>CM031236.1:311616234-317176234 GCA_018340775.1 Taxus wallichiana var. yunnanensis
AGGAAACCAAAGACACATTTCTTTGGTTGAAGACTTAACAAAGTATCAGTAATGAAGCATCAAAAATAATGGTTAAAACATCGAGATATTCATCATGCGATGCTTAGATTTTCCAAGAAGATCATTGACATAATCCTCAAGGATAGTGTGCATAATGTCATGAAAATATAAGTCATGGCTTTTGATAGGTCGCACCAAAGCATTCTTAAGGCCGAACGGCGACACGATAAGCAAAAGGTTCCCAAGGAGTTATGAATGCGGTTTTATGTTGATCGGCCGGCTACCAAAACTTGATTGTATCTCGAGAAACCATCCATGAGAGAAATCATCTCATGGCCCACAAAAGATTGAGATCAACAAGTTGGTCAATACTTGGTAGGGGAAGTCATCCTTTGGGCAAGCGAGGTTAAGGTCCCAAATCCGTACATATCCAAAGTCCCCATTGATTTAGTAACAGTACGATGTTAAAAATCCATTGAGGATAGTCAATAGGTAAGATGAAGGAAATAGAAAGGAGTCATTTAAGCTCTTCTTTGACCAAGAGGGAAATGCGTGGATGCATTTTTCTCGCTTTACATTTAACTAGTTTGGAATCGGTTTTAGGGTAATGTTATGGACCACAATGTCGGGGATCAATTCTGGCATGTCGGCGTAGGACAAGCTTGAAAGCTTGGTTACCTGCACGAGAAGGTAGTAAAGGCGGTTTGTTCGATGCATTAAGAGATTGTCCAGTCTTCACAATGTGAGGATCATCCTCATGTGGATGTTGATTTCTATAGTCGTCTCATTCAACATGGTTTGAGTTTCAGATGGTAAGGTGCGTTGAATATAAGAGTCATCCGCACCAAGGTAAGTGAGGATGGAGTCGTCATCCTGGCACTCAACAAAATTAATTGAAGGTGAATCCTCTTCGATCATGTCTGGATATAGAAGGGGAAGAGAAGATGGGTCCTCATTATTGTGTTGATAAGTGAGAGGACCTAGGAAGATAGCGTTTATGAAAAAAAAAAGTTAGGAGGGATAGATTCAGGGTCTATCGACTTTGTTGGTGATGATGGAAAAATGGGTGATGATGGTTCCGAAGGGGTGACTTCGTCGTCCTCCCGGATACAACTGACACAAGGTTTCTTTGGTGTAAGTGTTTCAGAAAATCCAAGACCACTACGATCTTGGTGTTTGCGTGTAGTCACGGGAATGATTGTATGTCGGCCTTGTTCATAAAGACCGAAACCAAAGCCCTTCCAAGCACAACGCGTCAGGAAGGTGAGAGCGAAACGACGATTAGTTAGATATTGAAAATCAGATTGGAAGGGAACCATGCCAAGGGGGAGGTTCGGGGGTGATAGAGGATGTATCGACACCCCATATATTAGGTTGGTGTGACATTAGGTGGTCCGTAGGAGATTACTTCCCCACACATGACGGTCGAGGTAGGATGTGCATGTACTGTGTCGTACTCTGTGGGGTATGGAAAGTGCTAACATTATATAGGCGATACTCCCCAGCGTAAGGCGTTGAAAAATATCTACTAAGGGATCTCGAGGTTGGGATGTTGTCCATAGGAAAGGAAGTAGTATTTGCGGTGGTGGTTTGATTGGTTGAAGGTGTAGGTGAGGTTGACATGGATGGTTGAGGTGTGGTCGAAATAGATGGTTGGGTTGGATGAATGGGTGTCTTGACCTGGTATAAGCACATCATTAGGCGATATAACATATTGCAGGTTTTGAAGGGGGAGCGTTAGCTTTTACAGTGTAGACTTCCCTCATACTTGAATTTTATGCATCTATGTAAGGTGGAGGAATGCATCCCATAGCCCGGATCAAGGGCAGCCTAACAACATGTTGTATTAGAATTCTCCCTCAAGGACATAGAAGAGTTCGGGTAAGGTCCATGGCCCTACACAAATGTTAAGGATCACGGTGCCTAAGGTAGAAGTAATAGCATCATTGAATGAATGTAACATGGTGGGGTTGGCACACATGTAGCTAGAAGGGATATTCATTTGTTGGAAGGCTTTGGAAGAGATGATATTTAGGCTAGTGCCCCCATCAATCATAACATGACATACTCGGATGTCCTAGATGTAAGCTGAGATGAAAAGAGCGGGGTCCATATCTGCTGCACCAAAGTCAACAATTTTGTCTTTGAGAAAGCCAGCGTGCCAGTTTCTTTGTATAGGGACGGAAGTGGTAGATTGTTTGGTGAGAGAAGCAATGTTGTTAGGTGTTAAGATGGAGGTAATGGAGCAAGGTTTCATTAGGTAATACCTCTATCCCTTGAAGGAATTCAACAAGCTTGGCGATGAGATTGAGAGGTTTGAATGAGATCATCTGAGTGTCATTTTTACGGGTGATTGGTGAAGTTGTTTGATCATGGTTCGGTGGGCAACTCCATCGAGAGACGGGGTAGGCGGGTCACGAATAACCACTTTAGGTGGTGGTGCGATCGATAGGATGGTAGACGGAGAAAGAGAGGCCGTAGGTGTGCTTTCTTTAGCTTTCCCATTATTTTTCTGCCCTCGAGTAGCAACACAAATCATGTTAATCTCGTGAACATGAGAAGAGGAAGACAGTAGGGATAAGTCATTATCTTTGAGAGGTGGGGTTATAATAATGATAGATCTTGGTGAGGTGGGGACAAGTGGTACAGGAGAGGGGATTGAAGCTAAAGGCTTCTCCCTTCATAAGTTGTCTTTCTTAACCTTTCTATCCGAGGAGAGAGGTGACGTGAAGTATGGATTTTAAAGCTTTGCATCCCTCTACATCATGTCACGGTGTGGTGGTAAGCACCGATTTTAGACTCATCATAACCTATAGGTCGAGGTTTAGATGGATCATAGGGTCTAAGTGGGGGTAGGGAAATGGTCGCATTCTCCACCAACATATCAAGGATCTTGGCGTAAGATCCTTTGAGCGGGTCAAAGTCAGAGGAAGATGAGGCTATTGATTGGGTGAGTTTTGGTAATGTTTGGGTATGGTTGGTTTGTATGGGTGGTGGCTTAGATAAGGGGTTTTGATAATTGGATTTAACTAAATGTGGCTTCTTCTTGGCGCCATAGAAGTTATGTTTAGTTGGGTCGATGACGTAGGGGTAGCGAAAACAACCACGGAGAAAGAGGAGTGACAGTAAACAAATCCTTTGATGATGGAGTTTGTTTAGGGTTGATAGGTGGACAGGATACTTGGGGTGACGGTGTTGATACACCCATGGATCTCTGTATGGGTGTAGAAGATGCAGGTCATTTTAAAGAAAACGCAGGAGGTATGATGTATTGAGGCAAGGTGGAGGGGTGAGGTCCTAATATAGAAGGTAGGTGTGACGGCGAGGGTTTTAGTTGTGACAGAGGCATAGATTGGACTTGAGGAGATTGGGTTTGTCTCCTAGGTGGATGGATGACTTTATTTTTGGATAAATCTAACCGTTTAGGTGGGTGTGTCAGGCTGCTAGGTATTGGTGACGTCCCAAGCATAGGGGAAGGTTTGGTTAGGTTAATAGAGGTGGATGAGGTATTTGGTAGAGATGAGGAGGGTGAAGATGAGGCCATAGGCATTTTGAGCTTTTGTAAACACTTCGGGTATATGGTAGAGGTGTCTGGATCGGTCATCTGCATTTGAGTAGAGTATGGTGTACTCAAACGCTCCCATAGGACTCATCTATCTTCTGAGGGATGACAATCTTCACATGTGAATAGGAACTTTTGTATGGAAGAAAGGTGGGTTGTGATTCGGTCCACTATGGGTGTGATACAGGGGGTAAATGAGGCACTATATCAATGGGCGTTAAGAGGTCAACCGGTTGCTGAAAAGATTTAGGCGATGAAGAACTAATAGGTAGGAGGGCATGTTTGAGAGGATCCATCATGATTAAAGAATTTGGTGATGTTGGTTCGAGGGGTTTCTCATCTAAGGATGACAGAAAAAGTGGTGAGCCTTCCTCTTGTACAACAAGAGTGGTAGAAGGAGATGTTTGGGAAATAGATAAGTTAGATAACATCCGCTCACAGTCTTGCAAGGATGTGGTGTAAGAAGGCTCATCTATGAGAAGAGAACTCTAGGCGGTTAATTCCTTTATGGGTAAAGGAATGGTAAGATTATCATTTTGTCTTGATGAGGGTGGAGGGGGTTCGGATCCCCTGTTAGTGAAGAGGCTCGATTCAGAATTTCCTCGATGGGAGCTTTTGGTTGGGAGTCGAAGACCACATGGATTTCATGTACACTCTCCTCGGCTAAGATATCTTGGTTTATGTTATTGTTAGAAAAGTGGTTTGGGAATGGTTTGTTGAATATTTTCAAATTTCGGTTAGCAAGGGGCGTTAGGATTATCGAGGGTTATATCCCTACATCAACCATTTCCTACACTATGTTTTTCAACATCTTGCAGTTTTCATGACTGTGTCCCTTCACATGGTGGAAGTTACAGAAGTCATTTTCTTTGTACCAAGAAGGTATAGCACGGGTGGAATCAAACCCGGAGTGAGTTTTAACAGGAGGTAAGGTAATAGCTCCTGCTTTGAGAAATTTTTCCAAAATGACACCATAGGTTTCTCCCAAGGTAGTGTAATTGATGGGCTCAGCTATATGACCATCACCACGTGTACAGCTCCTTTCGATTTTGAAGCATTCGATGCGTGAGAATTGGTGGTGTTGGGTTTTTTGGTGGTGTCTTGGGTTCAGAAATTAGGGTTTTTGTTGCTCAACCGCAATTTCTCTTCCTCTAAGGCTCGAATATCTAGTTTTCGAGCCATAGTAAAGGCCTCATCAAAGGTGCGGAAAGTTTGAATTTGGAGGGTAGGAGAAATGTGCTTAGTGCAGTCCCGCGTAAAGAGTTTGATAAGTTCGGCCTGAGGCAAGGCATAATTAAGTTAGTTGATAAGGCCCCGCCATCGTCTAATGAAATCTACAATAGATTCATCTTCAAATTGTCAGATGGCATAGAGGTCAGTGATAGATACTTTCTTGGCAATGTTAATGGAGAAATGATCCAAGAAAGATTGGGCTAATTGGTTAAAAGAGAAGATTGAGTGCTGGGTTAAAGCATTGTACCACTCCAAGGCGGGTCCTGATAAGGACATGGGAAAGGTGTGGAGTAGTAAGGCATCGTCATGAGCAATCAGATAGCAGGCATGTCTAAATGATCACAAGTGTTGTTGAGGATCCTCCTTACTATTAAAGCGAGTAAATTTTGGTAATTCCCATTGAGGAGGATATGAATGAAGGGGGACAGAAGGATGAATAGGCTCTAAAAACTTGCTCGTATGTCAGGGTGCTACGGCTTCCTGAAATAGAAGCCTCCAGATTTTGCATCTTGTCCATCATTTGTTTGATTAAATCAGTGGTTGGATGAGATGATGGTGCGGTTGCCGTAAACGGAGGAGGATTGGGCCAAGGGCCACCACTAGACAATGGTGGGGTTAAATGTTGATAAGGTATTGAGGATGAATATGTTGAGGCGACCGAATAGGGATGTCCTATATAAGATGTTGAAGTCACCAGGATACGTGTGTGGAAATGAAAAGGTGGGCGGAGCTTGAGAAGGAAAGCTTGTGTGGATAGGTGGTAGAGAGCAAGTTATGAAAGGAGCAGTCTGTGAGAGAGATGAGGTAGGAGCAGTTCGGTGTAATGATATGTGGGGCCCCAGGTTAACCAAAGGAAAGCCAATCTATGCCGTATGAACCCCGAAGCGCTGAGTTGGGAGACGGGGCTAAGGATGAAGAAGGCAAGGCAGAGTTATCAGGTGGGGAAGGAGCTAAGTGAGCAGCTATACTAATAGGCATGCCAATAAGGAGTTGACCGTCGGGTGTACGGTCAGGGGCATGAGACAAATAGTACTGTACAATGCTAGGATTAGTGTCCAAAATTTTTGCAAATTCCTTATCTCCTATAGGGATTTTGGGAACCTCACTAGTGTCCGTAGGATTCCCCATAGGATGTGAAGGGGGTGATTCAGGAAAAGGCACGGAGCAGGCATGTGAAACTATGGACAAGGGTACACAGTAGGGATGCAATCTATCAGGAACAGAAGCAGCAACAAAATGTTGGAATTGGTAGGTTGCTGGTTTTGGGAACTGTGAAAGACAGTAACCGATATCGGTCAGGTAACCGATGTCGGTCAGAATGTAGCCGGCGTCGGTAAGTTAACCGATGTCGGTAGAATAGGACTGGTGTAAGAAGCTGTAAGAAGTTGCTGATTTGGGGTTAACGATGCTTAGTATACCTACCAAACTGTTCTGAAGTGATCACTGAAATAGTGTATGACAGAGAAACAGAACTAAAAACAAGCAAGATGCACAAGCAAATCAAGAGACTAACCCTAGGATTAGTTTTAATTATTGTGGGCTTATGCCTTAGATGCAAGATGATGTCAATCCTAAACAAAAGACCTAGGGGAAATGTCAAGTTTGTTTTGGCTTATAAGGTTACCTCAATCGGGCGGAGGAATACCGCGGAAAAGGGGGATGTTTGAGCTGTTGTGTTAATTATGATGTGATTTGGCATGTGTTGTGTAGTGAAAGTAAGATTAATTTCTTGTCAATACCATGGATATCACCCCCACGTGTATGACCTGTTACTTAATCTACGTTCACTAGAATTGAAAACAACAAGCAAGGATGTGATGCGCGTGTTTTAAACCCAAATCGAAAATGATATTCAATGAAGCAAAGAAGATGACTTTCACTAATGCAAAGATGTGAAAGCAAGACAAATTCTTTTACCAAAATAACAAGATATCTTGTGAATACTTTAGAAGAAGAAAATAGCAAGTGTGCTCCCTATATGAAAGCAAGCAAGAAAGAAAGAAACCCAAAATGGGTCCCACCGGGCGTGCCAAAATGTTTCGCACAGAATGTTTCCGTTCCTGGAATAGAGTTGCTTCTATCCTTTCATTCTTTTGAGAAATAGATAAGGGTTAGGGCTAGGAGGAATACCTGTTGAATGTTGAGAGGGTGTGCGCGTACCATAGAGAGAGATCAGATCGATTGTGAAGAACTCCTTTTTGTCTGGGAAGGACTACCTGCAAGTAAGAATACAAGACCACCAGATTTTAGTTAGACAATAAATGAGGGAACTGCCTTGGGCCCAGGAAATATTAGACTTCCTTTCGAAGGTGGTCAGTTCCCCTTTTAATATGAATTAACACTAATGATAATAAAGAAGCTATTGTGAAATCATGATTTAGGTACCTCGTTACAAAGCAATAGAGACTAAACTACCAATAATAAAACGTCACGTTGTTTGTTTGGTCAATGGTCATTGATACGTTCAGCTCGAGTTACAGGGATAAACCAGACTGGATCTGAGGTTGTTAGGAGACAAATAGGTGAGAGGAAGGTTTTGGGTATAAGTCACAGTGACCGATGTTGGTCACTAGATAACCAACCGCAGGTTAGAGAACCACTGCCGGTATGGGATAACCGACACCGGTGGGGTCAGTAATCTAGGTGCTTCTGGATGGAGGTTAGTGGCAGGGTGATTGTGGGGTTTTTAAGACTGGTGGATGGCTGAGGGGAATAGTGAGATGATGGGGAAGACTCAGAGTGTGATAAAACTATCTTCTGGGAAATACAAGGATGTATGGATGAAGGTTAAGTGTAGGGTGCTGGCAGGTGGTAGATCTAGGAGTGAGCTTATAATTACTATCAATCAAAAGACTCAGGAAATGGTGCTTAGAAACATACAAGACACTACTTACTCATTCTTGATGAAGATTCAGGTCCAAGGAATGTGGTAGTGACAGTAAGGCTCAGTTGGGATGATCTGGTATTGGAAAATGAGCTGATGAAGCTATCCTCAGTCTTTTCCAATGCTTGAACGGGGGTGACAGCAATCCAGTGGCTCAGTTGCAGTCTTCGGCTCGATGCTCTTCTCTTTTCTTCACTTGTCTCGCTTCTCTGCCAAGTGAATTTCTCGGATCCTTCAAATGAATTCCCGATCCTTTGTTTTTGGTTGGGGGAGGTCATTTACAGGGAACCGATGGCGGTTACGTAACCGACGGTGGTCGAGTAGGAACCGATGTCGGTTAAGTCAAAGTGGGCTATTTTTAGTAAAATAGCCAACTTTCCCTCCTTTTCTCCCGAGGGATTAGTTGTGGGCTTGGTCAAGTCATTATTAGGTTGGTTTTGGTGCGGGTAAGGAGTAATTAGTCATGGGTGTGGATGTAGACCAAGTTATAGGTTTTAATTAGGTTAGTTTAGGGTTAGGGCTAGGTCATGATGAGGTGGCGAAATGAGGTGGCAGGTTTGGAGATGTGGATTTATTAATTATAAGGTAATTAATTAATAAGTGTGTAGGGTTTAGGTGGTGAGGTTAGGTTGTGAAATGAGATGTGGGGCACAGGGTGTCGTAAGACATAAATTTGGTGTGTACAATATATCTTACATGGGATGGATATATCTGACTTGTGGCTCTCATAACTTCTTATCATGATGTATCTCTTTCATATATGATCTATTATCATTGGTTGGTCGGCCTTGTTGATGGCCATATCATAGGAATAGTATAAATATGGGTTAAAGGTAGTGGATGATTATGATGTTGAGTATTTGAGTCTTATTATATGATTGGTGGTTGCCCCCTCCAAGTGGCCAAGCTATTCTACTTTCATATTGAGAGAACTTATCTACAATATTGTGTTATTTGGTGTTCTATTTCTTGTGATAATCATAATTAATCAAGTAATTTCATTACAATGGAGAGATGGGGCCATGGTGCAAACTCCCATATGCATTCACCAAAAAGTATCTAAAGTGCTCCATCAATAGGATAAAGGATGCACATAAATTGACTTATGATGCGGATAAGGTAGATTCTAATGTACACACTCTTTGTGTCACTTACAAGTATGACACCAATCCTGCATACCTCAAAGGATTGGATCCCAACTTCTTGGATCTTTACCCATAGATCAATGTGATCATTAAGGGATTTATCTATAGAGTATTTATATAGATGCACCCCAAGACACAAGGGGGAGTTGAGGTGGAAGTCATGGATTCCACTTTCCTAAGCCTAGAGAAGCATTGATACCTCCCATAAAGGTGGTATAGCTAGAAGTAGCAAATAAAGAGGAGGAAGAAGAAGGTGAAGGGAAATTGGATACTTCTCATAAGAGAAAGTATTACACGCACACAGGTAGTAGTGAGAGCACATGAACCTCACAAAAAGGTGGCACTGAATAAAAAAAATAGAAGCACCCAAAGGTGCAGGAAGTCTCTAACATAGAGACAGAGGCCGAGACCGAAGAAGCAGAGAACAAATATTAAGGCACAAAAGAAGTGGTGGAATCCAAAGTCGTGGTATATGGATTTTATAGATGAACCTACAAAAGTGTTACACATGTGCTTCCAGAGAACCTTGCATACGGATAAATTACATGCTTGGGAGCTACTAGACCTAGAGGGAGGAGTGTCTAAAATAAACAAGATGCTTGAGTTAGAATCGAACTCACATATAGAAGAGCTAGAGTTTGAGTTCAATAACCATGTAATAGAAACATTGATTTATAGAAGAAGCCCCAGACGAAAGTATAAGATCATCAATCCTAACCACTTGACAGATGAGCATGAGTGCAAATCCTTGAAAAAATTAGCTTTAGAAGTTGTGAAGAGGAATTTGGACTCAAGTGCTATGGTATATTCCCTTGTGGCTTAAAATAAAGAGAAGGAACAAGAAATAGACCATCTGCACAAGGGCTTGTAGGGTGAAAATGACCAAACTAAGGAGGCATATGATATATGCGACGTGCTTTAGTAAAGAAAATATTAGGACAATGTCATTCAATAGTGAGCTAGGCCAACATAGACTATGGGGATGAGATGGAATACCTAGAGGACCTGGTTGGCATGCTCTTGGTCAACATCAAATGCATGAGGCCTATGGAAGAGTAGATTGCATAAGAAAATAAGAATAAAAAATTGTAGTGGAAGAAATAATCATTGAGCTAGAGGAATTGCTCACCCAGCTCAAGGAAGTGAATACAAAAGTAGATATTGGCTTTAATAGGTGTAGGAAGTGCAAGCCATATATTGATGTGAGGTTGGTGTATGAGGAAGAAAATATGAATTCTATAAAGGAAAAGAACCCAACAAATAAAATAGAGCACACTTAGCTTATATTGGATACCACAGTGCAAAAAGATAAGGTTAAGAAAAAGCACGTGAATCTTGAGTAGAGAATTAGTGAGTTCCAGAACTCTATACTAGAACACATGAACACTATTGATGGCACTTGCACAAAGATATAGGTGGTGATGAAGGCGCTAAAAATAAGGATGGATGAAATAAATCCCGACCAAGTATCAAAGATTATGGAGGCTACATTGGTAAAAGCCTTGAAGGAGTTGGAGGAGAGGAAGAAGATAGTAAGTGAAGTCGATGCATAATTTCCTAAGGTATTCCAAGCACCTTATATCTTTCTAGTGTGAAATCCACCATCACCTTACCTGCCACCTCATTTTGCCACCTCATCATGACCTAGCCCTAACCCTAAACTAACCTAATTAAGACCTATGACTTGGTCTAGACTCACATCCATAACTAATGCCTCCTTACTCGCACCCAAAACCGACCTTCTAGCCACTTGACCAAGCCCGCAACTGATCTCTCGGGAGAAAAGTAGGGAAGGTGGGCTATTTTACTAAAAATAGCCTACTTTTTCCTTACCGATGCCGGTTCCTACTCGACCGCCGTCGGTTACGTAACCGCCATCGGCTCCCTGTAAATGGGCTCCCCAAACCAAAATCAAGGGTCGAATGATTTTTGAATCAACAGAGATCATTGGGAGAAAAACAGAGTCCAGATCTTCACTTGACCGAGCAGAGACGAGTGAAGAAACCAGAAGCGTTTGCAGCAAAGGAGATCAACTTGCATCTTTGTCAAAACCAGTAAGTCACATCTTGCATGTCCTCTGTTATAACATTTCTTATGCTCTTTGAATCACAGTCCTCCTAAATCCGTTTCTGAATCCACTACCCAACGTGCCATTGCATCTAACTGTCATTCTTTTACCTCTCATCATCTCATTTCCTAATATCATCCATAAACCACTTTTACAAACACCATAGCTACCAAGAAGGTCCTAGGCCCAACCGACGTTGCTACTGTAAAACCAGATTTGCCACTCCCGACTATAACCAAAACCAGCCTTTCCTACCCGCATTTCAACCAAGTAATCTAATTGATATTTTGTAGTCATTTGTGTTAATTCATATTAGCAGGAAACCACCACCTTCGAAAGGAAGTTTTATATTTCCTGGGCCCAAGGTAGTTTCCTCATTTATTGTTTAATCAAATCTTGTGGTCTTGTGTTCTTATTTGCAGGTAGTCCTTCCAAGACAAAAAGGAGTTCTTCGCAGTCAACTTGATCTTTCTCCACGGTACGCGCACACCATCTCGACATTTAACAGGTATTCCTCCTAGCCCTAACCCTATCTGTTTCTAAAAGGAATGAAAGGATAGAAACAACTCTATTCCTAGAAGCCGAAACATTCCGAGCGAAACATTTTGGCACGCCCGGTGGGACCCATTTTGGGTTTCTTTCTTTCTTACTTGCTTTCATATAGGGAGCATACCTGCTGTTTTCTTCTTCTAAAGATATTCATAAGGTTTTGTATTATTTTGGTAAAAGAACTTGCTTTGTTTTTGCATCTTGCATTAGTGAAAGTCATCTCTTTTGCTTCATCGAATATCATTTTCGATTTGGGTTTAAAACACGTGCATTGCATTCCTGCTTGTTGTTTTTCAATTCTAGTGAACGTAGATTAAGTAACAGGTCGTACACGTGGGGGTGATATCCACGGTATTGACAGGAAATTAATCTTACATTCACTGCACAACACATACCGAATCACTTCACAATTAACACAACAGCTCAAACATCCCTTTTTTTTTCCGCGGTATTCCTCCGCCCGATTGAGGTAACCTTATAAGCCAAAACAAACTTGACATTTCCCCTAGGTCTTGTTGTTTAGGATTCTGACAGCATTCTACGTCTAAAGGCATAAGCCCACAATAATTAAAATTAACCCTAGGGTTAGTCTCTGGATTTGAGTGTGCATCTTGCTTGTTTTCAGTTCTGTTTTCTTTGTCATATTTTGTCTTCTGTGATCAATAATTTGACAAATATACTAAACGTTGTTAAAAATCAAATTAGCAGCCTTTTATATCTTGTTAACCCAGACTTCTTACACCGACATCGGTTACCTGACCGACGTCGGCTATAGTATAACCGACATCGGATACTAGACCGATATCGGTTACTGTCTTCTACAACCCCTGACAAACCAGCAACCTGCCAATTTCACCATTCTAAGGCTGTTTCTGTTCCGGATAGATTGAAACCCTACTGTGAACACCTGTCCATGGTTGTTATCACTCGAAAGCAAGCTGCCGCCATGGTTTCACATGCTTGCTCTGTTTCTTTACCTGAATCACCCCCTTCACATTCTGTGGGGAATCCTACAGACACCAGTGAGATCCCCCAAATTCCTGTAGGAGACAAGGACTTTGCCAAATTTCTGGATGCTAATCCTAGCACTGTACAATACTATTTGTCTCATGCCCCTGACCGTACGCCTGATGGTCAGCTCTTTGTTGGCATGCCTATTAGTATAGCTGCTCATTTAGCCCCCACTCCGCCTGATAACACCGCCTTGCTTCCGGCACCTTTAGCCCCATCTCCCAATCCGACAGCTTCAGAGGTTCATACGACTCAGATTGGCTTTTCTTTGGCTAATCTTGGACCCCACATATCATTACCACCGACTGCCCCTACCTCATCTCTCTTGCAGACTACTCCATTCATGACTTGCTCTCTGCCACCTATCCACACGAGCTTTCCTTCTCAAGCTCCGCCTACCTTTTCATTCCCATACACGTATCCAAAGAACCTCAACACCTTATATGGGACATCCCTATTCTTCGCCTCAACATATTCATCCTCCATACCTTATCAACACTTAACCCCACCATTGTCCAGCTGGAGGCCCTTGGCCCAATTTGCCTCCGTTTGCCACAACCGCACCATCATCTCATCCAACCACGATTTCATCAAACAAATGATGGACAAAATGCAAAACTGAGGCTTTGTGTCGGGAAGTCGAGTAGCGCTGACATACGAGCAAGTTTGTCGGGAGCCCATTCACCCCTTCTGCTCCCTTCACTCATATCCTCCTCAATGGGAACTACCAAATTTACTCTTTTAATAGTAAAGAGGATCCTCAACAAGACTTTGCGATCATTTAGACATGCTTGTTATTTGATTTCCCATGATGATGCTCTCGCTACTCGCACATTTCCCATGTCCTTATCAGACCCGCCTTGAGTGGTACAAATGTTGCTTTAACCCAAAGACTCAATCTTCTCTTTTAACCAACTAGCCCAATCTTTCTTGGATCACTTCTCCATTAACATTGCTAAGAAAGTATCCATCACCGACCTTTATGCCATCCGACAATTCGAAGACGAATCTATCGCAGATTTCGTTGGACGATGGCGTGGCCTTATCAACCAACTTACATATGCCTTGCCTCAGGCTGAACTTATCGAACTTTTCACACGGGCATGTGCTAAGCACATTTCTCCTACTCTTCAAATTCAAACTTTCCGCACATTTGATGAGGCCTTTACCATGGCTCGGAAACTAGAAATTCGAGCCTTAGAAGAAGAGAAATTGTGGTTGCGCAACAAAAACCCCAATTTCCGAACTCCTGATTCTACCAATAAACCAAATACCACCACTCCTCACGCGTCCACTTCTTCTAAATCAAAAGGAGCTGTCCACGCGGTGATGGTTAAATCTCAAACACCGTCTAATGCCCCACCAAAAACCACCTATAAGTACAAAGCCGAGCCCATCAACTACACTCCCTTGGGAGAAACATATGGTGTGATATTGGAAAAATTGCTCAAAGCAGGAGCCATTACATTACCTCCTGTTAAACCTCATTCTGGGTTTGATTCCACTCGCGCCATACCTTCCTGGTACAAAGAAAATGACTTCTGTAACTTCCACCACGTGAAGGGACACAGTCATGAGAACTGCAAGATGTTGAAAAACATAGTGCAGGAAATGGTTGACGCAGGGGATATAACCCTCGATAATCCTAATGCCCCTGCCAACCGAAATTTGAAAATCTTCAACAAACCATTCCCGAATCACTCTCCCAACAGTAACACAAACCAGGATATCTTAGCCGAGGAGAGTGTTCATGAGATCCATGCAGTCTTTGATACCCAGCCCAAAGCCTCTATCGAGAAAATTTTGAATCAAGCCTCTTCACTAACACAGGAGCCCGAACCTCCTTTACCACCATCGAACCAAAGCGAAATCATTCCTTTACCCATAAGGGAGTTAACTGCCCAGACTCCTCTTCCCATCGATGAGTCTGCTTATACCACATCCCTACAAGACTGCGAACGGATGTTATCTAATCTATCTATTTCCCAGACTTCCCCTTCTACCACTCTTGTTGCACAAGAGGAAGGTACGCCACTCCTTTTGACATCCTTAGACGAGAAATCTCTTGCACCGACATCACCAAATTCTTTAACCATGACGGATCCTCTCGAACACGCCCTCTTACCTATTAGTTCTTCATCGCCTAAATCTTTTCAACGACCGGTTGACCTCTTAACATCTATTGATACAAAGTTCTCATCTACTCATCGTATCACACCCACAAAGTGGACTGGAATCACAACCCACCTTTCTTCCGTACCAAATTTACAATTCAAACCTGAAGACTGTCATTCTCCAGAGGATAGACAAATCCTATGGGAACGTTTGAGTACCCCTTATTCTACTCAAATGCAGATGACCGATCCTGAGACCTCCACCATATACCCGAAGTGTTTACGTGCTTAAAATGCCCATGTTCTCACCTTCACCCCCTCACCTCTACCAAATGCCTCGTCCACTTCTATTAACTTAGCCAAATCTTCCCCTACGCTGGGACCTTACCCATACCTGGGCCTAACACACCCGCCTAAGCGACTAGATTTGTCCAAGAATAAAGCCGCCCGCCACCTAGGAGACACACTCAACCCGTGCCTCTATCACAATCAAAACCATCATCGCCATACCTACCTTCCATATGGGACCTCATCCTTCCACCTGCACCAATATATCACACCTCCCGTGTTTTCTCTAAAAAGACATACGCCTTCTGCACCTATACCGAGATCTAAGGGTATATCAACATTATCACCCCACGTATCCTGTCCACCCATCAACCCTAAACAAACTCCATCATCAAAGGATTTATTTTCTGTCACTCCCCTTTCTCCGTGGTTGTTTCCCGCTACCATGTCATCTGTAGCCTCATCATCTAACCAGCCGAACGTAGCTCCTGCGCCAAAGAAACCACGTTTAGTGAAAACCACGTGTCAACACCCCTTGGCTAAACCACCACCCATACGAACCAGCCACGCCCAAACATTACCAAAACCCACACAACCAATACCCTCATCCTCCTCCGATTTTGACCCACTCAAAGGATCTTACGCTAAAATCCTTGCCATGTTGGTAGAGAATGCGACCATTTCCCTACCCCCACTTAGACCTTATGACCCATCTAAACCTCGGCCTGTAGGTTACGATGAGTCTAAAATCTGCGCTTATCACCGCACACCAGGACATGATGTGGAGGGATGCAAAGCTTTAAAAACCATCCTTCGTCAGTCACCTCTCCCAGATAGAAAGGTTAAGAAAGACAACTTACGAAGGGAGAGACCTTTAGCTTCAATTCCCTCTCCTATACCATCTATCCCCGCCTCACCACGATCTATCATTATTACAACCCCACCTCTTGAAGACCATAATTTATCCCAACCATCTTCCTCATCTCAGGTTTACGAGATTAATATGATTAGTGTTGCTACTCGAGCGCAGTAAAAACAATGAGAAAGCGAAAGAAAGCACACCATGCCCTCTCTTTCTCTCGTCAAAGCATCCCGATTGCACCACCACCCAAAGTGGTTATTCGTGGACCCGCTTACCCCATCTCTAATGGAGTTGCCCATCGAGCCATGATCAAAAACAGCTTCACCAATCACCCGTCAAAATGACACTATATGATCTCATTCGACTTCAATCTCATCGACAAGCTCTCGTTGAAATTCTTCAAGGGATCGAGGTCTTACCTAATGAAACCCCGCCCGTTGCCTCCATTCTAACACCCAATCACGTTGCTCTCTCACCAAACAACCCACCGCCCCAACCACTTCGTCTCTCGTACCACAAGCCGCCGCAGTTTGGCTCAAGATGAAATTGTCGATTTTGGTATGTAAGATCCCGACTCGCCTTTTCATCTCGCCTACGTCCGGGACATTCGTGTACGTCGTGTTATGATTGACGGGGGTGCTAGCCTAAACATCATCTCTTCAAAAGCTTTTCAACAAATGAATATCCCTTCTAGCTACATGTGTGCCAACCCCATCATGTTGCGGTCATTCAATGACGCTATTACCTCTACCTTAGGCACCGTGATCCTCAACATTCGGGTAGGACCACGTACTTTACCCGAACTCTTCTATGTCCTCGAGGGAGAGTTCCAATATAATATATGCATTGGTCGCCTCGATCCGGCCATGGGATGCGTTCCTCAACCTTACATAGATGCATAAAATTTGAGTACGAGGGGAAGTCCTACACCGTAAAAGCTGATCCTCCCCCCTTTAAAACCTGCAATATGTTATACCGCCCAAATGATGTGCTGGTACCAATCAAGACACCCGTTCATTCAACCCAACCATCTTCTTCAACTATGCCTCAACCATGTACCTCAATCGCACCTACGCCTTCAATCGATGAAACCACCATCGCAAAACCACTTCCTTCCC
The DNA here is from genome assembly GCA_018340775.1 of Taxus wallichiana var. yunnanensis. Classification (NCBI taxonomy): domain Eukaryota; kingdom Viridiplantae; phylum Streptophyta; class Pinopsida; order Cupressales; family Taxaceae; genus Taxus; species Taxus wallichiana. The sequence goes on from CM031236.1 coordinate 311,633,069, forward strand.
CGCACTAACATCCCAACCACGGACCCCTTAGTAGATGTTTTTCAGCGCCTTACGCTGGGGAGTATCGCCTATATAACGTTAGTTCTTTCCATACCCCACAGAGTATGGACATGTGTACATGCCATCCTAACTATGACCGTCGTGTGGGGGAAGTAATCTCCTACGGACCACCTCACTGCCGCACTAACCTAACGTATGGGGGTGTCGACGCATCTTCCGTTGCCCCTGAGCCTCCTCTTGGTGTGGTTCCTTTCCAGTCTGATTTTCAATACCTTACCAATCGTCGCTTTGCCCTCACCTTCTTGACTCGCTGTGCTTGGAAAGGCTTTGGTTTTGGTCTTTATGAACAAGGCCGACATACGCTCATCCCCATCACCACACGCAAACACAATGATCGTAGTGGTCTCGGATTTCCGAAACACTTACATCGAAAGAACCTCGTGACAGTTGCCTTCTGGAAGAGAACGACGTTACCCCTAACAAACCATCATCACCCACTTTGCCATCGTCACCCACTGAGTCGATAGATCACGAATCTATCCCTCCTAACTTTTTTTTTTCATAAATGCTATCTTCTTAGGCCCTCTCACTTATCAACGCGATAATGAGGACCCCTCTTCTATCCCCCTTCTATATCCAGACATGATCGAAGAGGACTCGCCTTCAATTAACGTTGTTGAGTGCCAGGATGATGACTCCATCCTCACTTACCTTGGCGCGGATGACTCTTATATTCAACGAGCCTTACCATCTGAAACCCAAACCATGCTGAACGAATCTACAATAGAAATCAACATCCACATGGAGGAGGATCCTCACATTGTGAAGATCGGACAATCCCTTAACGCATCAGAACAAGTCGCCTTTACTACTTTCCTCCGTGCTCGCAACCAAGCTTTCGCTTGGTCCTACGCTGACATGCCAGGAATTGATCCTGACATTGCTGTCCATAACATTACACTGAAACCCGATTCCAAGCCAATTAAATGTAAATTGAGAAAATGCATCCACGCATTGCCCTCTTGGTCAAAGAGGAGCTCCAACGACTCCTTTCTCGCTTCCTTCATTCTCGCCTATTGACTATCCTCAATGGATTTCTAACATCGCACTCGCTACTAAAGCGATGGGGGACTTCTGATATGCACGGATTTCTAGGATCTTAACCTCGCTTGCCCTAAGGATGACTTCCCCCTACCTAGCATTGACCAACTTGTTGATCTCACTGCAGGCCATGAGATGCTCTCTCTCATGGATGGCTTTTCAGGATACAACCAAATTTTGGTCGCCTCGCCGATCAACACAAAACCGCCTTCATAACTCCTCGGGAACCCTTCGTTATACCGTAATGCCATTCGGCCTTAAGAATGCTGGTGCCACCTATCAACGGGCTATGACCTACATTTTTCATGACATTATGCACACTATCCTTGAAGATTACGTCGACGATCTTCTTGGCAAGTCTAAACATCGCAGTGAACATCTCGATGTTTTAACCATTATTTTTGACCGCCTACTACAATATTCTGTCCGTCTTCAACCAAAAAAATGTGTCTTTGGTGTCCTTTCGGGAAAACTTCTTGGCTTTATCGTCTCTTTGCGTGGCATTGAGGTCGACCCATCTAAAGTCAAAGCTATTCTCGAAATGCCCCCACCTACCAATCTCAAACAATTGCGTAGTTTACAAGGTAAGCTCCAATCTATCCGACGTTTCATCTCCCAACTCTCGGATCGATGTCAACCTTTCCATCACCTCCTTAAGAAGGACATTGATTTTCAATGGAGCCAAGAGTGCCACCAAGCCTTTGAGGCTCTTAAAACTTATCTCTTACAGCCACCCGTGCTTATCCCACCTCAAGACGACCGCCCTTTCTACCTTTACCTTTCCGCCACTGACCACGCTGTAGGGGCCATGCTTGCACATCGTGACTCTGAGAATCGAGAACAAGCCGTTTATTATATAAGTCGTACTTTGGTGGACTATGAGACTAGGTATACACATGTAGAAAAGTTGTGCCTAGCCCTATCATTCGTGGCTACCAAACTCCGACACTACCTTCTGAATCACAAAACTTTCATCATCACCAACACGGACCCCATCCATTACATGTATGCCAAACCTCATCTAAACCAACGCATTGCCCGATGGCTCATGCTCCTCGCCGACCTCGACCTTGAGTTCGCTCCACCGTAAATCAATCAAAGGACAAACCATCGCAGCACCAACTTCATGGAAGCCCCTTTACTCGGAGAACAATTTACCAATTTTACATTCCCGACGAACTCATCGCCACTCTTTCACTCAAGGAGGAGTCGTATCCAATGACTCTCTTCTTCGATGGATCCAAATGCCAACGCGGTGGAGGAGTTGGCGTTGTTCTCATTCCTCTTGACGCCGAGCCTATGCCTCTTTCATTCCGACTCGATTTCCCTTGCACTAATAATACAAATGGAATACGAGGCCCCTTGCTCTGGTCTCCGTGTTGCGCTGCACTTAGGTATCAAATCTATCAATATTTTTGGCGACTCTCAATTGGTAGTCAATCAAGTTATGGGCATCTACCAATGCAAAAATGAGGAACTTCAAAAATACAAACACTACGTGGATTCGCTTCTAGCCTTATTTACTCACTATTCTATCCAAACCATTCCACGCTCTACTAACAAATTTACGGATACTATGGCTTGCTTAGCCTCACAAATTCCAGCCTCATCAACTGACTCTGACATTTTTGTCTTGGTCCAACAACTCTTTGCCCCATCTTATTCAGCCCCTGCTGTTGTTTGTATGATAAATACGTGTGTCGCTAACTCGCAGATACTTGGTATCACCAATTCCATGACTACCTTACAACCTCTGTTCTCCCTTCTGACCTTACTAGTACTCGTAAACGTGCTTTTCTTAAACGCGTTTCTCGTTATGTAGTTATGGGGGGACTCCTTTATAAACGTGGCTTTGATGGCATCCTCCTTCGATGTCTCACCGGTGAGATCACCCATACCATCCAACAAGTCCATGACGGTATTTGTGGTGGACATTTTAGTGGCCTCGCTGCCGTGGCCAAACGAATCCTTCGCCTTGGTTATTATTGGCCTACTCAATAACGATCGCTATTTAATATGTTAAGCGTTGTGTTATGTGTCAACAACATGCCAACCTTCAACATACTCCTAGCCACCCGCGCTCCTGTGTCGCCGAGATCTTCGCCCTTCTCACAATGGGGTTTAGACCTTATTGGTGAGATTCACCCGCCCTCTTCACAACGCCACCGATGGATTATCACAAAGAACCGAATATTACACAAAATGGGTGGAGGCTATTCCACTCATTTCAACTAAAAAAGGAAAAATTGTAGAGTTCATTAACCACCACATTATCTGTCATTTTGGTGTTCCTCATCGCCTGATTACAGATAATGGAAAATCTTTCAAAAATAGGTTGTTGTAAGACCTTTGTGACAACTTTGGTATCAAACTCAGGTTCTCATCACCCTACTATCCACAAGCAAATGGACAAGCCGAATCCTCTAATAAAACCCTAACCAAAATCCTCATGAAAGTTGTCAATGAGTCCGGACGAAATTGGCACGATCACATCCCCTTTGCCCTTTGGGCTTATCGTACTAGCATCCGTACCTCTACTAATGCCACACCTTTTTCTTTGGTATATGGTACCGAGGCTATTTTGCCTCTCGAAATACAAATACCCTCCCTTAGAATATCTCTTCAGGATATTCTCACCAACGATGATTTCCGCCAAGAGCGGTTAGCCCAATTGGAGCTCCTTGACGAACGCCGCCTTACGTACTCTTGATCACCTTCAAATCTATCAAAAATGCATCAAGCGTGCTTATGATAAGTGACTCCATGAGCGTACCTTTAAGGTTGGTGATCTTGTCCTCAAAGAGAATCAACATGTCACCAAACTAGAAAAGAGCAAACGTGGAAAATTTTCTCCCAATTGGATTGGGCCTTACATAATCACTCACACCTATGGATCAGGCACTTATCGTTTAGCTTCGCTTAATGGTAAGCCTGAGCCTGAACCCCTTAATGCCTTGCATCTTCGACCATTCTACTATTGAATTTAGTGTTATATCACTTCTTATCTACCTGCCGCTCGTCCCTTGAGCTCACATACCACCACATGCACTTCGTTTCCTACACCTCATAATAAAAATCAAGCTCACATAGTTTGATTCTCACCTCACCTAAACGATGCCTTCCCCTTTTTAGTCTAGTCCATGACTTCAAAGTATTAAAATAAGCCGTATTCTTATGGGATTTTCTTGAGTCAAACTTCCTACCAAACTAGATGCTTCACGCCAAAAGAACATCTAGCTATCTAAATTATATATAGACTGTTCCCTCGAAGGACAGCTATATGCCAAATTATTGCTGCTATTCTATATAGATCGCTCCCAAGGACAAAGCTATGCACTAAAATCATATCTGCTACTATAAATAGATGCTCCTCGAAGGACAGCTATACACACCAGCCTTTATCAAAAGCTTTCGCATTGATCAGCTTCGTGAAGACCTCAAGAATAGCACAATCAATATCCTTGTAGACTTCCCGCATCGATCGCTTCTATATTCAAGTAAAATAAAGGCCTCATTCAAAAGAACTTTTTGGGTCATGGACTTGTCTATTTAGGGTAGGTTCTCTTTCGTCGTAACACTCACTTTGTAATAAATTTCTCGTACCTCAGCTATATCATCCACCTCACCTCACCATTTGTTTCAACTCAAGGGACGTAACGCTCACCCGATATATTGTGATCATACAACTCTTTTCACCTATGGACTTCTTGTCTATGCACAGTACCTAGGGCTTCAAGCTCGTTTCTACGTTGGTGGTTTGTTTAGCTCTTTTCACCTACGGAGCACTCTTTCCGCTTTGCCTCGCATCTAGGATTGTGTGTTGATCTTAATCAGGACATGGTTCCCTACCACTTGGGTAGGCTAACTTTCGCTTCCCTTATACCTTTTACAACATCACCAATTCATTTCCGACACCAACAACCTTACCTTACCAATATTAATATCAATATTTTTACCAATCAACCAATTGCCTAAACCGTACCAAATTGCCTGAATTCACCTCTCCCTGATCCTAAGGGAGAACTACATCGGTCTGAGGCCCCTCCTTGCTTTGTGCAAAGGGCTATGTAGGAAGCACTTGAGACATGGGGTCTCCCAAGGTTAGCTCGACCATCCCCTACCATAACCTATCATGTGTGGTAAATATAAATATTTTTGTGTATTTCTATTTAATCACATTCCTCTTTATCCTTTTTCAAAACACCGAAAGTCAAAACGAAAACATTCTTATTATTATAACTCAAATCAACATACATATCTCGGTTTTATTTAGATGTTAAACAAATACATCTTCTCTATCATCGACACGCAGGTCGGTACTCTTATTTATTCTTATACCTTGCTAACATTTATTTAGACCTCACGCCTCATCCCGAACTAGGCGATGATCGTGATCATCGACCCTCTCGCCAGCCTCTCGTCCTCAATGGTACCACGGCTATTGGTACCACCACCGATCCGCCAATCTCTCTTGTAACATATGAATACGCCCTCTCGCATGGAGGACTCCAGCCTCTAGTCTCTCCGCCCGTGACTCCGCAACCACTAACAATCCTCTTGTCTCATTCACTCGTGTTTGAGCTGCCTGAACCAAACGCGCAGAGATTATCCTCTCTCGCTGTAATCACCACTATGTCGGGACGATCACGTACACCTCGCAGCTTCGCTACCCACCATAATCTATAGGCCTCTGCTCGTTCTCGCATCCATTACCCTGCGATCGGCTGCTACCTCTTCAGGCCCTTCTGGAGGTGTTGGCTGGGGAGGTGAGAATACTGCCTCTGCATCGATCCTCATATAGGGTCTATAAGCCTGGGGTATATCCTGCACAAATCCAAATTGTCGCCGCACGCGATCTAGAGGAATCCTCTCATACTCACCTGGCCTGTGCCCTGCGATCCACCTCAATCGCTCTACACCCCTCAACTCCTCAGCTATATTCTCTGTTACCATATAGTTCCCGTAAGGCCGCCAACAGATATCCGCAATCGTCACCCTCTCCCATACCTGCCTATAATACTCAATGTCACCCGTCACAGCCTGGGATCTTGCCTCTTGTTCTGTTTGGACCCATCGTCTGAATCCCAACCTCTGTACTCCGGTCTCTCCCGATCGGATGGGTCGCCTTATTGGTCGCACACAAACAATGTGCTCATAGGCCCAACAAAGTGTAATAAGTATGAACAATCCAGTGTCGTTCTGTGATTTCACCTACAAGCCCATAAACCCCTGTATAGCTCCGCCAAATATGCAGGTGCCCATGCAAACGTCACGTTCCTTTCTATCATCTCCCAAATAACACACATCAATGCCTTTGGAAATCTTCCCCCTTCGCCTCTAGAATGCATAATACCCTACCGCTATCATTAATATTACTGCTAACCTTGTCTCCTCAGGATGTGCTGCATACATTATCCCATACGTAAATGACAAACCTCGCTGTGTTAAGTCTCGTGCGTATGGACCAAATACTGCTGTTATCGCTCCCCGTGCTGCGCTAGGTAATGCCTGATATACTGGTTTTCCTGTAATTGGGAGTCTCAAAATACGGAACACATCTTCCAATGTTATGCTCATTTCCCTGTTGCTGCGGATAAAAGGTATTTTTCTCGTGATTCCATCTCTCAATCAACGCCTGTAACATAGCATGGTTCCGTGAATTCGTGAATAATAGCGGATCCCACTTAACCCCAAATGATTTATCAACATCCATTCAGCTGGTGTTACATCCGCTCGGATTCGTGACAACAACGCTGGTACACTATCATTCATCCTTAGCCCTGGCTCTCGCTTGCATATGTCACAAAAACCAATAACTGTTCAATAAATCAAATCCCCACGGGTTTTTTCTCACATTCTGGAAATTCCTACAGAACCGGTATCGTTTATAGTAAACCGGTACCGGTTTAGTAACCGATACCGGTTATTCCTAACCGATATCGGTCACTGTCACCTTCATACCGCCTGCCTAAACCTACTACCTACGACAATAATTTGAGCGTTTATTCCTTTCTATACCTACAAACATACCTGAAACCCCTGATTACCTACCCCGTAACACTTATAACCCTTGCTATCATGTTTTCTTTTTCATATCTACCCACTTAATCTCTTATTCATAACACATGCAAAAATCAAATCACAACCAAAACGTTTACCTCTTGCGTTGCAGCAGCTTGCGGTGGCACTTGTCTTCCCTCTCGTCCCTGCCTGCTGGATGCTTCTCCTCGTTCTGCCATGATCACCACTCTTTTCAAATTCGCCTTTCTACTTTCTGAATCTCAGATCGCATTCACTTTCCTGTCTCTTTTCTCCTTATCACTCAAATCTCTCATGTAATTACTGTCTCACTCGCCAAAAGCGTCGCGTTCACGTATTTAACTTCTTCGCATGGCTCTCAAAATTAGAACTTAATTTGCCACCCTAGCTTTTTTATTTTTAGAAAAGCTCATACCTAAATAACCGTATCGGTTATGTAACCGATATCGGTCTACTATCTACCGACGCTTGCTACCTAACCGATATCGGTTATACACCGCCTTTTGAAACATGGTTCTTTTCTTCATTTTTTACCTAATTTTTGTCGCGCCCGCCTCTTTTCCTGCATCTCATCACCATTATCCATATTTGTCCATCCACCACACATATCATTACAATTTCATTAACATCATCTATTTTACAAAAACAAACAAGTCATCAACTAAGGATACCAAAACAAAACAAAAAACTATCTATCTATACATCATTTGGATCCAACTCATCAGATACATATATAACAATGTCATAAAACCAGCCCAAAACATGCAACATTTCATCATATAACACATCATCCATATATCAACATGTAATTAAATTCATCATATATTCTATACCACAAACCATCGATTTAAATACTTAAAAACATTTTCAACATCGCATATGGATCAAAACATCATCTATATATATATATATATATATATATACAAGTTTTCAAATATACACTATGCCCTACATCGGGCCTCGTGATCTCATAATCCAACAAAGCCGCACGCAGCCGCAATAACTATCAATAATCTCGACTCGGCTCGCAGCCGGTCCCTCATATCAAAAATATACTGCTCGTGAGCCGGTACCAATATACAACCCATACTCGGCTCGCGCAGCCGGTATACAATAAATGAATGAATGAATAAATGAGTAATATGTAGGCACGCAGCCTCTATAAACATAACCTTGATTCGCATCGCAGACCGGTGCCCATATCCAATATACAAATACAAAAACAATGCAGGGATCCCTCAGCTCTCCCCACCGCCCTCGGCACCTCTCCCTGCTGGTCCTCGTGGCGCTCTCGCCTCGCTGTCACATGGACACACACTGGGTGCCGTGGCTGCACCTCCCTGCGATCTCTGACTACGCGAGGTCTCCGCTCGGTGTGCCACATATGGCTGATACTCAGCTCCGGTACTATCAAGAACATCCTGATAGTACAGGGCCTCCGCTCTCGCCTCCATGTATCTATCCCGTGCCACCGCTTGCAGGGGCTGGTCCTCGGACTCCTACCGCAAGCACTTCTGTGCTTTGGCTGGTGGTGCTCGTGGCAGGCCTGTACTACTACTGCTGCACTGCACTCGCACTCGTGGCGTGGCCTTGGTGGTGGTCGCCTATACTGCATACTCGAGCCTAGGCTAGTTGCCTCGTAAGACCCCCTATCTCGTGCTCGCGCAATAGCAAGCCGCCCTGTAAGAGCTGCACCTGACCCCTGAGCTGATCTCTCTCTGCCGTCACAAATGCTAAGTCTGGTGTGTGGGCCGGGCTACCTCGCCGCTCTCGACCAGCCCACCACACCATGTATGCTCGTGTACAACCAAAGATCATCTATCAGCCTCTCGGCCTCTCAAAGAACCCAATCACGGATCCAAGGGGTGCAGTGCGCAGGCGGTGGGGCCTCTACATCATCCCTCCTATACCGAGGGAAGGAGGTGGCTCATCCTGCCGCAGCCCCATCTCGCCGCTGCACCCTCTCTAGGGGTATCCTCTCGTACTCTCTCGGCCTCCGTCCCGCTATCCAGAAAGTGTGTTGGATCCAGCAGAATCGTACTCGGCCTCCTTGTGCGGGTGATGACCTCTCGTAAGGTCTCCATACGATATCTACCACTATCAAAGCCCTCTAACAAATGCCTCGTAGTAGGCAACGTCTCTCCCCACAAGCACTGCTCGTGGCTGCCCCACGACTCCCAACCACCTCTGAAAGCCGTATCTGTATATAACCTGTGGCCCTGGCTGCTGGGGCAGCCCTACTGGTCTGATGCATATGATGTGCTCATATGCCCAACAATGAAGTAAAAATGTCGAACAGATACCGAATCACCTCATCCGGCGATAACCCCAGAGCTCTCTGTATAGCTACACCAGATACACTGGTGCCCACGCATAGCAAGTATGCTCCTCAATCATCTCAAGCAACACCCCCATCAATGCCCGTGGAAAGCGGCCTCCCTCTGAGTCCGGGAGGGCGAAGCAGGTGATCCCAATCATCATCAGCACAGCCAGCCGTGTCTCGTGTCGATGCGCACAGACATGTACATGTCACCATACCTAATGCTCATACTGTGATAGGTAAGTAAGCGCGGCTGCATCTCCAAAACTCGTAATATGTTGTCCATGGCGGTCTCGAATCTACGGAAGATCGCTCTCCTCGATAGGTAGTCGAAGGATGCGATACACATCCATCAACGTGATAGTCATCTCCCCAGTCGGGAGATGGAACACATTGGTCGCCGGATCCCATCTCTCGATGAGGGTGACCATCAGGCTGTGATCTCTCTCTATCGCTCTGTACCTCTGGACTCCACCGAGTCCCACCTCGCGCATGATCGCCCAGTGAGCTGCGGACACATGTGGTCTCATCCGCACCAACAGCGGGGGCATCCTATCCCGCATCATCAACTGCTGACGTGCCTGCAAAACCAACCCACATCCTTAGACCTACTTTTTATCACAACATCTACTTTATCCTCTAAACCCCCTTTTATCCCCCCGACCACACCCCGACTCTCTACCACCCCACCCAAAACCCAAACTCACCCCACCTACAAAACCAAACTCACCCCACCCAAAACCCAAACCCACTCCACCTAAAAACCAACACCCCACCCCACCCAACACCCCACCCCACCCAACACCCAAACCCACCCAACCCAAAACACAAAACACGCCCAACCCAACCCAACCCACACTCACCCAAAACCCAACCCAACCCACACTCACCCAAAACCCAACCCAACCCATACCCATACAAACCCAAACCGACGCCGGCCGACATACGACCGACGCCGGTCCAGCCCAACACACCCTATCCACACAATTTGCGACCGATGCGGCCGCTACAAGCAACCGACATCGGTCGCTGTAATTGCCAGGAGCCGAACCCCGCACGGCCCCCCGCCCATATTTTTGCATTTTTATACTTATCTACCCACCCAAACACCATAAAAACCTACCCACCCAGCCTACTTGCCCTATTTTACCCATCTATCCTCTTCGTTTTTCAAATTACGTCAATTTATTCATTATTTCCTAAAACATGTAAATTCCTACCCAAACCCCCAATTTAGCTTAACACCATTCCACAATCATCACCCTCTCCCATACCTGCCTATAATACTCAATGTCACTGTCATGACACGGGATCTTGCCTCTTGTTCTGTTTGGACCCATCGTCTGAATCCCAACCTCTGTACTCCGGTCTCTCCTGACTGGATGGGTCGGCCTATTGGTCGCACACAAACAATGTGCTCATAGGCCCAACAGTGTAATAAGTATGAACAATCCAGTGTCGTTCTGTGATTTCACCTACAAGCCCATAAACCCCTATATAGCTCCGCCAAATATGCAGGTGCCCATGCAAACGTCACGTTCCTTTCTATCATCTCCCAAATAACACACATCAATGCCTTTGGAAATCTTCCCCCTTCTGCCCTCGGTAATGCATAATACCCTACCGCTATCATTAATATTACTGCTAACCTTGTCTCCTCAGGATGTGCTGCATACATTATCCCATACGTAAATGACAAACCTCGCTGTGTTAAGTCTCGTGCGTATGGACCAAATACTGCTGTTATCGCTCCCCGTGCCGCGCTAGGTAATGCCTGATATACTGGTTTTCCTGTAATTGGGAGTCTCAAAATACGGAACACATCTTCCAATGTTACTGTCATTTCCCCTGTTGGTAGATAGAAGGTATTTTTCTCAGGATTCCATCTCTCAATCAACGCCTGTAACATAGCATGGTTCCGTGCAATTCGTGAATAATAGCGGATCCCACTTAACCCCAAACGATTTATCAACATCCATTCAGCTGGTGTTACATCCGCTCGGATTCGTGACAACAACGCTGGTACACTATCATTCATCCTTAGCCCTGCCTCTGCCTGCATATGTCACAAAAACCAATAACTGTTCAATAAATCAAATCCCCACGGGTTTTTTTTCTCACATTCTGGAAATTCCTACAGCAACCGGTATCGTTTATAGTAAACCGGTACCGGTTTAGTAACCGATACCGGTTATTCCTAACCGATATCGGTCACTGTCACCTTCATACCGCCTGCCTAAACCTACTGCCTACGACAATAATTTGAGCGTTTATTCCTTTCTATACCTACAAACATACCTGAAACCCCTGATTACCTACCCCGTAACACTTATAACCCTTGCTATCATGTTTTCTTTTTCATATCTACCCACTTAATCTCTTATTCATAACACATGCAAAAATCAAATCACAACCAAAACGTTTACCTCTTGGGTTGCAGCAGCTTGCGGTGGCACTTGTCTTCCCTCTCGTCCCTGCCTGCTGGATGCTTCTCCTCGTTCTGCCATGATCACCACTCTTTTCAAATTCGCCTTTCTACTTTTTGAATCTCAGATCGCATTCACTTTCCTGTCTCTTTTCTCCTTATCACTCAAATCTCTCATGCAATTACATGTCTCAGTCGTCAAAAAGCGTCGCGTTCGCGTATTTAACTTCTTGCATGGCTCTCAAAATTAGAACTTAAGTTGCCACCCTAGCTTTTTTATTTTTAGAAAAGCTCATACCTAAATAACCGGTATCGGTTATGTAACCGATATCGGTCTACTATCTACCGACGTCGGTTACCTAACCGATATCGGTTATACACCTGCCTTTTTGAAACATGGTTCTTTTCTTCGTTTTTTACCTAATTTTTGTCGCGCCCGCCTCTTTTCCTGCATCTCATCACCATTATCCATATTTGTCCATCCACCACACATATCATTACAATTTCATTAACATCATCTATTTTACAAAAACAAACAAGTCATCAACTAAGGATACCAAAACAAAACAAAAAACTATCTATCTATACATCATTTGGATCCAACTCATCAGATACATATATAACAATGTCATAAAACCAGCCCAAAACATGCAACATTTCATCATATAACACATCATCCATATATCAACATGTCAATTAAACTCATCATATATTCTATACCACAAACCATTGACGAAATACTTAAAAACATTTTCAACACCGCATATAGATCAAAACATCATCTATATATATATATATATATATATATACAAGTTTTCAAATATACATCTGTGCCCTACATGGGGCCTCTCGTGATCTCATAATCCAACAAAGCCGGCACGCAGGCCGCAATAACTATCAATAATCTCGACTCGGCTCACAGGCCGGTCCCTCATATCAAAAATATACTCGGCTCGCAGGCCGGTACCAACTGTACAACCCGTACTCGGCTCGCAGGCCGGTATACAATAAATGAATGAATGAATAAATGAGTAATATGTAGGCACGCAGGCCTCTATAAACATAACCGGTTCGCAGACCGGTGCCCATATCCAATATACAAATACAAAAACAATGCAGGGATCCCTCAGCTCTCCCCACCGCCCTCGGCACCTCTCCCTGCTGGTCCCTGTGGCGCTCGCCTCGCCTCGCCCGTAATGCACACGCCGGCTGTGGCTGCACCTCCCTGCGATCTCTGACTACGCGAGGTCTCCGCTCGGTGTGCCGCATATGGCTGATACTCAGCTCCGGTACTATCAAGAACATCCTGATAGTACCGGGCCTCCGCTCTCACCTCCATGTATCTATCCCGTGCCACCGCTTGTGATCGGGCTGGTCCTCAGGACTCCCTGCCGCAATTACCCCCTATGCTGTCTTGGTGGTGCTGTGGGTAATCTTTCTTCTGTATGCACTTTGCCTATACTGTGCACTGCACTGTGTGTCTTTGGTGGTGGTGGTGCTACTCGTGCTCTGCACTGAGCCTGGGCTAGCTGCCCCTGTAAGACCCCTATCTGTGCCTGCGCAGCAGCAAGCTGCCCCTGTAAGAGCTGCACCTGACCCCTGAGCTGATCTCTCTCTGCCGTCACAGCTGCCAAGTCTGGCTGTGCGGGCTGTGCTACCCTCGCCACTCTCTGACCAGCCCACCACACCATGTATGCTCCTGTACAACCAGCATCATCTACTGTGTCATCTGCTGGCCTCTCAGCAACCCAATCTGGATCCAAGGGCTGTGGTGCAGGTAGTGGGGCCTCTACATCATCCCTTGACCGAGGGAAGGGAGGTGGCTCGCCTGTGCCGCAGCCCCATCCGCTGCTGTACCCTCTCTAGGGGTATCCTCTCGTACTCTCCCGACCTCCGTCCTGCTATCCAAAAAGTGTACTGGATCCAGCGTAACTATACTCGGCCTCCTCTGTGCGGGTGATGACCTCTGTAAGGTCTCCATACAATATCTACCGCTGTCAGGCCCTCTAACAAATGCCTGTAGTAGGCAACGTCTCTCCCCGCAAGCACTGCTCGTGGCTGCCCCACGACTCCCAACCACCTCTGAAAGCCGTATCTGTATATAACCTGTGGCCCTGGCTGCTGGGGCAGCCCTACTGGTCTGATGCATATGATGTGCTCATATGCCCAACAGTGAAGTAAAAATGTCGAACAGATACCAAATCACCTCATCCGGCGATAACCCCAGAGCTCTCTGTATAGCTGCACCAGATACACTGGTGCCCACGCATAGCAAGTATGCTCCTCAATCATCTCAAGCAACACCCCCATCAACGCCCGTGGAAAGCGGCCTCCTCTCGAGTGCGGGAGGGTGAAGCGGGTGATCCTAATCATCATCAAGCCTGACCCAGCCATGTCTCGTGTCGATGCGCACGGTACATGTCACCATACCCAATGCTCGCGCTGTGATAGGTAAGTAGTGTGGCTGCATCTCCAAAAACCTGTAATATGCTGTCCATGGCAGTCTCTGAATCTACCTGGAAGACTGCCTCTCCCTCGATAGGTAGTTGAAGGATGCGATACACATCCTCCAACGTGATAGTCATCTCCCCAGTCGGGAGATGGAACACATTGGTCGCCGGATCCCATCTCTCGATGAGGGTGACCATCAGGCTATGATCTCTCTCTATCGCTCTGTACCTCTGGACTCCACCAAGTCCCACCTCGCGCATGATCGCCCAGTGAGCTGTGGACACATGTGGTCTCATCCGCACCAACAACGGGGGCATCCTATCCCGCATCGTCAACTGCTGACGTGCCTGCAAAACCAACCCACATCCTTAGACCTACTTTTTATCACAACATCTACTTTATCCTCTAAACCCCCTTTTATCCCCCCGACCACACCCCGACTCTCTACCACCCCACCCAAAACCCAAACTCACCCCACCTACAAAATCAAACTCACCCCACCCAAAACCCAAACCCACTCCACCTAAAAACCAAACCCCACCCCACCCAACACCCCACCCCACCCAACCCAAAACACAAAACACGCCCAACCCAACCCAACCCACACTCACCCAAAACCCAACCCAACCCACACTCACCCAAAACCCAACCCAACCCATACCCATACAAACCCAAACCGACGCGGCCGACATACGACCGACACGGCGGTCCAGCCAACACACCTGTCCCCACACAATTTGCGACCGATGCGGGCCGCTTGAAGAACCGACATCGGTCGCTGTAATTGCCGGGAGCCGAACCCCCGCGCGGCCCCCCGCCCATATTTTTGCATTTTTATACTTATCTACCCACCCAAACACCATAAAAACCTACCCACCCAGCCGACTTGCCCTATTTTACCCATCTATCCTCTTCGTTTTTCAAATTACGTCAATTTATTCATTATTTCCTAAAACATGTAAATTCCTACCCAAACCCCCAATTTAGCTTAACACCATTCAAATGCACACAATAAAGAGTTCCGAACATACCCGAACGACGACACGTCATCGTGGTGGGATGGGTGGTGGTGGTCCAGCTGGTCCAGCCCCTCCTGCTCCTCCTGCCTGTGCCATAGCTCCAATTCTGATCTGCTGGGTCCCCGGCCAATCAACTGCTGCCTCCTCCTCACTCGGGCCCGCAAACAACTCACTCCTCCAGCAAAATAGCTCCACCTCACTCAATAAACCTCCAATCTCAACTCTCCACGTCAGACAAGTCAATTTGGTTTTCAAAATAACAAAGTGACAATGACAAGCCATATTTTTCTTTTTATAGGTTTTTCGCCCTTAACCGATATCGGTTTCATGTTGCCCTAATGAACCGGTATCGGTCCCTTAACCGATATCGGTCACGTAGAATCGACATCAGTTTTTTTCTTCCAACTTTCCCCCAATTTTTTGCCCTTATTTACCATTTGCCCCTTTTTAACCACATATCGCCTATATCCACCTTTGCTGAACACCATTTGTTTACAAACCGGCCCGACCCAAGGCCTCGCCCTAACAAACCGGCCCGACCCAAGGCCTCGCCCTACCCTACCGGCCCGACCCAAGGCCTCGCCCTACCCTACCGGCCCGACCCAAGGCCTCGCCCTAACAAACCGGCCCGACCCAAGGCCTCGCCCTACCCTACCGGCCCGACCCAAGGCCTCGCCCTACCCTACCGGCCCGACCCAAGGCCTCGCCCTACCCTACCGGCCCAACCCAAGGCCTCGCCCTAACAAACCGGCCCGACCCAAGGCCTCGCCCTACCCTACCGGCCCGACCCAAGGCCTCGCCCTAACAAACCGGCCCGACCCAAGGCCTCGCCCTACCCTACCGGCCCGACCCAAGGCCTCGCCCTAACAAACCGGCCCGACCCAAGGCCTCGCCCTACCCTACCGGCCCGACCCAAGGCCTCGCCCTAACCAACCCGCCCGCCCCAAGGCCTCGCCCTACCCATTTGGCCCGACCCAAGGCTGCAACCCAACAACTCGGCCCGACCCACGGCCGTATCACTCCAATACCTTACCCAAAATCAAAACCATCCACTTTTATCCACCCATCCTATAGTTTTTTGTTCAATCGAGCTCACCTGTTCGTGTTTTAGCATGATTAGGGTCCTTGACTTGATCTGTCGACCAACTTTGCTCAGACCTAGACCGTGACGTTTATCTCAACCAAACCAACCATTTGGTACTGCCGGACATGCCTAAACGTTCCTGTACCTTACCTGTTATATACCCTGGAGCTACTTCCTATGCCTTGGATACCAGGATTATATCACCCTTGTTTGGATAAACTATCGACCTTTGCCTATGCACTGCTGGTTTGCTCGTCAAATCATGTACCCTAGTCGTACTATTGCATTTTACCATGCGTCTGCTTCCTTGGACCTACCCCACCATCTTACCATCCCCTCTACCCCATTTACCCTTTATCAACCCTATCCCTGATTTCCCGTTCACTCAATCTGTGATAGATTTGAGGGGGATTACCTATACCCTTAACAGGGGAAACCACTTCATATTATTGTCCGTGCAGCTTTACAAAACAAGCTACATGACAATAAGGGGCTAATGTAGACACCAAATTTGTGTCTTACGACCCCTTGTGACCCGCATCTCATCTCGCAACTTAACCTCATCACCTAAACCTTACACAATTATTTATTAATTACCTTGTAATTGATAAATCCACCATCACCTTACCTGCCACCTCATTTTGCCACCTCATCATGACCTAGCCCTAACCCTAAACTAACCTAATTAAGACCTATGACTTGGTCTAGACTCACATCCATAACTAATGCCTCCTTACTCGCACCCAAAACCGACCTTCTAGCCACTTGACCAAGCCCGCAACTGATCTCTCGGGAGAAAAGCAGGGAAGGTGGGCTATTTTACTAAAAATAGCCTACTTTTTCCTTACCGATGCTTGGTTCTACTGACCATTTGCCGGTTACGTAACCGCCATCGGCTCCCTGTAAATGGGCTCCCCGAACCAAAATCAAGGGTCGAATGATTTTTGAATCAACAGAGATCATTGGGAGCGAAAAACAGAGTCCAGATCTTCACTTGACCGAGCAGAGACGAGTGAAGAAACCAGAAGCATTTGCAGCAAAGGAGATCAACTTGCATCTTTGTCAAAACCAGTAAGTCACATCTTGCATGTCCTCTGTTATAACATTTCTTATGCTCTTTGAATCACAGTCCTCCTAAATCCGTTTCTGAATCCACTACCCAACGTGCCATTGCATCTAACTGTCATTCTTTTACCTCTCATCATCTCATTTCCTAATATCATCCATAAACCAGCCTTACAAACACCATAGCTACCAAGAAGGTCCTAGGCCCAACCGACGTCGGTTACCAGAAACCGGTATCGGTTACCCTGACTATAACCAGAAACCAGCCTTCTCCTACCCGTTTCAACCAAGTAATCTAATTGATATTTTGCAGTCATTTGTGTTAATTCATATTAGCAGGGAAACTGACCACCTTCGAAAGGAAGTTTTATATTTCCTGGGCCCAAGGCAGTTTCCTCATTTATTGTTTAATCAAATCTTGTGGTCTTGTGTTCTTATTTGCAGGTAGTCCTTCCAAGACAAAAAGGAGTTCTTCGCAGTCAACTTGATCTTTCTCCACGGTACGCGCACACCATCTCGACATTTAACAGGTATTCCTCCTAGCCCTAACCCTATCTGTTTCTAAAAGGAATGAAAGGATAGAAACAACTCTATTCCTAGAAGCCGAAACATTCCGAGCGAAACATAAAGAAGATCTATTATTAGGAAAGCTTGCATGCCTTTGTGATTATCTTGTAAGTGGTACATGGCTATTATTAGCATGTAGCCTATTTTGGAGAGTGCATTAGTAGTGAAGGGATAACCCCACTATATATATATATATATATATATATATATATATATATATATATGTATGTGTGTGTGTGTGTGTGTGTGTGTGTGTGTGTGTGTGTGTGTGTGTGTTTACATGGATTAGGATCATCCATGTTTTGTTAGATTTATGCTACTCTGTTTATGGGAGCCAATGAATTATGGTGATATTACTATATATGTATACAAATTTTGCATTTTACAACAATTAATATAATGGATCTTTGTGGTTGGATATTGGTTTTTGACATATTTGTGAGTGGTTCTTACATGGTAAAGTTAATCTTGATTCTTGTATAATTTAATATTCTATACGGTTAAGATATAGATCTAGTTCATATTATGATTTATTCATGAATGGATATTATGGATCTGGAATATTTGTATAATCAAGATAACTCCTTGAAGAATCTGCCATAAAATAGGAACCTAGTACCCTTGCGTGCTTTGGGTGAGCGCTTAGGTTTTTCTGAGTGATGTGTCAGCACGCCTTGGGATATTTGGTAAAATAAAATACTACATGAATATATATAAAGCATTGGAAAAGTCACAGGTATTCTTGGGGTTATCTCATTCGAGCCTTAATCATTGGTTCTATACCTTTTTGATCTCCACACAGGGAAAACACTGCATCCACATTTTTTTGTTAGCCGATGGTCAATGTGAGTTGAATTTAAGCAAACCCAACATATTTCATTCCCAAGTACAATGACTATGCTGCCCTTGTTGTAGTCATTGGTTTCTAATTTGGAAATTTTCACTTGACTGACCCATGCAATTGTCGTATCGTTAAGTATTTGTTTGAGTCTCTATTTCTTGTCAATTTTATTTTAAATATAAGGTTTTGATAGTTTGGTCAAATCCAATCTTTAATTGGATTCTCTTAAAATATTAAGTCTATTATGAGTCATTATAATAATAGGTGTGTTAGTGTTAATGCATTGTGGTTATGGTCAATATAAATATTTGGTATTCAAAATCTAAAAGTATCATTGTGTTAAAATTGTCAAAGTGTCATATTTTGTTAGTCGTCAAAATTCTATATGATGTTAATAGAGTCAAAACTCTATTTCTAAATAATTATAAATGTGGAGTCAAATATTTGTTGTTTTCATTGTATCGTCATTTTGTGTGTTGTTAAATGTCATTTTGTAATTCAAGTGTCTTGTAAATTCAAAAATTGTAAAAATAAATATTGTGTTATGGACACATTTTGGTAGAATTCGGCGTCCAATTGAGGTTTAAAAAATTGAGTTCCATGATCACAAGTAGATAGGGTAGTGTGATGGCAAGAATTTTTTTGGGTGGACAAAATTGTGGATTTCTTGCCAACGCTCTAGGAATCTAAGTCCCTCTACTTAGCTGGTGTAACTCTCATATATACATGCATGAGTAAAGGTGGACTTTCCTAGTGTCCTTGTGGTGGGGATCCAACAATGGAAATCCATTGACCGTGTGAAAAATATAAAAAAATATCTTGCTAGGGGATACTTTTTATGAAGAGAGGGAAAGAGGAGTGAGAAAAGAGGTAGGAGAACTAATGTTGTAGGTAAAAATCATATTCCGCACACACTTGTTAGAAGTTTCATCACATGCACTAAAGTGAGGAAGAAACAATACTACAAGTAGCAACAAGACCAATCGAATGTAATGAACACAAAGTATCGAGTAAACCCCTTAGTCACAAAAAGGCTTGAAACGCCTTCTTGTATTGATGCTCAAGAAAAATTATACATGGTTTGAGAATGGAAGAAATTGAGAATAGGGGAGAAGTGGCTAAATATTTTCAATCACAAGGGAGAAAAGTCTCTCTCATGAACTTACAAGAATATAACCAGCTAGAAGAATTTGAGAATTAGAAGAACCCCTTCAAATGAATAGCTCATTAAAATTTATAGCAATCGAATTGACCTTTCACCTCCCTCACATGACTCTTCATTTCCATATTCCACTCGTCACCTTTCATTTTCCATGAATTAAGTATTTATCTTATAATTTTGAGAAGATAATTTTTACAATTAAAACGGGTCACTTAAGTGAATAGGATGAAATAAAATGATGACACATAATGAAGAATTATAATGAAGAGAGAAAGTAGAGATGGAATGAGAGGTAGAGGGAAGGGATGGAGGGGAAAACACTCCTCATGATGAAATGATTTTAATGCCTTGATGGAACCATGAAATTTGAGCAAGGATTATTCCACTTTGGTGATATTCTACACTAATGAATATTTCTCACTTGAATAAATTTGAATCATTTTCCCAATCTAGTGATGACCGCAAACTCTATGATGCATGGACATCCTGGACCATAAAATGAGTGTCTAGAAACACTGTTATGATGTTTACCACTCCAAAATTGAGATGAACACATATGATTCCCATGACTAAACTCCTTGAAACATGGTTGATGAAACCTTTGACTCATTCAAATCATTCTAACCAATTCACTTTGGATCACTTGGTTCCTTAAGTGATGAAGATGAATTCATATGATGTGCCTTGCGATGCCTTAATTTGCTTCTGTAAACCATCGCTCTCAAGATGATGCTTCCGAACCTATGTGAAGTTTTCATCCCTACTTTTCAACTCATTAAACCATCTCATTATCCAAAAGGGAGTCCAAAAATTAGTAAGGTGAGTGAAAACGAAGTCATATGCAACTTTCCACTTTGAAATGAAAAATTTCTATTTTTAGAATATGAGCTTGTGCTCTACTATTCTGAGACATATCACATGTCTTGTTCCAGTTTCACCTTTTTAACTATCTACCATATTACAACCTCTTATATTACTTTGAGATATTGTTATTTTTAGCACATTTCTATTTTCTCGTAGATTGTTATTTGGGGACCTCCTATTACGGGAAGAAGTCGTTTTTGTCTTACTTTTCATTTTACCCATTTTCCAATTGTCTTGAGTGACAAAACTTGCAATTCAAAGTGGGACTATTCATTTATAGCATGTGAGGAAAAATAACATATGATA
The DNA here is from genome assembly GCA_018340775.1 of Taxus wallichiana var. yunnanensis. Lineage (NCBI taxonomy): Eukaryota > Viridiplantae > Streptophyta > Pinopsida > Cupressales > Taxaceae > Taxus > Taxus wallichiana. Next base: position 311,654,313 of record CM031236.1, read on the forward strand.
TTTTTATTAAGTGGTTAAAATGACATCTATTTGCGATGGGAAATTGTTTTTGGATTCGAATATTCATCACATACACGTGCTCCAATTTTCATCATGATTCACTTTGCAAAAAGATTAGAAATGAAAAATAGAAATTAATGTCTTGTAAGAGCTTCGGGAATAAAGCTACTAGGAAGTATACTGATAAAATTCAGTCCATATCTTGAGCGGCAACTTCGTCATGCAAAAACTAGTTTGAGAGAAACTAGATTTTTTGGAGAACCTTCCCTCTAAATTTTGGAAGATTTCACCTACAGGATCTTTGGAAATTTGAAAATTTAGTTAAAGAGGTAAGTATGATGATAAAAAAACATCCCTATATATCCCTAAAAATCAGGACTTCATGGCGCGAAAACTAGTTCACACGAAACTAGATTTTTCAACGATTAATTCCTCCAATTTTCAGGTGATTTCACCCACTAGAACCCTGAGAAGTGGGGAAGTAGCTCACTAATTTTTTCCATTATTGTGTCATGGCGGAATTAATGGAGATTAAAATTTTAAGGTCTGGTTTTTTTTTCCATTTACGATGCAATAAATTCCATTGCGATAATGTTTTGCTTTCCGGTGCTTCACACAAAAATTTTACTTCAATATGACAACCGGTTTGATGGCAAATTAAACTTTGTTCTTTGTGGAGCCAAAAATGAAATTTCTGCTATGAGAATTCCTTTCTAAAAATTTGAGGTTTGAATATGAGTTTTTAATGGTCTTCAAGAGAGAATAATTCAACAAAAATGGTTTATCAATCTATGCAACAATTTGCAAGATATGTTCGATTCTTGGTTTTATGGCAATGGAGTTTTCAGACTTCTTTTCCTCTATTCTTCATTCTTTCTTCTTGGTTTGATCAATCTTCCTTCTATGACTTGTGTGACATCATGGATTTAAGTATAGTGTGCTGTGATGGAGCTGTTTTGAGCTTTGGAAATGGTGGAGTGGTGGACTGGTGTTCTTTGCAACTTTTCTTCTAGCAGTGAGAAATAGTTGGAAGCAACAAGAAACACCAAACGATTATAAATTTTGTCAAATTTTTGGTTTGTACTTTGGTGATTTTTTCCTTAATTTCCTTGACATCAGGGATGTGAGGGACATCAAATTCCATGGTGAGAAAGAGGACAACACGTGTACTCGATTCGACGACAGGGAATTTGAGCTCTAAAAATGCACTGGGGGCTAAACTATCAAATCGAAGGTCACATGAGGGTCCCAGAGGTCACATGGGGGATGGGAAAATTTTTCCAAGGTTGATGTACCTAACCTCAAGGATTTTGGGGACATAAAATCCTGCCAGGCTCCTGGTGCTGACACGTGTCCTCCCGAAAATTGACTAACTCCCAAACTGTCTCCAAGAGGGTAACTTGGAACGATGATAACTTGAGATCCTAGTAGAATATTTTTGTGAAATTGTATATGATCCTAACTAGAAATGTAATTTTGAATCCAATTTTGGGGTTATCATGTCTTGATTCTTCCATATTATCTTTGAAAAACATAGTTTTTTTATTTGGTACCCTACTTATGCTCGAGAAAACAAACTGCAAACCCTATGCGCCAAGGTGTTTTGAAAAATATGATTTCATCATGTTTTAGGTATTAGAATTATATTTTTGGAAATGTATTTTTTCCTCCTAATTCCATCTGAAGCTCCTGAATCTTCTTCGAAGCTGTAGCTATTTTAGGCTTGTGTCTTTGCTAGGCTTGTGAACCCTATTTTTATTGAGACTACTCCAAGTCTTTCAAAATTCCCCAAACCTTCCAAAATAATTTCCATAATGTTCTAAGGTCTTGAATTCACGTCCATGTTTAATTTTTCCCTTTCGTTCGCTGGGGGTTGATCCGGTCTGGGAAGTCCAACAATAGCCCTTAGGTGACTACCCGAAATTTGTAATTTTTAAAGAAATCCTAAAATCACCTAGGGGAATGAATGAAATTTCATAAATCACCTAGGGGAAAAATTTAAAATCAACTAGGTGGTGACTAGACTGATATATTGGACCTAAGGTGCCTAGGAATGATAAAACATGAAAATTTCGGCATAGGGTTATAGTTGTTATGCTTTGAAACTTCAAATTTCCTGTCACACATTTGCATGTTAACATGGTGTCATTATAGATGATGGAGGAAAATGGAGGTTTGAGGTTAATCAATGACCTCTTGTCAGTCACCAACGATAGGGTCACATAGATAATTAGGTGATATTTTAGTAGTGTGTGATATATGTTCATTTAAGAGTTCCTATTTGCATTGTGTTGGTTTGCTAAATAAACCCCTTTCGCACTCGGGAAGATTCATATATTTAGAATACTCAATTTTGGGGAGAAGGATAATATTTCGAGGTAGAATCAAGGGATGGTTATAAAACTAGTTCCAAGCTTGTGGATCTTAGAGATTCATAATTCAAGCATCTAGGGAGGAAGAGAAAGTCCCACAAGAACCCAAAGAGGTAGGGAGTATTCCTACATAATTCGGCTCGTCACTATGCCTTTATGAGGGTAAAGATATAATCTATGGAGTTTGTACCTGGTCTAAGTAGTGCTTTTAGGAGGTGGTTTAACTTCTTCAAATATTGGTTTTTCCCCATGTTCACATTAAGGGGGTGAAAGGCATACCGATCTACATCATATTCATTTTCATTCTCCCAAATAGAGTCAAGAAAGCCATTGAAGGTATCTAGAAATGTTTCCTTTAGACTGGATCAGAGGATAAAAACATAATACCTTTGGTTTCCAAGGAAAAGGTTACTCAACCCAAAGACATGGGTGACATGGGGTGAAAGAACATTCAGTTTATGAACCATGCCCTAATTTCTAAGTTGGGATGGAGACTTCACAAAGAGGAAGGAATATGGGTAAAAAATTTGTAGGAGAAATATTTACTGCCCTTTGGTGTAACTTTGGTTTTTTTCAGTGATTTGTAGCTTCCTAGAGGTTCTATTTTTTGGAACAACCTGTGTCAAACCAAGAAGTTGTTTATCAAAGGGTGTAAATGGAACCTTGGAGATGGGTCTTAGATCAAATTCTGGGAGGATCCTTGGATAGAGGATGTTGCTCTCAAATTTTTAGGACCATGGAGTGAGCTCTGGAAATTCCTTTCTATTGAGCAGGAGCTCTGGTTTATAATTATTGGGACAATGACCGGAGATGGATTCATATTCTCCTTGCCTCTTTTTATCAAGGTGATATCCAACCTTTTCATGATTTAAATAGGAAACTTAAAGACATCTACATTCCACTAGACAGTTTCCAGGATGAGCTCATATGGAGAAGCATGGATCTTTGGGGATTACAAATTCAAATCGAGTTACTTGTCAAATTTTGAAAAATTTGAACCAAGTAATTTTGGAGGAAGGTATGGAACAAGTTTCTCATCCCCAAGATCAATATATTTTTCTAGGAAGTTATAAAAGGTAATATCCTTACTATGGATAGACTCAGATGTAGGGGAATGATCATCATAAATAGATGTGGTTTATGTAAGGACAAAGAAGAATCCATCAGTCACCTATTCCTAGAATTCCCTTTCTCGTATCAAGTTTTTTCAAAGATCCTCTACATTTTCAAAATTCAATTGGTCCTTTCGGGAGATGTGGCCCTCCTACCCAAGTAGTGGAGCTTCAACTTTAAGAATGATATGGTCAATAAAATTTGGAAATTGGCTCTGCCACATGTCTTGTGGGGTATATGGATTGAACACAATAATAGGATCTTTAAGAACAAATCGGTGAGGCTGTGTAAGGTTGTTGATAAAATAACACAGAGATTTGAAAGACGACACACAACTTATTAAACCCAAATAGGTTCGTGCTAGCCCTGAGTGGGAGGAGGAAATTCTCATAAGGATGCACATTGAAGTCTCTAGCTTTAAAGAAGAGTAGGTTGAAACAAGATGTTAAATGGAATAAACCACCTGAAGGAAGTTTCAAGATCAACTTTGATGGCTCGGCCCATGTTAAGGATAAAGTGGTTGGTGGCGGTGGTCTTATTTGAGACCATAGTGGGAGATTCTTAGGAGCCTACACGGGACCCATTGGAAATCATTCTAACAACGTGGCTGAAGCTAGAGCTATGCTATGGGGTGTTAAGATGGGTAAAGACTTAGGGATTAAAAATATAATCATTGAAGGTGATTTGATGTGCATTATAAATTCCCTCAAAGATAGCATTAAATGTGGATGAAAACTAATTCATTTGATAATGAAGGAATGTGTCATGTTCACATCATTTAAACAAGTGGTCATTCAACACACGTACCATGATGGGAAAAATCCGATGGATGTATTGGCCACGAAAGGTACTATCATGGTGGATTTGGTGACATGGATTGGTACACGTATCCCTTGGGGACATGTTAATAAACTCATAAATGAAGACTCAAAGTGGGAGGCTGCGTTATGATGACACCCTTAGCTCACACGCTTGGGGTTGTGAAAGGAATTTTCCTTTTGGAAAACTTCCCTTTCTTATTTCACTTGTTTTTTCTCCATTTTCTATCACTCGAGTTATGGTGTCTGTGCGAAAAATGTCAACTTGTTTTCTAACTTCATGGGAGGTGACAAGGTATGTTGAACCATATACCTTTCTTCACCTCAAGAATGATGTGGCTCTATGGAAATTATTGCACAAAGGTGGTCTCACTAGATATATTTGTCGACTCAAAGGTAATGATCTTGCCCTTTCTATCAATTTTATGATTTCCTAGAAGGATGGTGGTTTTGTTTTTAGAGGGGTTCATATTGATGTCTCTGAGAATGCCATAACTTGGATCATCTTTGGGTTAAAAACTAGTGACCTAAATATTTTTAAGACGAATCTTGAAAGAAACATGAAATTTCTAATTTATTTGAAGCTAGGGAAAACATTATTACCTATGATGATGGTATTTCTTACACCTAACTTTTGGATAGATGGGCTGATATCTTCCTAGTTATTATGAAATATCTGACTCTTGAAGGAAAATTTTGAAAAATATTTACTCACCACCTATCCATCCTCAATTTTCTCCACCATGACCAGACTATGAGATTAGTGTTTTTCCTCCATAGGTCACTCCTCTCAACTATTGAGGATTTCAAGAAGAAGAAGGTGGATATCCCCTTCACCAAGGCCTCATTCTTCTTCTGGTCCAAAGAAGCAAACCAACCACCCCTAATCAAGTCAAGGATCAAGATTCTGACTAGGAAACCCTTGCTTCATGCCTTAATAAAATCAAGAAGAATAAAAAATGTATTGATCCTGATGAGGGTATCGGATGCCTTGTGTAATCTCAAGAAGGGGATTAGGAATTTGGGGGAAAGTTCTAGCAAGAGGGACTAGGAGTTTCTTGACCTGGGAGGCCATATTGATGAGGGACCAATCCATAACTAATACCATTCTCATTGTAAAAAAACCTCATACATGAGATGAAATATTTTCATCAAAGAATTGAAACCCAGAAGATAACCATCGGGGGAATAAAGAAGATTATGTTAGGAAAGAGCAACTAATTTCTCTCGCTTCAAAACAAGTTGATTCCGAGGAGGCCAAAAAAATGGCGAGTTTGAGTTCTTTTGAAAGTGATGTGGACTGAATCTTGGTGATAGCTTGGGTATGGTCACGAATGATAATTAGGGTTATTTTCGGGAGGAGGATATGTTGGTACTTAGGCGAGGAATAAGAGGTCAAACTCCCAAAGAGAGTCATTATCAAAGTCGCTGGTTCAAAAGATGGTGGTTTGATCTCTAGGACTGGAGTAGGGATACGAGAACTGATTATGGGATTTTTGTAACTCTTATCTTTTCTATTGTTTTTCCTTGTTTCTAGTCTTGGTTTATTTACTTTCAAAAAACGTGGTTAATATGAAAACTATTTATTTTGGCTCTATTTTTTGGGGGCCTAGTTTTCAAGCTTCTTTGACTTTGCCTCCTTCATTTCATTGGTGTTTTTACTTAAAAACTTTCTTCTCTTTTGTATAGGGTTTTTTGGTCCCTATTTAAAACCAAACCTTTTTATCTTATCTAAAAAAATTTAAGGGGGTGAATATTAGCTATTAATAATGTTCACACTAAGTGGGTGAAGTGTAGGAAATTACTATTGTGAACATTATATGGTTTGATAATATTTACGTAGAGGTAAATATTATTATGTGTGTAAGTTAGGTTGTTGTAAACAACCTACATAATTAGCTTGAATATTAAACGAGTTGTTAAAACAACTTGTGTATTGTTAGTGAGTAGTTAGTGGAGCTATGTTAGGCTTCCTATATTAGAGGAGCAACATTAGCCTATATATTTGTAACCTATGATTGTGAATGTAATACGAAGTGAAATAATATATTGTGTATTTGAATCCATTGATCAAGTTAAAATATGGGTTAAATATCCTGAAATTATTGTCATATTTTACCCTTTAAACCATATCTTAGTAAACATTTACTAATTTCATGGAATCGTGCCTCACTTATTGAAATGTATATTAAGGAATCCTTAAAAAAAATTATTCTAGCTAGATGGCCATAACTTAGGGAATAGGTTGTGATTTTTTGTTTCACCCAAAACTGTGTTTGTAAAAAAATTTAAACCAAACAGTGGTACTTATTCCAAAAGCCTTGATTCATAAAAACTCACAAGGAAATATTTTGACTGATCTAGGGACCTAATTCGATAAAATAAGAGGGTGATACTTCATTCAAGTTAGACCAAAGGTGTTTTATGAATTAACCTTTGACTTCATAAAAACTCATGAGGCAATACTTTGACCAGGATAGGGACCTAATTGTGATAAGAGAAGAGGGTGATGCTCCATATGAGTTATACCAAATGTGTTTTCTCGAATCATCCTTTGACTCATCAAAAACTCATGAGGTGAGACTTTAACCAATCTAGGGACCTAATTACGATAAGAGAAGAGGTGATGATTTGGTCAAGTTAAGCCAAGTGTGTTCTTATTATAGTCACAAACTTAGTCCATATTTTAAACTACACATATCAAAACAACAAAATGCATTATTATGCCAATTTCAAAACTTATTTGTATACACCAAAACTCTTCACATTGCAACACTTTGTTTGAGTTAAAACCTTTTCTTAGTGACAAAAAAAGGTAAAAATTTGTTCAAGTTATGCCATGTATTTTTCAAAAATAATAATCATACCTCTCTCACTTCTTGGATTCATTTATCAAAGTTGAAAACCCAAAACTCTATCAAAATTTCATCAACAATTTTTGCACTCACATTTTTAACTTGTTTTCAAAACTTGATTAATTTTTAGAATTGCATTGTTATGATGTCATAGTTTTCCTAGTTTCCTTAGATAAATTTAGACATCCAAATCTAGGAAAATGACCATTTTCATCTGTTACGCTACCAAAATTTCATAGTTTTCCTTAGAAAAATTTACAACATCCAAATCTAGGAAAATGACCATTCACAGCCATTACACTACCAAAATTTTGTATTTTTCCTTAGAAACATTTACAACACATGAATATTCGAAAAAAACCATTTGTAGATGTTAAAACTGTTGAAATTTCATAGTTTTCCTTAGAAACATTTGCAACACCTAAATCTTGGAAAACAACCTTTTGTAGTTTTTATGCCATTAGAATTTCTTATATTTCCTTAGTGAATCCTTGTCAAAACATCGTAAATTAGGAAAATATTCTCTAGCAGTTGTTACGTTACCCATTTTTCTTAGATTACTTTTTAAAAATTCACACAAACATTAAAAATATTTGCAAATATTTGATTTATAGCCATTACGTTGTCCAAGTTAACCCACAAAGCCTTCACAAAACACACAATCAATCCATAAACATCATTCTATACATGTATGTATGACACCTATAACATGATAAATACATAAAAGGTGCGTGTCTTATCATTTCATCTAGAACCATTTTTGATGAGGAACATAGAATTGTTGATCATAGTGGACATGAAGAATAAATACCACGTAAAGTATTTGAACATGATCTCACCCATGTAGAAAAATCTTATTTCAGAAAAAACATCAAGTTTTATTAAGTTTGTACAAATTAGGGGCTAAACTACCCTCTGATTTTGATCCAAAATTTCACACTAGTATGAATTGAGGATACACACAAAAATCCTCCTCCCTTTAGGACTGTTGAAGATATATTAAACCTTGAATGTGCCTCTACATCAGCATAACCCGAGGGTCACAATGATAAAGCAACGAAATTTAAAACTAAAATAGAGAACTGTTTACCATTTGTTAGAATCAATCTTGAAAATAGAGCAAAGGGTGAAGAACCCCAACCTACACCACATAAAAATATTTCACAATACAAACACTTCAAGAACTTAGTCATCAATTGGAAAATATGGCTTCCCATGTCAATAGAGACATACATAAATCTACTCACTAAGGTGGCATATACTATGTACTATACGCAAAACCATGCCATTGAAGCATCCAAATCCAACCACACTCATATACCCTCCACGCCATCGTATGAATAAATATTTGACCAAGAATGAAATTCTATGAAAGACATGTTTGTTGGCTTACAAGAAAAAAACATTAAACACAATAAGAAGTAATGGTTTGAAGAATTGTTTCCCTATTCCCTTGATTTGAAGATATTGCATAAGATCTTTCCACCTATCTTTGATTGCCTAAAATTTGATAAAACCATGACAAAGGCAACTCTCACAATCACGTAAAGGAATTCTTCATGACATCTTAGGAATTTTCTTATAGCATTAATTATCTTAGTCACTTATTTCCATGAAGTCTTGGGGGTAGGCACTTGATTGGCTTATATATATCCCAAAAGGGTCTTATCATCAAAATATATTTTCACAAGGGAAAAAATAGGGGTTTCGACCAACACTATGGGACTAGGTCCCTCTTCTTAGGAATGAGGCAACTCCATTTATTGAAAACAATAAATATACACACTAATCTAACCATCGTGGGTGGCCTTTCGACCCGAGATCACACATGAATACTCCATTAAACCTATGTGTAAAAAGAAGGTAGAGGAAAGGTGTGCGTATGAAGGGAGGGTAGAAAATGAGAAGGGTGTTTTACTCAATAAATAACAAGATGAGTTTATTAACATAAAATCAAAATATTTCCAAGTTAATAATGATAAGACACTAGGTCAAGGAAAGATGAACAAAACAAAATTAAATCCAAATTTATTTTCATAATATTACACAAGTAACCATGATCATGGAGTAAAGTTGAGATGGAGAGGAAAACATAAGATAAGGAGATAGAATAATTGTATTTTATTGATTATAGTAAGATAATGGGAGCTATCAACCAAGAAATAATAACCCTTTGGAATGGAGAAGAAATTCCAATTTATAACTTTACAATCCATCTCTTCATCTATCCCCCACATGAACTTTCATAGTCCCACCACCTACTACCTTTCACATTCCTATAGGAAAGAAAAATAAGCCCATTTCTTATTAAGGAAAAGGGGAATTTTATAATAAAAATTATAATGGTAACTTAAGTGAATAGGATGAAAGAGCCGTAAATTAAAATTTATAATGGAGAATGAGAAAGTAGATAGAGAGAACAAATAAATAGAAAATAGGTTGAATGAAGAAGGATGAAGAAGCTCTGAGTTACTTTGTAGAGATGCACTCTAGTGAACTCCTGATCCTTTGACCACTTCTTGAACTTGATGAAGCCTCCTAGTGCACTCAGTATTTCACAGTCCTCCACTTGGGGACTCCTTTGAATGATCAAATTCTATATCTTGATAAGCTACCTTAAAAGGAGTGAGAATCCCATGATCAGTAGACAATTAAAACTAAGAGAAAATCCTTCTTCCTCTTTAAACAACCTTCCAATCTCTAAAATGCAACCAAGTCCTTTTGATATTTCTTACATTTGATGCACTTGGTGTACACAATGATATAACTTACTTGCAAGGGTGATCTTAGTAATATCTTTGTTACATAAAATGACCATGGTGACCCATGATAAATAATGAAGTATAAGACCAAATCCTTTGATCTAAGATGGGTGAAGGAGAGAGACTGAATGAATAATGCTTCCAACTTTTGATCAATCCATTTGATGAGATGGGAATCACTCTAAGACCAATTTTAGGGAACCAAGAGGGATTCCCTTCCACTTGAGCCACAATTCAACTATCAATCCTTTGCAAGTATGAATTTTCCATGTCCATTCCTATAAGGCAAGCTCTTGAGAGGTGATCACCACATTATTACAGGTGGGGATTTGTAAGCATTGAGAAAGACCATTCAGAATGAGGATTTCTAAAATTGGACTGTCGTTCACTAGAGATGTTTTTGAAACTATTTCAAACATATCTTGGTTCTCTTTCTTCAACATGAGAGGATTAACATCCTTGTTTCTTAACTAATATCTTGAAACTTACTATTTTTAGTAAGCCTTATTTTGAGAAGTCTATTTTAGTTATCAATTGCTTGATTTGGAACTTTTAAATTTCCATGATGTTTAAAGGGAAATGACTACTCTAAAAATGAACTGTTTACAACACTTACTATTAATGGGAAGTGAGGCATAGGAAGGTGTACTATTTTATAAACGGGTCTTCCTAGTCCCAAAATGGAACGAAAGAAGTCTATTTTTTTGTTATTTCAAAAGGATGTTTTACTCTAAATTTTGGAGGATTTCAATAGTAGGAACTTCGTAGATATGAAAATGATTTTTTTATTTTTAGGAAAAAATTTCTAGTCATTAAAAATTGTAGAGGACCCTTGGATGCAAGGTTGGATTCATTTGAAATACGTTTTTGAGGAGTTGTTAAAATATCATGGTAAACAAACATGGGGTTTGGGAGGTATGAACAAAAAGGGTTTTGGCATGGAGGATGTCTAAAGAATTTTTGGAAGCATAAAAAAAACTAATGAATAAATAAGGGAAGAGAAAATCATACTGAAACACAAAAATGTCTAAGTATCAAGTTATACCTCTTTCAAATTTGTTTTCCCTCTCACTAGCTTCATTTAACTCACCTTAAACTCAAACTAGGTAACCTAAGTTTGGTAGAGGTTGGAGGTGTGGTTACACCCTAAAAATAGGGGAAAAGGGAAAAATTTACAAAGGTAAAAAGGGAAATCAACCTATCTAAAATGTGTTATGGGTTAGGCTCTCATGACGACGGGATCATATTTTGTGAAAATGGTGAGTTGATAACATTTTTCTAATACCCCAAGTCATCATTTTGAGTGATGAAAAGATTCCTCCATATGGGAACACATTTTTATGTCCCCCTATATGATGGGAAAATGGGGAAAATGGAAAAAGAGACATCAATCCCCTAAAAGGATGTCATATGTCTATATGTCATGAAAAAGTGGTCAAACATCAAGTTAGGTGATTTTATAACATCTTCTATCACTTAAGTTGTCACTTTTAAGTGACACAAACAAATCCTCCATATGGGGAGTTAATTTTTGTGTCCCCATGTCCCCTTTCACCAAGGGATGAAGGGAAAAGGGAAATATATGGTCCAAAACTCCGCTCAAAGCCGATTAGCTATGTTGATGTCATCAAACTCAATGTAAAAATAAACTAAGGAGTTGATTTTCAAGACCGAGAGAATGAAATGGAGTTTAGAGGAAAATTTTTATATTATTTTGACTCCAAAATACCAAAATAGTTCATTAAAAACAATTTCAATACCTGATTCATCTTGAAATTTGAATTTTTAGTCCATTTTCCACTTTTTCCTATGCATGTGTGCCAAGAAGCGGAATTACTATAGGAGTCCATAATGGGTATGAAAAAATCAAACAAATTTACCTTGATTAGTGTAAATTTTTCTCCATTTTTACCTTTGGTTAGGATATTTACTCTTTTTAGGTTTCCAAAACATGTTGAGTAAGTTACACCTTGTAAAAAGACTCTCGTGCTATCTTGATGAACATGTTTCCAGATTTTAATAATCTCATAGTTATATTTTTATTATTACACCATGATTAGGATCTTTCATATTTCAAATACCTATGATATAGATTCCCAAGACTTTGTGAGGCTTCTGAAACCTTTTGAACAAGGTGACTAGCTCTTTTGAAACATACTTTTCCCAGTGCCTTGCCCAAAAGACCTAGTTTTGTTTCAAAGTTTCCTGACCTCTCATGGCTCCACAAAAAATTCATAAAATACCTTTGATAATATTATTACTCTCTCAAAACACCTTTATATGGGTTGTTCCTTGCAATTATCTTCTAAATGATGTCCTCATGTGACAAGAAGACCAAAAATAGCCTTTTCAAAGCCTTTGGGAGCATTCTTCTTTATTAGATCTCAATAACCTCATGAATCAAGATAGGTACAATTATATACACATGAAACACACTTTAAAATAATGTTATCATAATCTTCTAAGCTAGTATGAGGATGGTACGGTTGAAATGCCAACCAGAGGAAAGGTTTACATTGACCAGAAAGGGGATTTCAAGTGTGGGTTTGGTTGTCATGTATAAAATTTAAGTTTTGCATGCTATAAATTTAGCATGAAAATAGGTCTATCCTCAATTTTACATACATATTTGAGAAATTTGTTTTCCACTTTTTGTTTAATATGGAGAGTGATATCACGATGTTAGACTTGTGTAACACAAAACAATGTAACAATGAGAACTTATTTATTTTCCTACAACGATGGTGAGGGTTGGCTAGTACCTTCCATTTTTCCATCCTTGAGAAAAAAATGATGAGTATATTTGTGCCAAACTTACATCCTAATATTTCCTTCCATTTACAAATGCATTATGCAAGAACCTTTGAAGAGGTTATCAAAAAAGGTAGTCAAATTATAAATGTCTTGTTGGCTAAAGGGGTCATAAAAATTTTAAAATATATTATGACATGAAACCTATAGAAAAAAAAAATTCAATAAAATTAATAATTTTGTACGTGATGGGATCACTGATTTGAATAATGCTTCAAGTGGTCCATAACAACCCACATTTAAAACTTGTGTATAGGCCACTTAAACTAGAAATTAAACATAGAGAATACATTCCTCTCACGGAGTCCTTTTCATCGATCCATAAACAACTTGATTTAACCAATATGGTCAAATTTACAAAAATCAAACCTTTCAAGGATGATACACCTAATGGGTATATTACAAAGACCACAAATATTGTGAATATTATCATCTCAAATGTCACGACACGGATTAGTGTATGAAATTAAATAACTTCGTTTATGATCTCATAGATAGAAGATATATTAAAATTGATGCATAAAAGACCAATAAATCTAGTTGGGAATCTACAAAGAAACTTTCCCAAAATATAAACAAGTGAAAGAAAATCTAGATCGAGGTCAATCCTCTTAGGGTAAAAGTACCATCCATGTTGTTTCTGAAACATCCCATCCATTTGATTGTCTTATTAGCTATATTCATCCTATCACCAACCATGTTACCACAATCCGAATCAAACCTCAAGAGTTTGTCATTACAACGTGATGCACTTGCGTTAATTTTCCAAGACCCCTTTTTCTACTCATTTAGATAGTCATTATGATCTCCTAAAATAACTTGAGAAGAAAACCACCAAGATTTCTATCTTGGATCTTCGTAAGATATCTATTGTTCACAAGGAAATCCTCTATAAGACTCTCTAGGAGTCAAGATTTCCCATGGACATTGATGCTTGATGATTCTAAGCCTTGGTTGTGCAAATCAACCCATCTCGACCAAATAATTTTTAGCCAAACTAAGATTCCAATGGATACTTACATGAAAAATATCCCCTTATATATAAAAGTGAGCATTACCTGTACAAAGGTTAAAAGGGTGCTTATGGACAATGGATCTGGTCTTTACATATGTACTCTAAAGATTGTTAAACAACTAGGAGATACATATGTAGAACTAGAGCATAATATGATCACCATTAAAGCTTATGACAAGGTGGAATGCCAGTCGGTGGGAACAATGATATTACCTAAGAAATTTTTGTCTTTCATTCACAAAACAAGATTCCATGTCATTGAGTTGAAATTCCCTATAATATTATTCTCATTCACCCATGGAATCATGCCATGTAGGTGGTTCCATCCACCTTTCACTAAGGTAATAAACTCTACTACCAAGGATAAGAGCTCAAAATTCTTGGTGATCCACAATCCTTTCCCCATTATAGAGTGTTGATTTATCATTACAAAATCACTTATGAGTTTCCTTCTATAGAATTGGATATGGATCTTGAGTCAAAGGCCCTCAGCTCTTATATCAATCTTGATACACTTAATCCTTATGAAATTGGCACTTCTACCTCCACATCCTCTTTTACGTATGTGAATCCAAATTAAAAATCCTTAATACTGGATGTGGAGAGTATACCCTCTAACATGACCTCCTTGTATCCAACCTCCCCTTGTCACCAAAAACATGTGGTAGGTATAAATTTTGTTAAGTAAAGAACTTAGAAGACTTACAAGTTGAGTATAGACATGTTCTTCCTCGTGGCTTCTTGGCATATGAACACTTGGATGTACCTATACATCCTAGTCCCCTAATGATAAGATGGTATCTTGTTATCAATCCCAAAAATATGTTATCCCTAACAAGATGATGTATGCTATGGGATAAAAAAATATGGATGTGGAATACATGAACAAGGTGTGTGGGAACCTCTTGACACATGAAAAGATGTTTATATACGGTGTTGATATTGATCCTTACAGGGCATCACTTATAGAATTTTATGCCACCTCTTATGAATTTGAAGATATCTCTTTTAAATACGACACTCGACCTAGGGTCCCCTCGTAGTCTCTACGAAGATATTGCCTCAAAAAACCTATTTTTGATACTTCTATTTTGACCATATCCCCATTTAATACTGAATTATATCTTGTACACCCATCTCTTATTGATTAAGACCAATGACACATACCGATTAATTTATTTAAAAATGAGGAGGATATTTTATATTTCATGAGGTTACATAATGATATTCCCATTGGGGATCATAAGAAATGATTCACCATTGAATGTAAACACTAAATCATGAACTTGAGTACATTTTTAGGTCCTAATCACATATTACTATTCATATTATTTCTAAGAAATAAAACTAGCAATTGAAATATATCTTTGGCCTCTTTTATATATTTCTTATTTCCTCTTTGGTATTTCACACCCCACATCCCGATCCGATCTTTATTACTTTATCTTTCTTGACTTGAGACACTAATGCCTAACTAGGACACTAGCTTCACAAAGCCCTTGTCCCATTTGGGTGCCCCCAACCTCTTTGTAACTTACTCGCCTCTTTTATATTTTGGGAATATTGTTTTCTTATGGCTCAAAATTTTAGCTATAAATTTAAAAATTCAAACAAGGGAATCGTATAAATATAAATCTATGTGACCATAATAAAAGACCAAGCTCTAAGCATCTACTACTATCACCTAAGGTTGCATCTAAACACATTCTAAGAGAATCAAAACATCCATCTAGATATCATTCAAGGGAAAAGGGACTACATATTTTACATACCCGCATAGGAGAGGAAGTTCATTTTTCCATCCACACATCTATTTATATTGCTACATCTAGCTATTTGCTTGCTATCAGGTGTATTTTTCACAAGAGATTACTAGGGCATGATTCTACATACACACATAAAACTACATGGAGTTTGATATGTAGTTTAAAACTTGGTCTTAAGTTTACAATGTTAGGTGCCCATTGGGATTAGTCCGACTCCCCATTTACATATTTTTCTTTTTCGATTTGGTATGTTTTAGGGTTTTACAGTTATCCTTCTCTTTATAGGTTATAGGTGAATTATGGGGACATAGTACGACACACAAGAGACCAACAACGACTATAAATGAAAACCTCATGATATAATAAAATACAGGTTCCAACCATTCTTGTAGTCACGGAGTGCACATCGAGAGGTCTCCAAAGACCTAGGTTCCCCCGACCCATTCTAGGTGCTCTGTTAACCAAATTTTATATGCTCAATTGCCATAATTCCCTCCTCCTATTCAATAATTATCTAGTCCGGGACACTTTTGGGTTAATTTCAAAATCAGATAAGTCTTCTATTCCCTCTCTTGCACCTAGGGTTTCAATTTTCATTAGCTTATTGCTTGCATCAAATACATGCTTTATTGATTATATATTATATGTGACTCTGCAATATCTAGCATTTACAATAATATCTAGATATCATTCAAGGGTCAAGGGAATGAAATTGTTGCATGTACATGTAGGGAGGAAGTTCATTTTTCCATCCACACATCTATTGAAATTCCTACATCTAGCTATTACTCCCTATCAAGTGAATTTTACACAAGAACTTCCCGGGGCCCAATTCTACACACACACACGAACTACGTGGATTTTAGGATGTAGTGTCATGCTCGAGTCATAAGTTCACTCTATCGGGTGACCACCGGGGTTAGTCTGAATCCCCATTTACATATTTTTCTTTGTAGGATTTGATGTGTTTTGGGGTTTTGCAGGTTATCTTTTTCTTTGCAGGTTACAAGAAAATTTTGTAGACATAGTACAAAAATCGGGAGAAAAATGACTATCAAAAACAACCTTGCGACATTGAAAAAATTTAGATTCTAACCATTATCATAGTCACGGGTGCCCAACAGAGGTATCTAGTGCCTATGCACCCCGATCCATTCCAGTGCCTTGGTCAAAGATACTCGACAGTTCTAAATTTTTCTATGCTTTATTGTGACAGTTTCCTCCTCCTGTTCAATAGTTCTCTAGTCCAAAACACTTAAGGTTTAATTATGAAATCATCTAAGTATTATATTCCCTCTCTTGCACTAGGGTTTTAATTTTTATTAGATTTTTTCTTGTGACAAATATGGTCTTTATTGATTATATATTATATGTGAATCTGTAATAAATAGGTTTTAACATAAAATCCTATTTTTTAAAAAAATCATTTGGTGAATCCATCACTCGAACCCAACCTTGCTTCTAGGTATTTTGTCATATTTTTATCATAGCCCAATCTTATGGATCATTTACTAAAGCATGAATTTAAGAGCTCAATGATCATCTTATTGAACATCCTCAAGATATAGATCTTCTCTTATTTGCATTTGGTCAAGAGGAATCCACCAATATCAATGAGTTTAATGTTCCTACATCCATACCTTATTCTAGTCCTATTGCTACTAAACCCCATACTTCCACTCTTCCACCTACTTCTAATATTCATGTATATCTGTTCCTATCTCCGATTAAGCTAAAATTCAAATATGATCATTATCCGAATGCGGGATTTTAGTAGAATGGATAACAATGAAATATAACAATGAATACCCAAGGAAAATAAGAAATAAAGTGAAAACCCTAAGTGGAAACAAAGGGTAATAAGCCTTAGCTGATTTGAAGAGTTCTAGGGAACACACAGAGTTAAACAACCGGTAAAGAAAATGCACTAAAAATTACACTAGAGATTGTAAAAATGTAGATCTCGGAGGAGTAAGCTAGACTGGGGTGCCTAGAGAGGGATAGGGGAACCGTGGGTGCCCTAGAAATATTTATAGGCACTGGGTCTATGTAAATGCTCAGAAAACCTCATATGAGGTGTCACAAGGTGTTCACCTTTAGTTTCCTTTGATCACTACGAGGTCACTAGAAACCCGAATTGAAGAATGGACCTATAAAACCCTCAAATCGACATCAAATCCCAAAAAATAAATATGTAGAATGAGGTGCATATTGTCCTCGTTGTCACAATGGTGAACTTACAACTGAGCACTACACTACATCTCAAACCCAATGTATTTTGTGTGTGTGTGTGTGTGGAATTGTGCCCTAGGTTTATCTTGTGTGTGTTACACTTGATAACAAGTAAGTAACAATATGTAGAATGTAGTAAATATGTACATGAAATAGAATGAACTTCCCTCCTATGAAGTGTGATGCAGAAAACCAGCCCTTGTGTCCCTTGTGATGGATCTAGATGGATGCAATGGAGCTCTTAGATGCCTTGATGGATGCAACCTTAGGTGGTGATAGCTAATTCTTAGTGCTTGGTCCTTTATTATGATCACATAACTTTATATTTATATGTTTCCTTTTCTTAAATTTTTTAATAAACCATGAAAAGGTGGACTAACAAAAAGATAAGATGCTCTAATGGATAGAAATGAACCAATGAGTGTGAGTAAAGTAAAAAGGAGACATGAGCATCTAGAGGGGACGAGGACACACGACGTTGGCATCCTGGCTAAGCGCTAGTGTCTAGGATGAAAAAATCCAAAGAGTAAAAATGTGGAATGAGAAAGTAATGGTGTAAGCCGAAAAGTAACAATAGAAAGAAAAGAAAGGTAGCCAAAGATATGGGTTGATTAGTACTTTTCTTACTTTGGAATCACATGTTTATTAGTATGTAATCGGGACTAGATAATTACCGAAAGTGAGTGATTTTGTGTCTATATTTTCCCCACTTTATGTTGGTGAGGGGAAAGGTCAAGAACATAAATTAAATAGAAATGTGTAGGTCTAATAACCATGTAGATTGATGATGAATGTAGACACAAAATCATGCACTTTAGACATTATTTAGTCCTTGTCTTATATTATTATTCATATGGTTTTTAAGCGAAGAAAGGACTAATTAACCCATGCCCTTTGGCCATTATACGTTTCTTTTTATCGTCACTTCTGACCTCTCGCACATACATGCCCAATATGTTTAGTCATTTTGCATCATTTTAGTGTTGATTGGGCCACCCGGGCTTGAACTAGGTACCCACATACGCCTTGGTCCTAATTAGGTGCCCCGATCCTTTTTACACTTTCCCACCACTTTTTTAGCTTTATATATTTTTAGTGGTCGACCTTTTGGGTTAATTACAAAATTAGAACAAGAGAACTATATAAATATAAAGTTATGAGACTAAAATGAGAGACCAAACACTAAGCACTAATATCACCACCCAAGGATGTATCCATAAAAGGATCCATTTGCATCCATCTAGCTCTATCACAAGGTACAAGGATGGTTCATCTACATCACACTACATAGGAGGGAAGTTTATTATATTCCATCCACCATTCTATTAAATTTTCTACACATAGTTATTGCTCGCTACTTTCACAAAGTGCGATTGGAATAAGATCACCTAGGGCATGATTGCACACACAAGCACATATAACTACATTGGGTCTGAGATGTAGTGCAGTGCTCAATTAGTAAGTCCACCATTGTGGCAGCTGAGGATAGTCTAACCCCTTCATATGCATCTTTCTTTTTTAGGGGTTTGATGCTTGTCTTGGGGTTTTACAGGTATATTCTTCATCACCGATTGCTAGTGAGATACAACCTGAGTACAATGAATTTAGTGCAATAAGAAGCAAAGGTAGGCCATCATCCAGTGACATCTTGGAGGAGGTTTGTAGAGATTTTTCATAGACCAGGGCACCCATATTTTAGACTAGGGTGCCCACAAGTGGCCATGTACCTCTCCGGATGCCCCAGGTCCAATCACATTTCTCATATCTAAATTTTTCTAGATTTTTACATAGTTGTTTCCTCATCTGGTTTCTCTAACCATCTCCGCAAAGACAATCCAAAAATCTCATCAAATTAATTGAGTTCCTTCTAACTCTCCTTACACTCTAGGGTTTTACATTTCTACTTTCTTAGTTTCTTGGGTCATTTCCTTTATACATTTATCTATTATTTACTATTGTTCTTAGCATCATATTAGCTTAGAATATAGAACATTTTCATATTTTAGTTAATCATTTTGGTGAACCCCACATTTGACACTACCTTCCACTTAGGGCCCTCTTTCACTTCTTTACTATGGCTCATTCTTCTGATGATTTTACTGAGGCTCATCTTAAATCCATCAATGACCATATCGCTAAGAATCTTGAAGATCTAGACTTTCTTTTACGTGCTTCTCGTGAGGAAGCTACCAATCTAGTGTAGCTTAACGATTCCATAAAAATATCTACTTCACTGGTTTCTAAATAATTTGTTCCCACTCTTACGACCATTTATACCATTCCCATTTCTATCACTACTCCTAAAAATAATTTCACACCACCTCTTATCTATCATACATGACAGGTTTCCTCCATTGGTACTCAAGACCTAACATCTCTCTACCAAGACATTCAAGTGAAGATTATTCATTTCTGCAACATACTTCTCACACATCTCCATCTTTAGATTCCACCTTATTATTTCATACACCATTTGCACCTGCCATATCCACTTATCCACTTTCTCCTAGATTTATCACCCCTAAGAATCCCATTTTCAATGGGCATGGTGAACCACAAGAGCATCTTAGAGCATTCCATGTAGTTTGTCTTGAATTTACAGATGATCATATTATTTTCACTAAAATATTTCCCCATAGTCTCCATGATTATGTGGTGATTTTGTTTTATGACCTTTGCCTATTAATTCGGTAACTTCATTTAAACATATGGATGATGCTTTTCTCACTCATTTTTCTATCAATATCAGCTCAAAGATCTCTTATCCTCAATTAGCACAACTTAAATGATGATCATATGAACATCTCACCAATTACGTTTTGAGATATAAACAAAATCTAGCTAAGATGTCAAATGTGCTAGTGGACTCTGAGCTTCAGGAAATGTTCATTCACAATATTTTACCACTACTTCGGGAAAGTGTTCTCTTTGATACCTCTCCTTCATTCAACCAACTTTTCCATACTCTTAAGCTTCGTGAAACTAGACTTCTATCCATAGGAGATATTAAATATCAAGAGAAATCATCATCTTCTCGCTTGTTTCCCAAATAAAACACCATCCAAGCCATCTAGAACTAAACCAATTGACACCAAAATTATCTGTCAATGCAGTCACTACTCCTAAAGAGGTTCAGTCACCACCACCTAGGTGTGCATTTAATAACTTTCCTATGGCCCCACATCTCATATTACAACAAATTCTTGAGATAAATCTTATGATAGTTCCACCACCACTCAAAGTAGACCAACTGTAACAAAAAGGTAGGAATTACAATGATAAATTTCAATGTGATTATCACATATGTGTGGGACACTCAAAAAATTGATGTTTCAAGCTCTGCAAAATAATCTAAGACCTTGTTAATAACAAAAAGCTTGAGTTTCCAGAACCTACCAACTCTCAACCTAACACTGATAAGGGTAAACTCAAACTCTCTAATAAGCACTCCCAACAATGTGACAAGAAAGTAACTAAATATTCAGCTAATCATGAATATCACACAATGTCTCCTCCTTCTTCAAGGGCTCTTGATTTTTAGTGGTGCATATTGACGCTTCATTACACGCCATCTCTTTTTCCAACCATGACTATCATGCAACTTTTGCATCTAATCACCTACATATCAAAGCCTCTATTGGCTTGATCCCCATCAATAATACTAATGTTGACCCATATTGGCCTATTAGTGCATGTTATATTCTATTTCTTTGGGCCATCGAGTTACCCTCAATCAAAAATAGAATACCCTCTAAAAAACCATATGGTCTCATCAAACTACACGTTACGGTTAGTCCTCTCAATTTTCTTGTCCCTTTACTTGTTGGGTAAGCAATCGATGGAGGTGACATGCTTCTCGAGAATCAATTAGATTCATATGTCTCAATCCATTATCTCTATGAATTATTTATGACTCAAATTCATTCATAAAAATTAGGCTATCTCTATTGAAGGTGTACCCCCATCTAATCCATAGCCATCATATTCTCGAGCATCGAATCACACATCTTTCACTTCATCTAGAGCATCCCATTATATGTTACTAAAAGCACAATATACTCCTAGTTCACCTACTTGTGCATTATCTACATAGCCTCACCGTTCCACTAGTCCTACACATAGGTATAGGACCACCCCTAGTATGGTTACTACATCTAGACGTAGGTCACCACCTTGTTTATTCCACATGGGAGTCTATCATCCCCGCACTTAGCTCCATATAGAACCCCATCACCTACACATTTTGGTGCACCTTTTCATTCATCATATACCCATCCATCACATGCATATAGACTTTACTCACTTATGTAGTGTTTATCTACCATACCACCACTGTTAAAGCATGGCCATACACTTCCATCACCACATTCATCGGATGGAGGACCTTCACCCTTGATATTTGTCATTGGATAGTTCATTCACTCATGCAAACACGGGGACATCGATTCACAAAAATCCCCCTACCCTACCATCATCATACATCACAACATCACATACTTCTAACGTGCACATATCACATCCTCATCACAGTGCATGCTCATCACACCTTTTCTAGTATCGACCATTCCCCAATGACACACTCTTGTGCTTTGGTTCACACTTGAATATTGAGGGCATACTACACATGAACCCCACACACTACATAATAGGTACTACACATTGCATTTCTTCACATATCTCACATCATATGTCTTACATATTACATCATACACTTTGTATTTAGTCTAACCCATTTCATCATTGTGAAATTTATACATCTTATTCATCACACAACTTTGAGATCCATATTGTCTATGAGTCTAACACTACATCTTACTCATTCTAAATTCTTCATAACATGCATCTCACATTATTAGACTATCTACACATCTTGCATTACATCACACATCATATGGTCATCTATCATCATCATTACATATATTACATCTTCTTCTACACCATGCACTCACAACCATAGATGCACTTTAGTTCCCTAGTTCATATTCGACCTCCAATGGTTTATAAATAAAATGGGCCTCATCATACTTACCCATTCATCATTAATCCTTCTATCATGCGACATTCCTAGGTTAGTGACATACACTTTGGGCTAAATTTCCACCTATTCCTTCATATTGTAGTGGTATATGCTTTAGGATATATCACCACTCCCTCTATTAATATAGTATTGATATAATATTTAAGCTACATCATTAGTATTTCGATCATATTATCGTGATATATGCTTCAGATATAAGGGTCATGCACACATCATCTCTAGGTCACATATCCTCATCACACATACACACTCATCACAACACATTAGACATAACACACACTTTGACCATTTCCCGATGACACACTCTCATTTACGGTTCATTCTTGACTGTTGAGGGGGAATAATAAATGAAATTCACTTTGCATACACTTCCATTCACTTGGGGGGACACACGGATCCTACCATCCATCCACAACATACTGCATTCTATGGTTTCATTTAATTTTTCTTACACTTTCCTATTTATGTTCACTTTAGTACATATGCTAGTTAGATCTCTCATATTTCATTTATTTATACCATACAAACATTCGGGCTCACATTATTTTCTAGTTATGATCATGGATATAGGTATCTCACATGCAATAGGGATGCTCGCCTCCTACATCTCCTACAATGGTCACTAGGGACATCCAAATTTTCTCTTGTAGGTGTTATTGTTTCATTTTGTACTTAGAACTCTACATTATTAGCTTATACAAGCTCTTGACATATGATTTATTTTTCTAACATGATAATGGGTGCTTCATGTGCAACATTTATTTGTAGGATTACTTACTTCCATGGCTATCTGTTGTTTTTACTCACTTTTTTTTTTTGTTATTGTATATGGGCCTTTCCCTTTGTTTGGTGTGCATACTTGTTTGTTTATATGTGGCCATTATGGCCTTGCGTGTCTTGCAACATCATGATTTGTGTCCCATATTTGAAACCTAATTTGGATGTCTGTGATTGTCTTCTTGCATGTTTACTTTCTTTGTAGCTTTTACATTGTCTGCATAACATACACTTGTCTTTTACATGTATGCTTTTTGTACTAACACTTGTTTTCTAGCCACTTATTTATGTGTGCCTTGGTTTATAACAAGCGTATTCCCCTCCCCTTATAGGGCACAATTTATGCGGTTGGTCCTCATTTGGGGCCACATTATTCTATTAGTGATGTCACATGCACCCTTAAAGAGGGGGCATCATTTAGGTTTTACATACTACATATGGCTTCTAAACCAATTTAATTTTGTTCAGTTTCTTCCTTGGCATTGTGGGTTATACAACGAGTGGGTTTAGACCAGTCTACGAACCCCATACACAACGGATTTTACAAGACATGGTTTTCCTTAGCATTCTAGGGAGTAGTTACATGTTAGAGGATACAATGAATTTCCTCTCTACACTACTTCAACCAGTGGCATCAGATCACCTAGAAAACTAGGTAGTACAAAGATATCTTCATACATTCATCGGGAAGTAGTTACAGGTTGGAGAATAATGCAACTTTATCCCTACACTTCTTTGGCTAGGGTGGCATGAGATTTCCCAAAAAAACTCGTAGTACAGGGTATCCTTTCTACACTCTTTCTCTCATAGGGGATCAGGTGCACATTTTCCTTTTATATTTTTCATTTCTAGTACATAATTTTTACTATATACATGTGTCTTTACATGTGTATTTGACTACTTGATCATATTATCCTTATAGGTATGACCATATGAGAATAAAGCGGTTTACAAAAACAACAACAATGACATCGACAAAAGAACTACATTTTGCAGCAACACACACCTCATACTAACATTTAGGTACATCACACACATAAGCAACATACACACATGTTTCCACCTTAGGTTCATTCTCACCACTTTTTGCACTTTTACATCTTTAGTTTATATGCTCCACTATTTTCTCATTCCATGCTCTATCTAGTCCATCTCGCACACTTTCTACATCACTCTATATAGACATCGGTACACATATCTATCTAATTTATGTTACCAAGAGTTGCACTCACCAACATAAAGTGGGAGAAAATTTAGACAAGAATCACACACATTAGAAATTATTTAGTCTGGTCTCATATTACTATTCATATGGTTTTGAGTGAAGAACGTAAAAATTAACCCATATCCTTTAGCCATTTTACTTTGAATTTTGTCATCATTTCCGACCTCTTGGACATACACGTCCATTCTATTTTTCATTTTGCATCATTTTAACCTTGGATGGGGTACCCAAATGTGCCATGGTCCTAGTTGGAGTGCCTTGATCCTTTTTACACTTTCCCGCCACTTTTTGGGCACTTTAAAGCCATTTGAGCTTTCTATCTTTTTAGTGGTCGGCCTTTTTGGGGTTAAATAAGAAATTATAACAAAATAACACTATAAATATAAAGTTATGAGACCATAATGAGATACCAAGCACTACTATCACCACCTAAGGTTGCATCCATCAAATTCTCCATTTGCATCCATCTAGCTCTATCAAAATTCACAAGGATGGTTTATCTACATCACACTTTGCATAAGAGAGAAGTTTATTCTATTCCATCCACCATTCTATTATATTCTCT
Organism: Taxus wallichiana var. yunnanensis; assembly: GCA_018340775.1. Taxonomy (NCBI): domain Eukaryota; kingdom Viridiplantae; phylum Streptophyta; class Pinopsida; order Cupressales; family Taxaceae; genus Taxus; species Taxus wallichiana. The sequence goes on from CM031236.1 coordinate 311,679,662, forward strand.
ATACATATTTATTTCTCACTACTTTCAAAAAGTGCGATTGGAACAAGAACACCGAGGGAATGATTACACACAAAAACACATAGAACTACATCAGACGTAGTGCAATACTCGATTAGTAAGTACACCATTGTGGCGGTTGAAGAAAATCTAACCCCTTCATATGGGTCTTTATTTTTAGGGGTTTGATGATTGTCTTAGGGTTTTGAAGGTCTCTTCTTCATCAGCGATTAGCAATGACATACAACCGAGTACAACTAAGTTAGTAGGACGGGGAAGTGAAGGAAGGAAGTCATCTAACGACACCTCGGAGGAGGTTTGTAGATATTTTTCAAAGACTAGGGAGCCCATATTTCAAACCAAGGTACCCACAGCACCCCGTACCTCTCTCCGGATGCCCCAATCCACTAAGATTTCCTAGATCTAAATTTTTCTAGACTTCGGTAGATTCATTTCCTCCTCATGTTTCTCCACCATCTCGTAACATAGTCCAAGAAGCTCATCCAATTAGCCGAGTTCCTTCTAAATCTCCTTGCACTCTAGGTTTTACATTTTTTTCATAGTTACTTGGGTCACTTTCCTTATTTAGTTTATATTTTATTTATTATTGTACTTATTAGATTAACTAACTTCTAAAATCCTTCATATTTTAGTTAATCAATGAAATCCGTCTTGAGGGACTAGATAGAGTGTTGAGTGATAAAAATGTGAAGCATGGATGCTAAGGAGGAGAACGTGTAAAAACAATGATGAAAATGAACCTAGGTCAGAAGTGCATGTGTAGATGTTGCAATGTAACTATTATTGATGTCAATGTGTTTGATTTTTGTTTTTGTGATGATGTTGACTACCGCTTTCCATATAGATGAACCTGTAAAAGAGAAGTCAACAAGTAGTTAAATACACATGTATATGATGAAAATATGTAAAAAGTGTGTAGGGAAAGTATGTAAAAAAGGAACATGTGCACCTGATCCATGATGAGGAAAGAGTGTAGAAAGGATCCTCTAGATGATGTCAACACATGATTTTTTTAGGCAATCTCACACTAGTGAAATGGAATAAGTGTAGGGAGAACCATCCAATGTCATCCTCCAATATTTAATTGATTTCTTATGTGTAGAACATCATTACGGATGGTTTGTATAAATACATCTGTTAAGGACCCAAGTATGATTATAAGACTTGCAAAAGCCATTGTGTATGGAGTTCGTAGACTATGCCGAACTACCAATAACTTTGCAATTACTCCCTAGTCTTAGGTATCCAAAAAAAGGCCATCTTGTATTTCCCCCGGTTTTAGGCATCCGGAAAGGTTACTTTATTAAGGACCCAAGTCTGATTCTAAGCCTTGTATGAAACTAAAATGTGTTGTATCGGTACTATGTTATGTAATGTTGTATGGGGTGAATGATTCACCCAAATGATGCCCCCTCATTTTGGGTGCATGCGACATCACTGAAAGAATATGAGACCCAAAAGAGGACCGAATGTTGTGCTAAAATTGTGCCTTACAGGGGGGAGGGAATGTTCTTGGTGTAAACCAATGTACACACAAATAAGGTGGTTTGGAAACAAGTGTTAGTATAAGAAAAATATCATGTAAAATATAAGCTAGTAGAAAATGTATAAGATAAGACACAATAAAACACACAAGAAGACAATGTAGACCACGAAAAGTGGGTTGCAAACATGGGAAATCACTCATGATGTTGCAAGACAATCAAGGCTATAGTGGCTACAAACAAGAAAGTGTGAACATAAGACAAAGGGGAAATACCACAAACAAGAGCATATAATGGAAAATAATGTCCCAAATAACCATGGAAGAAAATAGTACTACAAAACAAATGCTACACATGAAGTACACGTTATCATGTTAGAAATATAAAAATTATGTCAAGGTGTGTATAATCTGATAAAGTGATGTGCTATGAAACAAAATGAAACAATAACACCTATAGTGTATGAAAGTGGATGCCCCAAAATCCACTATGGGACTAGTAATAGGTATTATGCCAAGCACCCATGTTACGTGTATATATCTATAAAATGTGATCACAACTAGAAAGGCAAGTGAACATGCATGTGTGTATGATAAAGATAATGACATACAAGATATATATCTAGCATGTGTAATAAGATGAACATGTAAAAGCATGAGTAAATAAGATTAAATGTAACAAAGATATGCAATATAGTGTGGATGAGATGAAATGTAATGTAGAGTGAAAGATAGGGGTGAAGTGCCCCCAAGTGGATGTGTATGTATGCAATGAGGTTCATTTATTTATGCCCCCTTAGTAGTCAAGAATGAACTATAAATGGGGGTGTGTCATCAAAAAAATGTTTTGAGAGATGTGTTTTAGGTAGTGATGATTGTAGAATGGTAGTGCATTGATGATATTGAATGTGACATATGGATGAGTGACCTTGAAATTATAGAATTGTGTGCTAGAATGTGTGATGATTTAGCCTACAATGTATATCATGAGATGGCTGAGTAAAAGGATAACAAGTGTGATGATGTAGCACAAGGTGTATATCATGAAATATATGAATATGATAGCAGAAAATGTGATGATGTAGAACAAAGTGTATATCACAAAATGTATGGATGAAATGCTAGAAAATGTGATGATGTAGAAAAAACATATATAATAGAATGTGTGAATGAAATACTAGAAAACAAGATGATGTAGCACAATGCGTATATCAAGAAATGTATGAATGAAATACTAGAAAAATATGATGATGTAGAAAAAGTGGATATCATTAAATGTGTGGATGGAATGCTATAAAAATGATGATGTAACACAAAGTGTTTATCACAGAGTGTGTGAATGAAATACTAGAAAATTTGATGATGTAGCACAAAACGTATATCATGGAATATATGAATGAAATACTAGAAAAACAAGATGATATAGAAAATAGTGTGTATCATGAAATGTGTGGATGGAATGATAAAAATGTGATGATGTAGCAAAAAGCGTATATGTGTGAATAGGAAAGCTAGAAAGGGGTGATGATTTAGCATAAGGCATATATCACGATATGTGTGAAGTAGGCACTAGCTAGGAATGTCACATGACATTATAAAAAAATTGATGAATTTAATATGAAATAAAAGTGTATAATGATTTAAGGGTGATGATGTGAGGTTCAATTTTGATTTGGACCCTCAGCAGTCAAGTATGAACCATTGGACTAGAGTGTATTGTCGGGTAGTGAGTGCAATGTGTAGAAGTAGATGAGCACAATATGTGTAATAGGTGTGGTGGAGAAAAATTTCATAGGTGTGTGACATGTGAAATGTGTAATGTGTAATTCTATTTGTGTAGATTATATAAGTGTGGAAGCACAAAGTGCATGTAATGTTGAAGATGCGGAGAATGTAAAATGTATAATAATGTAGTGTGTAGAATGTGTAAGATGTATAGGTGTATAAATAACAAAGTGTGGATGATGTAGAGAATATGAAAGATTATATATGTAGAAAAGTGTATGATGTGTGAAGATGTGATGTGTATTGTCGATAGTGAGCTATGTGAGGTTGATGTGTATAATATGCCCTCAACAGTCAAGTGTGAACCATAGTATAAGAGTGCATCATAGGGAAATGATGATGAGGTGAATATCGGACACATGTCAATGCTAGGGGGATAGAAATGACCGTAATGCCCCCAAGTGTGTGTTGATGAATGAGATATCCAATAAAATTAAAGGATGAAGGTCATATACCCAATGTCAGCGAGTGATGAAGGTGTGTGACCATGCTCTAAGAGTTTTAGTATATGAGATAGATGTTGTGCAGGTGAGTGAAGTCTATATGCATGTGAATGATGAGTATATGGTGGGAATCTTAGTATAAAAAAATGTGTAGGTGATGGAGACCTATGTGAAGTAGAACATGGTGGTGATGGACACCTACGTGGAATGAAATGAGGTAGAGATGTACGTCTATCGTAGGAACAATCCTAGTGATGGACCTAGACTAATGTACTAGACTAACAAAGCGATAGGACTGTGTAGGTTATGTGTGAACATGTGAGCTAGGAGTAGATGGTGCTTTAGGTTCCATGGGATGTGGGTAACTAGATGGAATAGATGATGGACTAGTAACCATGAGAGGAGATGGTGACCATGGAGTAGTTGGAGGCACCCCATTAATAGAAATGACTTGATTTTTGTGAATGAATTTTAGGCACAAATGATTCATAGATATGATGGAATTGGACCTACAAATCTAATTGAGGCCTAAGAGAATGTCACACCCATCAATTGCTTATCTAACTAGGAAGGGTACCAACATAGTGAGAGGACCAATTGTAATGTGGAGTTTAACAACACCATATGAATTTTTCATTGGATATGATATTTGTGAAAGTGGATAGCTGATAGCAACAAGAAGTGGAATAGAACATGCACTAATGGGCCATGATAGATCAAGATTGGTGTTATTGATATAGATATATACAATAGAGGAACTAATGTGTAAGTGATTATAAGAAAATGTTGCATGATAATTGTGTTCAGAGAAATAAATAACTAGTGGAGAAGCGTCGATATGAGCAACTAAGAAATTAAGAGAACCCGATGCAGGAGGATGCACTACAAGATACGTATGATTGGCCGAGGATTCAACCGCTTTCTTATCATGTTTTGGTAGATGATTGTTAAATACTTTGAGCTTATGATTTTCATTGATAGGTGTAAAATTTGTAGGTTCTAGAAGCTCAATTTTTTATTATCAATTATATCTTAAATGATATTACAAAGTTTGAAGAAATGATCGAGTATAATTCCCTATGCATTCATGATAGTTGTAATGGAAGTTTTCATCATAATTACAAACTTTTGGATGAGATGGATCTAATTAGAGTGGAGGAGGAAGTGTGATGATATTACATTCGAAAATATGTGGAAGAACCTTTAACTTCATGTATGTACACCGAGGTGGTTGCGATTGAAGCTCTTTGGTGGTGGATACCACGTTGACGGATGATTTTTACGTTAGTTGGTTTGGTTGCAGATGGTTTGAATGTTGACTTACCTTGAAAACATGTAGAAGATGATGCTTTCTCCTAATATTTAAGATTTCCTATAGATAAGATTTTAGTTTCACGAAGCTTAAGAGTATGACATAGTTGATTGAATGAGGGAGATGTCTCAAAGAGAATAATCTCTTGGAGAGGTAGTAATAGACTTTGAGTGAATAAGTCTTAAACCTCATAGTCCTCAGACACATTTGACATCTTAGCTATGTTATTTTTGTATCAAAAAATGTAATCTACTAAGTGTTCATTAGATCCTTGTTTGAGTTGTGAAAGCTTAGCATAATAGATCTTAGAGCTAATGTTGATAAATAAGTGAGTGAGAAAAACATCAGCTCTATCATGAAAGATGTTACCAGTGGACATGAAGGTCATAACACTAATTCTTTGTATAATCATGGAGACTATGGGGTAATATTTTATCCAAGAGAATATGATCATATGAAAAATATAGACAAGCTGCATTGATTACTCGGAGATGCTCTTGTGGGTCACCATTCCCATTAAAAATGGGAAGCTTGGGAGTGAAAAAATTAGGAGGAAGTGAGTAAAGGTACGAATGTAGTGTGTAGTAATAAAGTGGAATCCAAATATCGATATGCATGAGAAGTAGTATATTGTAATTGAAAAATTTGTGCTTGGAGGTATTAATAAAGGGAGGCCAAATCTTGAGTGCCAGGAAAGAAACTTTCTACGTGTGAGAAATAAGAGGTGGAGTGAAATTGTTAGTGGGAATAGGGAAAAAAATGGATAGTAGAAATGTGTGGAAGAATGTAAAAAGTGGTTGAGTGGCAATGGAAGTGGTGATCACGGTAGAGAAGAAGCAAGCTCTTCCGGGTTGGTGGCCTCCTCATGAGTAACATGTAAGATAGATCCTAGATATTGAAGATGGTCAACGATATGATCATTAATGACTTTAATATGGAATTGAGTGAATTTTGAATAAGATTGAGCCATAGTGATAAGAGGATAATAGATCTAAATGGAAGTTGTAGTCGAAGGTTGGGTTCACCAAAATGATTAAGTTAAAATGTAAATAAGAGCCTAATATGAATGAAAGATTTTAGTAAAATGAATAATAATGACATACAACAATGAATACCCAAGTAAACTAAGTAATAAATTTAAAATCCTAAGTGCAAAGAGAGGGTAAGAATCCTTAGCTGATTTACAGAGTTCTGGAGAATGCACAGAGTTGGAAAACTAGAAAATACGAAGCACTAACCATCACACTAGATTCTATAAACTTTAGATATGGAGGAACATGCTTTGGTCGGGGCGCTTGGAGAGGGATAGGGGTTCCCGTGAGCTCCCTAGACATATTTTTGGGGGCCTTGTTTTTAGAAATTCTTATAAAACCTCCTATAAGGTGTTATAAGGTGTTCACCTTTAGTCTCCTTTGATCACTCGAGGTCCTGCCAAGTTCGTTGAGGTCACTCAAAACCTGTAATGAAGAATAGACCTACAAAACCCTCAAATAGACATCAAATCCCAAAAAATAAAGATGTAGAATGAGGGTTCAAACTTTCCTTAGCTTTCAAAATGATGAACCTACTGTTGAGCACTACACTACATCTCATACCTAATGTATTTTTGTGTGTGTGTGTGTGGAATTGTGCCCTATGTTTCTCTTGTGTGAATCACACTTGGATAACAAGCAAGTAGTTAGATGTAGAATGTAGTAAATGTGTGCATAGAATAGAATGAACTTCCCTACAAGCCCTTGTGTCCCTTGTGATGGAGATAGATGGATACGATTGATATCTTAGATACCTTAATGGATGTAGCCTTAGGTGGTGATATCTAATGCTTAGTTCTTCGTCCTTTATTATGATCACATAACTTTATATTTATATGATTCCTTCACTTGAATTTTCTAATTAACCATGAAAAGGCTGACTACAAAAAAGATAAGAAGCTCAAATGGCTAGAAAGGATCCAAAAAGTGTGAGTAAAGTACAAAGGGGACAAGAGCACCTAAAGGGGAGAAGGGCACTTGACACTGACATCCTGGCTGGGTGCTAGTGTTTAGGATGACAAATTCCAAATATTAAAAAGGGAGAATGAGAAAGTAAAGTTGAAAGACTAAAAGTAACAATAAAAATCAAAGAAAGGTGGCCAAATGTAAGGACCTCGAAAACCGAGGTCCAATTTTTTTTTTTTTCCATTATTCCCATTGCTTAATTGATATATTGATTTCACACATAATCAAATCACACAATTATACAAAAAAATCATATGTGCTAAACACATCGATAAAAATCAGCTTTGAGTCTTAAGGACATTCATTATTTTCAATATCTCAGTACAATCTTATCAGGTTACATGCAATGGCAAAAATCCTCATAAGCTTATATAATATATTGATTATTTTAATAGTACATCAAGTACAATTTATTCCATAACTGAAATATAACAATAACTAAGCAAGATATGAAATCGATTGAATCCCTTCAAATTATTTCCTTTCCCTAATTTCGAGAATGGCTTTGTATTTTCCATAAAGGGTTAGCTCAAACTAAACTGGCAAGGATTTGCATTTTTCATATATGTAGTATTCTACAAATGAAAACATATTCGGAATATACAGTCATGCATAAACATACTAATGCATTCATTATTATAATAATGATTTCAAAAAGCATGTATACATGCATGAAATAACCAAGTTCAGAATACCTTTCAAGAGTGGTGTCTTTAACCATCTTACATGAAAATGCATAAAACTTACCTCACGTAAGGCTGATTACATAATGCATTTCATAATATTATTTCATGCCAAATCAAATCAGCATACCAACTGTTTGAAGAAATGTCACATATAGGCTCCATATAAAAAGGAGAAGGCATGATAATCAATTGTCAAAGCATACATATGAACTTTACTTTACAATTCTTACAATGAGCTTTATGCCAAATTAGATTAGCAACATAACATAACTTCAAAGAGGAACAAAAGATCCTTTATACCCAAGAATGCATGCCAACCATATGAAAAAATGTCATATAATGAAATTCACATATATTCCAAGGAATGCATACCAATTGTATGACAAAATTTCATATCATGAACTTCACTTCACAAGCTTAAAATGAACAATTTGCCAATTCAGATCAGCAACATAGCACATTTTCAAAAGGCACAAAAAATCCTGTATACTCAAAGAATGCATGCGAACCATATGAAAAAATGTCATAATATAAACCTCCAATATAATCCATAGAATTCATGCCAACAATATGACAAAATTCATTACAATGAACTTCACATACTGATCCAACGAATGCATGCTAACATCATGACCGAATGCCATAAAAAAATATCTTCACATAAAGACCAAAGAGTGCATTCCAATAGCATGATAAATTTCCATAAAATAACTTCACATAAATTCCAATGAATTCATTCCAGCAACATGATAAAATTCTATAAAATAACTTCACTTAAATTCCAACGAATTCATTTCAGTAGCATGATAAAATGTCATAATCCATACTCATGTATTTATGCCAATAAAAGATTGCATATCAACTATTTGACATAATGTCACAACACCTCATTCTTTAAATATTCTAGCCAAATGATTTCACACTAATAGTTTGACAAAATTTCATAGCACAACATTCTTTCAAAATGTTATGCACTTGATTGCACACTAACCATTTAACAAAATGCAAAGTGTACTAGCAACAAACACTGCAGCAAAGAAAACAACAATCTAGCAATGAATCTGCAACATATAAAACACCCCAAAACACCATACTTTGTTAACTGGCATTGTAGAAAAACAACAAAACACAACAAGGAAACAACCAAAACCGAGCGCTATAATAGATAATACTGCATCAGAAAATGCATCAATAATTTAATAAAAAATAGCCTTCTAGGAGCTGTTACCACATCAATAAATCCTTAAAGAACACAACTCTTCTAAAATTACAGTGGGCAACAACACAACTTATAACGGTTGTAGCGGATCAATGGGTCAACAGAAAAAACAGCATTCCAACATTTAAAAATGTAGCTTGGAGACAGTCTAAAACCCATAGCAAATATGTCTAAAAATCTTCTCTTTACACCCAAATTAATAACCTCATTGATTCCATTTATCAAGTACAAATTTTTTAAAAATAAAATCTATGGCTCTCATACTTGAGGGATTTGAAATATATAATGCCAATATTAAAATAAACACATTTTCCAAATACCCATAAAGGATTGATTCAAAAATATTAATACCCACAATATATAATCCATATTTCTCATTACCCAAAAGAGGAATAAACTGAATATGCATTTATTTGTAAAATATTGCATAGACAAAAATAAGAAACACTTTCCTAAAAGATTCGAGATGAAGAATACTGAAAAACCTATGTGCTTTTCCTCTTTCCTTATCTATTTTCTTCCTCTAACTTCCTAGCTCTATAGTGTACAAATTAAACCTTATTTATTTTTCTAGAAAATTTCTCCCCAACATTGCTGCAATAAAGAATGGCAAGATCCCAACATACAGACCCAAAATCAGCTCCAGATGGCTGCAAAACTTCCATGAAATCCTCTAGATTTTTTTTTGACATGGTCTCCCCTCTATTTCCTCCTCTCTTCACACCATGCTAAATGGTAAAAATCAAAACCTAACTCTCCTTTATTTCATGGATTCCAAAATCCATTTAAATATAATTAAACTTCAAAAATGCCTCCACTTAGCTTTAGGCTAAGTTTAATTGTTTTATTTATTTATTTTAAATAAAACTATGTGCCACATTCCATAAGGAATAATTAACACATAAGTTAATGCCAAAATAATTCAAAATTTGAATTCCACAAAATATCATTCCAATTAAGCATTATTTAAATGCCAAGCTCATTAACCAAGCAAATCAAAATGCCATGCATTTATTACGGTTGAGTCAAAAACATCTAGATAATCTTTTGACAATCGGTTATGTTACCAACATACCATCATAAGTTAGGCTTAGGTTAGATCACGTAGCCTATATCTTAGGTTAGTTAGGCCAACAACTGATATTAAATAATATCACACCGGAAGCTACCAAAACGCTATCACCAAATCAAAAGGGTGAGTGCTAACTCATGGAAGAGTGGGAACTTGTGCATATACTTGCATGTGTATGCACACAATTATGCTAGCTTATATACATAAGTATATATGCTTGCATACCTATGATCATACCCATATGGGTATATGGACGAATGTCCATTCCTTTGTGCTGTATATATGCATACCTTTGATGAATGAATAACAAAAACACAAACAATAACCAAACAGATTATTAATAATATTGAGTTCCAAAAGTCAGGATGTTACACCAAAGACATGGGTTGATTAGTACTTTTATTACTTAGGAACCACATGAATAGTAGTATGTAATCGGGACTAGATAATGAACCAAAGTGCATGATTTTTGTCTACACTCCCACCAACTAGTTCACTACAATTTTTGTTTCTCACACATGACAATTCTCTTCCGTTGGCACTCAAGACCTAGCATCTCTCTATCAGGATCTCTAATTTCAAATCCGTTAACTGCAGCAAGTTACTTCTCGTGTATGTCCATCTCTTGATTCCACTTTTCTACTTCATACTCCTTTCACACCCATCATTTCCACTTGTGAACTTCCTCCAAAATTCATCACTCCCAAGCTTCCCACCTTCAAAGGCCATGGTGACCCTTAAGAGAATCTCTAAGCATTTCATGTGGCATGTATAGACTTTGTTGATCATAATTTACTCGAAAATATATTTCTTAGAAGCCTCTAAGATTATGCAATGCGTTAGTTCTATGATCTACCTATCCATTCGGTAACATCATTTACAAATTTAGCCAATTCTTTTCTCATTCATTTTTCAATCAATATCAGCTCTAAGATATCCTATTCTCAACTCACACAAATTAAACAAGGATCTAATGAGCATCTAGTGGACTATGTTTTACGATACAAGAACAACTTAACTAAGATGTCTAATATACTCACATAATCTTAATCACAAGATATATTTGTCCAAAATATCTTACCTCCTCTATAATAGAGTGTCATCTTTGATACATCTCCTTCATTTGATCAGCTATGCCATACTCTTAAGTTACGCGAAAGAAAACTACTATCTATGGGAAAGCTTAAATATCATGATCAGGCTTCATCTTCTACTCGATATCAAAGAAAATAAAATTTCAAGCTGTCTACTAAGCCTACTAAATTAAAATCTATTATTAACGCTATATCTACTCTTGAAAACATTCAATGGTAACCTTCAAAGCGTACATTCACAAAATTTCCTTATGCTCCACATATTATATTTCCACAACTTGTTGAGAACAATCTTATTATGCTTCCTCTCCCTCCACTTAATTTGGATCTATATCAACCTAAAGGATAAAACTATAATGAAAATTTCATATACAAATATCATCAATGCATGGGGAATTCTACAGATCAATGTTTCAAACTATGACATCTTATTCATGATCTCATTGACAATAATGTAATAGAGCTTCTAGAGCCTTCAACATATATGTCAGTAAATGACAATAAAAATCTCAAAATTTCATTTATCCATTGCCAAGCATCGCAAGAAAATGTCTCATTCTTAAGCTAATCATACATATCACGTAGTGCCTCCTCCTTCATTAGGGCCCCTTGATTTTCTATTTGTGCATATTGAGGATCTCTACCATTCATCACATTCTATGATCATTATTTTCATGTTACATTTTATTTTAAAATATTACACATCACTACTTCTATAGGATCTTATGCTATCAATAACACTATGGTCATCTCATTGTCCCCTCTTTGTGTGTGTTCTATTACACTCTTAGTTGCTATCAATTATCCACTCTCACAAATTTCATATCGAATTAACCAATTCTATGGTTATGTCAAGCTTTTAATCAAATTCGGGCCTCTCACCATGATTTTCCCATTCACCTCGGCACCTTGATTGAATCATGTGACCTACTCTTAGGTATTCCTTGGCTCTGCGCTACTCAATATATCTTTTCTATGAATCAATTGTGTTTAAAATTCATTAAAAAAAAAACAATTCATCACCATAAAATGTGTTATTCCATCCACACCATGGTTATAGCCTCCCCTTGAGGTTTTCATTGCACTAGTTAGAGAATCTAGGTCCCGTAGATCTTTCAAATCTAAGGCACACTCTAACTCTATCTCTCCTATTCGTACACAACCTACTCGGTTTCATCAGTCCACTAGCTCATCCCATAAGTATAGGTCTACCACTCGGATGAATCCTTCACATAGGTATAAATCACTTCTTCGGTCTACTTTACATAGGTGTTCATCACCTCTGATATCTCCTTCACATAGGTATACATCACCTCCATGATCTCCTTCACATAGGTGTTCATCACCTCCTGGGTCTTATGCACATAGGTCTCATTCATTGATACATCATCTATCTCATACATTACCAATTTCAGAGCATGGTTACACACCTTTATCTCCGCAATCATCGGGTGGAGGACCCTTATCCTTCACTTTTGTCAGATAACATACTCATTTTCATTCATTCAGGGGGCATCATGCTTACTTCCCCTCTCTTAGCATTATGAGGTGTCTCACATTTCTACTATCATGCTCTATGCTTCTTTCTCATGCATCTTACACACATTGATACACACAACTTGTATCATCATTAACCTATGAAGCACTCTTGTGCTATGGTTCATACTTGATTTTTGAGGCAATCCCACATCCATGAAAATCACATCATACACATGAAATATTTCACACTCTCCACATTCAAAACACATCTATCTAGCATCACATTCTCACACATTACACTATCGTATGATGCACTCTAGTTTGATGGTTCATACTGATTCGACGAGGGTCTAAATTTTAAATGAACCTCACCACATTCTATACTATACACTCTATGCTTTATGATCTATCTTTGTAACACACAATTTCAAATCATTTCCCAATGACACACTCTTTTTATATGGTTAATTCTTAAATGTCAAGGGGTATTTAATAATTAAAACTCATCTCATACTCATCCACATCCACTCAAGGGGGCACGCTGCTCTCTATAGAATTCAATTTTCATTCCATTCCATTCAAAATCACAACATGTTACATATCTTGGTTGCTTATTCTTGTTTTCTTATACTCACATATTACACTTTGATTACTATGTTATCCAAATATCTAGTATGTCATTATATTTAGCATACAAACATGCATGTTCACTTGTTCTTTAGTTGTGAATGCAGACTTCCTACAACTCTTTACACACAACATGGATGTTTGACATTGTACCTCTTACCAGTCCCACCGAGGCTCCTGGGGGCATCTACTTTTGTACACACTTTCATTTTGTAATACTTTATATTCTTCCTAGAAAACTACTCTATATCAGACCATACATGATTTGACATACTTTTTATATTTCTAAAATGCTAACGGGTGCTTCATGTACAACATTTTCTTTGTAGGAACTATTTTCCACCATGGTTATTTGCTACTTTTGTAATTAATTTTTTCCACTTTTTTCTATTGTATGTCATTTTTTTGAGTTATGACCTATGTATTTATTGTTCATTTCTTGTATGCTTTTGGCCACTTCAACCTCGATTGTCTTGCGACCAATTTTTTTCGGTCTACTTTATCTGCACTATTACTTGTTTCATTTTCATTTATTGAATTCTTGTCACTTTTTCTACCAACACATGTTTCTAGCCACTTTGTTTGCATGTGTCATTGGTTTTTACCAAGCACATTCCCCCTACAGGGTATCAATTTTAGATCAATATTTAGTCCTCCAATTTGGGCCACATCCTTATAGCTATGTCGCATGCACCACAAATGATGAGGACATACACATTTGGTGAATAAGTTACCCCATATAATTTCCCATTGCTTTGGTATAGGCTTGCAAAGTACGGGGAACATAACACAGCTTACATCACAGGAATGACCTAGATTCTAACTTAGGTCCTCAGTTTATCACAAACGCCAATGCCCAAACATAGAAATGAGCACATGAGTGCTTCTAGACTTTCCTAGGTGCCTATGATAAGGGGATAGTTCATTTACTTTATCATATTGGCATAGTTTTCAGCAGTTTGAGAGAATTTTACATAACATAAGCACAGTCCTATAGTAATAAAAATGCACTCTATCACCTTTTTCTACTTGGATCAAACTAGAACAACATGGATCACACCATCTACAGTTGTGTATAAAATTTGGGAAGCACTTAAGGATGGAAAATAACTCTAGACCTTTCTCCTTAACACTCTTATGTCATGGCATGAAATCACCCACAAAACCCGCACTTGGCGTGAGATTTCCCAAAAAAATTGCTCTTGGCATGAGATCACTCAAAAAAATACTCTTCTAAGTGGTTCAGGACACTTTCTATCCATTTAACTTGTCATGGATCAGGTGCACATGTTCTCTTTACTACTTTTTCGTATTTTTACATGCTTTTTTATAGAGTTTTCATAACACATGACTTTGACTACTCTTCTTCTATTCCTTTTAAAGGTCTGTCCTTATGAGAAGAAATAGTAACAAGTAAAACAAATAAAAAACAAGTGATAATGAAAATAGGTACAATGCGACACAACACATACACTTCACCCTAAGGTCACTTCCTATTCTTTATTTTCCACACTTCATTTTATCACTACACGCTTTTTCTTGTCTCCTTGACACACTTTCTCCATTGATATACATGGTTATTAGGTATCAATCTCTTATCTAATTTATGTTATTGAGTATTCACTCAAAAAAATAAAGTGGGGGAAATTGTAGACACTAAATCAAACACTTGAGTACATTTCTAGGCCCTAATCACACACTACTATTCATATGATTCCTAAGCAATAAAAATAGTAATTGACATCTATCTTTGGCCTCTTTTTTGTCTTTCTTATTTCCTCTTTGGTTTTGCACACCCCATAACCTAGTATGATCTTCATTACTTTATATTTCTTTACTTTGGACACTAGAGCCTAGCCAGGATGCCAGCGCCTAGATGCCATCATCCTCTTTGGTCACCCCCAACCTCTATGTATCTTACTTTCCTCTTTTGGGCCTCTTTTATGATTTGGGCATCTTGTTTTATTATTTGTAGGCCTTTTAGTTTTCAATTATGAAATTCAAATAAGGGAATCAAATAAATACAAAGTTATGTGACCATAATAAAGGACTAATTTCTAATCATCTACTATCATCACCTAAAGTTGCATCGAAAGGAATTATAAGAGTATAAAAACATATATATATATATATATATATATATATATATATATATATATATATATATATATATATATATATATATATATATATATATATATATATATATCATTCAAGGGATAAGGGACTGAATTTTATGCATACATGCATAAGAGGGTAAGTTCATTTTTCCATCCAAACATCTATTTACATTTCTCCATCTAACTATTACTCGCTATCAAGTGCATTTTACACAAGAGCTTCCTAAAGCCCGATTCTACACACATGAATACGTAACTACATGGAGTTTGAGATGCGGTGCAACACTCGAGTCATGTTGGAACGTAATATTAAGTGCCTATAAAATTAATTTTATAATTAAATAAATTAGAATAGATTATATTCTTAATTATTTAATATAATCTTTACATTATGTTTTCTTGGTAACTAATCTACATTAATCAGGGTTTGATTTAATCATACCCCATCACTTAATATGTTCATGACCCATGGGGTTATTTAAATATGGTCATGGATCATATTATTTATCACCTTGGGTGATTGGATTTGTTATCCAACTAACTCTCCAATTTATTTAGGTAACTTATATACACCTTCTGGATTTGAATTATCCATTACAAGGTTGCACGCGATCAAGTTCACTTGGCACATTCCCTAGGTTACATTTCCTTGTGCACCCCCCTTCTTCTCCTTGTGCACTTTATGCACTTTCCCTTCTTCGCTGTTCCTTTTCCTCTTTGTTCCATCTTCCCCTTGTGAGCCTTCCTTCTGCCTCCTTCCCACACCTCATTCTTCCGTGCACATTATTTTTATGCCCTCCTTCACACCTTTTCATGCCACATCATCCTTTAACATGGTTAAGTGTGCCACACATGACTAGTCAAAGTGCTCTAATAGGATTCCAAATCTTAACAACTAGCCAATGAATGACACATGGTAGAAATGAAAAATCAAATGAATGGTTGGCCAATTTCTTTAGTCAATCAGTGTTCCACGTGTCTTGCGTGCCTAGACAGCTCTAACATCTTCTGACAGCCATATATTTTTATACATAGCTCCAATCAGTGTGCGTCTAGTCTCAATCAATATCTGTTGACATGGGCTACAATGTTAAACATTTAAATTCAAATTCTTGGTGGATGTGGTAGGTGAGAAATGAGAAAACTCATTTTGGGAATTAATGAGTAGATCTGATTGCTTTAACCACCTAATTTGATATGATCCATCCTCCTTCCTTCTCCAACATGCCAAAAAGACTTAGGGAAATGTAATTGACAGATTTACAAGAATTAAATGCTTCTTGTTGGTGGTTGTATTTCAAATTTGGGTTTTCCCTCCTTCTCTTCTTCTTCCATGGATTCATCTATAAATGTAAGAGTTGGGTTCATTATTATTATTGGACATTTTAGATCCTTACAAATTTTTGCTAAGGACTTCATTTTTCTATACTCTAAGTCACAGACCTATAGATCTAGCTCTTGCATGTGGATATCGGCCTCTTTCACCATTGTAACAACTTTGTGCATTTTTGGAAGTAATAGAAGCATCATTTTGTGACTATTCTTTGTCTTAACATGTTTGCATTCCTTCTTCTTTCCTTTTATTTTGCATTAGATGCTCGTTGTGCCATTCTAATTTCCTTACAACTCCTTATTTAGTTGTGTTCCATGAAACTGATATGGTAAATATGTTTTAAGTTTTTCTACACATGCCTAGCCTTCTTTCATGTATTTTCCTTAATTTTCACTCAGAAAAAATAGTTTTCATCCCTCATTTCTAGTGCTATCACCTTTTAGTGTTGGTTTCCTTTTGCGTTATCCTTCTACGCTTGGTATTTTGACATTGTTAGTTCAGTTTTCCCTTTCAGCACTAGGAGTAGCAATAACAGTAAAATTAGATAGAGGAATTGATCTTCTTCATAGATTCATCTCAAGCATGCAAGGTCCCACAACTTGGGGATGATTTCATTTTTGTCACAAATGGCTCGGTTCATCCAAATATGAGACAAGGGTGAAGGTTTGATGACTAATAATTTCTAGCATGCTTAGTGGAAGGAGTAATGAAAGCTTAAATTTGATGTTATAAAGTTATTGTGTGGACTTAGTATTTCTAGCATTTGGAGGCTTATTTCAACACATCTGGTGACTCCCAATAATTACAGATCTCCTTTTAGTAGTCTTGAGTGTATTTCATGAGAAGAGTGCATACAAGGAAAAGTGCAACAATTGAAGATTATTTTGAGTACCTCTAGCTATCCTCGAGAAGAGTTTGTTCCATAAATCTCACATGCACATCTCCATCTCTAGAGCACGCGCCCATTCAAATCCTCCTCAGAAGAAAACCAACACACACCGTAATGGTGCATAGGCCACCTCCTCCACTAAGGAACTTTTATAACTTCACCAGAGGAATTCCCTTGTTCTAGCTGTGTAACATGATATTCAAAATGGTGCGCTCAAAAGTATTCCATACTTTACTAGTGAGAATCAAGTCACCCCTTAGGAGAATATCCAAGATATAGCAAATGTATGTTCACTCTATTTGATCACACATAACAATGTAGAAATCATGATACTTGCTACCTCTATCAAAGGACAAGTGCTTCAATAGTACCAAGGCTTGAGACTTGGATCTATTTCCACTTAAGATGAGCTTGGAATTGATATTTACAATTACTTTGAAGATAAGTCATATCACCTATCTTTGGTGGAGCAACTAACAATAAAAAGGAGTGTGCCCAACAAGTAGATGACTGATTTCAACATTAGATTTCAGAAGACTTGGGACAAAATCCCTCTTGTGGTAAGACCTATAACCCAACATGATTTTTTTATCATCTAAAGGTGTTGAACACATATATCTTAGTCATGATTCAATCCATGGGAGATAGGACTTTACTAGTCACTTATAATATTGCATAGTAAGGTCAAAAAAATAGTCTTATTAAGGTGAGAAAGATACCTCCTAGACTTCCTATGCCCTTGTTCCCAAAAATTTCACAAGCACCCCAACCTTTCGTGGTCCCTATTCCTATTCCTAAGAAAAGTGTGTAACCTTTTTCATCAAAATCCTACTCTTCAATTAAAGGTGTGTCGAAAGAAGATGAATAATTGAAGACCCTAATTAGAAGTTTTCAAACAAGGTCATATCATTAGAAAAAAATAGACATAAGCCTATAGAGGTAGGTATAATCAGGTGCCTAGTCATAGTAGTTATCTTGGAAGAATCAATATGGAAACCAAAGATAGACACCCAACCCTCGAGAATGATAGATGACATGCTAACTAACATTTTCCCTTGCAAGTTGTTCCTCCCGTACCTTCTCTTATAGCACCCAATGCAACAAGTAAGGTGTTTGTTCTAGTTCAGAACAATTTTTCATAGGATTCAAAATGGTTCTTCCTTGCAATATACCTCATAGTAAATATCAATGAGCTAATGTTGTGCGCACGAAGCCTACATGATTTAGAAGGATTCCATATGTGAACCTTCAACGAGTGCACCTGAAATAAAAAACTAATAAAGGCTAGAGGTTCTTCCTTATTCAAATTTGATGTTATTTGGAACTGAAGAATTTTGTGTAATCAACCAAGCTATAGAGGACACAAGCAGACTTCGTACCCAAGTTGCAGAAAACACAAGATACAAGAAGATAATGCTCAAGTCTGGCGTACATGTCATAATTCCAGCAACACAAGTAGACCCTCAAAAGCAAAAAGATGTAGCCAGGGGATCCAGTGGTAAAAATTCTCAAATGCCTATACCTGAGGTTCCATGCAAAGCTCCTCCAGAAGTAGCGCACACCCCTCCTTTGGTAGGTCAAGCCTCTGCACTAGCTAAAGCTCTTGCCCCTGCACCGAGAAATAAAGAAAGGATGTCATTGTGCCCCAAATGCACAAGTTATTGGGTCTTCCATTTAGAATTTTGGACTAGATGAAGAAGAAAATGTAAATTTCACAATGTGGGATGCCCTAACCATTCCATCTCAATGAGATCTACTGCATGAGGCCCTGTCCTAACTTCTACATGCTAATCTAACTATTCCCAAGCCACACACTTCTATCATCATCTTCTAAGAAGAGGAGAAGAAAATAAGTAAAGTTTTCAAAACCCCACCCTTCTATATGAGTTTAATCATAGGAAAAAATCCTATCCATAACTATATGATTGACTCATGTTCTAGTACTTATGTTATACCCAAGAAGATAGCTGATGTCTTAGGTCTCAAGTATAGCCCCTTGAAAAAAGGAGTCCTGCAACTTGGCTCAACTGTTACTACCTTAGGGTTCATCAAGGTTCTTGAGTTGAAACTTTATGCATGTCCAAGCTTTATAATAACTCAAGATGTATCTATCATTGACTCACCTACTTTGTTTTCTCTATGTATATCAAGAGAATTTATTGTAAAAGTGGGTGGTTACTTGTCTTCTTATTGGTATCATATGTTACTCAAGAAAAGGTGTGGTACCTAGTTTACCATACAAGATGAGCCTATATTTTCCCATCATGTAGATTCATATGTCCCATCCCCTCCCCAAGCCAACTATTTAATCCAAGAGGAACCAACTTCAGTTCCTAAAGAGAATCCTCTTCCACCTTATATTCCTGATCTAGTACTTGATGAATGGGAAGAGAGGCACCAAACATTTGGTCCATATGCTAAAGAACTAGAAGCTTATGAAACTAGGCTTGGTACTTACTACATTCTTTAAGAAGAAGTTGTGTTGTTGTGTGCACTTAAGAAAGACATAGTTGAACCTAGTCTATGGAAGTTATAATTTTATGGATCCGAAGCGGGAATGGAGTGGGATCGGGAGTCATTCTCATTTCCCTAAGGGTGAGAAATTCATCTTTTCTCACAGGTGTCGGTTCACATGTTCTAACAATATGGCAAAGTATGAGGTGCTGGTGCATGGTCTACTTATTGCTAAAAAGAAGAAGATTAAGGAGTTGTAGATATTCGGGGACAAAGAATTGGTTATCCACTAGGTTACCAACAAGTTCTAGAGAAAATAATAAGCTTCTCAAATCTTATAAACATAGAGTTTGTGACCTCCTTGAGAGATTTGATGCTCTAAATATATAGGTGGTACCACAAAAATGAATAAGGAAGATAACCAAATGGTTGCGCTTGGTTTGTAGTTATCTCATGCTGAGGAATTTTCAAAGGAAACACTCAACACATTAAGATGGAGATTAAACCATCTAGTATAGACAAACAATAATGGCTAGAAAGTGTTTGAAATTGATGTGTAGATTGTCTAGTTAACTCAAAATGAAGTGTAGTTCTCATAAATCATACAAGATGACTTGTATGACAACTATGGTGACAAAATGATTCAACTTAATTCAAATAATATTCCTTAAGGGTTGGTCACCTTAGAGAAAGTATTTAGTGCTGATGATGAGTTCAAGGGTAAAGAAAAATATATTCACACCGTGAAAGAAGACTACTCCCCACTCATTATTGTGCTCGAAAAAGAGATGTTACTCATTAAAGCTTGCACGTATGATGAAAAGAAGACCTTAATTTATCTTGTCCAAAATACAATGATATGTTCTCATGGGAGTATGAAGACCTCAAAGGTTTTGATCCAAGTGTTTCTCAACACTCCATTGAATTTGATTATGGTATGAAGCCCATTAGATAGAAGTAGTGACCAATATATCCAAAGATAGAGCCCCTCATGAGAAATGGATTATCTAAACTCATTGAGGTAAAAATTATTTTTCCCATCAAGTACTCTACTTGGTTCATGAATCTAGTTCTAGTGCACAAGACGAATAGTGAAATCAGACTCTGTGTTGATTTCAAAGATATGAATAAGGAATCTCTACATGATCATTATCCTTTTCCTTCAATGGAGCATATTCTACAGAATGTGGTTGGTGAACAAATATTCTCAATGTTAGATGGGTATTCAGGTTTCAATAAAATCCCGATCAAGGAAGAGGATCAATTCAAAACAACATTTACAACCAAGTGGGGAATATATGGGTATCAAAAGATTCCCTTGGTCTATCGAATGTGAGCACTTGCATTTCATTGCGCGCCATGGATATTCCCTTCAAAGGTTACATAAATGATTTCATCTTGGTTTACCTTGATGACATAATTTTCTTCTCAAAGTAGGGTGAGGATCATATGGCGCACCTGGAGAAAGTATTTAAGAGATGCAGAAAATTTGGGGTATCCCTTAACCCCAAGAAGTGTAATTTTGTAGTGGCACAGGGAAAGCTCTTGGGCCATGTGGTTTCAAAATATGGCATCACAATTTATCTTGAGCATGTTTCAGCCATCTTAGCTCTTTCCCTACCGGTGCACAAAAGGGCCTTGCAATCCTTCCTCCATAAGATCAATTTCATTAGGTGATTAATTCCTAACTTTGTAGGTCTAGTTCAGCCCATCACCTTAATGCTCAATAAGGACATAGCCTTTAGATGGACAAAAAAAGGAAGGGAGAGATTTAATAGAATCAAGAAATAAATTATTTTCATGCCAGCACTCATCAACCCGAATTAATAAAAGGATTTAATCCTTTATGCTTATGGTGCTGATGTGAGTGTTGTTGTTGTCCTAAAAAATAAAATGGACAAGGATTGGAACAAACAAAGTGGCTTTCTTTAGCCAAATGCTAAAGGGTTATGAATTAAAGTACAGTCACACTAAGGATCAAGTCTTCGCCATCATACATGCACTCAAGATATTCAAAATTATGCTTGCCAAAAATCATATCAAGGTGTTAGTCTCCCACTCTTCTATTAGAGACTTCATCATGGGAGCATAAATCAGTGAAAAAGAGCATGATGGGTGACAAAAATCATGGAATATGATGTGACTATCAAAGCCACAAACTGGTAAGAGGTAGCATTCTTTAAAAGGAGATTCTTTGAGGATACACAAAATGAATCTAAGACTTCATTATTTCTTGATGAAGGTCTCCCTGCAAGAAGAAATTGAGTAGAATATAAACCCTTGTGCACAAAAATGGATGAAGGACACGATCACATTCCTTTTCGAGGGTGCATATACCCTCTTAGTTTAAACAAGGAAAAGAGAAGACATATGAGGTTAAAATATATCCCTTATGTTTGATTGATGGAATTCTCTTCAAGAAAAATCTTGATGGCGTGTTGTTAAGATGTATCAACAATGCACAAAGTGAAAAAGTGTTAGCTGAATTTCACGATGGATTCTTTGGTGGACACTTTTATGCTAAAACTACAACAATGAAGATCATAATGGCAAGAATATTTTGGTATACCCTATTTGTAGATACACACAAGTGGATCGAAAAATACAAGGAATGCTATTTATTTTGCGGAAATAAAATATTGGTAGTGCTTCCCCTCGACCAATTCAAGTGGATCAACCTTTTCCGTAATGGGGTCTCGAATTCATAGGAATGATCAATCCTCCTTCAAGTGCTGGAAAAAAGTGGGTGTTGAAAGCTATAGACTACTTCACCAGATCGAAGAAGCTACCGCACTCAAATAATCAAAAGAATCAGTCATCCTTGACTTTTTCAAAGGTATATCCACAAGGTTTAGGGTTCCTCAAAGCATTATCTCGATAATGCAAAATCCTTCCTTGGGAATAGAATCATTGATTGGGCTCTAAATTTAGGAATTTACAACTATTACCCAAAAGGAAATGGTGTGGCAGAGTCAACAAACAAGAACCTGATTAGAATCATGAAACACATAATGAACATCAACCAAAGACAGTGGCATACCAAGGTCTCGCACCCGCTCTAGGTAGATAGAATCACAATTGAAAAGGAAATAGGAAATTCACCTTGCAATATTGTCTATGGCAAAGAGGCTACCCTTCCTTTGATGATAGAGTTGAACTCATTGGTACTTTCCTAGCAATTGGAACTTGAAGGTGCAGACCAGAGGGAAATTAGAATGGCGAGTTGGTTAATCTTGAAGAGTTAAGGAACTCTTTCATGATCAGGTTAGAGAAGCATCAACAAACAACAAAGAAATGGTTTGACAGAAAGACTAGGCCTCAAGATTTCAAATTTGGGGACTTAGTATTAAAATGGGATTCTAACAGAGCTAAATCAGGGTTCCATTCAAATTTTGATGCACTTTGGAGTGGCCCATCCATCATCGATCATGCAAAAACTCTCTTTTGAGTTAACACATCTTGATGGAGGTGCCTTGCAAATCCAAAGTAAATGGGATCTATCTTAAACCCTTATATTAAGTTTGTTATATCATTTTGAATATATTAGAGTATTCTCAATTCCTCTATGTGTGTTGTGCACATGTTGTTTATTTGTACGTAATTTTCTTTTTGTGTGCTTCTGTGCACGCTCTTCTTTTTCTTCCAGGATGCTAACAATTTTCAGAAGTTTGTAAGATTCAAATCGAGTCAAGAAGTGATCTTTCAAGTGAATTCACGGGTAATTCTTCTAAGCCATAGATCATAATTTCATGATTACATAATAGAATTCATGCCCAATGGATGCTTTAGGCTATGAATATCTTTCATCTAGCAAGAAGATGGCCCTAAAAGTTGCAAAATGTTATCCAAATAACTCTCCTAGTTATTTAGGTAACTTATATACACCTTCTAGATCTGAATTCTCCATTGTAAGGTAAAGACGTACTCAAGTTCACTTTGTACATTCCATTAATTTCATTTCCTTGCACACCCCCTTATTCTCCTCATATGCTTTGTGCACTTTCCCCTTCATCCCTGTTCCTTTTACTCTTTGTTCCATCTTCCCCTTGTGAGACTTCCATCGCCTCCTTCCCGTGCCTTGTTTTTCTCGTGCACATTTTCTTTGTGCCCTCCTCCACTCCTTTTTATGCCATGTCAACCCTTGAAACACTTGAGTGTGCCACACATGACTAGTTAAAGCATGCCAATAGGGCACAAAATATTGAAAACCAACCAATGAATGACATGTGGTAGAAATGAAAAATCAAATGAATGGTCGACCAATTTCTTTAGTCAATCCACACGCGCCACGTGTCTTGTGTGCCGAGATGGCTCTGAAATATTCTGACAGTCATATATTTTTCTACAGAGCTTTGATTGGCATGCACCTAGTCTGAATCAATAGCTGCTAACACGAGATACAATGCTAAACATTTAAATTCAAATTCTTGGCAGATCTAGAAGGTGAGAAATTAGAAAATGTCTTTCTAGGCATTAATGAGCAAATCCAATTGCTTCAACCACCTGATTTGATATGATCTTCCCTCCTTCCTTCTCCAACATGCCATACAGAATGGGGAAATGTATTTGATAGATTTACAGGTGGATTTATAGGCATTGAACACTTCTTGTTGGTAGTTGTATTTCAAACTTGGGTTTTCCCTCCTCCTCTTCTTCCATGGATTTATCTATAAATGTAAGAGATGGGATCATTATTAATGTTGGACATTTTGGATCCTCATGAATTTTTTCTAAGGACTTAATTTTTCTGTACTTTGAGTCGCAGACCTCTAGATCTAGCTCTTGCATGTGGATATCAGCCTCTTTCACCATCAGAATAACAGCTCTTTCCATTTTTGAAAGTAATAGAAGCATTGTTTTGTGAATATTATTTGTCCTAACATGATTACATTCCTTCTTCTTACCTTTTCTTTTGCATTGCGTGCTCATTGTGCCATTCTATGTCCCTTGCAACTCCTTATTTAGTCATGTTCCATGAAACTGGTCTGGTAAATATGTGTTAAGTTGCGTTACATGTGCCTAGCCTTCTTTCACCCATTTCCCTTCATTTTTCTCGTAGCAGTATAGTGTTCATCCCTCTTTTCTGGTGCTATCACCTTTTAGTGTAGGTTTCCTTTCATGTTATCCTTATATCCTTGGTCCCTTGGCATTGTTAGTTCATTTTTCCCTTTCAACACTAGGAGTAGCAATGACAATAGAACTAGATAGAGGAGCCAACCTTCTCCAGAGATTCATCCCAAGCATGCAAGGTCCCACAACTTGGGGACGGTTCCATTGTTGTCACAAATGACTCATTTCATCTAGATACAAGACACGGGTGCAAGTTTCATGACCAACATACTTGGGGAGAAGTGAGGAGGGAGATTTTTTACTAGACTATAATGTTTCTCATTAATGGAATATCTCTTTTCACTGTGGTTTTTACCTCTCGGGGGTTTTCAATATAAATTTGTGTTCATATCATTATTTAATTTATTTTCATAGTTTAGATGTTAATGTGAATGTTTGGTATAATATATTATTTTAATAAGCTTAGTTGTATCCCTTAGATTCTTACATGGTACCAGAGCGTGTAAAAAATTAATCATAATTTAATTAACCTATCATGTGTGTCGGTTGGGCTGGTTAATTTATTAGAAAATAATTAATTTATATCCCCTCTCCTCTAAGATAGAGTTGTTACTATAACATCTTAGACTTGGCTATTATGGTGATGACTTCCACTCTTGACTTTTCAATTGTGGACCGGTGATCTATTTTAGGAGGAAGTACTCTGGTGATTTTAGGAAATCATGTTTGCTATGGATAATTCATTACTAATTGTGAATTCTACTTACTTGAAAATAATGCCATTCATCTCTTTGCATAGCTTAAAATTCACCTTTAGGAAGGTGATGAACTTGTTCTGTGTAGACTTAATTTATTATGTGTAAACAAAAACCTTGGATCAATTCCATTGATCCAAGGTATGCCTCAATCTTTTATCTGCTCACCTTGTTGGCTTGGCATTCGGAAATGGATAGTGTGCTTGAATGTAACTTGTCTTGTTTACCATGGTGAAGAACTCTTTACCTTATAAATTCTTGACCAACATCAAACTTAAGGGTGATAGGCTTGGCCTTCTTGTATTTGTTTAAATGATGCATAGTGTATAGGAATCATAGACCTAATAATGAGATTATTAAAGGGATACCCTAACCTAATTTTTAATTGTCTATACTAAGTTGGATTATAACCAATGGTAATTGAGACCTACCTAGGAATTAAGGTTGATTTATAACCTAATAAAAATATAACCTAAACTATTACTAACCTAACAAGACACCTATGGACTACTTGGCAAATGGCAAGGTCGGCGACGTCGGTTTTCAAGGAATTAATGGGAATTGATTTTT
Organism: Taxus wallichiana var. yunnanensis; assembly: GCA_018340775.1. NCBI lineage: Eukaryota > Viridiplantae > Streptophyta > Pinopsida > Cupressales > Taxaceae > Taxus > Taxus wallichiana. Next base: position 311,706,068 of record CM031236.1, read on the forward strand.
GTCTTTAATAACATAGGAGTTCCAATTTTGGTGGAGTCATTAGGATTTAGGGGATGTCTAGTTGGCATCATTACTAAATAGAAAGTTGCATGCAAATTTTTAATGGAAGGCTTGCCAAATTTGTATGGCGGTGGCATGGAGAAATAAGAGGGAAAACTGACAATCCTTCGCATTAATTGATCTCCGTTATGGCAAAGAAACCACCTAGGTGAAAGGCATGATGGATTTTTGAAAGGTTGTTTGATATTTTGTTGTTTCAATTTTTTCTCTACATGGGGTTTTCGATTCTTCAAACCAGTAGTTCTATTTTTGATCTTGCTATATTCTTGGCATACATGAGCTATTTTTGGATCTTATGGAAGTATAAGGAGAAGTAGAAATATTTGGAGTTATTGAGATCACCTGGAAAAAGAAGAAACTATTCAAGATCAGTTGGGAAATCACTTGGACATCAAAAGGAAGCTCTATATGGCATGATAGGCTCTACCCATTAAGTTGTTCTGCTTTTTCCTAAATGTCTTCATTAAAAGAACTCTATTCTTGGGAAACAAATGAGTTTGTATTTTTTTTGTTTTGAAACTTATTTTCTCTGCATTTTATCTATATGGACTAAACTGAAACTGAGTAGTATGATATATGACTATGCTAGGAAAATGTTTTGGGATTCATTCTTGTTTGAAAATATTAGTAAACATGCTTTAATTTTTTTGAGCTTGCGATGTTTTTGAATCTGAAGAGCTCTTGTTGGACTATATTGAAGCTAGATAGTAGAAGCCACTGCTGTGAAAGAAATATGATTCGAGGTTTTGTTATTCCTTGCTAGAAAAATGATTGAAACATGTTTATCTCCTTCCTAAACTTAAATGTATTAGAATCTTTGCTTACACTTGTAATTTGTGAGAAGTCTTGCTAGTGACTTGTCGATTTCAAGATTGAATGAATCTCTTCAAATTAATCTACCTGTAGCACACGGTTGATAGTTATCCTATTGGCATGATCCATGTAAAGGTATAATGAATGTATTTTCATCTTCCTAAAGTGATTTAAGTTCTTATGAGCCACCTTATCAGTTCATCTTGTTGGGATTAACTGGTTCTTTTCATTTAAGTTTGATGTATAGTTGATACTGTTGGAATGGGGTATCTAGGTTGAACTGTGGAGTAACTCAATCTTGTCTGTCTTAAGGAAAAGGGTTGAAATGTTTTTGGTTTAACTATTCTTCATTTGAGATTCAATTCGAGCACTGTCTTGGGGTCTTTTCATTGTTTGTTATTTCTCCTGTGGTCGAACTGGTCGGTTTCTTTCTCCCGAACTCGTAGTCTATTCCATTGATTCTTTGGAGGTATGTGGGACTAGGTAGGATTGAATGGAAATTGTGATTGTTAATCTTTTTTTCACTTTATTTTTTTCTTTACCATCAAGGGATGGGTAAGCAGTGTGTGTGAGTTGACACTTTGAAAATAAAGTGTGGCCGCATAAGGGTAATCTACTTCAACATCACTCTGTCTCTCTTTGTTTAGGAAAAATAGAAGAACTACTCAATTAATGCTTAACATTTGGAATGATTTTTATGTTCTATTGATGGTTTTGTTGGTTTCAGATATTGTTATAAACTGAAAACATTTGGATAAAAATTTCAGTTTTGTAGCCTTTGCACTATAGTTTCTGTTCTCGTTTGTATGTTGGGAAATATTCATTTTTCGTTTAGTCATAGATATCAATTGTAGTATCTAATAGTTCTTGGTGGTTGTTGGAATTGAATGTTTTCTTATCTGGAACAATCAAATATGTCTCAGTTCTTTTTGGTTCCGGTATGTATACCTCTTTATAGGAGGGAATAATGAGATCTTATCTCATCCTTTTTGTTGTCATCCTTTCTCTCTATTCTGAGTTAAGGTATTCACAATACCATTATTTTTGAACTCAAAAGGAAGATATAGATTGATCCTTTCTCTCTTTTTGATCATTCTCTCATCTGTATTGCTCTTGTGTAAGGAGATGACCTATTTAGTTAGTATTACGTTGATGGATTTGCAGGGTGAGTAGTTAGTGGATAAATCCTTACTTTCTTCTCCTTGACTGATACATTGGTAGGGTTGTAATTGTTATGATGTGTGACTAATTCCAGGTGCATGCAAATTAAATCTATCCTTTGTCAAACCTGTTGATGCTAATCCTAAATTTAGGCTAGATTTTGACTTTGAACTTGGATTTAGTTTCTCAAATAAGAAAATCTTACTTTAAGATGTTGTTGGTTCATCCTAAATTTTCATCATAAAGTTAATTGAGCTTGGCATTAAATATCCTAGGATGGAGTAAGTTAATGTAGTGTAATTTGAAGCATTTTTCCTTTAAGGAATTCTATTTATATGAATTATTAGAATTAGTATCTTCTTCTTTTGGGTTAATGAATCTAAATTTGAATCATAAATAATAGTAGTTGAAATGTGGTTGGTGATCTTGTCTGAAATAATTATTTTATGAAGTCATAGGCTGAACATTGATTTTGATTACTCCATGATCTTCTCTTAATGTGGATATGGATTATCTTTTGTTTCTCCCTCTTATGTCTACTATTTCTTTGATGTGTCTTTCTTTAATGCTTTAACTATTTCATGAAAACAAAGTTCTTTTTATGAAATAATTAGTTGAAAGCATATTGTTTTAATGTTTAGTGCTTATCATGCTCAGTTCACTAAAATGACCTATGCTAGCAAATTTTGTAGATGGACTTCATAAGTGGTAAAAAGGGAGACAATATCTTTTATGATGTTACTTTTGTTTACCAAAAGATTGGATCTCTTATGGGAAATATGATTCATTATTTAAATGTATTTTGGAAAGGAAAGTTGTAATTTTATAGGGTTTATTGTTGTTGTTTGACATTGAGGATGTCTAAAGTATTGGTACTTGTAATGTATGAATTCCTCCTTGAGAAATGGAAAATATTGTGGGTTTATCTGTACTTGATGTGTCGTCCTTTTACATAATCAGTGATTATTAGTGATATGCTTATCTCTGTTCTTTTATTTATATACTTCTGAATTGAACCCCTTTTGGGTTGAAATAAAATGAACTAGGTGGTAAGGGAATTAGATACCTATCCCTTTATTTAAATGCAACTTATCCAGTTGGCATTCATGGTGATCACTTAATTAAATCTCTATGGTTATTTAAAATGATGTTAATGGAAGAGAAAATCCATTATGATAACTTGTATAATGTTAAGAGGTTACAATGAACCCTAATTCTTAATAAGAACAAGAAAGACAACTATTCTGAAATGATAATCATTTTGTTTAGAATCATTGGGAATTTAAACCTAATATCGTCTTGGAAAGAGGAAGAGGTACTTACTCTTGACTTGTACCTTAAACTGAATAAAACAAAAGATAGGTATATACAAATATAAAATAGTAGACTTCATTTCAAAGAAGTCTATTAAAAAGAATTTGATTTGGAACTTAAACAAGTTAAGTCATGGTTAAGTTAAGTAAGTGAACCATATTGTTAGTATGTTATTTTCTATTTGTAAATGGTGTCCTAAATTAGGAAGTTAATGAATAAAAGGAAATCTTGATGTTTCTGCAAAGCATTTAAAATTCATTTATTGTTGGAAACCTTAATGGTTAATGAAACTAGGAATTCAACATGGCTACGTTGTAATTAGACTTAAATTAAGGAAAATAATTAAGTAATTAACTTCTTTCTTGGGTATGTACTTCTAGAGGGAATGACTCTGTTGGATGTTGGCACACGCCAACTGCAGCACCATACCTCCATGAAGACTTAGGTCTTCATGAGGATACTATGTTGCAGTTGACATGTTGTAACATCCTTCAGATTTGAATCATCGAGATCTACATAAACTAAGACTTGATCTTAGTTATATCCTAGGTTAGGTTAGAAGTAAGATCTAGAGTCGGGGGCAACTCATGACAACTTAGGATAACTAGAAACATGCAATTGACTTAGGTTAATTAAGTATGTCTATGTACCCTTAGTCATCACGAGTATCCTTCTTCCCTAGACTATGTTGCTAACCTTGGTTAGGGTTTAACCATGAACAAGAGGACTAACGAGAGTCATTGACAACCATTCTAGATAACAAATGAAGTGAGGTGAAGGACATATTTATTTTTATTAGTATGTCATCTAGGAATATTAACATGAACAGTATGTTGTAAATCTTTGGCCAAAGTATCGGAAGGTGCTAGTTGCGTTGTCCTACATCACCTAGTTTTAAGAAGTGAGATTTCAGATGAATATTTGTAATAAGTATTCGGATAGGCTTCTTACACAGAACACTTAACACCTTGAAAAGGGTATGAGAACCAAGTATACCTAGTATATACTTCAATGAGTTAGCATGAGAGATCGGTGTTTCACCAAGTCATTACAGCTGCATATGGTTATCGGTTATGAGATTTATTGGCATGTAATGTGTGTTCTAAACTATGGTTATTTAGAACAGAGAACATTATTATATAAAAAAATTCCCTTGTTTCTAAAGTCTTAAAATGGGAGTGTTACACTCACTAAGGATGTGAACATGTGGAAAAGTCTTTAGAAATAATTCACACCACGTGTTAAATCTCATATGAAATAGTTTACTGTAACTGCAAAATAGAGGTAAGGATTAAATAATTGTGTAAAATATTTTCCTATATTTCTATAGTTTCAAATGTGCAGGTTGAAATATTTTGGGGTTAAAATTCAAGAGTTAAATGAAGTTTAAAATGTCTCGAGACATGTTTCATCAAAATAGGGTTGTCAAATTTTCCCATTAATCAAAGTTAAATCACTTGTCCCCTCTATAAAATTCCATGTTAATTTTGCTCACTTTTGGAATTTGGAAACAAATGTATGTCTCCATGTGCCCCCTTGGTTTTTGAAAATATATTTTACTTGTGACTCAAATTATTTTTGTTTGTAAACTATAGTTTATAATATTTATAAACTATAAAAATATTTTTTATATATAAACTATTTATATATAGTTTAGAAACTATATATAAATCCTAATAACTATGCGACCTATATTTTTAAAATTTAAATCTAAGATATTAAGTGGGGTGTCCCCATTCCTTTACCCACATTTATAGTGCAGCCACTTAGACTACTCATTCACACCCCCACCCACTTCATCCTATCGCCACCATGTGTCAAGGTTGTCCCCCTTTCAAAGAAAAAGATTTTTAATAGTTATGGTCCCATTTAAATTTTTTTATTTGGGAATTTAGTCCCACATTCGGACTACACGTAGGTGGCCTTGCATTGAGGTTTGTGTAAACCTCATTAAGTTAGTATCAAATTGAGTTGGCCACAGTTGTAACTTTCCGAGTTGGCATAAACATTGAGAAATGGTATTATAATTGTTGGTTTAACTCACTGCGGGCTCAATGGTCATTGAAATTGTTTGGTATTAATGAACTCAAATTGCATAAGAAAATTATTAACCTAGTATAATAAATATTTCAACTCACCAAGTTGGTAAAACCAACTCGGCTAAGCTATACGAGTAATGCTACAAATTTATTTTATATGTATACAATTTTTTATTTTTCTTATTATTAAATATATTTTAATTTTGATTTAATCCTTCCTTTCTAAATGATAAATGTATTTTTTAATATAGTACACATTAGATTAAAAAAATTTAATTGAAATGATGTATTTTACGATACGAGGACTAAGTCGTCGTCATTTTTTCATGAAAAACTAAAAAAATCAATAACATTTCGTTAAATCATTTTTATTGTCAAACTAATATCGTATATTTATATTATTTGTTTAACATGTCCCTTTTTTGGCTTAAATTCATCAAAGTTTGATTAGGTGGTTTGAAAAATGACAGGGGGATTTTTTTAACTTTGATTAATATAAACCTTGTTGTTCTTATTTATTGATAAATTATTTACACAAAAATGGGATCTAACCACTTTAACATTGATAAATCCCAAATGTTAAATGGAAACAATTACAATATCTGGAAGATATGGTTGAAGGCGGAATTCATGGCTCGGAAGCTCTTGATGGTCGTAAATGGAGCAGTGAAGGGTTATTTGGAAGAAAAGAAATTACAAACAATGTTGTTGCATATAAAAAAAGGTGCAGGAAGCTATGTCCATTATTTTGTGGAGCTTTAAGGATGATTTTCCCCTCCATATCGGGAATCAAGAAAGTTTGAGTGAGGTTTGGACATAAGCTGGAATCAATGCATGAAGGTACACGGTATAAAAAAGAATTAAATTAATTCTAGAACTAATGATAACTCTCATGAAGGGAGATGAAAAAGTAATTTTTTTAATCTAAAATTAAAAATATTAAGTCTCAATTGGATGGATGTAACTGTAAATTAATTCAAGAAAAATTACTTTACTTTGTTATTTAGTTGAATATACATGAAAGGTTTAGAAATTTCATTTCAATACTGAATTCTAAGTATTAAATTGAAGAAGATATCCCTGATTTGAAAACCCTTAGCGCTCTTTTGATTCAAGAAGGGCAAGTTATGAAAAAAATTTACCTAAAAGAGAATGTCACTCAAGCATTTCTCACTCAAAAATATTAAATAAACCTTATAGGTTCAACAAAAATCAAAAATCAAATTTTAAACCTCCCAGAAAGACAAGAAACCAAGAAACTTAAGAGTTAGTTTTGATGGTAAATGTCAAAAGCTGTGGAAAATTTGGCCATAAGAAAGAATATTTTAAATAAAAATTTCAAATTTTGAAACTAAAAGGGGAGACAAATCAGACCAAAATAAAAAAAAAAAAAGAATCAGAAAATTAGTCAAGAATATAATGAAATTGAAACTAATGATAATAATAGTAAAAATATATTCGTGATGATTAAGATAATAATGAACCTATAGTTGAAAAAGAGTTAGTTCATGTTTCCTCTATAACCAAAATACCTAGATGAGATGAGTCTATTATTCAAGACTCTAATCCTAATAAACTTTAGAAAATGACTAGAAGTCAACATACATATCATACTTTGATGAAAATGTATGAACCTAAACCCCAATCTTTCGAACAATATTTTTGACAAAATATAGGTAGCTATAATTAAATTTGAATATCTTGCCTTAATTAAAAACTAGAATTGGCATTTATTCCTTCCTCCTAAAAATGAAGTATAGTCAAATCTATATGGCTATACAAGATCAAATATAAAGTTGATGGAAGTGTTGATAAATTCAAATCCAATTTAGTAAGCTGGAGGGTTTATTCACAAAATGGTATAGATTACATGATACCTTTGCACTAGTTACAAAAATGAGCACTGTAAGGATTCTTATTTCCTTAGTTTCTCAATATGGTTGGGAAATCCATCAGATGGATGTCAAGAATGCATTTCTAAATGGTGACTTAAAAGAGGAAATCTATATGACCCAACCTAAAGGATTTGAAGAACCAAGTAAAGAAATGTATGTTTGTAAATTGAAAAAATATTTATATGGTTTAAAACAAGCTCCTAGATCTTGGTATGCAAAGATTGACAATTTTTCAATGAAGTTGGTTTTTCTAACTATTCTTTTGATAATGATTTATTTGTAAAAGTTGAAGAAAATAAGATTATTCTCATTGTATTGTATGTTGATGATTTACTTATTACTAGTAACTCTAACAATTTAATTATGAAAATTAAAACTAAATTAAAATAATACTTTGAAATGAATTATTTAGGATTATTGCATCATTTCTTAGGCATGGCTATATATCAGGATAAAAATTCAATTATTGTATCTCAATCACAATATGCCACTAATCTACTTAAAATGTTTAATATGATTTATTGTAAACCTATTGATATTCCTATGGAAGTTGGATGTAAACTAGATCCTAAACCTACATGTGAAAAATATAATCCTACTTTGTATAGGACAGTTGTAAGAATTTTGATTTATCTAATTATTACTAGACCTAAAATTTCTTATACAAAGAGGTATTTCTTCAATATTTAGCGGAGCTATATCGGAATCACTAGAAGTTAGCCAAAGTAATATTGTGTTGTATTAAAGGCACAATTAATTTTGGTTTACATTATACTTCTTCTAACAATGTACATTTATATGGATATTGTGATTCTTACCATGTTGGTGATGTGATAGATTGAAAATATACAACTAGATATGTGTTCAAGTTTGGTGCAAGTGTCATTACTTGGAGCAGTAAAAAGTAACCAATAGTCTCCATTTCTTCTACTGAGGTAAAGTATAGAAGTGTAATGAAAGCAATGAAAGAATCCCGTGGTTGAAGTGGTTGTTGGAAGAGATACAAATAAAAGCTAAAGGAAGTACTCCTCTTCTATGTGATATCCATATTTTCATTTCTCTTGTTAAGAATCCAGTTTAGCATCAAATAAAAAAGCATATAGAGATTCATATGCACTTTATCGAGAGAAGGTTCTCTGTGGTGATATAGATCACCAATCCGCACGACTGAAAATCAAATTCTGAGACATGTTCATGAAGACAATATGTGTTGTAGAATTCTACAAATTTTGTGTAATGCTTGGCCTTTTAGATTTATCATTGAGGGGAAGTGTGCATGACAATGTCACCTCATAATGGCCAACTAGTTGATATCTCCTTCTCCTCTATACTTCTACTCCATTTGTAAAGAATTGTAAAAAAATATCTTTATGATATTTTGTAAACTTATAACTCTAAGTTTACGAGTGTATAGTTTAATGTGTTGCATCTATACGCAATGGAGTTTGTTGTGTTATTAAAGTCTCCTAGATATGTGAATTCATATTATTTCCATGAGAAACTGTGAGATGTAGTCTCAAAAATCATGCTTAGCCTAAATCATAACTTTTGATTTATGGATTCCAAATCCTTTTGTACCAAAAGGTAAGTTGAGCATGATGAAGGTGTTATAAATCCTTAAAAAGTGATATGCTAGCCTAAACCTTCACTAATGGTTTATGGATTTGTAAATCCTATTGTACAAACAGGTAATGTTGGCATATGGTTCCCACTTAATATTAAGGGGGAGTGTTAGAATGTAATATTAAGTGCCTATAAAATTTAGTTTATAATTAAATAATTTAGAATAGATTATATTATTAATTATTTAATATAAACTTTAGGTTATGTTTAATTGGTTATTTAATAACTAATTTATATTAAATCGAGGTACGATTTAATCATACCCCATCACTTAATATGTTCATGACCCATGGGGTCATTTAAATATGGTTGTGGATCATATTATTTATCACCTTGGGTGAATGGATTGGAGAGAAGTGAGGAGGGAGATGTTTTACTGGACTGTAATGTTTCTCATTAATGGAATATCTCTTTTCACCATGGTTTTTACCCCTCGAGGGTTTTCCATGTAAATCTGTGTTCACAACGTTATTTAATTAATTTAATATTAATGTTTGGTATAATATATTATTTTATTATGGTTAGTTTTATCCCTTAGATTATGACAAGTCGTAAGTTCACTTTATTGGGTGACCGCTAGGTCAATTTGACTCCTTATTTTCATTTTTTTCTTTTAGGATTTGACATGTTTTGAGGTTTTACATGTTATCCTTCTCTTTGTAGGTTACATGTGAATTCTAAGGACATAGTGCAACATAGAGGTGACCAATAAAGACTATCAATGACATCCTCATGACATAGGAAAATTCAGATTTTGACCATTCTCGAATCACAACCGCTTAACAAAGGTCTCCGTGTCAAGCACCCCGACCCATTCTAGGCACCTTGGTCCAACTTAATCCGGCAGTTCTAGATTTTTTTGTGCTCGATTACGATAGTTTCCTCCTCCCTGTTCAACAATTCTCCACCCGAAAACTTGAGGGTTAATTATGAAATCAACTAAGTCTTTTATTCCCTCTATTACACCTAGGGTTTTAATTATCATTAATTTTTTTCTTTTGTCAAATTTGTGCTTTATTGACTATTTATTATATGTGACTCAGTAATATCTAGGATTTAACATAAAATCCTATTTTTTAAAATTATTAACCTCACTGTATACACATATTTTGGGAATTAAGATGAGCTATATAGTTAGAAAAAAGAAAAAGAAGACAAAATATCTTCCAAAAATCTTAAAAATAGAAAATCCAAGTCCCATAGTGAAAACATCTTTGAGGTACTTATGGATAATCAATGTGAAAAATCAAAAATGGATTATATAAGTGATCATTTTATTAGTGAAAATATCATTAAGACACCCTTTGAGGAATATCTCAACCTCCTTCTTGATCTTATGCATATGGAATATGGTTCCAAGTTATTATTTGAAGAGACTATTGATAATAATTTCAACACATAGGAACAACCTAAAATCATTAAGTTGGGAGCTTCTCTTACGCAAAATGAACCAAATTTTTTTACTATGCTTATTAAAGAGTTTGTAGATGTGTTTTCTTAGTCCTATGTGGACATGCCATGCCTAGATTCTGCTTTGGTTGTGAACAACCTAGTTATACATGAATCAACTAAGACCATAAAACAAAATATGCATAAGATACATCTACATGTAAATTTCTTAGTTAAAGAATAAATTGAGAGATTACTTGTTGCACCCATGGAATACATTAAGTATGAGTGGTACAAGAATTTTGGAAACATGGAAGGTAGGTGAGAAGGTATGCGCAAAAGTAGATCGGGCGGTGTGCGGAGGCTCACACTCAAACATAATACCTTCGAGATTTAGTCACATTTTGAGCCACGGGATAAAAATAGACGATGAACAATTAGAGTGGCATTCAACAATTTTTTTGGGATAGAACCTAGGCCTAAAGACTTAGAGGAAAAGAAAATTCTATTTTGGGAAAGATCACATGCAACGAGAAGATTGATGGTCACGCAAAGATTCAAACTAATAATAGGGTGTGGATCTAGTGTTAAACATAGAGATGATCTATTATTAGGTGAATCTTTCATGCTTCTTTAGGTATCTTTGTAGCGGCGCATGGATATTATTATCATGTAACCTATTTTAAGATTGCTTGGGTGGTGAAGGTAAAGTCTCCACCGCTATATATATATATATATATATATATATATATATATATATATATATATATATGTATGTATGTATGTATATGTATGTATTTATTTCACGGTTTTGGAAGATGACGATCATCGTTTTTATGTACTAGAGTTATGTTGTTGGTTTATGAGCACGCATGAATAATGACAATACTATGTAGGTATTCACTTTCCGAGTGTGATGATGAATTGATTTGATGGATATTGGTTATTGATGTCTCTATTCATGGCCATTATGTGGTGAATCTAATGTTAATCCTTATATGATATGTATGTTTACTTATTATGTGTGTTTCCAAATTTAGTTCATGGATCTAATTATTAGAATGGGATATGCACTTTGATATTTGGTTATTATGAATATGGATTTTAACACTTTGGTAAGACAATAACAAAAAGGTACCTAATACCTTTGCATGCTTCAAGTGAGTGCTTAGATCTGTCTGAGTGATGTGCTAGTGCGTCTAGAGTTTTCATCAAGAAATAAAGACTACATTTTAGTTTCGTTGTTGGGGCCTCTTTTCAAAATTTTACCATGATGATGCATGATGATGGTGTATTTATTGACTCTTGCGTCCATTGAATATTGGGTTGTTAATGGACATGATCAATTTTTATAGAGATATAGTCTTGGGCCATATTTCAATGTGTGCCCTAGGGTTGAAGAACATATTTATCATGAACTCTATGAGACATTCTTATGCTATTTTCCAATAGATTTGTATGAGTGGTTGTCAGCGTATGCATCAAAGAAGAGCTGGAGTTATAGACCAAGGACTTGGACACATGAAGAGTATCAAGATTTGTTTGATGCAGATGAATCTTGGATGTGTGTTGTAGATCATTAGTGGGTTGGTGTTGTGAGCAATTATACTTTGGAGTACATTATGTCTATGTATTCTTGTCTGGAAGTTGCTAATTTTGAATTATTATGCAAGCCTAAAGGATCTTACTTATACATTGTCTCCTTAGTGATTAAAATCATGATGGTGGTGTTGAGTTTAGATCACCTCCCTATAGCTAGTTAAACATCCCACCATGCACAGGGGGTAGGAGAAGATGTGGTGAAATATGTTGGACCTTATAGTAGAAAGCCGAGTAAAGAAAGGTGGCTTAAGTATAATGAAGCACGGGAGAGGGAATTAGTGAAGAAGTGTGATATTTAGGAGTCACGTGGAGTTGCGGAGGAAGATGTAGATACGGAGCATCAAAATATCCCCCAATTAGGCAAGCGTAGTAGAGAATCCTCTCCGAATTCTGATGAAAGTGTGTCGATGAAGAAATATTGAGGATTGAAGGTGTGCATTTGATTTCACCTAGTGACCTAGCCCTTGCGCTTGGTGTTTGAGTTCTAGAAATAACTATTGATAAACATGGAAGTGTGGGTAATCCATTTACTTAAGGTATATATAATTTTCATTTGAATACATAAGTGCATTATAAAACATATATGGAATCAAAGGTGAAAACATATTTGATGTTTGGAGGGAGGAATATTTTCTTGCATGTCATAAGGATAGAGTGTGGGCACATAGAACATTGTAAACACATATAGAAGTGCTAAAAATTTGTAGACTATGGAAGTTCACTTTAGTAATATGGTTAAGATGTAAGGAAGTAAATCCAATGATCGCACCCACCGCTAGAGGATCATGAGGTGGTTCGGAGGATCGGGAGTCTTGGGATCTAGTGGATATGGTGGTTATGGAGGTGGAGGGAATACTAGAGGTAATACAGGTTCTAGATCTAGTGGGCATGGTCTACACCAGCCACAACAAGTCTATTATGAGATGTCTCTTTTCCTACTAGAGTACAGAGGCATTGAGGATGCAATAGAGCATGTGCACATGTGTGAGATACTATGGCACGCTAAGGGAATCACATTTCCTAAGCATAAGGAAAGTCATTTTTCTACTACTTCTCAAGGGTATACACATAGTTGGTATAGGAATTACAATCCTAATTAGATTGATGTGGATTACAATGTGTTACATGATAAATTCTTAGCTAAGTTCCATACACTTGAGTTTAAGCAAAAAGCATCAATGCACTGAAGGATATTAAGTAGGGCATGGATGAGAGCGTATGGGAGTATGATGCACTTTTTAAAACCTTATTATCTAAGTTGTCTTATGATATTCACCCTAGCCAACATGTAAAATAGTTTTTTTGTGGATTGATAATACCTTTTAGAAGGGAGTTCTATCATAAGACATTTATAGATCCATTCAAGTCTTTAGAAGAAGCTCTGTGCACTAAGGAAGTTGGAAGTATTAACACTAGAGTTATCCTATTATTGGAGGTGCAGATAACATATATGGTGAAGAAGTTGTAGAAAATTTCGGCCAATTCAGCTCACAAGACTCAGTAGTGGAATATGTGGTACAGATTGTGAGGTTGAAGGAAACACTAAAGATATATTCCCTCGTAAATCAATGCATGCCATGTTGTTGGATTGTGAGATTTGTCACTTTGATAATGATTCGAGTAGATCCTCATTGTTATAGTGTGTGATCCGGAAGAATGCATCCATTCATGTAAGATTTGTAAGTCTCACAATCATGATACTAGAGAATTGTAAATTGATTTATCAGATTCATGAGGCTATTAAGACCGGTGTGCATCAGACTAGTGTAGCAGGTGGTTCTAAGGAACAAGGATAAGAACATAATGAAGGGTGCAATAATGGGGATATAAATAATAAAGGCTTCCATGGTGGATATAGAGGCTCAGGTCGCGACGGTGGAAGAGGAGGATTTCCTAGAGAAAATTGTTTTACTTGTGGATCTCCTGATCATTATCAGTGTGAGTACCCTCAGAATGTGGTTTTCTCCTAGTGTGGAAAACAACATCAATTTGAATAATGTCCAAACTTATATGAGCATATAAGTAAGCAAAAAAATCAAGACAAGGGAGCAACTATGAGTAAGATACAATGTGTGGATGAAGATAAATGGATGCCGAAGGTTGGGCTTAATTCTAAATTATAGCTTTGTGTTACATTTACCACACGTCTTTGAGGATGCACATGCCTGTGAACCTCCAAAGTATAAACCGACTATAAAAAAGAAAGAAGTGATAAATGGAAAGTACCCTGATGATGAACATCAGAAAGAAGTTTATTTAGAGACTATAGAAGTTATTAGGAATCTTCAAGGAGAGATTTAGAGTTTGAAGTAATAAACATGCGAGTTGGAATGAGATAAGAATATTAAAATTCCAAAAAGGATGTAGGTGATTTAAAGGAGATATGTTGAATGTTACGCTAGGAGAACATAATGCCCTTGTTAAGAGAATGATAGAAAGTACCACGCTGTGTAATGAGTGTGAGAGGTAGATTCTCAATGCAAATATACCTCCCCATAATCATTAATATGACAAGGAGATTACATTAAATATTTTCATAAATGGATAGCTTATGAGTAACATTATGATAGATACATGTACAAAATTTAATGTACTCACGTTGGATTCTTAGAATTAGATGGGAAGACCACCATTGCAGCCTTCTTTAAATGTGTTGTATATGGAAAACAGAACTAGGGCTAATCCTATATGGGTAATAAAATACACAACTATTATGATCCAGAAGCCAAGTTTATTGGGTAATTTGAATTATTAGAGCTCACAGAGGCATATATAGTTTCCCATATGTATTTGGGTTCCCCTGGTATTATGTGAATAATGCATATTTACGCTTTAAAAAGGGGTACATTAGCTTTAAGATTAAAGAAGAGCACATTATTATACATTTAAAAATGTAAAGGCTTCCTCGTATGTTGAGCCTTTGAGTGAGGAAGACTTGAACATGATATATGTGCCTAAAATCAATACTCTAAGGTAATTAATCCATCTAAGGAAAGAGTTATACCATAGAATCTTTCTCATTCAGTTAGTGATACTACAAGTATTACTTATGACAATTAGGTGCATGGAACGTATGAAGTAGTTAGGTGAGAGATCAATAAAATTGTTACTCACATGATCAAACTACATGTCATTCAAAGCACTTGAGTCATAACCAAGTACCTCAGTACATTGGTGAAGGGAATCCTAATGTATTTTTACATGCCATGGAGGCCTAGTGAAAGGATGAAGGTGAGAATAAATACGCTAGTTTATGCCTTGCGTGGGATAGTAGCGCATTGGTGGACTACACACAGAGATAACCTATTGGAATGGTGAGAGGTGAGAATCACATTTTCTACTAGGTTTCTAAGGAGAAATGTACCTTCACAGATATGTGAATTCCATGGGAAGGATTTTCTTTGCACCACATTCAGAAGTGTGAGAGACTCTGGATGGAGGGGCAGGAGGCCTTACCACCATCAATTTTGGTACATAAGTTCTACGTCACCCTAAGAAAATGCATGTGCACATGGTATGTCCATGCAAAGTTAACATGAGAGAAAATTAATTGGAAGGATATAACCTCAAGTATGATCCATAATTTTGATTACTTTTCTACTAAACCTTGAGTCTATGAAGCATTGCATATTATAAAGAACCTTACTCTGGGAGACAACACGAAGGATAAGGAAATTCATTTGGAAATGTTTGGAGATATGGATTTGAAGGTGCACCTTGAACTTGAAGATACTGAAGAAGAAGAAATGGTCCATGCCTGGGAAGAAAAATAAAGGGGTAAATTAGTATACACCTTAGATGATGATGATGAGGATAATAATCTAGATGTTAACCTCACGAAAGGTATGCGCGAGGTTATGGAAATAGAAAATGAGAAGGATTGTGCATATCATTAGCCTATGAACACAAATAAGGTTAACATTAGGACAGATGCAGAGCCTAAACATGCCATTATTGGTGATTATTGGTTTGAGAAGGTGGTTTCAAATATTATTGAGCTGTTGCATGAATTTCAAGAATTATTTTCATGAGGCTATCATGAGTTAAAAGGAGTACACCCTTCTTTAGGAGAGATGAAAATAAAACTTAAAGAAGGTGCACACCTGATTAGGAAGAGGCCTTACAGGATGAATCCTAATCCGCGCATCAAGGTGAAGGAAGAAATTGATAGATGTTATAATATGGTATCATTGATCCCATTGAGGAATACGAGTGGGTTAGCATGATTGTAATAAGAATTAAAAAGGATGGGAGGATAAGGATCTATGTGGACTATAGAGAATTAAATTCTTCATGTGTTATTGATAATTTTCTAACCCCATTTACTGAGGAGATCCTAGAAGGAGTTGTAGGGCACGATATCTAATCTTTTACTAATGGATTTTCAAGATATTATAAAGTGTGCATATAAAGGAAGATCATGAAAAGATAACTTTAACCACTATATGGGGAATTTTTTCATACAAAGTTATGCCCTTTGGACTAAATAATGCACCTGTAGTCTTTTCACGCATTTTCGTACAAGAATTTCAAGACTTCATTCATAAGTTTTTATAGGTATATCTAGATGATTGGACAATGTATGGTTTGGTTAAGGATCATTGTGAAAATTTGAGGCTTATTTTTGAGTAGTGTAGGAAGTTGATCATCTCTTTGTATACTAAGAAATGTATCTATGTGATACCCATTGGCACTTTGTTTAGGCATATTATTCATAAGGAATACTTTTTGGTAGATCCGGCCAAGATCGATGTGATCTTGGGATTGGAAGAACCTAACAATCAAAGTGAACTGCATGGATTTATTGGTCATACATGGTATTACAGAAATTCATTAAGGGCTATGCAATGATTTCCATGCCCTGGAGGAAATTTTGAAGGCTAAGGAAAAATTCTATTGGGGCAAGCGCAATAGTAGGCATTTGAAACATTGAAGGAAAGGTTGATCAATGCACCTATTTTACACTTTCCTTCATGGGAAAAACCCTTTCATGTTCATGTCAATGCTTCTTGGATGGCAATTGGCATTGTGTCAACACAACTAGGTGAAGGAATTGTAGGCCACCCTATTTTTTTCAAGCAAGAAGTTGACACCAGCTAAACATAACTATACAACTACCGAGAGTGAAGATTTTTGTATGATTTACATGTTGCAAAAAGTTTAGACAATACTTATTTGCTACACCGTTTATCTTCTTCATCGATCATATAAAAATTAAGTTTTTGGTCGACAATCTTGTTTTACAAGGGCACATTTGTAGGTGGATACTACTATTTTAGGAGTTTCAGTTTATAATGATTGTGAAACTAGGAAAAAGCAACTTAGGACCTGATCATTTGTGAAGGATCAATTCTTATGAGGGTATGTAGAGCATTGAGGACACAATGTTGGATGAACAACTCTTTAGATTAAATTGTGCGCTCATCAAGCTAGAAGATATTGTAGTATTTTTTAGCATAGGACAAGAATATGAGGGATGAAGACATTAGATAATAAGTAACTTTCAATATGCACGACACCTTACTAGTTAATTGGTGGAAATTTATATAATAGGCCATGATGAATTTTTGCACCAGTGTGTGCTGGAGCATGAGCATGTGGCAATAATGAAAGAATCTCATGGTGGGATTGTAGGAGGTCATTATGTAGGATATGTCATCGTGCACAAGATTCTGATGGTTGGTCTTTAGAGGGAAACCTTATACAAGGATATTAAAGAATGTGTCAAGGCATGTGATCATTTTCAGTGCCTTATGAAGCCTGGATCTAGATATGAGATGCCTCTGAGGCCTATTGTAAGTGTTAAACCTTTTGATAAATGGGTAATTGACTTTGTGGGTCCTATTTACCCACCCACATGTAGGACTAATGCGCACTAAATTATAACTTGTATAGACTATCTGAAAATGTGGGAAGAAGAAGTGCATACAAAGGATTACACAACAACTACAACAACAAGATTTCTATGGGAAAACATTATCATCAGGTATGGATGTCTATTGAGCTTGATAAGTGATAAGGGAATTCATTTCTCAATGACACCATTAGAGTTCTTTTGGAAAAGTTTATGGTGGCACACAACAAGATAAAAATCTATCACCCACATGCCAATGGTACTACTGAGGATTTCAACAAGATATTGGGACATACATTGACAAAAAATTGTGATGTTGGAAGGAAATACTGGGATGATAAGGTATATGTTGTACTTTGGGCATACATGACTACTTATAAACAATTGAATAAAGCCACACCCTTTCAATTGGTGTTTGGCATGGAGGTTGTGTTACTTGTGGAATTCATTATTCCATCCTTGGGTATTACACACATAGGAGGATTGGATGATGAAAAATCTATTGAAGAGTGCATAGAAAAATTGATGTAGTTGGAAGAGAAGCCCACTATTTCTCGGTGGAGCTAGAAGACACAAAAATAAAGAAAAAAGCATGACATGATAGAAATATTTGGAATAAGGAATTTGAGGTTAGAAATATGATTCTTCTGTATGATTCAAAGTTTGTACACCACCCTGGGAAGTTGAAAGTTCATTGCTTGGGACCCTTTTTGTAACAAAGATAGTTGATTTAGGGCTTGTTAGAATTACAAGCCTTTGGATGAAAATTTATTACCTGATTACTTCAATGGGAGTAGGTTGAAGCCCTACTATAAATAATAATTATTGTTGTTTGTAATAAGGTAGTATTACCATTTATATTATATTTCCCTTTAATGTATTTTCTTTATATGTGTTTCCTTTCATCGTTGTTATGTTTTGTCAATTTAGTTCAGTGTTTTGTTATAATAAGTGTGTTTGCATGCTAGTAGCTGCTTAATATCTATTAGATTCATGCAAGAGGACCACACATAATTTTAGTGCGGGGTAGATCAAATGTAGAAATGAGAATTGTTTTCTTCCATCTTAAGACATGTTGAATCGGTTGAAGGTGTCTCTTGTAAGGCTAGTGTGGAAGAGAAAATGGTGTTACAGGTGTTGTGCATAAAGTGCTCAGAAGGAAGATTACTTTCATTAAAGACCATGTAGGAAAGATGATCATGCAATGTAACATGAGGTAGGTAGAAACATATGGAGCTACTTGGAATATGAAATAGAGGTTATGTAATTTATCACGAAGGCACATGAAGGAGGTATATGGATAAGATTTAGTATAATGCGTCATAAGGTTACGACCGCAACATGTGAAAGGAAGTTCGAAAATGAACAAAGATAGAAAAAGTACTTTATTGAAAAATTAACTTAAAATCATGGGTTGAAAGGACATTTGGGTCATTAGAAATTATAAATAGGGGTGAGGGGTAATCATTTTCCTACCTTGTCTTTGAAGAAAACTTGAGCAAAGAAGCTACCAAGATTTTGAGTGTGAAGAAGATCTAAGTGAAGAAGTGAAAGTGTGAACCAAAATGCATGGTGACTACATGTAGATCCTTGCAGAAGGGAAAGTTGGAACTAGTAGTAGAGCATGGTAAAAGAGGGGTTATGTATGATTTAAGAAGTTGAGGATAACAAATGTTGTGTAGGAGAAACTTTTGGTTCACGAGAGAAAATAGGGGACACATTTGTAAAAATATGGCCTTTAAAGGATGAAAACCTAGAACAAAAGGGTTGAGGTAGTGGAAAAAGAACCCCTAGAGGTGATCTATTCAGAAATACAGTATCACCCTAGTTTGCATAGGGTGGAAATATGGAATTCAAAACTCTCTAGGTGCAAAATAAGTGAATATAACCACAAGACGAAGGAGAATGAGAAGAAGATGAATGTAAACGGAGAAGGTGCTTCAGAGTTGGATGAAGAAGGAAACCACTTGTTTGATGAATCTATGATAAGGAAACTAGAAAAGACAAAAATTTTGTAACTATATGAGCTTCTTTTCTTCGCAAGCCCACTAATCTTTACCAAGTGGTTGATGTCGTAGGTACATGAGGATTTATTTTACTTCAGGAAGGAGAATGTGGATTACTACTAAGTTATTGAGTGTGTTACAGGTCTTTGGAGTGTGGGGAAGACATGGGATTAGATCTTTTAGTGATGTAAATATTGAGGAGTGGCCAATAAATTGTGTTATGAAAAGGATGGCAGGAAATGACCATTGCATATCTATATTATCCTACAACTAAGGTTATATCTAGATTGGTAAGCTATAAATTGGGTACTTATGAACATTGGACATATTTAAATAAAATTTTTCTACATGTGGTACACAGAATACCACATAAGGCACACTATAATATTGTGCATTTAATTACAAATAGGATCATAGAAGAAATGCAAATATAAAATGAAGAAATTGCCAAGATTACGTGGGGGTTGATCACTTACTTATTATGTTTTGGGAGATTGGAGTGCGAGATGGACTGAGGATAATATGTGGTTTTACCTACCAGGCGCATCCATCCCCCATGATTTAATTTTCAGATACACTTGTGATGGGACCATCACAAGTACATATAAAGCACAAATAAACAAATAGTATGAAAAATGAGAGGGGCGTTTGATAATGAATGGTGCATTCTACGTGAACTACCCAATGTGGTTAGGGAACAAGTAAAATTGTAGTAATGCAACACTTTAGTCTTGCATGCTTCAGGATGGTGAAAAGGGAGATGGGCCCTTGGTGCAAGCTACCATTTTCCTTTACTACATGATACGTCAAGTATACGATAAAAAAAATCAAAGATGTGCAAAATTTGAATTTTGATGCAGATAAAGTTGACTCAAATTTACATACATTATGCTCGACATACATGTATGACTTTAGATCTTCATACTTGGAGGTATTGGAGCCAGACACGCTAGACCTGCACCCCCAACTTAATGTCACCATTAGAGGCATAATTTATAGAGTTTTTGTACAATTGAAACTCAAGACTCAGGGAGGATTCAAAATAGATGTTATAGATTCTACCTTCCCACAACATGGAAGAACAGTTGTGCCACCTTTGAAGAGGGTGCATGAAGAAGAGTACCCTAAAGAAGAAGAGGGAGATGAAGAGGAAGGAAAGTTAGAACACTCGAGGAAGAAAATGTATTATTCTCAATGGAGAAGTGGTGGCATAGGAACCTTGCAGTAGGGAAGCACATAACAAGAAAAGAAAAAGAGTCCATGTGAGAAGGTCAGAATTGTCACCATTTCAAGTGAAGAGTATGATTTAGAAAGGGTGGTCACCTCTTTAAGAGAGGAAGGAGAGAAATAATTTGAAGAGTAGTTAAATAAGGAGAAATAAAAATTAGATGAGAAATCTCGGGAAAAACAAAAGGTGCTAATACATGGGGAAGAAGGAAATAAGAGACCAATCAAGGACAATACACTGGTCCAAATAGAAGGACATGAGGGAAATGACATCGATGCCACTTTTTTCATCAAGGAGGATACTTGGTTTAGGGATAGGAACATGTACATCCACTCCCAAGAAATGAAGAATAAAAAGAAAGGCTATAAGGAAGTGGTGGACACCAAGGTCACCCCACATAGAATACATGGATGACCCCATGAAGGTATTATGGGTGTGCATTCAGAGAACAATACCAACAGAGTATTTGCAAGATTAGGAGTTGTTGGGTCAATATGAAGGGGTGTTCAAGACAAGTAAAATGGTTAGTTAGAACTTACATAATCATTCGAGAGGAACCTACATTTTATGTAAGAAATAATTTGATTAAAACAATGATATTGAAAAATAAGCCTGGAAGAAGTACAAGACAATAGATCCAAATCATTTAACTGGTGAGTAGGAATGCAACACCTTGCATAAGATGTATTATGAAGTGGTAACGGTAATATTGTAAACTAGTGCCACTGTTCACACCTTGGTTGTAGACAAGAAGGAAAAGGAGCGCAAAGTGGAAATATTATGGAAGGGTCTAGAGAGAGCAAAGAAGAACGAAGGAAGCATATGATAGAGCCAGTGTGCTTGTGAAGCAAATTTTTGGGCAATTCCCTTCCTTAGTTATCCGGGATAGAAAAAATTATGAGGATGAAATGGCATACTTAGAGGATCTATTCATGATACAAATTTTCAATATCGGACATGGTACAAGACCTACGAGAGGAGGATATCACAAATAAGATAGAGAAGAATATAATTGTTATTGAATAGAGGATCACTAAGTGGAGGAATTATTCCCAAGCTCAAGGAAGTAAGCATAAAATAAGATATAGGATTTACCATGTGCCAAAAGTGCGAGAATTTTATTGATGTTAGATTGGAAGAAGAGAAAGTAATACTTAAGATGAATAAAGAAAATACCCCAAATAACAAGGCTGAGCTCACACAAGTGATTGTAGAGATCGCCGTGCAGAACAAAAAAATAAAAAAAATCAGGATAATCTAGAGTTGTGTATAAGTGATTTCATGAATTCCATACTAGAACATATGGATGATATTGATGGCAAAAGTGTGGAACTAATGGTGGTCATTAAGGAGCTGAAGGGTAGATTTGAAGAGATCACTCCCGATTAAGTGTCAGGGATTATAGAGGCTACACTTGGAAAAGCATTGAAGGAAATGGAAGAATGAAAGAAGGTGGTGGAAGAGATAGGTGTAGAATTTCAAGATATCTTCCATCCACACTTGCTTTAGAAATTTTTTGGGTATGATGTTTCATTTTGGACATTGAAATTTTTCTATATTCTTTAGTGATTTTTGTGTTTGCATGATTGAATAATTAACTGGGAAGGCAATCCAGCTAGTGTTGTGTAATGTTGTACTCCTAAAATATGTTAAGTATGAGTGGTGTGAGAATTTTGGACGTGCTTAAGGTAGGATTGAAGGCATACACATAAGCAGATCAGACAACGCGTGGAGGCTCACACAAAAATAGAATACCTTTGAGACTTAGTCACATTTTAAACCACGGGATAAAAATAGATGATGAATGATTGGAGTGACATTCAAGAAATATTTTGGGATAGAACGAGGCATGAATACTTGGAGGTGAAGAAAATTCTATTTTGGGAAAGATCACATGCATGAAGAATATTAATGGTCCTACAAAGATTCAAACTAATAATATGGTGTGGATCTAGTGTTAAATATAGAGATGATCTATTATTAGGTGAATCTTGCATGCTTATTTGTGTATCTTTGTAGTGGTGCATGGATATTCTTAGCATGCAACCTATTTTGAGAGTGCATGGGTGGTGAAGGGAAATTACCCATCCTATATATATGTATTGATTTGCATGGTTTTGGAAGAGGATGATCATTAGTTTGTATGTAATAGAATTATGATGTTGGTTTATGAGTGTGCATAATCGATGAAATTACTATTTAAGTATTCACTTCCGAGTGTGATGATGAATTAATATGATGAATCTTTGGATAGATATTGGTTATTGATGTCTCTATTTATGGTCATTATGTGGTGAATATGGTATTAATCCTTATGTGATCTGTATGTTTACTTATTATGTGTGTTTCCAAATTGAGTTCATGGATCTGATTGTTATAATGGGATATGCACTTTGAGATTTGGTTATTATGAATATGCATGTTTAAACCCTAGTAAAATAGTAACAAATAGGGACCTAGTAACTTTGCATGTTTTGTGTGAGCACTCGGATGTGTCTGAGTGATGTAAGAATGCGTCTAGGGTTTTGAGAAAGAAATAAAGACTACATTACTAATACTAGGATTTATTAGACTTATTGACTATTAAGAGTGGATCTCAAATATCGTTCTAGTTCACAAGAAACTAGTTAGAATTAAGATCTCGCATAGAATTCAAAGATAATAATAATTCATGTCCTAAAGATGATTCCCCCTTCCTAATATCGAAGTGATTTTAGATTCTCTTATGCAAGCCATGAAATTGTATCCATCATGGATGGATTTTTGGTTAAATTAAAATTAAAAAGTTGAATACGAACAACATAAGACTACATTTACTACTCTCTGGGGTACTTTTTATTATCAGGTCATGCCTTTTGGCCTTAATAATGAAGGCATCACATATCAACGCAACATGACTATTATATTTCACGATATGTTGCATTATATAGTAGAGGATTACATGGATGATATCCTTAGCAAATCAAAGACCAGAGTAGAGCACCGATAATAATTCATCATAATTTTTAGTGACTAAGGGATTATAAGGTCATATTAAACCCAAAAGGTTTGTGTTTGGTGTTATTTTAGGAAAACTATTGGGATTCATTATTTCTAGAAGAGAAATTCAAGCGGGTATAAAAAAGTGAGTGTCATTACCGAGATGCCTCCTCCCAAAAGCCTTAAGAAACTTTGTAGATTATAGGGAAATATCCAAGCCATTCATGAGTTCATCTCCCAACTTGCAGATAAATGTCATTCCTTCAATC
The DNA here is from genome assembly GCA_018340775.1 of Taxus wallichiana var. yunnanensis. Taxonomy (NCBI): domain Eukaryota; kingdom Viridiplantae; phylum Streptophyta; class Pinopsida; order Cupressales; family Taxaceae; genus Taxus; species Taxus wallichiana. The sequence continues at coordinate 311,730,300 of CM031236.1, forward strand.
ATCTCATAAAAAGGGTGTTGATTTCTAATGGGGTCCTGACCGCCAACAAGATTTTACTCAATTGAAATAGTACTTGGACAATCCACCTATTCTAATACTACCTACCCTAGGTTAACCCTTTTCGATGTATATTTTGTCTACTCATTTTTCTATAGGCGTGCTCTCAACACAATATGATGACCAACATAATGAACAATACATCTAATATTTTAGCCACACCTTAATATACGATGATTTGAATTACCCATAAAGTGAGAAGGCATGTTTAGATGTCATTTTTACTTTCCAAATACTTCACCATTTATTACTTAATAACAAAACCAAGCTTATCTCCAAAGTTAATGCACTTAAACATATCTTATCCAAATCCACTCTTACTAAGAGGATGACCAACTGGGTCATTTTACTTAGTGAGTTTGACATGAAATATTTCAATTCGAAAGTAGTCAAATGACAAGTTCTTTCGATTAGCATGCAAAATTACCATTACCATGTACTAAGCTACCGAGTCTATATTTTTGAATGCATATGTTTTATATATCAAAGAATATTCTACCGGAAAATATATTTTGATGGTTCATTCACATTTCAAGGCTTAGGGACAGAGTCATCCTTTTTACCCCCACTAGTTATCTTATCCCACAAGCTTTTAGAATCATGGTTCCTTATATAAACAATATTGCTGAATATAAAGCCCTTATTGCTGGTTTGAAAGTTGTTATTAATTAGAATATCAAACAATTTGAGGTTATAGATGAATCAAAACTAATCATAAAATAATTTAATGATGATTACACTTTGTTAAATATGGTAAAATTATTCCATATAAATGCATGGTAGATAGCATAAAAGAGTACTTTGTTCAAATAATTTTCCAACATGTCCCACAAACACATGACAAATCAATAGATGCTATGGATACTATTGGATATTTTCTCTAGATTTCTCTACGAACATCCACAATTTCGATTCCTCATTGATCATCTAATAATACTTGCTTATGACATGCCAAAATCATGTTTGGTATGTGAATTTGTTGCTACCTTTTCCCCTCGGTACCTAGATATCAATAACTACCTATAGGATGGTACCTTCCCACCTGACATTTATCATTCACATAAACTAACCCTTATTCAATGAATAACATATTACACCATCCTTAGGGGAACTATCTATCATTGAGGCTATAATGGGAACTTTTTATGGTGTATTAATTCAGAAGATACTATCCAAGTAACCAAAGAGGTGCATGAAGGAATTTGTGGTGCTTATTCTAGTGGCATGGTTCTACTAAATAAATTGTTGCACATAAAACATGATAACCTAATGCATGTGCCTCATCTCATTCTTTCCAGCCTATCATTAAAATGTGGTTGTTTTCTTAATGGGGGCTCGATCTCATAGGGAATATTATGCCTACTTCATCTGATGGACATAATCATATCATCACCATAATTTAATACTTTACCAAATGAGCATAGGTTGTTCCTTTTACCTATGTTATTGATGTTTAAATATCCAAGTATATCATAACCCACATCATTTGTCACTATAGAATCCCTTACGCTATTATATCCGACAATGATGGTAAATCCTTTAAGAAAAAGTAAGTGAATACCCTTTGTAAATGAATTAAGATCCATCAAAAGTAGTCTACCCCTTATTACCCCCAAGGTAATGGGAAATATGAGGCCACTAAAAATATCCTTATTTGTATTATGGAAAATTTGGTCAATAAAACATGTCGTAGTTAGCACCTCCATATCCATCCTTATGGGCCTACCTAGTAATTCTATCCACATGCCTACAAGTGAAACCCCATACTCACTTATATTTGTATCTAAATATATCATCCCCTTAGAGACGGAGCTTCCCTCTTTGTGCATATCCCTGAAATATTTTGTGGATAACGAAGAGGATTATAGAGTGAATAGATTAGTAGAGCTCGACTTTCTTGATGAAAAATGCCTCCATGTCTTGGATCACCTCAAAGTGTATTAGATTTGAATCCATGCTAGCTACAACACATGCATTATCTCTCATAAATTTTAAATTAGAGATCTTTTTCTTAAATAAGACCGATTCAATAGCACCAAGGAACATGAAAATAAAGGAAAATTTGAGCCTAACTATTTAGGACCATATATTGTGGTCACTAAATCTATTCTAGGAGCCTATAAACTTGCATATCCCGATGGTTCAAATATTCGTTATCCCATGAATATCATACATCTCAAATGTTTCTATACCTAAGCTCGGAGTAATTCTAAAAATCAATAAAAATAAAAAAATCACAAAAATAATAAAGATAAATAAATTCATTCAAATGTGAAAACCACACAATTGTGGCACTTTGGTCACTTCCTTTAGCTAAAAATAGTTTTCGGCACCATGAAAGGATTCTAGTGTTCATAAACACCTCACACTTGGAGACATGGTCGATCTTTCCTAGAATTTTAATTATCTCATGCTCATCTCTCCTTATCTTTTCATTAGCTTGTGTTTGCAATCTTGTGGAACCTATATTTTTTGCCTTGATTTGGTTGATCCTATTCTTTTATATATATGAAATATTTTCCCATATTTTATTATCAGATTTCATTGCAGGAATCTTGGAGTATTTTCTATTGTACATAGTTTTGGAAAACCTAAATAATGCCAAAACATTTAGAAAACCTAGAGAATCAAAAACTTTAAAACCTAGAAAATCCAAAAACATTGAAAAAAGTAGTAAAAACCCAAAAATAATGTCTAACGTAAGAAAATTAAACATTAGAAACTATACCAAAAACATCCTACTTTAGCACTTGTTAAATCTAGTGCACAACATGCGGATCATATTATGATCTTATTTGATTAACAAGCTTAATTTCTGTTGTGTCTATCTTACCAGGATATATCATTACTCGGGGTAGGATCACAATGAATATTATATTTTCTGGGAATTCTAAATTCTCTTTTCATTCCCTTACATACATCCTCACTTGGGAACCATCTTAAACTTTTTCCTTCAAACTCAAACATTTAGGAAGAACCGAATCCGGATAAAAAAACACATTGGTACAATTGTCTTGAATGTTACTTGTTTGAGTGTATTTGATTGTGCTTGTTTGTTTGTTTGTTTAATTTATCACATTGCATTGATTGCGTATTTTCTTTGAGTCAGTCCTTTAACATTACACACAAATTGGTATTATGGATTTTCATATCATTTTACCTTTTTTGGTATGCTTACATCAAATAAAAAGGTACTTACGATTCATGATGTATGTATACAAGATATGTTACGATATTTTCATCCCTCATCACATCCAATCCACTTATAACTATTTCCCCATTCTCACTAACACTTCATATAACTGTATGCATGCTAAAAGGTTAACTAAGCTAATTGAAAGAACCTAGCACCAAGTAGATCCTAACTTAGTTAAATTTAAGCTAATACATCATGATAAAACATGAAAGAAAATATAATTAACTTGCATAAAACATAAATATAACATTAAATGTAAACCTCCCTTTGATATTTGGATGTTCTTTAGATGTAGTTACTTCTTTAGTGAGATGAATGTAGACCATCCATGATCAATGATTTCACAAGAAAAGGAAGAGATATCATCAAGTATGGATTAATTGCCATTTTTTTAGTCTTCTCTTACTACTCTTTAGAAAGTAGAAAAGGGGAGATATTTAACAATCATTCTAGTAATAAATATCCTTCTAGTAACATGAAATGTTATTCTCAAGTATAATGTATGTCAAGGACATGGTGTGTCAAGGTGTGAAAGTGTACATTGGTAAGAAGGTACTAGGTTTTGTTGGAACATAATGATTAAGTGGTCTGGCCAACCCTTAATGTATATGGTTCCATCACTAATATATAGGTTAATATTTAATAATATTTATATTTATATTTCTATTATTAAATATGTTAACCTAGGTATATACTTTAGGTTAAATATTTAATATCATGAAATGATTATATTTCTAATATTAAATATTATAAACCTAGGTGTATGTGTTAATTGTTTAGGTTGAAAAGGTGGGTCAGGAGACATACCCAATCACCTTATATAAAAAAGGACTTTAGGTCCTCATTTGATATATTCGGGAAATATATCAAAGGTGTGCAAATCAAGTGATTTGGTTTTACCCTTGGTAAATAGGGTTTCAAAGGAGGAGGTGATCTTACTAGATGTAAAATAATTTCTCTAAAGTAAAAGGTTATTTTCAAAGTGGTTTTTACCCTATTGGGGTTTTCCACTATAAATACTATGTCACCTGTGTTATTTATTTCTTGTAAGTATTTATTTATTTACTTATGTTATAGTGTAATATTTATTTAAATATTTATTGTAACATTATGTAATATGTAAGTTGATTAAATCCGTATTTATTAGAATCCTCAAATTCTAACAGTTTCTTATATAGCTTTCCATTTTGGGAGAAATTTGAAACCTACGAATGTGGGATAAAGTGAATGTAGAATTCAAAAGGGATACATATGATTATAAGATATTAATTAGAGATTAGAAACTCAAGGGAGTTTGAGAAGGTTTAATTAATCAACTAGGATTAATCAATAGACTAAGTTAAGCTTATATAAGTCATTTGGAGATGATTTAGGGATAGATTAATAGAATTAAAAGGGTTTGAGTGGAGGATTTAACCAATAAGAGGGTTAATTGATTAAATATGATATTGAAAGGCTTAATTAACTAATAATTGTTCATTAATTAAGTAAAAGGGGATTTTTAGTAACGAAGTCATGTTAATTAGCATCTAGGATGGGGATGAGACTAGTTCATTATCAAAGTGTTGTTAATTTATCGAGACAAAGGATAATGTTAGCTAGTTAGCATAAAATATCTAATTGTAATGAAATGATGGTATAGAAGACAAAAATGCAATTTTAGTATTAAAATTGTGTGATCAAAATCAAGTGTCTACATTAACTAACCCATTCCTTTCCTCTACTCTACGACACGATAGGTAGGTGATGTAATCAGAAGTAAAATGGATAATCTATACATCTGAAACAAAAATGAAATATTGATAAAACATATAATAAATAACACAAACAAGATATAACATCATCATGTACTCATCACATCTAATCTAATCATGCATCCATTTATAACCATTTATCTAAAATATCATAATAAACAATGTTATACATCTATCATGAGATAGAAACACATTATCAAATATCATCATACAACTCAAAACATACACATAGAAAAAATACAAAATATCATCTCGTATAAAAATGGGATGCCAAATGACACTCGAGTTTACAAAAATGGTCCCAATACCGCATGATACATCTCATCATGAGCTCATATAAAAACTATCCTACATACAAAATGAGTCAGCTCTTGGCATGAATATCTCTACGAAACTAATTCCAAGATGGTCCTAGTGACCTTGGTGAACCTCTAGGGATATGTGCTCACGATGATATAGTTGGGACGATAAGCGATGGAGTTCCCAGTAAATCCCATGACGTTGTTGGTCATCGCATTCCACTCACTTCTATGCTCTATGATTAGCTCATGAATCTCGACCTAGTGGGATGGACAACTCATATAGAGTGTGGTAATAGGTCATCTCACCCTAGATTTGGGTAATGTGATTTAAAATATCCACCACGCCCTAACCTTTGGCCACCTCTAGGGCACTATCCCACTTTATGTATAGGCATCACTCTATCACTCAAGTTGTATCCCTTTTTCTGTAGGCTGTATCTTTCTCATTCGAGAGATAAATATCACTATGATTTGGCAACATACCTCTCTAATATCATGTTATCTCACCAAAGGTCATTTACGTTAGTGTTATTGTCAAGTGATCCACCTCTAATTTTAATTAGGATATCTATACTATTCTATCTACACTGTTTCCTACCCACTAAACCTGGAAATGTCAACCTCTTATAACATTATATCAATAGTAAGTACTCATGCCATCATTGTGTGTCATGTGTAGTGTTAGAAGGAATTACCTATGTGTTTGGGTTTATTTGCATCACTACCATATATGATGTAGAAAAATTAGTGTTTCCCCATCCCTCTCCATCTTTGTCATCTCCTCATGGAGCTGGATCCCATCCATCTCACCCTCCTTCTCCCGTAGGTGTTATAAATTTAACTATAGTAACTCCATCCCCACCTCTGTTTGATCCACTACTACCCGTAACTACTCTCAATAATGAAATATGAGCCTATACTTGAGACACTGTGTGATATCACTACATCTAAAATATCCTTATGTTATGTATTAGAAACTATTTAAACCATACACATTATGGCATCCCACTTCTACTATCTCACATGTGCCCCTCTTACTACTACCCTTTGTTTTTACATATCTTACGGGATGTCCATATTCTCTCCTTTCCACTATGTATTTATTTTGTCTCTGTTGGGCTATCAATACTACATCGGCTAGGATGACAGGTCCTTGTCTAAGTATGGTCAACTACACTGGTCTTAACTACGATCTTTGGACCCGGTAATCTCTTGTGCTTCATGAATCTATCACATCGCAATGTATGTCCCATACTATCGGGCCAACTTGTCCTAGTCTATCACTTATATTGCTACATCAATGGTATTACCCTAGTGTTAAAGCTCATGGGTCACATGAGAAAAAATGTTTCATGTTATGGGTACACCTATACTAATACAAACCGACACCGCACCTTGTCCGGAATGTACCACTATACTAAAAATCACAAAGTGGCTACTAGATAACAATTTGTAATTTCATAAGAAAAATCCACATAGGTATTCGGGGAGAATGAAATAGTTAAATAGGGTCTCCATGTAATGTCCACTAGACTATCTCATCGATAGCTCACTAGTATGCTAGTAACTCTTTTCGGCCATGTTAGGCTATGCCTATGTGAGTCTATCCAAAAATCGGGTGTCATCAACCTCTAATAGAGAAAGGGGATCCATTAATCGACCTATTGCAATATCCTTCTAGGCTCATATTTGAAGTGAGGTAGCGTGACCTACACTCTAGCCCTCACGATGTATAACTAGATGTAGATCTTTGTGTAACTACCCCAAACTATGGTAGCCCCATGCGAAAATTGTCCCATGCTCAACCATGTCATCCACTACTCCCATGTACCTGGTCTAAAAATACCTTCCACTTTTATCACGAAGTAGGAGGCCATTGATAAGAGACATCAAAATAATAGGTAGATCCTAAATCATATCCCTATCATAGATCTCATTCAACACAATGTTGGTCCACTGTGATCTAGGTAGGTATAACCATATGGTAGCTCTAACAATCTTGTAATCCATGGTATTAGTATTATAATGTAGTGGAGCTCTAGTAATCAACACCCAAAAAATACGATACACATCCTCTAGTGTAATAGTCATCTCTCATGTTGGGAGATGAAATGTTTTGGTGTTTGAAGGCCACCTCTCATCCACGACACTCAATAATGTTCTATCCACACAAATCATAGGTATCAATTCCACATAGAACAATCATAAATCATCAATTAAGGAACATTCATGTGTACGTAATTCCTCTAGAAATCACAAGGCATGCAAAAGATGCTCACGTAATCTGAATCACACCCAAATGCTCCTGTAATCACAAAATTTCCAACAAAACACATGCTAGACTTAGCCATTTTAATGAAAAAATACTTCAAAAATTCTAAAAACTTGACCAAATGTATTTCATGGCAATGTCATTGCAATCCTTAACAGGCCTCTAAAACTTAAAAACACCGTAGTAAAATGCAAGACCACTACAAATTGAAGCGATGTTTCTAGATACGAAAGCGATACTAGTTGTAGTGAGGTAGTCACATCTAGAAAGGTCACCATAATTTATAATGACACCACTAAAGGATTAAAAGATCCCTAAAATTCACATAGGGCTGCTTATAATTGCTAGAATAGTAGTTGAAATATACCTAGGCCAATTTCAGTGACTTTGCACGTCATTTGTTATCTTTGGCTTATTCAATTTGGTCAAAATTTAATATGAAAAAAATGTAAAATGTAAAACACAACATCACCTACTTTCTCATCATGGGAATTTTTTGGTAGTACTCTGAAATCACTCGATGTGATGCGAGAAGATCCGAGGAAGTCATAGCTACTCATCACATGATAGCCTAAAGCTCCTTTTACTAACTAAGAGGGTAATAATGACTTATTTTCACCCCTCTCACCCTTATATAGCCCTCATCATGATGGTTTTGAATTCCATGATGGCCTACCGATTGCTACAATGGGATTTTATTCCACTATGATCATTCTTCTCTTCTTTTCGAGCATCAATCACCATCTTCTACTAACCCATCGTTGTTGGGGGAATTGTCCATCCTACTATTTTTTCTTCTACCCATAAAAAATAAAATTTTCTACCATCTTTGAAATGATTTCACTCATGTTACACCACATCAAAAAGGGGAAAATATAGACACCTAATTTCAACCGCTTAATTTTAATACTAAAATTGTGCTAATTGTCTTATTCCTTGTCATTTCATCATAATTAGCGATTTCCCATTAATTATCTAAAATACCCCATCTTCTCGGTCAATTACTGATATTTCATTACATAATTGGTCATTTTACTCATCTTTGATACCAATTAACATCACAAATGTTAGTTAAAATTCTCTTTTGATTAATTTATTTACCACCATTAAATAATTTTCCCTTTTAAAAACCTTGTATTTGGTAAATAAACCCACTTATTAATCAAACCCCTACGAATTCCACTCATTTTCTTCCTCCAAATCATCTCCAAATGGATTCTACAAGATAAACATGGCCTATTAATTAATCATAAATGATTAATTAAACCTTCCCTAATTCCCATAGGTCACTAATTTCTACTTAATATCTTCTAATCATGTTTATCCACTCCTAATTCTCCATCTCCTTTATCCCACATTCACTAGGATGTATGCTTCTCCCAAATTGGAAAGATATATAGGAAACCTGGTACCTTTTTACCAATCTATACCTTTACACACATTTCCCTTATAATGCACATTTTTACTCTTACTCAAGTGAGAATTTCTATTATAGGACATCTTTCCCAATTATGAGAAACTCCCTTTCTTGCTAAAGCTGGTAGGAGAAGATTCAAAGCATGACCTTTATGCCATTTTTATGATATCTATTCCACTTTAGTATCATTTTTGATCATATGCATCTTGTGTTTGGATCATATAAGGAAATATGTACATATTAGAGAACATCAAAACTTTAAAGGGGAGTTTTTTGTTTAATATTAGATTTATCTTTTGTGCAATTTAGTTAGCTTTCCTTTTTAACACCAATCTTGATGTATTTGATTAGAGAACTAAGCTAGGGTTTACATGGTATTAAATCCTTTATTTATTTAGCTTAAAATTTATTTACCATGCATACAAATTTGATTAAGATTGGATATTATTATATTTGGATGTTTATATCCAAATTATAAGACTTCAATTGAGATTTGATAGGTTGGATGCTAATTTTGATTGGATTAAACACAATTTTTGTATTTGATTTTGATTGAATTAGATTATGATTAGATAAGAATTTGTTTGACTAATATTGTGTTGTGAAATTAAAATTCTAATTTTGATTTAATTTTCAATACAAGATGGTTTGTTTGATCTATATAAAGAACATTTTCAAAATACAAACAAATGAAGTTTTTTAATTTTTTTTGTCTTGATAGGAAAAATGCCATCAGAAAATGTAAATTTATATGAAAATTCAACAAGAATAATTCCACGAAATTTGTGGATGAAAGGATCTTATCACTCTAAAAATATGTGTCTTTTGATATATCCTAGACCTGATATACCAAATCTATACGGGGACAAAAGTGGTACGGGAACCCTTAGAATACTGAAAGAGACTCACCTAATCATTACTATCCCTCTTAGAGGAGTGAATCACCACTTCAATGATGGGTTTTGTGACTAGGTGGTAGGGTAATGAGGGAATGATTTTTGTATGGTGTCCTTATTTCTCCTCGAATAATTTATAAGGATGATGCCACAAACTTCATTGTTACAACTATTTTAGGCATAAACTCATAGTAACCATCATGAAAAATTTGCCTGTAAGTGGGGGATAAAGGTGAGGAAAATGTCAAATGTTGTTTTGAGAATAGTTATTTTTGACACCTAATTTCAACCACACAATTTTAATACTAAATTGCATTAATGGTCTGCTTTACCATCATTTCATTATAATATGTGATTTTCCTCTAATTAGCTAACATTCCCCTTAATGAGATCTCTTCCTCTTTGATTGATAAATCCTTGATCATGTGTGTTATACATTTGGGTTACTAAGGAAGTATCTACATCTAGAACACATCAAAAATAGGAAAAGGAGGTGTGCACTTAGTATAGATTCATATATTTTTGTTTAACTAGCATCCTTTTTCACTTTATCATGACGTATTTGATTGAATTTAACTAAGTTAGGATATACTTGGTGTTAGGTTATTTCAATTATCTTAGATTAAAGTTTAACATGTATACATATTAAACTCCAGGTGGGACACTCATTTATCTCATGTGCATTCATTCATTTTTCTTAGTAAAAATCCTCCTTTTCCCCATTCTACATGCATGTTTTTTTAATTTGTTGAAATTACTTTTTTTTGAGCATGCATGTTAGTGTTTGATAGTTTTGGGTCTTAGTTTTAGGTATAAAGGAGGAAAAATGATGTCAAAATCAAATCTTGATGGAAAAACCACAACTTTTTAATATTTATGGTCATTTTTTGACATTAGGTTGTGTAGGTACATGTCTTCACACACCAGAATATCTATTCACACACTACCATTGCACTATCATCTTGCTTCATGCACTTGTGTATCCATTCACATGATACTATTGTTATATTTTCTTGCTTCACACACTAGCATATTTATTCACCCAATATCATTTAACTATTGTCTTGTTGCATGTGCTTGCGTAGCTATTCACGTGCTTAGTGTTTCTTTGGTTTCTTGCTACACATACTAACATCCTTCTTCATCCTCTTGCATATTTATCAATTCACTTACGTAATAATATTTCTTAGAAGCATCTTATAGCATCATGTTTCACATGCTTACATCTATGTTCAAACTCTAGCGTGCATCTTTCCCTTCATGCACCTTTGGCGTATTGGTGTACGTCGTTAACGTATTGTGTTAAAATTCTAATCACATTTCTCAAAATTTCAAATTTTAATTTTTGATTTCCTATTGTTTTATATGTAAATCACACTCTAATATGTAGTTCACTTGTTTAAAAGTGGTTATAACACTTGAAAATATTATTTAAATCCCATTTTATTTTATTTAATCAAAGCCACGTATGCTCTTCTCTTACACTCTCGAGTGATCTTAAGAAACAAAAATTATTGTGATCATTAGTATTTTTCTAACATTGTGGGTGTATAACTACTAATCCTTTTTGTGTAGGACCATTGTGAAATTGGAAACATTTAACACAAAAATTCAAACAAATAAATTACTAATAAATTTTGCATATAGGTTATTTGGTCAAAGATAAAATCAAACTTTGCTAAATCAGATAAAATGAATAAAAACATTATCATTGTAGGTTTGGATAAGGGTAAAACTTTTCACTTTAACCATGAGAATTTCTTGGGATTAATCCCTAAAAATCATTGTGAGGAGTACCACAGGAACCCAAAAGTAGTTAGCATATCGAGGAACTAGATAATGAAATGAGTACCTCCCCCATTTCTCACTTGACTAGTAATACCCATGAGGAATACCAAATATTATCTGTGGTGATAGACCCATTCATATAGATTACAGGGTATAGTTTTTATTTTGGATTTATTCTAGTACATGTACTTGTTTAGACAAATATTGGCAAGTGAAAAGTCTAAAATCCATAGGAATCTTATCTCGCATCGGGAAAACCATAGCCTTTATTATTTGTGTGTACCAAACCTTTAAAAAAGAAAACTTTGTCCAATTTAAAACCATTTTTTAGTAATAGAACAAGGAAAAATATGTCAAAGTTGTGCGATATATTTTTTCATCAAAAATCATACTTATCTCATAATTTTGGCTTCCTTTACAAAAGAGAACAACATGAATTCTTGCAAAAATTGTATCAACCATTCTTGACACTTGAGCTTGCTTTCCAAAACTTGATTGAGTGTTGAGATTATGTTGTTTTGTTGTCTTATTTTTCCTAGTTTCCTTAAATAAATTTACTACATCCTAACCTAGGAAATTCACCCATTGTAGACACAAAATTATACACTTGGGTACATTTCTAGGTCCTAAAGCATACTAATGTATATATGATTCCTAAGCAAGAAAACTAGTGGTTGAAAAATCCTTTTGGCCTTTTTATTGCTTTATTTATTGCACTTTACTGGCTTTACACATCTTAACCCTCTATCGACACTTGAATTATTTACTTTTTAATGGCCTCAAACACTAGCACCCAATTAGGAAAGAATTTCACATGCACTCCTATCCCTCTTAGGCACTTTTGTCCCTCCCTTTCTTCTTCTTTCTCTTTTAGGCCCTTTTAATTTATTGGTCACCTTTTAAAACTTTGGGTCAGCCTTTCAGTTATCAATTACGAAATTAAAACAAGGGATTCATATATATACTTAGTTACTTCTTCTAAATATGGGGCCAAATACTATAAAAATTATCTCAGTAATCACCTAAGCTTGTACAAAGGCAAAAGAGCAATACAAAGCAGACATTTAGCACATTCATATAAGGGACAAGGGCTGCATTGATCTACATACACTACATAGGAGGGGAGTCCATTCTATTCCATCACACACATTTTGCATATTCAAGACAATCTAGATATAGTCTGCTATCATTGTACAACTTGCACAAGGGAAACCTAGAGCATAGGACATGGACACACAAACACAAAGAACTATATGGATTCTAAGATGTAGTGAAATTATCGGTCATAAGTTCACTCTTTGGTGACCGCTAGGTTTACTATGACTCCACATTCTTCATCTTTTTATTATATTTGATGTGGTTTGTGGGAATGTGCACCTATCCATTAGTTTTGTTGGTTACATGTACGATTGACGATGTAGAAAAAAACCAAAATGGAAAAGAGCGAGAAACAATGAAGACCTTCCAAAAGAGAAAAGACCAGGTTTCACACATCTAAGCAGACATAGGCACCCAAATCAGTCATTAGTGCCTAGGGCACTCCTATCCTCCTACGAGAACTTCTATTTGGTACATCCCCGAGGTTCCAAACCCTCATCAATTCATTTAGACAATATTTTCAAATAATCCAACAATTAAAAAATCTTGATCATTCCCAGGTTGCACATAGTCAACTAAGTCATATTTCTCCCTCCATTTTTTAGGGTTTTACATTGTTGAATGCTTAGTGATTATAAATTACTATACTTAATTACTTGAATCTAATTTATTACAATAAGTTACTCTAAAACTATATTTAATTCAATTTATATTAAATCATTTTGGTGAACCCGCACCCTTATTCGAACATTCAATCTTAGTCTTGCATATAATTTCCATCTTTCTTATCACCCTTACATCCGCTAAAATTTATTCTCAATTTATTTTAGATAATGATCCACCCCTTTATATTCAATTTCACATCCATAATATAGGGGTTAAATGAGCTTTAGTTGATAATGGATCCAATCTTAACATTTGTAATCTATCATTCCTTCAACAAATTGGCCTTTCTAAAGCCTCCTTAACTCCCTCATCTATTTGTATTCGCGGATTTGATAATATTCCTAAAAGGGTCTTAGGTATAATCACACTTCCCATTACTATTGGGCCATGTAATTTTCCTGTCCCATGCCATGTAATGCCTAATAATATTAATTATAATATTCTTCTCAAATGAACTTGGATCCATGCCATGCATGTGATGCACCTCTTAAATTCTTATACCAAGTTATTGTCTAAGAGGCCTTAAACTATCCATCCCCTTTTGCCTTTTACAATACTATTGATCATTTACATGAAGCCCCTCTTTCTTCCACAGCTCCTCCTAATTTCAAAAAGTATGACCTTGGGTATTAGTTGTAGACACAAAATCACACACATATTACTATTTTACTAAACCGTTGTTGACTAATTTTTCTTTCCTGATTCTCGATTAGTGAAATAGATACTAAATAAAATGAAACAATTTCAAATATGTAAGGGTTTAAGGTACCTTGGAAGAAGATAGTGATGAAAATACGGGCGTAAATTAGATTTCCTTGTTCCAAATCGATGAACCTACACAATAAAGATAACTAAAAGGAAAATGGATTAGATGGTATATGTGGGGGTTTCCTGATGAAGTTGTTTCAATGAAGCATTAACTTCCTTATGCAGATGTCAGCCCTCGTATTTGATAAAAGAGGATAAATACAATTATAAAGAATCTGAATAACATGCATAAACTGAAGCTAAACAAAATCTAAAAATTACAGAAATGGATCGAAAGTTCATATATGATCTAAATCAACACAAAATAAATATTACTTACGGGGTGGATGGCAACCCAAGTTGTAGAGGATAGTTCAACGAAGACCTTAGTATATGGGTAAGATTAGTAAATAAATGCGGGTCCGAGGATTCTGTGTACCGATAAAAATAATGAATCTATGTGATGCCCGATATCAACTTGAAACAGATACTTGAAACTAGAGAAATAGAATGGATGTAAAGAAATGGATATCTAAGGTGATGGGTTAGATATAGGGATCAAAGTTGATGGTGAATGGGTAGATTTGGCTTGCAGATCGATTGATTATATCTAGACTAACAAAATGACAAAAAATAACAGTCTAGAAAGAGACGATGTCGAAATAGATAGAAATGATGGTAGTGGATCTTAATGGAAGAATGGGTGATCTAGTAGGGTCCTCGGGTTGATGGTGACTAGACAATTGATGATGACTTGGGATGAAATAGACATGGCTGAGAATGGATAGATTGGATGAAAAACCTACACACAAAACATATAAGAGGGAGGACTACATCTAAATCTTTGATGGCAGTTGGACTTGTAATATTTTATTAGAAAATAATAGTAATGATAATGATGGAATAAGAGAACTAATCAATAGAATGTGTAGATGATCTCCTAAGGTCTTGATAGATGAATCAAGCAAGCTCAAATGAATGTCTAGAAGACTGTGGCAACTAAAAATATGGTCAAGATCAAAGATACAATCACAAAAATGCAAGATAATTCTTATTATGCCTCCCTTGAGAGGAGAGGTAAATGTGGCCTTATAGGGTTGATGATGACCGGGTAGGTCACTGACAACTATGGGGAACCATCCATTTGGATGGTAAAAGGATGATTTATTTAAGAGATGGGGATTTTATGGATTGGGATAAGTGCTTTAAATAATTTACGCGGGTTAGGGTTTCTTAGGGAAGTGATATGGGTAGGAGATAAGAATGGATTAAATAAAATCTAGAAAAATCTTAGGGATTAGGAACTAGGGGGTTTAGGGATGATAATAAACCTAGAAAAGGGAAATTAGGAATAATTAGAATAATTAGATGAGGTGAGATGAGGTTAAGGGGATAATTTATGGAAATTAATAATAAATTAAAATAGATAGGATAATGGATGGGAAATATGGGAATGTTAATAAGAATATGAATTAAAATAAAAGAAGGGTTCTAGATAGGTGATCATGTTAAAATAAGTGAACATGTATGACGAGGGTAGTGATACCTTGAATTTATATGTCTATATTTTCCCATTTTGTTGAGTGGTTTGTGTTGGGAAATCCATGAGACAAAAAAATAAGGGATTGACAAGAAGGTTGATGATGGATGATTGTTGATGAGGTGTTCCCCCTCAAACTAGAGATCGATGATACAATAGGGAAACAATCATGAATTTGAAAAATATAAATGTAGAAGAGCGGGTGGGAAAAGAAAAATATTGAAAATGATAAGGCGAGGAAGATTCCCAAGTGAGAAGGATTTTTAAAAAAGGGTTAAAAATATGGCGGCAATCTTAGAAGTGGCATTGGTAGGAAAAAAAGGTCACAATATTAAGGGAGATGACGGAAATGTCCTATGGGCCTGTGAGTCAAAGCAAAAATTAGAGTGAAATGGAGGGTATCCAATGGGAAACCACTAAAATGGTTGCAAGCCATGGGGACCAATGGGTCTTAGGAATACATTAGAATTATGCACAAGTAAATGTGAGAATAATGTGATATCCTTCATTCATGAGGAATTGATGGAAGGTATGCATCCATGAAGGATAAGAATGAAATAATGGTTCCTTGGTAAATGACAAAAATGTCTGAAAATGAAAAATACGAAAAATCAAGAATAAAAAATGCCCCAAGGGGAAATTAATATAGCCACAAAGGTGGAATTTGAAAACAAATATGGTGCCCTAACAAAAGAGCATTGTTGAGTTGTGGAGCTCAATTAATTCATGTTAGCATAATATATTAAACTTGTAGGAAATCACAGTAACCGACATCGGTTATGGAGGGACCCAAATCGGTCTCCTATGACCGACATCATCAGAAAGGAGGAATCAATATTTTTAGGGATAACCGATGTCAATTACCTGTGTGTGGGTGTTTTATTTAACTCATGGGAATTAGATATAATTTTAGCATTAAAGTAGATCTATTGATTGCAATTGCATGGCTAAGTGCCCTAAGTTTGTATATTCCTATATAAACATGAAAGCGAGGGTTTAGAAGAAAAGGATTGTAATAATTGATGATTATTGTGAGAATAATTATGAGAGAGAGTTCTTGGAGAAGAAGCGAGAAGCTTGAGAGAAAAAAAAAGTACTATACATCGAGAGGTGTGGAAGATTGTAAATCTTCATTGTATATCTTTTGAAAGTTTTGGATACTATATTGGCTTCTTTCTTGGTTTATGTAGCACACATTGGGTGAACCACATTAAATCTAGTGTTGATTTATATCTCTTGTTCTATATATTTATTCTAGTAGAATATCCATTTTATTGCATGTATGTATAGATTTAATATATTATCTCATACAACCTTATACTAACTTAGATAAATGGTATTAGATATTTGTTTAAGGGTTTTGTGTGTTGACATGATTTATTCATAGAGGGTTTTTGATTGAGTGAGAGCTAAATTAATGGTAGAAGAAAACAAATACAAGGTAGAGAAGTTTGACGGTTGAAATTATCAATTATGGAAGATGCAGATTGAGGATTATATATATCAAAGATATTTGTACTTACAGTTGGACGAAAAGTCCATACCTACGAAGATGACTAATGAAGAATGAAATAATCTTGTGAGAAAGGATTTAGGATCTATAATATTGAACTGGAAGCATCTGTGGATTCCAATATTACATAAGTGACTTCTACGGTAGAGTTAATGAAATATTTTGCTAATTTATATGAAAAATATAGTGTTTCAAATAAAATTTATTTGATGAAGAAACTATTTAATTCTAAGATGCATGAAGGTGGATTTTCATGTAGTCATTTGAATTATTTTTGATCTATTGTAGATCGTTAAAATCGTTAATATTCCATTTGATGATAAAGTGAAATCATTTTTATTCTTATGATCTTTTCCGATAGTTGGGATAACTTGGTAATGGTTGTTAGTAATACAACATCCGCTAATAATATTTTGAATTTTGATGATGTGGTTAGTATAATATTAAATGAATAAATTCATAGGAAAAGTACAGAGGAATCATCATCTAGGAATGCTTTGAATGTAGAAAGAAGAGGCAAGCAGAAGGAGAGATCTAAGAGTAAGAATAATGAGAAATCAAATTCAAGGGATGGTAGATCTAAATCCAGAGGTAAGGGAATCACATGTGTGAAATTTGGAAAGAAAGGACATGCAAAGAAATATTGTTGGTCAAAGGATAAAGAGAACCAACACCCAGACAAAGGTAAAGAGTCAAATAAAGAGGAAAATATTGCAGCAGAGGTAATGCAAGATGCTCTTATTATTTCTTTGGATAATAGAATAGAATCATGGGTTTTAGATTTACGACCTTTTTTCCATGTAACCCTTAATAAGGGTTATTTCATAAATTATGTCCATGTAAATTTTGGACATGTTTATTTGAGTTATGATGAACCTTATAGTATTACTTTGGTAAAGGGAAGTTCATCTAAAATTATAGAATAGAATAGAAATACATGGGTATTGAAATATGTGAGGCATGTGCCACGCCTCAAGAGGAATCTTATTTCTCACAGGTAACTAGTTGAAGCTAGTTGAATGGTTATGTTCACATGAGACTCTTAGAAAGTCACCAAGGGTGATTTTGTTTTGATAAGAGGTAAGAAGGTAAAAATGTTATATTTATCTACCTATGTTATTGATTCCTTTTCTTTGTTATCTACTTCAGATTTAGATGCATGCATGTGGTATAATCGGTTGGGCCATATGAGTAAAAAGGGATGCGAGATATTAAAGGCTAAGGGTAAGTTATAAGATTTTAAAGATTTAGATCTTGATTTATGTGAGCATTCTATCTTTGGAAAGTAAAAGAGAGTGATATTTCTCAAAGTTGGGGAAACTAAGAAGGAGCTGAAATTAGAGCTTGTACACTCGGATGTGTGGGGAACAGCCCGGGTAGCTTCTTATGGAGGATCCTAGTATTATGTTACTTTCATTGATGATGCTACAAGAAAGGTATGAGTTTATTATATTAAATGAAAATATGATATTTTTTTAATACTTTTAAAAGATGGAAAGCCCTTGTTTAGAATGAATCAAATTCAAAGTTAAAGTGCCTTAGATCTGACAATGGTAAAGTGAATACTATAACAAAGTTTTCAAAGTGATTATTATTCGATGAATGGAATATGTAGAGAAAGGATGGTTCCAAGAACACCATAAGATAATTATGTTGTAAAAAGAATGAATAGAATAATCATGGAACATGCTAGAAGTATGAGGATACATGTTGGATTGCCCTTGTAGTTTTGGGCGTATAAAGCAATTGATACAACAGATTTATTTGATTAACTGTGGGCCTTCAAGTTCACTAGATGAAGCAATACCATAGGAAGCTTGGACCAGAAAAGAGGTAGATCTTTCTTTTCTTAAAGTTTTTAGTTCAGAAGATTTTGTGCATATTGATAAGGAAAATAGGAAAAAGTTGGATGCAAAATCCAAGAGATGCATGTTCATTGGTTATGGATCTAGTGATTTTGGATTCCATTTTTGGGATTTAGATAATTATAAAATTATTAGGAGTCGTGACATTGAATGTAATGAGAGGAGAATGTTCAGGGATAAAATTTTGGTACCCAAGGATGAACTGATTGAGAAGTTTGTGAATGAAAATAAAATCTTGGATTTAAAAATAATCTTGACAGGTTGCAAAATAAC
This sequence comes from Taxus wallichiana var. yunnanensis, assembly GCA_018340775.1. Classification (NCBI taxonomy): domain Eukaryota; kingdom Viridiplantae; phylum Streptophyta; class Pinopsida; order Cupressales; family Taxaceae; genus Taxus; species Taxus wallichiana. The sequence continues at coordinate 311,749,684 of CM031236.1, forward strand.
TAGTGTCGGTTGATCCCCGACCAATATTGGTTAGTTGAACCAAGATCGATTACACAAGATCTAAACCAAGATTGATTAGAAGAAGTAACATCAGTTATAGGTGACCGACATCGGTCCACATCCTTTGTCGAATTGGAAACAAAAGTCCAGGAGGTCGAGAATGAGCCTATGGTACCTCAAACTTCTTTGAGAAGGTCACAAAGGGTAATTAAACTTCCAAAAATATTTACACCTTCTCTATATTATTTATTATTAAATGATAATGGTGAACCTAAAATTTTGAAGAAGCAATATAGGATAAGACCCACATACGGTGGGAGCATGACATGGATGAGGAGATGGAATCCTTAGAACAAAACCAAACTTGGGATTTGGTTAAGTTGCTAGCATGTAAGAGGATATTGTAGAATAAGTGGGTTTACATGATCAAGGAAGAAGAGGGTGGACATAAAAGATATAAGGCAAGGCTTGTAGTAAAGGGATTTACACTAGAAAGAAGATATTGAATTTGGTGAAATATTTTCTCCTATTGTTAAAATGACTTCCATTCATATTGTATTGAGTATAGTTGTAGTACATGATTTGTATTTAGAGAAACTAGATGTGAAGATGACTTTCCTTCATGGTGATTTGGATGAAGATATTTATATGCAGCAACCACTTGGGTATGAAGTCAAGGGTAAGGAGAAATTAGTGTGTAGGTTGAAAAAGAGCTTGTATGGGCTCAAGAAAGCTCCAAGGAAATGATACATTAGGTTTGATAGTTTCATGCATGAGCATGGTTATTTGATATGTGAATCTGACCATTGTGTTTATTTTAAGTAGCTTGAAAATGGAAGCTATATTATTTTGTTACTATATTTGGATGATATGCTTATTACAGGATCTAGTATGTAGGACATATGTGAGCTTAAGAGAAATCTAGATCACACATTTTCTATGAAGGATTTGGGAGAAGAAAAAGAATCCTTGGCATGCAAATACACAGAGACAAGAATAACAATAAATTGTACTTGTCTCGGGAGGCTTATATCAATAAGGTGTTGGAAAGGATTAACATGCAATATTCAAAACCATTGAGTACACCCATGGTTAGACACTTCAAATTGAACAAAGATCAGTGTCCTTAATCACATGAGGAGGTCAAATACATGACATGAGTACCATATACTTCAGTAGTTGGGAGTCTTATGTATGTTATGGTTTTTACCAAAATAGACATTGCACAAGCAGTGGGAGTTATGAGTAGATTTATGACCAATCAAGATAAAGAGCATTAGAAATCAGTCCAATGGATTCTCAGGTATTTGAGAGGGACATCTAACATGTAGTTATGCTATGGAGGTTTGTATATTTATTTATGTGGCTATGTTGATTCAAATATGGATGGAGATCTAGATGGTAGAAAGAGCACTACTAGATATATTTTCACAATAGGTGGGATGACAATTATCTAGATGTGAAGATTGTAGAAGGTTGTGACTTTTCTACTACAGAGGAAGAGTATGTTGCAACTACGAGAGGATATCAAAGAGATGATATGGATGAGAAGGTTCACGGAAGATTTTGGAAAGGTGTAAGATGATTGCAAATTTTTCGGTGATAGTCGAGTGCAATTCATTTAGTGAAGACATCAGTGTTCCATTCTAGAATTAAACACATTCAATTGAGGTATCACTTCATACGAAAGATATTGGAGGATGGGAAGCTAAAACTAGAGAATACTCATACAAGTAAAAACCCTTTGGATGTGCTAATGAAGCCATCGAAAAAGAGAATTTGGAGCTACACTCCACTTCTATTGGTCTTCGAGTTTGATACTTGAAGAGGAAGAAACAAAGCTAAGGAAAGGATCCAAGAATGATGTTGTACATGTATAGTGTAGTAATTTATCTCTAAGTGGGATATTGTTGAGTTGCGAGCTCAATCACTTTAAGTTAGTATGTTATATAAAACTTACAAGAAATCACACGACCGACATCAGTTATGGAGGGACCGACATCGGTTACCTATGATCGATATCGATCAAGCAAGGAGGAAACAACATTAGTTATGGCTAATGAGTGTTACTTACTTGTGCATGGGTGTTTTATTTAAATCATGGGAATTAGATGTAATTTTAGCATTAAAGTAGATCTATTGATTGTAATTATATGGCTAAGTGACCTAAGTTTGTATATGCCTATATAAGTATGAAAGATAAGGTTTAGAAGAAAAGGATTGTAAGAATTGATGATTATTGTAAGAATAAATATGAGAGAGAATTCTTGGAGAAGGAGAAGCTTGAGAGAAATAAAGTATTATACATCTGAGAGGTGTGGTAGATTGTAAGTCTTCACCATTGTATATCTTGAAAGTTTTGGATAATAGATTGGATTATTTTTTGGTGGATGTATCCCACATTGGGTGAACCATGTTAATTTTTGTTGATTTATATCTCTTATTCTATATATTTCTTCAGGTAGAATATCCACTTTTATTGAATGTAAGCTTAGATATGATATATTATCTATACAACCTTGTGCTAACCCCAACAAGTACAACACAGATGAGAGGAGGCTAGGTCAACGACACCCAAGGTGAGTTGACGATGCCTAAGATAGATTGATAGTGACCTAAGGGGGTCAGTGGAGACTCAAGTTGGTGGCTATATAAGCCCAAAATTCAGCCAAAAATTCTCAATTTCACGCTAGTGAGTGCTGATTTGAGAGGTCAATGCTATAAAAGGAGATCATGGTTTTAAGAGAGATGGAGGCCATAGGAGCATCCAAGAAATGTGAGAGGGTTTACAGGATAGTGAGTAACAAAAACATATATTTTTTTAATGGATTTAATGGTTTATTTATTTTTTTACATTTTTTAGAAATTTTGATTGGTGGCGAGGGTGGTCGGCGGTGACTAGCTAGGGTTACCATCAACTTATCCCTAAATGCATCGATCAAGCCCTTAGCACATTGACCTGACTTGGGTTGGCATCGACTAGGTGAAGGATGAAAATTTGATATATAGATGAATAATGTGATGCAAATAATGGTCATGGAGCTGAAATTTGATTATTTTTTGGATGGATGTAGGCCAAAGAGACCTTATATTTGAGAGACCAAGTCTCAAATATGACTAGATCGAGGGGACATATTCGATGCCAAGTGGGATCACTTAGAGGTAGTGGGGTTAGGATGATTCAAACACTATTAGAGGATCCTTAGAGATGTGGGGTTGATGATTGAATTAGTTGAGAGGTTAGATATGCACACATGCACCTTCTAGTTCATGATAGGTGAGATGACGATCACCATGGAGGATTTGTATCACATCCTTAAGCTGCCAATATAGGGGGAATAGATAGTCTTGATCATAGTGGATAACACATTAACATTATTAAAATGGATGTTTGGAGCTGATACAAACCACATTACATTTGCATCGGGGTTTTCTCTAATGAGATGAGTTATGAAAATGGGGATGCAAAGAGTAGATTAATTTGTTTGTTAATGATGGTCATTTATTGCTATGTGCTTCTAGACTCAAATTGGAACCCAGCCAATAGACATTAGAAGGGGTCTTGGATGACATAGTTGATCATTGGATGATGTTCTCATTTGGTACCGAACTACTAACATAGGTATATTATGAGTTATCAATGTACTAGAGATGGGAGGAGGACAGGGATAGATGCAGGCTTCCTCCTCCACTGCTAGTCCTATGAGTACATTGCATTCATCAGGCCACCAGGGCTACCATGGGTCACAAGGGACCATATAGAGCTTACATTGGGATTCTTGAGATGGCGAGTCAACTAGGCTCATGGAGATAGAGGGGCTAGAGATGTTGACTTGTACAAAGGTGACAGGTTTGTAGAGCTTGAGGGAAAGCATATTAGATGGTGTCCTTATAGATATTTCCATACATGGCCTCGGAGTAGATATACAAATTTAATTTGAATGAGGAGGACAAGGTGGGTGTAGGGCCATAGGATGGATATGATCTAGGCCTTTCAATTTGATAGGGTCCGATGATAGTTTGGGGTCATTCAGATAGTACCTGGGGAGCCCATCTCCTATATGCACAAGGAGATAGATAGGGACCTGCCTAGTCCTGTCATGACATACCCAATGGAGGAGGCACTAGCATCGTCGGATGATGATGAAGATGTAGGGGATGGAGAAGGGTTTGATGAGTGGATGAATGTTACGTGGGTGGCTAGGGTATCTAGAGAGAGGAGACTAAAAGGAAGAGGAGATGGATATTGAGGTGGAGATTGCTCCTGGAGTGAAGATGGGGATGGAGATCAAGGAGAGACTAAAGATATGGTGTAGCTATGTGTGGAGTTAGCTTAGGTGAGCACCGAGAGGGATACCACTCATCATGAATAATATATTACGTGATAGAAGTCCTAGACCTTTCATCGGAGAGGTATTGCTTGATCTAGGAGAGATATTGATATTGGAAGTAGAGGGAGGCCTATAGGGACCAATTTAAAGATCTCGTGATGATCATAGCCATCGATTCTATGAGTGGTGTACCAGCAACATCATAAGGAGGAGGAGAGATGACACTTCCCGAGATTATATCAATGGACCGATATAAATTCTTAGCCACAGAGGCTAAGTATTATGATCATATCATGGTAAATAAGTTTCCACAAAGTCTAAGATATTAGAAGCATGTGCGAGTAGTGAGTGATGACCGGAGTAGGGCCATCTGGGAGCACAATGAGTGTGGTGAGATGCATCGAGGAGAAGGACAGGTGGAGCAAATGAGGCCTAGAGACAAATAGAGGGACTTTCCTCAGAGGGGAAATATTTTATGCTTTTTGATGTTAAATTTATTGGTTTTGATAATATCTCTTATTTGATAGAGGACCCTTAGAGGTCAATGATGTATTGATACATTGAATTTTGATGATATATATATGATATACGATTTTGGGTTTATTTCATTCTAGCATATGTCAAATGTGTGATGTTGATTATTTACTCGTAGTCATCTTTCATACACCTTATTTCTACCCCAAGCGTGCTAGCCTATCACCCAAGTATGCATTGGCGGTCACCCGAGGCGTGCGGCAGGTGTCGAGCCCTCCTTTTATGTGAGCTTCCCGAGAATGTTCCACCATTAATGGAGGATGGGTTACAGGAACATAAATATATGCATTCACTCAAAACCATAAAGTACATATACCGAGATCTAGGCAAAAATGTACCATAAACAGAAATAAACATTGTAATAAACATAAAGAAGATAGGTATGATTCATAACAACATGAATAACACAAGGGTTTATACCCATAAATAATAATATCCAAAATAACACATCATATATTGATTTATAACCATTTGCAGTAAACTAATTACATCACGGGGTCATACATACGGAATATATCAAGAAATACCATCTCAAAACCAGGGATAATTTTAGTGGCGAATATTTGTAATATGATGAATATTTCATTTTAGAGAAATTTAGAAAGGTGATTTTTTTAGAGTTGGTCGGTGTCCTGTTCACCTAAACTTCACCTACATTTGAAAACATCTCCTGTAAAAACCTAGGTGATTCATCGGGTAGTATACTACAAGTACTACCACCAGTACCTTACGAATACCATGAACTCACATACTCTAAGCACTAGTGACCAGAGATTGCTAACATGCGAAAAAGGGGTTAGCTATTGACACATGACAAAGATATAGTTGATGCGTGACAAGGAGGTTAGTTATTGACACCTGACACTAACACATTGTTGACATGTAATAAAGAGGTACTTGTAGACACATGAAAAGGTTATAAGTTATTGGCATGTGATAAAAGGGTATTGTAAATGTGCAACAAGGGTGTTTATTGACGTGTGACACTCGACGCATAGTTGACGCCGACAAGCGATACAATAGACATGCGATAAGAGGTAAGTTGTTGACACGTGACAAGGAGGTATTGTTGACATGTGACTAGGAGATATTACGATGCACAACAGGGACATTGTCTCTGACGTGCAACTTGTTTCTTTTGCTGATGTAGGTATCTATTCAGAAAAATGGAAGGTGCTATTCCTTAGAATATGAAAACCCAAAAAGTAACTAAGAAATCTTAAAAGTCCCTATTCAAGTATTTTGAAACTCTTGATACAGATATTGAAACTAATATCAACCATATAGCTACCACTAGAAAGAATCAGAATACTGACTATGTGGAAGGTAATATTGAGGTGGACATGCATTCTGCACAGTATCAAACAAATGATACCTATGATAATATGTTAGATCTTGAAGATATAATTGTCGAGATGCCGATCCTAAAGATATTCATCCCTGTTGGTCAGTTGCAACCAGAGTGCATCATGATATCGCATATATAAATACTCAACAAAATGGAACACGAAATCAAATTCAAATTCTAGTTCACAAAAGAGGAAAGCCGGTAATTGTGATATTGCTCAAAATTCTACTCAAAAAAGTAAAACATTGAAAATGAACAAGCAAATGTGGACCATTGGGAGGACATACAAGTTTGATTGGGCGTTATATTTCCATTTATCGAACTCGTACAATCATATAATTTAGAAGAGATCCCATCTCGAATGTACATGTACAATATGTACGTGGAAATTAGGAAAGATACAAAAAATGCAATAGAAAAACATTGTGGAAAACAATATTTGAATGTAACGGGATACATGGCCAGAAAATCAAAACACACAGGTGGAAAACTGAAAAAGAATGCATACATGTTAAATATGCAGCAGATTATGAAGCGGAGTAGAAAAATGCAAACATCTCATGGAAAAGGGAGGAATGATCACATCACAAATGGGTAAGATGAATCAGATAAATCTACATGCTAAACTCATACAGGTCTCTCCCTTGTTTCACATACTAAAGAAAGGAACAATGATTTTAGATTTCCTCGATTTGAAAGTTTTGTATCAATATAATGGAATGTATAACGTACCTCAGTCTCATTATTCTGAAAGTAGTGGATGGGAAATGGAAAAATGACTTTCGATGATAGAGAAGGAAGATTTGAAAGAGAATGTAAAAAAGAAAATTTTATCTCTCTTTCAATTGATGAAGTGACAATAGTCAACAACACTACATGGGTATGTATCCACGTCTATACTTTACAAAATCATATAAGGACACCTCATCTGCTGGGTGTTATGAAAATGGTTAAAAACTATAATGTTGAAAACCTACATAAAATAGTTGTTTCTCATTTGAAAGATATCTTGCTAGAATGATTGATAATGAAATTTCTAAGAAGTTGGTATGCATCGGAGTAGACGGTGTATTGGTACCCAAACTTAATCTCCTTCACAACTCAAGAAGCATCATGGGTTTGCACAAGACACTCAGAGGAAGATAAATGATTTATATGTCATTTGTAGTGGGAGACATCTATCTGACTTGTTAGCACTCAAGATTTGAAGGAGTGGGTAGCACCTCAGAAGGATTTTGATCTGATCCTCACTATTTTAGATTGTGCCTATCAACCAAGGCAAGAGAACCTATATTGCAGCCTTTTTTTAGTGAAGGAGGTGGAGATATCCTTGTATTTTGCATATTGTATGGAAGGGGCCTTGGGAAAACATGATCAATTCTCCATTATTCAAACTCAAAAGATTTGTTACTACTAAATGATGGAAATGTTTTTAAAACAAGGTTGAGTCTACTAGAGACATAGTATTATCCTAATTTGCTTTGTGCCTTTTTTGTAAATGGATTGTATTCTCTTATTAACATAAAATACAATGCAGGGGTGGTATAGGGTAGGGTTAGTTATTTTGAATGAAATTTTGTTGGGAGATATTAGACAAGACCAACCAGAAATTACCAAACTCTTTGAGGACCTTTGCAAGAAATTTGTAACACTTAAATAGTAGGAATGCTTCAAAAGGTTTAAAATACCCCTTCAACCAAGATATGTGCACAAATGGAGGCCTAGATCTACACTCTTCCACACAATATTTGACAACTGCTACAAAATCTTGAAGAAAATATACCAACAAAGTATCTAGAAATCCCTATTTGATCATGACCTAAGGTACCCCCAAAGGTTTACAAAATAGTCTCAAGATTCAAGGACAGTAAAATGATTTTAAATATATTTATCTTCTATCAGATGAAGGCTCTTCTAAATATAATATTACAGATGTCATCAAACCATCAACAAGAAATGAGATGATGTATGATCAAAGAGATCCTAAACACAAGATTGCAACATGAGCAAGAAACACAAATTGAAAACATTCTGAAACATAAGTATATGCAAACTTTGCCAAGAGAATAAACCAGATAATCCAGAAAATGATCAAATATATATAGTAGGGGAATGTCATGAGAAAAATCTCAGAGCTTGTTGATGGATTTACAACTTGAAACCAACTCAACATGATAAAATCTGATGCAAAATAGAATTGAAAATGGCTCTCAAGCAGGTTTTCTCAGAGAAATGGGCTTCTTCCAATTTTTTCATGAAATTCTAAATTCTCCCCTTTTCCAATTTCTCCAAAATTCTTAATATACATTATGCCATCATGGAGTCTTCCTTCCCAAGAAAAGAATATGCTTATGGGATCAATTTTTTTACAATAACTCCTCATGATTTGTAGAAAGGGACAACAAATAGAAAAACATTTGATGAATGCCAGGTGTGCCAAAAATTTTAAATCATTACACAAATTTGGATCATTATCCATCCTAGGGTCACATTTTTACCATTTAGGCATGCAAGTATCTCTTACTAATCATTTTTCACCCTTTCCCCTTCATCATTTCACCTCTGTAACTTTTGATTTTCACTTTTCACGTTTTTGATCGCACTGAGCAAAAAATGTATCAAAAACATCATAGATCACCGAATTAGGTCATGAAAATAGTGCCATTGCACTCAGAAGGATGAGGTGATGCAAAATCATATAAGGTTCAAAGGAATTTGATGAAAATACTTGACTTCCAAGCTTCTTGGAGCTCCTATGGCGGCCAAAAAATGAAATTGCACAACAACCATTGATCTTACATCAACTTTTAATATCAGCCCTCCACGTGGAAGATGCAAATCCAAAATACAACCAATATTACCTTTTTGAGATTTGGATAGGGTGGGACACGTGGCCAAAAATGATTGGAAATCAATTCTAACTCACTTTTGCCCCTTTTGACATTTTGAAAAAATGGAAAAATTTGACCTTTTCCTCCGCCCCTTCACCTTTGAATTTTGGAGCTGACACGTGGCATATGGTGGGTCCCATTGAAATCGTGCTTCAATTCTACACATTTTGACCTTTTTGAAATTTGGGAAATTTTTCATCTTTTCCCCATGGGCCCGCACCTCCAAATTTTCCCTTGCCACGTGTCTCCTTGTGATTCACTAGAAGCTTGGCGCTTCAATTTTGATTTTGAACCTTTTCGGCAAAAAAGGAAAAAATCCCTTCTTCCCTCCACCGGCACGCCAACCCACCTTTCCCTATTGGACACATGTCCACCTATGATTGGTGTGGAAAAATGTCACAAAATTCTCCTTCGGCCCCCTTGCTTGACTTTTTGCATTTTTGGACGTGTTGCTTCATGATTCATGCGGAGATTTGGCCAAAAATTTCAATTTAGCCCTCCTCTTTCAAAATTTGTAAAATTTCCAAAAGTTTTTCCAAGCCCCAAAACCCTGCCCCCTCACCTTTGGGGAACATCTTGGCTCTAGATTGGAGTGGAAAAACATCACAAAATTTTCCTTCGGCCCCCTTGCTTGATTTTTGCAAATTTTGGACATGTGTCCACTTCTCATTGGTCACGGACCTTTGGGTCAAAAATTTCCCTTGACACCTTGAGTCAAAAATCACCAACTCCTTCCACCACCCACATGTCCTCGAGCCATGTGTCCTCTTTCCATTCATTGTGGGATTTTGGGCCAAGAATTGAATTTAAGAATTTTGCAAAATGAAAGCCAAAATTTCTAAGGTAAATCCGCCACCCACATGTCCTCGACCAATTAGAAAGTACAATGTAGGAACCCTTTGTAAGAAGCAGAGCCACTGACCAATTTTTCCCTTTAGCCAAAATTTCAAAATGACAAGTTAGAAAATATTTCCCGACCTCCCTCGGCCAATAGGAACCCGCCACGTTGCCAATACGTTGCGATGATGAATTTGACGGGAAGATGACACCGTATGACCGTCAAAACGTCAAAAATTCAGAGGATGCCCTAGAAATTGAAATTTTCAACAAGGAAGGTAGATTTTTATAATTTTAAACCAACTAAATCATTTTTGACATTGCTTTCAACCTTGGGATTGGGAAATTAATTGCAAACACTTCAGATTCGATCAATTTTGAGTTTTTACACGATTTGACAAAATAAAGATGACACACTTGAAAAATCGAAGAAACTAGGGCAAAAATGGGGGCAACTTAAAATATTATTTTAGAATAGGGAAAAAAATAACATTATGGGTATTCTAAAGGTATTCAATTGGGGAAGATGAACTGTAGACCACCAAATTGAAAAATAAAACGTTTTTAGCAAATTTGGGCATGGAACATTAGGGAACATTATGCAAACTGAGAATTAGCACCAACATTGGCTCTTGCTTGGGGATGGGCACTCCCAGTGAGTGCCATAAGGAAAAAACATAGACCAAGTGCCAAAAATCCATTGGGCAAGGAGTCAAAAATGCAAGGCAGCCCAAAACCAGAACTACCACCAAAAACAAACCAAGAAAACAACTAGAATGGCTGCCAAGGACAAAAGGGAAAACCACACACCAACAAAAAAAAACAAAGCAAGAACAAGGACTATACAAATGTACAATTTTTGCATACCTCACTTTGGGAATTTAATCCAAGAAATGTTTTAAATGTCTACCATTAACAGGTAGCTCCAGCAATTCCCCATCTAGATCTTTGAGAAAAAAGCTATGTTCATCAATTCTTATATCAATGGCATAAGGGCCCATCCATAGAGCATCAAACTTACCATGCTTGTCCTTGTCTTCATGCCTACTATCCCACATCAAAACCAGATCTCCAACATTGAAGGCTCTAGGAGTGACCTTCTTATCAAACAACCTCTTCAATTTCTCTCTAAATCTGACATGCCTTTGATGGGAAACTCTTCTCTCTTCATCTAACTCAATAATCAAATTGATCCTTGACTCATATGGGCCATGCTCTTGATATTCCAACTATTGGGAAAATTAAAATGAGGATAATTGCAGGTGTATGGGCAACAAATCTTAAGTCCCATACACCAATTCAAATGGGATTTTACCAGTTGCTCTTTTAGGAGTTAGTCTATCAGCCCAAACTGCAAACTTCAATTATTCTCCCCACTTCTTCTTGTTCACTTCCAAGGTCCTTCTAATGATCTTGAGCAAGTTCTTATTACTGGCCTCGGCTTGTCCATTCCCTTGTGGATTGTAATTTGAAGAATAAGTTAGATTTATCCCATATTCATTACACATTGCCATTAAAGGTTTAGCTCTAAAGCACATGGCATTATCAGATACAATCTTAACTAGAAATCCAAATCTGCATATGATATGATTCAATAAGAAATCCATTACCACTTGGTGTGTTTCCTTCTTAGATGGAATTGCTTCAACCCACTTTGTAAAATAATCAGTGGCTACAAGAATCCACTTATGACCAACACTAGAAGGATCTAAAATCTCACCAATGAAGTCCATTCCCCATTATTTGAAAGGGGATTCAATTGATACAGGCTGCAAAGGAAGGGAGCCTCAAGCTTTCATTCTTCTAGAGAAATGTTGACAACTATCACACTTTCTAACTAGCTAGGTTGCATCTTTAAAAGAGTAGGCCACCAATAACTAGCTCTCAAAATCTTATGTCTTGTCACCCTCCCAACAAATTGTCCTCCACAAACTCCCCCATGGAAATAAGCAACTATCTTGGGAGATTAATCTTCAGCTATGCATTTCAAGAGGACACCTTCAGGGTTCTTCCAAGCCAGCCCAAGGTCTATTATGATATACTTTTGAGAAGCCATCTTGAGGGCTCTTTTCTGATTTTTATTTAAGTGACTAGGATAGCATAGGTGCCTAAGGTAGAAGATCACATCCTTGTACCATTCAGAACTCATCAATTTCTCAAGAAGATCTGCCCTTTCTTCCTCTAGCTGATTCACTTCTATATTTTGTAAGTTGCTGTCAGCCATGAGCTTGGCAAGACCCAAACCTCTTACCAACTTTGTGGTTTGGATGTCCATATCATACTCTTGCAATTTTTTCACCCATCTACATATTTTTCTTGAGATCTCCATTTCTGATAAGATTTCTTTCACCATGGTGTGGGGAACATAAGCAACAACTTTTGAACTCAATATATAAGGCCTAAAAACTTTTGTTGCTTTCACCAAGGAAAATGATTATTTCTCCATGATTGTATACTTCAACGCAGCTGCTTGTAAAGCCTTGCTAAAGAAGGAAATAGGCCTCTCAGCCCCATTCTCATCATTTTGTAACAAAATAGAAGCAATGGTATATTCAGAGGCAAAGGAAAAGATTTAGAAAGGCCTCTTATAGTTTAGAGATGCTAAAATAGTTGCATGTTTAAGTGCATCCTTTATTCCTTCAAAAGCTTTAATGGTATCCTCCTCCCACCTGATAACTTGATCCTTTTTTAACATGCTTGTGATTGGAAGAGCCAGCTCAGAAAAATTGGAAACAAACCTTCTAATAAAATTGATTTGGCCAAAGAAAGACTAGATGCCTTTCTTGGTTCTTAGGATAGGTACTTTGCTGATTTCTTCCACTCTCTCGGGGTCTATCATAACACCATCTTTAGATACAATATGTCCTAGTAGCTTGTCCTTTTACACACACAAAAATGACACTTCTTTGTATTAAGAGAAATGCCATACTCCCTACATCTAATTAGCCTCTTCTCCAAATGTTGCAAATGGTCACCTCACCGCCTTGAAAACATAGTCACATCATCTTGGTGTAAACTGCAATGAATTCATTGATGTAACCAAAAAAATTAACATCCATTTCTCTTTGAAAAGTGGCACCATCATTCATCAATCCAAAGGTCATTCTAAAAAAACATATGTTCCCCAAGGAGTAGTGAATGTTGTCTTAAGTCTTTCTGATTCTTTGACAACTACTTGATTGTATCCGGAGAAACCATCCAAAGTAGAGAGCAATTCTGATCCTGTCACAAGTTGCAACATATTCTCCATGTTGGGAAAGGGGTAGTTGTCCTTCATAGAGGCCTTTTTAGATTTCTAAAATCCACACAAAGTCTAATGTCTCCATTCTTCTTTCTGACTAGCACAAGGTTTGCAACCCAAGATGAATATCTAGTGGGCTGAATAATACCTCCATCCCTCAACTTCTTTAACTCCTCTTGAATTTTCATGGAAATAAGTGGATTAATAGGAATTTGCCTCTGTCTAAATGGTTTGGCATTTTCTTCAAGAGGGATCTCATGTTTAAACAAATCTTCTCTATATGCTTTCAGCTCTAAATAGGACCAAACAAGGCAGTCTTGATATTTTTTCAAGAGTTAGGCATAGGACTATTTTTCTTCCTTGTTTAAACTTCTGCCCAACCAAACCTTTCTTGGTTTGTCCTTTGTACCCAAGTCATGTTCTTCCACATCCCTTGAAGAAAACATCTTTCTATTTATGATGCAATCAGCATTGTTAAAATTTGACTCAAGTGCAACGAGACCTCTAGGAATGGTGTTTGTTTTCAATTAGATGACATTTTTTACAAACAAAGTTTCTCTTCCCTTAGTCATGCATACCATTGGTTCCCAATCAATACTCTGATTTACAAACTCACCTTGGTTTTACAATAACTTGATCACTTGAGAATCATCATCAAACACTTCCCAATGTTTCACATTGTCAGGGACAGGTGGCCTAGTCAGCACTTCAATGTTGTATTCACAATAAGGTGAAATGGTGCAATTTTCAAATCTAGAACCCAGCACTGCCAACTTATCAGCAGCAACATTAAGACCTCTGTCATGGTAAACAATGTTAAAGGAATCAAACATTTCAATTAGGTCCCAAACTACATGCTTATACTATTTCATACGTTGATTTTTTGTAGCATATAGTTTTCTTATTTGTTTGACAACCAGCTCTGAGTCTCATTTTGCAACAATATCCTTCACTCCATACTTCTATGTAATTATCAACCCCAACAACAATGCCTCATACTCAGCAACATTGTTATTACATTCAAAATTGAGTTTGAAGGAAAAAGTATACTCTTCTAAACTAAGAGAGGCAGAACTATACCAGCACCATTTCTAAATTTGGAACAAGCTCCATCAAATTACAATGTCCATGAAGCACCTACCATGCCAAGGCACTCGATTTGTACATCTTGTTTTCTTTTCCATCAACAAAGCCAATGAAATTGTCAAGCATCTACATCAGCAAATAACACTTCATAAGAAGCATTGTTGGGATCCTCAATTAAGTGCAACATTTTCTTTTCACCATAGATTTTGACAAGGCTGCCCTCAATGGGAATAGTGGAAAAGACATTTCCATCTAAACACTACCACCAACACTTGCAGCCCATTTTCTTAACAAAAGCTTACCCCATTTGGTAGGTCAGTCAACAATTACACCATCAAGTTTCAAGTTCTTACCCGGATAGGCTACAAGTTACACTACTAAACCCTTCACACAACCAACAACCGACACTTCCCTTGAATCCATGGTAGTACACTTCCCATAGGTAGTTGTCACCTTGATATCTAACTCATTCATGACTTCTAGAGGCATGACATTACATGATGCACTAGAATCAAACATGCAATTGTGAAGTAGCCTATCTTTTATGAGCAAAGTTGTAAAGAATGGATCAACATTCAATTGGGAATCAACCAAGGATGTCCCCAAATATACCTCAGGTGCCTCTCCAAGATCTTCCACTACTGGTGGTGTTTCAAGGCTAGCAATGATTTGAAGAGGAGTCTCAACAACATTTACATCTCTACTTGGGGTGATCTTATCTTCTTTCAATCCCAAGTACTCACATGCTCTCTTCTTGTGCTTAGGAATTCTAAGAAACTTAATGATTGGAACACTCACTTTAATTTGGATCAATACTTAGGCTATATCATATGGAATATTATTTGGTAAGATAACATTGGAAGGGAAACACGAAGGTTCATCAGATGGAGAAGTATTCCTAGTAGCTGGGCATGAGAAGGACCTGTAATTTTTTTGGGGACAGTAGAACCTTTAGCAAGTGTTTCTTTCCTAGGAGCATCCTTTGGAATGCTTGTGAGAAAGAGTTTTTAGTTTTGGTTTGAGGCCCAAATCCCTTAACAACTTTGCTTCTAGTGTTATAGTCCTTTTCTTGAGCTACAACAACATTCATCAACAATTGTCTATCTTCTTTGAAGGGATACCACCGTCATACTTCTTAATCATCAAAGCTCTCAAGTATTCAAAGTCATTGTTAGGAATTTCAAAAGCTTGCAATACATCAACTTCAAGAGCATGAGGGGAGAGAAATACTTGTACCCACTTGATGCAATCCTAAAAGGTAGTAATAGTCCTAGCACTTATTACTTGAGAGATGTGCGCCCCCTTGTGAGCTTGAAGAACAAATCACCATGCAAATATCATCATCAGTTCCATCCTCATTATCAGCTTCATCAACTCGTTGGTCTATTTCACATGGAGGATGAGGAATAAAACATCTATCACACCAATCCATATCGGCAACTTCATCAATAGCAGAAACCATGATAGTTAGAGGGTCAAGGACCAATCTATTTTCACGTGTTTGGGGTTGTCTACTTGTAGATCCAACATGCCCTTTACCCTTGTCATCAAACCTCTGCTCATTCCTATGGTGATTGCCAAATCTATCTTGTGTCCTGCTGCCTAGGTGACCTTGTGAAGTTTGGCCAATTCCCTTCTCAGCTCTTGCTAACTTGTATGAGATTTCCTTGATAGCCCCTACCAAAGTCTTCATAACCTCTTCTAAATCAGCACCTTTTCTAACTTGAGTTTTTTCAAGGTTTATCAATTTCACACCATCTCTCTTAAGAGGTTTCCCAACAGCCTTGATATTGTTTTCAATTTGAAGTTCCATGGTGAAAGCTTGTCTTATATTGGTTGGGTTCTTGTCTCTTAGGTAATAGGTTACCTTTTTATCAAATGCATCTAAATATTTGATTAAACAAGATTCATCACAAGGCCTCAAACAAACAGGAAACCTTCTAAAAAAAAATTTAAACCTTGTGTTGAAGTCATGGACTGATTCATTACGGTTATTCTTGATATTCTCAAACTCAACCAAAAGAAATCTAGGATCAGTCTTGTCTCCATATTGTAACCTAAATGCATTTTTCATTTCAATCCATGAATCAATAGAGTTATCAGGTAAAGCCTTATACCAATCCCTAACATCTTCTTCAAGTGTATGAATAAACAACTTGATACACATCTTCAAACTCTATCTCAAAATCTTCCATCATATTATCAAAAAGTTTGAGATGCTGATCACCAATAATGGCATTGTTACCTGGAATTTTGGCAACCTATTTCGACATCTTATGGGATAGAATTTGGGTAACCATCCATTCCTCTAAAATTTATAGGACCAAAGATGTTAACAACAAATGGAAGTCTAGGCTGAGCCATATTGTTTAGTGGGGGTGATCTTGGAGGTGAGGGGAGGTGATGAGGAGTACAATATCCTTGTGGCTCAAAAATGTGATTCACAAGACTAGTATCCTCTAAGTGCTGATTTTCTTGGAAAGTTTCACTCAAATTAAAACACAAAGGTGTAGATTGGAGAAGGAACTTACAGTGCATGCAGAAGGACCTTCACCGGTGAGGAAAAAAAGTTTATGAGAGGATTGTTTGAATCAGAATCACTTGAAGAAGAGTGATAGTCCTCTACCAAAGGCTAATCTCTCTCACCAATGGCTATATCTTTGCCTGATATCTAACCTTTAACCACTTTCCAAAATCTTCTCCCTTCCAACTCTGAATTTTTTAAGTTTGAGAATAATTTCTTAGTAGAGTCTTTAAGGAAGAGAGATCTTCTTCCCTCCATTTTTGCAGAGATCAACAACACAAAAATAAATGATAGAAAGCTCAAGACACTGGTATTTCTAAATTCAAATCAGCATGGAGTCGCCACTAAGGAATTTCACCTCAATTGTGCAAGAATACACTAAAATAATTTTGTCAAATGTTTGCTAGTACTAACAACTTTGTAAGGCTTTACAAATAAGACCTTCTTCTTCTTGAATCAACTAAAAATAATGCAACAAAGTTCCTAAACTGCTGAATACACAAATTCTCAAACACCAAGAAATTCCAAGAATTCCCTGGCAACGGTGCCACTCTGGTGTTGGTACCCAAACTTAATCTCCTTCACAACTCAAGCAAAGCATCATGGGTTTGCACAAGACACTGAAAGGAAGATAAATGATCTCGTATGTCATTTTTAGTCGGGAAACATCTATCGACTTGTTAGCACTCAAAATTTGAAGGAGTGGGTAGCACCTCGAGAAGGATTTTGATCTGATCCTCACTATTTTAGATTGTGCCTATCAATCAAGGCAAGAGAACCTATATTGCAGCCTTTGTTTAGTAAAGGAGGAGGATATATCCTTGTATTTTGCATATTGTATGGAAGGGGCCTTGGGAAAACATGATCAATTCTCCATTATTCAAATTCAAAAGAGTTGTCACTACTAAATGATAGAAATTTTTCCAAAACAAGGTTGAGGCTGCTAGAGACATAGTATTATCCTGATTTGCTTTGTGTATTTTTGTAAATGGATTGTATTCTCTTGTTAACACACAATGCAATGCAGGGGTAGTATAGGGTAGGGTTAGTTATTTTGAATGAAATTTTTTTGGGAGATATTAGATAAGACCAAACAGAAATTACCAAACTATTTGAGGACCTTTGCAAGGAAATTATAACACTTAAATAGTAGGAATGCTTCAAAAGGTTTAAAATACCCCTTCAACTAGGATATGTGCACAAATGGAGGCCTAGATCTACACTCTTCCACACAATATTTGACAACCTACTACAAAAGATTGAAGCAAATATACCAACAAAGTATCTAGAAATCCCTATTTGATCATGACCTAAGGTACCCCAAAGGTTTACAAAATAGTCTCAAGATTCAAGGACAGTAAAATGATTTTAAATCTATTTATCTTCTATTAGATGAAGGCTCTTTTGAATATAAGATTGTAGATGTCATCAAACCATCAAAAAGAAATGAGATGATGTATGATCAAAGAGATCCTAAACACAAGATTGCAACATGAGCAAGAAACACAAATTGAAAACATTTTGAAACATAAGTATATGCAAACTTTGCCAAGAGAATAAACCAGATAATCCAGAAAATGATCAAATATATATCAAGTAGGGGAATGTCATGAGAATAATCTCAGAGCTTGTTGATGGATTTATAACTTGAAACCAACTCAACATGATAAAATCTGATGCAAAATAGAATTAAAAATGGCTCTCAGGTGGTTTTCTCAGAGAAATGGGCTTCTTCCAGTTTTTTCGTGAAATTCTAAATTCTCCTCCTTTTCCAATTTCTCCAAAATGCTTAATATACATTATGCTATCATGGAGTCTTCCTTCCTAGGAAAATAATATGCTTATGCGATCAAATTTTTACAACTCCTCATGATTTGCAGAAAGGGACAACAACAAAGAAAAACGTTCGATTAATGCCAAAGTGTGCCACAAATTTTAAATCATTACACAAATTTACATATTTATCCATCCTATGGTCACGTTTTTACCATTTAGGCATGCATGTATCTCTTACTAATCATTTTTCACCCTTTCCCCTCATCATTTCACCTCTGCAACCTCTGATTTTCACTTTTCACGTTTTTGATCGGTCCGAGAAAAAAATGTATCAAGAACATCATAGATCAATGAATTAGGTCATGAAAATAGTTCCATTGCACTCAGAAGGTAGAGGTGATGCAAAATCATATAAGGTTCGAAGGAATTTGATGAAAATACTTGACTTCAAGCTTCTTGGAGCTCCCATGGCGGCCAAAAATGAAATTGCACAAAGAACCGTTGATCTTACATCAACTTTTAATATCAGTCCTCCATGTGGAAGATGCAAATCAAAAATACACCCAATATTACCTTTTTGACCTTTGGATAAGGTGGGACACATGGCCAAAAATGATTGGAAATCAATTTGTCACTTTTGCCCCTTTTGACATTTTGAAAAAAATGGAAAAATTTGACCTTTTCCTCTACCCCTTCACCTTTGAATTTTGGAACACGTGGCATATGGTGGGTCCCATTGAAATTGTGCTTCAATTCTGCACATTTTGACCCTTTTTAAATTCGGGAAATTTTTCATCTTTTTATCCGTGGGCGTGTTCCTCTGAATTTTGCCTTGCCATGTGTCTCCTTGTGATTCGCTAGTAGGCCAAAGACTTTAAATTTTTGATTTTGAACCTTTTCAAAGCAAAAGGGAAAAATCCCTTCTTCCCTCCGCCGTGTTGCCGACCTGCCTTGCCCTATTAGACACATGTCCACATATGATTAGTGCGGTAAAATGTCACACAATTCTCCTTCGGTCCCGTTGCTTGACTTCTTGCATTTCTGGACACGTGTTGCTTCATGATTTTCTGTGGAGATTCGGCCCAAAATTTCAATTTAGCCCTCCTCTTTCAAAATTTGTAAAATTTCCAAAAGTTTCTCCGAGGCCTGAACCCCACCCCCTCACCTTTTGGGACATGTGTTGGCTCTGGATTGGAGCGGAAAACATCACAAAATTTTCCTTCGGCCCCCTTGCTTGATTTTTGCAAATTTTGGACACATGTCAACTTCTCATTGGTCATGGACCTTTGGGCCAAAAATTTCCCTTCAAACCTTGAGTCAAAAACACCAACTCCTTCCACCACCCACATGTCCCCCGAGCCATGTGTCCTCTTCCCATTCACTACGGGCTTTCGGGCCAAGAATTGACTTTGAGAATTTTACAAAATGAAAGCCAAAATTCTTAAGGTAAATCCGCCACCCACCACTCCTCGACCAATCAGAATGTGCCATGTAGGCACCCTTTGTAAGAAGCGGAGCCACGGACCAAAATTTTCCCTTTAGCCAAAATTTCAAAAATGACAAGTTAGAAAATATTTCCGACCTCCCCCGGCCAATAGGAACCCACCATGTTACCAATACGTTGTGATGATGAATTTGACGGGTGGATGACACCGTATGACTATCAAAATGTCAAAAATTCAGAGGATGCCCTAGAAATTGAAATTTTTGACAAGGAAGGAAAATTTTTATAATTTTAAACCAACTGAATCATTTTTGACATTGCTTTCATCCCTGGGAATGGGAAATTAATTGTAAACACTTCATATTTGATCAATTTTGAGTTTTTGCATGATTTGACAAAAGAAAGACAAAATGACTTAAAAATTGAAGAAACTAGGGCACAAAAAGGGGGCAACTTAGAATATTGTTTTAGAATATGACAAAACAATAACATTATGGGAATTTTTAAGGTATTCAATTGGGGAAGACAAACTATAGACCACCAAATCAAAAAATGAAACATTTGTGAGTAGATTTGGGTATGGAACATCAAGGCACATTATGCAAACTGAGAATTAGCACCAACACATTGCATTTGTCATGCGGTGGTCACCAAACAAGGCATGTGTGTTAGATTACAAACAATATGGTGGCCCCATATATGCTACTAATTCACCGTATGGATCACGTAATGAATTTAGCATATAAAATGGTAAGCAACTATGAAAATGTTGCTAAATTAGAAGAGCTTATAAGAGAACTTGATGCCTATATGGCAAGTAGCCCAAAGAGATTTCTTGAGTTCCAGAATTTTGCAATTGGAATTACAGATGGCAAATTTTTTTTGAAAGATGTTGAGACGAGATGGATCTCTTTATATTAACCTACATGTAGAGTTCGTGAGGAGTATCCTTTGTTGATTGGTTACATGCACAAATATCATCATGAGGTTGATAGGGCGAGGGACTTGTTTCTTTGTTTAAATTATTTGGAGACATTTCTCACATTGGTTGGTATTCTTTCAATGTCAGGAAGATCAATACAACGATGAAGCATGCACAAGGGAGATTAATCTATATTGTGGATTTTATATGGATGAGAAAAATGGTATGTCAAAGTCTTGATATCTTGTATTGTTCCCAAGATAGTTTTGATACACCTGTTTTCGAAATTGGAAATCTTTATTGGATCTTAAAAATCCTAGTAACTATTTGAGATTTAATATCCATGATCACCTCTGCATCATTGTTAATGGGAGGGACATACCACCGCACATTTTACAAAAAAATTCAAGATATTACGGGATCGTAATAGAAGATGTTCTCGTGACACGTAATCTTTTTGAGTCTGTTATAGTTGAAACAAGAATAAAGCTTAAAAAAATTTTAGAATCCTTATCATCAGAAATTAGAGAACGTTTCTCCAAAGATAAAATTCTTGAAGAAATGGGTGTGATGATTACTAATGTTTGGAATATTGAAGGTGGTCATGCAGACTTTGTAAGAAAGCATTTCCATAAATCCATGGGTACAATAATGGAACATTTCACAAATACTTCAGAGTTTAAGGGTATGGAAATCAAAGGTATACTGAATGCTGATTTATTAAAGTTTCAATCAACAAATTTTGCAACAACAATGAGGAACCAATATAAAAAGCTAGACGAACCTTCTAAAAGTGGTGCTATTACAAGGTGTGGCAAAGAATCTATCAAAGCTCTATCTTACAAGAAGACATCAATGAATATTTCAGATTATATGAGTTATGACAAACAATGATTTTGGGGTCTGTGGAGGAAAAAGGGTTTTCGGTGCTTTATCATTTATAAAATCAAAACTGAGAAACAATTTGGATAAAAATATGGGAAGTTGCATGAGGTGTTATGTATCTCGGTTTCCATGGAAACCTTTCCTTTCAATAGAGCAATTGCACATTGAAATTCCTTTGCGAAAGAAGAGGTCTGAATAACACAACTACAAATACAATTGTTCCTAATTATTAGAGTGGAATTGGCATATCGTCAAAATCTATAGAAGAGAACATCAAGTTTGAAGAAGCTATTGATAATGGATTGTTTCAACTTTAAATAGGTATCTCCTTGACCTTACTTTTATTGTTTGTTATCATTAAAGATGTTACAGGTATATATATTTACATTTATTTATATATAATTATTTCATCTTTTATTTTGAAAACATGGGTTGACATCCATCCGAGGAAGCTCACACTTCTCGAGACTGACAATGTCAGGAAACTCACCAATCTATCTACTAATCCATTTCTCATGTTGAGTTTTCTTAAATCAAAGATCTAGCACACTACGAAGGATGATTTCACAGCCATCTAAAACACAAGAGGTAAGTTGCTAACTTAAACCCTATCATATGACATTTCTTGATATTTTACAATTATGTATAATTTATTTTTATATTTGCAAAATGCTTTGATATATTTTTTAAACTGTGGTATAAAATCTCACAATCTAATTTTACAAAGAGGATTTTTCGATATTATACAATTCATCATCCATGATCCATTATACAATTCATCATCCACGATCGTGCTTGAAGCTAAATCTACGTCCACATAAAATTCACCATCATCCATATAATGTCATCATCCACATCTAATGTCATCATATCATTATCATAATCCCGACACTCTAATCCTAACACATTCCATTTTTAAAAAAATTATCCATTATCATCATTCATCATCATCTATATCGATTCTAATGTCATCATATCATTACAAGTATAGAGAAGAATATTTAGAGAACGTTCAAATGTCTCTGTCGTACTACATTCCAAATTTTCTTAAAATAATTATCCATTATCATCAATGATTCATCATCTAGATTCCATATCTATGAGACTATGATTCTATTCTAATGTCATAATCCACATCTAATGCAATCATCATTAAAAGTAGAGAAGAAACATAAACACCATCAAAAGCTATCACATTTTCAAAAGCTATCACATTTCAAGTTTCAAATTTCAAATCTAGACAATAAATTTCAAATTCCATGACCATCATATTCAATGTTTCAAATTTTAAAATAAAGATTATAAAGTATTTCAAACTTGCAAATTTAAAGATTCTATTTTTCAAGTTTCTAGAATTCACCCTCAATTTCAACCCTCAATTTTCTTTAACCCTTTCCTCAATGGCTTCCACTCTTGTACTCCTTTCCCAATGGCTACCCCTATTGTACCCCTTTCCCCAATGGCTTGAATAATCCTAGAACTAATCAGATCTTCCGCAGCATTGTCTAGATTCTTTACAATTCTTTCTTCTTCCTTTGTCGAATCTCCATGGGATAGCAAACTTGGATCTGTAGCTGCCTTGGTTTTGAATAAAATTTCAGGGTCGAAGCCATGCTCTTTAATTATCGCTTCAGTGTATTGTTTTGTTTGTTAACCAAAACAATATTTTCCTTCAAATTCTTCGTTGCGGATAAACTGTTCTTCGTGGTTTCCAAGTGAACTTGGAAAACCCTTTCTTGACTCTTCAAATTTTCATATTTCAACTGCACAAAAAAATTGATTGTCATTTAAACATATAACTAAAATAAGAAAACTTCAAATTAACAAAAAATATTGTTTGAAAGTGATAATACTTACGACCGCTCTATCTCTCTCGGCATTTGCAACTGCTACGAGATCCTTGTCCTTCAACCATTTGTTAAAATATGCCTAGGCTTCAAAGCACTAATATTTTCCAATTTGTTTAATGATTTATCTAAAATATCATCTTTATAATTTTTGTTATATGCAATAGTCCCAATCCTTACTTGGGTAAGTAAGGAATTCATCTTCAAAGTTTGATTCGGGATCGTAGTGTATAAATTATCCCTTTTCCCAGTAATTTTCAAAATGACTTATTATCTCATTGATTAGTACTTTAGCCCTTCTCTCCCATTCTATGAGTTGAATGATATGAGGTAGAATAAACTCATCGATATGGGATTGAAAATCATAACCACTCAATTTATCTAAAGGAAAAGTTTGCAACTGTTCACCATCTGTATCTGAAGAAGATGATGTTGCTGGAGAGGTATGGGGACTTTTGGGTTGATCATTGACTACTACTTGTTTCTACTTTTGGGTGGCCTGATCCTGTTTGTGATAAAATAAATCAATATTCAAACAAATAAATCTAAAGTGAAATGTAATGAAATTGAAAGTTGAATAAATTATGTTAAAATAGAAGTATACCTACTAGCCTTGAATCATCTCACGTGTATTGAAAAATCATGTTGGGTCATTGCTATCAATGCCCAAGTAATCTTCATCTAAATTTATATTGTTTAAAACATATGCCCGTTGCATTGGGCAAGCCACCAAGAGAGAGGGTTGGAATTCGAAACGAGGAGGCAATGTTTAGTGTCCCACTAGGGGCCAGAGGAATTGGCATGTGTTTACCAATGTTCTTTTTTCCTGATCCTCGGGTTGGCATTTTGAATATTATTGGTTGAGGGGGTGGTGCCGTTGTTTGTACAGAAGGCGAAGGACTGCAATGTGCTGAAAAATTCAAGAAAAATCATATGAAAATTAAAAATTGTTAAACTATGCAATAACTATGAAATTAAACGAAGTAAAATTCAAAAATTGTACCTTGTTGTTGAGGGGTAGCTTGTCACGGTACTTGAGGTGGCCGTGTCAATGTAGTAATTGGTGGTTTCTAAGTTGTCTATTGCTGGGATTGCTGAGGTCATTGATGAGAAGAGACAATTACATGTGACTGAATTGAATGGGTTGGGGAAGATGGTTGACTTTTAGATGCACGCGTATGGTCCAAAGCCCCTGCAATGTCATCAACAAATGAATTACTAAATAATACTAATTTAAATTTAAATGGAAAAATGAAAATATAAATTTGGAATTTGTAAATAATACATGTAAGGGTATCCGTATTACTTCTCTGGCGTTTCACAAATTCATACGGTTGGTGGTTCAGGGATGAATGACCTTCCATTTCAGATTGTGAATCTCCCGATGCCTCAGCGTGTTGTTGGCCTCTTCCTCTTGATGCCACCTTTTTTTCGGGGAAGGGCCTCCAAAAATATTCTCTGCAAATAGTAAATAGTTAATATATGTTGTCACTTGTTAGTAAATAGTTAATAGTTAATACAAACTTTATAGTTTTTACCTATTGTTCTTCAAATGAAATTGACAAATTAGTCAACGCCTCGTCCATGCAAGTGGGAATGTGTTTGTCTTTTAAATTTAAAAGAGCCTCGTAATAAAGGCCAAGGAGATAGTTTGTGGTGTGAATGACTATTTTTTCTGAAAGCTTTGCATTTGTAATGTCTGTTTTTTTTTATAAGAATGTGCACCAATCAAATTTTTGCTTTCCGATAGTTGCAAGAATGTATGCAATGGCCCAGTTTGGTATATCTGTTTGCCGACCCTGCATAACTATTCTGGCTTGGAAAAAGGAAATCATAGCAGCAAGAAAGTGGTGTCCAATTCCTTGCGTATCCACACCACGTCTGGATTTATTGACATGAGCTGCAAATGCCAAAAAATAGTCAAAATTAATATAAATTTGAATTTATTTAAATCAGAAACTGAATACAAAATGATGAATGAAAACAGTTATACTTACAATCAACATGGAAACCAAAATTTGATTCAAGGTATTTCTTATCATCCTCGATGAGTGTTGCCTTTGATGTAACAAGTGGTAAATTTTTGAATGGGAGACCTATAAACTAATGAATATCAGCTGGGTCGATACCAAATTGAAACATTCAACCATCGTCCACAGTAACATAAAACAAGCCATCCTCTGTATTGTACGAGGAGATAAGGTAGTTCAAAATATCAGTATCTATTTCAAAATGGGGCATCCTAATGAGCCCACCAAACTCACATGCATCGATCAAATCCTTGTATTTGGAATTCATTTTTAAAATAGTTTGGATGTGAGGGCACAAAGGGTTCCTGTAGAGTATCTTGCCCGTGGTTTGGGCATTTGGGTTGACTAGATTTTCCTCTTGAATTTTGTCTTGAGCTTGTGATGCACTTGTAGTTGTCCTTAAGCTTGATTGTACTTGACCTAGACTCCTGTATATAAGAAAATTTGAGAGATGGAAAGTGTAAACGTGAAAATGACCAGCAGGAGGGTATTTATAGGGAAAAACTAGGGTTTTGAAGGCTAATACGCATGACAATTAGACTTCTTGACCCATGAAAATGAGGCTTGTTGTCATGCGATAGCAAGACCTATTTTCACATGACAACAAGCCTTGTTGTCGCACGATAGCAAACCATGTTGTTGCGTGGACAAGAAAACCGATTGTCATGTGCCCGCAAGCCCTATTATCACATGATAGCAAACCCTATTATCATGTGACAATAAGACCTAATGTCACATGACAACGATACCTATTTTCACGTGACAAAAATACTTGTTGTCACGTGATAACAAGTCTTGTTGTTGTGTGAAAACTATGCGATAGTGTCTATGACTCTGTAGTTTCTTTCACTCAAAAAAGGGTGGAAAAATTTAGTTTTGAAAAAAATGGTAAATTCACCTTTCAGTGACATTGGTTCGAGGATATTCACAGGTATTTTCCACCTACAATTTCCTAGAGGTCTCTTAAAATGAACCCTACTCAAAACCCTACAATATACTCTATGTAGAGAGTTCTTAACTATACCCTCTTAGTTCCTATGCATCTCTCTACTAAGTTTCTCCATCCTCCTTGTTTCAGATCCAAATGCATCTTTATATAGGATAAGATATCACCTTAACTTCCTTCCAAAAGCAAGCCCACATTCCAAATGCTATCATCTCTGCCATACTTGAGTGTCCAATCCATACAGATGTTGAATAACCATAACAACCTCCACTCTCCAGGCCGTAACCATAATCATTCCTATCTTATAATATTCTCTCTTGTGGAATATTATTTTCTTGAGTTTCAAGTCTCCATGTAATAACCTTATCCACTCATCATTATGCCTATCCACATATTTAGGTGTTTTCAATGTGACACCATAACACAAAATATGGATAAGTCCTTAAACCCTTTTTCTACTTCCATGCACACCCTAGTTCCAACTCAAACCATTTCCTTGTGTAATTTTCCATGAATGCCTTCCTCTTGTACTTCCTTCAACATGCGCCGACCTTATACCTTGGGAATTAGTAAATTCAGTGGCCCAACATTACCCCACACTACACATGTTATCCATCCCCGTAAACACTCTAATCTTTCACCAAAGAATAAAGAATAGGAGAAATGAAATAATTTATAATTGAATAAATAATGGAAGAATAGAAGGATCTTGTTACTGCTACATGAGGAGTGGGAAGTCTATCTTCATGAAATCTTCAATTTTATCCCAATAATCTACCTCACCCTACACTTGTTAAAGTAAATCACCCACCAATGTGCTAAATTCATAAAAAATTATCTCAACTCCCTTAGCATTCACCGTATCTATGATGTTTTCCATATGCTTACTAAGGTATCCTAATGCTCCATCCATCTGCGAGTGACCGAGGGTACCATTCCTTCAATTTATTTTTAATCGAAACCCTCAAGGTTTTGATCACCTCTAATTTATTCTTGACTTCTACCAAGATCTTATCTCGCTCTACCCTATTGCCCTTATTTTTCTCTTGAAACTCCTTTAGATCCACCTCATGGCTAGCAACAAATATGTTTTCTACTATATCTCTGCTGCCCAATTTCATACACAAATTCATCCATTTGTGTCGCAGTCTTTACTTAGGAAAGGAGCTTGGACTACCGAGTTATTATCTCCCAATATTCAACTTTTATTCTTCCTTTTGGCACATCATCACCTCTTCTACCGACTCCAATGCAAGTGGTTTCCTCTCTATGGTGAGTATGTGCATCAATTCTTCCAAGCAGTGCATGGTTGACTTATACTTCTGCTCAGGAGGGGCTAGGTCTAGATTCTTTAAGATAATGGCATTTTAAATAAGATCTACCTTCTTGTAGACTTCACACACCTTCACCTTTTCATCCCTCAGCTAATGCATTAACTGTGCATTGATTAATTCCTTTTATTTTATCTCCATGTCGCTCTTAATCATTTCCTTAATATTTTTCTCAAGCTCATCCTCCAAGACTCTTATTCTATCATTTCTACCAAAAATTCTTGCTTCCACCTCCACCAACACTTTTTGATCACATTATAGATCTACTCATCAGATAGCCATTGGGAATATACAATAGGATTCACCCATTCAGTGTCTGGTGTCTCCATTAATGTATCCTTATTAACCTTGAACTAGGGCTCATCAACGTGGACTCAAAATCCTAGGATAGCATTTTTCTTGTGCATGAGTACACACTCTCTTCATCAAAAGATGAGAAATAGAGGATTTGGTCTATGGGAACTATGCTTTGGAAGTTCATGCGCACTGCCTTTTTTAGATCATTAATGTAAGTCATGGTATATTCGTGCCCTGGTACTACACCCTTTCCACCTATTGTGTGCTACCTTGGAGACACTTATTGCTAGGCTAGGATATCTACCCATGCTTCCATACTCTTTCCCTACACTCACGCTCTCCTCTATTTCCTTTAGCACTTCATCAACATTGTGCTCCACCTCATGCTCCACTAACTGTTGTATAATACCCACCACCTCCTTCTCTATTATGTCATCTATTTGTTCTCTGGTTGGGGTCGGGGTCTTTTGAGCATGCATGTCTACTTCCTCACTTCCTCCTTTGTTATGGGCACCCTCCTCATACTCATTCTTCTCTTCATCTCTTTCTTCATCAAATTTGTGTACATCATACATAGGAGGATTCTAAGCTTCCTCGCATTCCTAATTTTCTTCCTCAGTCTCGTGGCCTTCCACACTCTCTGTCCCCTGAGTCGAACCTTGCTCTACCCTTTTCTTCTTCTTTACTGGTGACTCCTCTAACACAGGGAACTTTTATTTCTCGGTGACTATTCCCTTTTAGGAAAATCCTTCGCAATGGACTTCTTCTTGTGAGTGTAAGTGCTCATTCCTACATTGGACTCCTATGCCCTCACAGTCTAAACTATATGTGTGCTCAGTGAATTTTCTGCAAGAGTCTCCTCTCGTTCCCTCTTCTTTATTACTACTTTATTTCTTCTAGCGGGGTCCTCGGGATGGAAACATCATCCTCAACATATGCACCCTTTTCAAACTTGGTCCTGAGGTGTATATACAACCTCGTTGTTGTCTTCCCCACAATAGGTAGTGATACAGGTTTCAACATGTGTATGTCATGAGAGACATACTTCTCTACATAAGCACACTTCTTGGGGTATATCAAAGTTTGGCACAACATGTGGTACTCTTGGTCTACCTCACTTAGATCAAATATAAGCTTCTTGGCCTCCTTAAACCTATTGACCATGCTTTGAAAGTACTACGCTATGAAGGAGAAGGGAATTTACACCAAGGACACTTGGTTCCATTCATCGAAGTAAACCTACCAATACAGAAGTATTGGTATACGATGACCTTAGCTTCTCCATCCACCAATTCTAGCAACTACTAAGGTATTTTCCATTCAACCCTCAACAAATTACACATCCATTTATACCATTTCTCCAAGTGCACCTTATGAGAAGCCATCATTATGTCACAAGTGTAGGCTTCAAATATTTTAGCAGAGGAGGATTCCTCATCTCAGTACTCCCAAACATATTTATCCGGCCCATTGGGCACTCCAATTCTAAAAACACAATGGTGATAAGGATGTTACCATACATAATCTTGTTTTTGTCACATGTGGCATCTATGATGCCCTCTCGTAATAAATCTTGAGAGGTTTTAGACCATTCCGTTTGAAATCTTGTGTGACAAACATTCAACCACTTCTTATTTATCTATGTCCACCACTCTTTCCCATTCAACTTGGTGACCAGATGTGCGGCCATCTTCATCATAGGATTGGTGATCGAGTTGATATCAAAGTAGCGTGAACACTTCTTGTACTCATATACCATGGCTGTCTTCTTGATGGCATCCTTGTTGCCTAAGTCATCATCCAATGACTCTCCTTTGTAGATAAGGCCAATGTACTTGGAGATGAGTTGAGTGGTCAAATGCATTCTCCTTCCTACAAAATAAAAATAGTCCTCATGGATGCATGACATCAACCACTGGTATAACCTTTTGGGATTTCCAAAATAGGGAAACTCATAGAGTTGCAAGAGTCCAGCCTTCTCCATCTTGGTCTTCACCTCATCATCATACACGAGTTTTCCATCTTGTGTCCTCCTTCCCATGGGGTAAACCAACTCTAATGCCATTTCCTTTTTAGTGGTGCTCGTATGATGGTTATAGTCGCTCATAGCCATCTTGCGTATGTGAGACACCCATTCCTTCCTAACAATATGCCATCTGGGTACTTGCATCTCTACATACCACTCTTCATTAAAACTGGTCGAAACAACTAGTTTTCCTTTTCCCTTGCCTTTGCCCTTATTTGGTGAAGTGTTCGCTCCCTTTTGGGTGCCATTTATCTTCTCCTCTAACCTCTGTAATTCCTTCCTTGCATCTATTTGCACCACTGCTCAAACCCTCGGCTCCACTCCTATGAAATATCCTCGAAAACCCATGCCCTATCTTTGTAAACCCTAACCTGGAGCACCTATTTTCCACAAGGTTATGTAATCACTTGTGGAATCCACTAAATATCCTCCTCCGCATATGCTCATCTACTCTACTCCCAATTGGTTCAAAAAATTTCCAATTTCTCAACTTCGCAGACCATTTTTTGCAAAAAATAAATTCGTAAGAGTGCCTTAGATCGAAATATGTCTTCAATATCAAATGCAAGGTGACAAATAATAGCTTACGACCTTCTATTTATTGTTTCCCACTTTTCTCCACATTAAAATTTGTGCCACCTACCACTGTACCTCAGCATTAAAGTCATATTTTTCCACTTCCATCCCATGCACATTTTATCTAGCACTTTTCCTCCATGTGCAAACCTATGCAAAATTTCTTATAACCTTATAGCATGCAAAAAATTTACGAGAATAGATCCTTGTGCACACTTACAATGCTAAAGGAAATATTCCTCTACGTCCTAATTTCAGTTCTTGACACCGCCTACCTCATGTTGTTTTGTGTTTTTACCCTTGTACATGGTTTTATCAAAGCCTTTTAACACCATTCTTCCACCATGAACACTTACATTACGCACTTTCTTCCTACACATATTTGACTTTACAAACAGGCCACTAAACAACATTGCTCCCAGCACTTGCTTCTTACCACATCCTTCTCTGAAGTTCTCCTTTACATTCCACCCCACACTAAATATATGTTTGGTCCTCTGCACATAAAAACCTTTAGGATAGTAAGTGGTTCTTGGTGCGAAAATGTGCACCCACAAAAAAATAAACCAAAATATAAAGCAAAGCAATAACGAAAGGAAACACATGAAAAGGAAATTACATTAAGGTAAATCCTAAGCTAACTGGCAATACTTCCTTATTTACAAACAAAAGTATACTTATTTATAGTAGGGCTTTAACCTACTCCCATTGAATAACCTGAAAACCATGTTCCATACAACGCTTGTAATTGGAAAGCACCGAATCAAGTATATAGGATATAATATATGGGCCCAACCAATGGACTTTGAATTTCCCAGGATGGCACAGAAACTTAGAATCATAAAGTAGAACCATCTGCCCAACCTCGAACTACTTATTCTTAATGTGTCTATCATATCATGCCTTCTACCTAGCTTTTTCTATTTTTTGGCTCCATCATGCTATTGTACATCTTTCATCTAACTGCATTAACTTGTCAATCCTTTCCTCAAGTGCTTTTTCATTAGCTAAACCTCCTACATGCACAATACGTAGTGATGGTAACATGAATTCAACAGTGACACAACCTCGCATGCCAAAAACCAATTGAAAAGGTGTGGCCTTGTTCAATATTTTATAAGTAGTCTGATATGACCATAACACAATAGAAACTTTATCATCCCAGTCTTGTCTACCAACATCATAAATATTGGTCAACGTCTAACTCAAATTTTTGTTAAAATATTTTGTTGTCCCATTAGTTTATAGGTGATAAGGGGTAGTCTTGTGATGGGTCACCATGAATTCTATCAATAAGATTCTAACTATCTCATTTAGGAAATGAGTACCCCTATTACTTTTCAACTCGGTGGGCATCCATACTTACTGATTATATTCTCCCACAAAAACCTAGCTATTGTCAACGCCATACAATCCTTCGTAGGCACCAATTTTTCTCATCGCATAATATAGTTTGTGCATGTAAGGATATAGTGCAAACTTGTCCTTCATGTGGTTTGGGAAATAGGGCCCATGAAGTCAATTTCCCACTTCTCTAAAGGATATGCACTAGTGATAGGCCTTAATGGCATTTCATCTCTTTTCCCTAGTTTACCAAGGCATTGGAAATGGTCATAGGCCTTACAATAATCAATACAATCCTTGTAAACCATTTCCCATAAAACTCCATCTAAAAGGATCTTATGCGTGGTTTCATTCCCTACATAGTTTCCTCTTATAATTCCACCATGAGCCTATTCTATGATTACGGTGTGCACATGTTCTAAGTACGCACCAACACAAAACATCATCACATCTTGTTTTGTATAAGTCTCCACCAATTAACATATAGGGCACAACACATTTGGCTAACTGCTTCCTTTCTAATTACTTCACCCCCTCTCGCGCCACACCCATTCGTAGGAACAAAGAAATATCTCCCAATTTCGAGGGTGAGTGTTAAATCTGAACAACTATGCATCTGACATTATATCCTCAATGCTCTGTGCGTCCTCACCTAAAATAATCCTTGACAAAGGATCAAGTCCCAAATTACTTTTCCCTAATTTCACTACAACCATAAACTCAAACTCTTTAAATAATAATATCCAAGGGCATAAGCACCCTTGCAATATGGGATTGTTCACTTATTACTTTAATGTCATGTGGTTCTGTAGAAAATAACAAGAGTTGCTAGTAAATCGCCTAAATTTTTGTAGCGTAGATCATTGAAAATGGCTCGTGCTCTATGGTAGTATAATTTCATTCTGTTGGGGTCAACATCCCGCTAGAAAAACACAAGGGATGGTCAACACTCCCTCTCAAGGCTATGTTTAAACCGATCACCATACCGGATACATCAACATGCACATGGAAATGCCTATCCTAAGAGGGAAAGCAAAAAATGGGCACAATGTTAAGATTCTCCTTGACGTGTCAAATGCTACTGTTGCGTCTCTCCCAAATATAACTTACTTTTATGTTCCAATAACTCTTCCACGAGTGTGGAAATATGGGCATATCCCTTGATGAATTTTCTATATTACCATGTATTCCCTAGAAACCTTTGTACCACTCTTCGATTTGGTAGGCTCCTCTAATCCTATTATAATAACAACTTTTATAGGGTCTACCAAGAATCCTTGTTTGCAGATAATGTGTCCCAAAAATGTGCCAAAAGGAGTGACAAAAACACATTTCTTAATATTGGGGAGATGCTCAATTTCGCATCTCTCAAACATAAATTGTAGATTGTCACAATGATCTTTTTTGAACCCATACACCTTCTAGTCATCAGGTAAAATTACAAAAATTATGGATGAAGTCTTGAAAGGCTTGTACAAAAATGATCAAAAACATAGTAGGAATGTTCTTCAATCTAAAAGGCATGACCATATAAGAAAAACTTCTCCACTCTATAGTGAAATTAGTTTTTCCTGGTATTCCTTCATAATTCTAACTTGATGATATCCCGAGAATCCATCGTAAATGAATAGATATCTCACATCGTAACACCTTATAAATTCTCCTCAATAAATGGGGTTGGAAAAATATCTATGACATATACTATATTCAAGTCTCTCGTAGTTAACACAAATCCATATTATCCCATACTTTTTGATATTGATGACCATCAGGCTTACCCACTCATATTTTTCAATGAATTCTATTATATCGATGAAATCATCTTGTCAATCTCTTCCTTAACCTTGATGCACAGATTTAGGTTCATCCTGTAAGGTCTCTTCCAAATTGGGCACACACCCTCCTTTAGCTTGATCTTCATTTCTCCCAATGAGGGGTGAACTCCTTTAACCTCATCCTTGTTCTTGAAACTTATGTACCCCTTATTAAATCTCAAGTCAACATTATTCTTATAACACCAGGGGCTCCCAAGTAATGCTAGAAAGTTATCTACCTTAACAAGTGCTAAGAATTCAAAATATCTAGTGAAATTTTCCCCTTGGATGGTTATAGACACATCCTTTAACACATCGATGGGCATAGCCTTTGTTCTATTTTCCATATACAACACATTTGAAGATGGTTGTAATGGGGGCCTTCCCATTTGATTCCATGTGTCCAAAGTGAGAACATTCACTTCTGCACCCGTGTCAATTAGAATATTACTCAAGAGCCATCCATCAACAATTGGGTTCAATGTGATCTCTTTGTCATAGTCAATACTGTGAGGTGGAAGATTAGCATGCAAGACCTTCCTCTCGCGATCACCTCTGAGAACTTGGTACTTTTATTTTCAGTCACTCTCCTAACAGAGGGATGATATTTTCTTGGTGTAATATTTTACATATTGTTGGTATCTAGATTTAATCTCCTTCACAACTTGAACAACATCATGAACTTGCATAAGACACTCAAAGATAGATAGATGTTTTTATGTCATTTGTAGTTGGGGAAGTACACCTATCTACTTTTTACATTCAAGAGTTGAGGGAGTGGATAGCACCTTTAAAATGGTTTTGATCTAACCCTCACTATTTTAGGTTGTGCCTATCAACCAAGGCAAGAGAACCTATTTGCAGCCCCTATATGGTAAGGAGATGGAGATATCCTTGTGTTTTGCATATGATATGGAAGAGGCTTTGTGAAAACATGATCAAGTATCCATTATCCAAAATCAAAAGAGTTTTCACTACTAAATGATGGAAATGTTTTCAAAACTAAGCTAGAGCTGCTAAAGACATGGTAAAAGCCCGATCAACTTTGTGCATTTTAGTGAAAGGATTGAATTCTTTTGTGGACACACAATGTAGATGTAGGGGTATTGTAGGTAGGATGAGTTATTCTAAAATGAAATTTTGATGAGAGATGTTGGGACAAGAGTAGTTATAAGTCATCATATTCTTTGGGAAACTTTGCAAATGAATTACAACACCTAAAGAACAGAGATGTTTCAATAAATTTGAAGTGCTCTTTCAACTGTGATATGTGCACACATGGATGCCCAAATCTGCACTATTCCATACAAACTTTGATAACCTACCATAAAGGCTTGAAGAAAAATATCAATGAAGCATTTAGAAACCCTTGTTAGATCATGACCTAAGGTACACCCAAAGGTTTACAAACACCCTCAATATTCAAGGAAAGTAAGATGAATTTAAATCTATTTATCTTCACTCAAATGAATGCTCTTTTGAATGAAATATTGTAGATGCCTTCAAACCCTCTACAAGAAATGAGACCATGTATGATCAAAAGAGATCTCAAACACAAGATTGCAACATGAGCATGAAACACAAATTGAAAACATCTTGAAATACAAGTGAATGCAAGCTTTGCCAAGAGATAAGACTAGTTAATCCAATAATTTGATCAAAAATATCAGCAAGGGAATGTTATTTAGACAATTTCAAAGCTTGTTGATGGCTTTATACTGAAACCAACTCAACATGATGAACATTTGATGCAAATATAAACCGAAATGGCTCTCGGGTAGTCTCTCCAAAAGAAATGGACTTCTTCTAGTTTTTCTTGTGAAAATTCTTCTCTCCTTCTCCAAAATTCTCAATACACCTTACAAAATGCCTCCAAAATACATCATATATCCTCTGCGACTTGGATCCTTGCATTCCAAGCAAAGAATATGCCAAAGGGATCAAATTTGTTACAAAACCCTATCCATTTGATGAAAAATGAAATAAAAGCGTAAGATAACTCTCGCAAAATGCAGAGATGCACAAATATTTTAAAATATTACATGAGCTTGGATCCTTATCCACCTGAGTCACGTTTTTGTCATTCCACCATGCCAAAGCATGCATTTGAAATCATTTCCCACCTTTTTCCCTCAACATTTTTAACTCTGCATGACTTTAATTTTTTCACTTTTCACGTTTTTACACAGTGAGAAAATATTTCACGAAAAACACAATAGGGCACCGAATTAGCTCAAATGAATGATGCCATTGTGTTCAGAAGGCTGAGGGGACACAATTTCATATAAAATTTCATCTGATTTGGTGCAGAAAGGATGATTCGAAGTTCTTTGGAGCTTCTATGGCACCCAAAAATGAAAATACACATCTACCATTAATTAAAACCAACTTTAAATCTTTTCCCTCCACGTGTTAGATTCAAATCCCCTTCAAAAACACCAAAATTACCTTTTTCCTTTGAATAAGGTGGGACATGTGTCCAAATACGATTGGGGTGGGCCCCAATCCTAAAAATGCATTTTAAACCCTTTTTGACTTCGGGAAAATTTTGAATATTTTCCCTGCGAGCCCCCTAGATATGCCACGTGTCCTCTATGGGTCCCCACCGAGGTCACGGGCCAATTTGATGAATTTTTCCAATTTTTTGAGAAAAGGAACATTTTCTAAAAACTCTTCGTGCCCCTGAACACCCGCTGCTCCCTCCACCATGTGTCGCTCTCCCATTGGATGTGGAGCCGACTCATCAAATTTTCCTTCATTCCTCCATGAGAGCAAAAACCTTAGCGGGCCCGAGCTCTCCCTCTTACCTTTTTTAATAATGCCACGTGTCTCCCCCTGATTGGCTGTGGGGAGACACCTTCAAATTTTCCATGGGTCAATTTTTCACCTTAATATTTTTTGCCAAAGTTTGGAGAATTATTTCCATTTTCTCCTTGCGCTCCACATCTCCGCTTCGAATCTGGGACACGTGTCCCCCTTTCATTAGTGGTGGGACTTTGGCCTCAAAATTTTCTTTTTACCTTTTGAAGTTAAAAAACTTCAAAATCCTCCAAACCTCTGCCCCTCCATTTCATCCTGCATACGTGTCACTCTCTTATTCGATGCGGGCCTCTAGGTTGAAAATTTTTGTTTGACATTTTGAAGACAAAAAAACTTCAAAAATTTTCCAACTATTCACTTCTCCATGCTCCGGACACATGTCCATTTCTTATTGGGTGCGGGATTTTGGGCCAAATTTTTCCTCTAGCATTTTGAAGCCAAAATTTTCAAATTCTTCTAAGTCCCCACTTTTCCGGTTGACCTCCCTGTGCCACGTGTCATCATACCATTCGCTGTGGGCCTTCGGGAAAAAATTTGATTTTGAGAAATTTTCCAAAATGGAAGAAAAATTCCTAAGTGTGGCCCACCACCCACCAATCCATCAACCAATCAAATCGTGCCACGTAAGCACATTCTTTGTAGCATCAATGGGTCATTTGTGGAAAATTTTTTTCCCTTTGCCAAAATTTCAAAAATGACAAGTTATAACATTTTTCAACCTCCCGCCAATGAGAGCCTGCCACGTTAGCATAAAGGTTACAATGATAATTTTGACGGCTAGGTGACACTTGTATACCCGTCAAAAACGTAAAAACACATGGGGTTCCCTTGAAATTGAATTTTTTCACAAAAGGACAGGTTTCTCAGTTTTGAATTGATTGAATCACATTTTATCATGAATTTCGGCCTGGGGATTAGGATTTCAACTTCTAGAAACTCAGATTCGATCAAACATGGGTTTTTCACGATTTGGCAATGGAAAAAATGACACAACCCGTATAAATGGAAAAAATTGGGGCACAAAAAGGGGGAAACTTGGATTTTGTTTCAAAATGGGGTAGAATAACAACATAAGAGGGTACTTGAAGGCATTAACTAAAAAATGAGTTACAGATCACCCATTTGAGCAAATGAAACATTTTGGAGCAAAATGGAACATGGAAATTAGAGCAGAGGGTGCAAACCCAGAAATTGCACCAACATTGGCTCCTTCCTAGGGATGGGCACTCCTGTGAGTGACACAAGATCAAAACGTAGACCAAGTGCCAAAAATCCATTGGGAAAGGAGTCGAAAACACATTTGTAGCCTAAAAAACTAAATTTTCACCAAAAATAGGCCAAGAAAACCAGACCAAAAATGGTTGCCAAGGACAAAAGGGCAAACCAAAAGCCAACAACAGTAAGAACAAGGCAAAGACAAAACAAAAACAAGGGATATACAAAATATACAACTTGTGCATACCTCACATGGGGATTTAATCCAAGAAATGTTTTAAATGTCTACCATTAACAGGCAGCTCTAGCAAATCCCCATCCAAATCCTTAAGAAAAAATGTATTTTCTCCAATCCTGATATCAATGGCATAAGGGCCCATCCATAGAGCAACAAACTTGTCATGCTTGCCCTTGTCTTCATGCCTACTATCCCATAGCAAAATCAGATCTCCAACATTGAAAGCTCTAAGGGTGACTTTCTTATCAAACAACTTCTTCAATTTCTCCCTAAATCGACATGCCTTTGATGAGAAGCTATCCTTTCTTCATCTAACTCAATGATCTAATTGATTCTTGATTCATATGGACCATGTTCTTGATCTTCCAACTATTTAGACAAACTGAAAAGTGGATAATTGCAAGTGCAAGGGCAGCAATGCTTGAGTTCCATACACCAATTCAAATGGACTTTTACCAGTTGCTCTTTTTGTAGTTATTCTATCAACCCACACTACAAATTTCAATTGTTCTCCCCACTTCTTCTTGTTGATTTCCAAGGTTCTTCTAATGATCTTGAGCAAGTTCTTGTTACTTGATTCATCTTGTCCATTACCTTGTGGATTGTAGTTTGAAGAAAAATTCAGGTTTATCCCATATTCATTGCACATTGCCATCAAAGGCTTGGCTCTAAAACACATGGCATTATCAGATACAATCTTAGCTGGAACCCCAAATCTACATATGATATGATTCAATAAGAAATCTATCACCACTTGGTGTGTTGCCCTTCTAGATGGAATTGCCTCAACCCATTTTGTAAAATAATCAGTTTCTACAAGGATCCATTTATGACCAGCACTAGAAGGATCTGAGACCTCACCTATGAATTCCATTCCCCATTGTTTGAAAGGAGCTTCAATTGATATAGGCTGCAAAGGAAGGGAGCAAGCTTTCAATCTTTTGAGAAGCGTTGGCAACTATCACATCTTCTAACTATTTGGTTTACATCTTTAAAAAGAGTAGGCCACCAATAATCAGATCTTAAAATCTTATGTGTTGTCACTCTCTCGAGAAAAATTTCCTCCACAAACTCCCCATGAAAATCAGCAATCAACTTGGGAGCTTCATCTTGATTATGCATTTCAAGAGGACACCTTGAGGTTTTCCAAGCCAACCCAAAGTCTGTTATGATATATACTGAGAAGCCGACTTGAGGGCTCTTTTCTGATTTTTATTCAAGTGACTAGGACAACATAGGTGCTTGAGGTAGAAGACCACATCCTTATACCATTCAGAATTCATCAATTTTTCAAGAAGATCTGCCCTTTCTCCCTCTAGCTAGTTCACTTCCACACTTTGTAAATTACTCTTAGCCGGAGGCTTGGCAAGACCCAAACCTCTTACCAGGTTTGTAGTTTGAATGTCCATGTCATATTCTTGAAGTTTGTTAACCCACCTACATCTCTTGCTTGAGATTTACATGTCAGATAAGATGTCTTTGACCATTGTATGAGGAACATAGGAAACAACCTTTGAACTCAAAATGTATGGCCTAAAAATCTTTGTTTCCTTCACCAATGCAAATGCCTATTTTTCCATAATTGTATACTTCAACTTAGCTACTTGTAAAGCCTTGATAAAGAAAGAAATAGGCCTCTCAGCTCCCTTTTCGTATTTTTGTAACAAAACTGAAGCAATAGTAAATTCAGATGCAAAAGAGAAGATTTGGAAATGTCTCTTATAGTTTGAAGCTGCCAAAATAGGTGCATGCTTGAGTGCATCCTTTATTCCTTCAAAAGCTTGGATGGAAGCCTCTTCCCACTTAATAACTTGATCCTTTCTTAGCATGCTTGTGATTGGAAGATTCATCTCAGCAAAATTAGAAACAAAACTTCTAATAAAATTGATTTGGCCAAAAAAATATTGAATACCTTTCTTAGTTCTTGGAATGGGCACTTTGCGATTGCTTCCACTCTCTCGGGGTCTATCATAACACCTTCTTTGGAAAAATATGCCCCAATAGCTTGGCCTTTTGCACACCAAAATGACACTTCTTTGGATTAAGTGAAATGCCATACTCTCTACATTTGATCAACATCTTTTCTAGGTGGTGCAAATGATCTCCTCGCTGCCTTGAAAAAATAGTCACATCATCTTGGTAAACTGCTATGAATTCATTGATATAACCAGCAAAGGTAACATCCATTGCCCTTTGAAAATTAGCACCAGCATTCATCAATCCAAAGGCATCCTTAGAAAAACATAAGTCCCCCAAGGAGTAGTGAAGGTTGTCTTAAGTCTTTCTGATTCTTTGACAACTACTTGATTGTATCTGAAGAAACCATCCAAAGTAGAAAGCATCTCTGACCTTGTTACAAGCTGCAGAATATTCTCCATGTTTGGCAAGGGATAATTTTCCTTCATATATGCTTTGTTTAGATTCCTAAAATCCACACAAAGTCTGATATCTCCATTCTTTTTCTGTGGCTGGGACAAGGTTTGCCACCCAAGATGAGTATCTAGTAGGTGAATGATACAACCATCTCTCAATTTCTTTAAATCTTCTTGCATTTCATGGATAGAAGTGGATTAATGGGCCTTTTTTTTTTTGTCTAAATGGCTTAGTCTTGGCCTCAAGGGGAATCTCATGCTGAAATAAATCTTCTCTATATTCCTTCAGCTCTGAATAAGACCAAACAAGGTAGTCTTGATATTTCTTTAAAAGTTGGGCATAAGACTAATTCTCTTCTTTGCTGAGATGGCTACCCAACCAGATCTTCCTTGGTTTGTCTTTAGTTCCCAAGTTGTGCTCTTCCATATCCCTTGAAGCAAACAAGTTTCTATTTATGATGCAATCAACATTGCTAAAATTTGATTCAAGTGCAACAAGACCTTTAGGAATGGTATTTGTTTTCAATTGTATAATATCCTTGTCAAACAAAGTCTCTCTACCTTCATTCATGCACACCATTGGTTACCAAAAATATTTTGACCAGCAAAATCATCTTGGCATTGTAAGAATCTCAACACTTGGGCATCATCATCAAAAATCTACCAATGTTTCACATTATCCGGGACAGCTGGCCTTGTTAGTACTTCAATATCATATTCACAAAAAGGTGAAATGGTGCAATTATCAAATCTAGAACCAAAAAAGCCAGCTTATCAGCAGCAACATTAAGACTTCTATCATGGTAAACAATGTTAAAGGAATCAAACATTTCAATCAAGTCCCAAACAGCATGCTTATATTGTTTCATACGCTGATTTTTTGTGGCATATAACTTTCTTACTTTCTTGACAACCAGCTCTGAATCCCCCTTGGAAACAATATCCTTCACTCCATATTTCCATGCAATCCTTAATCCCAATAATAATGCCTCATACTCAGCAATGTTGTTAGTGCACTCAAAATTGAGCTTGAAGGAGAAAGGAAACTCTTCCAAACTAGGAGAGACCAACACTATACCAGCACCATTTCCAACTTTAGAGCAAGCTCCATCAAATAGTAATGTCCATGGAGAACCTACCATACCAAGGCACTCTGATTTTCCATCTTATTCTCCTTTCCATCAGCAAAACCAATAAATTTATCAACATCTACATCAGCAAACAACACTTCATAAGAAGCATTGTTGAGATCTTCAATCAAGTGTAACATCTTCTTTTCACCATAGATTTTGACAAGGCTTCCCTCAATGTGAATGGTGGCAAAAGACATGTCCATTTGAACACTACCACCAACACTTGTAGCCCATTTTCTTGACAAAAGCATACCCCATTTGGCAGGGTAGTCAACAATTACAACATCAAGTTTTAAATTCTTACCGGATAGGCTGCAAGATGCACCACTAATCCCTTCACACAACCAACAATGACACTTCCCTTGAATCCATGGCTGTACACTTCCCATATGTTGCTATCACTTTGATATCCAACTCATTCATGACTTCTAGAGGCATGACATTACATGATGCACCAGAATCAAACATGTAATTGTGAAGCAACCTACCTTTTATGAGAAAAGTTGTGAAAAATGGATCAACATTCAATTGGGAATCAACCAAGGATATCCCCAAATACACTTAGGTGCCTCTCCAAGATTTGCCATTGGTGGTAGTGTTTGAGGCCAACAATACTTTGAAGAGGATTCTCAACAACATATATATTTCTGCTTGGGGTAACCTTTTCTTCTTTCAATCCCAAGTACTTGAATGCTCTCTTCTTATGTTCAATAATTCTAAGTGATTCAATAATTGGAACATTCACTTTAATTTGGCTCAAAACCTAGGCTATATCATTTGGAACATTCTTTGGTAAAACAACATTGGAAGAGAAACAAGAAGGTTCATCGGTGGAGAAGCATTCTTGGTAGCTGGGCATGAAGAGGACTGATATTCTTGCATGGGACAAGCGGGGTTCTTGGCAATTGTTTATTTTCTAGGATTATCTTTAGGAATGCTTGTGAGCAAGGGTGTCTTTGGTTTGACTTGAGGAAAGCTCCTCTAACAACTTTACTTCTAGTATTGTATTCTTTCTCTTAACCAACCACAAAATTCATTAACAATTATCTATCTTCCTTTGAAGGAATACCACCATCATACTTCTTGATCATTAAATCCCTTATATATTCAAAGTCATTATTAGGAATTTCAAAATCCTGAACTACATCTACATCGAGTTTGAGGAAAAGAAAGAAAGCATGGAACCCTCTTTATGCAATCCCAAAAGGTTGCAACAGTCCTTGCACTTATCACATCTATTGATGTTGTTGCTTGTTGTGAGCCTAAAGAGCTACCCATCATACAAATTTCATCATCCATTTCATTCTCATTATCATCATCAATATCTTGTTGTTCCATTTCACATGGAGGATGACGAAGAAAAATCTATCACACCAATCCATATCAGCAATTTCTTGAATAGAAGCAACTCTTGCAGTCAAAGGATCAGGCACCACTCTATTTTCACATGCTTGGGGTTGTCTACTTACAGATCCAATAGGCCCTTTACCTCTATCATCTTGTCTTTGATCACCTCTAGGATGATTGCCAAATCTATCATGGTTTTGAGTTCTTTGCTATCCTTATGAACTTTTCCCAATTCCTTTCTTAGCCTGGGCTAACTTGTAAGAAATTTCTTTAACAGCCCCTACCAAAGTATTGACAACATCTTCTAAATCAGCACCCTTGCTAGCTCGAGGCTTCTCAAGGTTTATCAGCTTCACACCATCCCTCTTAAGTGGTTTACCAACAACCTTGATACTATTTTC
This sequence comes from Taxus wallichiana var. yunnanensis, assembly GCA_018340775.1. NCBI lineage: Eukaryota > Viridiplantae > Streptophyta > Pinopsida > Cupressales > Taxaceae > Taxus > Taxus wallichiana. The sequence goes on from CM031236.1 coordinate 311,793,240, forward strand.
AATTTTAAGTGCCATGGTGAAAGCTTGTCTCAAGTTTGTAGGATTTTTGTCTCTCAAGTAATAGGCTACCTTTTTATCAAATGCATCTGCATATTTGATCAAGAAAGATTCATCACAAGGCCTCAAAATGATAGGAAACCTTCTCAATGTTTTATTAAATCTTGTATTAAAATCATGAATGGTCTCATTAGGGTTCTTCTTGATGTTCTCAAACTTGGATAGAAGGAACCTTGGATCTGTTTTGTCTCCATATTGTAATCTGAATGCATTACTCATCTCAGTCCATGAATCAATAGAGTTATCAAGCAGAGATTTGTACCAATCTCTTGCATCTTCCTCAAGTGTATGGATAAACAAATTAATATACACATCCTCAAATTCTATCTCAAAATATTCCATCATGTTAACAAAGAGTTTGAGATGCTGATCTCCAGTTATGGCATTGTTACCTTGGAATTTTGGTAACCTATTTCTCACATCTTGTGGGATAGCATTTGGATAACCATCCATTCCTCCAAAATTTATAGGACCAAAGGTGTTAACAACAAATGGAGGTCTAGGATGAGCCATATTGTTTGGTGGGGGTGATCTTGGAGGTGAAACAAGCTGATGAGGAGTAGTAATGGGTTTGATTGGAATAGATGAATGATCTCTAAAATGACAACCCCCAAAGGCTCTCTCTCTTGATAAACTTTAGCAAACTTAGAAACCACAGGAGCAGATCTAGAAGTGAGATTTTTAAATACAAAAGATGGTCCCTCACCTGATGGAGAATGAGAATAAGTAAGAAGATTTCCTGAATCAGGTCCACTTGAAGAAGAATTATAATCTTCAATAATAGGCTGCTCTCCTTCAAATTCAACTATGGGGATTTCTTTTCTTGCAACCAAATCACCAACCACTTTCCACACTCTTCTTCCTTCTAGTTCAGAGCTTCTTGATTTAGTGAGAAATTTCTTAGAAGATTCCTTGATGAAGAGGGATCTCCTTCCCTCCACTTGATATATTTAAACAACAAATTTCAAATGACAAAAATGTGTTAGACAACTGGTATTTCAAGATCCCAACAGCATGGAGTCGCCACTAAGGATTTCCACCTTAGTTGTGTAAGAAAGCACTAAAATACTCATTAAATGTATGCTATGAATGAAAAATTTGCAAGGGTTTACAATTCAGATCTTCCTCTTCTTAATTCAACCAAAAATAGTGCATCCAAATCATATAAACTGCTAGTAAATGAGAAGAGCAGGCTGAGCTTGAAATTTTTTACCCAAAATATGCAGATCTTGAGTATGAAATGATATCTCAAGAATGTATCAGATCAAAAAATTAATCACACAAATGCTCAAACATCTCAATTAATTCAAAACCCCTAAGAAAGTCCAAGAATTCCCCAGAAACGGTGCCACTCGGGTGTTGGTATCAGATTTAATCTCCTTCACAAATTGAACAACATCATGAACTTGCACAAGACACTCAAGGATAGATAGATTTTTGTATGTTTTTGTAGCTAGGGAAGCACACCTATCTTCTTGTTTGCATTCAAGAGTTGAGGGAGTGGATAACACCTTCAAAAGGTTTTTGATCTAACCCTCACTATTTTAGGTTGTGCCTATCAACCAAGACAAGAGAACCTATTTTGCAGCCCCTATATGGTAAGGAGATGGAGATATCCTTGTGTTTTGCATATGATATGGAAGAGGCTTTGTGAAAAAATGATCAAGTATCCATTATCCAAAGTCAAAATATTTGTCACTACTAAATGATGGAAATGTTTTCAAAACTAAGCTAGAGCTGCTAAAGACATGGTAAACCCCTGATCAACTTTGTGCATTTTGTGAAAGGATTGAATTATTTTGTGGACACACAATGCGAGATGCAGGGTATTATAGGTAGGATGAGTTAGTCTAAAATAAAATTCTGATGAGAGATGTTGGGACAAGAATAGTTATAAGTCATCACCTTCTTTTGGGAAACTTTGCAAATGAATTACAACACCTAAATAGTAGAGATGTTTCAATAAATTTGAAGTGCTCTTTCAACTGAGGATATGTGCACACATGGATGCCCAAATCTGCACTATTCCATAAAAACTTTGATAACCTACCACAAAGGCTTGAAGCAAAATATCAATGAAGCATTTAGAAACCCTTGTTAAATCATGACCTAAGGTACACCCCAAGGTCTACAAACACCCTCAATATTTAAGGAAAGTAAGATGAATTTAAACCTGTTTATCTTCACTCAAATGAATGCTCTTTGAATGAAAGATTGTAGATGCCTTCAAACCCTCTACAAGAAATGAGACCATGTATGATCAAAAGAAATCTCAAACACAAGATTGCAACATGAGCATGAAACACAAATTGAAAACATCTTGAAATACAAGTGTATACAAGCTTTTCCAAGAGATAAGACCGAGTTAATCCAATAGTTTGATCAAAAATATCAGCAAGGGAATGTTATTTAGACAATCTCAAAGCTTGTTGATGGCTTTATAGCTGAAACCAACTCAACATGATGAACATTTGATGCAAATAGGAACTAAAATGGCTCTCAGGCAGTCTCTCCAAAAAGAAATGGACTTCTTCTAGTTTTCCTTATGAAAATTCTTCTCTCCCTCTCCAAAATTGTCAATAGATCTTACAAAATGCCTCCAAAATACATCATATACCCTCTACCAGCTTGGATCCTTGCATCCCAAGAAAATAATATGCCAAAGGGATCAAATTTGTTACAAAACCCTATCCATTTGATGAAAAATGAAATAAAACTATAAGACAACTCACAAAATGCCAAAGATGCATAAATATTTTAAAATATTACATGATCTCGAGATCCTTATCCACCGGGGTCATGTTTTTTCATTCCACCATGCAAAGCATGAATTTGCAATCATTTCCCACCTTTTCCCTCACCATTTTTAACTCTACAACTTTAATTTTCACTTTTCACATTTTTTACACGGGCTAAGAAAATATTTCATGAAAAACACAATAGGGCACTGAATTAGCTCAAATGAATGATGCCATTGTGTTCAAAAAGGCCAAGGGACATGATTTCATATAAAATTTCATCTGATTTGGTGCAGAAATGATGATTCCAAGTTCTTTGGAGCTTTCATGGTGCCTAAAAATGAAAATGCACAACTATCGTCGATTAAAACCAACTTTAAATCTCTACCCTCCACGTGTCAGATTCAAATCCCCTTCAAAAATGCCAAAATTACCTTTTTTCCTTTGAATAAGGTGGGACATGTGTCCAAATACGATTGGGGTGGGCCCCAATCCTAAAAATGCATTTTAAACCCTTTTTGACTTTGGGAAAATTTTGAATATTTTCCCCGTGAGCCCCTAGATGCGCCACGTGTCCTCCTGTGGGTCCCCACCGAGGTCACGGGCCAATTTGATGAATTTTCCACTTTTTTGAGAAAAGGAACATTTTCTAAAAACTCTTCGTGCCCCCGAACACCCCTTTGCTCCCTCCGCCACGTGTCGCTCTCCCATTGGATGTGGAGCCGACTCATCAAATTTGCCTTCATTCCTCCGTGAGCACAAAAACCTTAGTGGACCCAAGCTCTCCCTCTTACCCTTTTTGAATAATGTCATGTGTCTCCCCCTGATTGGCTACGGGGAGACACCTTTGAATTTTCCACGGGTCAATTTTTCACCTTAATATTTTTTGCCAAAGTTTGGAGAATTATTTCCATTTTCTCCCACACTCCACATCTCCGCTAAATCTGGGACACATGTCCCCCTTTCATTAGTGGTGGGACTTCAGCCTCAAAATTATCTTTTTACCTTTTGAAGTTAAAAAAATTCAAAATCCTCCAAACCTCCACCCCTCCATTTCATCCCTGCATACATGTCACTCTCTTATTTGATGTGGGCCTCCAGGTCAAAATTTTTTGTTTGACATTGTGAAGCCAAAAAACTTCAAAAAATTTCCAACTATTCGCTTATCCATGTTGACCCTCCGAGACACGTGTCCATTTCTTTTTGGGAGTAGGATTTTGGGCCAAATTTTTCCTCTAGCATTTTGAAGCCAAAATTTTCAAATTCTCATAAGTCCCCGCCTCTCCGGTCGACCTCCATGTACCACGTGTCATCATACCATTCGCTATGGGCCTTCGGGCAAAAATTTGATTTTGAGAAATTTTCCAAAATGGAAGAAAATTTCCTAAGTGCAGCCCGCCACCCGCCGATCCATCAACCAATCAAATCGTGCCACGTAAGCACATCATTGTAGCACTGTGGGGCCGTGGACAAAAATTTTCCCTTTGCCAAAATTTCAAAAATGACAAGTTATAACATTTTTGACCTCCCCCAGCCAACGAGAGCCTGCCACATTAGCATAAAGGTTACAATGATAATTTTGACGGCGGGTGACACCCGTATACCTGTCAAAAACGTAAAAACACATGGGGTGCCCCTGAAATCAAATTTTTTCACAAAAGGACAAGTTTCTCGGTTTTGAATCGATTGAATCATGTTTTATCATGAATTTTGGCCTGGGGATTAGGATTTCAACTTCTAGAAACTCATATTCAATCAAACACGGGTTTTTCATGATTGGCAATGGAAAAAAATTGGGGCATAACAAAGGGAGAAACTTGGATTTTGTTTCAAAATGGGGTAGAATAACAACATGAGGGTACTCGAAGGCATTCAACTGAAAAAATGAGTTACAGGTCAGCCATTCAAGAAAATGAAATGTTTTGGAGCAAAATGGAACATGGAAATTAGAGCAGAGGGTACAAACCAGAAATTGCACCAACACATACTTCTGCGGCCTCATCTATATTTGTCTAGGGACTTCAAAGACTTTTCTTGTGCTCTAAGTTTCATGAATATTCCTTTAAACATTAATTATCCCCTTGAGTAATCCTAATCACATCCACAATCTTTTGTTATACCTCATTTTGATGATTTGAATCAAGATATCTCCCATGTAACACCTCTTCTCTAGTGATGAGAGGCCTTTGCTTCAAAATCTCCCTTGTGCATGTAACGTCATTTGGCGTGGTCGGTAGGACAGGTTATAGTTTTCTTTGCTAACCTTGGCATCCAACATGGATCAACATGCTTCACACTCGCGATCCCCATGCCCATGTCCTTGTTCTAGTTATATCTCATGTGTTCATATAACTTTGGGCACTCTTCATACTTTTGCGTATTTCCACACCATGAGAATTACAACAAGTCTAGACACTCACACTTGTAATGTTCTATAGATCCATAGTTATAACATGTTCCATGAGGAAATTAACTTCTTCCTCCTCTACGGTTTCCATAACCTCAAATTCCACCTCGAAAGCCTATACCTCTACCTCCTTCATCCGCATGGCCTTCATTAGAGTAGGCATTTACTTTAGCTCATGTTCACCTAGGTGATTTATTTACCTTTATTGTATTCATCCTCACCCACGTATGTGTGTGGATATTTATTTATTTATTTTTATATTAGGATATATTATCTAGTTATTAGTTATAGTTCTTTCCTAAATCTATGGACTTGACTAGTTCTTTCCTTGATTTATGGCTTGATCTATGACCTTGAATAGTTCTTAAATTGTTATTCCTTGCCTATATAAACAAGGCCAATTCTATTTGTATTTCATTGAGTTCCATAATAATATATGATATTGCTTACTCATTTGTTTACAAAAGTTTTATCAAAGTTATTCGGAAAATTACTTATATCTTATTGATCATGGTGTTTGATTAACATCCGAGTTATTGGATTGGTACGATCTGGTTATTGTTCATTTTACCTTTATAATGATGTACATCATCCTTGGAGCTACTTGCAATACTGGTGTGGTGCACACCAATATCAATGGCATCATGTATTTGGTCAATCAATCTACAATCCTTGGTGTCATGAGTAGTAGAAGTGTAAATCTTGTAATAACAAGACAAATTCTTATGGATTGTGTGGTGCAAAAATGGGTATCTAATTCCATCATGATATTCGTGGTAAATCTCATAATACAAAGTGTCATGGTGTGAACCGATATTCATGGGAAAATTTTCTTTGTGTTTCCCTCTACTTCACAATCTATGCACCATAAACCACTGCGAGTCTCATGAGCTGAGTTTGCAGATAATTTTTCCAATCTGTTTTTCCATGGTAGCAATTGGGGCTTCTAATAATGGTATCACTATGGTATCAATGCTTCTCACTACCTCGGTGTGCAAGGTAAGCACCAAGGTCTCACGTGGATCTATGAAGGTCTTATGTAAAATTTCCCTCCTGAATGATGTGATCATTCCTCTAATGAACCATTGAGCATGTTGTGAAGGATGAATGTCATAAGATAACTTAGATAGAAGAGCTTTGAAATGTACATCATACTCCTACACACTCTCTGCCATTCCTTGTTGAATATCCTTCAACGCACACATGTTATTATATTCAAACTCAGGAATGTGGAAGTCCATCACAAATGCATCACACAACGTAATGTAATCCACCACCGTCTAGTGTGGATCATACTTCCTATACTAGCTATGCATGCACCCTTACAACATAGTTGCAAAATAACTTTCCTTCCTCTTTAGGATAGTGATTCCCTTTGTGCACCATAGTAAATCACACATGTGCATATGCTCCGTAGCATCTTCCACACCCTTATAGTCTAGAAAATGCAAAGACATTTCAAAGAACACTTGCTGAAGTGGTTAAGGCCCTTTTCCACCAGATCTAGAACCTTGGCCTCTTCATGTGTTTCCTCCACCACCATCACCACTAGATGCACCAACATCTATCCGTTTAGAACCTCTAAATCCTCCTCCTATCATAGGTAAGGGTCTGATATAGTTGCGCCGAGAACCAACCTTTGTGCTAAACTACGTGTCCACATTCTACATAGTTAAAACACTTCTAGATGTAGCACTCACACTTGTAACCACACCTTTCTCAAATATTGTACCAAAGGGATACCTCCGAAAATAGGGAATGAATGTGCGGTCATAGATGTACCGAATAAAAAATGATATCTATAGACACCTATATATACACCTAAGAAATTTAAATACTTAAATTTTGCTAATTATCTCCTTTCCCGCAAATTGACGACATAGGGTCAATAGCGCTTATCTTCTCTTCCATTTTCATTAATTGATTAGACTAAGATAATTAATTAAGTCACCTAACCAGCTAACAATATTAACTTAATTAACAACCTTCCATTAACTAATCACCTCTTCTATCTAGATTAATTAATTATTATTAATTAATTAGTATTCCCCTTCATTTAACTAGTAAATCAATATTTAATTGATTTAATCCCTTTCTAATATCCTAAATCGTACTAATATTCCTCTCATTGGATTATATAAGCACACATCTACCTATTAGTTCATCACATTTGATTAATTAAAGAACCCCCAACTCCCATGACTTGCTAAGCATAAATTAAACCCTTCTAAAGTAAGGTTACCTTTAATAAAGCAACCTTATCCATTCCTAATCATGTTTCACCTTTATCCCACAGTCATGAGAATGTGTTGAATCCTTTATCCTTTGGGTTATATAAAGATCCCTCCTCTACCTTTATACCTACACCTAAACCTCCTAAGAGAGTAAATGCAAAGCATATAGCTAAGAGACTAAGAGCTTGCATTTGGTCCTCTTGAGAGTTCATCATCTTGAAGAGTTAAGCCTCTTTCTCAAAAGTTCTTAGGTCATATGGGAGGTGTCAAAAGGGGTCTTGTAGCCCAACTTTGAGTATCCCTCATTCTTAGGTGCTTGGAACCTTAAGGACAACTATTTTCATAGCCATGGAGCCTACCTAGGTTCTTTTATTTGCATGTTGTTAAAGAATAGAGGTTATTTAGATACTTAACATTGTTGATTTCATAGTTTTATTGATAAATGTTAGCATCTAACCCTTGATTAATTCTTATCATGATGGTGCTTAGAATTTTTGTTTAATTCTTACTAATCAAGACTATTTAGGTGTTAGTCTTCCATTCATATTTAGCATCAATTAGAAACAAACACTTGCACACATTTGCACCCGGTGGGACCCTTAGTCCCATGGAATTTTAGTTTAAATTTCATTCTTTTGGCTAACTTTTGATATGCACATGTAGTAATTAATGTCCATTTTTTAGAAAATTTGCTCATTTGATATGTGTAACTTCATGTTTATATCCTTAATTTTAATCAGTCATTACCATTTTTAAACTAACTTGTCAAAATTTAGAGATATTGTGAAGTTTTACTGTTTGTTTTCCATACTTTGGTTGCAAGTCTAGCGTAAGAATGATTTTCACCCACAAGAACAAGGGAACCTCATGCGGCCGGCCTATCACCAGCGAGGTCTTCGGGCGCTCACTGAGGTGCACGAGAGGGAGACGAGTCTCTCTTTTAAGTGAGTCTATTGGAAGGCATAAATCATGATTCGACTTAGTGATTTAACAGGACATGAAGAATATATAGAGCTTAGGACAACTTCTATACCCCTTCATTCATAACTTGTAACCAAGAAGTTGTAAATCCACAAATATACTTAATCATTCAAGTAAGGTCCATGATTATACAAGATCAAAAGCAGAGTAAAAACATGTAGATAATACAGAAGGATATCTTAATGTAAACATAGTGGTAACCTTATCATATTCATTCATAGTCATGCTACAAAGTTTCATAGAGAGGCAGACCATAGTCATGCGCCATATCTAGAATCATACATGTATTCTCACAAAACAAAGTTTGCATTCCCCATTTCCCCATTACATCCTTACTAGAATCATTTACCCATTTCCATCCCATAGCTCTCGTAGTAATTTGGTAGAGCTCCGCTACCTCACTTCTCTCTTTGTTCTTTTCCAAGGGTGCACATATAATTTGGAATCTAAGTTCTAACAAACTTCTCTCTGCACCTCGGATCTAGCCCCAAGTGTCAAGGTGTGGGTCGCCCCAAGTGCATGCCTCTCCATGTCATGATTAGCTTTTTAGATCTTCTTATCACAAGGTATATTCCTTCCAGGACACCTTGTTGCCAGGCTGGAACCTTATCTAAATGGAACATGTTCTTCATGTGTTATGTCTAAAAGGCCAAAAATGGCTAAGTCCCGAATTGTTCTTCACACGGTGCGTGCCCTTGGTTCTCCAAGAACCCTTTTGAATCCTACCTTGCATGCCTTCACCTATGCACTTCCTCCAGTCATGCGTGCCTATGCACCTTTAAGATTTGGAAGCTATATCAGGGGCCCAACATTACCCCACACTTCACCTGTTCTCCATCCTCGAGAACCTCCTCAAAGAATGTAGTACAAAAAGAATGCAAGGCCTTGCCTTGGAAAGGAATGGAGGGAAAGAATAAAGAATGGGGAAGAGAAAGAATAGAGGGGAAAATTGCCTAAAGAAGAAGAAGGGGAAAATTTTGCCGTAGGTCAGCCTCCAGTGTACTCCAAGCACTGACTTCATCCTACGCTTTAGTGCAGATATCGCCGACCAAGGTGCTCACCTCATCGAAGGTTAGCCCTTCCCCTTGTGTGGTAATGGTTTCCACCATAGTCTCCAGTTCCTTAGTGTGATCTTCCAGGGCATCCATCTTCCTCGTGATAATCTTGTAGAGCTCTTTTAGCTGGGTTTTGATTGAGACTCACCAGTTCTCAATAGCTTTAGATTTCTTTTCCACTTCGGCTATGATCCTTTCTCTCTTAGCTCTATTACCCTTATTCTTTTCCCTAAATTCCTTGAGCTCGGCCTAGTCATTGGTAAGCAGCATGCTTGTCACTTTTCTTGATCCGCGTACGGTGGTCGTAGGTGACCCCGTGGTTTGTGTAGCTATTCTTACGTCGGCAAGCACCTTGTTGTATTCAGCCATGAGCATGACAACCTTTAACTCATCTTCCTTCTCTAAGCACTGCCTATGTCCTCTACCGACTCCAATGCCAAAGGCTACCTTTCCATGGTGAGGATCCGAGTCAAGTCCTCTAGGCATTCCAGGGAGGATCTATACTTTTATGTGGGAGGGCTAAGGTCTAGGTGCTTTGTGATAATTTCTTGGGAGATGAGTTCCACCTTCTTAGAAACTTCACGCACTTTAGCCTTCTCTTCTTGAAGCTCCCTCTGTAGTTGAGCGCTGATGAATTTCTCAAGGCTTAAGTCCTTTGTTAGCTTCACTACTTCTTCCTTCCTCTTCTCCAATAGGTCCTCCAAGACTTTAACCCTATCATTCCTACCAAAGATCCTAGCCTTAATTTCCATAGAGACCTTGTTGAGTGCATTACACACTTGCTCATCTGATAGTTGTTGCATGTTTACAATGGGGTTGTCCCCCTTCCTTCAGACATTGTTAATACCGCTCCTTGGTTAACCTCGAACTTAGGCTCATCAAGTTGGGAGTCTAATGCCCATGATAGCATCTTCCTCATTCATAGGTATCCACCCTCGGGGTCAAAGGATTTCATGGCGGTAAGCTCCTTTGTGGGCACGGTACTCTAGAAATGTGCGCGCAAAACTTTCTTTGGGTCATCAATGTAGCCCATCATTGTGTTCTTCTACCTTTGGCACGTTTACTTCCCATGTGTATGCCCTTGGGAACCGTTACCGAAAGAGTTTGGCCTTTTGTTCTACCCACACTTTTCTCCCTCTAATATTATTTGAATTCACCGAGCATGAGCTCCATGCTACTCTCCAACTCCTCTTCAACAGGGTATTGATTATCTTCTATGCATCCCTTGTCACTTTCTCATTCACCTCCTCCTGAGTGAGCTTGGGCATATTTGGCTCCTTGGTACTAGCCCCTTCACTCCGTATGCCTTCCTCCCTTGGGCGCCCTCCTCCTTATAAAGATGAAAGCATCATTTGTATCCTCTACTTCCTCTCCCTCCGAATCATGGATGTTAATCGGTTCTTGATCCACCTCCAACTCTTCCCCCTCATCATCATCCTTTTCACCTATATAGGCATTCGGGTCATCTGTATCTTCAGACCCTTGTTCCTCCATCCCTTGTTCATCTTCCTTTTTAGATAACTCTAGAGTCGGGATGCTATCTTCTCTTCATCTGAAGGTTCTTCAGGGGATGGTGGCTGCGGAGCTCCCGGTCTTCTCTCTCTAACCACTATTCTCCTCTTTTTTTAGATGTAGGTACTCATCCCTATGGTATCTATGTTCTACCTTTCCACTACCTTTTTTTCTTCTTCTTCTTCCCTCTCCTTACACTTTGGCGTGGGCTTCTTTCTTCCCATGGGGTCATCTAGGATGGATATCTCATTCTCCACGTATGCGCCCTTCTCAAACTTCAGCCTTATGTGCAGGTAGATCCTAGTAGCAGCACTTTTAGCAATTGGTAAGGTCAACGGCCTTACGATGTGTACATCTTGTGACACGTACCTTTCAACATACGCGTGCTTCCCTGAGGCGGACCAACTTATTTCTCATTTCTCTTTGTTCACTATCAAGGGTGGATAGGTCAAGTTTTAATTTCTTTGACTCCTTGTATCTGTTTACTCCCACCGGAAATATAGGGTAGTAAATGAGAAGGGGAGTTTGCTCTGGGGACTCTAGTTGCCATCCACCAAGATGAATCTACCAATACGAAGTGCTGGTATATGAGAGAAAGAAGAGTCATTGGCACATCTCTACGTGACGAACTCTCATCGAAGTCGCAAGGTTTTCTCTCCCATGCTTACAAGATGGGGTATAATAGACTCGTTTGGGTTCCACATCCTCCGTGTGAACGTTAACTCCTTTCCACCAAGTTTGGCTCCATAACCCACTTGTAATCCCATGTTGTCTATCGATATCCTTTTCACGTGCTTTGTTATACTTGAGCCATCTCTCCTCCCTCTCTTATTCAGTCATCAGATCAGCCATCCTTCCCCAACCTGGCTTCCTTGCCAAGCGCTCAGGGTGGTTTAGCCGGCCATAGGAAATGCCTCTAAACCCATGGTTACCATCAATATTTTGATCACAAGGGGGATAACACATAGAAATGATCCCTTGGGCTCTCGCAAGAACTCAAACTTAGCAACTTCTAGACAAGAATATGTGGAAATGGCGTATTCTAGAGTGTAGCTAGTCAATACTCCCTTCCACCAATGATCTATAGCATGGGTCCATGTTAGATCAGCATCTTGCAAGTTTTGATATGTTTCTTGGGTCCAAGGGTGTGATTTATAACACCACCCCGATCTAGATGTATAAGTTTCGAGAGCCATTCAAATAACTCTACTAGGAAACAATAGAAGAAGGTTTCATACAACTCATGATAAAGAGTGTCTTCCACCCATCTTCACATATCAAACCTAGATCGGTACTAAATCTCTGAGTAAATTCATCCTCCATGATTTTAAACCAATCTTTAACACCTTCAAGTGTTAAGTGCTCCATCATCACTTTTTGCATAGATCATGATGTATGTCATGTTCCACTACAACTTTGAAAAGAGGTCTTGGTAATGGAACCAAGATGTATTCATTTTTACACCCACCAAGAATAAGGGAACCTCATGCACACCAGCCTATCACCCAAGTGGGTGCTGGGCGCTCACCCGAGGTGCACGAGAGGGAACCGAGTCTCTATTTTATGTGAGTCTAGTGGAAGGCATAGTTCATGATTCTAACTTAGTGATTTAACAGACATGAAGAAGCTATAGAGCTCAAGACGGCTTCTATACCCCTTCAGTCATAACAGAAACAAAGTGCATAATAGAAATAACAGAACCAAGAAGTTATAAATCCACAAATATACTTAATCATTCAAGTAAGGTCCATGATTATACAAGATCATAAGCAAAGTAAAAATGCAGATAATATGAAGGAGATCTTAATGTAAACATAGTGGTAACCTTATCATATTCATTCATAGCCATGTTACAAAGTTTTAGAGAGGCAGGACCTATAGTCATGCGCCATTTACGGAATCATACATGTATTCTCAAAAAATAAATTTTGCATTCCCCATTTCCCCATTACACCCTTTCTAGAATCATTTACCCATTTCCATCCCATAGCTCTCATAGTAATTCGGTAGAGCTCTGCTACCTCACTTCTCCCTTTTGTTCTTTGCCAAGGGTGCATGTATAAATAGGCATATGAGTTCTAACAAACTTCTCTGCAGCCTTAGATCTGGCCCCAAGTGTCAAGATGTGGGTCACCCTAGGTGCATGCCTCTCCATGTCATGATTAGATTTTTGGATCCTCTTATCGCAAGGTATATTCCTTCCAGGACACTCTATCGCTAGGCTGGAACCTTATCCAAATGGAACATGTTCTTCATGTGTTCTGTCCAAAAGGCCAAAAATGGCTAAGTCTTGAATTGTTTTTCACGCGGCACGCACCCTTGGTTCTCCAAGAACCCTTTTTGAATCCTACCTTGCGCGCCTTCACCTGTGTGCTTCCTCCGGTCATGTGTGCCTGCCTATGCGCCTTTAAGATTTGGAAGCTATATCGGGGCCCAACACACATGTAGTAATTAATGTCCATTTTTGGAAAATTTGCTCATTTAATATGTGTAACTTCAAGTTTATAGCCTTAATTTTAATGGGTCATTACCATTTTTAAACTAACTTGTCAAAATTTAGAGATATTGTGAAGTTTTATGAATTTTTTCCATTCTTTGGTTATAGGTCTGGTGTAGGCACAATTTTCGTGGTGCATGCAGAATTTTCAAGCGTAGGCACAATTTTAGGGGCACACACAACTCTCTGGTGGCATAGGTGTGCTGTTCAAATATGTCATTCTCGTCCGCCCCCACGGTGTATGCACACTAACCCTGGCACACATATCCTAACCTACGTGTAGGTGCACTAACCCAGGTGCACATGTCGTTTCATACTGTACCTTCACTACATACTAAAACCTATCAGATTGGTGCATGTGCCCTAACCAGGGCACACATGTAGTTTTAGTGGCATAGGTATATTTTTCTGGTAATACTGCTTATTCTATCTATTTTTCTACCTATTTTCTCAGAATAGCACATATGTTATTTTCAGGGCGCACACACCTCTCAGGTGGCGTAGGTATTTAATTGATCTAAAAATTCCATAGAGTGGCGCAGGTACTATTTTAGTGGCGCAAACTGCTTGTTTTTGGGGTGCACACATCTCTTAGGTGGTGCAAGCACATTGTGTGCTAAAAACAGCCTTTGGTGGCACATATGCCCTAACTAACTGCGTGCAAACACTGAAAAGGGGCGTAGGCATCCTTTTGCAATTTTTGAAATTCAAGTGTTGATGTGCTGACATTCTTGTAGGTTTATCTAATCATATATTTGTCTTTGTAAGTTTTTTTACATGTTTGTATTTGATTAGGTAATATTTTGCATTGTTTACTTGTAGGATTAAGATCGCGTATGCTCTTCCCTCGCGTTCCTTTGGGGTGATCTTGGGAATCAAAAATGATTCTTAAGTCCTTTTGATACTTTGAGATTGTTAGGGGTATTTAATTTGGAATTGGTTAATTTGGCTTTGTTGAATTAAAGTGTTGTTCCATTTGGTTATCTTTTGGGATTTGTGAAGACATCACGTATGCTCTTCTCTTGCGTCCTTGGACGATCTGGAGAATCAGAAATGGTGCCTTCTCTTTTGATGGAAAACTACTAATCATTGTCATACAGGACCAAAACGCTTGTCAAAGAACGAAGGAAACAAAACAAAAGTCAGAAAACTACTAATACAAGTTGTTATACAGGTTGCCAAAAGGTGTTCAAGCAAACCACATCTAAATTAAAAAGATAAAAACACACCACATTCAAAACATTGTATTTCAAGTTTCGGAAAAGGGTATGTCCCTCTCCACTCAACTGGAACATAACCCCTTTGGCATAACTCCTTAAGCTACAACAATGGGGTGGTTCCAGAACCCCAAAGTAGTCCACGCAAGAGGGAACCTTGTGGATGAAACGGGAAGTGCTCTGCACTACCTACTTGACTAGTGATTCCTTTGTGAGATAATGTTACCATTGTCCATGTGGTGACCCCAATGATAGTACACGTAGATGCACTAGTTGCCTACTGTTCTTGAAGGGGGTAAAGTAAATCCGAGATACTCCCAAACTAGTCAGTGTGACTTTTTGGGTAAATCATGCTCGCTTAAGACAACTTTGTAACACCTAGGATGAGAGAACCACCTAGGAGAATATACTTTGGCCAGGAGCCCACTTTGACCATTCTAAAATAGTGTTGAGTTGTGAACCATATTGAGAAACATGTGATGCGTTACTTTCACCTAGTTTTTACTTGCCTTAGGGTGAGGCGAAACTCTGCCGAAGTGAAGCTAGCATTTTTTGTCATTCTTTTGATTTGTTTCCTTCACATTCTTTTGACACTTTGTTGATCAAAAGAAGGGTGACTACCTTTTTGTTACCAATCAACTGTTTCTCTCACTTTTATGTCCGTTTACACCCATCCATGTTTGCGGTTGGGTTAGTTAAACATCTAAAGTGTGCGGAGGCATTTTCACGTCATTGGTAGCCATTGTGATCTTGATACCCATGTCAAGATCATCATTGTAGTTAGGCGTGGTTCATCACCACGGACTTCCTTAGAAGATTTAGCTTGTTTGAATTGTATCACTACAATTTCAATATTTTAGTCTTGTTTCTTGTAAACTCAACATAAATACCTATATTGTACGGTTACGTTGCACACATTTTTAACTATTCCTAGCTATAATTTGAGATTTTTAGTTCATTTCTATTATTACCTTGATTTCAAAGAGTGCTAGGTGTTACCATTTGTGCGTGTTATACCAATAACACCTTGATATCAATACTTCACATTCTCGCAAAGTGGGTTAACATATCTTGGTGATACTACCGTGTCATTCACAAATTGTAATTGGAACTATTTGAGATATAGGTCTTAATCAGATTTGAGCTCGCTCATCGTATATCTTGATTGGGAGATTGCATTTGACTTCTTGTATTTACTTATGTTTTGTTCATTCCCTTGAACTTGGCATAAGTGAAGACATCTTGTTAATCATCTTGTGACGTGAACTACTCTTTGAAACGTAGTCTAGGAGATACTTCATTTAAACAGGTTTTAATACCAAATGATTGTTTCATTGGTGATTTTATCACTCTATCACATTGGTATTCTCACATTGTTGATTTACTCTTGAAAAATACATCTTGCATTTCACTTAGGGTAGTCACTAAGCTTTGGACACATTTACAATTTACCCTAGTGAAACTTATCACAAAAACATGGCTCCTAAAACACGTCTAGGGTTAAAAATAGACATATGAGGAACAACAAGTGCAAGCTTGGGAAACCTATAACCGACAAGGGTCAAACCCCTTCATTGGACATGACCCAGGACCATTGTTTTCTGTAGAAAGGAAATAGAAGAGATGGTTGATCATAGTGGAAATTAATTAGAGTCACCATGTGTGGACTTTGATTTTGACCCTGCTCTACTAGATGAGTTTCTTCTTAGAAACAAAGATAGAGTGTTGGCACGGGTCATCGAATTAGGGGCCAAATTGCCCACCAAGAATGAACCAATACTACCTATGAATAACGCTGCTGAGGAAGAATGTCCCCTTATCAATATGGAAGATATTTTAACACATGGACAAGCTTCTACCTCTTACGTAGAAAACGATAAAGTGGTAGGGTATAAAATACCCCTTATCAAAGTGCCATGAAGAAACAAGATCGAATAGGAGGCGGTGAAGAACCTCCACAATATGAGGAGGAGGAACCTTTAGAAGAAGAAACAATAAACCAAGCCACAATCCAACAAAAAATCAGCAACCTAAGCCGACAACTTGCTTTGCTTACTTCCCATGTATAAAAAGATGCAAACAAAAACATTCAAAAGTTGAGGCATAAGGTTAATATCAACGAACTCCATCAAGAAAACCAAGGAGAAGAAGATGTATGGTATCATCGTGTTCACATCCCCACTTCTCCCACTAAAGAACAATTGTTCGCACAGAAGTGCGATTATGAAAGTGACGCTTGCAAGCTTACAAGAGAGAAATATAGGGAGCATCAGGAAATATCAATATGAAGAACTATGCCCCTATCCTTTTAACAAGACAATGACCCTTCAACCCTTTCCAAAGAAATTTGATATGCCAAAATTTGACAAATATAAAGGAAAGGGAGACCCAAGGGATCATGTTAAATATTTTTACATGGCATGTCAAGAGGTGTCTTATAGTGATAATTACCTCATCAGACTTTTTCCCAAGAGTCTTGGAGGTTAGGCATTAGAGTGGTTTACGCGCTTACCACGAGGATCAATTTTCACCGGCCGGGTGGCGAAATATTCATGTGTCACTTCTCATATAACATAGAGAGTGATGTCACCATGGTAGACTTGTGTGGTGCCAAGTAACACCCAAATGAGACCTTCACCAGTTTCCTCCAATGATGGAGAGGGATAGCTAGTCGGTTTCCTTGTGCTTTCCCGAAAAGTAGGTAGTCAAGATATCTTCATTCCTAATCTCAACCCAGATATTGCCTTCCACCTCCAAATGCTTTGTGTCTGTACTTTTGAGCAGGTTATCGAGAAAGGGATTCAGATAGAAAAGGCTCTCATTGCTAAAGGCACCCTCAAAAACAATTCTAAAGATAACAAAAGTGTCAAACCCGTGGAAAAGCCGAATATTTTCAACAAAAACAAAATGGTGGTGGGAGATGGAATCACTAATTCCAAACATGTTCAAATGGTCCAAACTGGTCAACCTTTTAAAATGACCAAGGGCCCAATTCAACCACCACCAAAATGAAGAAAATCACCTCTCAATGAACCATTGTCATTCATACCGAAATAGTTGGATGTGGCCCATATAATGACCTATCCTATAACACAACCATTTGATGACAATGCTCCTAAACCTTCATGGTATAAGGAGCATGAATATTGTGAAATGCATCACGTTAAAGGGTATAAGATAAACAAATGTCTGCGACTTCACCACTATATTCAGGACCTCATTAACAACGGGGAGATAGAGGTGGATAACCTCAGAAAAACACAAAAACCTAATGAGAAAATGGGGATTTATAAAAAACCCTTCCCCAAGCACGATAAGTTGGAAAAGACAAAGCCAGATCAGGGAGAGTCATCCCAAACCTATAAAACAATGAATTACTTGTATACAAAAAGGGATAACAATCATTATGATTCACTTATTGGATGTATTCACTCTCTTGCCAACCATGTCAATACCATCCGGATCAAGGGAAAGGATCTGTGTTGTGGTAACAAGGTGTGCCCACCTCGTGATTCTGGAACCCTCTCCGTTGACCCTGCAAACAGGTAAATATATCCTTTTAGAACAACTTGAGAATACCTCTGCTAAAATTTTGATCTTAGATCTTCTCAAGATATCTAATGTGCATAAGGACATTCTATATAAAACTCTTCAGGTCCGGAGTGCCTTTAGACGTCGATCCTCGCGCACCTTTAAGCCGCGGTGGCAAACATTGCACCTAGTGAACATCTCACTTTCAACCATATGGAGGTCCTTATTGAGAATCCTACACATAATCTTCCCCTATACATTGAGGTAGTTTTCACCCATAGGAAAATCAAATGGGTGCTTGTGGATAACGGGTAGGGATTGAACATCTTCATGCTTTGTTTGGTTAAACAATTGGGACATACAGAGGAAGATCTTGAGTCCCATATTATCACTATCACCACATACAACAACGCGGAAAGAGAATCATTAGGGACCATTATGTTGCCCATGGAGGTGGGCGCCACTTGTCATCGACAAAGTTTCATGTCCTAGACTTGTAACTTCAATATAATATGCTTCTAGGCTAACCATGGATTCATGCCATGTAGGTCGTGTCATCAACATTTCATCAATGCATCAAATTGAAGCATGAGGGACACACGATTACAATACCAGGAGATCTAGAGCCCTTTGCTCATTGTAGAGCTCTCAATAGCTTTACACAAAAGGGTACATACGTATGTCCCTCCGCAGATATAGCTGTTCCTCTCCGCCTGAGGCCATGGAATCCGGGTGGATCTGATTCACTTAGTTCTTGCACTCATGGGGCATCTACTTCAACATATCCATTTGATTCATGGGAGATGAAAATCCTAGAATATGGCTGTGGGGATTATAATGTACAACAAGCACTCTTGGTTTCGGACCTCTCATTATCACCTAAGACTAGAGGTCAACCCAACAACCACCTCAGAGACCTAGAGAAGAACACATTGTTGGGTCATTCCTACCTAGAGGCTTGTTAGCTGAGGAGAAATTACTTGATCCACCTACAACTTGGGTCCCTGAGGACACTCAGCCATCCTGTTATCAAACCCCGAGAGTATGAAAAATATAGTAGAATGATGTACTCCATGGGCTACAAAGGCCTCGAGATGTGGGAGGAACTAACAAGGACAAAGAGAAACACTCCCTCTTCCACACTTCAAAAGCAGAAGATACGACATCAGGATCCACCCTTATGGAGCGCACACCCAACGATCAAGATGTAACTTGTTTGGAGCGTGAGGATAGATTTGATTACCTAGATAGCGATACAAATTCCCATTGTAGCCAATATGAGGATCTGGCCTCCATGAACCTTTTCATGAATAACGTTGTCTTGACCATAACCCCCACTGAACCAACCCTTGACCTTTTATACCCTTCCCTTGTCGAATGGGACCAAAAACATCAAGTACCACTAGATTTATTCAAGAATGACGAGGCTATTGCAGAATTAATGGGCATAAGGGATAAAATTCCTATTGGAGATCACAAGAAAGGTTTATTTATCGACTTAGACACTTGCACCTACTTTGGCGAGGAGGTTGAATTTCATGGTCAGCAAAACTTAAAGAAAAGTGAGGGAAAAATCTCTAAAGAAAAGCCTCAAAGAAAATCAAAGTCCAAGTCACATGTGAAAACCTCTGTGTGAGGCAATGGTTGAAAAACAAATAAGAAAATAAAAGGACAAAAAAAGTGACCATGCCAAGGATGAAAATATCGTGGAGACATCCTTGGATGAAGATCTCAACCTTCCTCCTGATCCTACGTGTATGGAGGATTTATCAAAATTGTTAGTCAAAGAAACCATTGATGTCAACATTAGTACCAAAGAAGATCCCAAGATAGTAAAATTGGGGGCATCACTCTCAACTAGAGAACAAAAGATGTTCACTATGTTGTTGTGGGAGTTCATTGATGTGTTTGCATGGTCTTACAAAGACATGCCCACTTGATCCAACTTTGGTTGTGCACAACCTAGTCATACACACAGATGCCAAGCCTATCAAATAGAAGCTCCGAAAGATGCATCTAAGAGTGGCCTTGTTGGTTAAGGAAGAGTTGGAAAGGTTTCTTACAATGGGATTTATCAGACCAATTGACTATTTTGAATGGATATCAAACATTGTTCCTGTCCAAAAGAAACCTATAGGTATCCGAATCTACATGGATTTTAAGGACATCAATAAATCTTTCCCTAAAGATGATTTTCCATTACCCAACATTGATATGATTGTTGACTCAACAATAGGGTACGAAATGCTATCACTCATGGATGGTTTTTTCAGGTTATAATCAAATTAAGATTGTTGAGGAGGACCAACAAAAATAGCTTTCACAACTCCTTCGAGAACCTTCGCTATTAGGTGATGCCATTTGGCCTTAAGAATGTGGGCACAACTTATCGGTGGGCCATGACAGAATATTTTATGATATGATTCATGAAATCATGGAAGACTACATACATGACATCATGGGAAAGTCCAAAACAAGAGAGGATCACCCTATCATTTTGCGGCGTATCTTTGAACGCTTGCATGAATATAAAGTCAGGATAAATCCAAAGAAGTGTGTCTTCGATGTGCTATCCAAGAAAATATTGGGTTTCATTATATCAAGATGAGGTATTGAGGTAGACCCTGCTAAAGTGTCTACCATCATTGAAATGCCTCCACTTGAGAATATCAAGCAACTACGTAGCTTGTAGGGGAAAATTCATGCCATTCACCACTTTATCTCCTAGCTTGCAAATAAATGTCACTCATTCACTCATTTGCTTAAAAAGGACATCGCTTTCATCTGGGGACCCGAGAAACAACAAGCCTTTGCTTTGCTTAAACAGTACCTGGCTAATCCACCTATCCTAATGCCTCCCACTGGGATAACCACTTTGCTCTATATTTCCACTACACAATATGTTATTGGTGCGTTGCTCACCCAATACGACCTTATCCATAAAGAGAAAGTGGTGTACTATCTAAGTTGCACCCTCATCACCTATAAACTTAATTATCCTTAGATTGAAAAGGATTTCTTGGCCGTTGTTTTTATCTTTCGTAAACTTCGCCATTACCTACTAAATAATAAGACCAAGCTCATATCCAAGGTTTAACCACTCAAGTATTTGTTGTCCAAACCCGGCCTCACTAGTAGAATGGCTAATTGGATCATTCTACTCGGTGGGTTTGATATAGAATTTGTCCATAAAAATCGTTAAAGGACAAGTACTTGCAAACCATCTAGTAGACATACCCTTGCATAGCATGAAACATTTGAGTCTGGATCTGCCAGACACCTCCTTACTCTACATTGAAGAATCTACCATGTGGTAGATACATTTTGATGGATCATTTACGTTTCATGGTTCAGGTGCAGGAGTACTCCTTATTAATCCTTCCGGTGATCCTATACCACAAACTTTCCGCTTGGCCTTCCCTTGCACGAAAAACATTACAGTAATATGAAGCACTCATTATAGGAATGAAGCTAGCCATCAAGTGGAATATATATCATGTTAAGGTTGTAGGTGATTCACAGTTAATCATTAAATAAGTAAATGATGAATATAAGGTTAAGGATGAAAAACTCATACCTTATAAAAAGTTAGTGGAAACTCTAAAGGAGTATTTTGTGCGCATTATCTTTGAGAAAATCCCAAGAGTGCAAAACAAATCAGTGGATACTATGGAAATGGTAGGATCTATGCTTTGAATTTTGCCAGGGAACAATGATATGCCATTCTTCGTAGAAAACTTATGCCTGCCCGCATATGACATGCCAGAATCTTGCCTAGCTTATGAGGTTGTTGGTCCCCATTCTCCGTGGTACGAACCCATTTTCACCTATCTTAAGGACAAAACATTCCCTCTCGATATCTCCCACTCTGAAAAGTAAAGCCTAATTCGCTAGATAGCCTGTTACACCCTTTTAGGAGGTACACTTTATCTTCATGTCTACGATGGGAATCTATTACATTGTCTGGATGTGATGGAGTCAATCTAGGCAATCAAGGAAGTACACGAATGATTATGCAGAGAACATACAAATGGAATGGTCTTGGCTAAGAAATTGTTGAGAGTAGGTTACTATTGGCCTACCATGGAAACTCGATTCGTAATTATGTTAGAAAATGTATGCTTTGCCAAAATTATGGAAATTTTATCCATGCTCCATCATAACCATTACAACCAATCACTACTCCATGGCCATTCTCCAAGTGGGGACTTGATCTAATAGGGAAACTTACTCCAACCTCGTCTCGATGGTCATTCACACATCATCACAGCTACATAATACTTTACAAAGTGGGTGAAGGATGTACCATTAACCTATGTCACAGGAGCACAAATCTCTAAATTCATCATGAATCACATTATTTACCGGTATGGCATTCCTGCACCATTGTTACAGATAATGGGAAGTCATTTAAGAAAAAAAATATGAAAGGTATTTGCCAACGGTTCCAAATCAGATTAAAATGCTCCACACCATATTACCCTCAAGGTAATGGACAAGCTGAGGTGACAAACAAGATGTTGGTAAGGATTATGGAAAAGATGGTCAGTAAGACAGGTCGAAACTGGCACCTACAAATTCATCTAGCCCTTTGGGCTTACCGAACATCCATTCGCACTCCTACAGGTGTGACACCATATTCCTTAGTGTTCAAGATAGAATCTATCATCCCTTTAGAAATCAAACTTCCATCCTTGAGAATTTCTCTTTGGGACTATTTAGATAAAGATGAAGATTATCGAGTGGCAAGGTTGGCTGAGTTAGAGCTACTAGATGAGAGGTGCATTTGTGCTCTTAATCACCTGAAATTATATCAACATAGAGTCTCCAGAAACTATAACAAGAGAATCATCCCTCATTAGTTTGAGGTTGGTGATTTAGTCATGAAGGAGAACCAGTTCAACACCAGAGCAGAGCGAGAAAAGAAAGGGAAGTTTGAACCACATTGGTTAGGACCCTATGTCATAGTTTCCAAGTATGGCACAGGGGCATACAAGTTGGCTCACCCCAATGGTGATGAAATCGGGAGCCCATGAACACCATGCATCTTAAGAGGTTCTATGCCTAAACATGGCGCAAGGAAGTTAAAAAAATCAAAAATACAAAAAATCAAAAACATCAGAAAAAGAAAAAGAGAAAACAAGTCATCCACTAGTGAAAACCATGCAATTGTGGCACTTTGGACAAGTCCTTGGGTGAAAAATGGTTTCCGGCACCTCAGAGGATTTGTTGTTCACAAGCATTCTGTATTAGAAGGGTAGTTGTCTTTGGTCTAGACCAGGTTCTCTGTCAAGATTCCTTTTGCACATCATCATGTCCAGCCTTGATCTGGCTTTGTTTTCTTTTATTCATTTATGAGGGGCATGGTCTTTTGCTATTTCCCATCTTATGCTAGGGGCAACTCAACAACTTCACCTTTTTGTTCATAAGCGCGTGGCTTCGCCCTTGTATATTCCACACCTAATGCTCTGGGCATCCATGCTTTCTTTGTAACCTACACATAGCTTTAGAAAATCGTTAGAAAAACATAAAAACAATAGAAAATTGTTTCACAAAAACCTAAACAATAGAAAAATTGGTGCATGAACAAATATCTTACAAAAACATGTACTTGCATTGTCTTGTTTCCTTGCTTTGCTTGTTGCTTGTATAGTGTTTTACGTGCTTGCTTTTGAGTTGTTTGTTTCTTGGGTGTACTTTTTCATAGTTCATCTTTTCTTTCTTATATTAGATTCATTCTTGCTTGTGCATATTATGGTGTGTCTCGACATGCTAGTGAACATTGGGAAATCATGATGTAATGTGTTAATTCATTATGTTTTTTCTTGAGCATTTGGTTGTGTTTGTTACTTGTTGATAAGACATGGTCAATCATGGTGTATTGCATTAATTCCTAGTGTTCGATGTTAACATTTGATTGTGTTTCTTGCATGTGATCTGTTTTGTTATCATTCACATCACTTTACCATCATTATCATCACATCTAGCATCATCTATACATCATATATAAGAAAAATGCTAAGTTTTATATCATGCATGTATGCTAAGCTAGTCATTGCATATCATATCATCAATGGGGGCAAGAGGGGTTGCACATAATCAAAAATCCATCCCCCCGAACCAATATCATCATATCATCTTGTCCATAGACATCAAAATAACACATGAGAGGTACATTTGATATCATCTACAAATCTATCATCTAAGCATCCATAACACATGTATACATCAAACATCGACATCGATACATACAAAGTGTATAAAATCGATAACATCATCACATCATCCATACATGCTGAAATAAACAAAAGCAACATGTAATGAAAATCTACATAGTAATTTTGAAAAGGGGTATTTCACATCATAGAATTATGCCCACTCGTGTTACATGCATCGTAGTACAACAACAATGCAATGGATCATCTCATAATATGATAACATCATAAAAATATCCATAAGTGCTGAATCAAGAAAATAACATGTATCGAATCCAATGTAGGCAACATGCCCGCTCAAGATACTAAACATGATTCATGTCCCATCATCAATTGGCTCCCCATTAATTTAAAGACAATGAAAAAACCATCTATATGCATATATCAAAAACAAAGACATACATAATCATGTGAGTCTGAGCCAAAACAATAAGTCCTCATATATATATATATACATGTGTGTCAAAATATACATCTGTATCAAAAATGGATACATACAAATCTGTGCTCTACATCAAAAATGCCTTCAGCTGAGGAGTACAACAAGGATATATCAAAAATGTCTGTATACATACATATAATGTCCTGATCAACACTCAAATACAAATACATCATCGATACATGACGCTATCAAAAAGGGGGCATGCATCTGAAAGAATCAAGCCTTCATCATGAGGCATCATAAAAAATACATGTCTATAATCACTGTACATCACAAATCAGCCTTCATAAGAGGCATACATACAAAAGAATCTATACAATACAAAGGTGGCTATCAACCACAACTCTCACCCTCATCGGGGCTCCCAGGTTTGTCCTCTAGACACCAGAAATCTAGAGGCTAGGATGGCACTAATCTCACCACATGCTTCTATCAAAGGCTATCTCATGGATCTGGTCAAATTCCTGGACCTCCGTGATCAAGAGCCTGATGCACTCGATCTTGATAACTATGGTAATGCCACTCTCTACTCTGGTAGAACCACTCTATAGTATGCAGTCCTATAGAAAAGGGCCTCCCCACCAAGCCTGGTGGCATCACGAATCAGATCTGCATCACCTAAGATGAGCATTGCACAAAGGGTAGATCTCTCTCACTGTAACTTGGCCCAGTCCGCCTCGGCTGCCTCGCGAAGAGTGACCTCTCAAGTCCTCTCTATGGTCATCACCTATAGCTCGGCATGGGCCTGGTCCCTCTATGCTAATACTTCCTGATAACGGGCATGTATGTGATCTCTTTTGTGCCACAACCATACACACTGGGATTGGGACCTGATGTAGGACGCTAAATATCTGAGCCCCTTATGTTGTTGTCTCTTGTATCCGGGTCTATCATGCACCTCTGTCATCTCCTAGGCTGCCGGCTGGGCCCGATCCTAAACCCACCCTGATAGTAATGTCACAATTTAGGGTCGGGCCTCATCTCATTTTGCTTTGGTTGTCATGCGCACCAGCCTCGAGCCTCATCTATCTCTACTCTAGCCACGTCTCTCTCGGCTATGAGCTACTACACCTATACCTATGTTGTGGCTATCTATGCCCATTTGGCATGAGGCTATGTGCCTCAGGGACTAGTCCCCGAGGCACTCTCGGGAAGACTGCCCTACTCAAAACTCGCCCGCCTCGAGGTGGTGGAATAGCTGCTTGTGATGGGCCCTGCAACCTCAGTCCCTGTGCCTGTGGGGTACCCTGTCCATCATGTGGGATCCCATCAAAAGGATCCTCTATGTCTAGCCCTAGTGCCACAACCCTATCCCTACACTCTAACCCATGCCATACCTCTACGGGTGGGTGAATACTTGCTTCCCATGCTATCTCTAGAATAGTGAGACGCTGGGTAATACTTTAGCATACCAAGCTACATAATCAATTATAGTCCCTAGGTCTCTCACCTGTCGTAATGGATCCCATGCTTGGGGGACCACCTGTAAGAAACTTTCCTAGCTCAGGCCACTAGTATACAAGGCCCCATAGTCTGCTTCTCAGAGTCCTTGCGAGCATGCCAGATATCTAGCCGAGGGATGCCCAGTACTCGGCCAAGCCGCCACTAAGACTGTCAACATGATACAGCTCCATGATGTAGCTACATCTGCCAATCAAGAAGTACTCCACTAAGCACATGCTGAGCTCTGTGGCATCCTCTACCCACTTGAAGTTCCTGTATGGATGCCAAATGATGTCTATCACTACTAGCTCATCAAACTCCCACCTATATTTGAATAGGCTACCAAGGTGACCATGAATGTCTCCGCCAACTACTATCCAAGCCATGTATGATGGATCCTTGGGATCTCGAGACTTAGAATGGGCTCACGGGGCATCCAATAGCTATATGATCCCATGACCATATCTGTAGCAATGATGCAGTCCCACGGTCTTCTGACTATGGTATGTAATAAGATGCAGATCCCAGTATAAGTGGTCCAGTACACACTGCCCCCAACAATATCTCTCACCACTGTAAATACCGTGAACTAGTGGCAACAATCCTCTTAGGAATGAATTCCCTATCTTATCAGTGAGTAGGAACCCACTGATAAGTGACATGATATAGAGTGGTCCCCGATGCAATGTCAAGTCGGAGATGCACTCGTGTAGGGCTATAGTCATCCTATCATGTGGGATGTCATCAACTCTGAATAAAGCACTACATGCTACTCTGATCAACCCTGCATCCGAACTATACTCAATTAGTGTACCCATCATAGGCACACGTAGAATCTGCCAAACATCCTCTATAGTCACTATAATCTCCCCTGTGGGTAACCTAAAGCATTGGCTCTCGCTATGCCACCGCTCAGCTTAAAGACGGTCGGGAGGCTGTGATCTAATACAATCGATGGCATTCGAGCCACGGGGCCCAGTCCCGCTACCTCCAAAGTAGTATCGCCATCACTCGGTAGTCACGCTGGCACATACTACCCTCTAACTTGGCAATCCGGGAGTAACGCTCTCATGTCTCTGTAATACACTGGTAGTTGTCTCTACAAAATAACACACCACTCATTAGTTTCTAGCATTTCCTCTAAAAATCTATCTCATTTTTTTAGGGTTAACCCAAAAATCCTAAAAATTCTTCTAAGTGTCATGTTTTGGACACTTTTCTATCTTTTTTCTATCTGTCTGGGGTGCCTGTGTACCCTTTTGGGCGTGTGTGCCATGTTTTCAGCACTGCGCCCTCTTTCGTGCAATTTACATGCCCTTTTTGGCATGTGCGCCACTAATTTGGTGCTTGCACATGGACATGTATGGTTCTACGTATGTGTTCTTGCCTCTCCATGCTTGTGCCATGCGGGCATGTGCGCCCCATTCCCAGCATATGCACGTGTGCACACATGTGCTCGTGTGTGCGCATGCATGTGTATGTGTGTGTGATTTTGACCGCGCGTGTGCACACATAGACCTGGTGCCTACACCCTTAAAAGGATGCCTGCGCCCCTAAACTAGCACTTGTGCACCCTATCTCACATCGTGCCTGCGCATAGGCATGCCTACGCATTTTTTATGCCTAAAACCCTAATTTAATGCATTAATGACACAATTAATGGGTAGGGTTGTGATACTCACAAACGGGTTGTCATCCGCATGCCGCTGGTACCCCTAGACTGCATCTACACACCTCAAATGGTCTCATGTGATCACCATGGTTCTCTTGAGTGTCAAAGGCTCACAATAATTTTTCTAAACTAAGTGGTTAAAATGAATTGAGCTCACAATAATTTTTCTAAACTAAGTGGTTAAAATGAATTGATTGCAATGTTTTTACCCCACAGGAGGGTATATTAACCGGTTTTTCACCGTTTGGAGAGCCGGGAGACCTGTTTACTAAATAATTTTTTTTCTCTTCTTTCTCACCATATTGGGGCATTTTTTGTTGTCCAATACCCCTTTCTTCTCCCTGGGGCAATTTTATTGCTCCTTGGTGATTTTTCTTCTTCTTTACACTCTCGTAAATAATTATTTTTCTTAATTTTTCCACTTAACAAAGGCATTATTTGTCCTTTGTTTCTCCTTTCTTCCACCTAGGGCACTTTCTGTCGCCCTAGGCCTTCATTTTCTTCTTCTATTTTCTTCTACTATTCACCATGGTTTGGAAATCAAAAAAATAATAAAAATAGTATATATATCAAAAAATCCAAAACGAGGAAATTTTTTTCAAAAAAATCCTAAAAAATAAAAAACCCTAAAAAATGGTAACTTGTTTATTATGGCTGAAACTTGTGTCTTGCACATGGTATTCTCTCCATATCCTACTGGTTTGTTTCACATCTTCCCCAATTAATAAGACTCCTGGATCACCGATTCACAACCATTCACAAAGCTAGTTGCTTGCTTTGTCTGTACTCGGGCACTTTTGTTGCCCGGTGTTGTTTCATTATGTAAAAACACTTTTAATGGACCCCGTGTCCATTTTAATTTCCCCTTGCATGTATCCTTGCTTGGGACATCATTTTTAATCCTTGTCATCAATCAAAAACTTGTCGATCTATTCAAAGATCGATAACAAAACATTTGTACAACTGTCTTGACCATTGTTGGGTTGGATATGTGTGTTCATACTTGTTTTCCCTGTTACATGAGCTTTTTTCCTTCTCATATTACATTGCATTATTGTATGTTGCATGGAGTTGGTGTTTTTAGCAATGGACAACTATTCATAGTATGGATTTTCATGTCATTCTACCTTTGTCGTATGCTTATATTTTTAATAAGGGCCGATGATGTAGTTCCTATGGAAATATGATGACATCAAATTTGTTCCAAACAAATAAGTGGCTAGAGGCTAAGCTCTTCTCTCCCCTCGTCCATATTTCTTCTACACCACTTCCCTTTCACCCCTAATTCTCCCTCTCATCGGGGCATCCTACCTTGTCCCCATTCTTCTGCCTATCTCTCATATTTTTTGATCATCGATCGGCTTCTTTCATCACCCCATCGACACTCGAGGGGGCATCTCTCCCTCCTACTAATTTTTCTTCTATCCCTTCAAAATTTTCTTCCATCTACTATCTTTGAAGTGACGTCACTTATGCCACCCCAAAGAGGGGAAAATGTAGACACCTATAATTATGCCTAAGCAATTTAAATACTTAAATTGTGCTAATTATCTCCTTTCCCGCAAATTGATGACATATTGTCAATAGCGCTCATCTTCTCTTCCATTTTCGTTAATTGATTACACTAATCTAATTAATTAATTCACTTATCCACTAACAACTTAATTAATGACCTTTTGTTAATTAATCACCTCCTCTATCTAGATTAATTAATTATTATTAATTAATTAGTCTTCCCCTTCATTTAACTAGTAAATCAATATTTAATTGATTTAATCCCTTTCTAATAGCCTAAATCATACTAATATTCCTCTAATTGGCTTCTATAAGCTCACATCTACCTATTAGTTAATCACATTTGATTAATTAAAGCACCCCCAACTCCCATGACTTGCTAAGCATAAATTAAACCCTTCTAAAGTAAGGTTATCTTTAATAAAGCAACCTTATCCATTCCTAATCATGTTTCACCTTTATCCCAAATTCATGAGAATGTGTTGAATCCTTTATCCTTTGGGCTATATAAGGAGCCTTCCTCCTACCTTTATACCTACACCTAAACCTCCTAAGAGAGTAAATGCAAAGCATATAGCTAAGAGACTAAGAGCTTGCATTTGGTCCTCTTGAGAGTTCATCATCTTGAAGAGTTAATCCTCTTTCTCAAAAGTGCTTAGGTCATATGGGAGGTGTCAAAAGGGTCTTGTAGCCCAACTTTGACTATCCCTCATTCCTAGGTGCTTGGAACCTTAAGGAAAACTATTTTGATAGCCATGGAGCCTACCTAGGTTCTTTCATTTGCATGTTGTTAAAGAATAGAGGTTATTTAGATACTTAACATTGTTGATTTCATAGTTTTATTGATAAATGTTAGCATCTACCCCTTGATTAATTCTTATCATGATGGTGCTTAGAATGTTTTTTTAGTTCTTGCTAATCAAGACTATTTATGTGTTAATCTTCCATTCATATTTAGCATCAGTTAGAAACAAACACTTGCACACAATATCTACTAGGTGTCACTCAACCACCAATGCCAAGAGAAACCAAGTTAACAATACTTATTTCTTTATTTAGAAAACCTAAGCGAAAGGGTTTGGTCACTAGGTGGGTCAAGATGTGTGCCTACGACTCTCCCTTCCTCATTCAATGAGCTCTCACTAGAATTCAAGGGGATCTCTCTTCCATGCTTGCCAAGATGGGATTGCATGATTTATAAGATCTCATGCCTTCCACACAAACCTCAAATCCCTCCCGCAATGTATGCCTCCATAAATCCATCACTCCTACAACTTCACATTGTCTCTCCAACTCCCTATCCCAAGCTTAATTATACTTGAGTCATCTCTCTTCTCTCTCCATTTCAGACACAAGGTCTGCCATCTTTCTCCACACTAGATTCCATGTCTGGTGCTTAGTGGGAAGTTAGTCAACCATATCAAGTACCTCCAAACTCAAATTAATATATAGGATCTTGATAGCTAGAGGTATAACCCACAAGAATGATCCTCTTGGCTCCCTTAAGAACTCAAACTCAGTAACCTCCAGACAATAATATGTAGAGATCATGTATTCTAGAGTATAGCTAGTCAATACCCTACTCCACCATTGATCCATAGTACAACTCCAAGTCAGATCAAAATCATGATGCCTATGAACTCTTGTCCATACATGAGGTCTATAATACTAACTTGACTTTGATGCATATGTTAACATCCATTCATATAACTCTATTAGGAAACAACAGAATAAGGTCTCATACAACTCATGATACAAGTGATCCTCTACCCATTTACATGCATCAAACTCAATTCCAGTGTTAAATATTTGAGAAAACTCATCCTCCATGCTTTTGAGCCATGCTTCAACACTATCCAAATTCAAGCACTCTGTCATTACACATCATTCTCATAAAAATTTAAAAGAGGTCCCGAAAATGGAACCAAAATGTAATCATCTTTCATATACCTTCTTTCTACCCCAAGCACGTCATCCTATCACCTAGTATGCATTGGGCACTCACCCGAGGCACACAGGAGTTGATCCCCTCCTTTATGTGAGCTTCGCAAGAATGTTCCACCATTAATGGAGGATGGGTTGTAGGAACAGAAATATATGCATTCACTCAAAAACATAAAAGTACAGATACTAGATCCAGGCACAAATGTACCATAAATGGAAATAAACATTGTAATAAACATAAAGAAACTAGATCTGATCCATAACAACATGAATAACACAAGGGTTTATACCCATAAACAAGGATATCTAGAATAACACATCATATATTGATTTATAAACATTTATAGTAGCCTCATTACATCACAAGGGTCATACAAACCAAATATATCAAGAAATACCATCTCAAAACCCTATAAGATACTCTACACAAAGAGTTCTTAACTATACCCTCCTAATTCCTATGCATCTCTCTACTAAGTTTACTTGTCCTCCCTTTTTAGGATCTAAATGCATCCTTATATAGGATAAGATCTCGCTTTATCTTATTTTCAGAAGCAAGCACCCATTCCTAATGCCATCATCTTTTCCATACTCAAGTGTCCAAGCCATACAGATGCCAACTAACCATAACAACCTCCACTCTCCAGCCCATAACCATAATGATTCCTATCCTGGAATATTCTCTCTTGTGGAATATTCTTTTCTTGATTTTCAAGTCTCCATGTAACAACCTTATCCACTCATCATTATTCCTATCCATAGCTTCATGTGTTTTCTATGTGACGCCATAATGCAAAATATGGATGATTCCTTAAACCCTTATTCTCCTTCTGTGCATGCCCTAGTTCCATCTCAAACCCTTTCCTTCAATGCTTTTCCCTAAGAACCTTCTTCTTGTAATACCTTCCATGCATACTTGACTTATTGTCTTGGGATGTAGTCAATTCAAGGCCCAAAATTTAATTTATGATGATGTAATGTGGATATGTGGTGATGATGATGATTATATGTTTTTTACTTTATATTCGATGATGATGGTGAATCTATATGCAATGGTTGAATGTTTTATTATATAATATATGATGTTTAGTTGAAAAATAGATGTGATAGATGATAAACATAGATGATGATAGATATAATATGCAAATTGGATGTGTGATAGTTGATGGCTAGTACACAAATGATTTAAATAAAGTATATGTCAGTGTAAAAAAGGATGGATGGAGAAATATTAGAAAAGAATGTAACTCGATGATTTGTGACCTATGGGTACAAAATATTTTACATCATATCAAGGAGGGTGTGAGGAAATGATGCCTCCAACTGCATTAGAGGTAAACAAGAAAGGGATCCCAGTAACATAATGTACATGCAAATAGAACATGTGTTACCATATAACTAATTATAGTTAGTTATACCAAAGATCTGAAAGAAATATAGAATGAGTTCATAAACCTAATGTCAACATGACAAAGGGATTTGTGATGTAACTTGTACGTGGAAGAGGATTATCCATAAATGGTGTTCCCTAGGTCTATGCCCCATCTCTGGGTAGGGAAAAGAGAAAACTAATCAATGCGGGAAGTTGGCTATGATAAATTTGATCAATGTGGGCAGCATTTTTAGGATACCGATAAGATAAAAGGCTAATCAATGCGGGAAGAATTTAGTACCATGATACAAGAGAGTATCCATCCTTCAAGGGTATGGTCTACTTTATACATATATTATTTCAATGGCAAGAATGATATACATGATAGTCATCCTTCGAGGGATCGGTCTATTTATTTGATTTTCTTTTTTTTTTTTTTTCTTTTTTACATGAACAACTATCCTTCGAGGGAGCATTATTTTTTTAATAACTTTGAATTTTTATAGGAGCATCCATGAATTTTAAATTTTACATGGGGAAGAGTTGGGAATAGCTAGGTAGACCACTTAGGAGGGGATAATAGATGTACAAGTGACACCTTTGGACCCTTAGCATGGTTCCAAGAGTAAATAAGAGGGTGATGAATGTAATTATCACAGAGTTATCACAAATAAGGGAGAACCTATCCATAAGGAAAATGTTATGGACAAAGCTGTGATGCCCATATTTAAGGTCATGTCTAGGAAAATGACAGTGAGACCACATAATTCCAAATCGGGACAATGATAGAAGCAAGAGGCTAATGATGGAGAAATAATATAAGGATATGACTAAGTGATCATTGGTAAGTATGCTAATAATATAATGGTCACAAGTGTAATATGTTAATTGGTTCCACTTCTATTTTACCATCAAGGGATACCAAACAATAGACTCCCAACCCATACTTATGCGTGATGATTTTTGGTCCAATAAAGTTGGGGAAAACTTTCCACTTTGGCTCTCTTCTAGAGTCGTAATGTTTTGATTTTATTTAAGTATGATGTCACCAACATTAAAGTCATACTCTTTAAGGTGCTTGTTGTAAGCATGCTTGATGCACTCTTGATAAACATGATGATATCTGAAGAGAAAGAAGGTGATTTTCATCTAACAACTCGAGTTGTGTTAGACGCTCCTGACAATAATATTCATCAGAAATGAAGTCGTGAAGAGATACACGTAAGGATGGAATTTGAACTTCAAGGGGAAGAACAGATTCAGATCCATAAATAAGAGAAAAGGGTGTTGTATGCATGGAAGTCCCAATGTTCATCCAATAATCCCAAAGGGAAAAATGGAGATGAAGATTCCAATTACAACTGATTGATAAATAGTCTTGACAAGAATGTTATAGAGAGTTTTATTATTCACTTCATCTTGGCCATTAGCTTAAGGATAGTATGGAGAAGAGAAGCTAATTTTGATATTGAATGAGTCACAAAGCTTCTTGAGATATTTTTTTTTAATAGACATTTCGTTTTCCATGATGATTTTATGAGGAATGTCGAAGTGAAAATGATATACTTCGATAGCTAAAGTTGATAATTGGACCAACTTTGGATGAGGTGAGTGGAATTTTTTCTACCATTTTGGTGAAATATTCCGTTCAAGTGATGATGGAGTGATGTTGCTATGAGGATCGAGGATTGATGGTACCAATGAGATCAAGGCCCCACTGTGAGAAGGGCCAAATATATTGAGTTGGATGAAAGCCTTGACTAGGAATGTGAATAAGATTGGTGTAGACACAAAATCATGCACTTTAGGCATTATTTAGTCCCAGTCTCATACTGCTATTTATAAGGTTTTTGAGTGAAGAAAGTACTAATTAACCCCCATATTTTAGCCATGTTACTTTATTTTCTTACGTCATTCCCGACCTCTTGCACCAGCATGCCCAGTCAAATTTCATTGTTTTTCATCATTTTATCTTTAACTGGGGTGCCCATGGGTTCCCTGGTCCCACCAGGGGCACCCCGATCCTTTTTAAATTTTCCAACCACTTTTTGAGTACTTTCTAGCCATTTCAACTTCTTTTCTTTTTGGTGGTTGGCCATTCAGTGGTTAATTATGAAATTAGATCAAGATAACCCTATAAATATAAAGTTATGAGACCATAATGAGGGACCAAACACTAGTCACTACTATCATCCACCTAGGGTTGCATCTATCAAAGGCATTTGGAGATCATTTGCATACATTTAGCTCCATCACAAGGACAAGGTTGGTTAATCTACATCACACAAGAATATGGGGGATTCTAATCTGTTCTATCCATCATTCTACTACATTTTACATCTAATAATTTCTCGCTACTTCACAAAGTGCAACTATCACAAGAGAACCTAGGGCACATGATGCACACACACACACCATAACTACATTTAGGTCCAAAATGTAGTACAACACTTAGTTAGTAAGACCCACATTGTTATGGAAGGTGAGGTCATTCTAATCCATTCATTTGTATTCTTATTTTTTAGTGTTTTGATACTTCCTTTGGTCTCTTACATGTATTTCTTTCATCTTGGATTATAAATGACACACTGGAGTAGTGCGACCAAGTGCTTTCCCTTCCCCCTACAAAGAAGAGTTTCTAATTTCATGTGATTGGTCCTCTTTTCAGGCCACATTCTCCTATAAGTGATGTTGCATGGACCCCAAAAGAGTGGGGGCGTAATTTTGGGTTTTACATACTACACATCACATTTACACCAGTTCAGTTCAATGCACTTTCTGCCCTTAGCATTATGGGTTACATACAATGAGTGGTTTAGACCAGTCTACAAACCCCATACACAATGAATTTTATAGGACATGGTAGTCCTTAGAATTATGGGAAGCAATTAAATGTTGGAGGATACAATAGAATTCCTCCCAATACTTCTTCGGTGAGTAGCATCAGATTGCCCAAAAAACTAGGACGTAAAGAGATATCATCATGTTGGTGCCCATTTTTATCATCTACCATTTTTCCATGTTTCCCCTTTTCTCTTTGTGCTCTGAAAAATTTTTCCTCATGAAATCGATGATGTGAAGTTGTAGCTCCATTCTTGTGTATTAGATTATTTGCAAACTCATTACCTTGCCCTAATTTGCTAAGGAGAAGTGTGGTTTTGCCCTATTTTGAAGAAAAAATAACTTTAGATTCTCCCATCCTTCGCATTTATTGAAAAAACAACTTGTATCTGCATTTGAATGCTTTGATTTGTTCATTTTTTCTCCATTTTTGCACAATTTTGAAGGAATCTCTAAGTTTTCCCTGCGTTTTGCCCTAATTTTTCCCATTCAAACACCTCTGTCATTTTTCTTGTGTTTTCCTAGCCTTTGGAGTTTGAAATTGTTTGTTTTATACATATTTACCCTCAAAAATCCCTTGCCATGGTCATAAATTTCTTTGAATCACTTTCCATTTGTCCTTTGATTGAAACTTTCATCACCCATGAAGAAAAAATCGATTTTGGGTGTCATTTGGCATTTTCTACGTTTTTGACGGTCATACGGGCATCCTTTTCCCGTCAATTTTAGCTCAAAATTCTTCTCCTACATGGCCGTTTGTGATTTGACAAGGTTCAGTGGGTGCCTGAGCAACTTAACATTTTTTTATTTTTTGAAAAGGTCTAAATTGTCCCCATAGGTCCGCATACGCTCAGCCTAATTAGAGAGCAACACGTGGTAGGTGGAGAAATGGATCGGCGTAGTAGTTTGAAACTTTTTTCCCTTTGGTGAAAAGGTGTTACAATTCAAAATAAGTTTGCAGGCCCTCAGCCAATCAGAGGGTGACACATGGTAGTTAGAAAAGTCAAAATAGTGGAGGGGCGGAGCTATGGAGGCACGGTGGAAAAATTTCCTTTGGTGAAAAGGAGTTAAAGTATGAAATGAGCCCGCAAGCCCTTAGCCAATCATAAGGTGACACATGGCAAGGAAAGGTGGAGGTGCGGGAGTGCAGAGGAAATGTTGAAAAATTTCCTTTGAGGAAAATGTTGTTAAAATATAAATAAGAGCGCTACTTGTAGCCAATCGGTGAGGACACATGTCCTGCGGAAGGGTGGAGCCGCAGAGGAAAAATGGAAATTTTTCCTTTTTCCAAAAAGAGGAAAAATGTTTAAAATTGAGCCGCGACTCCGTATCCAGTCATATTGCACCATGTGTCAAGCCCAAATCTCAATGGTGGAGCAGCGAAGGAAATTGAGAAATTTTGCAAATTTTCCAAAAGGTTAGAAAAAGGTAGAAAGGCACCCTCGAGCCCATTTTGGCTTATTTGTGCCATGTGGAGGGCTCAAATTAAAGGGAGAAAGGAAAATCAATGGCAACTATACATTTTGTCATTTTTACTACCATTTTGGCTCTAAGAAGTGTGGAAATGCATTTTTTGCATCGAATTTGATTGATTTTTTTGTGGATTCATGTTGTTTGTGCCTACAAGGACCAATGCAATTAGTTTTGAGGATCAATCTGAAGATCATATATGTTTTTGAAGTGAAATTTTGCCCTAGCTCGTCTAAAACATAAAATATCAAATCCAGAAGTTGCAGAGTCAAATTTTGGAGGGATAAGGATGAAATAATGAAAGGAAGGGGTTCTACATGCTTTGAAGATGAAAAGCATGCCTCCACAATGGATAAT
Source organism: Taxus wallichiana var. yunnanensis (assembly GCA_018340775.1). NCBI lineage: Eukaryota > Viridiplantae > Streptophyta > Pinopsida > Cupressales > Taxaceae > Taxus > Taxus wallichiana. The sequence continues at coordinate 311,830,740 of CM031236.1, forward strand.
GATGTGAATTTTGCAATGATTCATATATTTTTGAGACAACTGGCAACTTTTTGGACATGTTCTATTAAACATCCTTGTCTTTGAATCATGAGGAATTTTTGTAACAAATTTGATCCTTTGGCATATTATTTTCTTAGGAAGGAAGGATCGAAGGATATTGAATGCTATATATTCAATGAATTTGTCATGCAAAGGGTTGGAAGAGTTTAAATAATCTGGAAAACTAAAAATTTCATGGGAAAATTTGGGAAGAAGCCCATTCTCTGAGTGACCACTTGAGAAACTCATGTAATTCTCTCTGTATCAAATTTCAAATCATGTTAAGTTTGTTGCACATGTATAGCCATTAACAAGCTCTAACATTGTTATTCAAAACATTCCCTTGCTGATAAATCTGATCATTTTTGAGTTATTTTGTGTTGTCTTTGGAAATATCTGTGAATGCTTACATTTTAGAATGCATTTCAAATTTGTGTTTCTTGTTTCTGTTGCAGTCTTGTGTTTAAAATCTCTCTTGATCATACATGGTCTCATTTCTTGTGATAGTTTAGTGGCATTTGCAATCTCACATTTAGAAGATCTTTCATCTGATAAAGAGATAAACAAATTTAAAATCACTTTACCTTCCTTGAATTTAGAGATTGTTTGTAAACCTTTGGGTGCACCTTAGGTCATGATTAAATAGTGATTGCTAAATGCTTCATTGGTTCATTCTAACTCAAGATTTTGTGATAGATCATCAAAGATTGTGTATAAAAGTGTAGTTCTTGGCCTCCATTTGATGCACATATCCTGGTTGAAGGGATTATTAACCATTTTGATACTTTCTTTTGTTAAGTTTCTCCAGATTTTGCTGAAATCCTCAAAGAGTCTAGCGGACCTTGGTTTGTCTTATCTAAAATCCTACCCAAAATCATTCAAATAACCAATCCTATCTTGTACTACCCCTATTTTGACCTGTATACCCATAGAAAATCAAAATCCATTTGCTAAAGTATGCAGAACAAATCAGGGTTTCAAAATGTCTTCAGTAACCCTTGCCTTTCATAGAAATTATCTCCATAATCTAGAAGTGACAACTTGTGAAAGTCAGATTTGGATTGTTGATTATATTTTCCCAAGGCCCCTTCATACTATTTATACAAATTGAGGGATATCTTCATCTCCTTCACCATTTGAGGGTTATAAAATAGGTCCTCTTACCTTGGTTGAAAGGCACAACCTAAAACAGTTAGGACAAGATCAAGTCCTTGTTGAGTGTTATCCATCTCTTCACAAATCTAAGTGCCAGTTAGATCATATCCTCGTATACAAAACAACACACACCATGATCCATCTATCTTCAAGCTTCATGCCATATCTTTGATGTTGCTCAAACTGAAAAGGAGAACAAATTTGGGTACCAACACCAGTGGCACCACTTCCGGGGACATTCTTAGTTCAATTTGATCCATGTGCATACATATTTGAGATATTTGAATGCATATCAAACCCTGGTAATGTCTCTTACAAGTTTTGTTTACAAATATATTGTTAAAGCATCATTCTATACTCAGATTTGCAAGGTGTATGCAAAGGTTTCAAACTCTGTCTGCAATTTTATCAGTTTTCAGTAGTATTTGCACTTCATTTACATTTGTGGTTGATAGATTCAAGAAAAGGAAGATCTGATATGTAAAAATTTGGAAAGATTTTCAAGTCTTTGATAGGTATTTGACAATGTATTTATAGACACCTATAATTACACCCAAGAAATTTAAATACTTAAATTGTGCTAATTATCCCCTTTCTCGCAAATCAATGACATATCGTCAAAGGCACTCATTTTCCCTCATATCATCATTGATTAATTACACTAAGCTAATTAATTAAGTTGCCTATCCAACAAATACCCTAATTAACGACCTTCCATTAATAAATCACCCCTTCTACCTAGAATAATTAATTATTATTAATTAATTAGCTTTCCCTTCCATTTAACCAATAAATCAATATTTAATTGATTTAATCCCCTTTTAATAGCCTAAATCGCACTAATATTCTTCTAATTGGCTTCTATAAGCTTACACCTACCTATTAATTAATCACCTTTGATTAATTAAAATACCCCCAACTCCCATGACTTGCTAAACATGTATTAAACTCTTCTAAAGTAAGGTTACCTTTAATAAAGCAACCTTATCCATTCCTAATCATGTTTTACCTTTATCCCACATTCATGAGAATGTGTTGAATCCTTTATCCTTTGGGCTATATAAAGAGCCCTCCACCTACCTTTTTACTTACACCTAAACTTTCTAAGAGAGAAAATGCAAAGCATATAGCAAAGAGACTAAGAGCTTGCACCTTGCCCTTTTGAGAGTTCATCATCTTGAAGAGTTAAGCCTCTTTCTTAAAGTGCTTGGGTCATATGGGAGGTGTCAAAAGGGTCTTGTAGCCCAACTTTGATTAGCCCCCATTCCTAGGTTCTTGGAGCATTAAGGACAACTATTTTGATAGCCATGGAGCTTACTTAGGTCCATTCATTTATTTGTTGTTAGAGAATAGAGGAGTTTAGATATTTAGCATTGTTAGTTTCAAAGTTTGTATTGATGAATGCTAGCATCTAACCCTTGTTTAATTCTTATCATGATGGTGTTTATGCTTTGTTTTAGCTAAATTGTAGAACTATTTTAGGTGGTAGTTCTTACTTCATTTGATTTAGCATTAAGAAAAGTATACATGCACACATTTGGCACACCCGGTGGGACTTACTCCATTGTCCTTTGCACTTAATTTCAAGTTTTTGTAGTTAAGTTTTATTTTTGGTTACTAACCCTCTTTTACACATGTTGATCTAACTTTTTTTAACATGTTTTGGTGAGGTTGCATGTGTTGGGTCTTCCTTGTAGGTATGAAGGAGGTGAAGTGCTGTCAAAATTGGAATTGAGGGGAAAATTTCAAGATTTCTCCATATTTTCATTTTTAGAGCTTACTTTTTCAACATTCTACATGCTAGTTTTGTCAATTTCTTGAAGATTTTAAATTCTTGAGCATGTAGGTTAGTGTTTGATAGTGCTGAGTCTTATATTTACATATTAATGTGGTGGGTTGCTGTAAAAATTTAATCTTGGTGAGAAAATTTCAAGATTTCATAATGTTTTCATTTTTAGAGCTTACTTTTTCATCATTCTACATGCTAGTTTTGTCAATTTCTTGAAAATCTTAAATTCTTGAGCATGTGTATGTTAATGTTTGATAGCATTGAGTCTTCTATTCATATATTAATGTGATAGGTTGTTGTCAAAATTGAATCTTAGTTGGAAAAATTTGCCCATTTTGCATATTAAGGGACGTTTTTTTTGACATTTTTTAAGTGCATGTCAAGTGCATACCCATGAGCATAAGAGCATATGCGTAACCCATCTTCCGAAGGCCATAACTTTTGCTCCCAACCTCGAAATGACTCCATTTTTTTTGCGTTAGAAAGGTATTGAAGTTAACTATGCAATGAAAACATAAATTTGGGATTTAAACTTACAAAAGTTGTAGGTTTTTCTATTATTTTAAAACTGGTCATTTTCTAACATGTCTAATGTTTTGATGAATGTTGTATTTCCATGCTTACTCGATTTAGATCAAAGCGTGTGTATGCTCTTCTCTTGAACCTTTTGGTGATCTTGAGAATCAAAAACAACTTTGATCTATATCTTTTTAACATTGGGATTAAACTTGGAAATTTAATTATTCATTTTGCTTAAGGGAATGAACCTTTTACAAAGCATTTTTCAACGGTCCTTTGATTTGAAGTTTTCCATTTCTATATAGTTGGGCTAAAGTTTGTGTATGATCTTCTCTTGCACCTTAGGGTGATCTTGAGAATCAAAAGCAACTTTAGTCTTCATTTTATAACATTTGGTAAATTGGAAACTTCATCTTTCACTTTTGGTTTAAGGGAATGAACATTTATCAAAAATTTTGTATGGTTCATTGATTGAAAAGATTTTTATTTACTTTTTAGTTGGATTATTTGTTGTGTATGCTCTTCTCGTACATCCTTTGATGATCTCAAGAATCAAAAGCAAATTTTAATCCTCTTTTAAATAATGTGATTTTCTTGGAGAACTACTAACGCTTGAGTGTAGGACCTAAAAACGCTTGTCAAAGAAAGGAGGAACCAAAACAAAATCAAAACTACTAATACGGTTTGTTATACAGGTTGCCAAAAGGTGTTCAAGCAAACCACACCTAATTAAACAAGATAAAAAGAACAACATATTCAAAACATTGTATTACAGGTTTCGAGAAAAGGGTACGTCCCTCTCCGCTCAACTGGAACATAACCCTTTGGCATAACGCCTTAAGCTACAACAATGGGGGTGGTTCCAAGAACCCCAAAGTAGTCCATGCAAGAGGGAACCTTGTGGACAAAACGGGAAGTGCTCCGCACTACCTACTTGACTAGTGATTCCTTTGTGAGATAGAGTTACAGGTTGTCCGTTGTGGTGACCCCAGTGATAGTACACATAGATGCACTAGTTGCCTACTGTTCTTGAAGGGGGTAAAGTAAAGCCGAGATACTCCCAAACTAGTCAGTGCGACTTTTTGGGTAAATCGTGCTCACTCGTGGCAACTTTGTAACACCTAGGGCGAGAGAACCACCTAGGAGAATATACTTTGGCCAGGAGCCCACTCGACCACTTTAAAACAGTGTTGAGTTGTGAACCTTCTTTTTGAGAAACGTGTGACGTATTACTTTCGCCTAGTTTTTACTTGCCTTAGGGCAAGGCGAAACTCTGCCGAAGTAAGACTAGCATTTTTTGTCATTTTTTCTTGATTTATTTCCTTCATATTCTTTTGACACTTTGTTGATCAAAAGAGGTGTGATTACCTTTGTGTTGCCATTCGACTGTTTCTCTCACTTTTATGTCCGTTTACGCCATCCATGTTTCTTGGGTCAAGTTAGTTAAACGTCTAATGTGAGTGGAGGCGTTTTCACGTCATTTGGTAGCCATTGTGATCTTGATACCCACGTCAAGATCGTCATTGTAGTTAGGTGTGGTTCATCACTGCGGACTTCCATAAGAGGAGTTAGTTAGTTTGTCTCGTATCATTACAATTTCGATATTTACGTCTTGTTTCTTGTAAACTCGACATAAATACCTATATTGTATGGTTACACTGCACACATTCTTAACTATTCCTAGCTATACTTTGAGCTTTTTTTTGTTCAGTTTTATTATTACCTCGATTTCAAAAGGTGTTAGGAACTACCATTTGTGCGTGTTATATCAATAACACCTCGATATCAATACTCCACTTTCTTGCAAAGTGGGTTAACATATCTTGGTGATATTGTTGTGTCATTCGCAAATCGTAATTGACACTTTTTGAGATATAGGTCTTAATCAGACTTGAGCTTGCTCATCGTATATCTTGATTGGGAGATCGCATTTAACTTCATGTATTTACTTACGTTTTGTTCATTCCTTTGAACTTGGCATAAGTGGAGACATCTTGTTAATCATCTGGCGTCGTAAATTACTTTAAAACGTAATCTAGGAGGTACTTCATTTGATTAAGTTTTGATACCAAACGATTGTTTCATTGGTGACTTTATCATTCTATCACATTGGTATTCTCACACTGTTAATTTACTCTTAACACGTACATCTTGTGTTTCACTTAGGGGTAGTCATTGAATTTTGAACAAATCTACAACTTACCTTAGTGAAACTTATCACGAAAACATGGCTCCTAAGACGCGTCTAGGGTTAAAGAAACAAACATATGAGGAACAACAGGTGCAAGCTTGGGAAACCTCTAACAGACAAGGGTCAAACCCATTTATCGGACACGATCTAGGACCACTATTTTCTGCAGAAAAGGAAACAGAAGAGATGGTCGATCATAGTGGAAATGAATTAGAATCACCACACTTGAGACTTTGATTTCGACCCCCTACTCTACTAGATGAGTTTCTCCTTAGAAACAAAGATATATTTTTGCACGGGTCATGGAATTAGGGGCCAAATTTCCCATTGAGAAGGAACCAATACTACAAACAAATGACACTACTAAGGAGGAACACCCCCTTATCAATATGGAAGATATTTTAACAGGCGGACATGCTTCCACTTCTTATGTAGAAAATGATAAAGTGGTAGGGCATAGAATACCCCTCATCAAAGTGCCACGAAGAAACAAGATAGAACATGAGACAGGGGAAGAACCTCCACAATACGAAGAGGAGGAACCTTTAGAAGAAGAAGACACAAACCAAGTCACAATCCAACAACAACTCAGTAACTTAAGCCGACAACTAGCTTTGCTTACTTTCCAAGTACAGAAAGACACAAACAAGAACATTCAAAAGTCAAAGCCTAAGTTTAGGATCCACGAACTCCATCGAGAAAACCAAGGAGAAGAAGACACAGGGTATCATCATGTACACATCCCCGTTTCTCCCACTAAAGAACAATTGCTCGCACAAGAAGTACAATCTATGAAAGCAACGCTTGCGAGCATACAAGAAAGCAATATAGGGAGTATTAGGAAATACCAATACGAAGAACTATGCCCCTATCCTTTTGACAAGACAATGACCCTTCAACCCTTTCCAAAGAAATTTGATATGCCAAAGTTCAACAAATACAAAGGAAAGGGAGACCCAAGGGATCATGTTAAAGATTTCTACATGGCATGTCAAGAGGTGTCTTATAGTGATAATTACCTCATCAGACTTTTTCCTAAGAGTCTCGGAGGTCAAGCATTAGAATGGTTTACGCGCTTGCCACGAGGATCAATTTTCACCTGGCCAGAATTGGCGGAAAGATTCGTGCGTCATTTCTCATATAACATAGAGAGTGACGTCACCATGGCAGACTTGTGTAGCACAAAACAACGCCCAAATGAGACCTTCGCCAGCTTCCTCCAATGATGGAGAGGGATAGCTAGTCGCTTCCCTTGCGCTTTCCCTGAGAAGCAGCTAGTCAGTATTTTCGTCCCTAATCTCAACCCAGATATAGCTTTCCACCTCCAAATGCATTGTGTCCGCACCTTTGAGGAGGTTATCAAGAAAGGGATTCAAATAGAAAAGGCTCTCATTGCCAAAGGCACCCTCAAAACCCAATCTAAAGACAACCAAAGTGTCAAACCCACTGAAAATCCAAAGATCTTTAACAAAAACAAAAATGTGGTGGGAGACGGAATCACTGATTCCAAACGTGTTCAAACGGTCCAAACCAGTCAACCTTTTAAACTGACCAAGGGCCCAATTCAACCACCACCAAAGTGAAGAACATTCACCTCCCTCAATGAGCCGTTGTCTATCATACTAAAACAGTTGGATGTGGCCCACATGATGACCTATCCTACAACACAACCATTCGATGACAACGCTCCTAAACCTTCATGGTATAAGGAGCATGAATACTGCGAAATGCATCGTGTTAAAGGTCATAAAACAAACAAATGTTTGTGACTTCACCACTATATTCAAGACCTCATTGACAACGGGGAGATAGAGGTGGATAACCCTAGCCACATGCAAACACCTAACGAGAAAATGGGGATTTATAAGGAACCATTCCCCAAGCATGATAAGTCGAAAAAGAAAAAACCGGATCGGGGAGAGTCATCCCAAACCTATAAATCCACGAATTACTTGTATACCAAGAGAGATAAAAATCATTACGATTCACTTATCGGATGTATTCACTCCCCTACTGACCGTGTCAATACCATCCGGATTAAGGGAAAGGACTATCGCGGTAAAAGGTGTGCCCGCCTCGTGATTCCAGAACCCTCTCTGTTGACCCCGCAAACTGGTAAATATAACCTTTTAGAACAACTTGAGAAGACACCTGCTAAGATCTCGATCTTAGATCTTCTCAAGATATCCAATGTGCATAAGGAAATTTTGTATCAAACTCTTCAGGGGTCGGGAGTGCCTTTAGAAGTTGATCCTGCATACCTTCAAGCCGCGGTGGCAAATATTGCACCCAGTGAGCATCTCACTTTCAACCATAGGGAGGTCCCTACTGAGAATCCTACACATAATCTTCCCTTATACATTGAGGTAGTTGTCACCCGCAGGAAAATCAAACGGGTGCTTGTGGACAATGGATCAGGATTGAATATCTGCACGCTTAAGTTGGTCAAACAATTGGGACATACAGAGGTAGATCTTGAGTCCCATATCATCACTATCACCGCATACGACAACGCGGAAAGAGAGTCAGCAGGCACCATTACGCTGCCAATGGAGGTGGGCCCCACTTGCCATCAGACAAAGTTTCACGTCTTAGACTTGGAACTTCCATATAATATGCTTCTAGGCCGACCATGGATCCATGCCATGCAAGCAGTGCCATCAACATTTCATCAATGCATCAAGCTGAAGCATGAGGGACATACAATAACAATACCAGGAGACTCAGAGCCCTTTGCTCATTGTAGAGCTCTTAATAGCTTTACATGAAAGGGTACATATGCATGTCCCTCCATAGATATAGCTGTCCCTCTTCATTCTGAGGCCATGGAATCTCGAGTAGATTCAAATTCTCTTCGTTCTTGCACTCATGGGGCATCTACTTCAACATCTCCATTTAATTCATGGGAGATGAAAATTCTGGAATATGGCTGTGGGGAGTATAATGTACAACAAGCGCTCTTGGTTTCAGACCTCTCCTTGTCGCCCAAGACTAGAGGTCGACCCAACTACTGCTTCAGGAGACCTAGAGAGGAACATACTATTGGGTCGTTCCTACCTGGAGGCTTGTTAGCTGAGGAAAAATTACTTGATCCACCTACTACTTGGGTCCCTGAGGACACTCAGCCATCTTGTTATCAAACCCCAGAATATGAAAAATCTAGCAGAATGATGTACTCCATGGGCTACAAAGGCCTAGGATGTGGGAGGAATGAACAAGGACAAAGAGAACCAGTCCCTCTTCCACATTTCAAAACAGAAAGATATGGCATTGGGATTCGCCCTTATGGAGCACACCCCAACGATCAAGATGTGACTTGTTCTGAGCATGAGGATAGCTCCGATTATCTAGACAGCGATACGGATTCCTGTTGTAGCCAATATGAGGATCTGGCCTCCATGAACCTTTTCATGAATAATGCTGTCCTAACCATCACCCCCAATGAACCAACCCTTGACCTTGTATACCCCTCCCTTGTTGAATGGGACCAACAACGTCACGTGCCACTAGATTTATTCGAGAATGACGAGGCTATTGCAGAGTTCATGGGCATAAGGGATACAATTCCCATTGGAGATCACAAGAAGGGTTTCTTTATCGACTTAGACACCTGCGCCTACTTCGGCGAGGAGGCTGAACTTCGTGGTCAGCAAAATTTAAAGAAAAGCGAGGGCAAGAGTTCTAAAGAAAAGCCTCGGCAAAAATCAAAGTCCAAGTCACACAGTGAAAACCTCTTTGAGGCATTGGCTGACAAACAAATAAGAAAATCAAAGGACAAACAAAGTGACCACGCCAAGGATGAAAATCTTGTAGAGACATCCTTGGATGAAGATCTCAACCTACCTCCCGATCCCACGCGTATGGAGGATTTATCAAAATTGTTAGTTGAAGAAACCATTGATGTTAATATTGGTACTGAAGAAGATCCCAAGATAGTAAAATTGGGAGCATCACTCTCAGCCAGAGAACAAAAGACGTTCACTATGCTACTGCAAGAGTTTATTGATGTGTTCGCATGGTCTTACAAAGACATGCCCGGCTTAGATCCAACTTTGGTCGTGCATAACTTGGTTGTGCACGCAGACACTAAGCCTATCAAACAGAAGCTTTGAAAGATGCACCCAAGAGTGGCCTTGTTAGTTAAAGAAGAGTTGGAAAGGTTTCTTGCAGCAGGATTCATCAGGCCAATTGATTATTCTGAATGGATATCGAACATTGTTCCTGTCCAGAAGAAACCTATTGGTATCTGAATTTACACAGATTTTAGGGACATCAATAAAGCTTGCCCTAAAGATGAATTTCCGTTGCCCAACATTGACATGATTGTTGACTCAACCGCAGGGTATGAAATGCTATCACTTATGGATGGCTTTTCGGGTTATAATCAAATTAAGATCGCTGAGGAAGACCAACACAAAACAGCTTTCACAACTCCTTGGGGCACCTTCTATTATCAGGTGATGCCATTTGGCCTTAAGAATGCGGGAGCAACTTATTAGCGGGCCATGACAGTAATATTTCATGATATGATTCATGACATCATGAAAGACTATGTAGATGACATCCTGGGAAAGTCCAAAACAAGAGAGGATCATCCTATCATTTTGTGGCATATCTTTGAATGCCTACATGAATACAAAGTCAGGCTAAATCCAAAGAAGTGTGTCTTTGGTGTGCTATCTAGGAAACTATTAGGCTTCATCATGTCAAGACGAGGTATTGAGGTAGACCCAGTAAAGTATCTCGCCATCACAAATGCCTCCACTGAGAATATCAAGCAGCTCGCGTAGCTTGCAAGGAAAATTCAAGCCATTCACCGCTTTATCTCCCCAAACTTACGGATAAATGTCACTCATTCACTCATTTGCTTAAGAAGGACATCACTTTCATTTGGGGACCTGAGCAACAACAAGCCTTTGCTTTGCTTAAACAGTACCTGGCTAATCCACCTGTCCTCATGCCTCCCACTCCGAGAGAACCACTTTTTCTCTATATTTCCGCTACGCAATATGCTATTGGTGCACTGCTTGCCCAATATGACCTTAGCCATAAAGAGAAAGCAGTGTACTATCTGAGTCACACCCTCATCGCCTATGAATGTAATTATCCTCAGATTGAGAAGGCTTGCTTGGCTGTTGTTTTTACCTTTCAGAAACTTCGCCATTACCTGCTAAATACTAAGACCAAGCTCATATCCAAGGTCGACCCACTCAAGTATTTGTTGTCCAAACCTACCCTCACAGGTAGAATGGCTAATTGGATCATTCTACTCAGTGAGTTTGATATAGAATTTGTCCATCAAAAATCAATTAAAGGACAAGTACTTGCTGACCAGCTAGCGGAAGCACCTTTGCAAAGCATAGAACCTTTGAGTCTGGATCTGCCAGATGCATCTTTGCTCTACATTGAAGAATCTATCATATGGCAGATACATTTTGATGGATCTTTTACGTTTCATGGTTCAGGTGCAGGAGTGGTCCTTATTACTCCTTCGGGTGATCCTATACCACAGGCTTTCCACCTGGCCTTCCCTTGCACAAACAACATTGCGGAATATGAAGCACTCATTGCAGGGATGAAGCTAGCCATCAAGTGGAATATTCAACATGTGAAGGTTGTAGGTGATTCACAGCTAATCATCAAACAGGTTAATGATGAGTATAAAGTTAAGGATGACAAGCTCATACCTTATAAGAAGTTGGTGGAAACCCTAAAGGAGTATTTTGTGCACATTACCTTTGAGAAAATCCCAAGAGCTGAGAATAGATCGGAAGATGCTATGGGCGGTGGGATCTATGCTTCGTATTCATGGGAACAATGATATGGCATTCTTCGTAGAAAATATACGCCAGCCCGCGTATGACATGCCAGAATCTTGCTTGGCTTGTGAGGTTGTTGGTCCCCATTCACCATGGTATGAACCCATTTTCACCTATCTTAAGGACAGTACATTCCCTCCCGAAATCTCCCGCTCTGAAAAGCAGAGCCTAATTCACCAAATAGCCCGTTACACCCTGTTAGGAGGTACACTTTATCGTCGTGGCTACGATGGGAATCTGTTACGTTGTCTGGATGTGTCGGAGTCAATCCAGGCAATTAAAGAAGTACACGAAGGAGTATGCGGAGCACATACAAACGGAATGGTCTTGGCTAAGAAACTATTAAGAGTAGGTTACTATTGGCCCACCATGGAAACTGATTGTTGTAATTATGTTAGAAAATGTGTGCTATGCCAAAAGTATGGAAATTTCATCCATGCTCCATCGCAACCATTGCAACCAATCACTACCCCGTGGCCATTCTCCAAGTGGGGACTTGATCTAATAGGGAAGCTTACTCCTACCTCATCTGATGGTCATACACATATCATCACAGCTACAAAATACTTCACAAAATGGGTGGAGGCTGTCCCTTTAACCTATGTCACAGGAGCACAAATTTCTAAATTCATCATGAATCACATTATTTACCGATATGGTATCCCTGCAGCCATTGTCACAGATAATGGGAAGTCATTTAAGAACAAAACTGTGAAAGGTCTTTGCCAACGGTTCCAAATCAGATTGAAATGGTCCACGCCATATTACCCTGAGGGTAATGGACAAGCTGAGGCAACAAACAAGACTTTGGTAAGGATAATGGAGAAGATGGTTAGCAAAACTGGTCGAAACTGGCACCTACAAATCCACCCAGCCCTCTGGGCCTACCGAACATCAATTCGCACTCCTACGGGTGCGACGCCATATTCCCTCGTGTTCGGAACAAAATCTATCATCCCTTTAGAGATTGAACTCCCATCCCTGCGAATTTCTCTTCGAGACTATTTGGATAAGGATGAAGATTACCAAGTGGCAAGATTGGCTGAGTTAGAGCTCCTGGATGAGAGGCGCATTCACGCTCTTAATCACCTGAAAGTATATCAACACGAATCTCCTGCCTAACTACAACAAGAGAATCATCCCTCACCAATTTGAGGTGGGTGATTTAGTTATGAAGGAGAACCAGTTCAACACGAGAGCGGTGCGAGAAAAGAAAGGGAAGTTTGAACCACCTTTGGTTAGGACCCTATGTCATAGTTGCAAGAATGGCACAGGGCATACAAGTTGGCTCACCCAATGGTGATGAGCTCAGGAGCCCATGAATTCCATGCATCTTAAGAGGTTTTATGCCTAAACATGGCACAAGAAAGTCATAAAAATCATAAAAAAATATAAAAACATCAAAAATATATATATATATATATATATAAAGAGAAAACAGGTCGTCCACTAGTGAAAACCACGCAATTGTGGCACTTTGGACAAGTCCTTGGGTGAAAACCGGTTTCTGGCACCTCGGGAGGATTCGTTGTTCACAAGCATTCTGTATTAGAAGGGTAGTTGTCTTTGTCCTGGACCTGGTTCTACCTTCGAGTTTCCTTGTGCACACCATCTAGTCCAGCCTTGATCCGGCTTTGCCTTCTTCTATTCGTCTATAAGGGACGTGGTCTTTCGTTATTTCCCATCTTACGCTGGGGGCAACTCAACGAATTCACCTTCTTGTTCATAAGCGCGTGGCTTCTGCCCTTGTATATTCTCCACCTAACGCTGGGGGCATCCATGCTTTCTTGGTTACCTGCACATAGCTTTGGAAAACTATTAAAAACACAAAAACAATAGAAAATTGTTTCACAAAACACAAAAACAATAGAAAATTGTTTCACAAAACACAAAAACAATAGAACATTGTTTTGAGAAAACACAAAAACAATAGAAAATTGTTTCACCAAACACAAAAACAATAGAAAATTGTTTCAGACAACACAAAAACAATAGAACATTGTTTCGAGAAAAACACAAAAACAATAGAACATTGTTTCGAGAAAACAACAAAAACAAAAATCTAAAAACAAGGCAAAATTTTTCAAAAAATTCCTAAAAAGTAAAACACCCTACAAAATGGTAACTTGCTTCTTACGGCTGAAACTTGTGTCTTGCGCATGGTATTTTCTCCATATCCTGTTGGTTTGTCTCACATCTTCCCTAATTAATATGACTCACGGATCACTGGATTCACAACCATTCACAAAAGCTAGCTGCTTGCTTCGTCTATACTCTGGGGCACTTTTGGTTGCCTGGTGTTGTTTCGTTGCGCACAAATGCTTTTCATGGACCCTGTGTCCATTTTCATTTCCCCTTGCATGTATCCTTGCTTGGGGCATCATTTTTAACCCTTGTCGTCAATCGCGAACTTGTGGGTCTCTTCAGCACTGATAACAAAACATTTGTACAACTGTCTTGACCGTTGTTGGGTTAGATATGTGTGTTTGTACTTGTTTTCCCTGTTATATGAGCTTGTTTCCTTCTCATATTGCATTGCATTATTGTATGTTGCGTGGAGTTGGTACTTTCAGCAATGGAAAATTGTTCGTAGTATGGATTTTCATGTCATTCTACCTTTGTCGTATGCTTATATTTTTCATAAGGACCGATGATGTAGTTCCTATGGCAATATGATGATATCAAATTTGTTCTAAACAAATAAGCGGCTAGAGGTTAAGCTCTTCTCTCCCCTCATCCATATTTCTTCTGCACCACTTCCCTTTCACCCCTAATTCTCCCTCTCCTCGGGGCATCCTGCCTCGTCCCCATTCTTCTGCCTACTTCTCACCTTTTTCGATCATCGATCGAGTTCTTCTATCACCCCATCGACACTCGAGGGGGCATCTCTCCCTCCTACTAATTTTTCTTCCATCTCTTCAAAATATCTTTTGTCTACTATCTTTGAAGTGACATCACTTATGCCACCCCAAAGAGGGGCAAATGTAGACACCTATAATTACACCCAAGCAATTTAAATACTTAAATTGTGCTAATTATCCCCTTTCTCGCAAATCAACGACATATCGTCAAAGGCACTCATTTTCCCTCATATCATCATTAATTAATTACACTAAGCTAATTAATTAAGTTGCCTATCCAACAAATACCCTAATTAATGACCTTCCATTAATAAATCACCCCTTATACCTAGACTAATTAATTATTATTAATTAATTAGCTTTCCCTTCCATTTAACCAATAAATCAATATTTAATTGATTTAATCCCCTTTTAATAGCCTAAAGCGCACTAATATTATTCTAATTGGCTTCTATAAGCTTACACCTACCTATTAATTAATCACCTTTGATTAATTAAAATACCCCCAACTCCCATGACTTGCTAAACATGTATTAAACTCTTCTAAAGTAAGGTTACCTTTAATAAAGCAACCTTATCCATTCCTAATCATGTTTTACCTTTATCCCACATTCATGAGAATGTGTTGAATCCTTTATCCTTTGGGCTATATAAAGAGCCCTCCACCTACCTTTTTACTTACACCTAAACTTTCTAAGAGAGCAAATGCAAAGCATATAGCAAAGAGACTAAGAGCTTGCACCTTGCCCTTTTGAGAGTTCATCATCTTGAAGAGTTAAGCCTCTTTCTTAAAGTGCTTGGGTCATATGGGAGGTGTCAAAAGGGTCTTGTAGCCCAACTTTGATTAGCCCCCATTCCTAGGTTCTTGGAGCATTAAGGACAACTATTTTGATAGCCATGGAGCTTACTTAGGTCCATTCATTTATTTTTTGTTAGAGAATAGAGGAGTTTAGATATTTAGCATTGTTAGTTTCAAAGTTTGTATTGATGAATGCTAGCATCTAACCCTTGTTTAATTCTTATCATGATGGTGTTTATGCTTTGTTTTAGCTAAATTGTAGAACTATTTTAGGTGGTAGTTCTTACTTCATTTGATTTAGCATTAAGAAAAGTATACATGCACATAGTATTTTAGTGCATTTACACAACTAGGGTGAAAGTCCTTAGTGGCGAATCCATGTTGTTTTGATCTTGATAAATACCAATGTCTTAGCTTTCTGTCATTTGTTTTTGATATTGCTAATCTTTGAAAAAATGGAAGGAAGAAGATCTCTCTTCATTAGAGACTCTACTAAGAAGTTGTTTTTAGATTCAAGGAACTCAGAGTTAGAAGGGATAAGAGTTTGGAAGGTGGTTGGAGAGAAAAGCTCAAGGAAGTTCCCTTCATTGAACTTAAGATTGATCAGTGTGTCATTGAGGACTACAGTTCTTCTTCAGTAAATCTAAATCAGATATTCCTCTTGAAAATTTGCATTCTCCATCTAGAGAGGGACCTTCATTTGTATTTGAAAATCTTGCTCCTCATTCTACCCCTATTTTTTCAAATCTACTAGATTTTATTAAGAAGTTGATCCCATAGGGATATGCATTTTGAAGATTACATTTCTATTCCCAAAATACCTCTCACTCCTCATCATTTTTTTGTCTCCTCTAATATCACCACCTCAAAATAATATTCTTAGCCTAGACCCCCATTTTTTGTTAACAACTTTGGTCCTATAAACTTTAGAGGAATGGATGGTTACCCAAATGTTATCCCACAAGATGTAAGGAATAGGTTGCAAAGTTCCAAGGTAACAATGCTATAACTGGTGATCAGCATCTCAAACTTTTTGTTAACATGATGGAGGATTTTGAAATAGAATTTGAAGATGTGTATGTCAAATTGTTCATTCATACACTAGAAGAGGATGCAAGGGATTCATACAAGGCTCTACCTGATAATTCTATTAACTATTGGACTGAAATGAACAATGCATTTAGGTTGCAATGTGGTGATAAGACTGATCCTAGGTTTCTTTTGTCTAAATTTGAAAATATCAAGAAGAACCCCAATGAATCAGTGCATGAATTTAATACAAGATTTAACAAGACATTGAGGAGGCTTCCTGTTAATTTGAGGCCCTGTGATGAGTCTTGTTTAATCAAATATGTAGATGCATTTGATAAGAAAGCAGCCTACTACTTGAGAGACAAAAACCCTACTAATTTGAGGCAGGCCTTCACCATGGCACTACAGATTGAGAACAATATCAAAGAAATTGGGAAACCTCTCAAGAGAGACGGTGTACAGTTGATAAACCCTGAAAAACCTTAAGCTAGCAAGGGTGCTGATTTGGAGGAGGTTGAGAAAACTTTGGTAGGCGTTGTCAAAGAAATCTCATACAAGTTAGCTTGGGAAGAGAAGGGAATTGGGCGGACTTCACAAGGTCAAAAACGTAGAATACCGTGACATATTTTCCAATCATCCTAGGGGTGCTCAAATATCGATGATAGAGGGAAAGGACCCATGGGGTCAGTAAATAGACATCCTCTAGCACGTGAAGGAAGAGTGTTACCGATCCCCTAAGCTGCTAGGGTTCTTTGTTGTTGAGGAAGTTGTTGATATTGATTGGTGTGATAAGTGTTTTCTACCCCATTCTCCATGTGAAATGGACTAGCAAGATGGTGAAGCTAATAATGATGATGGTACTAATGATGATATCTGTATGGTGGGTTGTTCTTCAAGCTCACAAGAAGGAGAAACATCAATTGAGGTAATAAGTGCAAGGACAACTGCAACCTTTTGTGATTGCATCAAATGGGTACAATTCCTTCTTCCCTCTCATACTCTTGAGGTAGATGTAGTGCAAGATTTTGAGATTCCTAACAATGACTTTGAATACTTAAGAGCTTTGATGATTAAGAAGTATGATGGCGGTATCCCTTCAGAGGAAGATAGATAATTGTTAATGAATGTTGTTGTGGCTCAAGAGAAAGAGTATAACACTAAGAGCAAGGTTGTTAAGGGAGTTGGGACTCAAGCCAAACTTAAAACACCCTTACTTACAAGTATTCCCAAATAAGCTCCTAGAAGATAAACACTGCCAAAAGCTCTGTTGTCCCAAGTAAAAATTACAATCCTCCTCATGCCCAAACTACTAAGAATCCCATGCCATCTAATGAATCTACTTGTCTCCATTCCAACGCTACCTTGCCAAAGAATTTTCCCTATGACATAGCCCAAGTATTGAGTTAAATCAAAGTGAGTGTTCTAATCATTGAGTTGCTTAGGATTCTTGATCACAAGAAGAGAACATTTGACTACTTGGGATTGAAAGAGGAGAAGAGTACCCCAAGCGAGAAATGTACACGTTGTTAAAACTCCTCCTCAAATCATTGCAAACCTTGAAACACCACCAGCATTAGAGGATATTTGAGAAACACTTGAGGTATACTTGGGGACATCCTTTGTTGATTCCTAATTGAATGTTGATCCATTCTTTACAACTTTGATCATAAAGGATAGACTACTTCACAATTGTATGTTTGATTCCGGTGCATCATGAATGTCATGCCTCTATAATTCATGAATGAGTTGGAAATCACAGTGACATTAGCCTATGGAAATTTTATTTCCATGGACTCAAGAGAAGTGCCGGTAGTTGGGCTGTGTGAAGGGTTTGGTGGTACAACTTGCAGCCTATCCGGGTAAGAATTTGAAACTTGATGTTGTGATTGTTGACTGCCATACTAAATGGGGTATGATTTTGTCAAGAAAGTGGGCTACATGTGTTGGTGAGATTATTCAAATGGACATGTCCTTTGCCACTATTCCCATTGAAGGAAGCCTTATCAAGCTCTATGGAGAAAATAAGATGTTACACCTTATTAAAGATCCCAACAATGCTTCCTATGAGGTGTTGTTTGCTGATGTAGATGTTGATAACTTTGTTAGGTTTGTTGATGGCAAAGAACACAAGATGGATTAGTCAAAGTTCCTTGAATAGGTAGGTTCCCCTTGGAGCTTGCTATTTGATGGAGCTTTCTCCAAATTTGGAAATGGTGTTGGTATAATTTGATTTCTCCTAGCTTGGAAGATTTGGATTTTTTCCTTCAAGCGTAATTTTGAATGTACTAATAAAATTACTGAATATGAAGTCTTGTTGTTGGGTTTGAGAATTGCATAGAATTATGGTGTTAAGGATATCATTACAAAATGAGATTGAGCTAGTTGTCAAACAAATAAGAAAACTATATGCTACAAAAATTAAGCGAATGAAACAAGTAAAAACATGCAGTTTGGGATCTAATTGAGATGTTTGGTTCCTTCAACATTGTGCATCATGACAGAAGTTTCAATGCTACTACTGACAAGTTCATAGTGTTGGGGTCAAGATTTGGAAATTACACCATTTCACCTTATTGTGAGTACAATATTGAAGTGTTAACTAGGCCATCTGTCCCTGACAACATCAAGCATTGGCAAGTGTTTAATGATGATGCTCAAGTGCAAAGGTTATTACAAAATCAAGGTGAGTTTTTAGATCATCATATTGATTTGGAACCATTGGTGTGTAATTTTGATGGAAAAGAAACCTTGTTTGGCAAGTATATCATTCAATTGAAAACTAACACCATCCCTAGATGGTTGGTTACTCTTGAGTCAAATTTTAACAATGATGATTGTGTAATCAATAGAGACATGTTTACATCTAGAGATGTTGAAGAGAATAACTTGGGCACTAATGATAAAACAAGAAAATTTTGGTTGGGAAGCAATCTAAACAAAGAGGAAAAATAGTCCTATGTTCAACTATTGAAGAAATATCAGGATTGTCTTGCTTGGTCTTATTTAGAGCTGAAAGCATATAGAGAGGACTTGTTTCAGCATGAGATTCCTATTAAAACAAATGCCAAGCCCTTCAGAAAAAAGCAAAGGCCAATTAATCCACTCCTCTCCATGAAAATGCAAGATGAATTGAAGAAACTGAAAGAGGGAGGGATCATTCAGCCCATAAGGTATTCATCTTGGGTTACAAACCTTGTGCTAGTCAAAAATAAAAATGGAGATATTACACTTTGTGTAGACTTCAAAAATCTAAATAGAGCTTTATTGAAAGACAATTATCCTTTTCCAAACAAGGAAAACATGCTGCGATTAGTAACTAGATCTGAATTGTTGTCCACCTTGGATGGCTTCTCCGCTATAACCAAGTTGTTGTCAAGGAGTCGAAAGATTTAAAAATGCCTTTACCACTCCTTGGGTAGCATATGTCTATGTAAGAATGCCTTTTGATCTCATGAATGTTGGATCTACCTTCCATAGAGCAATGGATGTGTCTTTTTCTGGTTACATAAATGACTTCATTATAGTTTATCAGGATGATGTGACTGTGTTTTCAAGGAGCAAAAAGATCACTTGTAGCACTTGGAAAGAATGTTGATCAGATGTAGAGAATTTGGAATCTCTTTGAATCCAAAGAAGTGTCATTTTGGGGTGAAAAAGGCCAAGCTACTTGGTCATATTATTTTAAAGGCTGGTGTCATGATTGACCCTAAGAGGGTAGAAGCAATCAGCAAGGTTCCAATTCCAAGAACAAAGAAGGGCATCCAATCCTTCTTTGGGTAGATCAATTTCATTAGAAGGTTTGTGTCTAATTTTTCTGAATTGACTCTTCCTATTACATGCATGTTAAAGAAAGACCAAGTTATCAAATGAGAGGAGGTTGTTATTCAGGATTTTGAAGTAATCAACAAAGCATTGAAACATGCACTGTCTTAGCATCTCCGAATTGTAAGAATCCTTTCCAAATCTTCTCCTTTGCTTATGAAAATACCATTGCATCTATTTTTCTTCAAAAGGATGAAGATGGGGCTAAGAGTACTATTTCCTTCTTTATCAAGGCTTTACAAGCTACTGAGTTAAAGTACACAATCATGGAAAAACAAGAATTTTCCTTGGTTAAAGAAACAAAGGTTTTCAAGCCTTATATCTTAAGTTCAAAATTTGTTTCTTATTTTCCACACACCATGGTAGAAGACATCTTATCATAGATGGATATCTCAAGCAAAAGATGTAGATGGGTGAAAAAAATGCAGGAATATGACATGGATATCCAAACCATAAAGTTGGTGAGAGGTTCTACGTCTTGCTAAGCTCATGGCTGAGAGAAACTTGCAGACTGTGGAAGTGAATGAAGTAGAGGAAGAAAGGGCAGATGTTCTTGAGAAATTGGTAAGCTCTGATTGGTACAAGGATGTAATATTTTATCTCAAACACCTATACTACCCTGATCATTTAAATAAAAATTAGAAAAGAGCCCTCAAGATGGCTTCTCAAAAATACATCATCACTGACTTTGGGCTGGCTTGGAAGAACCCTAAAGGTGTCCTCTTGAAATGTATAACTGAAGATGAAGCTCCCAAAATAGTTTCTGATTTCCATGGGGGAGTTTGTGGAGGACACTTTTTTGGAAGGGTTATAACACACAAAATTTTGAGAGCTGGTTATTGGTGGCCTACTCTCTTCAAAGATGTAACCCTGCTGGTTAGAAAATGTGAAAGCTGCCAGCATTTCTCTGGAAGAATGAAAGCTTTAGGCTCCCTTCCTTTGCATCCTATATCAATTGAAGCTCCTTTCAAACAATGGGGAATAGAATTCATTGGTGAGATTTCAGACCCTTCTAGTGCTAGACATAAGTGGATCCTTATAGCCACATATTACTTCACCAAGTGGGTAGAAGAAATCCCCACCAAGAAAACAACACACCAAGTTGTTATGGACTTCTTGTTGAATCATATCATATGCAGATTTGGTGTGCCAGTCAAGATTGTTGCTGATAATGCCATGTGTTTTAGAACTAAGACCTTGATGGTAATTTGCAAGGAGTATGGAACCAATATGACTTATGTTTCAAACTATAACCCTTAAGGGAATGGATAAGATGAGTCTAGCAATAAGAACTTTTTGAAGATCATTATGAGAACCTTGGAGTTGAACAAGAGAAAATGGGGTGAACAACTAAAATTTGTAGTTTGACCGATAGAATCACCGCTAAAAGAGCTACCGGTAAGAGCCCATTTGAGTTTGTGTATGGAACTCAAGCTCTATTGCCCTTACATCTATAATTATCTTCATTTTAATTTTTTCAACAACTTGAAGATCAAGAGGTCATTCCATATGAAGCAAGGATTAATCAGATTATTGAGTTGGATGAAGAAAGAAGAGCATCCCACCAAAGGCATGTCATATTTAGAGAGAATTTGAAGAGGTTGTTTGATAAGAAGGTCACTCCTAGTTCCTTCAATGTTGGAGATCTGGTTTTTTTATGGGATAATAGGCATGAAGATAAGGGAAAACATGGTAAATTTGATGCATTGTGGATGGGCCCTTACTCCATTGATATCAGAATTGGTGAGAATACCTTTTTCTCAAGGACTTAGATGGGGAATTTCTTGAACTGCCTATTAATGATAGACATCTGAAGCATTTCTTGGATTAATCCCCAAATTTGAGGTATGCACCACTTGTATAGTGTATAGTCTTTGTTTTTTGGCTCTATTTTTGCTATTTTTGTCGGTTTGTGGTTTTCCCTGTTCTTGGCAGCCATTTTTTGTTGATTGGGTCTAGTTTTTCTGCCCTGCATTTTTGACTCCATTACCCAATGGTTGTTTTTGGCACTTGGTCTACTTCTTTTGTTCTTGTGGCACTCGCTGGGAGTGCCCATCCTTGAGTAGGAGCCGATGTTGGTGCCCATTTTGATCCTCTGCCATTTTACCATGTTTGCCCTTTGCTCTTTGTGCTCAAAATATTTTTCCTCATGAAATCGATGATGTGAAGTTGTAGCTCCATTCTCATGTATTGTATTTTTACAAACTCATTACCTTGCCCTAATTTTCTAAGGAAAAGTGTGTTTTTACCCTATTTTCAAGAAAAAATGGCTTTGGATTCTCTTATCCTTCACATTTGGTGAAAACAAAACTTGTATCTATGTTTAAATGCTTTGATTTGTTTTTTTTTCTCCATTTTTGCACCATTTTGAAGGAATCTCTAAGTTTTCCCTACATTTTGACCTAATTTTTCCCATTTAAATGCCTCTGTCATTTTTCTCGTGTTTTCCCAGCCTTTGGAGTTCAAAATTATTTTTTTTATACATATTTTCACTCAAAAATCCCTTGTCATGGTTGTAAATTTCTTTGAATCACTTTCCATTTGTCCTTTGATCGAAAATTTCATCACCCATGAAGAAAAAATCAATTTTGGGCATTCGTTGGCATTTTCTACATTTTTTATGGTCATACGGGCATCCTTTTCCCGTCAATTTTAGCTCAAAATTTTTCTCCTACATGGCCATTTGTGATTGGACAAGGTTTGGCGGGTTTGCTTGAGCAACTTAGCATTTTTTTGTGTTTGGAAAAAGGTCTAAATTATCTCCGCAGTCCACATACCCTCGGCCCAATCGAGGGTGACATGTGGCAAGCAAAGAAATGGATCGACGCTTGAAGTTATAAAATTTTCTCCCTTTGGTGAAAAGTTGTTATAATTCAAAATAAGTCCACGAGGCCCTCGTGAAATAGAGGGTGACATGTGGATGTTAGAAAATTCAAAATAGTGGAGGGGCAGATCTGTGAAGGCATGGCGGAAAGAAATCCTTTGGTGAAAAGGAGTTAAAGTATGAAATGATCCCACAGGTCCTCAACCAATCATAAGGTGACACGTGGCAGGAAAGGCGGAGGTGCGGGAGTGCGGAGGAAATGTTGAAAAATTTCCTTTATTGAAAATGTTTTTAAAATGTAAATAAGAGCACCTTGCTCCGTAGCCAATCAGTGAGGACACGTGTCCTATGGAAGGGCGAGAGTGTGGAGGAACAATGGAAAATTTTCCTTTTTTTCGAAAGAGGAAAAATGTTTAAAATTGAGCCGTGACTCCATATCTAGTCATATTGTGCCATGTGTCAGGCCCAAATCTCAAGGGCGGAGTGGTGGAGGAAATTGAGAAATTTTGTAAATTTTCAAAAAAGTTTAAAAAAAAGGTAGAAAGGCACCCCAGAGCCCATTTTGTATTATTTGTGCCAAGTGGAGGGCTCAGATTAAAGGGAGAACGGAAAATCGACGACAATTGTACATTTTTTCATGTTTACTACCATTTTGGCTCAAGAAGTGTGGAAATGCATTTTTTCATCAATTTGTTTTGTGGATTCATGTTGTTTGTGCTGCAAGGACCAATGCAATCAGTTTTGAGGATCAATCTAAAGATCGAGATATGTTTTTGAAGTGAAATTTTACCCTAGCCCATCTAAAACATAAAATATCAAATCAAGAAGTTGCAGAGTCAAATTTTGGAGGGATAAGGATGAAATAATGAAAGGAAGGGGTTTTGCATGCTTTGAAGATGAAAAGTGTGCCTCCACAATGGATAATGATGTGAATTTTGCAATGATTCATATCTTTTTGAGACAACTAGAATTTTTTAGAGGTGTTCTGTTAAACATCCATGTCTGCGAATCATGAGGAATTTTTGTAACAAATTTGATCCTTTGGAATATTCTTTTCTTGGGAAAGAAGGCTCGAAGGAGATTGAATGCTATATATTCAATGAACTTGTCATGTAAAGGGTTGGAAGAGTTTAAAAATCCTAGAAAACTAAAAATTTCACGGGAAAATCTAGGAAGAAGCCCATTCTCTGAGTGACCACTTGAGAAACTCATGTAACTCTCTCTATATCAGATTTCAAATCATGTTAATTTGGTTGCACATGTATAGCCATTAACAAGCTTTGAGATTTTTTTCAAAACATTCCCATACCGATAAATCGATCATTTTTGAGTTATTTTGTGTTGTATTTGGGAAAAATCTGTGAATGCCGACATTTTGAATGCATTTCAAATTTTTGTTTCTCGTTTCTGTTGTAGCCTTGTGTTTAAAATCTCTCTTGATCATGCAAGGTCTCATTTCTTGTGATAGTTTAGTAGAATTTGCAATCTCACATTCGGAAGAGCTTTCATCGATAAAAGATAAACAAATTGAAAATCACTTTACCTTCCTTGAATTTAGAGATTGTTTGTAAACCTTTGGGTGCACCTTAGGTCATGATTAAATAGTGATTTCTAAATGCTTCATTAGTTCATTATAACTCAATATTTTGTGATAGATGATCAATGATTGTGTGGAAAAGTGCAGATCTTGGCCTCCATTTGATGCACATTGTTGGTACCCAAATTTGTTCTCCTTTTCAATCTGAGCAACATCAAAAATATGGCATGAAGCTTGAAGGTAGATAGATCTTGATATATGTCATTTTGTAGCTAGGGATGTGATATAAGCGGCACTTAGATTTTGAAGAGATGGATAACACTCGAAAGGGTTTGATCTAACCCTCACTATTTTAGGTTGTGCCTTTCAACCAAGGTAAGAGAACCTATTTTTCAGCCTCTGTTTTGTGAATGAGGTGGAGATATCCTTATGTTGTGCATGTTGTATGGAGATGACCTTGGGAAAACATGATCAATTTTCCATTATTCAAACTCAACAAAGATGTCACTACTAAATGATGGAAATGCTTTCAAGACAAGGCTAAGGCTGCTAGAGACATTGTATGATCCTAATTTGCTTTGTGCATTTATGTAGATGGGTTAGATTCTTTTGTTGACACACAATGCAATGCACGGGTAGTATGGGTAGGATTAGTTATTCAGATGATTTTTTGGTGGGGCATTGATAAGACAAACCTGGATGTATCAAATTTTTGACAACCTCTGCAATACTAAAACAACTATAAGATAAAATGCTTCAAATAATCAGGATGTTCTTTCAACTAGAAGATGCATAAATGGAAGCCGAGGTTGCACTCTTCACACAATATTTGAGAAATCACCATAAAATCTTGAAGTAAAGAAATCAATTAAACACAAAAATCCTTGATCAAACCACGCCTAAGGTACCCCCAAAGGCTTATAAACAATCCCAATCAACAAATGAAGGTGGAGTGACTTTAAATTGCTTATTTTCAATGCCAGATGAAAGCTCTTCTAACAAACAAAAATGGAAGTGCCACCAAACTATCAATAAGGATGAGATTCTATGTGATTTCTAAAGAATTTCAATGCAAGTTTGTAACAAGAATAATGAAAACTATTTACAGGTATTTAAAATGATAACAGACATCATATTGCCTAGAAAAACACAGATTTAACTCAAAATCTTGTTAGATTCATCAAAAAGGGAGAGTTTCATGAACAATCTTAGAAATGTGTGATGGCTATACACTTGTAACCAACTCACATACATGAAGATCTAACATAGAAGAAATTAACCTGGTTCTTTGGTGGGTTTCTCAGAAAAATGAGCTTTCTCTCAGAATTTGCTCGTGATTTTCAAATTCCCCGACCTTTTGCATTTCTCAAAAATGCATTATATATCTCTTGCCACATTGGAGCCTTCTTTTCCAAGAAAATCATATGCCAAGGGATCAAGTTTGTTACAACCATTTCTCATGATTCACTGAAAATGACATTTAACAAATTTGCAACAAGAGTTGTCAGGTGTTTTAAAAAGACTGAATCATTACAAATATTTGGATCATTATCTTTCCTAGAGGCACGTTTTTCATCATCAAGGCATGTAGATGCCTTTCCTCTCATCATTTCACCTTTTCACCTTTTAAAAATACCTCTGCAACTTTCAAATTTGACATTTCACATGTCTAGATGGATTAGGAAAAAACTTTGTTTCAAAAACACCTCAAATCTGCAAATTGAGTTATGAAACCAATTCCAATGATCCTAGAAGGCCAAAACAACATGGAATAGCCAAAAATTGATGCAAAATTAACAATTCCAAGCTTCCTGGAGAAAAATGGCAGCCAAAAATGAAAATGTATAGTTACCCTTGATCTGCTTTTTGCCTTCAATCTGGGCCCTCCATGTGTCAAAATATGATTGGAAATCAATTCGGGCTCACCTTTTGACTTTTTGACATTTTTGAAAAAATGGAAAAATTTGACCTTTTTCTCTGCCCCTCCACCCTTGAATTTTGGGGATGACACGTGTCACATGGTGGGTCCCATTGGGATCATGCTTCAATTCTGAGCATTTTGACCTTTTTGGAAAATTGGAAAATTTTCACCTTTTGCCCCGTGGGCCCACACCTCCGATTTTCTCCCTTGCCACGTGTCGCTTTCTCTATCACTAAAATCCACGGGCTCAATTCTCATTTTAACTCCCTTTTTTAGCCAAAGGAAAATTTTCCCTTTTTCTTCGCTGGGGATCGCCGACCCGCTCTGCCCGCCACGTGTCTCCCTGTGGCTCATTCGCGGGCCCGCGGCTTAATTCTTTGTCTTAACTCTTTTTGCCAAAAAGGGAAAAATTCCCCATTTTCTTCTATGGCCCACACTTCCCTCTGACCTTTTTATGGACACGCGTCCACCTGAGATTGGCCATGGGGCCACACTTCAAAATTTCACCTTAGGCCTTTTTGACCAAAAGGGAAAAAGTTCCCTTTTCCTTCTATGGCCTGCACTTCCCCACTTTGCCACCGCACCGCCACGTGTCCACCTCCTGCTCCAATTTGGACCCATGGGCTTTTCCTCATCTTTTTTCCCCTTCACCAAAAAGGAAAAAAATTCCTAAGTTCCCCACTGGCTTCCCACTCCGCCTTCGCATAAGAACATGACATGTGTCCTCCCGCGGAGTTGTGGGGGGAATTTTGAATTTTTTCCCAAAGCCCAAAAATGACTAAGTTTTTCAGAGAAACCCACCGATCCTTGTCCAACTAGAAGTGGCCACGTATGAGGAGAATTTTGAGCTTAATTTTGACGGTCAAATGACACCCGTATGACCGTAAAAAACACAGAGTTTGCCAGTGACTCTCGAAATTGATTTTCTCTTCGTGGTGATGGATTTTTTTCTCAAAAAACAAGGGGAAGTTGATTTTATGCAAGTTTCAACCATGGGGAAGGGTTTTTGAAGGCATATATGCATGAAACGAATAAATTTGATTTTTCATGATCAGGTAAGAGGGAAAACATGACATAGACCGCATATTTTGGAAAAATTAGGGCACAAACAAGGCATGCATGGGTGTTTCTTCAAAAATGAGGCATGGAAAATGATTTTTCAAATGAATTAAGGCATGAGAGTAGAGGCGAAACTTCACTTCACCCATTAAAATTGTAGAAAATGTTTGGGGAAGTGCAAAGTGAAAGGAAAATAAGGGCAAAAGCATAGAGGATCAAAATGGACACCAACACACATATCTTGGTTAAAGGAATGATTAACCATTTTGCTACTTTCTATTGTTAAGTTTCTCCATATTTTTCTAAAATCCTCAAAGAGTCCTGGTGGACCTTGGTTTGTCTTATCTAAACTCCCACCCAAAATCATTCAAATAACCAATCCTACCCTATACTACCCCCTGTTTTGACATGTATACCCACAAAAGATCAAAATCCATTTGCTAAAGTATGCAGAACAAATCAGGATTTCAAAATTTCTTCAATAACCCTTGCCTTGCATTGAAATTATCTCCATAATCTAGAAGTGACAACTTGTGAAAGGAATAGTTGGAGTGTTGATTATATTTTCCCAAGGCCCCTTCATACTATTTGTACAAATTGAGTGATATCTTCATCTCCTTCACCATTTGAGGGTTACAAAATAGGTCCTCTTATCTTGGTTGAAAGGTAGAACCTAAAAGCAGTTAGGACAAGATCAAGTCCTTTTTAAGTGCTATTCATCTCTCCACAAATTTGAGTGTCGGTTAGATCATATCCTCGGCTACAAAATGACACACACCATGATCCATCTATCTTCAAGCTTTATGCCATATATTTGATTCTACTCTGGGACCGAAAAGGAGAAAAAATTTGGGTACCAACACTTCACACATATTCAGGGAAGTAGTTATAGGCTAGAAGATACAACGGAATTCCTCCCTACACTTTTTGGCCTATGACATTGGGTTACCCAAAATAACTCGATAGTAAACTATATCCTTCTACGCTCTCTTTTTTGACATGGATCGGGTGCAAATTTTCCATTTACATTTTTCATTTACGTACATTTACAAACTTTTACATGCGCCTTTTACATTTCATTTTTACACATACATACATACATATTTGACTACTTCATCATTTTCAACTTGCAAGTCTCGACCATATGAGAAGTAGGTAGTCAAATGGGAGTAACAACAACAACAAAATGTCAGAACAACATTTTGTGGCAGCACACACCATGCTAACCATGCAGGTACATCACACACATCAACAACTATACACACATTTTTTCCCTAGGTTCACTCTCATAATTTTTTTCACTTTTTCATCTTTAGTTTCCACACTCCATATTTTTTTCATTCCATGCTTTGTATATTCTTTCGACACGTTTTCTACTACAATATTCATAAACATCAGGTACGCATCTCTATCTACTTTTTGTTACTGATATTTCTACTCACCAACATAAAGTGGGGGAAATGTAGAAAAAAATCATGTAATTTAGGCATTTTTGTCCCGGTCTCATACTACTATTTAGAAGTTTTTTGAGTGAAGAAAGTAGTAATTAACCCCCATCTTTTGGCCATCTTACTTTTTTTCTTTTTTCATTCTCGAACTCTTACACCCACATGCCTAGTTAGCCTTCGTTGTTTTGCATCATTTTAGTTTTGACTAGGGCACCCAAACTAGTACTGGGGTGCTGATGGGTAATCTGGTCCCACCAGGGTGCCCCAATCCTTTTTGAAATTTCTAGTCACTTTTGGGCACTTTCTAGCCATTTCATCTTGTTATATTTTTGTTGGTCAGCCATTTCGAGGTTAATTATGAAATTAGATCAAGAGAACCCTATAAATATAAAGTTATGAGACCATATATAAGGACCAAGCACTAGTCATTACTAGCATCCACCTCAAAGTTACATATATCAAAGGAATTTGGAGATTTCTTGCATACATTTAGCTCCATCAAAAGGATAAGGCTAGTTAATCTACATCAAACAAGCATATGAGGAGGGATTTTATTCTATTATATCCATTGTTCTACTATATTTTTACATCTAGTTATTGCTCGCTACTTACGATTGGAACAAGAAAAAGGGTACGATGATGGACACACACAAAACCTACACACATGATGCACACACACACACACACACACAAGAACTAAATTTGGGTTTGAAATGTAGTTAAGCACTTAGTTAGTAAGCCCACTATTATGGCAACTAAGGTAAGTCTAACCCATTCATTTACATTTTTTTAGGGTTTTGATACTTCTTATGGTCTCTTACAGTACTTTCTTTCATCTTGGATTATCAATAACACTGGAGCGAGTGTCGTGAATCTGATATGATTTATAGTGGGGTTTTGGGAGGCGTTTCAAACCTATGAAACTCATTTCCATACCTTTTGCATAGACCCAGATGCCCATTTTACAAACTAGAGTGCCCGCAAGCCCCGAGTCCTTCTCCAGTGCTTCGGTCTAGCTAGATAGCTCATATCCATCCTTTTCAATGCCTCTTCATAGTCACTCCTACTTCCTATTTCTCTAGTCACTTTTGTGACACATTCCATCAAGCTCCTTTAATCATCTAAGTTCATTCAAACTCTCTTTGCACTCTAGGATTTAACATTTTCATCTTCATAGTTGTTTGGGTTGTTTCGTATAGTCATTTAGTGAATTTATTTACTATATTTTACTTGTTGTTCTAGAATATATTAACTATCATATATCCCACATATTCCTAATTTTAGTTTATCAATTGGAATTCCACTAACATTTAACACACTTATTTACATACTCACAATAGTCATGATTGCAGAAGGCCAATAATAACCAAGATGAAGAACTTGTTTAGCAATAGCTAAGCCACTAAATTTTCCACCATAAATGTCATCATGGACTTCTTGGATAGCACAAGAAGACTCATGGGATTTAAGGAATCAAAGGAGAATACCATCAAATACATGCTTATAAAGGATGTTGTCAAGAATGACATAGCGGTTAGCACGTTGAATAAAAGACCTCTTTCCATTCTTAGATAGATTGGAGGGAATGTTGGATGTGGATAGCTAATCAAAGATTTGGGAATACTAAAGATCATTTAATTTGGACTCAACGAGATTAATGTGAGGTAAGTAATGGACTGGTCGATGACTATGATGAACAACAATAGAAATTTTGGATTCATTTGTTTTCCATGGGATGAGATCTGCAAGAGATTCCATCATATTAGTGAAACAATTGGATGATCAAGGAATGATTTGGATAGTGTAAAAATAATTTCCTCAAGAACGAGGGTGATGATATCTCTATATTTCTGAAGGGTATCATTTTTACATTGATACTACTTTGTAACTTGGTTTACGATAAGCTCAAAATCTCCATAAATATAAAGAATCTAAACACCTAGAAAGTTAGTTGTTTCAAGACCTAAGATGAGGGATTCGTACTCTGCCATATTAGTTTTCCACTCAAATTCAATCTTGTTTTCAAGGGTAATAGGAGTATACCTAGGATTAATGATAATGATGCCAGCACCTCCCCCTTACTAACACTTAGAACCATCAAAGAAGAGGGTCATCTTAAGGGTATCATACTCATGGTGGAAGTGATTGATGGATTCATCTAGAAACTACTCATGAGGAAGATGTGTACTAGGAAGAGGGGCTTCAGCTAATTTATCTACGATAACTTGGCCCTTGATAGATTTTTGAGAGATGAACTTTAGGTCAAACTCGGTCATGAGCATGAGCCATCGAGTAATGTGATCATTATGATAGGGCTTAGAATGCATTATTTTGAGAAGATGAAATCTAGTGATGACATAATTTTTTTGATTGAGGAGATAGTGTCAAAGCTTAGAAGTGGAAAAGAAGAGAGTGTAACAAAAAATTTCAGCTTCAAAGTATAGAAACTATCATAGTCGTGGAGGGTGTGATTGATGTAATAAATGACCTACTCATGACCTTGGTCATCATGATGTGCTAACATATCCCCTAGAGCATGATCAGTAGAAGATACATATAGATAAAAGGGCTTCCCCTTGTGTGGAGGTGTAAGCACTGATAAGGACAAGAGATATTGTTTAAGATCATCAAAATCCTTCTAACAGTTATGGTCCTAGTTGAAGTCTACATCTTTATGAAGAAGATGATGAAAGGGTTGGAAACAATCTAAAAGTTGCAATATGAAATGAAAAATTGATTGAAGTTGGCCTTGGAGACTACAGAGTTGCTTAATATTGGAAGGAGGAGGAATCTCAATAATGGATTTGATTTTTGCGGGGTCAACTTTGATGCCCCTGATGGACATGATAAAGCTAAGGATTTTTCTAGTTAGCACTCCAAATACACACTTGGATGGATTAAGACAAAGAAAGAAACAAATGAGATGCTCAAAAAGGACCTTAAGAATAGTAAGATGATCGTGTTAATGTTTAGATTTACCCAAAATATCATTGACGTAGTCCTCTATAGTCTTATGGATGAGGTCATGAAAGATGTAAGTCATGGCCTATTGATAAGTTTTGTTGACATTTTCAGAAAAAAGGGCATGGTGTGATAGAAAAAGGTCCCCAAGGAGTGATGAAGAAGGTCTTATGTTGGTCTTTTGGTGTAATGAGAATTTTATTATAACTAGAGAAACCATCCATAAGAGAAAACATCTCATGACTTGCGGTGAGATACACAAGTTTCTTGATATTTGGAAGGGGAAGTCATCTTTAGGGAAATTAAGTTTCAAATATCGAAAGTTTGTGAATATGTGAAGCTTTCAGATGCTTTTGTGATAGGGATGATATTATAAATCCATTGGGGATAGTCAATGGGGATGATGAATTTATAGGAAATAAGGTGTTGCAACTCCTCTTTGACAAGGAGGACAACTCGAGGGTCCATGCGGCTAAGATTCTACTTCACCAACTTGGCACTAGGAAAATTTATGATCTTATGGATGATGATAGAAATATCGAGACCTGGAATTTCATAATATTACCTTGTAAAGGCTTGAATATGACTAGAAAGGAGTGTGGTGAAAGAATCAAGATCCTGTGGATTAAGAGATTGACCTACTTTTAGGATGTGAGGATTTTAAGGAGTCCCAATATTGATGTTGATGGTGGATTATTTGATAAGATTAGATGTATTAGATGGAAAGGTCTTGTGAAGGTAATAATATTCTTCCCTAATGTGGGAAAGGATGGCATCTTCTTGTCTGCAATGAATAATTTTGATGGTACAAGATTCCTCTTCTATCATCTCTAGATGAAGAATGGGAAGGGACCTAGTCTGATTTTCACACTGATAAGTGATTGGTCCCAAGGTGATGGTGGAGACTAAAAATTTCAGAAGTGATACACATAGTTTCATCCATATCCATAGCCTCATGTGATGGAGAAGGCGAAGAAGGCATGTCCATAATAATCCTATATGGTGGGAGGCGATTGGTGGATTTCTCCTAATAACTTAATCCAAACTTGTTTTGAGGTTTTAAGCATTGGTTAATGAAAATTTTATGTGTGCCATTCTCATAATGTCCCATGCCAAATCCCTTCCATGCACAATAGTGAAAATAGGTGCGGGAAAAGGAGGGTTTGTTAAGGAAGTCATAATGACCAATATAAGGTCCGGCATGGGGATGATCAATGACATGAGAAGAAATCAAATCAAAACCACCATAGAAAATATAGGTGTGATGAGGTGGCATAAAAGGAATGGTGTACCTGATTTTTTTGGTACATTGGAGCCTTGTCAGGTCTACCAATGTGATGAGGTGTAGGGAGTGTGTTGAGCATAAGAAGATGATACTCCCCAGTGTTTTTGTTTGTGACTTCGCCTAGGGAATCATCGTTGGAAACCTTGGATGAAGGGATGGATGAGTTAATGGATGGTTGAGATGGATCATTCTTGGGAATAAGGAAATTTTTAGGTTGATAGGTCATTATGCATGATTAGAAGGGAGGAGCATCACTGGGAAGCGTCAAAGTATTTTCTTCAAAATCATATTTTATGTAACGATGAAGTGTGGAGGGAACACAAGTACATGGCACAAATATAAGGTTGTCTAAGAAGAACATTGTATTTAAATGTCCCCTCTTTTATATAGAATACTTCATGGAGGATATTCTCACTAATGTGGATAGGAAGGACAACCATTCCCAAGGTGGGAGTGATAACATCATTGAATGCATGGAGGACCGTGGGTTTTTGGGTGATAGTGGATTTAGGGATTTTGATCGATCAAAGGTATGTGATGGGATGATGTTAATACTTTCCCCATTATCGATCATGGATCATCGAATGAAGATATCATTGATCCTAACTATGATAAAAAGTGGAAGTTCATGTTCCTCTGGTGTGATATTTAGAATCTCAACATCACCAAATGAGATGGCAGTAGAAACCGCAAATGCCCCTATGAGAGATTCAAAATGTTGAGTTTCATTCCTAGATGTTGGGTTACATTTCAAGGCTTCAGTGAGATCCTATCTATGGTCTAGAAATATTAAGATGAGCTTGTAAAGGACATCTTAACCAGGGTCTCGATGAATTTCTTTGATGATACTTTGTTTAATCGGTGAGGGGCAGCTAAGATAGAAACTTTAGCTTTTGATGATGATAATGGAGATAAAATAGGAATGCTAGAAAGAGTGGAAATTACAACCTTGGGTTTTGATGAAGGCATGGATGAGGTAAACTCCTTAGGAGGAGGGATGGCAATAAAATTCTTAGATTTTGATTGGGTTGTTGGTTTAGAATCATGTGGGCCAGATCAAGTGGATATCTGAACAACATTGATGAATAAGGGGTACCATCCTTAGAATAATCATCACTTGGTGGTGGGATGGTCACAAAATTCCATGATGAATGAGGGGAATTGTGAATTTTAGTTGATGATGTAGATGTTGGAGTGGTCATGGATGAGGAGGTGGAAGGAGAGGATTGATTTTCTTCAAGAATAAGGTCATCTTCCTCGATAATATTGTGGACAATGGTTTAGAGTGATTTACAATGTTTTGTGTCATGTCAGGGGTGTGGTGATAAGTGAAAATGAGGTTGGATTCAAACCATGATGGCTTCTTACTATGTGGATCAAAGGACTTGATAGGAGGAAGTGTGATGGTAGAAATTTGAAGCAAGTGTTGAAGGACCTCTACATATGATTCAACCAAAGTATTAGGAGGTGCCTTATCTTTGTGAGAATTTTTAGATTTAGAAGAGGAAGATGTTTAAGATGTGTGAGATGACTTGGATATTGAAGGTTGAGTTCTAGTACTTTGAGTTTTTGACATCTTGGATTTTGGTTTAGTGATGGTTGGTGTTCTAGAAGAAGAAGTGTTGGATGATTTTGGTTTGGGTTGATTGATCAATTGTGATGTTTTGGATGAAGGGGATGGTCTTAGGAGAGATGGATGTGGTCCTAAGATAGATGATGTGACATTGGATTGTTTTATATTAGGTGGAGGAATATCTATATTTTTATGGGGATGTGAAAGAGACCTTTAAGGAAACGTGCCAAGGTTCTTATATTTTACTTTTGATGACGTAACCTTGGGAGGAATCACAAATATCTCAACTGGAGGGTCTGAAGGTTGTGTGGTTAATATTGGTGGAGAATTAATTTTTTTTTATGAGATCTAAAGAAGGTGAATATTGGTTTGATGTGGGGATGTCTAATCTTTTGGATGAAATAGGGACATCATTTGAAGTTATTGCAAGTTAGAGTGCTTTCAAAAACTCTTCAAATTATGAGAATGATGTGGGAGGAGAAGATGGTGTAGATTTGGTCACAATAGTTGATTTGGTTAGTATGGGTAAAAGTGAAGAAAGATGAATTGGGATAGGTGCTAAGTATGGATCCGATATAATAAGTGGGGGTGGAATAGATGTAGGTGAGGTAGTGTTCAAATCGACAAAGTAGATGTGACAAGTGGTCGAGTAGATGTAGGTATAAGATCAATGGTGGATGTAGATGTGGATATGATTGGTGTAGAGATGGGGATAAGTGTTGGTGGAATTATAGATATAGGTAAAATGTATAAAGAGGAAGTGGGCATAATAGTTGGTGAAGTAGGTGGAGTTGTTGATGGGGTAAGATATTGATCAGTAATGTTGGTAGTGTTGATGGTGCTAATGGTGTGAGCATTAGGTGGTTGAGATGTAGTAGGATTGGTTTGATTTGTTGGCACATGATTAGGAAATGGTTGTTTAAAAACATTAAGTGGTTGATTTGGAGGTGTATTGGGGTTATTCACTTGAAGGTTACCTTGGTTGATGAGTTTTTGGACAAGATCCTCAAAGGTTCAACACCTTTATATATCATGTTTGTGAACTTGGTGGTATTTATAATAGTGGTCCTCATAATACCATGTGGGTTTGGGTCTTGATTCATCAAATGGTTAGATGGGGGAAGCATGATGATATGGACTATCATCAACTTATCAAATATTGAATTATAGGATTCTATAAGAGGATTGTAGTTAGGTAGCAGCCTAGGAGCTCTTTGTTGGGGCAATGTACTAGCATTGGGTATATAAGAAGACTTAACCACCATGACATTAGCCATGCTCTTCGATTTTTCATTTTGTTTAGATGGCTTAGTAAACTTGGTTTTTGGCATGTTTGATTTAAGTTTAAGTTGGCCTTGATTAAGGGCATGGGTCTCAAGTTTAAGATCCATAGTGAAGACTTATTCAAATGTTTGAAATGATTGGATTTTTAGGGTGGATGAGATATTCTTCACAAAAGAGTGTGAAAATAATTTAATAAGATCTTTCTGTGGAAGGGAAAATGATAATTGGTTTAAGATTCCATGCCATCGTGAGACAAAGTCTGCAATAGGTTTTTGTCAAATTTTTGAATGACATATAAGTATGTAATGGTGATATTGCGCATAATGTTGATTGAAAAATGTTCTAAGAAGAGCTACGCAGTTGGGTAAATGAAAACAATGAGTTTTGGAGGATGCCATTGTACTAATCCAATGCGGGACTGGAAAAGGACATAGGGAAAGTGTGAAGCATGAGATCTTGGTCATGGGAAATGAGATAACACACATGCCTAAATGCATGAAGGTATTATTGGGGATATTCCTTACTATTAAATTTGGTGAATTTTGGAAGTTCCCAATGAGGAGGATAAGGTTTGATTGGGTGATGGATGGATAGGTTTGTTGAATTTTTTTCATAAGATAATGTGACCTTGGGCCCTAAGGTAGCAGCCTCAAGGCTAGCCAACCTATTCATCAAGGCATGCATGGGGTCATTTGAAGTGGTTAGATGGGATTGTGATTGTGTGATGTGGGAAGTAACTTGATAAGGTGGTTGATAGGCTTGTGGATGAGTGGGTTTTTGAGGAATTTCTTGATGAGGATGAATATAGGTCATGGGTTGAGATTAGATAAGTTGTTACAATGGTTTATATTGAAAAATAAGGATGTGTTATGATTGTTGAGATTGGGTAGGTTGTTGATGTATATGATGAGTGGGGACAATTTGTGATGATATGTTGAGATTTTGAGGGTTAGATTAGAAATCATGTAGTAGTAACCACCCCTAAGGGAGGTTGGGAAGTGATTACATTTGCACGAATGTTGGATGTGATAGGTAAAGATTGACTATGATGTTTGGATATGATGGGAAAGAATTGAATGGGGACAATAGTGATGATAGTGGCCAAAGAGGTGATAAGAGATGATGCTTATTTTTGGAAAGTGGGTCTCTAGCGAACGGTTTACAACTTAACACATATTTTTATATTCAATTCATTGTCGTGATCTTATCACCTAAATTTTACTTGATTTTGCACACCAGAATGCTTGGAAATAAAAAATGATTTGTTTACACGATAGGGCTACAGTACACGGAGCTACCATGGTAGCCGATAATGGAGTCATTAATATTTTTCTAGGTCTGGTATTCACCTCCGATCATGATGAAATTGAATCCATTTTGATAGGTTTTTCATTTAGATCCTATGTATAAATTTTTAGCTCTATTCCATTTCAGTTGATGGGAAAACCAACAAATGTGAGCTAGGGCACGAAATAAGGTTTTTTATGAAACAAATGATTTAAGGCATCATTCAATCTACCATTTATTACATCTCGGTCATATTTTAAAATGAGGAATTCTATAAAATATATCATCTCAATCTGACTTGTATTTTTCAAGATATGAAGATTTATTGATTGGGAGGCTTTGTAGTTATCTCGGTGAAAAATTATTCATTTCTCTGCCATTTTAATCCATAATTTTTGTGATTTTCAATGTTTTTATATGGAGAGGAATTTCATAGAGTTATTTGGATGCAACAATGGAGGATTGGAGATCTATAAAAATTCAGCAACATTATGGTAGGGTATAGAGGTGTGGGGAGAGAAATGCAAAAAAAATGATAAACTCCCGATATTTATATACCCAAATTAGAAGGGGAAGGTATGGGGTGCATTTTTGTGTCCCTTTTGTCCTTTTGGCCAAAGGGATGAAGGGGACATCAATTTCCACTTTTCTTCTCATCACAACACTTGTCCTTTTTATTTGATGTACACTTTGGAGAGGGGACCGAACATTAGTACTTGGGAGCTGACTTTTGGGCGCATGAGGAATCAAAGTGAGCTTAACGGGATGGCACACATTTTTGTGTGCTTTATGTTTATTTTATAAAGGTATGAAATGGAAATTAAATTCCACTTCACAACTTATTACAACACTTGACAAACATGCATGCAGTGTGAGGTAAGGCCCAAAATTAGCTCTTGGGGGCTTAACTAACAAATGGGAGGTCACATTGGTGTTCTGGGGGCTAAAAAGGGTTGGGCACATTTTTGTGTCCCCTATGTCCCTTTGCTAAAGGGAAAAAAGGGACATGAAATCTTGTCAAGATCCTAGTGCTAGCACCTTTCCACTTCGAAAAATGAAAGGGACATGAAATCCCGCTAGGCTCCTGGTGTTGACACATGTCCACTTTGAAAAATGACTAAGTATTGAAGAGCACGCCTTGAGAGAGAAGTTGTGAAGGTTGTATCTAGAGTTCCTAGTGGATATTTTTGATGAAATTTTATATGATTCTAATTTTAAATGGCCTTATGAATATAATTTTAGGGGTCTCGGCTCTTGATTCTTCCATTGAGCCCTAAAAAATAAGATTTTTGTTCTAGATTTGTGACTAAGCATACGAAAAAACTAGATGTAGACATATCACACCTAGGTGTTGTGAAAAATATGAATCCATCACCTTATAGTGCTATTAATTACCTTTCCATTTATATTTTTTTAATCTCCTAACTCCTTATAGAACTCACAAAATTTCTTCCTGAATCTCAGGTGCTTTTTTAACAATGTGTGTTACCTAGGCCTGAGAACCTGCTTTTGGTGGACCTACCCCAAAACTTCCAAATATTCCCTAAATCTTCAAAAATATTCTCCGTGATGTTATTATCCCTTGAATACTCCTCCACGATGGATTTTTCTCCTTTTATTTTCTCTAAGGGTGGTGCACGGGACTTATGAAGGCTGATGGTAGCCCTTCCCAAACCTGCTTGATTATTTGAATGTTCCAAAAGATCCTACATCACCTAGGGGAAAAATTTTACTTTCCTAAATAACTTAGGGGAAATTTTAGATTCACATAGGGATCATTTGATAGATAGGATAGGACTTGTGATGAAGCCATAAATTGGCCATAAATTACCATTATTTTGTCCTTCCAAGTTACCTTTGAAAGTGGATTTAAATGTAATCTTGGAAGTTATTGCTTGCTTGAGATAGAATATAGGATATATATCTTGTTCATTCTTTACAAGTATTTTATTCTCTTTTTTGATTAATCATATTAATTATTTAGGAAATATGAAAAGTCTTATGCATGCAGCCATAAAGGAAAGATAATGCTAGTTACGGGGAAAGTGGAATTGATCATGGATAGTACTTCTAAACTCAAATATGATTTCATATCTAGATTCCTCTCAAAAAATTATGAATGTTCAAAAAAATAACTATCTCAATCTGAGATTGTGTGAAAAAGTTATCACTTTTTTAGTTATCTCTGGAATAATTGGAGTTAGCTCGGAACTTGCAGTTTTAGTTCGGAACTTGTAGTTTTAGTTTCATAAAATGAGGAATTTTGAATGATCAGATAATCCAATGAGAAATATGAGAGAGGTTTTTATTCATAGATTTTTTTAGAAAAAACCTCATTCATATTTGCTACAAGTTTTTACCAATAAAGATAAATCTAACTTTAAGTGAGCTACAATCCAAGGAAAAAATGTATTAGACAAGAAATAAAATTTCCACAAACATAACTGAAAAATTCAAATGGAAAATATGAGAGAGGTTTTTGTTCATATAATTTTTTTTAACAAAAACCTCATTCATATTTTCTACAGGTTTACCCAAGAAAGATAAATCTAAATTTTAGTGAGCTATAGTCTGAGGTAAAAGTGTATCATACGAGCACCAAGTACCATAGTCAGAAAAAAAAATTAAAATGGAAATATGAGAGAGGTTTTTGTTCATAGAAATGTTTTTAACAAAAACCTCATTCATATTTTCTACAAGTTCTACCAATAAAGAGAAATCTAACTTTTAGTGAGCTGCAGTCCAAGAAAAAAGTGTATCAGATGAGCACCAAAAGTTCCAGAGTCAGAAACAACAAAGTCAAATGGGAAATCCGGGAGAGGTATTTGGTTAAAGTAATTTTTGAGGAAAAAACTCCTTCCAATAAATTAGGAGAATAAAATCATTGTGATTCTTGTTACCAATAATCAAGAAGAAGATTTGGAGGTAAATCTTCCTAAATTAGCGAAATAAGACTTTGACTCCAATAATATATCTCTCGCCATATTTTGTGGAGATGGAGATCTTAGTTGTTAGGATTGGAATAAAGATAATATCATATTGTATTTCCCAAAATAAGGAGTTGGTTGGATGCATGAATTATAGATGCAACCTCCCACACTTTGATATGTAATTTTTCCCTACCAAGAATAATAGATCCGTTCTTTCTCAATCTTTTGAGTGAAATTGTTCTGCAGGTTTTGAATTAAGTTTGAAAGTATGAATTAAGTCCTCTTCCAAGGAATGAGTTGGCCACTCATTCCAAGGAAGAAGGATCAATGTTTTATGTTCTTTTCTTTCAATGTTTTATGTTCCTTTCTTTATTTTGTTTTCCTTTTGTTGTGAACTTTTGATTTCATGTTATGTGATCTTTCTTTCCATACAATTTTTGTTGTGAACCTACAGGTGTCTTATTCATATTTCATTTATTTTAATTTAGCAATTTCATTTATACAAGTGTGTTTCCTTCATGCAAACTTTATTTCTACAAGCATTCCTTTACATTTCTACATGTGTGATTTATTTTATGAAAGTTTGGACTGTGTTTAACGGAGCTTCTTTCCAAATATTTTTTCTCTCTTAATGCATACAACCATCAGACACCAGACCCTGGATTGACATTATTAATGAAGAGGATTGATGAACCTCATCATTTTGGCATCATTGTCATGGACACAATGTTATTAAGAGATTAAAATTTTTCTAAGAGAATATTCTAGTGACAGTAGAATACCTCTTATAAAGTTTTGTGACAGGAAGTATTTTGAGGTAGTTCTTTAAAATTTTATTTTTTGTAAATAGATTAATATTTATTTCATGTAATATAGATTAAAATTTTATTTCTGCAATTAGGAATGTTATATTGTAAATATTTACCTCCCAAAAAACTAATTTGTGTATAAGAAAAATGATTGTGATGTTTGATCAAGAAGGTATAATGGCGGGTTTTGGTATCCAAATTGATTCTCCCTTGGAAAGTGAGCAACATCATATATTTAGAAAGACACTGAGAGACAGACAGATCATATTATGAGTCATTTTATATCCGGGGAGGGGATTATTCTGACTCTTTGTCACTCGGGCATCAAAGAAATGCATAACACCTTCATTAAGGATTTGATCTATCCTCACTGCTTTAGGTCATGCCTTTCGACCAGGGTTAGAGGACCCATTTAGTAACCTCTATCGGTGAAGGAGAATGAAGATATCATTCTTTGCAAAA
The DNA here is from genome assembly GCA_018340775.1 of Taxus wallichiana var. yunnanensis. Classification (NCBI taxonomy): domain Eukaryota; kingdom Viridiplantae; phylum Streptophyta; class Pinopsida; order Cupressales; family Taxaceae; genus Taxus; species Taxus wallichiana. The sequence goes on from CM031236.1 coordinate 311,872,146, forward strand.
ATTTGAAAGGGGACCCTAAGAAAATATGATAAATGCACCACAATTTAACTCTCATGAGTTGTCACTTCTAAAGAATGGTGATATTTTCTAAACATGGTTAAGGTTACTAAAGACTTTATGGAATCCTGATTGCTTCTACATTTTTGGTAGTAGGATTTATTCATTTGTTGACATACGGGGGAAAACAGGGGTAGTTTAGGTGGGATTTATTATATTTTGAATAATTTTGGTGGGAGATTAAGTAGGATAAACTTGATTTTTCCAGATCTTTGAGATACTTCACAACAATTGGAAAGCTAAATGACAGAATACTTCAGAACATCTAAAATATTCCTTCAACCAGAAGGTGTGCATTAATGGAGGCCCAGATTTGCATGGTTTCACAAATTCCAAGCATTTAACACGAAGGATCGAGTTAAAGACTCAATTAAACATCAAAGAACCCTGGTTCCTCACGCCTAAGATACACTCAAAGGCTTACAGATAATATTTATCAAAAATGAAAGTGAAGTGATTTTAAATTGTTTATCTCATTACAGGATGAAGGCTCTTCTCATAATGAAATTGCAAATGCCACTAAACTATCACATGGACAATATATTGTGTGATTCAGAGGGAATTTAACACAATATTGCAATATGAACAAGAAAAAATACTTACATACATACGAAATAAAGCGAGACACAAATTGGCCCAAGATTAACACATGATTAATTTGAAGTTGATTAGATTCGATAGGAAAGTATCTTTGAACAATCTTAGAGATTCTCATGGTTGTAAACTTGTAACCAAATTGATGTTCAGCCGTTTCTTTGAACAATCTCAGAGATTTTCAATGGTTGTAAACTTACAACCAACTTGACATTCAACCAATGAAGGAATTTCATTAAAAAAATGATGAAAAACAATGCATATTTGCATCTCCAGGAGTCTTGGAGAAAAAATGGCTGTAAAATTAGATGTAATGCACATCAATCATTGATTCTTCCATTTCTCAACTTTAGTTTAGAGTCATCCACGTGTTTCCTTGGAGAAACTACAAAGGTGAAGTATAGAGGAGAGTTTCCAAAAAGTGTGGGCCCTCTCCATGCCCACGGGCCCAAGAAAAATGCCTTTTGGCCTTTGAAAAGTCTCAGTATAAAAGGAGCCAGTGGAAGCCTCCATGTGTCTCACTGGCATACTTTTGATATGGTTCCCAAAAGCGGAGACCCTAAACAAGCATGGGCTCACCATGTGTCTTAGTCCAGTAGAGTTGTTGAAAAATTTTAAGGACCAATGGAAGGCACCATGTGTCTAGGGTCCAGAGACAATTTTCCTTGGCCATTGAAAATTCCAAGAAAGGGAAGAGTGAGTGGAAACTTCCACGTGTCTTCATGGAACTCTTTCAAAAATAAAATTTAGGGACAAGTCCTCAAATAGGTGTGGGCCCTTCACATGTCCCAGGCCTTTAGAAAGTTTCTTAAAAATTTTAAGTATAGAAAGGATCCGGCAAAAGCCTCCATGTGTCTCCTTGGCTAAATTTTGAGATGGTGCCCCAAAGCGAAGACCCTGAACAAGCGCGGGCTCACCCCATGTCTCCTTGGTGTGACTACTAAGGTAGGACCAAGAGGCAGATCCTCAAATGAGTGTTAGTCCTCCACATTTCCATGGTCTGTCAAAGCTACACCAAATGCATAAAAAAATGTCTAAGTGCAGGCGGGCCAGTGAAACCTCAACATGTCTCCTAATGCAACTCCAAAGGTAAAACAAAGAGGCAATTTTTTCAAATGAGCACAGGCCCTCCACGTGGACAAGACTTGAGTTGAAGCGGGCCTTAGAGTTTAAAAATTCCCACAGAGCCACATCCAATCAAAAGAAACCACATTTCCATAGATGCTTTGAGATATAAATTGACGGGGAAAATGCACCCGTCAAACCCTAAAATGTAGGGAAATCACCATTAGCACCCAAAAAGGAATATTTATTTAAGGATAGAGAATTTGGAAATGATATAAGGCCCAAATTTGATCCATGAACATGGAGAAGGATCTTTCAATAACATACAAATGAAGAAAACTTTTCACGCCTCCATTTGTAAAAATAGAAAATACAACAAAGCCCATAGATTAAATAATTTCAAGAGAAACTAGGGTGAGATCAAATTGAGCACCAAAATTGACTCCAACTTGGGGATGGTAACTCCTTCCGAGTGCTGCAAGAACAAATAGTAGACTAAGTGCCAAAAATAAACCATTGGGAAATGGAGTCATGATCCAACCCTCTAGGAACAAACTGAGAAGGCAATAAAAATGGCCGCCAAGGACCAGACAAACAAAAATAGAAAAACATGAAAGAATAAAGAAACCAAAAGACTAAGACTATACATTGTATAATGGTGCATACCCGATTTTGAGAAATCAATCAAGGAAGTGTTTCAAATATTTTTTCATTAATAGGCAATTTAAGCAACTCTTCATCTAGGTCCTTTAATAAAAAGGTAGTTTCACCAATTCGAATGTCAATTGAATAAGGGCCCATCCATAATGCATCAAAATTTTCATGTTTTCCCTTATCCTCATGCCTTCTATCCCATAATAACACAAGATCTCCCAAACTGAAAGTTCTTGGAGTCACCTTCTTATCGAAAAAATTCTCAAACTTCTCTCTAAATTTTACATGCCTCTGATGGGATGCCCTTATTTCTTCATCTAACTCAACAATCTGATTGATGCAAGCATCATAGGGACTAATCTCTTGATCTTCCAGTTGTTGAAGAAATTGAAATGAAGATAATTTTATATGTATGGGAAGTAGAGCTTGAGTTCCATACACCAACTCAAATGGGTTTTTTCCAGTGGCTTGTTTAACAATGATTTGATCACCCAGACAACAAACTTCAACTTCTCACCCTACTTCCTTTTGTTCAACTCCAAAGTTCTTCTAATTATCTTTAACATATTTTTATTTATGGACTCTGCTTGTCCATTTCATTAGGGATTATAATTAGGAGCATATGTCAAATTGATCCCATACTCATGACACATAGCCACGAAAGGTTTATCTTGAAATCTCATGACATTATCAGCAACTATTTTGGCGGGTACCCCAAATCTGTAAATGATATAATTCGGGATAAAATACATGACAATTTGGTGAGTTGTCATCTTGGTAGGGATTGCCTCCACCCACTTAGTGAAGTAATTTGTGGCCACCAATACCCACTTATGGCCTGCACTTAAAGGATCAGATATCTCCCCATTGAAATCCATTCCCCATTACCTAAATGGGGCTTGGTGATACAAGCTGCAAAGGAAGGGATCCTAAAGATTTTAGTATTCCTAGAAAAGTGTTGACAACTTTCAAATTTTATTACCAACAGAGTTGTATATTTGAAAATATTTGGCCACCAATAACCAACCCTTAAGATTTTATGAGTTGTGACTCTTCCAGCAAAATGTCCCCCACAAACTCCTCCATGGAGATCAGCAATTATTTTAGGGGCTTCATCTTCAGTAATGCATCTTAAGAGAACTCCCTCAGGGTTCTTCCAAGCTAACCCAAAATCAGTAATGACATATTTTTGGGAAGCTAACTTAAGTGATATTTTTTATTCTTGCTCAAATGTTTAGGGCACTATAGATGTTTGAGATAAAAAATGATGTCCTTATACCATTCAAGAATCTATTAATTTTTTCAAGGACATTCAACCTTTCTTCTTCAACTTCATTTACCTCAATTGTCTCTGATTTCTCTCTACCATAAGTTTTTCCAAGCCCAAACCTCTGACTAATTTTGTTGTTTGGATATCCATATCATACTCTTGCAATTTTTTTACCCATCAACATCTTTTGCTTGAAACCTCCATTTTTGATAGGATATCTTTCACCATGGTGTGGGGAACATAAGAAATGACTTTGGAACTCAAAATATATGGCCTGAAGACCTTTGTTTCTTTTACCAAAGAAAATGCTTGCTTCTCCATGATAGTATACTTTAGCTCAGCTCCTTGTAATGCCTTACTGAAAAAGGCAATTGGTCTTTCAGCTCCCTCATCATCCTTCTACAACAACACAGATGCAATAGTACTTTTTGAAGAAAAAGAAAACATTTGGAAAGCCTTCTTATAATTTGGAGCTGCTAAAACAGGGGATTTTTTAATGCTTCTTTGATCCCAACAAAATCTTTAATAGATGCTTCTTCCCATTTGATACTTTGGTCTTTCTTTAGCATCTTTAGTGATTGGGATAGTTATTTTAGCAAAGTTGGAGATAAATATCCTAATAAAATTAATCTTCCCAAAAAAGATTGAATTCCCTTCTTGGTTCTTGGAATAGGGAATTTTTGATGGCTTCTACCCTCTCGGATCAATCATGACCCCTTCATTTAACATAATGTGTCCAAGAAACTTTGCTTCTGAACTCCAAAATGACACTTCTTGGGATTTAGTGAAATACCATACTCCCTGCATCTTAACAACATTTTTTCTAAGTGTTTCGGTGTTCACTCCTTTTACGGAAAACAGTCACATAATCTTGATATAAAACAATGAAATAATTAATATATCCAGAGAAAGCTACATCCATTTCTCTTTAGAAAGTGGCTTCAACATTCATTAGACCAAAAGGCATTCTGACATGTACATATGTTCCCAAAGGAGTGGTAAAGGTAGTATTGATTCACTCTGATTCATCACAAATACGGTTATATCTAGAAAAACCATCCAGGGTGGATAATAATTCGAACCAATTAACCAATTATAGCATATTTTCCATATTTGGTGGAGGGTAGTTATCCTTCATTGATGCTCTATTCAGTTTCTAAATTCCACACACAACCTTATATCTCTGTTCTTCTTTCTAATAGGTACCAAGTTTGCAACCCATGATGAGTACCTTGTGGGTTGTATGATTCCTCCATCCCTCAATTTTTTCAATTCTTCTTGCATCTTCAGGGAAAGGAGTGGATTGATTTGCCTCTCTTTTACCTAAATGGCTTGGTATAAGATTCTAAGGGAATTTTGTGTTGGAAAAGATCCTCTTTGTATGATTTCAGTTCAAAATAAGACCATGCTAAGAAGTCTTGGTATTTCTTCAACAATTGGACATACGACTGATTTTCTTCCTTGCTCAAATTACTACCTAGCTAGATATTTTGTGGTTTATCCTTTGTGCCAGGTCATGCTCTTCAACATCCCTCGAGGATAACATGTGTTTGTTGACAATGAAATCAACATTATCAAAGTTTGATTCAAGTGCTACCAAACCTCTGGGAATAGTATTAGTCTTCAATTGAATGATGTATTTTCCAAATAGAGTCTCCTTCCCATCAGTTGTATAAACCATTGGCTCCCAATCTATATGTTGATCAAAAAATTCTCCTTGGTTCTGCAAAAAAAAATTTGCACTGGGTATTGTCTTCGAACACTTGCACATGTTTAACATTGTCAGGAACAGATGGCCTAGTCAATACCTCAATATTATACTCACAATAGGGGGTTACAACACAATTTTCAAATCTAGACCCCAATACAACCAATTTTTCTACTAGAGTATTATACTTTCTATCATGATGTATTATGTTGAAGGAGTCAAACATCTCAATGAAATCCCATACTGCATGCTTATACTACTTCATTCTCTGATTTTTTGTTGCATACAATTTTCTAACTTGTTTGAAAATTAGCTCTGAATATCCTTTAACAATGATGTCTCTAATACCATATTTCCATGCAATCCTTAGACCCAATAACAATGCTTCATATTCAGCAATATTGTTAGTGCACTCAAATTTGAGTTTAAAAGAGAAAACAAACTCTTCTTGTCTGGAGATATCATAACAATACCAACACCATTTCTAAATTTAGAGCAAGCCCCATCAAACAAAAAATTATAAGGAGAACCTACTTGATTAAGAGACTTGAATTGATTAATTTTGTGCTCTTTACCATCAGAAAATCCAACAAAGTTATCAGCATCAATGTTAGTGTATAACACTTCATAGGAAGCATTATTGGGATCCTCAATGAGATGTAGCATCTTATTTTCACCATACAACTTTACAAGGATTCCCTCAATAGGTATAGTGGAAAAAGACATATCCATTTGCACACTCCCACCCACACTAGCAGCCCATTTTCTTGATAACAACATTCCCCATTTGGCAAGGCAATCAACAATAACAACATCTAGTTTTAAGTTCTTTCCTGGGTAAGCTACAAGTTGCACTATCAAACCCTTGACACATCTAACCACTAGCACCTCTCTGGAATCCATGGTAGTGCACTTCCCATAAGTTGTTGTCACTTTGATATCTAATTCATTCATGACCTCAAGAGGCATAACATTGCATGATGCTCCAGAATCAAACATACAGTTGTGTAATAACCTATCCCTAATAATCAGAGTAGTGAAAAATGGATCTACATTCAGTTAGGACTCAACCAAGGATGTTCCCAAATATAATTCAGGTGGCTCACCTATTTCTTCTAGCACTTGGGGTTTTTCCAACTCTGCAATGGTAGGAGGAGTCTCAACATTGTTTACATTTCGCCTTGGGTAATCTTTTCTTATTTCAATCCTAAATACTCAAAGGCCCTTTTCTTGTGCTCAGGAATCCTAAGTAGCTCAACAATTGGAACAGAAATATTGATTTGACTCAAGACTTGGGAAATGTCATAAGGAATGTATTTGGGCAAGGAAACATTTGGAGGAAGACTGACAAAATCATCTGACAACAAAGGATTTTTCATGGTCTGAGCATGGGTAGGGATACCATTTTGTTTGGGGAAACAAGGCCTTTTCTAGATGTATCTTTCTTAGGAGTTTCTTTTGAGATATTGGTGAGAACTGGGTTTTTGGTTTGGCTTGAGGCCCTGCCCCTTTGACAACTTTACTCCTAGTGTTATATTCCTTTTCTTGGGCAACCACAACATTCATTAACAACTGCCTATCCTCCTCGGAGGGGATTCTTCTATCATAGTTTCTAATCATTAATGCCCTTAAGTATTCAAAATCAGTAGTAGGCAATTCAAAATCTTGTACCATATCTATTTCAAAATTATGAGAGGGAGGAAAGGGAAATACCCAGTGAATGCAATCCTAGAAATTTGCAACAGTTTTGGCACTAGTTAATTTAGTTAAAGTTGTTCCTTTTCATGAGATTATAGAGCACCCCATCATGCACACATCATCATCAATGTCATCATCATATTCCTCAAATTATTTATCTTCATAACATGGGGCATGTGGAAAGAAACATCTATCACACCAATCAATTTCATTAGTTGCTTCCATAATAGTAACTCGTAGCCTAAAGGATCGGGCACCAATTTTTTTTCCTGGGGTTGGGGCATGTCTATTTCCAGATCCACAAGTCCTTTACTCTGTCATCTAATCTATGATCACCTCAAGGATGATTAGAAAATATTTCTTTACCTTATGGCTTGTGCTAACCACGGGAACCTTATCCAATCCCCTCTCTACCCTAGCTAGTTTATAGGATAGTTCCTTAACAACTCGACCAATTCTTTCACAACCTCTTCTAGATCCACGGACTTACTTGACCGAGGCTTCTCTCTGGATCGATCAGCTTGATACCTTCCCTCTTAAGAGGCTTACCAACTGATTTTATATTGTTTTCAATCTGCAAAGCCATGGTGAAGGCCTACCTCAATGTTGTTGGGTTCTTATCCCTCAAATAATAGGTAGCCTTCTTATCAAAAGCATCAGAGTATTTTATCAAACAAGAAACATCACTTGGCCTCAGGATCACAGGTAGCCTATTCAGGTCTTATTGAACCTTGTATTGAAGTCGTGAATATAATCATTACGATTATTTTTTATATTTTCAAATTCTAATAAAAGAAACCTAGGTCTGTTTTATCTCCATTCTATAATCTAAAAGAATTCTTCATTTTTGTTCATGAATCAATGGATTTTTGGAAAATATTTATACTAGTCCCATGTGCCCTCCTCTAGAGTATGAATAAAAAACTTTATGTACACATCCTCAAATTCAATCTCAAAGTCTTCCATCATATTAAAAAAAGATTTAAGTGTTGATCACCAAGTAATAACATTATTTCCTTGAAATTTAGGCAATCTATTTCTAACATCTTGGGGCACAACATTTGGATATCCAACCATACCTCTGAAATCTATAGGACCAAAAAAATGGAGGTCTGGGTGGGGGCTGGGCCATATTGTTTTGGGGAGGTGATCTTATAGGAGAAACATAATGATGGGGAGTGAGGGGTCTGGGGCATAGGAATGCAATTCTCAAAATGAATGTTCTCTAAAAACTCTTTGTTTCTTGGAAGATCCTATCAGCTTTGGAGAACATAGGGACAAAATGAGATGTAAATTTTTCAAATACAAAAAGAAGGCCCCTCTCTAGATGGAGAATTCAGATCTATAAAAATACTACCTGATCCAAAAGCACTTGAGGAAGTATGGCAATATTCAATGATAGGTTGATCAGTTTCCATAATTGATAACTCCTTTCTTGATTTCTGATCTCCAACAACTTTCCAGATTCTTCTTCCTTTAGAATTTGTCTTTCCCAATTCTGGAAACAACCTTTTAGCAGGGTCTTCAATGAAGAGAGATCTTCTTCCTTCCAGCTTTGCAGAGATTAGTGATAAATTTCAATTGACAGAGGTTAAGACATTGGAATTTATCAAAATTTAATTCAAAATGGAGTCACCACTAAGGATTTTCACCTTAGTTGTGCAAATGCACTAAAATTGGTCTGTCAAATGTTTTTCAACACTAAATTCACACAAATATTCATAGATATGACCTTCCTTTACCCGTATTTAACATTGATGATGTAAACTTAGTGTAAAAACCAATAAAAACTTGAAATATTACATGTAAAACTTGTAACTTTGCTCGATTCTTACAAATTGAGACACATGATGATGTTTCAACAACGTATTTGCACTTTAAAATTTGTAAGAAGTATTTACCAAGGTCTATATGCGTTGTTGATGGTGTTCAAACTTTACACATACCTTCATATCCCCGACAATGGTGCCAATCAAGTGTTGGTATCCAAATTGATTCTCCCTTGGAAACTAAGCAAAGCATCATAGATTTAACAAGACACTGAGAGACAAAAAGATCATATTATGAGTCATTTTGTAGCTGGGGAAGGGATTCGTCGACTCTTTGTCACTCGGGCATCGAGAGAAATGGATAGCACCTTCATTAAGGATTTGATCTATCCTCACTGCTTTAGGCCATGCCTTTTGACCAAGGTGAGAGGACCCATTTTGTAACCTCTTTCGGTGAAGGAGAATGAAGATATCCTTCTTTACAAAAATTTGAAAGGGGACCCTGAGAAAATATGATCAATGCACCACAATTTAACTCTCACGAGTTGTCACTTCTAAAGAATGGTGATATTTTCTAAATAGGGCTAAGGTTACTAAAGACATTATGGAATCTTGATTGCTTCTGCATATTTTGGTAGTAGGATTTATTCATTTGTTGACATATAGGGAAAACAAGGGTAGTTCAGGTGGGATTCATTATTTTTGAATAATTTTGGTGGGAGATTAAGCAGGATAAACTTGATTTTTCCATATATTTGAGAGACTTCACAATAATTGGAAAGCTAAATGATAGAATGCTTCAGAATAGCTAAAATATTCCTTCAACCAGAAGGTGTGCATCAATGGAGGCCCAGATTTACACATTTTCACACAATCTCTAAGAATTTAACATGAAGGCTCAAGCTAAAGACTCAATTAAACATCAAAGACCCCTGGTTCCTCATGCCTAAGATACACTCAAAGGATTACAGACAATATTTATCAACAAATGACAGTGAAGTGATTTTAAATTGTTTATCTCATTATAGGATGAAGGCTCTTCTCGTAATGAAATTTAAAATGCCACTAAACTATCACAGGGATGAGATCCTGTGTGATTTGGAGGGACTTTAACACAAGATTGAAATAGGAACAAGAAAAACTACTTGTAGACATTCTGAAATAAAGCAGACACAAATTGGCCCAAGATTAACACAAATTAATTTGAAGTTGATTAGATTCATTAGTAGGGGAAATTTTCTTTGAACAATCTCGAGATATTGTCGATGGCTATAAAATTGCAACCAACTTAACATGCTTGAAATCTAAAACATAAGAAATTAATGAGTCTCTCGGATGGTCTCTCACGAAGATGGGATTTCACAATTTTCTCTTAAAAATTCAAACCCCGACCCTTTGCAAGAGTATTCTCATTACATTTATACATTTGACTCGCTCACTCATCCCAAATTTCCCCCCAAAAAAGAAGAATATTTGAGGAATATTTACTTGTTACCAATTTGTATTAGAAAGTGACTTTTAAAAAATTCACACCCACAACTCTGCTAGGTGGATGAATCATGAACTGATCACTTTTCTCAGACCCTCGATGAATGACTGGGATGCCATGCCACAACCTTTTGATAGTCCTTCTAATCATTCTTTTTATTCCTTTATGCAAGAAATCACCGTTTTAATCATTTTCCGGTAGCTCTGTATAGGTGGATCTGATAGGAAATCCTTTTCACCCTCGAGGCAACACCTTTTTCATCCCTTTGCACTTACAACCTCCATCATTTCATCCTTTTCCCATTCTTTCCTCTGTAACTCCTCTGCATTAAGCTTTCTCTAGTAATTTGTTTTTTTTCAAGTGCTCGAGCAATTCCAACTTCAAAATATCAACCTTTACAATCCTTGGACTCATAAATTAATCTCTAAATCCATTCGATTGCACTTTGCAGATAAAAACGACAAGGAATTTCACCAAAAAAATGATGAAAAACAATGCATATTCACATCTCTAGGAGTCTTGGAGTAAAAATGGCTATAAAATTTAATTCAATGCACAACAACCATCGATTCTTCCCTTTCTCAACTTTAGATTAGAGTCGTCCATGTGTTTCTAGTGCTTTGCAAAGGTGAAGTATAGAGGAAAGTTTCCAAACAAGCGCGAGACCCTCCACATGCCTTGGCCCCAAGAAAAAAATCCTTTTGGCCTTTAAAAAGTCTCAGTATAAAAGGAGCTAGTGGAAGCCTCCATGTATCTCACTGACACACTTTTGATATGGTGCCCAAAAGTGGAGACCCTAAACAAATGCAAGCTTACCATGTGTCTCACTTTGGCGAGTTTTTGAAAAATTTTAAGGACCAGCGGAAGATGCCATGTGTCTAGGGTCTGAGATAGTTTTCCTTGGCCATTGAAAAATCCAAGCAAGGGTAGAGTGAACAGAAACCTCCACGTGTCTTCATGGCACTCTTTCAAAAAAAATCAGGGGCAAGTCCTTAAATAGGCACGGGCCTTCCATGTGTCCCAGGCCTTTAGAAAGTTTCTTGAAAATTTTAAGTATAGAAAGGAGCGGCGGAAGCCTCCACGTGTCTCCTTAGCACAATTTTGAGATGGTGCCCAAAAGCGGAGACCCTGAACAAGCACGGGCTCACCACATGTCTCCTTGGTACAACTTCTAAGGTAGGACCCGAGGCGAGATCCTCAAATGAGTGACAGTCCTCCATGTGTCTATGGTCTATTAAATCTGCACCAGCCACATAAAAAATTTTCTAAGTGCAGGCGGGGCGGCAAAGATAAACCTCCACGTGTCTCCCTGACACAACTCTAAAGGTCAAACCAAGAGGAAATTTTTTCAGATGAGCGCAGGCCCTCCATGTGGGCAAGACTTGAGTTGAAGCGGGCCTTAGAGTTTCAAAATTCCCTACCAAGCCACATCTAATCAAAAGAAACCACGTTTCTATAGATCTTTGAGATATAAATTGACAGGAAAAACTCACCGTCAAACCGTAAAATGCGAGAGAAATCACCATTATTTCCCGAAAAGAATATTTCTTTAAGGATAGAGAATTTGGAAATGATATAAGGCCCAAATTTATCCATGGCTTTGGAGAATGATCTTTCAACAACATACAAATAAAGAAAATGTTTCATGCCTCCATTCGGGAAAACGAGAGAAAATACGGAGTCCAGATTGAAGAATTTCAAGAGCAATCGGGGCGAGATCAAATTGAGCACCAATAATAGGGACAAAGAATTCATATCTGGATTCTATTTATGAATAAATGGTAGAAACATGATATTGAATCTAGAAGTATATCTAGTTGATGAAATGTCAAATTCCATTATTGACAACCACCACCATTCACCCTTGTATCAACTAATAGCTCGGTGATCTTATTACACATAGCTTTAGTCAAAAATTGGATTATATGGTTTGTAATAATGAAGTGGTAGTATTTCTAATTAACTCCATCTATATTCAGGGACTTCATTAGAGCCAAAATAAAAACCCACTCATAATAAATCCACCCATCCAAATTATTTTTCACCTCATAATGAAATTTAATCCTGAACCATATCCATTAGAAAAAATTGTTTTTGTGTTTTTCAATTTCTTCATTTTTGTATATGTTTGTATAACATTAAGAATTAATTATTGTGAATATCAAGGTAAAAACATTTTTCGTACTAACATCCACATGAAGTTCCAAAGTTGTTCTTGATATGAACATGCAGATTTTTTTAGCACCAACAACATCAACCAAGGAGCATTTCGGAGGGACTTATAGATACATAACACAATCCATCTCCTGATATCACTATTTTGAGCTTTGAAGATTACTATGGTGATTCCGATAATGCACAATTCCAGCTGGACTTGGAAGACCTAGAAATTGTCCACACAATTTTTGGAAATCTTCTTGGAGTTATCAAGTATGCAAAGAGGTTTTTATGAGATCTCAGATATTGCTTCATATTTTACACAGGCTGCACTTTAATGAATATAGTCTGATGATGGATCAAATTTTCTCTAAACCTTCTCATGCTATCATTTCAGCAAAAATGAAAAAAATGTCAAATTTTTTTGATTGGAAAACCAACTTGCTGGCCAACCAAAGGAAAAAAAAAAACTTTGATTAGAAAACCAATTTGTTGGCTAATCAAAGACAAAATGGGGCGGATCTTCTTCAAAAGTAATCAACTATTACTTGGTGGTTTCCTTCTCAGCACTATTTGACCATGTTAATAATAGGACGATAAGGAAAACTAGAGGTATGATCAAGTTATTTTGTTCTACTATTTTATTTTTAAGCTTTCTTGTAAGTTTTTTTACTATAGCTAGATCCACTTTTAAGATCTTCAAGGAAGGAAAGATAAAATTCATATCTCCCTACTTACAAATATGAAAAATATGTGCACCTTTTTGCAATCAAACTTTTGAAGTCTAATTTATGGGAAGCCATGAATAAACAACATGCATGAGCTTAGGTGTGGGAGAGAAGGAGAAGCACAAGGTATGCATTTTGATTTTAAATATGAGGCACAATAGAAGGAGATCCACACAAGAACCTGTTGTAAAAGAAAAGAAATCAAAAATAGCAAAAGGAGATCCACACAAGAACCTATTGTAAAATAAAAGAAATAAAAAATATTAGAAGGAGATCCACAAGAACTTGTCCTTAAACTATATATGAAATGCATACATGCATAACCTCAATGTAGAGAAGACTCTAAGAAGAGGAGATAATAATATAATTCATGAGGACATGTATAAGATTAAGTGTGTGGCAATGATGAGGCCATAAATTGGCCATAAATTACTATTATTTTGTCCTTCCAAGTTACCTTTGAAAGTGGATTTAAATGTAATCTTGGAACTTATAGTTTGCTTGAGATAGAATATAGGATATATATATTTTTCATTCTTTAGAATTATTTTGTTCTCTATTTTTTGAATAATCCTATTGATTATTTAGAAAAGATGCAAAGTCCAAAGTGTATACGAGGCCATAAAGGAAAGATAATGCTAGTTCTAGGAAAAGTGGAATTGATCATGAATAGTACATTTAAACTCAAATATGATTTCATATCCAGATTCCTCTTGAAAAATTATGCAAGTTCAAAAAAATAATCATCTCAATCTAAGATCGTGTACAAAATTTATAGTTTTTTTAGTTAGCTCCAGAATAATTGGAGTTAGCTCCGAAACATGTAGTTTTAGTTTCAGAACTTGTAGTTTTAGTTTCATAAAATGAGGAATTTTGAATGATCAGAGAATCCAATGGGAAATATGAGAGATGTTTTTTTCATAGCAATGTGTTTAACAAAAACCTCATTCATATTTTCTATAAGTTTTACCAATAAAGAGAAATCTAACTTTTAGTGAGCTACATTCCAAGGAAAAATGTATCGGACAAGCACTAAAAGTTCCAAAAACACAAAAATAAAATTCAAATGGAAAATTTGAGAGATGTTTGTGTTCAAATAATTTTTTTTAACAAAAACCTCCTTCATATTTTCTACAGGTTTTACCAATAAAGAGAAATTTAATTTTAGTGAGTTGCGGTTCGAGGAAAAAGTGTATCGGCAGAGCACCAAAAGTACCACCTTGTCAAAAACAAAAAAGTAAAATAGAAAATTAGAGAGGTTTTTGTTCATAGAAATATGTTTAACAAAAACCTCATTCCAATTTTCTACAAGTTTTACCAATAAATATAAATCTAACTTTTAGTGAGTTGTAATCTAAGGAAAAAGTGTATCAGATGAGCACCAAAAGTTCCAAAGCTAGAAACAACAAAGTCAAATGGGAAATCCAGGAGAGGTATTTGGTCAAAGTAATTTTTTGAGGAAAAACCTCCTTCCAATAAATTAGGATAATAAAATCATTTTGATTCTTGTTACCAAAAATCAAGGAGAAGATTTGGGAGCAAATCTTCCTAAAATAGCGAAATAAGACTTTGACTCCAATAATATATCTCTCTCCATATTTTGTGGAGATGGAGATCTTAGTTGTTAGGATTGGAATAAAGATAAGATCATATTATATTTCCCAAAATAAGTATTTTTTGGATGCATTAATTATAGATGCAACCTCCCACACTTTGATACGCAATTTTTTCCTACCAGGAATAATAGATCCGTTCTTTCTCAATATTTTGAGTGATATTGTTCTGCAAGTTTTGAATTAAGTTTGAAAGTATGAATTAAGTCATCTTCCAAGGAATGAGCTGGCCACTCATTATAAGGAAGAATGATCAATGTTTTATGTTCCTTTCTATATTCTATTTTCCTTTTTGTGAACTTTTGATTTCATTTTATGTGATCTTTCTTTCCATACAATTTTGGTTGTGAACCTACACGTGTCTAATTCATCTTTTGTTTATTTTAATTCATAATTTTCATTTATGAAAGTGTGTTTCCTTCATGCAAAGTTTATTTTTGCAAGTGTTCCTTTACATTTCTGCATGTGTGATTTATTTTATACATGTTTGGATTGTGTTTAACAAAGCTTCTTTCCAAAGATATTTTTTCTCTTAATGCATACAACCATCAAACACTAGCCCTAGATTGACATTATTAATGGAGAGGATTGATGACCCTCATCAACTTGTGTTGAGGATGGGCTGACTTGGAGGTGTCTTGGGAAGGTATGACTTTGAAAGTTTTTGACACTATGGTCTATTGTCATGCTTGAAAATTGGAAATTCTGTTGCACATTTGTATGAAAATATATGGCTCTATCTTGGGGACATGTTATGGAATAAGAATAATAAATACATGGAATGAGAAATCCTAGAATCTTGATTTACAATACATTGACCAATGCCTTATCTATTGGGATTTACAGAAGTCACATACAACTTGCACAAGATAGCTTGAAAGGAAGAACACACAAAAAATGACGAAAGGAAACACACAACACACAAAAGGGGAAAACACACACTTAAATCACCTATGGTATAATACGGGGGATAACCCACTTTCACTGAAGCAACACTGAATGATGATGTTTTCCAGGAGTTACCCTCAAAGAGGAAACACTTTGAATGGTGATCTTTTGCAAAGTCGTTGACCGGTTCCATAAAGTAGCCTCCTCTCCTCAAGTACTTATGAAATCCAGGTTCTTTCACGATTTTCTATGTACATTGTTAGAGAGAGCCTACATGAGCTTCTTAATGCTCGGGTCTTTTCTTAGATATTCTGTTCCCTTCATTTCCTTTGAAATCAGTTTTTGTGCTTATCCACACTGTTATGTTTTCTTCTACCATATCATTACTACTCTAGGGATGACTTTTATTTGAATTGTTCAAATATCTTGAGCTCTCTTCAATCCCACATTCATGTTTATCTGAATGTTTTCTACGGGGATCCTTGAATTCATCTTTCGACTCATGTCTTTATGAGGTATTTGTAAGTTGAGTGAATAATCATACACAACTTCGTGCCCATCTTGCATGGCCATAGCTTGAATCAAGAGGTTGAGACTCATCTCAAGATCTTCAATGCTTTCTGCTACTTTCAAGATCTCTTGTATTGAATCCTTATCTGGTACTTCCAAAATTTCATCTTTACCCTTATTTGAAAATTCTTCACTTTGATATCCAAGGAACCCGTTAGGAGGCATTGATTCGATATCTTGAGGTTCATTATATTATATCATTTCTTCATCTAGAGGAATATCAATTTTTAGGGATTCAAAACTTCTTGCTTCAACTTCTTCACAAGAGAAAGAGTTCTCCTCTTTGAATGGGAAAGAAAATACTTCACTTTCATCATTAACTATCTCAAGAGGGACATTAGGATCTTCACCTTGATTTGCTTCATCATGACTAGTATTTGAATCAGTTGAGCATCCCAAATTAAATTCAAACCTATCTTGTAACTCCACAAAGCATGCATCATGAGTTTGATTTTGAGCTCGGGGTCTTATGTTTGTTCTCAGGATCTTAGAAGGTCTTGTATATATGGTTCTTTCCACCCATTCGAGGGCTCATCACAGGATGGCTTGGTATCTTCCTGGGTGACATGATTAAGAGAATCCTCATCTTCGAATGGGAATGAGAATATCTCCTCATTGTGGATAAGCACATAAGATAATTTTTCACTTGAAAATCATCAAGAACCAGTTCCTCTTCTACATGCCTCACATCATATGGAAATTCAAGGCTATTCTATTACATCTCAAATTTCCTCAATGCTACCTCTAGATCTGTATTCCTTGTAGAAGGAAGGTTTAGTCCTATAAAAATTAGGATCTCATCCTCTTCTTCATTGTCATAAAATAATTCATCCTCTTGCTATTTTGGTACAAAATGTTGGCTCTGGACTTCCTAACTTTCACTGCATTTACCTCATCTTCTTCTCTAGAAGTAATTTTTCCTTGTCTCCCTTCACTGGAATGGTTGCAAAAGACCAATTCATCTAGATTTTACCTCCCAATTGTTGGAAAAAACTTCTACTTAACAACATTCCAAATGAAGTCGGAATGTTTGCTACCAAAATCATCATTGAAACATTTTTTTTTCTGGAAATTGGGAAAGAGCCACATGTGCATATTTGACCTTCCCTATAAGTGGGATTTCATTGTACTCCATGGAGGAACAAGATCCACCGGTCGAGTCATGGGGAGTTTAAGAGCTTTGGAAACCTTCACATGCATCACATTATCTGAGGCACCTAAATCTATTATGCAATTGTTCAATACATATTCCCCAACGAGAAGAGAGACATATAAGAAATCAACCTTTTTCATCTTTGATGCACTCAGAGTGATAATGTTTTGTAATGAAGGAATATGTGGGTTTCGTAGTATTCCTTTATAACTAGGAGTTATAACATTGGGTGTTAAACTACCATTCCTAATATATCGAATGAATCTCTCAAATTGTTTAGGGTGTCTACAAATATTCGGTTTCACTAATCTACACTTTGTTTTTGTTCACATATTCTATGAAGTAAAAATGAGAAGACATAGATGAGGGTGATAAAGGGATATCTTTTCGAGGTAGGAAAAGTTTGGAAGAAGGGGTATATTTTGCGGAATAGAGGGAATTTTTAAAGGTACGTTAGGAGCTTTCAAAGTACTATATTTTACAGGAGTAGATTTAGATATAGAATTGGAAGAGGCATTGGAAGACTTACTTGGATTTATAGAAGCCTTCTTAATTGTTATAGGATCAATTATCTCAAATGTGGATTCCATGCAAGGTGGAAGTGGATATCCTCGACTGATTATTTTTTTTTGCGGAGTCACCATAGGAGGATCTTTAGTCTTATTTTTATTTATAGTTGTGGAGGAAAAAGTTCCATTTTGAGACTAGGAGCGAGTAAACACAACACATGAGAAACACAAAGTGCCTCTTCACCATCATCATCTTCACTCCCTGAGTGATATTTAATGAGTCCATTTTGAGTGTCACCACCCACTTCTTCTGTCTCTAGGAAATTTCCACCTTCACTTTCTTGTTTGATTCCTTCCTTGTCCTCTTGGATTCTACCACTCGTATTGATGGGTGGAGCCTCAAGGAAATTATTTGGGGTGCCCTGAAAATATTATTCATTCTATTTATTTAAGGTGATATTGGTTTAAAAATTCCCTCTTTAGTGAAGACATTTAATTTTCCATTCTTTGTAAGCAGGGATTGGTTCTTTCATCTCCAGGATGTTGAACTTTACCCTTTGAGGTAATCTTGATCTTTCCAGATAGGATGATATCGTCATCAAGTTCAATGGCCAATCTTTTGCAATTCTAAAATATCCCTCTATTGAAATCTTCATAGGAAAAATCCTCCATCTGATGATTGAGAAATAATAAATAATCTCTTGACATTGTTCTCGGATGGTGAATCCTCTTCCGGTATCCTATGGAGAAACCGGTCAAAACGAGCCACGAAGTCTCTCATAGTTTCATTTTATCCTTTCTTCATTTGTGCAAATTGAATAAGGAGGTCTTGATAGTCCTCAGTAACTTTGAATATTTCCTCAAACTTCCTTTTGAATTCATTCCAACAAGTGATGAATCGGAAGGAAGGAGGTAGAACCATTATGTTGATTTTTCTTAGAGAGACTCCACAAAGAATCTTACAGCAATATCTTCATGTTGGACACCAAAAATCCCACTTGATGTGGTGAAGACCGATATTTTCTCTTCAGGGAGTTGTGTGCCATCACCTTTAAACTTGGGAAAGTTATTGTAGGAATCTGTTGGTAAACTGTGAAGAGGGAGTTCAAGAGAAAGTAGGCCTATATTTGTTCCCCATAGAACAATGGGTTGAGCTATTTATTCTTTTTCTGTCATTATTTCTCCCGCTTGAGCTTCTACTTCTGAAAATTCTTCATCAGATTCTTCTTTCGGTTCTAGCACTAAATTTTTTTGTAATAGGAATATGAAAAGACATTGTGGAATATGAAAGGTCACTTGCAAGAATCAACAATGTGTCTTTTAGCAATGGATTTCCATCAACTCCATTTTTTTTTTTAATTTTTGGACCTTGTGATCGTATTTTGGGTGCAGAAATTATGAATCTACCCCACGGTGGGTTCTAAAATATGTTGGTGATAAAATTTATTGGGTGGAAAAATTTTGGGTCTCTTGCCAATGCTATGGGAATCGAAGTCCCTCTACTTATATGGTGTAGCTTCCATATTTGAATGTGCATAAAATGGTGGATTTTCTGGTGGCCTTATGGCTAGGGATCCACTAGGGGCACTCCATTAACCCTGTGGAAAATATAGTAATTTCTTTCTAGAGAAGAATTTTTCTAGATAGCGGGAAAGTGGAGTGATAAAATAAATAGGATAAGTAATGTTGCAAGTAGAAACTCATATTCTTGCACACACTAGTTAGAAATTTTCACATATGAATTTATGAGAAGAAACAACCAAAACTTCCATGTTACCGGCTAGAGGAAACTATGCATAGAAATATGCACACATTCATATGCCTTGGTAAATAGAAACTTCTTCTTTACTTATCATTTCAATTAAATTTGTACAAAGTAGGGAAAAGGAGGAAATATATGCAAGAGGTGGATAGAATAAAATGACTATCTCCTTTGTTCTCTCTAAGAAAAATGTACTCTTGAGTTTACAAAATCAATCACTAACCTAGAATAAGCTCAAATGAGGAGCTCATTACAATTTATTGAGAAGAGATGACTCTTCATCTCCCCCAATGACACTTTGTATTCCCTTTTCTGAACTTTAGAATCTTGATATTCCTAAGAAAATATTAAGTCCCTTTTATAAAATCAAGGTGACTTAATTTTACATTATGTTTCTAAAGTCACTTTTAATTGACTTAAAGTCATATTAAAAAGTGCAACCCCAACGTGAAATTAGAACGTTGAAGAGAGAGAAAATTTGGGGGAAGGAAGAGAAGAGAGAGAAGAAGAGAAGATGTTGCTCCTAATGAAGTCGTTGATTCTGATAATTAGAATGCTCCAATGTGATGAAACTATGAATCTCTGAATCCTTTGCACTCTGAGAAACTCCTTTAGATGGTTCATGGACACCTTGGGTTAAGCATTCAAAAACACCTGTTGAATGAATTCACTGATGACCATAAACACTAACTCATAAATATTCTTTCCGAAGAGATAGGAGCTCAAAACTAATCCTGCCAAGTTGAATGAATTGTTTCAGCCGATGACCACAAATTCCACCCTACACATGCTATACCTATGACCCAAACTATGAAGTGAGTGTCGAAAGACATTGTCAAGTTCCCTAAGATGGATCTCAAATTCCCTATGAGAAATGCCTATGATGATCCCAAATGATGATGTTGACCTGAATGATCATCCCTCTATGTCCCATTGTGTTAAAACTACCCTTTGAGTGTGACTTACCATTAATAGCAAGTGCCCAGATGGGAGACTTACTATTTTTGGTAAGAGGTGATTTTGTCTCTTCTTGACCATCCTGATGTGATGAACTTATTCATTCACTCTTGTGCACACTAGATTTTCCTCGACAACTTCTTTGAGTGCCTTATTATTTTTATCAAGCACCCATATTGGGAACTTACTATTTTTAGTAAGTGGTAATTTTCATTGTTTTCTACTCTAAACAATCATTGTTTTCTATTGATTATTTCTTCTTCGCCACTGCTTCTGATGAAGGCTAACCAAAAATAAAAAAACATGTGTGGGAAATATTACTATTTTTGGAAAAAGGGTCTCTGGTGCTCGGTTTGTGATGGAACACATATATTTGGATTTAGCTCATTTTCGAGATCTTATCCCCCGAATTTCACTTGATTTCACCTGCGAGAATTCTTGGAAATAAAAATTGATTTACCTCATAAGGATTTAGGCATGGAGCTACCATTAAAGCCATTAATGGATTCATGAAGCTTTTTTTAGGTCTATTGGTAACCTCTGATCACAATGAAATTGACTCCATTTAGATAGGTTTTTCATTTAGAGCCTATGTGTAACTTTTTAGTTCGATTCCATTGTCAAATTGATGGGAAATCTAATGAATGTGAGCTAGGGCATGAAATGGGGTTTTTAATGAAAAATGATTTGATTTACGGCATAATTTTATCTCCCATTTGTTGCATCTTGTCTTTCTCTAAAAATGTGGAAGTCTTCAAAATATCTCATCTCAAGCCAACTTGTATTTTGCAAGATATGAAGATTTCTCAATTGGGAGACTTCGTAGTTCGCAAAAATATTCATTTTTCTTCATTTATCTACCATTTTAATCCATTATTTTTATGATTTTCAATGTTTTTTTATGGATATTAATTTCATGGAGTTATTTAGATGAAACAATGGATGATTGGAGATTTAGAAAAAAATCAAAGTAATATTTCGACAGGTATGGAGGTGTGTGGGGAGAAATGAAAAAAGTGATTAACTCCTGATATTTATATGCTTAAATTGGAAGGTAGAGGGATGGGGAAGATTTTGTATCCTTTTCATTCCTTTTCCCAAAGGGATGAAGGGGACATCAATTTCAACTTTGCGCCTCGGAGAGGAGGTTGAACTTTAGCACTTGGGAGCTGAATTTTAGGCACATGAGGAATCAAGGGGCTTAAAGGGATGGGGTGTATTTTTGTGTCTCCTATGTCCATTTGCTAAAGGGATGAAAGGGATGAAAAATTCCACTTTTTTCCTCATTATGACACTTGGCAAACATGCATGCAGAGAGAGGGAAGGCTCAAAATTATCTCTCGGGGGCTTAACATACAAATGGGAAGTCACATTGGTTTTCTAGGGGCTAAAAAAGGGTTGGGCACATATTTTTGTCCACTATGTTCCTTTTTCTACAGGGAATAAAGGGACATGAAATCCCTCCATGCTCCTGGTGCTGACATGTGTCCTCTTTGAAAAATGACTAAGTACTGAAGAGCATGCCTTGAGAGGAAACTTGCGAAGGCCATATCTAGAGTTCCTGTGGAGTGTTTTGTTGAAATTTTATATGATTATGATTAGAAATGGCATTATGAATCCAATGTTTGGGGTATAATTTATTGATTCATCCATTAGAGCCCTAAAAATATGATTCTTTTGTCTTTATGAATGACAATGAGAAAAACAAGATGTAAACATATTGTGCCTAGGTGTTGTGAAAAATATGACTCCACCAACTTGTAGTTATATTAATTACCTTTCCATTGATATTTTGTTTAGCTCCTAAATCTTTGCGCAGAACTCCTGAATTGCTTCCTGAAGCTCGGGGTTTTTTTAACATTATTCGTTACCTAGGCCTGAGAACTCGCTTCTGGTGGACCTACCCCAAAACTTAAAAATCTTCCCTAAATTTGAAAAAATATTTTCCTTAATGTTCTTATCCCTTGAATACTCAAAAATTATTTTTTCTGATTTTATCTACTCCAAGGGTGGTGCATGGGCCCTAGGAAGGCTGATGGTAGCCCTTCTCAAAACTACTTGATTAATTGAATGTTCCAAAAGATCCTAAATCACCTAGGGGGACACTTGAAATTCACATAGGGATCATTTGACTGATAGGATGGGACTAGTTTTTAGGATGGTCTAACTTGGAGGTATCTTGCGAAGGTATGACTTTGAAAATTTTTGACACTGTGGTCCATTATCATGCTTGAAAATTAGAAATTTTCATGTTGCACATTTACATGACAACAAGACTCCACCCATAATATTGGTAGTAATGACATAGGGGTAGAGTCAATTTAGGTTAAATTTTCATTTTACTTTAGCCTCAACATTAGTGTTCTTTTGATTTTCTTTTAAGACAAGATCACTAATATGAAATTTTCATGGATGTACCTTGTTATTATAATCTCATGAAATACATGTATGATATACACAAAGATGTTCCAAGGCTTGCACATAGATAGATTCAAGAATTTCATGTTCATGCAATTAATTGTCATGATATTCATTATCTTTTATAATTCCTTTAAGTGACACATGTAATGACGATATTTAAATCTATAAGGGAATGACAACTTCATTGTCGTAGATTAGTGAAAAAGTTGTAGCATTGTTGGGAGTACAAATGCTAGTGTGGTAGTCCTAAAGAGCATATAGAAGTTGATTATGCCAATCACCACCACTGGTATTAATAATTTTGTGCAGTATCTTGACAATGGTTTTATTAGTGGCTTCCACTTGACCATTTCCTTGTGGATAATAAGGAGTAGAAAAAGTTTTCTTGATTTTGAACTTGGCACAAAGCCTTTTGACGTCCTTATTTTTGAAATAAGAGACATTTTAAGTGACAATGGCTGATGGAATACCACCGAATATTTTGATAATGTGGGTAGTAATAAAACAAAAAAATTATGACAAGTAATGGTTTGTAAAGATGCAGCTTTAACCCATTTGGTGAAATATACAGTAGTAGTTATAATGTATTTATGGTCATCAACCTATTCATGATTGATTTTACCAACAAGGTGAAAGAACCATAAGGAAAATGGCCATGACGCAAAGCAATAGGATGAAATTCAAATGTGGGAACGTGATGGAGGTTAATATGATTTTGAAATTTTTTACAGCATGTGGAATATTCTAAGAAATCTTGTTCCATAGTAGGCCAATTATTTTTCGTAAGAGTTAATGAGACATAGATTTTAAAGAAATTCCCACCACACAAGCTATCATGGACTTGAGATACAACCATAGGGATTTCATCAATGCCTAAACATCGTAAAAACCATCCATCAAATAACCTTTTGAATAATGAGGCTCCAAAAATTGCTTATCGTGTGGCTTCTCATCGCAAACGATGGGATTTTTTTGGGTTGAAGGTTGTTGGGAATTTCTTGTTGATATAAAAAATTATAAATTGGTGTGAATCATTCCAAATGATAATTTTTGCATGTAATAGTGCATGCTTCTAAATCCGAATTATCAACGGATGGCCATCGTAAGTGATGAATTATAAAGGTGGCCTACTCATCCATAATGTCTGAGGGATGAGGGATGCAACACTACCCATGGCGTCAACATGAAAATTATATTTTGAGGGATCATAATGATAGAATATGATTTGAATATATCCAATATGGTTTTGAAAAGTTTTTATGTTTAGAGTAGGTATTTACATTAGCTCATGTTCACCTAGGTACTTTATTTACCTTTATTTTATTTATCCTCACCCACTTATGTGTGTGGATATTTCTTTTTATTTATTTATATATTAGGGGGATATTATCTAGTTGTTAGGTATAGTTCTTTCCTTGATCTATTGTATTGATTAGTTCTTTCTTTAATCTATGGTATAGACTAGATCCTTGATGTCTAGTTCTCTCCTAAATCTATGGACTTGACTAGTTCTTTGATGACTAGTTTTTTCCATGATTTATGTCTTGATCTATGACCTTGAATGGTTCTTAGATTGTTATTCCTTGCCTATATAAGAAAGGCCCATTCTCATTGTATTTCATTGAGTTCCATAATTGTATATGATATTGTTTCTCATTTATTTGAAAAGGTCTATGTTATTTTTATGGTGAATTACTTTCATCTTATTGATCGTGGTGTTTGATTAACATATGTGTTCTTGGCTTGGTGTGCTCTAGTTATCTTTCCTTTTAGCTATAGGGAATGACATACTCTTCTTTGGTTTGATATGTGTTGACTTTATTCCTACTAGTAGGTGCTTAACTCTAACCCCCTTTAATTTTATTTGTGTGGTGAAGGAAAGAGCATTTTATTCTATTTTACTAGAAACTAAAATAAATAGTAGAGCATAATATTGAAAATCTTGTATCTTTTGATCGGTAACTCGGTTTTGAGTGCCATTTTTTTTCAAAATTACTTGTTTTTTCATGATATTTCCATTGGAAATATTTATTTTGATAATTGAACTATAATTATAAAGTTTCATATTGTAATACACACTCATTATAAATTTCCAAAATCTAGGGGGATTTTGTTGCATTGTTTAGGGTCTTGTTGCATTGCTTGGGTCTTACATTTCTTTTGGTGATTTTTTGAGGATGGAATATTTATCTACTTTTGCATTAGATCATGTTGATCCATTAACAACACATAATTACCATACATGGAAACCAAGAATGGAAAAAATAATTAAGCGGAAAGGATTATGGGATTTAACTTCTTCAGAACAACTAGTGTTCACTAGAGAATATGAGAAATTTCAGTACCAATGAAAATTTTATGAGTGTATGGGTTTGATAGGAACTTATGTAAGTGATAGTATTTTGTTTCATTTGGAAAAATGTGACTCTCCTTTCAAAATATGGGAGAAATTGGAGGATTTATTTAGTAAGGTGGATCATATGAGAGCCATGCAACTTGAAATTGAGATCACCTCTCTTAATCATGAATATTTTCTAAAAATTATAGATTATCTTACCAAGTTAAAGCATTTGTTGACACAGTTGAAGGGGAGTGAAAGAGGTAAGAAATATGAATAGTGTGTTTACTCAATTATATCCAAGTTGAGAGGACCATTTCAAATATTTTTTTCTACATTTTTCTGTAGCATGGATGCCTTAGGTGACACATTCAAAATTCTTGACTTAGAAACATTTTGTGACAGACTTACTAGGAAAGAATCCAAATTGTTTCACCTTAATTATTCCACCTCTTAAAAGGAATTAGTTGCATCCAATCCTAAGGGAAAGGGAAAACCAAAAGTAAAACCAAATCCACCCCTTCTCCATCTCAAAGTGCTCCTAAACCTAATGAAAACAACTCTACACCCAAGGAGTCTTCTAAATACAAGAACAAGTCTAGCCTTTCATGCTCTTTTTGTGGGGGTAGTGGTCATGAAGAACATAAGTGTTATAAGTGAATGCAAGCCTTAGAGGATGTAGTCAAGAAACACAAAATTTATATCTCAACTCCACCTCCTTCTAATAAGCATGGAAAAGAACTTAATATTATTGGGAGATCTCAGTCACCACTTGCGACAATTAGGTTATAGATTATGGTGCTTCTCATCACATGACTTCTTCCAAGGAATCTTTTGTTTCTCTAGATTTGAGTTCTACTTCAAAAGTGGAGGTTGGAGATTATTCCTTTCTTTTGATTAAAGGAAAAGGTGATATACAACTTGATGGTGGTAGTATCAAGATGCACTATATGTCCCTAACATCACTACAAATTTGCTTTCGTGTATCAAATTTGTCATTCTAGTAAAGGGAAAATAGTGATTTTACACCACATGGGGAAAAAGTACAACCTTTTTGGAACCTCAATCACTTTTTTCTCAGGGTATTGTTGATCATAGTTCTATACTATATCACTTTGAGGGTTTTGATGACACTTCCTCCATAGGGATAGGATTGGTTTCTCATGCAGATTTAGAGAGTAAGATTTGGCATGAGAGATTTGGAAATCTCAATTACATATATTTGAAGGATTTGAGCACTCATGGTAAGGTAAATGGTCTTCCTATATTTTTTTGTCTTGAGGGAGTTTCTCCTTTTGTGCATTAGGAAACAACACAAAGATCCATTTCTTGAGAATTTTCTAAGAGATCTTCTTCACTACTTGAGCTTGTGCATAGTGACTTGATGGTTTTTCCTACCTCCTCTTTTAATGGAGCTAAGTATGCACTTACCTTTATTGATAATTTCTTGAGGCGTACTTGGGTTTATTTTCTCAAGTAAAAAAGTGATGTTTTTTTCAAACTTCAAAGTCTTCAAGGATTTGGTCGAGAAACAATATTCTAGTTGCATAAAGAACCTTTGCACTGATAATGGGGGGGAGTACTTCAGCAATGAGTTTTCTAATTTTTTGGCAACTCAAGGCATTATTCACCAACACTATGTTCATCATACTCTACAATAGAATGGATTATTAGAATGGAAAAATAGAACTTTGAAGGAAATGGCTAACTGTATGATGCATTCTAGAGATTTACCTCTTATCTACTAGGTAGAAGCAGTTAATTATGCTAACTACATTCAGAATCACACACCACATAGAGCACTTGAGCATTTGAATCTAGAGGAATCTTGGTCCAACACTAAAAAAGATGTCTCATTTTTTTTGGGTCTTTGGGATCCATGCTTGGGCATTTGTGCCAAATAAGAAAAGGAAATTATTTGGATAAGAATAGAAAAGCCTTGATATTTGTAAGGTATTGTGAGGACATGAGAGCTTATTGACTTCTAGATTCTAATACTCATGACATTCTATTTTGAACACATGTTCAGTTTGATGAGCGTTTTACTCCTTATGATTCTTCCTCTTCTTCCATGCCTCCTTCTTCTTCATCTCATCTTGTGGATCCTTTCTTTGAGGAGGTTATAGATGTTGTTGAGGATCATATTCCCACTGATGTTTTCATTATGCCTAAGTGGGCCCATACTATAGTTTCTGAGGCAACACCTTTCATATAGGATCTTCCACCCACTAGGCATCATCACACACATTCTATAAGTTCTAGAATTTTGTGTCAGGAAGTTTATGAGGATCCACAATATTTTTCAAAGGCTCATGGGATACAGGAGTGGGATGATGCAATGATCACAGCCAAGTATTATTCTTTGATGAAGAATCATACTTGGGATTTGGTATCTCTTCCTAAAGGAAGAAATATGGTTAGGTGTAAGTGGGTATCTTTGAACCATATAAGGAGTTGATGGGTCCATTCAAAAGTATAAGGCTCATCTTGTTGCAAAGGGTTTTCACAAGTTGAAGGTATTGATTACTCTGAGACTTTTTCACCCATTGCCAAGATGGATTATGTATGCCTTGTACTTTCTATTGTTGCATCACGGGGTGGACTATATACCGAGATAGACGTAAAGAGTTCCTTCTTACATGGAGATCTACAAGAGGAAATATACATGGACCAGCCAGCTATATTTTTTTAGGATTCTTGTTTTGTTTTTAGGCTCTAAAGGTCTCTCTATAGTCTCAAACAAGCCCCTCGGGCTTGGTATGAGAAGATGGATTATTTTATTCTATCTACTAGTTTTTTTCATCGCCACTCCGATCATACAGTGTATCTCCAACATGTTGATGAGGATATTTTGATACTTGTCTTGTATGTTGATGATTTGTTACTTATTGGCAACTCTTCTTCCCATATTCAACGTATTCATGGGGATATTTCTACGTAGTTTAACATGATAAATCTTGGGTTATTGCATTATTTCTTTGGTTTATAGATTTCTGAGATAGATTCAGGGATTCATTTGAGTCAGTAAAAGTACACCCATGATCTTCTTCAGTGATTTGATATGGTTGATTGCAAGCCAAGTCCATCTCCTTTTCATTCTAGGGTTACTCTTACTTCCACATGTACCACACCACTTTGTGATCCTATAATGTATAGGAAGTAGGTTGGGATTCTCATGCACTTGACCCATACTCACCCTGATATTTCATTTATAGTATGGCTTGTATCTCGATTTACACATTCTCCTCATAGTAGTCATTGACAGGATGCTAAAAGGATTTTTCACTATTTACAGGGAACTTCCCACTTTAGCCTACACTACAATAGGGTTTATACTCAATTGGGTGAGTATATAGATTCAGATTGGGTAGGTTCTATTGATGACAGCGTTCCACTTCCGGATATATTTTTTTCTAAGTTCTTTTCCATTGCTTGGGCGTGCAAAAATCAATAGGTTATTTCACTTTCATCTTTGAGGTAGAGTACATGGCAACAATTACAATGAGTCAATAGATTCTTTAGCTTTGACAGTTATTGAAAAAGTTTGGATTCCCACATGATTCACCGATTGTACTTTGGTGTGACAACCAAAGTGCAATTCACATTTCTTGCAACCCAATTGAGCACCAATGGACCAAGCATATTGAGATACACATACACTTCATTCGTCAAAGCACATTCAAGATGGAGTTCTTTTCTTGGAGTACATTCGAATCTATAGCAGGATACGACATGTTTATGAAGCCTTCTGCATCACCTCACTACCTTGAGTTGCATGGAATGCTTGGGATTTTGAAAGTTGTTCTTGGGGCTGTTCGTGAGAACATCTTCCTTCTTCTTCTTATTTCTCTTTCCTTATTTTGGTTCGATATTTCTTCATGGATATATTATACATGAGTACCTCATCAAGCCTAGTTACCTGGGACTCATTGTGGACATGTCACTTCTATTTTGGCCCCTAACTTCACTTGAGGGGGGGTGTTAGAGTAGGTATTTACCTTATCTCATGTTCACCTAGGTAATTTATTTACCTTTATTGTATTTATCCTCACCCACTTATGTGTGTGGATATTTATTTTTATTTATTTAGATATTAGGGGGATATTATCTAGTTGTTAGGTATATTTATTTCCTTGATCTATGGTATTGACTAGATCCTTGATGTCTAGTTCTCTCCTAAATCTATGGACTTGACTAGTTCTTTGATGACTAGTTCTTTCCATGATTTATGGTTTGATCTATGACCTTGAATGGTTCTTAGATTTTATTCCTTTCCTATATAATAAAGTCCCATTATCATTATATTTCATTGAGTTCCATAATAATATATGATATTCTTTGCTCATTTGTTTGTAAAGGTTTATGTAAATTTATTTTGGTGAATTAATTTCATCTTATTGATAGTGATGTTTCATTAACATCGTGTTCTTGGCTTGGTATGATATGGTTATCATTCCTTTTAGTTATAGCAAATGAGACACTCTTCTTTGGTCCAATATGTGTTGAATTGATTTCTAATGAGGTAAGATTCGCCATGAATATTAATATTTTAAATAAGTATATTACAGAAACCATGAGGCCAATAATGAGAAATTCATACTCAAAAATTTATTTATACATGATAAACCTAATCAAAATGTAAATCGAAGATGATCACCATGTGGGGTGATGAAGAAAATACCAACCCTAACACCTACGAGACAACAAGATCCATAAAAATACATTTTCCAAGTGTTAATATCGATTGAGTCATCACAGAAAGTATCAAAAACATGGAAAAGGTTAGAAGTAGGGTCAAGAGCTAGATAGTCAGCGATGATTTGGTGGCACTTGATGGATTTATGTGGGATGAATTTGAAATCAAATTTCATGAGTAATATGTTCCATTGAGTTAGGTTTCCAGAGAGATGTGTGTAGAATAATAGGTATCATAAAGGATCGACTTTGGTGATAATATGAATATCTCTATTGAGAAGATAGTATCGTAACTTATCCACAACAAATATGAGGCCAAGGCATAATTTTTTAATATAGCTATAATTATAATCGTATGAAAGTAGTGCATGAGTGATGTAGTAGACACCCCTCTCATGTTGAGAATCATCATGTTGAATGAGAAAGTCTCCCAAGGCATAGAATGTAGCAGATATATACAACAAGAAGGGCCAATCAATCATGAAAGGCACATGCATAGGGGATTTAGAAAATATGTTTTGATAGCCTCAAAATCACAATGGCAATGATCATCCCAAATGAACTTATTATCCTTTTTCATGAGGCGTGTGAAGAGCTAGATTTTTTTAGCTAACTATGTAATGAAGCCACATATGGCTTGGATATTTCCTTGTAAATACGTAGTTGATGTAAATTTCATGGAGGAGGCATGTCAAATATGACATGTATCTTTTTTTGATAGATATCAATGTTGTTAAGAAATAATATAACCAAGGATTTTTCCGGTCATAATGCCAAAAACATATTTTTTCATATTCGTGTGTGCGTTGTATTATTGTGATTACGAGACTTGGCAAGTATGTCATCAATGTAATCCTCAATAATTTTATGGATATAGTTGTGAAAGATATGTGTCATAGCACGTTGATAAGTGGCCCCGACATTATTAAGGCCAAAGGGCATGACAATGTAGAAAAATGTACCCCATGGTGTGGTGAATGATGTATTTTCTTGATCAATGGGGTTGATTTTAATTTGATTATAACCAATGAATCCATCCATGAAGGAAAGAATGTCATATCCTGTAGTAGAGTTGATGATGACATTGATATGTGGTAATGGGAAGCTATCTTTGTGGAAATCCTTAGTAAGGTTGCAAAAATTAGTGCCAATAACAGAATTTTTCATTTGGTTTCATAACGGTGACTTTACTAGAGACTCGTTATCCAAAATATGCGCCCCTTGCTCATTTTGTGGCTAACTCCTTTCATTCTTCCCTCTCTTGTTCCTCGGTTATAATTTTTTTCTTTTTAGGCACTCAAAACTTTCTGGAAATGGCACCATTGGATAGAGCTCTTTCTCAGCTTTCTAGAAAGGTAAAGTTTTCCTCC
Organism: Taxus wallichiana var. yunnanensis; assembly: GCA_018340775.1. Taxonomy (NCBI): domain Eukaryota; kingdom Viridiplantae; phylum Streptophyta; class Pinopsida; order Cupressales; family Taxaceae; genus Taxus; species Taxus wallichiana. Next base: position 311,903,611 of record CM031236.1, read on the forward strand.
TAACTCCATGTATTTTTGAAGTTATGGCCCGATGGAGTTTTTGTGGGAAATTTTCCCTGAAAGGCCCGCAGCCAATGAAATGGCACCACGTGTCCAAGGAAGTGGTAGGGGTTGGAGGAAAACTTTGTTTTTTACCAAGTGTTTGGAAAAGTTTTCAAAAGGATAATTTTTCCCATAGGCCCGCCGACGAATCAGATTATGCCACATGTCCAGGGGGAAAAATTGAAAAATCAACTAAGTGTTAGTGCCATGGAAAATTTCAAAAGGAAGGCCCGCTAACCAATCATGTTACGACACGTGTCCTATGGCATCGGACCTTCGGAGGGCGAGAGGAAAGATTGGATTTTGGTGAAGTGTTTTGGTAAAATGGAATGGAGAAGTGTTTGGCCTACTACCCCCACAACCAATCATATTATGCCACATGTCCATGAGCACTCGGAATAGCAGAGCACGGGGAGATTGGGATTTTTTCCCAAAAGCTAAAATGAAAAGGAAAAATGTTTGCCCAAGCCCCGTGTCTAGTAAGATGCTGCCACATGTCCTAGACCAGCAGAAGGTGGGGAGAATTTGAGAAATTTTCTCAAGGAAAAGAAGGAAATTTCAAAGGAAAAATTGCCCCCCCCAAGCGTGAGCCAATGGAATCTCGCCACGTGTCCGGTGGTGGCAAAAGATACAAGACAAGCCCGCATGGAAAATTTGAAGGGAAAGGCCAGTAATGAATGAGGTTTTTCCATGTATCTGAGTCAAGAAATAGGATCAAACAGTGACAAAAATTTAGGAGGACAAGCCCGTGCCCAATCAAAGACATGTCACGTGTCCTCAGATCATCGGCCTGGCAGGGAATTTTGGAAAATTTTCCAAAGGGAAAAACAATGGAAAATGAAGCATTAAAGGCCCATGCCCAATCAAAACATGCCATGTGGCACCCAAAATGGCAGAGCATGGGAAATTTTTGGAAAATTTTCTAAATGACCAAAAAAGGAAAATTTAAAAAATTTCGCCCGCCAATCTAATTTGGCCCTGTTTTGCCCTAAAATTTCAAATGGCCATATCTTTCGATCCAGAGCTCAGTTTTTCGTGTTCTTTATATCAATGGAAAGCTGGTAAAATTATCTACAAGATTTTAGCATAATTTTTGCATTTTAATGGATTTTGAGAGAGAAAATTGAAAAACATATCGGCACGTGGTCATGGGATGAAATGACGTTTCAACCACCATTTTTAATGAAGAATGGCTCGCATTCTCTCCCAGCATGGTGAAAAATGTCGGGGATGGGTTTGTAAGGATACCCATGCTGTTTTACTATGTTTTGGTTAGTGGTTGAAGCTCTCCCATGTTTTCCCATGTTTCTCTCTCCTAGGGTCATTTCTAGCATTGTAAAAGCTAGATTTGGCTCATTTTCAAAGGGTTGAACATTTTTATGTATTGCAGGCTCCCTCTTTCACCAAAAAGGTGATTTTTGTGGAAAAATCAGGCCTCTTCTAGGACTGCAACATGTTTTCTATCTCCCAGATGTTGTAATGTATGTATTTTGACATTAAAAATGACAATGCAAGCTCTGTGAATGAGTTTCACTCCTCTGCTTATGTTGTTTGCTTTCTTTCTGATCTTTCATTACATGTCATCAGTTTGTGCATGAAGTTTTGTTGCATTCCCATGATCTGTGTCAATCTGTAGAAGCAAAAAATGCTCACCACTCCTTTGGTGCATCACCTTATTAGCATTAGTTTCAGTTTTTGCATTCTCTATCTCTGTCCACTTTGGAATTTAGAGTAGGATTTTGAGTTTGAAACCTCTGTATAACTTGCAAGAAATATACTTGACTAGAGGAGTTGAGGAACCAGCCTCTAAACTGGAGATTCTTTTCCCATTTTACAAGTCTCACACTTGGGGAAAATATTCAATGTTGTGCAATCACACTGGATGTCCAAAATGTCAACTAGAAGTCTAATCAACATCTAGGGGTGCTGCTAATTTGCAACAACAGTTTTGGCATACCCGGTGGGACCTTAGAGGTCTTCATCTTCATTGCAAAAAATTGATGTGCATTTTTTACAAGTTTCTTGCTTAAAAGAGCCCTAAATTGCACATCTGGCGACTCTAAGGAAGAAGAATCAGCTGGTTTTAGCAGTGTAGGCTTGAAAACTCATGAGAAGGATCATCACAAGGTCAAGAGTTGGAGAAGAAGAAGTGATGTTTGAGTATCTGTAGTTATCTCCAAGAAGAAGGCAAAGAGGGAGGAGAATTCAAAGGTCTCCATCTCCACCAAACAAAACTCTCTCAACTCCTCCACCTAGTAGGCCTTTCATTCAATCAACAAGGGTTCTAAGGCCAATCAGAATGGCACAAAACAACCCCTATGTCAATTTCACTGGCAGCATCCCACTTGCTCTCAATGCACAAAATCTAATCCCAGTTGCAGCATTGAAGAACATCCCATACTTTACTAGAGAGAATCAGACCACTCCTGGTGATCATGTTAAGGATATTGCTAATATTTGTGCAATCCATGAGATCAATAAGATGTAAGTTGTCTGGAATCTTCATTCAAAGGGAAAGCTTTGCAATGGTTCAGAGTCTCGCCTCAAGTTCTATTTAAAATTGGAACCGGCTATGTATAGCCCTCCATGAGCAATTTGGAGAAAAGGGAGATAACTTGTCCCTTTTGGAACAGTTGACAACCATCAAGAGAGCTCCTAATGAGCAGCTGACCGACTTCAACTTCAGATTTTAAATGACTTGGGAGAGGATTCCAGTGGCAGTAAGGCTAGCAATAGAAGGTGCTTTTCTATATTACCTTAAAGCTTTAAATTCTGATATTTCTATGTTGATTCAATCCATGGGAGGAATAACTATCCCTGTTGCTTATAGTATTTCCATTAGAGCCGAAAATTCTTTGATTCAAGTTGGAAAGCTAGCTCCTAGGCCTCTAATGCCATTGTTTCCAAGTTTAGAGATCCTAAATACTAGTCAAGTGCCTATTTTAGCTCCTATTCCCACTCCTAGAAATTAGAATTCAAGTGAAGATTCTACTTCATCTTCTGGTGCCTCAAATGAACTTCAAGAATTCATGAAGCAATTGCAAAATCTAGGTAATGGGCTGGTTACACTAAAGAGGCAGCAAGCCCGAGGTTTTAGGCCTTCTTTCCAGCCTCAAGCTCGCCTAACAAGCAGCCATACTAGCCTCAAAGGCCACCCAATCCAATTACAAATTTAAACCAAGCAAGACCTCCTCCCAACAGACCATTTCAGCCCTATAATCCCAATGCTACATCTGCCTCTAAGGCATTAGTGCCAGTGCAAAACAACATAGCTCAAGAGTATGATTGGTGTTTCCCATGTAATGAACCTCACAACCAGTCTATGTGTTTCAATGGTGCCTTAAATCAAGCATTAATGGTGACAAATACTAGTGTGGAGGGTGAAGGTAGTCAAGGAAATAACCAACAACAAGACACATCCCAGCAACAATCAGCTCCAAATGATACCACACTTATAAACCGGCAAGCAGAAGATTTTTGTGGCATGAATAAAAAAAAAAATCCCAAAGTGTTGCAGCCAACACAAGGTCAAAAAGGAGAAATTTGGGTGAAGAACAGCCATTGGCTCCAAGTAATCCACAACCTCCTACTACTCCACAAGTTATTGGCAAGCAAAGTGCAGTCCCAAACATGCAAGGACTGCCTAAGACAGCTCCTAGGCCAACTCAAATGCCAGTTGTTGCTGCCCATGTGCAAGGAATGAATGTGCAGGCCAAGGGACAGCAGAGAGATGCTTCATCTCCATTCAACATCATTGATCAGATGAAGAAGACAAATGTAAACATATCAATGTGGGAATCACTATCTATCCCAGGCCAAAGAGATTTGCTACAAGCTGCCATGAAGGACTAGTCAACTTCAAATCAGCAAGTCCAAATGCAAGAGAAGGTGCTCACAAATGTTGCCCAACCTGAGGGGAATCATGGAGGACAGCAAGGTAAAATGTTGAAACCCCCTCCATTCTATGTTTCATTGATCATTGGAAACCAATTAGTACATAATTGCATGATTGATTCTAGGGCAAGTAGTTCAGTAATGCCCAAGCAAATAGCTGATCAGCTAGGGCTTCAATATGAAGTCATATCCAAAGGGGTAGTGCAATTGGATGGGATAGCAGTAACAATGGTTGGAGTGATAAAAAACTTGAGTCTTACTTTGCATGTCTGCCCCAACATTGTTGTTTTACAAGATGTCTCAGTAATATATCTTCCACCACTCTTTACCCTATGTTTGTCAAGGGATTTCACAGCCAAGATTGGAGGTTACTTATCTACTGATTGGTCACACATGTTATTCATAAAAAGATATGGAACTAAAGCCACAATCAAATCTGAGCCTATTGCAAACTTTCACATTGAGCCTCACACTCCAAGCCAAGTCAATACCATTTGTTCAGCATTTGATCAAGAGGATTATCGAGCATTGATGAAACTGACACCAAGGTAGGAAGCATCCCAGATCTAACTCTTGATGAATGGGCAAATAAGGTGCATGCTTTTGACCCTTATCAAGAAATAGAAGAATCTGAGCTAGGAGTCTATTGCATGCATGAAGAAAATCAGCCTATTCCTAGCATCACCAAGCCAAACCACAAGGATGACAATGAGGTATGGTAGTTGTTTTTTGATGGATCAAGGAGTAGACAAGGTGCAGGAGGGGAGCTATGCTAGTTTCCCCTCAAGGAGTTAAGTATTATTCAGCTTTTAGATTTCATTTTGCATGCTCTAATAACACTGCTGAATACGAAGCTTTGATACAAGGATTGCATTGGTCAATCAAGAGAGGGATAAAGAACCAAGTTAAGGGGCAAAGCATCTTTGTCAAGAATGATCTACTCAAGTGCTACAAAAATAGGGTGTGGGACCTCATTGAAGATTTTGAGGGTTTTGGCATAAAATCCATTCCTAGAAAAGAGAACCAAGTCTGCTAACGAAGCTTGCAGCAGTTAAAGCAGCCTCGACATTGTTGAAAGCATCAAAAAGATAAGGCATAGCCAAACATCCATGTGATTGTGAGGCCTTCAGTACTAGACAACAATGTAAGTTGGAAAGTGTTTGAAAATGATTAGAAAATCATCCATTTCTTGCAAGAAGAGGTTGAGTTCTTAGCTAAAAATCAGGAAAAGTTGGAGCAGCAGTATGGTGACCAAGTGGTATAGCTGAGAACCAACAAACTACCAAAGGGACTTATTACTTTGGAGTCCATTTTCAATCCTAATGATCAGTTTAGGAAGGAGAAAGAAAACATTCAAGTCAAGGGAGAAGATTTAGTGTCCATCTTGGTGGAAGAAGGAAAATCACTCCGAGTTGGTAAGGTGACAAAGTTGAGAGAGAAAGGTATGATTTCATATAACTTTGTCAAGAATTCCCTGATGTGTTTTCTTGGAGTTATGAAGATTTGAAAGGTTTCAATCCCAAGTTAGCTCAACACACCATTAAATTGGATCCAAGTACTAAACCCATCAGACAAAAACAAAGGCCAGTCAATCCACACATGGAGCCTCTCATGAGAAAGGAATTGAATAAGTTGATAGAATCAAGAATCATATTCCCTATCAAGAATTCTAGTTGGGTAGCCAACTTGGTTCTAGTTAGAAAGAAGAGTGGGGAAATCAGATTGTGTGTTGACTTCAGAGATTTGAATAGAGCATCTCTCAAGGATCATTATCCACTTCCTTCTATGGAGTATATTTTACAAGTAGTTGTTGGCTCTGAGAGATTTTCATTACTTGATGGCTATTCGAGGTACAATCAGATTATGGTGAAAGAAGAAGATCAGTTCAAGACAGCCTTTACAATCAAATGGGGAACTTATGCATACGGGAAAATGCAATTTGGGTTGTCCAACACTGGAGCTACTTTCCAAAGAGCAATGGACATGGTGTTCAAGGGTTTGATTAACAACATTGTGCTGATATATCTTGATGATATCACTATTTTTCAAAAATGCAGCAGACCACCTCTTTAATTTGAGACAAGTGTTCCAAAGGTGCGAGAAGATTTGGAGTATCCTTGAATCCTAAAAAGTATATTTTTCTAGCCCACGAAGGAAAACTCCTTGGCCACATTGTCTCCAAAGAAGGATTAGCAATTGATCAGTAAAGATTTGAAGCCATAAGAGCACTACCACTTTGCCAATCCACAAGAAGGCCCTTGAGTTTCTTGGGGAGAATAAATTTTGTTTGGAGGTTTGTCCCAATTTTTTCAGCCCTTGTCAAGCCTATCACCAAGATGTTAAAGAAAAGAATGGATTTCAAATGGATAACAGAAGGCAAGGAAAGTTTTGAAGCAATCAAAGAAGCCATATCTCAAGCCCCAACTCTCATCAACCCGGATTTCTCCAAGGATTTCATCCTCTATGCATTTGGGGGTGATGATACTATTTCTGCAATTTTGGTACAGAACAAAAACAATAATGAGCAGCCAATTGCTTTCTTTAGCCAAAGCCTGGAGGACTATGAGGTGAGATATTCTTTCATTGAGAAGCATGTTCTTGCAGTAATCAAGAGCTTGAATAAATTCAAGCATCTAGTTTCAAACACCAAGGTTCAGTTGTTGGTTTCTCATATGGGAGTTAAAGACTTCCTCCTCAACAAAGACTTGAATGAAAAGAGAGTAGGTTGGATTACTCGTGTCATGGAGTATGACATTGAGATCAAAGTCACCAAGTTGGTCAGAGGAAAAGGATTGTGTGAGCAACTGATTTTGAGCAAACAAAAGGAAGCATGCAATGAGAAGGAGGTTGTTTTGGCGTTAAGACAACCATGAGCAAGGAATCACTCAAGAGAAAAATAATGGTGTTCCCACTCCTTGTTGGACCTAAGACATAATGCACTTCCTAAGCACGTGTGTATGCCCTCGAGAGATGAACAAGACCAAAAGAAGACACTTCAGATTGTAGGCTATCTCATATGCCCTTGTTGATGGTGTTTTGTTCAAAAGGGATGTGAATGGAGTGCTGCTGAGATGCATTAGCACAAATCAAATTCATAGGGTGTTGGAAGAGTTCCATGGTGGATCAGCTGGTGGTCATTTTGCACCGAGAGTGACAACTCTAAAGATCATGAGGGCTGGCTATTATTGGCCCAATATTTTCAATGATTTTTATGCATGGATCAAGAGGTGCAAAAATTGTGCCTTCTTCATGTGTAAAGAGAGGCTAGCTTCCCTTCCATTGCATCTAATTTCAGTTGACCAGCCATTCATGCAATGGGGTTTGGACTTCATTAGAGTCATTAATCCCAATTCAAGCCAAGGGCACAAATGTATTTTAATAGCCCATGATTACTTCACCAAGTGGTCAAGCAAAGTAGCACTCAAGGAAGCAAGTGAATCTAGCATCCTGGACTTCTATGAGGGAATATCAACCAAATTTGGCATACCTGCTACAATAATATTAGATAATGCATTGGCATTCATTGGGTCCAAGGTGACTGAATGGGCTGTCAAGAATGGGATCTACCTAAGCACTTCATCAAACTATTACCCTCAGGGTAATGGCCAGGCTGAATCTACAAATAAGAACTTGTTAAGAATCATTAGGAGGACCCTTGATGAAAATCAGAGATCTTGGCATACTAAGTTGAAATTAGCTTTATGGGCTGATAGGATAACTCCTAAGAGATCTACAGGTAACTCTCCATTCAAGCTTGTTTATGGAAGAGAGGCAATTCTGCCCATGTCACTTGAGTTGCCAACATTGGAACTCATGAAGCAGTTGGAATTGTTGGAGTTTGAGCCCATGGAGGTTAGATATGCAGAATTGATGGAGCTCTAAGAAATCAGAAATCAAGCATCCCAAGTAATGGAGAAGGATCAAGCTTTGATAAAGAAGACCTTTGATAGAAAAGAAAAGAATAGATCTTTCCAAGTTAGAGATCTAGTGTTAAAATGGGATGCAGATAGAGAAAAACCAGGAAGGCATTCAAAATTTGATGCCATTTGGAGTGGCCCATACATGGTCACAAAGTGTAAGGACAACAATGCTTTCTAATTGTCTTCATTGGATGGCGAAGAACTGCAGATTCCAGTCAATGGAATCCATCTAAAGCATTGCTACTAAAGGGAATTCTCCACCTTGTACATATTAGCTTAGGTTTTCATTCCTCCAAGTGCTTGTGCACATTGTTTTGTTGTAGATTAGTTTGCTTTCCCTAAGTGCTTTGGCACAGGCTTGTTGTTCCTGGAAATGTGTTTGCAGGCCTTGCTCCATCAGGTGATGTTCCACCCTCCATCTTCCTCCTTGCAATGTTATAATCAGTTGGGGTACCAAGCAGAGAATTTAATGACTCCATGCCCAATGGATTGCTTTAGGCAACTGGTAACTTCATCCAGCAGGTAGATGACCCCTCTGAGTTGCCAAAATTGTTATCCAAAATGTGCCCCTTGCTCATTTTGTGGCTAACTCCTTTCATTCTTCCCTCTCTTGTGCCTCAGTCATAATTTTTTTCTTTTTAAGCACTCAAAACTTTTTGGAAATGGCACCATTGGATAGAGCTCTTTCTCAGCTTTCCAGAAAGGTAAATTTTTCCTCCTAACTCCATGTATTTTTGAAGTTATGGCCTGATGGAGTTTTTGTGGGAAATTTTCCCCTGAAAGGCCCGCAGCCAATGAAATGGCACCACATGTCCAAGGAAGTGGCGGGGGTCGGAGGAAAACTTGGTTTTTTTACCAAGTGTTTGGCAAAGTTTTCAAAAGGGATATTTTTCCCATAGGCCCACTGGCTGAATCAGATTATGCCACGTGTCTAGGGGGAAAAATTGAAAAATTGACTAAGTGTTAGTGCCATGGAAAATTTCAAAAGGAAGGCCCACCGACCAATCATGTTACGACACGTGTCCTATGGCATCGGACCTTCAAGGGCGGAGGAAAGATTGGATTTCAGTGAAGTGTTTTGGTAAAAGGGAATGGAGAAGTGTTTGGCCTACTACCCCCGCTGACCAATCATATTATGCCACGTGTCCATGAGCACCCGAAATAGCGGAGCGTGGGGGAGATTGGGATTTTTTCCCAAAAGCTAAAATGAAAAGGAAAAATGTTTACCCAGGCCTGCGCGTCTAGTAAGACACTACCACATGTCCCGAACCGGCGGAAGGTGGGGAGAATTTGGGAAATTTTCCCAAGGGAAAAGAAGTAAATTTCAAAGGAAAAATCACCCCCAAGCGTGAGCCAATGGAATCTCGCCACGTGTCAGGTGGTGGAAAAAGATACAAGACAAGCCCGCATGGAAAATTTGAAGGGAAAGGCCCATAACGAATGAGGTTTTTCCACGTGTCCGAGTCAAGAAATAGGATCAAACAGTGATAGAAAATTTAGGAGGACAGGCCCGTGCCCAATCAGCACGTGCCACATGTCCTCAGATCATCGGCCCGAGCGGGGAATTTTTGGAAAATTTTCCAAAGGGAAAAACAATGGAAAATGAAGCATTAAAGGCCCGTGCCCAATCAAAACATGCCACGTGGCACCTAGAATGGTAGAGCATGGGAAATTTTTGGAAAATTTTCCAAATGACCAAAAAGTGGAAAATTTAAAAATTTTTGCCCGCCAATCCGATTTGGCCCTGTTTTTCCCTAAAATTTCAAACGACCATATCTTTCGATCCAGAGCTTGGTTTTTCACGTTCTTTATATCAATGGAAAGCTAGTAAAATTATCTACAAGATTCTCGGGGTCAATTTTGCTTTTGATGGAGTTTGAGAGAGAAAACTTAAAAATACCTTTGTCATGTGCTCATGGATAGAAATGACGTTTCAACCACCATTTTTAATGAAGAATGGCTCGCATTCTCTCCCAGCATGGCGAAAAATGTCAAGGGATGGGCCTGTAAGGATGCCCATGCTGTTTTACTATGTTTTGGTTGGTGGTTGAAGCTCTCCCATGTTTTCCCACATTTCTCTCTCCTAGAGTCATTTATGGCATTGTAAAAGCAGATTGGCTCATTTTTCAAAGGGTTAAACATTTTTGATGTATTACAGGCTCCCTCTTTCACTAAAAAGGTGATTTTTATGGAAAACTCAGGCCTCTTCCAGATCGCAACATGTTTTCTATCTCCCGATGCTGTAATGTATGTATTTTAACATTAAAAATGACAATGCAAGCTCTATGAATGAGTTTCACTCCTCTCGCTTATGTTGTTTCCTTTCTTTCGATCTTTCATTACATGTCATCAGTTAGTGCATGAAGTTTTGTTTCATTCCCATGATCTATGTCAATCTGTAGAAGCAAAAAATGCTCACCACTCCTTTAGTGCATCGCCTTATCAGCACTAGTTTCAGTTTTTTGCATTCTCTATCTCTGTCATTAGAGTAGGATTTTGAGTTTGAAACCTCTGTATAAATTTCAAGTAATATACTTGACCAGAGGAGTTGAGGAACCAACCTCTAAACTGGAGATTCTTTTCCCATTTTACAAGTCCCACACTTGGGGAAAAGATTCAATGTTGTGCAATCACACTGGATGTCTAAAATGTCAACTAGAAGTCTAATCAACATCTAGGGGTGTTGCTGATTTGCAAAAACAAGACCCATTCGGGGTAGTTAATGGCATGGATGAAAATGACATCAACAAGTGATTGTATTTATTTTTGACTAATAAGGAAATTTTAGGATGCATTTTTCATATTTTTGTTGTACCGGTTTGGCACCGTGGTTGAGGAAAATATTGTGCATAAAAAAGATCTATATCAAGCATATCACTATAAACCCATACAAATATGTCAGATAATTCATGAAGTACTTATTTGATATCATCTTTCTCATAAGGATTAAGAGAGGAAGCTAATAAAACAATATAGGTGTTTTTGTTAGTGTTAATTTTGTACAAAATAGTTTCATCATTTAAAAGAGTGGATTTGTCCTATATATATGGATCAATAGGAATGGTGTCAAGAGTATAAATATTGGTATTGGGAGGATCATATTCATTTAAGTAAGTAGTATCATTGTGAACATATGGAAAATGATTCTTGTGATGGTAAGAGGGGAAATGATCGTACGTCCCCATGTATTCTAAGAGTATCGTCAAGAAGGAAAGTATCTAATTCAGGACAAGTAGTGGAAGTGGGATCACCAATAAGATTAGGATATAATAGAGGAAGTTCGGGAGCAGGTGAGGTAATATAAACCTCAAGGGAAGATGAGGCAAGAAGTCGAGGATTGGAAAAAGGGCAATATCTGATGCCGAGTTTGGTAGATTGCGTGGGAATGGAAAATAGTTATGTGAATCCTTTTCCATTTTGACCTAATCCAGTGCTAGTGAAATCTTAATGAAGCATATACTTATAACCAAGACCATATTTTGTGAAATGAGGATGAGATGTGGTAGAAATGGGAGCTTCATGTGAATGTTCAATAGTGTTCTAAAATAAAAATGGGGAGGCATATTCAAAGACCTCATAGACGATACCTTCAAAGAGAAATTTAATATGTGTATGAAGGTTTGAAGGGACCACATGCATGGCGTGGATCCAAGGTCATTCAAGAAGAAGTTTATAATTAATATTATTAGGCATTACATGACATGAGATGGGAAAAGTGCATGGCCTAGGTTCAATGGTGTTGTAGAACAAAAATGGGGAGGGATATTCTAAGACCTCATAGACGATACCTTGAAAGATAAATTTAAGATGTGTATGAAGGTTTGAAGGGACCACATGCGTGGCATGGATCTAAGGTCATTTGAGAAGAATTTTATAATTAATATTATTAGGCATTACATGACATGATATGGGAAAAGTGCATGGCCCAATATTAATAGGCAGTGTGATAGTACCTAAGACACATTTTAGAAACTTATCAAATCCATGAAAAGAAATAAATGAGGGAATTAAAGAGGCTTCAAAAAGGCCAATTTTCCTAAGGAAATGTTAAATTACAAATATTAAGCTTAAATACATTGTCAACTAAAGATCATTTAACTCCTATATTATTGATACAAACATGAATATAAAGGGGGATCATTATCTAAAAAATATTGAGAATTGATTTCATCAAATGTAAAAGTAATATGCTCTTCATTAAAAGATAATGTTGTAGTGAATCTATGATACACATATTTAGGAGAAGTGTTAGGATGAATGTAAGTGTTAGATAAAAAAGATTGTATTTTATTCTCACATTTAGGATTGGCCTACAAGAATTCATGGAGGGATACACTCATGTTGGTGGAAATAGAAGGGTCTTAGGGTATCTAAGTTAGCAATAAGGAAGGAGATGGTATGCATGACTAAGATCCAGTGTTCGAATGAGGGTACATGTTCACCAAATTATTTAATTTAAATTGAGATAAATATAATTCCATAGTAAATATTGTAATGAATGATATAAAAATGATAGAATATAGTAAATGGAAAAGAAAAAACATGAAACAATATAAAACCCTAAGAAAATCAGAGGGAGAAGGTGACTTAGTTGATCCTATGTGACCTGGAGGTGATATAGACTAGGAAGCTACTGAAATAGACTAGAAAGTGTGTCTTCAAGGTTTAGTGGAGTTCCCTGTAACTTAGAAATGTACATGAGAGAAGCTCTAATGGGAAGACAAGAGAAATTAGGTGTTAGTCACTAATCTAGGTGCTAGTGTTTGCTCGGTGCTCGTGTTCTAATCTCTTTAGGGATATAAGAGCTTCGTTGTTTTTTTCTCTCTAATTTCACTCTAATGACAATGATTGTACTTGTAACCTACAAAATAGATATCTATATGCACATTCCCACAAATCACATCAAACCTAATAAATATGATGTAGAATGGGAAGTTAGGCTGACCCGATGGTCACCCAAAGAATGATCTCATGACCGAGTGTTGCATTATATCTTAGATTCCATGTAGTTCTATGCGTATGTGTGTGTAATGGTGCCCTAGGTTTCCCTTGTGTAAGTTTCACTATGATAGCAAGCTATATATAGATTTCTCCAAGTATGTAAATGTGTAATATGGAATAAAATGAACTTCCCCTCCTATGTTGTATATTAAGAGTGATGTAACCCTTATCCTCTTGTATGGACATGCTAGATGGATGGTTTTTAATGCTCTTCGTGCCTTTGAATGCAAGATGAGGTGATAGTAGATAATTCTTAGTGCTTGGACCTTTTATTTTATAGAAATAAAAACTATATATATGATTCACTTCTTTGAATTTTGTAATTGACAACTAAAAGGCTAACCCAAAGTACTAAAAGGTGACCAAAAGTAAAAGATACCTAAAAGGGTGAGAAAATGATAAAGAAGTTCACGAGCACCTGTGAGGGACAAGAGAACCTTGGTAATTCTTTCCTAACTAGGCACTAGTTTCTGAGGCCATAAAATATAAATCACCAAGTCGACAAGGCTATAAAATGTAAGGCCAAACAGAATGAAAAAGATAAAGCAAAAAGGACAAAAGGAGTTGTCAACCACTAGTTTCTTTCTTAGGAATTAGGTATACAAAAGGAGTTGTCAACCACTAGTACCTATTGACGATCATCCTTAGCAGATGGATTGTCAAAGTCATGGGAAACCTTAGGTTAGTAGGACATGTGCCCTAAGGTGACCTCTAGATTTTAAAGAAGATGGTTCTTCTCTATAGTGCGAGATGAGGGTTAGAAAAGTGAAACAAAACATAAAATGTTAACGGGGCGATGTGTTGAACAAGCCTCTTAAGAAATCAATCGAGAACACAATTTTCTGAAGAAGGGAAATAATGAATGACTAAAAAGGGTGGACAAAATTACACCACAGGCTAGAGAAGATCACACAAAACACTACCTCAAACTACTTAAGCACAACTTCAAAGATAGTAATAAAATTGTAGAGATGCATAATTTCTATGTGAAAATAAAGGCAATCAGAGACAACAAAGATATGCAAAGGATGGACAAAATGCACCACATGGCATATTATATTACTCCAAGAATTGTGCATAGTATTACAATAGAAAAGAGGCAAGATTTCTATTACAAAACCTAGGAAGAAGGCTAGAGCTCCAGACCCTACCTTTTATAGAAGAGGGACTGAGACAGAGAAGAAAATGATTGACTACTCCTTTCTATCTATGTATATCTATATCTATATATCTCTCTCTTTTTGAATACCCTTAATTATAATATATATAGGAGGATGAGGAGAAGGTAAGAAACCATCCATTAACTCCTTTCCAACTACCTTTTAATTATGATAAATGGAGCAAAGTGACAAAAACATATTTTTCGAGATCTTTCTCACACTTTCCCATTATTTTCCCTTTTAAAGAGTGAGAGCCATGCCTATTTAATGCATCTTTAAATATCTTGTGACCGAATCCTTTGAGATGGACTTACCTTTTGAGGAACATCCCTTCATCTCTTTATTGCAAATCTAGTTGTTCGATCTCTTGTTCATTGGTTCTTAGGCTCATGATTCAAGCATCATGTGTTTTTTCATTCTATTTAGAATGACCCTTTGAATGTAGGTAAACAAATTAAGTATTTGTAGGTTAAAAATATTCACATGGGGGTACACATTAACTTATTTACTGAAGTGACAAGCCAAATGACCCTTTACTTATGATCTTTTGAAAAAGTATTAAGCATTTAAAACTTGCAGATAAGTCTCATAATTACTCATATGTGATACATGGCTTGTCACATTTTGTGACCTACTTCAAACTTAGAGCCTATTTTCTACAAGATCCATGTGGAAGGCTCATGCATCCTTAAGATTTCTACTTTTTCTTCGTGGTTTTGAGGAATGCATTGTGCCGACACTTGGCATCGTCCGTGAGCATGCCTCTTTTTTTCCTTTAGGAAGGTAAAGGACCTCACTACATATAATGTGAAAAATCCTTTTGGGTGGGACCCTTAGAGCTGGCTCCATGTGGAAAACCCACAAGAGTCTCGAGACTTTATTCCCTCATTTGAATTTTGAAGTTGTTCCTTTTGGACACTTAGACTTATCTACGATCTTGCTTCTTTCATGTGGAAGGCTCATGCATCCTTGAGATTTCTACTTTTCTTCAGGGTTTTGAGGAATGCATTGTGCTGACACTTGGCATCGTCCGTGAGCATGCCTTTTTTTTCCTTTAGGAAGGTAAAGGACCTCACTACATATAATGTGAAAAACTCCTTTTGGGTGGGACCCTTAGAGCTGGCTCCATGTGGAAAACCCACAAGAGTCTGAGACTTTATTCCCTCATTTGAATTTTGAAGTTGTTCCTTTTGGACACTTGGCCTTATCTACGATCTTGCTTCTTTCTTTTTGATTTGGCTAAGTCTTTTCCATTGGTGAAGACTTGACTTTGAATGGGTTTCGAAAATGCAGGAATCCTCCTAGATATGGAATTAGATAATAGTACCCAAGTGCATAGATTTTTTGTCTACACCACCAATGCTACACCTTTTTTAGTAGTCTACGGAACTAAGGCTATTGTTCCCATAGAACTTGAAATACCTTCATTATGTGTGTCACTCAAAGGAATTTTGAATGATAAGGAATATCATGAAAATCAATTACATGATCTTTAAATGATTGAATTTTGCCATGTAAAATCCCTAGAGCATCTTCATGTGTATCGGGAATGCATCACATAAGATTATAATAAAAAATACACCAATGTGAATTCCATATTTGTGATCTAGTTCTTAAATAAAACAAAAATACACTAACGTTAATGCTCAAGTAAAAGTAAAATTTAATCCTAATTGGCTCAGGTCTTATGTAATTACTATCAAGCTAGGGCATGGAGTCTATCACATTTCTATTCTTCTCAGAAAACTACTCAAGAACCCACTTAATGTAATGTTAGTGTAGGTTATTAGTTATCCTTTTATTTATTTATCGGGATAATTCTTACACTTGTGTTAGCCCTATACTTATTGGGTTATCTTGCTTAGGTGTACTAGTTGTGTGTAGTTAGCTTACTAGTTGTGTTGAGTTAGCTTCTCAGTTATGTGGAGTTATCTTACTAGTCTTCTGGAGTTAACTTAACTACCAATATTAGTTAGTGGGATTTCTTCACCACTAATTTAGGTAGTAGTTGCACTTTCCTCTTCATATAAGTACATCTTTCTTATTGAGTAATTCAAGTCATTATATTGTAATGTATTGAGCATTATGGATTATGATGGATTTCCATATATGGTATTTTAGCTCTTCTATTTTGAAAATATAATGTGGTGTGCTATTATCATATGAGATCGCAGCTTGGAAAAATCTTCTTATCGTTCCTTTCATGGTATCAGAGCAATAGATGATGTAGAAATCCATCTGTAAGTTTTTCTTTGCAAGCAAGGGTTTATTATTTTCATGTATTCAGAATTTGTTAGCACTTTTCTGGAGCATGCATTTTTATTCAAAATGGATTGTGCCATTAGATTTGGTAGGTCCCAAAACCATAGAATCGACCATAAACTTGACCATGTTTTGAGACATTCAAATGTAGACGCAGATCTGTATGCTATGGGTGCATTATTTTATCCATTGGATATAAGTGTGTGCCTTATGGATGCATTCTTTTACCATATAGATATTTATGTTTTGGATGCATTATTTTATCCACTAGACGCATATTTTTACCCTCTCGGTGCATTGTTTTATGCATTAGATATAAGCGTGTACCTTCTAGATGTATTATTTTACTCTCTGGATATTTTTGTTTTGGGTGTAGTCTTTTATCCACCGACACAGATCTGTACCCTCTTAGTACATTCTTTTATCCATTGGATATAAGTGTGTATCTTCCAGATGCATTCTCTTACCCTCTAGATATTTCTGCTTTTGATGCAAAGATTTTATCCACTGGACACAGATTTGTACCCTCTCGATGCATTCTTTTATCTATTAGATATAAGCATGTGTATTCCAGATGCATTATTTTACCCTCTATATATTTCTATTTTAGATGTATTATTTTATCTAGTAGATGCAGATTTGTACCGTTTGGGTGCATTCTTTTATCCATTCGATATAGACGTGTACCCTTCGGATGCAATGATTTACTCTCTAGACATTTAAGTTTTGGGTGCAAGATTTAATCCTTTAGTTGCAAGCTTGTATCATGTAGATGCACTCTTTTATCCTTTGGAGATTTTGGTGTCATGTGTACCTATTTAAAAAACATCAGCATTAAAATATTATTTTAATATCAAAACCTTCTAGAGCTCATAACGTTTGATCCATAGCTCAAATTAAGGTGATCTTTTTCTAAAATTGTGTATTTTATTGAGATCTACACATTGGTGAAATTTTTATACACATATTTCAAATGTAAAAGGTACTTTTACTCATTTTAATATTTACATGCACTCAATTATAAAGTTCCAAATTTGAGAGGGTGTTGTAATCACTTGTGGACATAATTTCAGTTGAGCCCGACGTCCTAAAATTTTGGGTGTATACATTTATATCTCTCTTGTTTGTTGAGATATTTTGGATTTGTATTTTCAACACTTTTTTGGCATGTTGATAGTCTCTCTTGTGGGGGTATATTCTCATGAAGCAAAATGTTATTTTTCAGTGTTCAAGTAGTTGATTTTGGAAACTCATATAGATATGTGGTGTTACTCTACCCATTCAATAGTATGGGAAGGTGTGGTGTTGATACTAATTATTTGGGTTTTGTGTTCTTACCTTGATACATGTTGATACTACTTATTTGGGTTTCGTGTCCTTTCTTAGATCTTGGCACTCCTATTTATTTGGATCTCGTTTCCTTTCCTTGTTGCCTTGGTTATTGTTATTGGATCGTGACACACCTATTTATAGTAGTTAATCTTTCTTATTCAAATTTTGTGTCCTTGCCTTGTTACATTGGCTTTTCTTAGATTGTGGCACTCCTATTTATTTGGATCTCGTGTCCTTTCCTTGGTTGTTCTTGGATCATGGCACACCTATTTGTAGTAGTTGATCAAATAATGCTTGGTGTTTTTTTTTCATTTTCAACATCACTCCATTGACAACCTCCTTGCATGGATCTATTTTGGTGAAGCCAGTGTTAATTGTTTTTGAGTTCTATGATCGAGTAGTGGATTTAGACCATGGTGCACACCAAAATTCTTCAGCATTGTATGATTTTTTGGAGCTGAGATATTCTTAGGATATCTTACAGCGGGATTTTTCTCTCTACTTTGTTATTACTAGTTTTGGGTACCTTGCGGTGTCTAATTTTCCCAGTTATTGTACGTGGGTACCTCATTAGGCCTTGTTGCTAGGACCCACCTTGTTATTTTCCCACCTAAGCTATGCCGGTGGGAGGGTGTTAGTGTAGGTTATTACTTATCCTTTTATTTATTTATTAGGATAATTATTACACTTTTGTTCTCCCTACACTTGTTGGGTTATCTTGCTTAGGTGTAATATTTGTGTTAAGATAGCTTCTCGTTATGTGGAGTTATCTTACTAGTCTTTTTGGAGTTAACTTAACTACCAATATTAGCTAGTGGGAGTTTTTCACCACCGATTAAGGTATTATTTGAACTTTCCTCCTCTTATATGTACATCTTTCTTATTGAGTAATTTAATTCATTGTATTGTAATGTATTGAGAATTATGGATTATGATGGATTTCCTTATATGGTATTTTAGCTCTTTGGTTTTACAAATATAATGTGGTGTGTTATTATCATCGACATTGCGTCTTGGAAAATCTTCTTATCATTCCTTTCATAATTGGATAGGGTCTTATGTCATCAATGAGTGCATTATTTGGCTCATTTATATCATTTCTATGGTTAATAAATTGTCATTTAGATATGATTTGTTAATTCATGGGGATGCTTTGTTTACATTTAAATACACATCGATTTTCTAATAAGTTTCACTGCAATCTCTATTTCAAAGTATGTTTCTACTTTAGTATGGTTCATGTAATCTCGTTTGATCATATTTGCTTTTCCTATTGGAATTTCTATTTAGAATGTGTGTTTCCTTTATACAAAGTTTAAATTAGAATATTATTTTAATTCTAATGATTATTAGTTATGAGTGTGTAATTTAAATTCCGTTCTTTCAGATTCTGTGTGAATTTCCATTTAATTTAGAAGTATAGCTTTTAAAATTCATTTCATCATAGTAACTAAATTCCATAGATTTATATTGAGTTTCCATAGATTAGTAACCAACTTAGAAATATCTCACAACAACCCCCAATAGAAGACCCAATAGGAAAAATGGTTACATAAAGCTCCATTGCATATAGCCTAGGACACAACCCCAATTTATAATGACACTAACAGAATATTTAGTTAGTTAAATGATTGGAGAATACAACGAACCATCATTTTTGGTGCCATTTCTAGGGACACACCATAGCACACCACATCATTTTTCTCACTTCACATGCTATGGGTGTTAATGGAGTTCACATATGCAACTAGTAGAAGTCTTGAGCCTTGTTTCAATAACCAACCTTGATGCATAGGCCATGGGACGAACAAGGGAGATTTACACCACGCAACATCCAACAAATATCTCCAAATAGAATACACAAAGGAAACACTGAGAGTGACACTGACTCCAACTGACAACACCTAGAAACCTTTTTGAGCATCCTGCATCCTCTGACCAGCACTCAGAAATGGGGGACCACAGGAATAATGGAGACCAACCCTTGGGTAGAACCTTCACTTATCCCATCATCTTGGATGA
The DNA here is from genome assembly GCA_018340775.1 of Taxus wallichiana var. yunnanensis. Lineage (NCBI taxonomy): Eukaryota > Viridiplantae > Streptophyta > Pinopsida > Cupressales > Taxaceae > Taxus > Taxus wallichiana. The sequence goes on from CM031236.1 coordinate 311,923,244, forward strand.
GGATGAGGACGCACCCATGAAAAACATCTCACCATCCATCCTCCCTATTTTTCGAGGCATGTCTATGGAAGACCTTGATCAGTTCTTGTTTGAGTTCAAAATTCTTTGCCAAACCTATGACTACAAAACCAATAATCAAAAACTCAAACTCTTTCCTTCCACTCTCAAAGACTCTACTATGAGATGGTTCATGGGATTATCCTCTAACTCCATTGATTCTTGGGAAGCCATGGAGACATTTTTTCGGATAAATACCAAGATTACTTGTAGGGGAAGGGATATGAAAGAATAGTTCTTCCGATATGGCAAAAAGATGAAGAAAATATAGAGGATTATCTCTGGATAGATTTCTCTTTCTTCATCGATGAAGCGGTTATGAGTTACATGCAGATATCACTAAGATAATTTTCCTTAAAGTAAATTGACGAGAAACCAAATATTCCCTCCATCTTATGGGAAGAGGGGATTAGCATAAAATTACTATGGAGAAAATCATTGAGCTATACGTGAAGTTACTCCAGAACATGATGGGGTATATGGAAGAGAAAAACATCCAAGCTTGCCCTAGGTACCTCTAAAATTTTGGAGGAAATGGCTAACATGAAAAAACATTTTTTTACAATTAACATCAACCATAGATGGGATTAAGGCCAAAACTAGTGTTTCCAAAGAACCTCTAGACATATATTTCCCTAAGTGTAGGAAGAGACATCCCCTAAGAGAATGTCCTTTGGATGTTATAGACATGTGTTTGATCTGTGAAGTTGCTGACCATGACACTAAGAATTGCACCTTCTTATCACAGTTGAAAGGAGGCTTGAATGCTATCTCTCAAGCTGATGCAAAGGTCAACTTTGTTCAAAGGCCAAATAATTAGGTTGTATATTCCCCTCGACCTACTCAGAACCCCTGGAGGATGTCATGGCCCAGTTAGGATCCTCAGCCTACTTGGGGACAACCTAAGTGGACAACATCAAATTGGATGACTTACCCACATCCACCACCCTGGATGAATCCCTACACTCATCCAAGTTGGACACCACCGACCCCAACAAGTCCATGGCACAACCAATAGTGGGTACCTCAACAGAATCCTAACCAAAACCAACAGTGGGCACCACAATAGAACATTAATCAACAATGGAGGTTCCAACAACCACAACAAGCTTTAATGGCCCCACCACAAAACTATCAACAACACGGACAAGAAACACAAACACAACTTCCATCCTAGCCTGTAGCGAACCCTAAAAATCAGCAGATTGCTTCAATTGATGAAGTAGGACCAAGTAATACAATGCAAGTTAATACTATTGGTAATCTGAGACTAAGGTCTAGGAAAACATTGAATCCTCCTATTGTTATCATGGAAATGCTTGTAGACACTAATAAAGATGAGATACTTGAGGAAAATGAAGGAAATGCACCTTCTCCAAAAACACAAAACACTCAGAATGGTCTAGAAACTAATCAAAATGCCCATAAAGCTCCTTTTCCTGAGTGGTTATAGGACACTCAAACTGTTGATGAAATGACACTAGTTCAAGAGTTGAAAAAGGTGCACATTGAGGTCCCACTTCTGCAAGCAATAAGGGACATTCTATAATTAAACCAAACCATTAGAAACGAGTGTATAAAGACACCTGGAAGAAAGAAGAAATACCCAAAGACCATCAAGGTGGAAGGAAATTTGGTTGATCTTGTTGTTGGAAAACTTATTTCACCAAAATATGGGGATCCTGGGAGTCCATTCATTACCATTTGTATAAACAATCAGTCAATATCTAATGTTTTGGTGGATCTTGGTGTTTCCATAAATGTTATAACAACATATATGTTCAATCTGTTGTCCTTGATAGGACTACAACCTACCAATACCATTCTTCAATTAGTAGATCAATCCATTGTTGTACCAGATGGTGTGATTGAGGATATAATGGTCACCATTGAATCCTGGGAGTATCCTGTCAATTTTATGGTCCTACAGCCTAAAGCTCAAAAATTGGGATATCCAGTCATCTTGGGATGACCTTGGTTGGCTACTGTTGCTGCATATATTGATTGTAGGTTGGGCAAAATGACTATTCTAAATGGGTAGAAATCCAAACATATTTCATTATATCCTCCTACCCAGCCTTATGTGTATGCTTGTGAACATGTATGGGTGGATTATTTGGATACTAATTCTCTTATTTCTTCTTATTTGGCCACCATTGTAAGTGCAAAACCATATGACGGAAGTTGTTGAGTCATACACACTGACTGATGCAAAGGGCTCTGTGACTACAAAAATCAGCATTGTGGCTACAAAAATTGGAAATTTGATTGCAGACCCATTTTTTATATACATGACTAATATTTTTGCCTTGGTAAGTGATACTTATAATGAAGCTTGTAAAGAAATCTATTCTTATAATACATAATCCATAGTCTCTGATTTATATTTTCCTTTGACCAAGATTTTGTCTCTTGAAAATGTATCCATTTTGCACATGCTTCAGCCCCATGTTTTCCCATTGAATTATTTGTTTACCATTTTGGAAGATACCAAGAAAGTACACGTTGACATAGGAAAATATTGACAATTGGTAATAATTTGGAGGCCAACCAAGAGGCTAGGGTTCTCAAGATTTTGAAGAAACATTCCCAATATTTTTCTTGGGATTACACTGACATGAAAGGAATTCATCCTACAATATGTACTCACCATATCTACATTGAAGATGTTAAACCCATAAGGAATCCACAAAGAAGAATTAACCAAGCCCTCAAAGACATAGTCAAAAACAAGATAGAAAAATTACTAAAGGTAGGATTCATCTACCCTATATCTGATAATCAATGGGTCTCACCATTAGTTATAGTTCTCACAAAAAATGGTAAATGGAGAATCTAAGTTAACTATAGGGAACTTAACAAAGCCACCAAGAAATATTATTTTCCCCTGCCTTTTATTGACTAGGTTCTAGACAATCTCACCAGTAATAAATATTTTTCTTTCTTGGATGGGTTTAGTGGGTATAACCAAATAAGTATTTCACCTATTGACCAAGATAAAACCACCTTTACTTTCCCTTAGGGTATATTTACTTATCGAGTCTTACCTTTTGGGCTTTGTAATGCACCTGCTACATTTCAGAGGGTAGTTTTGGCCATTTTTGCAGATATTACAAATGAATGTGTTGAGGTTTATATGGATGATTTCACTGTCAATGGATCCACTTTTAATGAATCTCTGAATAACCTTAAAAAATTATTGAGTAGATGTGAGCAACACCAACTATCCCTGAGTCATGAAAAATGTCTTATGATGGTTGATTAGGGAATTTTCTTAGGTCACCATGTTTCTACCAAAGGTATACAGGTCGACCCAAAAATATTGCATTCATCACTTAGCTACCTACACCAAAAAATCAGACTGACATCAAAATTTTCCTTAGACATGTAGGGTATTATCGGTGATTCATTAAAGAATTTAGTAAAATTGTTACACCTATGTTTTCATTGTTGACAAAATATTGTGTTTTTGAATGGTCCCCTCAGTGTTAGCAGGCATTTGATATTATCAAGGAGAAGTTGACCACAACCCCAATCTTACGAGGTCCCGATTGGGGGAAACCTTTCCATATCCACACTGATGCCTCCAATACAACTATGGGAGTTGTTCTTGGGCAGAAATATGAAGAGGATCACATGTATGCCATTTACTTTATCAACAAGAACCTGACTCCTATGGAAAGAAACTATACCACTACGAAAAATGAGTTTTTAGTTGTTGTGTATTCTTTGAACAAATTCGACATTACATCACTGGGTATAAAATCTTTGTTTATATTGACCACTCTGCCATCCAATATTTGATGAATAAACTAGTATTCGGTGGTTGGATTATTAAATGGTTACTCTTGTTACTGGAATTCAATCTGACCATTATTGAGAAGCCCGAAAAATCTAATGTTGTTGCTGATTTTCTTTCGAGATTGAATGTTTTAGGTGATGATGAGGTAGTCCAGGATCAATTTCTAGAAGAACATTTGTTTTTGTATATCAACTCAGACTCCATGGTTTGCTGATCTTGCAAATTATTTAACCACAAGGGAAGTTTCCTACCTATTTTACTCATAAAGAGAGACAAAGATTGGTTAAAAATAGTGCAACATATAAATTGTGTAATGGAATTTTGTTCAAATGTTGTCCTGATATGGTTTTTTTCTAGTGTATTCGGGAAGATGAAGTATATGACATATTGTGAGCTTTTCATGATGAGCTAGGAGGAGGACATTACTTAGTAAAGAGGAAAATTCACAAAATCCTTGGTGCTGGGTACTATTGGCCTTCTATCTACAAGACTGTCAAGAAGTATGTGTGGCAGTGTGATGCATGTCAAATAATGGGGAAGCCTACACTATCCATGGAAATGCCTCTTAATCCTCAGCTAGTCTTAGGACCATTTGAGAAATGGGGAATTGATTTTTTGGCCCTTTGATCCTATTTTTTGGGAAAGAATACCTCTTGGTGTGTACATACTACGTTACAAAATCGGCTAAATTTAAAGCATTGGAATCTTCCAATGAGGATGTTGTTGGTGATTTCCTATACAATTAGATATTGCTTTACGATTTGGGCCCCCATTTCATCAGTATCTCGATCAAGGTCCTCAATTTATGTCTAAAATGATCGAGGCTTTTCTAGAAATCTATCGAATCAAGCACCGAAAATTATCACCATATCACCCCCAATCCAATGGGTAGGTGGAAGTCACCAATAGAGAACTTGAGAACATTCTAACTAAAGTGGTCAGTGTTGACAGGAAAAATTGGGTACCAAAACTTCCCGAGGTAGTTTGGGCCTATAACACGACCTAGAAAACCACTACTAGTTTTTTTCCCTATGAGTTGGTATATGGGAAGAAGCTACTATTACATGTTGAGTTTGAGTTACACACCTAGAGAATAACACTGGAATTCATCATGAATTTGGATGAAGCACAACACGAATAGGTGATGTAGTTGAACGAATTGGATGAAATGTGGATGGAAGCATAACAATAGACAAGAATTATCCAACATCAGAGGAAGACCTGACATGATGCTCATATAAAATTTAGGACATTTCACAACGGGGAATGGGTCTTAATATTTTATTCTAAATATCAACAGTTTAAAGGTAAGTTACAAACATGTTGGTTGGGTCCATATCAGATCGACAAAGTGTTTGATAATGGTTCTATTTGACTGGTACCGATCGATGGCGATAGAAGGACTCTTCTTGTAAATGGCCATAAGATCAAGATTTATCAATGACCTCTTGACAAGGGAACTTTCACCAGTGACATCATGATGAGTGAGGAAATGCATACTGAGGCGGCTCCTCACCCCTCCATCCAAGATTAATTGATGTCTTTTAATTTCAATAAAGGAGGATGGTCATGACCTTGATCTTCTTCCCTTAGTTAGTTGTCTTGTTTCTTTTAATAAATGTAGAGATATTCATTGTTTCACGGCCACTAATCACATTTTATCTCAAATTGCAAGATGTGGGAATCTATGGATATCGGATGTTGAACTAGCATGGGTAAGTGCATTCTAATTCACTATGGATATTTCCTTATGAAGAAACTCCCCATGCATAAAATTATCATAATTGCATCCATACACAATGATCGATGTATTTATTATGGATATCCTTCTAAATCTAATGCTATGACATGATGGCATGAGGGCATAATGAGTCATGATTTCCACACACACTACATGTATCATCTTCCATGGAAGGGATAGGTGGAATTTCTATTTAAAGCAACAGGGTGTACGTCATCTCACATATCAAAATTAGTCAAGATACCTAGTCTTGTCAACCTTTTTACGCCACCAAATTTTCTCTGCTTTTATGTGATTCAAGGATCTAGGTGCATTTCAAATTTATAGTTCCTAACCACTTCCTATCGTTGCTTCATGAATTTTGAACACACCTTTCTACCTGCCATCACACCACGAATTTGAGCACACCCTTGTTCTTGTTTCTCTATTGTCTGGATTCATTTTCCTTCATCATGGGACAAAAGAAAAATTCAGAGCCTAATTCTTAGACCCATTACTCAAGAACGTTGTGCTTTTGTAGGTATTTTATGATTTCAGTTGGCTTGAATTCATCTAGAAATTTGAAGGTTTTGATGAAGGAATAGTGGATGAATTCCTAGAGAATTTTGAAGCTACTTGCTCATGCGTTGGAGGGAAGTGAGTGGAAATTACCAATGTAGTTTCGAACTATCATGTTTACCAAATTCTTGTCGAAATTCATGACAAATGCTCCCTCAAACACTTTATTTCTCTATTTCATGAGGTGAGTGAATAATTTACCAAGGTAATCCTTACCTCCCAAGGTGTTCAGAAAGGAGTTAAGAGGGACATTCTTCCCAAAGCATTTGGAGGGAGATGGCCAAATGGGTTAATAGATACTTTATATGTGACAGCCAACCATCTGTGTTGGGTGGTGATTCACTCAAAATTCTCATTCATTTGAAGAAATGATGCATCAACCTTGCACTCAGGGTGAATTTACCAGAATACTTGGTAGATGCAGTTATCAAAGTCATCAAAAATACAAGACTGGTGGAGGAAAGAAAATGCTAAAGCACCTAGGGATCATTCAATTACTGTGTTCACATCAAGTGTTTTTAAAGCCAAAATGAAGGCTTGAAAGGATGAATGTGGGGGAGGTATCCAAGCCAAATTAGCTCAAAATAGGGCCATCTTCCACACCTTGGGTCATTCTTAAATCAATTAGTCTCCATACACATAAGAAGAAGGAGGAACCTGGTGCTCAGATGAACATGGAAAAATTTGGTGATCAAGTGAGCCCATCTTCAACACCTTCTAGTTCTAAAGGTAGAAATACCTTGACTCCCTCTTCTTCTATTTTCCGTGGCTGCAAAGCTCCTATGCATTGCATAAACCTGTAAGTTCCCATTCAGAGGGTTTTTTTGATGCTTCTACCTCTTTGTGGGAAGTAAGGGATGAGGAAGGAAACTTGTCTATCCCCACCAAAAACACCAGACACTATATTCACTATATCTATTCCAACCCCGTAGAGCTCGGCTATGCCCTCATCTTCATAAATCCACTCCATAGATTTGGAAACTACTTTGGTACCTGAAGCACAAAATCCATCTCCAGAATCAATTGTAATGGAAATTGGTCACCTAAGGTTATGTCAAGCTGCCGATCATCACAGTTATTTGGAAGAGATTTCACTCCTTAAAAATGAGTTGAAAGGTAAGGAAGAAACAAATATTTATTTACAAACTAGATTTACTCAACGCACAATAGAAAAGGTTAGAGAAATTATAGCTCTATAAGTAGAGGTTAGCAGCCTAAAGTGGTAGAGAGATAGAGGTCTTAGTATTTTGAATGATTTCCACCAATTGTCTCTTTAGAATTCATAATTAAAAAAGGAAAAAAATAAGAAATTAAAGGGGGAAATGGAAATCATCCAAGGTGAAAAACAAAAATTACAGTCTCTTTTGGACTCTGTCTGTCCTTTGGCTTGTAAGCTCTGTCTTGTAGGAGACCATCTTCAATTTACAACATGTTTGTTTAGGAACAATTTTACTCTTGGTAGTTGTTGCAGTTGTGTTGTCAAGCACCTTATGAATCCCCGATGGTAATGTTTTCATATCCATTTACAAATCTAGTACCCCAAAATTCAAAACCTACTCTGTGAGTTCTACCTCCATAATATGTTAGTTCCCAATGTCCCTGACTTCTTCATTAACTTTTTTGTGGGAATTTTCAATTAAAAGCCTTTCATTCCTTGCTTTGAAATCAGATCATGTGGGGTGAACAAATGGATATCTTTAATCACACACTCAAATAATAGGATTCTATATTCGGCCTACACATCACAATGATGTGGCTATGTGGAAAAACTTTAGATCTCTTTACTACCAAGCTGGTATTGGAGAGAATACCTCGAAGATATTACTGAAATGTGTGGGGGACTTTGAAACCTATAGTCAACAACACTTTGGGGCAGCAAGGCAGGCCTATGATAGGAGATGGGACACTTTGAGCTTACCATTGAAGAGAAGGGAGGTTATCTCACCTCAGAATTTGAGTTGGAGTATGTGACGAGGTGATGCCCTCATCACAATCATCGACATTTATCAGAAAAAACTAGCAAGTAGTACAATGATGAATGGGTAGGACTTCAGGTGTGACCACCTCTCCTCTTGAGTCCTACTACCACCTAGAAAAACAATGTTGCACATTCAAATGAGGGTTTTACATCTTGGGTTGAAGTAACTTCCAACACTTAGGGATGTAAAGGTACCAGGAAGTAATATGTTGATCAATTTGAAGAGTATGACATGGCCCAACAACTTGGTCATAGGGTAGGGTGTAGATAAGTTGCATTAGGACATGTAATAGGTAAAATGTGGGGAAATGATGAGTGCATTATTTGGCTCATTTATATCATTCCTATGGTTAATAAATTGTCATTTAGATATGATTTGCTAATGCATGGGGATGATTTGTATAGTTATATCTTAGCGAGTTTGATGCATTTTCCTTTCTTTTGTTCATGCAACCTGATTACCATATAACCTCCTACTAACTATCTTCGTGAGGGAAATGTGATGATGTGTGTAGGGAAATGATGAACATTTATTGCCGATGTAATTAAGGATTCGAGTTTGGAGATGGAATGCGAAAGTGGAAGACTTTTTCCACCTATCGACCTATCAGTATGGGACTTGTTTCTAGCAGTCCTATAGGAATTTATGAGTCTTGATTAATGTTGATTAGTGGGAGATGTTAATGCCAACTATTATGGTGTATTCTATAACTTCTTGTGTCTATTAAGAACATTAGAGTAGCTGTTAATATTGAATAATCTACAATATATAGTCTGTTGTATTTAGCACTCTCTTTTTCCATATACTGGATATGTCATGGAACTTGTTTGAATTAATATAAGTGAGCATCATTTTGAGGATCTAGAGTTATTGATATTTCCTCTATCCCAAGGGAGAGCAAGGGCCCACTCAACCAAGGAGATAGGAGGTTGTTTACATTTACATACACATCTAGTTTTCTGATAAGTTTCACTGCAATCTCTATTTCAGTATGTTTCTACTTTAGTATGTTTCATGCAATCTCAGTTTGAACGTATTTTATTTTCCTATTGGAATTTCTATTCAGAACGTGTGTTTCCCTTTATACAAAGTTTAAATTAGCATATGCTTTTACTTCTACTGATTCTTAGTTATGAGTGTGTAATTTCAATTCGTTCTTTCAAATTCTATTGTGCGCATTTCCATTTAATTTAGAACTATATATTTTGAACTTCATTTCATCACAACAACTAAATTCCGTAGATTTATATTGAGTTTCCATAGATTAGTAACCAACTTAGAAATATATCACAATAACCCCCCAATAGAAGACCCAACAAGAAAAATGGTTACATAAATCTCCATTACATACAACCTAGGACACAACCCCGGTTTATAATGACACTAACACAATATTCAGTTAGTTAAATGATTATAGAATACAACGACCCATTAGTTATTTCTACCAATATAGGGCATGGATTCTATCACCTTGCTACTCTTCTTAGAAAACCACTCAAGAACCCACTTAATGTAATGCACCTTAAACAATATTACACATAAATGCCTTCTCTTGTTTTCCACCCGATGACACACTCTTTTTCTATGGTTCATACTTGACTATTGAGGGATTAATTCTTAAAGTAACCTCATGTCATACACATCCATTGGGGGAAATGCGTCCCCTCTCATATTTACATTTTGCATATCGTAACACACCATCACTTTCATACAACATCTACACATCCTAGTTGTCTTTAGTCATGTTAGCTTATACTACTTGCAAGTTGTAGTTTGTTTCCAATGCTAGCTAGATACTTAGTATGTCATTATATTTTTCTATACACACATGCATGTTCACGTGGTATCTTGAGGTGAATGCAGTACCTTTAAAAATTCTTACATGATGCATGATGCTTGACATCACTCTTTACGATCCTGCCGATGCTTTGGGGAATATACCTTTGTTATTCTCATACTACACACATCACAAGTCCTACTGTTACAATATTTACTACTTATTTTCACTAGCACTTAATTTTTACTGATATATACATGATTTGACATATTTTTTATCTTTCTAACATACTAACGGGTGCTTCATGCATAGCATTTGCTTTATAGGATTATATACAACCGTAGTTATATGTTACTTCTTGTTTGTTATTGTTTTCTATTGTTTATGGGTTATGTCCTATGTCTTTCTTGATCATTTTTCATTATTTTTGCTTTGGCCCTGATTTTCTTGTGATATTATGAGAGATGTACCATGTATGTAACCCACTTTTCATAATACCTCTTTTCTTCATAGTTGTTTACTAAATTGTATTTTATAGCGTGCTAGTTATTTTACACTAATACTTTTTCTACCATACACATCCCCTACCCCTACTCATATCTAATTAATGATATACATATCAAGTTTAGGTCCTCTCATTTGGGCTGCATCCTCCTAGATTTGTCACATGCTCCCCAAATGAGGGGGGAAACTATTGGGTGAATAAAACACCATTCCAACAACACAAAGCTCTAGAATAAAGCAACATTGTATAAATTTTAAAACGCACAAAATTACAAAGTGGTCCAAAATCAGAATTAGATCACAAACATAGAGAAGACACTAACGCTTAGTATTAGATAGGATCGATGGGAACTTGTGTCCCACTTGAGGGCTTGTGTCCTGGGGAAAAATAAAATAGTTTCTCGACCAACACACTTCCTAATGGTTTACAGATGACGGATCTATAGTATCATACACTTGGATTCAATAACATAATATAGTTATTTAATTACAATTAAGTTACAATATGGTTGCAATTCGGCTACAAATTCAGTGTACAAATCGGGACATTCCAATCTACAATGACACTTATCATTTGAGAAGTGTCATGGAAGGAAAGAAAGAAAAAACCTCTCTCCCATACACTCTTCTCTTGGTGTAATATCACCCAAAAACTCACCCTCTTGGCATGAGATCTCCCAAAAACTTGTTCTTAGTGTGATATTTCCCAAAAACTCCCCCGGCATGAGATCACCCAAAAGCCTCACCCTTGGTGGCGGGACATTCAAACCCGCAATATCTCTAAAGTAAACAAGACAACTTTCTATCCTATACTCTCTCATACATCAGGTGTACTCTTTCCTTAGCTACTACTTTTACACACTTTGTACTTACTTATACATATGTTACTCTAATTTTTCACATACGGGACTTTGACTAATCTCTTTCTCTTCTTTTGTAGGTCTTTCCTTACAAGCAACAAGAAACAACTCACATCAACAAGCACAAGATCCAACAACACACTACTACACATATGATTCACCCATAGGGTATACCTCTTTTTCTATTTGTCATGTTTCACATTACAATCACTTCACGCTTCACATTACAATCACTTCATGCTTCACGTGGCTACTTGTCCACCGTAACACTATCGCCTACATTACTCTCTGGTTTACAAGGTACACATCTTCTATCTACTTTGTACTATTGAGTAATCACTTAATAGCATAAAGTGTGGGAAAATGTAAAGAAAAATCTATGCACTTGGGTACATTTCTAGGTCTTAAAACATACTAGTGTGTACATGATTCCTAAGCAAGAAAACTAGTAGTTGAAAACTCATTTTAGCCTTTTTATTGCTTTAGCTATTGCACTTTACTAGATTTACACATTAAATATTTATCGGCACTTGAGTTATTTACTTTTTAATGGCATTGGACACTAGCACCTAGTTAGGAAATAATTTCCTAGGAACTCCTATCCCTTTTAGGCACTCATGTTCCTCTCTTTCTTCTTCTTACTCTTTTGGGTCATTTTTCAATTCTTGGTCACATTTTAACACTTTGGGTTGGACTATCAATTGCCAATTACAAAATTTAAACAAGGGAATCATATATAGGTAGTTAATTCTTCTAAATAAGTGGCTAAGAAATATAATAATTATCTATCACCACCTAAGCTTGTACAAAGGCACCGAGATCACTAAAAAGCATACATATAACACATCCATACAAATGAAAAGGACTGAATTGATATACATACACACGCATAGGAGGAGTTCATTCCATTTCATCACACACATTTTTCATATTCAGGACAATCTAAATCTAGTCCACTATCATATTACAACTTATAAAATGTAAGACTAGTGCACAAGACACAAATATGCACACACACACACACACACAAAGAACTACATAGAGCCTCGGATGTAGTGCAAAAGTGCTCGGTTGTAAGTTCACTCTTCATGTGGGTAGTACAAGTCCACATTCTATATATTTTAAAATTATATTTGAATTGGTTTTTGATCATGTGCATCTATCCATTTTTTTATAGGTTACGAGATGCAACTAACGATCTAATGGTAAAACTAGAGTGACAAAAAGTGAGTAACAATAAATACCTTCTAACCTAGAAAAGACCATATTTTGAGCAAACACAAGTGCCAAAATCAATCATTAGTTCTTGGGGCACTCCTTTCCTCATATAAGTGGTTATTTCTCATACATCCCTAGGGTGTTGAACCCTCATTGAGTCATTTAGACACTGTTTTTAAACAAATCATTCCTAGGTTTCACAAAATCATCTAAGTCACATTTCTCCCTCCATTTGCTTAGGATTTTACATTGTTCAATTGTCATTGATTTTGCATTATTGTACTTAATTACCTAAATATATTTTATTACAGTAAGTTATTCTAAAATTATATTTAATTCAATTTGGATTAAACCACTCATTTGCAACCATTATGCTGCCAAAATTTGTAGAGTTTCTTTGATAACTTTCATCATACATCTCAAACACTTGGGAAATATTCACTTTACGGTCGTTACACCACTCATTTTGACTTATATTCCTTATAAAATTTACACAATCATCCTCAATCTTGGAAAAATGCATTCCATCATGAAATCAATCTCATATTTAACATATAGGAGGTGTGCATCTAACCCCTTCCTCCAAAACCCTTTAGACCTATCTTCTGATGAGGAACTAAGACTTGTTGATCATAGTGGGGGTGAGGAATAAATACCCCATAATATATTTGAAGATGATATAACTCTTTTAGATAAATTTTTATTTCAAAAAAATACCAAGACTTGTTGTGTTTAGTAGAACTAGGGGCTAAACTACCCTTTGATTTATATCCCACATTCCTTACTATCATGATTCGAGGGGAAGAGAGAACATAACCTCATCCTTTTAGAATAACTAAAGATATATTAAACCATGAACATGCCTCTACATTGGCACCACATGAAATTCACAATGAGGAAGCAATAAATTTTATATACCCTTCATAATAATTAATCACAAATCCAGAACAAAGGGTGAAAACCCCCAACACGAAATCTAACCCAAACCACACAACGAAAATGTCACCGTGAAATTTTTTTACAATATATTAATCCAAAATTAGAAAAAATAGCTTCACATTTCCATATAGACATAATATATATTCTCACACATAAAAACTGAACACTACACTACACTAGAGTGATGTATACTCAACACTACATTAAAAACTTAGGTGATAAGCATCTAAATCCAATCTCACACATATAATGTTGGAATGTGTGAGTATAGGTGTTGTCATTGATTTAAAACATCATTAATAATAAATAAGATGATTTATATATGCTATAATGTGCTTAGTAGGATGAATAAATTGAGATTCAGGTGGTTTCATGATTACATGAGTGGATTTAGTGAGATTGGTTTGGCCTAGCAAGCCTAATCAGGTGACCTAGCTAGCCTAGGTGATAGAGAATGGTGGATGGAGCTACATGGTGACTTGAGGATCATGGTAGAGACAATGAGAACATGTTAGGAGAGTGTGGAGACACTCACATGAGTTTTAGAGTGAAATTTTAGGTGGAAGACCTTATTTCATGTGCTCATTTAGATCTAGTCCGGTGTTTGGAGGCCAAATGAAGCATGAGAATGAGGTATAGATAAATGTGAGATCATGGAGTAATTAAATGACACAAGAAAATTTGTATCAATTATATTAGGGCATTTTGGAGAGGTTTCATGATGAGTTATGAGGTTCTTTTACTATGACCTAGCTTAAACCATGCAAAACCCTAAGGACTAGTCATGCAAATGAGATGTGATATGAATATGGAGATCTATTTGAAATAACCTGATGGTTAGATATTGTTAGTATAGGTTTCATATAGGTGATAGAAAAATTTCAAGTCATTATGAAGATAAATTTGTAAGTTATGATGTTTTAGGAGAAACAAGGTCTAAGAAAGGGTGATTTCTAGCTCGAATTTCAACTTCTGATACTCATTGTTGATTTTGTGATTTTCATGGGAATTTTTGGAATTTATGAGTTTTTTTAATTTATATAATCTAATTTTAAAAAATAATGGAGTGGTTTCATTGTCATGTTTTTATGAATGAATGTTAAGAAGGTAAACTACTTTTTATGAGTTTGAAACCCTAGCTCAAAAGCGGTAAGAGAGATATTATTGGTAGGTTCCCAATATTTATTGTTCTTACTAGTATGATTATTTTAGTTTGTAGAGGAATCCTCAAGATTTCCATAAAGACATATTAGAGCATATGATGGGTTATGGACCCCACTCAAAATGTCTTGTTTCGAATATGTTTATTTTGTGGAAAAGTTGTCCAAATAATGTATGACATGGATCAACAATTTTTTATCTTCATGAGTTTTAATGGATTTAAATGATATTTTAATATCATGGTTGAGGTCCTAAAGGGAAAATTGTGCCCTATTTATGAAGATTGGTCCTTGAGCCCAAAAAGGGAGGTTTTTGAGCAGTTTCAAAGATTGACTTGGTTAAAGGCCTTCCACTTGGATTTGGAAGTAAATGTAATATGTTATGAAATTATATTTAGAGGTATTCTTAATGGTATATTTTTCTCTCTTTATGATTATTTTTGATAGGTAAACTAGTTTGGTTTGTGAAGACCAATGTTGTTTATTTTAAGGACATGATTTATCTTGATAGAAGATAGAGGTAGAAGTTTCTTGTTTTTGATTGGTTGATGCTTAATATCTATTGGAGAGTGAAGAGGGGTGTATATTTTGCCTACTTAAGTATTTTAGAGATCATTAAAGTGGCAGAAAGGGTGTAAACCAATTGAGTTTCCAAAAATGACTTTTGGGCAGCTCTATTTGGTGAAGAGGAAAGTAAGTGTGGTTTACATTGATGGATGTTTCATGAGGTATACAAAATCATATATTTGTTTCAAATGTATTTTAATTTCCAATGAGTGGTTACATGCCATATTTGAGGTGTTTTGGTTTGATCTTGAGGGCCATAGGTGAAGACTGGTTCCTGGAAATTGTTTATTTTTAAGAAGGATATGAGCCTTCTTGATTGAGTAATGAAGAATTTGATTGGTTAAAGTTAATGTGCAACCATGTATCATGTTTTTATGTCATATTTGACATGTGTGAGTATTTTGGATTTTTGAATAATCATGGTAATGAGTTCGGAGGTCTTTGGTGAGCCAGGTGATGGGGTTTTGATCTCATTTCAAGTTTGTTTGGTGTCTTGGAGCATGGCCAACCTACATGGGTCCATATTATGAGTTTTTTTAACATAATGTTATGTTTTCATGTTTTTATGGTTGATATATTGGGTTAGGAATTATTTTTCTTATGTTTTTGAGTTGAGAAGGGTATAAAGCAAGTGTTTTGGGTTCAAATTTGAACTAGTGATTCAAGAGGGAAAAGTTTGAGATGTTTGAGTGTATGCTAGAGGTTAAAAGGCATTAAATAAGATCTGATGAGATGTGAAAAAATATTAAAAGGATTAGGGATCATGTGTGTAAGGTTTTGAAGCAAAATCAGATCATGAAAGTGTGAGATAGAACACGCTGGATGAAAGAGGGTTTTAAGAGGGTTTTAAGAGGTTTTTAAAGTGTGTGAGATAAATTTTTGATATCCATAAATTGTGGAAGAAATAATACATCAAATATACTCATTAAAAAGTGTTTTAGTGGGTTCTTGATCATCTTAGGGGGTTTGGCCTCCTTATGGAGTTGGTGCTTCACTAAGCTAGGGGTTGGTGTTCTTGTAGGATTGGTGCTCTAGTAAACTAGGGGTTGGTGCTTCACTAAATACTTTTTATTTGAGTAATATAATAATAATTTTTAGTGGGGATTATTCCCCTTGTGTTTTTCCCACTTATATATTGTGTTCTTGTGTCTCTTTCATGGTTATGATCATTTGAAAGAATGTTAAGCACACATTAATGTATGGTTGAATGGTTTATGGTTTAATCAATTAAATTTAAATTGCTTAATGTTTTGAAGGATTTATTAACCCCCTCTCAGTCTATTTTGATTCAAAATATTTTATAAGAGAAGATACTTTTCGAGAAGTTTGATCACTTGAAAGGATATCCTTATAAGCAAAAAATGGTGAGTTAGTAATTTGGTTCTTCTTCCAGTAAGGAACCATTGTTTGATGGAGTGAACTATGATTTTGGAGTATAAGGATGAGGAATCATATTATGTCTCTAGGGTTTGATATGTGGAAATCTATGTTGGATAGTTATACGCTTCTGCTACCCCTTCAACAACTTCTATGAACAAGAAGACTTGTAGTGACAATTCCAAGGATATGAATGCCATCATGTGTGGATTGGATAAACCTGAACTTGTGAAGGTGATGCATTACAAATTAGAAAAATCTATGTGGGAGAAAATTTAGGTCGTATATTAAGGATACTTAAAGGTAAGGACAATTAAGCTTTAAACCTTTAGGAGTCAGTTTCAAGGACTAAAAATGAGTGATGATGAGTAGATTTTTTCATATTTTCTTAGGGTTGAAAATGTTTTCAAAACCATGAAAGGATTAGGTGAAGATGTGAAGGAATAATTTGTAGTACAAAAGGTATTGAGGTCTCTTACTCCTAGATTTGATTCCAAAGTATTTTCTATTGAAGAAATCAATGACTTGACTCTCTTGACAATGGATGATTTGCATGGAACTTTGAATGCCTATGAAATGAGGATTTTTATTCCAAAATAGATAAGAAAGATATTGCTTTAAAATCTGAGATGAAGACCAAGGTAAATAAAGTTAAGGATGAATATAAATTTTATGAAATTGATGATAAATAACTTTTTGTAATGGTTGCTAGGAGACAGGATGTTGGCTCTAGTAAGTACAAAGGTAAACTTCCTTTTAAATGTTTTAATTGTGGTAAATTAGGTAAATTTTTTGCTAAGTGTCCTCATAGGCATGAGAAAGAAATTAATGAAGATCACAAGGATGATCATGGAAATAATAATTTTAAGTATGGTAAAGGTAAGAAGGGTTTCAAGAAGTTTAATTACAAAAATAAGGGAAAATTTAATTTTTATACAAAGGAATAGGATCATTCTTTTAAAGTAAGTAGTGAGAGTGATGTTTCATATTCTTAATCTGAATCAAAACATGAAGATGTTGAGGATGAGGTTTAGTTCATAACCAAAAAATAAATGAGATCTAAAAGTTAGCTCTATACTTTGATAGGTGATTTCATATCAGATTGTTGCAGGAACTTTGAAGAAGAAGAAGAGGAAGATGTCTATAAGAATGAACTTGTGTGTTTCCAATCTGAATTGAAGCATGCTGAGAAAAATTATAATAAGTTGAGATCACAAGTCAAAGAATATGAAGCAAAAATTTAGGACCTAGAAGATAAGAATTAGCCTATGAAAGGGAAGCTTGATGAGATAGTGAGAAGGCTAGAGATGCGTAAGAGTTCTATGAATCTAAATTTGCAATATAAGGAAGAATAAGTGACTCTTCTTAAGAGAGAATTATCTAATGCAATCAACAAGGAAAAATCATTTCAGAAATTTGAGAAAAGTACCAAGGACCTTGATGATCTTCTTAGCAATGAAATCAGTAGGGAGATATAATAGGTTTGGGATTTAAATAGGAATTCAAAGGGAAAAAATGATGCAAGAAAATAGTGTTATAAGAAAGGATGATGAAGGACAAAACACCAAGGAAGGAAAGAAAGAAAAATTCACCAAAGAAAATGTGAAGACAAAGTCGGTTAGGAAACCAAATGCTTCAAGGTATGAGAGATCATTTAATGGTTATTATTCGTTATCCAAATAACTCTCCTAGTTATCCGAATAACTTATATTCTCATTCTAACTCTAATGTCTCACATTTCAGGTTGCGTGCACTCAAGCTTTCTCTCTTAGCACAATTTTATTGGCTGCAGTTCTTCCGTGTGCCCCATATTCCTTACTTCTTTTTGTCTTCCTGCTCCCTTTCCTCTACATCCTTCTACCTCCTTCCATTTCTCCTTTGTGTCTTCCCTTTGCGCACCCACTTTATTTCTTATCTCATTGTGTACCCCTTTTGTGCACCTCTCCGGACTTACCTTCCAATTGGATAAGTCCCTTGAATTCCTCTTGCACGCTCGCATACACTTATCTCCCTCACATACCACTTTTCTTTCGCCACTACATGCCCTCCTTCGCTTTAATTCTCATGCCCCTTACCCACACTTGTCCCCTCCAAGTATTTTCCTATTTCTCCTACACAAACACCTTAGTGCATTCCTTCCCTCTATTTCCATTCCACATACCTACCTCTTGCTTCCACACCTTACTATTCTTTCACACCATTCATTGTGCCACGTCATCTTTCATACTTGAGTGTGCTACACATAACCTATCAAAGTATGCCAACAAGGCATCGAATCCAGACAACCAACTGGTTAATGAAACATGGTAGAAAAGAAAAAATAAACACACATTTGGATAAATCCTTCAGTAAATCAGTGTGCGCCACATGTCATTACATGTTAGAGTGACCTATAAACTTCTAACAACCATAACTTCATTGCAAAGTTGCTCGATTCCCACACACCTGGTCTCATTTGAAATCTACGACATCAACTACGTGTTAGACTATTCAAATTCAAATATAGGTTGGATTTTTATGAGGAAAATAGAGAAATGTCTCTCATCTCATCAATGCACACATCTAATCAACCTCAACCTCCATATTTCATTAGATCTTTCCTCCTTCCTTCTTGTACACGCCAAAGCGGACATGGGGAAGTGCATCCGATACCCTTGTAGGTAGATTTTCATGAATTTATTACTTTTTATTGGTGGTTAAAGATTTAAATATGATTTCCCCTCATTTTCTCCTTCATTTCTCTCCTTATTCTATAAATAGTAGAGTTATTCTTTGTAAAAAGGATGTATCTCTGTTGTAATGACACCATGGAAAAATGGTGGTGATTACCCATGGGTCTAAGAAGTTAGCATGGTCTCGCAATGGATTCTCACCTCTTGTCATGAATTTAACTGAGTATGCATCCCTTGAGCAATAAAATCATGGTTTTGGAACTCTTTTATACCATTTCTCATTTTCATTGCATCTCACCTCTCTGTTTGTGTTTTTCGGCATGTTGTGCATACTTCCATGCTTACATTCCTCATGTTCATATGTTGTGTGAATTAGAAGGACAAGATCATGTTTTGATCTGTGGTGTGTGATGTCCACCCTCTTCTCATGCACCCACTCTATTTCCCTTTCCACTCATGGAGAGAGATCGACCCTTTCCTTAGAATTATCACCTTCCTTAGCTTATGATTTATCCTTTCAAAGACATCCTTTTATCCTTGGTCCCTTGGAATGTTTAGTCTAGGATTTTATTTTATCATTAGGGTTAATAGTAGTGTTAGAGGGAGGTAGAGGAACCAACCTTCTTTGTAGATTCGTCCAAGCACACAAGGTCCCATAACTTGGGGATGGTTCTATTGTGGTCTCAAACAACTTGAATCTTCCAAATCGAGATACACGAGTGCATGTTTGAATGACCAACAGATTACACTTGTAATGGTTTTGTAAATAGGGCTAAGGAGTGTAGGAGGTTTTAATAGATGATCATCTTTGGAGGGATAATAGGAGTGAGTAAGCAAAGAATACAATTTTCTACAACTGTCATGAGAGAGGCCATGTTGTTAGGTATTGTTTATATGAACCTTCAAGTCAAAATTGGGTTAGTGAAAGCTACAAAGGTATGAGTTCATTTGTAATGAAGTTGTTCACATTTCTAGATAATTTCATTATGGTTAATCAAGTAAATTCAAAATATTTAAATGTCCTAGGATGTAATAAATTAAATTTCAGGTTCCTATAATGCATGATAACAATCAAGGAAAGATATGGGAACCTAGAAGGAACAATAATGGTCTACCAAGAGCTGATATGGATGCAAGAAAAGGTGTATATTAGAGTACTGATAATATTAAAGATGGAAAATATGAGGTGCATGTATATAAGAGTGTTTGAGACATCTTTAGTTCAATTTTATAGATTGATCATGAAGTGTTATGTCTCTACTAGGATTCTTAGAGAAATTCTCATCCATATGAAGCATTGAGAAGAGGGGGCCTAATTTATTTGAGGTATGCTCTGTACAAAGTGTCTTCATGGTGTCAAGGTATGTATTAAAACCTTATTTGGTTTTCCAAACAATAAAATGTGTGTCAAAAGGTCCTTGAATCTATTCAGTCATGCATACAAGTTTGTGTTTCCATTGTTGATCTATCAGGGCCTGGTTATGATATGAAATTGAGTAGTCTATGTATGTCAAGTGTCTTAATTTGATTATAAAGTCATCAAAAGGGTCCGTTGTACCTCAATGGTCATGTTTTGTCTCAAAGTATCTAGGAATTTTGTGATGCCTTGATATAATTCATATCTTAAAGTTTATAAGTTGAGTTCTTGAGTGGTACATCAGTTATCAAGTTGGTTGTATGCATAAATGTTTAATTTTATCATTAGAATCCATTCTTAGGTCCATGATGGCTCAAGACAAGTAGTTTTAATCTGTAAGTGTAACTTAATTAATAAATATATGTTTTTGTATTGTATGGTTTGAGTTTATAGTTTGTGTTGAATCATACTTTGAATAAAGGTATTGTAACTATGGATACATAATGTCAATATTTAATATCTATGCTCTTAAAGTTATTTAATCATGATAGGAGTGAGTTCGATGCTAATATCAGTACAAGGGAACAAGATACATTAAGGAAAAGTAATTCATCTTGTCTAGACCACCCATGATAGAGTAAGACAATGCATTTAAGGTGTTTTCTTATGTTATCCGGGAATACAAGGTGATCCTTTGAGTCTTTATATAAGCTTGAAGTGGTTTAAGAGTGCAATTACCTCAAGAAAATGGTCTTAGTACACAAGAATGTCATAAATGAGTTCTAGAATACATGAAAGGGTTTATTGTGATAATAGAATAGTTCATCATATGAAAGGAGAAATAACACATTTCAAATATTGGAGTGTGTTTTATGAAGTCAAAATATGATCCTCATATGATTCAAATTCTTCGTCATGCTCTCAAGTTGTTTTAGATGATAATAATTTTCTAGGAGACAAAACTTGTGAAGAAGAAGTCATTCATCAATATGATTACTTGATCATACCATTAGAGTGAAGTGGTTTTATGCTCCCTAGGTATGTGACTTAACTAATATGATCCATGATGAGATTTAAATCCTCAAGGAAAGGTTAAGAAAGTATGAATTACACATTTGAATCATTGAATCTACATGAAAAATGTGGATATTTTTCAAGCATGTGTGGGTTATGGTCAAGGTTTTCAGTTACCAATCAAGCTTATCTACTTGTGTATGGTCACTTGGAAGTGTGTAGGTTTTCCTTGGTCAGGTATGAATTAATAATATGTTATATTATGATATGATATCAAGACGATAGTTCAAAACCATCACATTTAAAGGTATGTCTTCCTCTAACTTCACTTATTGAAGAAATAACATATTTTTGAGTCATGGAGGTATTATATAGTTCATAGAAAGATGTTCAAGTTGTCTTTAAGGTGATGCATAAGGATTGATAGGGATCTTGTGTACCCTCAATCTTTAAGAAGATGAGTGGTATAGAAAGTTTGTGAAATTTGTGTGATGGACTTTTTGTACCTAAAATCAACATTACATCCAAACATAGCCTTGTAGGTGGTTATTATGTGTCAAAATGGTATGATATAGGTGTGAAAGTGATGTTGAAACTATATTTGAAGGGTTATGAGTCCTTAAAGACTTATCTTGGATGATATAAGAGTGCATGTAAAAATACAAAGCACTTTGTCAAATGAAGTAGGAAAATTTTAAGATAAGATGATTGCATCAAGTTTGAAGGTGGTCAAGTTTGCACCAAAATGTGGAGCTACATGAATATTAATGCCACTAGAAGTGGGGGATATTTTTATATCTTGATTTGATCCGAGATGATCATCAATGCAAAAGGATCTTATCTTTTCATTCATTTAAGCTGTGTAAAGTGTTTATAGTGCATATTTGTATCATAGTAAGAACTTAGAGGGCATATTGACACGATACCAATGGGTCACATGACTATGAAGGTTCTCTAAGTCAGGGGAGATATTTTTAGTTCTAACCTAGAGAAAAAGGTGATAAGAAGGATGGAATGGCATTTTTATGCACTTATATATATTTTGAAGGTACTTCAAACCCCGGTACATCCCCGAGTTTCATTTCTTATTGATAGTATAGTGGTTACAAGAACATGGTTGTAGTGGTACATAATGAGGATGAAGATTTCATGAAGTTTTTCCTCATGACATAAGTTGAGGTGAGCCTAAGTTCCCTTTATCTTAAGAAGAAGAATACTTTAAGGATATTTGGCCAATGTGGCTTATTTAATGAATCATGACTGATCTTGAGTACTATGATAGAGATAGAATGTCCGTGAAGAGAAAAAATGTAGTGTTACAGGTTTGAGATAGGATTCTAAGGTAGGGGAGAAATATTGACTCTCAATAATTTGATTAAAGTGGTAAGAAGGAAGGAAAAAAAAATAAGGAGTGTTTATTGCTAATAAAGTGAGTCATGTGATCAAGGTGACCTCATTCTCTTACAATAAGGTAAAGAATACTAAAGTGTTGATTTAGGACAGAGGCAATGTGATTGATTCATCTTCATGGCAAATAAGCAAGGTATTTGAGGTAGTTTTTACATATAAATATAGAAGAGGATGGTTTAAACCCATGAGGGGCTATAAGGAGTAGAATCATATTGTGTTTAGGCCTCCATGGATGCCTAAAGTTAGTTAACAATGCACTAAAGGAGTATTTTAGGGATCTCGGCCCTAAAGTTTGTAAACATAAGAAAGATCAGTTGAGATTAACCAAGAAATTTGTAAGCATGATGTTTTAAGCATAGATTCAAGATTTTTGGCATGTATGAGTTCCTTGGACAACCCTACCGAGGAATGCTACAAGTGCTTCCATGGTGAGAAATAAGCCAAAACAGAGTTGAAGGAAGGTAAAAACAAGTTTTAATGCTAAAATGATGAATTTGGTGATGTTTCTATAAAAAAGTACTTCCAAGAAGGCTGAGAAAGATGAAGAACATGAATTTATAGGTGTCATTTGTCATTAATGTAAAAATGGGGAGAAGAACTAGGTGGTTTTCCATCAATAACAAGGGGGAGATTGTTGGCATGTGTGAGTATATGTGTTTTCATTGATGTAAAAGATCATTAATGAAAAATAGGATGATGGAGGTATGCTATAATTTTTCTTAGTAGGATTATGGCATGGAGATTCAGGTGGTTTCATGATTGCATGAGTGGGTTTAGTCATATTGGCTTGGTCTAGCAAGCCTAATCAGGTGACCTAGCTATCCTAGGTGATAAAGCATGGCGTATGGAGCTGTATGGTGACTTGAGTATCATGGTATATATAGGGAAAGAATGTTAGGATTGTTTGGAGACACTCACATGAGTTTTAGAGTGTAGGTATAGGTGGAAGACCTTGTTTTGGTACTCATCTAGACCTGGTCTAGGTGCTTGGAGGCCAAATGAAGCATGAGAATGAGGTATAGAGCCATGTGAGATTATGGAGGAATGCAGGGTGTGATACATGTTTTTTCAATATGTTAGGGACTTTTACAAACATTTCATAATGAGGTATGAGGTTATTCTACTATGACCTAGCTTAAACCATGAAAACCCTAAGGGCTAGTCATGTAAAAGAGATGGGATATGAAGATAGAGAGATATTTTAGATAACCTAATGATTGGAGATGGTGCATACGGGTGTAATAGAGGTGTGATAAAAATTTCAAGGTATTTAGATAATTTTTTAAATTATGATGTTTTAGATGAAACAAGATCCAAGAAAGGGTGATTTCCAGAATGAATTGCAACTTATGATGTTTGTTGTGGATTGCATGATTTTAATGGGACCTTATGGCTTTCAGTAATGTTTTTAAATTTATCTAAGATAATTTCAATAGAATAAAGGAGTGGTTTCATTATTAGGTTTTTATGAACAAATGTTAAGAAGGTAAATTGTTTTTACGAGTTTGAAACCCTAGCTCAAAAGAAGTATCGAGAGATCTTCTTGATAGGTTTCTTGAATTAATTTTTATTTCTAATATTATTAATGGATGTTGTATAGGAATCCTCAATATTTATAGAAATTTATATTAGAGCATGTGATGGTTTGTGTACCCCACTCAGAATGTCTTGTTTCTGAAGATGTTCAGTTTGTGGAAAAGTTGTCCTATGAAGGTATGAAATAAATTGAAACTATTTTTAGATTGGTATGTTTAATATATTTCCATGATAGTTTCAAATAATTTTTAAGATCCTAAAGGGAAATTTTTTCCCTATTTATAAAGACTAGTCCTTGAGTCCAAAAAGGGTAGTTTTGAGCAATTTTAAAGATTGATCTGGTTGAAGGCCTTCCACTTGGAGTTGCAAGGAAATGTAAGATTTTATGGAAATTATATTCATAGGTATTTCCAATGCAATATGATTTATCTCTTTATTATTAATTTTTATAGGTTAAAAATCTCATTTTGTGAAGATAAAGGTTGTTTGTTTTCAAAAAAGATTGCTTTAGCTAGAAGATGGAGGTAGAAGTCTCTTGTTTTGGATTGGTTGATTCTTTATATCCATTGGAGAGTGAATATGGATTAATTTTTTCCTTATTGAAATAATTTTTAGATAATTAAAGTGGCATAAAGGGTGAAAACCAGTTGAGTTTCCAAAACCACGTTCTGGGTAGCTCTGTTTGGTGAAGAGGAAAGAAAGTGTGGTTTTCATTTATGGATGTTTCATGAGGTATAGAAAGTATGGATGTGTTCTAAATATCAATGTATTTAAAATTATTTTTACATGTTATAGTTGAGGTTTTTGGTGTGATATTGAGGGCCATAGGTGAATATTGGTTCTCGAGAAAATAATTGTTTTAAGAAGGATAAAAGCCTTCTTGATTGATTTATGATGAATTTAATTGGTTAAATTTAATTTGTAACCATGAATGATTTTTTTATGTCATATTTGACATGTGTGAGGAATTTGGAGGCTTTAATAATCATGGTGATGAGTTTGGAGGTCTTTGGTGAACCAGGTGATGGGGTTTTGAGCTTATTTTGAGCTTGTTTGGTGTCTTGGAGCATGGACAACCTACATGGGTCCATATTATGAGTTATGAATATTATTTTATTTATCATTTTGTTATGGTCGAGATATTGGGTTAGGATGGACTTGTATTATGTTTTTGAGTTGAGAAGCGTCTACTACAAGTGTTTTGGGTTGAAATTTGTAGTGATTTAAGAGGGAAAAGTGTGATATGATTGTGAGTGTGTGAGAGGTTAAAAGGAATGAAAAAAATATCTGAGGAGGTGTGAAAAATATTAAATTAGTTACTAATCATGTGTGTAAATGTTTGAAGAAAAATCAGGTCATGAAAGTGTGAGATACAGTGAGCTAGGTGAAAGAGGGTTTAAAGAGGTTTTGAAGGTGTGTGAGTTGAAGTTGTGATATCCATAAATTTTGGTTGTAAAAATACATCATATATATTCATCCAAATTGGGTTGACTTGTTATTTTCTCATCTTAGGGGTTTGTAACCTCCTTATGGAGTTGGTGCTTCACTAAACTAGGTGTTAGTGCTCATTGTAGGGTTGATATTATACTAAACTAGGAGTTGGTAATCCTTGTGAAGTGGGTTCTTTGATAAATAATGTTTATTTGAGTAATATAATCATAATTTTCAGTGGGTTTTCT
The DNA here is from genome assembly GCA_018340775.1 of Taxus wallichiana var. yunnanensis. Lineage (NCBI taxonomy): Eukaryota > Viridiplantae > Streptophyta > Pinopsida > Cupressales > Taxaceae > Taxus > Taxus wallichiana. Next base: position 311,949,451 of record CM031236.1, read on the forward strand.
TCCCCTTGATGGTTTCCCACTTATATCTTGTGTTCTTGTGTCTCTTTCATGGTTATGCTCATTTGAATGAATGTTAAGCACACATTAATGTATGGTTGAATGGTTTATGGTTTAAGAAAGTAAATTTGAATCATTTAAGGTTTTAAAGGATTGATTCACCCACCTATTAGTACGTTGTGCTTTTAACATATACCTTCCATGCCAATGTGTAGACAAATTTTTGACCAAAAATGGAAGATTATGAAAGATGTGCGAACCGGTATATAAGAAAACAACATGAGACACAATAAGAAGTATCAGTTCAAGAACTCGTCCTTATCCCTTTGATCATGAAATTCTACGTGCTCCCTTTTCGCAAAACTTTTACTACCATAAATTTTACAAATACGGTGGAAAAGTTGATCCTCTTGATCACGTAAAATACTTCTTGATTTCATGTCAATAATTCATTTACAACAATAACTATATTATTCACTTGTTTCCACACGAGTTTTAGGGCCAAACAATTGAATGGTTCCTCCATCTCCCTATAGGTTCTATATTTACTTTTGTAGACTAAGCTAAAATGTTTGTTCACCACTCTGATTTAACAAATATAGAATTTGTAAAACCCTAATTACAGAGTCATGTATGATAAATAAACATTAAAGTACATATTTGACGCAAGAAATAAGATAATAAAATATGAAACCCTATGTGCAAGAGAGAGAGAGAGAGAGAGAGAGAGATAAGGACTTATCTAATTTATTGTTGATGTCGGGACTATGGAGACTGGAGAAACTAATAAAAAAGAGAAGATAGAATTTTGCAATCACACACCGTCGGATATGCCTAGACTAGGCGATGATTCCTAGGCTTCAGAGACCTGTCAAGCACACCTGTGACCATGTAGGTGGTATGTTTTAGAGCCTATTTTCATGTGTGGAAGTGTTGACGAATGTACACTAAAATTACTATACAATCTCCACATTTTTGGCATAAAAGAACATGTCGGCTACGTCAGAAACGTGCTCTTCTCATATGTGTGGCATTTTGACCCATAGGTTTATGAGGTTGTTTTGGCTCATGGTTTTAGTATCTATGGTATTATAAAATTTATTAAAAATTGACTATTGATGTGCTTATATATATGGGGATATAGTAGGGAGAGATAACATTGTAGATGTGTGCGTTCAAGTGTGAATTCAGAAGAGTTTGTTGAGCACAACTCTAAACAAATTTGGGTATTATATTGAGAGAAAGAGTTGGCTTGTAATAAAATCTAAGAAAGTGAATCTTGGTGGATGTATCCCAAATTGGGTGAACCACATTAAATACTATATCTGTGTTGTGTCATTTTATTTTTCGCACTTTTATTTCACATTTGTGATATTATTTTGCATATCAGTTTCTACTATTGTGATTATGTGTGGGATTGTTTTGCATATTTTATCCCTTATTTCCTAACAACATGGGGCTCAAAATCTATTTTTTCTAATGTCACAAGGTGGTTGTTGATATTCGTTGTTGGTCAATTTTGTGGCATATTATGATTGTAGAATTCACCCGTAACTGTAAAGAGATAATGACCTACAAAACCCTCAAACTACATCAAATCCCAAAAGTGAAAAGATTTAGAAAACGTTACTCAAGAAAACACAATATTATTCATGTAATAATAATTTTCCATTCAATTCATTATATATACATATACAACATAAAATTCTCCATATATGTAGGATTTGGCATTCCTATAATCTAGAAACTGCTTAAACTACCCATCCCACAAATATCTCACATTTTTATATACATGATTTGTTTATTAACAAATTAACATATAAACAAAGATTATAAAAAATGTTATAATTAACCTAATAGTAATAATGTGAGCACGATAATATAATTTCATAACATTCCCCTTAGTGCGAACATGGGAGAAAAACAATCACACTTCCTTTGTAAAACTTGTCACCCATATATGCTCATGATCTGGATGGTTTTTAAAGATATCCAACAACCTCAACAAGGATGGTTTTCCAAGGAAATTAAAAACCTACAAGGATGGTTTTATAGGACAACCAACAACCCAAAACATATAGATGGTTTTACAGGACAACCAACAACCCAAATATCATGATGCTTCTTTTCCTTGTGCTTTCATCTTTTCCACTATATTTTCACATCAGGGAATTATGTAGGAAATTACTACTCACTAAATACAAATATGAAAAATGAAGAAAAGGAAATGGAACATTGAGACCATGTTCCCCCTCAATGTGAACTTTCCACTTATTCACGCAAATTAAGAACTCTGAAATCATACTGCACACAACTAAAACTAGAACTATGAAAAAGAAGCACACTGGAAATCAAATACTGAAAGAAAACTCACAAACACACTGTCACCATAGCTTGGTGTAGCCCCATCGTTGGTGATTGATGAGAGGTTGTTGATTGACCTCCATCCTTTGATGCCTCCATCTTTTAGTAACATGTTGTTTTCTCATTTGGATTTGACTTGGATGCTCATTTTTTGCACGTTGATCTTATTATTTTCTTCCTCCCACAATGTGAAATATTTAATTTCCTTGGGACGTTGGGTTACAACAAAAATGTATCGAAAGGATTTTTTTATTTTTACAACTTTTATAATGACCCATTTTTATGACAGATTACTAAATACAATATTTTTTTGAACTTTGACTCACAATAACTAATGAATGACACATAAATTTTGATACACCAATAAAAATTACAAGACAATAAACCATTTATGACCTATATGGACTTTGTATTTTATGGATTTTTACAATGATGGTGACTCATAATGACATATTTACACAAAATGACAACTTGGATCTTCGATATTGTTTTTAACAACTAGACAAAATTGACTCTTGACAATACGATAATTTGTCGACTCTCGACTCTTAAAGAAAACATACAAAGGTAGTATTGAATTAACTAGACAATACAAAACTATGACCATTTAGATATGTAATGACACTTTTGATAACTTGACATGTACTAAAAATGACTCTTGACTAGACAATGGACCTAAATGAAGAATTGACTATTTAATTATGATACTAACACAATAAAAATACTCAAATTATTAGCTATACTGAAAAATAAATCAATGATGTTGATTTAGAATTTATTTACATAGACTGTTATGCAACTAAATAAAAAAATAAAATGACTCTAGAATTTATTATGCAACTAAATAAAAAAACACAAACTATAGACTTAATTGGAATGTTTTTTAAGCTCAAACCTTGTATTAGAAACTGTGGGAAAGCTGATTTGATGGAAAACATGGAACCGCAGGTAACAAAGTAGAATGATAGCACCGCATTACATGAAGATAATAGAGAATAATTAGACAAAAACTTAGAGGTTGAGAAATGATTGGTAATGAAATTTCAACCATTTATTTCAAAGGATCATGATCTGCAGGTTTGGTGTTATTTTATAGAAACCGCAAGCTTTGGAGTTTGAAATGTAAGGAACATACAACTACCAAAATATCATCGTAACCTAGAAAGGAAAGATACAATGCATATATTTATTTTGACCGTTTTAGGAATGAATATTGAGTGTAACATTATCAATTAATAACACATTGAAGATCACGTACCCAAAATTAAAATTCATATCAATGATATGTAATAAATGATGATATGGGAGGTGGGGATCATAGTGTATGACTTTAATGAGATATAAAATAGGTATGCATGGATAAAGATAATGCATAGAGAATGGAAAAATATAGAATCACTTAAATATCATGCTCAGATTTGATAACTATCTCAATACCTCACAACATCATTACGGTTTACATGCATGATACATTTACAACCTGGAAAACTCCATACCAATAGAAACCATGCTATTGAACCATGTCACAATGAAATATACATAAACCAAAGGAATAAGTTGAATGCATAGGACTTGAGATCTATACACATGATTCTTTGAAGCCTTTGGCACGTTGAAGTTGTTGAATACCTATTTTCCAAGGTTGTATGAAGCTTCATAATATTAATTTAGAAAGATTTATCAAAACATGAATTCTATGCCACATGGAAAAAAATCACTATGAATGCCCCCCACAAATTATTAGAACAACATCCTTACTCTAATACTAGATGAAAATATTTAGACATAGTTACTTAAGAAAACATAATATTATTCACGGAATAATAATTTTCCATTCAATTCATTCCGGATACATACACAACATACAACTCTCCATATATGTAGGATTTTACATCCCTAGAATCTAAGAAATTTCTTGAACTACCCATCCCACAAATATATCACATTTTCCTATATACGTGAGTTGTTTATTAACAACTTCACATATAAAAAAAGATAATAAAAATGTAACAATTAACCTAATATTAATAATGTGAGTGCTAATAATATAATTTCCTAACAAAAAGGGAAATATGCGATGTATGGGGAGTCGACTAACCCCAATGATCCACTGACCGAGGGAGATTACGACCGAGCATTACACTACCTCTCGACTCCATATAGTTCTTATGCATGTGTGATAGAATTATGCCCTAGGATGCCCTTGTGCAAGTGCACGTGATAGAAGGTAGTAGCTAAATGGTTGGATATTTTTCATGCCAAAATATGAGGTTCAACCATAGTACATGGGATTAAATCCCTCCTCAAAGACAGGTGAGGTTGCTATTTATTACTAATCTAAAACACAACAAAAATAATATACAAGTATTCACACTAATCTAACCATTGGGGTTGGGATAGAATCCCAAAATCCATATCCATAATAGGTGAAGATATTGCTCTTTCGAAATGAAATGGATCAGAAAGGAAATTACTATTATGGAAGAAACATAATGGAAAGGAAATGAGAGGAACGTATTTTCTTTGAGTAAACAGAGCACAAAATAATCATACGAGCTTTAGATAACAAATGTAATGTTTGAAATGATTAGAAACAATCAAGATGCTAAACAAAGAATAGCTTAAGATTATGAACATAAGAACAATATCTTAAGAAAGATACATCTCACAACACAAAGTTTGCAAAATAACATCATTTTCTATTCCTTAAATGATTAAAAAAAAAACAAAGTCTTTCTTCTTCACAATAAATCTCAATATTCCAAAAATATCAACCCTTTGGAATGCATAATCCCTTATTTATAATAAAAGGAGTTGAGAGAAAATAGGATAAATCCTAGAAAATAGTCTTTTTAATGAGATTCCTATTTTGCTTGACTCTCACGTAGGAGACCAAGTCAAAATTTGCTTCTATGTGATGAAACAAAAATGAAAAAGACATGTCGATTTTAGGATTGAAATGACATGCAACATTGTGCCTATTCTGTTTCATCATCTTTGTCTTCCTCCAACAAAGCCTGCTTGTCCCAAAATTCTTGGAACTTTTGGATTATACCCTACATCTCATTTTCATCAGGTGCATGGTGGAATGATCACTCAGAACTTCACATGTTTCCTGAGTATCGCTAGCATTGCCAGGAAGATTTTTCAGTCTCTTGTTGAGTTTCCTCAGGGTTTCCAAAGAATGTTCAATTTTCACAAACCTATCAATGATTTCCAGGCTGAATCCATAAGTTGGTTCATGCTGAATTGATTCTTGGATCTATTTGTAAAGATCATCAACGGGAAGATACCCGAGCTTTCACTCAACACCTTAGCACAGATCTTGACTAGCTCTTCTTCTATGTCATTCGTGCCATCGACCAATTGATCTCTTGATTCCCTCAATTTTCTGCAAGCTTCATTGAGAATCTTTATTCTGAATCTAATGGCTTTGGTTAGTTGAAAATGTTTATCCCCATGTGGAATGATGCCTTCTTCGACCAAGATGTAGGATGGAACCTATTTTTCAGTTTGGAGAGCTTCAAAAGTTAACTCTAGGTTCCGATCTCTGCTGAAAATTCATCATCCATTTTCTCTCCATCCTTCTTTATATCCTCTAAGGATTTGTAGACTTCCACGGTGTCCTCGATGACTTCTTTTCCTTGTAGGAGTAGCCTTTGGATCCATTCATCGACCATTCTCCCCTTCTCATTAATCCTCTCGATCATGGGTATCGATGAGAAATTGAACCCGATAGGAGTAGAGGATGATGGTGTTGACTCAAGAGGCTTTGAGAGCTTGAGTAACACTTTTGTTAGCTGTTGTACTTTCTCTTTTAACTCATCTCTATTTTCCTTAGTTTCCTTTAGCTTCTGGCACAACACATTCATGGCATCTTGTGCATCCTCTTTGTGCTCCCTCCATTGTTACTTTCCCTAGAGCCACCCTTGTGATTTGATAATATGTGACCATTATATCATCCTTAGTTTTATTAGCCGTGGGAGTAGCAATTTCTACAAATTTATGCCCTGAGGCATCCACTGAAATCCTTGAAACTGTTTTGGGTTTCTTGGCTGACTTGGTAGGAGTGACCTTGAGGGAACTGAAATAAAAGGTTGGTAATGGAACTACCACCTTCCTCTTCCTTGGAGTCTGATCTACTAACCATTGAGGCGTATTGGAAGAAGTTTCTCCCATTGTAGGTGTTATGGTCACATCTTTAGGTGGAGGAAGGTTAGCTTGTGGAGTGGTGACCACTACAAGTGTAGCATCCGTGGTAATGGATTTAGGGAATGAAGGTGTAGAAGGAGGAGGCATGTCCATGGTTAACTGGGGTCCAGTGGGGAGAGGTGAGAGGCCAGAGAAGATACTAGCCATGGTTGAGGAACTTGGTGAAGAAATATGAGGCAAGGAAGGTTGAATGGGAGGAGGTAAGGATTCTAAAATTAGAGCTTGAGAGGTAAGAGGAAGACTTACCTCTGATGAACTATCAACCAAAAGAGGAATGGAAGGTTGAATAATATCTTCTCTTGAAGGAGGATTTCCTTGTTCTAGTTGTGGAGGTGAATCAGGAACCTCAACTATTTGTGGGAGAGTGGCCACTGGTGTAGTTACTTGATCTTCTCCCTTTCTTACAAACTTAACCTTTATTGGCCTCTTGGAAGGGTTCTTATCCTTTTCCTTTTTTCCCTTTGAGGGTCCCACTTCCAAAGTATCTAGCTTTGAAAAACTCCCTTCTTTATAACTCATTCCCCAAGAAATGAGCCACGCCTTAGTACGGGAAAGAATTTGAGTAGCTCTTCCCATGATAGAAGCTTTCTCAGCAATGGACCAATCAATGGCTGGGAATACATATTGGTCTTCGTTCAACCCATCATATGAGGTGTCAAGGACACTCTCGTTGTCCTTAGTGCCTTTTGGGATGTCTAGATAAATCCAACATCTAGATTTCTTCAATTGTCAACCTGTTATTGTCCTTTCTTCGGATGGAAACCTCATCCCGAAGATCAACCCAAATATCTTCTATGTTGGGAACATGTAGATATAAAGTCCCGTATGATTTAAGGACTCCTCGGAAATCAAATCCATCTTTGTGCTTCATGTGCTTCTTCAACTTGTCCTAAAGCTCATGCACCACATTCTTAGCTTTAACCACTTTATGAGCACGTCCTTCCGATGGAAATAGGGAAGGATACAATAGCCTTGTGTTTACTCTGTTGGAATTTGTGGAAATCCAACAATTGTCTTACCAACTCCATTAGGATCAACTTATCACTTGGGAATCTGGGAAATCGGAAAGGATCACCTAGTACATGACCACCGAAGGTATGTGAACTTCTTGAACTACAAGAAGATACAACCCCATTTTGATACTTTGGCCCATGCTTCATCAGAGACTCTTCTTTTCCTTAGATCAGGGTTCATCCTGAGATATTTTCATAAAAGAAAGCATCGTTCACTCTTACGAATTGATCCTGGAACCCTTCATTCATTGAGGAAAAGTACGATATATGTGTTGTTATTACCCTATCTCCTTTTGCATCCAACCCTAGATAATTTCTCATGCCATCCGCTGCATAGGTGACATATGATGACATATAGAATTTTCCAGTAGTCAAGACTGTCTTCATCTGGGAATCAATCTCATCACTTATAAGACTACTCTAATCGATCCCTTGTTTGTTCTTCTTCATAATGACCATGAATTGATACATCCATCCTTGGAAGTCTCTTGACTCAGGGAGTCCAAATACTCGACTTAGCAGGGTGATGATGTTGCTGATTTCAAGGATGAAATCACTCCTGGGACAAACTTGGGAAACCTTGAGACAGTGGCTTGGCCTTGATCAAGAACTTTTTATTCACATGCCTGATGTAGTCTTCTTGATCTTTGTCCCAGGATTTCTGTGCTGACTTAAGATCTACATTGACATATTCTTGAAAGTTGGGTAATCTTAAGAGGTCATCAAAGTAACCCCCGTCCAACTTCACTATGACTTCTCTCTGCTTGATTTTCTTTGGTGAATTGAGTCATAATTGGAAGCACAGGCCAAAATGAACTCAGGGCATTGAGAAGACATTGGGAATCCTGCTGCAAGAGGGAGGCCACTGTTGGTTATTGACTTCATCTAGGGACTCTGAGAAGAATCCTTGGTTTTGTTCCAAAAGTCTTCATGTCAATGTTACCAAGCTCTGTATCTCGGATGTCATAATTGCAATCTATGTAGGAGGGGGATTCCATTTTCTGGTACTTGTATTTCATCTTTCTGACTATCTGACTTATCCTTAGATGATCCAGGATCGACATGAGAAATCCTGAAGAAAGAATGCCTAGACAACTCTGTTTGAACAATCGAGACTTGGAAGCTTTTTGAGAAACCCCATGAGACCCGCCACACTATCGGACTTTAGAACTTGCAAAGCACACTGATGAAACCCTTGACACACTAGAATGTATGTGGAAATAAGGTCTTGTCAGACACTTCACAAAACCTGAAACTACAAAGAGAGTGTCGGAACTTAGTAGATGTCAGACACCTTGTAAAACCTTGATATCTTGGTGGCGGAAGTCGGAAGATGTTGATCACTTCGCAAGACCTGACACAAAGCGGAGATCGGAGGATGTTGAACACTCGAGAAACCGATACTACTGCAAAGTATATGTGGAGGTTGATAGATGATGTAACGCACTTGGAACAACCCGATAGAAGGGTGGAACTTGGAGATTTTTAAGCACTCGATGAAGCCTGACAAATGGTAGAAGAAAGAAGATGTTGAACACCCTACAAAACCCGAAAATAAAGGAATCAGGTTTTTGAGGTGTTAGGACATGCAAAATTCCCGCCATTTCACCAATTAGGAATTTTATATTTTTTCAGTAATTAATAAGGTATATTCCATGGGATAAAATAAAGAAACACCCTAGGGGTGAATTCCAAACAAGAAATTTCATTGGAATACAACATAAAATGAAGAAAACAATCTAAAACCCTAAACCTAGAGGAAAAATAGGAAAGGAAGGAGAACACCAAAAGAATATCTCAAATACAAATCCAAAAGACCTCAAATCAGCAAGAAAAGAAAAATACCTTTAGTAATCTCAAAAAATAATTGAAAATGGAACATGAAATCGATCAAGAAGCTCAATCGGGTTTGGAGGTCGCAGGCACAAGTACGAAAAATCCACATAGAAAAAGTACAATAGGTAAAAATGACGTGTAAATTGGGCTATTTATAAAGTCCTCACATTTATTACACTTCACCTGACACGTGTGCCAACTACCGAAAAACTCGGCATTAATGCCATGTCATCATGCTTGGAGTGCCGAAAACCCGACACAAAGGATTAGCTATCAATTCGGGTTTTGGGTTTCGGGAAATAGTGACATGAGGCATGAGATGTTTGGATGTTCCAAGGTCCCAAAACCCAACACAAAGGAACATATCGGGTTTTAGGTTTCGGAAGTCAAGCGACATGTAGCATGCTTTTTGCAAATCATGTTCGATGTTTGTGAGTTTGAAAACCGAAAGACTGACTTGTTTGGGTTTTGGGTTTTGGGAAACAATTTGCATGAAGCATGTAAAAATATGTTTTCATGTTGTTGAAACCTGAAAACCTGAAAATCTCCTCAAAAGGGCATTTTAGGAGATTTTTCCAAAAAAAAATTCTATGGTTATCTTAATTTTAGCTGGAATCACTAAAATGAGATAACAATTGGCTCCAGTTGGGGACTTTCTTTGTGACATCAAAGGAAGAGAACTCAGAATCTCTGGTTTTATCCATTGGGCTATGAAGTTTGAAAAAGAAGAAAACCAAAAAAAAAAGAAAGAAAGAAAGAAAGAAAAAAGCAAACACACGACAAAAAACAAATTATGTACAATGCAAGAGAGCATCTTGCATTACTGATGGAACAACTTCAGATGTTGACCACTGAAAGGTAGAGGAGAAACTCTCCATCAAGATATGATAGATAGAAGCTATTTTCACCATTCAGCTGATGAATCTTAAAAGGTCCTTTCCATAAAGAATCAAACTTTCCATGCATCCCTTTTTATTCCCTTCTCTTATCCCAGAGAAGTACTAGATCTCCAATTTGGAAGTCACGTTGCTTTGATTTCTTATCAAATATCTTTTTAACTTTGATCGATGATGATCTGCAATGATGATCCACCACCTTGCTTTGTTCCTCTTCTAGCCTAGCTAGGTACATAACCCTCTTCTCGATAGAATTTTGAAAAGTTTCATCTTCAATTGCTTTGGCCAACCATAAGGTGGGAAACTCTATGGAGATAGGGATCTCAGCATCAATTCCATACAACACTTGGAAGGGAGACATCCCAATAGCTCATTTCGGAGTAATCGATCTGCCCATAATGCATCATATAATGCTTTGTGCCATGTCCTCTGGTTCTCATCCACCAACTTTCTGATTATAGTAACCAGGTTCTTGTTGCTTGATTCAGCCTGACCATTGCCTTGAGGGTAATAGTCAGATGAATGAGCCAACATGATCCCAAATCCATAAAAAATTTATCAACTCATGTGATGAGAAATTGGAAGCGTTTTCAGCCACAATCTTGTGAGGCACGCCAAATCTAACAATTATATTTTCTTTGAGGAAGTTGCAGACAACTTCAGAGGTTACCTGCTTGATGGGTGCAGCTTCCACCCACTTGGTGAAATAGTCGTGGCAGTGAGCACGTAGTTGTGTCCCACACTAGAGGTAGGATTTAATACTCCAATGAAATCAATTCCCCACTGGTGAAAAAGGTTCTTCAATCACCACAGGCTTCAGGGGAAGAGCTGCTAACTTAGGGTGACCAACAAAATGTTGACAAGCTTCACATTTGGACACCCATTCTGCATTGAGTCTCGAAAGAGAGTAGGCCAATAGTACCTAGCCTGTAGGATCTTATAAGCTATCATGGAGGAGGAGAAATTTCCTCCGCATGCTAGATTGTGGAAGGACTCTAGCAACCTCACCTACCTTTGAGACTTATCAACACAGCGCAAGGAATACACCATCAATACCTTTCTTGTATATTCCATTATCCCACAGAATGTATCTTGTAGATCTTAACTTAATTGTCCTCTTCTCCTTTTGGCTTAAATGTGGGGGAATTTCCATAAGTCAAAAAGAAAGCAATATCTATGTACCATTCATCGGTTGTGCTCACAAAAAGCACCATGGGAAATTCGAAGAGGTATCCTCGTTTTTTCACATTTGTCTCAGCATTATTTTCTATAATCAATTGGCACAGGCCCCTTCCTCATACCAACTTGGTAGGTCTGATGTCCAAGTCATACTCTTGGACTTTAGCTATCTAGTTTTGGTTGACTACCCAACTCTTGTTGAGTCAAGATGGATTTAACTGCAGTATCAGGAATGAGAACGAGGGTATGAGAACTCAGCATGTAATACCTGAAATGTTTCACTGCTCTCACCACCACATAAGCATGCTTTTCAATTTGTGACATTTTCAATTCATGTTCTTTCAATGGGCAGCTCATGAAAGTGATGGGAGCTTCAATTCCTTCTTCATTTTCCTACATCAAGATGGTTGATACTGTATGAGCGGAAGCATAGCTATACATGATGAAATCTTTCTTGAAGTCTGGACATACTAGAACAGGGGCATGTGCAATTACCTTTTTGACTTCTTGAAAGTAAAGCTCCCTTTGTGCTCCATCAAAATGGAGTTTTCCCTTTCATCATCCCAAGGATATCCTTGGTTTTATCAGCAAAATCAGGTACAAATCTTCTTAGGAAATTAACCTTCCCAAAAAGGAGTGCACCCAGTTTTTCTTGTGGGTAGGGTAAGGCTTTGAATGGCCTTCACCCTCTCTGGGTCGATCTTGGTTCCTTCTCTAGTCACAATATGACCCAAAAACTTTCCTTTGTCACTCAAACATGGAATTTTTAGGATTTAATGAAATCCCATGATGCCTGCACCTTAAGAGTACCTATTCAGGTGATCATAATGATCACTTCACTTTTTAGAGAAGACCATCAAGTCATCCAAATACACAACTATGACCTTGCCCATTAAATCTCTGAAAGCTAAGTCCATAGCCCTTTGAAATGTGGCTCGGCGTTAATCAAACCAAAAGGCATTCTCTGTAAGCAAAGGTTCCCCATGGAGTGGTGAATGTTGTTTTATGTTGATCTTCAGCAGCTACCTCAACCTGATTATACCCCGAAAATCCATCAAGCATGGATAACATTTCTACTCCAGTGACAGTCTGTAATACCTGGTCCATGATGGGAAATGGATAATTGTCCTTTAATGAAGACTGGTTGAGATTCACGGAAGTCAACACAAATCTGGATTTCACCATTCTTCTTTCTCACAGGGACAATGTTTGCAACCCAGGTGGAATGATGGATCGGAAAGATAATCCTTGCGTCTAACATTTTCTAAATTTCTGCAAGAATAGTCCCTGAGATCTTTGGGTTGTAATGTCTCTGCTTCTTACCTATAGGGTTTAACTTTAGGCTTCAAAGGAATGCTATGTTGCACATCCTTGGGCTTGAAAGACTTTAGATCCACGTATGACCATGCTAGGATGTCCATATATCTCTTCAAGAGTGAAGAGAATCTTTCTTTTCCTCAGAGAACAACATTTACCAATGTTTACCATCCGTGGTTGATCAGTGGAGCCCAGGTTAACTTGATCTACCTCTGATGAGGAAGCACCTTCAGCTTGCCTTTTACCCTGAATGAACCGGTCATGCTTGTCAAACAGACCTTCTAGAGAAACTAATCCTTTTCGGAATCTTATTGCCTTTAAGATGGATGAATTCACCATCAATTTCTTGATATGAATTTGAAGATGGACTCATGGAAAGCTGATTCTGATCCTTCAAAATAAAGCTCACTAAAATTATCAGCTTTCTCAAGAAAAGACAATATACTGTTGGTCATCATTAAATACTTGCCAATGGGATGAGTTATCTGGAACACTTGGATGATACACAATCTCGATGGTATATGTGTCTTGTTTGAACTGTGGGTGGGGGAGAAGAAGAGATGTAGAAATGGCCTAATGAATCAGCTTTATCATTGTAATCTTAAAAACTTGCTTTAATGGAAAAAGCATTGAAGCATTCTATGTTGTCCCATACCTTGTTTATGTAATGTTTAGGATGATCATTTTTCACTTGATAAATTCCCTTTACTTGATTCACAATCAACTGAGCTCTCGCATCTCCTACACTTTGAGATTTCAGATTCCTTTTTGTCTTGCCATTTCTAATCCTAATAACAAAGCTTCATATTCAGTTTGTGTTATTAGTATTATCAAACTGCAACTTGAAAGCAAAGGGAAAGATCTCAAAATCTGGAGATATAAGAACTACGCGGCACCTAAACCTAGTAGTTGAACAGCTCCCGTCGAACTCGAGGGTCCAAATACCATTAGGATCTTCTTCTTTCACATTTCTACAGAGGGTACCTCTGATGTCATGAAATAATTCCCCAAGCTGCATCTTGAAAAGAATTTGAGCCTTAGGGTCATCTGATTTAGTAACTAAGTACTTTGCTTGTGCTTCGGGGTGAAGAACATGAGGAACTCCATTTACTGGAATTTTAGCCTTGGTCCAGTCCATATTGATCTCTCCTCCGACATCTTTACAAAAACCTCTTCCTAAGAGAATACCATAAGCAGTTGGGATATCAGCAACCAGAATGGTCATTTTTACTCTCTTCTCCGGGAAGGTGACAAATGCAAATTGTGCATCTTTGATTTGACCAATCAAGGGAACTTGCTTGGTTTCCATGGAGTAACACCATCCATATGATTTAGTCAAAGTAAGTCAAGGGCATGAGCTACTTTTGTGGGCATCACGTTATCGAAGCTCTGAGTCAATTATGCAATTGCTGAGTTTGAACCCGTTTATGAGTAAGGACAAATAAAATGGTTTGATCTTTCTGAAGAAGAAATAGAGGTCATATTGTTCTGAGGTGAAGGTTGAGTAGGACTTGAAAAATTCCTTTTGAAGATGAAGGGACAACAACCTTACTTCTAATGAATTTGGAAAGCTTTTCAAATTGCTCAGGATTTGACTGAAGATATTCTGCTTCTGACATTTGGATCTTAGTTCTTTTTGCATGGTCAATAATGTCAAAAGTAGTATATGAAGGAATGATGGTAGGCTCAGTTTTGGTTATATTGGTTTGAGCTGAGGTACTGGTCTTGGGAGTAGGAGAAGGAGAATAAGAAGAAGTTGTTACCTTTTTAGTTGTCTCCTTTTTAGTTTGTGCTGAGATAGGAGAGCCTCTCTTGGCCATGACCATGGGAGCTTCTTTATTCTTCTCCTTAGAGCCTTTCAACCTAGTTTTCTAGGATTTTGAGATTGGGATCGAGTGAAGACCACAAATGACTGACCATCATGTTCACATCCATCTTCCTCGTATTCCAAATACCCAATGTTGGAGTCACCAAGTTGAATCATCATAGGACTCATCAACATATCCCGAAGCTTCAAAAGCTTCATGAGAATCTTGTTCTTTTGGTTCTTCATCTTCTTGACTATCTCTATTGTAGCATTAATAGGAGGAGCTTCGATAGCTAGCCTTGGTTGAGTAATAGATCAACTGTGGTCTATCTCTTGTGGGAGTGCCATTGGTATTATTGAAATTCCATCTAGGAATATCCCGATATGGAACGTTGCTCACCTATTGAGACATTTGCTTTTTCAAAGTGATCAAGTCATTAGCCATCTTCTGAATCATTGGATCAGTAGTACTTTGAGAAGAACTCTGATTTTTAGGCTTGGATGATTCTTTTCTGATCTTTCTCAGCCAGAATAAGATCATCTTCTATTTCGGTGGTTGTAGCTTGAGCGGTGGCCAAATCGGGGATAACAGATCTTCTCAACAAGAAGCTCACATCAGGAGGTTGAGCATTGATGAAGAAACACTTTTGATTTTCAAGAGTAGGAACAAGTGAGTCTGGAATCTTGTGGATCAGCTTGTTGAATTTGGCTATGAAGTCCGCATGGGTTCGTAAGACTCCTTCTTCATGTGTGTAAGTTGTGCTAACAAGGCATGAGAATCTTAGCTGGTTTGAACCTTGCTTCAAATATAGATCTCATGGTAGCCCAGTTGGTAATGCATGCATTTGGGAGATGGTAAAACCATTCCGCTGCTATGCCATGCAATGTTTTGATGAAGAGTCGAATAGAGACATCTTCGTGAGCAACCCCAAGAACACCGCATGTAACAAAGAATGAGGCAATGTGTTCATCAGGATGTTGTTTTCCATCACCGTTGAACTTAGGAATATTCTTCCGTGATCCATGAGGTAGGTCATGTAATGGTGGAGTAAGGGAAAGAGGACCAATAGTTGTGCCCCAAGGCATAAGGTTGTGCTGCCATTCTTCTAAATGAAGTGCATATAGGAATATGAATATCCGACAAGAATAATGCATGACAAGTTGTAGAAACTTCTTGTTCTTGAGGAATCGAGTCCTTTGGATGGGTGAAGAACTTCTTGCCCGGCTAGATGCAACACTATTGGGTGAAAGCCTAAAATTATGTTGTTGAAGCAAGATCAAAGAATGGATCAGTTTCACCCCTGGCTCGGCTTAACCGAGTGAAGATCTTCTGGCTAGCTTGAACTGGAAAATGGATCTTCTTGAAAATAAGGCAAATATGGAGTCGCCAGACACCAAAAGGATAAGCTTAGTCTTATCAATCATATATTCCCCCAGTGGAGTCACCAAAAACTGTTGGTTGGATATTTTGTCACGCCAAAATATGAGGTTCAACCATAGTACATGGGATTAAATCCCTCCTCAAAGATAGGTGAGGCTGCCTATTTATTACTAATCTAAAACACAACAAAAATAATATGTACAATATTCACACTAATCTAACCATTGGGGTTGGGATAGAATCCCAAAATCCATATCCATAATAGGTGAAGATATTGCTCTTTCGAAATGAAATGGATCGGAAAGGAAATTACTATTATGGAAGAAACACAATGGAAAGGAAATGAGAGGAACGTATTTTCTTTTGAGTAAACATAGAGCATGAAATAATCATATGAGCTTTAGATAACAAATGTAATGTTTGAAATGATTAGAACAATCAAGATGCTAAACAAAGAATAGCTTAAGATTATGAACATAAGAACAATATCTTAAGAAAGATACATCTCACAACACAAAGTTTGCAAAAATAGCATCAGTTTCTATTCCTCAAATGATTAAAAGAAAACACAAAGTCTTTCTTCTTCACAATAGATCTCAATATTCCAAAAATCTCAACCCTTTGGAATGCATAAGCATCCCTTATTTATAATAAAAGGAGTTGAGAGAAAATAGGATAAATCCTAGAAAATAGTCTTTTTAATGAGAGTCCTATTTTGCTTGACTCTCACGTAGGAGACCAAGTCAAAATTTGCTTCCTATGTGATGAAACAAAAATGAAAAAGACATGTCGATTTCAGGATTGAAATGACATGCAACATTGTGCCTATTTTGTTTCATCATCTTTGTCTTCCTCAACAAAGCCTTGCTTGTCCCGAAATTCTTGGAACTTTTGGATTATACCCTGCATCTCATTTTCATCAGGCATGGTGGAATGATCACTCAGAACTTCACATGTTTCTGAGTATCGCTAGCATTCCAGGAAGCTTTTTCAGTCTCTTGTTGAGTTTCCTTAGGGTTTCTAAAGAATGTTCAATTTTCACAAACCCTGTAATGATTTCAGGCCGAATCCATAAGTTGGTTCATGCTGAATTGATTCTTGGATCTATTTGTAAAGATCATCAATAGGTAGGATACCCGAGCTTTCACTCAACACCTTAGCACAGATCTTGACTAGCTCTTCTTCTAAGTCATTCTTGCCATCGACCAATTGATCTCTTGATTCCCTCAATTTTCTGCAAGCTTCATTGAGAATCTTTATTCTGAATCTAATGGCTTTGGTTAGTTGAAAATGTTTATCCCCATGTGGAATGATGCCTTCTTGACCAAGATGTGGGATGGAACCTGTTTCAGCATTTGGAGAGCTTCAAAAGTTAACTCTAGGTTCCCGATCTCTTTCTGAAAATTCATCATCCATTTTCTCTCCATCCTTCTTTATATCCTCTAAGGATTTGTAGACTTCCATGGTGTCCTCGATGACTTCTTTTCCTTGTAGGAGCAGCCTTTGGATCCATTCATCGACCGTTCTCCCCTTCTCATTAATCCTCTCGATCATGGGTACCGATGAGAAATCAAACCCGATAGGAGTAGAGGATGATGGTGTTGACTCAGGAGGCTTTGAGAGCTTGAGTAGCACTTATGTCAGCTATTGTACTTTCTCTTTTAACTCATCTCTTGTTTTGCCTTAGTTTCCTTTAGCTTCTGGCACAACACATTCATGGCATCTTGTGCATCTGTTGTGCTCCCTCCATTGTTACTTTCCCTAGAGCCACCCTTGTGATTTGATAATCTGTGACCATTATATCATCCTTAGTTTTATCATCCGTGGGAGTAGCAATTTCTACAAATTTATGCCCTGAGGCATCCACTGAAATCCTTGAAACTGTTTTGGGTTTCTTGGCTGACTTGGTAGGAGTGACCTTGAGGGAACTGAAATCAAAGGTTGGTAATGGAACTACCACCTTCCTCTTCCTCAGAGTCTGATCTACTAACCATTGAGGTGTATTGGAAGAAGTTTCTCCCATTGTAGGTGTTATGGTCACATCTTCAGGTGGAGGAAGGTTAGCTTGTGGAGTGGTGACCACTGTAAGTGTAGCGTCCATGGTAATGGATTCAGGGAATGAAGGTGTAGAAGGAGGAGGCATGTCCATGGTTAACTGGGGTCCTAGTGGGGAGAGGTGAGAGGCTAGAGAAGATACTAGCCATGGCTGAGGAACTTGGTGAAGAAATATGAGGCAAGGAAGGTTGAATGGGAGGAGGCAAGGATTCAAAATTAGAGCTTGAGAGGTAAGAGGAAGACTTACCTCTGATGAACTATCAACAAAAGAGGAATGGAAGGTTGAACAATCTCTTCTCTTGAAGGAGGATTTCCTTGTTCTAGTTGTGGAGGTGAATCAGGAACCTCAACTATTTGTGGGAGAGTGGCCACTGGTGTAGTTACTTGATCTTCTCCCTTTCTTACAAACTTAACCTTCATTGGCCTCTTGGAAGGGTTCTTATCCTTTTCCTTTTTTCCCTTGGAGGGTCCCACTTCCAAAGTATCTAGCTTTGCAAAACTCCCTTCTTTATAACTCATTCCCCAAGAAATGAGCCATGCCTTAGTACGGGAAAGAATTTGAGTAGCTCTTCCCGTGATAGAAGCTTTCTTAGCAATGGACCAATCAATGGCGGGAATACATATTGGTCTTCATTCAACCCATCATATGAGGTCATCAAGGACACTCTCATTGTCCTTAGTGCCTTTTGGGATGTCAGATAAATCCAGCATCTAGATTTCTTCAATTTTCAACCTCTTTATTGTCCTTTCTTGGATGGAAACCTCATCCGAAGATCAACCCAAATATCTTCTATGTTGGGAACATGTAGATATAAAGTCCATATGATTTAAGGACTCCTCGGAAATCAAATCCATCTCTGTGCTTCATGTGCTTCTTCAACTTGTCTGAAGCTCATGTGCACCACATTCTTAGCTTTAACCACTATCGAGCATGTGTACCTTCCGATGGAAATAGGGAAGGATATGACAGCCTTGTGTTTACTCTGTTGGAATTTGTGGAAATCCAACAATTGTCTTACCAACTCCATTAGGATCAGCTTATCACCTGGGAATCTGGGCAATCGGAAAGGATCACCTGGGTACATGACCACCTGAAGGTATGTGAACTTCTTGAACTACAAGAAGATACAACCCCATTTTGATACTTCGGCCCATGCTTCATTAGAGACTCTTCTTTTCCTTAGATCAGGGTTCATCCTGCAGATATTTTCATAAAAGAAAGCATCGTTCACTCTTTTGAATTGATCCTCGGAACCCTTCATTGTCAGCTGAGGGAAGTACCGATATATGTGTTTTGTTACCCTATCTCCTTTTGCATCCAACCCTGGATAATTTCTCATGTTGATCTTGCTGCATAGGTGACATATGATGACATATAGAATTTTCCAGTAGTCAAGACTGTCTTCATCTGGGAATCAATCTCATCACTTATAAGACTGCTCCAATCGATCCCTTGTTCATTCTTCTTCATAATGACCATGAATTGATACATCCATCCTTGGAAGTCTCTTGACTCAGGGGAGTCAAATACTTGACTCAATAAGGTGATGATGTCACTGATTTCAAGGATGAAATCACTCCTGGGGACAAACTTGGGAAACCTAGAGACAGTTGGCTTGGCCTTGATCAAGAACTTTTTATTCACATGCCGATGTAGTCTTCTTGATCTTTGTCCCAAGGATTTTCTGTCTTTGACTTAAGATCTACATCGACATATTCCTGAAAGTTGGGTAATCTTAAGAGGTCATCAAAGTAACCCCATCAACTTCACTATGACTTCTCTGCTTGATTTTTCATTGAGTGAGAATCGAAGTCATAATTGGAAGCATGAGGCCAAAATGAACTCGGGGCATTGAGTAGACATTGGGAATCTTCTGTAAGAGGGAGTCCATTGTTGGTTATTGACTTCATCTAGGGACTCTGAGAAGAATCCTTGGTTCTATTCCAAAAGTCTTCCATGTCAATGTTACCAAGCTCATGTATCTCGGATGTCGTAATTACTTAATCTATCTATGTAGGAGGGGGATTCCATTTTCTGGTACTTGTATTTCATCTTTCCTGACCTATCTGACTTATCCTTAGATGATCTAGGATCGACATGAGAAATCTGAAGAAAGAATGCCTAGACAACTCTTGTTTGAACAGTCAGACTTGGAAGGAAGCTTCTTGAAGCAACCCCACAGACCCACCACACTATCGGACTTTAGAACTTGCAAAGCACCTGATGAAACCCGACACACTAGAATGTATGTCAGAAATAAGGTCTTGTCGGACACTTCACAAAACTTGACAGACTTTAGAGAGTGTGGAACTTAGTAGATGTCGGACACCTTGTAAAACTTGATACTGGTAGAAGTCAGAAGATGTTGATCACTTTGCACAAGACCTGACACAAAGTGGAGATCGGAGGATGTCGAACACTTGGAGAAACCCGATACACTGCAAAGTGTATGTCAGAGGTTGATAGATGTTCGACACTTGGAACAACCCGATAGAAGGGTGGAACTTGGAGATTGTTAAGCACTTGATGAAGCCCGAAAAATGGTGGAAGCAAGAAGATGTTGAACACCCTACAAAACCGAAAATAAAGGAATCAGGTTTTTGAGGTGTCAAGACATGCAAAATTCTGCCATTTCACTAGTTAGGAATTTTAGATTTTTCAATAATTAAAAGGGTATATTCCATGGGATAAAATAAAGAAACACCCTAGGGGTGAATTCCAAACAAGAACTTTCATTGGAATACAACATAAAATGAAGAAAACAATCTAAAACCCTAAACCTAGAGGAAAAATAGGAAAGGAAGGAGAACACCAAAAGAATATCTCAAATACAAATCCAAAAGACCTCAAATGGAAAGAAAAGAAAAATACCTTCAGTAATCTCAAAAAATAATAAAAAATGGAACACGAAATTGATCAAGAAGCTCAATCGGGTTTGGAGGTCAGGCACAAGTATGAAAAATCCAAAAAAGTACAATAGGTAAAAATGACGTGTAAAATTGGGCTATTTATAAAGTCCTCACATTTATTACACTTCACCTGACACGTGTGCCAACTACCCGACAACTCGGTGTTAATGCCATGTCATCATGCTTGGAGTGCCCGAAAACCTGACACAAAGGATTAGCTATCAATTCGGGTTTTGGTTTTAGGAAACAAGGTGACATGAGGCATGAGATGTTTGGATGTTCCAAGGTCCCGAAAACCCGACACAAAGGAACATATCGGGTTTGGGTTTTGGAAGTCAAGTGACATGTAGCATGCTTTTTGCAAATCATGTTCGATGTTTGTGAGTTTAAAACCTGACAAGACTGACTTGTTTTGGGTTTCAGGTTTTGGGAAACAATTTGCATGTAGCATGTAAAAAATATGTTTTCATGTTGTTGAAACCGAAAACCTGAAAATCTCCTCAAAAGGGCATTTTAGGAGATTTTTCCAAAAAAATTCTATGGTTATCTTAATTTTATTAGTTGGAATCACTAAAATGAGATCCGGCCATACCATAAGAAAATGACATGCCGAAAATCTGAAAGAAACTTAAAAGAGTGATTAAGATAGAAAGAAATCGGGAAACCGGAGAAGGACAATGGCGCCTTAGATCTTTGGCATCTGACTTGGCGCTAGTGTACGAAGTCATAAAAGATGAGAAAGTAAAGTACTAAATGGGATGTAGTGTGTAAAGGGCTAGAAAGAAGAAAAGAAACAAAGCAAAGATGCCAAATATAGTAGTCAATTACTATTTTTCTTGCTTAGGAATCATATGAATGCAAGTATGTGTTTTTGGACCTAGAAATGTACCCAAGTGCATGATTTTGTGTCTACAACCACTTTTCATTTAATATGGAGGGTGATATCACCATGTTAGACATATGTAGCACCAAATAATGAAATAACAAAAACATTTTTCCTTTTTTCAGCAATGACATGAGAGGTTAGCTAGTTGTTTCGCTTGCTCCATTCCAGAGAAACAACTTGTAAGTATATTTGTGCCAAATTTACACCTTGAAATATCCTTCTATTTGTAATTGCATTACTTATGAACATTTGAAGAATTCATAGAAAAGGGTAGTCAAATAGATAAATATTTATTAACTAAAGGGGTTTTGAAACTTGTTCAACAAGATAACTATGAATCAAATGCTACAGATAAATCAAAATTATTTAACAAAAACAAAAACATCATAGGTTATGGAATCAATGATTCCAATCATATGCAAATAGTTCAATATACTCCACATTTAAAACTTTTATGCAGACCACTTAAACTAGAAGTCAAATGCAAGGAATACACTCCACTCATGAAGTCCCTATCATCAATCCTCAAATAACTTGACATACACCAATATGGTCAATTTTCCCGCCACTACCCAAGTTAC
The DNA here is from genome assembly GCA_018340775.1 of Taxus wallichiana var. yunnanensis. Classification (NCBI taxonomy): domain Eukaryota; kingdom Viridiplantae; phylum Streptophyta; class Pinopsida; order Cupressales; family Taxaceae; genus Taxus; species Taxus wallichiana. Next base: position 311,971,885 of record CM031236.1, read on the forward strand.
TGAGACAATGCACCTAAACCTTCATGGTAAAAATACCATGAATATTATGAGTATCACCGTGTTAAAGGTCATGACATAAATTGATGTATGAAATTGAAAAACTTCATTCAAGATCTCCTAGATTGAGGAGATATCAAACTTGATACACAAGAACCCAAAAAAACATCTAATAATTAGTTGGGGATCTATAAGGAACCTTTCCCAAAGCATAAGCAAGTAGAAAAGAAGCCAAATCAAGGTCAAACCTATCAAATTAAAATTGCTAACCATGTCATTGGCCAAAAAAATAATCCTTTTGATTCTCTTATTGGATATTTCCATCTTATACCCACCATATCAACACCATCAAAACCAAATCCCAAGAGTGTTCTATTAAAATATGATGCACTTGTCTTATTTTTCCAAGACCCCATTCATCTACTCCTTGAGATGATCATTGTGATCTCCTACAATAGCTTGAGAATATAACCACCAAGATCTATATCTTATATCTTCTTAAGATATCTATTATTCGTAAGGAAATTCTCTATAAGACCCTTCAAGAGTCAAGAGTTCCTACAGACTTGATGTTTGTACTTCCAATCCTTGGTTGTGTAAATCACCCCATATAAGAAAATAATTTTTAGCCAAAATTATATTCTTATGGATAATCAAATGCACAAATTACTCCTATATATATATAAGTGGTCGTTACCCATAAAAAAATTCAAAGGGTACTTATGGAAAATGGATACGAAAATTATATGTAATCTAAATATTTTGAAATAATTGGGACATAGATATGTTGAACTGGAGTCTAATGTGATCACCATTAAGGCTTATGAAAATACAGAATGACAATCAACATGCATAATTACCTTACCCGTGGAATTTGTCCCTATCATACATGAAACAACATTTCATGTCATTAAATTATAAATTCCCTATAACATTATCCTCAGTCACCCATATATCCATGCCATGCAAGTTCCTCCACCTTCCACCAGTGTATCAAACTAGATCATTGAGAACAAGAGCTTACTATGCTTGGTGACAGATAACCCTTTTCCCACTACAGAACATTATCTAGTTATTTCTAAGAAACTTATGAATTTCCTTTTATAGAGTTGGCCATTGAATATAAATCAAAGGATCTCACCTCTCATGTCAACCCGGATATACTTCAGCCTAATGAAAATGGTGCTTCTACTTACATTTCTCCTTTTGTTACATGGGAATCCAAGTTGAAAATATTTCATCTGACTACAAAGAATACGACCTCCATTAGGAACTCCTTGTAGAAAACCTTCCCTATCACCCTAAACATATGGTAGGCCCAAATTTCAACCAAAAGAACTTAGGATCCTTGTAGTATCAAAAACTCACCCCTGGTGATATCTTGGCAAATGAAAAATTTAGTAGTACTTACACATCCTAGTCCCCCAGATGAAAATATGGCCACTTTCTATCAATACCTAGAATATATAATCCCTAATAATATGATGTATGTTATGGGATACAAAGTATATGGATATGGCTTACACAAATAATGTATGAAAAACCTCTTCTTGCAAATTAAAAAATGGAAAGTTATCACATTGGTATTTAGTCTTATGGAGCACAACCTCCAGAATTTAATGCCACCTCATTTGAATGCAAGGATATCTTTTCAGATTACGCTACCAAAATAGAGTCCCTTTATAGTCTTTATGAAGATATTGAATCCACAAACCTATTTTTGACACTTCTATTTTAACATTATCCCCTCCATTCTTGAACTATACCTCATACAACCATCCCTCATTGATTGGGACCAACAACAACACATACCAATTGATCTATTTTAGAATGATGAAGTAATTGGAGAGTTCATGGGGTATGCATTGAAATTCTTATCGAGATCATAAGAAATGCTTCTCTATTGACCTTGATATATAAATGAATTTTGGGGAGGAGGTTGAGTTATATGGTTATCAAAAAGAGAAAGAGGCAAAAATATCAAAAATCCTAGCAAAAGTAAAAATACATGTCCTATAGTTAAAACATCTTCGAGGAACTTACAAAAAAACAAAAGCAAAAATCAAACATGGAAAATATATGTTATCATTCTATTAGTAAGAATATCATTGAGATGCCAATAGAGGAATAACTCAATCTCCCCCGATCCTACATGTATGTAGGATGGTTCAAAATTGCTAGTTGAAGAGACTATCAATGTTATCATTGACATGGAGGAAAAACCTAAACTTTTTAAACTAGGAGATTCTCTTTCCATAGATGAACACAAGACCTTTACTATGCTCCTTAAATATTTTTGGATGTATTTACTTTGTCATATTTTGACATGCCATGCCTGGATTCTTCTTTGGTTGCACACATCCTCATTTTACATGAATCAACAAATCCAATCAAATAAAAATTACACAAAATTCATCCACGTGTAACTCTTTTAGTTAAAGAAGAAATTGAAAAGTTGATGGTAGCGAGTTTTATTAGACCTATTAATTATTTATAATGGATCTCTAATGTTGTGCTAGTTCACAAGAAACTTTTGGTATCTAAAATTACATATACTTTGGGGACATCAATAAATTGTGTCCTAAAGATGATTTTCCTCTTCCAAATATCGACATGATTGTCAATTCAATAGTAGGCCATGAAATTATATCCCTCATGGATGGATTCTCTATCTATAATCAAATCAAAATTACAGAAGAGGATAAACATAAAACCACTTTTAATACTCATTGGCACACTTTTTCCTATTATTTCATTCCTTTTGGTATCAAGAACAAAGGTGCCACATATCAACATATCATGACTGAAATATTTCATGACATATTGCATGAAATTTTAGAATACTATGTGGATGATATCCTTGGTAAGTCCCAAAAGCGAGAAGAGAACTCAAGAATTCTTCATTATATGTTTAAGAGACTAAGGGATTATAAGGTCAAATTGAATCTAAAGAAGTGTGTGTTCGGTGTCATCTTAGGAAAATAGTTGCATAGCTTACCAAGAAAATTCAAGCTATTTATAACTTCATCTCCCAACTTGCAGATAAGTGTCATTATTTCACCCATCTTCTTAAAAAGGATGTTGATTTCCACTGGGGTCCTGATTGTCAACAAGCTTTTTCCCAACTAAAATAATACTTGGTTAACCCACCTATTCTAGTACACCTACTTTAGGTGGACCCCTACTAGTTTACATCTCCTCTACTCAATTTTCTATTGGCATGTTCTTTTCAAAATATGATTCCCAACATAAAAAGTACTTGTCTACTATCTCATTCATACCTTGATCTCCTATGATCTCAACTATATTCAAATTGAAAAATTATGGATGGCCATTGTTTTCACTTTCCAGAATCTTTGCCATTACCTCCTAAACAATAAAACCAAACTCATATCTAAATTTTACCTGCTCAAGTACCTATTATCAAAACCTGCACTCAATGGGAGGATGGCCAACAGAATCATTTTACTAAGTGAGTTTTACATTGAATATGTCCATAAAAAGAAATAAAATTACAAAAACTTTCGATCAACTAGTAGAAGCACCCTTACCAAGAACATAACCCTCATTTTTTATCTTCCGGATGCTTTTAGTTTGGTTTTATACATTGAAGAATATTCTACCTAGAAAATATAATTTGATATTCATTCACATTGAATTGGTTAGGAGAAGGAGTTTTCCTTATCACCCATACAAGTGATCTTATTCTGCAATAATTTAGACTTGGATTTCCATATACAAACAACATAATGACTATGAATATCTCATCGTAGGTTTAAAAGTCACTATAAAATGTAATACCAAACAAGATGAGGTTATAGGTGACTCACATATCATCATCAAACAAGTGAATGATGAATTTAAAGTCAAATATGAGAATATTATACTGTATAAATGCATGGTAGACATCCTGAAGGAGTACTTTATTCATATCACCTTCCAACATGTCCCTCAAACACAAAACATGTAAAAAGATGTCATGGCCACTATTGAATCATTGCTTTAAGATTATCACCAAATACTAGATATTTCTAGTTCCTAATTGATCATCTCATGGTGCCTGCTTATGACATACTAGAATCATGTTTGGTATGCAAAGTTGTTGGTCCCTTTTCTTGTCAATATGTCAATATCTACAATTACTTACAGGATGTTACCTTCCCACCTAAAATTTCTCATTCCCGAAAGAAAAATCTTATCCATCAAATCACAAGTTACACCCTCCTTAGGGAACTCTGTCATCAAGAATATAATGGGACTTTATTGCATTATCTTAATTTCAAATAGGACATCTAGGCTATCACAAAGGTGCACAAAGGCATTTGTGGTGCTCACATTAGTGACATTGTCCTCATAAAGAAACTTCCTCGTGTTAGCTATTATTGGCATGCTATGGATATGTACTATTACTAGTACATGAATAAATGTGTCATGTGTTAAAAGCATGGAAAATTGATTCATGCACCATCTCAATCCTTACATCCTATCACTACACCATGGTTGTTTTCCGAATGGGGGATCAATCTCATAGGAAATCTTACACCCACTTCATCTGATTCCAATTAACACATCATTACCCACCGTGAACATGTTAAACTTTTTCAATAGCTAATTAAGATAGAATAACACCTAGTAGTCTAAATAGCTAAGATAAAATCTAACATAGAACCATCAAGATCATAGCTTATTGAAATGCCTATAATGAATTAACATGAAATTAGTTCATCTAATTAAAAATTTCTACTTAGTAGATGATTGCATTCTAAAAATGGACCTAATAATAGCACAAGCAATCAAATTAGATGTTGTTAGTTCAATATGGTGAAGATATCTCACTAAAATGGCCATAAGGCCATGTTTAGATCTTATGTTACTAACCAAGCTTGAAGAAATGGATGAAAAAGAGATGATGAAATCTAATCCATTAATGGAGTAAGGCTCTTTATCATATGTTTTATATGAGATACTATTCAAAGTATGGTGTTTGGTGTGAAGGTAGGAGATTAGTCCTTTTTATAGATTTATATTTGGGGAAAGCTTGAATCACAATGAATGTGGGATAAAGGATAAAGTAAATTTAGACTAATTAACCTTGATTACATGATTTAACTAGTGAGTTGGAAACTCATGGGAGTTGGGGGTGCTTTAATTAATAAATTAGAATTAATTAATAGGCTAGAATAACAACTTTAGGCTATTTGGACATAAATTAGGAGGAATTTGATATGATTTGAAGCGTTTGAAAGTGGGATTTAGAAAATAAGAGTTTATTGATTACGCACATTGTTAAACAGGCTTAATTAACTAATAATATTTAATTAATTGATTGAAGAGGATTATAACTAACGAAGTATCGCTAAGCGGCATCCAAAATGTAATAGAAGCTAGTTAATTAATGGAGTGTCACTAATTTACTAAAATGGAGAAATGTTAGTTAATTAGTGGAAATCACTAATTTTTGGCCCTTAAGGAAGCTATGCACCTAAGGTGTGGAAGGTTTTTTCACGCACCGGTACAGGTGTAGAGGTTAGCGTTGAAATAGATTTTAGGAAAGCGCAAAGGTTCACACCCATACGAACAAGGTTGGGACTTTACCACATTTTGGATCATGGTTAAAGTTAGTACATGGAGACTTGATACTCAAGGAAAGAATATTATGGGGTATCATTATGGTTATCATGATAGGATTAGGAGCTATAAAGTGGAGTTAGTTATGGTTAGTTGGCACTTGCATGCTAAGAATACTTGAGTATGAAAAAACATGATGAAATTTTACAAGAAGATCACACTATGTGATGAGTAGATGGTAGGGGAATATTCCTTGGAGTCCCTTGTTATGTATTTATTTGCAAGGCAACAGAAAGGGGGAACAAGGAAGAGAATGGGAGAGAGAGTTTGTTGGTATGGAAGAAAAACAAGGGGTATGCTTAATCTGTGAAATATATAAGCAAGAGGGTAGAGAGAGCTGGGAGATATGTGTGTGATCATTATTATAACTTTTTTAATGAAGCCATTAAGAGCATAATGCTAAGAATCTATTGATGTATTTGGTCTAGTTACAATTCTGAGATCTCTTGAGCATCTTGTATTTGGCTAATGTAAACAAGTGTGAATCAATATATGATGGTCTTGTTCTATATAACTATGTTTATGGATTCAAACCCTTTTTTATTAATATTTTTTACATTTCATATCTATTTATTTTGTGTTCTTATGATGTTACTTTCATGTTATAGTGCATCTATGTTTGGTTCTAGTCCTTTGTCTTGGTTCTAAGGGATAGAACCAAGACAAAATTCCCGTCTCTGCAAACATTCCTCCATTAATGGTCAAAATTATTGCAAATATCACATAAAGGAGGGGCATGGCACCTGTGCACCTCAGTGAGTGCCTAGTCTAGACTGGGTGATATCTTTGGTGCACTTGATATTTAAAGGGAGTAGGGAAACATGACTATATTTTGGTTCCATAACCAGGACCTCTTTTAAAGATGTTGTAATAATGGTGTGTGATGGCGAGCACTTAGCCTTGGACAACGTCAAGACTTGGATTAAGAACATAGAGGATGAGATTTCTCCGTGATTTAAAAATAGACATGATTTTGATGCATGTAAATGGGTAGAGGAGCATTTGTATTATGATCTCTATGAAACATTATTTTGTTGTTTTATAGTATAACCATATGAATGGTTTTTAGTGTATGCATCAAGGAAGAGTTGGTATTATAGACCTCTTTTTTAGACTCATGAAGAATATTAGTAGCTTAAGCATGATCTTTGAGATGATCCGGACTCATCTTGTTGATCGGTGGTGGAGTGGTTTGTTGACTAGCTATACATTAGAATACATAGTTTCTACGTATTCTTTCCTGTAGATTACTGAGTTTGAGTTTTTGTGGGAGCCAAGAGGATTGTTATTGAATGTTATACCATTAGCCTCTAATATCCCGATCATTACTTTGAGTTGGGAAGCATTTCCTATGGCTAGCTAAACTCTCACTAGTTTCGGGCGTGGAAGCTTATGTGGTGAAAGATGGTAAACCTATGGTGGAAGCAGAGAGAGAGAGAGAGATGAAACAAGTATAATTAAGCATGAGAGAGGGATTTGGTGAGATAATGTGAAGTTACGGGAGTGATGGATTTATAGAGGCAGACGTTGTGGGAAGGATTTGAGGTTCACATGGAGGGCATGGAATCGAGAAGTCTGTGCTACCCCATCTTGGTAAACGTGGTAGAGAAACCCCTTGGCTTCGGAGAGAGTTTGTCATATGAAAGAAGGATAATAACCATAGGAATGCATCTCATCCCACCCTGGTGACTAGTTCTGAGATAAGTTTTTTTAATCTAGTTGGTATTAGAATTAGTAGTTAGGTGATGCCTAGTAGATATAATTTTTCCTTTAGTTAATCTATGGTCACATGAGACATTTCATGTGTTTAGAGGAAACTTTTCTAGCATATCATTTGGAAAAGGTGTGGGTACACAAAGTCTTGGTATCACATTTGGAAGTGGTTTAACATCACGAGACTATTGGAGTGTAGTTTAACATGATGATGGGGATGTAGGGCACAACTACTTTAGGCCCCTTACCTATTACGGGAGGAGGATCTAGTGGTGGAGGAAACATAGGAGGGAACCAAGGTTACGGTGTATAAGGAATTCAACTACCTCAACAAATTTTTTTGAGATATCTCTGCATTTTCCTTATTACAAGGGTATTGAAGATGTTGTGGAGCATGTACACAAATTCAAATTGCTATGGTGTGCTAAGGGTATCACGCTCTAGAGTGGAAAGCAAGCTAGTTTGTAACTACATTACAAGGGTGTGTGCATATCGGTACCAAAATTATGACCCACATTAGAAGGTGGTGGATTATACTACGTTGTGTGACACCTTCTTGGTAGAATTCATCATTCTGAATTTGAGAAAAGAGCATCGGTGTGTTGAGGGAGATTCAAAAAGGTATGATGGAGAGTTTGCATGAGAGTATGATGCATGTTTTAATATGCTCTTGTTGAAATTATCTTATGATATCCATCCCTCGCATCATGCCCCCCAGAGTTCATTGGGGGTTTGTTAATGCCTTTCGAGGAAGATCACTTTTACAAAAGACTCACATATTCGCACGAGGCCTTGGAGGCTTCTCTAGGCATTGAAGTTGTCGAAGCATTGATACTAGTGTAAGTCCCTTTTTTGAAGCACAGATCATTGTCATGAAGAAGTAGCTAGAAAAATTATTTTCAAACTCATCTCATGAGACTCATGAGTGGACTATAATGCATGGATTGTGAGGTAGAAGGACACACAAAGGATAGTTTCCCATGAAATTCGAGTGTGCACCATGTCATTGGATTGTGAAATCTTTCATGGAGATCATGATCCAATAGATCCATGTTGTTTCATCACGCACTCCACAATAATTTGTCTTCTTATTGTAATATTTTCTCATCTACGAACCATGATACAAAGGACTACCAATTGATAGACAAAATTCATGATGTCATTGATATTGGTGTGTACCAGACCAACATTGGAAATAATTCTAAGAACAAAGGTCATCAGTATGAAGGGAACAAAGATGGAGGAGGTCGAGGAAGAGGTTTTCACGAGAGGATTTAGAGGTCATGGTGGTCAAGGAGGTAGGATTGAATTTCCCCATGGAACTTGTTACAATTGTGGATCTACTAAACACTACAAGCACAAATTTTCATATTTTTACAATGCTCATGGTACAAGAAGAAACATTAGTATGAGGAGTGCCTTGAGTTTTATGAGAACATGAGCCATAACTAGATTAAGGACAAGGGTACGGGGATGGTGAGTGTGATGTGAGTTGATCTATAGTAGATTCCTAGGGTAGCACATAACCCTGAATTAGAGCCTGTCTTGGTGACTACGTGAGTTGAGGTGTTTGTACACGTTAGGGAAATGCCAAAGCAAAGGCATATCATTATAAGATAAGAGGTATTACATGGGAAATATCCTTATCTAACTCATCAAAAATAGGTCTACCAGGAGACCATGGAGGTGATTAAAAACCTAAAAGGGAGATTCGGTGTTTGAAAGAGTAGTCACAGAAGTTGGAATAGGAAAATAATGATGAGGTCCCTAAGAATGACATGGATGAGGTCATAAAAGTGTGTAGGATGTTACACCAAGAAAATATTATCCCTCTATTAGGAGAGTAGCTAAGAGAAAAAGTACCGCGCACTGGAGGTGAGCACGAGAGGCATGTCTTGCATGTTAATCTGCCCACCTCACAATATTGATTATGACAAATAAATCACATTGAATGTAGTTATGGATGGATGGATCTTGAGAAACATTCTGATTGACACAGTGTAGAGGTTAATGTTCTCACTTTAGATGCATGGAATCAGATGGGGAGGCCCCCATTACATCCATATTCAAATGTGTTGTATATGGTGAATAGGAAAAGGTTATGCCCATCAAAGTGTTGAAGGATGCATCCATAACCATCCAAGGGGAAAATTTTACTAGAGATATTGAAGTCTTAGTGCTTACTAAGGAAGATAAATTTCCAGCCTTACTTGGACACCTCGGTGTTATAATAATAATGTTGACTTGTGATTTTAAAAAGGGTACATAAGTTTCTAGAACAAAGAAGAGCGCATCATTATTCCACTAATGGATGGGAAGTTTGTGCACTATGTAGATCCTTTTTGGGAAGAGGACCTAAATAGAATATAGGTGCACACCATTAGAGAACGAGAGGTTGTCTATCCATCAGGAGAAGGAGTCATTCAATTGGAATATGCTCAGTCCATGAGTGATACAACTAGTGTTGCATATGACAATTGAGTGCACATGACATATGAGTTGGTTAGAAGATAATTAAAGGGAACTGTGACCTGTGTCACCAGGGAGCACCTGGTTAGGCGTTTGGGAGGAAGGTATTTACCCAGTTACACTAGGGAAGGTAACACTAATTTTGTTTTTGTGTGATGGAGGTACAATGGACATGTCAAATAGAAAGGAGCAATATTATTGCTTATACCTTGCGTAGAAAAACAATGCATTGGTGGGAGACCCATCGAGACAATCTTCTAGAGTGGTGCAAAGTGAGAATCATATTATTTGTTAGATTTATCGAGAGAAATGCACCTTCGCAATACATGATGATCATGGTAGGAGTACGCATCATTCCACGTCCAAGAATATGAGAGATCCTGGATTCTAGGCATGGAATCCTTACCTCTCTTCTTGTGGGTGTATAATTTATATTCCACCTTGTAGTTTTTGTACGTGCATGGTATCGATTTAGAGTTGCATCATCGGATGGATAATTGGAAAGAATTGTGAGAGGATATTATTCAATCTTTTGGGTATCTAAATTTGAAGCCACCAGTGAATGACACATTACAGATAGTCAAATGTCTTATTATGAGAGAAAGCTTCATGGTAGAGGACCAAATCCTAGATTTTTAGGGGAACCAGCTTTGGAAGAGTGATTTGAAGAAGGATACATGGAGGAGATAAAGTTTGGTGCACCTACTTGGAGAAGGAAAAGGGAAAGTTAGTCTACTTGATAGATGAGGAGGAGGTAGAAAACTTGGATGTTAAACATACTGAAGGTATGCGTGAAGTTTTAAATAGTGAAGATGAGAAATCATATGCTTACCATAAACCCTTGAAAAAAATAAGGTTAACATTGGCACCGAGGTAAAGCTAAAGGACCATGTCATTGAAGATTATTAGTCAAACCAAGAGGTTTCAAAAATTATTGAGCTATTGTGTGACTTCCAATATTTTTTCCTGCGTGAGTACCTTGAGCTTAAAGGTGTTCACCCCTTACTAGGGAAGTGAGGATTAATTTAAAGGAGGGTGTGTTCCTAGTTGGAAGAGACGTTATAGGATGAATGCAGAATACGTATGTGTAAAGGTTAAGGAGGAAATTGATAAGATGATAGTATCTCGGTATTATGGAGTCAATTGAAGAATTTGAGTGTGTGATCCCAATGGTGATTAGTATCAAGAAGGATGAGAGGATAAATATTTGTGTTGATTATAGAGATTTAAATGCTTCATTTTTAATAGATCCTTTTCCAACCCCATTTACTAAGGATATTTTGGAAGGGGTCCAAGGGGGACAAGTCTATTCTTTCACAGATGGATTCTTCTAATATCATTAGGTAAGAATCATGAAAGAAGACCAGGAGAAGAATACTTTCACGACTGAGTGGGAATTTTTCTTACATGGTTATTTCCTTTGGGCTTAAGGGTGTGATTGTTATATTTTTGCACATCGTGGTGCAGGCCTTTCAAGACTTCATCCACAATTTTTTTACAAGTCTACCTAGATGACTGGATGGTGTATGGACTAGTAAGGGACCATTGTGAGAATTTGAGATTGGTGTTTGAGAGGTGTAGGAAGCTAAGTATCTCTCTAAACATTAATACATGTGTTTTTGTTACCCCATTTCGCACATTATTAGGTCACATTATATGTAAGGAAGGCTTATTGGTAGACCCTGCCAAAGTTGTCATTATTTTAGGGTTGGAGGATCCTACCATTCAAATCATGATGCATGGATTCTTAGGGCATATGGGATATTACAGGAAATTTATCAAAGGCTATGCCAAGATTGTCGTGTCATTAGAAGAGATGTTGAAACATAAGAGTAAATTTCATTGGGGAGAGGTGCAGTAGATGGCCTTTAACACGCTAAAGGATCAACTCACTATTGCACCCATTTTGTGCTTTCCCTCTTGGGACAAGCCATTTCACATACATGTTGATGCATCAGGTATGGCCATAGGAGCAGTATTAACACAACTGGCGAAGGGACTGTTGATCATCCTCTATGTTTCTTGAGTAGAAAGTTAACTCACGGATGAGTGCAATTATACAACAATGGAGCGCGAAGAATTTTCCATGATTTATGCACTACATAAATTCAGAAAATACTTGTTTTCTACTCCATTTACCTTTTATACAGATCATATGACACTCAAGTATTTAGTAAATAATCATGTTTTACAATGGCACATATACCCATGGTTCTTGTTGTTTCAGGAGTTTAATTTTTTGGTCATCATGAAACCAGTAAAATCAATTTAGGTTCGACCATCTATTAAGGATTAACTTAGGCAAGGAAACATAGAGCAATGTGGACACAATGCTAGATGTATAGTTGTTCATACTACAATGTGTGCCCTCTGACTTGGAGGATATTGTTGTTTTCTTGAGAATGGGTGTGGTGCTAGAGGGAATGAAGGCTTTGGAGAAGTAGTTAGCTATATGCACCACGCCCTATATGTTGATTAGCTAAGACCTATACAAACTAGGCCGAGATGAGGTTTTGTGTTGGTGTGTGTTGGAACATGAGCATATTGTAATCATGGAAGAAGATCATGGTGGCATTGCAGAGGACACTATATAGGAATGCGGCCGCATGTAACATCTTATTAGCGAGCCTTTGGTAGGAGATGGTTTATAAAGATTATATAGAGTATTTCCAAGCCTATGACCATTTTTATTGCCTTGGTAAGCTATGGCGGAGAGATGAAATGCCATGAAGACACATTGCTAGTGTAGATCCATTAGAAAAATGGGAAATTTACTTTTTGTGCCCTATTTCCCCAACCACATGTAGGAAATTTTTGTGTTATATTATCACTTAAAATGATTATCTTACAAGGTGGAAAGAAGTAGAACCTATGAATAATTTCATAGTGGCTATAGAAAATAGGTTCTTATGGGAGAATATAATCAACAAATATGGATGCCCATTGAGTTTAACAAGTGATAGGGGTACTCACTTTTTGAATGAAACTATAAGAATATTATTAGCATATTTTATGGTGGCCCATAAAAAAACTACGCCCTATCACCCTCAGGCTAATTGAACTACTGAGGCATTTAACAAGATATTGAGCCACACATTAACTAATATTTACGATGTCGGAAGAAGGGACTGGGATGATAAAGTATCTGCAGTGTTATGGGCATATCACATGACTTATAAATGATTGAACAAGGCCACACCTTTTCAATTGGTTTTTGGCATGGAGGTAGTTCTACCTATGGAATTCATGTTACGATTTCTATTTATTGCGTGTACGGGAGGATTGGTTGATGAACAAGCATTATAAGAGTGCATTGAAAAACTTATGATGCTACATGAAAGGCGAGCCATTTCGAGGTGGAGTTAGAGGATGAAAAAACATTACATAAGGTGTGACATGATTTTCATATTAAAATAAAGAAGTTTGAGGTTAGGCAGATGGTTCTTCTGTATGATTCTAAGTTTTTGCGCCACCCAAAGAAATTCAAGGTGCATTCGTTGGGACCATATTTTATATCTTATATACTTAATTCAAATTCTTTCCACTTATAAGTGTAGGATGGAACACAGTTTCTTGGTTATTTTAACGGGAGTAGGTTGAAGCCCTACTATAAATAAGTCTTATGTGTGTTTGTAATAAGGCGAGTTGTTGCCAATAATCTTAGGATTTCCTTTAAAGCATTTTCCTTTATATGTGTTTTCTTTCATCATCGCTATGGTTTGTATATTTATTTTGGTGTTGTGTTGCGCATTGGTGTGCTAGTAACTTATTACATTTCAAGTGATTCCATGTGAGAGGACTCGCGCATACCCTTAGTGTGGGGTGGATTGGCATATAAATTCAGAAAATCATTGGCACATTTCTAAGGAAGTTGGATTGATGGAAGAACTATTATGGTTTGATTCATGCAAAGGTAGAAGAAAGAGTTGTAGGGTATAAAAGGTGATCAGATCTATGCTATAGGAGGTGTTTGAAGAAAATATGAAGACCATGCAGAGGAGAAACAAAGATCCCGCAATATAACATGAGGTAGGCCACAACATGGATATTACTTATTACAAGGCACAAAGGTTGAGTACATTGGTGCAACAAAGGAGGTATGTGGCAGGGAAGTAATGATAGCATGTAAGAAGGTTATGATTGCAGCACATGAGATGGAGTCACAAAATTTGACTTAAGTGGAAAAAGTACTTTATTATAAAGTAACTTTACAAAGGTGCATGGATTAAATACCTTGAGGTTATGAAAAAGTATAAATAGGGGGTAAAGGTAGTCATTTTAAATACCTTTCCTTAGAAATTTTTTTCTCCCGAGTTGGATGTATAATAAGGGTTTGATAAGGAAGCAAGGTGATTTTCATGAACCTATGGAATTTTGTGAACTGTGGCAAGATCTTATGGTGTAACAAGGGGGAAAGAAGACAAGAGAGAAGGAAGGGGTTGTGTTAAAAATAAGTAGTTGAAGTTGATGAGCTTGGGCGGACATGGGAAAGTCGAAACATCTAGGGCATAGAGTACTAGAGCACATAGTAATAGAAATAGATATGACACCAAAGAAAGGAAAACACAAGAAACTAGTGGTAGAGAAGGAGGAACCCATTCAGGTTTACTCAAAAATGTAGTACCCCTCGGGCATGATAAAGAAAGAAAAATGAAGTTAAAAGTTGTATAGGTGTAAGATACGTGAATTTAACCATAGAAAAAATGACAATGAAAAGTTAATGTAGGAAGATCTAGTCAAGGATGTCCCAGGGGTATATGAGCACAAAAACCCTAGGGTAGATGATTCGGTGTAATGGGAGTTGCGAGAAGGCTGGGGTTTTGCAGCTATGGGAGTTTCCCTTTTTTGCTAAACCCACCCCGCTTTTCAGTTGGTTAATGTCATGGGTACATGAAGACTTCTTCTACTTTGCGGGGAGTAAAACAAGAATAACAGGCCAATTAATTAGAAGAGTAACAAGCTTTTGAAATGAATGGATGAGTTGAATGGTGTTTGCATAGAGCTAATGGTTTTCATATAGGAGCTAAAGGGGAAATTGGAAGACACTACGCTAGACCAAGTACCCAACATTTTGGGGGAGGTGTCGGGGAAGGCTTTAGTAGAATTGGAAGCATGGGAGAAGCTAAAGGGCATGATAGATGTAGAGTTTCCTGAACTTCTCTAGTTAGTCACTTAGGCTGGTGAACCATACAACATGTTTTTTCCTTAGTCATTTTGGTCGATGGAGTTTGGTTTGGTGAGCATGAAGGATTACCGTGGGTGGAAATCAAGCTAGTGTGGGGTAATTTTGGGCCCCTAAGGAAGCTATGCACCTAAGGCGTAAAAGGTTTTTTTGTGCGCTAGTAAGGCACAGAGGTTGGTACAGAAGTAGCTTTGGGGAAAGCATGGAGGTTCACACTCATGCAGAACAAGGTCAAGGTTTAACCGCATTTTGGATCACGATTAAAGTCTCAATAAGGGAACGTGTGGAGATGGAACTAGAATTGGTTATGGATAAGGTTAGTACATGGAGATTTACATCTCAAGGAAATAATATTACAGGGCATCATTATGGTTATCATGATAGGATTAGGAGCTGTAAAGTGGAGTTAGTTATGGTTAGTTGGTGCTTTCATGTTGAGAATAGTTGAGTATGGAAAAACATGATGACATTTGGCAGGTGGATCACTCTAGATGATTACTAGGAGGTAGGGAAGATTCCTTAAAGTCCCTTGTTATATTGATTTGCAAGGCAACATAAAGGGGAGAAAAGAAGAGAATGAGAGAGAGATTTAGTTGGTATGGAAGAAGAACAAGAAGGGTATGCATAATATATGAAATGTATGAGCAAGAGGGTAGAAAGAGCTGGGAGAGATGTGTGTGATCATTATTATAACTTTTTTAGTGAAGCCATTAGAGGATAATACTGAGACTATGTTGATGTATCTGGTCCAGTTATGGATCTCTTGATGTATTTGGATATTGTAAAAATCATGAATAAAAATATGATTGTGTTGTTCTATATATCTATGTTTATGAATTCAAACCCTTGTGTTATTGATACTATTTATGGTTCATATCTAGTTATTTTGTGTTTCTATGATGTTACTTTCATGTTAAGGTACTTTTGTGTTTGGTTATAGTCCTTTCTCTTGGTTATAAAGGATTAATGCATGTATTTCCCATATTTGCAAACATTCCTCTATTAATGGTGAACATTCTTACAAATCTCACATAAATGAGGGGTTCGGGACCTACGCATGCCTCGGTGAGTACCCGGTCTAGACCGGGTGATATGTCGACGCTTAGGATTTAAAGGGATTTGGGAAATATGACTACACTAATTATAATGGAAATGATGAGATAGAGGATAATGAGTACCACTTTAGCATTAAAACTGTGGAAGCAAATTTTAGGTGTTTACATTTTACTCTCTTTAGGGTGGGGTAAGTGATGCCACTGCAAAGATAGTAGACAAGCATAAACAAGCAATTTTTTGAAGAAAAATTAGTAGAATGATAGATTCCCCTCGAGTGTCGATGGGGTGATAGAATAAGTCAATCGACAATCGAAAACATGAAGGAAATAGATAGAAGAATCCAGGTGGAAGAAATATTGCTAGTAATGAGAATTGATAGATGAAAATGGAAATAGCCTTTGCATCTAGCTCGTTCAATAAACAATTTTGTTTCATCACGTTTCTCATATGATCTACATCATCGAACCTTTATTAAAATGTACACATACAACAAACGTGTAAAATAACATGAAAATATATAATACTAACATTTGTTCATTGCTAAAAATGCTTAACTCCATGCAACATACATAATGTAATGTAATACAAGAAATTAAACAAGCTAACTGACAGGGAAACAAGTACAAACACACATACTCAAACAAACAACATTTAAGACAGTTGCACCACTATTTTTGTTATCAAGCTTCAATTCCCAAATGTTCAAGTTGAATGACAAGGGTTAAAATGGTTTCCCAAACAAGGATACATGTGAGGGTAATAATGGAGGACACTTGGGTCCTATGGAAAATTATTTGTGCACAATGAAATAGTACCGGGCAACTCATTCTGCTAAGATAATATAGACATAGCAAGCAAGCCAACCTTGTTAATGAAGGTAGATCAAAATGAATCATGATTCATCATGTAAGAACAAGTGAGAACCTAAGAATGATGTTTTATAGGAAAAGTTTCAATGTTTGAGGATAGTGCATTTGATATAGGCTTGATTGTATGTACGTTGTTTACCAATTTTTGAAAAAAATGAATACTAAGATTATTTGGATTTTTGTGAAATTTTACCAATTTTTTAGATAATTGATATTTTATGAATGTTTAGGGTATTTTGAAATTTATCTAAAGCTATGTACAAGGAAATGAAGAAATGTAGATTCCCCCAATGATATATGGGATGTACAAGGCAAGAATGTCATGCGTATGTGCAAGAAGGTGAATATGCAAAGTTGCCCCCAACATTAGATTGGAATAAACAAAGGCAAACTCTTCACATAAAAAATTTGGATCAGGGCTAATATAGATATGTTCAACATGATGATGAATTTAAACCAGTGACATGCAAGAAGGAGAAATCGTGCCCCTAGTATAAGTTGGCCAAAAACACATTATAGAAAAAAGTAGAATATTTTTTTATTGAAAGAAGGGACAAATTTACCCTCAATCATAGTAAAAGGAAATCTTATACACATGGATGTTCGAATGAAGAAAAATAGTAACGGAAATGTGATGTAAGGATATGGAAAATGTAGCTAGAATACTAGTGAAGAGAAAGTGATTAGCTAAAGGCACAAACAATGAGATAGGATTTGTACTAAAGAAAGAGTTTGAAAAAGGTTAAAAAATACACTTGGTAACATACTAATCATATTTGCTCATCAAGATCCAGTGTGTGCAAATGGATATTTCTTACCTCTTGGAGTGAATATTTTATAAACAACCAAAGTGAATACACCATATCCAATGTCTAGGAATGATTTATTTTCAAAGTGGAATTGTGAATGGATGGTGGAAGAGATTCATACGATACTCCGCTACCATCTAGGTGTCCATAGCCCCGATGAAGATATATTTGATTCTAGTCACAAAATTTCTCTACTACCAACTAGGCATCCATAGCCCAGATAGAGATATTGGAAATACCCCAACAGAGAGTTATATATTTATATGATTTTTTCTTTTTGATTTTTGATTGATTTTTTTATATTTCGAAAACTTATTTCAGATCTCTCGATTATTTTGACAAGGGGTTAAGAACCACTGATGGTTTGATGAAAGGATGTGGAAGTTAATACGATGAAGACATTGGTTAGTATTGAAAAATAAGTCCAAAATTTATTCACAAAAATTGTATTAGATGCAAATATTGATAGGATCTCTAAGAGGGCATCCGTTCTTTAATTTACCAAGGTGATGAAATACCAAGATCAAATGGATACCATAGAGATAAATATCATAAAATGAGTGTGAATAGACTAACCAAAATATCATCAAAAGGATGAATATGGTGGATTACTTGTAGAGGAATGGAAAAAAGGGAAGAAAGAACATCCATGTGTATGTAATACCTAATTACAATGTTTGATCTTTGTACCTTTGATTTTTTGTAATGTTTTAATATTTTCTCATTTTTTTGTATTTTTGAAATTGGGACCAACAATGTCACTCAAAGTGTGGTAAGATAAAAAAAAAAAAAAATGATTTCCTTAATAAGGAATACTAGGCATGTTTGTTTATCCATAGTCATATTATCCCCGATCTCGGTGATCATAGTGAGCTCATACTCAATATATGACTCTGTGATTGATCTTGAAACATGGATTTCATATGTCGAGCTTAAGCTCCTTATCCAGGTTTATGCACTCTGCGCCATAGTTGATGGGTATGTTGGTGTGCATTCTTAAACCACATTTTATTCTAAAATTTATGATTGTTTAAATTATTGGGATATTTGGAGATCTTGGAATTTTTATCTTAGCTTAATAAAGAAATTGTTTTGGTTTCTTATAAGATAATATGTTACTTGTTTGATCTCAGGAAGTGGGAGAATAAAGTGGACATTTATAATTGATGTTAGAAATGATGGTGGGATTGCTAAAATCATTAATAGAAGGATAATGTGATGGATGAAACGGATATGGTCTAAGAATTAAAGAGAATGGGAGACCATTAGGTTTCCCATAGACTAAATATAAAGGGATATTAGGATGTGGCCCTAAGATGGAATATGAAGGACTAATTGAAGGTGTACCATATATAAAATATGATGGGATACTAGGATGTGGCCCAAGAATAGAAGATAATAGTCTATCCAGAGAATACCTAGTAATAGAAGATGTTAGTCTACTAGGACATGGCCTTAGAACATAATATAATGGGCTACCAAGAGGTAACCCATAAATAGATGATGAAGGGATACTCGAAGGTGACCCACATATAGAAGAAGATAATGGGCTACTAGGTGGTGACCCAAGGTAAGATTTTGATTGAAGAATCATGATATATAAAGATTGATTGGGTGATGAAAATATAGGTCATGGATCAATGCAAGAACCAAGCATTTCATCATGAAATGAAGGATGAGAAGAGGGAAGAACAAGAGGAGTATCAAGTTTCATGATCTTCTATTTTTCGACAAAAGGGATCAACCTCTTTCCTATAATATGTGAATGTATCTAAGTCTAAAGAGAATCTTTGTAATATCCTAGGGAATGTCATCGTGTGGCCCCATAAATTCTTTGTTCACTTACGAAAGAAATCGATCAAGTATGGGTTGTTTTTCTTTGACCATAGTATATTGATTGGAAGAAAGATATCCAAAAAGTATGGAATATTGATTGATAGAATAAGATGACTCAAGAGATAAATTAGACTTGGATTGAGATGTCTCGCGAGTGGTAGAAGATGGTATTGGTTTACCTATAAGATGATATAGTGTTGGTAAACAAATAGGATTGAGTCGAAAGTCCATATATTGTGATGTAGGAGTCAATGTAGATGATTGATTAGAGGGACTTTGAGTCACACAAATATTCAAAGGAGGAAGATGTTGTTGAGGTGGCTAGTAAACATGGTCTGTGAAGAAAGAGAGGACCCCGAATTAGGATTTGAATTAGAGGAATAGTTTAGATTAGAATCCTTAGAAGAATGAGGGGAATCAAAAGAATAATTTGGATTGGAATCGTCAAAATCATACCATTGAATATGAGAAGAAAGTGGGAAAATGGGTAACTAAGTGGATTATCTAGCGTGAAGAACCAAATGAGGCTTAGCCATGATGGGCGTCCTTTGATGGAAATGTCAAAACCTTGATTCCTTATTTTCATAAGTATAAGGGACCATGTGATAATAAGTCATTTTTGGCATCATTAGATACAAATGTCTAGACCTAGATAGTGTGATTGAACTCATTCACGGTGAAGAAAGTTCTATGTCAATTTGAGTAGCATAACGGCAACCAACTAGATATTTTACAAATATGGAGATGATTCTATGATTTTCAAAAGAAAATCTAAGGAAAAAAACCGTAATGACACAATATTGACAATCTAACAAGGTTTGAACAATAATTTTGTAAGTGCAAATGTCAAAATGGTTAATCAAAATTTAGCAACACAAAGGATATAAAGGAAACTTTTCTAATGTTCAATTTGATTTAAAATTTTCTTGATAGGAAATGATTTTGCTAAGGTTTGACAAGTGTGTCCATGTACTATAATGAACTTAGAAAAAAACAAAGGGATTGGAGCCTAATTTTTGATGCCCCATCCTTTTCATAAGATTCATAATGAACTAATTTTTCTAAGGTTGATTTAAAATGGACCCTAATACAAAAACCAAGCAGCGTAATAACGTCAAATCATCACAAAGAATGTCAATCAAAGAATAAGAAAAATTCCAAAGGCAATATACAATAAGGACACCAATGAATAAAGACTGAAACATTATCAAAAGTTACGTGTAGAAAACATTATCTAGGACACAACAATGAATTACAAGACTATGATTCAATCACAAGAATAGATACTCCCTACATTTTTTAACTATAGGTTTAGTGAAAATAATGACAACACAA
Source organism: Taxus wallichiana var. yunnanensis (assembly GCA_018340775.1). NCBI lineage: Eukaryota > Viridiplantae > Streptophyta > Pinopsida > Cupressales > Taxaceae > Taxus > Taxus wallichiana. The sequence continues at coordinate 311,992,779 of CM031236.1, forward strand.
TATCACCACTTAGGTCAAGTTTAAAATAAACAATACCTAAATACTAAGAAAGTGTTGACATGATCTCCCAACAAGGTATACTAAAACAAGTTTAGATACAAACAAAGTCTAAGTCCTTGGAAATGGAGGCTACAAATGCGAGTAGTGCAACAACACTATTTAGACACATTAATCAATATTTGTGGAAAAATCAAGATTTTAGTATCAAAATGATGTCACCATAATGTGAGCAAGTGTAATGATGACACTTTCCAAAACTCAAGACAATGTTGGGATCCAAACTAAGTCTAAGTATATCAAGAATTTGTTAGTTATGCGAGTAGCATAACAATATAATTTAGAGACTTAGATCAAGTTTCACAAAGGAAACAAGATGTAAGTATCACAAATTGTATCAATATGATGTGAGCATCGTAATAACTCAAAGGAATTCAATGATGAGACAACCTAACTATAATGAAGTCTCAATATGAGTATCGAGATGATGGCTCCCAAGATATAAAGACATACTAACATACTTTTAACGTTTACTATCGTAGTCGTAATAAAGAAGGATGTAAGCGGGTACAAAAGTGGTGGACATAATATTTAGTAGCACTATAAATGTATGCTTTATTTTGTCCCAAAATAGTCAACAAGAAAATAAAGGAGTAGACCAAGTAGTGATGAAAATACTTGGTGTAACTTTGCAGAGTTTTGCCTTGTCTTAAGACTAGTGAAAACTAAGACAAAGTAACTCTTTGTAAAATTTTTGATGAATAAAAAAAGGCTAAAACTTTGATGGACTCTCCCCTTATTTGAAATAACAAGGTTTTGACTCCAAAATAAGTTTTTGCTTCATGATATCTTTATATAATGTGATAGATAGAGTCTAGTTGGCTCCAAGCCACAAGCTTCCTATTGTTTCACTCTTTAGATGTCACAAACTATCTTTGTGAGTGTGGTTTACTAAGAAAATTGCACTGAATAAATCAAGGAGTATCCCAACTTTACTTTTACCCCTTCGATATAATGAGAAATAAATTTCATTCATTTGTATCACACCAGAGTCACTTGAAGATAATTTTGACACTAATCTCACAAAGGCGTACTAGTTAGTTGGGTAACGGAGAACTTCCCGTTTCATTCACCCTTTCTCCTAAGGTGTGAACTACTTTGGGGCTCATGGGGCGATCCTCATAATGAGTTTGATGTATTATGTCAAGATACTTCCCCCATTTTAAAGTGGATGAGCTATAGCTCTTAACAAAAACTTCAAGTACATTTGTGTTGAATAAAGTGGTGTCTTTTTTATCTTTCGGATTAAGAAATGAGGTTTAGAACACCATTGGAAACCTGAAACATACGTGTACTTAGAGTTTTGTTTAGATCCCAATTCTCTAACAATCATTAGGTGTGCTGCACAAATGATTTTATTATTTTCCAATAGAAAGTGAATCAAAGTTGATTTTGTTTCTCAAGATCATCGAAGGACGTAAGAGAAGAGAATACATAATGATTTTACCCAACTAGATAAATACAAAGGAAAACATTAAATCAAATGAACTTTAAAAAAATCTTGATAATTTGTTTATTCCCTTAAGCAAAAATGAAATATTAAGTTTCCAATTTAACCAAATGTTAGAAAAGAAGACCAAAGTTATTCTTTATTCTTAAGATAACCAAAATGTGCAAGAGAAGAGCATACACAAACTTTAGCCTAACTAGATAGAAATGGAAAACTTCAAATCAAAGGACCAAAAACATGCTTTGTAAAAGGTTCATTTCCTTAAGAAAAATGAATAATGAAATCTCCAAGTTAATCCAAATGTTAAAAACATAGAGATTAAAGTTGTTTTTTATTCTCAAGATCACCAAAAGGTGCAAGAGAAGAGCATACACAAGCTTTGGTCTAAATCAAGTAAAGTATGGAAATACAACATTCATCAAAGCATTAGACATGTTAAAAATTACTAATTTTATAATAAAGGAAAACATAAATTTTATATAAGTGTAAATCCTAAATTTATGTTTTTATTACATATTTCTCTTCAATACCTTTCCAATGCAAGAAAAATAGAGTCATTTTGAGTTCGGGAGAAAATGTTATGGCCTCCAGAAGATCGGTTATGCACATAAATTGACACTAGTGCACCCAGTTTGATACCAACACACCCATATTAATGCTTATGCACCCAAATTAATGTTTACGTGCCTAGATTAATGATTACACACCCATATTAACACTTACGTGCCCAGATTAATGCTGACATGCCCATATTAACGCTACACCCAGATTAACACTTACGCACCCAGATTAGTGAAATATCTTCACCATATTGAAGAAATGGATGCGAAAGAGATTATGCAAGCTATTCCATTAATGGATTAAGGATCTTGGTCAAGCTAGGAGCTTGGTCCTTTTTATAGCTTTCTATTTGGGGAAATATTGAATCAAAATGAATGTGGGACAAAGGATAAAGTAACTTTAGACTAATTAACCATGATTAGATGATTTAACTAATGAGTTAGCAACTCATGGGAGTTGGGGTGCTTTAATTAATCAATTAGGATTAATTAATAGGCTAGAATAAGCTTTTTAGGTTATTTAGAGGTGATTTAGCAGGAATTTGATATGATTCGAAGCATTTGAAAGAGAGATTTAGCCAATAATAGGGCTTATTGATTAAATACATTGTTAAAAAGGATTAACTAATTAATAATAGTTAATTAATTGATTCGAAGAGGATTGTAACTAATGAAGTGTCATTAATTAGCACCCCAAATGTGATAGAATCTAGTTAATTAAAAGAGTTTCATTAATTGAATAAAATGGAGGAAACATTATTTAATTAGTAGAAATAACTAGTTATAACAGAAATTATGAGATAGAGGATAATGAGCACCGAGTTTAGCATTAAAACTACTGAAGCATATTTTAGGTGTCTATAACCACAGCTGCATACTTTACCAAATTGGTGGAGGTTCTTCCTCTCACCTATGTTATGATGTAGAGAAAACATAAAATCAGTCAATTATTCAGATTATCAATATGTTTACAAACTTCACTTCTACCTAGCTCTACAATGGGAAGATCATACAAGGTTCTTATTGTGCTTAACTTAGCTTATAAGGAAATAAATTGACTAATTATCACTTATGAATTTCTACTACACTATCATATCCTTCTTCCTTCTGCGAAAATAGATACCACTTCATGAACTATGGTGATCTTAAGTCCTTCACTCACCTTTCATCAACTTTGCCATCATCCCCTTAATTTTCTCTTCATTTGAGCAGTCCAATTTAGATTTTTAGTATTCTTCCACCTTTTTGTACCTTGCACCCTACTCATACAATTTATAAAACAATAGATCATCCCCCAAATTTGGTGGAAAATAATAAAGAGTTCAATATTTCATTTACTGTCCCAAATTTACAAAACAATGTCCTCAAGACAATGCATTTAGTCCAACCTTGGATGAAGTAAAAAAAAAAAAACCATAATGACATAGTTCCACTATTAGTTACCCTTAATCATACCCAAGGTGTGCATAAATTCTCAATATCCTACTCTTTTTATTGTTCTCTCTACCTCGCTTTGTGCATTCTTTCTCACAAACCCTCACTAGGTCTCCCTCATCTCTTATCAAGCATAGAATCATATATAAAAAGTTTAAAAATAAAAGAAAGATCATTTCAAGTACTCATTAATGTATTCTATGTTTTAAAATTCAATATTGGGATCCATGTTTAACCCTTACTTTGAGAAATGGACCTCTAAATTAGGTCCTGATTTGTGTAACCTAACTTTGGTAGTGTCATTGTCATCTTTAGCTCAAGACCTTGCTAATAAAACTTAAAAATTCCTTTTTATGTCTTGAAGGATCCTCTTGACATCATTTGTATTAAGTTTCAGACTAAAACTCCTTGAACTAATCCCTTAGTCCATAAACCTTAGTTAGCTCCTCGAAAGGCTCATATAAACTCGAGAAAAGGGAGAATCACTATAAATTGAATAAGATATCGAATCAAGGGCTATAAACCATACATGATTATAGTATTATCAACATTCAAATGATATTGTTACCAGTGATCCTTGGTATTTCCTCAAATCTCAGGATTCTCCTTCTTTTCGTTTGTCCTGTCGTGAAGGAATAATGGTTTTGATTGATTAAGGTTCTCAACACTAATCCTCATGCTCTTTATGTATGTGATTGAATCTAAATAGTTTGTAGAAACTTAGAAACCTAGATTCACCTTTCAAACTCCTTCCTTATTGATAATACACCCAATGATTCTTTCATCCAAGATTCACTAGTCTTTCAATGTTCTTTAGACAGGGTAATCACTCACGGTAGAGGTTGTATGCTTCATGACAATAAGAAAAATAGATCAATGAGTTCATGAGGTACCCACGGAGTTTCATGCATGAGAAGAACTTTAATACACACCATCTCAAGCATAAAATTTAGTAAACTCATTATAGACTTACATCCTTGATGTGTCATAATACCCTACCCGGAACACTCAAGGAGTTTCTTCATTTATCAAGAATTAAAAAAACTATATGCATTCCTTTCCCAAACTCTTAAGAATACATAACTTGTTCTCTTCCCAAAGTTTTCTTAACTACTTGAAACTCACACCTCGATCAAGACCTCACATTTTTCTCTAACATGTACTAACCCATACACACACAATGATATTTCACAGAAATCATGTCATAAATTATCTTCATAGGTAAGCTATAGCTTTCTAACAAACATGCATAAGTTCTCCATTAATCATTCAATAAGCAAAAAATGTGTCACATAGTTGCAAAGTACATACACAAAACAATATTATTTTCCTTCCTTGAAACTTGAACATGATTTCCATTTGAATGGGAATGAACACAATAGTTACATGAGCCTTCTTACTACCTTAGACCATCATGAGCTCGATATTCCTTGTTTTTTCAGGGCAATTACACCATAATTCATAATTTCAACTCATGTTAAACAATATCCTTACTTAGAGTGTCTTACATTTGCACAAAATATCTGTTTTATGATTTATGATCTCTAGAGAGGACTCAATTACCACCTATTGCCTCATTCCATCCTTACAAATCTTGGATCTCCAAGACTACATTAAAAATCTCAAACCACACCAAAATTGACCTTACATTTTGAATTAGCATTTTGGAGGAAAATGCCTCATTTGAAATTTGAAAGGTCTAGAAACCAACATAGACAACTAAACAAAACCTAATGACCTATGACACATTGTTATTACACTTGAAAAGATAAACTAATTTCCTTATGAATTATTTATAGGATCTTCATGCATCATAATCTAGGGTTAGGAAAATATTAGTCCTCATAGATAGACTTCTTCTTCTTCTTCCAATTCTTTTGCTTCTTCATCTTTACTCTATCCTAAACTTAATTTTTAGTTGGTTCCTCATATTTGGCTTCACTTATGCACCTTGATTGAATGTCATCTTATATTTGGTCTTCATAAAGGAAGTGGGCTTCTTCATAGGCTTCTTATTCTTCTTCATTTCCTTACTCAATCATCATTTTTGCCTCTTAAACATGTTGTTACTACTCTTTCTTATTTACATCTGATTTTCCATGACTCTTGTCTTCTGGTTCATCATTCAATTGATTTTTATCATCCATTTCATGATTTTTTTTCATATTTTATCTCCATTTCTTAGCCTATACCTTCAATGCCATTTTATTCTTCTTTCTCCAAGTTTTCTCTAGCACTCATCTTGACTTTGATCTCATCTTCTCCACTAATCCAGCTCCACATGATTGTGAGATCTCTCCATGATCTCTTCATAACAATGAATACTGCATTTTCACCCTTATCTGATCCACATTGAGCTTGAGTTGGCCCACAAACTTCTTATTTTATCTTTGCTTCACTCTTGTTCTCCATTTATTCATTCAAGGCATCATTTCTTGCCTCTTCTTCTTTCCTTTTGTACCTGCATTCACACATTCAAAGGCATAGTAATATTTAAAACTTGGAGGATCATTATCCCCTTGAGAATGTGCATAAATGAGCTCTTCCTCTTCATCACTCTCTTATTCATACACTATCTTCTTGTCAACCTCTTCTTCTTGCTTTCTCATCATCTTCTCTTTTGTCTCAACTTCCTTTATTCTTGTTCAATTTCTTTCCTCAATTTTTCTCTCTTTCTCTTCCTCACAAGTAGCTCTAATGGCCACTTAGCTTTCTTCTTAATCATTATTCCAACCAATTCCTCTACTTCTCTCTCTATATATATTTTTTATCATTTGTATTGACTGTCCCACATCCCTCTTCAACTCTTGTATCTCTTCTTACATTTTTAACTCTCTCTATCTCTATTTTTACAACTACTTCTTCCTTTCCTCTTTTATTTTCCTTTCTCTCTCTTCTTGTTCTCTCTTGTTTTCAAATATCTCTATAAATATTTTAATCATACATGATGTTGATTCTACTTCATCTTCATCATTTGTGTTCTCTCGATTTCCAAGATCTAACCACCCTTTCTTACATCAAATTTCTTCTTTCTCACATCATCCTTATCACTCTTATATGTTTCTATTTCTCTATCACATTCTCATGTAATTTCTTTAACTTGACCTTTTTTCTCTTAGCTACCAATGTCTTCATCCATTGTGGCATCTTGTACCCATTGTCAATGACTAATTTTACTCTTTTATCTTCACTCATCTTCACTTGTCACTTTCACTACACATACTTCCACACTTTGTTAGCCACAATGAAAATCAAATATCGATAACAAGTAAGAGACACTTTACGATACAAAATGATGTAGATAAAACATAAAATCAATCAACTGTTTAGTTATCAAAATGTTTACAAGCTTCACTTCTACCCGGCTTTGCAATGGGAGGATCATACAAGGTTCTTATTTTGCCTAACTTAGATTATAAGGCAATAAATTGACTAATTATCACTTGTGAATTCCTACTTTGCACTATCATATCCTACTTCCTTCTTTGAAAAGAGATACCACTTCATGAACTATGGTGATCTTAATTCCTTCTCTCACCTTTCATCAACTTCGCCTTCATCCCCCTTAATATGCTCTTCATTTGAGTAGTCCACTTTGGATTTTTATTCTTCTTACACCTTATTACACCTTGAAACCCGCCCATACACTTTAGACAACACTAGATCATCCCCAAAATTGGTGAAAAACAATGAAGAGTTCCATCTTTCATTTACTTGCCCAAATTTGCAAAGCAGATTCCTTAAGACAATGCATTTGGTCTAACTATTAGCTCTCAAAATTACACCCATGATGTGATTGTGATTGATCAATAATTCTAAGAAAACAATGGGATCATCTCCAAGTTGTGGGACCTTGCACACTTTATAAAGACCTCTAGAGAAGGCCGTTTCCTCTACTTATTTATACCACTAACACTACTCCTAATGCTAGAAATAAATCTATGTATCATTATTCTATGATTTTATGGAACAAAGGTGAGAAGATATGCACGAAGGAAATCCTAAGCTAAGATAAGGAGATAGTGTCAAAAAGAGGGTTTATCACTCTCCACAAGGGGAAGGAAAACATGAAAATGTGGGAGAGAGGGTGGATAGACGTGCACCATAGATAACCATGCAAACCCAACATCCAACGCATTGAAAACATAGTGAAAATGGAACCTATAAGTGGGGAATGTGTACAACGTTCCAAAAATGTGAAGCAGATAGGCAAGACACGATAGAAATGAGAAAAGGGAAGACAGAAGTTCCACAAAACCTGATTTATTTTTAAGGATGCACAATCATTTTACATTCATGGCATAGGGTGGGAATACATTGCAGAGACCAAGTATGAGGTCTAAAAATCATGGGAATTCAGCCACCATTTTGGCATGGTGTCATTACAACAAAGAGGTGTCTTTTTAAATGAGAAATGCTCTACAATTTATAGAATAAGGAGAGAAGATAATTAGAAAGAGGGGGAAACTCATATTTGAAATTAAAGCGCTAACAATCAACAATGAATACCTACAAATTTTCCTGCAAATGCTATTAGATGTACCTCCCCATGTCTATTTGGCATGTAGACGAAGGAAGAGGGTAGGATATGAATGAAATATTTTGGTTGGATCAATTATATGTGTGCATTAATGACCAGAAATATGTTTCCTACTTTTTACATACCAAATCCTACCAAAATCTAAATTTCAAAAATCTAATGTGTAACCCATGTTACATATTTCTCCGAACCCACGTGTCCATGTCTCAAAGACCTGCAATAGAATTTATGGTGATCTAAAGGTCATTGTACGCACCCAAAATTACATGTGCTACATTGTCAGGAAAATGGTTACAAGAATCCCCAATGATGATTTAAAATCCTTTCAATAAGGTGTTTGAGATCCAAAACCCATTCACAGTGTATTTTTGTAGCCTATATAGCCTTGCTTAGATTTTCCATGAATTTTTCCAACTTCCTACTTCTTTCTATGCTTCTTTTGGCCTTGGTGTGCCCGCCGCCCTAATCTGGTAAAGTGGTTTGCAAACCACCACCTTGCAGTGGAGCCACTCCTAAAACCGTCACCGCTTGCAGGCGGTGGTCTGCCCGTTTCTAGATTCTTCACGTGTGTTTTAAACATGTGATTATTCACTTAAGTTTGCTTTTTACATGCATCCATGTGCCAAATTGTCTAAAATTAGCTTTATTTTCTTGGTTCTCCTTGTTCCTTCTTTTTAAATAAGACTTAATTAGTTGGAACTACCTCTTCTTTCCTTGTGCATGAAGTAACCTCATAACCTCTATTCCTATATATTCCATTCTTGTATTCAAGAAAATGGACCTAAGAATTTTGTGTATCTTATATTTTTTTCTGCCATAATATTGTTGGGAATCGCATATCCAAGTTCATATCTCTTCTACTTACATTACATTTAGATTACTTCCAATATGTCATTACTCAAGCGCCATCCTCTTATTCTTGTTCTTTTCATTCCCAATCCCTTTGACTCACATGAACACTCACATAAAGAAAGGAAAGAACTCGAGGGGACAAACCTTGATACTACTAGATTTTCCAAGGTTCTTTCTCTTCCGGGTTGGATTTGTGTATTTGTTTACTTTGTTTATTAAATTGTCAATTGTGAATTTTTAATTTCAATTACATATCGAATAGATTAGAGAAACAGTCCATTTCAATTAGCTAGATAATTTTAACTAGATCAAATCAATAGGAATTTGTCTCTTCAACATTACTAGGGAAGATGTGGGGAATAATAGCTCTGTTAGGGTTATGATTTGTTCTTCACTTCTGAGGTAGGGTTGGAAGGAATTTGATTGAGTTAGAATAGAATGTTTTTAGATTAATATTCACACATCTGCACAAATAGTTAGCTACATCATCGGCTAACTTTTTGTATTTAATTTGATTATTAGATTAGATGTATTTTCTAAAAAATTAGAAAAGAACAAAAACATTTACTTTCCATAGATTAGTTTTTCTTACTACTTTATTTCGATATATTGAGAAAACACCAAAAATATAGGTTATATTTCCTTTAATAGATAGTTTATTTACTAAAAACAGATCAATTCATCTTGCATGACCATCAACGGTCCACACCAAGAAAAGACTTACAGTTGTGATCCCCTGGTCCCACAACCCAAAGGGCGAGCTAATAACTAACATTGACACAAGTTTGCATTTACCAGTCTTACGCACACCTGCAATTTACACTAAGAAAATAGCACAATTCAATACATTAAACATAGCTGTTAATCAAGCCTATGAATTTTGGATTGCTCTTGTAAGTAGGTTTTGATTGCATGCATGACCATCTAAGGGCCACAACCCCCATGAGTCTTTTGTTGTGATCCATAGGTCCCGCAACCCAATGGGCCTACTAGTCAACTAGATATTGACACTAGTTTACACACATTGGTATTCATATCTTCAATTCCTCCACCCAATATTATTACGTAGCTTTCATTTTTGAACGTAGCTTGACCGATCGGGCTAAAAATTTAGGACAAGACCAGAAAATCACCCATAGTCCCCGCAGACTCCACCAAACCTCTTGTCTTCACTTCCATGACCGTGACTAGAAACCCATACGAGGCATCTGCAGGATACATTCCATGTATTTTGTAACCAATAAATAGAATCTCGAAGAACTAGACATCGATTGGAGTCTCTAAGTAGCTATCATATCAGACCGTACCATCACACCTCTTTAGGTTAGGAGAGCATTATTTTCCTTAGATTCACATATTCCAATATTACGTGTCAAAGACATAACGCTTCAAAATTATATTGATCACTGCCATCACTTTCACTTCCATTTCATTTCCACACCGACTATCTCGGCATGACCTCGGGAGGTCAGGTGCGAAAAATTTCACGTGTTGATTTTCTATTGTACAAAATTGGTGAACTTGACGTGAAGAGATAGTCCCTAAATGTTTCCACTTTCTTCATCCATCCCTTATTCTGTGGGTATTCTTATACCCCTCAAATATGTCGGGATACGATAAGTATGGTCATCCCATCTTGGGTTTTGGCATGTACCATTGCCAATCAAGTATACAACAATAATCACCTTCACTTTCCACATGGGCGTAAAATTTCTCATCCGCTCAAAACCCTCTGCTTCAGGGAACCAATATCGGTTCTTCTATACACATTGAAGAACTTGATTAGGTTACTCAGACCTATCCCCTCGAACAATCAAGTTCAAATAACATGACATTCACTAGTGAAGAAATTTCATCTCCCGGTATTGTTTCGACATCCCATAAATGTACAATCGATCAAATCCCCCATCTAGATGAGGATTATTTATCATGATATGCTAGGAGTGAACAAAAATTCCAGCACATGAACCAATCTTTTGATAGGTTGCAAGGACAAGGTGATGTCCTGCTTAAAAAAAATAATGTTACCCCACCACCAACTGATAATACAACCAATGAGGGTGGCATCATCGTGAACAACTCATAGTAGGATACCATACTCCTAAAAAACCTCCAATGGTTCAAAAACGGTACCTAAGCAAGACACCGGCACGTTAACGATCGATGTCATTTCAACTTTAGTAGACAAGGTCAAAGAGTTAGAGCTTACCTAGAAAATGTAGAATTCATGCAGGGCAAGGTCAAACTTCATCCTACATGTAGAACTATGGACAAATACCGCCTGTAATCCTCTAGTCTACATGAATACTCCAAACCCTGGGCATTTGTTAACTAGGATGGGTACCTTGGGTATGCCTCCTCAAGTCACATATGGCTACCTACAACGGGCACCACTAGAAGTGCATCTTAAAATGCTATACTATCCAAAAATGTAATGTTCCTTGGCTTCACACCTTCAGCTCCGTATCAAAGTGGTCAACCCCCCTATATGCACACATACTCTAAAACACCACAAGGAGATGCGTACACCTATCAGGTCCTTATGGTTATCCCATGAGGAATTCCTATGCTATGCCATTTAAGTAACCAATGCAACCTTTGCTTCCCCAACAAGGACCTTCAATGGTTGAAATATACGTAATGGGAACTTCCTCTGGAATTTTCCATCCGGACATTCATACTCCCAAGACCATTTCCCGATCTTCCAAATTTTAAAGGGGAAGGTGACAAAATTATCACATCAAGGCTTATACAACAGCCATTCCAAAGTTGCTCCCATGGGACGAGTTGCTGCTGAAAAAAATTCCCTAAGACACTAGAAGGTATTGCTCTTGGTGGTATTATAGAATATCGAAGGCCTCGATACACTCTTTTAAATAACTCATGTCAGAGTTCATTAAGGATTTTGATATGAATAAGCTGCTAAGAACAAGGATAAGATAATTCTTGCACATCAAACAAGAACATAACAAATATAGCCCACTTCATTCAGAGGTGGTGATAGGTTTTCTATTCTTCCACAAGTTCTCCAAACATGGACCAAACAAAACTTTGTGATTTATTTCTCCACTCTCTCAATAGAGAGAAAAATGAAAAGGTTAAAAATTTCCCACTCAGGAGCTATAAGGAAGTGCTATAAGGCACTCTTCTAATTAACCAAGCAGCCATTGATAATGGTCGTAAGACCTACAAGGAAAATGGGAAGTTATTCACTCCTAAAAATGCTCCTGGCTACCCCAACAACATGAACAATAATTAAGGACCAAAGATCCTTAATAAGAATCGTGGATTCATGGTGACGGTGTGACTAAGCTCGATGCAGCCTAGAATTATCAGATAACATCTTGTCATGATGGCACATCACTCAAAGATAGGTTGAGCGCTCACCCAAAGCATGCCAAGTACTAGGTCTCTCTTTAGGGTTGTTATATTAGGATGGTAGCATGGTGAAGTGATAAGGACATATAGTTAGAAACTAATCCATCATTACATAGTTATACCGAACCAGATCTATAAAGGCATACATTTAAGTATAAATCATCAAGAAATCAATAGCATGTAATGATAACACATATAAGACACTTTGGTTCAGAAAATATTCTTCATATATTAAACATGAAAACAATACAAAGGCTTGATATAATAATAGTCATGTGTGCATGGATCTGTTACAATTATCCAGTCTCATGCACTCATGAATCTCTAACCCTTCAACACGGTATATCAACTAGGTGATTCATCTAATATATATAGGGTGGGGAACTTTCCCTTCACTACTAACTATGCCAAAAATAGGTCACATGCTAATAATAGCCACGTGCCATTTACAATTATAGCCATACATGCAAGTATGCTATCTATAGATCACTTACAGTTAACTAGAGTGATGAATCTATTCTTGGATTACTTCCATGCAAGAGTGCTTTGATATGATCCTTGAAATATAGACAAAGCGTGGTGCACAAGTCTCGGCATTGCTTTGTGTGTTCCACATGCTAGCCTCTGAAAATAGACTTGATCTACAAAATTGGCTAAGTCCTGAAAGTTTGACTTGGCACCTCCGTGCGTGACACCTTCCTATTCCTTTATGCCTTCAATCCCATCCTATTTTTCCGCAAAGACTCTATGTGTGAGTTATGATAAGTGTTTTATTTGATCAACATTACCCCACGCTAATCTCATTATCGCCCCGAGAATGGTGATGTCCATAACTGAGTAAAGAATAGTTGAAATACATAATGTTGAATGAATCTTACACAAAGAATAGAAAAGAATTAAAGAATCAAAGAATTATTTAGGCTTTAAGCTCCTCTATTTCTTTCTAAAGTATCATCTCTAGATACTCCTCCTTTATGTCTACTTCTAAGTTCTCCCACTCTGTTAATGCCTTTTCTACTTTCTCTGGAACATCCACAATGATAGATTCTAGCTCATCCTGAGTTAGTTTTCCTTGCTCATTCTATATTACAAGCATTATGCTTGACATAGATGTATGCATCCCTTCCAGCACATCCATATTTTGAGCAATGAGTTTTCCAATTTCATATAACCTCTCTTTATGTGGTGCCTCTACCATGGCCAATGCCTCGTGCTTCTGCTTCACCATAGTTAGTCATTCAACATGGCCTAGTGTGTTATCCTTCATGGCCTTTTGCACCTCATTGTCTTACGCTCGCGTGTTTTTACCCTTATTAGTGCATCGGAGATGTTTATATCATTAAGGCATGATTGGCTTTCTTGGATCCTCTCGGAGTGCTTGTAGTAGGCCCTCATATGTAGCAATCTTCCTTACTACTACAGCCTGTGATTTTTCTACCTCTTCTACTGGGTCCTTGGGCTACTTTGGTATACGCACCTTTTCATCCTCTAATACTAATTTTATCATTGTTCTTACGTAGTGCATCGCAGAAGGAAATTATTTTGGTACCTGTGATTCCAAATGTGGGCGTACCTTTAGTATATCATCTCCAATTTCCTCCGCCATACTAACAAAAGTCTCATATTTCATTTTTCTCAGATCCCTCTCCTACACTAAATGCGCTATTTCCACATCCTTTACTTTTAGCTCCTCTGTCAGTGCTTTAATTGTAGTAGATTTGTCAATGTTTCTTCTAGCTACCTCAGCAAATACTTTCACCAAGGCATTGCTTACCTACTCATCCGTCATAACAGTTGGTTTAATTGTCATGTGCCAGACTTCTGGTGCCTTCTTCAACCATCTAGATGCACATGATTCTTCACAGACATCAAAATCTAGTTCATCCATATGCGTATGCATCAACCATGAAATTTTCTTTTGTGTTCATAATGTCACCTTGTTCTTGTCCATAAGCACCCATCCAAATAAATATTTTTACACGACGGTGCTCTAGAACCGAGTGTGAACAATCATCTCTTGGTCCTCTGCATACCCCATTATTTGTACCCTTACGTCCTCACTTGTCGACAGGACCTTGGCCCTTTTGGAATGGCGGCATCAAGGTTAGGAATATTGGTTGTATCCTCATCCTTGCCTTGTGTAGCTTCTGATTGCTCCCTTTCTTCCTCTCCATTCATTTTTTTCTCCTCCTTGTTCTGAGGCTCCTCTTCTACCCTATGATGGATTGGAGATGGAAGTGCTTTCTCCTCAGACTCTTTTGCTTCTTCATCTAGCTTGAGCTTTCTTCTTCTCTTCTTCTCCTCAGGTTCCTTTACCGATGAGATTCATGGTGACTTCCTTGTTGTCTGTTGGGCTTCTCCTTGTGACCTTGTGCGCTTGAACACCTTTCTGAACCTTTGGTCACCCTGTGCTACCTTATTATTTTCTTCTCCTTGTGAAGCCATCATGTGTTGCTCCTCCTATATTCAGATGGTTACTTCCTCCTGCGCACTAAACCACCACTATCCTCATGCTCTTTGTCCTCTTCCTTGTCATCCTGCATGGGTTTAGAAGGCCTAGGTGTCGGGATGTTTTCCATAATATGATTCCCCTTTGGTGGTCTTGGGAGTACAAACTCGTTCTCTACATACTTATTATTTTCCATCTTTGGTTTAAGTTGGAGATATATGAGCGTGGCCCCGATATCCCCAACAACAAGTGTTTCTGGTTTGATACTCAAAATCTCCAAGATAATACTCTTGTTGTAAGCATTCTTCCCGGATATCCATACTTCTTTCACAAGGTGTGGTATTCATAATCCACCTTATCTACATTAAATACTAACCTCCTTGTATCAGTGAACCGATGAACAAGCTTGAAAATACCGCATTGTGAATGTGTATAGTAGTTTGCACCAAGGGCTCCACGATCCATCCACCATCAGAAAATGCACAATACAAAAGTGTTGGTAAATAGAAAACTGAGCCTACTTCCCCAATACCGAGGGAAACTCCTTTGGTATGCACCACTCCTCTTCAAAATTTGCATGGAGCCTGTCATACCACATCTCTGCTCTCTCCTTTACCCTATCTTTCATAGACCCCTTGCATATATACTTGTTAAATATTTCAACTGGAGACTTGTTATTCATGGGGTATTCCCATATATTTTCTTTCGGGCCATCCGGTACTCCAATCTCCATGAATACTAAAGAAAGTAAGACAAAACCAAAACTTATCTTACTTCTGTGCATGCTTCCTCTACTATTTGTTCTGTAATAAAGTTGGCAATGTTGTAAATAACCCCTTCTGACATGTGCTTTGCCACATGCAGCCACATTGAGTTTACTTGTGACCAATGATCTTGGTCATTCAATTTCGTAACCAGGTGCGCTTTGCTTTTACTCTTTGGACAACCGTGTAATTTATCTATGTCCATTCCACACGGTCCTTTCTAGTATCCCAGTGCTTTGTGTGTTTCTAATATGGAAACCTTGTCAGTTAGGTCATTTTTGATGTCCTCACCCATCACCTTTAAACTGTTACCATGGCAATTAAAATGGGTGTTAGTCTTACCCTTCACCCTACAAAATAGAAGAAGTCCTCATGGACTCGGCTCATCAGCCACCTGTATAATGGTGCATATTTCTGAAGTATGGGAGCTCATATAATTGGTAAACACCAATCCTTTTCAGTAACTTCTCCCCTGTGTCATCATATATCAGCATCCCATCACCAGTTCGCCTGTCCATTTGGGAGTTAAGTAAATCATCCAACTTCTTCTGATTGTCCTTGGTTTGGTGGTTGTACTCACTTATTTTCTCTTTCATATGTGGGAATCCCATTCCTGGCCCACAATTACTTCTTTAGGGTACTACATCTCTGAAAAATTGCTCTTAGGAGTCATCTCTTCCTCCTCTTCCACTACTACCTTCTTCTTTCCTTTTGTTGTTGTTGCTTCCTTCTTTGGAGCCATTCTTCCCTTTGTGTTGTGTTTCTACACCTTCTTCTATAAAGATAAATATTTAATGGTTTACTTCAAACCCTAACCTAATTCAATTGTGCCCTAAATTGTAATCATAAAATTGTTAGGAATTAGAGAACAAGTATGCGGAAACAATTCCTCAAACCACAGCAGTAGGAAACTATATAACAGAATTATACTTGTAGAAATATAACATCATAAATGAATAATGCACAAAAGAAGATAAGAAAAGATTTAATGTGGTTCACCCAATGTGGGCTACATCCACTAAGTACTTGCTCAGATTTTATTATCAACAAGAGTAAAAAAACTCTCACAGTCTTCTCTTAGTTATGAAATCACAACAGAATTCCAAAGATGCTAAACCACATCTAAACCACAATTGACACCCAATTACATAACCTTGATCACCTCTTGATCATTAAGACTCAAGACCTCTTGAACACTCAATATATCTTCAAGATACCCTAACACCTCTATTTATAGGATTACAATCCTTTTAAGAAGTCCTAAAGCCGACCCTAGAAGTTTGAAAGTCATAATCTTTCAACTTCCCACACTTGAAAATATAGTCATGACATTAGCAGCTAATTAATGCAAGTTAACACAAGTTAACAACAACATCGCAGCAACAACACAATGACTACACGACAACATCATAGCAGATGACTACAGAATGCTCCTGAAGTCTCCAAACTTAACTGTTTGAGCTCCAACACTTCAACACTGATTCAAGAAGACCAAAACATTCTCCACACCCCAAAAATCTCCCACTTGGAGATTGTTTTCACCAAGAAAAGTTCTTAACCCTTCATTATCAACCATGAAGGCCAATCAAAGTTGAACACAACTTCAAATTATCCCTTGTGACCGCCTTGGTCATCATATCCACAGGATTCTGATTGGTATGAATCTTTTCTAGCTTCAACTTATCTTCTTCCAAAGTTGTTCGATGACATGATGTCTCAAATTTGAATGTGCTTCATCCTAGAGTGGAAAGCGGAGTTCTTCGCCAAATGAATAGCACACGACTATCATTGTGTAGTCTCCCAAATTCTTGCTTATGACCCAACTCATCAAGCAGTTGTTGTAGCCAAACCATCTCCTTGCTTGCCTCTCGTGGCATAAACATACTCAGCCTCTCGTGGTTAACAAAGCCACAACCTTTTGTAACCATGAAATCCAACTCACGCTATATCAGCAACCATAAATACATAACCTGTTGTGCTCCTCCTGCTGTCCAAATCTCCTATCATGTTTGAATCTACATATCCATGTAATGTAGTGTCTGATCCACCAAAACACAATGTTACTCCCATGGTCCCTCTCAAATACCGAAGGATCCACTTTACTACATGCCAGTGCTCTCTACCTGGATCACTCATAAACCTGCTTACTACTCCCACTACATGGGCAATGTTAATCCTAGTGTATACCATAGCATACATCAATCTACCAGCTGTTGATGAGTACAGTACCCTGGACATCTGGATTCTATCCTCCTCAGTCTTGGGACTCTACTCCTTTGATAATTTAAAGTGACCTACCAAAGGAGTACCAACCAGTTTAGCATCCTACATACTAAACCTCTCCAAGACCTTCTTTATGTACTCTTCTTGAGATAATACCAGCTTCCTCTCCTTCCTGTTTCGAGTTATTCTCATACCAAGGATTTTTTTGCTACCCCCAAATCCTTCATAGCAAAGGAGTCACCTAGCTACTTCTTGAGTACCTTTATTTCCTACATGTTCTTCCCTACAACAAGCATATCATCTACATATAGGCACAAAATAATATAACTACCATCAAGAAACTTCTTGATGTACACAAAATGGTCTGAGTAACACCTTGAGTAACCCTGGTCCTACATAAAACTGTCAAACTTCATGTACCATTGTCATGGAGCTTGTTTTAAGCCATACAAGCTCTTCTTCAATTTTCACACTAACCTCTCCTTCCCTTTGACCTCATAACCCTGTGGCTTCTGCATGTACAATTCCTCCTCCAAATCACCATGAAGGAATGTAGTCTTCACATCCAACTATTCTAAGTGCAAGTCTTCTACTGCAACTAAACCAAGAATAGTCCTAATAGAAGTCATTTAATAACAGGAGAAAAATTTCATCAAAGTCTATACCTTTATTTTGTGTAAATCCCTTGACCACCAACGAGCCTTGTATCTTTTCCTACCTCCATCTTCCTCTTTGATTCTATACACCCACTTTTTCTACAATGCTCTCTTTCCCTCGGGTAGCTCCACCAGATCCCAAGTCTAGTTTTCCATAAGAGATCTATGCTCTTCATCCATGGCCTACTCCCACTTCTTCCTAGCATCCACCTACACTACTTCCTCAAAGCACTATGGCTCTCCACTGTCAATGAGCAATAAATAATTCAAATATGGAGTAAATCATTTAGGTTCCCTTCTTACCCTAGAATACCTTCTCACCTCAGGAGTTTGGGGTTCCTGATGAGTAAGTACCGAACAAAGCTATGCCGAAACATGCCGAACTCCGAACCAGCCTCTTGGACACCTTGTTGTCCACAATGTCCTCTAACACTATGTATTCTTTTTTTTATTCCTCTTTCTTTTCCTGCAACTGATCTTTATACCGACTTTTTCATTAAAGACAATATCTCTAGACTGAAATATTTTCTTGTCTTTAGGACTCCAAAAACGGAAAGTAAAATCATCTTCACCATATCCAACAAAGGTGCATTTCTCAAACTTAGCCTCTAACTTGGTCCTATCATCTTTATCAATGTGAACAAATACCTCACATCTAAATACTCTAAGAAATGAGTAATCAATTTTCTTGCAGGACCAAGCCTCCTCAAGTATACCTCCATCCAAGGCCATAGAGGGTCCTATGTTAAACATGATAAATAGTTGTGCTTACCGCTTCCACCCAAATGCATGAGTGGCAGCCTTGCATGTAACTTCATGCACCTAGCACGCTTCATGATTTTTTCTGTTCATTCTCTCGATACTCCATTTTCTTGTGGAGTATTTGGAACCATTCTTTTCCTATGGACCTCATTTTGCAAATAGTAATCAAGAAATTCATTACCGCAACATTCCCTTCCATTAGCTGACCTAAGACATTTTAGCTTGAGACCTATTTCATTCTCAACCAAGGCTTTCCATCTTTTGAAAGTTTCAAACACATCATATTTCTTTCTAATGCAATATACCCAAACTTTTCTAGTTGCATCATCAATGAAAGTGACATAATAACATGAACCACCAATAAAGTTTTCCTTAGCTGGCCCCCATACATCTCTATGCACTAACTCCAACTTACCCTCCTTCCTGGTAGGTCCAACCTTGAGGAATCTCACCTACTACATTTCCCATAAACACGGTCCTTACTGAAGTCTAAATCTAACTCCTTTAATTTGGGAAACCTGTCCTTTATAATATGCATGCCCTTTTGACTCATATGACCAAGTCTCTCGGTTCCACAAACTTGCATCTCCATCTCGCAACACCTATATTGAAATAATCAACACCACTGGTTAAATACAAAGTACCATTTTTCTTACCTCTTGCAACCACAAGAGCTCCCTCGATAACCTTCGAAGAATCCTTTGTAAAACTAACCGTATAGCCATCACTACCCAGGTTGTCCTACGATATCAAGTTCCACCTAAACTTAGGCATGTGCATGATGTCCTTAAGTAGCCATGTGTTCCCATTTTTCATTTTCACTTGAACACGATCTTTTCCTACTATGCTTCATGGTTCATCATCACCAAGATATACATGTCCAAAATCACCTTGAAAAAAATCATTAAAGTAATGTCTATGTGGGTGGCATGGAAAGAAGCCCTGAATCTAACACCCAAGATTCAGAAATATTATCTAAAGAAATAATTAAGGCATCCTGACAAACTTCAGCTACTACCACATTTACCTCTTTAGTTTCCTCCTTCTTGTTCTTCTTATCCCGAAGATCCCAACAATCTTTCTTAGCATGACCAACCTCCCCACAGTGCCAACATTCTAACTTACTCTTGGACTTAGACCTTCCACGATCATTCGACTTCCCACGGTTACCTTTCCCTTTGTTCTTTTGTCTCCCTCTACTCTCCACCATCAAAGCATATCCAAAAGTAGAAGAATCTCCGGTGCTCTTCCTTCACATTTCCTCACTTAGGATCACGCCTATTACATCCTCAAACTTCAGCTTTGAGTTATTAGAGACTGAATTACTTACAACTATAACCAATTTTTCCTAGCTATCTGGTAAGGATCATAAAATCAACAAAGCCCTAACCTCATCATCAAAGTCAATTTTTATCGAGTTTAAAATACTCACAACCATATTAAATTCATTCAAATGATCAGCAATAGAACCATTCTAAGACATCTTCATATTAAATAACTTTTTCATCAAAAATATTTTATTAGAGGCAGAGGGTTTTTCATATAACTTCTCCAATGCACTCATGAGACCTTCCGTGGTCTTCTCCTACGATATGTTAAAAGCAACCGAAGATGCAAGGAATAAACGAATTGCCCCAAGCACCTTTCTACCCAAAGAACTCCCAATCCTCTTCCACATGGTTGTAGGTTTCTTTGCTTTTTCAGCCAAAGTAACATGGAGGTCCTTCTAATATAAGCAATCCTCCATTTGCATCTTCCACAAACCAAATTTTTCCCATTGAAATTCTCAACCCTCAATCTTCCCTCATCTTCCATAGCTCCCACTCAAGCTTAACTTTCCCTGTGATTTACAACTTCAGAAAAAACCCACCAAAGCTCTGATACCAATTGTTAGGAATTAGAGAACAAGTATGTAGAAACAATTCCTCAAACCACAGTAGTAGGAAACTATATAGCAGAATTATACTTACATAAATATAACATAAATGAATAATGCACAAAATAAGACAAGACAAGATTTAACATGGTTCACCCAATGTGGGCTACGTCCACCAAGAACTTGCTCAGATTTTATTATCAACAAGAGTAAAACAACTCTCACAGTCTTCTCTCAGTTATGAACTCACAATAGAATTCTAAAGATGCTAAACCACATCTAAACCACAATTGACACCCAATTGCATAACCTTGATCACTCTTGATCACCTCTTGATCATTAAGACTCAAGACCTCTTGAACACTCAAGATATCTTCAAGATACCCTAACACCTCTATTTATAGGATTACAATCCTTTTAAGAAGTCCTAAAGCCAACCCTAGAAGTTTGAAAGTCATGATCTTTCAACTTCCCATGGCTGGAAAAAATAGTCTTGGCGTTACGACCAATTGTGACAATTAATGTTAGTTAACAGCAATTTTGCAAAGCAACAAACATAGCAATCGCACAACAACGTCACAGTAAATGACTATAGAATGCTCTTAAAGTCTCTAAACTTAACCGTTTGAGCTCCAGCACTTCAACATTGATTCAAGAAGACCAAAAATAGGCTCCACACACCAACATAAATCACATGCCCTAGCTCTACTCTATCAATCTGCTTCATTCAAACCCTTCTCCTATGGGGATACAAGCTTCTCCAATACACAAATCTACCTTTCACACCTAGTTTTACCCTCTTCGCACCTTGAATCGCTTACTCAACTCTTCACACTTAGCTCTTCGTTGAATTCTCATAGTTGCAAGGGTAGAAATGAATTCGCATCCCATCCTTATATAGATTTTCAATTTTTGATGCATTAATTGCTCCTCCACCTACCAAATATTTCTCATTTATTTCTCAATTTTTTCATTTCCATGTGGTACATCTTCGCGCCACAGCTATAACCTTCTAGTGCACCTTCCTACCTTCTAGTCACAGACTTCTCTTTAGTGTGCGCTCTAGCACCCAACTACCTCGCTGCACCTTCTCTTGGTAGTTATCATGGCTACTGCTTACCTCGCGTTATACTTTTCCTTCATTCATCTCCATCCTTGGTTACTTTTGAGAAGCAATCCTTTGTAAATCACCTTTAGCAGCTTACTTCCTCAACATCCGTAACATTATACCTTCCAATCTTCATAGCATTATACCTGGGAGTCACCAACAATCCACCCCATACTAAAAGTATGTGTAGTCCTCTGCGCATCAACATGCTTCATATTGTAGTTAGCTTCATGCGCACAAGTGCACTTATTACACAAAAACAAGAACTAAATTGACAAAGCATAGCGACGATGAAAGAAACACATTAAGGAAATGCAAAAAGGGAAACCTAATCTATCTAGCAACACTACCTTATTACAAACACCAAGAAGACTTATTTATAGTAGGGATTCAACCTACTCCCGTTAAAGTAACCAGGAAGACATGTTCCATCAATTGCTTCTAACTAGAAAGCACCTAACTCAAGTATGTGAGTTATAACATATGGCCCCAACCAATGCACCTTGAGCTTCCCTGGATGGTGTAAAAACTTAGAGTCATACAGAAGTACCATTTGTCTTGTAAGTTTCTTATCCCTGATATGCTTATCATGTCATGCTTTCTGGTGCACTTTCTCCTATTTCTGACTCCATTGTGCTATGGCCCGGTGCTCATCCATTTGAACCATGTTCTCAATTTGTTCTTCCAAATATTTCTCATCAGCTAGACCTCCAAAGACGTGCAATGCACAAAGAAGGTAACATAAATTCTATAGGAAGAACAGCTTCTGCACCAAACACCAACTGAAAAGGTGTGGCTTTGTTCAATCTCTTATATGTTGTTTGGTAGGCCCAAAGAATAGTAGATACTTTTAATCCCAATCTTTTCATCCCACATCACAAATCTTGGTCAATGTGTGGCTCAAAATCTTGTTGAAAGCCTCAACAGTTCCATTTTCCTGAGGGTGATAGGGTGTTGTCTTGTGGTGGGAAACCATAAACTCATCTAATAGAATTTAGATTGTCTCATTTAAAAAATGGGTGCCCCTATCACTGGTTAAACTTAAAGGACAACCATACCTAGTAAGAAAATTTTCCCATAAGAACCTTGCTACTATAGCCACTGTACAGTCCTTCATAGGTGCTGCTTCTGCCCATCTCATAAGATAATATGTACAAGTAATGATATAGAGTGATCCAGTCCTACGCGCAACTAGTGAAATAGGCCCTACAAAGTCTATCGCCCATTTCTCAAAGGGTTCTGCACTTGTAATTGGTCATAAAGGCATCTCATCCCTCTGTCCTATTCGACCTAGATGCTGACAATGGTCACATGCCTTACAATACTCCTTACAATCCTTATACAACGTTTCCCACCACAAACTAGCAAGTAGGATCTTTCACGTTGTAGCATCACCTGCATAGTGGCCACCTGTAATACCACCATGGGCTTCCTCCATTATATCCTTTCGTTCATCCTCTAATAAACAACAATGTAACACCTCATCTTTTCCTAAATTTTATAAGTCACCAATGATTAACATGAATTGTGCCGCGCGTATAGCAAGTTGCTTTTTCTCCAAGGACCTCATGCCTTCTAGTGCCATCCCCATCCTTAGGAAGAAATCAATTTCTTCTAATGTCGTTCGTGCACATTGTAACCTATACAAATATGCATCAGGCATGGTCTCTTCTATTGTTTGTGCTTCTTCACCTAATTGAACTCTAGACAAGTGATCTCGGTCCAGAATTACTTTTCCCTGGTTTTACCACAACTGTAAAGTCAAACTCTTGAAATAAGAGTATCCATCTACATATGCACCCCTATAAGACGGGCTTGTTCACCAAATACTTCAATTCCATATGATTTGTATAAAACACAAAAGGTGTGTCCAATAGATACTATCAAAATTTACACAAGGCATATATCATGGACAAATCCTCACACTCTGTAGTGGTATAATTCTATTCTACAGGGGTCAACTTCCTACTAGCAAAACAAATGGGATGATTAACTATACCTTCTCCAAGTTGAGCTAAGACAGCACCAATGGTCATGCCAGAGGCATCCACGTGAACATGAAAAGGTTTATCCCATGAAGGAAAGCACAAGATAGGCATGGTAGTAAGTTTCTTCTTTAGTATCTCAAACGTCGCTGCTACGAATCCCCCAATAGAATGTACCTTTCCCCTTGAGTAATTCTTCCAAGGGTGTGGAAAATTTGGCATACCCTTTTATAAACTTCCTGTAATACCCTGTATGACCCAAAAATCCATGCACCTCACTCTGACTAGTGGGTGCTTTCAAGCCTAAAATGACCATAACTTTAGTTGGATCGACCAACAACCCTTCCTTATAGATTATGTGTCCTAAAAGTATGCCAAAGGGATTAGCAAAGATTCACTTCTTGATATTCAACAATATACTCAACTATCTACATCTTTCAAACATTAAGCATGATTGTCATAATGATCCTTAATTAGCCCATAAACAGTCCAATCATCAAGATAGACCTGCAAGAAGTTGTGAATAAAATCCTTGAATGCTTACACCACTATCCTTGAGAATACAGCAAGTGCATTCTTCAATCCAAATGGCATCACAGTATAGGCAAAGCTTCCCCATTCAATAGTGAAGGTGGTCCTTTCTTGATCTTCCAGGAAATCCTAACCTGATGATACCCTAAGAACACATCTATAAATGAATATATCTCACACCCATCTACTCCTAATATTTCCTCTGTGAATGGCATAGGAAAAGGATCTGTAACACATGTTGCATTCAACTCTCTATAATCAACACAAATTTGAATCCTACCATCCTTTTTTATACTTATCACCATAGGACTAACCCATTCTAATTCATCCAATGGTCAAATGATCCTAGATTTCAACATCTTATCAATTTCCTCCTTTACTTTCTCATGTAAATTGGGATTCATTCGATAAGGTATCTTCCTAACAGGGTGTGCACCTTCCTTAAGCTTTATCTTCATTTCTCCAAGTGATTTATGCACGCCTTTAAGTTCATGGTATCCTCTTGGGAATAAGTCCTCATAGTCTCTAAGTAACTCTATGATCTTTTCCACTTCTGACTCTGACCATTAATCCCTAATTATCACTTCCTTAGGTTCAACTTCTATGCCAATATTTACCTTTGTTGTCTTCATAGGTTCATGATATGCGCACGTATCTACATCTGCACTATCTAACACCTCACGTGCTCCATGTGAATGATCAACTTCCAAGTGCTCAACTTCCTCATCATCAATTATGTAAACCAACTTCCCCTTGTCTTTTTCCAGAGAAGCGCACTCAAGTAGTATGGTATCATCTACTTCTTCCTCAAAACGTGCCCCTGTCTCTATCTCACCAAATAATTCTTGAATAATTTCTTCCACTTTCCCACTGTCTCCCATGGTTAAGCACTTGATAAAGCTTAAATCCTTGTTCACTTGTGGTGTAGATGAGAAGAAGTCAAAATTTTGGATCATCCTGTGATCAAATTCTACCAATTGTCAATGTTACGATGTAATTAAGAATATACATACCAAGTACACGCGCAACCTTATAGAGTGGAATAAAACCAATGCACCCAAAGTGAGGGTGGTAATGCTTCTTGTCCTCCTGTCCAGAGTCTATCACACTGCTCAATATGATGCTAAACAGGTTGATCACCATGATAAGGGAAAATATTTGTAGGTGAATTACTTCTTAAAAACCTGGTTAATAAGGCGGTCCCAATCTCTCCCCATTCCAAGAGATTATCCCTGTGAACCACCCACCAACGCGTTGCTATCCCATGCAAAGTATATGACAACATATCTCATCTTTTAATCTGGTCAGCCCAATTTTCCTCCATGGCCTACAAGAATCCAGCCGATCTTCAGATCCAGTATATCGGGGTACTGAGCGACCTATACATCAGATAGAGAGAAAACCCTTTTTGCAAGCAACCGTGCACTTAACTTCATGCCCCACTAGTTCATAAGTACCATGAGCCCAATTATCACAAGAAATACTGGTAGTATTGTTGATTGACTGAGAATCTTCCCAATGAAGGATTCCTTCCTTAGATGGCTCATTGACCTCTGGGTCCCGAATAGCGTGTATATAAATTTTGTTCAAGTCCTCTTCACTCAAAGGTTCCACATATGGTATGGATTTCCCATATGTCAATGGTATTATGACCCTTTCCTCCTTGTTCTCGAAGCTGATATACCCCTTGTTAAACCTCAAATCAGCATTGTTTACATAACACCAAGGGTGCCCAAGCAAAGGGAAGCTATCTACTTCGCAAGTGCTAACACTTTGAAGTCTCCTGTGAACTTGGCCCCTTGTATAGTGATAGATGCATCCTTCAAAACTCCTATGGGAGTAGATTTTGTTTTGTTTTCCATGAACAATACATTAGATGATGGCTGCAATGGAGGTCTCCCCATTTGTACCCATGCATCCAATGTAAGTACATTCACTTCCGCACCTGTGTCAATCAAAATATTTCTCAACAACCAACCATCCATAACAACATTCAAAGTGATCTCCTTGTCGTAGTCAATGCTATCGGGGAGATTCACATGGATTATTTTTCTTCCAGTCTTAGTTCCTACATGCAGAGTATTCCCTTCAACCAATTTCCCAATAAAGGAATAATATTCTCCTAGCGCAACATTCTACATACCTCTCTGATGTCATCAATATCAGACGGGGCCTTTTCTGTATCCTTATGCTCCAACTTCCGAGACTGCTCTTTCAAACACTGTATTTCACCTTGAAGGTTTCTAAGGACCTCTATAGTTTCTGATAGACTTCTTTCTGATGAGTTGGATCTAGATACCTAGCATGCAAAACCTCCTCCCTAGTGATTGTCGACACATTGCAATACCTCTTTCATGCATGCCGCCTCACTCATGTGGTTATCTTGACTATTACTACTTTAGGTTTTGGTGTTAACACAGGAATCCACTTGATTTTCTACCGCACCCGGATTCTAACCATCCATGCACCGCACCGATATGCTCATACAAGTCCAGAAACTCTTCATAACTATGCCCCTTTCCACAAAATGAATAGGAAATATTATGCAGGCATTCACACCTATAATGGTCAGGTGAGCTGCATGTATAGAAAGTTCATCGAGGGAATTCACCTCTTCCCCACCTTGGCCTCATCCTCTTCCATGACCTCCTTCAAATCTTCCGTCATTCCTGTCATAGCGCACTTGATTATAATCCCTATCCTGATGCTCATTCTTTCCTTTAGAAATATCAGCCACACTCACCTATCACACCCTAATATCAATGGCATCATGGATCTATCCAATCAATCTACAATATTCAGTATCATGGGTTGTGGACCTACAAATTTTACAAAAAGAGGATACATTCTTCCTGATCACGCATTGTAGTAAGGGGTAGTGACTAACATCATGATTCAAATGGAAAATCTCATAGTCTAACAACAGTGAATGTATAGATCTATGAGGGAAACTATCCTTGGTGTGGCCTTCCACTTCACAATCTGTACACCATATTCCTAAGCACGTCTCATGAGCTGAGTTTGTTGATAATTTCTCTAACTATTTCACCATAGCTATTATCTGAGCCTCCAAGAATGGACTAACTCCAGTGTCAATACTCCCAACTGCCTCAGCACGTAGAGCTACTTCCAATGCTTCACATGGGTCGGTATAAGTCTTATGTGATAGTGCTCTTTGAAATGGAGTAATCAATCCCTGAAAAACCATTATGCATGTTGAATTACATGTATATCATAGGAGAGTTTGGATAGAAGTGTTTTAAAATGGGCATCATACTCACGTACACTTTCAGTAGTGCCTTCCTTTATATCCTTAAGTGTGCTTATACTCTTCTACTAAAACTCTGGGATATTGAACTCTTTTAAGAAAGCATCTTTCAATACTACATAATCAATACAAGTTTGATTGGGATCAAACTTCCTACACCAGCTATGTGCGCGCCATAACGCAAAGTAGCAAATTGACTTGCCTTGCACTCAAAAGCTGTGATACCTTTCACGCACCACAATATTTCACACATATGAATATGTTTAGCAGCATCCTCGATACCTCTATACTCTGGGAGATGAAGAGACATCTCCATATAAATGTTCTGGGGTTGCTATGGGCCTTGACCACCCGAACCCAGAACCTCCTTGGTTTCCTCTACCTCCAAAACCACCCAAACCACCGAAACTAGAACTGCCCATACCTCTTGATCCTCCTCCTGAAGTTGGAATAGGGCCTGTAGATGCACTCCCCTATGTCCCGATAGTGGTACTATACTAGACCCCTACAGTCTGTGAAGTAGTCCTAGTTCCAGAGGTGAATCCCACATTCAATGCACTCATATTTTGTGTAGATGATGATCCTGAAAACGTACCCCCAAAAAATAACAAGTTTTTCTATCTTTGCCAATGATGTACTTTGCATGTCGATTTGTTTCTACTCTTTCACTTCCTAAATGAAAATTTGTTTACCTATTGTACTAGATACTGGAAAACCAAGTGTAAGGGCTAGGTTAGTAGGTTGGCTTAGATGCACACCCATGGCCTGTGTCATATCTCTAACTAATCTGTGACCGATGATGTAGCCTAGAATTCTCATATAACACCTAGTCGTACTAGCACATCACTCAGCATAGGCTAAGCACTCACCCAAAGCACACCAAGGTACCAAGTCCCTCTTTAGGGTTGTTGTAGCAGGATGGTAGCATGGTGAAGTGATAAGGACATATAGTTAGAAACTAATCCATCATTACACAGTTATACCAAACCAGATCTATAAAGGCATGCATTTAAGTATAAATCATCAAGAAATCAATAACATGCAATGATAACACATATAAGACACTTTGGTTCAGCCAATATTCTTCATATATTAAACATGACAACAATACAAAGGCTTGATACAATAATAGTCATGCGCGCATGGATCTGTTATAATTATCCAGTCTCATGCACTCATGAATCTCTAACCCTTCAACATAGTATATCAACTAGGTGATTCATCTAATATATATAGGGTGGGGAACTTGCCCTTCACCGCTAACTATGCCAAAAATAGGTCACATGCTAATAATAGCCACGCGTGCCGTTTACAATTATAGCCATACATGCAAGTATGCTATCTATAGATCACTTACAGTTAACTAGAGTGATGAATCTATTCTTGGATTACTTCCATGCAAGAGTGCTTCGATATGATCCTTGAAATATAGAAAAAGCATGGTGCACAAGTCTCAGCATTACTTTGTGTGTTCCGCATGCCAGCCTCTAAAAATAGACTTGATCTACAAAATCACCTAAGTCCCGAAATTCGACTCGGCACCTCCATGCGTGACACCTTCCTAATCCTTTGCGCCTTTGATCCCAACTTGTTTTTCCACATAGACTCGTGTGTGAGTTCGCTAAGTGTTTTATCCGATCAACACCGACCAACCCAAAATCCTAATGTGGTTAATCTTACTAACATTGGTGTTACGAATAACAACAAAAATAATGGTAATAATTAGAGAAACAAAAATTTCTCACCCTTGGTAAATGCTATGGATTTTAATCATCCTCAACAATAGCAACAACCTCAACAATAAAGGAAAATGCCAACCCCAAGCCCTAGTCAATACCCCAACCAATTCCAAAACCAAGGGTAAGGGTTTCAAAATTTTAACTATAATAATCAGCAACCAAACAAGTAATCATAACTTTAGGCCATAACAAGGAACAAATCAAAGGCCTCAAGATTATGATCCTAACTTGTACTATAGTTTCCATAGGGTTCATAGGCATTATGCAAGAACTTGTCACAATTTTAATAAGTTTTTATAGCATTTTCCAGAAGACCAAAGATAGTTATTTTTTGACATGATTTTGGAAAACCCAAATGCACCTAGTCAAAATGCCTATATAGGACCAGTGTCTTTGCAGAACACACCGCTAGGAATCTTCAAAGATCCTTCCCCAATGCATCTAAAGGATGGTATATTAGATCCCAATGGCTCTAATAAGGGTATTGTAATAGGGACTCATGATCATGAAGCTTCAACTTCATCAAACCCATACATGGCACCTACTACGGGACGGCACCAAAAACCAAAATTGTGGGCCTGGTTGAGTTAGACATCAACCCCAAATCAATGCTGCTACAAGAAATAGGGATTATTCTACGCAACCAATCTTTATTTATCTCGGACGTGTCAAGAAATATTCATGATACGCTAAGAAATATAGTAGGATATTATGACCTAATCAAGTGATCTAACCAAGACATTTTCACATATTTCCTTCTTGGATCTATTGAATAATTCCCCTGCTCATC
The DNA here is from genome assembly GCA_018340775.1 of Taxus wallichiana var. yunnanensis. Classification (NCBI taxonomy): domain Eukaryota; kingdom Viridiplantae; phylum Streptophyta; class Pinopsida; order Cupressales; family Taxaceae; genus Taxus; species Taxus wallichiana. The sequence goes on from CM031236.1 coordinate 312,023,201, forward strand.
GAGCCACTTTTTTAGAAGTGCTAGGTCTTGTCCATTTGATTAATGTTACCCCTCCACTAGAGGCATAGATAAATCATATATAAATTGATGTTTTTCCTCCCAGGAAACACGAAAGGGACATTGGGTTTGTGTTTGACATAAGTAAGATGCCTACGGATGTTGAAATATCTCGTAGAGGTGATCTAGCCTTGTTTTTACAGGTTTGGATCTATAACAACTACATGAAACGTGTAATGATTGATGATGGGGAAGCGGTTAACATAGTCCCCTTCTCTTTTCTTCAGAAGTTAGGATATGGGGAGACCAATTGCTCCTCGACAAGAAACACATTGAGGGGCTATGATAGCCTTAAGGTGACCTCAATCAGAACCATTGTATTACTAGCTACTCTCAAACCCAAGATGATACTCACTTATTTTTATATTATAGATTAGGAAACCAACTATAATATGATCCTTGACCATCCTTGGATCCACTTTATGAAGGAAATCCCTTCCACTTTATTGTAGGAAGTCGATTCTTGCATTTAGGGAAATTCTTTGTGGCACAAGGTGATCCAAAACCCTTTGATATACATTTGGACAACTTAAATAAAAATCTAGAGGTCCACTCGAATTCTATCTCCCCATGAACTAGTTAAATAAACCTACAAGTGTGGTAACAGAAGAAAAACTAGTTCCTACAATGGAGTTAGAAATTACAGATTTGATCAAGGGTATTCCAGAGGTCAAGGATTAAATCATTGTTATAGAGACTATATCATTAGGAACTACAGCAAATATTGTTGAGATATTAGAAAAGGATTTTCCTATCCTTCTTGCCTTTGATTCCACAGGTATGGGACATTCCTTAGGACTTGGTTCACTTCTAGCATATGAGATTTGCATGGTTGAGGTAACCAAGGTAAAGGGGGAAGGTACATTAGAGGACTCAACATCCATCTTCCCAAGTAGTTTTGGACTCTCCATTTTGATGGAGACAAGTGTTGCTTTGGCGTCAGGCAGGCGTGATCCTTACTTTGTCTAAAGGAAGGATTAGACCTTTTGCTTCCAAATTGAATTTCGAATGCACAAATAATGGGGCTGAATATGATGCTATCCTATTAGGCCTCATTATAGCTAAGAGTATGGGCATCCTCAATATTAGGGTGTTGGGTGATTCACAACTAGTTGCAAATCAGATATATAAAGTATATGAGACTAGAGCTGAGCATCTACAAATTTACAAAATAGCAGTGCTAGGTTTGACAAAAGAGTTTGATTTCATCTCAATTGAGGCAGTTCCACGTGAAAAACCTTCTCATAGATTCTATAACAACTTTTGCTTCACGCTTCACCCCAAGTAGTGACCTAGAAGATACCAACTTCACGGTTTAGTTCACACTGAAACCTTGATTCGTAAAACACCAACGACCCCAATGTTGACATACGTAGAAACCGAGATTCATTCTAATTGTTCAAAGCATGTCAATAGTGATGAATCAACTTTAAGTTATTTAAACACTTTGGCATAACTACATCTTACCTATCACGAGATATACCTTTCCCTAATCCCATGTTCCTCTTCTTATTTTGGGAATCCAATGATTGAGTCTTCTCCAAAAAGGATCTTGAGATTTACGAGGTAGAAGAAGAAGGGGACTTGGAGTTTCCTCCAGCCCCATTAGAATTTGAGGAGGGAAATGCCTCCTTAATTGAAGGAACCATTGATATAAACATTGGAATGGAGGAGGAACCAAAGATCTTAAAACTGGGGTCCTCTTTAACTCTAGAGGAAGTGGAAATACATACCCAGATCCTCAAATAACATCAAAAGGATTTTGCATTTAGTTACAAAGAAATGACAGGAATTGCACCACATATCGTGGTGCACAATCTCATCACCAAACTAGATTCAAAGCCGATTAAGAAAAAATTGAGACCTATGAAGCCAAAGGTGGTCCTTATGGTGAAAGAAGTAATGAAACTTCTCCAGGTGAGATTCATTAAGCCAGTTGATTATTCACAATGGGTATCAAATATTTTCCCTGTTCTAAAAAAGAATGGAAAGATTTGTATTTTCATAGACTTCCAGGACATTAACAAAGCTTTCCCAAGGATGATTTCCAATTACCATCCATTTATGTTATCATTGATGCAACAACTTTGTTTGAGTTTTTGTCTCTCATGGATGGGTTTTCGGGATATAATCAAATAAAAATCTTGAAGGAGGATCAAGATAAAACTAAATTTATAACTCCTTGGGGACTTATTGCTAAGTTGTCATGCCATTTGGTCTTAAGAGTGTCGGTGAAAATACCAACAATCAATTACCTACATATTCCATGATCTTATTCACAAGATTGTGGATTCCTATGTAGATGACATGTTGGTTAAGGCTAAATAGCACTACAATCACCTTGAGGTGCTTCGCATCACCATATTGCACTTAATTAAGTAAAGTGTCACATTAAATCTGGAGAAATGTTTTTTCGATGTAACAGGGAAAATTTTTTGGGTTACATTATATCTTCACGAGGGATTGATGTCAATCGAGCCACAATCTGGGCTATATTAGAAATGGTTACACCATCGGATGAGTTCAAGATTAGATCTTTTCTTGAGAAATTCAGTGCAATATGAAGCTTCATCCCCGAATTGACATATGTTATTCATCCCATCAAAAAATTGTTGAAAAATGATTATAGCATTGATTGGATACAAGAATGTAACGAGGCATTTGAGGTAATTAAACGATTTTTTCTATCCCCTCCCATGCTAATGTCGCCTATATCATATCACCCGTTGATCTTGTATTCATGAGCTATGGATGTTTCACTATCCTGCATGTTGGCTCAAGAGGATGACAATAAACGAGAGCGTGTAGTTTACTTCATTAGTAAAATGTTTCTTGATTATGATACATGCTACACATAGGTAGAAAAGTAATTCCTTTTCATAGTTTTTACAACAAAGCGTTTAAGGAATTATATGCTCAATCAACAAACAAGGGTTATTATTAAGATAGACCACTTACGAACATTCCTCATGCAAGGATCCTTGTCCAAAAAGGTCGGGCGTTTCATAACCTTAATGGGTGAGTTTGAATTAACATTTTTAAATAAAAAATTTGCTAAGGGAAAAATCATTACAAGATGGTTAGCTGATAATCCATTGGATGGGCATGATTTGGTAGATCGGGAATTTCCCAATGAGTGTGTGTACCTCATCAAAACTAGGCCACGTATCTCTATACGTCCCCTCGGCATCTTGACATTGTCAATTTCATCATCGACCATACATACCTAGAAGGAAAACATCACAAAAAGAAGGAAATTATGTGTCATCGCTGCTAACTATGTTATTTTTTGGAGCAAGTACTCTACCTGCAGAGCCTTTGTGAGAATGTTGCTAAGATGTGTTGACACTGAAGAATTTGAAAAGATTCTTTATGAGTCACATAGCGGGGTATGTGGAGGTCACTTTGGTAGCCATGCCACTACCCAGAAGATACATCATGGGCTATTTCTCACCCACCCTATAACATGACACAATAGATTTTTTACGCAGATGTCACAAATGTCAAGAGTTCTCCCATGAGATCCACATACTGGCACAAGCTTTACAATGAATCGCAACCCCGTGGCCCTTCTCCATGTGGGGCCTAGATTTGATATGGAATTTATCTCCTCACAATGGATGGCCATATTTCCATAATCGAACCACAAAATATTTTACCAAGTGGATAGAAGCCATGCCCCTTACCACCGTGCACGGCTGTAGTAATCGCTAAGTTCATCCCGAACCGAGATCATTTTTAGGTACAGGGTGTCATAGGTCATTATTTCTAATAATGGCATGTCTTTCAGAAAATGACAAGGTGCGTGAGTTGTGTACAAAGTTCAAAATAAGTCATCACACATCTTCTCTCTACTACCCTCAGGCTAATGGACAAGTTGAGGCTACCAATAGGACTTTAAAGTCCATTCTCTAAAAACCATTAAGGAGAATAAACGAGATTAACACCTAAAGTTGTTTTTGGCTTTTGGGCCTACCAAACGTTAGTTAGGACACCAACGGGGGCAACCCCCTTTTCATTAGTGTTTGGTGTTGAGGCGGTTCTACCACTTGAAGTCGAGATACCTAGTCTCTCGTATTTCACTACATGGGATCTTGGGAGAGGAGGGTTATCGAGAAGCACAACTCTCCTAGTTAGAAAATCCCCATGAGGCTAGGACCGAATCTTTGAGTAACAACATAGAATTTACACTAACCAGATGGCTCGGCAATATAACAAGAAGCTTTATGAATGTGAGATATTTGAAGGAGATTTGGTATTAAGACTTGATATTTGGATAGAAAAAAGACTGGGCAAGGGAAGGAAATTTATACCTAGGTTGTTAGGTCCATATCGAGTAGTGTAAGACTAAAAAAATGAGGAATTTCACTTGTGTACTCTAGAAGGTGAGGAGTGTAGAAAATCCATAAACTCTCTTCACCTAAAAATATACTACGCATGATCCATCAAAATTTTTATATGTACATTATTGCATCTTCATTTGTCATTCATTTTGTAAAAATTGTGATGGGAGCTTGTTCTTATAGCAATTCCTAAAAACTTCTAAAAAATTGGTGAAACATTCAAATCATGTCTCTTCAAACCTTCATAGTATCATCAATTGTTTATGAATCATTTATCAATCCAAACAAGAAAGATAAATTTTTGATGGTAACCATACCAAGGCCTACATACCGGTTCTTCTTAGGTTAGGTTTCTTTGTTCATGGTCTGTTCTAGAAGCTTCATGGTGTCGCATCCATCCCTTATGCATCACCTTGGAAATAAGAGCATTCTAAAAACAATTCCCAAATAAGTAAGTCAAATGCAAATCCACCGAAATTTTTTTTTTTACACATTTCCTTGCCCTACCAACCTTTGATGTTGAGCCTGCATCTCTTACTAGTAACGTAGGGTTGGGAAAGGATGGAAATTCCCTTACTTGTCTATGCCTTTCCCATGGTGATGATCCCACACTTCCTACTATTAGCATAAGGCAAGGCGTAGGGGTTCTCTTTGATAAATTTTAAAGTTACAAATTAGTCAAACATTGTGAAATCATAAATCAAAAACAAAGTAAGTTAGATGTCTGAAATTCCAAGAGAATTTAAAACCACAAAACCAGATTTTGTCAACCAAGTGGCCATCTAAGGATCTAAGTCTAGATAAAGCTGCAAAGTAATTGACATTCTAAACTATGAGGTAGCTTGAGTAGAGTAAGGTTGTAGCATCCCAATTTGGTTCTATCAAACCTCTCTTTCTCCTACCATTATCATTCAACAAATTAACATAACTTGTGCCATTTCTAACTCTTGGTGTTGATCCCTCGCATCTTACTAGTTGTGTGGAGTTAGGAGTGGGGAAAGTACATATATTTATCATATCATTGTATCATCATGTTTTATCAAGACAATATGAAGTACCGAATATTGTAAAAGCGACTAAGTTTAAGATCACATTGTATTTACATCATCATATATCAAGTAGCAAAAAATACAAAAGAAATCATTTTGTTTATCATTCACATCTATTGCATACATTTTAAAAAGCATTGAAAAGTGGAAATTATAAACATCTAGAGTACACATGAGAGATAAGCCAAAAGAGATTCAACTCGGATACAATGGAATACCGAATCAAAAATAGAGTCTGTATATATCGTAGTAGATCAAGTTCATATACAATATCATCATGCACTAGGCATGGAAACACTGCATGATGAGCCGAAATATACACACAAAAAATCATATAATATCAAATATGGTATCAAATCAATAAAGGCTCAATGACCTATCAATCCCTCTGGGATCCCTCGGATGGTGCGTGATCACGTCTAGGGATCCTAAAGTGGCTATGACGGTGCTAAGAATGGGTGAATGGTAAGAATGCTTGTGGCGATGCCCACTACATGTATCCTCACTGTGAGAGTGGCTCCGCCTTATCAAATTCTCGGTAGTCTCATATCTAGCTACCTAGGTACGAAGGGAGGTAACTATCTCTTCCACCTTCTAGATAGGGGTGAAGACGTTGGTATGTCAGCCAGTGGATAAGGGTTGTCCTTAATCTACAAACAACTTGGTCTAGGTCTTCCCCAAGGGTATCAATAGGGTTTCCATGCATACCCAATGAATGAGTTCTCACCACTCATTTGCGAGACACTGAAAAGAACAAAAAAGGAGAAATAATGTGCTAGGAAATCACAAAACGCAAACCAAAAGGAGATTATTAAGCTAAACATTCAAAAATCAATAGACAAAATTGAGAAAGGAGTATAAAAATACTCAAGTCTCTAGGCATCCATCGGGATTAGTGGCTATGGCTACGAGTGCTTATTGGCGGATACGGAGCCTCATCGAATCCACGGGCGCGACGTTGTCAAATCACGAGACTCATCATCCTCTCCAAATGGTTCCTTTGATACTAGTGTCTCTCTCTCTATGCTTTCCTCCTTATGCATTGCTCTAAGGATCTCCCGAGTTTCATTCCAATCGGGGTTTCTCTCCTCTCCTCTGCGAAGGGGCTTCCCCCTCATCCTCCTCCCGGCCTCCTCTCGATAGAAACCCTTTTGTATCATCTCCTATATCTTCCATAGAGTCAGAGTCCAAATCAATTGACTCATCCTCCTCCCCACTATGAGAAAGAACAATTATGATCCTAAGTAAAGGTGCTTGAGGGGCACTAGCTTCCTGCTGATCTGGACCACATGCCTAACTACAATAAGCACACCAGGAGTAACCACTTTCCAGCTTGGATCCCCTCTAGGACCCCTCCAAGCCTCCTGAATAGACCTATAAACTGAAGTGACAGGAGGAAGTACATCAATGTATGGAAGGCCAAAGCTGGCTGAGGTACCCGGTCAAATGCCCGAATCTCTAATCTCCCAACTCTATCAACTAGCTCACTTGTGGAAGATAAAGCCACCACCTTTGTATCCTCCTCACCCCATACCCCTGCCATGTCTTGGTAGGGTGTGGTAGTCATATCTTCCATGGTCAAGGAAGTCACTGGATGATGTGGCATACTAAGAACCGACATGCATGTCCATCTAGCTACCCGAACAACCCCTGGATCTAACACTAGTACTCCCCTGCCATAGGGGATGAAATTCTTGTAAACCCAACTCATAACAAGAGTGGGGTGGCTCAATGACTATCTCTATAATTTGACTCCCTTGAACAAATCATGGTAGGAAGTATTCAAAATATCTACCCCATGCATACTTACAGACGTGTCCCTTGATCTGTGTAATGATGGGAGCCCAACAATATAAGAGTGTATCTCCTCCTTTGTCCCTGATCAGTCTCGAGGATAGGATACCCATGATGGCCCTCCGAAGGATAGGAATAGGAGTAGTAGCAATAGAATGGACCTTCATCCCCTTCTTCGAGCCAGATGAGACAACAACATCTCCCATATAAGTGGCCCACTACGCCATCACTTCCCTAGACCCATCTGTCTCCAAGGTCAACCGTCTCCCAAGAATCAAGAGTCCAAGGATGTGGTATACATCCTCTAGAGTGATAGTCCACTCACCCCTAACACTTGGAAACCGGAAGGTGTTCCGGTCTACATCCTAGTAAGATAATAAGTCACATAGAATGTGTGGTAGAGTGACATGGGGCACCCATGCTATCCACCAGATGTCCGCTTGTTGTAGAAGATCCATCTCAACCTAGGTCAGGTGATCCAGAATCCCAAGGAGCCAATCACACACTCTCTCTCTACTCCATCATATGTACCCCTCCTACATTCACCAAAACATGAGAAAAGAGCAAGTTAGTAACGCACATCACATGATAAGCTGATAAAAAACATAGAAAATTATTTAAAACATAAACACATCAAGTTAAGGTGCAGCTTAGACATTCTATTGAACCGTCGCCCTATCTCGGGCGGCAGTCCTAACTGATATCCCAAAATGTGCCCTTAACCCCAAAAATTCCCAAAAATGGGAAAATTGACCATTTTTAGAAAAATAAAATAATGCCCTATGGGCACCCCCTAAGAACTCATTTGAAACAATAAAATTTGAAAATGTCCCCCTAGGTATCCCCCCTGTTAGCATAATTTAGCATAGGCATATTTATTGCATTTTATTGCATTGTCTTTTATTTAATAATGTGCAACATGTGCACTCTAGTCTAGTGACTTGCATTCAATATTTTTATGTTGGATAACATTTAATATTGGTATTATTAGTAATTACATGTGCATGTGAGATGGGTCTTATCATCTTGTAGTTGGTGTCTGCTAGGGTGTCATGTCTATCCATATGAGGTTGTCTAATATCTATAAATATTACAACTCTTGCATTGTAATGTAATCTGATTTCATGATCAATAATATTTGTGAGGCTTTCGTCCCTCTTTGGTCATTAAAATCTTATTCTATTCTATCATTTGGTATCTAAGCTATACCATTATTATCATTTGGTATCAGAGCAGGTTCTATCCAAGCAAGGTTGAAGAGGAGCACTATTGGAGAGGATCCATTGGAGAAGAAGATCTGCATCAAAGGAGAGCCATTGAAGCATCCCGCAGCCTCCATTCCTCCCAAGCATCCATCAACTAAAATTTGACCTATCCACTTATTTGGAAGGTAAATTTTTTTTTATTAGTCATTGGCATAGCCAATTGATCTAACATATTGGCGGAATATTTCAGATTTGGAGATCTTTAAAAAAAAAAAGGAGAAAGATCTTGGAAAAAATTGCAGATCTAAAAAAAAAAAAGATTTGTGAAAAAAAGAGATCTTAAAAAAAAAAAAGGAGAGAGATCTTGAAAAAAATTGCAGATCAAAAGAAAAAAAAGAAAGATCAGATCTGAAAGTGGAGGTGTGAAGAATTCGGGAGCAAAGGTTGAAGCAGTCCCGTCAACAAAATTCCAGCAGATAGCTCTTAGAAAAAGGACATAACTTTTTCATAAAATGTCGGATTGATGTGCCATTTTTTTCTAGAAAGATAAGAAAGAGGCGCACAACTTTGTAGTTTACATCATCTTCAGATTCGGCCTCTACATGTGACGAAAAGTCTGTACAAGTCGGATCATTTTTTTCTGAAAAAAAATCAGATCTAGCTGGTAAATTGGTAAGATCTCAAAAACTAAGATTCTGATTCTTTTGAAATTTTGTGGGTTTCAAGAAAAATATTTTATGATGCTGCTGTCAAAATTTTAGAAAAACCTAGATCATGGTTTGTGAGAAAAGGTGAAAACAATATTCAGATTGTTTGTTTGGATCTTGGGAACAAACAGGTCAGCGGTTCAATTCCCACTCTCTCCATATTTTTTCTTAAATTATTTTTTTGGAAAATTTGGAGAAATTAATAAATTTTGGGAGATTTCCAAATTTAGAAGCTCACCAAACACATTTAGAGCCACCGCTAAATTTAGCGAGAAAAACTCCTATTGGGGGTAAAACAATATTTTTCGCCTAAATTGTGTATTTTGTGATTCTAGACCCTTTTTTGTAAAGAGGGGGGACACAAAAACTTCATTTTGATGTACTTTTGGAGTATTTTGTACTAATCTTAGTGCATAAAGTGAAAAAAAAAAAGACAAATTTTTTATTTTATGTTTGGTTCTATCACACGAGATCTTTGATCTCATAGCAGCGTTCGGTATATACGGTGCCTCTGGGAAGCACTTACGGGTGATGCCGTCGCGACTACTACTGCACTTAACGCCTAACATAGCTGCCTAAACGTCGTCTAGGTATCGACCCTATAAAATCGATGGGGAGTGCCTATGCTAAATTATGCTAACAATCCCCCTTAATTTTGCATAGTTTCCAATGAAGTGGAGAGGAACTCTCTGAACAGTGTGAATTTGTCACGTGCAAGTGACTTAGTGAAAACATCTACCTTCTGTTCAGCTGTAGGATAGAAATGGAGCTGTATGTTGTGCTTCAAGACATGCTCACGTATGAAATGAACCTATACTTCAATATGCTTGGTTCTCTCATGAAATACTGGATTGCGAACAAGCTTTAGAACTCCTTCATTATCAACATATACTGGAGTAGATTTCTGTTGTGGTAGACCAATTCCTTCCAGTATTCGGCGTAGCCATATTTCTTCACAAACAGCTTCAATGCACACTCTCAAGTTCAAGCACAATGAGAAGGTTGAAGTTTTTTTGAGACGAGTTGTTACTTTGAGGGCATCTCTATTGGCATTGGGAAAAGAGATAAGTGATGAAGACCTCGTACCAATTGTGTTGTGAGCACTTCCTCCTTCCTATAGAATCTTTGTGACAACTATCAATATGAGTGAACACACAGTCACCTTTGAGAAGTTGGTCAATCTACTCCAACAAGAAGAGGTAATGAACAACAAAGATCATGAAGATGAGCAAGCACTATCTTCCAATCATAAAGGAAAGGGGAGATTTCAGTCCAATAACAAGAAGTCCCAACAAAATCAAAGTCAACGAGACAACACCAAGAAGTGTCCCATTTGCAATAGAGGGGGACATGACATCAAATATTGTTGGTACAATTCCTACAAAAAGGGTTCATCAAGCAATTCAAAACCCAATAACCAACAGGGTAACAATAATTCAAATAAAGGGAAGTCCAACAACAACAACAATCAAGGGCAGAAAAATGGTAATTGGCAAAGAAAACCCAAACAACAAGGGTACATTGCCGAACATGAGGATGATTCAGATGAAGGACACCACATGTATTCTACTCAATTTGATGAAGAAACCAAGTCCACACAAGATATACGGTATGTTAACTCGGAGTGCAACTCGACACATGAGTGGACGTAAGGATTGGTTCTACACACTTTGTGTGACTCACCTAACAAGAACCATGTGTCATTAGGTGATGACTCATCATACAGTGTCAAGGGGATTGGAAACATTTCACTACCTCTTGGAAAGCATGACTACAAAATCACAAATGTATTGTATGTACCTGGGTTGACCAAGAATTTGCTATCAGTTAGTCAACTCCTTGATCACAACTTGAAGTTGGATTTTGACAATAATAATGGAGAAAAAGTGTGCTTGATAAGAGATAAGTCAAGAGGTTCCAAGATTTTAGCAAGAGCCTCCAATGTGGGACACATGTTCCAACTTGATTTTGTCCACAAGGATGATCAAGCTCTAGTGGCCAAAGACACACAATCTACATAACTATGGCATTGTAGATATGGTCACATCAGTTTTGGCTATCTCCAAACACTTCAAAAGGGAAACATGGTGAAAGGATTGCCTACACTCAAGCACAACACTGACAAGTGTCACAATTGCCTAGCTGGAAAGCAACATAGAGTACCCTTCCAAAAGAAAACATATAGAGCTAAGGGAAAGCTTGATTTGGTGCACACCGATCTTTGTGGGCCCATACAACCAAGTCATTCTGGATGTCAATACTTCATGCTTTGTGTTGATGACTACTCAAGAAATATGTGGATATATTGTCTAAGAAACAAGATTCAAGCCTTTGAGACATTTTAGAAGTTCAAAGCACTTGTTGAGAATGAAGTTGGTCGCAAGATCAAAACTCTCCGCTCAGATCGAGGGTGAGAATTCACAAGCAATGAGTTCAAGACTTACTTGGAAGCTCATAGGATTCGTAGACAAATGCCTCCTACTCACACACCACAAATGAATGGTATAATTGAGAGAAGGAATCGTACTTATCATGGAAATGGTGTGATGTATGATTGATGACTCGGGTTTAACAAAGACATTTTGGGCAAAAGCTGCGCAAGAAGCGTAGTCTATTTGTTGAACAAAGTGCCCATAGTAGCTCTTGAAGGAGTGACACCTCAAGAAGCATGGTCAAATCGGAAACCATCAATTGCACACCTAAAAGTATTTGGGTGTAAAGCTAGCATGCACATACCCAAGAAGAATAGGAACAAGTTGGATATGAAAGCCGAGAAAGCGATATTCATTGGATACGGTGAAAAGCACTTGGGTATAGATTATGGGATCCGAAAGCAAAGAAAGTATACACAAGTAGGGATGTTGAGTTCTTTGAGAAGAAACAAGCAGATGCTCCACTCAACGACTCAACAAACATGCAGAATACACCTCTTGTGAAGACAAAATTTGATGTTCCCACTGAAGATGACAGTGATGAATTGGATGATGGTGAAAACTTGGATCCACCACAATCCAATGGAACAGCTAATAAGTTACCTAAATGGTATACTCAATTAATAAGAGATGCAAATTTGGATGAAGCACCTAGCACATCGTCCAATCCTGGACCTAGAACTCGCAGTCAAGCTCGTGAAGAGGTCAATTATACCCTAATGAGCAGATTTGTTAAAACAGTTGAGCCATCTATAGTTTAGGAATCCCTACAATCAAAAGCTTGGAAAGATGCCATGGATTCAGAGTATCAGTCAGTGATGAAGAACAACACATGACAACTTGTCGACCTTCCACCAGGGAAGAAACCCATTGGATGTAGATGGATATTCAAGACTAAGTACAAATCAGATGGGACTATTGACAAGTATAAAGCAAGGCTTGTAGCAAAGGGGTATGCACAACAAGAAGGCATTGATTATGAGGAGACATTTGCTCCCACAGCCAAGATCAAGACAATCAGGATGATCTTTGCTCTAGTTGCACAATTTGGTTAGAAAGTCCACCAAATGGATGTGAAAAGTGCCTTTCTTAATGGATATTTACAATAAGAAGTCTATATGACTCGAGAGGGTTATGTAATACCAGGAAAAGAGATGATGGTATGCAGACTCATAAAATCTCTATATGGCCTAAAACAGGCACCCCGGGCATGGTACATCAAAATTGATGAGCATCTCATAAGTCATGGATTCGAAAGGAATCCTTATGACCCCAATCTCTACCTCAAAAAGAAAGGGGGGGAGATTGTCATTGTGGTTGTTTATGTTGACGATCTAGTCATTACAGGTAGTTCTGTGAAGATGATCAATGCAACAAAGAAGGATTTTAATCGATCGTTCGACATGACAGATCTCGGGCTCATGCACTATTGTCTTGGGTTGGAAGTATGGCAAAAAGAGAATCATATCTTTGTGTCACAGTTGAAATACACCAAGACAACGCTCAAGAAATTCAAGATGATGGACTGCACTCCTATTGCTACACCTATGGAAGCGAGACTTCAGTTATCTCGTTCCGATCCATCACCACAGGTGAATGCAACTCTCTATTGGTAGTTGATTGGGAGTTTCATTTACCTAACATATACTAGACCAGATATCAGCTTTGCAGTCAGCTATTTATCACGCTTCATGCAAGAACCGAAAATATGTCATTGGAAAGCAGCAAAGAGAATACTAAGATATCTAAAGGGTACAATTGACCTTGGTCTAGAGTACAAGAAGAATGACAATTTCTTCTTGACAGGATATTCAGATTCAGATCATGTAGGAAACATGGATGATAGGAAGTCAACATCAGGCTTCATCTTCTTTATGGGATCTGGACCGATATCATGGGGAAGCAAGAAACAAAACTTTGTTTCTCGCTCTTCTACAGAAGCAGAGTATCGAGCTGCAGGTGAAGCTGTTTGTGAAGCAATATGGCTACGCCGAATACTGGAAGGAATTGGTCTACCACAACAGAAATCTACTCCAGTATATGTTGATAATGAAGGAGTTCTAAAGCTTGTTCGCAATCTAGTATTTCATGAGAGAACCAAGCATATTGAAGTACAGGTTCATTTCATATGCGAGCATGTCTTAAAGCACAACATATAGCTCCATTTCTGTCCTACAGCTGAATAGAAGGCAGATGTTTTCACTAAGTCACTTACACGTGAAAAATTCACACTGTTCAGAGAGTTCCTCTCCACTTCATTGGAAACTATGCAAAATTAAGGGGGGGAATGTTAACATAATTTAGCATAGGCATATTTATTTAATTTTATTGCATTGTCTTTTATTTAATAATGTGCAACATGTGCACTCTAGTCTAATGACTTGCATTCAATATTGTTATGTTGGATAACATTCAATATTGGTATTAGTAGTAATTACATGTGCATGTGAGATGGGTCTTATCATCTCGTAGTTGGTGTCTGCTAGGGTGTCATGTCTATCCATATGAGGCTATCTAATATCTATAAATATTACAGCTCTTACATTGTAATGTAATCTGATTTCATGATCAATAATATTTGTGAGGCTTCCGTCCCTCTTTGGTCATTGCAATCTTATTCTATTCTATCATTTGGTATCTAAGTTATACCATTATTATCACCCCCTAGGTGAAATTTTCAACATTTTAATATTTAAGGCACAAAAATAGAAAAGATGAAATAATTAACCCAAGAACACGTTGGCCAATATCCCACTTGTGGAGGAATGATCGTTATCTTACAAAAGTCATTTTTGCTATATCCGTGTCGAATAATCCAACGTATGTCTAGAGCTCCAAATTCACCAAATCAACAATACATAAATGAATTAAAAAATGAGTTTGTTTTGATATATATATTATTTTAAACTCATTTTGAGTGTATGTGTTTACAGGGCTAGAGCGTTGGCGCAGGTATATGTCTACATCCCTATGTAGATGGTAAGTCCTCTTGTCATTTTTTTTTAGTGTTTATTTTCTAATACTTTATCTAGCACTTGATTCTCTTCTCCCTTACAGAAGCGTTGGGAGCTTAGAAGGTGATATTTTGACATATGGGCATGTCAAGTATAAATTTTAACTCCCCATTTCGGGAACGCCATAAGACTCTATGTTTTATGCCTTTTCATGGCTAAGAAGAGGGTAATATGTACGTAGCCAAAATCACATGTGTTACATTTTTAAGAAAATGGTTACAAGAATCCCTAATGATGATTCAAAATCCTTTAAGAAGGTGTTCAAGCTCCAAAACCCATTCATAGTGTATATTTGTATCCTAGATAGCCTTACTTAGCTTTTCCATGCATTTTTCCATCTCCCTACTTCTTTTTGTGCTTGTTTTGGCCTTCAGTGCTAGGACCATCACCTTGGTAGGCGGCGGTTCGCAAACCACCACCCTACGTAGGGTAGCGATCCCGTCTACTTTTTCCAGATTCTTCATGCATGTTTTAAACATGTGATGGTTCACTTAAGTCTTCTTTTTGTATGCATCTCTTATACACATGTGTGTGCCAAATTGTCTAAAATTAGCTTTATTTACTTATTTCTCCTTCCTCCTTCTATTTAAAATAAGAATTAATTAGTTGAATCGCCTCTTCTTGCCTTGTGCATGAAGTAACCTCCTAGCCTCTATTCCTATATATTCCATGCTTGTATTCAAGCAAAGGGCTTGAGAATTTTGTGTATCTTGTATTTTTTTCTGCCATAATCTTGCTAGGAATTACATAGCCAAGTTCATATCTCTTGTGTTATCTCTCTTCTACTTGCATTGCATCGGATTACTTCCAAGATGTCATTGCTCAAGCGCCATCCTCTTGTTGTTGTTCTTTTCATTCCTAATCCCTTGGAATCACATGAACACTTAGAGAAACAAAGGAAAGAGCTAAGGGGATAACAACCGATACTACTAGATTTTCCATGGTTCTTGCTCTTCCCGGCTTGGAGTTGTGTATTTGTTTGCTTTGTTTATCAGATTGTCAATTACGAATTGTTAATTTCAATTGCATATCAAATAGAGTAGAGAAATAATCCATTTCAATTAACTAGATAATTTCAAGTAGATCAAATCAATAGGAAGTTGTCTCTTCAACATTACTAGGGAAGCTATGGGGAACAATAGCTTTGTTAGGGTTATGATTTGTTCTTCACTTCTGAGGTAGGGTTGGAAGGACTTTTATTGAGTTAGAATAGACTTTTTTAAAGATTTAGATTCACACATCTGCATAAATAGTTATCTACATCGGCTAATTGTTTATATTTAATTTGATTATTATATTAGATGCATTATCTAAAAAGTTAGAAAAGAACAAAAACATTTACTTTCCATAGATTAGTTTGTCTTACTTGCTTTGTTTCGATATATTGAGAAAACTCCAAAAATATAGGTTATATTTCCTTTAATAGATAGTTTATTTCTTGAAAAACAGATCAATTCATCTTGCATGACCATCAATGGTCCACAACAAGAAAAAGACTTACGGTTGTGCTCCCTAGTCCCACAACCCAATGGGCGAGCTAATAACCGACATTGACACAAGTTTGTGTTTAATATTCTTATGCACACTTGCAACATACACGAGAAAATATGACAACTCGTACATTGAACATATATGTTAATCAAGCCTACGACTTTTGGGTGAAACGGAAATAGGGTTTGATTACATACATGACTATCCAAGGGCCACAAAACCCATGAATCTTTGGTTGTGATCCATAGGTCCCACAACCCAATGGGCTTGCTAGTCAACTAGATATTGACACTAGTTTATGCACATTGGTATTCATATCTTCACCGCTTCTACCTAATATTATTACACATCTTTCATTGTTGAACATAATGCCGATCAGGCTAAGACTTTCTAGAAAAGACTAGAAAATCATCCATAGTCCCTATAGATCCACTACACCTCTTGTCTTCACTTCCATGAGCTTTTCTATAAACCCATACAAGGCACCTACAAGTTACTTTCCATGTATTCTCGCAACCAATCAATAGAATGGGAAGAAACTAGACATCGATTGTAGTATCCAAGTAGCTATCATATCATACCATACCATCACACCCATTTAGGTTAGGAGAGAATTATTTTCCTTAGATTGGATAAATTTAGGAAAGAAGGAACCACACAGGTCTTGCAAAGAGGCATGTCGGATGACTTAGCCAAATTAATAGGAAAGTTTACAAATGTGTGCGCAAGGAGTGCACACAACAACTGGAGAAAAATAGGGTGTTGAAATGGAATACGTGAAGGGAAATCAGAAGGAGATTGAATTATAAAGGGTCACAAGGGTGCGATCATGGAAGGAATGGTGGGCACGAAAGGATGGAAACTATGCTAAGGTGCGGGGGAATTACCAAGGTGCATGCAACCTAAAATCGAGTGTCATAATAAAATATAAATTGTCCAAATAACTTGGGAGTTATTTGGGACAACACCAACCATGGTTGAGGTGAATTGAAAACACCCATAATTATCTAGTGTCACTATTAGTTACTCTTCATCATACCAAAGGTGTGTACAAATTCTCGGATCCTACTCTTTTTATTGTTCTCTCTACCTCATTTTTTGCATACTTTCTCACAAACCCTCACTAGGTTTTCCTCCTCTACTATCAAGCATAGAATCATCTATAGGAATTTTTAACAAAAAATAAAGGTAATTTCAAGTAATCATTAATGTATTCTAACTATGTTTTAAAATTCATACTTGGGCTCCATTTTTAACCCTTACTTTGAGAAATGGACCTCTAAATTAGGTCTTGACTATGTAAGCTAACTGTGGTAGTGTACTGTCATTTATAACTCAAGACCTTGCCAATTAAACTTCAAAAATACTTTTGATCTCTTAAAGTATACTCTTGACATAATTTGTATCAATTTTTAGACTAAAACTCCTTGAACAGATCCTTAAGTCCACAAACCCTAGTTAGCTCCTCATAAAGGCTCATATAAACCGAGTAGAGGGAGAATCACTTTGTAAATTGAATAAGATATCAAATCAAGGGCTACAAACCATACATGAGTACTATCTTATCGACCTTAGCATGATATTATTACTAGTGATCCTTGAAATTTCCTCAAAGCTTAGGATTATCCTCATTTTCCTTTGTCCCTTCAGAAGGAATAAGGGTTTCCATTTCATAACATTCTCAACCCTAACCCTTGTGCTCTTTATCCACGTAATGGATTCTAAATAGTTTTTAGAAAATTAGAGAATACCTAGATTCACCTTTTAAATTGCCTCCTTCTTGATGATACACCCACCAATTTTTGAATACAAGCTTCATTAGTCTACTCTTATTCCTTAGACAAGGTAATTACTCATGGTAGAGGTTGTGTGCTTCATGAAAACAAGAAACAAAGATCAATAAGTTAATGAGGTACCTACATATTCGCATGCATGAGTTTCACTTGGCTACACACCCTCTCAAGCATGAAATGTACTAAATTCATTATGGGCTTATATCCTTGACTTTGACATAGTACCACCGCCCTAGAATAATTAAGGATTTGCTTCATTTACCAAGAATTACAATAAAAACATATGCATTCCTTCCCCAACAGCTTAACAAGGAATAAATTGTTCTCTTCCCATAGTTTGATTAACTACTGAAACTCACACCTCAAATCAAGACCTCACAGTTTTCTATAACATGCACTAACCCATACACACATAATGACATTCACATAATTCATGTCACAAACGATCTTCACGGGTAAAATATAGTTTTCTAAGAAACATTCATAAGTTCTCCATTAATCATTAAACTAGCACAAAATGTTTCACATAGTTATAAAGTACATACACAAAACAATACTATTTTCCTTCCTTGAAACTTCACCATGATTTCCATTTGAATGGGAATGAACACAACAATTACATGAGCCTGATTAATACCCTCTTCACCATCATGAGCTCGATATTCCTTGGTTGCTTAGGTAATTTACACTATAATTCATAATGTGAACTCCTTTTGGAGGTTATACTTACTTAGAGTATCTTACATTTACATGGATAGATCATTTTAGGACTTATGTCCTCTAGAGATGACTCAATTACCAACTATTACCTCATTCCATCCTTATAGAGCTTAAGATCTTCAAGACTACATTAAAATTATCAAACCACACCCAACATTGACCTTACGTTATGAATTAGCATTTTGGAGGAAAATGCATCATTTGAAATTTTAAAAGTCTAAAAACCCACACGAGATAGCTAAACAACACCTAATGACCTACGACACACTTCTATCACACTTGAAAAGAGAAATCAATGTCCTTATGAATTATTTATAGGATGTTATTGCATCATGTTAAAAGTAATTAGATCTGAAAATTTATCATGAACCACATCATTTTTCGTTATGGTATCCATTTTGCTATTGTAACTTACAATGGAAAATCATTTAAGAATAAGCAAGTGAAATTCATGTGCTAATTCTTTAAAATTCTCCAAAAGTGTTCTACTCCTTACTACCCTCAAGGTAATGGGAAAATTAAGACCGCAAATAAAACCCATGTTTGTATTATAGAGAAACTAGTCGAGTAAGAGAGGCCATAAATGACATCTCCAAATCCATCCTTCCTTATGGACCTAGAAACATCTATCTCCACACCCACAAGTGTAACTCCATATTCCATTATGTTCAAAGCTAAATCTATCATCCCCTCAGAGATCAAGCTTCACTCTTTGAAAATATCCTTCAAAGACTATCTAGTTAATGAAGAGTACTACAAAGTGGCTAGACTAGTAGAGCTAGAACTAGTTGATGAAAAATGCCTCTATGCCCTAGACCACCTCAAAGTGTATCAAAATAGAATCCATGCTAGCTACAAAAAATGTCTTATCTCTCATAAATTTGAGGTTGGATATATTTTTCTAAAATAAAAATAGTTCAATACTACCAAGATCGTGAAAAGAGAAGAAAATTTGAGCCTAACTATTTAGGTTCATACATTGTGGTTGTAAAATTTATCTCATGGGCCTATAAACTTGTTTATCCTGATGGTGAAAAGCTCTAGAATCCCATGAACATCATGCATCTCAAATGTTTCTAAACATGAGATTAAAGAAAATTTTAAAAATCAAGAATAAAAAATAGTAAAGAGAAATAAATTCATTCAAGTGTGAAAACCACACAATTATGGAACTTTCAATAGGTC
Source organism: Taxus wallichiana var. yunnanensis (assembly GCA_018340775.1). NCBI lineage: Eukaryota > Viridiplantae > Streptophyta > Pinopsida > Cupressales > Taxaceae > Taxus > Taxus wallichiana. The sequence continues at coordinate 312,042,991 of CM031236.1, forward strand.
CTTTGGTGAAAATCAATTTTTGGTGCCTTAGGAGGATTCTACCATTCAAAAGAACCTCCCACTTCAGGAATGATCATTTCTTCCTAACTTCTTCATTGGCTTGTGTTTATAATCTTGTTGAACCCATCCATTTTGACCTTCATCCGACTTATCATGTTCGGTATATGTGCATGAAATTTTTCCCTTAAATATTCTCATCTCTCATTGGGGGAATCTTGGTGTTTTTTATCCTCTACATAGTTTTGTAAAACATTTAAAAATCCTAAAAAATTAGAACATTTTAAAATCCAAAAACATTGGTAAAAACTTATTAAATCCTAAACATTTAAAAAATCTAGAAAAAACTCAAAAGTGTTCACAAAATCTCAAAATCCATAAAACAGTGAAAAACTCAAAAACACTAAACATTGGAAACAATGCCAAAAAAACATCCTACTTTAGTGCTTGCTCATTCTAGTGCATAACATGCAGATCATATTGTGATCCTCTTTCTTTAACAAAGCTTATTTTCTTCATACGTCTATCTTCTTGGAAGATCATTTCTTGGGGTAGTTTCATGGTGTAAAATTGATTTTTACGGGACTTCTATGTCCTCCATCCAATCCCTTGCATATATCCTTACTACGGAAAACATTTTTAACCCTTTTCCTATAAATCAAACATTTGAGTAGTGAAGTTGGATAACAAAAACATTGGTACAATTATCTTGAACATTTCTTATTTAAGTTTATTTGATTGTGTTTGTTTTTTTGTTTGTTTGCTTTTTTGTTTACATTCTCACATTGCATTGCTTATATTTTTTTTTTAAGTCAGTCCTTTAACATTGCATAAAAATCAGTATTATCAATTTTTTATGTCATTTTGCCTTTTTGTGTGCTCACATCAAATAGAAAGGTAATTTTGAGACAGTAACGGTGCATATGTTATGCTATGATCTTTTCATTCATCTCATTTTAATTGATTACCCTATCTCCCTAGAATTCTTTCTAACTAAACTTATCTATTTTCTTCTAATGTACCGAGACACAATTGTAACAATTACTTGTCCTCTCCCATCCCTCACTCCCTTGTATAATCCTCATCTTGTAAGGGTTCTAATAAATCAATCAAATTTTACTTCCAACCGTCCAAACCAAGTTTGACTCCCCAAATCGCAATGAGCTTTGCTTCATGAATTTTTCTTCCACCAAGGTCATTTATGCTCTTCATTTCAAGCAAAAATTGACCTCTTCTATCACCCCATAAAAATTTAGGGGTATCATCCTTCCTACTAATTTTTCTTCTAGTCATACAAAATAAACTTGTCTACTATATTTGAAGTGGCATCTCTTACACTACACCACATCAAAGAGGGAAAATGTAGACACCTAATTTTAACCATGCAATTTTAATACTAAAATTACATTAATTGTATTATTTATCATCATTTCATTATAATTAGTGATTTTCCATTAATTAGCTAACATTCCCCTTTGTCTCGGTCAATTAATGACACTTTGTTAATTAACTAGCCTCGTCCCTCATCTTGGATGCCAATTAACATCGCTTTGTTAGTTAAAATCCTCTTTTAATTAATTAATTAACCATTATTAGTTAATTAATCTTTCAATCTTGTATTTAATCAATAAATCCTTTTATTGGTTAAATCCTTCTCTCAAACCCTTCAAATTCTACTAATTTCCTCTAAATCATCTCCAAATGGATTCTATAAGCTTAACTTGGCCTATTAATTAATCCTAGTTGATTAATTAAACCTTCCCAAAATATCATGAGTTTCTGATCTCTAATTAATATATTCTAACCATACTTATCCCTTTCTACTTCTACATTCCCTTTATCCCACATTCACTAGGTTATAAGATTCTCCCAAAATGGAAAGCTATATAAGAAGCCTAGTACACCATGTCACACCTTACACCATGTCCTTGACATACATTATACTTAAGAATAGCATTTCATGTTATTGGAAGGCTTGTTAAATCTATCCCCCTTTCTACTTAATAAAATATTAGGAAGAGAAGAATCAAAATGGTAATTAAGCCATACTTGATGAGATATCTTCCTCTTTACTTGAGAAATACTTGATCATGTGTGGTCTACATTTGACTCACTAAGGAAGTATCTACATCCAAAGCACATCAAAAATATCAAAATGAGGTTTGCACTTAGTATAGATTCATATTTTGTGGTTTAACTAGCTTCCTTTTTCACTTTATCATGATGTATTTGTTTGAATTTAACTAAGTTAGGATCTACTTGGTGTTAGGTTCTTTCAATTATCTTAGTTTAAAGTTTAAGACGCATATATGTCTCAAGTGCAATGTAATGCAATATGAGTGGTGTGTGGTAGTGAAATCCATGTTACTACATGTAACTACAAATATGAAATTATTAAAAGGAAGGTTCTTTCTAACTTGAAATGTGTAAAATAAATGTGTAATTGACAAGCATAAATAAAATTATACATGAGTTTTAATAACTTTTTTAGAAATATTTATATTTCTTTGACAAAGGAAACCTTCACGCAAACAAGTTAGAAGTTTTTTTCTTGATTTGGAAATATGTTCCAAGTGGACTGGCCCTCTATAAAAGTGATTAATAGTTTTTCCTGCAAAACAAAGTTTGAGGAGAAAAGTTTGTAACAAAAGATCTTGGTCGTTTCTAATTCTCAAGATCACCCAAAGGTTCAAGAGAAGAGAATGTGTCTCTTTTGATCTAAAAATGTAATTTGTGAAATAATTAAGAAATGGATCTCAAAAAATTTTGATTGTGAAGATCACCCAAAGGTACAAGAGAAGAGAAAAAATGAGTTTTGATCATGAAATAAAATGCTAGGAGAAGAAAAAAAACACAATGAGCAAACTTGATCCTTCCTTTATAGCTCCTTGCAACCTCGGATGAGATTGGCTGAATCTTGGAATAAAGCATCGAGATTTTTGAATCTCTATGATCAAATGGATGTGGATGCTCCCAAAATGTTATAAATGGAAGCAAATTTCAGCTAGAAGCCATGTAAAGGAATGGTTGAATTGATTGATAGATTTTTGCTCAAATAGACATTACAATGAAGTGAAAATTTGAATGGAAATTTGACATGATAAAATGTAGATTCTTAAGCTTCCAAAGATGATAAATGGAGATAAATTAATTTTTATTTATATATAAGGTAAGATAATCTTAGAGACTTGATTTGTGTGATTGGTATTATGACCTAAGGTTGACTAAAGCATGATTGGAATGATTTGTCTAAGTTTCCAATTTGATTGGCAAGATATTTTCTGATTTGAGCTTAATTGAGTGAGCTGTCATTGAGTTTGGAAAAGGTGGTATATCTTTTGAATATTTAAAATCTTATCTTTGAATTAATAATTCATATTATTTTTTTTATTCACCCAAAAAAGTGACATGAGTTTTATCTTGGAGAGAGTTTTTTCTTTAATTTGGAAAGCCATGATTCAAGGGATATGTTTTAGTTAACTCAAATATATGATTTGATTTAATTTAAACTTTTCATCTTGAATATAATTAATGATTTTTATCCTTATTCATGATTTGACTTGCTTTAGCCAACTTGAGATGTTAGCTAATGAGGTGGAAATGACTTTTAGATGAGGTGGAAATCGATAGGTGGAGGGTTTATTTGATTATTGTGATATTAAATTATCTAATAGGGTAGGTAATGAATAATAAGAGTGATAGGATTAATTAATTAATCCTAGGAGTGAGATATGAATGTAATAGGGTCCATAGTGTGAATATTTAATAATTTGAGACCATGTGCGAGCAATAGACATAATTGGGGAAGTTGTGGGGATGCTATAAGTTTATTCAGACAATGGCATAAAATGTCATTAAGGATCGTAAAATAATGAAATATATCAAAAGTGGTTGTAATAGGTCAAAAATGGTCATAATGTGTCATGAATTACTTCTTGGATGATTTTGGAGGTTTAGAATGCATAATAGGATTTTTAGGGTATCTACAAGTGTAAATATGGTTTTTTGTTATGTCACAATTGTATGTGTCTCACTTTGATATTTTTAGTTTTGTTGTAACCCTTTCATTTGCACCTGTACATGTAAATAAACATATCTTCCTATAAAGAACCTCAATTAATCATTACATAAAAAATAAAATAATGAAATGAATAGACTAGAATGACATTGATAGTCACCGATTTGTGATTAATTGAGGGTTATACTACATTTCAAACTCAGCAGTAGTTATTCTTGTGTGTCATGCAAGTGTGTATACAACTAAAAATCTTGATCCAAAGTTTCCATCATGCTTCCACATTAATAGTGAGCTAACTACATTGTCCCAATTGAAACCCTTGATGCAGATGCAATTTTTTAGAAATTTCCGCTTGTGTTGTGTTATGTAGTATGTTGTAGTAATTATTTATTTTCCTATATTGTAGATTATAGATAGATAGGTGCTTGTTAGATGATAAATGCTTATATATAAATTGTAAATACACACACACACACAAGTCATTTACTTTCAAATTTGAATCCTAGTATACAAGAATAACCCAAAACATAAGGTGAAAAACTAAAAGTATTAATGAATGGCTCAATAGGAAAAAGATACCAAAATTAAAAGGGGTGATACCAATCAACTCAAGTCAATAATTAACTTATGGTCTTGAATAAGTTGTACCATCATGTACCAAAGTTAATAAAATTAAAACAATAAATTACAAAGGTTAGATATCTCTGTGAAAACATATGAAAGATTCAAAAAAATCAAAAACCAAAAGATGGTCAAACAATATAATAGTAAAATAACAAGGACTTGCACCACTAAGATCTAGTTTCCTCATTCAAGACCCATACATATAAATTTTTCTAAAAGAATTATTTAATAATGATTTGGTCCCAATTTTTCTATCTAAATTTCCCACATTTAAGTTAGTGAATAAAATTTTCTATCTTAAAGGGGAAAAGAATCATACATGGTAGTGTTAAAGCCAAGAGTCATAACACATTAAGAAAGTAACCATAACATTGGAAATAATGTAGGGCATTGGTTGACCCTTTTAGAGATGGGTGAAATGTATTTTCAATGTTAAAGGGTTTCATAGGTGTAAAAGGTATACTCGGGGATATGGAGATTACATTGGTGATTGTAGAGAGTTAGGGGTGACCAATCCCTAACAGATGATTCATAACTAGGTGAGAATTGGGTGTCACAACACCAAAGGTATATAAGTGGGAATTCTATGTCCTTGCACTAAGGAAAGAGTGTTGTAAATATTTCTAATCACCCCAAAATAATTTTTTTGAGCTTAAATGACTACACCACTACAGATAGATCTAGGTCGCAAATTTTGAAAAACCCCACAAATTCAAAAGGGAATGACATCTCATACCCCCATTATGCATTGTATATGGGTGTACTATAATAAGTATAGTATTAGTTGTTTACCCCCACATTTATGATAAATATAATGATGCATTAATTTGTACCTTGGTAAATTTAGTATTCAATGCATCTTTGTAACTAAAGTTATCTATTGAACCATTAGGTTTTTTTATTTATGCTTATAGAAAAGGGTGGCCTTGCATAGCTAACTAATATATTTCCCCCTTTCAATGAAAGGGATGAAATGAAGTGGAATTATTTGATTCAAAAGATATTGATAATGGAGATATGAAAGATAAATTGGTGGCAACTAGGTATGTCAAGAGTCAATAAGACGGATTAAAATAGTGCATATAGTAGTAGTAATAGTACTAAATTTGTAGTTATTATTGATTGAATTAGTAATTGAACACTAGTATGAATACTATTGAATTTTGTAATAATTGTTAATTAAGATGGTAATTCAATAGTATTGAATTTGTATTAATTTTTGATTAAGATAATAACTTAACAATAAAATAAAGTGTAAACAAAATAGTAGGGAAAAGTTAAAGCACAACCTTAATAGATGTAAGATATAGAGAATTCATGTAACAATGTGTAAATGAGAGAAATAAGGATCTCAATTCCATAAATGATAAATAGAGACCGAGATATTGCATATATAGGTTTAGGAATATGATTGAATAGTAAATATTGATTGTATTTGATAGAAATAGGTAAAGAGGTGATTTATAATAATTAGTAAGTTAGAAAAATAAAAAGTAATTTTATTTATATAATGATATCAATTGTTTCTCCGAGATAAATTGGATGTTATGTGTTAAAGATAGTTGCACTTATTATTTGATTGTGTGGCATATGCCATTCAAATTCATACTGATTGGTGATATGGTATGTGGTGTAAATTTTTTATTTTAGTTAAAAGAAGAAGTTTTTTTACATTTTTGTGAAATTTATAATTTTATCAAATTTGAGTAGAATAGGGTTAATAGTTCCATATGATTCGGTTTCACATTGAAGGGTGGAACAATATATTTTGGGATGGTTTTAACCCTCTTTTGGATGGTCCTAACTTGATATGTAATATCCAGAAAAAAATGTAGTCCAATAGGGAATATATATGTTTTGTTACATATATAACTTAGAATAAAAGATTTTTGATGAATTATGATCTTTATTGATATCATATGTGTTAATACATGTTATGTTTACTTGATTTATGATTGTATAGATACGTGCTTGTTAGAGAGTTCCATGAAGGTAGCATACACACATATTTCATGCTTTGGGTCTAGAGGACAAAGGTTGGGATTATTTGGATAGAGCCATTTCAGGACACGTGGCCATATCAGAATATGTACCTCGAAATATGCACTTGATTACAACATTATCTGAGTGGTGGAATGTTGACACATGCACATTTTTTCTCTCACAAGGGAGGTGACTGTTATTTTAGAGGATGTGTATACGATATTGAAATTATTGATAGTTGGAGAAAGAGTACATGTGTTCTTAGTAGATGTGTCATATTAGATGAATCAAGAAAATAGATTTTGGTTAGTCCTATGTGGCATTATAGATTCATCAATTTTATTGAGCTCTATTTATATTTTTGACATTATGCAAGTACTGTAATTTTGTTTCTATACTATTAACTTCATCTTTGGTGATGGATGATGGTAGAGTATTCATTTTTACAAGATGTGACATATTTTTCATTCTATTGAGGAGGATGAGTTGAGGGGTATCTGAAATTTTTTATGTTAACCCATATTTATAGATATTTGTACATATTTTTATTGGAGAATCACAAAGGTTGTGTAACAAAATTTAAATTGTTACATATTTGGGAATATATGAACATATAACAATGGTGTGGATGATTGAGAGATCATAGGATGATTGGGCCCATCCTAATATTTGTGTAGGGTTGTGGGAACTACCCAGGAAGTAGGTCTTAGACACTATGTCATACAAGGATATGTTGGATAGTTGGACCCCGAGAGGAGTCATATGGAGACTAAGTTTCCTTGTTGGGAAGAGGATGTCATAAAGTTATAGCATGTACGGAGGACCGTATGGTGGATGATCGGTTTCCCCTGTAGAGGTAACTATACCAAGTATGATTAGGTTACACAATAGTTTAGATTGATACAGGTGTGACATTAGAGCTTAATTTAACCTAAATTGGTTAATATCTCAAGGGAGTAGTCAATTGATGGTAGATTATCCTAAGTAATTAGTTTCTAAGGCTAATTGTTGCAATATAAAGGAATAAACATTAAGAAATGATACACATTGATAGATAAAAGAACTTGCAATGAGAGAAATAAAGTGACTTAGCTAATATCATACTCTTTCCACTAATCGACTTGACCGATCGATTGACAGGATGGAAATGACCAAAATTGTCTCCGACTCTAAAATTGTATCCCACAGAGTTTCCTATACCAAAGAGGATGTGGAAGGAAAAGGTGTACGACTCACATGAACCTATTTGTACACTTTCATCCCTATATGGTTTTTATTCATGAAACTTCCTATTTTTTATTATTGCTTCATGTTTTTTATCTTATATGGAATTTGAGCCTTTGATGCCTTGTGATGCTCGCTATGTAACTAATTTGATCTTAAAAACCCTAGATGGCCAAAAATTCCTACAAAACAAACATTAGGTGGTTTTTCATGAGAATCAATCCAATAAACAAATGAATGAGAATTTATAATTAATAGAATATTCAAGATAAATAGAGAAACAAAAATGGCATACACAAGATTTATCCTAGGAAACCCTTATGGGAAAAACCCAAATGCAGTAATTTCTCTCTCTTATTGCATTAACTTAAACTTTTACAATACAATAATGTCCTTCCAGTTTTTACTCTACCCTACTACATGTATAGTTATATGTAAGCACATCAATAGGAAACCATCAAAGTGGTTTTACAATATAATGGGTACAAAAACCATGGGCTAACAAAACAACCCATAATGGTTCCCCATAAGTCATGGGTTATGACACCACCCATATACACATATAGATAAAAAAATACATATCTATAATCTTAGAAAATAAGAATCACCAAAAAAATTTGTGGAACCCCGCTAATGCACATGGTATAGGTGTACAATACTCCTAGGTATACTATATGCTAAATATACAACATATCTTAAAAAGTTGTTGACAACACAATGCACCATCAACATCTCCACTACCTCAAAGAGGGCTCAAACCACATGTCATTCTCATATAACATGTGATATCTAGAATGTATACAACCAAATGGATAGTTATGATCTTGCAACAATATGATTTTCCTTTAACATTTTCCCTAGCGTGACTTGGAGTGATGATATGTTCCTTGTATTTGTAAATCTGAGTGCATGACTACCCTAGAAAGAGTGCGTAGAGTATATAGAGATAAAATGAGTCTTGGAATGGCATTGTTTGTGCTTTCTTTTAGTGTACTCTCATTAGGATCTTTGGGTGTCAAGTATATATGATATCCTCCTTGATAATTGACAAACGACTAGCTTATATATGCATTATGGATATTGAAAAATCGATTAAGGCCAAATAGAAGTGATCCAAAGGAATTTGAATTAAGAAATGTGAAATTGGAGGAAAGGGGACAAAGTGAATGGAAGGGGACATAGCGTATAGATGTTATGGCCCATTCTAGGTGCTTTTGTCTAGAATGCATATGTGAATGCTTTGAAAACCGAGATTGTATTTTTCAAGAGTTTGACATGATTCTATGGACTAATATAACCGTTGTGTGAATAAATGAGTTGTGTGTGCATGTAGTAATATATGTGATATAACTAAAGATAAAATGATTGACTAAATTGGATAAATGTGGACTAGTGCAAAGGAATTGTATAATTTTTGTTGTTAAGACATGAATTACCAAAATGAGTGTCTATATTTCCCCCCCTTTAAGTATGGAATTGAAAATTTTGTGCTTAAAGGAAAATTCACTTGAGTGTGTAGAAACACTTTTCCTTTACTCAAATTTCCTTGTGTTTGTGTTAATACGCTATCTTTATTCTAATTGTGTTTGTTTTTACAGGATGTGTACTTGTATAAAAAGAGTGTAGTCAATGTCCATAGTATAGGAAATTGAAATTTAACTTGAAAACTTTAAACTTGATGTGAAAATAGAAATATATAAGAATTAAAAATAAAATCAAAGTGAAAGCGTACACCGATTGTTTTGTGAAAAGGGGGAGAGAATAATCCTACTACTATTTTCATGAATATTTGTTGAATTTTGTATTAGAGTTGGTTGGAAGGACTTTGGGGTGATCAATCCCCAAGTGGAATGTGCCGAAGAGAATAGAAAGAAGTGAAAATATAACCTTGTGTGGTGAAGATAATTGTATAAGGAAAATTCTAGTTGCTCTCGCATTCCTCCACAAAAATATGAGCAATGAGAAGTCTATCCTATAAGGATATTAATCAACTTGATACTTCTTAGGACCCACAGGATAAGTGCCACTATAGATGAACACAAATCCAATTGATTTACAAATGATGTCACAATGTACCAGGGAAATGCTATCTTGTACCTACCCTTGGCGCCCCCATAATTTGACATGTTCCATGAATTTTGTAATGAAACTTGAGTAAAAAATATATAGATATTACTAAGAAACTATACCAATTGTTGAATTTATTGAATCTTCCCCGTGATGGAAGTGTATGGAATGGTACATAGTGTTTCTATGGTTTGATGCATATTGTAAATTTTGGTCCCTATGTATTTTCTAACCCAATTCTATTTCGAGCCATTTAATGATATTGTGACCTATCTAATTTTGGACCTGTTATTTTGATTCCAAATTTTGAGATGTGTGTGATCTAGGGATAATTATCTGAGAAAAAATGATCTATGATCTTCTTTTAATTGGTTACAAGTAGCTTCACTATGTAGATCAGATTGATAGCTTTCTGGTGGTATCTTGAATGATGAAAATAGAGGTCGTATGCAAAAGTTATTGCATGCGTAATTTTTGGCAAACTTGAAAAAATATGGGACTACACAAGTTTGCGATGACATGGATGTGTGCACATCTGCCATTTGGACCTATCAAATAACAATTAATGGAAATTTGGTATGGAAGACTTTTTTTTTTTTCACCTCCAGCCTTCGACACTCGTTATCGGATGAGTGGGCCCCACTATTTCCTTGTTAGGGACCCTCAACCAGTGGTCGACACACTCTTTTTGTGGAGGGTTCCTTTACCTCTATTTTTTTATATAAATCTATGCACACTTCTATATTTAAGTGATTTTTTATTCAATACATGGTGAATTTGAGATATATTATGCATTGTATTGTAAGTGCTATGTATATTGTAGGACAAAGTTACATTTGGTGCCAACCTAACTCATTGATTGAGCTCCTTCTAGCTCACCAACCGAGCCATCTTATCCACCACCACTCACCCCACCTTCCAGCTCACTCAACCTACCAAGCCAACATACCATCTATCCATCTAGCTCCTCACCGCACCACTCAAACCCATCTCTTACCTCCTCAATGTAAAATGATTTCACCTCATCACCCACAAAGCTATAAATAGCTCCTACCTAGCCCAAATTAGCTCAACCTCTACATCGGCCATACAAGGTGGCCCAAAAAAAGTGTTTTTTTCCAACCCACCTCACCATACATGCTACTTTTAAACCCCGTGAACACCCAATCGAGAAGAATGTGGAATCTTTCCCCACTTTAGTAAATAAAGTGGTTGAGGAGGTTAAGGGGGATCGACCCATTAACCAACCAAATAGTAAAATATAATGTGATTATTTGGGTGTTAAGGGGGATCAATCCATTAACCAACCAGATAGTAAAATATGATGTGATTATTTGGGCATATACGGTTGATGTGTATATAAATAGAGGATTTTCCTAATGTAAAGTTAATCTTGCAAGTCTATGTAAGCCTAGATATAGACACAAAATCACACACTTACTACTATTATTATACCATCGAGTATGTTGTTTTATATAAGGATGTTGTGTAAGAAAATTATTCACTGATGACCCATTCCATAGTCCATTTTCTTGTCTATTTTGTCCTTTTTTCTATCTTTCACACTCATCATTCATACACACAGTTCTAGTCAAGTCACAAGGATCCCTGTCTATCATTTCTCACTCATTTTTCATCACTTGTCTCTAGACACTAGTAACCAGGACTACACACTAGTGTTAGGCACTCCCGTCCATCTGGGCGCCGTTTCCTCTTTAGGTTTGATCTTATTTTTGACATTTGATATCGTTCTTTTCATCTTTCCCTCCCATCACCCGAGGTACCGGTTGGCATGTCGGGTCATTAGTATTGAAATTAGAACAAGAGATCCCTATATAAACCTAACATACATACCATTATATGGGTGGAAAATTATTATCAAGAAATAGCTATCTAAATAGAGTAAGGTACTACATTTGGGCACATTACTCTGTTTACACATTACATAGGAAGGGGAGTTCATTTTATTCCATAAACACATTTGCATTTTTATCTAGCTATTGTACACTATCTAGGTGTCATCGGCGTGAGGGTGACCAAGGAGCACTATTGCACACACAAACACATAGAACTACATTAGGTCTAAGATGTAGTGCAAAAATTAGTAGTAAGTCCATCATTGTGGTAGCTAAGGATAGATTGACCCCTCATTTTTCATCTTTCTTTTTTAGGATTTGAATTTTATTTGAGCGTTTTGTACATCTACACTTCATAACGGGTTTGTAGGTACCTCGATGATTTAACTGCAACATAAATGTGATCAAAGGTGATTAATTGAAAATCCCTAATGACCATATCGTAACCATGTTCTCAAATTTTCTTCATACCCAAGAACCCAAAAACATGACCAGGGCACTCGTGGGCATCCCCATCCCTCTCCGGGAATCCTAGTCCAGCTAGTTCCACCTCTCGTTGAATTTTTTTGTGGTTCATTACAATGGTCTCGTACCTTAGTTTTATCACTCGCCTAGTCCCATGTCACCTGCAAGGTAAGAAAAATCAAGGTATGTATTACATTTAAATAAATTGTTTAGCATTTATATTCCATTTTATATCATTTGTAGTAGCTATGTACATCTAGATTTTAATAAAATAATCAAATTTTAGTGAAACCTTATGGTGTGCCCTCAAAGCATTGGCATCTTCTCGTGTCTACTATGAAATTCCTATGATAACCCATAATGGAAGATTACAACCATTTAATCCATTATTTCCATCTCCTACTATTCCTCCACAATGCATCTTATCACTCATGCATGATGTTGGATAATTACAATCACAAGTCCAATCTATCACACTAGAAAGCAAGGCCTATTATGCTTCTATTGATAATAATTATTTTCATGGAGATCCTATTCCAAAAAATATTCACAACTCAGCATTCCCTAAGGATTTCAATATGCCTACATTTACATGTTTTTATGGTACTAGTGATCCTCATCTAAATCTAAACCATTATCGTCTAGGTATGGATTTAGATTATAATGATCGATTATTGCTTATAGCCTTTCGCCATAGTATTATAGATGACACTCTTCAATGGTACACACATCTACCCTTTGGATATATTAGTACCTATTATGATATGGAAGAAGTTTTTCTTCATTGTTTCATACTCAAAAATGGCCCTAGAGTCACATATGATCATCTACCTAGCTTACATCAGGGAAAAACAAAACCTATTAGTGATTAAATTTTATGATTCAATGCTTACATGCATCAATTAGTCTTCCAAAGCCTACTGATTTAGAGAAGAAATTCATTTTATATCATGGTTTTATTCCCACTCTAAAACAACGATTGCAATATGATACATGTGAATCATTCATACTCTTGTGCTATAAGTTCATTGATCTAGAACAGGATCTCATTGTTGCACATGTTATAGATCATTCTCCTATCATTACTACTGCTGCCTCATCTAGTTCTTCTCCACTCCCATCTGTTGAGCAGCCTCCATAGTCTCCATTTCCTCCACCTCACAAGAAAGTACAATATTCTCCATTGCATAAGTATCCTTCATCTCCTCCTCCACATAGGGCTACACCTAATATTCCTCCTGTTTCACAAGAACCTTTACATTTTTCTCATCATGCTATACCTCATGATGTGTTGCGTACATTTCTTGATAGGATTTTTATTCATTTACCTACTAAATAACATCATCCACCTCATCGCTTACAGCGCTAGCATGATAGACCTTCAGTGTAATTATCATCATATCAATGGTTATCGCAACAAGAATTATTTCACCCTTCATGATTGATTGCAAAAATTAGAAGATAAGGGTGTCATTTCCTTTGGCCCTTAGTATCATGAGTGGTCTATATCTCAAATCCCACATATGCATGTTATTACTCCAGTTGATTTATCTCTTGCATCTAGTGTTAAGGTTATTATTCTCCCACCGCCACAGTTGTCACTCATGTGCATCCTCCATCTCATCTATCCACCACTACACCATCCCATCAACTACGTAATTCTACCACTACACATTATATTCTACAACCCTTGACATCTCCACTTCCCACCACTACTCCACTCGACATTTAGTTTGGATCATACACTCATGTTTCTTTCATTCCACATGCTTCCACCGCTCCACATCAACTTGGTCTTTGGTAGGTTATTTCTATCACCTTACCCCCTAATGACACACTCATGTTCTTACAATTCTTACATGATTGTTGAGGGATTTGTTACAATAAGAACCTCTCTTCACTCTTGCAATATACATCTTATCGATCAATATATCTTACGTACAATATCCAATCATTTCCCGATGACGCACTCTTTCTTTACGGTTCATTCTTGAATGTTAAGGGGTAGTATCTAAATGAACCTCAACATCTATACACTAGGGGCATCACTAATATTTCCCCTATCCTCATCATACTAACATGCACTTCATTACACTAATATGACCATCCCATACTCCTATAAATTATTCATTTTTACTTTATCTTTAATCACAACTTTATTCATACATGTAATACATTTTTTTTGCAATGACATTACATACATCATCTATTATCAAATACACTATATCATCATTTCTCTATCTATAATCACATATCTCAATCTCCACAACTACCCATCGTAAATCAATTCAACAAGTACAAACATCATTTAGTACATCATGCATCACATATGAAAACCATAATCAATGAATCATACATCATCATCACAACTTAATATCAATAAACATTACATACAACGATCACATGATAATAAATCCATCTATATATATATATATATATATATATATATATATATCATTCACAATCATAGGTACAAAATTATGGAGGGTAACTCCCTACATCCATACATCTCTACATATCATATCTTGTCATCGTTATCACTATCGTGCATTGTGGAGAGCTCTAGAATTTTAAGCTTCTCTTCTCACTCTACGTTGTTGGTCGTGGCCACTATATATCTCTACTTGCCTACATAATAGAGTAAGCTCAATATACTTGCTCGTGAAATGGTGTGTAACTTGAAAAACTATGTAAATACATTTTGTGTTAGGGGACCACCACCCACAGCCTCTCTAGATCATTGTGTATCCTCACGTGCCTCATCTCTCTTACTCGTGAGCATGGTACACTTAGTTACCGCTATCATCACCGACTCAAACAAATGGGCATTCTAACCCAAAATATCATCTACATTCTCTAACATACCTCCACCCATGAGTATGTCGGTGGGCACATTTTGCATCAATGTGTGGATAGATGTGTCCACAATCAATGACCAATATGCATCACCTATAACCATAAGAACAACACATTAGACAACAATGACCATTACACAACCAAGTAACAAATCATACAACATAACTATACAAATAATCACACTTTCTTATCACAACCGATATGCCCCTAGGGGTGGGTGTTTCCCCTCTACTCCTATTGTTAGTGGTGCTCCTACCACTATCGAAATACTGGAAACAAATATACCCATCGATGTTATGCCTACCATGCATGATATGTCTTTATTCACCCTACATAATCCACATCTATCGACCCATCACCATGTTGGTCTCGTCGGGCTCAGGAGGTAATAGTTTCTCTCCTATCATCCCTTCTCTTGTTCCACCCCTCCTCGGTTCCCTAATAACTCTAACCCATACATATGGCTCTCACAACACATTCTAGCCCACACCAAACTATCATAAAACCCACTCAACCCGAAATAACTCAACTAGCTTTGTGTTGTCATGCAAATGTCCAACAGGAAATCTATAATTTCTAGGTATAACAACTACACCCTTGTACTCAAAATTTTCACATTTTATCATTCGAGGTGCCCCGGGTCTACTCATTCAGTCAATTAATCTCCCAATTTGTGTTAATTCATTCCCCTAGGTGATTTAGGAATGTCAATTCAACCCCCTTGGTGATTCTAGGATTTCATTGAAAATTGCAAGCTTTGGGCAGATGTGGGAAGGGTTATCACTGGCCTTATACTAGGGTGGAGAAACCCCATGGAGTGGAACAAAAAATCCAAACTAGAAAGATAAGTGATTCAAAGGCCTTAGGACATCATGGAAGTGATTTAGGAAGATTCAGGAAGGACTCAAAGAAGTTGGGGCAGTTTCACCAAAATTAGGGTTCACAAGGCCTAAGCAGTGCATAGGCCAAAAAAACTACTAAGCTTCCAAAGGTGATTCGGGAGATCCAAAAGGAGTTAGGAGAAAAAAACATATTTGGAAAGGGAATTATAATACCTAGAATATGGTGAAAAAAATTCTCAAGCATTTTGGCGCTAAGGGTTTGCAAGCGGTGTTTCTCATGCACATGTGAATTACTAAATCAAAAATCCTATTTTTAAGGATAATATTGATTAATAAATACCTGAAACACCCACTATTGGATTTAAAATTCCATTTCCAGTCAATATCATATAACATTTCATCAAAAATTCCATCGGGAGCTCAAGTTATCGCTGTTTCAAGTTGCCCTTGAGGTAAATTTTGGAAGGACACATGTCACTCCAGAGCCTGGATGGATTTTGTGTCCTCAAGGTAAAGGAAATCAGACATGTAAAAATGTTCCCATCCCCCATGAATCCCTCTAGACCCACATACGACCTCCAGGATTGCCAGTTCAGCCCCTAGGTGCTTGCGGGAGCTCAAAGCCTTTATCATTGGATCGTTGCCACATGTCATCACCTTGCTCGCCATGGAATTTGATGTCCCTCATGTCCCTTTGAGGTCAAGGACATCAGGGTCAAAAAAATTCCCAACCCCCAAGGAGACTCCTAGTCACCCATGTGACCTCTTCAAGACCAATTTTTCAGCCCCAGGAGCTAGTGGAGCTTTCATCCCCGGCGCCGTCAGATCTCTGCCACATGTCACCACCTTGTTCATCATGGAATTTGATGTCCCTCAAGGTGAGGGATGTCAAGGACATAAAAATTATCCCCTCGCTTGCTGTGCATTTTTTTGAATGATTTAAATCTTTCACTTAGCCGTTATTTCCCCCCATTTCTCCTTCACACCCTGTCATGGCTTTGTTCATGCTTGTCTAAACACCCAGCCCACTATTGCTAATCCGAAACAACTCGTTATGGTCACAAAACCCTCCACTCCATGAAAATACACAATTTTCAAAGGAATGATTGATCATAATATTTGAATAAATTAAGAACAAAGATAAAATGAAGACTTTTTGCCAGATAACCACAAAGTCACCCAATTGAAAACTCTTCATATCTTGCAAAATACAAGTCGGATTGAGGTGTCACCTTTTGAAAACTTCAACATTTTTCAGGACTATAAATATGCAAAAATAAGAGGTTGAATGGTGCCTTGAATTATTTTTTCCAACAAAATCCCTATTTCATGCACTAGCTCACATTTGTCGGATTTCCCATCAACTGCAATGGAAACAAACTAAAACTTACACATTGACTCCAAATGAAAAACCTATCACAATGGAATAATTTTATTTTTGAACGGAGACAAAAACAATGGTAGATATTTTCTCCTTTAATGTCTGTCATGGCAGCTCTATGCTCAAAGCCACTACAGTGAAAATTTTAAATTTTATTTCCAAGCATTCTAATGAGCGAAATCATGTTAAAATTAGAGGACGTCATTAAGACAACGAGCTGATTCCAAAAATATGTTCCATCGCAAACTGGGTAGTGGAAGTCCACTTTTTAAAAATAGTCAATTTTCGTATACATACTTGCTATGTTTGGGAATTCACCATCAATAGTGGTTATGGCAAAGGTAGTGTGCATTGAAGATCACCAGGAAGCCAGAATGATTGTCCAGAGTAGAAAATAGTGAAAATGACAACTTACTAAAAATAGTAAGACCCTATATGGGTGCTTACTAAAAATAGTAAGTCACCCCAATAAGTGGCTGAGGTGAAGGTAGTGTGCACAAGAGTGAATTTGGGAGTTCATCGCATCAGGATGGTTAAGAAGAGGTGAAAATAACCTCTTACAAAAAATAGCAGGTCTCCCACCTAGAACCTATTATTAATAGTAAGTTACACTCAAAGGGCAGTTTTGGCACAATGGGATGTATAAGAATAGACATCATTGTTTGGGATCATCATAGGCATTTCTCATAGGATATTCGAGATCCATCTCATGAACTCGACAGTGTTTTTTGATGCCCACTTCATGGCTTGAGTTGCAGGAGTATCTTGTGTAGGGTGGAAGTTATGGTCATCAGTAAAACCATTCAATAGCATTTTTAAACACTCATTCCAAAGCATATGTGAGCCAATTAGTATTTTCATATGAGCTTTAAGATTCGAGTTTCATCGCATTGGAGATTTCCATCAATGAGGATCAATAGACTTCATCGGGAATGACATCTCCTCTTCTTCTTCTCTCTCTCTTTCTCTCTCCCCTTCCCCCAACTTTCTCTCACTTTCCAATATTCTTATTTTTCATTGGGGTTGTACTTTTTCATATGTATTAATGTTCCTAATGTAATAAGTCACCTTTATGTTATAAAAAGGACTTTAAAGTATCCTAGGAGGCTGAAAATTATTATATTGTGCGAGGGCATATGAAAAGGCATTGGGGGTAGATGATGAGTCACCTCTCATTTTAAAAATTGCAAATCCATTCCAATTTCAAAGAGTTGGTGATTGATTTTTAAACTCAAGAGTGCATAGAGAGAACAAAGGAGATAGCCAAATTCTTCCATTCCCTCATTCTCAAATTTCCTCCATTTCCCCAATATGTACAACTTTGGTTTGAGCAATCAAT
Source organism: Taxus wallichiana var. yunnanensis (assembly GCA_018340775.1). NCBI lineage: Eukaryota > Viridiplantae > Streptophyta > Pinopsida > Cupressales > Taxaceae > Taxus > Taxus wallichiana. The sequence goes on from CM031236.1 coordinate 312,061,643, forward strand.
ACAAGGAGTTTCTATCTTTCTTTGACTAAGGGATTTCTTGATACTTTGTGCTCATTAAATTCTATTTGGTCTTATTGCTACTTGTAGAGTTTTTTCCTCTTAATTTAGTGCATGTGATGAAACTTCTAACTACCGTGTGTAGGAATCTGATTTTATACCCGCATCATTAGTTCTCCTTCCTCTTTCTCGCTCCCTTTCAGATATCTCGTAATCTTTTTTTGCAAGGTCATTGAAGTACTCTGTTGGATCCCCGCCAAAAGGCCACCAGGATAAAACTCACTTTTTTACTCATGCATGCACATACGGCACTTGCACCAGTTAAGTAGAGGGACTTAGACTCTTAGATCGTTGACAAGATAACTAACAATTTGTCCCTAAAAAATTTCTTACCAATAGCCAAGAAACCAATACTCTAACCACATCATTTGTCCTATGCATCGTACCTCCACTACATCCTTTGGCCATCCTCTGTAGTCTCGGTATGGCCTCCATATAATAGCCTCGGCCCCATCTTATCTATCATCGATCTATAGGTGTTTATATCCATCTTCCTCCCATACACACCTACCCATTTCCCAACAAATATATCTAGCCTCACCCATTCTCCTCGAGGTCCACCAACTGGACTCAATACCGCAATATGCTCATACGCCCATACATGCAATAATGTAGTAGCTCAAATACCACATCCATGCTCCTCCTGGGTAAATCTTTTTACATCCTTGTATAGGTTAGCTAACACACATTATGCCTATTTATACCTAGTGCTCTCCTCCTCTATCTAGTGTAGATATCATGCATCTTATATAAGATGCCTACAACACCACCCTCCACTGTAATTAAAGATGCCATCACCATGGAAATAAAATTTCACAATCGTGAAACCCCGATCTCATAATAAAATCTTGGATAATACAGCCTCGGTTGGAACTTGCATCCCAAAAAAATACCACATAGTTTCCCTCATCTACCTCTCGTATATCATCCACTACCATAACCTGCACCCTCTTTCCAAAAATAGGTAATTGTAGTATGTGATACACATCCTCTAGTGTGATCTGTCAACATACACCATTCTTACAATAGCTTCAAAACAGATCCCAAAAATGGAACCAAAATGTATTCACTTTTACCTACTCCCTTTAAACCCTAAGCATGCGAACATCACCCAACCTGAACTAGGCACTCACCTAAGGCACATGAAGGCATCGAGCCCCTATTTTATGTGAGCATTGAAATTATGTTCACATTTAATGGAGTAATAGTGCACAGACATACATGCATACATTTTATAAGAGATAAACAAACTATATCTAAGCTTAAATGATGCATACTTTGACTATGAATATTAAAAAGAACATACAGAACCATATCTCGGACCATGAGTATAGTAAAGAACATAAACACTTAGATCCATTGAACACTGATATTTAGAACAACCCCATTATATTATTTCACCATTATCACAATAGCCAAATAAATCTAGAGATCTATAAAGGGACTAGATACATCAATAGATTTTTAGTATTTTCCTATGATGAATCCATTACAGAAGTTACAATAGTGATCATACATATCTCTCCTTACTATCTCTACCTTTTACACACATACCTCACACATTACACACACCTCTCATCCTTAATCCCTCCCTCTCTCGTGGCCATGAAAATTAATACATATCAAGGGGTTCTTGGGAATATTCTCTTTACCACCTACTCATCACTCAGAGTGAACTTTCTGCCAAATGTCATCATGTCTTGCCATACTCAAGTATCCTCAACATGCAAGTGCCAGCTAAACTGTAACTAACTCGCTTTACATCTCTTTATCCCATCATGATAACTATATCCTAGGATATTATTTCCTTAGGCTTCAATTCTCCATGTTCTATCCTTATCCAAAATCATATATAGCCACATCTCCACATGTCCCTTATTGTGACTCCTACCGTGGTCCAAAATACATCTAATTTCGAGCACTGTTTCTCCTGGTACAAACCTTCACGGCTTCCCCAAAGTTACTTCCACATGAGCCTTTGCGTCTTTTTGGTGTGCAACAAAACCTTTCATGCCTTAGGTTCATAGTCTCCTTAAGGTCTCAACATAACCCACACTATTTTTATTTCCACCCTTAAAAATATTTTGCGCTCATTGAAAAAAATCCATTGATCCAAAAATTGGCTAAGGCAAAAAGATTGCATGACGCAACAATCTATACGACTAACTTGAGGAGTTTAGGAAATTTCACATCTATCTCGCCCTTCAACTTCTTCCATGCTTCAAAATCTACTAAATCTTTCCTTGGTGCCTCCCCTACTATGTTGGGTACTTGGTCTAGTGTAATCTCTCCAATATTCCCCTTGATCTCTTGTATGACCACCATCAACTCTGCACAAACACCCTCAAACTCATCCATACGTTTTGTGATGGAATCTCAGAGTTCCTAATTCAAAATTCCATTTTTTTCACTTTGTTTTTATTTTATCCTTCGCGTTATGGTGTTAATTGTCAACTATGCATGCTCGGTCTTATTCATTGGGACCTTCTCCTATAAGGCCTTAAGGAAGTCCTCTTCCTCTCGCCAATGTGTCAATAATGGGCTTGTATTTCTAGCAACTATGAAGCCCCTATCTACCAATATGTTTTCTTCCTTGAGTTGGGTGAGAAAATCCTCCAACTTAGTGATCTGGGCCTCCACAATGATCTTGTTTGTTTCCTTCTCCTCAATGATTTCCTCGGTTTTAGGCCTTGCGCCACCTTTGATGTTGACCAGCAACGTCCCCACTAATTTCTATAAATACTCCATTTCATCACCATAATTTTTCCCCTCTTGACTCACTAGTTCCAGACATTGTTCCAAGGCCTTCTTGACCAAGGCACCAACTCAATCATATGCTTCCTTAGTCCACGTCTTCTCACCCTTCAACCCATGGTATAGCCACTCTATCTCCTTTTTCTGTTTCCTTGTTAGTTGTGACCCAATTCTAAACAGTCTCCCTCACATCCAAACTCCTCCTTATAACCTCTCGAGGGCATATTTTGCAACACATTACACACCTACTCATTAGTGAGGTGGCTTGTATCCACTTCCTTATATGTTTTCCTTTCTTCTTCTTCAAGTGAATAGTCTTGACCACATGATCATTGACCTTGAATTCGAACTCCTTTGCATGATAATGTAGATTCCATCTTATCATCTTCTTTATCCTTGTTACACCCATGTCTTGGTCTAAAATATCCCAAGTATTCAAGTCTCTGTAACACATGACATATTCAAGTCTTTGTAGTCTACATAAATCCATATCCTTCCATCCTTCTTGATACTAATCACCATTAGGCTAACCCATTCATACTCTTCAATAGCTTCAATGATCCTAGATTCCAGCATCTTGTCAATTTCTTCTTTCACCTTTACGTGTAGATTAGGATTCATCCAATAAGGCCTCTTCCTAATCAGTACGCACCCTCCTTTAACTTAATCCACATATATCCCAATAAGTGATGAACTAATTTCAATTCACGATATACGTGTGGGAACATATCTTAGAAATCATACATCAACTCAATTATCTTTAAAACCTCTTGGTTTTTCCAAGAATCACCAATGATTGCTTGTTTCAATTCTTCTTCCATGCTAATGTTGACCTTATTTATCTTTAAATGCTTATGATAAGTGTGCTCCTTCTCATCCACACTATCTAAGACTTTTGCATACCTTTTGTATGATCAACATCTAGGTTCTCGACTTCCTTTTTATCTATCGGTACATTGTTTTTCCTTTCTCCTTTTCTAGGTAGGTGTGTTAAATCTATACTTCATTTGTTTCTTCTTCTTCCTTGAAGTGTGCCTCCAACTTAGGCTCCCTAGTAAATATGAGATGAGGTCCTCAAAGCATTTGCACTATCTCCTAGATTAATGTACTTGAGTACTGCAAAGCTTCATTCACTTTGTTGGTTTATAAGATAAATACTTAAAAGTTTGAATAATGTCTAATGTCAACTCTTTTCAATTTCCTTTTTGATAACATAACTATGAATGGACATAAAAGCACGTGCATAACCCGAAAAGTGGAATGAAACTTATGCACCTAGAGAGAGAGGGGTAAAGCTTCCGTGCCTTTAGTCCAGATCTTTTCACATTCCCGAACATGGTACAAGGTTGATTCCCTCCCATGATAGTCGCATATCCTTGAAGGTTCATTGGTCCATATGAATCTAACAGAGAACGTGATTCTTACCTCATGCCACACCATAAGATTATCTCGATGAGTCATCCACCAATGGTCAGTTTTTCCGCACAAGGTATCCACAAGAATATTCCTCCATTCTACTTCAAAGGTCCACTAGACTTTGATAGTGTGTAAAAATACATTACGGTGACCTTCTCTAGTATAAATTTTCATTTGTCTTCCTCCTAGACACCTAACTGAATGTGCCTTGACAACACGAGTCACAGTGCCCTTCAATTCTCTCCTAACTAACTCATAAGTTCCATGCACCCAATTATCACATTCAATACTAATTGTATCACTCAAGGAATGAGCATCATCCCACTGAATGACTCCTCTTCATGGAGCAATAATATCTAGGTCTCTGATGGTATGTACATAAATCCTATTGATGTCTTCTTCCCCTAAAGACTCGACATAAGGCGCATACCATCCATCTGCTAGTGGAATAATAACACGCTCCTTGTTCTCAAAGATGATGTATCCCTTGTTGAAGAAAAAATCAGAATTATTCACATAACACCAAGGGCGCCCGAGTAATGTTCGTAAATTTTTATCACCAAATCACTGCACCCCCTGAATTGCATGAAAGTGAACATGACATTCGATGTGATTGGGAAACATGGGATCACCTCTAAATCTGTGGGACTTGGGCTCGAGGTGAACCTCCAGAGAAGGCTGGCTTCCTCTTCCTAAACTAAGCACTACACTACTCCTAATGCAAGATAAATGGCTAACTAGACCTACACTAACATTTCAAGGGATTAGGGAGAGAGATTTGCAAGGAAATAAAACCTATACTAGAAGTGGTGATGCACCAAGAAAGGGTTTTGCTAGAAAAAATTTTGGCTTGCCAATGAAGAGAGATGATCATGAGGAAGAATGAACATGCATTAAAAACCCAATTTACATATAGTACTTCACTCCTTGATAAGCACAATGACCTCCAAAACTTGCAAAAGAAACCCTGGTTGCACAGTTCACCTACAAACATGAGAGAGGCAAATAGAAGTAGAAAAATCATGAAAGGACATATAATTGATCACAAAACATAATTTTCATTACTTTAAGAACTTGCACAATGCATCATTACATCAAGGAAAAGGCATAGGCTTCCATTACAATTTGAGAAGAAAGTCTTGAGAGCCTACAAATTCATAGATTTTAGCTTATGAAGAGACGGGAATCTTGGAAAGTGTCTAACCCTTTTGAATAAGCACCCATTTTACATTTATATAAAACTTGTTGAGTGGTGAGAGAAAGAAAGAGAAACATTAGAATCTAGTCTAGGATGTAGAAAATAATCAATCACTATTGTTGGCCATGCTTTCTCATTTATTGCACCTCCACCTTTCAAGGCACCACTCAAGGAACTAAGAAAACCTAAAAATTTGGAAAGAAAAATCTCAAGAAAATTAATCTTCTGGTGATTTCATAGCATATCTCTCTTTCTCCCAATTCCAACGACTATAATTTCATAAAAAGATGATAATCAGGGAGGAAGTTATAGTCTTCGAGAGTAAACTTGCCTATTTAGAAATTCTGGGACACTATGCTCCATTAGCTCTCGATAATGTCTTCGTAATGCTACATAAATTCAAAACCTGAATTCACCTCCATTTAATTAAAATAATATTTTAATATATTATGGAGTCACTTCAATGTACTTTGTGGGGTCTAAGGATTATGTTTGCCTTTGAAAGGAATTTTAATGTTGTTAGGTTGAAAAACTCGCCATCCAACTCACCGAGTTCATGGTTCGACAAGCTATCTTTTTCATCATTAAATGAGCTCACTATGACCTATTTACAGATCTCCCTACTTGATCAAATTATTTTTACTTTCAATGAGTTAATCCTCCATGTTTTTGCTAAGTATTGTGCTCAACCATTGTGAATTTAATGGATTCCTCCATGTGTTAGCATATAGCATTGGGGCTTTCACATTTAACTCAAAGAATCGTTTATATGTTTAAACTACCGGGCTAAGCAAGAATGGCCCACCTGGTGACCTCCACATTTTTTCTCATTGGCCTTGATGTATTGTTGGTGAGTTCTACTAATGGATGACTAGGACGCATTGTTCAACTACTCTACCTCAACATGTCACTGGTCAACTAGGCATTAGACCCACTCTACATTCATTTCCCTGGTCAATGCTTGAATCGGCCAAAATCTCCCATGAAAATGCCACACCGAAATTTCCCACTTGTAAAACTCTTGAGCATTTAAATTGGCATTTAACTCTCAGTGTATTTTGTTTTGCATAGATCAATTGGAATTACCACCTCTTTAATCGATAGGGTTAATAACTCATTCATTCCCCAAATTATATACCAAATTTCCTAGGTGCCATGGCACATTATATCTGCCAAGAAAATTGGCATTCTTTGCATCATTCAACCTAAAACCCAAAACGAACGTGTTCCAAACCAATGAATACTGAAAACTTGAACTTGGGACACTTTTGAATTGTGAAAATCTAAACCTCTCGAACTCCGACGGCATGGACTTTCGAATCTTGAAACTTGAAACTCCAAATTTTAGAGTTTTGAAGTTTCGGGCTTCTAAATTATCCAACTAACTCAAAAATTTTCAATCCCAAAAAACTCTAAAATGCCTAAATGGTGAACCCCAAAAACAAGAATCTAAAATATAATGCTGAAAGAACATGTAACTCAGCCTTCTTTATTCTCTACAATATCTCAAACTTAGACATCGGATGAAACTCGAACCTACTTCTTTAAATGTTGAGTTCCCAAACCTATGAAAATCTTTCTACCTCTCCATTATGACTCAATCCAATGAAGTCTGCACTGAGCCATCTACCTTGAGCTCCTTGAGATATCCACCTTAGCAATTTCGTTCAACCACATACTTATTCCAATGTACCAAGTTGTGCATTATTTGTATCAACTCAAAAAGATCACTTCTCACAAACTCCATATTTACGTCCTACGATGATCCCGTGTAGGATATTATGCCTAAAGATTTTTTCAATTTACGGTCTTCATCCATGGCCCAAGCTCTTCAAAGAAACCATCATCACAATGAAATAAGAGCTCGATCCTATATAATAGTGACTCATCTCACCATATACCTGTTCCTTGGCTCATTCTCCTCTGGAGCCTCAAGAAAATGACTTGTGAGATCAACACTTCACCCCAAACATTTCAATGCTCGAGCTCATTAACTAAATACTTATGACTTGGCTTGACCCAAGCCAATGCTGATTTAGTATGAGGAGTTTGAATGCAAGCTTAATTGATCAATCACGACCTTTTGGCTTGTTTTTTCTATGAAGGGTTATCGGTGGTAGAGCCTAATGTGTTGGGATTTTTATTGGCTCAAGCCCTTAACCATGGTGACAACCTACCTCCAAGATCCTAATGTTCGATCATGGAATCCATTTCTTCATGTCCAAACTTGTCAATGTGTGTATTGGCATCCATCTTCTACTGCCTAATTCACTGATATCCTTTAAGTTTGGGCTCACGATTTCCTTCTATGGCTCTTTCCTATGGTGAGATCCTCTTTGACTTTACTAGAGCTCCTCTCATTAGTTCCATCAAGCCATACACCTCTGAAATTTTCTTGGCCCCTTCTCAGAAATTAACTTTTCCCATCATGCTCAATCGACACCATCCTCAAGCTCTTTCTCCTATAGGTTTTATGTGTATCGAGTTCTCGCCTCAATATTTTTTCGAGTTAAACATAATATTTCCTAAAACCCCTTTTAATAATAAATCTCCCGAGTCCATTGTCAATTTCACATCCATCTCCTTGAGCCATGCACCAAGTTCTTAAAATTGTATTGATTTATTGGCTACATGTCTTGATGACTCCTACATTCCACAAGATCTATGAGAAGTGTGGCTTGTCAATTTTTGTTTCTGAGCTATCGCTTGGAACTTCATCTCGAACACCATTATATGATTCAGTCATTGCTACATGAATTTATGCCTTGGCTGAAATGGGTTTATGTGTCTGCTAATTTTTAATCCCCTTTCGTTGGGTATGTCCAAGCCTTCCATGTGCTCGGTCAAGTTTAATATATCTCGACTCGCTCAAATTCTTATGTAATGCGTCTCGAGATTGAAAAAAAATATCTCCAGATCCTTTTGATTTACACCCTCCTATAAGCACCGATTTGGCATGAATCTGATTGATATCCTTATGAGTTATTATTCTATCATGAATTGAACCAAGTCTTCTATGACCTATCCAATCACATTGATCCCCTCCTTAGCCTAGGCTTGAAACACTCACAAGCATGTTGTTGTGAATAGGTGTTTTAACATCGCCACTTGATCTTATTTCAAACATCAAGCTTCCCAATTCTAAATATGTGTGATCTGTCGAGCCCAAAATCTGAGTTATGCATTAGTGCGGTCTCTATGTATTCTCTCGATGCATCTTATTTTATTGCATCGAGTTAGGATTGTTCCCAACTTGCTTAATCAAACCTGAGAAAGAGATCATATGAGCTCGATCATTTTATTACAATACCTTAAGTCAACACTAATGAATTTGTATCTTTTGGGACCCTTTCTTAAAACTGAAGCACAATAAGACCCTTTGAACATGATTTCTTAATTTTAATAATTTTTGCACTCATTTAATGATGAAATAGACCTGCGAAGCAAATTTTCACACTATCATCAAACCCATTCATAAATAATCCTAAAGACTTTGATAATTCCATAGATTTGTCTTAACACAAAAAAATTCTTATAGATCTATGAATGTTTTATGAATAAATCCTTTAGTCCCAGGGTGCACTAAACATCATCTTCGTGTAATTTTTCCAAGTGTGGAAAAATTGGACAACATTTTTGGTGACCTCTTGGGGATGCTTGCCTATTAATCATGGTTTTAATAGCCTTATCTATCCATTGGGCATGGATTCATAACTGTAAGATATCCCAAAACTAATCTTGAATCGTGAGTTTCATGTTCCCAAGTTAACTAAACACTATTGCATCCTACATCCCAAACTTGGAATGACTACTATAGAATGAAGGATAATAAATGAACCCATCCTGAATCCCCTTGAACATTGCTGATCTTGGACCTCCCTGGAATGTTAAGCATGAAGTATACTGAATCTGATGAACACTTGGCATATAGAGTGTGTATTGCAGAACTTTGAATGAAGTAGCCAAGGAATTAGGGATATCTTGAAACTTTCTCTGAAACCTTGAACTTTTCTCTTCCTTGAAAAACCTCCAATGATGAAACAGTGTGCAGAAAAACACAAGAGTGACAATGGAAAACAAAACACACTGAAGCTAAAACCATACATGCCCCAATTGAAACATGCAGGGTGTGTAATGCACTTATTCTGCTGAAAGCAAACCTATTACTACCCTACACTAACCGGAAGCACATGTGAGCTAAACAAACCCTGCAACTGGTTGTGCAAAATAACTTCATGTCCTTACAATGGGTAGCCATGAAGATGATGTGATAATAAACATGGCTGAAACTAAAAGTGAAAAACTGAAGCAAGCCCAATTCTTCACCTGGTCCACCAAGGCATCAACTGGAAAGAGGAAATATGCCTCTTTTAGTTGCTCTGTATTTGTCTTGTAGAGGCATAGCAATTGATTCTTGGGGATGTGAAATTCATCCTCACATTTTGAAATGAATGTGAAGTGACTTCTCTTTTGTGTTCTAACAAATACCGTTGAATATTCTTGAATTGTTCTAAACTTCAACTTTAACAAGAAAGTCTTGTTGAAGACATCCTTGAAAAAGATGGTTATTCACGACCTGATTTCCCTCTTGTTTCCCATTTACAAACAATTGATCTTCTTTATGGATGCATGGTGTTGAAGTGATGTTCCCTTCATTTTATTTTCCTTCCTTGAAAATGAGGAATTCTTCCACATGAAACTCTTTTGGATTACTTGCAGCCTCAAATGAAGTTACTGGAAAGTTACTACAAGTGTTTGGAGCATACTGATCATATAGGAATTCCACTTTCATCTGAAAAAAAAATTGTTCTACATCTCTAACCTCCTCATCCCACATGAAACCTGCAAGATCAAATTCTTGCACCTGTTGTTTTTAGGGTAGTTAAGGGAAGCAAGACCTCCTTGGTTTTCTTCCACCATTACTTGTTCATCAAATAAATCTGACTCCACAATTGAGAGCAAGAAACTCCCAATAATGTCATCTTCACCCAAAGCCTCCGAATTTGACTTAGTTTCTCCCGCATGCTCCTCTCTTTCTTCATTCAATGAATGTTGTAGAAGATCTAATTCTTCCAATTCAAATTCAAGAGGATAACTTGAAACTAGTTGTGGTCCTTGAGTATTTCCTTGCATAACACTAGACAACTTACATTGAAGGCTAGATAATGGAATAATAGAAATGGGTATTTCTATAGGCTCTTTTGCATCCAAATACTCCTCCAAATCTGATAGAAAATTTTCTTCTTTTTTTCTCTAACTGTGCAAAGGGTTTCAACCTGCCTCAATATGTTTCCTAAATAGTACTGATTCTCCATGACCTTCCTCATCTTCAAACATAAAATTTACAAGATCAAATTCATCTAAGAAAACATAGTTTTGAAAATATGAAGAAGGGGAAGAATTGAAACTTCCTACATGGTATAATCTACACTTGAAACTTCTAAGTCCACCATGGAAATAATCCCGCTACGGTCAGTTGTTACATTTGATGAGGATATTGGCAAGTTTCTACAATGTTTCATAAATGTAGAAAGTTCTTGACATGCCTAGCAATTAGGATCATTGCACTCATAAAAGTCACCTTGTACAATTGAGAGTCCTTCTTCTTCCACTTGCACATTATTTGTGAGGAGTCAATAATCTCCACAAACATAGTGCCAACATGTATGTTGCACTTTAAACACATAGACTGATGTTCATCATCCTCTTGTACTTGTTCTTGAGTCTCCACCATATGATCTTGAATATTAACCTTAGATTGAGGTTGAGTTAGTAGGGAAATTGTTTCTCATTCAATCTTACATCCCACTCTTTTATATTTTTGAAAGTTCATCCTTATTAAGCTCCTGAACATTCCCCTCTTCATCTTTAGTATAAGCATGTTCTTCCCAAAATGGATTTGGAACTATAAGAGGAGGGGTGGGTTGGGATTCAATGACTTCCCTCACTATTTGAGATAGCGGAAGAGGTGCAGCTTCTTGTCTTGATGACCCTTGTAGAAAATAAGGAACTTTGGAAGGGCGAGGAAATATAGGAAATGAAGGAATGGAATTCTCAGCATGGGCAGCTAGTAAAAAACTTGGAATTTGAGGTTTAGACTGAAATGACATTGACGAGAATTGGAAAGAGGACTCGAGGTGGTGGTGTAGGACTTACCCATTGATAAGGATTCCTTGCATTGAACTCATAAGCCTCTATCTCTTCGATCCAACCTTCAAGTTGAGGTAGTAATTAGTCATGAAACCAATCTTTTCCTACAAGTTGTAAAAACTTGGCATAGGGCCAACCCATGGACAAGCTACCTTGAAGCCAATCTTGAACACCTTTATTTGAGTTGTGGCTCTATATTGTACCATGCATACCTCCATTATTTAAATCTTAAGTTGTAACTTTACATCTTCATCTATAGGATAGCCTCCATCATCTGCATGCTCCTGCTCTTGAAAAGATGCATAGTTAAGTGAACCATCAAACTGGCCATGGCTCTTTGCTCATAGAGATATGCATGTTGTTGATTTTCATCATAAAATGGAGCTGGAGGTGGGTTAAAATAACTTGAAGATGGAAAGTGTTGTTGCTGGTGCAAGTGGGAACTCAACTATGGAAATGAAACCATGATTGTACAAGCTTCATGAATGGGAGAAAAATGGAAATATGTTGAAGGAAACTAGATGGAAATGGGTAAAATTGAAATACTAAAACACAGAGAGCGGGTCACTTTGACCAATAGAGTCACCAGTTGTGCTTGGGTATGCCTAAGTAACGATAAAACATCACTAAGAGCACAACCACTTAATTAAATGATGTGAACACAATACACACACCTATGAAATATGTTCCTCTTGTCCCACTGGGCATTCTAAAAATTGTTATCACCAAATCATTGCACCCCCGAATGGTATGAAAGTGAACATGACATTCGGTGTGATTAGGAAACATGGGATCACCTCTCAAGTTGTGGGACTTGGGCTTGAGGTAAACCTCCAGAGAATTCTGGCTTCCTCTTCCTAAACTAAGCACTAAAGTACTCTAATGCAAGATAAATGAATAACTATACCTACAATAACATTTCAAGGGATTAGGGAGAGAGATTTACAAGGAAATAAAACCTATACTAGAAGTGGTGATGCACCAAGAAAGGGTTTTGCTAGATAAAATTATGTCTTTTTGATGAAGAGATATGATCATGAGGAAGAATGAACATGCATTACAAACCCAATTTACATACAATACTTCACTCCTTGATAAGCACAATGACCTCCAAAACTTACAAAAGAAACCCTAGTTGCACAGTTCACCTACAAACATGAGAGAGGAAAATAGAAGTAGCAAAATCATGAAAGGACATATAACTGATCACAAAAAATAATTTCCATTACTTCAAGCACTTACACAGTGCATCATTACATCAAGGAAAAGGCATAGGCTGCCATTACAATTTGATAAAAATGATTGAGAGCCTTAAACTTGATAGAGTTCAGCTTGTGAACAGAGGGGAAGCTTGGAAAGTTTCTAACCCTTTTGAATAAGCACCCCTTTAACATTTATAGAAAACTTTCGAGTGGTGAGAGAAAGAAAGAGAAACCCTAGAATCTAGGCTAGAATGTAGGAAATAATTAATCATTTTTGTTGGCCATGTTTGCTCATTTATTACACCTCCACCTTTCAAGGCACCACTCAAGGAATGAAGAAAACCTAAAAATTGGAGTGAAAATTTCATAAAAATCATCTTATATTGATTGATTTCATGGTGTAGCTCTCTTTCTCCCGATTCCAATGATTGTAATTTTGTAAAAACTGATAATCGGGAGGAATTTATAGTCTCTGAGTAAACTTGTCTATTTAGGAATTTGGGACACTGTGCTACATAAATTCAAAACCTGAATTCAACTCCATTTAATTAAAATAATATTTTAATATATTATGGAGTCACTTCAATGTACTTTGTGGGGTCTAAGGATTATGTTTTCCTTTGAAAGAAATTTTAATGTTGTTAGGTTGACCAACTTTCCGGCCCAAACTCACCGACTTGGTGATGAGTTACCTTATTCATCGTTGAATGAGATCACTATGATCTATTCACAGAGCTCCCTACTTGATCGAATGATTTTTATCATCACCGAGTTAATCCTCCATGTTTTGTGCCAAGTAGTGCCCTCAACCATTTTTAATTGAATGGATTCCTCCACATGTTAGCATATAGAATTGAGGATTTTGCATTTAACTTCGAAACCATTTATACGTTTAAACTACTATGTTAAGCTCAGGATGGACGACCGGTGATCTCCATGTTTTTTCTCAGTGGCCTTGATGTATTTTTGGTGAGTTATGCTAACATATGAATCAGACTCATTATTCAATACTTTGCCCCAACATGTCACCAGTGAACTTGGTGTTAGACCCATATTTACATTCATTTCCCAGTCGATGCTTGAATTGACCAAAATCTCCCATGAAAACACCATACCGGCATTGCCCACTCACTAAAATCTCGGGTGTTTAACTTGGCATTCAACTTTGTGTATTATGTTTCACATAGCTCAATTGGCCTTACCACCTCTTTAAGCGACTCGGCTGATAACTTGTTCATTCCATGAATTATCGCCAAATATCCCATGCACCATGCCACATTATAATAGCCAAGCAACTCAGCCATCTTTGCATCATTCAACCCAAAACCCAAAATGAACGAGTTCTGAACCAATGACTACCATAAACTTGAACTTGGGACACTTCCAAATTGTGAAAAGTATAAGCTCCAAACTACGATGGCATGGACTTCCGAATATCAAAAACCTAAAACTCGAATTTTGGAGTTTCATAGTTTTGGGCTTCGAAAGTATCCAACTCGATCAACATTTTTCAATCCTAAAAACTCTAAAATGTCAAAATGTTTAACCTTGAAAACATGACTCTGAAATATAATGTCAAAAGAACATGTAACTTAGCACTGCCTCATTCTCTATAATATCCCAAACTCAGACATAAGATCCCAAACTGAACCTACTTCTTTCAATGTCGAGTTCCCAACTTGTGAAAATATTTCTACCTCTCCATTATAACTCAATCCACTAAAGTCTACACTGATCCATCTACCTCGAGCTCCTTGAGATATCCACCTTATCAATGTCATTCAACCACATACTTATTCCAATCTACCGAGTTGTGCATTACTTGTATCAGCTCAACAAGACTGCTTCTCACGAACTCCATAGTTACGTCCTGCGATGATCCCATGTAGGCTCTTATGCCTAAATATTTCATCAATTTATAGTCTCTGTGCATGGCCCAAGACCTTCAATGAACTATCAACACAATGAACTCGAGCTTGATCCTATATAATAGTGGCTCGGTTTACCATATACCCGTGCCTTGGCTCATTCTCCTCTAAAGCCTCAACAACATGACTTGTGAGATCAACACTTCACCCCAAGCATTTCAATGCTTGAGCTCATTACATGAATACTTATGACTTAGATCAAACTGAGCCAATGTCAATTTAATATGAGGAGTTTGAATGAAAGCTCAACTGATCAATCATAGCCTTGTGGACCATTTGTGCTACGAAGGGTTATTAGGGAAAAGCTCAATGTGTTGGGCTCTCTATCGGCTCGAGCCTTTAACCATGGTTACACCCTACCTCCAAGCTCCTAATGTTTGATCATGGAATCTATGTCTTCACCTCAAAACTCTTCAATGCATGTATTGGCCTCCAATTTCTACAGTCTAATTCACTCAAGATCCTTCAATTTTGGGCTCACAAGTTTCCTTCTATTTCTCTTTCTGGGTGAGCTCCTTTTTATCTCTTCTAAGCTCCTCCCATTTTTTCCATCAAGCCATACACCTCTCGAAATTTTCACAACCCCTACTCGAAATTAACTTTTACCGAAATGCTTGAGCCGACACCATCCTTAAGCTCTTTCTTCTACAAGTTTGACATTCCTAAGTTCTCACTCAATCTCGTTGCCGAGTTAAACATAAGCTTTCCGAAAACCCCTTTCAATAAGACATCTCTCGAGTCCATTTCACATCCATCTCCTCAAGCCATGCACCAAGTTCTTAAAATTATATTGATTTGTTGGCTACATGTCTTGATGCCTCTAACATTCCACAAGTTTTATGAGACGTTTGGCTCATCAATTATTGTTTCCCGAGTTATCACCTTAGAAATTCAGAAATGGCTCAAACATAATTATATGAGTCGGTCATCAGTGTGTGAATTCATGCCTTGGCTGAAGCGGGTTTATGTGTCCACCGAGTTTTAATCCCTTTCTGTTGGGTCTGTCTTGAGCCTTCCATCACATTTGGTCAAGTTCAATAGGTTTTACTTCCTTGAATTCTTTTGTAATGCATCTAAGATAAAAACCAAGTATCTCTAGATTCTTGTGACTTGCACCCTCCTACGAGCACCGATTCACCATGAATCGATTGAGTTCCTTATGAGTTATTCCTCTATCATGAAGCGAGTCATGTCTTCTATGAGCGAGCCGGTCCACATTGATCCCCTCCTTATCCTAGGTTTTGAAACGCTCATGAGCTTGTTGTTTTGAATTTGGTGTTTCAATGTCACCACTAATCCTATTTCAAACACCAAGATCCCCAATGCTAAATTCATATGTGTGATCCATCGAGCCCAAAATATGAGTTATCCATTAGCTTGGTCTCCATGCATTTCCTGATGCATCTTGTTTTAATGCATCGATCTAGGATTATTCCCAACTTGCTTGGTCAAACTGAGAAAGAGCTCACATGAGCTCGATCATTTTCTTGCAATACCTTAGCTCAACACCAATGACTCTAGATATTTCATGGCCCTTTCTTGAAACTGAAGCACAATAAGACCCTTTGAACATGATTTCTCAATTTTAATAATTTTTACACTTGTTAGCTAGAAATAGGCCTGCAGAAGCCAATTTTTGCACTATTAGTAAACCCATTCCAAAAATATCCTGAAGAATTTGATAATTCCACAGATGTGTCTTGAAAGAAAAAATTTCTTGTAGATCCCAGAATGTTTTATGAATAAATCCTTTGGTCCCAGGGTGCACTAAACATCCTCTTCTGCTATTTATTTTTCCAAGTTTGGAAAAATTAGACAACATAAATCATTTGCCTCAAAGAAGCGCTAAAACTTAAAAGTCCCCAGTGAAATTGGCCCCTTGAATGGTTATGGAAGCATCCTTCAAGACTCTGATGGGCATAGCTTTATTTCTATTTGCCTTGTATAACACATTTGAAGATAGTTGTAATGGTGGTCTCCCCTTCTTATTCCACGCATCTAAAGTAAGAACATTAACCTTTGCACTGTGTCAATTAGTATGTTGCTCAAAATCCATCCATCAACTACCGCATTCAATGTGATCTCCTTGTCATAATCAAGACTATGAGGGGGAAAATTAGCATGCAAGATCTGCCTCTCATGATTACATCTAGCATGCGGTACCTTTCCTCTCAACCATTCTCTTAACAGGGGAATGATATTCTCCTAGCGCAACATCTTACATACCTATTTGAAATCATCAACATCATTATGAGGGATCTCAACATTATTCACCTGTTCCAACTTCTATAACTTCTCTTTCAAGCACTGGATCTCCCCTTGCAAGCTCCTAATCACCTCCATAGTCTCCTAGTAAACCTCCTTTTGATAAGTCAAATTAGGGTACTTCCCATGCAATACCTCTTCTCTTGTAATGAGAGGCCTCTGCTTTGGTATTTCTCTGGCATGTGTAGCTTCAACGCATGTAGTTACTAATACAGGCTCCAACTCAAGGTTAGATGCTACCATAGGCATGAACAAAGGTTCAAAGCATGTTTCACACTAACCATTCCCATGCCCTTGTCCTTCTTTTGGTTCTGTCTCATGTGATTATACAAGTCAAGGAACTCCTCATACTTATGTTTCTTTCCACACCATGAGCATTGTAGTAAATCCAAGCACTCACACTTATAGTGATCCGTAGATCCACAATTGAAACAAGTTCCACAAGGGAATTCACTTCTTCCTCTCATTACAATGACCATGGCCTCTAAATCCTCTGCAAAAGCTTCTTACTCTTCCTTCTATATCTTCATTTCCTTCATGTTGATGATCCTCATTCTTGAAATATTGGCAATGCTAGCTTGACAAACACCGATTATCAATAACATCATGAATCGGCCTATCAACCGATAGTCTTTAGTATCATGAGTGGTAGATGTATAAATATTACAATAGAAAGATACATTCTTACAGAGTGTGTGTTGTAACAAGGGGAATCTACTTGGATCATGATCCCTATGACATATTTCACAGTCTACTAACATGGCATGCACCAAATTTTGAGGGAAAATATCCTTGGTGTGTCCTTCTACTTCACAATTTGTACACCAAATTCCGATACGGGTATCATATACTAAATTCGAAGACAATTTCTCAAGTTGCTTTACCATGGAAGAAATTTGTGCCTCCAAAAAGGGACTTACCTCAAGTATCAACACTCCCCACGGCCTCGACATGTAAAGTAACCTCCAAGGCCTCACGCGGATCCATGAAATTATTATGTAAAAGTGCTCATTTGAAAGGTGTTATCAGGCCTCCAACGAACCACTGAGCATGTTGAGAAGGATGGATATCATAAGATAACTTTGACAAGAGAGTCTTAAAACATGCATCATACTCTCGCACACTTTCTGTCATACCCTATTGAATCTCCTTGAGTGTGTTGATGCTCTTTTGCTTAAACTCAGGAATATGAAATTCCACTAATAAGGCATGACACAACACAATATAATCCATCATTTTTTGATGTGGATCATATTTTTGGTACTATTTATGTGTGCTCCCCGCACCGTAGTTACAAACTAGCTTTCCTTTCACTCTGGGGTAGTGATCCCCTCACCATAGTAATTCACACTTATATACATGATTTGCAGCATCCTCAACACCTTTATAATCAAGAAAATGAAGAGACATCTCATAAAATACTTGTTGATGGGGTTATGGTCCTTTTCCACCAAATCCAAAACTTTGATTTCCTCTTGTGTTGCCTCCACCACTAGATCCACTAGTTCCACTAACCCTTGACCCTCTATATCCTCCTCCTGTAGAAGGTACATGGCCTCAAGAAGTGCTACTATATGTTCCCACTATTGTACTAAACTAATCTCCAATAGTCTATGAAGTTGAACTACTTCTAGACATGATACCCACATTTCTGCGAGCCCACACCTTATCCAAATGACATGCCTGATAGGATACCACCAAACACAAGAAATGTTTGCATGGCCATAGATGGATGTAATGTAAAATTATATCTACCTAATTTTGATTGCTTACCAATTCCAACCGAACTAGTAATACTTATCTCAGAAATTGGAAAACTAAGCACAAGGGCTTGGTCACCAGGTGGGTTTAAATGCATGCCTATGGTCTATCTCCTTTCTCCATCTGATGA
Source organism: Taxus wallichiana var. yunnanensis (assembly GCA_018340775.1). Classification (NCBI taxonomy): domain Eukaryota; kingdom Viridiplantae; phylum Streptophyta; class Pinopsida; order Cupressales; family Taxaceae; genus Taxus; species Taxus wallichiana. Next base: position 312,080,504 of record CM031236.1, read on the forward strand.
GCTCTCATCAAAATTTTAGGGGGTTCTCCTTCCACGTTTTCCAAGATAGGATAGCACATATTGCTCAATTTCCACATCCTCTCGTGCGAACCTCAAATCCCTCGTGTAATGTCTACCTCTAAACATCCATCATTTCTACAATCTCACATTATCTCACCAATTCCCTCTCCCGAGCTTCATTATACTTGAGCCTCCTCTCCTCTCTCTCTTCCTCTTTCGTAGGATCCTTTATTTATCACCACACCTACTTCCATGCCCCACAACTAGTGGGAGTTTAGCTAGCCATAGGAAATGCTTATAAACTCAGAGTGATGATTAGGATCTTAATGGCTAATGGTATAACACTTCTAGGAAGGATCCTCTTGGTTCTTTCGAACTCAAACTCAACAACCTCTGGGAAAGAATACATAGAAACCACATACTCCAACATATAGCTAGTCAACACACCACTCCATTAACAATCAATAACATGATTCCAAATCATATCAGCATTATGAAGCCACTGATAATATTTTTGGGTCCACACATGAGGTTGATAGTACCAAATCCTCCTTGATGCATATGTTGATAACCATTCATATAGTTTTATTGGAAAACAAAAATCAAATTTTCATAGATCTCATGATATAAATGTTCCTCTACCCATGTACGTGCATCAAACTCAGGTCCAGTGTTGAATCTCTGTGTAAACTCATCCTCTATGTTCTTAATCCAAGTCTCCACATTGGCCAAAGTCAAGCACTTTTCCATCACACACCATTCTTACAACAAATTCAAAAGAGGTCTCAAAAATGGAACCAAAATGTAGTCACTTTTACCTACTCCTTTTAAACCCTAGGCACATTGCCACATCGCCCACCTGAACTAGGTACTCACCGAGGCACGCAAAGGTGTCGAGCCCTCTTTTATGTGATATTTACAAGTATTTTCACCATAAGTGAAGGAATAATGCATAGACATACATGCATACATTCTAAAACATAGATAAAGAAACTAGTTCCAAGCTTAAATGATCCATACTTTGACTATGAATATTAAAAAGAACATATAGGAACTAGATCTGGACCATGAGCATAATAAAGAACACAAACACTTAGATCCATTGAACACTGATATTTAGAACAACCCCATTATATTATTTCACCATTATCACAATAGCCAAATACATCAAGAGATCCATAAAGGGACTAAATACATCAATAGAGTTTCATTATTTTCCTATATGGCTCCATTATAGAAGTTACAACAAAGTGATCATACATATCTATCCTTTCTCTCTACCTTCTTACACACATACCTCACAAATTATGCACACCTCTCATTCTTCATCCCTCCCTATTTGTTGTCATGCAAATAAATACATATTAAGGGGTTCTTGGGAATATTCTCTCGTACCACCTACTCATCACTCGGAATGAGCCACTTGCCAAATGTCATCATGTCTTTCCATACTCAAGTATCCTAAACATACAAGTTCTAGCTAAACCATAACTAAATCTGCTTTACAACTCTTTATCCCATCATGATAATCATATCCAAGGATATGCTTTCCTTGGGCTGTAAGTCTCCATGTTCTATCCTTATACACAATAAGATCCAGTTACATCTCCACATTTCTCTTATTATAACTCTGGTCGTTGTCTAAAATATGGCTAAGTCCTAAGCTTGTTCTTCCTGGGCGCGAACCTTCACACTTTCCCTAAAGTTACTTTCGTGCAAGCCTTTGTGCCTTACCGGCATGTGACAAAACCTTCCACACCTTAGGTGCCTAGTATCCTTAGGGTTTTAACATTCCACATGACCTAACACAGAAGAAAACTCATACACATTTGGTAACACCCTTGGAGTGGGGGTAATGATACGTCATTGACTTTCCTATACTTCTCCTATATGGGTCAAAAAAATTGATCAAAAATTGGATCCAAGATAAACAAAATTTTATATTTTTCCATCTACAAAGTGGCTAGATATTTTAAGGGTTTAGTTAAATTTGGATAGTAAAACTAGACCTCTCTCCCTACACTCTTCCTCTGGTGGCAGGACACCTAAATCCTCAATTTTTCATACACATGTAATTGGGTTGGGAACTGATCACTCCCTACCCCATCACATCTCCATCAATAATAAATCATAATCTCCAATCATACAACATCACTTAGCACTCCTCATAATGGTCCCACATCTATCGTTATGTCACATGGATCAACACGTTGATTCATGGTTTTCCATGTTATATGTTCTCACTCAGAACACACTTCTACTACACTCTTCGTGTATGTCAGCTATATGGACTTCTCTTGAATTTCTCAGGTATGCATCTCTATCTACTTTATGTTAACAATATTTCTCTCACCAACATCAAGTGGGGGAAAATGTAGACACAAAATCATGCACTTATTACTATTATTACATCACAAATCATGTTGTTTTATGTATGGATCTTGCGTAAGAAATGTATTCACTGATGACCCATTCCATATTCCATATGCTTGTCTTGTTGGTCTTTATTTGTTTTATATCTTTCACACTCATCATTCATACACACATTTCTAGTCGATCACTGGGATCCATGCCTATCAGTTCTCACTCATTTCTCATCACTTGTCTCTCGGAAACTAGCACTCGAGAATTGACACTCAAAGCATCGTGTAGTCCCATCCATCCTAGGTTCCCGTGTCCTCTTCGAGTTCGATCTTATTTTTACATTTGAGGTGAGTCTTTCTGGTTTTCCCTCCCATCTCTCAAGGTACTAGTCGGCATGTTGGGTCATTAGTCTCAAAATTCAAAGAAGAGATCCCTATATAAACACAACATAAATACAATTATATGGGCGAAAAATTCTTATCAAGAACTAGCTATCTATATAGAGCAAGGGAATTCATTTAGGCACATTAATCTGCATATAGACTACATAAAAATGGAATATGATTCTATTCCATCCACACATTGGCATTTTTTTCTAGCTATTTCCCTCTATCTTTGCGTCATCGGTGTGAAGGCGACTAGAGCACTATTACACACACAAGCACACAGAACTACATTGGGTATGAGATGTATTGCAGCGCTCAAGTAGTAAGCCCATCATTGTGGTGTTGAGGACAGATCGACCCCTCATTTTGCATCTTTTTTTAGGATTTGATGTTTATTTTAGGTTTTTGTAGGTCCACACTTCATTTCAGGTTTATAGGTATCTCGGTGATTTAAGTGTGACACAAAGGTGAGAAGGTGTGAATCTCGATGACCATATCGTAACCGGGTTTTGATCTTTTCTATAGATCCAAGAGCCGAGGAAATAGGGCCGGTGTAACTGCGGGTTCCCCATCCCTCTTCAGGTGCCCCAATCTAGCTAGCTCCACCTCTCGTTACATTTTTGTGGTTTGTTATGATAGTATGTACTGTTTCATCACTCGCTCAATCCCAAGTCACTACGAGGTAAGAAAAATCAAGGTAAATACCTTACCCCTCTTATTTAATTTCATAGTTACATTTAAATAAATTGTTTAAAATAAATATTCCATTGTATATTATTTATAAGAACTCAGTACATATATATTTTAATAAAATAATCATATTTTATCAAAACACTACAAGACAATATTGGGAATTAGAGACAATTTTGGAGGAAAATTCCAAAGGAGAATAGTGTTTATTTTTCATGAGAATTATTATGACTAATTTAGGAATATTTGAATCACTTTTTACACCATTTGTATGTGTTTTTAATGTTGATTTTGATAAATCAGTCCCTTATTATGGACCCGAAGATGTAGGCTTATTTCCAAACTCCATTATCATGAGATTGTGTCATTGTTCTTGCATTTCTTTTGGTTTTTATGATTTCCACAATAAACTTACAAATTTTTAAAAATTATTAAAATTACGAGAAAAGTTGTAATGTTAAAATTACATCTAAAAATCATTGTTTTAAAAGTAATTTTTGGTGTGTGTTTGTAAATTTCTTATGATTACAGATCATTTGGTATTAGAGTTGGTCTATGATCAGTTTAATAGTTACTTTGGATTGAAATTTTGTGTTGAATGTTGACAAGGTCTCACTCTAGAAAAGGTAAAGGATAATTAGCAGGTTTTGATTTGGAAATCGAATCGAGACGGCCACAAAGTATATATATGGCCAAAGATAGAGAATAATAGTTTCATTAATCCTTCATGAAAATGAAATAAATGGCAAAGAAATTGTATTGAGATAGGAGAAGAAAGATGGAAAGAGAATAAAAGAAAGGTAAAATGAAAGAAGAGTCTTCTTCTTCATCTGAATCTTATTCTCTGTCTTTAAAAAGTGGTAAACAAAATTCTAATTTTCTTCCTTCATTAAAATTGTATATTAAGTTTGAATTTCTAATGTATAATGGAGAGCTTAATGTAGAAAAGTTGGATAACTAGATCAATATGACTCAAGTATATTGCAGGGTTTATAAAATTATTGATGATGAAGAAAAAATTGATCCGGAAAGTATTCTAATGGGAGTAACAACACTCATCTAGTGGGAGAGTAAGCTTCAAAAGATTAATGAGAAAAAAGATAAAATAATCTCTTCTTGGAATTTTTTTATCTAAGACAACAATTTTATCCTTTGGGTTATATGCAACAAGCTATGATGGATTGGAAATTTTTAAGGAAAATTAAGGGAAAAAGTGTTCAGGTTTATACATAGGAGTTTAGAAAAAGGGCTCTCATTTTGGGTATTTTTCTACATACACAAGTAAGACTGGTAGAATATATTGGTGGATTACATACCTATTTTAGGCATATGATTCTCATGTTTAATTCTACTAACCTTGATGCGGTGTGTGTGTGTGTGTGTGTAATCTACTCATTTGGAAGAAAGAGGGAAAATGACCAAAGATTCTTCCTCCTCAAAACACAAGAACAAACAATTTGAAAGAAAAGAGAAAGATTTTAAAGAAAAAGGTAAAGGTAAGAAAATAAATAATGCCACTATTAAGAAAGAAGATGATAAACCATTTTGCAATCATTATAAAAAATCATGATGAATCTAAGTGTTGGAAGTTACATCCAAAACTTAATCCTAAATGGTTTAACAATAAGAAAGGGAAAGAAAAGAAGACCAATGTTGTGGTGCAGGATCTTGGATCCGATTTTGGTGATGAAACTAAGATCATGGCCATGGGTTTACAAGGTTATAATTATTCCTCTTCTTCTAGCACTAGTTCATCTAATGTTTCATCTTCTTCTAAACAACAATCTATGCATGATGAGAAGAAAATAAATGATCTTTTCCACCTTAGAGTTATTTCTAAGAATAAAAAAATAGAAAATCTCTTTGCAATCTCGGATCTCAAGGATAATAGGATTTAAGAGGAGGTTGTGAAGAAATTGGGAATCCAAACCAAACCACATTGTAAGTCTTATCCTTTTAGTTAGGTTTGTAATGAAGCAAAATTGCAAGTAATGAAAACTTGTAGATTCAAATTTTCCATTACTAACAAGTTCATTGATGAGGTTGATTTGGATGTTGTTCCATTAGACATTTGTGGTATGATTTTGGGAATTCCATATATTTATGATCATAAAGAAATATTCTATAGGGAAGAGAATAAGTACTTTCTTGTTAAAGATGGGATTGAATATATTGTTAGAGCTCATCGTGTGAAAACAATTCTTTCTTTGGTTACTGTAGGGTAGATGAAAAGTCTTGTAAATTCTGATAAGAAAACTCTAGATTTGATGATAAAATTTAGCAACAACAATTTGAGATTAGCACATGAAAATAGGAAAAATCTAGAGACAAATAAAATAGTGAAAATAATTGATAGATTAAAACTTGAGCAATTACATGATGAGAGAGCTTACAATATATAGGAGAATGAACTCCTTAAAACAAGGATTCAACTCCAATCTTTAATCCCATAATATCCTCACATATCTCTCCTATAATCACTCCCAAACCCAATAAGCTCTCACACAACTCCCAAATAGCTACGTGAGTTGTTTATTCAACAAACTCACAACTAATACACATTATCCTATATTATTAATAATGAATTGATTAATAACTCATATTAATAATATTACAAACTTTTATTTTTCTCACACAAATATGATATTAATATATCAATATTAATATCATACTAACACACTAACTTACTAATGTAATATATGAATATTACATTTAACTATTACAAACAATAATGTGAGCACTAATTTCCTAACATTCACCCCCTTAGTGTTAACATGGGTGAGTTCTTTCTAGTACCTACTCATGTTCTACAATACGATGGTTTTCAAAAAGTACCATAAACTCTAACAAGTTTTCTAGTGGAATCATTAACCACTCTATATTTGATTTTCTAAGAGATTCACAAACTCTCACATTTATTTTCTAGTGGACCACCAACCACTTTCATAGCAGCATACATGTTTCCCCACCTCATCCTTACATTCAAGAGAAAATATAAGAAATATCGCTCACGTAGGAGCTCACTTATTACAAGAGTGAACATGAATAAATCATCTGTTCTTATTACATCACACAATGAAAATTAAACACACAACAAAAATAAATGCCACAAATTTATTGTGTGGCCCCTTCGCTTGCGGCTGGCGAGAGGTCACTGATTATCCTCCTTCCTTCATGCCTCCTTCCTCCATCGTGATGATGCTAAATTAGCTGAATTTGTCTTTGAGGCTCATTTTACAATTCTATTAGGTGTCGGTTTCAACCGATAATGCACCCTTACAATAATAATTAGCTTTATATTTATCCAAAATAATAAAGCATATTAGATTTTAATTGCTGGAAATCAGTCACTATTTTTTTACAGAATAATTAGAAATGTCAGAATTGTTTCCATGATTTATCTTAAAATATGAAATGGGTTTCTGTAATGTTTTGAAATTTTTTTCCATAATATAGATAAACAAACCCAAAAAATTTCAGAAAATTTCGAATCTGGGTTTTTGAGAAAAACGTGAATTACAAAGCTCATTTTTTTAAGATCGTAATCCCAAAATGGCGATGAAAGCTTCAAAACTCTCATATCTACATCTAAGAGGCTGCGCTTTGTCCTACAATGAATCTCATAACTTGTCCTAGCCTCTGCTTTGATACCAAATGATAACAAAACTCTAGATTTGATGATAAAATTTAGCAACAACAATTTGAGATTAGCACATGAAAATAGGGAAAAATCTAGAGACAAATAAAATAGCGAAAATAATTAATAGATTAAAACTTTAGAAATTACATGATGAGAGAGTTTACAATATATATGAGAATGAACTCCTTAAAACAAGGATTCAACTCCAATATTTAATCCCATAATATCCTCACATATCTCTCCTATAATCACTCCCAAACCCAACAATCTCTCACACAACTCCCAAATAGCTACATGAGTTGTTTATTCAACAAACTCACAACTAATACACCTTATCCTATATTATTAATAATGAATTGATTAATAAATCATATTAATAATATTACAAACTTTTATTTTTTTCTCACACAAATATGATATTAATATATCAATATTAATATCATACTAACACACTAACTTACTAATGTAATATATGAATATTACATTTAACTATTATAAAAAATAATGTGAGCACTAATTTCCTAAAAAATCAAACAATAATTAGTAATCATGGTAATCAAAGCCAAAGAGAAAGATCATTCCAATGCTTTTGAGGATTGTGATTGTAAACATCGTAATGAATTGATTAAGATTGTTTCTAACGATGATGTTGTTTTTTAGAATCCACATGGCTACCTCCTAAAAGAGGGGTTGAAAATGAGATATAGTTATTGCATGATGCACCTTTTCCTAAAATTGGTATATATAGATTGTCCGTGGTTGAAAATGATAAAATCAAGAAACAAGTGATGGAATTTTTGGCAAAAGGAGTTATCCGTCCAATTTCATCTCTTTTTATCCATCTAATATCATTTTTTCCTAATAAATATGGCACATGGCAGATGTGTGTTGATTTTCATGCCTTTATTAAGATCACGGTGAAAAATCATTACCCTCTTCCTTGCATTGATGATTTATTGGATCCATTGAAAATGTTGTTTATTTCACTAAGTTAGACTTGAGAAGTGGTTATCATCAAGTGAGAATCAGTGAAGGTGATATTTGGAAAATTCTTTTAAAACAAAACAAGGTTTGTTTGAATGTATTTTTATGCCTTTTGGATTTTGCAATGCACCAGATACATTAATGTGTGTGATGAATGATGTGTTTAGGCCATTCATTCACAATTTTGTGATAGTATACTTAGATGATATTTTGATTTTCAATAAATCATGGGATGATCATGTCATTCATATTCAAAAAGTATTAGATGATTTGAGAAAGGAGAAACTATATCTAAATTTTTCTAAGTTTGAATTTGGGAAAACATCTTTGGGTTATTTGGGTTATGTTGTGAGATGTGGTAAATTGAAAATTGATCATGCAAAGTTGAAGGAAATATCCTAAACCCAATAATGTAACAGAGGTTAGGAGATTTCTTGGTGTAGTTCAAAATTGGATAAATTTTATTGTTAACTTTTCATTTATTCCATCTCATTTGCATTCTTTGACTAGAATTAAACAGGTATTTTAGTGGGGAGGAAAAAATCAAAGAGATTTTTATACACTAAAAGAGAAAATAAGTAATGCTCCTGCCTTAGCACTTCTAGTTTTTTTGTACTCATTTGAGATTGAGATGAATGTCGGTGAATAATGGGGGATTTCTTGATGTAGGACATGAAGGTTTTTTGTTACCATTCTGAAACCTTCACGAGTGCGGTAAGAAACTATCCAACCCATGATAAAGATTTGTATACTTTGGTGCAGAGTGTGAAAAATGGAAACACTAATTGATGGAAAAGGAAACAATAATTCATAAAGATCATCATCCCCTCTAGTATCTCTAATCATAGACCAAGATGAAATAGTCTAGACACTTCGTTAGATGGGTTTCTTACAACAGTTCCATCTCGTGAGTAGGTATATGAAATGTTTACAAAATAATGTTATTGATATGTTATCTAGACCTCCATTTGTTATAGCAACTATTCTATTACAACATAGTTATCTAGTTCATGAAAGTTACAAAGGACAATATGCTAATGATAATTTTTTTAGAGAAGTGTATGAAGTTTTTATGAGTGGTAAACAAGTAGGAGAATTATGTTATCATGTGCATGATGGACTCGTGTATCATTCTAGTAAAATTTTATTCTACAAGATGAAAGAGTGTGTGTGATTAGGGAAACTCACACTTCTCTTATATTTGGTCATTTTGGTGTTGATAAAACAATTGCACATTTATAGATGTGTTTTTATCAGCCTCATATATAGGAACATGTAACCTGGTATATAAAAGGATGTGCTCTTTGTGCTACAATAATTAGGAATTTACACACCTCTTCCTGTCCCTAAATGTCCTTGGGAAAGTATTTCCATGGATTTTTTAGGAGGTTTTCCCATGTCATGAAGGAAACATGACTATTTATATGTGGTTGTGGATAGATTTAGCAAAATGTATGTGTTTATTCCTTGTACTAAGAAAATTACTAGTGAAGGGACTACATACTTATTATTTTAGTATGTATGGGTTCATTTTGGTTTTCCCACTTCTATTATTTAGATCGGGATTCTAGGTTTCTTGGGGAATTTTGGTCAACTTTGTGGGATTTGATGGACACCAAGCTGAAGAAAAGTATTGTTTTTCATCCACAAACCGATGGTCAAACAAAGGTTGTAAACTGCATAGTGGTACATCTGCTCAAGGGTTATTGTGGTAAACATCCTAAGTTGTGGGATGAACATTTGTATTATGTGTAACATGCTTATAATCATGCACTTCATTATTATAATATGAATTCTCTGTTGGAGGTAAAAATTGCACCCTAGATATGATCATAAATGACCAAGAATTCTGAGGCAACATAGGATTGTCTCTTAGTTATGGGACCTACGAACTGAGACAGACCTCCGGTGAAGGTCGGCTTCCTCTACATATTACTAATCCTAAAATACTCTTAAAATTGAAAGAAAATCCTATCCTAAACGTGCCAAGGGGCTAGGGATAGAAGGAGATGTAGAAAAAGGGGAAATCCTAATATAACAAGGAGATAGCACCATGGAAAGGGTTGATCACTCCACAAGCGTAAGAAAAGGAGAAAACGTGGGTGAGAGGGAAGAACAGACGTACCGTAGACAAGAAACACATAAATATAGATTTCTTCACATGAATAAAACATGAAAAGGTGCCTATAAATGAGGGAAACACACAGCCTACTAGAAATTGTGAACAAAGAGGCAAGAAAAAATAAAAAATGAGACTAGAAAGAGAAATAGCCACAAAACCCAATTTTATTGATCGAAATATGCATAGTCATTTACATTCATGGTAGAAGGTGAAAATACATTACAAAGACCAAAATCAAGGTCTGAAACTTGTAGGAAGTTGGCCACCATTTTGACATGGTGTCGTTACAACAAAGAGGGATATATTTTTTATGAGTAGAGCTCTTACATTTATAGAAAAAGATGGAGAGAAGAAGAGGAGAAAGAGGGGGAAAATTGAACTCAAATTTCCAACCACCAATAATAGACCTTAAATTCTCTGCAAAAATTGGGTGCATCTGATTATCCACTGCAACACGCCATTTTCCTTGTTGGAGAAAAGATGGGCGCCCATACTACATTAAATGTTGGTAGTTACACCACCTGGAACTATATCTTTTGTGTGTTAGATAAGTCTTTCACCTTTTCCCATATCTATCCTTGATAAAATTAATAAATCCAACTTCTATTGTATAGAGGATATTGAGATATTTCCATCTATATAAGGTTTGTAAAATTGGATCATCGATCAAAAGATATTAGAATTTTAGTCTCCCAAATAAAATTTTCATTTTCCTTTGATACATGGATTTCTCCTTTTATTCTTGTGTGGTTTTACCTATGTGGATTTATCTTCTTCATGGTTTGGTTTTACCATCCCTTCTTATTTAACCCACGGCCCTCAATTTGGTCTAGCTTTGTGTCAACCTCCGTAGACTTCCTTTCCTTCACCCCGCAACTTCATTCTTACATTCACTTCATATTCAAACTTTGGCAGCATTTCACTTTTGGCCGTGGCTCTTTCTTGACCTCTATAGAATACTCCAACTCTTCGTAGCCTTCATTCCAAGTCCATGGTAATCCAAGTTGTTCTATATTTGCAAGGGGCGCAAAATAGACAGCAATGATCTCCATTTGAGACTTGTTTTGGTTATCTTCCTAAATCTCCTTTAGATTTATTTTTTGGATAAGAAATTGTTGTTAATGGACATAATGATACTTAAAAATATAAGAAGTTTGTGACAAATATATAGCTGGTCCATCACTTTTTCTAAGAATAATTGAAGAAAAGTCAAGCCAAATACAAAGCTAGGATTGGTAAACATAGAATTGATCACAAATTTCAAGTATGTGATTCAACTGGCTTCACATCGAAAGAAAATATTGATCAATGAAGGTAAAAATTTAAACCAATTCAAGTATGTTTCATCCCAAATCTTGGAAAAAGTTGGTAATATGTTTTCCGATTAGATTTACCTCCTTACATGAATATTTATTCATTCATGAATGTTGAAAATCTTAAGTTGTATGAGCCTCCTATTATTATTGATCATGATGTTAATATTTGTGTACCTTTTGTTGATGATTTTGCTCCTAAGTATTTGTATGAGTTGCACTAAGATATCATTATGGACATCAAGGTGAGAACCTTGAGAAGGGGTAATGTTTAATATATTCATGTGGTTTTGAAGGGCATGCATATGAACAAGGAGAATTGGATGGAAACTGGAAAGGTGAGGGAAAAGTAACCTCACCTCATTACTAATTAAAATTACTTTTGGAGGTCCAAAAAATTTCAATGTGGAGGTGTGATCCGAATGCATATGAACAAGGAGAATTGGATGGAAACTAGAAAGATGAGGGAAAAGTAACCTCACCACATTACTAATTAAAATTACTTTTGGAGGTCCAAAATTTTCTCAATATGAAGGTATGATCCATAAGATCCTTAATGAGAAACACTAATCTATGATATTCCCGAATCTATTAAAATCAATTACATAGTGTAGAAAAGAACGATATATTTCGACAATATTTTAAATGATGAAAACATAGGCTATGTGCAAAAGTTATTGCACACACTTTTTTTTGTAAAAATAACAAAAATATGGGACTATGCATAGGCTCGTGATGACATGGACACGTGAAAACCTGCCATGTGGACCAATAAAATAGATACAAGTGGTAATGTGGTATATAAGAACATTTTTTTTGCCTCTCGATCTTTGACACTTGTTATCGATAGGTGGCCCCGTTATTTCTTTGGCTAGGGCCCTCACCACTGGTCTACACACTCTTTTTGTGGAGGGGTGACTTTTCCTCCATTTACTTATATAACTATATACACACTTCTTTATTTAAGTGATTTTTATTCAACACATGGTGAATGTGGGATATATTATGCATTGTATTGTAAGTGTTATGTATATTACAAGATAGAGTTGCATTCAGTGCCAACTTGACTCATCGAGCCGAGACCCTTCTGGCTTGGTCGATCAAGCCATCTTAACCACCACCATCTCTTCCTCTATCTCAACCCACCTTCCAGCTCTCTTGATCCATCGATCGACCTACGACCTAGCCTACTAGCTCATCACCACATTGCTCAAACCCATCCACCAACTCATCAATGTCCACCGACTCCAGCTCAACACCCACCAAATTATACCTAGCTCCTACCGAGCCCAAATTAGCATAAAATCCACACCATCCATACAATGTGTCTTAAATAAAAGCATATTTTGACAACTCACCTCATTGGGCATATTACTTTTAAACCCTCCAACCACCCAATCTACAAAGAATGTGGGATCTTTCCCCACTTTGGTAAATAAAGCGGTGGAGGAGGTTAAGGGGAACGCCCCTTAACCAATTGGGTAGTAAAATATAATGTATTTGTTAGGGTATAAATAATCGATGTGTATATAAATAGAGTATTTTCCTAATATATATTTAATATTTCAGTTTTGTATAATCCTAGAAGGCAATATTGGGACTCAAAGACATTTTTGGAGGAAAATTCCAAAGTAGACTAGGCTTTATTTTACATGAAGATTATTATGAGAGGTTGAGGAATATCTAAATCACTTTATACAACATTTATAAGTGTTTTTTTAATCCATTTTTACCCCTGGTAAAAATTAATAAGTTGGGAGAGATGGACTTGGGCAGGTTGATAGAGCTTCAATGGTGAATCTAAAATTCACCGGTAATTTCCATGTTTTAGAACACTTGCAGTTGATTTCAGGGTCATTTGGAGGTGTTTTATTCAAAATTATATCTTGGGACCATCACCATTGGATTCATTGGGTTTTTTCCATGTGAAATCATATAAAATTTCACCCCAAAATTCATCTGGGAGCTCAAGATATTGCCTTCGCAAGTTACTTTGCAGAAAATTTCGGGCCTGGGAAGTTTTTGACAAAGTGCTCAAATTTTAAACCCCGAAAAGTTTTCCAAAATGCTCAAATTTCAGACCCCAGAACATTTTTCTAAAGTTCTAAAACCTTAGAAAAGTTTCCAAAATGCTCAAATTTTGGACCCCAAAACCTTTTCCAAAAGTGCTCAAATTTCAGACCTAGGGAACTTTTTTTGCATGTTCAGATTTTGAGATGCTCATAACTTTTGATTCAGAGTATTGAAATAAGGAAAAATTTATATCGTCAAAAAGGTTTCAAAATTAATACAAGATTAATTCATTTATTTTCCACATTAAATTTATTTAGTAGTCTGAAATTGCAAAAAATAGACTCTAGTATCATTTCGGGTACATGCTTTGCAAAATTTAATGATGCCCATGTTGGGTCTGCAAACTTCAATGTTGGTTGGTCCTGGGTGGTTGAAGAAGTGGTTAAGATATTTTAGTTATTATTGATAAAAAAAAATTAATAGGATCTATGAACCAATGGGTTTCCTAGGACCCCACCCATTACAACCAATGTCCTGAGACAAGATATTACAATTAGACCAACCTAGACCATGACTAGTGAGCCCGCACTAACAATGCAATTTCCACCACCGCCATTTTTAAAGCCACCATACACCTCAAACACTAATTATAATGATTCAAATTCTACCACCACCAAGAATACCCAACAGTCATAACCACCAATGATGCAACATCCGCCACCACCAATAACCACCCCGAAGGGATCGTGCCTAGTGGGATTTGAACCTGGGTGGATCCAGACACAACCGTCCGTCTTAACCGATCCACGCAAAACGCATTGGAGAAGTGGTTAATATATTTAATATAATGAAAAATTATCATTAGAAGGAGGGATAAATAATTTAAATGTATTTTCCAGCCAAGATTTTAATTGCTCAATCCCATGGATATTAAGCTAAGCCTGGTAAAATCTCAAAACAACTGCCTCTGCTCAGAAGCTCATAACTTGATCATTTCTCAACGAAATCACAAAAATTTTGTCTCCTTGGAATCATGACTCCAAGATATATACAACAAATATAAATTAATATAGATATTTATGGATAATTCATGGTGAAAAATGCATAAAATGAGCCTAGTTGTAAGCAGAGACTTCAAGTGGTTGAGAATGCAATTAATGAGCATGGGAGCCATTTTCTTGTGCTACAAGTTACAAATCAATGTGGGATGAATTTTGGAGATTTTATATCATGATTTCACCCACTTTGGGTACTTTGTAATTGGTGTAAAGGGAAAATATGAGGTTGCTTTTTTTTCTCTCCTCTTCTCCATTTTCTATAATTGAGGTATTCTCTCATTTGGAAGGGTGGGATATTTGCACGCATAAGGAAACTCTACCAATTTTTTTTCTCAAATTCCTTGAGCTGCAAGCCTTCTCATGGGCTCTATAAATGAAATTGTGCCTTTATTCTACAAATGTAATGGACTGTGTATATTCATGGAGCAATAAAATTTGTGTTTGTGGTGTTCTCTCAACCCTTGCATTTATTTTCTTGCATTATCTTACCTCTCCATTGTTGTTATTATATTATTTTCATACCTCTTTTTATTTGCAGGTTTATGATGCTTTGTTTCATGGAGATTTTTAGGTGAATGGAGATTTGGGACTGTGTCACACTGGCTCCTGGATTCTTCCAATTGCATTTTCTTCTCTACTCTCCCTTAGTAGGATATTTCCACACCCTTTTCTAGTGTCATCATCTCTCGTTAGCTTAGGATTTCCCTTTCATGCATATTTCTAACCTTGTCTCTCTCTCTAGTCCCTTGGAATGGTTAGTTTAGGATTAGTTAGCTGCATTTCCTTCTTAGGAGTAGTTTTAGCATTAGGATTAGGTAAAGGAACCAACCTTCTCTGGAGGTCCATCTCAAGTATGCAAGTCCCACAACTTGAGAGATGGTCTCATGTTAGCAAAAAGTAGGATCGACATTTCCATAACCTGTGGTGCTACTTTTTGTGACAACATTTTTTAAAGGTTATTTTAATAGATTGGTCCCTTATTATGGACCCAGATATGTAGGCTTAGAGATGAAATCCGTTATCAACCGATTGTGTCATTGTTTTTGCATTTTTATTTCCACATTCAACTTTCAAATTTAAAAAATTACTAAAATTACGAAAATTTGTAATGTTAAAATTTCATTCGAAAAATCATATTTAAAAGCAACATTTAGTGTGTGTTTGTAAATTTCTTATGATTACGGATCATTGTGATGGTGAAATATCACCCGATGGTTTCTCCCTTGTTTAGGGCAAGTGATATAGAGTAAAGTGAATGCAACCCAAATAAGAGGAATTGTAGCTATTGTGCATGTGTGTTAAAGGATTCCTACAAGGGAAAATGGGAGTACGCATGGTGTATACCATGGTGCATACATAATAGTATAATAGAAAAGATATTAAACTGTTAGTGACAAGAAATAAAAAACAAAACAATAGATATAAGAAAAAACATGCAAGGACACAAATAAAGAAATCATGGAAAATAATATATTGTATACATGGGACACCACTCAAGATGTCACAAGACAATCGAGGTACTCAAGTCCAACAAGAAACAATAAAGTAACATAGGGCATTTCCTGTAAATAAGTGAAATCATAGATTAAGCGTGTAACACAACGAAAAAGCCATAGTATGAAAATGATCCTTGGTTTGGAAGTGACCGATGAAACATATACTATAGATGAAGCACTCATTAACATGTTAGAGAAATAAATAATATGAAACCATGTATGTATTGATTAAATGAGGTAAGAGAAAGTAAATTAGAAAATATTTGAACAATAACACCTATATGCGAGACAAAGTGTAAAATGGATGCCCCTAGTTAGTGTAAAAATATGGTAAAGACAGTGTCAAGCATCCTACATCATGTAACCATTTGTGTGTAGCCTACATTTAACTCAATGTACCACATGAATGCACATGTGTATATAAAAAGGATATAACATATTATGTATCAAACTAACATGATAGGTAAAGTGCAACATGAGTATTATAAGCGTGCGCATAGAAACAACTAAGAAAGAGAAATGTGATTGTATTTCAATTTTTAGCATATTTGAATGTTTTTTTATTTATAGGATACTTGAATGTTTTTGGATTTTTAAGCTCCTTGAGGGAAGAGATGAAAACATAATATATTAATATTTGTGAATTATATAGTGCGTAAGAGGTGAGAAAACAAGGTTTCCCCTATATGTGTGTGAAAGTTGAGGTTCGGGTGTGTACCTCTCCCTCAACATCAAGTTGAACCTATAAATAGAGTGTGTCATTGAGAAATGAGGGGGAAGTGGATGCCTCCCATCTATGAGTATCATTTGAACTATCCAATTATAACCTCTTGAGGAGGTGGAGAAGCTACTGGGGGAGATGGAGGCTTGGGCCTTAGTTGTGCCAAATAATGTGACTCAAGTGTATATGTCATAGAAACTTTGGGGGAGAGATATATGGATTAGATCCATAAGAAGCCATGTGTGACTTAGATGATAATTGAATAGAATTATGAGGGGAAAAACCTATAAGGAAAATTTTTTGAACCATGTATGAATTAAGTACTAGTGCATTATTAGGAGGAATATGAGGATGTAATAAATATGTAAGAGACTCAATGTAATGAGGGTATTTTGTATCAACCTCGGGAAGAGGGAGAGACATAAGGCCAACCATAAGTATAAGAGGTGATATGGAATTATTAGGAGAAATAAAAACATACCAAGGGTGCACAAAGTAGCATATGTAAAATTATCATGAGTGACACCATGTATACAAGTATTGGCTAACATATCATAGAGAAATGCATCAAATGTAGTGGAAGTAAGCTCATGAACCTGATTTTGTAAGTCACCTATAACATGCATTAGAGAAAGGAATTATTGTGGAAGAACAAAATAGGTAGTAAGAGTTTTATTGGGAAATTTCAACTTTCCATTATATGTAGCCATGAGGACACTAGTGGGTTGGAATTGAATTTTTGGGTCAGCTAGGGGAACAATTGCATTCGTATTTAGCAAGACTATGAAAATAACTAGAAGGAATGGAATTTTGGACACCCTTTTAAAAAAATCCTTAGTATGGGAAGGATAATAAGACATGCAAGTATCATTATGTTCACCATTATAGAAAACATCCTTTTGACAAGTAATAGTAGAAATACATACATAAGCTATAACAACATTGTTCTCCCATGCAACTAAGACATCATGTTGCAAAGAGAGATAACGAACAATAACATCATTATCAATAAAAAATTGTGCATGAGTAGATACAATATCATTTGGAGGAGGAAGGGAAGGAACACATGTATCATTTGCAACCAAATTTTGCACACAAGGAGAGGGTACAACATGCATGACATGCAACCAAGGCCAACTTAGAAGAATATTATAATTAAGGTTATGAGGCATGACCGGCATATAGCATTAAGAGTGAAAGGACCTAAAGTAATTGGCAAAGTGATCTCCCCTAATACCGCTTAGGTATATTGTCAAACCCACGAATATATAGGCCAAAGGGAGTTATATCTATAGTATACATTCCTATTTGATGTATAATAGAAATATTATAGATGTTAAGGCTAGAGAAATTATCAACATGAGTACATTTTACTAATATATTATGAATTTTTAGAATCCTTGGCCATGATGCGAAATAATAGAGAAACATTAGAAAACCTATGACCCTAGAATGTAGAAAAAAGAGTTAAGAAAAAGTGACTATTGTCAAATGAATAAAATGACCATATCTTGAAATAGAATTTTTACAAAAGAAAAGAATATTTTTAATATGTTTATGTGCAATAAAAACCTATAGGGATTCCTATTAAAGTGTCTTATTATGCCCTAATTATTAGTAATAGTAATTTTAATTTTTCAAAAAGTGTGATAAAAATTAGGCAAAACAAAAGAGGGTTTTTTTAAATATGTAAAAATAAAAATAACCATGCAATAATTTGAAAATAGATCTTTTATTCTCAAGATATGAATCACTAGGTGATTTGGCAATCAGGAGCCCTAGAAAGTGACCCAAAGAGGAAGACCAACCATGAGATATGTGGGATAAATGTGAAAATCAATTTGAGGTCAAGCAAGAGGATGAAATTAGAATGGAATCTAAATACAAACCCTAGAAAAATTTGATATATATGAAACCAAGTAAGAAGAAGGAAAACTAAGGAAATGGGGTTTGGCCACTAACGGGTTCATCAAATTATTTAACCTAAATTGGTTAATATCTCAAGGGGTAGTCAACTGATGGTAGATTATCCTAATCAATTAGTTTCAAGGCTAATTGCAACAATATCAGGAATAACCATTAAAAAGTATACACAATGATAGATAAAAACACGTATAATGAGAGAGATAAGGTGACTTAGTTGATATCTTGATTTTTACACTAATATAAGTTGACCTAATAGATAAAATAGGCTAGAAATGACCTAAAATGTCTTTGACTCTGAAATTTAATCCCTGATTTTCTTGGACCAAATAGAATGTGGAGGGCCAAGGTGTACAACTATTATGGACTTATCCATACATTTTTATCCCTTTGTTGTTTATGCTCATGTAACTTCTTGTGTCGATTATTGCTTCATTTTTTTCTCATGTCTAGAATATGGTCCTTGAAGCCTTAAGATCCTCATTGTGTAACCGATTTGATCTTCATAACCCTAGATGGAGAATAAGTCTAACAAAAAACCATTAGGTGAGTTGTGTGCACCATGATGTCGCCACTAATTCGAATAGGGCTCAAACCACACATTTTCTCACCTAACAGGTGATGTCTAGAATTTATATAACCAAATTGATAGTCATGATCTTGCAACAATATGATTATACTTACACTGTTTCCCTAATTTGACTTAGAGTGATGATATGTTCCTTGTATTTGTAAATTTGAGAAAATGATTTCCCTAGAAAGAGTATGTAGATTAAATGGAGCTCAAGAGATTCTTTTAATGGCCTTATTTATGCTTACATTTAGTGAATACTCATAAGGATATTTGGGTGTCAAGTATGTATGATCTCCTCCTTGATAATGGATGAATGACTAGCTTATATATGTATTATGGATATGGAAAACTCACTTAAGGATGACTAGAATTGACCAAAAGAATTTAAATTAAGAAATGTGTTGTTGGAGGGAAGGGGACCAAAATGGATGGGAGGGACCATAACATACAAACACTATGGCACATTATAGGTTATTTGGTCTAGGATGCATGTGTGAATGCTTTAAAAACTAGGGATTTATTGTGCAAAAGTTTATCCCGATTCTCCGGACTAATATGACCTAAATGTGTGAATAAATGATTTGGGTGTTCAAGAAAGAATTAATGGGATGTAACTAAGGATAACATGGTTGACTAAGCTGGATAAATATGGACTAGTAAAAAGGCATTGTGCTATTTGTATTGTTGCAAGACATAAATTACCAAAACAAATGTCCACAAAACCTTATCCATGGAGGAGGTATAACCATGTGATAGTGAGAGATAATATTCAGTCATGACCAATCCTATATGATTTATCTCCCTCTCACATATGAGGTGGATCTAGTAGTTGATTTAAGTATCATGGATGCTGCGGGATGTATAGAAGCATACATACAATGATGGACAAATACTTAATGGGTTTTATTATTTCCCATAGTGGTAGCATTGGCCATTGTTTCTTTGTTTTTTCATTGATGTAAAATTACATTGATGACAAAGGGTGTGTATATGTCATGAGAGTATCCATGACGTGTTATTCAAGTTCAAACATGAAGGTTAATTGGTAGTGTTATGATTTGATGAAGTTCTATTGTGTTTCGAGCATGGTCTAGTGTGCATGGTCATGGCATGTGAGTTTTAAATTTGGTTGAATGATATCATGAAATCAAACATGGTTGGTATGATGTGCTAAAGGTGTCCAATTGTCTAAATGTGGTCATTATGGTCATTCTAGGCCTATGCCTATACTTAGATAATGTGGTTTGGAATGGTGGCTTGATAAATGAAGTAGATTAGTATTTTTGAAACATTCTCATAGCATGGTAATATTTCATATGAGGTGTTTCAGGTCAGTTCTCGAGGTTTGATGATGTTTCATGGTCCTTGGGAAGCAATATTGCAAAGACAAACTAACTAAGCACATGTAAGTCATTATGGATAGAGATTTTTAGGAATATTTGAGCAAGGTGATGAGTTGGAAAAGTTATAGGATGTTTTCATGATGCTTCATGACAAATTTTAGGTCAAATTTGTTAAGAAATTTCAAGCTATGTGATTTTTGTAAAACCAAGTTCTAGAGAAGCAAAAATTAGCTTGAATTGGAAACTTCAGATGCTCACTTGCTCTCACACACTTTACATGGGACCCAGAGGTTTTGGGAGAAAATTTTAAATTAATCTAATTTTTTTTTGAAAATAATGAAGTGGTTTTATCATCAAACTTTATGAAAAATCGTTAAGAAGATAAGTTTCTTTGAAACCCTAGCAAAACCCTCCTTCTAGAGCGACTTGAGATATTTTTATTTTTGGTCTTTAAATTATTCTAGAAAGAAAATGTGATGATTTGGGCTTGGAGAGGATCCCTCCAGGATCATTTTGGTGGTGGTTTGGTGTTCTTTATGTTTTGGGAAGAGAGAGAAAAACCCTAGTTTTGTGGGTTTTTGTAGTTTCATGGCTGAGATGGAAGTTCCAAGATGAAAAATGAATTGTTCCAAAATCCTTGGGATATGTGATACAAATACATGAAAATATTTAGGAAGGTTTGTTGGAGAAAATTGAAGTTACATCTCCTCAAAGCTTTACTATCAATTTTGGCCTTAAGGGCTAAAATGTTAGTCTTTTGGTTTAAAGTGATTTTGATCATTCTGCATGTTGTAGCGGTGATTTTTCATTATGGGTAGCATGTTGAAACCTGGTATGATGTGTTTAAAGAGTTTGTTTGATTTGGAATGGTTTTTTCTTGCATTAATTGGCCCTAATTGTCTTCTCGAGAAGGATTGAAAAAACAGGTGTGTTGTATCAGATTTTTCCACATGAGTTATACTTCTTAGTGCTTGTACTTATTGGTACAAGTTTCCTTTATGTGTTCCAGGTGGTGGTTGATCTTAGAAGCTTATTTGGAGGTGTTGGATCATGTTTCTCTTAAGACTGGTTCTTGAGTCTTAAAATATTGAATGAGAAGTTTCAAATATTGGCTTGGTTGAAGGCCTTCCACTATGAGTTGGAAGATAAAGTTAGTTTTTCCATAAATTAGGTTTATATACCTTTCCAATGGTATATGGATTGTGTCTTGATGAGGTGTTTTCATATGTGAACCATCTCTTTTTTGAATACCTATTTTTGAGGTCTTGAAGCCTGTTTGGATAAGTTGTAGAGATTGAGTTGTTTGGAGGTATTCCACTATGAGTTGGATGAAAATGTGAGTTGTTCTAGAAAGTATACTAAGAGATATTTCTAATGGTATGTGAATTGATTCATAATTATGAGTTTTTTTATGTGAATTTGGTCCTTCTTCAGGACTAAATTTCCAAGTTGAAGACCTTGTGGGTTTTCTTGCTTCTTGGCATGATTTGTGATGTTTAGAACTGATGTAGAGGTTATTGATATTGTTAAAGGTTGTTAAAGGACTTACATATATGTGTTATGCTTCTTGAGCCATGAAAAAGTTATTTTATACCTTTGAATATCATGATCCATTCACAAGAGCTTGGCGTGCTTGTTTTGAGCTTGCTTGTGTATCTTGGAGCTTGTTGGTGTCGTCTTGACCCATTTTGATATATTTGGGTCTTTTGAGTTTATTTATATGATGTAATTGTTATAGTTTTTAGTTGTTATGACTTACCTACTTGTTCATGTCTGGGCTAGGGGTGTTTTAGTGTTAAGTTATGTATATAAGCTAGTATGTTTGCTTCATTTGAACTAGTGGTGTCTAATGGGGATGTGAGCAACCTAGAAGAGAAGGAAGAAGAGATTATAGGGTTTAATAACATAGATAAGAAGAGTTATGAAGACCTAAATAAGATTAAGGATTAGATTTGTAAGGTAAATTGATATATTCATCCCATGAAGAAGAGAGATTGAGCGAGTTAGAGAGAGCTTATTTAGATGATGGTTTGGTGTGTTTGGAGTTGAACTTGAATCACAATTAGTTGTGTGAGTAGCATATTATATGTGATCATTCTTTATAAAATCTCTTATGATGTGTAATATTCATAGGATTCCTTTGTTATGGGTCATATCAATAAATATTTAGGGGTTGGTGCCTCACTAAACAAATATTGGAGAATATGTAATATTCTTACAAGTCCTTGGTTTGTTTAAAATAAGCTAAGGTTTTAGTGGGTTTTCTTCCCCTTTAGGGTTTCCCATATATATCTGGTTTCATGTGTTCTATCTCTCATTGTATGCACTTGTGAATGGTTAACACACATTTAATAAGCTCACATATGGTTATGTATGATGAACAGTTAATTAAATGTTGAATGCTTGATAGAAAAATAAGTTAATTTTTTTAGGGATAATTCAACCCCCTAAGTCCATTATGCTTCCAACCGGTAGGATGTATAGGGGTAGAGTCATACCCACAGAAGGAGGTGGGGGAGACATGCCCCAACCCATAGGAGATAATGGGGAATTAAGAGGAGATGCCCCATGGATAATTTCATTTCATTGACAATTACATAACATTAACGATTTGTGATTTAAGCATTCATTGATTTAATAGATAAATGTTGTAAATTCTTTATTATGGATTGATTGATGTATAATATATGTATGTTATTGATTATCACAAGTGATTCCTATTAGATGATGATTTTAGATCCAATAGTGTGCACATTAATTCATAACATTCTAAGTCAAGTATCAATAAGTGGAATATTAGATCATGTTGATGATTTCACAAGTGAGTTAACATATTTATTTGATCATATTACCATAATAGTGATCACTTATATAGTATTACATAGCAAGTGAGATGATATCCATGCTAGCTAACACATAGGCCCCAACCTCCACCTATGATAGAGATTACTTGGGATTTAGTAGGGAGATGAATGGTTTTACATGCACAATATGCCCATACCATGTCAATTATATGGACTTTGCATGATTAGATGCGACAATATAGATTGCAATCATGTTCCCATGGTTATAGAGATGCAAGGAGGAATCAAGTTTTCAAGCTCTCGTAGATGTATCTAATGAAGATAATGATGCTAATGACGAGGCATAAAGGATTATAAATGGCATGAACCTTATTATATTATGATTTTTTATTCAACGCACACACAAATAGGTTATTGAGAAAAAAATTATGTCTTGTGTGATGATATGTTATTGATAGCATGTTTAATTCTCATATTGTACATGATGTGATTAGACGTTGTTAATATTGGTTTGGCTATATATGTTTATCATTATATGTGATTTCTTTAATTTCATATTAATGTTGATTTACATAGTACATGATGGATACATTGTTATGGAATGATCTTCGATAAAGAGGTGGGTAGAGATAACATCAAAATTACTAGAAAAAATATTGGAAGTATCACCTTCACCAAATTACATGAGATTATATATTGTGAAGAAACCTATTCTTAAGAAATAAGAGAGATTCTCATATGCCCCCAAGTGAAGGGATTCATCATTAGTGAATATCATGTGACCATTGATAGAGTGGCATGACTAATTTTAATGATGTAGCTAAAGGGATAAGATATCCGAATAAAGGACACCGATCACCCAAGCTCCAATGATGTACTCTTGTTAATTATATGTGGCTTATTACGTATTTACATAGAGGGTCTCTTATCCACATGGATACATACATAGTATTGACGTAATTATCTTATAACACAAATTTATTCTCTTAAATAGAATTCATTTTTATTTATCCCTTTTCAATGGTTGTTTGGTATGAGATCCAATCGAGAGACATATCTCATAGGAGGTTGATAAACCAATACATCTAAGGGGACTATATTGGGTAATCTCAACTTCTTTAGATGATTCCTCAAATGAGGAAAAGGGGGTCTATTATAAGTTTTTGATCCAATGCATAACAATCATTGTCATGATGTCCATTAATGTGGCAGAAGTTACAAAAAGGTCATCCTTATTCACGTTTAAGCCATTGAGGAGGAGGATGATCATTAGATGGTAACCAAACTAAGTAATTATCAAGTAGGTGAGAAAAATATCATGTGAACGATCAAAATAATTATCGAAGAAAAATGGT
The DNA here is from genome assembly GCA_018340775.1 of Taxus wallichiana var. yunnanensis. NCBI lineage: Eukaryota > Viridiplantae > Streptophyta > Pinopsida > Cupressales > Taxaceae > Taxus > Taxus wallichiana. Next base: position 312,105,290 of record CM031236.1, read on the forward strand.
TTTTCTTAGGAAGTATTTTTTAATGTAAAACCTTAACTTATCTTAAAATAAAAGATAAAGCATTAACAACATAAGCATCGAGCTCCATGGAGGGAGTATAAATAGGATCATGTGGAGATGTAGTAATATGTGGGGAAGTAATTTAGAGGTCATTTCATGCTTCAAAAATTTCCTAAATCTCTAAAACTTATTACTTATAAAAGAGCTTGGAGTCAACTTTCCAGCGCATTTTGAACAAGTCAAAATGAACATTGCACAAGGAAGATACCATCTGTGTGAGATCAAGTGTCGCATGCGTAATGGAGGGCATAGGAGCGCTAGTGCAATGACACATTGTGAAAAGGCCAATCAACCTATCGGGAGTCGATAAGTGGCAATGAGAAAAATATTGGTGAAGAAAAAGGGTTTGTTTCATGGGCCAATTATTACTTATCATACTCATATTATATTTGTGGGTGGTTTTCAAAGTTGTCACATTATATCTTTTATATGTCGATTCACTCCAAGTTCATGGGAGGAGTTCCAAGTTTATAGTCAAGGGCCAGCTCATTTACCAACCAACTCACCATCCAATTCGACTTACCAGTTGATATGTTTCATGCCATGTCCGAACAAGATTGAATTTTGCAAGGTGTTTAGGGTTTTTAGTCATTTTAGATGTCAAAATACAACCACTTTTAAAATATGACTATCATGGTTAACAAATAAAATTATATTTTAAACGGCAATATGACATGTATACTCAAATTTTAACCGTCTACACACACACACACGTAAAATTACCAAATTAAATATTACACTACATATTATGAATTTGTGAGATTTATGACAATTAATATCAACAAAAATGAAAACTTTAGAATTAAAATAATAAAAATATCTTAATATATTATTGATTAAATAGAAGTATTTATTAGTTTTTTATTTTTAATTAGCTTAGTTTGATTTGGTTTTCTTTGATTTTTCATTGTTTGATTTCTTACAAATTTATATTAAACTATAAATATTGGATTTGAAATTTTGTAATAAAGGTGAGACTCGAAGGTTGAATTTAGAAGTATGAAAGTTGGAAGTTGGAACTCATTTTCTACATAATTGCAAGCTTGCACTAGTGAGTCCTTTTTCATTTTTTTGTAACATTTTTATTTTTAATTGTAATTTGAAATAGTGTTTTAATGCTCTCACAAAATTTAATGGTGTTTCTAGATCTTTCATTTGATTAGTGAAGATCCAATGGATTAATATACAATTGATATTTATGAAAAATAATTATATCTGTGATAAATAATAAAATTGATTAATATAACATTGTTTTGTTAGTTTATAATTATACAACAAAGGAATAAGGATTTATAAAGATACCAAAATCAAGTTAATTGTTTCCCACATATCGGCAAGTGAATAAATTCACAACAAAGTGGTCAAAGCCTATTTTAAGGCTTGGTAACATGGAACGCGGGCGGTGTGGGATGAATACCTACATATTATTTGCATAGGAAAATGCCTATTCCAAAGGCTTAAAATTTAATGTTCCCACGTGAAAAATAGGGCCAAAGCCTTTTTTTTTAAAGGCTATGTGGAGGAATGGGATATTAAAACACGTAATAACATAGTCAATACTCTCTAGTTTTGAACACAATAAGCTAAATACAATAAATTAAATACATATTTGAATAAGAAAGATCTTCACTCATAATCATAATAGGTGGTTCAAGACACACCAGTCCCTCTACAAGCTAATATCATGTCACATGCATCCAAATTGAAGTTATATTCCCTAGAGTAGTTTGTACTTGAATCCATAAATCTAGTTAGGATTATAAAATGAGTGGGGGAAAGACATCCAATTTCTTTCTCCCTTTTGAGAATTGTTTGTTGGTGTGTATAAAACATAGATCAAAACCTTAATCGGTGTAAGAAGGAGGGCCAAAAAGAATTTTTTTATTGATTTTTGAATAGTATTATAAATTAGATTCAATACTACACCTTACAAGGTCTAAATCTTAATCTAGGACACTTTTATAGCCTTTCAATCTACATAGAAAACATAGGTAAGATAAGGGACAACCCAAAGATTCTAAAACAACACCAAGTTCCTCAATTTTTGTTTCTCTTATCCCTTGGTTTCCCTCATATTGTAGACATGAAATCACATACTTACTACTTACATCATGCTTATAATTATGTCATTATATGTATGATTCATAAGTAAGAAAACTAGACATTAAAAACACTTGTTTTGTTTTTACATTGCTTTATTCTTTTGATTTTCTCAAATGGATATTTTATTTTAGAAATTGGAAAACATACATGATCCAGCTCTATATTTTCCATTATATCCTCCAATCATCCTAAATAGTACCACCCATTAAGGACAGGAGTTCCCAGGTGCTACTATCCTCTTTGGGCACTTCTATCATTTTCCCTCCTTTTCTCAAATTTGAATTTCCACATCATTTGTTATCTTTTCTAAATTACTACCCATCACTTTGGGTTGTCCTTTTGTTTGTTAATGATGAAATTCAAACAATGGAATCATATATATACATGACTTACTCTATTATTAGGGGATGAAAAACTTGGGTTATTACTTACTATCTACTACTTGGGAAAAGAGAAACATTCAAGGACTGCATTTGGGATGCATTATTCACTACATAAGAGGGGTTATTTCTAAATTCCATCTCACACATTCATCTTGGGGAAAAGTAGTTGTAGCATGTTATCTTGGTGCGAATGGCACAAGGGAAACCTAGCTTCAAGAGACACAATTCAATCACACACACACACACACACACACACACACACACACACACACACACACACACACACACACACACACATGAACTATATAGATTATGAAATGTAGTGCATCACTCAGTGACAATCACATTGGGGTGACTGCTGAGGTCATTTTGAATCAAGTGTATGCATTATTTATTTCATGTAATGTTTTCTTGAGCCTTTTTTGCAGATAGCTAGGGTTTTTTGGTAGGTTCAAGTGCGCAACACATAAACCCTACATTGAAGCTAGATTGACAAAGAGTGAAAGGAAGAAGACAATTTGAGATCCTGAAAAGATTAGATCCAGAGCTATTCCTAGGAAACTAGCACCCAACTCAAATAATTGTAACCGAGAGGTCTTATCCTTATCGAGTGGTCTTATCCAAAGGAGTTTCAAATTCCATTTTTCCAAATGAATCTTACACACAGTCTAGATCCATCATGTTCCACTTAATTTCCAACCCAAAATTAGCCCATATCGTTGAATACAAGCTAAGACACTCTTATTTAATTATTTCTTACACTTTCTTGTTTCTTATATGATAGATATTTTTGTCACTTGTTATATTCATATGATCTCAGGTCCATTAATTAAGATTTAATTTCTATTAAATAATTTGGTGAACATGATCCTTACATGCTCTTTATCGATCTATTCTTCTCAATCCCAAACCCTAGTTACATTAGGGTTCATATTTACATCTTATCTTTAGATTGAAACTTAATTTTCATCTATCATCTTCCATAAATTTGATCTACAAAAATTTTCCTAGGGTTTCATGGTTGGTTCTACCCTTTGGGTCACTTTCTAGGGCTCTTAATTTTCAAATCACCTTTTGTTTCATATCTCAAGCATAACAACTCTATTTTCAAATTACTTTGAAGTTTTTTTAACATTTACATATTTTACAAAAACCTCTTTTTGTTTTCCTATTTTTTTATAGAATTGTTGCAAAAAAATTTGATTAGCGGTAAAGAAGGGTTAAGGGGACCCTACCCCATACAAAACAGAAAGATCCAGGAACATAGAAACGTGGCCAAGGGTATACCGTTGAATCCAAACTAAAGCGAAACATAGATAAACTAACAACCATCATTAACCAAACTAACAACACAGGAAGTAACAATATTAAAACTAACAGAAAAACAAAAGGGAACCCTTCTTAACATGGCTTAAATAAACATCTACTAATCATTCCTTAATCAGGTCACCCACAATATGCATGTAGTCATTCCACTCCTTAACCAATCCAGCAATGGTAATCCTCCAATATTCGTAGTCTAGTTCAATCATCTCCCTTTTAGGAAAGGTTTCATCCTTCTCCAACTGCTTATCTCTTTACATAGTTTGTATCATTTTTGCCAATAGCTTGAGGTGATGTATAATGATCTTCACATTCAAAAGGTGGACCTCTTTAATTTGCATGATGATTTCCTTCATTTTCAAAATGTCTTGCTCCATAGAGATACATCTTTCATTTGCATTCTTCAAGTTATCACTAACCACAATGGCGGTGAGCTTATCCACTTTCTCTTGGAGTTCCCTTAGATCAATAGTCACCATACTGATTTTGTACGTATTGATGTCGGTATCCAGTCTACAGTTCTCAAGCTCTTTTAAAAAATCATTGGTCTTCACCGCAGAGTCCTGAGCTGAAAATAAGATTTTTTGGGAAACCTTTAGCGCATGAAGGCTCAATAGCCTCTTTGGTATTGTGGGAACTGTAGATACCAAAAGTGGGTCACACTCCTCTTGGTCTCCCATCGAGTAAACTAGCTCAAACATATTCACCTAAACATGGCCCCCTTTCACCCCTCATTAATATTACTTTAATCAAATTAATTAAATTGATACCCATCCTCACAATATGTATTAATTAATTATTTTAATTAAGCTAATTTCCACATCACCCCTCCACCTCACCTAGACAACTCACCTAGCCACCTCACCCTTGACCTATCCTTGACATGTTTCCATAATTAACCAAGACCTAATCTTACTTGCCTTAATGAGCTAAAATTTGGTCTAACCCTAAAAGCACATGCCTAAGATTTCTCTAACCACATTCCCGCTCATTAGAAGGGAAGCTTCTATTATGATCTGCGAGAATAAACAAACCGGCCCAAGAAATCGGGAAATATTCCATTTTTAGTAAACATAGGGAATCCCACCTTAACCGACGTCGGTCACCCCTAAACCGACATCGGTAAACCTGGAACCATCATCGGTTACCATTTATTCACCTTAGCAACCTTATTTTTGGGTGGGCGCATTCTGAGAGAAAGAGGATGAAAAGAGAGCTGCATGCAAGGTAACCGCGAGTCTTTCACGCACCCATACATCCACAGCCAACACCAAGATAGATCCAAAGGTATTACATCCACGAAGCATTCTAGGGAGCACTATTGTGGCACCAAACACCATTCTTCTTATCAACTGCCATCACCATTCAGCCATCAAGTATGTACCACAGTAAGTATACCTTTTACTAGCATAGTCTATTTCAGTATAATAGCCTTGTTACTTCTGTTATCAGTTTATACTTTGAATGTTCTTTTCCAATCTTCTACCTACTTGTAGACTCGCCATTCCTCTACCCACACCACAAAACCACCTATTATCACCTCCTACACCCCTCTGAGTATAATTGAGACCTTTACAGACCTCCCTATCCATCCTTCCATCTCTGTTTAGCTTCATTCCAACTCCTATAATCAGATCTCATTGAGTTCCTTTCACCCACGCTGGTCACCCATGACCATCACCGATCTCTCCTAAACCATCATCGGTTGTACTAGACCGACGTCGATCTCTGTGTTTTACACCTTTACCAATAACAGAACCACATAACCTACTACCAAGTGACCTAAACAACCCAAAACCTGACCCTGACTAGTTCCAGTAACCTGACACCTACCTACCCTTCAGATCTGACTATAACCTAGCCTGTTATATTAGATTTTCTTATTGTGCTTGAATGAGATACCTAAATCATATCAACTATAATAGGAATTTTCTTATTTCTTGCATTAATTTGTTTTAAACAATGGATTGATAGCCATCTAGGGAGTATCAAACTTCCCGGATCTAGCACACACTAGGTAGTCCATTGTCATATATTATTTAACTATTATTTTTGCTCTTGTTTTCTATTTCGTAATTCCTCCCACCAAAAGGAAGCTCTCATAGTCAGCATTGGATCGAGAATTCAGAACCCGTGCAAAAACCATCAACCGATCAGCAATAATAGGTATTCCTCCTCATCCCTTACCCTTATCTGTTTCGTCTCAATAAAGTAAAGAAAATGGTGAAACATTTTGGCACGCCCAGTGGGACCCATCAGGGGTTCTATTGCATTTTCTTCATTCCTAGGAGAAAGTTGTGTGTTTATTTCCCTTTAAAAGGATTACACATTAATCTTCTTCTCTGGTAATCTTCTCTTCTTTCTAATTTCTCTAAAAGAAACATTTCTCTTGGTGCATTTAAAAAGAATCATTCTTCTTTCTTGCTTTCTACATTTAGTGAAAGAGCATACCCTCTCCTATTCACCATTTGCTTCATTGAATGTAATTTTTCTATTTGGGCTTAAAATTGATTGCATTACATTCTAATTTGCTACATTTAGCTCACATTAAAATGAGGGCAACCTATATGCTTGGAAGTCATGCCCAACTAATGGTTGACATAAAGAGTCGTAGAAAGCACATTTCTCTCTCTTTATGTCTTACCAAACTACACAAAATTGAAATATACACATATTTCTTAAACAAAATCTTACCTAGGAACACCACAATCACACAATCAGATTGGCAAGTACTCCTCACTCGTTACTTCTTTCAAGTCATTATCTCAAAGGATGGCCCACCTCGCCATAACATAAACCCAAAACCTCTCCTTTTATATATCCTTCTTCGTAGGAAGCCTTCCTCACCAAAAACTCTATTCTAAGTTCATGAGTCGGTATTCTAAATAGCATAAGCTCAAACACATTAAAAATCACTTGGTAGATACATGTTTTTAGCGTTTGATTAACATGTGTTTTGAGGTGTGAGGATACATTTCTCCATTTTTCCATTCTTTTTCCTTGCACACTCCACAATCACAGTTGGAGTATTCTGACTTCTTCTGAGTGTGTCAGGACTTCATTGCATCATCTCTAAACCTCTGGGTTGATTATTTATCTCACTCAAATTCACAACAATCCATTTTTTCTACATTGTTCTAATTTTCTGAAGAACTCGACATTGGTTACCCCTGACCGGCATCGATTTTTCTTAACCGGCATCAATTTTCTGTTCTTTTTGGTTAAATTGCCTAAAGAACACTTATTTCATTTTCTTTGTTGTCAGAGTTCTTGTGAGTCTTTGTACTCTCTAGGCTTTGATAAACAATCATCATACAACTTTTTCATCTTATCACACGCTTTTTGCCCACTTTGCTCAAAATTGTTCTCTTCTCTCACAAGAACCAACCTCGCTACCCCTTAACCAACATCGGTCATCCTTTACTAGGCATTGGTTACCCTATGTTGAATATCAACTAATATATTACCAAAATCCACCTATAGACACTTGTTTTATTCATTCTCACTACTCCCTGTGTCATCTGCAGGATACAACATCACCTGATATACATTCATTCACATGGTGTTGACTCGCAATCAAGCTAATGCTCTTATATTCCACGCTAGTCGTCAACCACTCCCACCTAGTCCTTCACCACCCTCTATCCTATCACCCATGGATCCAACCCTACCTACCACCATTGTTACAAGTGATGAGGAATTTGCATGACTCCTTGATCAAAATCTCGTGGCCTTATAGTTCTACCTTTCCCACTCTTCCACTTGAGACTCTTGTGTCAGTTGATATATGGGATGTCTATATCTATCTCTCCTACCCTTATTCCCACTTCGCATCATCCTCTACTAATTTAGTGTTACCTTCACTGATTTCCCCAAAGTAGTTTCACAACTAGGTCCCATACCTCGCTATGACCACTACATCGTAGTATCAATCACACCTATAGTGTCGTCATCTCCTCATCGACGATGCACCACACCATAACCCCATCTGCACCCATTGTCTCATAGGTACCAATTGCAACACAATCTCTTGTCGTGTCACCGACCCCGTCTCTATTCTAGAATCTTGTCCTCTCCATCCTGAAATATTTTCCCCAATCACTACTAGAGTCACTGTGACCATCCCACCTACATACACATACTATCAACAACCCCCTATCTCATCTGTCACCCATTTTGGATATATTCCTTCTATGTCAATTCCCTATTCTAAACCTCCTTATTTGGCACCTCCATACACCTGGAATTCCACCCACATCACATGTTCCATACCAGCCCTCCTATGCCATAGGAGGAACCCTTCCACCATAACCTACCAATGACCTCATCAAATTAATGATTGAAAGGATGCAGACGCTAGAAGCATCGGTTTTCAACTCATGTAATTCTCTCACCTACTACAAAATCTATAATGATCCCATTCATCCATCCATCCCTATTCTTCCATATCCTATACATTGAGAAATTCTAAAATTCAACCTGTTTTAATAGTAAATAATACCTGCAACAACATTTACGGTCTTTCAAGCATGGGTGTTACCTAATCGCCCATGATGACGCTTTAATCCTGCTGGACCTTCCCGATGTCCCTGATAGGACCTGCATTGGAATGGTATAGTGGGCTACCTAGACACTCCATCTACTCGTTTAATAAGGTAGCCCAAGCCTTCTTAGATCACTTCTCAATCAACATTGTTAGGTCACCATGGTGATCTTTATTCCACATGAAAATACAATGATGATTCTATTGCTGACTTTTTCACTCACTAGCGTAGCCTAATTAACCATCTCACATTTCAATTACCTCAAACTGAGCTCATAGAGTTGTTTTCTTGGGCTTGTGCTAGACATATCTCACCAACCCTACAGCACAAACATTTCACACTTTTAATGAGGCATTCACCATGGCACATAAATTGGAAATTTGTGTTATCAAAGAGAAGAAAGTTCAACTTCATAACAAGAACATCACGTTCAAATCAAATGATGCTTCTTCATCTTCAAAACCCCAAAACACCTATTCAAAACCCAAAGAATCTACCAACACCTTAGTTCTCAAGGCTAGCCCCCCTCATCAATCAAACCCACCAAACCTCTTTCTAATTTCTCTCCCGTCCAAGCTTTCTAGTTCAGATGAGAACAACGACAATACACTTCGATAGGAGAACCTTATTCTTCTATTTTGGAAAATATTATCAAGGCTGGCGTCATTACCCTTCCACCTACAAAACCACACACTGGTTTTGACCCTGAGAACCCCATCCCTGCATGGTATAAAGAACGTGACTTTTGAAACTATCATCGTGTCAAAGGTCATAGCGATAATAACTACATCACCTTCAAAAATATCATCCAAGAAATGTTAGACAATGAAGATCTAGTCTTGGATAGCCCGAATGCACCCGCTAACCAAAACCTACATATCTTCAAGAGGTCATTCTATAATCATACCCCATCTTCCAACAACCTCGGTGACACTTCAAACAATGATATAAATGTCTGTGAGGTCCACACTATTTTGGATGACATACTAGTTGCTTCCCAATTTCCTCATGTTCCTTCCATAGATGAAATATTAGCCCGAACTACCCTACCTACACTAGAACCTATTTCATGTACTCCTCCACCCACAGAGGAACCCCCTTCATTCTCTCCTTCACCCATGAAAGAGCCTATAACTAGCACACCGCCTTTGACCCCTCAAATTTCCAAGCAGTTTTCAGTGGCACCTCTCCTACTCATAGGAGATACATGTCCACAACCTACATCATCACAAGGAGATTCCACCTCATCTAGCCCTTCCTCTCTTCTACCCATGGAGGATCCTATCAAAATATCATTTCCTTTTGATGATCATTCGCCATCGGACCTTCAAGATCCCGCTGATCTGATTTCAGCTCTCTTACCCACAGAGTCTGAGGCTAGCCATTTCCCTGTATCTCAAACACATTTTACAAGGATTGCTACTCGATCCACGTTGGCCCTACTTATGACAATACCATTTTCATACTTGGTCAATTACCTATACTATGTTGATGGATTCTTACTTTGGGGATGCCTTCTAATGCTCGTTTAACCCAAATGCAGTTGTCACTCACCGACACCTCCACTATCTATCCAAAAGTGTTTGAGCAACCAAACTAAAACACAACCACGACTATTGCAACACCTTCCACATCACCACCCATGGCTCAACTCACACCTCTTCTCATAACCCAACATACATCTACACCTAAACACCTACCCACACCTATATCATCTCCCTTACCTAAACCTATCACTACCTTATGGGTCATACCAATAGCTAGCCTTACTCACCCACCCATTAAATTATATTTAGCCACATCTTCCAAAACTAATACTAAACTTACCCCGGCCCCTAAAAAGAAGACCCAACCTCCTAGGCCTCATACACCAACCTCGCCTACCATGCCATTATTAACTTCACCCCTTCCGTCTATCCTAGGACCTAACTCCTCGACCTTGGCCAAATAACCTTCATCCTTTGGTAAACCAATAATGTGGCAACCCACCTCCTCATCACGAACCCATAATATACCCAAGCGATCCACACAACCTCTGCCGTCACCCATAACCTTCTTACCACCCATACCACCACTACTATCCATAACTTCTTCACTACCCATAACACTTTCTTCCCTTCCACTCACACCTTCTACCCAACCTCTATCGACCACCTCCATAACAACTTGGTTACCCCCATGGGTAACCCATCCTCTTCCACCATCCACTTTTCCCTCTACATTGCATACACCCATGTCACCTTTGCCCAAAAAGGTGCAATCTAAAGCTAAGAATCCACTACCCTCCAATAAGGTAGTTAAACCAACCAAACCTTTCATTGCTAGCTCTTCTACCATGCCCATACCTAAACAGATGCCCACAAGACCTAAGACCACTCCACACACCAAACTAGTAGACCAAACCATTCCCCCTCCTATAAAGCCTCTTCCTCCATAATCAGCCATACCTGTACCCAAACCCACATTCACCTCCCATTGTGACCCACTGGCAGGATCCTACGCCAAAATCTTAACCAATCTCCTCGAAACTTCTATCATCACATTACCACCTCTTAGACCTTATGACCGCTCAAACCCAAACCAAAAGGGTTTGACGAAACTAAAATTTTCACCTACCATCGTGTGCCAGGACATGATGTAGAGAACTGTAAGGCTTTAAAAATCGCTCTTGTCTAATTGTGTCCTCCCGAAGAAAATTTTGATGATGACGATATTCTTGATGAGGACCCCATTTCACCTTCACCAATTTCCCCAGAGCCTCTTCCATTACCTACTCAATAACCAATATCTCCACCCCCACAACTTTTTGATCCACCCCGAGATTTGAGATTAACATGGTCTATATAAGAGAGTTGGCCAAACCACCACCCAAATGCCAATGCACCCTACTCATTTCACAAGGATTGTATCCCCCACTAGGGTTTTTCCCTCATGTCATTATACCTTCCATGACACACCCTCTTCATCCACCTCCCCTCAAATTAACATGGTTCACATTACCACCCGTGCCCAAAAAGACAAAGGCAAGGAAAAGGCAACTGGCCCATCAACCAACCCTATACCCAACATACCATCCACACCCATACCCAAAATCATCATTCGAGGTCTTGCATATCCTATTTCTAATGGGGTCACACATCACACAATGCTAAAACAACTGCACCAATCCCCCTCAAAATGTCCTTATATGACCTCGTCCAAACCTCTAAGTCACATCATCAAGCCCTCATGGAGGTCCTTCAATCTATTGAGGTTTTACCAAATGATCCCATGCATGTGGCCTCCATCATTACCCCTCACCATGTTTCCTCTCTCACTAGGTCATCGCCTTCCTCTACACCTCCACATACTCACCAAGTAGCCACCCTCATCTTTTTAGATGAAGAGATCGCTCCCTTCTAGTCGATGACCCCGACCCCGCTCTTTTCATCTTCATCTTTATCGATAATATACACATACAACACGTTATGATTGATGGTGGTGCTAGTATTAACATCATCTCCTCCCATGCATATGACCAAATGTGAATACCTGCTAATTACATGCATGGTAACCTAGTTATGTTGCACTCCTTCAATGATGCCATGACCTCTACCTTGGGTACCGTTGTTCTCCATGTCCACGTAGGTCCCTACATTGTCGCAAAACTTTTTATGTCCTAGCAGGGAGTTCCGAATAACTTGTTTCTTGGCCAACCTTGGATCCATGCCATAGGTTATGTCCCTTCAAATTTACACTGTTGCCTCAAATTTTATCATGAGGGACATAATTACACCATCTCTTCTGACCTGTTACCTTTCAAGACCTGTAACATGTTATACCATCCCAATGATGTACTTGTACTAGTCAAGGCATCTGCCACTATCCCTACTTCACCTTCGCCTATAATCCCATCCACCAAAACTACTACTACCTCCCTTGCATCTAACCTTGTTATCCCCACTACTATTGCAGCCTCTACTACTACCTCACCTATTTCCCCATCATCTAGCAAGCCATCTATCCCCACTACCCACATACCGAATACTGATCCCTTAGAAGGATTTTTTCAACACCTCACTCTAGGGGAATACCACCTATACAATATCGACACCTTCCTCACCCCGCAAGAGTATGGGAACCTGCATCAACACCCTGAGCTTATGAAATCCACATCATTGATGTTTTTCCTTATGGCCCTCCCCACCTTCACACTAATCTAACATATGGGGGACTTGATATGGCCACCTATAAACCCAAACCTCCATCCCAAACCCAACCATTTTCATTTGAACTACACTCCCTCACTAACCACCACTTCGCTCACACTTTCCTCCATTAGTGTGCATGGAAAGGATTTGGCTCCACTTTTATGAACATGGCTGCTATCTGTCATTTCCTGTACCTCTCATAAACACAATGACCGTAGTGGCATTGGTTTTGACACTCCACCTTCCAAGAAGGTTCACGTCGACCTCATCCAGGATGAGAAATCTTCCCCATCTCATTCACCCACATTACCATCTTCACCCACAAAGTCCATAGATCCCGAATCTATTCCTCCTTAAAAAAATTCATAAACACCATTTCCTAGATCGCCGACCTATCAATGTAATGGTGATGCTCCCTCTTCTCTCCAATTCCTGTATCCTAACATGGTCAATGATGATACACCTTTTATTAATGTCATTCAATGTCATGATGATGAATTCATCCTCACTTACCTTGGTTCGAAGATTCTTATATTCATCAGCCGTTACCTTTTGAGATGTAAACCATGTTAAATGAATCAACCATCGAAATCAACATTAACACTCAGGACGACCCACACATTCTAAAGATTGGCCAATCCCTAGACACTACTAAACATGAAGCCTTCACCTCTTTCCTTAGGGACCATAGCAATGCGTTTTCCTGGTCCTATGCCAATATGCCTGGTATTGACCCAAAAATCATGGTTCACAATATCGTAACCATTCCTGATGCCAAACCCATAAAAAAAAAGTTACATAAAATGCATCCTCACATTTCTCTTTTGGTCAAATAAGAACTTCAGTGACTTCTCTCGATTTCCTTCATTTTACCCATTGACTATCACAAATGGATTTCTAACATTGTTCTTGACACAAAGGCGACAGGGGACTCGCATTTGTATGGACTTCTGTCACCTCAACCTCTCTTATCCCAAAGATGATTTCCCCTACCTAGCATCAACCAACTAGTTTATCTCACCACTTGGCCATGAAATTCTATCACTCATTGATGGTTTCTCATGATACAACCAAATATTACTAGCTCCGAAGATCAACACAAGCCTAGCTTTAAATACCCATATATTTAAATCTACATAAACCTTAATGTTATCCATTTCTGATAACTGTTATGAACCTTGAGCAGCTGTATGAGAGAATGTTGAACCTACTCATTCTCTCTTAATGCTCTATGTGAGCTATACATAAAATGTAACCCTTTGGTTCCCCTTTAACATGATATGATATATAAGTGAAAACCCTAAGTGTGTACCTGAGTTCCACCTATGAAATCCATAGGCATCTCACATCTTAGATAATGGTGAAATCTCGACAGTGTAATCAGCAGCTTACACCACTTTGTGCAAATTTTCTAAGTCATGTATGCCATGCTCGATTCTATGATGGCACACTCGCCATTGGAATCTTGTCATCTCACCTTATTCACTTGTTCAGTTATATGGATTCACAAATGTTAATGTTGTAAATAGCTACAAGCCTTAAATGAGGTACAAACTAGTTTAACCTACACAAAGACATACCTCTATGTCATCATGTGATGCCTATGGGAAGAAAGTGTTCTCGTAACAATTCACCTTATTACTCACCCACATCTCTACCCGTAACCATCATAGGTTGATATAGGGTGCACGTGCAGGAGGTCCAACATGTCTTGTAACTCTATCAAGGTTTGTACTTAGGAAAACACCATACTACAATCCAGTCTCTTAGTGAGACAACTCATTACAGATGCTAAACAAGTAGTATCCTAATGGTGACAATCATCACCATAGGGATACGACTATGTAGTATATGTAGTGAGTTCACCCACCTATAATTCTATATTGGTGCATGGTGTTTAATGTTTTCGAGGTAATCATTATAGAACAACCTAGGATTTACAACACCTTCTCCATGAATGGGTCATACCTAAGGTCAGGATTGAGTTGATCCCAGGATCCCCAATCTCTATAACATTTTAATTACCTTTCAATATCTCATACCCATGTTAACCATTGATGGAAACAATACTATCAATGTCAATGACTATTATTACAATTTCAAAAATTATCTCGACTTTAACATTTAGGCTCATGCTCCTTATTTCATATTCTAGGGATATGTACTTATATGAAGCTAAGTATTTAGGTATGATTCATTCCTTGAATTAAGTGCCATAGGCTATCAATGCCAATCCTCTTTTCAGTTTAAGCACATCACTTTTCTTAATTGCAGCTCAATAAAGAGCATTCATTTATTTTACTATCTCCAACAAGTAAGATATATCTGAGGTATCCTATATGATAGATTTTATGAACCACTTACCCATTTATCTTTCTTGTCATATCCTTTTAAAGATCACTCTCTAATCCTCTTTAGAGATAATTACAGTATTGGTTAGGGATGATATTTTTAATACTATGTTCTTTTTAACTTAGTACGCATGTTCCCATCTTACTTCCATTATCATCGACATGCTTATGTGCTCATAATGATGCATCATGGGACAGCCCCTAAATAAAAACATTTCATCTCATTGAGCAAAATATTTCATAACACAATTTATCACAATTATGAAATTCCCGAATAGTGGAACCATACTCAATATATTTTCATATTAGATTACCATAAGCCCTTCCTCTTATTGCTTTTGTGTGTCATCCTTGCATAGGACTTAATGTTGATTTCACTTAGAAAACAATATTACATTCTCATTTCTTTGTTATGAGCTAGAATAACATGAGTTTATAAAACAATCAAAGACATAAAGTACTTGATTATCATAACCTTTCATGGTTTCATGATAATCTAGATGTTACTTAGTAGCTGCCATTAAGATTAGACATCATATTTCTAGATATCTTTGACTGGTTGAGTACACCCTATACAAAACCTTTGGAGAACTTAACACAACTTTACAAGTAGGTTGATATATTGCATTTTATAATGAAGCGTTATCCATTAGCAACCTTAACTATTTCCAAGTATGCTTAACGTATGGTTCGTTAGAACATGATATTCTTAGGAAACATTCCACTCATAGTTCCTTATATGTTCCCTAGCATTCACACGTATGTTGTGTGTATCTCTTACTACTTGATTTATACTAATGTTTATTACAATAGTATTGAATACACTAAATACATATCTTGATAGATTTCCAACTCATAACACATCATTTGCCAATCACTCTCTTATAAATCAATATATTTGCAAAAAAATATTTCTTAATTTCATTCAAGAGATAAGTACACTCATGTCTATAAGCATGACCAAATATTTCATTTCATTGAATAAGATAGTTACATTAAATAAGCAAGTCCTTTCTCATTTTCAAGGAGAAGTGATTTCATTTAGGAACATCCAAAAATAGTCGCATCTTCTTCCTTTCTTCGATCATAATAATATACAAAACTAAATACATCACCCTCCTTTCTTGGCATTTATCTGCAAAATTGTTAGCATAAGTCAGTTCACAGGAACTGAGCATGATAAGAAACAACTCATCATAATAAAATACTCTACTTAATTATTTCATAAAAAGAACTCTCATTATTTTTATGAATTAACATTACAGATCTCAAGAGGGTAACCAATTCTTTCCAAGCATGCCAAGAGAAACCAATTTAATGAACCCAGGAAATAATCAATTTCGGAGCTTTCATTTAAATACAACTTATTCTGCCAATCATAATCAGTCAGTTAAGTTGTGTGATAAACAATTAAATCAAACCTATTCAGCAGACTAAATTATAAGAGTAACATGCTTTTAGTCTAGCAATCCCATACTTGCAAGGCTGAAATCATTTACTCCATAATTTAGTATTCATATATATAACAAGTATCATAGTCAAGCAATCTCGCTAATCTTACTCAATGAGCCATCAAAGGGATTCACAATATCACGATAGGTCAAAAGATCTAAGTAGTCAGGTTATGACTCAAGCATTTTTATTACAAGGAAGATAATCAATGTTTACCCTACATGAGGATAATGGAATCAAAGCATCATGCAAGTAATGAACTAGATAAATGCAAGAAAAAGTCACATAGCCAATTCATACCTTGACTCTAAGATTTAATTGAACATTCCAAGCTTAGGAGAAGGGAAACATAATACCACAACTTAGTTTGGTTATCAAGCTTATCAAGACCCCATAAACAAAATAAGTTTATAATAGTCCCTATGAGAACAGTTTATCATGTAATCATAACGAAAAGGAGTCGTGATAAACATGACTAAAAAATCTAACTATCCCAATGGGACATTCAATTTTCCATAGCAACATTCAAATAATAATGTGCCATTATTCCGTAATGAGGAAAGGATTCTATCCTATCAATAATTTGATCTACTAACCTATTTTACTGAAAGAGGTTAGGTCATACCAACCTAAATCCAAGACATAGTCCAATGAAGTTAGTAAGGATCATTTTAAAATGTCACAATGATACTGAACTTACTAAGGAAAACAAAATATAGTTTTCCAAGAGAAAGAGAATCAATTCGGGTGAACTGGAATACCACAAGATTCCATAAAAATACATCTCACCCATCTACGTGCTATCTCGATCTTAGATCTCAGCTAAATGACAATCCCATCTAACATGTCCATAGGAGGAGTATGTTGCTTGTAACGTTATGACCTTAAGTGGGTTTCAACTCAAACTCGACACATCTTTTTTTTTCAATTAAATATCAAAGTAAGGTCATCTAGTCAATCGAGCTTTGCTCTGCATTGATTACAATGAAGGGGAAAATAACACCCAATTTTAACACTCTTGCATCATTCCAGAAAGTCTTCCTAAACCTACTATTAGTTGATTAAATGGTAGTTCAATACCATTGATAAATAATCATCATACCTTCAATACAAATTTTTAAATCCAAGAAGAAGATTCTTAGTCGTACTCAACTTTTCTTTCAAACTGAACATAGCATTTCGGGTAGAACAACCAAGCTTTTAAGGAAGCCAAAGTGATAAAATAACTGACTTAGACCTCGGGATAGCTACAAGTTTTCATAGGAGCACAAAAATTCCCAGTTATAGAAGGATTTGTAAAAGCATCTGAGTGCTAAGAGAGATAGAATTTGTCTCTGAGAGGAACCAACTTAGAACATAATAAGTCCTCAACCTGTATTGAACTTAAAAGATTCGAACACTAACTGAGTTTAGAAGAAGAAAATGAAGATCAATACAAATAAATAGAGTAGAGTAGTAAGCACCTCAACCCGATGAGAGCTGAAACTAGATTCAATGAATAACCGAGTTAGCTGTTAGGAGACTCAACATTTATCAAGCTACCAGAGCTTGACTAAAACAAATCAAGAAAATTCAAGGGTTGAAGAGGACTTAGGAGACATTGCTGCCCTCATTAGCTTTTAAAAAGAAACATATAGGTTTGATCCTTAGTAAATCTAACTTAAAATTAGTATGTGGCTAAGGAAATTCATCTACAACACATGAAAACTCCAAAACATTATTTTAAATATTACAATTGTATTACAAAATCTATACTACCCCAAAAAGGATGGGTAGAAATGAAACTAGTTTTCCATGGTTTAATTACCTATTAAATTCTCAATCTTGAATTAAAAATCAAAGCAATACTAGCCTGTCAAGCCAAAACCCAATGATGATTACAGTTGTAACTTCTCATTCATCCCATGAAATACGTTGTCTCATCACAATAATAAATCACATTGAAACCAACAAACATTACTTTGTTTCCAAACAACATTCATCACACTACAAGATCAAACAAATTCTACAGAAGTAAGGATTAAATCGATTTCACATCACCAAGGATTAAGAATACAAATTTCAATCTAGGTAAAGTTCTATTTGTGAAATGACTAAATAGAGCAAGAAATTATGATGGGTTAGGGCATATCATGCATGTTACACCTTCCTTTCCTTCCTTGCAAAGCTTTCATGATTCTTCAGAAGATCTCAAACTTGGAAGTGAATTCCTTCATCCAATAGATTACAATGCTTCCTCGCTATTTATTGAGTCTGGTAAACTCACTGTCTGACTGATTTAACTGTTGTTTACATCATGCAACTTACAAAGAAAACACATAGTTCCATTTTTGCAATGCAGAGCTTCTGTGAAAAACTTGGAACTGAAGTGAATCTACACCTCGACCAATTTTCCTTTCCCCAAACCATCCACGCTTTACCCGAGAAAGTTGTGAGTTTATTGCATATTAAATGCCATTAATGCAGTGGTTGAAGGAGCTTGCCGCCAAATTTATCTAACCAGCCATTTTGGTTTCCAACTTTTTAGAAAAATTCCCTCCTCATGCCATGCAAGTGAATTTAAATTTAGTTAACCCATAATATTTCCCTCAAACTCAGTCGGTAGGATCAATAAATAAACAATAAAGAATTCAGTACAAATGTATTGGCGGTGGGGTGCCAACTCACCACTTTATTCAATTTGAAAAACATTAGATTGTATATAGTTTTTAAAAGACCAATCAATATCTTATGCAAATAGCAATTTCAGATGCCCATCCCTTTTGTGTATAAGGACTCACACAAATAATTATATTTATACATCCTTTCCAAATAGCCAGAGTTATATCAACTCTAAATTCACAAATAATAAGTTCTCATGTTAGGTTAAGAACCATACCACAAGATTAGATTGTCCTTTCCCTACTTTACACAAAGTTAGTAAATCTCTATTGTAGTTATTTATCTACTTCAGACTTTACAAATTCCCTTTTTGTAATCTATATATATATATATATGTATATGTATATATATATATATATATATATATATATATATATGTATATAATGTTATAATGTTAGCATTGATCAAGAAAGTTTCTCATGTATACTTCATGGAAGTTGATGCCCTTAATCTCAATAATTAATTCCTTGACTGAATATGTAGTCATTCACCCAAGGAAATATGACCATGCTTGTATTAGCCATCAGGTGACGTAAACTACTGAATGGTTGGCTCAAAATCAATTACTAGTCGAAATAAAATCTTATTCGAGTTCCAATTTTTGGTCATTAAGCGAACTATCCAGCTGTAAAAGCCTTAACATACATAGTTAAAAACTATTATGCTCACAATTTATTAGAGATAAACGGAAACATCGTAAATCACTTTAAAGGCTTAAATTTACACTAGAGATTACATGACATCCTACATTACAAATGATGTAATGTCACTTTAACAAAATAGTTCATCATTAAGATAAACTCTCGAATTAACAGGTTAACATCAAGTTTCCATTTAATTTTTGATACACAAAAGTGCCAACAACAAAGGATAAAACCATTTGTCCTATCATTCCTTTAACCATAATAATGAAAGTACGGGGCGTTACATACCTCCCCTCTTAAAAGCATCATCATCCTAATGATGTGGTCCTTGTCAAATGAAATCAAATAATTCCACACAGGATATAAGAATAATTTCTACAAAATAGTTACTATTCCCCTAAAGTTTATGGTTTTCAGATTTGAAAATTTAAATTTAGTAGTCAGTTTAGCCTTGTCAGTGTAAATAGTCATGCAGTCTGAATTATGTGATGATTACTTCACTAAAGTAAATCATTTTTGTATAATATACATATTTAATATATAGAGGATATAGTTAAAACAAGCTTACCTGGTACCTTTTAAGGAAGAACTATCCCTTTCTTTTGGGATTACAGTGTGTGGATCTGTGGTAGTTCATTCAGATAGATCACTTTCCTCAGCTCTGTTAAAGACTTTTTGATTTGAGGTTCCAAAACTCTACAACATTGGGTCAAAAGATAAGGTACCAACATTCATTTGTTCAACTGAACTTGAATATTTCTTATTTTAGTTATCAACTAACTCAACATATCTTACACTTTTTATCTCCTATACCTAGTCCAATCAAAGAATGTTGTCAACGTGGTTATCCAAGCTTATGGATCTACCAAATTTGTTTATTTAAGAATTTTTTTAAAAATATTAACTCATGAATGAGTACTGACAACACATTTTCTTGTCCTCAAGCAAGAGGTTTACAAGTTTATAGATGTTTGAGAAAACTAGCTTGCAAAAACCTCTCGAAGTGTTAAGTAACAAAGTTACCTTATTAGATATAGACTTTGACATCCTCAAATTTTTTTATATTCCACTATTAAACCTCCTCGGTGGATTCATAGAATCGATACTGATCCTAATATTACCAAGGTCATGCAAAAATTCCACTTGGTTTGCATGAGGGTTTCAAATAAGTAGTATATTGTTTGTAAAATATTTTACCTTAATACTTAGAAGTATGCAAATGACTTACTTATGTTATTCAATGACTTACTAAATTCTCTTGGAAGCTCAAAACAGTCCTCTGACTTACAAGTCATCGTATCTTTTCCCAACATAATATAAAGCATATGAGTTAAGTCTGAAACTCTATGGGCTCAAAGACACCATGCAGAGTTACATAGAAACTATCACAAGAGAGGGATTTCACAATACATCCCTTGATCCTGAACCTGCACATTTCTCTAGTAGGGTTCATATTAGTGAAGTATGAATTCCCTTATCTGGGTTCAACTAAAAATACGAAATCAACCACAAAAACCCACGAAAGTTCACAAGCAATTCATAACTAGAATTTCCACATAGCTACAACATGTCATGATAGGTGAACAGAAGGGAAAATCATGTCGTGATAGATAACATAAAATAAATCTTGTCTCGAGAGGTACAAGATATTACCAGAAGCTAAATATAACCTCATTCTATCTATGCTTTTAGATGAGTCGACCCAGAATGAGCCATCATCAAACCCTTTTGAGTATATTAAGCGATAGCTTGCCAAGCTCCTAGGTTCAAACCTGAGATCCTCCTTACAACATGATGATACTCCAAAAACTTTGGGTACTTGAGTAATACAACCCAGAAGTAACATATACCAAAATAAATATATACATAACATCCACTGTTAAGAGTCAACAGATAGAATATAATATTTTAGTTTCTTGGAATTGAAATATTAATTATCAAATATTTTGACAGAATATAGAACAATCACTCAAATCAATGCTACCTAACTAGACATAAGTTGAAAATTGAGCATTTTTATTCCATATTGCCGAAAGAGTTAGGCTTCACAATTGTTGGAAAGTTTTTCATCGGGTACAACAAATCCATATTTTCTTTCTTTTAGTATTGAAGAATACTAATCTCATGGATCTCTTCACAATTTTCTATGGATCCTGCTAGGGATACATATTCTTTTCCCATGTTGTCTACTCTTGTAGCATGCTTCATCATCCGATGTTTGTTCCTCTTCTTTAAAGGACATTGGTTGGCATAATGCCCATTGCCACACATGAAACATCCACCAATAGGTCCTGATTTACCACCTTTAACTTTTCCATTTGCAACAATATTATGCTTTTTCCTGCAAGTTATCACTATAAGTTTTTGGGCAAATTTATTTTTGGCAGAACACATTTTCTTGCTATGATTTTTCCACCAAATTTTCTTAGCATTCCGAGATGAAGAATAATTATCATTCTTATGACCCTTTTCATTTTTATGAGAGGGAATATCTAATGATTTGGTTTTAGCCCACTGGCCTTTCCAAATTTCATCTTGTGGAAGAAGATCCAAGTTTATCCAATGCTTCCCCCAATTATGTTCAGTTCATCTTTGGATTGGTAAGTCCAAAACTTTCCACAATTGATCAGTTCATCATTTAAACAACTCTCATGTTGTTCATTAGTAAAAAACTTAAGTTGTCCTTTATCCAACTTATCATTTTCACCCATCACACTAGCTTCCAAGGCATCTATCCGGTTTGGGTATATTGAAGGATTCCAGAATTTTGTCTAACTTTTGCACCATTGAAACCACATCAAAATTAGACCCGGTTCTTTCTTCTTGGTGCATCCTTCCCATTTCCATTTTATTCTGAAAACAAAATAAAAGTTTTAATTAGCGTAAGGACCCAAAAATTCCAAGAGTTGCAACCTTCAGCTCTGATACCAAAATGTAACATCCACTTTTTGTCACTTCGTCTCTAGAAATTTTTTTAAAATTTTAACTAATTTAAATATTTAAATACCCATATATTTAAATCTACATAAACCTTAATGCTATCCATTTCCAATAACTGTCATGAACCTTGTGCAGTTGTATGAGAGAATGTTGAACCTACTCATTCTCCCTCAATGCTCTATACGAGCCATACATAAAATGTAACCCTTTGGTTCCCTTTAACAGGATATGATATATAAGTGAAAACCCCTAAGTGTGTACCTAGGTTCCACCTATGAAATCCACAGGCATCTCACATCTTAGATAATGGTGAAATCTCAATAGTGTAATCGAAGCTTACACCACTTTGCACAAAGTTTTTGAGTCATGTATGCCATGCTCGATTCTATGATGACACACTCACCATTGGAATCTTGTCATCTCACCTTATTCACTTGTTCAGTTATATGGATTCACAAATGTTAATGTTGTAAATAGCTACAAGCCTTGAATGAGGTAAAAACTAGTTTAACCTACATGAAGACGTACCTCTATGTCATCCTGTGATGCCTATGGGAAGAAAGTGTTCTCGTAACAATTCACCTTGTTACTCACCCACATATCTACCCGTAGCCATCATAGGTTGATATAGGGTGCGTACCTAGGAGGTCCAACATGTCTTGTAACTCTATCAAGGTTTGTACTTAGGACAACACCATACTACAATCTAGTCTCTTGGTGAGACAACTCATTATAGATGCTAAATGAAGTATCCTAATGGTGACAATCATCACCATAGGGATACGACTGTGTAGTATATGTAGTGAGTTCACCGCCTAGAATTCTATATTGGTGCATGGTGTTTAATGTTTTGAGGTAATCATTATAGAACAACCTAGGACTTACAACACCTTCTCCATGAATGGGTCGTACCTAAGGTCAGGATTGAGTTGATCCCAGGATCCCCAATCTCTATAACATTTTAATTACCTTTCAATATCTCATACCCATGTTAACCATTGATGGAAACAATACTATCAATGTCAATGACTATTATTACAGTTTCAAAAACTATCCCGGCTTTAACATTTAGGCTAATGCTCCTTATTTCATATTCTAGGGATATGTACTTATATGAAGCTAAGTATTTAGGTATGATTCATTCCTTGAATTAAGTGCAATAGTCTATCAATGTTAATCCTCTTTTAGTTTAAGCACATCACTTTTCTTAATTACAGCTCAGTAAAGAGTGTTCCTTTATTTTACTATCTCCAACAAGTAAGATAAATATGAGGTAGCCTATATGATAGATTTTTATGAACCACTTACCCAATTATCTTTCCTTGTCATATTCTTTTAAAAGATCACTCTCTAATCCTCTTTAGAGATAATTACAGTATTGGCTAGGGATGAGATTTTTAATACTATGTTCTTTTTAACTTAGTACGCATATTCCCATCTTACTTCCATTGCATCCAACATGCTTATGTGCTCATAATGATGCATCATGGGACAGCCCCTAAATAAAAACATTTCATCTCATTGAGAAAAATATTTCATAACACAATTTATCACAATTATGCAATTCCCAAATAGTGGAACCATACTCAGTATGTTTTCATATTAGATTACCATAAGCCCTTCCTCTTATTGCTTCTGTGTGTCATCCTTACATAGGACTTAATGTTGATTTCACTTAGAAAACAATATTACATTTTCATTTCTTTTCTATGAGCTAGAATAACCTGAGTTTATAAAATAGTCATAGCATAGAAGTACTGATTATCATAACCTTATCATGGTTTCATGATAATCCAGTTGCTTACTTAGTAGCTGCCATTAAGATTAGATAGTCATATTTCTAGATATCTTTGACTGGTTGAGTACACCCTATACAAAACCTTTGGAGAACTTAACACAACTTTACAAGTAGGTTGATATATTGCATTTTGTAATGAAGCAGTTATCCATTAGCAACCTTAACTATTTCCAAGTATGCTTAACGTATGGTTCGTTAGAACATGATATTCTTAGGAAACCTTCCACTCATAGTTCCATATATGTTCCCTAGCATACATATGTTGTGTGTATCTCTTACTACTTGATTTATACTAATGTTTATTACAATAGTATTGAAGACACTAAATAAATATCTTGTTAGATTTCCAATTCATAACACATCATTTTCCAATCACTTTCTTATAAATCAATGTATTGCAAAAGAAATTATTTCTTAATTTCATTCAAGATATGTATGTACACTCATGTCTATAAGCATGAACAATTATTTCATTTCATTGAATAAGATAGTTACATTAAATAAGCAAGCCCTTTCTCATTTTCAAGGAGGAGTGATTTCATTTAGGAACATCCAAAAATGTCGCATCTTCTTCCTTTATTCGATCATAATAATATACAAAACTAAATACATCACCCTCCTTTCTTAGAATTTATCTACAAAATTGTTATCATAAGTCAGTTCATAGGATCTAAGCATGATATGAAACAACTCATCATAATAAAATACTCTACTTAATTATTTCATAAAAAGAACTCTCATTAGTTTTATGAATTAACATTACTGAGATCTCAAGAGGTTAACCAATTCTTTCAAAGCATGCCAAGAGAAACCAATTCAATGAACCCAAGGAAATAATCAATTTCAGGCTTTCACTTAAATACAACTTATTCTACCAATCATAATCAATCGGTTGAGTTGTGTGATAAACTATTAAATCAAACCTATTTAGCAGACTAAATTATAAGAGTAACATGTTTTTAGTCTAGCAATCCCATACTTGCAAGGCTGAAATCATTTACTCCATAATTTAGTAGTCATATATATACAAATATCACAATCAAGAAATCTCACTAACCTTACTCAACAGATCCATCAAAGGGATTCACAATATCACGATAGGTCAAAAGATCTAAGTATTCAAGCTATGACTCAAGCATTTTTATTACAAGGAAGATAATCAATGTTTACCCTACATGAGGATAATGGAATCAAAGAATCATGCTAAAATGCAAACAAGTCACATAGCGAATATTACCTTGACTCTAAGATTTAATTGAAAATTCCAAGCTTAGGAGAAGGAAACATAATACCACAACTTAGTTTGGTTATCAAGCTTATCAAGACCCCATAAAAAAATAAGTTTATAACAGTCCTATATGATGGAAAAGTGACAAGCAAGCATGGGAATCTATAAGTAACTCTTCCTCACACCCAACCTCCCGAGGTCATGCCAAGACAACTGGTGGGGATGGACTATACGTGGGATGCAGACAAACTAGTTAGGAAATCTTATGTCTTCGACGCGCACTAATGGAATCTATGAATCTAAGGCAAAGAAGGCCCTTCTAACCTGAACTGGCATGATAGATCGGTCGGTAAGGATGACTGCTCGAAGGTTCCAATCAATATCAAGCTCTGGTGTGATCCGATCTATAGGTTGTGGGATACGGGAAAATGACCTAGGATTGTTTCGTGTATATCTCCAGATAGGGTCATAGGATGGATGATGGGTACAGTGGATTCTATGGTCGATTCTCTGGTCTAGTCCAGAAATCCTTAGCTTCGTTAGCTGCTATATTTAACAAGGATAATTGTGTGATAATGGTTGGTGGAAGTGGCATAGATCTAAATACTAATGTGCATAATCCAAAGCATCTAAGTTTCATTGACCTATGGACTCGTTGGGTTGTTGGATATGTGGATCACAACCGTAGATTTGTTTTTGTTATGGACCTGCTATGGTCATGTGTAGAATCAGTCCTTAATCCCTAGTATCCAATATTTGTATGTCTTTTCGGCCTCTATATTTAGAACTAACAGCTATGCAATCTTCTTAGAGTACCCTACAAGTGTTCTCAAGCAACTGAATTCTTAAGTCGATGTCTATGTCGGTGAGAATGTCCCTGCATCTGGCTGTGGGACCAAAGGGTCACAACAAAACATTTTCTCTCTTTCAAGCCCTTCTGAGACATGTGGATATTAGTCTAGGGTAATCGTAGTTTGGCTGGTTTGAGTAAAATGTGTGTGCTTGGTCGTCTTCTATGTTTAGTCCTCTTAAGCGTGTGAGTTGATCTATTGTAAGTTTTTTTTTTTTTTCAGAAGACTTGGATTCTAAGATTCTGATCTATATTAGCTATTGCTGTAACAAGATTGGGTTGAGGCATGATTGGCTCGAATACGTATTCTCTGGGCTCCCTAGGTCCCGTGATTGTCATGCAAAAGAAACAATGTAAATCTAAGCTGCAAAGAAAGTAAAATTAACTATGTAAAGTATATCTACAGCATATATAACCTTTCTATTTTTGTGTTTCGATGAACATATTGAATAGAATTGAAAAGAGAAATTATTTAAAATATCTAGAGATTAACAACTAAAATAATAACGAAATTAAAAACAAAGCGGTGAGAATAGCTACTTGTGTAGTTGTGAATCTATTCTAAACAACCAGATAACTGATCTAATCTATTTGAAAGACTCTCAATCCTACATCAGAAGTGAGGAGTGAATCATAGTTTCTCTGAAACTATCAATCCCCACAGCTTCCCTGGAAATATTGAAAGTGAGATTAACTGAAATGAAATGATTGACTACTCTATTTGATATGTTTTAAATAGAACTTTGAAAGCTTGAACCTGGATTTTCCATAATAGTGATGAATCTAGTCATGTGTGGCTTTGTCCCCTCAGTGAGATCTCCTCGTTCCTTCGTGTTCGCGTGAATCCAGAAAAGCATGTGATGTTACCATCAACAAAAGTTGGTATCGAAATAATGGCAGCTTAGGATGCAGACTGAATACAATGTGAGTAGGAGAGGGATAGCGCAAGAGAACAGAGCTTGGTTTATGCAATTCCTAGTGGGATTTATTGCAAGTCATGCAACACAAAACATCCGGAACCTAAAAATATTCTTTTTGATGAACAAAACTTGCAACTTTAATGGCTTCCTACTAAAAATTAAATTGTTCTACTCCAATGGATTGCATTAAATAGTAACAACACTAGCACAAGAAGATTATGTGGCTTCCTAGTAGCAAGATAACACTAATTATGCATGCAATAAATAAAACTATGAATCCTAAGAAAAATTGAAAGGCTAAGCTATTGAAATGAGAAATTGAGAGGCAAATGAGGGCCATTTGCTTGAGCACAAGCCGCCTATTTACAGAATTCCCATTTACCCAAAGGTGAAAACCAAATTGAACTCTTTAACCATAAACAATGCCAAAACACTATTCAAGGGAACCTTAATCATAAATACAAGAAAAGGTAGTCAAAAAGCTGGTAAACATTGAAATTTTACATGAGTCGCATTAAAAAGAACATTCTGGAAAATGCGTGAAGGACGCCGCCAGCGAGGCGGCGGTTTTAGAATCAAGACCAAAACACAAAGAAAAGGAGGGGAGAAGAGAAAAACAAAGCACACAGGGCTAAGCGGGACATGCGGGATGTTAACGCATTCTTGGAGAGCTTTTCCGGATCCTGAACACCTTGCGAGGAGACCTGTATCATCATTGGGGCACATGTAACAGTGTTCTGGTGGTGCAGTGCCCTATAATTTTGGGTACGTACATATTGCCCCCTCGGAGAAGTGTTTTAGCCATTAAGAGGCGTAAAATGGTGGGTCCGAGTATGGTAGTCCTAAAATGGGAAGTTAGAATTTATACCTGATACGCCTGTATGTCGAAACGACGCCATCCAAAATTCCCACTACCTACAAAATGAAAAGAGGAATCAAGTGCAGATAGACAAAATATATCAAAAAATAAATACTAAAATAATATGAAATGAGGACATACCATTTGTGTGGGGATAAGAACTTACCTCCATCGGTGCTCCAAACCTACAAAAAGGGGCATTCAAAACAAGTCAGGATACTATATATGTAAAAGTGGGCCCATTTTCCTATTCATTTGCGCGTGTCGATTTGATTGATTTTGAGCTCTGGGACCCATGGTGACGGTTTCTGATGCGAGTATAGTCAAAATGTTCGGGACGAGATTGTGATCATGCCTCCACGAGTGGAACACCGACCCACGAGATCACAAGGTTAGTTTTTCTTGATTTATCGTTTTTATCCCCAAAATGTTAAAATGGTGAAATCTTTGTCATGGGGGGATTATTTTTGAAAATGTCAGTTTTAATAAGGTCACTTAGGGGGGGCGCCTAATGGGTAGGCTTTGCTTTGGTTAAAATAGTCATTTTTGTGTTTTTAGGCGTCATTTAGGGCACGTGACCCACGTGATCGGGCGGCGGTTACACCAGTTGCCACCCTGATCAGGGTGGCGGTTACAAGACCGCCACCTTTAAGGTGGCGATTATGGAACCGCCACCCTGCTTAGGGCAGCGGTCCTTCACAGAATGCATAAACAACACTTATTTGAATTTTTTTACGTTTCTAGCATTCTTATATGTTTTCATGATTTTTCTAATGTCATTTGAATACTAACTTACTCCGTTTTGTGTGTTTTTGGGTGTATGTAGGCGAAGGAGGAGTATATCCGATGGAGCCGAGAGAGAGAGTGTGATTGGCTTCCGGCAGTATTGGATGCCCTTTCTCAGGATGAGCAGGACACTCTTCAGAGGGCCGGTATATTACACATATCACGGGTCCCGCATGTTGCACCTTCTAGTCACATACTTTGTGACTTGTTTTCATATTGGGATGTTGATTGGAACACTTTCCAATTTCCAGGAGTCAGGGGTG
Organism: Taxus wallichiana var. yunnanensis; assembly: GCA_018340775.1. NCBI lineage: Eukaryota > Viridiplantae > Streptophyta > Pinopsida > Cupressales > Taxaceae > Taxus > Taxus wallichiana. The sequence continues at coordinate 312,134,646 of CM031236.1, forward strand.
AGTGGACCATTACTTTGGAGGATGTTTACCGCATCTTGGGGTCCCGATCATCGGGAGATAACTCACACTTGAGACAGCAGGTTCACGGGCTCAGATAGCACAGTGGGCTTCATATATGGGAGACACAGTTATCTCCACTGGTTTGAAGAAGGGGGTGAGGGTCCGATCTATTCCTAGCCTGCCTATCCCCTTGATTCGTTAGGCCATTATGGGGATCCTTGCCTCGAGATTGATTGGGGACAAGGGAGGAGACACTTTACTTTATTATTGGTCCCCCATTATTACATAGATTGAGGGACATGGCGGATTTATGCCTGGGGAGCCGACATTCTTGGGACCACTTATCATGATCTGTACTAGGTGGTTTGTTTATAGGGGCATTCCTTGAGCCATCCGACCCTAGTTATGAGCTAGGTCTATGAGCGTTTCATCCCCTATGGGAGAGGTGTAGATGTGGCAGATCCCATAGTCGTGAGGGCAGCCAGATGGATAGATATGTCGGTGTTCAAAGCACCCCACTATCCAGTCACCTCCTTGACCACTAATGACATGGAGGCCACACCCTATCAGGCCATGGCAGGGTTATGGGGTGAGGAGGATCTTACTTTGATCTCTTGCTCCACCACGGGGCAGCTTGTGGACATAACGGGGAAGGTGGAGATACATCCTTTTGGTCGAGTGCCTCAACAATTTGGCCTTCCCTAAGTTGGTATGCTTCCCGGTGGTGCCAGTATTTAGATTAGTCTGGGAGGCTAGAGGAGGTCCTAGAGGCTGGGGTTAGACAGTTGTTACCCCTGGCATCCCTATTGTAGCTAGGAGGGTAGTACGTGCTCGAGGGAGAGTCGTTGCTCCTCAGGCACCCTTACTTCGGATTACCGCCGGCCCTGTCCAAAGTAGTGACGACCCCATTGATATAGACTCTGAGTCTGAGGAGTTCACAAGGCGGGAGATGGAGGAGGAGACCGAGGCTAAGGTCAGTGATTCGGGCGGAGAGGAGGATATCGATCTTGAGTGGCATGACACTCAGGATATCTTACAGGCGGAGAGGGCGGAGCAGAGTGCGGAGAGGGTGACCCTAGTTTCAGAGGAGCCACTTTCTCAGGGCTTGGGTGGAGAGGATGAGTCTCGTAGTAGGATGTTATGTGGCCCCAGGCATAGGAGGAGTGCATCAGTCAGCCGGCATCTGTGGTAGGTGTTGACCCTAGAGATCCATCTTGGAGGCCTAGAGATCCGAGTGAGTTATCATCCTTCTCTTTAATGTTTGTTTAGGATTTCCTTAATTGCTATCTCTCCTTTTACTTTTGTTTGTCTTTTGATTATTTCTAATTCATTTTTCCCCTTTTCTTGCAGAGACTACTGACGAGTGGCGAGACCTAATAAGAAGGGTATGCAGCGATACCCACGATGATCCCCATGGAGAAGACCCGTGCGGAGCTATCTATGGATGTAGGGTAGCCTTCAGCAACCGGTAGGCATACCGACATTTTTCCCCTATCTAGCATGTGGCCAGGATGGTGTCTACCCTCCGTACCGAGTTGGCAGGATATAGGATAGCAGAGCGCTGATGAGGAGTCACTCTCATGGTGAGGCTGTAGCTGCTCCTCGGGATCGTGAGCCCTCCATGCACTCAGATCGCTGGCGTAGCAGATTCCTAGATGTGGGCATGCACCTTCGAGAGGGATCTCATAGGGGTTGAGAGGCCACTTGGCTCTCTTAGATTGTTTGTATGATGTATTTTGTATTTCTCGGGCTCTTTGAGTGTTTTGACCATGCTTAGCGCATGATGACATTGTACAGGAAACTTTTATATATATGGATCAGACTCTTGGTATCTATGTTTTTGTGATTCATTTCCACATGTAAACTATAATGTTGTTTTTATATGCTTTTCAGAATGTATGCAGTGGAGAACAAATGATACAAGTGCTTTCTTTCTTTTTGTATTTTGTGATGTTGATATATGATAATGTAGACACAATGTGATCTTGAACTTTAGTTTCTGTAAGCAATTGTTTGGTACTTCATATTTGTTTTGACAAAATGAGATGATAAACCGGTATGATGAGTAGATGAACTTGCCCCACCCCTAACTCCATGCAACTAGTAAGATGCGAGGGCTTATCACCCAGAGCTAGAAAGGGCACAAGCTATGAAATTTTTGAATGGTAGTGATGAGAGATAGACAAAGATTTGGTGGAACCAAATTAGGATGCTCTACAAGCCTACTCTACTCAAGTGACTCCATAGTTTAGAATGCTACTTGCTTTTGCGGTTTATCTAGACTTAGATCGGTAGATGGCCACATGGTAGACAAAATCTAGTTTTCGGGTTTTGAGCTCTCTTGGAATTTTGGACATCTTATTCATTTGTTTTTACTCAAGATTTCAAAGGTTCATTTGAATTTTTTGCTTATGACCTTCAATGTTTATTTTTCAAGAGGACCCCCTACACCTTGCCCCATGCTACTAGTAAGAAGTGTGGGCTTATCACCATGGACAAGGTATAGGTGAGTAAGGGCATTCCCATCCTTTCCCAACCCTACATCACTAGTAAGAGATGCAAGCTCATCACCGAAGGTTGGTAGGGCAAGGAAATGTGTAAAAATAAAATTTTATGTTTGATCTATGTTTGACTTATATATTTGAGCAAAATGTCAGTATGTTCTTATTTCCAAAGAGATATGCATACGGGATAGATGTGACACGATGAAGCTTCTAGAACAGACCATAGGCAAGACACCTATCCTAGGAAGAAACCAAAAGTGAGAACAAGCATGCAGACCTTGGTATGGTTACCATTAAGACTTTGTCATATCTAGCTTTATTTGATGAGATGATTTTGAAACGATTGATGATACTATGAAAATGAAGAAGTATGATTGGAATGCTTATGCCAATACCATCAAAAGTTTGTAATGAATTGCTTTGAGAATAAGTTCCTTGATCACAAAATTGTATGAAACAAGTGGACAAAATGAACCTAACTATATGAAGATGCAATGTAGATATAATTATACAAATAGTGCTGGTCACTTATGCATAAAATCATTTAAGGTGCAAGGAATTGTGATTTCACCAATTTCCTCACCTTCTAGTGTGTACATAAGAGACATGCACCATTTCCATAGTCTTTCGTGACTCGGTATGGGCCCAACCATTTGGGCGAAATTTCCTTCCTTCACCAGTCTTTTTGTCAATCCGGCTATCTAGTCTTAGAACCAAATCTCCTTCATATATATCTCGTTCATAGACCCTTTTGTTATACTTCCGGCACATCCAGTCAGCATAAACTCTATGCCGCTGTTTAGCATCTAACCTGGCCTCATCTAGGCTTTCTAGTTGGGAGAGACATGCTTCTCTATAAGCATTTTCATCCAGTAATCCTTGTAATGAGATGCAAAGACTGGGTATTTCAACCTCAAGTGGGAGAAGCGCTTTACTCCGAATACCAATGAGAAATGAGTTGCTCATGTGGGTGTTCTTATTGAGGTTTGGTGGGCCCACAAGGCCTAGTATAACTTTAAATGTCAATCTCATTTGTTTTCTTTTACCGTTTTAAGGAGAATAGCTTTTAATGTTTTGTTTGTTGCTTGACTGTCCATTAGCTTGAGGTTAATACGAGGGGACGCCTGTATGATGGCTTATTTCAAATTTACTGCATAATTCATGAACCTCGTCATTCTTAAAAGAATTGCCATTATCTCGTGATAATGATTTGTGGGACGCCGTAGATGTCGTAAATGATCTAGTTCAAAATGAACTTGGTGATCACGAAACTGGCATACGGTGGTGAGAGGCATAGCCTCTACCCATTTGGTAAAATACTCGATGCCCGTGATTATGAAGTTATGGCCATTTGTAGATGAGGGAGAGAATTTCCCTATCAAATCTAGGCCCCATGTAGAAAAGGGCCATGGAGTAGCAATTGGTTGTAGAGCTTGTGTCGGCATGTGAATCTCATGGGAAAATTCTTGGCATTTATGATGTCTCTGCGTACAAACTCTACTGCGTCGTGTTCTAGAGTGGGCCATAAATAGCCCATCCAATGTATTTTTCAAGTGGTGGCGTGACCACCGAAGTGACCTCCACATATTCCACTGTGAGATTTGTGGAGAATATTCTTGCATTATTCTGTGTCAACACACCTTAGAAGCATTCCATCGAAAGCCTTACGATAGAGCACTTGTTTTATAATAATGTATTTAACTACGATAATGCGTAACCACCTTCTCGAATATGCATGGCCCATGATATAATTAATAATATCAGTATACCAAGGACATTCAGAGATGGGAGGTCTAGTTTCGACGTAATATATGCATTCATCGGGAAAATCTAGATCTACTAGATCACCTCCATCCAACGGGTTATCAGCTAACCAATCTACAATGATTTGTCCCTTAATGGACTTCTAGTTTACAAAAGTTAGTTTGAATTCACCCATTAAGGTTATAAAGCATCCAGCCTTTTTAGACAAGGAACCGTGCATGAGGAAAGTTTGTAAATGGTCTATTTTTACGATGACCTTGGTTTCTTGATTGAGCATGTAATGTCTTAAGCATTTGGTTGTGAAGACTATGGCAAGGCACTCTCGTTACCTTTGCGTATAACGTATTTCATAGTCGAGCAACGTGTGGCTAATAAAATATATCGTACATTCTCATTTTTCATTGTCTTCTTGAGCCAGCATGCAAGCTAGCGAGACATTGGTAGCTCGTGAATATAAGATTAAAGGGAAGTCTAGATTAGGAGGCATTAGCATAGGTGGTGACAACAAGAAATGCTTAACTACTTCAAAAGCTTCATTGTAGTCTTCGGTCCAATCAAACTGCTCTCTTTCTTGAGTAGATTATTTATTGGGTGAATGGTAAAGCTTAAATCTAGGATGAATCTTTGGATTGCACCAAGTTTCCCAAGAAACAGCCTGATTCTAGATCCATCCGACGGTGGGATCATTTCAAGAACAGCCTATATTTTGGCTGGGTCCACATCGATCCCTCACGATGATATAATGTAACCTAGGAGCTTCCCTCTTGTCACACCAAAGATGCATTTTTCTAGGTTTAGTGTGACTCCGTATTCTATTAAACGTGAAAGAATGATGTGGAGCACTTCCGGTGATCATAACACTTTTGGCATTAGCCAACAAGGCATCTACGTAGGATTCCATGATTTTGTGAATGAGATCATGAAATATATATGTCATTTCTGCTGGTATGTAGCGCGGTGTTCTTGAGACCAAATGGCATAACAGTGTAGCAATAAGTTCCCCAAGGAGTTATAAATGTGGTTTTGGCTTGGTCTTGTTTGGATATTCTGATTTGATTGTATCCCGAGAATCCATCCATGAGAGACAAAAGCTCAAATCTAGCTATTGCGTCAACGATGACGTCTATGGATGGTAGTGGGAAGTCATCCTTAGGGCATGCCTTGTTAATGTCTCAAAATCTATGCAAATGTGTATCTTCCTTTTTTTTTAGAACGGGAATGATATTAGATACCCACTGAGAGTAATCGACCGGTTTGATGAATCCCACTTGGAGGAGTTTCATTACTTCTTCTTTCACCATGAGAGCTACCTTGGGTTTCATTGGTCTCAATTTTTGTTTAATTGGTTTTGCATCTGATTTGGTGATGAGGTTATGTACCGCGATGTGTGGTGCAACCCCTGTCATTTCTTTATAATTAAATGCAAAATCCTTCTGATGTTCTTTGAGGATTCAAGTGTGTATTTCTATCTCTTTTGGAGTTAACGAAGATCCTAGTTTTAAGATCTTTGGTTCATCCTCCATTCCAATGTTAATGTCAATCATTTCTTCGATTAAAGAAGCGTTACCTTCTTCAAACTCAAGCGGAGCGGAGGTAGCTCCGAGATCATCTCCATTCTCTCTACGTGTATATGTCGAGTTCTTCTTGTGGGGGAATCTCTATCATGGGATTCCCGAAGTAGGAAGATGAATGTGGGATTAAGGACAAATCTACCATGTGATGGGTGAGATGTAACGTTGCATAGGCATTTAAGTAATCAAGAGTGGCTCTATCACTATCAACATGATCTAAGATAGTACATTTGTTTTTAGCTACGTTTGTTAAGAGAGGATTTGACATTTTTTTCACTAACGGTTTAGTATGAAGGGATACCATGAAATAGGTGTCTTCTAACTTACTGTTTGGAGCGAAGCATGACACCGAGGTTGCTTATTGAATCTGCAAGAAGATTTTGTTCTCACGGGATTGCTTCAATGGATATGAACTCAAAATGTTTGCTCAAAGTTAATCGTTGTTTTGTACATCTGTAAGTGTTCAGCTCTGGTCTCATACACCTGAGAGACTTGATTTTCTATTAATTGAGAGTCTCCTAACACCCTAATATCATTAACACCGAGCCTTTTAGCTAGGATGAGGCCAAGGAGGAGGGCTTCTTATTCAGTGCCATTTTTTTACATTCAAAATTTAGTTTAAAGGCGAATGGTAGGATTTTTCCTTCGGGTGAAGTAAAGATCACACCTGCCCCAGCCCCATAACAACACCTAGCTCCATCAAAATGAAGAGTCCAATATTTAATTGGGAAAATGGATGTTGGGACATTTGTTCCGTCTATTTCGTCTGCTTTGGTTACTTCTACCATGTAGATTTATTCTGCTGGAAGAGAGACAACTCCTAGGGTATATCCCATGCCTACAGAATCAAATGGCAAGAAAATTGGTAGATCTGTTCTAGAAATTCAAAAAAAAATTCTGTAGTTCCTAATGATACCGTTTCTACAGTGTTAGCCTCTTCCTTGAGGGCTGGGATATTCTTGATTAGGTTCGTAACTTCTAACTCCGTTGTAGGTACCAACTTTCCTTCCGGTTTCGAGTTGGTTGGCTTGTTAAGTTGGTTTGTTGGGAGTTCAAACTCAGAGTGAACGCCTGGTCTTTTCTTCAGGTCTACTAGGTGTATATCGAATGGTTTCGGATCACCTTTTGCTATGAATACCTTTCCTAAGTGCAAGAATCTTACTTCTTGGAATAATGTAGAAGGGATTGCCTTCATACGGTGTATCCATGGTCGGCCGAGGATCATATTAGGATTGTTTTGGTTCCTAAGGTGGTGATAGTATTATAGTTCCAATTGACGTGGCTTTAAGGCTATCATAGCCTCTTAGCGTATTCCGAGTTGTGGAACAATTTGTTTCTCCATACCCTAGCTTTTGAAGGAAAGAGAAGGCGAATATGTTAACTGCTACCCCATCGTCAACCATTGTGTATTTAACATAATTGTTATAAACCCACACTTGCAAATGTAAGGTTGGATCACCTCTGCGTGCAATCTCAGTGTCTGTTGGCATTTTGTTTATTTCAAATATAAACTCGGTATCCCTATCCGGCTTCCCAGAGGGTGGATATCAAAGTCTATATGGTTTACTGTGTGTTTTAGGAGGTGGACTAATGTTAATTAAATGACCTAAACCTAATGATTCTAAAATAGTAGCCTTGTGGGTAGGAGAGTTCTTTAGTAAGTCCAAAAAGGAGATGTGAGAGAAGGTTTTTGTTAGGTCATTAATTAAATCATAGGTGCCTATAGGTTTTACTAATATTTGTTGGATGTTATCTGCCTCTAGTGGGTAACTTGGATTTGGCTGAGAGGAATACTCTCATGTCCTTGTTACAGCTTCTACGTGTAGTTCGATGTCTAACTCCACTAAACCGACTATCTTAGGTCATGGTTGACTTCCTAATTGTGGTGCAACAGGTGGATTTAGTGAAGTCGAGGCTTCATGATCATTATTTCCTATCATTATGCTCTTGTTCATCCCATTTGGATTTAATTTCTTGTTATTGTGATTTGGGAGTGGATCATTGAAGATTTTGTGGGGTGCATTTTGAGGGAAGCGCCTTTGTAAAAGTATTTGGCACCTTGGTGATGTAGGATCTACCAAGAACATATCTATAAACTTGATTGTTTTTGTTCCTCTAGCAAACATTGCATGAACTTATTGTAATCAAACATTACATGAACTTATTGTAATCATAGCATGTTCTAGTGTTATGGCCTCAAATTTTGTGGAAACCACAATACGAATTGGGATTATAAATCCTAGGTTGCTGGTTTGGCGCATATTGTGGTCCAAAACTCTGATTAAACCGTTGACCATTAGGATTTTACATTTATTGTCTTTGGTTTTGGTTTTGGTTCTGATATCCAATTTAATTTTGACTTGGACCGTGTGTCTGGGTCTGCCTTTGTTGTTGTTGTTGTCGTGGGTGATTAAAATCCACTATATTGATTTTCGGGTAAATTTGTTGTTTCATTGATTGTTAATCGGCAGTGGAGCATTTACAACATTTGTTTTTTTTGTTTGGTTGGTTACTCCATCTATGGTTACACCATGATTTTTGTTAAGGATTTTAGGTCCTTGATTGATGTTTGCAGTAGTAGGATAAGTCGTAGTATTATGGATGGGGGTGATTAGCCTCCCATTTGTTCCATATGTCTTACGACCGCTATCTATTGCCACTTGATCTATTCAGAGAGCGCTCTCAAGTACTTCATCGTAAGTCCTTAGTGGGAACTTCTAGACTTCTTCCTTTACCTCTCTGCTGAGAGAATGAAGGAATAAATCACATAGTTCCATTTGGTCCATATTTGGAGCACTTGCCGAAGAATAAAGGACTGTACGCCATCTTTGGATAAAGTGAGAAACAGATTCATTGTGTTCTTGTTTAATGTGCAAGAACTCCCTGATTCCTGTTCTCAACAATTTTTTCATGTCAAATGCCTTGATGAACTCTAAAATGAGTTGTTTAAACGAATGTATGGAAGCTTCAGGTATTCTATAATACCAATCGAGGGAAATGCCCTCTAACGTTTTGGGAAATATTTTAGCAACAACCCCATCCCAAGGGAGCAATTCTCAAATAGATGTGGCGTAGGCCTTGATATGTGCATTCAGGTCTCCTTCCCCTTTGTATTTGGGAAAATCGGGAAGAGGTCTTGGAAGCATGACGCTTCGTATAGTGAAGTCTAAGGGTTCTTTCAAATATTCTGAATAAGTCCCTATCGCATAGGTTTCGACCATCGATGGTGCCTGCTGAGGGGGTGGAGGTGGGATGGTTTGTTGGTATGGCATGGCATATGCATTTGCAAGGGCATAAGGCAATCCCTGTGGTTGAGTGAACATGCCAGAGAAGAGAACATATCTCCTTGCGGTGATTTGGAATATATGTTCAAGTATGGAGGAGTATTGCCCAGGAATGGATTATTTTGTACTAGACTCGGGAGGTGTCATATTTTCCACCGGAATGGTGTTAGAAAATGCGGTTCTAGTTGGGGTTTGTTGCGAATACTACGGAGGCATGCCCAATGTGCCTATTCCTGTGAGGAGGTCTACTTGGCCAGGATGATGTGGAGGATTGGAATTTCCTACCTACATGAATTGAGAATTTTGACTTGCTTGAGCAAGCTCTAACCCTCTAACTTTTTCTACTAAAGTTGAGATGACTTCATCTGGCAAAGTTACAGTATTTTTCCTTAGTGGCATTTGTCATATATCCTGAGGTTGTATAGGCATGTGGTACCCTACTATGAATTGATCATTGCCCTGCCATGTTTCCCCACGGGCATTTCCTATAGGTAGTGGCATGGAGGTGTTTTCTTGAAATGAGACCTCGAGTTGTGTTTGTAAAATTCCTATAGGTGGGTACATACTCCAAGAGCATTGTTCATTCCTGGCATAACACATTGAATGTTCATCATCTAAAAACAAATATGGATCTGATTTTCTACTAATTTGCGGTCTAAGCAATACCTGAGGAGACGAACCAAATTCTCCTATAAATGTCATGGCGTTCGAGCCTAAAGGCTCTGGGTGTTGTGTTTGAGCAAGCTGATCCAACTCCTCTATTTGGAAAGAAGAACTATATCTAGTCCTTGGGGTGGAGTTTTTGTTGACAATTGGTTAGTTGAATAGTTGTCACCCCATGCCGAGAGCAAGAGTGATGGTTATCTATTGAGTTGATCATAATATGCTTAAAGACCTAGAGAGGTCATGTCATATGCGTCGTCAAATCCCGACATATTCGGGGTATATGAATACTGCAGAATAATGGGAAAGAGAAAAGGTGGATGGAAGAAGAATTAAAAATGTAAGAAGGTTGTGTGTTCGTTTCACGTTGGGTTCACCAATTTTGTATGATGGAAAAGTGACAATGAGCATGGGAATCTAAAAGTAACTCTTCCTCACAACCGACCTCCCAGGTCGTCGAGAGATAGCTGGTGGAGATGGACTATACATGGGATGTAGACAAACTAGTTAGGCAATCTTATGTCTTTGACGTGCACTAATGGAATTTGTGAATCTAAGGCAAAGAAGGCCCTCCTAACCTGAACTAGCATGATAGATCGGTTGGCGAGGATGACTCTGCCAAGGCTCCAATCAATATTGAGCTCGGCGTGATCCAATCTATAGGTTGTGGGATACGAGGAAAATTACTCGGGATTGTTTTGTGTATATCTCTAGATAGGTTCATAGGATGGATGATGGGTACAGTGGATTCTATGGTCAATTCTCTGGTCTAGTCCAGAAATCCTTAGCTTCGTTAGCTGCTATATTTAACAAGAATAACTATGTGATAATGGTTGGTGGAAGTGGCATGGATCTAAATACTAATGTGTGTAAGCCAAAGCATCCACATCTGATTTACCTGTGGACTCGTTGGGTTGTGGGATTTGTGGATCACAACCGTATATTCATGGTGGTTATGGACCTACTATGGTCATAGGTGGAATCAATCCCTAATCCATAGTATCCAATAGTAGTATGCCTTTTCGGCCTCTATATTTAGAACTAACAATTGTGTAATCTTCTCAGAGTACCTTACAGGTGTTCCGCAACCTGAATTATTAAGTCGGTGTCTATGTTAGTGAGAATGTCCCCTACGTCTGGCTGTGGGACCAAAGGGTCACAACCGAATGTTTACTCTCTTTCAAGCCCTTCTACAGTCATGCGGATATTCATCTAGGGTAATCTGTAGTTTTGCTGGTTTGACCAAAACATGTGTGCTAGGTCGTCTTCTATGTTTAGTCCTATTAATTGTGAGTTGATCTTTTGTAAGTTTGTTGTTGTTCAAAAGAATTGGATTCTAAGATTCTGATCTATATCAGCTATTTCGTAACAAGATTGGGTTGAGGCACGATTGGCTCGAATACGTATTCTCCGGGCTCCCTAGGTCTTGTGATTGTCATGCAAAAGAAACAATGTAAATCTAATTGCGGTGAAGTAAAATTAACTATTGAAAGTATATCTACAACATATATAACCTTTCTATTTTTGTGTTTCGATGAACCTATTAAACATAATTGAAAGAGAAATTATTTAAAATATCTAAAGATTAAAACTAAACTAAAACAAATAAAGCAAGCCGATAATAGCTACTTTGCAATGCGGTTGTGAATCTATTCTAAACAACTAGATAACTGATCTAATCTATTTGAAAGACTCTCAATCCTACCTCAGAAGTGAGGAGTGAATCATAGTTTCTCTAGAAACTATCAATCCCCATAGCTTCCCCAGCAATATCGAAAGTGAGATTAACTGAAATGAAATGATTGACTACTCTATTTGATATGTTTTAACTAGAACTTTGAAAGCTTGAACCTAGATTTTGCATAACAGTGGCGAATCTAGTTGTGTGTGGCTTTGTCCCCTCAGTGAGATCTCCTCGTTCCTTCGTGTTCACATGAATCTAGAAAAGTGTGTGATGTTAGCATCAATAGAAGTTGGTATCGAAATAATGGCAGCTTAGGATGCAGACTGAATACAATGCGAGTAGGAGAGGGATAGTGCAAGAGAATAGAGCTTGGCTTATGTAATTCCTAGCGGGATTTATTGCGAGTCATGCAACACAAAACATCCAGAACCTAAAACTATTCTTTTTGATGAACAAAACCTGCAACTTTAATGGCTTCCTACTAAAAATTAAATTGTTCTACTCCAATGGATTGCATGAAATAGTAACAACACTAGCACAAGAAGATTATGTGGCTTCCTAGTAGCAAGATAACACTAACTATGCATGCAATAAATAAAACTATGAATCCTAAGAAAAATTGAAAGGCTAAGCTATTAAAATGAGAAATTGAGAGGCAAATTTGAGGGGCCATTTGCTTGAGCACAAGCCAGCTATTTATAGAATTCCCATTTACCCAAAGGTGAAAACCAAATTGAACTCTTTAACCATAAACAATGCCAAAACACTATTCCAGGGAACCAAAATCATAAATACAAGCAAAGGCGGTGAGAAAGCTGGTAAACATTGAAATTTTACATGAGTCATGTTTAAAAGAACATTCGGAAAATGTGTGAAGGATTCGCCGCCCGAGTAGGGCGACGGTTGCAGATCGCCACCCTACAGGAAGCGGACACGAGACCACTACCCAGAGCGGGAGGCGGTTTTTGTAAATCAAGACCAAAATGCAAAGAAAATTAGGGGAGAAGAGAAAAACAAATCACACAGGGGCTAAATGGGACATGCCGGATGTTAACGCATTCTTGGAGAGCTTTTCTCGGATCCCGAACACCATACAAAGAGACTGTATCATCATTGGGGCATGTGTAATCAGTGTTGCGCGATGCAAGACCCTACAATTTTGGGTACATACAAGTCCCTATGAGAACAGGTTTAACATGTAATCATAACGAAAAGGAGTCATGATAAACATGACTGAACAAATCTAAGTATCCCAATACGACATTCAATTTTCCATATCAACATTCAAATAATAATGTGCCATTATTCCAAAATGAGGCAAGGATTCTATCCTATCAATAATTTGATCTACTAACCTATTTTGCTGAAAAAGGTTAGGTCATACCAACCTAAATCCAAGACACAGTCTAAGGAAGTCATTAAGGACCATTTTAAAATGGCACGACGATACTGAACTTACTAAGGAAAACAAAATATATTTTTCCAAGAGAAAGAGATTCAATTCGATGTAATCGGAATACTACAAGATTCCATAAAAAATACATCTCACCCATCTACGTGCTATCTCGATCTTAGATCTCGGCTAAATGACAATCCCATCTAACATCTCCATGGGAAGAGTATTTTGCTTGTAACGTTATGACCTTAAGTGGGTTTCAACTCAAACTCGACACATCTTTTTTTTTTCAATTAAATATCAAAGTAAGGTCATCTAGTCAATCGAGCTTTTCTCTGCATCGATTACAATGAAGGGGAAAATAACACCCAATTTTGACACTCCTGCATCGTTCCTGAAATTCTTCGTAAACCTACTATTAGTTGATTAAATGGTATTTCAATACCATTTATAAATAATCATCATACCTTCAATACATATTTTTAAATCCAAGAAGAAGATTCTTAGTCGTACTTCGACTTTTCTTTCAAACTAAACATAGCATTACGGGTAGAACAACCAAGTTTTTAAGGAAGCCAAAGTGATAAAATAACTGACTTAGACCTTGGGATAGCTACAAGTTTTCATAAGAGCACAATAAATTCCCGATTCTGAGAAGGATTCTCAAAAGCATCTGAGTACTAAGAGAGATAGAATTTGTCTCTGAGAGGAACCAACTCAGAACATAATAAGTCCTCAACCTGTATTGAACTCGGAAAGAGTCGAACACTAACTAAGTTTAGAAGAAGAAAAATGAAGATCAATACAAATAAACAGAGCGGAGTAAACCCGAGCACCTCAACCTAATGAGTAACCAGCTACATCAGATCGAAAACAAATAACTTCAGTTAGCTATTAGGAGACTTGGCATTTTGTCAAGCTACCATATAGAGCTCGAGGACTAAAACATTAATGTCATTCAAGAAAACCCATTCAAGGGTTGAAGATCAGACTTAGTATTTTACTGCTGCTGCCCTCATTATCTGTAGCTAGGTATTATTATTAAATATAGTTGTTTGATCCTTAGTACAATTATTTACTTAAAATAAAACTAGGTTGACTAAGCATAATGATACCTCCTACAATACCAACACGATTCCGTAGGAATTGTTTTCTTTAAAAAGAAACATACCCAGTTTCGTAAATCTAACGATTACCAGGGCAAGGAAAGTCATCTACATCCAAAATCCCAAAAACACTAGTTTCCAGTATTCTGCAGTGTCTTGCAAAATCTATACTACCCCAAAAAGGATGGGTAGAAATTGAAACCAGTTTTCCATGGTTTAATTACCTATTAAATTCTCAATCTAGAATTAAAAACTCAAAGCAATACTGGCCTGTTAAGACAAAAACCAATGATGATTACAGCTGCAAATTCTCATTCATCCCATGAAATACATTGTCTCATCACAATAATAAATCACATTGAAACCAAAAACATTACTTTTTTCCAAAGAGCATTAATCACACTACAAGATCAAACAAATTCTACAGAAGTAAGGATTAAATTGATTTCACATCACCAAGGATTAAGAATACAAATTTCAATCTAGGTAAAGTTCTATTTGTGAAATGACTAAATAGAGCAAGAAATTATGATGGGTTAGGGCATATCATGCATGTTACGCCTTCCTTTCCTTCCTGTAAAGCTTTCATGATTCTTTAGAAGATCTCAAACGTAAAAGTGAATTCCTTCATCTAATGATTGCAATGCTCAGTAAACTCATTTTCCGATGATTTAATCGTTGTTTACATCATGCAACTTACAAAGAAAACACATAGTTCCATTTTTGCAATGTAGAGCTTCTACGAAAAACTTGGAGTGAAGTGAATCTACACCTCGACCAATTTTCCTTTCCCCAAACCGTCCATGCTTTACCCAAGAAATTTGTGATTTTATTGCATATTAAATGCCATTAATGTAGTGGTTGAAGGATTTTGCCACCAAATTTATCTAACCACCATTTTGGTTTCCATCTTTTTACAAAATTCCCTCCTCATGCCATGCAAGTAAATTTAAATTTAGTTAACCCATAATATTTCCTCAAACTCGGTCAACAGGTTCAATAAATAAAACAATAAAGAATTCAGTACAAATGTATTGGCGGTGGGGTGCCAACTCACCACTTTATTCAATTCGAAAAACGTTAGATTGTAAATAGGATTTTTTTTTAAAAGACCAATCCATATCTTATGCAAATAGCAATTTCAGATGCCCATCCCTTTTATGTATAAGGACTCACACAAATAATTATATTTATACATCCTTTCCAAATAGCGAGTTATGTCAACTCTAAATTCGCAAATAATAAATTCTCATGTTAGGTTAAGAACCATAACATAAGATTAGATTGTCCTTTCCCTCGCTTTACACAAAGTTAGTAAATATCCGTAGTAGTTATTTATCTACTTTAGACTTTACAAATTCCCTTTTTGTAATCTATATATGTATATGTATATATATCCATATATATATAGATGTTATAATGTTAGCATTGATCAAGAAAGTTGCTCATGTATACTTCGTGGAAGTTGATGCCCTTAATCTCAATAATTAATTCCTTGACTGAAGACTGTAGTCATTCACCCAAGGAAATACAACCATGCTTGTATTAGCCATCAGGTGACGTAAACTACTGAATGGTCAGCTCGAAATCAATTACTAGTCGAAATAAAATCTTATTCAAGTTCCAATTTTTGGTCGTTAAGTGAACTATCCAGCTATAAAATCCTTAACATACATATTTAAAAACTATTATGTTCACAATTTATTAGAGATAAACGGAAACATGGAATTTATCACTTTAAAGGCTTAAATTTACACCAGATATTGCATGACATCCTACATTACCAATGATGTAATGTCACTTTAACAAAATAGTTCATCATTAAGATAAACTCTAAATTAATAGGGTTAACATCAAGTTTCCATTTAATTTTTGATACGCAAAAGTGCCAATAACAAAGGATAAAACCATTTTCCCTATCATTCCTTTAACCATAGTAATAAAAGTATGAGGCGTTACACACCCCTTCGAGGACTTTTCGCTTTATCGAGTCATGCCTTTTGGCCTTAAAAATGCTAGTGCCACATATCAACGAGCCATGACTTATATCTTCCATGACATCATGCATTACATATTGGAATATTACGTAGATGGTCTTCTTGCCAAATATAAACATCAAACCAAACATCTACCGATCCTTAAGGTCATCTTTGACTGTCTCATCAAGTATTGTGTGTGTCTTCATCCAAAGAAATGTGTATTTGCGGTAATTTCTGGAAAAATCCTAAGTTTCATCATTTCTTTGCATGGCATAGAATTCGATCCTGTTAAATTCAAGGCCATTCGGAAATGCCTCCACCCACTAATCTATGTCAACTTCAAAGCCTATAAGGAAATTTTTAATCCATTCAACGTTTTATCTTACAACTTTTCGACCGCTGTGAACCATTTCATCATCTTCTTAAGAAAGATGTTCATTCAAATGAGATGATGAATTTCATAAAGCCTTCGAAGCCTTAAAATAATACCTCCTTCAACCACCAATGCGCATTCCTCCTAAGGATGACCATCCCTTTTACCTATATATGTTCGCCATTGACCATTCTTTAGGTGCCATGCTCTCTCATCGCGATAACCAACACTAAGAGCAAGTGGTTTATTACATAAGTTGTACCCTTTCTAGACTACGAAACTATATATACCCTCTCTAAAAAATCTTCTTAGCCTTAGTTTTTTTACCACCCAACTCCAACATTACCTATTCAATCACAAGACCTTCGTCATCACTAATACTTACCCATTACACTATATGTGCACTAAACCCTATTAACATCAACGTGTCACACTGTGGCTTATGCTTCTTGCCAACCTTAACCTTGAATTTATTCATCAAAAGTCCATAAAGGGCTAGGATATCATTGACCAACTGGCTGATGCACCTATTTCTAGGAATCAACCATCTAACTTTGAATTCCCAAACAAGTCTATAGCTACTCTTTCCCCTGGATGAATCGACTTACCAAAGCACACTCTTCTTTGATGGCTCTAAGTGTCAATGTGGGGGTGGGGCAGGTGTTATCCTCATTCCTCTTAAGGGTGAACCTATGCCTTTATCTTTCAAACTTGATTTTTATTGTACAAACAATATTGCAAAATATGAAAAACTTTTATTGGGTCTCTAAGCTACCTATGCCTTAGATGTTAAGACAATCAATATCTTTGGTGATTCTCAATTGGTCATTGTTGGTTGTCAAATTAGGACTTTAATGAAAGCAATAGTCAGGGGACAGAAATTCCCTCCTCTTTAATGGGAGAGGTTCCCTTATTGAAAGCAAACGACACAACTATTTACAAATGTACAACTTCCAACTTTGATGAGGAATTTTGATATCATGAAAGTGTTTTAATGCCAAGACAGATTATCAATACAAGAGAATAGAAGAACTAATGGAGGGAAAAGGTAGAATAACACTTTTAGGAAGTATAGATAGCAAAATAGTTCCTTATAAATGTTAAGCAAGGACAATATATAGAACATAATCATTCATATTAAAACCACCTAGATGTTATTTCACAGACACAAAGTTCCAGAGATGACATCCACAAGAATACAAAGCTTCTTAATGCAAATAGATTAATGATTCAACAAATTTAGACAAGTAAGAGGGAATAAATAAATGCAGATAGAAACAAGAAGGGAAAATCTTCTGTATTGATAGCTTTAAGTCCTTTTACACTTTAAAAAATGATCAGAGTTCAGTCCTTAGAATGGTGAGGAGAGCTCAATAAATAGCTTACAAAGTGGTTACATTTGGTAACCATTTCTTTTAACTAAAATATTAATTAAGGAAATGTACAATACAAAGTCCTTAATTAAATTACAAGGAGATCGACACTAAAAATAGAAGAAGAGAATGAAGAGCTAGAAGTAGAGACATCCGATTATGGCTGAGGAGGGCCCACTAATTTGAGGATTCGATGCCTAAATATTTTCAATGCTTCTACTATTTCCATGCCTCTTGGAATTGTTGTGTTGGAAGTAGCATGTGTCCACATGCCTAGACATTTCTCCATATCTTTATCAAACTTAGTATGCTCTAGATATTCTTTATTAGCCTCGGAAATAGCTGAATAAAGAGAAAAAATGTCTTTCATCTTCTCCTTAGTGAATGACTCTTCTTTGAACAGATCACCCTTGACAAAGGTTCTGAACTGAGCCTTGATTTCTTGAAGAGAAAAGGAAACACCTGTAGTTTCATCCTGAAGATGGCAGTGGATATCCTTGAAGGCAAGATAACACAAGTTTTAAAGGACTCCCCTTTTTGCCACACATTCCTCAATTCTCCCAATGCTTCCTCCAGAACCTTTATCTTCCACTCAATGTTGAAGATCCATGTCCTTGACAAGTTATTCTTTGCATCATCAAACACATTGTTGGCCAACAGGATCTTCTCATCGGTTTGGCCCATTAGATGGAGGTTTGTAATACATCCACCAGACCTTTAGCTCCTTGTCCATGGCTTTGATTGAGGAAGTGAGTTTTGTTGCAAATTGATCACCTTCTCATTGGTTTTGAAGGCTTCCTCAATGAAATTCAAACCTACTATAGTCATGTCATCCACCATGGCCTCAACATCCTTCCCATAAGTTGAATACTTATGTATGTCCTTGATGCTTTGAACTTCATCCTAACTGAGAACCATGGGAGGTGGGATAATAGCCAATGGAGTTAGATCCAATCTTTATCTTTTGTTAATAATGATTTGATAAAGTTGGAAAGAACTTGGTTCTATTCTTCCAACTGCTCCATGGTTTTCTTGCCTTTCTCAACTCATTCAATAACCTTAGTGACAGTTTCCCAAAGGTTATGAACCTCACTCTCAGGTGTAGACTCTTCCAAGTAGATTTCGGAAATCTCCAATTCAATGATCAAAATATCCTTCTCCTCTTTATCTGCCTTGGGTTTGGCAACCTCTAGAAACTGGTGACCTTGAGCATTAGATACCAACCTTGAAGTATTATTTTATTTCTTTGTTGGAGGAGGTGTAGTACAAGCGAGCTGCCACAACATCAAAATCAGGCCTAGTTGATCGGAAGAAGACTTTCTTTTCCTTCTGTCTACTACGGGCTATACCCAGGAAAAGGAAGAAGAAGAAACTAAGGAGTCAAGGGGTCTGAGTGAAAGGGAACTCATCGCACTCAGAGTCTAAACTATTGTTTCCTCTAGTGGGGAAGGGCATGGAACCTCAAGAATTTCCTTTGCAAAGGAGTCTGTTAAACTTGGAGGTTCAGTTCTTGATTCTTCCTTCTCCATCTCAACGAAGTGGTTGCAAGGGTTTCTTCTGGTCTTTTCATCTCATCATCCTCATTCTCACTTAGAACAATAATGTTCTCTGGCCCAACAGAAATTCGAGTGCTCCAAAAGAGTCTCTTCCTCGATTGGTTCTTGCTTAACCTCTTTGACCTTCTTCTGATACACTTGAGTGGAAGGAGTAGACATTTTAGGCTCTTTCAACGAGGAAGAAGGAGGATTTTTCTCAAGTACCTCAGTACTGGGTGTATGTACTTCCTTCCTAGGTGTGGAAGTTTCTCTTGAAGAAGATCTACCCTAGTTCTTCCTGAATTCATGAACTTTCCTATCAAACCAAACCTTAGTTCTGACAATGACAGGGGAAATTATCTCACTCAAATCATCTTTCTCCTTCACATACCAATCCAGGGTTTCTAGAGGTGTGTGCTTGATGGATATTTCATACTCAAAGGATTGCAAGCCCTCATCATCATCCACAAGCCCTTCAGCACCTGGTAGAGATTAAGATCTAAGATCTGTTGCAGAGACAATCTACCAAAATGCCTCCTCCTGGCTTCAAAATCATCAACATAGTCAGCCCAATAATCCTCTGTGTCAGGATGATGATAATAGGTTATTTTGAGATTCGATCAATGAATTTCTTCAGATCAAAACAAGTCTTGGACCTGAAGAAATGAATAGTAAGAGGAGTAATAGCCCTTTCTATATTTTGGGCATCTAGGGTTGTCTTGCATGTATAATTCCCCAAGGAGATAGGGAAATGAAGTCCTGTGATCTTCTTGTCTCTACAGGTTCTATGGAGTTTTTCTAGCTTTGCACACCTCAACCAAAGCCATTTTATCATTACAGAACATGGGAAGCTTGAGAGGTGCACTTTCAAAACAAGCTACTCGATGTATGAGAAATTTTTGAACTGGATGAAGAAAGCCCCATACTTGGCTATCAAAGCCATAGCCTCATCTAGAAAATATCCTGGCAGTGTCACCCTCCAAAAGTCTCACAATGTACATGGTGAAAGCATCATTTACCCTTCTGAAATTATGATTACTGTCCTTAAGGGTAAATTGAGGGCAATATGTGTATATGGGCTCATCCTTCTTTCCCTCAATGTAAGTGAAGCCAAACCACTCCCGAGATGTTTCCAGGGTGTACATGAGATAAGAAGTCATGTAGAACTTCTTAGTTTGCTAAACATTTGTCAATTGTTCAGTCAGGTTCATATAGATGATCTCAGCCCAGTTTATGTTTTGTTTACCCTCATAGATGATGCTTATGAAAGGACACATCCAAAAATGGAAGTCGTTGGTAGAGGGCATCCCCATAATACGGGTGAGCAAGATGATGAAATATGATAGTTCTTCATTGAAATCAACCCTGAACAATGCTTTGGAGAGTCGGGATGCTCCCTTCTTAGGACACTTCAGCCATGACTTAGCCACTCGTGCCTTGTATTTCTCATTGTCCTTATCAAACAGAGCCTGAGCTTGAGCAAGAGTGAGAACAATGGAGTCTTCTATCTCAGGAATGCGTAGGGCAGCGGCGATGGTAGAAACATCTAGTTTTGTAATCAATTCTCCATGCACATTAACAACTTCCTTGGTATCTGGATTGAAATGAGCTCCACATGTGAGCACGGTGTCAGCACACTACACAGAGATGGGAAAACTAGTAGCATACGTGATTCCACTATCATTGATCATTTGGGCCATGGGAGCAGGGTTGTTGCATGTTAACCTGCCCCAGAAATCATCAAAATCTAAGTGTCAAACTTCACTATCCTCAATATTAGGTACAGAGGTCTCCAAAGGTGACAAATGCTCGTGCCCTTGAAACTTGATCTTCATTTTTGTAGTGCACAAAGGAACGACCTTCAAAGAATAGATCCACGATAAAAACACAAAGGGATATAAGAATATGAACAAATGACTCAATTGTAAGAATGTGGGAAAGAAATAACAAGTAAGCAATGTGAAAAATGCATAGACAGTGGTCCCTTTAAATAGTCATTCAGGAGAGAGAAGATCATAAATGTACATTAAATACCCCTTTCCCCGACTCAAAAAGTCATAATGTGGGAACAGTGAAAAAAACTGGCCCAAACGGTCCATGGGACATTGGAACATGTGGGATAGGAAAAGCCAATTCGGGTGATGTGGGCCAAAAGAGCATGGGTGGTCCAGGGACACAAAATGTGAAGGACACGAGGACCTAATTTGGCTGATGTGGGTGATGTGGGAAATTGGGGAATAGGAAGCCTAGGTGAACTTGGGACAGATGGGCCGAAGAAGTGCAAAAATCTGACAGACAAGAACTTGTGGGAAAATCAGCCGATCAGCAAATAGGAGGCCCACTAGTACTTGGGACAGATGGCACATGAAGACCTGATTCACCTGATGCGGGCAATGCGGGAATCATGGAATTGGAAGCCTAGAGGAACTTGGGACATGAGGGACAAAAATGTCCGACAGACCCGCAAGTTACTAAAATGATCCCAAGAAACAACATTTTCACTATCTTTTCAAATTTCCTCTTCACTGAAACATTACTGAAGGGTGCCAACTCAAAATTTTCAAATTTTTCAACTTTCAAAAGAGGGGAATTTTGAGGGGACAATAGTCATAAACCAAGTCAATGGTATATACCAGTTTCAGTAATGAGATCCTTCAAAAGTATAACCAAGCACGTAGACATACTTTTGACCACCTTTTACCATTACACACTTCAAACCACCCCACATTCTACAAATAAATTCACGGATACCGTGGCCTACTTTCCTTCTCGACATCGGCTTTTCTACTCGACTCTAAAATATTTGTCACAATACAAAGGCTACATTCACCCTCTTATTTATTTCATGAAGTTTACTCCATCGAACCACCGCCTCCGACCCATGTGACCTTTGGTATAAAAATATGTATACTATCTTTCCCTTTCCATTCTACCCACCGATCTCACTCATAATGGAAAACATTCCTTTCTTAAAAGTGTCTCCCATTATGTCCTCATGGGTGGTCTCCTTTACAAGCACGGCTTTGACGACATTCTCTTACGATGCCTTACAAGTTCTGAAACTCCCTACACCATTAAGGAAGTCCATGATGGAATTTTGGAGGTCACTTTAGTGGTTTAGCTATTGCAAAATGCATTCTTCACCTAGGCTATTATTGGCCAACCCTAAACTACAACTGTTGTGAGTATGTCAAATGTTGCATGAAATTCCAGCAACATGCTAATCTCCATCACACACCTAGTCATTCCTTATAGGTTACATGAGACCTTTGGCCTTTCTCTCAATGGGGTTTGGATCTTGTCGGTGAGATCAACCCCCATTCTTCACAATGCCACCAATGGATCATAACCACTACCAAATATTACACTAAATGGGTAGAGGCCATTCCCTCATTTCTACAAAAGCTTGAGAAAATATGTGAATTCATCAACCATCACATCATTTTTCACTTCAGTATTCTTCACCACCTCATCACTGATAATTGAAATAAATTCAAAAACAAAACCCTACGCAAACTATGTGATGCATTTGGCATCCAACTCAGTTTTTCATCACCCTATTACCCACAAACCAATGGTCAAGCTGAATCAACCAATAAAACCTTGAACAAAATTCTTACAAAAGTAGTCAAAGATACTTTGGAAAATATTGGCATACGAACATTCCTTTCACCCCCGTGGGTTTATCACAATAGTATTTGCACTTCGACTGCTGCCACCCCCTTTTCTCTAGTCTACGGTACCAAGGTTGTCTTACCTCTCGAAGTCTAGATTCCATTTCTCCACATCTCACTACAAGACATTCTCAATGGTGATGACTTTTAACAAGATCATTTGACACAACTTGATTTATTAGATGAACGTCATCTCAATACTCTTAACCATCTCCAAATCTACAAAAAACGTATCAAACGTTCCTATGATAAATGTGTTCACGAACGAACATTTTAGGTCGGTGACCTCATCTTGAAGGAAAATCAACATGTAACCAAAGAGGAGAAAAGTAAATGAGGTAAATTTTCTCCTAATTAGTTCAGACCTTATATTATTACCCATGCCTATGGATCAGGTGATTATCATTTGTCTTCACTTGAAGGTAAACCCGAACCTGAGCCCCTTAATGCCTTGCATCTTTGACCATTTTATTATTGACATCAAGTTCTATACCACTTTTTGACATTTGATCACTCATCCCTTGAGTGTTTTTCACCTTCCATATTACCTGCATTTTGAGGATCCTCGACTCAACAAGAATCATGTGATTACCCATCACCTTTCATCCCTATCTTCAATATGAGTACCACAAATCTACTCATAGCATGATTCTCATGGATAAATTTCATCTTCTTCAAGATGGAATCCCATGGTTGCTCATCACTCGCAACCACCTCTTTCATATTTAATTTATGTGTGTTATGGTCTTGCCTTCTAAACAAGAACCTAATCTTCCTCTATACTCTTGTCCATGACTTAAATGTCCACAAACAAAAGGGGATGCAACTGCTTGAGTCAAACTTCCAGAAAAATATGATGCCCTCAAAAGGGACATCTCTTCACTCTAATTCCACCGCTATAAATAGACTACTCCCTTGAAGGACAGCTATATCAAGTTATTTCACAAATCAAAAAAATATCTAGAAGCTTCCCGCATCAATCAGCTTCACGAAGACCTCAAGGAGATAATATACTCATCCCATATATACTTCCCACATCGATCAGTCTATTAAAAACAAGAAAATGAAGAAAAAGATGAAATTTTCATCATGGACTTGCCTATTTTTGATCCTGGGTTTCTTATTCCAAAAGACACGCTGTTGTACACTAAGTTACGCTCAACCACCCATTCTCACCTCCTTGCCTTTTTAGCCTAATTTCCTTGTTACTCAAGGGACTTTCCACAAACACAACATTTTGTGATTATGCAAATTTCTTCACCCTTATAATGGTCCATTATGCAACACCTTTAGGGTCTTACATTCATAAGCCCCTCTTAGGTATGGTCGACTCATTAGGGTTCTTATCGATTCAAGCAAATCTTCTACCACCTCTTACTATTTTACCTTCCTCATTACTTATTATCCTATACAAGACAAGATCATCAACACTTATATTTAAAAACCACTCAACCATGCCTACGACCTAAACTCAACCATGCCTACGACCAAAACTCAATAATGCCTATGACCTAAACTCAACCATGTCTATGACCTAAACTCAATCATGCCTATGACCTACATTCAACCATGCCTAACACCTATCCACCCATTCCTCTACTTCCTCCTAATCTTCCCTAGCTTATGGGAGAACTACATCGGCCTGAGGTCCCTTTTGTCGGTACTATGTAGGCAACACTTCGAGGGCATGGGGCCCTTGGAGGTTAGCTTGGCCACTCTTTACCCTAACAAATTCCCCTTTCCCTTTCCTATTCTACCCTAGTTAGTTTCCTTTCTATATCAATAACTGGGAATTAAACCAAACAAGAAACAATTGTTAAACATCTTTACCATCATAACTTACACATTCATTTCATCACGTCTACCATTTCTTTACCATAATCATACATTTTCCTACAAATCATCTTAACATGATCCATACCATCATTAATTACACAAATTAATGAATTAGAAACTCAAACATGCCTAACCAACTTGACTCAACCATGCCTAAATAAAACCTAACTCAACCATGCCTAAATCAACCTGACTCAATCATACCTAAACCAACCTCACTTAATCATACCTAAACCAATCACTCAATCATGCCTAAACCAACCTGACTCAATCATACCTAAACCAACCTAACTCAACCATGCCTAAATCAACCTAACTCAATCATACCTAACCCAACCTGACTCAATCATGCCTAAAAAAACTTGACTCCATGCCTCATCCACTTAGTTTTCATCACATACACACAAAATAATATAAATTAAAATCAATAACCCCATTC
Source organism: Taxus wallichiana var. yunnanensis (assembly GCA_018340775.1). NCBI lineage: Eukaryota > Viridiplantae > Streptophyta > Pinopsida > Cupressales > Taxaceae > Taxus > Taxus wallichiana. Next base: position 312,159,827 of record CM031236.1, read on the forward strand.
ATGCTATAAGTACCATCAGCTATAAATATGAAAGTATGTGTATACACACATGTGTACATGGATATAAATAAATACCAGTCTCTCAAAAAAATGTATATACAGACCTCACCATATTTAGCATGCAAGTCGGTATATGATCAAAAATAACAAAAACTCTCATCTACATCCTCACTCTCTTCGGCACACATGCCGGTATATATCAAAAATAAACAACTATATAAAACAGGAGGTACATGCGGCTATTAGACATCACCCGATTGGATATCCTCCATATCTGTCTCACATGTCTCCTCCTTCTACCGCTACGGTGCGACATCCCTCTAACATCTCACCACCCATCATGGGTCCTAACCTAATCTCTACTAGTACCTCACCTAGGGCTGGCCTCCATGAACTTATGGTCTTTCCTTGACCCTGTCTCGGGGCTCGATTCCCCTTGTGCTCTCCACATTGTGGGTATGTGACCTAGTCCTCTTACTCAAGGACTGTTGTGCTCTATACTCTCCATAGGATAAGAAATCTATCCCTGCGGCCATCAATTGATCTTGGTAATACCTCACCTCACCTAAGGTATCCCTCAACCTTCCTATAGGTACTATCTATGGTGGTGTCATCGGCCTTGGCCCCTGTACCTATCTCTCAAGACCCTATCCCGCTGGTACCTATAATAAGGGACCATGTCCCACCCCTACCTATATCTAGGCACGAAGGGATGCAACTGCACTGTGTAGTGGCCAACTAGCCTTGCAAACCTATAATTTGTACCTATAGGGTGGCCACCTATACCCCATCCCCATCTCCACCCTGTGCGGGTACCTGTCCCTGCGCTACCTGGGCTTGTAGAGTGGCCACCTATGCCTACAAAATAACAACATCTACCTCTGAACCTATCATCTTCCCTGCACTATCCCCAACTATGTAATCAAGGTAGCCACCTACCCCTGTAGGGTGTAACTATGTACTATGATGGTGGCTAAATCTAACTACCCCGGCCTCGGTGGTACTACTTGTAAATGTGAATCCCACTACTACATGTATTTATCAGTAACCCTGACATCATCAATCCATTGGTCTACTACTGCTCCTCTTGCCCTATTGGCACTATCGGCTATGGTAGAGGTAGAGGCCTCTTGACGTCGTCCCTCCTATATATGTGAAGGGTGGGGGTATATCCTGTAGTAGCCCAAACTTTCATCTAACCCTATCAATAGGTATCATCTCGTGCTCTCCTGCACATCACCCCTCTATCCATCAAAGTAGTTATAGCTCCTGTAGCTCCTCTGCCATCCACCCATATGATGGAAAACCCACATATGGCCTCCAAATGATTTCCACACTAGACAACCCCTCTAGAAAATGCCTATAATAGGCTACATCATGTGTAGCCCTAGCAGCCCGGTGCTCTCCAATAGTAGGTACCCATTGCCTGGTAGCCTACTCGGACCAAGCCCGCCTCAAATACATCCGGATGGGGCATACCAACTAGATGCACACACATAATGTGCTCATATTCCCATCAGTGTATTAGAAACGTGCAACATAGGCTAAACCTCTGTAGCCTCCCATAGGCCCATAACTCTCTGTATAGTTGCACCAAGAATGTTGGTGCCCATGCAAACTGGTCCTATCCTCCATCATGTCGTGAAGAACCCCCATCAATGCCCATGGGAATCTCCCACCCTTCACATCTAGAAATGCAAAGCAATAGATTGCCTCCATCAGTAACACTACTAGTCTCAGCTCCTCTAATTGGGCTAGGTACATATCTCTCGTAGCTCATCAAAAGCTTTATGGAACCTCATCTCCGCCAGCCCCTCACCAAACATGAACAACATCAACTCCTAAGATGCCTCTAAGGAGATAAAATACACCTATGTGTCCCCACTATTGGTAACTTTAGGATCCTGTACACATCCTCCATGGTGACTGTGACCTCACCCATAGGCAGATGGAAGGTATTGGTCGCTAATCCCCATCTGTCGATGAGGACGACCATCAAACTCGGCTCCCAGACTATGTGTCGGTAGTGTCTCAACCCCTATCAAGACAACCCTCGCCACATGGCACCAATCATTGGCTATCGCACTCCCTCATACCTCCATGAGCAGGGGTGGTACCCTATCCCACATCCGTAGCTAGTCCCTCACCTGCACCCAACAAAACACACTATTGTCAAAACCTTCCCATACCAAACACATATTATACCCAATAAACCTTGTCCCCAACCCTTATTACTTATTGTACCCACTCTACCAATTTTCCCTTGCTAAACCAATCTTTTCATGCACCTTATACCTATTCCCTACTCACTACCCTTTGTAAACATATTACCCTTACCATTATCACTCCCCTTACTTCTATCTCCCATCCCTTACCCTTCTTTTCCCAGCCTTTTCTACCTATTGATCTATTCTCCTCTAAACCCAACTGGCATCGGTTCCTTATGACCGGCATCGGTCCCTTGTGACCGACATCGGTCACCTACTACATAACCGATGTCGTTTTTCCAACCGACGTCAAGAAACCCTTGACCGACCTCGATCATTGTCACGAAGCTGAATCCATTCAACCCCCAATTTTCCAAAACTTTTACAAACTAGCCTAATCACCAATCCTACCCTACCCAAAGCTAACCTAAACCTCTCCCCACCCCTATTTACCCAACCTTAGACCTCCCCCCTCCCTCATTTCACCAATTTTACCCACAAATTTAATTATATTTCCCTACCCAAAAACCCATACCCATATCACCCTTTTCTATTTTCATACGCCAAAAGGTTGATAACTTACCTCATTTGGGTGTCATCGACATGGTGGCATGTCTAGCCGTTGTCTTTGGTGGTCCACCCGAACCCTCTCCCACCTCTACCATGCCATAATCTACCTCCAATATCTCCACCAATCACCTTGCTCCACCCGATCTCGTGGACCCATCTACCTGGCTCCTCTAACCAACCAGATCTCTCCACCTCAATAGGGTCTCGTCCCTCGTACTTTTTCTTGACAAAGCATAACTCGTTTAGCACTATGTCATTTTTCCCACAAGTCAAACCATATAAATGATTCCGTAAAAGTGGAAATTTCCTTTTTTAACCTCTCCTCAACTAAACCGTCATCGGTTATACCTAGAACGACATCGATTCTATGCCCTGAAAACCATGGCGGTTTACCTATACCATCATCAACTAAGCATGAATGGTATTGGTTACCTATTTTGGCCTTATGGAGACCCCTTACACCTTATCTACTTTCCCGTAACCTTTTTCACCTAACTCGATGTTGACACTGACCCTTCCCCCTCATCCTCTATCACCCCCACCTCACCATCCATTGGGGCATATTTTTTCCTCCCATGGCCTTACCTACGCCACACCTCCTTTTACCCACACCTAACCTCATGTGCCATGACCTATATGCCTAGACCCGGAACATTGTTAGTGACCTTTGAACCATTGTACTCACTATACCTTGTGACGTAGTTACCCATATTTTTTTAGCCTACCAACCTTACCTTGCCTATTGTCATGTTGTTTATCCTGACCTGACCTTTGGTGTACTGGAACATACCTAAATGTTCCCGCACTTTTTGACCTCTATTGAGTTTCGCACTATATCCTATACCTTGGATACCGGACTCACTTCAACCCTATTTGGATAGACCTATCGACCTTGGACGATGTAGAGTTTGCAAGCTTTTCACTTTGGTACCGTGCCACAGTTTATACATGTGTGTACATTCGACTATCACTACCTTTGACCCTAGCCCATTTCCCTGTTTTCCTAATTTGACCTTTACCCCATTACCTATTTTTACCTCCACCTACCCTACCCACACCTACCTACCTAACCGTTGATTAAGTGGATATTCCCATGTCCTCACCGTTGCATCTTGTGATGATGGTACCTATTTTTCTCAACCTAATAGCCTTACCTTGCCTATGGCCGTGACCCTTATCCAAACAAACCTTGACCTTTTGACCTTTTGGATGTACTGGAACCACACCTACGCATTCCTACATCTTACCTCATTGAGTTCCTAGACCATATCCTTTACCCTGGATACTAGACTTCAACAACCCTTATTTGGATGACCTTTACGACCCTAGCTAACATACATTTATTATGCTATGTAACCTTGATATATCGATGGCATTTCCCAATGTGTACATACATATGAATTCTCTACCTAATCACTTACCATACCTCTTACAATCACCATACCCTCAACCATCCCCTTCTTCACACCAACCTCATTTTCTCAAACTATCCACCTCCTCATTTTATCAAACCAATCACCACTTCCCTCTCTCACCTCGTCAGTTCCTAGTTTGACGGGGTTATCCTCACCCACACTTGGGACAACATCACCTTCACCCACACATGGGGTAACCGCATCTTATTTTTGTCAACGTCACTTACTAATACAAGTTATGCAACAAAAGGGGAAAAATGTAGACACCAAAATTGGGTCACACTCCCCTTGGTCCCCTATTGAGTAAACCAACTCAAACATATTCACCTAACCATGGCCTCCTTTCACCCCACATTAATATTAATTTAATTAACTTAATTAAATTAATACCCATCCTCACAATATGTATTACTTAATTATTTTAATTAAGCTAATTTCCACCTCACCCCTCCACCTCACCTAGACACCTCACCTATCCACCTCACCCTAGACCTATTCTTGACATGTTTCCATAATTAACCAAGACCTGATCTTACTTTCCTTAATGAGCTAAAATTTGGTCTAACCCTAAAATCACATGCCTAAGATTTCTCTAACCACATTCCCGCTCATTAGAAAGGAAGCTTCCATTCGATCCATGAGAATAAACGAACCTGGCCCAAGAAATCGGGGAGATCTACCATTTTTAGTAAACCTAGGGAATCTCACCTTAACCGACACCGGTCACCCCTAAACCGATGTTGATCAACCCAAAAACCATCTTCGTTACCATTTATTCACCTTAGTAACCTTTTTTGGGGTTGGTACATTCGGGAGCAAGAGGATGAAAAGTGAGTTACATCTAAGTAGAACTGAGTCTTTCACGCACCCAGACATCCACAGCCAAGCACCAAAATAGATCCAAAGGTATTGCATCCATGGAAGCATTCTAGGGAGCACTATTGTGGCACCAAACACCATTCTTCTGATCAACTTCCATCACCATTCAGCCATCAAGTCTGTACCACAGTAAGTATACCTTTTACCAACATAGTCTATTTCAGTATAATAGCCTTGTTACTTTTGTTATCATTTTATACTTTACATGTTCTTTTCCAATCTTCTACCTACTTGTAGACTCAGCCATTCCTCTACCCACACCACCAAATCACCCATTCTCACCTCCTACACCCCTCTAAGTATACCTGAGACCTTTACAGACCTCCCTATCCATCCTTCCATCTCTGTTTAGCTTCAGTCTAACTCCTACAATCAGATCTCATTGAGTTCCTTTCACCCCGACCATACCGATGCTGGTCACCTATGACCATTGCTGGTCTCTCCTAAGCTGTCATCGATTATACTAGACCAATGTCGGTCTCTATGTTTTACACCTTTACTAATAATGTAACCACATAACCTACTACTAAGTGACCTAAACAACCCAAAACCTAACCCTGACCAGTTCCAGTAACCTGACACCTACCTACCCTTCAAATATGACTATAACCTAGCCTATTTTATTAGATTTTCTTATTGTTCTTGATTGAGATACCTAAATCATATCAACTACGGTAGGAAGAGGAATTGGCTTATTTCTTTCATTAATTTGTTTTAAATAGTAGATTGATAGCCATCTAGGGAGTATCACACTTCCTGGATCTAGCACACGCTAGCTAGTCTACTGTCATATATCATTTAACTATTCTTTTGTGGTCTTGTTTTCTATTTCAGTTAGTTCCTCCCATCCAAAAGGAAGCTCTCATATTCAGCATTTGATCAAGAATTCAAAACATGTGCAACAACCTTCAACCAACCAGCAATAACAAGTAATCCTCCTCATCCCTTACCCTTGTTTGTTTCATCTCAATAAAGTAACAAAAATGGTGAAACAGGAACACATATAATAAGTTTCTTCATTATCCATCCTTTTGGAAGGGATATCAATCTGCCCAGCTACTTTATTAATAGTATACTCTTTAATCTCCATTTTGCCAAACCTCTTTCATCGACCACTTGGTCATAACCTTCATTTTGTTTTCCGAATCGAGATGACATCAATATTCACCTACTTGCTAGAAGCTCCTTCCTCCTTCCTTTTCTTCCTTGAATTTTCCTTAGCCAAATAGGATCTCGTCCTTTTAGCCACCACTTTACCTTCATCCTCTAGGCTAGGGTTTTCTAATTTAACACCAAATTTCTCACTTTTCCCAATTTTGGGTGTACCTATCTTAACCAAGGCTTTAAGAAGGCCTTGATGCAGGGGAAAGGTGAAGGTACCTTTCCTAACCTACTCTATAGATTTATCCAGAGAAATGTAAAGAAAATTAGGAAAGTTATATAGTCTACCATTTCAAATATGGTTGAGCATGGGAAAATGGTAATTGTAAACCACCTTGAATCGTCCTTCAAGCATAATGTAGGACATAAGAAGTAAGTCTATTTCATTGTAAGGGGGAGGAAAATTCTCTCTATCAAAGCCATTGAAATGTTTCTTTAAAGTACCCTTACCTTGCATAAAATTATCCACCTCTAGGATATAATCCGATTTGGGCTTGAAAATGCACCTACCCTCCAAGGAAAGACCAATGACTTTGGATATAATCTTTGGAGAGATTGTGAAGGAGAAGCTTTGAACACAAAATTGGATTTCATTCCATGTGTTGGCAATCTGATAACTCAGATCTTCATCATGCCCATTAAATATTTTGAAGAAGTTTAATAACCCTACTTTTTCTAACAGCACAGAGGCCTCCTAAAAATATCAGGCATAGTAGTTGGTTATGTTCTCACTAAATCACCCCTCATTTTTTTGCTACCACCCTTCTTGCTTTCTTCACAAATTTTTTGCTCCAACCAAAAATAACACAATAGGAAAATTTTACAATTCAAGGTCGAGTTTTCAAAGGAGTCGATAAATAGAAGAGTTTCCCTATCTTTCCAATCTTTCGAGTAATGAGGGGTAATTTTTAGCACGAGTAGAAAATGCATGTCCATAATTTTCCACTTCACCATATTATCATCCTCATAAAAATATTTTTCATCATTATATTTTGTTGTCATGCTAAATTTCCAGCATAAAAAAGTTAAAATTTTAGCCATGAAAATCAAGCCCACACTCAAAAATCCCTGAACCAGGTAATGTGAACCTGTCCTCCAGCCAATCTCTGACTATTTAAACCCCATCATGGCATAGAGGGATGTTATAAATATATTTTTAAAGTTTTTTTTCATGTGTAGGTAAGTTGGTAGAATATAATTAATAGATTAATTTTGATTCACTTGGAAGGAGTTACTCCTAGAGGCCTAAAAAGTCCTATTTCTAGACTTCTGGCACATACAGAGCATCTCCTGGGATGTACCAATAATATATAATGCCTCCAAGAAGTGTATGAAAGAGATATGTGATCATTCAATGTAGTTCAGAAAGTCGAAGAAAATCAAGGTTTAAGAACAAGTTATACAAAATCAAGGTCTTTATGAGCAAGGTATTGGGAAATGCATGTTCTAAAAAGATAGTCACCTTGTTTGAAGAGTTTCAAGATCCTGTAAAGATTTAGAAGCTCATACCCTAGGAATTGGAGAGATAAAAGATCCTACTTCATTTTGGAATCATCGAGGAAATATTTTGGGAATTTTGAGAAGTGGAAAATCATCGATAGTGCGACACAAAGGCCATTGTATAAGGTGTAACTTGTATGAAATGTTTCAGGAGACTCATGAATATTTTAGAGCCCATATAAAGCTCAAATTAAATTATATTTAGTGCTCTTCGTATCCCATATGATGTGTTATCTAAAGGTGATCATAAACTCTTCTTATCAATCAGTTCAGTGGCACACACCTCAAGGTAAAAGTAAAAATTTGGGTAATACATGACAAGATCATTTTCAGGACTTATAAGTATGATCATTAGATTCATTTTCCATTTAACATAAATTTTCATATATTATATGACCAAATTTTGTTAATTTTTGACCTCGAAAATGAAAAAAAAAAATTTGCTCCTAAGGTAAAAAAAGTGTTACCGACTGGTAACAAAATGGTCGTATTACTAGCCAAGAACAAGGTTTCGATGCCGCCCGATGTGAGGAAGATTTTGTTGACATTTTGGAGTAAAATTTTGATGAACTATAGGAACAGAAAGATTTTGATGATGGTGAGAGCAAGTTTTGATGACAGATGAGAATGAGAAAAATGTGTGTGACAACCTGGGACTAGGAAAATGTGTTGACGATCGGGAATGAGAAAATTATGTGTAGGCGATTAGGAACAAGAAAAATGTGTTGATGATGGGAATATGAAAAATGTGTTAACACACTAGGAACAAGAAAAATGTTTTGATGACCGGGAACAAGAAAAATGTATTAACGTCGACATTTGGGAACACCAATGGTAAGGAATTCAAAGGTCACCATGGCGAAGGAAGACCAAAGATCATAATTTGAAAATTCAATGAGTCATGAATGAAGGTGAGAGGTCATCGGGGAGAAAAAAATTCAGTCCTTGCACTATAAATATGAATGGTTACCTCATTTCAAGGTAAATGTTAATACTTGTTTACTAACTCTCCTTATCTTTCTAGAAGCAAGTGCATTCATTTCCTCTATTCCTCATCTGCTACTACTATATCTCCCTCTCAACTTGTACTCTGGAGCATTGTAATTTGTGTAACATGACACAATGAGACTGTTTTTTTTTTTAATGTTCCTCTTTCTTTGTAAATGGTTTTACGCTAATTGATTGCAAGTGAAATTTTCTGGTTATAATGCAAAAACTCTATTATGTTATTTGTTGATTAAAATCCCTTTCTCTATTTTCCCTCCGATCTCCCTCACTAAATAACTTTCTTCTCTGATATTGAATATAAGCAATTTCCATAGGTTTAGGGAATTATTCTTGTGTGATCTTGGTCTTCGAACCACCCCTAAAATTAGTTTATATTACTTTCATTTCCTTATTTTGAATAAATGGAGCTGCCCCAATCAAGAAGAGGGACTCATTCCGCACACTATTGGTGATATTTTGCTAATTTTCTCACTCAAAAATTATTTTGCCAACAAGTTTTGGCACCCACCGTGGGGGGAAATTAGCATATCTACACCCAATTTTTATTCCAAAAATAAAAAACTTGAATTTGAAAATTCATTGAGCCTTATGTCTTTCACTTGATGGTTATCCCCAGTAATCCACGAATCCTTAGGTCTAAACTTCTATTCCATAACCAAGAGGATATTGATTTGGAATTGAGGGACACTTTTGGCACAATAAATTGAGCTTCTTCCATTACCATGTTGCTACAAGAATTCTAGATTATGAAGAAGACCATAAAAATTTTGTGGAAAGAGTGAGACAAGTTCAAAACCAGAAAGGAGAGCCTAAAATAATCTTGTCCAAATTATACATTCAAGATGGTTGACAAAAGGTATACAATATCTTCAGAACTAGTGGTGTGTCTGATCCTAACTTTGAATAACAATTACAATCTGATTTCAAACTTCTTTTCAATCAAATTGCAAGAAGAACAAGTCGATAATACTCCCCACAATTTGATCATACTTTATCTTTTGAGCCCCCTACTGATGGAGTTGTGGTTGAACCTTTGAACTACGTCCCCCATAATAGGAATTTGCTGAAGAAGATCTTGAAATAATCAAAGTTGTTCTTGAAGGATTTGAAGAAGAAGAAGTCAAAGAGGAAGAACCACCAATGGCTCAACAAGCACCACTGCCATGGGGGAAAAATACAGTCCTTTAGCTCTCACCCCACCTCTGCATGATCTACCTAGAGGGTTGAGAAATAATTTTCCCAAGTTTCATGGTGATGGGAAGAAACATCTAGATGACCACATTGTAGCCTTCATCACTTTGCTTGTGGAGTGCTGGGAATCAGACATGAAGATGTATCAGTCTGCCTTTTTGTAGAATATTTGCAAGATGCATCCATAGACTAGTTCTATTACATGCCTGCGAGGTCTATAACTAACTGGAACGACATGAAGACCAAGTTTGAAAAGAGATTCAAACTTGTAGAGGATACTCATGCACTATTGGTCCAATGGTATCAATTGAAGAAAAAGAACCCTTTAAACCTATGAGGGATTTCATGGAAAAGTTTAAAAGGTTACTTTACAAGATTCTGAAGTGGCCCAACCCATCTACGAAGATAACAATCTAAGTTTTTTCAAAATGCCCAACTTCCTAAGGTGAGTTATATGCTAAGAAGAACTCAACCAATGGATTTGGATGAAGTAAAAAATATTGCAATTGAAGTGGAGGATGATCTGATCATGTCAGGGAAGATAAAGAAAGGTCCTGGTAAGGAGAAAGGCAAAATCTAAAACACGGGTACCACATATTCATTAGTTCGAAATTGGCTAATGATGTATTGTCTCTCAAGAAGCAATTGGCTCAAGTTTCTATGAGTAGAGAGGCACCTAAGAATAACTTTCCAAATAGACAAAGGATCAACCCACCGCCTCGAGACTTGCTCTAGAGGCTCCCAAATAAATGCATCTTGTGATGTAAAAGGTGACAATAAAGATGAGATTGTTGAAAAAGATGATGATGATGATGATGAATATGTGCTGGAAATTGGAGAAGTTGATGATTCTAAGATTGGGTATTTTGAATACTCATCTAGAGATAAAATTAAAGAAGGTGATGCACAAATTTTCTCTTGTGCAATGTTCACTCATTCTCAATCAAAAAAGCAAAGTTCTTCATTTGTTACCCCTAAGAAGAATAAAGATGCAATTTCTCCCATGACAACTCTATATAATAAAATAATCAATAGATTATTTGCGCTTCTCGCCTTCTATGGACTCTGCTAAAGAAAACTAGACCTCTTGGTAGCAAGAAGACCATAGGTGAAATAAGTAAGTCTCTTAAGTCTGCATATGTTAAAACATCTTCATCTAATGTTTCTAATACTAATTCCACAAAAGTAAATGTATCTAGAAAACTTATGAAATACCTAATAAGCTCGTAGTAGCTTCCAAGCCTACCTCTGCTACCAAAGTGACCCCTACTTCCAAAGTAGTGTCTCCTTTCAAAACTTCCACTGCCTCAGAGACATCTACTTCATCCTTTTTTTATATCATAGACCATATCAATAAGTCTAAGGTCCAAATTTGAGTTTGAATATTTGCGAAACATCAAGAACAGTTCGATAAACTAGTCCAGTTTATCAAAGGTAGTAACCCGAATCCCAATTCTTCCACACCCTCTTCCAAAGGGTTACTACCAAATCCTCTTTCCCCATCATCTCAAAACATGCTAGCCCTAAGTGCATCTACGACTTATGAAGTTGAACCATTATACCTTTCTCTTCTTATTGAAGGCTACCAATTGAGCAACTGTATCATAGACTCAGGTGCTTATGAAAATGTGATACCAATAAAATTATCTAATGCCTTTGGTCTTACTCTAACATGGGCTAAAGGTCATTGTTATTCTATGGAAACTAAAGAATTCCTACTTGTGGGAAGAATAAAAGACACCCAAATTTCTTTAGCCAATTTCCTTGAGAAGAAAGTGTTATTAACTATCCTAGTAGTAGACATTATGTTCTCATACGGGATGTTATTGAGAAAAATGTTCTACAGATATTTAGGAGGATAAATTCAAATGGACTAGTCTTCAGCAATTATTCCAGTCAAGGGCCAAATGAAAAATTTGTTTCCAATGAGAAAAATAAAATATACAGTGCAAAAATCAGAAGATCCTAGGGAAGATATTCTTTATCAAGACAACAGACATGGGAATTACTTCATGACTTCCGAAATAAATGATGATATGCCTCTCATATTAGAAGAAGATGAAGATAGAATATGGACCATGGATTTTGATGTAATTCATTGCAGTTTAGGTTTCAAAGTAGGCTTGGTTTTGATTTCTCCATCTGGTGAGTTGTTTCTTTTTTCTTTCAAGCTCCAATTTGAAAACAAAAATAATATTGTAGAATATGAATTCCTTCTCTTAGGAATGGATGTAGCTGATTCCATGGGAATAAAACAATTGAGATTCCTAGGAGATGTAGAGGTAATTGTTAAACAGTTTTGGAATCAGTACCAAGTGAAGAATTTATGGCTAAAAATTTACAGAAATAGAGTATGGGATTGCATTGAGTCTTTCAATGCTTTCTCTATACAAGTTGTTCCTCATGAATAGAATGAAAAGGAAGATTATCTTATTGTGTCAGCGTATTTTATGGTACCACACCCCTCTTTTGATAAAGAGAAATATTCTATAGAGATGGTTTTCAAACCCAGTGTTCCCGATAATGTAAATCACTGGAAATTTTTCAACGATGAAAATCAGCTCTTGTCCTTCTTAAAACAAATAGATAATTTCAACAGCCTTTTCTTCGAAGGAAGTAAGAACTAGTATAGGGATTCAAATTCATAAGAAGACACACATTAAGTTGAAGAGGTTGATTCTGATGGAGTGCTCATGCTAAAAGGTAATAAGATTCCTAGGGGCCTAGTCTCGCTCGAAGAATTGTTAGCTAGGCATGATAGATATGTGAAGGATAAAGCTAAGGAATCTCCAAAGAGCTCTGTTGATTTTGAGAAGGTAAATATTTCCATTTTGTGAATATAGGGAAATGTTGCTCACTAGAGGAAAAGATAAGCTTTGTTTCATTATTAAAAAATATTCAGATGTATTGGCATACTCTTATAATGAACCAAAATATTTCAAACCAAAAGAGATGTAACACACAATACCACTCAAGTATAAATAAAATCCATTCTGGAAGAAGAAAAGACAATACAATCCAAATATTTATGGGACAATCCAAGAGGAAGTGTTGAAAATGATGAATGCAAGGATCATTTTTCCAATCCATCACTCTACATGGGTGGAAAATATTGTCTCTGTTCGGAAGAAAAATAGAAAAATAAGGATTTGTGTGGAATTTCAGAATCTAAATTTAGCTTCTCTAAAGGAAAATTATCCACATCCAATCATGGATTGGATTTTACAAGTAGTCACTGGACTCGAAATTATTTCCATGCCGGATGGATTTCTGCGCTACAATCAAATTGAATTTACTCAAGAAGATCAATATAAGATTGCTTTTAAAACTATTCAATGGTTGCTTTTCCCAACTATAGTAAAATATCTTTGATACAATTTGGTATTTCTTTTACATCTGTAGGGTTGGAGTCTTTTGAAGCTGATTTGCTATTTTGTTCAGATTTGTAAAGTCGAAGTCTTTTGAAGCCAATTTGTTATTTCTTCATATATGTAAATTTAGAGTCCTTTAAAGCTAATTTTTATTTATTCAGATTTGTGAAATTGGAGTCCTTTGAAGCTACAAAATTATTGTAAGTAAAGGAGTTGAATTTCTTTATTTTTTCTCTAACATTATAGAAATGAAGGTTGTGCAACAAGAAGAAAACATGGATAAATTCAAGATATGGTCCAGGTATCTTCTATCATTTTATTCTTAGATAAAGTTATTAGTTGTTTTGATTACAGATAAGTCCACTTCCAAGAACCTATCAAAAAGAAATATTTATTTTTCAATAAGGCTTATAGTAGTAGATGAGAGAAATTAGATGTTGAAAAAAGGTATAAAGAAGCAAATAACTTCTTTTGGGAAGTTAAAAAGAGAGATAAAGAAAATAACCAAGCCATGCAAGAAGCCAAGTGTGGGGGGAGAAGAAAATACAAGCCTACAAAGATATTTGAAAACTACATAAGAGAAGAGTTGATATATACAAAACATATGTTGATTTTGAAATGAAAAGAAAAGAAAAATACTAGTTTTTTAAAGAGGAAAAATTACCAGTCTTGTAGATAAAAAGAGAATAATAAAAATAGGACTCAAGATAAAAATGTGCATTGAAATCAACAACATGTATGAGGAAATGCATGAATTTAAGTGTGGGTAGTGATGAGAGAAAATTAAGTCTCATCCATTGCACAAAATAACATTATTCCTTCTCTTATAAAGTTGATTTACATGTAGTCTTACAACCTAGATAGCTTATATAAGATTAAATGTAGAATATATTTGATCCATATTTGAAAAATCTATTATAGTATGAATGTTTTCATTTCCTAATATTTCTTTTAAGTTGGTGTGCAATATTGTGTATGAGCAAGTCATTTGATCTCTTGAATGTATTACAAGTGTAATACTCACATAACTAAGAGCACATTACTCACAAATATCGTAGCACTCATAAAGCTAGGAGCGCAGGAATCACATATCTAAGAGCATAGGAATCACATAACTAAGAGCACGTGACTCAAAATACATAGAGCATATGACCCACAAGTCATAGATTACGGGACTCATAGAACTAGCACATGATTCACGAGTAACTAGCGCAGGACTCATAGATTCAACACAAAACTTGTTATAACTAAAATTACACAACTCTAAATGATATTATGAGAGAGGTTTTTGTTCCTATTATTGTTAGGAGGAAAATTGTCTCTCCATTTTTACACAAAAGTAATAATTGAGGATATATATTCATTTGAATTTCAATCATAATAAGGTTTAAGGAAAGTAAATAAGATAAAAAAATAGGTTTAATAAAATTGTAATATCTCCCTCATTTCTCAACAAAAATGAGAATTTCAAGATTTTTGGAAATTTTAAAACAAGGAGAACCAAACGCATAAAAGGTTTGAAAATATTCTTCAAATTGAATTCACAGTAATGATCAAAAAATCAAGGATGAGAATATGGTGGGACAATTGTCATGTTGAAAGATTCAATCATGCAAGAGTAGACTTGGAAACTAGAAAGAAGTAGTTAATTATGTGTGGAAGAGATAGTTTAATGTAGATTTTTAATATTTGATTAATTATCTTCCATAATTTTCTCATGGTCAAGTGGTAAAAATTTTTGAGTGCAAATGAAAGGAGTTCAATCTAGAGTCATAGTGTTTGAATAAATCTCTTCCACATTTGTCTCCTTATCAAGAGGAAGAAGTAGTTAAATTTGGAGTTTTATTGTTTAAATAAATTACTTCCACATTTATCTCATTGTAAAGTGGAAGATGAAGTCAAGTCTTGCCCAATATTATATGTAGATAGTTCTATAATCTTGGAGTATTGGCCAAGTGATGAGTTATAAATATCTCTCCAAAGCACTCAATGTAGTAGTGGTAGGAGATGGATGATTTTTGTAACATCATTTCTAATTAATAAAATCCACAGTTCAAGTTTCTTGGAAGAAACTTCTTTTTATTTTTGCCAACCCAAATATGAGGGAAGAACAAGGGCCCAATCTTACCCAAGGAGGAGGATGGTTTATTGTTTTTTAGAATAGATCATTATTGTTTTATTCAATTTGTTTAAATATACATTGTGTGTTTTATTTTTGTTTGTTTATGAAGCTTCACTTTCATTTTTTTGTTTTTTGTTATTTATTTTAGTTTGTTAGATTTTTATTTTCTTCCAGCCATTTACTTCAGTTTATTACATTATATTTTCTTTCAGTTTGTTAGATTAGATTTATTTCCAATTATTGAATTTCCTTTCAAGTATTTTCAATTATAGAGTAAAGAATTATAAAATCATTATTTCCTTTATCCCTTTTGCAGATAGCCTTGGACACCGTGTAACACCTACTTTTAAATACTTCAAATGGGGGATTTTTTTCAAATTTCTCATATTAACTATTGCCTTCGAAGATTTAAATGAATAAAATTTAAATCCATAAACCATATAATTATAATTCATCAAATAACAAATCAATTAATCATGTGCATAACTATGGGTCAATTAGATCTACTCGATCCCCCATAGATTACTCTTTCAAGTCTATATACAAGTAGTACCTTCCCCAGAATTGATTTACAAGTGATGTTTTCTAAGTGTCTACCTAGAATTTAGTCAATCGAATCCCATACGACATCTCACACTATTGATTAGAACTTGGTGAACTTGATAGTGTAATAAATTACACTACTTCAGCTAAAGTTTAAGAGTCATGCATGCATGCTTAGTTTCTTGATGACACACTTGTTAACAGAAACATGTCCCTTCACCATATCTAGTTATCATAATTGAATCAGTTGGTTGAGTTAAATTCGAGGTGCATGTTACGCATGAGGTAAAAATCAGTTAAACCCGTGCGAAGAAGCACATTTGTGCCAACTTAACTTTTCTATGGGAGGGAACATGCTTATGCAATGACTTGCATCATTATGCAACCATTTCCTACCTTGTAGCCAACATAATTTGGTACCGAGGTAACTTGTTTGAACTAGATAAACAACTTTTTTATCTCTAATGTAACACATTTCTTTTTTGATATGATAGTCGTAATATGAGGACTTAGAAGGTATTACTTAGGATATATGCTATATAGTAATATTCACTTAATGAATTGCGTCATTAAATGGATACTACTTTACAACAACCATCCAAAGTTGGTATGTCGATTTCCACTTATTAGGATTGTCATATTGTGTAGTTTATCAAAATATAATTTAATTAGTTTGCGACATGTTTTCCTTATATCGCAGCGATACATTTATCGCATCGAATACGTACTTAAAGTTCTTAAACATAGATTTCGTAATAGGTCGTATTCATGTAAAGTTATTTATTTACATACATTTTGCATATTAAATGTAATTTAAGATAGCTTGTTGCATTATTGTCACAGCCCATAAATTATTTATTTACAACATTGTCATATTAATCCACAAAGTATACATTTAATTGATCTTACTAATCAAAATAGTTAACTAACATTCGTAGTTGTAATTGTCCCATATGTATATCTATATCATATTTATTCATTACTCATTTAATATGATAATTCATAACACATTAAATCCATATAGCATTAATCAAACATATGCCACATAATGTTGAATTCAATAAGTACATCAATATAACATACAACCAATATTGAACACTTTATAAATAATATCACACTAATTTTACATGTTTAATATCCATTTCCAAGAAAGTACAATAACATTTTAGGCTAAATTTTCTTTCGTGAAATAAGTCATTGAAGAACATTCTCACTTATACACTTGTGCCTTACAAATAAAACCAACTAAAAATCATAATCAAACATATTTCTATTAACATAATATTTGTAAATCATCTACCATAATGACTTAATGATTATAGAAAAACTAATAGCAACCCATTATATTACATACAATGCATATTTTAGTTGCTTCCATACTCATAATCAACTTGCTCCATCTAAGCACTACTAAAGTATCCAATGTTCTACTACAACAATTCCTTATTGCATTATTCACAAAGCATCAAATAATTCAGTCATAAAATCATGGAGAAAAGACCAATAGAAAATAATATTCATTCATTTCTTTTCAAATGGAGAAAACAATGTATATAATATCAAACATATACATAATTATACGATCTTCATTTTCTATATGAGAGAGAGAAACTTAATATTTGACCCAATTAAGAAAATTATCCAAAATAAAACCCCCATTGTCTAAGTGCATTAAACTTCCGAACCAAACTAGTCACTCATTAATATTATCAACAATAATTTATTACCTTTGACTTATACGACTAAACAAGGAGTAACTTAAACACGACATGATTCACATGGTCTAGATTTAATCGTTAAGGGATCTTACCTATCTGCGCCAATTTTATGCAAAGGATTGGTCAAAAATGGTTATAATTGAAAGGGGATTATAAAACAACACTCTACAAGTAAATTCCATCTCAAATCGATACACAGGAAAGTGTTCATTTGAGCGCAACCTCCCTCCTCCAAGAAAAATGAAGCCATACGTTTTGATTTAAGACTTAGCCCATTAATACCCATCAGTAATACATGTAGTTATCTCACAAGGATGATGCACACAATATGGTTAATCTGAATCATATCCACTCACATGTTTAGATTTGGGTTAACTTGATTAAATATAACAAACAAATAGTTACTGATTGTCATGCTATCTTAAAAAAATGCCCATTTAGAGGGTCAAAATGGTGAGAAATTTGAATGTAGTCTCTTAAAAACCCCTACTTTCCAAAACAAACCATAGTACCTATAACCCCCAAATATTTAGAAATTGATTATTATTCCATTCAATTTTGGATTCATCCAAATCGACTACAACCACAATAAATCGAAAAAATATCAAAGATTACATGAATGAGTGAATATATATGTATAAGTAGAATATTGTATTTGGTTTTTAGATTTACTCGTAATTAACGCAAATCATACTTATACAACCATATATAATAAGAACCAAAAATGGGTATCACACAAAATAAGTAGGGACAAAAATCCATGCATGCAAAACTAACAACACTCAAAAATGTTAAATAATACATTCCTAATCATTTGAAGATAAATCTCACATATTCTAAAACTATTGCAAATATTTATGAGATTCAACATGTAAATATTGTAACAAAATAAAACAGAAAGAAGGAGTGGTGAATGATTCATGCCTGAACCAGGTGATGAAATCCTTCACACTTTTCTCCCAATCGAACTAATCTCACAAACCTTCAATGGTCTTCTTTCCAATGTCTTAGAAAGTTTCATTCGAAAAAAGGTAAATAACAATCATAGTATTTGCAAAAACCTTCATCATAAGTTTAATAGCCTTCATAAATAACTCCCACAAAGATCTCCACAAGTTCTCTTCAACTGATTGCTTAAAATATGAAACTAATCATCTACAAAAGACCGATTCGAATTGGGTCATATATCTTCACATGCGAGCTCAAAAGAGAGTGAGAAAAATGGTAAAAAAATGTACAATGTTAATCCCAAAACCATCTCATTAGCTTCATTGAGAAGCTTCCCTCTTTCCCCAAGGTCCATGGTGAGGGGAGTAAATGTCATTAATGATGGTAGTATCACTTGCCAATCCCCCAAATCTCTCCTCCAAACTTAGAGACAGATGCATGGAGGTTAGGATTTTGGATAAACAACACTGCCACACATACTTACCAAGCTACATGGTGCTCCCAATGAGGGGTCAAAACTTGTTCTTCCATTTAAAAAATTAGTCACATGTCCGGTTGGCCATTGGTTAATTAAATCATTTCTTATCCACAATAGTTTCAATAGCAAGCAATAGTGGCTCACCCCAAAATCCCTTAACATATGCGATTAGGTTAGGTTTCAACAAAAATAGGTAATCTTGTAACAAAAATAATAATATAAATCAACCCACATGGTCTAAGACCATATAACCTTCATAGTCCATGTGTAATATAACTCTTTTGTCAAACATTTATATGTGATCAATATTAAATAAAGAATAATAACTTATCCTTACTAGATTCATTCATCTTGGCCAACATTATCGTGGTTTCCTCCTTTTTGCATTCGAAGTTATAATTCTATGACTAACAAAGAGCAATTTTTATCAAAGAAATTTTATATAGTAAAAGTACATGTAGCCTTGTATCGAGCGAAATCAACACAATGTTAAAATACAAGCATAATATTAAATCTACACATAAGCTATATAAGTCCATTACTTGTAATATCCATTTTCATGAAACAAGTTAAACTTATAGCATAAAACTAACCCGAAGTTATATTCCAATCAATATAAAGAAGTGTAACGAAATTCAACTTTATATTAAGAAAAGGTAAGATATCCTAAATAAATAAGTTATACTAAATGGGTTTTGGTTATCAACATCTTGCGGATCACAACGGAAAGTGTCGTTATTCTACCATGCTCACGAACAACATACGAGTAACTAGTCTTTGTGTCCACGAGATGCCCGATATAGGAGCTCATTTTTCAATCATCAAAATGAAAACAACGGGGGTGTGACATACTTTCCCCCTTAATAATCATCATCCAAATGATTTATTCTAACATTTACTGATTCAAACCAAAACAAAAATAAGAATATAATTATTAAAACATTGATCATTCAATAAAATATATCCAAACTTGCAAACTTCAAGTTTTCAAGAAAAATTTGTTGGTGTAACAACCCATTTCAAATAATTTTTGGCCCAAACAACAAATAATATGACATTTTTCAAGTGACATTTTTCAAGTTGATTCAAACAATAAAAAATATCAAAATTATATCAATTTTTATATTTTATCACTTGAATAGGTGTGGAAAAGCAGTTTTAATTTCCTCTAAATTCTCCCAAGTTGTACTTTCTTCATAAAATTGGTCCCATTGGACCTTGCATTGAATTATTTCTCTATTTCGTAAGTGTCACCTATGAGTTTCTAGCACCCTTATAGGTTCAACCATGATGATTCCTAAATCCTGAACCTGTAATGAGTTCCAGTTAAGTACATGTGATAAATTAGATACATACTTTTTAAGAAAAGAGATATGAAAAACATCATGCATCTTGGACAATGCAAGAGGCAACGCTTGCCGGTATGCTACAAGACCGATTACTTCAATTATTTCAAAATTTCCCACAAAGTGAGGTGACAACCTAGCTAATTTGCCAAATGAAATTAAACTTTTCTTGGGCTTGACCCATAAGAAAATATTATCCCCTTGTTCAAATTTTCTATCAAATATTTTTAAATCAACGTAGCTCTTCTGCCTATCATAATCTTCTTTTAATCTCTCGCGAATGAGCTCAACTTGGTGTTCTATTTCTATCAACATTTTAGGACCTATTACTTCCCTATCTTCTACATTGTCCCAACTAACAAGTGATCTACACTTCCATCTATATAATGCCTCGAAAGGATCCATTTTCAATGAGGATTGGTAAGTTTTGTTGTATGAAAACTCAACCAGTAGAAGGTATTCTTCCCACTTGTACTATTGATCCATACAGTACATTATGAGCATGTATTTCGTTATCTTATTTACCATTTTAGTTTGTCCATCTGTTTCTAGGATGGTATGCAGAACTAAAATTCATCTTTGTCCCTAAGGATAAATTTAAAGTTTTCCAAAAATGATAATTCATCCTAGGATCCCGATATGAAATTATTAACTCAGGTACTCCATGCAATCTGAAAATATCATGCACAAACCTTCTAACAAGTACAATTGAATCATCCTTCAGATTCACCGGTATAAAGTGAGCTAATTTTGTTAATTTGTAAACTACAACCAAGATTACATCATGCTTATTTTTCGATGTTAATTTAGTTGAAACAAAGCATTCATTACACTAGTATCGAGTAAAATAGTTACAGTGTATTCCATATAACTTAACTACAACATCAATCGGCTTAGCATGTTTTTCAACTTGCTTATCATCCACTACAACATGTATGTGGTGTTTTTGGTTATTATATTTTTCCCATGAGGGAAGTTATTTTCATAGTGGTTTAGACCGCAGATAAAATAGTGCCTAAAAGGTCCTTTTTAGTCAGTTTTACTTTCCTTACTAGTTGCATTGTTATGTCTATTTTTCTTATTATTTGTAGCGATCTTGGCCATTGAAGTTTTCTTTCCATTACCATTATCATTTCTATTTTTTATACCAAACTTATTCCATCCCACATTTTTAGGTGCTAAAGGAGAAGGTGCATTGAAAAAATTATTCTTCTCCTCTCTATGTGCACAAAATAGCAAAGTATTTGTTCTTGTCTTATTGCCTTCTCAAAAAATAGCCTCCATAGTTGATGGTCCATGGACATCAACTTCACCTCCTATCACTGGGTTTAATCCCATGATGAAATTTTTGATGTAAAATTTCTCATCAGTTTGGTATTGAGGTACGTATTTTAGAATTTTGGTGAACTTCTCCCAATATTTAGTCATTGTCATCTTTCCTTAAGTTAATGTCTAAAATTTAGAAATATTTTGATCATAGTACAAATGGGGTAGTGAGCAATGTCCAAAGTATGCCTTAATTTTATCCTAGATTAGGTTTGACTCATTAACAACCAGCTCTACCTTCCAGTTGTCCCACCAAGAGGATGCCTCATTGGAGAGCTAATAGGATCCTCAAACTACCTTGGTTTCCTTTGAGAAGTTTCTAATGGTGAGCCAATTGGATGAGCCAATTCTCAGCTCCATCTCCTAAGGTCATATCATCAAAATTTGGTGGGTTGATCCTCTTGATGTCGTTTGACAATTCGGATGCCAAATGTGATCTATTATTCTCAATTTTATTAACTTCATTAGCGTTCAATTTTTCATAACATTTGTAGCATTAGGGTCTGTCGCGTTTACACTAATTCCCACATTGGGGTCCACAACATTACTATTTACAAGTGTTAGTTTGTTCTGAGATGGTTTAATTCCATCACTATCATTATCGTCGTCATTGCCCATGACTTTTTAAAGAAAAGAACAACCATATGGTTTAGTGTATCTTGAATGGCAGTGAGTATCTCATCCAAATTATTCATTATGGATACTTCTCCACCTATAGGTTAGTTATTTATAATAATTCCCCTTATTTTAACCATGTTCTCTATTAGACACATTAAATTTTTAGTTATCTTGAGGATTCAATATGTGTAAGAGATGCAACCTTGGATCGATACCAAAATGTAACACCTACTTTTCAATACTTCAAATCGTAGGATTTTTTTATTTTTTTAATTTCCCATATTAAATATTTCCTTCGATGATTTAAATGAACAACATTCAAATCAAGCTACCATATAAGTACAATTCATCGATAAAAAATAATTAATCATGTGCATAACTACAGTCAATTGGATCTACCCGATCACCCATAGATTACTCTTTCGAGTCTGTATACAAAGTATACAAGTAGTACCTTCCCATGCATTGATTGACAAGTGATTTTTTATAAGTGTCTACCTAGATTTTAGTCAATTGAATCCCATCTAACTCTGCTAAATTTCCAATCCAAATCTTTTTTTTGTAGCAATTACACACACATATAGACACTTTGTGGGTGTTCAAAATGTGTGTGCAATTGCTACGAACACAAATATTTTCTTGTAAACTTAGCAGAGTTATTTTACTATGAATCCAAGAGGATTTGATAAAGTGTAATCCTACATTTGATAGAGGCAATAATTTAAAGTTGGTTGAAATGGGTTGAATGCACAAGCTTAAAATAACATTTGAGGAGGTTGCATTAGTTCGGGGCATTTAGGGAGAGTAATGGGATTAATTGATGAAGTTACATTCGGAAAGTTGGTTGTACGTGAAATTAAATCACCCCCACATTTCTAGGATTCTACAAGTGTATTTTACTGGAATGGTGAAGTGGAGTCCATGTGGAGTTGATTGAGATAAGGATGTGCAGTCCATGTAGGTTCTAAAGTTGTTGTTGAATGTGCACACTTAATTAATTGACCATTTAATTAATAAATTTTAATTAACTTAGCAAAAAGGGGTAATATGGTTTAATTTTACTAACCCAAAGGGGTACAAAGTGTATGATTAATCAACTAATCACAAATGGGTGGATAACATGATGTACTAGGATAGAATTAACAATTGGAAATAGGTGTGTAATTTTAGGGTGTCTACATTTTCCCCTCTTTAAAGTGCTATTTGCAAAGTAATAGTGCTTTAAAGAGAGTAGACGTCATGCAAATAAATAATTGATTAGAAATTTGTGAAACATTTGGATACCCGAACAAGAAATAAAGCATTGGGATTCCCTAGCAAGCAATGGAGCATTAAGATGACCTAGTAAGAAATGAAGCATTGGGATGCCCCATCAAGTGGGATATTAGAGGAATTACCCCTCAAGAGGGTGGATGATGCAATAAGAAGGTAGAAGGCCACTTGATAAGAAGAAGACAAGGGATTAGAATAAGGATATGAAAGGATTGTGCTCAAAGCATGAGCATCATTTGGAAAATAATTATAGAGATACCTTATTTTTGTTTTGCACAATATATTTTTCACCATGATTATGAAATAATCAATATGGGTAACCTAGATGTGTGTAAACAAACACAAACAACAAATAAAAGATAAAAAATGAAAACAAGCCCAATATATAAAGTAGATGCAGGCATCGGGGTTATAAAGGAACCAAGATGTAATCACACTACTTTCAAGGAGTCTAAAAGTAAACATCAACAATGCAACATAATGTCAAAAAATAAGACAATCATTTATGCCTCTAATGCGTGCCACAATGATGGTTAAGTAGACACAAATGCTCCCAAGTGGGAATTGTTATCTATTTTTATCCCTGGGTAAAATAGACAACTTGGGAAGATATGGTTGAGTAATAGATAGGGCTTCATAGAGAAATCCAAAATGATACAAGTGATTTTTCAAGTTTATGGAGCACTACAAGTGGTTTTGGGAACTTTCATAGGTTTTGGAACCGATTCATCAGAAGCAAGATTTCGGGCCTAAAGGAGCATGCGCCATGAAAGATGACCCAAGCTTCAAATAAATATTTTTAGAGTTACATGATGAATTATAATTCCAAAAAAATCCTATGGAAATAATTTTACATGCTCTACATGGTGGAAAAGGTGGGACATCTTGAAACATCATACACTTCCAAAGAAAACCCATTCTTTTGGCACACAACTAAAAATCCCAATAAATAAGGGGTAATTTTGAGGTGTTTCAATAAAAATTGAGTCTTTATACCATCACCATTATATTTAGTATGTTGTTTCTAGGATGAATCATATAAAATTTCCCCCAAAATTCATCCAGGAGCTCAAGATATTGCCTTCACAAGTTGGTCCCAAGTTACTGACTTGGACATTTGGGGTTGGACGGCCTAAGGTTAGAAAGGAAAGGGGTTGGATGGACTAGGGGTTAGACAACCTTGGATTGGGTGGCCTAGGGTTGGATAGCCTTGGGGTTGGATTGCTCATACCATAAGGTCGGTGATTGTAGAGGCTAGGTGGCTCACCGACACAACACGGTTGTAAGGCCCAGAGGTTGGACAGGACATCTAACCCAATATGGTTATATGTCTGCAAGGTGATGGACGGATGGTTTTCATGGTCATATGCTCATCTAGTTGTATAGCTCACGGGATGGATGGCTCTCGAGTTATATGGGTCATCAAAAATTACGCATCTTGGTCATCAGCGAAACATCGGCTGACGAGCGTAACATTAATGGCGGTAGTTGAGGTAGTTTAACTACCTGTCAGGGATTTAATGCAGGGTAGGTGAGAAATTTTTTTATATAATGTATTCAACCCCCTCATTTTTAGAGAGACATTTTAGGATTTGGGGAAACTCTTGCAATTTTTTTCCTCAACTCCATTGAGCTGTGAGCCTTCTCTTGGGCCTGGAAGTGTTCTTATGCCTCTATGCATCAAATGTAAATGGTCTGTGCATGTTTTGAAGCAATAAAAATTTTGTTTGTGGTGTTTCTTCAACCCTTGCGCATATTTCATTGTATTTCCCTTGCCTCTCTATTTTTTTGTTTCATTCTATGTATGCTTTCTCACTTGCAGGTGCAGGATGTTGTGTTTCATGGAGATTTGATGGCAAGTGGAGATTTGGGTTTGTGTCACACTAGTCTAGCCTCCCTCAACTCCATCTTCCTTCCATTATCCCTCAAGCGAGTATCTCTCCCCCTTTTCTTGGTGCTATCACCACCCTTTAGTGTAGGATTTCCCTTTTCATACACTCTCTCTCTCCTTGTCTCCTTAGAAGTGTTAGTATAGCTTTAGATTAGTTGTTTTTTTACATTAGGAGTAGTTTAGCATTAGGATTAGGTAGTGGATATGGCCTTATCCAGAGGTTTATATCAATTCTCAAGTCCCACAACTTGAGAGGTGGACCCATGTTAGCAAAATTAGACCAATTTCCCTAGATACACACAAGACAAATCGGGGGTCTTTGTAATTTTGACATAATAGTTTTGGCATGCCCGATGGGATAGGTTTGAATCACCTTACCACTTTATTTCATCAATTTTATGTGTTCTTGGTGAGATTCAGCCTTTGGAGGCAGCTATAAACACATTTGGTGACTATAATGTTCTAAAACACACATCATCTCATTTTCAAACCACCCTTTTCATTCTCCATCCATTTCCATCCATTTTTCTTTCATATCTTTCCACTTTATTCCATTCCATGAAGTCGTGTAATCATGAATTCATTCCCCTCTTGGAATGCACATTTGCAGCAGCCATGCCATTCATACTCACCTCCAAGTTTGCAAGATTCATTTTTGGGTTATTATCAAACCCTCCTAGATCTATAATATGGTGAAAACCAGCAAGTGTGCATACTTACATGAGTAGGTTGCAGTCGGTTTGGCTATTTGCCAAATTATGTAACTTTTAAGAGCAGGAGTATGTGGAATATGGAGGTTATCCTACACCTAGAGATGTTGAGTTATAGATAAAGATTCAAATCATGGAGGCATGTATGGTGTAGTCAAGGGCCAAAACTCAACTCAAAGAATTTAGAATTACTTATAGGGAACCTTGTCCATGGATTGTACCTATGCCAAGACATTTGAGCCCACATAGAAGCTTGACTTCATGGTTGAGATGCTTCCATAACTTGAAAATTGGGCCAAGGGTATATAAGCTTATGATATTGATGTGAGACAACCTTATCAATTGGTAATTCCACCACCATCTCATAGTATTTACTTTTCTCCTTCCCAATGTACACCATCTCAACTCCAACTTCAATTTCCAAGATTCTTACCTACCGCCCCTAGTGTGGAATAATTTTCTCCATCTTCCATTCCTCCACACCAATTGAGTTTCTCTACCCTTTTCCCTTCCAAGAAACCACATCCTCCATAAAAATAAGAAAATGAACCTCCTTCCCCACCACTAACAATGAAAAAATTAGTGGAGACCCCACCCACCACTCCTCTCATAGTCTCGAACCCATGT
This sequence comes from Taxus wallichiana var. yunnanensis, assembly GCA_018340775.1. Lineage (NCBI taxonomy): Eukaryota > Viridiplantae > Streptophyta > Pinopsida > Cupressales > Taxaceae > Taxus > Taxus wallichiana. Next base: position 312,186,728 of record CM031236.1, read on the forward strand.
CAGGAAGAAACTCAAAAACCAGTCAAGAGGAACAACAAGAAGATCCCAACAGAGAAGAAATGATTTGAAATTTGATAATTTGGGCTCTAAGATTCAGGATTGATAAAATCCCCTTGATGGTTAAGCCTTCAGAGGAGGTTGAGGTCCAGCCACAAGTGGTGCAAATTGAACTTGCATTAGAAGAGAGAAAGAGCAAGAGAAATAAGATCGGTAATTTGTGTGCTCTAAGTCCAGTGTCCATAATGGCACCATATTTACATAATATGTTGATCCATCGCTGGCTGCAGAATCAACAAGTGAATAAGAGGTAGATCCAAATATCCAAGGGGAGGAGTATGTGCAAGAAAAGAAGGAGAAGCTCCAAAGTATACAAGCATTATCAGAATCGAATGCAGTGATCCTAATTTCCTCACATACCTAGATATTGCTACTTTATTGGGAGGTTGCATTAAGCCACCAACACCACCATCATCAGATGTAACTAAACATGGAGAGCTTCATGCCATGGAGGTGAAAAACTCATATTTCAAATCCTTAGACAAAGAAGAGATCATAGAAATATTCTTGCTTTCTTTTGATGGTGAAATTTTAGATCCTTCATCCTTACAAGAATTTTATATTGTGGAGGATTTTAATCTCTCAAACTTCATGCTTGAGAAGGAAGAGAAAGATGATGATAATAAGGAAAAATCAGTCATCATGGAAAAGGAAGTTTTGGAAAATGGAGCATTATTTGTAGAAGTAGAGCAACATTGAAATCAGATTGCAAGCAACCCCCTTCTAGAAATTTTGCAGGATAATCCCACTTGTGGGATTGAGCTTCAAAGATATGAGAAAATCACAAGGATCATCCCAATGGTTCCAAAATCCCTTTCCTAATTAGGTATTTGGATATGATATATTTTTCAAGAAATAAATCCATGTCTTTATGTTGAAGTTATCTATAAAAGTAATGAAATACATATTTTTATATATGCATGAAGTTTTCATAGCACAAAAATATGCATGTATCAGCTCAAGAGGTGAGCTTTCTCTCCAAGATTTACCTAAAGGAAAATAATTTCTATGTTTTTTCCCTAATATGCAACCTTCACATATTTTATCTAGTTGTTCAATAGGTGGCAACCCTTTAACCATTTTATTTTTATAAAGAACATTCAATCCACCATAACTCATATGTCCATACCTGATATGTCAAAGAGTAGATTGATCAATAAATATTGTTTTGAACATTGTTACGTCTACACTCTACATCTTTACAAGAAACATTCTATTTCGTGTCATATGTACTACTGTAATCAGCTTATTGCTTCCACTTTTATCATATATATTACATTCTCCATTTTCAAACCTCACCTTATATCCATTTTGGACAAGATTCCAAATACTGAGAAGATTATACTTTAATCTTGGGACATAGAAAACATTATGAATCTTCTTCTTGTCTCCTTTCTTGGTGAGAATGGATATAATTCCTTTACCCATCATAGGAACCTTATTATTTGTTCCCATCTTAACTTTAAATATGATTTCTTCATCTATATTATTAAACATTTCTTTGTTTCCACACATATGGTTGTTGCATGCACTATCCAAATACCATATTTGTTTGTTTCCTTTCTCAACTACATTGCAAGTTAGAAAAAAATTCCATTATTTTATTAATTTTTAGGTTCATCTTCTTTTGCATTAGAGAATCTTGCATTGTAAATTTTATTTCCCAAATCATATTCTTTCTTTTACATTCACTAGTATAGTGTCCAAAATTTTGCGGTAATAGCATTACACATTCTATTTTTCATAGTTTTGTGTACAACCACCTCTGGAAGTGCTTCTTCTCCTTCATCTTCCTCGACCTCTTGTTTTTCGCTCTTGATAACTTTATATTCCACCTTCTTGTTGGTTGGTAAATATTCCTCTACCTCTTTTGTATGCTCCTCTCCCCGGCCTCTAACATTTGTATTTTTAAGGCTTTTTTATTGGAAGAGCTAGTTGATCTACTCATCCTCTGTTCATGGGTTTGTAAAGAACCCATCATCTCAACCGTAATTTTTCTTAAGTTCTTGGACTCCTCTATTGCAACCACAACTGGATCAAATGTGGTTGAAATGATCCTCAATACATTCTCTATGATCCTATTATCTTCAACCACATCTCCATTAGTCCTCATCCGATTGACTATGGTCATTGTTCTTGTGAAAAATAATTTATTGATTCTGACTCTTTCATGAGAAGATTTTTAAAATATGTCCTCAACATCTACAATCTAACTACGTTTACCTTTTCACTTCCTTGATAAGCATTCTGCAAGGTATCCCATGCTTGTTTAGAGTTTATAGCTGTTGCTATCCTTGGGAAAACTGAATTAGTGACTACATTATAAATATATCTTAAATCCTTTGCATCCTTTCTTCTATTTTCCTTCAAATTATTCTTATGATATTTTGTTAATGCATTGAATACAACCTAGTATGCTACCTTTGTATAGTCTCCTTCAACTAGTTCTCATAGTTCTTGAGAAGAGAATAGTGTCTTCATCTTAATACACCAGATATCATAGTTCTTTCCTTCAAATATTGGGGTTTTTGCCACGAGTTGTTATTCAAAGCCATTAGTGCTCAACCCTGAAAAATCAAATCTAGAAAATGAGAGTTCTTATTTACTCCAACTTCTTTTCTTTGATACCAAGATGTTGACAAAATTTGGTGCCAACTACAACCAACATGGGGAAAGAAATAGCCAAAATAGAAAAACATGCACAAAATATCTATAATATTAGATTCAAAAAAGTCTTACAAACTCGAGCTATGGCTCTGCAAAAAAAAATTGTTTATTTTATAATATTCTCATGAGCTCCGCTATATAAATCCCTCTTCAATATTCTTTTTGTCTTTCTTCTTTTGAACTTTGTGTTGCTACATGTGGATTCTATTTTCTTCCTCTTCTTTCTACTTGAGCTCCTACTCTATATTCTCCCTTCTTTTCTTTCTATCTATATATTCTCTCTTGAGCTATTTATGCTCTATATATTTTTTTATTCAAAAACCACATATATATATATAACCGTGAATCACCCAAAATATATTGACAATGAAACGGACCCAAAACCAATATTCATTTTGGTAAGTTTTGCATCTTTGACTTATTGTCAACCCACGTGGACTTGAATCTTTTGCATTTATGGCTTTACCTTTAAAACATGACATTTTCTCGCATTGCGTGACATTTTCAATATATCACAACTTTATCTACATTGCACGGATTTTTCTTCATTCCATGGTTTTTTGTTTATGAGAAAAATTTAAGATCCTCGGGAAGCTGTAGACCCGCACAACACTTTCACTCTTACTTTTCTTCACGTATTTAACCAATCCTTTGTCTTATGTCTTCTACATTAGCCTTTGTTTTGTGGATCTTTTTGGTAGTTCAAATTCAAACTTCAAAAAGGAAAATAAATTCTTGTTAGAGGCGGTGGTTGGAAGAGAGGGAAAAATAAGTTTGAAAACTTGTGTGAGGCTCAAGATTATCATAAACCATTAATTCTGAAAATAGTTAGGGTTCCATGTTTGTTTACTTACAATTTTTTGTGACCTACCTCAAATCTTGTCTACATTCTCATCTCAGCCATGGCATATTTCTACTTGTCCTTGTTTGATCTAGATTGAGCACTATTTCTTTGTGATTCAACTGGATGTATTATCTTTTTCTTCTATTCTCTACCAACTAAAGATTTGTGAGCAATCATTCATTAGCAATCCTTTCCATCAAGATCATTAAATTTTCCTTGGTGTTTTCATCTATGGACTCACCTACAAAGCATCGTGTGCCATGGATCACTTCCTCGTGTGTCGTGGTTCACTTCCTCATATCCGATCTGTTAATATCCCTCGACATAACTTGCGATTCACATTAAAAGATCATAAAGTTATATTTGAAAACTATAACACTTGGAATCATTGGTTCTCAACTACTCGAGAGCTTCAACGTCTACCTCTCCAAATCCTATCACATCAAGTAAACTTTCCCCTTGAAAGAATATTCCTTTTAGTTACACACTTAGAAGATTTAAATTATTTGTGACACACTTGGTAATTAAATTTATGGTAAAAACTTATAAGAGGATGATTAAAAGATCAAACCTCTAAAGAAAGGAGGTACTAATAAATAGTGGTAGCGAAAAATTACAAAGGAGGATGTAAAAATAATAAGTGGAAAAATTGGTAATTTTTATGGTCAAAGTATCAATAAGTGTGTTGTATGTCGTAAAAGTAAATATTTGAAAATGATGCATTTTAAGGTGAACCTAAAATTTATTATGGAGGGGATAACATGAAGAATATTACATTTCTAGTATATTTTTTATGACTGAAAATACGGAAAAATTGTTTTTATTCGAGGGCTCCACCCCTCAACCCTTCCTTGTACCACAACAAGGATCATACCCAAGGCACTTCCTTTGGACCCTACAAGGAAATTTCCCTTGACCCTGGTGAGGGTTGTTGCCCCCATAACCCTTCTTTGAAATTTTAGAACCAAAGTAAAAATTGGTGGTGAAGCCATGTCGACAAAAAGGGTGTAAATTTGAGCTTCAAATTACATCTTGTTGGGTAAGTAGTGGAGCAATAGAGGATAGAGGAAATAGAGAAAGGAGGTCAATCAATTACCTCTTGTTAGCCACTAACAAAGAGGCCTCACAATTGAAGTAGTAACACCAAATATATTTATTTTTCTTTCTATTGTGTGCTTCTTTTTTAGGTGTGTTGGGGGTCGGTGTAAGGGGGAGAGAATAAGGGGAGTTTGTGAGTAAATAATAATAGATGTACATCATTTTTCACATCTGTAAACATGAAATTTAAAATTTAATCTCTTCAACGTGTTGTGTTATGGCATGGAAGTTGTAGAATTGTAAAAAAAAATTATAGGAGATTAGTTGACTACAAAGATCCTTTGGAATTATATAATGATGGTGGAAGTGAGGACGAATGGTGAAGGATAATTCATTAGAAGTTAAAGTGGGATCAATTCTTGTATGTATATGATCATGTGTAGTAGATATCCAAAGTATCATTATGTAGACCTAAAATTATACATTGGCATATGATTCTATTTTCAGGTTCTTCTTGCCCCATGTTCACACTAGGGGTAGGGGTTGGATAACACTAATAGTGATAACACTTGACAATACATCTTGTATTACAAAACTAAATGGAGTAAGAGTAACTAAATGTCAATATATTTATGACACCATACTTGTAAAAGAGGAAACAATATGAGATATCTCATTTTGAGGAACATTTACTTGAGAAAATAATACTTGCAAAACACTTTGAAACTCACCAATAGATACTGAATTTGATGGTACAAAAATATATGATATATTACTAGGATCAATAAAATAAATACCAATGTGTGATAAAATAACACTAGGTAACTCAATAATAGAGACATCAAATGGAGTATTTGAAACCTAATCTAATAATACTTGAGACAAAAATGTTGGTGATTGACTTTGAAGCTTAGTAACATATGGAGAAACTTGTGGGACAAAAATTTATGTTATTGTATTATACAAATAGGTAATACATACCACACTTATTACTAATATATATGATCCTAATACGGTGGAAGCATGAAACTAGAGAAACCTTGAGAGAACCATGGAGGAGATGATGTAAATGTAGATGATGGACGCTCTAATATTCCTTTGAGAAGGTATTTACTTAGATATTATTTTGTTCAGTTGTGTTTATTATATTCTTCATCTTTCTCCTCTTCCATTGGTTTTATAATTAAAATTACATAATCTATAACCTTACCTTCCTCTCATACTGAGCTTCAATATATTTTTGATGGTTTAGGTAGATTTTAAATTCATGTATATACTTTTTTTTTTAAAAAGATCTGCATACCTAACTTGTCTTTTAATATAGTATATATCATGATGTCTCACCACCTCTTTGGGGTCTCAATATCTGAAAGGTGTTTTTCCTATGAATTCTAAAATGGTTACCAACTTCATTCATATTATCAATTGAGTAAAAATTATTAAATTAAACCTCCTCAACCTTGAATGGTATGTCAAAAAAATTATATGTTGCTTGGTATTACAAATCCCTACAATCCCATACATATTTTTTGTTTCCATTTCAATTTTCATAATTTTATCGTGTACATATTTGGGTAACACAATTGGGTGGTTATAATATACATATACTCTAATGAATGTATAGTAATTATATTACCAATAAGATCCTCTCTCCATAATTTCTTTCTTTATTAATATTGATATTTTAGGCATCTCCTTACCATAAATTTACTCGTAGTACACTATGGGATAAAAATAGTTATACATGTATTGAATATATTTCACTGTTTTACACCTTAAAATATATAAAAAATGTAAATATTATGTGAAAAGCAATATATAAGATGTAATCTGTTAGTGACAGAGGATAATTTTAAACTAATTAAACAATGCATAATTAGAAAAATGCATTAAAAATTTCAACATTGATAAGTGATAGTAGAATATCTCAAATATACAACATGAGATGAAAACCTAGTTATATTGATCGTATATGAGAGGAAATCTAGATGAGCATAATGGGTGAATAAGTAGATATGAACTTGAAGATGTTCGTTCTAATATTGCAACTAGAAAATGACTTATTGTATGACCATAAAGCTATTATATGATCTTTCCCTAATTTTCTATGGTCTTAATCTGGTGTTGTATGGTATATGACCCATTTACGATTAGCTTCTATAACTTTCTATATTTTTGGCTTGAATGTAAATGTGCTTTCTTGTATTTATCTCTTGTTCGTACAATCTCAACACAACATGTAATGACCTACAACAAAGTAGAAACCATGAATTCTTGTATTACCCTTCAATAAAATATTAGATAAAAAGAAGAAATAACTTTGTGGTGAGGATATGCTACCCTTGGTGATAAAACCATACAAAACCAATCCAAACTTTGTAATACATGCCCTCTAGTGGGATTGAGCCTTGTTTATATCTTCTAGGTGTATCTACAAGTCTAACTATTATCTATGCTAAGCCACTATGATTTCTCCGATTTATCTTCACAAAACAATAGTGGGTTAAACATAGTTTAGATAATGTATCTAACATGTTAATAGTATGATGTACTTTGTGATTTAGCTTCTATACTAAACCCTTTTTCCTTTAACGACATTTGACAATACTTGGAGTTTCTTTTCTCTTTCTTAGAGCCTTATCATGCTTGAAAATGAGAAATATAGACTCTCTAATCTAGTTGATTGCTACATATTTGTAGTGGCGGCTTCTCTAAGTTATTTGCAACTACTTTTTGAATATTTAGGATATCTTTAAGTTCTTTTGAATTCATATTTTCAATAAAATCTTGCGAAAGTGTTAGGTGATTTATAAATTGATATTGACTTGTTTATATATCCTTCATAGGTGAAATATCATGATAAGGATGGCAATATGAATATGAAAAAATGCACTTAATATATTAAAATTGAATTCAAACTTGCAAAGGAGAAGGAGTATATAAATTATTCAAGGCCTTACATATTATATTCACCAAAATATAAGATTTTGGAAATGAAACTTGTGATGTGAAACCAATTTTTTTGGAAAAATGCATGAATATGATTTACTATTTTCCTAATTAATTATTCTCGAGTTTAACATAAAGAAGAGTGTGGAGATGATAAATTTGATAAAGAAATATGGAGATATACTAATTGTACTTACAATGTGAGTTTATTTTTATCAAGGTAACATAGATAAACTTTTCATTGCCAAAATATAAGTTACTAAATTTAAGTGTTTCCATGCCCATACCTATGGAATTATAACCCATTATAGACCACATGGGTGGGTTCAATTTTGTTCCATAGAGGTAAGAAAGTATATTTTAAATCTATCCTTTCCCAAATTGAATCCAACAATAGGAGGAAATGTATAAACTTTTTCTTGGCTTTAACCAATCCAAATTCAACTTTTCTTGTATGTTTAAGGAATTTGAATTCCCCCGTTGTGGTTTCCAATCTTTTTTTATAATACCTATGTTTTCCAAAATAACCACCCTAGTTATTTAGACAACTTCACGATCCATTCGACTCTAGCAGTAGGTTTTCAAGTTCTATGCATTACTAGTTTCCTTCCTTGGCACATTTTCTTTATTGTAGTTCTTTGTGTGTACCCTTACACATTCTTATTTCTTTTCCTCTACATTTCTTCTTCCTTCTCTTCCTCATGCGCATGCATTGTATGCCCACTTTCCTCTATTTTCTACTATCTCCTTTCATTCTTGCTTCACGCACATTCCATGCATGCTCTCCTTGCTTCCCATCGGTTTGTGTGCTCATCCATGCATACCATCTTCCTTCAACTTTCCTTCCATTTTGGATATGTGTCTCGGCATGATTTTTCCGGGCATGCCTTTCCTCATGAGTCTCGCACATCCCATTGTGCATACTCATTTTTCTCCCACATTCTTCACTTGCACATTATTCCTTTTCACTTTCCTTTGCATTGTTCATTGTGCTCACATTTTGTCTTGCGTGTCTCGAACACTGTGCACTTTTTTCTACATGGCCTGCTCCACATACCTCTTCCTTCTTTCCTCCGTGATATTTTTATTCAAATTCTCATGCCCCTCTTGCATACTTGTATACTTACTATTTAGATATTTTCCTTTTTTCCCACTTCCACATGTATTCTTTTACACACCCGAATTCTTTATTCTATACTTCTCTTCTTGTGCATGTGTTAGAGGTGGAAACCTCCGCACCTGCCTTGTCAAAACCTACCATAATTTAGTGTATTACATGCAACTTTTCAAAGCGCACCAATAGGGCACTAAATACGTGTGACAAGACAAAACATGACATGTGGAAAAAACAACAAAATAAATGAGTAGTAAACCAAATCCTTCAACCGATCGAGATCACGCCAAGTGGCTTGCGTGTTCAACTCATACTACAGATCTTCAAATCTCCATCAATTTTTCTACAGAGCTCGGATTCATGCGCTTCTGTTCTTGTCAAAAAGGTGTTGATATGGGATACATGTTAGACCATTCAAATCAGATTTTGGGTGGGATTTGGTATGAAAAATCAGAAAACATGATTTAAGCCATTAATGAACAGATTGATTGACTCAACCACCCCGATTTGATCCAAATTTTCCTCCTTCCTTATTCTAAAAGAAAAAGTGACACATGGAGGCACGTCGATGACCTTGCGGGTGGATTTGCATGCATTTATTTCTTGTTATTGGTGGTTGGAAGCTTAAATCTGAGTTTCCCTCTCTTTCTCCTCCTCTTCTCTCCCATTCTTCTATAAATATTGGAGCATTTCTCATTGTAAAAGTTTGGACTCTTTTGGTTTGTTAAGAGCATTGTTCCTTTGTATATCAATTTATAGGTTTGAGATCTAAACCAATTTCATGTAGATCCTTTCCTCGGTCACCATTTTAATCAATTTTTCATCACTTAGGAGTAATAAAACTCACATTTTGTGGTGATTCTCTTCCCTAGTTCTAATCTTGTTGCATCTTCTTTCCTTAGTTTTCATGGTTGATCTGTTGTGCATATTTTATATCTCTTGCGGGGTTCTTGTTTGTAGTGCTCCATGAAAGCAATAGCGTGAATGTTGTCTAGTCTATGGAAAGTCAATATTCCCTCATTGAGCGCATGTTTTCCCTTGTTTTCTATCAGTCGAGAGTGTTCATTCCCCTCTTTTTGGTGTTATCACCTCCCCTTAGCTTAGCATTCCCTTTCATGCATCTCCATCTCTCCTGGTCCCTTGACATCGTAGAGTATTAGTAATTAGGTACATTTCCTTCGTAGGAATAGTTTTAGCATTAAAAATAGGTAAAGGGAGTTGTCCTCCATATTTTTTTCTTGAGTGCAATTCCCACAACTTGGAGACAGGACTCATGTTTCCTCAAAGCCTCTATTCATCCCGATCTTGGAAAAGTGCAATTTTGAGCTCCAAGAATTTTTGGGATACCCAATGGGAGTAGTTTAAATATATTTACATCTTCATCTCAATAAGTTTAATGTGTTATTTTTGAGATCCAACATTTGGAGGAATATCTCAACACATTTGGTGACTCCCAGATCCATATATATACTGTTTTCAATAGTCTATACGCCCTATCATCAAAGGAGAGAAAACATAGGTACACAAAAAGAAGAGAGGAATTTTTATCAAGCACGTAAAACAACATTCAAGGAAATATGCACACATCAACATATACCGTAGAAGGTAAAGATGTAGCACACAAATTTGAGTAGTAGTTAGCACATGACCATGTTGCACACATGGGAGGATGCACATTATTAATTAATTTTCCAATTTGATGTGTTCTTGGTAAATCTTCAGCCTTTGGAGGTATTTCTAAGCACATCTAACAACTCCAATGATTCAACCAATCCATTATCTCAATTACAAACTCTTCGTTTAATCCATTTCTTCCTTCCCCTTCACCCTTCCATTCATTTTCATGTTTCACTTCATCCAAGGCTCTTCAAGGAGATCTTAAATTTTCTCATTCAGTTCTTCTCCCTCCATTTGTAGCAATAGGATGATATCCCCAAGACATGCGGATAAATTTTCCTCTTTTCCATGAAAATGGAGATCAATCTCCTATTTATCATATCCAAGACATTGTCAACCATTGCATCATTCATAATGCTAGCAAAGAAAATGTTTTCCTTAGACTTGTCTCTATCATTCAAAGCTAAAGTAAAAGATTGGTTTAGTAGTTTGGCTCCTCAATCCATTTCCACTTGGGATTAGTTGGGAGAATAATTTTGTAATCAGTTCAAGGAGAATACAGATCTCATTATCCTCATGGAACATCTCAATACAATACAATGCACTTCAACATAATACATCTCAGACTTCAACATTAGGTTCACAATGACTTGGTAAAGAAATCCTCAACAATTCATACCCTCACAAGGTATGGAATTCTTGTATTATTTAAGGTCATTGGATTCTGATTTAGTTGTATTGATCCAAGATCTAGGGGAAAACACTCTTTTTCAAGCATTTGACATTACCATATTAGCTGAGAAGAGTCTTATTCGGGTTGGCCAATGGAAACCCATTTCCTTGCATGCCCTCGCATTCTCTTTACACTGCTCTTCCATTTTATTTCATTCCTCTCTGTCTAATTACATGATGAGCCAACATACCATCATGTATGTACCATCTCCAACTAGTCTTATAATGTATGATGATTGTAGAACCATTAAATAATAGTATGAATCTAATTTGGAAGATGATATTGCACAAAGTTAACTCCCAAAGAGGGCATCTAATTTAAAAGGAAGTCAACCGGACTCATAGGGTGCGAGTTTTTAAGGAGGAAATTTTTTTATTAAGGATAAACAATGTGTGACCCATCCTACAAAAATTCACCTTCAAAAGGAAATTTTGTATGATGTCTCCATCTATAGGATTCAACTTCAAGAAAATGGGAAAATCACAAGGATTAGAGCATGTCCAATCAAATATCTAGCTAACTCGAGCCAAAACTAGAGTTTCTGATGGTCATGCTCACTTCATAGCATTAGGAAGAGCTTCGGTGTGCTAAAGGTCAGCAACAATGCCTCCCATAGCCAAATACAAAACAACTAACAGAGGTATTTGTTTTATTTGTTGTTGATAGTTTGAGAAGAAGGGTGGAGGACCAACTTTAAAACAATTTTTCACACTTGTTAAAGACCATGTTCAATGCCAAATCAATTACATGGTCATAGTTTGTGAGTAAAGGCAGCTACTTCTCCCTACATGTTGCAATTTTTATCTGAGCTTACTTTTCCTCTTGTTAGTAGAAGTTAGTTTAGATTTGTTTTCAAAAAAATAAGTCTTTGTGCACACTCTGCATGTTTCCCCTTGAAACATGTATGATTTTTATTTTTGTACAAAGTTGTTTGGCACATTATTTCTAGCATTGTTTTCATTCCTCGAAATGTTCTTTATGTGCAAAGTGTTCTATTTGTACATAGTTTCCTTCCTCTTGTATGCTCTTGCACATGCTCTTTTGCTGCTTCCAAGTATCATTCCTTGTGCTAACAAGTTCAGAGAAGTGTTCTTGCTAGAATTTTTTTCAAGCAGTTGTGTGTACAATAAATAATTTAGATAGTGCTTCATGTGACTCAGGGGTTGTTATTCAAGGTTGCGAGATCATATTTCTATATTTTTTAGGCTAACTCCATGCCCAATGGATTCTTTAAGGCCATTGGTATCTTCATCTAACAGGCTGATGTCCCTGAAACTCACCAAAATATTTTCCAAAATAATTGCCCTAGTTATGTATACAAAGTCTTGCGAGATCCATTAAATACGATAAAGAACAACAGTTTTTATGTTCGCACATTACTAGTTTCCATCCTTGACACATTTGCTTTGTTGCAGTTATTTGTGTGTTCCCTTCGCATTCTTCTTTCCCTTCCTATACATTTATTCTTCCCTTCACTTCCTCCCACACATGTGTGGCACACTCGCTTTCCTCTCTTTTTGTTATCTCCTTTCATCCTTGCTTCCTACACATTCCATGTGTGCTCATTTTGCTTCCCAATGGTTTTTGCGCTCATCCATGCATACTGTCGACTTTCTTTCCATTTTGGCTAAATCCATAGCATGCTTTTATCGGGCATGCCTTTCTTTGTGATTATCACACATCCCCTAGTGCATACTCATTTTCCTCCCACATTCTTCACTTACACCATTATTATTTTGTGATTACTTTTTCACTTGCCATTGGACTTGAATTTCCTCCTGCGCACCTACACATTGTGCACTTCATTTCTTCCTAGCCTGTTATGTACACCTCCTCCTTTTTGTCACATAATTTTTATTCAAATTCATGAGTCCCGCTTGCATACTTGCATAATCAATTTTGTATATATGTGCATTTTCTTCCCACTTTTGCACGCATTCTTCACATGTGCCCGTATCCTTCATTCTAAACTTCTCCTTCTTGTGCATGCACCGAGAGGTGGAAACCTCTACACCTACCAGTCTAAAACCTATTAGACTTGATTTTATTACACGCAACCTATCAAAGTGTGCCAACAAGGCATTGAATCCTTATAACAAAAAAATAATTCCCCATGGCTTGTGTGTTCATCTCATATTACGAGATCTTCATATCGCCATAACTTATGCTACGAGAGATCATATTAATGCACTTTTGATCTTGTCGAGAAATCAGCTGATGTGGGCTACATGTTGGACCATTCAAATTAGATTTTAGGTGGGATTTGGTAAGTAGAAATGGGAAAACGTGATTCAAGCCATTATTACATAGATTCGGTTGAATCAACCAATTTGATTTTATCCAGATTCACCTCCTTCCTTCTTCTAAAATAAAAAGTGACATAGGGAGGCACATCGACATCCTTGTAGGTGGATTTTCATGTATTTATTACTTGTTTTTGGTGGTGGAATCTTGAATCTGAGCTTCCCTCTCTTTTTCCTCCTATTCTATCCCATTCTTCTATAAATATTAGAACATTGCTCATTGTAAAAGTTTGGAATATTTTGGTTTGATAAGAGCATTTTTATAACATTGTTCCTTTTTATATCGATTTTCAAGCCTCAAATATGAACCATTTACATGCGGATCCTTGCCTCTGTCACCATTGTAATCAATTGTGCATCACTTGGGAGAAATAAAAATCATGTTTTGTGGCTATTATCTACCCTAGTTTGAATCGTGTTGCATCTTCTTTCCTTATTTTGCATGGTTGATGTGTTGTGCACATTTTATATCTCTTGCGGGATTCTTGTTTGATTTGCTCTATGAAATAAAATGCTTGAATGTTATCCAACTGTGTCACATCTATTTTTCCTCTTTACATGCACATTTTCCCTTGTTTTCTCTTGGGTGATAGTGTTCATCCCCCTCTTTCTCATGCTATCACCTCCCCTTAGATTAGGACTCTCTTTCATGCATCTCCTGGTCCCTTGGCATCATATAGTAGTAGTAGGTAGCTTCATTTCCCTACATAGGAGTATTTTTAGCATTAGAAATAGGTAGAGGGATCGGCCTTCTCTGGGCAGTCCCATGTTTCCTCAAAGCTCCAATTCACCTTGATGCGGGACGGGTGCAAATTTTATCTATAAGGAGAAACCATGAAAGAAAACCTAACCCTAAAAGTTGATAATGAGGGAAGCAGATGTTGGCGAGCAAAGATCAAGGGAAATAGAAAGGTTATTATGAGAAGACGATGTTGCAAAAGAGGATATTTATTGTAGGTTTCTTGGCACAAAGGTCTAGGTCATACATGAGTACCAGGGAGAAAATAATCCATGTGGGTGAGTAAAAGATATGATAGTTTTATAAATGTTTTTATGTTATACGAGTTCATTTCTATGTATGTTTTAGTTGGATGAATGGGTTTGTTGTGGATATTCAAAAGAGTGTTTCATGTGGGGAGAAGAGAGTATATGGTAGTGTCAACAATGAAACAGAAAATGCCAACATCAACACCCACATTCACATTTTATTATGCATCGTCAAGGGAATAATATTACAACTTCCTTGACAAACACTTATTACCCTGCTCACATAAGTTGTCAATTGTATTAGATGTAACATTGATAGGTTTTTTTCATGGGAATGTTTTTTTGTTTTTTTCATATTATGAGTCTCTTTACTTGTATTTTATGTTATTTGAGAATATTCTATCCTTATTTATATGATTTGAGTAGCTTCCATAGATACAGAGAACTCGGTAGAGATCTTAGGTGTGAGCTAGGAGAAACTTGTTCGAATCTCGAGACTCATATTCTTCATTCTGGATAGTACATGAGCATCCTTGGATTTTGAGAGAAAATTATTTTTGTGCAGTAGTTTAGTAAGTGAAGATCGAAATGGGTATTCATCTAGAGTATATTACGGATCTTTCGCGCAAAGATAGTCTTGTTGATCTTGTGCCTCTCGGTCATCCTCCCTCTAATGAGGGCAAGAAATATCTCAAACTATTGGAGAAAAATAATACTAGAACTTGAAAATTTTAGTGTCCACGGTGGGATGCAGTCCCTTCTTTTGGCCATATGTGAGATAAATGTATCATCTCAACAGATTTTATATTTAGATCTGTATATATTTAAATAAATATATTGATTTTCTCTGGACATTTAAGAAAAATCTTGGTTTTGAAAAAATTGATACATAATTAACAAAGAACTCAAGATGATACCCGTTGTTATTTGATTTAGTTTCAAAGGCCCTTCTACTTGGTTGTCTAACATATTCGCTTCCCCGATTCCCGCTCGAAAACCCTTCACCCCCGACACTTGGACTTCACTATATTAGAGGGGTATATCTAGCAAAATGTTGTGCCAATATATTCTATCTAACCAAAATGTCAAACAAATTCTTACAACCCCGTCTTCAAGAAGATTCTTATTTTGGCTCAAAGTAAATTTAGTTAAAAGTATGTTTTCCTTGTTCTTTCTTATTTTACAAACATTGAGCATTTTTCTTTCATTTTTTTGTAGATTTTAATTCTATGAGTATGACTATCTCCTTTGTATATTTGAAGTCTTAGGAAATGTAGTGTAATTTATAGTAAAAATAGGAAAGAGAAAGAAGGTAAAGAAGGTAGTTCCAAGAAAGGAGAAGTTGGGTATAGTCTTTGGATGCCCTTTCTACAATCATGATAACAACATTGAGTGTAAGATGTAAGGAGTGTAATTTGTAGTAAAAATAGGAAAGAGAAAGAAGGCAAAGAAGGTCATACCAAAAAGGATAAGTTGGGTATAGTCTTTGGATGCCCTTTCTACAACCATGATAACACCATCGAGTTTAAGATGTAAGTTCAAGCTAATATGACATTTTCATTTTAAGCCCAAGTTTTTTTATTTTCCAGTTTTCCACTGATTTGAACCCTTCCATTGTAATGGCTTTCTTACTTATTTTTAATTTATTCTAAAAGTAGTTTTCCATGAATATGATACTCTATTTTCTTTTCCCTCAAAATTGTGTATTTAGTTGTGCACCTAAACTTTCCAATTTTTTGCATCACTACCATATAAATGCACCCATGTTGACATTAACTCCATGACCTTTTGTCCTACTATACTACCATGTTTCTATATGATTGTCTAGCTCTAGAAGTTCCTCTAAAACAAAGTTGATCTTGGGTGTTTTGTATTTAAATGTCATGATTATTGTTGTATGGTCATGGAAAACTTAAATTTCCTCTCTGCTCATAGAAAAAGTATGAAAGAAAGATAGGTGCAAACTCAAATTATAAAATATCAAAGAAATAACGTTTCTAGACTATTTTGAATGTTTTATAATTATTTTTTGGTTTGTAGAATTGGGAAATTTTCTTATGGTTTGTAATCCTGGTGAGGTAAAAGACCATCTTAGCATGGTTAGAATTTCTAAACCTCGCCTCTAAATGTGACATGAACTTTGTTGTGTGTCCCTAGAGCACATTGTTATTTTACTACATAATCAACATGCATGCTTTGCATGTCTTTATTCTTGTTTAACTTCTATCTTGTCAATCAATTTCCATTTTGTGGACTACTTCCAATGTATGCACTATTTAATATGCTTTAGTGTCTTTAATATTATGGTTTTGGATAACCTATCGTTGTCTTCATGTTATTTTTATGGTTATTGTTGAGCCCTTGAAATAACTAAGTACATGTGGCGCGGAATGTTGTGGCACGTGGAAGTAGGGCGTGAAGGCACGTGTGGAGGTAACTTTTGGGAATGCGTAAAGGCTCATGCCTAGGTGGAACGGTTTCAGATTTACTTAGTACTTTTTGTACTACGATAAGGTCACATTAAAGGAACACATTGAAAGGTGAATAGATTCAGTTATCGATAAAGTTAAGCTATGAAGATTTGCATCTCAAGGAAAGCATATTCCGGGTATCATTATGGTTATCATGAAAGGATTAGGAGCTGTAAAAAAGGGAGTTAGTTATGGCTAGATGGAATTTGAATGTTGAGGATACTTGCATAGGGAAAGACATGATGACATTTGGTATGTTCTTGTAAAATTATGGAGTGGTTAGTGAAGATTCCTTTGATTCCCTTCATATGTATTGATTTCCACATCTAAGAACAACAAGGAAGAGAAAGAGTATGGAGAGAATGGAAGGGTTTGATATAAAATTCTTAGGATGAATGGGTGTATCATGTGTATTAGAGAGTAAGGAAAACCAGATGAGATATGTTCTAGACATTGTTGTAACTCCGAGTAATGGATCCATTATAGAGAAGTGTTAAGATCCTGTGAATGTATCTGGTCCAATTATGAGTCACTTGATGTATTTAGTTATGGTAAATAGTTATGAATCAATAGACAATTGATTTATCTATATACCTATGTTTATGGGCTCAAAATTATTCATTCTTTATATTTCCACACTCGATTTGATTCCCATATGATATTGTAATGTTTACTTCCATGTTGTAGTACATATGTTTTTAGGTACAGATTCTTTATCTTGATTCTAGGAATGGATGTATGTATCTTGTGTTTTCATAAATGTTCAATTTATGATAAGTATTATTTCAAGGCTCAAATAAAAAGAGGGCTCAAAAGCGCATGTGCCTTGGGTGAGCACCCAATCTAGGCTGGGTGATAGGAAGACATGCTTTGCGGTTTGAAGAGGAGTTAGATGTAAACAACAAAATAATGACTACATTTTAGTTCCATCATGGGGACCTCTTTTGAATATATTGTAAGAATGGTAAGTGATGGAAGAATGCTTGACCTTGGAAAGCGTCGAGACTTGGCTTAAAATCACAAAGGATGAGTTTTCTCGGATGTTTAACACTGAACATGAGTTTAATGCACGTAAAAGGGTAAAGGAGCATCTGTATCATAAGCTCTATGAAACATTATTTTGTTATTTTCTAGTAGAATTTTATGAATGGTTGTTATCATATGCATCAAGGAAGAGTTGGTATTATAGACCTCATAGTTATACCCAAGAATAGTATCATAGGTTGTTTGATTCGATCTAACTGGACTCGTGTTGTTGATCACTGGTGGAGAGGTGTGTTGACTAGCTATACCTTAGAATACGTAATTTCTAGGTATTATTTCTCGTAGATTGCTAATTTTAAGTTCTTGAAGGATCCAAGAGAATCATTCTTGTGTGATATGTTATTAGCCATTAAGATCCTAATCATCACCCTAAGTATGGAGGAATTTCCTATGCCTGGCTAACTTCCCACTAGGCATGGGGTGCAGAAGCTGGTGTGGTGAGATATGGTGGATCCTATGGAGGAAGCAGAGAAAGAAGAGATGCGACTCAAGTATACTAAAGCACAATAAAGGGAGTTGGTGAGACAACATGAAGATCTTTGGAGTGTTGGATTTATGGAGGTAGACATTACGGGAAGAATTTGAGGTTTACGCAGAGAGCATATGACCGAGTAGTCCTGTGTGTTACCCCATCTTGGCAAATGTGGGAGAGAAACCCCCTTGAATTTTGGTGAGAGTTCATCATATGAATAAAGGAGGAGATTCGTAGGTGTGCATCTTAGCCCACCTGATGACCAAACCCTAGTGCTTAGTTTTCCAGTATCTAAGATAATTATTTCTAGTCCAGTTGGTATTAGTGAGTAAGTA
This sequence comes from Taxus wallichiana var. yunnanensis, assembly GCA_018340775.1. Lineage (NCBI taxonomy): Eukaryota > Viridiplantae > Streptophyta > Pinopsida > Cupressales > Taxaceae > Taxus > Taxus wallichiana. Next base: position 312,205,359 of record CM031236.1, read on the forward strand.
ACATCAGGTAGATATCATTTTACATTACACCCATCTATGGCCACATAGACATTTCTAGTGTTTGGAGGTATTTTATATGGCACATCATTTGGGTAAGGTGTGGGTACACAAAGCTTGGGTATCATGTCTGGGAGTCGTTTAATATCACAAACTATTGTCGCATAGTTTAACACAACGGTGGGTACGTAAAGTGTATCTCGCATAGGCCCCTTACCTATGACGGGAGGAGGATTTGGTGGATCCAAAGGAATAGGAGCTAGTGGATCTATTGGTGGAGGTAACACCAAAGGAAATTAAGGACTTGTATACGGTGGGAAAGGTCTGCAACACCATCGCAAGTGTTTTACAAGATGTCAATGCATTTTCCGATTACAAAGGCATTGAAGATGTCATAGAGCATGTACACAAGTGTGAATTGTTATGGCACGTTAATGAAATCATTTCCCCACAATAGAAAGAAAGTCGGTTTGTAACTACATTGCAAGGATGCGCATATAGCTGGTATCATAAGTAATACGCCCATCAGACAATGGTGGATTATCGCCCTACGAGATGAATTTTTGGGGAATTCCACATTCCTGAGTTTGAGAAAAAGAGCATCAATGCGTTGAAGGAGATTCAACAAGGTATGGAAGAGAGTGTGTGATAGTATGATGCGCTCTTTAAGACTCTCCTGTCAAAATTATCCTATGATATCCATCCATCTCGGCATTCTCGGTGGTTCGTGGGTGGTTTGATAACACCTTTCGGTGAGCACTTTCCCAAAAGACTTTCATAGATCCATGTGATGCCTTGGAGGATATTTTGCATCACGAGGCCATTGGAAGTGTTGACACTGGAGTAAGCACATTTTTAGAAGCACAAATCACTCATCACGGTGAAGCGGCTTAAGAAATTATCTATGAACTCAGCTCATGAGACTCGCGGTGGGGCATGTGGTGCATGGATTATGAGGTAGATTGATAGATAAAAGATATTTTCCCATGAAATATGGTGTGTGTCATTGGATTGTGAGATCTGTCATAGAGATCATGATCCAAGTACATGCTCATTTTCACAACGTGTGCTCTCTACAATAATGTGTCCTCTTATTGTAACATTTTCTCGTCTATGACTCATGATACAAAGGACTTCCAGTTGATAGACCAAATCCATGATGCCATTGATATTAGTGGGTGCCAGAATAGTATTGGGAACAATTCTAAGAATGAAGGTAGTCATTTTGAAGGGTGCGTAGATGGAGGTGGTCGAGGAAGAGGTTTTCACAGAGGATTCAGAGGTTGTGGTAGTCAAGGAGATAGGAGTGAATTTCCCCATGGAACCTATTACAATTGTGGATCTACTAAACACTATAAGCATGAGTGTCTAGATTTGTTACAATGATCATGGTGGAGGAAGAAGCATAAGTATGAGGAATTCCTAAGTTTTATGAACACATGAGCCAAAACCAGAAGAAGGACAGGTGTGTAGGAGTGGTGAGTGTGAAGTAATTTGATCTGTTATGGATGCCTATGGTGGCACATGACTTTGAGTTGGACCCTATCTTAGTAACCATGTGGATGGAAGCAGTTCACGTAAGGGATAACAAAAGTAAAGGCCTCTCATTACCAGAGAAGATGTATTACATGGTAAGTATCCTGATCCAACTCATTATAAGGAGGTTTACCAAGAGACCATGGAGGTGATTAGAAACTTGCAAGGGGAGATTCAGTGTTTGAAGGAGCAATCTAGGAAGTTAGAGTAGAAGAAGAGCGTTGAGGTCCCTTAGAATGATATGGATGAGGTCAAATAAGTGTGTAAGATGTTGTGCCAAGAGAATATTATCCCTCTATTAGGAGAGTGTCTAAGAGAAAAATTACCGCGTGTTGGAGGTGAGCATGAGAGGCAAGTCTTGCATGCTAATCTACCGCCTCACAATATTGATTATGACAAGGAAATCACACTGAATGCAGTTTTGGATGGATGGCTCTTGAGCAACATTTTGATTTATATGGGCGTTGAGGTCAATATTATCACTTTAGATTCATGGAATTAGATGGCAAGACCCACATTACATCCATCCTCAAATGTGTTGTATATGTAAAATAGGACAAAGGATATTCTGTCGGAGTATTGAAGGATGCATCCATAAAAATCCAAGGGGAAACTTTTACTGGATACTTTTAATTGTTAGCACTTACCAAGGCAGATAACTTTCTAGCCCTACTTGGACACCCCTAGTGTTATAAGAATAATGTTGACTTGTACTTTAACAAAGGGTACTGTATAGATGAAAATTGATGTGCAACCTTCAACCGCACTTGAACCCTTGAGTTTGTTCGGGAGCAGCCGATGTTGAATGTGTGTCGATAACTATAGGAGGATCGGTGATTAAGATCAGGTGGCTGATGTTGAATGTGTGTGGATAACTATAGGAGGATCGGTGATTAAGATCAGGTAGTGTGATCTCCTAGTAGCTTAATTGGTAGAGGGGATATTTAGAGGCTATGAACAGGTAGCGTAGATTCCCTATGGTTTTTCTAACTGAATTGGGTCTAAGTGTTGATCTAGTTTGAAGTGTCCAAATTAACTAAAATGAAACTAACAATCTATGCTACTACTAAAAGGATAAATAATCTAAACAAATCACAAAACTGAAATATTAGTATCAAAAACAACAATTTGCTTCTATTCTAAATAATTAAAATACTTCTACACTAAAACTAAATAAGAAAAATAACCTAGTGTGGTTATTCACCTATGTTGAGTGTATTGAAAATAAACTAACTTAAAACAAGAACTTTTCCAAATGATTTATGATGTGTAGACAACCTCTTATAGATATTCTCTCCTTCAGATACGGGGATGGGAAGAAGAGGATTCATCAAGGACTTCCTATTAATGATTTAAACCCTCTTGAAATCAACTAATTACTTGCGAATGAAAGGAAATTGATTTCTACTCTATTTGATATGATGTAAAAAATGATAAATTACAAGAATGAAGGAAATCAAATAAAAATCCAACCTAGAATTCATGAACAAAGGTAAATCAAGGTGTGCATTATTTTTTCCCTCGGTTTATCCTTTCTTTCTCTCTGTGTCCATATGAGTCCAAGGAATTGGGAATGCAAAGGCAGAAATAGGAGAAGGCACTTGAGTAATGGAAGATTGAAGGTAATATGGTTATAATGCAAGTGGAAGAGGGATAACACAAGTGAATAGATCTTGGCTATGTAATTTCCAGCAGGATTATGGCAGCAATATTATGCAAGATACACAAAATTCTTAGACCATTTGCTTGAATAAAAGAATTGAATATATAGGAATTGGTTGAGATGTGCCTTCATGCACAAGGCATCCTTGGAGTGCAAAATCATTGGGTGAAGAGGCAGTTCAAACTAATTAAATCTATTTAAAAATAGAAGAGGGAAGGAATACCAAGCAATCAAGACTATTTTTAGGAAATTTGGTTCACAAACGTGCCCTAGAAGTCAAGTTAAGTGAAACCACGCGTGTTAAAATCATGCATGAAGAATTATGGAAAAAGTGTGTAGGAAAACCACCTTGCGAAGGGCGGAAATCCTAGCACTAAAGGCCAAAACATGCATAGAATGAAGCGGGAAGCTAGAAGAAAGCATGGAAAAGATAAGTAAAGATGTCTAGGCTAAAAATATACACTTTGGAATTGGTTTAGGAACTTGAACACATTTTAAAAGGACATGAATCATCATTGGGTACTTTAGCAACCATTTTCCAAAAATGTAGTACATGTAATTTTGGGTGCATACATATTTCCCACTCGGAGAAGCGTCTCAGCCAAAAAATTTGTAAAACGTAGAGAGTCGATTGTGGTGCTCCCGAAATGGGGAGTTATTAGCTATACCCGACACACCTGTGTGTTGGAATGTCATCGTCTAAAATTCTACTACCCAAAATGAAGAGAAGACTCAAGTAAATCTAGTTGTGTAGTAGTTTATCCTTTCTTTCTCTCTATGTCCACATGAGTCCAAGGAATTAGGAATGCAAAGGCAGCAGTAGGAGAAGGTTCTTGAGAAATGGTAGCTTGAAGGTAGTTTGGTTATAATGCGGGTGGCGGAGAGATAGCACAAGTGAATAGAGCTTGGATATGTAATTTCTAGCAGGATTATAACGAAACACTATGCAAGATACAAAAAATTCTCATACCATTTGCTTGAATACAAGCATTGAATATATAAGAATTGGCTAGGATGTGCCTTCATGCACAAGTCAACCTTGGAGTGTCAAATCATTAGGTGAAGAGGTGATTCAAACTAATTAAATCTATTTAAAAATAGAAGAGGAAAGGAATACCAAGCAATCAAGACTATTTTTAGGCAATTTGGTTCACAAACGTGCCCTAGAAGTCAAGTTAAGTGAAACCACGCGTGTTAAAATCACACATGAATAATTTTGGAAAAAGCACACAGGACCGCTACCCCTACGCAGGTGGCGGTCCCGCACTAAATGTCAAAACATGCATAGAATGAAGTAGGAAGCTAGAAGAAAGCATGGAAAAGCTAAGTAAGGATGTATATGCTACAAATATACACTACAAATGGGTTTAGGAACTTGAACACCTTCTAAAAGGACATGAATCATCATTGGGGACTTTTGTAACCATTTTCCAATAATGTAGCACATGTAATTTTGGGTGCATACATATTGCCCCCTAGAGAAGCATCTTAGCCATGAAAAGGTGTAAAATGTAGAGTTTGAGTATGGCATTCCTAAAATGGGGAGTTAGAAGCTATACAGCGAGGCCGTGTGTTGGAATGACATCTTCCAAACTCTCACTACCTATAAAATGAAGAGAAAACTCAAGTACGAGATAGATGAAATATTGAAAAATAAATACTAAATTAAAATTAAAAGAGGAATTACCATTTCTACGGGGATATAGAAATACACATGTGCAAGTGCTCCAATCTGTCAACATGTACTCAAAAGCGTTATAATGAATATATATATATATATATATATATATATATATATATATATATATATATATCAAAACAAACTCATTTTTGAATTCCTTTGTGCATATCAACTTCATGATTTTTGAGCTGCGGGTCTATGGTGACTGTTTTCATCGAAAGAATAGTCAAAACATTCATTACAAGATCATGATCATGCCTCCACTAGTGGGAGATTGACCAAAGCCACGATCTCAAAGTTATTTCTCCTCACTTGTGTGTTTTTAAACCTAAAATGTGAAAATATCAAAATATTTTCCTAGTAGAAGTCATTTTTTAAATTTTTTGTTTTAAATGAGTCTCTAGGGGTGGCGCCCTCAGGGTAGTCTTTTGCTTCATTGAAAATGGTCCTTTTTTGCATTTATGAGTGTTTTTAGGGCAACAAAACCTTACAACAAATTATTTCAGGACCGCCACCCTAACAGGTGGCATTCTAAACAGAATGACAAAACTCCAAGATAATTTTATTTTTTTGGATTTTTAATATTTTGCTATGTTTTTAATGATCTTGTTTTTCAAAATATGTCACTAACTTGCTCTTTTTTGTGTTTTGGTGGATGCAGAAGAAGGAAGAGTATATCTATGGAGTCACGAGAGGTAATGTGACTAGCTCCTAGCTATATTGGATTAGTTGACTCGGGATGAGCCCGATACTCTTCGAGAGAGAGGCAGGAGGATTGCATGGGTGCCCCATATTACTCCTACCAGTCACATATTATGTGACATGTTCTCTTATTGGGATGCTGACCGAAATGCCTTCCGGTTTCTGGGTGCTAAGGGTGAATGGACTATCACCCTAGAGGATGTGTACCATATTCTTGGGGTTCGAGATCTTGGACAAATGATTGAATCGGGAGACAGTAGGATCTAGAGCCATGATGACTCGTGGGACAACTATATGGGGGATGACACGGTCTCCTTTGGTTCGAAGAAGTGGATTAAGGTTTGATCCATTCCTACTACTCCCATCATTATTATTCACAATGCCATCATGGGTATCTTGGCCTTGTGGTTGATCTAGGGACAAGGAGGTGATACACTACTCTATTGTTGGGCTCCCATCATTGCATAGATTGAGGCACATGGCCATATTTATGAATGGGGAGAAGACATACTTGGGAGTACTTTTCATGACTGTATTGGATTTTCATACTACAAGGGAAGTATTTGAGCCACCCCACATTATTTATGAATTGGGTATTGTTGGTTGCCAAAAAGGACTTGAAGAGAACAACGATGAGGATAAGATGTCCCTCCTCTTTAATGGAAGAGGTTCCCTTATTTAAAGAAAAACCTATTTACATATGTACAAAGCATAGTTTTACTTTGCGGAACTTAGATATCATGAAAGCGTTTGAAAATAAAATAGATCATCAACACAAAAGTATAGAGGAATGAAGATGTGGAAATGAGTAGAAAAACATTCTCCTAAATTATAGATGACAAAATAATTCCTTACGCGTGCCAGAATATAATGAATCAGAATAAGACCATTTGTACTTGAATTAATGAGATGCAATTGAAAAGACACACAATTCTATAAATAACATCCACAAGAATACAAAGCTTCTTGGCATAAAGGCTAGACAAATGATCTAACAATATTCAATAGATAGCCATGAATAAAAGAATCAGATGGACAAGGAAAGAAAATCCTTTTGTATTGATTTCTTTACTATTTCTTACACTTTCGAAAATAAGCCAAGTTCCCCCACAAAATGGCATGGAGAGACCATTATATAGTTTTACAAATCAGTTACCCTTGGTAACCACTTCTTTTAATTAATGTTTAGTTAAAGGGATGCTTAATGCAAAACCCCAACTAATTACAATAAATCCGAGATGAGGAAAGTAAGAGGGAGAGAAGTCAGGAGGAGAAGACAAGTGCTCATGATTGAGTAGGGCCCACTGACTTAAGGATCCGTTGTCTAAACCTTTTTAAAGCCTCTACTATGTCTCTGCCACGTGGAACTGATGTGTTGGTAGTGGACTGGGTCCAAAATCTGAGACATTTCTCCATCTCTTTGTCGAATTTGACGTGTGTATGATAATCTTTACTTGCTTCTTCAATAGCAGACTGGAGAGAGCAGATTTCCTTCATCTTTTCCTTGGTGATAGAATCCTCTCTTAACAGATTTTCTTTGACAAAAGCTCTAAAGCGGGATTTAATTTCCTGCAGGGAGAGAGGCACACTTGAGGTCTCATCATGGAGGTAGAAATGGATATCCTTAAAAGTAGATACCACCAAAGTCTTGAAGGCCTCACCCTTCTGCCAGCTATTTCTCAATTCTCCCAAAGCCTCCTCTAACACCTTGATTTTCCATTCCACATTGTATACCCATGATTTTGACAAATTATCTTTTGCATCATCAAATACCTTGCTTGCCATTAAGATATTCTCATCAGTCTACCCCATAAGGTGAAGGTCTACTATATAGCTACTCCAGAGTTTGAGCTCCTTATCTATATTTCCAATAGTGGAAGAGAGTTTTGTTGTAGATTATTTACCTTCTCATTAATTTTGAAGGCTTCACCAATGAAATTCAACCCTACAACGAGCATATCATCCACCATGGCCTCTATATCCCTTCCATAAATGGAATATCTATGTATATCTTTGATACTCTAGACTTCATCTTGGCTGAGGGTCACAGGTGGTGGAAGAGTAGTCAGTGGGGTGGGGTCTAAAACTTTATCTTTGGACAGTAGCGACTTGATGAAACTTGCAAGAACATGAGCTTGCTCTTCCATCTATTCTATGGTTTGTTTCCCTTTTTCCACTCTCCTAATGACCCTTGTGACTTTTTCTTGAAGATTGTGAATCTCACCTTCAGGGTGGACTCTCCCATGGAGATCCTCGAGAGCTCTAGATCAGACACCTACAAATCTTGCTCGGCCTATCAACTTTGGGCTTAGCTATCTCTAGGAATTGTTGGCCCCGAGCATTGGATAATTTCTTGAGGAAGTTTCGGCCTTCTTGGTAAGAGTAGGAGGGGTAGTGCCCAATAAGGCTGCCACAGCATCAAATTTGGGTCCCAATATCCGAGAGGAAGACTTCCTCCTCCTACTATCAACGAAAGGCTGCACCCATGTGAAAGAGGAGGAAGAAGAAGGCGGGGAAAGAGGGCTAAGAGAAAATGAACTCATGGCACTCAAAGTGTGCACTAATATTTCCTCTAGTTGAGATATGCGTGGGGCACTCGAGGCTTCTGGTATAGAGGATTCAATGGTGCTCAGAAGCTCAGTGCTTTGGACTTATTTCTCTTTATCTATTGGGGCTTCTAAAGCACCCACGAGAGACTGGCACTTCACTCTCTTCACTTTCACTGAGAACAATAATGTTCTCTGGTCTTGAGGGAAATTCTGAATGCTTCATCAGGGGATCTTCTTCAACAGGATCCTTCTTGACCTCCTTGATTTTCTTCCGATATACTTGGGTGGATGCGAGAAGGAGTGGAGGATGTAGGCCCTTTGGTTGATGAGGTAGGAGGAGTGCATGCAGTGCTTCCGAAATAGGTGTATGTGCCTCCTTTCTTGGTGTTGAGGTGTCCTTGAAGGAGGACTCACTGAATGCCTTCTAAGCTCATGAACTCTCTGTCAAACCAAATTTTTGGTTCTTACTAGGACAGGGGCTAGGATTTTAGCGAGATCATCCTTCTCCTTTTTAACCAATCCAAGTCCTCCAAGGAGTGTGCTTTATCAAGGTATCATACTCATAGGATAACAAGTCAGATTTTTCATCTTGAAGCCCTTCAAGAATTTGATATAGGTTAAGCTCCTGAATCAGTTGAAGAGAAAACCTACCATAATGTCTCCTCCTTGCCTCAAAATCATCAACATAGTCATCCTAATAGTATTCTTTATACGCCTATGATGGTAATTGATTCTGAGATTTTGTTCAATAAATTTCTTCAAGTCAAAACAAGTTCTAGGCCTGAAGAAATGGACAGTGATGGGAGGTAGGGCTCTCTCTATGTTTTGTGCATCCAAAGCTATTTTGTAGGTGTAGTTTCCCAAGGATATGGGGAAGTGCGGACCGGTGATTTTATTATCCCTGCGGGTTACGTGTAACTTGTCCAATTTCTGCATATCTCAATCAAGGCAATTTTATCATTACGAGAACATAGGGAGCTTGAGAGGGTGCTCTCATAACTGCTAACCCGATATAGGAGAATTTCTGAACTAGATGAAGTAGGCACCGTATCTCGCTATTAGGCTCATGGCTTCATTAGAGAATCTCCTCGCAAAGTGTCACTCTCCGAAGTCTTACAACATACATGGTGAAAGCATCATTCACCCTCCGAAGTTGTGATTACTAGTGTCAGGGGTGAATTAAGGGCGGTAAGCATATATAGGATCACCTTTATGAGCATCAATATATGTGAAGCCAAACCATTGCCTTGATCTTTGCTAGGGTATACATCGGATAAGAAGTCATGAAAAAATTCTTGGTTTGTTGTACATTAGGCATTTGTTATGCCAAGTTCATGCCGATGATTTCTACCAGATTGATGTTAAGTACCCTCACACACCATGTTGATAAGTGGGAACATCCAAAAATGGAACTCATTGGTAGAGGGTAAGCCCATGACCCGAGCTAATAAGATTATAAAATCTAATAGCTCCTCATTGAAATAAGTGTGAAACAGGGCTTTGGATAGATGGGATGCCCCCTTTTTAGGGTTTTTGAGCCAAGACTTTGCCACCCTCGCCTTTTATTTTTCTTTGTCTTGGTCGAAGAGCACCTATTCTGGTTACGGGAGATAACTATAGAATTATTGAGCTCCCATGCACATTTGTTAGTTCATTCAAGTCGGGATTGAAGTGAGCACCGTAGGTGAGTGCGTGTCGAAACATTGCACTAAAATCGGAAACTAGTGGCATATGCCAAGCCACTATCCTTTATCATTTGCACCATAGAGAAAGGTTGGTCCATCAACCTAGTCCGAGAAATCTCCAAAGTCTAGGTGACGAACTTCACTGTCCCCGATATCGGGAATGGCAGACTCGAGCGGTGAAATATGCTCGACCTTAAAACTTAATCTTCATGTTGATAGCAACTTGAAAAACAAAGTCACAACCTGCATTTTTGATGAAAATGTACGCGCATGAAATTTCAATTACGGGAAATGAGCAATTGATAACAAGAAAGTAGTGTGTAAAAATGTGTAGGGGGAAGCTTATTAAATAGCCATTTAGGAGAGAGAAATGGAATAAATGTACATTAAATACACATCTACCAACTTAAAAGTAAGATATTCAAGAAGAAGCGGGAAAAATTAGCCTAGATGGCTTTTGGTTCATTTGGGACACGAGGACGCGAAAGAGTGATTCAACCGATGCGAGTGACGCGGGACGAGAATGCAAAAATTCTTTCAGGACATGAGTGACGAAAGTATGTAAAATGAGAGATGCGGCCGTGACACGGGTGATCGGTGAGCAATGAGCCTTAACGAACTTGAATCATTTGGAACAAAAATTCTAACGGGACTGCGAGAAAATAGAATTTCGGGTAAAGCGGCCGATCGGCGACAGGGAGCCCAAATGAACTTGGGACACATGGGACAAAAATTTACGTGAGACCCACAAATCACACAAATGACTCCAAAAACGCAGATTTTCAAACTCCTTGACTTTTCCCTTTTAACAGAACAACAGAAAAAGGCATTAACTCAATAATTTTCAACTTTGTATTTTCTCAAAAGAGGGGAAATTTTGAGAGGACAACAAGTATACAAGTGGATCATGCCCTATGGGAGGGAGTACGACAAGACCTAGGGCCATTAGGGATGTGAGATGGACAACGATGACAGTTCTCAAAGTACCACATCAACCGGTGGCTTCTTTGAATTTAGCAAACATGGTGGCTACCCCATATAAGGGCATGTTAGGGTTGTGGGGATAGGACGGGACCATAGTGGTGGCTTGCGCCACCATAGGTCGATTATTTCACAGATGGGGAAGATTGAGATTCACCTATTTGGCTGATTTCCTCAACGATTCGGTCTCCCCTACATTGATAGGCTTCCCCAGTGGCTTTTTGTGTATATGATGCAGTGAAGGAGGCCAAAAAGTGACCTTGTGAATATCCAAGTTAGATAGCAGTTTTTATGGGAGTTCCTATTATAGTTAGGCAATTTGATCATGCCTGACAAGAAGCTCTTTCCACTCCTACACCCTTACTCCAAATTGGGGTCGTACTTGCTCACAGTGGAGAGGAGGATGAGCCCATAGACATAGACTCGACTCGAGGAGTATACGGGGATGAGACCGAGAGAGGAGGCTGGTAGAGAGGATACGATGATGAGGGGTTGGGAGGTGAGGCTAGTGGGGTAGCTCACATGGAGGAGGAGTGATCCTGAGTGGCATGACACTCGGGATGTTCTGAGAGCGGAGCGGGAGGAGGCGGCCGTAGAGGAGGAGAAACTTGCCTCGAGGGACCACTTTTCATGATGGAGAGGGGGATGATGAGTCCATGGTGGGATAGTGTCTTGCCTTTGGTTTGGGGAGGCCCCATGACCATAAGTAGCGATAGTGTATCATTCACGATCTTAAATGGATGCTTGGAGATTTTATTATGTTGATCCTCTTCACTTTGACCTTGTAAGTTGGAAATCTTAGATGGAATTTCTTTTTGTTTTGTTTTTGTAACTTTCTAACTCGTTATTTCTTCTTTGTTTCTACTTGCAGCGATTGCACGGGGGTGGCAAAAGCTCATTCAACAGTGTGTGTGGACACCTTGCCCATCCCTTCGAGGAAGACCCAAGATGAGCTAACTGAGGATATAGGACAGCCACTTTTAGCTAGAAGACACACTAATGTGTTTGCACCCATTTGGAGGGCAACAAAGGTTATTACTTCTCTCCGCACTCAGGTGACCGCATATAAGATAGCTAAGCATTTGATGAAGTGAAGTTGCTCTCATAGTGAGACTACAACTAGTGGCCACCACCACAAGCACTCCCATAATGTAGTACATTCTCGTCATCATAGCCATAGTGAGAGTCTTGGACATAGTCATGCACCATCTCGGGGTCCCACGGGGATTGATATGCCAATGGGACTTTTATTGCTTGGTTGCGATTTTTTCGGGCATTATATGATTTTTTTGTATATTTTGGGCTCATTGTAAGCGTTTTTCCCAAACCTAGGGTGTGATGGCATTATTTACAAACTTTATTTATTATGATATATACAGACTCTTCTTTTTGTTTTGGTAATTCATTATATCTGAGTTGACTTCCTCTTGGCTCACTTCACATGTGTACTCTAGATGCTTAGAAATTCTTTTTTATATGCTTTTAGAATGTATGAAATGGATATGAATGCTAACGAGAATGATCTCTCTCTTTTTTTGCAATGTCGATATATGATAATGTAATCACATTGTAATGTTGAAATTTAGTTTCTCTAAGAAAATTTTGGTACTTCATATTGTTTTGGAAAAACGTGGCGAAAGAGTGATATGATAAGTAAATGAACTTTCCCGTTCTTAACCCCACACAACCAAAGTAAGATTTGAGGGCTCAACACCAAGATCCGAGAAGGGGCACAAGTTATAGAAATTTTTGAATGGTAATGATGAGAGAAAGACAAGGATTCTACAAAAACCAAATTGAGACCCTACAACCTCATTCTATCTAAGTTAGCTTCATAGTTTAAAATGTGAATTACTTTCTAGTTTGTCTAGACTTAGATCCACATATGGCTACATGGTTGACAAAATCTAGTTTTGAGGTTTAAAACTCTTTTGAAATTTTGGACATCTAACTCACTTTTTTTTATTTATGATTTCAAAGACATTTGTATGAACTATTTCTAATTTTTAAGTTTTTGAAGAGACCCCCTACACCTTTCCCCCATGCTTTACCAAGTATAAATTATTGGCTCATCACCACGACAAGGCATAGGTGAGTAAGGGCATTTCTCTCCTTCCCAAACCCCACATCACTAGTAAGAGACGCATGCTCAACACTTTGAAGGTGGTAAGGAAAATAAATGTGTAAAATAAAATATTATGTGGATTTGCATTTGACTTATTTATCTAGGAAAAATGTCTAAAATGTTATTATTTGAGAAGATATGTGTATGGGATAGATGCGACACCATGAAGCTTCTAGAGCAGATTATAGGAAAGACACCTAATCTAGAAGAAACTATAAGTAGAACCAAGTATGTACACCTTGGTATGGTTCTTTGTCAAAGCTTTGTCTTATCTTGCTTGAATTGATGAAATGATTCAGAAACAATTGATGATACCATGAAGATTTAAAGAGACATGATTTGAATTTTTTGCCAATGTTTTCAAAAAATTTTTAGGAATTACTATAAGAATAAGTCCCTTGATCACAAATTTTATGAAATGAATTGGCAAATGAAAATATAATGCAGATGTAATAATATACATATGTAAATAAAATTAAAACTACATGTCATGATGGCTAAGGTGAAGAAATTTGACAAATATTGAATTCTTCACCCCTAAAAGTACACAATGGAGAACCATGATCCTTAAAAATTTTGTTCTCTTGATAAGAGCCTACCATTCTAGGTTTAAACTTACAACCCTTGCCTAGGAGTGTATATGTCAAATCATTAAAATTATTTATCCGAAAGAGGCATTCATTCACCTCTTTGTCACGTTCTTGAGGCATGGTGTGTGGATAAGCATGATTATGTTGCTCGGCCTTGTTCCTATGTAGAGTGTTGTGTTTACTTGTGACCCTTGCTAATTGATGAGGCCTTGCCCATGCATATGGAAAGCTTAATTTCAGATGCACATGGGTTGAAACCGGGGTTTAGAATAGAACAACCCTCTAGAGATGGTTTTGATGGGCATCATTTCAATCTCAAATTTTCCTTCTTTGTTTATTAATTTTATCATGTTTACACCTAGACCTAGGTCATCGGAGGAATAGATGTTAAACCGAGAAGGCTACCCATCCCCGTGGTTAAAATGGGAGGAAGATTGGATCATCATTCTCTAAGAGTTTCATAATTTTTTTGTGGTTGTAGTGGACATTTTTCCATAAATATTGATTTACCCTTATCTGTTTTTTCCACCTCAAATGTTTTTAGTTCCATGAATTCATCCTTCAAGACGCCTGGGGTGATCGGGACTAACTCTTTTGATGGAGGTGGCTTGTTCAATTGATTTGCAAGAAGTTCATACTCCATATGGACTCATTTATTCTTCTTGAGGTTTTCTAAGTGTATATCAAAGGGTTTAGGATCCCCTTGAGTGATGAAGACCTTCCCCAAATGTAGGAATCTAATCTCTTGGAATATGGTAGAAGGGATAGCCTTCATCCAATGAATCTAGGGTCTCCCAAGGATCATGTTATAAATTTTTTCCCTTTTGCTAATGTAAAACTCTGTCAAGATGTTTTTGGACCAAGCATGATGTTGGAAGAACTATGGTTCCAATTTAGGTCACTTTAATACGGTCGTAACCACGTAACGTGTTTCTTGTAGAGGAACAATTTTTCTGTCTATATCCCAACTTCTACAAGAAAGATAAGGGAACCTCATTCATAGCAGCCTCGTTGTCAATCATGGCTCTCTTAATGGAATTTTTATAAACCCGAGACTAGTAAAAATAAGGCAAGATCACATCTTCGGGAAATTCGGTGGTCGAGATGGCATCTTGTCTATATCAAAAATAAACCCAAAGTATCCCTATCATTATGTCTAGGAGGTTATATGTCAAATTCAATATGATTTATTTGAGCATTGGGAGGTGGCGTAACATGGATTAAATGACCAAGACCTAGTACATTAAGTAAAGTAGAATGATGCGCAGGTGAATTCTTCAACAAATCTAGAAACGAAATGTGAGAAAATACCTTTTTCAAATCGATATTAAGGTGTCATAGGCTCCTACTAGTTTTGAAATTTTAGGAACATCATCCTATGGGGAGGAAAGATTAGGTAGGGTTTATGAAACATACTCCTTCATCCAATTTGTTGCATTAATTTCTGGCTCGACCTCTAGCTCGACTAACCCTAATATTTTTGTATTATCATTTGAACCAAGGTTAGGAGAAACCCGAGAGTTGTCAGAAGTTGAGGCTTCATGGTCATTATTTCCTATAGGAATTCCCTTGTTTATATTTTGAGGATTCACTTGGGAATCCCTAGGACATTTAGGGTTCACATTTTGAGGTGTGACAGGTCTGGTATGACTAGGCTACAGGTTTGTTTCAAGATTTGCTAGGAACATGTCTACAAAGAGTTGCCTTTAGTTTTCAGGAAGTCTTTGTAGAAACTTGTTACAATCGTGTAAATTCATATCGTCATGACCTCAAACCTTATGGAAACCATAGTATAGGTTAGGGTCATAATATATTGACCTTTGATAATAGTCTTGTTGTTTTGTATTATAACCTTAGTTATAATTTTGAAATTGCTTATTATAACCATGATTTTTACCCCTTGGCTAGAGTTTTGATACTGGTTTGGGCCTTGGGTTTGATTTTTCTTTTGAGAGGGATAGTTTACATTAAGCATGTGTTGTGAGATGACACAATGTTATGGCCTCTTTGATTTCCTGAGTTGTTGTTATTGTTATTTTTGTCATTTTTTGGAAAACCAACATTCTTGTCTTGATCAGTAGCACTATTCATGGTAGCACCATGATTTTGATTTGCACCCTTAGGTCCTTGGTTGTTGGCACCATTTTTTTGATAATTTGCATTATTTTGATTTGGGGATACCAATTTCCCATTGGGACCATAGATATTATGCCCACTTTCTATAGGGAATTGGTCAATCAAGCGCACCTTCCAAAACTTCCTCCTAACTATGGAAAGATAACTTCTAGTGTTCCTCCCTAGTCTCTCGATTGAGTGAGTAAAGGAAAAGATCACAAAGTTCCATCTCGGTCCATCTGGTCCATGTCGAGGCACACTTGCAAAGGAATAGAGAACTTAGTACCATCTATAGATGAAATGGGAAGCAGATTCATTTTACTCCTGTCTAATATGTAGGAACTCCCTAATCCATGTACGCAACAACTTGTTCATTTCAAATGTTTTAATGAACTCAGAAACAAGTTGTTTAAAGGAATTTATAGAAGCTTTTGGAATACGATAATACCAATCCGGTGTAATTACTTTGAGAGTCTTTAGAAATATCTTATCCATGACCACATCCCAAGGAAGAAATTCCCTAATAGCAGTAATGTAGGCCTTGATATGAGCATTCAAGTCTCCCTCTCCCTTAAATTTTGGAAGATCTAGAAATAGGTGTGGAAGCATGACACCACATATGGTGAAGTTAAGAGGCTCCCTTTAAGTACTCAACGTATGTACCCATTGCATGAGATTCCACCATTGAAGATCCTTAATAAGGAGGTCAAGGAGGAGGAGTTAGATAAGTTATATTATAAGCATTGATAGGAATGTATGGGGTCCCTTGATATGGCATGTAGGGAGTGGGAATGGTATATGGGTCCATCTAGGGAATTTTTGAATACATATACATGTAAGGTGGGATAGTACCAGGATATGGACTAGCGGGCATAAAACTAGGGAACATCACATTTCCTGTTGTGGAAGCATTTGATAATGCACTTCCGGCCAACCATTATGTAGGATAAGCTTGAGAATGATGAGGACCCATCCCTAGTATGTCTAACCCTGTGAGAAGATCACCTGGATTTGAATGAACCAGATAACTTTGTTATATAGGATATTGCATTGGTTGCTCATTAGAAGGGATGTATCCTTTGTTTTCAACTAGATACCCCATGTTCTTCCCTATTTTATGTGTTAGTTATGAAGTATGGTAACTTTCTAGTTCTCTAATCCTCCCTAATAAAGTAGAAATGAGATCGTTGGGAGAGGATTGAGTCCCTTGTTGGGGTGCACGGGCTCATGATACCTTGTCATGAATTGTTCAGTGTTATAATTCTTGTCTTCCTTAGAAGTAAGAATATTAGGATAGGCATTTGAAATCTCAGAGGTTGTAGCCTTCATTCTATCCAAAGACTCATCTATCTAACAAAGAGGATTTTTATATATCGTCTTGTTGATTGCATGGAAATGTGAGGTCTTGACAAGACTCTATGGTAAGAACTTGTTCCATTTGTGATAACAACGTGGTTTGCATTGGGTTGATTGTATTGTATTTTTAACGGTTGATCAACCTCCTCCATCCTTACATAGCTAATGGGGTTTGAAGTGTAACTAGGGAGGTTTGGGTGTTGCTTTTGTAATTGTCGCCCCATCTCGAAAGAGAAGGGGACTGTTGTGGTTGCAAGTTGGTGTAATATTTATAAGAGCCAAATGGCCCACCAAAATATCTTCGAAATATTTTAGAAAGTATAAACCTACCAAAATAGGGAAGAAATGGAAATATGAGGTACTAGCAATGAAAGAAAAGGAAGCTGGAAGGAATTAATCCTTCATGTTGGGTTCACCAATTTATACGAATGAAATCAGCATGCAACATTCAACCGCACTCAACCCCTCGAGGTCGTGTCGGAGTAGCCAATGTTGAATGTGTGTGGCTAACTACAGGAGGATCAGTGACTAAGATCTAGTAGTGTGATCTCCTGGTAGTTGAATTGGCGAGAGGGGGATTTAGAGGCTATGAACGGGTAGCGTAAATTCCCTATGGTTTGTCTAACTGAATTGGATCTAAGTGTTGATCTAGTTTGAAGTGTCTAAATTAACTAAGATGAAACTAACAATCTATGTTACTTGCTAAAAGGAAAATAATCTAAACAAATCACAAAACTAAAATATTACAATCACAAACAACAATTTTCTTCTATTCTAAATAATTAAAATATTTCTACACTAAAACTAAACAAGCAAAATAACCCAGTGTGGTTATTCACCTATGCTGAGTGTATTGAAACTAAACTAACTTAAAACATGAATTTTCCAAATGATCTATGATGTGTAGACAACCTCCTATAGATATTATCTCCTTCATATCCATATGGATGGGAAGAAGAGGATCCATCACCGGGAGCTACTATTAATGATTTAAACCCTCTTGGAAATCAACTAATTACTTACAAATGAAAGGAAATTTATTTCTACTCTATTTGATATGATGTAATAATGATAAATTACAAGAATGAAGGAAATCAAACAACAAATCCAACCTAGAATTCACAGAACAGAGGTAAATCCAGTTGTGTAGTAATTTTTCCCCTTAGTTTATCCTTTCTTTCTCTGTGTGTCCATATGAGTCCAAGGAATTAGGAATGTAAAGGTAGTAGTAGGAGAAGGTGCTTGAACAATGGCAGCTTGAAGGCAGTTTGGTTGTAATGCAAGTGGAAGAGAGATAGCACAAGTGAACAAAGCTTGGCTATGTAATTTCCAGTAGGATTATGGTAGAAATACTATGCAAGATACACAAAATTCTCAGACCATTTGCTTGAATACAAGCATTGAATATATAGGAATTGGCTGGGATGTGCCTTCATACACAAGGCAACCTTGGAGTGCCAAATCATTGGGTGAAGAGGCAGTTCAAACTAATTAAATCTATTTAAAAATAGAAGAGGGAAGGAATACCAAGCAATCAAGACTATTTTTAGGCAATTTGGTTCACAAACGTGCCCTATAAGTAGAGTAAGTAAAACCACACGTGTTAAAATAGCATGAAGAATTCTAGAAAAAGCTGTGTAGGACCGCTAGCCTATGTAGGGTGGCGATCCTGCACTAAATGCCAAAACATGCATAGAATGAAGTGGGAATCTAGAAGAAAGCATGGAAAATATAAGTAAGGATGTCTAGGCTACAAATATACACTGCAAATGGGTTTAGGAACTTGAACACCTTTTAAAAGGACATGAATCATCATTGGGGACTTTTGTAACCATTTTTCGATAATATAGCACATGTAATTTTGGGTGTGTACATATTTCCCCCTCAGAGAAGCATCTTAGCCATGAAAAGGCATAAAATGTAGAGTCTGAATATGGCATTCTTGAAATGGGGAGTTAAAAGCTATACCTGACACACCCGTGTGTTGGAATGTCATCGTCAAAACTCTCGGTACCTACAAAATGAAGAGAAGACTCAAGTACATATAGACGAAATATCAAAAAATAAATACTAAATTAAAATGATAAGAGGACTTACCATTTGTGCAGGGATATATAAATACACCTATGTTAGTGCTCCATTCTGTGAATATATGCACTCGAAATGAAGTTATAACTATATATATATATATATATATATCAAAAGAAACTCATTTTTGAATTCATTTGTGCATATAGACTTGGTGATTTTTGAGCTCTGGGCCCATGGTGACCATTTTCATCAAAATAATAGTCAAACATTTACTGCGAGATCATGATCATACCTCCGTGAGCAAGAGATAAACCAGACCAGTCTCGAGTTAGTTTTCCTCACTTGTGTGTTTTTTAAAACTAAAATGTCAAAACATCAAAATATTTGCCTAGGGGGGATCATTTTTTAAATTTCTTGTTGTAAATGAGTCTCTAGGGGGCAGCGCCCTTGTAGTAGTCTTTTATTTTGTTTGAAAATGGTCCTTTTATGCATGTTTTATTATTTTTAGGGCAACAAAACCGTACGGCAAATCGGGGTTCAGATTCGGGACCGTCGCAGGCGGGCGGTGGTTGCAGAACCACCATCCTGCACCGGGTGGCGATTCTCGAAAAGAATGACAAAACTCCATGATAATTTAAAATTTTCTGGATTTTTAATATTTTTCTATGTTTTTTATGAGCATTTTTTCAAAATATGTCACTAACTTGATCTTTTTATGTTTTGATGGATGTAGAAGAAGGAAGAGTATATATGTTGGAGTCACGAGAGGGAGTGTGACTGGCTCCCAACGATATTGGATCAATTGACTCAGGATGAGACTGATACTCTTCAGAGAGTGGGCATATGGAGGATTGCACGGGTGCCCCATGTTACTCCTACTAGTCACATACTATGTGACCTATTCTCTTATTGGGATGTAAACGGAATACCTTCCAATTTCTAGGCTCTAGGGGTGAGTCGACTATCACCCTAGAGGATGTGTCTTGTATTCTTAGGGTTCGACGCATCTTTGGGAAAATGATTGACTATGGAGATAGAATGATCCAAATCCATGATGACTTTGTGGGCCAGCTATATGGGGATGTCGTGGTCTCCTTTGGTTCAAAGAAGGGATTAAGGTCCAATCCATTCCTACTCCTCCCATACCTATTATCCATGCAAGGCCATCATGGGTATCTTGGCCTCTCGGTTGATTGGGGACAAGGGAGGTGATACACTAATCTATTGTTGGGATCCCATCATTACACAGATTGAGGCATATGGTTGTATCTATGCCTTTGGAGAATACATACTTGGAAGTACTAATCATGACTTGTATCAGATTTTCATACTACAGGGGAAGTCTTTGAGCCACCCCACATTAGTTATGAGTTGGTTGTATGAGAGGATCATCCCCTATGGGAGGGGAGTACCATTAAAGGACTCGGGGTCATCAAGGCCACCAGATGGATAGTGATGATAGTTCTCAGAGTGCCACATTAGTCAGTGGCCTCTTTGACTTTAGCAGACATGGTGGCTACCCCATACCAGGACATGGCAAGGTTGTGGGGGACTGGACGGGACCACAGTGGTGGTTTGCTCCACCACCCTTTAGTTAGTTAGATTGACATGATGGGGAAGCTTGAGACTCACCCCTTTGGCTAATTTCCTCAGTAATTCAGCCTCCCCTACATTTATATGCTTCCCCTAGTGGCACCTATGTATAGGACAATGAAGGAGGCCCGAAAGGGACCTTGCGGAGAGCCAGGTTGGACAGAGGTGGTTCTAGGAGTTCCTATCATAGTTAGGCAAGTTGTTCATGCCCAACAAGAAGATCATACCACTATTATACCCTTACTCCAGTTGGGGCTGCACCTATTCACAACGGAGAGGAGGATGAGCCCATAGACATAGAATTCGACTGCTGGGGAGTATACAAGAGGATGAGATCGGAGAGGAGACCGATGATGAGGGGTTGGGAGGTGATCTTGTGCAGGGTAGCTCACATAGAGGAGGAGAGAGATCTCGAGTGGCATGACACTCAAGACATTCTAAGAGTGGGGCGGGAGGAGTTAGTCATAAAGGAGGAGACACTTGCCTCCGAAGGACCCCTTTTCATGATGGAGAGGGTGATGATGAGTCTTTGGTGGGACGAGTATCTTGCCTCTTGTTTTTAGGAGGCCCCATGACCATCAACAACCTTATTCCACATCTAAGAGTGTGTGATCACCTAAATGATGGGTGTATAAGCCTTACCTCATTCACTATGGGTGTATAAGTTTTATTCTACCCTATAGGGCTGCACATGCACGTCGTATATTCATTCGAGAGATGCGTCGCCAAATGAGAAAGCTGGTAGGAACTAAGCTGTGGATATTATTCAAACTTTTGAGTATCAAATTTCAAATCCATCGGTGAATGAGGCATTGTAGGTAGTCAAGTGCCTTACTATGGGAGATAGTGTCATGCCCGAGGATAGGATCCTATAATTTTTAAGAGAACCCGAGTTGGGGGAGTGATTTGTAGAAGAAGAGACAAAGGAGGTACAACTTGAGTGTGCCTACCTAGAGAAAGAAAAAGGAAAGTTATTCTATTTGATAGATGATGAGGAAGTGGAAAATTTAGATGTTAACCATACTATGGGTACGCGCGCGAAAGTATTGTAAAAGTATATGAGTGATCACGCGCTTACCATGACCCATTGAAAATGAATAAATTTAACATTGAGTACGGAGATAGAGATGAAAGAACCTATCATTAGAGATTGTTGGACAAAATAAGAAGTTTCAAAACCATTGATCTACCGCACGAATTCCAATATTTATTCCCATGTGGGTACCATGAATTGAAAGGAGTACATCCCTCACTAGGAGAAATGAGGATTAAGTTGAAAGAGGTTGTGCACTCGATTCGCAAGAGACCTTATAGTATGAACCCGAATCGCATGTAAAGGTTAAGGAGGATATTGATAAGATGATAAAATCTGGTATCATTGAGGTAATTAAATAATCTAATTGGGTAAGCCTGATGGTAATTAGTATTAAAAAGGATGGAAGGATAAGAATTTTTGTTGACTATAGGTACTTGAATGTTGTGTGTTTCATATATCCTTTTCCAACCCCATTTACTGAGGATATCTTGGAAGGAGTAGCGTAAGGCGGAGATCTATTCTTTTATAGATGGATTTTAGGTTATTGCCAAGTAAGAATTGCGAAGGAAGACCAAGAGAAGACTATTTTCACCACTGAATGGGGAAGTTTTTCTTATACAGTCATGCCTTTTGGGTTAAAGAATGCATCTATTGTGTTTTCATGCATTGTGGTATAGGCCTTTCAAGACTTGATCCATAAGTTTCTGTAAGTTTACCTTGATGACTGGATGGTGTATGGGTTAGTAAAAGACCATTGTGACAATCTGAGGTTGATGTTTGAGAGATGTGGGTAGTTGAGTATCTCTCTTAACATTAAGAAGTGTTTCTTTTCTACCCCATTTGGCACTTTACTTGGTCACATTATATGCAAGGAAGGCTTATTGGTATACCCTGCCAAATTTGTTGTTATCTTGGGTTTAGAGGAGCCTACCGTCACAACGTGGTGTGTGGATTCTTATGGTAAATAATATATTATAGGAAATTTATTAAAGGCTACGCCAATATTTTCGTGCCATTGGAGGAGTTGTTGAAACATAAAGGTAAATTCCATTAGGGTGAGGTGCAACATGTGGCATTTGGCACATTGAAGGAGAAGCTTACCACCGTGCAAATTTTAGGCTTTCCCTCTTGGGATGAGTCATTTCATGTACATGTTGATGCATCCGGTATGGTGATCAAAGTAGTGTTAGCACAGCCTAGAGAGGGGATTGTTGACCATCCCTTGTATTTTCTTGTAGGAAGTTAACTCCAACATAATATAATTATACTACCACAGAGTGTGAGGCATTGTTTATGATCTACGTGCTACACAAATTTAGGTAGTATTTATTAGCAACACCTTTTATTTTCTACACAGACCACATGGCATTAAAGTACTTGGTGAACAAGCCCATTTTGCAAGGGCGCATATGTCAGTGGGTCTTATTATTTTAGGAGTTTGAGTTTATGGTTGTGGTGAAACCAAGGAAGAGTAATTTGGGACTGACCATTTATCACAGATTGACTCAGGAGAGGATGTGTAGAGCATTGAGGACACAATGTTAGATGTGTAGTTGTTTGGATTATAGTGCATTCCCTCTAACTTGGAGGATATTGTTGTTTTCCTACAAATAGGTGTGGCACCAGAAGGAATGAAGGCCATGGAAAAAATCAGTTGACTATATGTGTCGTGCCCTATATGTTGATTGGCAAAGACTTGTACAAGCTAGGCCAAGGTGAGGTTTTGTGCTGGTGTGTGTTGGAACATGAGCATACTGCAATCATGAAAGAAGCTCATGGTGGCATTGCAGGAGGTCACTATGTGGGGAATGAAACCATGCGTAAGATCTTGTTGGCAAGCCTTTGGCAGGAGATGGTCTATAAGTTTTGTATTGAATATTGCAAGGCATGTGATTATTGCCATCGCCTTGGTAAGATAGGAATAAGAGATGAAATGCCACTAAGAACTATTGCTAGTGTAGAGTCATTTTAAAAATGGGAAATTGACTTTGTAGGCCCTATTTTCCGAGCCACACGTAGGATAGGTTCACACTATATTATCACTTTCACATACTATCTTACAAGGTGGGCAGAAGCGGCACCTACAAAGGATTACATGGCGTCTACAACAGCTAGGTTCTTATGGGGAGAACATAATCAGAAAGTATGGATGTCCGTTGAGTTTAATGAGTGATAATTGTACACATTTCTTAAATGATATTGTTTGAATCTTGTTGGCAGATTTTATGGTGACGCATCGCAAAACTATGCCTTATCACCCTCAAGCTAATGAAACTGCTGAGGCTTTTAACAAGATATTAAGCCACACATTAACAAATATTTGCAATGTCAGAAGAAGAGACTGGGATGATAAAGTCTCTGCAGTGTTATGGGCATATAGAACAACTTATAAGAAATTGAATAAGGCCACACCCTTTCAATTGGTGTTTGGCACAGAGGTAGTTCTTCCTATGGAATTCATGTTGCCATCTCTGCGTATTGTGTACCCAGGAGAATTAGCTAATGAACAAGCATTAGAGGAGTGCATTGATAAACTTTTGTAGTTGGATGAGATGCGTGCCATTGCCAGATGGAGTTAGAAGACAGAGAAATCACAACATAAGGCATGGCATGATTGTCATATTAAAAACAAGAAGTTTGAGGTTGGGTAGATGGTCCTGTTGTATGATTCTAAGTTTTTGTGCCATCTAGGGAGGCTCAAGATTCATTGGTTGGAACCATATACTATCACTTATATACTTGATTCAGTGTCGTTGTCCGATTCAAGTGCTAGATGGCACACAATTACTGGTTTATTTAACAGAGTAGGTTAAAGCCCTAATATAAATAAGTTTTCTTGGTGTTTGTAAATAAGGAAGTATTGCTAATTAGTTTAGAATTTCCCTTAATGCATTTTCCTTTACATGTGTTTCCTTTGTTACTTTTCTTTTCCTTTTCTATTTTTTGTTTTGTGCACGTTTCGAATCAGTCACTAAATACATTTGAAGTGATTTCATGCGCAAAGGACCGCGCATACTTTTTTTTGTGGGGTGGATTGGCATCTAAATTTGGAAAATCATTGGTGCATTTCTAAGGAAGATGGACTATTGGAGAACTCATTCTGGGATGAATAGTGAAAGGAAGAAGAATGATTTGTGCAGAGGAGGTATTTAAATGTGTTTTTGTAGTGAAAAATGTGTTTTGGAGAAAAATCTAAGTTGAGTATAGACCATGTAGAGGAGAAATGATCATGTAGTGTAACATGAGTTAGGTGGCACCATGGGGAACTACTTGGTGGATAGCACAAAGGTTATGTACTTCGGCAAGGTGATGCATGTAAAGGAGGTTTGTGGGAGTGAATTCTTGTTTACGTGCTAGAAGGTTACTATACGCCGGAAAAGTGACAAGCGAGCGTAGGAATCTACGGGCAACTCTTCCGCATACGACCTCTTGAGGTCATGCCGAGACAGCCGGTGGGGATGGAATATGCGTGGGATGCAGACAAACTAGTTAGGCAGCCTAATGTCTTCGACACACACTAATGGAATTTGTGAATCTAAGGCAAAGAAAGCCCTTCTAACTTGGACTGGTGTAATAGATCAATCGGCAAGGATGACTGCTCGAAGGCTCCAATCAATATCGAGCTCTAGCGTGATTCGATCTATGGGTTGTGGAATACGTGGGAAATGACCTGGGATAGTTTTGTGTATGTCTCCAGATAAGGTCATATGGTGGATGGTGGAAATAATTGACTCTACGGATGATTCTCTGGCTTAGTCCAGAATTCTCTAGCTTTGTTAGCCGCTATATCTAGTAAGGACAATTGTTCGATGATGATGGGAGGAAGTGGAGTGGATTGGAAAACTAGTGTGCGTAAGCCAGTGTTTATATCCGATTGACTTATGGATTCGTTAGGCTATGGGACTTGTGGGTCACAACCGTAGACTCTTGGTTGTTGCGGTCTGTTATGGTCATATACGAAATCAAGTCCATGATTCCTAGTATCCAGTAATCATATGCTTTCTCAGATTCTATGTTTAGGACCAACAACTGCGTGATTTTCTCGAGAATATCTCACGGTGTTCATGCAACCTGGATCCTTAGACTAGTATCTATATCTATGAGAGTATCTCTGCACTTTGTTTGTGGGACCAAAGGATCAAAACAAAAGGTTTGTTCTCTTTCTAACCCTTCTACATACATGTGAATGTTTGTCTAGGGTAATCTGTAATTCGGTTGATTTGACCAAAACGTGTGTGCTTGATCGTCTTCTATGTTTAACCCTCTCAATTGAGAATTGATCAGTTGTAAATCTGTTGTTGTTTGGAATACTTGTATTCTGAGGTTTTGGTCTATGTCAACTATTGCTGTGACGAGGTTTGGTTGAGGCACGATTGGCTCAAATATGTATTCCCTGGGCTCCCGAGGTCCCGTGATTGTCATACAAAATAAAATGTAAATCTAACTGTAACAAAGAAAATTCTAACTACGTGGAATAAATCTAAAACATATATAACCTCTATTTTTCTGAGAAACCTTTTAAGAGTTTAAGGAAAGAAGCTATTTAAATGTATCTAGAAATAACAACTAAATAACAATTTAAAACAAACAAGATAACCGAGTGTAGTTATTTGTCTGTGCGATTTGTAGATTTATTCTAAATAATGCAATAACTTTCCTAATCTACTTGCAAGATTCTCGATCCTACCTCAGAAGTGAGGAGTGAATCATAGTTTCTCAGAAACTATCAATCCTCACAGCTTCCCTGGCAATATCGAGAATAGAAATTTTACCGAAATAAAGCAATTAACTATTCTATTTGATATGATTCTAACTAGAACTTTGAAAGCTAGAACCTGGATTCCATGAACAGTGGTGAATCCGATGGTGTGTGTGATCTTGTCCCCTCAGTATGATCTCCTCGTTCTTTCGTATTCACGTGGATCCAGAAAAGCGTGTAATGCTAGCATCGACAAGAATAGATATTGGGATAAGGACAACTCAGAATACAGACTGAAAAATGCGAGTAGGAGAGGGATAGCGCAAGAGTACAGAGCTTGGCTTATGCAATTCCTAGCGGGATTTTATTGCGAGTCATGCAACATAAAGCGACTAGAACCTGAAACTATCCTGCTTGAGGAGAAAAACCTGCAACTTTAATGGCTTCCTAAGCTATTCTACTCCAATGGAATGGATAAAACAACAACACTGTTTGCACAAGCTGGATATGTGGCTTACCAACAGTTGGACAATGCTAAATAAGCATGCAAAGAATTAAAACTATGGCTCTAAACAGAACAAAAGACTGAACTATGAAAATGAGAGCTTGAAAGTGAATGAGGGGCAGACCTGGCAGACAACACTTGCACAAGGTGGATATGTGGCTTACCAACAGCTGCACAATACTAACTAAGCCTGCAAATGAACTGAAACTATGGCCTCTAAGCAAAACGATAAACTGAACTATGGAAAATGAGAGGATGAGAGCAAAAGATCAGACCCTTTGTTTGTGCACAAACCATTTATTTATAGCTTTCATTCACCCAAAGATCAAAACCAAACTAAACTCTAAAAACCATAAACAATGGCCAAACACTATTCCAAGGGACCAAAAACATAAATGCATGCCCAAGTTGGCAAGGAAAGCTGGTGAAATGTTGATATTTTACGTGAGTCGCGTCAAAGCACTTTCTGGAAAACGCGTGCAGGACCACCGCTCTGAGCAGGGTGGCGGTTACAGGACCGCCGCCCTGATCAGGGTGGCGGTCACGAGACCGCCGCCCAAGCAGGGCAGCGGTTTCATAACTGAAGGGCAAAAGGCCAAGAAAAGAGGAAAAAAGGGGAAAATAAAGGACGCGGGGGCTAAGCGGGGCATGCGCAGGATGTTAACGCATACTCAGGGTTTTCCGGATCCCGAACACCTTGCGAGGAGACCTGTATCATCATTGGGGCACTTGTTACATTGTTCCGGTAGTACAGTACCTTACAATTTTGGGTACGTACATATTGCCCCCTCGGAGAAGCATTTTAGCCATGAAGAGGCGTAAAATGGTGGGTCCGAGTATGGCGGTCCCGAAATGGGAAGTTAGAAGTTATACCTGACACGTCCGTGTGTTGAAATGACGCCATCCGAAATTCCTGCTACCTACAAAACGAAGAGAGAACTCAAGTGCAGATAGATACAATAGTTCAAAAAATAAATGCTAAGAAAAAAAGGGAATGAGAACATACCATTCGTGTGGGAAAGGAATTTGCCTCCATCAATGCTCCAAACCTGCGAAAAAGTTATTTAAAATGAAACAGAGTGCTATATATATGAAAGTGGGCCCATTTTCCTATTCATTTGCGTGAGTCGATTTGATTGATTTTGAGCTCTGGGACCCACGGTGACGGTTTCTTGCGTGAGTAGAGTCAAAACATCGGCGGTGAGATCGTGATCATGCCTCCACGTGTGGAACACCACCCCGCATTAGATCACGGGTTGGTTTTTCTTCAATTTTGTGTTTTTCCCCCTTCAAATTTGAAATGTTAAATTTGTTGTAATGGGGGTCATTTTTAAAATGCTAGTGTTAAGAGGTCCATCTAGGGGGGGCGCCTACTGGGTAGGCTCCATTTTTAGATTAAATGGTCATTTTTGGGACTTTTTAGGTGTTTTTAGATTAAAAACCTGCGTGGGTTTTCAGACCACGACCGCCGCCCTGGGGCGGCGGTTACACAACCGCCACCTTTAAGGTGGCGGTTACAAAACCGCCTCCCTGCTCAGGGCGGCGGTTTTGCACAGAATGCAAAAGGAACCTATATTTGAGATTGCACTTGTATTTTTAGCCTTTCTACATGTTTTTATGACTCTCTTGGTATTGTTTAGATATTAACTTGCTCTGTTTTGTGTGTTTTTGGGTGTATGCAGGTGAGAGAGGAGTACATTAGATGGAGTAGAGAGAGTGTGTGATTGGCTCTCAGGGGTACTGGATGCCCTCTCACAGGACGAGGAGGACACACTACAGAGAGCCGGCATATTGCGCATATCACGCGTGCCCCATGTTGCACCATCTAGTCACATCCTTTGTGACTTATTTTCTTACTGGGATGCAGATCGGAACACCTTCCGACTGCCAGGGGTCCGTGGTGAGTGGACCATCACATTAGAGGATGTCTACCGCATTCTGGGGGTCCCGATCATCGGGAGGTGACTTACATTAGAGACAGCAGGCTCACGGGCACAGATTACACAGTGGGCAGCTTATATGGGAGATGCAGCCATCTCCACGGGGTCGAAGAAGGGGGTGAGAGTTTGATCCATTCCTTCTTTTCCTATCCCCATATTTCGACAGGCCATCATGGGGATCCTTGCCTCGAGATTGATTGGGGACAAGGGAGGGGACACATTGTTATATTGCTGGGCCCCCATCATTGCACAGATAGAGGGGCATGGCCGGATATACGCCTAGGGTGCAGATATTCTAGGGACCACCTACCATGATCTATATAGGGTGGTCCGTTTACAGGGACAGTCATTGAGCCACCCAACTCTAGTCATGAGTTGGGTGTATGAGCATTTTATCCCTTATGGTAGGGGTGTGGAGGTGGTAGATCCTGGGGCTGTGAGGGCAGCCAGATGGATGGACATGTCGGTGCTCAGAGCACCTCATCAGCCAGTTGCCTCCCTTACTACTGCAGACATGGAGGTGACACCGTACCAGCTTATGGCGGCATATGGGGTGAGGAGACTCTTACCCTGATCTCCTACTCCACCACAGGGTAGCTTATTGATCGAGTGGGACGAGTGGAGGTACATCCTTTCGGTCGGGTTCCTCAGCAGTTTGGCCTTCCATATATGGGCATGCTTCCCCCAGTGGCGCCAGTTTACAGATCAGTTCGCGAGGCCAGAGGGGGGCCTAGAGGCCGAGGTTGGATAGTGGTCACTCCTGGCATTCCCATTGCAGCCAGGAGGATAGTTCACGCTAGAGGGAGAGCCGGTGCACCTCGGGCACCTTTGCTTCAGATTGTTGTGGGTCCTACTCATAGTAGCGATGACCCCATAGATATTGACTCGACTCTGAGGAGTTCACAGAGGGAGGGTCAGAGGAGGAGACTGATGATAGTGATCCTGAGTGGCATGACACTCAGGACATTATGCAGGCAGAGAGGGCTGAGCAGAGCGTAGAGAGGGTGACTCTAGTTTCAGAGGAGCCACTCTCCCAGGGCCATGGTGGAGAGGATGAGTCTGTTGCGGGGTGACACATTGCTCCTGCCACAGGAGCAGCCCCTCAGTCGGCAGCGGCATCCGCGGCGGGTGCTGGTCCCAGCGACCCATCCTGGAGGCCTGGTGATCCGAGTAAGTTACCCTTTCTCCCTTTTAATGTTTATATGTAGGCTCTCCTTAGTTGCTATTGTTGTATCTTTTAGCCTCTTGCTTGGTTTCTAATTTTTTTTCTCCTTTGTTTGCAGAGACTGTTGACGAGTGGCGGGATTTGATCCGCAGGGTATGTACCGATTCCCTAATGATCCCCATGGATAGGACCCGCGGAGCTATCCGTAGATGCCGGGGAGCCCTCAGCAACCGGTAGACATACCGATGTCTTCGCTCCCATTTGGCACGTGGCCAGGATGGTGTCGACCCTCCGCACAGAGTTAGTGGGTTACAGGACGGCTGAGCACCTCATGAGGAGCCATTCTCGTGGTGAGACCGCAGCTGCCCCTCGGGACCCTGAGCCCTCCGTACATTCAGAGCGCCGGCGTAGCCGGAGTCCTAGGCGTGGGCATGCACCTTCGGAGGGGTCTCGCAGGGATTGAGAAGCCATTTGGCTCTCGTGTATTTTGTATTATATATTCTTTGTATATCACGGGCTCTTTGAGCATTTTGACCATGCTTAGAGCATGATGGCATTGTATATAAACATTGATTATTTATATATATGCATTCGTTTTGGATTAAAAGCTTGGCACTCATGTTTTCCTTTCTATTTCCAGTTTCCTTGTGTATACTACGATGTATGTTTATATGCTTTTTAGAATGTATGCAATGGAGAACAGATGATGCAAATGTTTGCTTTCTTTTTGTGTTTCATGATGCTGATACATGATACTGTAGATATATTGTGATTTTGAATCTTAGCTTCTGTGAGCAATTTGGATACCTCATGTTTGTTTTGCAGAGTGATGAATATAACTAGTATGATGAACAGATTAATTTGCCCCATTCCTAACTCCACGCAACTAGTAAGATGCGAGGGCTCATCACCGAGAGTCAAGAAGGGCGCAAGTTATGAAATGTGGTGAAACGATAGTGATGAAAGACAGACAAAGCTTTGGCGGAACCAAATTGGAAGCTACAAGCTTACTCTACCCGAATGACTTCATAGTTTAGAATGCACTTGCTTTGCGGTTTATCTAGACTTAGATCCATAGATGGCCACATAGTAGACAAGATCTGGGTTTTTAGGATTTTAATTCTTTTGGGATTTTGCACATCTGATTCATTTGTTTTTGACTCAAAGTTTCAGAGTTTGAATTGTTTGTTTATGACTTTTAACGTTTGCTTTGTCAAGAGGACCCCCTGTACTTTGCCCCATGCTACTAGTAAGAAGCGTGGGTTTATCACCGTGGGCAAGGTATAGGCGAGTAAGGGCATTTCCATCCTTTCCCAACCCTACGTCACTAGTAAGAGACGCAAGCTCATCACCGAAGGTTGGTGGGGCAAGGAAATGTGTAAAATTAAAATTTTCTGTTTAATCACTTGTTGACTTGTTTTCTTGAGTAAAATGTCAGTATGTGCTTATTTCCAAAGAGATATATATATGGGATAGATGTGACACCATGAAGCTTCTAGAATAGACCATAGGCAAGACACCTATCCTAAGAAGAAATCAAAGCGAGAATAAACTTGCAGATCTTGGTATGGTTACCGTTAAGACTTTGTCATGTTTGACTTTATTTGATAAAAGATTCCAAGATGATTTGATGATATATGAAGATGGAGAGGTATGATTAAAGATATTTATGCCAAAAACATCATGAGTTTGTAGTGAATTGCTTTGAGAATAGATTCCTTGATCACAATTTATGTAAGAAACAAGCGGACAAAATGATCTTAATCTATATGAAAATGCAATGTAGATAATTATACAAGTAGTGCTAGTTGCTTATGCGTAGAACCACTTGAGGTGCAGGGAATTGACTGTTTCAGCCAAATTCCTCACCTTCTAGCGTACATAAGAGGTAAGCACCATTTCTGTAGTCCTTCATGACTTGGTATGGGCCCAACCATTTGGGCCGGAATTTCCTTCCTTCGCCGGTCTTCTTGTCGATTCGGTTGTCTAGCCTTAGAACTAGATCACCTTCGTATATGTCGTGTTCATAGACCTTCTTGTTATACTGCCGGCACATCCGGTCAGCATAAGCTCTATGTCACTATTCAGCATCTAACCTAGTTTCATCTAGGCTTTCTAGTTGGGAAAGACGTGCTTCTCTGTAAGCGTCTTCATCCAGAATCCCTTGTAGTGAAATGCGGAGACTGGGTATTTCGACCTCAAGTGGGAGAACTGCTTCTGCCCCAAATACCAGTGAGAAAGGAGTTGCTCCGTTGGTGTTCTTATTGAGATTCGGTGGGCCCACAAGGCCAGATATAACTTCAAAGCCAATCTCGTTTGTTTTCTTTTACCGTTTTAAGGAGAATGGCTTTGGCGTCTTGTTTGTCACTTGCCTATCCGTTGGCTTGGGGGTAATACAAGGAAGTCATATGATGGCTTATCTTAAATTTATTGCATAGTTCACAAACCTCTTCATTTTTAAAGAAGTTCCATTATCGGAGATAATGATTTGCGGATACCGTACTGCGCAAATGATTTGGTTCAAAATGAACTTGGCGATCACAGGAACCAGTACAGTAGTAAGAGGCATGGCCTCCACCCATTTGGTAAAATATTCAGTGGCCGTGATTATAAAATTATGGGCCGTCTGTGGATGAGGAGAGAATTTCCCTATTAAGTCTAGACCCCATGTAGAAAAGGGCCATGGAGTAGCGATTGGTTGTAGAGCTTGTGCTGGCATGTGGATCTCATGGGAGAATTCTTGGCACTTACGACACCTGCGTACAAACTCTATTGCGTCATGTTCTAGAGTGGGCCAGAAATAGCCCATTTGATGTATTTTTCGAGTAGTGGCGTGGCCACCAAAGTGGCCTCCACATATTCCGCTGTGAGATTCATGGAGAATCTTCTTGGATTCTTCTGTGTTGACACATCTTAGGAGTATTCCGTCGAATGCCTTTCGATAGAGAACTTTCTCTATAATGACGTATTTAGCTACGATTATGCGTAACCGCCTTCTTTGTTGTGGTGTAACTCCTTCTGGGTACGTATGGTCCATGATATAATTAATGATATCAGTGTACCAAAGACACTCAGAGATAGAGGGTCGGGCTTCGATGTAGTATATGCACTCATCTGGAAAGTCTAAATCTACTAAATCACCTCCGTCTAATGGGTTGTCAGCTAACCAATCTGCGATGATTTGTCCTTTAACCGACTTCTGATTTACAAATGTTAATTTGAATTCTCCCATTAAGGTTATAAAACGTCCAGCCTTTTTAGACAATGACCCTTGTGTGAGGAAAGTCCGTAAATGGTCCGTTTTTACCATGACCCTCGTTTCTTGATTCAGCATATAATGTCTTAGGCGTTTAGTAGCAAAGACTATGGCAAGGCATTCTCATTCTACCTATGTATAGCGTGTTTCATAGTCGAGCAGCGTTCGGCTGATGAAATAAATCGTGTGTTCTCTCTTGTTATCGTCTTCTTGGGCCAACATACAGGCCAGCGAGACATTGGTAGCCCGTGAATATAAAATTAACGGGTGATCTAGCTTAGGTGGCATTAGCGTAGGTGGTGATAAAGGAAGCACTTAAGCGCATCAAAGGCTTCATTGCAGTCTTTGGTCCAATCAATGCTATAGTCTTTCTTGAGTAAATTGTTGATTGGATGAACGGCGAAGCTTAAGTCTGGGATGAATCTTCGGATTGCACCCAGCTTTCCGAGGAATGACCTGACTCCAGATTCATTTGAAGGTGGAACCATTTCGAGGACAGCCCAGATTTTGGTTGGGTCGACATCTATCCCTCGTGACGATATGATATAACCTAGGAGCTTCCCTCCCGTTACACCAAAGACGCATTTCTCTGGGTTTAGCGTGACTCCGTATTCTATTAGGCGCGAAAGAATGACGCGGAGTACTTCCGGATGGTCACAACGCTTCTTGGCTTTAGCCAATAAGTCATCAATGTAAGATTCCATGATTTTATGGATTAGATCATGAAATATATATGTCATAGCTCGCTGGTACGTAGCACCGGCGTTCTTGAGACCGAATGGCATAACAGCGTAGCAATAGGTTCCCCAAGGAGTTATAAACGTGGTTTTAGCTTGATCTTGCTCAGATATTCTGATTTGATTGTATCCTGAGAATCCATCCATGAGAGACAAAAGCTCAAACCCAGTTGTTGCATCAACAATGACATCAATAGATGGCAACGGGAAGTCATCCTTAGGACATGCTTTGTTGATGTCTCGAAAATCTATGCAGATGCGTATCTTTCCATTCTTCTTGAGAACGGGAATGATGTTAGATACCCATTGGGAGTAGTCGACTGGCTTGATGAATCCTACCTGAAGGAGTTTTATTACCTCCTCCTTTACCATGAGAGCTACTTTGGGCTTCATGGGTCTTGATTTTTGTTTAATTGGATTTGCATCTAATTTAGTGATGAGGTTGTGCACCGCAATGTGAGGTGCGACTCCTGTCATCTCCTTATAATTAAATGCAAATGCCTTCTGATGTTCCTTGAGGATCTAAGTATGTATTTCTACTTCTTCTGGGGTTAACGAGGAACCTAGTTTCAATATTCTTGGTTCATCTTCTGTCCCGATGTTGACATCGATTGTTTCTTCGATCAAAGAGGCATTACCCTCTTCGAACTCAGGTGGTGTTTGGGTTAAATCCAAATCATCCCCATTTTCTACTGCGTATATGCTAGGTTCTATTTGTGAGGGATGATCCATCACGGGATTTCCGAAGTAAGAAGATGAATGTGGAATTAGGGATAAATCTAGCATATGATAGGAGAGATGTAGTGCTGCATAGGCGTTTAAGTAATCCAAAGTAGCCGCATCACTATCAATACGGTCTAGGATGGTAGATTCACTTTTTCTTGAAAGAGGATTTGTCATTATTTTTATCAATGGTTCATCACGAATGGACACCGTGAACTGGGTATCTTCTAACTCATTGCTTGGAGTAAAACGTGATCTTTGAGGTTTCTATTATTGAATCGGCGAGAAGATTTTTCTCTCGCGGGATTGCTTCAATGGATATGAAGTTAAATGCCTTGCTTAAATTTAATACAAGCATTTTTGTAAAGCTGCAAGTGTTCGGCTTTGGTTTCGTATACCTCAGAAACTTGGTTTGCCACTAATTGCGAGTCTCCTAAGACTCTGATGTTATCAACACCAATTCTTTTGGCTAAGGTGAGGCCAAGGAGGAGGGCTTCGTACTCAGCGCCGTTGTTTTTGCATTCAAAGTTTAACTTAAAGGCGAATGGGAGGACTTTCTCCTCGGGTGAAGTAAAATTATACCTACCCCGCTCCATGGCATTTAGCTCCGTCAAAATGGGAGTCTAATACTTAGTCGGGAGTATATATGTTGGGGCATCTGCTGCGTTTGCACACTCTACTTCTACCATACAGAGGTCCTCTGCTAGAAGGGAACCAACACCTAGGGAATATCCTATGCCTACTGAATCAAATGGTAAGAACATTGGTGAATCTTGTTCTATTAACTCAATGATTTTTGCAGTAGTCCCTAATGATACCGTTTCTTTAGCTTTATCGTTAGGGGTTGGGGTTGTTTTGGCTATGCTGATAGTTTCAAGATCCGTTGTAGGTACCAACTTCTCCTCTGGTTTTGGGTCAATGGGTTTATTAAGTTGGTTTGTTGGAAGTTCAAATTCTAAGTGCACACCTGGTCTTTTCTTTAAATCAGCTAGGTGCAAATTGAAAGGTTTTGGATCACCTTTGGCTACAAATACCTTTCCTAGATGCAAGAATCTTACTTCTTGGAATAACGTAGAAGGGATTGCCTTCATTCGGTGTATCCATGGTCGGCCGAGTATCATATTATAATTAGTTTCCCGATCTATAATATAAAACTCAGTTAGGATTGTTTTGGGTCCTAAGGTGACCAGAAGTATTATAGTTCCTATCGAAGTGGCTTTAAGGCTATCATAGCCTCTCAATTTATTTCGAGTGGTGGAATAGTTTGTTTCCCCATATCCTAGTTTTTGGAGGAAAGAGAAAGGGACTATGTTAATTGCAGCCCCATCATCAACCATTGCCCGTTTTACATAGTTATTATAAACCCATACTTGTAAGTGTAAGTCTGGATCACCTCGGCGGGTGATCTCAACATCTGTGGGCATTTTACTTATTTCAAATATGAATTCAACATCCTTGTCCAGCTGCCCCGGAGGGTGGATATCAAAATCTACGTTATTTACTTGTGTTTGGAAGGTGGAGTGATGTTAATTAGATGACCTAGACCTAATGCTTTTAAAAGAGCAGCTCGTGAGGAGGATAGTTTTTAGTAAATCCAAAAATGAAATGTGCGAGAAGGTATTTGTTAGGTCACTAATTAAATCATAGGCACCTATGGATTTTTCTACTATTTGTTGACTCTTATCTGTTTCTGACAGGTGACTTGGGCTGGGTTGAGAGAAATATTCTCGTGTTCTTGTTATAGCTTTGATAGGTAGTTCAGCGTCTAATTCTACCAAGACTGACTATCTTAGGTCTTGGTTGACTTCTAATTGTGGCACAAGCCCGATGGATTTAGTGAAGTCGAGGCTTCGTGATCATTGTTTCCTATCATTACACTTTTGTTTGTTCCAGTTGGATTCAACCTATTGCTATCATGATTTGGGAGTGGATCGTTAAAGATCTTGAGAGGAGCATTACGAGGGGCGCCTTTGTGAGCGTATTTGGTGGTGATGACACGGGATCTGCGCAAAAAAATCTGTGAAGAACTATCTTTGTTCTTCTAGTAAACGTTGCATGAATTTATTGTAGTCATGGCACGTTCTAGTATCATGACCCCGAATTTTGTGGAAACCACAATAAGAATTGGGATTGTAATTCCTGTTTTGTTGGTTTGGTGTATATTGTGGCCTAAAATTCTGATCAAACTATTGCCTATTAGGATTAAAATTTTGCATTTGTTGTTTCTGGCTTTGGTTTTGATAACCAAATGAGTTTTGGCTTGGCCCTTGTATAGGATTTCACCGTTGTTGTTGTTGTTGTGGATGGTTAAAATCCACTGTATTGATTGTCGGGGTAAAGTTGTTGTTTCGTTGGTTGTTTGTTTGTGATGGAGTATTGACAACATTTACCTTCTTGGGCTGGTCGGTTACTCCATCCGTTGTTACACCCTGATTTTTGTTAAGGATTTTGGGTCCTTGATTGACATTTGTGGTAGTGGGATAATTTGTAGTGTTTTGATTGGGGGCGATCAACTTCCCGTTTGCTCCATATGTTTTGCGACCACTATCTATCGCTGCTTGGTCTATTCGAAGAGCGCTCTCAAGTACTTCATCGTAAGTTCTTAGTGGGAACTTCTGGACTTCTTCCTTCACCTCTTTGCTAAGAGAATGAAGGAATAAGTCACATAGTTCCATCTGATCCATGTTTGGAGCACTTGTTGAAGAATAAAGAAGCTGTACACCACCTCACTGGATGAAATGGGCGATGATTCGTTGTGTTCTTGTTTGATGTGCAAGAATTCCTTGATTCTGTTCTCAAGCAGTTTGTTCATGTCGAATGCCTTAATGAATTACGATACGAAATTTGTTTAAATGAATGGATGGAGGCTTCAGGTATTCTATAATACCAATCGAGAGCAATGCCTTCCAAGGTTTTGGGGAATATTTTAGCAACAACCCCATCCCAAGGGAGTAATTCACGTATGGCTGTAGCGTAAGCTTTGATATGCACATTTGGATCTCCCTCGCCTTTGTACTTGGGTAAATCGGGAAGAGGTCTTGGAAGCATGACGCTTCGTATGGTGAAGTCTAAGGGTTCCTTCAGATATTCTGAATAAGTCCCTATCGCATAGTTTTCGACCATTGATGGTGGTTGTTGAGGGAGTGGTGGTGGGATGGGTTGTTGGTATGGCGCAGTGTATGCATTGGCAGGGGCATAGGGAAGTCCCTGCGTTTGAGCAAAAGGGGCGGGAGAGGAGAACATATCTCCCTGTGGTGATTTGGAGTACATGTTTAAGTATGACGGGATATTGTCTAGTAATGGGTTGTTTGATACTAGACCGGGAGAAATAATGTTAGAGATGATAGGCCTTGTTGGCATTTGTTGTGATGCGAGGAGGCATGCCTAATGTGCCTACTCCTGTGAGGAGATCTACTTGGCCAGAGTGATATGGAGGATTGGAACTTCCTGCTTGCATGAACTGAGGATTTTGACTTGCTTGAGCAAGTTCTAACCCTCTCACTTTTTCTACTAATGTTGAAATGACTTCATTTGGTGAAGTCACGGTGCTTTGCCTGAGCGGCATTTGTTGTATACCATGGTGTTGTATAGGCATGTGATATCCTGCTATAAACTGATCGCTATCTTGCCAAGTTTCTCCGAGAGTATTTCCTATATGTAGTGGCATAGAGGTATTTTCTTGAAAAGAGATTTCGGGTTGTATTTGTAAACCTCCTATAGGTGGGTACATACCCCGAGAATGTTGTTCACTCCTAGGATAACGTATTGATTGTTCATCATCTAAGACCAGGTATGGGTCAGATTGTCTACTAATTTGTGGTCTAAGTAGCATCTGAGGAGACGAACCAGATTC
Organism: Taxus wallichiana var. yunnanensis; assembly: GCA_018340775.1. Lineage (NCBI taxonomy): Eukaryota > Viridiplantae > Streptophyta > Pinopsida > Cupressales > Taxaceae > Taxus > Taxus wallichiana. Next base: position 312,243,877 of record CM031236.1, read on the forward strand.
TCCGGTAAATGTCATATTGTTCGAGCCTGAAGGCTCTGTTTGTTGCATTCGAGGGGGTTGATCTAACTCCCCTGTTTGAAAAGACGAGTTATATCTGTTTCTTGGGGTTTGTGTTGACAACTGATTAGTTGAATAGTTGTCACCCCATACTGAGAGTGAGGGTGATGATTATGCATTACATTGGGCATAGTATGCCTTGAGACCCAAGAGGGGTCTACCATACGCATCGAATCCCGACATATTCGGAGGGTATATGAATACCCGCAGAATAATGAGAAGGAGCGAAGGTGAAAGTTAATGAGGTACAGAAGGTGAAACAGTTGTTTGTTTCACGTCGGGTTCACCAATTTTGTACGCCATAAAAGTCACAAGCGAGCGCGGGAATCTACAGGAAACTCTTATGCGTACCCGACCTCCCGAGGTCATGCCGAGATAGCCGGTGGGGATGGAATATGCGTGGGATGCAGAAAAACTAGTTAGGTAGTCTAATGTCTTTGACACGCACTAATGGAATTTGTGAATCTAAGGCAAAGAAAGCCCTTCTAACTTGGACTGGTGTAATAGATCGATCGGCAAGGATGACTGCTCGAAGGCTCCAATCAATATTGAGCTCTGGCGTGATTCGATCTATGGGTTGTGGAATACGTGGGAAATGACTTGGGATAGTTTCGTGTATGTCTCAGATAAGGTCATATGGTGGATGGTGGAAATAATTGACTCTACGGATGATTCTCTGGCTTAGTCCAGAATTCTCTAGCTTCATTAGCCGCTATATCTAGTAAGGACAATTGTTCGATGATGATGGGTGGAAGTGGAGTGGATTGGAAAACTAGTGTGCGTAAGCCAGTGTTTATATCTGATTGACTTATGGATTCGTTAGGCTGTGGGACTTGTGGGTCACAACCGTAGACTCTTGGTTGTTGCGGTCTGTTATGGTCATATACGAAATCAAGTCCTGATTCCTAGTATCCAGTAATCATATGCTTTCTCGGCTTTTATGTTTAGGACCAACAAGCTGCGTGATTTTCTCGAGAATATCTCACAGCGTTCGTGCAACTGGATCCTTAGACTAGTATCTATATACGTGAGAGTGTCTCTGCACTGTTTGTGGGACCAAAGGATCACAACCAAAGGTTTGTTCTCTTTCTAACCCTTCTACGATCATGTGAATGTTTGTCTAGGGTAATCTGTTATTCGGTTGATTTGACCAAAACGTGTGTGCTTGATCATCTTCTATGTTTAACCCTCTCAAGCTGGCCCGATCGGTTGTAAATCTGTTGTTGTTTGGAATACTTGTATTACGAGGTTTTGGTCTATGTCAACTATTCTTTGTGATGAGGTTTGGTTGAGGCACGATTGGCTCAAATATGTATTCCACTGGGCTCCACGAGGTCCGTGATTGTCATACAAAATAAAATGTAAATCTAACTATAACAAAGCAAATTCTAACTACGTGGAATAAATCTAAAACATATATAACCTCTATTTTTCTGAGAAACCTTTTAAGAGTTTAAGGAAAGCAGCTATTTAAACATATCTAGAAATAACAACTAAATAACAATTTAAAACAAACAAGATAACCGAGTGTAGTTATTTGTCTATGCGATTTGTAGATTTATTCTAAATAATGCAATAACTTTCCTAATCTACTTGCAAGATTCTCGATCCTACCTCAGAAGTGAGGAGTGAATCATAGTTTCTCAGAAACTATCAATCCTCACAAGACATCCTGGCAATATTGAGAATAGAAATTTTACGAGAAATAAAGCAATTAACTATTCTATTTGATATGATTCTAACTATAACTTTGAAAGCTAGAACACGGATTCCATGCAGAGCGGTGGTGAATCGATGGTGTGTGTGATCTTGTCCCCTCAGTATGATCTCCTCGTTCTTTCATATTCACGTGGATCCGAGAAAAGTGTGTAATGCTAGCATCGACAAGAATAGATTTGGGATAAGGACAACTGACTCGAATACTGAGGTGAAAAATGTGAGTAGGAGAGGGATAGCGCAAGAGTACGAGCTTGGCTTATGCAATTCCTAGCGGGATTTTATTGCGAGTCATGCAACATAAAGTGACTAGAACCTGAAACTATCCTTCTTGAGGAGAAAACCTGCAACTTTAATGAATTCCTAAGCTATTCTACTCCAATGGAATGGATAAAACAACAACATGTGTGCCTGAAATTTGGATATGTGGCTTACCAACAGCTGGACAATGCTAAATAAGCATGCAAAGAATTAAAACTATGGCTCTAAACAGAACAAAAGACTGAACTATGAAAATGAGAGCTTGAAAGTGAATGAGGGGTAGACCTGGCAGACAACACTTGCACAAGGTGGATATGTGGCTTACCAACAGCTGCACAATACTAACTAAGCCTGCAAATGAACTGAAACTATGGCCTCTAAGCAAAACGATAAACTGAACTATGGAAAATGAGAGGATGAGAGCAAAAGATCAGACCCTTTGCTTGTGCACAAACCATTTATTTATAGCTTTCATTCACCCAAAGATCAAAACCAAACTGAACTCTAAAAACCATAAACAATGGCCAAACACTATTCCAGGGGACCAAAAACATAAATGCATGCCCAAGTCGGCAAGGAAAGCTGGTGAAACGTTGATATTTTACGTGAGTCGCGTCAAAGCGCTTTCTGGAAAATGCGTGCAGGACCGCCGCTCTGAGCAGGGCGGCGGTTACAGGACCGCCACCCTGATCAGGGCGGCGGTCACGAGACCACCCGCCAAGCAGGGCGGCGGTTTTGTAACTGAGGGGTAAAAGGCCAAGAAAAGAGGAAAAAAGGGGAAAACAAAGGACACGGGGGCTAAGCGGGGCATGCGGGATGTTAACACATACTCCGAGGGCATTTCCGGATCCCGAACACCTTGTGAGGAGACTTGTATCATCATTGGGGCACTTGTTACACTGTTGTTAAAAAGATATAGTACCTTACAATTTTGGGTACGTACAGTTACGACTATAGGACGTGAAGGGAAGTCGCGGAAGTTGAATTAAGTGCAAATATTGCTTTATTAAAAAGTGAAGTTAAGACACGTGGTCGGAGGGACATTAAGGTGTTGAAAAAGTATAAATAGAGGGTAAAGGTATTCATTTTAACTACTTTACCTTAATAAATTTTGTGCTCCCAAAATTGAAGTGCGGTGAGGGTTTTGAGAAGGAAGTGAGATACTTGTCACGAACCAGTGGAGTTGTGCATACTACGGCGTGAGCTTGCGGTGTGCAAAAAAAAGGAAAGAAGACAATAGAACAACAAAGGGTTGTGTGAAAGAGAAGTGTTTGAAGTCATCGAGTTCGTCATACAGGGGAAAATCAAAAACACCTAGGGCATGGAAGAATGAGAAAGGATATGGCACCAAAGAAGGGTAAGAATAAGAAACCAGTGGTGGAAAAGGAAGAACCCGTGGAAGTTTATTCGGAAATACAGTATCCCCCATGGGTTATTAAGGCATAGAAGTGGAGCTTGAAGTTATATAGATGCAAAATTAGTGAGTTCAACCACAGAACCACTGACTACAAAAATTTGATGCAGAAGGATTTGTACAACGATATCCTAGGGTTAGAAAAACAAGGAAACCCTAGGGTAGATGACTTGGTAAAGGAGTTGTAGAAAACTGGGGTTTTTCAGCTTTGGGAGCTGTCATTTTTTGCTAAACCCTCACCATTTTTCACATGGTTGATGTCACAAGTTCATGAAGACTTCTTATACTTTGGGAGGAGGATGAGACTCACAGGAAATTTAATCCATAGGGTAATGAGCCTATAAAACGTTGGTGAGGATATGGCCCTCGATTTGGGTGTCGAGCTATGAAAGTGGAAGAGTTAGAGAAACAATTAAACTATGAGAAAGGGGGGAGGGCTGAAGTTATTGCGAGATATTGGACCCAAAGTGTTGATATTCACTTTCCAACTCATTAGTTGCAAGTTTGGTGTGTCTAAGAGATGGGACGAACATCAAAAAGATATTATTTTATGTTTCCTACTGAGTTTCCAAGCAGGCACACTATAACTTTGCACAATTTATTGTGAATAGTATCATTAAGGAGGCCAAGTACGAGAATGACTTAGGAGAAAAAATTACTCTGGGGTCCATACTATTATTAATTGTATTTTGGGAAGTTGGTTTCCCGGATGCACCATAAGGGAACATTTGGGTTTACTCACCGGCACACATGCCTCCTATTGTATAGTTTAAGAATTTTAATTGTGGACGGGAACATATCCAATACGTATAAGGCGTAAAATGAACAAGTGGTGTGAGAGGCTGCGCGGAGCTTTTGAAAATGAATGGCACATCCCACATGAGCTACCATAGATTTTTGGGACCAAGTGTAGTTTTTATTATGTAACACTTCGTTTGGTGCGGTTCATGATGACCAAAGGAGAATTGGGGCTTTGGTGCAAGCTTATGTTTGCATTCACCGCTAAATACATGAAGTGTGCCATGTTAGTTGAAGACGCTGCATGTGATTGACCTTCGATGCGGATAAGGTGGAAACTAATGTTCACACCTGTATGAAACCTACGAGATATAACTCAAGGCTATCATATGTGGAGACCTTGGAGCCTGAATTTCTGGATCTGCATCCACATATCAATGTTACCATCAAATGCTACATCCACTGGGTATTTTGTACGAGATGCACCCCAAGATGTAAGCATGAGTTGAGGTGGAGGTTAGAGATGCCACCTTCCCAAGGCCACGTGAAGTGTCGATCCCTCTAATAAAAGTGGTCCAAGCGAGAAGAAGTATTAATAGAATAAGAAGAGCGTGAAGGTAAGTTGAACACTTCCTGAAAGAGAAAATACTATACGTGTCGAGGTAGCAGTGGGGGTGCAAGTACATCACAACCTAGCAGCGTTGAGGACTCACAAGTAGAGTGCAAGGAAGGTGAGTTACCTAGAAGGAGAGGAGCCAAAAAAGAAGAAACAAAAGGTACATGAGCTTTCTAGTTCGACAACAGAAACAGGCTCGGAAGAATATACCACTGACCTTTAGGAGGAACTTGAGGCTGAGCTCGAGGAAGAAGAGAAGAGAAGGGCTGAGGTAGACACAAGGTGGAGGTTGATGCGTGTGCCAAGGAAAATGCTCATTCGATGGAGGGCGAGAGTCCAATGTGAGGTCTTCTCCTACACAGCCCAAAAAAGGAAGGAAGAAAATAAGGGAGACTCCTTTGTCATGAAGGAGGATAAAGGATTCATTCTAGGATCAAAGAAGCAACGAAAAAGTGCAAGGTTGTAAGGAAGAAGTGGATGCCTATGTCCCCACATATGGACTTCATGGATGATCCCACGAAGGTGTTGTGTGTAATATTTCAAGGTAGCCTCCCTCGGAGAAGCTACATACATTGGATCTTTTGGATCAAAGTGGGGGCATGACAAGAACTAGGAAGATGATAATCGGAACCTACGTTGCCATACGCAAAGGATCCACGATTTTGAGGTCAATGATCATGCAATCGAGACCATTAATCTAAAGAAGAAGGAAGGAGAGACATACAAGGTGGTGGATCTAATCCACCTCACCGATGAGAAGGCATGCAACGCACCACGAAGATGTCCTCGGACATAATACAACGCAACTTAGGCGTAGGAGCCACTTTGTTCAAACCTTATTTGCGACAAAGAAAGAAAAAGAAAGGGAGGTAGAGAAAATACACCTCGGACTTAAGGGTGAGAAGGCATGGATGAAGGAGGCCTATGATCGAGCTAGTGCCCTAGTCAAAATTATCTTTGTGTAATGTCGCGTTGGTGAGCCAAGCCAAGATAGACTATGGTGATGAAATGGAGTATCTGGAGGACTTGGTAGGGATGTTGTTGGTCAACATCAAGGATGGCACAAGACCAATAGCTACGAGAACTCGCCCAAGAAAAGGAAAACAATAAACTCATGATTGAGGCCAAAATTTTGGAGTTGGAGGATCTTCTCACCCAGCTCAAAGAGGTGAATATCTTGGCGAGACAGGGGCTTCAATAGCTACGGAAGTTCGAGCCCATAGTCAATGTGTGGGTAGTAAAGGAAGAGGCCGCTCTCAAGGCCTTGCAGGAGAAGGTACCAAAAAAAAAGTATGAGCGGGCACAGATTAATTGTTAACACTCTGCATAAAAATACAAAATAAACACTAAGCACGAGAAATTGTATTTTCAGATTGGTGAACACCGAGACTCCATCACCGAATGTATGGATGATTTTGGGGTCTTTGCATGGGCTGATGGTGGTGATTAAGGATCGAAGGATAAGGTGGAAGATGTCACACGGACCAAATACCCGGTATGTCAAGAGAAGTTTCGGGGAAGGAATTGTGAGTTGGAGGCATGGAAAAAGTTGAAGGGGGAAATAGATGCATAATTCCCTCGAGTTAATCCAGTTGGTCCTTTAGGTGGTGGTGGCAGATAAGTTTCTTTGTCTTAACTATTTTTTTTATGAAGTTTTATTCAGGGAATGCGAAGGATTTCCGTGGGTGGTAATTGAGATAGTGTGGGGTGATGTTGACCCCTTGAAATAACCATGTACACGAGGCAAGGAAGGTTGTGGCGCGCGGAAGTAAGGCGTGAAGGCACGTGCGAAGTAACTTTTGGGAATGCACGATGGCTTGCACCTAGGTGGAATGGGTTTAGGACTTAGTCACTTTTTGAATTATGGATAAGGTCACGTTAAAGGAACACATTGGAAGGCAACCAGATTCATTATGGATAAAGTTAAGCTATGAAGACTTGCAACTCAAGGAAAGCATATTCAGGTATCATTATGGTTATCATGAAAGGATTAGGAGCTGTAAAAGTGGGGTTAGTTCAACTAGATGGCATCTCGCATGCTTTGAGGATACTTGAGTAGGGAAAGACATGATGACATTTGACATGTTCTTGGGAAATGATGGAGCGGTTAGAGGATATTCCTTTGAGTCCCTTCATATGTATTGATTTGCATGGCTAATAACAACAAGGAAGAGAAAGAGTATGGAGAGAATGGAAGGGTTTGATAGAAAATGTTTAAGATGAATGGGTGTATCATGTGTATTAGAGAGTAAGGAAAACCATATGAAATATGTTTTAGACATTGATGTAACTCCAGTAATGGAGCCATTGTAGAGAAGTATTGATATCCTGTGAATGTATCTGGTCCAATTATGAGTCACTTGATGTATTTAGTTACTGTAAACAATTATGAATCAATAGACAATGGATAGTTCGTATACCTATGTTTATGGGCTCAAACTTCTGTGTTCTTTATATTGTTATAGCTCAAATCGATTCCCATATGATATTGTAATGTTTACTTCCATGTTGTAGTATATCTGTGATTGGGTCCAATTATTTATCTTGATTATAGGAATGGATATATGTATCTTTTGTCTGCGTAAATTTCTTCAATTAATGATAAGTATTCTTACAAGGCTCACATAAAATAGGGCTCTGCACTGCGCACACCTCGGTGAGTGCCCGGTCTAAGTGGGTGATAGGCCGACGCACTTGGGGTTTGAAGAGGAGTAAGAGGTAAACAACAAAAAAATGGCTCGCAACTATGTATCATGATTATTTTCTTTAGAAATGTGGGTAACAAAATAGAACTAGCTTTTTAATTTTTACATTGTATAGGTTGAATTTCCAATATTGGCTGTTTAAGGTGATAATGATTTCCTCAATGGTTTTTCTATTTTTATACATTATTTTGCTCCACATTTTTAATTTCTCGACTCGAAAATTTTATTTTTGGAATTTACAAGGACAAGAAATAGTTTATTGGGAAGGTAAATGTAGTATATTCCAGGAGAGTTTTGGCACCTCTATAAATGGTCAACACTGTTTTTTTAATTTTCAAACAACAATTTTTATATATTTTGATTGTTTCATTTATGTTTTCTACATCATAGCAAATACGAGCTCATTATTTTTGTCTGGATTGTTTGGACATTACAACATTGAGCGAGCGTATTAATGTGTAAAAATTATCTAAACTAGGGGAGAGGACCCCATAACCGTGCACCCTAACTTTAGGGGCATGTGGATTTATGTAGGGTCTAAGTCAACATAAAAAAATTATATCATCATATAGCGTATCATCATGCCACATCAGCATTTTTGTTTCGCGTGTTTATTTGGAGGGAAAAGTAGTTTTTGAATTGATTTAAAATGAAAAAAATAATATAAAGCATTTGAAAGAGGTACCAAGCGCCCTATGTGTCACATTGTCATTGGCTCTTAAAAAGTGTCATTAATCAAATAGTGAACAACTATTAGTCATTTTTTCAACAACCAATGGTGAAAATCAATGTACATATTTTGGTCCCTGCACAATTATGGGGTCCTCTCCCCTATACACTTGGGAAATGTCACTCATACTTGGGAAATGTCACTGTAATTTAATTCATTCTATCACTCATACTTGGGAAATGTCAAGATTTGAAGTGCTAGAAATAAAGGCACATCCTTCTTCATATGAAATATAGAAAGTAAGGTTCATTTATAGGGTGATGCCTTAATGATATTAAGATTGCATTTTCAGGTATATCGAGTGGATTGATGGATGCGAGCATGTAAATAATGATGGATAAAATTATGGCATCTACATAATTTGGCAGAATACAAAATATCTCATATGTATGAAACAGAGAGATCAACATGGATATCAAATATATCTTTTTTGAGATGTGTTTAATGTTGTGCTGGTCCTCATAACAATTTGGCCAGGATAGTTGGTCACTATATTTATGTCTTGTTTAGTCTTTATAACACATGCGTGTACAAGATAATTGTGTTTCTTATTGATGCACTAGTTAGGCCTATAACTTTCCTATATTATGAATTCCTTCAATGTATGTGTAAATATTTTAAAGCTAATGTTTACCTATCAATTATATAACATTACAGAGAAATATTTCGACAAGAACCAGTGCACTAGTAGTGAACCAGCGGCATACATGTGGAATGGTTACCCTACCATTTTCCCCAGCTACGCGGTTGACTTGGGTGGCTCGGCTCTTTGGTACAGCTCACAGGGAGCCTAGTAAATGATACCCTCTTGGAGTGATGAAGATCCACACCTAGAAGTTTTGGAGGAGTTATAGATAGATCCAAGAACCGATTTAAACACGTGATTGTGGGTAGCTTTGGCGGTATCAAACTGAATATCAATTTCATGTGGGAGTGGTGAAAAGAAAGTGGGTTTGTAAACCGGATGTTAGATCGCTACCGAAGGATGAGTTTTTTTTTTTCCCAAGAAGAAGCATACCTACAACGTCTACTTCTGGACTCACCTTGGTTCTATGGAAAATCATCCCTTACCCTGATGCGTTGGTATCCTGCGATGACTCCGGACTAGCCTTTCCCTGAACTTCCTGTGTGGATTCGTCTTTCTGCTATGTCATTGGAGTTCTAGGAACCTGAGGTGTTCTTCGGAATAGTAAGAGCTATGGGTGTGCTCTTTTTGTTGATCTGGCTACAAAGGCTTGATCCAGACTTGTCTTTGCGAGGTAGTGCATCAATGTACCGGTTGGAACCAAAGTGCCTAAGAGAATTTTTCTAGAGAAAGTTGAAGGAAATTGTGAATACGCAATTGAGATTGAGAAATCTCGTATCGTATATGCAAAGTGCATAAAGGTGAGTCACGTAGCCAAGTCTTGGTACTGCGAGAATAAATTGCCCCTGATGGAGGATGAAATTCATGATTGCCAATAACCCATTTTCCAGGTTGATGACGAAGCGGCTGACCGAAGATGAGTACAAGGAGAATAAAAGTGAGAGAGTTGAATGCACAATTGGATAAAATGAGGCAGACAAATAATGTGGTGGTGGTGGTGGTGGTGTTGCCTGCGTGCTGGGGGAGCTACCTGAAATTGGCCATTTAATCCTTTCCAGGTTGGATTCCCTCAACGAGCGGTTGAATTCAAATTCAAATTTTGATATTAATGCGATTAGTGTCAAGATGACAGGTAGAAGATTGGTGGAAACATGCGGGACGGACGAGAGGTATTTTTTCAACAGTTATGTCAGGACGGTTGGGTTCAATCAATTGGTGATTGGGAGTCTCGCTAAGGATGGCACAGGCAGGGGTTGGGGACAAATAAATGCGGATAAGGATGGTTGTGGCAATAGTCACTTAGTATTAATGAAAATTTATAGGGGGTCGGTGCACCCCAAGGCCGATGGGAGCAGGTGGACTACAGTCCAGCCCAAGTATTGTGTTACTCGTATTATGCGGAGCTTCTCCAAGGGGGTTCCGTAGTTCTTGTTCAGCTAAGTCGAGCTCTTTTGACTTAGTTGTCTTTAGGTCAACCTTGGTTTATTTGGCCATATCCTTTACTGGTTAACCTTTTTGTTCTTTGTGTCTCTTCTCACTATTGGTAGAGGCATCTTATGTAGTCAAAAAATCATGCACTTTAAATATTATTTATTCTCAATCGATACTACTATTCATATGGTTTTTTAGTAAAGAAAGTACTAATTAACCTATGTCCTTTGGCCATTTTACTTTTCTTATTGTCGTCACTTCCAACCTCCCGCATCTCGCTCGTCCGAGGTCATGTATGTTATTTAGCATCGTTTTATCTTTGACTATGGTGCCCAACCTCGTATTAGGGCGTCCTAGGGACCCTAGTCCCGTTCGGGACGCCCTAATCCTTCTTACACTTTCCCACCACTTTTTGGGCACTTTCTAGCCATTTGAGCTTTTTATATTTTTAGTGGTCATCCTTTTGAAGTTAATTAAGAAATTAGACAAAGAGAACCATATAAATATAAAGTTATGAGACCATAATGAGGGACCAATCACTAAGCACTACTATCATCACCTAAGGTTACATCCATCAAAGGCTCCATTTGCATCCATCTAACTCCATCACAAGGCACAAGGTTGGTTCATCTACATCACATTGCATAGGAGGGAAGTTTATTCTATTCCATCCACCATTTTATTACATTTCTACACATAGTTATTGCTCGTTACTTTCACAAAGTGCGACTGACACAAGAGAACACTAGGGCATGATTGCACACACACACACACACACACACACACACACACACACACACACACACACACACACACACACAGGAACTATATCGGGTATGAGATGTAGTGCAATTCTCAGTTATTAAGTCCACCATTGTGGCCTTTGAGGATAGTTCGACCCCTTCATATGCATCTTTCTTTTTAGGGGTTTGATATTTTGCAGGTCTCTCCTTCATCACTAATTTCCAGTAACATATTGTGCAATCTAGCAAAGCTAGTGTGACAAGAAGTGAAGGCAAGAGAATATCCAGTGACACCTCAAAGGAGGTTTACATACCTTTTCACATAGTTGGGATCTCGAGACTAGGACGCCCACATGTGCTCATGTACGTCTCCAGGCGCCCCAGTCCACCCTACAAATCCAGTTTTTGCCTTCCAAAACATTTGTATGTTCGTTCCTACACTGTTCAACCATTTTATTTTGCATGACACAATCTTTGAAACATTGTCGAATCAACTAAGCTCTTTCTAACTCTTCTTGCACTTTAGGGTTTTATATTTTCATAGCTTAGATTGCTTGGGTCATTTCCTTTAGGATTATATATGTTATTTATTGTTGTTCTTAATATTAGATTAACTATAGAATTAGAATAAATTCCACATTTTAGTTAATCATTTTGGTGAACCTGTACTCCATCTTCATGCCTATAGGATCCTCACTCTTTGTCATCCTAGAGTCTAGTCATCATGAATATCTCAATCACTAATTATTTTCTTATGCATCCTGATGTAAGGTATAGAGTCTAACATCTTCTAGCTACTACCCACATTCGTGTTGATATGCATCCTGACTCAATGTATCAAAATTTGTAGATGCATTTTCTCAACACTTATCATTCAAATCTAATCTTCCCGCTGATTTAAACACTTTTGATAATGACCCACCCTTGCATATTATGATCTGTATTCTCAATATTGGTATTAAGCGCACTTTAATTGATAATGCATCTGAACTTCATATATGCCCTATGTCATTCCTTAAAAAGTTATATCTTTCGCTCATGATGTAAGTCCATCATCCCTCTCACTCTTTGCATATGATGGTTCAGTCTACCCATGTGTAGGTCACATTGTTCTTCCTATTACTATAGGAACAAAACCCTCAACATCATTTTCTTTTTCATTGATTTTCCAGTCTCATATAATTGTTTACTTGGTAGACCATGGCTCCATGCCATGCAAGCCATTGCTTCTACCATACATCATTGTGTCAAATTCATACATGAAGGTATTGAATATATTGTACTTTGCGACTGTGATGCATTCCAATATTGTGACCAAGATCCTAATACTACCCTTCCTATTCCATGCACTGATACTACAGATGACCCTCAACCAATGGATGAACTACCTCATTTGCCACCACTTGAAGGTGTCATTTGTGTGATAGATGCAGTCTCTTCTACACCACCTACTACTACTACTGTTATGATTCTTTATCAAGGGCTTGTCCATTCTATGGACGTCGCTTTATCACCTACACCTTCACATGTACCGCCTCTGCTAGCACACCCACCATTTACTTGCACACTTTTCATGAATGATTCATATTGGGAACATATTCCATTTGATCCTACTTGTGATGACACCATTTTCTCACATGATGGTCTAACTCAACTTGGTTTCTCTTTTGAGGACCTCTATCCTCCTACTCATGCTCCTCATCTATACTATGGCTTCATCACTATTACATTGTTGTTTATGGCTTGCGTGTCTTCCATCTTACACTCTATCTATCGTGAAATCCTTGATCTTCTCCACTTACCTTGGGATAATCATGGCTTGATTATATTGGGGGCACTATTGATCCTAATCATATAGAAATCTCTTTCTCCATGCCTTTTGGTTGTATCTTTATTTGTAATAGTTCCTTTCTTGGCTATATGCAAAATCTCACTCACTAGTATGCACATGGTTTTCCACTTCCTCCTTTCACTGATGAGGAATATGTCATGGGTATGTACAAATTACACCTCAATGGATCATTACATGATCAACCAAACACTATTGCTTATCAGGTCTCTAATGTTTATCCATATGACTTTGACCCTAAAACTGATCGATCTATTAGATGATATTACATGATCGATTCTTCATCTTTTGTTCCTTTGGGGGCATAACATTTACACACACCCCCCTCTCATGTTAGAGTAGATTATATGTTTTCTTAGCATTATCATCTATTAATCTCCTTGCATAGGCACATTCATCTACACTTTAGCGTCATCATTACCCAATGACACACTCTTGTGCTTCGGTTCACACTTGACTGTTGAGGTCATACTACACATGAACCCCAAACACTATACAATAGGTACTATACATTGCTTCTCTTCACACACCTCGCATCACAAATCGTACATCTTACATTCTACATTCTACATTTAGTCTACATCATTTCGACATTTGCACATTTACACATCATTCATATTCTACATGTCATACCACTATTCATCACACATATGTCACAATACTTTGTCTACGAGTCAAACATTACATACTACTCCTACTATATTGTGTGGACTCTCCTAGTATTAGATTATATACACATCTTGCATTACATACTATACATCACATATTACACATTTTCCAAATCATATGGTTATCTTTTATCATCACACATACTACATATTCTTCTACGCGTTGCATTCACTACCCTATGACACACTCTAGTTCCTCACTCCATACTCAATCTGCTAAAGGTTTACTAATCAAATGGATCTTATCATACACACACGTTCATCATTCTACTTTCTCTCATACAACAAATTACTAGGATAGTGACATATGTTATAGGCTAAATGGTCACCTATTCCTTCATCTTATAATGGTTTACACTTTAGGCTATATCATCACTCTTTTGATCATCTTTTTATGATATACGCTTTGGATATAGGGTCACATACATATCATCTCTAGGTCATATATCATCAACACACATACACACTCATCACATCGTGTTAAACACAACATAAACTTTGACCATTTCCCAATGACGCACTCTCGTTTATGGTTCATTCTTGATGCTGAGGGGGAAAACTAAATGAACCTCATTGCATACAACTCCATTCACTCAGGGGGCATGCAGCTCCTATCATCCATCTTGCATTCCACTCCATTCATCCACAACATATTACATATCTTGGTTGTTTTTACTCTTGCTTACTTTTGCTTGTATATGGTCACTTATTACACATGCTATATATGTCTCTTGTATTTCATTATATTTATCATACACACATACGCATTCACTCCTTTTTCTAGTTGTGATTGAAGATACATGTCTCCTACACACAACATGAATTCTAGCCTCATGTCACTCCGACAACGGTCTGGGGCATTCACATTCATCTCTTATAGGTGTTATTGTTTCATTTTGTACTTAGAACTTTTCATTACTTGCTTATACACACTTTTGACATATGGGTTATCTTTCTAACATACTAATGGGTGCTTCATGTGCGGCATTTGTTTACAGGATTACTTACTTCCATGGCTATTTGTTTATTTTTTGCTATTGTTTGTCTCTTTTTTTTTTATTGTATGCGGATATTGCCCTTTGTTTTGTGTGCACACTTGGTTGTTTGTATGTGGCCATTATGGCCTTGAGTGTCTTGCAACATCGTGAGTGGTGTCCCATGTTTGCAACCCACTTTGGTGGTCTATATTGCTTTCTTGTGTGTTTACTTGCATTTTGGCTTCTACATTGTTTGGTAGCATACACTTGTCTTTTACATGCATGCTTGTTTGTACTAACACTTGATTTCTAGCCATTTGTTTGTGTGCACCTTGGTTTCTACCAAGTGCATTCCCTTCCCCCTACAGGGCACAGTTTATGCGGTTGGTCCTCTTTTAGGGCAGCATTCTCCTATCGGCGACATTGCATTCACATGCCCCAAAAGAGGGGGGAATAATTTGGGGTTTCACACTATTTAGAGCTCTCTATTGGTAAAGATTAGTTCAATTTTCTATCCTTGACATTGTGGGTTATACAACGAGTGGGTTCAGACCAATCTACGAATCCCATACATAGCGGATTTTATAGGACATGGTTGTCCTTAGCATTCTTGGGAGTAGTTACAGGTTAGAGGATATAGCAGATTTCCTCTTTATACTACTTTTCTAGTGGTGTTGGATCGCCCAAAAAATAGGAAGTATAGAGATCTCTTTACACATAATCAGGGAAGTAGTTACAGGTTGGAGAATAATACAACTTTCTCCCTACACTTCTTCGGCCAGGGTGGTGTCATATCACCCAAAAACTCACAGTATAGGATATCCTCTACACCCTTTCTCTCTCATCACGGATCAAGTGCACATGTCCCATTTACTTTTTCATACTTCCATTTACAGTATTTTCTTACTATATACATGTGATTTTTACATATACATGTGTATTTGACTACTTAATTGTCTTCTCCCTCAGAGGTCCATCCATAAGAAAGCAGTCAACAACAACAACAAACAACTACAAAAAGGCCTCAACAATAATAACAACATTTTGAGGTAGCACACACCTCATACTAACATGTAGGTACATCACACACATCGGAAACTACACACACGTTTCCGCCCTAGATTCACTCTCACCACTTTTTTGCACTTTTACATCTTTGGTTTCCACACTCCACTATTTTCTTATTCCATGCTTTGTCTAATCGGCGCGATTTCTACATCACTTTACATCGATCATCGTGCACGCATCTCTATCTACTTTATGTTACCAAGCTTTCCACTCACCAAAATAAAGTGGGGAAAATGTAGTCACAAAATCACACACTTTAGACATTATTTAGTCTCGGTATTATACTACTATTCATATGGTTTTTGAGTGAAGAAAGTACTAATTAACTCATGTCTTTTGGCCATTTTACTTTGCTTGTTGTCGTCACTTCCAACCTCCCACATCTTTTCATTCGGTCATTTTTTCTATTTGGCGTTGTTTTATCTTTGAATGGGGTGCCCGGCCCCCATCTCGGGCACCCCAAGCACCCTAGTCCCATTCGAGGTGCCTTGAGCCTTCTTACACTTTCCCGCCACTTTTTGGGAACTTTCTAGCCATTTGAGCTTTCTATCTTTTTAGTGATTGACCTTTTCGAAGTTAATTACGAAATTAGAATAAGAGAACCATATAAATATAAGGTTATGAAACCATAATGAGGCCCCAAGCACTAGGAACTAATACCATCACCTAAGGTTGTATCCATCAAATGCTCCATTTCCATCCATCTAGCTCCATCACAAGGCACAAGGCTAGTTCATCTGCATCACACTGCATAGGAGGGAAATTTATTCTATTTCATCCACCATTTTATTACATTTCTACACATTGTTTTTGCTCGCTACTTTCACAAAGTACAAGTGGAATAAGAGCACCTAGGGCATGAATGCACACACACACATAGAACTACATTGATTCTGAGATGTAGTGCAGCACTCAGTTAGTAAGTCCACCATTATGGCGCTGAGGACAGTCTTGCCCCTTCATATGCATATTTTTTATGGGTTTGATACTTGTCTTAGGGTTTTGCATGTCTCTCCTTCATCACTGATTTTCGGGGACATAATGTGCATTCTAGCAAAGCTAGCACGATAGGAAGCGAAGGCGCATTTAATATCCAACGAAACCTCGGAGGAGGTTTGTAGACTTTTTCACATACCAAGGTTCCCATATCTCAAACTAGGATGCCCGCATGTGCCCATATACCTCTTCAGCGCCCCATTCTAGCCTACTTCTCCAGATCTGTGCCTTCCAAAACCTCCGTATGTTCGTTCCTACACTTTATTCAACCATTTTATTATATAACATAATCTTGAAGCATCATCGAATCAACTAAGCTCTTTCTAACTCTTCTTGTAGTTTAGGGTGTTATATTTTCATAACTTAGATTGTTGGGTCATTTCCTTTAGGTTAGTGGTGTTCTTAATATTAGATTAATCAGTAAAATTAGAATAAATTCCACATTTTAGTGAATCATCTTCCTTGTTTGTAATTGTTATGTCTTGTCTCCTTCGTATTGTTGGGTTTTTTTGGTCACGAAAACCAAATTATTGCCTAATCTAAAAAAATATAAATTTGAGAGTTTTGTATATATGATGGTACCATTGTTATATTATAATGGATTCTTTAAATCTCCCTAAACTAGAGTCGATGTGTTGTATATGGTGTACATATTCTCAATTTGGGTTTGTATTTTGTAATTTGGTCATTCTAATGTAAGAGTATTAAATTTTGATTAGCTCTAAGAACATCGTAACTTTGGTCAAGTCATATTTTTACATTTTTGGAGTAAGATTGTGACTATTTCCCATACGCTTCACAAGTGAAACAACATGATATCCAAAATTGACATCCAAAAAATACCAAATATTTATTTTTTATTAAGGGTAAATAGTTCTGAAGGGACTATACCCTGTATACAAAAGGGCTCAAAACCGATACCAAAAGCGGAAGAAACAACCCAAAGAAGGGCAAAACAACCAACACCAGAGGGCTCATCAGCCAGATAATACATCATAGTTATAGAAAAGGATCAAGACGTATAATGATCCGAAAAACAACAGAAGAGACCAAAAAACAAACAAGAGATATCGACCACAGAATATCTCAACCAAAAAACAACACCAAAACCATCAGTCAACAACAACTTCGTACAAGAAACAACAGACAACTCTACATCACTTGATAGCCCAGTCAATCTTAGTTTTGATCGCTTGAAGCGAGACAAAGAAGGCAATGGCTGTGGCCTGAGAAGGGTCTTTCAAATCCACCTGAGCAATTGCCATATCTCTTTTCTCCTTGGGGCCCCAAATGTCCTCAGTAATCCCGCTGAGACTGCATACACTATGAACATGTTGTTTGATGAAATTGTAAATGCTTTTAAGGGCAGATAGGATGCAGTCATTACAGATTTTTACATTTCCTAGTCTTTCATCCAAAGATTATAGCTTCTTGAGACTTCAGCAATAACACCCTCCTCATCATCATCTTGAAGTTTCCCTTTTCCCTTAGCTTTTTCCATATTTCTGATAACACTCTTAAGCTCTTGAATTTCCTTTTCCATCCTGCCCACTCTGACCAACAAATCCTCCTCCTTAGGCTCCTCCACCAGATGGTGATGTGCAATAGGCTCTTGGCAAGCTCGAGGTCTTTGTGACTTCTAAGGACCCTCTGAGAAGTAGGGACCTTGGTTTTCATACCCTTCCTTTTCTTGCTAGACGAAGCAATGTCAATCTTCCTTTCGAGCAGGGGGGAATGGAGGCAGGGGGGGCAGGGGAGGAATGAAGGGAGAGGGAGGAGCAGAATCCAAGTGGGGACAAAGTTTAAGTAGCGGTGGATAAGAAGAATTAGCCCTTCTGCTGAGTGAAACTACCCTAGTATGATTTTTCACTTCCCGAACGGATTTCTCCAGTGATTTTATCAAGTAGTGAGGGAAGCTGATGATTATGTTTCTACGAAAGTGGTTAAGAAAGATCAAATGTTTTTGAGGAATAGTAACAAATCTCCCCTCAAGAGTTACATACCTAACAACCATCCTAGCGAGCTCAGCAAAAGGCTCAGGAATCGAAGTCAACTTGATGTCGGCTATCACAAATTCAAGATTTTCCCCTTCGTCAGGAATTTCTTTGCCTCCACCTCTCTTTCCACCTTCTTGTTAAAGAATTTGGTGCCATCAAGACTGAGCCCCGTGACCTGAGCGATAAGCTCCTCCGTTATCTCAACCTCAATGTTGTTGTACTTAACTACCCGATTCTTCCATCCCTGTGCAAATTTAATAGAAATATCCTGATCAAAACCTTGTATTCTTTCAATAAAATTTGCAAGACCCCCAATTTGAAGATAGTTCTAGAGCCCTGCATCCTCTTTCCATGCTGGATTATGGGTGGGTTCTGTCTTGCAAGGCAGACCCCCCATTTTTCCAGTGACTCTTCCCGCAACGGTAAAATTTTTAGCACTATGCGTATCAGTCTTAGCTTTGTTTTTGAATCTCTCCCATTCATGATAAAAGAAGTAATTATTAGACCTGAATTTGTAATTAGTGACCCGCTCCTTAGCCAAATAAATGCAAAATTTTATGGTTAATGGTTTTCCTCAACTTTTTTTTCTTCTACAGATGACAATTCTAGTTACCTCACACCCCATTACAAGCATATATAATTTTTTTGATCATCCAACATCCCACAATTTGACATCTCACATGAGCTCAGCCTATGTGTTATTTCCTTGACACCGAAAATTGGAGACATCAAAGATAAAATCGAAGTGATGCGTAAAATACAAGACGTAACATAACAAGATTGGTTTGAGTATTTCCTAGACTTCTAGGTTGTCAAATCCCTAGCTCGAGGCACCTACAATGTAGAGAAGGATCTCTCCACCCCTCTTGGATTCTATTCTTATCATCATTACTTTATTTCATTATCAAATCAATTAATTTTAAAACACAATTTGAAACCATTTAAGGAAGCCCTTTGGATTCATAGGATTATCCTTTTATGAGAAACTCATTTAATCCTTATCTAATATTTATCTAGTTTAGTTGTCTCTATTTACAGGTATTCTCACTCAATAAAAAGAAGATTATTTTACATTGTTTTTTTACCCACTCATATTGACATTAAATTTGTCGGCGTAGGTATCGCTAAACCCCGATTTATTTAGAGTTTTTCATATTTCAGTTTAATATTTGACTAAACCAAAATTCACCATAAACATTCAGACATGTCCAAGTGGGATGATTAGTCCCTTTTTGATTTAATATCTTCTTATATCTTTTCTTGTCAATGTCATTTAACCTTTCAACTTGGAGTGGCATGTTGTTTCGTATCAAAACGCACTTAAGATTTAAATAAAAATATTCAAATAAAAAGGAATAATGACCACATGTACATCCTTTTATTTTGTTCTTCCTTTCAACATTGCATTTTGTGTGATTTGTTTTCATCAAAGTAAACATTTATTTTGGGTCTTAATAATTCATTATACTTTCTCATCTAGCCTAAATGGGAGTTGAAATAATTGCATTCAAAAAAATAACTTCACACATAGACAAACCACATATCACATCAAATTTTCATTTAAAAAATCCATCCTAAGAAAACCTACTTAGATCTCATCACCAAGAGGAAAATCGACTGGTCTTTTTTGTATAGTATAAAAATTATGGTGGGTGCTATATCGACTAAGACCCACGACACCTTTATCGCTGCAGGACCGTGAAGTGAGGGGGTATTCCCTAATACCATGCCTCATACCGACACCAACATAGATCTAGGGCTAATGTACCTTTGGGTATATCGAGGAATCGACCTTAAACTCACCTGTAACCATCCTTAACTCGACCTTTTCTTAGTGCCCTTTCAGCTATTTTTCTCATTTCACACTTTTCTTAAATTAATCAATATAATTAAAATTCATTGTGTGACTTGTCCTCAATTTTTTTGAAATAACCATTTAACCAACCATAATTCCGTTAAATTTGGACATTTTACAATCTAGATTAAATATTGAAATCGTCTATGTTGGTATTACTTATACCAAATATTGGAATTTGATTTGGCTATTATTGGAATCCAAAAAGGGGTTTTTTGGAATTTTATTTGGCTATTATTAGAATCCAAAAAGGCTTTTTGGAATTATATATCATGTATGAGGGATTTCCATTTTAGGGGTTTACAATTTTTTTAGTAAGAATAGGAAATACTTATTGGAATAATTAATACATTTATAACTTTGCAATGCATAGAAAATACTTATATTGTCCATTCTCATACAAACAAACATTTTTATCTTGTATTGAATGGGCATATTCCCATTCTCATACAAAAAAATATTTTTATCTTGTATTGAATGGGCATATGCCCATTCTCATATAAGAATCATAAAATAAAAATAGAGGTAATATTTAATTTGTTTTAAAATGGACAGTTTCCCATTCTCACATCATTTATAGTGATATTAAAATGATTAAGTTCAATATTGATTCAATGAGTTAGAATGGTTAGAATAGGCATATGCCCATTCTCATACAAACAAAGAGTTTTATTATTGTGATGAGAATGGGCATATGCCATTTCTCATACAAACAAAGATTTTTATCATTGTGATGAGAATGGGCATATACCCATTCTCATAAACTCAATATAGAAAGAAAAAAATGGATGTGATTTATTTTAACTATGGGGTCGTGCACATTTTCATGTTGTATATTTTACATATTTTGATCATATATATTTGTGTCTAATATTTCTTCTAATTTATGATATCAATAAAAATTGACAAATATTTAATTATAACGTGGATTTATTTGCATAGAATGAAGGTAGGAAATGTGTTGTTATGAGATAAATACAACATAAAATGATGGTAATAAATGAATTGTTAAGAGATAGTATACAAAAATAAACCAATATTAATATATTGTTATGAGATAGACTACAAAAACAAACCAATTAATTTATATTTATTAATCAACATAATAGTAACAAGTAAACTCAATCAAGCTCAGTAATCGTGGAAATGTGTTGTTATGAGATAAATATAAGTCACAATTATTTTTACATAAAATGATGATAATAAATCCATTGTTATGAAATAGACTTAAAAAACCAATATTAATGAATTTTTATGAGAAATACTACAAAAATAAACTAAATTTATCTATATATATTAATCAACATAATAGTATCAAGTAAATTCAATCAAGCTTAGTAATTGTTTTTTTAAATGTTTCCAAATACCAATGCAAATTTGGGTATAGACCCACATAATTTGACCATGTACATGAAGTGTGTGAATTTTTTTATATCAAAATGCATTGTGCCATCAAATTTCTACCCCAAAACCAATAATTTCTTTCCATGGAAAAAAGATCTCGAAAAACCAACCAATAATAAAATTCTTTTTCATAAATTAAATCATTAGAAAATTATTATTGTGAACATTATATGATTTGATAATATCTATGTAGAGGTAAATATTATTATGTGTGCAAGTTAGGTTGTTGTAAACAACCTACATAATAATCTTGAATATTAAACGAGTTGTTAAAACAACTCGTGTATTATTAGATATAGTTAGTATGACTTCTATTTAATAGGAAGTTGGTTTGCCTATTGTTGTGGCTATATAATAGTCATTGTATTAGCATGATGCCGATAAGAGTGAAATAATATATTTTTGTATTAGAATCCATTTATCAAGTTAATATTTGTGTAAAATATCCTATAATTATTATCTTTGGTATCGAGCCAAGTTTGATCCATGTAATAGATTTTCTAGGGTCATCTTCTTGGTTATTAGTCACTACCCCTCCAATTGAGATCCATAAATGGATTGATAATATCAAAGGCTTGTGTTGTATTGATTACAGTGAAAGGAATATTGCTTTTCCATTAAATATCTCCGATTCACATCATTTGGTATTCGATGTATTTGTGAGAGTACTCCATGCTGGTCCATTGATAGTCTATGTTAGAATCCAAGAATCAAAGATAAGATCTAGTTCATTGCAATGGAGGAATAATTACGTTTTGTCGGGACAATTGATATTCTATTTTTGTCGTTGTTTAGTGAATGAAATATTAGAGTGAGAATTTCTAGCGTAGAATAAGAATTTGAAGCAATTCTATTTGTTTACATTAGCACCTTACATACATGGCCTTTCAAATTTTTTCTTGAATTGGTTTTGATATGAATTGTTATCGGTTGCATCACTTGCAGAGCATCAATTGACGGATCTTCTACAATGATTATTATTAAATCTATACCCAACTACATACATCTTTGTCATCTCTGATTTGATAGACCATTATGCATCACTGTCTATTCTGTTCTATAATTTTGAGCCTCCATTGACGTGCTTGGGTCCATACAGTTGTAACAAAATTATGTAATTCTCTGGCCATTGCAAGTCTGCGATCTGCTTCTTTTCATTGTGTTTTGCATTAATCAAAGTGCAAGACTCCAAGGCAATCTAAATGGATTGGCATGGCCCGATCCCATTTGAAGCAACTGATCTTGAAATACCAATGACATCTACAAAATTAATACAGACAAGTGACATCCATGCAAAGAGATAAAGTGGCATGGGGAGCCTGTGCGTGCCAAAAAGACCTCCACACGACATTCCAAGTCATTAAATGGTGAATTGGTTTCATCTATCATATAACTTTCAATGTAATATTCCTATTGCTATGTTGTATTTACAATTAGAATTTTATGTTAATTTTCAGAAGAGTCGAGTATATAGTCTTTTGTGTTTTAAAAATCTAGTCCATGAAAAGTCAATATGACATTTTTTCGAGTCTAAGTCAGTATTGTAAAATTCAAATTATTATCGTCATTAGTATTCATGTCTTTGTCTATTTAATTTATAAGATCCATTTATGTTGTCTTTCATTATTTCTCAAAATTGAGTCATTTGTAAATTCGTAAAAATCCAATTTTTAATTGGATTTTATTATGTCAATGTAGTGTTAATCATTTTTGTCATTTAATCAAGTTCATTGAGTCATTGTGAGTTAGTGTAAAAAAATATTAACTCACTTTTGAAAAATCGAAGCATTTTCACTTATACATGACATCCATAGTGAGGGGGTGCATTTTCAGTTGAACTCGACACCCAAGAGAATTGTAAAATGGATTCATTTCAAAATTTGATAAGTAAGTACTACAAACCGATGGAGGATGGAGGCATCGGAGGCTAGAGGTTAATCAATGCCTCTTGTCGGTGACCAACGCGAGGGACGCAAAATGCTTTGGTGACATTTTTCAATGTGTGTTTTAAGATTTCCTATTTTTTTAGTGTCGGTGTGGTGAATAAACCCTTTTCCAAAATTTTGGGGAAGATTCATGTTTTTAGAAGACTCATTTTTGGGGAGTAGGAGAAGATTTGAGGCGTAATCAAGGGATGGTTATTGAGATAGTGCCAAGCTTCCGGATCTTAGAGATTTAGAATTCGGGCGCCTAGGAAGGGAAAGTCCCACAAGAACCCAAAGAGGAAGGGATCATTCATGTATAATTTGGCTCAACACTACGCCTTTATGAGGGTAAAGAGATAATCTATGGATTTTTTTACCTAGTCCGAGTAGTGCTTTCAAGAGTGATTCAACTTCTTTGAGATATGGTTATTCGTTGTGTTCACATTAAGGGGGTCAAGATTAATTATTAATAATGTTCACACTAAGGGGGTGAATTTCACGAAATTATTATTGTGAACATTATATTATTTGATAATATTTATGTAGAGGTAAATATTATTATGTGTGTAAGTTAGGTTGTTGTAAATAACCTACATAATAAGCTTGAATACTAAACGAGTTGTTAAAAAAACTCGTGTATTGTTATATGTAGTTAGTATGACTTCTATTTAATAAGAAGTTGGCTTGCCTATTGTTGTCGCTATATAATAGCCATTGTATTAGTAGGATGAAGATACAAAGTGAAATAATATATTTGTGTGTTTAACTCAATTGATCAAGTTAATATATGTGATAAATATCATGTAATTATTATCATAAATCATAGATTATATTATCTAAATTTATTGATAATTAATTTCTTTTTGTATAAACCTATCAAAGCTAGTTTTGAGCATTAAATGGTAAACTATCAATAACATCCTAAATTATCATTATATACTAATCACATCATTTGGATGAAATGTGAAGAAGAACTAAAAATTGTAATAAACACATTTTGAGCATTACATACTAATAACCATCAATAACATCTTATTAAAGAGTATATAATAATCACTTCAAATGGAAAATGGGAAAAAAAACTACAAAAATGTAATAAACACAATTTTATATATTGATTTGTTCCATTGTTGTTTGAAATAGAAAATCCCTTTAAGATGTCTCTTACATCATCTCCAACCCCTACCAAGGATATTTTTGTAAACAATGATGACATAAGCCACTTATTATTTTTAAAGTCTTTTTCAGAAACCTTTAGAGACACCAAAAAAATTATTCAGGAACTCCTTTGTTGATTACATTAACTACAACCGTAGTTTCACATTTGTATGGAAATTCTGGTGTTTTCCAAATTATTTCCAAATTTTTAATAAATCTATCTCCCTCTTTTTGCAATGTTCCATACTACAACAAAAAAAGATTATGCACGCCAACATTAACTATGTGTGTGTGATTTCATTGCTATTTTTCTACATTGGCATCTGTATACAACATATACTAGAATACTATTCGATGAAACTCTTTAGATATAGAAGTTAGAAATTAGGAAATAGACATTCATGATAGGATGAGTTCTTTGATCAATTGAAATGTATTTATCTTTTAGAAGTATGTTTTTGAACTAAAAATCCTTCTAATTCAAGAGCAAGCAAATGTTTCTTTGGAGGAACTAAAAAAAAATAAAATTAAACTTCATTATTAACTTGTATGTATTTCAAATACGATAATAATATTTCACAAAATATTTTTACCTATTTATTTACATATATTTGTTGGTTTCTTTAGAGGCATTGGAAAAAATTATATTAAAATTCATTATTAACTTGTATGTAAATTTCAAATACTATAATTAGATTTGTTGGTTGTAGATTTTCTAGATTTTTTTAGTTGTATCTCCACATAAAAATTGAAATTAGGATATATTTATCAAATTTATTCCAACTAATATTGAAAAATAAAAAGGATTAATATTTTACCTATTTCTTTACATATATTTTTTGGATTTTCTCTAACTTGTATCTGCACATAAAAATTGAAATTAGGATATATTTATCAAATCGATTCCAACTAATATTGACAAGTAAAAAGATTATTAAATTTTAAATAATACTTGATAACTATTCGTGAGCCAACTGTCATAATTGATGGTGAAGGGTTTGATGTAGCTTCAGTATTAATCACCATCGGTTGTGTGTTTTGTTTGTTTTATTGGGAAAATTCTTTTTGGCTGGATGACATCATGATTTTTTCAAGAATAATTTATTCTTCTAATGGATTAACCTCATATATTTTTTTGTTCTCTAGTCTTAATAATTTATAAGGGCTCCACATTTATTGCCAATGGACATAAATACTTAGAATATAAAGTAAAAATTGTAAACAATGGACTATTGTCCATTCTCACTTAATCACTATAATACCTGTTCAATCTTGTATTCATTCTAATATATACAATCTATTCTCATTTAGGAATCATGAAGAAGAATAAAATGTTGCTTAAATTTGTTTTTTGTTATGAACTAGAAGAATGAGAGGGGGTGAATCATTGTTTAATTAAACTTTCAATCAAACCAATCGATTAATCAATTAATCGAAAAGAAAATAAAGAGAGAAAAAGATAACATACACACATAAGAGAAATGAATTTTTATGGGAAACCCAATTTCGGAGAAATTGCACTAAACCACAACATTATAGGCCAAAAGGTCACAAAATTTGGGAGATTACCGTTTATTTATTAATTAAAGGTAATTGTTTTAAAACATGTCTTCGATTGTTCGTTGGACAAAATTATTTACCAATGTTTATTTAATTAAAGGTAGCTATTTTAAAACACGTCTTTGACCGTTCGTTGGAGGGAAAGTGAGATCGTGTTTTTACACGCCAGTATGTTGAACCATGTAGATATTAATGATAATTAATCCATGCCACTACGAGGCACTAGAATGGTCAAAAATATTTGTTAGTTCAAGACTATTGTTCATCATGGTTAGATAATAGTAATAAAATTAAAGCATTTTATCCTTATGGAGAATCGTGTCCATCTAGGCCTTGTATCATTGGTGAATCGTGTCTATGTTGCCTTGATGTCGTATGTGTCTATTTCCATTAATGGATGATTTACCAAGCATGCAAGGAAAGTTGCACATGGTTCATCCTTCAGATTAAATGTTGCACTTCCATTACTATGATCTAACCAACATCAATTACTATGATCTAACCTTGCTCATATATTAAGAATCATAGAGATAAAATGCAAATTTTTAGATAGATAAAATGCAAATTTTTAGATATATATATTTGTGCCCATTCTCATATAAGAATTATAGAAGATAGAATGGGAAGTTGTGCATTGTGATAGTAACATTTTTTATTTTGTAAATATTAATAATTGTATTATACTGAAAGCAGGACTATCCACTGGTAGAGCCAAATGTTGCACTACATACCCTTGAGTGGGATCAATATTTATGTAATTTTTAGTTCTCATCTTTAATTATATATATATATATATCCATTGGCATTTAGCAAACATAGAAGAATAATAGATATTTTGAATGGGCATATGACCATTCCCATATATTTTAATGCTGAGGTCTCGGTTCATATTTGGAAAAGGTTCCACCAAGAACGATAGACCAAACAAGCTTCCACATTAGGTCGATGAATAGGGACAAAGTATTGAGATTATAATTCTCAATTTCTTCATCTTAACCAACCCTATGAGATGGAAAGATAAAAAATGAGCAATCATGGAAAATTTCAATTTGTTATGGCTAACCATAGGAAAATTTGAAACAAATTTATATGGAAAGAGGACCATATTGGTTGGACTATTTGTGGCAATGGAAAGTGTTGCATTACATACACTTAAGAGGGATCAAGCATTATGTAGTTCACCTTATACTTAATTCAAATGCAGTGGATTTTTTTGGTGAAGAATCTATCTCTAATTATTTCTTATTCTTTTACTTTTGGCCTCTCTCTATTTTCATGAAGAAAATCAACGAAATTTCTGAGAAAAACCAATGAATTTTTCTAAATCTTCTCATGAATAATATATCATTTGGTTTTCCTTCCATTGAAAAATTAGGAGAGGTCCATTGTAAAAAAAATAAAGTAATCTTCATCTTCATGTCAAGCCCATTCGAGTGGGAAGATGCTCATTCTCAAATAATAATCATAGAATAATTGTGAGCATTTTTTAACTCATATAAAACATAAAAGAATAACAGATGGAAGATGAATAGATGTTTAGAAGAGACATATGGAAGATAAATTTTACTTTGTTTTAGAATGGGAAGATGTCCATTTAACATATAGAAATCATGAAAGAAGAATTTACTTTTTCTCCGTGAAGAAAAAAATTACCTTTTAAAAAAATTGAAGATAAGTTTCAAAGATACTTCTAAATATTCTCTGTTAATTCTATTATGAGATGAATAATATCATCTAGCTTTATTTATCTTGTATTCTAATCTGGGTATTAAGATAATTCCATATTTTTTATCTTTTGTATTTTTGATATGTGTTTTAAGAATATCACTTCAATATTTTGTAAGACTTGCATAGTTTTTATTCTCCATAGTTATAAAAGGATGCATCTAAATATGACCATTTCTTGCATGTTTTAGAGTCTTAACAAGATCATTCCCTTGCAAAAAATGTATATGATTCTAATAAATCCACTTCCAATCCTTCATGCTAAGATGGAGGGTCAAATGTTTTGTTATTACCAAAGTACAGTGTGGGGTTACCACCTAGGAAACATTACTTATTTTCTAAGTTAGGTGGCCTAGCTGTGCAAGCCTAGATGGGAAGATGACTTTGTCTTTGGGTGGGTGAGATGACCTTCCCAGCTTGGTGGGTGATCTCACCTTTGAGATAAGAAATATTGAACTTAATCATTGTGATATAGGAATTAAAATGATTAAGTTCAATGTTGTATATAATGAGAAAATTCCCATTCTCATAATTGGAATCATAAAATAAGAACAAAGATAAAATCTATCTTGTTTTATAATGGATATTTTCCCATTCTCACAGCCTTCATAGAGTTATTAAAAATAATAACTTCAATATTTATTTTATTACAATGATTAGAATTGGTATACACCCATTCTCATACAAAAACACTTTTTATCTTCCATTGAATGGTTAGGTATCCATTCCTATAGAGGTATTAAAATGTTTAAGTTCAATATTTCTTGTATTAGAATGTTTAGAAGGGTTTACAACCATTTACATTTATTTCTTGTATTGAATGGGAAAATTCCCATTGTATTATAGGAATCATATATGAAGAATATAGATAAAATATAATTTGTTTTAGAATGGGCAGTTGCCCATTATTATATAGGAGTCATATACGAAAAAAAAATCAAATTTAATTTGTTTTTGTTTTTGACCATGGCATAGTGAGACCATTAATTTTTATATAAATTATTTTCCACCATTTATTTATTAATTTAAGGTACTTGTTTGTCAAACACGTCTTTGACTTCCCATTGCAGGGAAATTAGAAAAATTAATGGCAAGTAATTAATTCACGTGGCACTATAGAGAGATTGAAGAAAGTTATTGTTTTTGATGATGGTAGAGATCTTGGGAATTACAAGGTTCACTGTGGGTCAATGAATCTATCTCTTTCATGTTCATCATTTTCGCTTTCTTTTCATCTAGTTTCGCTCTTTTTGTTCATCCTTCTACTTTTAATTTGTCTATATTTCGTAAAAATACAAACAATTGCACACAACACACACACACACACACACACACACACACACACACACACACACACACACACATGTGGAGATGATTTTCCTACATTGAATTATTTTCCATGTTTTCTCTGTAGTTAACCATTCAGGAGGGGGTACACAAAAACTAAGCTTTTAGGAGGGGGTGCTAGCATAATAAAATTATTAATTATTACAATAAAAATTTGTATGAGAATTTTTTTTTAGTATGATAATGGACCTATGCCCATTATAAACATGCACAACTTCCCATTGTAAAACAAATTACCTTCCCATAGACCATTTCATCCTGTGGAGAAGAATATTTGAAGAATATTTATGATATATTATTTGTTCTCTCCGCTAATTTTTTTTGAACCTTTCCACTTTGGGATCCCTCTATTTTGTAAGACCATTTTCGGCTTGTGAAGCACAAGATTTGAAGAAAATTTCAGACATGAATTATTCTAACTCTTCTCTGTTGAATTATTATGAGATGAAGAATATCATTTGGTTTTCTTTCCAATATATTCTATTATGGGTTTAAAGATAATGCCCTATTTTTATCTTCTCGTATTTTTAATATGGGTATTAAGAATAACACTTCAATGTTTTGTAAAACATGTGTAGTTATTAAACAATAGTTGTAGTTTCTAATACGGGAGTTACTTATATTTAAATTAAAGATAAGTTTCAGAGATACTTCTAACTCTTCTTTGTTGTATTCTAAGTTTCTGGGTATAAAGATAAATTATAATGCCATATTTTAGATCTTTTGTATTTTTGATATGGGTTTTAAGAATATCACTTCAATATTTTGTAAGACTTGCATAGTTGTTATCCTCCATAGTTATAAAAGGATGCATCTAAATATGACCATTTCTTGCATGTTTCAGAGTCTCAACAAGATCATTCCCTTCCAAAAATGTATGTTCTCAATGCCCAATGGACCTCTTGTCTCATCCCATCTAAACTACTAATGTATATCTAAGAAATCCACTGCCAATCCTTCATGCTAAAACATGGAGTTATCTGTTATGTTTTTACCAAAGTACAAAGTGGACCTACCACATGGGAGGCATTACTTAGTTGCCGAATTGGGCGTGCGGGTTGATCAAAAAATAAATAATAATTCTATAATTATTCTTTCATCCATAAAATGATATTTTTGTTCATGATCATTGTTCATCAAGGTTAGATAATAGTAATAAAAGTAAAGCATTTTATCCCGATGGTGAATCATTTGCAACTTGGCCTTGCATCATTGGTGAATCATGTCATCTCTATTAGCCTTGATATCATCTGTGTCTCTTTGCATTGTTGAATGATTTACCAAATATGCAAGACCAAGATACACATGGTTTATCCTTTGAGATTAAATTCTGCACTTCCATTACTATGATCAAACCTTGCTAAAAAAAGTCTTCCATTGTATAGTATTGGGTATTAGAATGTTTAGATCCCTTGTTGAAAATAGTTGTTCAACAAGGTTAGATCATAGTAATATAAGTGCATCATTTAATCCCGACTCATAAAGGTTAGATAATAACATCTGTATATTTTTCAAGATGTCTATAGGTCTATTGAATAATTGTATAATTGTATCATATTGGATGGAATAACACGACATACCCTTTAAACTAAAAAAAATAAAGTTTTATTTTTGTTATTTGAATGGGAAAGTGGAGAGATAAATTTTACTTCTTTTTTAGAATGGGAAGATGTAAAAATGTTTGGTTTCCCAATTCAATACAAGACAATTTTTTAATATGAGAATTGGCATATGCCCATTCTAAACTTTCAATATGCCCATTCTAAATGTTCAAATGAAAGTAATTATTTAAAAATGTTTTCATACCTCTATAAAGGTTGTGAGAAGGTTGTGAGAATGGGAAACTTCCAATTCAATACAAGATATAATTGTTTGTTTATATGAGAATTGACATATGCCCATTCTAAGCATTCAAATGCAAGCAATGTTTTAAAAATGTTATTTTTGTATTATTTATTTTTAGTATTCTAATAACTCTCTAAAACATTTAAATGGGTCTAAACATTAGGATATTAAAGCATTTGGTAATTTTTTTAATAAAAATATGGGTCTCATGTTATGTTTCATGTCACTCCATATTTTTAAATAGGATTTTTGAATACGACTAGAATTAGTCACATTGCGACGCTTGTAAACAATTGTATCATTTTGGTTGGACTAACCCTGACAGAGACAAGTTGTGATTCTAAAAGTGTTGCACTACATACCCTCGAGGGGGATCAAGCCTTATGTAGTTCTATTATTTTTTTTAGAAAGGGAATCTTGGCTCCGCCAAGTGCTGCACTACATACCCTTGGGCATATGCCCATTCTTGTATTATGTAGTTCTATTAATTTGATTTAGAAATGGAAGATGCCCATTCTCTACCCATTTTCATATAGGAGAAATTAACATATATTGTTTAAGACCATGACATATCAAGACCAACATGCAAATATATTGTTTACCACCATGTATTTATTAATTAAAGGTAATTGTTTTAAAACATGTCTTGGACTACTCGTAATAATGAGAATAGGCATTAGACCATTCTCTAGACATTCTAACATTTTTTTGGCCATATTTTTGGTCAATTGTATTGGAATATTTAGAAATATGGGCATTTTTCCATCCTCGAAAAAATAAACATTTATTTTTGGGTTGTTCCCCATTTTTCATCGAAGGAGGACCATTGCAATCAAAGGAGGACCATATTAGAAGAATCATAGTGTAAAATTTTTTTGAAAACCTTTATAGAGTTAATAATTGTATCATATTGGCTGGACTATCCTGGTAGAGCCTAGTACTACAATGCATAACATTAAAGGGGATCAAGCCTTTATCTCTAATTGTTGTTTATTCTTTTACTTTTGGTCTCTCTCTATTTTCATGAAGAATATAGAGGAATTTTATGAGTAAAAACAATGAATATTTATAAATATTCTCATTGTGAAGAATAACATATGGTTTTATTTCAAAATAAAAATGGGGCGCAACCATTGCATCTTCATGTCATTCCCATTCGAGTAGACAGATGCCGATATGTAGTTCGAATTATCCATGTTTTTCTTTGTGATTACTATATTAGAATGTGCATAATCCCATTATCATGGGGAATATGGTCATTTTCTAAACATTCTAATACAATAAATGTTGAACTAAAATGTCATATGCTCATTTTATATGTTGAACTTCCAATTCAATACAAGACAATATGTTGAATTTCCGATTCAAGACAAGACAATTTTTTTTTAATATGAGAATTGGCATATGCCCATTCTAAACATTCAAATGAAAGAAATTATTAATTTTTTTTTCATACCTCTATAAATGATGCTCCAAAATTAGCAGGAACTTGAGCTCGGGTGTCCGTTTGAGTCCGTTTTTTAAACCACATGTTTTGATGAGACGAACGTGAAAAAACCCACCCTACCAGTTGGGGAAAATTTTTGGCACTTTTTCGGGCCCTAAATCCTCCATCTTGAGGTCAAAATTTAGGATTTAAGTTATAGTTTGGTTTTTTCCTATTTTTGGGCATTAGTTAATTTTAGTCTATTAGTTGCATTATGAGTTAGAAAGTTGGAAATTCCTCTAATTTAGGGATGTAGAAGATGCATGGCAATTTCTGTGCCCATACGAATAAGCATGCAAACTTACTAAGAATAGCAGGTTCTAGTAAACTGCTAAAAATAGTAATTTCCGCCACCTAGAGTAGATTTAGTCGAGTTAGTTAGAGTTTACTTGGCAACTCGAGTTGGGAATTGTTTTCCTATTTAGGAAACATTGTAATTCATTATTCAATAATGAAGAAGGAGATCTATTTTCTTTGGAGTTCATATTATTTGTAGTAAATCAAGTTTGTTTAGAATTTGGCTACATTATCTAGTATCAGAGCAGGTTCGAGTCTTAAAAAATGGCAGGAAGAGGAAGAGGAAGAGGAGGCGGTATTGCCTAGATGAATAGAAATATGCAAGATCTACAGAGGAAAGTTGTTGTGCTTGCTGTAATGATAACCTAGAGAGGAAATCAAGGTGGAGATGACACAAATGAAGAAGAAGTTTGTGAAGAGGAGGAAACGTAAGCGCCACCCTTATCTTTTAAAGAAAGGATGCTTCACGCATTAGAAGGAAAGAATGATGGGATAAGAGTTGATGTTTCAGAGTATGGTGGTAGTCTAAAACCAGAGGAGTTGATAGACTGGTTGACTAGCATGGGGAATTTTTTGAGTGGAAGGCTATGTCAGAAGAAAAGAAGGTAAAATTTGCATGCACGAAATTGAAAGGTCATGCTATGTTATGGTGGGATCACCTATAGAAAGAGAGGTCAAGAAAGGGGAAAGAAAGAATTAAGATGTGAAGTAAGATGGAGAAGAAGCTAAAAGATAAATTTCTCCCTGTGGATTATGCATAAACCCTTTACAGGAGGTTTCAAAATCTTAGATAGAACCTACAAATAGTGCAAGAATACATAGATGAGTTTTACAAGTTGTCCATTCGTGTAGAGCATGAAGAAACTGAGGAACAAATGGCTGCAAGGTATGTAAATGGGTTAAAATTTTCTATTCAAGATGAGATAAGTATGCATAGGATTAAGAGCATGGAGGATGCCTATCAATTATCCTTAAAGACCGAGGAAAAACAAAATCGTCAAAGTTTTAGGAGATCACTTGGAATGAATAGGGGGCCTCATATTCCTTTTGGGGATGAGATGGTTTCAACAAAGGTAGGGAGAATCATCTCACGGATTGGAAAAGTAAGAAGATATGAGAAAATATTTCTAGAATCAACAAAGAGGCAGAGGATTTTCTAGGGGCAGAGGATACGTTGGCGATAGAGGATGGGAGGCTCCATGAAGACCATTTGTTTGTTACAAATGTGGTGAAGAGGGGAATCGAGATTTTAAATGCCTACATTCTTATACACATGACAAGAGGCAAGGAGATGCACCAAGAGTAAATCTTGTTGAAGCTGAACAAGTAGAAGATGAATAGGACCTAGAAATTCCACCAGATGTTGGAGAAAATTTGATGATCAAGAGGACAATGATTTGCTCCAAGAAAGGATATCAAGGGGGATGCATGGCTGCATACAAATATTTTTAGAACAAGATGCACTTCTAGAGGAAAGGTATGTAATGTTATTATTGATGGTGGTAGTTGTGAGAACATGGTTTCAAATGAGATGGTCAAGAAATTGGGTCTGCATTGTGAGAAGAATCCTAACCCTTACCATATTGCATGGTTTAAAAAGGGTAATGAAGTTACTATTGATAAGAGATGTTTAATAAGTTTTTCTATTGGGAAAAGTTACAAGGATGAGATTTGGTGTGATGTTATTCCTATGGATGCATGTCATATGCTGCTAGGAAGACCATGGCAATTTGATAGGAAAGTTATTCATGACGGGGGAAAGAATACTTATAATTTCTGGAAGGATGGCACAAAAATAGTTTTACTACCTCTCAAGGAAGAGGGGAAGGCTGAAAATATGCTTTCTACAAAGGAATTTGTGAAGGAGGCAAAGGCAATTGATTTTTGTTATGCACTAGTTGCCAACAAGGATGAACCTGTAAGTGCAAAAATACAGTAGAAACAACAAAATTAATAAAAGAATTTTCTGATGTTATTGTTGATGAGCTAACAAACGGATTACCACCCAAAAGAGATATTCAACACAATATTGATTTGATTCCAGGGTCTTCACTCCAAAATCAAGCGGCTTATAGGATGAGCCTGACATTGCACCGAGTTGAATAGGAAAGTGGTAGAGCTCATGAGAAAGGATGTCATAAGGAGAGCATGAGTCCGTGTGTAACCCTGCACTTTATTAACACCAAAGAAGGATGGAACATGAAGAATGTGCATGATAGCGAGAGAAATCAATAAAATTACAATCAAGTATATGTTCCCAATACCTCACCTTGATGATATGATGGATGTGCTTTTGGATCTAAGTATTTCACTAAGATTGATCTTCATAGTGGTTACCATCGATTCGGATCTGAGAGAAGGAGATGAGTGGAAAATCGCATTCAAGATAGGAAATGGATTATATGAGTGGTTGGTGATGCCATTTGGGTTATCCAATGCACCTAGTACTTTTATGAGTCTAATGAACACCATGTTGTGGGAGTATAATGGTAAGTTTGTTGTGGTTTATTTTGATGATATCTTGATCTTTAGTAAAACTAAGGAAGAACATTTGAGGCATCTAAGGGTGATATTTGAAGTGTTAAGGAAAGAGAAACTATATGCAAATATGAAGAAGTGCACATTTATGCAAGAGAGTTTGGTATTCTTGGGCTTTATTATTTTAGCAGATGGGGTACAGATGGACTCAGAAAAGATAAAGGAAATTATTGAATGGCCTACTCCATGGAGTATAACAGAGGTAAGAAGCTTTCATGGTCTAGCAACATTTTATAGAAAGTTTATTAAAAATTTCAAAGTATTGTAGCACCTATAACAGATTGCACAAAAGGAAGGGAGTTTTTGTGGACAAAGGTGCAATGAGGATAGTTTTCAGTTCTTAAAGTAGAAGGTGACAGAGGCACCCATTTTGGCACTACCAGAATTTGATAAAGTGTTTGAGGTTGATTGTGATGCCTCACATGTGGGTATTGGTGTTGTTCTAAGTCAAGGTGGAAAGCCAGAAGCTTTCTTTAGTGAGAAATTGAATGAGGTAAGAAAGAACTACTCTACTTATGATGTGGAATTTTATGCAATTGTACAAGCATTAAGGCATTCGAGGAATTACTTAGTGCCTGAGGAGTTTGTGTTATTTACAGACCAAATAGCCGTGAAGTATGTGAATATACAAAAGAAGTTGAATAGTAGGCATGCAAAATGGGTATCAATTTTGCAGGGTTATAATTTATCTCTAAAACATAAATAAGGAAAACATAATCAATTTGTAGATGCATTGAGTAGGCGTATGACTTTGTTTACCACTATGGAAAATGAGGTGGTGGGTTTTGAAGAAATAAAGGGTTTGTATTCTTCTGATATTGATTTCAAGGATATTTTTGAAAGGTTAAATATTCCATTTTTAGAAAATGTAGGAGATGTCCTGGATGAGTACATTTTATAGGATGGCTATTTATTCAAGGGATGCCAACTATGTATTCTAGTTGGGTATATGTGAGAGAACATAGTGAAAGAGTTACATATCAGAGGATTGGTTGGGCATTTTTATAAAGATAAGATGATAGCCTTGGTAGCAGAGAAATACTATTGGCCAAAGTTGAAAATATATGTGGTAAGATATGTGGATAGGTGTCGAATTTTTCAAGTCTCAAAAGGCCATGCACAGAATATAGGGTTGTATATGCCGTTGGCTTGTTCCTAAAGGGTCATGGACATATTTTTATATGGATTTTGTTTTGGGATTACCAAAAACACAATGAGGTAATGAATCAATTTTTTTGGTTGTTGATAGATTTTCTAAGATAGTTCATTTTATTGCCTGTAAGAAAACAAGTGATGCGATAGTCGTAGCAAATTTTTTTTTTCAGAGAAGTTGTTCATTTGCATGGTGTTCCAAAAACCATTACTTTAGATAGGGACACAAGGTTCTTAAGTCACTTCTGGTGGACTTTATGGAAGAAATTGGGAACTCAATTACAGTTCAGCAGTTCCTATCATCCTTAGACTGATGGGAAAACAGAGGTGGTAAATCAGAGTTTGGGAAACCTATTAAGGTGCATCATTGGGGAAAAGCCAAAACAATGGGACTTAGCATTACCACAAGCTGAGTTTGCATATAATAGTTCCATAAATAGATCCACAGGAAAGTCTCCATTTTCAATTATGTATGGGAGTAATCCAAATGGGGTGTTAGATTTGGTATAACTACCAATTGATGGTAGAGTCAGTGATGATGCATAAGCATTTGCTGAACATATACAACAATTATAGGAAGAAGTGCGGAAGAAGCTGCAGAATAGTAATGATAAGTATAAGGAAATAGTAGATGTGCACAGATGGAGAAAGGTATTTACAGTTGGTGAGTTAGTTATGGTATATTTGTGGAAGGAAAGGTTTCGAAAAGGAACCTATAACAAGCTGAAGTACAAGAAGATTGGTCCCTGTAAAATCGTGGAAAAAATAAATGATAATGCTTATGAGGTAGAATTACCAGGAATTTTGATATTTCTCTAGTGTTTAATGTTTTAGATTTGTATTCTTTTCATGGGGATGGTGCAAAAGAGGATGTTATTGATGAAGTAGTATATTAGAGGTAGCAGGTTCTAGTAAAGAAGAAAGAAGTGGATCAGATTCTAGATAAGAAAACAATGGATACATGACATGGGAAATACAACAAATATTTGGTCCATTGGAAAGGACTGGAGAAAGAGGAAAATACTTGGGTCACAGAGTGGGAGATTAAGAATTTGGATGCAAATAAATGGAAGGAGTTTGAAGAAGACAACTTGTAGGAGCTGCATTTTTTTCAAACAGGGGAGAATGATGTGCCAAAATTAGCAGGAACTTGACAAGGTCATAAATTGATCTCTTGGTGTCTTTTTGAGTCCATTTTTTTAAACCACATGTTATGATGAGATGAACACATCGGAAGCTAGTCCTACTAGTTGGAGAAAGTTTTTGGCACATTTTCGGCCCTAAATCTGCCATCTTGAGGCCGAAAATTAGGATTTAAGTTATAGTTTGATTTTTTCCTATTTTTGGGCATTAGTTAATTTTAGTCTATTAGTTGTATTATGGGTTAGAAAGTTGGCAATTCCTCTAATTTAGGGATGTAGAAGATGTGTGGCAATTTTAGTGCCCGTACGAATAAGCATGCAAACTTACTAAGAATAGCAGGTTATAGTAAATTGCTAAATATGGTAATTTCCACCACCTAGAGTAGATTTAGTCAGAGTTAGTTAGAGTTTACTTGACAAATCGAGTTGGGAATTGTTTTCCTATTTAGGAAACATTGTAATTCATTATTCAATAATGAAGAAGGAGATCTATTTTATTTGGAGTTCATATTATTTGCGAAGTAAATCAAGTTTCGTTAGAATTTGGCTACATTAATAAAGGATGTGAGAAGATCTGTGAGAATGGGAAACTTCCAATTCAATACAAGACATAATTGTTTGTTTATATGAGAATCGACATATTCCCATTCTAAGCATTCAAACACAAACAATTTTTAATTTTTTTGTTTGTATTATTTATTTTTCAGTATTCTAATACCTCTCTAAAACATTTAAATGGGTCTAAACATTAGGATATTAAAGCATTAAAGCATGGTTGGTAATTTTTTTATAACAATATGGGTATCATGTTATGTTTCATGTTACTTCATATTTTTAAACAAGATTTTTGACTAAGACTGGAATTAGTCGCATTCCAACGTTTGTATAAAATTGTATCATTTTGGATGGACTAACCTTGGTGGAGCCAAGTTCTGATTCCACCAAGTGCTAGAGTACATACCCTCGAGGAGGATCAATCCTTATGTAGTTCTATTATTTTTTTAGGAATGGGCATCTTGGCTCCGCCAAGTGTTACACTACATACCCTTGGGAAAATGCCCATTCTTGTATTATGTAGTTCTATTAATTTGTTTTAGAAATGGAAGATTCCCATTCTTTTCCCATTGATCTCATATAGGAGTAATTAACATATATTGTTTAATACCATGACATATCGAGACCAGCATGAAAATATATTATTTACCCCGTGTATTTATTAATTAAAGGTAATTGTGTTAAAACAAGACTTGAACCTCTTGTAATAACGAGAATAGGCACTAACCCATTCTCTAGACATTCTAACATTTTGTTTTGGCCATATTTTTGGTCAGTTTTATGGGACTATTTAGAAATATGGGCATTTTCCATCCTCGAACAAAAAAACATTTATTGTTGAGTTGTTCCCAATTTTTCTTCAAAGGAGGACCATTGTAATGGAAGGAGGACCATATTAGAAGAATAATAGTGTAAAAACATTCTAACAACCTTTATAAAGTTAATAATTGTATCATATTGGCTAGACTACCTTGGCGGAGCCTAATGCTCCACTGCATACACTTAAAGGGTGATCAAGCCTTTATCTTTAATTGTTGTTTATTTTTTTGCTTTTGGGATTTATTTCTTTTCATGAAGAATATCAAGAAAATTTATGAGAAACAAAAATGAATATTTCTAACTCTTATTAATGTGAAGAATAACATATGGGTTTCCTTTGATTA
Organism: Taxus wallichiana var. yunnanensis; assembly: GCA_018340775.1. NCBI lineage: Eukaryota > Viridiplantae > Streptophyta > Pinopsida > Cupressales > Taxaceae > Taxus > Taxus wallichiana. The sequence goes on from CM031236.1 coordinate 312,283,581, forward strand.
CAAAATGGGGAACCACCCACTTCATCTTTATGTCATGTCCATTCAAGTTGAAAAATTCCCATATGTTATTCGCCTTATGCCTATTTTTCTTTTTGATTCCTATATTAGAATGGGCATATACCCACTATGAATGGGCATATGATCATGTTCTATATTCGACTAATTAGAAATGTGGGCATTTGTCCATACTCGAATAAATAAAAATTTATTGTTGAGTTATTCCCATTTTGCATCAAAGGAGGACCATTCTTGCAATGGAAGGAGGACCATATTCGAAGAAGAATAGTGTAAAAACATTTTGAAAACCTTTATAGAGTTAATAATTGTATCATATTGGTTGGACTATCCCTTGTGGATCCTAGTTCTACACTCCATATCCTTAAAGGGTGATCAAGTCTCTATCCTTAATTGTTGTTTATTCTTTCGATTTTGAGATCTCGTAAATTTTCATGAAGAATATCAAGGAAATTTTTGAGAAACAAAAATGAATATTTCTAACTCTTCTCAATGTGAAGAATAACATTTGGTTTTCCTTCGATCGCAAAATGGGGAACCACCCACTTCATCTTCATGTCATGTCCATTCGAGTAGACATATATGCCCATATGTGGTTTTCCTTATGCCTATTTTTCTCTATGATTCCTATATTAGAATGGGAATATTCCCATTATCAATGGGAATATGCTCATGTTCTAAACATTCTAATACAATAATTGTTGAACTAAAATGTCATATGCTCATTCTAAACATTCTAATACAATAATATTGAACTTATATTTAGTACTTCTATATTACTCATAGCTAGTCCACAATGTAAGATGTTAGTGGAGAGATAAAATTTATTTACTCTGTCTTTATTTAAGAATGGGTAGTTTCAGTTCTCTCATACAAAAATAGACATTTTTCTAATTTTATCTTGCATACAATGAAATTTTTCTAATACGTATAATAGAATAAATTGATATGAATTGAATGGGAAGATGCCCATTCAATTATAATATGAGTAATAGAAGAAAATTATTTTCATTTTAGCACTTCTGTAGACTTAATCATATCTAACTCCACAATGCAAGATGCTAGTGGAGAGAAAAATTACTTTTCCTTTGTTTAAGAACGAGAACTTGCCCATTCTTTCATACAAACAATTTTTTTTTTTTTTCATTTTTATCTTGAATACAATTGTATCATTTTGGCTAGACTATCCATGATGGAGCCAAGTTTTACCTCTACAAGTGTTGCACTACATACCCTTGAGGGGGATCAAGCCTTATGTAGTTATATTATTTTGTTTTAGGAATGGGCATCTTGGCTCTACCAAGTGTTGCACTACATACCCTTGGGTAGATGCCCATTCTCATAGTTCTATTAATTTGATTTAGAAATGGCAGATGCCCATTCTCATTCGTGGATTAATTAACATATATTGTTTAAGACCATGACATATTGAGACCAACATGAAAATATATTGTTTACCACTGTGTATTTATTAATTAAAGGTAATTGTTTTAAAATAAGTCTTGGACCGCTTGTAATAATGAGAATAGGCATTAGCCCATTCTCTAGACATTCTAACATTTTGGTTTGGCCATATTTTTGGTCAGTTGTATTGGACTATTTAGAAATATGGGCATTTGTCCATCCTCGAACAAACAAACATTTATTGTTGGGTTGTTCCCATTTTGCATGGAAGGAGGACCATATTAGAAGAAGAATTATAGTGTAAAAACATTCTGACAACCTTTATAGAGTTAATAATTATATCATATTGGCTGGACTATCCCGGTGGATCCTAGTGCTACACTGCATACCCTTAAAGGGGGATCAAGCCTCTATCTCTAATTGTTGTTTATTCTTTCTCTTTTTGTCTGTCTCTCTTTTCATGAAAAAAATGAATATTTCTAACTCTTCTCAATGTGAAGAATAACATCTAGTTTTCCTTTCATTGCAAAATGGGGAACAACCCACTTCATCTTCATGTCATGCCCATTCGAGTAGACAGATGCCCATATGTAGTTTGCCTTATGCCTATTTTTCTCTATGATTCCTATTATTAGAATGGGCATATGCTCATGTTCTAAACATTCTAATACACACAATATTGATCTAAAATGTCATATGCTCATTCTAAACATTCTAATACATGCAATATTGAACTTAGTCTGGTTAGTACTTCTATATTACTCATAGCTAGTCCAAAATGCAAGATGCTAGTGGAGAGATAAAATTTACTTACTCTGTCTATATTTAAGAATGGGTAGTTTCCCATTCTCTCATAAAAACAAACAAACAATTTTTTCAACTTATCTTGAATATAATGTAGTTTTTATAATATGTCTAATACAAGAAATTGATACGAATTGAATGGGCATATGCCCATTCAATTATAATATGAGTAATAGAAGAAAATTATTGTCATTTTAGTGCTTCTATATTAATCATATCTAACTCCACAATACAAGATGCTAGTGGAGAGATAAAATTTACTTGTCTTTGTTTAAGAATGGGTAGTTGCCCATTCTCTCATACAAACAAACAAACATTTTTTTTTCATTTTTTCTTGAATACAATGTAATTTTTTTCTCTCAGAATAAAGTTTACTTCATTCTCACAACAAACATCATATAAGAATGATAGAATAAGGGATGTTGTTCACTCTCACAGCCTTAGGGCAGGTGCTAATGATATATTTTTAGAATTGTCATATGCCTATTCTGATATAGGAATCATAGACGAAGAATAGTGATAACACATTCTAACAACCCATTCACATACAACAATCATTTTTATTTAATAATGTAAAATATTATTTGAAATTTATTGGTATTATTAAATGATACGATGTTATTTCTTGTATTTAATTATTAGTATTATTAATTAATGTTGTTAATTAATTAATTTTGTTTAGTCCTAATATCATATGTTAAATACATATTCTTTGATTTCTAATTTTTGAAATAATGGAGTTTATGTCATTAATTAGTTTTATAAAGTTTTATTATATTTTTTATAATTTTATAAAATTATTTTTAAAATGCACTATAATTAATTAAGCATTATAAATAATGGTGATTAAGTTGTTTTTTTATAGTGATTAAGTTGTTAATTAGTTTTATAAAATTTAATTATATTTATATAATATTATTTAATTGTTTTAAAAATATTTTTTATTCATTTGATAATTTAATTAGATGTTACTAATATGTTTCTAGTTAATATAGTAATGTAAGTTTATTGGTAATAATAATTCTTGTAGTTAATATTATTTGATAGGATAATTTTTTTGTAATTAATTATAATATTATTAATTAATGTTATTAATTTACTAATTAATACTAATATTATAATCATTGTGATTTCTATTATTAATCAATGTTATTGATTAACTATTAATTACTAATATCATATCTTGATTAGAAACACTTTGATTTCTATTATTAATTGTTGTTATTGATTAATTAATTGTTAATAATACCAACACGATTGTTTCAAATTTTAAATTTTTGGCGCTTTCTTTTTGGGAGGCAATTCTTAATGGTCATTTATTATGGTAGGTTTGATTCAAATTTTAAATTTTCGGCGCTCTTTTTAAATATTTCTGCAAGATTGATTCAAATTTAAAATTTTCCATTTTTATTTTTGGGAGGAAATTCATAATGGTCATTTATTATGGAAGGTTTGATTCAAAATTTGAATTTTCAACGCACTTTTTTGGCCAAGTACATTATAAAAATATTGATTTTGAATGAATCAAGTTTTTATTTTCACTTTATTATGATTGATATTTTTTCATTCAGAGATTTAGTTTGGGAAAGATGAAGAACGTAGATGTAGCTGGAGAAATAGGAAGATACAAAGATTTTATAGAAGAAAGAAGAAGATATAATTTTCGATAGCAGGAGAGATACAAAGATACTGAGATTTTGTAGAAGAAAGAAGAAGAAGAAGAAATAGTTTCTGATACAATGATTTTGCAAGGGATACTATTCAAGATTTCTCAAACGGAATACAACAATGGCAGAGCAGGCTATTCAAGGTTTTTATATCTCATTTTTTCCATGTTTACTTCTAAAGCCTAAAAATGTATAAACAAAGATCTTTTAATTCACAATAAACTATTTGAACCATTTTTTCATATATCTCGTTTATTTTTATGTCTGAAAAATGTATTGATTTTTTCCATGCATAAACGTAACAAAAAACAAATACAGAAATCAATTTGTTTACATTCATAAATGTAACAACTACCAAATATATAAAACAAAATTGTTTCATTATTATTTTTAATTTCTTAAGGACTTAAATGTGTACATGTTTATAATGCGAATAAACTTATTAGATAGATTTAGTACCACTTGTCTCTTTCGTGTGTTTTTTTAATAAACTCTGCAAAAAGATTCTTTCAAAAATCTCTATATCCAATCAAGCCAAATCCTTTCGCATAAGAAAAAATGATTTGATAAACTCAATACCACCTTTCTTTTTCTGTATCTTTTTTTACCTCTGCAACAAGTTTCTTTTTCAATAATATGTTTCAATCAACCCAAATTCTTTCGCATAACTTCATCTTTCTCCTACAAAATATATGAATGAAAAAACCTAGCCGTAAGAGAGAAAAAATAAAAACTTGTCCATAAGAGAGAAAAAAATTAAAGTCCAAGACATTAAAAATCATTATTTTTATAAAGTATTTGACCAAGAAAAACTACCTCTAAAAATACCAAAAATTTGAAATTTGAATTTATCCTACCATAATAAATCACCACCCTTGCCTTTAATATCCTAATATCCTAAGTCTTGAAATTTGAATCTATCCTACCATAATAAATCACCACCCTGTAATGCTTAAATGCCTTTAATATCCTAAGTCTATCGTAAATACTTAACCACAAAAGGGTACATATTTAAATGCTTTAATGTCCTATTATCCCAATGTTTAGAAACATTTAAATGTTTTAAAGAGGTATTAGAATAATGAAATACATAGTACTATTTTTGTACATACATTCAAAATTTGAATATATAATACATTAACAAATCACCACCCTTTAATGCTTTAATATGTTGTAATATGATTTAATATGCCTAGATATTTGAATTTATTAGACCTATTTAAATTTTTAAAACAATATTATGTGAATAATGAATAATATATAGTAGAATTTATCTTCATACCTATTTATACACTTGTAATGATTTAAAAATGTCCACACTTATAGAAAATAGGTTTTGATGATGAAATCATGAAAATTTAAATATGCTTTTATAATAATGAAATTTGAATACATTGTACTATTTATGTATTTATTGTGTTTTAAAATGGGCACCCACTCTTCACGTTTTGTGTAAAGTTATAAAAATTTGAATCTATCCTACAATAATAAATCACCACCTTTTAATGTTAAAATGCTTAAATGCTTTAATATCCTAATAATCTAAGTCTATTGTAAATGTTGTAACAAGATATTTGAATAATGAAAAATATATAGTAGAATTTATTGTCATTCCTATTTATTGTGTTTTATAATGGGAACCCATTCTCATTGCTTGTATAAACTTATGAAATTGATTGAGCATTTTTACATTTTATTGTATTGAATGGGAAAATGCCCATTCTCATATAGGAATCATAAAATAATTGGTTGGGCAGATATGAATCATAAAAGAAGAGTATGGATTATACATGCTCATAGATTTTAAATAGGTATGAAATTGATTGACCATTTTTACATTGTCTTGTATTGAATGGGCAGATGCCCATTCTCATATAGGAATCCTAAAAGAGTTGTTTGGGTAGATAGGAATCACAAACAATATTTCTTGTATGAGAATGTTTAGAAAATGCACATGCCCACTCTCATAAAATCAATATTGCTTGTATGAGAATGTTTAGAATGGGAATATGCCCATTCTCATAAAAATATTGTTTCAATCATGACTGTGCACATGCCCATTCTCAATTTTTTTCCTTGTATTACAATGTTTAGAATGGGCATATTCCCTTTATGATAGGAATAATAATATTTAATTTATTTTAGAATGCTCATCCATTCTCACATCTTGTTAAAAGAGTTATGAAATTGATGGAGTTTTTTTGCATTGTCTTGTATTGAATGGGTAGATGCCCCTTCTCATTTAGGAATCATAGAAGAATTTATTGAGTAGATAGGAATAATAGAAGAAGAGTAAGAAGAGTATGGATTAAACAGTCTCACAATTTTTAAATAGGTATAAATAGAAATAAAAGAAGAAATCTCATAAAATCAGTATTTCTTGTATTAAAATGTTTAGAATGGGCATATGCCCATTCTCATGCAAACAAAATTGTTTCATCTTGTATTGAATGGGCATCACATTTTTATTCTTCCTATTCTCATATAGGATTCATAAAAGACTTTCTTGGACATATAAGAATCATAGAAGGAGAGTATTCATTAAAATTACTCACATCTTTTAAATAAGTATTCTCATAAAATCAATATTGCTTGTATTAAAATGTTTAGAATGGGCATATGTCCATTCTCATAAAACATAAATGTTTCAATTCATGTTCAATGTGCACATGCTCATTCTCAAAAAAAAAAAAATATTCTGTATTAGAATGTTTAGAATGGCCATATGCCCTATTATAGATCACATTCTAAAAAAACCAATATTGCTTGTATTAGAATGTTTAGAATGGGCATATGCCCTATGTTATATGAATAATTAAATTTACTTTGTTTTAGAATGACCACCCATTATCACAACTTATATAGAGTTATGAAATTGATTGAGCATTGGGTGATGCCCCTTCTCATTTAGAAATCATAGAAGAATTTATTAGGCAGATATGAATAGTAGAAGTAGAATACATATACTAGTATCATTGTTTCGAATGGGCATATGCCCATTCTAATACAAACAAATATGTTTTGTATTATATTTGGAATCATTTTTTCGAATGGGAATATGCACATTTTAAAACAAACAAATATGTTTTGTCTTGTATTAAATGGGAAGATTCCCCCTCATAACCATTAAATACATATTAAAGAGTGGGTAGTTGAGAATTTTTGTCTTGTATTGAATAGTCATATTCCCATTCTCACAGTCATTATAGAGGTATCACAAATATTAAGTTTAATATCGCTAAGATTAGAATATGTAGAATGGGCATATGTGTATTCTCTTTAATAGTTATTTTAGAATGGGAATTTTCCTATTCTCATAAGGGAATTGTTAAAAAAATGTCAATTATTGTTCATACTAGAGATAAATGAAAATATCATAAAAATAATTATAGAGATAACATTAGAATATGAAGAATGGGCATATGCCTATTCTCTTTAATAGGAATCATAAGAGAAAGTCCATTATTGTTCATAGAGATATGTGAATAAGTATAATAAAAAGAATAGAGATAAAATTTACTTTGTTTAGCATGGGAAATTACCCAATCTCTCACAGACTTGTATAACGTTATGAAATTTATCTAGAATTTTTACATTGTCTTATATTGAATGGGAATATGCCCATTCTCATATAGGAATCATAAAACAAGAGTATGGATTATACATGCTCACAATGTTTAAATAGGTATGAAATCAATTTGTGTGCAAGAATTAGTTAGCTATGCAAATAAAATAAAGACTAACACCTAATAGCCTCAATACAATGCTAAACTAAAATCTATGCACCATCATGCTTAGAGCTTAAGAAAATCTAATCTATTAACATATTTTCATTAGAACATGAAATGAAGATTCAAACTAACATGTTAAACAAATTAACCTCTATCTCTAATTGAATGCTAATGAAATGAACCTATTTAGATCCTTAGCAATCAAAAGGGTTGATTGTATGCTTGAATCCCAAGGTTTTCAAGAATGGAGTCTTGTCAATCCATGACTACAAGACCATTTGAAATATCTCCATATGACTTCAAAACTTAGATGGATGAATGCAAGAAATGAAGATAACTAGCTCCTCTAATGGAAGAATGCTCTAAGATGATAAAATGGCTATAGAATAGGATATATTCTCATTTAGGTATAAGAAGAAAGGTAGGAGGAGGGATATTTATATAGCCCAATAGATAAGAGAATCTCTACATCCCTTTACATGTGGAATAATAGAGAGGTTGGGTTAATTGTGGATAAGGAAGGTTTAGAAGTGGTTGAGTTTACTTTAGGAGAGTTTAGTTTGTCCTCTAGTGACTCATGGGGATTGAGGGGTTTATTAATTAACCAAAGTCATTAATTAATAGTTGTGCAAGATTATAAAAGATTTTTAGATGAATAGTTAGTATGATTTATGTTATGAGAGGATTTTAATCAAATAAATGATGATTTATTGATTAAATAGAAGAGATAATTAATTAATTAATCTAGATATAAAGAGGTAATTAATTAATTAATCTAGATAGAAAGGGGAGATGAATTAATTATAAATAATTAATTAATATAGATAGAAAGAGAAATAATTGATTAATAGGAGGTCATTAATGGCATCGTTAATCATTGTTGGATAGAAGAGTTAATTAACTAACGTAATGTAATTAATTAATGATGATAGCAAAGAAAATGTGTGATATTGACGATATGTCATCAATTTACGGGAAAGGGTATAATTAGCGCAATTTAAGTATTTAAATTACTCGAGTTAAATTATAGGTGTCTACATTTTCCCCTCTTTGGGGTGGCGTAAGTGATGCCACTTCAAAGATAGTAGATAGATAAAATTTTGAAGGGGTAGAAGAAAAATTAGTAGAAGTGAGAGATGCCCCTCGAGTGTTGATGGGGTGATGAAAGAAGGTGATTGATGATCAAAAAGGTGAGAGAAATGGATAGAAGAATGGGTAGGGGTAGGATGCCCTAGGTGAATCAAAATAATAGTGTTGATAGGAGAATGATGTAGAAGAGGAATGAAGACAGAAAGAAAAGAGAAATCTTTCATCTAGTGTATTGAAAAAACTTTAGTGTCATCATATTGCCAAAGATCTACATCATCGGTCCTTATTAAAAATATAAGAATACAACAAAATTAGAATGGCATGAAAATCCATAATACGAACAATTGTCCATTTCTGAAAAAACCAACTCAATGCAACATATAAAAAATAATGCAATATGAGAAGGAAAAAGTATTTAACAAGGAAACAAATACAAACACACATACTCAAACTAACAATGGTCAAGATGGTTATACAAATGTTTTGTTATCAAGATGAAGATCCCCAAATGTTTGTGATTGATGACAAGGGTGAAAAATGATGCCCCTAGAAAGGATACATGCAAGGGAAAATGATGAAGGATGTTGGGTCCAATGATAAAGCATTGTGCATAATAAAACAATATCAGGCAACTGGATGTGCCCTAGAGTACCGACAAAGCAAAGCATGATAGCTTTGTAAATGGTTGTAAATCTGATGATCCATGTCATTTGATTTGTGAACATGTGAAAATTCTAGCAAGATATGGAATGAATACCATGTGCAAGACACGAGTTTTAGTTGTTATGAGATGTTTACCTATTTTTGTAAATTTTACAATTTTTAGGATTTTTGAGAAATTTTGAAATTTTATGTGTTTGTATTTTTCTATGTTTTTTTAAAAAAAATTGATTTTTGTAATGTTTAGGGATTTTTATTTTTATAGAAGAAATGAGAAAATAGGAGATCACCTGAAAGCAAGAAAATTTCCCTAGGGAGAAGAAACGGGTGCCAAGTAGCAAAAACATACCCCGACGTGGTGAAAAGGAGTTAAAAATGATTATTTAATAAAAAAATCATTATGGTGGATAGAAGAAGTGTTAAAATGAAAATGGTGGTCAAAACACACCCCTAGGGCATCGCGGAAAGAAAATGTTAACAAATCTACCAAATGTACATACTAAAACAACTTAAACAAAACAACTATGTACAACTATTTACAAGCATGCAAAAGCACACCCCATATGTACACACAAGAATAAATCTGATCTAAGTAAGAAAAGATCAATCTAAAGTGGTATGTTTAAGAAAACACTATACAAATGTACAAGTAAAAATTATATAATGTACACGTAAATAAATAAGAAAAGCAAAAAACAAAACAAATAAATGAAGAAAGTAAACTAAAACTATGTTTTTGTGATACTATTTTTAATGTGTTTTGTGTTGTTTTTTGGGAGTTTTGTGAAACAATTTTCTATTGTTTTTGTATTTCCTAGTTTTCTAATGTTTTGGGGTTTTTTTGAAGTATGCAAATGTTATAGGATTTTCATCATATTTGAATTTTTTGTTATTTTCAACATATTTGAATGTTTTGGATTTTTAGCATATTTGAATGTTTTTGTGATTTTAAAGGTTTTCCAAAGCTATGTACAAGAAACCGAGAAACGTGGATGCCCCTAGTGTTAGATGGGAATATACAAGGGCAGGTACCACGTGTTATAAACAAGAAGGTAAAATTGTGAAGGTGCCCCAACGTTAGATGGGGAATATAAAAAGGCAATCCCTTCACCAATTTACAAGAGGAGAAACAACTAGATCAAGGCTTGACAAGATAGGATCACAAGGAATCTCGGATGTAGGTGTGGAACTAGCCCTAGAGCTAAGTAAAAGTACCCCTAGATGCAAGATGCTTTTATGAAAAAGAATCCTCCCAAGGCACCGGAAGCCAATTTTCACCTGAGGGACTCTTCAAAGCACCACAATTGTGGTTTTCACATTTGGATGACTTGTTTTTTCTTTATCTTTTTCTCTTTTTTTGATTTTTTGTATTTTGATCCTTTTTTAATTTTTTGTTTGTTTTTATTTTTGTGCCATGTTTAAGCATAAAAATTTAAGGTGCATGGCATTCATTAGATCATGGAGCTCATCTCCATTAGGATGAGAAATTTTGTATGCTCTTGTTCCATATTTTTCCACAATGATGTAAGGTCCTAACCAGTGTGGTTCAAACTTTCCTTTCTTCTCTCTTTCTACCCTTATGTTGAACTGATTCTCTTTCATGACCAAATCTCCAACCTCAAACTGATGAGGTATGATCCTTTTGTTTTAGTTCGGGAGACTTTGTTTTGATACACCTTGAGATGGTTAAGGGCGTGGATGCACTTTTCATCTAGGAGTTCCATTCTGCCAACCTGGCCACTCTGTAATCCTCATCTTTGTCTAGATAATCCCTAAGAGATATATTCTCGGGAAGGAAGCTCTATTTCCAATGGGATGATATATTTTGTTCCAAACACTAGAGAGTAGGGTTTCACACTAGTAGGAGTGCGAATGGAGGTCCTATAAGCCCAGAGGGTTGGGTGAATTTGCAAATGCTAGTTGTGACTGTCTTACTCACCATCTTTTCCATGATCTGAACCAATGTTTTGTTAGTGGATTTAGCTTTCCATTACCTTGAGGGTAATATGGCGTGGAACACTTTAATCTTATTTGAAATTGATGAAAAATATCTTTCATTGTCTTATTCTTGAATGATTTTCCATTGTCAATAACTATGGCCATAGGAATGCCATATCAAAAAATAAGGTGATTCATGATGAACTTTGATATCTGAGCACTGTAACATAGGTCAATGGAATGACCTCCACCCACTTAGTGAAATATTTTGTGGCCATGATGATGTGGGTATGACCATCAAATGAGGTAGGGGTGAGCTTCCCTATTAAATCCAGTCCCCATTTGGAAAATGGCCACGGTATTGTAATTGGTTATAATGGCTGCGATGACGCATGGATGAAATTTCCATACTTTTGACATAGAACACATTTCCTTACATGGTTGCAACAATATGTCTCCATAGTAGGCTAGTAGTAGCCTACCCTTAACAATTTCTTCACTAGGACCATTCCATTTGTATGGGCACCACACACCCCTTCATGTACCTCCTTGATCACTTGGACCGACTATGCTACATCTAGACAATGCAATAGATTCCCATCATATCCACGACGATAGAGCATACCTCCTAGGAGGGTGTAACGGGATATTTGGTAGATAAGGATTTGTTTTTCGGATCGGGAGATGTCAAGAGGAAAGGTACCGCTTTGGAGGTAGTTAAAAATAGGGTCATACCATGGGGAATAGGGACCAATAAATTAAAATTCTAGGGACAATTTCGACATGTCGTATGTAGGTTTTTGTAGATTTTCAAAAAAATTTCACATCATTTTTTCTAGTAGAATCCATGACATAAAACCCACTTGTTTCCATTGCATCTGCAGATTAGTTTTATGCCCTTGGAATTTTCTCAAAGGTGATGCAGAAAGTATTCTTTCAGATTTTCCACCAAATTTTTATATGGGATGATTTTATCATCCTTGACCTTGTACTCATCGTTGACTTGTTTGATGATCAGTTGTGAGTCACCAATGACCTTAAGGTGGTGAATATTCCATTTTATATCCAATTTCATCCCAACGATGAATGCCTCATATTCTACAATGTTATTTATGCAAGAAATCCAAAAAAAATCTTGTCGTATGGGTTCTCTAAAGGAGTAATTAGCACTACACCTTCCCCGAAACATGGAAATTGAATGATCCATCAAAGTGTACTTGCCACATGATAGATTCCTCAATATACATCAGTGATGTGTCTGGAAGATCTAGACTTATAGGCTCTATTATAGGTAAAGGTGCTTCTGCTAATTGGTCGGTAAGCACTTGACCTTTAACTGACTTCTAGTGTATGTACTCAATGTAAAATTCACTGAGAAAAATGATCCAATTAGCCATTCTACCCATAAGGGAGGGTTTTAACAATAGGTAATTGAGTGGGTCAACTTTGGATATAAGCTTGGTTTTATTATTCAATAGGTAATGGTGAAGTTTTTGGAAGGTAAAAATGACAGACCTAGACAAGCTTTTTCAATTTGAGGATAATTGAGCTCATAATAAATTAGGGTATGACTGAGATAGTACAAAACTTTCTATTTTTTCTTAGGTCATATTGTGTGAGAAAAGTGCCAATAGAAAATTGGGTAGCAGAAATGTATAGTAATAATGGCTCACTAGGAGTTGGAGGCATAAAGACAAGCTGGTTGGCCAAGTATTGTTTAAGTAAGGCAAAGGCTTTCTATTTCTCTAGTCCCCAAATAAAGTCAACATATTTCTTAAGAAGATGGGTGAATGAATGATATTTGTTAGAAAGTTGTAAAATGAAATGAGATTAATTGTATCTTTCCTTGTAAGTGCGGAACTATTTGATATTCTTGGGAGGAGGCATTTAGTAATGGTGGTGACTTTGGTTGGGTCTACCTCAATCCCTCTCCTTGATACAATGAAGCCTAGTAACTTCCCTGATAATACTCCAAACACACATTTCTTTGGATTCAACCTAACCTTATATTCCCGTAGACGTTTGAAGATATACTGCAAAAATTTAGGGTGGTCTTCTCTTGTCTTGGACTTCCCTAGGATATCATCTACATAGTCCTCCATGATGTCATGAATCATATCATGGAATATCATTGTCATCTCCCTTTGATAGGTTGCACCAACATTTTTGAGGCCAAAGGGCATTACCTGATAGTAGAATGTCCCCAAGGGGTTGTGAAGGTTGTCTTGTGTTGATCTTCTTCCGCTATCTTGATCTGATTATATCCAAAAATCCATCCATAAGAGAAATCATTTCATAGCCCATAGTTGAGTTGACAATCATGTCAATATTGGGCAAAGGGAAATCATCTTTTGGACATGCCTTGTTGATGTCTCTAAAATATGTGTAAATTTTGATGCCTACAAGTTTATTTTGTACTAGAACTATGTTCGATATCCATTATGTCTATTCAATAGGTCTAATTAATTGTGATGCTAGCAATCTTTCTAACTCTTCTTTAACTAGAAGAGCCACATGTGGATGCATTTTTCTTAGCTTTTGTTTGATGGGATTTACATCTGCGTGCACAACTAAGTTGTGCACTACCAATGTTGGATCAATCCTGACATATATTTATAAGACCATGCAAATATATCTAAAAATTCTCTAAGAAGCAAGGTGAATGTATTTTTTTCTTATACTGAGAGCGAAGCTCCCAACTTGACTATCTTTGGGTATTTTTCCATTCCAATGTTCACGTCAATGGTTTCTTCTACCAACATTTTTGACATATCCTCCATACACATAGGATCGGGAGGAAGGTTGAGATCTTCTTCCAAGGGCATATCTACGAGATTTTCACCCTTGTGGTCACTTTTCTTGTCTATTGATATTTTTACTTGTTTTCCAGCCATCACCTCAAAGAGGTTTTTACTATGTGACTTGGACTTTTGATTTTTCTAAGGATTTTCATTGGAACTTTTACCCTTGTTTTTTCTTAAGTTTTGCTTGACCACGAAGCTCAGCTTCCTCTCTAAAATATGTGCAAGTATCTAATTCAATGTAGAAACCTTTCTTGTGGTATCTAATTGGAATTGTCTATCGTATGCCCATGAATTCTGTAATGGCCTCATCATTCTCAAATAGATCCAATGGCACATGATGTTGTTGAAGCCAATCGACAAGGGAAGGGTAGAAAAGGTAAATTTTAGGTTTAGTGGGTATTAAGGTAAGGACAACGGTATCCATGAATAAGTTTATGGAGGTAAGATCCTCATATTAACTACATTGGGAATGTGTCATTGTTTAACTAATAAGAAATGTCCTCATGCTCGTAACAGGTAACATCTTGATCATTAGGGTATGATCCATAGGATTGAATGCGATACCATATCTTTCCATTTTGAAATGTGGAAGTGGAACCAGCTCCTTTGGTCCTTTCTCGTCATTTCCAAATCTTAGGCCTTTGTAGCCCATAGAATACATCATATAGCTAGACTTATCATATTAAGGGATTTGGTAGCAAGTCGGTGAGTGTCCTTCGAGACCCAAGTTGTAGGTGGGTATAACAATTTATCTTCTACGAGTAATCCCTAGGTAGGAATTTCCTAATAGTTCATTCATCTCTAAGCCACTTGAAATAATATTTGGGCCTTCCTTGTTAGGAACCCAAAATATTGGCTAAGTACAAAAAGGCGTGTAGGCGCGCAAGGCCTACTTGAAAAAGGGCGTGTAAGGAGAAGGTGTGTAGGATCGGGTTTAAGGAAGGGTTTAAGAAAACCTATGGCACGCACGCAGACAAAGCTAAGGTTTCAAGACTTAGCCATATTAGGCATTTTGGGCAGGACACGAGAAAAGTGTAACCCAATAATGAATGAGGAGTGGATAAGGTACCAGCCTAGCAACGTGATGCCCATAAAAGGAATATGCTTAGCGATGGAGGATTTTAGAAGACCATCACTACAAGGAGTGGAGATCTCGAGATCTGAAGGAGGATGCTTCTATGGAGGACCACTTGGACACTTGGAGATGGATTTATAGCCTCTGAAAGCAAGTTAGTGGTTGAAGAAACCTATATATACAAGCACGCATAGTAGAAACATATACGAGAGGAGAATATAGAGAATGGATCCTGTAGAAATCTTTGCGAGAACTTTGTGGGATTGATTAGAGGCTATATAAGGGAGTAATATATTAAGGGGATGGGATATAAATTTTTCTTTGTATGGATGAAGGACATGATCCTTGTTGTGATGTATGACTTTGGTTTGATCAAGATATGGTAGTCTAATGGATCCATTGAATGTAATGAGGTTACAAACATGAATGAGTATGAATGTAATTGATTCATTCATATCTATATCTTTTCATTTCTGTTCATGGATGTTATGGAATATATGTAAATCCTTATGTATTTTCCTTTCTGTTGTAGTTCTATATGTTATCTGTAAGTACCCTCTATTTGGAATGAATACATTTTTCTAGAGGCCGTTCTGAGCCCTATGATGATTATATGTCTCATTTCCACCTTTATTCATTAATTTCCTGACATAGATGATGGTTTCCCACTTAAATCACATAAAAGAGAGACTCGACACCCACATGTGCTTCAGGTGAGTTCCCAGTGCCTATTGGGTGATAGGCCGACGCGCATGGGATTCCCTTGTTGTCCGGTGGGTGTAAAAATGACTACATCTTGGTCCCATTACTGGGACCTCTTTTCAAAGTTGTAGTGGGAAATGACATACATCTTGATCTGTGTAATAAGTGATGACAAAGTGTTTAACCTTGGAAAGTGTTGAATCATGGTTCAAGAGCACGGAGGATGAATTTTCTCAGAGATTCAACACTGGATCTGAGTTTGATTTACGTAGATGGGTAGAAGAGAACCTCTATCATGATTTGTATGAAACATTTTTGTTGCTTCCCAATAGAGTTGTATGAATGGCTCTCGGCATATGCGTCTAGATCAAGCTAGTATTATAGATCACGCACATGGACCTAGGAAGAGTACCGAGTCTAAAAGATACATATTTGACGTGGAATTATGCTATGGATCATTGGTGGAAAGGTGTGTTGGCTAGCTACACTCGGAGTACGTTATTTCTATATATTCTTATCTAAAATTTGTTGAGTTTGAGTTTTTGTAGGATCCCAGAGGATCATTTCTACGTGCTATTCCTCTGGTAATGAAGATCTTGATTATTACCTTGAGTTTAGAGGAATTTTCAATGGATGACTAAAGCTGTTATGAGCGCCAGGTGAGGAAGCTAGGGTGGAGGAAGATGGCAGATATTACGATGGAGAAAGAAAGAGAGGAGAGGCGACTCAAGTATAATAAAGCATGTGAAAGGGAGATTTCTAGACAATGTGAGGTTGCAAGTGTGATGGATCTATTGAGGTAGATGTTACGGGAAGGAGTTTAGGTTCATGCAGAGGATGTGGAACCTGATTAGTCTGCATACTACCACATCTTAGAAAGTGCGTAAGAGAGACCCCTTTAGCTTCGATGAGAGTTTGTCGCATGGAGAGAGAAGATTTGTTGGCATGTATCTCGAACCCACCCGGTGAGAAAACCTTGGCATTTGGTTTTCCAGATCAAGGAAGGAGTATTTCTAACCCGGTTGGTATCGGTGGAAGTGATAGATCTACACCCGGGAGATACAATTTTTCATTTTCCACTTCTATGGCTACTTGTACGATAGAAAAGTGACATGCGAGCATGAGAATCTACAAGTAGCCCTTCTTCATACTCGACCTCCCGAGGTCGTGCCGAGACAGCCGGTGGAAATAAAATATATGTGGGTATGGAAAAAATAGTTGGGTAATCTTATATCCTCAACATGCAATAATGGGATCTATGATTTTAAGGAAAAGAAATCTCTCCAAACTTGAATTGGTGTAATGGATTGTTCAGATATAATGGCTTCTCAAAATGCTCTAATCAATGTTGATCTCTATCGAGATCCTATCGATTGGATGTTGGATACATTAAAAGTTACTAGTAGGTGCTTCATGTATATTTCAAGACAAGGTCATGGAAAATGGTAGTGAGAGGTGTAGTGAATTTGTAGGAAACTATGGGTGGTTTTCTGGTCTAGCCCAGAAAATATTAGCTTGATTAGATTCTACGTTTAATGTGGAAAATTGTGTTATGATATCCAATGCAAGTGGTGAGGATCTAAATACCAACGGATGTAAGCTGGTGTTAATGTTTAGCAGACTAGCGAGCCTATTGGTTTATGGGACACGGGGATCAAAACTATGAGTTCATGGTTGTTGTGGACCTGTTATGGTAATGTGAATAGTCAATCTCTTCTTCTGACTATCCAATTCTCATAAGCCTTTTTAGCTTCTATGTTTAATACTAGGAGTTGTGCGATCTTCTCAAAATACCTTACGGGTGTTACGATGACTTGTATACGCAATCCCGTGTCTATGTCAATGAGAAGGTCTCCTATGTTTGGATCCATAACTAATGGATCACAACAAAATATTTTTTATCTTTCAAGTTATTGTATGGTCATGCGGATCTCCTATCAATACAATCTATAGTTGGGTTGACTTGATCAGAATGCATATGCTTTGTCATCTTCAATGTTCAATTCTCTCAATTGTTCACTAACCACTTGTGGATTTATTGTCGTTTGAAAGATGTGAATCCTAAGGCCTTGATCTATATCCATTATTGTTGCAAAGATATTTGGCTGAGGTACTATCGGTTTGAATACATAATCCCAGGATATCTGGGTCCCATAATTGTCATGCAAGAGATAATAAGACTTTAACTTAAATAAGTAAACTAATTATTAAAATAAATCTACACGGGATGTGAATTTGAATGAAATTTAAAGAGAAACTATTCTAATCTATTCGGATAACGAACAATTAATATAATAACGAGAATTAAAACAAGCAAGTTAGCCTGATATAGCTATTTGCACTGTGCACTTGTGAATTTATCCTATATATTAAATAAGTAACTAATTTAACCGAAAGACCTTCAATCTTACCTCGAAGTGAGGACTAAATCACATCTTCTCATAAGCCATCATTCCCACACGGTTCCACAGTAATACCGAAAGTGATCTTAATCGAAATAAAATGATTTTCTATTCTATTTGATATATTATAACTACAACTTAAAAAATTCAAACCAGGAGTTTACATCACGGTGGAAAATCCAATTGTATCTTTACTTGTCCCCTCAGTGTGATCTCATTGTTCCTTCATGTTCTCGTGAATCCAGAAAAGTGGGAATGTGATAGTGACAACAAGAGAAGATGCTCAAATAGTGGCAGCTTGGATGTAAGTTTCGAACAAAATGCAAGTATGAGAGGGATAGTGCAAGAGAACGAGCTTGACTATTCAATTCCTATCGAGAATCGTTATAGGGATACAATACAAGCATATACTTGAAATATATAAGACTTATACTTCTTTATGAAAAACAACAACATATAATTCTAAGAAGAATCAAGATTTAAATGGACATGATCTAGGATTAGAACTATGGAGCCTTGAACTAAGAGGCTGAAAGCTTTTACAAAATCTAAACTTATTGAAGAACTTTCAAAAACAACTTGAATAATCATTCATAGAAGGTGAGGGGCCATTTACTTGTAAACAAGCTTGGTATTTATAGCATTTGGATTTACCAAAGGGTAAGTTTGAATTGAAATATTCTATTATAAACAAAGAGAAATTACTATTTACTAGGCGGCTACAAATTAAATGCAAGCAACACTTGATTTTTCATGTTGACGAAAGTGTCAGAAAGTTCTATAAAATGTGCACAGGACCACCGCCTGCGCTGGCGGCGGTGGTCATGGGACCGCCACCCAAGTAGGGTGGCGGTCCTGAAACTAAAGACCAAAATGTAAGAAAAGAGTGGAACGGGGTCAGAACAAAGCATGCGGAGGCTGGATATGGCATTTTGGGATGTAGATGTATACTCAACATGATTTCTGGATTCCAAACACCTTGTGAAGAGATCTAAATCATCATTGGGGTTTCTGTAACCTCTTTCGGTAGTACAATACTTACAATTTTAGGTACATACATATTTTCCCTCGGAGAAGCATTTTAGCCATGGAGGGGCATAAAACGGTGGGTCTGAGTATGGTGGTCCCAAAATGGGGAGTTATAAGCTATACCTAACATACCTATGTGTCGCAATGTCACCATCTAGATTCCCACTATCTATAAAATGAAAAGAGGACTCAAGTGTAGATAGATAAAGAAATCAAAAAATAAATACTAAATTAAAATGAAACAAGGACTTACCATTTGCATGGGGATAAGAAATTACCTCTGTCGGCACTCCAACTCTATGAGAGAACGTTCAAAACAAGGTTAGAATATATATATATATATATAAAATGAGCTCATTTTCCTATTCATTTACGCGTGTTGATTTGGTAATTTTTGAGCTCGGGACTTACGGTAACCATTTTCGACGAGAGTATAGTCAAAACATTCATTGTGAGAACGTGATCATGCCTCCGAGACCGGGAAATTGACTGCGAAGTCTCGGGTTAGTTTTTCTCAATTCATTGTTTTTAAACCTAAAATATAGAAATGTTGAAATCATTGTGTCGGGGGGGTTATTTTCAAAAACCTTAGTGTTAAATGAATCTCTAGGGGGGCGCCCATAGGGTAGGATTTTATTTCAGTCAAAATGGTGTATTTTTGTTGTTTTTAGGCATTTTTAGGGCTTAATGGGTGTACACCGAATCGGCACAGGACCGACGCCCGCGCGGAGAGTAGCGGTCACGGGACCTTTGACTTGTGATGGTGGGAGTCACATGATTGCCACCCTTAGATGGTGGTGGTCACGAACCGCCACTGCTGCGCAGGCGGCAGTTACGGATAGAAGGAAAAAATAGATTTCTTAGTTAAATATTTTTACATTTTTGACATTTTTCCATGTTTTCGATGAGCTTATTTATTGGATTATGTTGCTAACTTTCTCTTTTTCTATGTTTTGGGTGGATGCAGGAGGAGTACATTAGATGGAGCAGAGAGAGGGAGTGTGATTGGCTCCTAGCAGTGTTGGACATGCGACCGGGAAGAGAGAGACACTTTGCAAAGGGCCGATATTTTGAGGATCTCACAAGTCCCTCATGTTGCTCCTGCTCGTCACATATTGTGCGACTTGTTCTTGTATTGGGATGCGGACTAGAACACTTTCCATTTTCTAGGTGTTAGGGGTGAGTGGACTATCACCTTAGAGGACATCTATCACATACTAGGGGTTCCAATTCTTGGGAGGCGGCTATCTCTTAAGACAACAGGGTCCAAATCTCAGATGGTTCAGTGGGCTACCTATATGGGAGATGTTGTTATCTCATTTGGATTGAAGAAGGGGGTGAAGGTCCAATCCATTGCTACTTCTCCTATCCCTGCCATCCGTAAGGCTATTATGGGTATCTTGGCCTCACAGTTGATTGGGGATAAGGGAAGGGATACTCTCTTATACTATTGGGATCCCATTATTGCACATATTGAGGCCCATGGCCGTACTTACGCTTAGGGAGTAGATATTCTTGGGACCACATACCATGACTTATACAGGGTGGTCAGGTTACAAGGGCAGTCCTTGAGTCACCCCACTCTAGTTATGAGTTGGGTGTATGAGTGCATCGTCCCCTATGGAAGGGGTGTACTAGTAGATGATATGGGGTCATTAAAGCGGTGAGGTGGACACGGATGACAGTGCTCAGGATTCCACATCAACTAGTGGCTTCATTGACTACCGTAAATATGGAGGCCACTCCTTATCAAGCCATGGTGGGAGTATGGGGAGAGGAGGCACTTACATTGATTTCTGCTCTCTGTAGGTTAGTTATTAGAAAAGATAAAGAGAGTGGAGGTCCACCCATTTGACTGAGTCCCTCAGCAGTTTGGTCTCCCGTATGTTGATATACAAGACTATTTTGAGGCCGGGAGGCCCTAGAGGAGATCAAGGTTGGACCACGGTTACTCCTGGAGTTCCTATTGCGGTTAGGTGGGTGGTTCGGGCTTGAGGGGTAGTTAGTGCTCCTTGAGCACCTTTACTTTAGATCGGAGCTGCTCCTAATTTCAATGGGGGGAGGATGAGCCTGTTGATGTGGACTCAGACTCTGAGGAGTTCACAAGAGGGGATAGAGAGGAGGAGATGGAGGAGGAGATGATGGGACAACTAAGGAGGATGAGAGTGATTCTGAGTGGTATGACACTCAGGATATCTTAAGGGCCAAGAGGGAGGAGGTGAGTGTAGAGAAGGTAACCCTGATTGTAGAGGAGCTTCCTTCTCAGGACATTGGGGGAGATGATGAGTCTATGGCAGGACGTCATTTATTTATTTATTTGGGAGAGGTTCTATAGTTGGCAAAGTCAGCGTCGGGAGCAGGTGTAGATCCTAGAGACCCTACCTAGATGCCTAGAGATATGAATGAGTTACTATTCTTTTCTCGACCTTGTTATGTAGAAATGTTAGTTAATATTTCCTTTTTGTTGTTTCGCGTTATTTTGAATTTATTTTCGGTGATTTTATAACTTGTTATTTCTCTTTTTATTCGCAGTGACTGCTGAGGGATGGCGAGACTTGATTCACTGAGTGTGTGTGGACACCCTATTGTTCCCCTTGGATAGTATTCGAGCCAAGCTTATTGAGGATGTTGGAGAGCCTTCAGTAGTTGGAAGACATACTGATGTGTTTGCCCCTATCTAGAAGGAAAAAAATTAGTGACCTCCCTTCGTGTTGAGGTAGCTGGATATAGGACTGCTAAGTGTATGATGAGGTGGAGTTGTTCTCGTAGTGAAACCATGGCAAGTGGGCTGTGATCATGAGCACTCAGTTCATTCAGAGCATTGTCATAGCAGGAGTCCTAGGCACGATCATGCACCCTCTGAGGGATCCCATAGGGATTGAGAGGCCATTTGGTCCTTTTGTAGTGATTTTTCTGGATGTTTATATGAGTTGTTTTTGTATTTTTGGGCTCATTGAGCATTTTGACCATGCCTAGTGCATGATGGCATTGTATGTAGAACACAATTCTTATATATATATATATATATGGATCTAGATATTCTTTGTATCTAGAGTTTTTGTGGTTTGTTTCCCATGTGTACACTAGATGTTTTTAGAATCTTTGTTTTTATATGCTTTTTAGAATGTATGCGGTGGATGAAAAGTGATAACAAGTGTTGAATAGAATGTTTCTCTTTTTTATGTAATGCTGATATGTGATGATGTAAACATATTTTAGTATTGAACTTTTGGCTTCTTTGGGAAATGTTCATTTTTTTATTTTTTTGGCAAAACGTGATGAATATATAGTGATAATGAGATGAAATTGCCCCATTCCTAACTCCACGCAACTAGTAAGATGCGAGGGCTCAACACCAAGAGTTGGGAAGGGTGAAAATTGTATGAGTTTGAATGAATGGAAATGATGAGAGAAAGACAAGGTATTGATAGAAATCAAATTTAGACTTGTGTACTTACTCTTACTCGAAACTACTACATAGTTCAGAATGTAACTTACTTTCCATTTTATCTAGACTTAGATCCATGGATGGCAATTTGGTTGACAAAATCTGGTTTTGAGGATTTGATCTCTTTGGAATTTGGATACTTAATTTCACTTAATACACTTTCTTTGCATTTTTAAAATGCTAAGATTCATTGATTTACATGAATGGACCCCCTACGCCCTGTCTCATGCTACTGGTAAGAAGCATGGGCTCATCACAAAAGTAACGACATAGGTGATTAAGGGCACTTCTTTCCTTTCTCAACCTCACACTACTAGTAAGAGATGTGGGCTCATCACCAAAGGTTGGTGGGGCAAAGAAGTGTGTAAAAATAAAATATTCTATTTTGTTTAGAATTTTTATTTAACTTGACATTTTGATATTTCTGATTTGTGACTTTGGAGTATCCTTGTTTCAAAGAGATGTAAAAAGGATAGATGTGATACCAAGAAGCTTCTCAAACGGATGGTAGGTAATAAAAAATTAACCTAGTAGAAGAAATGAGTATGACTAAGTATATAGGCCTTGGTATGGTTTTTGTCAAGACTTTGTCTGTCGAATTGATGAGATGATTTTGGAATCATTTGATGATATTATGAAAATTGAAGAGATATGATTTGAATGCTTTTGCCAATATTTTCAGAAGCTTATAATAAATTGCTTAAGAATAAGTTCCTTGACCACAAAATTTATGAAATGAGTGAACAGAATGAAATAACTAAGTGACTAATGAAATGTAGGTAGATATAATATACAAATGGTGATGTTGATGACCTATGCGTAAAACCGTTTAAGATGCAAGGAATTGATAGTTTCATTGAATTCCTCACCTTCTAGTGTACACAAGAGATATGCACCATTTCCATAGTCTTTCATGACTCGGTATGGGCCTAACCACTTGGGCCGGAATTTCCTTCCTTCACCGGTTTTCTTATCAATTCAGTTGTCTAGTCTTAGAACTAGATCTCCCTCATATATTTCTCATTCATAGACCTTTTTGTTATATTGCTTTGGCACATCCGGTCAACATAGGCTGCGTTACGTTGTTCAATATTTAGCTTTGGCCTCATCAAGGCTTTCTAGTTGAGAGAGGTGTGCCTCTCTATAGGCTTCTTCTCCCAAAATTCCTTGTAATGAGATGTAGAGACTAGGTATTTCGACCTCAAGCGGGAGGCGATTTCGCCCGAATACTAATGAGAAAGGGGTTTCCCATGTTGGTGTTCTTATTGAGGTTTGATGGGGCCCACAAGGTGGGTATAATCTTAAATGCTAATCCCATTTGTTCTCCTTAAGCTGTTTTGAGGAGAATGGATTTTAACGTTTTGTTTGTTGCCTCAGCCTATCCATTGGCTTAGGGTAATATAAAGAGGCCATGTGATGGTTTATCTTGAATTTTATACATAACTCATGGACCTCATCATTTTTGAAGGATGTGCCATTGTCTGAGATAATGACTTGTGGGACACCGTACCTATAAATGATTTTCTTTAGGATGAACGTAGCGATTACAGAACCTGGTATAGTGGTGAGAGGCATGACCTCTACCCATTTAGTAAAATATTCCGTGGATGTAATTATAAAGTTGTGGCCATCTGTTGACAAGGGAGATAATTTCCTATCAAATCTATGCCCCATGTGGAAAAGGGCCATGGGGTTGCGATTGGTTGTAGAGATTGTCTTTGGCATGTGAATATTGTGGGAGAACTCTTGAAATTTATGAAACTTGCTCAGAAACTCTACTGTGTCATGTTCTAGAGTGGGCTAAAAATAACCCATCCAATGTATTTTGTGAGAAGTGGCGTGGCCACCAAATTTTCCTCCACATATCCCACTGTGAGATTCGTAAAGAATATTTTTGGATTCTTCTATGTCAACACATCTTAAAATCATTCCATCGAAGGCTTTACGATAGAGCACCTATTCTAAAATAACATATTTAGCAGTGATGATGTGTAACTACCTTCTTTGTTACGATGTGGCATCTTCTGGGTATGTATGGTCCATGATAAAATTCACGATGTCAGTGTACCAAGAACATATAGAGATGGGGGTCCTAGTTTCGACAAAATATATGCACTCATCAAGAAAGTCTAGATCCACTAGATCGCCTCCATCTAATGGATTATCAGCTAACCCATCTGCAATGATTTTTCCCTTAATGGGTTTCTAGTTTACAAATGTGAATTCAAATTTACCCATTAAGGTTATGAAATGTCCAACATTTTTAAATAAAGACCCTTGCATGAGGAATTTTTGTAAGTGATCTGTCTTTATGATGACCCTTGTTTCTTGATTTAACATGTAATGTCTTAAATGTTTCGTTGTGAAGACTATGGAAAGGCATTCTCTTTCTTCATGTGTGTAACATGTTTCATAATCAAGCAACATCGGCTAATGAAATAGACTACATGTTCTTGTTTATCATTATCTTCCTAAGCCAACATGATGGCTAGTGAGACATCAGTAGCCCGCGAATACAAGATCAAAGGATGATCTGGTCTAGGAGGCATTAGCATGGGAGGAGACAACAAGAAGCACTTAACTTCTTCAAAGACATTGTTACATTCTTCTATCCAATCAATGTTATAATCCTTATTTAATAAATTTTTGATTGGATGAATAACAAAACTTAAGTCAATGATGAACCTTCAAATTGTGCCTAGTTTCCCAAAAAATTATCTAATACCGAGACTTATCTTGTGGTGGAATCATTTCAAGAACAACCCATATTTTGGTTGGATCGACATCAATCCCTTGTGATGATATAATGTAACCCTTGAAGCTTGCCTCTGTCACGCCAAATACACATTTCTCTAGATTCAATATGATGCCATATTCAATCAATCGTGAGAGAATGATACAAAGTACTTCTAAGTGATCACAACACTTCTTGTATTTTGCCAACAAGTCATCTACGTAGGATTCCAAAATCTTATAAATAAGGTCATGGAATATGTATGTCATTGTCCATCGGTATGTAGAACCAACGTTCTTAAGACCGAATGGCATGACAACGTAATAATAAGTTCCCAAGGAGTTATAAACGTAGTCTTGGCTTGATCCTATGTAGATATTTTTATTTGATTATATCTCGAGAACCCATCCATGAGAGACAAAAGCTAAAAGCTAGCTGTTATGTCAAAAATGACGTCGATGGATGGTAATGGGAAGTCATCTTTTGGGAAAGCTTTATTAATGTCCCGGAAGTCTATGCAAATGCATATCTTCCCATTCTTTTAGAACAGGACGATATTAGATACCCATTGTGAATAGTTGACTGGTTTGATGAATCCCACCTGGAGAAGTTTCATTACTTCTTCTTTCACCATGAGAGCCACTTTTGGTTTCATTGGTGTCAACTTTTTCTTAATTGGATTTGCATCTGGTTTGGTGACAAGATTGTGTACCACGATATGTGGTGTAATTCCCATATTTTCTTTGTAATTAAATGTGAAATCCTTTTGATGTTACTTAAGGATCTGGGTATGTATTTCTATCTCCTCTGGAGTTAACGATGATCCCAACTTCAAAATCTTTGGTTCTTCCTCTGTTCCAATATTTATGTCAATTGTTCCTTTGATTAAGGAAGCGTTACCTTCTTCAAATTCAGGTGGGGTAGGAGGTAGTTACAAAACTTCTCCATTCTCTACCTCACGAGATATCGAGATTCTTTTGTGGGGGATTCTATCATGGGGTTTCCAAAATAGGAAGAGGAAGATGGGATTAGGAAGAAATCCTCTACGTGATGAGCGAGACGTAATTCCGCATAGGCATTTATATATTCAAGAGTGACCCTATCACTGTCAAAGTGGTCTAGGATAGAAAACTCATTCTCAGCTTCTATATGTGTCAAGATCAGGTTTGTTGGTATTTTACGCACCAATGGTTTAGTATGAAGTGATACCATGAAACTTGTATATTCCAACTCACTACTTGGAGTGAAACAGGAAGCTGAGATTTCTATTGAATAAGTGAGAAGGTTTTGTTCTCGTGGTATTGCTTCTATTGATATGAAGTCAAATCCTTTGGTTAGATCTAATGCCGCCATTTTATAGAGTTATAAGTGTTCAAATCTAGTTTCATATACCTCAGATACTTGGTTTGTGACTAATTGCGAGTCTCCTAGCACTCTAATGTTATCAATGCCCATCCTTTTAGCTATGATAATGCCAAGGAGAAGGGCTTCATATTCAGCCCCATTGTTCATACATTCAAATTTTAACTTAAAGGAAAAATGTAGGATCTTTCCCTCGGGAGAAGTAAAGATCACACCTGCCCCAGATCCGAAATGACACCTAGCTCCATCGAAGTGGAGAGTCCAATATTTGGTAGGAAAATGTTTGTTGGGACATTATTCATGTCTACTTATTTTCCTCGGTTACTTCTACCATACAAACTTCGTCACTGGAAGGGAGAAAATTCCTAGGGTGTATCCCATACCCATGAAATCAAATGGTAGGAGAATGGGTAGACATTTCTTGAGTAACTCAATAATTTTGTGGTAGGTAAGTCAGTAATGATACCATATCTATGACATTAGTCTCATTGGTTTGTTTTTTGAGTGTTGGAATGCCTTCGACAAAATTACGTAATTTCTAATTATTTCTTGGAATAACGTGGAAGGGATTGCCTTCATAGGTATTAACTTTTAGACCGAGTCTTAAATTGATTGGTTTGTTAAGTTGATTCATTAGGAGTTCAAACTTAGAGTGAATGCATATCCTAGCTTTTGAAGAAAAGAAAAGGGGGTCTCTTCTTCAAATTGTGTGCTTAACATAATTATTATAGGTGTATATCGAATGGCATTTTTCTTATTTTGGGTCACCTTACACCACAAATATTTTCAAGACCTAGGTGTAAAAATATTATTTCTTGGAATAACGTGAGAAGGGATTGTGCCTATGGGTTTTCAATGCGATGTATCCGTGGTAGTTGAGAAGAATAATCTCATGCTCTTGTTATGGAGAATCATATTATAGTTGGTTTCTTGATCTCATAATATAAAATTGTTCATCCCGTTTAGATCTAACCTATTATTTTTAGAGTGAGGATTGTCTTGGGTCCAAGGAAATTGGTAATACTATAGTCCTAATTGATGATTGTCCAAGTGTCCAATTGGGTTTTGGATTGGACCTTGTGATTTTGGATTTTCCATTGTTGTTCTTTGTTGTTTTTGTTTTTCGTGATGGACAATTAAAATACACCTCATTGATTATTGGAGTGAAGTTATTATTTCCCTAATTATTAATGGGTGGTGAAATGTTCACGATGTTTTCCCTTTTAACCTAGTCTGTGACTCCATTTGTTGTAACCCTGTGGTTTTGGTTAAGGATTTTGGGTCCTTGATTAGTGTTCCCGACATTAGGATAAGTCATAGTGTTTTGATTGGGAGCGATTAATTTCCCATTTGTTCCATATGTCTTACGACTATTGTCTATTGCCGCTTGATCTATTCGGAGAGTACTCTCGAGTACTTCATCATAAGTCCTTAGTGGGAATTTATATACTTCTTCCATTATCTCTCTTTTGAGAGAATGGAGGAATAAGTCACATAGTTCCATCCAATTCATGTTTGGAGCACTTGTTGATGAGTAGAGGACCGTATGCCATCTTTGAATAAAATGGGTAGCAGATTCATTGTGCTCTTGTTTAATGTAAGAATTCCCTGATCCCTGTTTTTAATAATTTGTTCATATCAAAAGCTTTAATAAACTCTGATACAAGTTGTTTGAATGAGTGTATTGAGGCTTCAAGTATTCTATAATACCAATCAAGGGAAATACCCTCTAAGGTTTTAGGGAATATCTTAGCAACAACCACATCCTAAGAGAGTAATTCTCAAATGACCATGGCATATGCCTTGATATGTGCATTTGGATCTCCCTCCCCTTTGTATTTAGGAAAATCAAGAAGAGGTCTTGGAAGCATGACGCTTCATACGATGAAATCTAGAGGTTATTTTAAATATTCTAAGTAAGTCCCTACCACATAGGTTTCGACCATTGATGGTTCCTGCTGAGGGGGTAGAGGTGGAATGGGTTGTTGATATGGCATAGCATATGTATTTGTAGGGACATAAGGAAAGCCCTGTGGTTGAGTGAACATCTTAGGAGAGGAGAACATGTCTCCCTATGGTGATTTTGAATAATTTTTTAAGTAGGGAGGAGAATTGCTCTGATATGGGTTGTCTGATACTAAACCCGGAGGTATCATACTTTCAACTGAAGCAACGTTTGAAAAAATGGTTCTAGTTGGTGTTTGATGTGGGTAGTTATATGAATGGTTAGGAGGCATGCCTAACATTCCCATTCCTATGAGGAGGTCAACTTGACTGGGATGATGTGGAGGGTTAGAAGTTCCTGCTTGCCCAAAGTGCGAATTTTGATTTGCTTGAGCAAGTTCTAGTCCTCTAACCTTCTCAACCAAAGTCGAGATGACTTCAATTGGTGATGACATAGTGTTTTGCCTTAATGGCTGTTGTTGTACACCTTGAGGTTGTAGAGGTGTATGGTATCTTTCTATGAATTGATCATTACTTTGCCAAGCTTCACCAAGAGTATTTTCCATATGTGGAGGAATAGGGGTGTTTTCTTGGAGCATGGTGTCGGGTTGTGTTTGCAAACTTCCTATAGGTGGGTACATGTTTTGGAAGAATTATTCACTTCTAACGTAGCATGATAAATACTCCTTATCTAAAAATGGGAGTGGATATGACTATCTACTAATTTGTGGTCTGAAAAAAACCTGAGGAGATGAAATGGATTCTCTAGTAAACATCATATTGTTAGAGCTTGAGGGATCTGGTTGTTGCGTTTGTGTGAGCTGATCCAACTCCTCATTCGGAATGAAGAACTAGAGCTAGTTCTTTGAGGAGGAGTTTGTGATGACAAGTAGTTGCTTGAATATTTTTAGCCCATGCAGAAAGCGAGGGTGACATGGTTGTCTATTTTTTTGACCATAATATGCTTTGAGACCTGAGAGAGGTCTTCCATATGTGTCGTATCCTGAAATATTCAGGGGGTATATAAATATCTACAGAATAATGGGAAATAATGAAGATGGATGAAAGAAATGAAAATAAAAGGGGAACAGTTGTTTCATTCACATTGGGTTCACCAATTTTGTACGATAGAAAAGTGACATGCGAGCATGAGAATCTACAAGTAGTTATTCTTCGTACCTGACCTCCCGAGATCGTGCCGAGACAGTTGGTGGAAATGAAATATATGTGGGTATGGACAAAATAGTTGGGTAATCTTATTTCCTCAACACACAATAATGGGATCTGCGAGCCTAAGGAAAAGAAAGCTCTCCTAACCTAAATTGGTGTAATGGATTGTTAAGATATAATAGCTTCTCGGATGCTCCAATCAATGTTGAGCTCTATCCAAATCTTATATATGGGATGTTGGATGCATTGAAAGTGACCAGAGGTGCTTTGTGTATATTTCAAGACAAGGTCATGGAAAATGGTAGTGAGAGTTGTAGTGAATTTGTAGGAAACTATGGGTGGTTTTCTAGTCTAGCCCAGAAAATATTAGCTTGATTGGCTTCTTTGTTTAATGTGGAAAATTGTGTTATGATATCCAACGGGAGTGGTGAGGATCTAAATACCAGCATACGTAAACTGGTGTCAATGTTTAATAGACTAGAGGCCTTGTTGGGTTGTGGGACATAGGGATCACAACCATGAGTTAGTGGTTGTTGTGGACCTATTATGGTCATGTGAAGAGTCAATCTCTTCTTCTAACTATCTAATGGTCATAAGCCTTATCAACTTCTATGTTTAAAACCAGGAGTTGTGTGATCTTCTCGAATACCTTACGGGTGTTCTGGCGACTTGTATACGTAATCCTGTGTCTATGTCAATGATAAGGTCTCCTGCATTTGGATGCGGAACTAATGGATCACAACCAAATATTTGTTCTCTTTCAGGTTCTTTTATGGTCATGCGGATATCCTATCAATGCAATCTATAGTTGGGTTAACTTGACCAGAATGCGTATGCTTTGTCGTCTTTAATGTTTAATTCTCTCAATTGTTCACTAACTGCTTGTGGATTTATTGTCATTTGAAAGACATGAATCCTAAGGCCTTGATCTATATCCTTTAATGTTGTGAAGATATTTAGTTGAGGTACTACTTTGGTTTGAATACGTAATCCCCTCTCTAGGTTCCATAATTATCATGCAAGAGATAATCGGACTTTAACTTAAATAAGTAAACTAATTATTAAAATAAATCTACACTATGCTTATATTTTTTTGTATTTTTCAAGGATGTGAATTTGAATGAAATTTAAAGAGCAGCTATTCTAATATATTCAGATAACAAACAATTAATCTAATAACAAAATTAAAACAAGCAAGTTAGCCTGATATAGCTATTTGCCTGTGCACTTGTGAATTTATCCTAAATATTAAATAACTAACTAATTTAACTGAAAGACCTTCAATATTACCTCAGAAGTGAGGAATAAATCATAGCTTCTTAGAAGCTATCATTCCCTGCAGTTCCAGTAATCTTGAAAGTGAGCTTAACTGAAATAAAATGATTTGCTATTCTATTTGATATATTGTAACTACAACTTCAAAAATTCAAACCTGGAATTTACAGCATAGTGGAAAATCTAGTTGTATCTTTACTTGTCCCCTCAATGTGATCTCATCATTCCTTCGTGTTCTCGTGAATCCTAAAAAAGTTTGAATGTGATAGTGGTAGTAGGAGAAGATTCTCAAAAAGTGGCAGCTTGGACGTAAGCCGAACAAAATGCGAGTAGGAGAGGGATAGTGCAAGAGAATAGAGCTTGACTATTCAATTCCTAGCGGGATTGTTACAGGGATACAATACAAGCATACCGAAATCTATAAGACTTATACTTCCTGTGATAAAACAACAACCTATAATTCGTAGTAGAATCAATATTTAAATGGACATGATCTAGGACCAGAACTATGGAGCCTTGAATTGAGAGGCTGAAAGCTTTTACAAAATCTAAACTTATTGTAGAACTTTCAAAACACACTGAATAATAATTCATAGAAGGTGAGGGGCCATTTTATTGTAAACAATCTTGGTATTTATAGCATTTGGATTTACCAGAGGGTAAGTTTGAATTGAACTCTTCTATTATAAACAAAAAGAAATTACTATTTACCAGGTGGATAAAACTTAAATGGAAGCAAGAGTGGTTGATAAATGCGAGTGCCACTTGATTTTTCATGTTGATGAAAGCATCAAAAAGTTCTAGAAAATGTGCATAAGACCACCGCCCTACATAGGGTGGTCATTGGACCGCCACCTAGGTAGTGTGGCGGTCTTGAAACGAAAGACTAGAATGCAAGAAAAGAATAGAACGAGGTCAGAACATAGCATGCAGAGGCTAGATATGGCATTTTGTGATGCAGATGTATACTCAACATGATTTCTAAATTCCGAACACCTTGTGAAGAGATCTGAATCATCATTGGGGTTTCTGTAACCTCTTTCTCTGGTAGTACAAGTACCCACAATTTTGGGTACATACTGACTACACATACTATTCTAGTATTCGGAGGATATTTTGGACAAGGAGTAGGGAAAAAAATCCTTCGGTTAGTCCCGCATCTAGGAGAGGCATGAGGTACACTAGTGGTAGTGGGGCATTATCATGACTCGTCGTGTGTAATTCAATAGAACTTTGGGGACCCTTAGCACGACCACTACAGGACCTAGTGGATCTGGTGGGTCTGGTGGGTTAGGAGACACAAGACACGGTGGATCTGGTTGATCCAAGCGATGGAGGAAACAATGGAGGAAACCAAGGCTCGCTCGGGAGGACAATGGTTCCAGCCACCTCCTCAAGTCTTCTTTGAGATATCTTTACATTTTCTAGATTATAGGGGTATTGAAGATGCTATAGAACATGTTCACAAGTGTGAGTTCTATGGCACGTGAAGGGGATCACAACCTGGGCGGAAGGCAAGCCGGTTTGTAGGAAATATGACCCTCATCAAATGGTGGGGATTTTACTAATTTAAAGAATGCCTTCTTGGTAGAATTCCACATCCCTAAGTTTTAATAAGAGCATCAACACCTTAAAGGAGATTCAACAGGGAATGGCAGAGAGTGTGCGGGAGTATGATACACGGTTCAAAACCCTCCTGTCAAAATTGTCATATGACATTCACCCTTCACAACATGCTCAATGGTTTTTTGGGGATTGATAACTCCATTTATAAGAGATTTATCTCATAAAACTTTCACATACCCACGTGAGGCGTTAGAATCCAATCTATGTGCCGAAGCTATTGGAAGTGTTAATACTAGTGTTAGCCTGTTTCTGGAAGCTTAAATCATTACTATGGCTAAGCAACTAGAGAAGTTTTTTGCAAACTCAGCCCATGAGACTCACAGTGGTATATGGTGTATAAATTTTGAAGTAGAGGGGCATGTCAAGGATAGTTTTCCCGGAGGATAGTACATGCCGTAACAGTAGATCTGTGAAATTTTTCATGGGGACCATGATGCAAGTAGATGCCCCTTGTTATAGCATGCAATTCAGAAGAATGTGTCTTTCTATTGTAATATCTTCACCTCTACAACCCATGATACTAAGGATTGTAGGCTTATTGACTAAATCCATGAGGCCATTGATCATGGGTGTGCCAGACTAGCATTTCCAGTAGTTCTAAAAGTGACGATCGTTGTTATGAGGAGTGCACGAGATGGAGGAATGTGTGGAAGGGGATTTTGTGTTCGTGGTAACCATGAAGGAGGAAGAAGTGAGTTCCCACGTGGAACCTATTTTAATTATGGGTCTATAGAGCATTACAAATGAGAGTTTACAGACCTATTGTAGTGCTCATGGTCTGGGAAGAAACATAAGTATGAGGGGTGCCCTGAGTTGTTCGAGCACATGAATCAAAGTAGAAATGGAAAGACATGGGCTTTGGAATGGTAAACATTAATAATATAGACACACAATGGATGCCATAGGTAACACGTGATGTATGCTTAGAACCTATTATGGTAACAACAAGAGCAGAGGCCACACGCACAAAGTAAATGCCAAGGTAGAAGAACCTGGTTTCAAGGAAGAAGTGGTATGGGAAGTACCTGACCTTGTGCATCACAAGGAGGTATATCAAGAAACCATTTATGTCATTTAGAGTTTGCAAGGAGAAATCTAGTGTCTAAATGAGAAGTCCAGGAGGGAGGAGAAAAGAAGGAAGGTTGAGGCACCAAAAGATGACCTAGATGAGGTTAGGGAAGTATGTAAAAGGCCAAGGAAAGAGAATATTATTAACTTGCTAGGAGCATGGTTGAGAGAGAAGGTACCATGTGTAGGAGAAAAGTGTGAGAGGTAGGTCTTACATGCAAACCTTCCCCCGACACCTTAACTATGATAGGAAGATCATGTTAAATGCGGTTGGGATGAATGGATCCTTAGTAATATCCTCATTGGCACAGCACGAGAGGTTAATGTTCTCACCTTAGATTCTTGGCATTAGATGGGAAGGCCTAAATTATAGGCATATTTGAATGTGCTGGATATGGAAAAAAATGAAGGCAATTCCCATCGGTGTCTTAAAGGATGCAACCATCACCATTCAGGGAGCTAAGTTTAGTGGGGACTTCGAAGTCTTGGTGCTTGCCGAGGCAGACAATTTTCCAGCACTACTTGGGTGCCCATGGTGCTATAAACATAATTTGGATCTTCAGTTCAATAAGGGATACATAAGTTTTGAAAATGAGGAGGAACGAGTCATCATACCCCGGCTGATGGGAAATGAACACCCTATACCGAACCTTTGTGAGAAGAGGTCCAGGATAGAATATATTTGGGGTCAATCAAGGATCCAGAGATAATTCATCCTACCGATAGAGTTATCTAGTTTGAGGATGTTTAGTCAAGTAAGTGATGCCACTAGTCTAGCATGTGATAATTGGGTGCATGGAAACTATGAGTTAATCAGATGACATTTGAGAGGATCGGTGAAAAAGGTGACAAAGGCATGTACAGTTTGGTGCCTAGGGGGAAAGGAGCTACTTAAGTACTCAGGAGGGGCCTTCCATGGGTTATTTTTGTAGAAGATGGAAGCTCAGTGGAAGGAGGAAAATTAACAAAGAGGGATGTTAAGTTATGTCCTACTCGAAAATGCAAGCACTGGTGGGCAATGCATCAAGATAATCTCTTGGAATGGCATGAGGTAAGAATTTCCTTCTCTGTAAGGTTTTGCAGGAGAAACATGCCCATGGCTATAAAATATTACCATGGTAAAGAGACCGCTTCCTTCCATATCCAAGCATGTGAGACAACCTGGATGGGAAGCATAGAAGAATTGTCACCTTCATTATGGGTTCACAAGTTGTATTCCACCCTACAAGGTTGTGCGCGTACATGGTACATTCATTTTGAGACATGCCGCCAGATAGGGAATTGGCAAGAGTTAGCGGCTGATCTCATTCAAACATTTGAGTATCAGAGTACAAAACCCTTGGTGGATAAGGCATTGTAGGTTGTCAAGTGCCTTACCATTGGGGATAGTGCCATGGCAAAAGATAGGCTAATGGAGTTTATAGGTGAACCTAGCCTAGAGGAGCACTTTGAGGAAGAAAAAACAGAAGAGATACAACTTGAGTGTGCATGTTTGGAAAAATAAAAGGGGAAGATGGTGTATGTTATTGATGGTGAAGAAGCAAAAAACTTAGATGTTGACCATTCTGTAGGGATGTGTGAGGTGGTAGATAGTGCTGATGAATAGGCACGCACCTATCATGAGCCTTTAAAGATAAAGAAGGTTAACATCGGCTCAAAAGAAGAGCCTAAAGAGGCTATCATTGGAGACTATTAGTCGAGAGAAGGAAGTATCTAAGATCATTGATTTTTACATGAGTTTGAAGATTTATTCCCACAGTGTATCGGGAACTCAAAGGCATTCACCATTCCTTGGGGGAAATGA
Organism: Taxus wallichiana var. yunnanensis; assembly: GCA_018340775.1. Lineage (NCBI taxonomy): Eukaryota > Viridiplantae > Streptophyta > Pinopsida > Cupressales > Taxaceae > Taxus > Taxus wallichiana. The sequence continues at coordinate 312,319,332 of CM031236.1, forward strand.
GAATTAAGTTGAAGGAAGGTGTGTGCCAAGTCCAGAAGAGACCATACCAAATGAATCCTAACCGTGAGTGAAGGTCAAGGAGGAAATAGACAAGATGATAGCATTAGGAATCATAGAGGCTATGGAGGAGTCAGAGTGAATAAGTCCAATGGTGATTAGTATAAAAAAGGATAGAAGGATAAGGATATGTGTTGATTATATGGATTTGAATGTAGTATGTATCATTGATACTTTCCCAACCCCATTTATAGAAGAATTATTGAAAGGAGTGGCAGGTGTGAAGTCTATTCTTTCATGGATGGGTTCTCAGGCTATCACCAGGTGAGGATTGCAAAGGAAGACTAGAGAAATATAACCTTCACCACTAAGTGGGGAATTTTTACCTATACGGTCATGATTTTTGGGTTGAAGAATGCACTTTGTTGTGTTCTTGCGCATTGTGGTACAAGCTTTCCAGAACTTTATCCATAAATTCCTTCAAGTCTACTTGGATGATTGGATAGTATATGGGTTAGTGAAGGACCATTGTGACAACTTAAGGCTGATGTTTGAAAGGTGTCGGTAGTTGAGGATATCCCTTAACATCAAGAAGTGTGTATTTTCTACACCATTTGGGACTCTGTTGGGACACATATAATGCAAAGAAGACCTGTTGGTGGATCTGCCAAAATTATAGTGATTGTGGGATTGTGCGACCCAACTAGTCAAAGTGCAGTGCACGGGTTTCTTAGACATGTGGGCTACTATTAGAATTTCATCAAGGGGTATGCCAAGATCACCACGCCTTTAGAAGAGTTTCTCAAACATAAAAGTTCCTTCCATTGGGGAGAGGCACAACAGAAGGCATTTGATACATTGAAGGATAGGATTGTCACCGTGCCTATATTACATTTCCCCTCTTGGGATAAGCCCTTCCATGTTCATGTAGATACCTCTGGAATGGCCATTGGGGTAGTGCTTGCACATTCTGGTGAGGGAATTGTTGATCACCCCCTATGATTTACAAGCAATAAGTTGACACGGCCAGGTTCAGAATTACACTACGACCGAGTGTGAGGCATTGTCAATGATCTCTGCGCACTTCATAAATTCGAGATAAAGATTTGTTGGAAACCCCTTTTAAATTTTACACTGACCATATCGCATTGAAATAATTGGTTAAAAATCCCATTCTACAAGGGCACATATGTTAGTGGGTGCTATTGTTCTAAGAATTCAAGTTCATGGTGGTTGTCAAACTGAGAAAAAATAATTCCAGACGACCATTTGTCTAGGATTGATTCAGGGAGGATTTGCAAAACATTGAATATACCATGCTAGATGTGCAACTATTTAGGTTACAATTCATACCCTCAGACTTGGAGGATATTTTTGTGTTCCTTAAAATAGGTATGGCATCAGAAGGGATGAAGACATTAGAGAAAAAGAAACTAGCCATATGTGCCGTACCCTACATGTTGATCAGTTGGGACTTATACAAACTAGGGCATGATGAAGTTTATCACAAGTGTGTACTAGATCATGAGCTCTTTGCCATCATAGATGAAGCACATGGAGGAAGTGTAGGTGGAAATTATGTAGGTGATTCCACCACATGTAAAATATTAATGGTAGGATTGTGGTGGGAAACTCTGTATAAGGATTGTAAGGAGTATTGTAAATCGTGTGACCATTGTTAGCACATTGGCAAGCTAGGATAGAGAGATGAAATGCCTTTGCACCCTATCCCTAGTGCACTGAACATTTTGAGAAATAGGAAATAGAATTTGTAGGCCCTATTGTACCAATAGCGTGTAGGATTGGATCACACTATGTAATCACTTGCATGAGACTATTTGACAAGGTGGGCAAGAGGCAGCCCTAACTAAAGACTCCAGCATAAAGAGCTACAATAGAAAGATTTTTATGGGAGAATATTATCACAAGGTATGGATGCCCTTTAAGTTTAACCAGTGATAGCGGTACACATTTCTTGAAAGAGACCGTGAGGATCTTATTAACAGAGTTCATGGTGGCTCATCACAAAACTACACCTTATCACCCACAAGAAAATGGAACCATGAAGCATTTAACAAAATACTGAGTCATACCCTGACAAAGATTTGTGATGTCAGAAGACAAGATTGGGATGATAAGGTATCATCCATATTATTGGCTTATAGGACAACATTTAAAATTCTTAACAAATCCACACCATTTTAATTGGTGTTTAGCACAGAGGTTGTCCTGTTGGTTGAGTTAATGTTACCTTCTCTGTGAATAGTGTGCGTAGGAGGGTTGGCTGATGAGCAAGCACTAGAAGACAGGATTGATAAATTAATGAAGCTGGATGAAATACGATCACTCACTAGGTGGAGCCAAACAACAGAAAAAGAAAAGAAAAAAGCATTGCATGATCGCCACATTAGGAACAAGAAGTCTAAGGTTGGTCAGATGGTGTTGCTATATGATTCTAAGTTTTTGCGCCATCCTAGGAAGTTAAAAGTGCATTGGTTGGGTCCCTACACCATCTCGTACATCCTTGATTCGGGCACATGCCAATTATAAGCACTGGATGGGATGAGATTTCCAAGACACTTCAATGGGAGTAGGATGAAGCCCTACTATAAATAAGTCTTCTTAGTGTTTGTAAATAAGGCAATATTTCCAATTAGTTTAGAATTTCCCTTAATGCATTTTCCTTTCTTGTGTTTCCCTTTCTCGTTGTTGTTTTGTGTTGCACCTTGGGCACCATGGTAATCTCATTACTTTTTGAAGGTTATAACTGTGTAGAGGACTACGCATCATTTTAGTGTGGGGTGGAGTAAGGTGGAAGAAATTAAAGTGTGAAGTGCCAGGAAGGATTGCATTGGAAATCCCGGTTGAATGGCCCTGTGAAGAAAGTACATGCAAGGAAAGGTGAAAAAGGATGGTTGGTGTTAGGATAAGGCTACATTGGGGATCCACGTACAAGAGAGGAAGAAGCACAAAAGAAACATGAGGTAGGAGAGAGAAAAATCATGACAAAAGAAGTTCCTTTAGTGCTGGTTACACATGCGCAAGAGTCTCTTGTCAAGATGGATTGGTTGCATGCCAAAAGGTTGGAGAATTATCCGCGCAAGGTTGGGCACGTGAGTTAAAGTGCTAAAGTCAGGTTTGTTTGAAAAAACTGCATTAAGTGTTAAATTATGGTGGTAGGTAAGGTAACATTTAATGTTACAAAGTGGGAAAAAATTAAAATAGAGGGTCAAGGCATTTCATTATTTACTTTGTGCATACGAAGAACGAAGCACTTTTTCATCATTGCAAAATAGGGCTTCCAGAACTGATCCGTGTGAAGAAAGGTTTAAAGAGATTGAGCATGAGTAACTAGTTTAGATTTGTAAACTAGAAGGAAGGGATTTCACGGGCGTAAGAGAAGTTGTGAGAAGGCACCATCTTATGAAATAATTATCCTAGTTAGGGTTTGAAAAACTAGGGCACGGGTTTAAGAGGTTCTCTTCACAAGTTTGAGATCTAAGGTTGGAAGGAGTGGAAGAGTAGAGTAACAAGAAGAGATTGAAGTGATAAGAGGACCTAGAAAATGGCACCCAAGAAACCAACCGTGTCACCCAAGAAGCCAAAGGGAAAGGGAAAGGGGGAAGAGAGCCAGTAACAACCACCACAAGCATGAATGAGGAGTGGTATGTAGAAATGTAGTACCTGGATGGAGTTTTTCTTGGGAAGGAGTGGGAATCCCATTTGAGAAAGATGGTGGTGAGTGATTATAACCATCACACAAACACAACAAAGAAGGAAATGGCACTAGAGTTAGTGCACCCGATGAACAAAAGGACACCAGAGGGTTTTCCCATCTATAGCGATGAGGTAAAAGTGAAGTTGGAGAAGGTAGGGTTATTGTAACTCTATGAGTTTCCCTACTTTGGAAATCTTGAGCACCTCTATCAGTGGCTGATGTCACGTGTGCATGAGGATCACTTTTACTTCACGGGGTGTAAGATGCACATAACACCTAAGCTGATTTTGAAGTTTACAGGCCTCATCGGTGAGGGAAAAAGCATAGATGATGGCCTAATAGACAAGGATTCCACCAAAGAAATTTTCATTGTATATGATTACAAGAAGGGGTCAAGGTATTTTGATATTGCAGAAATCCCAAATCTTGTCATGAGAATGGCCGTGCACCTGGTCATAAAGTTAAATGATCAAGAAAGGTGGACATAGGTGAATAAGGCTTGGTTGAATGTATGCAGAAAAATATCAGAGGGCACAATCTACAATTTATCGGCCTTCATTGCAGATGAGATAATCAATAACACACAGGAAGGAGATAAGATACTCTTTGGAAATATCCTCCTGACAATTGTATTTTTGGAGATAAGAGTGCTTGACGCGAGAAAAGTTTGTTTGGGAGTATCCGGCTAAAGATCCCTCACCGCGAAAAGATTTGCAAAGTATACATGTGAAACAATGACAACCTCCCACAAGGCATGCCTAGACAAGTGGTATAAGCACTTAAGGGATGTGCTTGAGTTAAAGTGGAGAATCCCAGAGAAATTACCAAAGGCTTACAAAGGAGAATCTAAGTTTTCTTTGTACCAGCAATTCTACATAGGAAGATTCATGTTGGTGGATGAAACCATGAGCCCATGGTGTAAACTCCCATTCTCCTTCACCACCCAAGACTACCAAGCAGGTTAATATGTTCAAAGTGTTAGGAATTAATATAATCTAATGTGGAATAATTCCTCAGAATCACAATAATAATAAGTATGAATAGAATTATAGAAATTAAATATGCACAACACGAAGACAATATTTAATGTGGTTCACCCAATGTGGGCTACATCCACCAAGAACACTTGCTTAGATTTTATTACAAGCCAACAATCTTCACAATTACAATAATCAGATCTTGTTTGGAGCTGCGCTCAACAAACCCTCCCGAATTCACACTTGAATTCACACACACTATTCACCTTCACAAAACACACTGATATATATCCTATTGTATGTCCATCTATTTATAAGTACATCAATAGGTAGCCGAAGAGGTAGTTTTACAAAACAATGGAAACCGAAAAGCCAATAGCCCATAATGGTTACCCATTACCCATGGGTTAATAAACCACCCATGAAAATTTGCTTTAGGGGCTTCGCCCCGAACCCCCTTGACCCGCTCATTGGTGAGTGGGACCACCATAAAAATATCTCGAGTGTAACACATGGAAGGTGTACCAAACTCTAACATGAAAACAAGCTCCACAAACATAACAATCTCCCACTTGGAGATTGATTTCCACTGCACAAGCTTCTCAACCCTTCAATGTCATCCGCAAAGTCCAACCAAATCTGAACATAGCTTTAGTTTATCCCTTGTGACCACCTTGGTCATCATGTCTGCAGGATTCTGACTGGTATGAATCTTCTCCAACTTCAACTTATCTTCCTCCAAAGTTGTCCTGATGAAGTGATATCTCAACTGTATATGCTTTGTCCTAGAATGGAAAGCAGAGTTCTTAGCTAAGTGAATAACACTCTGACTATCACTATATAGCTTTCCAACTTCCTGCTTATGCCCCAACTCATCAAGCAATTTTTGTAGCCAAATCATCTCCTTGCTAGCTTCTGTAGCAGCAACATACTCAGCCTCAGTGGTTGACAAAGCCACAACCTTCTGTAACCATGAAATCCAGCTCACTACTGTATCACCTATAGTAAATACATAACCTATTGTGCTCCTCCTGTTGTCCAAATCTCCAGCCATGTCTGAGTCAACATATCCACACAAAGTAGTGTTTGATCCACTGTAACACAAAACAAGTACCCATGGTCCCTCTCAAATACCGAAGTATCCACTTTACTACCTGCTAGTGCTCATTTCCTGGATCACTCATAAACCTACTCACTACTCCCACTACATGGGAAATATCTAGCCTAGTGCATACCATAGCATACATCAAACTACCAACTACTGATGAGTAAGGTACCTTGGACATATTGAATCTCTCCTCCTCAGTCTTGGGACACTGCTCCTTTGATAACTTGAAGTGACCTGCCAAAGGAGTCCCAACTGGTTTAGCATCTTGCATATTGAACCTCTCCAAGACCTTCTTTATGTACTCTTCTTGAGATAAATTTAGTTTCTACTCCTTCCTATCCTGAGTTATTCTCATACCAAGGATTTGCTTTGCTGCACCCAAATCCTTCATAGCAAAGGAGTCACTCAACTACTTCTTGAGTACCTTAATTTCCTACATGTTCTTACCTGCTACTAGCATATCATCAACATACAGACATAAAATAATGTAGCTATCATCATCAAATTTCTTTATGTATACACAATGGTCAGAATGACACCTGGAGTATCCTTGTTCCATCATGAAACTGTCAAACTTCTTGTACCACTGCCGTGGAGCTTGTTTTAATCCATACAAGCTCTTCTTCAGTTTGCACACCAGGTTCTCCTTCCCATTGACCTCATATCCCTGTGGCTGCCTCATATATAATTCCTCCTCCAAATCACCATGAAGGAATGCAGTCTTCACATCTAACTATTCTAAGTGCAAATCTTCAACTGCAACTATCCCAAGAACAGTTCTAATAGAAGTCATTTTTACTACTGGGGAAAAAATCTCATCAAAGTCAATACCTTTCTTTTGTGCAAACCCCTTGACCACCAACCAAGCCTTGTATCTTTTCTTGCCTCCATCCTCCTCTTTTATTCTATACACCCACTTATTCTGCAATGCTCTCTTTCCTTCAGGTAGCTCGACCAAATCCCAAGTCTGGTTTTCCATGAGAGATCTATGCTCCTCATCCATGGCTAGCTCCCACTTATTTCTGGCATCCACCTGCATTGCTTCATCAAAGCATTCTGGCTCTCCACTGTCAGTGAGTAATAAATAATTTAAAGATGGAGTAAAACATTCAGTTTCTTTTCTTACCCTATAAGACCTTCTCACCTCAGGAGTTTGGGGTTCCTGAGGAGTAGGTACCTGATCTAGTTCCTTGAAAAATTTTCCATCTCCAATATCTTCTAACACTATGTAATCCTTCTTTTGTTCCCTATTTTTCTACAACTGATCCTTATACATGACTTTTTCATTAAAGATTACATCCCTAGATCGGATTATTTCATTATCCTTAATGTTCCATAAATGGAAACCAAAGTCATCCACACCATATGCAATAAAAGTGCATTTTTTAGATTTAGCCTCTAACTTGGTCCTATCATCCTTGTCAATATGAGAAAATGCTTCACATCCAAAGACTTTAATAAATGAATAGTCAAATTTCTTACCAGACCAAACTTCCTCAGGTATGCCTCCATCTAAAGGCATTGAAGGTCCTCTATTAATCAGATATACCACTGTGCTAACTGCATCTGCCCAAAACATAAGAGGCAGCCCTGCATGTAACCTCATGCTCCTAGCACACTCCATGATTGTCCTATTCATCCTTTCTGAAACCCCATTCTATTGTGGAGTTCCTGGAACCATCCTCTGTCTTTGAATTCCATTTTGAGAACAATAATCATAAAATTCATTACTGCAATACTCACCTCCATTATCTGACCTGAGGCATTTCAACTTGAGACCTGTTTCATTCTCAACCAAGGCTTTCCATTTCTTGAAAGTTTCAAACACATCAGATTTCTTCTTAATGCAATATACCCAAACTTTCCTAGTTGCATCATCAATAAAGGTAACATAATAATTTGAACCACCAATGGAAGATACCTGAGCTAGTCCCCATACATCTAAATGTACCAGCTCTAACTTGTTCTCCTTCCTTGTGGGTCCAACCTTGAGAAACTTTACCCACTTTTGTTTCCCATACACACAATCCTCGCAGAATTCTAGATCAATATCTTTTAATCTGGGCAACCTGTCCTTCAAAATCTGCATGCCTTTTTGGCTCATGTGACCGAGCCTATAGTGCCACAAAGTTGCATCTCCATCTGTAGCAACTAAATTACAGTAATCAGCACTACTAGTTAAATATAAAGTACCAACCTTCTTACCTCTTGCTACCACAAGAGCACCCTTGGTCACCTTCCAAGAGTTTGTAAAACTGACCATACAACCATCACTACCTAGCTACCCTGTTGATATTAAATTTTTCCTCAACTTAGGCACATGTATGACATCCTTCAGTAGCCATGTGTTCCCATTCTACATCTTGACCTGAACACATCCTTTTCCAACTATACTGCAAGGCTCATCATCACCAAGATAAACATGTCCAAAATCTCCTTGAACATAATCAGTAAAATAATGCCTATGTGGAGTAGCATGAAAAGAAGCCCCTGAATCTAATACCCAAGACTCAACAATGTTATCCAAAGAGAGAATCAAAGCATCCTGATAGATATTACCTTCTGCCACATTCACCTCTTTTGTTTCTTCATGTTGGTTCTTCTTTTCTCAAAGATCCCAACAGTCCTTCTTCACATGACCAATCTTTCCATAGTTCTAGCATTCCATCTTACTCTTGGATTTAGATCTTCCACGACCATTTGACTTCCCATGGTTACCTTTTCCTCTAGTCCTCGATCTCCCTCTACTCTCCACTGACAAAGCATTCCCTGAAGTAGAGGATTCCCCAGAGCTTTTCCTTCACATTTCCTCACTCAGGATCACACCTATAACATCCTCAAACTTCAATTTTGCATTGTTAGAAATAGAGTTACTCACAGCCATAACTAGGCTATCCCAACTATCTGGTAAGGAGCACAAAATTAATAGAGCCCTTATTTCATCATCAAAGTTAATCTTCACAGATTTTAACATACTCACAACCGTGTTAAAATCATTTAAATGATCAACAACTGAGCCATTCTAGACATTTTCATATTAAATAATCTTTTCATCAAAAATATTTTATTTGAGGCAGAAGGTTTCTCATATAACTTCCCTAATGCATCCATGAGAGATTCTGTAGTCTTCTCCTCTGTTATATTGAATGCGACTGAAGATGAAAGGCATAACCGGATGGCCCCAAGTGCTTTCCTATCAAGCAGCTCCTAATCCTCATCCTTCATACTTGCTGGTTTCTTTGCTCTTCCTTCCAGCGGAATATGAAGGTCCTTTTGATAGAGAAAATCCTCCATCTGCATCTTCCATAGACCAAAGTTCTTCCCATTGAACTTCTCAACCCGATATCTATTATTGTCTATCATAGCTCCCACTCAAGCTAATAACCCTTCCTATGATTCAACACTTCAGCAAACACAACCAAAGCTCTGATACCAGTTGTTAGGAATTAATAGAATCTAATGCGGAATAATTCCTCAGAATCACAATAATAAGAAGTATGAATAGAATTATAGAAATGAAATATGCACAACATGAAGAAAATATTTAATGTGGTTCACCCAATGTGGGCTACATCCACCAAGAACACTTGCTCAGATTTTATTACAAGCCAACAGTCTTCACAATTACAATAATCAGATCTTGTTTGGAGCTACGCTCAACAAACCCTCCCAAATTCACACTTTATTTCACACATACTATTCACCTTCACAAAACACACTAATATATATCCTATTGTATATCCATCTATTTATAAGTATGTCAATAGGTATCGAAGAGGTGATTTTAAAAACAATGGAAACTGAAAAGCCAATAGCCCATAACGGTTACCCATTACCCATGGGTTAATAAACCACCCATAAAAATTTTCTTCTGGGGCTTGCCCCCAAAACCCCCTTGACCCACTCACCAGTGAGTGAGACCTCCGTAAATATATCCGAGTGTAACACATGGAAGGTGTACCAAGCTCTAACATGAAAACAGGCTCCAAAAATATAACACAAAGAAGTAAAGAGACTAAGGTTTGACCTTAGTGAAGTTGATCAGGACCATAGGGAGATGCGCAGGATGCTGGTCTACCCTAAGAAGTGCATGTACATGGAAAAGTACATAGCGCATGAAGTCAAAATGATGAAACCCTTGACTCTAACAATTACAGGAAAGTCCACAAAGTGCATGTATATCTCCGCATTAGGCCAAAGTTTGAGAAATGTGCATACCTGGAGAATGATGTCTCCATACTTGAAGATCCCATGGGTAGAAGAAATCCTGCACTTAAGAAAAGGAGAGAGAAGAAGAAAAAGCACCAACTATGTAAACTACCGGCCGGTAAGAAGTGCACCGGTGACTAGCACCAAACCTAGCACCAATACACACAAGAAGAAGTCCCTAGAGGAAGAAGCACTTGAGAAACCCCTTGCCAAGGAGAAGTCACTAGAGGAAGTAGAGAAGGTTGGATCCCTTATAGAAGAGTCACATCTTAGAAATAAGGAGAGGATAGAAGAGGATTCCAAATCAAAAGAAATTGGGAGCTTGGAGAAATACATAGGTGAAAGGGATGATGATGATGAAAAAGATGATCCTGAAGGAGATCAAGAGCCACTTTTCTTCAACGTGCATGATTAAGAAGAAGAGGTCGGAAAAGAAGAATAGGAGTTCCTTTTTGTGTGGCACAAGGGTATCTAGGAGGAGGAAGGCACCTAGGACATGGGAAGAAGTAAGGAGGTTGGTGCACGGGAGCAGAAAAATCCAAGATTTAGGTGGGAGTAAGTAAACGAGGTGGCGTAAAGACAAGAAAAAATAATAATTGAAGCCTAGGTAGAATAAGAATTGGAGCGTAGCACTGACATAGTGATGGAAGAGGGTAAGGAGGAAAGTGTTGAGAAAAAAAAAGTCAGTGTGGGAGGAGTTCCCAGTCTAACGGTGAGTTTCCCTAAAGCTACGTGCTCGGGAAGGAAGATCCTTAATAAAGAATGGGGACATGTCATGGGATATGTTGATGACCAAAGGAAGGTGCTATGCGTGCACTATACCCATAGAATAACTTCTAGATATGGAGTCATTTGATGAGGAGGGTGCATACCCTAGGACAAGGAAGATGCTCTCTTGGGCATTTGAGTCCCATATTGATGAGCTAGAGTTCGAAGTATACCAAGGGGAAATCATGCCAATATCGGAGTCTAAGGGAGCCAACCCCTTGGTAAATGCCCAACAACTCTCGAGATGAGCAGTTATGTAATGCGCTCAACAAGGTTGTGGTCAAGGCTGAGGCTAGGCTCTTTGGAAGAAATGACAGAGTAAGATTTCTAGAGGGAAAGCTAGAAAAGAAGGAAGAGGAGCTGGCTGAGAAGACTAAGGGCTTGAAACAAGAAGAGTTGATCAGCGTGTAGCTGAAGCATGAACTAAGGGATGAGAAGGTGAAGGTGTGTGAAGTATACAAAAAGGTGGAGTCTATCACAAGCACCATTATGTTGAAGCATCTAGACCTAACGCCACCCGTGCAGAAGTATGGATCCACTCTTGAATGCTTAGAAGATATGGCACGCATCCTCACCATGGAGAGACAATCGTTGGCCCTGGAGTTTGTGGAAGAAGTGGCAAGCACACTTGGTGAGGGAGGAAAAATTGAAAGTGGTAGCAATCATTGTTAGGTATAGCAAGGTACTTGCATGGATATCAAGATTTCTACCCAATCTATTGAGGCCATGTATGATAATTACATGATAGGGATAGAGTGGTGAGAATCTTGGTCGCCACTCATGAAGTAGAGCTGAAGGAGTTTCAAGAGAAGAATAAGGGAAATAGGGCAGAAAGGGATAGAATCCTCATTGAGGTTAAAAATAAATCTAAGGCCATTGAAACCTTAAGGGGTTCAATCAAAAACCGGTTGAAGGAACTATACCCACACGTTAACTAGAAGGATGGACGTATTTGAAGACATGAGCAAGGAGTTGGAGAAAATTGTTGACACTATGAATTCTCAAGGATATGGACTTAGTTTTGGGGAGGTAAGTGTAGACACCTATAATTATGCCCAAAAAATTTAAATACTTAAATTACGCTAATCATCCCCTTTCTCGCAAATCAATGACATATCATCAAAAACACTCATATTCCCTCTTATTGTCGTTAATTAATTACAATACACTAATTGATTAAGTCACCTATCCAACTAACACCCCTATTAACGACCTTCCATTAATAAATCACCTCTTCTATCTAGATTAATTAATTAGTCTTCCCCTTCATTTAACTAGTAAATCAATATTTAATTGATTTAATCCCCTTCTAATAGCCTAGATCGTACTAATATTCCTCTAATTGGCTTCTATAAGCTTACACCTACCTATTAGTTAATCACCTTTGATTAATTAAAAACCCCAAACTCCCATGACTTGCTAAGCATAAATTAAACCCTTCTAAAGTAAGGTTACCTTTAATAAAGCAACCTTATCCATTCCTAATCATGTTTTACCTTTATCCCACATGCAAAGGGATGAAGTGTTTCCTTTATCCATTGGGCTATATAAGGAGCCCTCCTTCTACCTTTATACCTACACCTAATTCCCTTGAGAAAGAAAAAGAAAGCACATAGTCTTGCACTAAAAGCCTTTTGCCATTCTCAAGCCCTTCCATCATCCATCTTGAAGAGCTAAGCCTCACACCCAAGCATCCTTGAAGGATCAAAGCAAGAAATATTGTTGATTGCCATTGGATTTCTAGAATTTTTGATTTTCTTGGTTTTCTAATTCTTGTAGGTTTTATCTAATCACATACTCATTTTTGCAGGATGTTTTTACATGCTTTTACTTGATTAAATAAACTTTGCATGTTTACTTATAGGAATAAGATCATGTATGCTCTTCCCTCGCGTCCCTTGGGGCAATCTTGGGAATCAGAAACGATTCTTAAGTCCTTTTTGATGCTTTGAGGTTATTGGGAATATTTGAGTTGGAATTGGTTAACTTGGTGTATTTGAATTAAAGTGTTTTTCCATTTGATATCTTTTAGATTTTGGAAACATCACGTATGCTCTTCTCTTGCGTCCTTGGATGATCTGGAGAATCAGAAATGGTGTTTTCTCTTTTGATGGAAAACTACTAAAAATCATCGTACAAGACCAAAATACCACGCTTGTCAAAGAACGGAGGAATCAAAACAAAGTCAAAAACTACTAATAAAGTTGTTATACAGGTTGCCAAATGGTGTTTCAAGTAAACCACATCTAATTAAAAAAGATAAAATGAACAACATATTAAAAAAACTGTATTGCGGGTTTCGGAAAAGGGTACGTCCCTCTCCGCTCAACTAGAACATAAATAGTTGGCATAACGCCTTAAGCTACAATAATGGGGGTGGTTTTAGGAACCCCAAAGTAGTCCACGCAAGAGGGAACCTTGTGGACAAAATGGGAAGTGCTCTGCACTACCTATCTGACTAGTAATTCCTTTGTGAGATAGAGTTACAAGTTGTCCATACGCGACCCTTTTAAGTACACAATTGGATGCATCTGATGCCCACTATGCTTGAAGGGGGAAAAGTCGAGATACTCCTAAACTAGTCAGTGTGATTTTTGGGTAAATCATCTGCTCATGGATAATTTGTAGCACCTAGCATGAGAGAACCACCTAGGAAAATATACTTTGGCCAGAGCCCACTCGACCATTCTAAAACAAGATTGAGTTGTGAACCGTATTTTCATTGTGAAACATGTGACGCTGTTACTTTTACCTAGTTTTTACTTGCCTTAAGGTGAGGAAAAAATCTTCGAAGTGAAGCCAACATTTTTCATCCTCATTTTGATTTGCTTCCTTCCATTATTTTGACATTTTGTTGATCAAAAGAAGGGTGACTACCTATGTGTTACCAATCGATTGTTTTTGCCACTTTTTTGTCCATTTACGCCCATCCATGTTTGAGGCTGGGTAATTTAAATGTCTAAAGTGTGTGGAGGCATATTCATATCATTGGTGGCCTTTGTGATCTTGATACCCATGTCAAGATCATCATCATAGTTAGGATTGATTTATCATTTTATCTCCCTTTGACATGTTACCTCGTTTATATTGTCTCGACACAATTAAGATACTTATGTCACATTTCTCGTAAACATGATCTAAGTGTCCACGTTGTGGTTTTACACTACCCACTTTTTAACACATACTTAGTATACTTTGACTTAGTTCAATTTCAAACATTGTCCCAAATCTTGAAAGGTGTCGCTTACTTTGTTTGCATCATTTCGATACCACCTTGGCACTAATATCTCACTTCTCTACGAAGCTTGATAGATGTGTCCAATTGGTGTGGTTACGTGGCTTACATTAGTAAACATCACCCTTTAACATTTAGGCCTTGTTGGTTGTTGAACTTGTCATGGTATCCTTTGATTGGGAGTTGCATCTACCCTTTGTTAATATTTATGCCTTGTTCATTTCGAGCTTGATGTAAATATTGACATTGTGTTGATCATTTTTGCATTGAACTATCACTTTGCACATGCATTTACATAGGGTGTATTTCCTTGTTGATTGGATTTGTGTTTCACACTTGCATGATTGTTCCTTGTGATCATTCATCTGTAGAAATTTATTTCTAGGAAAATCCCTTTTGATCTCATTGAGATTGTATCATCACGATGTCTATTTTCCTTAGAACTTCTTTGGAAAATCATGCACACATCTCCATAATTACAAAATGTCTAGCTGGTTGTGCTTATGCTACCAAAATTGACATGTCACTTCCTTCCCTTTGAAGGAGTTCCATCACACTATCTAGATCTAGACATTTGTGCTTAAAGCAATGTCAAAAATGACTGACTATCATGCGGCTCCCCATACTTACAAAAATATAGAACCTAAGTTTAGTAATTCAAATCAAAATATTCCCATTATAACTAAACCTCGTTTGGTTCTTCATGCTAGAGAGCCCATACGGGTAACCCATTCCCCACCTTCATCTCATAGTCAATGGTATGGTTTGGACACTTCTGATCCAAATTATTATTTGGGTTCCCCCACTCTTCTTCTGATTCTAATCCAAACATTTCCTCTTCTTTTGAGGATTCCAATCCAAACATTTCTTCTAATTCTTCTAATGATTCAGATCCAAACTACTATTCGGATCCAAACTACTATTCAGATTCATCTAATTCAACTCCTAAGTCATCTAATGCGACTCCTATGTCATGGTCCTCCCTATCTTCATAGGAACCTCTTCATCATACATTTAATATGACTCCTACGTCGTGGTCCTCCCTTTCTTTGCTTGACCCCTTTTACCATTCGCCTTGATGACGTCTTCTTCCTTTGAAGATATATGCAACTCCAAATCCCTCCAATCAAACATCTAATACAATTCTTGAATCATGTTCCTCTCTTTCTTTGCAGGACCCTTGTTATTATTCATCTAATGCGATTCTTAAATCACGGTCCTCCCCTTCTTCATGCAGACCTTCCTCATTAATTACCCCCAATAAATCTTCCTTCTTTGAATATTTGTATGACTCAAAGTCCTTCGATTCAAACATCTAAATTGACCCATGTGTCGCAATGTACAAACTTTAGACTTAATCCTACTAGTTTACAAATGATATACCATCATATAGGTAGGTCCACACCACCTTCTTCTACTCTTGAGACATCTAGCTACACATCTTCTTCATCCCCCACATCATCTTCTTCTATCAATCATCATCAAACATCTTCTAAGTCTTCCACACCAAGTGAAACTCTTTCTTCCAATCAACCCCTGGTGGTTGATCAATAACTCATACCGATTGATCTCTTTCAGAATGAAGAAACAATCAAGGCATTTATAGGGGCATATGAAGATATTCCTTTAGCAGATTACGAGAAAGGATTCTCTTTAGACTTTGATGCGCCCACATATTCTAAGAAAATGTTAATTCCTTTTATTAAGAAATAGAGGAAGAGCCTCAAATCATGCAAATTGATCCTCCTCTTATTCTTACATCTTCACATTCTTCATTAAGTGAGGAAAATCCGAGGTCTTACATTTACCCATGGCCTATCTTCTCATCACCCAATAACTCTTTGTCTATCATAATTCCTTAATCACAATCTCTTATGGGGTCAACACCATGTAGCCCTTCATCTTCATTTAGGTGTGGATCACCTTCTAGTAGCCCTCCCTCTTCTATTTGTGGGACATTTTTGAGTAGTCCACTATCGTCTATTCTGAGGCGTTCCAAACTAGCCCTTTGTCTTCTAGGTATGGATCACCCCGGGTATTCCATCATCTTCTATTCTTGGGCCACATCCTAGTAGCCCATCATCTTACATCTATGGGTCACGCCCCTAGTAGCCCTTCTTCTTCTATTCCCTGGGCCACATCCTAGTAACCCTTCATCTTCTATCTATGGGTCACGTCCTAGTAGCCCTTCTTCTTCTATTCTTGGGACACATCCTAATAGCCCTTCGTCTTCTATCTATGGCTCACCTCCTCAGTAGCCCATCTTCTTCAATCCTTGGACCATATCCTTTTCATCAATCACATCATCCTTCTACCAATGATTGGGGCAAGCCCACCATCATTTCTCTCGTTCCTATCATCAATCGTAAACGTTCACTTTCTTCTCCTTCTCGAGGTCAGAAAATTCACAAGTCAGCTTATAAGAAACCCAAACAGGTTCATTATCAAGCTCAGGTCAAAAATTCCAAGAGATCAAAATCCCCCAACAAATCAAACAATCTCAAAATTCTAAATCAAGCACGATTCAAGAATGCACATCAATGTAACTATCAAGTATGGCGCAAAGTGCATAAACCTCTATATGGGGAATTCAAGCTCCCACATACAAAATCCATGTTTCAGGATAAATCGCAGTCCTTTGTTGAGTGTGAACTCACCTCGATCATCAAGATCGGGATAACATCACTCTTGATAAACAAATGTGCCTAGTATCCCTTATCAAGGAAGTTGTAAACATTTTTTTAGATATTACCACATAGAGTGACTTTGTTAGTCCCGACCTCTTAAAGCTGTCAAAAAATAAAAAATAAAAAACAATTCAAAAATACAAAAACATTGAGAAAACACAACAAAAATCAAAGGTATAATGATTAAACATTGCAATCAGGTATTGTGTACACATGGATGTTTCTTTCTTCCCTTCCTTGCTATTTTTGCAAGTATTCCTACCATTTTCATCCTTTCGGTGATATTTTGGTTAGCTTATTCACACGCATTTTGTGACATTTATCTCTATGGTATCCATTTGACCTTGGTCTTTTATCACCTTGGTAAATTAAAGAATGACTGACCTCTTAGAGATCCTATCACATTCAACATCTAATAAACTTGTTGCGAAGAAATTTTGGACATATTTGTTGACACTAGCCAATGTCATCATCACAATCAATTCCATATCCTTCCATCAAGCCATATGTGGTTCTTAACCCCTTGTCAAAAAAGAGAACTGAAATAAGTTTTTAGAAAGCAAAAGAAACAAAATCAATCAAAAATCAAAAGCTAAAAGCTACAAAGCAAAAGCAAATTGATATATTACTCTCTTGGGGTATTTCCAATAATCTCTATCGGGGCTATGGATGCCTGACTGAAAGTAGAGAAATGTTGTGATTAGAATCAAATACATCTTCGTCGGGGCTATGGACACTTGGCTGGCAGTGGAGCAATGTACAGTTATCCTTTCACCATCCATTCACAAAATCACCTTTCACAATAAATCATTCCTACACATTGGCTAAGATCTCTTCACTTGTTGTCTATTAAATCTTCACTTCAAGAGGTAATAAACTCCACGTGCACACAATGGATCTCTATGAGTAAATAGGATTAGTATGTTACCAAGTGTCTTTTTGGACCTTGTTGATCAAGTTACTCTAGTTCGTATCTTGTCTCACGATTTATGCCGTTGGTTAATCACTTCTTCATCATGAGGCTTCTAAGCTACGTTCATATCATTCACATCATTCTTCTACTTCATTTAGACCATCCATGTGTATAAGATTACTTATTTTCCATGTTTGTGGACACCTTTTTCCCCTTCCACAAAAATAATCTTCTCCTTCCTTTCTATCATGTGCTTTTAGGCCAACTTACGCTAGGGGCATCCTTGCTTCTTCTCAGCATTTCATTGGTTTATGTTCATCATCATATTGAACCTATCCATAATGGCCTTGGGTCCCACTTATACCTGTGAAGAGTTTACCTTTGAATACTCCCATCTAATCGTTGGGGTAGTTTTGCATCTTCATCTTTCTGGTATGCATGTGGCCTTATGCCCTTGTACATCCCATTTATTGCTAGGGGCATCCACGCTTCCTTGTCTTCCTGTACATAGTTTCATAAAACTTTCAAAATCAACCAAAACATTCAAATATGTTTGAAAAATCATCAAAAACATTCAAATATGTTTTAGAAAACTTCTAAAAATTGAAAATCATCCTACAAAACATCACTCTTTAGTTCTCACTTGTTCATGTGTGTGACTTGCAGATCATCTTGATCTACCTCCATCAACAAAAGCTAGGCTGCTTACTTCGTCTATACTCTGGGGCACAACAAGTTGCCTAGTACTGTTTTGTAGTGCACATTTCTTTTCATCAAACCCAAGTGTCCTCTGTTATTCCCCTCGCATGTATCCTTGCTTTGGGCACCATCATCAACCCTTGTCATTAATTTGCACATAAGTCGTAACTAAAGCTCGATAATAAAAACATTATATTATGTTTCTCTGTTAGTTTAGCTTGTTTACTTTCTCATATTGAATTGCATTTTGTATGTTTCATGGAGTTATGCATCTTTCACTTTCTCGTATTGCATTACATTTTGTATGTTACGTAGAGTAGGTATTTTCAGCAATGGACAATTGTTCGTAGTATGGCTTTCATGTCATTCTACCTTTGTCGTATGCTTATATTTTTCATAAGGACCGATGACATAAGCTCTTATGGAAATATGATGACATCAAAATTGTTCCAATACACATAGGCTATAGGCTAAGCTCTTCCATCCCCTCCCCCACCATTCTTCTCGCCTATCTCTCATATTTTTCGATCGTCGATCGACTTCTTTCATCACCCCATCAACACTCAAGGGGGCATCTCTCCTCCTACTAATATTTATTCTATTCCTTCAAAAAAATTCCATCTACTATCTTTGAAGTGGCATCACTTATGCCACCCCAAAGAGGGGAAAATGTAGACACCTATAATTACACCCAAGAAATTTAAATACTTAAATTATGCTAATTATCCCCTTTCTCGCAAATCAACAACATATCGTCAAAAGTGCTCATATTCCCTCTTGTTGTCATTAATTAATTACAATACGCTAATTGATTAAGTAGCCTATCCAACTAACACCCCTATTAATGACCTTCCGTTAGTAAATCACCTCTTCTATCTAGATTAATTAATTAGTCTTCCCCTTCATTTAACTAGTAAATCAATATTTAATTGATTTAATCCCCTTCTAATAGCCTAGATCATACTAATATTCCTCTAATTGGCTTCTATAAGATTACACCTACCTACCTATTAGTTAATCACCTTTGATTAATTAAAACACCCCCAACTCCCATGACTTGCTGCTAAGCATAAATTAAGCCCTTCTAAGGTAAGGTTACCTTTAATAAAGTAACCTTATCCATTCTTAATCATGTTTTACCTTTATCCCACATGTAAAGGGATGAAGTGTTTCCTTTATCCATTGGGCTACATAAGGAGCCCTCCTTCTACCTTTATACCTACACCTAATTCCTTGAGAAATAAAAAAGAAAGCAAAAAGTCTTGCACTAAAAGCCTTTTGCCATTCTCAAGCCCTTCCATCATCCATCTTGAAGAGCTAAGCCTCACACCCAAGCATCCTTGAAGGATCAAAGCAAGCAATATTGTTGATTGCCATTGGACTACATAGGTCCATTTGATTTAATTAGGCAATTTAGAAGAATAGAGTTCTTGATTTGCATTATGTTTGATTTCACTATTTCAAAGTTATGATGCTAGTGTAGGCCTTGTTCATTTCTTCATCTTGATGGTACTCTTTTCTTATTTCTAGCTAGGTTAGGGAACTATTTTAGGTGGTAGTTCTTGCTTTCAATCTAACTTAGGAAAATAATCCTTGTACACACAAGAAGTTCCTAGTCGGTGACCTCGTCGAGAGCGCAAAATGAAGTCGATGCCTAGAACAAGTTAGTGGCTGACTTGCAAAAAGATTTTCCTAGCTTGTTGCAATAATGTCATCACTTCCCCATCCTTTCTTCTTTTCTAAATTCTTCATCCCCTTATTATTTTTTCCAAGACATAAGTCTACTATGATTCCTTATCCATTGGAGAAGTGTTCCATAGACGGAGAATAGGTGAAGTGTGGGGTGATGTTGGGACTACAAAATATTGTCTAAGTACAAAAAGGTGCATAGGCATGCAAGGAGATGACACGCAGGATAGGGTTTAAGAAAACCCATGTCATGCATGCGGAAAGAGCTAAGGTTTCAGGACTTAGCCATATTGGGCATTTTGGGTAGGACACGAGAAAATTATGACCCAATAGCTAATGAGGAGTGGATAAGGTGCCATCATGGCAACATGATGCCCACGAAAGGAATATTCTTAGCGATGGAGGATTCCATAAGACCATCATTACAAGGAGTGGAGAGCTCGGATCTAAAGGATCATGCTTCTATGGAGGAGCAATTGGACACTTGATAATAGATCTGTATCCCCTGAAATAAATTCAGTGGTTGAAGAAACCTATATATACAAGTTCCCGCATTGTAGAAAGATATATGAGAGGAGAATATAGAGAGTGGAGCTCTACAGAAATATTGCAAGAACTCTATGGGATTGGGTAGAGGCTATATAAGGGAGTAATGTATTAAGGGGCTGGGATATAAATTTTTCTTTATATGGATGAAGGACATGATCCCTGTTGTGATGTATGACTTCGGTCTGATCAAGTTGTGGTAGTCTAATGGATCCATTGAATGTAATGAGGTTACAAACATGAATGAGTATGAATGTAATTTATTCATTCATATCTATATCTTTTCATTTCTATTCATGGATGTTATGGAATAGATGTAAATCCTTATGTATTTTCCTTTCTACTGTAGTTCTATCTATTATCTTTAAGTACCCTCTATTTGGAATGAATACATTTGTCTAGAGGCCATTCTGATCCCTATGATGATTGTATGTCTCATTTCCACCTTTATTCATTAAGTTCCTGACATAGCTAATGGTTTCCCACTTAAGTCACATAAAAGAGAGACTCAACACCCGCACATGCCTCGGGTGAGTGCCCAACGCCCATTGGGTGATAGGCCGGTGTGGATGGGATTCCCTTGTTCTTCTAGCGGGTATAAAAATGACTACATTGCTCTTGTTTTTGTGATAAAGATAAGTATGAAACCATGAGAGCTTGTTACACACTGTATTCTCCATAACCATATTCTAGAATTTTCATCTCCCATGAATCAAATGGAGAGGTAGATGTAGAATCCTCACGAGTGCAAGAAATTAGGGATTTTGAATCTACTCGTGATTCCATAGCTTCTGATTGAAGGGGAACAACTATATCCATGGAAGGACATGTATATGTACCCCTACGTGTAAAGTTGTTGAGAGCTCTACAGTGAGCAAAGGGTTCTAGATCTCCTTGAATGGTAATAGTGTGTCCTTCATGTTTTAACTTGATGCATTGATGGAATGTTGATGGTATGGCTTACATGGCATGAATCCATGGGTAACCAAGAAGCATATTATAAGGAAGTTCCAAATCTAAGACATGAAACTTCGTGTGGTGACAAGTTGGTCCTACTTCCATCGGCAATGTGATTGTTCCATCTAATTCGACTCTGCATTATCATAAGTGGTTATGGTAATGATATGGGACTCTAGATATTCCTCTGTGTGTCCCAACTATTTGATTAGTTTTAAGGTGCATATATTCAATCTCAACCCATTTTCCACAAGCATGTGTTTTATCTTTTGGTGGGTAACAAATACCTCTATATACAGGGGAAGATTATGTGCATGATCTTCATTGGGGATTTCCTTGTGGTTAAACGAGATGTGTTCTCTTGGTGTTATATTTTCCACCGCATCTTGTAAATGTGAAGGGTCTACTTCCATTGGAACTCCTGAACACTAGAGAGTTTTGTATAAGATTTCTTTGTGTACATTTGATATCTTAAGAAGGTATAAGATTGAAATTTTAGTAGACATCTTCTCAATTTGTTCTAGGATATTGTACTAACCATCTTGAGGGGTAAACAGAGGAGGTTCTAAGATCGTGAGAAAAACACGCCTTATTATCACAACACAATATTTTTCCTTGATCCTAATGGTATTCACATTCTCGTCAAGAGAGGACACATCCAATAAGTGAGTCATAATGATTATTATCATTTTTGTTGTATATATAGTTTGTAGCTTTGTAACTTTGGGATGAATCTCCTTGATCTGAAATTTTCTCATTTGATTTTCCATGTTTAGGGAATGGTTCTTTGAATATCCCCATATTTTCATTTGGCTTTTATTTATCTCTGGGGTGTCAACTTCTATCTCTCCATTGTCAATGAGATCTTGGATGTAGTGGAAAAGTCTTAGGAACTTGTCTGTCTTGTGTCCTTTTACATGATGAAAATCACAATATTCATGCTCTTTATACCATGATGGTTTAGGAGCATTTTCATCAAAAGGTTGCATTGTAGGATAAGTCACCATGTGGACTGCATCCAATTGCTTCAATATTACAGACAAAGACTCATTAAGAGGAGTGAACATCCTACGCTTAGGTGGTGGTTAAATAGGTCCTTTGGTCAGTTTTAAAGGTTGACCAACTTGAACTATTTTCACTTGTTTGGAATTTGTGATTCTGTCTCCCACCACCTTCTTATTTTTGTTAAATATATTTGGCTTTTTTATTGGTTTGGAATTTTGATTATCTTTGGAAGGTAATTTGATTGTTCCTTTTACAATGAGGGCCTTTTCTATTTGTATGCCCTTTTCAATGACTTCTTCAAAGGTATGGACATAATGCATTTGTAAATGAAAAGTGATGTCCAAATTTAGATTAGGCACAAAGATGCTCACAAGCTATTTTTTGGGAAATGCACAAGCAAAGCGACTAGCTATCCCTCACCATCTTTATAAAAATCTTGCAAATGTTTCATGAGGAAATTGTTTAGTACTACACAAGTATACCATAGATATGTCAGTTTCTATGTTGTATGAGAAATGTCAAACAAACCTTTTTTCTAGTTCAGGCCATGTGAAGATAGACCCACGAGGTAAGCAAGTGAGCCATTCTAAAGTTTTTCCCCTAGACTCTTTAGAAAGATTTGTATGAGGTAATTGTTGATATATGCCACTTCTTGGCATGCCATGTAAAAATATTTCACATGATCTCATGGGTCCCCTTTCCCTCTATACTTGTCAAACTTTGGCATGTCAAAATTCTTAGGAAAGGGTTGAAGAATCATAGCTTTATCAAATGGATGGGGCATAGCTCTTCGTATTGGTAATTTTTGCTATGCCCAACATTAATTTCTTGAAGGCTTGTAAGTGTTTATTTCATGGATTATATTTCTTGTGTAAGTAATTTTTCCTTAGTAGGAGAAGCGGGAATATATACGTGACTGTATTTCATATTTTATCCTTCTTGATTTTCCACGTGAAGTTCACTAGTTTTGACCTTAGGCTTCTCCTTATGTACATTTTTGTTTGTTTCCTTTTGTACATGAGATGTTAGTAAAGCTAATTTTCAACTAAGGTTTTGGATTTGTTGTTGAATAGTAACTTCTTCCTCAAGAGGTTCTTCTTCCTCTTCATTGTGTGGAGGTTGTTCCATGTTTTCATGTTCTAGTCTAACTCTACGTGGCATCTTGATGAAGGGCATTTTATAACCCACCATATTATCATTTCCTACATTGGATGTGGAAGTGTGTCCATGTGTTAGGATGTCTTCCATGTTAATGAGAGGTTGTTCTTCCTCATTAGCTTCATTCATAGGTGGGATTATCTCATGTTATGTAGGAATTGGTAGTTGCACTCCAATGGAATCGTGATAGCTCCAAAGAATAGTAAGGGAAAAATTGATCAAGAATGGAAGAACTTGCTCAATAGTAAACAAAGCTTGCATATAGAGGAAAGACAATGGAGTGTCTTGGCATGCCTAAAGTGAATAGAAAAGGGGTACATATATGGTCTTGAGTAACCCTAGTGCATGACACACATGAAACCCTAAACATAACCTAAACCTAACCCATGTGAGATTACCCTCCAACATGAGAGGACACATAGGATAACACCCCCTTCATCGAAGTTGGGGTAAAGTGGGCTGTGATGAGTCAGATGGAAGAGGAAGACACTCCTAAACAACTAAGAAAGATGTGCCAATGGGGCCCGATAACTAAAGGCCTGATAAGGTGCCCATATACAAACACAATCTTCCTAGAAGAAGAAGAAGAAAAGGACTACATAGCCTGAAGAAGATGAGAAGCTGCAGAAGACCTCACCCCAAGAAGAGACCGTAAGTGAAGAAACTTCATCTCAGTGAAGGGCTTGGTGAATAAATTTGTAATCTGATCAGCTGTCTAAATGTACTGAATGTTGATGATACCATCATGAATAAGCTCTCGTATGAAGTGCATATGAATCTCAATGTGCTTCATCCACTGATGCTGAACTGGATTTCTGCAAATAGAGATAGTGCTCATGTTATCACAGTAGATAATGGTAGGCCACTAAAAGTGGATGCCAAACTCTGTTAGAATACCCTGTAGCCAAATAGCTTTTGTGGTAGTGTTAACTACTCCTCTGTATTCTACCTCTATAGATGATATCACAATTACATTTTGCTTCTTGCTAGACCAACTAATAGGACCCAAACCAAGAGAGAAACTGTAGCGAAGTAGATTTTCAATGATCTAAGTCACCGCCCAATCAGAATCTATGAATCCAATCAAGTCAATATCAACCCTCCATGATAGTGAATGCCATCAGCATAAGTGCCATGAACATAATGAAGGATCCATTTAGCTACTTTCCAATGTAGCTCATGTGGCTCCTACATGAATCTAGACATGATCCCAATAGCATACGATAAATCTAGTCGAGTGTGAGTCAAGTAAATCAAGCTCCCCACCAACTATCGATAAAGAGTACCATCAACCAAGGGAGTAGAGCAATCTAAAACCAACTTAACCCCAGAAAGAAAAGGAGTAGGAGAAGACTTGTAATAGACATCTGAAAATGAGCTAGAAAATCAAGAGCATACTTAGGTTATGAAATCAAGATTCCCGAGTCAGATTGTGAAATTTGGATCCCAAGGAAGTAATGAAGCAGACCTAAGTCATTCATGGAAAACTTGTTGGCTAAGGCAATCTTCACATAATCAATAATAGAGGAAGATTTTCCTGTGATCAACAAGTCATCAACATATAGAACAAGAATGAGTATGGAGTCATCTTGCCATAGAATATAAACATTTGGATTAGAGTGACACCTAGTAAACCTTGATGTAAGTAAAAAGGAGTCCATCTTGGCATACCAAGCCCGAGGGGCTTGTTTAAGGCCATAAAGAGACTTCTTTAACTTACAAACGAGGGAGGAATCTTGGACATAACCTAGAGGTTGTTCCATATAGATCTCTTCCTCTAGGTCACCATGAAGGAAGGCACTCTTAACGTCCATTTGATGGACTTTCCATCTGTTTGCTAGAAATGGCTAGGGTCAGTCGAATAGAAGTCATCTTCGTAACCAGAGAAAAGGTTTCTATATAATCAACCCCAAACTATCTGGGAGAAACCCTTAGCTACTAATCGTGATTTAAAATTTTGATGTCTCCATCTACTCCATACTTTGTTTAGAACACCCACTTACACCGAACAATTTTTCTTCCTTTCGGAAGAGTGGTGAGATCCCAAGTATCATTCTTCATGAGAGAGGAATACTCCTCATCCATGGTAATCCCACTCAGGAATACTAGAAGCCTCCTGGAAAAGACTGTGGATCAGAAGCAGAGGTGAAGAAAGAGTGGGGTCCAATGAAATTTGAGTGAGTACGTCTCATATCTAAAGTATCTCCAACTAAATCTCCAGCACTTTGCAAAGTTTTCCTAGCCCAAAGGGGACCAAGAGGATCAAGCTTAGAGTCAGAAGATTCTTCACTTGAGTGAGAAGGGACATAGTCCTCATCATCACTACTGTCAAAATTAGAAGACTCAAAGGTCTGATGGTCGGGAGGATCCAGAAGAGGAGCACGCTCAACAATATCATCATCTGATGAGTCAGAATCTAAATCAATGAGCTGAAGAACCTCAATAGGTGGAGAAGTAGAAGTCAAAGAAGACTCATCAAACTTAACACTTCTCTCAATATACAGCTCATGAGAAGTAGGATTCATCAATCAATATCCCTTCACGCACCATCAGGATACCCTACAAAGATACAAGGTTTGGATTGTGGTTCCAAAGCCTTGCGTTTCTTCTTGGGAATCGAGCCATAGCCTTGGATCCGAAGACTTGAAAGTGCTCAACATCAGGCTTACATCCAAACTAGGATTCAAAGGGTGTCATCCCTCTTACTACCTTGTGTGGAACATGGTTCTAAATGTAATTTACACAATTCACTGCTTTGGCCCAATACTACGGAGGAAGAGACTTTGAGTGAATCATACAAGTGGCCATCTCCTTAAGAGTATGGTTCTTTCTTTCTACGACTCCATTCTGCGAAGGGCTATAAGCAACTGTATGCTGCAAAGAGATCCCTTTAGAAGTACAGAAATCCATGAACCTATTATTTACATATTCACCTCCATTGTCGGTTTGAAGAACCTTGATAGACCGTTCCGCCTATTTCTCAGCAAGAGCCTTAAAGTCCTAAAAATGTTCAAAGACTTCAGACTTAAGCTTAAGAAAATATACCCAAGTATATCATGAATAGTCATCAATGAAGGTTAGCACATAAAGAGCTCTAGTAAACGAAGGAGAAGGAAATGGACCAGAAACATCATTGTGAACAAGATCCAAAGGACGAGTGGCTCTCTAGGATTTTCCTTTGTCAAAGTTCTTTTCAGGATGCTTTCCAAGGGTACAACCCTCACAAAGACCCTTAGAAAACTTGACGTGAGGCAACCCGTTGACCATTTTGTTTTGCTCAATTGTTCAAGGTAGTGATAATTTAGATGTCCAAAATGCTCATGCCATAGCTTACTAACCTCATTTGCATGAGTGAGCAAGGCAATGGGTAGAATCAGAAGTAAAGTGGGAAAAGGTGTACAACTGTGAACGGTGATCTACCTTTCCCTCAGCCACTGTAGTGTCATTGTTAAGCTCACGAATAATCATTGAGTTAGGACCAAATTCCACTCGCATTCCTTCACCAAGGTGAGTAATTTGGTAAACCGATAGGAGATTGGTAGAGAGATCAGGAACACTCAACACTTGGTTAAATGTTCCCCCATCCATCTCTACCGATCCACTATGGAAACCGACACTGTTGTGTCATTACCCATCGTGATTTGGGACATTCCACAAGGTTCGATGTTGGAAAACTCAACATGTGAAGAACCCATGTGGTGTAAGGCACCATAATCTATAATCCATGTCGATGAAGGAGCAACTCTGGCTACAAGGGCCTTTCCTTTCTTCTTATCATTTTTAGCACCTTTTTTAGTAGAAGACTCGGCCTTCGGAGCACTTTATTTTATGGATTCAGGAACACTTATTTTATTCTTCTCAAGTAAATGAGATAAGTGATCAATCTGTTTCTTAAAACAATGTTTCTTGTCATGACCAGACTTCTTGCAATAGGAACACAAATACTTACTTTTCTATGCCTTAGGCTCAGAAGTCGAAGTGTTTGTGTCATTTTTAGGTTTGGTCTTGGTTTCTTTCTTAGGTTGATCCTTTTTTTCTTTTTTTTTTTCATTCTTCTTTCCCTTGCTAGTACTTGCTACAAGGGCATGTGACTTGGACTTGAGAGACCCCATTTGAATGAGTTTGTCCTGTTCTCGAATGAGTTGGGATGAAAAATAGTCAAAGGAGGGCATAGTCCAAGTATCGCCCAAAGCAGCTTTTGTAGCATAGAAAGTTGACACAAAGACAAAATATTCGGGACCTAGCTTAGAGAGAATCAACAAGATCAGTTGAGAATCTTTCTTTTCTACTTGACATCCTTTTAACAATAATCTAATGTGGACAAATTTTGAGAAGAAAGCTTGTAGGTTTTCAAAGTCACTAGGATTTAACCCTAGTAGTTCATTTTCCAACTCATGCGCTCTCATGTCATCTAGTTGTCCAAACATCACATCCAACATTTTCCACATAGATTTAGGTGTTTCGGATGCCTCAATGTGGAAGAGCAAGTTAGGAGAAACGGACATGCAAAGAAGACCTAAAGCTTCATCACTACGGTTTAACCACTTAGATTTTTCAGGTTTGTCATCTGGTTCAGTCTCAGTTCCCATGGTGATGTGGAATAACCCTTTACCCCTTAGTTTCATTATTATTTTCGATCTCCATTCAAAAAATTTGAACGGTGTAAGCAAAGGAATTGAAAGTGCATCCATAGTGAGAGAGAGAGAGAAAGAAATGTAGAAAAGAAACACAACCACCAGGACAATAACAACCCCCTACTTTTAGCACTTTATAGTTTAGTGTGTTGATTACAATCAGGGTTCTGTGCATGTGGTTTGAAACATTTGGTAACTTGTCTTGCAATTAGCGTAATAACGCAAGAGAGGAGACCACAACAGTGTTTCGTGGAGCACAACAAAAAAGGACACCGTAAACAAGCACAAGCAAAAAAAAGAAAGGAGGTAAAAGCCAACCCTAGTGGTGAGAAAAATATCTCACATCGTAAAAGGAAACCCCCTTGCAGACATGATTGTGGCGGACGCGCGCTCACTAGTCGCAACCAATAATAAGGGTGAAATACAAGGTTTTAAAATAAGGACTCAAAAGGAGTTCCCAGATGATCTTCATAAGGTTGAAAAACACTCTTGGAAGAAAAAAGTGCCAAGTGAATGTTGCTACACACTTGAATGCATGATTAGAGAAAAAACGACAATAACGCCTAATAAATTATTGTTGGAAACGCCCAATTTTAGCTATTTTTAGAGCATTTTAGAAAAAAAAAAATGTTATTTAAAAAAAAAATGTTATTTTAAATGTCAATTTTTAATTTTTTTTTACCTAATCATAAATTATAATCCAAAATTAAAAAAATCAATTTAATTAATTTACGATTATTTAATATCTAATTAAAAAAATAATTAAATATTATGAATTAATTAAGATAAAAAAACTTAATTTAAAAAAACTAATTAATAAAGGAAAGTTTCCACTTAAAAACTTAATTTAAAAGTTTCCACTTTTTTTAAAAAAAAAAGTAAGTTTTAAAGAAAAGCAAATTTCAAAAACTTAATAAAAGAAATACTGAAAAAGCTACGGTTTTAAAAGGTAAAAACTTTTAAATTTTTAAAAAAAGCAAGAGCTTTTTAAAACTTGAAAAAGGTAAAAAAAAACACGTATTTTGAAAAAAAAGGCAAGATCTTTTTGAGAAGTGAACCGATTGAACTTTTTTCCTTTTGAGGAAGAAAAAAAGCATTGAGTGTTTAAAAAAATACATGTTTTAAAACTTACATAAAAAAGAACTTAGCAAAGAACACGTACAAAAAAATTGTAAAAAAGGGATCGTGAGGTCAGAAGGTGAGAAGAAAAACGGAGGTTTTGTTTTGAAGGGTTGGAGACCACGTAACAGCCATGAAGGAGGTTGGATTTTGTTTTAGGCCACGAAAAGGGTAATAATAAAAAGAAACGGGTTTTGTTTGTGTGTAGATGTGATGGTGTGGGCCGTGGCAGTTTAGTTTGAAGAATCCACACAAACTATTTTTTTAAACAGTCCATGCAAACCATGCATGCAAAAAAAGCGAGCTCCCAAACAAAAAATTCCACACGTCAACCAACAAAAAATAAGAAAGCAAAGCCAAGTTTTCAAAAACAATTTGGAGCTGCAAAAAAATAGAGATCTTAAAAAAATTTCACTTCCATTTTAATAATTTATTTAAAAAGGAAAAAAATGAGATTAATCTCTATTTAAAAAAACCAGAGATGCTCTATTTTGATTTTAGCAGTTAGCTATAACTAAAAATAGCTATGCAAACCCCTGATTGCTCAAGGTATGATGAAAACCTACACATGCACAAAAAGGCACAAAAAATGACACAACTTTCTAAGAAAGCTTGTTAGAGAGATTAGCAAAATAATTCCAGAAAATAGTGATCGAAAAACTTGCATGCAGAGTTAAAAAAATGAAACCAAGAAAGAGTAATCGCAACTAAAAAATAACGAGTGCACGTTTACCCGATCTCAGCTCTGATACCATGAAAAGAGTTTGTGAGAATCAAATCGAAAACAAGGCACCACGAAGTAGTTGCACTCCAATGGAATCGTGATAGCTCCAGCGATAGCAAGAAAAAATTGATCAGTAATGGAAGAACTTGCTCAACAAAAACAAAGCTTGCATATAGAGGAAAGACAATGGAGTGTCTTGGCATGCTCATAAATGAATAGAAAATGGGTACATAT
Organism: Taxus wallichiana var. yunnanensis; assembly: GCA_018340775.1. Lineage (NCBI taxonomy): Eukaryota > Viridiplantae > Streptophyta > Pinopsida > Cupressales > Taxaceae > Taxus > Taxus wallichiana. Next base: position 312,349,709 of record CM031236.1, read on the forward strand.
AGGGTGCTAAGTAACCCTAGTGCATGACACACATGAAACCCTAAACCTAACCCTAAACCTAACCCATGTGAGATGACCCTCCAACATGAGAGGAGGACACATAGGATAACTCACACTAACAAGATCTGCAGTCAGAAAATTGGCTCATTTAGTGTGATTACACAACATTGAGTTTTCTCCAAGGTGTGGGACCTTGCAAGGTGAGAAAAATCTCTAGAGAAAGCTAGTTCTTACTCCTCTGTTTAGGTGTATGCATGAATTTTATAGAGGTTCAATGCTAAATCCTACTCTAGATTCCAAGGAGACAGAGTTAAAAGATGCAAAAAGGGGAAACAAAACTAAGCTAAAATGGTGATACACCAAAGGAGTGATGAACTTTTATTTTTCAAATAACACAGATCATAAGAATGTAACACAGAACATGCACATATTGCCAAGATATAATGAAGGATCAGAAGACAATAATAACACATGAAAGGATTGAAAAATCATTCACAAAGCATGTATTATCATTCCCAATTTTAATATGATGCATTACAATGGCAAGGAGGCAAAAATATGTGCTGCAACCTATATGAGAGGTCTGAAACTCCACGAATCCACTTGCTAAGGAGAAAAGGGGAGCTGCAAGAGAAAAATGTCCAAAAAAACAAAGGATCAAATCCTTTCCATTTATAGCTGAAGTAAGGAGAGAGAAAATAGAGGAAGAAAATCAGATCTTCTAATTCAACAATCTGCCATTAATTCCTTTCAAATCGGCCTGCAAACCCATCAAATTGACTCCTCTGCTTCTATTTTTGTGTGTTGGAGAAAAAATGATGAATTTGGTGAAACACAGCTCTCAAAGCAATCTGATCTTGGATTAATGGTGTGAGAAGACATTTTAGGGTTTTCCCTCATCAAATCAAGTTGATTCTTCATCCTTGGCATGTGGGAGAAGGCAACCATGGCGGATTGAGCAAAAAAACCCATTCAAAGCAATCTGGTTTGCATTAAAGGCATGAAAGATGTTTCTGGATTTTTCTTCCTCGAAACATGAAAAAATGATGTTTTTATGCCTCCAATGCATAGAGGAGATCAAGATATTTCCAACAAGTCTGATTTTTCCCAAATCTGATCTCTGGATCGAAAGATATGCCCATCTAAAGATTTAGGGCAAAATCAGGGCACAAATTTCAAGGCATGAATTAGGTCAAAAATGATAGCAAATCAGATTTGAAAACAAGTCCACGGGCCCAAAATTTAAATTTTTCCCTTTTTCATGAAATTGGAAAGTTTTCCAAAAATCCTTTGTGGCCCTGCCGCTCCGAGACACATGGCGCTCTTTGGTTCGGCCATGGGCTCAAAACAACATTTTGCCTCTTTTCACAAAATTGGGAAATTTTCCCAAGATTCTCCATGGGCCCAACTCCCGTTGATGACATGGACACATGACACCACCCTATTGGTCGATGGGACTGCTGGTTCAAGTTTTCATTTTTGCGCTTTTGCAATTTTGGAAAAAAACCAAAAATCCTTCCCTTCCCCGACTCCGCTAACGACGTGGACACGTGGCACCTCCTAATTCAATGTGGGGGCCTTAACCAATTTTCTCCATTCTCCTCCGTGGCCCGTGGGCCGGTTTGTGACTTTGTGCCTTTTAGCCAAAAGGGCTAAGTGCAAATTTCTCTCCACACCTCCGCTCCGCCTTGACACGTGGCACTTTCTAATTGGTTGTGGGCCTGCCTAGGGAAAATTTCCCCTCCAAACTCCGTCGAGCCATAACTCAAAAAATACAAGGAGTTAGGAGGACTTCTTTACCTTTCTAGAAAGGGGAAGAAAAATCCTATCTGATGAAGCCATCTCCAAGAACTTTTGAGTGCTTTAAAGTTACAAAAATCTACCTGCAACAAAAGGAGGGAAGAATGAAGGCAAGTTAACCAAAACAAGCATGGGCTTATTTTGGATAACAATTTTGGTGACTCAGAGGGGTCATCTACCTGCTGGATGAAGTGACCAGCTTCTTGAAGCAATCCATTGGGCAATGGAGTCATGAACTTAACTACTTGTTACTCTCAATTCATTAGAAAATCTCTAAGATGAATATTGTGAGAGTAGAAAATTACTTTGACTGGAACATGATCTGCAAAAGATGCATCCTTGGGGAAACAAAACCTATGCCAAAGCACTTAGGAAATGTAAATCTAAGCTAAAATAAAACAATGTACATAAGTACTTGGAGGAATGAAAATAATCTAACATAATATGTGCAAGGTGAGAAGTTTCCCTTCTAGTAGCAATTCTTTAGATGGATTCCATTAACTAGAATATGCAGTTCCTCACCATCCAATGTAGACAATTGGAAGGAATTGATGTTTTTACATTTTGTGACCATATAGGGGCCACTCCAAATGGCATCAAATTTTGAATTCCTTCTTGGCTTTTCAGTCTCGCATCCCATTTCAACACTAAATCTCCAACTTGGAAAGTTATAGCCTTAACTTTCTTATCAAAGCTTCTCTTGATCAATGCTTGGTCCTTTTCCATTATTTGGGCTGCATGCTCTCTTATTTCTTGGAGTTCCATCAATTCTGCATATCTAACCTCCATGGGCTCACACTACAACAATTCCAATTTCTTTATGAGTTCTAATGTTGGCAACTCAAGTGATATAGGAAAGACCGCCTCTTTCCCAAAAACAAGTCTTAATGGAGAGATCGTGTGGATCTCTTGGGATTTATCCTATCATCCCATAGAGCTGATTTGAGCTTGTGCTAAGTCCTTTTATTTTCATCAAGAGTCCTCTTGATGATCCTTAATAGATTATTTTTTATGGACTCAACTTGGCCATTACCTTGAGGGTAATAATTTGATGAAGTGCTTAGATAGATCCTATTTCTAACAACCCATTCAGTTACCTTTGATCCTATGAATTTCAACGCTTTATCTAATATTATAGTGGTAGGTATACCAAATCTGGTTACTATCCCCTTATAGAAGTCTAGAATGCTAGATTCATTTGCCTCTTTGAGTGCCATCGCCTCAGTCCATTTGGTGAAGTAGTTTGTTACTATTAAAATCCATTTGTGCCCTTGGCTTATGTTTGGATTAATGACTCCAACAAATTCCAAACCCCATTTCATGAATGGTTGGTCAAATAAGATTGGATGCAATGGAAGATCTTCTAACCTCTCTTTTCTTGTGAAGAATGCACAATTCTTGCACCTCTTGATCCATGCATAACAATCACTAAACACTTTGGGCCAATAATAACCATCCTTCATGATCTTGAGAGCTATCACTCTTGGAGAAAAATGACCCCTAGTTGATCCATTATGGAACTCTTCTAACATTTTCTCAATCTGATTTGTCCCAATGCACCTCAACAACACTCCATTGATATCTTTTTGAACAAGACACCATCAACAAGTACATACGGAATAGCCTATAATCTGAAGTGTCTTCTTTTGGCTTTGTTCATCTCTGGAGGGCATAGGCCTATTTGTAAGAAGTGCATTATGTCTTGGGTCCAACAAGGAGTGAGCACACCACCATTTTCTTCTTGAACATCTCTTTGTTCTTGGCTGTCTTGCAACACCAAAACAACATTCTTCTCTTTACTTGCTTCAATTGGTTGACTCAAGGCCAATTTCTCACACAATCCCTTTCCTTGAACCAGCTTGGTGACTTTGATCTCAATGTCATACTCCATGACATGAGTAATCCACCCTGCATGTTTTTCATTTAGATCTTTGTTGAGGAAGTCTTTAATGCCCACATGAGAAACCAGCAGTTGAACCTTGTTGTTTGAAACTAGATTCTTAAATTTCTTTAAGATTCTAATCAATGCAAAAACATGCTTCTCAATGAAGGAATACCTTACTTCATAGTCCTCCAAGCTTTGGCTAAAGAAGGCAATTGACCGACTGCATTTTCTTCATTCTATTGTACTAAAATTGTAGAAATTGTATCACCACCGCCAAATGCATAAAGGATGAAGTCTTTGGAGAAATTTGGGTTAATGAGAGTTGGAGCCTATGAGATAGCTTCTTTGATTGCCTCAAAACTTTCCTTACCTTCAGCTATCCATTTGAATGCCATACTTTTCTTCAACATCATAGTTATTGGCTTGACAAGGGCTACAAAGTTTGGAACAAACCTTTGAACAAAATTGATTCTTCCCAAGAAACTTTGAAGATCCTTATTATGACTTGGAAATGGCAGTGCTCTTATTGCTTCAACCTCTCTCGGATCAATTGCTAACCCTTCTTTAGAAACAATGTGGCCTAGGAGCTTGCCTTCTTGAGCTAGGAATATGCATTTTTTGGGATTCAAGGATACCCAAAATCTTCTACATATTTGGAACACTTGTCTCAAATGAAAGAGATGGTTTGCTGCACTTTTAGAAAATACAGTAATATCATCTAGGTATATCAACACTATTTTGTTGATCAATCCCTTGAATGCCATATCCATTTCCCTTTGGAAAGTAGCTTCGACGTTAGATATCTCAAATGGCATTTTTCTATATGCATAGGTTCCTCATTTGGTGGTGAAGGCTTTTTTGAACTGATCATATTCCTTTACCATGATTTGATTATACCCTAAATAACCATCTAGCAATAAAAACCTCTTAGAGCTAGTAACAACTTGCAAAATCTGCTCCATAGAAGGAAGTGGGTAGTGATCCTTGAGGGATGCTCTGTTCAAATCTCTAAAGTCTACACACAACCTGATTTCTCCACTCTTCTTTCTAACTGGAACCAAGTTTGTAACCCATCTTGAATGCTTGATGGGGAATATGATACTTGCCTCTATTAACTTATTCAATTCCTTCTTCATGAGAGGCTCAATATGTGGATTGACCGGTCTTTGTTTTTTCCTGATGCAATTAGCACTTGGATCTAGTTTAATTGTGTGTTGAGATAGCTTGGGATTGAAACCTCTCAAGTCTTCATAGCTCCAACCAAATACATCGGGAAATATTGGAAAAGTTTCATGAGTTCATACATTTCTTTCTCGGTTGCCACTTTACCATTTTGAAGTGACTTGCCTTCTCCAATTGAGATGGGCTCTAAATCCTCTCCCTTGACTTGGATGTTTTCTTTCTCCTTCCTAAATTAATCATTAGGATTAAATATAGACTTTAAAGTCACAAGTCCTTTTGGTAGTTTTTGGTTCTCATCTGTATCACTTGATCAACGTATTGTTGTTCCATCTTTCCTGATTTTTGGCTGAGAACTCAACTTCCTCTTATAAGAAATTGATGATTTTTTGGTCACTCTCAAACACTTGCCAACTTGCATTATTGTTTGGCACTGATGGCCTCACAATCACATGGATGTTTGGCTACATTTTATCTCTTTTGATACTCTCGACAACATCAAAAGTTTCTCCAACTGCTGAAATCCTATCAGCAGCTTGGTTCTCTTTCCTAAGCATGGAGTTGATGCCAAAGCCCTCAAAATCCTCAATGAGATCCCACACCCTATTCTTATAAATTTTGAGCAGGTCATTCTTGGCAGCATGTTGTCCTTTAACTTGATTAAAATTATCTCACTTTGTCACCAAAGACTTGTAAGTTTTGATGCCTCTCTTCCTTGACCAATGTAATCTATGTATCAAAGCTTCATATTCAGCAGGTGTTGTTAGAACATGCAAACTAAAATCTAAAAATTGAATAATACTCAATGCCTTGAGGTGAAACCAGCATAGCTCCTCCTCCTACACCTTGTCCACTTCTTTATCCATCAAATAAAAACTACCATACCTCATTGTCATCTCTATGGTCTAGCTTGGTGATGCTAGGAAGAGGCTGATTTTATTCATGCATGTAATAGACTCCTAGTTCAGAATCCTCCATTTCCTTGTAGGGATCAAAAGCATGTACCTTTATTTCCCATTTTTCAAGATTCAAATCTAGAATTCTTCCAACTTTTGTGTCAGCTTCATGTGTGCTTGGATAATCCTCTTGATCAAACGCTGAACAATTGGCATTGATTGGGCTTGGAGTATGAGGCTCAATGTGAAAGTTTGTAATAGGTTCAGACCTAATTATGGCCTTGGCTCCATACCTTGTCCTAAATAGCATGTGTGACCAATCAACAGATAGGTACCCTCCAATTCTAGCTGTGAAATCCCTTGATAAACATATGGAAAAGAGTGGTGGAAAATCTATCACCGACACATCTTGCAAAACAGTGACATTGGGGCATGCATGCAAAGTAAGGCTCAAATATTTAATTACCCCAACTATTGCTACTATTTTCCCATCTAATTACACCACCCCTTGGATATGAATTCATATTGAAGGCCCAGCTGATCAGCTATTTGTTTAGGCATCACGGAACTACTTGCCCCAGAATCAATCATACAATTATGTACTATTTTATCCCCAATGATCAATGAAACATAGAATGGAGGGGGCTTCAAAATTTTACCTTACTTTCCTCAATGATTCCCCTCAAGCTAAGTAGAATTTGTGAGTACCTTCTCTTGTATATGAGCTAGCTAATTTGAGGTTGACTAATTCTTCATTGTAGCTTGTAATAGACCCCTTTGTCCTGGGATGGATAGTGACTCCCACATAGATATGTTCACATTGGTCTTCTTTATTTATTTAATGATGTTAAATGGGGATGAACCATCTCTTTGTTTCCCTTTAGTTTGAACATCCTTTTCTTTTACATGGGCTACAATAGCTGGTATTTGAGCTGGTCTAGAAGGTGACTTGGGCTGTCCTTACACATTTGGAACTACATTTTACTTGCCAACACCTTGTGGAGTGATGGGAGGTTGTGAATCACTTAGGCCTAATGACTACCCTTCACCAATATTCCTCTTCTTTGACCATGTGTTAGCTACTACACTCTGAGAAGGTGTTTGATTCATACCACAAAAATCTTCATCCTGCCAATTCACAAGTGTAGTCTCATTTGGAGTTGTATCTTGTTGAGATGTCCCTTATTATTGGTTTGTTTCTTGACTCGCTTCACTCTCTACACCAGTTATTTTCACCATCAAGGCTTGGTTCAAAGAACCATTTAAGCACATAGATTGGTTATGAGGTTCATTGCATGGGAAACACCAGTCATACTCTTGGGCTGTATTATTTTTCACTGGCACTAAGGCTTTAGAGGTAGATGAAACATTGGGGTTATAGGGCTGAAATGCTCTATTGCCAGGAGGCCTTACTTGATTTTGATTTGCAGCTGGGTTGGGTGGCTTATTAGGTTGATATGGTTGTCTATTAGGCTGAGTTTGAGGCTGATAAGAAGGCCTAAAACTTTGAGCTTGTTGTCTCTTGAGCGTAACTAGCTCATTGCCCAAATTTTGTAATTGTTTCATAACTTCTTGAAGCTCATTTGAGGCACTAGAGGATGAAGTAGAAGTTTCATTTGAACTCTAGTTTCTAGGGGTGGGAATAGGAGCTAAAGTAGGTGCTTGACTAGTACTTGGGCTTCCCAACTCTGGATATAAGGGCATAGGAGGCCTAGGTGCAAGTTTACCAGCTTGGATCAAACAATTCTCAGCCCTAATGGTGATGTTGTAAGCTACAGGTAGATTTACACCTCCCATGGATTGGATCAACATAGAAATGTCAAAATTTAAAACCTTAAGAAAGTATAAGAAATCACCTTGAGTTGTTGGCCTCACTGCCAATGGGATTCTATTCCATGTTCTTTGAAATCTGAAATTGAAGTCTATTAGCTACTCATTGGGATCTCTTTTGATAGTTGTCAGTTGCTCCAATAGAGACAAGTTGTCCCCTTTCTCTCCAAATTGGTTATGGAGGGTTGTGCACAACTAGTTCCAAATTTGGATAGAGCCTACCTCAAGGATCCTAAACCATTGCAAGGATTTCCATTTGAATAAATATGCCAATAATTTGACAGTAATTTCCATCTCAACAATCTGGAGGATTGCACAAACATTAGCAATGTCTTTGACATGATCACCAGGAGTGGTATGATTTTCTCCAGTAAAGTATGGGATGTTCTTCAATGCTATAATTGGAATTGGGTTTTTTCCATTGAGATCAAGTGGGCTGCTGCCATTAAAGTTGACATAAGTATTGGGTTGTGCCATTTTGATCGGCCTAAGAACCCTTGTTGATTGGATGAAAGATCTACCAGGTGGAGGAGTTGATAGAGTTTTGTTTGGTGGAGATGGAGACCTTTGAATCCTTCTTCCCCTTTCTCCTCTTTCTGGGGATAATTGTAGATAGTTAAACAATCCCTCTTCTCTAGTCCTTGACCTTGTTTGGATCCTTCTCATGAATCTTCAAGCTTGGACTGCTGAAACCAGTTGATTCTATCCTTTTGGAGTCGCCAGATGTGCAAATCAAGGCTCTTTCAAGCAAGAAACTTACAAAAATTACACATCAAATTTTTTGCAATGAAGATGAAGACCTCTAAGGTCCCACTAGGTGTGCCAAAACTATTAGTGCAAATCTACAACACCCCCTAAATGACCTTCAGATCTGCAATCTAGAATTGGGTCATTTAGTGTGATTACACAACATTGAGTTTTCTCTAAGGAGTGGGACCTTGCAAGGTGAGAAAACTCTCCAGAGAAAGCTAGTTCTTACTCCTCTGTTTAGGTGTATGCATGAATTTTGTAGGGTTTCAATGATAAATCCTACTCTAGATTCCAAGGAGAGAGAGTTAAAAGATGCAAAAAGGGGAAACAAAACTAAGTTAAAACGGTGATACACCAAAGGAGTCATGAAATTTTGTTTTGTAAATAACATATATCATAAGAATGTAACACAGAACATGCACACATTGCCATGATATAATTAAGGATCAGAAGACAATAATAACACATGAAAGGATTGAAAAATTAATCATAGAGCATGTATTATCATTCCCAGTTTTTAATACGATGCATTACAATGAAAAGGAGGCAAAAATATGTGCTGCAACCTATATGAGAGGTCTGAAACTCCATGAATCCACTTGCTAAGGAGAAAAGGGGAGCCTGTAAGATAAAAACATCCAACAAAACAAAGGATCAAATCCTTTCCATTTATAGTTGAAGCAAGGAGAGAGAAAATAGAGGAGGAAGCAAATCAGATCTTCTAATTCAACAATCCACCATTAATTCCTTTCAAATCGGCCTGTAAACCCGTCGAATTGACTCCTCTGCTTCTGTTTTTACGTGTTAGAGAAAAATGATGAATTTGGTGAAACACAAATCTCAAAGCAATTTGATCTTAGTATAATGGTGTGAGAAGACATTTTAGGGTTTTTCCCTCATCAAATCAAGTTGATTCTTCATCCTTGGCGTGTGGGAGAAGGAAACCATGGCAGATTGAGCAAAAATGACCCATTCGAAGCAATTTGGTTTGCATTAAAGGCATGAAAGACATTTCTAGATTTTTCTTCCTTGAAACCTACAAAAAATGATGTTTTTATGCCTCTAATGCATAGAGGAGATCAAGATCTTTCCAATGAGTCTAATTTTTCCCAAATCTGATCTCTGGATCGAAAGATATGCCCATTTGAAGATTTAGGGCAAAATCAGGGCATAAATTTGGGCACAAATTTCAAGGCACAAATTAGGTCAAAAATGGCAGAAAATCATATTTGAAAATGGGTCCATGGGCCCAAAATTTAAATTTTTCCCTTTTCCACAAAATTGGAAACATTTCCAAAAATCCTCTACGACCCATTTGCTTTGAGACACGTGGCACTCTTTGGTTCGACCACGGGCTCAAAACAACATTTTACCTCTTTTCACAAAATTGGGAATTTTTCCAAAGATTCTCGGGGACGACTCCCACCGAAGACGTGGACATGTGGCACCACCCTATTGGTCGATGGGACCGTGGGTTCAAGTTTTCATTTTTGCACTTTTGTGGTTTTGGAAAAAAACCAAAAATCGCCCTTTCCTCGACTCCCGTTGACAACGTGGACACGTGGCACCTCCTGATTCAATGCGGGGGCCTTAACCAATTTTCTCCATTCTCCTCGCGGGCCCGTGGGCCGTTTTGTGACTTTGCACCTTTTAGCCAAAAGGGCTAAGTGCCAAATTTCTCTCGCGCCTCCACTCCGCCTTGACACGTGGCACTTTCTAATTGATTTGCAGCTCGCTTAGGGAAAAATTCCTCCAAACTCTCGTTGAGCCATAACTCAAAAAATACAAGGATTTAGGAGGAATTATTTATCTTTCGGAAAGGGGAAGAAAAATCCTATTTGATGAAGCCATCTCCAGAACTTTTGAGTGCTTACAAGTTGCAAAAATATTCTGAGCAAAAGGAGGGAAGAATGAAGGCAAGTTAACCAAAACAAACATGGGCTTATTTTGGATAATGACATTCTAGCTCCTAATTCCATCACTCTCGCTAGTACTTGATATTTTTTTCTAAAAACGAATTCATATAATAAGGGGAGGTCAAAATCAAACTCTACACGTGGTGACCTTAACTCATCACCACTATGATCTACCATCTCCTCCAATTCTTTCTCTGTGGAGAATAGAGGTCCAAGATTATGAAAAATAAAGGTATTTGACCCTTGTTGGTTTGAGGTTTCCCATGTTTGTGCTTTCTTCATTTCAAATTCTTGCATTTTAGCTCCCAATCTTATTTTAGGCGCCATGATGAGTGAGAGTTTTCATTAAGGTATTTTGAATTTTTTCAAAAAGTGTTGATCAAACCTATGCGAAAATATATAAATGTTGATAAAATTTCAATATTTTCAAGAGAAATGAATGTCAAAGGATAAATGTGTCAAAGTAATTATCTCAAAAGAGTAATTCAATAGTGATAAGTAAGATACAATCACCCAATGTTTAGTTCTATATCAATCAATCAAATGATGTACTTCCTAAGTCTATTTCCAAAAAGGTAGTTGTTTTAAGATGATTAAAAAAATGTCACTACTTAAGTTGAGTTCAAAGAAATGAACAAGGCGTAAGTAATAATAAGGAGTTACCACGATCCCTACACAAAGTATACTAAAAGAAATCCCTAATCCAATTAAGACCTATATTCAAAAAAGTGCCAGTTATGATTATGAGCGACATAACAATTCCACCAAGATATGTTAACCAAACTTTGTGAGAAAGTAAGGTATTAATATCAAGATGATATTGATATAATGTACACAAGTGATAACACTCAACACTTTTCAAAATTGAGGTAGTAATTGAAATCAAACTAAAGCTAGAGTATACTTAGGAATTGTCAAATTGTATATACCGTACTATCACAATATATATATTTAGGTCAAGTTTACAAGAAACAAAACGTAAATACCAAAATTGTAGTGACACGATATAAACAAGATAACAATTGAAAGGAGAGTCAAGGTGATGAATCCAACCTAACTATGATGGTGATCTTGACTTAGGTATTAAGATAAAAAAGGATACCAATGATATGAAAATGTCTCCACACACTTTAGACATTTAACAACTTAGCCAAAAACATGGATGAGGGTAAAAAAACACAAAAGTGGTGAATACGAGTCAATTAGCAACACGAGAGTAATCAATCTTCTTCTAATAAAAAAGTGTCAAAATAAAGTGAAGGAAGTAGATCAATTGGGGGTGAAAAATTTTGGCCTCACTTCAGAGAGTTTTGCCTCACCTTAGGGTGAGTGAAAAACTAAGAAAAAGTAACGCTTCACACATTTCATGATGAATAATGGCTCCTAACTCAAATTGGTTTTGATATGGTCAAATTTGGCTCTTGGTCAAAGATAGCTTCCTAGGTGGCTCACTCAACTAGGTGTCACAAGTTATCTAGATGCGAGCTCAATTTGCCAAGAAAAGTCACACTGACTAGTTCTTAGAGTATCTCGGCTTTACTTTACCCCCTTCAAGTACAATGGGAAATAAATGTGTCCATTGTGTACTCTCATTGGGGTCATGATACGGATAAATTTGATGCTAAATCTCACAAATGGTAAAACTAGTCAAGTAGGTTGTGCGGAGCACTTCCTATTTCATCCACAAGGTTCCCTCTTGCGTGGATTACTTTAGGGTTCCTAGAACCACCCCCATTTTTGTAGCTTAAGGCGTTATGCCAAAGGGGTTATGTTCTAGTTGAGTGGATAGGGACGTACCATTTTCTGAAACCTATAAATCTGTGTGTGATGTTTGTGGTGGGTTTTTATATTGTTTAGCTTAATGTGATTTTCTTGAACACCTTTTGGTAACCTGCATGAAAATTGTATTAGTAGTTTTTTTGTCTCGTTTCACCTTTCTTTGACAAGTATTTAGGTCATGCATGATGAATTAATATTTTTCCATACACAAAAATAGGACAAGCACCATTTCAAATTCTTAAGATCATCTTAGGGTGTAAGAGAAGAGCATATGTGACGTAAAATTCAATTAAGAAATAGATAAGTGGAAAATACTTTATTCATTGCGCAAAATATGTTCAACTTAACCCAATTTGACATTCTCAATGTTTTTCAAAGTAAAAGAAAGAGATAAGAATTGTTTATGATTCCCAAGATCACCCAAAAGGTACGAGGGAAGAGTATATGTGACTTTACCCTTATGAGTAAGAATGCAATGTTTATCCAAATTTAATACAATTTTTGAAAAAGCATGAAAATACACCCAAGTAAAATAGAAATTAATCAAAATATTCAAGATGTTATTATTTTAATGACACAAGATTTTGTAATTGTTAAACTGATATTCAAAACTAGATCTACATTAATGGTACTCCTCTAACTTGGTATATGTGTGTGGGTTATGGTGCATGTGCACCTCTATGCGCATTAGTAGAGCTAAAGAGTTCCTACACTTTATCGAGAGATGTATGCACCTATTTCAGAGCGCTTTGCACTAGAGGATGTATGTGTGCACGTGGGAAGAAAAATAGATAGTCAAACAAGTATGAAAGGTCATGTGCGCTAATGAGAATGATATTTGTGCTAGGAAATGGGTATATGCACGGATGCGGGACACAGAGTGTGTGCACCATCATAAGGATGCATGCGGTACATTTTGGGTGCTTGAGATGGTCTTACGGTTTTAATGAGAAAACAAGGTACAATACTTTGTAGTAGTGCATGTGTGTCTTGTGAGAATGATGTCTATCTTAGAGAATAAGTGCTTGGGCTAGGGTTTATGTGCCTGCTCTCCCTGCTAAAATTTACCTAGTAATGACGTCAAAATATGACACAATGACGTAAAAAATCTCAAAATTTTAATATGTTAGATCAAAATTAAACCTCTAAACAACACTCAACACATACAAAGTTAGAAAAATCATAATAAATTTAATATTATTTCACACATGTGCACATCAAGGGTTAACCAAATATTGAAATAACAACAAAAATTGAGCTACAATGCTAAGGGACTAAGGACCTGTCCCACTAAGGCATGCCAAATGTGTGCAAGAATCGATTAGTTATGCAAATAAAATCAAGACTAACACCTATTAGCGTCAATACAATGCTAAACTAAAATCTATGCACTATCATGCTTAGAGCTTAAGAAAATTTAATCTATTTATATATTTTCATTAGAACATGAAATGGAGATTCAAACTAACATGCTAAACAAATTAACCTCTATCTCTAATTGAATGCTAATGAAATGAACCTATTTATATCCTTAGCAATCAAAAGGGTTGATTGTATGCTTGAATCCCAAGGTTTTCAAGAATGGAGTCTTGTCAATCCATGGATACAAGACCATTTGACATATCTCCATATGACTTCAAAACTTGTATGGATGGATGCAAGAAATGAAGATAGCTAGCTCCTCTAATGTAAGAATGCTCTAAGATGATAAAATTTCCAAAGTATAGGTTATATGCTCATTTAGGTGTAAGAAGAAAGGTAAGAGGAGGGATCCTTATATAGACTAATGGATAAAATAATCTCTACATCCCTTTACATGTGAGATAATAGAGAGGTTGGGTTAGTTGTGGATAAGGAAAGTTTAAAAGTCTTTGAGTTTACTTTAGGAGAGTTTAGTTTGTCCTCTAGTGACTCATGGGGATTGAGGGGGTTTATTAATTAACCAAAGTGATTAATTAATAGGTGTGCAAGCTTATAGAATATTTTTAGAGGAATAATTAGTATGATTTATGTTATGAGAGGATTTTAATCAAATAAATGATGATTTATTGATTAAATAGAAGAGAGATTAATTAATTAAGAATAATTAATTAATTTAGATAGAAAGGGGTATTAATTAATTGGATATAATTAATTAATCTAGATATAAAAGGGAGATTAATTAGTTATTTATAATTAACTCATCTAGATAGAAAGGGGAGATGAATCAATTATAAATAATTAATTAAACTAGATAGAAAGGGACACTGATTAATAGAAGGTCGTTAATTAGCATCGTTTGTTGGATAAAAGAGTTAATTAACTAACATAATGTAATTAATTAACGATGATAGCAGAGAAAATGTGTGATATTGATGATATGTCATCAATTTGTAGGAAAGGGTATAATTAGTGCAATTTAAGTATTTAAATTACTCAAGATAAATTATAGGTGTCTACACAATTGACCATTTTTACATTGTCTTGTATTGAATGGGAATATGCCCATTCTCATATAGGAATCATAAAAGAGTTGTTTGGGTAGATATGAATCATAAAAGAGGAGTATGGATTAAATATCCTCACAAATTTTAAATAGGTATTCAAATGACTAAGTGTTCATGAAAGTGCACATGCCCACTCTCATAAAATCAATATTAATTGTGTGAGAATGTTTAGAATGAGCACATGCCCAATCTCAAAAAAATAAATATTACTTGTATTATAATGTTTAGAATGTGCATATGCCCTTTATGATAGAAATAATAAAATTTAGTTTATCTTAGAATGTGCACCCATTCTCACATCTTGTTAAAAGAGTTATAAAATTGATGGAGATTTTTTGCATATCTTGTATTAAATGAGAAAATGCCCCTTTTCATTTAGGAACTATAGAAGAATTACTTGGATAGACAGGAATAATAACAAGAGTATGGATTAAACAGTCTCACAATCTTTAAATAGGTATAAATAGGAATAATAGAAGCAATCTCATAAAATCAACATTAATTGTATTACAATGTTTAGAATGGGTATATGGCCAATGTCATGCAAACAAAATTGTTTCGTCTTGTATTGAATGAGAATCACATTTTTATTCTTCCTATTCTCATATAGGATTCATAAAAGACTTTCTTGGATAGATAGGAATCATAGAAGGAGAGTATTCATTAAAATTGCTCACAACTTTTAAATAAGTATTAAAATGACTATGTATTGAAGAATGTGAACATGACCATTCTCATAAAATCAATATTAATTGTATTAAAATGTTTAGAATGGGCATATGCCCATTCTCATAAAACATAAATTTTTCAATTCACATTCAATGTGCACATGCTCATTCTCCAAAAATAATATTACTTGTATTAGAATGTTTAGAATGGGCATATGCCCTATTATAGATCACATTCTAAAAAAACCAATATTGCTTGTATTAGAATGTTTAGAATGGGAATATGCCCTATGTTATATGAATAATTAAATTTACTTTTTTTTAGAATGGCCACCCATTCTCACAACTTGTATAGAGTTATGAAATTGATTGAGCATTGGGTGATGCCCCTTCTCATTTAGAAATCATAGAAGAATTGCTTAGGCAAATAGGAATAGTAGAAGTAGAATACAAATACTAGTATCATTGTTTTGAATGGGAATATGCCCATTCAAATACAAACAAATATGTTTTGTCTTGTATTTGGAATCATTGTTTCAAATGGGCATATGCACATTTTAAAACAAACAAATATGTTTTGTCTTGTATTAAATGGGAAGATGCCCCCTCACAGCCATTAAATACGTATTAAAGAGTGGGAAATTGAGAATTTTTGTCTTGTATTGAATAGTCATATTCCCATTCTCACAGTTGTTATATAGGTATCACAAATATTAAGTTTCATATTGCTAAGATTAGAATACGTAGATTTGGACATATGCATATTATCTTTAAAATTTATTTTAGAATGAGAATTTTCCTATTCTCAAAAGGGAATCGTTAAAAAATGTCAACAAAATTTCATACTAGAGATAAATGAAAATATCATAAAAAGAATTATAGAGATAACATTAGAATATGAAGAATGGACATATGCCTATTCTCTTTAATATGAATCACAAGAGAAAGTTCATTATTGTTTATGGAGATATGTTTATAAGTATAATAAAAAGAATACAAATAACGTTTACTTTGTTTAGCATGGGCACTTAACCAATCTCACCACCTTTATAGGTGTATCAAATCCAATGTATCACTTCGTAATGATTACTCTAATTCCTGTATACCATACAAAAAGAATAAACTGTATGTATATCAGTTCAATGAATTCGCATGAATTTTCAACTCGTAATCATGTTGAATTATTATTAAATGAATATTAAAAAATAGTTAACTATCCTTTTTATGTACATAGTACATATTATCAATAAACAAGGTAATAATGCAATCTCTGTTGGAAAACAACTTTTACTACCTAATTTTATAATCATATAAACAACTACAAATATGATAAGCAAGAAACAAAAGTCATTCATTATCACAATAATCAATATAGAGAACAAGGTAATAGTAGCATATAATAATGATTCAAATGTCAACATTAAATAAGATCATTTCACAATCAATATTTTACATAAAAAAGTAAAACATCATCACAGGAATTAATAGAGATAAAATTTAATTTGTTTTGGAATGGAAAATTCCCCATTATCACAGCCTTTATATAGCTCTCAAAATGATTTACTTTAATATTTCTTCCTATATGAGGATGGGCATATTCCTTTTTCATATATGAATCATAAAAGAATAGAGATAAAATTTACTTTGTTGTATAACGGCTAGTTCACTACCATGTAAGGGAAAATAACCAGATGATATTCTTCATCTCTGAATAAATCACAAGAATCAATATAGATGAAATTTAATTTTCTATTATTCTGCTATGATTCCTATGTGAGAATGGGCATATGACCATTCTCATATAGGGATCATCGAAAAATAGATTTAGAATTTACTACATTCTAAAACTGTGAAATAATTTTCTTCTTTATTATTATGCTATGATTACTATGTGAGAGTGGGAATATACAATGGGCATACACCCATTCTCATATAGGAATCATAGAATAAGATTAGAGATAAAAATAAAAGAATAACAAAAATTTTGGTCTTGTATTGAATTGGAGGTATACACCAATTCTCACAGCCTTTATAAACAATCTTCCCATTCTCACATCCTTTATAGAGGTATTAAAAATATTTAAGCTCATTATTACTCGTATAGAATGGGAAGATGCCCACTCTCATTTGTGAATCAAAGAAGAATAACATAATTAAAATCTATTTTGTTTTAAAACATTTCTATGACTCCTACATGAGAGGTATTAAAATGATTAAATTCAATATTGCTTTTACAAACACACTTCCCATTCTCACAACCCATTCTAAAAAAGTTTACAATCATATAAATATATTGTATGATGAGAACTACATAAGGCTTGATCCCTCTCGAGGGTATGTAGTGCAACACTTGGCTCTGCCAGGGATAGTCCAACTAGTGTAATATAATTATCAATAATTACAAAAATAAAAATTGTATGTTTGTATGAGAATGGGCTTGTGCCCATTATAAACATTATTTCACTAGAAATATTTTCTATCTATAAGGGTTGTGAGAATGCACAAATTCCCATTTAAAAAAATTAAGGCTATGAGAATGCACATATTTTCATTATAAAATAAAGTAAATTGTGTCTCTATTATTCTTCTATGATTCTTATATGATAATTGGCATTTTCCCCTTCTAAACATCTAGTCTTATTATATGTTTCCTATATGAGAATGTGAATATGCTCATTACAAGAATTTTTATTATAGAGTTTTTTTTTTTTATCATTTTCATATATTAAGCAACATATTCTTCCTCTGTATTTTCAGTTTGAGAAAGGACATACTCCCGTTCTATACAAAATACAAATATAACATATATTCAATACAAAAAGGAAATGTAACATATTTTCAATACCAGATGCAAATGTAACATCTATTCAGTCAGATTTCTACATGATGGACACCCAAAACCATCAACAACACTACTTCATTATTATCATTTTTTATCTCATATTCACTCATATTGCTACTTGAATAATCTAGGTCTTACATTATTATCAAATTTTCACTCATATTACAACTTAAAGGACACCCATAAGAGTCAACAAAACTACTTTAATATTATCATTTTATAAGAGTATGAATTTGTGCATAAGAATGTAGTTACTAATATATAATTTTCATATATTAAAGTTATTATTCCACATTTTTTCTTCCTTTCCAATAATTTCCCTCATATCATCCTTCACCATCTCATCCTCCTCTGAGATGCTAAGGTGAAGCTCAAGCCACTTTTTTTCTTCTCTGCTCCAGTTGAACCAACCTCCTATGAATGTTCATAACTATATTTTTAATCCTAGATAGCTCCTCTTTGATGGAATTTTGAGAAGTACAAATTTTCTTACATGCATCAATATATTTCATGAAACTATATCCCATGTCCACCCCAGCCTCACTGATAGAATCAACATCCTTTTCCACTGTAGAAATTTGAGGAATTTTTTTCCAATGCCACACTCTAATCAGACTCCAACTTTTATTTTCCTTTGGAAGGTTCCCCTTTGATATCAGACAAATAAACACTAACCATAGTATCAATACCCTTCTTCTTCCTCAGTTTATTCATTCGTTCGGCTAGAGTAAAATTGTCATCAAGGTCCTTCAAATTCAGATCCAAATCATAAGCCAATAGTGGATTTAAATCCTCCCTCTCCATATTACCAACAACATCTACAATGTTTATCAACAACAAAACAAACTCTTTTATGTCATCTGAGCCCGAAGAGGAGGAATCCCCACCATCCTCCTGCTCCATATACTTCTCATTCTCAGTATGATTTACATCATCATTTAACAAGCCTTTAAAATTCTAATATATAGTTAAGTATATAGAACCCAAATGGAATAAGGCCATCATCAATCCTTGATGAAGAGAGATTTTAACTTTCCTTTTTGGAAATTCTCGATTTATTTGTGTATGGAATGAATGAGAAATAAAGGGAAAATATAATACATACCATGGCAGATATGAATTAACATAGGGAAATGGTGGGCATAAAATCCCTTGTACCTACCCTCTAGGGTGATAAATTACATCAAGTGTAGGGAGATTTTATTGAAAGGATAAGGTAAATAATCTCTCTCAAAATCTACATAGTGATGTCTTAGTTTCTCTTTACTCACTAAAAACTTTCACATCTCCTCATCACATTTTATCTTTGGTTTGTTAATCTCCCTCCCCAGATTCTTCATCCCAACCAATTTAGAAATAAAATCCATAGAATTTTGTATAGAAAAACCCCTAATACTATCCCAACCATCCTTCTAGTGACTAGTAAAATCTTTTCTCAGGGATTCTTCGTGGCCTTCAAAACTTTAAAAGAGAGATGACATACCTGCCTATTCTAGCATCATCCAAAATTTTCTACTAATCCCATTGGTTGAATCAGGTTCTAGACAAACTAGATCACCACCCATAGTTTTTGTTTCTCTATTAAAATGGAAATAAAACTAACCCAGTTCAAAACCTTCTTTTCTGTTCTAAAACCAATGATCATACTTTATCAAACCCTCGTTTGAACCAAATTTTATTTCTAAAACCTCATTACTTCTTACTCTTCATTTAGAGCCAATATCGCGAGAGAATGATTTTAAATCATTAATAATCATTACAATGAGACAAAATGTTTGACCTCTTGAACCTTTGTTTGCAAGGTAAACAACAACCTTGTTCCCTTCGCTATAGACATGATTATAGGAAATCCGTTAAAGGATGTTTCCATGCAATTATCCCATTCTTTTTATTTTAATACAAGAAATAGTGAACTTAATCATTTTAACAACTCTTTTAATGTGGTGAGAATGGGCATCGACAATTCTGAATATAATTCAATTCTTTCTCTATTCTTGTTTTATGAATCCTATATGAGAACTCACATTTTCTTGTTCAACACATGATTGAACTTATTAATTAATTTATTAACTATGAAGACTACTGCAATAGTGAAGATTTACCCATTCTAAAATAAAGTAAATTTTATCTATTTTTCCTAATATATGATTTGAATATGAGAATAAGCAATTTCCCATTCTAAAACAAATTAAATTTTATCTTCTTCTTCTATGATTCCTATAAGAGACTGGGCATCTTCCCATTCAAGATAAAAATGTTTGTTTGTATGAGAATGGGCATATGCCCATTCTAATAATTGCAATACAAGAAATATTGAACTTGATCATTACTAATGGGAAAAGTAATAGGATATAAGAGTGAAAAGGAATGGTCAATCTAATACAAGAAATACTTAACTTAATAAATTTAAAACTATATGAAGGTTGTGAGAATGGGAAACTTGCCATTTTAAAATGAATTAAATTTTATCTATATTCTTCTTTTATGATTCCTATATGGGATTGGGAAGTTGTTCATTCGATACAAGATTGAACATAATCATTTTAATACCTATGAAGGTTGTGATTATGGGAAGTGCCCATTCAAAAACAAAGTAAATTTGATATATTTTTCTTATATGATTCCTATATGATAATGGGCAACTACCCATTCTAAAAAAACTAAATTTTATCAATATCCTTCACATATGATCCATATATGACATGAATGAGCATCCGCCCATTCAATACAAGAAATAAATGTTTGTTTGTATGTAAATGGGCATAAGATCCTTCTAAACATTCTAATACAAACAATATTGAACTTAAACATTTTAATACCTCTATAGGAATGGATACCTAACCATTCAATGGAAGATAAAGAAGTTTTTAGGAGAATAGGAACATACCAATTATAATCATTGAGATAAAACGAATATTGAACTTATTCTTTTCAATAACTCTATGAAGGCTGTGAGAATGGGCAACTGTCCATTATAAAACAAGCTAGATTTTATCTATGTTCTTCTTTTATGATTCCAATTATGAGAATGGGCATTTTCTCATTAGATAAAACATTGAAATTAATCATTTTAATTCATATATGACAATGAGTAAGTTCAATATATCTTATTTCGAAAGGTGAGATCACTCGCCCATCTCAAGAGGTCAAGTGACTATCCTAGCTTAGCAGGTCAACTCACCCACCCAAATTGATAGGTCAGCCCACAAGTTATCTAAGGAATTCAGCTTGCCCGCCTATCTCGACCATCAACCTCACCCTCTCATCTCGGCATGTTAGCTTGCCCGCCCATATTGGTGACCAACTTGAACAGTTAGCTCGATTTGGACAACTCGATAGGCCAACTTGAATGGCTAACTTGATCAGTCAAATGGACAAGCTAGCTCAACCACTAGCTCAACAGATCAACTTTCCCACTTAGATCGAATGTCACCTCACCTTCCGAGTGCAGAGGTTTAACTCATCCACCGAGCTTAGAGGGTTAAATCACTCGCCGAGCTTGGTGGGTTAGCTCACCTACTAAGCTTGGTGGTCGACTTGCCCACCTAGCTTGGCTTGCACATCTAAGCCACCCATCTTGAAAAATAAGTAATGTTTTACCTAGGTGGTAACCCCACACTGTACTTTGGTAATAATAAAAAAATTAACTCCCTATCTTAGCATGAAGGATTGGAAGTGGATTTCTTAGAATCATATGCATTTTTGCAAGGGAATGATCTTATTGAGACTCTAAAACATGCAAGAAATGGTCATATTTAGATGCATCCTTTTATAACTATGGAGGATAACTATGTAAGTCTTACAAAACACTGAAAATCAGATATTCTTAAAACCCATATCAAAAATATAAAAGATCTAAAATACAACATTATAATTTATCTTTATACCCAGAAACTTGGAATACAACATAGAAGAGTTATAAGTATCTCTGAAACTTATCTTCAATTTAAAAAAGAAGTAAAACTTGTTTTCACTTTATTAAAGTAAATTCTTCTTTTAATAATGAGACATTCTCGGCTTGTGGAACTCATCCACACAAGTTGGAAAAGAAAAATTATGCCCATGAGGTAAGACCACTCTATAATTTTTTAAAATCATAACCGATAACTCCTTGTATTATCAATTACTATTAGGTTAACAAATAAGCATGTCTTAAAAACATTGAAGTGATATTCTTAATACCCAGATCAAAAATATAGAAGATAAAAAATATGACATCATATTTAAACCCAGAACAAAATATAAGGTAAAGAAAACCAAATGATAATATTCATCTCATAATAATTCAATAGAGAAGAGTCGAATAATTCATGCCTGAAATTTTCTTCAAATCTTGTGTGTCACAAGCCGAAATGGTCTTAAGATATAGAGGGAGCTCAAAGCAGAAAGGGTCGATAAAAATTTATCAGAGAGAACAAACAATATCTCATAAATATTCTTCAAATTTCCTTCTTCACAAGAATAAATGGTCTAACAAAATATAGGCAGCCCAAAATGGAAGGATGAACAAAAAAGTGGAAACTAGATGAAAAAGAAAGCGGAAAGGATGAACAAGAAAGAGATAGCTTCGCCGACCCATGGTGAAATTTATAATTCCCAAGACCTCTCCCATCATTGAAAAATAGTAACCTCCATCAATATCTATACAGTTCCACGGAGTGGTGTGAATTAATTGCCATTAATTTCACCAATTTCCCTCCAACGGGTGGTCGAAGACATGTTTGAAAGCAAGTACCTTCAATTAATAAATAAACGGTGGAAAATAATTTATTTACAAATTAATGGTCTCATTATGCCATGGTAAAAACAAATATAAATATTAAACAATATTGTAGCCATGTTTTAGGTTTAATAATTGCACTTAAAATAAAATTTAAATTTTCAAAAAAATTCATAACCATGTTTTAGGTTTATTGCATATAAAATAAAATATAAATTTTAAACTTTATCATAGTCATGATTTAGGTTATTTTCATTTAAAATAAAATATAAATTTTAAACATTATCATAGCCATGTTTTAGGTTTTTTTACATTTAAAATTAATTGATACTAATTTATACTAGAGAGAGGGAGAGATGCATGCATGGATAATTAGTAAACTTGTGAGGCAATATACACGATGTTTAATTTCAAATTTTAATAGTATTAGTTTATTAATGACATGTCATATACAACATGAATATTATTATTTACTTTTCTATTATGATTGGAAATATGATTTATGAATATATTTAAATGTTTATTACATTCAACACTTTCTCCATTCATTAGTTTCTCATTTTTTTCAATAATAAATATGAGAAAGATGAGAGGGGATACTTAGGGAAACTATATATGATGCATGGATTTCAGGAAATCACTCAAATTTTGAATCATTTACTTGCTTCAACCACTCCTTGAACTCTAGATGGGAATGACAACTTAAATAGAAAGAGGGGATGGGACAGATCGATCTAAAACATATATTATTATTTCCTCATTGATTACAAAGGACAATCCTATTATTTGGTACTAATACCATATTTCATGATATTTTAGTTTTTTTCTTATTTGGATTTTTGTCACATTTAACCTTGAGTTGTATTTTTAATATATATCTTTGATATTTATCAATTTTCATTATAAATATCTTGAATGTACTTATAAAATAATTACATCTACCAGACGTGTTTGTGTTAAAATCATTGATACTATAATATGGTTGTGAAAATGATAAAAATTATATAACTTATAGTACTCACATCAGAGGTTAATATTAGATGTTCAAAATAAATTTTTTAGATAAGATAAAAAAGTTTGGTTTTAAACGGGGACCAAAAAAACCCCATACATAGAGGAGAAAGTTTTCAAAAAAAAAAACTAAAACAAGGCCATGAAGGCAGAGTCAAAAGAACTTGACAACATGCCCCCACACAGATGGGCCAAACTACAAGAGTTTGAAAATTTAACAAAGTTTTTTTTACCCCAAAGGGGCAGAGAAAAAAACCAAACCAAATAGAAAAGGGCAACAAAAGGAATACAATTAGTTCACCATGGCCCTACTATGGGATCTAGTGCTTGGGCCTCCATCCCTCCTGCTAACCACCTTGATAATGACCCTTTTCATTTGGTTAACAACCACATTCTCCATCTGGGTCTTCACCTTCTCTTCCCTCTGATCCTTTCTTTGATTGTAATTGGAAACCATACCCGAGATATCTCCAGTGTTTGAGTCCTCACTATCATACGTGCTCAACATCAACTTCATTTTTTTTTCCCTCCTTAGTAGAAACTTGATCTTGCAAAATAGAAATCCTCTGCTCTTGCATAATGAAATTAGCTTGGATACCCCTGATGGTTTTGTTCTAGGAATCAATACGCTGATGGCAATATTTCAACTCTTGAATGAGGTTTTTGTTGACAAGTGAGAATGGTGTCATTGGTGGTCTCAACCCTCATAAGTCTGGCCTCCCAATCAACAAGTTCTGGGCCCTTTTGGTGGAATTATCATCCAGATTCTTGATACCATTTTTGAGATTGCACAAGGCATCAGCAATTCCCTTCTCCGGGTCAATCACTTTTTGTTTCTTAATTTTGTTAATGTGGGAGGCTAGGGTTTCTGATTAGAATCTTGATCAGTAACAAGGAAAGGAATATCCATTTTACCTATTTGAAACATGAAAAGGATGAGACCTTGGTGAAGGGGGTATCCATATTTTCCTTCTTAAAATCCTCGATGGTCGAGAGTAGTAAATGGTAAAGAAAATAAGCAAGGATCATATATTGATCCCGATGGAAGAGATTGAGAATAGATAAATGATAGGTAATTGTTTTTTCAAATTTCTCTTCAAGTACCAAATACTTCATGATAACCATGAAAATTCCACCCACCTATCCGGCGATAAATTTTGGGCAATCCCATCTTCATAAGAAATAGTGTTTTCCCTAGCCTCAAAGAAAGT
This sequence comes from Taxus wallichiana var. yunnanensis, assembly GCA_018340775.1. Lineage (NCBI taxonomy): Eukaryota > Viridiplantae > Streptophyta > Pinopsida > Cupressales > Taxaceae > Taxus > Taxus wallichiana. The sequence continues at coordinate 312,374,682 of CM031236.1, forward strand.
CACAATTTCATGCTTCTTCCTAGTTTTGTATTTAAATTTTTTGATGCCCTCCATTTTTAACCCTGTAAATTTAGAAATTTCTTCCTTTGAGACATCAATATGGACCCCACAAAAATAAAAAATACCATCCTTCTAGGAAGTGACAAATTCAACAGACATGATAGGGTCATTACCTTTGATCCTTTGAATGAATGTTGTAATTCCCCCTTTGTGCAAAACTTTCCCGACCCATGTCAATAATGAGATGAAGAAAATTAGTGTGCTCCATTCTCACCCTTTTTCCCCCATGAAACCTACAAGAAAAAAACCTTCGTAAATCCGAGAGAGACATTGAATCAATAAACAAATTAAATTGACAAGGTTGGTTCTAAAAAAGGAAATTACTATCGTAATCCCGAGCATGCAAACCCGGGTTGTCATAAAAACCCTTCTTCCTACATTGCATCATCATTAATGATCTTATTCACCTGACTCTAGGGAGTATGTGTCCCAATCCATGTCTCCAAATCCACCATGGTCATACCTTTATCAGCCAACACATCCACCGGTTTGTTCCCCTCCGATAAGAGTGTTGAATGACCACTTGATCAAATGAAGAAATGATTAATCAAATTATTAAGTTTCTAGCCACACTTTTTGTTGTCCTTGAGATCATTAATGACACACTCCAATTCACCCTCAATAATCATATTTTTTAATCCTATGTCGACAAAGCCTAACTCCCCAAAGCATGGCTCTGGCCTCTGCTACGTTGTTTGATTGGTTTCCTATAGGCCCCGTATAGGCACCAATGAAAATACATTTATGGTCATGAATAAAACCCCTCCTTTAGCCACTTTGTCAATCACATGAGATGAACCATCAAAGTTTAGCTTGAAGTTTTCATCGGTGGTTTGATCCGTTTGATAATGCATTTTGTTTTTTCCTTAATGGTGAAGGAGGATTCAGCCTCTAAGTTCCTAAGAACATCCATTTCCCACTTTCGGCACCCTCGACCTATTTGGATTTAAGAATCCTAGATTTATCCTTAAGAACCCATAGCATTTGTCGAAAACCTACTCAATCTAACCGATTTGTTCTTGAAAATCCCATTATTATGTTTAATCTAGATTCCCCAAAAGATGTGAGGCAAGGCCATCTTCCAATTTTTTTAACCATGTCATTCTGAAAATTAAAGTTCCACTATTCAGGTAAGAGAGCCACATCACTAGGAAGGAACCACTTCACATTGAAGAAGCCCAGGATCACAACAAAAACTTGAAAAGAGAAAGGTAATTCCAGAAAAATGTGCATGATAGTTTCTTCATTGTCCTTACACAGCCCACATCTATTAATAATGATCACCCCCTTCCTTTTTAGATGGTCCACAGTAAGGATCTTACCTTTGATGAATTCCTAGAAAAAAAATGATCTTAGGGATAAGATGTTTGTTCCAAACCTTTCTCCAAATGAAATTTTAATCCATATGGTTAAAGTTTGTCAAATATATCGATTTAACCTCATAATTCCCGGTATTGGTGAGTGCGTCAGAGACAAGCTCATCCTTAACACTAACAGGAGGGATATGAGATCCCTTATTTTTCTATTTAACTCATGAAAGGGTTGGGTATCCCCATGAAAGAAAGGAGGGGGAAGGATAGGGGACCATCTGCATTCCTCATCCTAATAATTACACACAAGATCTCCTTTCTCATCAGAGTAGAAATGCCAAAGTTCCCTCCAAGGATTTCTCAAATTTAGGGCAACATCCTCCACCCAAGGGTCCTCCTAGAATTTGATTTTAGAGCCATCTCCAAGGTTCCATTTGCACCCTTTGATAAGTAATTTCCTAGTTTGACACAAATTATTCTAGAAAATAGAACCTCTTGGTAGCACCAAATCATTGAAAAAATCCAACATTTCAACAAAGGGAAGAAAATATTGTTCTTTTAGAACAGTCACCCAGATACCAACTTCTTTATGGAGCCTCTACCCAACCTTAGCAATGAGGGCATAGTTTATAAAATGAATATTCTTAAGACCTATTAGTGCAAAATCACAGCACCCCGAATGGCCTAGTTTTGTGTGGGGCATTTGATGTGATCTGCATAACATTGGACCATCTCTCAAGCTATGGGACTTGCAAAACTTGAAATGGACCTCTAGAGAAAGATGGTTCTTGTTCCTAAACTACCTACCACAATCTACTATAATGCGGGAAAGGCTAACCTATCATAATATAACCATTCTAAGGAACTAGGGAGAGAGAGAGAGAGTGAAAGAGAGCCTACAATAAGTGGTGATACATCAAGAAAGGAAGTGGTAAGATACTTTGCTGAGGGAGGATGAAATAATGGAAAAAGGAAATGAGGGAGGTCGAGACGAAGTAGCGAGACCAGATCCAAATCCACCATCGAAACTCCATGAAAACATGAAAATATATTACACTGTAAACGTGAAATACATGAACAGGAAGAAAACATGAAATGGAGAGGCACACGAAATAACCAAACATGAGAAAGGGTTGAAGAACACCACAAAAACACAATTTTATTGCTCTATGAGGTGCACAGACCATTACATGGGTGCTCAGAGGCACAAATACACTTTCCAAGCATAGGAGAAGGCTTACCGCTTAAATGGAGTCAAGAAACAAATTTTACAGAGTTTCCCCACATTTCAGAATGTCTCTCCCTTCTCAAATGAGAAGTTATTACAATATATAGAACATCGATGCGAAAGAGAAAGAAGAAAACTCAAACTCTGCACTGAAATCTCAACCACCAACCATTAATGCCCTGAAAATCCACCTATAATCTGTTAGTTTTTTTCCCCATGTCTGTTTGGCATGTTGGAGAAGGAAAGATGGAAAATCAGATCAGATTTGGGTAGTTGAAGCAATCGGATCCTTCATTAATGGCATGAAAGATGTTTTCCTAATTTTCACCCATCAAAGCCTACTGAAAATAATATTTTATGCTTCCATGGCATAGAGGAGGTTGATATATTTCCAACGGTACCAAATTTGTTGAATTTGATCGAAAGATATGCCCATTTGAATATTTGAATTGAATCCGTACAAAAATGGAAAAAAACCAGTTTTGCAAAATGGATCCATGGGCCCAAAATTCAGTTTTTCCCAAAATCCCCCACAAGCCTGTGTAACCTTCACTTTTTACATTTGGTGAAAAAATCTCCTCGGGCTTGTGGGCCCACACTTGCAAACTACGCTTTTATGAAAGTTACTGAAAAAAAAATCCGCATGACCCCACAACTTTATATTTCCCAAAAGTCATCTTTGGGCCTAACGGCCTACTTTTGGCAAAAATCTATCCAAGGCCCGCCTTCCCACTTTTACCTGAAACATGGCCACATGTAGAGTTGGCGCATGTTTGGGGACCACTTTTGGATTTTTCTTTTGAAGTTGCACCGAAGAGACACGTGGCTCCTTCTCTGATTTTCTCTGTTTCTTTGTGTTTTGGCTAGGTCCCTTTTTTTTACGGGGACCATATGTCTAACCCTGGACATGTGGAAGGCTGGTGCTAGTTCAGAAACCACCTTTGGAGTTGATATTTAAAGTTGCACCAAGTTGACATGTGGCACCTTCCACTCGGCTCGACCCATTTTGAATTTTCAACTCCCGAATTTGTCTCCCTTTTGGACCATGGACACATGGAAGCTTGGCGCTAGTTTGAGTCTCTACCTTTGGCTTCGACCCTTGAAGGTGTGCTAAGGAGACACCTGGATACTTACGCTAGTTCTTTCATACTTAGCCAATTCAGACCTACTGCCCATTTGACTTCTGTCGGAACCTAAACATGTGTAGAGTCTGCGCACGTTTGGATCTCTGCCTTGGGCTCTCACTTTTAAAATTGCACCAAGCTAACACATGGTTCTTTCCACTCGTTTGGAATTTTCAACGACTGACTTTCTCCCTTTTTGGACCTTGGACACGTGGAGGTTTGGTGCTAGTTCAGGGTCTTTCTTTGGGCCACACCTTTGAAGATGCACCGTTGAGACACGTGGAGGCTTCCACCGGTCCTTTTATACTTAACCGATTCGAGTTTCCACCGCCCATTTGATTTCTATTGGACCCTAACTACGTGGTGATCTTGCGCTCATTTTTAGTCTCCATTTTAGATTCTATTCTTGGAGTTGTGCCAATGAGGCATGTGGCACTCTCTGTGGGTCTGTGAATTTTAAACGGCCGATGAGACCTCCCTTTAGACCTGGGACACGTGGAAGCTTCGCACTCATTTAGGTCTTGTCCCTTAGGTCTCTCTTATGAAGTTATGCAAATTAGATGTGTGGAGGCTCAACACACATCATGGTTCATTTTAAGAAGACCCCTCTGAAAAATTACTTTTGAATCATTGGCAAATCTCATAAATCGACTTTCGAATCATTGGCAAATTTATGAAAAAATGTTTCATGGCAAAGGTGATTTCACAGAGCATTATTCCCTCATATTTCATAATTTTGGCTAGGTAGGTTGGATGGATAGGTTGGATGGGTGAGTTGGATGGGTGGGTTGGATGGAGGTTAGATGGTCAATGGTTGGATGGGGGATTGGACGGGGGTTAGATGGGTGGGTTGGACATGTGGGTTGGATGGGTGGGTTGGATGGGAAGGGGTTTAGTGGGAAATGATTAGATGGGTGGGTTGGATGGATAGGAGTTAGACGGGCAGGGGTTGGATAGGAAGGGGATGGACGGGCAATGGTTGGTCAACTAGGTTAGACAGGTGAGGAGTTGGACGGACAAGGGTGGGCGTGGTGGGTTGGATGAGATATTTGAAAGGGTGGGTTGGACGAATGAGGGGTTGGACGGTGTGGGTTAGGAGTTATTACCATTGAATTTAATGTTCATTAATGATACCCATAGGCCCTATAAATACCCTTTCAAGGTTCATTTTTTCACTTTTATATGTAAATATATAGTGCTTTGAGCTCTCTAATTTTACACCCAAATTTCAATTCTCTAAAATTTCACTTCTCCCAAATTTCCGCAATTTCTAGTACTTGTTGTCTCGTTTTAGTGATTCCTAACTAAAAATGAGATAACCATATGAAAAATTTAGGCAAATCCCTTCAAAATTCCCCTTTGAAGGAGATTTTTAGGTTTTCGGGTTTTCATTGCATGAAAGCATGTTTCTTGCATGTTACATGTCTCATGTTCCCCACAACCTAAAACCCAATTATCTTAGCATGTGTCAGGTTTTCAGAACTCCCAAGCATCAGAACATGCTTTATCCAATGCATGTTTCATGTCATTTGATTCCTAAAACTTGAAACCCGAATGAAGCCTTTGTGTTGGGATTTCGGAGACTTAGAAGCATCTCAACATCTCATGTATCATGCTTCATGTTTTACAAAACATGAAACCTAAATTAAACCAAATCCTTTGTATCAGGTTTTTGGAAGCTCTGAGCATAATGAAAAATAATTAATTTCCAGTTGTCTGGTAGTTGGCACATGCATCAAGTGAGGTGTAATTAATGTTAGGGTATTATAAATAGTTGGTTTTCCATGTCATTTGTTACCTAGTATGTTTTTTCTGCGTTGGATTTGTGTGTGCTTCTTCTACCTCCAAATCTGATTGAGCTTCCCGATCGATTTTACCATCCGTGTTTGATCATTTTTCGAACTAGTTGAAGGTATTCTTCTCTTTGTTATATTTTGGAGCTTTTTGGGTTATTTATGAGGTGTTTTGTTTAGGTTTCCATTTCATTTCCTCTTTCATTCCTGGTTTAGGGTTTTGGGTCTTTTACCTTGGTTATTTTATTTTTCCCAAAGTGGGGTTCTTGTTTGAGATTCACTCCTTGGTTATTTAATTATTTTTACATAAGTTGTAGATTTCAAAATAATCTAGAAATCAATAAAAGGTGGGAAATTCTCATATTTTGACGTATCAGAAACCTGATATATTGATTTCAGGTTTTGCAGTGTGTTGTACATCTCATTTCTTCAGCCTTGTGTTGGGGTTTGTAGGGTACTCGAAACATGTCAAGTTCCACCACATGTTGTGATCTTCCACCGCTCGACATCCTCCAAACTCCGTAAGTGTTTTGGGTTTCTCAAGGTGCTCGACATCCTCCAAAGTCTGCTTGAGTGTTTCAGTTCCTCAAGGTGTTTGACACGGCCTAGGTTACGACATACACTTTAGTTTGTCGAGTTTCTAAAGGTGTTTTGAAAGTTTCAAAATCTGAATGGTGTGGCAGGTCTTTGCACTTGTCCAACAAGATTTCACACCTGATTGCTCTTCCAGAAGTCATCAAGGCATTTTCAAGACTCCTCATGTCAAACCCTGGCCAATCTAAGGATAAGTCAGATAAGTCAGGAAAGATGAAGTATAAGTATCAGAAGATGGAGTCTTCTTCTTATGTAAGATGCAATTATGACATCTGGGACACAGATCTTAAAAATATAGATATGAAAGACTTCTAGAAAATAATTGAGGATTCTTCTCAGAATTTAAGGATGAAGTCAATAGCCGGAAGCGATCACCCTCTTGCAAAGTAGGATTTCCATTATTAGCGCAATGCCCCGAATTCATCCTGGCCTATGCTTTCAACTATGACTCAGCTTCCCACTCAATAAGAAATCAAGAAAGGGAATCTATAGTGAAATTGGATAGAGATTACTTTGATCAACTCCTAAAATTTCGCACTTTATGGAATATGTTGATTTAGACCTTAAATCAACACAAAAGGCCTGGGACAAAGATTAGGAAGATTACATCAAGCACATAAACAAGAAGTTCTTGATCAAGGCTAAGCTAGTTGTTTCTAGGTTTCCCAAGTTGGTCCCTAGAAGTGATTTTATCCTTGAAGTCAGCAATATCATCACCCCGCTTTGAGTGATTGTTTGGGCTCCCAGATTCGAAGGAATTCCAAGGGTAGATGTACTATTTCATGGTCATCATAAAGAAGAATGATCAAGGGATTGATTGGGGTAGCATAATATGTGATGAGATAGACTCCCAAATGAAAATGGTCTTTTCTACCGGCTATGATGTCATACATCACCTATGCGGCAGTAGGCATGAGAAACTATCCAGGGCTAGATGCAAACAGAACCCGAACAACGAAACACAAGAAGTGTCAAAATGGGGTTATGTTTTCTTACAATTCAATAAGTTTACTTATCTTTAGGTGGTAAGGTTCCATCGTAATCCATTCCATCTACCCAAGTTTCTAGGTGACAAATTGATCCTTATGGAGTTGGTCGATAATTGTTGGATTTTCATAAATTCTAACAAAGTAGGCATAAAGCTACCGTCTCCTTCCACATTTACATTGGAAGGTATACATGATCTACTTTGGTTAAGGCCAAGAACGTGGTGCATGAGCTTAAGGAAAATCTAAGAAATATATGAAGCTCGGGGAGGGATTCGACATCCAAGGAGTCCTCAAGTCATATGGAACCTTGTACCTACTTGTGCCCACTGTTGAAGATATCTGGGTTGATCTTTGAGATAAAGTTTCCATCTAAATAAAAGACAACAACAGACTGACACTTGAAGAAATTCAGATGTTAGATCTAGCTGACATCCCCAAAGGCACCATGGAGAATGAAAGTGTTATGGACACTAGGTACCAACAGCCAGATGGAGACCAACTCGGATTCCTAGCCATTGATTGGTCTGTTTCTGAAAAGGATTCTATCACTAAAAGAGTTTCTCAGACTCTTATCCATACCAAGGCATGGCTCATTTCTTGGGGAATGAGTTATAAAGAAAAGATATTTTCAAAAATAGCTACTTTAGAAGTGGGACCCTCTAAGGGAGAGAAGGAAAAGGATAAAATCCCTACCAAGAGGTATATTAAATTTAAGTTTATCAAAAGGGGAGAAAAGAAAGGATCCAAATCATCTACCACTCCTTCACAAATAGTTATGGTACTAGATTCAACTCCTCCACCGTAAAAGGAAAAAACCCTTTAGAAGATGAGGTTGGCCAACCTCATGTTTCTCCTTTCGATGATTTCTCATCGAAGTGAGTCTCTCTCTCTTGCTTATCAAGATTTGACTTTAGAGTCTTTATCTCCTCTCTCCCAATCTTCCTCATCTAATACTTCTACGCCACTCTCATCAGCCATGGCCAGCATTTTCTTCGACCTCTCACCTCTCTCTACCTGGACCTATGATGGCCATAGATATGCCTTCTCCTCCCACACATTCATTCCTAGAATCTATTCCCATAGTCGTTACACTTGCACTCATCACTACTCCGTAAATAAATATTCTTCCACCCGCAGATACAACCATAGCACCTCCAATTGGGGCAACTTCTTCCACTTGTACCTCAATGGTTTTTGATCAAACTTTGAGGAAGAGGAAGGTGTTAGTACCCCTACCAGCCTTCGACTTCAGTTCACTCAAGGCCTCTCTTGCCAAATCTACCAAGAAACCCAAAATAGTTTTAAGGGTTTCAGTGGATGCCTCAGGGCATAAGTTTGGAGAGATTTCCACTCCCCGAATCCAAAAAAGCAAGGAGGATATATCGGTTACCGATTATCAGATTACAAGGGTTGGTTTGGAAAAGGTAACGATAGAAGGAGCAAAACAAGATGTGTAGGATGCCATGAATGTGCTATACAGTTTCGAGGGAAACGAAGGTTAGCAGAGAGACGAGCTAAAGGAGAAATTTGAACCGTTTACGGAAGTATTGCTTAAGCTCTCAAATACCTCTCAGTCAACACCATCATCTTCTACCCCTACTCCTATCAGGTTCGATTTCTCATCGGTACCTATGATTGAAAAGATCAATGAGAAGGGAATAATGGTTGATGAATGGATTCAGAGGTTACTCCTACAAGGAAGAGAGGTCATTGATGACATAGTGGAGGTTTATAAATCCTTGGAGGAAATAAAGAAGGATGGTGACAAAATGGATGATGAATTTTCATAGGAAGTTGGGAACCTTGAATTAACTTTAGAAGCTCTCAATGCACTGAAACAGGTTCCATCCTAGATGTTAATGGAAGAAGGAATAATTCCACATCGAGTATAAGCATTTCTGGCTAGCCAAAGCCATCAGATTCAGGATAAATATTCTCAGTGAAGCTTGCAGCAAGTTGAGGGAATCTAGAGATCAGTTGGTTGATGCCACCAATGACATAGAAGAGGAGTTGTCCAGGATCTTCGCCAAGGTGTTGGATGAAAGCTCAAATATTCTACCTATTGATGATCTCTATAAACAAATTCAAGAATTAATTCAACATGAACTAGCTTCCATCTTCAATCTAACAACCATCAATAAGTTCATAAGGATCAAGAATGTTTTGGAATCACTAAGGAAACTCAACAAGAAATTGAAGAAACTTCCTGGTAATGCAAGTGACACTCAGGAAACTTGTGAGGTCCTAAGTGATTATTCTAGTGTGCCAGATGAAGATGAGATGTAGGGCATAATCTAGAAGTTCCAAGAATTTTGAGACAAGAATGCTTCGTTGGAAGAAGATAAGGACGATAAAGCGAGAATAAGCATAATGTTTCATGTCATTTCTATCAAGAAATTGTCATGTCTTTTTCATTTTCGTTTCATCACATAGGAAGCAAATTTTGACTTGTTCTCTTGTGTGAGAGTCAAGAAAAATAGGACTCTCATTAAAATACTATTTTCTAGGATTTATCATAATTTCTCTCTACTCTCTCTATTATAAATAAGGGATGCTTGTGCATTCCAAAAGGAGAGAGATTTTTAGAATATTAAGTGCTATTTTGAAGAAGAAGAAAAACTTTATATTTTATTTTTAATCATCAAGGAATAGAAACAGGTGTTATTTTGCAAACTTTGTGTTGTGGGATTCATCTATCTTTAGAGATTGTTCTTATGTCCAAAATATCAAGCTATTATTTTTTTAGGTTTCTTGATTATTTTAATCATTTCAAATATTACACTCATTATCTAAAACTCATATAAGTATTTCTTGATCTGTGTTTGCTTGAAAGAAAATACATTCCTCTCATTCCCTTCCCGCTTTTTTTTTGTCTGTAATAGTTTCCTTTCTAATCCATTCCATTTCTAAAGTTGTAACATCTCCATCTTGTGTTGATATGGATTTTTGGATTGTATCCGAACCCGAATGGTTAGAATAGTGTGGATATTGTATATATTATTTATGTTGTGTTTTAGATTAGTAATAAACAAGCTTCCTCACTTGTCTTTGAGGAGGGATTTAATCCTGTGTACTATGGTTGAACCTCGTATTTTGGTCTGAAAAAATATTCAACCAATAGTTTTTAGTGACTCCCATGGGGATATATGGATTGATAAGACTAAGCTTATCATATTGGTGTTTGGAGACTTTGTATTTGCCTTATTTTCAGAAGATCCATTTTTTAGTTCAAGATGGCCAAAAATATCATCACTCGGTCAAGCTGATTTAGGGGTGAAACTGATCCGTTCTTTGATCTGCTACAACAACACAATTTCAGACTTTCCCCTAACAATGTTGCATCTAGCTGAGCAAGAAGTTTTTCACCTATCCAAAGAACTCGGGTTCCTCAACAACAAGAATATTCTACAACCTGTCGTGCACTATTTTTTTCTAACACTTGGATTCCTGTGCACACTTCATTTAGAAGGATGGCAGCACAACCTATGCCTTGGAGTGTGGCTATTGGTCCTCTTTCCCTAACTCCACCATTACATGATCTACCACATGGGTCACGTAAGAATATTCCTAAGTTCAACGGTGATGGGAAACAACACCCTGATGAACACATCACTTCATTCTTTGTCGCATGCGGCGTCCTTGGGGTTTCTCATGAAGATGTCTCTATTTGACTCTTCATTGAAATATTGCATGGTGTAGTAGAAAAATGGTTCTACCATCTTTTAATGTAGGTATCACCAACTAGGATACCATGAGATCTATATTTGAAGCAAGGTTCAAACCAGCTGAAGATTCTCATGCCTTGTTAGCACAACTTACACATATGAAGAAGGAGTCTTATGAACCCATGTGGGACTTCATAGCCAAATTTAACAAGTTGATTCGTAAGATTCTAGATCTAGCCGTTCCCACTCTTGAAAATCAAAAGTGTTTCTTCATCAACGCTCAGCCCCCTAATGTGAGCTTCTTATTAAGAAGGTATGTTATCCCGATTTGGCCACTGCTCAAGCTACAACCACTAAAATAGAAGATGATCTCATTTTGGCAAAAAGATTAGAAGAGAGTCATCTAAGCCTAAAAATTAGAGTTCTTCTCAAAGTACTACTAATCCTATGATCCAGAGGATGGCCAATGACTTGATCACTTTGAAGAAACAAATGTCTCAACAAGTGACCAATGTTCCTTATCGGGATATTCCTAGACAAAATTTTAACAATACCAATGGTGCCCCCACAAGAGATAGGAATCAGTTGATTGCTACTCCCACTAGGCTGGCCATTGAAGCTCCTCCTGTCAACAATGCAATAGTAGAAATAGTTGAGGAAGATGAAGAACCAGAAGATCAAGATTCTCACAAAGCTTTTAAAGCTTTAGGATATGCTGATGAGTCTTTTGACGATTCAGTTGTCAACTCCAGCATTGGGTACTTGGAATATGAGGAAGAGAAATGTGAGCATGATGGTCAATAATTTGTAGCATTCACTTGATCTCAATCCCAGAACCCCAGAAAGTTAGTTGAAGGTTCTAAGGAGAAAAGTAAATAAGCTCCCGTGGTTATGGCTAAAAGAGGCTCTCCTATCTCAAAGACAAACTAAAAAGGAGACAACTAAAAAGGTAACTTCATCTTCTAAATCTCTTTCTCCTACCCCCAAGGCCAGTACCTCGGCTCAGACTAGTGTAACCAGAACTGAGCCCACCATCATTCCTTCATATACCACTTTTGACATTATTGATCATGTAAAGAAAACTAAAATCCAAATGTCAGAAGCCGAATACCTTTAGTCAAATCTGAGAAATTTGAGAAACTTTCCAAATTCATTAGAAGTAAGGATGCTATCCCTTCATCTTCAAAAGGCATTTTTCCTAGCCCCACTCAACCTTTACCTTAGAGTAATATGACCTCTACTGCTTCTTTGGGAAAGATTGAACCGTTTTATTTGTCCTTACTTATAAACGGTTTTAAACTCAGCAATTGCATAATTGACTTAGGAGCCTCTGATAATGTAATGCCCACAAAAGTAGCCCATGCCCTTGGACTTACCTTGACTAAATCTTATGGGTGTTGTTATTCCATGGAAACCAAGTAAGTCCCATTGATTGGCCAAATCAAGGATGCACAATTTGCATTTGTCGCATTCCCTGAAAAGAGAGTAAAAAAGACTATATTGGTTGTTGATATCCCAATTGCTTATGGTATTCTCTTAGGAAGAGGTTTTTGCAAAGATGTCAAAGGAGAAATCAATATGGACTGGACCAAAGATAAAATTATAGTAAATGGAGTTCCTTGTGTCCTCTAACCCGAAGCAATGTGTGAAGTACCTGGTCACTAAATCAAATGATCCCAAGGCTCAAATTCTCTTCAAAGATGCAGGATTAGGTAATTATTTCATGACATCTGAGGTTCCTTCTGTAGAAGTCAAGGAAGAAGATCCTAATGTTTTTGGACCCTTCATTTTTGTGGGATATGTTTAACTGGGTCAAAGTCTTTGGTGTGGTTCTTATATCTCTAGATTTTGAGATTTTTCCCTTCACCTTCAAGCTGTAGTTTGACAATACTAATAACACGGATGAATATGAAGCTTTGTTATTAGGATTATAAATGTCAAGGTAAAAGGAATCTGAAATCTCAAAGTGTAGGGAGATGCTAAGTTGATTTTGAATCAAGTAAAGGGGATCTATCGGTGAAAACGATCACCTAAGAAATTACAAGAATAAGGTGTGGGACAAAATATAATGCTTTGATGCTTTTTCCATTAAGGTAGTTTTGAGAGATCATAATGATAAAGATAATTCTTTATCTATGTTTGCATATCTTCCGCTTCCTCACCCAAAGTTCAAACAGGACAAGTATACCTTTGAGATTGTGTATCATCCAAGTGTTCCAAATAATTCAGCACATTGGTAAGTGTTTAATGATAAATAACAGTTATTGTTTTTTCTTGAAAAAGATGATAATTTTAGTGAGCTTTATTTTGAAGGATCAGAATCAGCTTTCCATGAGTCCGTCTCGAATTCATATCAAGAGATTGATGGTGAATTCATCCATCTCAAAGGAAATAATATTATGAAGGGATTAGTTTCTCTGGAAGGTCTGTTTGACAAGCATGACCGTTTCATTCAGGATAAAAGGCAAGCTAAAGGTGCTTCCTCATCAGAGGTAGATCAAGTTAATATGGGCTCTTCCGAATAACCATGGTTGATAAACATCAGAAATGTTGTTCTCTAGAGGAGAAAGAAAGATTCACTTCACTCCTGAAGAAATATATGGACATCCTAGCATGGTCATATGCGGATCTTAACTCTTTCAATCCCAAGGATGTGCAACATAGCATCCCTTTGAAGTTTGAGGTTAAACCCTATAGGAAAAAGCAAAGGCATTACAACCCAAAGATCTCAGGGACTATTCTTGCAGAAATTCAAAAGATGTTAGACGCAAGGATTATCTTTCCAATCCATCATTCCACCTAGGTTGCTAACATTTTCCCTGTCAGAAAGAAGAATGGTGAGATCTGGATTTGTGTTGACTTCCGGAACCTTAATCAGTCTTCATTGAAAGACAATTACCCATTACCTATCATGGACCAAGTATTACAGACTATCACTGGATCAGAAATGTTATCCATGCTTGATGGATTTTCGGGGTATAATCAGTCAAGGTAGCCACTAAGGATCAACATAAAACAACATTCACCACCCCATGGGGGACCTTTTCTTACAGGAGGATGCCTTTGGTTTGATTAACACTAGAGCCATGTTTCAAAGAGATATGGACTTAGCTTTCAGATATTTGATGGGAAAATTCATAGTTGTATATTTGGATGACTTGACGGTCTTCTCTAAGAAGTGAAGTGATCATTATGATCACTTGGAGTAGGTACTCTTAAGGTGTAGGTGTCATGGGATTTCATTAAATCCTAAAAATTCCATGTTTAGAGTAATCAGAAGGAAAGTTGTTGGGTCATATCGTGACTAAAGAAGGAACCAAGATCGACCCAGAGTAGGTGAAGGCCATCCAAAGCCTTACCCTTCCTACAAGAAAAATGGGGTGCATTCCTTTTTCGGAAAGGTAAATTTCCTAAGAGGATTTGTACCTGATTTTGTTGATAAAATCAATTATATCCTTGGGATGATGAAAGTTAAAACTTCATTTTGATGGAGCATCAAGAAAATATTGCTTTGGAAGAATTCAAAAGAGTAATTGCTCATGCTCCTATTTTGGTATGCCTAAACTTTAAGAAAGATTTCATCATGTACAATTACGCTTCCACACATACAATATCAGCCATCCTTATGTAGGAGAACAAAGAAGGAATCAAAGCTCCCATTTCTTTCATGAGCTGCCCACTAAAGGAACATGAATTGAAGATGTCACAAATTGAAAAGCATGCTTATGTAGTGGTGAGAGTAGTGAAGCATTTTAGGTATTATGTGTTGAGTTCTCACACTCTTGTTCTCGTTCCTGATATTGCAGTTAAGTCCATTTTGACTCAACAAGAGTTGGGTAGTCAATGGGGTAATTGGATAGCCAAATTCCAAGAATATGACTTGGACATTAGACCTACCAAGTTGGTACGAGGAAGAGGCTGTGCCAATTGATTATAGAAAACAAGTCTGAGACAGAATGCAAAGAAACTAAAGATACTTCTTCATAATTTCCCATGGTGATTTTTGTAAGCAAAACCGATGAATGGTATGCAAACATTGCTTTATTTTTAACTTATGGTGAATGTCCCCACATTTGAGCCAAAAATAAAAGAGGATAGTTAAATTAAGGTCCGCAAGATATGTTTTATGGGATAATGGTATATACAAGAAGGGCATTGATGGTGTATTCCTGTGTTGTGTTGATAAGTCTCAGCAGATAAGGTTGCTAGAATCCTTCCACAATATAGCATGCAGAGGAAATTTCTCTTCCTCCATCACAGACTACAAGATCTTATGGGATATGTACTATTGGCCTACTCTCTTTCGAGATTCAATAGAATGGGTGGCTAAGTGTGAAGCTTGTCAACATTTCATTGGTCGTCCTAAGCTGGCATCTCTCCCCTTGAAGCCCATGATAATTGAAGAACATTTTCGCCAATGGGGAATTGACTTCATTAGAGTACTAAATCTTTCCTCCAGTGCTGGTCATAATTATGTGCTCACCACCACAGACTATTTCACCAAGTGGGTGGAAGCTGTGCCAATCAAGTAGGTAACCTCCGAAGTTGTGTGCAATTTTCTCAAGGAGAATATAATTGTTAGATTCAACATTCCTCATAAGATTGTTGCTGACAATGCTTCCAATTTCTCATCACATGAGTTGATAGAATTTTTCTATGGATTTGGGATCACATTGGCTCATTCATCTAATTATTACCCCCAAGGCAATGGTCAGGCTAAATCAAGCAACAAAAACATGGTGACCATAATTAGAAAGTTAGTCGATGAGAATCAGAGGACATGGCACAAAGTGTTGTATGAGCATAATGAGAAGATCAGATTAATCCTAAGAAAGCTATTGGAATGTCCCCATTCCAAGTTTTATATGGAATTGATGTTGAAATTCCTATTTCTATAGAATTACCAGCCTTACGATTGGCTAAAACAATTGAGGATGAAATTTTCAAAGTTCCATTGAGAAAAGATAATGTACCTAGGTAGGCTAGAAGAAGAATGGAGAAAGGTGGTGGATTGCATTGTAGATCATCAAAGCAAAGTCAAAAATATATTTGAAAAAAATCAAAGCAACGTGATTTCCAGATTAGAGATCTAGTACTTCTCTGGGATAAGAGAAGGGAACAAAAAGGGATGCATGGTAATTTTGATTCTTTATGTAAAGGTCCTTTCAAAATCTGTCGGATGAATGGTGAAAATAGCTTGTCTATCATATCTTGATGGAGAGTTACTCCCTCTACCTTTCAATGGCCAACATCTGAAGTTGTTCCATCAGTAATGCAAGATGCTCTCTTGCACTGTATTATAATTTATTTCTGTTGTGTGTTTGCTTTATTTCTGTCTTTGTTTGTTTGTTTGTTTTTGTTTTTCTTCTTGAATCGTAGCCCAATGGATAAAGATTTTGATACATGAGTTCTCTTCCTTTGATGTTTCAAAGAAATTCCCCAACTGGAGCCAGTTGTTATCTCGTTTTAGTGATTCCTAACTAAAAATGAGATAACCATATGAAAATTTTAGGAAAATCCCTTTAAAATTCCCCTTTGAAGGATATTTTTAGGTTTTCAGGTTTTCATTGCATGAAAGCATGTTTCTTGCATGTTACATGTTTGATGTTCCCCAAACACGAAACCCGATTGTCTTAGCAGTGTGTTAGGTTTTCGAACTCCCAAGCATCGAAACATGCTTTATCCAATGCATGTTTCATGTTGTTTGATTCCCGAAACCTGAAACCCAAATGAAGCCTTTGTGTTAGGATTTCAGGACTTAGAAGCATCTCAACATCTCATGCATCATGCTTCATGTTTTCCAAAACCCGAAACCGAATTAAACCAAATCCTTTGTATCGGGTTTTCGGAAGCTCCAAGCATGATGACATGTCATTAATGTCTAGTTGTCTAGTAGTTGGCACATGTGTCAAGTGAGGTGTAATTAATGTTAGGGTATTATAAATAGTTGGTTTTCCACATTATTTGTTACCTGGTATGTTTTTGTTGTGTTGGATCTCTATGTGTGCTTCTTCTACTCCAAACTCGATTGAGCTTCCCGGTCGATTTTTCCGTCCATCTTTGATCATTTTTTGAACTTGTTGAAGGTATTCTTCTCTTCTTTATATTTTGGATATTTTTGGGTTATTTATGAGGTGTTTTTTTTGGGTTTCCATTTCATTTCCTCTTCCATTACTGGTTTAGGGTTTTGGGTCTATTTCCTTCGTTCTTTTCTTTTTCCCAGTAGGGTTATTTTTGAGATTCACTCCTTGGTTATTTAATTATTTTTACATAAGTTGTAGATTTCAAAAGAATCTAGAAATCAATAAAAGGTCTTTTGAAAGGCTCAAAGCCCACTTCCATCACCAAGTATCTTCTCATCGGTAATTTGCGGATGATACAATCCTTCTTTTATTGGCTTCCATCATTGAAGCTAAGGCTACTAAGGCTATTCTGCAACTTTACGAATCTGCTTCTGGGCAAGAGATCAATTATGATAAAAGCTCCATTTTCTTCTTCAACACTCATGAGGAAAGACAACTTAAAATTGCAAAAATTCTGGGATGTAAAATAAGTGCACTTCTAGCCACTTACTTAGGACTCCCTCTTGGCACTAAAAAGTTTCTAACAAGGTGTGGCATGATCTATTGGCGAGATTTCAAAAAAATGGCTGGATGGAAAGGATCCATTCTATCTAGTGCTGGTAAGTGCTTGCTCATAAAAAGCACTCTTCAAAATCTACCTATCTATATCATGTCTCTTTATAAGATCCCTTCTACCTTCAGAGAAAGAATTGAGAGGATTCAGAAAAACTTCTTATGGTAGGGCATGGAGGAGAAGTTTAAATATCACTTAGTTGCTTGGGATAAGGTTTGTACTCCAAAATCAATAGGGGGACTGGGCATAAAAGACATCAAGAAAGTGAATGAGGCTCTCGTTGTGAAAATGGGTTGGAGAATGCTATCGAGAAGCAACCCGGATAGAATTAATTAAGTCTAAATACCTTAATCAACAACCGTCTTTTCTTTTTTCAAGATGAGCACCTTCCCTATGGTTCCATTTTTGGAATAATTCGAGTGAAGAACAGAAATTTCATCAAGCAAGGAAGTAAATGGAAAGTAGGAGATGGCTATGATATAAAATTCTAGGACGATAACTGGTTTAATGGTAGCCTTATGGATAGATTTGATGTGGTCAAAGATATTCTTGAAAACAAGTATGACACTAGAATCAAGGATTATATTGAAATAAATGGCAACAAAAAGAAATGGAAATTTTTTTCTGTGGATAGAGATGATCTGATCCAAAATATTTCCTCCCTGCAAGATCAGTTGGACCTTATCCCCTTAAGTCAGCTAGATGTTAAGGATGAATTGGTCTAGAGCAATTCTATTGATGGGGACTACTCTGTCAAAACTAGTTATAATACTTTCTTCGACAACAGTCAAACTGAGTTTAAATGGAGTAGAATTTGGATGACTGAGCTAACACCTAAAATTAACTTTTTCTTTTGGTTGGCTCTCAGAGGTAGAATTATTACCACTGACAACCTAATAAGAAAAGGTTTCATAATGCCTAATAGATGTCATCTATGTAAAGAAGACTCTGAGGATACTAGTCATTTGTTTATCCATTGTGATTATGCTACTAGAATATGGAGTTTTGCCCTCTCTAATTTTAAAGCTTTTTGGGTGGTTCGAAGGATTTCGGTCATCTCTAGGCCCAATGGAGCCCACCCTATAAACATTGTGCTATAAGAAGGCTCGGAATTTGGTAATACCTCATGTTATTTGGAGGATATGGAAAGATAGAAATGATATTATCTTTAGAAATAATAAACAAAATTTTAAGCTTAGTATTGGGAAAATTTCTAATGCTATTAAAGAAAATATTGCTAGATTTAAACCCCCCAAGAACAAGAGTTATCCAGTAAATGAAGAGCATATCTTGTCCCAATGGCATATTGGAGCCGACAGATGATCTGAAATAATTCTAGTAATAGTATTGATAGATCTTTGATACATTGGCATCCTCCTGATCTTAACTGGTATAAGTTGAACTTTGATGGGGCCTCTAAGGGTAACCCTAGAATTGTAGCGGGGGGAGGAGTGATCCGGGATCATAAAGGTAGTTTTATTACTACTTATGCTGGAAAAATGGGAATTCAAACTAATCATTTTGCTGAAGCATTATTTGCTTTATGGGGCCTTAGAATTTCTCAGACTCGTAATATCCAAAAACTCATTCTAGAAGGAGACTCGCTTAATATCATTAATCATGTTAATCAGTGTTCACCTCAAGTTGGAACATCAAGGACTTCATCATGGAATCCATAAGTATTTTCCAAACCTTTAATAATATTTGTATCAAGCATACTTACTGGGAGGATAACAAGGTGGCGAGATGCATTGGCTAATTATGGCATAAATGTTAATCACATTATTTGGGATAATAGAGATCACATTCTGAACAAATTCAAAAAAAAATACAAGTGGATACTTATGAGCATGCAAATTCGGGGTAAGAGAAATGAGCATTTGGAGTGGGACTTCAAGAATAAGACTCCCACACGTGCTGATATTAAAACAACACTCAAGCAGATCTTGACGGGCAATCAAGGTTATAGAAAGTATAATGAGGACTTAAAGTGGATATATATGAAGATTAAAGCCACACATGTGGGAAATATTGTGCCTACAACAGCTTTTAAACAGGGCTTTATGGATTCTCAAGTCAGTAATAAGGATGATGATGATCTGGAGTGGGTTTCTAAGGGGATTGAAGTTCACACATGTGGGTTTTCCCAGGTACATAGCAGCAGTCACACAGGCATTCATGGGAACAACAATGGCTACACTAGTCATCATTCACATCGCATGGAAAAAAATAGAGAAAGGCAGACTGGTAACTGCGTCTGCTATAGAACTCCTCATAGGGATTTTGAAAATTATATTTGCAAACACTTACACACGGTGATAATGGGAGGTGCCCCTTGTCAGATAGAACCCAGCGAGGACCTAGAGTGGAAAAATAATGAAGAGATTTGGAATCTTCTCAACCAGGGAGGCATCACTAATTTTATTGAGAAGATTCAGGGTCATGACCAAAGTATTTCCATGCATTTTGTGAAGGATTGGAAGGATCACATAGTGGAATATGGTGGATAGAAAATTTTGATCAATGAAGAGTTAATAGCCGAAGTAACAGGCCTTGGCATGGATGGGTACCACTTTTTTAATAAAAGGATTGACAGGGGTGCTGAGGAGAGGAAATTTGTTGAGGGTAATGAGAAACTGGTCTTCGTCATGGCAGGTCTATAGGTCAGCTCTATCCCTCCGCATTTTAATGAGGTCACCCATATGATGGTGCGTTACATCTCTTTGGAGGGGAGATTCGTCACTGTGCCCTCAAAGCATCTTGTGTTCCTCAATCACTTCCGTAGAAGTTTCATAGTATGCTTCCCTCATTATCTACTTAATTCTCTTGAGTGCTCCATTTTGGAGTTCCAAAAGCATGCACGTGTGGTCCCTCTACATCAGGGTCTCATCTTCTTGTTGCATAAGCTTTGTCTTCTTAGGTCTCCCAGCATCCCAACCTCCCCATCTCTATTCCTCCTATGCATAGCACCACCGCCGCTTACTCCCATATCTTCTCCTTCTATCCCCATCACCACTGCTATCACCCCTCTACCTTCCTTCTTGGCTCCCTCTATCATCCCCCACCTCTACTCCCACCCCCTTCGCTTCCACTTCAACCAGACCTATAACTAGGTCTTCTAAAAGACTGAACCTTGATACCCCCTGTTTCGGGGAAAGTTCCTTAGGACTTGGAAATTGCTCATAACCTCCTGCATACTAGCGATCTTGGTTCACATGAGGCACACATTGAGAGCTCCACAAAAAGGCTAGAAGCCTTAGAAGCTGACATGTTGCTGTTGAAAGAAGAGGTTAAAAACTTGGCAAAGAAAAAAGGTAAGAGGAAGAAGGAGGAGGAGGTTGTTATTGATAATAAAAAGGTTGAAGACATCTAAAAACACCGAACTCCTTGGAAAAGCTGTCTAGGAAAGCCAAGACTCACCATGACCATAATATGGCTATTTTAGTGCAATTGAAGAATTTATTGAGCAGCATGTCCGCAGTGTCTCTAATCTCAGTGGAATACCAACAACTCTTTGGGGCATGGAAAAGGAAAGCAAATCAGACCATTCAACAGCTGGATGTTACTGAATCTACTCATATGATGACATTGGCTATGTTCACCTCTTGGTAGACTATCAAATCCAGAATCGACAAAGCCGCCAAGAAGTAATTGTGGATACTCTTGTTGTCTTCCTTCGTGTTTTTTCTTTTCTTTGTTGTTTTTGGCTGCTCTTTTGCAGTGTTTGAACTGGTTTGTTGTTTTGGGGTAACTGCTCTTTGGTTACATTGGGTTTCTATGTCTCATATGGATCTTGATCCTTTTTGTAATGATTTTCATTCCTATTCTGGCTTCTAGGCCCCCTTTTGTATACAAGGGTATAGTCCCTTTCAAAAAACTATTTACCAATAATAAAAAGACATATCGAAACCCGATATATTTATTTTAGGTTTTACAAGGTGTTGTACATCTTGTTTCTTCTCGCCTTATGTTAGGTTTTGTAGGGTTCTCGACACCTATCAAGTTCCGCCACATGTTAGGATCTTCCACATGCTCGACATCCTCCAAACTCCTCCAAAGTGTTTTAGGTTTTCAAGGTGCTCGACATCCTCCAAACTCCGAGTGTTTTTGGTTTCTCAAGGTGTTTGACATGGCCTAGGTTCCGACA
Source organism: Taxus wallichiana var. yunnanensis (assembly GCA_018340775.1). Taxonomy (NCBI): domain Eukaryota; kingdom Viridiplantae; phylum Streptophyta; class Pinopsida; order Cupressales; family Taxaceae; genus Taxus; species Taxus wallichiana. The sequence goes on from CM031236.1 coordinate 312,396,228, forward strand.
TACACTCTAGTATGTTGGGTTTTCAAGGTGTTTTGAAAGTTTCAAAACACAAATGGTGTGGTGGGTCTGTGCACTTGTCCAACAAGTTTTCACACCTGATTGCTCTTCCAGAATTCATCAAGGAATTTTCTAGACTCCTCATGTCGGACCCTGGCCTATCTAAGGATAAGTCGGATAAGTCAGGAAAGATGAAGTATAAGTATCAGAAGATGGATTCTTCTTCTTATGTAAGCTGTAATTATGACATTCGAGACATAGAGCTCAAAAATATAAATATGGAAGACTTCTAGAAAATAATTGAGGATTCTTCTCATAATTCATGGATGAAGTCAATAGTCGGCAGTGGTCTCCCTCTTGTAGTAGGATTTCTAATATCAACACAATGCCCTGAATTCATCCTGGCTTGCACTTCCAACTATGACTCAACCTCCCGCTCAGTAAGAAATCAAGCAGGGGAATCTATAGTGAAATTAGACGGATATTACTTTGATCAACTCCTATTTTTTCCCAACTTTACATAATATGTTGATTTAGACCTTAAATCAGCACTGAAGGCTTGGGTCAAAGATCAAGAATATTACATCAAGCACGTAAACAAGAAGTTGTTGACCAAGGCTAAGACAATTGTTTCTAGGTTTCCCAAGTTGGTCCCTAGAAGTGATTTTATCCTTGAAGTCAGCGATATCATCACCCTACTGAGCCGGTTATTTGGGCTCCCAAATTCGAAGGAATTCCAAGGGTGGATGTACCAGTTCATGGTCGTCATAAATAAGAATGACCAAGGGATTGATTGGGGTAGCCTAATAAGTGATGATATGGACTCCCAAATGAAAACAATCTTGTCTACCGGCAAGTTCTATATGATGTCAAGCGTCACCTATGTGGCAGCAGGCATGATAAACTATCCAAGGCTAGATGCAAAGGGAAACCGAGCAATGAAACACATATATTGGTACTTCCCACAGCTGATAATAAAAGGGTTTGAAGACAATATAGAAGAGTGAATAACACCTTCTTCAATGAAAACATTGGAAAATTGGATCCCGATCTAAGGAAGAAAAGGGTTTCCGATGAAGCATGGACCAAAGTGTCAAGTTGGGGTTGCATTTTCTTGTAATTCAAGAAGTTTACTTATCTTCGGGTGGTAAGGTTCCATGGTAATACTTTCTTTCGCCTAGGTTCTCAGGTGAGAAACTTATCCTTATGGAGTTGGTCAGACAATTGTTGGATTTTCACAAATTCCAACAAAGCAGTCACAAAGCCACCGTATCCTTCCCCATTTCCATTGGATGGTATACATGCTCTACCGTGGTTAAGGCAAAGAATGTGGTGCATGAGATTCAAGACAAATTGAATAAATATATATAGCTCAAGGAGGGATTCGGCATCCAAGGAGTCCTCAAGTCATATGGAACCTTGTACTGCATGTGCCAACCGTTGAAGATATCGGGTTAATCTTGAGGATGAAGTTTCCATCCGAAGAAAATAAAATGGTAGACTCGACACTTGAAGAAATTTAGATGTTATATCTAGCTGAAATCCTCGAAGGCACTATGGACAATGAAAGTGTTTTGGACACTAGGTACCAATGATCGAGATGGAGACCAAACTCGAGATTGACCATGATTGGTTTGTTGCTGAAAAAGATTCTATCGCTAAAATAGCTACTTAGACTCTTGTCCATACCAAGGCATGGCTCATTTATTGGGTAATGAGTTATAAAGAAAAGATATTTTCAAAAATATCTACTTTAGAAGCGGGACCCTCCAAGGGAGAGAAGGAAAGGGATAAAATCCCTACCAAGAGGCAGATTAAATTTAAGTTTGTCAGAAGGGGAGAAAATCAAGGAGCCAAATCATCTACCACTCCTTCACAAACAATTGAGGTACTAGATTCACCTCCTCCACTAGAACAAGGAAAAATTCCTTCAGAAGATGAGGTTGGTCAACCTCTTGTTTCACCTTTCAATGATTGCTCATCAGAAGTAAGTCTCTCTCTTGCTTCTTAAGATTTGACTTTAGAGTCTTTACCTCCTCTCTCCTAATCTTCCTCATCTCATATTTCTATGCCACTTTCATCAGCCATGTCCAACATTTTCTCTGACCTCTCACCTCTCTCTACTGGACCTATGATGGCCATAGATATGCCTCCTCTTGCACACTTTCATTCCTAGAATCTATTCCCATAGTCATTACACTTGCACTCATCACTACTCCAAAAATAAATATTCCTCCACCTGTAGATACAACCATAGCACCTCAAATTGGGGAAACTTCTTCCACTATACCTCAATGGTTGGTTGATCAGACTCTAGAGGAAGAGGAAGGTGGTAGTTCCCCTACTAGCCTTCGACTTCAGTTCACTCAAGGGCTCTCTTGCCAAATCTACCAAGAAACCCAAAATGGTTTCAAGGGTTTCAATGGATGCCTTAGACCATAAGTTTATAGAGATTGTCACTCCTGTGGCTGGAAAAACCAAGGAGGATATAGTGTTTACTGATTATCGATTACAAGGGTTGATCTAGGAAAGGTAACGATAGAAGGAGCACAACAAGATGCACATGATGCCATGAATTTGTTATACAAGAAGCTAAGGGAAATGAAGGTTAGCAGAGATGAGCTAAAGGAGAAATTTGAACAGTTAATGGAAGTATTTCTCAAGCTCTCAAAGCCCTCTCAGTCAACACCATCATCTTCTACCCCTACTCCTATCAGGTTCAATTTCTCATTGGTACCTATGATTGAAAAGATCAATGAGAAGGGAAGAACGGTTGATGAATGGATTCAGAGACTACTCCTACAAGGAAGAGAGGTCATTGATGACACAGTGGAGGTTTATAAATCCTTGGAGGAAATAAAGAAGGATGGAAAAAAATGGATGATGAATTTTCACAGAAGTTGGGAACCTTGAATTAACTTTAGAAGATCTCAATTCGCTGAAATAGGTTCCATCCTGAATCTTAATGGAAGAAGGAATCATTCCACATGGGGATAAGCATTTCTAGCTAGCCAAAGCCATCATATTCAAGATAAATATTCTCAGTGAAGCTTACAGCAAGTTGAGGGAATCTAGAGATCAGTTGGTTGATGCCACCAATGACATAGAAGAGGAACTATCTAGGATCTTCGCCAAGGTGTTGGATGAAAGCTCAAATATTCTACCTACTGACGATCTCTATAAAAATATTCAAGAATTAATTCAGCATGAATCGGATTCCATATTTGATCGATAACCATTGATAAGTTCATAAGGATCGAGAATGTTTTGGAATCACTAAGGAAACTCAACAAGAAATTGAAGAAACTTCCTAGTAACGCAAGTGACACTCAGGAAACTTGTGAGGTCCTAAGTGATTATTCTAGTGCACCAGATGAAGATGAGATGTAGGGCATAATCGAAAGTTCTAAGAATTTTGAGACAAGCAAGCTTCATTGGAAGAAGACAAGGATGACGAAGCAGAATAAACATAATGTTTCATGTCATTTCTATCAAGAAATTGTCATGTCTTTTTCATTTTTGTTTCGTCACATAGGAAGAAAATTTTGACTTGTTCTCCTGCATGAGAGTCAAGAAAAATAGGACTCTCATTAAAATACTATTTTCTAGGATTTATCCTATTTTCTCTCTGCTCTCTCTATTATAAATAAGGGATGCTTGTGCATTCCAAAAGGAGAGAGATTTTTAGAATATTAAGAGCTATTGTGAAGAAGAATAAAAACTTTGTATTTTATTTTTAATCATTGAGGAATAGGAAAAAGTCTTATTTTGTAAAATTTTTGTTATGGGATTCCTCTATCTTTATTGTTCTTACATCTAAAATCTTAAGCTATTCTTTATTTATGTTTCTTGATTATTTTAATCATTTCAAATATTACACTCATTATCTAAAATTCATATAAGTATTTCTTGATCTGTGTTTTCTTGAAAGAAAATACATTCCTCTCATTCCCTTCCCACTTTGTTTCATATGTAATAGTTTCCTTTCTAATCCATTCCATTTCTAAATTTTTAACATCTCCATCTCGTGTTGATATGGATTTCATGATTATATCCCAACCCCAATGGTTAGAATAGTGTGGATATTGTATATATTATTTCTGCTATGTTTTAGATTAGTAATAAATAGGCTTCCTCACCTATATTTGAGGAGGGATTTAATCGTAATCTTGGTTGAACCTCATATTTTGGTCTGAAAAAATATCTAATGAATTTAATGTTTATTAATGATACCCATGGGCCCTATAAAACCCTTTCAAGGTTCATTTTTTCACTTTTATACGTAAATATATAGTGCTCGAGCTCTCCAATTTTACACCCAAATTTTACTTCTCCCAACTTTCCACAATGGCCAATTACCACATCTATTCCTACACCCAAATTTCAATACAAAAACCTCATGTTCCCAAGACTTTAGCTCTACTAAAATCAAAAATTTTTGGGCTTGTGAACATGCCCCAATTCGACACTGATACATCAGTCCTTGATTACCTACTCGCCTCTTACAATGACAATGATGGAAAATTTTTTGTTCTTGTCGTGCATCCGAAATGTCATCAAATTTATTTTTCTATTGAACCCAAGGATGTGCATCGGTTAACAGGTTTACCTTTCGAAAATAAGCTGCCTGTTACTACAAAGGTTGTCCTTACAGACGAAGACAATTTTTTTTTAGTGTCATTACAATGTGAGTTGATGGTAAGTTTATTATTTTCAAATGATTTTTTTCTTAACATTACTTGACCACACAAAGGATCTAACATTTCTTTTCTATAATTGTAGCTCCTCTTAATCATTCATCAAGAGGCCTTCTTCTACAAGGTATTACAAATAAATTATTTATTACAGTTGCTTCACTTTTCGAAGCCACGATTGTATTACAAGGCGAGATCTGCAGACATTCTATATTGGGAAGTTTAGTGCAATTATTTGTCCAATGAATCAAATTAGACATCTCCCATACCCGTAAAGGCAATCAAACCGATAAATCAAGGACTATATTTTCTTGTTGCAATTTTATTCTTGCTTTCTATAATGAAGTGTACTATGAATTGACACAACACAAGATTCGTACATCAATCAATGATAAGATGATTGGTCTTAGTATAGAAGAACAAAAGGTAATAATTACTTTTACTGTTTACTTGTTATTACAATTTCAATTTGAATATTTTAAATAAAATAATAATTGTATGATTTTATTTTGCAGAGAAAAATTATAGCTACAACATCACATAAGGAGGCAATTACTAGAGGTAAAGCCCCTCTAGAGGTCTTTCTTTGAACCGACATGGATTCAAGCAGAATCAAAACCATTAAGACCTCCTCAAAAGTGACTTAGGGGGTTAATATGCACAACACGTTTACCATCACATTTAACTACATGTATGAATAATGAAGTTATCTTTTTATATAAATTACAAATTCATATAATTACTATATATTATGTATTCTAATATGTCTACTTATCTTTTCTACATGTATTGTATTCAGAAACTACTGAGTTTGATGATGAAGATCAAACTCATTCTGGGTGTGGAGATCAAAATGTCACGATTGTGTCTCCATCTTTGCAAGGTATACCATTTGCACGGTAGTTTGATTTGCATGTTTTGTTTCCTTACAATTTTTTAGCATTTACAAATCCCAACCGTTATATTCTAATAATTTGTTGTTTGCTTCATGCAGGTAATATGGCTTCAGGTCATGTTCCTCTTGTAAGGAGGCCACCAATTCATCCAACACGTCAAGTAAAAATACAAAGGAGGACTTCAAAAAGAATATTAAGATTCTTGTAGAGTCAGCAAGAACAGTTCATCTTGCTACAACTAAATTTCTTGGGTTGTCACTAGGTGGTTTTAAAGTGTAAAACCCACAAATCTTTTCAACAACATCACCCTTGATGAGGAGTATTTAGGCTTCGATAGTGGGGATGTAGATAAGAGTAACTATTTTTACACCCACGATATGATTCAATCTACTCCTCCTCAATAAAAAAATATGCATGGAACATAGGGCAATGACTCTCCTCCTCCCCAAGGGCTGCTCCACAAATAGATGATGAAAAAACACATTTTATATTAGAAAATATGATATCAAATAGCATGGGGGCAACAATTCAAGAGGTTGTAATGTCTAATGTGGATTTGGAGCGGTCTTGGGAGAGGAGAGAATTTTTTTGATAAAAGAAATAAATACAAGATACCATAATCACACTCAAAGGCATTCATTGTTCACTACCATAGAGATCCAACCAACATGGCAGGATGTTTTGCTAAACAAAGCTCAATCATGGAAAATTTCATATAGTATTGATTACAATGATGAAATTATAGACATAATGCTAAACAGTTGGATAATCTCAATGCTAAAGCATAGGCTTAATACAACAAATGGTCTAAAAAAATACTAATGTTTTAATATAAAATGCGAAAAAGAGAAAGTTGTTGTGAGTGGGCATTTACTTTTATATGAAAAACTAAAAATTATCTCGATATTATAACCATTGCAATATATTTTTTCATATTATCGATAGACTAAGAATTTAATATTTCTATTTTACGGGAAAAATATGAAAATTTAAAGAAAGAAGCAACTATTTTTGAAGCACATTTGAAGAATACCCGAAAAATCCCGAATTCTTTTATACGAGTTGAAGGAAAAACTCATTGTTATTAATAAAAAAATAATACATTGAGAATGATAATAAAGGAGCATAAGATGGATCCAAATGTCTTATTAAAGGAAAAGATAGATGAAGATACAACACTTTTTTTCTACAAGAGATGTAGCAAGGAGGAGTTGAATATACTAGAAAATATCAACATTAGTTGGGAGATCTTCAGAATCGGGGTTTATTCCTCCATCTCTTATGTAGGAAAAAGAAAAACCTTCACCTGCATCATAAAATTTGATAAGTTAGTAAAGTTCACCATGTGACAGGTATGTATTCACAATTCTGACACTAGCATAGTAATCAAAAGATAGTGGCTAGCCCTTTTTTAGTTTTTATTCCGTGTGGCAGATGTAAGAAAAACTATGATTTTGAATCATAGGCAAAAAATAGGATGACCTTGTAATGTATCATTATATGACCTTTTTTTCGGAAGCTTTGAGATGTTATAACAACCCCTTTTTTGAATTGTATTGGCCAACAATGCTTTATGAATTTGTACTTTTTTCATAAAGTAATCTGCCACATGAGAAATCTATTTCAAAAGAACTTAGGAAGTTATAATTGTATAATATTACTATATATTAATACAAACTATATTTCTTTTCTATTGTTTGCATAAATGTTGCTTATATTTACACTATTTTATTTCTTTACATTTATGAATTGTTCCAGATGTAAAATAAATAAATTAATCAGATATAAAAGATGAATGTGTCCTTATTTGATCGAATTTGAAAACCAAACATAAAAAATAAATGGCATAATTTAAGGAGATAATGACATTGTTCTAATGGTGAAGGATCAAATAATGACAAATATAATATAGTTTCAATAATCACTAAATGAAGTACATAAGTAGTGTCAATAATGTATAGAAGAAATAAAATCTATGTGAATTCGAACAATCCTAGAGCAACACTTTCATTTTTGTCTTGAAATCAACTGTAACATGATTTGTGGATATGTCTTGATCCCAGGTCGGGTCGTGCGAATATTACTTACTCCTCTTTCGTCTACTAGTGAATTCCACAATGCAAGTGCTCTATTAGAAGGAAAAGAATCCACGAGTAACTCGATACATACAATCGAGATAAATTTCTATATTCCTATCCAATTTATTTTGAACTTTTGACTTTAAAAAGGATAGTGCATTGAAAACCCTCTCATCTTCCATAAAACCAAGAATCATTGTTGGATAGAGATTATACAACTTAATATACTCACTCAAATATTCACTTAGAATACTACTAGAACATATATCCTTCCAAATCCTTTTCATGGCACTGTAATCTTGTGGGTTTGTAGAAGTTTGAACTTGTATCATTGTATTAGAAAAATCCATTAACTGTGAACTAAGTAGTTTTCTTTCCAAAATTCCTTCTACTGAAACTCCATGTATCTCTTCAATCTTATAGAAATGATTGGTAAGATCACCCATGTTTTTGAGAAATAAAGGACTGATAGATGTATAAGGTTTTCCACTAGAAAAATTCTTAAGCGTGGATTTACAAATCCTATTGCTTGAAGTATTTTATCATTTTTGAATCTTTCTCGGATCTCTTTAGCTAACGATTTAGAGATCTTTCTCAACTTATTCCTAGTTTCGATTAATACTACATCATATAAATTTCATGTCACTTTTACTTCTTCTATTTCTGAGTTAGCCATATCAATTATTTTTGGTACGTATGAAGTGGAATCTCTTTTCCATGTGTTTTTATACACAGATGATCATTTATATTGTACTTTAAGAAGCACCTAGAATTTTTGAAATCTATTAATGCATTCCAATTTTCAAAAGTAGCACCTAAAATCCCATAAAAAAATATAAACTTTCTAGACTCCAAAGAAAACACGTCTCGAGTCTTATAAAGTATGTAATGTAGAAAGACCAATCTTGAGAATGCTTCGTTAAAATATTAAGCTCCTCAACATGGTAAAAATACTTGAAAAGTGTGAGTAAAGTTTCTATGTCGGTTAGACGACACAATAGATCTCTAGCTTTATCTACATCTCTGCAAAGATTTAAGAATAAACCCTGTCAATGAAGGATATTCATCATATATTCTACAGAGTAAGTTTCTACATAGATATCCATCACGGTATCTACATCTTTGAGAAAAAAATTTGCCTCGAGTCCAATAGAAATTTTTTGAAATTCTAAAAATCTCTTAGGACTGTAAGAATAATAGACATGGAGATCACGTATCAATTCCTCCACTTTAGCTACATTTTCAAATGTGCTCACAATTTTGTAGGCGAGATTCATTCTCGTGAGCCATGCATTGACACCAACCATATATGGAGCAATAGTTATCGAAGTCTAACACACAGACCATTTATGGCTCCTTGCATTACAACTTCACCATCGGTTCCGACACAAACTAACTTTGTTGTAATGGAAAATTCATCCATTCCGGTGATATTCTTGATTTGACACCACCAATTTATAAATATTTTGAATTGAAATTTTATATCATTTTATGAATTTTCGAGAGGTGTGGAGTCCTCATTTCATTAGAAAATGTGTAAACATGAATACATATCCATGAATTATTATTTATTGTAGTAACCTCATCTAAAGAAAGGAAATATACTTTTCCTTTTGAACACGATTTCATATCCTCTTTCTCTACTAGAGATAGACATTTTGCAATATCCCACCACCGGTATCGACTAATGAGATTGAGGAACATTCTTTAAACCAATAACTTGATACAACATTTTATTTTCTCTAAAATCTAACATCAGTCTTCCCCTTTTCATTATATGAAATACGGTTACAAATTGAATACCATTTTCTTGCATTTCTACCTCCATAGCTTTACTCAATTTTTCTACTATGGTCCCACCTTTTTCATTTACATATTTGATACATTTTTTTTTCCTTTTTGTACTCTTCTATGTATTTGACATGTAGACAATATTTTGCATCTTTCCATTTATGTGTTCTAACTATACTGCCATCCTTAAGCTTTTGGGAAATGTATATCTTCCCATAGTGTTTTTCAATCATGTCTAGTTTGAGCTACATTGTGTGATCCTTCCCATGTTTCCAACCACATATTTTGCATTGACATTGTGTTGGAACATCATTACAAATTTTTAGTGTGCACAGGTTCAATAAAAGAATATTTTGCAACCCATTCGAACTAGAATTTCCTTCCAATTGTCCATTTTTCCATCTTTCTTCTAACATATTTTCTTTTTTTTCCTTGGGATTCAACTTCTGCATCTAGGCTGTCAACAGAAATATTTTGAATCTCATGTCTCCTTTTTCTAGAAATAGACCTTGGAGTAGAAGCTTCCTCTGCTAGTGTATCCTGAGAGTTCAATGAATTTTCTTGTACTTCTATTTCATCAAGGGACAAAATGTTTGCCTCAACATATATTGGATCATTAATATCTATAAATTGATTATTCTACGTGAAGGAATTTCTGAAACGTCTACAAATAATTTTATAAAATTGTTACTTATATAGTATTCATCTTATCTATAATTAATTTTTTACAGAATACAAATGTCAAAGAGTTTGAAGAACAATATCATAAACATAATTATTAAATTTTGTAAGATAAAATAACCAATAAATAACACTTTCCACGTCATCGATATTTTTCATTTGAAGTAGAAACCAACTTCATTTTTATGATTTTCTAAAATAGCCAAGCAAAGTATTGGCACCCTTTTTTGAACTTCCTAAATTTGTAATCTTCTTGCCCTAATTTCTAGTATTTATGACTCGCTTCGCTTAGGGCCTAATGGGAGGCTCTTATGTTCCAAGGCTCTAAGAGTGGATGGTAAAGGGTTGGGTGGATAAGGGTTGGATGGCTATAGGTTGGAGAGTTTAGGGGTGGACAGGGAGGGGTTGGACAACTTATGGTTAGATGACTAGGGGTTAGACGACTAGGGGTTAGAAGGCTAGGGGTTGGATGGCTAGGGGTTGGATGGCTAGGGGTTAGATGGCTAGGGGTTGGACGGCTCAAGTTGGATGGAATAGAGTTGGACAGTTCATATTACAGAGTTTTTTGGGTCAAGGCTAGATGCCTTACAGTTGGATGCCTTATTCTTTGGACAACTTAGATTTCAGACTTTAGTGTTGGTGGTTGAGGATTTTATTATGTTTACTTTGGTGAATATGTGCACGATATGATTCAAAATGGTGGCAAATTACATTCATAACCTCTTATATATGTGTAAAATCTAGGTGAAAGGAATAGTATAAGGGACATGTCGGCTGAATTTTTCGGCGAATAAGTCAGCTCTGAACAACATAATATTCGCCATTTCAAATTTCCATAATCCTTGATTTTCATGATTTTATGAAAATTTGTCACTAAAATTTTCCATGGCACACATTTGGGACCTGACCTTTTGATGAACATTTTGGAATTGCATTGAGTGACACAAGGTTCCTTCTATGAGTACGTTATTCGGACCCTAGTTGACTCATATGTGGCTAAGTCTAAATACTTCAAGCCTTTCCCTGTTTTCCTCTTGTTAGCCTCTAGCCTCTTTTGACGTTGATTGATTCTTCACTGACCCTGCTCCTCCATTTTAGAGTTCTACCTGTAACTTGACTATTATATTTGAAATGTGGGCTCGTAATACTGAGTTGATCCTTCGATTATCTCCTATGTAGGGTTATGTTTGATCAATTTTACTCGGGAAAAATTGGGATAATAGTTTGGTGACTCACGAGGACATCTGCCTACTAGATGAAATGATCAGTGGCCTTGAAGCATCCATTGGGCATGGAGTCTACCTGGTAAACACAAATTTGATCCCTAAATGGACTGCACATGAGCAACAAAACACCACAACACACACTATGCACAAAATTGAAAATCATACATGCTCCAAGTGGAACATGTAGAATGTGCAAAAGCACTTGTTCTACTAAAATCAAACCTAAACTAACCTACACCAACCGAGAGAAAAAGGGAACTCAAACAAATCCTAAAACTAATAGGGAGAAGTAGCTTCCCTTTCTCACAATGGGCAGCCATGTAAATGATTTGACACTGAATATGGCTACTTGTATGAGTGAAAAACTAACAAGATGCCTATCTTCCATCCAAATCATCAAGCTATCAACTAGAAGCAAGAAAAATTCCTCTTTTAGTTACTCTGCACTTGGATTGAAGAGGCATTATAGCTGATCCTTGGTGCTTTGAAGCTCATACTTATGCTTAGGAGTAAGCATGACCGATTTTGGATTCTCCCTTAGCTCCAATAAAGACAAGTACCTGATTGGGCACGGCCCGATCCGATGGATGTGCCCATGGTTCTGAATTTCAACTCCACGATGGAACATTCTTGTGAACCTTCCTATATGGATGGTGTGAGAGAGATGGGATCTTCTTTGTTTCCTTCCTCCTTCTGAGAATAACATGGAAGATTAAGATCCTCCAACCTTGGTTCTAGAGGGCTGCTACGAGACACATGATTTTGTCCTTGAATGTTCTCCTCTATGGCAACGAGTTCATGCACTTGGAAGTTGGATGATGGAGGAGAAAATGATGTGATCTCCTTGGGCTCCTCACCATCAAGACAATCCTCCAAGTCTAACAGAAAACATGCCTCCTCATTGTCCTACTGCTTGTGCTTGACCTCCTCCATGGTGTTCTCCTGATCTGCATCTTGCTCACCATGGTTATCTTCATCCTCAAACATGAATTTTGAAAGATCAAACTCTTCTTCAACATCAGATCTTGAAGTGGATGAACCGGGAGGAAGAATTGAAGGGTCTTCTATGGCTTGCTACACACTTGGAGCCTCGAAATTGCATGGTCCTCCTCCAAAGTTAGAATATAATCCTCTTCTTTTGGATTTGGAGTAGCTTCTTCTTCCCATGCTTGTATTGTAGCTGAAGCTTCCACCACTTGTGGCTTGACCTCAGCCTCCTCCATGGGCTTAACCAACAAGGGAATCTTTGTAATTCCAAATCTAAGAGCCAATCTTACCAAGTTTTTAATCATCTCTTCTTTGGCTAGCTCTTCTTCTTGTTTCTCTCCTTGACGAGTCTCTCCCTAACATGGACTTAGGAGAGTAGGAGGAGTGGTGGGTGGGGTCTCCACTAGTTGTTTGTTTATCTGTGGTGGAGGGGAAGGTATTTACTTTGGCTCTTGTGGAGGGGACTCGGATATGGAAGGGAAAAGGGAAGAGGAAAAAAATGAGATGGAAGACTTGGAGATGGAGAAGGGAAATCAAAACTTGGGGAAATATATGGGAAGCTTGAAAATTGAAGCTCTAATTGAGATGGTGCAGCTTGGGGAATGGAGAGGAAATCACTAGATGATGGTGCAAGACTTACCCATTGACAAGGCTCCCTGACACCAAGTTTGTAGGAATCTATCTCCTCAACCCACTACGAAATTGGGGTAGCATCTCAATCATGAAGTCTAGCTTCTCCTATGGGATGAAATGTCTTGGCATAGGGCCTACCCATGGACAAGGTTCCCTGTAACCAATCCTGAATGACTTCATTTTAGTTGTAGCCCTGGAATGCACCATGCGTACCTCTATTCTTTGAATCTTCTCAAGTGAATCAACATTATCCATTTGATTATTGTCATTATATGTATACCCTTTTTCTTGATAAGCACCATGGCCAAACTAGCTCGACACTTCGCTTATATGGGTAAGCATAATGGTTCTAGATCCGATCATAATGCTGATGAAGAGGATTCATGAAATACATTGAAGTCGAGAATGCACCGATGTTGCTTCAAATGTGAGTTCCAAGATGGAAATGAAGTCATGGTTACACAACTTCATGGAATGGATGGAAATGAAGGATGTGGAAAGAAGAATGGGTGGAAATGGATGGAAGGAAAGTCTGCAACTCAAAGAATGGGTTGTTGACTAGATGGATTCACTAGATGTGCTTTACATGTGCCTTTAAAGGCTGAATCTCACCAAGAACACATCAAATTTATGAAATGAAGTTGTAATTTGCTTCATACCTCTCCCAGGGCATGCTAAAACTATTAAGTGGTCACATGGTGGCTTAAGATTTGATGTTTGATAATGAGACACCTTGAAAAGATGAGAAGAATCTAACCTCATAGTCCCACCGAGTGTGCAAAACTATTAGTACAAAATCAAAGTACCCTTGAATGGATTGCTTTTGTGTGGGGTATTCGGTGTGATCTGCATAACATTGGACCATCTCTCAAGTTGTGGGACTTGTAAAACTTGAGATGGACCTCCAAAGAAAGATGGTTATTGTTCCTAAACTACCTGCCACAATCTACTCTAATGCAGGAAAGGCTAACCTATCCTAATCAAACCATTCCAAGGAACCAGGAGAGAGAGAGAGTGAAAGATAGCCTACACTAAGCGGTGATACACTAGAAAAGGAAGTGGCGAGATACTCTGCTAAGGGAGGATGAAATAGGGGGAAAAGGAGATGAGGGAGGTTAGAAAAAAGTGACACATACCCAGATCCAAATCCACCATCGAAACTCCATGAAACATGACATCTTACACTGCAAATGTGAATTACGGTCATAAGAAGCAAACACGAAATGGAGAGGCATAGAGAAATAACAAAACATGAGAAAGGGTTGAAGAACACCACAAAAACATGATTTTATTGTTCTATGAGGTGCACAGACCATTACATGGATGCTCAGAGGCACAAATACACTTTCTAGGTGTAGGAGAAGGCTTACAGCTCAAATGGAGTTGGGAAACAAATTTTACAGAGTTTCCCCACATCCTAGAATGTCTCTCCCTTCTCAAATGAGAAGTGTTTACAATATATAGAATGTCAAGGCAAGAGAGAAAGAAGAAAACTCGGACTCTACACTAAAAGGTCAACCAAAAACCATTAATGCCCCTGTAAATATGCCTACAATCTATCAATTAATGCCTTGTAAATATGCCTATAATCTATCAATTTTGGTTCCCCATGTCTATTTGGCATGTTGGAGAAGGAAAGATGGAAAATCTAGATCAGATCTGGGTAGTTGAAGCAATCAGATCCTTCATTAATGGCATGAAAGACGTTTTCCTAATTTTCACCCATCAAATCCTGCTAAAAATAATATTTTATGCTTTCATGGTGTAGAGGAGGTCAAGATATTTCCAATGGTGCCAAATTTGTTGAATTTTGAGCATTGGATTGAAAGATATGCCCATTTGAATATTTGAATCGAATCCGTACAAAAATGGTGAAAAACCAGTTTTGTAAAATGGATCCACGGGCCCAAAATTCACTTTGCACCTTTTGCACAAAAATTACAAAAGTGTAGAAACTCCCGCATGATCCGAAAGCCCAAGATTCCCTTTTTCCCGAGAAAGCCTCCGCAAGCCCACAACCTTCAATTTTTACACTTTGCAAATAAACCTCCTCGAGCTTACAGGCCCACACTTACAAAATGTGCTTTTATGAAAGTTATAAAAATGTAAAAAAATCCCGCGGCCCCGCAACTTTATATTTCCCAAAATTCATCTTTAGGCCCGCTGGCCCGCATTTTCCACTTTGGCAAAAAGTCTTCCCAGCCCGCCGAACCACTTTTTTAAAAAATCCATTCAAGGGCCACCTTCCCAATTTGACCGAAACATGGCCACGTGTAGAGTTGGTGCACGTTTGGGGACCACTTTTGGATTTTTCCTTTGAAGTTGTGCTAAAGAGACATATGGCTCCTTCCATATATTTTCTCTGCTTCTTTATGTTGTGGCTAAGTCCCTTTTGTTTGGTGGGGCCATATGTCTGACCCTGGACACATGGAGGGTTGACATTAGTTTGGGGAACCACCTTTGGAGTTGATATTTAATGTTGCAGACCGAGTCAAAATATGTCACCTTCCACCGGCTTTGCCCCATTTTGGATTTTCAACTTTCGAATCTATCTACTTTTCGACTAGGGAAACGTGGAAGCTTAACACTAGTTTGAGTCTCTACCTTTGGCTTCGACCCTTGAAGGTGCAATCGATGAGACACATGGAGACTTCTTCGATTCTTTCATACTTAGCCAATTTGGGCCTCTGCTACCCATTTGACTTCTATTGGAACCTAGACACATGGATAGTCTACACACATTTGGATCTCCGCCTTGGGTGCTCACTTTTAAAATTGCATCGAGATAACATCCGGTTCTTTCCACTCGTTTGGACTTTTCAACGGCCGAATTTGTCCCTTTTCAGACCTTGGAAATGTGGAGGGTTGGCGCTAGTTCAGGGTCTTTCTTTATTCTCGCACCTTAGAAGATGCATCATTGAGACACGTAGAGGCTTCCACCAGTCCTTTTATACTTAATCGATTTAAGCCCAAACCCGTTTGATTTCTATTAGACCACGATTCGTGGCGAGCTTACACTCATTTAGAGTCTCCATTTTGGATTTTATCCTTGGAGTTGTGCTGATGAGGCATGTGGCACCGTCTGTGGGTTTGTGAATTTTCAATGGTCAATGAGACCTCCCTTTAGACCTGGGACACGTGGAAGCTTCGCGCTCATTTAGGGACTGTCCCTTGGGTCTCACTTCTAAAGTTACATTGATTGGATGTGTGGAGGCTTAGTGCACATTTGGGACCTACCTTTTTATGTGCCTTTTGGAATTATGTTGAGCTGACATATGGCACCTTCCACTAGTTTGTTGTTTGGCCCCGAGTCAACTTGTATGCGGCTAAGTCTGAAAGCTTCGAGCCTTTCCTGTTTTCCTCCTATGAGCCTCTAGCCTCTTTTAACGTTGTTTTATTCTTCATGACCCTACTCCTCCATTGTAGAGTCCTTCCTGTAACCTGACTATTGGATTTGAAATGTGGTCTCACAATACTTAGCTGACCCTTCAATTATCTCCTATGTAGGGTCATGTTTGATCAATCTTGCCCGAGGGGAAAAATTGGGATAACAAGACCCAAACCACCATTATCCTTGGGTTGGGTAACCTTGTCCCATGCAACCAAAGTAATTCTATTTTTATCCTCAGAGCCAGTCCATAAGAACCTATTTTGAATCCCTTCAATGGCCTTCTTGACTCTACTTGGAAGAATAAATATGGACATTATAAACACAAGAATACCTTATAGATTGCTCTAAAGAAGATGATCCTTCCTAGCTTGAGAGAGAAGGGTGCCTTTCCAAGATTCCAACTTCTTATGAAATATCTCTAAGAGAATATTCCACACTCTTTCATCGATTTTAATCCCACAAAGAGGCATTCCCAAATAGGAATCAAGAAGGATTTTGATACTACAATCTAGGATGGTAGCCAATCTGATTTGTTGTTCCTTTCCCACATTTATGAAGAAACAAGATATTTTCCTAAAGTTGATTTTCTACCTTGTAGCCATCTCATAATTCTTAGTAATGCCTTTGATAGTCCTGGCTTCTTGAACAACAGATTGACTCAAAGCATGATCACATCATTGATAAAGCTGCTACTGAGACATTGATTTTCTATACCTTTGGCACCTTAATCCCCTCCATATGACCTTCTCTCTAGGCTTTAAGGCATAATCTGCACAAAGTTTTAACAACAATTATATACAGGAAGGGGGATAAAGGATCTCCTTGTCTCAGCCCCCTTTCAGCTTTGAAAAAACCATTGGGTTTACCATTTATGATAACTGAAAAGCTCAGATCCTTAGTACAAGCCTGAATCATTTTAATGAAATGAGGATTATAGCCCAACTTAGAAAGAAGAGAGTACAAAAAAACCCAAGAAATTCTATCATAGGATTTTTGCATGTCCAGCTTCAGAATCATGGCTTCCCTTCCAGAAAGTTCCACCGAATGAATAGTTTCATGAATTCTAATTATAATGTCCGAATTTGTCTACCCAACACAAAATACCCTTGGTTAGGATATATGAAGCTACCAAGGGTATCCTTATCTAAAGGCTAGAATTTTAGAAATGATCTTATACATGGTATTACATAGACTAATTGTTCTAAAGTCACCGGATCCTTAGCACTGTGGTTTTTAGGTAAGATGGCAATATAAGTATGATTAATCTGTTTAAGTAGGCAACCTGATCGGAAAAATTCTTGAATAGCAGAAACCACATTAGTCTTAACAATATCCCAATAGAGTTGGAAGAAAAAATCTAGAAATCCATCTGAGCTAGGAATTTTATCACTTTTCATAACATCCAAAATAGATTTGATCTCCTTTTCTTCAGGGATAGAAATGATCTCCTGATTTTCTTTAGGACATAATATTAGGTTCAAAAAGGTTAAGGATTTCTTCCTTAGTAACTTCATCACTAAGAAGATCCTCAACATAAAGGTTTTTTAAGAAGGCAACAATGGTAGAAATAATATCACTATCATCATTGGTAATATCCCGTTCTCTTTCTTGATCTCTTGAACATGAATTTTATCAAATTTAATAGTAGAAGAGAGATGAAAATATTTGGTGTTTCTATCCCCCTCCTTAAGCCACATGATTCTCGATTGTTGCTTCCAGTAAACCTCTTCCCGATGCAGGATATTGTGGTAGTCTGAAAGAAGGGTCTTTTCTTTGGCTTTTTCCTTAGGGATCCACCCTCCATGTTCCATGTTTTCTTCAAGAATCTTGAGATCCTCTACTATTCTGATTTTTTGAAGGAAAATGTTTCCAAAAATTTCCTTATTCCATAATTTCAGATTAACTTTGATATTTTTGAGCTTGGTGGTCACCTTGAACATATTGTTACCTCTCACTTCAATGTTCCACCATTCTTGAAGTCTCTATTCCAAATCAGGGTGAGTATTCCACATCTTTTCAAACCTGAAGGGATGACCAACCATGTGAGCTCTGACATCAGTTTTGAGGATTAACGGATTATGATCTCGACCTAATCCTAGGAAGGGTGGAGAGAGTGTAATGTTGTTGTTGAATCCACTGAGTATTGACAAAAAATTGATCCAATCTTATTTGAATAATATTATCCCCTCTCTCTTATTGGACCAAGTGAATTTAGAGCCACTGAGATTCAGATCAATTAAGGCATTCCAACCCATGAAATTACCCAAGTCCTCCATACTTTCTCGTGAAGACATTAATACCCCTTTCTTCTTAGAAGGGATGAGAGGCGTATTAAAGTCTCCACCAATAATCTAATTTAAATCTTTAAACATTCTCCGAAAGTGGTCATTTGCTCCCATAGCTCCCTTCTTCCCACAAAGGTATTGGGAGCATAGAAATTTGATAGGATAAACTAATTTCTAGATCTGACTTCGTAAAAAAATAGCTAAATGGTGTTGACTATTGATGAGAGGAAATCCTTCCAATTTATCCTTTTTCCACAGGCACAATAAACCTCTTGATGCTCCAAAGAATAAAGTTGACAAGATAAAATCCAAAATATTTCCAAAAGGAAGCATGGAAATCCTTCATCCTTACTTCATTAATCTTAGTTTCATGTAACATTAACATGTTCTAAATAATGAGATACTACCTTGGAAGAACATTTAGAGCAATTAGTTTTTATTACTTTTTGAGAAAAAAATTATTATTATCTTGAGTAAATACACATAGACAGAATGGGCATATGTCCATTCTCATACAAACAGCTTTTTTATATTGTATTGAATGGGCATATTCCCATTATCATATAATAATCATAGAATAAAAATTGAGGTAATATTTAATTTTTTTAGAATGGACAGTTTCCCATCCTCACGTCATTTATATTGATATTAAAATGGCTAAGTTCAATATTTATTCAATGAGTTATAATGGTTAGAATAGGTATATGCCCATTCTAAAAATAAATAAAAATTATTATTGTGATGAGAATGGGCATATGCCATTTCTCATACAAACAAAGATTTATATCATTGTGATGAGAATGGGAATATGCCCATTCTCATAAACTCAATATAGAAAGAGAAAGAAAAGTTCTCCTACGTGAAAAATTAAGAATGAATAATAGTTAAATCCTTTTATGAGAATGTTTAAAATGGACAGATGCACATTCTCATAGTCAGGGAATATGGTAAGTATGAGGAATTATTGTAAAAGTAATATATGTTATGTTAATACAATGAAGATATTTTGATGAATTAGTTAGCAATAAAGTTTCTAATTAACTTCTATTCAACATCTATTTATTTATTTCTCATCATTTAAATTCAACCTCATCTATTTAACCTCTATTTGGATGAAGCAGTTAGCAAATGGAAATGTAACCTCTATTTATTTCTCATAATTTAAATTCAATTAAGTCAAGTTCAATCATAGTTTTGAAATCATGTTATAAATATATTCATGTCAATTTTAATTATATTATGTATAATTTTGAAGTATTTCCAAACCTTACTAAATTATAGAAGTTCAAACTCATGTGCTATGTGTATTCAATATACTTATGGTTGTACATACATGATAATTTTTAATTTATTTTATGCAATGGTTTAAGATATTTTCCATCATCTCATAAAATTTGTATTTTATGTTGTTACAATAGTGGATTCTTTTACATTTTTAGAGGATGATCATGTGGACTTGTTTTCAAAAGGAACAAAAGTTGCAGAGGGAAGAGTATATCTAAGTAGGAAGACAATACATTACAAAGATGTGGGAAGAGGATTTGTTGTTTTCAGTGTTAACATAGTATTGGATGGAAGAGTAAAATTTCCTTTCTCATTTGATGAATTTGAAACCTTGGCAGATGTTGGGAATAAAGGATACTACATTTCTTGGGAAGAGAGTGAATTGTCAAAGCATGAAAATTCATTCATTCCCCTAATTTGGGTAGTGAAAACATTTTTAGTGGTTTAGAGGATTACAATGTAGAGAGTGACAAAGATTTTAGTGATGACACTGAAAGCACCATCAATACATGTCCTAAAGATAGAAGATATTTTGTCATAGACAATGTCATTCTCAAACACAAATCTTGTAGCAGAGACGATGACATAGCCATGGCAGGTGGATAATTTTAGAAGAGTGAATATTCGTAATATGGTGAAAATTTCATTTTATGAAAATTTGAAAAGGTGAATTATTCGGAGTGGGTTGGTGTCCTGTTCACCTAAAATATATAGTATATTTTTTCTAGGGGGTCGGCTTCGCCTTCATTTGAAAACATCTCCTATAAAAACCTAGCTGATTCGCCGAGTAGTATACCTCAAGTAGCTTAACAAATTACCAATACTGTGAAATTTGAACTCGCATACCCTTAAGCACCAGAGATTCAGATTATTGTTAGCCTGTGATTGTTGACGCACGACAACAGCTGTACTGACGCGTGACAGAGGAAGTGTTGACGCACGACAGAGGAAGTGTTGACACGTGACTTGGGCAGTGGTGATGTGTGATAGAGGAAGTGGTGACGCATGACAGAGGAAGTGTTGACGCGTGACTTGGGTAGTGGTGACGTGTGACAGAGGAGGTGTTCACGCGTGACAGAGGAAGTGTTGACACGTGACTTGGGAAATGGTGACGCGTGACAGAGGAGGTGTTGACGCGTGACAGAGGAAGTGTTGACACGTGACTTGGGTAATGGTGACGCGCGATAGAGGAAGTGTTGACGTGTGACTTGGGTAGTGGTGACGCACGACAGAGGAGGTGTTGATGTGCGATAGAGGAAGTGTTGACACACGACTTGGGTAGTGGTGACGCGTGATGAGGAGGTGTTGACGCGCGATAGAGGAAGTGTTGACATGCGACAAGGGCAGTGTTGACGCGTGACACGGAGATTTTTTGATGGGAAAGCAGAGGTCGGAGGCTGCAGATGCGCGACAGGAGATTTTGCTGTCGCGCGTCAAGAAAATGCAGTGACGCGCATCAACAGACCTTAGTGACGTGCATCAACAACCTTGTTGACGCACGTCACTAAGGTCTCGTCGACACGCATCACCGCATTTTATTGATGTGCGACAGTAAAATCTCCTATCGCACGTCTGCAGCCTTCTGTCGCACCACTTGACAATCAGTGAAATTTTTTCATACAACCCCCAAAAAATTCACCTTCCTGCGAAACCGGTTCCGGGGATATTTGCTAGGTATTCTCCACCTCCGATTTCCAAGAGGTCTCTTAAAATGAACCCCGAGCCATGGGTTTTATAAATCATTTGCTAGAAGATCACAAAATTTATGGAGAGAGGTGGGTCCTTTGAATTTTTGTGTAGAGATAAAAATGTGGTAAATGTGTGTTCTGATTTCTTAGACTTGCTACAACATAATAACTCAATATTTTGGAAAATAAAACATTTAATTTTCAATGAAACAAGAAGTTCACTTATGATTAAGCAAGGGAGTGATCAAATGGATGGTTTGTACCTTGTACACGCTTATCAAACACAATTGAAGTTTAAGGGAGTTGTTGTAAAATTAATCCATTACTACTCAATTGAGTGCACATTTTTGTAGAGGGAACAATTACCAATGTAGTTAAAGGAGACATGGTAAATTTTAATATATTGGATTCCAATAGCTTCGGTGTGCATATTGATAGATTATTCGACCCTCCTCGAAAAGATGCTTCCTATTGAAGGATCTCTTATATAATTTCCTACTAGGAAATTGGCTTACCTAAACGATTCTCGATGGATATTAGATTTAAAGAAGTCCCAAAATAGGTTGAGGTCATCATGTGGGATGCATTAGAAGAGTGAAAACCTTAGTTTTTTTATCCAATTTCATATGATGCCACTAATCACAATCAATCCAACAAAGTGATAAAAAGATCTTATAATGCTACAAAACATCAAAAGATGGATACCCCTCAAGCCAATCCATCAAGTCAAAATTTTGATGAGGATAGAAAATGGTCAATATTTTGAGAAGTGGAAATTGCAGAGTTTAGTTATGCAAATCTAATTGTCTCCAAAAATTACCTCTTTCTTTAGTTAGAATTCAAAATCTATGGCACAAAACTAGAGCCTTGAATGAAATAGACATATTTTTGTGTTTGATGCATTAACAACAAATGCCATCTTCAATGTTGGTAAGAAATATATGGAGGTACATATAATATGAAATTTGATGGGATGGATGTTTTTCAAAATGCATGGCACAAATTTTATGGGTACCCAAGGATTTCCTTCTATAAACATAAATTTGAATGGATAAGCAGAAATAGGCTTGTAGTGAATGACAACACTAGAAAAGAGAAACAAAGGTCAAACATTGCTGCAAAAATTTCTTGCATATCAAGAATTGTTGAGAGAAATTTAGATATCTCTCCGCATCTGACTTAGTCTATAGGATAGGATGGATTAAAATTTACCCAAAGGTTTCTTCCTTCATTATATACCCAAAATGTACTGTGAAAAAATTGCAATGAGGAGCTTGAATTCTTGAAACTTACTCAGGTTTCATAGTCAAGCCAAAAATTCAACATATTTCCATTGCAAAAAATAATTTATTTTCCAAATGTGATTAGTGAATATATTTGTACAACAAATGTAGATCCACCACATACCCAGAAACAATCACAAAATTGAGGAGGAATAAACATGACACAATTAATATATTAAAAGTTTCCATGTAACATACTATTCCCACAAATTTTAGTCAGAAGAACAACCTCATTGATTCTTGAGCATTGTGCATGATAAAATAGATAAAATGAAAACTTCCATACAAAGGATCAATAAAAAACAAATTCAATAAGTAATGTTTTGAACTTACTAATTACTTTGATTGACATTCTCACACATGGACACAAGATAGGTATAGATGAGTATAGATATTTATTGTATCATTTTGGATCATCCAAAAAACCATTGCATGATGCATTATTACAAAATTATATGCTTGAGAAATGTAAAAGGTACAAGGAAATATTTAACCATTCAAAATAAGTTAGTGTTACTAACACAAATACTTCTTTTGTAAAGAAACCACTTATCCTCTACTTGCAATTGGATAATTATTCAAGTGATAACAAGAATAATACCTTATTTGCATTTGCATAGTTGTTGACAAAAAAAGGTAGTCAACATTGTGTATCTCGTATTCCTTCCAAATGGGGCACACTCATGAAGATATAGATAGGAATTTTGGAATATTATAAACATCGTTACATAAAGTAGACACATTTTCTTTGCCACATATCATGGAATCCTATAGAACATGCTAATAAGGGTCAAGTACATTCACTCCTTACCTTATTGAGGAAGTTTACAACTTTAAGGAATTTATGGATCCATTCTTGTTGGATGGAAACCATAAGATAGTGAGTACCAGAGAACATAAGATGTTTACATTCCATGTTATGGATGGAATACTGGTGATGGAGTAC
Source organism: Taxus wallichiana var. yunnanensis (assembly GCA_018340775.1). Classification (NCBI taxonomy): domain Eukaryota; kingdom Viridiplantae; phylum Streptophyta; class Pinopsida; order Cupressales; family Taxaceae; genus Taxus; species Taxus wallichiana. Next base: position 312,420,088 of record CM031236.1, read on the forward strand.
AAAGAAACAATAAAGGATCTATAATTGTCTCATTCTATCCATATATGACGACAAAGGATAATAGTGAACCAAACATGGAAAGGAAACCTCCTTTGGAACCTTTCAAATAACTCAAAGAAATAGAAGATCTAAAAATGGAATAAAAGCATATATTGAGCATTAGGGGAAAATTACAATAGGATAAGGTAGTGACTATTGGCTTTCAAAGATCGTGTATTGGGAAATTTTTTACGTGATTTGGATAGACCATTTGTAAATTGTAGTAGGAGGTCAGATGTTTGTTTTTGTCCAAAAATAGTACAGGAGAAAGACATATATGACCAAATAATAGAGCCACACATATTCACAAAGAATACTACATTAGTCAACATATCCCAAGTAATAATGATATTTACATTGGGCCTGTTTGTGGAAGATCTAACCAAGAATTCAATCCTTTGAAGGATGTGTTAAAGGTAAAAAATATACTTATGTGACCATGAATGATAATGAAAAGATATGTATGGGGAGATCAAATGAGGATATTTTCCTTCAACAAGAAGGTAATGTTGTAAATAAAAAGCTGAGAGTTCAATATTAGAAACCTACTAGGAGAGGAGAAGGTATAACATTGTATCGGGATTTTTAAAGCCAAATAAAACATGGACCATCTCAGAAGAACCTAAAGCAAATATCGATGTGGATAATATCATCTGGGCATGGACACCAAACAAAAATGGAAAAGTGGATACATAAAGATACCCAATAAAGGACACGTGGTCATTAAATCATACCTTGAACTACTTGAACAAGATAAGGAATGTTGACTTGGAGAAACTATTGAAGATTATAAATTTGTATGTGAAATCATCTTGGCCCAGGATGTGGGTTTTTTAAAATATTTCAAACCTTGGTCCTATAAAACTTTACAATTGTACTATTATTTGATAATTAAATGAAAGACTGAGTATTATATTACTTTGGAAGAATTTTCCATAATATAATTCTATATAACATTTTGTTTCTTGTGGAACTCTTTAATCTTATTATTACATTATTAATAATATAATTTCCACCATGTAATTAATTTAATTTGAAAAAAAATCCTTAATTATGCTCTAAGTAAGTTTACAGGGAGTTGGATCTTGTGATTTAAAGGGAATTGGATGTGATTTACAAGGAATTCATTTCAAAAGATTAATGCTTTGGATTTTTCTAGGAATTAGTCTTGATTTATGCATTCATTATAACCACAAAATTATATGGTCTTTTCCTAAAGCTATGTGCATAAGTCTAGATAACTTATTTTTTAATTGTTCTAATAACTTTATAAAATGCAAACCTTTCTGAAGTCTAGATACTAAATTATATGCCTAGAATCCCCTAATTCTTGAATGCAAAACTATAGTATTTAGAGTGCCAAGATATATTATTTAATTCTCTCAACAAGAGTGTCTGACAATGCACCATGACTTAACCTACTATCTACCAAGATATAAATTTTCAAAAGAGGTCAAAATCCCACATATATGAATTATAGAAGAAGAATATATATAAAGTTGATACACATAAAAATAATTAGGAACATACTTGTACCATGAGTGTGATGAGAATGGGAATATGTCCATTCTCATAGACTCAATATTTTATTCTTATTTCATACAACATGTATCCATATCACATTTTTTAATTTTAAAAAGGGATCAAAATGCCTCATATAGGAATCATAAAAAAATGAGATAAAACAGATACACATAAAAAGAATTAGGAACATAGTTGTCAGATTTATGAGTGTGTTACAAATGGGCATATTCCCATTCTCATAAACTCAATATAGAATTAAGAACATACTTGTATGACATAGTGTAAATATTGGAATCTGATATTACACTACTTAAAAACCAATAATAAACATATTGGAATCCGATATCACACTAGATAAAAACCAATAATGGCAATTTAGGAATCCAATTTCAACAATTATAAAACCAAAAATAATAATACTATAAATCTAGATTCTTAGTAAAATTTCCATATTTAATGAAAACATGGTTATTTCTATTTTTATTCATTGATTGTGTGATTATTTCATAGGTTTAACAGATAATAATCACATCTAAAAAAACCAAGGATATGACAAACCGTCTTCAAAAATCCCTATATAATATTTAATCCCACCTTTAAGACATTCCAAATGTAATAGATAAATTGTGATGACATCCAAAGAATAATTAAGGACACCCTACATTATCCCAAAGTACCCATTCATCTACGTCAAAGGTTCCATATCCATCTAGCCCATGGTTCTTCAATAGTGATGATCCAGTCTTTACAAAACTTATGGATTCTAACCCGATGGTCCTTAATGCTTACCTTCCTTCCTAATGTGTCTTCCTCCAAAAAATAGGCCCAAAAATACCTCCCATTACTACCATAACCTTCAACCCTTATAAAATCATCAAACTCAATCATGAGTATGTTATCCAAAAAAATCACCCCTATTCCACTCAGCTTTGGTGAATTAGGAACATCGTCCTACTTCATCATCTCCTATCACTAATATCGATGTTAATTCTATTTCATGACAAGAAACATCCAACAAATAACCATCTACATCATTAATGTATTTTTAAAGTTCATCAACCATAAAAACCAACACTACAACATCTCCTTCCATATCTAGTCTCACAACCTCCAATGTTTCTCCTCCACCTCTTGTAATCTCACTCGTTATTCCTCTTACTATAACCCCTCCCATTACATCTAAATAAATCCCATCACAACAACCTACATACTTAATCCAAAATCTATTCTTATATATACCCACATATACACCCCCTATCACTATGAGTTCCAATGCTAGTAATTCCCCCTTTTCAAAGAAGGCATCCACCGCCCTTATCTCACATTATAGGACCATCCCTTATCAATATACAATATAACTATCTTGACCTCTTATAAAAATTCCATTATTATTTCTTATAAATATATTCAAACCTCACAACCCTTAGCCTCTCAACACCTCTACAATGTCCCGACAATTACCCATATTTATTATAATATCCCTTTACTGTATCATTTGTACAAACAATCAAACCCACACATATATAATCAACCTACATCATCATCCTCAAACATTCAACAACCATCTCAAAATTATCCCTAACGAGAAATCATGAATAGGATTACAAGTCTTGAAGCCACCACTATGGGTCCTAAAAGCACCCTTTCCTATGAATAGATTTGTAACGAACCTATCCACACATCAAGAACTTTCAAGGCTTATCCCCACACCGAGAAATCCCAAAATTTATTAAATTATATAGTAAGGGGACCCATAAAAACAACACATTAGAGCCTTACGCCATGCATGCTATATTATCACCCATGATTAGGATCTCATGTTGAGGACATTTCCCATGTCTTTACCAAGACATGCCCTTGACTAGTATAACAACATCCCACAGTATTCTATTTTCTCTTTTGCACAACTCATGTATTATTTCCTAGAGAATTTCTCAATTAACATTGCTTGCAAAATCTCCATCACTAATTTGCATGCTACTATTGTTGAAATAAGTTGTCACAAGGACAAATTAGCTAATTTTCACCAATTCTCATGGAGCTACATACCTTCTTCTTGTGTATGGGAGGCTCCCATTATTGGATTTAAACTATCCCAATTCTTTGGGGTGGTAAAATAGGTCGGGGATCACACATGAACACTTCACTGAACATGTGACAAAGTGTTTATACAAAGTACAAGGGAGGAATTTTTATAAATAAAGGATAAAGGAGAGAAATTACGAAAGAAAGATTTATTGTTGTGAGTGGGCACTTTTATCCACTTCCCCCTAGGGAAAAATTTGGACAACTTGGAAAATATTAGACTTGGGCAATTTCATGGGACCTTGGTGAAGAATATGGAAAAATTAGGTATTTTTCATGTTTGGGCATTTATAGTTTCTTTGGGGGACTTAGAATTTTTTTATGCATTTCTCTTTTTCTTTCCAAACTCAAAATCCAAAACACTTAGAAAATTTAAGAAAAATGGATCATTTTCGGTGTATTGTGGGTTTTTCGGGTTAAAAAAACACATGGAACAAGTTCCTCGTAGTCATTGCTTCCTTGTAATTGTATTATTCCCAAAAATAAAAGAGAAAGGGGTTGGGTTAGTTTATTACGGAAAAGTTGGGTCTCAATGGCGGTGGAACAGTTCCCATCGGCCCTTGGTTCTCCACACTAGCCTTTGATCACAACAAAGGATTTTGGATACAATGTTATGTGGATTTTGGGTAGGAAAAATAACTAAGAAACAACTTATTCAGATCAACGGGTTCTCCATATTGGCCCAAAGTTTGAAATTTAAGAAATTTGGCTAAGGGTTAAGTGTTATGAGGGTCGGAGATGATTTTTAGGAACCTAAGCTTTGGGAAGAATAAGTTCCCTGAAAAGGTAATTCGAACACAATACAAAGAGAGTGCCAAAGGATAGAGTGAAGTGAGTATTGTGGGAAAGGAGTATTGCAAGAGAACAAGGTTGTGGAAGAATCGATTACGGGTGGAATAGTTCCAAAGTTCCACCCATGACACGAAACTTCGACCACCAAACAAACCCATGACTACTACGAAGAAGGTGGGGAAAAATGGAACAAATGGAAAAAATTTATAGTTCTCTCAATTCCCAAAACTCAAGAACTAAAAAAACAAGGGGAAATAAAAGTTAATATAAGGATTAATGAACATTGTAGTAAAGAATGTGGAACCCCTATTTGTCACAACACCCCTAGACTCAATTGGCCATATTACACTCCCGGATGCTCCAAATTTAATAAATTTTATATCATTGGAAAGGTATCTTAATGCAATACACCATGGAAATAGACAATATTAATTTAGGTAAGATTTTGTGGGTAAAAAAGGGGGACCATACATGTGTTATTATCCATGCAAAAGGAATATTACAGAGTCAACGTTAGTTTTATAAGTTAACATATGAAAAAAATAAACTTTAAAATTTAGTTTATTTTGTACTTATCACCTAATGCATGAAAATATTGTCTCATATTTTTAAACGTTATATTTAATTAAAAGAGATAAATACCTCATGCAAGATTTAAACTCATGTTGGAACTAAGGTGTTGAGATTCATCTCCACTTCCTTTTCTTATATATTCTAGTGCGTTTGTAAGCATAGGGAGAGGTCAGTTGATGTAACAAATTGCTGTAGAATTTTCTAAAACAAGTGCCCATTGATAATAAAAGTGTTTTAAATTTCAAGAAATACTTGTAATATCACGCATTCAAGTAGTTTATTCTTTTAGTTTTCCTAAATTTATTAAGTTATTTTCTTATGCCATATTCCCTTATTAAGAAATAAGTGTTGTGTGTTAATTTTAGTTTGCATGCATATTGGAATTTGTTTATTGTAAGTCATTCTTTAATATTCTTCAATTACTTTGCCTTGAAATTTCACCTAAAACCTCGGTTTGTGAAAATTATTATTTATCTTTATTAGTTTGTGTACATTTCCATATCAAAATTCTCCAACAATCCATGGTGTATCAACCCCATTTTCAAGCTTTCATTCTAACCCTTACCCTCATCAATTTTAGTTAGGGATACACTAAAAGGGAACCAACCCTTCAAATCGGAGATTCACCTCACTTTCAGGATACCCATAGCCCATGAGGTGTTTCCATTGTCTATCTGCAGAAGTGAGGAGAGAGAAGACAAAATTTTCCAATCCTCACAAGGGTGCACTTCTGCTAGATAATAGTTTTTGGCATGCTTGGTGGGACCATAGATTAGATCAAGTGATTTTTACAACATGCAGACAAAGATGATTTTTTTATCATGGTTGTACCTAAAATTTTAGATGATCCAGATCAACATTCAGATCTATTTTTTTAAGGAGTGATCAACACTCAAGAGGATATATATATATATATATATATATATATATAGTAGTAATCATTCAAGAATCATTCAATTAGTTCTAGCTACTCACCGCCTTAACTATTCGAATGAGGGTTTCAACATATCAACACTATTATAACAAAGAATAACCATTGAAAGGGGAATTAATTGCACTCATAAATTGAAGATTCAAAGTAAAACATATTTGATGAATCTTAAAATATGATTTCATAATAATACTACATGTTCCATGCCTAAGGTGACAATAAGGTCTTCGGTTAGAGGTATTCCATCTAAATTCTTGCAATTACCTCTTAATTCATCTAGAAGAGAAATATTTAAGAATACTTCCCCTTATAATAGGTTAATTTCTCCTATTGTTGTTCAAAATTTTGTGAATCAAATTCTCATATCCTCAATGGCTACCGAAATGAATCCACCTTTTGTAAATTTCACTAGTGGTAGCCCTTGTTACTTGCTGAAATTGACCCTATACCATCGATGCCCTCAAAAATTTTATTTATTTTACTAAGGAAAACCAAACAACACCTTTTGAGAATGTAAGAGAATTACGATATTTGTGTTCTATTCATAATATAATTGATGACAATGTGGCTTTGAGGTTATTTTTAACATATTTTAACGGACAAGTTATAGTTTGGTATAGAAGTTTGGATGTATAGGAAGCATTACTACATGGGACCAATTGGGGACTACTTTTTGTAAGTAGTTTAAGGATAAATTAGACAAATTTTAATTGGTAGAACAACTAACGAAAATTAAAAGATCCCTTCCATATTTTATGGCCACTTTCAATTTGAGGTTTTGTAGAACATGTGATAGATTACCTTCAATAGTAAAACCTTCAGCTGATCATAATTTCCTTTACTATTTAGGAGCATTAAACAAAAATACTGCAACAATGATTCAGCCCATGGGTGGTTCCATACTCCCTATAACTTATGACATAGCCGTAAGGGATGAAAACAACCTCATCCAAGTTGTTAAATTAGCCCCAAGACCCTCAATGCCCATTACTGTAGATTTATCTCCTATTCTAAAGCACCTCTTAAAAAGTAGTCTACTCTTTCTATTCAACCTAACAACTTAACTAAATTTAAAGGGACATTGCAATAATCAGTAACAAGCTAATTATAATGAAAAGGAAAATAGCTCAGACTAATAGGAGTTACCAAGTTGTTAGACCTTCTTATCAAAAAAATCAAAATTATAGAGTTCCTTATCAACCCAAATTAGCTGAAACTAAATCCCCTTCCTCTTCTAATGCACTTGTGTTAGTCAATTTTGCCAAAGGATTAGAATGGTTCTTCCCTTTCAATCATCCCCATACTCAAGTTTCTTTCCCAAATATTAACTTGAACCTAAGCCTTGTTTTCCAACCCCAATATGAAACATCACATGTGCCTCAAATGGAGGGTGGAAAGCAAGAAACCTAGGGTGAACGGAAGCTAGGTCAAGAAATGGTAAACTATGAGGAAGATGAGCATTGTGTAGTTTTGACTAGATCTAAAAATAGGGCTCTTGAGGAGGAACAAGGAAAGGAAAGTAGTACAAATGTTCCTCCTATTATAGATAAAACTACTAACGGTTCTAGTACATTTCATAAGGAGAAAGAAGCTCCTAAAATCCCAAATGTTAGAAGTAATTTTGTACCGCATATTTCTAAATCTGCGAAGCGAAATATTATTTTCCTAAGGCTCAGTCTAAGAATATTAAAACTTCTTTAAATATTATTGAATGTATGAAAAATATTAATGTTAATATTTCATTTTGGGATTCCTTAAATATTCGAGGACAACAGGATATTCTTGCTAAGGAACTTGTAAATTTGTAACTGTCTTCTAAATGAGCTGAAAAGGAACCAAGTAAGGATAACATGGTTCTCACAACCATAGAACAAGAAAGAATGAAAAAGGTAAAATCGATGGTATTAAAGCTACTAAATGTAGAAAATATAAAAAAATCCACCTCCGTTTTACCTTTCACTCATTATTGGAGATCATTTCATCCACAATCGTATAATGACAAAGTGGAGAAAGCAATACTTCCATGCCAAAGGCCATAATAGAAAAACTTGGCCTAATTTTATGAGAAAACTACAAAAATAATATTGTAGCTTGATGGGACAGTAGAAAACACGGTTGGTTTGATCATGAATTTAGAGGTAATATTACATGTTTTTACTAATGTAACAATTTTACAAGATGTAACAATTGTAGATTTACCTCCCTACTTTGCACTTTTCTTATCAAGGAACTTCATAGAAAAGATTGGAGGGTACCTCTCTTCAAATTGGTCTTAGATTTTCTTCACATCAAGGTATGGTATGAAAGTTACTGTTAATTTAGAACCGTTGTCAATATTTCATATTGAACCTCATATCTCATATTTTGTTGCTAACTATTCTATACTTGATCAAGAAGATTTTGATAACATTGTCGTAGTTTCTTCTTTAGTTTGTGTTTCTAAATTGTTCATGGATGAATGAACACAAGAAACATATGGTTATGATCCTTACAGTGAAATAAAATAGAAACTACTTGGAGTATACTATTTTCATGAAGAAAACACCTCAATACCTTCGTTTTCCAAATCAAAAAATTTTGAAGAAGGGATGTGGCAGCTCTATTTTGATGGAGCAAAGAACAAAAAGGGAGAAAGTGTTGGTTTAGTGTTGTTTTCCCATCAAAACAAAGGTATTTTTCATATTTGACTTTACAATTTGGTTTTACTTGTAATGTTGTTGAATATGAAGTGTTAATTCATGGCCCATAGTGTGCTAGATCAAGAGGAATTAGTTCATTATAAGTGGTGATTCGTAACTAGTTATTAACCAAGTAAGATATTTAGATGTTTCCTAGAACCCACAATCTGAAGTCTTATAAACATAGAGTTTGGGACTTAATAGAGGATTTTTCAAGATTTTAACATTAAATATTTCCCAAGGAAAATGAATAAACATGTAGATAGGCTTACAACAACTGGACCCAATTTTGATATCCTTGAAAGTTTAAAGTGAAAAAATACAATCACATACAAAGATGATTATCAAACCTTTAATACCTGATAATGAGGAAAATTTGCAAGTTTTTGAGGATGAGAAGTAGATAATCAGATTTATACAAGAAGAAGATGAGTTTTCATTAGCTAATCAAGCAAAACTAGAGCATCAATATGGTGATCAAATTGTTGAAAACTAACAAGTTAGCTTAAGGACTTATTACTTTAGAGAACATTTTCATCACTGATGATCAGTCGATAATGTATAAAGGAAATATATCCACTCATGCTGATAAGTATGAAGAAATATTAGTTGAAGATGGTAAATCACTACAGATTGGAAAGGTATGTTCTACTTCTGAAAAGAAAGCATTTGTTGATTTATGCAAAGAATTCATAGATGTGTTTTCTTGGAAATACCAAGACCTTAAAGGTTTTGACCCCAGTTTAGGTTAGCATATAATTGAATTGTAGTCTGATTCAAATCCTATAAGGTAGAAACAAAGGCCCATAAATCCCAAAATTGAGCCTTTTATGAGAAATACATTATCTAAGTTGTTTGAATCAGACATAATTTTCCCCATAAAGCACTCTAGTTGGGTAGCCAACCTTGTGCCTGTGTGAAAGAAAAATGGTGAAATATGCTTGTGTGTGGATTTCAGAGACCTCAATAGGGCCTCACTAAAAGAACACTATCTACAACCCCATATGGATCATATTTTGAGGACCTTTTTAGGTTTTGATATATTTTATATTTTAGATTGGTATAGTGGATTTAATCAGATTCTTGTACGAGAACAAGACTAGTATAAAAAAACCTTCACTACAAAATGGGGGACTTACGCTTATAAGAAGATAGTTATCGGTCTCTCTAATATTGGTGCTACCTTTCAATGTGCAATTGACATGGATCTTAAAATATTATTGAATAAGTGCATACTTGTGTATTTAGATGATGTAACTATTTTTTCAAGAAATTTTGATGATCATATAATACACTTGAGGCATACCTTTGAGATTTGCAGGCAGTTTGGGATCTCTTTGAATCCCAAAAAATCAATTTTTTAGTACATGAAGGTAAATTTTTGGGTCATATTGTTTCCAAGCAAGGTTTAAAAATTGATCCACAAAGATTAGATAAAGTTATGCAGTTGTCTTTCTTGCACCACAAGAAGGATCTTCAAATCTTCTTAGGAAAGATAAATTTTATAAGGTGGTTTGTACCAAATTTTGTTATTTTGGTCAAGCCATTGACTTCTATGCTCAAGAAAGGTCAAGATTTCTCATGGACCAATGAAGAGAGAAAGGTTTTAAAGCCATCAAAGTGGCTATTTCTCAAGCTCCTACTTTGGATAATCCAAATTTTGATAAGGATTTCATTATGTATGTTGTTGCAGGAGTTGAAACTATTTCAACCATTCTTACTCAAGTGAATGATGATGATATTGAGTAGCCAATTAAATTTTTTAGGAAAATTCTTCATGATTATGAAACAAGGTACATATTTCTTGAGAAAAAGTAATTACAATAGTTAGATGACTTAAAAATTTCAAGTACATGCTCTCAAATAATAAGATACATGTCTTAGTATCTCATCCAAGCATGAAATATTTCCTTTTGAATAAATAATTGGATGAAAATATGCCCTGGATGGATCACTAAGGTGATGGAGTATGATGTTGACATTAGAGTAGCTAAAATAGTCAAAGGGAAAGGAATTTTGAGCATTTAATTACAGATATGGAAGCTCAAAATGTTGCAGTCTTATTGGAGCAGAAAATCAATAACCTAAACCTAATCAAGAAGTCATAGTTTTGAGTTGGATGGATGATATGACCATTTATTTATAGCAGTGGAACATACCCCGAAGGTATGGACATGAATAAAATAAGGTAATTCATTTACAAGTTATCCCTTTTGTTTATATTGATGGAATACTTTTAAAAAGGATATAAATGGAATATTGTTAAGGTGTGTTGATTGGGATCAAGTAGAGTAACTACTTAAAGAGTTTCATGAAGGATCTATAGGTGGCCATTTTTTAGAAAGAACAAAATCCATAAAAATCATGAGAGTTGGGTACTATTGGCCTAGCATTTTTAAGGACTATTATGAATGGATTAATAAATGCAAACAATGTGCATTCTTTGTTGGAAAATAATGGTTAACAAATCTTCCCTTCAACCTATTTCAGTTGAACAACCTTTCATGCAATGGGGCCTTGATTTCATAGGTATGATTAATCCTCATTCTTCTCAAGGCCACAAGTGGATTTTAACAACCACAAATTATTTTACTCATTGGACTGAAGTTTTAGCTCTTAAAGAAGCAAATGAGACATCCATTATTTCTTTTTATGAAGGTATTGTTTCTAGATTTGGTGTTCCAACCACAATAATTTTAGATAATTCTCTAGATTTTCTTAGAGAAAAAGTAACTAATTTGGCTATTAAACATGACATTTACTTGAGCACATCATCCAATTATTACCCTTAAGGTAATGGATTGGATGAAAGTACAAATAATAATTTGCTGAGGATAATCAAAAGAACACTCAAAGAGAATCAAAGAGCTTGGCACACAAGATTGAATGCAACACTGTGGGTTGATAGAGTAACTCCTAAAAGGTAAATTGGGAATTCACCCTACAAGATGGTTTATGGAAGAGAGGAAAGAATTCCTATCTCTCTTGAGATACCATCCTTAGATTTATTACATCAGCTTGAGTTGATTGAGAATGAGCCTATGCAGGTCAGATATGCAGAGCTGATGGAATTACAAGAATTAAGGGATCAGGCCCAAAAGAATATGGAAAAACATCAGAACTAGTTAAGAACACCTTTAACAAGAAGGAAAAAATGGGATTTTTCTAAGAAGGAGGAACTGTGTTAAAATGGAATGAAGATACGAAAATATAGGAACTCATACTAAATTTGACACTATTTGGAGTGGTCCTTACATGATTTTAGCCTACAAACAACATAATGATTTTCAACTTGTGAAACTGAATGGAGAGGAACTTCCCATTCCTATGAATGGTGTGTTATTCAAGCATTTCTACTGAAATTTTCTCAATGCTAGTTATAGTAGGATACCTAGGATTTCATTTCAATAAAGTGATTACGCATTCTTACAATAGTTTTCATTTTCAATAAGTGCATTTCATGCACAAGATCTGGTTTCTTCCCCTCTATCTTTTCTTGTTTTGTCATTTGGGAAAGGAAAAAGTGTTCAAGGTGAAAACAAAGTGTTTTGGGAAGCTCTAAAGTGCATAAACTCCATCTCCAAATCAGCATACATTCTAAGTTATGCATGCTTCATCCTTGCCAATGAATTAGTCTTTTGGTTTAATCTTAAGAAATTTTCAACTCTCATTACAGATCGAGTTAATCAATTTATCCAAACAAAGAAAATAATATTTTGGGATATTTTTAGTGAGTGTTCATTTATTCCCAATAGATTAGTTTGCAGAGGAAATAGGGTGAAATTCTAGATTCAAAACAATTTTCCACTCTCATAAAACTTGAAATAGGAACTACTTATAATAAGAAGCGCAAACTCAAGCTTGAAGTTGGTGTTGGTTATCAAAATTGCACCCATGTCTTAGATCTAAAAGAACCAAGTCATTTGAGAAAAAAATGTATTTTTCTCCAAGTTGTGGGACCTTACATGCTTTAGACAGATCTCCAAATAAGGCCAAGACCTCTATCTATTTCTACTGCTACTGCTAATCCTAATGTTGAAAGGGAAAACTAAGATAATAATGCCAAGGGACTAGGGATAGAAGGATAAAAGAATGGAAAAATAATCTAAGGAAGGTGATAGCACCAAAAAAAGAGGGATGAACACTATCTATTCTGAGAAAAATGAAGGGAAAGACATCAAGGGAGGCTAGGCATGCATAACACAGACCAACACACATTTACATGATTAGTTTTCATGAAACAAAACTAGAAAAATGGTGATGCAAGGAATGTAAAATGACACAACAAGAAAATAGAGTAAAAGAAAGGAAAGAAGAAGGAATGAAAACACACTAGGACAGAGAATAGCCACAAAATGATGCTTCCATTACTTCTAGAAATGCATAGATTGTTACAATGACAATGAAGGTCGATATTCACATGCATGAGTCAGATCTAGAGGTCTGCAACTCAAAATACAAAGATATGAAGTCCTTAGCAATTGTGTAAGGATCCAAAATGTCCAACATTAACAATGAGCCCAAATCTTACATTTATAGATGAATCGATGGAAGGAGAAGAGAAGGAGGGAAAACCTAAATTTTGAAATATAACCACAACCAAAAAGCATTCAATTCCTACAAATTCCCCCATGAATCTATCAAATGCACTTCCCGAATTCTGTTTGGCATTTTGGAGAAGGAAAGAAGGAAGATCGATCAAATCTTGCTTTGGTTGGAGAAATTAGATCTTCTCATCAATTCCCAAAAATATTTTTTCCCATTTCTCACCTACTAGATCTAGCAAGGATTTAAATTTAAATGTCTAGCACTATAGCCTACTTCATCAACTATCAATCGAGACTAGGCGTGCGCCGATTGGACCTCTATAGAAAAATATATGGTCTGTCGAATATTTTCAGAGCCATTTGCGCATGCAAGACAAATGGCACACATGGAATAGATGAAAGTATGACCAACTATGTAAATGTTCTTGTCATTTCGCCACTTATCACTCATTTATTTACTGCAAGGATTTGACACCTTGTTGGTGTACTTTGATTGGTTGCGTGTGGCACAATCAAACATGTCGAAGAATTATTTAGTAGAGAATGGCACGGTGGAGGGAAAAAAATTATGCATGCAGAATAATAAGGCATAGGAGGATGATAGAAGGAAGGCACACTCAATTGTAATGCACTTGGAGGAAATGGGAATTGAGTCTCTCTTATCACTTCTTGGTTCAACAACCATCCCAAACACGTTGGCATATCATATAGATTAATCTTGAGCTCACTTGAGGCATGTGTAGCTAAGTAGCCCCTCCTTTATGTGAGCTTCATGAGAATGCTCCTTCTTAACATGAGGATGTAATATAACCAGAAAATAAGTGCATTCATTCATGGAATTTAAGATATAAGCATTAACTCCTAACCTAATGCACCCAAGCATAGAACAACATGATCAACTTAATGTAAGTAGAATTAACCATGAGATAACATCAAGGAAACTTGTAACACACATATGAACATAAGGAAAATGCATGATCAAGATCCATCACATGAGTGTTTTAGAATCACTTCATTATATTTATAAGCCAAAATATGGTAGCCAAGATTACATCAAGAGAGTTCCATTTTTGGAAATGTTCACACTAACAGAGCTTAATTTACATCACAGATCTCTCCATTACACATTTTTCGCCATCTCTCCTACTCCATATCTATGATTACGTCTCTCTCTTTTCTTTCTCTGCGAGAACCATCATACATATAGAGTAATCATCCTCCTTCTATCTTAACTACTCATCATTCTCTCTTGCCAAATCTTGAGGGAATCTGGTCATGATTGCTCTACCACTACCCAGGAATATGCCAGGTGTTTTCATACATTTTCCTCAATCGAGTTCCTTTAGAATGCATGTGCTAGCTAATCCTTCACAACATCGAATCCTTGTAATATCAAGATAACCATATTAATGCCTTGTAATATCCTTTCCTTGAGTTACAAGTCTTCATGGCTTATCCACATCTGTATCTGGTCACTTTTCTATTTTCTCCCTACATGTCTTTTCTTGATGTCCAAAACTCTCTAAGTCCCAAATCCATTCTGCCCTAGTGTGAGCCTTAGTGCCTCTTCAAGAATTACTTCTACGTGTGCCTTCATGCCCTAAGTTTTTGTCCCACAAAGCTTCATACCTTAGGTACTTAGGTACTTTAGGGGCCCAACATCACCCCACATTAAACTGGATGTTGTCCCAAAAATCCTCCACACTTACTAAAAAAATATTTTTGACGTAATACTACTGCAAAGAATGAAGAATAGAGTTTGGGAGAGAATATAAATAAATAATTGAGGAATGGGGGTGGGATGCTATGTGATCAATTGGAGGAGTTTAGGTAACTCCACATCTATCTTATCCTTCAATTTTTCCCATACATTCAACTTAGATAAGGCCTTTCCTGGAACTTCACCTATGACACTTGGTGCCTAGTGCGGGGTGATCTAATCCACCCTCCTCTTGGTGTGTTGATAGCCACCCCAACTCGCTGCACACCATCAACTAATTCATCCGCTCGGTGATGGAGTCTTGAAGCTTCAAATCTCAAATCCATCTTTTCACATTTTATATTGATTTTCTCCTTCGGTCCGTGGTGTTCATGAACAATTGTGCATGCTCCACCTTGTTGGTGGGGATGGTCTCCTGTAACAATTTTAGGGCTTCCTCTTCCTCTATCACCCATGCATCGATAATTGGCTCACATTTTCTACAGACTATTGAAGCCCTTATCTGCTAGTATATTTGCCTCCTTGAGTTGGGAGAGAAAATCTTCCAACTCCGTGATTCGGCTTCAATTACGACCTTGTTTTCTTATTTTTCCTTTGTGATATATGTAGATGTGGGGCCCGCACCATCCTTTATGTTAACAAGTAACATCCCCATGAGTTCCTCAAGGTACTCCATCTCATCCCCATAATTGGTCCTAACTTGGCTCACCAACGTCAAACATTTTCCCAGAATTTTTTCACGATGGCACCAACTTGGTCATACAACTCCTTCATTCACCCCTATTCTCCCCTTGACCCCTAGCACAACCTATCTATTTCCTTCTCCTTTCTCTTCTTCTCTATTATTAAGGTCCGAATATTGGCTCCTACATCCAAGCTTTGCCAAATCATCTATGAAGAAATCTTATGTAATGCATTGTATGCGTGCTCTTTCGTGAGGTTGTTAGGATCTACCACTTTATATGTATATCCTCCCTTTTCTTTTAGTGAACAGTCTCAATCGCATGATCATTAAACTCAAACTCAAGTTCCCAAAGCATGGCAATGCATGTACCATCTTAGCATCTTCCTAGTCCTGGGCACACCCTCATCTTAATCTATCAAATCCCAACCATAAATTTTCTGGTGGGAGGGTGGCCTGGAATCACGCATATAGGACCTTCATGGGGTCATCCAAAATTTTATATGTGGGGACATGGGTGTCCACTTCTTATTTGTAGATTTGCACTTAGTTATTTACTTCTTCACCCTGGGGTGAATCTATTATCCTCCTTTATTGTAAAGGAATCCCCTTTATCTCCCTTTAGGCCGACATTTTGTGGTGTAGCGGCCTCGCGTGCTAGAATCTTCCCAGCCCCAAAAGAGTGTTCTTCTTCTTCTCCCCACACCTCTCCCGCATCCATGGTCTCGCCTTAGTTTCCTAACCCTCTAACTCAACTTCCGCTTTTTCCTTGAAAGTGGAGGGTCTTCTTCCACTCCTTTGTCTAATCCTCTTGTGGGGCTTGATGTGTCATTTGTGTTTTGTTTCTTTTCTTCAGGATCTTCCTTTTTCTCTTTCTCTCCCTCATGCCCACGATAATGAAGCCTTGACACCACCTTGTACCAAATTTTTGGTGCCCTTACTACCATTTTATCACATGTAGTACTTCCTTTTCTTGGAAGTATCTAACTTCCCTTCTTCCTTCTCTTCCTATTCTTCTTCTTCTTCCTCTTGTACTACTTTCATGGGTGGGATAGGCATTCCCCATGGATTTGGAAAGGGGATTTTGTAACCTCCACCTCAATTCCATCTTTTTTTGGGGCATAGCTATATAAAAACCCAATAGATGTATCCATTGATGGTAACGCTAACTTGGGGGTGTAAGTCCACAAGGTTTGGATCCAAAAATTTGACATAGGAATGTCGAGTTATATACTTTTATGTAGTGTGTAATGTGTGGACATCAGCATCCATTGTTTCTACATAAAAATAAACTTCTACGCATCCTTGATCTAGTTGATGGTGTACTTCATATATCCGGGCCGTGAATCAAGAGGATTTTGCACCATGAACCCATCTCTCCTATTTCCATCATAAACCTTACTAGGTAAAAGTGTTGGGTAATGAAATTTTTTACCTTGTCTCCAAAAACATTTAGTAACTCATGGGGGATGTGCCAGTCATTCTCAAAAGATCCACGTAAATGATCAAACCATATATTCATTCGAGCCTTATAGGAACTCGAGATGGTTCCATCATAAGTGAACTTTATTAATTGACTGTAGGGGACACGTGCGCGGGTGAGTGAAACCAAAATTTCTCATTTGGTTCATTTGGGATAGAAATATCCTAGAACATAATCAATAACAGGATGTAGCCCCAAGTGATCTTCACTCCTGCCTCGTTCTATACCCGTACATCTTTGATAATTCCAATCACAATGAATTGGGAAAAATTGTAGTGTGCCCTCTTGGATACCCTATAGGAGATGTACAAGAACCTCCGGTTAATGTCCATACAAATTTTTATGTACCCAATTTGTAGCTAATGATCCAAGAGGAAACTCTCAATGCTGGGTCTAGGAGATCTTCAATTACCTATGCCCTACCCCCTTCTCATAGTTCAGATTTTTCACCAGCTCCTCAATCTTGGTTGTGTAACATAAATCAAGTGTCATATCCTCTATAGTGTTCCACAGGCCCGTAACCATCCGAATAAAATGGCATGTGATCCTCATTCTTCTTCCCATGAAGTAGAAGAAATCTTTGTGCACCTATGACATTAACCACATGAAAAGCAAGGAAGGTTTGGAAAAGAAGGGTAGATCCCATAACTACAAAACTCTAATCTTTTTAACTCTTGTTTCACCGAGTCGTCTACCTTAGGGTTTTGAGATTTTCCACCATTGGAGTGTCCGATACTAGCTTCATCTTAGATATTTTTGGTTGTATTCAATGATCTTACATTTATATAGATTCAAGCTCTAATTTTCAACCTTAATAACTCCAGGAGGGTATTACATCTCCGAGTAGATCTCCACAGATCCTCCTTTTCCACCACTAGTTTCTTTGTTCGAGTCTTCTTTGGTGCCATCTCCCTCTCCTTTTTTATTTGTACCCTAGGTGTTGTGTTTCTTTCTTTTGACTACCCTAACTTGATAACTTCCCTACTTCTCTTTCATGTAACCTCCTTCTTTCTTTGTTTTCTTCTTCCCTCCATCCTATGTCACAATATTTTACTACATCATTACATAACTCCACTGGTTCATGATAGTAATTCGCATTGGTCTTCTTCAAAAATCCTCATTGCACTTTGAGCTTGAGAGCACAAAAGAAATTATCTAAGGAAAGGTAGTTGAAATGACTATTCTTATCTCTTATTTATAGTTTATTGATGCCTTAGAGTTCCTCTGACCACATGTCTTG
Source organism: Taxus wallichiana var. yunnanensis (assembly GCA_018340775.1). Lineage (NCBI taxonomy): Eukaryota > Viridiplantae > Streptophyta > Pinopsida > Cupressales > Taxaceae > Taxus > Taxus wallichiana. Next base: position 312,438,382 of record CM031236.1, read on the forward strand.
ATCTCACCTTTTAATAAAACACTTTATTTCACTTTAATCAACTTTCGTGACTTCCCTCATGCTTTGCATCGATAACCTTTAGGTGCTCCAATACCACTAAAATGCCACAGACCTCCTTCATGTGCATCACTTTGTGCTGAAGTACATAACCTCTACGCTATCTACTAAGTAGTTCCCTATAATGATGCCTACCTTATGTCATACCGTGTGATCCTTCCCTTCTTGTTTTCTTCATATTCTTTCAACCTACCTTCATAACCACATGAATTTATGCACCTTAGCCATTATGTTGCTCGTTCTTTTATCTTCACACTAATTTTTCCCAATAGTCCATCATCAAAGAATTTTGGCCTCCATGTTCAATATAGCTACTACTTCACCCCACACAAAAATGTATGCCCGGTCCCCTGCACATATAATCTCTTATAATGTAATTAGCTACCAGTGCACCAACACACAAAACAAAACCAAATACGACAAAAAGGAAACAACCGAAAGAAAAATTACTAAAAGGAAATCTAATCTAATTTTTAATACCGCCTTATTTTTAACTACATAGAAGCCTTATTTATAGTGGGGATTCAACATACTCCCATTAAAATAAACTTGTAACCTCGTCCCATTAAGCACTTCAGAATCGAACACACACGAATCAAGGATGTACAAGATGATGTATGGTCTTAACCAATGGAATTTCAGTTTCTCGGATGGTGTAAAAATTTAGAGTCATAAAGCAAGACCATCTGCCCAACATCAAATTGTTGTTTTTTATATGACGATCATGCCATTATTTTTACCTTCTCTTCTCGTCTACCTAACAAGTGATCACCTTTCATCCAACTACATTAATTTCTCCATGTAATCCTGTAGTGGTTGTTCGTCAGCTAATCCTCCTACGTGCATAATACGTAGAGACGGTAACATAAACTCTACTGGTAAAACAAATTCTACACAAAACACCAATTGAAATGGTGTGGCCTTGTTCAATCTCTTGTAGGTTTTCCTATATGCCCATAGAACGGTTGAGACTTTTTCATCCCAATCTTGTCTCCCACATCACAAATTTTGGTCAGCGTGTGACTTAGTATCTTGTTAAATGCCTTAGTGGTTCTCTTAGCTTGAGGGTGGTAAGGGGTGGTCTTGTGATGGGCCACCATGAAATCTACTAAAAAAATCCTAACCATCTCATTTAAAAAATGTGTGCCTCTGTTACTAGTCAAGTTTAAAGGGCACCCATACCTATTGATTATGTTTTCACACAAGAATCTTGTTGTTGTGGTTTCCATGCAATCCTTCATAGGCACTTCCTTTACTTACCTTGTTAAGTAATCAGTACAAGTAATGATATAGTGCAAACCATTCCTTCACATGACAGGTGAAATTGGTCATATAAAATCAATCACCCACTTCTCAAATGGTTTTGCACTAGTTATCGGTCTCAAGGGCATCTCATCTCTTCTTTTTGGTTTACCAAGGTACTAGCAATGGTCAAAGGCCTTGAAAAACTTAATATGATTGTGGTAGATTCTTTCCCACCAAAGCCCCTGCTAGTAGAATATTCCGTGTGGTGGTATTTTGTGCATAGTGTCCTCTTGTAATTCCACCATGTGCTTCATCCATGATTCGCAACTTGTTTATGATCTAACATGTATTGGTGCAAAACCTCATCACGGCCTAGATTTTATAACTCTCCACTAATTAACATGTAGGGTGTGGTGTGTATGGATAACTACTTTCTTTCCATAGTATTCATTCCATCTAGTGCCACACCCATTTTGAGAAACAATAAAATTTCTTCCAAGTCATAGGACGTGCACCACAATCTAAAAAATTACACATCTGGCATTGTATCCTCAATGCTTTGCATGTCCTCCCCTAATTCAATCCTTGATAAATGATCAGGTCCCAAATTACTCTTACCTTGTTTCACAACAATCAAAAACTCAAATTCTTGAAACAACAGGATCCACCGGCATATGCGCCCTTGTAAAATAGGATTGTTTACCAAGTACATCAATGCCATGTTGTTTGTGTACATAAAGGGTGTTTCTAGAGATATTTCCTAAATTTGTGTAGCGTGTAGATCATTGACAATGCTTTATGCCCACTTTTAGTATAGTTATGTTATGCTTGGGTTAGCTTTCTACTAGCAAAACACAAGGGGTGGTAACCAATTCCTTCTCCAAGTTGTGCTAAGATTTCCCCAATTGTAATTCTTAAAGCACCAACATGTACATGGAATGGCTTATCCCAAGAAGAAAAGTGTAATATGGGAACAATGATAATATTATCCTTCAATGTATCAAATGTTGTCTGTTAAGCCTCTCCCCAATGAAATATACATCCATGCTTTAGAAATCCTTCTAATGGCACGGTGATTTTAGCATACCCCCTTATAAAATTTTGGTAATACCCCATATGCCCAAAGAATCCATGATCTGCACTCTAGTTGGTAGGCTCCCCCAATCCCACATTAATGATAAATTTGGTAGGATCCACTAGCAAACATTCCTTACATATGATATACCCCAACAAGGTTACAAATGGAGTAGTGAAGAGACATTTCTTGATGTTGAGGGATATGCGCAACTACTGAAATATCTTGAACATCAACTGAAAATTTTCACAATGGTCTTTCACTAGTCCATACATTGTCAATCATCAAGGTAGACTTGAAGAAAATTATGGATGAATTCTTTAAATGCTAGCACCAAAATGTGTGAAAACACACCAAATTCATTTTTGTAGTCATTTTTACCCTTATCACAAAAGAAAGGTACCCCATGCATGCCGACCTATTGCCCAAAGTGTTGGGTGCTCACCCAAGGCATGTGCGGGAGCCGAGTCTCTCTTTTATGTGAGTTTAGCAGAAACATCATCTATGATCCATGTTCAAGGGTTTCGAAAGGAGTAAAACATACAAGCATCATAAAGCTCATAACAAAGATCTAGATCTTTACAATGCTCCAAAAGAAAATGCTTAACATATTGGATAACTTATACCAAAACAAAAAGAAGTTGTAAAAACACTCATAATTAATCATAAACATAAATGCAAAAGAATTCGAGAAAGATTTATGCATTAGAATCATCAATGTTTATATTCATCAGTAACTCGGTAACCTAATTATATTCATGGTTTCATTACAAAATGTTACGGAGAGAAGCTAGACTCATATGACTAGGCCCACAAAATAAATTTATAACCCCATACCCTTGATACATCCTTCCCTAAGCATAATTTCCCAAACTAATAGAGTTCTTGCAGTATTTCTACAAAGCTCAACCCACTATCTAGTTGTTTTTTTCCTTTTGCAAGTGCTTGTATATATAGGCTTTATGGGCTGCCAACTCATCCTCCAAAGAACCTCGGATCCGATGCCAAGTGTCTAAATGTGGTACTCCATGTGGGCATTCTCCTACAGCCCGAGATTTCCACCTTTTACCATGATGAGATTCTATAAGCTTCTACCCCAGGCATGCTCCTTGCTGGGCCACCCTTTCACTAGGCTGGCACCTTATCCACTCTGCATGCATAGTCGGGTCATGCTTTTCATGTGTTCTACCAAAACACCCAAAATGGCTAAGTCTTGAACCCTTGGTTCTATCCACATGTGCACCATGGGTTTCCTTAAAACCTTCTCTAAACCCTACCCTGCACACTTTATCCTTGCATGTGTTCCTTCAACTAGTCCCTACGTGCTTATGTGTCTTTTTAAACTTAGCCAATATCTTAGGGGCCCAACATTACCCCACACTACGCCTGTTCTCCATCCACGGGAACACTTCTCTAGAGATGGAAAGAAAATGGTGGACTTACACCGTGGGATAAGAATAAGGGGATGAAAGAATATGGAATGATGGAATCACTGCAAAAGGCTAGGAAAATCCTTTGCAAGTCAAAGATCCAACTTGTTCAGGCATCGACTTTGTTTTGTGCTTTCTGATAGAGGTCACCAACCAGGGTGCTCACCTCATCAAAATATAGCCCATTTCCTCGTGTGCTTATGGTGTTGGCAATTTTATTTAACTCTTTTCCCACATGATCCAATGCATCCATTCTCCACGTAATCTACAGTAAACTTCCTTCAACCAGTTTTTAATTGAACCCCTTAAGGCTTCAATGGCTTCAAAATTTCTTTCGACCTCGTAAAGGGTTTTGTCCCTTTCTACCCTAGTCCCTTTAGTCTTTCCTAGAAATCCTTGAGTTACGCTTCATGAGTGGTGACCAAGATGCCTACCACTTTGTCTCTATCTCGCACAATTATCATATGAAGCCTCAAAGAAGATGGGAAGTGACTTTTATATCAGCAAGAACCTTGTTGTACTCTGCTATGAATGCCATGAAATTCAATTTATCTTCCTTCTCCAATCATGCGGCCACTTCTTCTACAGATTAAAATGCTAACAACTACCTTTCCATGGTGAGGAATCTTGTTAAATCCTCTAGGCATCCTAAAGTAGATATGTACTTCTACGCGGAGGGTACTTAGGTCCTGGATGCTTCAATATTATAGCATTATTTATAGCCTCCACCTTTGTATAGCGCACCCACCTTGGCCTTCTCATCTTTTAGCTCATACGCCGCAATTGGGTACTAATTAGTTTCTCCTAGCTAAGATCCTTGGCCCTTCCAACTAGTTCTTCCTCTTTCTTCGTAGGTCCTCCTCCGATCTTTGATTCTATCACTCTACCCAAAGAGTCTAGCCTCTATTTCAATGGAGACCTTGTTCAAACATGTTACACACTGACCATTAATGTGAGAGTTCAAGCATTCACCATGGGCTTATCTTCTATTGGCCTCGTAATGTTATTATTACCCCTTTGCTTACCTCAAATTCCATCTTGTCAAGATGGGACTCAATTGCCCATGAGAGCATCTTCCTTGTCCACGGGTAGATAGCCTCCTTCTCAAAAGATGACATGGGTATGAGGTTTTTTCCGGAATCATGCTTTGGAACTACATGTGAAACACTTTATTGGGGTCATTAATGTAACCCATCCCTGGCCTCTCCTCCCCTACCTTCCTCCCATGCACGTGCCCTTAGGAATAATTATAATTAAAACGGGGCCTCCAGTGCTGCCATGGTCTTTTTTCTGCGCTCTCCTCCTCCTCGTTTAACACTTGCCTAGCGCTACACTTCAACTTTTCCTCCTCCAAGGTCTCAATGGACTTTGTTTTTCTCACTCTACCACCTTAGGTATCTTCTCCTTTGTAAGGCTTGGGGCCTTCTCGTGCCGGCCGCGCCATCTCCCTCACTTCTCATGTTTTGGGTGCCTCTCCCTTCCCGGTTATCCTCGCACCACACGAAGAGGAAACCCTACTCCTCTTCTCTACCTTCTTCATCCGAATCATGTACGTTGAAAATAGGTGGCCCTTGTTCTTTTTCTATCTCTCCTTTCCCACCGACATCTTCTTTGCTAGCTTCCTCTTCACCTATGTGCTTGTCCAAAATTCCAAAGTATCTTCGAGGTAGTCTCTCTTCTAGCCTCCGCATCTTCCTAATCGGGATTCGGTGTCGGTGACTCTATTTCTTCTTCTCCTGAAAGAGGGTTTGAAAACCCACAAGCGAGGATCACGAGGGACGACGTGCACATCAACGGATGTGCGAACGGCAGCGTGAAGAGATCTCGGGAGGAGCGAGCATCAACCAAATGTGCATGCAAAGATTTGAAACACGGGCAGAACCTGGTTAAGCCATAAAACTCTCCTCTATCTCATAGATCAAAAGACGTGTACATATAGGAGGTGCTGAGTAACCCCCAATGCTGCAATCATGACAACTCGAGTAGAGAGGGGGAGTTACATTCCCAGAATAGAAGTGTAACTCCCAATGATGCATATGACGCATTGACGTCTTCGACATTAATCGATGCGGCCTTGCTACCGACGCACCGACGCGACGTAAGGGAATCTCATAATGACCTCTAAATGACACATGGACCTACGATCTCAACTAAGTGAGATGACTCACCTAATGATGTGGAAAATACACACACCAACACCCCCCCTTCATCGTAACTTAGGATGAGGCGGCAAGTCAGAAATGAGAAATGGGTCCCGGCACAAAGCCTGATGAGGTACCCATGTACAAGAAAGAATGTCCCAAGCAGTGAAGGAAAACCCAGTGGGAAAAACATCTACCACAAGAGAACAACACACTCTCTAATCTAAGAAAGATACCAAATATGGGTCCCGACCATAGACGAGCCTGAAAGGGTACCCATGTACAAGGAGGAAATCTCTCAGAAAGAAGAAGAAGAGAGAAGAAGAGGGAGACGAGAGGAATGCAGAAGATGCCATGGACGGATCTGAACTCTGCAACTCTAGGAAGTCTCCCAGAAGAATGTCGATGACGAGATCGTCTGCCTCTGGACTGAAGAAGAGCCACCCGCAACGAATCGCTGTGCCTCGCCCTTAGGAAGGACAGAAATGACGTCTTTGGAAGTCCGCCCACTCCACAAAGGAAAAAAAGGCAAGAACACGAAGAACTGCGAGTCGGGTGCCTTTGAAGTGTGACATAGGTCTAGCGAGTGAGTGCTAAGGAACCGAAAGTAATGCCACGTGCATAGAATCGTGAGAGTGAAGAGGAACACCCGCAGTAAAGGATGTCAAGTGATGTGAAGGGAACAGAACATCCTCCACAACAAAAAAGGGATCCACAATCGAGGGTGGATCAATGAAGGTCTCTGGAAATGTGGAAGTGAAATGATTCCAGAAGGGGCACTCCCAACAACAGAGATGATGAACTCCTCTCGAAACACCGTAGATGGATGAGGACCCCGTAGTGCATCACAAGTAGACTCTGCGAAAAGACGAATAAGGTCGTAGATACTCGTCCCAATGAGGGGGCTCAACAAAAGTAAGAGCGATGTCGATAGGTATGAGTCATCCAATGAAGGTAGAGGAGTGAAATAGGCCTCGCACACCTTTGGAAGTGGAAAGGAGGTGGTGTAATGAAAATGTGAGACCGAGTAGAAGGCGCTCGATATCTCGATGAGATGTGGGGGTGACAACAATGTGCGGAATAGTGAGAGAAAGAGGAGAAGAGTCCTCTGTAGTACTCTCGACATTAGAACTGGATGCACAATCCTCGTCATCGAGGTAGAACTAAGCGAGCGTGTCGGTGGGGCTGTCATCACACGAAGAAATGGAGGAGACAACTGAATCGGCGGCGGCGGTGGCGGCAGTATGTGAAGGGTCTCCATAGAAGGACTGAAGAATGCTCCAGACACGGTGAGGTGGATCTGAGTCTGCCACGTGAAACCAGAGAGAACGAGAGACATGCATCATCATGTGACCAAAGACATGGTCACAAGTGTCGAGGAAGTCCTCTAGATGACGATGATCAGCGGGTGCAGGAACTGGCCCAAGCAAGAAGGGTAAAAGACCCTCGTGGGCGAAGTAACGTTCCATGGAAGCACGCAAGGTGAATAGGTCTCTCTCCCGGTGAGAAGTGGCGGAGGTTGTAAGGCGATCCTATGACGCTCACGTCTGGAAAGAGCACTCTCCATGATGAAAAAATGCAAGATGCAAGGTGCAGGACGTCGGACTCAGCCGATAATGCGTCTGCATGTGTAGGCCCAAGAGTACAAACAACCCCCCCAGAATGCGGCACTTTATAAAAGTAGTGCGTTTACAAAATTGGCAATGCCATCACGTAGAGTGCGGAAAATCATGCAACTTTGACCAAGGAAGCGCTCAGAAACGAGCAGCGAGTCAAAAGTTATCGCATTAAAACGATTCCCGCAACTGATGGAAAAATGCACTAGATATTGTAAACACATTAAAAAAGTACACGAAACGGGTGCAAAGGGTATCGTGTGGGTACTCGTTGGAAATGGCACGAAATTTTAGGCATAGTTTGTTTTGACTACGAGGGGGTTAGCCTCCTGCCAACCCCGGACCTCGCCCTCCGTCTTCGACAGGCGTAGGAAGGTCAAATTACAAGCAAAATACAGCCCAATAAATAAAAATACCAATGCCAAACTGAATGTTTTAATTTTTAAACACTTTAAAACATTAAAAAAAGTGGAGAGGAGGGGCCCACGTTGGAAGAGTGGACTGTTCAAGCTCCTGTCAAGGACCACGTGCTGGTTGTGCAGCAGAAAACGTCCAAAAAAAACAGCTGTACAGGTCACTGGAGGTCGCTGGAGGCTGAATGAGGGTGCTGCAGACACATGGGAGGTCGCTGGAGGTGCTGGGAGCAGGTGTGGCAGGTCTGCACAAGCTGGAGGAGCCGTTTGAAGACCCAAAACGCCAAAAAACGCCCAGAAACGCCCAAAAACGGCTGTGCAAAGTCAAAAAACGTTTTCCAATGCTGGAGGCAGTGTCTGGCTGGCTGCACAAGCAGGTGAAGACCCAAAACGCCCCAAAAAACGCCTAACAATGCCAAAAAACGTTGAGCAAAGTCTGTAATACGTGCCAATGCGTAGAAAAACGTCCAAAGCACAGGAAAAACGGGAGCTAGAGCGGCTGAGGTCTGTTTGTTGCTGGAGGATGCTACGAGCCAGAGATGGAGGGAGCAAGAGGCAGCAAAGAACCACGAAGCCCATGCAAGGATCGCAGCAATATGAATAGTGAGCAAGAAAACTGAAAACAGATGAAGAAGACTATCCAAAACCCAAACAAAGCACGAAGCTACGAAGTCTAAGACCAACACCACTATAAGCCCAGTAAAACCAGCACTTCTAGAGCTCAGATCTGAAACTGTAAACACTCCAAAACTGCATGCAAGGATGCAAAAACCGTTAAACCCCAAAAACGAAGCCACGAACACCAAAACCAAACCACGAATAACCCGAACGGAGGTATGAAGCCCGAATCTCAGTGCAAGTAGAGCACGGTCGGAATATCCATTACGACACACGCTGCGAGAGATCGTATATCACGCCGGAAGCCGGAAAACGCGCATGCGAAATGCCGATGAGTGCACGGATCCACAAGATCCGCTCTGATACCATGAAAGAGGGTTTGAAAACCCACAAGCGAGGATCACGAGGGACGACGTGCACATCAACGGATGTGCGAATGGCAGCGTGAAGAGATCTCGGGAGGAGCGAGCATCAACCAAATGTGCATGCAAAGATTTGAAACAGGCGTAACTTGGTTAAGCCATAAAACTCTCCTCTATCTCATAGATCAAAAGACGTGTACATATAGGAGGTGCTTTGAGTAACCCCAAAGTCTTGCCGCAATCATGACAACTCGAGAGAGAGGGGGAGTTACATTCCCGAATAGAAGTGTAACTCCCAATTATGCATATGACGCATCGACGACGTGCCGACATCGATGCGCACCGACGCCGACGCACCGACGCGTAAGGGAATCTCATAATGACCTCTAAATGACACATGGACCTACGATCTCAACTAAGTGAGATGACTCACCAAATGATGTGGAAAATACACACACCAACACTCCCAAGGACTCCTTGTCTAATGGATTTTTTGGCTATGGAGTCTTTTCCATAAATAAGCACCTCTTCTTGCGTGAATACATGCTTGTCCTAGTTCTTTTCCTAGGGGAGCCTATTACCTATGTTTCCCCAAAACTTGGTATTCTCCTCTCGGCTCCTTTTCCACCTTGGGCACGGGTTTCTTCTTGCCGTTAGATCCCTGCATAGATACCTCATTTTCCAAATATGTTCCCTTCTCTCGATTTGGATCTTATGTAGAGGTACATGGGCACCGCTGATCCTCCTATAATGGGAAAGGTCATGGGCTTTGTCATTTGTACTTCATGCGACATGTACCTCTCCACGTATGCGCGCTTGCACAGATAGACCAACCCTTTGCACATTTCCATGTGCTCTCGGTGCCTAGATTACTAAGGTCCAGCTTTCAAATTCTTGGACTCTTTAAACTCGTTTACTCCCGCTTGAAGTATTGAGTGTGAAGGTGAAGGGGAGCTTGCACCATGGGATCCATATCTCATCTATCGGTTTGAACCTAACTAGGTAGAAATGTTGGCACAAAACAAATTCTACTTCTCCTTCTCGCTAGTGATTGTTCAGAATCCTCCATTCTCGTCCCGAACGCGTTCTTGAGCACGTATACCATTTCTCTAGGTGCGCCTTGTGCATAGTTGTCATGGAGTCACATGTGTATTTTTCAAAACTTTTTACGGGTGAAGGGTCCTCAACCAAGTACTCCCATATGAATTTTTCTGATGCATCAGTTACTCCAATCTCTAAAAAAATGATTGTCAGTAGGACATTACCAAATAGGATCCTATCTCCTTCCTTCACGCAGCTTACAATCTCATCCGCGATGAACATAGACAAGTTATAGATGGTGCCTCTCGATATTTTATCGCAAACATGTAACCATGGCTTATTGACTGGTTCCATCTCTCCTAGCTATTTAACTTGGTCACTAGATGCATGGCCATTCTCATTACTTGGGTCCTTGATGTCTCGTATAAAGATAATATCTTGACCCCTTTTTGTATGCATAGGCAGCGATAGTCTCCTTAATTGTCTCTTTATCACCTAGGTCATCTTCCAAACCATCTCCTTCACAGTTGAGGCCTATGAAATGTGAGATGAGTTGAGGGGTAATGTGCATCTTGCACCCAACAAAATGGAAGTAGTCCTCATGCACGCGCAACATCAGCCATTGATAGGGGTGCTCAGGCTTCCCAAGGTAAGGTAACTCAAAGAGTTACAATAACCCTTTCATTTTCCAACTTGACCTTCACATCATCATTATATATGGGCAAGCCCTCTGTTGTCCTTCTATTTGTTGGGCACACTAGCTCCAGTGCCATCTCCTCCTCGATCATGCTCATACGATGATTATAGTTGTTTACAAACATGTTCCTTAGATGGGACTTCCACTCATTCCCTATAATTACTCCATTTGGGTATTGCATTTCTTCATACCACTCTTTGTTTGTATGTGCGTCGAGTTTCTTGTTGTTTTCCCTAGCCCTTTCCCTTCTTGGGTGTGCTAACCTGGTTTCTTGGGTGCCATTTTATAGGTTCGCTTCTTACTCTAGTCACTTCATGTAAATATGTTCTTTCACTCTTTCCCACCTTAGATCATTAATTTTTAAAGAAAATTTCTTAAACCCATGCCCTAGTTCTTTAAACCCTAGTTGGGATAATCCTTTCACAAGATGACGCCTCCACACAACTCTTTTACACCCATGAAATCCCCCTTTTCTCGGTTCTTAGATCCACACTAGTCACCCACGCTCAATCTCTTTAAATTTTTTTCTTCACATGGATCGGTTTTGGAAGCCCTAGTTTGCGAAAATGCAAAAAAACTTCTTTCTCCTTGACGCAAAGTGAATAATGAAGTTCCCAAACCTCTATTTATAGTTTTTCCTTTTTTAAGTATTAAATGTTACTTCACCTACCACTACAATTTTTACATTTAATGCAGATTTTTCAAACAAATCTCGACTTTATCACTTTAACTCATACGCCCGACCTGTGTAGGTAATCTTCTAACCTTCTCGCATGCAACCAATCCATATAGATAGGAGACTCTTGCGCACACGTCACCCGTATCAAGGCACTTTTTCTATTCTAATTTTTTCTCTCACCTACCTCATGTTGCTTAATCACTTTTTATTCCTTTGTATATGGGATCCGAGAGTAGCCTTATCTTGACACTAATCATCCTTTTCCATATTTTCTTTCCATGCACCTCTTCAATAGGGCCATTCAACTAGGATTTTCACAACAACTTCCTTGGTACTTTACCAACACTCTCCTTCACATAACTCCACCCCACACTAAAGCGATGTGCGGTCCTCTATGCACTCAAAAATCCTCAAAGAGTAATAAGGGTTACCGGCGCCCAAGGCACAAAACAAAACAACAACATGAAAGGGAAACACAAGAAAAGAAATGCATAAAGGAAATTCTAAACTAACTAGCAAAACTGCCTTATTTACAAACACCAAGAAGACTTATTTATAGTAGGGCTTTAGCCTACTCCCATTGAAGTGTCCAGAAATTTTGTTCCATCCAACACTTGTAACTGGCACGCGCCCGAGTCAAGGATGTACAAGATTTTATAGGGACCTAACCAATGGACCTTTAACTTCCCAGGATGGTGCAAAAACTTAGAATCATATAGTAAGACCATCTTCCCAACCTCAAACTTCTTGTTTCTGATGTGGCGATCATGCCATGATTTTTGCTTTGATTTTTCTACTTTGTTTGGCTCCACTTGCCAAGTGATCGTCTCTCATCCAACTTCATTAGTTCATCAATTATTTCTTCCAGTGCTTGCTCATCACCCAACCGCCCATGCATGCTATTCACAAGAGAAGGTAATATGAATTCAATCGCGTAATGACTTTCAGGCAAAACACAATTGAAATGGTGTTGCTTTGTTCACCTTTTATAAGTTTTCATGTAATCCCATAATATAGCCGATACCTTTTCATCCCAACCTTGTCTTCCGAAATCACAAATTTTGGTCGTGGTATGACTCAATATTTTTTTAAATTCTTCTCGTGGTTCCATTTTCTTGTGGGTGATAAGGGGTAGTCTTGTGATGAGCTACCATGAATTCTTCTAACAGGATCCTCACGGTCTCATTTAAGAAATGTGTACCCCTATTGCTGGTTAAAATTAAAGGAAATCCATACCTTGTGATAATGTTCTCCCACAAAAATCTTACCACTGTGGCTAGCTCTTGTGTAATCTTTAGTTGGAGCTACCTTTGCCCATCTTGTCAAATAATGTGTAAGTGATTACATAGCGTGATCTAGTCCTATGTGCGCTAGTGCAATAAGTCCTATGAAGTCTATTTCCCATTTCTCAAAAGGTTCAGCGCTAGGGATAGGGTGTAAAGGAATTTCATCTCTCTTTCCTAGCTTGCCAATGTGCTAACAATGGTCACACACTTTACAATAGTCTTTCCAATCCTTATACGAGTTTTCAACCATAATCCTTCCATTAAAATTTTACGCATGGTGGTGTCACTGCGCATAATGTCCACCCGCACTTCCTCTCGTGTGCTTCCTCTATGATGGTGAGGCATTCATGCTTTAGTACACATCTGCACAAAAACTCATCTCACCCTTGTAATGTCCCCAATTTAGAACATTAGAACAAGATTTTTTTTTTTTTGATAGGTGCATCCTAGTTCTAAATACATAATTTAGAACTCTCAGATCATAACAATCATTATTATAACAGATAACCATATGTAGCTGTGATGACTTTGAGTACCTCCGATCTATTCATTCCATGACTCAAGAATCTACCGATCTATTCATGAGTATCAAAGAGTTGGCATTTTTTATTTTAACACATCACTCTTGTGGTTTTCTTCCCTAATCCGGGATTCGAATGATCTTTCCAAGGAACCTATCGAATAATTATTACCATTATTCATCGGCATCTCATCCCTCGACTAGGTGATATAGGACAACGCAATCGAGCTTGCGATACTTTGGCCAAAGATTTGAAACATACCGCTTATGTCTTGTATTCCTTGACGACATACTCGCCAACTGGAATATGTCCTTCACCCCATTCCTATGTTATGTAGAATGTCTTACACTGACTCCTGTCAGCCTCCCCTGTCCCAAGTTATTCACTCAAGAATGGATTAATAATATGACAATGATATAAGGATGTTCTCAAGGACTAGGGATATGCTAACATACTGGGTCAACCCTTGTTAACCTTGTGTGTCAAGGTACCCCGAGTCTCTAGGGAAGCCTCATATCATGACCACATTCCTAACCAGTCCCAGAGTAAAAACTTGTTCGAGTTTAAGGTGTAAATCTTAACGAACAATGTAAAGGGTGTCGATAAGTCACTCGCATTTTTGTATCTTCGAGAAGATACTAATCTTCTAGAAGGTACAACCCTATAGTTGACTTGTGCCATCAACCTTCAAATCCGCCTTGAAAAGATCTACTTAACTATAAGGTATTACTTACGTTGAGTTAAAGTTATACTTTAAGACGCTCCTTTTAGGGTAGTCTTTTCCTAACCCCTGGGTTTCTCACCTTAGAATTTCCTTTCTTATTAAGACCCATTTCACAAGAGAAGTTAATAAGATTTGGGGTTTCATTAAGGAGTTCTTTGTTACACAATGATCTAAATTTCAATTTAGCTTTAGATAGAACATAACATAACTACTAAACATTCACAAGTATTCAGTCATATAATCTTTGCAAAGCATACTTAGAGAATCCCAAATGTCTCCAAGGTATACAATAATAACAATGCTCTTAAAATCATTCGAACCGAAGAAGTTCAATCCATAAAGATACGAATGCAAACACATAAGTAACAAATACCTCATTACATTCATTTCTAAGCTAATCAAATACATTTTATGCATTCAGCATATTTGATACAATACTCAACAGCAAAAGAACATCTTTCTTAAAGTAGTACATTTAGAGAATCAAATTAGAATTCATCATAAAACCAAATTAAAAACAATCAACATCATATCAGATCTGCGTGCCTTTACCACTTACGGCAACCATCTGCAAAAATTGTCAACATGGGTCAGTTCGGTGAACTGAGCATGATAAGCACTAATTCTTAAAACAATTGCAATCCACCAATTGTTCTCATTAAACAACCTGTTTATATGAAATCATTTCTTCAAATTCCAAACTTAAATCAGGCTATTCATCCTATATGTTAGAGACTAAGAACATATGAATACAACCTTTCTAAGACAACAATACTCCTACAAGAATGTTTCTAACAATTTCTCAAAGGCAGTTAAAACATTCAACAAGCTCACTGTCTTAATTCTTTTATCATCATAACACATTTCAATGGTATTGACAAGTATACCTATTTATACAGCAACACACATTTTATACCAGTCTCTCCATACAATACCACAGTTTATTCTTGTTATGCCCTTACCGTAGAGATCACAAAAGGATGCAAGAAGAAAGCACACAAGGTTTCCTAACTAGGAGAGAGAGAATTTTCCTATTCAACTTATTATACATCAACATATAAATTACAGTCTAGAAGAAAGAAACAGAGTCAATCAGATTCCTAAATCATAATGTTCTAGACTATACCGACTCCTTTAGAATAATGCAAATACATTTACGCATGCGACTAAATAGTCGAGATTACAAGAAGAACTACAGTTCCATCTAAATCCAATTATAAAAATCACCTGTAGCTATTAAGCAATACAAGAGCTCTCGCGACAAGCAATAGTAAGTAATCCAACCATAACAGACTCAACAATTCTTTTTCATATCATTCATCAACATGAATATACCCATCGCCATTGTTTAACAGAGCACAGCTAGGAGCTTTTTATCACAGTCAGCCACGAGACTAGATAACACTAAAACAAATGACGTTCCATATGCAAATACAACGATATTCACACTAAGTCTAAACACAAACATGCACAGCTTCATTCAACTGAATCTAATCTCTATGAATGTACAAGAAGGACTTTACAGAAGTCACCTCCATTTCATAAGCTCATCCAAGTTTTAACCTAAGTAGAGCCATCCCGCAAACACATCAGGGCTTCAACAGGAGTCGAGTTCACATGGAAATACTGCAAGGGCTCCAACGGAGTCGTATCCAACAAGAACTCACAGCCCGGGTTAAGATTAAAGTCGAATTCATACGAAAACATTCAAGGACTCCAACTGAATCAATACCAACAGTCTACACAACTAAACTTCTACAGAAGTCGATTACAAGATACATATTAAGGATTCCAACAGAATCAATATCAATAAGTATTCACAACTAAGCTTATACAGAAGTCGAAACACTAGTTACATTTCAAGGACTCCAACTGAGTCAATACCAACCGTATTCACAACTAAGCAACAAGTATTCGCAACTGAGCAACAATATTCGCAACTAAGCAACAATATTCACAACTGAGCAAAGATTCGCAACTAAGCAACAGTATTCACAACTGAGCAACAGTATTCACAACTAAGCAACAATATTCATAACTAAGCTTAGACAGAAGTTGAAATACAAGATACATTTCAAAGACTCTCACTGAGTCGATACCATCAGTATTCTCAACTAAACAACAAAGCATTCAAAACTAAGCTTAAGCAGAAGATGAAAACATACGAAACATTAAAAGGACTCCCACTGAGTCATTTTCATATATAATCCCTGAAAACTTTCAATGGAAACTAACCCAAAATTGCTAACACAGTAAGGATTTCTACAATAGTCACATTCAAGTAGTATAATCACAGCAAGCATTCCAACCAGAAGGAACTTAAAGTATTCTAGCAAGATTCAACAGGATTCAACAACAATAAAAGCACAGCCAGTCTCAAACGAAATGAAACCAAAAGGAAGAATAAATACAGTAACCATTCCAACAAGGTCTTCTAAAAATCGAGATTCCTAATTCCACAGGAAAAGAAGAACCAATACATTGCTTCAAACCAACTAAACTGAAATCACCTGAACAGAGTTGTTTTAATGAAAGCATTTGGAGTAAAGCAAGATTTTTAAAAGTCAGGGCCTATCATGCCTGGTAATATCGCTTTAAAAATTTGAAGAAGACCTCTGAATGTGCTCGCGCCTTCTCCTCTTCTTCCACGATAGATTCAGCAACAATAATTTGTTACCCTCATGTCTTATAAACTTTCCCCGATAGAGAAAAGAGCTAGATATTCTCATAGTTGCCATGCAACACCAAGTAGACTGGTTCAAAGAACCAGTGATCAAACAGAGAGAAAACCGGAGCGTATGGAAAACCAAACAACTAAATAGTTTTCCATTTGCATGCCTTCTCGAGCAATCCGTGCTCGGGAACCAAAGTTCATCAATGACATTAACTCCAAGATTCCCGCCCAATCTCCATTGCCACCGACCGCCATAGTTGGCGATTGACAAATGCAAACAAAAGACCATTCCCAGATTTGGCGACCGCCACATCGGTCTCAATAGATATTTACAACCTCCACCAAATCCCAAGTCCTTCATCCTTATCCACCTCATAAATGCCATAGAAACTACCGCCCATGGCTCGCACCCCTTCATAGGTCCCCCTTCATCCATGATCATTAGTTAGGTTAGAAACATAGGTTAGATCATAAGGTAATACATTAGTCTTACTTCCATAGTGCTAGGTGGCTAACCTTAGGAACATTTAGCTTATAGTTTAGGGCTAGGTTAGATTACTAATAATTTAACCAATAGGTTATAGTTTAGGTTTAGGTTATTAACCTTAATAAATCCATTCTAGGTCTCACAAGTAGGACCGAATAGTATAAGAACCAAACAGGTAAAACATTTCGAAATGGATTCTATCCGGCATTGATAATAAGCTTGCAGTATACACCAGAATTTATTACCTGGCTTAAGGTCTAGGCCTTCCTGATATTACGATATCGGGAACCAATTCATTTAACACGATCAACCTGAGTTAGACTTCGGAATTTCTTATTCAACACATTCAGACCTTGCAACTTTCGTAAGGTCTATAATTTTTGTTCATCCAGAATAAACTTAAAACATCTCTTGGATCAATACCACTGATCCAAGGCTAAGTCATAAAGATGGGTAAATCCACAATTCATCCCGAAATCAGATTGAACTCAGGTGCTAAAAATGAAAGAAATAAAAGAGTCCAAGCATATCCTAACTCAGCCAAAGATCTTCAAGAGCAAATAAGATACAATCCATATCAAGCATGACTTCACAATCAAAGGAACACATCCTTATACAAAAGAAATCATATATCAACACTTGAATTCTCGGGAGGAAGTAACAATAGTTCGAGTGTTACAACCCTAACTTGTATAAGTCTCCACTGATCAACATGTAGGGTGCGGCACGTATAGCTATTTTCTTTCTTTCTAATGCCTTCATCCCTTCTAGTGCCACACCTTCTTTTAGGAATACTACAATCTCCTCCAAGTCTGAGGGCACGTACCAAAACCTAAACAGCTACGCGTCTATAATATCCTCTTCAATACTCTATGTCTCCTCCCCTGAATCAATCCTTGACAGATGATTAGGTCCACAATTACTTTTTCCAGGATTCACAACTACCGTAAACTCAAACTCTTGAAATAATAGCACCCACCGACATATGCACCCTTGTAGAATGGGCTTGTTCACTAAATACTTTAACACCATGTGGTCGGTGTAGAATACAAAGGGTGTTACCAACAGATATTTTCTAAACTTGAAAAGTGCTTAGATCTTTGATAATGCCTCGTGCTCAGTCGTGGTGTAATTCTACTATGCTGGTTTCAACTTCCTTCTTGTGAAACATAGAGGGTGATCAAAATTCTTGCACGGATGCACAAGAACTACTTCAATGATAGTTCCCGAGGCATCTACATGAACATGGAAGGTCTTATCCCAAGAGGGAAACATAATATAGGCGTGGTGACAAGCCTATCCTTTAATTTTTCAAACACCTTCTGCTGCGCCTCTCCCCAATGGAAGGTACTTTTATGTCTGAGAAATTATTCTAGACTCATGGCTATCTTGGCATACCCCTTGATGAATTTTCTATAATAACTTGTATGCCCAAGAAATCCACACACTGCGCTTTGGCTAGTAGGTTCCCCCAATCCCACAATAACTACAACCTTGGCAGGATCTACTAGCAAGCCCTCCTTACATATGATGTGCCCTAATAAATTCCCAAAGGGTGTAGCAAAGACACACTTTTTAATGTTGAGAGATATCCTTAACTATCGAAATATCTCAAACATCAGCCTCAAATTATCACAGTGGTCTTTTACTAGCCCATACACTATCCAATCATCTAGATAAACCTAAAGGAATTTATGGATGAAGTCCTGGAACACCTAAACCACTATGCATGAAAAAATAGTAGGCGCATTCTTCAACCCAAAGGGCATGACCGTGTATGTAAAACTTTCCCATTCAATGGAAAAAAATTTCTTCTCCTGGTCTTCCTTTACAATCCAGACTTGGTGGCACCCCAAAAATCCATTCGTAAAGGAATAGATTTTGTGCCCAACAACTCCCTCTAAAATTTCTTTAGTGAAGGGGATTTGAAAAGGATCGATGACACAAATCGTGTTCGGTTCCCTATAATCCACGCATATCCTAATATTCCCATCTTCTTGATGCTTATCACCATTGAACTTATCCATTCTAATTCTTCCATATCTTCAATGATTACATAAGCTATCATTTTGTCTATCTCTTCCTTTACATTTATGCACAAATTGGGAATCATCGATAGGGTCTCTTCCCGACTGTGCATGCACCATCGTTCAACTTTATCCTCATCTCCCCTAAGGAATGGTGGATGCCTTTAAGCTCATTGTACCCACGTGGGAAAAATCCTAAAATTCACACAAAAGATCTATGACCTCGAGACTTCCTTCTTCGATCAAGTAATCTCCAATGATAGCTTCCTTAGGTTCCTCTTCTAAGTCGATTTTAACTCGCTTTGTCTTTAAAGGCTCATGATAGGTGTGCACGCGTGAGCATCAACACACTGCCCACTACCTCACACATCCCCACGAATGGTTAACATCTAGGCTCTCTACTTCCTCTCCATCAATAACATATACTAATTTCCCTTTCTCCTTTTCCAAGCATGTGCACTCAAGCTGATATCTTCTGCTTCTTCTACTTCTTCTTCAAAGCGCACCTCCAAACCTGGTTCACCTAGTAGTTCCAACATCCTATCTTCTACCATGGAACTATCCCCCATGGTAAGGAGCTTAACAACTTGTAATGCCTTATCAACTGATGGCTTGGTACTTCGATATTCAAACATTTGAATGAGGTCACCGCTAGCTCTTAGTCAATTTCTTGTTTGGTAGCGTGACTTAGAATGTATATACCATGTACGTGCGCAACCCCGTAGTGTAGAATACAACTTGTGTACGAAAAGGTATGGTGGTAAAGGTTTCACGCCTTATCTCCGGACCTTCTCACAAGCTTTAATGTGGAAAGAGGTGGGCTCCTTACCAAGGTATTCCTTGATGGCGGTGGGCATGTCGTTTCTAGAAAACTTGATAGAAAGATCAATTCTCACATCACACCATTCCAAAAGGCTCTCCGATGTGTATCCCCCATTGTGCCACTATGTTGAGAAGGACATAACTTAACATTCCTCTTCATTCCTTCTCCTCCTTCTACCGAGCTTCCATCTCCTATAAAAAGATCTCAGGGAAGGCCCCTCTTGAATACTTAGGTAATTTTTTTCCTCCTAGGTGCCAGACCATACATGTATTTGTTACTTTTTTATTGATCCTTTCAACTACTATCTGATCAATTCATAAGTCCCATACACCCAATTATCACATGATAGGTGGTGGTGTCACTTAATGACCGAGCATACTCAAAGTGGATAACTCTATCGGTAGGATGGATTATCTCTAGATCCATGATTAAGGGCACATAGATCCTATCCGTGACTTCTTCCCCAAAGGTTCAGTATAGGGTGTTGACTTCCCATCATCCAATGGTATAATAACCCACTCCTCCTTATTTTCAAAAAATATGTACCCCTTGTTGAACCGAAGGTCAGCATTGTTCTTGTAACACCATGGGCACCCAAGTAGTGCTGGGAAAATGTTTGCCTCTGCGAGCACCAAGACTTCAAAGTTCCCTTTAAAATTATCTCCCTGGATAGTGATAGCTAGATCCCTTAAGACACTAATGGGAATCACCTTCATTTTTTTCCCATATACAACACATTCTAAGATGGCTATAATGTAGGCCTTCCCATCTAATGCCAAGCATCCAATGTGAGAACATTGACCTCCGTGCCTGTGTCAATAAGGATATTACTAAGGATTCATCCATCTATGACTGCATCCAATGTGATTTCTTTGTCATAGTCAAGGCCGTGAGGGGGAAGGTTTACATGCAAAATCTATCTCTCGCGCTCTTCTCCAATGCATCTTACCTTCCGACTCAACCATGCCCCTAGTAAGGGAATAACATTTTCCCGCCTTAGCATTTTACATACTTCCTTGACCTCATCCAAGTCATCCTTTGGTGCCTCAACCTTTCTCCTTTGCTCCTCCCTCCTAGACTGCTCCTTTAGGCACTAGATTTATCCTTGTAAACTCGAATGACATCCATGGTATCTTGATATACTTCCTTTTGATGCATGGGGTCTGGGTACTTCCCATGAAATACTTCCTCTCTTGAAACTAGGGTCCTCTACCATGGTATTTCCTTTATGCACGTAGCCTCTACTCTTGTTACTAAAATAGGTTCTAAAACTGCATCATGTGTCACCCATGGCATCCATTGTGTGTCTATCTTCTTGATGCTTACCATTGCAATGCCCTTGTATTTTTGTTGCTGCTGATTCATGTGCTTAAACAACTCCAAGAATTCCTCATACTTGTGATTCTTTCGCATGATGAGTACTGCAAAGGTCTAGGCACTCCCATTTATAATGTTTTGTAGACCTGCAATTAAAATAGGTTCCACGCGAGAACTAACTCCTTCCTTCTTCAAGGTTATCACGACCACAGAATCCTTTGTGAAATCTCCTTCCATGCGTGTCACCATCTATGCACTCCTCATAGTGGTGATCATCACCCTTAGAAATGCTAGCAATGCTAGTTTGGTGCACCCCATGATCAATGGCCTCGTGTATCTTATCAATGAGCCAACATTCCTTGGTATCATGGGTTGTAGAAGTGTAAATTTTACAAGTAGCAAGACACATTATTCCAGATTACATGCTATAACAAGGGCCACCTACTTGCATCATGGTCCCCATGACAAATTTCATAGTCTACTATCATGGCATGTACTACCCTCCAAGGAAAACTACCCTTGACATGCCCCTTTACTTCACAATTTGTGCACCATAAACCACTACGAGTCTCATGGGCTAAGTTTACGGACAATTTCTCTAGCTGCTTAGCCATAACATAAATTATAGCGTCCAAGAATGGGCTAACTCTAGTATCAACACTACCAACAACCTTGGCATGTAGAGTAGCTTCCAACGTTTCGCGTGGGTCTATGAACATTTTATGAGATAAGGCCCTTCTAAAAGTGGTGATCAATCCTCCAAAAAACCACTGAGCATGTTTTGAAGGGTGAATATCATATGATAACTTAGACAAGAGAGTTTTAAAGTGTGCATCATACTCCCGCACACTCTCTTCCATTCCTTATTGAATTTCCTTCTGGGAGCCGATGCTCTTCTATTCGAGACTCGGGGATGTGGAATTTCGTGAAGAAGTTGTTATTTAAAGCGGTGTAATCCACCACCATTTAATGGAGGTCATATTTCCTATACCAGCTATGTGTGTGCCCCTGAAACGTTGTTGTAAATTGACCAGCCTTATCCTATGAGGTTGTGATCCCCTTTGCATGCCATAGCAGCTCACATTTGTGAACATGCTCCACAACATCCTCAATACCTCTATAATCTAGCAAGTGTAATGACATCTCAAAGAAGACTTGAGGGGGTGGTTAGGGCCCTTGTCCTCTTGAGCTAGAGCCTTGGTTTCCTCCAGTGTTCCCTCCGCCATTGGATCCACTAGGTCCACCTAGTCCTATGCCTCCTGAGCCACTAGATCCACTAGAACCAGTGAGGGTCCACCAGTCCCTGTGAGGAGTTGTACCAAGTTCCCCAAGATTCCATTGAATTGTGCCTTGATCGATCTGTGATAATGCCCCACTACCGCTATTGCACCCCGCACCACTTCCAAATGTGAGACCAAAGGCTTGTATGCTTTCTCCTTGTCCAAAGATTCCTCTAAATACGGGGATATGTGCAGCCATCGTGGGAATTGAAAAATTGTACCTCTTAGGCGCAGATCTCTCACTTCCATTGATTTCAACTGGGTCAATGATACTTCTTGCTTGTTTTGGAAAACCAAGTGCCAGGGTTTGGTCACTAGGTGGGTTCAGATACGTGCTAATGAATCTTCTTTCTCCTTGGGATGAACTCTCATTAGAAGCTTAAGGGTCTCTCTTACACACTTTCCAAGATGGGGTAACACAAAATTCTCATGTTCCACGTCCTCCACGTGAACCTTAACTCCTTCCCGTAACGTATGTCTCCATAGATCCATCACACTTGCAACCTCACATTGTCTAGTAATCTCCCTTTCATGTACTTCACTATACTTGAGATGTCTCTCCTCCCTTTCCTTCTTTGTTGTAATATCTACCATTTTCCTCCACCCTAGCTCCCTCGCCCAACACTTAGGATGGTTTAGCTGGCCATTGGAAATGCCTCTAAACCCAAAGTAACAACCATGATCTTAATTGTTAGAGGTATATCTCATAGAAATGATCCTCTAGGCTCCAGAATAAATTCAAACTCAGCAACTTCTGGGCAAGAATATGTGGAAATAGCATACTCTAGAGTGTAGCTAGTCAACACACCTTCCAACCAATGATCTCGCAACATGAGTCCACACATCGGATCCGCATCTTGCAACCTCTCGGTAATCTTCTTGGGTCCACATGCATGATCTAGAATACTAACTTGATCTAGATGCATAAGTTGAGAGCCATTCATACAGCCCTATTGGGAAACAATGAGAAAAATGTGTCTATTGTTTCCCAATTTTGAGAAAGATGTATGCATTAGAATCATCAATGTTCATATTCATTATAAACTAGTAACCTCATTATATTCTTAGAGTCATTACAAAATGTTACAAAGAAGTAGAGACGCAGTCATGCGTTATATCACGGACTCATATGACTAGGCTCACAAAATAAATTTACAACCCCGTACCCTTAATACATCCTTCCCTAAGCATAATTTCCCAAACTAACAGAGTTCTTACGGTATTTTTACTGAGCTCCACCCACTATCTAGTTTTGTTTTTCCTTCTGCAGTGCTTATATATATAGGATTTATGGGCTACCAACTCATCCTCCAAAGAGCCTTAGATTTGATGCCGAGTGTCTCGAATGTGGTCCTCCATGTGAGCATGTTCCTCTAAGCCCGAGCTTTCCACCTTTTACCATGATAAGCTTCTAGAAGATTCTACCTGGCATGCTCCTTCCTGGGCCACCCGCCATTAGGTGGCACCTTATCCACTCCGCATGTGCGGTCAGTCATGCTTTTCACGTGATCTTCCAAAACACCCAAAATTGATAAGTCCCAAACCCTTGGTTTTGTCTACGCGCATCCCACGGGTTTCCTTAAAACCTTCTCTAAACCCTTCCCTACATGCTTATGCACCTTTTTGTAGTTAGCCAATATCTTAGGGGCCTAATAACTCGTAGGAAAAGCTTCCCTACTCGGGCGGAGAAATTTTTCTTTTCTTGGTCCTCCTTTGCAATCCTAACTTGATGATATCCTAAGAAGCCATCCATGAATGAATAGATGTCACACCCAGCTACTCCTTCCAAGATCTCTTCAGTGAAAGGAGTTTGAAAGGGATCAATGACACATATCACATCCAAATCCCTATTATCAACACAGATCCTTATCAGCCAATCCTTTTTAATACTAATGACTAATTGGCTTATCCATAATGATTCCTCTACAACTTCAATGATTCCTGAAGAGATCATATTTTTTATCTCTTCCTTGACCTGGATGCATAGATTTTGATTCCTTTGGTAAGGTATCTTCTGAATTGGTCATGCTTCATCCTTTAGTTTGATTCACATCTCCCCTAAAGAGTGGGGAACTCCCTTAAGCTCATGGTACCCACATGGAAATAAATCCTTAAATTCATGCAATATAGCAATGATCTTTGAAACCTCCCTTTTCTAGCCAATAATCCCCAATAGTAGCCTCCTTAGGTTCTGTTTTTGAGCGAATGTTACCCTTATTTGTTTTGAGAGGTTCATGGTAGGCGTGCACTTTCTCATCAACACTATTCATTTCCTCACGTGTACCCATAGTATATTTAACATCCAAGTTCTCCGCTTCCTCTCCATCTATCACATAGAACAAATTTCCCTTCTCTATCTCCATGTAGGTGTGCTCAAGTTGTAGTTCCTCCATATCAAAACATGCTTCCAAATCAGGTTCTCCTAATAATTCCAATATCCTATCTTCAACCATGGAACCTGTCTCCCATAGTTAGGCACTTAATAAACTACAACACCTCGTTCACCAATGGATTAGCACTTTGATATTCAAAGGTTCCAATCAAGTCATTTGTTAACTCCCTCTAGTTCCCTTTTGACAACAAAATTCCAAATAAACGTACCATACACACACACATAACCTTGTAGTGTGGAATAGAATATGTGCACCCATATCAAAGGAGGTAAAGCCTATGTGCCTTCCATCCAAATCCTCTCATAGTCCTAGACATGATCTGAGGTAGATCCTTTCCCATCATAGACAAAAATTTAGTGTGCACATTGCTCATGAATAATTTATTAGAGAATGCAATCCTCACCTCACACAACCCTAAAATATTGTGTGATGTGTTGTCCACCAAAATTTTGTAGTTCATCAAAAAATGTAGGCACGCATGCATATTCCTTATTTTGGTATCAAATATCCATTGATTTTCCATGGCTCGTAGGAAAACACAAGGGTTACCATCCCAGTGTAGCTTGGTAATGACTTCCCTCTTAGGAATCTAAGTGGGCACACTCTAACACCCTCGAAAACCGATATATTCCTCTTTTGAATTCAAGTGTTGACATGTGATTTTTTCGATAAAGATGTGTTATTTTGACCATTTAAGATCATGCTTGATAAGGATGAATCTTTTATATTCTTAAAATTATTATACTTAAATTATATGGTTGTCAAGAATTCATTTTCACTTTGGAAAGATGAGGTGTAATTTGGTTTTAAGAGTTGCAAACTTAATTCTTCTTCTGAATCATCCTTGGATCAAATTCAGTGATCCAAGGAATGTTTCAAGTCTTCTTCATAGAATTAATGGTAAAATTGACATTCATTAGTTTAAGGGACATAAAAGACTGAATTTTGTATGATACTAATTCTTGGTCTTGTTTCAACGTGTTTTCGTTCAGCTGTATGTTTGTGCCTAGGTCTTTGGTGATAGATCTTGGGAGGACTTTAAGGAATTAAGAAAAATTCAATTCTCTGAGGAGAAGTTTGGAGTCCTAAAAATCTAAGGACTATCCTAATGGTAACCTAAGATAGGTAAGAATAGCTAAGGTTTATCTATGTTTACTTATTGGAATTTTGTTCTAACCTAAGCCTCTTATTCTAATTTTGGGATTGGTGACCTAACCTAAGCATTGTGCTAAATGGATTAGGGAAGGGTTACTAAAGTGATACTAGGATATTTTAGCTATTACCTAATAACTAAAGGGTTATGAATTGAACCTAACCTAAGGTGGGAATTCTAATGGCTAATGTTCTAAGACCTATGTTAGTAATTGTTAAACTAACCTAAGTCTATTTGAATCTAACCTAAACTATTAAAGGGAACCTAAAGGGGGTCACATGACATAAGGGCAATGGTTCCAATAGCATTTAAATGATTTGAAAGGGGTTTAAATGATAAGGTACTGCCAGATTTGGTAGGGGGCCAGTGGACTTGGTGGAGGCCTACGTGGAAGCTCCACTAACGAGATGGAATTGTATTTTTGTGTTGATTTGGAATTCACCAGATTTAGGAGGCTAGTGGCAAGGAAATATAAGTGGGAATTTTGGATTGAATGGAATTTATGGCATTTATGAGCCTCGGTCTTCATGTGTAAACCGTCTTGGAAACTTAGAAGGTGGGTTTGTAGGAGGTCATTTGGTTTTTCATGCATGGCATATTTTTCTCTGCATGGAGCTAACTGGTTCTTCAAACCAGCAGTTTGACCTTCACTTCAAAGCTATTTTTGGTTTTTTCAGCCTATTTTTATCAAAGGAAAGTATATGAGGCATAGGAGGAAAAGAATTTTGATTGTTGGTCTTTTGTGGAGGAGAAAAACGGTTGGAAGCTCGACTAGAAGTCTCCTTCGATTTAGTGGAAGCACTATCGGGCATGATAGGATCTAATTATTAAAAAAATTCTTTGCGTTATTCTAAATGATTCATTAGAACAACTCTAATCTCATGAGATTCTTGTTTTATTTCCTATCTAGTTATTTTTCTTGCTGGGTTTTATGGATCCTTGTGTGTTTGATTTAAATCCATGGAAAAATAGTATTGTTTTGGAAACTAGCTTTCTGTGCTAGTTTTACGACCTACATGCAAGTAAAAATGGTATTAGAACTTGTTCTGTATCTCTATTATGCTCTCTTGATCTTGTATTTGATGGTTATGTGCTTTGAACTAACTTTCATAACAATAAAAGCATATGAGCTTAGGGAAACTTGAGTTCTATTTTATATTGCTTCTGGGTTGCGTTCTTTGGATGTAGACTCGTGTTGGAACTTTGTGTTTTGATTAATCTTGTGTTGGAGCTTCGTTTGAATGGAACCACTATTTTGGAAACTTATGTATTACTGAAATATTGCATGGAGTTTGTATTTATCATTGTACTCACATTATTTTTCTTGTGAAGTTCTGAACGTTGTGCATGAAGCTTGGGTTTGACACTGAACTCTGATTTAACACTTGAGTGTTATGAGCTTATATTTTGATCGATATATTCAATTCTGTATAGGAATTTTGGTATTGGGTTATTCTTTTGTTATAAGGTTTAGCTTATAACTCTTTATTTTAGCAATTCACTCACCAAGAGATTGGGTGAAAGCTTGTTTGCGTTGTTGAAATCTCTTTTGAGATTTGGAACTGGAAATGTCTTAAGGAATGTTGAAATTTTGTTTTTCTTTGACTGTAACAACTCCCTTGAGATGGTATTTGTGTGAGAATAGAATGGGATGTTCTTTCCCCTCTGTCTAGAGGAAACCCGCATTCTGGGAAGACGGTTTTGGTGAAGATAAGTCACCTCTGTCACGATTTGTGGATGTGAGAGTTTTGTTTGAATTTTGTTCCTATTGCTTGGGAATTATGATTGAGATGTCTTCTAACTGAACGTTTCTGGTTCTTTCTCTCTATTGTCTCTTTGAATAAATTAGGTCTTAGTGGAAGATTTGGGTTATTACCTTGGACATTGAAATAATTAGAAAGGATTCCTTCTCTATTCAGTTGTATTGAGTTTGATTCCTTGAATCATGAATTGTTTACTTTTTGTATTATTTGGTGAAGCCTTTGTGAGACTTCAATCTTGGGTTCTTGGGTAATTCTGAACCTTATCGTTTATTGATTTGGGATGCTATTCTTGACTAAAACAGTGAATAGATGTTGGTTTCACTTTGAGAAAGAAAATTTATATATTTATGTATTCTTTTTGAATAGTATATTGGTTCGGGTCTGCATTATGCTTTCAACCAGATATGAATTGAAACTAGAACTCCTTTTGTTTAGTTGTATGAAACGATTCATTAATGGACCTTTCCTTAGTAGAGTGAATTTTCTCTATCCTTAGATAGGCTCAATGTTTGAACTTTTTGTACTCGATTCCATTTCAAGATATTGATTTCTCATGACCTATTGGTCTACCCTTGTTCGAATCATTGATTGAAATAATGTTGAGAGCTAGTAGCGAGAAGGTTCTGCTATTAAGTAAATTGATACTTATGGGTTGACTGTTGTTGACTAGTCTTGTCTAGTTTATATGGATAGGAGTAGGTTTGTCTCTTGTACTCCTTATCCTTTGTGAAGAACTTGAGTAGAGATTATCTCCTCTTCGGGGCTACTTTTCTTGTGAACATTGATTTCGATATTTGATTGATAATTTCTAACATGTAGAGTTGGAATTGGAGTTACAGTTGGACTGTTATGGTTTTCCTTACCTTCTTGATTGGTTATGGAATTCTGTTTGATGTATATTCTAATGATTGAATGTGCAAAATTGTTATTCCAGAAGGGGAACAGGTAACTCATGTTATAATCTGGTCTGTTTGTTTGATGTTATAGGTTCAGGCATGGTATATAATGGTTCTTCTTATTCTTGCTTAGGATATAGATGAATAATCCTAGAATGAACCATGTTGTTTACACTTATTTTGTCTCATAGAGAAGATAAATGTGGTATTCTATTAGGATAGAATTATGAAATAATGGGATGATAGGATTGATTATTTGTGTACAAGCCATTGATAGCATTAATAGAACTTTAAGATCTTAGGCAGATATTGTTTATTATATTATGCTTTTCTCCTTAAAGTTGATCTAGATTTATTAAGTACTTCCTTTCCTTTTGTTATCACTTATGCTAATTGTATGATGATTTAATTATCTCATTAAAGTAGTGTTGCTTTAATGAAACAATTAGTGGAATGCACTTCATTTTAATGACTAGTGCTTATCATGCTCAGTTCATTGAACTAACTTTTGTGCTAGCTATTTTGCGGATGGATGGACGACTTAAGTGGTAAAAGAAGGAAAAAAATTATATGATGCATTGGTTGATATATGTCTAATTCTTAGTAAAGAATTCTAATTCATTCTTTTGTTGAATTGTAAAATAAAAGTTGTATACTTTATAGAATGAAAGTTGTTGTTATATAATATGCCTAAAGAGCATTGTATTATAAATTCTATAAGTTGTAATGATGAATTGCAAGTTGTGATTTATTTGCATTGGTTGTGTAAATTATCTTGTACTTTTATAAAGAAGATGAAAGTTCCATCTTGTTGATATTCTTTATATTATGTTATGCTTACTTTGTTATCTTTGATAAGATGGATAATGGGAATTAGTTCAATTTCCCTTATAAAGAAGCAACTTGTTGAGTTGCATAATATGATGTGTTTTATCTAAACAATTTAACATAATAATGTGATGCATAATGAACATGCATTAAGAAATATGGATATTGGGAATGATATACCCTAATACTTAATCATTTAGAGGAAGACTCTTTCTCTCTCTCAATTGAATATAAACCAAAAAGGTTGGGAGATATGATTACTAATTATTAGACTTCATTTTGTATGAAGTATACTTTAATTGGATATATACGAGATGTTAAAACCTTCCTAAAAGTTAAAGTACATTTTAAATGAAACTTATGATAACGTTGTCCTATTTTGGTTAACTGTTGGTTAAACTAGGAAAATGAACATTAAAAGCAACCATAAGTTTAACGAAGTTCTTTAATACTCGATTGATACAAGTATACAATAAGAACTTATGGAGTGTTGGATTAGGGTTTAGCAGGGTTGCTATAATTAAGACATAATCCAAATTAACAATGTATTAACATCTCCTTGGGGTATGTACATCTCGATGAGGCAATTTCTATAGGATGTTGGCACATGCCAACTGCAGGGCTGTACTTTCGAGAAGACTTGGGTCTTCTCGAGAATACAGATGTTGTAGTTGACATGTGGCATCACCCTTCCACATGGATCATCTAGATCTACACATAATAGGAACTTGGACTTGAACTTAGTTTCTCTCTAGGTCAGGTTAGGGGCATATTTAGGATAGGAATTAGCTTCTAATGGTTCAGGGTTCCTTGGCACATCCGGTTGACTTAGATCAACCGATTATGCCCATTTACCCTAAGCCATTGTGAGCATCCTCCTATAATAAGCTATGTTCCTAACTAGGGCTTGAGTTAAAACCTGGGATAAGTGGAATGATGGTAGTTAGTAAAGACCAATCAAGATAATAAAGGAGTGAGGTGAAGGACATATTCCAATATGAAAAGTATGTCATCTAGGAATAGTGACATACACAGTATGTTGTAAATCTTGGCCAGTAGTATCGCAATTTGTTGGTTATGTTGTCCTATGACACCAAGTTTAAAACAACATGATATCGATGAATATTTGTAACAAATATTCAGATATGTTCTTTAAATAGATCACTTAGTACCCGAGTGTAGGGTAGGAAAACCAAGTATATGAAGTATACAATATGTATTCAATACATAAGATAACATAAATAGATCGGTAGCTTACCGAGTTATGAAATGAATAGATCGGTGGATCACCGAGTCATTATAGCTACATATGGTTATCTATTTGAATTTGATTGGCATGGAATGTTTTTTCAAATGAAGCTCCAACACAAGATTAATCAAATATAAAGTTCCAACACGAGTCTACATCAAAGAACGTAACCCAAAAGCAATATAAAATAGAAATAAAGTTTCCCTAAGTTCATATGCTTTTATTGTTACGAAAGTCAGTTCAAAGCACATAACCATCGAGTACAAGATCAAGAGAGCATAACAAAGATACATAACAAGTTATAATACCATTTTTACTTGTATGCGGGTTGTTAAACTAGCACAGAAATCTAGTTTCCAAAACAATACTATTTTGCCATGGATTTAAATCAAACACACAGGATCCATAAAACCCAAAGAAGCAAAATAACTTGAGACGGGAGAAAGAAAAAAGAATCTCATGAGAGCGAGTTGTTCTATCTAATCATTTAGAAGAACGTAAATAATTTTAATAGTTAGAGCATATCATGCCCGATAGTGCTTCCACCAAATAAAAGGATACTTCGGTCAAGCTTCCAACTCTTTTTCTCCTCCACGAAAGATCAACAATCAAAATTATTTTCCTCCTACACCTCATATACTTTCCTTCAATAAAAAATAGGCCAAAGAAACCAAAAATAGCTTTGAAGTGAAGGTCGAACTGCTAGTTTGAAGAACCAGTTAGCTCCATGTAGAGAAAAATCCACCATGCATGAAAAACCAAATGACCTCCTACAAACCCACCTTCTAAGTTTCCAAGGTGGTTTGCACGCAAAGACCGAGGCTCATAAATTCCATAAATGCCATTCAATCCAAAATTCTCACTTATATTTCCTTTCCACCACCTCCTAAATCTGGTGAATGCCAAATCAACACAAAAATACAATTCCATCTGTTAGTGGAGCTTCCACGTAGGCCTCCACCAAGTCCACTTGCCCCTACCAAATATGGCAAGTACCTTATCATTTAAACCCCTTTCAAATCATTTAAATGCTATTAGAACCATCTCCCTTATGTCATGCGACCCCCTTTAGGTTCCCTTTAATAGTTTAGGTTAGATTCAAATAGACTTAGGTTAGTTTAACAATTACTAACATAGGTCTTAGAACATTAGCCATTAGAATTCCCACCTTAGGTTAGGTTCAATTCATAACCCTTTAGTTATTAGGTAATAGCTAAAATAGCCTAGTATCACTTTAGTAACCCTTCCCTAATCCATTTAGCACAATGCTTAGGTTAGGTCGCCAATCCCAAAATTAGAATAAGAGGCTTAGGTTAGAACAAAATTCCAATAAGTAAACATAGCTAGAACTTAGTTGTTCTTACCTAGCTTAGGTTACCGTTAGGATAGTCCTTAGATTTTTAGGACTTTGAGCTTCTCCTTAGAGAATTGAATTTTTCTTAAGTCCTTAATGTCCTACCAAGATCAATCACCAAAGACCCGGGCACAAACATACAACTGAATGAAAACACGTTGAAACAAGACCAAGAATTAGTATCATACAAAATTCAGTCTTCTATGTCCCTTAAACTACTGAATGTCAATTTTACCATTCAGTCTATGAAGAAGACTTGAAACATTCCTTGGATCCCTGAATTTAATCCAAGGATGAGTCATAAGAAGAAATGAGTTTGTAACTCTTAAAATTAGATTGTAGCTCATCTTTCCAAAGTGAAAATTAATTCTTGACAACCATATAATTTCAGTCTAATGATTTTAAGAATAGAAAATATTTATCCTTACCAAGCATGATCTTCAACAGTCAAAAGAACACATCTTTATCTAGAAAATCACATGTCAACACTTGAATGCGAAAGAGGAATATATCATTTGTCGAGGGTGTTACATGCTTCCCTCCTTAAAAGAATCATTGTCCCGATGATTATCTCATTTTTAACAGATTGCATCAAGAAAAAATCATCCTATTCACTTTTCTTACCATATGTCAAAAACATATCAACATTAATTAAGTTCTAGAAATCAGCATTATATAGTTGTTTATTCAAAATAAATAAATATCTGCCCAAAACTGGCATACTTATTGTATTACAAAGATAAAATCACATGTTTTTATCAGTCAACAAAATCAATCTTGTTCAAATAGATATGGAAATTCAGTTTTCATATTCTCAAGGTTTTCCCAGGTTGTACTTTCTTCATTAAATTGGTCCCATTAGTCCTTGCATTGGCTTATCTCACGATTTCTCAAATGCAATTGGTGAGTTTCAAGCACTTGTATGGGTTTAACCACAATTATTCCTAGGTCTTGGACCTACAAGAAATTCTAATTTAACACGTGTGATAAATTTGAAACGTATTTCTTAAGCAAAGAAATATGGAAAACATCATGCATTCGTGACAAAAAGGAGGTAATGCTAAACGATAAGCTATAGGGTTGATTAGTTCAAGTATCTCAAAAGGTCCCACATAATGAGGTGATAACTTAGAAGCCTTGCCAAAAGTTATAGAACTCTTTTTGGTTTAACCCAAAGAAAGATTTTCTCACCAAGTTTAAATTTCCTATCAACCCTCTTTAAGTCAGCATAACTCTTTTGCCTATTTGCTTCTTCTTTCAAGTATTCACGAATCAATTTAACTTGTTCCATTTCAGTAATAATTTTAGGTCCAATTACCTCTCTATCCTCTATGCTATCCCAACTAACAGGGGTTCTACATTTTCTTCCGTATAATGCCTCGAAAGGTGTCATCTTAAGAGAAGCATGATATGTATTATTGTATACAAATTCAACTAATGGAAGGTACTCTTCCCACTTATATTGTTGATCCATACAATACATTCGTAACATATCTTCTAAAACTTGATTTACTCTTTCAATCTATCCATCTGTTTCTAAATGATATGCAGAACTGAAATTCAGCTTAGTTCCTAAAGCTGCATTAAGTGTTTTCCAAAATCTTGATGTCATTCTAGGATCTCTATTCAAAATGATTCATTCGGGTACTCCATGTAATCTGAAAAATTTAGTGTACAAATATTCTTTCCAAAATAGGAGAATCATCCTTGATTCCTAAGCAATAAAATGTGCTACTTTTTTAGTTTATCCACAACTACTAAAATAACATCATACTTATTTATTTACATAGGCAACCCTTGTACAAAATCCATGCTTATTACTTTCCACTTGTACTTTGGTATGCTATGAGGATACAACAAACTGATTGGGTGCATATGTTCCACCTTAACACGTTGACATTCAATGCGAGTGTGTCACAAATTCTAAAACATCCTTTTTCATTCCTTTCTGAAATATTGTTGTTTTATATCAACAAGCATTTTTGTAATGCCAAGGTGTCGAGAAAAGGTGAATTATGAAATTTTGTTAACAATTTCTTTCAGTAAATCATTTAGTGAAGGTACATTGTAGTCATTTTTACTCCCATCATAAAAGGAAGGAATTCCATGCACACTGGCCTATCACCCAGCGAAAGCTGAGCACTCACTCGAGGCATGTGCGGATACCGATTCTCTATTTTATGTGAGTTTAATAGGAAACATAATCTATGATTAGTGTAAGAGTTTTCATGAGGGAGGTTGAAACATACAAGAACCATAGGGCTCAGAACAGCCTCTAGATCCTTGCAGTCACTTCAGACCGAGTGTTTTAACATAATCCAAAACATGCATTATGACAGAAATAATTATACAAGAATTCATTCATAACATGAAAGGAAAGAGAACTTATAAGAGAGAAATATGCATTAGAACCATATATATTCATGTATATATTATATCGATAACCTCATTACATTCATTGATTCATTACAGAATGTCACAGAGAGCAGACCACAATCATGCATATCGGTGGAATTATGTAACTAAGCTATCAAAAGAAAAATTACAACTCCAAGCCCAAGAAATTCTCACCTGGATGCAATTATCCATTAACTGAGTCCTCGTAGCATCTCTGCAGAGCTTCACTCACTCTCTAGATCTATACATCAATTCCCGCTCTCTCTAACCTACTATATCTCAAACTTGTATATCTTTTACTCTACAAGCACTTGTATTTATAATTCTCCTACACTGTCAACTCGCCCTCCAAAGCACCCTTAGAGGCTGGTGTCAAGTGTCGAATGTGGTCCTTCATGTGAGCATGCTTCTCCAGGCCTGAGCTTTCCACTTTATC
This sequence comes from Taxus wallichiana var. yunnanensis, assembly GCA_018340775.1. Lineage (NCBI taxonomy): Eukaryota > Viridiplantae > Streptophyta > Pinopsida > Cupressales > Taxaceae > Taxus > Taxus wallichiana. The sequence continues at coordinate 312,473,364 of CM031236.1, forward strand.
TCATGACATTCTTCTAGAAGATTCTAAGGCATGCCCCTATTAGGGCCAACCTATTGTCAGTGGCATCTTATCCAAGCACAAACGATCATAATTTTCACATGTTCTACCTTGGGCACTCAAATTGACTAAGTCCCATACCTCCTTTCATGTGCCGCATGTGCTATGTGCTTCCTTAAGCATTTCTCTTGTGCGCTTTTGCCTTACACACCTTTCCATGCTGGAACCTTGTGCACCTAAGCACCTTCATACTTGGCCAATATTCAAGGGGTCCAACATCACCCCCCACACTTGTGTACTGTTCTCCATCCTCAGAAACATTTTACTTAACCAAGATGCATGTTGTCTAGGGAATCAATGAATAGTCTTACACTTTACAAAGAATAAGGAATGAAAGAATTAGGGAAAGAATGAAGAATGGGGGGAGCATCAATTCAGCAAGCTAGGGAAATCTTTTCACAAATCTACCTCTAGCTTATTCCACTCTTCGACCTCACCTGTGCCTTCTGTAGGAGGTCACCCACCAGGGTGCTTACTTCATCAAAACTTAGGCCAATTCCCTAGGTGCCCAAAGTTTCCACAATCTATTCCATCTCTTTTCCCAGGTCCTTGAGTTTATCCATCCTCCTAGTAATCTAGGGGTATAGTTCCTTTAGCTAGGCCTTAATTGAGCTCCTTAAAGCCTCAATTGCCTCTAATTTCTTCTCTACTTCAGCCAGAACCTTGTCCCTCTCCGCCCTGTTCCCCTTGTTCTTTTCTTGGAACTCTTTTAACTCTTCTTCGAGTGTGGCAACCAAGGATCTCGCCACCTTATCCCTGTCTGCACATGTATCATACGTGGCTTCCGCAGATTAGGCAACCACCTTAACCTCTGCAAGTACTTGAATATACTCGGCAACGAGCACTACCACTTTTAATCTTTCCTCCTCTTTCAAGCACGCGGCCACTTCTTCTATAGATTCTAGGGCCAAGGGTTGTCTCTCCATAGTGAGGATGCACATTAGATCTTCTAGACACTCTAGGAGGGATGAGTACTTATGTGTGGGTGGTACTAAGTCTGGGTGCTTCAAAAGGATGGTGCCTTTGATAGACTCCATTTTCTTGTACACTTCCTACACCTTTATCTTCTCTTCCTTTAACTCACACCTTAAGCGTTTGGGCTGATCATTTCTTCATGATTGATCTCTTGGCCTTTCTCTGCCTCTTCTTCCTTGCCATCATCTTCCTCACTCTCATCTTCTCTTTCTCCCAAGTATTTTTCCAAGCTGTCGGTCACCTCCAAGTCAGCTTCCTTATCCACCCTCTACTTTTTCTTGAGAGGTGGCTCTTGATTAGGGGATTTGGCCTTATCTTCTTCCTCAGGTGACCCTTCCTTGGTGATGGGTTTCTAGGCACCTCTACCTCTGGCATCTTTTCCTTCACCAGGAGACTTCTTTCTTCATATGTAGGTGCTTGGCTTAGTGCTTGTTGTTGGCATGCTCACTGTCTATTTGAGCAGTTAGCACACTTGGTGCTTTTTCCTCTCTTCCCCTCTTCTTAGGCGCAGGATTCTTTCTCTCCATGGGATCCTCAGGTATGGAGACTTCATTCTCCAGATATGCACCCTTCTCAAACTTTAGCCTTATACGGAGGTACACACACGTCATGGCTCCTCTAGCGATGGGTAGTGTTATTGGCCTAGTCATCTGGATCTCGTGCGACATGTACTTTTCCACGTACGCATGCTTACCACTGGGGTAATTCAATTTCTTCCTCATCTCCCTATGCTCTCGGTCTAGACTACCTAACTCTAGCCTTAACCTCTTTGATTCCTTAAATTGTTCACTCCCACTTGGAAGTATTGAGTAGTGAATGTGAAGGGGAGCTTACACCAAGGGCTCCATGATTTGTCTATTATCTTGAACCTGCCCAAGCAAAAATGTTGATAAACCAAAAATTCAGCTTCCCCCTCGGTGGCTGCTGGGAGTTGTTCAGGGATTCTCCACTCGCCTCGAACACGTTTCTCAAGTGCATGTACCATTTCTCTATCCACGCCCTTTGGGGTGCTATCATTATATCACGGGCATACTTTTCGAACCTCTTCGTGGGAAAAGGATACTCGGTGGGGTAATCCCATACAAATTTGTCTTGCGTGAGATCGGACACCCCAATCTCTATGAATATAATGGTGAGAAATACGTTTCAAGAGGATCCTGTCCCCTTCCTTTGCACATTTAATGGTTTCTTCAGATGCGATGTATGTAGATAGGTTGTATATGGTGCCTTCTACAATTTTTCTGCAGAAATGTAGTCATTATTAACTACATAGATCATGATGTATGTTATATCCACTACAAATTCAAAAAGAGGTCAGACAACAAAACCAAGATGTAGTCATTTTTACTCCCATCACAAAAGGAAGGAATCCCATGCATGTTGGCCTATCACCCAATAAAGTGAGCCCTCACCCGAGGTATGTGTGGGTACGAGTTTCTCTTTTATGTGAGTTTAATGGGAAACATCATCTATGATTAGTGTAATATTTTTCATGAGGGAGGTTGAAACATATAAGAACCATAGGGCTCAGAACAACCTCTAGATCTTTACTGATCACTTGAATGAGTGTTTTAATAGAATCCAAAACATGCATTATGACATAAAGAGTTATACAAGCATTCATTCATAGCATGAAAGTAAAGAGAACTTATAAGAGAGAAATATGCATTAGAACCATATATATTCACGTATATAGTATATCGGTAACCTCATTACATTCATTGATTCATTACAGAGTGTCACGAGAGAGCAGATGCAGTCATGCATATCGGTGGACTTGTGTAACTAAGCTATCAGAAGAGAAATTACAACTCCAAGCCCAAGAAATTCTCTCCTGGATGTAATTATCTATTAAAAATATCCTCACATCTCTGCAGAGCTCCACTCACTCTCTAGATCTATATATCAATTCCGCTTTCTCTAACCCGCTATATCTCAAACTTGTATATCTTTTACTCTGTAGGAACTTGTATTTATAATTCTCCTACACTACTAACTCACCTTCCAACACCCTCAGATCTGGTGCCAAGTGTCAAATGTGGTCCTTCATGCGAGCATGCTTCTCCAGGCTTGAGCTTTCCACTTTATCTCATGATGTTCTTCTAGAAGATTCCAAGGCATGCCCCTATCGGGGCCAACCTATCGCTAGGTTGGCATCTTATCCATCGTGCAACCAATCATGCTTTTCACATGTTCTGCCCTGGGTGCTCAAATTGACTAAGTCCCGAACCTCCTTTTACATGCCGCGCATGCTATGTGCTTCCTTAAACCTTTCTCTTGTGCACTTTTTCCTTACGCACCTTTCCATAACTGGGACCTTGTGCACCTAAGTGCCTTCATACTTGGCCAATATTCCAGGGGTCCAACATACATAGAATCTATTTTCAAATCGCAAGATTCCTTCTTTATCAAAGTGAAAACCTTTATACCTCAATCATTCAAATTTATAGCAAGTGCTACTTTTACTTACTAAAAGTAAGAGTCGATTCCATAACACTTTTTACTTCATCCATAAACCGAGTTCTTAATATTGTAAGAGTAGAAATGTGATTCCTATGACTTAGAGCATCAACCACTATATTTTCTTTACCCTTAATATAACTAATGTCAAAATCATATTGAGACAAAAATATAACCACCTTCATTGTCTTATATTAAGATTTGGTGAGTGAACATATATTTCAGTCCAAGGTGATCAGTTTTCAATTCAAAAGGTTTACCAAGCAGGTAATGTCTCTAAACTTTTAGTGCATGAACAATGGCAGCAAGCTCTAAATCATGTGGAGCATAATTCAACTCATGTAACTTTAGTTTTCTACTTTCATAAGCTATGACATGACCATTTTGTAATAAAATACCTCCTAGACCTTCACCTGATGCATCAATTACCACCATAAAATATCCATTAGGATCTGGTACTACAAGAATAGGTGCTGAAGTTAACTATTCCTTCAAGGTTTTGAATGTAATTTCACATTTCTCACTCCAAACAAACTTTTTATCTTTCTTCTGTAAGGAAGTTATTGGTGCAGCTATCTTAGAAAAATATTTTACGAATTTCCTAGAATAGCTGACCCAAGTCCCATGAAGCTTCTAACTTCATGTACATTCTTAGGTGCAGGCCACTCTGTTATAGCTATAATTTTCTAAGGATCTACAATAATTCCATCTTTACTTATTACATGTCCCAAATAGTGTACTTCTGTGTCATAGAAAGAACATTTAGACAACTTACCAAATAACCATCTCTTTCTTAATATTCCCAAAACTATCTTCAAATGCTCATGGTGTTCCTCAATACTTTTTGAATATATGAGAATGTCGTCCAAGAATATGAGCACAAATTTTTCCAAGTATTCTTGAAAGATATTATTCATTAAATTCATAAATTTTGCATGTGCATTAGTTAATCCAACAGTAAAATCTTGAACTCATAATGTCCATACCTTGTTACGAAAGTTGTTTTTATGAATATCCTCATCTTTAATCTCGCAATTGATGATATCTAGATTGAAGATCTATCTTAGAATATACCGATGCTCCATGCATCTGATCAAATAAATCATCAATCCTAGGGAGTGGGTATCTATTCTTGATTGTTTCCTTGTTTAACATTATGTAATCAATGCACAATCTAAGTGTTCCATCTTTCTTTTTCACAAAAATTACAGTGCTCCCCAAGGTAAAACACTTGATCTAATCAAACCTTGAGATAAAATTTCATGCAACTGAGCCTTAAGCTCTACTAATTTTGTAGTAGTCATTCAATATGGTGCTTTAGAAATAGGTTCAGTTCTAGACTCGATCTCAATTGTGAAATCAAATTCCCTTTTGGGTGGAAGACCTAGTAATTCTTCCGGAAATACATCACTAAAGTCTTGTAATAGTAGCTATTGTTCCATAATATCGCTGCTCTCTTCTATTGATTCAGTAATTTTTACTACATACAAGGTAAATCCTTTATTTTTGGCCTTTTTAAGTTGCATAACTGACAGTTTTATAACAGAAATCTCACGTTTCACACCCTGAATCTCGATGTTTTTACGTAGGTTGTCTAAACAACTAATGTGTTTTTCAAAATAGTCCACTTTAGATTTATGTTCTGCTAACCAATTAACACCTATGATTACATCATAAGACCCCAAAGGTGCAACATAAAGATCAACCTCAGTGGAAAAGTTAGGTAAATCAAGGACTACTCCAAAAAGACACATACTAACCGTATGAACAACATTATTCCCATACTATACAGTCCATGTTTTATCCATGTTTCCATCTTTTCTTTTTAGTTTTGATGCTAATTTACTAGAAATAAAACATTCAAGTAGCTCGGTATCAAAAATAATAGTTATAGGTAAGCCAAATAACTTACCCAGGAACTTCTATGGGTGTGGCTTGTTTCTCACCGCTTTGCTTGTCACCATCGTAGTGTGTATCTTGTGCTATTGATTACAATCATCCTTCTTCAAAGGACATTGATTCATGTAATGATCTTTTCCATAGTTATAATAGCCTCCTATAGGTCCCTTCCTAGGCTTGGGTTTATTTCCTGACCTTAGAGTTATCGTTCTGACCCCCATAGGACTTTTGTCCATTATTATTGTTCTTAGAAAATTTGTTCCATGCATTACCAACAAACTTGTTTGTTGCTGCTTTCTTATTTGTATCAGATGAAAACTTACTTTTCATTCCAAATTTCTTCCATGGTCCTTTCTTGGGTGTAAGGGATGATGAAGAGGAGTTGGGATTTTTCTTCCTTACTTCCTCCTTGTGAGCAGAAATTGCCTTTAATTTCTATTCTTGCCTTATGGATTTTTCAACAACCCCTTCCATTTTGGTTGGGCTGTGAACATCCACCTCTCCCCTATAATGGGATTCAATCCCATGATGAATTTCCATATCCTGAACTTCTCATCAGTTTGGTATTGAGGTACATACTTAAGGAGTTTTGTAAATTACTCCCGGTACTTAGTTACAGTTAGCTTTCCTTGAGCTAAGTTCTAGAATTCAATCATTTTTTGATCATAGTAGAGTTGTGGCAGCGATCATTTCCTAAAGTAACCTTTAAATTGGTCCCATGTGATATTGGCTTCATCAATATTCAATGTAGCCTTATGGCTATCCCACCATGAAGATGCTTTGTGAGAAAGCCGATATGCTCCCCATATCACCTTTGTTTCCTACGAGAAATTCCTTATTGCAAAATATTTCTCCATTTTCTGAGCGCGAGTTCTCTACTCCATCTCCTAATATGGTGCCATCAAACTTAGGTGGACTTATCCATTTTATATCATTAGTGAGTTCATCTACTAGCCTCGCCTTTTGTTCTCATTCGAGCAGGTATGTTAACATTGTTATTATCAACACCCACATTGGTGTTGTCCCTCGAGGTGACTGATTATTATTATCGCCTTCTTCTTCCTCCTCATTACCCATTACTTGTTATTCGAGTACAGCCAAATGATATTTTGTGTCCAATAGGGAAGCAAGGATCTCATCGATTTTCGGGTAATTATTTCTCCTTCCTCATGAAGACGGTTATTTTCAACATTTCCTCTTGTTCTAAACATTTTTCATTAAGAAAAATTTAAGTTTCATTAGATTATGGACATAATAGGTCCAAGATTTGCAACCTTCACTACGATACCAAGATGTAACATTCCCATTTTAAGACTTTAGAAACAAGGAATTTATTTTATATATATATATATATATATATATATATATATAATGTTCATGTTTAAAGCATTATTTAGAACAAACATTCCATGCCAATCGAATTCAAATAGATAACCATATGCAAATTTGTAATGACTTGGTGATCCATCCGATTTATTCATTTCATAACTCATTAGTCTACCGATCTATTTATGTCATCTTATGTATTGAATACATATTGTATACTTTGTATACATGGTTTTTTCTACCCTACACTGTGAGTAACAAATATTTAGATGTGTTGTTTAAAAAGATCATATCTCGAGTGATCTGTTTAAATAACATATCGAATATTTGTTACTTGGTGTAGGGTAGAAAACCAAGTATACAAAGTATACAATATGTATTCAATACATAATATAACATAAATAGATCGGTATCTTCTTGAGTTATGAAATGAATAGATCGGTGGATCACCAGTCATTCTGTGCATATGGTTATCTATTTGAATTTGATTGGCATGGAATGTTTGTTCTAAATAATGCTTTATTTAGAACAATGAATATTATATATATATTTTTAAAATTCCTTATTTCTAAAGTCTTAAAATGTGAATGTTACATGTGCCCTTATCACTCTTGTAATAAAGCCTCTCAATTTTTTCCAAATTAACTCATAAGTCCCATGCACCCAATTGTCACATGTTATACTAGTGGTATCACTCATAGATTAAGCGTCTTCAAACTGAATAACTCCTTCCGTAGGATTAATCACCTCAGGGTCCCTGATAGTGCACAAATAGATTTTGTCGAGGGATTCTTCTCCCAAGGGATTAGTATTGGGTGCTAAATTCCCATCGGTTAAGGGGATGATAACCCATTCTTCCTTGTTATCAAAACTTATGTATCCCTTATTGCATATTTGGTCTACATTATTCTTATAGCACAAGAGGGCACCCAAGTAACCTTTGGAAAGTTGTTTGCCTCATATAGTACCAAGACTTCAAAGTCTCCAGTGAATTTTTCCCCTTGGATAGTGATAGCAGCATCCTTTAAGACACCAATGGGCATCACCTTTGTTTTTTTAGCCATATATAACACATTCAAGGATGGTTATAATGGGGTCTTCCCATTTGATGCTATGCATCTAGAGTGAGAACATTAACCTTTGCACCCGTATCTATTAGAATATTTCTTAAGAGCAATCCATCCATAATCGCATTCAAGGTAATATCCTTATCATAATCAAATGTGTGAGGGGGAAGGTTAGCATGCAAGACATGTTTCTTGTGCTCTCTTTTGGCGTGAGGTACTTTTTCATGTAACCATTCCCTAGTAGAGGGTTATATTCTCTTTCCTCAAAGCATTTTCATACTTCCCGACTTCATCTAAATCCTTTTGTGGAGCCTCAATGCTCTTCTTTTTCTCTAACTTCCATGACTACTCCTTTAGTCACTAGATATCTCCTTGTAGGCTTCAGATCACATCCATGGTCTCATGATAAACCTATTTTTGATGAGTAGGATCCAGATACTTCCTGTGCACCACCTCTTCTCTTGTGACCAGTGGCTTCTACTTTGGTATCTCCTGTCGCATGCAACCTCATCTCTCTTTGTCACTAATATCCAAATAACTCCCCTAGTGATTTAGATAACTTGCATACACATTCTCGGTCCTAAGTTAACTATTCAAGAAATTGGTGCACTCAAAATATTTTCACACATTCCCTTGGTTACAGTTTACCTGCATGCCCCTTTCCTTCCTCCTTCCACTTCCCCTCACACCGCCTTCTTAACTTTCACTTTCTTTCGAGTCGGTTTCTTTCCACCCCACGTTCCTAAGTCTTTGACCCTTTGCACACCGCACCTATTACTTTGTAATAGTTACGCATTAACCATACGTTCTCTACTCACTGGTTTGATTCATCTCCCCACGTGTATTACGCGTGCTCACTCTGCACTTTCCTCTATTTTCTTCATGCACCCTTTTATGCCAAATCATCTTTTGACATGCTTAAGTGTGCCACGCAAAACTAGACATGGTGTTGAATCCTTGCAATAAATGAATGATTAACCCATGGCAAAAACGACAAATAGTTGTACATTTGGCCACCATTTCAGCCAATCGGCGCATGCGACATGTATTGTATACACCGATGACTCTGAAATATTCTAATGACTATATCATCAGCTACAAAGCTTAGATCAACATGCGCCTAGACTTGTGAGAAAGCTACTAACTTCAGCAATAGTGCCATAAATTCAAATTTTGAATTCTGGTAAACGGTTGGTGAGAATTGGGAAAATGTCTCTCTGAACATTGATGAGTAGATCTGATTGCTCCAACCACCCAATTTAGTATGATCCTCTCTCTTTTGTCTTCAACATGTCAAACAGGCATGGGGAAGTGTATTTCATAGATTTCAGCGAGATGTACATATATTGAATGCTTCTTGTTGGTGGTTGTATTTCAAATTCGATTTTCCCTCCTTTTCCCTTCTTCCTCCATGAATTCATCTATAAATGTAAGAGCAAGGCTCATTTTTTATGTTGGACACTCTAGATCCCTATCCATGCCGCTAAAGACTCCATATTTTTACGTATTTTGAGTTACATACCTTCATGTTGGCTCTTGCATGTGGATATCATCCTCCTTATCACCGTAACATTTTGTGTATTATTGGAAGTAATAGAAGCATTGTTTTTGACTATTTTCTATCCTAACATGTTTGCGTTCCTTCTTCTTTCCTCTTCTCTTGCATTGTTTATTGTTGTGCCATTTCAAGTCCCCTGTAGTTCTATATTTGGTTGTGTTCCATGAGAATTATTTGGTGAATGCATGTTTTGTTGTGCTACTTGTGCCTAGCCTCCTTTCACACATTCCCTATCATTCATGCTCATAAGAGATAGTGTTCATCCCTTTTTTCTATTTCTATCACCTTTTAGTGTAGTTTACTTCATGTTATCCTTCTTTCCCTAGTCCCTTGGCATTCTCAGCTTAGTTTCCCCTTTCAGCACTAGGAGTAGCGTGTAGAAAGAGAGATAGATAGAGGAACCGAGAATTCTCTAGGGATCCTTTAGAAAGCTCACAAGGTCCCACAACTTGGGGATGGTTCCATTGTGGTATCAGACACCTTGGCCCTTTCGGAGATCCAAGACATGGGTGCACATTTGAGCAACCAACAGTTTCTAGCACACCCAGTGGGACCAACATTGAAAGCTCAAATTTCATATCTCTAAGTTCTAGTGTGTGGACTTAGTGTTTCAACCTTTGAAGAGGCTCCTTTCAAACACATTTGGTGACTTTCCATATTTTAAAATCTCTATTTTAGTATCCTTGAGTGAATTTATTGAGAAAAGTGCACACAAGAAGTGCAATATCTCGAAGAATCTTTTGAATACCTCCAGTTATCCTCAGGAAAAGTTCATTCTAGAAATCCCATACATGAATTTGTATCTCCAGTGCATCGTGCCCATTCAACTCCTCCTCAAAATAGATAATCTGTGTGCCCTACAATGGCGCATCAACCCCCCCTCCATTAAGAAGCTTTGGAAACTTGATGGAAGGAGTACCTTACTCCTAGCTGTACAACATGATATGCCCAATGGCACGCTCAAAATTATTCCTTACTTTACTAGTGAGAATCAAGTCACCCCTTAGGAGCATATCCAAAATGTAGAAAATGTGTGTTCATTCTATCTAATCACACATAATGATGTAGCAATCATGACTCTCGTAGCCTCTTTCAAAGGTAAAGCACTTCAATGGTATCGAGGCTTGAGACTTGGATCTATCACCACTTGGGATGAGCTGGGAACAAATCTATGTAGTTATTTTGAAGACAAGTCAGATCACCTATCTTTGGTGGAGCAACTGACAACAAGGAGGAGGGCACCCAATGAGTAGACGACTCGATTTCAACATCAAATTTCGAGAGAAGACTTGGGACAGAATTCCCCTTGTGGTAAGACCTATAGCCCAACATTCTTTCCTTTATTATCGAAGGAGCTCAACATCAATATTTAAGTAATCATCCAATCTATGGGAGGTAGGACCTTACTAGCTTCTTATAGCATTGTAGTTAGGGTAGAAAAATAGTCTTATTCGAGGCACAAAAGTTGGCTCCTAAACCGACCATGCCATTATTCCCGGAGATGAAACAAACACCCCAACCTTCTATGGATCCTATTTCTACTCCCGAGAAGAGTGTGTAATGGTTTCCTCATCATCCTATTCTACATCACAACAAAAGGAAGATGAATAATTAAAGGCCTTGATCAAAAATTTATCAAACAAGGTCATATCACTAGAAAGGTAGCAAGCGCAAGCATATAGAGGCATTTCTAATTAGGCACATGGCCAAGGAAACCATCCTTGGTAGAATCAATACAAAAATTAGAGATACATGCCCAACCAGCATAATGATAGGTGGAAGCCTAATGCACATCTGTCCTTGCAAGATGTCCCTCTCGTGCCTTCTCTTTTAGCACTCAAAGACAAGCCGAGCGCTCATTCTAGTTAGAACAACTTGGCACAAGAATCAGAGTGGTGCTTCCCTTATAAAATGCCTCATAGTCAGTACCATTGTGCTAATGTTGTGCATGCCCAAGCCTTCATGATCCAGAATGCTTCATCCTATGAGCCCTCAATAAGCACCCATGAAACAGATAATCTAGAAGGACCATAGGTTTCCCGGAAACCAATTTGATGTTCTTTGGTGCTGAGGACTTTTGTGTAATCAACCAAGCTATAGAAGATACAAATAGACCATGCACCCAAGTTACAGACAACACAAGATATAAGAAAAGAATATTAGAGTCAGGCACGCAGGTCACAGTCCCAGAAATACAAGTAGATCTTCAAAATAAAAAGAATCAGACAATACCTCTTGTAGCAAAAATGTTCAAACCCCTATGCAAGAGGTCCGTGTAAATCTCCTTCTAAAGTAGCATGCTCCCATTGTTTGGTAGGACAGCCTCTGTTTCAACTAAAATAAAGGCTCTCACACCTGAATAGTCAAGAAGGGACGTTGTTCCCCAAATTCACAAGGTGGGTGGGATTTTATTCAACATTTTTGACGAGATGAAGAAAACAAACATAAACATCACAATGTGGAATGCCCTAAGCATTCCATCTCAGTGGGATTTGTTACATGAAGCTCTGACACAACTTTCACATATTGACCTAGTTATGTAGAAGCCACACCATTATGTTAGAATATTCCAAGAAGAGGAGAAACAAGTAAGAAAATTTTCTAAAACCCCACCCTTCTATATGTCCTTGATTATAGGTAAACACCTAGTGCATAACTGCTTAGTTGACTCAGGCGCTAGTACTTTTGTTATGCCTAAGAAGATAGTTGATGTCTTAGGTCTGAAATATAGCCCTTTGTCTAAAGGAGTCCTACAAATTGATGGCTCAATTGTAACTACCCTAGGATTCATCAAGGATCTTGAGTTAACCCTCCATGCATGTCCAATCCTAATAATTACTCAAGATGTGTCAATTATTGACCCGCCTCCTTTGTTTTCCCCGTGTCTATCAACATAATTTTCTTGCTAAAGAGGGTAGTTGTCTTCGATTGGTCTCATATGCTACTCAAGATAAGGTATGGTACCCGGTTTACCATACAAGATGGTCCTATATTTTATTATCATGTAGAGCCATATGTCCCATCCCCTCTCCAATCCAATTGTCTTATCCAAGAACAAGTTTTAGTTCCTAAAGAGCAGTCTCTTCCACCCTCTGTTCTAGACCTATTACTTGATGAATGGGTAGAGAGGCATCACAAATTTGATCCCTATCTTGAAGAATTGGAAGCCTATGAGACTGGGCTTGGTACTTATTACATTCTAGAAGAAGACACTACACTTCCACGCATGCTCATAGGAGACAAAGTTCAAATTGGTCTATGGAAGTTATACTTTGATGGATCTAGAAGCAGAAATGGCGCAGGAGTAGGAGTGGTTCTCATTTCCCCTAGTGATGGGAAATTATTCTTCACGCATAGGCTACAATTTTCATGTTCTAACAATGTGGAAAAATATGAAGCATTGGTGCATGGCTTGGTTATTGCTAAAAATAAGAAAATTAAAGCATTTTAGATCTTTGGGGACACAAAATTGGTTATCCACTAGGTCACCAAAAAATTCCAAAAAAATAATAAGATTCTTAAAGCTTAAAAACATAGAATTTGGGACCTACTTGAGAGTTTTGATGTCATTAGTCTGTAGGTAGTCCCACGTAAAATGAATAAAGAATTCGACCAAATGGCCGTGCTTGGTTCAAAATTTTCTCCTGCTTAGGAATTTGTCAAAGGGAACACTTAACACATTAAGATGGTAATAGACCATCCATTCTAGATAATAACACTAGCTGGAAAGTGTTCAATAGTGACACACAGATCATCTAGTTTATCTAGAATGAAGCTAAATTTTCATCGAGTATGCAAGCTAACTTGCATGACAGCTATGGTGACCAAGTAATACAGTTGAAGACAAATAAGTTTCCTAAAGGGTTAGTCACCTTAGAGAAAATGTTTAGCCATGATGATGAGTTCAAGGGTGAAGAACGATACATACAAACCATGTAAGAGGATTTCTCCTCCATTACTATTGTGCATGGAAAGGAGCTGCTTCTCAGCAGGACTTGTGCGAATGAAGAAAAATAGGCCTTCATCTCTTTCTATCAAAAATACAGTGATATTTTCTCATGGGAGTATGAATATCTCAAAGTTTTTGATCCAAGTGTTTCTCAACACTCCATTGACCTTGATCTTGGCATAAATCCCATCAGATGGAAAATGTGACCAATCAATCCAAGGATAGAGTCCCTCATGAGAAAGGAACTATCAAAACTCATTGAGGCAAAAATTATCTTTCCTATCAAATACTCTACCTGGGTTGCAAATCTTGTTCCAGTATGCAAGAAGAATGGTGAAATCAGACTTTGTGTTGATTTTAGAGATTTGAATAAGGCATCTCTAAAGGATCACTATCATTTACCTTCAATGGAGTAGATTCTATAGACTATAGCTAGCGCACAAAGGTTCTCCATGCTAGATGGGTATTTAGGTTTCAACCAGATCTTGGTTAAGGAAGAGGATCAATTCAAAACAACATTTACAACCAAGTGGGGAACATATGCATATCAAAAATTCCCTTTCATCTATTAAATGTGGGCACAACATTTCAGTGTGCCATGGATATTACCTTCAAAGGTTACATCAATGAGTTCATCTTGGTTTACCTTGATGATATAACTGTATTCTCAAAGAAGAGTGTAGATCACATGGCACACCTAGAAAAGGTATTTGAGAGATGCAGAGAATTTGGGGTGTCTCTTAATCCCAAGAAGTTCAATTTCGTGGTGGCTTAGGGTAGGCTCTTGGGCCATGTGTTTTCAAAGGATGGCATCATGATTAATCCTGAGCATGTTTCAACCATCCTAGCCCTTTCCCTTTCGACACAAAAAAATCCTTACAGTCCTTCCTTGGAAATATTAACTTTTTTAGGCATTTTATCCCTAACTTTGTAGGACTGGTTCGGCCCATCACCCTTATGCTCAAGAAAGACATAGCCTTCAGATGGGAAGTAGAAGGAAGAGAAATTTTCAACAAGATCAAGAAGGAGATTTCTTGTGCGCCAACACTCATCAATCTATATTACTCAAAGGATTTCATCCTTTATGCTTATGGTGTTGATGCAAGTATTACTGTTGTCTTGACATAGGAAAATGAACAAGGATTGGAACAACAAGTTGCCTTCTTCACTAGATCTTTGAAGGATTATGAATGGAAATATAATCACATGAAGAAGTAGGTCTTTTCCATCATGCGCACGCTCAAGAAATTTAAAATTATGATCGCCACAAATCATATCAAGGTGTTAGCCTCTCACTCATCTATCAGAGAATTCATCATGGGAGTAGAAATCAATGAGAAGAGAGCAATGGGTGACCAAAATCATAGAATATGATGTGACTATTAAGGCCACAAATCTAGTAAGAGGTAGTGCACTCTGTAAGAAAATTGTTGAGGATGCGTAGAGTGAACCTAAGGCTTCATTATTTCTGGATGAATACCTCCCACATGTAGAACATGAACATAATATAGACCCTAGTGCACGTGACTAGATGAAGGACATGATCACATTCCTTTCCGAGGGTGCATACCCTCCTAGTTTGAATAAAGAAAAGAGAAGGTATCGAAGTTGTAATCTATTGCTTATGTTTTAATTTATGGACTTATCTTTAAGAGAAAAATAGATGGCATGTTGTTAAGATGTATCAATGGTGTGCAGACTAAACAAGTGTTAGCATAATTTCACGATGGATTCTCTGGTGGAAACTTCTCTACCAAAACTACAAAAATGAAGATCATAATGGCAGGTATCTTTTGGCCTACCCTATTTGTAGATATAAATAGGTGGGTCACAAAATGCAAGGAATGCACTTTCTTTACAGGAAAGAAAATATTGACAGCACTTCCCCTCTGACCAATCCAAGCGGATCAGCATTTTTTGCAATGGGGTCTCAACTTCATAGGCATGATCAATACATCTTCAAGTGCTAGACACAAATGGGTTCGGCACCTACTGATTACTTCACCAGATGGACAGAAGCTATCACTCTTAAGGAATAAACTGAGGTAGTCATCCTTGACTTTCTCGAAGGTTTAGTCATAAGGTTTGGCATTCCTCAAACCATTATCTCTGATAGTGCAAAGGCCTTCCTTGGTGCTAAAATCACTGATTGGGCTCTAAGTCTAGGCATTTACTTGAAAACCTCTTCCAACTATTACCCTTAAGGAAACGGTCTAGCAGAGTCAAAAAACAAAAACCTAATCAGAATCATGAAGCACATAATGAACATCAACCAAAGACAATGGTATACAAAGGTTCCATGCATGCTTTGGGTAGATAGAATCACGATCAAAAAGGTAATAGGGACTTCACCTTAAAATATTGTTTATGGCAAGGAGGTTTCTCTTCCTTTGACACTAGAACTAATTTCATTAGCACTTGCCTAGTAGTTGGAATTTGAGGGCGTGGATCAAAGAGAAATTAGGATGGCAGAGCTGGTTCATCTTAAAGAAGTCAGAAAATCTATCATGATCAAGCTAGAATAGCACCAAAGAAGCTTAACAAAGAAATGGTTTGACATAAAGTCTAGGCCTCAAGATTTCAAATTTGGGGACTTGGTTCTAAAATGGGATCTTGAAAGAGATAAACCAGGCACCATTCAAATTTTGACACACTTTGGAGTGGCCCATACATCATCAAGTCCTGCAAAAGCTAACTCTTTCGTGTTAACCCATCCGGATGGAAGCGCACTTGTAAATTGTAGTAAATAGGATCTATCTCAAACCCTTTCATTAGGTTTACTACATCATATTATATATATTAAAGTACTTTCAATTCCTCCAAGTGTGTTCCATGCACATTTTTATTTGTACATAGTTCTTTCCTCTAGTATGCTTCCTACACGCACTCTTTTGTTGCCTCCCGGTGTGCGAGATCTTCTCTCAACAGTTGTGAGATTCAAAGAAAAGTGCGAAATGATTCTCAAAGTAACCACATGGGCATTTTCATGATTACACAAGCTGACTCCATGCCTAATGAATGCTTTAGGCTCTTTGGTCTCTTGCATCTAGCGGGAAGATGGCCTCGAAATTCACTAAAGCTGTTATCTAAATAACTCCCATAGTGATTTGGATAACTTGCATACACATTCTAGTTCTAAGTTATCTATTGAACAAATTAGCACAGTCAAAATACTTTGGCACATTCCCTTGGTCATAGTTTACTACCCACCCCTTTCCTTCCTCCTTCCACTTCCCGTCACACCTATCTTCTACCCATTCACCTTCTTCTGATTCATTTTCTTTCCACCCCATGCACCTAAGTCTTTGACCCTTTGCGCGCCACACCCATTACTTTGTAATAGTTACACCTTAACCATATGTTCTCTACTCATTGGTTTGATTCATCTCCCGCATGTGTCATGCGTGCTCCATCCACAATCTCCTCTGTTTTCTCATGTGCCATTTTGTGCTAGATCATCTTTTGACATGCTTAAGTGTGCCATGTGCAACTAGACATATCACCGAATCCTTACAACAAATGAATGATTAACACATGGTAGAAATGACAAATAGCTATACATTTGGCCACCATCTCAACCAATTGGCATGCACCACATGTCTTGTATATGCTGATGACTCTAACATCTTTTGACAGCTATATCATCAGCTACATAGCTCATATCGACATGCATATGGACTTGTCAGAAAGTTGTTGACATCAGCAATAGTGCCAGAAATTCAAATTTCAAATTTTGGTGGATCTGGTAGGTGAGAATTGGGAAAATGTCTCTTTGAACATTGATGAGCAAATCTGATTGCTCCAACCACCTAATTTAGTATGATCCACTCTATTTTTTCTTCAACACGTCAAACAGGCATGGGGAAGTGTATTTCACATATTTCCAAGTGGATCTACAGACATTGAATGCTTCTTGTTAGTGGTTATATTTCAAATTTGGGATTTTCCTCCTTTTCCCTTCTTCCTCCATGAATTCATCTATAAATGTAGGAGAAAGGCTCATTTTTTATGTTTCACACTTTGGATCCCTATGCATGTTGCTAAGGACTCCATATTTTCTGTATTTTTAGTTATAGACCTCCATGTTTGGCTCTTACATGTGGATATCAGCCTCCTTATCACTGTAATAGTTCTATGCATTATTAGAAGTAATAGAAGCATCATTTTGTGACTATTCTCTATCCTAACATGTTTGTGTTCCTTCTTCTTGCCTCTTCTCTTGCATTGTTTATTTTTGTGCCACTTCAGGTCCCCTGTAGTTCTATATTTGGTTGTGTTCCATGAGAATGATTTGGTGAATGCATTTTTTGTTGTGCTACTCATTCCTAGCCTCCTTTCACACATTCCCTGTCATTCTTGCTCAGAACAGATAGTGTTCATCCCTCTTTTCTGGTGCTATCACCTTTTAGTGTAGTTTACTTCATGTTATCCTTCTTTCCTAGTCCCTTGGCATTCTTAGCTTAGTTTCCCCTTTCAAAGCACTAGGAGTAGCAGTAGTAGTAGAGATAGATAGAGGAACTAACCTTCTCCAGGAGATCCATCCCAAGCTTGCAAGGTCCCACAACTTGGGGATGGTTCCATTGTGGTCTTAGACACCTTGGCCCTTTTGGAGATCTCGAGACATAGTTACACATTTGAGCAACACATAGTCACTAGTACGGGTTCTAACTCTAACTCATGTGCCACCCTTGGCATCTATTGTGAGTCGGTATTTTCATGCTTATCATCCCTACACATTTATCCTTCCACTATTGCTAGCTCATGTATTAAAATAAATCTTGGCACTCCTCATACTTGTGCTTATTTCCACACCAAGAACATTGTAATAGATAAGATTATTCACGCTTATAGTGCTCGTATACCAATAATTATAACAAGTCCCATGAGGAAACTCACTTCTTCTACCTTTGTGATTTCCATGGCCTCTAAATCCTCTGCGAAAGTCTTTCCCATGAGCCCCACCATTCACACGCTCTTCATAGTGATGACCATCCTCCTTAGAATTATTTACAATGCTATTACGATGTACACTAATATCAATGATGTCTTGTATCCGGTCAATCAATCTAATATCCTTGGTGTCATGATTAGTAGAGGTGAAAATATTGCAATAGCAAGACACATTCTTATGGATCGCATGCTATAGTAGCGGACACCTACTTGAATCATGATCTCTATGGAAAATCTCAAGGTCTATCTTCATGGTTTTTATTGATCTCGAGGAAAATTTTCCTTTGTTTGCCCCTCTACCCCACAACTGTTCACCATACACCGCTATGAGTCTCATGCATCGAGTTCTTAGACAACTTCTCTAGCTACTTTTCCATGACAACAATATGAGCTTCAAGAAAAGGAATAACACTAATATCCATACTTCCCATAGCCTCGGTGCATAGGAGGACTCACATGGGTCTATGAAAGTCTTGTTTAAAAGCACTCTCCGATGACACATTATTAATCTACCAACAAAGCATTAAGCATGCTAAGAAGGAGGAATATCATAAGATAATTTTAATAAGAGAGTTTTAAAATACAAATCGTACTCTCGCACACTCTCTACCATACATTTTTGAATCTTCTTTAGTTCACTAATGCTCTTATTTTCAAACTCAAGAATATGTAATTCAGATAAAAAGGCATTACATGGAATGGTATAATCTACTACTTTACGGTGGGGGCAATAATTCCAGTATAAACTATGTGCACTTCCTTGCAATGTTTTTACAAACATATGTGCCTTCCATTCTGGAGTCGTGATCCCCTTCACATGCCATAGAAGATCATATTTGTATACATTCTTTGCAACATCCTCAACACCTTTGTAATTTGATCGATGCAAAAACATTTTAAAAAATACTTGCTGAGGTGGTTGAGGCCCTTGTCCGGTTGATCCATAACCTTGATTCCCTCTAATGTTGCCTCCACCACTAGATCCACCGATTACTATCCCTCCTAACCCATTATATCCTCTAGATCCACCAGCTACCAAGTCCACTAGTTTCTATTCCACCTGACCCAATAGATCTACCTCCCATAGTTGGTAAAGGTCTTGAAGTGGTCATGCCTTGTGTCCCCAATATCACACTAAAATGCACACCAACAGTCTGTGATATTGAACCACTACCATATGTGTGTCGTGCAATACTTCCAGATGCAATACCCAAGTTTTGTGTACGTAATTTACCCAAATGTCATTCTAGAAAATATACCTCTAAACACAAGAAATTATTGTGCAGCCATAGATGTGTCAAATGAAATGTTATACCTCCTAGGTGTTGATCGGTTACTTTCACCAATACCAAATGGGTTAGTAATACTTATCTCTGGATTTGGAAAGCTAACCACCGGTGTTGGTCACTAGGTCAATTCGGATGCATGCCAATGACTCTTATCCTTTCTTCATATGACGATCCTTCTCCAAAAGCCGAGGGGGTTTGTCTTCCGTGCTTGCCAAGATGGGGTAACATAGACTCGCTCACATTCCACATCCTATGCGTAAACCTCAAATCCTTCCCACAATGTCTACCTCCATAAATCCATCACTCATGTAGCTTTGCATTGTCTTATCAACTTCCTCTCTCGAGCTTCATTATAATTGAGTCGTCTCTCTTCCCTCTCCTTTTCAGCTACAAGGTATGCCATCTTACTTCACCCTAGCTTCCTCACCCATCACTCGAATAATCTTAGCCATCCATAGGAAATTCTTCCAAACTAAGCATAATGATCAGGATCTTTATACCTAAAGGGATAACATGCAAGAATGATCCTCTTAGCTCCCTTAAGAACTCAAACTTAACAATCTTTGGACAGAAATACATAGAAATTTCATACTCCAAGGTGTAACTCATCAACACTCTACTCCACCAATGATCAATAACACATGTCCAAGTCAGATTAACATCATACAACCTCTGATACTCATCTTGGGTCCATACATGAGGTCTATAGTACTAGCTTGATCTAGATGCATATGCTGAAATCCATTCATACAAATCCACTAGAAAACAACAAAATAAGGTCTCATAAAACTCATGATACAGATGCTCTTCTACCCATTTACGTGCATCAAACTTAGGTCCAATACTAAATCTTTGAGAAAACTCATCCTCTATAGTTTTAAGCCATGCTTTGACACTGTCCAAGGTCAAACGATCTCTCATCACACACCACTCTCATAACATCTTTGAAAAGAGGTCCCAACAATGGAACCAAAATTTAGTCTCTATTATCACCGCCTATTTCAACAACCAATCTCAAGCGCTCCGACATATCATCCAGATTAGTCATGAGTTCACCCAAGGCACACGTAGGTTCTAAGCACCTCCTTTATGTGAGATTCATGAGAACACTCCTTAACACGAGGATGTAATATAACTAGAAAATAAGTGCATTCATTTATGGAATTTAAGATATAAGCATTAAATCCTAACCTAATGCACCCAAGCATAGAACAACATGATCAACTTAATGTAAGTAGAATCAACCATGAGATAACATCAAGGAAACCCATAACATGCATATGAACATAAGGAAAATGCACATATCAAGATCCATCACATGAGTGTTTCAGAATCACTTCATTATATTTATAAGCCAAAATATGGTAGCCAAGATTACATCAAGAGAGTTCCATTTGTGGAAATTTTCACACTAGCAGAGCTTACTTTACATCATAGAGCTCGCCATTACACATTTTTCACCATCTCTCCTACTCCCTATCTATCCTTATCTCTCTTATTTCTCTGTGAAAACCATCATACTCATAGAATAATCATCCTCCTTCCATCTTAACTACTCATCATTCTCTCCTGCGAAATCCTAAGGGAATCCGATCATGATTGCTCTACCACTACCTAGGAATATCTTTGGGTATCACCATTTGTTTCCCTCATTTTGAGTGCCTTTAGCATGCATGTGCAAGCTAATCCTTAACAACCTTGACTCCTTATCCTTTCATGATAACTATATTGATGCCCTGGAATATCCTTTCCTTTAAATTAAAAGTCTACATGGCCTATCCACATCTATATACGGTCACTTTTCCATTTTCGCCTATGCATCTTTTCGATGTCAAAAATCACTACGTCCCAAATCCATTCTTCCCGGCATGAGCCTTTGTGCCTTTTCAATAATTAGTTTTGTGTGTGCCTTTGTACCCTACTTACGTGTGCCACAAGGCTTCACGCCTTATGTACTTAGTTACTTTAGGGGCACAAAAAGGAAAACAAGTGAGAGAGGAAATGTATTGAAGGGGCACAATCATTACAAATGATGTGCATGGGTATGAGAACAAGGCACATGAGGTTACCAAGGACTCAACCAATTTTGGGAAGTAAAGGCCAAGACACACGTAGAAGGTGAAGCAATGCTTTGAGAAGGTTAAAGCAAAAAGGTGTGCACATGGGTAGATGGAACAAAGAGGAAGAGGAAAAGGAAAAGAAGGGGAGAAAACATGAAAAGGAAGGGATGCGCACAAGGTGCACATGGAATCTATAACCATGAAAATGTGCCAAGTGAACAAGTGAAGTGTGTGTAACCTGCATGTAGAACCATAGAGCTAGAATGGGGAGATGAGTTATCCAAATACCTAGGAGAGTTATTGTGGATAGCAGTTTTGGTGACTTTCATGGCCATCTTCCTTCTAGATGAAGGAGATCAGTAGCCTGAAGCATCCATTGGACATGAAGTCTATGATATGGAATTTCGATCTATAATTTTGAATAACTACCCCTAAAGTCACTTTGAAACATATTCTACGCTTTGTTCGAATCCTACGAAACCTGTTAGAAGATGGTTGGAATCCTATAAGAAAAAAGAGCACGTGTAGAAGCACGGGAGAAGAGTGAACTATGTATAAACAAACAATGTGCATGTAGTACACTTGGAGGAATTGAAACTACTCTAGTATTTATAAAATGATGAAATAGAGTTAATGGAAGGGTTTCATATGGATCTCATTTACTAGGATTGGTAGTGCACCTCCATCAAGATGAGACAACTTGAAAGATTTATCCTATTTGCATTAAGTGATGATGTATGGGCCACTCCAAAATGCATCAAACTTTGAATGGTGTCCCCAAATTTTAAATCTTGAGGTGTAGCCTTTCTGTCAAACCATTTCTTTGTTTCTTGTTGATGTTGCTCTAGCTTGATCATGTTAGATTTCCTTGATTCTTCAAGATTAACTAGCTTTACCATTCTAACTTCTCTCTATTCTATGCCTTCAAACTCTAGCTGCTAGTAAAGTGCCAATGATTTCAACTTAAGCGTCAAAGGAATGGTAGCCTCTTTTCCATATACAAGCTTATAAGGTGAAGTTCCTATTATTTTTAACTATGATTCTATCTTCACAGAGCTGTGTGTGACCTTTGTATGCCATTGTCTTTGGATGATGTTCATTGTGTGATTCATGATCCTAATTAGGTTCTTGTTTGTTGACTCTTCTAGACCATTTCCTTGAGGGTAATAGTTGGAATAATTCTTCAGATAGATGCCCAAATTTAGAGCCCAATCAATGATTTTAGTGCCAAGGAAGGATTTTGCATTATCAGAGATAATGGTTTGAGGAATGCCAAACCTTGTGAATATACCTTTGAGAAAGTCAAGGATGAATGAATTAGTTGATTCCTTGAGTGTGACAACTTCTGTCTATCTAGTAAATTATTTCATACCTTTCAACACCCATCTATGTCTAGCACTTGAAGGTGGATTGATCATGCCTATGAATTCGAGACCCCATTGCACAAAAGGCTGATTCGCTTGGATTAGTCGGAGGGGAAGTGCTTCCAATCTCTTCTTTCCTGCAAAGAAAGTGCATTCCTTGCATTTTGTGACCACCTTGTGTGTATCTACGAATAGAGTAGGCCAAAATATACCTTCCATTGTGATCTTAATTGTTGTAGTCTTGACATATAATTTTCCATTAGAGAATCCATTGTAAAATTTTGCTAACACCTTTTCAGTCTATGTGTTGTTAATACATCTTAATAGCATGCCATCAAGATTCTTCTTGAAGAGAATTTCATCAATCAAAAAATAAGGGATAGATTGTAACCTTAGATGTCTTCTCTTTTCCTTGATTAAGACAAGATGGTATGTTCCATCAGAAAGGAATGTGATCATAGCCTTCATCCAGTAATGTGTGCCAGGATCTACATTCCGCTTAAGTTCTACACACAAGAGGTACTCATATAGAAACAGTGAAGCCTCAAGTTCATTGTACACATCCTTAGCAAGATTCTTGCAGAGCATGCTACCTCTTACTAGATTTGTGCGATTCCATGATTTTGGTCACCCATCATGCTCTATTTTCACTAATTTATTCTCCCATGATGAAGTCTCTAATGAAGAGTGGGAGACTAACACCTTGATATGATTTTTGGCCAGCATACTTTTGAAATTATTAAGCACATGCATAATGGAATAGACCCATTTCTCCATATGAATATATATTAATTCATAATCCTTCAACATCCGGTTGAATAAATCCACCACGATTTTCCAACCCTTGTTCATTTTCTTGTGTTAATACAACAATAACACTCGACATCGAGTGTCATAAGTATAAAGGATAAAATCCTTTCAGAAATTCAAGTTGATGAGTTTTGGCACACAAGAAATATCTTTCTTGATCTTGTTGAAGATTTCCTTTCCTTCTATTGTCCATTTGAATGCTATGTCTTTCTTGAGCATGAGGGTGATTGGCCTTACTAGTCCTACAAAGCTCAGGAATAAAACACCTAACAAAGTTGATTTTATCAAGGAAGGACTACAAGGATTTCTTGTGCGTTGGTAGGGAGAGGGCCAAGATGGCTAACACACACTCAAGATCAATTGATATGCCATCCTTTGAAACTACAGGGCCCAAAATATTGCCTTGTGCTACAATGAAATTTCATTTTTTGGTGTTGAGAGATACCCCATATTTTCTACATCTATCAAATACTTTCTCCAGGTGTTTCATGTGATCCATGATTTACTTTGAGAAGACTATGATGTATTCAAGGTAAAACAAGATGAACTCATTGATATAGCCTTTGAATGCAATACCCATGACGTCTTTGAAACTTTGCACCTGTATTTGTGTGCCAAAGGTCATATTCTAATATGCATATGTTCCCCACTTGGTTGTAAACTTTGTTTTGAATTGATCCTCTTTCTTAACTAGGATCCAATTGAAGTAAAAGTATCATCGTCAAAGCATTGATAATATTTACATGCCAGCCATAGTCGTAGAATATGCTCCATTGAAGGTAAACGATAATGAACCTTTAGAGATTCCTTGTTCAAATCTCTGAAATCAACACAAAATATGATTTCACCATTCTTCTTGCGCACCTGGAACTAGATTCATGACCCATACAAGATTATTTGATAGGATATATTATCTTGGCCTCAATGAGTTTGGATAACTCCTTCCTCATGAGTGACTCTATCTTTAGATTTACTTGCCATTTCTTTTCTCCGATGGGCTTGATACAAGGATGAATGTCAATGGAGTTTTGAGCAACATTTAGATCAAAATTTTAAGGTCTTCATACTCCCATGAAAATATATCACTTTGTATTTTTGAAAGAGAGAGATGAAAGCCTAATTTTCATCATGTGTACAAGTATTACTAGGCAACAACTCCTTTCCATTCATAATAGTGAGTGGGGATCGGTCTTCTTACATAAAGTGAATATACTTGTCTTCACCCAAATCATCGGGATAAAAATATTCTCTAAGGTGACCAAACCATTAGAAATTTTTTTATCTTTAGATGTATCACTTGGTCACCATAGTTGTTATGTAAATCAACTTGCATGCTTGATGAGAACTCAACATCATTACGGATGAACTAGACAATATTCTTGTCCACGCCAAACACTTTTCGGATGGTGTTGTTATCTATGATGGATGGTCTAATCACAATCTTAATATGTTGAGTATTTCCTTTGACAAATTCCTCAATAGGAGAGAACTGTGAACCAAATGTGGCCATCTAGTCATCTTCCTTATTAATTTTATGTGGTACCACATGTATATTTAGAGAATAAAATCTCTCAAGGAGGTCCTAAAATCCATTTTTATAAGCTTTGAAAATATTATTATTTTTCATGCACTTGTTGTTGACGTGGTGGATGACCAATTCTGTGTCCACAAATATCTGCAATGCCTTAATCTTCTTCTTTTCGGTAATAAGGAAACCATGCACAAGAGCCTCATACTCTTCCACATTGTTAGAACATGTAAATTGTAACCTATGCATGAAGAAGAATTTCTCATCCTTAGGGGAAATGAGAACAAGTCCTGCTGCCACGTCATTTATGCTTATGGATCCATCAAAGTATAACTTCTATAGACTAGGTTTCTCTTCACTTTGATTGAGCACGTGTGGTAGAAAAATTTCTTATTCAAGAACGTTGATAAGTGCAAGCCCGGTTTAATAATCTTCCAACTCTTCATCATATGGGTCAAATTTATGGTACCTCTCCACCCACTCATCAAGTACTAGATCAGGAATATAAGGTGGAAGAGGATGCTCTTTAGAAACTGAAGCTTGTTCTTCTTGGATTAAATAGTTGGCTTGGAGAGGGGATGTGACATATGAATCTACATGATACGAAAATATTGGCTCAACTTTTATGGTAAACAGGGTACCATACCTTGTCCTGAGTAACATATGGGTCCAATGAGAAGAAAAGTAACCACCCACTTTAGCGGTAAAAATATCTTACCAAACATAAGGAAAACAAAGGGGTAAGATTAATGATTGACACATCTTGAGCTATTGTCGAGACTTGGACATGCATGGAGGGTTAAGTCAACCTTGATGATTCCTAAAGTAGTGAACAAGATGTTTTCCTATGATTAAAGACTTATAGAAGGGTGGGATTTTAACAACTTTACTTACTTGCTTCTCCTCTTCCTGGAAGATATTAACAAAAGTATGAAATTTGTGAATAGTTAGATCAATGTGTAGAATTTGGGCGAAGCCTCGTGTAACAAGTCATGCTGAGATGGAATAGTCAAGGCATCCCACATTGTGACATTTATGTTTGTATTTTTCATCTGGTCCGTAATGTTGAATGGAAAGTGTAGTTACTTTTTCTTTTGAGTAACAACAACATATTTTCTTGATAGTTTGGGTGTAGAGGTAGGAACCTTGGATGGTGCAAAGGCTTGACCTACCAAAGGAGGGGAGAGCGTTACTTCAGGAGAATCTTTGCACAGAGCCTTGCAAACTAGAACTTGAGTACCATACCTTGTCTTGAGTAACATACATGTCCAATCGAGAAGACATGTAACCACCCACTTTAGGAGTAAAATATCTTGACATACATAAGGAAAACAAAGAGGATAGATCGATGATTGACACATCTTGAGTTATTGTAAGACTTGGATATTCATGGAGAGTTAAGTCAAGATCCTTGATGATTCCTATGGTAGTGATAGTTGAATGATCAAGTTACAGGAATCCTTTTGCCAAGGGCTATACTTAAGATCCAAGACATCAAAAATTTCTTGGGCATGATGAAGTACTAGCACCTGAGTCAATCATGTGGTTATGGACAAGATGTTTTTCTATGATTAAGGACATATAGAAAGGTGGGGTACTGAAAAATTTAATTACTTGATTCTCCTCTTCTTGGTAGATGTTAATAGAAGTGCGTAGCTTCTAGGTAGTAGGTTAGTGTGAGGAATTTGAGCCAAAGCTTCATGTAATAGGTCATACCGAGAAGGAATGGTAAGAGCATCCCACATTGTGAAATTTATGTTTTTTTATTTTTCATCTAATCAACAATGCTAAATGGAAGACCCATTGACTTGTGCACTTGAGGTAAAACAACATCCTTTCTTGGTTGCTTGGGCATAGAAGCATGGGGCTTAGCTAACACAGAGGCTTGAAATACCAAAAGAGGGGGGCACGTTACTTCAGGAGGAGATTTTCTCAAAGCCTTACATGCTAGAACTTGATTTTTTTTTCTGAATGCCTTAACAACTTCCTTTTGCTTTTGATGATCTCGCTTATATTATGCTGGAATTGAAACTTACACGCCAAATTTGAGAATTCTCATTTGATATCTTATGTTGTCTATAACCTAGGTGTATAGCCTACTTGTATCATCTATAACTTGATTGATTGTGCAAAAGTCCTCGGCACCAAAGAATATAAAGTTTTCCTCAAGAGGAGCCTCTAGCTTTTCTTTGTTCTTGGGCTCACTTATGCTTTGATAGAAGGCTATTAGAAATATCATAGTGCTCTCATTATTATATATTGTAATATTATTAATATGAGTTATATTATAACTCATTATTAATAATATAAGTTTGTTATATTGTTTCAACAATTTATCTTTGTTATACCCGTAATGATATTAACAGTTGTTTTGTTGTGTGACTTCCTGGTTTGTAGGAGGTCAGTTTTCTATTTCCATGGCTATTTATTAGCCTTAGTATTATTTGTAATCAGGCTGCATATACTATCAATTTATTATTCCTGTGTGACAAGCCTGTTGTACCAACATTTGGTACCAGAGCGACTGTTATGGGTAACATGTGTGAGCTAATGGAATTTCAAATGAAAGTCTAGAGGATCGTGTCAAATATATGAGTCCTTAGGATTACGTTTGAATACATATATTTGGTGCGTGACAGTTTTACAGCTGGTACGTCTGCATTTGGGGTTCCCACATTTTTTTCTGCAGTCGGTGTTTGGCTACATGCTCTTGGTTTACTGTATGCATTAATAGTCCAGGCCTTACGTTGTTTCTAATTCTATATTTTTCAAGATCTGCACAGACGTCTTTGTCTTCATTCATAGAAGTGGTTATTAGACGTCCTCCAGGGAGTAAGCATCCTTCCAACTACACATAACGTATTCATTCTGTACACTTTGCCAAACAGATTTGTTAATCGAGGTAAAGGTGTTCAGATTTGGGACTATCTGATGCATGCCATCTCTTGTTGTTCGTTGTGCATGTTCTGATAGAAATACTATCGACTTGGATTTGGTGTTGCATTATTTTGTGCCGTTTGACATTGAATTAATTATGCAATGCATTCATGATAGTTGTATATTGAATTGAGTATCTTAGGATTGATCAATCACAAGATCATTCTATGTCAGCGTACCATGGAAAGACTTGTTATGATTTGACACCATATCATCTAGTTGTTAACTGTAGCGTAATGACTGTAAGAAAATAATTCTTGCCAGCACCGATTCTTCTCAATACAACTGATCACCAATCATACTGGAAGCTGACATTTCATGATTGGACTCTCTCAGCCATCCAAGTCATTACTTCACGCTATCCATACGAAGATTTGATCAAACAGAAGTGAATATGCTAAGCCACTGCAAGTTCATTTGATCCGGAGGTATTGTGTTGAGGTTATATCTGTCCATGCATTTTTTCCAAGTTTGATATATTTTCTTTATTAAAGTCAAGTATCTCTACCAGTATAAAGAGTTTGTTATTGTTCGGTTCAAGTTTCTTGATTTTGTGGAGTTTCAAAATGGAAAAGATAAATGTAATTG
The DNA here is from genome assembly GCA_018340775.1 of Taxus wallichiana var. yunnanensis. NCBI lineage: Eukaryota > Viridiplantae > Streptophyta > Pinopsida > Cupressales > Taxaceae > Taxus > Taxus wallichiana. The sequence goes on from CM031236.1 coordinate 312,502,181, forward strand.
AAAGATTTGATGGTAAATACTTCCACACGTGGCAAGTATGAACCCAATTACAATTGATTGATAAAGACTTATGGGACATTGTCGAAGGAAAAATTAAAAAACCGAATGATGTAGATGAAGCAGCGAAATGGGAAAGTAAGGATCGGAAAGCAATAGCAATTATCGGCCTTGGTCTTTCCGATGCATATTTGCATCATATTGATCTAACCAAGTCATCTAATAACATTTGGGTGACATTGAACAAGTTATTTGGATCTCAAGCAGGTAGTGCAGCAATGGCGCTGAAGCAAAAACTTTTTGGGCTAAAGATGGGAGAAAATGACAATATGGTTCAACATATCAGTAAGTTTTGATCCATTTTAAATCAATTAGTAGGAATAAAAGTAGAGGTAGATGGAGAAGATGCTAAAGAAATCTTACTAAATAGTTTGCCAAAAGAATATTCAAGTATTGTTTTTACTCTTAGTAAGATCAATCCTAGTTTGGAAAATTTAATTTCCTCTTTGCTTGATGAGGAAGAAAAAATCAAAAGGTGTGTACCAGAAGAAGAAACTGTCATGGTTGCAAACAATAAATCATCATTCCATAAAGGTAAAAAAAAGTTTGTATCGTCAAAGAAACATCTTTTGTGTCATTACTGTAAACAACCAGGACATGGTTTTGTGAATTGTAAGAAAAGAGCTCAAGATCTCTTAGATGATAAGTTGGAACAAAATGCTTTAGCTGCTGAAGAAGATTGGGATGATTATTCTAATCCTGCAAGTGACAATGAACCTATTAATTATTCAAGTGATGAAGATTATCTGTTTTGAGCATCTATCCTCATATTGGAGGATGGAGGCAACAAGGCAGGAGGACAATCAGCGTCCTCGAGTTCATCACTACCTCAGAGGCCGCAAACTACTTTAGTGACATCTTTGTGTCTTGTGTGATGAATAAGAACAAATGAGCATCCCTGTTCCTGTGTGCAGTGTAGTGCTTGTGTGTCCCCCGTGATGATAAATTGTACCATTGATACTATTGCAGGAAGTGTTCTTGATCAAACTGATTTGATGGTTGATGTGAATTGGTTGAACGGTCCCAATTCATGTATTCATCTAATAGGTTGAACGGTCCCTGGATGATGTAGTTCCCACAGTCGGTGTTGAGGATCGAGACCATGTGCAAGCTACGGAGTGGCATGCTGCTTGGTTGAAGATGGTGTTTTCCCCATGTTCACACTAAGGGGGGGAATGTTAGAAATATCATAGTGCTCTCATTATTATATATTGTAATATTATTAATATGAGTTATATTATAACTCATTATTAATAATATAAGTTTGTTATATTGTTTCAACAATTTATCTTTGTTATACCCATAATGATATTAATGGGTTGTTTTGTTGTGTGACTTCCTGGTTTGTAGGAGGTCAGTTTTCTATTTCCATGGCTATTTATTAGCCTTAGTATTATTTGTAATCAGCTGAATATAATATCAATTTATTTTTCCTGTGTGACAAGCCTGTTGTACCAACAAAGGCTCATAGTTAGAAGCATTCTAAATCATGTAGGCTTACACACACACAACAATGACACAATTATATCGAATATGAGGCATATTGCAAGGAAATAACCACTTCAATTCTTACGCCATATTGTTTTGAATCTGAAACAAGTTCTGGATTATGTTGGGTGTTGGAAGGGGTGTTGCGGGAGGAATAACTTACAAAGATAAGTGTGCATTAACATGCCATCTATCATTCTATTTCCATATTGATTGCACCAAGGTTGATTTATATGGCTTTACAATTGATTGGAACTACCTTTGTAGGCTTGTGCATGTTGCTTCTCTAATGATATGACCTTTTTGGAAAAATTTCTAATCAAGCCTTCAATTCATCATCTTACTTTTCCTATGTAGGAGAGTAGGATGTAGATGCAAATGGTTGCATGCTCTACACCGCAATCTTGGAGTAATAGAAGGATGGGGTGTTGGAGACATCTCTGGGAACAAGTTTGTAAGAGGCCTTGGCTCTAACTTACCAACCTAAATGAGACTATTTTATGCACTTATGGAAATGTTGTATGTAGCAGGTAAGGTTCTACCTCCCATGGATTGAATCATGACTGAAATGTCACTATTCAAATCCCTTAGATAGTACAAGAAAGCATGTTGGGTTGTAGGCCTTACCACTTGAGGAATTGTTTCCCAAGTCTTCTAGAGTCCGATGTGGAAATCGGTCATCCGCTTGTTGGACATGCACTTTGTTGTAGTCACTACTCTAATAGTGTTATATGATCGAGTTATCTTAAAAGTAATTACATAAATTCATTCCAAGATCATCCTAGGTAACAATAGATGTAGTTCTTAGGCCATGATACCATTATAGTGTGTTACCCTTGAAATAGGCTACAAGTAACCTAACCAAAATATCATCGTGTGTAATCGGATAGACAACATAGATTAGCCACATCTTGAATGTGTTCAATAGGGGTAACTTTATTCTCTCTCGTGAAGTAAGGAATTCTCTTGAGCACAACTATTGGCATATCATGCTAGGAATTGAGATTTAATGGGCTTCCACCGGTGGCGGTGAATTTCCTGGAGGAGGAGGAGGTTGAAGTGCCATGGTAGGGCACACTTGTCTATTTTGAGGAGGATTAGAGTACACGTGATGCACTGGAGATGGGGATGTGCATGTGGAAGATATGCTATGTGTGCTTCTTATAAAAATATGGAGGTATTTAAAGGATCCTTGAGCTGTAACACTCTATTTAGTATGCACTCTTCTCATAAAAGGAACTCAAGACTATAAAACAGAGCTTTGGAAATGTTGGGAGTTCGCTAGATGTTTTGAAATAAGCCTCTAAAGGCTAGAAATACTAAGTTCACACACAAGAACTTAGCAATATGAAATTTAATCTTTCACTTCTTGTCCCACTAGGCATGCTAGAAATTGTTGGTAATCAAACATGCACCCGTGTCTTAGATCTAGAAGAATCAAGTCATTTGAGACAATAGTGGAATTTTCTCCAAGTTGTGCGACCTTTTCGCACTTGAGATGGATCTCTGGAGAAGGCCGATTCCTCTTTCTATTTCTATTTCTACTACTACTCCTAATGCTAAAACGGAAAATTAAGCTAACAATTCCAAGGGACTAGGGATAGAAGGATAATAGAATGGAAAAATAATCTAAGGAAGGTGATAACAATAGAAAAGAGGGATGAAAACTATATTTTCTGAGAGAAAATGAAGGGAAAGGTGTCAAGGAGGTTGGACATGCATAACACATACCAACACACATTTACATGATCATTTTTCATGAAACACAACTAGAAAAATGGTAATGCAAGGAATGTAGAATGACACAACAAGAAAAAAAAGTAAAATAAAGGCAAGAAGAAGGAATGCAAACATGTTAGGACAGAGAATATAAACAAAACGATGCTTCCATTACTTCTATAAATGTACATATCTTTATTCAATGATGGTGACTGAAGGTCAATATTCACATGCATGAATCAGATCTAGAGGTCTGTAACTCAAAATACAAAGATATAAAGTCCTTAAAAAAATGTGTAAGGAACATAAATCTCCAACATTAACAATGAGTCTAGGTCTTACATTTATAGATGAATTGATGGAAGGAGAAGAGAAGGAGGGAAAAACCAAATTTTTAAATACATCCACTAATAAGAAGCATTTAATGCCTACAAATCCACCTACAAATATGTCAAATATGCTTCCCCAAGTTTGTTTGGCATGTTGGAGAAGGAAGGAAGGAAGATCAGATCAAATCTAGGTGGTTGGATCAATCAAGCCTACTCGTCAATTCCTAGAAAGATGATTTCCCATTTATCATCTACCGGATCCACCAAGGATTTAAATTCGAATGTCTAAGATTTGTAGCCTACGTTAGAAACTATTGAATGAGACTAGGCATGCACCGATCAGAGATCTGTAGCAAAAGATATGGTTATTAGAATATTTTCATAGCCATTTACGTACATAAAACACATGGAGTTCATGGATTAAGCTGAAATGATGAGCAACTTTGAAAATGTTCTTGTCATTTCTACCACGTGTCACTCATTGATTTGCTGCAAATATTCAGCGCCCTGTTGGCATGCTTTGATTGGTTATGTGTGGCACACTCAAGCATGTTAGAGAATGATGTGGCATGAAATGGCATAGAGGAGGGCACAAAGGTATGCACGTGGAAGAATTAGGTGCAGGAGGATGACAGAAGGAAGGCGTATGTAATTTTAATGTGCTTAGAGGAAATGGATAAATAGGTGAGAGTGAAACATATGGAAGGGGCACAATCATTATAAAATGATGTGTGTGGGTGTGAGGACAAGGCATGCAAGGATGTCAAGGAATTAGCCAATTTTGGGAAGCAAAGGCCAAGACGCATGCAAAAGGTGAAGAAATGCAAAGAAGGTGGAAGTATAGAAGGTGCGCGTAGGGGACGATGGAACAAAGAGGAAGATGAAAAGGAAAACCAGGGAGAAAGAATGAAAAGGAAGGTATGCGCACAAGGTGCACATGAAATCTACAACCATAAAATGTGCTAAGTGAATAAGAGAAGTGCGTGAAACCTACATGTAGAACCATATAGCCATAATAGGGAGATGAGTTATCTAAATAACTAGGAGAGTTATTGTGGATACTTGATCGATTATAGGTCTAAGAAGTACTTGAGGTAGTTTCGGGGTGTGAGTTTCAAAGTTTCAGATCAGTTTCATGATTATTAGGCTAACTCCATCCCCAATGGATGCAACAAGGAAATTTTTCATTTAGATCTAGTAGGTAGATTACCCTATGAGTCGTCAAATTGTTATCCATTTTTCCTTTGGGATAAAATTGAATAAATTGGAACAAATTGGACTTGGGAAATTTCATGGGACCTTAGTAAAGAATCTTGAAAAACTAGATATTTTTCATGTTTTCAGAATTTATAGTTTCTTTGGGGGACTTAGAATTATTTTTATGCATTTCTCTCTTTCTCTCCAAGCTCAAAAATCCAAAACACTTAGAAAATTTGAGAAAAATGGAAAAATGGGTCATTTTCAGTGTATTGTGGGTTTTTCAGGTTTAGAAGGAACACATGGAACAAGTTCCTCAAAGACATTGGCTCCCTATAAGGGTATTCTTCCTATAAAGTAAAGAGAAGGGGATCAAGTTAGTGTATTGCAAAAAAATAGTCTCTCAACGAAACTAGTGGAATAGTTCTCACGGGCTCTTGGTTCTCCACACTAGCCTTTCAATCACAACAAAGGATTTTGGATATAACATTATACGGATTTTTGGGTGGGATGAAGAAGTTATCGGCATAAAAATTTATCTGCATTGGCCAAAAGTCTTTAATTTAAGAAATTTGGATAAAGGTTAAGTGTTATGCGGGTCGAAAAGGATTTTTGGAACCTATGTGTCGGGTGGAATAGGTTCCCCATGAACCAAGGTTCTACACAAAGGTAAGTAGACCACAATACAAAGGGAACATCGAGAGGATGGAACAAAGTGAATGTTGTAGGAGGGGAGTATTTCAGGAGAACAAGAATTTAGAAGAACCGATTATGGGTGGAAGAGTTCCCAAAATCCACCTATGACCCGAAATTTTGACCACCAAATAAACAAATGACCATTGCGGAAAAGGCGGGGGGAAAATAACAAATATAACGTTTTGTGGTTCTCTTAGTTTCCCAAAAACCATAAGTGATGAGTGTATTTTTTAGCTCATTTATATCATTTCTTCATACCAGAAATACTCTCTGTGATATGACTTATTAGTATATGGGATGTTTTGTATAGTCATGTCTTAGTAGGTTGATGCATTTCTCCTTGCTATTATTTATGAAAACCGTTTATCCCATGAACTTCCTACTAACTGACTTTATGAGATCAAATGTGATGATGTGTGTAGGGAATCATGGAAGTTACTGGTGGATAAGAAGCCCGAGTTCGAAGCATGCGGCTGAAGACTCTTTCCATCAAATTGACCTATTAGCTTGGGCTTGACTCTAATGGCCCATAGGAATCTATGAGTTTTTAATTGATATTTGATGGACAGTGTTTTATGTCACCTGATATGGCAGATCTTGTAACCAACATTATCTATATGAAGACTTTGTCTTCAGAACTTGAGACATTATTATTGTTATTATCGAAGAAAATTATCTGCAGACTGTTCTGAATTTATTTTTGATATGTTATGAACTCATTTCAAAGTTAATGAAAGCTACAGTATTTTGAGAATCAGAAGTTATTGATCACTCTATCCGAGGAAGAGCAAGGGCCCACTCGACCGAGGAGATATGAGGTTACTTTGAGTTTTTCATGCATACAGTCCTTCGATTAGTTTTATTGTAATTATCATTTGATGAATTTTTGCATGCATGCTTTGATTAATTGTCCCTGTTTTCTCCATTATTGCTTTTCTTAAAGTAGATGATTTTGTTATGCCAATTTAGTTCATAAATAGTCTTGCTTTCTATTGAATTCTAGTTATTCAGTTATGGTTTAAATTGTTAAGAATAAGTGTGTGCGTATTTTACTTTACAGTAGAAGATTAGTTGTTGAAATCCATTTAATTGCAAACAGTTGAATTCCGTAGACTTGTATTTAATTTCCGTAGATTTTAACTACACTTCGTAGAATAGCCACTAAAGCTAAGCAACCCCCAACAAACTGGTTCTCCTAGACTCCATTGCATATTGCCTAGGACACAACCCTGGTTTATAATGACACTGGCAAAGATTATGTCAGTTAAATGATTGGATGAATACAACGACCCATCATTTTTGGTGCCATTGTCGGGGACTACATAACCATAAGCTCCATTATTTTATTCCATATGTTATGGGTGTTAATAGAGTTCATATAGGAAACCAGTCATTCTCTCGGACCTCGATTTAAACCAACCAACCTGGATGCATAGGTCACGAGATAACCAAGGGAGATTTATAGCATGCAATATTCAAAAAATCTCTTTAGAAACTTCACAAGAGAGAAACACTGAGAGTGATATAGATTCCAATTCCACTCCTAGAACCTTTTCTGAGCATTTTGTATCCTCTTCACATCATTCTGCAATGGGGGATCTTGGGAATGCTGAAGAACAACCTTTAGGATGAACATTTACATACCCCATTTTCCTCGATGCAGATGAGGATGCACCCATGAAAAACATCTCACCGTCCATCCTCCCCCTCTTTCGAGGAATGACCAAAGAAGACCCTGATCAATTTCTATTTGAATTTAAAATCCTATGCCAAACATATGATTACCGAACTGACAATCAAAAACTCAAATTATTTCCCTCCACTCTCAAAGATTCTACTATGAGATGGTTGTTGATTGAGAAACAGGGACGGAAGCCTGTGTAGATTTTATTGATCTCAATCAGTAAAAAATTACAGAGGATGGGCTGCAATATTTATAGATATTGCACAGCCAAATACATCCAGGGAAAATGAGTTGCACAGGTGCAACCACAAACCAGAATAAACAAGCTTCCAAATCACCCGGGAAGCAACAATTAAATAAAAAACAAATATATTGTTGAAAACAATATAACAATATGCATACTGACAAATATGGTTGATTAACCATATAACAATATAACTATTTAAAATTAATTAAATAATTAACCTATGCATAATTAAATAATAGGATAATAAAATTTATCCTAACAATGGTTTATGGGGTTACCATCTAACTCCATTAATTCCTGGGAAGCCATGGAAACAACCTTCCTAGATAAATACCAAGACTATTGTAGAGGAAGGGATAGGAAGGAGGAGTTCTTCCAAATACAGCAAAAGGAAGATGAGAATCTAGAGGATTATCTGGATAGATTCCTCTTTCTTCATAAACGTAGTGGGTATGAGTTGCATGCAGACATCACTAAAATAGTCTTTCTAAAAGGACTGGATGAAGAAACCAAGGATTCTCTCCATCTCATGGGAGGTGGAGACGTGCATAAGCTTACCATGGAACAAATTACTGAGCTATGTAGAAGATATTCTAGAACACATGGAGGGATAAGAAGGAAACAAACATCCAAGTCTTTGGGTACCTCTGAACTTCTAGAAGAAATGGCCAACATGAAAATAGACATTCTGCTGCAATTAACATCCACCATAGATGGAATCAAGGCAAAAGCCACCCCTGCTAAAGAACCATTGGACATGTATTGCCCTAAATGTCGGAAGAGACACCCCTTGAGATAATTTCCTTTGGATGTCACAGATATGTGCTTAATCTGCAAAGTTATTGACCATGACACTAAACATTACACACTTCTACCACAATTGAAGGGAGGTTTGAATGCCATCTCTCAAACAAGTGCTGAATTAAATTTTTTCTAGAGACCAAACAATTAGGGTGGGTTCCCATCTAGACCAACTCAGAATCCCTGGAGAATGCCATGGCCAAATCAGGCCTCTCAATCTTCTTGGGGACAACCTGAGTGGGCAAACTCAAACTGGATGACTTATCCATATCCACCACCTTGGAAAAATCCCTACACTCAGCTAGGTTGGGCTCCACCACCCGCAGCCAATCCTTGGCACAATCAGCAGTGGGGTCCTCAACAAAATTTTAGCCAAAATCAGTCCTGGGCACCACCACAAAACAATAATCAACAACGTAGGTTCCAGCAGCCACATCAAGCTTTAATGCCTCCACCTCAAGCCTACCAAAATCAAGGACAAGCAACATAAACACAACTTCCGGCTCAGCCAGTAGCCAATCCTAAAAATCAACAGACAACTTTGATTGATGACATAGATGTAGGTAATACCATGCAGGTTAACACTATTGGTAATTTATGATTACGATCTGGCAAAATATTGAACCTCCTGTTGTTATCACAGAACTACCTGATGATGCCAATAAGGAAGAAAAAATTGAAGGTAACACTGGTTCTTCACCAATACCAGATGAACAGGATGCTCAAATACCCAAACCAACTACAACCCCTTTCCCTGAGCGATTACAGGACACTCAGATTGCAGATGAAATAGAACTAGTTCAGGAATTGAAAAAAGTACATATTGAGGTTCCACTGCTACGTGCAATAAGGGACATCCCTGAACTAAACCAAACCATTAGAAACAACTGTATAAATACACCAGGAAGAAAAAAAAATACCCAAAGACTGTTAGAGTTGAAGGAAATTTGGATAATTTAGTTCTTTGGCACCCTCATTTCACCAAAATATGGGGATCCTGGGAGCCCTGTCATTACTATTTGTATAAACAACCAGTCAATATCTAATGTTTTGGTGGATCTTGGTGTTACTATTAATGTCATCACAATAGAAATGTTTAACCAACTATCCTTGATAGGACTTCAACCAACCAACACTGTTATGTAGTTAGCAGATCAATCCATTGCTATACCTGATGGTGTGGTTGAAGATATAATGGTCACTATTGAATCATGGGAGTACCCAGTTGATTTCATGGTTTTGCAGCCTAAATCTTGGAAGTTGGGATATCCATTCATCTTGGGGAGACCTTGGCTGGCTATAGTTGCTGCTTACATTGACTATAGGTTAGGCAACATGACAATTCTAAATGGGCAGAAATCTAAACACATTTCATTATATCCTCCTGCCCAGCCTTATACAAACAATTGTGACCAAGTATGGGTGGATTCTTTGGATGCTAACTCTTTGAATTGTTCTTTTCTGGCCACTATTGCAAGTACACAATCATATGATGGAGGTTGCAGAGTCTTATGTGATGGCTGATTCTAAGGACTCTGCAACTACGGAAATCAGTACTACTTCTACAGAATTTGGAATATCGACAAAATACATTACCTCTGCTGAGTCTGGTAGGAAACTCTATGTTTATAATTCCAAACATCTAGTTCCTAATTTCTATTGTCCTTTAACTAAGGTTCTATATTTTGATAACGTATCCATCCTGCACATGCTCTAGCCCCATGTTTTCCCATTGAATTCTTTTATCACTAGTAAAGAGCTTGCTCTTGCGGATGATACTAAGCAGGTGCTTGTCAGTATAGGTAGAGAGATGACTATAGGAAGCGACTTGGAGGTCAATCAAGAAGCTAGGGTGCTTGAGGTTCTGAAGAAACATTCCCATGCTTTTTCTTGGGATTACACTGATATGAAAGGAATTCATCCTAGCATCTGTACACATCATATTTACACCGATGACGTCAAACCTATAAGGTAGCTGCAACAAAGAATCAATCTAGCATTAAGAGACATAGTCAAAACTGAGATTGAAAAGCTCCTAAAGGTAGGTTTCATATATCCTATATCGATAGTCAGTGGGTTTCCCCATTAGTTATTGTTCCCAAGAAAAATGGTAAGTGGCGAATATGTGTTGATTACAGGGAACTTAACAAAGCCACCAAGAAATATTATTTTCCCCTACCTTTCATTGACCAAGTCTTGGACAATTTGGCTGGTAAGAAATATTTCTCTTTCTTGGATGGGTTTAGTGGGTATAATCAAATTATTATTTCCCTTGTTGATTAGGATAAGACTACTTTTACGTGCCCTTGGGGTACATTCACTTACAGAGTCTTACCTTTTGGGATTTGTAATGCCCTTGCCACATTTCAGTGGGCAGTCTTGGCCATTTTTGCAGATCTTGCTAACGACTGTGTTGAGGTTTATATGGATGATTTCACTATCCATGGATCCACTTTTGATGAATATTTGAATAATCTTGAGAAATTACTTAGTCGATGTGAACAACACCAACTATCTCTGAGTCATGAAAAATGTCTAATGATGGTTGATCAAGGAATTGTCTTAGGTCACCATGTGTCAGCCCAAGGTATAAAGGTGGATCCCAAAAGATATCAGTCATCACCCAATTACCTACACCAACTAATCAGACTAACATCAAAATTTTCCTTGGCCATGTAGGTTATTACCACCGATTCATAAAAGATTTTAGAAAAATTGCCACCCCAATGTTTTCATTACTAACCAAAGATTGTGTTTTTGAATGGTATTCTCAGTGTTAACAGGCATTTGATTCCATCAAAGAAAAGCGACAACATTTCTGTCTTATGTGGCCCCGATCGGGACAACATTTCCATATCCACACTGATGCTTCTAATACAACTATGGGTGTTGTCCTTCGACAAAAAAACTCAGAAGATCATATGTATGCAATTTACTTTATCGAGAAAAATCGGCCCCTACGGAAAAGAATTACACTACTACGGAAAAAGAGTTTTTGGCTATAGTATATGCTTTGAATAAACTTCGTCATTACATCACTGGATATAAAAATTTTGTTTACACTAACCACTTTGCCATTTGATATTTGATGAACAAACCAGTGGTTGGCGAAAGGCTCATTTGCTAGTTGCTCTTGTTGCAAGAATTCAATCTCACTATTATAGATAAGCCGGGAAATCTAACAATGTTCTTGACTTTCTTTCCAGAATAAATGTTTCAGGTGATGAAGAAGTAGTCCAAGATCAATTTCCTGATGAACACTTGTTTTCTATCTCCACTAAGGCTCCTAGTTCACTAATCTCATAAATTATTTAACAACAGGGAAGTTTCCTTCTTATTTTACTCATAAGGAAATAATGTGATTGGTTAGAAATAGTACAAAATGTAAATGGTGTAATGGATACTTATTCAAATGATGTCTTAACATGGTTCTTCATAGGTGTGTTCATGAGGATGAGGTACATGACATATTGTGAGCATGTCATGATGAGCTAGGAGGTGGACATTATTCAGTGAAACGAACAATTCACAAGATCCTTGGAGCAGGGTACTATTGGCCTTCCCTCCATAAGACTATCAAAAAGTATTTGTGGCAGTGTGATGCATGCCAACAAATGGGAAAACCTACACTTTCTACGGAAATGCCTCTTAACCCTCAGTTGGTTCTAGGACCATTTGAGAAATGGGGTATTGATTTTGTTGGACCATTTGATCCTCCATCTTTTAGGAAGGAGTATCTCTTGGTATACACGGACTATGTCACCAAATGGGTTGAAGTTCAAGCATTGGCATCTGCCAATGAAGATGTTGCTGATTTTCTCTACTGTTGGATATTGCTGCAATTTGGAGCACCAAGGGCCATTGTATTTGATCAAGGTCCTCAATTTGTTTTAAATATGATTAAAGCTTTCTTAGGAATCTATAGAATCGGGCACCAAAATCATCACCATATCACCCCGATCCAATGGGCAAGTGGAGGTAACCAATCGAGAGCTTAAGAATATTCTAAGGTGGTTAATGCCGACAAAAAGAATTGGGTACCAAAGCTTCCACGAGGCCATCGGGCCTACAACATGACCTAGAAAACAACTCTTTGGTTTCTCTCCCTATGAGTGGTCTTTGGGAAGAAGCCACTATTACTGTGGAGTTCGAATTGTGCACCTGGTGAACAGCGTTGGAAGTTGGGATCGATTTGGATGAAGCACAGTGTGAGTGAGTGTTGTAGTTGAATGAATTGGATGAAATGCGGATGGAGGCACAACAATAGACCAAAATTCTACAGCATCAATAGAAAGCTTGGCATGATGCTCACATAAAAAAATGGATATTTCATGAGGGACAGTGGGTTTTGCTCTTTGATTCCCGCTATCAGTAGTTTAAAGGAAAGTTGCATACACATTGGTTAGGTCCCTATCAGGTAAATCAAGTGTTTGATAATGGCTCTGTTTGATTGATACCAATTGATGGAGACAAACAGACTCTTCTAGTAAATGGGCACAGGCTCGAGTTTATCACCAGCCACTGGATAGGAAGAATTTTACTGATGACATTCTGTTACGAACAGACATGCATGCTGAGGAGGCTCTTTGCCTCTCACGCATGGAATAATCAATCTTGTGTAAATACAATAAAGGAATATGGTCCTTCATTTGATCTTCTTCCCTTAGTTAGTATTTTTATAGTAATTTCTAATAAATGTAGGAATTTTTATTGTTTCTACTGCCGCTAATCATGTTTCATCCCAAATTGCGGGCGTGGGAATCTACTGGATATCGGTTGACTAAGTGTAGCATGGGTAAGTGCATTTAACTTGCTAATGATATTTCTATGTGAAACATTCCCCCATGTAGTCATTTGTCATTATGATGCCATCATGAAATGATTGTTATGATCATTCTGGATCTCTTCCAAATCCGGCTTTATGAATGACGACATAAAAGGAGTAATGCCTCATAAATCTCCACATGCTTTGATGTGTCGCACTCTCCAATGTCAGGACAGATGGCACATGCTCCTCAACCATGGGATATGTGCTGCCACAAAAATCTTAATCTCACATGGGTGGTCGGTCTCATCACTATTTTTTCACCGTCACCTTCGCTTGATGTTGCGCTACCCAAGGAATATGGTGTCATTTGAAATTTAATGCTCTGTAACCACCTCTTCCCATTGTGGTATGCACATCAATCACAACTGGTTTCATCAAACACTCGATGGGAAGTGGAAGAAATGCTCTACTCTGGTCTTTCTCGCTACTATGTATTTCTTATTTTTTTGCTTAGCATGGGACCGCGAAAGACATCAGAACCTACTTCACCTAATGCCTTGCTCCGAATGCCACCCTTTCATAGGTATTTCATGATTTCGGATGGTTAGATTTCATTCGGAAATTTGAAGGGTTTGATGAGAACATTGTGGAAGAGTTCTTGAACAATTTTGAGTCCACATGCTCGCAAGTTGGTGGACGACGAGTTGAAATCACCAGTCAGGTCATTTCTGACCTGTCTGGCCTACCAAATTTTGGGTTAAAGGTTATGACAAATGCCCCTTTGCAAAGTCTTATTTCTCAGTTCCATGATGAAGGAGAGGCACTCCTAGAGGTCATCCTGACTCCATTGGGTGTCCAGAAGGGTGTTAAGTGGAAAAGTTTTCTGGAATCTGGGGTGAGATTGCTAAATGGGTCAACATGTATTTTATATGCGATAGACAGAGCTTCTATTCTAGGTGGTGATGTGCTCAAAATGCTCATTCACCTTAAAAAGGGACATGTCAACCAAGCCCTTGGTCAATTTGCCAGAGTACCTCGTAGATTCTATCATTAAGGTATGCCAAAAACACCGGTCCAGTGGGGGAAAGTCTATGCTTAAGCACCCAGGGTTGATTCACCTATTGTGTTCACACCAAGTTTTCTTTCACCCAAAGCAGAGGCTCGAGGGACGTGTTGGTGGTGAAGGGTCCAGGCCTAAGCAACTAAAATCTGGTCTCTCTTCTGCACCTCGGTCTACCCTTGCATCGGGCCCTTCACATAGTCAAGTGAGGAGAGGTGGCTGACATTCTTGAGCACGCCGACATGGTTGGTACACCTAAGGGACAATCCCATCCATTTTTGATTCAAAAGGCAAGTGTCCCATGGCCCCCTCTTCCTCCATGCAACTACGGTCCGGTGGCTTGGCTCATGTTTGCAGACAGGTGGTTTCCAATCGGAGTCCTTTCCTGATGACACCGCCCACATTTGGGAGGAATTACACACGGAGGATGTCCCGGCCGCTCCATCATCTATTGTTCCATCATCTATGGAAATTCACACTTGTAACTCAAGAAATGCTTGAAACTCAAGTGGTACCTATTAGTGCAAAATCACAGCACCCCTGGATGCAAATCAAGGTTCTAAATGATGTCTTAGGCATCTAGTGTGATTGCACAACATGGAAACCTCTCTCCAAGTGTGGGACTTGTGAAAATGAGAGAGGAATCTCTAGATTAGAGGCTAGTTCCTCAAAATCCATTGATTTAGATCTATATTTGCACAACTACAGAGGTTCAGATCCTAATCCTACTCTAAATTGCAAGGAGACAGGGATAAAAGTGCAAAAATTGAAACTAACTAAAGACGGTGATGCACCAAAAAGGAGTGGTGAATATTTTTGTCATGAAAATAGACACAAACCAAAGATTGCAACATAAAACATACACAGGCTGATAAGATATAATTTAGGATCTGAAATGAAGCAAATAATACAAACAAAGGACTGAAACCCGGTGACAAAGCTTGCATTATCATTTCCAATGTCAAAACCATTTGCATTACAACCTCGAGAGGTAGAAAAACTATTACAATCTTTGAATAGGTCTGATTCTTGCAACAATCACCCGAAGTGTTCTATGCCAAAAAGAAGAAAGAAGAAGTGTTCTATGCCAAAAAGTGTTCTACCCTTTAAAAATGAGCCAAATCTGGCTTTTACATTGCATGGGTCGAGCCCAGGAGAGAGAAAACATACAAAACATGGGAGCCCATTCCTCATTGACTACAAATGCATTAAATCAGCATGGAGGACCTTACAAACCCATACCCTATCATTTTTACCAAATTGGAGGAGAGTGCGACACATTCTACATTAAATTTAGTCAGCTGAAATGTCATTTCTAGCCATGGACACGTACCAGAGCAATTTTTGAATTTTCTCCATCCAAACTGAACCAAAATTATAAATTGACCATATAATCCTATAGAGAATTTCATAATCTTTCTAATTATATAAAGAACGTGCAAATCTGAGCTCTGGATCAAAAGATATGAAGGTCACGAAGTTTTAGGGCAAAATGGCCCAAAAAATGGATGTCGGGCAAAAATTTTCAAAAAATTTCCACGCTCTCGCCGGTTGGATGCCATGTGTCAGGTGATGGTTTTCCAAGCAATTCTCTCTCCTCCACCTTTTCGTGGGCTTTCCTTTGAAAATTTTGATCTTTTTAACTTTTGGAAAAAATTTCATTTTCCCCCCGCGCCCCACCACCAGGGACACATGGCATGCATTGATTGGTTGACAGGGGTGTGGGGAAGACCTTTGCTTTTTAGTTTTTGGCTGAAGAACTTTTGCAAAAAACTTCAAAGTTCCCCGAGCTCCACACTTTCGTGCTCCATTGGACACGTGTCCTATTCTCGATTCGCCCGCATGAACTGCCGACTTTCCGCGTCCTCCGCATCCTTTTGTCCCAGGATGTCCCAAACTGTTAGGGAAAAATTTCTCCGATCCACCCAATTCGGGATTCCCTATCCCTCTTTGAGGCAAAGACACGTGGCACGCTTTCATTAGCTCTCAGCTCTTCTGGTTTTCCACGTCCCATGCGTCCCTTTGTCCCAACTGTCCCGGACGAAAGTTCTCTGTGTTGGCCGATCCGGGTGGTTCGCGTCCTTCGCGTCCTCATGACCCAAATGTCCGGCTGTTACGATTAGCGGTTAGTCAATTTTTTTACCTTTGGCTAGTTCGCCCTTTCGCGTCCCGCACATCCCCACGGCCCGGATGTCCCTTTGCTGCGTGGACCGCCTGGCGGCCTTTCGGCCGATTCACGCCCGACGTCCCAACTGTCCCAACTGCTGCGAGGACTAGGACTTAGCTGATTTTCATGATTTTTTCTGCCCCAAGCTTGTTTTTTGCAACTTTTTCACCCTTTTTTAGAACTTTCTCTTTTCTCCTTGGACAGGAGAGTTAGAAAAAGGCCGAGGGGACCCCAGAAACATGATTTTTTGCCTTGAATCAATCTATCTTGCTCGGGACCAAAGAATTTAATGCATGTTATCAAAATTACCCTAGGGGGTGAATTTTGGATAACGATACCTTCTCACAACTATCGGAGGAGATAACACCGCTAAAATCTCAGTTACAAGGTATGGAAGAATCCACCCTTTTATTACAAGCTGAATTTACACAAAAGACAGTAGAAAAAATTTGGGAGATTGCTGCCCGCATGAAGTGAGTTGTCTAAAGTGACAACGTGATATAGGTCTTACCCTCTTAAATAATTTCCAACAGTTGTCCCTTCAGAAAAGGGAATTGCAGAAAGAAAATCAAAAATTAAAAAAGGAAAAAGAATCTTTGGAAGAGGAAAAACAAAAATTAACATCTATCTTAGACTTTTTGTCCTTTAGCCATCAAACTACTGTCTTGTAGGAAACCCTCCTTATTCTACAAGCATGTATGTCCAAGAACAATTTTTTTCTTGGTAGTTATTTCAATTGTGTTCTCAGGCCCCTCATGAAATTCCCGATGGACCTAGTTTTTTATCAGTCTACAAGAACAACACTGGAAATTCAAAATTTTCTCTGTGAATTTTATCTACATAACATGATAGTAACCAATGTCCCTGATTTCTTGATCAACTTATTTGTGGGGGATTTTCAAATTAAAGCATTTCAATCTGTATTGTGGAATTAGATAATTTAGAGGTGAAGAACAGACAAGTTTCAATAACACTGCTCAGTCAATCAGATTCTACATTCGCCCAACCCATCACATAGATGTTGCCTTGTGGAAAAAATTTAGATCATTGTACTACTAGGCGGGGTTGGGGTGCATACTTCTCAGATTTTGCTTCAGTGTATTATTGATTTTGAAAATTATAGTCAGGAGAATTTTGGGGCTACTTGGCAAGCTTGTGACAGGAGATGGGATACTTTAAGCCTACCTTTGAAACGTAGGGAGGTCCTCTCCCCTCAGAATTTGAGCTGGAGCATGCGAAGGGGTGATGCCCTTATCACCATTATCAAACAAACTTCAGAGAAAACCAGCCAGCAATACACTGATGAATGGGCAGGCCTCCAAGTGCGGCCACCACTCCTCTTAAGCCCTCTCATGACTTGGAAAAACAATGCAGCACAGTCCCATGACAGTTTCACTGCCTGGGTGGAAATGACATCCAATACTCAGGGCTACAAGAATACCATGAAGCAATACGCTGATCAGTTTGAGGAGTATGACATGGCTGACCAACTTGGCAGGAGAGCAGGGCGCAGATGAGTTGCATTGGGACATGCAATAGGTAAAGTCAGGGGGAAAATGATGAGTGCATTGTTTGGCTCATTTATATCATTTCTTCATACCAGAAATACTCTTCGTGATATGACTTATTAGTATATGGGATGTTTTGTATAGTCATGTCTTAGTAGGTTGATGCATTTCTCCTTGCTATTATTTATGAAAACCATTTATCCCATGAACTTCCTACTAACTACCTTTATGAGATCAAATGTGATGATGTGTGCAGGGAATCATGGAAGTTACTGGTGGATAAGAAGCCCGAGTTTGAAGCATGCGGCTGAAGACTCTTTCCATCAAATTGACCTATTAGCTTGGGCTTGACTCTAACGGCCCATAGGAATTTATGAGTTTTTAATTGATATTTGATGGACAAAGTGTTTTATGTCACCTGATATGGTGGATCTTGTAACCAATATTATCTATATGAAGACTTTGTCTTTAGAACTTGAGACATTATTATTTTTATTATCGAAGAAAATTATCTGCAGACTGTTTTGGATTTTTTTGATATGTTATGAACTCATTTCAAAGTTAATGAAAGCTACAGTATTTTGAGAATCATAATTTTTTGATCACTCTATCCCAGGAAGAGCAAGGGCCCACTCGACCAAGGAGATACGAGGTTACTTTGAGTTTTTCATGCATACAGTCCTTCGATTAGTTTTACTGCAATTATCATTTGATGAATTTTTGCATGCATGCTTTGATTAACTATCCCTATTTTCTCCATTATTGCTTTCACTTAAAGTAGATGCTTTTGTTATGCCAATTTAGTTCATAAATAGTCTTGCTTTCTGTTGAATTCTAGTTATTCAGTTATGGTTTAAATTGTTAAGAATAAGTGTGTGCGTATTTTACTTTACAGTAGAAGATTAGTTGTTTGAATCCATTTAATTGCAAACCGTTGAATTCAGTAGAATCGTATTTAATTTCCTTAGATTTTAATTGCACTTCCGTAGAATAGCCACTAAAGCTAAGCAACCCCCCATCAAACTAGCTCTCCTAGACTCCATTGCATATTGCCTAGGACACATCCCTGGTTTATAATGACACTAGTAAATATTATGTCAGTTAAATGATTGGATGGATACAACGACCCATAAATAATTACCTGGAAACCAAAGGGAAATAAAATGTTAAATAAGGAGTAATGCGGACTATGGTAAAAAATGTAGAACCTGTTTTCCTCATGGAACCCCTAGACCCAATTGGCCATATCTCACTCCCAGATGCTCCAAATTTAATAAATTTAATATCATTAGAAAGGTATCTTCATGTAATACATCACAGAAATAGAAACTCTGAAGTTAGGTAAGAGTAGGTGGGTGTAAAAGGAGAACCGTTTTCATGTTATTATCTATGAAAAAGGAATATTGCAAAGTCAACGTCAGTTTGGAAAGTTAACAAATAGTTTACATAGGCCAAAAATAGACTTTAGTTTATTTTTGACCTATCACCTCATGCATGCCAAGATTGGATCGCAGGTTTGAAGGTTTTATTTAATTAAAAGAAATAAATTATTCATGCAAGAGTTAAATTGATGTTGTTACTAAGGTGTTGAGATTTAACTCCACTTCCTTTTCTTATATAGGTCGATTGATGTAACAAATTACCTGCAGAATTTTCTCCAACAATTTCCCTTGATAATAGAAGTTTTTTTCCTTTCTAAAAATATGTGCAATATTGTGCATTTAGGTAGTTTATTTTTTTGTTTCCTGAATTTATTAAGTTATTTTCTTATGTTATCTTCCCTTATTGCAAGAAATAGGTGTTGTGTGTTAATTTTTGTGTGCATGCATATTGGAAGTTGTGTATTATGAGTCATCCCTTAATAATTTTCAATTAGTTTGCCTTGAAATTTCACCCAAAGCCATCTCGGTTCATGTAAATTTAGTAA
This sequence comes from Taxus wallichiana var. yunnanensis, assembly GCA_018340775.1. NCBI lineage: Eukaryota > Viridiplantae > Streptophyta > Pinopsida > Cupressales > Taxaceae > Taxus > Taxus wallichiana. The sequence goes on from CM031236.1 coordinate 312,521,829, forward strand.
CTCTTTATCATTTTGTGATCATTTCCATATCAAGAGTCTCCAACAATCCATGGTGAATCACCCCCATTTTCAAGATTTAATTCTAACCCTTACCCCCATAATTTTTAGTTAGGGATACACTAAAAGTGAAATGAACCTTCAAATTCAGATATTTACCTCACTCTCGACATACCCGTGGCCCATGAGGTGTTTCCATTATCTATCTGCAGATGTGAGTATAGAGAAGGAAAAAATCTACCAATTCTAACTAGGGTACAATTATGCTAGATAACAAGTACTAGTAGAGTTCACACATAACAACCATATTAGGTCCACATTCAATCAAAGGAAAATAACAATGTAAGAAATTAGTAAGACTAAAAACTAGAGACTCGTAGTTCTTTAGATTCATCAATCAAGGACACCAAGTTCCTTCTTGGTTATTTAAGATCACTATGCTTGCAAAGTTACAAAATAGAGACAAAAAAAGAAAGAATAAGAAAAATAAATGGAAGAAATAAAACTCTTATTTCTTGTGTAATGGTGATAAAAATCTCAATAAAATACAACAATCCACAATTTATATAGAAAACCTAATTTTTAGGATCCTTTGGAATGGAGAATCCATTCTAATTTATAGCATTACAAATTATCTTCTCATCTACCCCCACATGACCTTTCAAGTTCCTATTCCACTTTTGACTTTTCAATTTCCCTTTAAAGAGATAAATTAATTACCTCTCTTATAATTTGAGAGAGTACTTTTACATTTTACAAATATTTTATTATCACTTAAGTAAATGGGATAAAATAACATGATTAAATACAATGAAGAATTAAAAATGGGGAGAGAAGAGGAGGAGGAATGAATAGAATAAAATAATAGAGTTAGATGATTTATTTCTGGTATGAGGCATGGTGTTCAAAATATCCTCCTCTGTAAGATGAAAAACCACTTCAGACTACCAAATGAGTGTTTAGGAACACTGTTGTGAGACCTATCGATGTGATCCGATATGACAATAGGCATCAAACATGATGGTTCCTTATTGATCTCATAGTGAGTGTGAGGATCAATTTTCCTCTCCTTAGGATTTCACATTTGACCTTAGTGATCAACAATCATATCAATGATACACAAACATCTTGATGTTTGACTTTCATTCTCCGAAATAGACCCGCACATTGCATCAGAATGAGATTATTAAGAAGTGGCTTGGTTAGAATGGAATGACCTGATTTATGTATTTTTAGTACATGATGATCTTGAGTGCCTTAATAGATCAATTTTCTAATTTCAACCTGCTTTTAGGAGAGATTATCTTCAATTTTCCCAACGAATCTCTCATTTCATTTTGATCATGATGACATCCTTTCCTACTTCACAACTCACTTCCTCAACTCGAGATGCCACTTGGGTGGAAGCATGATCATGGTACTCAAACATTACTCAATTTATCCTCATGGAGATAGGTTCCATGATTGGAACAAGGAATGCTAGCATGGTTTGAGTAACCTTTCTCATGTGTATATGATCTAAATTTGTTGAGAAAATTTGTTTCGGTGAGTTGGTGTCTCATAGACTTTAAGAAAAGTGTCTCTTATGCATCTAGATAGACTGGAAGTGACAATTAAGTATAGTAATATGAAGTTTGATAAGAAAGGTATAAAATGTGTTCTACATTCATGAAAATGTTTTATTTCAAGAAGGTCTTAGTAGGTGGTTTGATAGTCTAGAATTATGTCATGGTTCATAATTCTTTTTTATAAGTAGAGATGACTTCAATACCTTAAAATATATGTTCTTGATCAGGTGTATTATTGTCTAGGAGGCACTCCATTTTTAATTAAGTAGTTGAATGGTTTTTATACATGGCAAGTGTTGTATGACCTAAGTCAGGGATATAGTCATATTAGGAGGAAAGAATCAAATTTGGGAAAGATATGCAAGAATATGGTACAATTTTGTAGGGGTGATTTGCATTAATATGTATGAGGTGCTAGAGCATAGTGAAACCTACGAAATGAAGATATTATGGTAAGACTTGAAGTTTGATTTCCCCAAATAAGGTATGTAAAGATCTAATGGTTTAGTTTCTTATATGTAAGTATGAGGTCTATGATGTATTCATTCTATGAAGGAAAGAAGACATGATTTCATTCAAGAAAATTTTCTTAAAGGGCTATGATGAAGAGTATGAAAAATGCTTGGTCAAAAAGAGGTCTTGATCTCGGGGAGCTGTGTAAAGGTATATATGAGCTCCATGGATAGAGTAAGGATCAAGAAGGTGTATATGAATCAAAGGGGATTATATTAGGCATGTTATTAGCCCATGAAGACATGAATGTATGTTGTATGTTGAATCTTTATAGAATTTTTAAAGTTTGACATCTTTTACATGTTGAAAAGAGCATGGTCAAGGTCAAAGTTAGTTTTTGAAAATTATGCACATGTTAAGGGGGAAATTTTGGTCAAAGAGACAAAGTTAGATTGAGATGGAAAGTGGTAGATGAGCCTTGTGTTGTCAAAATAGGTTCTTTCAGGTATGTGTGCTTTATCATTAATGTCAAACGGGTAGAACAAATTAATGACATGTGTGTTCCTTAAGGGAGTTTGAGTCTTTTGTTTTTTTCTATAAATAGGTTTTCCATCAATGACAAAGGGGAGTTTTTGTCATAATTTTTTGATTTATTTCAAAGAGTGATATTGTCAAATTTTTCATTGATTGCATTGATGTCTACAAGAGACGAAACATGAGTGTCTAGTTGAGATTACTTGATATTAGAGATGTTTTATGGTGTATTGATTCATTATGAGGGATTGCATATGTTATGGAGTGTTTCAGTGATGTTATGATGATTTCATGGAGTGTTTTTAAGGTTAGTGCAGGTGTGATAGGTAGCCAAGATGATGAGGTGGTCAGATTTGGTGAAGTAAACATGTTTTGGTACTTGATTTTGAGTCCTAAAGAGAAACTTGAGGTAATTCATGATGAAATGAGTTATGTTTTATATTTATGATCATGGTGAAAGCATTCAAAATATCTATATGAGGTGTAGATACACTCACAAGTGTCCTATAGTGTTGGTTTAGGTGTTAGACAATGTTTTTAGGTACATTCCTTGACCTAACCCTTGTTAAAGATGATCTGGTATGGCGGAGGGAGTATGTATGGGAATATTTTGGAAAAGAAGAGAATTGGATATGTGTTGGAATTTTGATGTGATGATTTCATCTAAATTTCAAGACCTAATGTCGAAGAATTCAAAAGTTATGTTATTTTTACTAAAAATGAGTTGTGAAGGTAAGAAACTAAGTATAAATTATGACTTTCTGATGCTTTTTGGAGAGTGTATGCTTTCCATGGGGACATGATCTCATGAGGATAGTTGAATATGTCTATCATGATGTTTTTCTGAGTGGAATGATGTCATTTTATTATCACATTTTACGAACAATCATTAAGAAGGTAAGCGGTTTTAAACCCTCTAAAAACCCTCATTGAGTAATGACTTAGGATTATTTTTGTACAATCCAATAATTTATTATTTTACAAAAAGTTATGATTTTATGTTGTAGATAAATTCTCAAGATTTCTCCAGGTTTGATTTAGAGGTTTTGGTTGTATGTGGGCCCCACCTAAAAGTGTAAGTTTCGGAAATTTTTATTTTGTGCCAAAGTTTTCCATTAAGACTAATTTAGAATTTATGGAAGTATGGGAGTTTTTCTTCATTTCCATGATGGTTTCATATCATGGTTGAGCATTTAGGTGGTCAAGTGTGCCATGTCTTTGAAGGTTGGTTTTTAGGTAGTTTGGAGAAGGTTGAGTGCATAGATGTTTTAGAGGTCCTACACTCATTTATGGCTTGGTTTAAATTTTATGATAATCATGATACCAATATATTTCTAATGATATATCACACTTGATATTTTGATGATATTTGAGAAAGTTATGGCCTATTCTCTAAAGAAAATTTTTAAGGGTGTTTGATTGTGCATGGTCTCAAGTAGGTTTATGGCTTGAGATTTTATTCTAGTGTGTTTCATTTTTGTTTGAGGTTTTTCAAGGCTTAGAAAACATTTATAAGTGTTTTCCATGCTTTGGTGAAGTTGGTTTTGGTATGAAACATTCCTCTTATGGCGAGTTGAATTTTTTTGTGTTTTAGGGCTTCTTAAGTCCTAATGGTGGTCTAGAAGGCTCTAGGTGATGGTGGCGATCTATATGGTCATATGGGTTATATGTTTATGATGTGAGAATGAATTTTTAGACATAATGGATTACCTATGTGCATTAAGTTCATAAGATAGGTATAAAATAAAGTTAGAGAGATCATTTGAGCCAGCGGTGAGAGAGGAGAAAAGTATGACCTAGAGGGCTATTTGAGGAAGGTGATGGAGGTCCTTGTGACCTTGTTGAGAGGGAAATGAGGATGTGATGATGTTCTATAGAGAGAATAGGTGATGTTGAACTATGACAGATTGTGAAATTAGATTGAAGTAAGCTCTTTTTGCATAGAGGCTAGAGAGGTGTTTTGAGGAAGATAGAGAGGAGAGTGAGCTTCATAAAAAAATTTATGCTACCGGTGACAACATATATTATGCTTTCAGTTGATAGTATATGATGTCGGAAAAAATATATGTAAATTTTTGAAAAATCATTTTTTTGACAATAGCAGTTAAAATGATCGGCTTGACGAGAAATATATCCTCACAAAATATGGTGCAAACAAAAAAAATTAAAAAAGTGATTTTTGTGAAAAAAAATACAAATTTCACTAATTTTGTATGGAAATTTTTTTAATTTTTTTATGTTAGCAGTTAAAATGATCGTCTTAATGAGAAATCTGTCCTCCCAAAATATGGTGTAAGTTAAAAATCCCATCCATTTTTTTATGTCTATTGCTACCATACGACATTTATTTTGTATGCTACCAACTGGTAGCAAAAAAATATTCTACCATCCAACAACATAATATATGTTATTGGCTAGTAGCATATTTTATGTTATCATCTGACAACATAAATTATGTTATTAGATGATAACATAAAATATGCTACTATCTGGTAGCATAAAATATGCTACCAGCTGACAATATATATTTATTCTACTGACTAAAAATGTTAAGGTGAGTATTGTGAATTTATATTTCACAAGGATGGAGAATAACCCCTAAAATTTACTTGTATCCAAAACTTTTTGGCACACAAAGTCTACTCTCTTCCTAAAAAAATTTCCAACTTCAAATTTTAAAAATTGGAGTATTCATGAATTAACGAATATTCGCCACTAAAGTTTTCCCTTATTGTAGGTTTGGTGCTCAACTACATTAGGGTTTTGTGTTCCTTGTAGGGTTGGTTCTCTAATTAACTAGGGGTTGTTGCTCTTTGTGGGGATGGTGCCTCAATATAGAAATTTATTGTGTTATGTAATGTACATAGGAGTCATTTTTTTAAGTAATATATGCATAGGTTCAAAGGTTTTATTTCCTTGAGGGTTTTCCACTTATATATTATGTCCATGTGTTGATGTATTCTTTCTTGCTCATGTTTTTATTTGATTCTCAAATGCATGATGAATGGTGAATGGTTAAGATGATGAATGGTCAAAGAAAGGTTAAATTTGAAATTATTGAATGTTTTATTACACACTGAATCATCCCCCTCTCAATGTTTGTTCTTCCAAAACTTGTAATCAAATATGGCCCACTCTAGAAGGAGTCAAACTTAGTTTGTCTTGGAAGCTTGGTTATTTATTCATCCCATTTGAGCACTATGTCTTCCTCTCTAAATTTTCTTAGAAATAATTTCTTTTCAAAGTATCTCTTCACTTGAGCTTGATGAAGCTCCATTTTTACTAACTTATAATTCCATTAAATGTGTAAGTTTGATTGAAATTTAATCCTCCTCCATCATTTCCATCGGTTGTATGAGATCTAAATTTGATAACTCATAAGAAATAAGAAACCTTGATTCCTTGCCATAGACAAACATGAAAGGAGTGTTTCAAATTGATCTCTTAGGAGTAATCCTATAGACCGTAAGGCTTATTTGATTTTTGTGTGCCATGATCTTTGATTCTCCTACATAGTTATTTTGATAATTCTAAGAATATTTTTGTTAGTTGATTATACTAATCCATTCCTTTGAGTTTAATAATTGGATTATTATGATAGATGAATTCCAAGCTTGAATACCCATGTATTAATTCTTGTGCCAAGGAAAGATAATGTATTATATGAGATAATTGTAGCAGGGACACCAAACCTTGTGATAATACTTTCATAAAATTCCAACATTGAAGTTTCATTTTCTTCTTTAAAATCTAATGCTTCTGTGCACCTTGTGAAATAATTCGTAGCTATGAGAATCCATTTGTGGCATGCACTAAAAGGTGGATTAATCATGCCAACAAAATCCAAACCCCATTTTATTAAAGGATGATCTACTGAATAGGTTGAAGAGGAAGAGCTACTAACTTTTTTTTTCTTGTAAAAATAGAAAACTGTAAACACTTCCTTACCCATGCATGAGCATCTTTGAATAAAACTCACCAATAATAGTGTATTCTCATTATATTTAAGGATGTAACTCTTGGTGTAAAATACCACTATATAATCCTCCATGAAACTCTTATAAAACATGCTCAATCATATTTGAATCAACACATAAAAATAACACCATTTACATCATTTCTAAACAAAATATTATAAACAAGAATGTATGAAATGAACTGTAATATAAAATTTATCCTTTTCATCTTATATAAACCTTGTGGGAACTCTCGAGTATGAATAAAATGGATCATGTCATGAGTCTAACTCGAGTCAATGAAGGGGAAATTGTATCTTTACCATTTTAGGGCACTCAAACCTAATTTTTGTCATCATGAAAATCTAAAGCTAGTTGTTCACACAACCCACTTCCTCTTACCATTTTAGTACCCTTAATGTAAACATCATACTCCATAACTTTTGTAAGATAATATGTCCTTTTCTCATTTAAATCCTTGCTCACAAGAAACTCTTTAACACTTAGATGAGAAACCATTAAATGAACCTTGTTATTTGAAATTAAATTTATGAATATTTTGATAATTCTAAGGACTAGAAGGAATTATTTTTAAAAAAAGAATACCTTTCCTCATAATATTCTAATACTTGATAGAAAAAATCAATTGGATGTTCCAAATTTTCATCATCGTGTTGTACCAACATGATTGAGATTGCGTAAATTATTCTAAAAGCATATAAAATGATTTTTTTCTAAAATTAGGGTTAGTAAATGATGGAGATTGTGAAATAATAGGTTTGATTGCTTCAAAATCATTTTCCCCCTTTATTTTACAACTATAAATCATGTTTTTCCTTAGTGTTGAAGTTAGCGACTTCACTAAATTTACAAAATCTAGAATGAATCTTATGATGAAATTAATTCTACCTAGAAAAATTTGTATAGCCTTCTTATGATTTGGAAAATATAATGACAAAATTACACTTACCATTTCTAGATCAATGTCAATACCTCTATTAGACACAACATGACCCAAAAATTTAACTTTATGGAATTAAAAATGTAATTTTGGGATTTCGAGATACGCCATACTTCTTATATGCTTGGAAAATACACTTATGTCATCCAAATAGACAAGAACATATGTATTAATCAATCCATGAAATTCCAAGTCTATTTCACGTTGAAATGTGGCTCCTACGTTTGAAAGTCCAAAAGAAATTTTATTATATGCATATGTTTCCCATGTTGTGGTAATTGTGGTTTTGAATTGGTATGATTCTTACAACATAATTTTATTATACCCATAATAACCATCCAAGAGTGAAAAATTTTCGAGCCACTTACCATTTGCAAAATTTTCTCCATTGATGGTAACAAATAATGATCTATTATAGATACAAAGTTTAAATCTCTTAAATACACATAAAATCATATTTCTCCATTTTTATTTCTCATGGGAACCAACTTAACAACCCATGATGAATGACTCATAGGGAAAATTATGTTTTCTTTTCTCAATTTATTCAACTCTTGTTTCATGAGAGGCTCAACCTTATGATTGATGGGTCTTTACTTTTGTTTGAATTGGGTTTGCATTTAAATCCAACTCTATTGTGTGTTGAGCTAAATTTGGATTGAAAACCTTTAAATCATCATATCTCCATGCAAAAATATCATCAAATTCCTAAGAGAGTTGAACAAAATAAATATTTTCATCTTAATTACATACCTTTCCAAAATTGAGTGTTTTTTCATTTCCAATGTTGATTTTCTCATAATATTCTTACCTAATCAGCAACTTAGATTTCTCACCTCTGACCTGATCATATATATTAAATATAGAATCAAGAGTGACTAAGTCCTACATTATTTTGTTACATATCAACTAAATAATCTAATTTTCATATTGTTGTTGTAATCCTTCCCGATTTTTATTTAAAACTAAGCTTCCTCTTGAAAAAATAACTATTTGTTGATCTTATTCAAATACTTGCTAATTAACATTATTATAAGGGATAGAAGGCCTTACAACTACCTTTACATGCTCCCGATTTTGTATCCTTACTTATCTAATTTATAATTTCAACTGAGCACTAATTTTAGCTAGCCTATCATTATATTTATTCTTTGTTAGTGTAGGATTTATTTTCCTCTTTCTTTGTATTTTCCTACTCAAGACATTCCACCTCACTTAGAGTTTCCCTACACTTATGGGATACGATTTCTTAGGTGTACACTTCACTACACTATTCTAGGTGCTGGTTACCAATTTTCTAGATGGATATTTCCATGATTCTAGGAGGATGTTACAAATTCACCTCCTATATATACACCTATTGCATTATTTTATTTTATTTTATTAAGTTAGAGGCATTTTTATGTTATCATAGGTTATCTCTCTTGTATTTTTTAATTTTCAGTCTTGTATGATTGCTTTTTTTTGTCTTGGAACAATTCATGACTCACATAATTCACCTATGAATTCTTAAAACTAGCAAATTTGTGGTGCTTATCCGATATGGGATCAAAGCTATGCTAGTATTGAGATTATTTAGTTATTATTGTGTAAATTTATTTTCAATTGAGATCATTTTTTTGAATTAAGGGTAAAGGATTTTTGGTTGGGATCCTACCCAGTTATAAAAGAGGCCTAAAGCCTAGATAAACCATTACAAAACAAGAGACAAAAACAAGACTAGCAAGAAGCATAGTCAACATGGAACCCAAAAGAAGTGGGAAGACAACACAATGTCAACACAATATCAACAAAAAGTCAACCCAAATCTCCGCACACAACAACAAAAGAGACTAAAACATAAATATGGGATAAAGGAGATAGAACATGATTACTAGTAGATGAGAATAAAAAATGTGGGGCTAGATCTACCCACTTTTGGCCTTGCTCCTTATGATTCTTTCACACCTTTGTGGGACTAAATTTTGTGTTTTTCCTACCTCAAACCTGCTTTGTATTCCAACCATCCTTAGAATCATCATATCCCCCAAATTCCACTTTGATATAATCTCTATGATTCTCACCCTCCCAAAATTCATGCACCTTAAAGGAGTCTAGATAAAATTGGGATTAAGATCTCTAAGTAATGCCTTATTTTTTATATTCTCGGTGGTATTCCTCAAAATTACCTCCAAGTTTCCCACAAGGGAACAAATTTTAGCCACAATTATCTTAGGGGTTTCCATTTGAGAGTTTCTTTGGCCTACTAACACCCTGTTATTTTCTGAGAAAATTTATGTTGGCCTTCCAAAGCCCTATTTTTTTCCTCATGGTATTTCCATATTTCTTCTTAAAATGAAATTTCTTCCTTTAGATCATCGATTCATTACCAAAATAATCAACCTTTTATATAACTTCGATTACCAAATTTATAGGCTCTTCCATACTTACAACGATTTTAATGTTGTTAGGTTCTAGGATGCCCACGAGGTCCTTTATCTTCGTCCTCATCATCAGTCATACAAACTACATCCTCATCCTCCTTAGCATGCTCTCTTTCATATGCAAATCCTTCCGAAAAAAATTCCCTTTGATACTATCCAACCGACCTTTTTGGTCCCATCATCAACATTATTATGATACATGGGTTGACCCTTTTTTACATCTCAAGGATTTTTGTATCTCCAAAATTATTTGCTATTATGTCCTCTCTAGAGAGGGCTACACAAAAATAGTGATATGTCCCATATGTGGAGCGAGTAGGGTTAGGAGCTTCTTTGGAAGAGCCCTTAACAACTATAACTAACACATCATTCCTGTTCTCAACATGTTCCACTTCTTTCATAGTCAATGCTTCACAAAGTTTCACAAAGTCATGTGACTCACTAGCCCCAATCACCATCCAATCTAGGTCATAAGAAGGGGATTTCTTCTTCCACTCTAGAGATGGGATAATAAAACTACCGGCATTATGTCCAACCGACTTGCATTTTGGGAAAATAAATAGAGAGATTTTATAAACCGGTGATTAAACATAGACTCCATGATATTAGATGAGCTAAATAGAAGTTGGAAAAGATTTACCTACATGTACAATTATGGAAATTCTTGCGGTGATCATGTGGGTCTGAGCGAGTGGTTGGTTCTACAACTAGTATATCCCCAAGGAATTTAGTAATCCCCTATAAAATATCCTTTTCGAGAACTCTATAGTCGGAGCAGGAAGCCTAGCCTAGACAGGGGAAGGCAAAAGGGAGCATATTCTTTAAATCCAGACGGGGACACCACTGTTGATGTATAAAATAGTTTTTCCAAACAACCAAGGCATTCCATTAATCACCATATATATATATATATATATATATATATATATATATATATATATTCTTCAAAGTATAAATATAAAAAAGTATTCACTAGCCATGGCCTCCACATCAAGGCCTCCCATTAGCTTCCATTGTTTGAAAACCCAAGCTCTAATATAGTCGATTTTAGGTCGTATTCTAGAAAAGTGGCCAATCAAAGTAAAAATATTATCTTATGTCTCTCTCCACCCATGCATCGATATCTGTTAAGGATGGTCCCTCAACAAACAATTTAGGAGAAAGATGAGAAAAATCATATCCTTTTGTATTACAACCACCTCCTGAGACCTGATCTACAAAACTAAATGGTTCCTTCTATGTAGAGCTAGGGTCGGGGTCATGGTTTTAATAGTCACTAATTTTAATTCCATTCCCACCCATCCACACAAGCCTTACCTTGTTATTATGTTCCGAGTTTGAAGAAAAATATTATCTTCATTTGAGATCATTATTTACAATGTATTTTGGTATTTTTGGTGTTGGGTGTCTTATACTTTCTGATTTTCCTAGTTTGTGGGAATATAGCCTATTTTTAGGATTTTGAGGTTTGCAGGCTAGGATACTACATATACGATTTTAGAGATTATTTATTATAGGATTCTAAGGCATTTTACAGACACTTTATATTTTTTTCAGGCTCCTTGGAAGAGTTAGATGGATCTCATAGGCATGTTACAAACATCTGAAGGTGTTTTCATGTTCTATAGAGTCGTCAAGGTTGATCACTAGGTGTATCTAGACTGTTATGTTCTAACCCTTGCATATCTATTCTATTGTGGTTTATCCTCGGCCTTATGTATTTTTTCAGTTTTGTTCTCACCCTTGTAGAGGTTGATTTGAATATATGTTATCATCCTTGCATGTTTTCAAACTTTATCGGGATCTAGTGAAGGTTTCAAATGACCCATACTCTCATTTCAAATCTTGATTCAACTGTTGTTTTGAGTCCCTTAGCAGAGTTTTTCACTACACTTAGATATATGGTGATTTAAGGGTCGCGGTGAATATATACTTGATCCAATGTGGCCACATCATGTGTACTGAGATAAAAATATTTGTATCATCCTAATGGCCTCACCGAAATATCCTTCGACTATGGCAGGGGAATCTATCAACCCCTACAACCCCCGGGCGTTTAGGCTTTCTATTGCGCTTTATCACATGTGAATCAAAGATGCTTATATTGGATTCATCGACACCCACCTCCTTATTTTTCTATAACTATATGTTAGTAGCATTTCAATTTTAGTGCAAATTCATTTAAAATAGGGTTTATTTATGAGAAATATTTATTGTAATAACTTTTGATCAATAGCTCAAAATCGAGTGCTAATTGTTACAAAAGTTAATTATTTTTCATTTCCCATGCATTGGACCTATTCATTTTGTAAAACAAACTAAGTTATAAAGTTCCAAATTTGGGGGAGATTCTTGATATAGTTTCGGGGGGTGTATTATGTGTTTCCTCTTTTTTTGTCTTTTATTTCTTTCCACACATTTCATTGTTATCTGCAACAAACTCCACTACTTTCCTTTCGAAAAATGGATCTAAGCTCAGTTAATGCACTTACACCTTTTAACTACCAAGAATGGAAATCAAAAACCACTATTTTACTTAGGAGTAAAGGATGTACCGTATCAAAATGGAGTTAGAAACTGAGCCTAGTGAAGATGCAGAAAAAGTTAAGTGGTTTAGTAAGTGTGATGTAGATTTTGGTATCGTACGTCTTTTAGTGTCTTCTAAAATCCTCTTTCACGTAGATTCATTCAAATCTCCCAACCATGTGTGGAAAACCTTAGAAACCTTTGTTTTGAAAAGTTGAGACTATGAGTGGTCATGAGCTAGAAATATAACTTATCATCTTAAATCCTAGCAGCTTTGACACTTTGGAAGATTTTTTTACCAATATCAAGTCCTTATGATTGTAGTTAAAATAATGTGCAATAGAAAATAAAGATGAATATATTTTCTCTCCATTCTTTCCAAAATTGGTCCTAATTGTTCTATCTTTGTCTCTACATTTTATGCTACTAAGAGAGCTCTTAGAACAACATGCTCTCTGTCATCCTTAGATGAATTTATTTATGATTTGACTAAGGAGAAAGAAAAATTAATCTAAATGGGCACCTTGAAGTCCTATAAACCGAGAAGGTCTCATTTCCAATAATGGAAAAGATAAATCCTTTAGAAACAAAGAGTATAAACAAAATCACAAAAATCAAGAAATCAAGGAGGATCAACATTCTTCCACCTCTACAAAAAAATTTGAAACTTCCTCTTCTAGAGTTAAGTCCAATAAATAAAGGATTAAATACAGGTATTACAAAGGGAGACATGATGAAAGAAAATGTTTGAATAAATAGATTTACCACCTCACAAGTCTTCTTGAGAAGAACAAGATATGTGACCTTGAGTATTCCAAACAATATTCATCAACCAATGAATCCTCCAATGAAAAAGAAAAAGGGAAAGAGAAAGAATCAGGAAAGGAGAAAAAATGGAGATACCTTGTTATAGTTGTACCACCACCTCCTACATGGGTTTTTGGTGCTTCACAAAGATATGGATTCTTCACATGTTGAGTTCACTTCATTACAACCATGTGACATGTCTACTATACAATTTGGTGACAACAATTTTGAATAGGCTTTTGGGAGAGGACTTGTTGAAGTGAATGGGGAACATTCAATAATGTTCTTATTATTCCCTCAATATCAACTAATCTCTTATCAGTCTACAGATTACTCACCTTAGTTAGGGCATGTGGGTTGAGTTCACTCCAGATTCAGTCTATGTTAGAGAGCTACATAGTGACACTATCATTGTAGTGGGTGTAATTGATCATCATAATTGACTATGTTCATTTTATTTTTATCCCTCCTTCGATTCTTCACCGATTCACTGTAATTGATGAAAATTTTGATCTTGAGCACAATTCTAATGATAAATTATCTTCTAGCATAGATGAATACAATAATTACGGGACCCACCTCCACTATCTCCTTATCACCTTCCAATTTTAGAGGAATTATTGCTTGATCCACATAATTCTATTCCACCTCGACTTTTCGGGAGTAGGAATTTAGGACTCATTAGAAACCATGCTATCTTGTACTCAGTATCAAGACACTCCACATTCTTTCTTCACTTTTACATCAGATACATAATTCCTTCATGGAGAAGTTTGAACTTATCTTTGTGTATGAGGAACATAGTTCTTTTGATAGGAATAACACCTTCGTTGGAGATCCATCAAACACTTGGTGGCTACCTTCAATTTTACATGGTGATCTACTCTTCATTGCATTTACTTCGATTCATAGTCACTCTAGGAAGTTACTTTATAGGATACTAGATGACTATAATCAGTTCAGCTTCAAGTGGGAATTTATAGTATTACCTTCTCTTCTTTGTATCTCTTTTGGGGTGCATTTTTATCCCATTAGGTTTTCTCCTTTTACTCTATTTTTTTGAGAGATGCATTATACATGGGTACCTCATCATTCCTTTTTCTAGACCCACTTTCCTATTTCACTTCCCACATAATCTATGCTTATGGGGGATGTTAGTGTAGGATTTATTTTCCTCACTTTATTTTTATTATCCTACTCGGGATATATCACCTCACTTGGAGTTTCCTACTCTTATCGAACATGCTTGTTTAGGTGTAAACCGTACTACACTATTCTAGGTGTTGGTTACCACTATCCTAGGTAGATATTAACCTAGGATGAGGTTACAAATTCACCTTCTATATGTACATTTATTGTATTATTCTATTTGATCATATTGAGTTGGAGCCATTTCTATGTTATTATAATTATCTCTCGTGTATTTTTATAATTTTCAGTCTTGTATGCTTGCTTCATTTTTTCTTGGAATAATTCATGACTCAAATCATTCACCAAAGTGTATTATTTTAACCAGTAGATCCATGACACTTCTCCGATATTATTTTCTCTAGGATTAGATTGTACATTAAAAACACCAAATCCTCTATAAGATCCCATACTTTATTTTTAAAATATCTCAAGTAAATTTTTCTTGGTTGCAATTTGTCCTCTGATTTGATTGACAACTAACTCACTATCACCATACACCTACAATTGTCTTACCCCTCTTTTCCTTTCCCACTAAATACCATGCATAAGAGCTTCATAATCATCTATTTTGTGAGTTAAAAATAATTAAAATCTTTGAGATGAAAAATAATTCTCTTTTTTTGGATAAATAAACATGATTCCCCCACCTACTCCATTTTTTCTTCTTGATCCATCAAATTATAATTTCCATAAACCTTCATCATGTTGATCTGATCTAACAAGGTTAGGAATAATATAATTTTCTTCATGTAGATAATATGTTCCAAGACTTTCCTCTTCAATATGACTATATGGATCAAAAACATGACCTTGAGTATCCCATTCATTAAGTAATAAGCCTAGAATCCCCTCAAAACATTTTCTCGGTTCTTGGTCAACTAGCTAGTCTTCTTGATCAATGATCATACAATTATAATTGATAACTCTAGGAATATAAGGCTTTATATGATTTTTTGATATGGGCTCAAACCTTATTGTAACTTTGGTGCCATTCCTTGTTGTAAACAACATATGAGACAAGTATGATGAAAAATAACCTCTGATTTCATTCCTGAAATCCATAGAAAGGAATAAGGGAAAATAAGGAGGAAGATCAATAATGGAGACATATTAAGGGATGGAAAAATTAGGGCATGCATGAAAGGTTAGGTTCAGTCCTCTAATAACTCCAAGGTTTTTTACAGGTGTTCCATCTAAATAAATTAATCCTTTATAAAAAGGCTTATTTCTCGACCAAGTTTATCAACAATTTTCTTAGGCATAAATAAATTGGAAGCTCTTGAATCAATCATACAATTATGGACTAGATTTTGACCTATGATCAAGGAAACATAGAAAGGATGTGGTTTCAAAATTTTGCTTTCTTGAGATTCTTTTGGATCAGGTGTGTTAGTAAGCACAACATTAAATGGTTCTTTGGATGGTGGGCTAAAGATATTGAGATTAAAAAAGTTACCTACAAAATATATTTTTGACCAAGAAGAGACAAAGAATCCCACATTGACATATTAACCTTAGTTTTCTTCATATGATCAAGAATATTTAAATATGAAGTAATAACATTTTATTGTATCTTATTAATAGTAGTACCTTCTTGTATTGGTGACATAAAAATTAGAATCTCTTGTTGATTTTGAACTCTTGTAGATTGATTTTTCTGAGTGTCTTGCTGATTAGAAACTAAAACAACACCTTGCAATGTTAGAAAAGGCTAAGAATTAGTCTTACTAGTTGGCTGATCCACTTCTATTTCTCTTTTCTTTGATCTTGTGTTCACTTCCACATAAGTAGAGGACTGATTTTTGTAAGTTTCCAACTTAATTACTCCATAAAATTTATCCTATTTACAATTTATAAGTGTAACATCATTATGTACCAATTCTTGAGAAACCTCTTGTTGTTGTAGGGTTTTAACTGATGAGTTTTGAGACATGGAAGTAGTTTACACCATAAGTGCTTGATTTAGAACACCATTGGGGAAAGATTTCTAGTTATGGGATAAATTACAAGGATAACACCACTTGTAGTCTTGTATCATATTGTTTTGGACAGGTACAATTACTTTGGATGAACTAAATGTGTTGGGATTGAATGATTTAGCATTGGAAAATTGATTTTGGTTTTATAAATTTGGTTGAAATGGATGCCTATTATATTGATTAGGTGGATAGTAGGGTCTATAAATCTTATTCTATTATCTTTAAGGGCATCTATCTCATTGTCAAAATATTTTAACATACTCTTCAACTCTTGTAAGTCATTTGATTAGATCATAGCTGATTAGTTTGACTTAAATGTTTAGTAATAAGCATTGTTGTTGGAGTTATTACAAGTATTGGAAGGGAAACAAGAGTGAGTCTCCGGGAAGATTGGCATGGGAGGCCTTGGTGCAATATTTCTAGCTTGAATGAGACTATTTTCAGCTCCAATTTCTATGTCATAAGAAAAATGAAGTTTCATTCCACCCATTGGTTATATCATCACTTAAATATAAAATTCAAAGCCCTTAAAAATAAAAATGCATACGCAGGGTATGCCTTACTGTGTGGAATTCTTTCCCAATTCCATTGAAATTTGTATTTGAAGTTAGAAATGAAATATTTTGGTGCTCTCTTGATGGTATTAAATTGTTCCACTAGTGAAAGATGATCTGATTTATCTTCAAATTACCTACAAAAACTTTTTCGAGATGATCCCATGTAGTGATAGAATTTATTGCCAATCCCCTTTTCTACTATAATCCTTTTCCTTTGAAAGAGACTACTAATAACATGTTTGAAACATCCTCTTGAGTAATATGATAAACTAAAAGTATATTGGCCACATATTTAATGTGTTATATGGGTGTAAATTGAGTTTCCCTAGTGAAATATGGAATTCTCTTAAGAGAAAAAACTATGATATCATAATTTTGTGCAAGAAATAATGGGTTTCCATCATTGAAGGGAAGAAAAACCACATTTTTGAGATGGCGATATTGAAATTCAGATTGGATATGAGGAAATTGTAAAGTAAACTATGATTTTGTGGGATGGAGGGAGATTTAGTATATGGTTTGGAACTTAGAAACTTGTTTATTTTTGTTGAATTCAAAGGTAATTCAATGAAATCAAATGGAATAGATTTTGTATATGATCTAGTTGTAACTTTTAGCATGAAATTTCACTATTATACTACCATGATATGCTTTGAACTTATGGAGCCACCAGATACTAGATGAATGTGTTTGAAACACTGATACTTGCCAAGAACAACATCAAATATTTAGAAAAATATTTTCCAGTCCCACTAGGTGTGATAGAAACTATTGTCACACTTTGAAATGTTCCCTTTGGAGAGTGGTGTGGGGTCACTCATTTCAATTGAAAAAATGGAAACACTCCTAGGTTGTGGGTGACCTATAATTTTCATTGAGTCTCTAGATATGGATGATTCCCCTAGTGTTACACGTAAAAATAACCTTTACTCTATTACATGAAATTGGAAAAGGGAAAAGGAAAGATTGAAAATAAAAAGGGTGTGATACACCAAATTTTTTGAGGATATTCAAACGTGTTTGAACCACACAAATAGACCATGCAAGCCATACACACCATACACAATTTACATATGGATATGTCAACGTAAAAGTACCTTAGAGAATGGCTTGAAGTTGTGACAAAATAAAGAATGGAAACAAATGGACCTGAGAGGGCAATTTGGTAATTTCCTTTAGACACCAAAAATTTGTATCTCACAACTCAAACACATTCACAACTAAAAGCGACACATTTACGACACTTCACCATTTAGATCATCTTTTAATAAATTTATTTCACACACCCCTCACATATCCCTAAGGTTTAATTTATTTATTTATTTAATTAATTAACTAAATTATCACCCTCACACCTCACTATGACACCTCGCTAACTACCTTCCTCACTCCTACCTTCCAAAATCACTAACAAACTACCTTCCAAAAATCACTAACAAATTACCTTCCAAAAATCACTAACAAACTAACCTTCCAAAATCACTAACTAAATCTTCTAAAAAATCTAACCCCCTTCATCTAAACCAAATTTTTTTATGATTTTTACCCGCTCCTCATCCTAACTACTTCAAAATCCATCATATCTAGTTCAAAAAGAAGGAGAATCACCCATCTAACCATCTTAGTTAGGATTTTCCGCAATTTCCAGCAATTTTCCTGATTGTCGACGATCTATAAATATGTGCATTCAGACCTCCTTTGGATAGGAGGCATTATCACATTTTTGTAGGTACATTTTGTCTCATTTCCAACATATCAAAGATCAAGCCATCCTCCATTAGTTTTCACTAACGTCACGTTGCTTCTGAGCTTTTAGAATGATCATCAAACCATTCATTCTCATCGTTAGGATATCATCCTTCATCTATCAATCAAATCATTTCATTATTCAAGGTAATAAACCCTTTCTTACTAGTTTTTAATCACAATTTTATAGGTAATATCTACCTTGTTTGTTTATTATGCTTCAAATTCATCTTAAATCATAGTTTCATGTCCTATTTTAATAAGCTATTAGAATTAATAGTAATCACTAACGATTTCCCTAATTGCTAGTGATTCCTGTGTAATATTGTTTTTTTACATATTGTACATAATCTGCTTAACATATCTCTTGATTTTTAGTTATCTACTAATATTCTATCCAAGATGGTGATTTTAGATGGCAATAGATGGTAATAACTTCCCCATTGTTGATTCCTTCCCCATTGTTCAACATCCACTCTATTGGGAGCAATATGAACTCCTTCACGACCTAGAGCTCTACGTAGTCTTGAATGCACCCTTCAACCATCTTGAAGATATATTCGCAATAACTCAACAACTTGAGAAGCTACATAATAATTTAGGAATGCATGCAACGAAGTTATAAGTCTCTATGAAGATATAATACAATATGAGCACAACTACGAGGTCGGCCTATACCTCCTAGAAGAAAACTATTGCATTGCTTCAGAATTTAACACCCACACCACATAAACATATCCAAGACTAAAACTATACTTTTCTACCTTTTTGACACCCCAGAGGAATCCTTTGATTTCTTTGTGGAGGACTACATTTCTATTCCCAATTCTAACACCGCCAAAGAAGAGAAAGAAGTAATTGAATTTGTAGGATCTAGTGTGTATAAGAAGGTATATCCTAATCAAGATTCAGATATGTGGATCTAGGTCATGTCATTAGTATCTATATGTATATCCATCTAAATAAGTGATGTTAGCTTGTCATGTTTTCATTTCATCACATTGTATCGCAATCTTAATATCAATAAAAGCTTAATTGTTTCTGAGAAGGTTGATAACCACCAAGGAAATTCATTGGGATTTCTGGGGACTAGATTTTTCTAGATAACTTGCCCATTTATTTACTAATATCATCTTGTTTAAATTATTTGAATTGTAGGCTTACTTACAAGAGAATGAGCCTTGTTTTCTACATAGTGCGTAATATCACATAGTCCACATTGTGGGTATCCTAGAAACCCCACCATACTAAGGTTGAGTTAGGTGGTTACCTTCTTGAATGACAAGAAAAATAAGGTAAGAACCATGCTTGACATTTTGGCATGCCTAGTGGGACCCTTCTCCATTTTTAATTGCTTCATTTTATCATTAATTTGATCACTGTTTTCACTAACTACCAATCAGTGATTGGATCAATCGCATGTGATTATCCTAGTCACCTATGATTCCCTTGTACTATTATTTTTTATCATTTCATAATCAATCAACAATTTGTTTTTTGTTTCTTCTAATTTGATTATAGGCTATTTCTCCTCTGGAATTATACATTCTGGATTTGCTAAGCACATGCTCTGAAAATTGCTAAAATTTGGAAAGAATAAAAATAAAATAAAAACCTCTCATGGTAAGTTTTTGAAAACCATTTTTTACTTTCCGCTTTGCATCTTTGTTTTCTTGTCCTCATTGAAATCAAACATTTCATTTTGGGACTTTAAAATGAACCATTGCATACTTTTTGATCATCTAGTATTAAATAGGGGACTTAATTTATCGCATTCACTTATCTTCCCTCACACACAACCAAACCACTCATTAATCTAAAACACATTCAAACATTTCCCACCAGTGATTGGGATTTCATCACCCAATAGGGAAATTGACTCGGTGTTCTAGCCAAGCATAAACATCTGCCTATCATTATATTTTGGCTAAACACCCAACTCCCTTATCACAATGGAATGGTGAAGTGAGGGGGTAGACCCTAAAACCACACACGTATCAACAACAGTACAAAGTTGGGCCTAACATACCTTTGGGTATATCAAGGACTCTTCCCTTAAACATACTTGATACTAGTCATAGACAACCATTTCTTAGAACCTCGTTAGCCATCTTACACATTTCACTTTTCATAATTAATCAAGTTAAATACAAAACAACGATTTTCTTGTTCTTTCCTGTTGTTTGTAAAACAACTCCTCTAGTTTTTTTCCATTTTCTAGGATCATTTGTGTGTGTTTTCCTATCATGGTACTTACAAGACAAAAACATGTACTTAACCTTCTAAAGACATGTCTACCTCACCATTTTCACCTCAACAACAGGTCCCACTTCATACTACACCACTTCTTGTGCCCTTTTCCTCACCAACACAACCACGAGAATTGATCTATCAGACAGACACAACCAATCCCTTTTCTGACACAAAAACTTGGACTGAATCAGAGACCCTTTATAGTCATGAAGTATGACAGCTATCCTTCCATTCCCCACACCAATATCATGGAAAAATTATTTATACACTAGAATCAAGACACTCATCTCGAACCTCCTTTTACAATAGGGGAGACCCTATCTTTGAAGAAATGTTAGACTCAAATCCCATTACACTTAATGCCTACTTAGTAGCAATAAATGTTCAAATGCAACCATTCACACCCCAATCTACTCCATACACTTACAACCCTTCATCTTCCATTGCACAACTCATTGATCAAAATCAAGACCCTATTGTCCAACAGTTATATCCCCACACTTCAAATCAACTTGAAATGCTAAACAATAGTCAACCCCAGATTTCTACAAGCTCTACTAATCCTTTTGAAACATCCAATGAAAAATTATTCACTAGTCACTCAAACACTTGATGTCTCCTTAGCTCCCATCTATGATCTTCACATGATCTCATCACAAAACACATCTACTCAAAGCAATCCACATCCTCACCAAGTCCTTCTATAGGATCCACACCTCCTCTAAGCATTACTTTTACTTCCTCATCAAATCCTCCAGCCTCCTCATAGGTACCGACACCCCCTTCAATTTTTGTTTCTCCTTATACAATTATGCATTCACACAACAAAGTTACAACTCCTCCGGAAAAAATCACTATGTCCATCCCCACAATGACACTATTAGTTAATACTAGTGTTATTACTAGTATGCACCCTGTCTCACAATACATGCCACAATCTTCACAACCATTGATCTCTACACCATAAACCTTATCTCAATAGAACATCCCACAATACAACATCTCACAATGAAGTGTACAATAGGCACCATCCTTTTCCGCTTCGGCCATACCTTTCCAACAAACACCTACACATTCACTACCTCTTACGTATCCATCAATGCCATTACAGTATCAGTATGTTCAAACCTCACAGCCTCTTGCTTCATAGCAAGGCTCCTCATCCCATCAAAACACCCCACAACACAACATTCCTTACTATAAAAACATCCCCAACAAAATGTCCCATATCAACAACACATACCTCAGCAATACCTACCTCAATAGAACATTTCTCAATACCATGTCCCACAATAGAATAACCCTTATCAACATAACATTCCATATCAATAGAACGTCCCTCGCAGAACACCTCCTATCAACAAAACATCCCACAACAATATCAAGCTGTACTCATAACCCAATCAGTCTTTGTATCAACCCATCTCATCCCTACAACAATCAATGCAAATTGACCCCCTTCAGGCTCTATTGAGTCACATATCTAGTTTGGAAGTCGCTTCATCAACATCCAAGAATACGCTCTCCTATGATCAGATTTGCAATGAGCCCATCCATCCTTTCGTACCATATAAATCATATCCACCTCACTGGGAACTTCCTAAACTTACTAAGTTTTATAGAAAATAATATCCCCAAAAACACATCCATGTTTTCCATCATGCATGTTATCTGATAGCTCATGATCAAGACCTCATACTAAGGAACTTTCCCATGTCCCTTTCCAGCCCTGTCTTAGACTAGTAAAACATGATAAGAACCTTGCATATAATAAATCAATAAATTACGTAAGATAATAAAACACTGAGAGATATGGGTGGGCCAAAATGCCCAAATATGCAAAATAATACCCTTAAGGTAGGGAAACACCATACAATGCTCCTTAAGGAAGGAGTAACTCCACAATCTCCCAAGATGGGAATCCACTTCGAGGTGGAAACCTCCAATATACCTCTACCAAGTAGAAGAATCATCTCATACATCCATCACCTCCTCATAATGATACTCACATCCTTTGAATAGGATGGGTAACACCTAATCCCAATGTAGGCTAACCATTTACCCAATATAATTAATCCTATGTGAGCCCATATAACTAACTAAGGGGATGTGTGCCACATGTCAGCATCTCCATCAACCCATATATATTATATTATCATATCCCAAGGTACATAACATTGCCTCCCTCTTTGACATGTTTCATCCCCGAAACATAAGAAGAAGCCATATAATGAGTGTGCTTTAAATTATTGCACACTTGTCGCCATGCTTGATCATCTAACCACCCATATGAAATCCTAGTGGGTGATGTTACTCCAAACATGATTCCATATTCCATTGTGCTCATCTGATTCCATCCTGGTCCATATGTGTTCCTCCTTGGCATCCATGCATATCCATAATTATTATTCATGTGATTCCATGACATATAATTATTGTTCCATTGATTCCATGTATAGCCAAAATTATTACTCCTCCAATTCCCTGTATATCCATATAGATTGCTGCCCTTGTGTGTCCTAGCATGTCTCCATGATTTTTTCCTCTCATGATGATGTGGGTGTCTATATGGTGCAACCTTAGTATGCTCAACCTTATCAATCTTTTCCTCCACTTTCTTTTCCTCTTCCAACTTGTTTGCTATTTCTTTTTTCTCTTGAGTAGAGAAACTATTTTTTACTTTTTCATCATGTTCTTCATCCTCTCCTTCTAATTCATCCTTATTCCCTTCTTCACCATCTTCAAATTCATCTTCATGATCCAATTTTACATTACTTTTTTCCTTGCTAAGTGTGATATCTTGCAATGTAATTTTCTTTCTCTTGTACCATAATTTCATGAATTTATTTTACACATTAATATTAATTGTTCCCAATGTCTCTAACCAAGGATATTTGAGAACAATATCCATACCATCCATATCTAAAGCATAAAAATCTGAATGTAAAACATATTTATCCATAGAAAGCTTTAAATCTTCAAAAACTTGAATATGTTTGATATGAGATTCCTTGATATGCTTTGTTTGCACATGTAGATTTTGAGATACATCCATATTGATGAAGTTATATTTACTGCTAGGGTTTATGGAAACAATTACCTTTTTTCTTTGAATACAACCTTCAAACTGAAATATTGAAGCTTCCTTAGAGGTGAACTATCCTGTGTAACAGCTTCATCATCAACATTTTCTTCTTCTGCACCATCAACATTTTCTTCTTCTTTTCTTCTTCTTCTTTAACAAAATTGTGTTTCTTTTTTGTTTCCCATCTAGCTAAGAAAATATCCTCCATTTCCTCCCAATCCCAATCCAATAGATCTATATCCAAATAAGAATACCAATGTCACGCTTTCCCACCAAGATGAAGATAAAAACTAACCCATACTAAAAATTATTCAAAATACATTTGTTTAAATTGTATCCACCATTTTTTTGCATCAATTTCCCCATTACCATAGAAAATTGGTATATCCATGATGCATAAAAATTAGGGTTTCACAAACTTACTCCTTTGACAAATATTTTACCTGATGATTTTGTCAATCATTCAGCCTCAAATCTGAAACCACAAAGAAGTAATCCCTACTAAAATTTTGAGAGATTTCTTAAAATGTAAGAAATTTAAGAAAATTCCTCAAATTACGACTGTGGAGCAAAATAGTGAAAAACAATAAAACTAAAATAAATCTGACAAAATATATCCAAGAATTCTTAAATTTCAGTGGTATCACCTTTTAATATATTACCATCAACTCAAAAAAATTATTTTCTAATTCGTCATTATTCAGAAGATATAGACGAAACTGTAGAATTAGGGTTTCAACCCTAAAACAGACACAACATTTGCAAAACAGCTCTAAAAAATCTAAAATTTGGAGGGAAGATCACTTGAACTATTTATACACTCCCCACAAAAAATATCTGAAAATTTCCATGTCTATCTCTAGATCTAGATGAATCACCAACATTAGGGTTTCATCCCACAAATTGCCCAGATCATCATTGCTCCGATACCACTTGATAAGAACATTACATATAATAAATCATTAAATTGCAGAAGGTAACACAAAATAAGATATATTGGGGGCCAAGATTCCCTAATATGTAATATATACAAAATATTACCCTTAAGGTAGGGCAAAACCATACAATGCTCCTAAAGGAAGGAGTAACTCCACAATCTCCCAAGATGGGAATCCACTTGAGGGGGACACCTCAAATATACCTCTACCAAGTAGAATACTCAAATCCTACATACATTACCCTCATAATGATACTCACATCCTTTAAATAGGATGGGTAACACCTAATCCCAATGTAGACTGACCCATTACCCAATATAATTAATTCTATGTGAGCCCATATAACTAAGGGGATGTGTGCACATGTCATGTTGGCATCTCCATCAACCCATATACATTATATTATCATATCCCATGTGAACCCATACATATAACTAAGGGGATGTGTGCCACATGTCGGCATCTCCATCAACCCATATATATTATATTATCATATCCCAAGGTACATAGCAAAATAACATTCCACAACACTCATTATTTTCTTTTGCATAACTTGCGAAACTATTCTAAGACCACTTCTCTGTAAACAAATCCTCGTAAAATTACCATCAATGATCTATATGCCATTAGAAAATTTGAAGATGAATCCATTTCTGATTTTTTCACCCATTGGAGAGACAATACCAATAAATTATCCTTCACTCTACCACAACTAGAGCTAATTGAGATCTTTTTTCATGCTTGTGAAAACATATCTCATCCACTTTACAAATTCAAACCTTCCAAACTTTTGATGAGGCCTTTACCATGGCCCGTAAATTAGAGTTGTGAGCCCTAGAAGATGGATGGGTAAAGCTTCATCCTAAGAAACAAAAAGTAGAATTCCCATCCAAATTAGTACCTAACTCAGATAATTCTAAATCAGCCACCAATGCAGTCATAGTCAAATCAACTCCTAAAGAAAATCATACCACTGAACGCATACGTTAGCAACACAACTATACACCCATATCAAAATCTTATGGCACATTTTTTGATAAATTTATTTCCTCCAATGTGATATCACTTCCCTGTTCAGCCCATCGATATATCAGTTTCCAAACCCATTTTGTATCAAGATAATGATTATTATTGTAAATACCATAGGGTCAATGGTCATGACATTGAAAGGTGTCACACATTTCACAATGTGCTTCAAGACTTGATTGAAAAAGTGACCTTCACTTAGACAATCCAAACACACCTCCTAATTAGAGTCTAGACATATTTAAACAACCTTTTCCAAATCACCCTTCTTCTTCTGAGAAACCACAAATGAACACAATTCACACCATTAATACAGTAACTAAAATTGAGCTAGTCTCTTTGTCTACCTTATCACTTAACAAAATAAGACCCGCAGAATTGACATCACTACCCAATGAGCCTAAAACCACAACTACAATTTTTTCCCCTGATGAAATAATTTTTTAAATCCTTTATGTGTCTTTAACACCTACCAAGTTGACACCCACAAAATCCATACCAGAATCCAACAAGCTTGAAATTTCCAAACCACCGCTTTCTACTAAGAACATTCCTACATCTTCACCACATACTATTACTCGAACCCATACTCCTACCATCCGGCAAGTAATCGCACCAACACCACTACCTAATTTTACCAATATAACCATGATACCACTTGAAACATTCTTAGCGCAACCACCTCCACTTAAGTCGACTAAGAGTTATATTTGTTATCAACCCGTAAAAATTAAAAATCTGAAATCTACTAATCATTTAGACCACACTGTCCAAAATTCATCCTCTTCATTAGTTTCAACCTCGACGAATACACATAATCCATCTAAAGTTTCAAAAGGACCTACAAAAGTAGGGCGTAGTTCAAGTCTTTAGAATTCCTTATTATGATGATACCTATCATTTCTGTGGCCCTCCATCTTTCAGTCTGACATTTCATCCAAAAATCATGCCTACTTTTGGACATCCTCTTTCCATGGAAAAAACCAAGACCTATGAGACCCCCCTAAATAGAACATTATTTGAAATCATATCCTTTAATATTGGGACCTCTTACACAAACCTTCTCTCATTATACTTGGTTAATCACCCCATTATTACAAGGGAAAAACCCATGCATCAGGCCCCCACCATGAGTCCGTATCAGATTTGTCATCCCGTAATGGGAATCCACGTTTGATTCTTACTCCCCATCTCCTATGCAATCCTGTTATTCTCCATGGCCCTCTCTTATACAAAATCCTAGTTCTTCACCTATCACAACAACTAGAAATCCTCCACAACTACCAAGTAAACAGTCTATTGCCAAACAAATCACTTCACCTAATCCTAAGAAAAATAATCTCTGGTTAAGTTCAAACCTAAGGGACGTTACGCCACCATTTTGGATAACTTATTACAAGAGTCACTAATCAAATTACCATCTCCCAAACCGTCAGATCATCATGGGTGGAAACCATCTTGGTATGACTTTAGTGCCTTTGTGATTACCATAGAATGTGAGGCCACTCCATAGAGGAGTGCAAAGATTTTCATCAGAAAGTTGTGAAGATTGGTAGTTCACTCCTTCTTTCTCCTCAATCAAACATCACATCGATATCAACATCAACATCACCAGAAGATTCCATCCCTAAGATGTTGATTCACCAAGTTTATTCCATTCAAATCACTACTCACTCACAAAGTTATGACAAAGGATTGTTTGAGCCTCTGAAAAGTAGGACTTCCATCACCGTACCTCCACCCCTTGAGTTATCAAATCCACTAAACTAGCTGAAGGTATCCATTTCCTTACCTCCTGAAGAGTCTAATCAAACATCATCATCGAGATCCAAAATTTCTATACAAACAACAACACCACCTTCAACTACGATACAAAAGGTCATTGTTAAAAAATTACACCAATCTCCCATTTGGATGTCACTTTATGAGCTTATCCAAACATCACCTAGTCATAAGAAAACCATGATTGAAGCTCTCTATTCTATTATTGTACCAGCTAATGACCTAACCCTATTCATAAACTTTATGGGTGTTATGAAAGAATCCACCTCAATATCATTCAAGCCATCTAAAATTCCTTCACTTAGATTAGAGGATCATGACTTACCACTCTTCATTACCACTCAAATCAATGATATCTCTATTAAGAGGGTCATGATCGATAGTGGTGTAGCCATTAATATCATATCCTCTCTTACCTTTGACTAGCTTAAATTTCCCAACATGGTTGTCACTCAAACCCCAGTCTTGTTATGATCCTTTAATGACACTATCACACCCACATTAGGTACCATTATTCTTCCACTTAAAGTTGGTGTTAAGAATTTACCTAAAATCTTATAAATTATAGAAGGAGAGTTCTAATACAATATGTTGTTAGGATTCCCTTGGATATGCACACCATGCACTGCATTCCTTCCACTCTCCATCATTGTCTTAAATATGAACATGAAGGTAAAACTTATACTATCCCTTGATCTAAATCCATTTGCTGATTGTTACATGATGTACCACCCAAATGATGTGCTTGTACCTAAATATTCATCTGAGTCATCTGATCAAGCCTCTACTAGCACACCGATATCTTATTCTAAATTACCTGATGATTCCTCTATCACTAAGGTCGTAAAGTGTCTTACCTTAGGGATTATCATCCTCATGCTCAATTTCATCCCTTAACCTAAAATATATGGTCAACGACGAAAAAAACCATGTAGGACCCCAATCTTGGAGATGTTATCTCCTACGAGACCATCCTATCTCAAAACAAACCTAGTTTATGGAGGATTCGATAATCCACCATCCCATCTGGTTAACCCACATCATGCCATATCATTTGTGTTAAAATTTAAATCCCTTGACAACCCAAAATTTTCCCGCATGTATCTCCATCGTTCCGGCTGGAAAGGTTTTGGCCTTAGACGTTATGAACAAGAATTCATGATCAACCTATCCTGTGTACCCTCAAAGCTCATGAGAAAAGTGGGGTAGGTTATAAGAGCTCCACCTCTAACATGTACAAAGCCACTACATCCAAACTTGCTACATCCCTAACCATCTCTGAACTAGAACCACCATTGTCAATGAACCCTGAAAATCCCATGAAACGGATGACACTATACCCATCCCACCTAATTTTTTTAATCAGTATTGTATCATTAGGACCACTTACTTATTAATCTGATCACTCCATTAAAAATACCGCTTGTTCATCCAGAAATGGTTGAGGAATATTTACCTACCATAGATATCCTTCAATGTTAGGATGACTAGGATATCCTATCTCACATGGGAGCTGAGGATCATTATCTTCAGAAGTCCTTACCATCTGAAACACCCACTCTTCTTAATGAATCTACCATCAATGTAAACATAGGAACACTCCAGATCCTCATATAGTTAAGGTTGGTTAATTTCTTAATCCACAAGAATTGAATGATTTTACCTCATTCTTAACAAAATATCACCAAGCCTTTACCTGGTCATATAGTGATATGCCTGGGATTGATCCCAACATTTTTCTACACAACATAGTCACATACCTTGATGCTAAACTTGTCAAACAAAAACTTCATAAAATACACCCATGTATAACTCTCCTTGTCAAGGAAGAGTTGCAACGTATTTTATCTACCAATTTCATCATACCCATTGACTATCCACAATGGGTCTCCAACATCATCCCAGTAACTAAATCCTCAGGAAAGATTTGCATCTGCATAGATTTCAAGGATCTCAATCTTGCTTGTCTAAAGGATGATTTCCCTCTCCCAAACATAGATCAACTTGTCGACCTCACATCCGGCCATGAAATTTTCTCCTTATGGATGGTTTTTCTAGTTATAATAAGATTCTTATCACCCCCGATGATCAACATAAAACCACTTTTATCACCCTTGGGGACCTTTTGCTACCGTGTCATGCCATTTGGTCTCAAAAATCTAGGGCAAATATATCAACGTGTAATGACCTACATTTTCCATGATCTTATCCAAAAATTGTTGGAATATTATGTTGACGACCTTCTTAGGAAGTCTAAATCATGAAAATATCATCTTAGTGTCCTTGAATCAATATTCACCTGTCTTATTCAATTTTTTCTTTCCTGAATCCTGCAAAGTGTGTTTTTGGTGTTCTCACTGGAAATATTTTGGGATTTATCATATCTCTTCATGGAATTGAAGTCGATCCCACAAAATTTAGGGAAATCATCGATATGCCTCCACCTTCTAATCTCAAACAACTACACAGTCTACAAGGAAAACTACAGTCCATCGACATTTTATATCATGCATCTTCAATTGCTATCAACCATTTCACCATCTTCTCTACAAGGACATAGTGTTTCATTGGGATTTGAATTCCAGTAAGGCCTTTGATGAAATCAAACAATATTTATTATCACCCCTGTACTTATGCCACCTCATGAAGGGGAGTCATTTTATCTCTACATCTCTACCTCGGAACATGCCCTAGGAGCCATGCTTTCCCACCATGATGATCAAGGTCATGAGTAGGCCATGTACTACATTAGTCACATACTTCATGAATATGAAACATGATACTCTAAAGATGAAAATTGTTTTGTGCATTATACTTTCTACTTCCAAACTTTGACATTATCTCCTCAACCACAAAAAATGTATGTTGTCACTAGTTTTAATCCACTTAAAGCCATGCATGCTAAACCATATCATAATGATTGTATAACCCATATGGTTGATGCTAATGACTGAATTTGATCTTGAAATTATACCAAAATTCCATTAAAGGTCAGGCCATTTCCGATCAACTCATTGAAGCACCTCTTCGGATGATCAACCACCTCATGAATACTTTCCTTGATGAATCCATCAATAACATTAATGAATCTGATGATTATGAATCAAACTTCACCCCCATCAAAATGACCCTCTTCTTTGATGATGCTAAATGTCAAGAAGGTGGAGGGGCCAGTGTCATTATCATACCACCCTGGAACATTCCCATTTATGTTATCATTCAAACTCAACTTTGAATGCACTAATAATATGGCAGAATATGAAGCCTTAATAATGGGCCTTACTACCACTATTCTCCTAGGTGTCCATGATCTGGAAATCTATAGAGATTCACAACTTTTCATTAGTCAAGTCAAAGGAGAATATCAATGTAAAAATGAGGTCCTTCAGAAGTACAAGGTCATTTGTCGATTTTCTCCTTGGCACATTCAACCATTACACCATTCAAGCTATTCCACAATCTTCTAATAGATTTGTAGACACCATGGCATCTCTTAGCTCTCTTATCCCTTTTGAGATAGAAAAATCAAAGGATAACACTAAGATGTCAATAGTCATTCAACGTTTGGATCATCCTTCACATCAAAATGAGCTACCATCCATTAATGTCATTGATGACAACTCACTTGATCTTTGGTACACACAAATATATGATTACCTTTTTGAATGCAAAATCCCATCAAATCTATCACAATCCTACTAAACGATCATTTCTCCAACATGCCACCCACTTCATCATCATAGGTGGTATTCTCTATAAACATAGTTTTGACGAATATACTACTACGATGTCTTAAAACACATGAGTCAAATAGAGAAATTCAAGAGGTGCATGATGGCATATGTGGTGGTCACTTTAGTGGCAATACCATCGCTAAACACATTATATGGTTAGGGTATTACTTGACCTACTATCACCAAGGATTTTTTACATGTAGTGAAAAAGTGTGTTAAATGTCAACTTCATTATGATCTTATTCATATTCCGAGTCAAAGCACTATAACCTACATGAGACTTGTGGCCTTTCTCTCAATGGGGATTAGACCTCATTGGCTGATCAATCCAAAATCATCTCAACAACATCATTCAATCATCACTGCAACTAAATACTTCACTAAGTGGGTTGAAGAAATTCCTTTGACCTCAACAAAATTGGACCATCATTAATTTCATATATCAAAACATTATATGTCACTTTGGCATCCCACATAAGCTTATCATAGATAATGGGAAATATTTTAAAAACAAGGAAGTCAAAAATCTCTATGATACATTCAACATCAAACTTAGCTTTTCTTCACCATACTACCCTCAAGAAAATGGACAAGTAGAGGCCTCTAACAAAACACTCAACAAAATCCTCATGAAAATTATAAATGATGCAAGTAGAAACTGGCACACTCAAATCATGTTTCTCTCTGGGATTATCAAACCAACATTCACACACCTACCGATGCAACACCTTATTCACTCGTCTATGGATCTAAAGCCATTATGCCTCTTAAAATTCAAATTTCATCACTACGCATATCTCTCAAGGATTTCATCCCAATGAAGAATATCACTAGGAGATCTCTAGCACAATTGGAATTGTTAGATGAAAAATGTCTAGCAACTCTTGAACATCACCAAGTTTATCAACAAAATGCATTAGTAGGGAATACAAAAACATGTTAAAGAACAAGATTTTAAAATTGGTGATCTCATCCTTAAAGAAAATCAGAATGTGACTACATTAGAGTGGAGTAAACGTGGAAAGTTTTTTCCCCAATTGGATTGGCCCTTATGTTATCACTCACAAATATGGGTTAGGAGCATATCATCTCACTTCTCTTGATGGGGAATGAGGTGGAACCCTTAAATTATCTACACTTGTGGCCTTTCTACTGTTAAGTAATTGACTATCATGACGCTCATTTTTAGTCAAATCCTATTCATTCCGTCATTGCACCAAATTCCTAAAAATCACTACACCTATCCATCAACATCACGAAACATGGGGCATGTGGATGTAGGTCACATGTGCATTTATCCCCTCCTCTAAAATGGTTTGTTAGGGTTCTCTTCCCTCAACTTAACAAAATGAAATAAATCCATTCGATGCTAAAAATAACAATAGACTGATCCCTCAAAGGAAAACTATTCACAAAATGCAAATTATCAAAAAGTAGACTGATCCCTCAAAGGACAACTAGCTATCTAAATCATGGACTGATCCCATGAAGGATAACCATTCAAAGAAAAGTCATAAAAATGTAGACCATACCCTTGAAGGATGGCTACTCATATATAAGGCTTCCCACATCGATCAACCTTTCAAAATGCAAAGCATCTAAGAAAGCTTCCCGCATTGATCAACTTTCCCATCATAAAGAAAACTTCCCACATTGATCAGTTTGCTTCAAAATATTATAAAAGTTGGGGCATTGATTCTCTATAAACCCATTAAAAAGGAGAACCTTTTTTCCTTATAATGGCATGCATCCACATGGCCTCCTTCTCTCTTTATCCTAGCAAAAACATATTTTATTCAAATCCATTGTGATTTACCTAAATTATCCATTGACGGTCTTATTTAACATTTTGGAAGGCTACAAGTGCAAGTGTTATCAAAACCCATTATACACATTAAAATTTAGTGGGTGCATTCTTTCCACTTTTACTTTGTTTTATTTAATCACATTTTTTGATACATTTTATGGATCACATTTTCCAAAGTTAGTTAAACATCAAAAATAGTAATCAAAACATAAACATTTCTAGATATCAATATATCCAACACATATAACATACAACATGCACATATCAAAACCAAAGACAAAGACACACATCATCATCATCATTATATATAAAATCTTGAATACAAAAATAACTACATATAACCTCAAGGGATTCTATGAGCCTATCAACACAAGTATAGAAATCATCACCATCATATATATATATCAAAAATGTCCATATAATCAAAATGACATCATACATAAAAAAATGGGCTTCCATGAGCCTATATACAATCATATGTAAAGTTCCATCAAACTAGGATCATAAGAGTTCCTCCCACTACATGACCACCACCACCGGCTCCTCCCTCACCATCACCTCCTCTCGGTCTCGAGGTGGGTGGCCCATGCTCACTACACTATCACTAAGCCTATGCTTGTTGTGGCACCCCCTTGGGAAGCTACATGATCTACATATAAAGTGGCATCGGGGTAGTTCCTGATGATCATATCCACATAGTAGTCCCTCTCTTGCTTGTATAGCCTCATAATGAGATACCAAAATCATGCCAGGAGAAGGTGTCGCAGATGCCCCTCTCTATCTAACCATCACCGATAGCTCTGTGCTAGAAATAGAAGGCCTTATGATCCCTAAGGCCTTCTTGAAGGTCTCTCTCTGACTCTTATACCTATCTCTATTAGAAGAGACCTGTACAAGTTTTTCCTAGAGGCTATCCTCTCTACTATCAATCCATCTCTCTCTGTAATGAGAGTATCTTGAACTCCCACTAATTCATCATGCTCTCTCGAGTGACATCTCTCTCTCGCCTCCATCTACATGGACCTTTATTGGTCATTCACAACATATCATCTACAACATCTAGAGCTAAAACAACATGCTCAACCTCTCTCTTATCATCCTCACCTCATCCTCCTCTACTCCTCCCTATTCTCAATCCCACACCTATCTAACTACTTTCCCATAGCTCTCTCTATTTCCCTCATCCTCTCAAAGGCCCTCAATGACCGGGACCACCATGTAGTAAAATATGGGGTCACCCCACATCATCAATCATAACTATATGTCCATCCTCATCTAGACCCATCACACCTAGCTTCTCAAAAATGACTATGGACCTACCTACAAATAGCCTATGAGGTCTTAGTGTCCCCATCCTCTCACCTATACAAAACTGGATCCTTGGGTATATCTTGAACTAGGCCAAACTGTCTCATGACTTAGACTAAAAATGTATTAACTCATCCTCTCTAGATCTATGTCCATGAACCCATATGTCTTGCTGTAAATATAATAAATCCTAGAAAACTCAAGCCAATCAGGAAAGTCCACATATGGCCTCCACACCATGTCACCAACCTATAATCCTGATATCAAGTCTCTATAATAAGTAGGCCCCTTGGCCTTCCCTCAACCTAAAATCTAGCTCCACCTCATAAAACCTAGATGCCTCACTCAATAACACTAGGAACTCCCAATGGACAAGAAATATCAATGTACTCATGTGCTCAATAACTATAATTAAGAATCCAACATCTATCCCATAGTGCTTGTGGGTAGTCCAAGCCCACAACTCTCTATATGTCTATGCCAACAAGGTAGGAGCCCACTCAAAAATTATACCATGCTCCATCATCTCTACAACTACCCCTATCATCATCCATGGGAACCACCCACCTCTGAATCTTGGTAGTGCAAAACATGAGATCCCCATCATCATCATGGTCATCCGCAGAAA
The DNA here is from genome assembly GCA_018340775.1 of Taxus wallichiana var. yunnanensis. Taxonomy (NCBI): domain Eukaryota; kingdom Viridiplantae; phylum Streptophyta; class Pinopsida; order Cupressales; family Taxaceae; genus Taxus; species Taxus wallichiana. Next base: position 312,557,088 of record CM031236.1, read on the forward strand.
ACCATCTCTCCCGGCATCATATAAGGCCTAGTAATCAAAGGCTCCAGATGAGTATCTAACACCTAAGCCTCGGCCCCATATAACCATGCATAGTATCTTCCCTCTCTACATCTGAAATATAATAAACAGGCTCCCCCTAACCGACAATCTAGTAATCTAATGAACATCCTCGAGAGTGATGCTCATCTCTCTCTGTGGGTAGCCAAAAGTATTGGTGGAAGGATTCCACCTCTCTATCAAATCCAGAATCAAATGTGACATCTATGTAATCTCTGTAAAATCTCATCCCACCAAATCCCACAACCTCCAAGTGCTCCCAATCATCATTAGATAAGTCCTCTCTAACCTCATCCAACATCAAGGGGATGCGGTCTTGAATGGTCAACTGAGCATCCACCTACAAAATACACACAAAAATAAACATTAATAACATTGTAAAATTTTTAAAAATAAACATTTAAAATCAAAAAATACCCTCATAACATGAGCCTAACATTCAAAAATGTATAATATAACCCTAAACATTCCACAAAGTCAAAACATCTATCAAAAAGCATAATTTTTAACTTAAAACACAAATTTTTTTGATTACAGGTGAATCGTTAGAAATTCACCTCAATCATCTAGCAATTGAAGGAATCACCAATGATTCCTATAAATGACCTAGGGCATCCATGTGCCCCATTACGGATTTGAATCCCAAAAATTGCAAAAAAATCACAAAAACAAACAAAATTGCAAAGAAACTTACCTTTTCTAGCATGGGTTTTCATTTTTTCGACTCGAAGAAGCCATTTGGAAAATCTTTTCATCCTTCAAACATGTTTTTCTCACCAATTCTCATTCTAACATGTCATTTTCACATACAATGGAAATGTGACAAATAAACAATACATTTTGGGTATTTATACCCCTAATTTTCCATGTGATGCAATCACCAAGTGATTGAGGAAATCGCTAATGATTTTCCTAATCACCAATGATTCCCTTATTTTAGGATTTCATGCCTACATTTCCCAAAAACATGTCATTTTTACCCTTTGCACAAGTGTGCCATGCTTCTAAAAAGGTCTTAGCCCTTAGGATATTTTTCGTCAAAAAACAACACAAACACAACATCGAGATTTTCCATACATCCATGGGAGATGAGCCCTTTGGCCCCCATCACTTGGTTTTCTCACTCAACAACTTTACCTAGTAAGGGTCATATGTCTACAAGCATTGAGCCCTTTGGCCACCTTTTCAATTGAATCTCCAACATTTGCCTTGAACCATGTCCAATGGGGCAAGCCTTTTAGAAATAAAACACAATGGTGTTCGATGTATTGTGCTATAGTAGACTCACCCATATCAACACAACTCTTCTTTATTTTTTTTTCTAACAATTTTCCAAAAATTCTAGACAAAAAGGGGTAAATGTAGACACCAAAATTTGCATCCCTCGACTCAAACACATTCGCAACTAAAAGTGACACATTTGCGACACTTCACCATTTCGATCATCTTTTAATTAATTTATTTCACACACCCCTCACATATCCCTAAGGTCTAGATTAATTAATTATTTATTTAATTAAATAATTTATCACCCTCACACCTCACTATGACACCTCACTAACTACCTTCCAAAAATCACTAACAAACTACCTTCCAAAAATCACTAACAAATTACCTTCCAAAAATGACTAACAAACTACCTTCAAAAATCACTAACAAACTAACCTTCCAAAAATCACTAACTAACTAAATCTTCTAAAAATACTAACCCCTTCATCTAAAAAAATTTTTAAATGCTTTTTTACCTGCTCCTCATCCTAACTACTTCAAAATCCATCATATCTAGTTCAAAAAGTAGGAAAATCACCCATCTAACAACTTAGTTAAGATTTTCTGCAATCACCATGGTGATTTTCCTTATCTTTAGTGATCTATAAATATGTGCATTCAAGACCTCCTTTGGACAAGAGGAATTTTCACATTTTTATAGGTACATTTTTCTCATTTCAACGTATCGAGATCAAGCTATGCTCCATTATTTTTCACCAACATCACACATTGCTTTGAGTCATTAGATCGATCATTAAACCATTCATTCTCATCGTTAGGGTATCATCCTTCATTGTCAATCAAATTAATTTCGTTATTTAAGGTAATCAACCCTTTCGTGCTGGTTTTTAATCATGGTTTTGTATGTAATATCTACCTTGTTTATTTATTATGCTTCAACTTCATCTTAAATAATAGTTTAGAAACATCCTTGTTTTAATGATTTGTTAGAATTAACAAAGTAATCCTAGCGATTCCTGTGTAATATTTATTTTTACATATTTAGCATATTTTTATAATCTACTTAACATATCTCTTTCCTTTTTCCTATTGTTTTACTAATCTTTTCTATCCTAAATGGTGATTTCAGATATAAATAGATAGTAATAACTTTCCCCATTGATGATTCCTTCCCGTTGTTCAACATCCACTTTATTGGGAGCAATATGAAATCCTTCATGACCTAGAGATCTCCGCATAGTCTTGAATTCACCCTTCAACCATCTTAAAGCTATCTTCACAACAACTCAAAGCATATTCAAGAGGAAATGAAGCATTCTGGAATGCATACGATGAATTTATAAGGCTCCATGAAGATCTAATACAATACAAGCACAACTACGAGGCCGACCTAGACCTCCCAGATGAAGACTACCGCATTGCTTCAGAACTTAACACCCACAACCACATCAACATATCTAAGTACCAACACTACACTTTCTCACCTTTTTGAAACCCCAGAGGAATCCTTTGATTTCTTTGCAGGAGGACTACATTTCTATTCCCAATTCTGACACCACCAAAGAAGAGAAAGAAGTAATTGACTCTGTAGGATATAATGTGTCTAAGAACCTATATCCTAACCAAGAGTTGGATTTATGGATCTAGGTCATGTCATTAGTATCTATATGTATATCCATATAAATAAGTGATGTTATCTTTTCATGTTTTCATTTCATCACATTGTATCACAATCTTAATATCAATAAAATCTTAATTGTTTTCTAAGCAGGTTGATAACCGCCAAGGAAAGTCATTAGGATTTCTAGGGACTGGATTTTTCCAAATAACCTTCCCATTTATTTACTAATATCATCTTGTTTAAATGATTTTACTTATAGGAGAATGATCCTTGTTTTCTACATGATGTGCAATATCACATAGCCAACATTGGGTATCCCGTAAACCCCGCCATACCGAGGTTGGAGTTAGGTGGTTACCTTCGCATGGAAATTAGACTACAAATCAAGGATAAAATGATATCACAAGATAAAATCAGATTAAAAACACAACATTGCATAATAAACAGGATATAAGAAGGTAAAAATAGTTCCTTTATTGATCAAAGAGGTGAAACAAGTACAAAATATTACGCATGACCCATGTTCTTCCAATGAGAATGCTAAATTACTCCAGGAAATGAATAGAAATTGCAGAGATTTTTTTTACAATGAATTCAAATGATTTTTTAGATAATTGAGGGAGAGAAAAGAGAAAGAGACACATACGTGAAATTCTAATCAGTTAAAAATAGAAAATCATAGGAATGTTGTATGTCCATTCCTACCTTTCTACTCTCAAAATAGTTGATATTTCTTGAAATAAGTAGATTTATGCATGGAGAAGAGTAATTCATGCTTAAAATAAGAAAGTTCATTCTGAAAAAGTGATTGTGCATGTCCATAAATATATTCTTGCTACAAAACACTTAGAAATACAAGAAAACACTTCTTGCATGATCCTACTAAAATTAACTTGTGTACACCCAAAATAACATCTCTTTGCATGTTTGACCCATTTTTTGCCTATGTATGCTATAAATTTACATTTTGATCAAATAAATAGGCTAAAAATAGTTGCCTTAGATGTTTCGGCCTTGATCATGTTTTTGATCGTGTAGTGTAGTGATTCGGGGAATAGAGGGAATAAGGGAACATTTCCCTATGTTCTCGTGTAGAATTGACATTTCCAATTTGTGTTTGGATCAAGTTTGGCATAAAAGGAATGACACAAAAATTCTAAGGGTATCATAAAAGTATGAATTTTATAATTAAAAGGTTTGAAATAAGAGAAAGTGGGTTTGCGGGGAATTAGAGGAACTTAAAACTATTCCAAAGGTGTTTTCTAGGCCCAAATTTGTTGACAATAGTGATTGCGGGAATATAGGGAACACGTAACATGGTGGAATTGTTCCACTTTTTCCTCGCATGTCATTCTTTTTGGATGCATCATATTTTTAATAAGAATTTAGATATGGTGGGAAATTGGGGAACACACAAGAATGTAGAACTATTTCAATAGTTCCTAATTTACCTACTTTCACTAATTTGAACTAATGGATTGACCTTAGTGGAAAATTAGTGAACAAGTGGAACAAAGGAACAATTTTAGTTGCTGCTCAAACATCTAATTTTCTGATTTAAACCCAATTTATTGAAAAAATGAGTAACATGTTTATAAAAATACTTTTCAATAGGAGAAAGGATGGCCAAAACACATATTTTTACCCATGAATCCCAAAAGTTTGAAATATCAGTAATCCATGACAACATCATGACTTGTCAAAACTCCAAAATAACCGAGGCTAGTTTGGATAACACTACCTCAACCCATCTGGTGAAGTAATCAATGGTTATTAAGACCCATTTATTGATATCTCCAAAGAGAGGGTTCACCGTGCCTATGAAATCAAGCCCCATTGAGAGAAAGGTTGATCTGGTGAGATTAGTTGAAAATGAAGGGAAACATTTCTCTTTCTCCTGTGAAGAACAAACACTCCATACAACTTCTTACCTATTTGTGATAGTCAAGAAACATGGTAAGAAAAAAGAAACCAGCCGTTATGATCTTTGTTGCAGTGGTTGTGGGGAAAATTTAGACCAAAGAAGATTGAATGAAAATCTTTGAGTATCTTCTCAACATTTCTTGGTTCAACACATCCGCATGACACCATCTATGTTCCTTATGAAAAGGAAACCATAAATTAACTCAAAATGGATGGATCACAATAATAAGTTCCTCCTTTTATATTTGTAAAAAGAATTGGACAATCCTCCATTATATAAGTAATTTATCATGTCTTGAAACCCATAGTTTCCTAGACTTGTTTCCATTGCAACCTCCTGCTCGGTTGACTATACATTTGATTCTTGAGAGGACCATAAATATTTAACTAAGTGTTGACATAGTGACCTACCTTTTATTATCTTAGTTGAATTTATCTCCACATCAAAATTGTGATCTTAGTGATCCAAAAAACTATCTTCTCATTGATTTAAGTGCTCATGATGTTTCACTTGATGCTAGGATGAGTGAAAATACTATGATATTTTTGTTTCACAAAAAAATTATAAATTTATTTAGGGTGTTAGGACTTAAAATGTTTATTTCTAAAGAAAACATTTACTCAAGATCATATTCCTTAAGATTCTATCTTGTAAAATCAATAATCTTCTTTAAACCTTGTGGGTTTTCTTGATCGTAATGGCATCCACGATAATTTCTCCTCCAAATGCATATAGGTGAAGTCTTTGTGAAATTTTTGGTTTATCATAGCAAGAACCTGAGCTATGGCTTGCTTGATTTGTTAAACATACTCCTTCCATATTTTTTCCATTGTAAATCACATCCCTTTCTAACATCAAGGTTATGAGCCTCACAAAAAACCTGATAATTTGGTGATGAACTTCCTCACAAATTTTATCTTCCCTAATAATGGATGCAATTATTTCTTCTATGGGGAGAGAAAAATCCAAGATTGATGTGATTTTTTCAGGAGTTATGGCCAAGCCATGTTTTGATACAACTTACCCCAAAATATAATCCTTGTTAATAATTAAAATTCAGTTCTTGGGGTTAGGGATACACTAAGTTATTTGTGTTTACACCCTTTTAAATATTTGATAATCTTTTAAATAATGTAATAGAATGCACAACATTGCAAAAGGAATGCAATATTTGAAACTAGGAGATATTTTAATTAATTAACTTATAAAACTAACTATAAAATATCAAAATAATGTATTGGTACTCATAATTAATGATTAAAATATGCTATAAGCTTGAAAACACAAGGAGGAAGATGTAATTAACTAACTAGGTTTAAACAAAAATATCTAGATATATATACTAGAAAATATGAGAGTGCAAAGACTTAAGATGGTTCACTTTGGAGATTTTCACTAGAAAATATGATGGTTTAGGAACATACAGGTCTTCCATGAATGGATGTATGGTCCAGGAAATTCTATACTTCTCTTGGGTTTTGTGACTTTCTCTACCATTTGTTGTCTTGTAAATGTGTTTTGGTATCAAATTGTAAGTGTCACACAATCCCAAAACCATCTGTAATGAAATGAATCATGCTCAAACCCTAACCATAGGTATACTACCATGCAAGAATGTTAATTTTTGGGTTGAAGTGCAATATGTGAACCATCTACATAGACACTACTACGAAGAGGCCTCAAACCACATAGTTTTCAACCTAACATGTAACATTTATATGAATGTGACTAGTTGGCAACTTGAACCACTTTGAACATGCTTGAGAGAATTATGCTCTTGCTAAGAATTTGAAGTAGGGATATTGATTTTCTTAGAAGTGAAGGAAGCTATAATCCTTTACCTAGTTGATTTCTTATAACTATATTAGTGGGTTCCCTAAATGATGTGCATTAGTTTTATGAATATAAAAGCCTTGAATTCCTTTTGTATGTAAATGCAATGAGAGTGCTATGTGATTTGTTATATGTTTTCCATGTGAGAAAATGAGGTGATGTTAAGTTGATTATATAGTTTCCAAAGATAAATGATCATGATAAGGCCAACACATGAAGATGAATAGACCCAAAAATTTTATTTCATTGAAAGTAGAGTTAGAAGTTGTGTCGATCTAAGACTTTACAAATCATATAGGACCAAATTTTATATATTTTACCTAGATGTATAGTTTTGAGTTAGGATGTGGTGAATCAATTTTGGAGTTTACACAATGAAAAGAAGAGTTTAAATACTATTATTATGCATTTACAATTTAACATTCACTAAAAAGTTAGTGTGTAGGAATAAACATGTTAGGTAAGAGATAAAATATGTACCGAGTGCAGATAGGATGTGGGTGTTTATCTTAAAAAAGGAACATAGTCACAAATAACAATGTCAATGGTTAAATTTCTAAATTTTTGTGTCTACATTCCCCCTTTACAAATGAAATTAAAATTATATGGTTAAAGGAAAATATAACTCGAGCATGTAGAAAAAAGTTTCTTCACTTATATTTTTGTTGTCCAAATTTGTTGGTGTTGGTATGTTCCATGAAGAAACATGCAAAAAAAGTGTAACCAAAGTGTACATAGTAGAAATTTGATTATAATTCAATTATGTTGGTTCCTATTTTGAGATTTCAAGTAAACCATTATTTCCTTGTACATTCTTAGGATCCTTGACTATTTTATCGTACCACATTGTATAGCCTAATGGTTCTTAAAGTGTTCCCCATGGCCCTAAAATTTGTATCCAAATAAAATTTAGCCATCTGCAAGTCAAATCACATCATTTTAGCTAACATCTTAACAATTTACATGTATCATGGTGTATTCATGATTTGTAGGTTTGTGAAGACATAGGCGAGATCATGGTGGTCTGAATGATATGTATGAACCTTCAAAGAAAGTTTTATTGCCTTTGCAAATTTCTAGGTTTGGATTCTGTAAATAGATGTGGAATGTAGATTTATCCTTTTTCCCAATTTCACCGAATAATAGGTGTATCTTCGCTCCTTCAATCCTTTTAAACATATTCACAATATATGCAAAATGGTAATATTTAATTCAATACTTGACACTTGACAAAGGGAATATTCCATAGAATCTTAAAAATAGTGGGTGGGTGTACCTTACATCCTTGCACTTTTCAAGTTTGCATATGATGTGAAAGTGCAAGATCCACCATGAGCCCTAATACCTAAAAAGGACACGTGTCATTCCATCAATGCACGTTGGACCTCGGGCATCTCATTTAGCTTTGTAATTTGTATTTTAGAAAATGGTGTAATAATACAAGGTGCATCCTAAGGTTTGACACTGACAGGGGACACATGGCATCGTTGCAAGCACATCTTGAGATTGTGCATCTCATAATGCTTTCTGTTGGTACCCAAATTGATTCTTTCTTTTAAGTCAAACAACGTTAACAGGTTGAGAAAATGCTTAGAGACAGATAAATCATAATTTGAGTCATTTCGTAGCTAGGGAGGGATTTGACTGACTCTTTGTCACTCGAGCTTGGAAAAATTAGGTAGCACCATGTAAAGGGTTTGACCTACCCTCACTACTTTTGGTTGTGCCTTCAACCAGGGTGAGAGGACCCATTTTGTAACCCGTATTTGTGAGAGATGTAAATGGATCAGCTATATTGGACTTTCCTCTATGATATTTGAAAGAAAACCTTAAGAAGACATGGTCAATGCAACATAATATAACTCTCACGAGTTGTCACTCTAGAGAATGGAGATGTCTTCTAAAAAAAGGTTTAGGTTACTAAAGACAACAATAAGACCCAATTTCTCCTGCATGTTTTGAGTAAAGGATGGGTAAATTTAAAAAAAATCCTTAGCATTTATGGAAAAAAAATGTAAACAGGGGTAATTCCTGTAGGATTTATCATTTATAGATGAATTTTGTTGGGGAATTAAGTAGGATAAAGTTGATTATACCAAATTCCTAAGAACTTTCAACAAAGGTTGGAAAATCTACCAAACAAGATGATAAAAACACTTCAAATAGTCAACAATGAACCTTCAACCAGAAGATGCACACCCATGGAAGCCCAAAGATGCACGGTTTCACACATTATTTGAGAAATTGACATAAAATCTCATGTCAAAGACTCAACTAAACATCAGAGATCCTTGGTTCATCACACCTAAGATACACTCATAGACTAACAAACAATCTGTATCAGCAAGATGGAAATAAAGTGAGTTTAAATTGTTTATTACACGATGAAATGAAAACTCTTTTCACAACACAATTACAAATACCACAGTACTACCATGAGGATAAGATCTTGTGTGATTTAGAAGAATTCCTAACATAATATTGCAATAGGAACATGAATAACTACTTAAAACATCTCAAAATGAAAGCAGACACAACGATGCTCATGATTAACACAATTAACTCAAGGTTCATCAAATTTATTAGCAAGGGAAAGTTTTATTTACAGTCTCAAAGCTTTTCAATGGTTGAATACTTACAACCATCTTAACATGATTAAATTTGAAAACACAAAGTAAATAAAATTTTTCTCAGATAAGCTCTTGGAATAAGGTTTTTACTTATCTCTTTCTTTTCTTTGAATAGTTCCTTAAAATTTTAACCCCCTCTACGCATGATTATCTTTTACACCTTTATACCATTCAACTCACTCACTAACCTTCAAATTTTTCCCCCCAAAAATATAAATATTCCAAGGAATATTCCCCTTTACAATATCCATTTTAAAACACACCACTCTTTTGAAAATGCTTCACTTCATACTATCAGGTGTACAAAATGTGAGTCTTTTCAATTGGTTTCATTTGTGCTTGATTGGGATACTAAGTCATCACTTTTGGCAGATTATTTTAATCATTCTTTCCACATATTGATTGGATAATCACTTTTGATGACCTCTGAGCACTTCCAGATGATTTTGATATGACATATATCCTCATCTACTTCCCAAGAATCCATCTTGGGTGTTACACACTCCATTTCATGTCTTATTGGCTTAATTACCACACATGGTTCTTATCAAATCATATTGATTTACCAATTCTGCTTATTCCTAATCCCTTCCAACTCTTAAATCTTCTTTGTGCAAGTGAGAAAAATATTATTTCATCTCATGGGAAATATTTCTCTTAATCAGACCAATATGCACCCCTTTCACTATAAAACCTAGTTTTATTCCATCATCAAGGATGCATTACTTTTCTTATCCTGTAAGTGGGGAAAATTTTCACAACCTCCTACCAAAGTGACATGGACGAGATTAATTATGGAAAATGGTTTGAAATAAATTTCTTTAGAGGATTCGAATCAAATATTTGATCTGAGTGGCCCTGATGAAGCTCTCGTTAGGGCGTTGTTTGACATAAAGTGTGCAGGAGACACCAGAGGAACCTTGAATTATTGGTAGTTCCAGCTTGCACTTATTACAAGGCTGATTAGGATTAATCCTATATTCATAGTGTTTCAATTTATGTACTTTCATCTCTTTCGATGGGAAAATCTGAAGGATCCTGAAGACTTAAAGAAATTCTGGATTGAGAGAAGGCCCCAATTTTCTGGGAAAACTGATTTTTCAATGTCCATTCCTATGTGATGAATAATTTGTATTAAAGGAGATTCTATTGAAAAATATTTGTATTATATGAAAAATATTCTATTGACATCATGATTTCCATCTCTCACAAGGTGGATGAATTAGAGTGGAGGATCATCTCTCTAGAGAAAGGAAAAAAATAACTTGTACCCTCACAACCAAGTTCCATGCCAACATCATCTTCGGGAAAGAGAAGGGGTGAATATAGTCCACATCCCCCAATTATTATCTCAGATGGATAAGATGATTTTTCCATATCTACTCGTCGTTCAAGATTGGAAATCCCTCTACTCTCGGGACAATAGAGGTAGATTTGTAGTTCGATCACCCACTAGCTCGGGCGTTATGTTCCTTCATCAGGACATGGATTCTCAGGTCCTCGAACAATCCCTTCCCCAAGAGAGCATCTACCCTTTACAAGGAGATGGAAAACTAAAACAAGCCCACAATATCCTCTGTTACTTTTGGACCCCGTGATGTAGTCCTTGGTATTTCAACTACTCCATCTGTTCTCTCTCAGTCTATTCTTAACAAGCCTAACCTTCACAAGGGGAAGGGGAAAACAACATTTTTCATAGGTGGCCTAGATCTTCTAGACTAGGTATCCTCTCATCAAAAGAAAATTGAGCTGGAAAAGATTATGGACAGTCCTAGAATGACTCTCGAGTCATTGATGGACATGGGGATGTCCTAAGATCTAGCAGGCCTGTCATATTTTTCCAGATGGCACAAGGCTCAAGTGAATTCATGCTGAGGAAGAATAAGTTGTTGAACAAACTTCCTCCATTAGGGGAAATTTTGAAGAGGGAATAAAATAAGTCTGAACATTGTTTTTCCTTGTTTTCTTTATTTTTGACATGTATACAACCCTTTTTTTTCATGGGAAGGGGCCCCTATAGAACCCCATTTTTTTCCTTTTTCAACATGTAAGAAGCACAAATATCTCAATAGTTTATATGTTTGTACAAATGTATATTGAATTTTATCTAAGTCATATAAAACTAATGTATTGTACCATTTTACAATTGATATAGGACAACAATGAATTTTAGAGTAACAATTATCCTTAATGAAATAAAAATATTAGTTAAAACATCATCTTAGAAAATAAGTATGGGAAGAAAGTACAACTTTAAGAACAACAAGATTAAACTTGTTCATCATCTCTAATGTTTGCACCCTTTTCTTCTTCAGTTTCCACTCCTGCATCCTATTCTTTTGGAAATCTTTCCACGTATGCATCATATCTCTAGAAAAGCTCATTTATTTCATCTTCATCTGGCCTAGTGTGGTGTTGAAATATTAATGTCTCTGTCGAGATAATGCATCCATACAATGACCCTCTTATTATTATTTTCCATTGGCCTAGCTTTCAACTCTGTAATTTTATTTTCAATTTTCCTCATTGTTTTAATGACTTCATAAGAGAAATCATTTTTCTGAATATTCTTCTCAAAAGAGTTGAACAAGAAATCAATCTTCAAATCACCATAACTCTTTTTGAATTTTTCAAACACCATATCTTCCAGTTTCAAATTGATGGCATCAAGAGTATCATCAACCCAATTTCTTTTAACTTCAAGCTTTTCTTTGATCCCATTTAAATTTTCCACTCTGATTTTTGGTAGTTCTTCCATAGCATGCTGACTTCCTTTGAATTATGCTAGCACAATCCCTTCCTGTTCATCCAATTCATCACTAAGCCAAGTTATACGGTCCAATTTAGGAAAAATTCCCTCAAAGTAGAATATTTCATTGTCACATTTCTCAGTTATCTCATCAATCTCATTAAGCCTATTCTTGAGTTCTTCATACTTTGCTCTAGCTTCTTCAATTGCTTCTTTTCCCCTTTTTGTTAACTTCTCAATCCATGTGTCTACAACTTGAACCTTCTTGACAACTTTATCAATATTTTCCAATCCTTCAGGGGTATTTATAGATGTATTTGTTTGAGTATGACTAGGCTTCCCAATTAACTATTGCAAACTAGAACTCAAGGCTTTGACATGTTCCTTCAACTTCTTTTTTGTTACCCTGTCTTCATCCACCTTTTGCAATAGGTCATTTACTACCTCTGATACTCCCTATTTTAATTGATCTCTTGAAGGTTTTCCTAAAGGAATGATTTGAACATTGTAGTCATTAGTTGTTACATTGTCTCTAGTTTTTCCTTCATAAGGGATTGCTATTTCTAGAGTTTTGGACCCCAATGAATCAGTATGAGTCTTGGTAATAACCCTAGCCCTTTTGGATGTTCTTACCATCTTTGGAAAGGATAATGCAGTAAGATCTATGGCCTGAATAGGAAGAACTTCTCTTTCCTCATTTGAAATCAATTCGCCAATCCATCCCTTTGTAAGACTTGTCTAGCTTTTTCTTCTTACAATTCTTGTTGGGGTTTCTCAGGGGACAACCACCAATTTCTTGAATATTCCTTGTTCATCTTAGGCTAATGATTTTACCTATTTTTCACCATCTATTTCAATAGCCATTTCCCTGCTCTCATCTTGTACTAGAAATTCCTTCAATTTTCTTTCTCCTTGGTCTAGATCTTGGGATTGATCAATCTCCTTCTGATTTATACTAGTAGTTGGGATATATTATTTCCTTATCTCTCCAATTGATGCCACATTAGATTCATTTTCTCCCCTAAGGTTTTCTTGAACCAATAACTGGCTTGCAGATTCCTCCTTCCCCTCACATAGTTCTACCTTCTTTGAATATTGTTGGGTTGGCATCTTATTATCCTCATGTTCTAATGATACCTTAGATTATGTCATGGTGGACTGCTCACCTGATGCCAACTCCCTATTCCCATCTAGATACTACATATCTATATCAGCAATAATTTCCTCTCTAGCAATTGCATCTTGTGCAACTTCTATTGTCTTCTCAAAGATAGATTTCCCTGTTTGACAAGGCTCATCATCCTTGGTGGTTTTGACATAATGGGAAGAAAATTATTCCACCAATAACTCTACATTTATATCCTCTCCACTGAGCAACTCTGGTTTTTTTGACTCTAAAGCCATTTGACCTATAGAATAATTTTTTGATGTTTGGATCTTGATTTCGTTGGTTGACACATGAGTGATCTCTTCCAATTCTTTATTTATTTGAAGATTATCTATTGGTTTTGATATTTTTCATCAATAGATACATCAAGTGCATCTAATGTGGAAAATTATTCACCAATGTCAACATCTATCACATCTTCCTGAGCCTTTGTAGACTCCTGCAATGTTTCAAACAAAGGTATATTCACATCCTTAGTAGGTAGGGTTTTAGATGTTTTCATACCTAGACTTAGAATTTTTTTGTCTACTAGATTAGATGAAACATTTCCTTGGGTCATTTGCTCTGAGTGCTTCTCATTTTCACTTCTTCTAAAGGAAAAGATGAGGAGAAAGGCATTGATTGTTCCACCTATGGTACTGGTGCAACATGTTGTGTCTAAGAAACATCATTCCTCTCATGTTCGGGGGATCAATCACCACATCTCTATGCTTATGTTTCTTAGGTGTATGGGCACCCTCTCTTACCAAAATTGGATCATAGACAACCTTGTGTCTCTTGTGTTCCCTTTCAAAAAAATTGAGGTCTAGTGCTGTTTTTGTTCCTCTTTACATGGCCTAGATTGAGAATGGTTGCTTGCTATAGCCCCACTCATTAATTTTTCAGCACTATGAGGTTTTGGAAAAATACCTGAAGGAACCAAATGAGATGTCAAACCTTTCCCTTTTTCTTGAAGTGGTGATGCAAAAGTAATAGGATCATTCTCCATAGATTTCAAGAGCATTTCCTCAGTCTTTTTCCTCGAATGGATATAGAAGTACCGGTCCCACTAGTGGCTGAAGTCCATTCATCTATAAGTTCAGAAGTGGGCCTCTTTGAAGGTAACTGAGGAGATTTTCCTCCCAAAGGATCAATTATGTCATCCCCTTCTCTCAGGGGAGGAATATCATCATTTAAGTTTCCCAAATCCCTGAATTTGTTTAGGATTCTTGTATTTTGGACTGATAAATCAATATTCTTTTGAGCCAACCAATTTACAGTTCTCCTCATCACATTAGTTATCCAAATATAAGAATCATCGATTCTATTTCATTCCAATTTAAAGGGGCTATAGGTTTTCCCTCCACCTTTTGATCAAGATAGTACTTACTCACCATATGTGGATCATCCACAATTCCCTTAGGGATAACTATAATCTTGAAGTCTATGATTTGTGTAAGGGTCATTCTAGAGAAATATCTCAGCCTGACCTCTTCCTCATCTCTACAATTCATCCAATAGTCCTCAAAATGAGGCTCATGTTCAAAAGTGTTTGCAATATTATTGAACACCCACCTGATATCATAATTTTCACTTCAAACTTTTCCATCTCAAACCTTTTCAATTCATCTTCAATTAATCTAGCCTTTATAATTGAAGGGCATGAGTACCTTCCAATTCTAATGGGGAACTTAATATTTTTCTTATGTTTCCTAGCAATTAATTTGTGAACCGGTGTTAATTACCTTGTTAGTTCACACAAAGCCTTTTATCATCTAAGTATCTAGGAAACTTACAAGGCTTACCTTCAAAACCACTAACTCTTATATATGTGAATTTCTTATACTGAATGAAATAACACCCATATTCCATAATCACTTGCCTAGCCTGCTCAGAAATCCTATACTACCCCATTCTAGTTTGAAAAGACATATAATTGGTGCAAAGAAGGCATCATTGACCAATCTTACATTCCCACTCTAATTAACCAATTAAACTGGGAAAAATCTCATGCATTTGGAATTGTTTAAAATCAGCACGTGGAAAAAGGCCAGGGAAATGTCTATGTCTTACAACATTGTAAATCAGGTAGGTCATCATGTAAAATTCCAACTCTGAGGTATCACCCATCTCTATTTTTTCTACCAAGGTAACCATGTGGCTATGAAGTGCTTCCGCAATAAAATTATCCCAGCAAATGCTCCCCTTCCTTTCCAAAATTATCCACATGTAGGTGCACATCCATTCCTTGAACTCATTTGTAGTCTCCAATCCAGCCATTTGACTTAATAATATAATAACATCCTCAACTTCTTCAACAAATTGTGCCCTAACTAGTCTTTTAGGGATTCAAGTTGTTTCCTTTTTCTCTACTAGGAGCCATTTTGTATTTATGAGCTTAGCATAATATTTTTTCTTTTCCTCATAATCTCGTAAGGCTAACTTAATACCCAAGGTTATTGGATTTGTTATTACAGGTAACTTGAGCATTATCCTAATAGTTGTAGGTGTCAATGTCAACACTGCATCACCACTTCCGTCTAGCACTTCCCTTTTTTCTGGGTCATAGTTCATAGCGCAATGCCATACCAATTCGAGAAATGAACTAATGGTGGAATAGCACTAGCTAAAGCGATGTGGCTATCTTGAATTGCTTTCATAGACTCACTCTTATTAGGGATACTCAATCTCTAAAGAAAATATTTTAAGTCGGCATTCATTAAGTCTGTGTTTGTAATTTTATCTAAATCACTCATGATTCTAGACGCAACCGAGAACAAGGATGACATGGTTTTCATCTTTAAAAACCCTAGCTTTACTTCAAATTTCTTGCCAATAAAATAAAATTACAGGAGTTCCTTAGTTCTTACCGATTTTCCCATGAATTTTTAAGCAATTCAACCTCAATTTGAAAGCTTTTCAATCTTTTGGTTCCCAATTCAAGATCCATAGTAAAATTCACAATATTCCTCAATGAAAATTACTAACGATGGAAACCAAATCTTGACAATTGATAATAAAAGGATCGAGGCATTTGAAAACTTTAAAATCGTCCTTGATTTGTGAAAAATGCATTGATGGCGAAAGAAATTAATGTGTTGCATCGTGGACGTTCATTCCACTTTTACCAATTTTAAAAGTGAGTTTTCGACATGGAAAATTTGTATGCCAATGCAGGCTCGAGGATATTCTTTACATTTTTGTCATGTGTTAAAACACATACACTTTTAGTCATTTGACCCGATTATCCACTTTTGACTTTCAATATGAGCTTGACACATGGTCGCACCTAAAAGATAGTGGAGCTATGGGCCCTTTCTGAAATTTTGTTCCTTTTTCACTTTAAACCAAAAGTATAAATTTTCTCCGATGACCCGCTTCCCCACTCCTTGCATAAGAAAGATCCACGTGTCTTTTGCGGGCCTCGGGAGATTTTTTACACTTTTATACCTTATTACCTTGGTGTGTGAATATAAAACTATGCCCCGATTCCCTGCATCTAGCCTATTTTTGACAAGTGTACCCCTTCGGGGGCAGAATAAATTTATATTTGTGCATTTTTTGATTGTGAATATTCAAAGGAATATTCATCGGGCCATGGGACCTAATTTTCATTTTGTGAATGTTTTAGAAAGTTATAAGTTTGCAACTTAAACCCACCATACCACATATTTGGGAAGTGCCACATACCAATAGGCGGTGGAACAAAATACAAAATTATTGACATGATCAAGGAACACTTCACATAGGTAATTTTTCTAATTTTTAGACCCGATTCATGATCGATTTTCTCACAAGGGTTTTTCAAAAATAATACATATCCAAACATGATCCTCAACCAAAAAGAGGAGAAACAATCAACACACATGAGAATAAAATGAATTTAATCAATGATCAGTAACCTTTCAAACTCACACCTCTCACGAAGGATAGAAAACACAACAAACGTCAAAGGAAAACTTTAAACAAAAAGGGGCGAGATTAATTCGAGCACCAACACTTTGAACTTTACATTTTCGTAGTTTCGTGAAAATGTAAAGTGTGTCCTCATCCTAGATCCTTGTCAAATCTACCCATGTAGATGGCCTACATTTAAAATTGGATTATAAATCAACTCCCATGATTGTTCTTGAGTAATTAAGTCTTTTTCTATTAATGAAATTCATGTGAAGGAATATATGTTTAAATTTTCATCTTAGTTTCTCAATATACTATTATATTTCAACAAGATCAAGAATTTCTAGAGCCCTAGCAAGAAAACCAAATCTACCAAATCTGATAACAAATTATAAAGATCAATATTGAGAAATAATTGGAGTCTTTGTGTCCCTGTTCAATTTTAATTAGAGTTATTAGTTCCATATGCATAGGTAAGATCCAAGGCCCACGACACTGTTGTGTTTCCATTATTTTAAGGGTTTTGAGTGGGTTTGAATACAAATTATATTTCCTAAATAATAGTTATTGGTCCCCTGTATATCAAGGCCATATTTTTCACCCTAAATTCCACTTTGTAAATACCTAGTTTGAATCGTATCCACATTACTTTCAATATCAAAAGCAACATTGAAGAAGTAACAAATATAAAATTACGGATTACATACCTAGCTGATTTTCTCTAGAAGCTTCATGCTCCCAACTGGAGTGATTTTATGGAATTAATTTGTCCTCCACATTTCCCCCTCAATTCAATTCCCTGAATTGGTGTGGGAATGTGCAGAGAATTACAACCATGAAACTATGGATGTCCTAGATGGCATTGGTGCTACGCTTTTTTACCTAACACCGGTGACATTATAGGTTTTACTAGGATTTCCTAGAAGAAAGGAGGTGGTATAAATCACTATTGAGCTAGTTGATAAGATGTTAACTACCCACCTATTGGCTCCCAAAAACTAAACTCTAGGAATTAAGTTGTGATCCGAGTTAGAATTGTCTTAGGGGAATGATGAATGAAGGAATGATGTCATTTTTAGTCGGGGATCCTTTCAACATTTAACCTATGACTTAATCCTAGAAAATTATTAGGAGGTACCTGACTAAGGGGATGGCTTAACCCTACAACTTCTGGTTCTACCCGAACTAGGGCGAGAGGACCCGAGGATGACCTAAATGAGGGAGTTATTATTACAATTCGACTTCCTTCAAGATAAGTGTTTTTAAATTTGAGGTGATTACATCCATATATACAATACCCACTTACAAAATTAATCACTTAGGTATTAAATGCACTCAACAAGTCAAGAACATGTAATTAAAGATAGATATTTGAATGGTTTCTAGACATCATTTCTGTAAGAGACTAATTAAGGAGATTATGATGATGTTTGGAAACTAATATTTACAAGTTATTAAAACAAACTCATGGTGAACCATTATTATGTGATTTTGTCAAGGAAAGAACATGTATGATATACAATTATAATTTGATTATTGGAAAGGGATGGTAAAAAATTATAGCTAAAAATAGAAAGATAGAGGGTGGTTTCTTTTGTGACTTTGGTATGTCAAGTATTTCCCCAAGGAGGCACCCAATATTTAATAGATTATTAATAACAAACAATCAATTGAACAAAATTCTTGAGATAACATTTGCATTCACTATACCCAATTTAGATTTTTTTACTTAACGATCTTTAAGATTCTAGACACAAATCCTTTAACTAGAGATTTGATCAAGTGCTTATCACTTTTTCTTCATACACCCATAATACCCTTAAGGGATGACAAAAACCGTCCAAAATAATTTTGTCACTAAGATTTTACAACTTAACAAAAATATTTCAAACTATACCATATTACACAATAAACACACAATAACCAAAGAATTGCAACAAGTATGATTTATCCATGTGTATTCCACAAATAAAACTAGTACAATATTGTAACAAAAATATATTTCCTTGAGCATACATTCAAACACATAACAAGAAATTTTTATTAAAACAAAGGTACTCCATTCATATGAATTTTGGTAAGGGGACATAAACAAATGCCTTCAAAACCTACTAATGGTTTTCCAATGCAACCACCTTAGCACATTCTCATAGATATGTATGATTACAAAATGCTCTGACAATTAAAAAGTAGAGATAAAGAAAACTTATCAACAAAATTAAATAACCACCCACCTCTAAAATTAGGACAAGCCCCATTCTTATAAAACTTCCACCCTCAAATTATCCTTCCAAATCCCCCAAAACTATCTAAGAATAACAAGGAAAACTACTCTAATGAAACAAAGTCTCATCAAGAATGAGGGGGAAATAACTCCACCAAATTAAAAGATTATTCCATTCAAATTGATCAAGACAAGATGATGTGATATGATGAAACTTGAGGAGGAAAATAAGGATATTCTCTTATCCTTCAATAAAATTTTATCTTTTAGAAAAAAAAATTCTATTGAGATAGGTCTCATGCTCTAATGATTCCATAATGCTTTCCCTTATGATCACCTTAGTAAAAAGTTTTTTTCAAAACCTTCCCCTTACTCTTTCATTCCTCTAGGTTAACACTCACGGGTACCTTTTCAAATTGTCCCTTTTCCTGTCCCGGATAAGGATCAAATATCTCAAATAATTGAAGGAAAGACTCTTCATCAAGCCCTTGGTGATAGTGGAAAGTTATTTCTTATCAAGAACCTATTTTATCAAATTCAATAGAAATATTTTTCCCTTTTTAATCCTCTTCAATAGATTTACATTCATTCTCTCAATCGCCAATTCATTGTACAAAAATTTGAAGGCCATAGGTGCTTCAAGTTTTCCCAGGGCATAATCCCTAAAAATATTAACCATATTTTCTATATTTTATTCCCTAATTCTTACCCCACTACCTACTCCCCATAACTTATCAAGAAGAGAATGAAGTCCATCAATATATTCAACCACCTTCTCTTCTGCTCCTTTGAGAGTGTTTCTATAATCCTTTAAAGTTTCAACCCTCAATTTTGTAGCATCATAATAATCATATTGAGTTCCTATAGATTTGAGGGGAATAATACCCTCCTTAACAAATACATTATCCTCCAATCCCTTAAGGTATTATAGCTTGGATATCATACCATTCCACATTTCATGTTCAAAGATCACACTTTTCCAGTATCTTATCACTAACATGGGAACGATGTTTCACATAATCTCTAATAATCTCTTCTCATCTTGTGATGAGGTAATTTTACCATTGTATAGTGACCCCCATGCTTTAGTTAAATCATTTTCTCTTTTGATATCAGCATAGGTGATCTTGGGGACTTTAATTTGTCCTAGTTGGGGAGTTTTATCTAGTTTTCTAACAAGATTAGACAAATCCTTATTTTCTACCTGCATGTCCCTCTTAGTCTCTTATAAATCATAAATTTTCTAAAAGACCCTCCAATACAATAGAGAATTCATGCATAATATTATCAATGGAGGGCTTGCGCAAGGTTATACTTGTAACTCCGGTAATTAGATGAAGTCACTTGCCCCGAGAACATTGGATTTGGGAGTTTAAATTTCCACAAATATTTCTCCCTTATTGCTTAGAATTTTCCTTGACATGAATTTGGCCCTTTTGGGTGGCCTAGAAGGGTTAAGTGTGGAAATCCTCCATAGATTATCTTCATATAATTGAATTACTACCTTCTTATTTTTGGGAGAGAACCCTATACCCAAATTCTCATTGGTGGGCCATGTTCCTCAAGTAACTATGGAATTAAAGTTATAGGAACAATTGTCAAGGATTTGGAGGATGAAGGAGTTCTTGAATCATTTCCCATTGTAAAATTCAATATATTTTCTAGAAAACCCAGTTGCATAGGTTCTTCATAGCAACATGTTTCCTCTACACCCTCGGGATGATCTTTTATCTCTCCCTCCTTCATAGTTGAATATGGTTGGGCATCAATATCACTTTCTACCCACAATGAAATCATAACCATTTCTTCTTTATAGGAATAAATTATACACTGAGACTTCCAGTGAGCTTCACTATATATCATAATTTGGACCTTAGGTACTCCTATAATAACTTCTCTACCCTTGGGAGCCACTTGTACTTCTCATACCTTTAGCCTCTTCTTGTGAATTTCCCACCATAGTATCTTCTTCATGGATTCATACTAATCCCTCCTCAATAGGCCCACTAGTACATTAAACCACATGCTTTCTTCTTTCCACCCCCTTGTCACTACAATATTTTGAGTCTTCCCGATGTAATCTCAATTCTTACCTCTATATCCAACTTACCAAGTTCCTCATTGAAAATTGTTGTGATGTCCACTTCTCTTCAAAATTTTTTAGAGGACAGGACAAGGGTGTGGGAATAGTTACAATTTATTGCTCTTTAATAAGAAAAGAACTTGTACTAGTGGGGAAATAAGGGTTTGGTTGATAGGGGTTGATTCCACAAGAGGTGGAATCCCATGGGATTGGGTAATGGTTTGTGGAGGTACAAGAGTACTTGGAAATATTATTTCCTTGATGTTCTTACTTCTTCCATATCAACCAATTCAGCTACCTTGGTATTTTTTCTCATTTGGAGGTGAATGTGCTATTTCTTCTATTTCAAGTCTTGTAGAATTTTCTTAGGAATGTGTACCTCATGGGAACTTTGGGATTTTTTATCCCCTTTGATTTATTCAAATTATAGGTTTTCACCTTCTCTTTTCCTTTCATCTTTAGAATTGATGCTTGAACAACCTACAAAGGAGTAGCAAAAACACCAAGATCCTTACTCATACTCCCTTTAAGAACTTCCTTGGTCCTTTTTGTTAATTGGGTAACGTAATTCCCAATATTTCTGATATGAGCACTCACATCATCCCTTTCTCAAGATGATAGTAACCTTTTAAAATAGATCCTTGCCCCTTGATTTCTTGGAACATCCCCACTTGTATAAATATTTTGATATGGGGGAATAACATCATCAATTAATTAATTTACCTTGTACTCTATTAGCATGGAGGTAGTTTTATTACTCACATATATCCCTCATGTGAATAAAAAATTTAGAGATATTATTATGAAATTAACGAGTCCTACTATGGTTTTAAATCTATTCATCAATTTCCCAATTGACTATTGGTAAGGGATGAGAAGTGAAATCATCACTCACATAGTCATGATTGATTACATTAATGTAACCCTCCAATAATTTAGGAATTGGATGGTTCTAAAATCTGTCATTTGGGAAAGGTTCATCCTTGAGTAGTACCTCTGTCAAACCTCTCCCTCATCCTTACAATCCATCCATAAGTCATTATGATGAGGCTCATGTTTGATCATAGTAGTTACAACATTATGCACAATCCATTTTATGTCATATTGAGGCTTGAACTCAAATCTATCTAACATGAACCTACCCATTTCTGGTTCTAGCAACTTTTCCTTTTGAATATTTGGAAAAGTGTAGTTTCCAATAGACATGGGAAACTTAACAAGGGATGTGAGATTCTTACCATCAATATATGGTGCATTGGCATCAATTTCTTTAAAAACTCCATCAATTTTCATTTGTCATCTATATTCCTATGGATCATGTAAGGGTACCCTTCAAAACCATTGACCCTGATATAAGAGAAAGTATAGAACTTGATGAAATAACATATATACTAGGTAATGACTGAATTAGCGTCCCAAGAAAATATTTCCACCAAACAGGTTAGAGTGAAATAGGCACATCAATGGCACAAAGAATACATTAAAAACATTCTTAAAATACAAAGCATAATTTACCAAGTTCAATTGAGAAAATACATTATATACCTTGGCGCACCGAGGTCTCATTCTCCATCCAAGTCAAGGAAAGGTATATGAAAAGAAGTATTATAAACCAAGTATGATGAAATGAAAAATTACGCTATACCATCCATCTCTCCCCTAGCAATTTGGGAAAACCCTACCATCTGTTCATGAATTTTATGGCTTATCTTCTCAACCTAAGGAGATGTTTTTTATTTGTCAATATAACTTGAATGAATTGGAACATCCACTCATGGAAAAGGTTGGTGGATTCCAAACACATATGTCTAATTATAATTATAATTAAGTCCCCACATTTCTTCTACAAAATCAGTTATACTCAATTTCTTGGGCAATCTAGTGAAGGAACCCCTGGGGTTAACCAACCAATTATCATTCAAATACTTAGTCCATATCTCTACCTGTGCATCCTACTACAAGTGTGATAAATTCATAGAGATGAATTAAATGTAATTGTTTACCTCAAAGAATTATATAATACTTTGAAAAAATATCTTATTGTGGAAGTTTGATACATTTTCTATATGATAATACCATTTAAACTGAGAAGTTAAGTCGAATAAAAACTATATAGATTTATATAAAACTAAAAGAATTCAAAAATACAAGTGATAGAGTTAAACTTGATTAATTACAAGCTTTAAAACATGATTAAAAACTAGCTCATGGACACGTGGCATGATTCCATGGATTTTCTTAACAATTCCACCTCACGGACTCCAGGATCATGGAATTAACCAAAGACCAAATAATTTCAGGTTTAAATAGTTAGCGAAGACAAGGACAAAGACATATGGCTATATTTCAATGGAAAAGGATATCTAAAGTATGACACTACAAAACTAGTATGTATGTGGTGCTTGCTATTAGTTCACACTTCACCATGCAACATACAAGATCAAATACCAATTAATAGAAAAACAATGTATCAAACCGTACATACATGGAACCTTCCTAATGGTTCAATTTTTGCATACTGACATGGATCTGAAAAATAAATATGACATGCAAAAGAACATGGGCATGTTTTATTGGCTCACATTCTGACTAACTCTAAAAAGTAAATAAAGTAGTGAAAGGATGGCTTAATCTTATTGGTTAACAACTATCAAGACTAACAAAATACTAAAAATGTGAAATGTGACAAAAATTGGAGCATCTCTATAAGTTCAAAGTTTCGTATTAGATAGAGAAAAATTAGCAAACATATGAATTAAGGAAGAGCATGGAATGATCTCATTTGTTTTTGTTTTGCAATGCCTAGAAGGATATTAACAATATATTGACATTGTGAAGGGACGTGGATATTTATGATTGGATAAAGCTTTGAAACTAGTAAATATATGACACAATGAAGTTACATCAATAATTTATTTTTGACTTGAATTTCACAATCTTATATATTGCTTTGGTGTCGGGGAGACTTAGAACCATGAGATTAATCGTATCTAAGGGAAAATTTCAGGTCCACATCATAAAATACAGAAAATACAACAGACACAACCAGGAAAGATAGAAGACAAATAATTCATCCGAAAACACCATTAAATTACAAGACTATACTTTAAATATGATTGATTACACACATACATTATTGTTCTATATTAAATTATATAAATTCTCTTTAAAAACATACTTACATATCTAAAATTACGTATTTCATTAACTTATTTATGTAATTTTTCATTTATTAGAGTAAAATAGAAGAATTAACTTCTTTATATTATCTTTATAAAAATGTTTACATAGCTTTTATAGGTATTTATAGAGATTTTATAGAGAGATAACTTATCTAAGATGGTAAGGAGGAATTATAGTACCAAAATTCCAATGCACATACACAAGCAATAAACACCAGACTATGGCCACACTATGAGAGGTTCACCTTGCTTTGGCCAGACCATCTAAGGTTGTATTATGTACCCTCAGCTAGGACTCCATTGGTGCCCCCTCTCTTTCACACCACTTACCTCGTACTCTAGTCAGCCTTAGATTTTACTTCCATAGACTCAATTTACAAAATCTTTAAAAACTCTTTTGTCAATATTCTCTTTCTCAGAATCACTAGCACAATTCAATTGTCTCTCTCAGAATAATTCACATGCCTTTTATAAGACTTCATTGGTAGTTATGAACCATCACAATGGTTTCACACCCTTTCATAAATAAATTAAGCATCTTTAATCAATTTCTTAGGATATTCATTACATCAATAGCTTATTACAATATGTTTTCTTAAATCAAACTTGATCTTTAACAATCCATAAGTCTTTAATTCTTTTTTAAAGCTTTGGGGATTTAGTTACAATACATATCTCTCCCTTGAATCAACTATTTTCTCTGTAGTGCCAAATATATTATGAAAAGCACATAAAAAACACAAATAATTATCTAAACAATTTAGGAAGCCCATTTTACTTTAACCTCTTCATTTCTCTATTTCTAAGTTTTTAGTCCTTCTTTACAAAATCATTTCAGTTCAATTTTGAACTCACATATAGGCTCGATAATTATATTTTTACAATTAATAACATGATTAACATCATACACATATTTCTTTAACAAACTTACATGAAAAAAATTATAAATTCTTAACAAATCAGAAGGTAAAACAAGTCTATACACAAGAGTTCCTACTCTTTCCACAATTTCAAAAGGTCCACAATAGAGAGGAGATAACTTAGCATATTTACCTAATTTTAAATAAATTTTCTTAATTTTAACTCTAAGAAATACTCGATCACCTATTTTAAATTATCTAACAGATCTTTTTAAATCAACCCAATGTTTATATCTATTTTGGGTAGCTTTCATGTTTTGTTTTGCTTTATTTATAATTTCTTCCATTTATTTTAAGTTATCATTTTCATACCAAGATCTATGTTCAGGATTTGACCATGAAATAGGAGTAGTACAATTCCTACCATACACAACTTCAAAAGGGGTCATTTTGGTTGTAGTATGATAACCTTGATTATAAGAAAACTCAATTAAATGCAAATATTTCTCCCAATTTCCAAGTTTTTCACATGTATACATTCTAAGCATATAGTCTAAAATTCTATTTATCCTTCCAGTTTACTCATCAGACTCTAGATGATAAGTAGTACTAAAGCTAAAAATAGTACCCAATTCATAAAACAAGGATCTCCAGAAAGAAGAAGTAAATATAGGATCTCTATCAGTTACTAACTCTTTAGGAAGACCATGTAAACAAAATATTTCCTTATAAAACAAATGAGCTATATCAAAAGTAGAGGTTTTGATTTTGGTTGGTAGAAAATGAGCCATTTTTTCAATCTATCAACCACCACAAGAATAACATCATGTTCATTCTTAGTCTTAGGTAAACTTGTATCAAAATCCATACTAACCGATTCCCATTTCCAATCAGAATAGATAGAGGTTGCAAGTGACCGGGTTTACTACATTGTCAAATTTTAACCTTTTGAAAACTCATACATTATTGTACATACTTTCCAATTTCTTACTTCATTCTATGCCAAAAGTAATTTTTTTACTAACAAGTAAGTCTTTTGAACCCATGAAGTCCAACTATGGGATTATCATGATAATCTCTCAAAAATTGTTGTCTTAAACTAGGAATATTAGGAATACACAATCTACCTTTATAGTACAACAATCCATTTACACCAAGCAAATAAGAAATAATCCTATCCTTTAAATGCACATTTGAAGTTCCATTTTTCAAACCAAAATACAATTCAACAAAATAACTATCATTAGGCAATGCATCTTTTATCTCTTGATCAAATTGACTTCTTTCTAAGGACAAAGAATTTACACACATTATTTTTCTACTTAAATCATCAACAACAAAATTTTATTTACCAGGGACATATTGTATTTCAAAATCATATTGACTTAGTAATTCTACCCATCTTCTTTTTCTGATATTCAATAAGGGTTGAGTAAAAATATACTGCAAACCTCTATGATCATTTTTCAAGAAAAAATTGTGACCTAATAAATAATGTCTCCAAATTTTAAAAGCATGAATTATCCCTAAAAATTCCAAATCTTGAGTAGGATAATTGCTTTTCAGCAGAAACAATTTTCCGGATCTAAAACACACAACTCTAATATCTAGCATTAATACAAAACCAATACTATAACCACAAGCATCGAAAGCAGACAGGTGAAAGGCTTAGAAAATCAGGAATACATAACACAAAAAGTGACTGGTTAAGGCTTATTTGAACTTATTAAAAACAATTTCACATTCCTCGGACAATGATATACATTACTTTTCTTTGTTAATTATGTGAGAGGAGTGGATATTTTAGAATGATTCCTAATAAATACTCTAATAAATACGAGACAAACCAAGAAATTTCCTAATTTATTGTACATATTTGGGTGTATCCTAATATTTTACTACTTTTACGTTAGAAGGATCTGGTGCAATTCCTTTTCGGAGAAAATATGACCTAGATAGGGGACTTCAATTTTAAAGAATTCACATTTACTTAGCTTACCTCGTATAACTAATTCTTTCTTAAAGTTTCAAGCACTAACCTTATAGGTTTATCATCTTCTTATTCATTTTTGGAATAGATCAAAATATCATCTATAAATATAATCACAAACACATCTATGAAATATCCGAAAACACCATACATCAATGTCTTAAATGTAGTGGGGAAATTTTTAATCCAAAAGGCATAAAAACAATTCATAATGACCATATCTATTCCTAAAAGAATTCTTTGTGATATCAACATCCTTTATATTAATATGATGGTATCCAACACATAAATCAATCTTATAAAAACATCTAGACCATTCAATTTGTCTAACAAATTATCAATTCTAGGAAAAGGTTATTTGTTCTTAACGCTTATCTTATTTAATTTTCTATAATCAATACACAACCTCATAGTACCATCTTTATTTTTAACAAATATACTTGGTGCACCCCAAGGAGAAACACTAGGTCTAAATTTACATATTTTAATAATTCATTCAATTTTATGTTAAACTCATCTAATTGATGTAGAGATTTTCTCTAAGGTGCTTTTGACATCTTTTGGTTCAACTCTAGGAATAAGGTCAATATGATGTTCTACGAGATCTTGTAGGTGGAAACTCTTAAATATCGAAGGAAAGACATCCATAAATTCTTGGACTACTAGATGAACATCTATATCTAATTTAAGCTTATCATTTTGAGTAATCAAAGCATAGCAAACTTTACATTTTTCTTTAAGACTTATTTTAAGGTAAACAATAGAAATAATTTTTAAAGTTAGTTGTCTTTTAGTTATTTAAAAATATGAATATTTACATATTGGTATTAGATACAAAATTGTTTATTTCATAATTAATAAGCCCATGATTATTTTGTAACCAATTCATCCATAAAATGACATCATACTCGACCTAATTTTAGCACATGAAAATATTCACTAGATATAATATTATCTATTTGAAATCTAGATCTTCTACTAAAGCTCATATTTTCCTTATTATTCTTCCATCAACCATTTCTACAGCTATTGGTTCAATTTTTGTATCAATAACAACATAAACTTTCATATTTTTATTCCCTTCCTTTGGTTTATCATCAGCTTTCTGATCTTTGTTTTTATCCCAACTTTTATTTTTTTAGGAAAACCCCTAGCATAGTGGTTATCTCCACAATTCCAACATTTAATTTCTTTTGGTTTAGTTTTGACATACTCTTGTTTCTTTTGTTGATTTCTAATCTGAGTATTTTTGCACTTAATAGTTTCACTAAATGGTATTTTTCTATCCTTAAAATGAAAATTATAATTATTTTTCTTATAGTCTTCTTTCTTTTGATGAACTATAGTCTTGTATTTTTCAAATTGTTCTACAATTTGAGTAGCCTCATCTACTGAAGTCGGTTTTCCACACCAAACACTAGCCTTATATTCTTCTCTTAGACCATTTATAAATCTAACAACTTTGTCTGTTCCAGAAATAAAAGGCACAAATCTATTTAAGTTCTCAAAGGCTTGTTTATACTCATTCACAATTTTAAAACATTGTTTTAGATCAAATAATTCATTTTGCCTCTGTTGCAAGAAATGTTCAGACAGATACTTCTTCTTAAACAACTTTTTAAATTTACTCCATGAGACCTTATGAGCTTTAAGTTTTCAGATCTTAATGTGTCTTCCCACCAATTAAGGGAAGCATTTTTCAATTGATAAGAGGTTATTTGTGTCCTGCTTAGCTTATTAGTTTTTTGCAATTCAAAATATCTCTCTAAACTAGATAGCCAAGTTTCACTTTGATCCCCTATTCCTACTTCCCCAACATATTTAGGAAATTTTATTTTTCTAGAAAAGTTTTGTATGTCTTTAGAATTATTGCTTGAAATTTCTTTCTTATTATCAGAAGAATCAGAAGAACTAGAAGAATCAGAGGATTCATTTGATTTATTATGAATAGAATCATCATCTAAAGAAGAGTATTTTCTCTTTCTTATTTTATTTTTAGATTTATTACTTTTATCTAATTTATTAGACTTATCAGTTTTATCAATCATAGCTTCTGCAAATTGGCTTTTCAATGTTTCTAATTGCTCAAATAAATAGTTTACTTATTTGCAAAATTGCTGGTTTTTCTACTCTAATTCATTGTAATCCATTCCATTCTAATTTTATTTTCTTTTCATTCGTGTATATGCACAATTTTATCTTTGTGAGAAAATCACCATAATCTTTTACTTCACAGCATATTTACTTTCCTTTCATCAAGCTCTAATACCAAATGAAATACAATGTTTTCCCTCAAAAAATTATATAATAATTTGAAATATATGATTGTGTAAGTGTGATACGTTTTTATATGATAATACATTTAAAATGAGAAGCTAAGTTGAATAATAAGCTATATAGATTTATAAAAACTAAAAGAATTCAAAAATACGTGGGCTACAGTTAAACTCAATTAATTTGAATCTTTAAAACATGATTAAAAACTAGCTCACAGACACGTGGCATGATTTTGTGGCTTTTCTCAACAATTCCACCTCACAGACTCCATGATCATGGAATTAACCAAAGACAAAATAATTTTGGTTCCAAATAGTTAGCGAAGACAAGGACAAAGACAGATGGCTATATTTCAATAGAAAAGGATATCTAAAATATGACACTACAAAACTAGTATGTATGTGGTGCTTTTCTCGTTAGTTCACACTTTGCAGTGTAACATACAAGATCAAATACCAATTAATAGAAAAATAGTGTATTGAATCGTATATACATAAAACCTTCTTAATGGTTTTATTTTCACATACTCGACAAATAAATACGGCATGTGAAAGAACTTTGACACGTTTAATTGGCTCTGACTCGATTAACTCTGACAAGTAAATAAAGTAGTGAAACGATGGCTTAATCTTATTGGCTAACAATTGTCAAGAATAAAAAAGAGTGACAACATGAAATGTGATAAAAAGTGGATCATTTATATTGGTTCAAGTTTCATATCGACAAAAATAATTATCAAAAGTATGACTTAGCAAAGAGCATGGAATGATCTCATTGGTTCATGCTTCACAATGCTCAGAAGGATCTTAACAAAATATTGACATTGTGAAGGGACGTGGATCTTTCTGATTGGATAAAGCTTCGCAACTAGAAAAACTTTGACACAACGAAGTTACGTGGTTCATTTTGTTTACATGAACTTTGTAATCTTATATATTACTTTGGTTTCAGGACGGAATGAGAACCATAGGATTAACCGTATCTAAGGGAAAATTTTGGGTCCACATCATAAAATATAGGAAATATAATAGACATGACTAGGAAAGACAAAAAATAGATAATTCATCCCAAAAACACCATTAAATTGCAAGACTATACTTTAAATATGATTGATTACACACATACATTATTGTTCTATATTAAATTGTACAAATTATCTCAGTAAAGATAGACTTACATATCTTAAAATACATAGTTATTAAATTATTTATTTATTTTGTATTTATCGAGTAAAATAGAAAATTAAACTTCTTTCTACTAGTTTTATATAAATGTTTACATATATTTTGTAGGTATTTACATAGCTTTTATAGAGACATAACTTATACGAGATGACAAGCATGAATTTTAGTACTGAAATTCCAATGACAAACACAAGAAAGAGACACTAAACTATGGCCACACTGTGAGAGGATTGTGTCATACACCTCATATATGTTCACCTTTCCTTGTCCAAGACCATCCAAGGTTGTAATTTGTACCCTTGGTTGGGACACCGTTGATGCGCCTCTCTCTTTCCCACCACCTTCATGTACCTACTCAACTTTGAAATTTACTTCCACGGACTCAATTTAAAAAATATTTAAAAACTCTTTTGTCAATATTATATTTCTCATAATTACCAATGCAATTCAATTCCTTCTCTTAGAATAATTCAAATGCCTTTTATAAGACTTCATTGATAGTTATGAACCATCAAAATGGTTTCACACCCTTTCATACACAAACTAAGCATCTTTAATTTTTAGGGACACTCATTACATCAATATCTTATTACAATATGTTTTCTTAAATCAAACTTGATCTTTAATAATCCATAATTATTTAATTATTTTTTAAAAAGATTTGGGGATTTAGTCACATAAAAATGACACCATCTTCTCATTATAATGAGAAACCCAACATATTGTCAAAATACTCTTCCTGGAAAGATACAACCAAGGCTCCATTTCTATAACAACCCTCCCTTCTTATAGGGTTATAATTATCGGAACACACCCATACAAGTTCCAAGAACTTTACAGCAGGGAGAAAGGAGGCAACAAGGTCAATACAACTATTAGTCACATGGGTCATGGTCACACTTATTTTAAGGGCATGAAATATCTTCCTAAATTCTTCTAAGTTGGCATTGACGAGGTAAAAATCCATGATTATATTCAAAGGGGAGTTGAGACTATAAATTATTTTCACATATTTCAAAAGGATCTTCATGCCTATCACGATTTAAAAACCCCCTACTTTCCTCAAAAACTAGACTTGATCCTTCCGATTTTAAAATTTATGGGGATAAGAAAACTAATTCAGTTACCCATTTGAATCAAGATCTTGTTTTAGATTATAACTTATGATTGGTTCAAATTCTTCCGATAACCTTTGTAATCCTTCCTTTATTTCTTTAAATGTTACTCTTGCATTGATTCTCCTTAGGACTACTTTGACACTTAAAATTTCAAATATTTTATATGCAAAGAGTGCTCCAAACATCAAAGCCCCATGTTTATTACCCTTTGATCCTTGCATTAATGTCAAATATTACATTTATGGGAGATTTTTCGTAATTCACAACTTTTCTTTTTAATTGTTACGATCCTTGTTTTCAGATCTCCTATGTGATCCCATTTTACAGTCATACAACTTATATATTTATGGCCCGAGTTAACTCTTTAGTGGGCCTTGGGAACAAATTTCCATTGGGTAAACATGCAAACTTGTAAAATGTGAGATGTGTTTCTTTATTCATTCACGACTATCTACCACCTACTTTGTTGACTTAGTGCATACTACATGGTTTCAAATTCAATCTTATAAGTTTTACTAATAAAGAGATACATAATGATTTTACCACCCTCGTGTAATCACGACCATCTACCACATATCCTTCTTCATTTGAGTCTCGGGATGGGAATACAATTTGCATTTTGCACAAACATAATATCATTATGGGTATGAAGTTAGGTGTACACTTTTATGTGGTCTCGATAATTTATTCAAGTATTTTCCTTTACAAGATTTAGGGAGGGAAGTGCATCTTGCATCCATATAAGACTTGTTAATCTGAAAGAAACAAAGTATTCTACTATTAATCTAAAAATGTTAACCTGTCATTTTCTTCATAGTTCTCGGACCAGAATGGTCTAAAAAATGATAAAAATCACAAGGCCGACACACAACATGGAAAAAAACAAGGAAAAACAATAAACCTTCATGACTATTTTTAGAATATCATAGAGTCATAATAGGAACTGACCAAGACTAGGAATAAGATCTAAAAATGATGCCTAGATTTACATTAAAATTGTTGGCACAAATAATGTCTTTGGCTTGGGGATGGACTCGCCCAATGGGTGTAAAAAAACCAAATATACTCATGGACTAAAGGTCCAGGACACATATCCTTTTGGAAATGGAGTCAAAAACTTGACAAAAAGTTCCACAAACATTTATATCATATGAGTCAACCTGAAAAAAATAGAAATGAAGAAGACAAAAATGAACAAAAAAACAAAAAAACAACACACGAGAATGGGAAAATAACAAGGGAAACTATACACTTTACAATAATACAAAGACATACCTTTTAATCAAGGAAATGTTTTAGATGCCTACCATTGATAGTAAATTCCAACATATCTCCATCCAAATCTCTCGGAAAAAGGTATGCTCCCGATTCTAACATCTATGGAGTAAGGGACCATCTAGAGAGCATGGAATTGACCGTTCTTATGTATTATATCCCATAATATTACCAAATATCCCACATGGAAAGTTTAAGGAGAAACCTTATTATCAAATATCTTCTTGAACCTTTCTCTAAAATTGACATGCTTTAGATAATGCTCTCTTCTAATTTCATCCAACTCAATGATCTGGTTGACTCATACATCATAGGGACTAACACTATTCCCATCATGCGGTTCTTGTAGAAAATTATAATTAGATAACCGCAAATGAATAGGAAAAATAGATTGAACACTGTAAACCAACTCAAATAGGATTTTACCACTAGACCTTTTGGTTGTAACTATGTCAACCCATAATGAAAATTTTATTTGTTCACCACATTTTCTCTTATTCACATCTAACATTCTTTGAAGTATCTTGAACATATTATTATTACTAGATTCCACCTACCCATTTCCTTACAAATTGTAGTTATAATCATAAGTAAGGTTTATTAGATACTCATGACACATTATGGCCAAAGGTTAAGCCCTAAATATCATGGCATTATTTGCGACCAGCTTAGTAGGAACACGAAACTCAGTAAATTATGTGATTAAGGATAAAATCCATAACCACTTGATGAGTTTTTTCCTAGTGGGAATAGCCTCAACCCACTTGGTAAAATATTCAAGAGCCACTAATATCCATTTGTGTTCCGCAATTAAAGGTTCTAACATTTTTCCAATAAAATCTAACCCCATTGTTTAAAAGGATCCTTTACTAAAATAGCCTATAAGGGGAGAGATACAAAAGCTTTTGATTTGCCAAAAATCATTAGTATCTCTCACATTTTCTAACCATTGGACCGACATATTTAAAAAGAGATGGTCACTAGTAGCCTATTCTAAATATTTTGTGGGTAGTAAATCTTCCAAAAATATGAACCCCACATAGCCCTTTATGAAATTCATAAACCAAGTTTGGGTCTTTCTCTTCTATAATACATCTCTATTGGACTCCTTTAGGGATCTTTGAAGCAGTCCATAGTCCATTAAGATGTACTTCTTGGATGAAAATTTGAGTGTTCTTCTCTCGATTCTTATCTAACTCATTAGGAAATTTCAATATTTTTGAAATAATATACAAGTATTTTATACCAAGCCAAAGTAATTACCTTCTTGTGGGGATACTATTCATCACCTTCAATTGTGTGTACTTCAACAATATGTAAATTTGTCTCAACCATCAATCTCATAAGGCCTATAATACATAACGGTTTATTGGTGTGAATATCTATTTTGTACTCTTAAAATTTTTAACTGTTGCCACCTTATACTAGACATTTCCATTTGAGACAAGATGTCCTTCACCATATTTTTAGGTACATAGGATATGACATTTGAAATGAGAGTTTAAGGCCTAAACATTTTGGTTACTTTAAACAAAGAAATATATTTCTTTTCCATGAAAAAGTACTTTAATTCACACCCTTGTAAATCCTTGCTGAAAAACACAATAGGTTTATCATGGCCTTGTTATCCAATTTTGCACCCCTTGCAAATTAGTCAACTTAACAATTATGGTCTAAGGCACTATAATGGATCCTTGAAGAAAAAACTAGAAAGAACAAGTAAATTTCATGATTCCAGGTAGGTGTAATCATTCCATGGAATCTTTCTCCATATTTTCATGCCTTAAAAGTCCAAACACTTAGAAAAATTCATCAAAACTGGGAAAAGACAAGAAAAATTAGCCAAATAATCCTTTGGAGGAACATGAGGAATAGTTCCTTCATTCTTCATGTTCCCCACATTGTCACATTATCCACATAAAATGTTTGGGGCATTGAGGTCAGATTTAATCGGTATTTTTGAGAACGAAGGAATTGTTCTCACGAACCTTGTGTTTGCCGCATAAGAACATTGGTGGAGGAGGAATTTGGGGAATAATGTATTGTGGATGGATTGGGTTTTTGAGCATGCATGGAATAGTTTCATCAGGACTTTATTTACCCACATGGCCGAGTAAATGAAGAAACAAAAGGAGGAATAGATCAAGATAGGGATATCGTGGCAAAAGAGAACAAGTCGAGAACCAACAAAATGGGTGGAAATGTTCCAGTGTTCCACCCCAACCCCGATTCCTTGTAAAATACAAACCAACACCTACAAAAAAATTGGGCCCGATAAAAAGGAAATTTTATCCCTTTCCTCCAGTTCCCAATCGGCCACTTTTTCCACACCACCAATAACAAAAGGATTAATGTGTGTGTAGCATCAAACAGGGAACCCATCAACCTTTCTAATCCTATGAACTTTAGAGGGCCATAACTTTCACCCAAAGAGCTCTAAATTTCACAATCTTGGTACCATTGGAAATACTATCCGAGCATTAAAGATGTAATAACCACATTTAAGGATGCATGGTGCTCATTCCTTCTCCTACAACAAAAGTATCACATGAAAATGACTTTGTAAGGGTTCCCATGCCTATTTTAAGACATTTAATACATGTTAGTGGTTGAAGGTGGAAATATAAGTTTCCCTCTCTTTTCCATCCTCTCTCTTTCCCATTTTCTAGATATTATAAAATGATGAACATTTGTAAAGGTTGAACTCCCTTGGAAAGATGGTGCATCATTCTATAAGTGTTGTATGTGTATTTTGAATTGTAGGCCTCAGATTTGGAGATTTATAGGGTAATTGTTGTCTCCCCTTCATTGTAATGGGTGTGCATATAATTGAAGAAATAAAATTCATGTTTTGTGGCTTTTCTCAACCCTAAATTGTGTTTATTGCATTATCTTTCCTCTCTAATGCATTTTTTTATTTTGTATATTTATTATCCTCTATTAGGGTTTATTTCTATCATGCTCTATGTAAATGATAACTTGAATTTTGTTTTAGATTTTGGCACTCATGTCTACCCTCTCAACCTTCAATTTTCTCCTATTTCCACTCATATGAGAGTTTATTTCCCCCTTTTATTTATGATATCACCTCTCTTTAGTTCGGGATTTCCCTTTTCATGCACTCTCTCTCTCTCCACGGTCCTTTGGATTGTTAGGATATGATTATATAATTTCATTTCCTTCCTTAGAAGTATTTTAACATTAGGAATAGGTAGAGGAACCAACCTTCTCTAGAGGTTTGTATCATGTAACAATTCCCACAACTTGAGATTAAATCCCATGTTACACAAAAAAATGATTGATTTATCATTCATCCATCCATGACTAATCAAAGGGTGTTGTTTTTAGTGATAATGGGACTTCTTCATCCTTTTACAATAATACATAAGCAAAAGAGAACATTTGAAAATCCTTTTTATAATTGGGACTAGCCAATACAAGGGAAGTTAAGTTCCTCCTTTATTCCTTTCAAATCCTTAATAGCCTCATCACTCCATTTTATCACCTAATCCTTCTTTACCATGTTAGTAATCAACAAAGTGATTTCAAAAAAGTTTGAGATGAATCTTCTTAAAAATTATTTTTTCCAAAGAAATACTGGATGCCTTCATTAGAAAAGGGGATGGGTAATTTATCAATAGCTTCCACTCTCTGTTGATCAATCATAACCCCTTCATGGGAAAAAATGTGTTTGAGTAATTTATCCTTCTACACACCAAAATGAAACTTCTTATGATTCAATGAAATGACATATTCCCCTGCACCTAATCAATATTTTTAGAAGTGTATCAAATGGTCACCTTTTATTTTTAAAAAGAATGTGATATCATCCTAATAAACAATGATGAACTCATTTATGAACCCTGAAAAATAACGTCCATGGGTCTCTCGAAATGTTTCTCCTACATTCATGAATCCAAAGACACTATGAAATGTACGTAAGTACCCCATGGAGTAATGAACATAGTCTTTTATTGTTTTGATTCCTTGACCACAACCCTGATTGTACTCGGAGAAGCCATCCAGAGTAGATAAATTTTTTTGACCCGTTACTTTCTGTAGGAGATTATCCATATTAGGAAGTGAGAATTATCTTTGAGTGAGGTCTTATTTAATTTTATGAAATCAACGAGATCCTTATATCCCCATTCTTTTTTCTCATTGGTAATAAATTGGCTATCCATGAAGAGTACAAGTAGGCTTTATAATACTTGCCATATTATAACTTCTTCAATTTTTATTGCATTTTGGTTGTAAGGATGGGGTTGATAGGTCTCTATTTTATTATTAAGAGATTAGTGTAGGGTTCTAAAGTTAGCTCATGCTAGAATAAGTCTTCTCTATAAGATTTTATTTTAGGATAAGACCAAACAAGGAAAAATCCTAATAATGTTTTAACTTTTTGGCTCAAACCTTTCTTTATTCTTCTTTCAAATTACTTCCCATCCACACATTTTTAGGATCCCAACAAGAACCCAAGATGTATTCCGTGACATTCCTTAGTGAGGTACAGGATTTATAAACTGCCCTGTTAGCACTATTAAAGGAAGATTTGAGGCTAACTAATCCTCTCAGGATCACATTAGTTTTTAATTGAATCATTTCCTTCCCAAAGAGGTTTTACTTCCCTTCACACACCTCAGCATATGTTCTAAATCAATGATCTGGTAAAAATGTCACCCTGATAACTCAAGAATCTTTTGATGTCTGAATCATCATCAAACACTTGCTAGTGTTGAATGTTATCAGGCATAGAAGGTCTAAGTAATATCTCTACCTCAAATTTATAGTATGTGTATGGATCCATATTTGTGAGGAAAATAATGGAAACCTATCAGCTATTGTATTTTGGCTTCTCTCATGATACTCAATGTTAAAAGAATCAAAAAGTTGAATGAGATCCCAAAATGCATTATGATACTATTTAAGTGATGATTCTTAGCCACATATAACTTCCTTACTTATGTAATAACCAATTTAGATTCTCCTCTTACCATAAGGTCCTTTAATCCATATCCCCAAGAAATCATTAATCCCAATAAGAGTGTCTCATAATCTACCACATTTTTGTGTAGTTAAAACTCAATCTAAATGAGAAATTGAAAGATCCACTATTTGGAGAATTTAATACCACACCCACCCCGTTACTAACATTGTTGTGTTCTCCATTAAAGTTCATAGCCCACGGGGTCATGTTGTTTTCCATTTGAGCATTTCTATCTAAACATTGATCCTTAAAATTAGTGTTGTCTACAAAATTCTCCAAGTCCACATCAACAAACAACACCTAATAAGAAGCATTATTGGGATCTTCAATAAGGTGCAACATTTTCTCTTCCCTATAGAACTTGACCAATTTTCCTTCCAATGGTATAAAATCATATGACATATCCATTTTGACACCGCCACCCACACCGGCTTCCAATTTTATTGATAACAACATTCCCCACTCGAGTAGGGAAATCAACAATGAAAATGTTCATTGTTAGATATTTTCTTCAGTAAGTAGCTAATTTTATGATCAATCCCCTAACATAACCAACCACAAGTACTTCCCTAAAATCTGTAGTGAAACATTTCTTATAAGCGTTTATATTTTTATTTAATTCATTAATGACTACTATGGGTGTGATGTTGCACAAGGTGCCATAATAAAACATACAATTATGCATAAGCCATCCATTTAGAATGAGGGAAGTGAAAAAGGGTTTGACATCTAATTGTTTCTATGTTAGGGAATTCCCAAGTATATATCAATTCGTGATTCCACTACCTCCACATTCTCCTCTACTTTATCCTCAACAACTATAGGGTATGCTTCTTTATGAGCAATATTGTTCTTAACAATCCCATCCTTTTTAACTTCATATATTCAAAATCTCACTTCCTATTCTCGGGATCCTCAATAACTCAAAAATGGGAAATGTGATCTTTATTCATCTTAGGATTTGGGCCATATCAAAAACATTATACTTGGGAAGGGGTGCATTAGAAGGCACTGTGAATGCTTTGTCAGAAGGAAAAAATTCTTTTATAGAAGGAGAAGAGAATGAACTAATTGGCCCGAGTTAGTTTACAAGGTTTTTTTGGCATATTCCTATAGGGAGTATTTTGAACATTAGAAAGAATAAACATCTTAGATTTTATTGCATGGATAGATTCATTGATTTTCCTATTCCTTAAGTTGTACTCCTTTTCCTAAGAAAGCTGCAACATTGATCAACAACTCTCAATTTTCTTTCAAAGGAACATCAATATCATATTTTTATCACCAAGGATATTAAATACTCAAATTCATTATTGGGTAGCTCAAAAGACTAAGCCATATCAACATTAGCAATAAATTCAACAAGGATGGATCTAATTTTTTTGATAACTCCAAAAATCAACCACATTTTAGGAACATACGATGTTAGTAGAAGATGTATTGTTCTCGTAACCCCTTGAAATTCTAACACACAAACATCTCCATAATTAGTTTCATCATTACTATACTCCACGTTTCATTCACAAGGCACATGGGGAAGCAAAAATTTATCACACTAATCAATGTCATGTTCTTCTTCTATGGAAACTAATATTCGACCAAGGGATCATGGATAACTTTATTTTCTCTAAAATTATTCCCATAAGCCTTTTCCTCTATCCCCCTAAAGTATCCTTTGGTGTGATTTCCAAATATATTGTGCCCAAAAATTTGAACTTGAGGATTATGAGGTAATCCATTTTCATCCATTTCCATCTTCTAAGAAATTTCTGTAATAACACCCACCAAAGTTTCAACAACTTCTTCAAGGTCAACATGATTTTCTAGCTCGGGGATTTTCTAAATGAATGAGATTTACACCCTCCCTCTTAGGAAGTTTCCCAACATCCTTGATATTATTTTTGATCTGGATAGCCATGGTGAAGTCCTTCATAATATTTCAAGGATTATTATACCTTACATAGTAGGATTACTTCTTATCAAAATGCATATGAATAATTAATAAGGAAAGACTCATCACTTGGGCCTAATATTATGGGCAGCCTTGTCAAGGTTTTATTAAGTTTGGTGTTGAAGCCCTACACACATTCATCGGGGTTCTTCTTAATATTTTCAATTTCAAACAATAAAAACCTTGGATCTATTATATCGCCATATAGAACCTATAATTCATTGGTCATTTATTTCCATGAACCAATTGATCCATCGGGAGAGCCCTAATCCATAAATGATCATCCTCTTCAAGAGTGTGTACAATAAGTATCACATAAACATTCTCAAATTCAATTTCGTAATCATCCATAATATCTTTAAATTGCCTCAAATGATGATCACAACAGAAAAATTATTACCTTGGACCTTATGCCATCTCATTCTAACCTCACTAAGAACATTATTATGATAGCCTTCCATGTCATTGAAATTTATGGGTCTATACGCATAAATTTTAAAGGTTCCCTAGGAGGAATATTATCCATGCTATCTTGCATAGGTTATTCAAATGGAGGATGATAAAACTAATTTTGGGAAGGTCTCTGGATAAGTGAGTATGATCAATTTGATAAGGACCTCTACGGGGAAAAATTCAAAACTCGAATCCTCTATTCTAACTGGTAAACAAATTAATGGGCTCGGGGAAACTTTGTGTAATTTTGGTGCCAAGGCCCTACCTAAAAATGAAGTGTAAATGGAAATCAGGGTTATGTGCTTCATAGATGTCATATTTTCTAGAGTAATATTCAACTAATGGGACATCGACTTAGGAGATTGATCATATGCTTCTTTTGAACTTTGAACTCTTATATTCTTCAAGATCTACTTTCTTATTTGTTGAATCCCTTCTAACTCTGGAAGTAGCTTCTTTATTGGGTCAAATTTAAAAGACAATATTAGTCCTTCAAGCTTGTAAAAGGGAGAGTCAATTAGTAAATAGGGTTAATTAAAACTAGTCTAACGCAAATTTATCTTGAGGAGTCTCCACTAGAATATTAATTTATAGATATATTTAGAATTAACACTAAGATAGATATTGTATACCAGTTCAAAGGAAGCTAAGAAATATCATCGATTAATTCTTTACCATGTCTTATTATCAAAACCATCAAGCAAATGCAAATACTAGAATATATTTCTTTGAGATACCTATAGGATAAATTCACACTTAGCAAACATAAATCATAGATAAGTACTACTTTTGAAAGACACGTGTAATAGTATTGAAAAGAGAAATGAGATAGTAAAAATTTCCCCAACAATGGCACCACTCGGGTGTTGGATCCAAAAACTACAACCAAGGGATTAAGCTATTATCTAGAGTTGGAACTATCTTAGTGGAATGATAAATGAAATAATTATGTCTTTTTCAACTGGGGATCCTTTAAAAATTCAACCTATGAATTAATCCTTGAAAATGATTAGGAGGAATCTAACTAAGGAGATTAATTAACCCTAATACTTGGTTCTACCTAAACCAAGGTCAGAGGACCCAAGGATGACCTAAATGAGGGAGTTATTATTACAATTCTAATTCCTTTAAGATAGGTGTGGATCAATTTGAGGTGAGTAAAATCATGGATACAATACCCATTCACAAGA
The DNA here is from genome assembly GCA_018340775.1 of Taxus wallichiana var. yunnanensis. Taxonomy (NCBI): domain Eukaryota; kingdom Viridiplantae; phylum Streptophyta; class Pinopsida; order Cupressales; family Taxaceae; genus Taxus; species Taxus wallichiana. The sequence continues at coordinate 312,598,950 of CM031236.1, forward strand.
GTCATCACTTAGGTACTACATGCATTCAACAAGTTAAACACATGTCATTAAAGATAGATAGTGAATGGTTTCTAGACATCATCTCTACGTAAGAGACTAATCAAGTATATTATGATGATGCTTGGATATTGATTTTTAAAATTTTAAAAAATGCACTTATGGTGAAACATTATGATGTGGTTTTGTCAAGGAAAGAAAATGTATGATATGCAAGTATGATGTGCTTATTCGAAAGGGATGGTGAAATATTGTAGTTGAAAATAGAAATATAGATTTTGGTTTCTTTTGTGACTTTAGTATGTCATTATTTCTATAGGGAGGTATATTTACAAGAGTATTTAGATCAAACAATCAATTAAACACAATTATTGAGATAACATTTTCATTTATTAATACCCAATTTACACAAATGTTACTTAAAAATATTTAAGATTCTATAAACAAATCCTTGAGCTAGAGATTTGATCAATTGTTTGTTACTCTTGCTTCATATACCCATAATACCCTTAAAGGATGAAAAAACCTCTAAATTAATGTTCGCACTAGGATTTTACAACTGAACAAAAATATTTCAATGTAAACCCTACTACATAATACTCATGTAATAGTTAGAGAAGTGCAACAACTACTAGGAGTTATCCTTGTGTATTCCACAAATAAAAATAGCATAAGACTGCAACAAAAAATATATTTCCTTGATCATACATTCAAACACATAACAAGAAAGTGTGATTAAAACAAAGGGAGTCAATTCATATGATTTTTAGTAAGGACACATAAACAAAAGCCTTCAAAACCTACTAATAGCTATATAACGTAACCACCTTAGCACATTCTCATTATGGATGATTACAAAATGCTCAATCGGTTAGAAACTAGAGTGAAAGAAAACTTATAAACAAAAATCAATAACCACCCACCTTTATAATGATAACAATCCCCCATTCTTATACAACTTACACCATCAAAATATCCCTCAAAATTCCCCTCGAAACTACTTAATAATAATAAGGAAAAATTCTCTAAAGAACCAAATGATTGCCAAGAATGAGGGGGAAAACCCTGTCTAATGGAAAATATTGTTTTGTTCAACTTGAGCTAGACAAGATGATGTGATATGATGATGATTGATGATGAGAAGAAGGATATTATCCTATCATTCAACAAACTTTTGTCTTTTAGAAAAACTGCATTTTGTTGAGATAGGTCTTGTGCTTGAGTGATTCCGAATTCTTTCTCTTATGATAAAATTAGTGACCAATTTGTTTAAAAACCTTCCCCTTACTCTTTCAGTCCTCTGGGTCAACATTCACAGGTTTCCCTACAAATTATCCTTTTTCCTATCTAGGTAAGCATCAAATCTCTCAAACAATTGTAGGAAATACTCTTCATATGGCCCCTAGTGATGGTGGAAAATTATTTCTTGTCTAGCACCTATTTTATCAAATTCCATATAAATATTTTCTCCTCTATTTATCCCCTTCAACAATTTTGGATTTCTCTCAATCTAGAAAAGTTGTACAATAAGTAATTCGAAGGCCTTAGGTGTTTACGGGTTTCCTAGGGCATAATCCCTGAAAATCTTAATCATATTTTCTATATTTTCTTCCCTAATTCTTACCCCACTACTTTCTCCTAACAACTTATCAAGAAGATAATGAAGTCCATCAATATATTCAACCACCTTCTCTTATTCTCCTTTGAGAGTGTTTATACAATCCTTTAAAGTTTCAACCCTTAATTTTACAACATCATAATACTCATATTGAGTTCTTACAGATTCAAGAGGAATAATACCCTCCTTAACAACTACATCATCCTCCAAGCCCATTAGGGCTTTAATCTTGGTATCATACCATTCCACATTTCATGGTCAGCCTCACACTTGTCTAGTAATACCTTGGATGATTCTATCTTATCACTGATGTGGGAATGGTATTTCACACAATCTCTAATCATATCTTCTCCTCTAGTGACCAGGTCATTTTCCCATTATATGGTGACCTCCCCTCTTTCACCTAAATCATTTTATCTTTTGATATCAACATAGGTGATCTTAGGGAATAAAATTTGTCTTATCTAGGAGTTCTATCCATCTTTTCGACTACATTGGAAAAAGCCTCATTTTTGGCCTTCAAGTCCTTATTCTCCTTAAACTCATCAATTTTCTAAAAGACTCCCTCCACTACAACAAATAAGTTGTGTTTAATCTCATAACTAGAGAGATTTCCCAAGGGAATCCATATAAGCTGGGAAATCGAGATGGAGCCACTTCGCCCTAATTAAATTTGAGTTGGGAGTTAAAATTTCCGCAAATCTTTCTCCCTTGTTTCTTAGAATTTTCTTTGACATGACTTTGGCCCTTTTGGGTGGCATAGAAGGGTTAAGTGTGGAAATGCTTTTAGATCATCATCATCTAGTTTAATTGCCACCTTATTCTTTTTGGGAGATTACCCTCTACCCAAGTTCCCATTGGTAGCCCATATTCCTTGAGTGAATATGGCATTGATGTTATGGGGAGATTTTATAGGGATTTGGAGGATGAATGAGTTGCATAAGTTATTACCATTGTAAAATTCATTGTATCTTCTAGAAAACCCTGTCATATATTCATCTTGGCCACCTATTTCCTCTACTTCCTTATAATGATATTTTACATCTCCCTCCTTTATAGTTGAAGATGGTTGAGAATTAATCTTTATATCTACGCTGAAATCCCATCCATTTATTCTTTAGAGGAAGAAATCATACATTGAGACTCCTATTGACCGAATTAGCTATCTAAATTTCGACCTCAAGAACTCTATCAATTACTTTTGTGCCCTAGAGAGCCATTGTATGTGTGATATCTTTAGCCTCTTCTTGTGCATTTTCCACCATAGTCTCTCCTACATGGAGTCATATTAATTCCTCCTTAATAGGTCCATTGGTGGATTGAATCACATGTTTGTTGATTTCAACCTCACCGCCACTACAATATGTGGATTTTCCCCGAGGTAAGATAAATTCTTACCTTAATATCCAAATTACCAAGTTCCTCATTGAAAATATGTTCCCTATCCATTTGTCTTCACTTTTTTGTTGAGAGGACAAGACGGGGGTGTGGGAATAGTTACATTTGATTTCTCTTTAATAGAAAAAGAAACTTTTCTTGGTGGGAAAACATGGGCTTGGTTGATAGGGGTTAATTCCACAAGTGGTGGAATCCTTAGGAATTAGATAATGGAGGATGGAGATACAAGAGTGTTGGAAAAATAATTTTTCATGAGGATAAATTGTGAGATTTCACCAACGCTTTGGGACTAGACCCCTTTTCTTGAATGGGGAAGAACCATTTATTAAAAGAAATGAAATTAATACAATGTAAACTGGTTTATAAGTTTCCCTGAAGATTGGGGATCACACTTAAATACTTCCTAAAACTATGGAAATTTCTTATATGGAATACAAGGGAGGAAAATTTCTTAGTGATAGAGATAAGAGAGGAAACAAGAGAGGTTTTGATAAAAAAATAGCATATCGAGGTCATTGTATGAACATCGAATATTTCACTTACATCAATGAGAAGAAACTATGGAAAGATAAAAGGAATAAGATATAATCAACACAAAGTTTTATTGAATCGTATTTGTATGGAATACAAGGAGGAAAATTTCTTAGTGACAGAGATAGGAGAGGAAACAAGAGGGGTTTTGATAAAAAAAAATAGCATATATGAGGTCATTATATTAACATCAGAATATTTCACTTGCATCAATGAGAAGAAACTATGGAAAGATAAAAGGAATAAGATATAATCAACACAAAGTTTTATTGAATCGTATTGGACAATTAAAAATGCTCATAGTGTGAAGTTGACATGGAGATATAAATTAGGCAACGCATAGAAAAATTTGATCACATGTTTCTAAAAGAGTATGGGAGTTAGTAAAAAATATTTACCGTGTGTTTACAATGAGGATATCATATTCTTTTATAGATTTTCAATTCAACACTTCATCTACCCCCTACATAACCCTTCATGTCTTTATTCAACTTGTCAGTATTTTTCTTCCTAGGATGTGATAAAATAATTCCCCTTTTTATATATCAAAATGGAATTTTAAAATTCACCATTAGAGTCACTTAAGTGAATAATACTGATTAAAATTATTTCTTACAACGAATAATTAGAAAAGGGAGAGAGAAGAGGAGGAATGAGGAGAAGAGAGAAGAAATGCTCCAAATCTTGGATGAATATGCCTCCACATTCGATGAAGATCAAATCCAAAGAGTTTGAAGATGAAAATTGATCCACAATGACCCTCCACTATGATGCACATCGATGAATATCTCTCGATGAAGGCCTTTTAAATCTCTTGAAATGTTAAACCTCTGTAACATTGCTTGAAAACAACGACAAGGTGAGTGATGAGCACTACCATAATATTACACATTGTGAGCTCATGCCTTGATTTATTGGCCACTAGAAGGAAAGGTAGAGAAAATTGAAGATGATGATGGAATATTTCTCTCACTTGAACAAACATTCAAACCTTTTAAACACTATAATTCCAACAAAATGCCAATTCCTTGATGCAACTTGAGACCATAGCTTACACAATTCAACCCGATGATCCAAAACCTTAGGAAAATGGAGTCATCCATGAGATGAGGTGATGAGAACATAAAAAATGTGAATAATTAAGGTGATAAAATGGATGAAACATTATTGAAACTTATGATCAACCAATCCAGTGAAGTGAGAAAACAAACTGAGCGAGAATGCTCCACTTTGTGAAAAAAATGGGAACTAAGAAGGATTCTCTTTTGTTTGAGACACAATGCCACTTTTCACCATTTTGAAAGAATGATTTTTTCCTCCATGAATTTTTACATCATTTAATAATGTATGATGCACAACCATGACCATTTTTATCCTTTTCACAATACTTACTATTTTTAGTAAGTTCTTCTTGGGTGACTAGTTTTGGAAATTTCACTGAATTGTCACTTTTAAGAACTTCTTCTCTTAGGGAATGAACTGAGTGTCATGAATTCAATCATAATTCATACCTAATAATCTTATCAATTTTATTGAATTAGGAATTAATAAAAATATACATGTGCCACACGATTTCAGATTGGACTAAAAAAGATCTCCAAATATTCTACTTCTCATCGAGGATTTTTGTTCTAATTTTCGGGTTTTTATCATCCAAATCTTTGTGAATTTGAAAAGGAAACTTTAAGGTTTTCATAATATTCATATGAAAATAAAGAATTATTAAAATAATAATAATCCATAACATTAATTATACTCATTTTCATGAGGCAAGAAAGGGTTCATTGGAAAGAAGATGTTTTAAGGATCTCATGCTCCGATTTTTAGCTTGTTTGGCTCACTGCAACTCCGGATATCTGATGAAGAAGTTTTAAATGGATGAATTTTTTTATTTACATAAAAATTGGATGAGGGAATAAATTATTTCATGCAAACATTTATTCTAATTTCATTCATGTAGGAAGCTTCACTCAAGTTTAATGGAAAACAGAGCAAGGGTTTGTGAGATATAAGAAAAAATTGTTCTAATAATGGAGTTTCCAAATTTGGAATGGTATGGTTATATAGTAAATGGAGGGAAATATATATTCAAAAATTAGTTCAAAAAATGGCAAAGGATCATTTGAATGTTCAAATGTTAACTTTAGTTAGGCAAACTCTTCTCTCGGGTTCACTTTCACACCATCTTCTTAACCTGGGTTGAGGATGAGTTGGCACTTAATAAATGGGTTTAGGAGCCTCCATTTCACCTTAAAAATTAATTAATTGGTTAAATGGTGAAAAATTTCAGCAAGCATGTAAAAATTCACCATGGATCAAGCTATCATGAGGATGAAGACTAGCTTGTGCACATAAGGTGAACAAAAACCATGCCCTATGAGAGAAGCTATAAAGTGTTAGTGACAAAGGAGATGGTGATAACATGGTAGTGGAGCTATTTTCACATCATGGAAATTTTAACCTGGTGAAAAAGTGTAACAAGGCTAAGAAATGGCGCCAAGGGTAGCATTCAACATGAGGAGGGGCTAGTTTGGAAGTGCAAACACCTAACCATCAATGTTATGTTTTAAGTGACACATTAGCTCATCTCCCTTGGTGGTGGAATTATTTTCACCTCATGAACTCTTGTACCAATTGAAAAGGTGAACTGAGGTCTCTCAAGTGCACCAAGGGCTGGGTTTATTATGAAAAGGGGTCCAAAATTGCTTGAGAGAACAAACACTTACCTAACCATGCAAGTTATCACTCACTTTAAGTGACACAGGATTATAAAATCCTCTCTCCTCCTTGGTGGTGGAATTTTTTTCACCTAATGAAAATTTTCACCAAATAAAAATGTGAAAAGTTCATCCAGGGGTGTACAAGTATGCATTATATTGATTTAGAAACCCTACCTTCACCAATCGCTACCAAAAATAGACCTTAGAGAGTGATTTTCCACCCTCGGAGATTCCCGAGAGTTTCATGGGTGAAAATCATATGATTTTAACTAAAAATTCTTTTGAGATCATTCCAAAACATTTAGGAGACAATTCTACTTTCAATTTGAAGTTCACCCCCATTTTTTATTATGTTCAAGCTTGTGCACCAAAAGGTCTAACTGCCATCAAAAGAAAAAAATACAATTTCATCCAAAATATCACATGGATCATGTAGATGGAATTAAATATGTCATATTTATATTTTAATAGGGTTTTAAATCTTCATATAAATCTTGGAATGCTCAGTTGAATCTCCATTGGAATCGAGGATCTTCACTTGCACTTTTGGGATAATATCTCAAAATTTGGAAGATAGAATCTCCTAAAACATTTTTCAATATGAAGTAAGCATTCTTATATTTATGATGAGTATAGTTTCACTTTAAAAAAATACCCTAGGATCCCGCAACATCCAAGATAAGCTTTCTAGCTTTTTCACTTCTTTCATTTCCATGCATTGTGCTATAAGTAGCCCAGTGTTGCATAGCTTGTTCCTAAACAAGTTTCTCCTTACAAAAATTCCCTAAAATACCTCTATTAATATCATATATTTCTCACACAATTCTTGGATTCATTATATATTCTTGATTCATCTCCAGAGGATGTCCCTTATGTGCCAAAGTCCTAATAATAGGCCTTTTTAGGCCTCCGGAGAACTCCCTTCAAAGTGGATTAGAATAAATCCATGAATTTCTTCCCAAAAACTTACCTGCACATGAAACACACTTAAAAATATTTTTAGCACATCCCTCTTGGCCATGATGGGGATTTACATAGTCATATATTGTCCAAAGGGAAGGTTTACATTACCAAGTTCGAGGAGTTTTGAGTGTGGGCTTAGTTTTTAGGGCAATTTATTTCAATTTTTCATGCTATAAATTTATCGTGAAAATTGTTTCCTCTATCTTAGGGAATTATTTTGGATTTAACAAAGTGATTATGGAGAAATTAGGAATCTTAGAATCTTAATATGCTAAGAGGACCAATGCCTTATCCATTGGGCTATAGGATTCATTACATGAAAATGATGGATAAAAAAACCTCTTTATTGAACACAACACATGAAAAAAAAGCACATGACAGTAAAGGGAAACACACAATCCTATAATCACCTATGGTACATGCGGGGGACAACCCACTTTCTATGTAGTGCTTCTTCTTGGAATGTGTTACTGGACATGGGAAACTTTAAATGATGATGTTTTGTAAAACCATTCACTGGTTCGATGAAATAGGAACCCCTCCTCAATTATTTTGGAATTGCTAGTGTTGTGAACTCCTCTTCTTTGTTTATCCATGCTAATAATTTTTTATCTTTCATCCCATGATTATCATACATATGGTTCTCAATTATATCAACCTCATCACATTTATCATTAGTCTCATTCTTAGGCATTTGATCTTCACATGTTCGGTGCTCCATGGTCATTACCCCTATGGGATGATTCTTGATAGGCATTTTGAATTGTTTCATATCATTAATGGCCTCTTGCTGACTTCTTGGTTGATCAATATATTCTCCTTTCTCATACATTATCTCATCAAGGATTTCATGGGATGCAATGAGATCCTTCGTGATAGAGACATTATCTTCATACATGACACTATTTATGGGAGATTTAAACATATCATTTTATTTTAATTCATCTTGTATATAATATTCTTCTTTGAAAGGGAAGGAGAAAATTTCATCTCCACATTCATGTGCATCAATGGATGTTTCAAGAGGCTTATTGAGTTCATCCTTTTGATCTATCTCATCATGAAACATTTGCATATCAACTGAAAAACCAGAATTGGCCTCATACTTGTCCTACATATCCATGGCTTGAATTAAGAGTTCAAGACTTAGCTGAGGTTCCTCCGTCACATCTGCAACCTCTAAGATATTTTGTAATGACCTTTCCTTTATCTCTTTTGAAGACTCATTGAGAACTATCCTTTCTCCTTCATGATCAACATCCTCTGTGAGAGGATCAAAAAATTTACTATTTGTACATTCATCATCAAGGGAATATTCTTCTTCAAATGGGAAGGAGAAAATTATTCTTCATCATCAAATTGATTTGCTGATTTTTCATGCTTAGATTGATTAGTAACATCCTCCTTTTCTGCACAAATTTTCATTTGAGGGCTACCACGTTCCATTCTAGACACACCTTATATTTTTGTTCCTCGTCATCATAAAATTGAAAGTTAAAGTCTATACCTAATGGAAGGGGTATACTTGGACCAATCAAGAAAGGAAATTCCACATCTTCCTCCGAGGCTACAAAGTAATTCTCGGTATTTTTATTCTTGGCATACACTTTTTTCTCATGACTACCTTCTCTCTAAACAATGTATTTCATCCTTCTGATAGGAAGAAAATTTTTCATCACACATTTGACTGGTATTATATCATATGACCAATCCAAATTCATTACTCCACCTATCTCCTAAAAAAATATCTTGTTGAGCAAGATGCCATATCTAATTTGGAATGTTTCACAAGATTTTGGGACCTGAATTGTTTTCTAGAAATTTCATGCGAGGACCAAATTGAGCATTTTTAAATTGACCAAAGAGGGGTACTTCCTTGGTCTCCATAGAATAACACTAACCTTTGACATGTGCCAAAGTGAAACCAAGGTATTTTTCATGACATTATCCAAAGCTCCACAATAAATGATGAAGTTGTTCAGTATATACCCATTGATCAACAAGGAAATAGTGAATGGTTCTATCTTCTTAGCTGTGGAGGTTGTGGAGGCAAGATATTTGTGGTGTAACAACCTATTTATTATGCTTATTAACTAGGAATTATTTTAATTTTCCAACTTAAACATTTTCCTTCAATGATATAAATATAAACCCAACATTTAAATCTAGCATAATATAATTACAATTGTTCAGATACAAATCAATAAATCATGTGCAAGATTATGGGTCAACTAGATCCTACTAAATCCCCCATAAAAACTCTTTCGAGTTAGTATACAAAATATACCAATAGTTCCCTTATCAAAATTTATTTACAAGTGTTATTCTAAGTGTCTACCGGGATTTCAATCAATCGAATATCATTCAACATCAAACACTTATGCTAGAACTAGGTGCATCCTGATAGTGTACTACCATACACTACTTTGGCCAAATTTTTAGAGTCATGTATTCCATGCTCAGTTTCATGATGGAACATTCGTCAATAGAAACATGTCCCATCACCATATCACTTGATCCAGTTATCAGAATTGAATTAGAAAGTTAAGTATTAATCATTTATAATCGTATAGAGTTTATATCAATAATAACTAATATATAATGTGTGAAGGAATTATGTACATTAACCTCTTCATTCAATATATTTTCCTTTTCTCATTGAAAAATATCAATTCATTCCAAACTAGGTAGCACTCAAGTAATAACAACACCCATAAATGTCCCATACTAGTTATGTGAGTTGCGATTACAAGAATCCTATTCTAGTTTTAACTAGCACAAGGCTTAAATCAATTCAAAATTTGTTTATGCCTTGTCACTACCTAATAACAAGTGTTAGGCCTATTGAGTTAACTTCGGTTGAATCCGGTCAACTATACCTTGTTCAAGTGGTCACAATGTACTTGGTCCTTAACATCTATCTTATGTAGGTACATTATTTTAAATCCCCTTTTTCCCACTTTTGTCATTTCTTAGAGGATGGATTATAATTGACCAACATTGTAATCCTCATTTGGACTATGCATTATTACAACTTATTGTTTCAACACCATATTTATTTATTCCTCTAAGTCTTCTAAACAATATTATTATGACACCACCATTTGTTTGCACTAAGAATTTGGTTGGCTTTCATTACTGATTGCATTATTTATTTTTCCCTCTATTATACCTAATCAACCATATGAGGTACATCAGACAACATTGAGAATCACATTTATCCATACTTGGGAGAAGAATTATATTTAATAACCACACATATCTTCCTTGATGCATATCATGATTCTAGATATTACTATTGTTTAATAGACATCTACCAATAATTACCTTTTTCACATTTCATTGAAAAACTGTAATGCACACATCATTGATTTAGATCAACAACACATCTAGGCTTCCATTAATATTCACTCTAGTCTGAATTTTTATATATCAAGAAAATAATCATTAAAAAGGTAGGATTTCATCCATAATATTGGTGACCAGAAAATAGAACCTCTTTACACACATATAAGGAAGGTGTTGTTGTTAAAACAACAACATAGATATTCTAATCATGGGGATAAAAACCTCATAATCAATACATGTTACATGGCCAAAAAGAGTCTACCAACAATAATCAAATATGCATTAAGCCCTATGGATATACTATCATCTCAATGGAATATATCATTTTCACTTAAAAGTAACTACATTCTTTTCTATCTTGTTATTATACACAAATGATCATGAAATTCAAATCATCTTTTCCTTTTCACACTCGAGAATACCTTTATTCCTGCATTTTTAAAATAATGTACAATATTGCACATGGTTAGTTCTATGCAAACCGGCATGGAAAAATCAACTCTTATTCATGTTATTATGTTTCAAACTAAATGATCCTAACAAGGTTTTCCCTTTGTTCATGCATACTTTCCCTGTTTATAAATGATTAACAACAAAAACAAGTCATTTTCTACATAGTGAATACGGTCTCATACCCAAATTAAAATAAGAAATCAACATACCATCAAGATTTAGTTGTCATTATAATATTTGATAAGAATGAAGTAAGGAAATACATGTATCACAAAACTTCAATAAGCTCAAAACCCAAACAAGTTCTTTCCTTGAAGTAAATATAAATTTTTAATGGAAGGCTTAAAATCAACAAAAGATTCAAACATTAACAGTTAGGACACTCTGTACCCCATCTTAAGAAATGCACGAGTTCTATAAAAAGAACATTTTAAGGCCCAAGTTTACATAACCATCACCATTGATAGTCATAAATTCAATTCGATCAAGTATGGAGGATAACCACACTCACCTATTAAACCAATACACAAAATAATCGAGTGTAAAACCCAAATCTAAGGGATTTAGCATCAGATTAAAGGTTTCAACAAGGTGTAATTTGGGACAATACTTCCAGCCCATTTGATTTGCTAAGTCCTTAATCATCAATCGACCTCATAGGTCGAGAACAAACTAGATATTGTTGTAGTAAAACGAAGGACCCCGGACAAATACCCACTACTATTTTACAAAACTTAAGAGAATACCATTAAATGGTATATTGAATACATTACTTATCTAAGAGTCAAAGAAAAATCCTATTCAACCCGAAGATCTCGAAGACCAATATTTATAGACACCCAAATACAAAATGAGTTTTATAATTCATGAAACCACTTTGTGACCAAAAGCAAGGATTTATCTTAGATAATTCTTTATATATAAAGCATAACATTCTAATCGTTACACATATTTGCATCATAGTATGAGAAAACCCGCTACCTATTTAACATCATAGTTTTGATATCCCTGCAACCACAAGATTGAATCGCATTCCGAAATCGATAAGGTCATGGTATTATCAATATCACATACTTCTTGGTATATCCATGATTTTCTTAGATCCAAATTACCCATTTCCGAAAAAAAAGAACAGTTTATTGATCATATACTTATCGAAAAAAAAAAATTCATTCAACCCAGAATAAACCCATCCCTAGTTACAATGGAGAAACCCAATTCTCAATAGATTTACCGCTTAACAAACAAGGGATTCGATTTCATAGAAAAATACAAGACCCATATCAGATTTTCTTAGTAAAAATAACATAGAAGGAAACCCTTATTATTTTCATTTATTTCAAAATGTAATAACAAAAATAAGGTAGAGTAATCCATGTTCGATGTTATCCAAAATTTACCCCAAGGTGATTTTGATAACTTGCACAATTTCTTTAGACTTGGATAGATAGAAATGGTGAAAACAAGAAATCTGGATTTTGGGGGCACGCCTTTGATTTTCTATAACTCCCCTTTTCAAGGAAAATCTAAGGAGTTAGCTAAAATTTTCTTTTAAAATGGGGAAAAGGCATGTTTTAATGTATTGCGGGTCTAAAGGATGCGGATGGAACAATTGCGGATTGAAAAGGCATGTTCCTCGTCCTTCACTGGGTCTAAAATGCTAAGGAAACAATGAATTGCAGATAAGGTGAAAGTTTGGGGCCAAAACGATACAAGTGCCACAAGGACATGAGTTTCCCAAAATCCACAATACCTGCAATATAAAGGGAAAGTGGTTTAATGCAGATTATAAGAGCCCGCGTGGAACACCCCGACCCTAAACTTCAAATGAGCATAACTTTTGACCCGAAGCTCGATTTTGAAAAAATTAGACTTTTCGGAAAGCTCTCAACATCCTCTACGCCACAAAAACTAGATTTATTATTTTTAGTAAGGGTAGGTGGGTGAAAATAAAAGAAACATCTCCAGATCTAAAAATTTAAATGTTCAGTCCCGTAAAATGCAAGAAATCCCTAGCAAACTCAAAATAGCTGCTCACACTCAGAGGGTCATAACTTGAGCAATTTTTAACGGATTTTCACAAAATTGGTCTCATTAGAATTGTGGTTCTAAGTCTAACATAGAGAAATCAAGAAATGTAGAAATTGATTAAAAAACAAATTATGGTATTTTAAAGGAAAACAATCCTAATTCTGTTTGGTTATTGAAAAGTGGTTGGAGAAGCATTTAATGAGCATGGGAAATCATTCTTCACTGCTGCAAGTTATGGGGAACCTTGAGATTACTTCTACAGGTCCAAAACCACTAACCACACTCATTTATCATGACTTGTAATCAATTGGGAAAGGGAATTTTGGGAATTGCATCCTCTCTCTCTCTCTCTCCTCTCAAAATTCTATAAATTGGAGTGTTGGGTTCATTGATAAAAGAGGATAGTTTTAGTAGCAAAACTATGTCATTTTAATATTATGAAGGAAATGTGATGTGGGCATTTATAGTGGACTCCTTACATGGTGATCTAGGCCTTCCCTTTGTAATAGTTTAGACTGTGCATATTAATGAAGTAATAGATGCAAGTTTGTGGATGTATCTTCCCTTATGTTTGTTTGCATTCTCCTTGCCTCTCTAATATTATTGCAGAAGTTTGTGTCTACTTTGTGCTCTTGCAAGGATATATTATTGTTGTGTATGCATGAAAATGTGTTTTGAATGTTGTTGTTAGAATGCGGAGAATGTTTATCACCCTCTCTAATATGCATTTTGCTTCCATTTTCACATATTGGGAATTATTCTCACACCCTTATTTTGGTGCATCACCTATGTAGTGTAGTTTTACATCATTTACATGTTATTTCTCTCTCCTGGTCCCTTAGAAATTGTAGGATAAAGATAGTTAGTAGCTTCATCTCAGTATAGTTAGTTTGCACTAGGTTTAGGAAGAAGAACCAACTTTCTTTGGAGGTCTATCTCAAGTAGCAAGTCCCACAACTTGGAGATAGTACCCATGTTACCTAGTCACATCATGAGCTCAACAACACACACTTGTGAAAATTGGAGGGTGCTCTGATTTGGTGATAACACCTAGTAATTGAAATATCTTCAATAACCCTTTTTCCCCTCAATATAAAGAATCCACATGCACGAGTAGCAGATATTTTCTTTCAGCTCAACCCCATCAAATCCCTCCATTCCATTCTATTTATCCAAATAAATACCTCGTATCTTCCCAAAATTTTTGACTAGAACTAGGTCTTAAAATTTTGCAAAAATCCCAATAGAACTCTACAAAAATCCCCAATAACTAAACCCTGAATTAGCTCCTAAAAATCAACATACGCAGAGTTCATGCAATAATGAGCTAAAAAGGGAGATAAGGAATCCATCGTGGAAAATCCTACGAGACTAGAATGAAGACATGCATAATATGTTCTCTAGGAAGCTCATAGTTTTCTAGGAATTAAATGCATATTAAATACATTCATTTCCTTAGTCCTACGAAGTGACCTTTTATAACTTTAGCAAATCTTCCATCTAGTTTTGGCATTGGTCTAAATGGTTCATTATAATAATATTAATAATGAACTTGGCTAATGGAAAACTAATCCAAGTTTATCACAACCAGTTTACATGACATTTTTTTGCTAATAAGGGCATGGTCCCATGGAGCCACTACAGGTGTTATTTTTCTGATGCAGGTGCTCCCATGTTTAATTTTTCAACCAGCTATAAGAAACAATGGAATCTTGACACGAAATTAGTATCTCCACATTTTTGGCCCATTCAACTTAAGGGGTGGCTGGAGAGGGGGAGATGAAAATATCTTGCTACGGTTTATGTGTTTTTATTTCCATCTGGTAACACGCATGCATTCACGCCACTTTTTATTGTCAATTTAGAGGGAAATTTTTCTATTTATATACCAGCATATCAACATTATTTGTAAGCATTTCTTTGGAGGTGGATATGTGAACATTGAGAAAAAATCATCTTGCAGTGCTTTGGAAAATAGTGGGTAGACTCTAGGAAGTTGTAGACAATGGGCAAAATCGACAAGTTGTAGAAAGTGGGTAGAATTTTGACAAGTTTTAGGTTTGTAATTTTGCACTCCACAAGCTTAAATTTCAAAGAATACCGATTCGTAAAAATAAATTCATTTCCATATCATTCTATGTATATAATGTTGAATGGTGTTTCATAAAGGTTACTAGAAGGCACTTGGGAATGATCTATAAGATTTGTGGATAAAGTTAAGGAAAACCTATATATATCTCAAACAATTCAACCAAACAAATGCTAAAATAGCCACATATTTTAAACTCCAGGACCAAAAAGTCTCACGCACATACATAATAAGAGATTTAATTTCTTTTCTTTTCATAATGCATACATGTTCTTGAGGTAATATAGAGCATGTAGGCATGCTACATCCACTTGTTAGTAGAGAAATGGTATATCATAAATTATGTTGATTAGGTTCCTACCTAGAAAATTATTGGGATCTGGTATGTAACCCCCTATTAATTATTTTGTGGCTCACAAAATCTCACTTACTCATGTGTGGATTAACATTAAAATCATTGGGAATAGGAGGAAGGATTTGGTACATGTTTTGAGTTGGGTTTTACAATTACATCGAAATGCTAAATTTACAATCGATGGGAAGAGATAAGTAGGACAAATAAATTGAACATCGAATTAAAAGATAATTTAGGACGACAATGTGATTGATTTTTGTGTACGATTAGATCCAAACAAGGATATTAATCAAGATCTTAAAACAAAAATACTCCCTAATAATTAAAAATCAATTGCTCGGATGTCATAGAGATTCTTTTTGATTTCATCAACCTCCCGTAAATCAATCTAAAATCATTTCACCAAAATTTGTATCATAATGTTAAATTCATTTCCATACTTTAATCTTGAATTTTTCTTTTAATTCATTGGATGTCCTATGGGTTGGACTCTGCTATCCATATTTTTCCCCCAAGGTAAAATATTGGATCATAACAACCCCACAATGAAAGAACCTAAGAAATCACGTTCGAACTCGTAAACAGTTACATGAGGGACTCTATAATGGAAGTGGTCAGGTTTATGAAGAACAAACAACCATGTGTGGGAGAAATAAAGAAGACGGCTCTATCAAGTGGACCCAAGCCTTAAATTCATTTTATAGCTTTCAGGTAGGCTCAGAAATAGAACAAAAAGGTCGAGGTAGAGGTACAATATCAAAGAAGCCAGGAGTGGTTAAACGCAAAAACAACAAAGATCCGAGTCCTGGGCTCAAAACAATTCAGAATGAGTCAAAAAAATAGCTAAGTATGGAGGATGTTACAGAAAGAGCCACGTGTCAGAATGACACTTCTCCAAGGGTGAGTCCAAGAAAGGAATCTCAAACAAACGACATGCCTCCACTCATCCAGACCCCAAAAATTTTGTAACCATTGAAAATTCTTTAGTTAGATAGGAAGGTTTTAGGTGTCGGCTCGGAAAAATACAAGATGGGAGCATAATGTAGAGGCTCAAACAAGTGCTAGTTCACCACGTAGCCTGTGGTCCGAAAAAAGTAAGGTAAAGATAGTTGAAAAGTATAAGGACCCACAGAGGCTTCCAAGTGTCAACCCAATGGTCCTTCAAGGGGAAAATCTTGAAGTTTCAAAGTGAACACGTTGCCTCCATGTGTCTACTCTCTTAGAAGGGAATAAATCCATTTGAATATTCAATGCATAGTGGGAGGTGACAGAGAGTACTAAGTGTCTAAATGGTGCTAACACAAGGGTGAATCAGAGAGAGGGTTCTTAAACAAGTTCCAGGACCACCGTGTGTCCCCTGGTCAAGCAATAGACCCCACCGAGAAAATGACTTAGCCGAGAAACAAAGAAATGAAATAGGTGGTGGATGAAACCACAT
The DNA here is from genome assembly GCA_018340775.1 of Taxus wallichiana var. yunnanensis. Classification (NCBI taxonomy): domain Eukaryota; kingdom Viridiplantae; phylum Streptophyta; class Pinopsida; order Cupressales; family Taxaceae; genus Taxus; species Taxus wallichiana. Next base: position 312,615,891 of record CM031236.1, read on the forward strand.
GTCTACCCTATGCAATTCCAAGAGAAATATAGAGGCCGCCTTCAGATAAGTGCCAGCCCTCCACGTGTCCCATATTAAAAAGGGGGCCCATTTTTTGAACTGGTTTTCCCGCCCTTTTTGTACAGACCCGATACAAACTTTGAAGGGGCATATATTCCTACTCGGGGCTCGAAATATTGCAAATCTGACACCATTGGAAAGATCTCAGCTTCTCCCATTCCATGGTAATTTGAAACTTTAAGTTTGGAGAGGTTATATAAATGAAAATGGAGAAAACATCTTCAGGCCATTAATGCGGGATCCATCTACCCCAACAACCAGATCAGATTCAATCTACTCCGTCATTTCCTCCTTTGAGGTGCTGGACCAAGGTAGATTTGGGGGTAGATTTTGTAGGAGACATTAATAGTAGTGGTTGGGATTTGACCTACTTTTCCTGTTTCTCTCTCTTTCTTTCTTCTCTCTGATTGAGTCTATAAATACAGGATTAGAACTCATTGTGAAGGTTTGGACATTCTTCTATTTTACAGGCTCCCCTTTTCTTTTGGCAAAGGAACTCATGGAGTTTCAGACCTCCCTTCATAATTGTAACATGTTTCCTACCTCTTGGTTGTTTGTGATGCATTGTATCAATCTGCAGAGCAATAAAACATGTTTGTGATTGATTTTAGATCCTTTCTTGTCTCTTTTTCTTTCATCTAGTCTTTCATTACGCACCGCTTATCTGTGCTTGGTTATTGTATGCATTTTGTTGGTTTGTGTCTATCAGTAAAACAAATGTTCATCATTCCTTTGGTGCATCACCTTATAGCTTAGTTTTATTTCTCGCGCCCTTTTATCCTTGTCTCCTTAGTAAAATGTAGAGTAGATTTAGGAATAGGCCCTCTCGTAATTTTTCACACATGCACCTAAATAGAGGAATAGGAACCAACCTTTAACCTGGAGAGCTTTTCTGATTCTACAAGGTCCCACACTTTGGGAAAAGCTCAATGTTGTGCAATCACACCAAATGAATCTTCCTTAGAAAAGTGGATCGATGACTCATTTTTGGGTGCTATGAGTTTGTGCTAATGATTTTGGCATGCATGCTTTGTGGGACCAAGAATTCTCCATCTTTGTTACAAGAAGGATGATGTGCACTTCTGTGATTCTAAATTTTAAGTTCTTAAAACTACACATCTGGCGAATCCAAAAGGGACAAAATCCACTTGTTTCCAACAGTCCAAGTTTCCCAAGTTCATGAGAAGGATACAAACAAGGTCTAGAACAAGAGAAGAAGGACATTTTGTACACATACACTTGTCTCCAGATAGAAGGAGAAGAAGAAGAGCCCAAAAGTCTATATCTCCACCAAACATAGCCTTATCAACACCTCCTCCTAGTAGGTCATTCTTTCAATCAAGAAGGGTGCTCAGGCCAATCAAGATGGCACATCAACAACCAAATCCTTACATCAACTTCACTAGTAGCAGCCCACTTGCTCTAAATGCACAAAACCCAGTCCCTAGTGGCAGCATTGAAGAGCATCCCATATTTCACTGGAGAAAACCAAACTTTCCCTGGTGACCACGTCCAAGACATTACAAATGTCTTTACAATCCATGAGATCAATGAGATGGATATTGCAGTCAAGTTGCTAGCCTCTTCACTCAAAGGTAAAGCTTCACAATGGTTCAGGAGCCTTGAAGTAGGCTCTATTCAAAATTGGGACCAGCTGTGCACAACTCTTCACAACTAGTTTGGAGAAAAGGGGGATAACCTATCCTTGTTGGAGTAGCTGAAAACGATTAAGAGAGCTCCGAACGAGCAACTAATAGATTTCAACCTCAGATTTCAACGGACTTAGGATAGGATTCCAACAACAGTAAAGCCCACTAATGAAGGTGCCTTCTTATAATTCGTTAGAGCTTTAAATTCTAATGTTTCTTTTATGATTCAGTCAATGGGGGGCACAACCTTGCTTGCAACCTATAGTCTTTCCATAGGAGCTGAGAACCATTTGATTCAAGCTAGAAAAATTTCTCCTAGGCCATCCATGCCTCTTTACCCCAAGTTAGGAAACCTAGGTAATATCCAAATACCCACATTAGCTCCTATACCCACCCCCAAGAGTCAAAGTTCAGTTGAAGCCTCCACTTCATCATCTAACACCTCAAAGGAGCTTCAGGAAGTTATGAAACAACTGCAAAACTTGGGAAATGAGCTAGTAACCATCAAAAGAATAGCAGACTCAGAGCTCTAGGCCGTATCAGCCCTGTGCTCAATATCGTGCTAGACCCCCCCGTATCAATAAAATAGACCACCAACCCATGATGTAAATTAGAGTCAACATCAAGGGAAACCTCAAGTTGCTAGACCTTTCAGGTCATATGATTCAAACACATAGACTCAACATCAAGAGAATTGGTTCCAGTATAGAATAACATGGCACAAGAATATGATTGGTGTTTCCCATGCAATCAGCCACATAATCAGTTGATGTGTTTTAATGGTGCACTAAATTAGGCTCTGATGGTGCAAACTGTTGGTGTGTCACAAGAACCTAGCCAAGAAGAAAATAAGCAGCAAGGAGCTCAGCAAGAGGGACCCCCAAGTGAAACTATGCTTGTCAATTGGTAGGTTGAGGACTTTTGTGGAATGAATCAGACCCCTTCTTAAAGTATAGCTGCCAAAGACTGATCCAAGAAGAGAAATATTGGAGAAGGAAATTCACCAAGCTTAGGTGATCCTCAACCCTCCGTTGCTCCACAAGGTATTGGCATTCAAAATACAACTCCCAATATGCAGAGTCAATCCAAGCCACCTTCCAGATCTACTCAGGCACCGGTTGTAATAGCCCATGTGCAAGAGAAAAATGTACCAAGGAAGGGGAAAAAAGGACAACTCATTTAATATCATTGATAAAATGAAGAGGACAAGTGTGAACATTTCACTATGGGAGTCTTTGTCCATCCTAGGGTAGAGGATCTATTACAGATGTCATACAAAATTGTTCAAGCTCAAATTAACCCCTAGCCATGAAGAGAAAGTAATTTCCAATGTGGCTCAACCGAGAGAAACCATGGAGAAAAACGAGGTAAGAATTTGAAGCCTCCTCCATTTTATGTTTCATTAATCATTAGAGATAAATTAGTGCACAACTTCATGATTGATTTGAGGGCAAGTATTTATGTAATGCCCAAACAAATAGCTGACTAACTAGGCCTCCAATATGAAGTCACCTCTAAAGGAATAATACAATTGGATGGGACAACAATGACCACTATTGGAATAATCAAGGATCTAAGTCTCACTTTACATGCCTACCCTAACATGACTGTATTGTAGAACGTATCAGTTATAGACTTGCCACCACATTTTGTATTGTGTTTTTCTAGGGACTTCACTACCAAAATTGGAGGATATTTTTCTATTGACTGGTCGCATATGCTATTTAGAACAAGGTATGGAGTGAAGGCCACAATTAGATCTGAACCCATAACAGATTATCACATTGATTCCTATGTGCCTAGTCCAATCAATGCAAACTATTTGGCTTTTGATCAAGAGGACCTCCTAAACACTTCTGAGGTAGATACCAAAGTAGGGTGTATCCCGAACCTGAATCTTGATGAATGTGGTCAAAAGGCATGATTTTGATCCCTATAAGGAGATGGAATAATTTTAAATAGGATTCTACTGCCTACATAAAGAGAATCATCCTCTTCCTGACATCATCAAGCCAAAACACAAAGATGATAATGAAGTATGGCAATTGTTCTTTGATGGCTTGAGGAGAAAACAAGGAGCCAAAGGAGGAGCTATGATTGTGTCCCCCTAAGGTATGAAGTATTATTTGGCCTTCAGATTTCAGTTTTCCTACTCAAATAACACTATAGAATATGAGGCTTTGGTCCATGGATTACATTGGGCCAGAAGACGAGGAATCAAGAACCTACAAGTGTTTGGTGATAGTGAGTTGGTTGCCAATCAAGTTCAAAGGACAAAATGCTTGTCAAAAATGACCTACTCAAAAGCTACAAGAATAGGGTATGGGACCTCATGGAGGATTTCAAAGCCTTCAACATTGTGTCCATACCTAGAAAGGAGAACGAAGTTGCTGATAGGCTTGCAGTAGTTGGAGCAACATTTGATGTGGTTGACAACATCAAGAGGGACAAAGAATAACCACATATCCATGTGATTGTGAGGCCAACAGTGCTAGATAATAACACATGCTGGCAGGTGTTCAAGAATGATCAGCAGATCATCAAATTTTTGCAAGAGGAAGCTGAGTTCTCAGCTAGGAATCAAAGTAGATTAGAGCAGTAGTATGGAGATCAAGTACGCATCTGGACATGAACAAGCTTCCCAAAGGCTTAGTGACATTGGATTCTATATTCAATCCCAATCATCAGTTTCAAAAGAAAAGGCTAATATATAGATCAAAGGAGAAGATTCAGAGTCAATTCTAGTTGGAGAAGGCAAAATGCTTCAAATTGGAAAAGTGGCCACCGAGCAAGAAAGGTATGAATTTGTTCAACTTTTCCAAGAGTTTCTAGACGTAATTGCTTGGAGCTATGAGGACCTCTAAGGGTTCAATCTGAAGTTATCACAACAAAAAAATCAAATTAGATCTAGCTACTAAGCCCATTAGGCAAAAGAAGGACCAGTTAATCCACGTATTAAGCCTCTAATAAAGAAAGAGATGAACAAGCTGATAGAGGAAAGTATCATCTTTCCAATCAAACACTCAAGATGGGTCGTAAACTTAGTCCCAGTAAGGAAGAAGAATGGAGAGATTAGGTTGTGTGTTGACTTCCGTGACTTGAACAGAGCTTCCCTCAAAGACCACTACCCACTCCCCTCAATGGAGCAAACATTTCAGGTGGTGTCTGGATCAAAGAGATTCTCCCTCCTAGATGGATACTGAGGTACAACCAGATCATGGTGAAAGAAGATGATCAATTCAAGATGACTTTCACCACTAAATAGGGCACCTATGCCTACTAGAAAAATGCCATTTGGTTTTTCTAACACCTGAGCCACTTTTCAAAGGGAAATGGATATGGCATTCAAAGGGTTGATCAACAAAATAGTGCTGATCTACCTAGATGACATTACTGTGTTCTCCAAAATGTAAGAGACCACCTTTTTCACCTAAGGAAGGTGTTTCAAAGGTGTAGAAGATTCGAGGTATCATTGAACCCCAAAAAATACATATTCTTGGCCCATGAAGGTAGACTTCTGGGCCACATTGTGTGAAAAGAAGGTTTGGCAATTGACCCAGAAAGAGTTGAAGCTATAAGAGAATTTCCATTGCCAAGCCACAAGAAGTCTCTTTAAAGATTCTTAGGAAAAATAAATTTTGTCTGAAAGTTCATCCCAAACTTTTCTGCCCTTGTCAAGCCAATCACGTTGATGTTAAAGAAAATTTTAATGTTTAGGTGGACAAAAAAGGAAAATCAAGTTTTGAGGCTATCAAAGAAGCCATATCACAAGCCCCAACTCTTGTGAATCCAGATTTTTCTAAGGACTTCATATTATATGCCTTTGGTGGTAGTGACACAATTTCTACAATCCTAGTACAATAAAACAAAGAAGACATGGAGTAGCCAATTGCTTTCTTCAGCCAAGGTCTAGAAGATTATGAGGTGAGATACTCCTTCATCAAGAGGCAGGTCCTGGAAGTGATCAGAGGATTGAAGAAGTTTAAGCATTTGGTTTCAAACAATAAAATCCAACTATTAGTCTCCCATGCAAGAGTTAAAGACTTCCTTCTTAGCAAGGATCTAAATGAAAAGCGTGCAGGGTGGATCACTCATGTCATGGAGTATGACATTGAGATCAAGGTCACTAAGCTAGTCCGTGGGAAGGGATTGTGTGAAAAGCTGGCCTTGAGTCAACAAGAAGAAGCAAGTGATGGAAAATAAGTTGTTTTGGTCCTATAGGATAGTCAGGAGGAAGAAAATGAGGATGTTCCCACTCCTTGTTGGACTCAAAACATGGTGCACTTCCTTCAAACAGGCTTGTGTCTTCAAAAATGAATAAAACAAAGAGGAGACATTTTAGACTACATGCCATCCCATATGTGCTCATTGACGATGTATTGTTAAAAAGGGACATCAATGGCATTCTGTTAAGGTGCATTGGGACAAATCAAGTTGAGAGAGTATTACAAGAATTCCACGATGAAGCAATTAGAGGACATTTTTCTTCTCAAGTGACAACACTTAAGATCATGAAGACAGGTTAGTATTGACCCAGAGTGTTTAGTGATTGCTATGCATGGATCAAAAAGTGTAAGAACTGTGCATTCTTCAGAGGCAAGGAAAAGCTAGCAACACTACCATTGCATCCAATTTCAGTAGATTGGCCATTCATGCAATGGGGATTGGACTTCATTGGGGTCATTAATCCAAATTCAAGCCAAGGCCATAAATGGATTATGATGGCAACAAACTATTTCACCAAGTGGACCGAGGTAGTGGCACTCAAAGAGGCTAATGAGTCCAGCATATTAGATTTCTATGAAGGGATAGTGACCAGATTCAGAGTGCCAACCACCATTATATCAGACAATGCATTGGCATTCATAGGTTCCAAAATCACAGGATGGGCCATGAGGAATGGGATTTACCTAAGCACTTCATCAAATTATTACCCTCAGGGTAATGGCCAAGCAGAGTCTACAAATAAGAACCTGTTGAAGATCATCAGAAGAACTCTGGATAAAAATCAGAGAACTTGACACATGAAACTCAAATAGGCCTTATGGGGTGATAGGATAACACCCAATAGGTCTATAGGAAACTCTCCATTCAAACTTGTCTATTGGAAAGAGGCAATATTTCCTATATCACTTGAATTGTCAGCATTAGAACTCATGAAACAACTGGAGGTGTCTAAGTTTGAACCAATGGAGGCCAGGTATGCAGAGCTAATGGAATTGGAAGAGACCAGAGAACATGCACTTCAAATAATAGAGAAGGATCAAGCTTCAATCAAGATATACTTTGACAAGAAGGTAAGATAAAGGAACTTTCAGGAGGGAGACCTAGTTTTGAAATGGGATGCAGATTGGGAAAAACTAGGAAGGCATTCCAAGTTTGATGCCATTTAGAGTGGCCCTTACATGGTCACAAATGTAAAAGTAGCAATTCTTTCCAATTGTCTACCTTGGATGGTGTAGAATTGTAGATTCCATTGAATGGAATCTATCTTAAACACTGCTACTAGAAGGGAAGTTCTCACCTTATATATATTAGTTTAGTTTCTCATTCCTTTAAGTGCTTATATGCATTGTCTTGTTGTAGTTTAGGTTACTTTTATCCTAAGTGCTTTGCACACTTTGCATGATTCTACTTGGAACATGCATAATTTAAAAAATTTTATATAGTTGTGGTTCTATTTTTTGCTCTTACACAACTCATTCAGAAACAGATGAATGCCAAGGTCAAAACAATTTTCTACTCTCAAAACCATTGTTTCAAGATTTATTATGAAGGTTGAGAGTGCAAACAATCATGCTCATGAACCAAAGGAAGAATCAATATCAGACCATCATTCTCAACTCCATGCCCAACGGATACGACAAGGTAATTGGTATTTTCCTCTAGCAGGTAGATACCCCGTGAATCACCAAATTGTTATCCATATTTTGCCCCCTGGGAAAAATATTGGATCAGAATGACCCCACACTGAAAGAACTTGAGAAATCACATTCAGAACCTACAAAAAAATTACAGAGGGTATCTATAATGGAAGTGGTGGGGCCTGTGAAGAAAAAAATAACCCTGTGTGGGAGAAATCTAGAAAATGACTCTGTTGAGCGGACCCGGGCCTTAAATCCATTCTACAGGTTTTAGGTAAGCTCGAAAATAGAACAACAAGGTCAGAGGTAGAGGAACAATATCAAAGAAGCCATGAGCGGTTAAAGGAAGAAATGGCGAAGATCCAAAGTCCTCAAGCTCAAAATAGTTCAGAATGAATCCAAAAATCAGCTAAGTATGGAGGATGTTGTGGAAAGAGCCACATGTTGGGCGGTGCTTCTCAAGGGTATGTCTAAGAAAGGAATCTCAAACAAGTGGCACGCTCCACGTGTTTAGGACCCCAAAAGTTATGCGTTTGTTGAAAATTCTTCAGTAGACAGGAAGGTGCAGTGTCAACTCCGTGCAAATCCAAGATGGGAGGTAAATGTAGAGGCTCAAACAAGCACCCGATTCACCACGTAGCCCAAGTGGTCTAAAAAAGTAAGGTAAAGATAGTTGAAAATTCCAAGGACCCGTGGAGGCTTCCAAGTGTCAACCCGACGCTCCTTCAAGGGGAAAATCTTGATCGAGAGTTTTAGTGAGCGCAGAGCCTCCACGTGTCCAGTCTCTTCGAAGGGAACAGAGTTGGTTGAATAGTCAATGCATAGTGGCAGGCTGGCAGAGAGTGCCAAGTGTCCAAATGGTGCTAACTCAAGGGTGAATCAGAGAGAGGGTTCTCAAACAAGTGCCAGACCGCTGCATGTCCCTAGTCAAGGAATATGACCCTATCGAGAAAAGGACTTAGCTGAGAAACAAATAAATTATGAATCAGGCCAGTAGATGAAGCCATGTGTTAGCCCTGCGCCATTCCAAGAGAAAAATATAGAGGCCACCTTCAGACAAGCGCTAACCCTCCACATGTCCCATATTAAAAAGGGGGCATGTTTTTCAAACTAGTTTTCCCACCCTTTTGTATGGACCCGATACAAACTTGAAGGGGCATATCTTTCGACTTAGGGCTTGAAATATTACAAATCTGACACCGTTGGAAAGATCTTGGCTTCTCCCACACCAAGGAAGATCTGAAACTTTAAGTTTGGAGAGGTTAGGTAAATTAAAATGGATAAAACATATTCAGGGGCATTAATGCGGGATCCATCTACCCCAACAACCAGATCAGATTTGATCTACTCCATCTGTTTCCTCCTTCTTCGAGGCGCCGAACCAGAGATTGATGCAATAAAGGTAGATTTGGGGGCATATTTTGTAGGAGACATTAATAGCAATGGTTGGGCTTTGACCAGCTTTTCCCATTTCTCTCTCTTTATTTTTTCTCTCGATCAATTCTATAAATACAAGGTTAGGACTCATTGTGAAGGGTTGGACATTCTTTTGTTTTGCAGGCTCCCCTTTTCTTCTAGAAAAGGAACTTGTGGAGTTTCAAACATCCCTTCAAAATTGTAACATGTTTCCGCCTCTTGGTCATTTTGATGCATTATATCAATTTGTGGAGCAATAAAACACACTTTTGATCAATTTTAGATCCTTTCTTGTCTCTTTTCCTTTCATTTGGTCTTTCATTATGCATCTGGTTATCTATGCTTGGTTATTGTATCCATTTTGTTGGTTTGTGTCTATCAAGAAACCAATGTTCATCATTCCTTTGGTGCACCACCTTAGAACTTAGTTTGATTTCTCATACCCCTTTATCCATGTCTCCTTGGTAAAACATAGAGTAGATTTAAGAATATGCCCTCTGCAATTTTTCACACATGCACCTAAATAGAGGAATGGGAACCAACCTTTAACCTCGGAGAGCTTTTACGATTCTAAAAAGTCCCACACTTTGGGGAAAACTCAATGTTGTGCAATCACACCAAATGAATCGCCTTAGAAAAGTGGATCTAACGACTCATTTGGGGGTGTTGTGATTTTGTGCTAATAGGACCCAAGACACTTGTTGTGTAGCTCTGATTTGTTGCATGGAAGCTCAGTCTTACTTTTTTGACCAATCCCACTCAACATGTACTTTAGTCTCAACTCTAAATCTCTAGACCTCTTTTCCATTGTTGTTAGGAGTACTTCCAATTATTAGATTGCACCTAAATCCTCTTCCTTTTTTCTTGTAGTCACAAAGTAAACTTCCTAGTTGAGACTAAGCTAAGATGAGTGCAGTCATATAAATTTTCACTCAAGATATAGTTTAAGGTCTTGTTTAGCTAACAAAGGTTTCCCCTTGTACTTACATATTCTCTAGATCGGTAATCATCTCCAACTATGAGAATCCAAATATGTTTAGCAAACAATAGTCTTTGTCATATAAGTGTGATTTCAAACTTATTAATTCATTCTAGCATTACAACCTAGTGTAAATTTAAGCTCAAGAAAAAATACTAAAGAGCAACTAATTAATTCCTATTGAACTCAAAATATCAGGGTACCTTCTAAACTCCGTATCTTCTTTTAGTGAAGGTCTTTGGGTTCCTTTCTTGTTCAAGTTGGTAAATACCATTGTATAAACCATCCAATTATCACAAATGCATATAAAATTTTCTAGCCACTTAGATCAATCATATATGACTTCGTAAATGTTCCATCCACTTATATCAATTAGAAATTATGTGTATTTGAATCATATCTTTGGTGAGTCATTGTGAACCTCAATAAAAGAAAATTGTATTAAAAATCTTTCATACTTTTAGTTATTGTTTGTTAATGGTATAGTCTATTCATTTGTTTTGAATTTTCATAATTTAGGGATTTCTTATTATCATTCATTTTTTTTTTTTAGCTGATAATTGTTATCAAAAGAGAGTCTTTGTCCTTTAAGTTTATCCGAACTTGGTGAATGCATTGTTTTATTTTTTATTGTTTTTTCTTCTGAAAATTGTGTTTGTTAAATGAGGAACCATTGTTTGCAAATAGGCGGTTGATTCACTTTAAATTTGTAAGAATAAATATCCCTCTTCTATTCTTAAGTTTTAATTATTTTCTTTGTTAAGGGTTATGGGAACATGGATGGTGATGTCTTTTGAAAAACACCCACTAGGATGTAAGGTCAAAATAGAAGACGAGGACATCATTTGAAATAGAAAATGGTGACATCCTACGAAATAAAATCTATCATTCAGAAATAGAATGTGGGAGTATATGACTAAGGGTATTGCCATGATTCATTCAAATATAGTAATTAGGAGATGTAGGTACATGCTAGAATGATCACTTAACACAAGTTTACTATTATCACTAATCATGTATTTTTATAATCAAGGTGCCTTTTTTAAAATAGTGCATTGTAGTATATTAGTGAATCACCATGCATATGAATGTAGAAATTGAAAAAATATGTGAGTCTTCAAGGTCAAAGCTTGCTTGTGTTCTATTTTAATTGATCAAGATTATATTTAAATTTGGGTATGTGGGTGATTTTTAAATTCAAAATAATTGGTGATAATGATTTGTTTATCTTTACATTATGTGTATTTAAATATTTGATTGTATATTTTATTGCAGGTTTAAGCGAAGGTTTTTTCCTTCTTTGTTGTCATGGATAAATCATTATATCGTCCAAATCCAGTGAAGGGTGGTTTTAGGAGGTTCACTGCAATGCTTTCAAAAATTACATAGCAGATGATGAGATGGATGACTACCCTTACTATGTGCCAAGTACACAAATGAGAAATGAAGAAGTAATCATTCCTACTTATGTTCCAAGTACAAAAAGACAATTTATGAAGTAAACATTCCTACAAATGGTATTCACTCGGAACATATCAATTATTACCCTCTTCATCATGAGAAAATGTCATTCAAATAACCACATAGACAAGGAAATCAGCCTTCAATTCCTCCTGCACAAAATGGTAGGGCTCGTTGGAGCATCGCAGACACTATCATCCTTATTGAAGAAAAGTGTACTAAAAGAGAAACCTAAATCAACAGAGGAAAAATGAAAATAACTATAACAACAAGTGAGAAACGGAGAATTATGGAATATTATTGATGTGTTACCGATTACAAAAGAGTAAGATACTATGAAGCACATATACCTTCTAGGCATGATAGTTATTGGAGTATGGCAGTCGAGAGAGAGATGAAAAGAATCTTCAAAAAAATTCCATGAAACTCTTTGATGCCATGGATATTATCTTTGGTAATGATAGAGCTATTAATCCTAGTAAAATGTTGATTGATACTTGACACACATTATGCATTCGGTGAGGGTGGGTCTTATCCAATTGAAAATGAGCCAGTGATAGAGAGTGAGACATTGGCAACGATTGGTGAAAGCTCGTTGAATACTAGAAAGGAAAAGGATAAACTTTCAAGCTGGTAAAAATGGAAAACCGAAACAAAACAAAAGTATTAAAGACAACATTATTGATTTATGAATTTTAGATGGCTAAAGAGGGTCATATGAAACACCATGAAATAGATTGTGAAAGGGAAGATAATAATGAGGAAAGACTGTTCAAAATATAGGAGAAAAAAATTAATGTGCAAATGAACATGGTTTCAGCTATGAATGCTATTAGACATGCAATGTTGAAGATGACAGAGTCATTTTCAAATGACAAATAATTCTTCAAATCACATACTTGGATTATATTGTTGTCATTTTTTCTCTTTAGTGAATCTTCTAATTACTTGTTATGAGACTGAAATAAGTATATTAGTAAAGATGTATTTGAAAATTGTTTGTTTTACTTGTAGATTATGAAAAATAAAACTATCTTGTTTCAACATCCAAATGTTGTTATATTGTTGTCATTTTTTTGCTTTAGTGGATTTTCTAGATACTTGTTATGAGATTGAAATAAGTACATTAATAAAAAAGTATTAGAATATTGTTTGTTTTACTTGCTAATTATGAAAAATAAAACTATCTTGTTTCAACATCCAAATGTTGTTATATTGTTGTCATTTTTGCTCTTTAGTGGATCTAATAGTTACTTGTTATGAGACTGAAATAAGTATATTAATAAAGAGGTATTTGAAAATTGTTTGTTTTACTTGCTAATTATGAAAAATAAAACTATCTTGTTTCAACATCCAAATGTTATAATCTTGTAACATTTAAAATCCAATCGTATTTCAATAACTTGCAATTTAATTTAATTATAAGCCTTCAACTTTCTATTTGTCAGTTGTATCATCATTTTTTATTTGATATATTTTAATGGTGCATTATTTTGTATGCTTTTTTGAAGGGAGGAGAATTTTTTTACATTATCCATTTACATACAATGAATCCTACTTCAATAGAAAAAATGAAATTCTTTTCAAATGCATCAATTATTGTCCAATTAGCATTGCAAATATGGAACGATCTTCAAGATTAAACTAATATGCAACACATTTTCAAGAAGTAGGAGGTAGATGACATGGACATAAATGACATGGAAACGGAGGTTATTGCTTTCATTTTTGGACAACAAAGTCAAATCCTTGATGTAGATTTATCTCCTTTTGAATGGGAAGGAAGGATACAAGGTGAGTGGTATATCAAACCATGTTCTATACACTGGTGGAACCACTATATTTTTGAAGTAAGATGTGATGATCAATGTTTCCACAACATTTTTAGGATACCTTACATGTTATTTCAAAATATTTGTCAACTATTGAATGATGACCTTAAACAAGGTGAAATACCCTTTTCATTTTCTACCTCTAGAAATGGCAAGGTCTTTCAAGTTGAAAAAGAAGTGGCCATGGGAATGTTAATATTTTCATCTAGAATGACAATGGTTAGCATTAGTGATTTTTTTGGTTGTGTAAAATTAACCAGAGTGAGAATTATAAATAAGTTCATAAATGTCATGTACACTCGGTTTCAAGGTAATGTACAGTGGCCAAGTGAGCATATGACATTGGGACAAGTAAGAGAAGGATTTCATAGAAAACGAGGTTTTCCAAATTGTTGCGGGGCTATTTTGTAACTCACATTCCAATCGACTTCCTCCTAATGAGTGTTCATCGATTGGTATGATATATATCACAATTATAGTATGGCATTACAAGTGGTTGTTGATAGCAATATGCATTTCATGGATGTGTTTATAGGATGTCTAGGTTCTGTTAATGATTCTAGACTTCTTCATAATTCAACTTTTTATAGAATGTGTGAAGGAGGAGAGAGATTAAATGGTCTTCTAGTTCCTATTGGCTCATTAAACATGAGGGAGTACATTATTGGTGATGGTGGATATCCACTATTACCATGGTTAATCACCCCTTTCAGTGGATCTGTAACTACTACTCAAAGGGAATTCAATTTTAAGTTGTCATCTACATGCATTGTTGTCGAGTGCGCATTTGGAAGGCTAAAGCAGTTATGGTGGATTCTAGAATCCAAAATGTGGCACCCAAATTTGGAAATGCTACCCAAAACCATTCTTGTTTGTTTTATATTGCATAATATAATGCTAACGTTTGTAGAAGATGACACTGATACATGTGATGATGTTGCTTTTGAACATGAAAACAATATACCAACCACTAAAGTGGGTGATCCCGCTGCTACACTTTCTCGAGAAACCTTAATGGAATTTGTTAATGGCAATGCCAATAATGTGGACATGTAAGGAACATAGAATGAGAAGGGTATTTTGTTTTAGTCATTATGATTCCAATATATATGTATGCTCAATTCGAGCTAGCAGGATGTAAAATTCAAATAACATGCTTCTAATTAATGTGTTTATCATGATGAAGGTCAAGGAATGGATTTCTCATTTTGTTGTAATCTCTTCGTACCATAGCTATTGTATGTAAGCTCCGTTATACTGAGAAAGTTGCAGCTATCTAATTCTATGTAATGTGCAATCTCTATTATGTTCATTCTTCCATGGTACTTTGTAAATGTGCTCTTTATTTGTGTAACACACACCTCCAACAAGCACCTCATTTGGTGTTTATAAATATATGGACATTATTGCTGGCAATGAAGGCATTGAAAAGAGGTTTCCTTGTACAACTTGAAATCTTTCTAATGGCAAGCCACATTTGTTGCAAATGACTTCAATATTTTTGAGTAAATGTTGGTGAATGATAATGTACCCTGCACATGTTGGAGAAGAATTACAAATTTTCAAATGCATCTACAATAATAATCAATGTATTGTGCACTTAAATATTCAAAAAAATATTATATTTTCAACAATTTTCAGCTGTCTTCCATGACATGAATGATGATATCATATAATCCTTGTTCGACCACTTCATTTACCAGTTAGAAATATTTATGATGCTAATGCTATTTTGAGCATCATTGCATTTTCAGTTCATATTGGCTAGTTTGAAGTATATTTGTTTTTTTGAAGTATATTTATATTTGGTGTTCTTTAGAAAAGACTGGTGATACAAATCATTAGACTGTTGAGTAATGTAGGCCTGGAAAATTGAACATTATTGCATGCTTTGTGAGTGGTTATGGATTTGCTTTCTGCACACTTAGCTACAACAGAATTGAGGTTTCTTTTCTTGAATTTATTTTTCCTGAAACTGTAGTTGAATTTAAATGGGTTGTGTAAAAATGTGATATGTATTCCAATATTGTTCACTACGCTTTAGACCAAATTGGTCTCGTAGGACTCTGTTAGTAATTTTTATTTAGGATCATTGTGCACTATATCATTATAGTAGCTATTGATGTTGTTATTGTTGTCCTTTTCATTTGCCATACCATTTAACTCTTCAAGAGCATCTATTTATGAAATTCCAACCACAAAATTGTTGTCTACATACGAATCACATGCTTACTCATTGTTCTTTGGCATTTTTATGAGTTTTGATTACGAAGTTCCCTAAAAAAAATAAAAAAAATTAAAGTAATAGACATTCATAAATGTATGGATGAAATAGAAGTGAGACTAGATTTTAGTTATAAAAACATTTTTATATTTAAATGAGGGTACCCTAGTTGTTTAAATTCTTGTAGGTGAATATTTTCTTAAGAATAGTTCGAGTCATGATATTGAGCGAAGTTGCTTCTTATTTTATTGAGGGTAGGGCGGGTTAAAAGGAAATGGTGTTCATCCTCAACTTCATTAGTATCAAAGAATTTACAAATTCACTTGGACCAGTTTTAATGTGGATGTTGTCAAAGCATTAGTCCTAATAGTAGCAATATTCATATTACTTTTAAGATTGTAATGTTTGGAAAAAAAAAAATGATCGATTAAAGTAGGATTAATACCATCCTTTCAATATTTCAATTGGGTCTTATTAAAAATTTCATTCTCATTTCACATTTTTTTTCTTTTAAATTTAGAGATATGAAAGACTCAATATTATTGACATTATAGATTAGATTCTCAATTCTACTTTCCAATATTTGCCAATACTCAATTTCTCCTTTCGTATGTCCTTGATAGTTGTTACTTATGTTAGAAGTGATAGGAGTGTCGTATTCAAATCGAGTAGCTTGTGTTTATATTTTAGGTATCTAATCATGTTTTTAGACTCGCAAAAGTACAATCAACATCAATAAAGAGAATGTGGTATGAAGAGCTACATTATATTTTAGAATTTTAGGTAATGGAATGCTTTTGGATTTTTTAATTTTGTTTAAAAATTCACAAGACATATTACAATCCATTACGTCAAAACTATAAAGAATTGATGGAATGTGTAAAGCCTTGTTTTTTATTTTCTTATCTTATTCCTAGATTTTAGCATTTTGAATTTCTTTTGAAGGCCGCAAATGTGTTCTTAAGACTCTGTAATCATGTTTTCAATCTTGTAATACTCTTATAGGGAAAAAGAGTGGGGCCATATTTTCTATTTAGTGTGTCACTTCCAATGTGTCCCAACACACTCGATATCATTATAGAAAGAGTATCATACTATTATATAGGCATCGTCAAAGTCCTTATGGATACAGACACTTCATGGATATGTTAATGATACACCATTACTTTTTGTTGCATTTGGTTAGCACTTGGATATGACATTTCCATATTTGGATAGTATTCGGATACACTCAATAACATTAGGGAATTATTTGAACCTTTTTCAATCATATAGGAATATCGCCTTCATAGAGGAAAGTCCATGGGACCAAAAACTATGATGGGATCCTATTATTTCTCTAGAAAATGTTAAGAAAAAAATTAAAACCATTGGACCCAAAAATTGCTAAAATTCTCCTAAATTCTCTTAAAGAAGCACCCACTGATATTTTTGGAGGC
Source organism: Taxus wallichiana var. yunnanensis (assembly GCA_018340775.1). Taxonomy (NCBI): domain Eukaryota; kingdom Viridiplantae; phylum Streptophyta; class Pinopsida; order Cupressales; family Taxaceae; genus Taxus; species Taxus wallichiana. Next base: position 312,632,815 of record CM031236.1, read on the forward strand.
CCCGCTCCATGGGACCATGCCCTAACTCCTCCGAGTGGATTACGAGAATCGAAGACCAATTGTACAACATAATTAAAATTGCATGTAAGTTATTAAAATCAAAACCAACCATATCTATGACAATTTTTAATATGGAAGCCGACCAAATAAATTGCCATATCATTTACAAATGATATGTATGCCATCAAATATGGTTGAGTGCCCATAACCTAAGAGTAATAACCATGCTAATAAATCTTGCTCTTATAAAAATCCCATGAAAATAATTTTGATCTAACAACCAATGTTACATGACATGGGTCAGTTTTATAATTTATTATAAATAGAGTTGGGTCCATGACGACACATTATTGTTTATATAAAATTGATTTTTCCCCATTATCCAAGTATGTCTTATCGATCATCGAAGACCATATAGTCAAACACAACAAGATTAAGTATTTTACACAATGTGAATATTTTAGTCAATTCCTTAGTTAAATATGGATTTAATGTGCTATGATCAAATTGCCAAATAGTTTCATCGCAATTGAAATAAAATAGACCACATTAATACTTAGCTACAAAACTAGCACTTGCTCTTTCTAAGTATTATGAAGCCAACTTAAGCTTCTACCTGGATGATCCCAAAATTTACTTATCCTTCCTCGAAGGCCATCATTTTGCTTTATGGTTAACGACCACTATAAAATCAAAAGAGTTAGAAAATTTTATAACCTTCAACATTATCCCCAATATTGAAAATAATACTCTACAACCAAGTATAAGTTCATCCTATTTGCAACTCGAGATTCCCGACAAGATAGGTAATTATTGGATCATCATCCAATATAGTAACCACAAATGTATATATATATATATATATATATATATATATATATCTAACTTCATTAACTCATCATTTTTGCTAATTTACACAACATATCCGAGTGAGTATATAATTACCTTGATCATATTCAAAAAAGTATGTATCATGACATACCAAAGAGCATAACCATAATCAATACTCTTACAACAACCACCAATCCAAAAAAATAATAAATAAATCAAGAAAAACTTGAATAAGTCATAAGTGCTAAGTGATTTAGGAATTCTTGGCGAGAAAACACTATGGTGCGGTTGCGCATGCAACTACACATAAGTGTGTATATCCTTTTGAGGGTACACACACATACATGTAGCTGCATAATCAGATACTCCATAGTGCTTATTACCATGCCTTCATAAATCATTCATCATTTAATGACTTATTGCTTTAACTAGAAGAGTAAACTTAAGGGATGTGACATGTGGGATATAGTGTTTCTAGGATTGGTACTTACAAAAGGGGGTTTAGAACTATTTTTATGAAAAATTGAAAAATATTTTCAAATTTCTTAGGATGAGTTCTTAGATATTCATATTCAAGAGATATGGATTTTAACTTTTTGATATGGTCAATGATATCAAAGTGGGAATCATAGGAAGTGGAATTTGTGGAGAAGGTAATAAAAACAAGAGGTTGAATACTCTCAGAAGGGCATTATTGGAACTTTTACTAAAATTATTAGAAATGGTATAAACAACATTAGGAATTGACTTGTCATGAGAGAAAGATGGAGACTTACTTGGAAGAGGAGATTTGGGTTTAGATGAGGTAAACTGCAGGATTCTTCTTTATTGATTGCATGAGAGAGGGAAACAATGATCCTCCTTTTGATGTTTTCTTTTGTAGATTCATTGGTGGAGGGTTCTTTGATTTGTATTTCTCATTACTAGATAAGTCCTCTTTTACTTGATCTTTAGAACAAGTGAACAATGCATAATTGTATGGCGATCACTAAGTCTTCTTCATCAGATCAATATTCAAAGTACCTGATGTTTTCAAATCCCGCTTCTTTTTCTATTTCATCTTCTTCATCATCTCAAGTTGCACATAATGCTTGGGAAGGTAAATATTCCAAGGCAACCCTTTTGGGTACTCCAACAATCTGATTCCTATTTTGATTTTGAAGAGGAATATTAGGTACCATTTTTATCTTTATTGCATTCAATTCATTTTCCAATTTTTGAACAAGAGAGTCAGTAGTACCTTCTTTGGAAAATTGATCCCTTTGCTTTCCATTTGGATTCTTCATTTTTGGACAAGATTAGATCATATTCAATCTAAATTGCATCCTCTTGGGCAAGATCAAAAGTATAATGTTGACCTCTTCAAAAGATGAATCTAATTTTGGCAAGTTGTTCATTGATGAAGAATATCTTGATACTATCTACAGATGGTGAAGCCTCTACCGGTATTCTGTGGAGTAACCTATTGAAATGGGCCATGAATTATCTCATAGTTTTATTGGGCTCATTTTTTCTTTGAACCAGATAAATTAGAAGGTCATAAAAATATTTAGTAGGTTTAACCTTACTTCAAATCTAGTTTTGATGTCTTCCCAATTAGTGATGAATCTAGATGGTAAGAGATAGAACCACTCAACTAATTATTCTTAGAGTGATTCCATGAACAATCTCACAACAACATCTTCATGTTCAATTTTGAGAATGATCCACATTATGTGATGAAGGTAGAGATGTGTTCTTAGGGAATTTGTGTGTTGTCACCTTTGAAATTCATAAATTTCTTATGGGAACTTATCGATAGATCATAAAGAGGAGGTGTAAGAGAAAGTGGACTTATATTCCTTCCCCATGGAACCATTTACAAAGGCCACTTTATTTCTTATGCCATTATTATTTATAATTTTACTTCTTATTCTATATTTTTTTCTCCAAATTCTTCCTCAAGTTATTCTTATTCTTCTTCACTTAAGAATTCAATGTTAAATGGATTTGGAGAAATTAGATAAATCATAGATGAAACTAGAGAAGTGTGATTGGGATCTTCAACACCACTTGAGCTACCAATGTGAGAAGTCATGAGAGAAAGGAGGTGATTTTTTTTTTTTAATTTTTTTTTTATGTTGTTTTCTATGGAGTTCTTCAAAGGTAGGATCAAGGTTTCCTATTTTCATCTTAGACCTAGTATATCTACAATCATCAAGCTTGCAAACTTTAAATAAACTCAAAATTGAATTTTGTTTTCTCTTTTTGTGGGAATTTAGAATTTAGAATTTCTTATTTATTTGGGTTTTTTGAATATTTAAAATATTTTTGGGATTTTTTAATATATACATTTTAATGGATTTTTGGTTCATATATTGGGTGTAGAATATGTAAAATCTACCCCATGGTGGGCACCAAAACTTGTTGGCGAAATAATTTTTCATGAGGAAATTTTTGATATTTTACCAACGCTCAGGACTAGGTACCTCTTCTTAAGTCTATAATATCCATTTATTGAAAGAAAAGAAATGAGTAAAATCTAAAATATTTTATGGTGCGGCCCAAGATTGGGGATAACACAGGAATAATTCCCTAAACCATTGGAAATTGCTTGTATGGAATACAAGGGAGGAAAATGACTTAGTGAGATAGATATGAGAGGGAAATATGAGGGGTATTTTAGTCAAAAATAATATATCTAAGTTCATTACATTAAAATCAGAATATTTCACTTGCATCAATGAGAAGAAACCATGGCAAGGTAAGAGGAAAAAGTTACAATCAACACAAAGTTTGCTTACATGATATTGTACAATTACAATTTCTCATAGTGTGATGTTTAGATGGAGATATAAATTTTTAGACAATGAATAGAAGGATTTGATCACTTGTTTATAGAAAGAGTATGTGAGCTAGTAAACAAGATTAATCATCTATTTACAATGAGGAGATCATCTCCTTTTATATATTTTCAATTCAACCCTTTATCTACCCCCCACGCGACCTTCATGTCTTTATTCAACTTATGACTCTTTGTCTTCCTAGGATGTGAGAAAATAAATCCCTTTTATAAGCCAAAATGGAATTTTACAATTCAACATTAGAGTCACTTAAGTGAATAAGAAAAATTACAATAGTTTATTATAATGAATAATTATAAAGGTGGGATAACAGAGGAGGGAGAATGAGGAGAGAGAGAAGAAATGCTCTAAAGAATGGATGAAGATGCCTCCGCCTTCGATGAAGATCAGATCTGAAGAGTTTGAAGATGAAAATTGATCCATGGTGACCCTCCACTATGATTCACTAGTAAATACTCCAATGAAGAACTTTTAATACTCTGGAAATGATAAACATCTACAACATCACTTGAACACACCAAGAAGGTGATTGATGAGCACTACCCCAATATTACACATTGCGAACTCATGCCTTGATTGATTGGCCAATGGAAGGAGAGGTGAGGAAAATTGAATATGATTATGGATGTTTTATCTCACTTGAAAAAAAAAAAAACCTTTAAAACACTACAATTCCTCCCAAAACACCGCAATTCCTCCCAAAACACCAAGTCCTTGATGTAACTTAAGACCATAACTTGCACAACTCAACCTGATGATCCAAAGCCATAGGAAATGAAGTAATCAATGATATGAGGTGATGATTACCTCAACCATGTGAATATTAAAGGTGATAAAATGGATGAAACATGCTTACAACTTATGATCAACCCATCCGGTGAAGTGAGAAACACACCGAGACCAAAATGCTCCACTGTGACAAAATTGGGAACTGAGAAGGATTCTCTTCTATTTGAGACACAATGTCACTTTTCACCCTTTTGAAAAAGAATTATTTATTAATATGTGAAGTTTTAAATTAGTGAGGAATGGAGGATGAACAACCATGACCATTTTGAGCCTTTTCCGGACACTTACTATTTTTAGTAAGTTCTTCTTGGGTGACTAGTTTTGGCAATTTCACCGAATTGTCACTTTTGAGAACTTCTCCTCTTAGGGAATGAACCAAGTTTCATGAATTAAATATTAATTAATACCTAGAACCCTTAGTAAGTGTATTGAATTATGAATTACTAAAAATATACATTGGCCATGGGGTGTCGGATTGGATCGAAAAGGTCTCCAAAAATTCTACTTCTCATCGAGATGCTTTGCTCCAATTTTTAGGGGTTTTTCTAGCCCATATTTTAATGAATTTGAAATGGAAAGTTGAAGGTATGCATGTTCTTCATCTGACATGGCAGCAATCTGAAAAATAACAGTCCTCCATAACTTTAATTCTACTCATTTTCATGAGGCAAGAAAGGGCTCATTGGAAAGCTGATTTTTAAGGATCTCATGCTCCAATTTTTAGCTTGTTTGGCTTGTTGTGATTTAATATATCCAAAGAAGAAGTTTTCCATGGCTGTAATTTTATGATGTCAATCAAAATTAGATGAGGGAATCAATTATATCATGAAAACACTTATTCTAATGGCATTCATGTTGGGAAGCTTGATTCAAGTTTCATTAAAATGGAGCAAGTGTTTGTGAGATATAAGAAAAAGTGTGTTCTAAGCATGGGTTTTCAAAATTTTGAATGGTTATATAAGAAATGGATGGAAAATAGATTCAAAAATTAGTTCTAAAAATGGAAAATGGTGATTTGAATTTTAAAATATTAACTTTATTTATGCAAACTCACCTCTAGGTTCACTTTCACACCTTCTTAACGTGGGTTGAGGGTGAGTTGGCACTTACTAAATGGGTCTGGGAGCCTCCATTACACCTTACCAAATTTAGTAAGTGGTGAAATGGTGAAAAAATGTAGAAATCATGGAAAAATGTGTCATGGGTCAAGCTATCATGAGGAGTGGGACTAGATGGTGCACACGATGTGAATAAAAAGAATGCCTTATGAGACAAGTTCTGAAGTATTAGTGACAAGGAGAGGGTGATTATATGGTGGTGGAAATTTTCCACCTCATGAATCTTTGAAATAGGTGAAAAGTGCAACAAGGATGATAAATGGCACCAAGGGTATCCATCAACATAAGGATGTGCTAGTTTGGAAGTGCAAATACCTAACCATCAATGTTATATTTTAAGTGACCCATTAGCTCATGTCCCTTAGTGGTGGAAATTTTTTCACCTCATGAAATTTTGAACCAAATTTAAAAGTGAAACTATGTCTCCCATGTGCACCAAGGGTCAAGGTTATCTTGAAAAGGGAGCCAAAATGACTTGAGAGCACAAACACTTACCAAACCATGTAAGTTGTCACTTTAAGTGACACAGGCTTATAAAATCCTCTCTCATCATTGGTGGTGGAATTTTTTTCACCTCATGAAACTTTAAACCAAATGAAAAGGTGAAAAAGTGCATCCAAGGTGTGGAAGTTCACATTTGACTAATTTGGAAACCCTGCCTTCACCAACATCCGCCAAAAATAGACCCTGAAGAGTGATTTTCCACTCCTAGAACTTCCTTGAGAGTTTCATGGGAAACCCTTATATGATTTTGTATGGAAAATGGATGATGAGAAAATTACCATAAATTTTAGGAGACAATTATTCTTTAAATTTGAATTTTTCCCCCATTTTTATTATGCTCAAGCCTATGGGTTGGAAGGTCTAATCGCCACCAAAATAAAACTTGTACTTTCATCCAACTTTCACATAAATCTTGCAGAAGGAATTGCATATGTAATATTGAGATTTGAATCAGTTTTCAAATATTTATATAACTCATATATTTCTCAATTGAATCTCCACTAGGAATCGGGATCTTAACTCGCACTATCGGGATAATATCTCAACATCTAGAATATAAAACCTACCAAAACATTTTTATAGGAAAATTATAACTTAATATATTTCCAATGAGTATCTAGTCACTTCACAAAAATATATGAGGCTCCATAAATATCTAGAACAAGCTTACTATTTTTTTGCATTTCTTTCATTTCCTACATTGTTCCATAAGTAACCCAATGTTGCATAGCTTGTTCCTAAACCAAGTTATCCTTACAAAAATTCCATAAAATTCCTCTAATGATATCATAAATTTTTCAAATACTTCTCAAATGCATTATATCTTATTGATTCATTTCAGAGGATGTTCATTATGTGTCAAAGTCTTGAAAATAGGCCTTTTTAGGCCTCCAAGAGTAGTTCCTTCAAAGTGGATCAAAATGAATCCATGAATTTCTTCCCAAGTTACTTACACATGAAACACACTTTAAAAATATTTTTAGCACATCCCTCATGGTCATGAATGGGATTTTACATAGTCAAATATTGGTTGGAGGGTTGGTTTACATTACCTAATTCAAGGATTTTTAGTGGGGGCTTATTTATCATGGAATAAATTGTCAATTTTTCATGATAGAAATTTAGCATGACAACAAGGAGTACTTGGAACTATTATTTCCATGAATTTTCTTACTTCCTCTAAATCAACCCATTCGGCTACCTTGGTCCTATTTCTTCTTCAAAGGAAAATCTTCTCTTCCTTCTCTTCCAAGTCCTGCAGACTTTTCTTAGACATGGGTACCTCATGGGGAACTTTAGGCTAGCCTATCCTGTGGATTACTTTGAAGTATAGGTTGTCATCTTGTCTTTTCCTTTAGGCTACTGAGCTGATGCTCAAAAAAACCTACAAGGGATCAATATAAATAATAGGAACCTTGCTCATACTCTGTAAGTACTTCCTTGGTCCTTTTTGTTAATTGGATAAGGGAAGTATTGATCTTTTTATTTGAGCACTCACATCATCCCTTGCTTGGGATGATAGTAACCTCTTAAAATAGATCTTGGCCCTTTGTTTTCCTAGAACATCCCCACTTATATGAATTTTCAAATATGGGGAAATAACATCATCAATTACTTTTCTATCCATGTATTATCTTATTACAGAGGTATTTTGATGACTCACATATATCTCTTACAAGAATAACCAATTTAGATATCTTCTTATGACATTAATAGTATTGCAATGGTTTGAACTCTCATCCTCAATTTCCCAATTGAATCTGCTAAGGATTGAGAAGTGATATCATCCCTCACATAATCATCATTGATTACATTATTTTCATCCTTTAGGATTTTAAGGACTTGGATGATTATGAAATCCATCATATGCTAAAGGTTTTTCCTTTAGTGGTCCCTCTATCTAACCTCTCCTCGTCCCTACAATCCATCTAAAATTCATCATAATGAGGATCTTGTTTTATCATAGTAGCTTCAACATTATGCGTAATCCTTTTAATGTCATATTTAGGCCTGGCCTTAAATCTATTCAACATGAACCTACCCATTTTCGGCTCCAACAACTTCATCTTTTTTTCATATTTGGGCAAGTGTAGTTTCCAATGGACATGGGAAACTTATTAGGGGATGTGAGATGATTATCAAAAAATAATTTTGTTCACTAGTATCTATTTCCTAACTAACTCCATCAGTGCCCATGTTTCATCCACATGCTTATGGAACATGTAAGGTCACCCTTCAAAACCAATGACAATGATATAAGAGAAAGTCTAGAACTGGATGAAATAACATCCATATTGGGTAATGAATTGCTTAGTGTCCTAAGAAAATATTTAAACCTCATAATTAGTGTGAAAGAGGAATATCTCGTGACAAAAATAATACATTAAAAAAATTCCTAAAATATAAAGCATAATTTACTGAGTTCAATTGAGAAAAGACATTGTATACCCCGACAATATTGAATTCTCCTTCTCCATGAAATCCTGGGAAGTTTATATGTAAAGAAATATTGTAAACCAAGTATGATGACATGAAGAATCCCACTATACCATGCATCTCTCCCCTAGAAATTCAGACAACCCCTACCATATGTTCATGAATTTTTTGACTTATTAGTTGTATCCTTGTTTACCCACTCGGTAGCTATGCATGCTATTACTTCATCGAGAAAAGTTTGAAGCTCACCCGAAGAACATGCAACCACTAGGTCCCTCATTTCCTTTTCTTATCAAGATGTTAGCATGCATATTCATCATATTCATAACCATTCATAACCAAAAAAACCATTTATACATAGAAATTGTAGACACCTATAATTACGCCCAATCAATTTAAATACTTAAATTATGCTAATTATCCCCTTTCTCAAAAATCAACGAAATATCGTCAAAAGCACTCATTTTCCTCATATCATCATTAATTAATTACACTAAGCTAATTAATTAAGTTTCCTATCCAAAAATACCCTAATTAACGACCTTCCATTAATAAATCACCCTTCTACCTAGACTAATTAATTATTATTAATTAATTAGCTTTCCCTTCCATTTAACCAATAAATCAATATTTAATTGATTTAATCCCCTTATAATAGCCTAAATCGCACTAATATTCCTCTAATTGGCTTCTATAAGCTTACACTTACCTATTAATTAATCACCTTTGATTAATTAAAATACCCCCAACTCCCATGAATTGCTAAACATGTATTAAACCCTTCTAAAGTAAGGTTACCTTTAATAAAGCAACCTTATCCATTCCTAATCATGTTTTACCTTTATCCCACATTCATGATAATGTGTTGAATCCTTTGTCCTTTGGGCTATATAAAGAGCCCTCCACCTAACTTTTTACTTACACCTAAACTCCTTAGAGAGCAAATGCAAAGCATATAGCAAAGAGACTAAGAGCTTGCACCTTACCCTTTTGGGAGTTCATCATTTTGAAGAGTTAAGCCTCTTTCTTAAAGTGCTTGGGTCATATGGGAGGTTTCAAAAGGATCTTGTAGCTCAACTTTGATTAGCCCCCATTCCTAGGTTCTTGGAACATTAAGGACAACTATTTTGATAGCCATGGAGCTTACTTAGGTCCATTCATTTATTTTTTGTTAGAGAATAGAGGAGTTTAGATATTTAGCATTGTTAGTTTCAAAGTTTGTATTGATGAATGCTAGCATCTAACCCTTGTTTAATTCTTATCATGATGGTGTTTATGCTTTGTTTTAGCTAAATTGTAGAACTATTTTAGGTGGTAGTTCTTGTTTCATTTGATTTAGCATTAAGAAAAGTATACATGCACACATTTGGCATGCCCGGTGGGACATACTCCATTGTCCTTTGCACTTAATTTCAAGTTTTTGTAGTTAAGTTTTATTTTTGGTTACTAACCCTCTTTTACACATGTTGATCTAACTTGTTTTTCTTAACATGTTTTGTTGAGTTTGCATGTGTTGGGTCTTCCTTGTAGGTATGAAGGAGGTGAAGTGCTGTCAAAATTGGAATTGAGGGGAAAATTTCAAGATTTCTCCATGTTTTCATTTTTAGAGCTTACTTTTTCAACATTTTACATGCTAGTTTTGTCAATTTCTTGAAAATTTTCAATTCTTGAGCATGTAGGTTAGTGTTTGATAGTGCTGAGTCTTCTATTTACATATTAATGTGGTGGGTTTCTATCAAAATTTAATCTTGGTGAGAAAATTTCAAGATTTCATCATGTTTTCATTTTTAGAGCTTACTTTTTCATCATTCTACATGCTAGTTTTGTCAATTTCTTGAGCATATAGGTTAGTGTTTGATAGTGCTGAGTCTTCTATTTACATATTAATGTGGTGGGTTGCTGTCAAAATTTAAATCTTGGTGAGAAAATTTCAAGATTTCATCATGTTTTCATTTTTAGAGCTTACTTTTTCATCATTCTACATGCTAGTTTTGTCAATTTCTTAAAAATATTAAATTTTTGAGCATGTATGTTAATGTTTGATAGCGTTGAGTATTCTATTCATATATTAATGTGATGGGTTGTTGTCAAAATTGAATCTTGGTTGGAAAATTTTTCCCATTTTGTAGATTAAGGGACGTTTTTTTGACATTTTTTGAGTGCATGTCAAGTGCACACCCATGAGCATAAGAGCATATGCGTAACCCATCTTCCGAAGGCCATAAATTTTGCTCCCGAACTCAAAATGACTCCATTTTTTTTGCGTTGGAAAGGTATTGAAGTTAAATATGCAATGAAAACATAAATTTGGGATTTATACTTATAGAAATTACAAATTTTTCTATTATTTTAAAACTGGTCATTTTCTAACATGTCTAATGTTTTGATGAATGTTGTATTTCTATGCTTACTCGATTTAGACAAAAGTGTGTGTATGCTCTTATCTTACACCTTTTGGTGATATTGAGAATCAAAAACAACTTTGATCTCTATCTTGTTAACATTGGGATTAAACTTGGAAACTTGATTATTCATTTTGCTTAAGGGAATGAACCTTTTACAAAGCATTTTTCAATGGTCCTTTGATTTGAAGTTTTCCATTTCTATATAGTTGGGATAAAGTTTGTGTATGCTATTCTCTTGCACCTTAGGGTGATCTTGAAAATAAAAAGCAACTTTAGTCTTCATTTTATAACATTTGGTAAATTGGAAACTTCATCTTTCACTTTTGGTTTAAAGGAATGAACATTTATCAAGAATTTTGTATGGTTCATTGATTGAAAAGATTTTCTTTACTTTTTAGTTGGATTATTTGTTGTGTATGCTCTTCTCTTGCATCCTTGGATGATCTTGAGAATCAAAAGCAACTCTTAATCCTCTTTTAAATAATATGATTTTCTTGGAGAACTACTAACGCTTAAGTGCAGGACCTAAAAATGCTTGTCAAAGAAAGGAGGAATCAAAATGAAATCAAAAACTACTAATACAATTGTTATACAGGTTGCCAAAAGGTGTTCAAGCAAACCACACCTAATTAAACAAGATAAAAAGAACAACATATTCAAAACATTGTATTGCAAGTTTCGGAAAAGGGTACGTCCCTCTCCGCTCAACTGGAACATAACCCCTTTGGCATAACACCTTAAGCTACAATAATGGGGGTGGTTCCAGGAACCCCAAAGTAGTCCACACAAGAGGGAACCTTGTGGATGAAATGGGAAGTGCTCCACACTACCTACTTGACTAGTGATTCCTTTGTGAGATAGAGTTACAGGTTGTCCATTGTGGCAACCCCAGTGATAGTACACATAGATGCACTAGTTGCCTACTATTCTTGAAGGGGGTAAAGTAAAGCCGAGATACTCCCAAACTAGTTAGTGTGACTTTTTGGGTAAATCGTGCTTGCTCGTGGTAACTTTGTAACACGTAGGGTGAGAGAACCACCTAGGAGAATATACTTTAGTCAGAGCCCACTTTGACCACTTTAAAACAAGTGTTGAGTTGTGAACCTTCTTTTTGAGAAACGTGTGACGTATTGCTTTCGCCTAGTTTTTACTTGCCTTAGGGCGAGGCGAAACTCTGCCAAAGTGAGACTAGTATTTTTTGTCATTTTTTCTTGATTTATTTTCTTCATATTCTTTTGACACTTTGTTGATCAAAAGAGGTGTGATTACCTTTGTGTTGCCATTCGACTATTTCCCTCACTTTTATGTCCGTTTACGCCCATCCATGTTTGTGGCTGGGTTAGTTAAACATCTAAAGTGAGTGGAGGTGTTTTCACGTCATTTGGTAGCCATTGTGATCTTGATACCCACGTCAAGATCATCATTGTAGTTAGGCATGGTTCATCACTGCGGACTTCCATAGAGGAGTTAGCTTGTTTGTCTCGTATCATTACAATTTCGATATTTACGTCTTGTTTCTTGTAAACTTGACATAAATACCTATATTGTATGGTTACGCTGCACACATTCTTAACTATTCCTAGCTATACTTTGAGCATTTTTTTGTTTGGTTTTATTATTACCTCGATTTCAAAAGGTGCTAGGCACTACCATTTGTGCATGTTATATCAATAACAACTCGATATCAATACTTCACTTTCTTGCAAAGTGGGTTAACATATCTTGGTGATATTGTTGTGTCATTCACAAATCGTAATTGGCACTTTTTGAGATATAGGTCTTAATCAGACTTGAGCTTGCTCATCGTATATCTTGATTGGGAGATCGCATTTAACTTCATGTATTTACTTATGTCTTGTTCATTCCTTTGAACTTGGCATAAGTGGAGACATCTTGTTAATCATCTGGCGTCACAAATTACTTTGAAACGTAGTCTAGGAAGTACTTCATTTGATTAAGTTTTGGTACCAAACGATTGTTTCATTGGTGACTTTATCACTCTATCACATTGGTATTCTCACACGGTTAATTTACTCTTAACACATACATCTTGTGTTTTACTTGGGGGTAGTCATTGAATTTTGAACAAATCTACAACTTACCTTAGTGAAACTTATCATGAAAACATGGCTCCCAAGACGCGTCTAGGTTTAAAGAAACAAACATATGAGGAACAACAGGCGCAAGCTTGGGAAACCTCTAACTAGACAAGGGTCAAACCCATTTATCGGACATGATCTAGGACCACTATTTTCTGTAGAAAAGGAAATAGAAGAAATAGTCGACCATAGTGGAAACGAATTAGAATCACCACATGCAGACTTTTATTTTGACCCCAATCTACTAGATGAGTTTCTCCTTAGAAATAAAGATAGAGTTTTGGCACGGGTCATGGAATTAGGGCCAAATTGCCCACCGAGAATGAACCAATATTACCTACAAATGACACTACTAAGGAAGAACCCCCTTATCAATATGGAAGATATTTTAACAGGTGGGCATGCTTCCACTTCTTACGTAGAAAATGATAAAGTGGTAGGGCATAGAATACCCCTCATCAAAGTGCCATGAAGAAACAAGATAAAACATGAGACAGGGAAGAGAACCTCCACAATACAAAGAGGAAGAACCTTTAGAAGAAGAAGACAAAAACCAAGTCACAATCCAACAACAACTCAGTAACCTAAGCCGAAAACTAGCTTTGCTTACTTTCCAAGTACAGAAAGACACAAACAAGAATGTTCAAAAGTCAAAGCCTAAGTTTAGGATCCACGAACTCCATCGAGAAAACCAAGGAGAAGAAGACACAGGGTATCATCATGTACACATCCCCACTTCTCCCACTAAAGAACAATTTCTCACAAGAAGTGAAATCTATGAAAGCAACACTCACGAGCATACAAGAAAGCAATATAGGGAGTATTAGGAAATACCAATACGAAGAACTATGCCCCTATCCTTTTGACAAGACAATGACACTTCAACCCTTTCCAAAGAAATTTGATATGCTAAAGTTTGACAAATACAAAGGAAAGGGAGACCCAGGATCATGTTAAATATTTCTACATGGCATGTCAAGAGGTGTCTTATAGTGATAATTACCTCATCAGAATTTTTCCTAAGAGTCTCGGAGGTCAAGCAACATTAGAATGGTTTACGCACTGACCACGAGGATTAATTTTCACCTGGCCAGAATTGGCGGAAAGATTCATGCGTCATTTCTCATATAACATAGAGAGTGACATCACCATGGCAGACTTGTGCGGCACAAAACAACGCCCAAATGAGACCTTCACTAGCTTCCTCCAACGATGGAGAGGGATAGCTAGTCGCTTCCCTTGCGCTTTCCCTGAGAAGCAGCTGGTCAGTATTTTCATCCCTAATCTCAACCCAGATATAGCTTTCCACCTCCAAATGCATTGTGTCCGCACCTTTGAGGAGGTTATCGAGAAAGGGATTCAAATAGAAAAGGCTCTCATTGCCAAAGGCACCCTCAAAACCCAATCTAAAGACAACCAAAGTGTCAAACCCAGTTGAAAAGCCGAAGATCTTTAACAAAAACAAAAACATGGTGGGAGATGGAATCACTGATTCCAAACGTGTTCAAACAGTCCAAACCAATCAACCTTTTAAACTGACTAAGGGCCCAATTCAACCACCACCAAAGCAACGAACATTCACCTCCCTTAATGACAGGTTGTCCGTCATACTAAAATAGTTGGATGGGCCCACATGATGACCTATCCTATAATACAACCGTTTGATGACAATGCTCCTAAACCTTCATGGTATAAGGAGCATGAATACTGCAAAATGCATCACGTTAAAGGTCATAAAATAGACAAATGTTTGCGACTTTGCCACTATATTCAAGACCTCATTGACAACGGGGAGATAGAGGTGGATAACCCTAGCCACATGTAAACACCTAACAAGAAAATGGGGATTTATAAGGAACCATTCCCCAAGCATGATAAGTTGGAAAAGGCAAAACCGGATCGGGGAGAGTCATCCCAAACCTATAAAGCCATGAATTACTTGTATACCAAGAGAGATAACAATCATTACGATTCTCTTATCGGATGTATTTGCTCCCCTGCTGACCGCGTCAACACCATCCAGATTAAGGGAAAGGACTGTGCTGCGGTAACAAGGCGCGCCCGCCTCGTAATTCCGGACCCCTCTCCGTCGACCCCGCATACTGGTAAGTATAACCTTTTAGAACAACTTGAGAAGACGTCTGCTAAGATTTCAATCTTAGACCTTCTCAAGATTTCCAATGTACATAAGGACATCCTGTATCAAACTCTTCAGGGGTTGGGAGTGCCTTTAGAAGTCGATCCTACATACCTTCAAGCCACGGTGGCAAATATTACACCAAGTGAGCATCTCACTTTCAACCATAAGGAGGTCCCTACCGAGAATCCTACACATAATCTTCCCTTATACATTGAGGTAGTTGTTACCTGCAGGAAAATCAAACGAGTGCTTGTGGATAACGGATCTGGATTGAACATCTGCACGCTTAAATTAGTCAAACAATTGGGACATACAGAAGAAGATCTTGAGTCCCATATCATCACTATCACCGCATACGACAACGTGGAAAGAGAGTCAGCAGGCACCATTACGCTGCCAATGGAGGTGGGCCCCACTTTCCATCAGACAAAGTTTCACGTCTTAGACTTGGAACTTCCATATAATATACTTCTAGGCCGACCATGGATCCATGCCATGTAAGCAATGCCATCAACATTTCATCAATGCATCAAGTGAAGCATGAGGGACATACAAGAACAACACCGGGAGAATCAGATCCTTTTTCTCATTGTATATCTCTTAATATCTTTACACGAAAGGGTACATACGCATGTCCCTCCACAGATATAGCTGTCCCTCTTCATTCTGAGGCCATGGAATCTCAAGTAGATTCAAATTCTCTTAGTTCTTGCACTCATGGGGCATATACTTCAACATCTCCATTTAATTCATGGGAGATGAAAATTATGGAATATGGCTATGGAGAGTATAATGTACAACAAGCGCTCTTGGTTTCTGACATCTTCTTGTCGCCCAAGACTAGAGGTCAACCCAAATACCGCTTCAAGAGACCTAGAGAGGAACACACTATTGGGTCGTTCCTACTTAGAGGCTTGTTAGCTGAGGAAAAATTACTTGATCCACCTACTACTTGGGTCCCTGAGGACACTCAACCATCTTGTTTTCAAACCCTGAATATCAAAAATCTAGCGAGAATGATGTACTCCATGGGCTACAAAGGCCTAGGATGTGGGAGGAATGAACAAGGACAAAGAGAACCAGTCCCTCTTCCACATTTCAAAACAAAAAGATATGGCATTGGGATTCACCCTTATGGAGCACACCCCAACGATCAAGATGCGACTTGTTCTAAGCATGAGGATAGCTCCGATTATCTAAACAGTGATACTGATTCCTGTTGTAGCCAATATGAGGATCTGGCCTCCATGAACCTTTTCATGAATAACACTGTCCTAACCATCACCCCCACTGAACCAACCCTTGACCTTGTATACCCTTCCCTTGTTGAATGGGACCAACAACGTCACGTGCCACTAGATTTATTCGAGAATGACGAGGCTATTGCAGAGTTCATGGGCATAAGGGATACAATTCCCATTGGAGATCATAAGAAGGGTTTCTTTATTGACTTAGACACCTGTGCCTACTTCGGCAAGGAGGCTGAACTTCATGGTCAGAAAAATTTAAAGAAAAGTGAGGGCAAGAGTTCTAAAGAAAATCCTCAGAAAAAATTGAAGTCCAAGTCACACAGTGAAAACCTCTTTGAGTCATTGGCTGAAAAACAAATAAGAAAATCAAAGGACAAACAAAGTGACCACATCAAGGATGAAAATCTCTCAGAGACATTCTTGGATGAAGATCTCAACCTACCTCCCAATCCCACACGTATGGAGGATTTATCAAAATTGTTAGTTGAAGAAACCATTGATGTCAATATTAGTATGAAGAAGATCCCAAGATAGTAAAATTGGGAGCATCACTCTCACCCAGAGAATAAAAGACGTTCACTATGCTACTGCGAGAGTTTATTGATGTGTTTGCATGGTCTTACAAAGATATGCCTAGCTTAGATCTAACTTTGGTCGTGCATAACTGGTTGTGCATGCAGACGCTAAGTCTATCAAAAAAAGCTTTGAAAGATGCACCCAAGAGTGGCCTTGTTAGTTAAAGAAGAATTGGAACTTGGTTGCTTTGCAGCAGGATTCATCGTGCCAATTGATTATTACGAATGGATATCAAACATTGTTCTGTCCGTAAGAAACCTATTGGTATCCGAATTTGCCTGCATTTTAGGGACATCAATAAAGCTTGCCCTAAAGATGACTTTCCATTGCCCAACATTGACATGATTGTTGACTCGACCACAGGGTACGAAATGCTATCACTTATGGATGGCTTTTCGGGTTATAATCAAATTAAGATCACTGAGGAAGACCAACACAAAACAACTTTCACAACTCCTTGGGGCACCTTCTATTATCAGGTGATGCCATTTGGCCTTAAGAATGTGGGAGAAACTTATCAGCGGGCCATGATAGTAATATTTCACGATATGATTCATGACATCATGGAAGACTACGTAGACGACATCCTGGGAAAGTCCAAAACAAGAGAGGATCATCCTATCATTTTGCGGTGTATCTTTGAATGCCTGCGTGAATACAAAGTCAGGCTAAATCCAAAGAAGTGTGTCTTCGGTGTGCTATCTGGGAAACTATTAGGCTTCATCGTGTCAAGACGAGGTATTGAGGTAGACCCTGCTAAAGTGTCTGCCATCACAGAAATGCCTCCACTTGAGAATATCAAGCAACTGCGTAGCTTCGTAAGGAAAATTCAAGCCATTTGCCGCTTTATCTCTAGCTTGCGAGATAAATTTCACTCATTCACTCATTTGCTTAAGAAGGAAATCTCTTTCATCCTGGGGACACGAGCAACAACAAGCCTTTGCTTTGCTTAAACAAGCACTGGCTAATCCACCTGTCCTCATGCCTCCCACTCTGGGAGAACCACTTTTGCTCTATATTTCCGCTACGTAATATGCTATTGGTGCACTGCTCGCCCAATATGACCTTAGCCATAAAGAGAAAGCAGTGTACTATCTAAGTCACACCCTCATCGCCTATGAACGTAATTATCCTTAGATTGAAAAGGCTTTGCTTGGCCGTTGTTTTTCACCTTCGAAACTTCACCATTACCTACTAAATACTAAGACCAAGCTCATATCCAAGGTCGACCCACTCAAGTATTTGTTGTCCAAACCTTCCCTCACAGGTAGAATGGCTAATTGGATCATTCTATTTAGTGAGTTTGATATAGAATTTGTCAATCAAAAATCAATTAAAGGACAAATACTTGCTAACCAAATTAGCGGAAGCACCTTTACAAAGCACAAAACCTTTGAGTCTAGATCTACCAGATGCATCTTTGCTCTACATTGAAGAATCTGTCGTATGGCAGATACATTTTGATGGATCTTTTAGGTTTCATGGTTTAGGTGTAGGAGTGGTCCTTATTACTCCTTCGGGTGATCCTATACCATAGGCTTTCCACCTGGCCTTCCCTTGCACGAACAACATTGTGGAATATGAAGCACTCATTGTAGGGATGATGCTAGCCATCAAGTGGAATATTCAACATGTTAAGGTTGTAGGTGATTCATAGCTAATCATCAAACAGGTTAATGATGAGTATAAAGATAAGGATGACAAGCTCATACCTTACAAGAAGTTGGTGGAAACTCTGAAGGAGTATTTTGTGTGCATTACCTTTGAGCAGATCCCAAGAGTGCAGAACAGATCGGCAGATGCTATGGCAATGGTGGGATCTATGCTTCGTATTCCACCAAGGAACAATGATATGCCATTTTTCATAGAAAATCTACACCAGCCCGCATATGACGTACCAGAATCTTGCTGGCTTGTGAGGTTGTTGGTCCCTATTCCCCGTGGTACGAACCCATTTTCACCTATCTTAAGGACAATACTTTCCCTCCCAATATCTCCCATTCTGAAAAGCAAAGCTTGATTCACCAGATATCCTGTTACACCCTTTTAGGAGGTACACTTTATCGTTGTGGCTATGATGGGAATTTGTTACGTTGTCTGGATGTGATGGAGTCAATCCAGGCAATTAAAGAAGTACACGAAGGAGTATGCGGAGCACATACAAATGGAATGGTCTTGGCTAAGAAATTGTTAAGAGTAGGTTACTATTGGCCCACCATGGAAACTGATTGTTGTAATTATGTTAGAAAATGTGTGCTTTGCCAAAAGTATGGAAATTTCATCCATGCTCCATCACAACCATTACAACCAATCACTACCCCGTGGCCATTCTCCAAGTGGGGACTTGATCTAATAGGAAGCTTACTCTACCTCATCGATGGTCATACACATATCATCACAACTATCAGAATACTTTACAAAATGGGTGGAGGCTGTCCCTTTAACCTATGTCATAGGAGCACAGATTTCTAAATTCATCATGAATCACATTATTTGCTGATATGGTATCCCTGCAGCCATTGTCACAGATAATGGGAAGTCATTTAAGAACAAAACTATGAAAGGTCTTTGCCAACGGTTCCAAATCAGATTGAAATGGTCCACGCCATATTACCCTCAGGGTAATGGACAAGCTGAGGCAACAAACAAGACTTTGGTAAGGATAATGGAGAAGATGGTTAGCAAAACCGGTCGAAACTGGCACCTACAAATCCACCCAGCCCTCTGGGCCTACCGAACATCAATTCGCACTCCTACGGGTGTGACGCCATATTCCCTAGTGTTTGGGACAGAATCTATCATCCCTTTAGAGATTGAACTCCCATCCCTGCGAATTTCTCTTTGGGACTATTTGGATAAGGATGAAGATTATCGAGTGGCAAGATTGGCTAAGTTAGAGCTCCTAGATGAGAGGCGCATTTGCGCTCTTAATCACCTGAAGGTATATCAACACAAAATCTCCCACAACTACAACAAGAGAATCATCCCTCACCAGTTTGAGGTGGGTGATTTAGTTATGAAGGAGAACTAGTTCAACACTAGAGCAGAGCGAGAAAAGAAAGGGAAGTTTGAACCACACTAGTTAGGACCCTATGTCATAGTTGTCAAGTATGGCACAGGGGCATACAAGTTGGCTCACCCCAATGGTGATGAGCTCCGGGAGCCCATGAATGCCATGCATCTTAAGAGGTTTTATGCCTAAACATGGAATAGGAAAGTCATAAAAATAAAAAAAAATATAAAAACATCAAAAAAAAAAAAAAATCAGAAAAAGAAAAAGAGAAAATAGGTCGTCCACTAGTGAAAACCACGCAATTGTGGCACTTTGGACAAGTCCTTGGGTGAAACCGGTTTTTGGCACCTCGGGAGGATTCGTTGTTCATAAGCATTCGTATTAGAAGGGTATTTGTCTTTGTCTGGACACGGTTCTACCTTCGAGTTTCCTTGTGCACACCATCTAGTCCAGCCTTGATCCGGCTTTGCCTTCTTCTATTAAATCTCATAAGGGACGTGGTCTTTCGTTATTTCCCATCTTACGCTGGGGAAACTCAATGACTTCACCTTCTTATTCATAAGCACGTGGCTTCTGCCCTTGTATATTCCCCACCTAACGCTGGGGGCATCCATGCTTTCTTGGTTACCTGCACATAGCTTTGGAAAACTGTTAAAAACACAAAAACAATAGAAACATTGTTTTGAGAAAACACAAAAACAATAGAAAATTGTTTCACAAAACACAAAAACAATAGAAAATTGTTTCGAGAAAACACAAAAACAATAGAACATTGTTTTGAGAAAACACAAAAACAATAGAAAATTGTTTCACAAAACACAAAAACAATAGAAACATTGTTTTGAGAAAACACAAAAACAATAGAAAATTGTTTCGAGAAAACACAAAAACAATAGAACATTGTTTCAACAAAAAAAAAACAATATAAAACATATATATATATATATATATATATCAAAAATCTAAAAACAAGGCAAATTTTTCAAAAAAATTCTAAAAAGTAAAACACCCTATAAAATGGTAACTTGCTTCTTACGGCTGAAACTTGTGTCTTGCGCATGGTATTTTCTCCATATCCTGTTGGTTTGTCTCACATCTTTCCTGATTAATACGACTCATGGATCACTGGATTCACAACCATTCAAAAAATCTAGTTTCTTGCTTCGTCTGTACTCTGGGGCACTTTTGGTTGCCTAGTGTTGTTTTGTTGCGCACAAACACTTTTCATGGACCCCGTGTCCATTTTCATTTCCCCTTGCATGTATCCTTGCTTGGGGCATCATTTTTAACCCTTTTTGTCAATCACAAACTTGTGGATCTCTTCAACACTGATAACAAAACATTTGTACAATTGTCTTGACTGTTGTTGGGTTGGATATGTGCGTTCGTACTTGTTTTCCCTGTTATATGAGCTTGTTTCCTTCTCGTATTGCATTGCATTATTGTATGTTGCGTGGATTTCGTACTTTTAGCAATGGAAAATTGTTTGTAATATGGCTTTTCATGTCATTCTACCTTTTTCGTATGCTTATATTTTTCATAAGGACCGATGATGTAGTTCCTATGGCAATATGATGACATCAAATTTGTTCCAAACAAATAAGCGGCTAGAGGTTAAGATCTATTCTCCCTCATCCATATTTCTTCTACACGACTTCCCTTTCACCCCTAATTCTCCCTCTCCTCGGGGCATCCTGCCTCGTCCCCATTCTTCTGCCTACTTCTCATATTTTTCGATCGTCGATCGGCTTCCTTCATCACCCCATCGACACTCGAGGGGGCATCTCTCCCTCCTACTAATTTTTCTTCTATCCCTTCAAAATCTCTTCTGTCTACTATCTTTGAAGTGGCATCACTTACGCCACCCCAAAGAGGGGCAAATGTAGACACCTATAATTACGCCCAAGCAATTTAAATACTTAAATTGTGCTAATTATCCCCTTTCTCGCAAATCAACGACATATCGTCAAAAGCACTCATTTTCCCTCATATCATCATTAATTAATTACACTAAGCTAATTAATTAAGTTTCCTATCCAAAAATACCCTAATTAACGACCTTCTATTAATAAATCACCCCTTCTACCTAGACTAATTAATTATTATTAATTAATTAGCTTTCCTTCCATTTAACCAATAAATCAATATTTAATTGATTTAATCCCTTATAATAGCCTAAATCGCACTAATATTCCTCTAATTGGCTTCTATAAGCTTACACCTACCTATTAATTAATCACCTTTGATTAATTAAAATACCCCAACTCCCATGACTTGCTAAACATGTATTAAACCCTTCTAAAGTAAGGTTACCTTTAATAAAGCAACCTTATCCATTCCTAATCATGTTTTACCTTTATCCCACATTCATGAGAATGTGTTGAATCCTTTATCCTTTGGGCTATATAAAGAGCCCTCCACCTACCTTTTTACTTACACCTAAACTCCTTAGAGAGAAAATGCAAAGCATATAGCAAAGAGACTAAGAGCTTGCACCTTGCCCTTTTGGGAGTTCATCATTTTGAAGAGTTAAGCCTCTTTCTTAAAGTGCTTGGGTCATATGGGAGGTTTCAAAAGGGTCTTGTAGCCCAACTTTGATTAGCCCCCATTCCTAGGTTCTTGGAACATTAAGGACAACTATTTTGATAGCCATGGAGCTTACTTAGGTCCATTCATTTATTTGTTGTTAGAGAATAGAGGAGTTTAGATATTTAACATTGTTAGTTTCAAAGTTTGTATTGATAAATGCTAGCATCTAACCCTTGTTTAATTCTTATCATGATGGTGTTTATGCTTTGTTTTAGCTAAATTGTAGAACTATTTTAGGTGGTAGTTCTTGTTTCATTTGATTTAGCATTAAGAAAAGTATACATGCACACATAAATATCATAATCATGGCAATATAATAATTCATAATAATGAAACTAATTAGCATCAAGAATGATTAACAGGATTTGGACTCCCATTGCTCCATAAATAGATATAGTTAAATTAAGAATCCAAAAAAATTGTCCATAGTTCATTACATAAATTATAATCTAACACATTACATTGTTATATCGGTTTGTTGGACCATGCACATATTCTAAAGCTACCATCTCGGTACATGAATCTCCATATCAATAGTTCTCCCTCTATTCACAATTGTAACACCTCACACACTTGTTCTAACCTCTACCCCCTTTTTCCTTGCATTTTAGTCTTTAAGTTATAGGACCTGCCACCCCTACTTGGGTGGCGGTCCCATGACTTCCACCTAGGGAGGGTGGTGGTGCTGTAACCACCGCCCTATGCAAGGTGATGGTCATGTGCACATTTTCCAGAACATTCCAATGCTTTCGTCAACGTAAAAATTCAATTTGCATCACATTTCTCAACCACTCTTGCTTGCATTTATGTTTTGGCCACCTGGTAAATAGTGATTTCTCTTTGTTTATAATAGAAGAGTTCAATTCAAACTTACCCTCTGGTAAATCCAAATGCTATAAATACCAAGCTTGTTTACAAGCAAATGGCCCCTCTCCTCTATGAATTATTATTCAGTGTGTTTTGAAGTTCTTCCATAAGTTTCAATAGGTTTAGATTTTGCATGAATTCTCAGCCTCTCCTTTCTACTTTAGAGATCATTTGATCTTCACACTTTCATTTTTCTCCATTGCTATCCTACACATAGTCAACTTAGCATAAGATAGTTTTAGTTCTAGATTAGAGTTCATTTGATAATCTTAGAGTTCAGTGTTGTTGTTTTGTCACAAGAAATAGATCCCAGAATTCTGGTATATTTGCGTTGTATCCCCACAATAAATCCTGCTAGGAATCACATAGTCAAGCTCTATTCACTTGCACTATCCCTCTCTTACTTGCATTTATTTGGTTTATATCCAAAGCTGCCATTGTTCGAGTATCTTCTTCTGCTGACGCTATCACATTCACACTTTTTTGGATTCACGAGAACACGAAGGAACAAAGAGATCACACTGAGGGGACAAGTCATGACACAACTAGATTTACCACTATTCTATAAAACTCCAGGTTTGAGCTATCAAAGTTGTAGTTACAATATATCAAATAGAGTAGCAAATCATTTTATTTTAGTTAAAGCTTGCTTTCAGTATTACTAGGGAAGTTATGGGGAATGATAGCTTCTGAGAAGCTATGATTTATTCCTCACTTCTGAGGTAAGATTGAAGGTCTTTTGATTAAATTAGTTAGTTATTTAAATATTTAGGATAAATTCACAAGTGCACAGGAAAATAGCTATATCAGGCTAACTTGCTTGTTTTAATTCTGTTATTAGATTAATTGTTCATTATCTGAATATATTAGAATAGTTTCTCTTTAAATTTTGTTCAAATATACATCATTGAAAATACAAAAATAAAAGGAATATAAGCATAGTGTAGATATATCTTTCATAGTTAGTTTACTTATTTCAGTTAAAGTTGAATTATCTTTTGCATGACAATTACGGGACCCAGAGAGCCTAGGGATTACGTATTCGAACTAGTAGTACCTCAACCAAATCTCTTCACAACATTAATGGATATAGATCAAGGGCTTAGGATTCAGGTCTTTCAAATGACAATAAACCCACAAGCAATTAGTGAACAATTGAGACAATTGAATATTGAAGATGACAAAGCATACACATTTTGGTCAAGTCAACCCAACTATAGATTGCCTTGATAGGATATCCACATGACCATACAAGAACCCAAAAGAGAACAAATATTTGGTTGTGATCCATTAGTTCCACAGCCAAATGCAGGAGACCTTCTCATCGACATAGACACAAGCTTACGTATACAAGTTTCCAGAACACCCGTAAGGTATTATGAGAAGATCACACAACTCCTGATATTAAACATAGAAGCTGAAAAGGCTTATGACTATTGGATAGTCGAGAAGAAGAGATTGATTCTTCACATGACCATAACAAGTCCACAACAACCATGAACTCATGGTTGTGATCCCCAAGTCCCACAACCCAATGGGCCTGCTAAGTCAGTTAAATATTGACACTTTACATACGCTGGTATTTAGATCCTCACCACTCCCGCTAGATATCATAACACAATTTTCATGCATTAAACATAGAAGCCAATCAAGCTAATATTTTTTGGGCTAGACCAGAAAACCACCCATAGTTTATTATAAATCCACTACACCTCTCACTACCATTTTCCATGACCTTGTCTAGAAATATACATGAAGCACCTAGGTCACTTTCCACGTATCCAACAGCCAATAGATAGGATCTCAATAGAGCTCGACATTGATTGGAGCCTCCGAGAAGCTATTATATCTGAATGATCCATTACACCAATTTAGGTTAGGAGAGCTTTCTTTGCCTTAGATTCACAGATCCCATTATTGCATGTTGAGGATATAAGATTGTCCCAACTAGTTTTTCTATATCCACATATATTCCATTTCCACCGGCTATCTCAGCATGACCTCGAGAGGTCGGGTATGAAGAAGGCTACTTGTAGATTCTCATGCTCGCATGTCACTTTTCTATCATACAAAATTGGTGAACCCGACGTGAAACAAACAAACAACTGTTTCCCTTTTATTTTCATTTCTTTCATCCATCTTCACTCTTTCCCATTATTTTGTGGGTATTTATATACCCCCAAATATGTAGGATATGATACATGCATATGACAGACCTCTCTCAGTCTCAAAGCATATTATGGTCAAACAAATAGACAACCATCACCCTCACTTTCTGCATGGGCTGACAACTATTCAAGTAACTACTTGTCATCACAAACTCCTCCTCAAAGAACTAGCTCTAGTTCTTCATTCCAAATTGAGGAGTTGGATCAGCTCACACAAACACAACAACCAGAGCCCTCAGGCTCTAACAATATGACATTTACTGGAGAATCCATTTCATCTCCTCGGGTTTTGTTTAGACCACAAATCAAGTAGACAGTCAGATCCACTCCCATTTTTGGATGAGGAGTATTTAGTGCTACGCTAGAAGTGAACAATGCTTCCAAAACATGTACCCACCTATAGGAAGTTTGCAAACACAACCCGATACCCTGCTCCAAGAAAACACCCCCATTCCTCCACCTATGGGAAATACTCTGGTGAAGCTTGGACAGGGTAATGATCAATTCATAGCAGGGTACCATACCCTTTACAACCTCAAGGTGTACAACAACCACCATTAAGGAAAAATATTGTGTCTTCACCAATCGAGGTCATCTCAGCCTTAGTTGAGAAGGTTAGAGGATTAGAACTTGCTCAAGAAAATCAAAATTCACATTTTGGGCGGGAAAGCAGGAACTCCCAACCCTCCGCATCATCCCAGCCAAGTTGACCTCCTCACAGGAACAGGCATGTTAGGCATGCCTCCTCAACATTCATATAACTATCCACAACAAACACCAACTAGAACCACATTTTCAAATGCTGCTCTAGTTGAAAGTATGATACCTCCCGGCTTAGCACCAAACAACCCATACCAGAGCAATGCTCCTCCCTACTTAAACATTTATTCAAAATCACCACAGGGAGACATGTTCTCCTCTCCCGGGATGTTCACTCAACCACAGGGATTTCCTTATGTCCCTGCAAATACATATGCTATGCCATATCAACAACCCATTCCACCTCCACCCCCTCAGCAGGCACCATCGATGGTCGAAACCTATGCGGTAGGGACTTACTCAGAATATTTAAAAGAGCCTCTAGATTTCACCATACGAAGTGTCATGCTTCCAAGACCTCTTCCCGATTTTCCCAAATACAAAGGGGAGGGAGATCCAAATGCACATATCAAGGCCTATGCCATGGCCATTCGAGAATTGCTCCCTTGGGATGTGGTTGTTGCTAAGATATTCCCTAAAACCTTAGAGGGTATTGCCCTTGATTGGTATTATAGAATACCTAAAGCCTCGATACACTCATTCAAACAACTTGTGTCAGAAGTTTATCAAAGCTTTTGATATGAACAAATTGTTAAGAACAGGAATCAAGGAATTCTTACATATTAAACAAGAGCACAATGAATCACTGCTCATTTTATTCAAAGATGGCATATAGTCCTCTACTCATCAACAAGTGCTCCAAACATGGATCAAATGGAACTATGTGACTTATTCCTTCATTCTCTCAATAGAGAGATAAAGGAAGAAGTCCAAAAGTTCCCACTAAGGACTTATGATGAAGTACTGAGAGTGCTCTCCGAATAGATCAAGTGGCAATAGATAGTGGTCGTAAGACATATGGAACAAATGGGAAATTAATCACTCCCAATCAAAACACTACGACCTATCCTAATGCCTTGGGAATACCAATCAAGGACCCAAGATCCTTAACAAAAACCATGGGGTTACAATAGATGGAGTAATAGACTAGGTTAAAAGGGAAAATGTCGTAAACATTTCACCACCCATTAACAATCAGTGAAATAACAACTTTACTCCAACAATCAATGCGGTGGATTTTAATCATCCATCACACAACAACAACAACAACAACAATGGAAAATCTAGACACAAGGTCCAAATCGAAACCCAACTGGATATCAAAATCAAAACCAAAGGCAACAACCTCAAAATTTTAACTCTAACAACCAACAACCTAATCAGAGTTTTGGACCACAACAAGTTTCAAATCAACAACCTCAAAACTATAATCCCAACTTGTATTGTGGTTTCCACAAGATTCAAGGCCATGATACTAGGACTTTCCATGACTACAATAAATTCATGCAACATTTTCAGAAGACCAAAGACAACTCTTTATAGATATGTTTTTAGCAAATTTGTAGTACCCATGCCAAACACTTATACGGGGGTAGTTTCCCCTCAAAATGCACCCCTCAAGATTTTTAACGATCCACTCCCAAATCACTCTAACAATAATAGGTTAGATCCAAATGGGATGAACAAGGGTGTTATGATAGGAAATAATGATCATGAAGCCTCAACTTCATTAAATCCACCGGTCGCACCCCAATTAGGAACTCGACCACAAACCAAGATAGTTGGTCTGGTAGAGTTAGATACCGAGCTACGTAGAAACCATAACAAGAACATGAGATTATTCTTCTCAACCAGTTCCAAACTATCCATTAGAACTAGACAACATTCAACAAACATTGGTAAAACCCATAGGCACTTACGATCTAATTAATGACCTAACAAAGACCTTCTCTCACATTTCCTTCTTGGATTTGTTGAAGAACTCTCCCACCCATAGGGCTGCTCTCTTAGAAGCATTAGGTCTTGGTCATCTAATTAACATCACTCCTCCTCCGAAATGCAAGTAAACCATGTAGACTTTGATGTCTACCCTCCAGGGCAAGCCAGATAGGGATACTGAGTTTATATTTGATATAAGAAAATGCCAACAGATGCTGAAATTACATGTAGAGGTGACCCAACCTTACATTTATAGGTATGGGTTTACAATAATTATGTTAAGCACATGCAATGATTGATGATGGGGCAGTAGTTAACATAGTCCCCTTCACTTTTCTTCAAAAGCTAGGATATGGAGAAACAAATTGTTCCACAACATGAAATACGCTAAGAGGTTATGATAGCCTCAAGGCCACTTCAATTGGGACCATAGTTTTACCAGTCACCTTAGGACCCAAGACAGTCCTCACCAAATTTTATATTATAGATCGGGAAACCAACTATAATATGATCCTGGTCGACCATGGATACACCGCATGAAGGCAATCCCTTCCACGTTATTCCAGGAAATAAGATTTTTACACCTAGGGAAAATATTTGTGGCACAAGGTGACCCAAAACCATTCGATATACACCTAGCAGATTTGAAGAAGAGACCAGGCATTCACTCTGAGTTTGAACTCCCAATGAATCAACTTAACAAACCAATCAATTCAAAACCTAGAAGAAAAATTGATACCTACAACAAGAATTAGAAATTACGAATCTAGTCGAAGGCATTCCAACACTCAAAAATGAGACTAACGTCATAGAAATGGTATCATTAGGGACTACCACAAAATTTTTCGAGTTACTAGAGAAATATCTACCCATTCTCCTACCATTTGATTCCATGGGTATGGGATACACCCTAGGAATTGGTTCCCTTCCATCAGATGAAGTTTGTATGGTAGAAGTAACCGAGGCAGAAGAAACAGACATGAGGAATGTCCCAACATCCATTTTTCCAAGAAAATATTGGACTCTCCACTTTGATGGAGCTAGATGTCATTTTGGAGCTGGGGCAGGTGTGATCTTTACTTCTCCGAGGGAAAGATCCTACCTTTTTCCTTTAAGTTAAACTTTGAATGTACAAACAATGGGGCTGAGTATGAAGCCCTCCTCCTTGGCCTCATCATAGCCAAAAGGATGGGTGTTGATAACATTAGAGTGCTAGGAGACTCGCAACTAGTCACAAACCAAGTCTCTGAGGTATATGAGACTAGAGCTGAACACTTACAACTCTATAAAATGGTGGTATTAGATCTAACCAAAGGATTCAACTTCATATCAATCAAAGCAATCCCATGAGAACAAAACCTTCTCACTGATTCAATAACAACCTCAGCTTCCCATTTCACTCCAAACAGTGAGTTGGAAAATACAAGTTTCATGGTATCACTTCGTACTGAACCATTGGTGCGTAAAATACCAACAAACCCACTCTGACATGTATAGAAGCTGAGAATGAGTTTTCTATCCTAGATCACTTTGACAGATGATAGAGTCACTCTTGGATATCTAAATGCCTATATGGAGCTACATCTCACTCATCACATAGTGGATTTTCCCTAATCCCACATTCCTCTTCCTATTTTGGAAATCCCATGATAGAATCTCCCCGCAAAAGAATCTCGATATCTACGAGGTAGAGAATGGAGAAAGTTTGGAACTACCTCTAGGCCCCACCTGAATTTGAAGAAGGAAACACTTCCTTAATCGAAGAAATGATTGACATAAATATTGGAATGGAGGAAGAACCAAAGATTTTGAAGTTGGGATCCTCGTTAACTCCAGAGGAGATAGAAATACATACTCAGATCCTCAAGGAACATCAAAAGGATTTCACATTTAATTACAAAGAAATGATGGGAATTGCACCACATATCATGGTACATAATCTTGTCACCAAACCAGATGCAAAGCCAATTAAACAAAAGTCGAGACCAATGAAACCAAAAGTGGCTCTCATGGTGAAAGAAGAAGTAATGAAACTTCTCCAGGTGGGATTCATCAAACCAGTTGACTATTCACAATGGGTATCTAATATCATCCCTATTCTCAAAAAGAATGGGAAGATATGCATTTGCATAGACTTTCGGGACATTAATAAAGCTTGTCCCAAAGATGACTTCCCATTACCATCCATCGACGTTCATTGTTGATGCAACAACTGGATTTGAGCTTTTGTCTCTCATGGATGGGTTCTCGGGATATAATCAAATTAAAATATCTGAGGAAGATCAAGCCAAGACCATGTTTATAACTCCTTGGGGGAACTTATTGTTACGTTGTCATGCCATTCGGTCTTAAGAATGCCGGTGCTACATACCAATGGAAATGACATACATATTCCATGACCTTATTCATAAAATTGTGGAATCCTATGCATGGATGACTTGTTGGCCAAGGCCAAGAAGCATGTGATCACCTAGAAGTACTCTATATCATTCTCTCATGATTGATCGAATATGGCGTCACATTGAACCCAGAGAAATGTGTATTTGGTGTGACAGAGGCAAAGCTTTTGGGTTACATTATATCATCATGAGGGATTGATGTTGATCCAACCAAAATTGAGTTGTTCTTGAAATGATTCCACCATCAGATGAGTCTAGTATCAGATCATTTCTTGGGAAACTCGGTGCAATTCGAAGGTTCATTCCAGACTTAAGTTTTGTTGTTCATCCAATCAACAATTTATTAAAGAAAGATTATAGCATTGATTGGATGAAGAATGCAACGAGGCCTTCAAAGTAGTTAAATGCTTCTTGTTGTCTCCTCCCATGCTAATGCCTCCTAGACCAGATCATCCTTTGATCTGTATTCATGGGCTACTGATGTCTCGCTAGCTTGCATGTTGGCTCAAGAAGACAATGATAAATGAGAACATGTAGTCTATTTCATTCATTAGCCAGATGTTGCTTGATTATGAAACATGTTATACACAAAAGAAAAAGAGAATGCCTTGCCATAGTCTTCACAATGAAATGTTTAAGACATTACATGTTAAATCAAGAAACAAGGGTCATTGTAAAGACAGATCATTTATGAACATTCCTCACGCAAGGGTCTTTATCTAAAAAGGTTGGATGTTTCATAACCTTAATGGGTGAGTTTGAATTAACATTTGTAAACCAGAAATCCATTAAGGGACAAATCATTGCAGACTAGTTAGCTGACAATCCATTAGATGGAGGTGATCTGGTAGATCTAGACTTTCCCGATGAATGCATATATTTTGTCAAAACCAGACCCCCATCTCTATATGTCCTTGGTACATAATCGACATCAATTTTATCATGGACCATACATACCCAGAAGGTGCCACATCACAACAAAGAAGGTGGTTACGCATTATCACTGCTAAATATGTTATTTTAGAACAAGTGCTCTATCGTAAAGCCTTCGATGGAATGCTTTTAAGATGTGTTGACACTGAAGAATCCAAAAATATTCTTTATGAATCCCATAGTGGGATATGTGGAGGCCACTTTGGTGGTCATGCCACTACTCACAAAATACATCAGATGGGCTATTTTGGCCCACTCTAGAACATGATGTAGTAGAATTTGTGTGCAAGTGTCATAAATGCCAAGAATTCTCCCACGAGATTCACATGCCAACACAAGCTCTGCAACCAATCGCAACCCCATGGCCCTTTTCCACATGGGGCCTAGATTTGATAGGGAAATTCTCTCCCTCATCAATAGATGGCCATAACTTTATAATCACGGCCACATAATATTTTACCAAATGGGTAGAGGCCATGCCTCTCACCACCGTACCAGGTTCTGTAATCGCTAAGTTCATTTTGAATCAAATCATTTGTAGGTACGGTGTCCCGCAAGTCATTATCTCAGATAATGGCACATCCTTTAAGAATGATGAGGTCCATGAGTTATGTAGTAAATTCAAGATAAACCATCATACGGCCTCTCTTTATTACCCTCAAGCCAACAATGGACAAGTTAAAGCCACAAACAAAACATTAAAATCTATTCTCCTCAAAATAGTTAAGGAGAACAAATGAGATTGGCATTTAAAATTATACCCAGCCTTGTGGGCCCATCGAACCTCAATAAGAACACCAACAGGGGAAACCCTTTCTCATTAGTATTCAAGGTAGAAGTAGTTCTCCCACTTGAGGTCGAAATACCCTAGTCTCCGCATCTCATTACAAGGGATTTTGGGAGAAGAAGCCTATAGAGAGGCACCTCTCTCAACTAGAAAGCCTTGATGAGGCCAGGCTAAACGTTGAACAATGGCATAGAGCCTATGCTGACCGGATGTGCCGGAAATATAACAAAAAGGTCTATGAATGAGAAATATATGAGGGAGATCTAGTTCTAAGACTAGACAACCGGATTGATAAGAAAACCGCGAAGGAAGGAAATTCTGGCCCAAGTGGTTGGGCCCATATCGAGTCATGAAAGACTATGGAAAATGGTGTGTATCTCTTGTGTACACTAGAAGGTGAGGAATTCAATGAAACTATCAATTCCTTGCATCTTAAATGGTTTTACGCATAGGTCATCAACATCACCATTTGTATATTATATCTACCTACATTGCATTAGTCACTTAGTTGTTTCATTTTGTTCACTCATTTCGTAAATTTTGTGGTCAAGGAACTTATTCTTAAGCAATTCATTATAAGCTTCTAAAAATATTGGCAAAAGCATTCAAATCATATCTCTTCAATTTTCATAATATCATCAAATAGTTTCAAAATCATTTCATCAATTGACAGACAAAGTCTTGACAAAAACCATACCAAGGCCTGCATACTTGGTCATACTCATTCTTTTCTACTTGGTTAAGTTGTTCTTACCTATGGTCTATTCTAGAAGCTTCTTGGTGTCACATCTATCCTTCTTACATCTCTTTGAAACAAGGATACTCCAAAATCACAAATCAGAAATGTCAAATTAAAAAAAAAAATACTAAACAAAATAGAATATTTTATTTTACACACTTCTTTACCCCACCAACCTTTGGTGATGAGCCCGCATCTCTTACTAGTGATACGAGGTTGAGAAAGGAAAGAAGTGCCCTTACTCACCTATGTCCTACCTTCGGTGATGAGCCCATGCTTCCTACCAGTAGCATGAGACAGGTGTAGGGGGTCCATTCACACAAATTAGTGAATATTAATATTTTAAAGCAAAAAAAATGTATTAAGTGAAATTAAGTATCCAAATTCCAAAGAGATCAAATCCTCAAAACCAGATTTTGTCAACCAAGTTGCCATCCATGGATCTAAGTCTAGATAAACTGGAAAATAAGTTGCATTCTGAACTATGTAGTAGTTTTGAGTAAGAGTAAGTACGGAGGTCTAAATTTGATTTTTGTCAAAACCTTGTCTTTCTCTCATCATTTTCATTCATTCAAACTCATATAATTTGTGCCCTTCCCAACTCTTGGTGTTGAGCCCTCGCATCTTACTAGTTGTGTGGAGTTAGGAGTGGGGAAAGTTCATCTCATTATCACTATATATTCATCACGTTTTTCCAAAACAAGAAGAAGCAATGAACATTTCCCAAAGAAGCCAAAAGTTCAAGTACTACAATATGTTTGCATCATCACATATCAGCATTACAAAAACAAATAAAAGAGAAACATTATGTTCAACATTTGTTATCACTTGTCATCCATTGCATACATTCTAAAAAGCATATAAAAACAAAGATTCTAAAAACATCTAGTGTACACATGGGAAACGAATCACAAAATTCTAGATACAAGAAGATCTAGATCCAAAAAGATATATATATATATATATATATATATATATATTATATATACATACAATGCCATCATGCACTAGGCATGGTCAAAATGCTCAATGAGCCGAAAAATACAAAAACACTCATATAAACATCTAGACAAAAATCACTACAAAAAGACACCATGATCTCTCAATCCCTGTGGGATCCCTCAGAGGGTGCATGACCGCATCTAGGACTCCTGCTATGATGATGCTCTGAATGAACTGAGGCTCATGATCATGGCCAGCTAGTAGTTGTGGTCTCACTATGAGAATGAACTCCTCCTCATCAAGATGCTCAACAGTCCTATATCCAGCTACCTCAGCACGAAGAGAGGTCACTAACTTTCACCACCTTCCAGACATAGGGGAAAACACATCAGTATGTCTACCAGCTGCTGAGGGCTCTCCAACGTCCTCAAGTAAGCTCAGCCCGAGTACTCTCCGAGGGGAGCAACAAGGTGTCTGCACACACTCGGTGAATCAAGTCTCGCCATCCCTCAAGCAATCGCTGCAAAAAAAAAAGAGAAATAACAAGTTAGAAAATCACCAAAAATAAAGTCAAAAAACAAATGAAACAACAAAAGAAAATATCAACTAAACATTTCTAGCTAAAAAAAATCAAGAAAAGAGTAGTAACTCACTCGGATCTCCAGGCATCTAGGTAGGGTCTCTAGGATCTGCACTGCCTACCACGACATTGCTTGCTGGACTATGGAACCTCCCCAAATCTAGAAAGAAATGATGTCCTGCCATGGACTCATCATCTCCCCCAATGTCCTGAGAAGGAAACTCCTCTGAGATCAGGGTCACCTTCTCTACACTCTCCTCCTCCCTCTCGGCCCTCAAGATATCCTGAGTGTCATGCCACTCAGAATCACTCTCATCCTCCTCGCCATCCCACCGGTCTCACCTCCCATCTCATCCCCTACCTCTCTCCTCCTCTGTCTCTCCTCTCCGTGAACTCCTCAGAGTCTGAGTCCACATCAATGGGCTCATCTCCCTCTCCACTATGAGTAGGAGCAGCCCCGATCATAAGTAAGGGTGCTCGAGGAGCACCAGCTGACCCCTCGAGCACGAACCACCCACCTAACTACAATGGGAACTCCGGGAGTAACCATGGTCCAACCTCGGCCTCTAGGACCTCCCCTGGCCTCACGAACAGACCTGTATACTGGCCCCACTGGAGGAAAGCATATCAATGTAGGGGAGGCCAAAAACTTGAGGTACTCTATCAAATGGGTGAGTCTCCAACCTCCCTATCCTGTCTACCAGCTGACCTGTGGAATATAGCAGAAATCAGTGTATGTGTCTCCTCTCCCCATAACCCTGCCATGGCCTGATAAGGAGTGGCCTCCATGTCTATAATAGTCAGAGAAGCCACTGGCTGGTGTGGCATCCTAAGTATAGTCATCCCTATCCACCTCACTACCCCCGACAAGCCCCGGATCCTCCTCTACTGTACACCTCTCCCATAGGGAATGATGTGCTCATACACCCAACTCATAACTAGAGTAGGGTGACTCAATGACTTCCCCTGTAATCTGACCACCCTATATAAATCATGGTAGGTGGTCCCAAGAATGTCTACTCCCCAAGCATAAACATGGCCATGGGCCTCAATCTATGTAATAATGGGAGCCCAACAATATAAGAGAGTATCCCCTCCCTTGTCCCCAATCAACCGTGAGGCCAAGATACCCATAATAGCCTTCATGGATCATAGGGATAGGAGAAGCAACAATGGAATGGACCTTCACCCCCTTCTTGAGCCCATGGAGACAACAACATCTCCCATGTAGGTAGCCCACTGAACTATCTGAGACCTGGATACTGTTGTCTTAAGAGACAACCACCTCCCAAGAATCGGAACCCCCAGTATGTGATAGACATCCTCCAGGGTGATAGTCCACTCACCCCTAACACCTGGAAATCGGAAGGTATTCGGTCTGCATCCCAGTATGAAAATAAGTCACACAATATGTGACTAGTAGGCGCAACATGAGGAACCTGTGTGATCCTCCAAATACCGGCCCTCTGCAGAGTGTCTCGCTCTGTCTGGGTCAGTGCCTCTAACACTGCTGGGAGCCAATCACACTCCCTCTCTCTACTCCATCTGATATACTCCTCCTTCTTCGCATCCACCCAAAATAGAGAAAAAGAGTAAGTTAGTAACATAATCCAATGGAAAATCATCAAAAACATATAAAAATGTCAAAAATGCAAAAACAATTAAATAATACATCTTTTTTTTTTGCATTTTTTAACCGCCGCCACGTGCAGAGAGTGGCGGTTCCTATAACCACCACCTTTGCAGCGGGCATGTACCATGTAACCACCCCTTATGAGGTGGCGGTCCTGTAACCACCACGCCATCATAGGGTGGTGGTCCCATGACCGCCACCATCAGGCAGTGGGGCGGTCCTGTCCCAAATCGGTGAAACCCCCAAAGCCCTAAAAACACTTTAAAAAAGAAAAATACATCATTTTTGACAAAATAAAGACCTACCCTATGGGCCCCCCTAGAGACTCATTTAAAACTAACATTTCCAAAAATAATCCCCCAAGACAAAGTTTTCAACATTTCTATATTTTAGGTTTAAAATGATAAATTGAGAAGAACTAACCTGAGACTTCGTGGGTCGATGTCCTACTCTCGGAGGCATGATCATGATCTCACAATGAATGTTTTGATTGTACTCTCATCAAAAATGGTTACCGTGGGTCCCAGAGCTCAAAAACCACCAAATCAACATGCACAAATGAATAGAAAAAATGAATAGGAAAATGATATATATATATATATATATATATATATATAATATTCTAACTTTTTTGAGAATGTTTTTTACATAGAGTTGGAGCGCCGATGGAGGTAAGTTCTTATCCTTGCGCAAATGGTAAGTCCTCATTTCATTTTAATTTAGTATTTATTTTTGATTTATTTTATCTATCTACACTTGAGTCCCTTTTTCATTTTTAGATAGGGAATTTGGATGGTGACATTTTAGGCACACACGAGCATGTTAGGTATAGCTTCTAACTCCCCATTTCGGGACCACCATACTGGACCCACCATTTTATGCCTCTTCATGGCTAAAATGCTTCTCGAGGGCAATATGTACGTACCCAAAAATGTAGGTATTATACTACCGGAAAGAGAGGTTACAAAAACCCCAATGATGATTCAGATCTCTTCGCAAGGTGTTTGGAATCTAGAAAAATCTTGCCAAGTATACATTTGCATCCTAAAAAGCCTTGTCCTACCTTTTGCATGTTTTGTTCTAACCTCTGCCCCCTTTTTCCTTGCATTTTAGTCTTTAAGTTATAGGACCGCCCACCCTACCTGGGTGGTGGTCCCATGACCACCACCCAAGATAGGGGTGGTCTTGTAACCGCCCCCAGTAGGGGGGGTGGTCTATGTGTGCATTTTCTAGAACGTTCCAATGATTTCATCAAATGTAAAAATTCAATTTGCATCCACATTTCTCAACCACTCTTGCTTGCATTTATGTTTTGGCCACCTAGTAAATAGTGATTTCTCTTTGTTTATGATAAAAGAGTTCAATTCAAACTTACCCTCTGGTAAATCCAAATGCTATAAATACCAAGCTTGTTTACAAGCAAATGGCCCCTCTCTCTCTATGAATTATTATTCAGTGTGTTTTGAAGTTCTTCCATAAGTTTCAATAGGTTTTATTATATTTTGCATGAATTCTCAACCTCTCCTTTCTGCTTTAGAGATCATTTGATCTTCACACTTTCATTTTGCTCCATTGCTATCCTACACAATCAACTTAGCATAAGATAGTTTCAGTTCTAGATTAGAGTTCATTTGATAATCTTAGAGTTGTAGGTTGTTGTTTTGTCACAAGAAATAGATCCAAAATTCTCGGTATATTTGCGTTGTATCCCCACAATAAATCTTGCTAGGAATCACATAGTCAAGCTCTGTTCACTTGCACTATCCCTCTCTTACTTGCATTGTATTTGGTTTATATCCAAAGCTGCCATTGTTCGAGTATCTTCTTCTGCTGACGCTATCACATTCACACTTTTCTGGATTCACGAGAACACGAAGGAACAAAGAGATCACACTGAGGGGACAAGTCATGACACAACTGGATTTACCACTATTCTATAAAACTCCAGGTTTGAGCTATCAAAGTTGTAGTTACAATATATCAAATAGAGTAGCAAATCATTTTATTTCAGTTAAAGCTTGCTTTCAGTATTACCAGGAAGTTATGGGGAATGATAGCTTCTGAGAAGCTGTGATTTATTCCTCACTTCTGAGGTAAGATTGAAGGTCTTTCGATTAAATTAGTTAGTTATTTAAATATTTAGGATAAATTCACAAGTGCAGTGAAAATAGCTATATCAAGCTAACTTGCTTGTTTTAATTATGTTATTAGATTAATTGTTCATTATCTGAATATATTAGAATAGTTCTCTTTAAATTTCATTCAAATATACATCATCAAAAATACAAAAATAAAAGGAATATAAGCATAGTGTAGATATATCTTTCATAGTTAGTTTACTCATTTCAGTTAAAGTTGAATCATCTTTGCATGACAATTACGGGACCAGAGAGCCAGGGATTACGTATTCGAACCGGTAGTACCTCAGCCAAATCTCTTCACAACATTAATGGATATAGATCAAGGGCTTAGGATTCAGGTCTTTCAAATGACAATAAACCCACAAGCAATTAGTGAACAATTGAGACAATTGAATATTGAAGACGACAAAGCATACACATTCTGGTCAAGTCAACCCAACTATAGATTGCCTTGATAGGATATCCGCATGACCATACAAGAACCCGAAAGAGAACAAATATTTGGTTGTGATCCATTAGTTCCATAGCCAAATGTAGGAGACCTTCTCATCGACATAGACACAGGCTTACGTATACAAGTTTCTAGAACACCCGTAAGGTATTATGAGAAGATCACACAACTCCTGATATTAAACATAGAAGTTGAAAAGGCTTATGACTATTGGATAGTCGGAAGAAGAGATTGATTCTTCACATGACCATAACAGGTCCACAACAACCACAAACTCATGGTTGTGATCCCCAGGTCCCACAACCCAATGGGCCTGTAAGTCAGTTAAATATTGACACCAGTTTACGTACATGCGGTATTTAGATCCTCACCACTCCCACTAGATATCATAACACAATTTTCCGCATTAAACATAGAAGCCAATCAAGCTAATATTTTTTGGGCTAGACCAGAAAACCACCCATAGTTTATTATAAATCCACTACACCTCTCACTACCATTTTCCATGACCTTGTCTAGAAATATACACGAAGCACCTACAGGTCACTTTCCATGTATCCAACAACCAATAGATAGGATCTCGGAGAGCTCGACATTGATTGGAGCCTCGAGTAGCTATTATATCTGAACGATCCATTACACCAATTTAGGTTAGGAGAGATTTCTTTTCCTTAGATTCACAGATCCCTTTATTGTGTGTTGAGGATATAAGATTTCCCAACTAGTTTGTCTATATCCACATATATTCCTATCTTACAAGAACTCTCTAAATAAATACACACATCATATATTTATACTCGTGGGGATTTTCCTTTCACCGCCTACATTCACCTTCCTAATAATAGGCATTCTTATAGTGGCTTGCATACTTTTTACATCTTTTGCTAATAATATACTAAGAAAAATATACATAATTATTTAATCCCTATTACTATCTTGATCCATGCATGTGGTTTATCCTAGTCTCGCATGTGATTTCTTTTCCCTTTCTTGGGCACTAAGTATTTTTGCTTTTATCTATTTTCGGATCTTTTCGGAGTGGTATTCCAAATCTACTTTTCTATTTTTATCCTCTTGGAAAATTGGCCAAGTCCTTGATTTTCTTCATACATATGCACAATCTTGTGAACTCGACATCTACATTACTACTTTGTGCATCCCCTTGCATGTTGCTCTGTACTCCTATGCACCCACCCTTGTGCATAATCCTCCTCATTCCTTGTTGATAATTAGTCAATTTTATCTAACCAACATTACCCTACACTAGGGATTTTTTTTTCCTTGTTAATATGCAAGAAAAGAATGCTCCCAAGACATAAAGAATATAAAAGATAAAATAATAGTGGGGTGTATACCAAATGAATCCAGAATAGTAATTTTTCTCTTGTGCGCGTTCAAATTATTCTTTTGGTTCTTGGAGTAGCTCTGGGAACTCTGTATTTATGGCACTCTCTATCTTTTCCCACTCAGTAAGTTCCTTAGTATCTCGCATCGACACCAACCTAAAAATATTTGGAACTTATTCTAGGGTCATTTCTTTTCCCTTATCCTTCAACTTCCTAATGACTCTGGCAAGGCCTAATGTCATTCCCTCCAAGGCATCTATCTTCCATGCGAAAAACAAGCCAAGTTATTTGAGTCTTGTCTCAATGACATCCCTCACTTCCTTAAGAAATTTCCTCTTTCACACAATCTCGGCCATGATCTCTTCATGCATAACTTTTCTATCTTTCTTGGCAGCTTACGCTTACTTAAGCTCGGTATCCTTCTAAATAGTATGCACTTTTAGGTGGGATCAATGTATTGAATATTCTTAAATGCACATTCTACATTTTTCGAGCTTTGACCACGATTACAAAACCTTATATTCACATATTTTGTGCACCATAACTACCTTATTATTTTCTCACGCATCGCTAACTCTTCTTTTGTAAACCTTGCACATACTCCTTTTCATGTAATAACATTCTTACCAGATCCTAAAATTAGTGTAATGATAAAGGGTATTAATCCTTATCCTTTTCTTTTAGGTTGGGGCACACTATTGTAATGACATTTGTAATGTAAATGATTTTTTTGAAGGTATTCTTTGCTCACTTCTCTTCCTTCCTAAACTCCTCTATAAGTTACTAGACTTCCTTCTCCTTGTCCTTTTATCCTCTAGAAATACTCTAATAATGCCCTCCTTGTCTAAATTTTTGTGTGTTACTTCCACTTCCATTTTATTTAGAGCATTGCTAGCCTACTCACTCAATGGTCAACTCCATTAGTTTGATGTTCATGAGGAATGTACCTAGTGTTCTCGTCATCTTTCACCTAACATATGATTTGTTGTTAATTTCAAATTCATGATTTTTCCATGTGAGTCTACATACTCCAGAAAGAATATTCTTTGTGTGCATGGTTTCTTCTTATGGATCAATTACCTCCCAGCCATAAAGTTCCTTATTATGTATTGTGATCCGGAATCTTATGCGTAATTCCTTTGATTGGTCATCAATATAATTCACCCGATGCATTCGCAACATCTCCTTATTTTTATTCTATCCTCAACTACGCTTTCTTGTTGGTTTCTTATTTTATGAACTCGGTTACACATAATCTCCATCTCCACTCGTGTCTCTCAAACCTTATCTAGATGGCTTCCCATAACCTTTATCTTTGTCCTCTTCCCTAGATTCTTCTTCACACGTGTTGTGTACCTCCACATCATGTTACATAGTCTCATCCTTAATATCTTTTTGTTGGAAGAAAAATGGATCGAGAGAGTGGGGTTAATCGGTCATGTTAAAACCTCGAATAATTAAAAATGAACTTTTATAAACCATTAACAATAAACCATGCATTAATGAGATCTAAAAAATTAAGAAACAAACCTTGACAAGAACACAAGATGTAATTGATAAAACCTCAAAGGGAAGAAAACCCACTAAAATTTTTACTTATATTACACACAACAAAGACTCAAGTGAATGTTACACTCAAAAGAGAATTTTTTAGTGAGGCACCAACCTCACAAGGAGCACTAACCCCTAAGAACTTATTGATGTTACTCACAACAAGAGACTCCTATTAATATGAATCATCATTAGATATTTTGATAATAATATCATAGTATTTATGTTTTAAAAACTCGGCTGATGGTGATCACAAGATTCAACTCCAAACTCCTTCAAACCCTACTTCAAACACACCTCCTTCTAGCTCACTCAAACTTTGAAAAACATGACTTGTTTTGATCTCAAACCCTTACACACAAGATCTTTAACATTACTCAACATGTCACACAATTATTCATCTCTTGAATTATTCCTTCATACATGTTTCAATCACACACTTAGGTCTCACTTTTTCCTCTCTCTCAACTAGTGCAAATTTTAATTCAAACATGCACTTTATATCCTTATTAGCTCTCAAACATGAAAAAAATTGGTATAAATCCTTTAGTTTGAAAAATTAAACTTAAAGACATCCAAACATATTCATAAAAATTTCATATTTAGCCCCTAAATGTCGTCCATTCCCAAACACACTAAACAAGCTCAAAATCAACTAAAAACCCATCACGTAGAGGCTAAAAACCACAAATCTCATTACCATTATTATTAAATCTCTGAAATTAATTAAAAATGTTAAATATGACATTAAAAACATCATAAATGGTCTTAATTATATTACAACAATAAAAATTTCATAAATCACTCAAGAAGGCTCATATCCTTCACCATTTCAAGGAACCCGTATTCACCTTTGAGCCTCGAAACACCCAAGAAAAATGCAACTATGACATGTAACCACTCATTAGAATCCAATATACCTATATATTACATCTATGCTTGATATATCTCAAGAAGCATCCATACATACAAACCACATCAACATTCCTCTTCACTAAAATGAACTACCAAGAAAGCAATTTTAAAAACTCAACTGGTTTTAAACCTTTATATAAATTTAAATACCTAAAAATTCCTTCAATAGGAACATTATTCATCCCTCTTAAATTTAAAACTATTATAAATCATCAATTGATTCATCTCATGCATCTTCTACCTCCATCTTCTAGAAAAAGGAATCATTTCTTAAGAAAATAGAAACCTTCTTCTCTATAAATTAAGTTGGTTTACCTATCAAACCTCCTAATCAATACACAAACTAAATACCATTGAAAATAACTCTAAATATAATTTCCATAACAACTTACATTTCCTGCCAACTCTAAGTATAAGATATTCCACCAAGTCAATCTCTGAAAATGTTCCAAAAACTACCCCAAAACTACCTTAAGACTAGTCTTCATAAATAGGGCACAATTTTTCCAATATAATCTCAAGAATTATCTGAAACCATCATGTAAATAAATTAAAAATCCCATAATAAAGTCAATTTCAATTTATTTTGTAACTCCCTTTAAAAACCTTACTTTAAACTAAAATTCTTTAGAAACTAGCATGCTTGAGTGGTGTCCATTCATCACCACATCCTCTATCTTATCTTTCTAGAAATATGGAGGAGTATTATAAAACATAAAATCATCATACTATCACAATAAATAAATTATGGGAACTTATGATCAATATATCTCCTACCACTTTTGAGTTAGGGTTTCAAGCACACAAAAAGTTATTTACCTTCTTAACATTCATTCATAAAAACATGATGATGAAATTACCTCATTATTTTTTTGAAACATTATAAACACAATCAAAATAAACCTTGAAATCCAACATTTCCCAAGAAAATAACCCAATTCATGGTGATCATTAAAAGGTGCAATTCAAGCTAGAAAACACTCTTTCTTGGACCATGTTTCACATAAAACATCATAACTTGCAAAATATTCTTCATAATGATTCAATTTTTTTCTAAAACCTCTTGTACACAAATTTTAAC
The DNA here is from genome assembly GCA_018340775.1 of Taxus wallichiana var. yunnanensis. Taxonomy (NCBI): domain Eukaryota; kingdom Viridiplantae; phylum Streptophyta; class Pinopsida; order Cupressales; family Taxaceae; genus Taxus; species Taxus wallichiana. The sequence goes on from CM031236.1 coordinate 312,676,479, forward strand.
CATCTCCAATCATCAACATATCTCAAATAGGTCTCCATATTCTCAACCCATCTCATTTGCATGACTATCCCTTGGGGTTTTACATGGTTTAGGCTAGGGTCAACTGAATCAACATTGTAAATCATCATGAAACCTCTCTAAAAGGACCAAACAAGCTTAATACATCATTTATCACTTACCTACATGAATCCATGAGCTCACATGGATCTGTAACTCATCCTCATTCCTCCAAGCACCTAGAATAGGTCTAGATGAACACATGTAGCTAGGTATTCAACCTATCCTTAAATATCATGTGAGTGCCTAAAAACTCTCCAATCATCCTCTCCATGTCACTACAATGCTATTAAATACACAAAGCAACTCAAACCAACATGCTCTGTCACCTAGGCTAGTTAGGTCACATGACTAGGCTTACTAGACCAAGCCAATCTTACTGAGTCACCTCATGCCATCTTGAAACCACCTAATACTCCATGCCATAAAATAACCTAGCATGATATGAAACATATCCATGATACTATTTTTCATTAATGAGATTTTACACCAAATGACAACACCTAGAACTCAACATTCCAACAATCTCCATTATCATTGATGGAACACCACCTAATCTTATTCCTCCTTTTACATTAATGAAAAATTACATACCTAATAATTATATTATTTTTATTCCTCATCTTCTTGGAATATTTATGTCATGAAAACATGACCATACCATCATAAAAGTATGTAAAATATTGGCATTTCTCATTAAAACTCATTTTTTGGTTTTTCTCACCACAAGAAAATTGTAGTAGATCATATATTTATGCATGTTATTTATGAACATGAAAAAAATGATGAATTAGATCCAAAAATACCATTCTTACCTTCATTATTGCTTATCTCATCTTGATAGGACTTCAAACTTTCCTTTTTCTTATATACTATGTTCACACACAACATTTAAACCAAGATCCCTCAACTAAATATTCAAAGTGTTAATTAGGCCAAACTTCACAAGCTATAGAAGCACATATACCTCGTGTTGGGCCCCTAAAATATTGACTAAGTACACAAAGGCGCATGAGCGTGCAAGACTGAAGTTAAGAAATGGGCATGCAAGAAGAAGGCACGTAAGGAAAGGTTCTAGGAGGGTTTTAGAAGGGCCATGTTACACTGGAAGAACAAGGTCTCGGGACTAAACCATATTTGGCATATCAGGTAGGACATGAGAAAAACATGACCCAACTATGCATGCAGAGTGGATAAGGTGCCAACCTGGCGACAGGCTGGCCTAGGAAGGAATATGCCCTGGAATGGAAGTTTCTAGAAGACATCGTGGAAAAAGTGGAGATCTCAAGCTCGGAGGAGCATGCTCCCATAGAGGACCATAGTCATAAACTTAGCTCTAGGTATGAGGCTATAGAAGGATGAGTTTGCACTTTGGGATTCCTATATATACAAGCACCTACGTAAGAAAAGAGAGAGAGAGAGGAAGAAGAAGGAGGAGGTGCAGGCAGTAAATTCTGCGCAGAGGAACTTTGTTTGTGTTGGGTAGATTAAATATAGGAGAAGGATGTATCAAGGACTTGGGGTTATAGAATTTACTTTTAAGAGATAAATGATATGGATCCAGTTATGATGCATGAATTCGGTCTGCCATAATGTGGTGTTTTGTAGTAAGCCTAATCAATGTAATGAGGTTACCAATTTAATGGAATATGATCCTTCTTCGCTCGGATTCGTACATGGTTCTTCATAGTTCCTTTTCATGTATGTTTATAAGATGAATATGAATTCATATGCATTTTCCTTTCTATTTTGTTTTAGTTCTTTAAGTGTTTTAAAATATCTCTATCTGTAATGACTGCAATGATCTAGATCCATTCTAAGATCTATGATGTTTGCATATTTCATTTCCACTCACTTCCTTTAAAGTTTGGATCGTAGATGATGTTTTCCCACTCAAATCACATAAAAGAGAGACTTGGCACCCACACATGCCTCGGGTGAGCACCTAGCACCCACTAGGTGATAGGTCGGTGTGCATGGGATTCCCTTGTTCTTTGGTGGGTGTAAAAATGACTACATCTTGGTTCCGTTGTCGGGACCTCTTTTCAAAGTTGTAGTGGGAAATGGCATACATCATGATCTATGTAATAAGTGATGATAGAATGCCTAACTTTGGAAAGTGTTGAATCATGGTTCAAGAGCACAGAGGATGAATTTTCTTAGAGATTCAACACTAGACCTAATTTTGATGCACATAGATGGGTAGAAGAGAACCTCTACCATGATTTGTATGATTTTTTTCTGTTGCTTCCTAGTAGAGTTGTATGAATGGCTCTCAGTATATGCATCTAGATCAAGCTGGTATTGTAGATCACATGCGTGGACCCAAGAAGAATACTAGAGGTTGTAAGATGCAGATCTGATGTGGACTCATGCTATGGATCATTGGTGGAAAGGAGTACTAGCTAGCTACACTTTGGAGTACGTTATTTCTACATATTCTTGTTTGGAAGTTATTGAGTTTGGGTTTCTATAGGAGCCCGAGAGGATCATTTCTACGTGTTATTCCTATGGAAATGAAAGAAAGGGAGGAGATACGACTCAAATATAGTGAATCACGTGAAAGGGATATTTCTAGACAACACGAGGTTGCAAGTGTGATGGATCTATGGAGGTAGATATTACGAGAAGGAGTTGAGGTTCACGTGGAGGACATGGAACCTGAGTAGTCTATGCTACCCCATCTTGGCAAGTGCGTAAGAGATACCCTTTGGATTCGATGAGATTTCATCACGTGGAGAGATAAGATTCGTTGGTGTTATCTCGAACCCACCTAGTGACCAAACCCTGGCACTTGGTTTTCTAGATCAAGGAAGGAGTATAACTAACCCAGTTGGTATCAATGGAAGTGATAGATCTACACCCAAAAGATACAATTTCTTGTTTGGGAATTCTATGGCTACACATACCATCCGAGTGTTTGGGGGAAGTTTTGGACAAGTATCAAATATATAAGGCTTGGGTAACGTGTTAGGGAGTGGCACGGGACACACATCTGGCAGTGGCACAATCTCATAGACAATTGGCACACAATTTAGTGGGACGTTGGGGACCCTAGGCATGACCACTTTAGGCCCATTACTAGCTATTGGTGGATTTGGAGGTGGAACTAGTGGATCTGGGGGCATAGTACCTAGTGGATCTAGTGAATCCGGAAGAGGAGGAAACACCGAAGGAAACCAAGGCTTTGGCTCAAGAGGAAAATAGCCTCTGCAACCTCCTTAAGTCTTCTTTGAGATGTCTCTACATTTACCAGATTATAGGGGTATTGAAGATTCTACAGAGCATGTTCACAAGTGTGAGTTGCTATGGCATGCGAAGGGGATCAAAACCCCAGTGGAAGGCAAGTCGGTTTGAACGACGTTACAAGGGCACATGCATATTTGGTATAGGAAGTATGACCCCCATCAGATGGTGGTATATTACACCACATTGAAAAATGCCTTCCTAGAAGAATTACACATCCTTGAGTTTGAATAGAATAACATCAGCACCCTCAAGGAGATTCAATAGGGAATGGAAGAGAGTGTGTGGGAGTATGATGCGTAGTTTAAGACTCTCTTGTCAAAATTTTCATATGACATTCACCCTTCACAGCATGATCAATGGTTTTTTGGAGGGTTGATAAATCAATTCAGAGGATCTTTATCTCATAAAACTCTCACATACCTACACGAGGTCTTTGGAAGCTACCCTACGTGTTGAAGTTGTTAGAAGTGTTGATACTGGGGTTAGCTCATTTTTCGAAGCTCAAATCGTGTTATGGCTAAGCAGCTAGAAAATTTGTCTACAAACTTAGCTCATGAGACTCAAAGTGGAATGTGGTGTATAGATTGTGAGGTAGAGGGGCATGCCAAGGATAGTTTCCCCAAGAAGACATTACCCATGATACTAAGGATTGTAGGCTTATTGATCAGATCCATGAGGCCATTGATCTTGGTGTGCACCAAACCAGCCTTGTCAGCAGTTCTAAGAATGATGACCACCATTATGAGGAGCACGCAAATGGTGGCACACACGAAAGGGGATTTCGTGAAGGATTATGTGGTCATGGTAACCACGGGGAGGAAGAAGTGAGTTCCCATGTGGAACCTATTTTAATTGTGGGTCTACAGACCACTACAAGCGCAAGTGCCTAGACTTGTTGTAGTGCTCATGGTGCAAGAAGAAGCACAAGTATGAGGAGTGCCCTGAGTTGTTTGAGCATATGAATCAACAACACTAAAAAGACAAGGGCACTACAATGGTAAGCATTAAGAAGGATAACACACAATGGATGCCATGGGTGACATGTGATGTAGGCTTAGAACCTATTATGGTAATAACAAGAGCAGAGGCCACGCGTGCAAAGGAAATGCCATGATAGAAGAACTTGGTTTCAAGGGAAGAAGTGGTACATGGGAAGTACCCAAACCCTGTGCATCAAAAGGAGGTATATCAAGAAACCATGGACGTCATTTGGAGTTTACAAGGAGAAATATAGTATCTAAAGGAGTAGTCTAGGAAGAAGGAGCAAAGAAGGAAGGTCAAGGCACATAAATAAGACTTGATTAAGGTTAAGGAAGTATGAAAAATGCTAAGGAAAGAGAATTTTTATCCAAAATAAGCCCCTTGCTTATTATTTGGTTAACTCCCTTCATTCCTTTCCCCTTGTGCCTCAGTCAAAAATTTTTTATTCTTTAGGCATTCAAAACCTTCGGAAATGGCACCATTGGATAGAGCTCCTTCTCGGCCTTTCCGAGAAAGGTAATTTTTCCTCCTAACTCCATGTATTTTTGAAGTTATGACTCGGCGGATTTTTTTGTGGGAAATTTTCCTGCAGCAGCCTCGCCAACCAATCGAGAGAGTGCCACGTTAGCAAAGGGATGGCGGGGAGGCGGAGGAGACATAAAAAATTTGCCGAAGTGTTTGGTGGGGGCGCGAAGGGGAAATTTTGGCCCATGGGCCCGCTAACAAAGATGAGATCGTGCCACATGTCCTGGGGGTGTCGGGGGTCGGAAGTGTGAAAGGATTTTTCCTTTTCCCCAAGTTTGGAAAATTTCAAAAAAAAAACCCATCCCCAAAGCCCGAGCCAATAAGAGGAGGCCACGTGTCCCAGGGGCCGTCGGGGATCGGACCGGCGGGGAGGAGTTGGGAAATTTTCCCAAAGCAAAATCAAAGGAGAATTTTTGGCCCCAAGGCCCACCAACCAATAGAAAGAAGCCACGTGTCCTCAGACTAGTGGAGCATGGGGGAAAGTTGGGAAATTTTCCCAAAGCAAAATCAAAGAAAAATATTGAAAGAAAAGCCCGCCCTAAGGCCCAAGCCAGTAAAATCATACCACGTGTTCACGTGGTGACAAAAATATAATGCGGCCCCACAGGAAAAGGGGGCAGTCAAGGACCACATCCAAGTAGGATCATACCACGTGTCCAATCCAGGGTAGTGATCAAAAGTGATGGAAATTTTGAAAGTAGAGGCCCGCGACGAATCACAACATGCCACGTGTCCTCAAGTCATCGGGTTGGCAGAGAATTTTTGGAAATTTTTCCAAAGGCCAAAAAATGGTGGAAAATGAGGCGGGGAAAGCTCACATCCAATTAGAATGTGTGAAGATTTTGGGGAAATTTTCCCAAATGCAAAAAGGTGGGAAAATTTTGAATTTTTGTCTTGCCAACCCATTTTCGGCCTTATTTTTCCCTAAATGTTCAAAGGGGCATAACTTTCAATCCAAAGCTCAGTTTTTCACGTTATTTATATCATTGGAAAGATGGTGAAATTCTATACATGATTATGGGCTCAATTTTTTGTTTTGGTGGGTTTTGGAGAGATAAAATTGGAAAACTCCTCTAGCACGTGGAAATTGACAGAAATGACATTTCAACCACCATTTTTAATGAGGAATGGCTCGCATTCTCTCCCAAAGCATGGTCTAAGACATTGGGGGTGGATTTTTCAGGGAATCCATGTTGTTTTTATGAATTTTTCAATGGTTGAAATCTTCTCTCACATTTTCCCGCATTTCTCTTCCTGAGCTCGAATTTGCATTGTAAAATCTAGAATGAGCTCATTTTTAAAAAAGTTAGACATTTTTCTTGCTCTACAACTTCTCTTTTCTTCCTCATCAGGTAGATTTGTGGAGTTTTTACCTTTTCATGCAATTATAGCATCCCTTTTTACCTCCTGGTCATTGTAATAATACTTGTAATGGACTGGAATGATAATGTATGCTATGTGATTGATTTTTCTCAATCCTTTCATGTGTTTATAATTTTTTTGATCTCTCATTAAATTTTGGCAATCTGTGCATGTTTTGTACTATATTTTCTTGTGAATTATGTATGTCTTGCAGTAGCAGATGTCTACTACTCCTTTGGTGCATCACCTTAATTAGACTAGGTTTATTTTTGCATTTTCTCAACCTTGTCTCCTTGGCAAAGTTTGGTTAAAATATAGGTAAACCCTCTGTAGAATGTTGTGCACACTTGAACAGAGGAGTTGAGGAACCAACCTCTAATCTAGAGGATATTTTCTAGCCCTACAATTCCCACACTTGTGTGAAAAGATCCAATGTTGTGCAATCACACTAGATGCTAAAATGTCAACTAGAAATCTAATAGAACATCCAGAGGGTGCTGTTGATTTGCACTAACAATTTTGGCACACTCGGTGGGACCTTAGAGTTCTTCATCTTCATTGCAACAAAATTGATTTGCATTTATTGCAAGTTTCTTGTTGAAAGAGCCATGAATTGTAAATTTGGTGACTCCAAGGAAGAAGAATCAGCTAGTTTTAACAGTCCAAACCTGAAAACTCATGAGAAGAATAACCACAAGGTCAAGAGTTGGAGAGGAAGAAGTATTGTTTGAGTATCTACAATTATCTCCAAGAAGAAGACAAAGAGGGAGGAGAACTCAAAGGTCTCCATCTCCACCAAACAGAACTTTATCAACTCCTCCACCTAGTAGACCTTTCATCCAATAAACAAGGGTTCTAAGTCCAATCAGAATGGCACAACACAACCCATATGTCAATTTCACTTACAACAGCCCACTTGCTCTCAATGCACAAAATCCAATCCCGGTTGCAGCTTTGAAGAACATTCCATACTTTTGGAGAGAATCGAGACCACTCTGGTGATCATGTCAAGGATATTGCTAATATTTGTGCAATCCATGAGATTGATGAGATACAGTTCTTTGTCAAACTACTAGCATTTTCATTCAAAGGGAAAGCTTTATAATGGTTCAGAGCCTTGCTTGCAGGATCTATCCAAAATTGGAACCGATTATGTATAGCCCTCCATGAGCGGCTCGAGAAAAGGGAGATAACTTGTCCCTTTTGGAACAATTGACAACTATCAAGAGAGCTCCCAATGAGGAGCCGGTGACTTCAACTTCAGATTTCAAAGGACTTGGGAGAGAATTCCAATGGCAAGTAAGGCCAACAATAGAAGGTGCTTTTATATATTACCTTAAAGCTTTAAATTATGATATTTCTATGTTAATTCAATCCATGGGAGGCACAACTATCCATCTTTGCTTATGGCATTGCCTTTAGAGCTGAAAATTATCTCGATCAAGTGGTAAGCTAGCTCCTAGGGCTCCAATGCCATTGTATTCAAATTTGGAAATTCCAAGCACTAGTCAAACACCTAATTTAGCTCCTATTCCCACTCCTAGAAATCGGGTTCAAATGAAGCTTCTACTTCATCTTACGGTGCCTCAAATAAACTTCAAGAAGTCATGAAGCAATTACAAAATTTAGGTAATGAGCTAGTTACACTCAAGAGACAACAAGCCCAAGGTTTTAGAACTTCTTATCAGCCTCAAGCTCGGCTGGTAGGCAGCCGTATCAGCCTCAAAGACCACCCAATCCAAAGTTTTGTAAGTCAAAATCAACTAAGGCCTCCCGCCAATAGACCATTTCAGCCCTATAATCCCAATGTTGCATCTACCTCTAAAGCACTAGTGCCAGTACAAAACAACATAGCTCAAGAGTATGATTGGTGTTTCCCATGTAATGAACCTCACAACCAGTCTATGTGCTTCAATGGTGCCCTAAATCAAGCCTTAATGGTAACAACAACTAGTGTGGAGGGTGAAGGGAGTCAAGGAAATAACCAACAACAAGAAACATCCCAGCAACAATCAGCTCCAAATGATACCACACTTGTAAAATGGCAGGCAGAAGACTTTTGTGGCATGAATAAAATAATATCTCAAAGTGTTGCAATTAAAACAAGGTCAAAAAGGAGAAATTTGTGTGAAGGGCAGCCATTGGCTCCAAGTGATCCACAACCTTCTACCACTCCATAAACTGTTGGAAAACAAAACGTAGTTCCAAACATGCAAAGAGTGCCAAAACCAGCTTCTAGACCAACTCAAATGTTAGTTGTTGCTACCCATGTGCAAGCAATAAATGCATAGGCCAAAGGACAGTAAAGAGATGCTTCATCTCCATTCAACATCATTAATCAGATGAAGAAGACAAACGTAAACATATCAATGTGGGAATCACTATCCATCCTAGGCCAAAGAGATTTTCTACAAGCTGCCATGAAGGACTTGTCAACTTTGAATCAACAGTCCAAATGCAAGAGAAGGTACTCACAAATACTTGCCCATCTGAAGGGAATAATGGAGGAAAGTAAGGTAAAATATTGAATTCCCCTCCATTCTATATTTCATTGATCATTGGAGACAAATTAACACACAATTGCATGATTGATTATGGGCCAAGTAGTTCAGTAATGCCCAAGCAAATAGTTGATTAGTTGGGGCTCCAATATGAAGTCATATCCAAAGGGGTAGTGCAATTAGATGGGACAGCAATGACAACAGTAGGAGTGATTAAAAACTTGAGTCTTACTTTGCATGCATGCCCCAACATTGTTATTTTGTAAGATGCCTCAGTGATAGATCTTCCACCACTATTTGCCCTATGTTTGTCAAGGGATTTCATAGCTAATATTGGAGGCTACTTATCTCGCTAATTGGTCACACATGTTGTTGAGAACAAGATATGGAACCAAGGACACAATTAGATCTGAGCCTATTGCAAACTTCCACATTGAGCCTCACACTCCAAGCCAAATCAATACCAATTGTTCAGCGTTTGATCAAGAGGATTATCCAAGCACTGATGAAGATGAAACCAAGGTTAGAAGCATCCCAGATTTGACTCTCGATGAGTGGGCAAGCAAGGTGCATGATTTTGATCCTTATCAAGAAATAGAAGAATCTGAGCTAGGATTCTATTGCATGCATGAAGAAAATCAGCCTATTCCTAGCATCACCAAGCCGGACCACAAGGATGACAATGAGGTATGGTAGTTTTTCTTTGAGGGATCAAGAAGTAGACAAGGTGCAGGAGGGAGAGCTATGCTTGTTTCCCCTCAAGGATTTAGTTATTATTCAACTTTTAGATTTTATTTTTGCATGTTCTAATAACACTGTTGAATATGAAGCTTTGATACAAGGATTGCATTGGTCAATCAAGAGAGGAATAAAAACTTGAAATTCTTTGGTGACAATGAGCTAAATCCCAACCAAATTAAGGGGCAGCATGCTGCCAAGAATGTTTTGCTCAAGTGCTACAAAAATAGGGTGTGGGATCTCATTGAGGATTTTGAGGGCTTTAGCATCAAATCCATCCCTAGAAAAGAGAACCAAGCTGGACGAGGCTTATAACGATTGGAGTAGCCTTTGATGTCATTGAAAGTATCAAGAAAGAAAAGGTACAACCAAGCATTCACGTGATTGTAAGGCCTTGATTGCCAGGACAAAAATGTAAGTTGGAAAGTGTTTGAAAATGATCAACAAATCATCCATTTCTTGCAAGAAGAGGCTGAGTTCTGAGTTAAAAATCGGGAAAAGTTAGAACAACGAGTATGGTGATCAAGTGGTATAGGCGAGGACCAACAAACTACCAAAGGGACTTGTCACTTTGGAGTCCATTTTCAATCCTAATGACCATTTCGGGGAAAGAGAAAGGAAACATCCAAGTCAAGGGAGAAGATTCGGTGCCCATCTTAGTGGGGAGAACGCAAGTCACTCCAACTTGGTAAAGTGACAACTAAGCAAGAAAGGTGTGAGTTCATACGGCTTTGTCAAGAATTCCCTGATGTATTTACTTGGAGCTATGAAGATTTGAAAGGCTTCAATCCCAAGTTAGCTCAACACACTATTGAATTAGACCCAAGTGCTAAATCCATCAAGAAAAAACAAAGGCAATCAATCCACACGTGGAGCCTCTCATGAGAAAACAATTGAATAAGTTGATAGAGGCAAGTATTGTATTTCTATCAAGCATTCTAGTTGGGTAGCCAAATTGGTTCCGCTTAGAAAGAAGAGTGGAGAAATCAGATTGTGTGTTGACTTCAGAGATTTGAATAGAGCATCTCTCAAGGATCATTACCCACTTCCTTCTATGGAGCAGATTTTACAAATTGTTGCTTTGGCTCTAAAAGGTTTTCATTGCTTGATGGCTATTCGAGTGCAATCGAGATCATGGTGAAGGGGAGGATCAGTTCAAGATAGCCTTCACAACCAAATGGGGGACTTATGCATATAGAAAAATTCCATTTGGGCTATCCAATGCTGGAGCTACATTCCAAAGGGAAATGGACATGGCGTTCAAGGATTTGATTAAAAAAATGGTGTTGATATATCTAGATGATATCACTGTTTTTTCAAAATTTGCAGCAGACCATCTCTTTCATTTGAGACAAGTGTTCCAAAGATGTAGAATATTTGGGGTATCTTTGAATCCCAAAAAGTGTATTTTTCTAGCTCATGAAGGGAAGCTCCTTGGCCACATTGTCTCCAAATAAGGATTAGCAATTGATCCAGAAAGAGTTGAGCCATAAGAGCACTACCATTGCCAAGCCACAATAAAACCCTTCAAAGTTTCTTGGGAAGGATAAATTTTGTTTGGAGGTTTGTCTCAAATTTTACAACCCTTCTCAAGCTTATCACCAAGATGTTAAGGAAAAGCATGGATTTCAAATGGAAAACAGAGGGCAAGGAAAGTTTTGAAGCAATAAAGAAGCTATCTCACAAGCTCCAACCCTCATTAACCCAAATTTCCCCAAATATTTCATCCTCTATGCATTTAGAGGTGATGATACTATTTCTGCAATTTTGGTACAGCAGAGCGAAGACAATGATGAGCAGCCAATTGCATTCTTCACCAAAGCACGGAGGACTATGAGGTGAGATATTCCTTCATTGAGAAGCATGTTCTTGCAATGATTAGAATCTTGAATAAATTTAAGCATCTAGTTTCAAACAGCAAGGTTCATTTGTTGGTTTCTCATGTGGGATTTAAAGACTTCCTCCTCAATAAAGACCTAAATGAAATGAGAGCAGGGTGGATTACTCATGTCATGGAGTATGAAATTGAGATAAAAGTCACCAAGTTGGTCAGAGGAAAACAATTATGTGAGCAGTTGGTCTTGAGAAAGCAAACAGAGGCATGCAATGAGGAAGAAGTTGTTTTGGCATTGCAAGACAACCATGAACAAGGGAGCACTCAAGAAGAAAATAATTGTGTCCACACTCCTTGCTGGACCCAAGACATAATGCACTTCCTACACACAGGCCTATGCCCTCTAGAGATGAACAAAAAAAAAAGGAGACACCAAGCTATCCCATATGCCCTTGTTGATGGTGTTTTGTTCAAAAGGGATGTGAATGGAGTCTCTTTGAGATGCATTGGTACAAATCAGATTCACAAAGTGTTGGAAGAGTTCCATGGTGGATCAGATGGTGGTCATTTTGTACTAAGAGTGATAGCTCTCAAGATCATGAGGGTTGGTTGTTATTGGCCCAAGATTTTCAATGGATTTGTTATGCATGGATCAAGAGGTGCAAGAATTGTGCATTCTTCACGGAGTAAGGAGAGACTAGCCACCCTTCCATTGCATCCAATTTTAGTTGACCAACCATTCATGCAATGGGGTTTGGACTTCATTGGAGTCATTAACCCAAATTCAAGCCAAGGACATAAGTGGATTCTAACAAAGCAACAAATTACTTCATCAAGTGGACTCGAGGAAATGGCACTTAAGGAAGTAAATGAATCTAACATCCTAGACTTCTATGAAGGGATAACAACCAAATTTGGCATACCTGCTACAATAATATCAGATAATGCATTGGCATTCATTGGATCCAAGGTAACTGAATGGGATCTACCTAAGCACTTCATCAAATTATTATCCTCGGGGTAATGGGCAAGCTAAATCTACAAACAAGAACTTGTTATCCAAAATGTGACCCTGCTCATTTTGTGGCTAACTCCTTTCATTCTTCCCTCTCTTGTGCCTCAGTCATAATTTGTGTTTTTAGGCACTCAAAATTTTTGGAAATGACACCATTGGATAGAGATCTCTCTCAGATTTCCAGAAAGGTAAAGTTTTCCTCCTAACTCCATGTATTTTTGAAGTTATGGCTCGGTGGAGTTTTTGTGGGAAATTTTCCCCTGAAAGGCCCGTAGCCAATGAGATGTTGCCACATGTCCAAGGAAGTGGCGGGGTCGGAAAAAACTTGGTTTTTTACCAAGTGTTTTGGCAATATTTCAAAAGGAAAATTTTCCCCGAGCTCGCCGACGAATCAGATGGTGCCACATGTCCAGGGGAGAAATTTGAAAAATTTGGCTAAGTGTTGCACATGGAAAATCTTGAGAGGAAGGTTTGTGCCCAATCATATGATGCCACATGTCCTATGGAGCCATAATTTCGAGAGGCGAGAGGAGAAGTTGGAATTTTGGCAAGTGTTTTGCCAAATTTCAAAGAAGGAGTTTTTGGCCCGCTGCCCCCACCAATCAATCATGTTTCGACACGTGTCCCCGAGGGTTGGAGCTGCGGAGCATGGGAGGAAATTGGGATTTTTTCCCAAAGTATTGGTGCAGAAGTAAAAATATTTGTGGAGAGCCTACAGCGAATGAAATTAGGTCACGTGTCCTGGGTGGCGGAAGGCATGGAGAATTTCAGAAGTTTTCCCAAGGAAAAAAAAATGAAAATTCAAAGGGAAAAGCCCGCCCCTAAATGTGAGCCAATGGAATCTTGCCACATGTCTAGGTGGTGCCAAAAATCAGGAAAATCCAGCAAGTAAAATTCGAAGGGAAAAACCCACATCCAATGGGGTTTCGCCACGTGTCCAAAGGGGAAAATGGTCAAAATGACCTACAGAAAATTCGGGAAGGACAAGCCCGCGTCTAATCGGCCGCAAGCCACGTGGCCTCAACTCACCGGCCTGGCGGGGAATTTTTGGAAAATTTTCCAAAGGGAAAAACAAAGGAAAATGGAGTAGGATGGGCCCGCGCTCCCAATAAAAATCTTTGAGGAAGGTCCGCACCCAATCATATGATGCCACGTGTCCTATGGAGCTGGAATTTCGGAGGGTGGAGGAGAAGTTGGAATTTTGGCGAAGTGTTTCACCAAATTTCAAAGAAGGAGTTTTGGCCCGCCTGTGCACCCGCCAATCAAATCATGTTTCGACATGTGTCCACGGGGTTGGAGCTACGGAGCGCGGGAGGGAATTCGGATTTTTCCCAAAGTATTGGCGCAGAACTAAAAATATTTGCGGAGAGCCCGCGTCGAATGAAATTAGGCAACGTGTCCCAGGATTTGGTGGAAGGTAGGGAGAATTTGAGAAATTTTCCCAAGGAAAAAACAAACGAAAATTCAAAGGGAAAAGCCCGCCCCCTAAATGCGAGCCAATGGAATCTCGCCACGTGTCCAAATGGTGCCAAAAAATTAGGAAAAGCCCGCAAGTAAAATTTGAAGGGGCAAACCCGCATCCAATGGGGTTTTTCCATGTGTCCAAAGGGGAAAATGGTCAAAACAACCCACGAGAAAATTTTGGAAGGACAAGCCTACGTCTAATCAGCGCACACCACATGGCCTCAACTCACTGGCCCGGCGAGAAATTTTTGGAAAATTTTCCAAAGGGTAAAAAAAAGGAAAATGGCACAGGATGGGCCCGCACCTAATAAAAATGTGCCACGTAGCACTGGAAAGGTGGAGCACAAGGATTTTTTTAGAAATTTTCCCAAATGCAAAAAGGGTGAAAAAATTCAAATTTTTGCCCGCCAACCTTATTTGGCCCTGTTTTGCCCTAAAACTTCAAATGGCCATATCTTTCGATCCAGAGCTCGGTTTTCACGTTCTTTATATCAATGGAAAGTAGGTAAAATTATCTACAACATTCCGAGGTCATTTATGAATTTTGATGGATTTTGGAGAGAGAAAATAGAAAAACACCTCTGGCACGTGGTCATGGATAAAAGTGACGTTTCAACCACCATTTTTAATGAAGAATGGCTTGCATTCTCTCCCAGCATGGCTAAAAATCTCAAGGCATGGGCCTGTAAGGATGTCCATGTTTTGATTGCATTTTGGTTAATGCTTGAATTCCCCATGTTTTTCCCATGTTTCTCTCTCTGGGATCGTCCCCCTTTGTAAAAGCTAGATTTGGCTCGTTTTTTCAAGGTTAAACATTTCTTTTGCATATGCAGGGTCCCTCTTTCACCTTAAAAGTGATTTTGTGGAAAAATCAGACCTTTTTTTTTTCAAGACTACAACCTGTTTTGCCTCCAAGGTGTTGTAATGCAAGTGATTTTTATGTTAAATTAACAATACAAGCCCTGTGATTAAATTTCCATCCTCTACTTGTGTTGTTTGACTAATTTCGATCCTCCATTGCGGTTATCGGCTTGTGCATGAATTTTTGTTCCATTTTGTGAACTCGTGTCAATCTACGAAGTGAGGAATGCTCACCACTCCTTTATTGCATCTCCTATTAGCATTAGTTTTAATTTTTTGCATTCTCTATCTTTGTCCCTTTGGAATTTAGAGTAGGAATAAGGAATATAAACCTCTGGCAACTTGTAAGTGATAAATCTAATCGAGGAGTTGAGGAACCAGCCTCTAATATGGAGATTCCTCTTCCATTTTTATAAGTCCCACACTTGGGGAGAGGATTCAATGTTGTGCAATCACATTGGATGCTTAGGATGATCAAACTAGAAATCTGATCAACATCCAAGGGTGTTGCTGATTTGCAACAACAGTTTTGGCATGCCGGTGGGACCTTAGAGGTCTTCATCTTCATTGCAACAAATTTATGTGCATTTGTTGCAATATTCTTGCTTAAAACAGCCCTAAATTGCACATCTGGTGAATCCAAGGAAGAAGAATCAGCTAGTTTTAGCAGTACAGCCCGAAAAACTCATGAGAAGGATCACCACAAGGTCAAGAGTTGGAGAAGAAGAGGTGTTGTTTGAGTATCTGCAATTATCTCCAAGAAGAAGGAAAAGAGGGAGGAGGATTCAAAGGTCTCCATCTCCACAAAACAAAACTCTTTCAACTCCACCGGTAGGCCTTTCATTCAATCAACAAGGGTTCTAAGGCCAATCAGAATGGCACAAAACAACCCCTATGTCAATTTCATTGGTAGCAACCCACTTGCTCTCAATGCACAAAATCCAATTCCAGTTGCAGCATTGAAGAACATCCCATACTTTACTGGAGAGAATCAGACTACTCCTGGTGATCATGTCAAGGATATTGCTAACATTTGTGCAATCCATGAGATCAATGAGATGCAATTCTTATCACAAACTGTTGGCATCTTCATTCAAAGGAAAAGCTTTGCAATGGTTTAGGAGTCTTGCCTCAGGTTCTATCCAAAATTGGAACTAGCTATGCATAGCCCTCCATCAGTAGTTTGGAGAGAAGGGAGACAACTTGTCCCTTTTGGAGCAGCTGGCAACCATCAAGAGAGCTCCCAATGAGTAGTGATCGATTTAAACTTCAAATTTTAAAAGACTTGGGAGAGAATTCTAGTGGCATTCGTGCCAACGACATAAGGTGCTTTCCTCTATTACCTTAAAGCTTTAAATTCTAATATTTCTATGTTAATTCAATCCATGGGAGGCACAACTATCCCCATTTCTTATAGCATTGCCATTAGAGCTGAAAATTATTTGATTCAAGCTGGAAAGCTAGCTCCTAGGCCTCCAATGCCACTGTTTCCAAGTTTAGAGAGCCCAAACACTAATCAAACACCTAATTTAGCTCCTATTCCCACTCCTAGAAATCAAAATTCAAGTGAAGCTTCTACTTCATCTTCTAGTACCTCAAATGAGCTTCAAGAAGTCATGAAGTAGCTGCAAAATTTAGGTAATGAGCTGGTTACACTCAAGAGGCAGCAAGCCCAAGGTTTTAGACCTCCCTTCCAGCCCCAAGCTCAGCCTAACAGGCAGCCATATCAACCCCAAAGACCACCCAACCCAGCTGCAAATCTAAATCAAGCAAGGCCTCCTACCAATAGACCATTTCAGCCCTATAATCCCAATGCTACATCTGCCTCTAAAACATTAGTGCCAATACAAAACAATATAGCTCAAGAGTATGATTGGTGTTTCCCATGCAATGAACCTCATAACCAATCCATGTGCTTCAACGGTGCCTTGAATCAAGCATTAATGGTGACAACAACTGGTGTGGAGGGTGAAGGTAGTCAAGGAAATAACCAGCAACAAGAAACATTCCAGCAACAGTCAGCTCCAAATGATACCACACTTGTAAACTAGCAGGGAAAAGATTTTTGTGGCATGAATCAAACGGTTTCCCAAAGTGTTGCAGCCAACACAAGGTCAAAGAGGAGAAATTTGGGTGAAGAACAGCCATTAGCCCCAAGCAATCCTCAATCTTCTATCACTCCACAAACTATTGGCAAACAAAATCCAATCCCAAACATGCAAGGACTGCCCAAAACAGCTCCTAAGCCAACTCAAATGCCAATTGCTGCTGCCCATGTGCAAGGAATGAATGTGTAGGCCAAGGGACAGCAAAGGGATACTTCATCTCCATTTAATATCATTGATCAAATGAAGAAGACAAATGTAAACATATCAGTGTGGGAATCACTATCTATCCTGTGCCAAAGAGATTTGCTACAAGCTACCATGAAGGACTCGGTCAACTTCAAATCAGCAAATCTAAATGCAAGAGAAAGTGCTCATAAATGCTTCCCAGCCTAAGGGGAATCATGGAGGACAGCAAGGTAAAACGTTGAAACCCCCTCCATTCTATGTTTCATTGATCATTGGGAATCAATTAGTACACAATTGCATGATTGATTCGGGGCATGTAGTTCAAGAATGCCAAGCAAATAGCTGATCGGTTGGGAATTCAAGATGAAACCATATCCAAAGGGTAGTGTAATTGGATGGGAAAGTAGTAACAACAGTTGGAGTGATAAAAACTTGTGTCTTACCTTGCATTCCTACCCCAACGCTGTTGTTGTTTTGCAAGATGTCTCGGTAATAGACCTTCCACCACTCTTTGCACTATGTTTGTCAAGGGATTTCACAGCCAAGATTGGAGGTTACTTATCTACTAATTGGTCACACATGTTGTTCGTAATGAGATATGGAACCAAGGCCACAATTAGATCCGAACCTATTGCAAACTTTCACATTGATCCTTACACTCCAATTCAGATCAATACCAATTGTTCATCATTTGATCAAGAGGACTATCCAAGCACCGATGAAGCCGACACTAAGGTTGGAAGCATCCCATTTGACTCTTGATGAATGGGAAAACAAGGTGCATGCTTTTGACCCTTATCAAGAAATAGAAGAATCCGAGCTAGGAGTCTATTGTATACATGAAGAAAATCAGCCTGTTCCTAGCATCACCAAGCCGGACCACAAGGATGAAAATGAAGTATGGTAACTATTTTTGATGGATCAAGGAGTAGACAAGGTGTAGGAGGGGGAGCTATGCTTGTTTCCCCTCAAAAAGTTAAGTATTATTCAGCTTTTAGATTTCATTTTGCATGCTTTAATAACACTACCGAATATGAAGCTTTGATACAATGATTGCATTGGTCAATCAAGAGGGGATAAAGAACTTGTAAGTCTTTGGTGACAAAGTGAGTTGATTGTTAACCAAGTTAAGGGGCAGCATCTTTGTCAAGAATGATATACTCATATGCTACAAGAACAGGTGTGGGACCTCATTGAATATTTTGAGGGGTTTGGCATAAAATCCATTCCTAGAAAGGAGAACCAAGTTGCTTTGACAAGCTTGTGGCGATTGGGGCAGCCTTTGACGTTGTTGAAAGCATTCAAAAAGAAGAGGTACAACCAAACATCCATGTGATTTGAGGCCTTCAGTGCGAGACAACAATGTAAGATGGAAAGTGTTTGAAAATGATCAGCAAATCATCCATTTTTGCAAGAAGAGGCTGAGTTCTCAGCTAAAAATTGGGAAAATTTGGAGCAATAGTATAGTGACCAAGTGGTACAACTAAGAACCAACAAGCTACCAAAGGGACTTATTACTTTGGAGTCCATTTTCAATCCTAATGATTAGTTTAGGAAGGAGAAAGAAAACATCCAAGTCAAGGGAGAAGATTTGGTGTCCATCTCGGTGGAAGGAGGCAAATCACTCCAAATTGGTAAGATGACAACTGAGAAAGAAATGTATGAGTTCATACAGCTTTGTCAAGAATTCCTTGATGTGTTTTATTGGAGCTATGAAGATTTGAAAGGTTTCAATCCCGAGTTATCTCAACATACCATTAAGTTGGATCCAAATACTAATCCCATCGGGTAAAAAAATGCGGTCAACCCCTACATGGAGCCTCTCATGAGAAAAGAATTGAATAAGTTGATAGAATCAAGAATCATATTCCCTATCAAGCATTCTAGTTGGGTATCCAACTTGGTTCCAATAAGAAAGAAGAGCGGAGAAATCAAATTGTGTGTTGACTTCAGAGATTTGAATAGAGCATCTCTCAAGGATCATTATCCACTTCCTTCTATGGAGCATATTTTGCAAGTTGTTGCTGGTTCGAGAGGTTTTCATTACTTGATGGCTATTCAAGGTATAATCAGATTATGGTGAAGGAAGAAGATCAGTTCAAGACAGCCTTTACAACCAAATGGGGAACTTATGCATACAGAAAATGCCTTTTGGGTTGTCCAACGCTGGAGCTACCTTCCAAATAGCAATGGACATGGTGTTCAAGGGACTGATTAACAACATAGTACTGATATATCTTGATGATATCACCGTTGTTTCAAAAATACAGCATACCACCTCTCTCATTTGAGACAAGTTTTCCAAAAGTGCGTAAGATTTGGAGTATCCTTGAATCCTAAAAAATGTATTTTTTTAGCCCATGAAGGAAATCTCCTTGGCCACATTGTCTCCAAAGAAGGATTAGCAATTGATCCAGAGAGAGTTAAGGCCATAAGAGCACTACCATTTCCAAGCCACAAGAAGGCCCTTCAAAGTTTCTTGGGGAGAATAAATTTTGTTCGGAGGTTTGTCCCAAATTTTTTATCCCTAGTCAAGCCTATCACCAAGATGTTAAAGAAAAGCATGGCTTTAAAATGGATAACAGAAGGCAAGAAAATTTTTGAAGCAATCAAATAAGCCATCTCTCAATCCCCAACTCTCAATAACCTGGATTTCTCTAAGGATTTCATCCTCTATGCATTTGGGGGTGATGATACTATTTTTGCAATTTTGGTACAGCAGAACAAAGACAATGATGAGCAGCCAATTGCTTTCTTCAGCCAAAGCCTAGAGGACTATGAGGTGAAGTATTCCTTCATTGAGAAGCATGTTCTTGCAGTAATTAGGAGCTTGAAGAAATTCAAGCATCTAGTTTCAAACAACAAGGTTCAGTTGTTGGTTTCTCATGTGGGAGTTAAGGAATTCCTCCTCAACAAAGACTTGAATGAAAAAAGGGTAGGTTGGATTACTCATGTCATGGAGTATGACATAGAGATCAAAGTCACCAAGTTGGTCAGAGGAAAAGGATTGTGTGAGTAGCTGATTTTGAGCAAACAAAAGGAAGCATGCAATAAGGAGGAGGTTGTTTTCGCATTGCAAGACAACCATGAGCAAGGAAGCACTCAAGAAGAAAATAATGTTATCCTCACTCCCTTACTGGACCCAAGGTATAATGCACTTCCTAAGTATAGGACTATGCCCTCCCGAGATGAACAATACCAAAAGAAGACACTTCAGATTGTAGGTTGTCCCATATGCCCTTGTTGATGGTGTTCTTTTCAAAAGAGTTGTGAATAGAGTATTGTTGAGATGCATTGGTACAAATCAGATTCATAGAGTGTTGGAAGAGTTCCATAGTGGACCATTGGTGGTCATTTTTCACCAAGAGTGATAGCTCTAAAGATCATGAGGGCTGGCTATTATTGGCCCAAGATTTTCAATTATTGTTATGCATGAATCAAGAGGTGTAAGAATTGTGCATTCTTCACAAGTAAAGAGAGGCTAGCTGCCCTTCCATTGCATCCAATTTCAGTTGACCAGCCATTCATACAATGGGTTTTAGAATTCATTGGAGTCATTAATCCTAATTCAAGCCAAGGGCACAAATGAATTCTAACAGTAATAGATTATTTCAACAAGTGGATCAAGCAAAGAACACTCAAGGAGGCAAACGAATCTAGCATCCTATATTTCTATGAAGGGATAGAAATAGATTTGGTGTACCGCTACAATAATATCGAGATAATGTATTGGCATTCATTGGGTCCAAGGTGACTAAATGGGCTTTCAAGAATGGGATCTACCTAAGCACTTCATCAAACTATTACCCTCGTGGTAATGGCCAGCCGAGTCTACAAAAAGAACTTGTTGAGGATCATTAGGAGGACTCTTGATGAAAATCAAAGGTCTTGGCATACGAAGTTGAAATCTACCTTACGGGCTGATAGGATAACTCCCAAGAGATCTACAGGTAACTCTCCATTTAAGCTTTTTTATGGGAGAGAGGCAATTTTTCCCATGTCACTTGAGTTGCCAACATTGGAACTCATGAAATAGCTGGAGTTGTTGGAGTTTGAACCCATGGAGGTTAGATATGCAGAGTTGATGGAGCTCTAAGAAATCAGAGATCAGGCCTCCCAAGCAATGGAGAAAGATCAAGATTTGATAAAGAGGACCTTTGATAGAAAGGCCAAGAATAGATCCTTCCAAGTTGGAGATCTAGTGTTAAAATGGGATGCAGATAGAGAAAAACCGGGAAGGCATTCAAAATTTGATGCCATTTGGAGTGGCCCATACATGGTCACAAAGTGTAAGGATAGCAATGCTTTCCAATTGTCTTCATTGGATGGCGAAGAACTGCAGATTCCAGTCAATGGAATCCATCTAAAGCATTGCTATTGAAAGGAACTCTCCACCTTGTACATATTAGCTTAGGTTTCCATTCCTCCAAGTGCTTGTGCACATTGTTTTACTGTAGGTTAGTTTGTTTTCCCTAAGTGCTTTGGCACAAGCTTGTTGTTCTTGGGAATGTGTTTGCAAGCCTTGCTCCATCAAGTGATATTCCATCTTCCTCCTTGCAGTTGTTCTAGTCAGTTGGGGTATCAAACAGAGAAAATGATGACTCCATGCCCAATGGATTGCTTCAGGCAACTGGTAACTTCATCCAGCAGGCAGATAACCCCTCTGAGTCACCAAAATTGTTATCCAAAATGTGCCCCTACTCATTTTGTGGATAAATCCTTTCATTCTTCCCTCTCTTGTGCCTCAGTCATAAGTTTTTGCTTTATAGGCACTCAAAACTTTCTGGAAATGACACCATTGGATAGAGCTCTCTCTCAGCTTTTTAGAAAGGTAAATTTTTCCTCCTAACTCCATGTATTTTTGAAGTTATGGCTTGGTATAGTTTTTGTGGGAAATTTTCCCCTGAAAGGCCCGCAACCAATGAGACACCGCCACATGTCCAAGGAAGTGGCGGGGGTCGGAGGAAAACTTGGTTTTTTACCAAGTGTTTTGGCAAAATTTCAAAAGGAAGATTTTTCCCCGCAGGCCTGCCGATGAATCAGATGATGCCACATGTCCAGGGAGAAATTTGAAAAATTTGGCTAAGTGTTGCGCATGGAAAATTTTTGAGGGAAGGTCCGTGCCCAATCATATGATGCCACGTGTCCTATGGAGCCGGAATTTCAGAGGGCGGAGGAGAAGTTGGAATTTTGGCAAAGTGTTTTGCCAAATTTCAAAGAAGGAGTTTTTGGCACGCTGCCCCTACCAATAAAATCATGTTTTGACATGTGTTCCTGGGGGTCGGAGTTACAGAGCACGGGAGGGAATTGGGATTTTTTCCCAAAGTATTGGCGCAGAAGTAAAAATATTTGTAGAGAGCCTGCGGAAAATGAAATCAGAAACATGTCCTGTAAGCGTCGGAAGGTAGGGAGAATTTGAGAAATTTTCCAAGGAAAAAACAAACAAAAATTCAAAGGGAAAACTCCCCTTCCTAAATGCGAGCCAATGGAATCTCGCCACGTGTCCAGGTGGTGCCAAAAATCAGAAAAGCCCGCAAGGAAAATTCAAAGGGGCAAACCCGCATCCAATGGGGTTTTGCCATGTGTCCAAAGGGGAAAATGGTCAAAATGGCCCGTGGAAAATTTAGGAAGGACAGGCCTACGTCTAATCAGCACACACCACGTGGCCTCAACTCACCGGCCTGGTGGGGATTTTGGAAAATTTTCCAAAGGGCAAAACAAAGGAAAATGGAGCAGGATGGGCCCGCACCCAATAAAAACGTGCCACGTGGCACCTAGAAAGGTGGAGCGCAGGGATTTTTTGGGAAATTTTCCCAAATGCAAAAAAGGTGAAAAAATTCAAATTTTTGCCCGCCAACCCGATTTGGCCCTGTTTTGCCCTAAAACTTCAAATGGCCATATCTTTCGATCCAGAGCTCAGGTTTTTCATGTTCTTTATATCAATGGAAAGATGGTAAAATTATCTACAAGATTACAAGGTCATTTTTGAATTTTGATGGATTTTGGAGAGAGAAAATCAAAAATGCCTCTGGCACGTGGTCATGGACAAAAATGACGTTTCAACCACCGTTTTTAATGAAGAATGGATTGCATTCTCTCCCAGCATGGCTAAAAATGTCAAGGCATGGGCCTATAAGGATTTCTATGTTGTTTTGATTGCATTTTGGTCAATGCTTGAATTCCCCATGTTTTTCTGTGTTTCTCTCTCCTGGGCTCATCCTTGACCGTAAAAGCTAGATTTGGCGAGTTTTTTCAAGGTTGAACATTTCTTTTGCATTGCAGCTCCCTCTTTCACCGAAAAGTGATACTGTGGAAAAATTAGACCTTTTTTTTTCAAGAGTGCAACTTTTTGTTCCTCCCAGGTGTTGTAATGCAAGTGATTTTTGATGTTAAAATAACAATACAGGCCCTGTGATTAAGTTTCCATCCTCTGCTTGTGTTGTTTGACTAATTTCTGATTCTCCATTACAGTTATCAGTTTGTGCATGAAGTTTTGTTGCATTTTGTGAACTGTGTCAATCTGAGAAGTGAGAAATGCTCACCACTCCTTTGGTGCATCACCTATTAGCATTAGTTTTAGTTTTTTGCATTCTCTATCTTTGTCCCTTTGGAATTTAGAGTAGGAATTAGGAATATAAACCTCTGCAACTTGTAAGTGATAAATCTGATCAGAGGAGTTGAGGAACCAACCTCTAATCTAGAGATTCCTCTTCCATTTTTACAAGTCCCACACTTGGGGAGAGGATTCAATGTTGTGCAATCACACTGGATGCTTAGGATGATCAAACTAGAAATTTGATCAACATCTAGGGGTGCTACTGATTTGCAACAACAGAACTTGTTAAGGATCATCGGAGGACTCTTGATGAAAATCAAAGGTCTTGGCATACTAAATTGAAATCATCCTTGTGGGCTAATAGGATAACCTCCAAGAGATCTACGGGTAATTCTCCATTCAAGCTTGTTTATGGAAGAGAGGTAATTTTTCCCATGTCACTTGATTTGGCAACATTGGAACTCATGAAGTAGTTGGAGTTATTGGAGTTTTGGCCCATGGAGGTTAGGTATGCGTAATTGATGGAGCTCTAAGAAATCATAAATCGGGCATCCCAAGTAATGGAGAAGGATCAAGCTTTGATCAAGAAGACCTTTGATAGAAAGGCCAAGGATAAATCTTTCCAAGTTGGGAATGTAGTCTTAAAATGGGATGCGACAGAGAGAAAAACCAGGGAGGCATTCAAAATTTGATGTCATTTAGAGTAGCCCCTACATGGTCACAAAGTGTAAGGACATAAATTACTTCCAATTTTCTACATTAGATGGTGAAGAATTGTAAATTCCAATCAATGGAATCCATCGAAGCATTTTTACTAAAGGAAAATTCCCCACCTTGTACATATTAGCTTAGGTTTTCATTCCTCCAAGTGCTTATGCACATTGTTTTGTTGTAATTTAGCTTTTCTTTCCCTAAGTGCTTTGGCACAAGCTTGTTGTTCCAGGAATGTATTTTGCAGGCCTTGCCCCAAGTCAGATGGTGTTCTACCCTCCATCTTCCTCCTTGCATTGTTCTAATCAGTTGGGGTACCAAGCAAAGAATTTGATGACTCCATGCCCAATGGATTACTTCAGGTAACTGGTAACTTCATCCAAAGTAGGCAGATGACCCCTATGAGTCACCAAAATTGTTATCCAAAATAAGCCCCTTGCTTATTTTTTGGCTAAATCCCTTCATTCCTTCTACCCTTGTGCCTCGGTTAGAATTTTTTATTTTTCAGGCATTCAAAACCTTCTAGAAATGGCACCATTGGATAGAGCTCCTTCTCAACTTTCCAAAAGGGTAATTTTTTCCTCCTAACTCCATGTATTTTTGAAGTTATGACTCGGCGGAGTTTTTGTGTGAAAATTTCCCTAGACAAT
Organism: Taxus wallichiana var. yunnanensis; assembly: GCA_018340775.1. Lineage (NCBI taxonomy): Eukaryota > Viridiplantae > Streptophyta > Pinopsida > Cupressales > Taxaceae > Taxus > Taxus wallichiana. The sequence goes on from CM031236.1 coordinate 312,701,277, forward strand.
CCTGCCGACCAATCAGAGAGCACCACCTCAGCAAAGGGATGGTGGGACGTAGAGGAGACATGGAAAATTTGCCGAAGTGTTTGGTGGGGGCGCGAAGGGGAGATTTTGGGCCGTGGGCCCGCACCAGTGAGATCGCGCCACGTGTCCCTGGGGGTGTCAGGGGTCGGAAGTGTGAAAGGATTTTTTCCTTTTCACCCAAGTTTGGAAAATTTCAAAAGAAAATCCCCCCCCCAAAGCCCAAGCCAATAAGAGGAGGCCATGTGTCCCAGGGGCCGTCGGGGATCGAACCGGCGGGGAGGAGTTGGGAAATTATCCCAAAGTAAAATCAAAGGAGAATTTTTGGCCCCAAGGCCTGCCAACCAATAGAAAGAACCCACATGTCCTCAGACCAACGGAGCGAAGGGGAAAGTTGGGAAATTTTCCCAAAGCAAAATCAAAGGAAAATATTGAAAGAAAACCCGCCCCCAAGGCCCGAGCCAGTAAAATTATGCCACATGTTCATGTGGCAACAAAAATATAATGTGGGCCCGCAGGGAAAAAGGGGACGATTAAGTCCCACATCCAAAGTAGGATCACGGTACATGTACGTCTTGGGTAGTGATCAAAAGTGACGGAAAATTTGAAAGTAGAGGCCCGCGATGAATCACAGCATGCCACGTGTCCTCGAGTCATCGGGCTAGTAGAGAATTTTTGGAAAATTTTCCAAAGGCCAAAAATGATGGAAAATGAGGTGGGGAAAGCCCGCATCCAATCAGAATGTGCCACGTGGCACCGGAGTGGCGGGGCATGGAGATTTTTGGGAAATTTTCCCAAATGCAAAAAGGTGGGAAAATTTCAAATTTTCGTCCCGCCAACCCATTTTCGGCCCTGTTTTGCCTTAAATGTTCAGAGGGGCATAACTTTTGATCCAAAGATTGGTTTTTCATGTTCTTTATATCATTGGAAAGCTGGTGAAATTATCTACATAATTTCAGGATCAATTTTGTGTTTTGGTGGGTTTTAAAGGGAGGAAAATGGAAAACACCTCTGGCACGTGGAAATTGACAGAAATGACATTTCAACCACCATTTTTAATGAGGAATGGCTCGCATTCTCTCCCGGCATGGTCTAAAACATTAGGGGTGGATTTTTCAGGGAATCCATGTTGTTTTTATGAATTTAGTCAGTGGTTGAAAGCTTCTCTCATGTTTTCTCGCATTTCTCTTTCCTGAGCTCAAATTTGCATTGTAAAAGCTAGAATGAGCTCATTTTTTAAAAAGTTAGACATTTTTCTTGCTCTGTAACTTCTCTTTTCTTCCTCATCAGGTAGATTTGTGAAGTTTTTTACCTTTTCATGTAATTAAAGCATCTTGTTTTTCCTCCTAGCCATTGTAATGCACTCGTGATTGAATTTTTTTAATCCTTTCATGTGTTTATCATTTTTTATCTCTCATTACATTTTGGCAATCATGCATGTTTTGTGCTATATTTTCTTGTGAATTGTGTATGTCTTGCAAAGAGCAGATGTCTACTACTCCTTTGGTGCATCACCTTATATAAAATAGGTTTAATTTTTGCATTTTCTAAACCCTATCTCCTTGGAAAAGTTTGGTTAAAATATAGGTAAACCCTCTGTAGAATTTTGTCCACACTTGAATAGAGGAGTTGAGAAACCAACCTCTAATCTGGAGGATCTTTTCCAGTCCCTGCAATTCCCACACTTGTGTGAAAAGATCCAATGTTGTGTAATCACACTAGATGCTAAAATGTCAACTAGAAATCTGATAGAACATCTGTTGTTGCAGGATCACAGCACCCCTGGACGCACATCAGGCTTCTAGGTTGATGTTTCGAGACATCCAGCAGATGTGATTGCACAACATGGAAACCTCTCTCCAAGTGTGGTACTTGTGAAACTAAGAGAGGAATCTCCATATTAGAGGTTGGTTCCTCAAACTCCTCTGATTTAGATCTAATGCTTGCACAACTACAGAGGTTCAGGTCCTAATCCTATTCTAAATTGCAAGGAGACAGGGATAGAAGTGCAAAAATTGAAACTAACTAAAGATGGTGATGCACCAAAAAGGAGTGGTGAATATTTTTGTTATGCAAATAGACACAAACCAAAGATTGCAACATAAAGCATACACAGGCTGATAAGATATAATTTAGGATCTGAAATGAACCAAATAACACAAACAAAGGACTGAAACTCATTCACAAAGCTTGCATTATCATTTCCAATGTTAAAACCACTGCATTACAACCTCAGAGAGGTAAAAAGCCATTACAATCCTTGAAGAGGTCTGATTCTTGCAACAATCACTTGTTGGAGGTGAAAGAAGAAGTCTGTTATGCCAAAAATGTTCCACTTTAGAAATGAGCCAAATCTGGCTTTTACATTGCATGGGTCGAGCCCAAGAGAGAGAAAACGTACAAAAATGTGGGAACCCATTCCTCATTGACTGCAAATGCATTAAATCAGCATGGAGGACCTTACAAACCCATACCCTATCATTTTTGACCGAATTGCAGGAGAATGCGACCCATTCTGCATTAAATTTGGTCGCTGAAATGTCACTTCTGGCCATGAACATGCGTCAGATACATTTCTTAACTTTCTCTCCAAACTACACCAAAATTCAAGATTAACCCCTTAGAATCATGTAGAGAAATTTATAAGCTTTCTAATGATATAAAGAACGTGTAAATCCGAGCTGGATCGAAAGATATGGTGATCTCGAAGATTTAGGGCACAAAACAGTAAAAATGAGTTTTGAAATTTTTCCCGCACGCGCCACTGGATGACACGTGTCAAGCACTGATTGGATGCGTAATTCTCTCTCCTTCGCTTACCCGTGGGTTTTCCCTTGAAATTTGACCTTTTTAATTTTTGGAAAATTTTCCACTTTTTCCCCATGTCCCCGCCACTTGGGACACGTGGCATGATCTGGTTGGAGGACAGGGGCGCAGGGATATCCTTCACCTTTTAGTTTTTGGCCAAAATTTTTTCCAAATTCTCTAATTCCTCCCCAGTCCGCACTCCCCTTTCTCCTTTGGACACATGTCCTCTTTTTATTGGCTTGGGCCAATGCTTCAAACCTTGCCCCTTTGAAATTTTGGACGTTTCCGCTTGTGACACGTGGCGTTCCCTTATGCGTCATCGAGCTGCTCGCCGATTTTCACGTCCCTAGCATCCCTATGTCCCATTTGTCCCAAACTGTCTAGAAAAAACTTCCGATCCACCCGATTCGGGCTTCCCCGTCCCTCTTCGGTGATGACAAGTGGCGTTATTTGATTGGCTCTCATCTCCTTCTCGCTCTCCACGCCCCCGCGTACTTTTGCCCGACTACCCCAAGGTGCTAAAGTTCTCTGTTTTAGCCGATCCGGGTGGTTCGTGTCCTCATAGCCTAGATGTCCCAACCTGTGGCACTCGCAGAGCTAGTCAATTTTCTCACCTTGCCGGATCGGCTTTCGCGCCCCGCGCCCCACGCCCAACTATCCCAAGGGCTTCCCGGGCCACCTGGAGGCTTTTCGGCTGGTTCACGCCCCGACGTCCCAACTGTCCCAGGGCTGCCTGGACTAGGACTTAGCCAATTTTCATGATTTTTCCTAGCCCAAGCTTGTTTTTTGTAACTTTTTCACCCTTTTTAGAACTTGCTCTCTTTCTTCTTGGACAGGGGAGTTAGAAAAAATCTGAGGGGACCCTAGAAACATGATTTTTTTTTGCCCTGAATCAATCTATTTGCCTGGGACTTGAGTATTCTGATGCATGTTATCAATTTTACCTTGGGGGTGAAAATTGGATAACAATTTGGTGACTCAGCGGGGTTACCTGCCTGCTAGGTAGAAGATACCAGTTGCCTGAAGTAGTCCATTGGGCATGGAGTCATCAGATATTCTATTTAGAACCCCAACTGACTTAGAATGTGTAAGGAGGAAGATGGAATATCACCTGATGGAAGCAAGGACTACAAAACATCTCCATGGACAGCAAGCTATGCCAAAGCACTTAGGGAAAACAAAACTAACCTACAGCAAAACAATGTGCACAAGCACTTGGAGGAATGAAAATCTAATCTAATATTTACAAAGTAGTGAACTTCCCTCTAGAAGCAATGCTTGAGATAGATTCCATTGACTGGAATCTGCAGTTCTTCACCATCCAATGGGGCCAATTAGAAAGCATTGTCTGCTCTTCCACTTCGTGACCATGTATGGGCCACTCCAAATGGCATAAAATTTTGAATGCCTTCCCGGTTTTTCTCTATCCACATCCCATTTCAACACTAGATCTCCAACTCAGAAGGATCTATCCTTGGCCTTCCTATCAAAGGTTTTCTTGATCAATGTTTTATCCTTTTCCATTGCTTGGGATGCCTGATTTTTGATCTCTTGCAGCTCCATCAACTCTGCATACCTCACCTCCATGGGCTCAAACTCTAGCAACTCCAGCTGCTTCATGAGTTCCAATGTTGGCAACTCAAGTGACATGGGCAAGATTGCCTCTCTTCCATAGACAAGTTTGAATGGAGAGTTACCTGTGGATCTTTTGGGAGTTATCCTATCAGCCCATAAGGCTGATTTTAGTTTGGTATGCCAAGACCTCTGATTCTCGTCAAGAGTCCTCCTAATGATCCTCAACAAGTTCTTGTTTGTAGACTCGGCCTGGCCATTACCTTAAGGGTAATAGTTTGATGAAGTGCTTAGGTAAATACCATTCTTGACAGCCCACTCAGTCACCTTAGATCCAATGAATGCCAATGCATTATCAGAGATTATTGTAGCAGGTACACCAAATCTGGTTGTTATCCCCTCATAAAAGTCTAAGATGCTAGACTCATTTGCCTCTTTGAGTGCTACTGCTTCTATCCATTTAGTGAAGTAGTCTGTGGCTGTCAAAATCCATTTGTGCCCTTGGCTTGAATTGGGATTAATGAATCCAATGAAGTCCAAACCCCATTTCATGAATGGCTGGTCAACTGAGATTGGATGCAATGGAAGGGCAGAAAGTCTCTCTTTTCCTGTGAAGAATGCACAATTCTTACACCTCTTGATCCATGCATAGCAATAACTGAAAATTTTAAGCCAATAATAACCAGCCTTCATGATTTTTAGAGCTGTCACTCTTGGTGCAAAATGACCACCAGCTGGTCCACCATGGAACTCTTCCAACACCCTTTGAATCTTATTTGTGCTAATGCATCTCAAAGAAAGCATTCCATTCACATCTTTTTTGAACAAAACTCCATAAACAATGGCATACGGAACAACTTGCAATCTGAAGTGTCTCCTTTGGGTCTTGTTCATCTCCGGAGGGCATAGGCTTGTGCCTAGGAAGTGTATAATGCCTTGGGTCCAGCAAGGAGTGGGGGCAGCATTGTCTTCTTCTTGATTGCCACTTGGCTCATGGCTGTCCTGGACCATCAAAATAGTCTCCTCTTCATTGCATACTTCTTTTTTCTTCCCCAAAACTAGCTGCTCACATAATCCTTTCCTCTTACCAGCTTGGTGATCTTGATCTCAACATCATACTCCATGACACAGGTGATCCAACCTGCTCTTTTCTCATTCAAATCCTTGTTGAGGAGGAAGTCCTTAACCCCAGCATGTGAGACCAACAACTGGACCTTGTTGTTTGAAACTAAATGCTTGAATTTCTTCAAGCTTCTAATTACTGCAAGTACATGCTTCTCAATAAAAGAGTACCTCACCTCATAGTCATCTAGGCTCGGCTGAAGAAGGCAATTGGCTGCTCATCATTATCCTTGTTCTGCTGTACCAAAATGGCAGAAATAGTGTCATTACCTCCAAATGCATAGAGGATGAAATCCTTGGAGAAGTCCGGGTTGATGAGAGTTGGTGCTTGAGAGATGGCTTCTTTGATTGCTTCAAAAATCTCCTTGCCTTCTATTGTCCACTTGAAATCCATGCTCTTCTTTAACATTTTGGTGATGGGCTTGACAAGGGCTGCAAAATTTGGGACAAACCTCCGAACAAAGTTTATCCTTCCCAAGAAACTCTGAAGGGATTTCTTGTGGCTTGGCAATGGTAGTGCTCTTATGGCTTCAACCCTCTCTGGATCAATTGCTAATCCTTCCTTGGAGACAATATGGCCAAGGAGCTTTCCTTCATGTGCAAGAAAGATGCACTTCTTAGGATTCAAAGACACTCCAAATCTCCTGCACCTCGTGAAGACTTGTCTCAAATGAGAGAGGTGGTCTGCTGCATTTTTGGAAAAAACAGTGATATCATCAAGGTAAATCAGCACCACGTTGTTAATCAAACCTTTGAATGCCATGTCCATTGCTCTTTGGAAGGTAGCACCAGCGTTGGACAACCCAAATGGCATTTTCCTGTATGCAAAAGTTCCCCATTTGGTTGTGAAGGCTGTCTTGAACTGGTCCTCTTCCTTCACCATAATCTGATTGTAGCCTGAGTAGCCATCAAGTAGTGAAAACCTCTCGGAGCCAGCCACAACTTGCAAGATTTTCTCCATGGAAGGGAAAGGGTAATGGTCCTTGAGAGAGGCTCTATTCAAGTCTCTAAAGTCAACACACAACCTGATCTCTCCACTCTTCTTTCTGACTGGAACTAAGTTGGCAACCCAACTAGAATGCTTGATTGGGAATATGATCCTTGACTCAATCAGCTTGTCCAATTCTTTCCTCATGAGAGGCTCCATGTGTGGATTGACTGGTCTTTGTTTTTGCCTAATAGGCTTAGTACTTGGATCCAATTCGATGGTATGCTGAGCTAAGTTGGGATTGAAACCTTTCAATTCTTCATAGCTCCAAGCAAACATGTCAGGGAACTCTTGGCATAGCTATATGAACTCATACCTTTCTTGTTCAGGTTGTCATCCTTCCAATTTGCAATGGTTTGTTCTCTTCTACCAAGATGGATACCGAATCCTCTCTTGACTTTGAATGTTTTCTTTTTCCTTTCTAAACTGGTCATTGGGATTAAAAATGGACTCCAAAGTGATAAGTCCCTTAGGCAGCTTGTTAGTTCTCGGTTGTACTACTGGTCACCATACTCGCTATTCCAATTTTCTTGATTCTTGGCCGAGAACTCAGCTTCTTCTTCTGCAAGAAATGGATGATTTTCTGGTCATTCTCAAACACTTACCAACTAACATTGTTATCTCGACATCGAAGGCCTCACAATCACGTGAATGTTTGGCTGTACCTTGTCTTGTTGAATGCTTTCCACAATGTCAAAGGCTGCCCCTACATCGCGCGCAAGCCTCACGCCACTTGATTCTCTTTCCTAGGAATGGATTTGATACCAAAACCCTCAAAATCTTCCATAAGGTCCCACACCCTGTTCTTGTAGCACTTGAGAAGATCATTTTGGTAGCATGTTGTCCCTTGACCTGATTTACAATCAATTCACTGTCCCCAAAGACTTGCAAGTTCTTTATTTTTCTCTTTATTGCCCAATGCATCCCTTGCACCAAGGCTTCATATTCAACAGTGTTATTAGAGCATGCAAACTAAAATCTAAAAGTTGAATAGTACTGTATTCCTTGAGGTGAAACAAGCATAGCTCCACCTCCTGCACCTTGTCTACTCCTTGATCCATCAAAAAACAAGCTGCCATACCTCATTGTCATCTTTGTGGTTTGGCTTGGTGATGCTAGGAATAGGCTGATTTTCTTCGTGTATGCAATAGACCCCTAGCTCAGATTCTTCCACTTCTTGATAAGGATCAAATGCATGTATCTTGTTTTCCCATTCATCAAGAGTTAGATCCGGGATGCTTCCAACCTTGGTGTCAGCCTCATCAGTGCTTGGGTGATCTTCTTGATCAAATGCTGAGTAATTGGCATTAATCTGACTTGGAGTGTAAGGCTCAATGTGAAAGTTTGCAATAGGTTCTGACCTGATTGTAGCCTTAGTCCCATACCTCGTTCTGAACAGCATGTGTGACCAATCAGCAGACAAATATCCCCCAATCTTGGCTGTGAAGTCCCTTGACAAGCATAGGGCAAAGAGTGGTGGAAGGTCTATGACTGATACATCTTGTAAAACAACAACATTTGGACATGCATGCAAGGTAAGACTCAAGTTTCTAATCACTCCAACTATTGTTACTGCTGTCCCATCCAGCTGCACTACCCCTTTGGATGTTGTTTCATACTGAAGCCCTAGCTGATCAGCTATCTATTTAGGCATTACCGAGCTACTTGCCCCGGAGTCTATCATGTAATTATGTACTAGCTGATTTCCAATGATTAATGAAACATAGAAAGGAGGGGGCTTCAACATTTTACCTTGTTGTCCTCCATGATTTCCCTCAGGCTGGGCAGCATTTGTAAGCACTTTGTCTTGCATCTGAACTTGCTGATTCAAAGTTGGCCAGTCCTTCATGGCAGCTTGCAGCAGATCTCTTTGGCCTGGGATGGATAGGGATTCCCACATTGATATATTAACATTTGTCTTCTTCATCTGATCAATGATATTGAATGGTGATGAAGGATCTCTTTGTTGTCCCTTGGTTTGCACATTCACTCCTTACACGTGGGCAGCAACAACTGGTATTTGAGTTGGCCTAGGGGCTGTTCTTGGCTGCCCTTGTGCATTTACAACCGGATTTTATTTTCCAATCATTTGTGGAGCCATGGAAGGTTGTGGATTGGTTGGGGCTAATGGCTGTTCTTCACCCAAATTTTTCCTTTTGACCTTGTGTTGGCTGCAACACCTTGAGAAACTACTTGGTTCATGCCACATAAATCTTCTCGCTTGCCGCCAATTTACCAATGTGGTGTCATTTGGGGCTAATTGCTGTTGGAATGTTTCTTATTGTTGTTGTTTCCTGATCGCCCTCGCCCTCCACACCGGTACTTGTCACCATTAGTGCTTGATTCAAAGCACCATTGAAGCACATGGATTGATTATGAGGCTCATTGCATGGAAAACACCAATCATACTCCTGAGCAATGTTGTTTTGTGTTGGCACCAATGCCTTAGAGGCAGATATGGCATTTGGATTATAGGGCTGAAATGGTCTATTGGCAGGAGGCCTTGTTTGATTCATATTTGCAACTGGATTAGGTGGCCTTTGTGGTTGGTATGGCTACCTATTAGGCTGAGCTTGGGGTTGATAAGAAGGTCTAAAACCTTGGGCTTGTTGCCTCTTGAGAGTAACCAGCTCATTGCCTAGGTTTTGCAATTGCTTCATGACTTCTTGAAGCTCATTTGGGGCACTTGGAGATGAAGTGGAAGCTTCATTTGAACTCTGATTTCTAGGAGTGGGAGAAGGAGCCAAATTAGGTGCTTGATTGGTGTTTGGACTCTCTAAACTTGGAAACAGTGGCATGGGAGGTCTAGGGGCAAGTTTGCCAGCTTGGATCAAACAATTTTCAGCCCTAATGACAATGCTATAAGCCATAGGGATAGTTATGCCTCCCATGGACTGAATTAACATAGAAATATCAGAATTTAGAGCTTTGAGATAGTAGAGAAAAGCACCTTCTGTTGTTGGCCTGACTGCCACTGGAATCCTCTCCCAAGTCTTTTGAAATCTAAAGTTGAAATCGGTCAGCTGCTCATTGGGAGCTCTCTTGATAGTTGTCAGCTGCTCCAAAAGAGACAAGTTGTCTCCCTTCTCTCCAAATTGCTCATGAAGTGCTATACATAGCTGATTCCAATTTGTGATAGAACCAGCTCCAAGGCTTCTAAACCATTGCAATGCTTTCCCCTTGAATGAAGACACCAGAATTTGATGTACCACTTGCATTTCATGTATTTCATGAATTGCACAAAGGTTAACAATATCTTTAACATGATCACCGGAGTAGTCTGATTTTCTCTAGTGAAGTAGGGAATATTCTTCAAGGCTGCAATAGGAATAGGATGTTGTGCATTGAGGGCAAGTGGGCTGCTTCCTGTGAAGTTGACGTAGGGGTTGTTTTGTGCCATTCTAATCGGTCTTAAAACCCTTTTTTATTGAATGAAAGGCCTACCAAGTGGAGGAGTTGAGAGAGTTCTATTTGGTGGAGATGGAGACATTTGAATCCTTCTTCCTCTTTGCCTTCTTCTTTGAGATAATTGCAGGTATTCAAACAGCACTTCTTCTTCTCCAACTCTTGACCTTGTGGTGATTCTTCTCATGAGTTTTCAGGCCTGCACTGCTAAAACCAGTTGATTCTTCCCCTTGGAGTTGCCAGATATGCAAATAATAGCTCCTTTCAAGCAAGAAAATTGTAGCAGATGCACCTAAAATTTGCTACGATAAAAATGAGACCTCTAGTGTCCCACTAGGCATGCCAAAACTATTGTTGCAGGATCACAGCACCCCTGGATGCACATCAGGCTTCTAGGTTGATGTTTCATACATCCAGTGTGATTGCACAACATGGAAACCTCTCTCTAAGTGTGGGACTTGTGAAACTAAGAGAGGAATCTCCAGATTAGAGGCTGGTTCCTCAAACTCCTCTGATTTAGATCTAATGCTTGCACAACTACAGAGGTTCAGTCCTAATCCTATTCTAAATTGCAAAGAGACAGGGATAGAAAGTGTAAAAATTGAAACTAACTAAAGATGGTGATGCACCAAAAAGGAGTGGTGAATTTTTTTGTTATGCAAATAGACACAAACCAAAGATTGCAACATAAAGCATACACAGCCGATAAGATATAATTTAGGATCTCGAAATGAAGCAAATAACACAAACAAAGGACTCGAAACTCATTCACAAAGCTTGCATTATCATTTCCAATGTTAAAACCATTGCATTACAACCTCGAGAGGTAAAAAGCTTTACAATCCTTGAAGAGGTCTGATTCTTGCAACAATCACTTGTTGGAGGTGAAAGAAGAAGTCTGATATGCCAAAAATGTTCCACTTTAGAAATGAGCCAAATCTGGCTTTTACATTGCATGGGTCGAGCCCAGGAGAGAGAAAACATACAAAATGTGGGAACCCATTCCTCATTGACTGCAAATGCATTAAATCAGCATGGAGGACCTTACAAACCCATACCCTATCATTTTTTGACCAAATTTCAGGAGAATGCGACCTATTCTGTGTTAAATTTGGTCACTAAAATGTCACTTCTAGCCATGAACACACGTCAGAGCTGTTTCTTAACTTTCTCTCTCCAAACTACACCAAAATTCAAGATTAACCCTAGAATCATGTAGAGAATTTTATAAGCTTTCCAATGATATAAAGAACGTGTAAATCCGAGCTTTGGATCGAAAGATATGGTGATCTGAAGATTTAGGGCACAAAACAGGCAAAAATGAGTTTTAAAATTTTTCCCGCACTCTGCCACCTGGATGACACGTGTCAAGCGCTGATTGGATGCGTAATTCTCTCTCCTTCGCTTACCCGCGGGTTTTCCCTTGAAATTTGACCTTTTTAATTTTTTGGAAAATTTTCCACTTTTCCCCCGCGTCCCCGCCACTTGGGACACGTGGCATGATCTGGTTGGAGGACAGGGGCGCGGGGATATCCTTCACCTTTTAGTTTTTGGCCAAAAATTTTGCCAAATTCTCTAATTCCTCCCCGAGCTCTGCACTCCCCTTTCTCCTTTGGACACATGTCCTCTTTTTATTGGCTCAGGACAATGCTTCAAACCTTGCCCCTTTGAAATTTTGGACGTTTCCCTTGTGACACGTGGCGTTCCCTGATTCGTCACCGGGCTCGCCGGCTTTTCACGTCCCTAGCATCCCTATGTCCCGTTTGTCCCAAAATGTCTAGGAAAAAAACTTCCAATCCACCACCGGGCTTCCCCGTCCCCTTCTTTGATGATGACACGTGGCGTTATTTGATTGGCTCTCGGCTCCTTCGGCTCTCCGCGTCCGCCGCGTACTTCTGGCCCGACTGTCCCAGTGCTAAAGTTCTCTGTTTCGGCCGATCCAGGTGGTTCACGTCCTTCGCGTCCTCACGGCCCAGATGTCCCAACTATGTCGCTCAGCAGTTAGTCAATTTTCTCACCTTCGGCCGGATCGGCTTTCCGCATCCCACGCATCCCCACGGTCCAACTGTCCCAAGTGCTGCCTGGGCCGCCTGGAGGCTTTTCGGCCGGTTCACACCCCGACATCCCAACTGTGCTAGGCCGCCTGGACCAGGACTTAGCCAATTTTCATGATTTTTCCTGGCCCAAGCTTGTTTTTTGCAACTTTTTCACCCTTTTTAGAACTTGCTCCTTTCTTCTTGGATAGGGAGTTAGAAAAAATCTGAGGGGACCCTAGAAACATGAATTTTTTTCCCTGAATCAATCTATTTTCCTGGGACTTGAGTATTCTAATGCATGTTATCAATTTTACCCTATGGGGTGAAAATTAGATAACAACATCCAGATGGTGCAATTGATTTCCACTAATAATTTTGGCATACCGGTGGAACCTCAGAGGACTTCATCTTCATTGAAAAAAATTTTATGTGCATTTGTTGCAAGTTTCTTCTTTGAAAGAGCCCGAATTGCACATCCGGCGACTCCAAGGAAGAAGAATCGGCTAGTTTTAGCAAATTTGCACTGAAAAAATCATGAGAAGAATAACCACAATTTCAATAGTTAGAGAGGAAGAAGTATTGTTTGATTATCTACAATTATCTCCAAGAAGAAGACAAAGAGGGAGGAGAATTCAAAGGTCTCCATCTCCACCAAACAGAACTCTATCAACTCCTCCACCCGGTAGATGTTTCATCCAATAAACAAGGGTTCTAAGGCCAATCGAATGGCACAACACAACCCATATGTCAATTTCACGGCAACATCCCACTTAATCTCAATTCACAAAATTCAATCCCGATTGCAGCATTGAAGAACATTCCATACTTTATCGGAGAGAATCGGATCACCCGATGATCATGTCAAGGATATTGCCAATATTTGTGCAATCCATCGATTGATGAGATGTAAGTTGCTATCAAACCGCTGGGATCTTCATTCAAAGGGAAAGATTTGTAATGGTTCAAGAGCCTTGCTTCAGATCTATCCAAAATTGGAACCGTTATGTATAGCCCTCCACGAACAGTTCGAGAAAAGGGAGATAACTTGTCCCTTTTGGAACAATTGACAACTATCAAGAGAGCTCCCAATGAGCATCCGATCGACTTCAACTTCAGATTTCAAAGGACTTGGGAGAGGATTCCAATGGCGTAAGGCCAATAATAGAAGGTGCTTTTCTATATTACTTTAAAGTTTTAAATTGATATTTCTATGTTAATTCAATCCATGGGAGACATAACTATCCTCGCTGCTTATGGCATTGCCATTAGAGCTGAAAATTGTCCGATTCTGGTAAGCTAGCTCCTAGGCCTCCAATGCCATTGTATCCAAATTTGGAAATTCCAAGCACTAGTCAAACACCTAATTTAGCTCTTATTCCCACTCCTAGAAATCGGGGTTCAAATGAAGCTTCTACTTCATGTTCTCGTGCCTCAAATGAACTTCAAGAAGTCAAGAAGCAATTGCAAAATTTAGGTAATGAGCTAGTTACACTCAAGAGGCGTAAAGCCCAAGGTTTTAGACCTTCTTATTAGCCTCAAGCTCAGCCTAAAAGGCAGCCATATCAGCCTCAAAGACCACCCAATCTATTTGCAAGTCAAAATTAAGCAAGGCCTCCTACCAATGACCATTTCAGCCCTATAATCCTAATGTTACATCTACCTCTAAAGCACTAGTGCCAGTACAAAACAACATAGCTCAAGAGTATGACTAGTGTTTCCCATGTAATGAACCTCACAACCAGTCTATGTGCTTCAATGGTGCCCTAAATCAAGCCTTAATGGTAACAACAACTAGTGTGGAGGGTGAAGGGAGTCAAGGAAATAACCAACAACAAGAAACATCCCAACAACAATCAGCTCCAAATGATACCACACTTGTAAACTGGTAGGTAGAAGACTTTTGTGGCATGAATCAAACAATCTCTCAAAGTGTTATAGCCAACACAAGGTCAAAAAGGAGAAATTTGGGTGAAGGGAATCCATTGGCTCCAAGTAATCCACAACCTTCTACCACTCCACAAATTGTTGGCAAACAAAATGTAGTTCCAAACATGCAAGGACTGCCCAAACCAGCTCCTAGACCAACTCAGATGCTAGTTGTTGCTGCCCATGTGCAAGGAATGAATGTGTAGGCCAAAGGACAACAAAGAGATGCTTCATCTCCATTCAACATCATTGATCAGATGAAGAAGACAAACGTAAACATATCAATGTCGGAATCACTATCCATCCTAGGCCAAAGAGATTTACTACAAGCTGCCATGAAGGACTAGTCAACTTCGAATCAACAGGTTCAAATGCAAGAGAAGGTACTCACAAATGCTGCCCATCCTGAAGGGAATCATGGAGGAAAGCAAGGTAAAATATTGAATCCCCTTCCATTCTATATTTCATTGATCATTGGGGGACCAATTAATACACAATTGCATGATTGATTCAGGGCAAGTAGTTCAGTAATGCCCAAGAAAATAGTTGATTAGTTGGGGCTCCAATATGAAGTCATATCTAAAGGGGTAGTGCAATTGGATGGGACAGCAGTGACAACAGTAGGAGTGATTAAAAACTTGAGTCTTACTTTGCATGCATGCCCCAACGTTGTTGTTTTGCAAGATGTCTCAGTGATAGATCTTCCACCACTCTTTGCCCTATGTTTGTCAAGGGATTTCATAGCTAAGATTGGAGGTTACTTATCTACTAATTGGTCACACATGTTGTTCAAAACAAGATATGGAACCAAGGCCACAATCAGATCTGAGCCTATTATTGCAAACTTTCACATTGAGCCTCACACTCCAAGCCAAATCAATACCAACTATTCGTTTGATCAAGAGGATCATCCAAGCACTGATGAAGATGACACCAAGGTTGGAAGCATCCCAGATTTGACTCTCTATGAGTGGGCAAGCAAGGTGCATGATTTTTATCCTTATCAAGAAATAGAAGAATTTGAGCTAGGAGTCTATTGCATGCATGAAGAAAATCAGCCTATTCCTAGCATCACCAAGCCAGACCACAAGGATGAAAATGAGGTATGGCAGTTGTTATTTGATGGATCAAGATGTAGAAAAGGCACAAGAGGGAGAGCTATACTTGTTTCCCCTCAAGGAGTTAATTATTATTCAACTTTTAGATTTTAGTTTGCATGTTTTAATAACACTGCTGAATATGAAGCTTTGATACAAGCATTGTATTGGTCAATCAAGAGAGGAATAAAGAACTTGCAAGTCTTTGGTGACAAAGTGATATTATTGTCGACTAAGTTAAGGGCCAACATGCTACCAAGAATGATCTACTCAAGTGCTACAAAAACAGGATGTGGGACCTCATTGAGGATTTTGAGGGCTTTAGCATCAAATCCATACCTAGAAAAGAGAACCAAGTCCTATTGACAAAGCTTGCATAGAGTTGGAGTAGCCTTTGATGTCATTGAAAGCATCAAGAAAGACAAGGTACAACCAAGAATTCACGTGATTGTAAGGCCTTAAGTTCCAGAAAACAATGTAAGTTGGAAAGTGTTTGAAAATGATCAATAAATCATCCATTTCTTGCAAGAAGAGGCTGAGTTCTCAGCTAAAAAACAAGAAAAGTTAGAACAGCAGTATGGTGATCAAGTGGTATAGCTAAGGACCAAAAACTACCAAAGGGACTTGTCACTTTGGAGTTCATTTTCAATCCTAATGATTAGTTCAGGAAAGAGAAAGCAAACATCCAAGTCAAGGGAGAAGATTCAAGGTGCCCATCTTGGTGGGGAGAAGGCAAGTCACTCCAAATTGATAAAGTGACAACTGAGAAAGAAAGGTGTGAGTTCATATAGCTTTGTCAAGAATTCCCTGATGTGTTTTCTTGGAGCTATGAAGATTTGAAAGGCTTCAATCCCAAGTTAGCTCAACACACTATTGAATTGGACCCAAGTGCTAAACCCATTAGGCAAAAACAAAGGCTAGTCAATCCACACCTGGAGCCTCTCATGAGAAAAGAATTGAATAAGTTGATAGAGGCAAGTATCATATTTCCTATCAAGCATTCTAGTTGGGTAGCCAACTTGGTTCCGGTTAGAAAGAAGAGTGGAGAAATAAGATTGTGTGTTGACTTCAGAGATTTGAATAGAGCATCTCTCAAGGATCATTACCCACTTCCTTCTATGGAGCAGATTTTACAAATTGTTGCTTGGCTCAAAGGTTTTCATTGCTTGATGGCTATTCATGGTACAATCAGATCATGGTGAAGGTGGAGGATCAGTTCAAGATAGCCTTCACAACCAAATGGAGGACTTATGCATATAGAAAAATGCCATTTGGGCTATCCAACGCTAGAGCTACATTCCAAAGGGAAATGGACATGACATTCAAGGATTTGATTAACAAAATGGTGCTTATATATTTAGATGATATCGCAAAGAGACCATCTCTTTCATTTGAGACAAGTTTTCCAAAGATGCGAAGAAGATTTGGGGTATCTTTGAATCCTAAAAAGTGTATTTTTCTAGCTCATGAAGGGAAGCTCCTTGGCCACATTATCTCTAAATAAGGATTAGCAATCGATCCAGTAAAGAGTTGAGGCCATAAGAGCACTACCATTACCAAGCCACAATAAAACCCTTCAAAGTTTCTTGGGAAGGATAAATTTTGTTCAGAGGTTTTTGTCAAATTTTACAGCCCTTCTCAAGCCTATCACCAAGATGTTAAGGAAAAGCATGGATTTCAAATGGACAATAGAGGGCAAGGAAAGTTTTGAAGAAATCAAAGAAGCTATTGCACAAGCTCGAACCCTCACTAACCCAAATTTCTCCAAATATTTCATGTTCTTGCAGTTATTAGAAGCTTGAAGAAATTTAAGCATCTAGTTTCAAACAACAAGGTTCAACTGCTAGTGTCTCGTGTGGGAGTTAAAGACTTCCTCCTCAATAAAGACCTAAATGAAAAGAGAGCAGGGTGGATTACTCATGTCATGGAGTGTGAAATTGGGATCAAAGTCACCAAGTTGATCAAAGGAAAAGGATTGTGTGAGCAGTTGGTCTTGAGCAAGCAAATGGAGGCATGTAATGAGGAAGAAGTTGTTTTGGCGTTGCAAGACAACAATGAACAAGGGAGCACTCAAGAAGAAAATAATTGTGTCCTCACTCCTTGCTGGACCCAAGACATAATGCACTTCCTACACATAGGCCTATTCCCTCTAGAGATGAACAAAAACAAAAGGAGACACTTTAGATTACAAGCTATCCCATATGCCCTTTTGGTTGTGTTTTATTCAAAAGGGATGTGAATGGAGTGCTACTGAGATGCATTGGTACAAATCAGATTCACAGAGTGTTGGAATAGTTCTATGGTGGATCAGCTAGTGGTCATTTTGCACCAAGAGTGACAGCTCTCAAGATCATGAGGGTTGGTTATTATTAGCCCAAGATTTTTAGTGACTATTATGCATGGATCAAGAGGTACAAGAATTGTGCATTCTTCACAAGTAAGCAGAGACTAGCCACCCTTCCATTGCATCCAATTTTAGTTGACCAGCCATTCATGCAATGGAGTTTGGACTTCATTAGAGTCATTAACCCAAATTCAATCCAAGGACACAAGTGGATTCTAACAGCAACAGATTACTTCACCAAGTGGACTGAGGCAGTGGCACTCAAGGAAGCAAATGAATCTAGCATCCTAGACTTCTATGAAGGGATAGCAACCAGATTTGGCATACCTACTACAATAATATCAGATAATACATTGGCATTCATTGGATCCAAGGTAACTAAATGGGATCTACCCAAGCACTTCATCAAATTATTATCCTCATGGTAATGGCAAGCTAAATCTACAAACAAGAACTTGTTAAGGATCATCAGGGGGACTCTTGATGAAAATCAGAGGTCTTGGTATACTAAATTGAAATCATCCTTGTGGGCTATTAGGATAACCTCTAAGATATCTATAGGTAATTCTCCATTCAAGCTTGTTTATGGAAGAGAGGTAATTTTTCCCATGTCACTTGAGTTGCCAACATTGGAACTCATGAAGCAGTTGGAGTTGTTGGAGTTTTGGCCCATGGAGGTTAGGTATGCAGAATTGATGGAGCTCCAAGAAATTAGAAATCAAGCATCCCAAGCAATGGAGAAGGATCAAGCTTTGATCAAGAAGACCTTTAATAGAAAGGCCAAGGATAGATCTTTCCAAGTTGGGGATCTAGTGTTAAAATGGGATGCAGAAAGAGCAAAACCGGGGGCATTCAAAATTTGATGCCATTTGGAGTGGCCCCTACATGGTCACAAAGTGTAAGGACAACAATGCCTTCCAATTGTCTACATTTGATGGTGAAGAATTGTAGATTCCAGTTAATGGAATCCATCTGAAGCATTGCTACTAAAGTAAAATTCCCCACCTTGTAGATATTAGCTTAGGTTTTCATTCCTCCAAGTGCTTATGCACATTGTTTTGTTGTAATTTATATTTACTTTCCCTAAGTGCTTTGGCAAAATCTTGTTGTTCTAGGGAATGTATTTTGTAGGCCTTGCCCCAATTAGATGGTGTTCTGCCCTTCGTCTTCCTCCTTGCATTGTTCTAATTAGTTGGGGTACCAAGTAGAGAATTTGATGACTCCATGCCCAATGGATTGCTTCAGTGCAACCGGTAACTTCATCCGAGAGGGCAAATGACCCTCTCGAGTCGCCAAAATTGTTATCCAAAATAAGCCCATTGCTTATTTTTGGCTAACTCCATTTATTCCTCCCCTCTTTTGCCTCGGTCAGAATTTTTTATTTTTTAGGCATTTAAAACCTTCTAGAAATGGCACCATTGGATAGAACTCCTTAGATTTCTAGAAAGGTTAGTTTTTCCTCTTAACTCCATGTATTTTTAAAGTTATGACTCGGCGGAGTTTTTGTGGGAAATTTTCCTAGACAGTCCACCGACCAATCGAGAGAGCACCACATCAGCAAAGGGATGGTGGGAGGTGGAGGAGACATGGAAAATTTGCTGAAGTGTTTGGAGGGGGCGCAAAGGGGAAATTTTGGCCTGTGGGCCCGCCAACCAGTGAGATCATGCCATGTGTCCCAGGGGGCATCGGGGGTCGGAAGTGCAAAAGGATTTTTTCCTTTTCACCCAAGTTTGGAAAATTTCAAAAGAAAAGCCTGCCCCCCAAAGCCCGAGCCAATAAGAGGAGGCCACGTGTCCCAGGGGCCGTCGGGGATCATACCAACAGGAGGAGTTGGGAAATTTTCAAAGTAAAATCAAGGAGAATTTTTGGCCCCAAGGCCCGCCAACCAATAGAAAGAAGCCACATGTCTTCAGACTAGTGGAGCACGGGGAAAGTTGGGAAATTTTCCCAAAGCAAAATCAAAGGAAAATATTGAAAGAAAAGCCCACCCCCAAAGCCCGAGCTAGTAAAATCATGCCACGTGTTCACGTGGTGACAAAAATATAATGCGGGCCCATAGGAAAAGGGGGAAATTAAGGCCCGTATCCAAAGTAGGATCACGCCATGTGTCTAGTTCAGCAGCAGTGATCAAAAGTGATAGAAAATTCTAAAGAGAGGCCCGTGACGAATCACAGCATGCCACGTGTCCTCGAGTCATTGGGACGGTGGAGAATTTTTGGAAAATTTTCCAAAGGCCAAAAACGGTGGAAAATGAGGCGAGGAAAGCTCACATCCAATTAGAATTTGCCACATGGCACCAGAGCTATGGGGCGTGGATATTTTTGGAGAAATTTTCCCAAATGCAAAAAGGTGGGATAATTTCAAATTTTCGTCCCACCAACCCATTTTCGGCCCTGTTTTGCCCTAAATGTTCAGAGGGGCATAACTTTCGATCCAAAGATTAGTTTTTCATGTTCTTTATATCATTAGAAATTTGGTGAAATTATCTACATGATTTTGTGCTCAATTTTTTTTGTTGGTGGGTTTTGAGAGAGAAAATTGGGTAACACCTCTGGCACGTGGAAATTGATAGAAATGACATTTCAACCACCATTTTTAATGAGGAATGGCTCACATTCTATCCCAAGATGGTCTAAAACATTAGGGGGTGGATTTTTCAGGGAATCCATGTTGTTTTTATGAATTTGGTTAGTGGTTAAAAGCTTCTCTCATGTTTTCTCACGTTTCTCTTTCCTGAGCTCGAATTTGCATTGTAAAAGCTAGAATGAGCTCATTTTTTAAAAAGTTAGACATTTTCTTTCTCTGCAACTTCTCTTTTCTTCCTCATCAGGTAGATTTGTGGAGTTTTTTACCTTTTCATGTAATTACAAGCATCCCGTTTTGCCTCTTGGACCATTATAATGCATCGTATTGGACCTAGAATGATAATGTATGCTCTTTGATTGAATTTTCTTAATCCTTTCACGTGTTTATCATTTTTTATCTCTCATAAAATTTTGGCAATGTGCATGTTTTGTGTTGTATTTTCTTGTGAATTGTGTATGTCTTGCGATGCAAAGAGCAGATGTCTACTACTCCTTTGGTGCATAACCTTAGTTAGACTAGGTTCATTTTTTGAATTTTCTCAACCCTGTCTCCTTGGAAAAGTTTGGTTAAAATATAGGTAAACCCTCTGCAGAGTGTTGTGCACACTTGAACAGAAGAGTTGAGGAACCAGCCTCTAATCTGGAGGATCTTTTCTAGCCCTGCAATTCCCACACTTGTGTGAAAAGATCCAATGTTATGCAATCACACTTTGGATGCTAAAATGTTAACTAGAAATCTAATAGAACATCTAGAGGGTGCTGTTGATTTTCACTAACAAGAATATTATTCACTTTCTATGAGCATGGTTGAGAGAGAAGGTACCATGTGCTAGAGAAAATCATGAGAGGTAGGTCTTACATGCAATCCTTCCCCTCTCACCTTTGACTATGATAGGGAGATCACATTAAATGTGATCATGGATGGATGGATCCTTAGTAGTATCCTCATTGACACATGCACGGAGGTCAATGTTATCACCTTGGATGCATGGCATCAGATGGGAAGCCCTGCATTACAGCCATCTTCAAATGTGTTATATATGGAAAACAAAACAAAGGCAATGCCCATCGGTGTCTTAAAGAATGCAGCCATCACCATTCAGGGAGCTAAGTCCTCTAGGTACTTTAAAGCCTTGTGGTTTCCAAGGAAAACAATTTCCCAACACTACTTGGGTGCCCATGGTGCTATAAGAACAATGCGGATCTTTGGTTCAACAAGGGATACATAAGATTTGAAAATGAGGAGGAATGGGTCATCATACCCCTGGCTGATGTGAAATAAACACACTCTACTAAACCTTTAGAAGAAGAGGTCCTAGATAGAATATATGTGCGCTCAATCAGGGATCTAGAGACAATTCATCCCACAAAGGGAGTTATTTAGTTTAAGGATACTCAGTCCTTAAGTGACACCACCAGTATAGTGTGCAATAATTGGGAGCATGGAACCTATGAGTTAATCAGATGACATTTGAGGGGATCAGTGACAAAGGTGATAAAGGTGCATACGGTCCAGCACCTAGGAGGAAAGGATCTACCTAATTAGTCACGAGGAGCCTTCCCTGAGGTCTTTTTGTAGGAGATGAAAGCTCAGTGGAAGGAGGAAAATAAATGAAGGGGGATGTTAAGTTACATCCTACTCTGGAACTACTGCGCACGCTAGTGGCCACGCATCGGATAATCTCTTGGAATGACATGAGGTGAGAATTACATTCTCTGTAAGGTTTTAAGGAGCAAACACATATGACTATAAAATGTTACCATGGTAAAGAGACCACTTCCTTCCATATCCAAGCATGTGAGACAAACTAGATGGGAAGCACAGCATTGCCACCTTCATTATGGGTTCACAAGATATATTCCACCCTACAAGGTTATGCGCATGCATGGTACATTCATTATGAGACATGTTGTCAAATATGGAATTGGCAAGATTTAGTGACTGATCTCATTCAAACATTCGAGTATTGGAGTATAAAACCCTTGGTGGATAAGGCATTATAGGTTGTCAAGTTCCTTACCATTGGGGATAGTGCCATGGTAGAAGATAGGATACTAGAGTTCTTTAGGTGAACCTGGCCTAGAGGTACACTTTGAAAAAGAAGAAACAAAAGAGATACCACTTGAGCGCATGTTTTTGGAAAAAGAAAAGGAAAGATGGTGTATGTTATTGATGGCAAAGAAGCAAAAAAATTAGATGTTGACCATTCTGTGGGGATGTGCAAGGTGGTAGATAGTGCTGATGAATGGGTGCGTGCCTATCATGAACCTTTAAAGACAAAGAAGGTTAACATCGGCTCAGAAGAAGAGCCTAAAGAGGCTATCATTAGAGACTATTGGTCGAGAGAAGGAAGTCTCAAGATCATTGATCTTTTACGTGAGTTTGAGGATTTATTCCTACGTGGGTATCATGAGCTTAAAGGTGTCCACCATTCCTTGGGGGAGATGAGGATAAAGCTAAAGGAAGGTGCGTGCCTAGTCAGGAAAATACCATACCGGATGAATCCTAACTGCACGTGAAGGTTAAGGAGGAAATAGATAAGATGATAGCGTTGGACATTATTGAAGTTGTTGAAGAGTTAGAATAGATAATTCTAATTGTAATTAGCATCAAGAAGGACGAAAGGATAAGGATCTATTTTGATTAAAAGGACGTGAATGAATTACGTATCATTAATCCTTTCCTAACCCCATTTACTGAAGAAATCTTAGAGGGAGTGGTAGGGCGAGATCTATTCTTTCACAAATGGATTCTTGGGCTATCACCAAGTAAGGATCGCAAAGGAGGACCAAAGGAAGATGACTTTCGCCACTGAGTGGGGAAGTTTTTCCTATACGGTCATGTCATTTAGATTGAAGAATGCACCTGTTGTGTTCTCATGCATTGTGGTACAAGCTTTCTAGGACTTCATCCATAAATTCCTTCAAGTCTACCTGGATGATTGGATAGTATATGGGTTAGTAAAATACCATTGTGAAAACTTAAGGCTAATGTTTGAAAGATGTTGGAAATTGAGGATATCCCTTAACATTAATAAATGTTTCTTTGCTACCCCGTTTGGAACATTATTGGGGCACATCATATGTAAGGAGGTCTTGCTAGTAGATCTCACAAAATTTGCACTAATTATGGGATTGAGGGAGCCTACTATTCAAATTGTAGTGCATGGATTTATTTGGCATAGGAGGTACTACAAAAAGTTCACCAAGGGATATTCCAAGATCACCACACCTTTAGAAAAGTTACTTATACATAAAAGTTCCTTTCATTGGGGAGAGTCTCAGAGAAGGCATTTGACACTTTGAAGGATGGGCTTTTCATTGCGCCCATCCTACATTTCCCTTCTTGGGATAAGCCTTTCCATGTTCATGTGGATGCATCAGGGACCACCATTGGTGCAGTACTTGCATATCTTGGTGAAGGGATTTTTGATCATCCCTTGTTCTTTGTAAGCATGAAATTGACACCAGTGAAGTAGAATTACACTACGATTAAGTGTGAGGCATTGTCAATGATCTACGCACTTCATAAATTTAGATAGTATTTGTTGGCAACCCCTTTCATATTTTACACTGACCACATGACATTGAGATACTTGGTGAACAAGCCCATCCTACAAGGGTGCATATGTCGATGGGTACTATTGTTCTAGGAATTTGAGTTCACGGTGGTTGTCAAACCAGGAAAAATTAATTTCAGACCTGACCATTTGTCTAGGATTGATTTAGGGGAGGATGCGTAGAGTATTGAAGAGACTATGCAGATGCACAACTATTTAGGTTGTGGTGCACACCCTTAGATTTGGAGGACATTGCAATATTCCTTAAAATAGGTGTGGTGCCAGATGAAATGAAGGCCTTAGAGAAGAAGAAGTTGGCCATACGCATCGTGCCCTACATGCTAATTAGTGGAGACTTGTACAAAATGGGTCGTGATGAGGTTCTGCGCCGATGCGTACTAGAACATGAGTGCATTGCAATTATGGAAGAGGCACATGGTGGGATTACAGGAGGACACTATGCGGGAAATGTAACCACATGGAAGATTCTACTTACAGGGCTTTGGTGGGAGACCATTTATCAAGATTGCATTGAGTTTTGTAAGGCATGTGACCATTTCCAACACCTTAGCAAACCTGGAAAAAGGGATGAAATTCCCTTGTGACCAATAGCCAGCACAGAACCATTTGAGAAGTGGGATATCGACTTTGTCAGACCAATCTCGCCAGTAGCGCGTGAAGGATTGGTTTGTAGTATATCCTCACTTACACTAATTATTTGACAAGGTGGGTAGAGGCAAGTGCCTACAAAGGATTGTACAACAACTACCACTGCTAGATTTTTATGGGAAAACATAATCAGCAGGTATGGATGCCCATTGAGTTTGACAAGTGATAGAGGTACGCACTTCCTCAATGAGACGGTCAAGATTCTATTGTTAGAATTCATGGTGGCCCATCATAAAACTACTCCCTATCACCCTCAAGCAAATGGAACTTGAGGCATTTAACAAAATACTTAGCCACACATTGACTAAAATTTGTGATGTTGGTAGATAGGATTGGGATGACAAAGTATCAGCCATTATTTAGGCATATAGGAAAACATAAAAGAGATTGAATAAGGCCACACCATTACAATTGGTGTTTGGCACAGAGGTTATCCTACTAGTTGAATTCATGTTACCTTCTCTGTGTATAGCATACGTAGGAGGATCAACCGATGAACAAGCACTGGAAGAAAGAATTCACAAATTAATACAATTATATGAAATATGATCACTCGTGAGGTGGAGACAGAATATGGAAAAGAAGAAGAATAGGCATGGCATGATCATCACATTAAGAACAAGAAGTTTGAGGTTGGGAAGATGGTGCTTACTATATGATTCTAAGTTTCTACACCACCCTGGGAAGTTAAAAGTCCATTGGTTGGGTCCCTACATCATCTCGTACATCCTTGATTTAGGCACGTGCTAGTTATAAGTGTTGGATGGGACGAGATTTCTAGGACACTTTAATGGGAGTAGGCTAAAGCCCTACTATAAATAAGTCTTCTTGGTGTTTGTAAATAAGGTAGTATTGCCAGTTAGTTTAGGATTTCCTTTAATGCATTTTATTTTCTTGTGTTTCCCTTTCTCATTGTTGTTTTGTGTTACACCTTGGGTGCCGGTAATCTCATTACTTTTTGAAGGTTGTAACTACATAGAGGACTGTGCATCATTTTAGTGTGGGGTAGAGTAAGGTGGAAGAAATTGTAAGGTATGAAGCGCTAGGAAGGATTGCGTTGGAAAGCTCGGTTGAATGGCCCTGTGAAGGAAGTGCATGCGAGGAAAGGTGAAAAAGGATGGTTGGTGTTAGGGTAAGGCTACATTGGGGATCCACGTACAAGAGAGGAAGAAGTGCAAATGTAACACGAGGTAGGTGAGAGAAAAAATCATGACAGAAGAAGTGCATTTGGTGCGGTTATAGTTACGCATGCGAGAGAGTCTCCTATCAAGATGGATTGGTTACATGATAGAAGGTTGGAGAATTGTCCATGCAAGGTTGGGCGTGTGAGTTAAAGTGCTAAAGTCGGACTTTGTTGAAAAATCCACATTAAGTGTTGAATTATAGTGGTAGGTAAGATAGCATTTAATGTTAAAAAGTGGGAAAAACTATAAATAGAAGGTTGGACACTTCATTATTTACTTTACAAATATGAATAAGGAAGAGATTTTGCAAACTAGGGTTTCTAAAGTTGATCCATGTGAAGAAAAATTAGAGGAATTTAACTGTGAGTGACTATTTTGGATCATCAAACCGAGAGGGAAGTAATTCATGGGCTTGGGAAGAGTTGTGGAGAAGTGTTACATCTTGTGAAAATATATTTAGTTAGGGTTTGACAACTAGGGCATAGATTAAAAAAGAGTATTCTTCATAGGTTGGAGATTTGAACTTAGAAAAGATAGAAGAGTAGAGCTAGGAAGAGATGTTGAAGTGCAGAGAAAACCTACACAATGGCACCCAAGAAACCAACAGTAACACCTAAGAAGGAAAAGGGAAAGGGAAAAAACAAGAGACTACCACAAGTACCAATGAGGAATGGTATGTAGAAATGCAAGTACCCAGATGGGGTTTCTCTCGAGGATGGAATGGGAATCCCACTTGAGAAAAATGACAGTAAGTGACTACAATCATCACATGAACATGATTGAAAAGGAAATGGAGTTGGAGTTAGTGCACCTGACTAACCAAAGAACACTTGAGGGGTTACCAATTTATAACAACAAAGTCAAGGTGAAGTTAGAGAAGGTGGGGTTATTACAACTCTATGAGTTTCCCTACTTTGGAAAGCTCAGAGTGCCTCTATCAGTGGCTAATGTCATGTGTACATGAAGACCACTTTCACTTCATGGGGCACAAGATGCACATAACCCCTCAGCTAATTTCAAGATTCACAGGCCTTATCTATGAGGGAGAAAGCTTAGAGGATGACCTATGTGACAAGGAAGCAATCAAGGAAACAAGTGGCCATGTATGTATAAGAAGGGGTCAAGGTATTTTGATATTGGGGATATCCAAGACCCAATGAAGAGAATGGCTATGCACCTAGTAACAAAACTCAATGTGCAAGAAAGATGGACACAGAGTAAGCAAGTCCTAGTTGAATGTTTGTAGAAGAATATCAGAGGGAACCATCTACAATCTATCCACATACATTATAGATGAAATTATCACCAGCACACAAGAAGGAGACAACATTCTCTTTGGTAATGTCCTCTTAACCATTGTGTTCTCGAAGATCGAAGTACTAGATGTAGGAGACAAGTTCATTTGGGAGTACCCAGAGGAAGACCCCTTGCATGCAAAAATATTTGAGAGATACACTTGTGATAGTATGACACCCATTCACAAGGTGTGTCTTGAAAAGTGGTATATATGCTTAAGAAATATGTTTGGGAAAAATGGAGAATACTAGAACAAAAGTCGGTGCTTATAGTAGGAGAATTTGATTTCATTATATACCAACACTTTTGTATTAGTAGGTTAAAATTGACTAATGAAAACATGAGCCCATGGTGCAAGCTCCCATTCACCTTCATAGCTCAATACTTTAAGGTGGGAGTTAACAGATTCAAGGAGTCCAAAAATTTAAAGCTTGACCTTGGAAGTTTGGACTGGGACTACATGGAGATACACAGGATGTTGGTCTACCCCAAGAAGCATGCGTACATGGAAAAGTACATGTTGCATGAATTCCAAATGGTAAAACCCCTGACTTTGACTATTACAGGGAGGTCCGTAGCTTGTGTATACCTTCGGATAAGGCCCGATTTTGAGAAGGGCACTTATCTTGAAAATGAGATAGATATACCTGAGGACCTAACAAGTAGGAAGAAGCCCATGCCCTAGAGAAGAAGGAAAAATAAATACAGAAAAAGGCACCAAGTGCCCAAGATACATAGGAAATAGGTGCCCAGGAACAAGCACTAGAAAAGTACTTACACATGTAGGAAGAGGTCTCTAGTCAAAGAGGAGGCGCCAGAATAGGAAAATCTTATCGCAAAGAGAAATCACTAGAGGAGGAGGAAGAGAAAGTAGAATCTCCTATACTAGAATCCCTAGTTAGGAAGAAACAGAAGGTGATGGAGGAAGTTGACTCAAAGGAGTAGAGAGCTTGGAGAAATACATAGGTGAGAGGGATGATAATGAAGAAGATGATCCTGAAGGGGACCAAGCCACTTGTTTTCAGTATGTACATGATTCAGAAGAAGAGGGCAGAGAAGAAGAACATGAGTTCCTTTTCGTGTGGCATAAGGGTAGCCTAGGAGGAGGAAGGTGGCTAGGACATGGGAATAAGTGAAGAGGTTGGCATGTAGGATCAGAAAACTCCAAGCCTCACAAAAGAGCAAGTAAATGAGGTGGCAGAAAGAGAAGAAGAAAAAAATCATCGAAGCCTTAGTAGAACAAGAATTGGAGCACAACGTTGACGTAGTGATGGAAGAGGATAAGGAAGAAAGCATAAGGAAAGATTGTGATAGCGCGGGAGGCCCCAGTCTATCAGTAACTATTCCTAAGGTGACACATAGGTGGAAAGCACATGGAGATCTAGAGGCAAGGAATGAGCTACATTAATGATCCCACAAGGTGTTGTGCATGCACTTCCAAAGCACTATCCCAATAGATCAAATCGTGGCAATGAAGTCATTTGATGAAGAAGGTGCATACCCTCGGATAAGGAAGATGCTCTCTTGGGAATTGAGTCCCACATCGATGAGCTAGAGTTGAGGTAAGCAGGGGGCACTAATGAAAATTCTTGAGTCAAAAGGACAACCCCTTGGTAAATGCTTAGCAAATTTTAGATGAGAAGTTATGCAATGCGCTCAATAAGGTCTCAGTTGAGGTTAAAGCTAGGCTCTTTGGATGAAATGACAGGATAAAATTTCTAGAAGTAGAACTAGAAAAGGAGGAAGAACTAGAAAAGAAGGAGGAATATCTAGAAGATAAGGCCAAGGAATTAAAGCAAGAGGAGTTAATTAGTGCTCAACTAAAGTGTGAACTTAGGGAAGAAAAGGAAAGGGTGCAGAAGTACATAAGAAGGTAGAATCCATCACAGATGCCATTTTTTTTAAAGCATCCGGACTTAACGCCACCCGCACAAAAGTATGGATCTTCCCATGAGTGCCTCGAAGACCTAACGTGCATTCTCACCATGGAGAGGCAACCTCTAGCCTTAGAATCCATGGAAGAAGTAGCAGTGTGCCTAGAGAAGGAGGATAAATTAAAGGTAGTAGCAATCATGTCTAAATACAAAAAATCCTTGTTGATGTAAAGATTGCTTCCCATACCACTGAGGCCACATATGACAACTACATAGATAGAGATAAAGTGGCGAGTATTCTGGTCACCAACTATGAAGTAGAGCTTAAAGAGTTCTAAGAAAATAACAAAGGGAATAGAGAAGAGTAGGATAGAATCCTGGCCGAGGTTGAAAAGAAGTTAGAAGCTATTGAGGCCCTAAGGGGTACAATCAAGAATCGGATAAAGGAGCTATACCCACAGATTACTAGAAGGATGGACATGCTTGAAGACATGGGAAAGGAGTTGGAAAAAATTGTTGACACTATGAATGCTCAAGGAGATGGACTAGGTTTTGGGAGGTAAGCGCTCCTAGTCGGTGACCTCTGCTAGAGAGTGTAAAACAAAGTTGATTCCTAGAACAAGTTGGAGGCTGACTTGCAAAAATATTTTCCTAGCTTGTTGCAATAATTCCATCACTTCCCCATTATTTCTTCTTTCCCAAATTCTTCATCCCCTTATTCTTTTCCCAAGATGTTTCTATTGTGATTCTTTATTCATTAGAGAAGTGTTCCCATGGGTGGAGAACAGGCGTAGTGTGGGGTGATGTTGGGCCCCTAAAATATTAACTAAGTACCCAAAGGTGCATGAGTGCATAGGATTGAAGTTAAGAAATGGGCATGCAAGAATAAGGTGTACAAGGCTAGGAGGGTTTTCAAAGGGTGTGTTACACACCGGTAGAACAAGGTCTTAGGACTTAGCCATATTTGGCATATCGGGTAGGACACGAGAAAAGCATGACTTGATTGCGCATGCGGAGTGGATAAGGTGCCATCTTGGCAATAGGTTGGCCTAGGAAGGAATATGCCATGTGATGGAAGTTTCTAGAAGACATCATGGACAAAAAGTGGAGAGCTCAGGCCTGGAGGAGCATGCTCCCATGGAGGACCACATTCAGACACTTGGCACTAGGTCTGAGGCCGAGAAGGATGAGTTGGCACTTTGGGATGCCTATATATACAAGCACCCATAGAAGAAAAAGAGAGAGAGAGAGGAGAAGAGTGGAGCTCTGTAGAAATGCTGCAAAGGAACTCTATTTGGGTTGGGTAGATTAAATATAGGAGAAGGATGTATCAAGGACTTGGGGTTATAAAATTTATTTTTGAGAGATAAATGATATGGATCCAGTTATGATGCATGACTTCGGTCTGCCATAATGTGGTGTTTTATAATAAGCCTAATGAATGTAATGAGGTTACCAAGTTAATTGAATATGATCTTTCTTGGTTCAGATTCATACATAATTCTTCATAGTTCCTTTTCATGTATGTTTATAATATGAATATGAATTCCTATGCATTTTCCTTTCTATTTTGTTTCATTTCTTTAAGTCTATTAAAGTATCTCTATCTGTAATGACTATAATGATCTAGAGTCATTCTAAGCTCTATGATGTTTGCATGTTTCATTCCCACTCACTTCCTTTAAATTTTGGATCATAGATGATGTTTTCCCACTCAACTCACATAAAAGAGAGACTCAACACTTGCGTGTGCCTCGGGTGAGTTCCCAATGCCCGTTGGGTGATATAGGTGCCGCTGGGATTCCCTTGTTCTTTGGTGGGTGTAAAAATGACTACACCTCATAAAGAAACTATTTATGAATCTCCCTAGACCTATGACTTCCCTCTCTAGAGAAAAACACAAAAACTTGGATTCTTACCTTGATTTCTTGCCTAGAGAGATATCAAATACTCCAACTCTTCCCTAAAGCACCTCCTCACTCTTCCACAGTCTCTCTTCATGCAATTTCACTCTTCTTAAGTTCTAGGATCCTTTACCTTTGGAATATACTAGCATAGATTTCATCACATAGCCATTTTAGAACACTAAGACATTTGGTATACCTATTTTAGTTCATACTCAACTCCCATGTCTTGAAAAAACCTCCTACACTCCCATAGCACCTTTCTTGCCCCGACATAGACTATACCCAATCAAGAATCATTCATGCCCTTCTAACATCTTATAACCCTTGCATCAAGTCTCAAATCTTCATCTTAGGTCAAGAATACCCTATAACCATATTGATGACCTAAAACACTTGGATCAAGTCCATTATTGACTCCCACTTCCTTTAAAATCCCTATCATACTTGTACCATGCAATTTTGATAGAATGATGTCATGTGCAATTCACCTATGAAAACTAACAGTCACTCATACTTTGCAATATTTATTTATTTTTCCAACTCAACCTTCATAACACCTTATGATATTTCTGAGATCAAAGACTAAACTTTCCTTTCCTTTAGAAGTCATCTATAAACTTATAGCTATACATTTTTAGAGTAAAATGACCATCCACAGTCTTAACACAAACATACTTACCTCCTTTGTTTGCAAAAATGAATAGTACCACACTTTTATCACTACTAGACATCTTACATGCTTGGATCTAGATAAAATTAGGTTCTCCCTACCTTATTAGGCTCACTCAAACCTACATATCCACTTTTTGTACTTCTTGCAACACTGTAGCATTCCATTCACATCTCTACTGACATAACTCAAATCTTAACAACTTAGAGCTTACCTTTTTCATTTGACAAGTCTTGGTATTTATTCATGTACCCTTGTGATGAGTATACACATGTAACATGAATTATATGGTATAAAATCATCAATTCTAGTATCATTCTGACCTTTACACATGTAGATAATCATATCAAATCTCCGAGATAGACTATACATTGTTACTTCATGAATACAATAAGATAAAAAATTACATATGTAAGACCTTGCATAGGTTCCTATTCCTTTTATAAATATGTACATCCTTATTCATGCTTAAGTATACTTGCAAATCATCAAGAAAAATTCTATTTTAATTTCACTTCTTCATTTTTCTTTCATATGCTACTAGCCCTACTTCATGAGGAATTCACTCCTATATTTTGATGTGCAACCTTTCACAGAGAAACCTTACCTATTTTGAGCACCCATTTTTCTGTTACACCTTTTATATCAAAATTGTAGCATGATCTTGAAGAAATTTTAGTTGGGAGAACAATAGACTGGGGGGTGAATTAGTTCTTAGAAAACGTTAACCATTTCATATTTTCTTACTTAAACCATAAACCATTCAACCACTCATTAATGTGTGTTTAACATTCAATATTTTGGTACCCAAATTTGTTCTCCTCTTATTTTTGAGAAGCCTCAAAGATATGGCATGAAACTTGAAGTCGGATAGATCATGATGTGTGTCATTTTGTAGCCAAGGATGTGATCTAAGCGGCACTCGATTTTTGGAGAGATGGATAGAACTTTGAAAGGATCTGATCTGACCCTCACTATTTTAGGTTGTGGCTTTCAACCAAGGTAAGAGAACCTATATTGTAACCCCCAAATGGTGAAGGAGATGAAGATATCCCTCAATTTATGTAAATAATATGAAAAGGCCTTGGGAAAATATTATCAACACTCTAAATTTGACTTTCACAAGTTGCCACTCCTAGATTATGGAGATATTTTCAATGCAAGGCAAGGGTTATTGAAGACATTGTATAATCCTAATTTTCCTTGTGCATTTTTGTAGATGGGTTAGATTATTTTGTTGACACACAATGCAATGCATGGGTAGTATGGGTAGGATTAGTTTGTTTGAATGAATTTTTGGTGGGGTGTTGACAAGACAAACTGGGATATATCAGATCTTTGACAACATCTACAATACTTGAACAACTATCGATAAAATGCTTCAAATAATCGGGATATTCTTTCAACCGAGAAGAGACATAAATGGAAGCCTAGGTTGCACTCTTCATGCAATATTTAAGAACTCACCACAAAATCTTGAAGTAAAGAATTCAATTAAACATAAAAATCCTTGATCAAACCATACCTAAGGTGCCCCCAGGCTTTACAAGCAATCTCTCGTAGTCAAGGAAGGTAAAGTGTTTTTAAATTAATTTATCTCTTTATCGGATGAAGGCTCTTCGAATATGACATTGCAAATGCCACTAAACTATCAACAAGAAATAGAGATTCTGTGTTATTTCTAATGAATTTCAATGCAATATTGCAACAAGAACTATAAAAACTACTTGCAGGCATTTAAAAATCATAACGAGACATCATATTGCCCAGAAAAACATAGAGTAACTCAAAAAATTTGTTAGATTCATCAGCAAGGGAGAGTTTCATGAACAATATCAGAGTGTGTGATGGCTATACACTTGTAACCAACTCACATACATGAAGATCCAACACAGAAGAAATTATTCTGGTCCTTTGGTGGGTTTTTCAGAAAATGAGCTTTCTCTTAGAATTTGCTCGTGATTTTTCAACTTCCCGACCTCTTTGCATTTCTCAAAAATTCATTATGTATCTCTTGCCACATTTGATCCTTATGTTCCAAGAAAATAATATGCCAAGGGATCAATTCATGTTACAACAATTCTTCATGATTCACTTGAAAATGACATTTAGCAAATTTTGCAAACGAGAATTGCCAGTGTTTCTAAAATGGTGAATCATTGCAAATATCTAGATCATTATCCTTCTTGGAGGCACATTTTTCATCACTAAGGCATACAAACATATTTTCACTCATCATTTCACCTTTTCACCCTTTCCCAATTTGATTCTACAACTTTATAATTTGACATTTCACATGTTTTCTTGGGCAGGGGAAAAAATTACTTCAAAAACATCTCAAATCAAATTATTGAGTCATGAAACTGATTCCAATATTCTGAAGGCCAAAATGGCATGGAATCATGAAAATTTTGATCAAATTTGATGTAAAATTTAGGATTCCAAGCCTCTGGAGCAAAAATGGCCAAAAATGAAAGTGCACAGTTGCCCTTGATCTGCTTCTTTGTCCTTCAATCTGGGCCCTCCACGTGTCAAAGTATGATTGGAAATCAATTCGGGATTACTTTTTTCTTTTTGACATTTCTGAAAAAATGGAAAAAATTGACTTTTTTCTCCACCCCTTCACATTTGAATTTTGGAGCTGACACGTGGCATATGGTGGGTCCCATTGAAATTGCACTTCAATTTTGCGCATTTTGACCCATTTTGAAAATTGGGAAAATTTTCAGCTTTTGCCCCACAGGCCCACACACCCGATTTCTCCCTCGCCATGTGTCGCTTCCTCTACCGCTAAAATGCAGGCATAATTCTCATTTTAACTTCCCTTTTTGCTAAGGGAAAATTTTCAATTTTCCTTCCACCGGGCCACCTCCCACTCGCCTGCAATGTGTTTGTTGTTTATTTTCTCATGGGCACGCGACTTGAATTTTTTCTTTAACTTCTATTGCCAAAAAGGGAAAAATTCCCCATTTCCTTCCGTGGCCCGCACTTCCCTCTAACCTTTCATGGACACGTGTCCACTTGTGATTGGCCATGGGGCCATGCTCCAAAAATTTTACTTTAGCCTTTTTCGCTTCTAAAGACAAAAATTTTAAACAACCTCTTCCATATGCATCCCCTCTATACCTACCATTCTACCATGTGTCCTCCTTTGATTGGAGTAGAGAGGGGCTGAAACTTATTTTGAAACTTTAGAGAATTAGAGCTAAAAATTCTAAGTCCCCCTCGGCCCGCTCCTCCCTTTTTGGTTTTTTAGGACACGTGTCCACTCCCGATTGGCTATGGGGCTTCAGACCATTTTGTGACTTTAACAATTTTACAAAATAAGGTTTAAAAATTCTAAGGCAATCCAACCACCCACCATCCCTCGGCCAATCAACATACGCCACGTAGGCAAATTTGGAAAAAACAGAGCCTTGGGCCCGAAAATGCCCCTATTTGCCAAAAGGTGAAAAAGAAAAGTTACAACACTTCCCCACTTTTCCTCAACCAATTATAAGCTGCCACGTACCCTCTAATATCTTAGCAATAAATTGACGGCTAAAATACGCCCGTCATCGATCGACCACAAAAACACGTAATTTTTCAGTTGTGCCCAAATCTTATTTTTTCTTCATGGTTGATGAATTTTTCACACAAAGGATAAATGGAACAAGCTATTAAACATTTTATGACCATGGGGAAGGGTTTTTGAGGGTAGACATGTATGAATCTCTCATTTTTAAGCTTTCACGATTGGAGAAATGGAAAAAACATGGCATAGCCCGTAGATTTGGAAAAATTAGGGCATAGAACATGGCAAACTTGGGGATTTCTTTCAAATGGGGCATGTCAAATGATTTTCAATTGGACTAATGCATGGGAGTAGAGGTAGTAACTTCATTTTACCCATTCAAATTGTAGAAAACATTTCAAGAAAGGCAAAGTTTCAAAATGGACACCAACATCAGCTCTTGCTCGGGGATGGGCACTCCCAATGAGTGCCACAAGAACAATAAGTAGACCAAGTGCCAAACAATCCATTGGTAAAAGGAGTCACGAGACAAAATTACCAAAAACCATTTGAGAACCTCGACAAAAAGGCTTCCACATGCAAAGGTAAACCACAAATCGACAAAACACCAAAAATAGAGTGAAAAACAAAACACTATACATGTACAAAGCATGTGCATACCTCAAATTTGGGGATTAATCCAAGAAATGCTTTAGATGCCTACCATAATAGGTTGTTTAAGAAATTCCCCATCTAAGTCCTTGAGAAAAAAGGTATTCTCACCAATTAGGATATCAATAGAGTAAGGGCCCATCCACAATGCATCAAATTTTCCATGTTTTCCCTTATCTTCATTTCTGCTATCCCACAACAAAACCAGATCTCAATATTGAAGGCCCTAGGAGTGACCTTCTTATCAAACAATATTTTCAATTTCTATCTAAATATGACATGCTTTTGGTGAGATTCTCTCTCTTCATCTAGCTCCATAATCTGATTAATCCGGCTTCATATGGGTGACCTCTTGATCTTCAAGTTGTTGAACAAACTGAAATGAAGATAATTACAGATGTAAGGGCAACAAAATCTTGAGTTCCATACACTAACTCAAATGGGCTATTAATAGTAGCTCTCTTAGCAGTGATTCTATCATCCCAAACTGCAAATTTTAGTTTCTCACCCCATTTTCTCTTGTTCAATTCCAAGGTCCTCTAAATGATCTTTAACAAATTCTTATTGCTAGACTCAGCTTGCCCATTCCCTTGGGGGTTATAATTTGAAGAATAAGTTAGATTGGTTCCATATTCCTTGCACATTGCCATCAAGGTTGAGCTCTAAAACACATGGCATTATCAGCCACAATCTTGACTGGTACACCAAATCTGCATATGATATTATTCAACAAAAATCCATAACAACTTGGTGTGTTGCTTTCCTAGTGGATATTGCCTCTACCCACTTTGTAAAATAATCAGTGGCTACAAGAATTCACTTATGGCCAACACTAGAAGGATCTGAAATCTCACCAATGAAGTTCATTCCCCATTGTTTAAAAGGAGCTTCAATTGATACATGCTATAAAGGAAGGGAGCCTAAAGCTTTCATTCTTCCAGAGAAATCTTTGGCAGCTTTCACATTTTCTAATCAACATGGTTAGATCTTGAAAAGATTAGGCCACCAATAACCAGCTCTCAAAACCTTGTGTGATGTAACCCTTCCAGCAAAGTGCTCTCCACAAACACCCCCATGGAAATTAGCAATTACCTTGGTAGCTTCATATTCAGTTACACACTTCAAGAGGACACCTTTAGGGTTCTTTCAAGCCATCCCAAAGTCAGTGATGATGTATTTTTGAGAAGTCATCTTGAGGGCTCTTTTGTAATTTTTATTTAAATGATCAGGACAAAAAAGGTGTCTGAGGTAAAAGATTATATCCTTGTACCACTCAGAATTTACCAATTTCCCAAGAACATCTTCCCTTTCTTTCTTCTACTTCATTCACTTCCACATCTCTGCTGAGTTGCTCTCGGCCATGAGCTAAGCAAGACCTAAACCTCTTACTAGATTTGTGGTTTGGATGTCCATATCATACTCCTGCAGTTTGTTCACCCATCTACATCTTTTACTTGAGATCTCCATCTCTAATAAGATGTCTTTTACCATGGTGTGGGGAACATAAGCAAAAACTTTTGAACTTAAAATATAAGGCATGAAAACCTTTGTTACTTTCACCAAGGCAAATGCTTGTTTTTCCATGATTGTATACTTTAACTTAACAGCTTGTAAAGCCTTTCTAAAGAATTCAATAGGCCTCTCAGCCCCATCTTCATCCTTTTGGAGCAAAATAGATGCAATAGTATTTTCAAAAGCAAAGGAGAAGATTTGGAAAGGCTTCTTGTAATTCGGAGCTGCCAAGACAGGTGCATGTTTGAGTGCCTCTTTGATTCCTTCAAAAGCCTAAATAGTAGCCTCCTCCCATTTGATAACTTGATCTTTCTTTAACATGCATGTGATAGGAAGAGTCAACTCAATAAAATTAGACATAAACCTTTTAATGAAATTTATTTTCCTAAAGAAAGATTGGATGCCCTTCTTTGTTCTTGGAATTGGCACCTTGCTGATTGCTTCTATTCTCTCAGGGTCAATCATGACACCAGCCTTTGAAACAATATGACCAAGTAGCTTGGCCTTTTTCACCCCAAAGTGACACTTCTTTGGATTGAGAGAGATCCCAAACTCTCTACATCTGATCAACATCCTTTCCAAATGCTGCAAGTGATCTTTTTTGCTCTTTGAAAATACAGTCACATCATCCTGATAAACTGCATAATGAAGTCATTTATATAACCAGCAAAAGCAACATCCATTTCTCTTTGGAAGGTAGCCCTAGCATTCATGAGACCAAAAGGCATTATCACATAAACATATGTTCCCCAAGGAGTGGTAAAGGTAGTTTTAAATCTTTCTGACTCCTTAACAACAACCTAATTGTAGCTAGAGAAACCATCCAAGGTGGACAGCAATTTAGATCTAGTTACTAAGCTGTAGGATGTTCTCCATGTTTGGAAAAGGATAATTTTATTTCGGTGAAGCTCTATTTAGATTTCTGAAGTCTACACAAAGTTTGATATCTCCATTCTTCTTTTTTGGCACAAGGTTTGTAACCCAAGATGAATACCTTGTGGGCTGAATGATCCCTCCCTCCTTCAATTTCTTCAATTCATCTTGCATTTTCATGGAGAGGAGTGGATTAATTGGCCTCTTCTTCTATTTGAATGGTTTGGCATTTTTCTCAAGAGGGATCTAATGCTGAAACAAGTCTTCTCTATATGCTTTCAGCTCTGAATATGACCAAGCAAGGTAGTCTTGATATTGTTTCAATAATTGAAGATAGGACTATTTTTCTTCCTTGCTTAAATTTCTGCCCAACAAAAAATTTCTTGGTTTTTCCTTTATTCCCAAGTCATGCTCTTCCACATCCCTTGAGGCATACATGTTTCTATTGATGATGCAATCAGCATTGTTAAAATTAGACTCAAGGGAAACAAGGCCTCTAGGAATGGTGTTAGTTTTCAATTGGATAATATATTTTCCAAAAAAGTATCTCTTCCTTCAGTCATACACACCATTGGTTCCCAATCAATATGCTAATCTACAAACTCACCTTGATTTTTCAAGAACCTTTGCACTTGAGAATCATCATCAAACACTTGTCAATGCTTGATGTTGTCAGGGACAACTGGCCTAGTCAACACTTCAACATTGTACTCACAATAAGGTGAAATGGTAAAAACTCCAAATCTTGACCCCAACACTGCCAACTTTTCAAGAAACAACATTCAAACTTCTATCATGGTGCATAATATTGAAGGAATCAAACATCTCAACTAGATCCAAACTGCATGTTTATACTACTTCATCTGCTGATTTTTTGTAGCATACAGTTTTCTTATTTGTTTAACAACTAGCTCTAAATCTCCCTTTGCAATGATGTCTTTAACACCATACTTCCATGTAATTCTCAGACCCAACAACAAGGCTTCATACTCAACAATGTTGTTAGTACATTCAAAATTAAGCTTGAAGGAAAAAACAAATTCTTCCAAGCTAGGAGAAATCAGAATTACACCAGCACCATTTCCAAATTTGGAGTAAGCTCCATCAAATAGCAAGGTCCAAGGAGAACATACCTACTCAAGGCACTTTTACTGATCCATTTTGTGTTCTTTTCCATCAGCAAAACCAATGAAATTATCAGCATTGACATCAGCAAATAATACTTCATAAGAAGCATTGTTTGGGTCCTCAATCGAGATACATCATTTTATTTTCTCCATAGAGCTTGACAAGGCTGTCCTCAATGGGAATGGTGGAAAAATACATATCCATTTGGACACTCCCTCCAACACTTACAGCCCACTTTCTTGAAAAAAGCATACCCCATTTGGCAGGGCAATCAACAATCACAACATCAATTTTAAATTCCTCCCAGGATAAGATGCAAGTTGTACAACCAAACCTTTTACACAACTAACTACCGGCACTTCTCTTGAGTCCATGGTAGTACATTTTCCATAGGCTACTGTCACTTTGATATCCAACTCATTCATGACTTCTAGAGGCATGACATTACATGATGCACCAAAATCAAACATATAATTGTGAAGTAGTTTATCCTTTATGATCAAAGTTGTGAAGAATGGATCAACATTCAATTGGGAATCAACCAAAGATGTCCCCAAATATACCTCAGGTGTCTCTCCAAGATCTTCTACTGCTGGTGGTGTTTCAAGGTCAACAATGACTTGAGGGGGAGTCTCAACAACATTTACATTTCTGCCTAGAGTATTCTTCTCTTCTTTCAATCCCAAGTACTCAAATTCTCTCTTCTTATGCTCAGGAATTCTAAGAAACTCAATGATTGGAACACTCACTTTGATTTGGATCAATACTTGGGCTATGTCATAGGGAAAATTCTTTTATAAAGTAGCATTGGAAGGGAGACAAGAAGATTCATCAGATGGCAAAGGACTCTTAGCAGCTTGGGCATGATAAGGACTATATTTTTTTTGGGACAAGTAGAGCTTTTAGCAAGTGTTTCTCTTATAGGAGCTTCTTTTGGAATTCTTGTGAGAAAGGGTGTTTTAGGTTTAGCTTGAGGCCCAACTCCCGTAACAACTTCACTTCTAGTGTAATAGTCTTTCTCTTGAGCTACAACATCATTCATCAACATTGTTTATCTTCCTCTGAAGGGATACCACCATCATACTTCTTAATCATCAAAGTTCTTAAGTATTCAAAGTCATTGTTAGGAATTTCAAAAGCTTGCACTACATCAACTTCAAGAGTATGAGGGGGAAGCAAGACTTGTACCCATTTGATGCAATCCCAAAAGGTTGCAGTAGTCCTAGCACTTATTACTTCAGTAGATGTTTCTCCTCCTTGTGAGCTTGAAGAACAACCCACCATGCAAATATCATCATCAGTACCATCATCATTATTAACTTCACCTTCTTGTTGGTCTACTTCACATGGAGGATGGGGTAGAAAACACCTATCACACCAATCAATATCAGTAACTTCTTCAATAGCAGCAACCCTAGCAGTTAAGGGATCAGGTAACATTCTTCCTTCATATGCTTGAGGATGTCTATTTGCAGACCCAACAGGCCCTTTACCTTTTTCATCAAACCTCTGCTCATTCCTATGGTGATTGCCAAATCTATCTTGTGCTTTTGCCTAGGCTGACCTTGTGAAGTCTGCCCAATTCCTTTCTCAGCTCTTGCCAACTTGTATGAGATTTCTTTGACATCTCCTGCCAAAGTTTTCACAACCTCTTCTAAATCAACACCTTTGCTAGCTTGAGGTTTTTTAGGGTTTATCAATTTTACATCATCTCTCTTGAGAGGTTTCCCAACTACTTTGATATTGTTTTCAATTTGAAGTTCCATGGTGAAAGCTTGTCTTAGATTGGTAGGGTTCTTGTCTATTAGGTAATAGGCTGCATTTTTATCAAATGCATCTACATATTTGATTAAACAAGATTCATCACAAGGCCTCAAATTAACGGGCAGCCTTATCAAATTTTTGTTAAACCTTGTGTTGAATTCATGGACTAATTCATTTGGATTCTTCTTGATATTCTCAAACTCAGACAAGAGAAATCTAGGATCAGTCTTGTCACCATATTGCAACCTAAATGCATTTTTCATTTCAGTCCATGAATCAATAGAATTATCAGGTAGAGCCTTGTACCAATCCCTAGCATCTTCTTCTAGTGTATGAATGAACAACTTAATATACACATCTTCAAACTCTATCTCAAAATCTTCCATCATATTAACAAAGAGTTTGAGATGTTGATCACCAATTATTGCATTGTTGCCTTGAAATTTTGGCAATCTATTTCTGACATCTTGTGGAATAGCATTCGGGTAACCATCCATTCCTCTAAAATCTATGGGACCAAAGGTGTTAACAAAAATGGAGGTCTAGGTTGAGCCATATTGTTTGGTGGAGGTGATCTTGGAGGTGAAACAAGATGATGAGGAGTGCAAGATCTTTGGGGCTCAAGAATGTGATTCACAAGACTGGTATTCTCTAAGTGCTGATTTTCTTGGAAAGTTTTACTCAAATTAAAACACAGAGGTGCAGATTGGAGAAGGAACTTACCAGGTATAGTAGAAGGACCTTCACTAGCTGAGGAAAACAATTTTATGAGAGGATTGCTTGAATCAGAATCACTTGAAGAAGAGTGATAATCCTCTACAAAAGGCTGATCTCTCTCACCAATGGATATATCTTTGCTTGATGTCTAACCTTTAACCACTTTCCAAACTCTTCTCCCTTCCAACTCTGAGTTTCTTGAATCTGAGAACAATTTCTTAGCAGAGTCTCTAAGGAAGAGAGATCTTCTTCCTTCCAGTTTTGTAGAGATCAGCAACACAAAAATAAATGACAGAAAGCCAAGGCACTGGTATTTATCAAGATTTCAAATCAGCATGGATTCGCCACTAAGGAATTTCACCCTAGTTGTGTAAATGCACTAAAATACTCTATCAAATATTTACCAACACTGAAAATATTGCCAAACTTTACAAATCAGACCTTCCTTCTTCCTGAATTTATCAATCAAAATGCAAATGAAGTGCAACAACTATCTGGAAACTGGTAAAATTGTAGGCATAACTTATATCTTCACTCAATCCTTACAAATATAATTATAAAATGATGCTTCAACAACGTATTTGCATGCATAATTTGCAAAGGAATTTACTAGGGTTTGATATGCATTTAAATATCTCAAATATGCATGCACATGGATTAGATTGAACTAAGAGAATATCAAACTCAGAGCTCTACTTTTATTCCAATCTTATAAATCTGATCAGAAGATGATACTCAGATTTGTAATTGCACATAAATCACACAAGAAGTATTACTAGGGATCTGAAATACTAAAGAATCTCCTAGGGATCTAAAAGTGTTGGTGCAGTTGACAGGATAAATAGATATGGACTGGAAATGAATTAGCAAATCACTCTCAACAATGCAAATTAGTTCCCAAGAATTCAAAACAAGTCCCCAGTTAGGCGCCAAAAAGTGTTTGTACCCAAATTTTTTCTCCTCTTCTCTCTGAGCAACCTCAAAGATATGGCATGAAACTTGAAGTCAGATAGATCATGATGTGTGTCATTTTGTAGCCGAGGATGTGATCTAACTGGCACTCATATTTTGTGGAGAGATGGATAGCACTTTGAAAGGATCTTTGATCTGACCCTCACTATTTTAGATTGTGCCTTTCAACCAAGGTAAGAGAACCTATATTGTAACCCCTAAATGGTGAATGAGATGAAGATATCCCTCAATTTATGCAAATAATATGAAAAGGCCTTGGGAAAATATGATCAACACTCCAAATCTGACTTTCACAAGTTGTCACTCCTAGATTATGGAGATATTTTCAATGCAAGGCAAGGGTTACT
Source organism: Taxus wallichiana var. yunnanensis (assembly GCA_018340775.1). Taxonomy (NCBI): domain Eukaryota; kingdom Viridiplantae; phylum Streptophyta; class Pinopsida; order Cupressales; family Taxaceae; genus Taxus; species Taxus wallichiana. The sequence continues at coordinate 312,743,813 of CM031236.1, forward strand.
AAAGACATTGTATAATCCTAATTTTCCTTGTGCATTTTTGTAGATGGGTTAGATTATTTTGTTGACACACAATGCAATGTAGGGGTAGTATGGGTAGGATTAGTTTGTTTTAATGATTTTTTGGTGGGGTGTTGACAAGACAAACTGGGATATATCAAATCTTTGACAACCTATACAATACTTGAACAACTATCAGATAAAATGATTCAAATAATTAGGATATTCTTTTAACCAAAAGAGGCATAAATGGAAGCCCAGGTTGCACTCTTCACAATCTTTGAGAACTCACCACAAAATATTGAAGTAAAGAACTCAATTAAACATAAAAATCCTTGATCAAACCACGCCTAAGGTGCCCCCAGAGGCTTACAAGCAATCTCTGTATTCAAGGAAGGTAAAGTGTTTTTAAATTTGTTTATCTCTTTATCAGATGAAGGCTCTTCTAAACATGAGATTACAAATGCCACTAAACTATCAACAAGAAATAGAGATTCTATGTGATTTCTAAATACTTTCAATGCAATATTACAACAAGAACTATGAAAACTATTTACAGGCATTTAAAAATGATAACAAACATCATATTGCCCAGAAAAACATAGATTAACTCAAAAGCTTGTTAGATTCATTAGCAGGGGAGAGTTTCATGAACAATATCAGAGCTGTGTGATGGCTATACACTTGTAACCAACTCACATACATGAAGATCCAACATAGAAGAAATTATTCTGGTCCTTTGGTGGGTTTTTCAGAAAATGAGCTTTCTCTCAGAATTTTCTCATGATTTTCAACTTCCCGACCTCTTTACATTTCTCAAAAATGCATTATATATCTCTTGCCACATTTGATCCTTCTTTCCCAAGAAAATAATATGCCAAGGGATCAATTTTGTTACAACAATTCTTCATGATTCACTAAAAATGACATTTAACAAATTTGCAACGAGAGTTGTCAGGTGTTTCTAAAATGGTGAATCATTACAAATATTCAGATCATTATCCTTCTTGGAGGCACATTTTTCATCATTAAGGCATGCAAAAACCTTTTCACTCATCATTTCACCTTTTCACCCTTTAAAATTGGTTCTCATGCAACTTTATAATTTGACATTTCATGTGTTTTCTCAAGCAGGGGAAAAAATTACTTCAAAACATCTCAAATCAAAATATTGAGTCATGAAACCGATTCCAATATTCCTAGAAGGGCAAAACGACATGGAATCGCCAAAAATTTGATGAAATTTGATGTAAAATTCATGATTCCAAGCCTCCTGGAGTAAAAATGGCAGCCAAAAATGAAAGTGCACAGTTTACCTTTGATCTTCTCTTTGTCCTTCAATCTGGGCCCTCCACATGTCAAAGTATGATTGGAAATCAATTCAGGCTTACTTTTTGTCTTTTTGAAATTTTTGAAACAATGGAAAATTTTTACTTTTTCTCCCCCTCGCCTTTGAATTTTAGAGCTGACACATGGCATATGGTGGGTCCCATTGAAATCGTGCTTCAATTCTGCGCATTTTGACCCCTTTTGGAAATTGGGAAAAATTTCACTTTTTGCCCCATGGCCCACACACTGATTTCTCCCTCGCCACGTGTCACTTCCTCTATCGCTAAAATCCATGGGCCCAATTCTCATTTTAACTCCCTTTTTTACTAAGGGAAAATTTTCAATTTTCCTTCCTTCCGGGCCGCCGACCCGCTCTACCTTCACCATGTGTCTATTTTTGATTCACTCACGGGCATGTGGCTTGAATTTTTGCTTTAACTTCTATTGCCAAAAAGGGAAAAATTCCCCATTTCCTTCGCTGCCCACACTTCCCTCTAACCTTTCATGGACACGTGTCCACCTGTGATTGGCCACGGGGCCGCACTCCAAAAATTTTACTTTAGCCTTTTATGCTTCTAAAGGCAAAAATTTTAAACAACCTCCACCATCCGCATCCCCTCTGCACCTGTTGTGCTGCCACATCCTCCTCTGATTGGAGCGGGGCTGAAACTTATTTTGAAACTTTAGAGAATTAGAGCTAAAAAACTCTAAGTCCCCCCTCAGCCCGCTCCTCCCTTTTTGGTTTTTTAGGACACGTGTCCACTCCCGATTGGCTACGGGGCTTTGGACCATTTTGTGACTTTAAAATTTTTGAAAAATAAGGTCTAAAAATTCTAAGGGAATCTGACCACCGCCATCCTCGCCAATCAACATATGCCACATAGGAAAATTTGAAAAATGGAGCCTTGGTCCAAAAATGACCCATTTGCCAAAAGATGAAAAATGAAAAGTTACAACTCTTCCTTGCTTTTCCTCAGCCAATTAGAAGCTACCACGTACCCTCTGATATCTCAGCAATAATTTGATGGCTTAAATACACCCATCCGAGTAAAAAAAACATAGAATTTTTCCAGTTGTGCCTAGAATCTAATTTTTTCTTCATGGGTGATGAATTTTTCACATAAAGGATGAATGGAAAAATTTGTTAAACATTTTACGACCATGGGGAGGGGTTTTTTGAGGGCAGACATGTATGAATCAATCATTTTTAAGCTTTCATGATTGGAGAAATGGAAAAAACATGGCATAGCCCATAGATTTGAAAAAATTAGGGCATAGAACATGGAAAATTTGGGGATTTCTTTCAAATGGGGCATGTCAAATGATTTTCAAATGGACTAAGGCATGGGAATGGAGGCAGAAACCTCATTTTACCCATTCAAATAGAAAACATTTTAGAAAAGGTAGAGGTTCAAAATGGACACCAACACAATCAAATAAATATAACCATGAAAGAGACACAAGAAAAAAAGATGTATATGGGAAACCCTCTCGGGGAGAAGACCCACTAAAAATTTGTTGATATTACTCACAACAAATACTCAATTGAATATTACACATCACAAGATATTTCTTTAGTGAGGCTCCAACCTCACAAGGAGCACCAACCTCTAAACCCTTGTTTATATTGCTAAAAAAAAGAGACTTTCATGAATATGACTTGTCACACAAGATTTTAATAAGAAGATCACTATAGATTTTTTTGTGACAAATTAGTTGATGGTGATAAATTATTCAACTCATACACCTTCAAAACTTCTTCAAACCCTCATAACTCATTCAATCTTTAAAAAAACATGACCTGACTTGATATCAAACCCTTACAAATAAGCTCTCAAACATTCCTTAGCATTTCAAACACTTCCTCATATATGAAAATATTCTTTGATACATGTTTCACACTCTCCCTTCGAGTCACACTTTTCCCCTCTCTCTTCGCTAGTTCAAATTTGAATTCAAACATTCACTTCATACCACTCTCTTCTCATAAACATAAGGGGGGTTGGTCCTTCATCATTAGTTAAAAAAAACACAACAATAAACTCATGAAAATTCATAAAATAGACCCATGCAGGTCAACCATGCTCAAACATACCAAAAAAGCTCAAAGTGAGCTCAAAACCCCATCACTTGGATGAGAAAAAAACCACAAACCTCATAACCATGATTATTCAAGCTCCATAAATTTATTTAAAATGTCAAATATGACATAAAACATCATCCATGGTTGTTAATTATCTTACACCATTCAAATTTATCATAACACTACCAAGAATTCATATCCTTCTCAAACAAATTATTTCTAGGAGCTAGTATTCACCTTTGTACTTTAAGCACATGGCATAACACCTCAACTATGGAATGTAAAAATCATGGAATCCCCCCGATATTTAGATCACATTCATTCCTAATAGATCTCATGAAACATCCATATGTGTAAGCCACACCAACTTTCCTCTTCACCAAATTGAACTTCCTAGAAAGCTATTTTTTAAACACAATTGGTTTGCACCCTTATTTTTACTTACAAGACCTCCAAAGGCCTTAAATAGGAAAAAAATTAATCCCTCTTCACTATATAATTGGTAGAAAGTAAAAATAATCCATCTCATGCATCTTCTACCTAAATAATTCAGCCTGATAAAACGTCCTAAGAAACAAGCAATATTACTCTCCACAAATCAAGTTGAATAACCCATAAAATCTCATAACCAAATATTATAATTTCTCTCATATCGAGCTGGAAAAATCATTCTTAGGCACCATGTTTTGGTCAAAACTCAATATATTACAAAATCTTCATCATGGAAACCTACAAATTTTCCCATAGCATCACAACATCTTCGATAACATCTTCAATCATTATATTATCTCAAATATATCTTTACCTTCACCACCAATTGGAATTTCATGATAAGGCCTTAGGGAATTGCATGTTCTAGGCTATAATAGACTGAAATAAAAATGAAACTTGTTATGAAACCTCTGGAAACTATCTCTACATGATGAAAACAACATGACAAATGAGTGATATCAAGAGCTTATACATACATGCAAGTTACTATCATACCTTATTAGGCATCTAAACATTAATATTAGAGCTAATCTTCACCATGACCAAATAGGTCAACCACATGACTATGCTTCAAGGATCTTTAAAAGTTCCTAACACACCTAAGAAAATATTTCTCACAATTTTTCATGCTTCCATGATCTCATATACTTTTACACCTCATTCTCATGCACCATTTGGCCTTCAAGCATCTAGACTAGGTCTAGATGAACACTTACAAATCATGCTCAAACCTATACCTACACTCCTCCACTTCACTCTACATATGCTTGACCTTCACCACATGTCATAATAACATTATAAAAAACTATGAAGCATTCAGTCTAGACTCAAGAAACCAGTTCATACTCTGAAGAAAATAGTTAATACTATGAAGCAAGTAGTTCATACTCGAAATCAATGGGATAAAATTTGGAATAACTCTAAAGAATAAAAAATATGAAGCATTTTATATTTCACATTGAAATAACTCATACACTTCTGACACACCATAATAACCATGATAAAATTTATGACAACCTCTACTCAACTTAGGATGACTCATACTATGACCATGCACACTGAAACATGCTCCAAAACACCATAGGACTTCACCAAACTGGACACTACCAATCAACCTTTATACTTAACATTGAAAGACACCTCATGGAGATTGATATGACATCTACACACCATTTTCCATCAATGGACTTGACATCAATGAAAACACTAAGACATAATGGCCAACAATCTCCCCCTTTGTCATTGATGGAAACCACCTTCAGAAACATTGATGGCAACCAATAAGACCAAAACATAGCTACAAGACCTCATTTCCATGTTTCTAATGTAACTCTCCCCCTTTGAAATCTATGAAAAAGGATGCTATGATGAATCAACATGGAAAATGACAACACACAATATGACACAATGGAAATCTTGCATAAGACACACGTACTTTATCAAATGGCTCCCTTGTGGACTATACTTGCATTTTAATAACCTCAACAATATAAAAATGATTCATGTACTTGTAGTGATCATCCACAAATCTCCCCTTAAGATAATTTCATTCAATTTTGTCTTCATCTCTATCATCTAATACCATTCTATGACTATACTCTCTTTTCGACCTCTTTTAAAGCATTGAATTCACTATATGAACTGATGCATACAAATCATACACATGCCAATAATCATTATGATCACAAAACAACCTAGAACATCATTATCACATGCCAATAATCAATATGATCATGAAACAACCTAAAACTTCATTATCACCTCTTCCTTGATCCACCTTTATTTGAGAGAGCTCAAATTTGAATTACCACATCCATAACTTAACCGCATACCAACTTGAAGACTGAAATCTATAAACACCTTCTTCAGTGCATCTTGGAAAAACTTTTCCATGCCCTAGAGACCAATATATTTTATGAAGTAAGACCTTATGAATCCCCCTAGGATCATCCATATCTAACTAAAAATAGATAATAAGGACCACACACCTTGTATATAAGTCATGTGAATGACTTAATCACCTTACCTCATGCCCTGAAGAATTTTCTTAGTATTTTTCAACCTTAAAGCATACTATTTCACTCTTCTTGAATGATTGACCTACTTCACAAGTCATCATACCTGTAAAAACTCTTTATTCATTATGCTCTACAAGCTACTTCAAACCTTCTTAGCATCTACCATACCTAATTCAAGTTAGATACATGCTCCCCTTATCTTGGAGACCTTCTAAAATTGTAGTAGACCATTTTATAGCCTTCACAGACCTCATAAATTTTATAGGTCATCATTATGATATTCCAAAGTATTTTCAAAATATATATCAACTTAGATAATTCCTTTTTGTAATCAATTAAATTACCCTACCAATCTAGGGTACTTTTCACCTTGAGCACCTAATGGAGGACTGACACCAACTCCTTGCATTTATATTCAATTAAAAACCTATAGTTTGTCAACCTTCACACACAGACATGTATCCTCTCATTACAATTTTTGTACATAGTTATGATATCCACCATACTTGATTCTTCCACTATACTTAAGTATTCATTTACAAGCCATCATATTCACTTATAAAATCATCTTACTTACATGATTAAGAGCACAACCAAGCTCCCCCTACCTCATAAGCTTTTTACAGACCTTTAAATGTATCTAGCATGTAATTTGGCTAGGTTTTACATTATGTTAACTTTAGCTCTTATCCACAATAGTCTCAATCTGATATATCTTAGAACCATCTCTTCCTACTTCAATAGACCTTTTTAGACCTATAGCTTGTATTTAAAACCTCGGTAGGTGACCAAGAGTGATTCCCCCTATCTCAATTCTCTTTTGCATATCTTCCTTAAATATACACTTGACCACATAAAATTATCAGGACCTAGAACCAAGATCTCAACCTCAAGGATACACCACATGTGCTTTCACAACTAGACCACATGACAGACCTAACAACACTTAATTCACATACTATGATATTAACTTACATGGAATACATGGACATAGCACAAAACTTTCCATTGACATGTCAAACCAAGACCACATAGTGAAAACCTTATGACACAAATTGAACATACCATATCAATTCCACAAGATGTGGTAAGATAAATCTCTGTTATAGACCAACAATACTTCATACTCATCTTGAGTCACAAAGATAAGTATCATTCAATTTACACTTATGAGACATATCTTGAAAACTAATGTGTATTAATTAATATAATTTTGAAAACCTCTTATTCAAATCAAATGCCTTGTGCCATATTGATTACACAAAAATAAATCATGACTCATACCTTTAATATTAAGAACAAGACTTAAAGGACAACAATAGTGGCAACACATACTTGAAGAAATTATTTTACACCTTTGAAAAAAAAATTTCAGTAAACACACACCCATTCATTACTCAAAAAACCACTAAAAACAACATGGAATTGCAAGACATACCTTAACACCATAAAGACACATCCTACAATAGCATACCTCAAATCAATCAGATCTCCCTCTTCTCAATGCTTCATATGGATGAGCATGTCTATAAGAAGCCCAAGAGAGACATGAATTTCATGTTGAATATAAAATAATGACCTAAAGATGTCCCACACACCCTTATATAATTTCACCTCACCTTTTCCATCTTATTTTATATAATTATTCTAAGAAACACCTTGTTTTACATCCATATTTGTTCTAGGTGGAACCATATTAATCATTAGCTCCCATATTATGCCTTGTCTACTATCATGCATTCTAAAACCTTGAAAGATTCTTTATTTAACCCTATAACCTTGATCTATCTGATATTTCCTTGAGTAACTATAGTGAAATTCTCTAGAAACATGTTCAAACTTGTTGCAATTGAAACACAACTCTACTCCTTCCTTGTATCCTTCAAATTGACTAGGCTGATCATACAAAATATATCTAATAACATAACCTTTCTCATGACAGTTGTAGCAAACCACATTATTTTCTTTCTCACTCTTACTATCCCTCTAAGGGTGATAATATCTAACATACCTCATACACTCATTTTCCATATGACCAAATCCATTACAAGTAAAACAATAACCATTGAAATATCTTTCATAACTTAAAGCATTAGGTTACCTAGTTGGTTTTTTTCTTCACATTAAATTTGGAATACATATCCTTCCTTAATTCTTAGTTATCCAACCTCCGTGTTTGAAATAAGGTTTTCTATCATTGTTACTTTTCCTTTGAGGTGATCACTAAACCCCAAACTTGTCTTGTCACCTGTAAATTTATTATTGCTCAAGATATCATCAAGAGCCTTAGATATTTTCTCAAAAATTTAAACAAATTTTTCTTTACTAGATGTATCAGATAGCTCACTCTTAATAAGATAAAATTATTCTTCCTTGGATTGTAAAGTTAGATTCATGGTACTCATCTACATCTCTAGCTTTATTATTGTTTCATCAATATTTTTTTGTAATAACCCAATGTTTCTCCTCTAGCTCATGAATTTTTCTTTCATATTCTTTGACCCAAGTCTTTAACTTATTGAAATTACTCTTAGGATTCTTTATCTCATCTTGAACACATACTAATTCAGTTTCATATTCACCTTCATCTTCCTCAAAATATTTGCAAGAACACGATATGAAATCACCTAGTAATATAGAACCCCAATAGTATATCTCATGTCATATTTAGTCATAAATAGGACCTTATCAACAACCAGTTCATGTTATTATTCTAATTTAGAATCAAATAATCCATCATCAATGTTACTATCCTCAGATGAATAACACTCTTCTTTTGTATATAAACTCTTTCTGCTCTTTTTCTTATAATCATACTTCTTAAAAATCTTCTTACCTTTGTTAAACTTATCAGCCTTCTTGTCATCTTCTCCATCACTTTATTCATTCTCATCCTTGTTCTTATGAGGAATTTTTTTCAAAATGGCCTACCTTACCACAATTAAAACATTTAAAAGGATCTTTCCTTTGTACTTACCTAATCCAACTTTCAGTCTTCTAGCAATCATGGCAAACAACTCATCATCATCCATCTCATGAGAAACATCATCATCCTTAGTATTCTTTCCCTTTGTCTTCTTCTCAACCTTGAAGGATTTCTCTTTCTTGACAAGATTATCACTTTGAATTCTCATCTCAGAGTTGTTAGGGTTCCATCAAAACCATCCAATGTAAAGAGAGTCAAATAATGAGCCTCTTCAATAAAATACACTTTGGAATCAAATATCAAAGTAAGAGACCTTAAAACCTTTTGAACTACAACTTCTTCCTTCAAATCTTCACCTAATCCTTTCATTGTGTTGATAACCTTGTTAACTCTAAGAAATTATGTCACAATAGGCCCATCATCACTCATATTTATCCCTTTAAACTGATTTATGAAATTCTACTGACTTAGAAATCCTTACCTCAGAATATCCTTCATATAATACCTAAAGTTTCTCCCCGATAGTCATTTCTGATTTTTGATGCACCACCTTTACAGGTTCAAGTTCAACTAATCTACACATGATAACATTCATATCCCTTGAATTGTAACTAAAAATATTCTTATCTACATAACTTGTTGGTGGAGTTCTAGGAGTAGTTTAACCATCTACCACTGAATGTAAAATATCAAACCCTAATGAAATGATGTGATTCCTCATCCTTAGAATCCAAAAAGCATAATTTAGTCCATCAAACAATGGTTCCTTTCTAGAATAAGATCCATAATGTTGACTCGATATTTTTGTTCTTCAAGGATCTCATTTCAAGTGATAAAACTTCTCCAAAATGACCTTCTTTGATACCAATTATTGGAAGCACAATGGAATGAGTGATGGGGGTGAATCAGTCCTTAAAAACTTTAACCAATTCATATTTTATTACTTAAACCATAAACCATTCATTAATGTGTGCTTAACATTCAATCAAATAAACATAACCATGAAAGAGACACAAGAACAAAAGATATATGTGTGAAACCCCAAGAGGAAGAAAAACCACTTTGAAAATTTTCTAATATTACTCATACAAAAGAATCAAGTGAATATTACACATCATAATAGATTTCTTTAGTGAGGCACCAACTGTTAAACCCTATTTGATATTACTCACAACATGAGACTTGCATGAATATGACTCATCACACAAGATTTTAATAAGAATATCATGTTATAATTTTTACAACTCGAGATGATGGTGATCGAAAATTCAGCTCATACATCTTTAAACCTTCTTTAAACCCTCCTAACTCGCTCAATATTTAACAATAATGACCTGATTTAATCTCAAACCCTTGAAAAAATGTCTCCAACATTCCTTAGCCTTTCACATAATTCCCCATCTTTCAAATGATGTCTTCATACTTGTTTCCCTCTCTCTTCGCTAGTTCAAATTTGAAATCAAATATTCACTTTATACCCTTATTTTCTCATAAACATAAGGGAGGTAGGTCATTCATCATTATTTAGACCAAAAAAACTCAAAAATATAAAAATAAACTCATTCAAACATTAGAAGCACAATGTACTAAGAGGGGGATGAATCTATCCTACAAATTAATTCATTTTCCATCTCATACATTCATTCATTCAACATCATTAACCATATGTGCTTATTAGATCTGTATTAATCATTAAAAACATCATGAAACAAAGAATAAGACACATGAAAACCATATGTATTTGGGAAAACCTCAAAGGGAATAAAAACCAATGAAACTTTTCTAATATTACACACATAAAAGGAGTTTAGTAAAACACCAAATTCATAAGGAGCACCAGCCCCTAGTTTAGTAGAGCACTAACCCCTAAATTTAGTGAGAAAAAATCCAAAAGGAGGATAAAACCCCTAGGATGAATAAAAACCACCTCATCATCTTGAAAGTGTTTGATCTCTTATGTTTCTACTACCACGGTGATGGAGATCACATATTCAACTCACAAACCCTAGGTCTTCAATATTTCTCTTTCTTCTTCTTTCTCAAATTGAAAATGATATCAAATATTGCTCTCATGTCTTAAATTAGTATTAAACCTTCCATTATCTTCCTAATCCTTTAAATCATCCAAATATACATGTAAATCACTCTCTTCTAGTCGCGCTTCTTCCCTCCAAGAGCACTAGTTCAAAAATGAACCCAAAAATCAGTTTTATATGTTATTATTTTATTTAACACAAAGGAGGTTAGTCATAAAACTTTGGTTTCATAAATGAATCATTAAGAAATCCCCATAAATTTATCGCATAGATACAAGTGATCCATTTGGGTTAGCCTAGCAAAACCCTTCTTCTATGCACCAAAATCACCAAAACTCATGCATTGGAATGCCAAAAATCTCCTAACACTAAAACCATAATTTGTAATGACCCATAAGTCACAAAAAAATTAAAATAAATTTTAAAACTCATACTTGGTTTCAATTTACATTAACCAATTAATTATATTTCATTAAATGGTACCACTACTTCTTATACTTCTCAAAATACTTGTTTCAACACCCTTCAGACCATGATTCTGAATTTTTCCATCAATTTATATTCAAATAGAATCAAATATATCACGTGAAAAATTTATGACAATTATAATACTTTTATAACACTTCTAATACATTTAGAAGTCTTGAAACAACCACTGGTTCAAAATACATCAACTTTTGTCTTCACCAAATCATGTTGCCCAAAAAGTTGTTTTCAAGGAGCAACTAGTTAACACCCTCTATGATACTTTCATGGCCTCCAAATGTATTAATTGGATGAAAAATTAATCCCTATTCACATTACAAGTGATATAAAGCATCACCAAATCCATATCATTATCCTACCAACTCAATTATTCAAAGAAAACCAGTTGTCTTGGATAGTCGAAATATTCATGTCAACAAATTGACCAAGAAACCATATAAAAACTCAGCATCATGAGGAAAACCTTATATAACTAGAAATATATCTGAATCCTATTTCCAACATAGCTTGAATAACCTCCTAAATACTCCCGTAGCTCCCGAAATGTCCATTTTACCGATGACTACTTTTAACTACCCAAAACTTCCGTTTGACAAGTCAACACACATAAAGCACACTTTGCACTTTTTCAGCATCACCATGACTTGAAACCTTCATGAACATCTATAAAAACTCCCGAGACATCATAAATTTCAAATTATACTTTACCTTATTTGGAGAACTTTTCCACAAAAATAAACTCTTCAAAAACTTGTGTTTTTAGGTGGGGCCCATATATGACCACATGCTCTAACATACCTTTTTGTAAATATAGAATATTCCTCTACAAAATCCAATCATCACTTTTGAGGAATCAATAAAACTAGGCTGGTATACTCACTTTTGCAAGCTTCTCCTAGCTAAGGTTTAGCTAGGGTTTCAAACCAACTTAGCTTCTTAGTGATAGTGAATAAAAATGTGCTGATAAAATCACCTCATTATTTTTTTAAACCTTCGTAAATGACCTTAGAATCTATGCCAAATATATCATGTCCCCATGCAAAGTATACAGTTCACAACAAGCATCAGAAGGTCCAACTTTGTCTGTAAAACACACTGAAACTTACCCGATTTCACCAAAACTTACATAAGTTGCAATTCCTTCTTTATAAGGAGCTGGAAATTGTCATGAAACATAATGACATCATCCTATACCTTCTCAAACTCACAATATATCTCAGATATGCATGAAAACTTCCAGCCACAAAGTGACTTACCTATGCAAATCTATTAGTTTCTCACTATTTACTTCCCAAAGACCTCATAGAGGCACTAAACCACTCATTTTAGACTTTAAACTCACCATACATGCCCTATATACCATTAATATAATTATACCATACATAAAAATAATGTTCATATTCATTTATCATACCTCCATACCATTCTTCATGCTCCATGGATAGAAACAAGCTTGGAATGACCTGAATCAACCATGACAACCCTTAAACTGACCATGTTGATCTCATGCAGACCCATATACACCTAAAAATACATGTATTACCATGCATGACATCATTAAAGCCTCTAAACAACTCTAGAGAGCTAAAACATTGACTTAACTCACTCAACGAAGCATCATGACTACACACTAAACTTCACCAAAACTCATGAAATTCATACTTTACATCTCGTATAACTTCATATGAGGACACATACCATACCATGAAACCCTTTTCCTTCAATGCAGTTAACATCAATGATAACACAACCACACAATGGCCAACAATCTCCTCCTTTTTCATTGATGGAAAACATCATTCAGAAACATTGATGACAACCATATGAAAAATACATGTACATGACCTCATTTCCATGTTTTTTATGCATCTCTCCCCTTTTCTATCTATGAAAAATAGACATGATAAATGATAACATAATACTAGAAAAATGAAAAAAATTCTCAAAATTGACTTACTTGCCCGAATTTCTCCCCTAGGAATTTATTCTTCCTTCTTTGACTCGTTGAAGCAACATCCGATGATCCTATGGACCTATATGGAGCCTCAATAAAGCCCCTCTTGAACATGTGGACATTAATTTTTCCTTCATTTATTCTCATTCATCACATTCTAGGTCTCATTTCTTCTCAAAAACCACTATTTTTCCTCAATGTTCTCAAAACACTTTTAGGACTTGATTCCTTAAACCTCATCTTCAATAAAAATGGCCAAATTATCCATGCTTTAAAATCTTAAACTCAACATTTCATGGATCCTTATGAATCCCCATAGACTCATACCATCCAAATCTAATATAAATCACAAGATTTAAGGTTTTTAACTTGTATATATGCCTTAAAGAGAAGACAAACACTTCAAGATCATTATGTCTAAAAGAACTATTTAAGTCATTTCAACCTTATTTGAGTGATTTCATTTAACTTGAAATTTTATGAGAGATTGGCTTCATCATAAACTAAGCTCCTATTTCATCTTAACACCTTCTTAGAACAACATATAACATTATCAGATTTGTGACACACCTTAATACATCCAAGAAATTTCACCATGAAGCTTCTTTGACTTTGTCCTGACTCCACAATGTTCTTAAGCTAAAACACCATCCTTTTCAATTGACCGAGACAAACCTTTACTTACCTTTCATCTTTCATAGGTAAAAATGATCAACTCCTCTTTCTTTAAATGCTCCCGACATATATGTAATTCAACTCTTCGTACAACCTCATATAACTTCAAAGAATTCTTACACATTCTCTAATATTTTGTACCAATCCTAAGATGGTTTAAAGCTCATTTTGACCTAAGAAATTAACTTCTTCTTCATGTAGACTCCATTTATACCTGTATACCTTCTCCCAATTTGATCATGTATATGGAACCATCCAATGGTTTGGCACTTGAGGAAAATATGAGAGACAACATGCTCATTGTCATGACTTGACTCTGTTACCCAAGTTTTCTTGATACCTATGATACTTACTGACCTTCCCTAAAGATGATTTCATCATGGTAGAACAGCACAAAATTTCATACTATCCTTTTTACTAATGAAAATCTGAAAATTGTACCTCTTATCCGGGTAAACATTTCCCTTGATTTTAGTCCTGCATCACCGAAAATTCCTTGAAAATGTGGTCACCTATATGACTGAGATTATTTACATTGTTGAATGCATTACTAGACACATGTGGATTACCTTAACAATATTTCCTACACGACCTTCATAATTACATATTATCATATGTATTATACCTTGGAATCCTCCTCTTCCATCCTAGTTCCTCATTCACGTGCTTAAAATATTTTTATAGGTCTTACCGAGTCATTAATGGATTAAGAAACCCTAATTTCACAAGTCTAGTCATTTGTTTTATTCTTAAACACTATAACACGTGTAACATCCTACCATATTTATAGTTGACTTTTATTTTCTATCACTTTTCATTCAACCCTTAACATCTCGGGTTCTGCACAAAACCATCATATTATAGACATTTTATCACGATTCAAGTTGATACACATCACCAAGGGCATGGATAATATTTATACATCATATACCCGAGAATACATTTTATCTTGAGCAGACTTGTGGTGCACTTTTTAAGGCCTCTTTCTCTTTGTATCAATGAATTTTAACCTTCCTATAGTGCAACATTTAGCATCGACTATACATATCATTTTCTCGACTTGATGAAGATGAAGAGTGGACACTTTAATAGAGTGTGAATGACTTGCAAGATTTGATAAGTACTATCGGAGACCTTTTTCCTACTAAGGATTATTTCACATACCACTTCAACCTATGACATTTATTGTTATGCTTCAAGGTAAAACCTTTAGTTTTAACTTTGAAAAACGAATTTAGAGACCTATGGAAAAGTTTTACTCTCTTAATTAAGTTACACATGATCTTGCACACAATGATGGTTTAATTTTCTTAGAGAAAATTTTAATCTCGACATAACAATCTAATTTGTTCATTCTCAAGCTTAAGATACTACTAATACAGTCTCTTTTGCTTATAAAATTCTTCATTCATGTTCTTATCCTTTTGCAAGACCTTATCTCACTATAACCTTGCACTTGACCTTCATGAATGAGGTTAAAACCATTTCTCATTCATTATAAAAGTTAATCTACCTCAAAAACTCATACATGGGCCAGAGAGACACTATACCCTTTCAAAGTACCAAATCCTAACCAAGGATAAGTCATTCACAACTAATTTGGCACTATTGATGCAATCCTTAGATACAAACTTAGATATACCGAGCTATATATCAAATATTATGAGAGTATTCACAAATCTTTTGACTTCAAAAAAATGATTGAGATAATAAAGAACCATCATCTTATTCAGAGCACATAACATGGGAAATACAATCGAGACAACTTTCTTATGTGTAGGTCACCCATTTAGGGTATTTTATGCAGAGATAGAACCATTTTTTAAGAAATATTATACTATAAGACCTTCTCTCCGATTTTTGGCATCTTTGAACCAGCCTTCTAGAACTCAATATCAAGTCTCCTTTAGACATAACTCAAAGAATTCTAGTGATGCATCTCAAGATAAAACCATGACCAAGATCGTAAGAGGACAACATTACCATAGTCAAGAAAAATACTAAGACAAATTAATCTTTGAGGATGAATAATTAAAACATACACACATGTGCCGAATTTCATATTCTCATATATATATTACAGTTCATATGCAACCCTAGTAGTGACCTTGATGCACATAAAATACTTCATCACACTTTAATATCCCTTGTACACTAAATTCATTATTCACACGTTTTTTAAGAGAATAATAGTACTCCCTATATAAATAATACTACCCATTGTTGTAGCAATCTGACTTAACTCACTATGTTTATTTTGTCTCCGTGTGGAAATGTTTACTATTTCTACTTGTAAAAATCATTCTCTTCCTTGAAAAAACTCTAACAAAACTTAATGATGCTTTAGAGCATTTTTTTATATGAGCACAGATCCCAACTCATACCTTGAATTTATCAAAGCACATAACCCATACTTAAAATCATGATTGAGTAAGAACACCTTTTGATTGAAGACCTACATCATCAAGTAGACACCATAGTTTTCATAGACTATCTCTCAAACCATCTGAATTAAATTCAAGAACTTAGGATATGATATACAACATGTATGATTCAAAATGTCCTCATGAATCCAAGATGATAATGATATATTTTGATACATAAGATTCCAACCAAGACACATATAATATATTGACTGAGACTACCCCATTTACGCATTTCCAAAACTTGTAATACATTTCTGACAACCCAGACCTTTTTACATCTTGTTAACATGATGGAGCTAGAAAGGAAAGGACTCAATTATAAGACATATGATATAGATTTAGATTAGTATGATAGAGAAAGATCCATATTGTTGACCTCATTCAAGATTTAACACATATATCATGACCTCAAAAGACTCAAATGACCTATTGACACACCCTTTATGGATAGAAAATGGTTCATAACATGACAAAAATTATTAGAGAGAACTCAAAATTCCTTTTGACACAATAGGTCATAGACAAAACGATTAACACATAATCAACCATGGATAAACACAAACAACACAAAAGACGATAAGATAGCAAAATCATACACCTAATAATGACAAGGAATCAAAGACTTATAAATAGATCATTTGACATACCTTCATATGCTTTAAACATTGGATGATGGATCTATAAATCTCAATGGAGATACCCAAGATATGTGTAATCTTTCTATAAAGTTAAAATATCCATGTACTCATAGGGCCGTACACCAAGGTCTGCCATCAACCTCTTGATTTGCTCCACCTTCTCTTTTCTATCATATTCTTGATAGTCTTCTTGGTTAGACAACAAAAACTCCTTAGGTTCAACAAGAGAAAACATACCTTTATGAACAATAGGATCACCCTGATTAGTACCAACAACTTTGGAATCATTATTAGTCCTCTTGAGTTCTTCTTCCAAATCCTTCGGCACCAAGGTATAGTCTTAACATCATCCTTCCTTTTTTAGGTGTTAATTTTGACTCTACAATATCTTGCAATATGACCTAGTTTTTTGTACATGAAGAAAACTAGAGCACTCTTACTTCTAAAATAATCATTTCTTTACTTGAATATTGTTCATGAAAATACTTAGCTAAATGCTAAAAGTGATTTCCACAATATGCAGACAACTCCATGCTTCCTACCATTCTTCCAAATATTATTAGGAGACTCACGATGACAGAATTTTGTAAAATGACCCCTCTTATGACAACTATAGTATACATTATCTCTTGACTAATATGAATGATCATGCCTACCATTTATCCATGAAAATAAATTCTTAACAAACCTTCTACAATCTCTAGCTCTATGACCAAAATTATTGCAAGAGTAACACACACCATTGAACTTACTTGTAGATTTCATTGCATTAGGCTTCTGATAACCTTCTTGGTTTTTTTTAGCATACTTCATAGTTTTGTTGGCATTGATAAGGTTCAAATTTTCATACTTCATGATATTATGAATGTTATTATTTGTAGCCAAGACCAGATTTGTCATTTTTAGCTCTTTGGTTCACCAACATGTCATTTAGGGATTCTGAACTTTTCTCTAACTTTTCATAGGTCTTCAACTTACTGTGTTTGTTCCAAATCTGATTTTAAGGATATCAACTCAGCTTCATACATGTTGTAATATTATTCTTTGACCTTTAGGGTTTTAGTCAAACTTTCCACTTGATATTCCAAAGAAATAATGACTTGACTATGCTTATCTTCCATGTCCTTGATCTGATTTTGGTAAGTATAAATATCTAACTCATGTACTTCATTATTCATCATCCTTAATGCTTCTATAAGGTCTATATAATTACCCATTTCTTGTGCTTCAAACAGACATCCTTCAATTTTCTAAAATTACTTCACAAGGACATAATATGATACTAATTGTAGGAATAAAAATGGACTAAGAGAGGGGGTGAAGCAGTCCTAAAATTTCTCAATTCATTTACCATCTCATACATTCATCATTCCATTCATTCATTCAACATCATTAACCATATGTGCTTATTAGATGTGTATTAAGCATTCACAAAAACATGAAACAAAGAAGAAGACACATGAACACCATATGTATGTGGGAAACCCTCAAGGGGAAGAAAAACCACTGAAACTTTGTTAATATTACACACAACAAAGGAATTTAGTGAAGCACCAACTTCACAAGGAGCACCAACCCCTAGTTTAGTAAAGCGTTAACCCTAAAAGGAGTGTTAACCCATAAATTTAGTGAAGTAACAACTAGAAAAGGAGGATATAACCCCTAAGATGAAAAATAACCAACTCATCCTCCTAAAAGTGTTTTATCTCTAATTTGTTTTCCACCACAACTGATGGAGATCACATATTTAGCTTTGAAAAAACCCTAGGTCTTCAATATTTATCTTTCTCATCCTTTCTCAACTTCACATGGCTCTAAACTATTGATCTCATTTATTTAATCAATATTAAACATGTAATTCTATTATTAATCCTTAAAATAATCCAAACATACCTGCAAATCACTCTCCTCTAGGTCACACTTCTTCCCTCCAAGAGCACTAGTTCAAAAATGAACCCAAAACATCACTTTTATATGTTATTATTTCATCTAACCAAAAGTAGGTTAGTCATAAACATTTGGTTCAAAAAATTCATCATTGAAACATTCCCATAAATTTATCACCACAAATACAAACCTGTATGGGTCATCCTAGTAAAAACCCTTCTTCCATGCACCAAAAATCATTAAAACTCATGCATTGGAATGAAAAAAATATCCTAACAATAAAACCATAATTTTTCATGATCTATACGTCACCACACATGTTTAAAATGACATTTAAAAACATACATGGTCACTACTTACATCAACCAATTAAATTATTTCATTAAATGGGACCACTACTTATTATACTTCTCAAAACACTTGTTTGCCACACCCTTCACAACCCCGATTATGAATTTTGGCCTCAAAATATATTAAAATAAAATAAAATATGGAATTTTAACACTTAAATAAAATTACAAGAATTTTAAAATGCTTCTAAGAAAGTGTTAAGTCTTGAAACAACAACTAGTTCAAACTACATAAACTTTTGTCTTCACCAAATCATGCTGCCCAAAAATCTATTTTCAAAGAGAAACTGGTTAACACCCTTCCTGATACTTTCAAGACCTCAAAATGGATTCATTGGATGAAAAATTAATCTTTATTCACATTCCATGTGATAGGAAGAATCACCAAATCCATCTCATGCTCCAACAAACTTAATTCTTCAAAGAAACCAGATTCTATCCTATATAGTCAAAAATATTCTTGTCCACAAATTTACCTCAAAACCATATAAAAATCATCATCATGAGGAAAAATTATATAAATTTAAATATATCTGAATCCTCTTTCTAACACAACTTTAATAACTACCTAAATCCTTTTGAATACTACTTTTAAATGCCCTTTGACTAGTCAACACAAATAGGGCACACTTTACAATTTTTCAAAGCATCACCATGACCTTAAACATTAATTATAATATATAAAAATCTTGAGATATCATAAATTCCAATTTATACTTTACCTCATTTGGAGAAATTTTCCACAAACTGAAACTCTTCAGAAACTTACATTTTCAAGTGGGGCCCACATATGACCACATGCTCTAACATACATTTTTGGAAATGCGGAAGAGTCATTTAAAACATCCAATCATAAATTTTTAGGAATTAATAAAAACTAGGTTGGTATACTCACTTTTCTCGGAAGGTGCTCCTAACTAAAGGTTTAGTTAGGGTTTCAAACCAACTTAGCTTCTTAACGATCCTTCATAAAAATGTGTTAATAAAACCACCCCATTATTTTTGTGAAACCTTAATTAATAACCTTAGAATATATTCCATATATATCATGTCCCCGAGCAAATCATAGAGTTTACAAAAAGCATCGAGAAGGTCCAACTTTGTCATGAAGCATCATGAAATAATCTTGTACCTTATAAAATCAACCATATAGCTCATATATGCATGAAACCTTTCAGCCAAAATGACTTACCTATGTAAACCTACATGTTTCTCATTATTTTTTCCCAAGGACCTCATAAAATCACCAAACCACTGAATGTAGACCTAAAAATCACCATAAATTACATATATACCATCACCATTCTTCTACCATGAATTAACAATAATTATAATCTCCATTTCTCATACCTCCCTACCATTCTACATGCTCTAGGGCTAAAAAACAATCCTGGAATGACCTGAGTCAACCATGAAAACCCATGAACTGATCATGTTGACCTCATGCAAACCCATATACACACATGAAACATACATGTAGGACTATGTATGACATCATGAAAACCTCTAAAAAACTCTAGAGATCTCAAAAAGTGACTTAGCTCACTCAACCAAGCTCTAGGACAACAATGAACTTCACTAAACAACATGAACTTCATACTTGACATCCGATTAACATTATATGAGGAAAGATACCATACCATGATGCCATTTTACAAAAATTTGGTTTAAATTAATGACAACACAACCACATAATGTCTAACATAAAATTAATAAAATAGACCCATGCGGGTAGGCCATGCTCAATCATACCAAACAAGCTTAAAGTGAGCTCAAAACCCCATCACACTGGATGAGTAAAAACTAAAAATACCCAACAAAAATTATTAAAGATCCCTAATTTCTCAAACATGTTAAACATGACATAAAAAAATCATCCATGGTCATTAATTATCTTACACCATGTTTCACCTTTTTCTTAGATTGTTTCTTTGAATTGTTGACGAAACAAATAGCGTAACGGGATAGGAGGAATACCTATTCAAATGTCGGTTGATGGGTTGTTGCACATGTATGACTTTTGAATCCACAGCTGATTGTGAGAGTTTTATTTTGGCTAAGAGGAACTACCTGTAATGAAAGTAATACCACCAGAAAGAATTAAACAATATGGGCAATGAACCGCCTAATGTAAGTTAGATCAGGAATCATGGTACTTCCTAGATGGTTGTCATTCCACTATTTTAAAAAAATGCTGAAAACAAGGTAAATCCTATTTTTATTTAAAAATTATTTAGGTATCTCACTTAAAACACAATAAGAAAATAGATCTAATCTAACGAGGCTAAGCTAGAATAAAATCCACAAAGTCAAATGGTTGGTTCGGGTTTGTCAGAGGTCTAATAAATGTCTCAGGTAGGTCACAGGTGAGTGAGGGTGAAGTAAAATTAGGTGGATAGGTCTTTGTCTAAGGTGTGTGGGAAAACACAGAGATCGACGTCGGTTAAGGGTGACCGACCGTGGTTAGGTATAACTGCCCTCCGATTATTGTGAAATCTCGAGAACATCACAAAACGGGGTTTTTGGTCTCCTTTGTGATTACACAAGGATTTTGGTTGGTTGGGACAAGGTAATGGGTGACTGGTGTAGGTTTTTGGTGACATTTTAATGGGTCTATGGAGATGAAAAGTGTTGTAGATGGTCAATAGGGAGCAAGGTAAACAATGGATGATAAAATAATGATGAAATGAAATAACTAGGAAAGTATGATGGTGTACTTGGATTTCATTTCTGAATGTTTGTGTGTGAAGGATGGAGGTTCTGATGATGGGTTTGGAGGCTGCAAGTGATCACCAATCTGAAGAAAATCTTTTGCATGGGCTGCATGCACGCTCCTCTTTGCTTAGATAGATCCGAATGTGGCTGGGATGGCTATGTAGGAGAAGATGCTCAATCTCCTTCCTTGGATGTGAGTTCTTGCTGGAATTGACTCTCTAAAGATGCGTTATCTTTTGAGATCTCATTCTTACTCATCAAATTTCTTGCTTCCAAATTCCAACCTTGAGAATAAAGTTTTTTTGGGGTTAAAAGGAGGTAACCGATGGCGGTCCCTAGCTTAATTGGCGATGGTTAGGGGTAACCGATGTCGGTCAAGGCGGGATTTTCTAGGTTTACTAAACTTAGGGAGATCCTCCTGATTTCCTCGAGATCTTGTGTCGTTATCCCACAGATTAGACTGGGAGCTTCTTGTGAGCATGTGGGAATGTGGTTAGAGGGAATGTAGGCATTGATTTTTAGGGTTTGGGTAAGTCTTAGTTAGTTATGGGAACTTGCTAAGAATAGGTCTTAGGTTGAGTTGGCTTGGTGAGTTGTCTAAGTGAACTGTATGTGTGGATATTATCTAAATTAAGATATTTAAATAATAAATATGGTGAGGATAATGAATTAATTTAATTAAATTAATTAAATTAATACTAGTGAGGTGAAGGGGCCATGGCTAGGTGAATGTGATGAAGGGTGCTTATTTGTCGAGGGACCAAAGGGGAGTGTGACCTAATTTTATTGTCTACATTTTGCCCCTTTTTGTTGCGTAGCTTTTCTTGGTAAGTGATACTAACAAAAATAAGATGTGGTTGGCCCATGTGGGGGTGAAGGTGATCCCCTCAAACCAGAACCTAACGAAGAAGTAGGATAAAGCAAAGTGAGTGGTTTGACAAAAGGTAAATGTGAGGAAAAGGTAAGTGGGTGCAGGGGAAGAGGGTGAAAGGCCTACTCAGGTGATTTAGGTAATGGGTCATGGTCAAAGGTAGTAACATTCAAACACATGCAAATGTATAAACTACAACATGCTACCAGGTTGAAGAGCAGACAAACTCTACATTGTCTAAGGTCAATAGGTTTATCCAAACAAGGGTGAAGTGAATCTAGTACCCAAGGTATAGGATAAGGTCAGGAAACACAATGTAGGTTAGGTGCATGAAATTTTAGGTATGTTCCGATACACCAAAGGTAGGGTCAGGATAAACGGTCACGGCCATAGGCTAGGTAAGGTTATTACGTCAACAACATAGGTAACAGTGCCGCAAGGTATAGCGAACACATGAGGTCAAAGGTCACTAGCGATGGTCCAAGTCTAAATATCGAGATCACGACATGGGTAAGGCCGAGGTAAGGGTAAAATAATAAGGTGTCAACAGTGGACATGAGGAGGTTTAAGAGGGTGGTTGGCTAGAGGTGAAGGTAAAGTGGTCCAGATAGGTGTAGGGGAGGCAAAAGAAAGAGGAGGTAAGGAAAAATGAGGTTTTTGTGAGGGAAATGAGTATGCAGGGTAACCATCATCGGTTGTAATGAACCGATGATGGTGTAGGGGAACCGACGGTGGTAGTCTATGGAAGAAGACCGACAATGGTCAAGGGTTAACCGATGTCGGTTGGAGTCGCCGTAGGGTATAAAAAAAAGTGAAAAACCCACGTTTTGAAAAGTCATTTGTGCATTGGAAAAGGAGAAAAGGAAAAGAAGAGAGAAAAGAGGAAGAGGACAAAATATTATAGTAGAGAGCTTGGTTGGCAAGCCACATAGGTGAGAGTGGTTTAGTGAGAGGTGGGACCACGAGATCAGGTGGAAAAATTCGTGTGGCTGAAGATTGGTTGTTTAGTTGAGGATGGAAGAGGCCGGAGAGGGCTCGAGAGGAGCGGCGCAAAGGCTAGAGGTTCCACCACGATGGCGGCAATGAGATCAGGTAGGATTTGAATCTTTTTGTGTGATTTTTTTAGTGAATTTGATGCAAAATGTAGAAAATATATAAAAAATGGGGGTTGGGGGAAAGAATTTCAAAATGGGAAAAAGAGAGGGAAAAGGTAATATTAAATGGTAGGGGGTAGGGAAGAAGGGTAATGTAGGCACAATGAAGGGTGTAAAGAGGGATTTGGGTGGGTAGAATGTCGAGGAAGGGAAAAAGTAGGGTTGGAAAGTGGGGTAGGTGGTACGACAATGAGCGACGTCGGTCATCGGTGGCCGATGTCGGTGAGTAGGACCATTATCAATCACAAGAACAATGACCGATGCCAGTAATCCAAGTGGGAGATCATGGTTGGTCAGGGGATAACCGGGGTCGGTTCACCTTAGGTTTGGGTGAGGATTAGGTTAGATAGGTTGAGAAAAGAGGGTGTAGATGGATTTGGGTAGGTTTTGGTGAGGGTAGGGTTAAGGTAGGTAGGTTTGGGTAGATTAGGTCGGGATATGGGGTAAAATAGGTAAGTTGGGAAAAGGTATACTAATACAGTGCTTTTGTGGGATGCAAGTGAGAGACAAGCTGTGGATGAGAGCCCAGGTGCCACCCTTGTTATTGAGAGTACAGGCAAGCGCGAGGCAGCAGAGTGGCAAGCATGTGGTAGAGGTGGGATTGATAGGGGTGAGGCGCTACCGGCATGTAGTCCAAGAGGTGAGTCTTATGGTTTCCCTCATCGATAGATGGGACTCAAGTGACCAATACCTTCCATTTGTTAATGGGTGAGATGACAATCACCTTGGAGGACGTATACAGGATCCTACGGTTGCCCATATTGGGGGCCTAGGTTTATTCTATCTCTTTAGAGGTGTCTGAGGAGTTACTGGCACCCGTTTTTGGTGAGGTGTAGTAGACTTGATGTTTTATAGTGATAGCATGAGCTATGGAGTGATGTATAGAGCTCATCCAGAGGAGATGAGGTTAGTGGTACTTGTGATGGAGGTAGTGTGCTGCTTCACACTACTAGATGCAAAGGGGGGAGATTCCCGAGGTCACTGATGGGAGTCCTCCATGACATGATGATACATCGAACATGATTCACATGGGCACCTACATTGCTGACATAGGTGTATAGAGAGTTATGGGCCTACGGGTGACTACGGAGGTTTAGCATCTGTTGCGTCATACTACTACATTACTGGGCATATGAGCACATTGTTTGTGTTCGACCAGTGGGGATGCCCGGGAAAATGCATTCCCACAAATTGTTTTGAGAGTGGGGTATAGGTGATGGGTGGGCATATGGGAGAGGCTGTGGTGCCGATCTACAAATGATGTAGATTATTACAGGAGGTTACTAGAGGGGTTATCCTTCTGGACATGATGATTGATCATACCAGTTTTGCATGGGCACCATCTTTCTTGCAGTGCGTTATATAGAGAGTTGTGGGCCTATGGACGATTGTGGAGATTGAAAATCTATGTTGTATTTTCCTTCTTGTTGTTTTGTTGGGCTATGAGCACATTATGTGTGTGTGACCGACAGGCCTACCCCGGGTAGATGAATTTGAGTGGGGAGTTATTCGAGTTGGTTATAGGCGATGGGTGCTTGAGGGCGGTGTACAAAGAGCCCAAGCTACATACGACGTAGCATATTATAGACAGAGACTGGAGAGCCTATCTAGTGTAGATATAGTCTGGAGACCCTATGTGACCTATCCCTCTTACAAAGGGATGTATGCAGAGCTGGAGGGACTACAATTACAAAGATGGATAAAGGGACGTCATGCCGGGAGCACGAGATGATACCTGTCGACTGAGTGAGGTGATAGTTTGGATTAGTGTAGGATGTGCCCCGCCCTTCCCACAATATAGGAGAGAGGAGGTGGAGAGACCTTTATCTCCACCCCATCCAGCAGAGTTGATAGGGGAGGAGGAGGAGCCCATGGTGGACCTGTCACACAAATGATGTAAGGTGATAGTGGCATATAGCCTAGTGGTGGGCCGTACAGAGGCAAGTTAGGCAAGGACAACTAGAAGGGGGTAGGGGTCATAGGTACAAGCCGAGAGGCCAGAGCCAGATACAAGTAGAGAGGTGAGAGCCTTAGGTACAGGTATAGGAGGAGGAGCCCGAGCTGCAGATATTAGTAGATGGTGTGATGAGACCACCACAGATAGTCTCGAGTGAGCAGACACAGTCTCACACGTATAGTGCTAAGAGTGTAGGTGGTCGGTGAGCCCAAAGGAGAGAAGAGGACATCAATCAAGGTACGGTAGTCGGCATCAGATGCCGGTCCATCTAGTGGTAGATTGAGAGTAGCGATATGCCACTCCAAATCAAAGGGGACTATCAACACTACAGATGAGGTAGATATGTTATAGCAGATGTGAGACAGTATATCACCTATTTTTGTATTTTTAGATTTCAGATGTATACCGGCCTACGAGCTGAAGAGATATTGTATTTATTTTTTTTGTACATGATACCGCCTATGAGCCAAGACATTTTGTAGTTATTTTTGTACATGATACCATGATAGCAGTGAGCAGCGAGCCGAAGACATTTTTGTATTGGATAGCAGCCTGCAAGCCGATGATGATTATTTTAGAGATACACATTTATGTGATATGGGTGTACATTGTATTGATACACACATGTATATATGAGGAGATAGATGATATTCAGGTGATGCTATTGTGATGTGTATGAGTTTTACTTTATTATGATATGGATGGAAAATAGATGAGTTAGGCATGATAGAGTCAGGTCATAGGCATGGATTGAGTCAGGTCGGTTTAGGCATGGATCGAGTCGGAGTTGATTAGGCATGGGTGGATGAGTCAAAGTTGGTTTTAGGCATGGATTGAGTCGGAGTTGGTTTTAGGCATGGATTGAGTTAGGTTGGTTAGGCATGGTTGAGTTAGGTTTTTAGGCATGGATTGAGTCAAGTTGTTAGGCATGGCTTGAGTCAGGTCAGTCGGTTTAGGCATGGATTGAGTCAAGTCATTTTAGGCATGGATTGAGTCAGGTTGGTTTAGGCATGGTTGAGTTATTTCGGTATTTTGATAAAAAATGGTAATATAAATGCATGAGATAGTGTAAAATGTGGAAAATGTTGGTTATGTATGAAAATGTGAAATAATATAAGTGGTAAAAGTTATGTGGTATATGGTTTAGATGTCAAGGTTTTTTTGATATGAATAGGAAATCAGGTAAAAGGTGGGGAAAATGGTTAGGGTAAAGAGTGGTTGAGCTAACCTTCTAGGGCCCCATGCCCTGGAAGTGCTGCCTACATAGTCCCGGTGAAAAGGGACCTCAGACCGATGTAGTTCTCCCATAAGCTAGGAAAAAGATGAAAATGAGTTGGTAGGTTTGTGGTCATGTTGTGGGTTTGGGTTTAATAGGTGGGGTAGATGATAGTAAAAATTTTGCAGGTGAGGGCGACTATGGTGAAAGGGGAGGATGACCCCAAAAGGTAAGTGTCGAGGACTAAGTCCTGTATAAGAAAATAAAAAGGTGATGAATAAGAGAAAAGATAAGAGGGGCAAGAAAACCACCCGATTTGGAAAGGATCAAAACGTATGAAACATATCTATAGATGGGGTAAATGAATGTAAGACCCCAAAGACATTACATGATTGATAATTCTAAGGGTGATGAAAGTCACATGATCACCAAATGTCATAGGTTCAGTAGGTCCCTTGAGGTATGAAGTGAAAAGACAACGGGTAGAGAGGTGCAGGTAATTGGGTCATAAAATGGGAAGTAGAATGCCTTGGGCAATAGAGCCAAGATCATAATAGGCAAGTCCATGACAAAAAAAGCTTATTTTTCTTTTTTCTTTTCTTTTTTGAATTTTTAGAGATAGACTCGATCGATGTTGGAAGTCTAAATGGGATGTGTGTATATGTCTCCTGAGGTCTTCACGTAAGCCGATCGATGTGGGAAGCTTCTGAATTTTGATTTTTGAGAAAAATAGTCTTTTTTTTGGAAAGACTATGTAGAGAGTTGTGAGCTTTTTATAGCTGTCCTTCGAGGGAGTAGTCTACTTATAGTGATAATTAAGGGTGGAAGATGTCCTTTTGAGGGATTCATCTTTTATATTGGAAGTTTGACTCAAGGAGTGGATCCCTTATTTTGGAAGATGTCCTTCTGAGGGATTCATATTTTTTTTTTTTTGGATTTTAAGTCATGGATGAGACTATAACGAAGCATTTGGTTCTTATTGAGAAGGCAAGGGTGAATGACCATGGGATCTCATCTAAAAGAAGATGAAAAGTATCCATGAGAATCATGCCATGTGCAGAGTTGTGGTGCACATATTTAAGAAAAGGCAAAAGGGTGATGGGTAATCACATGATCCTTGTTTAGTCGTTGGAGATGAGGATGTGGAAAAGGTAAATGGCACTCAAGGGACAAGCATGAACTAGATAAATAGTGATGTAGGACTAGAGGTCAATAGTAGAATGGTTGAAGATGTAATGTGTTAAGGGGCTCAGGTTTGGGTTTACCCTCAAGCGAGGACAAATGATAGGCACCCGATCCATAGGTATGAGTAATAATGTATGGTTCAATTAGGAGAAAATTTTCCCCATTTTCTTTTCTCTGGTACTTTGGTTACGTGTTGATTTTATTTCAAAAAAGGTCACCGATTTAGAAGGTTCGTTCATGAACACATTTTCATAACACGTTTGATATAAGTAGGCTTGATTTTTTGAGGTTCGAGGTGGAGGCATTTTCAGAATGGCATTGACTTTAACAGTGGTCAACCTCTATACCACGTAAGGAAACAATAAATCCCGGGAGCTTTCCTAAGAGAACCATGAAGATACACTTTTTAGGTGAAGGCGATACAATATTTAATGAGGCGATCAAAGATGGTTTTGAGGACATGGAGATGCTTGACGCGATGTTTAGATTTGGCCAAGATATCATCCATGTAATCTTCCAATATGTGATGCATGATATCATGGAAGATGTAAGTCATATCATGCTGATATGTAGCACCAGTGTTTTTAAGGCCAAAAGGCATGACTCGATAGCAGAAGGTCCCCCAAGGGGTAATGAATGCAGTCTTGTGCTGATCCTTCTGGGGCAAGCAAAATTTGGTTATAACCCGAGAAACCATCCATGAGTGAGAGCATCTCGTGACCTGTGGTAAGGTCCACCAGTTGATCAATACTAGGTAAGGGAAAATTGTCTTTCGGGAAGGCGAGGTTGAGGTCTCAGAATTTCGTGCAAATGCGGAGTCCCCTATTGCTTTAGTAACATGGACAATGTTAGAAATCCAACGAGGATAATCAATGGGTAAGATGAATGAAACAAAAAGAAGGCATATGAAGTTCTTTTTGAGAGGGAAATATGAGGATTAATTTTCCTCATCTTTTGTTTAATAGGTTTGGCATTGGGAATGGTTACGATATTGTGGAACACTATGGTGGGGTCAATACCGGGCATGTCTGCGTAAGACCAAGTGAAAGCGTGGTTATGATCTCAGAGAAAGGAAGTGATGGCTTCTTGTTCAACAACATCTAAAGATTGTCTGATCTTTAGGATGTGCGGTGTCATCCCGAGTATGAATTTGATCTCAATAGTTGATTCATTCAACATGGTTTGTGTCTCAGAGGGTAACGACCGATGAATATATGAGTCTTCTGCACCAAGGTAGGTGAGTATGGATTCATCATCCCGACATTGAATGATGTTAATGGTCGGTGTGTCATCATCGATCATCTCAGGATACAAGAATGGAGAGAGTGGAAGGGGCCTCGCCTTGTGCATTGATAAGTCGAGGCCCTAAGGAAATGGTGTTTATGAAAAAAAAAGTTAGGAGGGATAGATTCGGGATCCATTGACTCGACTCGTGAGAGTGGTGATGAAAGGTGGAGAAGGGCTAGGGTCCGCAATGAGTTCAATGCAGGCCATTTGTTTGGTAGAAGGGTCGGGGATGCCGATACCACTACGATCATTATGTTTGTGGGTGGTACATGGAATAATAGTATGGTGACCTTACTCATAAAAGCCAAAACAAAAACCCTTCCACGCACAGTGGTGTATGAAGGTGTGGTAAAAATAGTGATTGGTAAGTGATTAGAAGTCAGTGGAAAATGGGTGGGGTTGTGATGGTGGTTTAGGTGTGTAGGTGGTAGTATCAAGTCCCCCATAGGTGAGACTAGTACAAAGATGAGGAGGACCATAAAGGAGGCATTCTCTTATATGGTGATCATAGCGAGGGTGTTGGTGAAGGCTTCCATACTCGTGTGGAGTAAGGAAGGTGTTGACGCTATATAGGCGGTACTCCCCTAGAGTGAGGCATTGAAAAACACCTTCCAAGGGATCAGTGGTTGGTATGTGGGTAGCTGGTATGGACAATGTGTCAGAGGTTGATGCGGAGGTGGTGTTAATGGATTGGGAAGCTAATGGGTCAGCCGTGGAGGTTATAGCAGCGGTAGGCATGGAGGAGGTATGTGTGGTGAAAGTAGTGGTTGTACTGGTAGGTGTGGGTGTAGGTGTAGGTGAAGCAGTATTGGTTGCAGAAGTAGACGGCTTGACCGGTATGAGTACATCATTGGGTCGGTAAAGCATGTTACATGTTTTGAAAGGTGATGGGTCAGCTAGAATGGTATAAGTGTGTCCTTGTGTTCAAAATTTACAAAATGATGCAAAGTGGAAGGAACACAACCCATGACATAGATCTAGGGTCTACCAAGCAACAAGTTATATTGGAATTCCCCCTCCAAAACATAAAAAATTTGGAATAGTGCGGGGGCCCATGCGAATGTGCAGGATGATAGTGCCTAGTGTGGAGGTGATAGCATCATTGAATGAACACAACATGATTGGATGTTTGTGCATGTAATTTTCAGGTATGTGCATTTGAGAAAATGCATGGGATGAAATGATGTTAATGTTAGCGCCTCCATCAATCATCACATGGCATACCCGTATGTCATCAATGTGTATAGAGATGAAGAGGGTTGGGTCCGGTCATCATTTTGGTATGGCATGATCTTTATCTCTAAGAAGCTAAGGGAGGCCACTTGGTGAACAAGGTGAGGTGGGATGAAGGTGGTAATTTGGTGAGGGAGGCTACATGATGGGGTGTGATAATGGAGGCTATGAGAGTATGGTCATTCGGTAAAACCTTGATAGATTGAAGAACCTCCATGAGGGCTTGATGATGGGATTTCAAGGTTTGGATGAGGTCATATAAGGACATTTTGAGTGGAGATTGGTGTAATTATTTGAGCATGGTGCGATGTGTGATGCCATTAGAAATGGGGTATGTGGGGCCGTGGATAGTTATTTTAGGTATGGGTGTAGATGGTATGTTGGGTATAGGATTGGTTGGTGGGTTAGCTACCTTTTCTTTACCCTTCTACGCACGTGTAGTGATGTGTACCATGTTGATTTGAGGGAATTTGTCAAATGGAGAGGGTGTAGGGTAAGTGGTATAATGACATGAAGGGAAAAAACCTACGGGAGGAGAAAATCCTGTGAGGTCAGTTGGGCACAACGACATTTGGGTGGTGGCATGGAAAGTTCTCTGATGTGAACCATGTTAATTTCAAATTTTGTGTGTGGTTCTAGGATTTGTGAGGGTAGAGGTTGTGGTTGTTGAGTGGGTAGTGTGGGAATGGGTGTAGGTGAAGTAGGGTCCTCGTCAAGAAGGTCATCATCATCAAAGTTGGTTTTGGGTGGACACAATTGGATAAGGACAGTTTTCAAGGCCTTGCAGTTCTCCACATCGTGCCCTGGCACACGATGGTATGCATGCAAATTTTGGTATCATCAAACCCCTTTGGCTTGGGTTTGAGGGGGTCATAAGGTCAGAGTGGTGGTAATGTGATAATGAAGTCTTGAGGAGGTTGGTTAAAATTTTGGCATAGGACCCTGCTAGTGGATCACAATGGGAAGTGAATGTAGGTTTGGGTGTGGGTGTGGTTGGTTATCTGGGAATTATTTTTGGAAGAGTAGGAAGGGGTTGAGCTATGGGTTTAGGCACCGGTGTGGTTTGAGGTATCGTTCGGGTTCATTTGGGTAGGGGTATAGTAGATGGACGGGTAGGAGGGTGTGGTTTTTTTTTTACTACCTTGTTGTGGGGTAGTGGGGTTTTGTTTTTGGGTGCACCTTCTTGGGTAAAGGTGATGTGGGCGTATGAGGTATATGAGGAAAATAGATAGAGGAAGAGGGTGAGTTACCCATGGGAATAATGAGGGTCTGCTATGAAGGTAGATGATGCGGGTCATGCTTGGGGTGTGAGGGACAATGATTGAAGTGTAGTAGGTAGTGAAGCATGGCTGAAGGTATCGGAGGTATTGGTGGTAAAGAGACTACAGGTGCTGGGTATGAGTCGTGTTGTGTGCCTAGGTAGGTTAGAAATTTGTGAGGCAAGAATGGGTGGTTGTGTTATTGGGTTATGAATGGGTGAGGGGTGCTTGACCCTGTTGGGCAGCTGAGGTCTTAAGGTAGATGGGACAAGTGTGGGTGTGATTGGTGTGGTAGGGATATGAGGTTGATGAGTTTGTTTCTTTAGTTTGGGTGTCAGAGTAGGTGTGGTTTTAATGTTGGAGGATGTAGCTAAATCCAGTTTAATAGGTGGATGAGTAAGGTTGGTGGTCGGGTGACCCCTAAAGTGGTAATAGGTTTAGTGGAGGTAAATATTGTGGGTATGGGTTTGGGTTTAGGCATAGGTTAGGTTATGGGTAAGGGTGTGGTGTGAGTGTTAACAGATATCGTGGAAGGGGTTGTGACAGTAGTGGTTGTATGTGGTTTGATGGGTGGAAATGTGCTTGGGTAGATAGTGGAGGTGTCATCGAGGGATCTCTGCATCTGTGTTGAGACAGGGAGTAAGAGGTGCCCCATAACAAAGCTCTATCCACATACTCTAAGTGATCAGCCAAACATGAGAATGGCACATCTATGGGTGAAGTTGGTGAGGACCTAATGGGAATTCCCGTAAAATGCATCTTAGAGATGGGGAATCGGTGTAGCAGAACTTCGTGGGTAAGAGAGCTGAAAGTAGGTCTATTGGATGTCGGGTAGCGGATGGAGAATGTTCACCAAGAGGAAAAGGTATCCCCACCAGGTCTATGATGGGTGGAAGGGATAATGGGAGTTCCTCTATGATGAGCAAAGGAATAGATAGGTGCTCCTCTGTGGGTGGAGGAGGTAATGGGTGCTCCTCTATGGGTGGAGGAGGTATGGTAGGTAAAGGTTTGCTAAGTGGAGAAGCTAGGGGTGAGATGGTCTCAATGTTAGCAGAAGACTCCTCTGTAGGTGATACAGGAGATAAAGGGCATTCTTCTATTGGTGAAGGAATAGTGATGGTTGGTTTAGGCGTGGAAGGAGGATTTCAAACTAGGATTTCCTCTATGGAAGGGATGTGAGGTAACTGAGATGTAACAGGTACCTCGTTAAAGATCACATGAACCTCATCAGTATGGGTGTCGTGAGTGGATGTCTCACCTATTTGATTGGATGAAAGGGCATTATTGGGAAATGGTTTTTTAAAGATTTGTAGATTTTAATTGGGGGTGCATTGGGATTATCCATAGTTAGCTCACCTTTCTCGAGCATTTCTTGGACAATATTCTTAAAAGTGATACAATTTCCATCACTATGACCCTTCACTCGGTGATAATTATAGAAATCTTGTTCCTTATACCATGTGGGCATGGGGCAAGTAGGGTCAAAACCAGTGTGTGGTTTTATGGGTGGAAGGGTGATGGCACCAGCTTTGATAAGATTTTCTAAAACAGAAGAGTAAGGTTCCCTAATTGGGGTATATTTTCACTGCTCTTGTCTGAATTGAAAATCTTGAACAGGTGATAGATTAGATGAGGGTGTAGCTTGATTGGATGGATGAGTTGGGCCAGCCTTGAGTACCACTATGTTAGTGGTACCTTTAGCCTTTGAATAATTGGTTGGTGGTTTAGAAGAAGAAGAGGTTTCATTTGACTTGAATGTCGAATTTTTATTTCGTAATTGGATTTTCTTCTCTTCGATAGCCCAAATTTCTAACTTTCATGCCATAGTAAATGCCTCATCAAATGTTTTGAAAGTTTGGACCTGCAAGGTTGGGGAGATATGTCTAGTGCAAGCTCGTGTGAAGAGCTCGATGAGTTCAATTTGTGGCAATTGAAAGGTAAGTTGATTGATCAGGCTGCGCCAGTGAGCAACAAAATCTGCAATAGATTCATCCTCATACTAACGTGTGGAATATAAATTAGTCATGGTAACTTTCTTGGTGATATTGATAGAAAAATGATCCAAAAAAGCTTGGGCTACCTGATTGAATGAAAATATGGAGTGTTTGGGTAACCCACTATACCAGTCTAATGCAGGTCCAGTGAGGGACATGGGAAAAGTTCTCAAAAGTAAGGCATCATCATGAGCAATCAAATAACATCCATGTTTAAACAAGCGCAAATGTTGTTGTGGGTCTTCCTTACTATTGAAGCGGTTGAATTTAGGAATTTCCCAATGCACAAGGTATGAATGGATGGGAATGGATGGGTGAATAGGCTCATTGCAAATCTCATCATAGGTAAGAGAGTTGCGGGAGCCGAGACCGATGCCTCCAGTGTTTGCATCTTATCCATCATCAATCTAATTAGGTCATTGGTGGGTTGTGATGATTAGATGCCTCTTATAACATGATGAGGTTGGTTTTAAGTGTATAATGGGTGTGGAATTCCAGTGTATGGGGCTTCCATGTAAGGTGGTGGAGAAGAAGGAAATGAAATAGGGGGTACGTACCTAGAATGAACAATAGATGAAACAGCAATTGTTGGTAGTATGTATATGGGGGAGGAAGGGTTGTGGTAACCCTAGTGGCAATAGGGGCTAAAGATTGTGGAATGGAAAGAACTACGTTCTGAAATGGGGTAGGGGTCACCGACACTGGAGGTGGGAATGTAGCTACAGGTATGTGTGAGACATGAGGAATGGATGAGGTTGTGTTTGGGGTAATCATCGAGGGTATGGTGGATGTAATGGGTGCCACAGAGGTAACAGACATGGCAGTCATGGGGGTATGAAACCTAACTGTGAAACAATTGGGGATAAGGTGGATGTAGGTAGCATGGAGCTAGATGGGGCTGATGTGGAAGTGGGTGTGAGGTCGGGGGATAGATATGGGCATGTTGTATATCAACTGACCCAAGGCATCTTGAGTGGATGAATGGGAGAGGTAAAACTACAAGGCAACAGGGTTCTGGTCAAGGAGTCATGCGAACTCCTCATCTCTGGTAGCGATATTGGTAGGCTGGATGGGATCCATGGCTGGTGATAAAATAGAGGGTGGTGAAGGACTAGGTGGGAGTGGTTGGCGACTGGCATGGAACATGAGGGCATTGGCTTGCCTTCTGGTCAATACCATGTGAACAAGATCGATCAAGTGGGGGTGCTTCTCTCATAAATAAATAATAATAGCATGAACAGTGAATAGGGTAATAAAAAAATGGATGACGTAATAAATGGTGGGTGGAATATGAAACAGGCTAACCGATGCCGGTTAAGGAAAACTCGACGATGGTGGGGGTAAATCACTTCAGTCATTGTAGAAAATAGATAGTGAGTAAACAGTGAAGCAAAAGGCAAAATCTGACAAGTATGCCAAATTTGGGGATGTGTAAAACATTAATGGGAAAAGTGACAAGTGATAGAGACTATGGAAAGTGGAAGAAAGTGAAGTGAAAATGTCCTTTTGAATAGGTTAGCAAAAGGACCTAGAACCGATGTCGGTTGTGTTTAACCAATGGCGGTCAGAGGTAACCGATGACGATACTGTGAGATTGAAACAATGATGAGAAAAAGTGGTTGTGAATTAGAATTTGATGTGGAATCAAACCCAGAAATCTAAGAATGATGTAGATGTGGTCCAGACACACTCAGATGAAGTCAGAATACACCGACTATGATTGGGAATGTGCAAGGAAAGACAAAAATAATGATTGAAATCTCTCACCTCAAAATGCAAATCAAACAAAACACTAAGAAAGAACATTCCTAGAGTGCCTATTCTATTACGTTTGTTCAGCTTATGCTATTTATGTGGACTGACTGTTATGAATAGAATAATAGATTTTTTTGGTGAGGAAGGCTTCCTACAAAGAAAGAGTTCTAAAGGGTGAGGTTTCAGGAATGTTATGGTGGGGGTGGGCTTCGCTCTGAAGTATGACTCGACAGAGCAAGTGAGCTGGGTGCCCACTATGCCATGATCGTGTGATCACCTATAGCTTCTTCTAAGTAAGATGTTGTTTAAGAATGTATGTATTTGAATTTTTTGTGTGTCTTTGGTAAGACTCACGAGAAAGAGAAAAGGATAGAAGTGATTTTCTATACGATTCTGCCTTCATCAACCATCAGCTGGTAATGACTTCCAGCATATAGGTTGTTCCCTCATTTAATGTGAGCTAATGCAGAAAATTAGAATGAAATGCAATGATTTTAAAACCCAAATCAAAAATGTGAAATTGGATGACACAATAAGATGAATAGGAAGAGGGATGTTCTTTCACTAAAATGCGTAAAAACATGAAGAAATGATTCCTTTTAAATACACCAAAAGAAAAGTTTCCTTTAGAGCAAATAGAAAGAAGGAGTGGATTACCAAGGAAGAAAATTAGTGTGTACACTTTTAGAAGGGAAACAAACACACAATTTTTTCCTAGGAATGAATGAAATGCAAGGAACCCCGGATGGGTCCCACTGGGCATGCCAAAATGTTTCACCTTTTTCTTAGATTGTTTCTTTGAATTGTTGACGAAACAGATAGGGTAATGGGCATAGGAGGAATACCTATTCAAATGTCAGTTGATGGGTTGTTTGTGCACGTATGACTTCCGAATCCATAGCTGATTGTGAGAGCTTCCTTTTGGCTAGGAGGAACTACCTATAATAAAAGCAAGACCACCAGAAAGAATCAAACAATATGGGTAATGAACCGCCGCATAGTGTAAGCTAGATTCGGAAAGTATGGTACTTACTAGATGGTATTACCCTTTGTTTTAAACAAATTAATGTTGAAAACAAGGTAAATCCTATTGTTATTTTAAAATGATTTAGGTATCTCACTTAAAACACAATAAGAAAACAGATCTAATCTAATGGCTAAGCTAGAATAGAATCCATAGGTCAAATGGTTGGTTCTGGGTTCTACAGGTCTAATAAAGGTCTCGAGTAGGTCACAGGTGAGTGAGGGTGAAGTAAAATTAGGTGGATAGGTCTCTATCTAAGGTTGTGTGGGAAAACATAGAGACCGGCGTCGGTCAAGGGTGATCGACTGCGGTTAGCTATAAGCGCGGCGCCAAGCATTATGAGATCTCGAGAACATCACGTAACACGGGGTTTTGGTCTCCTTTGTGATTACACAAAGGATTTTGGTTGGTCAGACAAGGTAATGGGTGACTGGAGTAGGTTTTTGGTGAGGTTTTAATGGGTCTATGGAGATGAAAAGTGTTGGAGATGGTCAATAGGGAGCAAGATAAACAATGGATGATAAAATAATGATGAAATGAAATAACTAGGAAAGTATGATGTTGTACTTACTTGGATTTCATTTCTAAACGTCTGTGTGTGAAGGATGGAGGTGTTGATGATGGGTTTGGAGGCTGCAAGTGATCACCAACTGAAGAAAATCTTCTGCATGGGCTGCATGCATGCTCCTCTTTGCTTAGATAGATCCGAATGTGGCTGGGATGGCGCAGGAGAAGATGCTCAATCTCCTTCCTTGGATGTGAGTTCTTGCTAGAATTGACTCTCTGAAGATGCGTTATCTTTTGAGATCTCGTTCTTTCTCGTCAACTTTCTTGCTTCCAACTTCTAGGTTCCAAATTCCAACCTTGAGAATAAAGTTTTTTTGGGTTAAAAAGGGGGTAACTGAGCGGCAAGTTCAGCTTAACCGGCATCGGTCAAGGCAGGATTTTCTATGTTTACTAAACTTAGGGAGATCCTCCTGATTTCCTCAGATCTTGTGTCATTATCCCATGGATTAGACTGGGAGCTTCTTGTGAGCATGCAAGAATGTGGTTAGAGGGAATGTAGGCATTGATTTTTAGGGTTTGGGTAAGTTTTAGTTAGTTATGGGAACTTGCTAAGAATAGGTCTTAGGTTGAGTTGGCTTGGTGAGTTGTCTAAGTGAATGTATGTGTGGATATTATCTAAATTAAGATATTTAAATAATAAATATGGCAAGGATAAAGAATTAATATAATTAAATTAATACTAGCGAGGTGAAGGGGGCCATGGCTAGGTGAATGTGATTAAGGGTGCTTATTTGTTGAGAGACCAAAGGGGAGTGTGACCTAATTTTAGTGTCTACACACCAATCCAATTTTATCATAAAATTGCTAAGAAGGATCATATCCTTCTCAAAGTAGTTTTTTCCAGGAGCCAATCTTCACCTTTGGAATCCAAGAACAAGAAAAAAACCTTAAATATGTAATGCAACCACTCATTGGAATCCCCCGATATATATATTACATCCATTCCTACTAGATCTCATGAAACATCCATGTGTGCAAACCACTTCAACGTTTCTCTTCACCAAATTGAATTACACAGAAAGTAGTTTATCAAATAAAATTGGTTTGCACCCTTATTTCCACTTACAATACCTCCAATGGTCTTCATTAGTAATAAAATTCATGCTTATTCTCTCTCCAATTTATATAAAGCAATAACTAATACATCTCATGCATCTTCTACCTCATTCTTTGAGCCTAAGAAAATATGTCCCGAGAAACAAGAAATCTTCTTCTCCACAAATCAAGATG
This sequence comes from Taxus wallichiana var. yunnanensis, assembly GCA_018340775.1. NCBI lineage: Eukaryota > Viridiplantae > Streptophyta > Pinopsida > Cupressales > Taxaceae > Taxus > Taxus wallichiana. Next base: position 312,782,557 of record CM031236.1, read on the forward strand.
GATAACCCATCAAATATCATCATCATGACAACATCATGAACTAGCACAAGACACTTCAAGAGTAGATAGATGGTTTGTGTGTCATTTGTAGCTGGGGATCACACCTATCTACTTGTTTGCATTCAAGATTTGAGGAAGTGGATAGCACCTTCATAAGGGTTTTGATCTAACCCTCACTATTTTAGGTTGTGCCTATCAACCAAGGCAAGAGAACCTATATTGCAGCCCTTGTATGGTTAAGGAGGTAGAGATATCCTTGTGTTTTGCATATGATATGAAAGAGGCCTTGTGAAAACATGATCAAGTATCCATTATCCAAACTCAAAGGAGTTGTCACTACTAAATGATGGATATGCTTTCAAAACAAAGCTAGGGCTGCTAAAGACATGATAAAACCCTGATATACTTTGTGCATTTTTGTGAAAGGATTGAGTTCTTTTGTTGACACACAATGCAATGTAGGGGTAGTATGGGTAGGATGAATTAGTTTGAATGAAATTTGATGGGAGAAGTTTAGACAAGACAAGATAAGGAATTACCAACTTCTTTGGGAACCTTTGCAAAAGAATTACAACACCTAAACAACAGAGATGTTTCAATGAGTTTGAAGTGCTCTTTCAACCAGGATGTGTGCACAAATGGAGGCCCAAATCTGCACTATTCCACACAAAATTTGATAACCTGCCACAAAATCTTGAAGCAAAATATCAATGAAGCATCTAGAAACCCTTATTTGATCATGACCTAAGGTACACCCAAAGGTTTACAAACACCCTCAATATTCAAGGAAAGTAAGATGAATTTAAATCTGTTTATCTTCACTCAAATGAATGCTCTTCTGAATGAAAGATTGTAGATGCCTTCAAACCCTCTACAAGAAATGAGGCCATGTATGATCAAAAGAGATCCCAAACACAAGATTGCAACATGAGCATGAAACACAAATTGAAAACATACTGAAATACAAGTGTATGCAAGTTTTGCCAAGAGATAAAACTAGTCAATCCATAAATTTGATCAAATACACCAGCAAGGGAATGTTATTAAGACAATCTCAAAGCTTTTTGATGGCTTTATAGCTGAAACCAACTCAACATGATGAACATTTGATGCAAGAAGGAATTAAAAATGGCTCTCAGGTAGTTTCTCCAAAAGAAATGGATTACTTCAGTTTTCCTCTGAAAATTCTTCTTTCTTTCTCCAAAAATCTCAACAGCCTTACAAAATGCTTCAAAATTACAACTTATACCCTATGCCAGCTTGGATCCTTGCATCCCAAGCAAAGAATATGCTCAAAGGATCAAATTTGTTACAAAACCCTATCCATTTGATGAAAAATGATATTAAACTGTGAAACAACTCGCAAAATGCCAGGGATGCACAAAAACAATAAAATATTACATGGCTGGATCCTTATCCATCCCAGGGTCACATTTTTGTCATTCCAACATGCCAACATGCATTTGCAATCATTTTCCACCTTTTTCCCTCATCATTTTTAACTCTGCAACTTTAATTTTTACTTTTCTCATTTTTACGGGCTGAGAAAAATATTTCATGAAAAACACTAAAGGGCACCGAATTAGCTCAAATGAATGATGCCATTGCATTGTAAGGCCGAGGGGATGTGAATTCATATAAAATTTCATGCAATTTGGTGTAAAAATGATGAATCCAAGCATCTTGGAGCTCTCATGGCGGCAAGAAATGAAAATACTCAGCAACCATTGATCCAAATTCAACTTTAAATTTACGCCATCCACGTGTCCAAGATCTCCCCCTTTTTGCCTTTGGATAAGGTGGACACGTGGCCAAATATGATTGGAGTGGGCCCCAATCCTTAAAATGCATTTTAAACCTTTTTGAACTTTGGGAAAATTTTGAAAATTTTCCCCGCTTGCCCCTGGACCCGCCACGTGTCCTTAGGTGGGCCCCACTGAAAGCCATGGGCCAAAATAATGAAATTTTCTCCTTTTTTGAGAAAAGGAAAATTTCCTCAAAAACCCCCATGGGCCCGAACACCCACTGCTTCTTCTGCCACGTGGCGGTCTCCCATTCATGCTGCGGAGCCGACCTTCCTATTTTTCCTTCATTCCTCCGTGAGCACAAAATCCTCCTGGGCCCGTGCTCCCTTTTTTTCCTTTTGGAATAGGCCACGTGTCGCCCCCTAATTTGCTGTGGGGGACACCTCCAAATTTTCCGTGGGTCCATTTTTTTTACTTTGAGATTTTTGCCAAAATTTTTTTTCCACTTTTCTTTCCAAACCAAAATTTTGTAAATGTTTCATGGGCCTTCGAAAAATTTTTTTCCTTTAAGCCCAAAAAAACAACAAAAACCTCAAACCCCACCGCTCCATTTACACGTGTCTTCTTTTCATTGGATTTTGGGACAAACATAAAGGCAAAAATTTTCATAAAATTTTCCTCGGCCCCTTCTTCCATTCACCTCCTCCTGGACACGTGTCTTCCTCAATTCACGAGGGGCTCGGCCAAATTTTTCCTTTGGCATTTTGAAGTTAAAAACTTCAAAATTTTCACAAACTCCCCCTCCATGTTGACTTTCCTAGACACGTGTCCACTTCTGGGCCTTTGGGTCAAAATTTTACCTTGGCATCCGAGGCCAATAAAAATTTTCAACACGTGTCCTCTTTTCACCTTTGGTCGATGCGGCCTCGGGCCAAATTTTTTTTCCTTTTAAATTTTGAATCAAAATTTTTCTCCAACTCTCGCCCATTTGATCCTCCCAAAACCCCACATCTCCCGCCACGTGTCCACTTCCCATTGGATGTGGGCCTTTGACCAAAAATGACTTCGAGAAATTTTCCAAAATGGAAGAAAATTTTCTAAGTGATCCCCGCCACCCGCCGATCCTCCAACCAATCAAATCATGCCACGTAGGCACATCACTGTAGCAAATGCGGGGCCATGGAGAAAAATTTTCCTTTGTCAATTTTTCAAAAAGTAACAACTTATAACATTTTCTCGACCAGCCCCCGGCCAATAGAAACCTGCCACATCACCAAAAGGATGCAAGGATGAATTTGATGGGAAAATGACACCCGTATGCCCGTCAAAATGTAAAAATGTAGGGGATGCCCTAGAAATCAAAAAAATTCACAAGGAGGGCAGATTTCTCAGTTTTAACTCCAATGAAACATGATTTTACATTGATTTAGGCCTGGGGAATGAGATTTTAAAAAGCAAAACAACTCGGATTTGATCCATTTTAATTTTTTACATGAATTTGACAAAGGGAAAATGGCTCAGCCTGAAAAAATGAAGAAATTAGGGCACAAAAGAGGGGAACTTGGAAATTTGTTTCAATTTAGGGAAAAATCATGACAATGTGAGCAATTCAAAGGCATTCAATTGGAAAATATGAATTACAGGTCACCAATTTGAGCAAATGAAATGTTTTCTGAGCAAAACTGGATATGGAAAATCAGGGCACAACTGTGCAAAATTAAAATTTACACCAACAATGGCTCCTGCTTAGGGATGGGCACTCCCAAGTGAGTGCCACAAGATCACAACGTAGACCAAGTGCCAAAAATCCATTGGGCAAGGAGTTTAAAAATGTAGAGCAGCCCAAAAACTAGAAATTTCACCAAAAATAGACCGAGAAAACCAGACCAAAAATGGTTGCCAAGGACAAAAGGGAAAACCACAAGCCAACAACAACAAAAAAAAAAAAAAACAAAAACAAGGACTATACAAAATGTACAACTTGTGCATACCTCACATGGGGATTTAATCCAAGAAATGTTTTAAATGTCTACCATTAACAGGAAGCTCCAACAAATCCCCATCCAAATCCTTGAGAAAAAATGTATTTTCTCCAATCCTGATATCAATGGCATAAGGGCCCATCCATAGAGCATCAAACTTTCCATGCTTTCCCTTGTCTTCATGCCTACTATCCCACAACAAAACCAGATCTCCAACACTGAAGGCTCTAGGGTGACCTTCTTATCAAACAACTTCTTCAATTTCTCTCTAAATCTGACATGCCTTTGGTGAGAGCTCTCTCCTCTCTTCATCCAACTCAATGATTTGATTGATCCTTGATTCATATGGGCCATGTTCTTGATCTTCCAACTGTTGGGAAAACTGAAAAGTGGATAATTGCAGGTGTAAGGGCAAGCAAATGCTTGAGTTCCATACACCAATTCAAATGGCTTTTACCAGTTGCTCTTTTAGGAGTTATTCTATCAGCCCAAACTACAAATTTCAATTTCTCTCCCCACTTCTTCTTGTTGATTTCCAAGGTCCTTCTAATGATCTTGAGCAAGTTCTTGTTACTTGACTCAGCTTGTCCATTCCCTTGTGGATTGTAGTTTGAAGAATAAGTTAGATTTATCCCATATTCATTGCACATTGCCATCAAAGGCTTGGCTCTAAAACACATGGCATTATCAGATACAATCTTAACTAGAACTCCAAATCTGCATATGATATGATTCAATAAGAAATCCATTACCACTTGGTGTGTTGCTTTTCTAGATGGAATTGCCTCAACCCATTTTGTAAAATAATCAGTTGCTACAAGGATCCATTTATGACCAGCACTAGAAGGATCTGAAATCTCACCAATGAAATCCATTCCCCATTGTTTGAAAGGAGCTTCAATTGATACAGGCTGCAAAGGAAGGGAGCCTGAAGCTTTCAATCTTCCTGAAAAATGTTGGCAACTATCACACTTTCTAACCAACTGGGTTGCATCTTTAAAAAGAGTAGGCCACCAATAACCAGCTCTTAAAATCTTATGTGTTGTCACTCTCCCAACAAAATTCCTCCACAAACTCCCCCATGGAAATCAGCAATCAACTTGGGAGCTTCATCTTCAGTTATGCATTTCAAGAGGACACCTTCAGGGTTCTTCCAAGCCAGCCCAAGGTCTGTTATGATATATTTTGAGAAGCCAGCTTGAGGGCTCTTTTCTGATTTTTATTCAAGTGACTAGGACAACATAGGTGTTTGAGGTAGAAAATCACATCTTTGTACCACTCAGACCTCATCAATTTGTCAAGAAGATCTGCCCTTTCTTCCTCTAGCTGATTCACTTCTACATTTTGCAAATTGCTCAACCATGAGCTTGGCAAGACCCAAACCTCTTACCAACTTTGTTGTTTGGATATCTATATCATATTCTTGTAATTTTTGACCCATCTACATCTCTTGCTTGATATCTCCATGTCTGATAAGATGTCTTTAACCATGGTGTGGGGAACATAAGCAACAACTTTTGAACTCAAGTATATAGGGCCTGAAAATCTTTGTTGCTTTTACCAATGCAAATGCCTATTTTTCCATGATTGTATACTTCAACTCAGCTACTTGTAAAGCCTTGCTAAAGAAGGCAATAGGCCTCTCAGCTCCATTCTCATCCTTTTGTAACAAAACTGAAGCAATAGTGAATTCAGAGGCAAAAGAAAAGATTTGGAAAGGTCTCTTGTAGTTTGGGGCTGCTAAAATAGGTGCATGCTTAAGTGCATCCTTTATTCCTTCAAAAGCTTGAATGGCAGCCTCCTCCCACTTGATAACTTGATCCTTTCTTAGCATGCTTGTGATTGGAAGAGTTAGCTCAACAAAATTGGAAACAAACCTTCTAATGAAATTGATTTGGCCAAAGAAAGATTGGATACCTTTCTTGGTTCTTGGAATGGGCACTTTGCTGATTGCTTCCACTCTCTCAGGGTCTATCATAACACCTTCTTTGGACACAATATGCCCCAACAACTTGGCCTTTTACATGCCAAAATGACACTTCTTTGGATTAAGTGAAATGCCATACTCTCTACATCTGATTAGCATCTTCTCTAGGTGTTGCAAATGGTCTGCTCACTGCCTTGAAAAAATAGTCACATCATCTTGGTAAACTACAATAAATTCATTGATATAACCAGCAAAGGCAACATCCATTGCCCTTTGAAAAGTAGCACCAGCATTCATCAATCCAAAAGGCATCCTTACAAAAACATAAGTCCCCAAGGAGTAGTGAAGGTTGTCTTAAGTCTTTCTGATTCTTTGACAACTACTTGATTGTATCCGGAGAAACCATCCAAAGTAGAAAGCATCTCTGACCCTATTACAAGCTGCAACATATTCTCCATGTTTGGCAAAGGATAGTTTTCCTTCATAGATGCTTTGTTTAGATTCCTAAAATCCACACAAAGTCTGATATCTCCATTCTTCTTTCTAACTGGGACAAGGTTTGCCACCCAAGATGAGTATCTAGTAGGTTGAATGATGCCACCATCTCTCAATTTCTTCAACTCTTCTTGCATTTTCATGGAAAGAAGTGGGTTAATAGGCCTTTTTTTTTGTCTAAATGGCTTGGTTTTGGCCTCAAGAGGAATCTCATGCTGAAATAAATCTTCTCTATATGCCTTTAGCTCTGAATAAGACCAAGCAAGGTAGTCTTGATACTTCTTTAAAAGTTGGGCATAGGACTATTTTTCCTCTTTGCTGAGATGGCTGCCCAACCAAGATCTTCCTTGGTTTATCCTTGGTTCCCAAGTTGTGCTCTTCCACATCCCTCAAGTAGACATCTTTCTATTTATGATGCAATCAACATTGTTAAAATTGGATTCAAGTGCAACAAGACCTTTGGGAATGGTGTTTGTCTTCAATTGTATAATATCCTTGTCAAACAAAGTTTCTCTACCTTCATTCATGCATACCATTGGTTCCCAATCAATATTCTGACCAGAAAACTCACCTTGGCATTGTAAGAATCTCAATACTTGGGCATCATTATCAAAAATCTGCCAATGTTTCACATTATCTGGGACAATTGGCCTTGTTAGCACTTCAATGTTATATTCACAAAAAGGTGAAATGGTGCAATTGTCAAATCTAGAACCAAGGACAGCCAACTTATCAGCAAGCAACATTAAGACTTCTATCATGGTAAACAATGTTAAAGGAATCAAACATTTCAATCAAGTCCCAAACAACATGCTTATATTGTTTCATACGCTGATTTTTTGTAGCATACAACTTTCTTACTTGCTTGACAACCAGCTCTGAATCTCCTTTAGCAACAATATCCTTTACTCCATATTTCCATGCAATCCTTAATCCCAATAATAATGCCTCATACTCAGCAATGTTGTTAGTGCATTCAAAATTGAGCTTGAAGGAGAAAGGAAACTCTTCCAAACTAGGAGAAACCAACACTATACCAGCACCATTGCCAAATTTGGAGCAAGCTCCATCAAATAGTAATGTCCATGGAGAACCTACCATACCAAGGCACTCTGATTTTCCATCTTATTCTCTTTTCCATCAGCAAAACCAATGAAGTTGTCAACATCTACATCAGCAAACAACACTTCATAAGAAGCATTGTTGGGATCTTCAATCAAGTGTAACATCTTCTTTTCACCATAGAGTTTGACAAGGCTGCCCTCAATGGGAATGGTGGTGAAAGACATGTCCATTTGAACACTACCACCAACACTTGCAGCCCACTTTCTTGACAAAAGCATACCCCATTTGGCAGGGCAATCAACAATTACAACATCAAGTTTTAAATTCTTACCCGGATAGGCTGCAAGTTGCACTACTAAACCCTTCACACAACCAACAACCGGCACTTCCCTTGAATCCATGGTTGTACACTTCCCATATGCTTGTTGTCACCTTGATATCCAACTCATTCATGACTTCTAGAGGCATGACATTACATGATGCACCAGAATCAAACATGCAATTGTGAAGCAACCTATCTTTTATGAGAAAAGTTGTGAAGAATGGATCAACATTCAATTGGGAATCAACCAAGGATGTCCCCAAATATACTTCAGGTGCCTCTCCAAAATCTTCCATTGGTGGTGGTGTTTCAAGGCCAACAATGCTTTGAAGAGGATTCTCAACAACATTTACATTTCTGCTTGGGGTAATCTTTTCTTCTTTCAATCCCAAGTACTCAAATGCTCTCTTCTTATGCTCAAGAATTCTAAGCAATTCAATAATTGGAACACTCACTTTAATTTGGCTCAAAACCTGGGCTATATCATATGGAACATTCTTTGGTAAGACAACATTGGAAGGGAAACAAGAAGGTTCATCAGATGGAGAAGTATTCTTGGCAGCCTGGGCATGAAGAGGACTGATATTTTTGCATGGGACAACAGGGTTCTTGGCAATTGTTTCTTTTCTAGGATTGTCTTTGGGAATGCTTGTGAGCAAGGGTGTCTTTGGTTTGGCTTGAGGACCAGCTCCTCTAACAACTTTACTTCTAGTATTGTACTCTTTCTCTTGACCAACCACAACATTCATTAACAATTGTCTATCTTCCTCTGAAGGAATACCACCATCATACTTCTTGATCATTAAAGCCCTTAGATATTCAAAGTCATTATTAGGAATTTCAAAGGCCTGAACTACATCTACATCATGAGCTTGAGGAAGAGAAAGAAATGGTACCCTCTTTATGCAATCCCAAAAGGTTGCAGCAGTCCTTGCACTTATCACATCTGTTGATGTTGTTGCTTGTTGTGAGCCTGAAGAGCTGCCCATCATACAAATGTCATCATCCATTTCATTCTCATTATCATCATCAATATCTTTCTGGTCCATTTCACATGGAGGATGAGGAAGAAAACATCTATCACACCAATCCATATCAGCAATTTCTTGAACAACAAAGCAACCCTTGCAGTCAGAGGGTCAGGCACCACTCTATTTTCACGTGCTTGGGGTTGTCTATTTGCAGATCCAACAAGCCCTTTACCTCTATCATCTTGTCTTTGATCACCCCTAGGATGATTGCCAAATCTATCATGGTTTTGAGTTCTTTTTCTGTCCTTGTGAACTTTTCCCAATTCCTTTCTCAGCCCGGGCTAATTTGTAAGAAATTTCTTTGACAGCCCCTGCCAAAGTCTTGACAACATCTTCTAAATCAGCACCCTTGCTAGCTTGAGGCTTCTCAAGGTTTATCAGCTTCACACCATCCCTCTTAAGTGGTTTACCAATAGCTTTAATATTATTTTCAATTTGGAGTGCCATGGTGAAAGCTTGCCTCAAGTTTGTAGGATTTTTGTCTCTCAAGTAATAGGCTGCCTTTTTATCAAATGCATCTACATATTTGATCAAGCAAGATTCATCACAAGGCCTCAAAATGATAGGAAAGCCTTCTCAATGTTTTATTAAATCTTGTATTGAAGTCATGGACTATCTCATTTGGGTTCTTCTTGATATTTTCAAATTCAGACAAAAGAAATCTAGGATCAGTCCTGTCACCATACTGCAATCTAAATGCATTTTTCATCTTAGTCCATGAATCAATAGAGTTATCAGGTAGAGCCTTGTACCAATCCCTAGCATCTTCTTCAAGTGTATGGATAAACAACTTGATATACACATCCTCAAATTCTATCTCAAAATCTTCCATCATATTATCAAATAGTTTGAGATGTTGATCACCGAGTAATGGCATTGTTACCTTGGAATTTTGGTAACCTATTTCTCACATCTTGTGGGACAACATTTGGATAACCATCCATTCCTCCAAAATTTATAGGACCAAAGGTGTTAACAACAAATGGAGGTCTAGGCTGAGCCATATTGTTTGGTGGGGGTGATCTTGGAGGTGAAACAAGCTGGTGAGGAGTAGTAATGGGTCTGATTGGAATAGATGAGTGATCTTTAAAATGACAACCCCCCAAAGGCTCTCTCTCTTGATAAACTTTAGCAAACTTAGAAACCACAGGAGCAGATTTAGGAGCAAGTTTTTTAAATACACAAGAAGGTCCCTCACCTGATGGAGAATGAAAATCAGCAAGAAGATTTCTGAATCAGATCTACTTGAAGAAGAATTATAATCTTCAATAACAAAGGTTGCTCTCCTTCAAATTCAACTATGGGGATCTCTTTTCTTGCAACCAAATCACCAACCACTTTCCACACTCTTCTTCCTTCTAGTTCTGAGCTTCTTGATTCGGTGAGAAACTTCTTAGAAGAGTCCTTGATGAAGAGGGATCTCCTTCCCTCCAGCTTGATAGATTTAAACAACAAGTTTCAAATGACAGAAATGTATAAGACAACTGGTATTTCAAGATCCAAACAACATGGAGTCGCCACTAAGGATTTCCACCTTAGTTGTGCAAGAAAGCACTAAAATATTCTATCAAATGTATGCTATGACTAAAAAATTTGCAAGGGATTTACAAATTCAGATCTTCTTCTTCTTAATTCAACCAAAAACAATGCATCCAAATCATATAAACTGCTAGTAAATGAGAAGAGCAAGCTGAGTTTGAAATTTTTTACCCAAAACATGCAGATCTGAAGTATGAAATGATATCTCAAGAATGTAACAGCTCAAATACTTGATCACACAAATGCTCAAACCTTTCAAACACTTCAAAACCACCAAGAAATCAAAGAAACTCCCCGGCAACGGCGCCACTCTAGTGTTGGTATCCAGTTTTAGTCTCCTTCACAACTTGAACAACATCATGAACTAGCACAAGACACTTCAAGAGTAGATAGATGGTTTGTGTGTCATTTGTAGCTGGGGATCACACCTATCTGCTTGTTTGCATTCAAGATTTGAGGAAGTGGATAGCACCTTCATAAGGGTTTTGATCTAACCCTCACTATTTTAGGTTGTGCCTATCAACCAAGGCAAGAGAACCTATATTGCAGCCCTTGTATGGTAAGGAGGTAGAGATATCCTTGTGTTTTGCATATGATATGAAAGAGGCCTTGTGAAAACATGATCAAGTATCCATTATCCAAACTCAAAGGAGTTGTCACTACTAAATGATGGATATGCTTTCAAAACAAAGCTAGGGCTGCTAAAGACATGATAAAACCTGATATGCTTTGTGCATTTTTGTGAAAGGATTGAGTTATTTTGTTGATACACAATGCAATGTAGGGGTAGTATGGGTAGGATGAATTAGTTTGAATGAAATTCTGATGGGAGAAGTTTAGACAAGACAAGATAAGGAATTACCAACTTCTTTGGGAACCTTTGCAAAAGAATTACAACACCTAAACAACAGAGATGTTTCAATGAGTTTGAAGTGCTCTTTCAACAGGATGTGTGCACAAATGGAGGCCCAAATCTGCACTATTCCACACAAACTTTGATAACCTGCCACAAAATCTTGAAGCAAAATATCAATGAAGCATCTAGAAACCCTTATTTGATCATGACCTAAGGTACACCCAAAGGTTTACAAACACCCTCAATATTCAAGGAAAGTAAGATGAATTTAAATCTGTTTATCTTCACTCAAATGAATGCTCTTCTAAATGAAATATTGTAGATGCCTTCAAACCCTCTACAAGAAATGAGGCCATGTATGATCAAAAGAGATCCCAAACACAAGATTGCAACATGAGCATGAAACACAAATTGAAAACATACTAAAATACAAGTGTATGCAAGTTTTGCCAAGAGATAAAACCAGTCAATCCATAAATTTGATCAAATACACCAGCAAGGGAATGTTATTAAGACAATCTCAAAGCTTGTTGATGGCTTTACAGCTGAAACCAACTCAACATGATGAACATTTGATGCAAGAAGGAATTAAAAATGGCTCTCAGGTAGTTTCTCCAAAAGAAATGGACTACTTCAGTTTTCCTCGTGAAAATTCTTCTTTCTCTTTTCCAAAAATCTCAACAGCCTTACAAAATGCTTCAAAATTACAACTTATACCCTATGCCAACTTGGATCCTTGCATCCCAAGCAAAGAATATGCTCAAAGGATCAAATTTGTTACAAAACCCTATCCATTTGATGAAAAATGATATTAAACTGTGAAACAACTCACAAAATGCCAGGGATGCACAAAAACAATAAAATATTACATGGGCTTGGATCCTTATCCATCCTAGGGTCACATTTTTGTCATTCCAACATGCCAGCATGCATTTGTAATCATTTTCCACCTTTTTCCCTCATCATTTTTAACTCTGCAACTTTAATTTTTTACTTTTCTCATTTTTACACGGGCTGAGAAAAATATTTCATGAAAAACACTAAAGGGCACCGAATTAGCTCAAATGAATGATGCCATTACATTCAGAAGGCTGAGGGGATGTGAATTCATATAAAATTTCATGCAATTTGGTGTAAAAATGATGAATCCAAGCATCTTGGAGCTCTCATGGCTAGCAAGAAATGAAAATACTCAGCAACCATCGATCCAAATTCAACTTTAAATTTGTGCCATCCACGTGTCCAAAATCTCCCCCTTTTTTCCTTTGGATAAGGTGGACACATGTGGCCAAATATGATTGGAGTGGGCCCCCAATCCTTAAAATGCATTTTAAACCTTTTTGAACTTCGGGAAAATTTTGAAAATTTTCCCCGCTTGCCCCCTGGACCGCCATGTGTCCTTAGGTGGGCCCCACTAAAAGCCATGGGCCAAAATAATGAAATTTTCTCCTTTTTTGAGAAAAGGAAAATTTCCTCAAAAACCTCCATGGGCCCAAACACCCGCTGCTTCTTCTGCCACGTGGCGGTCTCCCATTCGCTGTGGAGCCGACCTTCCTATTTTTCCTTCATTCCTCCACGAGCACAAAATCCTCCTATGGGCCCGCGCTCCCCTTTTTTCCTTTTGGAATAGGCCACGTGTCACCCCCTAATTGGCTATGGGGGACACCTCCAAATTTTTTCCATGGGTCCATTTTTTACTTATTTTTCACCAAAATTTTGTAAAGTTTTCCACTTTCTCTCCGCTCCAAACCTCCACCAAATTTTGTACACGTGTCCTTGTTTTTCATTGGACATGGGCCATATTTGGAAAAAAATTTTTCTTTTTAACTTTAAGCCCAAAAAAACATAAAGGCCAAAATTCCAAATTTTCCCTCGCCCCTTCTTCCATTTGACCTTCCTGGACACATGTCCACTTTCCGTCGCGGCGGGCAAATTTTTTTTCATTTTTTCTTAAAAACCAAAATTTTCAAACTCCGCCCCTCCATGCTTCTTCTTGGCCATGTGTCCACTTCTTTTTGGGCTCTTTGGGTCAAAATTTTTTGGCATTTCGAAGCAAAAACTTCAAATTTTTCAAGTCCTCCTCTCCCCTCTCCATTTGACCCTCCCATTGACACGTGTCCAATTTTTTCATTTTTAAGCCAACGGGCCCTCTGTGTCAAATTTTTTTCCGGGTCAAAAACCCCGAAACCCCGATCAAAATTTTTTCTCCAACTCCCCCCGCCATCCACCTGATCTCCCCACCATGTGTCCACTTCCCATTGGACATGGGCCTTCAGACAAAAAAATGACTTTGAGAAATTTTCCAAAATGGAAGAAAATTTTCTAAGTGACCCCCGCCACCCACCGATCCTCCAACCAATCAAATCATGCCACGTAGGCACATCACTGTAGCAAATGTGGGGCCACGGAGCAAAATTTTCCTTTGTCAATTTTTCAAAAAGTAACAACTTATAACATTTTCCCGACCGCCCCAATAGAAACCTGCCACATCACCAAAAGGATGCAAGGATGAATTTGATGGGAAAATGACACCCGTATGCCCGTCAAAACGTAAAAAATGTAGGGGATGCCCTAGAAATCAAAAAAAATCACAAGGAGGGTAGATTTCTTGGTTTTAACTCCAATGAAACATGATTTTACATTGATTTAGGCCTGGGGAATGAGATTTTAATAGCAAACAACTTGGATTCGATCCATTTTAATTTTTTGCACGAATTTGACAAAGGGAAAATGGCTCAGCCCGAAAAAATGAAGAAATTAGGGCACAAAAGAGGGGAACTTGGAAATTTGTTTCAATTTAGGGAAAAATCATGACAATGTGAGCAATTCAAAGGCATTCAATTTTGACCTTCAAGCATATAAACTAGGTCTAAATGAACGATTTGCAAATCATGCTCAAACCTGTACCTGCACTCCTCCACTTCACTCTGCATATGCTTGAACTTCACCACATGTCATAATAAAATTATAAAAACTCGAATCATTCATTCTAGAATCCGAAGTAACCAGTTTATATTCAAGAAAAATTCATACTCCAAAACAACTAGTTAATACTCTGAAGCAAATGGGACAAATATACTCTAAAGCATTATTTATTTTCAATTTCAAGAACTCATACACCTATGACACACCATACTAACCATGATAAACTTCATGAAAACCTCTACTTAACTTAAGATGACTCATACTATGACCATGCACACTGAAACATGCTCCAAAACAACATAGGACTTCATTAAACCTGGACACTATCAATCAACGATTAGACTTGATGAAGAAAGGACACCTCATGGAGACTGTAATTACATCTACACACCATTTTCTATCAATGGAATTGACATCAATGAAAACACTAAGACATAATGGCCAACAATTTTACCTAGTTTGCAAGTCACTCCTTTCAACTAGGTCTTCTAGTACTAAATCGCATGATCAAATTTGATAAATTTCATAGTTTCTAATGAATTTTTAACTCTTCTTCAGATGAAACCACTTGAATATTCAAGTACACCATGTTAAGATGATTTTCTTAAAATTGTGTCCTTCAATTCCACCATTTAATCCCTCAAGAACTAGTTTTCATTTACACCACTTATTATGATCACCTAGATCCTAATTAAGGTAGAAACAACTCAAGGTGCACAAAATTTGAAATCAATTTCTCATTTTTTCCATAATCTCTATTATGATGTCCTATAAATTCTTAAGAATTCATATTTGAGTATGAAGGAAAGAAAAAACAACCACTCACATGTATTATTATTGGCTTGAATTCTAATAGTCCCCATGAATGCTTCCTCAAACCATCTTGTGATGATGGTCTCCGATTAAGTCATTATAGTTAAAAAATGACACCTTATTCATTTATTCTCCATGAATTACATGTACATTAGCTAGAGTAATAACTATTACATAGTTTTAACACATCTTGGACATAAGATGACCAATATATAGGATGGACCTTAAAAAGACTAATTAATTCTCGGACCTAGATCTTGACTCACATAGAGTACACAAATTTACATGCTTACTATTGATGAACTACATAAAATCAAAATAAAACCATAATTTGAAAGATCAAGAATAAGACCCAATGGATATGACTAATAGCAACACATTTAGATAGTCACATACTCAAAACCATATTTTGACACATCAACATCACATATCATTTGATTTGGTACACCATACTAAAACACCTCAACATGATTTTCATGAACACTGCACACCTTTTTTAACTCAAACACTAAAACTTATGGCTATATACTTCAACAAGACAATAAATCAAACTTTTCTTAAATAGATCAACCATACATAACTCTAATGACAAACATTTATACATACCTTGAGATGATGACATGACTCCCTACTGTTACACTTTCTTCATGACTTATTGGATTTGATGGCTTCCTTTTCTTTCCCCTTTATAGATTCTTGGCCTTTTAAGGTTTACCAGGTGTTGATATTACTCCCATCCTTTCCCTTAGATACTCAAAGGTAGGTTTTGGAAGAGGATTTTTCAATATATCAACAACTTCTTCCTTGGTGAATACATGCTCCAACTTGATGCATTTCTTGATTACTTGATGTCTCAATAAGTGTGATACTAAATTAGGATGTTATTTGTTTTAGAATGCAAAAATAGATTCTTGGACACACTGATTACACTAGTACTATCACAAAATATAGGTTTAGGTCCATCAAAATTTACCTTGTATTATTCAAAAGTTTATCTCATCCACATGAATTGAGCACAAAATTGAGCAACAACAACATACTCATCTTCACATGTTGAAAGGGCTACAAGAGATTGTTTCTTACTTGACCAAGAAATAAGACATCCTCCAACAAAGAATGCTCCACCACTTGTTCTTCTCCTATCATCCATACTTCCTTCCTAATCAACATTAGAAAAGTAATTAAAATCAAAGTAGCAACTCCTTGGATACCACAAACCATACTCAGTAGTCCCTTTAAGATATCTAAAAATCCTTTTTACTTCTTGAAGATGTGTCTCTTTAGGATCTTCTTGGAACCTTCCAACCAGCCCAACAACTTGAAATATATATGGTCTTGAAGTAGTTGCATATAGAAGGTTTCCAATCATAGATCTATATTCTGATTGATTCACTTTAGGAGATCATCCTCTTTACTTAGTTTACATCATGTAACCATGGGAGTTCCAACAAGCTTGCATTATTCCATTTGAAATTTATTCAACATCTCCTTGATGTACTTAGTTTGAGATATGAATATACCTTCTTTAGACTGATTTACTTGAATTCCTAGAAAGAAATAAAACTCTCCAAGCATGGACATTTCAAATTTCCTTTTCATAGCTTCTACGAATTCATGAGTCAAGAGTTAATTTCTTCCTCCAAAAATTATATCATCCACATATATAACAATAATCAACAAATTATATTCTTCCCTTTTGATATACAAGTTACTATCAACTACTCTTTTGAAGCCTTGTTCAATCAAGTACTTTTCAAGTCTTTCATACCAAGCCCTAGGAGCTTGCTTTAGGCCATAAAGAGCCTTTTTCAGTTTTCATACATAATCCTTCTTGTCTGTCAAAGAAAAACCATCTGGATACTCCATGTATACCTCTTCTTCAAAATAACCATTTAAGAAGGAAAATTTGACATCCATTTGATATACATTAAATCCCTTAAACCCAACATAGGCTAATAACAATCCGATGGCTTCCATTCTAGCTATAGGGAAAAATATCTCATCAAATTCAATTCCCTCAACTTGAGAATACCCCTTAAAAACCAATATACCATTGTTTCTTGTGACTTATCCATCCTCATTGAGTTTATTTCTAAACACCCATTTAGACCTAATAACATTCTTACCTTTTGGTCTAGGTATTAATTCTTAAATCTTATTCTTTCCAATTGGATCTATCTCTTCATTCATAGCCTTGATCCAACAGTCATCATTAGTAGCTTCTTCAAAATTTTGAAGTTCTAATTTTGATAAGAATGTAATATTTTCTTGGTTTTGGATACTTACCACTTTCCTGCTTGTAGTAACTCCAACATCTTTCTTAACTATGATCTTATATTCAGGATGATCTCTTATAATTTGTCTTGATGGTGCTTTGGTGTATTTACTTTCTTCTTATTAATTTATTTACACAAATTCTTATTCTTCTTTAGGATCAGTCATATATGATGTCTCCTTTGTCTTGTGAATGAACTTTGTAGGATAATATTCATCAAATTTCACACTATCAATTTCAACTATTTTATTTAACCTTTTGTTATAGTAAATTTAAGATAAAATTATTGAAGAATATCCTTAAAATATGCCTTCATCAGATCTAGAATCAAAATTACCTAGATTGTCTTTAATATTTTTGATGAGGCACCTACATCTAAAAAATCTAGAATGTTCCACATTTTTTGGTCTCCCATTCCAAAGTTCATATGGAGTCTTATCACTATTTTCTATTAGTTGCCACCTATTGAGAATGTATACATCTGTATAGATTTCTTCCTTCCAATAGCCATTAGGTAACTTAGATTCATTTAGGATAGTCCTTTCCATCTCTTGAACAATCATGTTCTTTCTTTTAACCACTCCATTTTGTTGTGGTGTTCTAGAAACTAAAAATTCCTCTTAATACCATGAACTCTAAAAAATTCATCAAATGAATCTGACAAAAATCACCTCCATTATCTGATCTAATACTCTTGATTCTTCCATTTTTCTCATTCTCAATGAGGGCCTTAAATGACTTGAAAACATCAAATGCATTTGATTTTTTTCTCAAGAAAGAAACCCAAGTATATCTTGTATAATCATCAATAAGAAGCATAAAATAATAATCACCTAATATAATTTTAGTTATCATAGGTCCATAAATATCAGTGTGGATCAGTTGTAGAGGACTAGTGTTATAATCATGTTCATTGGTCTTGAACTTCCTTCTAGTTTTCTTCCCACGAAGACATAATTTACATAATATATCTTCTGTTTTGCTAATTCTTGGAATGTTTCTCACACAATTGTTAGAGCTGATTTTGACAAGATTATCAAAGTTTACATGACCTAATATCCTATGCCACAACCAAATATCATTCAACTTACTCATAAGGAATTTTTATTTTTTAACTTCCTTCAAAATATACATGTTATTTTCAGTCCTCTTAGCTTTGGAAACAAGATTACATGTTTCTTTATTTCTAATTTTCATGCCTTATCATATAAAGATAGAATGTAACCTTTTTAAATATTTGAATTATAATGAGTAGGTTGTGCTTTAAATATTCAACATATAGAACATACTTGGTGAGAGTTTTTACATTATCCAAACTTAAATAACCTTTTCCTACAATTTTTATGGAATAATTATCACCATACCTAACATATCTTGAAGATTTTTATTCAAGGAGATGAACTTACTCTTGTCACCTATCATATGAGTTGAACACCCACTATCAATGTACCATATCATATTTTCATATTGACTATGAAAAGCTATTTGAGCAATCCGACACACCTCATCCTTTATCCTAGATTCTACAAGGCCTAAAACAAGATCATGATCTTCCTTGTCCTCTTCATTATCCTTCAATGCGAGATGAGAATGATGTACATACCTAAAAAATAGAATATCATATTTAAAAACCTAAGGGTTTTAAGCAAAGCCCTCAATATTATCATTGTAAGTAATTCAACTTGCACTTGTTTACTATCCATGATAATGCCTTAGAAGATCTCCTTTCAAGTTATTAAAATTCTCCAAAAGGACTGATATGATAAAAATTGTTGGAATAAAAATGTTCTAATAAGGGGGTGAATCATTCCTTCAAAAACCTTAACCAATTTTAAATTAACTTTTATACACCATTAACATTTAACCATGCATTAATGAGATCTCAATAATAAGCAATAACCCTCCATAAGAAAATAAACATGAAGTAGTACACGAGAACACAAGATGTAAGTGGGAAACCCTAAAAGGGAATAAAAACCACTAAAATTTTTTATGGTATTACAAACAAAAAAAGACTTAGGTGAATATTACACATCACAAGATATTTCTTTAGTGAGGCACCAACCCCTCAAGGAGCGCCAACCACTAAACCCTTTGATATCACTCACAACAAGAGACTGATATGAATATGAATCATCATAAGATATTTTGATAATAAGCTCAAATTAGCTATGCTACAACAAAGCGGTGATGGTGATCAAAATATTCACCTCCAAATTCCTTCAAACCCTAGTTCAAATACATCTCCTTTTAGCTAGTTCAAACTTGGACAAAAATGACTAGTTTTGATCTCAAAATATTACACATAAAATATCTAACATTACTCAACATGTAACACACTTGTTCATCTCTAAAATTATTTCCTCATACATGTTTCAATCACACACTTTCCTCTCTTTCAACTAGTGCAAATTTTATGTCAACCATGCACTTTATACCCTTATCAACTCTCAAACATGAAACAATTTGGTGTACCTACTTTATTTAAACCAATAAAACTTTAAAAATCCAAAAAAATCATAAAAATTCTTATTTTTCCCATTTAGGTCGTCCATGCCCAAACACACTAAAGAAGCTCAAAATCACCTCAAAACCCCATCACATGGATGGCTAAAAACCAACAACCTCATTACCATTATTATTAAATCTCTAAAATTCATTACACATGTCAAATATGACATAAAAACATCATAAATGGTCTTTAATTATCTTGAACCAATCAAATTTATCATAAATCACTCAAGAAGGCTTGTATCCTTCACCAAACAGTTGTTTCCAAGAACCTATCTCCACCTTTGGGCCTCAATAACACCCAATAAAAACTCAAATATGGCATGTAACCACTCATTGGAATCCTCTATACCTTTATATCACATATATTCTTGATATAGCTCATGAAACATCCATAAATTCAAACCACATCAAATTTCCTCTTTACTAAAATGAGCTACCTAGAAAGTAGTTTTAGGAACTCAACTAGTTTGTACCCTTTCTGTCACTTTCAAGAATGTAAAAGGCCTAAAATAAGAACAAAATTCATACATATTCACTCTCCAAATAATGGAAATCATAAAATAATGCATCTCATGCATTTGTTACCTCCATCTTCTAAAAAAACAATATTGTCCTAAGAAATAAAAAAATCTCTAAAAATTAAGTTGGTTGACCTATCAAACCTCATCATCAAGACACAAACCATATACCATTGGAAATCCCTCTTAATATAATTTCCATAACACCTTACATTTCCTTCCAACTCTAAGTGGAATACATTTAACCAAGTAAATCTTTAAAAGCTGCTCCCAAAGTTGCCTCATAAGCGCCTTAAGACCAAAGCCTTCATAAATAAGGCAAATTTTCCCCTCTATAAGCTCAAACATGATCTGAAACCATAAATTACATAAATTAAAATTCCCATACTAAAATAAGTCTCAATATATTTTGTAACTTATTTGGACAACCTTGCTTCAAACCGAACATTTAAGAAACTAGTCTGCTTGAGTGGGATCCACTCATCACTAGATGATCTATATTACCTTTTTGAAAGCTAGAGGAGTATTATACAACATAAAATAATAATAATATCATAATAAATAAATTATTTCCAATTATGATTAATATCTCTCTCCTACCACTTTTGAGTTAGGGTTTCAAGCACACAAAATGTTGTTTACCTTATTAATATTCATTAATAAAAATATGATGATGAAATGACATAATTATTCTTGTGACATGATTCTTAAATAAATGAAAAATAATCCTGAAAGCCACAAGGTCCCATGAAAATAACACAATTCATGGTGAGCATTAGAAGGTGCAATTCGAGCTAGAAAACACTCTTTCTTGGACCCTGTTTCACATAAAACATCATAACTTGCAAAATATTCTTTAGAATGACTCCAAATTTTTATCACACCTCTAAGAAACCCCTATACACCATATCCAATCATCATCATATATCAAATAGGTCTCAATATTCTCAACCCATCTTAATTATATGACTATCCCTATGGGTTGTACATAGTTTAGGTTATGTTCAACTAAATAAACATGATAAATCATCATGAAACCTCTCAAAAAGGCCCAAAAACCTTAATACATCATGTATCACTTACCTACATGACTCCATTATCTCACATGGCTATACAACTCATCTTCATGCCTCTTAAGAACCTAGACTAGGCCTAGATGAGCACCTAGACTTAGGTCTTTAACCTATATGTGCACCCTGAAACTCATGTGAGTGCCTAAAAACTATCTAATAATTCTGTCCATACCACTACGATGCTCCTCAAGCCACCAAGAAACTAAAAATAAATAAGCTCCATCACCTTGGCTAGCTAGGTCACCTAACTAGGTTTGTTAGACCAAGCCAATCTTACTAAGTCACCTAATGCCATTATGAAACCCCTTGATACTCCATGCCATAAACCTACCTAACATTCTCTGAAAAATATCCATCATCATATTTGTGCTTAACAAGATTTTATATCAATGAAAACACCTAGACCTCAACATACCGACATTCTTCATCCTTATCTAAATTATGGGTGATCGGGGCTTCCTCATCATGTAAAGCCTCTTCCTTAGACTTCTCCTCATCATTGTACTCAGTGGTTACTAAAATTCATCTTATTCTATTAGGAGGACTTGTATTATTATATGTACTTTGCTTTGTTGGATTAACCTTTGGTGACTTCTTTGTTTCCTCTTAAGTCCTTGTGCCTCTACTTTGTCCCTTGCGCCCTCTCCGTAACTTTTTCATGAAACCATACTCTAACACAACATCCTCTTCTTATTTTTCCTCCTATTCATCATATTTTTCCTTTTATTATTCTTATTATTATTGTCTCGGGAGGTGTCTCCTAGCGCACTCTTTTTGTGCCCATAGTTTTCTTTCCTTTGGTAGTTTTGGAAGGCTAGGTCTACTCCATCAATATATTTTTTGTTATTCATCCGAGATTGAGATAGACATATAATCTTACTGATTCATTCCCACTATAAGAGATACATGGGTTATATCCAATATGTATGATTCCTTCATCTCCACATATGCTGATTTGGAGGGATATACATACTTAGTGTGCGCAAGGTATGATATTCAATATCTACCTTATATCGCATCAAAATTTATCTTTTTGCATCACCGATTCTATTAATAGATTCTTGGAAATACATGTTGAGCTGATGAAATACAACTTAAGTATGAAGTGTAGAAGGATTGGACATGTAGACATAGGGTGCATAGGAGCATGCGGAATTATAACAAAATAGGGCGCACCTAGAATAGTTTCAAATTAGGACTTAGCCATTTTCCAGTTTGGGGCTAATTTTGGACGTGGAGTGTGGAACATGTTTTGTAGAAGAATTGCGAGACCACACAAAGGCTATTTTGGGACTAGTATAAGATCAAGTGCCATGCATAGTTTTGGAGCTAATAATATGATTATACTATAGTTGTATTATTAGATAATATATTATTAGTGCTTGCATGCTTTTGTATTCTCATGTAAGGGTGAATGAATATTATTATCATGGAGAATATTGTTAAAGGTGTATGGGCGGTGAAGGGAAATTCCTCACCCCTATAAATATGTATTGATTTGCATGGTTTAGATAATTCGATGTTACTATAGTGTTATGTTGCGAATTTGTTAGTGCATACAACTATGAAGACTATGTTATGTATGTATGAATCTTTTGTGTTTTGTAGTATTTAATATAATGGATCTTATTGAATAGATATTGGTGTTGGATGTATGTAAACATGGATCTTGCATGGTAAATCTGATTATAGTAATTGTTTAGTTATTCTTTCATATGGTTAAGATCTAGATCTGGTTTATACACTATGGAATACTTTATTATCTATTATGGATTTGAAATATACTTATCATCATGCTAACATCTTGAATGAGCTTCTCTAAAGAGGGACTTGGTGCCTTTATGCACTTTGTGTGAGCACTCAGCTCAAGTTCAGTGAAGTGTCAGCACGCCTTAGGTTGTTGGTGGTAAAATCTAGGCTACATCATTGGTTCCATTGTCGGGACCTCTTTTTAAGTTGTTTTCCAGGATGTTGCGTGATGAAGACATACTATTTGACCTTCATGAGTATTGAACAATGGTTAGAAGAATTAAAGGAAGAGTATGCTCACAGATTTAACACTAGACCTGAATTTAATGCACACACGTGGGTTGAACAAAATTTGTATGACGCATTTTATAAGATGTTCTTTGCTATCTTTCCTATAGAGATATATGATTGGCTTGTTGCTTATGCTTCTAAGAGGAATTTAAGGTTTCACATGCTTGTTTGGACATAGGAATAATTCTAGGAATTGCATGATGTAAATATTATTTAGATGTGATCTATGGATGTTTAGTTCCATGGTGTTACGAACAACTATATACTAGAATACATAGTTTCCACATATTCCTATCCGGACGTTCTTGAGTTACAATTCTTGAGTGATCCTAGAAGATCGTATTTACATGGTATTCCTTTGGAAATTAGGATCTTGATCATGACCCTAGATTTAGAAGAGAAGCTTATGGATAACTAAACCCCACCATGCATGGGGGAAAGAGTAGGTGTGGTGAAATATGGAGGACCTGGCAGCAAAGAGACAAAGGGAAGAAAGGTGGCTTAAGTTTAATTAAGCACGCAAGAGGGACTTGGAGAAGTAATGAGATATCGTACAAAGAATGGTGTTGCGGAGGAAGATGGATCTCAAAGGATTTGGAGCTCACGCGGAGGACATGGAGCTGGAGCATCTGAAACTCCCCCATTTGGGAAAGAATGACAAAGAACCCTCTTCGACTTCATATGAAGGTTTGTATAAAGAAATATTGATAATTGTGGGCATGCATCTAATTGTACCTAGTAACCTATCCTTTGTGCTTGGTTTTATAGATTCTACGATAGTTAACAGTAAGTAATCTAGTATGTGCGGAGAGCTACAGTAGATAGAGTCAATTTGTAGTCAATTTCAGGAGTTAGCATATTCATCTATGGTGGTGTAATAGTCATCTATTTTATTTGGAGTTTCATTTGGAGGTATCTTTTCTAGCACATTTTCACACGAGAATGTGGGTGCGCAAAATATTGGTATAATGTATGGAAGTCGACAAAATTCATAGATTATGGGAGTCCATTTTAGCATGACCATTGGAACAAAAATAAGTGCATCCTCTGGTTTGTTTCTGCTTTAAGAGGAGGATTAGGAAAGTCGGTGTATTGGGAATTGGTGGATATAGTGGATCTAGAGGTGGAGGAAACACAAGAGGTAATATAGGTTCTGGATCGGTAGGCAAGGTTTGTACCAGCCCCAAAATATTTATATGGAGATGTCTCTATGTCTGTGCTAGAATATAGAGGAATTGAAGATGCATCGATCATGTGCATATGTGTAATATATTTTGGCGTGTGAAGGGGATTGCTACTCTAGAGAAAAATACAAGACAATTTGTAAGTACATTGCAAGGGCACATGCATAGTTTCTATAGAAAATTTTACCCTGACCATAATTGTGTAGATTATACCATGTTGCGGGATGCTTTCTTGAAAGAATTTTATATCCCTAAATTTGAGAAGAATAGCATAAGCACGCTGAAAGATATTAACCGAGTGGCAATATTGAGAGTGTTCAAGAATATGATGCATGGTTCAAGACCCTTTTTCCTAGTTATCTTATGATATACATGCAAGACAACATGCTCATTGGTTCATTAGAGGAATAATCATGCCTTGTAGAAGAGAAATTTCACATAATATTTTCACGAGATCCGCACGAGGCACTTGAGGTAGCTATGCATCTTGAGGTGGTAGGGAGTGTAGAAACAAAAGTGAGCCCATTCTTGGAATCTCAGATTCTAGTGATGGCTAAACAATTAGAGAAATAATCATCTAATTTAGTGCATGAGACACACAGTGGGATTTGGTGCACAAATTTTAAAGTAGATGGACATACTAAGGATAGTTTTCCTTGTAAATCAAGTACACTCCTTGTTGTTAGACTGTGAGATCTACCACTTGGACCATAGTTCAATTTAGTTCCCATTTTTACAACACATGATAAGAGATAATGTGTCCTATTCCTATAATATTTAGAAGTATACTAGTCATGATACTAAATATTACAGGTTGATTGATCAGATTCATGATGCCATTGATATTGGCATATGACAGATTGGTGTTACAAATAATTCTAAGGAGAAAGGTGAGCATCATGACCATGATCATAATGAAGGGCACTCTGATGGAGGTCATGGTAGAGGTTGAGGTTACCGAGGAGGATTTAGAGGCCGAGGTTGCGATGGTGGAAGAAGTGATTTCCCTTGTGGAACTTGTTATATGTGTGGATCCCCTTATCACTATAGGTGTGAGTGTCCACAGAACATTGTTTGTTATTTTTGTGGAAAGAACCATAACTATGAAAAGTGCCTAAACTTGTATGAACATTTGAGTAAGAAAAAAGTAGGATAACAAGGACGCAGGAATGGTTAGAGTACAGCGTGCCATGGAAGATCAATGGATGTCAAAGTTAGCACCGGATCCTAAGTTGGTACCTGTGAAGATTAATACACACGTTGAGGATTTGCGTGCCATTAACATTTCAAAATAGAATCTGACAATTACTAAGGAGGAGGTTCTAAATGCAAAGTATCCAAACCCTATGCATTAGAAGGAGGTTTATCAAGAAACCATGGAGGTGATTCGAGAATTTGTAGGGTGAGATATAGTGTTTGAAAGAGTAGTCACAGAAGTTAGAATAGAAGAAGGCAGCTGAGCTCCATTAGACAGATGTTGATGATCTAAAGGAGGTTTGCAAGATGTTGTGCCAAGAGAACATCATTCCTTTTCTAGGAAATTGGTTAAAGGGAAACACTCTCTGTGACTGGGATTGAGCATGAAAGGCATATTTTACATGCTAACCTTCCCCCTCATAGCCTAGATTATGACAAGGAGATCACTCTGAATGTTATTGTGGATGGTTGGATTTTGAGTAATATTCTAATTGATACATGCGCGGAAGTGAATGTACTCACTTTGGACGCATGGGTTCAGATGGGAAAACCACCATTGCAACCATATTCAAATGTGTTGTTTATGGAAAACATGACTAAAGCCACATCTATTGGAGTTTTAAATGATGCATCAATTACTATACAAGGGGAAAACTTTATTGGAGACTTTGAAGTCTTGGTTCTACACGAAGTGGAAAGTTTTCCAAAGCACCACCAGGTGCCCTTGGTGTTATGTAAACAATGTTGGTTTACACTTCAATAAGGGGTATATAAGTTTTGAGAACAAGGAAGAGTATGTCGTTATTCCCTTGATCGATAGGAAATATGCACCATATGTAGATCCCTTAAGTGAAGAATATTTAAATAGAATTTATGTGTGCACCATTAGAGATCTAAAATTTCCCGAGCCATCAAAGGAAGGAGTTCTCCAATGGGATGATACATAGTCCATGAGAAATAATACAAGTGTTACACTATGAAAAGCTGGCCTTGTAGTCATTTCCTCATATACCTTCTTTCTAACTCAAGTGCATTGGCCTATCACCAAAGCATGTGCTAGGAACTCACCCAAGGAGCTCGGGGCATTGAGCCCCTTGTTTACGTGAGCCTTGGGAGAGTGTTCTTCCATTGATGGAGAATGAGTTGTAGGAATGTAAATATAGACATTCACTCAAAAACAAAAATACAGATAATGTATCCGTGCACGAGATGCATCATAAATGGGAATGAACATTGCAAATAAGCATAATAAAACTAGATCTAACTCATAATAACATGAATAACCAGAATCACACACATACATTGATTTATAAACATTTACAATTGCCTCATTACATCAAAAGGATCCTATAGAACAAATACATCATGGAATATTATCTTAAACCCTACAAAAATACTTTACAGAGATATTTCTTAGCTATTCCACCCATTAAAACCCTTGTTCATACCCAAATCCATGCCTAATATGCTTAAAACCCTTCTTGTAAGCATTTTTGCAATGCCTTGTTACTACTCAATACCCTCTCTAACCCTACTAGCATTCTAACAGCACTTCATTGCCTCCTTCAACTCTCCATTTCCCCAACACTTTGTTATTACTCTCCTCCTCTCTATTTCAGACCCAAGCACTCCTTTAAATAGGATCTAGATGCACCACCTTGGTTTCCTTCATGAACAAATCACATGCCAAGTGGAAGTGTGGTCCTCCATGGTCAAATTCCTATGCCATCTTGCAAATTCCTCCACTACATGTAATGATCATCTTGGGAATATTCCTTACGTGGAATATTATTTTCTTGACCTCCAAGGATCCAAGATGGAACCTTATCCATTTGACACGCCTACTTAGTATTTTCACGTGTTTCTCCTATGAAAACTTCTTCAAAATATGGATAAGTCCCCAAACCTTCCTACTCCTACGTGTGCCAACCTCTTCTCCCGCTTGAACCTTTCACTTGCTTATTTTTTCAAGAGCGACTTCCTTCTTTATTACCTCTCACATACGATGACTTATTACTTAGGAATAAGTCAATTCAAGGCCCAACATTACCCCACACTACGCATGTTGTCTATCCTCGGAAACACTCTTCCCTTCCACCAAAGAATAAATAATAGAGGAAATGAAAGAATCTACGATTGAATAAAGAATGGAAGAATCCTACTATTGTTGCATGAGAAGTGGGAAATATTTATTCATGAGGGATTTAATATTAACCCAAACATCCACCTAAATTTGTGTATGTTGAAGTAATTTACCCACCATCATGCTAACCTCGTCAAAAATCATCGCATCCCCCTTATCCTTCAACGATATCTTCAATGCTTTCCATCTACTTGCTAAGGTCTCTCAGCACATCCATCCTATGAGTGACTTGGGGGTACAACTATTTTAGTTTATTTTTAATTGAAACCCTTAAGGTTTCGATCACCTTTGATTTCTTCTCTACCTTGACCAAGATCTTATCTCGATCCCCCTATTGCCCTTATTTTTCTCTTGAAATTATTTTAGATCTCGCTTCATGGATGAAAACTAATATGCTTGCTACTTTGTCCCTGTTGCCATAGTTTTCATATACAACTTCTTCCATTTGTGTCATGGTCTTCACTACAAGTAAAGAACTCAGAGTAATGAGTTGGTATCTCCCCAATCTTTAACTTCTCTTCCTTCTTCTCGCACACCATTACTTCTTCCGCTGATTTTAATGCAAGTTGATTCCTTTCCATGGTGAGTATACACATTAATTCTTCCAAGAAATGCAAGGTTGAATCATATTTTTGTTCGGGAGGGGCTACTTTTGTGTGTTTCACTTGATAATGGCATCTAAAATGGCCTTTATCTTCTTATGGACTTCGTGCACCTTCACCTTTTCATCCCTTAGCTCACACCTTAACTGTGCATTAATTAACTCCTTTTTCTTTATCTCTCTATCCCTCTCAATGATATCCTCATTATTATTCTCAAGTTCCTCCTCTAAGGCTCTTATTCTGTCATTTCTCCCAAAAGTCTTACCTCCACTTCTACTGATACCTTGTTGAGTGTGTTACAAACTTGCTCATCCGATAGCTATTAGGCATTCACAAAGGGTTTATTCCCTTGACACTGGTGCCTTCATCAACATGTCATTATTTACCTCAAACTCGGGTTCATCGACGTGGGACTCAAAATCCTAGGAAAATATTTTCCTAGTGCATGGGTACACACTTTCTTCATCAAAAGAAGACCAAGCTAGGAGTTGGTCTATGGGCACTTTAATTTGGAAGTGTGTGCAATACCTTGCTTGGATCATTCATATAATTCATGTTGTGCTCTTGTACCACTACCATGACATTTTTACCTATGTTGCCATTAAGAAGCTTCTTGCTAAGTGGGGTCTCGACCATGCTCCCATACTCCTTTTGCATGCTCGTGCTACCTTTTGTTTCCTTCAACACTTCATCGGTGCTTTGCTCTACCTCTTACTCAACTAATTATTAGATAATACCCACCACCTCCCTCTCTATAGTATTATCTACCTTCTCCTTGATCGGGGTCGGGGTATTCTGATCATAAATGTCTACCTCCTCACTTCCTCATTTTTCATGCACGCCCTCTTCATACTCATTCCTCTCTTCATCCCCTTATTCATCAGACTCATGTACATTGTACACAAGAGGATTATAAGCTCCTCCACACTCATTGTTTTCTTCTTGGTCTCATGGCCTTCCACATTCTTTGTTTCCTCCGAATCTGAGCTCTCACCACCTTCCGCTTCTTCTTAACTAAAGATCCCTCTAACTCTGGGGACAACTCCCTTTCGGAGACCCCTCTCTTAGGTGACTTCTCCTTCTCCTATGTGGGGGACTTATTTTAGCAAACATAAGTGCTTGTGCTTGTGCCTAACTCTTGTGCCCCTATAGTCTTCTCTGTATGCAATCTTGGTGCCTTTTCTACTAGAATCTCCTCTCATTCTCTCTTCTTTATTACCACTTTATTCCTTCTAGTGGGGTCTTCTAGGATTGATAAATTATCCTCAACGTAAGCACCCTTCCAAATGCACCTTATGAGCAGTCATCATGGTGTCACAAGTGTAAGCCTTAAATCTCTTAGCAGGGGAGGGGTCCTCATTCGGGTACTCCCAAACAAACTTATCCGGCCCATCGGGAACCCCAATTTCTGAAAAGACAATAGTTAGGAGCACGTTACCAAACATGATCTTATATCCATCGTGTGAAACATCTATAATATCTTCTACAATAAAATATGAGAGGTTGTAGATGGTTCCCTTTGATATCTTGCTAGAATAAGTTTAACCAAATCTTGTTTATCTTTGTCCATCTCTCCTTCACATTCGGTTTGTGACCGGTGCATGTCCATCCTCATAACAAGGTTGATTATTTTAGAAATTCCAGATTACCACAAACCCTTTTTGTAATTACATGCTTCAACAGTTTTCTTGATGGCCTCCTCATCACATAAGTCATCATCTAATAACTCTCCTTCATAGATCATACTAGTGAACTTGGAAATCAACTAAGGATTTATGCACATTCTTCTTCCTAAAAATTAAAGGTGATCCTCATGCATGCACGACATCAACCATTGGTATAGTCACTCGGGTTTTCCAAAATAGGGCAACTCATAGAGTTGCGAAGCTGATCTTCTCCATCTTAACCTTTACTTCATCATCATAAATGGGCTTCCCATCTAGTGTCCTCTTTTCTATAGGGTGAACCAAATCTAACGCCATCTCCTTTTCCATGGTGCTTGTTCTATGGTTATAATAACATATGGAAATATTTCATATATGAGACATCCATTCCTTTCCTATAAATATGCCATCTAGGTATCTTTGCATCTCTGCATACCAATCTTCATTGAAACTGGTAAAAATAGTTGGTTTTACTTTTCAATTTCCATTCTTCGATGGAACATTTGATCCCTTCTTTGGTGCCATATTTTTCCATTGGGTTCCTATAACTTCTTCCTTTTCTCCTTACCTTAGCTCGATAAAATATTTCTGCTCCAATCCTCTATGAAAATTCCTTCAAATCTCGTGCCCTAACTCTGCAACCCTAACTTGGAAAACCCTTCTTCCACAAGATGACGTAACACCCGCAAAATCCTCCAAACAAACTCCTTCTCTCACGCTCGTGTACTCCCTTTCCACTTTGGTTCATATATTAAATCTTGTTGAATATTTTACACACAAATATTCTCAAATTCTCTTCGCACAACTCTTATTTTGCAAGGATGCCCTATTTTGCGAGAGCTCTTCGATAACTTAAAATGCAAGGTAAAATAATAATTCATCCTCGACATACTATTTATATTTTTTTTTTTTTCCGCATAAACCTCAATGCCACCTATAAACACATTAAAGTTAGATTTTTACAATGCCATCCTTCTGTATTCTATCTTACACTTTTCCTCCATGCGAAAACCTACGTGAACACTCCCACAACATTATGGCACTCAACAACTACCTCAACCATAGAAATCTTTACACCTTCTCCCACACCGAAGTCAATCTTCCTCTATGTCTTGGACCAAGTTCTTTCCGCTGCCTACCTCATGTTGCTCCTACACTTTTTCCTCGTATCGTGGTTTCTATAAATATTTTTGACACAAATATTCTCTCATGTTCACCTCTTCTACCCGCACTCTTCTGATCCCACACATATTTGACTTTATAATCTAGGCCAATAACAACGATTGTTTCTAGTTCTTACCGTATTCTTCCTTTACACTCCACCCCACACTAAATAGATGCGTGAGCCTCTGCACATATAAGCCCTTTGAAAATTAAGTGGCTACCAACACACAAACGTGCCCACAAAAAAACATACCAAAAGACAAAGAAAAGAAATGAAGAAAGGAAAATGTATTAAGGGAAATCCTAAGCTAACTGACAATACTACCTTATTTACAAACACCCATAAGCCTTATTTATAGTAGGGATTTAGCCTACTTCCATTGAAATACTCGGGAATTCATGTTCTATCCAACGCTTGAATCAAGTATATGGGTAATATAATATGGTCCCAACCAATGGACCTTGAGCTTCCCAGGATGGCACGAAACTTAGAATCATAAAGTAAAACCATCTACCCAACCTCAAATTGTTTATTCTTTATGTGATAATCATGTCAAGCCTTTTGTCTCACCTTCTCAGTCTTCTGACTCCACTTAGAAAGTGATCACCTTTCATCTAACATCATTAGCTTGTCAATGTGCTCTTACAATGCTTGTTCATCAACCAATCCTCCTGCATGCATAATATGTAAAGAGGGTAGCATAAACTCTATAGGAAAAACAACTTCCACGCCAAAGACCAATTAGAACAGTGTGGATTTTTTCAATCTCTTGTAATTTGTTCTATATGCCCATAGTATGGTTGAGACTTTGTCATCCCAATCCTTCCTCCCAACATCAAAAATATTGGTAAGTGTATGAATCAATATCTTGTTAAATGCCTCAGTAGTCCCATTATCCCGAGGGTGATAAGGAGTAGTTTTGTGATGAGCCACCATGAACTATGCCGAAAAAATCCTGACAATCTCATTCAAAAAATGAGTACCCTAGTCACCAATCAAACTCAGAGGGCACCTATACCTGCTGATTATATTTTCCCACGGGAATCTTACTACACGTGGTCATCATGCAATCCCTTATAAGCACTTCCTCTACCAACTATGTTAGATAATCAATGCAAGTAATGACATAACACGAACCCATCCTTTACATGGAAGGTAAAATATGGCCTACAAAATGAATTTCCCCTTTCGAATGGTTCAGCACTAGCTGTTAGTCTCAATGTCATTTCATTCCTTTTTCCTGGCTTACCAAGGCACTGATAATGATCACAGGACTTGCAATATTCAATAAAATCATTGTAAACCATATCCAACCAAAGGCCATCTAAGAGGATCTTACATGCAGTCGCATTCCCTACATCATGTCCTCCCACAATTCCAACATGGGAAATTTATATGATTACGGGGTGCTCATGCTCAAGCACGCATGGGTGAAAAACCTCACATGGACTATATTTTATAAGTCTCAACTAATTAACATGTGGGGCGCAGTGCATATGGATCACTGATTCCTTTCCAAAGTCTTCATTCCCTTCAGTGCCACACCCTTTTTGAGAAACATAGAAATATCTTCCAAGTCTAAGGGAAAGCATTGTAATTTGAATAGTTACGCATCTTGAATTATATCCTCAATGCTCGTGCTTCCTCTCCTCTCTAGAGTCAATCCTTGATAAATGGTCAGGCCCCAAATTACTCTTACCTAGCCTTACAACAATCGTAAACTCAAACTCCCGAATATACAAGACCCACCTCGCATATGCACCCTTGCAAGACATGCTTGTTCACCAAGTACTTTAATGCCATGTGGTCCATGTAGAATACAAAGGGTATTGCAAGAAAATAGTGCCTCAATTTTTGTAGCTCGTAAATCATCGACAATGCCTCGCGCTCTGTGGTAGTATCATTTTTTTCTACTGGGGTTAGCTTCCTACTAGAAAAACACAAGGGATGGTCAGAAATTCTCTCTCCAAGTTGTGCTAAGATTTCCCCAATTGTCATCCATGAAGCATCAACATGTACGTGGAATGGCTTATCCCAAGAGGGAAAACGTAATATGGGCATAGTGATAAGCCTATTCTTCAATGTGTTAAAATCCATTTGTTGCACCTCTCCCCAATGAAATATACTTTTGTGCTTCGTAACTCCTCTAACGGTGTGGCAATCTTGGCATAGCCCTTAATAAATTTTTGGTAATACCTCATATGCCCAAGGAATTCACATACGTGCTCGGCTAGTCATTTCCCTCAAACGCACAATAAGAGAAACTTTTCCATGATCCATGATCCGTAAACCTCTACTTTAGAACTCTACTACATCACATAATTATGCTATTATACTTTCAAATTTTGAAAATGATAGATTGATTGAATATTAGAGCTTTAGTGAATGATTATCTAACACTATAGAAAGGAAATTGTAGATAATAGGAAAGAATTCAAACTCTAAACACCAACAATTTTATCTTGGAAACCCCAATGGAGGAAAACCAGTCAGGAAGGGGAAAATGCTCTTTCTTCCCACTTTTATTGGTCAATTATAAATAATTACATATTACAAGAAGTATAAAATGGAGACAAAAATGTAAACCTCTCCTTTCCTATGCTTGTTTTCTTTGTTTCTACACCTTGCTCCTACAATTCCACTTCGGCATTGAAGATCTTGCTCACTTGCTCTCATTAAACTTAAACCTTTTCTCTTTGATCTCTTTGGATCTTTGAATGCCCAATTATCTTTCTCCTCATTATATTTATAGCCTTCTCCCATGTCCTCCCGTGCACTAGAGAATGGGAAAGACCATGGAGAGAACAGACACACGATGAGCACTTCAAATTTGCATCCATTTGTGCTTCATTTCTGTTTTATGTTAAAAATTTTAGGATCACCACCCTAAGAATACCAGTGGTTTTAGGACCACTTCCTGGTTAGGCGGTACTTAAAGAACTACTACCTTGTAGGGTGGTATTTCGTAACCACCACTCTTCATAGAGTGGAGGTTCTATCCAGAACCTCTGTTTACCTCATTTTTCTTCAATTATCCTTCTTGGTGTTAATGGAACTGATGAAGTGGTGTGTTTTCTAGATCCATATGGATCATACCTCCCCTGTATAGGAGGCTTTTGGTCCCAGAAAATATTAGTGGGGGATTGGTAGAGAAATCAACTCCCTCTCTTACTCCTTTGAGTACCACTGGGTCTACCTTGGTGTCTTCTCTCATCCAACTTGCCAAGATTCCTATGGATCTCTGCTTTATTACTCTAGTGTTGCATCCTCCTCTAAGTTTCCTTGAGTAAAATCCTCTTTGGAAGGCATCTTCTATAGTTTTCCTTCTTTTTCATGCATAAATGAATTTAGTAGGTGTGATCTCTTGCAACTTTCTATCATGTGCATCTGCATGAAGTGTAGCTGAAGGTTTCTTTCCCAACCTTCTCAAGTACGGAAAAGTTCCCATAATATAGTGGTTTAGTCCTTCTTTATTTAATTTTCCTCTTGAGATGGATTGGTCAAATCCTCTCTATGTATGTTGCTGATATAATCGAACTATTCCTTATATCTCCTCTTCTCCTTGCGACCCACGGTCAGTCCGGTGAATCGGTAGATAGATATGGTGACTACATAACATAATTTTTTCTCCTTATATGAGTAGTTATATGGTGGCTTCTTCTACAAAAAGAAAAGTGTTATCCAAAATATTTGTGCTCTCGGGTCCATTTCACTTTACTTCTAATGAAATTAAACAAAATTGATGATTTTACTTAATAAGTCTTAGTCCTTGGTTGGCACTTACCATAGCCTTCTTTGATTTGATCTAATGTTCTGGATTGTAAAATTGACTCCGTCCTTAACCCATCTGTACTAGTTCTCCCTCTTTATGAACACAACATCCTTGGTATACAAGTAATGACTTCTGAAGACAATGTCAAATGCATCAAGTGGAATGATATCAACATCTAATACATCAATATATTGGGTATTTATCCCAAACTTAAACTTACACTTTATTTTAACTTGTATTTCTACACCCCTCTTCACCCATCCCAATGGGTATGGATGAACCTAAGGAGGTGATCATTGGATATTATTGGTCTGAATCTAAAGTTGCTAAGAAAATTGAGTACATTACGTGACTTCCAGGATCTATTCTTTAGAGGCTATCATGAATTAAAAGGGGTACATGAATCTTAAAGAGAAATGAGAATCAAGTTAAAGGAAGTTGCACGCCCGAGTTTAGAAGAGGCCTTATAGGATGAATCCAAACTTGCGCGTCAAGGTGAAAGAAGAAATTGAAAAAATGCTGAATTCTGGAATCATTGAGCCCATCGAGGAGTCAAAATGGGTGAGCCCTATGGTGATCATTATCAATAAGGATGGGAGAATCATAATTTATGTGGGTTACGAGGATTTGAATGCTACATGTGTAATATATCACTTTCCCACACCATTTAATGAGGAAATATTGGAAGGAGTTATAGGAGTGCGAGATCGACTCCTTCACTTATGGATTCTCGGGTATCATTAGGAAATGATAGCTCAAGAGGATGAAGAGGAAAAATTTCACCACCGAGTGGGAAGTTTTGCATACATGGTTATGCCTTTTGTATTAAAGAATACACTGCAGTGTTTTCATGCATTGTGGTGCAAGCGTTCCAAGACTTTATTCACAAGTTCTTGCAGATCTATTTGGATGATTAGGAATTCTATGGGCTTGTGAAGGATCACTTTGATAGATTAAGGATCATCTTAGAGATATTTCTTGAGTTGAGTGTCTTGTTAAAAATCAAGAGGTGCATTTTTTCTACACCCTTTGGAATTTTTCTAGGACATATCATCTGTAATAAATTTTTCTAGTGGATCTGCTAAGGTTGTTGTTTTTGGGATTAGAAGAACCATATAGCCAAAGTGGGGTGTGTGGATTCTTTGGGCACACAAGGTACTTATGGAAAGTGTATCTAAGGTTATGCCAAGATCATTGCACCCTTAGAGGAGTTATTAAAAGGAAAACACAAGTTCTATTTGCGTGAGATGCAACAACGCACATTTGAGACACTTAAGGAAAGGCTTACCACAATACCTTTTTTTGGTTTTCCTTCATGGTCCAAGCCATTTCACATTCATTTATATGCCTCTAGCATGGCCATTGGCATGGTTTTAGCCCATCCTAGAGAAGGGATTATTAATCATCCTATTTTCTTTGTGAGTAGGAAGTTAACTCCAACAAAATAGAATTACACAACTACAGAGAACAAGGCCTTGTCCATGATCTACTTGATCCATAGGTTTTGATAGTATTTTTGGCTATCCCATTTATCTTTCATACAAACCACATGACATTGAATTACTTGGTGAACAACCATGTTTTACAAGGTTGCATATGTCGTTGGGTTCTATTATTTTAGGAGTTTAACTTTATTGTGGTGGTTAAGCTAGGAAAGAGTAATTTTGGTCCAGATCATTTATCAAGGATTCAATCGGGAGAGGATGCACAAAGCATTGAGGATACAATGTTAGATGCATAAATATTTAGATTGAACCGTGTTGGAGTGCCCAATTTCCTTCAACACTTTTATTCTATTCATGATATTGTAGACTCTATGATGGACATCCTTATAGTTTGGATTTAGTATGGTGTTAGATGTCAGATCCTGGATTATTGTTGAATCTGATTATATATGATGCATGGTGATTATTAGAGACACTCATATGTGGATGATGATATACTATTGAAATGGATGTTTAATGAAATTTATTTTGACATGTGATTTTGGAGATTATGATTAAACCTAGAAAAGGGAAATTATTTGATGAGGATATAGTTGTCGATATAAATTGTAAACGATTTCGTTGATTGTGTTGGTGCCATTTTTGAGCTTGCACCATGTTGCCCTAATTTTCCAAATCTGTATTTGCTCAAAAATGTTTTACCCTTTGAATTGATGGTCTGTAATTCTTCCCCTCCATTTGAAATGCTTTAAAAATTCTCACAAACTTGTTGTTTTGCCCTAATTTGAAGGAATATTCCAAGTTTACCCTTTTCGTGCCCTAGTTTTTCCAATTTTACGGGCTATGTCATTTTTTCCCTTTGCCAGATCATGGAAAAATCAAAATTGATCAAATCATACTTGTTTGTATTTGAAAATCCAAATCCTAGATCGAAAATGTTCAAAAACAAGGTTCGTCGATTTAAAATCAAAAAATCTGCCATCCTTGGTGAAAAATTGAATTCTAGGGCATCCTTTGAATTTTTGTATTTTGACGGTCATACGGGCGTCATTTTCCCATCAAATTCATCCTCAGAAGGTATTTACAATGTGGCGGCTTCTAATTGGCTGAGGAAAAGTGATGAAGTGTTGTAACTTTTCATTTTTCACCTTTTTGACAAAATGGGGCATTTTTGGGCCTAGGGACCCGTTTTATCCAAATTTGCCTATGTGGCGGCTTCTAATTGGCGGGGGATGGCGGCTGGTCAGATTCCCTTAAGGTTTTTAGACCTTATTTTGCAAAAAAGTTAAAATCAAAATGTTGTGCGAAACCCCTGTAGCCAACCAGAGGAGGACACATGGAAGTATTTTTGGTCAGAGGAGATTCGGGTGGTGGAGAAAATTTATGAAATTTTGTGTTTTTGGCTCAAACTGTTGAAGTAAATTTTTGGCCCGAAAGCCTACAACCAATCTAGGTGAGACACGTGTAACATTTTAAGGGTCAAAGGGGGGCGCAGGTCAATGTTGAAGTTTGTGAATTTTCAAAAATTTGTAAGGGAGGTTTGAAGGAAGAAAGGGAGACTTGGACCTGCAGTGAATAGGAGAGTGCCATGTGGCATGGATAGTTTTGGAGGCACGGGCCCATGGAGACAAAGTGGAGAATTTTCCCTTGGCTTAAAGGGAGTAAAATGAAGATTAAGCCCGCAGGTCCTCAGCAAATGAGAGATGGACGTGTGGCAGAGGGCAAGGCGGGTTGGCGGGCCGACAGAGGCAGGAGGGAATTTTTTCCCTTTTGCAAAAAGACTCAAAATCAAAATTTGAAGCGCTAGCCTGCTAGCGAATCATCAGGAGACATGTGGTGAGGGAGAAATCGAAGGTGTGGGCCTGTGGGGAAAAAAGTGAAAAATTTCCAAAAAATCAAAAAGGTCAAAATGCACAGAATTGAAGCACGATTTCAATGGGACCCACCATGTGCCACGTGTCAGCTCAAAAATTCAAAGGTAGAGGGTGGGGAAAAAGTCAAAAAGACAAAAAGTAAGCCCAAATTGATTTCCAATCATTTTTTTCCATGTGTTCAGACCTTATCCAAAAATTAAAAAGGTAACTCAAGCTTATTTCTAAGTCCGCATCTTCCACGTGGAGGGCTAGGATTAAAAGATGGATAAGATCGAACGGTTGTTATGCATCCATTTGTTTTGACCACCATGGGAGCTCCAGGAAGCTTGGAATCATGATTTTTGCATCAAAATTCATCAAATTTATAGTGATTTTGTGTCTTCTTGGCCTTCTAGGATCATTGGCATCACTTTCATGGCTTAATTCTTTGATTTGAGCTGATTTTGAAATAAATTTTTGCCCCTACCCAAGAAAACATGTGAAATGTCAAAATCAAAAGTTGCAGAGGTAATTTAAAAAGGTAAAAAGGTGAAAATGATGAGTAAAAGGTGTTTGCATGCCTCAATGATGAAAAACATGCCTCCAAGATGGATAATGATCCAGATATTTGTAAATAATTAATCTTTTTGGCACACCTGGCAACCTGTGAATGTTTTTCTGTTTGATGTCATTTTCATTAAATCATGAGGATTGTTTTGTAACAAACTTGATCCCATGGCATATTCTTTGCTTGGGAAAGAAGCCTCCAATGTGGCATGAAGTATATAATGCATTTTGGGGAAAATTTGAAAAATCACGAGAAAATTCTCGAGAGAGAGAGATCATTTTTAGAAACCCACCAAAGAACAAGAATAATTTCTTTTGTGTTGGATCTTCATGTATGAGATTTGGTTACTAGTGTATAGCCATCACATAGCTCGAGATTGGTCATGAAACTCTCCCCTACTAATGAATCCAACAAGCTTTTGAGTTGATCTCTGTTTTTACGGGCAATATGATGTCTGTTATCATTTTTAAATGCCTGAAATAGTTTTCATTGTTCTTGTTGCAATCTTGCATTGAAAGTCTTTAGAAATCACACAGAATCACCATTTCTTGTTGATAGTTTATTGAAATTTGTAATCTCATGTTCATATGAGCCTTTATCGATAAAGAGATAAACAAATTTAAAATCACTTTACCTTTCTTGACTGTAGAGATTTCTTGTAAGCCTTTTGGGGCACCTTAGGTGTGGTTTGATCAAGGATTTTTGTGTTTAATTGAGTTCTTTACTTCAAGATTTTTGGTGAGTTCTCAAATATTGTGTGAAGAGTGCTTTGCATGGGCTACCATTTATGCCTCTTGGTTGAAATCATGTCTTGATTATTTAAAGCATTTTATCTGATAGTTGTTCAAGTATTGTAGAGGTTGTCAAAGATCTAATATATCCGAGTTTGTCTCATCAATATCCCACCAAAAAAATCATTCAAACAAACTAATCCTACCCATACTACCCCTGCATCTGCATTATGTGTCAAAAAGGATCTAACCCATCTACAAAAATGCATAAGGAAAATCGGGATCATATAATGTCTTTAGTAACCCTTTCCTTGCATTGAAATATCTCCATAATTTGGGAGTGACAACTTGTGAAAGGTAGATTTGGAGTGTTGATCATATTTTCCCAAGGCCTTTTCATACTATTTACATAAATTTAGGGATATCTTCATCTCCTTCACCATTTGGGGGTTACAATATAGGTTCTCTTACCTTGGTTAAAAGGCACAACCTAAATTAGTGAGTGTCAGATCAAATCCTTTCAAAGTGCTATCCATATCTCCACAAATCTGAGTGCCAGTTAGATCACATCCCTAGTTATAAAATGACACACATCATTATCTATCTAACTTCAAGCTTCATGCCATATCTCTAATGCTGCTTAGACTGAAAAGGAGAACAAATTTGGGTACCAACACTTTTGGCACCATTTAGGGACTTCTTGGAATTTCTTGGTGTTTGTGGAGTGTTTGAAGAGTTTGAGCATTTTTGTATTCAAGTATTTGAGCTGCTACATTGTTAAAATATCATTCTATGCTTCATATCTACAAGTTTTAAACAAGGGTTTCAAGTTTTGTCTGCCCTTTTTCCATTTCCTAGTAGTTCATACACTTTGGGTGCATTGTGATTGATTGATTTAAGAAGAAGAAGGTCTGATTTATAAATCCTTACAAAGGTTTCAGTACTAGAAAACATTTGACAAATTATTTTAGTGCATTCTTGCACAACTAAGGTGAAATTCCTTAGTGGTGACTCCATGTTGATTTGATCTTGAAAATACCAGTTGTCTTACCTTTCTGTCATTTATAATTTGTTGCTCAAATCTGTAAAACTGGAAGGAAGAAGATCTCTCTTCATCAAGGAATCGATAAGAAGTTGTTTACATATTCAAGAAACTCAGAGCTAGAGGGGAGAAAGGTGTGGAAGGTTGTTGGAGACTTGACTACAAGAAAGGAGATCCCTATTGTTGAGTTTGAAAGTGAGCAGCCTGTTATTGAGGATTGCAATTCTTCTTCAAGTGGATCTTATTCAGACAATCATATTGCTGATTTGAATTCCCCATCGGTGAGGGACCTTTTGTGCATTTTAAAGGATTGATCCTAAATCTACTCCTATATTTTATAAATTTGCTAGAGATCATCAAGAAGGAGAACCCTTAAGAGAGATTTGTTTTTAAGATTTCATTCCCATTCCCCAAAGACCTCTCACTCCTCATCATTTTTTTCTCCTCTAAGATCACCTCCACCAAACAATATGGCTCAGCCTAGACGTCTATTTTTTTTTAACACCTTTGGTCCTATAAATTTTAGAGGAATGGATGGTTACCCAAATGTTGTCCCATAAGATGTCAGAAATAGGTTTCCAAAATTCTAGGGTAACAATGCTATTACTGGTGATCAGCATCTCAAAATTTTTGATAATATGATGGAAGATTTTGAGATAGATTTTGAGGATGTGTATATCAAATTGTTTATTCATACACTAGAAGAGGATGCTAGGGATTGGTACAAGGCTCTACCTGAGAATTTTATTGACTCTTGGACTGAAATGAAGAATGCATTTAGGTTTCAATATGGTGACAAGACTGATCCTATATTTCTTTTGTCTGAGTTTGAGAATATCAAGAATAACCCTAATGAATCAGTCCACGACTTCAACACAATGTTTAATAAAACTTTGAGAAGGTTTCCTGTTAGTTTGAGTCCTTGTGATGAATTTTGTTTAATCAAATATGTAGATGCATTTGATAAAAAGGCATCCTATTACCTAAGAGACAAGAACCCTACCAATCTAAGACAAGCTTTCACCATGGCACTTCAAATTGAAAATAATATCAAGGCTATTGGGAAACCTCTCAAGAGAGATGGTGTAAAATTGATAAACCCTGAAAAACCTCAAGCTAGCAAAGGTGCTGATTTAGAAGAGGTTGTGAAAAATTTTTGCAGGGGCTATCAAAGAAATCTCATACAAGTTGGCAAGAGCTAAGAAAGGAATTAGGCAGACTTCACAAGGTCAGCCTAGGCAGCAAGCACAAGATAGATTTGGCAATCACCATAGGAATGAGTAGAGGTTTGATGAAAAGGTAAAGGGGCTATTGGGTCTACAAGTAAACATCCTCAAGCACGTGAAGGAAGAGAATGTTACACGATCCCTTAACTACTAGGGTTTTTGTTGTTGAATAAGTTTCTAATATTGATTGGTGTGATAGGTGTTTTATACCCCATCCTCCATATGAATTAGACCAGCAAGAGGGTGGAGTTAATAATGATGATGGTATTGATGATGATATTTTCATGGTGGGTTGTTCTTCAAGCTCACAAGGAGGAGCAACATCTACTAAAGTAATAAGTTCAAAGACTACTGCAACCTTTTGGGATTACATAAAATGGGTACAAGGATTGCTTCCCCCTCATACTCTTGAAGTTAATGTAGTGCAAGCTTTTGAAATTCCTAACAATGACTTTGAATACTTAATAACTTTGATGATTAATAAGTATGATGGTGGTATCCCTTCGAGGAAGATAGACAATTGTTGATGAATGATGTTGTAGATCAAGGGAAAGATTATAACACTAGAAGAAAAGTTGTTAAAGGAAGTAGGCCTCAAGCCAAACCTAAAACACCCTTGCTCACAAGAATTCCAAAATAATCTCCAAGGAAAGAAACACTTGCTAAAATCTCTACTGTCCCAAGCAAAAATTACATTCCTCCTCATGCCCAAGCTGTCAAGAATCCCTTACCATCTAATGAATCTTCTTGTCTCCCTTCCAATGTTGTTTTTCCAAAGAGTTTCCCCTATGACATAGCCCAAGTATTGAGCCAAATTAAAGTGAGTGTTCCAATCATTGAGTTACTTAGAATACCTGAGCACAAGAAGAGAGCATTTGAATACTTGGGATTGAAGGAAGAAAAGAGTACCCCAAATAGAAATGTAAATGTTGTTGAAAATCCTCCTCAGATCATTGCAGACCTTGGAACACCACCAGTAATAGAGGATTTTGGAGAGACACCTAAGGTATATTTGGGGACATATTTGGTTGATTCCCAATTGAATGTTGATCCATTTTTCACAACTTTGATTATAAAGGATAGGCTACTTCACAATTGTATGTTTGATTCTAGTGCATCATGTAATGTCATGCCTCTAGAAGTCATGAATGAGTTGGATATCAAAGTGACAGTAGCCTATGGAAAGTGTACTGCCATGGACTCAAGAGAAGTGCTAGTAGTTGGTTGTGTAAAAGGTTTGGTTGTGCAGCTTGCATCTTATCCCGAGAGGAATTTAAAATTGGATGTTGTGATTGTTGATTGCCCTGCCAAATGGGGTATGCTTTTTCAAGAAAGTGGGCTGCAAGTGTTGGAGGGAGTGTCCAAATGGATATTTCTTTTTCCACCATTCCCATTGAGGTCATCCTGGTCAAGCTCTATGGAGAAAATAAAATGTTGCATCTAATTGAGGACCCAAACAATGCTACTTATGAAGTATTATTTGCTAATGTTGATGCTGATAATTTTATTGGTTTTGCTGATGGAAAAGAACACAAAATGCATCAATCAAAGTGCCTTGAATAGGTATGTTCTCCTTGGACCTTGTTGTTTGATGGAGCTTGCTCCAAATTTGGAAATGGTGCTGGTGTAATTCTGATTTCTCCTAGCTTGGAAGAATTTGTTTTTTCCTTCAAGCTTAATTTTGAATGTACTAATAACATTGCTGAGTATGAAGCCTTGTTGTTGGGTCTGAGAATTACATGGAAGTATGGTGTCAAGGAAATCATTGTAAAGGGAGATTCAGAGCTAGTTGTCAAACAAATAAGAAAATTGTATGCTACAAAAATCAGCGGATGAAGCAAGTATAAGCATGCAGTTTGGGATCTAGTTGAGATGTTTGATTCCTTCAATATTATGCACCATGAAAGAAGTTTGAATGTTGCTGCTAAAAATTTGGTAGTGTTGGGGTCAATATTTGGAGTTTTCACCATTTCACCTTATTGTGAGTACAATGTTGAAGTGTTGACTAGGCCAGCTATCCCTAACAACATCAAGCATTGGCAAGTGTTTGATGATGATTCTCAAGTGAAAAGGTTCTTGAAAAATCAAGGTGAGTTTGTAGATCATCATATTGATTGGGAACCAATGGTGTTTATGACTGAAGGAAGAGATACTTTT
The DNA here is from genome assembly GCA_018340775.1 of Taxus wallichiana var. yunnanensis. Lineage (NCBI taxonomy): Eukaryota > Viridiplantae > Streptophyta > Pinopsida > Cupressales > Taxaceae > Taxus > Taxus wallichiana. Next base: position 312,826,426 of record CM031236.1, read on the forward strand.
TTTGGAAAAGACATCGTCTAATTGAAAACAAACACCATTCCTAGAGGTCTTGTTGTACTTGAGTCAAATTTTAACAATGTTGATTACATCATAAATAGAAACATGTCTGCCTCAAGGGATGTGGAAGAGCATGACTTGGGAACAAAGGAAAAACCAATAAAATTTTGGTTGGGTAGTAGTTTAAGCAACGAAGAAAAAGCAGTCCTATCTTGATTGTTGAAACAATATCAAGACTTCCTTGCTTGGTCCTATTCCTAGCTGAAAGCATATACAAAAGAGTTAAAGATGAATATCTAGTGAGTTAATTAATCCACTTCTCCCCAGGTAAAATGCAAGAGGAGTTAAAGAAGTTGAGAGATGCAGGTATTATTCAACCCACTAGATATTCATCTTGGGTTGTAAACCTTTTGCTAGTCAGAAAGAAGAACGGAGACATCGGAATTTGTGTGGATTTTAGAAATATAAACAAAGCATCCATGAAGGACAACTATCCCTTGCCAAATATGGAAAATATGTTGTAGCTTGTGACAAGGTTTGATTTTCTTTCTACATTGGATGGTTTCTCCAGGATACAATCAAGTGGTTGTTAAAGAATCAGAAAGACTTAAGACAACATTCACTACTCCTTGGGGAACATATGTTTTTGTTAGGATTCCCTTTGGTTTGATGAATTTTGATGCCACTTTTCAAAGAGAAATGGATGTTTCTTTTGTTGGTTACATCAATGAGTTCATTGTAGTTTACCAAGATGATGTGACTGTGTTTTCAAGGCAGAGAGGTGATCATTTGCAACACTTGGAGAAGATGTTGATCAGATATAGGGAGTATGGCATTTCTCTTAATCCAAAGAAGTGTCACTTTGGGGTGCAAAATGCCAAGCTGCTCAGTCATATTGTTTCAAAGTATGGTGTCATGATAGAGAATAGAAGCAATCAGCAAGGTGCCAATTCCAAAAACAAAGAAGGGCATCCAATATTTCTTTGGTCAAATTAATTTTATTAGAAGGTTTGTTTCCAACTTTTATGAGTTGACTCTTCCAATCACAATCATGCTAAAGAAGGAACAAGTTATTAGGTGGGAGGAAGCTGCCATTCAAGCTTTTGAAGGAATTAAGGATGCACTTAAACATGCACTGTTTTGGCAGCCCCAGGACTATAAGGGGCCTTTCCAAATCTTTTCCTTTGCCTCACGAGTATACCATTGCTTCTGTTTTCTTGAAAAGGATGAGAATGGGGCTGAGAGGCCTATTGCCTTCTTTAGTAAGGCTTTATAAGCAGTTGAGCTAAAGTATACAAACATGGAGAAACAAGCATTTACCTTGGTGAAAGCAACAAAAATTTTCAGGCCTTATATATTGAGTTCAAAAGTTTTTCTTATGTTCCCCACACCATGGTGAAAGACATCTTATCAAAGATGGATATTTCAAGAAAAAGATGTAGGTGGGTGAACAAGCTGTAAGAGTATGATATAGAAATACAAACCACAAAGTTGGTACGTGGTTTGGGCCTTGCTAAGCTCATGGCCGAGAGAAACTTGCGAGAATGTGGAAGTGAATCGGCTAGAGGAAGAAAGGGAGATGTTCTTGGGAAATTGGTAAGTTCTAAGTGGTACAAGAATATAATATTTTCCTTAAACACCTTTGCTTTGTCTTGATCATTTAAATAAAAATTAGAAAAGAGCCCTCAAGATAGCTTCTAAAAATACATCATCACCGACTTTGGGTTGGCTTGGAAGAACCACAGAAGGTGTCCTCTTGAAATTCATAATGAAGATGAAGCTCCCAAGATATTTGCTAATTTCCATGGGGAGTTTATGGAGGAGACTTTCTAGAAGAGTAACATCACATAAGATTTTGAGAGCTGGTTATTGATGGCCTACTCTCTTCAAAGATGCAACCCAACCAATTGGTTATAAAATGTGATAGTTACCAATGTTTCTCTAGAAGGTGAAATCTTTAGGATCCCTTCCTTTGCAGCCTGTATCAATTGAAGCTCCTTTCAAGCAATGGGGGATGGACTTCATTGGTGATATTTCAGATCCTTCTAGTCCTAGCCATAAGTGGATCCTTATAGCTACTGATTATTTTACAAAGTGGGTAGAGGCAATCCCCACCAAGAAAGCAACACACCAAATAGTTATGGACTTCTTGTTGAATCAAATCATATGCAGATTTGGAGTCCCAATCAAGATTGTAGCTGATAATGCCATGTGATTTAGAGCCAAACCTTTAATGGAAATGTGCAATGAATATGGAATCAATTTGACTTATTATTCAAACTATAACCCCCAAGGGAATGGATAAGTTGAGTCCAGCAATAAGAATTTGTTGAAGATCATTAGAAGAACCTTGGAGAAAAAAATAAGAAATGGGGTGAATAATTGAAGTTTGCAGTTTGGGATGATAGGATAGCTCCTAAAAGAGCTATTGGTAAAAGCCCATTTGAATTGGTGTATGGAACTTAGGATTTTCTACCCTTGCACCTGCAATTATCTTCATTTTAGTTTTCCCAATAGTTGGAAGATCAAGAGCTTTGCCCATATGAATCAAGGATCAATTAGATTATTAAGCTTGATGCGGAGAGAAGAGTATCCCATCAAAGGCATATCAGATTTAGGGAAAAATTGAAGAGATTGTTTGAGAAGAAGGTCACTCCTAGAACCTTCAATGTTGGATATATGGTTTTGTTGTGGGATAGTAGGCATGAAGACAAGGGCAAGCATGGAAAAATTGATGCATTATGGATGGGCCCTTATGCCATTGATATCAGAATTGGTGAGAAAGCCTTTTTCTCAAAGATTTAGATGGGGAATTGTTGGAATTTCCTATTAATGGCAGGCATTTGAAGCATTTCTTGGATTAATCCCCAAATTTGAGGTATGCACCAACTTGTACAGTGTATAGTGTTTGGTTTTTCACTCTGTTTTTGGTGTTTTGTCGGTTTGTGGTTTGCCTTGCTATGTGGCAGCCTTTTTGTCGGGTTCTCAGCTAGTTTTTGGTGATTTTAGCTCGTGACTCCTTTTCCCAATGGATATTTTGGAACTTGGTCTATGTTTTTCCTTGTGGCACTCACTGGGAGTGCCCATCCCCAAGCAAGAGCCAATGTTGGTGCCATTTTTGAGCTTGCACCATGTTGCCCTAATTTTCCAAATCTGTATTTTCTCAAAAATGTTTTACCCTTTGAATTGATGGTCTGTAATTCTTCCCCTCCAGTTGAAATGCTTTAAAAATTCTCACAAACTTGTTGTTTTGCCCTAATTTGAAGGAATATTCCAAGTTTTCCCTTTTATGTGCCCTAGTTTTTCCAATTTTGCGGTTGTGTCATTTTTTCCCTTTGCTAGATCATGGAAAAATTGAAATTGATCAAATCATACTTGTTTGTATTTGAAAATCCAAATCCTAGATCGAAAATGTTTGAAAAACATGGTTCAGTTGATTTAAAATCGAAAAATTTTCCATCCTTTGTGAAAAAATTGAATTCTAGGGCATCCTTTGAATTTTTGCGTTTTGACAGTCATACGGGCGTCATTTACCCGTAAAATTCATCCTCAGAAGGTATTGGCAACATGGTGGCTTCTAATTGGTTGAAGAAAATTGAGGAAGTGTGGTACCTTTTCATTTTTGCCTTTTTGACAAAATGGGGCATTTTCGGGCCCAGGGACCCTTTTTTTCCAAATTTGCCTACATGGTGGCTTCTAATTGGAAGGGGATGGTGGGTGGTCAAATTCCCTTAAGTTTTTTAGACCTTATTTTACAAAAATGTTAAAATCATAATGTTTCCCAAAACCCGCGGCTTGACCAACCAAAGGAGGACGCGTGGAAGTATTTTTGGTTGGAGGGGATGCGGGTGGTAGAGAAAACTTATGAAATTTTGTGTTTTTGGCTCAAAGTGTTGAAGTAAATTTTTTGCTCAAAAGCCCATGACCAATCCAGGTGAGACACGTGTAACATTTTAAGGGTCAAAGGGGGGTGCGGGTCAACGTTGAACTTTGTGAATTTTCAAAAATTGTAAGGGAGGTTTAAAGGAAGAAAGAGAGACTTGGACCCACAGCGAATAGGAGAGCGCCACATGGCGGGGATAGTTTCAGAGGCATGGACCCATGGAGAGAAAGTGGAGATTTTTCCTTGGCTTAAAGGTAGTAAAGCTGAAGATTAAGCTTGTGGGTCCTTGGTAAATGAGAGATGGATGAGTGATAGAGGGCAAGGCGGGTTGTCGGGCCAATGAAAGCAGGAGGGAATTTTTTCAATTTTGTAAAAAAGACTCAAAATCAAAATTTAAAGCGCTAGACGGCTAGCGAAACATCAGGAGACATGTGGCGAGGGAGAAATCAGAGGTGTAGGCCCATGGGGCAAAAAGTGAAAAAAAATTAAAAATTCAAAAAAGGTCAAAATGCGCAAAATTGAAGCGCGATTTCAATGGGACCCACCATGTGCCATGTGTCACTTCAAAATTCAAAGGTAGAGGGGTGGGGAAAAAGTCAAATTTTTCCATTTTTTCAAAAATCTCAAAAAGACAAAAAGTAAGCCCGAATTGATTTCCAATCATTTTTTGCCACGTGTCCGGCCTTATCCAAAATTATGATTGTGATGGATTAATGTGTTTATTTTATTATTGTTGTATGTATTTTATTAGTAATGTGTTCCTTTATTTTAAATAATTATGATTGTGATGGATTAATGTGAGAATCATATGATTAAAATTTAAATAAATTAAATTGGGATATGGAAAGTAATTATAAGAGTAGTTGGTTGTGTATTAAATTTGTAAGGGATGTGTAAGTTGTGTGAGAGCTTGTGTAAGTCTATTTTTAGAGTAAGAAATACTCCACCTCCATGGAAATTCGAATTTGTCCTTGGGGCTAGTTTTGGAGGCTTGTGGGACAAGTAAAACTTGTCCCATGCCTCTAAATTTAATTCACCAACCATACTAATGGTTGGAGATGTGATTTTTGACTTTTATAATGAATTTTATTCATCATGTTGCTTGTTTTGGATTGCACTCTCTTACTTTTCATTTAATTTGTTGTCCCTTGAGGTGTGGGCTCTTTGGAGTGTGCAAGTAACTTGTCATTTTTCACCCACCTCTTTATTGTGCTTGGGAGAATGGATTATTGTCTTTTGTGTTTGATTTTGAGGATGTTTGATGTGGCATCCTACATGGATCCACATCATCCTCTTCTTTCCCTCTTCTATATAATTCAAACTCTCTTCTTGTTTGGGGGTTGTTGAACCTTTTTGCATCCTTCCTTGGGGGCGCATTTTTCTTGTTGGAGCTCTTGTTTTTGGAGGAAGTTTTGGAGAAAGCTTTGCATGCTTGTGAGTTTCTATTTTGGACTGTGTTTTTGGAATTTGAAGCTTGCTAGTTGGAGACAAAAGCTACCATGGAAAGGTAGGCATTTATTCCTTCTTTATTGCTATTATTTTCTTGTGGTGTGGTGTGTATGGAAAATGCTTTGATTTATTTGTTGGCTGGTTGGGTAGACTACCTTAGGGAAGGTGTAGGAGAAGGCTATGGGGAATCCATGTGGGGGCATAAGGAAATGTCATTGGCATCAGATTTTTGAGGAGGAATTTGGGGTTTGGGATCCACCATGGAAAAGAAATAGCTTGCATTTCTTAATTTGGGGGCATAAGGAAATCTGTGGGGGGAATATGGAGGGATTTTGGGGGCATAAGGAAATGTGTGTGATGAATTATTTTTCCAGATTGTTGTTGGTGGATGCCTAATTCCCAATTGGGAGGCATAAGTAGCTTCCCCCATAGGCCTTGCTCCTTTGGCTTGCATGATCAAGCCTGAGTTGTGATTTGAATGTTTTCTATTGCAGTTGTAAATAGTTGTTTTGTGTTGAGTTATGTTTTATATTGAAATGTGCATGTTTGAAAGAATGTTGTGTTGTGGAATCCAATTGTTGCCATGGGTTGAATTACACCTTTGATTGTATTTTGGTTGGGGCTCAGGGGCCAATGATGAAGGAAGGATTCTCCTTTCATTGGATGTCTTGGTTGGGTGGAGAGAATTTCCTTTCCCCCTCTTTTGTTGTGATCAACTTGGAGAAAAAGAAAATGAGCATGTTGTTGTCCTGGAGCAAAAGAAAATACAGTTTGACAGTCCCTTGTGAGAACCCATTCATTTGTAATCCTTTCCCACATGATGTGGATGAAATTGTAATAGTTATGTTATGGAGAAATGATGTTGTAATTGATTATGAGGATGTATATTTGAATTGAGAAATCCATTTGTATTCTGATTTTGTTTAGTGGAAAGAAATGAAAATTCTGTTAATTGCATTCAAGGAATGAAAGAATGTAAAGATGTTTCTCTTTTTGAAGTCAATAAAGAATTTTCAAGTTCATCTCTCTTTTGCTTTGTTGTTATTGAATTGGAACATTAAACTGTGATGAAATGGGAATATCAAATTGTGATTTGAAGCTCTGTTTATTTGCAAAGAAAAGAAAACATGTAGGAAGGGAGAATGTTGCTTGTTTCTTTTGGGAAAAATATGAAATTGAAATCAGAATTGCTTTGAGTATAGAATAGTTGATTTAAGTCATTTAAAGGTATTGGATTGGTTTAGAAATGAAATGCCACCCATGAATGATAAAATTTGTTATACAAAATTAAAAGAAATTGATCTCTTGTAAATTTTCAAAATTGACAATCAAACTTAATAAAATGCACAGTTCAGACTTGCACATTTAAATCAACTTGGAAACCTTAAAATTCCACATGATATATTAGAAATGAACTCAATTGACAAAGAATATTTAAGATAATAACCTGAACCATTGCAAAATTGAGCTTAATCTCCTCCTCAATCATTTTCTGTCATTTGTTGGATAGATTCAATTAGAATCAATTGAACAAAAAATTTACCTTCCTAAACTACTTTGAAACCTCCCTAGATCAATTCTCCATGTCTTTTTGGCATGTTGAGTGAAGGAGGAGATCCAATTTAATCAAATTGAGAAGTTAGAAATTGCCAGTTGGCTTCTTAAAAGCTTGCAGATCCTTTTTGCAAAATTGACCCTTTAAAACTTATCAAAATGTAAAATTTATGTTTCCTGTGCAAAGAGGGCATCAAGAGATTTCCAAAAAGTCCTTGTTTTCCCAAAACTGAGCTTCCTAGAAAAATTTATGGCACTTTGAAGTTTTTGGGCCTTGGCGGGAAAATTTGGGAAAATTTTCCCTGGCGCACGGCCCAAAAAATTCCCATTTAAAAATCCTTTAGAAAATTTTTGAAAATTTTGGCTTGGGAAAATTTTCACCTTTTCCTCTGTCGTCCCACAACCAATCAGAGGCTGCCATGTGTCCTCACAAGGAAATAGTAGAGGCGGGAACTTTCTTTGCCCTTAGAGTTTTTGAAAATTTTGGAAAAAATTCATTCTAGCCCCACCGGCCCACGGCCAATTACAGGCTGCCATGTGGCAGCTTTGGGTGCTAGTAGAGGGGTGGACCCCTTGATTTTATTTTGTTTTTGCTTTGGGAAATTTTCAAAAAAATTCCCTGCAGCCCCATAACCCACCCTTGCCATGGGGTTTTTCCCTCTGCGGGCGCATGGACCCACGTGTCGTTTTGTTTCTCTTTGCCCCTTTTGGAAAAATTCTCCACATCTCCCCATCGTTCGCACCCCTCCTTCTCTCTTCTCCCCATGGCCAACCGTGGAGTGCCACGTGTCCCCAAGTAGACCCGTGGGCATGAGAGCGTTGTTTGGTTTTTCCTCTTCCATGGGTGATGTGCCCCAAATCCTTCCACCGCTCGCCCTTCCCTTTCCCCGGCATTGTCTTTGAGGCCACCACATGTCCTGGAGGACAAGCGGAGGCATGGGCGCAATTGGTAAATTTACTTAAAACACCCCGTGACCCGCCAACCCGCCAAAAGGGTTTTTCACCCCTGCTTGACACGTGTCCCCTTGGGGAAAATTTGACCTCTAAAGTCCGCTTGCTCATATCTTGAGTTTCTGGAGGAGTTAGGAGGACTTATTTATATCACTGGAAAGGTGAGAAAATTTCCTATCCAATGGGAATGATTTAGGAAATTTTTGATGCATTAAGTGTGAGAAAAATCAAGTTGAAACTCTAAGCTGTTAGAGAGTGGGTATGGGGGTAAATTTCTCCTTGAACCTAACTGAAACTTCTAACCCTAAAATTTGGACCTTGTGACCTTTGATAATGGTTAATAAAAGTGAATTTTGTTCTTATGGATTTGAGTTGTTTCAGAATCTATTAGTGGTAGTTGTTGCCTAGTAACGTAGTTGTAGACACTCCTAATCAAGTTATGGGAGTGGGTAAGTGAGACCTTACTCTGTTGATTTTAAATATGTATTCCTTTCCTCACTGTAATTAAACCCTTCTCTTGTCTTTGATCTGGTGGAAATTAAATCCCTTGGGTATTTAATTGTTTTGGGTCCCTTAACCCTAATTTTTTTAATCAGGAAATATTTAACTAAAATGTCAATGTGATCAGTAATTAAATTAATCCCTAGGGAGATTTGAGCTAGGAGTGGACTTATTACTCTTGTTGCTTTTTCAATGTGTAATTAGTAAATATTATAATGGGAAAATTTATACGTTGAATTTAAATGCCCTTGAGACTTTGGTTACTACCCCTAACTCCTAATCAAAAAAAAATCCGTAATTTTCTAACTAAACCTAGTTTGTTCATTGGTCTCAAGTGGGTTGTTTTAATCGGGCATCATTCATGTTCCCTCTAACTTACAAGATATTGTGGTATTTTTACACACACAGTGTGGTTCGAGAATGAATGAAGGCTTTAGAGAAGGAACAACTAGCCATTCACACCGCACTTTACATGTTGACGGTGGAGATTTTTACAAACTAGGTTGAGATGAATTTTGCAGTTGTGTGTACTTGAACATGAGCAGGAATTAATTGAGGAGGCTCATGATAGTATTATAGGTGGACACTATGCAGGGATGCCACCATGTGAAATATTCTATTGGCTGGTCTTTTTGGGAAACATTATACAAAGATTATAAACAATATTTTAAGGTGTGTGACCATTGTCGCAGACTTTGAAATCCTAAGCATAGAGATGAAATTCCTTTCATACCTATTACTAGTGAATAACATTTTGAGAAGTGGGAAATTGACTTTTTGGTTCCTATTTCCCCACCGTGGGTAGGATCGCATCATGCTATATAATAACTTGTACAAATTATTTTACAAAGTGGGAAGAAGTGATGCCTATAAAGGATTTGAAAGTAGCTACGACAACAAGGTTTATGAGGGAAAATATTATAGCATATATGAATTCCCTTTAATTTTAAGAAGTGATAGGGTACTCATTTTATTAATGACACCATCAAGATAATATTAGATGAATTTATGGTGGCACACCATAAAACAATACCCTATCATCCTACAGAAAAAGGAACTGTTGAGGCCTTCAAAAAGATATTGAGCCATACCTTGACAAAAATTTGTGATGTTGGAAGGAAAGAATGGGATAATAAATTATCTTTTGTACTTTGGGAATATAGGAAAACCTACAAAAGGTTGAATAAAGAAACACCCTTTCAGTTGGTGATTGGCACAGAGGTTATTCTACCACTGGAATTCATGTTACCATCTCTACATATTGCACGCAGGAGGTTTAGTTGATGAGTAAGCACTTGAAGAACTTATTGAAAAACTCATGTAGCTAGATGAAATGTGAGCCATAGAAATATGTAGTCAAAAGTAAGAAAAGTCTACACAAAAGGCATGGCATAATAGGGCACATCAAGGATAAGAAGCTTGAGGTGGGAAAATGGTTCTTATGTATGATTCAAATTTTTGCACCACCCTGGAAAGATTATGCATTAGTTGGGACCGTATGTTATAACTTATATACTTGATTCAGAACTGCCCGATTAGAGGCCTTTGGATGGAACATAGTTTCCGAGTTACTTCAATGGGAGTATCTTTGAAGCCCTACTATAAATAAGTCTTCTTGGTGTTTGTAATAATGTAGTATTGCCACTTAGATTATATTTCCTTAATGAATTTCTTGTGTATGTGTTTCCTTCATCGTTGATAAACTTTTTCAATTTAGCTTAGTGTTTTGTGTAAGAAGCATGCTTGTGCACTAGAAGCTAATTACTACCTAAGTTTTTCATGCAGAGGACCGCACATACCCTTAGTGTGGGGTGGAAGATATACAGGATTTATTTCCAAATTTGAATATTATCTAAAGGTGGGTATGCATAAAAAATTTTTATTTTGTGCAAGTGCTTAAAGGAAAGGTGTGGATAGAGAAAGATTGCTTATGATTAATGACCACATATGGATGCACAACGTAACATGAGGTATAATATTTTAGTGAAAACTACTTAGTGAAAGGTGCAATGGTGAAGTAATTTGGTGTGTGAGGGCATCAAAAATGATGTCTATGGCTGAGCATTAGAGGGTTCACGAGAAGGTTATGTCTATGGCACATGAACAAAGAGAACAAAAAATGAAGAAACAACAAATCAATGCTAAGTACGGTGGTAGGGAGAGAGCAATAATTACATTTTTTTTAAACTATATAAAGACGTTTTGCAAAATTATTTCTACCTTTTCATAAAATATCATTCAACTGAGTTGAAGTCACATGAGCTAGTAAGAGAGCTATGAACCAGATTAAGTTTGTCGATTTATGCACCAGGGTAATTTTGTTATAATGTGTTGTATATTTTGTATATTGTATACCCAAGAGTATTGTACACCTCTTCCATGAGCATTAGCAGGGGTCCTATTTTTCTCGGGAGTATATATATGCTATTTTTATCTATACATATATATGGGTGGTGTCATAATCCATGAAGTATGGGGAACCGTTATGGGTGTTTATTAGCCCATGGTTTTGGTACCCATTGTATTGTAAAACTACTTTGATGGTTTCTTATTATTTTGCTTATAAATAGCTAGAGATACAAAGAGGGGTAAATTAGAACTTGGAAGTACATTATTGTATTGTAAATGGTTAAGTTAATGTAATAAGAGAGAGAAGTTATTGTGTTAGGTTTTTTCCGAAAGGGTTTCCTAAGTTAAATCTTGTGTTTTGTCATTTGTTTTCTTTGATTATCTTGAATATTCTATTTAGCATAGCTTCTTGTTTATTAGTTTATCAGATAAATTCTCTTCAAATTTCCACTCAATTTGGAGAAGTGTTTGAGTAGAGAAGAGGTGTGTGAGGAAGAAAATTGGCAGCTATGGTTCAGATTTTGAGCTAAGGAATGCATTTTCGAGCTAGGGCATGTGGGATTGGACTTGTAGAGCTTGAAGAAGTTAAAATATCACACATTTATAGTTATTATGGCATCGAGGATAGCCCTTGGAATAGATGTAAGGTGGTGAAAGTGTAGAAGAGGGATGAAAGCCTCACACTTTTATTAATAATCAATCAAATCAAATATAATGGTGTAGGCTGCAATACTTATAGATATTGGACAGTCAATATATAGACAAACAATATGTTGCACAAGTACAACATAATTACATAAGCTTCCAAAATACATTTAGGAAGTAGGTACAAATAAATATGTTGTTGCAACAATAATGCAACAATAAACCTTCACGAATGCATTAAAGAATATAATGGTTATATAATCATAACCATAAAAAAATTAAACTACTTAGTTACAATGCATAATTAATATTTTTACCTTAAAATTCCCCCTTAATTTTACATTGCATCAAGGAATGAGGAGAGGAACTCTCTTAACAACTTGAACTTGTCACATGCAAGTGACTTTGTGAAGATATTTTCTCATTGTTCATCTATTGGGAAAAACAAAATCTATATATTGTGTTTCAAGATATGCCCGTGTATGAAATATACATGTACCTCAATGTGCTTTGTTCTTTCATGAAAAACTAGATTACGAACAAGTTTGAGAAAACCTTCATTGTCTACATACAAGGTGGTCAATTTTTCCTGTGGTATTCTAATTCCTTCAAGTATGTGGCATAGCCATATCACTTTTTCGACAAATTCACTTACAACACAATACTCAACTTCGTAGAAGAGTAAGAAATAAAGTTTTGTTTCTTTCTTCTTAATGATATCAGTCCAGATCCCAAAATAATATAAATCCTTAAGTGTATTTTCTGTCATAAATATTACCTACATGATCTAAATTTGAATATCCAGTCAAGAAGAATTGATCATTATTTTTGTATTCTAGACCAAGATCTACTGTTCCCTTGAGATATCTCAAGATTTTCCTTGTTTCCTTCCAATGATAAACACCGGGTTCCTGCATGAAACTAGATAGATAGCTCATTGCAAATCTTATTTCTTTTCTAGTGTAGGCCAGTAAATGAGACTCCCAATCGACTACCGATAGAGAGTTGCATTTACCACATGAGATGGATTTGACCAAGATAACATTGATATGTTGCCTATAGGTGTAGCAATAGGTGTGCAATCCATCATCCTAAATTTCTTGATCATTGACTTGGTATACTTCAACTAAGAAAAAAACATGTGATTCTCTTTCTTCCATACTTTCAATCAAAGATAGTAGTGCATTAGCCCGAGATTTTTTTATGTAGAATGATCATTTAAGATCTCTCTTTGTTTCATCGGTCATCTTCACTAAACTTTTGGTGATGACTAGATCATTGGCATAAACAAAAAAAACACAATCTCTCCCCCTTTATTTTTGAGGTAGAGATTGGGATTGTATAGATTTCTGAAAAAATCCATGTTATACGAGATGCTCATTAATTTTGATGTACCAAGCCCGAGGTTCCTATTTAAGGCCATAGAGATATTTCTTGAGTATACATACATTTTGTTCTTCTCCGGTACAAAATATCCCTCAAGTTGAGTCATGTATACTTCTTCTTGAAGATCTCCTTTCAGAAATGCACTTTTTACGTCCATCTGATGGACTTTCTAACCAAACTATGCAGCTAGAACAAAGATCATCCTGATCATTTTGATCTTAGCTGTAGGATAAAATTCATCCTCATAGTTTATGCCTTCTTTTGGTGTATACCTCTTTGCTACCAGTATTGCTTTATACTTGTATATGGTCCCATCTAATTTTTACTTTATTTTGAATATCCATATGCAACTAATGGGTTTCTTCCCTGGTGGAAGATTGACAAGTTTCCAAGTGTTATTTTTCATCACTGATTGATACTTAGCATCCATGGAATATTTATAAGATTTTGACTGTAGGTATTTCTGTCTTATAGATGTATCATAGATTCAATAACTCTACTCATCAAAGAAAATTTTACTTCTTCTCATGATTTACTACGAGTCTGTGGTCCAGTGGTGGATGTATCCGGTGGAGCATCCAATTTTGCATCTCATATCATGTTAGTATACCACTTGGGAATATGCTAAACTAATCCCATGGGTCATGGTTCTATCTAATCATCACCATCATCCCCATCATAATTTTCATCATATGTGGGAACCTCAACTTCAATTTTTACAAATAGTAAAAATATACATCAGTGAGTCTAGAGGAGAAGTATCTACTTCCTTCTTCTCAAAAAAATCAACATCTCTACTAGTATAGACTTTCCTAGTCTTAGGATCCATCAATCTGTACCCAAGAGTTTCTTCATTCTAGCCAATGAAGATGAGTTTTTGTGACTTTGCATCCAACTTCTTTCTATTCTACTTGGGTAAGTGCACACTTTCTTTGCACCCAAATACTCTAAGGTGTGTAACATATGGCTTCCTTTTTACCATGATTATTATGGAATTATTCCATGAAAAGAAACTATGGGAAATCTATTCAATAAATAAACTACTATTTTTTTTTGCTTCTACCCAAAATGTCCTCGCTAGTCTAGAGTCATTGATGATGTAATGCACCATTTCCATGATAGTCATATTTCTTCTCTCAACAACAACATTTTGTTGTGGTGTGTGTGGAGGGATTTGTCGATGAATCCCATGAGATTTTAGGTAGGATTTGAACTCGTTACTAGTAAATTCCCCTTCGATCCGAGTAGAAAGATCGATGTGTTGAATAGTCTCGTTCTCAACAGCCACTTTGAACTTCTTAAAAGTTTCAAAATCTTCAATTTTCTTATGAAGAAAATATATAGACATTTTTCTTGATTAGTTATCAACACAAAACATCAAGTATTGGAATCTTGAATGACTTGGTTTCATCGAACCTAAAAGATTAGTATGAACCAGATCAAGCTTACCATGATCTCAATAAGTACTCTTCTCGGAATGAAGCATTGTGTTGTTTTCCGCTAGGAAATTGGGACACTTATCTATATCCTTCTAGAGAGATGATAATCATTTTACCATGTCGTACCGGTGAAGTTTTTCAAGATATTTGAAACTGATGTGACCAAGTCTCCAATGCCAAAATTGCACAAAGGTAGAATTATTAGCCACAAGTTCCCGATCATCTTTGTGGAAAAAATCAAGCTAAAACATGCATCCCACATTAGAAGCTTTCACAAAAAAATTTGCACCTCATGATTTGTCTCGAATTAAACACATTTTCTTGTCTAAATGACTATCAAAGTTGATTTTCAAATTATGATCAAGGAGTTAATTGACTGACAACATATTCTTTGTCAACCAAGGGACATATAGTACATCTGATAATCTATAATTACGTGAACCAAGAGGAAGAGAAATGTTCCCAATCCCTGTACTATGTATGAATAATCATCACCTAATGAAGCATGGTTTTTGAATCCATGCCCCTCATTGAAGTAAACCAGTCTCTGTGGTGGATCATGTGTTGAGTGGCTCCCGAATCATCATACCACATCACTAGATGACATGGAGGGCTCACTTGATTAAGTAGTGTACAAGAAGTGTTCATTATCCGAATGTTATTTTTGCTCAACTATATTTTGTTGCTAGTGGGTTTTTCTTCACCAGTTCCCCTTCTTCTAACCTTGATTGTAGTTTGAATGTCCCTTGTGAGATTTCTAGTGTTGAGGTCCAAAATTACTTGATGAACCTTTCTTATAGGTATTGAACCAACAATATTTTAACTCATGTCCTCTTTTACAGATAGGACATTTCTTCTTTTGTTGCTTGTCCCCTTGCTGATGCTAATTTTGGGAATTTTGAGAGGAATTAGGTTTTCCTTTTCCTTTTCCTTTCCATTTCTAATGAGAAGAAAGTGCATGCTCCTCTTCATCATCTTTATTGTACATTTCTTCCTCTTGTTGCAATAGATTCACTAACTTGTCAAAACTGACTGTCTGATCTGAAAAGTTGAGTGTTATCACAAAAATGTGGTATGAAGGAGGGAGTGCTCTCAAAAAAATGGGAACAAGAGCTGTATTAGTGACCTCCTCTCCTAGGGCTAGAAGTGAAGCCCTTAATTCTACAACTCTTCTTAAGAAAGCTTATATTTTCTCATTTTGTTTGAACTTCAGTGTGTGTAACTAACTTTGCAAATTCAATATGACATTCTTGTTCTTGGCCTTGTATACTGTGCTCAAATTATCCCATGATTATTTGGCTGATTTGGAATCATGAATGTGGGGTTGCACATCGTAGGAAACTACAAACAAGATTATTATTTTGGCCTTCTGATTAGATCTATCAAACTATTGTTGTTGAGTTGTATCAGTTGCTGATCTAGTTATAGAACCATCCACAACATTCCAAATCTCTTCAAACTCAAGTTGTGTTTTGATCTTTGTCTTCTATGAAACATAGTTATCTCCTTTGAGGAGTTGTGAATCTGGAAGAAATAATTTAGGGGCATAAGTGCCCATTTTCTGAATTAACTTACAAAGGGTAAGGCTTTTATCACTCTAGGTATATAGTCTCCCAATCTATATACCTTTAGTCCGATATACCGAACCTTTCTATATATGTGCCCTTCCGATATACTCATCGGTACATGGAAGAAGATCGCCCTTTCTATATACTTGGTAGTACGTGAAAGAGGCATTAACTTATGTGAAAGAATCTGATACATAGTACTAAGAAAATACTAAAAGGGGTCTATGTGATTATTGACACCTGCTAAAAGACATATCCTCATGCATGCGTAAATTCGCTATATACTCAGATAATTTTAGTGTCTAGATTTAAGTCATGTAATCATTCACGAAGGATGTGAATTCTCAAATTATGTGCACTTGTGTCATTATTACTCCTTGTCAATTTAAAGGATCGATGTGTAGATGACGTTTTTGTAACTATATTAGGTGTTAAGTGCAGTAGTAGTCGTAGTGACTTTTCCCGTAAATGCTTCCTAGAGGCATTGTTTATACCGAACACTGTGAATGAGATCCAAATATATTGTGAAGTATAAAAATAAATTTTTATTTTATTTTTGAGTACAAATCTCTTCCAGTTTTAAAGTAGGTACAATAGGTTTGCGGTTGAATATGGAAACCTACAAATTAGTACAATACACTAAAATATATAATTACATCCAAAATTCTGAAAAAAATTGAATGAAAGGAATTATCCTTTGTTTTATGGGGCCCTAGTGGCCTCCGGAGCGCAATACAACTCTATGAGAAAAAAAAAGCAAAAAATAGCTCAAAATGTAGTTTTTAAGTTACCTCCTTTAGAAAATGTTGCTCATAATCAAAAATATGTGAAGTGGGAGAATTTTTTCCCTTATTTTAAGGTTTTCTCTGCTATTTTTAATAGGCAGTTTAATAATCACTAAGGGATTTAGTGAAGTTTTATCCAATATATGTGTCGTCAAAGTTGGGCATATCTGCCAATTTTCAAATAATGTAAAATAGTGTATTTAGGGTGGGGGTTGACCCACTAACCTAGACTCCCCAAAGCTTTGCTTCTAACCACAACAATGCTCAATGTGCTTATGATATGAATTAAATAAATTTATATTTGAATTAAAAACAACGTGACTAACCTTTTGTAAACAACGACATGGCCAAATTGTGGAGTGAGCACATGGAAACATGTATGGCGGTTTAAGTCATAGAAAAACCAAATCTGTTTTGTTTATTCTCCTTTTTGCCCTCTATCTTGTATTGTTTTATATTGTCACTTTATTGTGGTTGATCTTCCCACCATTCATTTTGGCTTATGTGCAGGTTATAGGGGGTGTGTGATGTTTTGAATTTGTTTGGAGGATGGCTTGAGCCAACAATGTAACTCGTTGTTGCTTCCAACTCATAGATCAATGGTAGGGTACATGGATGGGCTCACTCGACATAGTTTGATGGAGTAGGATTCATGTTTTCTAGGCACAATTTGACACAATTCACTTGATTCACAATGTAATTACTCATCAATCCAATAATGAATACACCACGTAAAAACTTGATCGGTGATTTTGGTATGCACAAAACTCTACTTGACCTAATGATTTGTGGGCTTGATTTGATCAACTCATTTAACAATGAAAGAGGGCACGATATGAACTAGTTTAAAACCAATTTAGTCTAGCTCAAATGAAACTTTGTGGATTTTCTTTGCATGTTGTAATGTCCCCAACTCGGTTAGGGTGGAGTGCACACAACTCACCTATTGGCTCAGCTCGAGGAGGGAGGATGGTACTCGGCCTAGTTTTAATGGGATCAACCACCTCAGTTTGAGCTTAGTGGGGCTCATTAAATAGATCCCCTCTAAATGCAAAGCTCATTCAAAACCATAGTCAACCAATATAACTTTACAGAGCTAATCTATTGCAAATTGTTTTTTCAATTTTTGAATTTTGATTGGCTTCCAGGAAGTAAATTTTCCTGGTGCAGAGGGCACCAAGGTAAAAAAATTTTCTTTACTTTTACCTAGAGAATGAAATGAGGTTATGGGGATGTAGGTCATTATAAGAAGCTGCTAGAGGAAACACAGTCATGCCTTGAGTCATGATTCTTCTCCAAGACTTTTCAATCCTTCTACAACCTCTCTCCAACCTTCCTTACTTCACAGGTCCATATCAACTAGATCTGGTACGAAATGAAAGTGTAGAAGAGGGATAGAATCCTCACACTTTTATTAATAATCATTCAAATCAAATACAATGGTGCAGGTTACAATATTTATAGATATTGGACAACCAATGTACAGACAAACAATATGTTACATAGGTATAACATAATTACATAAGCTTCCAAAATACATTCAGAAGCAGGTACAAAAACATATACTGTTGCAACAATAATGAAACAATAAAACTTCACAAATGCATTAAAACAATATAATGGTTATATAAACATAACCATACAAAATAATAATTTAAACTACCTAATTATAATGCATAATTAAAATGTTTACCCTAACAGGGAAATAAGCTTAAGGAAGTCAAGGTCAAGAGGAGGATGCCCCTTAAAGCAATTGTTTAGAGATGCGTACCTGCAGGGGTTTACATGGGTCACGATTAGGACTCACACATTCACTGGAGTAAAGTAAGTGATTGCAACCATCGACAATAAATAACAAGGATGAACTGGATAAATTATTGGTGAACAAAACAAACAAGCAAACAATGGATGATATGGTCATTTATGATGAAATAGACAAGAAGATTTTGGAAAATGTATGATTTTAACAATTGTATG
Source organism: Taxus wallichiana var. yunnanensis (assembly GCA_018340775.1). Classification (NCBI taxonomy): domain Eukaryota; kingdom Viridiplantae; phylum Streptophyta; class Pinopsida; order Cupressales; family Taxaceae; genus Taxus; species Taxus wallichiana. The sequence goes on from CM031236.1 coordinate 312,844,910, forward strand.
AACTCCCTTATTTTGGAAAACCAAAAACATTATACCAGTGGTTGATGAGAAGAGTCCATGAGGACATATTTTCCTTAACTAGCCAATGGATGAGGATCATTGTGCCCCTGATTGGGACCTTGACAGGATTGAGGAGTTTAGGCACTGAAGTAAGTAGTGACTTGTCAGAAAAATAAGGTAAAATTGTGAAAAGGAAGGTGATGAGTTACCTCAGGGGAGGGTACAGGATGGATATAAGAAATCTATATAAGTATCTTATGGTTCTGGCAGCATCACACCTCCTCACAAAGCTTAATGACCAAGAGCGATGGTCATAGGTAAATACCTTATGGCTACACATAGTAAATAAAATGAGTGAAGGGGTAACTTATAACTTGGTGGGTTTCATTTTTGAAACCATCATTGAGGAAGTGCATGGAGGAGATAAGATAATTTTTGGCACGATTTTGGTATCCTTTTTTTTTTGTAGAAATTGGAGTTCCTGATGGGCCTAAGGAAAAAGTATGGAAGTATCCCCAAGAAAAAAAAATCTCTTGTTGATAGATTTGTGAACTATACATGTGATGGGACCATGAGTGTCCCATTCAAGAAAACAACATAAATGTGGTTTAAGTGACTCCACGACACGTTTGAGGAATAATGGAGAATACCCAAGGAGTTACCCTCGGTATTGGGTAAACAGGTATAGTTTGTAGTTTATCAACACTTTTGTATTGTGTATTTTGGGATGAAGGATGGGAAATGGAGCCCTTGGTGTAAGCTATCATATGCCTTCACCACGTGCTATTTCTAGGCATTTTTACATAGATTTTTATACGTGCATTGGCTATTTTTTCATGCAGACAAGGTAGAATGTGACTACCACACATTGAGGAAGACTTACGTGTATCCAAGTAAGTTTGCATACATTGAGAGATTAATTTTAGATGATATTAATATGAAGGAAATGAGTATGGAAATTGGTGAGATTGGGGCAGCCCTTGTGTATATCCAACTCAAGCCCAGGTTGGATACTGAGAGGCATGTAGAAAATGAGCTCAAACTTCCTGCCACCCAAGGGGAAGCATATATTTGGCACTTTGGTAGATGAGGAACCAATGTCACCCCTTGTGGAGGAAGAAGGTGAGGAATAAGATCTATAGAAAGATAGTAGTGGTCTAGAGCATAGGGGTAGAAAACAACCCATTATTGGGGAGAAGAGTGTGCACAAGGTAACCCATCCACTGCAAAAAAAATATGGAGTATTGGAGATAGGTGCAGAGGAGGTAGACCTAGACCAAACTCTATAAGAACCTCAGTATAAGTGGGTACTAAGGAGGACAAGGACTCAGGGCACAAGACCTTCAAAGCCCCATATAAGGTCACTAAGGACTTCTCTAAGGAGGAATAACATGAAAATAAGAAAAGGAACAGATATATTCCTTAGAAGGAGGAAGAGGAGGAAAAATATGAAGACAACATGCTTACCACTCTGGTTCGGACCGAGGATACTGAAGATCCTCAAGAAGAGATGAAGAAAGATGAAGGGGATATGGATAGGAAAACATACACAAAGTGGGAAAGATGGCTTGGAGATAGGTGAAGATAAGGAAATCCATCAAAAGTGCCCTATACCACACGGTTAGGTGAGGACCGGTATTGGATGCGGGCACTTGGATTCCAAAAGGGAGATGATTAGGGAAGGAAAAAGATGGGAAAGATTATAAGACTTCGTAGATGGCTATGTGGATGACACAAGTAAAATTATATGTGCATGGTTTCAAAGCACTTTGGATCCTAAGGATTTGTATGGATGGGAACTCATGGATGCAAACATGGAAAACACATACACATGCAAAAAATTATCTTGGACTATGTAGACTCATATGGATGAGCCTGATTTTGACGTGTGTGAGTAATCTTATGTCTTACACAAAATGAAGGAATCACCCCATTTCAGATATATGAATGTCAAGCCCCTGTTATGTCTGATGAACAGGTAAGCAATTCCTTAACAAATATATCTGTTGAGGTTGCACATAGGAATATTAACAAAGTGACAACTATCAAAGGTGATCAAAGATAAAAAGGAAAAATAAATAGAGATTAAGTGTTTAATAACCAATAAGGTGCAAGATGAAGCCAAGGTTGAGGAATTATAGATTATGGTGGAGGATCTTACAGGATGAAATTTTTGAAAAGAGGCTGCATTTTGAGGACTTACCATCAAAGTTCCCATCTATGATGCATTATGTGCATGCACTTGTTTGTATGTTAATGGAATAAGGCCCCATTTGTATGCCCACACCTAAGGATGCTGCGGAAGAAGTAGTAATAGCCAATGCCACAATTGTAAGGAAAATTATAGGTTATGAGTCCATTTTGAAAGATGAGCACAAGAAATTAGACTGGCATTAACTATGTACACGGTACCATATGTGATAATAAAGATAAAGATTATGGAAGAAGAGGATAAAGTCCTTCTGGTATAAAGGATGAAACACTCGGGCATGTAGAGATAATTACACCGATAGAAGAAAAGAAAAATGCGCTTAAAGCTACACGAGTCCCACATAAGGAGAGAATAAAAGAAATTGGGAAGCTCATTGTAGAGAGGATAAATATAATGGAGGGAATGGTCCCAAGTATGGATAATATTCTCAAGGTCATGAAGAATGAAGGAGATAAGATGACCCTTGATGAGTTGGAATCCACAGTTGAAGACATTCCAAATAAAAAAATAAAGTAGTGAGCAATTGGAATGATTTAGAGGCAAAGATCAAGAATGAATATCTAGAGTTAATCCTTCCTGTAGAAGAGAAAGGCACCAAGTATCCTCTATATTCTTTTTGTGTAAGAAATTTATTTATTCTTTCATTCTTTATTCATTATTCTTGGAGAGATAAGTTGTGATTACCCATTTCCAGGGATGGAAATGAAATTAGTGTGGGGTAATGTTGAGATGATGAAATACAACTTAAGTATGAAGGTGCATAAGGATTGGGTTCATGAACACAAGGTGCATATGAGCATGTGGAAGTATAGAAAAATAGGGCACATCTAGAATAATTTGAAATCAGGACTTAGCCATTTTCCAGTTTGGGGCTAATTTTGGAAGTGAATTACGGAACACATTTTGTACAAGACTTATAGACCACACAAAGGCTATTTTGGGACTAGTAGAAGATCAAGTGCCATGCATATTTGTGGAGATAAAAATAGGATTATACTAAAATTGTATTATTAGATAATATTTTATTAGCACTTACATGATTTTTTATTCTCATATAAGGGAACATGGCTATTATTAGCATGTAGCCTATTTTTTAAGGTGCATGGGTGGTGAAGGGAAATTCCCCACCCTTATAAATATGTATTGATTTGAATGGTTTAGGCAGTTCGATGTTACTATAGTGTTATACTACGAATTTGTTAGTGCACATGACTATGGAGACTATGTTATGTATGTATGAAGATTCCATGTTTTGTAGTATTAAATATAATGGATCTTATTTGCTCGATATTGGTGTTGGATGTAACTGAACATGGATCTTGCATGGAAAATATGATTATAGTATTTTTTAGTTATTCTTTCATATGATTAAGATCTAGATCTAGTTTATGCACTATGGAATAATTTATTATCTGTTATGGATCTAAAATATATATTCAATCATGCTAACATCTTGAATAAGCTTCTCTAAAGAGGCACCTAGTACCCTTGCACACTTTGGGTGAACGCTCAGCTCATACTAAGTGATGTTTCAACACACCTTGGGATATTGGTGGTAAAATATAGGCTACATCAATACGTGGCTTTAAAATTGAAAGCTAGTTTGCACCATGGGATCTTGTCTCCAAAGTGTTCATGTAAAACCTTCCCAAATAAAATTTTTGATGCACTTCAAACTAGGCCTTACCTTTCGTAATCATCGGTAGCCCCATCGGTAGGTACCACTTGTCCTCAAATTATTTACACATTTACATGTACCACTTGACCATCCTGGAGATTATATGTTTTATTAATGTTGTTGACCAATTTTCATCATTCATGTTCAGATTAATGAACTAGTAAGAAAGAAAACAAGTAACTCCAAATATGAAGGGTTTATGGTACCTTGGGATGATATGGATGGATACAAGAGAAATATGAACTCCCGTTTGTGAGCTAAGTGACCTGCACAAAAAAAAGACTAAGAAGAAAAATGGATTAGTAGATATATGGAGGGTTTCCCGAGAAAGCGTAGACTCGAGAAGTGTGAACTTCTGGGACGGATGTACACCCTCTTGTAAACAAGATGAAATAAAAATTGGATATTGATAAATTTGATGTAGCATCTCTGTGAAAACTAAAGTGAAATAGAAAATGAAAAATAAAACTAAGGTGATAAAAGCGTATTTGATCTAAATATGACAAAATAAACCAAACCCGACACAAGTTGATGGCGACTCGAGACTCCCGTGTTCATCTATAAATTTTCCATGCTAATCTAAAGAAGCTAACACCTAGTAGCTTCAAAGAAAAAATAAAACCTACTATAGAACCATCAAGATAAGAGCTTATGAGAAATAACTTCTTCAATGCATGAATAATCTCAAACTAAATGCTAAGTTATTTCTTACTCTCTAAGATTTCTAACTAACAAATGAACCTATTTAGATCACTTTAACAATCAAAATGGAGTTGTTTCCTCAATATTTGAAGATGATATCTCACCAATAAATGGATACAAGGCCATTTTTGGATCTTCCCATGCTCTTCAATTTGAGAGAATGGATGCAAGATGGAGAAGCTATTTCCAACAATGGAGAATGGATCTAGATCAAAATGCCTATAGTTTTCACTAATGCAAATGAGGTGTAGGAAGAAAGGGTGGGAAGAAGGTTCTTTATATAACCCTCTAGTTTGAGAGAGCTTAGCATCTTAGTGCATGTGAGATAACGGTAAAGTAAGATTAGGAATGGATAAGGTTGATTTAGAAGAGTTTAATTTATCATTAGTAACTCATGGGAGTTGAAGGGTGTTTTAAGTAATCAAGGATGATTAATTAATAGGTAGATAATAACTTATAGAAGCTAATTAGAGGAAAATTAGTGTGATTTACAGAATGTTAGAGAAATTTAATCCAATAAACGATGATTTATTCATTTAGAGTAGCGAGCCTGATTAATTAATAATAATTAATTAATCCAAGTAGAAGCAAATATCAATTAATGAAATGTTGTTAATCAAAATCTGAATGATAGGAAGGATAATTAATTAATGAAATGTAATTAATGAATAGGAATAGAGGGAAAATGGTGGTTTGTTGATGAAGCATTTTCAATTGACCGAGAGAGAGTGAAGATCATTGTTAATTAGTGAGAAATCACTAAATATGACAAAAATGATAGAAGAGATGATAATTAGTGCAATTTTCGAAATAAAATTGCATAAGTGGATTTTAGGTGTATAAATTTTCCCCTCTTTAGGGTGGCGCAAGTGACAACACTTCAAAGATAGTAAATAAGTACATACAAGTAAATTTCAAAGAGATAGAAGAAAAATTAGTAGAATGAAGGATACCCCCTCGATTGTCAATGGGGGTGATGAAAGAGGTCGGTCGACAATAAAAAAATGAAAAAGAAAGATAAAGAAATGGGGGATAAAGGTGATCCCTATTACCCTGTGTGATTTTGGAAGAATAGTGTTAATAAAATAAAATGATACGGAAGAGAAATGAAAATGAAGGGGATGGAAATATCTTTCATCTAGTGTTCATACAAAACAATCGTATTTCATCATATTACATGTGGTCTACGCTACATCGGTCCTTATTAAAATATATGCATACAACAAAAGTGTATAATAATATGAAAATCTATAATATGAACATTTGTGTATTGCCAAAACACTAACTCAATGCAACATATAGAATGTAATGCAATATGAGAAAGTAAACAAGCTAACCTAATAGGGAAACAAGTATAAATACACATACTCAAAGAAAAAACGTTCAAGACAATTAGACAAATGTTTTTGTTATCAAGAGTCAACTACGAGTCATGTGAGTGAACGAAAAGGGTTTAGAATGACACCCCAAGCAAGGATAATGTTTTTTCAAAATGTAGCACCACGGGATTTTTTAATGTAACCCTACCTTTTGGGAAACATTAGGTTATCTCTCAAATTGTGGGACTTTCAAACTTGAGATAACCCTCTAGAGAAGGATGGTTCCTGCTCCTAAAATTCCTACCATAATATATTATTAGTGTAGGAAAATAAAACTAATCCTATCCTAAAAATCCAACAGTCGGGAGAGGGGCGCATAAAAATAAGCCTACACCAACAATGGTGATACACTAGAAAAGAAGATGTTAATCAAGAATCCAACTTCCTGAAATGGGGAAAGGTGAGAAATGAAAAGGGTGGAAAAAATGCACCATAGTCCAAAGGTAGATTCACATAGAACACCACTTCAAACCCATTAAGAACAGCTTCCAAAACCTATAGTGAACATTAGGAACATGCATATTATACTTGCAATGAATAAAGGCAAGCAAAGACAATTAAAACATGTAAAGGATGGACAAAATGCATCACATAACATATTATATTGTTCCAAAATGTGCACAGTATGACAACAACATGTAAGAGGTAATAAAAATGTCATTACAAAGCTTAGGAAGAAGGATTGAGCTCCATGTTCAAACCCTAGTAGAGAAGAAAGAGGGGGCAAAAATGAAAAAATGACCAACTCCTTTATAAATGAGCTCCAAATTACAATATATAGAGTGAGAAGGAGAGGAGTGAAATCCTAGAATTTCTTTTTCAACCAATTTATAGATGTAATAAATGAGATGAAATGATAGAAATATATTTTCAAAATCTCCCTCACAGTGTCCCATGACCTGTTGTTGGAGAAGATGAAAGCCATACTCATTTAATGCATTCTTAACCACACTCCAGGTTGTATCCTTGAACTAGGATTGTTTTCTAAGAAATACACCCCCAAATATTCATCTATTTTTGAATTTATTTATTTCTATGCATTGGTTTCAGAATCAAAATTACAATAGCATAAATTTTATGTAATTTCATTAAGAAATGCTCCATTATATCCCTCGAGTGAATGCAGATCTTTTTGTTTTAACAGCTTGCTTGCTCTTTATGAGAATGGGAATTAATGTTTGGATGAAAATTCAATTTAATGTTTTCTTTCCTCTAATGTTTTACAAATATTTTTAATGATTGATTTTGGCATTTAAATTTGGTAATCCCCTTGGTTTTTTTATTTATTTCCATAGGGAAGATGAGTTATTTAATGTCCGACAAATACATGGCTAGCTCAAGAAGCTCGGTCGAGCTAGCTATCCTTATGCACTACCGATCCCTATATATCTATGTAAAAATTTATTTTCACCGACTCTCCCTCAATTCATGGGACTTTGTATTAGTTTTGGGTACACCGAGTGTATTCCCCGCTCATCACACGTCCCACACTCGCTAAATATCCATGCCACCGCCACTCGAGGACTTTATTGCATTTAACAACCACTCCATACACTTATCCATCCCGAATGCCGAGCTCTATGACTTCCACTAGTAACGATCTTCCCTTTCGAATGGAAAGGAAATCCTTATACCTCTCATTCATGTGTTGACCTATCTTTTGTTCCCGCTTGCATGTTATACTCTGAGTCATCTCCCTTCACTGTACATGTATGTATTGTCATCTCCACATACCGCCTCGTCTCTACTTACCCAACAAGCTCCACGTCAAGACCACACGCAATCCTTGGGGATCCTCTTCTTTTGAATCCTTTGGAAGTTGCGATGAATGACCACATATCACCTTCTTGTGGTTCCACCCTCTCAACAGCTCGTCAAGATCTTAACTAACTCACTCGATACCACCTGTCTCACCCGATGCTGATCTCATTGTGTCTGAAAAATATCATTTGGGAATACCCCTAATTCTCTCGTGACTTGTTCGAATTGGTTGTGTCAACCTTAAGTCAATGAAAACTCACTCTTTGAATTGATTTTGGCATAGATATTGACATCTACCGATACCCAACGCTCCACCACACTTGTATTGAGATGACTTGATCCAGCTCTTAGTGTCCCAATTATGGTACTTCCATTATGGCCTAAGATTTCATGCATCATTCAATAAGCCCACCCACCAATTTATATCATCGCTTGATATGTGCCTGACACCATTCATAGTTTCATGAAGTCAATCCCTGGATCTAATTCAATTTCAACCTAGGGAAGTATAGAGAGTCTCGACCTAGAACACAATTGGTTCGGTCTGTAATGACAAGAGAGCTTGGGGAACCTATCAAGTTTGGGTAATTCAGATTTTAATGCAACTCGATGAGTAATATTCAATAGCTTGGCTCTTTATCTAAACAACTCGTTTAATTCCTCCTTCATACCTATAGTTGGGTATTTATGTAGTGAGTTCAATTAATAGGTACAACTCACTTTTGAAATCAGTAAGTCCCAAAATATTCTCAGCTGAATTCATTTTCTAGATCTATGGTAGTGCGTGGATTTGAGCTCAGTCAAAGACCCAAATTACAACCATTCCAAAATCCATATGATTTAGAATTTCTCACGCTCAAGAACCTATATAGTGAGTGAAGATGATTTTAGGAAAAATGTTGGGTTTTACGGTCTCCTACCAAGTGGGTCATTTAATTAATTATTACAATAAGCTTGTTTGTTATCAAAATTCACTAGGGTAGTGAATTTAGATAATAGTTTTGGTGAAATTTGATAACAGTTTAATGACTCAAAGGGGCCATTATCCTGCTAACTGGAATCTGACTAGCTTCCTGTATCTTTCCATTAGGCATGGAGTCTACATTATCATCATGAGCTGATCTAAAATTTAGAAATATTTCCCTCGGGGCACTTAGAATTTCATCACCTACCGCTTCTAGGATTTTCCTCTATTGTTTACATTCTCAACTTTCATAAGAAAATGTTTAAATTTTTTTGTGGGAGTAGAAATTTGTTTTAAACTTTAATTCCACTCATTCCTACAGCTGTAATCCATTGATGTTGAAGGATGATCACCTTCCAATTTAGACATCATGGAACTCTATTAAATTTTTTTCTTTCTTCTTTTGAATGTCCAATGTTGTTTTGATGGAGATGATTGCTGACTTGGGTTGTTGGCTGAAATTTTAATGGATTGTATGGTCGTAGAAGCTTGTTGTAGTTTTTCTTGGAGAAAATCATTAAAATATCCTCTTTGATTTATTTTATTTTTATGCATTTTTTTATTTTGATATGCGATTATTATTACATGTAACTATGAGTTTCCTTCGCAACAATTGAAGGGTATAATGTAATGTACTACCTAGAACAACATGAGAAAAGCTATATACAAAAGAGAAAAATCATACATGCCTCAAATAGGACTTGTAGAGCATGCACAAGAAATTCTTCTTCTAAAATAAAATCTACTCCTACTCCTACACTAACCAAAATAAGGAACAACTAAACAAAACCTACAACAGGAAGGGAGAAATAGCTTCCCTTTTTTACAAAGTGTGGCCATGTAATTAATTTAGAAATGAATATGGCTTGTAATAAGAGTGAAAAATTACCTTCCACTCTTCCATTCAAGGTACCAACAAACAAATTAAATACCTCCTCAATATGTTCATCATTTTGTTGGAGGTTTTGTAGTTGATCCTGGTTCTTTGAAGATTATTCTCATGCTCTAAAGTGAGCATGATCGGCGTTGGTTTCTCCTGGATCTAATAAAGATAAATACTTGATTGGGGATGGGGTATTAGGACCCAATGGGATGATTCTTTTGATTTTACCATGACTTTAAAGCTTGTCCCCATGGACGGGGATATCTTGCAGACTTTCGGAAGAAGATGATTGCTTGCAGGCTGATCTGAATGTTTCTCTTCCTTTACAAACAATTTTTCCTCTCCTAACACTACCCTTTTGTGATGACTAATTTATCCTTATTTTCATCATAATCCTACTCCCTAAGAAAAAAACTTGAAAGGTCAAACTCCTCCACAATATTAGATTCTTGTAAAGATGTAATAGAAGAAGAATCTAAAATTTCATCATCAAAAGAAAGCAAAAATCTTCCAATGATCTCTTCTTCATCCAAGCATTCAGAATCTAATTTTTTTTCCCTCCAGAGCATGAAGCTATCCATTGTTGGTCTTAGCTGATGATGATGGTTATAGTGTCTTAATGCAACCTTCACTCAAGTCTGTAACAAGCTCTAGGAATGCGGGATAATGAGGATCATTGCATTCCATCAAAACATTTTACACTTTAGGGAACCTTTCCTCCTTCGTTTGCACGTGATCCTCTTCTTTTGGATTTGGGGATCCCTCTTCCACTTCCGATTCCATGGGCTGAGATGAATCAACAATCCCTGAGAATATGGTGCCAATATACACACTACATTCAGAGCAAAGAGATCGTTGATCATTTTCTTCTTCTTCTTGCTCTTGTGCAACATCAGCCTCCACCTGTGGTAGGACCTTCATCCCATTCATAGGTTTAACCAGAAAGGGCATCTTATCTATCCAAAAGCTAAAATCCCATATTTTCCAATCTTCAATTATTTCTTCTTGATTGGACTCTCCTTCTTGTTTCCCTTGACTAATTTTAGTATTGTTTTCTTCCCAAGATAAACTTGAGACAACAAGAGGAGGGTTGGGTTGGGGTATAATAGGTATTATAACCATTTTCGATGGAGAAGGAAGAAGAAATTATTTTTTTGGTGGGGATGATTTCTTGGAAGGGAAAAGGGGAGAATAAGTGAGGTGGGATGAAAGGCTAGGAGATGGAGAAGAGAACTCAACATTTGGAGCAGCATACAATGGGCTTGAATCATGACCATGTTGAAATGGTAAATCTTGGGAAAGAGAGAAAGAAGATTAATGAGTTGGTGATTGAATTACCCATTGAAAAGGTTGCACTTTGCTCATATGTTTCAATACCCTTGATCCATTGTATAATTTGGGGAAACATTTCATCCAATAAATAGAGTTTTTCCTGCAGGCTATAGTGTCTTGGAAAAGGACCTTCCCATGGAAAAGGTGCCCTACAACCAATCCCGAATTACTTTATCTATGTTCTAGCCCAAGATTGAACCATGTCCTGCCTCCATTCTTTGGATCTTCTCTAGTAGACAAACATTCTCCATCTGACTATTGTCATCATATGCATACCCATGTTCTTGATAGGTTCCATATCCAAACTGGTTTTGGAATTTCTCATATGGGTAAACATAATGGTTTTGAATCTGGTTATAATGTTGATTTAGAGGAGTTGTGAAGCTCATTAGAGGTTGATTGTACTCATTGAAAGTGTGAATTCCACTGCGGGAATGAAGCCATGGTTGCACAACTTCATAGAATGAAAGAAAATGAGAGATATGGAAATAAAGATGAAAAGAAATGGATGGAAGAAAGGTCTCAGAAATCATAGAATGGCTCATTCGGACCACGGGTAGTCATCAGATGTGATTTGTATGTGCCTCCAAAGGATGAATCTCACCAAGAACACACCAACCTGATGAAATGAAGTTGTAAGGTTCTTTAAACCATCCCACCGGGCATACTAGAACTATTGTTGTCAAAAAGTAGCACCTTGGTATTTTTGGTTATGGACCCATACCTTTACACAACATTGGGTTATCTCTCAAGTTGTGTGACTTGAGGACTTGAGATAACCTTCTAAAGAAGGTTGGTTCTTGCTCAGAACTATTTTCCACAAGATACTATTAGTATAGGAAATGAAAACTAATCATATCTTAACAATCCAACAGGTCAGCGAGAGGGAGTACATAAAAATGAAGCCTACACAAACAATGGTGATACACTAGAAAAGAAGATGTTAATCAAGAATCCAACTACTTGAAATGGGGAAAGGTGAGAAATGAAAAGGTTGGAATAAATGCACCACAATCCAAAGGTATATTCACATAGAACACCACTTCAAACCCATTAAGCACAACTTCCAAAACCTATAATGAAAATAAGGAATATGCATAATATACCTGCAGTGAATAAAGGCAAGTAGAGACAATAAAAACATGCAAATGATGGAAAAAATGCATCACAAGACATATTATATTGCTCCAAAAATGTGCATAATACAACAACAATAGGTAAGAGGAAATAAAAATGCCATTATAAATCTTAAGAAGAAGCCTTGAGCTCCATATTCAAACCCTAGTAGAGAAGAAAGAGGGGAAAAAAAGAAAAAATGACTAACTCCTTTATAAATCAGCCCCAAATTACAATATATAAAATGAGGAGAGAAGAGTGAAATACCATAATTGCTTTTTCAACCACTTTCCAAATGTAATAAACAAGTTGAAATTATAGAAATAGATTTGCAAACTATCCCTCCAACTATCTCCTTAAACTTGGATTTTTCTAAGAAATACACCCCTAATCTTAATTGATCTCTAAATTTCTTGATTTCTATGTGTCGGTCTCATAATCATGATTCCAACAACACAAATTTTGTGCAATTTTGTCAATAAATGCTCCATTATGGCCCATTGAGTGAATGTGACTCTTTTGATTTTCATAGGCTTGCTTGCTCTTTACATGACTAGGAATTAATGCTTGGCTGAAAAGTCAATCTAATGTTTTCTTTCCTCCAATGTATTGCAAATAGTATTAATGATTGATTTTGGAATTTAAATTTGGTAGGCCCCTTGGTTTTATTTCCTATTGCTCTACATAGGGGAAGGTGATTTTTTTAATGTATAGCAATTACATGGTCATCTCATCCAACTCGGCTGAGATAGCTATCCATACGCACTGTTGATCCCTATATATCTATGCACCAAGTTATATTTTCACTAACTCTCCTTCGCACCATCGACCTTTGTATTAGTTTTGGGTTCGATTGATTGTATTCCCCACTCATCACACGTTTCACACCACCAACTCGCCATGCCATCCCCAACTCGGGGACTTTACTACATTTAACAACCACTCCCTACACCTATATATCTTGAATATCAAACCCTCTATGACTTCCACTAGCAACAAGCTTCCCTTTTGAATGGCAAACCAATCCTTATACCTCCCATTCATGTGTCGACCTATGTTTTTTTCTCCACTTGCATGTTGTACTGAGTCATCTCCCTTCATTATACATGTATGTATTACCACTCCACATACTGTCTTTTTCTACTTACTTGTTGGGCTCTATGTGAAGGCCCCACGTAATTCTTGGTGCTCCTTTTCCTTTATCTCTTTTAAAGTTGTGATAAATGGCCACATGGCACCTTCTACAGTTCCAACCTCTCAACAACTTTCCAAGATCTTAGCTAACTCACTCGACACCATAGTCTCGACCGATGGTGATATCATTTTGTCTCGAGAAATCTCATTTTTTGAATACCCCGATTCTCCGTGACTTATTCAAATTGGTTGTGTTAACTGAAGTCGGTGAACAACTCAGTCTTTTGAGTGAGTTTGACACAAATCTTGACTTCTATCAATACACAATGCTCGCCACACTTGCATTGAGATGACTTGATCCAGCTCTCGTGTCCCGATTGTGGTACTTTTTTTGTGACCCAAGATGTCATGCTTTGTTCAATAAGCCCAACCCACAAATTTATATCATCTCTCGGTATGTTCTTGACACCACTCACGGTTACATGAAGTCACTCCCCTAGATCCGGTTCAAGTTCAACATAGGGAAGTATAGAGAGTTTGACCTAGAAAAAAATTGGATCACTCTGTAATGACGAGAGAGCTTGGGACACCTCTATGGCTTGGGTAATTCAGATTTGAATGCAACTTGATGAGTAATCTTCAATAGCTTGACTCCTTATCTAAACAACTCACTGAATTCTTCCTTCATACCCGTAGCTCAGTCTTTATGCGGTGAGCTTGATTAACAGGTATAACTCGCTTTCAAACTCAGTAAGTCCCAAAATATTCTCAATGGAATTCATTTTCTAGCTCGATGGTAGTGCATGGATTTGAGCTTGGTTAAAGACCCAAATTGTAACCTTTCCAAAATCCATGTGATTTAGGATTCATCATGCTCGTGGAGCCTATGTAATGAGTGGAAATGCTTTTAGGAAAAAAATTGTTTTGAAGTCTCCTACCAAGGAGGTCATTTAATTAATTATTACAATAAGCTTGTTTGTTATCAAAATTCATAGGGGTAGTGAATTTAGAAAACAATTTTAGTGAATTTCAATCAAATATACATACAAGAGGAATAAGTGAGGGATGTAGAAGTCCTATGAAAATGTAATCATGGCCAATGAAACTACCTTGAGAAACACATTCGTGCAAGGGAAGACAGATCAAACAAACAAACTTTTGTTGATGGAGGGTAGATCCAAATGATCCGCGAGTCACGCACAAGAACATGTGAAAATCAAATAAAGATGTTTTATAGGATAATTTTTATGTTCAAGTATAATGCATTTGACACATGAGCTTCAACTTCATACATGTTTGTTACCATTTTTTCAAAAATTTGAGTTTTACAATTTTTTTATTTTCAAACAATTTTTGAATTTTTTTAGAATTTTTGCATATTTAACAATTTTTAGAATTTTTTTATTCTTGCAATTGTTTTAAGATTTTCAAATATTTTGCCAATTTTTTAGGATTTTTCATTTTTTAGAAAAATTATGTTATGGAAGATCTCCTGGAAGAAAAAAATATGCCCCAAGGAGAAGAAAGGGTCGTCAGGTAGCACAAATATGCCCCAGATAGCGAAAACAGGTGAAAAATGATTATTGAAGAAAAATAATCATCACGATGGGTGGTAGATGAAAATAGAAGGATCATGGCAGTCACATCACCTCCCTTAACCATCGCAATGAGTGAAAATTTCCACAGGGGGTGAAAAACTATAACTACCAAGCCATGGGGTGGAAAATCATCGTGGCGAGTTATTTGATACCAAACTCTATCAGCTTTACCAGCGATTTTACTCTTACGTGCAGGAGAAATGGCTTGAGTTTAGGATCAGTAAATGATGCGTGAACATCATTCAAGAGTACATGCAGCTTTCTAGTGATGGACCCTA
The DNA here is from genome assembly GCA_018340775.1 of Taxus wallichiana var. yunnanensis. Classification (NCBI taxonomy): domain Eukaryota; kingdom Viridiplantae; phylum Streptophyta; class Pinopsida; order Cupressales; family Taxaceae; genus Taxus; species Taxus wallichiana. The sequence continues at coordinate 312,859,947 of CM031236.1, forward strand.
GGTATGTGAAAAAAAAAATTGCGTTTCAAGTTTATTTAAGAGCATTTATTGATTAGGTTTGTTGGCGCGGCAATGCATGCACGATCCTTAGATCACGTAGGCATTATCGGGGGCATATGGGTGTGAAGTGAACATATATGTGGGTACATATAAGTTAAATGCATATGTGGGTTCATATGTTTATGTGCTTAATGTATATGCGGGCATGTATATGAAAAAATGGGTGCACATATGTTAACTAGGGGAAAATAGGGGCGTGCGTGTATGCTAAAATGGGTGCATATATGCTAAAAGGGGCGCATATACACTAAATATTAGTTTTGGAAAAAAAAAAAAAAAAAAAAGTTAGCGAATTTATAGAAGAATCCAAAGTTGATGAGTAGAGGAAATTAGAGGATATATTTTAGAAGAAATGATGTTAATAAGTGGCTTACCGAGCTTGCGGGTTGGTTTACCCTACTTGAGACGCACAATTACAAGCCTTTGCGAGAGAAATTTTCATGGTGCGAGAGGATCTATTTATAGATTACTTATGATGTTACCAGCTTATCATATGTGGCTCAGATACCACATATTTCTATGGATCATGGTCTTCTCACACCTTAGTGGAGAGATAACATAGTGAGAGCCAAACTTTTAGATTTGTGACTAGCAAGATGAGCATTACCTTGGAGGATGTGTGGCGTATTATGCGAGTGTCGATCTAAGGCCGATTAATAGAGTATGATGACAATCCTAGCTGTATCCTATAGTGTATTGGGGAGATGTTTGTTGTACCCAACATACCATGATGGGGATGTCGGTTCATTTGTAAAATTGCTTTACGATCATTGCTTATCTCGCACCAATCTACTTGATGGATATTTTTAGCGGCATTATGTTGCATGAAAATATGGGCACTCAATTTCCCTTGGGTCTTATTACACTAATACATGGTCTCATCAGCAGAGAGGTATATTGTTGGGGATAGTGAATTTTAGCACACCTTTATTGGGACTTGTATTTGATCACTTACCGTGGTCGGAAGATCGTGGGCCCAACTACTTTGCTTTAGATATGGGCATGGGACCATATTGGTACCGATTGACCCTTATAATTTTTATGAGTGAGGGCTCCAAAAACTACTTTTATGATGGGCTAAGTGCTAGTTAGTGATGATATCTCGAGGTTACATTAGAGATACAACATATTATAGGCATGATTTCGATGATATCTAGTTGTGTATGGTGATATGGCACCCATACGTGATTATACCAAATGGCCCCAAGATGCTATAGAGATGAGTGTAGCTGAGGTTGAGCATTTTCGATTGGCATCATAGATTATATCACATAGTGGTATAGAGTGTATCGTGTCCAGAGGCAGCTTGGCCGAGTGTAGGGTATCCCTAGCGATGAGATGTGGTATGGTCGTTGATCCAGAGAGACATTTGACATTGGCCCACGTATTAGACCTCAATGGGCCCTGGATAGTTTCCAAAAATGGTTCCACATTCATGGGTTCCCTTACCACATGTGTTTGATCTAGGGAGAAAACATATTATCATGTATGGTATATCATAGTGCTCCTAGGGAAGTTGACTATCTCGCAAGGTGTCATAGATGCAGTGTATTACAAAGTAGTTGTAGAGGGTTTATAGGAAGGGATCTTAGAGCTCATGAATGAGCATAGGAACTAGGACAGATGTAGGCACTACGTAAGTTATTCCCCCATAGAAGCTAATACAACCTCTATAGAAGCCACAACAAATGCCACCACCGCAGCCCCTACACACTCATTTTATCGTGGTTTAATAGGTTGTACAAAGAGGTGGTGATACAACCACCACCATTACCACCACATATAGCAATTCTTCCCCATAATGAAGGAGATGGGTGGGATGGAGGGGATGAAGGAGGTGGAGGAGATGGATGGGGGACACCATCACATAACTCAACAAGTGGGGAAGAAGAGAGCCCTAAAAGTACCATCATCTCCAAGACAAATCATTCGGAGCTCTAGGGACTCGGTTGTTTTGATGTGCCATTCTACAACAAATTACAACTCAAAGAGATTAACTACAAAGCCGAGAGGGATCACCGGGCTGTCAGAGAGGACACATTTGTAGGCTAGGATAGATTAGGTGATATTAGAGAGGGACCAGATGTAGGCGGATTTGGACAAAGTGTCAAAGTGGAGTGTACTATGCTCCAAAAAGCAGGGATAGTTGCGGGGTTCCATAATTAGTGTTTGAGTGTGTCTCCTTCACTGCCGAGGTTGCATATTACATGATGTTATATCACTTAGCTATGTTGACAGATCGAGGACTCCGGATCATAGTCAATTATCTAGAATTTGGTCACAATCACTATCTTAAAGGCCATATCGATCAACGAGATTGGTCCAATAGCCATGGCACATGAAAGTACCGCCACCATAGGGTTCACAACATATTGCACCATCCTAGGACTCACATCATATTTTTCCACCTATAAACCAACCAATTAGTCCATGGGTAGGTGAGAGTCATGGTGACTCATTTTATAATGACATATTTATAGATGTATCTATTTTTATGTACGCCTCGATATGAAGGCACATTTTAAGATAATGTGTATGTATTTTTTTGGTTATGCCTCGATATGAAAGAAAATTTTAATCCATGCCCATGATGGCATACATTGTATCTGATGATTATTTACTGAGACACATTGTATATGGACATTGACATTTTTGACATATTTACATGTATATGATGATGGACTTTATTATGATGTATGATTGTATCACATGTATTTGATTTATGAGATAACATTAGATGATATCACATTGTTTTTTATGAGATACTTATGATTGTCCATGTTTTTAATTTTTGATATTGGTGAGGGGGATACTTATGATTGAAAAAATGTAGACACCTAAAATCTGCTTACATAATTTTATTACTAAAATTACACTAATTATCCTCTCTTATATCATTTTCGTTGTAATTAGTGTTTTCTCGTAATTAACCATGATCTTCACTCTCTCTCATTCAATTGACAACACTTCATCAATAAACCACCATTTTCCCTCTATTCTTGTTTTTTTAATATTGGCAAATAGTTTTTGAAAGGACTATACCCTTGAATACAAAATAAGGCCTATAATCTGAAATAAGAGAGAGGAGCAAAGTAAAGTCAGAAGTAGTACGCTTCAAGAGTTACAACAAAATCAACGTAGCCCAGAAACAGCTACACAGACAAGACTTAACAACAAAACAACGGCAAAAAAAAAAGAGACAAATACCAAGAAACAAGAATATTAACAAAAAGAGCAAGAGAAGTATCCGTGACTACTTCTTGGCCGCTTGATCAATACGATCTTGACTTTTTCCAAGCTTGAAACATGCCTAACGCGGTCATCCGAGAAAAAGATCCATCTTATCGAGCTCCTCAATGGTTCTCTTGCTCTCTTTATCATTGCCCCAAAGCGCTGCCGGGACACCGCTTAGATTTGAAACACTCTTGGCATGACCCACGATAAACTCCTCGATGGCCCTAAAGGCTGCAATATTGTAGTCATGTCTGGTCTTAGCCTTCCCAAGGCGGGAGTCTAAGGAGGTCAGCTTTTGTATATGTCATCAATCTGACTATTGTCAGTGCTCCCTTCCCCCTCCATGCTTTTTTTGCCTTTTTGCTTGGCAAGGTTTTTGACCTCAACCTTCAGCAATTTAATCTCTGCCTCTAAGGCCTCCAATTTCTTAGAAGGGTTATCCATCTGTGCCTCCCGGGGACTGGCACTTCTAATGTTCAGCAGATCACGAGCAATATCAAGCTCAAGAGGTTCATCCCCCACAGCAGCAGTCTCAAGGTTGAGTCTCCTAGAAGCCCTAGTGACTCGTTTAGAGGTAGAGGCAAGGTGGGTGGCAGGGGCAGCAGCAGGAGGAATAGAAGGAGAAGCATGAGCATCCGGCATGGGGGTAGCAGCACCTAAGGCGGGGGCAGCAGCAGGGGCAGCAGGGGAGACAGGACTGGCGGCAGCAGAGCCCATCAAAGGGGGAGCCGGGCTGGGAGAGTAAGGGAGACCGGGATACTTAAGAAGGCAGAGCTTGTGGATAAGCAGAATAAGCCCTTGGTGCAAGGGAACCACCCGGGTATGTCTCTGGAACTCCAAAATGGAGCGCTCAAGAGAGTTTAACAAATAGTGCGGGAAGCAAACCAACCTATTCCTACGGAAGTGGTTCAAAAAGACAAGGTGCTTAGCAGGGACAGTAACAAACCTGCCTTCCAAGGAGATGAATCGAATCATCATGCGGGTGACTTCATCGTACGGAGGTGGAATTGAGCTTACAAGCAGGCAAAGGCTGAAAATAAGCTTCTCATCCTCCTCCACAAATCTTCTTTCTTCAACCTCTTTGATAACCCTCTTGTTGAAGAAGCGGTACCTTCCAGCCGAGGCTAGTCGCTTCAGCCTATGAGCTCTTCATTGATAAGAATTTTCTGGCCCCCATAGTCGACTGTCCTCCCATTCCATTCCTTAGCAAAGCGAACAGAGATGCTTTGATCATGCCCTTGCATCCTTTCAACAAAGCTGGTGAAGCCGCCAATGCTAAGAATGTTCCAAAGTTCCGTGTTTTCTTTCCAGTCAGGGTCCACGCACGGCTCAATTTGACAGGGTGGCCCTCCCATCTTCACTATGATGTGTTGGTTACAGCAATTTCCAGGATACCTTTGAGCGTGAAGAGTATTACGATTCTTGCTGTTGAAGGTCGCATAAAAATAGGAACTATAGCCGTTAGTCTTCTCACGAACGGCTGTGTGATTGTTGTTCTGAGCCTGCGGGAAGTCGCGCGTGAAAACCCTTTCCCTGTCAGCTTTCACCTTGTAGTTATCATCGGTTTTCGTGGAGCTTAGCATCCGGATATCAACAGCTATTGTACCTCCCGCGTGCGTGATTTTTAAATCCAGATATCTCCACTTGAAGTTCCTTAAAAAAATCTTGCTATTATTTGAATTAGATATCATTTGCCACACCATATACTTTAAAGCAGACATGTGGAAGAATTTATGGATTTGATTTTCCTCCAAAGATTAAGGCATATCTCTAGAGATTGTTTGCATGTGAAGGTCCGCATGGATGCTGTTGTGGAGCTGATTAGGGATACTATCCTTATCCCATGTAGTGAAATTTATGTTAATGCCATAATTGGCCAGTGCATCCGCCAGCTTGTTGCCCTCCCTGTAAGTATGTACTATTCTGATACTGTTGAAGGTATGACTGATGCTTATGGACTCAGAGATAAAATCTTTAATATTCCAGCTGGGAGATGAGGACTGATTCAGAAGTTTAATAATATTAAGGGAGTCCCCTTCAACAATAAGGTTCTGGATATTTTGGGCCCGTGCAACTCTTAAACCCCAGAGAGCAGATAAAGCTTCGGCAAAATGATTGGTTTGAATTCCCATTTTTCCAGCATATGCAGCAATCAGATTGCCTTTGTGGTCCCGAATTGCCCCTCCTCCTGCTGCTGTTCCAGGGTTACCCTTAGAGGCGCCATCAAAGTTCAGCTTGAACCAATTGGAGTCAGGAGGATGCCATTTAATCAAAGATCTATCCACACTATTCCCGGGGTTGCTCCAATTACCAAACTGCCAATTAGATAAGATGTGCTCTTCATTCTCAGGATAACAATTGTTTTTGGGAGGTTTAAATCTGGCCATGTCCTCTTTGATGCCTTGGGAAATTTTGCCAATACTGAAATTATAATTCTGTTTCCTATTTCTGAAAATGATATTATTTCTATCCTTCCAGATCCTCCAAATTAAATGAGGGATGGCTAATTTCCAGATTCTTTTGATAGCACAATGTCTGAATGGTGGGTTCCATTGATTCCATAGCTGATTAAGATCCTCCGGCAACACCCAAAGAGCTTCGAATTTGGAAAGGACAAAGTTCCACATTTTATTGGCATAATCACAATGAATGAACAGATGACTAATGTCTTCATAATCATTCCTACAAAGGTGACACCAATTGGGAATGATGAATCCTCTTCTCATCAAATTGTCAGTGGTGAGAATTTTACCTCTGATGGCCAGCCAAAGAAAAAAATTTATCTTGGGGGTTAACTCAGGCATCCAGATCAAGTTCCAGTTAAAATCAGATTGGTTACTATGAAAAAGATTGGTATACCCAGATTTGACTGAGTATTTTCCATCTTGTGAATTACTCCAGACCAGCTCATCCTTGGAATCCAACTGACACAAAGGGAAGAGATCTAGAAGGTCTTGAAGGGAGGAAATAATTTGTTTCAGTTCAATACGCTCCATAGAAAGTCTTTTCCAAGTCTTGTTGGTGCCATTTCCTTCAATGTAGTCCTTGACTTTAGTTCCATACTTGCTTGTAAGGCTGTCCTTAGCCATCCCAAATCTCTCCAAGAGATTATCACTGGACCAGTTATCCTCCCAGAAGTTTATGTCACTGCCATCCCCCACTTTCCATTTGCTGCCCTGCTTTATGAAGTTTCTACTCTTAATCAGATTATTCCAAAAAATGGAACCATTGGGGAGTTGCTCATCGTGCAGATAGGAGTAAACAGCTTGTTGATTCAAGTATTTTGCTTTAATAACATCAATCCAGGGTTGTTTCTCAGATAGCAATCTCCAGCCCATCTTAGCGATGAGTGCCTCATTCATTTTTTCAATATTTTTTATACCCAGCCCTCCCATAGTCTTTGGGGTGCAGACTTTATCCCAGGCCACTAGGTGAAATCTGAATTTCTCTTCCATGCCTTGCCATAAAATTTTTTTCTGAATCCTTTCAATTTTCTCTCTGAAGGAAGAAGGAATTTTGAAAAGTGACATGATATAGATGGGCAGACTTTGGAGTGTGCTTTTAATGAGAAGGCACTTACCAGCACTAGAGAGAATGGCCCCTTTCCAACCGGCCATTTTTTTCTGAAATCTCGTCAATAAATCATCCCACACCGTGTGAGAGACTTTCTTAGTGCCAAGAGGGAGACCTAAGTACGTTGCTGGAAGAGCTCCAATTTTACAGCCCAGAATTTTAGCAATCTTGAGCTGTCTTTCCCCAGGGGTGTTAAAGAAAAAAATGATGCTTTTGTCATAGTTAATCTCTTGCCCAGAAGCAGATTCATAGAGCTGTAGTAGAGCCTTAATAGCTTTAGCTTCTACAACTGAGGCCAGAAGAAGAAGGATAGTGTCATCCGCAAACTGTTGATGAGAGACAGCATGGCTGAATGAAGTGGGTTTAGAACCATTTAAAAGGCCGTCTTCCACCGCTTTGCTAATTGTTCTACTAAGGCTGTCAGCTAAAAGGATGAAGAGCAAGGGGGAGATGGGGTCTCCTTGCCTTAGACCTCTGCTGCTGGTGAAAAATCCCACAGGCTCTCCATTAACAACCACAGAGAACCTGGCTGTAGATATACAAGACTTGATAATTTTTCTAAACTTTTCCGTGAACCCAAATTTGGATAAAATCCTGTCAAGGAAGACCCAAGAAACTTTGTCAAAAGCTTTATTCATATCAAGTTTGAGGATCATGTTTGCCTTTTTATTATTTTCCATGGAATGTATAGTTTCATGCACCATAATCACACCGTCTTGTATTATCCTGCCTTTAATAAAGCCACTCTGCTGCATTGAGATGAGATCATTCATTATGAGCTGCAGCCTAGATGTAATGATTTTGGTGAAAATTCTAAAGATAGCATTAACAAGACTGATGGGTCTGAAGTCCTTGAAATCTTTTGCATCCATTTTTTTAGGTGCCAACACAATGTGCGTGTTATTGAGCTCTTTTAGAAGATTTCCCGTTCTATAAAATTCATTAACCGCTTTGAGTAGATCCTCCGAGCATATTTCCCAGAACTTCTGAAAAAAATTAATAGAGAATCCATCCGGCCCAGGAGCCTTATCTCCCTCAAGGGAAAAAACAGCCTTTTTCAGCTCTTCAAGCGTGACAGCTTTAGTAATATCTCTGAATTTCTGGTCCTCAATATTATTCTGAGGGATGGCCTCCAGCATGAAGGAAATAGCTTCCGGATTGCTGACATTTCTCTCTCTAAGAAGATTTTGGTAGAATTCAAGTGCTTGTTTCTTGATGTTGTTTGGATCTTTAGTGATACTTCCGTTGCTTTTAGAAACCTCTAAGATCCTATTACTGGCTCTGTGCTTTAGAGTGGTCATGTGGAAGAACTTTGTGTTCCTGTCACCCTCTTTAAGCCAAATAGCCCTAGATTTAAGGCGCCAAAGGGACTCTTCTCTACTGCAGATCGTATGCAACTCAGAAAGAATTTTCTTTTCATTAACTTCATCTTCAACCGATCTCCCCATAGTATCCATTTTTAACTCAAGATCCTGAAGCTTCTGTTTTAACTCTTTCTTTTTTTCGAAGATATTCCCAAAAACATTTTTGTTCCAGAGTTTGACATGTTTTTTGACATTTTTGAGTTTTTGAACCAATCTGAACTGAGCAGTGCCTTCCCCATTCCAATCCCACCATTCTTTTATTCTGTCATAGATATCATCATGCTCCATCCACATTTTTTCAAATTTGAACGAGCTTCTTGCAGGTTTGGTCCAATTGAGAAAGCTTAAAGCAATCGGATTATGATCCGATCCAATTCTGGGCAGAGAAGAGAGGTAAAAGTCTTGGCTAAGAATCCAGTTTGCTGAGATTAGTGCCCTGTCCAGTCTCACCTGGATGAACTCCTTTCCCAACCTTCTATTATTCCAAGTATACTTATTACCATGCAGATCCACATCAATGAGGTTATGTTCAGCGATAAAATCAGCAAAATCCCTCTATTCTTGTTAATTAATTACATTTCACTAATTAATTAGCCTTTGTATCATTTAGGATAATGATTAACGACCTTTCATTAATTAATATGCACTTCTACTTGGGTTAATTAATTACGCTTGCTACTCTAAATCAATAAATCACCGTTTATTGGATTAAATTTCTCTAACATCCCACAAATCACACTAATTTTCCTCTAATCAGATTCTATAAGCTTACATCTACCTATTAATTAATCACCCTTGATTAATTAAAACACCCCTCAACTCCCATGAGTCACTAATGATAAATTAAACTCTTCTAAATCAAGGTTACCTTTTCTAAAGAAACCTTATCCATTCCTAATCTTACTTTACCCTTATCCCACATGCACTAAGATGTTAAGCTCTCTCAAACCAGAGGGTTATATAAAGAACCCTCCTCCTACCCTTTCTTCTTACACCTCATTTGCATTAGTGAAACCATTCTCCATTGTTGGAAATAGCTTCTCCATCTTGCATCCATTCTCTCAAATTGAAGAGCATGGGAAGATCCAAAAATGGCCTTGTAGGCATTTATTGGTGAGATCTCATCTTCAAATCTTGAGGAAAAAACTCCATTTTGATTGCTAAAGTTATCTAAATAGGTTCATTTGTTAGTTAACAATATTAGAGAGTAAGAAATAACTTAACATTTAGTTTGAGATTATTCATGCATTGAAGAAGTTGTTTCTCATAAGCTCTTATCTTGATGGTTCTATAGTAGGTTTGATTATTTCTTTGAAGCTACTAGGTGTTATCTTCTTTAGATTAGCATGGAAAATTTATATATGAACACATATGGCATGCCCAAAGTGGGACTATATTTCATTGTCCTTAGCATATGATATCAAGTTTTATTAGTTTTATCTCATTTTTCGCTAACCATTATCATGAACATGTTAAATAATTTGAATTCCTTGATGTAATTTCTAACTTTACATGTGTTGAGTCTCTTTTGTAGGTTTAAAAGAGATGGGTTGTCATTAATTTTGGGCTAAAATGGTAAAATTTTTACCTTTTGAGTTTGTCTATGTTGGATTTGTGTATTTCTAATGTCATTCCGGGAACCCACATGTGTGTTGAGAGTGCCGCATATGCATTGATAGGGCCATGTATGTGTCTTTAGGGATGCATATGTGTAATATTGGTTTCCCCTCTACTTCCTTGTCGTGCTAGTGTGACTACCCTTGTGTATGTCTTCATTTGGTCATGTGTATCTGTCACACTTGTCTTCCCGTTGTCTCAGTGCATTTTTCCAAGTCTAGGTAGGTTTCATTTGGGCTGCGCAGTGCTTCTCTTCCCATGTATTTGTAACTCTATTTCATGCCGTCTAATTTTCCTCTCGATCGTAGTATGTGTTAGTAAGACCACGTAGGTGTTTCACCGGTCGTGTATGTGTTACATTGTCTAGTTTTTTCTCAAGGCCACATATCAATCAGTATAGGCCATGTATATATGTCAAGGCCATGTATGTGTTGAAATATCTACATAGGTGTGATAAGTGAAAATATAGTTCTATTTTTAGGTTTCCATGATTTGATCTTGGGTATTTATACCATATTTTGTAGGTTTTTAGTTTTAACCTTTATTTTCAGGGTATTTTTAATCATGTCTTTGCTTAATTATTTGATGAATGTTAATGAAGGTTGTGCTTTCACTTGTTAGACTAAGAGTTATGTATGCTCTTCCCTCCCACATTTTAGGTGATCTTGGGAATTAGAAATAGCTCTAAGTCTTGTTTCAATTTTCTTTAAAAACACTTCATTAAAATTCTTGGTTAAGGGAATGAACAACAAATCGGATAAAATGAGTTCCTTGCACTTTTATTTCATAATTATTTTCCATTTTCATTATAGTTGGGTTTTTTGTTGCGTATGCTCTTCCCTCGCACCTTTTAGGTGATATTGGGAATAAAAAACAACACTTAAGTACTCTTACATGATGATTTGATATTTTGGAGAACTACTAATATTTCACGTGCGGGACCACAATTTTCAAGTAAAAGAATCAAAATCTAAACCAATACTAATAAATTTATTGGTAGGTTTCCAATGGTGTACAAAACCAAACTAACCTTAAAGATTAAAAAATACCACATTCAAAACACTATATTTGTAGGTTTGGTTAAGAGTTATGGATCATCCACTTAAAACTAGGGGAAGTGCCTTGGCATAAGCTGTTATAACCCAGAAGGATGCCCCTAGGAACCCCAAAGTATTCCACACCAAGAGGGATCCTTGTGGATGAAACGGGAAGCACTTCATTTACCAATTGATTAGTACACCTTTGTGAGATTAGAGTCAAAATTATCTTAACGTGACCCCAAGTGAGATACAAATAAACGTAATTTTTTGCTCATTATATCGAAGGGGGTAAAGTAAAGCTAGGATGCTCCTTTGTTTAGTCAACATGAATTCCTTGGAAAATCATGCTAACAGAGATGCTTTTTGACACTAGAGAGTGAAACAATAAGAATTGATTTTTCACATGAGCCATATTTACACAAAAACCAATTGTGTTTCAAATATATCTCACGAAGCAAGAAATTTTTCAAAGTCAAAACCTTGTTAGTCAAACAAGGGGAGAGTCCATTGAAGTTTGAGCCTAGTGTTATTCATCATGAAGCTTACAACGTGTTACTTTGTCTTAGTTTTTCACTTTCCCTAAGGAAAGGTAAAACTCTGCCAAAGTTACGCTTAGTTTGTTTCATCACCACTTGGTCTACTCCTTTTCTCTCTTGTTGATATTTTTTTATCAAAAGAGGAGCATCATACATAGTACTATTAAATATTATGTCCACCACTTTTACACCCTCTTACATCCTTCCTTGTTGTGACTACAATAGTAAACATTGAAAGTGTGTTGGTACGTCTTCATATCTTGATAGTCATTGTCTTGATACCCACGTCAAGATGTTTCATCATAGTTAGGTTTGCTTTATCATATATATTCCCTTGAGATTTTATTATTCTCGCATTTTCTTGATATGATTTCGATACTTACATCTTGTTTCTCGTAAACTTGATTTAAGTGTCTAGATTGTACCATTACATTGCTCACACTTTAACAATTCCTTGGTATAATTTGACCTTGTTTCCTTCCAAACATTACCTCAACCTTGAAAAGTGTTGTTGTTATATTGTTCATGTCGTATCAATATCATTCCAATATTAATACCTTGCTTTTCCACAAAGCTTGATTAACGTATTTAAGTGGTATTGTTGTGTTGTTCGCATTTGTAACTTCCACTTTTTGGGATTTAGGCCTTGTTTGTATCTAAATTGGTTATAGTATACTTTGAGTCGAAATCACTTCAACCCCTTGTTAATACTTACGCCTTGTTTATATTAAACTTGACTTAAGTGTTAACATCATGTTGATCATCTTACATCAACCTACCATTGAAAACACATTTGCATAGGGAGTAGTTCCTTTTAGATTGGATTGGTTTACCAAACTTGCATGATTGTTCCTTATGATTGTTCATTGTATTGACTTATTTTTCTAGGACAATCCTATTTGATCCCTTGATTCTTTACCATTCATTATTCTTTGACCATTTTTGACATTATTTTGTGACCTTTATGATCATTGTGTTCTAGGTTTTTACTTAGGTTTTTATACCCTTGATCACATTTGATAAAAACCTTTGTAAAACACTCCTTGCTATGCCCCCTCTAACAAGGATGGCATCTAAAAAACTAGAATGGGAAACATCTAACAAGCAAGGATCAAATCCTTTCATTGGTCACAATTTAGGACCCCTCTTCTCTATAGAAAAGGAGACAGAAGACATGATTGATCATAGTGGTGATGAAATAGAATCACCTCGGGGGATTTCAAGTTTGATCCCACTCGTTTGGAGTAATTCCTTTTTCTCAACAGGGGATAGAGTACTTGTAAGAGTTTTATAATATGGTTCCAAAATTCTAGATGATTGTGAATTCGTTCCACCTACCAACAACATCTATGAGGAAGAAGAGGAAAAACATCCTCCTCTTATTGAAATAGACAACATTCTAAAATAGGGACAAAATTTTACTTCAAACCCTCAAAATGATAACACGGGCGGTTATAAATTACAACTTATCAAAATACCCCACAAAGCTAGAGTGGAACATGAGCACATAGAATAACCTCCTCCACATGAAAAACCAAGAAGGACCTAAAAATGATGAAGTATTCAAAACAAAGAGGAAGGAGAGCGTTGGAGGAGAGATTGGAGCGACTGGAGAGAGGGAGGACGAGGTTTTGAAAAATTTTGGGTGAGAAAATGATGGCAGAGAAATCTCACCTAGATCTAAGGAGTCTTCTATAAGCGTAGTAGTAGACAGGGAGACCTAAGGAGACAATGATACCAAGGAAAAGGAATCCCATAAAAATGCATCGGATTCATGGTCAAATTGAGTTAAAATGGAATTTCTTCAAAAGGCCAAAAGTGTTTTCTCCAGGCAGTCAAGGAGGCATCGGGCGTGAAATGGAAATCCCATATTCCCTTTTAAATAGTAATACATAAAAGTGAACAAAGTGTTAGTTGGTAAATTGGTGGGAGGCAAACCAAATATCAATGTTGTGAGAAGATGGGCCAAACTAAAATGGAACCCTAAAGGACACTTGGAGGTAAGTTCTCTAACAAATGGGTTCTTTCTTTTTAACTTTATCATTCAAGAAGATATGCAGAAGGTTCTGGAAGAAGGACCCTGGTTTTGGGGAAAATCAGGTTGGTATCTTAGGAAATGGGAACCAAACTTTAACTGGAAAAGAGAATCAATCGGTTCCTTTCTAGATACAACTTCCAAATTTTCCTCTAGATTTTTGGCATGAGGATATTGTAAGAGGAATAACTAACTCCTTGGGCTCACTGGTACTAATAGATAATGTGACTCTAAACATGACTAGACTTGTTTGTGCTAGATTTTACATTTATACCATCTCAGGCCAGGATATCCCTAATAGCATCAAGTGAAGTCTAGATTAGGGATGTAGGAACAAAATATCGAAATGGAAATCTCTCCATAGCAAAATGCACCAAATGCAACGGTTGGGGACATTATTCCCAGAGTTGTAAGTACAAGATTTCCAAGATGTATATTATCGTAACCATGAATGAAGGAAAAGAAGACAAGGGAAAAGTTATGCAAAGCACAAAAACCATAAGAAGGTATTTTTAAGAATCATACTAAAGGGTATAAGCATCTTAGAATCCAAGAAAGAGAGGAACCTATGATAAATCCAACTAAAATAGTTCTGGAAAAGGATGAAAATGGTTTATCTTCAGCTTTCAATAAAAGGAGATCTAAAAATCGGTCAATGTATGATTCAAATATCATGGAAAAAATAAGGAAAAACCAGTTAAATACTCCTTGTATGCAAGGAAGATGGATCTCTTTACCTCAAATAAAGGGGTTGGCTCAAAAGTAAAAATTCTAAACATGAAAATGTGGAGAATGGAAACAAGGGTGAACAACAACCTATAGATTTTGTTATGGAAGAGAAGGAAGAAATAAAATAAGAGGTCGTCACCTTTTTTAAAAACATGCTAATTAATCAAAGTGTTCCTAACTTGGCTAAAGAGAATGATTTCCTTAATTGCATTCCTTCCATGGTATCGAAAGAAGATAACAAGATTCTCTCAGCGACCCCATCCATGGAGGAGGTTGAATTTACAGTCAAACATCTCAGTCTTGATAAGGCTCTTGGCCCGGATGGATTTCAAGCTTTCTTCTTCTAGAATTTTTGGGATATTATCAAAAAGGATGTTTACAAAGTAGTGGAAGAATTTTTTAGTCATGAAAAATTCTTAAGGATATGAATTTTACTTTTCTATCCCTTGTTCCAAAATGTGGTAATGCTATGGAATTTAAAGACTTTAGACCTATAAGTATTTGTAACACTACTTACAAAATTTGCACGAAAATCCTTGCTCTTCGCTTATAATTTCTCCTTCCAACTATTATATCTGAACAAAAATGGGTTTTGTTTTGGGATGAAAAATTCAAGATGGGATCATTACTATCAAAGAGATTATCCACTTAGCTAAACTTAGTAAAAAGGTTGTTATGATTCTCAAATTAGATATGGCCAAGGCTTATGACAGGGTTTCGTGGAGTTTTCTTGATAAAATTCTTTTAAAAATTGGATTTAACTCCTCCTTTCGGAGTTTAGTTAAGGCTTGTATTTCAAATTATTGGTTCTCCATTCTTATAAATGGGACCCCATGTGGCTTCTTTCCTAGCACACAAGGTTTGAGGCAAGGGGACCCACTTTCCCCTTTTCTTTTCATAATCATGGCAGAAGCCCTTAGTAGAAGACTCAATGTGGAAACTAGTAATGGATCCATCAAAGGAATATCTCCAGCTAGGGGTATGGAAAGTGTGTCACATCAGCATTTCATAGATGATACTATTTTGGTGGGGGAAGCGTCAATTCTGGAAGCTAAGAATTTTAAAAATCTATTAGATGATTACATGGAGGTTTCGGGACAACTGGTGAACTATAGAAAAAGCTCCATTTTTTTCCTTAACACTATGGAAATTTGATGTAAGAAGATTTCTGAAATATTGGAATGTGACATTAAGCCCTTTCCATCCTTTTATTTGGGTATGCCTCTAGGGGATAAGATACCTCTTAGTGGTGAGTGGAATTTTCTTATTGAAATATTTTAGAGGAAACTAGCTAGATGGAAAGAAAATCTGTTATCTCAAGCTGGGAAAATCACTCTACTTAAAAGTTCCCTTCAAAGTCTCCCAGTGTATGTGATGTCCCTCTATCAACTCCTAGGAAAATTGCAGATAAACTTGAAAGGATTCAAAGATGATTTTTATGGAGTGGAACAGAAAGTAAAGATAGAATCCCTTTGGTGGCATGGAATAGGGTTTGTAAACCAAAAAATATGGGAGGGTTAGGTCTTAGATATTGGACTAAAATTTATAAATCCCTTCTAACCTAAATTAGATGGAGGCTAACTAATGAATATGGGGTGTGAACTAGAATGTTAAGGAAAAACTATCAGATGGGTGTTAATGATGAGCGATCGATATTTAAACAGGATTCCTTCAATGGGTCAAATATATGAGAGCTATTAAATGGGTGACTGAACTTTTGGAAAAAGGTAGTAGATGGAAAATAGGAAAAGGCACTAAAATATTGTTCTAGACTGAAAAATGGGATGGTAAATTTACACTTGAAGATAAATTTCCCCAAATTTCAAAACAATTAGAAGAAAAATATAGGAGAAAAATAAACAATTATATGGCAGATCTTGGGAGCTTTCAAACTTGGAAGTATATAGAATTAGATAGGTAGGATCTTAGAGAACACACAAATATCCTCAATGAATTCCTAAAAAACCATGTGTCTTATAACAATGAGGAACAAGATAGAATAGTGTGGCATAAAGAACAAAATGGCATCTTCTCAGTCAAATTAACTTATGCTTTATTATTTGAGGAGGAGACTAGTGAGGAAGATCTATTAGCTGGAAAGATATGGAACAAGAATATCAGTCCCAAGGTCAATATTTTTAGTTGGATTATAGTGATAAATAATATTCTTATAGTTGACAACCTCACCAAAAGAGGGTTTCATATGGTAAATAGATGTTCTCTATGTGAAGAGAATTTGGAAACGGTAAACCATTTGTTTTTGGACTGCTCTTTTTCTTTTCAAATTCTATCTTCTACTCTAAATTTGTTTTCTCGTTAACTGGGTTAGCCCTAAGGAGGTTCAATCTACTTGGATTCAATGGAAATTTCCATTCATAAGTCAAGGTCTGAAAAATCTTTGGATTATGAGTCTTGGACATTTGTGGTGGGAAGTATGGAAAGAATGGAATAGAAGGATTTTCAAAGGTAAGAAACTTCCCAACAAGATGATTTTCAACAAATGCTTACATGTTAGAAACAATTTCTCCATCCTAAAGAATAAATATGTGGAAGTTATGGATAGAGAAGAGCACATCATAGACAATTAGAACTTAACCTATGATCCCCAACCTAAGAAAAGTAATCCAAGAGAAGGGGTAAGATAAACTAATCCTAAAGAGGGTTTTATCAAACTAAATTTTGAAGGATTTGCTAAAGGGAACTATAGAAATTTTGGAGGAGGAGGTGTGTTTTGAGATGAAAAAGGTAAGATTATCCTTGTATACTTCTTCAATTTGGGTCTACAAACTAATCATGTTGCAAAGGTAGCGACGATGTTTTGGGGAGTTAAGCTTATG
Source organism: Taxus wallichiana var. yunnanensis (assembly GCA_018340775.1). Classification (NCBI taxonomy): domain Eukaryota; kingdom Viridiplantae; phylum Streptophyta; class Pinopsida; order Cupressales; family Taxaceae; genus Taxus; species Taxus wallichiana. Next base: position 312,876,972 of record CM031236.1, read on the forward strand.
GAAGAGAGAGGTTTCAAGTCCCTAATCATGGAAGGAGACTCTCGAATATAATCTCATGTATGAAGGGAAAAAATATTTCTTCTCTATCTATTGAAGAATTTATTAAAAATCCAAAAGGAAAATGTCTTCTTTTAATGAAATATCATTCCAACATATCTACCGGGAAGGAAATAGATTGGCAGATATATTTGTAAATAAGGGGTGGAAGCTTTAGATTTTATTGTGGTTGAGGAATTAACCAACCTAGAAGCTAAAATAATTCATACTCTTGAAGGGGAATATGTCCCCAATGCCATATCTTCTTAATGATGATTGATAAATATGAGATTTCCTCTAGGATGACGTATCTAGTTATGATGATTCCTAGACTCGTGCCAAACATAACTTCCAATCATCCCAATATTGGATTGAAAAGGAAAATCTCCTCATTTATTTGATCCATCCGCACATTTTTTGTAAAACGGCTACCAAAATAGAAAGTGTTTGTAGGACCACTACAGGAAGAAGAGTTACAAGGGTAAAATGAGAGGATACTTGGTGCAAACTGAACTCGACACAATCCTGCTATATGTCGAAGGAAGTGGTTGAGTTGTTAGATAAGGAAAGTTTGATGAAATTTAAAAAATATTTAATGGTTTCAATGAAGATATTAGTGAATTTGTGGCTAAAAATTGGAATGAAGGCCATGTTCGTGTTTGGAATTTCTCTTTCACTATCTCACCAAATTTATTTCTAAAGTCACAGTGTCCGGCCCTAGAAGGAATATGTATTTTCAATCCTAATCATAATTATAGTTTGGAGATTGATAGCTTCATGTAAGGTAAGGGCACCCCTAAAATCCTTCATAATGGTTATTCTAAGGAGTATTTTCCTTCAACCTAAGAATAAATAGCTCTGTTAATGATGTTGTACATAACCCTGGAATGGAGATACAAAGTTGTATACGGGTATCATTTCCCTATGTCAATCATGTTAAGAATAGCAGACTCTACAAATTTCCAAATTTTTGTATATTTCTCTTTCCAAATCTATAACATAGGTTGGGAAAGGCACTTTTACCCTTCCATTGCATCAAGGGCTTATTAAATATATGTTGAAGCTGGGCACACCTCTCATTGGAAAAAATGAAAAATTCGGGGCTAATTTAGTGAACCTTGATCAAGAATATTTGGGGAAAAATGAGATCTCTGAAACCAAATTTGTTTTCACTTGTATGGAGGAAGTGGGGAAATCGGTGGCAAAAAGGACTAGGTCAAGCCTGGACAAATAAAATTTCCAGAAGAAGAGTAAGGATAGTGAGGCTTCAGGACCACAGGAGAATATTGAAGTTATCTCTAATTATAGGGAACAAAAGGAGGATAAAGTGAACCATTTTAGTATTTGAGAGGGGAAAGATGATGGGGAATAAGGCCATGATAACTCGAGGGAAATAATTCCTAGAATATGGAAGAAGCAATTGAGAACCTACATGCTCTCAAAGTTACACAGAAGAATTTTTTCAAAGCTCAGGATACGGCGGTCAAATCTAATGTCTTTCTGAAAGAATTTGAAAATTGCAGGTTGGATACTGATATCAACAGACATAAAATTAGCATGGTGTCTATTGATTTGAGGGAGCTTAAAGAAAATGTAGAGAAACTCATGACTATTTTCCTTTGATCAACTAAAGAATGCTAATGAGAGATGTCTGTCTATGGAGAAAGAAATGTTGAAAATGAAGGAGATCATTATGTAGATTAGGGATGTCCATATCCTCAATGTCAAGAGCACCATTCACCACCTTAAACTATTGGCAGAGATGATTCACTCCATGGAAATTTCCAAGAAAAAATAAAAGGAAGGATCTAGGCCTAAAGTGGAGATTGTTGAACCTGATTATCAATACTGGAAGTCCACTATTTCCAGCTTGGTTAATGAATGGAATTGTTGCATTCATACAGTGGGATACTTGATTAAATAATGACCCATGTTACGCTTTTTTGGAGGCAAGATCCCCTTTTGGTTTTCCTTTTAGTTTCTCGAGATCTTGTTATTAGTTTAGTACTTTTGGTATTTAAGTGGGGTTTTTTATCTTTAGCACGTAGTTTTGTTTTTTTGACTTGTGGGGATTCAATGGGTACTCCCTTGGCCCCCTTTTATCCTAGATCTTTCATACTTTGTTTGGGGTAGGGTCCCCTCAACCCTTTTTTACCTCTTATATAAAAAAATTAAGTCACTAAACAATAAAAATACAAGTCATTAATAGATAATTAGCTAACTTATGTGTGTAAAAACATGAAAAAATATACACATCAAGAAAAACCTAAGGCCAAGAATATTGGGCTTCACATTGAAAATCAAGGGGTGAAACGATGAAATATACTTGAGTATACATACCATCTTCCCCTACCAAAGAGAAAATCCTCACACAAGAGTTATAATCTATGAAAAGTATACTCACGACCCTTCAGGAAAATAATGTCAGACATAGTAAAAAGTACCAATACGAAGAGCTATGTCCTTACCCCTTTGACAAAGCTATGCTACATACACCATTCCCTAAAAACTTTAACTACCCAAAATTTGATAAGTACAAAGGTAAAGGTGACCGATGAGATCACATTAAGGAATTATACATGGCGTGCTAAGAAGAGGCATATAATGTTAAATACTTTATACAATTATTCCCACATAGTCCTGGGGGTCAAGCTTTGGAATGGTTTCTTCACATACCTAAGGGTCTATCTTTACATGGCCTGAATTAGTAGAAATATTTGTATGACATTTCTCATTCAACGTAGAAAGTGACGTTATCATGGTGGACTTGTGTAGCACTAAACAAAGACCCAATGAGACCTTTGTTAGTTTCTTGCAACAATTGCGGGGGTTAACTAGCCAATTCCCTTGTTCAATCCCAAAAAGAAATTGGTTAGTATTTTCATAACCAATCTAAATCCAAAAATTTATTTCCATTTACAAATGCATTGTATCAATAACTTTGAAGAATTTATAGAAAAAGGAATCTAGATCGAAAAAATATATGATAGCTAAAGGGACACTAAAACCCTTTTCAAAATATCAACACACATCCAAACCTACAGACAAACCAAATTTATTTTAAAAACATCATAGGAGATGGTATAAATGAATCCAAACATATCCAAGCATTTTAAATTATTACTCATTTCAAACTAACTAAAGGACTTATTCATCCCACAATCAAATGTCGAGTGTTCAATCCTCTCATGGAATATTTATCCCCAATCCTAAAATAGTTGGATGTAGTGAGCATGGTTCAATATCCTAACACAACGCCATTTGCATATGATGCACCTAAACCATCATGGTATAGTGAAAATGAATATTGTGAGTATCATTGTGTCAAAGGCCACAAAATAGACAAGTTCCTAAAAAAAAAATTAATCCAGGATCTTATTGAAAGTGGATAAATTGAGGTTGATTTAGATGAACCTAACCAAAACCCAATTAAAAATGGGAATATTCAAATAACCTTTCTCTAAGCATGATAAATAGGTGGAGAAGAAGTTGGATCAAGGTCAATCTTCCAAGAACTATAAAGCTACCAGCTACGTCTACACCAAAACTAGTAATCCATTTGAATCACTTATTATATATGTTATTTCCTCCAATGAGCATGTAAATACTATAAGAATAGAGATCTAAGAATGTTTTGTGGAAACATGACGTGATTTCCTTCGATTCTAGAACCTCCTCTACCTACCCCTTAGGATGGTCAATATGATCTCTTAGAACAACTTGAGAAGACAACTACTAAGATCTTGATCTTAGATATTCTTAAGATATCAAATGTTCATAAATATATCCTTTATAAAACAATTTAGGGGTCAGGAGTGTCAACAGATATTGATCCTTCACACCTCCAAGTGGTGGTCGTGCATTTTGCTCCTAGTGAACACCTTACTTTTAGCCAAAATGAAATTCCTCACAATGATAATACACATAAATTTACCCTATACATTTAATTATTTGTTAATCGCAAACAGATAAAAAGGGTGCTTGTGGAAAATAGATCTAGTTTGAACATATGTACTTTAAAGCTAGTTAAGCAATTAGGACACATAGAGGAAGAACTAGACTCGTATATCATTACCATCACAACCTATGACAATGAACAACGTGATTCAATTGGTACTATAGTATTGCCTATGAAATTGGGACCTACATATAATGACACCAAGTTCCATGACCTAGAATTAGAACTTCCCTATAAAATGTTCCTTGGCTGCCTGTGGATCCACACCATGCAAGCCTTATCAGCAACCTTCCATCAATGAATCAAGCTATATTATGAAGGACAAAAAATTACTATTCAAGGAGATCTAGATCCATTTTCACATTGTAGATCCTTGCGTAGCTTCTCTCGTACAACCTATGAATGTCCTTCTATTGATATTGTTGTTCCTATTCATACCAAAGCTATTGCTTCTCGTGTTGAACTGCACACACTAAGTTCCTATAACATCCAATTTCTATGACTTAAAACAAGGGAGATTATTATTATTATTATTATTATTTACATAATGTTCTCTATTCTAAATTCATATAATTCAACACACATATTCCATTTCTAATCCATCTAATAACAAAAAACCATGCAATCGTAATGACTTGGTGTAACACCGATCTCTCATTTCACGACTTAGTATTAAACCGATATCTCATGTTAACTTTTTCCTATGTATACTATGTATGCTTTGGTTCTTTTACCTATTACAAGTCACTCAATTGTTCTATCTAAGAAGCCTATATGAATATCTCATATCGATATTCATCAAAATCCTACATTCTTAAACTAGGTTACATAAGACAATGCAAGCGACATTTTATGATACTTTGGCCAAAGTTTTAAACATGTTTATGATGTTTACATTCCAAGATGACATACTCGTTGAAAGGAATATGTCTTTCACCCCACTCGAATCTGTCAACCAAACATTATGATGCAACCAAACATGGATCAAAGTTTCACACTAAATAGGGGAAGCTCACATACACTAGTGATGCAATATACTCATGATGACTAAGGATAAGTAGACATACTCAATTGAATTTTGTCAATTGGGTGTGTTTAGTTACCCTAATTCAACATGAGTTGACCACTACACTAGTCCATGTGTCTATCTTTGTTTAGAGTAGAACTATGAACTGAATTTCCACTTATGTCAATTGAGTTAATTGAACTAAGTGGGGTGTTGAAGCATAGTTGGTTACATCACAATATCCTCATAATGACTCCCATCATTAAGAGGGTACTCTATGGAAACCCCTATATTACAAAAACCTACTAAGTTCTTTCAATGAAACTAACATACTTAAGAACATTAGATTATTAACCTTCAATTTATTATCTTGTTTAATTATCGTTAAACATCACACCTAAGGGTCCACTAAGTACGATTGATCCAAAGAAAGGATTCAAAATGTACTTTTACACCAATTGAAGGTATGCAGATAAAATATGTGTTCATGCATATGAATTTTTTTAATTTGAAAACCATTATTTCCTTTTATCAATAAACCTTATTTCAATATCAAGTAAGTAGGATCATTAAGTTTCCCTACTATAGTTTAACAATGTAAAAAGCAGTCTTGATTGAATCTTGTTGATTAGACTTAGTGATATCATAATATTTAAATGCATCTTACTAATTCTTTTAAGCATTCCAATTTCCAATTTTTTTCCAATTTCAATGATGATTATACTTTATCACATAATTATGGAAAACATACTTAGTTCTTATTTAATGATAAAAAGGAAGTATCCTTTTCTTCCTAATTAAGGACTATTGTCCTATTCATGAAATCTAAAAACATAAAGAGTAGATTCATAATAAGAATGCCACATTCAACTATATAGAAACTATCCTTATTCCCTTTTTCGAATAAGGATCTATAAATCATAATCATCATAGTTATACCATTACCCCAAAATTAAATGGTTTGGAAATATATATATCGCTCCTTATCCAAGCATCATCCTATACTTTAGATTCTATTAATCCATGTTTGTTAATATTTAAGAAAACAAATAAAATCTCATCATGCATGTTAATATTTAAAAATATTAATCAAACTTAAGTCTTATATGACCATTGAATAAATCAGTAATCACAAATCATTACACAATAATCCATTTATATAAAATAGAGTTCAATTCACTCCAAGCTTATTAAACATTTCATAATTTTATAAGAAAACATTTTTCAACAACACAAAAACTAATTGATACACCCTCATAGTTTTACCAACAAGTTCCTTTCAAGATAATTTCAATACATAAAGCATCTGGGTGAAGAAAATGACTTCGTTAATAAAATAAATGCAACTTTCGATAAGTCTTTTTCCTTTCACTTTTCAAGAAATCCATCTGCAAAATTGTTAGCATGATTCAGTTCATAAGAGATGAGCACAATAAGAGCTATAATGTTACAAAAATATGATTTTATCTAACTATTTCATAAAAGGAACCTTGTTGTTTATGAAAATGTTCCAAGTACTCAAAATAAGATAAATTAAATAGAATGCCCAAAAATCCATAATGTCATAAAAGGAGAGAAAGTCACTAAACCTCTTTAGGTTCCATTTTCCCAAGAAAAGAAGTTAAGTTTTCCAAAAAAATTAATCTCAATAGTGTCACAGTCATGATAATCATTCATCATGATAACTTTTAAAAACTTAAACCAACTATTAAAGAGAAGAATTAATAACAAATATTGATCAGTCCTCATTAATAACAAATAAATCATCACCCTTAAGTTTCCATGACATTACCATCATTTTCCTATTAACAATTTAAAAGGGAATTAATAAAAATACATGATTTCATTCATTCCTCAAATGTATAAAATTATTTCTTCAAACCATAAGTTCCTAGTTATTACCAATCAAATTCCCTATCTCCAATCCAAAAGGAATTGATATTTAAACAAGACTGTCTTAATATTGACAAAGTACTACAAAAATATATATCTACAAGAGGGTGGATTATTTCCTAAACAAAAATGACTCAGAATGCAAGGAAATCACCATAAGAACAAATTTACTTTAATCACTATCATAGAAAATATCAAACGAAAATTAATCAACAAAAATCCTTTTAACTCATCGACAAGGAGTTCTAACTAAACCACAGGCACCAAGATCTAAATCAACGGTTTGAATCAAAAATAACTTCATAAAAAAACTTACAAAAAAATTGAAACCAAATAAAATATAGAACAAAGGCACAAATAATGGTCTTAACCTTAAAAGATCGGTGTTTCGATTTAAGGATAAAAATTTCCTTTATCTATAATCATAGTAACTCTCATCCTCCATTCACACTCGAAAAAAATTCACAATAAGAGCAATAGTTACCTCATAAACATTATAAACCAACCAAAAAATAATCTCAGACTCAAATGAGACATTCCAAAGGGAAAAATCATTCAACTTAACATGCTATAGTCACCTAGGGAGTACATTCCTTGTAAGCACTAGTGATCCAACCAAAATTGATCAAGGGATCATTTTTGAAAGTTCCCTAAACATAACTAAATGGTGTCAATGTAGAAGATCATCTCGAGAGCTTTCCAATGACTATGAGAATGTGAAAAATGGACATTGGGAGCTCTAGATATGTCCGGTCAAAGTTCAGACAATGGGAAAGTCAACTCTAGTCAACTGGTCAATTTTGGACCAAGGGCACTGTGACACATGGTGAAAAGGTGAAAGGCTTGTGGAAAGGTGGAAATATTAGCCTAAGAAGCTTATTATTTGTTAAGATTATTTGTGGGATGTGCAGAATTAGTAATAAGTAAATTTTAATATAGTGTTGTAAACTATATTAAATTCCTAAAATTACTATAAACAAATATTGTTTATTGGCCTATTACTTTAGGCAATATTAGATGGAATATTTGTGATTGGGAGTAAATTATAATCTACCCAATAGTCCCATTGAGCCACACCAATTACTTACAAATCCTAGATTGTCGACCGGAGTGCTAGCTAGCGTCGCATTGATAACGCCGAGAAGGCCGATTGAAGCCGAAGGAGATTGTGCATCGGGAAGGTGAAGAATAATTCGACCGATCATCGAAGTTGGTATCGAGTTGGTGATCGACACTTGCAAACTTGCTAATATCTGAAATAATTTTGGTATCAAAGATGGTTTAGCTCCATATTTGCTGTTAGTAAACTGATTAACGAGTGATTGCTTCAAGATTGGTGCGGTTGGTTGAGTTTGTGTGAACAGTGGTACAAGTGCACTATGGGCAAGATGTCTAAACAGGAAAAGATTGAGGAAATTAAAGCTTATAATCACCATATCTAGGAAGATAATTCTCTCCTATGATTAATGTATTAATCCTTGGAAGAGGAGAATGCTCGTTTGAAATTAGAACTACAAACCAAGGATGATCTCTTGGCAAGGTTGCAGTGTGGTGATCAAATGAAGGAAATACCTTCAACTTCGATGCAAATGACCATGGCATATGATTACACTCGTAATTTTTTCACCACTGGAATCTTCGTTTTCCTCCCATTTGGTTTCGGATTTAGGTAATGAAGTCTTTGGTTTGTTTGAAAAGCATACTAGAGGCATTGGATCCAAGTTACTAGATAAAATGGGATTTGATGGAAGATTCCTTGGTAAAAATGGTCAAGGAATTGCTAACCCAATACAGGTCGAGGATCATCCTTGTTTTATAGGTTTGGGTTTTTCTAGTGCGGGAATGGATATTGGAGAATGCTCCAAGAATGCTGATGGGAGACAAGCTTTCAAAGCAAAGTGAATACCCCACTAGTCCTGTAAGAATATTCTGAGCAGAAAGTTGTGCTTCATTGTCATAGGTAGGATGTGGTAAGAGAAATCAACGAAGAGGTAATGAGATTCCACCTCCAGTTTCTTACCATAATCATAAGCACAATAAAACTTCTAATCCACTTTTTTAGCTTAAGAAGTATGGTTATGATTTTCAGAAGATGTGGAATTCCTTTCCATGTACTTTTGTGGATTGCATAATCATTCTGTGGCTAGATGTTGGAAGAGAAGGACATTGATGAAGAAGTTGATGCCATTTGTCAGGAACAAGGCAAACCAGAAAGACCAATCTCGTCATGCAGAGTCGAGAAATGGTAGAAAGAGTTCCTCATCCCAGAAGAAGGATATTAAGAGGAATGTTTGTGCTCACTACCAAAGGAATGGGCATCGGGTGGAAAATTGTTAGAAATTACATCCATCTCACCATCAGAGTAATGGCAAGCCAAATATGGAATGGAGGCCTATTGTAAAGGTAGAGGAAGTTTCTACTCCACCACCAATTGACAAGTAAACCCGTGACCAAGTAATACCGAAAGTGAAAGTCCTTTATAATGAGTAATTCAACAATTTTTCAACTATATATTGCATAATTCAGATTGATGAATAGTGTGTAAAGATTAAGTTTGGAGATCATATTCTATGAGGAAATCTTTGAGAGAAAGGTTTACAATACTCAAGTGGATTTTCTTACTTAGAAAACTTGATTAATGCTCCAAACATATCTCCTAATCAACGTGTGAGTACTTGTTATAGTTTGGACATAGGAATTAACTCATATAAAGCTTGGAGATTGATCTGTCATTTTTGTAGATAATAGAGTTCACATAAAAAGCACTAAAAACTTCATTCTATGTAGAGGCATTATGACATCTGTAATGAATGGTAGCTGAATCACCATTAGCATTGACGTCAGGTCGAGCTTCATTCTGTGTAGAGGCATTGTGATCATGCAAAGAGTGGTACCGATACTAGTGTTTCAATAAAAGGAGATCTCAAAAGATTAGCTCGAACTTCATTCTATGTAGAGGCATTGTGGACCGTGAAATGTAATGGTAGTTAAATCACCATTGGCATTAACGCCGCTCGTAACTTCATTCTGTGTAGAGGCATTGTGACCATGTAGCAGAGTGGTACCTGATATTAGTGTGTCAACAAGAGGAGCTCTAAAAGGATCAGCTCAGAACATCATTCGGTGTCAAGGCATTGTGACCACACATACGAATGGTAGTTGATCAACAAACTTAGCATCATGCATTAGAGGCTCAAGATCTTAAAAGAGGCTTAGCATCATGTATTGGAGGCGTTAAGGTCTATAATAGACTTAGCATCATGCATTAGAGGCTCAAGGTCTTGAAAGAGGCTTAACATCATGCATCAGAGGCATTAAGGTCTACAGAGACTTAGCATCATGCATTGGAGGCTTGAGGTCTTGAAAGAGGCTTAGCATCATGCATCGGAGGCATTGAGGTCTGAAAAGGGACAAGTCATTATCCATCATCGACATCGGATCGATCATAGCTCTACGTAACATGGAGTTCCTTCAAACCAGTTTGGATTATGTGGAATCAACTCGGAGCCAAGAGCTATGTTATAGAGTAAAATAAGATCCTTGTTGTCAGATATCAAGAAGCTTAGCACCACACAATAGGAGCATTGAGGTTTCATGCAAAAACTTAGCACCATACAAGCAGAGGCATGGAGGTCTTCTTCGATATCAGAGTGGCGCAACGGAAGTGTCGTGGGCCCATAACCCACAGGTCCAGGATAAGAGAAAAGTTGTCGAAGAGAGAAGGTTGTAGAGGAAGAGACCCAAGAGTCTACTACAGCAACACTTCCGAGGTGGCAGCAGAGTTCTAGATTCAGGATAGGATGGAAAAATGTTCCAATATAAGCTTTTTGGGATAAAAATCCTTTCTCAGTGGGGAGGTGTGATCAAGGGATCATTTTTGAAAGTTCCCTAAACATCCCTAAATGGTGTCAATGCGAGAAGATAATCTCAAGAGATTTCCAATGACTATGAGAATGAGACAAACAGACATCGGGAGCTCTAGTTATGACCGTTAAAGTTCGAGACAGAGGAAAATCAACTCGTCAACTAGTCAATATTGGACCAATGGCACTGTGGCACGTGGCAAAAAGGTAAAGGGATTCATTTGTTGGTTTTCTATCTCTGGTATTTGGTGGTCATAAAATATTACTCACAGGCCGCCATGTGGACTATGGTATTATCGCCGACGTGGTGGGTCCACAAGCCACCACGTGGCTTGCCACCATGAATCGAATACGATCGATTTGCCTATCGGGAGATGACAAGTGGAATATATGCTATTGACCAAGTTAATTATTTTCTATACCCCATGGTATGGGTTGAATTTCTATTTACTTGGTAAGTCCACTTTCCAAATGCCATGCATATATGCCAAACCGCTATATATTAATGTTTATACATTAGTATTAAACCATACCTAACCACAAACCCACATAAACCACCATAAATGCTTCCACGCGTAGGAGGAGTGAAGTGGTGGTAGGGGGCATTAATCCATGTGTGGATGTTTCCACATGTAAGGGAGGAGTGAAGTGGTTATAGTGTAAGCTTCCACATGAGGAGAAAGAGGTGGGGGCGGTTAAGCCCATGTGGTCCCATGACCACTTCAAACCAAAGCGTGGAAAGGCTTTAAAGCCTAAGCCTTTATCTCCTTTCACCATATGTGGGAATTTATACCCACTTAACCAATGCCGCACCAAATTTGGGTTTTAATCCCATTAAAAATGCAACCCGAATATTATCCCAATTGTTATGCTAAGATTTAATCCCATGTATCTTGCTACGGGTTAGGTTAAAAATATCCTAAGGATGATTTTTAATTGCATATTTTTTGGGCCCTAAAATTGTAAGAATAGGGAACCCATTTTCATTGTAAATTACACACACTAGCACAACGAAGAATCTCATTGCTAGAGCATGAGAGGCGAAGATTGAGCTAAGAGGAGGATGAGAAATTGTAATTGTGTGAAGACCTATTTATTTAAATAGGCATTATTATGGCTAGGAGTTATTAATACTACCTAGTCGGCCCATAGTGCCACACTAAATTTTGAAGCCTAGAATATTGACCGGAGTGCCATAGGGTGTTACAAAGCGTCTGAAAGGCCGATCGAGAACCGGAGGTTTTCAAATAGTGGATTTGGTGCCATCGAGCTTGCTGAATACGCCAGGAAGGTGGAAGTCAGGTGCTATCTTTCACCCTTGTCATCCAAAGGTCTAGTTATTCTTCTAAGAAAGTTTAAATAGTTTCCATTAGGTTTTCTTGTGAAAGTACTATTGTAACTTACAAGTTTTGACTAGTGGAATGGTTCGACCACAAACCCGGAGACATAGGAAATTTCCGAACTTTGTAATCAATCATTGTGTAATTGTCTTATTGTCTTGCATTTATTTTAAATTGATTACTTAAAAGGAGTAAATTATCGGTAAATAATTAAAGCCTATAAGGGTCCGAGATCAGGTAAATAAAAACTTGATTATTTTCAGATCAAAAATAAACTCCAAAGTTAAACAAGAGCATAAAAACCTAGATATACCACTCACGAAACTCAAATAGTAATAGATCTTTGAACGGACATTTAACCAAAAGAAAACGAAACCCAGTTCAAAGTGTAATACAACATGGGTCCTTCCCAAAAATCAACTAAGTCCAAAAAATTAAGCCTACCCAAGAAGGGTATTCATGAGACAAAAACATAACCAAAAAGAAGAGAGAAATAGGATATTTACCAGTCCATGTTTCCAAACAATATCCACCCAAGAAGTGTATATAAACAACAAAACGTAACTTAAAAAGACAGAGATAGAAGACTCTATCAGTCACCTTAATATTATGCACTTAAAGTTCTTGAAATACCTCCATCTAAGATACCCAAGATGGGTCGAAGCTTGAATTCTTAAAGAAAAATATCAAAAGATCAGTTACAATTCTTAAGCCAAAATGAATGACCATCAAACCAAAGTAGGAGTCCAAATACAGGCTTATAAAAATTTGATCAAACATTATTTGTTAAAACCCAGGACCATGACAACTGAAAGTTCCAAAATAAAAATGACTTCCACCATAACCCTACAAATATTTTTAATGCCAATAGAGTACGAATAAAAGAATATACATTCATCGAAACACAACATATATTTTAAAATCATTCACAATTTCATACATTACACACACACATTTTTTTTTTTCAAATATAATCAAAACCATAATCATATATAACAACTTCATACCACATGATCATTCATATCCATAAGAACAATAACCATAAGAAACTCTCGAAGAAAGAAGAAGAAAACAACACACAAGAAAACATTTTCAAAGATGTTTTCATGAAGAGAAAAGTTCTATTTATGAAAATGTTTAAATAAAAGCAAAATTTTAAAGAGATAAAGCCTATCATTCCCTGGTTGTACTCTCGGATTCTCTTCCTTGCTTTAAACCTTCAAGCAAAGATTTCACTAAAATATTTCAAATGAAAATTCAAAAAAATCCTCTACAACTTCCGCCATTTTATCCTTATAGTTTCCACAACAATTTTTGCCATTATTTCCACCATGCAATGACGATTTTTAATTTGCAATAGAATTGATTGATAGTTCGAATAATGAAAATAATACATGCATAGTGAAGAGCTAAAAATCCAAATGCACAAAAAAAAAAACCATTCCTTTTTCCCCAAACCCATATTACTATTCCCCATGTGGTTTTCACTCAAGTTGAGGCTCACTACTTCCAACCTGGACCGCCAATGCCCCTCCCGAAACTCCCACCAATGCCACTCAATGTTATTTAAAAATAACAATTAAAAATTCATTCAACCGAAATTAGCAAAGTTTCCACTCAAAAATTTCCACATGTCTTCGCTAAATTGGCAGCAATAGGATATTAATGAAATATTTAAACCTTGTTATTGCCTTTGGAATGGTGCCACTACCATTCAATAACTTGACATCAAATCCAACCACATTTCCCTTAGGTTAGTTCGATGCCCTTAGGTTAGGTTTCCATTATATTAGTTTATAAACCATAGCTTAGGACCTTAGGAATAGTTCATATTATAGCTTAGGATAATTAGTATCCAAGACTTAGGATAGTCCTTTAATTACCCTTCTAGGAATTAATCATCACAATAAATACAATCACCTTAACTTAGGTTAAGGATAGGATAAATAATCAAAGGAACTTAGATTAATTAGGTCCCAATAAATTAATCAAAGGACATTACCTTTTGTAATTTATCAAAATGATGTTATTAGATCACTTAGAAGGGTGCATGCAAAATATGCTACAGGATGCCCCTGTGATCCCAAAGCAAGCCTAAGTTTAGAAATCAACACATTGACCAACTGAATCAAAATGATCAAAACATCATAAAATCATAGACATGCCTTGGATCACTGTAATTGATCCAAGGTATGGTTATTCCTTCATTTTGTAAATCAAATAGACTAAAGAAAGAGTTTACAAATGCAAATTAAGCCACATACAATCATAGTCTTATTGGACTGAATTTATTTCATTCACCAATGTAAAAAAATTCAAATTTCAACATAAGGAATATGTGAAATACTTGCATTATTAATTCAAAATTGACATGGCATGATTTTATCCATTTTTAGAAGATAAAACATATCATCTACAATAAACATGATCACTTAGTTCAAAAGAATACACCGTCTTCAAACAAGAATCATTTATCAACGTTTGTAACTTCAGTTTCAGAAGAAATCAGGATAACAACCAAGGAGAGGGTATTACATACCTCCCCTCTAAAAAGCATCATTGTCAGATGATTAACTTAATCCATATTCATTTTCAAGAAAAATAATCATAATTATAGTTCTTCTATCCACAAAATTTTCAAAAAGAAACAAATTTACAGAAATTTAAGTTTTTCATAACTTATTACAACATCAAAATTGTTATCCCAATACTTAAAAACTATATTACCTGCCCAAAAATGGTATAAATTAAAAATAGTTTTCAAACAAAGTCTTTAATTATCTCAAAATCGAATTAATTATGTCCAAAAAGATGAGGAAAATAGTTTTCATATCCTCAAGGTTTTCCCATGTTACACTTTCTTCATTAAATTGGTCCCACTAGACCTTGCATTGACTGATTTCATGATTTCGCAAGTGCAACTAGCGAGTTTCGAGCACTCTTATGGGTTTAACCATGAGTATTCCTAGGTCTTGGACCTGTAAGGAATCCTAATTTAATACATGTGATAAATTTGAAATGTATTTCTTAAGAAAAGAAATATGGAAAACATCATGCATTCATGACAAGGTGGGAGGTAATGCTAAGTGATAAGCTGCATGGCTAATAACTTCAACAATATCATAAGGTCCCAAAAAATGAGGTGATAATTTGGATGTCTTGCCAAAGGCAATAGATCTCTTTTTAGGCTTAACATGTAAAAATAATTTTTCACTAAGTTCAAATTTCTTATCAACCCTTTTCAAATCTACATAACTTTTCTTCTTTACGAAACTTCTTTCAATCATTCACAAATTATTTTCACTTGTTGTTCCATTTCAATAAGCATTTCAGGTCTAATTACCTCTCTATGTTCAATACTATCCCAACTAACTAGAGTTTTGCATTTCCTTCCATACAATGCTTTGAAAGGTGCCATTTTTAGAGAGGAATGATAAGTATTATTGTAAGAAAATTTAAATAAAGGAAGGTATTCTTCTCATTTTTACCGCTGATCCATATAGTACATTGGTAACGTATCCTCCAAAAACTGATTTCTCTCTCTGTTTGACCATCTGTTTTAAATGGTATATGGAACTAACATTTAGTTTTGTTCCTAAAGCTGCATTTAGTGTTTTCTAGAAATGAGGATGTCATTCTAGGGTCTATATAAGATATAATCAATTCAGGTACTCCATGTAATCTCAAAATTTCATGCAAAAATATTTTTGCTAAAACAAGTGAATCATCTTTAAGATTACCAACATGATAAAATTTTCTACCTTTTGTAATTTTTTAACCACAACTAAAATAACATCATGTTTATTTTTAGACATAGGAAACCCTTGAATAAAATCCATACTTATTACTTGCCACTTATATTACAGTATGTTATGTGGATACAATAAACTAGTTGGGTGCATATGTTCAGCCTTAACTCACTAACATTGCAAGTAATGTGAAACAAAATCAATTATGTCTCTCTTGATCCCTTTCCAAAAATATTGTTGTTTTACATCAACAAGCATTTTTCTAACAGGATGTCTGAGTAAGGTAAATCATGAAATTCCATCATTAAATTTTTCCTTAACTCATTTTTTGAAGGTATATACACTCGCTTCTCATATCTTAAAATTCATTCATTATAAAATTTAAAACCCTTATATCTTACATCATTAATATATGAAGCAAGTGTTGTTTTTACTAAAAATACAAATCAAAATCCATGATACTCTTTACTTCATCCTTAAATTGAGTTCTCAAAGTTATAAGTGCATAAATATGTTTCCTACAACTTAGTGCATCTTCCACTCTATTTTCTTTACCTTTAATGTAACTTATGTCAAAATAATATTGTGACAAAAACTCTAACCATCTTCGTTGTCTTGCATTCAGATTTGGCTGAGTGAAAATATACTTCATCCCAAGGTGGTCAATTTTTAACTCAAAAGGTCTTCCTAAGAGATAATGTCTCCATACTTGAAGTGCATGAACTATGGCAAGAAATCTCTAGGTCATGGGGATCATAATTCAACTCATGTAACTTGATTTTCCTACTCTCATAAGCTATAACATGATCATCTTACAATAGTATACCTCCTAGTCCTTCTCCAGAAGCATTTGTAACTACCGTAAAGCTTCCATTTAGATTTGGTATAATCAAAATAGGTGCAGAAGTTAGTTGTTCCTTTAGAGTTTTAAATGTTGATTCACATTTATCACTCCACATAAAAAAATTGTATTTCTTTTGTAATGAAGTAATTAGGGCAATGAATTTTGAAAATTCCTTAACAAATTTTCTATAATAACTAGCAAACCCCATGAATATTTTGACTTCATGTACATTTTAGGTGCATACCACTCAGTTATGGCAGCAATATTTAATGGATCAAATTCTATTCCATATTTTCTTATGACATGTCCTAAATAATGCACTTCTATTTTATAAAAATTACATTTGGACAACTTACCATACAATTTTATTTTTCTCAAAATCTCAAGTATAATCTTCAAATGCTCTTAGTGCTCATTAATAATCTTAGAATATATAAGAATATCATCTAAGAATACAAGTACAAACTTTTCCAAGTATTCTTAAAAGATATTATTCATCAGATTCATAAATGTTGTAGGTGCATTTGTCAAACCAAAAGGTAAAATCATGAATTCATAATGTCCATACCTTATTACAAAAGTTGTTTTATGAATATCTTCATCCTTAATTCTAAATTGATGATATCCAAAACAAAGATATATATTTGAATATACTGATGCACCATGCATCTAATCAAACATATCATCAATTCTAGGAAGTGGATATATATATTTTGTATTGTTTCTTTGTTTAACATTCTGTAATCAATACAAAGTCTAAGTGTTTCATCCTTATTTTTCACAAATATTACCAGTGCTCCCCAAGGTGAGACACTCGGTCTTATCAAACCTTTAGACAACAATTCTTGTAACTATGCCTTAAGTTCTACTAGTTCAATTGTATTCATGCACGATAAGGTGCCTTGGAAATAGGTTCAATTCTAGGTTTGATTTCTATTGTAAAGTCAAATTATCATTTAGGTGGAAGACCAGGTAGTTCTTCTAGAAACACATCACTAAAATCTCTTAACAACAGATAATTTTCCAAGAAATTACTACCTTATTCTATTGTTTCATAAAATTTTACTACATATAACATGCAACCTTTGTTTTTGGCCTTCTTAAGTTGCATAGTTGATAATTTCCTAACTGAAATTTCTCATTTTACCCCTTGAATGTCTATTGTTTTTTGTAGATCATCAAGGCATATAATTTTTTTCAAAACAATCAACTTTTTCTTTATGATTAGTAAAAGCCAATTAACACCAATTATGACATCATATGACCCCAAAGGAGCAACATAAAGATCTACTTTGGTAGAAAAACTTGGTAACTCTAAAATTGCTCCAAAAAGACATTTACTAACAGTATGGACAACATTATTACCATAATGTATAGTCCAATATTTTTCCATTATTCCTACTTTTATTTTTAGTTTTTTAGCTAATTTACTAGAAATGAAACATTCTATAGCACCAATATCAAAAATTATAGTAATAGGTGTACCAAATAATTTACCTAGCACTTCTATGGGTGTAACTTGCTTTTCAACTTTCTTATCACTACTACAGCATGTATCTTATGTTTCGATTGTTGTCATCTTTCTTTAGAGGGCACTGATTTATGTAGTGATCCTTACCACATTAAAAAATCCCCTTACATGTCCCCTTTTTGGTTCAAACTTATTTCTGATCTTGAAATTATTGTTTTGACCTCCATAATATTTCTGCCCATTATTATTGTTCTTCATAAAATTGTTTCTAATATTTACAACAGGTTTATTTGTTGTTGTTTTCTTATTTTTATCAGTCACAAACTTTTTTTTAACTCCAAAATTTTTCCATGCCACCTTCTTAGGTGCAAGTGATGAAGAAGAGTTGGAAATTTTCTTCGATTCTCTTCTTTATGTGCAAAAATTACCTTCAATTTTTGTTCTTTCCTTATGGATTTTTCTACAACCCCTTCCATGGTGGTTGGGATGTGCACATCTACCTCTCCTTCTATAAAATATTTAACACCATAATAAACTTCCATATCATGAGTTTTTCATCAGTTTGATACTATGGAACATACTTAAGAAGTTTGGTAAACCTCTCCCAGTACTCAGTTATAGTTAACTTTCCTTGAACTAAATTTAGAAATTTTGTCATTTTCTGATCATAATAAAGTTGTGGCAGCCAAGTGTTTCCTAAATTATCCCTTAAATTGATCCCATGTAATTATTGATTCATCAATATTTATTTCATCTTTATGGTTGTCCCACTAGGAGGATGCCTCATGGGAAAGATGACATTCTCCCCATATTGACTTTATTTCTTCCAAGAATTTACTTATTGCAAAGTACTTCTCCATTTCACTGAGCTGATTCTCAACCCCATCCCCCAGTGTAGTGCCATAAAAATTTGGTGGACTTATCATTTTTATGTCATTAGAAAGTTTAGCTGTTAATCTTTCCTTTTTATTTTCAGATGGATTATGTACATTTGCATTTGTAGCGTTATTATGGGCATTTTCCACATTTTTATTTTCTGCATTATTATTATCAACACCCAAATTTCCAGCATTAGTGTTGTTTCCTAGAGGTGGTTGATTGTTATTATCAGCATCATCTTCCTCCTCTTCATTACCCATTACTTATTGTTCAAGTACAACAAGACAATCTCTTGTGTCCAAGGGCAAGCATGAATTCTATCAAGTTTTTGTGTGGTAGCTACCTCTCCACCTGGAGGTAGATTATTTGCAACACCTCCCCTTGTTCTAACCATTTTCTATTAACAATAAATTAATTTTTTATTAGATATGGACTCAATAGGTCCAAGAGCTATAACCTCACTCGATAACAAAATGTAACATCCACTTTTATGAATTTTAAACAAGGGATTTTTTTACATAATGTTCACTATTATAAATTCATATAATTTAGAACACACATTCCATTGACAATCCATCTCATAACAAAAAACCATATGCAATAGCTGTAATATCTCGGTGTAACATCGATCTCTCATTTCATGACTCAAGTATTAAACCGATCTCTCTTATTAACTTGTTCATTTGTATACTATGTATACTTTGGTTATTTTACCCATTACAGGTCACTCAAATTTTCTATCTAAGAATCCTATCTAAATATTTGTTACTGATATTCATTTGAAATCTTGCATTCTTAGACTAGGTGACATAAGACAATGCAACCAGCAGTTTGCAATATTTTGTCTAATGTTTTAAACAATTTTACCATGTTTACATTCCAAGACAACATACTGTTGAAAGGAATATGTCTTTCATCCCACTCAAATGGTTATCTATATTGGTCTTCCTTGACTTTTGTCAACTAAACCCAAATCAAAGTTTCACACTAAATAGGGAAAATTCACATAAACTAGTGATGCGTCTACTCATGGTGACTAAGGATAAGTTGACATACTCAATCAAATTTTGACGATTGGGTGTGTTTAGTTACCCTAAGTCAACATGAGTTGACCACTACACTATTCCATGTGTCTATCTCTATTTAGAGGAGCACTATGAAATGAATTTCCACTTATGTCAATTGTGTTAATTGAACTAAGTGGGGTGTTGAAATATAGTTGGTTGCATCATAGTATCCTCAAATGACTCCCATCATTAAGATGGTACTCTGTAATAACCGTTATATTACAACAACCTACTAAGTTCTTTCAATGAAACTAACATACTTAAGAACATTAGATTATTAACCTTTAATTTATTATCTTGTTTAGTTATTGTTAAACATCACTCAAGGTTCCATAAGTACGATTGATCCAAGAAAGGATTCAAAATGTACTTTTACACTAGTTGAAGGTATGCAGATAAAATTTGTGTTCATGCATATGCACTTTCCTTTTTTATTCTAATGATTAAACTTATTTCAATATCAAGTAAGTAAGATCATTAAGTTTCTTTACTATAGTTTAACAATGTAAACAATCTTGATTGAAAGCTTGTTAATTAGACTTAGTGATATCATAATATTTAAATCCATCTTACTAATTATTTTAAGCTTTCCAATTTCCATTTATCATTTTCATAAAGTAGAGCATACAACCAATCATCAATGATGATTATACTTTATCACATAATTATGGAAAACATACTTAGTTATGATTTAATGATAAAAAGGAAGTATCCTTTTCTTCCTAATTAAGGACTATTTTCCTATTCATGAAATCTAAAAACATAAAGAGTAGATTCATAATAAGAATGCCACATTCAACTATATAGAAACTATTCTTATTCCTTTTCGAATAAGGATCTATAAATCATAATCATCATAGTTATACCATTACCCCAAAATAAATGGTTCGAATATATATATAAAGTTCCTTATCCAAGAATCATCCTATATTAAAGATTATATTAATCCATTCATGTTAATATTTAATAAAACCAATAAAATATCATCATGCATGTTAGTATTTAAGAATATTAATCAAAATTAAGTCTTATATGACCCTTTAATAAATCAGTAATCACCAATCATTACACAATAATCCATTTATCAAAAATACAATTCAATTCACTCCAAGCTTATGAACATTTCATAAGTTTATAAGAAAACATTTTTTAGCAACACAAAAACTAATTGATACATCCTCATAGTTTTACAAATAAGTTCCTTTCAATATAATTTCAATACATCAAGCATATGGGTGAAGAAAATGACTTCGTTAATAAAAGACATGTAACTTTCTATAAGTCTTCCTCCTTTAACTTTCACAAAGTCCATCTACAAAATTGTTAGCATGATTCAGTTCACAAGAACTAAGCATGATAAGCGTTATAACGTTAAAACAATATGCTTTTATCTAATTGTTTCATAAAAGGAACCTGTTGTTTATGAAAAATTTCCAAGTACTCAAATTAAGATCAATTAAATAGAATGCCCAAATATACATAATGTCAAAAAGGAGAGGAAGTCACTAAACCTCTCTAGTTTCCATTTTCCCAAGAAAAGAAGTTGATTTTTCCAAAAAATTAATCTCAACTATGTTACAATCATGATAATCATTCATCATGATAACTTTTAAATATTTAAACCAACTATTAAAGATAAGAATTAATAACAATTCTTGATCAATCCTCATTAATATCAAATAAATCATCATCCTTAAGTTTCTACAACATTACCCTCAATTTCCTATTAACAATTTTAAAAGGGAATTTAACAAAAATACATGATTTCATTCATTCCTCAATGTATAGAATTGTTTCTTCAAACCATAGTTCCCTAGTTATTACCAGTTAAATTACCTATCTCCAATCCAAAAGGAATTGATATTTAAACATGATTGTTTTAATATTGACATATTACTACAACAATATATCTCTACAAGAGGGTGGCTTATTTCCTAAACCAAAATGACTCAGAATGCAAGGAAATCACCCCAAGAATAGTCTACTTTAATCAGTATCATAACAGAGATCAAATCAAAATTAATCAACACAAATCCTTTCAACTCAGTCGACAAGGAGTTCTAACCAAACTGTGAGCACCAAGATCTAAATCAATGGTTTGAATCACAAAAGACCTCCACATTAAAAACTTATGAAAATTTTTGAAACCAAAAAGAAGTAGAAAAAACTCACAGAGAATGATCTTAACTTGAAAAAGATCAAGGTTCTAGATTTAAGGATAAAAATTTCCTTTATCTTTAATCACAATAACTCTCAACATACATTCACACTCAAAATGAATTCACAATAAGAGCAATAGTTACCTCATAAACATTATAAACCAACCAAATCACAAGCTCAGAATCAAATGAGACATTTTGAAGGGAAAAATCATTCAACTTAACATGCTACAGTCACCCAAGGAATACGTCCCATGTAACTCTCATGTAACCCAACCACAATAAACTCTAATGTTGAACAAGAGAAGATAAAAAAATAATATATCCCACTCACGATGCTCAAATAGTAATAGATATTTGAAAGGACATTAAACCAAAAGAAAACAAAACCCAGTTTGAAGTGTAATACAATGTGGGTCCTTCCTAAAAATCAACTAAGTCCAAAAACATAAGCCTACTCGAGAAGGGTATTCATGCAACAAAAAACATAACCAACAAAAAGAGAGAAACAAGATATTTACTAGTCCATGTTTCCAAAACAAATCCACCCGAGAAGGGTATATAAACAACACAACGTAATTTAAAAAGTAGAGACATAAGACTCTATCAATCACCTTAATATTATGCAATTACAGTTCTCAAAATACCTCCGTTGAAGATACCCAATATGGGTCAAATCTTGACTTCATAAAAACAAAAAAATATTGAAATATCAGTTACAATTCTTAATCCAAAATGAATTACCATCAAACCGAAAAAGGAATCCAAATACAGGCTTATAAAAATTCGAGCAAATATTATTTGTTAAAACCCAGTACCATGACAACTGAAAGTTCCAAAATCCAAAACGAATTCCACCATAACCCTAGAAAATCATTTAACGCCAACAAGGTATGAATAAAAGAAGATATATTCATTTGAAACACAACATATCTTTAAGCAATTGTTCACAACTTCATATATTGCACACACACATTTGTTTTTTTCAAACATAATCAAAACCCATAATCATATATAACAACTTCATACCATAGGATCATTCATATCCACAAGAACCATAACCATAAAAAAATTTAGAAGCAAGAAGAATAAATTAACACACAAGAAAACATTCTCAGAGACATTTTCATGAAGAGCATAGTTCTCTTTATGAAAATGTTTAAATAAAAGCAAGAATCTTAAAGAGATAGAGCCTATCATGCCTAGTAGTGCTCTGACTTCTCTTCCTTGCTTCAAACCTTCAAGAAAATCTTCCACTAAAATATTTCCAACAAAAATTCCAAAAAAATCCTTTGCAACTTCCCCCATTTTCTTTTATAGTTTCCATAACCAATTTTTTCCATTATTTCTGCCATGCAATGGTGATTTTTAGTTTGCAACAAAATCAAACTAATAGTTCGAATCAAAATCAAACTAATAGTTCGAATAATTAAAATACTACATGCAGAGCCAAAGATCTCAAAAAATCCAAATGCACAATAAAACCAAACCATTATTTTTTCCCCAAACCCATATTAATATTTTCCGGTGCTTTTTGCTTAGGTCGAGGCTCATTAATGCCAACAGGAATGTCCGTCCCTCCAAAACTTCCCGCCAATGCCAACTCACTGTTAGTTAAAACTAACAATTAAAAACTTCATTCAACCAAAATTAGAAAAATTTCCAGCTCAAAAATTTCCACCACCTTCATGCCTTGGCCAAAATTAGTGGCAATAGGATATTAATGAAACATTTAAACCTTGTTATTGCCTTTAGAATGGTGCCACTTCCATTCAATAACTTGACATCAAAGCCAACCACATTTCCCTTAGGTTAGTTTGATGCCCTTAGGTTAGGTTTCCATTATATTAGTTTATAAACCATAACTTAGGACCTTAGGAATAGTTCATATTATAGCTTAGGATAATTAGTATCTAAGACTTAGGATAGTCCTTTAATTACCCTTCTAGGAATTAATCATCACAATAAATATAATCACCTTAACTTAAGTTAAGGATAAGATAAATAATCAAAGAACTTGGATTAATTAGGTCCCAATAAATTAATCAAAGGACATTACCTTTTGCAATTTATCAAAACAACGTTATTAGATAACTTAGAAGGGTGCATGCAAAAGATGCTACAGGATTCCCCTATGATCCCAAAGCAATCCTGAGTTTAGAAATCAACACATTGGCTGGATGAATCAAAATGATCGAAACATTACAAAATCATAGACATTCCTTAGATCACTGCAATTGATCCAGGGTATGGTTATTCCTAAATTTTGCAATCAAATAGACTGAAGAACAAGTTCACAAATGCAAATTAAGCCACATATAGTCATAGTCTTATTGGACTGAATTTATTTCATTCACCAATGTAAGAATGTTTTTCAAATTTCAACATAAGGAATATGTGAAATACTACATTATTAATTCAGAATTGACATGGCATGATTGTATCCAGTTTTAGAAGATAAAACATATCATCTACAATAAACATGATCACTTAGTTCAAAAGAGTACACCATCTTCAAACAAGAATCATTTATCTACATTTGTAACTTGAGTTTTAGAAGTAAGAAAGGGTAACAACCAAGGTGAGGGTATTATAGTTTCCATGATAAATACACTTCTATGTCCATTTCTCGCTTTGATTCGTGGGAGATGAAGTTCATATATTACGATTACAAAGAGTATGACCTTTAACAGGAACTCCATGTCTTTGATCTCTCCTTATCACCCAAGACACATTGGGTAGACCAAGTTACCAATATAAGCGAGTCCGATAAAATTGTACTGTAGAGAAATTTCTTCTTGGTGGCCTTCTAGTAGAAGAGAAAATGTTGGATTCTCCCACAAACTGGATCCTTGAAGGCACAAAGGCTTCTGCTACCAAACTCAAAAATATGCCATACCTAGAAAAATGATGTACGCCATGGGCTATAATGGGTATGGGTGTGGTGCAGATGAAAAAGGCATCATAGAGCCTATTCCCTCTCCAAATTTCAAAGTAGAAAAATATGGCATCGACATTAGACCTTATGAGGCTTAGCTCTTAGACACCAATGCTACTTCTTTTGAGTGTGAGGATAGATATTGTAATTCAGCAATACATGCACAAAGGAATCCCCAAGTGTCATTTAATATGCACATAATAATATTTTTAGTAATCAAATATTAATTTAATAAAATTAAAAAATAATATATGTTTCCTATAAAGACTTACTCCCTCAAATGAACAATTCAATATAACATCATCCTTTTATACTTCTTGCATACGTAAAGTTGAGGTTTCATTCATAGAACATACCGAAAACATGATCGGGGAGAGGGGGTCTAGGGTGACATCCCCAAAGGGATCCCGGGGTAGTGCCACTTTCCGGTTCTATGGGCGGTGCCCCATCGCACTACTTATCATGATACAAGGTGGGGTCAAGGGGAAACAACTATTAACACCAAACACAATTTATAACTTACTCCTTTGAAATTGAAAAAAATCAACTCTTTTTTATCAAACAACATGATTATTACAACTTTTAAGATCAAATTTTTATAAAAAATTGTGTTTACGAAGGAAAAAAAAACAAAAAGAGTTTAGAAACAATCCCCTATTATTTGAGTGCATATATCATTTGTATTTCAATGAGTTTCCATTATTCACATCAAAATTTTTACTTGTCAAAAAAATTCTACAAAAAAACACATTAGTTTGACTATAAGGCATATTTCATTGAAATGTAAGTGATTTTTTTTTGGTTTTGCAAGAAAGTATGATTCACTTGATCATCATAAAAAAATATTATTACTTCTTATTTCATGAAATAACCTTAACAAACAAAAAAATCTTTCTTAATACAAAAAATACCGTTAATTTTTGATTAGATAAAAAAATTAACCTAAAAATATTTAAAATGATATATATATATATATATATATATATATATATATATAAATGGAGGATAGTTGTTTTATACAATTACTTTATTTAGCTTGTCTTAGTTTGTTTTTGCTATCCAATTTTTCCCCTTAGGTCTTATTGGGAAACAAGAACCTAAATGGACCCCACAAGCCAAAACTTGAGTTTCAAGAATTTTATGGGGTCTCGAGAGCTCATTCAAGGAGTTCAAGAGTAAAAAAATATCGAGGAATTTTTTTCCTCTTCTAGGTTTTGACTCTTAGAATCAACTTGAAAAAATCTCGAGTTACGGGCCTTGGGGTGACATCTAACCAAAATAGAAAAAAATGAATGGAAAGGTGACAATTCTCTAAACTCCTTTCACATAGCCTCCATCAAGCATCCAACATGATAAAATTCCAGAAAATTCAAAAAGGGGTTTCATGGGATCAGAAATCTTCATTTGGCCCTTAAGGGGACACCGAGATGAAAAAGATCTCGACGAGATAAAGTTGTGTTAGACAAGGTGAGTTGATAGTGGGCTTTCTGAGTTGATCCCTGAGCTACTCAGCAAGCTGAGTCAAAATGATAGCCAGGCATGCATTCATGGCAATTTTGTGGAAAAGGGGAAGGGTGAGCTCCCGATCTCGGTCGGTGCATGCATCGGTGGACGATGAAAACCCCGACTTAGAGGTCAAACGATGAATGGGTTTCAGGATATAGCTTGGGGATTCAATGAGCCATGAGGAAGTGTGCAAGGGATGGCTAGAGAAAGCATAGAAAAATGAAGATCTTAACAAATGAGCTATGGGTTTCATTGGATAAGCGTGACACTTGTGACATCAAAGGAAGACTATATTGAACCGATAAAGTCAATGAAGTGTGGCTAGGAGATAATGGCAAAGATGTGTTAGCTTGGTGAATGGCATATCCATAGAACCAAAACAAGGGGAGAATTCATCATGGCAAAAGGTGGGAGGCCCATAATGGGGTAAAGCATTTTCACAAGTAAATGAAGGTTGAGCTCCTCGAGCTTGGCCCAACAATGCATTGTTGGGCAATGTGAATCCTCGGAAGATACCAAGGTATAGAATTAAAGTACTAATGCATTATGGGGATTGATCTCGCATGATGAGGATAACAATTAGTTGAGTCAATGAATTGTGTAAATGTAAGTCAAGACATGGTGGAGGGAGGCCCACTTCAATTAAGGAAAACCACTTTGGGCATTAGCGAGGGAAAGTTATGAAGTCACCGAGTCGGGATCCCTAAAGTACAAATATATTTAAGTCTAAAAAGTGGTGGTTGACATGGCATTTAGAGGTGATTTCGAGGGTCAACATGACATGCTTTTGGGGTTAACTTGGTGCGATGTTCAAAGGTTGGCGGGTAGAGATATGTAAGAAATTTTGAGCTTGCAAGTTCTTAAAAGGGAGAAGCCCAAATTCAAAAAATTTCAAACTTCGTGGTGGATGCATTTGGAGGTTTCATGAGTTTTCATTTAGTGGTTGGAGTGGCTAAATCCTGAAATGGGCAAGGTAAGGTATCTAAAGAGCTTAGGCCAAAAATCCTGAAAAACACACTCTCGCCAAATAGTCAAGCCCCCACTAAGCTATTCATTGAAATCGAGATGCATTGGGAGTTATGAGTGGTAGGTGTTGTAGCCTATAATTCACTTTTAATAACCCAAGGCACACTAGCATATCACTCATTCGAATCGAGCGCTCACTCGAAGCACACAAAAGTACCAAGTCCCCCTTTAGAGTTGTTTTTCCATAATGTTAGCATGATTGTGCATGTATATGTTTAGATTCATAATAGATAATTAAGTAAACCACAATGCATGAACCAAATCTAGATCTAAACCATATGAAAGATTGACTAAACAATGATCATAATAAGATTTACCATGTAAGAACCATATTCAATCACATCTAACACCAATATGTAGCCAATATGTTCCATTATATTAAATATTGCAAAATATGGAAGCTTCATACATTCAAGATCATGTTTCCATGGTTATGCACGCTAACAAATCCGCAACATATCTCTACAATAATTGGTCTCTCAAAATCGGGAAAATCAATACATATATATAGTGGTGGGGAATTTCCATTCAACACCTATGCACATTCCAAAAATAGGCTACATGCTAATAATAGCCATGTGCCTTTACAAGGAATACAAAACATGCAAGTGCTCTAACAATAGACTTCTTATAGTTAACTCTAAGTAGAAATCCTATTATTAGATTGTAACTATGCATGGCACTTGAACTGTTGTAAATCCCAAAATAGCCTTATGTGAGCTACAAGTCTTCATGTTATCATGTGCTCAACACTCCATCCTCCAAAAATATCCTTGATCCTTAAAAAGTGGCTAAGTCCTGAATTCAAACTATTCTGGTGCGCTCGTATTCCTCTATGATTCCGCGACTTCTGTGCTCCTAGTTCCTATGCACCCAATCCTTATGTACTTTCATAGTTGAGCTATATTCCATGTGCTCAACATTACCCCACACTAATTGCATTATTGTCCCCGGAAATGGGAAATCCCACTTATATCTCCAAAGAAAAGAATAATGAATGAAATAATAAAGACTTTTTCAACAAAAAGAATGAGACATCACTCAACACTTTCCTCCTCAACTGGTAGTATTAACTCGGATACTCATTCTTAATTTCTACCTCTAATGTCTTCCATTCACTCAACACCTCACCTATCTTATTTGGGATGTCTATCACAATGGCATCTAATTCATCTTGAGTCATATTTTCTTTCTCATTTTGTAGAACCCTAATAATGTTAGCCATGCTTGACATTATTCCCTCCATGGAGTCCATTTTTTGCACAATAAGCTTCCCAATTTCATCTATTATATCCCTATGTGGATCTTGGGCTACTATAAGGGATTCACAGTTATCTTTACTAGAGCATGTCTATCTTTGCACCCTTGGACTTGGAAGATATTGCTGTATTTTTACACATAGGTGTGGCACCCGAACGAATGAAGGCTTTAGAAAAGAAACAACTTACTATCCATGTTAGGCCTTACATGTTGATCAGTGGAGACTTTTACAAATTGCGACATGACAAAGTTTTACATTGGTGTGCTTGAACATGAGCGCAACGAAACTATGGCAAAGGCTCATGGCGGTATTGTAGGTGGACACTATGTAGGGGATGCCACCATGCTCAATATTCTACTAGATGGACTATGATGGGAAAATTTATAAAAGGATTGCAAAGCATATTGTAAGGCATGCGACCATTGTCGGCGCCTTGAAATCCCAGCAACATGATGAAATGCCTTTAAGGCATATTACTAGTGCGAGAACCTTTTGAGAAGTGAGCATTTGACTTTGTGGGTCCTATTTCTCTAGTTGTTTAAAGGATTAGGATTGCACTTTATTATAACTTGTAAATATTATCTTACAAGGTGGGCAGAAGATGCACCTATAAAGGATTGCATAATAACTACAGTAGTAAGGTTTATGTGGGAAAATATTATTGACAAGTATGGCTGCCCTTTAATTTTGAAAAGTGATAGGGGTACTCATTTCCTTAATGAGACTATCATAATATTATTGGATGAATTCATGGTTGCACACCATAGGACAACCCCTTATCACCCTCAGGAAAATGGAACTGTTAAGGCCTTCAATAAGATATTGAGCCATACTTTGAAAAAAATTGTGATGTTGGAAGGCGAAATTGGGATGACAAGGTTTCTACAAGTACTTTGGGCATACCAGATAACCTACAATAGGTTGAATAAAGAAACACCATTTCAGCTGGTGTTTGGCACAAAATTAGTTCTCCCCATGGAATTCATGTTACCTTCCTTGTGTATCACGTGCGTAGGAAGTCTAGCAATGATGAGCAAGCGAATAATAGATTGATAAGTTGATGCAACTAGATGAAAGGCGCACCATAGCACAATGGATTCAAAAGCAAGAAAATGCGGGGAAAAAGGAATGACATGATAGGAACATCAAAGATAAGAATCTTGACATTGGGAAAATGTTTCCTCTGTATGATTCAAACTTTTTGGGAAATCGTGGAAAGTTGAAAGTGCATTGTTTGGGACCATATACCAATTAGAGGTTCTAGATGAAACACTATTACCCAGTTACTTTAACGAGAGTATGTTGAAGCCCTACTATAAATAATCCTTCTTGGTGTTTGTAATAAGGTAGTATTTCCACTTAGCTTAGGTTTCCCTTAATGCATTTCCTTTATATGTGGTTCCTTCATCGTTGCTATGCTTTGTCACTTTAGTTGAGTGTTTTCTATGAAAAACACACTTGCATGCTACAATATGATTACCATTTAAGTGTTTTCATGTATAGAGGACCTTGCATGTATTCATTTTTATGCCCTTTCAAATAACAAGGAAATCCCATGCGCATCGACCTATCACCCCAGGGCGTTGGGTTCTCACTCGAGGTGTGCACGGGCGATGAGCCCCTCCTTTGTGTGAGTTGTGTGAGAATGAATTATTTATGATAGAAACTTAAGTGAAGAGAATGGAAATGAACCATACATTCATCTTAGAGCTCATAATGGGCTTCTAGACCAATGTATTTATCCAAATAAGAAAATCATTACAGAACATAGATCTAAATCATAACAGAAAGGAAATGCACAGGGGTTTACACCTACTCATATGAAATATATATAAAACCGATCCATATAGATATAAGTAAAATTGGAACCACATATATTCATATTAAGTATGTTGATAACCACATTACATTTACTGAGGCAATCATAGATCCATATAATAGTGCAGACCAAGGTCATGCATCAGAACTAGACTAAGTCCTTCATAATACAAAGAAAATTATTTAGACCCATCCCCTTGATACAACATACTCTTATAAATCCTCTAAACACAACCCATAGAGCCCTCACAATATTTCTGCATGGCTTTTCCTCTCTTCAATTCTCAGTATCTCCATGTGTGTCTTTCTCTTCTACAGGGAGATCATATATATAGCCTTATCAAGCACTACCATGCTTTTCTAAAGTTTTAGATTGATTTCCATGTGTCTAAGTGGTCCTCCATGGGAACATGCTCCTTCAGATGCAAGCTCTTCATCCTTTACCATGATGACCTTCTAGAATATTCTATCGTAAGGTATATTCCTTTCATGGGCTCCAAGTTGCCAAGTTGGCATCTTATCCACTCCGCATGCGTAGTTGGGTCATGCTTTCCTTGTGTTCTACTCAATACGCCAATTATGGATAAGTCCCAAAACTTTTTCTCTACCTTGCACGTGCGCCACTAGTTCTACTAAACCCTCCTAAAACCTTGTCTTGTGTGATTTCACGTTACACACCCTTCTTCAAATATGCCTTATGCACCTACGCATCTTCTTATACTTAGCCAATATTTTAGGGGCCCAACATCACCCCACACTATGCCTGTTCTCTACCCTCGGGAACATTTTCTCAATGAATAAAGAATGAATTTCCTTGAATAGTTTGGAGAAAGAATAAAGGAATGAAGAATTAGGGGAAGAATGAAATAATGGGGAAACTATGATTACTTCTACAAGAGGAGGGGGAAATATTTCATCAAGTTTACCTCCAACTTATTCCAGGTATTGACCTCACTCTATGCTTGTTGACAAAGGTCACCGACTAGGGTGCTCACCTCTTCAAATCTTAACCCTTCTCCTTGGGTATTCATTGTTTCCACGATCCCCTCCAATTGTTTTCTAAAATCCTTGAGCACGACCATCCTTCGAGTAACTGGGATACAAATCCTTTAGCTGGTTTTTTATTAAGCCCCACAAGGTCTCAATAGCCTCCGATTTCTTCTCCACCTTGGATAGAATTCTAGCACGTTCCACTCTATTCCCTTGTTTCTTCTCTTGGAGATTTTTGAGCTCTACTTCATGATTGGTGACCAAAATTCTCGCCACTATATCTCTATCGGCATCATTTTCATAGGCAGCCTCGGTGACTTGGGTGGTGAATTTCACATCAAAGAGGACTTTCTTGACCGAGAAACATTACCAAAACCTTCAACTTGTTCTCCTTCTATTTTTCGTGTCGATGCCTTCTCTACAAATTCCAAGGCTAGTGGTCACCTCATTGTGAGGATGTAGGTCAAGTCCTCTAGGAACTCCATGGTGGATCCATACTTCTGTGTTGGTGGTGTTAGATCTGGATGCTTCAAGATAATGGCATCTATGATCATCTCTAATTTCTTGTAAACGTCGCGCACCCTTTCCTTCTCTTCTTTTAACTCACACCTTAGTTGAGCACTAAGAAGTTCCTCCTCTTTATGTCCTTGGTTCTTTCCTTGAGCTCTTCTTCTTCCAATTCTTCCTCTTGAATTTCACTTTGTTGTTCCTCTCGAAGAGCCCGACTTCTACTTCAACCGAAACCTTGTTCAAAGACACAATGCAGATTTGTTCGTCTAATAGCCGTTGAGCGTTTACCAAGGGTTTTTCACCTTTAAACTCGGTACCTTCATTATTTCCCCTTGTCCTACTTCAAACTTTGGATCATCAATGTGAGACTCAAATGCCAAAGAAATCATTTTCCTCGTCGAGGGTATGCACCTTCTTCATCAAAGGATTCCATAGCCAAGAGTTGCTCCGTTGGTATGGTGCTTTGAAAGTGTGCACGCAACATCTTGTTTAGATCATCAACATAGCCTATCCTTTGAACTTGTGATTCTTATGTGCTCTTTCTCCTAGTGTGTGTGGCCTTAGGAAATCTTATACCCAAAATGATATCTCCTCCCATGCTTCTATATTATTTTTCCATGCTCTCCTCCTCTACTTCCTTCATTACCAAGTCTCGCATTGCATTTCATCTCTTGCTCTACCAGGTGCTCAATGATTTTTGGTACCTCTTTCTCCACAACCTCATCTACCTATTCCTTTGTCAATTTTTGGGTCCTTTGTTCTTTTGTAACTTCTTCACTTACCCCTTTGTCTTGAGTATCCTCCTCTTCCTTGTCATTCTTCCTCTTGACAAAGATGTACTCATTTTCTTCTTCCTCTCCTTCCTCCTCTAAGTCATGTACTTTGAATATAGGAGGGCCTTGAACTACCTCAAGTTCATCATCATCATCATCATTTTCCTTGTCGTCATCGTCATTGTCATCATCATCATCATCATCTTCGTCATCATCATCGTCATTGTCGTTGTCGTTTTTGTCATCATCATCATCATCGTCATCATCATCATCATCATCATCATCTCTTTCTCCTCTATAGGCCTCCAAGCTCTCTGTACCCTCCGATTCATCCTCCTCTGTCACCTTCTACTTCTTCCTGATAGGAGATTCTACTTCCTTTCCTCCTCCTCTGGTGACTTCTCCTGAGTGATGGGTTCTTCATGCTCTAGCACTTCTTCTTTTGGAGTCTTTGCTTTCACCAAGGACTTCTTTCTCTATGCATAAGTATTAGGATTAGCACTTGTCTCCTACACACTTACCACTTGTGTAGTCTAAACACTTAGTGCTTTCTGCACCTCTTCTCTTTCCCTCTTCTTTAGTGTGGGATTATTCCTTCCGTGGGGTCTTCAAGGATGGATACATCATTTTCCAAGTAAGCACCTTTTTCAAACTTCAGCCTTATGTGAAGGTATATCCTTGTTGCATCCCTTCCAATGATTGGCAATGTTACAGGCTTCATCATTTGTATCATGCTGGTGTGATGATTATAGTCACTCACATTCATTTTTCGTAAATGAGACTCCCATTCTTTTCCTAGAAATACCCCATCCGGGTATTGCATCTCCGCATACCACTCTTCATTTGTGCTTGCAATGATAGAAATTTTCTTCCCCTTTCCCTTTCCCTTCTACTTTTTAGGTGAGGTGGTTTCTTTCTTTGGTACCATTCTTTTGGTTAGGTTAACACTTCAAACATCTTCTCCTTGCTCTGTTCTACCACTCTATCCAACCTCAATGCTCAATCTTGCAAAGAAACCCTCCTAACACCATGCCCTAGTCATCAAACCCTAACTGGAACAATTCTTCCACAATAAAATGCTTCTCAACAACTTCCTCCATGCCCGTGTACTCCTTTCCTACTAGTTTACAGATCTACTCTAGTCATGTCCTCTTATATTCTTATATTTTTCTTTGCACATATCACCTTTGGATGCCCTAGTTTCTAAGAGCTATTTTCACTTCAGAATGCAAGGTAAAATAATGAAGTGCTCGACTTCTTATTTATAGATTTTCCTTCTTTCCAGCATTAAATGCTATTTTACCTACCACCATACTTACCACTAAATGTGTATTTTTCCACTAAGCCGACCTTACACGCCTTCACTTACGCACCCAATCTTGCGTGAAACATTCTCCAACCTTCGGCATGCATGCAAACAATCCATCTCATAGAATACTCTTACACGCGTGTCAAGAATGCCGAAGGAGCTTCTTCTATCCACTTGATTTTTTCTCTTTCCTATCTCGTGTTATTCCCGTGCTTCTTCCTCCTTTGTACATGGTTTCTCTGAAGTCTTATCCTAACACCAACCTTTTTCATCCACCTCTTCTTCCATATGCTTCCTTCATCCTTGTGTGCTTTTTATCCATCAACCGGGCCATTCATCACAACTTCTACTTTGCCAGTTCAACTTGCATTATGGGCATATACTTTGCATCACAACCTTCAAAATGTAATGTGGTTACTAGTGCCCAAGACACAAAACAAACAACGAGAAAGGGAAACACAAGAAAGGAAATTACATAAAGGGAAATTCTAAACTAACTGGAAATACTACCTTATTACATACACCAAGAAGACTTATTTATATTAGGGCTTTAGCATACTTCCATTAAAATGGCCTAGTAACATTGTCCCATCCATTGATCTCAATTGGAATGCACCTGAATCAAGGATGTTCGAGATGATATAGGGCCCCAGCCAATGGAATTTCAACTTTTCGGGGTGGCACGAAACTTGGAATCATATAACTGTGGTACCATCTTCCCAACCTTAAATTTTTTTTTTTTTTTTTGATGTGGTGATCATGCCATGCTTTTTGTTTAGTATTTTCAGCCTTTTGAATCCACCTGGTCAATGATCGTCTCTTGTCTAATTTCATCAATTTTTCAATCCTTTCTTCTAGCACTTATTCATCAGCCAATCCTCCTATGCACGCTATACGCAGAGAAGGTAACATGAATTCAATGGGTAGGACAGCCTCCGTGCCAAATACCAATTGGAATCGTGTGGACTTATTCAACTTCTTATAGGTTGTCCTATATTCCCATAAAATTGTTGAGACTTTTTCATCCCAATCTTGTCTACCAACCTCAAAAAATTTGGTCAGGGCATGACTCAGTATTGTATTAAATGCCTTGGTCGTTCCATTTGCTTATGGATGATAAGTGGTATTCTTATGATGAACCACCATGAATTCTCGCTAACAAAATCCTAACGCTCTCATTTAGGAATTACGTACCCCTATCACTAGTTAAGCTCAATGGGCATCCATACCTTGTAATAATATTTTCCCATAGAAACATGGCTAATGTAGATGCTATAAAATCCTTAGTAGGTGTTACTTCTACCCATATTTTTAAATAATCCATGTAATTGAATATATAGTGTGATCCCGTCCTACACGCAACTGGTGAAATGGGGCCTAAAAAATATATGGCCCACTTTTCAAATGGCTATGTAATTGGAATAGGGAAAAAAGGAATTTCATTCCTCTACTCTAGTTTACCAAGGCACTAAAAATGATCACATGCCTTGTAATACTCTTTGCAATCTTGATATAGGGTCTCCCACCATAACTTAGCTTGTAATATCTTGTGTGCAGTGGCATCCCCTACATAGTGTCCACCTGCACTTCCTCCATGTGCCTCCTCTATAATATCCAGGTACTCATGTTCTAGCACACACCGGTTCAAAATTCATCGCATCCTACTTTATACAAATCACCACTAACCAGCATGTAGGGTGTGGAACGTATGGATAATTGATTTATTTCTAATGCTTTCATCCCTTTTAGTGTCACACCCATTTTGATAAACACCGCAATATCCTCTAAGTCTGAGGGCATGCACCACAACCTAAATAGTTACACGTCTAGCATGGTATCCTCAATGCTTTGCACATCCTCTCCTGAGTCAATCCTAGACAAGTGATCGGGTCCATAATTACTCTTCCCTAGTTTGAAAACCACTTTGAACTCAAATTATTTGAATAACAGGACCCATCGACATATGTGCCCTTGTAGAACAATGTTTGTTTACCAAGTATTTTAATGCCATGTGGTACGTTATTTCCTAAACTTGTATATAGCACGTAGATTATTGATAGTGCTTTGTGCTCAATAGTGGTGTAATTTTGTTCTACTGATGTTAACTTTCTTCTTGTAAAACACAAGGGATGGTCAACAATCCCTTCACTAGGTTGTGCTAGTACTACTCCAATGGTTGTACCAGAGGCATCCACATGAATGTGGAAAGGATTATCCCAAATGGGGAAACAAAGTATGGGTGTTGTGACAAGCCTATCCTTGAAAGTTTTGAATGCCCTCTATTGTGCCTCTCCCCAATGAAAGAAACTCTTGTGTCTAAGAAATTCCTCCAAGGGCATGGCAATCTTGGAATATCCCCTGATGAACTTCCTATAGTAACCCATATGCTTAAGGAATCCACACACGACACTTTGGCTAGTAGGCTCCCCTAAACCCACAATGGCTGCAACCTTGGCGGGATCTACTAGTAAGCCTTCCTTGCATATGATATGCCCCAATAAAGTTCCAAATGGGGTAGCAAAGACACACTTCTTGATGTTGAGGGATATTCTCAACTATCGACACCTTTCAAACATTAGTCTTAAGTTATCACAATGGTCTTTGACTAGACCATACACAGTCCAATAATCCAAATAGACTTGAAGAAATTTATGGATGAAGTCTGAAAGGCTTGTACTACAATGCGTGAGAACACAACAGGCACATTCTTCAATCCAAAAGGCATGAATGTATAGGAAAAACTTCCCCATTCAATGGTGAAAGTTTGTTTTCTCGGTCTTCCTTTGCAATCCTCACCTGGTGGTACCTTGAGAACCCATTTGTGAAGGAGTAGACTTCATGCCCGGCCACTCCCTCTAATATTTCTTTAGTAAACGGGGTTAGGAAGGGATCAATGACACATACTACATTCAGGTCCCTGTAGTCAACATAGATCCTTATCCTCCCGTATTTCTTGATACTGATGACCATTGGGCTTATCCATTCTGACTCTTCAACAACCTTAATGATACCTGATGCTATCATCTTGTGTATCTCCTCCTTGACCCATATGCGCAAATTTGGGTTCATCGATATGGCCTCTTTCAGATTGGGCACACACCTTCCTTAAATTTTATCCTCATCTCCCCTAAGGAATTGTGGACACCTTTAAGTTCATGATACCTGCAAGGAAAAAATATTGGAACTCACGTAATATATCAATGATCTTTGAGACCTCCTTCTTTGAACAACGAGTCTCCAATAATAGTTTCCTTGGGTTGTGCTTGACCCAATTTTAACCTTCTTCATCTTCGGGGATCATGATAGACATGCATCCTTTCATCGGTGTTATCTATAATATCGTGTGTACCTAAAGAGTGGGTAACATCCGAATATCTGTTTCCTCTCCATCTATGACATAAACCGTCTTTCCTTTTTCCTTCTCTATGCACATGCACTCAAACTGCATCTCCTCTTACTCATCCTCATCGAAGTGTGCCTCTAAACTAAGCTCACCTAGAAAATCTAGTAGCATGTCTTATGTCATGGCACTATTCCCCATCATAAGGCTCTTGATCACTTACAATGCCTTATTCATTGATGGCTTTTTGCTCAGATATTCAAAAGATTAGATGAGATCAATTGTCAAATCCTACTAATTTCTCATCTAGCGGTGTGTTTTTGAGTGGATATACCACACGCGTGCACAACCTTGTAGTGTTGAATATAGATTATGCACCCATAATGATGGTGGCAAGGCCTCTACACCTCCTACCCAAGCCTTCTCACAAGCTTGGATGTGGAGCGAGGCAAGATCCTTACCATGATATTCTTGGATGACAGTGGGCACGTTGCTTCTATAGAATCTAATAGAGAAGGAAATCCTCACTTTGCGCCATTCTAAAATACTCTCGCAGTGTGTAGCCCACCACCATGCTGCAGTCCTAAGTAGGATATAGTTCAACATCCCTCTTCTTTCATCCTCACTCCTCCATTGAGCTTCCATGTCCTATAAGAAAATTTCAGGGTATGCTCCTCTAGAGTAACTTGGAAACTTCTTTCCTCCTAGGTGCTTGAGTGAGCGTGCCTTGGTCACTCTTATTATAGACCCCTCAATTGTCACCTAATTAACTCATAGGTCCTGTGCACCCAATTGTCACACGTCATGCTTGTTGTATCACTCATAGACTGAGCATCCTCAAATTGGATAACCCTTCTATAGGGTGAATTATCTCAGGGTCTCTGATGGAGTGCACATAAATTCTATCAAGGACCTCTTCTCCCAAAGGCTCAGTGTAAGGTTCCAACTTCCCATCCATCAAAGGGATGATGACCCATTCTTCCTTGTTCTTGAAAATGATATATCCTTTGTTGAACCTTAGGTTAGTGTTGTTCTTATAGCACCATGGGCACCCAAGAAATGCTAGAAAATTGTCTTCCTTAAGTAAGTCTATAGTAAAATTGGCCCCCGAATGGTGATCACTACATCCTTCAATACTCCAATGTGAATTTCCTTATTTTTGATTTCCATATACAACACATTCAAAGATGGCTGTAATGTAGGCCTTCCCATTTGATGCCAAACATCCAATGTAAGAACATTGACCTCTTCTCTCATGTTAATCAATATGTTACTCAGTAGCCAACCATCTACAACTACATTCAGTGTGATCTCTTTTTCATAGTCAAGGCTATGGGGAGGGAGGTTTGTATGCAACACCTGCCTTTCACGCTCCTTTCTGGAATGTGGCATCTTCTCCCATAGCCATTCTCCTAGCAAGGGAATAATATTCTCTTGCCTTAACATTTTACACACTTCTTTGACCTCATCTAGGTCCTTCTGCAGAGCTTCAGCATTCCTTTTTTGCTCCTGTTGCTTGGACTTCTCCTTTAGACACTGGATTTCTCCCTATAAACTATGAGTGAAATCCATTATCTCTTGATACACTTCCTTCTAGTGGGAAGGGTCTGGATACTTCCCATGCACCACTTCTTCTCTTAATACTAGAGTCCTTTTCCCGGGGTTCATTTTAAGACACCTCTAGAAAATTGTAGGTGGAAAATACCTGGCGAATATCCCGGAACCAGTTTTAGTGAAAGGTGAATTTGATAGTATTCCAAAACTAAATTTTTGCCAGTTCTTCAAGCCGAGAAATTAGAGTTCCAGACATAGATGCACCTTTGACGCACAACATTACGACATCAATAACAAACCTTGACGCACGTCAACACAACATCAACAGATCCTATTGACACACGCCGCCGGGGGCTTTGACGCTCGTCAGTAGGGGAATTGATGCACGTCAACAAGGGTCAATGACATGCATTAATTGGCCTATGTTGACGTGCGTCAATGCCCCTACTAATGCACATCAATGGCCTCTATTGATGTGCGTCAATGGGATCTATTGACACGCCTCAATGATCTCTATTGACGCGTGTCAATGGGCTATGTTGACGCATGTCAATGGCCTCTGTTGACGCGCGTCAATGGCCTCTATTGACGTGCGTCAATGGCCTCTGTTTATGCACGTCAATGGACTCTTTTGACTCACGTCAATGGCCTCTATTGACGCATGTCAATGGCCTCTGTTGATACGCATCAATGGCCTCTATTGATGCGCATTAATGAGGCCATTGACACGTGTCAACAAAGGCCATTGATGCATGTCAATAGAGGCCATTGACATGCATCAACAGAGGCCATTGATGTGCGTCAACAGAGGCCATTAATGTTTTGTTATGCCTATAAATACCCTCCCTCTAGTCATTTTTTCATTTACACTGTTCAGATCTTGATTTTTTTTGCAGGGATCCCTCATTGTCAAAGACAAAAGCACAACTACAATGGTGACTTCAAATGCTTCCCAACCACAAGCTCAGGACAAAAATCAAGAAGAGAATCTAGTCCAATCCATGGGTAAGATCATTTACAAAAATCCCTTGTGCCCCCACATCCATACTATTTTAAGGATGTCTTTCGAATATAAAGATTTGATGGATGTGTGTCAGGGTTTATTTTAAGACACCTCTAGAAAATTGTAGGTGCTGGAACGGTTTGGTGAAAGGTGAATTTGACAATATTCCAAAACTAAATTTTTGCTAGGTTTTTCAAGCTGGAGAAATTAGAGTTCCGCATACGATGCACCTTTGATGCGCAACAATACGACGCCATAGACGAATCTTGACGCACGTCAACACAACGTCAATAGAGACTATTAACGCGTGTCAATAGGGGGTCAATGACATGTGTCAATTGGCCTCTATTGATGCACGTAAATGCCCCCGTTGACGTGTGTCAATGGCCTCTGTTGACGCGCGTCAATGGGATCGCATTGATGCTTATCAATAGTCTCTCATTAATGCATGTTAATGGAATCTATTGATGCGAATTCAATGGCCTCTATTGACGTACATCAATGGCCTCTGTTGATGTGCATCAATAGACTCTATTGACACGTGTCAACAGAGGCCATTGATGTGCATCAACAGAGGCCATTGACAATTTATTATGCCTATAAATACCCTCCCACCGGTCATTTTCTCGTTTACACTTTCCGGCTCTCGATTTTTTTGCAAGAATCCCTCATTGTCAAAGACACAAGCACAACTACAATGGCGACTTCAAATGCTTCCCAACCGCAAGCTCAAGACAAAAATCAAGAAGAGAATCTAGTCCAATCCATGGGCAAGATCATCTATAGGAATCCCTTGTGCCCCCACATCCATACTATTTTAAAGATGTCTTCGAATATAAAGATTTGATGGATGCATGTGAGTTTACTGGGCTCATTGACA
Source organism: Taxus wallichiana var. yunnanensis (assembly GCA_018340775.1). Classification (NCBI taxonomy): domain Eukaryota; kingdom Viridiplantae; phylum Streptophyta; class Pinopsida; order Cupressales; family Taxaceae; genus Taxus; species Taxus wallichiana. The sequence goes on from CM031236.1 coordinate 312,918,145, forward strand.
TGCCCCATTTCAAACAGATCCAAATATTTTGAATTACCTTCTCTCGTCCTACAATACAGAGGACGGAATTTTTTATGTGACTCTAAACAACGGTGAATGTTTCAATTCAGTATCGAAGAAAATGACATCCATTGGTTTACGGGCCTTCTGTTTAGAAATTTACCAATTGTTACAATGAAGGCAACACTCCTAGAAGAAGACAAGAAATATCTCGAATCAACGTTCGGTTTCCATGTTGATTGTAAGTATAATTCATTTTCATTCATCATTTTTATTCTATTTTTATTGTGATACAATTTGGTGTTATAAATTTATATTAATTCCCACTGTTTGGCATTTGCAGCTCATGTCAATAAATCCAGGTGTGGTGTGGATATGCAAGCAATTGCACACCACTTTCTTGCTGCAGTGATTTCATTTTTTCAATCTAGAATAGTTTTGCAGGGTCGCCAAATAGATATACCAAACTGGGCCATTGCATACATAGTTGCCACTATCTCAAAAAAAAAAAATTCGATTGGTGCACCTATTAGTAAAAAAATAAGAACTGACATAACAAATTCAAAGCTTTTAGAAAAACTGTCATTTATTCCACAAACTATCTCCTCGGCCTTTATTATGAGGCACTTTTAAATTTAAAAGACAAACAAATTCCTACTTGCACTGATGAGGAGTTGATGAAGTTGTCAATTCCATTTGAAGAACAATAGGTATAAACTATTTAGTTTGTATTTCAATTTTCGACATTACACTGCACAGATTATTAACAATTTACGGTTTGTAGAGAAGATTTATTGAATCCCTTCCGAAAAAAGGTGTTATCAAGAGGAAGAGGCCAACACACTGAGGCTTCAGGAGACTCCCAATCTGAAATGGAAGCTCACTTCTCTCCGAACCCTCAACAATTTGAACTTGTTAAATGCCAAAGAAGTAATACCTTCTCATATATTTTTACAAATTCCAAATTTGTATTTTTATTTTCCAATTTAAATTTTAACCAATTGAATTGACATAACATTCAATGTTGATGACATTGCAGGGACTTTGGACCAGACTCATGTTTGGAAACTCAACCTTCTTCCCCAACTCACTCCATACAGTCACATGCATTTGTATCTTCTCAAAAACCACCAAATACTACTCCTACATGGCCACCCTTAGCACCACGAAAAACTACCCCTTGACAACAAGGTACAACTTTTGAATACTATGTTTAATTTCGTAGTTTTTGCCTTTTTGGATTGTTTTCTAGTTTTTAATGTTTTTTCTTGAAATTTTTAGCACATTGCAGTCCTTGTTCAAATAGAGGCACCGACCCCCCCTCAACCAATAATTTTTAAAATGCCAACCAGAGGAACAGTGAAAAAGAACATTAGTAAACGCATGCCAATTGCTCGCCCCTAGCGGGACACTAAACATTGCCTCCTTTCGAATTCCAACGCTCTCACTTGGTGGCTTGCCCAGTGCAATGGGCATATCAGTTTTGAATAATATAAATTTAGATGAAGATTATTTAGGCATTGATAGCAATGACCCAACTGGTTTTTTCAATACCCGTGAGATGATTCAAGGCCAGCAGGTATACTTCAATTTAAACATGCTTTACAATATTGAATTACATTTCAATTTAAATTTATTTATCTGAATCTTGATTAATTTTATCACAAATAGGATCAGGCCACCCAAAGGCAGAAACAAGTAGTAGTTGATCTAGCCGAAAGCCCCCATACTTCTCCAGCAAGATCATCTTCATCAGATACAGATAGTGAACAGTTGCTACCTTTTCCTTTAGAGAACTTAATTAGATATTATTGTCAATCCCATGTCAGTGAGTTTATTCTACCTCATATCAATTAGCTCATAGAATGGGAGAGAAGGGATAAAGTTCTTATCAATGAGATTATTAGTCGTTTTGAAAATTATTGGCAAAGAGATAGTTTATACGCTGTAGTCCAGAATCAACCTGCGAAGATGGATTCCTTACTTACCCAAGTAAGAAGTGGGACTGTCACGTATAACAACTATAAAGATGACATTTTGGATAAGACATTAAACAAATTGGAAAATATTAGTGCTGAGGCCTAGGCATATTTCAACAAATGGTCCAAGGACAAGGATCTGGTAGTAGTTGCAAATGCCGAGAGAGATAGAGCGGTTGTAAGTACTATCACTTTCAAACAATTTTTCTTGTTAATTTGAAATTTTCATTTTTTAGTAATATGTTGAATTGACATTACTCTTTTTGTGTAGTTGAAATATGAAAATTTGAAGAGTCAAGCAAAGGTATTCCAAGTTCACTTGAAAACAAGTGAAGAACAATTTATCCGCAGTGAAGAATTTGAAGGAAAATATTGTTTTGGTTAACAAACAAAACAATACACTAAAGCGGATAATTAAAGAGCATGGCTTTGACCCTGAAATATTATTCAAAGCTAAGGCAACTGATCCAAATTTGTTGTCCCATGGAGATGTGACAAAGCAAGAAGAAAGAATTTTTAATAAAATTTGGACAGTGCTGTGGAAGATCTTATAAGTTATGGGGTTATTTCAGTTGTTGGGGAAAGGGGTACAGCCACAGGGGAAGAAACCATTGGGGAAAAGAGCACAAGAGTTGAAATGGATACAGAAAAAGAGGGTTGAAACTTTTATTATTGAGTGTGGAAACTTTAAATATTGAGTCTATATTTGAAAATTTGTAACATTGAATGTTGTGGTCATGGTATTTGAATTTTATTATCTGGATTTGATAGCCTTTTAAAATTTGAAATACTATATAATCTTTAATTTTGATTGCATATGGATTTGATAGAATTTTTAGATTGTATATGGAGTTTATGCTTTTTGGTTTACTCTTAATGCTAATGGTGATTGCATTAGATAGGGATGAATCGTGATGACATATGTTTCTTGTTTACTTGGATTATCATGAATTGTATGTGGACGTAGATGATGAATGATATAGATGGATATAGATGATGATGAATGATGATAATGGATAATTGTTTTTAAAACATGGAATGATGATAGATGATGATGAATGATGATGAATGATGATAATGATATGATATATATGGATGATGATCAATTTAATGTGGACGTAGATTTAGCTTCAAGCATGATAATTCTTCTTCTCTAGACATTTAAACTTGTTTTAAGATAATTCTTCTTCTCTATACTTGTAATGATATATCATATGTCATTAGAATGGATATAGATCATTAAAGAATGTGTTAAAATGGATATAGATGACATTAGAATGGATATAGATGAAATTAAAACGGATATACTTGTAATGATATGATTATGAATTGTTTTAAAAAATGGAATTGTTTTAATAAATTTAAATTAGATAAATAATTGTTTTAATAATAATTGTAGTGTCAGGACTCAGGATTATGATAATGATATGGTGATGATATGATATATATGGATGATGATGAATTTTATGTGGACGTATATTATAAATTGTATAATGTATCATGGATTATGAATTTTATAGTATAGAAATATCTTCCTCTGTAAAATTCAATTGTGTCATTTTATCCCACAGTTAAAAAAATATATCAAAGCATTTTGCAAATATAAAAAATAAATTAAACATAATTGTAAGAAATCAAGAAAGATGATATGATAGGGTTTAACTTACCTCTAGTGTATTAGATTGTTGTGAAATCATCACTGGTAATGTGCTAGATCTTTGTTTTAAGAAAACTCAACACGAGAAATGGATTAGTAGATAGATGGGTGAGTTGCCTGACATTGTCAATCCTAAGAAGTAGACTACCTCGGATGGATGTCAACCCACGTTTTCAAAAAAATAAAAATATTGTATTTAAATAAATGTAAATATATAGACCTGTAACATCTTTAATGATAACAAGAGCTGAAAAAAATGTAAAGTAACAAACAATAAGATTAAGGTGAAGAAGATACCTATTTAAAGTTGAAATCATCACTGGTAATGTGCTAGATCTTTGTTTTAAAAAAACTCAACATGAGAAATGGATTAGTAGATAGATGGGTGAGTTGCCTGACATTGTCAGTCCCGAGAAGTAACAACTTCCTCGGATGGATGTCAACCCACATTTTCAAAAAAATAAAAAGATTGTATTTAAATAAATGTAAATATATAGACCTGTAACATCTTTAATGATAACAAGAGCTGAAAAAATGTAAAGTAACAAACAATAAGATTAAGGTGAAGAAGATACCTATTTAAAGTTGAAATCATCACTACCACTGGTAATGTGCTAGATCTGTGTTTTAAGAAAACTCAACACGAGAAATGGATTAGTAGATAGATGGGTGAGTTTCCTGACATTGTTAGTCCCGAGAAGTACCAGCTTCCTCGGATGGATGTCAACCCACGTTTTCAAAAAAAAAAAGATTGTAGTTAAATAAATTTAAATATATAGACCTGTAACATCTTTAATGATAACAAGAGCTGAAAAAATGTAAAGTGACAAACAATAAGATTAAGGTGAAGAAGATACCTATTTAAAGTTGAAACAATCCATTATCAATAGCTTCTTCAAACTCGATGTTCTCTTCTATAGAGTGTGACGATGCACCAATTCCACTCTCAACATTGGGAATAGTTGTACTTGTAGCTGTATTATTCACACCTCTTCTTTCACAAAGGGAATTCCAATGCGCAATTGCTCTGTCGAATGGAAAGGTTTTGATGGAGTATCAAGAAACATAACACCTCATGCAACTTTCCATATTTTTATCCAACCTGTTTCTCAATTTTGATTTTATAAATGATAATGCACTGAAAACCCTTTCGTCCTCCATAGACCCCAAAATCATTGTTTGACATAACTCATATAATCTGAAATATTCACTGATATATTCTTGTAAGATAGAACTTTGATAGATTCCTCGCCACAACCTTGTAATAGCACCACTTTCAGAAGGTTTGTCTAAAATTTTATATTGGTTCCTCATTGTTGTTGCAAAATTTGTTGATTGAAATTTTAATAAATCAGCATTCAATATACCTTTGATTTCCATAACCTTTACCTCTAAAGTCTTTGTGAATTGTTCCATTATTATACCCATGGATTTATGGAAATGCTTTCTAACAAATTCTACACACCACCTTCAAGTATTCCAAAAATTAGGATTCATCACACCCATGGCTTCCTCAAGAATTTTATCTTTGAGAAACGCGTTCCCTAATTTTTGATGACAAGGATTGTAATTTTTTAAATCTTTATTCGTGTTTCAACTATAACAAACTCAAAGAGATTATGTGTCACGGGAACATCTTCTCATTCCGATCCTGTAATATCTTGACATTTTTGCAAAATGTGCAGTGGTATTTCCCTCCCATTAATAGTGATGCAGAGGTGATCGTGGATATTAAATCTCAAAAAGGTGCTGGGATTTTTAAGATCTAATAAAGCTTTCCAATTCTCAAAAACAGGTGCATCAAAACTATCTTGGGAACAGTACAATATATCAAGACTTTGACATACCATTTTTCTCATCCGTATAAAATCCAAAATATAGATTAATCTGCCCTGTGCATGCTTCATCAGTGTATTGATCTCCTGTAACATTGGAAGAATACCAACCAATGTAAGCAATGTCTCCAAATTAGTTAAACGGAACAACAAGTCCCTCGCCCTATCAACTTCATGATGATATTTGTGCATGAAACCAACCAACGAAGGATACTCCTCATGAACTCTGCATGCAGGTTCATACAAAGAGATCCATCTAGTCTCGACATCCTTCAAAAGTTTTTGCCATCTGTAATTCCAATTGCAAATTTCTGGAACTCAAGAAATCACTTTGGGTGGATTGACATATAGGCGTGAAGTTCTCTTATAAGGTCTTCTAATTTAGCAACATTTTCATGGTTTCTTACCATTTTAAATGCTAAATTCATTTTGTGAGCCATACAGTGAATTGGTAGCATATATGGGGCCACTATTATTTGTAATCTAACACACGCAACCCTGTTCGGTGACCCCGTATGATGATGCACCATCTCGCTCCAATGCATACCAACTTTATAGCAATTTCATAATCATTCATTCCAAGCAAGATCTTTCAAATTAGAAACAACTATTTTATGTAGGTTTTTGGCATTGCATTTTTCAACCATTTTCATAACACCCAACAGATGATGTGTCCTTATAAGATTTTCTAAAGTATAGACATAGATACATACCCATGCAGCGTTGTCGACTGATGTCACTTCATCAATTGAAAGAGAGACAAACTTTTTTTTTTACATTCTCTTTCAAATCTTCCTTCTCTATCATCGAAAGGAATTTTTCCATTTCCCATCCACTACTTTCAGACCAATGAGACTGAGGTACGTTTAGCATTCCATTAAATTGATACAAAACTTTGAAATCAAGGAAATCCGAAATCGGTCTTCCTTTTTTTAGTATGTGAAATAGAGTAGAGAATTGTATGAATTTTGCATGTAGATTTGTTTGTTTCATCTTACCAATATACGATGGGATTGTTCCTCCCTTTTCCAAGAGATGTCTCGTGTTTTTTCTACTGCCTCATATTTCATTTGTGTATCTAACATGCATGCATTCTTTTCAGTTTTCCACCTATGTGTTTTGATACAGTCAAATATTGTTTTCCACAATGTTTTTCTATAGTGTCCAACTTATTTTGCATTTTTTGTTGCTTTCCCAATTTCCACATACATATTGTACATGTACATTCAAATGGGATCTCTTCAAAATTAGATGATTGTACAAGTTCGATAAATAGAAATTCAGCCACCTAATCAAACTTGTATGTCCTGCCAATGGTCCACATATTCTTGTTTGTTTTCAATGTTTTACTTTTTTGAGTAGAATTTTGAGCAATATCACAATCACCTGGTTTCCTCTTTCTTGGACCGGAATTTGAATTTGATTTATGTGTTCCATTTTACTAAGTATTTGTATGTGTGATATCTTGATGCACTTCTGGTTGCACCCCAACAGGAACAATATCTTCAAGATCTGGCATATTATCGTAGGTGTCATTTGTTTGACTTTGATACTGTGCAAAATGCATGTCCACCTCAATAATACCTTCCACATAGTCAGTATTCGATTCTTTGTGGTGGCATCTATATGGTTGGTATTTTCAATATCTGTATCCGTAGAGTTTCCAAAATACTTGAAGAGTGATTTCTAAGATTTCTTAGTTACTTTTAGGGTCTTCACATTCTTAGAACTAGCACCTTCCATTATTCTGAAGAGAGTCTGCGTCAGCAAAAGAACCAAGTAGTGACTACCTGTTGCGCATCAACAAGGCGTCAGCAAGGCATCAACTGACATTGTCACACGTCACGAAGGTGTCCACTGTCTAAGGTCACTGTCGCATGTCAACTCTACCCTTGTCGCATGTCAACTACCTATGCCCTGTCACGCGTCAACTCTCTCTATCGCGTATCAAACCTATTCCTTTTTCACGCATCTATAATATCTCCTTGTCGCATGTTTGCAATAACTCTTTGTCGCATGTCAACTATATCCCTGTCGCGTGTCAACAACTAACCCTAACAGGCTAACAACAATCTCTGGTGCTTAAGAGTATGCGAGTTCAAACTTCACAGTATTGGTAATTTGGTAAGCTACTTGAGGTATACTACCCGACGAATCACCTAGGTTTTTATAGGAGATGTTTTCAAATGAAGGTGAAGCCGACCCCCAAAAAAAATATATTGTATATTTTAGGTGAACAGGACACCGACCTGCTCTCGAAAAAATCACCTTTTCAAATTTTCCTAAAATAAAATTTTCACCATATTATGAATATTCACCACTAAAATTATCCCCTGGAGTTAACAACTTCCCCAAAACAGCTCAAAACCTTTCCTAATTTCACCCAGACCTCACCTACAGCCTCTGCTACACCTGAGACCCAAACCAGCCCATTAATCATCTAGATTTAATTCTAACCATTACATGTTGAGTTAAATTAACTTGTTGTATGTTAATAGGAGATACCTAAATCTTATCAACTACAATAGGAATTGTTATTTCTTACATTAAATTATATTAAATAAAGGATTGACATCCATTCAAGGAAGAATCATGCTTCCTGTATCTAGCCTTGCTAGGAAGTCCTCTAACTCTTGCTATTTAATATTATTTAGTGGTCTTGTTGTGTTTCTTATACAGGTCATTCCTCCTAGCCAAAGGGAAGATCACACAATCAGCTTGGATCAAAATTATATAATGCGTGTATTCTACCTTCCACCTTCGTCTCACATGTATTCCTCCTTAACTGTTTAACTTATATTTGTTTTTTCCTAGAAAGCGTAAAACTTATTGGTGAAACACCCACTATCAAGTGAAATTGCACAAAGGAATCCTAGGGCACAATTTATACACACAATCACAAGAAATACATGGAGAGTCGAGATTTAGTGCATCACTTGGTTGTAAGTTCACTCTCGGGGTGACCGTCAAGGTCAATCGACTCCCTATTCTAGATATTTCTTTTTAGGTTTGAGTGGTTTCGAGATTGTGCAAGTGAAATCTTATTTTATAGGTTATGGGTACCGTTAACGATCCATGAGTGACTATCAGTGATCAACAGGTAAAAATAGCAAAACTTTAATGACACAACAGGAATGATATTTAAAGCTTCTACACATTCACGGGATCCTAGATCTATTCACCAAAGTGCCCTGTGTGCCCCTATCCTGCCATGGGCACCCTTATCCAACCTTTTTATGAATTACATAATTCACAAAGATTAATCACGACACTTTTTGCATCCTATTAATCACTTATCCCAGCCCAAATCAATTCTTGATTGCTAAGAAATCATCTAAGTCTTGTTTTCTTATCCTCTTTCTTAGGGTTTCAAATTTTATATCTTAGTTTTCTTATTTCATTATTATACTTCAGCATTTATACATCAGTGACTATAATATTTAGATTTAATTCAAATTAAATTAAATCATTTGGTGAACCCTACTCATGATCATACACTAGGATCCTCATTTTTCTTATTTTATCCAATATTCTATCATTACTCCTAAAATTCCTCAAATCTCTTTACATGACCTACTTAAAATGCATCCACCTTGCAAGGTTGTTCTCTAAAAATCCCTAGACATTATGTATCTCCCTCGTAATATGCCACCCACTCAAGTAAGTTCCATTTTTGGTTGTCTATCTGATGACTCTATCACTTGTAATCCTCCATCTAATCAACCCATCTTAGAGTCCATTCAAGCTTTACATTTTTATTTCAAGACAAAATTCAATCTATGGAAACAACGATTACATCTCTTAAAGATGAAATCCAACATCCCAAGGATGCTTCTCAAGCCCATGCTAGTTCTTCTTCTACACCTTAGCCCAAACATATTTCTTCTACATGTGCTCATATCATTGAACCTAAAGTCTTACCATTACCAACACCTCTCAATTTCAATATACAAACTAAGAAACGTGATATTATTCATAAGCTCCTCACTCATTAGTTTATTAATTTCCCAACTACTCATTACTACTCTCCTTATCGGCTTTCCAAATAACAAGGTCTCCCATTTTGTAATTATCATAGAATTAATGGACATAATGATAATTACTTATATGATTTAAAATGACAAATTAATCACCTTGAGCGTGAAGGTTTTATATTATTTATTACACGAAATTTTTCCCGTGCTCATATTTAGTTGTTAAATCCCAATGGGATCATAAATTTGATCCCTCCATATCTAATGAGTGTCATTCCATAATCATGAATGATCCTTCTTTGGTAAGTAAAGAGTTTCTATCCATCCCATTTCAAATAAACAACCTCTTTTAAAACCAGTTCATCCCATCCTCCTCTCAATCCTTCTACAATGTTACCAATTCCACCTAACTAACTTGTTCTAAAAATTAGTCCATCCCCTCCTCCTCACAAGTCCTCTAGAAAATTACCAAATCCAAATCAACAACCAATTTTTAAGAAATACCATCAAACTCTAGTTAACCTCTTTAAACTATCTTCTTATCAACCCCAAATCAAACCCTAGTTCTACTCTTTCTCCTACCAACCACTTTGTGATGACTCTCTATATTCTCATGGCACGAATCAAACTCTTCCACACTAGCATGGTATCTCTTGTTTTATCACATAGATCTCCATCATTGGCACACTTGGGGGAATTTCACTTCTCCCCCCTTCTAGAACTATCAATTGTATCTATTATTTACTGTCACACTTAACACTCTGCACTTCATGACTCATCCTTCTATACACTTTCAAACCCTTTAATACTCGCATTATATCATCATTACCATATGATGCACTCTACTTCCATAATTCATACTTGACTATTGAGGGTCTAAATTTGAAATTAAGCTCACCCCACTCACACTCTATACTTCATGATCTATCATTTTAGTAGACACTATCAAACCATTTTTTAATGACACATTCTTGTTCTATGGTTCATTCTTGATTGTTGAGGGTATTTTATAAATGATCCTAATCTCATACTCATCCACATCCATTGGGGGCACATTGATTCTATCACATTCACATTTCATAGCATTCCATCAAAATCATACATCTGCATCTTGCATATCTTGGTTGCACTTACTCTTGCTTTCTTATATTTACATGATGTACTTTACTTACTATGCTAGTGAGATACTCAGTATGTCATTATCTTTATCATTCACACATGTGCATTAACTTGGTATTTTAGAGTGAATGCAAATATCTTACATATTTTCACATGTTGCAATAATGCTCGGCATTAGGGATCCTAGGAGCATCGCCATTAGCACTATCATTCATTGTATGTGTTATTATTTCATCATATACTACTTCTACTTTCTAGAAAATTACTTTCCATTAATACATACATGCCTTGACATAATTTTAATATTTCTCTCATGCTAATAGGTTATTCATGTCTAGCATTTTCTTTTCAAGACTATATGCCACCATGGTTATCGATACACTTTTACTTGACATAATTTGAAATTGTATGCCATTATTTACGGGCTATGCCCTATGTATTATTTGATCATTGTTTGTATGTTTTTACCACCCCAACCATGTTCATCTTGTGACATTATGATAATTTTCCCATGTTTGAAACCTAGTTTTCATGATCCACTTTATTTGCACACTTATTCATTATATTATTTTCTATCACATGCTTTATACTTTTTCTATTAAGACATGTTATTAACCAATTTGTTTGCATTTGCCTTGGTTTATACCATACATATCCCCTACCCCTGCATGGATACTTTACAACACAAATCAACTCCTCTCTTTTGGGAAACACACTCCTACGATAGTTTCATACACCCCAAATGAGGGGGCACATATTGGGTGAAAAAATCACCCCTACAATAACACAAAGCTACAATAAAGATCTACACAGTACAAAAACACCATAGAAGTATAGTCACATAATGGCCTAGAATCTAACTTGGTTCCTTAGTACAGTATAGACACTAGTGCCTAGACTCAGATAGGAGCTCATGGGATCCTGTTTCCTCCCCTAGGTGTTAATGTCCTGGGGGCACACACATTCATTTTCTCATATCAACACAGTTCACAAAAGTATCAAGAGAAGTTTTACAATTACAAGAACAGTCCTCCAGTAACAAAATGCATTGTATCTCCTACATTCAGTACAATCACCACATTTGTAACTAATCTAGGACAACATGAACAAATCAAGGATGCACCATCTATAGTGGTTCTTATCAGGTAGAGTCATAGATGGAGATTAACACTAAACCTCTCTCCCTAACACTTGCTCTTTGACATGAGATCACTTAAAAAACTCACTCTTGGAATGAGATCACCTAAACAACTCACACTTGGCATGAGATCTCCCAAAAAAATCACTCTTCGCATCATTTCTAGGACACTTTTGTATCCTTATACACTCTTTCCTTTGAGACTTTTACATATTTTTACATATAAATAACTTTGAAAACATTATTTCTCTTATTTTTAGGTCTGTTATTACAAGAATAAGTAACCACATGCTCAATAATGGGTATAATGTAATGTTTACACTTCACCCCTAGGGTGACTTTCCTTTCTAGTATCCATGCTTCAATTTTCCGTTCGGCACGCATTTTCCCCATGCTCTACGGGATCATAAGGTATGCATTTCCTATCTACTTTATGTTATCAAGTATTCACTCAATAACATAAATTGTGGGGAAATGTAGACACTAAATCACGTACTGGGTACATTTTTAGGTCCTAAAAATATCCTAGCATTTACATTATTCCTAAGAAATAAAACTAGTGGTTAATAACTATCTCTGGCCTCTTTGCTTTGTTTATTTTTTCTATTTGGTCTTACACACCCTACAAACCAGTCAAAGCTTTACTTGTTTATCTTTTATGCCTTCAGACACCAACACCCATCTAGGACAGTAGCACCCAGGAGGTCATGTCCCCTCTAGGCTCCCCTAACCCTTTTTCACCGTACTCACTTCTTTTGGGTCTCTTTTATCTTTTGGGAATATTTTTCACTTATGGGTCAACCTTGTTGTTGTCAATTATGAAATTTAAACAAGGGAATCATATAAATACATACTTATGTGTTCAAAATCAAGGACCAAGCATTAATCATTACTACTATCACCTAAAATTACATTCAAAATTCACCTAAAACACTCCAAAACATCCATATAGCATCCATTCAAGGGAAAAGGGACTGCATACATAGCATAGGAAGGGGAATTTCATTTTATTCCATCTACACATTCTACTACATTGCTACATTTTAGTTACTGATTGGCTATCAAGTGCACTTTCATAAGGGAATCCTAGGGAACAATTTATACACATTAAAAATAAATACATTGAGTCAAGGATGTAGTGCAATACACAGGTTGTAAGTTCACACTGGGGTGACCGTCGGGTGATCGACTTCCCATTCTGCATCTTTATTTTTATGGGCTTATACAAATGAACTCTTCTTTTATAGGTCACAAGTATCTTCACCGATTTATGAAAGACTACCGGGTGATCAACAAGGAACAATAGAGACATCCTAGTGACACAATAGGAATCATATCCAAAGCTTTTACATAGTCACGAGATGGCTAGATATAGTCACCAAAGTGCCCCCAGTTCCCCTGTTCTACTCTAAGAGCTGCTATCCGGCCTTGTTTTTGAATTACAGAATTTACAGAGATTAATTATTACACTGTTTCCATTCTATTCATCACTTCTCCCTACCCGAGATCAATTCCAGATTGCATGGAAATCAGCTAAGTCATTTTGTCTCATCCTCTTGCTTAGATTTTCAAATATTATATCTAAGTTTACTTGTGTCATTATTATACATCAGCGACTACGAAATATTCAGATTTTAATTCAAATTAAATTATATAGGGTATAAAGGGAAAATTATTTGTAACAAGAACAAATATTCCAATCAATGATGATTATTATTTAGGAGAATTGCTAAGTATTAATAAATCACTTAGGCTACAGGAAAGGTGTGTGCACTAGGATCGTAGAAGCATGTAAGGGGAACACGCAATGGGAAAAAAAGTTAGCATGGGGATGTGTGCAAGAGCAATAAGGACTTATCCATTTTCTAGAGTCGGGGTGAAAAATAGAAAAGCGAGTTAGAGTGTTGATCAAGTAAAAACCCGAGAAATAGAGAAAATCAAGATGAGTTAACAACAAACAAGGCTATAATTGGAAAAATGCATGTAGAGAAAAGAGCACATGAGGATTTCTAATAATAGGACTAAAGTATGTTTTATATTTAAGACATTCTATTATTAGCAGCCTTTGTAAAATCATGTAGGCTATTTTTTATGCATGTCAATTATTAGGAAAGAAAGCATGTAAGTGGTGAATGGAAAGTCCCCACCTTATAAATATTTATGGTGTACCATTATTTAGAGCGTATTGAGTGTAATGAGGGAATATTGAGTCTTAGTGAATACTATTTGGGGTATAACCTAAGTTTATATCGGTGCGTGCATGGACCAACAAATGGATTTATTAAACTATGGTGTAATTAGCTACTTACTTATGTATTGATTATGGTTTCCTACGATGGATAAGTAATTATAACTTACAGATGTGGGTTCGATATTAATTATTAACTTTAATGAATGATTTCCTTATTATATGTGTTTCTCGGTTTTCATGGTTTTGGGAATGAGTGGTAGATTTATTTATGAATATGGAAAATATATGTTGAAAATCCTGAAATATTCAAAGTATTGGGTGCATAAATATAGGGCACTAGAAATGTGTGGTGCTATAAAGTATTAAAGCACCCCATTTCTGTAACTTAGTTCTTTTGTGGATAAGGGATATTTTTGGAGATAGTGTGTGGAGCACACATAGAGATGAATAGTTGTGCTAGAGACTATGGTATTTTAGGAACAATGGCGAGATAAGTGTCATGATTTAAGCTAATAATAGGTGTTCTATTTAGAGTTAACTATAGGACATATATTGTTAGAAACTTGCATGTTGTGCATACTATTGTAAAGGTGCATGGCTATAATTAGCATGTTACCTTTTTTGAGAAGTGTATGGGTGGTCAAGGGCAAGTCCCCACCCCTATAAATATGTCTTAGCTTACCTAGTTTTGTGGTGAATTATTGTAGAGTTGTGTCATTGGTTTTTCCATACACATAACTCATCCAGATAATTTACAATGTAAGAAGCTTGTGTATTTTATAGTAATTATGAAATGAAATATATTGGTTGTGTTGGTGCAATTTCTGGGTTTGCACACTTTGCTCTGATTTTCCATGCTCCATTTTTGCTCCAAAGCATCTTTTTGGCTCGGGTTGGTGGTCTGTAACTCATTCTACCCAGTTGAATGCCTTTGATATGCTCATAATGTTGTTATTCTACCCTATTTTGAAGCAAAATCTAGGTTTCCCCTTTATTGTGCCCTAATTTTTCATTTGCACAGGCTGTGTCATTTTTTCCCTTGCCCAAATCGTGTAAAAACTTGAAATGGAGGGAATCCGAGTCATTTGTTGCTAAAATCCTAATCCCTAGGCCTAAATCATTGTGAAAACATGATTCAATTGATTCAAAGCGAAAAATCCACCTTCCTTGTGAAAAAATTTGATTTTAGAAGCATCCCCTATGTTTTTGCATTTTGACGGGCATACGGGCATGTTCTACCCACAAATTTATCATTGCAATGTTTATGCTAACGTGGTAGGTTTCTATTGGCTGAGGATGTGCGGGAAAAGTTTATAACTTGTCATTTTTAAAAATTTTGGCGAGGGGAAAATTTTTGTCCACAGCCCCACAGTGCTACAGTGATGTGCTTACGTGGCACGATTTGATTGGTTGATGGATCGAGTGGGTGGCGGGCCGCACTTAGGAAATTTTCTTCCATTTTGGAAAGTTTCTCAAAATCAAATTTTTGCTCGAAGGCCTGCAACAAATGGCATGATGACACATGGCACAGGAGGGTCAGGCAGATGGTGAAGGACTTGGGAAATTTTTGATGTCTTTTGGCTCAGGGTGTCAGGGGAAAAATTTGGCCTCGCGCCCATGCCCAATGGGAAGGTGACACGTGGCACGAGAGGATCAAGCGGTGGCGGTGGAGTTGAAAATGTTTCAAATTTTTGCTCAAAATGCCAAAGGAAAATTTTGACTTGGAGGCCCGCACCCAATACGAAGTGGACACGTGTCCAAGAAAGTTAGCATGGATGGGTGGAATTTGTGAAAATTTTGAAGTCTTTTAACTTCAAAATGTTAAAGTTACAATTTGGCCCGAAGGCCCACAACAAATAGGAAGGTGACACGTGTCCAAGAGGAGAAACAGGAATGGGGGCTGAAGAAAACTTTTGGGAATCTTTACCCTTGGTGTAAAAGGTAAAAAATGAAGAATAGGCCCATGTCCAATGAAAATAGGACACGTGTCCTAGATTTGGCGGAGGCTTGGAGCACGGAGAGGAAGTTGAAAATTTTGCAAAATTCTAGCGAAAAATCTCAAGGTGAAAAATAAACCCGCGGAAAATTTTGGGGGTCGTCTCCGTATCCAATCAAACAGAGACACGTGGCACGTTTCAAAAGGTGAAAAGGAGAGCGTAGGCCCACAGAGGATTTTGTGCTCACGGAGGAATGAAGGTAAATTTGGTGAGTCAACTCCGCATCCAATGGGAGAGCGACACGTGGCAGAGAAACAGCGGGCATTCGGGGGCGTGGAACATTTTGAGAAAATTTCCTTTTCTCAAAAAGGGAGCAAATTTGTCATTTTGGCCCACGGTTTTCAACAGGGTCTATATGAGGACACATGACGCATCCAGGGGCTTGCGGGGAAAATTTTCAAAATTTTCCCAAGGTCAGAAAAGGTTCAAATGCATTTTTTAAGGTTGGAGGCTCGGTCAATGGTATTTGGACACATGTCCACATTAAAGCAGTAAGTAAAAGAAGATATTTCTTGGTCTGCATGATGAATCTCATCAAGACACGTGGAGGGTGGAATTTTAAAGTTGATTTTAATCAATGGTAGCTGTGCGTTTTCATTTTTGGGCGCCATGGATGCTCCAAGAAGTGTGGAATCATCAGTTTTACACCAAATCACATGAAACTTTATATAAATCTGCATCCCTTTGGCCTTCTGAACATAATGGCACCATTCTTTTGAGTTGATTCTAGTGCCTTATGATGTTTTTTGATGAAATTTTTCCCTCGACACGTGAAAAAATTGTGAAAGGTGAAAGTAAAAAGTTACAGAGTTAAAAATGGTGAGGGAAAAAGGTGAAAAATGATTACAAATGCATGTTGGCATGGTGGAATGCCAAAAACGTGACCCTGGGATGGATAAGGATCTGAGTTCATGCAATATTTTAAAATATTTGTGCATCTTTGGCATTTGGCGAGTTGTTTCATAGTTTTATATCATTTTTCATCAAATGGATAGGGTTTTGTAACAAATTTGATCCCTTTGGCATATTCTTTGCTTGGGATGCAAGGATCCAAGTTGGCATAGGGTATATCATGTAGTTTGGAAACATTTTGTAGGTCTGTTGAGAATTTTGGAAAAAGAGAAGAATTTTCACAGGGAAAACTGGAAGAAGTCCATTTCCTTTTGGAGAAACTACTGAGAGCCATTTTTATTCCAGTTTGCATCAAATGTTCATCATGTTGAGTTGGTTTTAGCTGTAAAGCCATCAAAAAGATTTGAGATTGTCTAAATAACATTCCCTTGCTGATATATTTGATCAAATTCTTGGATTAACTAGTTTTATCTCTTGGCAAAGCTTGCATACACTTGTATTTCAGTATGTTTTCAATTTGTGTTTCATGCTCATGTTACAATCTTGTGTTTGGTATCTTTATTGGTCATACATGGTCTCATTTCTTGTAGAGGTTTTGAAGGCATATGTAATCTTCTATTTAGAAGAGCATTCATTTGAGTGGAGTTAAATAGATTTAAATTCATCTTACCTTCCTTGTAAATTGAGGGTGTTTGTAAACCTTTGGGTGCACCTTAGGACATGATCTAACAAGGATTTCTAAATGCTTTATTGATATTTTACTTCAAGCCTTTATGGTAGGCTATCAAAGTTTGTATGGAAAAGTGCAGATTTGGGCATCCATGTGTGCATATATCCTGGTTGAAAGAGCACTTTAAATTCATTGAAATATCTCTATTGTTTAGGTGTTGTAATTCTTTTGCAAGGTTTCCCAAAGAAGGTGATGACTCCTAACTACTCTTGTCCCAACATCTCTCATCATAATTTCATTTTAAACTAACTCATCCTACCTACAATACCCCTACATATGTATTGTGTGTCCACAAAATAATTCAATCCTTTCACAAAAATGCACAAAGTTGATCAGGGTTCTATCATGTCTTTAGCAGCTCTAGCTTTGTTTTTAAAACATTTCCATCATTTATTAGTGACAAATCCTTTGAGTTTGGATAATGGATATTTGATCATGTTTTCACAGAGCCTCCTCCACATCACATGCAAAACACAAGGATATCTCCATCTCCTTACCATATAGGGGCTGCAATATATGTTCTCTTGCCTTGGTTGATAGGCACAACCTAAAATAGTGAGGGCTAGATCAAAACCCTTATGAAGGTGTTATCCACTCCCTCAAATCTTAAATGTAAACAAGCAGATAGGTGTTCTCCCCAGATAAAAATGACATACAAACCATCTATCTATCCTTGAGTGTCTTGTGCAAGTTCATGATGATGTTCAAGTTGTGAAGGAGGTTAAATCTGGATACCAACACCCGAGTGGCGCCATTGCTGGGGACTTCTTACAATTTCTTGGTGGTTTTGAAGTACTTGAAAGAATTGAGCATTTGTGTGATCAAGTATTTGAGCTATTACATTCTTGAGATATCATTTCATACTTCAGATCTGGATGTTTTGGGTAAGAAAGACTTCAAACTCAACCTGCTCTCCTCATCTACTAATAGTTTATATGATTTGGATGCACTATTTTTGGTTGAATATTTAGGGATTTAGTATAGCATGCATTTGACAAAATATTTTTTCTTTCTTGCACAACTAAGGTGAAAATCCTTGGTGGCAAATCCATGTTGTTGGGATCTTGAAATACTAGTTGTCTAACACATTTTTATCATTTCAAACTTGTTGTTTAAATCTGTCAAACTGGAGGGAAGGAGATCCATCTTCATCAAGGACTCTTCTAAGAAGTTTCTCACTTAATCAAGAAGCTCAGAACTAGAAGGAAGAAGAGTGTGGAAAGTGGTTGGTGATTTGGTTACAAGGAAAGAAATCCCCATAGTTGAATTGGAAGGGGAGCAGCCTATTATTGAAGATAATAATTCCTCTTCAAGTACATCTGATTCAGGAAATCTTCTTGCTGATTTTCATTCTCCATCAGGTGAGGGACCTTCTTGTGTATTTAAAAAAATTTCTCCTAAATATTCTCCTGTGGTTTCTAAGTTTGCTAAAGTTTATCAAGAGAGAGAGCCTTTGGGGGGTTGTCATTTTAAAGATCATTCATCTATTCCAATCAGACCCATTATTACTCCTCATCAGCTTGTTTCACCTCCAAGATCACCCCCACCAAACAATATGGCTCAACCTAGACCTCCATTTGTTGTAAACACCTTTGGTCCTATAAATTTTGGAGGAATGGATGGTTATCCAAATGCTATCCCACAGGATGTGAGAAATAGATTACCAAAATTCCAAGGTAACAATGCCATAACTAGAGATCAACATCTCAAACTCTTTGTTAACATGATGGAAGACTTTGAAATAGAATTTGAGGATGTATATATCAAGTTGTTTATCCATACACTTGAGGAAGATGTAAGAGATTAGTATAAAGCTCTCTCTGATAACTCTATTGATTCATGGATCTGAAATGAGTAATGCATCCAGATTACAATATGGAGACAAAACAGATCCAAGGTTCCTTCTATCCGAGTTTGAGAACATCAAGAAGAACCCTAATGAGACCGTTCATGATTTCAATACAAGATTTAATAAGACATTGAGAAGGTTTCCTATAATTTTGAGGCCTTGTGATGAATCTTTCTTGATCAAATATGCAGATGCATTTGATAAAAAGGCAGCCTATTACTTGAGAGACAAAAATCCTACAAACTTGAGGCAAGCTTTCACCATGGCACTTCAAATTGAAAATAATATTAAGGCTATTGGTAAACCACTTAAGAGGGATGGTGTGAAGCTGATAAACCCTGAGAAGCCTCAAGCTAGCAAGGGTGCTGATTTGGAAGATGTTGTCAAGACTTTGGCAGGGGTTGTCAAAGAAATTTCCTACAAATTAGCCCGGGCTGAGAAAGGAATTGGGAAAAGTTCACAAGGACAACAAAGAACTCAAAACCATGATAGATTTGGCAATCATCCTAGGGGTGATCAAAGACAAGATGATAGAGGTAAAGGGCTTATTGGATCTGTAAATAGACAACCCCAAGCATGTGAAAATAGAGTGGTGCCCGAACCTTTGGATTGTAAGAGTTGTTGTTGTTCAAGAAATTGCTGATATGGATTGGTGTGATGATTTTTCTTCCTCATCCGCCATGTGAAATAGACCAGCAAGATATTGATGATGATAATGAGAATGAAATGGATGATGAAATTTGTATGATGGGCAGCTCTTTAGGCTCACAACAAGCAACAACATCAACAAATGTGATAAGTGCAAGGACTATTGCAACCTTTTGGGATTGCATAAAGAGGGTACCATTTCTTTCTCTTCCTCAAACTCATGATGTAGATGTAGTTTAGGCCTTTGAAATTCCTAATAATGACTTTGAATATCTAAGGGATTTAATGATCAAGAAGTATGATGGTGGTATTCCTTTGGAGGAAGATAGACAATTGTTAATGAATGTTGTGGTTGGTCAAGAAAAAGAGTACAATACTAGAAGTAAAGTTGTTAGAGGAGCTGGTCCTCAAGCCAAGCCAAATACACCCTTACTCACAAGAATTCCCAAAGATAATCCTAGAAGAGAAACAATTTCCAAGAACCCTATTGTCCCATGCAAAAATATCAATCCTCTTCATGCCCAGGCTGCCAAGAATACTTCTCCATCGATGAACCTTTTTTTTCCCTTCCAAGGTGTTATTTTGCAAAAGAATGTTCCATATGATATATCCCATGTATTGAGCCAAATTAAAGTGAGTGTTCCCATTATTGAATTTCTTAGAATTCCTAAACACAAGAAAAGAACTTTTGAATACTTGGGATTGAAAGAAGAAAAGGTTATACCAAGCAGAAATGTAAATGTTGTTGAGAATCCTCTTCAAAGCATTGTTGGCCCTCAAACACCACCACCGTGGAATATCTTGGAGAGGCACTTGAAGTGCATTTGGGGACATCCTTGGTTGATTTCTAATTGAATGTTGATCCATTCTTCACAACTTTTCTCATAAAAGATAGGTTGCTTCACAATTGCATGTTTGATTCCAGTGCATCATGTAATGTTATGCCTCTAGAAGTTATGAATGAGTTGCATATCAAGGTGATAGTAGCATATGGGAAGTGTACAGCCATGGATTCAAGGGAAGTTCCGGTTGTTGGTTGTGTGAAGGGGTTAGTAGTGCAACTTGCGGCCTATCCGGATAAGAATTTAAAACTTGATGTTGTAATTGTTGACTGCCCTGCCAAATGGGGTATGCTTTTGTCAAGGAAGTGGGCTGCAAGTGTTGGTGGTAGTGTTCAAATGGACATGTCCTATGCCACCATTCCCATTGAGGGAAGCCTTGTCAAACTCTATGGTGAAAATAAGATGTTACACTTGATTGAAGATCCCAACAATGCTTCTTATGAAGTGTTGTTTGCTGATGTAGATGTTGACAATTTCATTGGTTTTGCTGATGGAAAAGAGAATAAGATGGACAAATCAGAGTGCCTTGGTATGGTAGGTTCTCCATGGACATTACTATTTTATGGAGCTTGCTCCAAAGTTGGAAATGGTGCTGGTATAGTGTTGGTTTCCCCTAGTTTAGAAGAGTTTCCTTTTTCCTTCAAGCTCAATTTTGAATGTACTAACAACATTGCTGAGTATGAGGCATTATTATTGGGATTAAGGATTGCATGGAAGTATGGAGTGAAGGATATTGTTGCCAGGGGGGATTCAGAGCTGGTTTTCAAGCAAGTAAGAAAGTTGTATGCTACAAAAAATCAGCGTATGAGACAATATAAGCATGTTGTTTGGGACTTGATTGAAATGTTTGATTCCTTTAACATTGTTTACCATGATAGAAGTCTTAATGTTGCTATTGATAAGCTGGCTGTTCTTGGTTCTAAATTTGATAATTGCATTGTTTCACCTTTTTGTGAATATGATGTTGAAGTTCTAACAAGGCCAGCTGTCCCGGATAATGTGAAACATTGGCAGATTTTTTATGATGATGCACAAGTGTTGAGATTCTTACAATGCCAAGGAGAGTTTGTTGGTCAGAATATTGATTGGGAACCAATGGTGTGCATGAATGAAGGTAGAGAAAAAAAAATTGACAAGGATATTATACAATTAAAAACAAATACCATTCCTAAAGGTCTTGTTGCACTTGAATCCAATTTTAGCAATGTTGATTGCATCATTAATAGAAAGATGTCTGCTTCAAGGGATGTGGAAGAGCACAACTTGGGAACTAAAGACAAACCAAGGAAGATCTGGTTGGGTAGTCATCTCAGCAAAGAGGAGAAATAGTCCTATGCCCAACTTTTAAAGAAATATCAAGACTACCTTGCTTGGTCTTATTCAGAGTTGAAGGCATATAGAGAATATTTATTTCAGCATGAGATCCCTCTTGAGGCTAAAACCAAACCATTTAGACAAAAACAAAGGCCTATTAACCCACGAATTTCCATGAAAATTCAAGAAGAGTTGAAGAAATTGAGAGATGGTGGCATCATTCAGCCTACTAGATACTCTTCTTGGGTTGCCAACCTTGTGCTAGTTAGAAAGAAGAATGGAGATATCAGACTTTGTGTGGATTTTAGGAATCTAAAAAAAGCATCTATGAAGGAAAACTATCCTTTGCCAAACATGGAGAATATGTTGCAACTTGTAGCAGGGTCGAAATGCTTTCTGCTTTGGATGGTTTCTCTGGATATAATCAAGTAGTTGTCAAAGAATCATAAATACTTAAGACAGCCTTCACTACTCCTTGGGGACTTATGTTTTTGTAGGGATGCCTTTTGGATTGATGAATGCTGGTGCTACTTTTCGAGGGCGATGGATGTTGCCTTTCTTTGGTTATATCAATGAGTTTATTGGAGTTTACCAAGATGATGTGACTATTTTTTCAAGGCAATGAGCAGACCAATTGCAACACCTAGGGAAAATGCTAATAAGATGTAGAGAGTATGGCATTTCACTTAATCCAAAGAATTTTCATTTTGGTGTGCCAAAGGCCAAGTTATTGGGGCATATTGTATCTAAAAGAAGGTGTTATGATAGACCCTAAGAGAGTGGAAGCAATTAGCAAGATGCCTATGCCAAGAACCAAGAAAGGTATCCAATCTTTCTTTGGACAAATAAATTTCATTAGAAGGTTTGTTTCTAATTTTGTTGAGCTAACTCTCCCAATCACGAGCATGATAAGAAAGGATAAAGTTATTAGGTGGGAAAAGGCTGCCATCCAATGTTTTGAAGGAACAAAGGATGCACTCAAGCATGCACCCATTTTGGCAGCTCCAAATTATAAGATGCCTTTCCAAATCTTCTCTTTTGCATCTAAATTTATTATTGCTTCAGTTTTGCTACAAAAGGATGAAAATGGAGCTGAGAGGCCTATTGATTTCTTTAGCAAAGCTTTACAAGTAGCTGAATTGAGGTACACAATTATGGAGAAACAAGCATTTGCATTAGTAAAAGCAACAAAGGCTTTCAGGCCCTACATTTTGAGTTCAAAGGTTTTCGCTTATGTTCCCACACCATGGTTAAAGACATCTTATCTGACATGGAGATATCAAGTAAGAGATGTAGATGGGTTAACAAATTACAAGAGTATGATATGGATATCCAAACAACAAAGCTGGTAAGAGGTTTAGGTCTTGTCAAACTCATGGCTGAAAGTAATTTGTAGAATGTAGAAGTGAATCAGCTAGGGGAAGAAAGGGCAGATCTCCTTGACAAATTGATGAATTCTGAGTGGTACAAGGATGTGGTCTATTACCTCAAGCACCTATGTTATCCCAGTCACTTAAATAAAAATTAGAAAAGAGCCCTCAAGCTAGCTTCTCAAAAGTATGTCATAACAGACCTTGGGCTGGCTTGGAACCTTGAAGGTGTCCTCTTGAAATGCATAACTGAAGATGAAGCTCCCAAGTTGATTGTTGATTTCCATGGGGGAGTTTGTGGAGGAAATTTTTTTGGGAGAGTGATAGCACATAAGATTTTAAGAGCTGGTTATTGGTGGCCAACTCTTTTTAAAGACACAAACCGGTTAGTTAGAAGGTGTGATAGTTGCCAACGTTTTTTAGGAAGATTGAAAGCTTCAGGCTCCCTTCCTTTGCAGCCTGTATCAGTTGAAGCTCCTTTCAAACAATGGGGAATGGATTTTATTGGTGAGATTTCAGATCCTTCTAGTGTTGGTTACAAATGGATCCTTGTAGCAACTGATTATTTTACAAAATGGGTTGAGGCAATTCCATCTAGAAAGGCAACACACCAAGTGGTAATGGATTTCTTGCTGAATCATATCATATGCAGATTTGGGGTTCCAGTTAAGATTGTGTCTGATAATGCTATGTGTTTTAGAGCCAAGCCTTTGATGGCAATGTGCAATGAATATGGGATAAATCTAACCTATTCTTCAAACTATAACCCATAAGGGAATGGGCAAGCTGAATCAAGTAACAAAAACTTGCTCAAGATCATTAGAAGAACCTTGGAAATCAACAAGAAGAAGTGGGGAGAACAGTTCAAATTTGTAGTTTGGGCTGATATGATAACTCAAAAATAGAAAGCTGGTAAAAGTCCATTTGAACTGGTGTATGGAACTCGAGGCTTTTCTGCCATTACACCCGCAATTATCCACTTTTCAGTTTGCTCAAGCAATTGGAAGAGATCAAGAACATGGCCCATATGAATCAAGAATCAATCAAATCATTGAGTTGGATGAAGAAAGGAGAGCTTATCATCAAAGGCATGTCGAGGTTTAGGGAGAAATTGAAGAAGTTGTTTGATAAGAAGGTCACCCTAGAGCTTTCAAAGTGTTGGAGATATGGTTTTGCTATGGGATAGTAGGCATGAAGGCTGGAAATCATGTCAAGTTTGATGCTTTATGGATGGGCCCTTATTCCATTGATATCGGGATTGGAGAAAATACATTTTTTCTCAAGGATCTAGATGGGGATTTGTTGGAGCTTCCTGTTAATGGCAAACATTTAAAACATTTCTTGGATTAAATCCCCATGTGAGGTATACACAAGTTGTACATTTTGTATAGCCCTTGTTTTTGTTTTGTCTTTTCCTTGTTCTTACTGTTGTTGGCTTGTGGTTTGCCCTTTTTCCTTGGCAACCATTGTTGGTGTGGTTTTCTCGGTCTATTTTTGGTGAAAATTCTGGTTTTGGGCTATTATGCATGTTTTGACTCCTTACCCAATGGATTTTTGGCACTTCGTCTACATTGTGATCTTATGCAACTCATTTGGGAGTTCCCATCCCCAAGCAGGAGCCAATGTTGGTGCAATTTTGGGTTTGCACACTTTGCTCTGATTTTCCATGCTCCATTTTTGCTCCAAAGCATCTTTTGGCTTAGGCTGGTGATCTCAACTCATTCTACCCAAATGAATGCCTTTGATATGCTCATAATGCTTATCCTACCCTATTTTGAAGCAAAATCTAGGTTTCCCCTTTATTGTGCCCTAATTTTTCATTTTTTCAGCACAGCCGTGTCATTTTTCCCTTGCCCAAATCATGTAAAAACTCGAAATGGAGGGAATCGAGTCATTTTTTTCTAAAATCCTAATCCATGAGCCTAAATCATTGTGAAAACGTGATTCAATTGATTCAAAAAAAAAAATCCACCTTCCTTGTGAAAAAAATTTGATTTGAAGCATCCCTGTGTTTTTTGCATTTTGATGGGCATACGGGAATGTTCTACCGTCAAATTTATCATTCTAACGTTTATGCTTACGTGGAAGGTTTCTATTATTGGTGAGGATGTGTGGGAAAATTTTATAACTTGTCATTTTTTAAAATTTTGGTAGGGAAAATTTTTTTCCATAACCCCACAAAGTATTTACAAAGATGATGTGCTTACATGGCATGATTTGATTGGTTAATGGATCGGACAGTGGCGGGCCGAACTTAGGAAATTTTCTTCCATTTTGGGAAGTTTCTCAAAATCAATTTTTTTCCCAAAGGCCAGCGGTGAATGGCATGATGACACATGCACAGGGAGGATCGAGAGTGGATGATGAAGGACTTGGGAAAATTTTGATGTCTTTTGGCTCAGGGTGTCAGGGGAAAAATTTGGCCCGCACACCCATGCCCAATGGGAAGGTGACACATGGCACGGGAGGATCAAGCGGGTGGCGGTGGAGTTGAAAATGTTTCAATTTTTGCTCAAAATGCCAAAGGAAAATTCTAACTTGGAGGCCCGCACCCAATATGAAGTGGACACATGTCCAAGAAAGTTAGCATTGATGGGTGGAATTTGTGAAAATTTTGAAGTCTTTTAACTTCAAAATGTTAAAGTTACAATTTGGCCCAAAGGCCCGCAACGAGTAGGAAGGTGACATGTGTCCAGGAGGAGAAACAAAAATGGGGGCTGAAGAAAACTTTTGGGAATCTTTACCCTTGGTGTAAAAGGTAAAAAATGAAGAATAGGCCCGCGTCCAATGAAAACAGGACACGTGTCCTAAATTTGGCGGAGGTTTGGAGCACGGAGAGGAAGTTGAAAATTTTGTAAAATTTTAGCGAAAAATCTCAAGGTGAAAAATAAACCCACGGGAAAAATTTTGGGGGTCATCTTCGCATCCAATCGGATGGGACACGTGACACATTTCAAAAGGTGAAAAGGAGAGTGTGGACCCACAGAGGATTTTGTGCTCATGGAGGAATGAACTTAAATTTGGTGAGTTAGCTCCGCATCCAATGGGAGAGTGACACATGGTAGAGAAACAATCAAAAAAATGCTTTTGAGGCGCGGAACATTTTGAGAAAATTTTCCTTTTCTCAAAAAGGGAGAAAAATTGTCATTTTGGCCCGCGGTTTTCAACAGGGTCCACAGGAGGACACGTGGCACATCCATGGGCTCAATTTTGGGGAAAATTTTCCCAAGGTCAGAAAAGGTTCAAAACACATTTTTTAAGGTTGGAGGCTCGGTCCAATGGTATTTGGACACGTGTCCACTTTATCCAGAATTCAAAGAAGATATTTCTTGGTTTGTATGATGAATCTCATCAAGACACGTGGAGGGCGGAATTTTAAAGTTGATTTTAATCAACGGTTGCTGTGCATTTTCATTTTTGGGTGCCATGGATCCTCCAAGAAGTGTGGAATCATCAGTTTTGCACCAAGTCACATAAAACTTTATATGAATCTGCATCCCTTCGGCCTTCTAAACACAATGGAACCATTCTTTTGAGCTGATTTGGTGCCTTATGATGTTTTTTGATGAAATTTTTCCCTCGACCCGTGAAAAAAATGTGAAAGGTGAAAGTAAAATTTTTGAGTTAAAAATGGTGAGGGAAAAGGTGAAAATGATTACAAATTCATGTTGGCATGGTGGAATGTGAAAACGTGACCGATTTGGATGGATAAGGATCTGATTTCATGCAATATTTTAAAGTATTTGTGCATCTCTCGGCACTTTTGGCGAAATGTTTTCACGATTTTATATCATTTTTCATCAAATGGATAGGGTTTTGTAACAAATTTGATCCCTTTGGCATATTCTTTGCTTGGGATGCAAGGATCCAAGTTGGCATAGGGTATATCATGTAGTTTGGAAACATTTGGTAGGTCTGTTGAGAATTTTGGAAAAAGAGAGAAGAATTTTCACAGGGAAAACTGGAAGAAGTCCATTTCCTTTTGGAGAAACTGCCTGAGAGCCATTTTTTATTCCAGTTTGCATCAAATGTTCATCATGTTGAGTTGGTTTCAGCTATAAAGCCATCAACAAGATTTGATATTGTCTAAATAACATTCCCTTACTGATATATTTGATCAAATTCTTGGATTAATTGGTTTTATCTCTCTGCAAAGCTTACATACACTTGTATTTAAGTATGTTTTCAATTTGTGTTTAATGATCGTGTTGCAATATTGTGTTTGGGATCTTTATTGGTCATACATGGTCTCATTTATCGTAGAGGGTTTGAAGGCATCTGCAATCTTCCATTCAAAAGAGCATTCATTTGAGTGGAGATAAATAGATTTAAATTCATCTTACCTTCCTTGTAAATTGAGGGTGTTTGTAAACCTTTGGGTGTACCTTAGGTCATGATCTAACAAGGAGTTCTGAATGCTTTATTGATATTTTGCTTCAAGCCTTTGTGGCAGGCTATCAAAGTTTGTATGGAATAGTGTAGATTTGGGCATCCATATGTGCACACATCCTGGTTGAAAGAGCACTTCAAATTCATTGAAATATCTCTGTTGTTTAGGTGTTGTAATTCTTTTGCAAGGTTTCCCAAAGAAGGTGATGACTCCTAACTACTCTTGTCCCAACATCTCTCATCAAAATTTCATTTTAAACTAACTCATCCTACCTACAATACCCCTACATCTGCATTGTGTGTCCATAAAAGAATTCAATCCTTTCACAAAAATGCACAAAGTTGATCAGGGTTCTATCATGTCTTTAGCAGCTCTAGCTTTGTTTTGAAAACATTTCCATCATTTAGTAGTGACAACTCATTTGAGTTTGGATAATGGATATTTGATCATGTTTTCACAAAGCCTCCTCAACATCACATGCAAAACATAAGGATATCTCCATCTCCTTACCATATAGGGGCTGCAATATAGGTTCTCTTGCCTTGGTTGATAGGCACAACCTAAAATAGTGAGGGATAGATCAAAACCCTTATGAAGGTGCTATCCACTCCCTCAAATCTTGAATGCAAACAAGCTAGATAGGGTGTTCCCGGCTACAAATGACATACAAACCATCTATCTATCCTTGAGTGTCTTGTGCAAGTTCATGATGATGTTCAAGTTGTGAAGGATATTAAATCTGGATACCAACAGGTTGGATAATGGTGTTAGACATGACTAAATCTAGTTCTTGTATGGTTAATCTTATCATAGTTATTGTTTAGTTCATTTATCATTATTATCTAAGATATAGATTTAGATTTTGCACTGTGGAATATTTATGTCTACTTGTGAATTTGAACATGTTTAAACATCATCACACTAACATCTTGTACAAGAAACTCTAAAGAGGGACCTGGTACCTTTGTGCACTTTGGGTGAGCGCTCAACTCAAGCTAAGTGATGTGTCTCACCTAGGTTATTCACAATAAATTCTAGGTTGTATCATTTGTTTCATTATCGGGACCTCTTTTTCAGATATTTTTAGGATGTTTCATGATGAAGACATCTTAGGTTGAGGATTAGATAGTAGATCTAGAAGAAGAATACACTCAGAGATTCAATACTAGATATGGGTTTGTGCGCGCACACATGGGTGGAGTAGAATTTGTATGAATGTTTATATGAGAGTTTCTTTGCTATTTTTCCAATAGAGTTGTACAAGTGGTTGGTTGTTTATGCATCTAAAAGGAATTAGAGGTTTCACACACTTGTCTAGATGTAGGAAGAATTTTAGGCCCTCTATGATGTTGATCTGATTTGGATGCGCACTATGGACACTTGGTTTCATGGTGTTCTGAATAGCTATATTTTAGAGTACTTAATTTCCACTTATTCTTTCCTGGAGGTAGCTAAATTCTAGTTTTTACATTATCCTAGGGGAACCTATCTGCAAATCATTCCATTGGTGATTAAGATCCTATTGGTAACCCTTATTTTGGAAGAGAAGTCGATGGCTAGCTAAACCCCACCACGTGTGATTTTGGGGATAGGTTTGGTGAAGGATGGTGGACCTAGTAGCAGAAAGGAAAAGAGAAGAAAGGTGACTTAAGTACAATGAGGTGTGTGCGTGGGAGTTAGGGAAGTAGTGTGAGATTACATAATGGATGGCCTTGAGGAGAGAGATGGCTCATGAAGGATTTGAAACTCACGCAAATGACATGGAGTCAAAGCATCTAGAACTCCTCCATTTGGGAAAGAATGACATAGAACCCTCATCGACCTCTTATGAGAGCACGCCTGTTATTGTAGAGAGACGACATTGGCCATGGGCATGCGTCTAAATCTACTTGGCAACCTATCACTTACACTTATTTTTCTAGTTTCTAGTACAACCAATAGTCAACAAGCTAGTTTGGGTAGTAGAATAATAAGAGTAAATCAAATAGAAAGTACATCAATGGCCAGATAGATTTCTTCCTTTTTATTTGTAATTACCTATTCAAGCGTCGTTGGTGCAGAACTCAAACGCGTAGAATTTTGGACTCACCTCTGGGAGTAGTACCACCTCGCAAAATGTAGGATTTCAGTTTAGTACCACTATTTGGACTCAGGGAAGTACATCCTCTAGTTCAATTTTGGCTATGGGTGGAGGATTAAGGGGTAGAGGTGGCTCTAGTTACAAGTTGATGTGGTGATTCTAGAGGCATATGTAACACATGGAGGTTAAAGATCCGGTGGGAATGGTCCTCACCATGGCTGGAATAGAAAAATATTTATATGGAAATGTCACTTCATCTTCCATAGTATAGGGGAGTAGAAGATTATATTGAGCATGTGCACATGTTTGAGATATTGTGGTGCATAAAAGGGATCACGGCTGCTGAGTGTGAGGTAAGTTTCAGTAACTACGTTGCTAATAGGGACGTGCACATAGTTGCTACTGGAAATTTTGACCCCGATCATACTTTCATAGATTATACAACATTACGTGATGCTTTTGTTATGGAATTTTATATCTTATGAGTTCGAGAATAAGAGTATAAACATGCTCACGGATATTGAGGAACTACTAAGAGTGTTGGGAATATGATGCCCATTTCAAAACAATTTTTTCTAAACTTTCATATGATATCCATGCAATCCAGCATGCAAAGTGGTTTTTCAGAGGCTTTATCACACCTTTTAGGAGGGCGCTATCACATAAGACATATATGGATAGCGTGTGAAGTGCTTGAAGAAGTTTTACATAGTGAGACTGTTGGAAGTATAAAAACTAGAGTTATAGACACCTAAAATATGCTTACACTTAGCATTTTCTCCAATTCAACTAATTAACAACACTTCGTTAATTATCTATTTGTCACTCCATTATCAGAAGCCTATTCATGACCCTCTTTCAGTCATATTCCTTCTATATTCAACCCATTTGGTTAATATCTCTCTAATTAGCAAAAATTCCTACTTTTGACCATTCAAAACCTCTCTAGTTATCTCTAAATCACTTATATTGGCTTCCTAGGCTATCTATCAGTCCACAATTGATTAACCATACCCCTCCCAACTCTCCACAAGTCTCTTATCACTTGCTAATAAATTTTAACTATCCTAATCCTAACTTAGCTTGCCTAGTTTAAGGCATGTTTATCAACTCCTAATCATAAAGTGCTTTTTGACTCCTCTTTAGTCCCACATGCACAAGAATTCCAAACTCTTCCAAACCAAAAACTATAAATAAAATCCTAAGGCTTTCCTTTCAAATGGTCCTTCTCTCTCACATTTGGAGATCTTGGCATTAGACCTCATTTGCATTAGCTAAGCTATATAGGCATTTGATCTTGGCTATCCTCCATTGTTGAAGCTCCTCCATCTTGCATCCATACCTTCATGCTAGGTTAGTAGGAGGGTATCTAAACTTGGCCTTGTAGCCATTTTAGAGAGACCTCTTCACCTCCATTGAAGCAAACAACACATCTAATTTGATTTCTCATAGGTTTAACTAGGTTCAATTTATGTTTTAAGTAATCATAGAGTAGTTAGAGATAAAATGATAGTGTTTTAGTTTAATTCATTATTATAGAAGTAATCTTCTTTAACACTCATCTTAATGTTTATGATAGGTTTAGACATACATCGATTACATCATGTAACTACTTAGTTAGTTTCTCTTTTATTAACATAGCTAATCTTCTCATACATATAGGAGTGAGCCCATTCCTAGAAGCTCATATTGTAGCTATGGAAAAGTAATTAGAGAAACTATCGGCTAATTCAACACACGAGATGCACATTGGGATTTTGTGTACAAATTGTGAAGTTGAGGGGCACACTAAGGATATTTTTCCCCATAGGTCAGTGCATTCATTGTTGTTAGACTACGAGATATGTCATTTAGACCATGATGCAAGTCGTTCCCATTATTACAATGTGTGATAAGGAAGAATGTATCTTTCTACTGTAAGATTTTCTAGTCCATGACTCACAATACTAAAGATTACAGGTTGATTGATCAGATCCATGATGCCATTGATATTGGTGTACAAAAGATAGGAGTATTGAATAACTCTAAAGGTAAGAGTGAGCACCATGATCATGATCACACTCAAGGGCACTATGATTAGAACAAAGGGTGCTTTGAAGGAGGTCATGGCAGAGGTTGAGGATACCGTGGTGGATTCATTGATGCGAGACCATGGTGGTGGACGAGTTGATTTTCCTTGAGGAACATGTTATACGTGCAGATCTCGACCACTATAAGTGTAAATTCCCTCATAATATTACTTATTATTTTTGTGGAAATAATCATAACTATGAGTAGTTCCCAAGACTTATATGAGCATCGTAGAAAGAAAAAAAACAAGATAACATAGGTGTAGGGATGGTTAGAGTACAAAGCGTAATGGAAAATCAAAGGATGCCAAAGTTGGCATTTTAACCTAAGGTAGTACCTGTGAAGATTACTACATGCGCTAAAGCATCGTGTGCCAGAGAAACATTATAACAGAATCCTACCATTGCGAGGAGGTTTTACATAAAAGATACCTAGATCCTACACATCGAAGGAAGTTTATCAGAGACCATGGAGGTTCTCAAAATCTTCGGGGTGAAATACAATGTTTAAAGGAATCACTAAATTTGGAACAAAAGAAGGCAACATAGATGATCCAGTTAGATGTTGATGATTTGAAAGAGGTATGTAAGATATTGCACCAAGAGAATATTATTCCATTATTATGGAATTGGTTAAAGGGAAACAATCCATGCATAGTGCGAGAATGGATGGCAAATCCTCGCATGCTAATCTCCTCCCTCATAGCTTGGATTATGACAAGGATGTCATTTTGAATGTTTTTGTGGATGGGTGTATTTTGAGAAATATATTGATTGATACGAGGCATGGAAGTTAATGTTCTTACTTTAGATGCATGGATGCATATGGGAAGACCTCCATTACAACCATCCTCTAATGTATTGGTTATGGAAAATTGAACTAAGGCCACTCCAATAGGGTTTTTAAAGGATGCATCCATTACTATACAAGGGGCCAAGTTCACTAGGGACTTTGATTTTTAGTGCTCGTGGAAGCGGACAACTTCCTAGCTCTACTTGGGTGCCCTTGGTGTTATGCAAAAATTCTTATCTACGATTCAACAAGGGGTATATAAGATTTTATAACAAGGAAGAATGAGTTATTATCCCTTTGAAAGATGGGAAATATACACCTTATGTTGAACCTTTGAGTGAGGAAGACCTAAACAAAAATTTTGTGTGCATCATTTGAGATCCAAAAGTACTTGAGCCATCTAAGGAAGGGATCCTTCAGTCGGAAGATGCATAGTCCATTAGTGATACTACAAGTATTTCTTGTGATAATTGGGTGCATGGAACCTATGAGATGGTTGGGCACAAAGTAAGACACATATCTACACGAGGAGGTAGACCTCATTGTATTAGGAGGATAGGTAACAACTTTATACCCCGGTACACTAGAGAAGGAGACCCTGTGGTATTCCTATACACCATGGAGGAACAATGGAAGGATTAATTAGATATAAGAAATATGTTAGTGTAAACCCTATACGGGACTATAGTGCACATTGGTGGATGGTTCACAGGGATAATCTCATAGAATGGAATGAAGTGAGAATTGATCTAACAACCTGATTTCTCAAGAGAAATGTACCTACTCAAATCTACACATATCATGGTAATCATCATGTTCAGCACCACATTTAGTAGTGTGAGAGACTCTGGACAGAGGGGTAGGAATTTTTACCACCTTCACTGTGGGTACATAAAATTTATTTCACTTTGTGAGGTTGCGCACACACTTGGTACGTTTATGTGGAGTTGCATAGGGAGACTTGAAATTGGAAATACTTGACTACAGAATGATCCAGACTTTTGAATACTTCTCCACTAAACCTCTAATGAAATAGGCATTATGGGTTATGGAGCACTTGACTATGGGAGATAGTGCAAAGTGAAGAACTAGTTCAGGAGTTATTTGGTGAGGTAGACCTAGGAGTGCATTTTGATGAAGTAGATGAGATCGATGTCAAACTACTTAAGCATGATTTTCTTGAGAAGGAGAAAGGAAAGATGGTCTACATAGTGGATGATGAAGAAGTAGAAAATTTGGACATTGATCATTCAGAAGGTATGCGTGAGGTTTTAGACAGTGTAGATAAGAAGGAATGTGCCTATCATGAACCTATGAAGACCAAGAAAGTGAACATTGGCACGGATGTTGAACCTAAAGAGGCCATTATTGGAGATTATTGGTCTAATTCTGAAGTGGCTAAGATAATTGAGTTACTACATGATTTCTAGGACTTATTTCCTAGAGGCTACCATGAGTTAAAAGGAGTGCATGAATCTTTGGGTGAGATGAAGATTAAGCTAAAGGAAGGTGCATGCCCAGTCAGGAAGAGACCTTATAAGATGAACCCTAACCTACGCATAAAATTTAAAGAATAAATATATAAGATGTTTACATCTGGAATCATTAAGCCCATAGAAGAATCAAGGTGGGTTAACCCCATGGTAATTAGTATAAAAAAATATGGTCAGGATTAGGATTTGTGTGGACTACAGAGAGCTGAATTTTGCATGTGTGATTGATCCTTTTCCTACACCTTTCACCAAGGAAATATTAGAAGGCATTTCGGGCGCCGAAATTTACTCTTTTATAGATGCATTCTCACGGGTATCATCAGTGCAATTTCTAAATAAGATCAATAGAAAACAACATTCACAACTGAATAGGGAATCTTTGCATATATGATGACACCCTTTTCTCGAAGAACACGCCATGTATTTTCACACATTCTAGTTCAATCATTATAGGATTTTATTTACAAATTCTTGCACATTTACCTAGATGATTGGATAGTATATGTGTTTGTCAAGGATCACTGTGACAACTTGAGATTAATTTGTGAGAGTTGTAGATAGTTAAGCATCTCTTTAAACATCAATAAGTGTGTATTTTCTACGCCCTTTAGAACTACGATAGGGCATATCATCCTGCAAGGATGGTTTGTTAATAGATCCAACCAAGGTTATAGTTATTGTAGGCCTAGAGGATCCTACCAGTTAGAGTGAGGTGCATAGATTTTTGGGCCTCACAAGGTATTATAGAAAATTTATCAAGGGATATGTTAAAATTTTCATGCCCTTGGAAGAGTTACTAAAAGGAAAAGGGACGTTCTATTGGGGAGAATCACAATAACGTGCTTTTGAAGCATTAAAGGAGAGAGTTACTACGGTGCCTATTTCACGCTTTCTCATAGAACCAACCTTTCCTGCAGGACATGTGGAGCTGGTATGGCCATTGGTGCAAGTGTTAGCTCACGAGAAGAAGGTATTATAGATCATCCTATAACCATACAACTACAAAGTTTGAGGCCTTGTCGATGATCTACACTCTGTATAAGTTTAGATATTAATTGCTAGAACACCTTTTGTGTTTTATATGGATCACATGGCATTGAAATAATTGGTAAATAAGCTCGTTTTATATGGCCACATATGTCGGTGGTATTATTATTCCAATAATTTGACTTTACTGATCATGGTAAAACCTAGTAAAATTAATTCTGGCCTAGACCACTTATTAAGAATTTGTTAGGCACCTAAAATATTGACTAAGTACACAAAGGCATAGGAGTGCACAAGACCATATAAGAAGTTAAGAAACAGGCATAAGAAGAAGGCACAAAAGGCAATATTCTAGGAGGGTTTTAGAAGGTTCGTGTTACACGTCGGTATAACAAGGTCTTTGGACATAGCCATATTTGGCGTATTGGGAAAGACACGAGAAAAGTGTGATCTTACTACGCATGTGGAGTGGATAAGGTGTCAACCTGGTGATAGGTTGGCCTAAGAAGGAATATGCCCTACAATGGAAGATTCTAGAAGATATCATGGAAAAATTGGAGAGCTCAATCTCGGAGGAGCATGCTCCCATGGAGGACCACATTGAGACATGGCGCCGGCCTGTATAAGGTCGTAGAAGGATGAGTTGGCACTTCGGGATGCCTATATATACAAGCACTCGTAGAAGAAAAGAGATAGAGAGAGGAAGAAGGAGAGGAAGAGAAATGTTGCAAAGGAACTCTATTTAGGTTGGGTAGATTCAATATAGGAGAAGGATGTATCAAGGACTTGGGGTTATAAAATTTCTTTTTGAGAGCTAAATGATATGGATCTAATTATGATGTATGACTTCAGTCTACCATAATGTTGTGTTTTGTAGTAAGTCTAATGAATGTAATGAGGTTACCAAGTTAATTGAATATGATTCTTCTTAGTTTGAATTCATACATGATTCTTCATAGTTCCTTTTCATGTATGTTTATAAGATGAATATGAATTCCTATGAATTTTCCTTTCTGTTTTGTTTTAGTTCTTTAAGTTTAAAGTATCTCTGTCTATAATGACTACAATGATCTAGAGCCATTCTAAGCTCTATGATGTTTGCATGTTTCATTCCCACTCAACTCACATAAAAGAGAGACTTGGTGCTCTTGAATGATTGGCCCAGCGTGCATGGTATTCCCTTGTTCTTTGGTGGGTGTAAAAATGACTACATCTTGGTTTCATTTTGGGACCTCTTTTCAAAGTTATAGTGGGAAATGACACACATCATGATCTATGTAATAAGTGATGACAGAACACCTAACTTTGGAAAGTGTTAAATCATGGTTCAAGAGCACGAAGGATGAATTTTCTCATAGATTCAACACTGGAACTGATTTTGATGCATGTAGATGGGTAAAAGAGAAAATCTACCATGATTTGTATGAAACTTTTTTCTATTGCTTCCTAGTAGAGTTGTATGAATGGTGCTTGACATATGCATCTAGATCAAGCTATTATTATAGATCACACATGGGGACCCAAGAATAATACTAGAGGCTACAAGATGCAGATTTGATGTGGACTCGTGTTGTGGATAATTGGTGGAAAGGAGTATTGGCTAGCTACACTCTGGAGTACGTTATTTCTACATATTATTGTCTAGAATTTTCTGAGTTTGACATTATGGAGATCCCAGAGGATCATTTCTACATGTTATTCATCTAGAAATAAAGATCTTGATTGTTACCTTGATTTTAGAGGCATTTCGATGGTGACTAAACTTTTTCGAGTGTGGTGAGGAACAAAAGGTGGAGGAAGATAGAAGACATTGCGGTAGAGAAAGAAAGGGAGGAGAGATTACTCAAGTATAGTGAAGCATGTGAAAGGGAGATTTCTAGAAAACGTGAGGTTGTAAGTGTGATGGATCTATGGAGGAAGACGTTTACGGGAAGGAGTTGAGGTTCACATGGAGGATGTGGAACCTGAGTAGTCTATGCTACCCCATCTTGGAAAGTGCATAAGAGAGACCCCTTCGGCTTCTGATGAGAGTTCATCACGTGGAGAGAGAAGAGTCATTGGCACGCATCTAAACCCACCTAGTGACCAAACCCTGGCACTTGGTTTTCTAGATCAAGGAAGGAGTATCGTTGACCTAGTTGGTATCAATGGAAGTGACAGATCTGTGCCCAGGAGATATAATTTCTCATTTGGGACTTCTATGGCTACACATACCATCCCAGTGTTTGGGGGAATTTTTGGACAAGGAGCAAGTATACAAGGCTTGGGTAACGCATTGGGGAGTGGCACAGGACACACATCCGGTAGTGGCACAATCACAGACGGTTGGTGCACATAGTTTAGTGGGATGTTGGGGACCCTAGGTATGACCGCTTTAGGCCCATTAGCTGGGTTAGGAGGTGGATCGGAGGTGGAAACCGGTGGATCTAGAGGTGGATCTAGTGGATTTGGAGGTGGAAATGATGGATCTGGGGGAACATGACCAGTGGATCTAGTGGATGGGCAGAGGAGGAAACCAAGGCTCTGGCTCAGGAGGACAAGGGCCTCAACCACCTCCTCAAGTCTTCTTTGAGATGTCTCTACATTTTCCAGATTACATGGGTATTAAAGATGCTACAGAGCATGTTCACAAGTGTGATTTTCTATAGTGCGCAAAGGGGATTATAACCTTAGAGTGGAAGGCAAGTCAGTTTGTAATGACGCTGCAAGGGTGCGCGTATAGCTGGTGTAGTAAGTATGAACCCCATCAAATGGTGGTAGATTACACCACGTTGAAAAACAACTTCCTAGTAGAATTCCACATCCTTGAGTTTGAACAAAAGAGCATCAGCACCCTTAAGGAGATTCAGTGGGGAATGGAGGAGAGTGTACGGGAGTATGATGCACAATTTAAGACTCTCCTGTCAAAATTGTCATATGGTATTCACCCTTCACAACATGCTCAATGGTTTTTTGGAGGGTTTATAACTACATTTAGAAGATATTTATCTCATAAAATTTTCACAAACCCATGCGAGGTGATGGATACCATCCTACACAATGAAGTTGTTGGAAGAGTTGATATTGGGGTTATCCCATTTCTAGAAGCTCAAATCACTTCTATGGCTAGCAGCTAGAAAATTTGTCTGCAAACTCATCTCATGAGACTCGTACTGGAATGTGGTGTAAATATTGTGAGGTAGAGGGGCATGCCAAGGATAGTTTCCCTTAGAAGAAGTACATGCCGTAATAGTAGTAGTAGGCTGTGATATTTTTCATGGGGACCATGATGCAAGTATATGTCCCTTGTTACAACATGTAATTCAAAATAATGTATCTTTATACTATAATATTTTCACCTCTATAACCCATGACACTAAGGATTATAGGATTATTGATTAGATTCGTGAGGTCATTGATCTTGGTGTGCACCAAACTAGCCTTACCAGTAGTTCTAATGATGATGACCACCATTATGAGGAGCACGAAGATGAAGGAAGGCACGGAAGGGGATTTCGTGGAGGATTTCATGGTCAAGGTAACCGTAGGGGAAGAAGAAGTGAGCTCCCACTGGAACATGTTTTAATTGTGGGTCTACGAGACCACCTCAAGCGTGAGTGCCTAGACTTATTGCTGAGTTCTCATGGTGTGGAAGAAGCACAAGTATGAGGAGTACCTCGAGTTGTTTGAGTATAGGAATAACAGCACCGAAAAGACAATGGTGTTGTAATGGTAAGAATTAAGAAGGCTAACACACAATGGATGCCATGGGTGACACATGATGTAGGCTTGGAACCTATTATGGTAATAACAAGAGCAAAGGACATGCACGCAAAGGAAATGCCATGGTAGAAGAACCTAGTTTCAAGGGAAGAAGTGGTACATGGGAAGTACCTAGACCCTACGCATCCAAAGGAGGTATATCAAGAAACCATGGACGTAATTCAGAGTTAACAAGGAGAAATACAGTATCTAAAGGACTAGTCCGTGAGGGAGGAGAAAAGAAGGAAGGTCGAGGTGCCAAAATATGACCTGGATGAGGTCAAGGAAGTATGTAAAATGTTAAGGCAAGAGAATATTATTCCCTTGCTAGGAGCATGGTTGAGAGAGAAGGTACCATGTGCTGAAGAAGAGTGCAAGAGGTAGGTCTTGCATGCAAACCTTCCACCTCACAGCCTTGACTATGATAGGGAGATCATGTTAAATGTGGTCATGGATGGATGGCTCCTTAGTAATATCCTCATTGACAAAGTGTGGAGGTCAATGTTCTCACCTTGGATTCATGGCATTAGATGGGAAGACTTGCATTATAGCCATCTTTGAATGTGTTGTATATGTAAACAAAATGAAGGAAATTCCCATCGGTGTCTTAAAGGATGTAGCCATCACCATTTAGGGAGCTAAGTTTACTAGGGACTTCGAAGTCTTGGCGCTCACCGAGACAGAAAATTTCCCAGCACTACTTGGGCACCCATGGTGCTATAAGAACAATGCATATCTTTGTTTCAACAAGGGAGACATGATCTTTGAAAATGAGGAGAAACGGGTCATCATACCCCTAGCTGATGGGAAATCAACACCCTATACTGAACCTTTGGGAGAAGAGGTCCTAGATAGAATATATGTGCACTCAATCAGGGACCCGGAGATAATTTATCCCACAGAGGGAGTTATCCAATTTGAGGATGCTCATTCCCTAAGTGACACCACTAATATAGCATGTGATAATTGGGCACATGGAACCTATGAGTTAATTAGATGACATTTGAGGGATTAGTGACAAAGGTGATCAAGGCATGTAGAGGAAAGGAACTACCTAAGTACTCAGGAGGAGCCTTCCCGAGCTATTTTTTACAAGAGATGGAAGCTCAATGGAAGGAGTAAAATGAATGAAGGGGGATGTTAAGTTACGTCCTACTTGAAATTTTTGTGCACTGGTGGGCAACACATCAGGATAATCTCTTGGAATGGCGTGAGGTGAGAATTGCATTCTCTGTGAGGTTTTGTAGGAGAAACTCACCCACGGATATAAAATATTACCATGGTAAAGAGACTACTTCCTTCCATATCCAAGCATGTGAGACAGCCTAGATGGGAAGCGTAGAAGCATTTCCACCTTCATTATGGGTTCAAAAGTTGTATTCCACCCTACAAGGTTGTGTGCACGCATGGTACATTCATTCTTAGACACGCCACCAGACAGGGAATTGGCAAGAGCTAGTGGCTAATCTCATTCAAACATTCAAGTATCATAGTACAAAACCCTTGGTAGATAAGGCATTACAGGTTGTCAAGTGCCTTACCATTAGGGATAGTTCCATGGTAGAAGATAGGCTACTACGAGTTGTTAGGTGAACTTGGCCTGGAGGTGCACTTTAAGAAAGAAGAAATAGAAGAGATACAGTTTGAGCGCGCATGTTTGGAAAAATAAAAAGGGAAGATGGTGTATGTTATTGATGGCAAAGAAGTAGAAAAATGGATTTTTACCATTCTCTGGGGACATGCGAGGTGGTAGAAAGTCTTGATGAATGGGTGCGTGCCTATCATGAACCTTTGGAGACAAATAAGGTTAACATCGGCTCGAAGAAGAGCCTAAAGAGGCTTTCATTAGAGACTATTGGTCGAGAAGGAAGTCTCCAAGATCATTGATATTTTACATGAGTTTGAGTATGTATTCCCCACGAGTATCATGAGCTTAAAGGTATCCACTATTCCTTAGGGAGATGAGGATAAATCTAAAGGAAGGTTTGCACCTAGTCACAAAAATACCATACCGAATGAATCCTAACATATCCGTGAAGGTTAAGGAGGAAATAGATAAGATGATAGTGTCAGGTATTATTGAAGTTGTTGAAGAGTTAGAATGGATAATTCCAATGGTAATTATCATCAAGAAGGATGGAAGGATAAAGATTTTTGTTAATTATAGGGACTGAATGTAAGTATGTATTATTGATCCTTTACCAACCCCATTTACTGAATAAATCTTAGAGGGAGTGGCAGGGCGCGAGATCTATTCTTTCACAGATGGATTCTCGAGCTATCACCAAGTAAGGATCGCAAAGGAGGACCAAAGGAAGATGACTTTCACCACTGAGTGGGGAATTTTTGCCTATACCATCATGTCATTTGGATTGAATAATGCACCTACTGTGTTCTCACACATTGTGGTACAAGCTTTCCAGGACTTCATCCATAAATTCCTTCAAGTCTACCTAGATGATTGGATAGTATATGGGTTAGTAAAGGACCATTGTGACAACTTAAGGATGATGTTTAAAAGGTGTCGATAGTAAAGTAAATCCCTTAACATTAAGAAATGTGTCTTTGTTACCAAGTTTGGAACATTATTGGTGCACATAATATGTAAGGAGGGACTACTAGTAGATCCCATAAAAGTTACAGTAATTATGGGATTGAGGGATCCTACTAGTCAAAGCACAATGTGTGTATTTCTCGGGCATACGGGGTACTATAGGAAGTTCATCAAGGGATATGCCAAGATCACCGTGCCTTTAGAAGATTTACTTAGACATAAAAGTTCCTTTCATTGGGGAGAGGCTCAAAGCAGAAGGCATTTGACACTTTGAAGGATAGGCTTGTCACCGTGCCCATCCTATGTTTCCCTTCTTGGGATAAGCCTTTCCATGTTCATGTGGATGCCTCAGGGACCGCCATTAGAGTAGTACTTGCACAGCTGGTGAAGGGATTGTTGATCATCCCTTATGCTTTACAAGTAGGAAATTGACACCAGCGGAGTAGAATTACACTACGAATGAGTGTGAGGCATTATCAATGATCTACACACTTCATAAATTTAGACATTATTTTATGGAAACCCCTTTCATATTTTACACTAACCATGTGGCATTGAAATACTTCATGAAAAATCCCATCCTACAGGGTGCATATGTCATTGGTACTATTGTTCCAGAATTTGATTTCATAGTGGTTGTAAAACTAGGAAAAAGTAATTCGGACGACCATTTGTCTAAGATTGATTTAGGGGAGGACACACAAAGTATTGAAGAGACTATGTCGACATGTAATTTTTAGGTTACGGCACACACCCTCAGATTTGGAGGACATTATAGTATTCCTTAAAATAGGTGTGGCACTAGATGGAATGAAGGCCTTGGAGAAGAAGAAGTTGGCCATACATGCCATGCCCTACATGTTAATTAGTGGAGACATGTAGTAAAAGGGTCTTGATGAGGTTCTCGCACTCATGCGTACTATAACATGAGCACATTGTAATTATGGAAGAGGTGCGTGGTGGGATTACAGGAGGACACTATGTGGGAAATGTAACCACATGGAAGATTCTACTCATAGGGATTTTGTGGGAGACCATTTATCAAGATTACATTGAGTTTTGTAAGGCCTGTGACCATTTCCAGTGCCTTAGAAAACCTAGAAAAAGGGATGAAATTCCCTTGTGACCAATAGCCATGCGGAACCATTTGAGAAGTGGGCTATTGACTTTTTTGGACCAATCTCTCGCAAGCAACGTGAAGGACTGGTTCGTGGTATATCCTCACTTGCACTGATTATTTGACAAGGTGGGTAGAGGTAGCACCTACAAAGGATTATACATTCTTACTACCGCTGCTAGATTTTTATGGGAAAACATAATCGGTAGGAATGGATGCCCATTGATTTTGGAAAGTGATAGAGGTACGCACTTCCTCAATGAGATGGTCATGATTCTATTGTTAGAATTCATGGTGGCCCATCACAAAACTACCCCTATCACCCTCAGGCAAATGGAACTGATGAGCCATTTAACAAAATACTTAGCCACACATTGACTAAAATTTGTGATGTTGGTAAAGAATATTGGGATGACAAAGTATCATTTGTTCTTTAGGTGTATAGGAAAACCTACAAGAGATTGAATAAGGTCACATCATTTCAATTGTTGTTTGGCACAGAGGCTATCCTACTAGTTGAATTCATGTTACCTTCTCTGTATAGCACGTGTAGGAGGATTGGTCAATGAATAAGCACTGGAAGAAAGAATTGACAAATTAATGCAATTAGATGAGATATGATCACTCTCTAGGTGAAGCCAGAAGATGGAAAAAGAAAAACAAAAGGCATGGCATGATCGTCACATTAAGAACAAGAAGTTTGAGGTTGGGAAGATGGTGCTACTATATGATTCTAATTTTTGTGCCATCCAGGAAGTCAAAATTCCATTGATTGGGTACCTACATCATCTTGTACATCTTTGATTTGGGCACGTGTGCGATTTACAAGCGCTAGATGGGGAGAGA
Source organism: Taxus wallichiana var. yunnanensis (assembly GCA_018340775.1). Lineage (NCBI taxonomy): Eukaryota > Viridiplantae > Streptophyta > Pinopsida > Cupressales > Taxaceae > Taxus > Taxus wallichiana. Next base: position 312,961,710 of record CM031236.1, read on the forward strand.
TTTACAAGACATTTCAATGGGAGTAGGTTGAAGCCCTACTATAAATAAGTCTTATTGGTGTTTGTAATTAAGGCATTATTGCCAATTAGTTTAAGATTTCCTTTAATACATTTTATTTTCTTGTGTTTCCTTTCTCGTTGTTGTTTTGTGTTATGCCTTGGGCACCAGTAATATCATTACTTTTTGAAGGTTATAACTACATAGAGGACCGTGCATCATTTTAGTGTGGGGTAGAGTAAGGTGGAAGAAATTGCAAGGTATGAAGTGCCAGGAAGGATTGTATTGGAAATCCAGTTGAATGGCCCTATGAAGGAAGTGCATGCAAGAAAAGGTGAAAAAGGATGGTTGGTGTCAGGGTAAGGCTACATTGGGGATCCATGTATAAGAGAGGAAGAAGTATAAATGCAACACGAGGTAGGCAAGAGAAAAAATCATGACAAAAGAAGTGCCTTCGGCGTTGGTTACACGTGTGCAAGAGTCTCTGTCAAGATGGATTGGTTAGGTGCTAGAAGATTGAAGAATTATCCGTGTAAGGTTGGGAATGTGAGTTAAAGCACTAAAGTCATACTTTGTTGAAAAATATACATTAAATGTTGAAGTACGGTGGTAGGTAAGATAGCATTTAATGTTAAAAAGTGGGAAAAACTATAAATAGAAGGTTAGACACTTCATTATTTACTTTGTGAATACAAAGAAGGAAGAGATTTTGTGAACTAGGGTTTCCAAAGTTGATCCGTGTGAAGAAAAATTGGAGGAATTTAACTACGAGTGACTAGTTTGGATCTACAAACTAGGAGGGAAGTAATTCATGGGTGTGGGAAGAGTTGTGGAGAAGCATCGTCTTGTGAAAAGATATTCCAGTTAGGGTTTGACAACTAGGGCATGGATTAAAAAAAAGAGTATTCTTTGTAGGTTGGAGATTTGAACTTGGAAAAGATAGAAGAGCAGTAGAGCTAGGAAGATACATTTAAGTGTACATAAAACCTATGTAATGGCACCCAAGAAACCAACAAGTAACATGTAATAAGGGCAAGGGAAAGGAAAAAAACAAGAGACTACCGCAAGTAACAATGAGGAATGGTATGCAAAATGTGATACCCAGATGGGGTTTCGTTCGGGATGGAATGGGAATCCCACTTGAGAAAAATGATAGTAAGTGTCTACAATCATCACACGAATATGATTAAAAAGAAATGGAGTTGGAGTTAGTGCACCCGACTAACCGCAGAGAACACACGAGGAGTTATTAATTTATAGCGATGAATTCAAGGTGAAGTTACTGGAAGGCGGGGTTATTGCAACTCTATGAGTTGCCCTACTTTGGAAAGCCAGAGTGCCTCTATCAGTGGCTAATGTCACGCGTACATGAAGACCACTTTCACTTCGTAGGGCACAAGTTGCACATAACCCCTCAATTAATTTCAAGATTCACATGCCTTTTCTGTGAGGGAGAAATCTTAGAGGATGACCTATGCAACAAGGAAGCAATTAAGGAAACAATGGCTGCATATGCGTACAAGAAGGGGTCAAGGTATTTTGATATCGGGGATATCCAAGACCTAGTGATGAGAATGGCCATGTGCCTAGTAATAAAACTCAACACACAAGAAAGATGGGCACAGGTAAACAAGTCTGGTTGAATGTTTGTAGAATAATATCAGAGGGCACCATGTATAATTTTCCACATACATTGCAGATGAAACTATCACTAGTGCACAGGAAGCAAACAAGATTCTCTTTGGTAATGTCCTCTTAACCATTGTGTTCTCAGAGATTGGAGTACCAGATGTAGTAGAAAAGTTCATTTGGGAGTACCCAAAGGAAGACCCCTCACCTACAAAAATATTTGAGAGATACACTTGTGATAGATGCACGTCCATTCTAAAGCGCATCTTGAAAAGTGGTATGCACTCTTAAGGGTTCGGGGTAGAATGGAGAATACAGGAACAACTATCAGTGCTTACAGTAGGAGAAGTTGAGTTCATTATATACCAACACTTTTGTATTGGTAGGTTCAAATTGACTTATGAAAACATGAGCCCAAGGTGCAAGCTCCCATTCGCCTTCACAGCTCAATACTTCTAGGTGGGAGTTAACATATTCAAGGAGTCCAAAACATTAAATGTTGACCTTGGAAGTTTGGACCGAGACCATAGGGAGATGTGCAGGATGTTGGTCTACCCCAACAAGTGCACGTATGTGGAAAAGTACATGTCACATGAAGTTGAAATGGTAAACCCCCGACTCGACTATTGTAGGGAGTTCCATGGCACATGTATACCTTTGGATAAGGCCCGGGTTTGAGAAGGGTGCTTATCTTGAAAATGAGATAGTGATACGAGGACCCAACATGTAGGAAGAAGCCCATGCCTAGACAGAACAAAAAATAAATGCTGAAAAAGGCACCAAGTGCCCAAGATACATAGGCAATAGGTGCCCTAGGAATAAGTGCTAGAATAAGTACTTAAACATGCAAGAAGAGGTCTCCAGTCAAAGAGGAGGTGCCAAAACAGGAAAAGCTTATCGCAAAGGATAAATCACCATAAGAGGAAGAGAAATTAGAATCTCATATACTTGAATCCCCAATTAGGAATAGACGGAAGGTGATGCGGGAATTTGACTCGGAGGAGACAAAGAGCTTGGAGAAATACATAGGTGAGAGGGATGACAATGAAGAAGATAATCTTGAAGGGGACCAAGAGCCACTTGTTTTCAGCATGCACGATTCAAAAGAAGAGGGTGGAAAAGATTAACATGAGTTCTTTTTTGTGTGGTGTAAGGGTAGCCAAGAGGAGGAAAGCACAGGACATGGTAAGAAGTGAAGAGGTTGGCACACACGATCAGAAAACTCTAAGCCTCATGAAGGAGCAAATAAACGAGGTGGCAAAAAGAGAAGCAATGTAAAATCATCAAAGCCTTGGTAGAACAATAATTGGAGCACTGAAGCCGATGCGGTGATGGAAGAGGATAAGGAAGAAAGCGCAGGGAAAGATCACAGCAGCATGGGAGGCCCTAGTTTATCGGTAACTATTCCTAAGGGCACGCACACAAGGGGAAAGCACATGGAGATCCAAAGTCAATGAATGAGCTACATTAATGACCTATACAAGGTGTTGCGTGTGTGCTTCCAAAGCACCGTCCCAACAGATAAACTCGTGGCAATGAAGTCATTTGATGAAGAAGGTGCATACCCTCGAATGAGGAAGATGCTCTCTTGGGAAATTGAGTCCCACACGAGATGAGCTAGAGTTAGAGGTAAGCCAGGGGCACTAATGAAAATTCCGAGACAAAAGGAGACAATCCCTTGGTAAATGCTCGAGTAGCTTTTAGATGAGAAGTTATGTAATGTGCTCAACAAGGTCTCAGTTGGGGTTGAAGCTAGGCTCTTTGGATGAAATGAAAGGATAAAATTTATAGAATCGAGAACTAGAAAAGGAGGAAGAACTAAAAAAGGAGGAAGAGATAGAAGAGAACGACAAGGAATTAAAGTTAGAGGAGTTAATTAGCGCTCATTAAAGTGTGAACTTAGGTAATAAAAGGAAAGGGTGCACAAAGTACATAAGAAGGTAGAATCCATCACAAATGTCATTTTTTTGAAGCATCCAAACTTAGCACCACCCGCACAAAATTATGGATCTTCCCTTGAGTTCCTTGAAGACCTAACACGCATCCTCACAATGGAGAGGAAACCTCTAGCCTTAGAACCCGCAAAGAAGAAGCAAAGACACCTACGAAGGAGGATAAATTAAAGGTAGTAAATATTGTTGCCCATAACGCCGAGGCCACATATGACAACTACATAGACAGATATAAAGTGATAAGTATTCTAGTCGCCAACTATGAAACAGAGCTTAAAGAGTTCTAAGGAAAGAACAAAGGGAATAGAGCAGAGCGAGATAGAATCTTGGCCAAGGTTGAAAATAATTCAAAATCTATTGAGGCCCTAAGGGGTAAAATCAAGATCTAGCTAAAGGAGTTATACCCACATATTACTAGAAGGATGGACACACTTGAGGATGTGGGCAAGGAGTTGGAAAAAATATTTTACACTATGAACACTCAAGGAGATAGACTAAGTTTTGGGGAGGTAAGTGCCTAGTCAGCAACCTCTGCCAAAAATCACAAAACAAAGTCAATGCCAAGAACAAGTTGGAGGCTAACTTGCAAAAAGATTTTCCTAGCTCATTGCAACAATGCCATCACTTCCCCATTCTTTATTCTTTCCCAAATTCTTCATCCCCTTATTATTTTCCCAAGACATTAAGTCTATTATGATTATTTATTCATTGGAGAAGTGTTCCCATGGGCGGAGAATAGGTGTAGTGTGGGGTGATGTTGGGCCCCTAAAATATTGATTAAGTACACAAAGGTGCATGAGGGCGCAAGACCTGAATTTAAGAAATTGGTGCACAAGAAGAAGGTGTGCGAGGCGGGGTTCTAGGAAGGTTTTATAAGGGTCATGTTACACGTTGGTAGAAAAGGTCTTAGGACTTATCCATATTTGGCGTATCGGGTAGGACACAAGAAAATCATGAGTTGATTTGTGCATGCAGAGTGAATAAGATACCACCCTAGTGATAGGTTGGCCTAGGAAGGAATATGCCCTACGATGGAAGTTCTAGAAGACATCATGGAAAAAAGTGGAGATCTCTGGCCTAGAGGAGCATGCTCCTATGGAGGACCACATTCAGACACTTGGTGCCTATTCGAGGCCACGAAGGATGAGTTGGAATTTTGGGATGCCTATAAATACAAGCACCCACAGAAGAAAAGAGATAGAGAGAGGAAGGAGCGGAGCTCTGACGAAATGTTACAAAGGAACTCTATTTGGGTCGGGTAGATTAAATATAAGAAAATGATGTATCAATGACTTGGGGTTATAAAATTTCTTTTTGAGAGCTAAATGATATGGATCTAGTTATGATGTATGACTTCAGTCTACCATAATGTTGTGTTTTGTAGTAAGCCTAATGATTGTAATGAGGTTACCAAGTTAATTGAATATGATTCTTCTTAGTTCGAATTCATACATGATTCTTCATAGTTCCTTTTCATGTATGTTTATAAGATGAATATGAATTCCTATTAATTTTCCTTTCTATTTTTTTTCATTTATTTAAGTCTGTTAAAGTATCTCTGTCTATAATGACTGCAATGATCTAGAGCCATTCTAAGCTCTATGATGTTCGCATGTTTCATTCCCACTCACTTCCTTTAAATTTTTATCATAGATGATGTTTTCCCAGTCAAATCACATAAAAGAGAGACTTGACACCCGCGTGTTCCTCGGATGAGTTCCCAAAGCTTTCGCCGGGTGATAGGTCGGCGCGCATGGGATTCCCTTGTTCTTTGGTGGGTGTAAAAATGACTACAAAATTCAATCGGGAGAGGACGAGAAAACAATTGAAGATACTGATAGACAGATGCACAATTGTATATATTAAACAATGTGCCTTTAGAATTAGAGGATATTTTTTTCTTTTAACACATAGGTATGGCACCAGAAGGAATGAAATCCTTGGAGAAGAAACAACTTACAATTTGTGTTGCACCTTTCATGTGGATCGGTGGTGACTTTTAAAGACTAGGATGAAATAAGGTATTGGGTCATTCTCAGCAATGGAACATGAGTTCATGGATGTCATGGAAGAGGCTCATGGCGGTATTGTAGGTGGTCACTATGAAGGTGATACCATCGCACGCAAGATTTTACTTTTTTGTTTATGGTGGGATACCTTGTACAAGGATTGTAAATAGTATTGTAAGGCATGTGATCACTGTCAGCACCTTGGAAAAGCTAGAAAAAGAGATGAAATGCCTTTAAGGCCTATTAGTAGTGCATAAGCTGTTTGAAAAATAAGCAATAGACTTTTTGGGTCCTATTTACCCCACCGCATGTAGAACTAGATCGCACTACATCATCACTTTTATAGATTATCTTACAAGGTGGGTAGAAGCAACTCATATAAAGGATTGTACAATGACTACACTAGTAAGGTATGGATGTTCATTGATTCGACAAGTGATAGGGGAACACACTTCTTGAATGAGACAATCGGGATATTATTGGATGAATTTATGGTTTCCCAACACAAGACTACACCTTATCACCCTTAAGAAAATGGTGCGATGAGGACTTCAACAAGATATTGAGATAGACCTTTACAAAAATTTGTGATGTTGGGAGGAAATATTGGGATGATAAAGTTTTGTTGTACTTTGGGCATATAGAACAGCCTACAAAAGGTTGAATAAGGCCATACCCTTTCGGTTGGTGTTTTGTGCGAAGCAATTATTCCTATGGAATTCATGTTACCTTCTTTGCATATTACACACGCGGGAGGTATAGTTGATGAGAAAGAATTTGAAAAAGAATTGATAAGTTAATACAACTAGATGAGAGGTGTGCCATAACATGTTAGAGTCAGAAGTAGGAAAAGTCTAGATAGAAGGCATGGCATAATAGACACATCAAGGAAAAGAAGCTTGAGGTCGGGTAGATGGTACTTATTTATGATTCAAATTTTATACACACCTAGGAAAGCTTAAGGTGCATTGGTTGGGACCGTATGTTATCACTCACATACTTGAATCAGATTCTTTCTAGTTAGAGGTGCTTGATGGAACACGGTTACCCGATTACTTCAACAGGAGTAGGCTAAAGCCCTACTATAAATAAGCCTTATTGGTGTTTGTAATAAGGAAGTATTGTCATTTAGATTAGATTTCCTTTACTATATTTCATTTAATGTATTTCCTTATTTTCTCTATGATTTGTCAATTTAGTTAAAAAAATTCATAATAAGCCCGTTTACATGCCGTGAAGTTGATCATCATCTAAAGTGTTTATATGCGCAAAGGAATACACATACCCTTAGTGTGGGGTGGATAAATAAGGTATGGAAAATAAATAAACTCACGAGTAACCACAAGAGGAACAGAAGGAGAAAGGTTTCAAAATTCATGAGAACTTCTAAAGAATTGCTAAAAATAAAAAATTAAGACCACACGTAAAGCATTGAGTGCTCAATATAATTAAAGGGAGGTTGTGGCATTAGAGACTATGTATGTTGGGTCACATTGGATAAACTACTTCATCTTAAGGAAGCACGGGTAGAGGATATCTGTGATAGATAAGTAGCGACACGCTAGGAAATTATGACTGAGGTGCAAAATTTTGAGGCACGAGACATTGAAGCACGGGATAATGAGGCATGCAACACACTCAAGAGAAATTAATGTCATGTATGGTGGTAGGTGGAGCAATTAATGAAGGTAATTTTTGAAACTTGGTTTAAAGTTGGTGTTCTCAATGTCATTTTCTACCTTATGAACTTGGAAAAAAATTACGAAGTGTGAAGAAGAGCATTCTGTAGATTAATTAAACATGTCACATTGTGAAGCATGGTGTTGAGTACCTAGGCACGAAGTAGGATTTAAGGAGTGGTGCATGCACATGATGGAAGGGTGACTAGGGTTTTCATTTCACAGCTAGTTTTTATGCATTTACATAATCAAAAGGGGTGATGGCACCACAGAAAGCTCTAGTAGTAGAGAAGGAGGTTGATGATCCAATAGAGGAGTGGCTGGTGGAAATGTTATATCTAGAAGGATTCATTGAAGGGAGGTTGTGGACAAAAATATTACTCAGTGTAGGGTTGCAGAGATTAACCACCGCACTATAAAATGTATGAAGGACATTGTGGCATAAGTCTATAGAAAGACTAACCAATGACTGGTAGACGACACTAGGGTTTTGGATGCCTCGGTGAAGAAACTACTTGAGAGTGTGGGCATAATGTAGATCCTGGAGTTTCCCTACTTTGGAAATCCGAGAAATTGTACCAGTGGCTAATGTCGCGTGTCTATGAAGATTATTTCTATTTCATGGGCAGGAGAATAAGGATTACTACTAAGTTTATCGGGAAGGTAACATGTTTACACGACATAGGCTCGAGCTTGCTAGATACATCGAGATGGTGAGGTAAATGATGCCATAACAGCCTTATACAAGTATAATAAGGGGGTGAGATTTCAAGAACACTAAAATTGAAGACATGCCCACCGAGTAGCATTACGGTTAGTAGGGAGTAAAATATGGGCCACTGAGCGATGGAACGAGGTAAACATGCATTGGTTGCATATAGAGAAAAAAATGAAAACAAAACATACTACAATATCATTGGTTACATTGCAAAGATCTTGGTGAATGAGGCATGCATCCAAGAAGAAAAAGGTGAGAAGATAACCTAGGGCACAATTTTTTTATTAATTGTGTTCAGTGAAGTTGGGGTACCAAACGGTCCTAGGGAAAACATATGGGAGTTTCCGTTAGAGAAAAATTCCCCAACCAAAATATATGCCAAGTACACATTGTGTGGGTCTATTTCCAACACATACAAAGAGCGCTTGGAAAAGTGGTTTTAGAGACTACACATGGCATTTGAGGGAGAATGGCGCATTCCACATGAGCTACCAAAGGTTTTGGATGGAGAAGCTGAATTTGTAGTTTACCAACATTTCAGCTTGGGGCACTTCCACATGAAGTCTGGGGAGAAGAGCATGTGGTGTAAGTTTCCCTTTGTGTTTACCACAAGATATTTTAAGGACTCTGTAAATAGATTTCATGACGTGCATTAGCTCTAGTTTGATGCCAAAAAGTGGACACAAACATTCACATTCTACGAAAACATATATATGGCCAAGTAAGGAGGCCTATGTAGAAACTATGGAGTCTGATAATGTTGACATCATGCCAGAGAGTTTAGCTATAGGGCATATTGAACCAACACGCATCTACATTTACCTAAGGCCAAGGTTCAAGGATGGAAAAGTGGTGAAGAGCATAGATACATCTCTTCCCGAGACCTCCTAAGAAGAAGAAAACAGTGGGGACTTCAAGGAATGTTGCATTTGTGCCCCCTGCTCCAAAAGACCCAGTACATACAGGACTAGAAAACGTCCTAGAACAAGAGGAACCTAAAGACAACATCAAACTTGTGCACACCAAAAGGATTCTGAGGAAGAGGCATGCTTTAGGAGACACTAGTGTTATAACTTCACATCCAATAAGGAAATCACCGTGTGTGACTCTTGTAAAGGATGAAGAGAAGGAGAGGAGAAAGCACAGGAAATATATTCCTATACAAGATAATGAGGGGGAATCTCCACAACCAAGCATGTAGGAAGTAGAAGAAAATCCAAGAATGAGTGGAGATAGAGTTGAGGCCACCCCTAGTGTGGAAATATAGGATGATGAAGATATGGGTGAGCGTGTAGTCTATGAGACTATAGACCCCAATGTGAGTATTCACAAATATATCTTTGGTGAAGTGTTGATCAGAAAAAACACTTAGTTGAACTTGCACACAGAGTCCATGTGGAAGAATGGCATAGGAGAAAAAGCGTGAAGGTATTGGAAGGCATCACACGTGGAGGTGTAGAGTAAGACTCTTAAGGACTTAGCTGATTTTGGAGATCAGGTCTATTCTTAGAGATTGGCGTGTGGAGTACACAAAGTGATACCGAGATTTGTGCGCCACTCTTCGTGGATATTTTGGAAGGACATGTCAACTCACTCTTACATGGGCATAAGTTAAGAATATATCCATCACTTCAGTTAACTATCAGTAATCTATAGATAGCATACTTGCATGTATGGATATAATTGTAAAAAGGTGCATGGCTATTATTAGCATGCGACCTATTTCTAGTAGAGTTAAGTGGTGAAGGGTTAGTTCCCCACCCTATATATATATGCAATGAATTACTTAGAGAATATATAGAGACATATATAGAGATATGGATGGAACCATATGTTTGGAGGAATGGAAAAACATGAGTACATGTGATTGGATAATTGTAACAGATCCATGCGCGCATGCCTGGTAATGTATGAAGCTTCTGTATTGTTGGTTCAATGAATAGATAAAGGAAATTGGCGAACAAAGTGTGTGATGTGTTTTATCAATGCATGTTATTATTTTCATGATGATTTACCTTTAGCACTTATAGATCTGGTTGGATATAAATGGTGAATGGATGGATTAGTTCCTAAAATATATGTTTATTGTTTTATCATACCACCATTCTACTACTGCAACTCTTAAGAGGGACCCGGTACCTTTGTGCACTTGGTGAGTGCTCAGCCTAGGTTGAGTGATGTGCCAGTGCGACTAGGTGTTAACTAACAATTCTAGGTTGTATCATTGGTTCCATTACCATGACCTCTTTTTCAGTTGTTTCAGAATGGTTCGTGATGAAGACATACCGACTAACCTTGGTGAGCATTGAAGAATGGATTCATGATTTGGAGGAAGAATACGCATGGAGGTTTGACACTGTATCCGGATTTAGTGCACGTACTTGGATAGAGCAGAATCTATATGACAGTTTATACGAAAGCTGATTTGTTATCTTTCCAGTAGAATTGTATGAATGGTTGACTGCGTATGCATCTAAGTGGAATTAGAGGTATCACACACTTGTTTGGACACAGGAGGAATTTCAAACACTATATGATGCTAACCTAAGCTGGAATCATGCGGTAGATACCTGGTTTTGTGGTGTCCTAAATAGCTATATTTTGGAGTATTCAATTTTGACTTATTCATGCCCAAAGGTAGCAGAGTTCCATTTTCTACGGTATCCTAGAGGGACGTATTTGCAAGGTATTCGCTGGTAATCAAAATACTATTGGTAACGTTGAACTTGGAAGCTAAACCCATAGAAAACTAAAGAATCTCCACGTGCGGGGTATGAAATGGATTGGTGAAAGATGGCAGACCTAGCGGCAGCGTGACAGAGGGAAGAAAGGCGGTTGAAGTATGATGAGGCACGTGAGAGGGAATTATGCAAGAGGCAATAAATTTCATAACATATGGGGTTGCGGAAGAAGAGCAAGAGCATCAAGAACTCCCCCATCTAGGGAAGCATGACAGAGAACCCTCTTTGGCCTCACATGGAAGTGTGCTAGTAGATATGACCTAGGCCACGGGTGCGCATCTAAGCCAACCTGTTGACCTAGCCCTTGCACTTGGTTTTCCAGTATCTAGTACAACAGGTAAAAGCAGTTTTAATTTAGGAAGTGAAAGCACAAAAATAGGTCAGACAACAAGTACACCAATGGTAGCACAGAAAAATTTGTTATTCTTTAGGGGTACATTTTCAGGCTCATCATCTGCATAGAATATGAGTGCGTTGAGTGTGGGAATCACCTCTAGAGCTGGGACCACTTCCCAAACTATAGGGGTCTAGTATAGTACCACTGTTGGGGCACAGGGGAGTGCATCCATGGGCCCTATTCCAAATTCTGGAGGAGGATTGGGCGGTATGGGTAGTTCTAGTTCCGGTGGTTTGGGTGGTATTAGAGGAAGAGGAAACCAAGGAGGTTCTGGGTCAAGTGGTCAATGCCCACAACAACCCCAGAACATTTATATGGATATGTCCCTTCATCTCCCAAAATACAGAGGTATCGAGGATGCTGCTAAACATGTTCATATGTGTGAAATATTGTGGCATGCAAAAGGTATTACGGCCCCGAATGCAAGGCAAGTCAATTTTCTACTACATTGCAGCGTGCACGCAAAGTGGTATAGGAAGTTTGACCCCAATCAAACTTGTATTGACTATGCAGCATGAAAGTTGCTTTCTTAAAAGAATTCCACATCCCATAATTTGAGTAGAAGACTATAAGCGCACTCAAGGATATAAAGTGAGGCACTACTGAAAGTGTACGTGAGTATGATGCGTGATTTAAAACACTTCTATCCAAACTCTCTTATGACATTCATGCAAGTCAGCATGCACAATGGTTTTCGGGGGTGATTACCCCATTTCAAAGAGCACTATCACATAAGACTTATACCAATCTGTGCAAAGCATTGGAAGCCGCTTTATGTCGCTGAAGCAGTTGGGAGTATTGACATTGGAGTTAGTCCATTTTTGGAAGCTTAGATAGCAACTATGGCAAAATAGTTAGACAAATTATCAGCAAACTCAGCTCATGAAACGCACTCAAGGATCTGGTGTATAGCTTATGAATTAGAAGGGCACACTAAGGATAGTTGTCCTCATGAAGTAATGCGTTCGTTGTTATTAGACTATGAGATTTTCCATTTGAACCATGATGCTAGTCACTTCCCCTCCTACAACGCACGATCAGGAAGAATGTATCCTCCTTTTGTAAAATTTGTAGGTCCATGACCCATGATACTGAGGACTATAGATTGATTGGCCAGATCCATGATGCCATTGATATTAGGGTCGACAGACGAGCAAGTGTGGCTGATAATTCTAAAGGGAAGAATGAGCATCAGGATAGGGATTATAATAAAACCCGCTATGATAAGAATGACGGATAGTTTGAAGGGGCTCGAAAAGGGATGAGGATATAGAGGCGGATACGAGAGGACAAGGCCAAGGTGGAGGAAGGACTGAATTTCCTTGAGGAACTTGCTATACATGTGGCTCACCTGACCATTATAGGTGTGAATGCCCGTAGAATATTTCCTGTTCATTTTGTGGAAAGGGGCATAGTTATGAAGATTGCTCTGGACTTATATGAGCATCTTATTAAGCGAAGCACAAGCAAGAAAACAATGGCGTGGGGATGGTTAGAATTTAGTGCGCGATAAAGAATTAGTGGATACCAAAGTTAACACCAAAACCTAAGGCATTAACATTCAAGATAACCACACGAGCTGAGGCAACACGCGTAAGAGAGGTGTTGCAACAGAAGCCGAAAATCACTAGGGAGGAAGTTTTGCATGCTAGATATCCAGATCCAGCTCATTAGAAAGAAGTCTATCAGGACACAATGGAGGTCCTTAGGAGCCTTCAAGGTGAGATACAAGGTTTAAAAGAGCAGTCTCAGAAATTGGAGCACAAGGATACAGAACAAGCCCCATCGGATATTGATGACATCAGAGAGGTATGTAGAATGTTGCACTAGGAGAATATTATTCCTTTATTAGGAAATTGGTTGAAAGGGAATACTCCATACGCAAGAACTGAGACTAGAAGACAAATACTTCATGTGAATCTTCCTCCTGATAGCATTGACTACGACAAGGAGATCACTTTGAATGTTGTTGTGGACGGGTGGCTGCTGAGCAATATTCTGATTGACACAGGTGCAGAAGTAAATGTACTTACATTGGATGCATGGGAACAAATGGGGAGACCCCCATTATAGCCATCATCTAATGTATTGTTCATGGCAAACAGAACAAAAGCTACTCCCATATGATTTTGAAGGATGCATCTATCAATATATAAGGGCCAAGTTCATAGGAGACTTTGAAGTGCTAGCACTTGAAGCAGATAGTTTCCAGCTTTGCTTGGTTGCCCTTGGTGTTATGCAAAAAATGCTGATTTGAGGTTTAACAAAGGGTATATCAGCTTCAATAACAAGGAGGAAAGGGTCATAATACCATTGATAGATGGGAAATCTGTGCCATATGTGGAACCTTTAAGCGAAGAGGACTTGAACAGAATCTATGTATGTGCTATTCGGGACCCAAAGGTCAATGATCCATCTAAGGAAGGAATCCTTCATTGGGAATATTCTCATTCAATCAACGATACTACTAGTATTGCTTGCAATAATTGGGCTCATGGCACTTATGAACTAGTGGGGTGAAAAGTTAAGCACACGGTTCTTGGATAGATGATTTTTGCTTTGTTCGATGTATAGGTTGAGCAGTTTCCTACTATCTTTGGATCTCGAAGATTTGGATGGGTTCTTACAGGCCATAGAAATAAATTGGGTGACGAACTTAAATGACGCACTATGCTATCATATACTTTGGGTGGGATGGCCACATACTAGTGGGTAGTCCACAGGGATAATCTCTTAGAATGGGAAACGATTGGGACCGCCTTATCAACCAGGTTTTCAAGAAGTAATGCACCTACAAACATAAGCCCTTATCATGGTGATCAACCTGCTCAACATCATATCTAGCAAAGTGTGAGAGACTCTGGATCAGTAGGCCAAGAAGCATTACTGCCTTCACTTTGGGTGCATCAGTTTTATTCTACTCTAAAAGGTTACATGTGTGCTTGGTATGTCTATGCTGAATTACATCGCGACACTAGCAACTGGAAAACTTTGACTACAGGGATGATCCAAATGTTTGACTTCTTTTCATCTACACCACTAGTGAACACAACTTTAAGCTTTATCAAGTGCTTAACTATGGGAGATAGTGGGAAAGTGGAAGAACTTGTTTAGGAATTATTTGGTGAGACAGAGACAGGGGTGCGCTTTGTGGATGAAGAAGATGATATCATATTACTTGAGCGCACTTCTTGGGAAAAGATAAGGGGAAGATGGTATACATAATTGATGAGGAGGAAGTTGAGCACTTGGATGTGGATCATTCACATGGAACACATGAAGTGTTATCCAGTGTGGATGTAGATGCGCGTGCATATCATGAACCTATGAAGACAACAAAGGTCAATATAGGCACAAAAGCTAAACCTAAGGAGGTGATAATTGGGGATTACTAGTCAGAATCAGAGGTAGCAAAGATCATAGAGTTACTTCATGATTATGAGGACTTATTCCCAAGAGGATACCATGAACTTAAAGGCATGCATATATCACTCGAGAGAAATGAAGATAAAGCTCAAGGAAGGTGCACACCCTATTAGGAAGTGACCATATCGGATGAATCCCAATTTGCATGAGAAAGTAAAGGAGGAGATTGACAAGATGCTGAAATCCAGGATCATTCGACCACTAGATGAATCAAAATGGGTCAGTCCTATGGTGATAAGCATAAAAAAGGATGGTAGGATTTGAATTTGTGTTGATTATAGGGAGTTGAATGTAGCATGTGTTACAGATCCCTTTCCTATGCCATTCATAGAGGAAATATTAGGAGTGGCTGGGTGTGAAATATATTCATTTACAGATGGGTTTTCAGGGTATCATCAGGTTAGGATTGCCCCAGAAGATCAAGAGAAGACCACCTTCACTACTGAATGGGGAAGCTTTTCTTATATTGTGATGCCCTTTGGATTGAAGAATGCACCTGCTGTATTTTCAAGGATAGTGGTACAAGCCTTCAAGGATTTTATTCATAACTTTTTACAGGTCTATCTTGATGATTGGACCATTTATGGGATGATTAAGGATCATTGTGACAATCTACGCTTAATGTTTGAAAGATGTCAATAGTTGAGTATCTCATTAAACATCAAGAAGTGCATCTTTACTACTCCCTTTGGCACACTTTTAGGACATATCATCTACAAGGAAGGGTTGTTGGTTGATCTAGCTAAAGTTATAGTCATCATTGGCTTGAAAGTACCCATTACCAGTCAGTGCGAGGTGCATGATTTTTGGGTCATACAGGGTATTATTGGAATTTTATAAAAGGGTATGCAAAAGTTGCCGCGCCCTTGGAAGATTTTCTCCAAGGAAAAGGTACATTCTACTAGGGAAGTCACAGCAGCGTGTGTTTGAGATATTAAAGCAGAAACTTACTACCGTGCCTATCTTGCATTTTCCTTCATGGGATAAACCTTTTCATGTTCATGTGGACACTTCTGGCATAGCCATTGGTGTTGTCTTAGCTCAACCAAGTGAAGGTATCGTTGATCATCCCATTTTCTTTGCTAGTAGGAAGTTGACCCTGTAGAATAGAATTATACCACTATAGAGTGCGAGGCCTTATCCATGATCTATGCCTTACACAAATTTCATCAGTATTTTTGGCTACACCATTTGTGTTTTATATAGATCACATGGCATTAAAATATTTGGTGAACAAGCCCATTTTACAGGGGCACATATGTTGGTGGGTACTCTTATTTCAAGAGTTTGACTTTATGGTTATGGTAAAACCAGGAAAAATAAATTCTATACCGGATCACTTGTCTACAATTCAATTAAGGAGGAGGCATAAGTAATAGAAGAGACCATGTCGATGCACGGTTGTATACGTTACTATGTGCACCATTAGAATTAGAGGACATTTTTGTCTTTCTGAGAACTGGTATGGCACCCGAAGGCATGAAAGCTTTAGAGAAGAAGTAACTTGCTATTCACGCGGACCCATTCATGTTAATTAGTGGTGACTTGTACAAGTTAGGAAGAGATGAGGTGTTACGCCGTTGTGTCTTGGAGCATGAACGAAAGGACGAATGGAAGAAGCACATGGTCATATCGGCAGGTGGCCATTATGCAGGTGATGTAACAGCGCATAAGATCCTATTTTTGGGTTGTGGTGGGAAACATTGTACAAGGATTGTAAAGAGTATTGTAAGACATGTGACCATTTTCAACGTCTCGGTCGACTAGGACAAAGGGATGAGATGCCCCTATGACCAATAACGAGTGCAGAACCCTTTGAGAAATGGGAAATTGACTTTTCGGGCCTATCTCACTAGCCACATGCAGGACTGGATCGCATTATATCATCACTTGTATAGATTATCTTACCCGATGGGTAGAAGCAAAGACCTACAAAAGGTGATGCATATGGCTACAAAGAGCATGGTTCTTATGGGAGAATGTCCTTACAAGGTATGGTTGTCCTTTAAGTTTAACAAGTGATAGGGGCACACATTTTTTAAATGAGACAATACAAATTATTTTAGACAAGTTTATGGTTGCCCACCATAAAACTACACCCTATCACCCTCAGGAAAATGGGACTATTGAGGATTTTAACAAGATCTTGAGCCACACATTGACCAAGATTTGTGATGTTGGGAGGAAAGATTGGGATGATAAAGTATCTACTATTCTTTGGGCTTATAGAACAACATACAAAAGATTGAACAAAGCCACACCTTTTCAATTGGTGTTTGGCGTGGAAGTTGTTCTGCCTCTAGAATTTATGTTACCTTCCTTGCGCATTGCACACACTGGAGGTCTAGCTGATGAGCAAGCCTTGGAAGAATGGATTGTGAAGATGGTTCAGCTAGATGAGCACCGAGAAATCACACACTGGAGTCTAAAATAAGAGAAAGTACACCAAAATGCATGGCATTATTGGCACATCAGGGATAAGAAACTTGCGTTGGGATAAATGGTACTTCTATATGACTCCAAGTTTTTCTCGCCATCCAGGAAATCTCAAGGTGCATTGGTTGGGGCCATATGTTATCACTCATATACTTGAGTCAGGTGCTTGCCAGTTGGAAATAATTGATGGCACACGGTTTCCCGGTTACTTTAATGGGAGTAGGTTGAAGCCCTACTATAAATAAGTCTTCTTGGTGTTTGTAATAAGGTAGTATTGCCAGATACATTAGGTTTCCCTTTATGCATTTCCTTAATGTATTTCTTTCATCGTTGCTATGCTTTGTCAATTTTAGCTCTTGTTTTTGTAATAAGCACGCTTGCGTGCATGAAACTAACTACAATATGAAGCATGTTGATGCGCAGAGGACTGCACATCCTTTTCATGTGGGGTGGATTTTTGGTGACTCTCAGGGATATGTTGTGAAGATGTCATGTTGTGGGTGTTGAAAGAAGGTTGCTAAGGGTAACTAACAAAAGATTGCTTCTCAAGATAAGAAAGGATGAATATGGATAAGGGAAAGTATAACGCGAGGTAAGCGGCAGCCATGGTAATTACCAGGAGATCATGTAGTGACGAGGTACTCGGGCGCTAAGGTGCACGCTGAAGAGAAGTCTATGACAAAGGGTAAAGAGGCATGCTAGAAGGTTATAGCTTTGGCATGAAAATATACCGCACAGAAATGATAAAAATAGGTCATAAATGAGGAGAATTTGGTAGGTGGAGGAGTAATTAATGCAGCAAAAAGTAGAAATCTATATAAGGACGGGATGCGATTTCATTTTTACCCTTGCGACTATGAGAATTTGATAGAGAGCCTATACGTGAAGAGCATAAAGCTAACTGATTCAAGGTATGAAGCAAGCAAACCAGGCGTGGAGAAGAGATTTGTTTATTAGAAGGGCTTGGATCCCCTAGAAAAAGGGTTTGACAAAGCAGAGTAATACAATGAGTTAGGGTGTGCAAGTTCATGATTACAAATTAGGGCACGGAAGAATCTAGGTTAGGGTTCGAAGCAAATTACTCAAAACACACAGCAACTGACCTACAAAACAAAACCCTAAAAGAGAATGGCACCAAAGAAGAAAGTAGCACCGATAAAAGAAAAGAAGAAGGTGGTGGTGGAAGAAGAGGAGGAGATGGCCCCAGAGAGAAATTTCTCTAAAATGCAGTACCCTGAAGAAGTTATTGTGGGGCAGGAATGGAATACCCACATAAGACAGAGCAAGATAAGTGAATACAATCACCGAACCAAGTGAAAACCAAAAGAAGTTAGATGACCTGCTCACCTCTCAAACGAACAGTGCACTGAGGATGGCATGCCGATATATGATGATGCCGGGGAAAAGCTACTCAAGGGAAATGGTGTCTACCAGCTTTATGAGCTTCCATACTTTGGAAAGTATGCACCCTTGTACAAATGGCTGATGAGCCGAGTCCATGAGGACTTCTTCTACTTCGCAAGACGGAGGGTAAGACTGACACCCATCCTCATTACCACAGTTACTGGATTACGGGAAACGGGTGAAGACATTAAGACCAAATTAGCTGACAAAAGCACCATTTTGGAGACACAGAAGGCACTGGGCTATCAGAAAGGACCGCATGGGATGGACATTGACAAGTTGAAAAATTGTCTAGTAGTACAGGTAAAGGCACATCTAACCACAAAGTTGAATGACCAAGAATGTTGGTCACAAGTTAATTCTATGTGGTTGCATGTGGCCAAGCACATGTCAGAGGGAACCACTTATAACATCGTTGGATTCATTACAGAGTGGATAGTCGAGGAAGTGCGCGAAGGGAGTAAGATAAGTTTTGGTTGTATCTTACTGAGTTTAGTCTTCATGGAGATCAGGGTACCTAATGGCCCAAAAGAGAACATATGGGAATACCCCATGAATCATAAGTCTCTAGCTGAGTGATTCAGCAAATATCTTTGCAAAGGGTTGATGACGGAGGAGGTTAAGGAGCGCACTGAGATGTGGTATGATAGGCTTTGTATGATGTTTGGGGAAGAATGGTACATACCCAAGGATTTTCCCTCGGTCCGGGAAAATAGGTATAATTTGTAGTCTACCATTTTTATGTATTGTGTGCTTCCCAATGGTAGATGGGTCGTGGAGCCCCTGGTGCAAACTTCCATATGCATTTCCCGCATAGTACTTCCAAGTTGCAGTTCATTAGTTCACCAACACACACACGGAGGTTGGTATTTAATGCAGACAAGGTGGACTATGAGTATCACACCCTGAGAAAGACTTATGGATATCCAGGAGGAATGCATACAATGAGAATAACATCTCGAAAATCTTAAGCATTAAGCTAGAGATAGTGGCCATCATGCGGATATCGGGGCCACGCTAATATACCTCCAATTGAAGCCTAAAATGGAGAATAACAAGTATGTGGAGAATGAATTCATGCTTCTAGGGCCACTGAAGGGAAATCATACTATGGAGAACATTCGATGCCTAGGCCCTCTGCGCCCAAGCAAGATGATGAGGAAGAGGATGAAGAACTCCGAAGATAGTGGTGGCCTGGTGCAAAGGAGGAAGCAGCCATCTGGGCAAGAGGGGGAGCGTGTGACAACTCCCTAGGGAGAAGGAGCTACGGGGGAGGAGTAGGGTGCACAAAGATTTAAGAAGGTGTTTAAGTGCACAAGGGCGCAAGGAGGAACCCCACAGGTGAAGGAGCTAGAGGAGAAGAAACGAAGAAAACTTAGGCTGAGCAAGGAAACAGAGGAATCTAAGGAGAAGGTGCCTTCATCTCCAACTGAAGAAGATCCTCAACATGAGGAGGAGAAGATGGAAGGAGAAGAAGGGGGTCAATCAAAGGCTACACAGGACAAGGGTGGGGATACATATGGTATTCCCAACCTTGATGTAGCCATTCCAAGAGGACCTTGATCCCATCAAACAAGGGAGGATGCCAAGGCACATGCCATGGGGTATGCAGAAGACCCAAAGCTGATCATTCGCACTTGGTTCTAGAGTACCATCGAGCAGAAGGATTTATTTGGATGGGTGCTCATGGATGAGGACAAGGTGACTCTGCGCACAAGGAAGCAGCTCTCATGGTCTATGCACATGCACATGGATGAGCCCGACTTTGATGTCGGTGAAGAATTGTGCACATCAAGGTGGTTGAAGAAGGCACCTGAAACGTGCCACATGACAATCAAACCAACAATGATGTCAGATGAGCAGGTGAGCAATGCTCTAGTGAAAGTATCCTCTAAAGTAGCAAGAAGAAACATAGATAAATCTACTACCATCAAGGTGCTGACAGAGAGATTAAAAGCCAAGGATGTGGAGATAGCGTGCCTAGTCCAAGAAAAGGACTTAATCAAAAGAAAATATGACACTTTTGTTAGTATGGTAGAGGAAATTGGAGATGATGTTCTAAAGGTACACCCACATCTAGAATCTCGGGTACCAAAAGAATTTCCTTCTGTAATGCACTATGTGAAAACAATGATAACATTAGTGTTGGAGGATGAAAAGGTGCACATATCCTCACAGCCCAAGGACTTTGGGGAAAATACAAAAAGGTGCAAGGCTACAGTAGCTAGGAAGATTACTACTTATGAAGGTCTACTGCAAGCCACCCATGACAAATGAAGAAGGTCAATCATGTGCTAACCATATGCATAGCCCCAGATGCACTGATCATAGTGAAAACCTTGGAGGAAGAAAATGAGGTCCATAAGGTGATGAAGGATGCTTCCCTAGGCCACGCTGAATGCTTAGTCCTAGTAAAGAAAAAGTGCGAGGCACTAGCTACAGTGTAGGCACCGCATAAGGAGAGGTTGGAGGAGCTAGGAAAGCTCATTGCTCAGAAGATGGATGTACTGGAAGGGGTGCAAACCTCTATGTCAAGCATAATGCTTGTAATACAAAATGAGCAAGGGAAACTCTCCATGGAAGAGCTACAGTCCATCATTGCAGATATGCCTGAAATAGCAGGAGTAGTGCTAACAATGACATGGGAGAACCTGGAAGTAGATATCAAAGAAGAATATCCAGAGTTGCTGCTTCAGGATGAGACAGAGGGGCCTGAGGCCTAAACAGTTTTGTTAGCTGTGTATATCTTCTTCAAAATTCTTATTCAAAATTCTTTATTCAACTATTCTTTATTTATCCATTCTATGTATAAGTTTTGAGCATTGCCATTTTTGAGGTGACAATGAGATTAGTGTGGGGTAATGTTGATCAGAGAAAACACTTAGTTGAACTTGCACACAGAGTCCGCACGGAAGAATGGCACAGGAGAAAAAGCGCGAAGGTATAGGAAGGCATCACGCGTGGAGGTGTAGAGTAAGACTCTCAAGGACTTAGCTGATTTTGGAGATCAGGTCTATTCTTAGATATTGGCGTGCAGAGTACACAAAGCAATGCCGAGATTTGTGTGCCACTCTTCATGGAGATTTTGGAAGGACATGTCAACTCACTCTTGCATGGGCATAAGTTAAGAATAGATCCATCACTTCAGTTAACTATCAAGCAATCTATAGATAGCATACTTGCATGTATGGCTATAATTGTAAAAGGCACGTGGTCAGTTATTATCATGCGACCTATTTCTGGTAGTGTTAAGTGGTGAAGGGTTAGTTTCCCATCCTATATATATGCAATGAATTACTTAGAGAATATATAGAGACATATATAGAGATATGGATGGAACCATATGTTTGGAGGAATGGAAAAACACGAGTACATGTGACTAGATAATTGTAACAGATCCATGTGCACATGCTTGGTATTGTATGAAGCTTCTGTATTGTTGGTTCAATGAATAGATAAAGGAAATTGGCCGAACAAAGTGTGTGATGTGTTTTATCAATGCATGTTATTATTTTCATGATGATTTACCTTTAGCGCTTATAGATCTGGTTGGATATAAATGGTGAAATGGATGTATTAGTTCCTAAAATATATGTTTATTGTTTTATCATACCACCATTATGCTACTGCAACTCTTAATAGGAACCCGATACCTTTGCGCTTCGGGTGAGCACTCAGCCTAGGCTAAGTGATGTGCTAGTGTGACTAGGTGTTAACTAACAATTCTAGGTTGCATCATGAAGGATATAGAAGTCCTCATGTGCCCCACGTAAGAAGAAGGGAAAGATGAGGAGGAGGTCAACTAGGTGGTTGAAGACACTATCCCACGAGGATGCAAATGTAACCACATAGAAAGAAGAGGGCACACTAGCGCACGAGGATATCGGTGAGCATGCAGTGCACACAAGGAAGAAGAAGTGATAGGTACTCAAGACTTGGGTTATATGAATGACCCTACAAAAATTATTTGAACCCATTTTTAGAGTACACTACCGAACAAATAGTTATATGGCTGGGATTAGATGGACCCTAAAATGGCCAATACACACACTCACAAGCAACTATCTTGGGGCATACAGACTCACATGGATGAGCCTGATTTTGATGTCTATGAGGAGGTGTGAACTTTGAAGAAGATGAGGAAGGCACCTCATATGTGCCATATGAACATTAAGCCAACCTAGTTTTTAGATGAGCAGGTAAGCAATGCTTTGATTAAGGTGTCCACAAAAGTAGCGTCATTGAAATATGGATAAGGCGGAAATAATTTGGGTGCTACTGGAGGATAAAAAGGAAAAGGACACAGAAATCAAGTGCCTTACTCAAGAGTGTGATAATGTAGTCACAGAGGCCCAAAATGTAAAGATGATGGTGGAGCAGATTGCAGATGAGATTTTACTACAGAGGCTTGAGTTTTAGGAGAAGGTGCCTCAGGACTTCAAGTCTGAGTTGCACTATCTGTGCACAATAGTTCACCTACTTTTGGATGAGGGACCAATGCACCTCCCAAGAAAAAGGATACAGGGGAAGAAGCAGCAAGAGCAAGGGCCACTATTGATAGAAAAGTTTCAATATATGAGGTCAGTAGACAATAAAATTAGGTCACACTCCCCTTTGGTCCCTCAACAAATTAGCACCCTTCATCACATTAACCTATCCATGGCCCCCTTCACTCCACTAATATTAATTTAATTAAATTAATTCATTATCGTCACCATATTTATTATTTAAATATCTTAATTGGGATAATGTCCACATATATCTCACCTAGACACCTAATCAAGCCAACTCACCCTAAGACCTATTCTTAGTAAGTTGCCATAACTAACTAAGACTTACCCACACCCTAAAAATCAATGCCTACATTCCCTCTAACCACATTCCTGCATGTTTATAAGAAGCTTCTAGTATAATCTGTGGGTTAACAACACGAGATCCCAAAAATCAAGGGGATCTACCTAGTTTAGAAAACCTAGGAAATCCCGCCTTGACCGACGCCGGTTAAGTCGAACCATCATCGGTCACCTTTTAACCCCCAAAACAACCTTATTTTGGAGGTTGGAAAAAACATTGGCACATTCCTAAGAGATATCACATCTTCTCGAGAATGAATTTCAGTGAGAACACACATGCAAGGAAGGAGATCAAGCATTTTCTCCTACACAACCATCCAGCACTCACCCCAGCAAGGATTTGATCCAACCAAGCAAAAAGGAATGCACATGCAGCCCATGCAGAAGCTTTCCTACATTTGGTGATCATCTACAGCCTTCAACCTCTTACCAGCACCTTCATTCCTCACTCACAGGCATCCAAAACTAGGTTCCAAGTAAGTAGAATGTTGTACTCCTCTGGTTCATTGGTTTCATCATTATATTGTCATCCTTTGTTCTCTTAGCCATCCACCGACCTCTATTAACACTCACCCCTTCATATCCCAATTAAAACTTTGCCAAATCCCACCCAAACCACCCAATACCTCATTCTGACCAACCAAGTCTTTTTCCAATCACAAGGAGACCAAAATCTCATTCTCGTGGCATTCCTAGTATTCCATAAGTAACCAACACTGATTTTCCCCAACTGGCATCAGTCACCCTTAACCGGCATCGTCTCTATATTTACCCATATAACATAGACAGTTGACCTATCCACCTATTCCCACATCACCCTTATCCACCCGTGACCTTCCCGAGACCTCTGTCTCGACCTGGAGAGACCCATAACCAGATTACTTGACCCTAGGATCTTATTTTAACTTAGTCTCTGTTAGATTAGATCTTTCTTATTGTATTTTGGATGAGATACCCAAATAACAAGAATGATCATCCCCCATCGTTAGCCCCAATCACCAATAGGGTTACCATGACCCTTCCACCTCCATATACGTAGTATCAGCAGCCTCATGTTTCATCTATTATTCACTCTAGGTACGTACCCCCTATTTCACTACCTTCTTCTCAATCAACCTACACGATAAAGACACCATATATTGGAATGACAACCCCATTTTATGCCCAAAACCAACCCTCACATGCTATAGGAGGTACCCAATCATCACAACCTACCAACGACCTAATAAAATTGATGATTGATAAGATGTAAACATTGGAGGCATTGGTTTCTGGCTCCCGCAACACTCTCACCTATGATGAAATTTGCAACAAGCCCATCCACCCATCCATTCCTATTCATCCATACCCCATACATTGGGAGATGCCTAAATTCAACCACTTTAATAGTAAGGAAGACCCACAACAACATTTGTAGTTGTTCAAACATGGGTGCTACTTAATTGCTCACGATGATGCTTTACTCTTAAGGACCTTTCCCATGTCTCTGACTAGACCTACATTAGATTGGTATAGTGGGTTACCTAGACACTCTATATTTTCATTTAATCAGGTAGCCCAAGCCTTCTTGGATCACTTCTCCATCAATATCATCAAGAAGGTTACCATGACTGACCTATACTCCATGCGTCAGTATGATGATGAATCTATCACATATTTTTTCACTCATTGACATAACCTGATCAATCAACTCACCTTCCAACTACCACAAAAAAACTCATCGAGCTCTTCACATGGGATATTGCTATACATATCTCATCGACCCCGTAGGTTTAGAATTTCGAACATTTGATGAAACATTCACCATGACACAAAAGATAGAAATTTGGGCTATCTAAGAGAAGAAAATCAAACTCAAGACTCCGTCGCTCGATACCATTTGTTGGACCACGATTGCCATTAGACAAAAACCCATAGGTGTTATTCTCCACTACAATCACCAAAGTTAGGATCTACGAGAGGCAGTTAGTCCATGTCACAAAAATCATGGGGAGCGTTGCACACACATGGCAACAAATGATACCTCTTCTTCTTCTAAACCGCAAAACAATTATTCAAAGGTTAAGGGCATCGCTAACGCAGATGGTACTCAAAGTCGGTCCGGCTCATCCATCAAATCAAAGCTACACCCTCATCTAATCTCTCGCCCATTCAGAAATTTCAATTCATATGAGAATAATAGAAATACACCCCAATTGGGGAGCCCTACTCTTTTGTCTTAGAAAAGTTCATCAAAGTTGGGGCCATCACCCTTCCACCTATAAAACCACACACTGGTTTTGACCCTGCTCGCCCCATGCCCACATGGTATAAAGAACATGACTTCTATAATTATCATCGAGTAAAGGGTCATAGTGATGGAAATTGCATCACTTTCAAAAACATTGTCCAAGAAATGCTTGAGAAAGGCGAGTTAACTATGGATAATCCTAATGCACCTACCAACAAAAACCTACACATCTTCAAGAAACCATTTCCCAATCATGCCCCTTCATCTAATCAAACCGGTGAGGCCTCAACTCATGATACCCATACCCATGAGGTCCACGCTATTTTTAGTGACGCACTTGTTGCCTCCCAATTACCCCATATTCCTTTCATATAGGAGATTCTAGCTGGAAATTCTCCTTTCACATCGGAACTAACCTCCCATGTTCCTTCACCCACAGAGGAACACCTTTCACCTCCTTCCTCACCTGTGGAGGATCCTTCCGCTAACATCAAGACCATTTCACCTTTGGCTTCTCCACCTAGAGAACCGATACCCATAGTACTTCTTCAGTTCACAGAGGATACTTGTTTGCCTCCTCCACCCATAGAGGATCTCCCATCATCTCCTCCACCTATAGAGGAGCACCCATCATCTCCTCCCCTATCACAGACCTAGTTGAGATACATTTTCCTCTTGGTGAGGATTCTCCACTAGCTACCCAAGATCCTGTAGACCTACTTTCAGCTCTCTTACCCACGAGGTGAAGCTAGTCAATTCCCTGTCTTTAAGACACATTTTATGGGAATTTCCATTAGGTCCTCATCAACTCCACCTATAGACGTGTCGTTCTCACATTTGGCCAATCACTTAGATTATGTGGATAGGGCCTTACTTTGGGGGTGCCTTTTTCTTCCTGTCTCAACGCAGATGTAGATGTCACTTGCTGATACCTCCACTATCTACCCAAAAATATTTTGACCAATCGAAATGAACATAACCACCTCTATCACAACTTCTTCCATGACACCCATCATAGCTCAACACACACCCTTACCCATAACCCAACCTACATCTAAACCCAAACCCACGCCTACAACATCTTCCTCGACTAAACCTATTACCACTTTAGGGGTCACCCAACCACCAGCCTTACTCATCCACCTATCAAACTAGATTTAGCTACATCCTCCAAAGTCAACACCACACCTACTCTGGCACCCAAACAAAAGAACCAAACCCATAGACCTCATAGCCTAGCTACACCGATCACACCTGCACCTGTCCCATCCATCTTAGGACCTTAGCTTCCCAGCATGGTTAAGAAACCTCCACCCATCAATAAACCAAAAACACAATAGCCCATCCCTTCCTTGCAAACCTCTAACTTACCCAAGCACCTGACACAACTTACACCCGCACCTACTGAGCATCTTTACCACCCATACTCCCAATACTCTCTATAATTTCTTCACCACCCACTACACTTTAGTCTCGGTCCCTCACACCCCCGCACGACCCATGTCATCTACCTTCACAACACCTTCGTTATCCCCATGGGTAACTCACCCTCTTCCCCATCTACTTTTCCTTCTAGATCTCATACACACATATCACCTTTACCCAAGAAGGTGCAATCTAAAGAAAAACTATGCAACCTCCCAATAAGGTAGTCAAAGCAACCATACACCCTCCTACCCATTCATCTACCATACCCCTACCCAAACAAACACGACCAACACCCAAGACTACTCCAACACCCAAAACCATGGCTCAACCCACTCCCCCTCCTACAAGGACTATTCCTCAACAATCAGTTGTACCTATACCCAAACCCACTTTCACCTCTCATTGCGACCCACTAGCGGGGTCCTATGCCAAAATTTTAACCAACCTCCTTGAGACTTCTATCATTACATTACTAATGCTCGGACCTTATGACCCCCTCAAACCCAATCGAAAGGGTTAGATGATACTGAAATTTTGCTCGCCATCATGTGCCGGGGCACGATGTGGAGAACCGCAAGGCCTTGAAAACCATCCTTATCCGAGATGTGTCCTCAAGAAGCCAACTTTTACAACGAAGACCTTCTCAATGAGGACCTAGCTTCACCAACACCCATTCCCATAGTCCTTCCCTCCTCACCGCCCACTCAAGTAAACATGACCTCCACCCCCATGCCTCCTAGAGCCACCTCCAAGATTCAAAATTAACATGGTTTGCATCAGATAACTTGCCGCACCATCACCTAAATTTTATTGTGCCCAACTCACTTCACAAGGATTTTCTCCTCCAGTAGGTTTTTTCCCATCATGTTGTTATACCACTCATCCTACACCTTCTCCATTTAACAACTCCCTCAAATCAATATGATACACATCGCTACACGTGCTTATAAGGATAAGGGAAAATAAAAGGTGATCGACTCACCAACCAATCCTATACCCAACATACCATTTGTACCCACACGTAAGATTACTATCCATGGACCCACATACCCCATTTATAATGGAGTCACACATCGCACCATGCTCAAACAATTACACCAATATCCCCTTAAAATGTCCTTATATGACCTCATCCAAACCTTGGAATCCCATCATCAAGATCTCATGGAGGTTCTTCAATCTATTGAGGTTTTTCCCAATGACCCTACACCTATAGCCTCCATTATCACACCCCATCATGTAGCCTCTCTTACTAAATTACCACCTTCATCTTCACCACACCCTACTCACAAAGTAGCCAACCTTAGTTTCTCAGAGGAAGAAATCGCACCACACCAAATGGATGACCTAGACCCATCCCTCTTCATCTTTTTCCACATCAATGATATATGTGTATGACGTGTAATGATTGATGGGTGCACTAATATTAATATCATTTCATCCCACACATTCACTCAAATGTGCATACCCGATAATTGCATGCATAAACATCCTGTCATTTTACTTTCATTCAATGATGCTATCACCTCCACATTAGGCACTATCATCCTCCACATTTGCATGGGCCCCACACTATCCCAAAATTATTTTACATCTTGGAGGGGGAATTCTAATATAACTTTTTGCTTGGCAGACCCTGGATTCGTGTCATGGGTTGTGTTCCTTCCACTTTGCATCGTTGTGTAAAGTTTGAACATGAAGGACACACTTATACCATTCCAGCTGATCCATCACCTTTTAAAACATGTAACATGCTTTACCGACCCAATGATGTGCTCATACCTATTAAGGTTTCTACCTCCGCGACCACCACCGCCTCACCTACACCTCCACTTACCAGCATAACCGCCGCCTTAACCACACATACCTCCTCTATTCCAACCACTTCCACAACTTCCGTGGCCAACCCATTAGCCTCCCAATCTGTTAACCCCACCTTTGCATCAACCTCGACACATCATCTATTCCAGCTACCCACATACCAACCATTGATCCCTTCGAAGGCATTTTTCAACACCCCACTGGGGAATATTACCTATATAGCATAAACACATTCCTTACTCCACAAGAGTATGGAAGCCTTCACCAACACCCATGTTATGATCACCATATAGGAGAATGTCTCCTTTATGGTCCTCCTCATCTCTATACCAGTCTCACCTATGGGGGACTTGATACTACCACTTACACACCCGAACCACCATCACAAACCCGCCCATTTTCCGTTGACTTCCAATCTCTCACCAATCACCATTTTTCCCACACCTTCCTACACCGATGTGCATGGAAGGGTTTTGGTTTTGGCTTTTACGAGCAAGGCTGCCATACTATTATTCCATGTACCACCCGCAAACATAATGACCATAGTGGTATCGGCTTTCCTGAACCACCTACCAAACAAGCCCGCATTGAACCCATCAAGGACATCAACCCTTCTCCACCTTCTTCACCCGCTCCACCTTCATCACCACCTTCACCGATGGAGTCTATGGATATTATGTGGATGTTCTCTTGGCCAAATCTAAGCACCTCTCGATCACCTTACCATCTTCAAAACCATCTTTGACCGTCTCATTAAATATTGCGTTCACCTTTAGCCTAAGAAGTGTGTCTTCATGGTTCTCTCAGAAATCTCCTAGGATTTATTGTTTCCTTACATGGTATAGAATTTGACCCTACTAAATTCAAGGCCATTCTAGAAATTCCTCCACCCACTAACCTTAGACAACTTCGTATCCTGCAAGGTAAGTTGCAGTCTATTCACCGTTTCATTTCACAATTATCTGATCGGTGTCAACCATTTCATCATCTACTCAAGAAGGATGTCTCCTTTAAATGGGATGATGACTACCACAAAGCTTTTGAGGCCTTAAAACAATACCTTCTCCAACCACCTATACTCATTCCACCTAAATATGATCAACCTTTCTACCTATACATCTCACTTACCGATCATTCCTTGGGAGCCATGCTCACTCATCGCGATGAACAACACAGGGAGTAGGCAGTTTATTACATAAGTTGTACTCTTTTGGACTATGAAACTCAATACACCCATCCTAAAAAACTTTTCTTAGCCTTATTTTTGTTTCCACCAAACTCCTCCATTACCTAATCAACCACAAAACCTATGTTGTGACCAACACTAACCCGCTACACTTTATGTACGCCAAACCTTATCAAAATCAGTGTTCCTCACGATGGCTTATGCTTTTAGCTGACCTTGACCTCAAATTCATTCATCAAAAGTCCATCAAGGGCCAAGCTATCACCAACCAATTGGCTAATGCACCTATTTCTAGGGATCAACCCTTTAATTTTGACTTTCTAGATGAGTCAATTGTTACCCTTTCCCTAGACGAACCCCCTTACTAAATGACACTCTTCTTCAATGGTTCAAAGTGTCAGCATGGGGGTGGGGCTGGTATTATCCTCATTCTACTTGATGGTGAACCCATGCCTTTTTCTTTCAAACTCAATTTTGAATGCACAAACAATATCACCGAATATGAAGCACTCATATTAGGTCTCCAAACTACTTATGCCCTAGATGTCAAATCAATCAACATCTTTGGTGATTCTCAATTGGTTATAAACCAAGTCAATGGTATATACCATTTTTGTAATGAGATACTTCAAAAGTATAAACATCATGTGGACATACTTTTGACCACCTTTGACCATTACGCCCTACAAATTGTCCCTCATTCAACCAACAAATTTACAAATACCTTGGCTCGTTTAGCTTCCCAAATACCCACTTCACCCACCGATTCTAAAATCTTTGTCACCGTACAATGACTCCAATCACCTTCTTACTTACCTCACAATGTTTCCTCCATTGGAACCATCACCCTTGACCCGAGTGACCTGTGGTATAAACAATACTCTGACTATCTTTCTCTCTCCATTTTACCCCCTGATCTCACCCGTAATGGATAACGTGCCTTCCTTAAAAAGGTCTCTCGTTATGTCATCATGGGGGGCCTCCTCTATAAGCACAAATTTGATGGTATTCTCTTACAATGCCTCACAAGTTCTGAAATTCCTTATACCATTAAGGAAGTTCATGATGGCATATGTGGAGGTCACTTCAATGGCCTTGTTGTTGCTAAGTGTATCCTTCGCCTAGGCTATTATTGGCTGACCCTTAACCTTGATTGTTGCAACTACGTCAAATGTTGTATAAAATTCCAACAACATGCCAACCTTCATCATACACCCATGCCTTACAGGTCACCCGTGACCTTTGGCCCTTCTCTTAATGGGGTTTAGATCTTGTCGGAGAGATTAACCCCCATTCTTCCCAACGACATCAATGGATCATCACCACTACCAAATACTACACAAAATGGGTGGAAGCCATACCACTCATCTCCATGAAAGCTAAGAAAATATGTGAGTTCATCAATCATCACATCATTTTTCACTTTAGTGTTCCTCATCGCATCATCACTAACAATGGAAAACAATTCAAAAACAAAACCCTGCAAAAACTTTGCAACGCCTTGACATTCAACTAAGTTTCTCATCACCTTATTACCCACAAACCAATGGCCAAGCTGAATCCACTAACAAAACCCTAAAAAAATTCTCATGAAAGTGGTTAATGATACTGGGAAGGATTAGCATATGCACATTCCTTTTGCCCTATGGGCATACCGCACTAGTATTTACACTTCCACTGCCACTACACCATTTTCTCTGGTCTATGGTACAGAGGTTGTTCTACCTCTCAAAGTCTAGATCCCTTCACTCTGCATTTCTCTCCATGACATGCTCAATGATGATGACTTTTTCTAGGACCATTTAGCACAACTGGAGTTATTAGAGGAACGCCATCTTAATGCTCTTGACCACCTTCAAGTTTACCAAAAACATATCAAACGTGCCTACGACAAACGTGTCCATGAACGAACCTTCTAAGTTGGTGACCTTGTCCTAAAAGAAAATCAACATGTAACCAAAGAAAAAAAGTAAACGGGGAAAATTTTCTCCTAATTGGCTTGGACCATACATCGTGACTCATACTTATGGATCATGTGCTTATCGTTTATCCTCACTTGATGGTAAACCCAAACCTGAGCCCCTTAATGTCTTGCATCTTCAACTGTTTTATTGTTGACTTGTAGTCCTACTTCACCTTTTGTCTCTTTCCATGCTCGTCCCTTGAGAGTTATCCACTTCATACACCTCACCAATGATTAAATAAGAATCATGTGAGTACCCATCATTTTTTATCTTCTCTTGAAATATGTGTACCACGAGTGCTACACATAACATGATTCTCATGGATACTTTTCATCTACCTTTAAATGAGATCCCATGGTCGTTCCAACCTACTTTTGAACAAGAATCATATTCTTCACCTTGGTCTTGTCCATGACTTCAAAGCCCCCACATGGGACCCAACTCCTTGAGTCAAACTTCTAACAAAAAGATGACTCCCTCAAAAGGACATCTTCCTCTCAAAGAATCCTTGATGTAAATAGACTACTCCTTTAAAGGAAAGCTATGTAAAGATAAAAAAATAGAGAGAGAAAAGTGGAAGCTTCCCGCATCGATCAACTTCACGAAGACCTCAAGGAGTTAAACTCCTCATCCCATATAGACTTCCCACATCGATCAGTCTATCTCAAATACAAGTCAAAAACAAAAAAAAAAATAGTCATGGACTTGCCCATTGTGATCTTGCATCTCTTGCCCAAAAATCATGCTATCTCATATCATACAAAATTAACAACCTTTCACCCTTTTCACAATTTCTACTCCCATTTCCCTACCGCCTCAAGGGACCTCTCGAAACCAAGACATTTGGTGATCATGTGACTACTTTTCACCGTAGAACAATCAATCATGCAATGTCTTTTGGGTCTTACATTCATCACCTCCTCCAAGGTGTGATCTACTTGGTATGATCCTAGCCAATCAGGTGGCTTTATTGCCCCCTCTTATCTTTTAGTCGTCTTTGTTTACATTTTGATTACCTTAAACAAGACTTGGTCCTCGATGCTTACCTTTGGGGTAATCTATCTTCTTCTTTTGCCACAATCAATATCACCTATATCACTTTACCTATAACCCACCCACACCTAACAGACCTAAACCCACAACATGCCTAAAACCTACTCACTCATTTTCATACCCCCTCATATTCTTCCCTAGCTCATGGGAGAACTACATCGGCCTGAGGTCCTTTTCACTGGGACTATGTAGGCAGCACTCCGAGGAATGTAGCCCTTGAAGGTTACCTCGGACACTCTCTACCCTAAACAACTCATCTTTCATCTTCCTAACATTACATCATACCCCACTTAGTTCCCCTTTTATATCCAAAATTGGAAATTAAACCACATACATAATAAGTTGCTTCATATTTTAATCCTAATTACAACATACATTTATTACGACTACCATTTCTCTACCATCATCATGCATACATTATAACACATCTCACACATGACCAATTTTATCATTCATTACACACAATAATAAATCACAACTTCAACTATTTTAAGCACAACCATGCCTATGACTCGACTCCACCATGCCTAACTAAACCCTGACTCAACCATGCCTATGACTCGACTCCACCATGCCTAACCAAACCCGACTCAACCATACCTATAACCCGACTCAATCCATGCCTAAACCAAACCTCGAATCCATGATGCCTAACTCACCTAATCTCTATCCATATCAAAACAACAAATCAAAAGTCTCATCAAAACATCAACAAATCAAGAATCTCATGTATCTCATCATATAAATAAATGTGTATCTCAATACAATATACATGGATATCCCATCATGTCTATCTCAAAACAAATCATCAACATGCAAGGTGATACTCAATACAAAATGTCATCGGCACGTAGGCCGGTCTCATATACAATAAAATAATAAACTAATACAAAATATCTTCGGCATACGCAGGCCGGTATATGCTCAAAATATACAAAACACTCTCATACATCCTCAATATCTTCAGCATGCAAGCCGGTATATATCAAAAATGATTACCATACATCAAATATTCAGGAGCCATATATCAAGCATCTCGGTGGATATCCTCCATAAATGTATCACATGTACCCTATGCCTCCTCGGCCCACCGTCCCGGTGACCGGCTTACATCTCCTCATCCATCGAGGTGGTGGTTGGGTCCCCGATAGCACCTCACCGGAGATGGTCTCCACGAGTGGTGGCATCTCCCCGATCTCGGCCTCAGAGCTCAACGGCCCCATGTGCTCTCCACACTTTGAGTGTGAGATCTAGTCCTCTCACTCGATGCCTAATGTGCCCGGTAATCTCCATAGGATAGAAAATCTATCCCAGCCACCATCAACTGGTAGTCGGTAGTATTTTCCTCACCTAGGGCATCTCGTAACCTAGATATAGGCATGGTCTATGGTGGCCCCATAGGCCTCGGCCCCTATACCTATCTTACGGGACCCTGTCCTACTCCTACGTCAGAACCGGGACCCGGTCCCCTGCAGTGCTCGTGGTGGTACCCCCGTCCTCGTGTGCCCGTATCTGGGCCTATAAGGCCCTAATCTATGCCTGAGCTATGGCCAACCAGCCCCTGTAACCCTATCAATTGTGCTCGTAAGGCCTCCACCTGACCATCATCCTCATCTCCATCTCCACCCCGCCCTAGCCATTATCTAGGTCATGACATGGGTAAGGCCAAGGTATGGGTAAAATAATGAGTCCCCAAAGGAGGATGAGGGTAGGTAGTTAAGGATGAGGTCACGAGGGTGAGGTAAATAATCAGGGTAAAGGTTGGGTGAGGTAAATGGTCGAGTAAAGGTTGGGTGAGGTAAATGGGCAAGGTAAAGGGGAGGTGTGGGAAAAAAGGAGGGATAGGTAGGGTAATAGGGTAAAATATTGGGTTTTGAGAAATGGGGGTTTGGGGTCATGGGTTTGTGCCACGGACAAGTGACCGACGTCGGTTAGGTTTGGTGGCGTTGGTAGGTTTGACTGTATCGGTCACTAAATAGGTGACCGATCTTTGGTTAAGGGTGACCGAGGTCGGTAAGAAATAACCAAAGCACCGATCGGGATGTGGAGAGTAAGGGGTCAAAAAGTGTCACAAGTTGGGTAATTAAGATGGGTAGGGGTAAAGTAGGGTGTTGGGAAATGATATGGGGCAAGTATGGGTGTGATAAATGTAGATTAATGTATTGTTCAGTATTGGATGTACGGGAGAGATATGCTACATATGTGGGATATGATTCCACCCTTCTCATGATAGTGTGTGGCACAATGACCCCGAGGAGTCAGTAACATGTGGAGGTGGTGGGCTTGAATGGGGTTCGACTCTATCTCGCATGCGGTCTTGTAGCCTAGTTTGATGGTCGTGCTCATCAATAGATGGGATTCCACGACCAACATGTTCCACCTACCGATGGGTGAGATCACTGTCACCCTGGAGGATGTGTTCAAGATTCTATGGCTACCCATATTGATACTAAAGTCTACTCTATCTCCTCTAAGTCCTCGAGAGGAGCTAGTCGATAAAGTGTTTAGTGAGGGATGGCCGAGTGACATTCCATAGTGCTAGCATTCGCTATGGAGAGATGTACCTAGCCCGTCTGGACGAGACGAGGCTAGTGGTTCTTTTAATGGAGGTAATGTGCTGATTTGAACTGCCAGATGTAGAGGGTGGAAGTTTTCCCTGATATTTGATGGGGGTACTCCATGACATGATGATAGATCAGATCCACTTTTCCTAGGTGCCAACATTCTTGGTGCATCTATACTAGGAGTTATGGGCATATGGACAGCTACACAGGTTCAGCCTGTGTTGTACATTTATACTTCATTGCTAGGCATACAAGAACATTGTGTGTGCATCCAGTGGGCATGCCCCGGGCCGATGCCTTTTCGCTAGGC
Source organism: Taxus wallichiana var. yunnanensis (assembly GCA_018340775.1). Taxonomy (NCBI): domain Eukaryota; kingdom Viridiplantae; phylum Streptophyta; class Pinopsida; order Cupressales; family Taxaceae; genus Taxus; species Taxus wallichiana. The sequence goes on from CM031236.1 coordinate 312,997,507, forward strand.
TATATATGAGTGGGGTATAGGTGATGGGTGGCCGTTATTGGAGAGCGGAGATTAGCCAGGCCCACACATGATGTGGCCTATTTCTGATGAATATTGGAGGGGTTATCTGGGGTGGATATAATTTGGAGGCCATATGTAGGCTTCCCCTCATATAGGTAGATACGTGATGAGCCAGCTGAGCTCCATCTATTGAGATAGATATAGAGTCACCATGTTGGGGAGCACGAGATGATCCTGGTTGATAGAGTCAGGTGGCAGTTTGGGATGTTATAGGATGTACCTCCACCCTTCCCATAGTATATGATAGACAATGTGGAGAGGCCCTTACCTCTACCACAGCATACAATGCCCATAGGGCAAGAGGAGCAGGTAGTGGACCGGTGGATAGATGATGTTGGGGTCACAGACATGTATAGATAGTGGTAGGTGGCTCATTTACGAACCATACCACCCACTGCACAGGGGCATCTAGATCTAGCCACCACCATGGTGCAGAGAGATGCCCTATAGGGTAGGTGGATACTCTAATTACCCAGTTAGGTATGGTGTAGATAGAGCTTGCGAGCTCAGAGGCAGAGGTAGCGATAGCACCTCACCCGGAGATGGTCTCCACGAGTGGTGGCATCTCCCGATCGATTGGCCTCGAGCTCAATGGCCCCCTGTGCTCTCCACACTATGAGTGTGAGATCTAGTCCTCTCACTCGATGCCTATTGTGCCCGGTACTCTCCATAGGATAGAAATTCTATCCCACCACCATCAGCTGGTCCTGGTAGTATCTGGCCTCACCTAGGGCATCTCGTAACCTAGATATAGGCATGGTCTATGGTGGCCCCATAGGCCTCGGCCCCTATACCTATCCTACGGGACCCGTCTCTGCTCCTACTGTAAATCGGGACCCGGTCCCAAAGTGCTCGTGGTGGTACCCCCGTCCCTCGTGCTCGTATCCGGCCTCGTAAGGCCCTAATCTATGCCTGAGCTATGGCCAACTAGCCCTATAACCCTATCACTTGTGCCTGTAAGGCCTCCACCTGACCATCATCCTCATCTCCATCTCCACCCCGCCCTAGCCATCTGGGGCTCTGCAACCTAGCCACACTGTACATGTAGCTTCGCTACTCGCCGCCTCGAGCTCGCAAGCTCTATCTACACCATACCTAATCGGGTAATTAGAGTATCCACCTACCCTATAGGGCGTCTCTCGCATCGTAGTGGTGGCTAGATCTCTGGATGCCTGGTCTCAGGTGGTATGGCTCGTAAATGAGCCACCCACCACTATCTATACCTGTCTGTGACCCCAACATCATCTATCCGCCGGTCCACTACCTGCTCCTCCTACCCTATGGGCATTGTAGGCTATGGTAGAGGTAAGGGCCTCTCCACATTGTCTCTCATATACTATGGGAAGGGTGGAGGTACATCCTATAACATCCCAAACCGCCACTCGACTCTATCAACCAGATCATCTCGTGCTCCCCAACATGGTGACCCTATATCCATCTCAATAGCTGGAGCTCAGCTAGCTCATCACGCATCTACCTATATGAGGGGAAGCCCACATATGGCCTCCAAATGATATCCACCCCAGATAACCCCTCCAATAGTCATCGAAATAGGCCACATCATGTGTGGGCCTAGCTAATCTCCGCTCTCCAATAATGGGCACCCATCACCTATACCCCACTCGTACATAGCCTAGCGAAAAGGCATTGGCCGGGCATGCCCACCGGATGCACACACAATGTTCTCGTATGCCTAGCAATGAAGTATAATGTACAACACAAAGCTAAACTCGTAGTAGCTGTCCATATGCCCATAACTCCTTGTATAGCTGCACCAAGAATGTTGGCACCTAGGAAAAGTGGATCTGATCTATCATCATGTCGTGGAGTACCCCCATCAAATATCGGGGAAAACTTCCACCCTCTCGCATCCGGCAGTTCAAATCAGCACATTACCTCCATTAAAAGAACCACTAGCCTCGTCTCGCCCGCATGAAAGCTAGGTACATCTCTCCATAGTGAATGCGCAAGACTATGGAATGTCGCCTCGGCCATCCCCTCACTAAACACTGCACAACACTAGCTCCTCTGAGGACTTAGAGGAGATAGAGTAGACTTTAGTATCCAATATGGGTAGCCATAGAATATTAAACACATCCTCCAAGGTGACGGTGATCTCACCCATCGGTAGGTGGAACATGTTGGTCGTGGAATCCCATCTATTGATGAGCACGACCATCAAACTAGGCTACAAGACCGCATGCAGATAGAGTCGAACCCCACTCAAGCCCACCACCTCCACATGTTGCAGCTCCTTAGGGTTCATTGTGCCACATACTATCATGAGAAGGGGTGGAATCATGTCCCACATATGTAGCATATCTCTCCCTACATCCAATACGAACAATACATTAATCTACATTTATCACACCCATACTTGCCCCATATCATTTCCCAACACCCTATTTTACCCCTACCCATCTTAATTACCCAACTTGTGACACTTTTGACCCCTTACTCTCCACATCCTAATCGGTGCTTTGGTTATTTCTTACCGACCTCGGTCACCCCTTAACCGGCATCGGTCACCTATTTAGTGACCGATACGACGGTCAAACCTACCAATGCCGGCCAAACCTAACCGACGTCGGTCACCGCGTGGCACAAACCCATGACCCCAAACCCCCATTTCTCAAAACCCAACATTTTACCCTATTACCCTACCTATCCCTCCTTTTTTTCCACACCTCCCCTTTACCTTGACCATTTACCTCACCCAACCTTTACTCTGACCATTTACCTCACCCAACCTTTACCCGACTATTTACCTCACCCTCCTGACCTCATCCTTTACTACCTACCCTCATCCTCCTTTGGGGACTCATTATTTTACCCATACCTTGGCCTTACCCATGTCATGACCTAGATATTTGGACCTGGACCATCGCTAGTGACCTTTGACCTCACATATTTGCTATACCTTGCGGTACTGTTACCTGTGTTGTTGACCTAATGACCTTACCTAGAATTTTTTCATGACCATTTATCCTAACCCTACCTTTGGTGTACCAGAACATACCTAAACGTTCCTGCACCTAACCTACATTGTGTTTCCTGACCATATCCTATACCTTGGATACCAAAATCACTTCAACCTTGTTTGGATAAACCTATTGACCCTAGACGATTTAGATTTTGACTTCTCTTCAACCCGGTAGCATGCTACAGTTTATACATGTGCGTGCATTTGACTATTGCTACCTTTGACCCTGACCCATTACCTAGATTTCCTGAGTAGACCTTTAACCCTTTTTCCCCCCGTTAACCACCTTCCCCTTTCTCACATTTACCTTTTATCAAACCACTCTCGATTCTACCTTCTACCTCATCGGTTCCTAAATTGAGGGGATCACCTTCACCCACACATGGGGCAACTACATCTTATTTTTGTTAGCATTTCTTACCAATACAAGCTATGCAACAAAAAGGGGCAAAATGTAGACACTAAAATTAGGTCATACTCCCCTTTGGTCCCTCGACAAATAAGCACCCTTCATCACATTAACCTAGCCATGGGCCCCTTCACTCCACTAATATTAATTTAATTAATTTAATTAAATTAATTCATTATCCTCACCATATTTATTATTTAAATATCTTAATTGAGATAATGTCCACATACATCTCACCTAGACACCTAATCAAGCCAACTCACCCTAAGACCTATTCTTAGTAAGTTGCCATAACTAACTAAGACTTACCCAAACCCTAAAAATCAATGCCTACATTCTCTCTAACCACATTCCCGCATGCTTACAAGAAGCTTCCAATCTAATCCATGGGTTAATGACACATGATCCCAGAAAATTAAGGGGATCTACCTAATTTAGAAAACCTAGGAAATCTCTCCTTGATCGACATCGGCTACCTTTAACCATCGCCAGTTAAGTCAGAACCACCGTCGGTCACCTTTTAACCCCCAAAAAAACCTTATTTTGGAGGTTAGAAAAAACATTGGGACATTCCTAAGAGATATCACATCTTCTAAGAATGAATTTCAGTGAGAACACACATACAAGGAAAGCATTTTCTCCCGCATACCCATCCAACACTCACCCCAAAGCAAGGATTTGATCCAACCAAGCAAAAATAAATGCACATGCAGCCCATGTAGAAGCTTTCCTACATTTGGTGATCATCTGCATCCTTCAACCTCTTGCCAGCACCTTCATTCCTCACTCACGCGCATCCAGAACCAGGTTCCAAGTAAGTAGAATGTTATACTCCTCTGGTTCATTGGTTTCATCATTATATTGTCATCCTTTGTTTTTTATCCATCCACTCGACCTCCATTAACACTCACCCTCCATATCCCCATTAAAACTTCACCAAATCCCACCCAAACCACCTAATACCTCATTCCAACCAACCAAAGTCCTTTGTGCAATCACAAGGGAGACCAAAAGCTCATTCTGTGGCATTCCCAAAGATTCCACAAGAATAGTGCACCGGTTTTCCCCAACCGGTGTCGGTCACCCTTAACCAGCATCGGTCTCTATATTTACCCATACAACCCAGAACAGTGACCTATCCACCTATTCCCACATCACCCTTATCCACCCGTGACTCGCCTAAGACATCATGGTCAAAACCGTAGAGACCCAAAACCAATTATTTGACCTTCAGATCTTATTTTAACTTAGCTTGTTAGATTAGATATTTCTTATTGTATTTTGGATGAGATACCCAAATCATTTCAATTATGATAGGATTTACTTTATTACCCACATTAAATTGTTTTAAATAGTGGACTAACAGTCATCTAGGAAGTATCACACTTCCTAGATCTAGCACACGCTAGGCAGTTCACTACACATATTGTTTAACTCTTTCTGGTGGTCTTGTTTTCCATTACAGGTAGTTCCTCCTAGCCAAAAGGAATCTCTCACAATCAACTATGGATTCAGAAGTCATACACGTGCAACAACCCATCAACCAACATTTCAATAGGTATTCCTCCTGTTGGTATCCAAATTTGTTCTCCTTTTCGGTCTAAAAAGACACACGTTATGCCATGGAGCTTAAATATAGATTATACCATGTTGTATGTCATTGGTAGCAGTGGATATGGTCTAGCTAGCACTCAATTTTGTGGAGAAATGGATAGCACATCAATAGGACTTGATCTTGTCCTAGTTGTTTTAGGTTGTTCCTTATAACCAAGGTAAGAGGACCTATTTTGTAACCTTGTAATGGTGAAGGAGATGAAGATGTCCTTCTCTTTTCTTGAAATTCTATGATGGAGACCTTGATGAAAACATGATCAACACCCCAGATCTGAACTCTCACAAGTTTTCACTTCTCAAAACATGGGTATGTTCTCAAAACAAGGCAAAGGTTACTAGAGACATTAGAAATCCTGATCAGTTATGCATACTTTTGCAAATAGATTTTGATCTTCTATGGGTATACACATGCAAATCAGGGATAGTATATGATAGGATCTTTGTTGTTGGATGATTTTTTGGTGGGAGATTGATAAGACAAACTGGAATAGATCAAATCTTTGACAATCTGTACAATGCTTGAACAGTATCAGATGAAATGCCTAAAATAATTAGGATGTTCTTTCAACCAGAAGAGGCACAGATGGAAACCTAGGTTGCACTCTTCATACAATATTTGAGAACTCACCACAAAATCTTGAAGTAAATAACTCAATTAAACACAAAAACTCAAGATCAAACCACACATAAGGTGCCCCCAAAGGCTTATAAGAAATCACTGTAGTCAAGGAAGGTAAAGTGATTTTAAATTTGTTTATATCCTTATCGATGAAGGCTCTTCCGAGTATGAGATTGCAAATGACACTAAACTATCAACCAAAAATGGAGATCATGTGTGATTCCCGTTGGTCGTCCGATAGGACTTTACAAAGAGCAATGAATGGGGACAAGAAGTCCCTCCTCTTTAATGGGAGAGGTTCCCTTATTCAGAAATGAACCTATTTACAAATGTACAAAACATGATTTGTTGGTTAAACTTGGATATTACGAAAGTGTTTTCTATGAAGATCATCAATTACAAAAGGACTGAGGAAAAAGAGTATGGGAAAGAGCAGAAAGGCAACATGCAGAATTATAGATATCAGAGTAATTCTTTATGTATGCGAAGTCACAGTAAATTGAAACAAGATCATTTGTATTGGATAAATAAGATGGAATTCAGAGACACAAAGTTCTGTAAATAACATCTGCTAGAACACAAAGTTTCTTAACATAACACAGATTCATTAATCAAGGACACAAAGTTCCTTCTTGGTTATACAAGATCACCAGGCTTGCAAAGTTGAAGAGTATGCAATCGGTGAGACTAACAAACTTGAGACAAATGATCTTCACAAAGAAAATAAATGAAAGCTTAGGAATAACGGAGATCAGATAGACAAAGAATGGAAAGTCCTTCTGTATTGATTTCTTTATGATATATTTACACTTTTCAGAAAATAAGCCAAGTTCTTCCTTCTTCAAAATGGCATGGAAAGGCCATTATATAGCTTACAAGTCAGTTACTCTTTGTAACTACTTCTTTTAACTAAAGATTAGTTAAGGATTGCCAATCGCAATACCTCAACCTATTACAATGAATCCGAGAAAAAGAAATAGAAAAGAAGAGAAGAATAAGGAGAAGAAGACAGGTGGTCGGTCACTGAGAGGGACCCACTGACTTCAGAATTCGCTGCCTGAATCTCTTCAACGCCTCAGCTATATCTCTGCCATGAGGGACTGACGTGTTAGTCGTAGACTGAGTCCAAAATCCCAGACACTTCTCCATCTCTTTATCAAACTTGACATGAGTATGATAATCTTTTTTCTTCTTCAATGGCAGATCAAGAGAGCAAATCTCCTTCATTTTCTCCTTCGAGATGGAACTTTCCTTGAATAAGTTATCTTTGACAAAATATCTAAATTGAGCTTTGATTTCTTGCAAGGAAAGGGAAGTACTGTAAGTCTCGTCTCGAAGATGACAAAGTGTATTTCTTTGAAAACAGAGATAACCAAGTGTCTTGAAAGCTTCACCCTTCTACCAACCTGTTCTTGATTCTCCCAAAGCCTCCTCCGGGACTCGATCTTCCACTCCACGTTGTAGACCCGGGACTTGACAGATTATCCTTTGCATCATCAAAGACTTTACTCGCCAACAAAAATTCTCATCTGCTGTCCACGAAATTTGATCTTCATATTGATAGTCTCGAGCCGCAACCTAAACTCGGGAAGGAATTACAGAGAAAAGGGATACACGCGCAGGAAATTAGGTTGCAAGGGCAACATGGAAACAATGTGAAAAATGCAAAGGGGGAATACCCGTTATATAGCCGTTTAGGAGAGAGAAAGGCCATGAATGCGCATTTAATATATATACCCACCAATTTGAATAAGCAGGATATTCGGGTAAAGCGGTAAAAACTGGCATGAATGACACTTGGTTCATTAGGGACATGTGAGACGTGGATGCGTGAAACACGTGGCTCGGCCGGTTCGGGCGAGGTGGGGAAAAGATGCACAAATGTCTTTTGGGACACGCGGGACATGAGTGCGCGAAGTGCGTGATTCGGGCGAATCGGCCGAAAAGGTTCCAATGGGTCCGAAAAAGTTTGGGACATTTGAGACGAAAATGCGTGAAGTACGCGGTTCGAGAGTTTCAGCTGAAAATGGAACAGCTTGCACAATTTGATTTGGGACATTTGGAACACGAAAGCGTGAAGTACGCGGTTCGGGAGTTTCGGCCGAAAATGGAACAACTCGCACAATAAGTTTTGGGACACTTGGGACGAAAAGTTCCGACGGGCCCGAAAATGGAACAACTTCGGGGATTTCGGCCGATCGGGGAACAGAACGCACTTTTGAAATTGGGACAGTTGGGACAAAAGTTCCGACAGGCCCGAAAATCACACAAAATGACCCAAAAACGTAGATTTTCTCAATTTCACGACTTAGGCACTTTAGAGAAAAACACTTAAACTCAAAATTTTGAAATTTTTACTTTCATCAGAGCAGGGAATTTTGAGTGGACAACAACTGGCTCCTTCTGGGGATGACTTGGCATAAATTCAAGGAATGAGACAAGGCAAGAACTTAGACAAACTTAGGGAAGCAGACCAGTACCTTATCCATTGGGCAACGGAGTCAAAAATAGACCAAAACAGAGGACAACACACCAAAACAAAAAGAAAAGAAAACAAAAACACCGTATGCATGTAATATACAAGGACTCCCTAATCACCTAGGACTTGAACAACTTGAGATACTACCCACTATAAGGAAGTGGGAGAGAAGAACCATCCATGTAATCAAGATAAAAGGAATTCTCACCAGCAAAGTGTCTAATCTTGAAAGATCCGAGCCACAGGGAATCAAACTTTCCATGGCTGCCACGAGGTTCATGTCTTTTGTCCCATAACAAAGACAAAGTGTCTCCAACTTGAAAATCTTTGAACCTAGCTTTCTTGTCAAACAGGACATTTACCTTCTGCTGGTGAACAGATATCCTATCAGCAACCATCAATCTGTCCTCATTCAATTTGTGCAGGTACATAATTCTCTTATCCAGAGCATCTCTGAAACTAGTATCTTCAATGGCCTTCATTAGGTGCAAGGCTGGCAGTTCCACTGTCACTGGCAATTGAGCTTCTACTCCATATACCACTTGAAAAGGAGACATTCCAATAGCTCTCTTTGGTGTAATCTGTCTGCCCAAAGAGCATCATAGAGCTTCTTGTGCCAGTTTCGTTGAGACTCATTTACTAACTTTCTTATAATAGTCACCAAATTTTTGTTAGTGGATTCTGCTTGCCCATTGCCCTGAGGGTAGTAATCTGAAGAGTGAGCCAAAGAAATGCCATACCCATAGCAGAAGTCCATTATCTCAGCTGAAGAGAAATTCGAGGCATTATCTGTTACAATCTTGTTAGGTACACCATACCTTACCAAGATGTTCTCTTTGATGAAGCTGCATACCACTTCAGAAGTAGTGCTCTTGACTGGAATAGCTTCCACCCATTTGGTGAAGTATTCCATGGCAATTAGTACATGAGTGTGACCAGCACTAGAAGTAGGATTAAGTGTACCAATGAAGTCCAAACCCCACTGTTGAAATGGTTCCTCAATCACAACTGGCTTGAGAGGCAAAGAAGCCAATTTAGGTCTTCCCACAAAGGTCTGACAAGCCTCACATTTATCCACCCACTTGGATGCATCTCTGAACAAGGAAGGCCAGTAGTATCCTCCACGGAGTATCTTGTGAGCAGTGACCGTTGATGAATAGTGCCCTCCACATGCCTGATCATGAAAAGCTGAGAGTAACTTTCTCTGTTGTTCCTTGTCCACACACTTCAAAAATCTCCCATCTAAGCCACGCTTGAACAAAGCATTTTCCCATAATACATATTGCACTGACCTTAATTTAACAGTCCTCTTTTCTTTGGCAGTTAAATGAGAGGGGCATTCCCCATAGGTGAGAAAATGGGTGATGTCAGCATACCATTCGTCAACTGAACTAAGGAACAGAACGGTAGGAAGGTCAACTTTGTTCTCCAATAATTCATGCTTAGCTCCTTCAGCAATGAGCTCACAAAGACCTTTTCCACGAACCAGCTTGGTCGGCTTAATGTCAATGTCATACTCTTGGACCTTAGCAACCCAGTTCCCTCTCTTGGATCCAAATTCTTGTTGTGTGAGAATTGACTTAACAGTTGTATCTGGAACCAACACCATGGAGTGAGAGTTGAGGATATAAAAACGAAACTGCTTAACAACTTTGACCACTGCAAAAGCATGCTTCTCCATCATGGTGTATTTTAACTCATGATCCTTCAGAATATAGCTCATGAACGCAATTGGGAGTTCATGCTCATTAGAGTCTTCTTGAGTTAAGACAGCAGCCAAGGTATTATCTGTAGCATAGCAATAGATGATGAAATCTTTACTAAAATCAGGACAGGCCAAAACTGGAGTTTTAGTGATAGCTCTCTTGATACCCTCAAAGGATTCCTTTCCTTCAGAAGACCAACCAAATGTTTTCTTCCCTTTCATCATCTGAGAAATATTCAAAGTTAACTCTGCAAAATCAGGGATGAATCTTCTCAAAAAATTGATCTTACCAAGAAGGAGTGTACACCCTTTTTACTGGTTAGGAGAGGAATTTCTTTGGATAGCTTGTACTCATTCAGATCAATCTTAATACCATCCTTGGAAATGATGTGCCCTAATAACTTTCCCTCAATGACACAAAAAGACATATTTTTAGGGTTTAGAGAGATCCCATGCTCTCTGCATCTCAGCAGAACTGTCTCTAGGTGATCAAAATGATCCGCTCTTGTCTTGGAAAACACTGTCAGGTCATCAAGGTATATGACAATACACTTCCCTTTTAAGCTTCCAAAAGCCAGATCCATAGCCCTCTGGAAAGTGGCACCAGCATTAATAAGCCCAAAAGGCATTCTCTTGTAGGCAAAGGTGCCCCAAGGAGTAGTGAAAGTTGTTTTGTGTTGATCTACAGTATCAACCTCTACCTGATTATATCCAGAAAATCCATCAAGCATAGATAACATTTCAGATCCTGTTACTACTTGCAATACTTGATCCATCATAGGCAAAGGATAATTATCTTTCAGAGAAGCCTGATTCAGGTTCCTGAAATCAACACAGATGCGGATCTCACCATTTTTCTTCCTAACAGGCACAATATTTGCAATCCATGTTGAATGGTGAATGGGAAAAATAATTTTAGCCTTCAACAACTTCTGTATCTCCTGAAAGATGGTGTCAGCTATTTTGGGGTTGTATTGCCTCTGTTTCTGCTTGAAAGGCTTAATTCCAGGCTTAAGAGGAATAGAGTGCTGCATATCTTTTGGTTTGAAAGCTTTCAAATCTTCATAAGAGTAAGTGAGAACATCCTTATACCTCCTTAGAAGATCAATTGCTTTTCTCCTCTCATCTGCTGTGCAACATTTTCCAATATTTACTAGCTTAGGGTCATTAGAACTCCCAATATCAATCTTATCATACTCAGCTGATTGCTGAGGTCCAGTAGAAGCTTTAGATTTCACATACCTGTCATGTTTATCAAATAATTCCTCCAAACTCACCAAACCTTTAGGAATCTTGTTTCCTTTGAGATTGATGCATCCATCTTGATCTGTTTCTTCCCCTTGGGTGACTGCTTGGTCAAAGGACACACTTTCACGAGGCAGGTTGTCACTTCCCTCAAAATACAGTTGTTCGAAATTACCCTTGAGTTCCAGGAAGGAAAGCAAATGTTGATCATCATTGAAAACTTGCCAGTTATTGGTATTGTCAGGTACACTAGGCCGATGGACCATTTCAATAGTGAACTTATCCTGAGAGAAGTCAGGATGGGGAATCAGTAGTGACCCCGAGACTGCTAGTGAATCAGCCCTGTTGTTCTTCTCCCTAGGTATTGCCTCAATGGAGAAAGCATCAAGAAATTCAATGGAATCCCAAACCTGATTCCGGTAATGCTTCAGCCTCCCATTTTTTACTTGGAAAAGGCTTCTCACTTGCTTTACAATCAATTCTGCATCACCACGTGCCAGAAGATTCTTCACACCTTGTTCTTTGGCCACTTGCAGTCCAAGAATGAGAGCCTCATACTCTGCTGTATTATTAGTGTTTTCGAACTGCAACTTAAATGAAAAAGGATGTAGGCATCCTTCAGGTGACACTAGCAGGACACCAGCTCCAGAACCAGCTGAGGAACAACTTCCATCAAACTCTAAAATCCAAATACCATTAGGATCTTTAGGTGACATTCTGGGAAGTTGGATTTCATCAGGGGACATAATCATGTAATTGCCATGACCCATATCCTCATAGAGTATTTGTGCTTTAGGATCATCCGTTTTTTGCACAATATACTCAGATTGCTTCTCAGGCATCAACTTCTTCATTTGTCCATTAACAGGTATGAGTGCATGCGACCAGTCCATTTGGATTTCCCCACCCACATCTTTGCAGAAGTTCCTACTTAGCAACATCCCATATGAAGGAGGGATATCTGCTACTAAGATGGTAGCCAACACTTTCTTTTCAGGCAAGGCAGCAAAAGCCACTTGTGCATCTTTAATTCTTCCGACCAGGGGCACTTCTTTACTCTCCATGGAGTAACAAGATCCATAAGTGCGTGTGAGAGTCAGGCCTAAAGCATGAGCTACTTTAGCAGGCATCACATTATCTGAGGCTCCTGAGTCAATGACACAATTACTGAGCCTATGACCAGCTATAAGAAGTGTTACATAAAATGGTTTAATTTTGTCACCAGGCGAGGTGACAGCAGCTACCAGACTAGGCTGTGGTGCAGAAGGAGGAGTAGGTAAAAGGCCTTTAGAGGTGGTTTTGGAGTGGGAATTAACAAATTGAATCATTTTGGCAAAAGCTTTGGGATGAGTTTGATAATACTCAGCCTCTGAAATTTGAACCTTAGTCTTTTTTAGATGATCGATAATATCAAAAGACCCAGAAGTGGATGGGCCATCATCATTTGAAATTCTAGGCTTATCAACTTTAGGAGAAAAAGAAGGAACTTTGCTAGTAGGATTGACAGGACTCACCTTTGGTGTAGATGAAGTAGGGATAGGAGATCCTCTTTTTGCAATTACAGGAATAGTTGCTGACTGCTCCTTAGATTTCTTTATGGGCTACGTCACTTTCTCCCTCTCGATGTGTCTCTGCTCTCAAGTCATGATAGCAAATGATTCGCTATTCATGTCTGCTACCACTTCATCATAATCATCTCCATCATCGATGCCCTCAGTGGTGAAGAAATTAACCCGAGATCCCTCAAGTTCCTCTACCTCATCATCAAATTCCTCCACAAACTCCTCACAAGCTTCATTATCCTCATCATCATCTGGCTCTTCAACTTCGCAGGTTGCATTCACAGGAACTTTAACAGGAGGTCCTTCAAGTGCTAGTCTTGTTTGAGAAGAAGGCAAACGATTTCTAGGCTGAAAATTTCTCCTTGGAACATCTGCATAAGGGGCATGCTGAGCCAATTGTTTCTTTATAGCAATGAGATCATTTGCAAGCTTTTGGACCAACAGATCAGTATTAGGTCCAGGAGTGGAGGAGGAGGAAGCAACAGACTTAGATTTGGAAGGGTCTCTCCTCAACTTCCCTGACATGATCAGATCATCCTCGACACTAACAGCAAGAGTTTGATCCTCCACCAATGTTGCGAGATTAGCCCTTCTCAGCGCATAACTGACTTCAGACGATTGGGAATTTAAGAAGAAACATTTTTGGATTTGATCAACAGGTCGAGTATTTACAGGAATTTTGTTGATCAATCTGTTGAATCGGGCCACAAATTCTCTCATGGGTTCTGATGAATCTTTCTTTATCTGAGAAATTTGGGCAAGCAAGGCATGCACATCTTCTGCCGGCTTGAAACGGTTTTCGAACTGAGTTCTCATTGTGTCCCAGTCGGTGATAGCGCCAGCCGGAAGGTGGTAAAACCAATCAGCAGCATTATCTTGTAAAGTCTCAACGAACAGTCTCACGGAGACGTCTTCGTGCTCAACTCCCAGGACTCCACATGCAACAATGAAGGCCGCGATGTGTTCATCAGGATGCACTTTGCCATCACCTTTGAACTTAGGAAAGTTCTTCCGGTTACCTCTGGGTAACTCATGCAAAGGCTGAGGAAGAGCAAGGGGCCCGACACGATGACCCCATGGTAATGGCGCCACCATTCTTGGAAAAACAGCTTGGAGAGGAACTGCAACACCAGCAAGAATCAAAGCTCGCAGATTAGGGCTAGCTGGCTCTGAAGGAATACCACCCGTAGGACTTCTATCTTGAACAGGTGGAGTGCTTGTTGAACGAGTCCTTCTATTTCTTGTTGAAGGGAAAGGAAAACCCTGCTGCTCCAAAAGCTGAAACTGAGAGTCTTCAATACCGAGGGCCCTTCTCCCTCGAGTAAAATGTGGAGTCGCCAGATCAAAGGATGATCGAAAAATTACAGAACTGGAATATGATTTTCCCCAGCGGAGTCACCAAAAACTGTTGGTCATCAGATAGGACTTTACGAAGAGCAACAGTCAGGGGACAAGAAGTCCCTCCTCTTTAATGGGAGAGGTTCCCTTATTCAGAAATGAACCTATTTACAAATGTACAAAACATGATTTGTTGGTTAAACTTGGATATTACGAAAGTGTTTTCTATGAAGATCATCAATTACAAAAGGACTGAGGAAAAGAGTATGGGAAAGAGCAGAAAGGCAACATGCAGAATTATAGATATCAGAGTAATTCTTTATGTATGCGAAGTCACAGTAAATTGAAACAAGATCATTTGTATTGGATAAATAAGATGGAATTCAGAGACACAAAGTTCTGTAAATAACATCTGCTAGAACACAAAGTTTCTTAACATAACATGATTCATTAATCAAAGACACAAAGTTCCTTCTTGGTTATACAAGATCACCAGGCTTGCAAAGTTGAAGAGTATGCAATCGGTGAGACTAACAAACTTGAGACAAATGATCTTCACAAAGAAAATAAATGAAAGCTTAGGAATAACGGAGATCAGATAGACAAAGAATGGAAAGTCCTTCTGTATTGATTTCTTTATGATATATTTACACTTTTCAGAAAATAAGCCAAGTTCTTCCTTCTTCAGAATGGCGTGGAAAGGCCATTATATAGCTTACAAGTCAGTTACTCTTTGTAACTACTTCTTTTAACTAAAGATTAGTTAAGGATTGCCAATCGCAATACCTCAACCTATTACAATGAATCCGAGAAAAAGAAATAGAAAAGAAGAGAAGAATAAGGAGAAGAAGACAGGTGGTCGGTCACTGAGAGGGACCCACTGACTTCAGAATTCGCTGCCTGAATCTCTTCAATGCCTCGGCTATATCTCTGCCACGAGGGACTGACGTGTTAGTCGTAGACTGAGTCCAAAATCCCAGACACTTCTCCATCTCTTTATCAAACTCGACATGAGTATGATAATCTTTGTTTGCTTCTTCAATGGCAGATTGAAGAGAGCAAATCTCCTTCATTTTCTCCTTGGAGATGGAACTTTCCTTGAATAAGTTATCTTTGACAAAAGCTCTGAATTGAGCTTTGATTTCTTGCAAGGAAAGGGAAGTACCAGAAGTCTCATCCTGAAGATGACAGTGTATGTCTTTGAAAGCAGAGATAACCAGTGTCTTGAAAGCTTCGCCCTTCTGCCAACTGTTCTTCAGTTCTCCCAAAGCCTCCTCCAGGACTCTGATCTTCCACTCCACGCTGTAGACCCAGGACTTCGACAGATTATCCTTTGCATCATCAAAGACTTTACTCGCCAACAAAACATTCTCATCTGCCTGTCCCTGAAATTTGATCTTCATATTGATAGTCTCAGAGCCACAACCTAAACTCGGGAAGGAATTACAGAGAAAAGGGATACACGCGCAGGAAATTAGGTTGCAAGGGCAGCATGGAAACAATGTGAAAAATGTAAAGGGGGAATACCCGTTATATAGCCGTTTAGGAGAGAGAAAGGCCATGAATGCGCATTTAATATATATACCCACCAATTTGAATAAGCAGGATATTCGGGTAAAGCGGAAAAAACTGGCATGAATGACACTTGGTTCATTAGGGACATGTGAGACGCAGAGCGCGAAACACGCGGCTCACCCGGTTCAAAGCGAGGCGGGAAATGACGACAAATGACTTTTGGGACACGCGGGACTTGAGTGCGCTGAAGTGCGCGATTCGGGTGAATCGCCAAAAAGGTTCCAATGGGTCCGAAAAAGTTTGGGACATTTGTGACAAAATGTGCGAAGTACACGGTTCGGGAGTTTTGGCCGAAAATGGAACAACTTGCACAATTTGATTTGGGACATTTGGAACACGAATGCGCGAAGTACGCGGTTCAGGAGTTTCACTGAAAATGGAACAGCTCGCACAATAAGTTTTGGGACACTTGGGACAAAAAGTTCTGACGGGCCCGAAAATGGAACAACTTTAGGGATTTGGCCGATCAGGGAACAGAACGCACTTTTGAAATTTGGACAGTTGGTACAAAAAGTTCCGACAGGCCCGAAAATCACACAAAATGACCCAAAAACGCAGATTTTCTCAATTTCACGACTTAGGTACTCTAGAGAAAAACACTTAAACTCAAAAAAAAATTATTTTTACTTTCATCGAAGCAGGAATTTTGAGTGAACAACAATTCCTAAAGACTTTCAATGCAATATTGCAACAAGAACAATAAAATGTATTTGCAGGCATTCAAAATTGATAACAGACATCATATTACCAAAGAAAAACAGTGATTTAATTCAAAGCTTGTTAGATTCAATAGTAGGGGAGAGTTACATGAAAAATCTTGGATCTGTGTGGTGGCTATACACTTGTAACCAACCCACATACATGAATTTTCCAACACATGAGACATTAAGCTGGTTCTTTAGCGGATTTTCTCAGAAAATGAGTTTTTTCTCAAAATTTGCTCGTGATTTTCAACTCCCGACCTTTCACAATTTCTCTAAAATGCATAATATACCTCATGCCATCTCATAGTTTTCCATCCCAAGAAAAGAATATGCTTATGGGATCAAATTTGTTACAAAAACTTCATGATTTAAAGACAGTGACATCAAACGGAAAAACAACTTGCAAGTTGTCAGGTATGCACAAAAATCAAATTATTACACAAATTTGGATCATTATCCACCCCAGGGGCACGTTTTTATCATTTAGGCATGTGAGCATCTTTCATTCATCATTTCTTACCTTTTTCCCTTTTCAAATTTACCTCTGTAATTTCCAGATCTGACTTTTACAATTTTTGACGGGCTGAGCCAAAATTACATCAAAAAACACCATATATCGATGAATTAGGTCATAAAAATGTTG
Source organism: Taxus wallichiana var. yunnanensis (assembly GCA_018340775.1). NCBI lineage: Eukaryota > Viridiplantae > Streptophyta > Pinopsida > Cupressales > Taxaceae > Taxus > Taxus wallichiana. The sequence goes on from CM031236.1 coordinate 313,014,443, forward strand.
CCAATGTTCTCAGAAGGCCAAGACAACCCAAAATCATATAAGGTTCGATGAAATTTGATGAAGAAATCATGATTCCCAACTTCTTGGAGCTCTCATGGCGGCCCAAATAGATGAATGCACAGTAGTCGTTGATCTTGTATCGACATTAAATGTCTGCCCTCCACATGGAAAATGAGATCCAAAAGTAAGCTCAGAATTACCTTTTTAACCTTTGGATAAGGTGGGACATGTGTCAAAACGTGACTGGATTGGGCCCACGCCTTTAAAAATGCATTCGTGACCTTTGAAATTTTTGAAAATTTCACCACTTTTCTCCACCTACCTTCTGGGCCCACCACATGTCCAAAGGTGGGTCCCATTGAAAACGCAGACCAATTCTATTAATTTTGCCATTTTTTGGATTTTGGGAAAAATTTCACATTGCACGGGCCCGCACCCCATTTTTCTCCTTTGCCACGTGTCCATCTTCTATTCGCTACGGTCCAACCTTTCCCTTTCTTCCTTTAAACCCTTTTCAAAAATTCACAAATTTCAATGTTGACCCGTGCCACCCTTTGACACTTTAAAATGTGCCACATGTCCACCTTGGGTTGGCTATGGAGGCATGCCTCTCATTTGCACTTTAGCTCCCTTTGCCAAAAAGGCAAAATTTACTTTTACCTCCGAAGGCCCACGATCCCGCACAAGCCTCAAATTTACACCTTTTCGGGGCCACACACAAAATTTTGACTTTTGAACTTTTGGACACGTGTCCCCATCTGATTGGAGTGGGGCTATAATCTGATTTTCACCTTTAGAAAACAAAGCAAAAATCACCAAGTCTTCCCTCGGCCCCGCCTCCATTTTGCAAATATTTGGACATGTGTCCTCATCCCACTGGCTGTCGGATATCAAGCCAAAATTTGATTTTTACCACTTGAAGTTTTAAAAATTCAAAGTCATAGAAAACTCGCTACCCCATTCTATCCTTTCCTGGACACGTGTCCACCAGGGATTGGCTGAGGGCCCTTGGGCCAAAATTTCACTTTATCATTTTGAGCCATAAAACATCAAAATTTCACCAGTCCCTCACCATCCATATGCCCTCCGTGCCACGTCTCCTCTCCCTATTTGGTGCAAGCCTTCGGGCCAAAATTTGAAATTGAAAATTTTTCTCAATGAAAGCAAAATTTCCTAAGGAAAGCCCGCCAATTCTCTAGCTAATCAAAATGTGCCACGTAGGCACCTCAATGCAGAAGGCAGAGCCGTGGACCAAAAATTTCCCTTTTGCCAAAATTTCAAAAATGATAAGTTAGAGACATTTTCTACCGCTCCTCGGCCAATAGGAACCTGCCACGTTTCCCTTGCATGCAGAGGATGAATTTGATGGGAAAAAGACACTGTCTAACCGTCAAAACGTGGAAAATTTAAAGGATGCCCTAGAAATCAAAATTTTTAATGAGGATTGCAAATTTCTTGATTTTAACTCAACTGAAGCATGGTTTGATATTATTTTCAACCTTGTGATTGGGAAATTAATTGCATACAGTTTAGATTGGATCAATTCAATTTTTCACGATCGGGAAAGAAAGGAAAATGGTACAACCAAAAATTGGAAAAACCTAGGGCAAAAATAAGAACATACATGGATTTCTCTTTTAAACCAGGCCCAAAATTATTTTATGGGCAATTTTGAAACATTCAACTAGAGGGGCTGAATTTCAAATCACCAATTAGAGAAATAAAATGTTTCTGAGAAAATACGGACATGAAAAATTTAGGGCACACAATGCAAGCTCAGAAATGGCACTAACACCTCCTACGCCCATTACCCTATCTATTTCATCAATATTCCAAAGAAACATCTAAGAATCAAGTGAAATAGAGGCATTGCTCTAAACATTGAAGGATGAGCTAAAGAGATTTGATCAAGCTCTTAATTTATGTGCGGCACTAGATGTCATAATAAGGACCAAAAATTTAGTGGAGGATAATGAAGTTATGAAGGAAATGAAGGATGAAACATTTCGGTGTAAAGGTTAGCATTGGTAAAAAAAATTGTGAGGCCCTCGTAGTAGCCCAGGATCTACACAAGGAAAGGATTAACGAGATTGGAAAACTCATAGCGTAGAAGATGGACCTTATGGAGGGAATGTTGTTAGGTATGGCCAATGTTATCCAGGTACTATAGAATGAGAAAGAAAATATCACTCAGGATGAATTGGATGACATAGCCACTGATATTCTAGAGAAAATGAGGAACGTGCTAAGTGACTGATGACCTTGGAGGCTGAGCTAAAAAATGAATATCTAGAATTAATCCTTCCAGTTGAAGAAGAGGGTGCTGCAGAATAAATTTCATTCTTTTGTACGAGTTTGGTTCATTATTTTCATTATTTCATTACCTAATATTTATTATTGAAGACATATGAAGGAATTCACATTGTCGGGATGGCAATGTACTCTAGTGTGGGGTAATGTTGAACAACCAGAAATATTCTAAGTATTGGGCACGTGAATATAGGGTGCTAGAAGAGCATGGTGCTATAATAGCATTAAAGTGCCCACTTTAACTTAGTTGTTTTTTGGATAAGGGATATTTTTGGAGATAGTGTGTGGAACACACATAGAGATGAAGACTTGCGCTACACATTATGGTATTTTGGGAACAAATGGCATATAATGGCCATTCATAGTTTAACTAATAATAGGATTTCTACTTAGAGTTAACTATAGGACATCTATTGTTAGAACACTTGCATGTTGTGCATACTATTGTAAAGGTACATGGTTATTATCAACATGTGACCTATTTTTGAGAAGTGCATGGGTGGTGAAGGGCAAGTCCCCACCCCTATAAATATGTATTAACTTGCATAGTTTAGTGGTGAATTATTGTAGAGTTGTGCTGCTGGTTTTGACACGCACATGACTCATGGAGATACTTTACAGTGTAAGAAGCTTCTGTGTTTTACAGTAATTATGAAATGGAATATATTGGTTGGATAATGGTGTTAGACATGACTGAATATAGTTCTTGTATGGTTAATCTTATCATAGTTATTGTTTAGTTCATTTATCATGATTCTCTAAGATATAGATTTGGATTTTGCACTATGGAATGTTTATGTCTACTTATGAATCTAAACATGTTTAAACATCATCACACTAACATCCTGTATAAAAACTCTAAAGAGGGACCTAGTACATATGTGTACTTGGTGAGCACTCGGTTCAAGATGAGTTATGTTCTAGTGTGCCTAGGTTTTCATGATAAATTCTACGCTAGATCAATATACATGTTATCCTTATGATAGACATGAAAAAGGAGGGACTTGGTGGCTCTGGGAACTTTGAGTAAACATCCGAGGCTTGTATGTATGAGGTACCAACATGCATAGCTATTAAGTGGGTAAAAAAAGACTACATTTTGGTTCTATTGACGTGACCTCATTTCAATTTGTCTACCAGGATGTTGCATGTAGATGGTGTATTGATTATCTTTGGAGAGTATTGAGAGCTAGATAGATAGAGATATAGCACTAAGCCTAGTTTTGCTGGATGAAAGTGGGTGGAAAATAATCTGTATGATTTCTTGTATGAGACATTCTTTATTTTTTCCCACTAGAGTTGTACCAGTGGTTTGCAACTTATGCGGTGAATAGACGTCTCTGCGGCTAGGGAAGATATTTTGGATATATGAAGATTATCGGACACTTTTTTATTCAACCAATATGTGGAATAGAGATATAGATCATTGGTGGGAAGGTTTAATATTCAATTATACCTTGGATTACATAATATCGACATATTTTTCTAGAGGAATAATTCTGGTTTTTTCATGATCCAAAATGATCCTATTAGCATGTGATACCCTTAGCTATCAAGATATTGATGGTAGAACTAGGAATAGAGAACTTACCCATGGATAGATAAATCCCCACTATGTGCAAGGATAGGAGTAGGCTTGGAAAATATGGTGGAGGACTTGGAAGAAGAGAGGTAGAGGGAAGAAATATGACTCAAGTATAATATAGTGTGATAGAGTGAAGATGATAAAACACTACTACTGAGAATACTAAGTGATGAGATCCTTGTGGAAGATGAGGAGACATAGTATCATGTCCTCCCAACATTGCGAAAGTATAGTAGAGATACCCCATCAACTTCTAATGAGAGCATATCAGAGGAGAGAATGAGGACCATAGGCGGAATGAGGACCATAGGCATGCATCTAACCAAGCCTATCTACCTAGCCCTTGTGCAAGGTGTTTCATATCCAAAGGTCGTTGTTGAAGAGAACCATAATGAAGGTGAGAAAGAAGGATCTCTGTGTTAGGAAGGAGATATAGGTACAAATATTCTAGTGTCATCTCGGGAAGCAAAAAAATTAGGGACGCTCACATGGAAACAAAGAAAGTGCCATTGTTTGGAAGTACTTTTGGAGGTTTTGTTTAGGATTATTCATCAAGATAGAGTGTTAGCACACGAGACCATTAGAAACAATCCTATAAGTTATGGGAAAATCTAGAAAGTGGGTGTCTAGTACAACATGACAATTGGGACATAAGGTAGTTCATCTTTGGACCACGGAGTTGCGGCGAGAGGCTCAAGAGGTTCAAGTAAGCCACCGCATGGAGGAAATATTAATGGAGGCTCATGATCTAGATTTGTTCATAACCCAAGGCAATTTCCACCACCACCAAATTATCCTCAACAGACATCACCTAAACAACATCAGCTTACACCTCAAGTATACTTTGAGATGTCTCTCCACTTGTTAAAGTATAGAGGTGTGGAGGATGTGGCTGAGCATGTGCACAAGTGTAAACTACTATCGAGAGTGAAAGGGATTGCATCCCCTAATAGAAATTGAAGTCACTTTTCCATCACACTTTAGCGTGTGCACACGGTTTGTATAGAAAGTATGATCCACACTAGATTTTGTGGTCTATGATGAATTGTGTGCTACTGATTTTGGCTAAATTTCACATTCCATATTTTTGAAAATAAAGTATTAGTGCGTTCAAGTATATCAAGCATGGTTTATATGAAATTTTGAGGGATTGAGAAACACACTTTAAGACTCTCTTGTCTAAGCTATCTTATGATATTCCTCAAATCTAACATGTAGAGTTTTTGTTGGAGTATTTTTGACTTCATTTCAAAGGGCCTTATCAAAAATACATACTCATATCCATTTGAGGATTTAGAAGCAAATCTGTGTCTTTGAAAGCGGTCGGGAGTGCATACACAAGAGTGAGCCCTTTTCTTGAGGTGAAAATAATAGCAATAGCTAAGCAATTAGATAATATTTTTGCCAATTAAGTATATGAGATGTGAAATGGGTTATGGTGTACCTATTTTTATGTGTAAGGGCATACTAAGGATAGTTATCCATGTAGGATAGTGCGTGCACTATTACCGTCATATGATATTTTCCACAAAAATCATGATGTTTGGAATTTCCCCTATTGTAGCATGTAAAAATGAAGAATGTATCTATATATTGTAATATTTTGTACATGCACACCCATGATAGAAAGGATTATTGATTGATAGACCATATTCATGAGGCATGCAAGACTGGATTGTGATAGACCACGGTGGCAAGTAGCTCTCAGGTGTAGGAAGCCTAGCCTACTGAAGGGTGCAATAATGGAGATGGTGGTTTCGAGGTGGTTATAGGAACACATCTTGTGGTGGTAGAGGAATATTTACATGTTGTACTTGATACACTTGTGGGTAGCTAGATCATTACTATCACAAGTGTCCCTAGAATCGGTATGCACGTATTGTAGAAAACAACATAAGGTTGAATAATTCCTTGATCTTTATGAGCATATATGTAAAAACAAAAATAAGGACAAAGGCATGGGGATGATCAAGGTACAACACATGAAGAATGATTAATTAGTAACTAAGAAGATTCCTTATCTATAATTATAACATATGTTGATTATTATACATGCGAAGTAGCACTCGTGCACGATCCCCTTAAATATAATCTTATCGTGAGGAGAGAGGAAATCATGCATGTCAAGTATCCAGATGCTTCTCATTAGAAGGAATTTTATCATGATACCATGGGAGTGATAATTAGGGGAGATCTAGTGCATGAAGGAGAAGGCATGCGAAAGGGAATGTGAAAATAATATTGAGATCCCACACAAGGATGTAGATGATTTGAAGGAGATATACAAGATGCTAAGATAGGAGGACATCATCCCACTACTAGGAGAATGGTTGCATGAGAAGGTACCACGCATTGGAGTTGAGAACAAGAGATAAATCCTCCATGTAAATTTATCACCACAAAACCATGAGTATGATAAGGAAATCATATTGGATGCAGTGATTAATGGTTGGTTGGTGAGTAATATTCTAATTGACATTGACGTCGAGGTAAATGTTATGAATTTAAATGCATGGAAGTAGATGGACTGGTCACCATTACAGCCATATTCTAATTTTTGTATATGTCAAACAAGACAATTTCCATGCGTATTGGGGTGTTGAAGGATGCATCCATTTCCATTCAAGGAGCCAAGTTTACATGGTATTTTGAAGTATTTCAATAGGCTGAGGTAGATAACTTCCCAACACTACTTGGGTTTCCTTGGTGTTATGCAAACAATGTTGACCTATGCTTCAATAAGATATATATATTAATTTTGAGAATAAGGATGAACATGTTATCATATCCCTAGATGATTTGAAGGATATACCCTATACTAAGCCGGTGAGTGAAGAAGACCTTAATAGAATTTATGTGTGCATAGTGTGGGACCACGAGAATGTGGAGCCATCTAAGGAAGGCATACTTTAGAAGGAAGACACATAATTTATCAATTACACTACTAGTATTTCTTGTGATAATTAGGCCCATAACACATATGAAATGGTTGGTGTGATTTTAGGGGAAGAGTTCCCAGGATGATTAGGTTACATGTGATTGGGAACTTGGGAAAAACTCAATTACATAGATATACTAGTGAGGAAAATATTGAATATTTCTCGCGTGCCATGCAGAACCAATCACCAAATGAAGGTAACAAAAGGAATATGCAAGTATATACCTTGTGTAGAACAACAACACATTTAGGCGACACATAGAAAAAACCTATTGGGATGGCATTTCAACAAGGGTTACCTAGAATAATGTACCTACTCTTATACACCAAGTATGATGGGAAGAATCCTTCTTTGGTACACATTTATAACTATGAGAGACAATGGTTACAAGGCCAGGAGGCCTTACCACCATCTCTTTGGGTGCATAAGTTCTACTCCACTCTACATGGATGTGCATAAGTGTGGTATGTACATGTTGAGCTCAAGAAAGATACTACAAGTTAGTGATATATGAATGAAGCTATGGCTCACACTTTTGATTTTTTTTTAATAATCCACTAGTACATGAGGCCTTAAATATTATCAAGTACATCACATTGGGAGATAACACAAAATAAGAAGATCTCATGCTCTAGTTACTTGGGGGCTCGACCCTAGGGTGCATGAAGATACATTAGAAACAAATGATACGAGATTGAGGCGTGCATGTAGAAAGAAAAAGAAAAAGGGAAAATGGTGTACCTCATTGATGATGAATGAGTTGAGAACCGAGATATTAGTAATATAAAAGGTGCACACGATGTAAGGGACTCAGAGATGAAAAGGGATGCATATACCAATATCCTATAAAGACAAAGAAGGTTAACATTGGGAGTGAAGATGCACCTAAGGAAGCCATCATTGGGGATTACTTGTCACAACAAGAGATATTAAATATCATTAAGATTTTTCATGACTTCTAGGATTTGTTTCCAAGATGTTACCATGAGTTTAAAGGTGTGCATCTCTTATTGGGAGAGATGAATATTAATTTGAAAGAGGGCACATGTCTATTTTGGAAGAGGCCTTGTAGGATGAACCCAATCATGTGCATGAACATGAAGGAAGAGATTGAAAAAATGGTTAATTCTAGGATCATTGAACCAATTGAGGAATTTGAGTGAGTTAGTACCATGGTGATCAAGCATCAAGAAGGATAAGAAGATTAGGATCTTTATATATTATATGGAACTTAATGCATTATGTTTCATAGATCATTTCCCTATGCCATTCACATAGGATATCCTTGAGGAGTTATAGGGGAATGAGATATATTCCTTAAGCTGATGGGTTCTCAAGATACCATCAGTGCACATTACATGCGAGGATTAGGAAAAGACCACCTTCACCACTAAATTTGGAAGATTTTCATACACTATCATGCCCTTTGGATTAAATAATGCACAAGTAGTATTCTCGCGCATAGTTGTACATGTATTCCATGATATCATTCATAAGTTTTTACGAGGTGTATCTCGGATGATTGGATTATTTATGAGCTTGTAAAGGATCGTTTTGATAATCTAAGTCTCATGTTTGAAAGACATAGGTAGCTAAGTATCTCTCAATTACGAAGTGTATCTTTTCTACACCCTTTGGTGATTTTCTTGGGAACATTATTTGTAAGGATGGATTATTGGTGGATCCAGCTAATATTCCAATAATTTTGGGATTATAAGAACCTACCAACCAAAGTGTGTGGTTTCTTGGGGCATACTCGTTATTATAGGAAGTTTATCAAAGGATATGTAAATATTGTTGATCCCCTATAGTGATTACTTAAATCAAAAGGAAATTTTTATTCAGTTGATCCACAACAACAGTCATTTGAAACATTGAAGGAGAAGCTTACCACTGAACCAATATTGTGCTTCCATTCATGGAATAAATCATTCCATGTACATGTTGATGCACTGGCATGGCTGTTGGAATAGTCTTGGTGTAAAAAAGAGAGGGTAATGTGGATCATCCCATATGATTTGCAAGTAGGAAGTTAACATCCCCATAGAAGAATTATATAACGATGATCATGAGGCATTGTTTATGATCTACGCACTTCAAAAAATATAATAATACTTATTGGACATGTCATTTATATTTTATATAGGTCATATGGCATTGAAGTAATTGGTAAAAAAACCCTATTTTGAAATGGCGCATATGTCGGTGGATACTTATTTTTCAAGAGTTTTATTTTACAGTTGTAGTAAAGCTAGGAAAGAGCAATCTGGGACCTGGTCACTTATCAAGGATAAATTTTGTTGAGTAGATTATTGAAGACAATATGCCTAATTCATAGTTGTTCAGGTTAACAATATGCTAGCTGATTTGGAGGACATTACCATAACTTTATGCACTAGACTTGCACGAGAGGAGATGAACACACTTTGGAAAGAATAAGATTTCTATTTGAGTCATGCCATATCATCTCATTGGAGGAGACTTGTATAAAATGGGAAGAGATGAGGTCTTATGCAGATGATGTGTCTTGTAGCATGAGCATGAAGCCATTATGGAAGAATACCATGGAGGAATTTCAGGAGGCCATTGTGTGAGGGATGTGACTTCACACAATATTCTTCTAACTAGTTTATGGTAGGATACATTGTACAATGATACCAAGGCTTATATCAAAGTATGTGATCACTTTCAAAGAATTGGAAAGCCTATAAATTGATATGAAATGCCTTTAAGGCTTGTTGTGGGTGTTCAACCTTTTGAGAAGTGGGTTATTTATTTTGTAGGACCTATGACACCACTTATACAGAGGACTGGGGTATGCTATATCATCACATGTATTGATTATTTGACAAGGAAGGTATGGGTTGGGCCTACAAAAGATTGCATCACAACTATAGTAACAAGGTTCCTTTGGGAAAACACTATCAAGAAGTATAGATTCCCTTTTTAGATTGACAAGTGATAGAGGAAATAATTTCTTGAATGAGACAGTCATAATTTTATTAACAGAGTTTATGGTGGTGCACCATAAGACTACTCCTTATCACCCTCAAGAAAATGGCACTACTAAAGATTTTAACAAGATCTTGGGACAAACACTAACAAATATATGTGATGTTGGAAGAAAGGATTGGGATGACAAGGTATTAGCCATTATTTGGGCATATAGAACAACCTATAAATGGTTGAACAAGGCCACACCCTTTCAGTTGGTGTTTGGCATGGAGGCTATACTACCTGTGGAATTTATGTTACCATCCCTATGTATTGTGCATGCAGGTGGATTATCTAATGAAAAGGTTTTGGAAGATCACATTGAGAAATTGATACAACTAGATGAACATTGTGCCATGTCCCGTTAGAGCTAAAAGATAGAGAAATCATGGAAGAAGGATTGGCATGACAGGCATATCAAGAATAAATATTTTGCAGTTGCAAAAATGGTTCTTTGTATGATGCCAAGTTTGCATGTCAGCCATAGAAGTTGAAGGTTCATTTGTAGGGACCCTTTGTAGTAACCAAGATACTTGAATCAGGCACGTGTTAATTAGAAACATTGGATGGTACCACGAATGCTCGATTATTATATGGGAGTAGGTTGAATCCATACTATAATTAATATTCCTTTATGTTTTGTTACAATAAAATTAGAGCACTTATGATTTTTCATGTGTGTATGCATGAACTATCGGTGTAATTTGCTAACATGGGACCATCTCTCAAGCTGTGGGACTTTTAGACTTGAGATGGCTCTCTAGAGAAGGTTATTTCCTCTACCTAGTCCTAGCACTAAACAACTCCTAATGAAAAAACACCTATCTAATCTTTTCTTGCCAATTCCAAGGGACTAGGGAGAAGGAAAAAGGGTGAAAGAGATAAATCCTATACTACATAGGTGATAGCACCAAGAAAAGGGGTGTTGAACAATTTACAATGCATGAAAATGGAGAAAGATGAGCATGGAGAGGATGGACAAGCATCACAGACCAAAATACATACAATATACCATCTTCATTAAGCACAACAACATTTAAACATGTAATGAGAACAAGAAAATGCACATTATACCTACAATCATGAAGAAAGGCAAGAGAAAACAATAGAAACTAATGCAAGGATAGAGAAATAATCACAAACACCAGTTTTATTGCTCCAATAGTTTGCACAATACATCATTATAGAGGAAAGAGGCATGATTCACCATTACACAACCCAAAAATGTAGGCTTGGAGCTCCATAACGACCAATAGAGAAGAATAAGAGAGAAAAATTGAGAAAATTTTGTAACTCCTTTACAAAAATAGATCTCTTTTACATATATTGGAAGAATGAGAGAGTGAGGGAGAGAAACCAGAAATCATCCTTCAAAAACCTACAAAAATCATCAATTCTCCTACAAAATGGATGGGATGACCTGTAAAACCCATACTTTCCAAGTACTTTTCCTTGAGGATGAATAAATTCAACCCCTTCCTTCATTAAATTCATTTCTCTTTCCTAGAAAGTGTCATTTAAATATAGGTCTATTTTTCACCTTTTCTCTTTACCTACTCCACCTAATTATAGTTTTTAATTATTTCATGATGAATTAGGGAGAATTACAAATCCAACCATATATTGTTTTTGAAATTTGGATAAATGAGGAAAAAGATATGATGGCGCAGGTCACACGGGGTTGAGAGCACATTTCCAAATAATTTGGCCTTAGTTCACTATTTCTCCCCACAATCCGAAATATAAAACATTTCCCCTTACCATTATCTATTTTCCTTACAATGTGTGTTTTATTGAGGTGTGGGGAACCAAGTTGAGTGGGTCAATGTGTCACATATGCCTCCAGGCCGACTTTTCCCACAACTTATAACCTCACCTTCCATTTCTCCTTGCCACAAGTCCTCGGTTCATTGGTTGCGTACATTTTGAACTTGAGAGGAACTTGTCCCCTAGGAAAAATTTCCCCACACTCCCTTGTGCTCGTGAGCTTTCTTGGCCCGCACTCTATCTCCTCGCCACATCCAACTCCTCTACAAGCTCGAGATAGCTTGTTGAGACACCATTCTAACTCAGTTTCCTTCAATGCGGTAACTCAACCCCTTTCAGAACCAAAGTCTCCAATGTCCCATTCATCCGGGGTCACTCATTCCCTGCAACCCCGAGATATCCACACAATGTTGAACTTAATGCCCCGCCTTTATGTTATGGATGAAATGGAGATGTAGAGAACCAAACCCTATAAATAACTTGTTCCCCATGGGTCCTTTGTGCCCACAAACCCCAAAAACTCTACATAACATTGGGGTGTTCAAAATATAATGACAATTGGGTCCTATAGCCATGTGGGGAATCATTTATTGAATTTGATTACGTATTTTCTGGTATAAGGAAAGGAAATTTCAAGGTTTATTTCTTATATTCAATTGCCTTATACTCTTGGTTCTTTTTATTTAAATCAGAAGAACAATTGTTTCAGTAGGAACTCATGGTAATTACGGTTGAACTATAGAGTAACTTGACTCTATCTAAATGAATGAACACTTGAAGGAAATAGAATATAACGATTTTTTGTATATCAATTATTTTGAGCTCGAATTCGAGCACTAAACTTATGGTCGTGTTTTTGTTTTGTTGTTTCTCCTTGTGGTTGAACATGGGTCAAGTTCATTCTTCCTAATCCGGTAGTCTATTCCATTGATTCTTGTGATGTATGTGGTTCTGAGTTGGCTTGAATGGAAGATTTGACTATTAATTCTTTCTCTCACCTTCTTCATTTCACCATCAATGGATGGGTAAGCTTTGTGTGTTGTCTCTTTGAAAAGAAAATCATGGCGAAAAAGGGTAATTTACTTAGACATTGTTTTGTCTCTTATTTGTTTGAGAAACTAGAGTAACTTCTAGAATTGATGCTATTAATGTTTGGAAATAATATAATGTTCAGATGTTGGTTTTGTTTTTTCTACATATATTTTTATATATTGTAAGCTTAGGAAAAACCATTTTCAGTTTGTAGATTCTACGCTACAGTTACTATTATCTTTTGTAATTTGGGAAAACATCATTTTCAGTTTATGACTTTCATGTTACTGATTGTTGTTATCGATTATCCATTGGGGTTGGAGTCAACTGATACTTTGAAATCTTATCTAAAACTACGAAACTCAACCTTGAGCCACTTGAAGCACATGTTAAACCTGAAGGTTATCCCTTATTGCTCAATTGACCATCTCATCATAAGAATTATTTAAATTAGATTTATGAGATTGGAAATTTGTTTTGAACTTGCAATTCTCTTTCCTCTACAACGATATGTGGATAAATGTTTGCTAGTAACTGACCCAAATATGATTTTTTCCATGGATGAAGGACTAAAACTAATGATTTCTTGGAAAGGATGAAACATGCAGGAATTTGTAGAACACATGCTAATTTGGAGTGTTTGGAATTGTTGTTAAAATCTGATTTCCCCCATGAACATGCCTTGACTGAAATGGATTGTGTAAGAGCACCGAAGAAGAAAAAAATACTTATAAAAATGGGATATCATACATGCATGTAGTCATTTATTTACCCTTAATACTTCTTTCTAACCCTAGGCATATCAGTCTAACACCCAACAGAGGCCCGGGCACTCACCCGAGGCACGCGTGAGCATTGTGCCCCTTTTTTATGTGAGATTTATGAGAAGGTTCCACCATTAATGGAGGATTATTTATAGAAGTAGAAGTACATTCACTAACTTAAAAGTTACAATACGCAACTAATGAGATCTACCCATTAATGCATCATAGAAGCTAAATAACATTGTAATAAGTATAATAAACTAGATTAGAGCCATGATAAGTCATATAACACAAGGGTTTAAACCCATAAAAAGTTATACATAACAAACCCATATATATATATATATATATATTGATTTAAAAGAGTTCTTGTAGCCACATTACAGTCAAAAGGGTCATCTCAGACCATATATATTAAATGACAAAGAATTGTCTCCTACAAACCTTCCGATATGAGATCCTAACTATAATTTTCCCCATTTTATCCCTTTTACAGATCCCGGTACCCATACATATGCTTATGGAATCCCTTACAACCCTCCAAAGACTAAGTGGTCTAAACCCTAGAATTACTACATCCCCTTCATTCCTCCATGTATTTATGCCCGATTGTCTATCTCTCATCTCTCTCATCTCTCGGCCCGAGCATTTCTTTATATAAGATCAACATTCACCATCATCCCTTCTCTCCTAAGCACATCGTGTGCTAAGTGTCGATGTGGTCCTCCATTAGTGAATGCTTATCCTTTTGCAAACCTTCCACTCTCTGTAATGATGTCTCTATGAATATTCCTTGCGGGGAATATCCTTTCCTTGACCTCCAAGGTTACATACTGGCACCCTATCCACTCATCATGCCTAATCGAGTCCTCACATTTTTCCTCAAGTTAATTTGGAATGCCAAATATGGTTAAGTCCTCTAAACCCATGTTCTACCTATCACGCACCTTGGTTTGACTTAAAGCCTTCTTAAACCCCTTTGTCATGTGTGCTTTCCCTAAGCACCCTTATTCTCACAAGTCCGTGTGCGTAAGCCTCTTGGTAATTAGCCAATATTTTAGGGTCCAACATCAGCCCCACATAACATGTGTTCTCCATCCTCAAAAACATCCTTCTTCTTAAAAGAATAAATAATAATGAACCGAGACAATCTAAATAAAGACTAAAAGAATAGAAGAATCTAATCTTGTTGTAGGAGTGGGAATTCCTTCTTCATGGTTACCTTGATATTTTCCCAAGAATCTACCTCACCTGTGCCTACTTAAGAAGTTCACCTACTTAGAGCGCTCACTTTATCAAAAATTAACTCATTTCTCTTAGCATTCAATGTATCTACAATGCCTTCAAGTTGCTTCCAAAGATTGTGCAACATGTCCATTCTATAATCGACCTCGGGATATAGCTCCTTAAGCCAATTCTTAACCGAACCCCAAAATTTTTCGATTGCTTTAAAGTTTTTCTCATCTTGGCTAGGATTCTATCATGTTCGTCGTGTTTCCTTTTTTATTTTCTTGAAATTCCTTTAGATCCACCTCATGTGTAGCAACCAATATGCTCGCTACCCTATCTCTGTCATCACAATTGTCATATACCACCTCATCCATTTTCACAACAATCTTTACGGTGGCAAGGAGCTCGAGAATACCAAGTACTGTCTCCCCAATATTATTATTTTCTTCCTCCTTCCAAAGCATGCCATCGCCTCTTCTACCAACTCCAATGCAAGTGGATGCCTTTCCATAGTTAGGATGTAGGTTAAGTCTTCCAAGCAGTGAAAGGTTGACTTGTACTTCAAGTTTGGAGGAGTTAGATCTGGATGCACTAGAATGATGGCACCTGTAATCTCCTCTACCTTCTTGTAAACCTCCCACACTTTATCCTTTTCATCCCTTAACTCGTGCCTTAATTATGAGTTGATCAGATCCTCCTACTTTATCTCCATGTCTCTTTCAATGATCTCTTCATTTTATTCTGAAGATCTTCCTCTAACACCCTTATTCTATCACTTCTCATGAAGAGCCTCACTTCAACTTCTACCAAAACCTTGTTAAGTGCATTGCAAAATTTCTCATTAGATAGTTGTTGGGAATTCACCATAGGGTTTACTCCCTTGACATATGGTATCTTCATCAGTGCTTCACGGTTGACCTCGAATTTGGGTTCATCAACATGGGGCTCAAAATCCCAAGATAGTATTATCCTCATGTGCAGGTATGCACCCTCTTCATTGAAAGAAGACCATGCAAGGATTTGGTTTTTAGGCATGGTATTTTTGAAACACATGGGCACTACCTTGTTTGGATCATTTATGTAAGTCATTTCTTATTCCTGTACCACTAATATCCCCTTTTCACATGTGCGTACTACCTTTAAGAAGCTTACTACCAAGTTGGGATCCCCAAACATGCTTACATACTACTTTCCAACACTCACACCCTCATCTTCCTCCTTTAATAATTCCTCGGTGTTGTGCTTCACCTCTTGATCCACTAAGTCATTTATAATGCATGCTAACTCCTCTCCACGACATCCTCTATTTTTCGTTAGTGCTTGGAGTCTTTTGATCTTTCACTTTTACTTCTTCACTCCCCCTAGTTATGGGTGTAACATCCACTTTTTGTCACCTCATATGACTATTTTTTTACACTTTTACTTATGTAGCTGATTTAAATACCCATATATTTAAATCTACATAAACCTTAATGCAAACCATTTTTGTTAACTATCATGAACCATGTGCATGCTGTGTGAGAGAATACTAAACTTACTTATTCTCCCTCAATGCTCTATATGAGCCATACATAAAATGTATCCCTTTGGTTCTCCTTTAATAGGATATGATATATAAGTGAAAACCCCTAAGTGTGTACCTGGGTTCCACCTATGAAATCCACAAGCATCTCACAACTTAGATAATGGTGAAATCTCGACAGTGTAATTAGCCACTTACACCACTTTGTGCAAAAATTTGAGTCATGTATGTCATGCTCAATTCCATGATGGCACACTCGTCATTAGGAAATTTTCATTTCACCTTATTCACTTATTTAGTTATATGGATTCACAAATGTTAATGTTGTAAATAGCTACAAGTCTTGAACAAGGCACAAATCTAGTTTAACCTACACGAAGGTGTACCTCTATGTCATCCTATGATGCCTATGGGAAAGTAAGTGTTTTGTAACAATTCACCTTGTTACTTGACCACTTCCCTTCCCGTAGCCATCATAAGTTGATATAAGGGTGCATACCTAGGAGGTCCAAATTGTTTTTGTAACTCTATCAAGGTTTGTACTTAAGACAACACCATGCCACACTCTAGCCTCTTGATGAGATAACTTCAGATAGTTGCTAAACAACAATATCCTAATAATGACATCCGTCATTATAGGGATACGAATGTGTAGCAATTGCAATGAGTTATCCCACCAAGAAACCGGTATGGGACATGGTATCTAATGTTTTCAAGGTAATTATTATCATTTAAGAATAGTCTAGGTTTTATGACACCTTCTCCACGAATGGGTGTACCTAGGATCCGGTTTAAGTTGATCCCAAGACCTCAATCTCCGTATCACTTAATTTCCTTACTAGGTTTCATGCTTAAGTTAACCGTAAATGGAGAATGATACTATTTAGGTCTAAGACCAGTATTATAGATTAAAATCTATCCTTGCTTAATCAATTAAGCCCATGTTTTCTTTATTTCATAAATTAGGAAAAGGTACTTACCTAAAGCCAGGTATTTAGGTATGCTTCATACCTTTTTGTTCTAATTACCATGGACTATTGATGCCAATATCAATTAAGCATAAGTGCTTTACTTTTCTTAATTGTAACTTAAGTGTTCATTTATTACGACACTCACACACACATATTATATATATATATATATATATATATACATCAAGTAAGATATATCTGGGGTATCTGATAAGATAGGTTTAATGAACCACTTGCTTACTCAATTTCCCTACATAAGGTCTATAATCCCATTTTAAATGATCACTTACTAATTCTCCTTTAGGATAATTATAGTGTTGACTAGGGATAAGGTTCAAATACTATGTTCTTTTTAACTTAGTACACATGTTTCCATCTTACTTCCATTGTATCCGAACTGCTTATATGCTCATAATGATGCATCAAGGAACAACCCCTTGTTAAAAACATTTCATCATTTTGAATAGAATATCCCATAACACGAATCATCACTATTCTGCAATTCTAGACTAGTGAAACCACTCTCAATATATTTTTAGGTCATATTACCATAAACTCTTCCTAATGATGCTTAGGTGTATTGTCCTCATATGAGACTTAGTGTTGCTTCCACAAGAATTCATAGTTACATTCTGATTTAGCATCACTTAAGTTATAAAATAGTTATAGCTTGATTATACCCTCTTATCATAACCATAATATGGTTCCAAGATCATCCAGCTACTTTCTTAGAAAGTGGCCATTTAAGATAGTCAATCTTATTATTAGAAACATATTGTTGGTTTAGGTCACCTTAATCATAACCCTTGATGAACTTATCACCGGGTGTTCAAATTGGTTGATATAATACTTTTTATAATTAGATAGTTACCACTAGTATCCTGATCTATTTCTAAATAATTTTAACACCTTTTTAATTAAAACATAATATTTATAAGAAACTTTCCATTCTTAGTTCATTATCTTCCTCTTAGCATCCACACATAGGTTGTGTGTAGCACCTACTAAATTGTATTTATACCCATCCTTAATACGATAGTATATTAGATACAAGTAGCCTAAAAGTATTAATTGTAGATATAAAATCCATCCTTTGTTAATTAATTGCCTTTAAAGCAAGACATTGCAACAAGAAATCCAACCCTTAGTTCATACAAGGAATATGTACAATTCATGTTTACAAGGATGATCAAAGTCCTTTCATTCAATGATTAAAAATAGTTACATTTAATGGCAAGTTCTTTCTCATATTCAAGGAGAAGTATTTCATTTAAGAGCATTAAAATCAGTCATATCTTAAGAATTTCCTCGATCAAAAGAATATACAAACTAAATACTTCACCCTTCCATCTCTGCATTATCTCGTAAAATTGTTAGAAAAGTCGGTTCACATGAAGTGAGCATGATAAGCACCAACTCATCATAATGACATGATTTACTTAGTTATTTCATAAAAAGAACTCTCATTTTCTTTATAAATTCATATTGTAGAAATTAAGAAGGAAAACCATTCTTTCCCAAGCATGCCAAGAGCAACAAATAATGAGCCAAGAAAGAAATAATTTTCAAACTTACATTTCAATACAACTTATTCCATCACTAAAATTCAGTCACTTAAGTTCTAAGATTAACATAAGAACTAAAAGTACTCAATAGATTAAGTACAGGTGTAACATGATTTCCATCATGCAATCCATACTTGCATGCCTGTAATTATCTACCCAACCTTTAAGTAACCATAAATATAGCAAGTATCACAGACAAGCAATATCTCAAGTCTTGCTCGACATAACCAACGATGGATTTCATACATCCCTAGGGTCAACTAAGATTCAAGAAATTATGCCAAGGCTTTAAGATTTTTTAACTAAAAGTATATAATCAATGCTTATCTATAGGATGATGAGCAATCATATCATCTGCATGAAAAAGAACTGATTAAATTCCATCTGCTAATTTCATAGCCAACACTTACATCATCATGAGAATTAATTGATCATTCCAAGTTTAGGAAAAGAACATTTCCATACCTCAGTATTGTTTTCAGCATATCAAGATCGGATAACACTATTATCACTTAACAACCTCTAAGATAGCAGTTACCTAGTGTTGTCAAGATAACACGACTATTACATAATCCAGATAGCTCATCTGGACTCTCAAAACCTTATGGGTATTTCCTTGGTAAGTCAAAGACACCAATAGAATGAGAAATGATCTCCTAACCCATTCCACTGAACAAGGTTGGAACATACCAACCAATTTCATGACACAACCAAGAGAAAACAAAAGGAACTTTCTGGATGTCATGAAGACACCATACTTTCTTCTAAGGCAAAAGGAATTAAAGTTTGCTAAGAGAAAAAGAGTCACATTCAATGAACTTGAATACCACACATTTCAGCTTAGAATCCTAACACCTAGCAAGAGGATCTAACATATTCACATAGACTCAGTTGGCTGTCAAAACCAGTTAACCCATTATAATAGTGTAGGAATATATAGATTAACTATTTTATCCCATAATAAGTTAATAAACAAACTTTTTGCATCTAGTTTATTAACAAAACACAAAGTATGGCTAACAAAATTAAACAAGTTTTGTTCCGTATCAATTACTACAAAGAAGTAATGACACCAGACTTTACAATCTAGAAGCCAAGAGGCTTTATCACAAAATACCTAAATTTCCATCATACTTAATGAATCAAATTCAATCAATTAGGGCATAAACTAGCTTGAGATAAAACTACTAAGCTCATAAAAAGGGATCAACAAAACTCATGTATCGTTCCATGTCTTTTCCCTAAACCTTCTAACAGTTATTTAAATGGTAGATCGGTACTAGACACAATAATCATCAAATCTTTAGTACAGATTTTTAAATCCAAGAAGAAGGGTATCAAAAAAATCAGCAATCATAGTCGAGAGTGTGCAGATCTCTGAAATCAAACACAACTAAAAATTCTTGCCTATTTTTTTAGATATTATAACCCAATAAAAAGAACTGTTCAACCCTTTTCGACCACAAGATATAATGCAAAATCCTCTAAGAGGACAATTCAACTACTTAGGATTATTTCCTTAAAATAACAGTAGATTGCAAATATTTCAAGAAGGAGAAGGTTCTTAGTCATAATTGAATTTTCTTTCGAACTCAACATAGCATTGCGGGTAGAACAACCAAGATTTTAAGGAAGTCAAAGTGATAAAATAAATGACTTAGCCCTCGGGATAGCTACAATATTTTCATAGGAGCACAACAAATTTCTAGTTACAGAAGGATTATAGAAGCATCTGAGTGCTAAGTGAGGTAGATTTTGTCTCTAAGAGAAACCAACTCAGAACATAATAAGTCCTCAACCTGTATTGAACTCGGAAAGAGTCGAATACTACTGAGTTTAGAAGAAGAAAAATGAATATCAATACAAATAAACAGAGTGGAGTAAACCCGAGCACCTCAACCTGATGAGCAACCAACTAAAACTAGATTGCAAATGAATTACTTTAGTTAGTTATTAGGAGACTTGACATTCTGTCATGCCACCATATGTAGCTCGAGGAATAAATCATTAACATCATTCAAGAATGCCCATTCAAGGGTTGAAGATCAAACTTAGTATTTTACTACAGCTACCCTCATTATCTGTAGCTAGATATTATTATTAAATACAATTGTCTATCCTCAGTACAATTACTTACTCAAAATAAAACCAGGTCGACTAAGAATAAATGATACCTCCTATAATACCAACATGATTCCATAGGAATTGTTTTCTTTAAAAAGAAACAAACCCAATTTTGTAAATCTAACGATTACTAGGACAAGGAAAGTCATCTATAGCCAAAACCCCAAAAACACCGGTTTTTAGTATTCCACAATGTCTTGCAAAATCTATATAACCCCATGAAGGATGGGTAGAAATTTAAACAAAGTTTTCTATGGTTTAATTACTTATTAAATTCTCAACTTAAATAAGAATTCAAAACAATATTATCTGTCAAGCCAAAACCCAATGATGAATATAGCTGCAACACTCATTCAACCCATGGAATACATTGTTTTCAGAGAAACAATAAATCACATTGAAGTCTACAACCATTAATTTATTTCCAAATACATTCATCACAAATCAATGGTAAAACATACTCTACATAAGTAAGAATAAATTGATTCTACACCACTGAAATTATGAACACAAATTTTATTCAAATTAAAGTTTATTTTGTGAAATTACTAAATGGAGCAAGTAGTTATAATGAGTTTTAGGGCCTATCATGCCTGTTACACCTATCTTCCTTTCCTTGCAATGCTTTCACGATTCCTCAAAAAAATCCCCAAAATTTTGAAGTGAATTCCTTTATCAACCGATCAAAATGTTTCCTCGATGTTTATTAAGTCTGAGAAACTTGTTGTCCAGTGACTTTGGTATTGTTCTCATCATGCAAACTCTCAATAGTTTATAGTTCAATTTTTCTTACATGCAGAGCTTTTGCAAGTTTCTAGCCATGGAATGAATTAATACCAAAAACTACCTTATTTTCCCCAATCCGTCCATGCATTCCCCGAGGAAGGTGGGAGTTTATTGCTTAATAAATGACATTAATGTAGTGGTTGGAGCTTGCCGCCAAGTTTTTCAAGCCAACTATCTTTAGCTTCAAAATTTGGTAAGATTCCATATGCATGCCATGCAAAGCACCTATAGTTTTAGTTAACCAAAATATCCTTTCCCAAAAACTCGATTGGTGGGGAAAATTAAATAAAACAATAAATAATTCTATGCAGATGTACTAGTGGTGGGGTGCCAACTCACCACCTGAGTTAATTTAAAAACTTTAGATTATATAAATTAAGGTGTCAAATAATATCCCATGTAATAACAATTCGGTGTTCTACTTTTCATGACTTAGGGCTTAACAAAATTTAATATGTTTATATATCTTTTCGAATAGCCAAAGGATGTCAAATCTAACTTCTCAAACAATAAGTTCTCATGTTAGGTTAAGAACCATACTACAAGATTAGGTTGTCCCCTCCCAAATTACACAAAGTTAATACATCTCCCGTAGTAGTTATTTAACTACTTTAAACTTTGCAAATTCCATTTTGTAATATATATATATATATATATATATATATATATATAATATATATATATATATATATATATATATATATATATATATATAATATATATAATGAGAAGTTATAACAAATTATGATTGGAGTAAACTACTGGAATATGCTCGAGAGAATTGATGTCTTCAATTTTAGTGATCAATTCCTTGATTGTTAGTTCTATATCCCTTAAAATACGATCATGATAGCATTAGTCATTAGATGGGGTAGACTATCGGTTGTCAGATCAAGACCTATTATAAATCAACAGGAAGTCTTGTTCGCATTCCAAATTAGGTTGTTAAGCAAACTATCAAAACTGTCAAGGCCTTAACATAACTTAAATGTTTAGCAATTTAATAAAGATGAGCAACAACAACACTATTCACTTTCAAGGCTTAAATTTATGCCAAGTTTTTCATGACATACTTCATCACAATGACGTTATGTCCTTTAATTATCAATACACAAAGATGCCAAAGCAACCAAGGCTGAAACCATTGGTCCTATCATCCCTTTAACAACAATAGTGAATCCATGGGGCGTTCAATGGGTGCCTTCCTTGTCCCCATCCTTCTCTTCATTTTCTTCTTCCTCCGACTCATGTACATTGTACACGGGATGGTTTGAGCCTCACCGTTCTCTTCATCCTCCTTGTTTCCCTTATTGGCCTCCATGCTCTCTATTTCTTCTAAATCCACCTTTTTGTTACTTTTTCTTCTTCCTAATTGGTGATGTTAGGAATAAAACTTAGCTTAATTCATCATTACGTTATATTTGAATAAATGTAATAAGTTAAAGTATTTAATTTAAATACTTTAAACTTATGTCAATAGGTATTAGTTATCCTTAGTTGTTAGTTAACTAAGTGATAGTGTTCTCATCCCAATGTTTGTGGGATCATGTTCTATCTTGCATATTTTGTTCCTAGATGATTTCCATGAGGGGAAATAGGGGTAGTTAGGGGCAATATGCTATTTCTACATATTTTCTCAAATTAGGTGATTTGCTTCCATATATTGTGGATGAGATAGAATTTTTCCAATATCTATAAATATTATAGCTCTCTCATTTGTCTGTAATGCTTGATTTTGATATTAATAAAATACATAAGCACTGTCTTGTTTCTATGTAAATATTTTGTGTAAAATATTGTTTTCAAGTATTCATTGTCAAGAGGTGGTTCCAATATAGGATACTTTTCTTTTTCTTCTTCCCTAGGTGATTCCATTATTTTCAAGCGATTCTTATTTCATAGGGCACTTCTCTTGCTCTGGTGCCTCTTCCTCGAGTGTCTTATCTTTCTCTTCTGTGGGGGACTTCTTACTCCATGCATAGGTGCTTGGTTTTTTTCACGACTCATGTGTGCCTCTGAGACTTCACTATATGTGTACTTGGTGCCTTTTTCTCATGAGCCTCCTCTCTCTCTCTCTCTCTCTTTTCCTTGGCGTGACCTTTTTCCTTATAGTGGGGTCTTCTAGGATAGAGACATCATTTTCAACATAATAATATTTCTCATACTTATGAATTATATGCAAGTATACCCCTTCTGCGTTCCTCCCAAAGAAAAGGAAATTTCACTAGTTTCAACATGTTTACGTCATGGGAGACACACTTCTCCAGATAGGTCCACTTCTTTGGATATGTCAATGTCTTACACAGACTCTTGGTAATCATGGTCTATTGTTTTGAGGTCAAACCTTCTCTTCTTTTCCTCTATGAATCAATTGACCCTAGCTGAAAGTATTTTTTGTGAAGGAGAATGGAAATTTGCACGGGGACCCTTGGCACCATCTTCCAAGTAAACCTTCCAATAAAAAAGTTGGTATATAATGAATTCAGCCTCACCTTGTAGTAAAGTAGGTAAATACTCGGGTATTATCCATTTAGTGCCAAATGCCTCACACATCCTCTTATACCATTTTTATAGGCACACCTTCAGGCGACCGTCATGGTGTCACAAGTGTAGTGTTATCCAAATTCACCCCCAGGGTTGAATTGATAACATACATCAGAATTCTCAAGTCCCAGGCAAATTGATTGATCCAGGGAAAAAAATCATGTTTCCAGGGTCCCCTCATATTTATCCTAACTCTCCTGTCCAGGTTGAAAAGAGCAAGTTCTGAGAAAAGGTGAAAAAGCTGCAAAAACAAGCTTGGGCCAGAAAGAATTGTGAAATTTGGCTAAGTCCTAGTCCTCGCAACAGTAGGGACGTGAGGGAAATCGAGATGTAGATAAGTTGAAAAGCCTCCAGGTGGCCCGCGAAGCAAAGGGACGGGCGGGAATCTGCGGCGGACACGAATCGGCGAAGCCAAGGCGAATCGGAAGAATTTTCCCAGGACGGTCAGGAGCAAGTGGGACAAAGGTACGCATAAGGTTGCGAATCGCCGCGATTCGGCCGGAATGGGGAACTTTCACCTTTGGGACATCCCCGGGCCATGAGTGCATGGAGGACGTGAACAGCCCTAGTTCACCCAAAACAGAGAAATTTCGTATTGGTATAGTTGGGACAAAGGGACGCGTGGGACGCAGATAGCAAAAAAGCCAAAAGAGCCAATCAATCAGTTGCGCCACATGTCATCAGCAGATAAGGGAAAATGAAGCCCATTTCGGGAAGATCGAGAGGATTCTATCCCAAATAGTACTAGGACATCCGGGACAAAAATACGTGAAGGGGGTGAAAAGGTTGTGGACCGCGGACCAATCAAATCACGACACGTGTCACAAGGAGAAAGTCCAAAAGTCAAAGGGTGAGGTTTCTAGCGGACCAGGCCAATCAAAAGAGGACACGTGTCCAATGAAGTAGGAAACCCAAGGGACAGAGAGGAGAGAGAATTACATATCAATCGGGCGCGTGCCACGTGTCATCGAAGTGGCGAGCGCGGAAAAATTTCAAAACGCATTTTCACTGTTTTGTGCCCTAAATCTTCAAATCGACATATCTTTCGATCCAGAGCTCGGATTTGCATGTTCTTTATATCAAAGGAAAGCTTGTGAAATTATCCACATGATTACAGGGTTAATCTTGAGTTTTGGTGTAGTTTAGAGAGATAAAATTGAGAAACAGCTCGACGCGTGTTCATCGCGAAGTGACATTCAGTGACTGCATTTAATGCGAATGGGTCGCATTCTCCTGTGTCTGGTCAAAATGACAAGGTATGGGTTTGTAAGGTCCCCCATGCTGTTTTAATGCATCTGCGATCAAGGAGGATGGGCTCTCATGTCTTTGTATGCTTTTGTCCCACAGGCTCGACCCTTGCACCGTGTAAAAGCCAAATTTGTCTCATTTCTAAAGAGAGGAACATTTTTGGGCATAGCAGACTTCTTCTTTCACCTCCAGCAAGTGATTGATGTAAGGATCAGACCTCTCCAAAGATTGTAACAATTTTCTTTTACCCTCTCGAGGGGGTGTAATGTGTGTTTTTGACACTTTGAAATGATAATGCGGCTACTGTGAATGGGTTTGAGTCCTCTGTTTGTATTATTTGTTTCATTTCAGATCCTAAATTATACCTTATCAGTCTGTGTATGTTTTATGCTGTGAACTTTGATTTGTGTCTATTTGCATGACAAATATGTTTCACCACTCCTTTTGGTGCATCACCATCTTTAGTTAGTTTCATATTTTTGCATTTCTATCCCTATCTCCTTGCAGTTTAGAGTAGGATTAGGATCTGAACCTCTGTAGTTTTGCAAAATATAGATCTAAATCAGAAGAGTTTGAGGAACCAGCCTCTAATTTGGAGATTCCTCTCTCATTTTCATAAGTCCCCACACTTGGAGAGAGGTTTCCATGTTGTGCAATCACATTGGATGCTAGAGTGATCAACCTACAAGCCTGATCTGCATCCAGGGGTGTTGTGAGTCTGCAGCAAATGTCAGTTTTGGCACGCTCGGTGGGACCTTAGAGGTCTTTCACTTTATCTTTGACAGGTTGGTGTGTTCCTGTTAAAGATTCAGCCTTTTGGAGGCACTTTCAAAAGCACATCTGGCAACTCCATCTGGTAAATAACTCATTCTCTGAGTTGTAGACCTGTGTTCCATCCATTTCCATGCATCTTTCTTTCCATCTCTTTCATTCTTTTCCATTCCATGAAGTTGTGCAATCATGACTTCATTTCCATCATGGATTTCACATCAACAACAGCAGTATATCACACCTCCAACATGTTTTTTAAATCCTCCAAATCAGCATTTTGTACAAGTTCAAGATCAGCATGCATACCCACATGAACAGCAGTGCCAAAGTCAGTTTGGCTATGAAGTCCATCAAGAGCAAGAGTGTGCATATAATGAAGACACTCAAATGCAAGATGCTGGTCTGCTGGAGAAAATCCAAAAGATGGAGGTAAAGATGGTGCAGTCCAGGGCTCAAACACAAATGAAAGCATTTGGAATCGGTTGCAGAGCACCTTGTCCATGGGTGGGACCTTTTCCAAGGCATTACAGCCCTCAAGAGAAGCTTGACTTCATGATTGCAACGCTGCCATTCCTTGCAAAGTGGATTGAAGAAATAGAGGTGTATGAGAGGAGTATTCAGCAACCTTGTCAACGGGTAAGCACACCATCTCATGCCTTTTCTTTTCCTCTTTCCCAATCTGTTTTATCTCAGCAGTGTCAAGTTTTAAACTCTCCATCTGCTATCCCAAGTGTTGAATCCATTTCTCCACCTCCTAGCCTTCCACCTCATCTCAATTCTTCTATCCTTTTCCCTTTCAAACAGTCATCCCCTCCACAAGAGTGAAATGAAATACCTTCCACTCCAAAGAAACAAGAGGTTTCACCTCCTCCACCACCACAAAAAAATGCCAAATCAATCAAGTTTCAACCCATCCCTCCTCTTGCATTCCCAATTCCATGTGGGGAAAAAGAAATTGCAAAAAACAGTCATCAAGGATAGCAAGAGGAAGAGCCAAGAAAAGAAGAAATGACAGACAACTTGAGGAGTTGGGCTGCCAAATTTGGGATAACAAAGATCCCCTTGATGGTTAAGCCTACAGAAGAGGCTAAGGTTGAACGAATGGTGGTCAGGACTAATTTTGTTGCATAGAGAAGGAGAAGATCTTGTTGTCCCAACTTGTCCTCTAGAGCAGCAGATTGAAGAGTTTGACTTAACAAACTTCATGCTGGAGGAAGAGTTCAATCAAGAGCAAGATTGTCTTCAAACATTGGAGGAAGGAGAAGATGCTCCAAATCCAAAAGAAGAGGAGCACATTCTAGTTGTGGAGGAGAAAATTGTAGATCCAAGGGCTTTGAGCACAAAGCAGGCTACAAGAGAACCTTCAATTCTTCTTTCTACTTCATCTCTCTCGAGTTCTAGTGTTGAAGAAGAGTTTGATCCCTCAAACTCAATCTTTGGAGGATGAAAGAAACCATGGTGGTCAAGTTCTGAGATCAAGCGAGACACCATGGAGGAAGTTGAGCATTTGCGGCAGCAGATGTGCCGGGAGGCGGTTTATCTCCGATTTGGAGGACTGTTTTGATGAAGAAGAACCTGTTGAGTTTCCACCATTCTCTCTTTCATCATCCACATTCCAAACCCTTGAGTTCACTGTCATGAAGGAGAGCATTCATTTGCAGAGCACTGCATCTTATAGTAGCTCTTTGGAACCAAGATTGGAAGATCTTAATCTTTCATGTTCTTCATTGGAGGAAGAGAAAGGACGAGAGGAATTTCACCATTTCTTCCACACCATCCACTCGGGAGGGTCTACAAGAGAACTCCATTTTGGAGTTGAAAATCGAGCTATGGGCATATCAAACGGATCGGACCTTGCCCAATCGGTATTTGGCTTCATTCGAGCCAAAGGAGAAGTCACAACCAGTCATGCTTGCTTCTGAGCATGAGGATGAGCTATAAAGTACCAAGGATCAGCTATCATACCTCTTCAATCCAAATGCAGAGCAACTAAAAGAGGTATTGAATTTGCCTTCAGCAGATACCTTGATGATTTGGGTAGAAGACTAGCTTCTTGTTGATTTTCCACTCATCCTAACAGCCATGATCAGTGCCAAATCAATTGCATGGCTGCCACTTTTGAGAAAGGGAAGCTATTTCTCACAACCAATTGCAGGGTTTGTTTAGCTTGCCTTTGCTCCAGTTAGAGTAAGGTAGGTAGGTTTGCTTTCAGCAGAAGAAGTGCTTATGCACACTCTGCATGTTCCATTTGGAGCATGTATGATTTTTAGTTTTGTACATATTTTTTGGTGTTGTTGGGTTTGCTCTTGCACAGTTCATTTCAGTGGCATTTTGGTGAGAACAACTCTAAGTTTAATGATTTCAAGTGGCTCAAAGGGAAGTTTACAAGGTTCATATCGGATATCGGGTTGGTTTCAGGTTATTGCTTATGACTCCATGCCCAATGGACTGCTTCAGGCAACTGGTATCTTCTACCTAGCAGGCAGGTATCCCCGCTGAGTCGCCAAATTGTTATCCAAATTCACCCCCAGGGTTGAATTGATAACATACATCAGAATTCTCAAGTCCCAGGAAAATTGATTGATCCAGGGCAAAAATCATGTTTCCAGGGTCCCCTCATATTTATCCTAACTCTCCTGTCTAGGTTGAAAAGAGCAAGTTCTGAGAAAAGGTGAAAAAGCTACAAAAACAAGCTTGGGCCAGAAAGAATTGTGAAAATTGGCTAAGTCCTAGTCCTCGCAACAGTAGGGACGTGAGGGACATCAAGACATGGATCAGCTGAAAATCCTCCAGGTGGCTCGCAAAGCAAAGGGACGGTCAAGGCCGTAAGTCACGTGAGAGACGTGAACCGGCCGAACCGGGCGAATCGGAAGAATTTGTCCTCAGACAGTCTGGGAGCAAGTGGGACAAAGGTATGCGAAGGACGCGAACCGGCTGGTTCGGCCGGAATGGGAACTTTCACACTAGGACATCTGGGCCATGAGTGTGTGGAGGACGTGAACCAGCCGGTTCACCCGAAACAGAGAAATTTCGTATTGGGACAGTTGGGACAAAGGGACGCGTGGGACGCGGATAGCCAAAAAAGCCGAGAGCCAATCAGATTGTGCCACGTGTCATCAGTAGATAAGGGACAAGGAAGCCCATTTCGGGTGGATCAGAGGATTTTGTCCCAAACAGCATTGGGACATCCAGGACAAAAAGACGCGAAGGGCGCGAAAAGGTGGCGTGCACTGCAGACCAATCAAATCACGACACGTGTCACGAGGAGAAACTCCAAAAGTCAAAGGGTGAGGTTTCAAGAATCGACTTTGAGCCAATCAAAAGAGGACACATGTCTAATGAAGTAGAAAAACCCATGGGACAGAGAAGAGAGAGAATTACATGTCCAGTCAACGTGTGCCACGTGTCATCCAGGTGGCAGAGCGCGGGAAAAATTTCAAAACGCATTTTCACCTGTTTTGTGCCCTAAATCTTCAAATCGACATATCTTTCGATCCAGAGCTCGGATTTGCACGTTCTTTATATCAACAGAAAGCTTGTGAAATTATCTACATGATTTCAAGGTTAATCTTGAGTTTTGGTGTAGTCTAGAGAGATAAAATTGAGAAACAGCTCTGACACGTGTTCATGGCTAGAAGTGACATTCCAGTGACTAGATTTAATGCAGAATGGGTCGCATTCTCCTGTAATCTAGTCAAAATGATAGGGTAAGGGTTTTAAGGTCCCCATGCCATTTTAATGCATCTGCGAGTTGAGGAGGGATGGGCTCTCATGTCTTTGTACATTTTTGTCCACAGGCTCGACCCTTGCCTTTGTAAAGCGATTTGGCTCATTTCTAAAGAGAGGAACATTTTTGGGCATAGTAGACTTCTTCTTTCACCTCCAGCAAGTGATTGATGTAAGGATCAGACATCTCCAAAGATTTTAACAGTTTTCTTTTACCTCTCTGAGGGTGTAATGTGTGTTTTTGACACTGAAATGATAATGCAAGCTCTGTGAATGGGTTTCAATCCTCTGTTTGTATTATTTGTTTCATTTCAGATCCTAAATTATACCTTATCAGTCTGTGTATGTTTTATGCTATGAACTTTGATCTGTGTCTATTTGCATGACAAATATGTTTCACCACTCCTTTTGGTGCATCACCACCTTTAGTTAGTTTCATATTTTTTGCATTTCTATCCCTGTCTCCTTGCAGTTTAGAGTAGGATTAGGATCTGAACCTCTGTAGTTTTGCAAAATATAGATCTAAATCAGAGGAGTTTGAGGAACCAGCCTCTAATCTAGAGATTCCTCTCTCATTTTCACAAGTCCCCATGAGAGTTACAACCTAGAGTGATCAACGGGGAGAGAGGTTTCCATGTTGTGCAATCACATTGGATGCTAGAGTGATCAACCTAGAAGCCTGATCTGCATCCAGGGGGTCTTTGTGAGTCTCGCAACAATATGTAGTTATCAAATATTTTGGTGGAGGAAGGGGTCTCATCTCGGCTACTCCCAAAAAAATTATCGACCATCGAGAATTCCAATATCTAAAAACACAATGGTAAGGAGGACATTACCAAACATGATCTTTTCTCCATTGCACATGACATTGATGATTTCTTCTACTATGAAATTCGAGAGGTTATAGATGGTCCCCTATGAGATATTACGGTAAAAATTCAACCAAGCCTTTTTATATGTGTCCATCTCTCCTTCCCATTCAGCTTTGTGACCAAGTGCGTGGCCATCCTCATTATAGGGTCGAAATCATAGAAATGTCGAAGTAGCGCGAACCCTTCTTGTAGTCATAAGCTTGAACAATATTATTAATGGTATCCTTATCATCCACATCATCATCGAATGATTCTCCTTCATAGATAAGACCATTAAACTTAGAAATCAGTTAGGGAGTTATTTGCATCCTTCATCCTGCGAAGTAGAAGTGGTCTTCATGTACGTGTGACATTAACCACTGGTACAACCACTCAGGTTTGCCAAAATAAGGAAACTCATAGAGTTACAATAACCCAAACTTCTCCATCTTCACCTTTACCTCATCATCGTAGATAGGCATTCCATCTAGTGTCCTCTTGTCTCGTAGGGTGAACTAGTTAAAATTCCATCTCATTCTCTCGTGGTGCTCATCCGATGGTTATAGTCACTCATGACCATCTTTCTAACATGAGACACCCATTATTTTCTCGATCAATACATCATGTAGATATTACATCTGCACTAACCATTTTCATTGAAACTAGTGGAAATGACTTGTTTCCTTGCCCTTGCCCTTCTTTGGTGAAATATTTGTTGCTTTCCTTAGTGTCATTTCTCCATCGGGTCACTAAAAGTTCTTCCTTTCTCTTGATCTTGGCTCTACTCAACTTTGTGGCTCCACTCCTTTATGAAAATCCCTTCAATCATGTGCCCTATCTATAGAAACCTACCTAGAAATCCTTTTTCCATAAGACGGTGTAACACCCATAGGATCCTTTTTCATGACCTTCTCCACTCACGCCCTTGTACTCTTTTTCCACTCTGGTTTCTTTGATAAAAATAGCTATGAACGTAAATCTTCACAACCATTTTTGCATAATTTTTCTTCAAGAATGCCCTAGTTAGAAGATCTCTTCAATAACATAAATATAAGGTAAACAATAATTCATCCCGACCTTCTACTTAACGCTTTTGCTTTTCCCTACAATAAATGTCATGCCACCTACCAACGTACTTTTTAATAAAGGTGGTTTTTTTCTAATGTCAACCTTCAACACTTTTATCCCCAAGCCCAATCCTACACTAAAACTTCTACAACATTTTTACACATAAAAACCCTTACTAATTGAATATCCTTATGTGTGTGATTTCAATTCCAAAGGCACCTCTTCTATCATTATCCTTATTTTTGACATCACCTACCTCATGTTGTTCTTGTACTTCTAACCCTTATGACGTGGTTTTTGTAAAGATTTTCCGACATTAAACTCCTCATGTCCATATTTTCTATGCATGCTCTTCCAAACTATGCACTTTTGATCCTTCAACCGGGCCATCAAATGTAACATCTTTGACATGGTTGTTATTGTGATGACTTCCACTCTTGACATTGCAAATTTTGACATGTGATTTGTCTTAGGAAGGAGTACTCTTATGATTTTTAGAAATCATGTTTGCAATGGATAATTATTTATTTGTTGAAAAGAATCATTTTGGTTGTGATTTCTGCTTACTTGAAAATAAGGCCATTCATCTCTTTGTACAACTTAAATTCACTTTTAAAAAGGTGATGAACTTGTATTGTGTAGACATAATTTATCTTGTGTAAACAACAAAACCTTGGATCAATTCCATTGATCCAAGGTATGCTTCAATTCTTCTTACCTACTCGCCTTGTTGTCTTGACATTCAGAAATGGAAGGTGAAGCTTGACTATGACTTTTTTTTTTTACAATGGTGAATAATTCTTCTTAGGGATCCTTGATTGGAAACAGGCTTTAGGGTGATAGGCTTGGGCCTTCTTGTTAAATGTTTAAATGTTGTATAGTGTATAAGAATCGTAGACCTAATAGTAAATTACTAAGGTGGATACCCTAACCTAAGTTGGAATGTTCTATACTAAGTTTGGACTATAACCTAAGGTAAATAAGACCTACCTAGGAACTAAGGTTGATTTCTAACCTAATAAAAATCTAACCTAAACTATTGCTAACCTAAGGAGGTACCTATGGACTACTTGGAAATTGGTAAGGTCGGTGGCATCAGTTTTCAAGGCATTAATGGGAATTGATTTTGGTTTTTAATGACTTCGGACTACCAATTTTGGTGGAGGCATTGGGAGTTTAGTGGATGCCTAGTTGGCATCACCACTAAATAGAAATTACATGCAAATTTTGAATTAAAGTCTCACCAAACTTGGATGGCGGTGGCGTGGAGAAATAGGAGGGAAATTGATTGTCCTTTGCATTAATTGATCTTATTTATGGTGAAGAAACCACCTAGGAAAATGCATGGTAGGTTTTTGGAAAGGTTGTTTGATCTTTAGTTCATTTCAATTTTTGTTCTGCATGGGGTTTTTAGTTCTTTGAACTAGCAGTTCTATTTTTATTTATCTGTATTCTTGGAATTCTTGAACTATTTTTGGACTCTATGGAAGTATAAGAAGAAGTGGAAAGATTGGGGTGGTTGACATTTCTTGGAAAAGAAGAGACTATTGAGGCTCAACTAGGAAATCGTCTTGAATCGAGAAGAAGCTCTATCAGGCATGATAGGCTCTACCCATTAAGTTGTTCTTATTTTTCCTAAATGTCTTCATTAAAGGAACTTTTCCCTGGGAAACTAATGAGTTTTACATGTTTTTGATCTTGCTTTTAAAACTTATTTTCTCTATATTTTATCTGTATGGATTCACTGATATGGTAGAAATACATTCGGGTTTGTTTCCTTTGTTGGAAAAATGAATGAATCATGCTTAA
Organism: Taxus wallichiana var. yunnanensis; assembly: GCA_018340775.1. NCBI lineage: Eukaryota > Viridiplantae > Streptophyta > Pinopsida > Cupressales > Taxaceae > Taxus > Taxus wallichiana. Next base: position 313,048,049 of record CM031236.1, read on the forward strand.
ACCTCTGTTTGGACTTGAGATGTTGTTGAATCTTGAGAACTCTTGTTGGACTGTACTGAAACTAGATAGTATGATTCACTACTATGTTAGAAATATGTTTTGGGTTTTGTTTCTTTGTTGGAAAAAGGTAGGAAACATGTTTAACTTTTGTTGAACTTGAGATCATGTTGAATCTTTTGTACATCTGCTGAACTGTGCTAAAATTGATAGTAACTTGTCTAATAATGGGTTGAACGAATCTCCTTGAATGCAATCTATCTATTTAGCATGGTTGATAGTTAATCTTGCTTGTGTGATTTGTTGAATGATTTATTGAATTTGATTACATATTTTCTGGTATAAGGAAAAGAAAGGTCAAGGTTTATTTTCTTGGATCGACTTGCCTTGTATGACTAGTTCTTTTTATTTAAATCAGAAGAACAATTGTTTCAGTAGGAACTCATGGTAATTACGGTTGAACTGTAGAGTAACTTGAATCTATCTAAATGAATGAAAACTTGAAGGAAATAGACTATAACGATTTTTGGTGTATCACTTCTTTTGAGCTTGACTTCGAGCACCAGACTTGTGGTTGTGTTGTTGTTTCATTGTTTCTCCTTGTGGTTGAATCGGTTCAGGTTCATTCTTCCTGATCTAGTAGTCTGCTCCATTGATTCTTGTGATGTATGTGGTTCTGAGTTGGCTTGAATGGAAGCTTTGACTGTTAAGTATTTCTGTCACCTTCGTTTCACCATTAATGGATGGGTAAGCTTTGTGTGTTGTCTCTTTGAAAATAAAATTGTGGCCGAAAAAGGGTAATTTACTTAAACGTTGCTCTGTCTCTTCTTTGTTTGGGAAACTAGAGTAACTTCTAGAACTGATGCTATTAATGTTTGGAAAGAATATAATGTTCAGTTGTTGGTTTTATTTTTTCTACGGATAGTGTTATATATTGTAAGCTTAGGAAAAAGCATTTTCAATTTGTAGCTTTTGTGCTACAGTTATTATTATCGTTTGTAAGTTGGGAAAACATCATTTTCAGCTTATGACTTTCATGTTACATTTGTTGTTATCGATTGTAATATTGAATAGTTCATTGTGTTTCAATGGTTTTGGAGTTAAATGTTTTCTTTGCTTTGGACAATCAAATTTGTCTCCGTTTTTTTTTGATCTCGGTAAGTGTACCTCTTTTAAGGAAGGAATAATGATATTTTATCTTATCTTTATTCATTTTTATCCTTTCTTTCTGTTCTAAGTTAAGGTATTTACAATACCATCCTCTTCAAACTCTAAAATAAGATGTAGGTTATTCTCTTTATCTCTTTTTGTTCATCTCTCACATGTATCACTCCATGGAGGGAGTCCTATTTGGTTTGTATTACGTTAAAGGATTCTTTAGGTGGGTAGTTGATTGATAAATCCTTATTTCTTCTCCTTGACTATTACTTTGGTAATGAGGTAACTGTTGGTATGTGTTAATAGTTCTATGTGCATATTAATTTAAATTCATCCTTATCAAATCTATTGAGGCTGATCCTAAAACTTAGGCTAGAGCTTGACTCGAACTTGGATATAGTTTCTTAAATAAGAAACTCTTACTTTAAGGTGTTGTTGGTTCATCCTAAATTTTTCATAAAGTTTAATTGAGCTTGGCATTTAATATTTTAGGATGAAGTAAGTTAATGTTGAGTTATATGAATTATTGTTCCATCTAAAGTAGTCCTATTCCTATGAGATATCGAGTTAGTATCTTCTTAGGTTAGATGGAATTAATTTTGAAGTAAATCATAAATATCTATAAATGAAAAGTAGATTGTGATTTTGGTGAAATATTATTTATCTGAAATAATGATTTAAATATTCTATGAAATGATTAGTTGGAAGTTGAAATTGATTATATATTAGCCTTTTCTTAATTAGAGTACGGATTATCACTTTGTTTCTCCCTCTTATGACTGTTATTTCTTTATGATGTGTCTTTCTGTAATGCTTTAACTATTTCATAAAAGTAGAGTTATTTTTATGAAACAGTTAGTTAAAATCACATCATTTTAATGCTTAGTGCTTATCATGCTCAGTTCACTAAACTGACCCATGCTAGCAATTTTTGTAGATGGACTTCATAAGTGGTAAAAGGAGACAAGATATTTTATGATGTTACTTTTGTTTACCAAAAGACTGGATCTTTTATGAGGAAATATGATTCATTATTAAAATGTATTTTTGGAAAGGAAAGTTGTAATTTTAATAGAGCTTATTGTTTTTGTTTGACACTAAAGATGTCTGGAGTATTTGTACTTGCAATGTATGAATTCCACCTTGATAAATGGAAAATTTTGTGGGTTTATCTATACTTGATGTGTCATCTTTTTGTATATTCTGTGAATAGTAGTGATAAGCTTATCTTTGTTCATATATATACATACATACATACATACATACATACATACATACATACATACATATACATACATACATACATACATACATACATACATACATACATACATACATACATACATACATACATACATACATACATACATATATATATATATATATATATATATATATATATATGTACCCTTTTGGGTTGAATTAAAATGAACTAGGTGGTAAGGGTACTAGATATACTACCCCTAGGGTATCAAGTTGGCATTCATGGTTGATCATTTAATTAAATCACTATGGTTTATTAAAATGATGTTAATGGATAAACGAATCCATTATGATAACTTGTATAATGTTAAGGGGTTACAAATGAACCCTAATTCTTAATAAGAAAAAGGAAGACAACTATTCGCAATGATAATCAGTTTGTTTTAGAATCCTTTGGAATTAAACCTAATGTCATCTTGGAAAGAGGAAGATGTACTTCCTCTTGATTAATACCTTAATCTGAATAAAAAAAATGAAAGGAATATATAAATATATAATAGTAGACTTCATTTCAATGAAGTCTATTATAAAAGAATTTGATTCAAAACTTAAACAAGCTAAGTCATGGATAAGTTAAATAAGTGAACCACACTGTTAGTATGTTGATTCTATTTGTAAAACTAAATCTTAAATTAGGAAGTTAATGAATGAAAAGAAAATATTCGATGTATCTGCATAGCAATTACAATTCATTTATTTCTTGCAACCCTAATGGTTAATGAAACTAGGGATTCAACATGGCTACTGTAATTAGAATTTAATTAAGGAAAATAATTAAGTAATTAACTTCTTTCTTGGGTATGTACATCCATATGGGATGACTCAGTCGGATGTTGGCACACACCAACTATAACACCGTACCTCCGTGAAGACTTGGGTCTTCATGAGGATACTATGTTACAATTGACATGTTGTAACACCCTTCAGAGTTGAATCATCTAGATCTACATAAACTCGGACTTGATCTTAGTTATACCCTAGGTTAGGTTGGAAGCATGATCTAGTGTCGGGGGAAACTCATGATGACTTAGGATAACTAGACACACACAATCGAATTAGGTTGATTGAGTATGTCTATGTACCCTTAGTCACCGTGAGTAGCCTTCTACACTAGACTATGTTGCTAACCTTGGTTAGGGTTAAACCTTGAACAAGTGGACTAACAAGAGTCAATGAAGACCATTCTAGATAACATATGAAGTGGGGTGAAGGACGTATTCTGTTTGACAAGTATGCCATCTAGGAATATTAACATGAACAGTATGTTGTAAATATTTGGCCAAAGTATTGTAAGTTGTTGGTTGCGTTGTCCTATGTCACCTAGTTTTAAGAAGTGAGATTTCAGATGAATATTGGTAACAAATATTTAGATAGGCCTCTTAAATAGAACACTTAATACCCTAAAAAGGGTATGAGAACTAAGTATACCTAGTATACAATTCATTGAGTTAACATGAGATATCAATATGATACCGAGTCATGAAATGAGAGATTGGTGTTTCACCAATTCATTACAATTATGCATACGGTTATTTATTATGAGATTGATTGGCATGAAATGTGTGTTCTAAATTAAGGCTATTTAGAATAGAGAACATTATTTAAAGAAAAAAATCCCTTGTTTCTAAAGTCTTAAAATGGGAATGTTACATCTCAACACATCTTCTAGTACTTATCACATCACTTCACCCCATAATAAAATAGATGCATGGTCCTTTAAGCATAGAAAATTGTTGAAAAATATTAAGTGGCTATCGGTGCACAACATGCACACAATAAAAAAAAGAAAGGGAACAAGCAATGAGAAAGGGAAACAAAGAGAAGGTAAATACATTAAGGGAAATCCTAGGCTAATCGTAGTATCTGTCTTATTTGAAAACACAAAAAGACTTATTTATAGTAGGGCTTCAACCTACTCCCTTTAAAATGGTCTCGGGAACCATGTTCCATTCAATGTTTCAGAATCGGAAAACATATGAATCAAGTATATAAGATAAAATGTATGGGCCCATCCAATGGACTTTAAATTTCTCATGATGGCGCAGAAACTTGGAATCATATAATAGAACCATCTACCCAAACTTAAATTATTTTTTCTTGATGTTTCTATCATGTCATGCCTTCTACCGGTTTTTCTTGCTTTCTAACTCTAGTGAGAAATAGTTCACCTTTCATCTAACTGCATTAACTTATCAATCCTTTCCTCAAGAACTTTTTCATGATCCAATCCTCTTGTTCATGTTATACGTAGTGATGGTAGCATGAATTCAATAGGTAACATTGCTTCCATGCCAAACACCAATTGAAAAGGTGTGGCCTTGGTTAGTCTTTTATAAGTAGTCCGATATGACAATAACACAACAGAAACTTTATCATCTCAATCCTTTCTTCCAACATCAAAAATCTTGGTTAACGTGTGATTTAAAATTTTGTTAAACACCTCAGTAGTCCCACTAGTTTGTGGGTGATAAGGGGTAGTCTTGTGGTGGGCTACCATGAATTGTGCCAATAATATCCTAATTGTTTCAATCAAGAAATGAATTCCCCTATCACTTGTTAAACTTAGTAGGCATCCATATTTGTTTATTATGTTTTCCCATAAGAACCTAGTTGTTGTTGCCTTTGTGTAATCCCTTGTAGGCATTGCTTCGCCCACCTTATAAAATAATTTTACATATAATGATATAACACAAACATATCCTTCATGCAAAGCTAGGGAAACAGGGGCTACGAAGTCAATTTCCCACTTCTCGAATGGTTTTGTACTGGAAATTGGTCTTAATGAAATTTCATCTATTTTCCCTAGTTTATCAAGACGCTAGCAGTGGTCACAGGCCTTACAATACTTGATATAATCCTTGTAAATTGTTTCCCACCAAAAAATTGCTATAAGGATCTTGTGTGTGGTTGCATTCCCTATATAGTGTCCTCCCTGTAATTCCACCATGTGCTTCTTTCATGACTGCAACACGTTCATAATCTAACATGCACTAACACAAAACTTCATCATGGCCTACCTTGTATAAGTATTCTCTAATTAACATATAGGGTGTGGTGTGTATGGTTAAGCTGTGTCCTTTTAAAGTCTTCATTCTCTCTCGGTGCCACACCCATTTTAAGAAACACAGAATAACTTTATAGTTAGTGTAACATTCTCCTTTTAAACTTTAGAAACAAGGGAATTTTTTTCTATTTAATGTTCTCTATTCTAAATAATCATAATTTAGAACACACATTCCATGCCAATCAATCTCATAACAGATAACCATATGCAGCTATAATGACTCAGTAAAATGTCAATCTCTCATTTCATGAATCGATGAAACACTGATCTCTCATGTTATCTCATTGAATTGTATACTAAGTATACATGGTTCTCTTACCCTTTTCTGGGTATTAAGTGTTCTGTTTAAGAGGCCTTTCTAAATATTTGTTACCAATATTCATATGAAAATTCACTTCTTAAACTAGGTGACATAAGACAACACAACCAGCATCTTGCGATACTTTGGCCAAATATTTCCAACATATTATTCATATTACTATTCCTAGATGGCATACTCGTCAAATAGAATAATTCCTTCACCCCACTTCATCTGTTATCAAGAATGGTCTTTAATGACTACTGTCAGTCCACTTGTTCAAGTTTTTACCTTAACCAAGGATAAAAACATCGTTTAGTGTAGAGGACTACTCCCGAGGACTAAGGATACATAGACATACTCAATTGACCTAAGTCAATCGTATGTGTCTAGTTATCCTAAGTCATCAAGATCTCCCCCTGAAAATAAACAATGCTTCTAACATAACCTATGGTATAACTAAGGACAAGTCGAATTTATGTAAGTCTAGGTGATTCAACTCGAAGGGTTTTGAAATATATCAATTGCAACACAAGTATCATCACGAAGACCCAAGTCTTCATGAAGGTACTACACCACGATTGGCGTGTACCAAAATCTATCTCGGTCATTCCATCTAGATGTACATATCCACGAAAGAAGTTAATTACTTAATTATTTTCTATAATTAAGGTCTAATTACAGAAACCCTGTTGAATCCCTAGTTTCATTAACCCCTAAGGTTTCCAACCATAATTGAGTTGTAATTGCTTTACAAAAACATCAAGATTGATTTTTAATCATTAAATTCCTACTTTAGGATTCAATTTAATAAAATAGAAGCAATAATTAAACAATATGGTTCACTTATTTTACTCAACCATTCTTATCTTGTTTAAGTTCCAAATTAGATTCCTTTATATTAGAATTCATTGAGATGAAGTCTACTTATTAAATGTTCATGTTTACCTTTCATTTGTCTTATACCTTTAAAGGTATTGGTCAAGAGGTAGTTCATCTTCCTCTTTCCCAGAAAACATTAGGTTTAACTCAAAAGGATTCTAAAACAATCCAGATTATCATTTCAGAATAGTTGTCTTCCTCTTTCTTATTAAGAATTAGGGTTCATTGCAACCCCTTACATTATTCAAGATATCATAATGAATTTACACTTCCATTATCACCATTTTAATAAACCATAGTGATTTAGTTAAATGATCAGCCATGAATGCCAACTTGTTAAGTTACATTTTAATAAAGGGATAGTGTATCTAATTCCCTTACCACCTAATTCATTTTAAGTCAAACTAAAAGGTTTCATTACAAGTTAAGTATAAGAGATAATAAACTTACAATTCCCTTCCCAGAATATACAAGAGAAAGAGACATTAAGTAAAGATAAACCACAATCATTTCCACTCATCTAAGTGGAACACATACTTTATGAGTACAACATTTCAGACATCTTCAGATTCAAACAACATCAATAAGCTCAATTAAAAATACAACTTTTCTCTTACAAATACATCTTAGAAATGAATCATTTTTCCTCATAAAAGATCTAGTATTTAGGTAAACATAAGTACATCATAAAAGGATCATGTCTCCTTTTATCACTTATGAAGTCCATCTACAAAAATTGCTAGCACGAGTCAGTTCATTGAACTGAGCATGATAAGCACTAAGCCTTAAAATGATGTGCTTTCAACTAACTATTTCATTAATAGAACTCTACTTTATGAAACATTAAAGCATTACAGAAAGATACATCATAAAGAATAACAGTCATGAAAGGAAGAACAAAGTGTTAAACCATATTATCATTAAATAGAGATCATGGTGTAATTAAAACAATGTTCAGCCAATGATTTCATAAATATTTATATCAGATAAGTAATATTCCAACCAAATTACTTACCACATTTCTACTATAGATATTTATAGTTCATCTCTTGATTCATTCTATCTAAATCAAAGTAAGATACTAACTCTAATAATTCATAAAAATATAATTATTTTTAAGAAGCAATGATCCACAATACTCAGCATTAACTTACTCCATCCTAAAATATCTAAGGCCAAGCTCATTCAATATTTATGACAAAATTTAGGATGAACCATCAACATCTTAAAGTAAGATCTTCCTATTTAAGATACTACATCCAAATTCAAAGCCAAACTCTAGCCTAAGTTTGAGTTAAGAATCAACAAGTTTAATAAAGGATATTTTTCATTTACATGCACCTGGAATTGGTCACACATCACCATAATTAGATCCCTATCAAAACATTAGTCTAGGAGAAGAAGATAAATATTTATCCTCCAACTACCCACTCTGCAATTTCCTTCAAACTAATACAACCGAGAAGGTCAGCTCCTTACATAGGAGTAAAACAGATGAAAGAATGAATGAAAAGAGAGATAGACAACTTATATCTTCCTTCAAAGTTTGAAGAGAAAAAAAATGGAATACCTTAACTCAAAAAAGAGGAAAAGGATTTCAATAAACAACGATGAGATAGGATCTCATTATTCATTCGAAAAATAGGAATACAAACTGAAATTAAAGAATTGAGACAGATCCAACCAAGAAGCATTCACTCTAACAATCATTTTAACATGAATAACTAGTCGATACAGGATCGATATATACGACTAAAACAAGGAAGTCAGAAAACGAAAATGAAGTTTTCCCATCATACAATGAGAACAAAACACCACGATAGTGCCTGAAGCTACAACTTCAAATGGTTAATCAAATGCCTTATTTTAAAAACAGTTCCCTAAGAAACAAAAGAATAACAACTAAACATTAAATTCTTTCCAAACTTTAACAGATCAGCCTAGAAGTTCTCTAATTTCCCAAACAAGAGAAAGAGTCAGAGTAGTATTAAAATAATTATTCCTATGCGACCACAATTTATTTTCAAATGTCGTCACACATAAATCTTACCCATCCTTCGATGGTAAAATTAAGAAAATGAATAAAATATTAGCAACCACAAATTACAGTCAAGCCAACCCATATCCCCAACTTCACAAAAATCAAAGGAATAGTCTACAGGTAGAAAGGATGAACTTGTCCCAAATTTGACCACAAGGAAAAGGTGACATGACCCCAAATCAGGTGCTCAAGGTTGAGTTCAAAAGAAGAATAACAACCGAAACATTCCAGTCCATTTCATCAAGATAGACAAGACTGAACTAATCCATAGTTCGACATAGGTACCCCATTCCTACAACATCATCTAAACATCAAAATTGAATGAAAAGAACTAGAAAATCCAACAAGATGAACCAATAAGGTAAATCTTGAAGCATGAAAACTCACCTCAGAAAGGATACATAAAATTTGATAAATTATTAACAAATCTTCTCATAACATACAGGTGTAGGAAACAAAAATTGACTTCATTTAAGTCTAAGCAGAATCTGAACATGATTTTAATAAAATTTCAAACAAGGGAGAACCGAAACTTGAAACATATTTCTTCCATAGCAGTGACTTCTACTATCTAACTTCATAACAATCCCATAGGAGTTCCCAGAATCAAATCATCTCAAACTCAACAAAATTAGAACATGTTACAATTGTTTTTCAACCAAAAATGACTCCCAAAACATTGAATTAGACTATCTATTTTAGCATAGTTCAAACATATGTATTAATATTTGAAATCATCTCAAGCTCAATAGATGGTAACACATTTTAAAATTTCACCTAATAAAAGAAACAAACCTAGCTCCTATCTTTATCAAAAAGTGGACTCCTCTATTCCATTTTTGCACAATCAATGAAGTTCACAAACTTTATAAAAATTCCAGTTCAAACAATGGTTAAAACATGATTGACTCATTTATCCAACAAGGAACAAACCCAGACTCATTTCCTCAAATAATGAACCCAATCAAAATCATACGATAAAAATATACAAGCATGAATGCAATATAAACCTCACATAAAAATCCATTGTTCCCCAAGAGCAAAGTTCTTTTAATTAAGTCATTTAGGAAAAATCAAAACAACTTAATGGGTAGAGCCTATCATGCCTGATAGAGCTTCTTCTCAATTTGCAGAATATTTCTAGCCAAGCCTCCACAGTCTCTTCTTTTGCCAAGCGACGTCAACAACTCCAATCTTCCTATTTCCTCTTATACTTCCATAGGATCCAAAAATAGATCAAGAATGCCAAGAATATCGATGGATCAAAAATAGAACTGTTGGTTTGAAGAACCAAAAACCCCATGCAAAGAAAAAATTGAAATGAACCAAAGATCAAACAACCTTTCAAAAATCTACCATGCCTTTCTCCTAGGTGGTTTCTTCGCCATAACCGAGACCAATTAATGCGAAGGACTATCAGTTTTCCTCCTATCTCTCCTTGCCACCGCCATCCAAGTTTGGTGAGTTTCTTAATTCAAAAATGCATGCAATTTCCATTTAGTGGTGATGCCAACTAGGCATCCCCTAACTCCCCATGCCTCCACAAAAACGGCAATTCAAAATTCATTAAAACCAAAAATAAATTCTCATTAATGCCTTGAAAATCGACGCCACCACCCTTACCACTTGCCAAGTAGTCCATAGGTACCCCTTAGGTTAGTAATAGTTTAGGTTAGATTATCAACCTTAGTTCCTAGGTAGGTCTTATTACCTTAGGTTAAAATCCAAATAGTATAGAACATTTCCATCTTAGGTTAAGGTATTTACCTTAATAGTTTAGTAATAGGTCCTAGGTTCTCTCACGCTATTTAGCATTTTTAAGAATACTCAAGCCTATTAATTTCAGCAAGATGCTAAGCAAGGACACCTAAAGCAGGGTCCCTCAAATTTATAAATAAAACAAGACTCAATCCCACTTCACCTTCCATTTCAAAATGCTAAGTCAACTAGATGAATCAAGTAAGGAGAACTGAAGCATACCTTGGATCAATGGAATTGATCCAAGGTTTTTTTGTCAACACAAGATGAGTTTAGACAACAACAACACATGCTCATAATCCTTTTTTAATGAATTAAAGATGTACAAAAAGATGAATGACCTCATTTTCAAGTAAGAAGAAATCACAACAAGGTGAACCTCTTCACAGTAATATTTTATCCATTGCAAACATGATTTCAAAAATTCATAAGAGTACACCTTCCTAAGACAAATCATATGTCAACATTTACAATGTCAAGAGGGAAAGTAATCATAGTAATAGTTTTGTCCAAGATGTTACGGTCAAAGAGCGTGCACCACAATCTAAATAGTTGTGCATCTGGAATTATATCCTCAATGCTATGTGCATCCTCCCCTGATTCAATCCTTGATAAATGGTTAGGTCCTAAATTACACTTACTTGGTTTCACAACAACCGTAAACTCAAACTCTTGAAACAACAAGAACCATTGACATATGCGCCCTTGTAAAATAGGCATGTTTACTAAGTACTTTAATGTTATGTGGTCCATGTAGAATATAAAGGGTGTTACCAATAGATACTACCTAAATTTTTATAGTGCGTAGATCATTGACAATGCTTCACTCTCGGTAGTAGTATAGTTTTGTTATCTTTGCGAGTTAGATTTCTATTAGCAAAACACAAGGGTGGTCAACAATTCCCTCTCCAAGCTGTGCTAAGATTTCCCCAATCACAACTCCTGAAGCATCAACATGTATATGCAATGGTATATCCCAATAACAAAATCACAATATGGGTGCAATGATAAGCTTATTATTCAATGTATTAAACTCCATCTGTTGCACCTATATGCGATGGAAAATTTTTGCAAAGTGTGGAATGAGGCTAAATAACCTCAAAGCTTAACTAAACTCAACCATGCACCATGAGATAAGAGCTAAACAAGAGTTAATCCTATACATGCATCATAAATTTGACAAAAACATCAAAACCTAGCATATATACTACTCTCTACTCTTTTGAAAGCTATAAAACATTGAACCTATGAAGATCCTAGCAATCAAATGTGATGTTTGATATGAAACTCAAGCTTTCAAGAATGGAGTCTCACCATTAATGGCTTCTAGGCCTTATGGTTCTCTCTATTTACTTAAAACTTGGATTATGGATGCAAATGGAGGCTATTAGCTCAACAATGGAGGAAGGAAAGCTTTAGATCAAATGTCTAATTAGCTTAAAGCTAATACAAATGAGATCTAAGCTTTCTTAGGCTTGTTTTGGTTTTGTGTTATGTAAAGTTGTGTGTTTGAATGGGTAGGCCTAGCCTTGTATTTATAGTTTTTGGTTTGGAAGAATTTGGAATTTGGGTGCATGTTAGATTAGGATAAACATGCTTTAGGCTTAGTTAAGCTTATTTTAGGCTAGTTAACAAGGGATTAGGCTAGTTAAACTTGATTAGCAAGTGATTAGAAATTCATTGATAGTTGGGAGGAGTATGATTAACCATTTGTGACCGATAGATAGCCTAGGAAGATTACATAAGTGATCTAGAGACAACTAGGGAGGTTCAAAATGGCTGAAAGGAAGAATGTCTAGCTAATAAGAGAGATATTAGCCAAATAAGTTGATTATAGGAGGAATACGACCAAGAAGGTGTCGTAAATGGGCATCCAAGAATGGAGCAAAGAAAGGTTGATTAACGAAGTGTCGTCAATTGGTTGAATTGGAGGAAATGCTAAGTGTAATCATATTTTAGGTGTCTACTGATGCCTCTCCCCATTGAAATGTAATTTTGTGTTTTAGCAACTTTTCCCATGGCACAAAGATCTTGTCATACCCGCTTATAAATTTCTTGTAATACCCGTATTCCCAAGGAATCCACACAATGCGCTCTCATTTGGTAGGTTCCCATAATAATGAAAACTTTGGCAGGATCCATCGCAAGCCTTCTTATATATGATATGCCCCAAAAATGATTCCAAATGGAGTAGCAAAAACACATTTCTTAATGTTGAGGGATATCCTCAACTTTTGACATCTTGCAAACATTAGCCTCAGATTTTCACAATGGTCCCTTACTAACCCATATACCATCAAATCATCAAGTTAGACTTGAAGAAACTTATGGATGAAGTCTTGAAATTCTTGTACCACAATGCGTGAAAACACAGTAGGTGCATTCTTGATCCAAAAGGCATGACATTGTAATCAAAGCTTCCCCATTAAGTGGTTAAAGTTTTCATTTCTTTGTCCTCCTTTGAAATTCTAACCCAATGATATCCTAAGAATCTATCTATGAAAGAATCTATCTCATGCCCAGTTACTCCTTCTAGGATCTCCTTAGTGAAGGGGACTAGAAAAGGGTCAATAACACATACTGCATTCAAATCCATGCAATCAACACAAATCCTTATCCTCCCATCCTTCTTAATGTTGATGACCATTAGACTTATCCATTTTGATTCCTCAACAGCCTCGGAATGGATAACGTGATCATCTTGTCAATCATCTCCTTCTCTTTGACATGAAGATTTAGATTCATTTGATAAGGTCTCTTCCAAATTGGGTGCACACCTTACTTTAACTTAATCTTAATTTCTCCCAAGGAGTGGTGAACTCCTTTAAGCTCATGGTACCCATGAGGAAAAAAATCCAAAAATTATATACCCCTTATTAAAATATAAGTCAACATTGTTCTTATAGCACCAGGGGTGCCCAAGTAACGCTAGAAATTTGTCTACCTTAGCAAGCACTAAGACTTTGAAGTCTCAGTGAATTTCTCCCCTTGGATAGTGATAGCAGCATCCTTTAAAACACCAATGGGAATTTCCTTTGTCTTATTGGCCATATACAACACATTTGAAGATGGCTATAATGGGGCCTTCCCATTTGATTCCATGCATCTAGGGTGAGAACATTGACTTCCGCTCCCATGTCAATCAGAATATTACTCATGATCCATCAATCAACAATTGCATTCAAGGTAATATCCTTATCATAGTCGAGGATGTGGGGAGGAAGGTTAGCATGCAAAACATGCCTCTCATGCTTTGCTCCAATGCTTGGTATCTTATCCCTCAACCATTATCATTATAGAGGAATGATATTCTCTTGGCGCAACATCTCACATACCTCTTTGACATCATCTATATCTGACTGAGGGACCTTAACACTTTTCTTCTACCCTAACTTCTTAGACTACTCCTTTAGACATTGAATTTCCCCTTCAAGACTCCTAATTATGTCCATGGTCTCATGATAAACTTCCTTTTTATGGGTAGGGTCTGGATACTTCCCATATAACACCTTTTCTCTTATAATCAAGTGGTCTCTACCTTGGTATTTCCATATCACGTGCAGCCTCGGCTCGCGTTGTCACCAATATAGGTTCTAACTTTGACTCACGCACTAACCTTTACATCCACTTTGTGAGTCTTCTTTCTTAATTCTTACCGTCCTAGCTCCCTTTTCTTTCCATATTTTCTAGCTCATGTGTTCAAATAGCTCTGTGTACTCCCCATACTTGTGTTTCTTCTCACACCATGAGAACTATAGTAGGTTAGGAAATTCACAATTGTCTTGCTCTATGGACCCATAATTATAACAAGTTTTGTGAGGGAATTCACCCCTTTCACCTTGGGATTACCACAACCTCTAAATGCTCCACGAAAGCTTCTTCCACAACCTCCTCCATCCATTTTTCCTTCATAGTGACGACCATCATGCTTGGAATTTTGTACAACATTGGTCTCGCATACACCAATATCAATGACATCATATATCTGATCAATCAATATTCAATCCTTGGTGTCATGAGTAGTAGAGGTGAAAATATTGTATTAGCAAAACACATTCTTACGAATCACACACTACAATAGCAAACACCTACTTGCATCATGATCTTCATGGAAAATTTCACTATCTACCATCATGATGCGTACCAATCTTTGAGGAAAATTATCCTTCATATGCCCCTCTACCTCACAATTTGTGCACCATATGCCACTTTGTGAGTCTCATGGGCCGAGTTCATAGATAGCTTCGTCATTTGGTTAACCATTGTAGAAATTTGAGCTTGATAAAAGGACTAGCATTAGTATCCACACTTCTTACTGACCTTGGCGCATAGGATAGCCTCGAGGAACCTCATGTGGGTTTTTGAAAGTTTTATACAAAATCTCTCTCCTAAAATGCATTATTAGTCCTCGAACAAACCATTGAGCATCTTTGAGAAGGATTAAATTCATAAGACAGTTTTGATAAGAGAGTCTTAAAATGCACAACATATTCCACACACTCTATGCCATACCTTGTTGAATCTCCTTTAGTGTGTTAATGCTCTTTTGTTCAAACTTGGGAATATGGAATTCAGCTAAGAAGGCATTATGCAGTGCGGTATAATCTACTAGTGTCTTGTGGGGGTCATACTTCTAGTACCAACTATGCACGCATCCTTATAATTTTGTTGTAAAAGTGACTTACCTTATGTTCTAGGGTATTGATCTCCTTCACATGCCATAGTAGCTCATATTTGTGTACATTCTCTACAACATCCTCAACACCTTTGTAATTATGTAGATGAAAATACATTTCAAAAAATACTTTTTCCGGTGGTTGAGGTCCTTGTCTGCCAGATCCTAAACCTTGATTCCCTCTTATGTTGCCTCTACCACTAGATCCACTAGATCCACCAATGCCTATCCCTCTTGACCCACCAGATCCTAAAAATCCACTAAGTCCACTAGGTCTGTTAGTTCCTATTCCATTTAACCCACCAGATCCACCTCCTGTAGCTGATTAAGGTCTTGAAGTGATCGTGCCTTGTGTCCCCATTGTCATGCTGCTAAGCGTGTGCCAATAGTATGTGATATTACACCGTTACGGATGTGTGTCCCATGCCACTTCCGGATGTGATACCCATTCCTTGTGTACCCATAATTTTCCCAAATGTCACTCCATAAAATATACCTCCAAACACGGGAAATGATTTTGCAGCCATAAATGTGACAAATGAAAATTTATATTTCCTAAGTTTGATTAGTTATTTCGAGTAATATTAAGCTGGGTTAGTAATACTTATCTCTAGATTTGGGAAACTAAGTGCTAAGGATTGGTCTCTAGGTGGATTCATATGCATTATAATGGCTATCCTTTCTCCAAGTGATGAGCTCTCATAAGAAGTTGAAGGGATCTCTCTCCCACACTTTCAAAGATGGGGTAGCATGCAATCGCTTAGGCTCCACTTACTTCACTTGAACCTCAATTCCTTCCCACAACATTTGCCTCCATAAATCCATTGCTCCTAAAAATTTAAGTTGTCTATCTAACTCCCTTTCATGAGCTTCATTATACTTGATTCATCTCTCTTCCCTCTCCTTTTTAGCTACAAGGTTTGTCATCCTCATCCACTCTATCTTCCTCACCTAGTGCTTAGAAGAATCTTAACTGGCCATAGGAAATTCTTCCAAACTCAACGTAATGATCAATATCTTTATAGCTAAAGGGATATTATGCAAGAACAATCCTCTTGGCTCCCTTAAGAACTCAAACTCAACAATTTATGGACAGTAATACGTAGAAATCACATACTCCAAGGTGTAACTCATCAACACTCTACTCCACCATTGATCAACAACACACGTCCAAGTTAGATCAAGTATCATACATCCTCTAATACTCCTCTTAGGTCTATACATGCGTCTATAGTGTCGATTCACCTAAATTCATACGCCTAGATCCATTCATATAACTTCACTAGAAATAACAAAACCAAGTCTCATATAGCTCATGATATAGATGTTCTTCTACCCATTTACGTGCATCAAACTTAGGTCCATCACTAAATCTCGTAACATTCCCATTTTAAGACTTTAGAAACAAGGGAAATTTTTTATCTTACATAATGTTCTCTATTCTAAATTAATATAATTTATAACACACATTCCAATGTCAATCCATCTCATAATAGAAAACCATATGCAATTGTAAATGACTCGGTGAAACACCGATCTCTCATTTCATGACTCAGTATTAAACTGATCTCTCATGTTAACTCAATAATGTGTATACTACATATACTTGGTTTCTTTTACCCTTTTATGGGTACCCAAGTGTTTTGTCTAAGAGGCCTATCTGAATATTTGTTACCAATATTCATCTAAAATCCCACATCTTAAACTAGGTGACATAGGACAACGCAATGACAGCTGACTTGCGATACTTTGGCCAAAGTTTCTAAACATGTTTAACATGTTTACATTCCTAGATGGTATGCTCTTAAAAATGAATATTTCCCTCACCACACTTGGTTTTTATCTAGAGTGGTCTTTCCTGACTTCTATCATTCCAATCTGATTCAAGATTTCACACTAGACAAGGTTAGCAACATGCACTAGTGTGGAAGACTACTCGTAGTGACTAAGGATACATAGACATACTCAATCGAATTACGTTGATTGGGTGTGTCTAGTTATCCTAAGTCAACATGAGTTGACATTGACACTAGATCATGCTCATATCCTTGTATAGGGTAGAATCGTGATCCAGTCTTACACTTATGTCAATCAAGTTAAACAACTAAGTGGGGTGTTGAGACATAGTAATTACATCCTAGTATCCTCATAATGACTCTGTCATTATGAAGGTACTATGTTGTAGTTGATGTATACCAACATCCAATTGAGTTTCCTCAACTGGACTAACATACTTAAGATTACAAGTTTATAAACCCATTTAATCATAGTCTTAAATATTAAAGATAACAACACTCTAAGATTCAACTAAGCATCATTTATCCTATAAGGTTATAAGATGAAGTTACATTTGTGTTACGTATACAAATAAAATATGCTTCCTAACCATTCAATTACATGTTTAAGTTTTTCTTTAAAACGAAACAACTTATATCAAATAACTAAAAGAATGACCTTCATGTTATGAAAGTGTGTATCCTTTCTTATTTCAGCCTTAGCTTTAAAAAGTTTATTAAAAACCTTTATTTTAGACTTCATGAAGATGAATTCTAAATCCCATTTAATTCCTTTTCAAGCATTCAATAATTTGATTAAATAAATCTTCCTAAGGAAGAACACGAGTTAACCATTCACATACTATAAACAATATTTTAACAAGATCTTCAAATAAGTCACTATGATTGAATCAAGAAAATATCCTTTTTCCTTTATCAAGGACTGATGTCCAATTATGAAAATAGATTATATATGTTTTAAATACAATCAGAATTAATACATATATACATATATAATTCTTTCATATTCCCTTTTCCTTATTTAAGGATCCATTCAGGAGTATCAACTATTAGTTGTATATATTTTTATGAGTAATGAATAAACCAAAATTGCAAACCCTTAATTCAAAAGTCTTATAAATATAATAACTATTAAGTTTCCAAATCCCAAAACACTTAAATACCTATTTTCCCCTTCCTTAAAGATATTACATAATAATAATACTCCCAATGTGTGCCAAAGAAGGTGTTGCAATAAAGTAGTATTCAAAAATCATCAACCATTTATTCATCAAAAAGGAGTGATCCATTCACTTGATCACATAATTATTTCCAAGATTACAATTATCATAAAAATATATATATAAAACTAGTTTTATTACATCTTTCTTTTCCGACAAAAGTACATCTCAAGTAATGATGCCACATAATCATCATAATAAAGAGACAATTTCTTTAGTAAAACAAATGTAACTTTCTATATGTCTTTCTCCTTTCATCTTTTACAAAATCCATCTGTAAAATTGTTAGCATGAGTCAGTTCATTTGAAATGAGCATGATAAGCACTATAACCTTAAAACATTGTGCTTTTATCTAATTGTTTCATAAAAAGAACCATGTTGTTTATGAAACAGTTCCAAACACAAACAAGATAAACAGAAAGAATTTTTCCTTAAAAGATTACAAACCAAGAAGGAGAGAGAGAAGATCAAAGATTCTATAATTAATGTATAAGTAAGGACTACTAATCAACATAGTTAATTCTAAAATCTACATTCATATAAACTCATTTCAACATGCTGGAAATCAGAACAATAGAATTAAAGAAAGGAGAGATTCATATTTCCATCCTAACCTTACCTACTTATTCAAGTTTCCAAATTAAGTTCCTCCATTTAACCTATTCTAACTTTTCAATAAGAAGCATAAGAATATGAAAATATACCTTTCAGAATATGTATATTGTTTTGCTATTTCAAGTGAACATCCTGATTAATACATGAAATAATAAACAGATAAACAAGAATTATATACCATCTAAGAATCATAATTATATCAAGCTCAAAGCATGGAGTCTAAATTAGATTGATTAAGAATATGTCTCAATATTCCAGGTAAGGAAGACTTAATCAATTAGAAACAAATAAGGTAGCTCACGGTAGAAGTTCTCTAAGAGACCTAAGTTCATTTTTGAATTCCACATAAGCAATAGTCAAAGCTAAAACTCTACAAAGTCCTCATCCATAACATTTTGATTGCCTTCTCAATTCAAAAGAAGAACAAGCTATCATTTAGAACCACACACAAGTTATAAACCAACCAATATTAAATCCATAAAAATGATAAGAGAGTTAAGTTAAGTGTGTCCAAGATTCAAAACATTCACACGAAAATATCAAAATCCCATAACCATTTTCTTTAAGGTCAATAAAACACTAAGACCAAACACAAAGGTTATAGTGTAATAAGATATGCAAACTAGAGATAGAACAACTAATCCCAAATAATCAAGTTCCACAACTCACGAACAAAAGGAATGGGGTGATATACTAGACTCTTCAACCAACCAAATTCATCTAAGGGTTATCATTACACATATGCAAAGACGAACGAAAATAAGACAGAATAGACTCCCTTAAGAGTAACACACATCAAGTGCTTAAACAACTTTAAAAGCCCACTTAAGATCAATAAGATCTTAACATAGGTACTAACATGGCCCAGAGTTGGGTAACAATAAATGAACCAAGAAAAATAACCAAAAGCAATAACATCAATGAGTAAATCAAGTATGTCCTTCAAAAAAAAGTACAATCACCATACATGATTCAACTAATTAATAAAAGCACCGAATCATTTCTTATAAATCTCAAAGTGACGAAAGAAAGGATAAAAACTAGACCTAATCTTAAATTGGTCTCTAAAAGAACTTACAATCATCAAAAAAGAAGGGAAGATGGATCATTAGAACAATCCCCCTTTAGCAATGGTTCATTAGTGGTCAATATCTTTATGAACTTTCCAAGATCAAAATATCTACAAAGGAAACCAAAAGCCCATAGTGGGTTTACAAAAAATAAGAAGTAAATGTAACATAACATAAGTTAACAATTCTCGGTCATATTTTTTGTTCCACTTCCATCGACAAATACTTCCATTCATACAAAGTTCAACAAAGGAGAAAAGATATTAAACTTTCAAGATCAAGGTGAGAATTCATTTACTCCTAACCTAAATGGTAATAGCGAGAGAGTTTCAAGAGATAACAAAGAGATTCCAAACAGTTCCCATTTGGGGAAGAACCCACAATAAGTAAATCCAAGATATAAACAAATTGTATCCCCTTAATAACATATAATCCCAAAATAAATTGAATCAAAATAATGGGTCCCTACTTCCATCATCGAGAAATAAACAAAATGACGAACACATGATAATCCCAAAATGATGGCATGCCAAAACGAAGAATCCTTCAAAGCTAGTTTCCAACAACAATAGTAATGAGAGTATAAAGGCTAAAATCTACGGATTTCAACAAAATTGAGATACTGTTAAAGTATATACAACCTTTAGCATAGGTTTTTAATAATTCAGAGAACAAACACATATCCGTTCCAACATCGAGAAGATTTGAACACAAGCAAGTTAACATAATAGCAACAAATCAACACTTCCATATTTCATTTTCCACACAACCACAAACAACCAGTTTACATACAATAGTATCAAGTTTAAACACCAATGAAGAAAGAATAAACAAACAAAAAATCAGAAGGTTTCAAAGAGAAGTTCTTCTAATGAAGCATTTAAATAAAAGTAGAAGACTTAATGGATAGGGCCTATCATGCATGATAGAGATCCTACCTTCACTTTCTCACTATAAATCTTCAAGTCGAGCTTTGAAAGAAATTTCTTTCCATGAAAACTCCAACAACCAGCTTAGAAACCTTCTTCTCCTTCCTCTTATAGTTTCTCATTGATATTTTCATCACTATCACTGCCATGCAAGGTGAAATAAACATGCAAGGATTCAAACTAACGGTTCAAAATGAAAAACCACACACAGAGTTAAAGCTCACAAAAACCAAATGAACAATGTAAAACTAAAAACCCTACTTCCTTCTAACTTCTCCTACTTCCTAGGTGGTTTTTTGCTACTGCAAGAATCATGAATGTCAAAAATGAATGACATTAATTCCACATCTCCTACCACTTGCCGAATTTCATTTAGTCATTACTAAATTTAAATTTCCATGCATCAAAAACTTTAGTAAGGATGTCAACTAACCATCCAATGAAGCTTCAAGCACTCACCAATTTTGGATAAAACCCTAAGTTTTTAATGTGAAATAAATCCTCATTAATACATTGAGGTTAGTGTCACCGACCTACCTTATCATGTTGTCCCATCCGTCCCCTTTAGGTTAGCCCAAGTCTAGGTTAGGTTCATAACATTAGTTTAGGAACTAACTTAGGTCCTTAGGTTATAGTCTAAGGTTTTCCTTTTTATTAACATTCCACATTAATAAAATAACTTAGTAACTTAGGATAGATTACAACTTAGGATAGGATTACCATCTTAGGAACATAGATTAATTAGGTTCCTAAACAATTGTTTAAAAATATTACATCTTACCCAAAGAAGAATCAGAATGCCATATGAAGATCACATATGAAGCATGGGAGAAACAGAGTTTACCGAGATTTCAAGATAGCCGAGTTTAGAGATCCCATAATCTGTCCAACTTGGTCAAGATGACCACAATGTCATGAAATTGAAAGCATGCCTTAGATCACTGAAATTGATCCAAGGTAATGCTATCTTACACCTGAGATTATGAAAACTGAAGCACAAGTTTGAGTGCAACAAAGCTATGAACTAGTTTAAAAGAAACCAATTCTTATTTCCATATGAATTGAATTATTCAACATAAGAAGGAATGACATACTTAATTTTTAATTTAGCATAAACATGGTAGAGTTGTATCTATTTCAGTAGATAACCTATTATCTACAACAAACATGATTTCTTAGTTCACAAGAGTACACCGTCTTCAGACAAGAATCATATGTCAACATTTGCAACTTCGAATATAGAATTCATCATAGATATCAACCATGTTAGAGGTGTTACATACCTCCCTCCTAAAAAGCATCATCATCCCGATGATTAACTAAGTCCACATTCTCAAATAAGAAAAATAATCATAACTATAGTTATTTTATCCATAAGTTCACGAAAAGAAACCAGATTTCAAGAAATTCAAAAAATTTATAATTTATTATAGCATTAAAGTAGTTGTTTCAATACTAAGGAATATAGTACCTGCCCAAAATGGCGCATAATTATTGATAGTTTAAAAATAAAATATTTAATTTTTATCAATCATCATAACTAATTCTGTTCAAATAAATGAGGAAAAGCAATTTTTATGTCCTCAAGGTTTTCCCATGTTGCATTTTCTTCATTAAATTGGTCCCATTGAACCTTGCATTGACTAATTTCCTAATTTTGCAAGTGCAACTTGCGAGTTTCAGCACTCTGATGGGTTCAACCATGATTATTCCTAGGTCTTGGACCTATAAGGAATCCCAATTTAACACATGTGATAAATATGAAACATAGTTCTTAAGAAAATAAATATGGAAAACATCATGCATTCGTGACAAATCAGGGGGTAATGCTAATCGATAAGCTACAGGATTGATTACTTCAACAATCTTGAAAGGTCCCACATAACAAGGTGATAGTTTGGCTGCTTTTGCCAAAGGTTATAGAGCTCTTTTTAGGCTTAACACATAAAAAGACCTTTTCACCAAGTTCAAATTTCTTATCAACCCTTTTCAGATCTGCATAACTTTTCTACCTATCTCGTAGCTTCTTTTAAATGTTCACGAATCATTTTAACTTATTGTTCCATTTCAGTAAGGATTTTAGGTCCAATTACCTCTCTGTCTTCAATGTTATCCCAAACTAACTAGAGTTTTGCATTTCCTTTCATACAATGCTTCAAAAGGTGCCATTTTCAAAGAGGCATGATATGTATTATTGTAAGCAAATTCAACTAAAGGAAGGTATTCTTCCCATTTGTATTGTTGATCTATGTAGTACATTCATAACATATCTTCCAAAACCTAATTAACTCTCTCAGTTTGACCATCTATTTCGGATGGTATGTGGAACTAAAATTTAGTTTTGTTCCTAAGGCTACATTTAGCATTTTCCAAAATCGAGATGTCATTCTAGGGTCCCTATCAGATATAATCAATTTAGGTACTCCATGTAATCTGAAAATTTCATGCAAAAATCATTTTGCTAAAATAGGAGAATCATCCTTAAGATTACCAACAAAAAGTGTGCTACTTTTGTCAGTTTATCAACAAAAACTAAAATAACATCATGTTTATTTTTTGACATAGGCACCACGAACAAAATCATTGCTAATTACCTACCACTTATATTGCGGTATGTGATGAGGATAAAATAAACCATTTGGGTGCATATGCTCAGCCTTAACATACTTACATTCCCGAAGTGATAAAAAAATCAGTTATGTCCTTCATCCCTTTCCAAAAATATTGTTGTTTTACATCGCAAGCATTTTTTAATACCGAGGATGTCCTAAGTAAGGTGCATTATGAAATTCCATCATTAAATTTTTCCTTAACTCATTTCCCAAAGGTACGTAAATCTATTTTCATATCTCAAAATTCCTTCATTATCGAAGTGAAAACCTATACGTCTTACGTCTTTTGGATCTGCAGCAAGTGTTGTTTTTACTGTTGAAAGTAAAAATCAGATTCCGTGATACTTTTACCTCGTCTTTAAATTGAGTTCTCACATTAATAAGTGCATAAATATGTTTCATGTGACTTAGTGCATCGGCACTCTATTTTCTTATGTCAAAATCATATCGTGACGAAAAATTCTAACCATATTGGTTTTCTTGCATTCAAATTTTTGGTGAGTGTAAATATACTTCAGCCCAACATAATTGTTTTTAATTCAAAAGGTCTTACTAAAAGATAATGTCTCCATACTTAGAGTGCATGAACTATGGCAGCAAGCTCTAGGTCATGGGGAGCATAATTCAACTCATGTAACTTGAGTTTTCTTCTCTCATATGTTATAACATGCTCATTCTGTAATAGAACACCTTCTCTGGAAGCATCGGTAACTACCGTGAAGTTTCCATTTGATCAGGTACAGCCAAAATAGGTGCAAATGTTAATTGATCCTTAAGAGTTTTAAATTTTGATTCACATTTATCACTCCACACAATATTCTTTTCTTTCTTTTGTAATGAAGTTATCGGTGCAACGAATTTTGTAACAAACTTTCTACAAGTAACTAATAATCCCCATGAAGCTTCGACTTCATGCACATTCTTCGGTGTAGGCCACTCAGTTATGGCAACAATATTTGATGGATCAATTATTATTCCATCCTTACTTATGACATGTCCTAAATAGTGCACTTCTATCTCATAGAAAGAACATTTGGAAAACTTACCATACAACCTTCTCTTTCTTAAGATTTCAAGTATTATTTTCAAATGTTCATGATGCTCATCAATTATTTTAGAATAGATAATAATATCATCTAGGAATACAAGTAAAAACTCATCCAGGTATTCTTGAAAGATTTTATTCATTAAATTCCTAAAATCTTGGTGCATTTGTCAAACCGAAAGGTTAAAGCGTAAATTAATAATGTCCATAACTTGTTCTAAAGGATGATTTATGAATATTTTCATCTTTTATTCTTAAGCTCGATGATACCTAGAATGAAGATCTATCTTATAATATACTAATGCACCACACATCTCATCAAACAGATCATGAGGAAGTGGATATTTGTTTTTTATTTTTCTTTGTTTAACATCCTATAATCAATACAAAATCTAAGTGTTCCATATTTCTTTTTCACAAAAATTATTGGTGCTCCCCAAGGTGAGACACTCGGTCTTATCAAACCCTTAAACAATAGTTCTTGTAACTATTCCTTAAGCTCTACCAATTCAATGGTATTCATTCGATAAAGTGCCTTGGAAATAGGCTCAGTTCTCGATTTGATTTCAATCATGAATTCAAACTCTCATTTAGGTAGAAGACCAAGTAGTTCTTCTAGAAACACATCACTGAAATATCTTAACAACGGAAATGTTTCCAAGAAATCACAATCCTCTTCAGTTGTTTCAAAAAAAATTACTACATACGAAGTGCATCCTTTGTTTTTGGCCTTTTTAAGTTGCAAGCTGACAATTTCCTAACTGAAATTTCTCTATTTACGCCTTGGATGTTTGTTTTTTCGTAGATCATCAAGACGGTTAATGTGTTTTTCAAAACAATAAACTTTTGCTTTATGATCAGCAATCCAATTGACACCTATTATTACATCATAAGACCCCAAAGGAAAAACATAAAGATCAACTTTAGTGGAAAACATTATTTCCATAATGAGCAGTCCAAAAAATTTCCATTATTCCATCTTTCCTTTTTAGTTTCACACCTAATTTACTAGAAATAAAGCATTCGATTTGCTCCGAGTATCAAAAATTATAGTAAGAGGTATACCAAATAATTTACATCACACTTCTATAGGCGTAACTTGTTTTTCAACTTGTTTATCAGCTACTACAAAGCATGTATCTTATGTTGTTGATTGTTTTCATCCTTCCTTGGAGGGCACTAATTTGCATAATGATCATTTCCACGGTTTGTAACAGCCCCTACTGAGATCCTCTTTTAGGTTCGAATTTATTTCTAACCCTGAAATTATTGTTCTGTCCTCCATAGGACTTATGTCCATCGTTATTGTTCTTAACAAAGTTGTTTCAAACATTTGCAGTAGGTTTATTTGTCATTGTTTTCTTATTTTTATCAGCAAAAAAATATTTTTAGTACCAAAAATTTTCCATGCCCCCTTTTTGGGTTCAAGAGATGAAGAAGAATGTGGAATTTTCTTTCTATTCTCTTCCTTATGAGCGGAAATTGCTTTTAATTTTTTTCCTGCCAAATGGCTTTTTCTACAACCCCTTCCATGGTGGTTGGGTTATGGACATCTACCTCACCCTCTATGATAGGGTTCAATCCCATAATATACTTTTGTATCCTAAAATTCTCATCATTTTTATACCAAGGTACGTACTTAATAAGTTTGGTAAACCTCTCCCAAGATTTTGTTACTGATTAATTTTACCGTATTAAGTTTTGAAATTCATTCTTCTTCTTATCATAATACTTTTTGGAATCCATCATTGCATAAAATAATTCTCAAATTGATCCCAAGTGATGTTTGATTCATCAATGTTCATCTCAGCCCTTACGGTTGTCCCACCAGGAGGATGCCTCATGGGAAAGTTGATAAGCTTCACATCTTGCTTTAGTTTCCTCGATAAGTTCCCTATTACAAAGTACTCCATCTTGTTGAGCCAGTTCTCACTCTATCCCCAGGTGTAGTGCCATCAAACTTGGGTGGACTTATCCTTTTATGTCATTTATGAGTTCAACTGTTAATCTTGTCTTTTTATTTTCAAGCTGATTGGGTACATTTGCATTTGCATTCACAACATTTTTATTATCAATGCCCAAATTTCCAATATTAGTGTTGTCCATATGAGGTAGCTGATTTTTATTATCAGCATCTTCTTCCTCCTCCTCATTACCCATAACTTTTTGTTCAAGTACAATCAGACAATCTCTTGTGTCTAACAGGGCAGCAAGGATCTCATCAAGTTTTTTTTGTAGTAGCTACCTCTCTAACTGGAGGTGGGTTATTTACATCATCTCCCCTTGTTCTAACCATTTTTTGTTAACAAGAAAGTTAATTTTTTATTAGATATGGACTCAATAGGTCCAAGAGCTATAACCTTCAGCTCTGATACCAAGATGTAACATTCCCATTTTAAGACTTTAGAAAAAGGGGAAAACATTTTTTATCTTACATAATTTTCTGTTGTAAATTAACATAATTTAGAACACACATTCCAATGCCAATCCATCTCATAAAGAAAACCATATGCAGCTATAAATGACTCGGTGAAACACCGATCTCTCATTTCATGACTCGGTATTAAACCGATCTCTCATGTTAACTCAATAATGTGTATACTACGTATACTTTGTTTCTTTTACCCTTTTAAGGGTACCCAAGTGTTTTGTACAAGAGGCCTATCTTAATATCTATTACCGATATTCATCTAAAATCCCACATCTTAAAATAGGTGACAGGAAAATAAAACCATCATCTGTGATACTTTGGCCAAAGTTTCTAATTATGTTTACATTTCTAGATGGCATACTCATCAAAATGAATATGTCTCTAACCACACTTGATCTATTATCTAGAGTGGTATTTCCTAACTTCGGTCAGTCTAATATCATTCAAGATTTCACACTAGACTAGGTTAGAAACATGCACTAGTGTGGAAGACTACTCATGGTGACTAAGGATACATAGACATACTCATTTAATTATTATTTTAAATATTAAAGATAGAAACACTCTAAGATTCAACTAAGCATCATTTAACCTATAAGGTTACAATATGAAGTTACGTTTGTGGTACATGTGCAGGTAAAATTTTCTTCCTAACCATTTAATTACATGTTTAAGTTTTTATTTAAACGAAACAACTTGTATCATATAACAATATGATTGATCTTCATGTTATGAAAGTGTGTTCATTAGATCCTTTCTTATTTCAACCTTAGCTTAAACAAGTTTATTTAAAACCTTTATTTTAGACTTCATGAAGATGAAGTCTAAATCCCATTTAATTCCTTTTTAAGCATTCAATACTTTGATTAAAGAAATCTTCCTAAGGAATAACTCAATGAACCATTCACATACTATAAAAATATTTTAACAAGATCTTCAAATAAGTCACTATGATTGATTCAAGGAAAATATCCTTTATCCTTTATCAAGGACTAATGTCCAATTATTAAATGATTCAATATGTTTTAAACATAATTAGAATTCATACATATATACTTTTGGTGATAAAATTTGTCTTGTGGAAAAATTTGGTGGGTTTCAAGCCAACGCTATGGGAATCTAAGTCCCTCTACTTGAACGGTGTAGCTTCCGTATGTGCATGCGTGAAAAAGTGGATTTTAATGGTGGCCTTTCGACCAGAGATCTAATAGGGGCACTCCACTAACCCTGTGGCAAAGCTAGCAATGTCTCACTAGAGAAGAAACTTTGTCTTGGAAAGGGGAAGGGGAGTGGAAATGGAGATAGGAGAAAACTAATTTTGTGAGTAGAATACCATATGCCCACACACATTAATTAGAAATTTCATTTACATGCATTTATAGTTAGAAGAAAAACAAATCCGCAGGAGAAGCTACAAGATCAAATGAAACTCATTGGTCGCAAAGTACCAATTAATTCCTCAATCAAAGAGGTAAAAATTCCTTCTTTTATTATTGAATCTCGAGCGAGTTTGTACATATCTTGAGAATGGAAGAAATTTGAGGAAGAAGAGAAAATAGAAGTAGTGTGGCATTTTTCTGTCTTTTCCAGGTACAGAGCACTCTGGTCTTTTTAAAATCAATCACCCCCTTGGAATGATGTCAAAAAACCATTATATTATTTGCAAGAAACCGTTACAACTTCAAAAATCCTCAACGCCTTTTCAAATTCCTCTATTGCGAAGAAAATGCTCATGGCGAGTTAAAAACTAGATCTTGCAAAGCAACTATTACATTCAATTTGCTAGTTTAAATATAGACCATTTGATTTGCTCCTCTAACTCTGAAATTGGGTCATCCACGTGGAAGGAAGGGATTGGAGTGGTTACGGGGGAAGCCTTTCACATTTTGTGATTTTTCATGAGATTTGGCAATTTGGAACAAATTGGCCTACAGCCCCGCTTTGACATTTCAACTTAGACACGTGGCACATTCTTATTGGAAATGGGATCGCGGCCCTTTCTCAACATTTTAACCTTTTTTGGAAAAAGGCTCAAAAACTCAATTTCCTCCATCAACCCGCTGCTCCGATTTGACTAGGACACGTGGCATGTTCTTATTGGAAATGGGATCACGGCCCTTTTCTCAATATTTTAACCTTTTTGGAAAAAGGCTCAAAAACTCAATTTCCTCCACTCAGCCCGCTGCTCTAATTTGACTAGGACACGTGGCATGTTCTAGTTGGAGATGGGATTGCGGCTCTTTTCTAAAAAATTTAACCTTTTTGGAAAAAGGCTCAAAAACTCAAAGTTATCCATCGTTCCACTCCTTTGCTTTGACTTTTCAACAGTGGGCCCAAGACCTTAGCGGAGCCGTGGAGCATTCTAGAAATTTTACTTCACTTTTGGGAATTTGGTTAAATTTGCAAAAGTGCCCCGATGGCCACTTGTCCACTTTGACTTTTCAACAAAGAGGCTTCACCTTTGACTTTTTCCCTATGAGCTTCAACTTTGACTTTTCTCTGCGGGTTCAAAATTTGACTTTTACCTTTATAGCTTGATCGGGGCCATGGGGCAAATTTACCATTTTTGCCAAAAGTGACCAAAAGTGTTAAGTTCACCAAAAATCTTGTTCCTCCCCATCCAATAGGATCTGACCACGTACTTGCATTCATTGGGGTCAAAATTTGATGGGGAAAAGACACCCATCATCCCAACTGTGGAAAATATGTAGAGGAAGAAAACTTCATCGTTTTGAGTCCAATTTTCAAATTTCCTTCACGAACCAGAGGCATGGAGGCAAAACAATGATTTGGTGACCCAGGCCATAGAACAAGTGAACAATTTCGATCAAAAATGGAGGTTGTAAAGAGGATATTACGTGCACAGACCGGGAAATGGAGGATTTCTAAAAATGAGCAAAACAGAGGTTTAAACAACTCTAGGGCATGACTTATGCTAATATCTTGAATCTTTAACTTGGCTTAAACACCAATGAAGGGTATGAGCTCAAAAAATTTGAATTTGGCTATGAAAACGTAGAGTAGTTTTCGAGAGACAACATATACCTATAAAATTCTTTCATATTCCCTTTCTCTTATTTAAGGATCCATTCAAGAGCATCAACTATTAGTTGTATCTCTTTTTATGAGTAATGAATCAACCAAAATTATAGATCCTTAATTCAAAAGTCTTATAAATATAAGAACTATTAAGTTTCCAAATCCCATAGCACTTAAATACCTATTTGCCCCTTCCTTAAAGATATTACATAATAATAATACTCTCAATTTATGTCAAAGAAGGAATTGCAATAAAGTAGTATTCAACAAACATCAACCATTTGTTCATCAAAAAGGAGTGATCCATTCACCTGATTAAGTTTCAGAGTTTACAAGTGTCATAATAGCCATATAAAACTAATTTTATTACATATTTCCTTTCCCGAAAAAATTACATCTTAAGTAATGACACCACATAATCATCATAATAAAGAGATAATTTCTTTAGTAAAATAGATGTAACTTTCTATATGTCTTTCTCCTTTCATATTTTACGAAATCCATCTACAAAATTGTTAGCATGAGTCAATTCATTTGAACTAAGCATGATAAACACTATAACCTTAAAACATTGTGCTTTTATCTAACTGTTTCATAAAAAGAACCTTGTTGTTTATGAAATAGTTCCAAAACACAAACAAGATAAATAGAAGGGCTTTTTCCTTAAAATATTACAAACCAAGAAAGAGAGAGAGGAGATCAAGGATTCTATAATTAATATACAAGTAAGGACTACTAATCAACATAGTTAATTCTAACATCCACATTCATATAAACTTATTTCAACATGCTCAAAATATGAAAGAAAAATTAAAGAAAGAAGAGATTCATTATTCCATCCTAACCTTACCTAATTATTCAAGTTTCCAAATTAATTTCCCCATTTAACTCGTTTCTAACTTTTCAATAAGAAGCACAAGAATATGAAATTTTACCTTTTAGAATATGTATATTGTTTTATTATTTCAAGTGAACATCTTGATTAATACATGAAGGAATAAATAGACAAACCGAGAATCATATTCCATCTAAGAAAATCTCAACATAGAGTCTAAATTAGATTGATTAAGAATATGTCTCATTATTCTAGGTAAGGAAGACTTAATCAATTAGAAACAAATAAGGTAGCTCATGGTAGTTCTCTAAAATACCTAAGTTCATTTTTGAATTCCACTCAAGAAACACTCGAAGCTAACACCCTGCAATCCTCATCAACAAAATTTTGATTTCCTTCTCAAGTCAAAAGAAGAACAAGCTAGCGTTTAGAACCACACACAAGTTTTAAACCAACCACTATCAAATCCAGAAAAGGGACAAGAGAGTTAAGTTCTAGGCATGTTCAAGATTCAAAACATTCACATGGAAATATCGAAAACCCAAAACCATTTGCTTTAAGTTCAATAATACACTAAGACCGAACACAAAGGTTAAAGTGTAATAAATTATGCAAACCAAATATAGATCAACAACTAAGCCTAAATAATCAAGTTCCACAACTCACGAACAAAAGGAATGGGGTGAGATAGTAGACTCTTCAACTAACTAGATTCATCTAAGGAAGTTATATCATTACACTTATACAAAGATGAATGAAAATAAGATAGAACAAACTCCCTTAAGAGTAACGCACATCAAGTGCTTAAACAACTTGAAAATCCCACTTAATATCAATAAGATCTTACCATAGGTACCAACATGGCCCAGAGTTGGGTAACAATAAATGAACCAAGAAAAATAACATAAAACAATAACATCCAATGAGTAAATCAGTTTGTCCTTCTTCCATAAAAAGTACAATCACCATACATGATTCAACCGATTAACAAAAGAACCGGATCAGTTTTTAGAAATCTCAGCAACAAAAGAAAGGAGAACAACCAAACCTAATCTAAAACTGGTCTCTAAAAGAACTTACAATCATCAAAATAAAAAGGGTATATGGGCCATTAAAACAATCCCCTTCAGCAAGTGTTCATCGGTGGTCAATATATTTACAAACTTTCTAAGATCAAAAGATCTGCAAAGGAAACCAAAAGCCCAGAGTGGGTTTACGAAAATAAGAAGTAAGCGTATATAACAAAAGTTATAAATTCTCAGTCATATTTTCTGTTCCACTTCCATCGAAAAATACTTCCATTCATACAAGGTTCAACAAAGGAGAAAAGATATTAAAATTTCAAGCTCAAGGTGAGAATTCATTTACTCCTAACCCGAATGGTAATAACAAAGAGTTTCAAGAGATAACACAGAGATTCCAAACAGTTCCCATTTGGGGAAGAACCCAGAATAAGTAAATCCTAGATCTAAATGAACTGTAGGCCCTTAATAACATACATTCCCAAAATAAGTTTAATCACAACAATGGGTCCCTACTACAATCATCGAGCAACAGAAAAAATGAAAAACACATGATAATCCCAAAACAATGGCGTATTGTCAAAGCGAAGAATCCTTCAAAGATAGTCTCCAATGACAACAATAATGAGAGCATACAAGCTAAAATCTATGGATTTCAACAAAACCTAGCTATGGTTAAAGCATATACAACCTTCATAATAGGTTTTCAATCATTCATAGAACAAGCATAGATCCGTTCCAGCATCAAGAAGATTTGAACACATACAAGTTAACATAATAGCAACAAATCCACACTTCTAGATTTCATATGAAAGGACACTGTGGAATATGAAAGGTCACGTGTAAGAACTGATAGTGTATCTTTCAGCAATGGATTTTCATGAATTCTTCTTTCTGATTTTTTCAATATTTGAATTTTTTGTATTTTGGGACCTTGCGATTGTATTTTGGGTGCAAATGCTACTAAATCTTCCCCACTATGGGTGCCAAAAACTGTTGGCGAGAAAAAAATTCAGGTGGACAAACTTGTGGATTTCTTACAAACACTTTGGGAATCTAAGTCCCTCTACTTAACCGATGAAGTTGTTGTTTATGCGTGCACATGAAAATGTGGATGTCTGTGGTGGCCTTTTGATTGGGGATCCAATAGGGACACTCCACTAACCCTGTGGCAAAGCTAGAAATTACTTGCCAAAGATGAATTTTTCTGAAGTTCTAGAAAGGGGAGTGAGAAAAGAGGTAGGAGAATTAATGTTGCATGTAGGGAATTAGATTCCTACACACACTAGTCAGAATTATCATCACATGCATTTATGAGAAGAAACAACGTTGTAAGCATCATTAAGACTAAATGAAATTTGATGAACACAAAGTATCAAGAAATATCTTAGTCAAAGAAAGATAGAAACTCCTTCTTCTTGTATTAATTTCTCAAACAAAAGTTGTACATAGTGGAGAAATGGAGGAAATTGAGAATGGGGAAAATGAAGAATTTGGTTATCTCCTTTGTTCTCTCAAGATAGAATACACTCTTGAGATTACAAAATTAATGACCAACCCTTTGAAATGGGAATGGTGTTACAATTTATAGAATGAGAGGTGAATTATCATCTTCCTCGTGACCCTCCATATGCCTTATTTCTAACTTTAGACTATTTATATTCCTACAAAATATATAACTCCCTTTTATAAAATCAACGTGACTTAATTTACATTATGTTTCTAAAGTCACTTTTAAGTGACTTAAAGGCATATCAAAAAGTGCAAACCCCAACGGAGAATTAGAAAACTTGAAGGGAGAGAAATTTGGGGAGAGGGAAGAGAGAGAAGAGGAGAAGATGTTACCCGTGATGAAGTTCGATGGTCCTCGTTCATGGAAAGCTCTGATGTAACGAAGTTCTAAATGTCTCATTGTGTTAAAATTGTTCTTTTAGTGTGACTTTATATTTTTAGCAGGTTTCTGTGGGACCACTTACTATTTTTAATAAGTTTCAAAAATGTCCTGCATTCCGGTGAATTCTCAGTTGTAGTGCACCTCCAATGTCTTCGCCTCCTTCATGGGTTCTTCACATTCTTTGAATTTCCGAAATAGCAGTCCATATGTAGAAGACCTGCTATTTTTAGAAAGTGGGATTCTGGAGGTCTTATTGACGTGGAACAAAAAAAATTGATATGGGTTTTTTCCCAATATTTCCCCTCTAAAACGTCGAGACCCACCTGCTTAATAGTCCAAGAGATTTTAAACTTTCAAGTTTCGGACACTGCAATGCTTCCGAATGCGGTGAACGATTAATGGACCTTAAAATTACAGGTATGGTTTTCTGGTCCATTTGTGATGAAATAAATTTCATTGCGATAGGTTTATTATTCTTATGCTTCATGTGTAATTCTACTTCATTTCACCCAAGCGGTTTGACTGGAAATTAGATTTTTTCTTCGTTTGGCGAAGTGAAATTTATTCACTGTGGATGCTCTATTGCATGGAAGGGGAGTTTGAAGGTGTCTTCTTGATAGCCTTGGGTAGAGGACTGAACAAAAAAATATAAATTGTTGTTTCACACATCCGTTTGGGATATTTATTTAACTTTTCGTTTCATGGCTATGGAGTCTTCTTTGTTTTCTCCCTCTTCTTTCTGTGTTTCTCCTTTTGTGTTTGCTCCAATTTTCCTTCTAGGACCTGCTTGATTTCATGGAGGGAATGGCATTACCTTTTGGAAGGTCAGGTTTGAGTTTTAGAAATGGAGGAATGGTGGTGAGAAGTTGCAGAGGAAGAATGGAGAAAATCTGTGTGCGGAGTGGAAGTTCTTAGAAACCTTTGAAGCGGCACTAGATTTTTCAAAATTTTTGAAATCATGGAAGAAGAATATTGGGTGAATTTTTCATGACTTGATTTCACTAACCTTAGGGACATGATGGACATCAAATTCCATGGTGTTCAAGAGGATGACACGTGGCGGTGGTCTGATGGTAGGGAATGAAGGTGAGAAAAGTTGTTTTAAAGCACTGGGGGCTGAAATTCAGTCACATGGGTGACTAATATATTCCCCATAGAGGATGGGAATATTTGTCATGTTTTATTTCCCTGACCTAGGGACATGAGGGACATCAATTTCCATAGTGGTCCTGGAGCTGACAAGTGGCGCTTGATCCGACAACAGGAATGGATGCTCCAAAAATGCACCTAGGGGCTAAAAGTCGGTCACATGGATGACCAAAAGACTCCCCATAGGGGATGGGTGAATTTTTCATGTTTGATGTCCCTAACCTTAGGGACATGAGGGACATTAATTTACACGGTGGTCCTAGATCTGACATGTGGCACTTGATCGGCGACAGGGAATCGATGCTCCAAAAATGGACCTGGGGGCTGAACTATCAAGTCTAGAGGTCACATGAGGGTCCCAGATGTCACATGGGGTGCTGGGTAAATTTTCCAAGGATTGTTTACCTAACCTTAGGGACATTTGGGACATGAAATTTTGAAAACCTCCTAGTGCTGACACGTGTCCTCCCAAAAATTGACTAACTTTTGAATCGCCTTTGAGAGGCAAACTTGTAACTTGAGCTCCGGTGGAATTTATTGGTGAAATTGTATATGATCCTGACTGGAAATGTAATTTTGAATCCATTATTGGAGGTATCATGTCTTTATTCAACCATATAATTACTCAAAAATTGTATTTTTGATTTGATACTCCACTTGTGCTTGAGAAAAACTGCCTATAAATCCTATGCTCCAAGGAATTGTGAAAATATTATTCCACCATCATGTAGGCCTTGGAATCCTCTTTCCATAGATGTTTTTTTACTTCTAACTTCATCCCTAGATCCTAGAATCTTCTTTAGAATCCTAGTATTTGTTTTGGCCTATACACTGACTAGGCCTATGAACCCTAATTCTTGCAAAACTACCCCAACTTCTCTGAGACCTTCCAAAATATTTCTAAACCATCTCCATGATGTCCCAAGACCTTTGTATCACATCCACATCCACTTAGGCTCTTCTTTTTGCTCCATGAGGTTTCTCTAGCTCTAGGAAGGCGGTGATAGCCCTTCCCAATGGTATAACATTATTTGGAAGTTCATTTGGACTTCTTGGAAATAGTCGGGGTGTCTGGAGTGATATACTTGAAACTTTTGGCAAAATGGTATAGTTTTCATGCTCAGAAATTGCCAATTTCCCTTTTACACATTTACATGACAATAGCTCGCTCTATCTTGGGGACATGACATGGGTGAGTGTAGTGAAAACATGACATGAGAACTCCCAAAATATCAACTTACAACATATTGACTAGTTCATTATCCATTGGGCCCTATGGATTCATGTACAACCTCTGATAAGAGAGATAGAGAGAGAGAGAGAGAGCAAAGAAGGAAACACACACACACAAATATGGAAAGGAAACACACCTAGAAATCACCTATGGTACAAGGTGGGGGACAACATGCTTTCCTTTGAAGCACTTTTCATTTCTCAAAAGTTACCCCTGAAGAGGCAACACCAAATGTTGATATTCTACGAAGCCGTTGTGACGGTTCCAGAAAAGTACCCTCCCTCCTCGGTTGCTTATAAAATCCAGTGCTTTCACAATTATCTGTGTACTTGGTAGGAGTGATTCCATGTGAGCTTGTTAATTCTTAGTTCCTTGCTTGGAAATTCCATTTCCTTCATCCTCTTTGAAATTGGTTTCATAGTTCCGTTGCATTCCTGTTTATCCACAGAGATGATTCTTTATTGAGCACACTATCGCTGCCCCATGGCTGATTTTCGTTCAAATTACTTGAACATTTTGGATTCTTTTCTTTCCTAGGTCTATGCTCATTGACCTCTTTTCCATGAGAAACCTTAGACTTATCATTTTCCTTTACTCCACTGTGAAGTGATTGAGTATTGATGGAAGGATTGGACATAACCTCATACTTATCTTATATGTCCATGACATGAGTGAAGAGATCAAGAATCAGCTTGGGGTCTTCTGCAACTTCTGCTGCATCCAAGATTTGTTGCACGAAGTTATGTTTTTCCATTTCATATAGCTCCTCTTTGTATTCCTTTGAAGAATCTTTATTTTTCATCTCAAGGAAACTATCTAGAGGGATTACCTCATCATCTTGGGAATCACTGCATTTTATCACTCCTTTGTCCATAGGGGCTTTAGCTTCAAAGGCCTCAAAACTTCTTGCTTCTATTTCTTCATCATGGAGAGAATCTTCTTCTACAAATGGGAAAGAAAATATCTCCATTTCGTCATCATATCCACCAACCATTGGCTTAAGAGGGACATCATATTTCTCATCTAGATTTATTTCAACATATCCCATCTTCACACTAGTTGAGGTTTCCAAGTTAGCTTCACACTTGTCTTCAAGATTCATGGCTTGCATTAAAAGTTTAAGACTGATTTGTGGTCTTTGTTTCTTAGTAACTCTTAGCAGCCCTTGTATAGATAGCTCTTTCCCATTTCTTGAGGGTTCATTGTGGACTAGATCGGTCTCTTCCTGGGTAACATGATCAAGGGATTTTTCATCTTCGAATGGGAATGAGAAAATTTCTTCATCACGGATAAACATATAAGCTGATTTTTCTGTTTGAAAATCATCAAGAAGAATTTCCTCTTCTTCATGGTTTGCATCATCCAGTAATTTGCAGTTTCCCTCTTGTAACGTGAATCTCCTCAATGCTTCTTCAAAGTCCAAATCTCTCCAAGAAGTCATGTATGGACCTATCAAGATGGGAATATGTTAGGAAATAAGGGATAAAATATGTGGAATAATCCCTCACAAAATCACAACAATAGAAACTAATATACATAAAATATTACAAATCTCAAATAAAAGTGTAGAATAAAATAACGTAGCACAAAGAGATAGTATTTAATGTGGTTCACCCAATTTGGGCTACGTCCACCAAGACTCACTTGCTCAGATTTTATTACAAGCCACCACTCTCTCAATACAATACCTAGATCTATTTGGAGCTATGCTCAACAAACTCTATAGATTTCACACCCGAATTCAAAACACATCTTGATGTTACATCTTATTCCTACCATATGCATAAAACCATATAAGATCAAAACCATAGGTGAAAACTGTCCCATAAACCTATGGGTCAAAAATCCCGCCATATGAGAAAAGAACATTTCCTAGTATATCGGGCATGTTTTAAGGCCAAAATTTTTTCGATGAGACAAGCTGTGGAAAGTTTACAGTACTCTTAGTGTATAGTATTTAACACTTACTCACATGAAAATAGGCTCCACAACCTAACAGAATATCCTCTTCCTCCTTAGTTGTCACAAAGTGATTCATCCACTGATTTACCACAGTACAAAATGTTAGCTTCTTGGCTTTCAAAATTTCATACCGTGTACCTCATATTCTTCTCAGGAAGTAATTTCTCCATGTCTCCCTTCATTGGTATGGTTGTAGAAGACTAATTCATCTAAATTTTCCCTCCCAAGTCTTAGTAAAAAAATCTAATTAACAACATTTTGAATGAGGTTGGGATGTCTACTACCAAAATCATTGCTAAAACTTTCTTGTCTGGAAATATGGTGAGAGCCACCTATGCATCTTTGACCTTCCCTACAAGTGAGACCTATTTTGACTTTAAATAGTAAAAAGAGCCTTGAGTTGAGTCATGGTAATTTTGAGAGCCTTCGTGACCTTCAAAGGTATCACATTTTCTGAGGCACCAGAATCTATTATACAAGTGATCAGTACATATTCTCCAACAGGAAGGGATATCTAGAAAGGCTCAACTTTATTAGTATTTGATGCACTCAGAGAAAGCATGTTCTATGAGGGAGGTGTAGGTGGGTTTGGTAGTATTCCTTTAGGATGATAAGCTACATCATTGGGTGTTAGACTACCATTCCTGATGTATTGAACAAAACCTCTTGAAGCTTGTCCAAGATGGGTCTGTAGATATCTGATTTCGGTAATCTACACTTTGGATTTGTTTGCATGTTCAATGAAGTCAAAGGGAGCATATGTGGACAAGGAGGGTGAAGGGACTACTTTTGGATTTAGAACAGGTTTGGAAGTAGAAGTAGATTTTTGGGGAATAGAGGGTATTTTGAAAGGTACACTAGGAGCTTCAAAGTACTATATTTTACATGAGAAAATTTAGATTTAGACTTGGAAGAGACATCAGAAGACTTACTTGGGATTGTGGGATTCTTCTTACTTGATACACGGTTAGGCTCCAACAATGCAGACTTCATGAAAGGAGGGAGTGGTGATCCTCAACTGATTATTTTGTTTGGCAGTCATCATAGGAGGATCACCAACCTTCTTTTTCTTTACAGTAGTGGATGGGGATCCTTTCTTGGATTGAGAATGAGTGAATCTGCGCATGAGAAATTGGGTGCATCTTCTTCATAACCTCCGAATACTCACGAGAATCTGATTTGTGTGTCATTCTCAAACTCATCACTTTTAGCAAACCACCACCTTCACTTTCTTGTTCAAACTCCTCTTCATTTTCCTTACTCCTATAACTTGCATTAACATGTGGGGCCTCCAAGGAAAGCCTTCAGGGTGCTCCTACAATTTGATTTGCATTGATTCTTTCAAAAGAAACTTGTTCAAATATTTCCCTCTTCAATGACGCCATTTCATTTTCCCATTTTTGCAGTGATGGATTTGTTCTCTCATCTCCACGATGTTGGTTATTTCCCTTTGATGGATTCTTGATCTTTCCAGAGCATATGAGATCGTCATAAAGTTCAATAGCCATCCTTTGTGCTTTTACAACATTCCTTGGTTGGGCTCTTCGCAGAAAAAATCCTACTTTTGATGATTGAGCATTGATGAAGAATATCTTGACATTATTTTGAGATGGTGAATCCTCTTTAGGTATCCTGTGAAGAAACTATTTGAAATGAGCCATGAAGTCTCTCATGGTTTCATTTTATCCTTTCTCTATTTGAGCCAACTACACTAGGAGGTCCTGACAGTCTTCAGTTGATTTAAATCTCTCTTTGAAAGCATCCTTGATGTCATTCCAACTTGTGATAGACCGGGCAGGCAAGAGGTAGAACCATTCTGTTGCTTTTTCTTGGAAGGACCCCATCAAAAGTCTCATGACAACGTCTTTATGTTGGACATAAAGAATTCCACATGATGTCATGAAGGAAGTGATTTGTTCCTCGGGATGTTGTGTGTTTTCACGTTTGAACTTTAGAAAGTTCTTACGGGAAACCAGTAGATTGTGAAGAGGGGGTTCGAGAGAAAGTGGGTTTGTATTCCTTCCCCATGGAACAATAGGTTGAGGTCTTTCTTCTTCATCTTCCATTGTTGTTTATGTTTCTTCTCTTATTTCTAAAAATTATTCTTCTTCTGGGAACTAAATGACCAATGGTGGTTGAAAAATGGGAGAATTTGAAGGGGGTATTAACGGGATTCTTGACAGTATTTCCAATCTTGAAGAGCCAAATGAAGAGGAGGCTTGAGAGAAGAAGTATGGATTATCTCTTATTCACTCTTGCTGATTTTGCAAAGCCTCAAAATTGGAATCAACAATGCCTCTTTACTTGTTCAACCTGGTGTATCTTCCTTGACCGACGTTTTAAAATTATTGAAGTGGGAATATGAAAAAACACTGTGGAATATGAAAGGTCATGTGTAGGAACTAACAATGTATCTTTTAGCAATGGATTTTCATGAACTCTTCTTTTTGATTTTTTCAATATTTGATTTTTTTATTTTGGGACCTTGAAGTCATATTTTGGGTGCAGATGCTACTAAATCTACCCCACGATGGGTGCCAAAAACTATTGGTGAGAAAATTTGTGGAGTGGACAAACTTGTGGATTTTTGCCAACGCTCCGGAAATCTAAGTTCTGTACTTAACCAGTGTAGCTACGTATATGCATGCGCATGAAAAGGAATATTTTTGTGGTGACCTTTGTTGAGGATCCAACAGGACACTCCACAAACCATATAGAAAATCTAATAATTACTTGCTAGAGAGGACTTTGTCTGAAGTGTGGGAAAGGGGAGTGAGAAAAGAGGTAGGAGAACTAATGCTACAGGTAGGAAATCGATTCCTGCACACACTAGTCGAAGTATCATCACATGTATTTATGAGAAGAAAAAACTTTGTAAGCATCATTAAGACCAAATGAAATTTTATGAACACAAAGTATCAAGAAATATCTTAGTCAAAGAAAGCTAGAAACTCCTTCTTCTTGTATTAATTTCTCAAACAAAAGTTGTACATAGTGGAGAAATGGAGGAAATTGAGAATGGGGGAAAGGAATAATTTGGCTATCTCCTTTGTTCTCTCAAGGTAGAATACACTCTTGAGCTTACAAAATTAATGGTCAACCCTTTGAAATGGGAATGACGTTACAATTTATAGAATGAGAGGTGACTTATCGTCTTCCTCGTGACCCTCTATATGCCTTATTTCGAACTTTAGACT
This sequence comes from Taxus wallichiana var. yunnanensis, assembly GCA_018340775.1. NCBI lineage: Eukaryota > Viridiplantae > Streptophyta > Pinopsida > Cupressales > Taxaceae > Taxus > Taxus wallichiana. The sequence continues at coordinate 313,089,236 of CM031236.1, forward strand.
ATTTATATTCCTACAAAATATTTAAGTCCATTTATCAAAATCAAGACGAATTAATTTACATTATGTTTCTAAAGTCACTTTTAAGTGACTTAAAGGCATATCAAAAAGTGCAAACCCCAACAGAGAATTAGAACATTTGAAGGGAGATAAAATTGGGGGAGAGGGAAGAGAGAGAAGAGGAGAAGATGTTTCCCATGATGAAGTTTGATGGTCCTCGTTCATGGAAAGATCTGGTGCGATGAAGTTTTGAATGTCCCATTGTGCCAAAACTATTCTTTCACTTTGTGAATTTCTTATTTTAGCAAGTGTCGTGGGACCACTTACTATTTTGAGTAAGTGTCAAAAATTTATCTTACGGTGAATTCTCAGCTATAGTGCACCTCCAACATCTTCACCTCCTTCGCAGGTTCTTCTATTGCTGACTTTCCAAAAATAGCAATCCATATGTAGAAGACCTAATAGGTATGATTGATGTGGAATGAAGTTTTTGATATGGGTTTTTTCCCAATATTGCCCCTCTAAAATTTCAGACCCACCCGCTTAATAGTCTAGGAGATTTTAAACTTTCAAATTTCAGACCTAACAGTGCTTCTAGACGCAACAACCATTAATGGACCTCAAAATTGCAGGTCTGGTTTTCTCCTCCATTTGTGAAGAAATAAATTTCATTGTGATAGGTTTCTTCTTTTGATGCTTCATGTGCAATTCTACTTTGTTTTGCCCAGCGGTTTGACGGGAAATTGGATTTTTTTTTCGTTGGGCCAGAAGTGGGATTTCTTCATTGTGGATGCTCTATTGTACGGAATGAGAGTTTTATTGTCTTATTGATGGCCTTGGGTAGAGGAGAGAACATAAAAATTTAACTTTTTGTTTCACGCATCCGTTTGAGATATTTCTTCAACTTCTCGTTTCATGACCATGGAGTCTTCTCTGTTTTCTTCCCCTTCTTTTTGTGTTTCTCCTTTTATGTTTGCTCCAATTTTCCTTCTAGGACCTACGTGATTTCATAGAAGGAATGGAAGTAACTTTTTGGCAGGTTAGGTTTTAGTTTGAGTGATGGAGGAATGGTGGTGATAAGTTGTAGAGGAAGAATGCATAAAATTTGTGGACGCGAGTGGTTTGGAAGCACTGAAGTGACGATTAAATTTTTTAAATTTTGAAATAATGGAAGGAGAATTTTGGGCACATTTTTCATAACTTTTTCCCTTGACTTGAGGGATGTGAGGGACATCAAATTCCATGGTGGTCAAGAGGATGACACATGGCGGCGATCTGACGGCAGGGAATGAAGGTGAGAAAAGTTTCTTTAAAGCACTGGGGGCTAAAAGTTAGTCACATGGGTAACCAAAATACTCCCCATAGGGGTTGGGCACATTTTTTTATGTTTGATTTCCCTAACCGCAAGGATGTGAGGGACATCAACTTCCATGATGGTCTAGAGTGACATGTGGCACTTGATCCAACGACATGGAATGGATTCTCCAAAAATGCACCTCGGAGTGAAAGCTTGATCCACATGGATGACCAAAAGACTCCCCATAGGGTGCTGGGAAAATTTTTCATGTTTGATATCCCTAACCTTAGAGACATGAGGGACATCAATTTCCACGGTGGTCCTAGATCTGACACGTGGCACTTGATCCGATGGTAGGGAATGGATGCTCCAAAAATGCACCTGGGGGTTGAACTGTCAAGTCTGGAGGTCACATGAGGGTCCTAGAGGTCACATGGGGGCTGGGAACATTTTTACAAGGTTTTTGTACTTAACCTTAGGGATGTCAGGGACATGAAATCCTGTCAGGCTCCTGGTGCTGACACGTGTCCTCCCGAAAATTAATCGACTCTTGAATTACCTTTGAGAGGGCAACTTAGGATGATGATAACTTGAGCTCTCGGTGGAATGTATTGCTGAAATTTTATATGATCCTGATTTGGAAAAGGAATTTTTAATCCAATGGTGGGGGTCGCATGTCTCTATTCATCCATAGAATCCCTAAAAATTGTATTTGTGATTTGACACTCCACTTGTGCCTGAGAAAAGCGCCTGCAAATCCTATGCTCTAAGATTACTGTGAAAAATATGATTCCACCATCATTTAGGTCTCGGAATACTCTTTTTAGTGATGTTTTTTTACTTATAACTCCATCCAGAGATCCCATAATCTTCTTCTAAATCCTAGTATTTGTTTTGGCATGTGTCTTGACTAGGCTATGAACCTTATTTCGCGAAACCGCCCCAACTTCTCCGAGACCTTCCAAAATCTTTCTGAACCATCTCCATGATGTCCCAAGACCTTTGGATCACATCCACACGCACTTAGGCTCTTTTGCTCTGCTCTGTGAGGTTTCTCCAGCTCTAGGAAGGCCATTGATAGCCCTTCCCACAACTACATGTAGCTTTGCAAATTAACTCCTAAAATCACCTAGGGGGAATGAATGGAATTTCCTAAATCACTGGGGGAATGGTATAAAATTATTCAAGAGGTCATTTGGACTTAGTGGAAAGATTTGGGTGTCCCCGAGTAATAGACTTGAAAATTTTGGCACAGGGTATAGTTGTCATGCTTGGCAATTATCAATTTCCATGTTGCACATTTTAACGACAATAATTTTCAATCATTGAGATAAAAATCATAGATCCATTCCAACATCAAGAAGATTCAAACACAAGCAAGTTAACATAATATCAAAAATCCACACTTCCAAATTTCATTTTCCACACAACCACAAAGAACTAGTTTACATTTCAATAGTAACAAGTTTAAACACCAATGAAGAAAGAATAACAAAACACAAAATCAAAAGGTTTCAAATAGAGCGAGTTCTTTTAATGAAGCATTTAATTAAAAGCAAAAACTTAATGTATAGGGCCTATCATTCTGATAGATCTCTTGACTTCACTTTCTCATACTAAATCTTCAAGAAGATCTTTGATAGCAATTCCTTTCCATGTAAACGTAAACAACCAACTCAAAGCTGTCTTCTCCTTCCTCTTATAGCTTCTCAATGATATTTTCATCACTATCACCACCATGCAAGGAAAAATAAACATGCAAGGATTCAAACTGAGGGTTCAAAGTGAAAAACCACATGCAGAGCTAAAGCTCACAAAAACCAAATGAATAATGAAAAACCAAAAACCCTTCTTCCTTCCAACTTCCCTTACTTCCTAGGTGGTTTTCACTATTGCCAAGAAACATGAATTTCAAACAATACTAACAGTCCTTCCACATCTCCCACCACTGCTAACTTTAATTTAGCCATTACTAAATTTAAATTTCCATGCATCAAAAAATTTAGTAAGGATGCCAACTAACCATCCGATAAACCTTCACGCACTGACAAAATTTTAGTAAAACCATATGTTTAAATGCCCAATAAATCCTCATTAATACATTGATGTTGGTGCCACCGACCTACCTTAGCATGTCATCCCATCCATCCCCTTTAGGTTATCCCAAGTCTAACTTAGGTTTATAATATTAGTTTAGGAACTAACTTAAGTCCTTAGGTTATAGTCTAAGGTTTTTCCTTTTTATTAACATTCCACATTAATAAAAGAAATTAGTAACTTAGGATAGATCACAACTTAGGATAGGATTACCATCTTAGGAACATAGATTAATTAGGTCCCAAACAATTGTTTAAAAATTGTAAATTACATCTTACCCAAAGAAGAATCAGAATGCCATTTGAAGATCACATACGAAGCATGGGAGCAATAGAGTTCACCCAAGATTTCAAGATAGCCAGAGTTCAGAGATCCCATAATCTATCCAACTTAGTCAAGATGACCACAATGTCATGAAATTGAAATCATGCCTTGGATCACTAAAATTGATCCAAGGTAATTGTTATCCCAACTTCGCCCCCAAAAAAATTGGTCAAGATAACTCCCGCACATAAGGGAAATATGAAGGAAGCGACTCGGCACTGCGAGCTCACATTCTAGGATAACAAACAAAGGTTATAGGTAGGCTCGGAAATGAAATATCAGAGCCAATAGAGAGCCATGTGTCCTAGTGGCACTTCTCCAAAGATGAATCCAAAAAGAGAAGCTCAAACAAGAGTCACTTCTCCACATGTCTCAGGATGAAACGGAGGCAGGGGAAAATGGTCAAATAGAGTCAAAAGGCGGAGCTTTAGGGCTGCGGGAGTATTTTGAGTTTTGTGTTTTTTTGTGCAAAATGGAAAAAGATAAGTTATGGACCCACAAGCTTGATTTTTCTCTAATCTAGCTACCACATATCCCAATTAAAAGAGGGACCCATTTTCAGGTCATTTTCCCACCTATTTGTATAGAATCAATGCAAAACTTCAAAAGGGCATATATTTCGACTCGAGGCTCAAGAGATTGTGAATCGATATCACTGGAAATATCTCGACCTGCGTCTATGCCATAGGGTCCAGAAACTTTAATTTTTGAGAGGGTAGGTGGAAGAAAAATGGAGAAACATCTTTGAGCTTTCAATGTAGGATCATCAGTCTCAACAACCAGATCGAATTCAATCTATTTTCGCTGTTTCCTCTTCCTTCAAGGCACCGAATCAAGGATCGATGTAGTAAAGATGGATTCGGGGTTAGATTTTAGCACAAAACATAACAGCAGTGGTTGAGCTTTGACCTGCATTTTCCCGCTTCTCTCTCCCTTTTTCTTCTCTTAGATTGATTCTATAAATACGGGGACAGGATTCATTGTAAAGGGTTGGATATTCTTAGTTTTGTAGGCTCCCTTCTCCTTCTAGCAAAGGATTTGTGGGGTTCAGGCCTTCCTTTAAAATTGTATTACGTTTCTACCTTTCGGCTATTCTATAATGAACTGTATCAATCTATTAGAGCAATAAAATACGTTTGTGATCGATCTCATATCCTTCTTGTTTCTTTTGCTTCTATCTGATCTCTCGTTACATATCTGGTTGTCTGTGTTTGTTTATTGTATGCATTTTATTGGTTTGTGTCGAAGGCAAACTAAGTATTCATCATTCCTTTGGTGCATCACCTGGTAGTTTAGTTATTTCTCATTTCTGTACTCTTTTATCCCTGTCTCCTTGGCAAGTCTTAGACTAGGTATAGATATAGATCCTCTACAAATCCTCATGTATGCACCTAAATAGAGGAATAAGGAACTAACCTTTAATCTGGAGAGATTTTCCAATTTGCAAGGTCCCACACCTTAGGAAAATTTCCATGTTATGCAATCACACTAGATGATTCTACCTTAGAAAAGTATATCTTTAGAAATCATTTGGGGGTGCTATGATTTCACACTAGTATTTTTGGCACACCCAGTGGGAGAGGTCTGAAGCACCTTACCACTTCACTTCATTAGGTTCAATGTGCTCTTGGTGAAGATTTCAGCCTTTGGAGGCACTTTTAAGCACATCTAGCGACTCCATCTGGTCAAAAACCCATTCTCTGAGTTGCAGACCTTTTCCATTCATTTCCACTCATTTCATCCATTTTCTTCTTCCATTTTCTCCCATTCCATGAGGTTGTGCAATCATGACTTCATTCCCTTCATGGAACTCACACTTACAGAATACAGTCCACCTCCAATGTATTTCCCAACTCCTCTAGATCAGCATTATAATCAGATCCAAGACCACTATGCTTACCCATATGAGTAGAGTCAAAATCAGTTTGGCCATGGAGCTTATCAAGAACAAGGGGACGCATATAATGGCAATAGTTATGTAAAGGATGCTGATCTACTGGAGAAGATTCAAAAAATGGAGGTTGGCATGGTTCAATTAAGGGCAACAGTTCAAATGAGGGCATTCAAAGAATTGGTTGCAGGCACCTTGTCCATGGGAAGGCCCTTTTCCAAGACACTACAGCCCTCAGGAGAAGCTGGACTTCATGATTGGAATGCTTCCCCAACTTGCACAATGGGCAGAAGAGATAGAGGCCTATGAACTTGGTGCCAGGAAGCCTTGTCAATGGGTAAATCCTACACCATTATCTGGTAATTTTCTCTCTACTCCTCAAGTAGCACCATCTCAATTTGGGCTTCAATTTCCAAGCTTCCCATTGAATGTTGCCCCAAGTGTTGATTTCATTTCTCCATTCCCTATTCTTCCACCTCATCTCAGTTCTTCTGTCCTTTTCCCTTCCAAACAGTCATCCCCTCTAAAAAAACAAGAAGTTCCACCTCCCTCCCCACCACAAACAATTGTAAAGTTGGTTGAATCCCAACCTACCACTCCTCTTGCTTTCCCAATCCCATGTTGGGAAGAGACTCATGAATCTAGTCAAGGAGAAAAGTGAGAAAAATAGCCCAATGTAAAAGAAATGATAGACAATCTAAAGAGTTGGGATTCCAAATTTGGGTTTACAAAGATCCCCTTGTTGGTTAAGCCAATAAAGGAGGTCAAGATTGAAGAACCAGTGGTGGTTGAGGCTGAGTTTACAGCAGAAGAAGAGAAAGAACTAGAGGAGGAACAATCCATCTCAAGCCCCATTGAAGAGGAGCAGCTAAGAGAGATAAAATCAGTGTTGAGGCCACTCAATGAAGAAGGCATCATTGAAGATTTTTTACTTTCATTTCAAGGGCCTGATTTGATTGATGAACCCATGATGGAGGAGGACCATACAGTTTTGAGGCTCCAAGTGTGGAGCAAGCCATAGAAGAACCTTTAGTTCTTCCTCCCACTTCATCACCTTCAAGCTCTAATGTATATGAAGAGTTTGATCTTTCAAACTTCATGTTTGAGAGTGAAGGGATCCATGGTGATCAAGTTACAGATTAGGAAGGCACCATGGAGGAGGTAGAGCACATGCAATAGGACAATAAGGAGGCAGACTATCTGTCAGACTTGAGGGATTTCCTTGATGGAGGGGAACCCATGGAGATCACATCATTTTTCCTCCATCTCTCACATCCCATGCACATGAACCTACTACCATGGAGGAGAACATTCAAGAATAGCAGCTTGCACTCCATAATGGCCCTCTGGAACCAATATTGGAAGACATGACTCTTAGTTTCACCACTTCTTCCATGTCATTCATCCAAGAAGGTCTACAAGAAAACTCCATTCTTGGAGTTGAAACTCATAACAAAGGGCACATCCAAAGGATTAGATTGTGCCCAATCAGGTACTTGGCTTCATTGGAGCCAAAGGAGAAACCAAAACTAGTCATGCCTACTTCAGGGCATGAGGATGAGAATCAAAGTACCAAGGGTCACCATCAATACCTCTAGGAGTCCAATGTAGGTCAACTTGAGGAGGTATTTTCCATTAATGTTGATACCTTGATGATTTGGGTGGAGGACTGGCTTATTGTTAGTTTTTCACTCATCCAACCAGCCATGTTCAGTGCCAAATCAGTTGCATGGCTGTCGTTTTTGAGGAAGGGAAGTTATTTCTCCCTACCAATTACAGGATTTGTTTGAGCTCCCTTTGCTCTTGGTTAGAGTAGTGTAGGTAGGTTTGTTTTCAATAGAAGAAGTTCTTTTACACACTCTACATGTTCCATTTGGAGCATGTATGATTTTTAGTTTGTACAAAGTTTTTGGTGTTGTTGTATTGCTCTTGCATAGTGCATTCAGTTGGCTTTTGATGAAGTTCAACTTCAAGTTTCAGTGGGTTTCCAAATGGCTCAGAGGTCAGAGTTTCAAAGCTCAGATCAGTTTCGTATTTATCAGGTAGACTTCATGCCCAATGGATGCTTCAAGGCCACTGGTCTCTTCATCTAGCAGGCAGATGTCCCCGTGAGTTGCCAAATTGTTATCCCAAATTCACCCCCAAAAATTTGGTCAAGACAACTCCTGCACATAAGGGAAATATGAAGGAAATGACTCAAACCCGCAAGCTCACATTCTAGGATGATAAAAAGATTACAGGTGGGCTCAGAAATGAAATAACAGAGCCAGTAGAGAGAGCCACGTGTCCTAACGGTGCTTCTCCAAAGATGAATCCAAAAAGAGAAGCTCAAACAAGCACCGCTTCTCCACGTGTCTCAGGATGAAACAGAGGTAGGGGAAAATGGTCAAACAGAGTCAAAAGGTGGAGCTTCGGGGCTGCGGGAGTATTTTGAGTTTTGCATTTTTTGCGCAAAAGGGCAAAAGATAAGTTGTGGACCTGCAAGCCCAATTTTTGTTCTAATCTATCTCGCCACATATCCCAATCAAAAGAGGGACCCATTTTCAAGTTGTTTTCCCACCTATTTGTACATAATCAATGTAAAACTTCAAAAGGGCATATCTTTCGACTCAGGGCTTGAGAGATTGCAAATCTAATATCGCTGGAAAGATCTCAACCTCATCTATGCCATGGGAGTCTGAAACTTTAATTTTTGAGAGGGTAGGTGAAAGAAAAATGGAGAAATGTCTTCAAGATTTATGGAATTATGGAAGAAGTAATAAGTTACATAATGCATGGCGTTGGGAAGAGAGATGGCTCGTGAAGGATTCGAGGCTCATGAGGATGAAGAAGAGCTAGAGCATCAGGAACTCCCCCATCTAGGAAATCATGATAGAGAACCCTCTTCAGCCTCACATGGAAGTGCACCAGCCGATATGACCTAGGTCGTGGGCACGCATCTAAGCCAACCTGTTGACCTAGCCCTTGTACTTGGTTTTCTAGTATCTAGTACAACAGTAAACAAAGTTTTCATTTAGGAAGTGAAAGAGTAGAAACAAGTCAAACAGCAAGTACATCAATGGCAACACAGACAGACTTCATTATTCTTTGGGGGTATGTTTTCAAGCTCATCATCCGCAGAATATGAGCACGTTTAATGTGGGATTCACCTTTGGAACTGGGACTACTTCACAGACTATAGGGGTCCAGTATAGTACCACTATCGGGACATAGGGGAGTGCATCTATGGGCCCTATTCCAACTTTAGGAGGAGGATCGGGAGGTATGGGCAGTTCTAGTTCTAGTGGTTTGGGTGGTTTTGGAGGTAGAGGAAACCAAGGAGGTTCTAGGTCGGGTGGTCAAGGCCCGCAGTAACCCTAAAAATTTATATGGAGATGTCTCTTCGTCTCCCAGAGTACAGAGGTATCGAGGATGCTACTGAACATATTCATATGTGTGAAATATTATGGCGCGTGAAAGGTATCACAGCTTCTGAGTGCAAGGCAAGTCAATTTGCTACTACGTTACAAGCACGCACGCACAGCTGGTATAGGAAGTTTGATCCCAATCAAACTTGTATTGATTATGCAGCATTGAAAGATGCTTTCTTAAAAGAGTTCCATATCCCAGAGTTTGAGCTAGAAGAGTATAAGCACACTTAAGGATATAAAGCAAGGCACTACTGAAAGTGTACGTGAGTATGATTCCCGTTTTAAAACACTTATATCCAAACTCTCTTATGATATACATGCAAGTCAAAGCATGCACAATGGTTTTTCAGGGATTGATTACTCCATTTCAAAGAGCACTGTCGCATAAGACTTATACCAACCCATGCAAAGCATTGGAAGTAGCTCTACGTGCTAAGGTAGTTGGGAGTATTGACACTAGAGTTAGTCCATTCTTGGAGGCTCAAATAGCAGCTATGGCGAAATAGTTAGAGAAATTATCAGCAAACTCAGCTCATGAGATGCACTCAGGAATCGGTGTATAGATTGTGAAGTGGAAGGCCACACCAAGGATAGTTGCCCTCGCAGATCTATACGTTCACTATTGTTAGACTGTGAGATTTTCCATTTGAATCATGATGCTAGTCACTGCCCCTTACTACAACGCACAACAGGAAGAATGTATCCTCTTTTTGTAAAATTTATAGGTCCACGACCCATGATACTAAAGATTGTAGATTGATTGGCCAAATCCATGATGCCATTGATATTGGGGTGTGATAGGCGAGTGTGGTTGATAGTTCTAAAGGAAAGAATGAGCATCAAGATAGGGATTATAATCAAGTGCACTATGACAGGAATGATAGAAGATTTGAAGGAGGTCGTGGAAGAGGACGAGGATATCAAGGTGGATATGGAGGATGAGGCCGAGGCAGGAATGAGGTGAATTCCCTCGAGGAACTTGCTATACATGCGGCTCACCTAACCATTATAGGCGTGAATGCCCGCAGAATATTTCTTATTCATTTTGTGGAAAGGGGCATAGTTATGAAGAGTGTCCAGACTTGTATGAGCATCTCAATAAGCAGCACAAGCAAGAAAACAAAGGTGCAAGGATGGTTAGAATCTAGCGTGTGGTAGAGAATCAATGGATGCCCAAGTTAACACCAAAACCCGAGGTAAGTAACAATCAAGATAACCACATGAGCTGAGGCAGCACGCGTGAAAGAGGTATTGCAATAGAAGCCAAAAATCACTAGGGAGGAGGTTTTGCATGCTAGGTATCCAGATCCAACTCATCAGAAAGAAGTCTATCAGGAAACTATGGAGGTCCTTAGAAACCTTCAAGGTGAAATACAAAGTGTTTAAAAGAGTAGTCTCGGAAGTTGGAGCATAAGGATACAGAAAAGGCCCGTCTGATATTGATGACATCAGAGAGGTATGTAGAATGTTGTGCCAGGAGAATATTATTCCTTTATTGGGAAATTGGTTAAAGGGGAATACTCCATGCGTGGGAACTGAGACTGGAAGACAAATACTCTATGTGAATCTTCCCCCCGATAGCATTGAATACGATAAGGAGATCACTTTGAATGTTGTTGTGGATAGTTGGTTGTTGAGCAATATTTTTATTGACACAAGTGCGGAAGTGAATGTACTTACATTGGATGCATGGGTACAAATGGGGAGACCCATTGCAACCATCATCTAATGTATTGTTCATGGCAAACAAAACAAAAGCTACTCCCATAGGAGTTTTGAAGGATGCATCTATCACTATACAAGGGGCCAAGTTCACAGGAGACTTCGAAGTGTTAGCACTTGTGGAAGCAGATAGCTTCCCAGCTTTGCTTGGGCACCCTTGGTGTTATGCAAACAATGTTGATTTGAGGTTTAACAAGGGGTATATCGGCTTTGAGAACAAGGAGGAAAGGGTCATAATACTGTTGACAGATGGGAAATCCATACCATATGTGGAAACTTTGAGTGAAGAGGACTTGAACAGAATTTATATACGCGCTATTCGGGACCCAGAGGTCAATGAGCCATCTAAGGAAGGAATCCTTCATTGGGAAGATTCTCAATCAATCAGTGATACTACAAGTATTTCTTGTGATAATTGGGCTCATGGTACTTATGAACTAGTGGGGTGCGAAGTTAAGCATGTGGTTGCTTGCAAAAAGGGTTTTCGCTTTGTCGATGTATAGGTCACTCAGTACCCGATATACTAGATCCAAAGATCTGGCTGGATTCTTGCAGGCCATGGAGGTAAACTAGGTTGACTAGATTAAAAGATGAGATATGCTATCATATACTTTGGGCGGGACAGCAGTACACACGGTGGGTGGTTCACAGGGATAATCTCTTGGAATGGGGAGAGATTGGGACCACCTTATCAACCAGGTTTTTAAGAAGTAATGCACCTACAATGATTTTCCCTTATCTTGGTGATCAGCTTGTTCAACATCATACCAAAGAGTGTGAGAGACTCGGACAGTAGGACATGAAGCGTTCTTGCCCTCACTTTGGGTGCATCGGTTTTATTTTACTCTCAAGGTTCGCACATGCTTGGTATGTATATGGTGAATTACATCGTGACACCAAGCAATTGGCAAAATTTGACTGCAGGGGTGATCTAAACTTTTGACTTCTTCTCATCTACACCACCAATGAACAAGGCTTTAAGCTTTATCAAGTGCTTAACCATGGGAGATAGTAAGAAAGCGGAAGAACTTATTCAAGAATTATTTGGTGAGATAGAGACAGGAGTGTATTTTGAGGATGAAGTAGATGATACCATACTACTTGAGCATGCTTCTCTGGAAAAATACAAGGGGAAGTTGGTTTACATAATTAATGATGAGGAAGTTGAGAACTTGGAAGTTGATCATTCACATGGAGCCCGTGAAGTGTTAGATAGCAGTGTGGATGTAACTATGTACGCATATCATGAACCTATGAAGACAACAAAGGTGAATATTGGCACAAAAGTTGAACCTAAAGAAGTGATAATTAGGGATTACTGGTTAGAGTCAGAAGTGGTAAAGATCATAGAGTTACTTCGAGACTATGAGGACTTATTCCCAAGAGGATACCATGAACTTAAAGGCGTGCATAAATCACTTGGAGAAATGAAGATAAAGCTTAAGGAAGGTGCATGCCCTGTTAGGAAGAGACCTTATCGAATGAATCCCAATTTGCGTGCGAAAGTAAAGGAGAAAATTGACAAGATGTTGAAATATGGGATCATTCAACCATTGGATGAGTCAAAATGGGTTAGTCCTATGGTGATAAGTATCAAAAAGGATGGTAGGATTCGAATTTCTATTGATTATAGAGAGTTGAATGCAGCATGTGTTGCAAATCGTTTCCCTACGCCATTCATAGAGGAAATATTAGGAGTGGCTGGGTGCGAGATATATTCATTTATAGATGGGTTCTCAGGGTATCATCAGGTTAGTATTACCCCAAAAGATCAAGAAAAGACCACCTTTACTACTGAATGGGGAAGCTTTACCTATACTATGATGCCCTTTAGATTGAATATTGCACCTGTTGTATTCTCAAGGATAGTGGTGCAAGCATTCAAGGATTTTATTCACAACTTCTTGCAGGTCTATCTTGATGATTAGACTGTTTATGGGCTAATTAAGGATCATTGTGACAATTTGTGCTTAATGTTTGAAAGATGTAGATAGTTGAGTATCTCATTGAATATCAAGAAGTGCATCTTTGCTACTCCCTTTGGCATACTTTTAGGACACATAATCTGCAAGGAAGGGTTGTTGGTCGATCCAACTAAGGTTGCGGTCATTTTAGGCTTGAAAGCGCCCGCCAGTCAGAGTGAGGTGTGCAGATTTTGGGTCATATAGGGTATTACAGGAAGTTTATAAAAGGGTATGCCAAAGTTTCCGCACCCTTGGAAGAATTTCTCAAGGGGAAAGGTACATTCTATTGGGGGAGTCGCAGCAGCGCGCATTTGAGATACTGAAGAAGAAACTTACTACCGCGCCTATCTTGTGCTTTCCTTCATGGGATAAACCTTTTCATGTTCACATGGATGCCTCTGGCATGGCCATTGGTGTTGTCTTAGCTCAACCTGGAGAAGGTATAGTTGATCATCCCATTTTTTTGCTAGTAGGAAGTTGACCCCTGCAGAACAGAATTATACCACTATAGAGTGCGAGGCTTTGTCCATGATATATGCCTTGCACAAATTTTGACAATTATCTGTTGGCCACACCTTTTGTGTTTTATACAGATCATATGGCATTGAAGTATTTGGTGAACAAGCTCATCTTACAAGGGCACATATGTAGATAGATGCTCTTATTTCAAGATTTTGACTTTCTGGTGTGGTAAAATCAGGGGAAAAGTAATTCGGATAGGATCACTTGTCTAGAGTTCAATCAGGTGAAGAAGCACAAACAATAGAAGAGACCATGCCTAATGCACAGTTGTATAGGTTACAACGTGTGCCAATGGAATTAGAGGACATTGTTGTCTTCCTAAGGATGGGGATGGCACCAAAAGGCATGAGGTCCTTGGAGAAAAAGCAACTTGCTATACACGCGGCACCATTCATGTTAATCAGTGGTGACTTATACAAGTTAGGTATAGATGAGGTGTTATGCCATTGTGTATTAGAGCATGAACAAAAGGATATAATGGAGGAATCCTATAGTGGTATTGCAAGTGGCCATTATACCAGGTGATGCTTTATAGCATGAAAGATCTAGTTGATAGTTTGTGGTGGGAAACATTGTATAAGGATTGTAAGGAGTATTGTAAGGCATGTGACCATTGTCAGCATCTAGGTCAACCAGGATAGAGGGATGAGATGCCTTTATGACCAATTACAAGTGTATAACCCTTTGAGAAATGGGCGATAGACTTTGTAGGGCCTATTTCACCAGCTGCATGCGTAGGACTAGATCGCGCTATATCATTACTTGTATAGATTATCTTACAAGATGGGCAGAAGCAGCACCTACGAAGGACTATACAGCGGCTACAGTAGCAAGGTTATTATGGGAAAATGTTCTTACTAGGTATGGTTTTCCTTTAAGTTTAACCAGTGATAGGGGCACCCATTTTTTAAATGAGACAATCCAAATTCTGTTAGATGAGTTTATGGTTGCCCACCACAAGACTACACCTTATCACCCTTAGGCAAATGGAACTACTGAGGCTTTCAACAAGATTTTGAGCCACACATTGACCAATATTTGTGATGTGGGATGAAAAGATTGGGATGAAAAAGTATCTATTGTTCTTTGGGCCTACCGAACAACATATAAGAGATTGAACAAAGCCACACCTTTTCAGTTGGTGTTTGGCGCGGAAGCTATTCTTCCTATAGAATTCATGTTACCTTCTTTGTGCATTACGCGTCTTTGGAGGTCTAGCTGATGAGAAAGATTTAGAAGAATGAATTGAGAACATGGTTCAACTGGATGAGCGTCGATTCATAGCACGATGGAGTCAGAAATAGGAGAAAGCGCACCAGAAAGCATGGCATGATAGGCATATTAGGGATAAGAAACTTGCGGGTACTTCGTATGACTAAGTTTTTGTGCCATCTAAGGAAGCTCAAGGTGCATTGGTTAGGGCCGTATGTTATAACTCACATATTTGAGTCGGTGCTTACCAATTGGAAGCAATTGACAGACACGGCTGCCGGTTACTTTACTGGGAGTAGGTTGAAGCTTCGGCTATAAATAAGTCTTCTTGGTGTTTGTAATAAGGCAGTGTTGCTAGATAGATTAGGTTTCCCTTTCTACATTTCCTTAATGTGTTTCTTTCATCATCGCTATGCTTTGTCAATTTAGTGCTTGTTTTTGTGTAGTAAGCGCGCTTTGCGCGTATGAAGCTAACTACAATATGAAGCATGTTGATGCGAAGAGGGTTGCACATACTTTTAGTATGGGGTGGATTGTTGTTAACTCGTAGGTATAATGTTGTAGATGTTAAGGAAGTAAGCTGCTAAAGGTGATTTACAAAGGATTTCTTCTCAAAAGTAACCAAGGATGGAGATGAATGAAGGAAAAGTATAACACGAGGTAAGCGGCAACCATGATAACTACCAAGAGAAGGTACAGTGATGAGGTACTCGGGCGCTAGAGCATGCGCTGAAGATAATTCTATGACCAGAAGGTAGGAAGGTGTGCTAGAAGGTTATAGTTGTGGCGCGAAGATGTACCATGCGGAAATGACAAAATTGAGCAATAAATGAGAAATATTTGGTAGGTGGAGGAGTAATTAATGCATCAAAAATTGAAAATCTATATAAGGATGGGATGTGAATTCATTTCTACCCTTGCAACTATGAGAATTCGATGAAGAGCTAAGTGTGAAGAGTTGAGTAAGTGATTTAAGGTACAAAGAGGGTGAAACCAGGCGTGAAAGGTAGATCTGTGTATTGGAGAAGCTTGTATCTTTGTAGGAGAAGGGTTTGAACAAAGCAGATCGACGAGAAGAGCGAGGCTAGGAACATGATTTTGTGATTATAATTTAGGGCATGATTGAATTGGGTTAGGGTTTTAATTAAACCATTAAAGAGTTACAAAAGAAGGTGTAGAAACACAACACAAAGGGAAGAATGGCTCCAAAGAAGGAAGTAAAGCAGCAACAAAAGGAAAGAAGAAGGTAGTAGTGGAAGAGGAGGAAGAGATGACTCCTGAGAGAAATTTTTCAGAGATGTAGTACCCTGAAGAAGTAATTGTGGGCCAGGAATGGGATTCCCACATATGAAAGAGAAAAATAAGTGAGTACAACCATCAAACCAAGGACAATCAGAAGAAGTTGGATGATTTACTTAACTCCCAAACGGACAGGTGAACTGGTGATGGGATGCCGATATATGATGATGCAGGGGAGAAGTTATTGAAAAGGATTGGTGTTTACCAATTATATGAGCTCCCATACTTTGGGAAATATGCACCATTATACAGGTGGCTGATGAGTTGAATCCATGAGGACTTCTTCTATTTTGCAGGGCAAAGGGTAAGACTAACACCCATGTTAATTGCAATGGTAACAGGTTTAAATGAGACGGGTGAGGACATCAAAAATGACCTAACTGACAAGGTTGCCATATTGGAAACACACAAAGCATTGGGATACCAAAAAGGACCACGTGGAATGGATCTGTAATGAAATTACTTGTATAATTCAGAGATCATGAGCAGAAATATAACACCCAAATAACACAATATTCCATAATAATGATCTCAATATGCAATTAGAATAGCTTTGCCACTTTGAGGGGGCAACATCTAAACCATACAATAAGACTCAAATGCTCCAAATGATGATGAACTACTACCTAAAATCCCCTATATATACTATTCATATGTTATGGCCAACACCAAGGCTGGCCTACTAAGCATGAGAAAGTATAAATGATATAATAAAATGATATGGTAAGCCATAAGTTAGCTACTCATATCCTAATACAAGCAATAGGTTAAGGGTGTAGCATGCCCTTCCCCTTTAAAGCAACATTGTCCCCAATGTTGAGAAGCTCTGGGTGCTGCTACAGGAATGTCATATCTTCCCATGTTGCATCTTCATTGTCCATATTCTTCCACTTGATCAGGTACTCAGTAATAACCCGTGTCCTCAATATTTTAGTGTGTGTTTGAAGGATGCATTCAGGTTCCAAGATGACTCTCCCCTCCTCATCGAGCTCAGGTAACACTATTTGGGCTGATACTCTCTATCCAATTACTTTCTTCAGGCAAGAAACATGAAAGACTGGATGTATTTTGGTTGATTGTGGAAGTTCTAATTTGTATGCTACAGTACCAATCTTCTGCAATACTTGATAGGGGCCATAATACTTCGGTGAAAGTTTTTATCCTTTTGTTGTTGTTTTAAAGACATTTTCTTATATGGTTGTAACCGCACAAAAACCCAATCACCGACTTCAAAATGCCTTTCTATGTGATGTTGATCAGCCTGTTGCTTCATGCGGTTTTGTGCCATGACCAAGTTCTCCTTGAGACTAGAGAGGACCTCTTGTTGATACTAAATGTGTTCTTCTACTACTCTAACCCACGGTTTTCCTCTCAATGATGATGTGATGGATGGTGGATGGTACCCATAGAGTGCCAAAAAGGAGAAATTTTAGATGAAGTATGGAAGGAAGTGTTATACCACCATTCTGCAAGTGGCAACCATTGGACCCATCTTGCTTGTTTATTTGACGTAAAGCAACGGAGATATCCCTCCAAACACTTATTTACAAATTTTGTTTGCCCATCAGACTGGGGATGATAAGAAGAGCTATGAGCTAACTGAGTACCCAAACATGAGAATAAATCAATCCAAAAATTACTAGTAAATATAGGGTCTCGATCACTTACTATAATCTTTGGTGTCCCATGAAGCTTCTGAATTGTGTCCATGAAGGTTGTTGCTACTGTGCTTGCAGAACAAATGGGTGTGCCAAGGCACAAAAATGAGCATATTTGGTGAGTCTATCCACCACAACCATGATGACATTTTTTCCTTCAAATTTAGGCAATCCTATGATAAAGTCCATGGAAACCTCTTCCCACCGCTAGCTAGGAATAGATAGAGGTTGTAGAAGACCTGGGGATCGAACTGTTTCACCCTTATTTTGCTAACAAACCATGCATTCTGCCACAAATTTTTGGACATCCCCTTTGAGACCTTCCCAAAATAAATATTGTTTGACTCGATGATAAGTCTTCAAGAATCCAGAGTGCCCCCCTACTGGAGAAGAGTGAAGCTCAGATAGAATCCTATTTTTAAGAGTGGAGTTCTTACATAGGTATAATCTATCTTTATACCATAAAGCATCCCCTTTCAATACAAATTTTTCGACATGCTTGGATCATTCTGGAGATGATGAATGAGGTTTTGTGTGGTTGGGTCATTTCTCCATTCGGACCTTGCCTCATCTATCCAATCTTCCTGTAATATGGATATGGCACATAACAAGGTTGCAGTTGATTCATCTTTCCACGACAAAGCATCCGCAACTACATTCTCCTTCCCTTTCTTATAGATAATCTCAAAATCATATCCCAACATTTTGGAGACCCATATTTGTTGTTCTTCAGATGATAAATGCTTCTCTAAGAAGTATTTTATACTATCATGATTTTTCTTCACTTTAAAGTGTCTTCCTATGAGATATGGTCTCCATTGCTTTACTGCATGAAGTATGGCTAGCATTTCCTTCTCATAAGTCAGCTTGGAAATATTCTTACCTTTGAATTGATGGCTCAAAAAGGAAATAGGATGGCCTTCTTGCATGAGAACTACCCCCATACCCACCCCTGATGCATCACATTCAATAATGAATGTTTTGGAAAAATATGGAGTAGCCAAGACTGGAGTGGTGCACATGGCCTCCTTTAGTTGCTCAAATGCTTTGGTTGCATCCTCACTCCAATGGAAGGAGTCCTTCTTTAATAAAGTTGTGAGAGGTGTAGATATGCTTCCATAATGCGATGGGTAAGACTAACACCCATGTTAATTGCCATGGTAATAGGTTTAAAGGCGATGGGTGAGGAAATCAAAATTACCTAAGCGATAAGGTTTCCATATTGGAAAAACACAAAGTGTTGGGATACCAGAAAGGACCGCGTGGAATGGACATAGACAAATTACATGATTATCGGTAGTAAAAAAGTGCAATAAGCACCTAGTTATGAAATTGAATGACCAAGATCGTTGGTCACAAGTAAACTCAATGTGGTTGCATGTGGCAAAGTGCATGTTAGAAGGGGTTATTTACAACATTATCGACTTCATTATAGAACAAATAGTAGAGGAAGCACACACAGAAAGTAAGATAAGTTTTGGTTTTGTCTTACTTTCTTTAGTATTCATGGAGATTGGAGTACCGAGATGGCCCGAAAGAAAATATATGGGAATACCCCATGAATAACAAGTCTCCAGCTGAAAGATTCAGCAAGTATCTATGTAAGGGGTCTATGACAGACGAGGTAAAGGAGAGAGTGGAGATGTGGTATGACAGGCTCCACGCAGCTTTTGAAGAGGAGTGGCACATACCAAAGGAGTTGCCCTTAGTATTGGGGAAGCAGGCTCAGTTTGTTGTTTACCAAAGCACTTTTGTATTACACATTTTCCAATGGTGGATGGATCGTGGAGCCCCTAGTGCAAACTACCATACGCGTTCACAACATGGTATTTTCAAGCTTCCATTCATCGGTTCATTGATACAAGGAGGTTAGTATTTAATGCAGACAAGGTGGATTGTGAATACCACACCTTGTGAAAGAAGTATGGATATCCAAGGAAGAATGCTTACAACGAGAGTATTATCTTAGAGATTTTGAATATCAAACCAAAAACACTTGTTTTTGGGGATATCAGGGTTGTGCTCATATATCTCCAACTTAAACCAAAGATGGAGAATAATAAGTATGTAGATAACGAGTTCACGCTCCCAGGACCACCAAAGGGAAAGCATACTATGGAAAACATTCCGGAACCTAGGCCTTCTAAACCCATGCAGGATGATGAGGAAGAGGACGAAGAGCATGAGGATAGTGGTGGTTTGGTGCATAGGAGGAAGAAACCATCTAGCAGACAGGAGGAGGAGCGCATGATGGCTTCTCAAGGAGAAGAAAATACTGAGGTAGTGCAGGGCAACCAAAGGTTCAGAAAGGTGTTCAAGTGCACAAGGTCGCAAGGAGAAGCCCAACAGACAACAAGGAAGTCACCATGACTCTCACCTGGTAGAGGAACCTGAGGAGAAGAAGAGAAGAAGAAAGCTCAAGCTAGATGAAGAAGCGGAAGAGTCTAAGGAGAAAGTGCTTCCATCTCCAATCCATCATAGGGCAGAAGAGGAGCCTTAGAACGAGGAGGAAAAACTGAATGGAGAGGAAGAAAGGGAGCAATCAGAAGCTACACAAGGTAAGGATGAGGATATAGCTAATATTCCTAACCTTGATGCCGCCATTCCAAAAGGGCCAAGGTCTCATCGAACAAGTGAGGACATAAGGGTACAAACAATGGGGTATGTAGAGGATGAGGAGAAGATTTTTCACGCTCGGTTCCAGAGCACTGTCATGCAAAAAGATTTATTCAGATGGGCGCTTATGGACAAGGACAAGGTGGAATTACGAACATGAAAGAAACTTTCACGGTCGATGCATACGCATATGGATGAACTAGATTTTGATTTCTATGAAGAATCATGTGTGTCCAGATGATTGAAGAAGGTACCAAAAGTCTAGCACATGACAATTGAACCAACTGTTATGACATATGAGCATGAAAGCAATGCTTGGTGAAAGTATCTGCTAAGGTAGCTAGAAGAAACATTGAAAAATCTGCTACAATTAAAGCATTAACAGAGAAGCTGAAAGCAAAGGATGTGGAAATAGCATGCTTAGTATAGGAGACGGATCTGAGCAAAATGAAATATGAGACTTTTGTTAGTATGGTAGAGGAAATTGGAGATGATGTACTAAAGGTACATCTGCATTTGGAATCGCAGGTACCAAAAGAATTTCCTTTTTTGATGCACTACGTAAAGACAATGATAAAATTAGTATTGGAGGATGAAAAGGTGTGTATACTAGAGCAGCCCAAGGACCCAACAGAAGAGGTAGAAAAAGCATAGGCTGCAGTAGCAAGGAAGATTGCTACATATGAGGGCCTACTACAAGCACTCCAAGAGGAGTTGAAGAAATCCGATCATGCCTTAATGATATGCACAACTCCAGATGCGCTAATAAGGGTAAAAACACTGGCAGAAGACAATGAGGTGTAAAAGGCCATGAAGATGACACACTAGGCCACATTGAATGACTATGGTAAAGCAGAAGTGCAAGGCATTGGCCGTGGCACAGGCACCACATAAAGAGAGGTTAGATGAACTTGGAAAACTCATTGCTCAGAAGATGGATGTGCTGGAAGGGATGCATACATCTATGTCAAGCATAATGCTTGTAATCCAGAATGAGCAAGGAAAACTAACTCAGGATGAGATGGAATCTATCATTATGGATGTTCCAGAGAAATTAGGAAAGGCATTAATGGAGTGGGAGAACTTAGAAGTAGACATAAAGGAGGAGTATCTAGAGATGATACTTCAGAAAGAAATGGAGGAGCATGAAGCCTGAATAATTCTTTGATTCTTTAATTCTTTTCTATTCTTTGTGTAAGATTTATTCAAAGCATTCTGTATTTCAACTATTCTTTACTTAGTTGTGGACATCACCATTGTCGGGGTGACAATGAGATTAGTATGGGGTAATGTTGATTAGATAAAACACTTAGTAGAACTCACACACAAAGTCCGTGCGGAAAAATAGGATGGGATCGAAGGCATGAAGGAATAGGAAGGCGTCACGCGCAGAGGTGCAGAGTCAGACTTTCGGGACTTAGCTGATTTTGTAGATCAAGTCTATTTTTAGAGGCTGGCATGTGGAACACACAAAGCGATGCTGAGACTTGTGTGCCATGCTTTGTCTATATTTCAAGGATCATATCAAAGCACTCTTGCATGGAAGTAATCCAAGAATAGATTCATCACTCTAGTTAATTGTAAGTGATCTATAGATAGCATACTTGCATGTATGGCTATAATTGTAAATGGTACGTGGCTATTATTAGCATGTGACCTATTTTTGGCATAGTTAGCGGTGAAGGGAAAGTTCCCCACCCTATATATATTAGATGAATCACCTAGTTGATAGACGGTGTTGAAGGGTTAGAGATTCATGAGTGCATGAGACTGGATAATTGTAACAGATCCATGTGCACATGACTATTATTGTATCAAGCTTCTGTATTATTTTCATGTTTAATATATGAAGAATATTGGCTGAACCAAAGTGTCTTCTATGTATTATCATTGCATACTATTGATTCTTGATGATTTATATTTAAATGCATGCCTTTATAGATCTGGTTTGGTATAACTGTGTAATGATGGATTAGTTTCTAAATATATGTCCTTATCATTTCACCATGCTACCATCCTGCTACAATAACCCTAAAGAGGGACCTAGTACCTTGGCGTGCTTCAGTGAGCGCCACTGTGGCTTGAGTGATGTGCATGCGACTAGGTGTTATCTAAGAATTCTAGGTTGCATCAACAACCAAATCGAGTTTGATCTATTTCCGTCATTTCCTCTTCCTTCAAGGCACCGAATCAAGGATCGATGCAGTAAATATGGATTCGAGGGTAGATTTTAGCAGAAAACATTAACAGTGGTGGTTGAGCTTTGACCCGTGTTTTCCCACTTCTCTCTCCCTTTTTCTTCTCTCAGATCGATTCTATAAATATGGGGACAGGATTCATTGTAAAGGGTTGGATATTCTTAGTTTTGCAGGCTCCCTTCTCCTTCTAGCAAAGGATTTGTGGGGTTCAGGCCTTCCTTTAAAATTGTATTACATTTCTACCTTTCGGCTATTCTGTAATGAATTATATCAATATATTGGAGCAATAAAATATGTTTGTGATTGATCTCATATCCTTCTTATTTCTTTTGCTTCTATTTGATCTCTCGTTATAGATCTGGTTGTCTATGTTTTTAATTGTATGCATTTTATTGGTTTGTGTCGAAGGAAAACTAAGTATTCATCATTCCTTTGGTGCATCACCTAGTAGTTTAGTTATTTCTCATTTATGTACTCTTTTATCCCTATCTCCTTGGCAAGTCTTAGACTAGGTATAGATATAGATCCTCTGCAAATCCTCACGTATGCACCTAAATAGAGGAATAAGGAACCAACCTTTAATCTGGAGAGCTTTTCCAATTTGCAAGGTCCCACACCTTAGGAAAAGTTCCATGTTATGCAATCACACCAGATGATTTTGCCTTAGAAAAGTAGATCTTTAGAAATCATCTGGGGGTGTTGTGATTTTGCACTAACAATAATGTTATCCCGCACCCAAGATTATGAAAACTGAAGCACAAGTTCGAGTGCAACAAAGCTATGAACTAGTTTAAACTGAACCAATTTCTTATTTCCACATGCAGTGAATTATTTAGCATAAGAAGGAATGAAATACTTCATTTTTAATTCATCATAAACATGGCAAATTTGTATCTATTTCAACAGATAACCTATTATATACATAAAACATGATTTATTAGTTTACAAGAGTACACCTTCGAGATCAAAGTCATATGTCAACATTTGCAACTTAAAATAAATAAGTCATCATAGATATCAACCATGTTAGAGGTGTTACAATCTCTAAGAAAAACTCATCCTTCGTGCTTTTAAGCCATGCTTCAACATTATCCAAGGTCAAGTTTTTTGTCATCACACTCCATTCTCACAACAGTTTTGAAAAGAGGTCCTGACAATGGAACCAAGATGTAGTCATTTATTTACCCTTCATACTTCTTTCTTGCCCTGTGCGCATCATCCTATCACCCATTGGGTCTTTGGGTGCTCACTAAGGCACACACGGCACCGAGCACCGAGCCCCTCTTTTATGTAAAGAAGTTTCCACCATTAATGGAGGATTATTTAAAGAAGCGAGAATACATTCACTTACTTAAAAGGTAGAAGATGCAACTAACATATCTACACATTAATGCATCACAAAAGCTAAATAACATTGTAAGAAGTATAATAAACTAGATCTAAGCCATGATAAGTCATATAACACAAGGTTTTGCATGCATAAAAATTTTATACAGAACAAACCATATATATATATATATATATATATATATATATATTTAAAATACTTCTAGTAGCCACATTACAATCAAAAGGGTCATCTTAGACCATATATATTAAGTGATAGAGACTTGTCTCCTACAAACCCATTTTATCCCTTGTTCTGAGATCCTAGTACCTATACATATGCTTATGGAGTCCCTTATATCCATCTATCACTAAGTGCTCTAACCCGTAGCATTACTGCATCCCCTTTGTGCCTCCATTTATTTCTACCCGAGTGTCATGTCTATCTCTCGACTTGTATATGTCTATGGCCCGAGCATTTCATTATGTAATATCAACATCCACCGCCATGCCTTCTCTCCTAAGTAGATTGTGTGCCAAGTATCTATGTGGTCCTCCATTGGTAAATACCTATGCCTTTGGAAACATTCCACTCTCTGTAATGATGTCTCTAAGAATATTCCTGTGGGGAATATCCTTTCCTTGACCTCTAAGGTTCTAGGATGACACTCTATCCACTCATCATGCCTAGTCGGGTCCTCACATTTTTCCTCATCGACTCTATAATGCCAAATATGGCTAAGTCCTTTAAACCCATATTCATCCTCGCCAGTAGCGTCCCCGATTTCACTTAAAACCCTTTGTCCCTACGCTCTTTCCCCGAGCGCCCTTCTTCTCATTTGTCCCGCACACACGCGCCTCTTTGTACTTAGCCAATATTTTAGTATCCAACAATGCCCCAAAGAGTGAGGCATGTAGAGTGTGCACAAGAACTTCTGCTGAAATAAAACCTACCTACTCAACTCTAACCCGAGGAATGGGAAACTCAAAGAAATCTTGACACTGACAAGGATAATTAGTTTCCCTTCCTCACAAATTGAGACCATGTAATTTATTTTGCAATGAACATGGTCAAGTATGAGAGTGAAAAATGGAAATGAGTCTAATCTCCCACCCATTTCATCAAGGTACTAATTGGAAATAAGACAAATCCTATTTTAGTTATTCTACATTTGGATTGAAGAGGCATTATGGATAATCCTTGGCACTCTAAATCTCATCCTCATGCTCGAAGAAAGCATGGTGGTAGAAACTTTGATTCTTTCTCCAATGAAGCTAGGTACTTGATTGGGAAAGGTATGATCTATGGACTTTTCCCATTGCTTTGAATCCCAACTTCAAGAATGAAGTCTTCTTTCCAAAATTAGTGGAAAAGGTTATGTTTGTGAGCTAATCTATGCTTTGTTGTGCTTCTACAAACAATTGATTATCTGATTTTATGACTGATATGGGAGGGTTTTAATCCTTGTTCTCTACCTCTTGCTTGTCCAACATGATTCTTGGAAGATCAAACTCTTCCAATTCTGATTCAAGAGGATTGTTGTGGGTAGTAGGCTCTTCTTGAATGTTCTCTTCCATGACATGAGGATATTTTTTGAAGGATAGATGATGGGGCAACAAGATTGATTATTTTAATGGGCTCTTCTCCATCAATACAATCCTTCAAATCTGATAAGTATTCAACCTCCTCACTATCAAGGATTCTTCTTCTTATATGGTGGCTTCTGAATTTGCAACTGGTTCACCATGGGTCTCCTCATCCTCAAACATGAAATTTGAGAGCTCAAACTCATCCAAAAAATCATATTTTTGGAAGGATGAAGTGGAAGAAGGGACTGAAATCTCTTGTGTAACCTACTCCTTACTCAAGACCTCTAAATTTATCTTTCTTTCCTCCATAACATGAAGTTACTCCCGAATGGTTACAATTTGTGGAGATAATTTTAGTGGACCAATGCAACCTCCAAAGAATGTGGAAAGCTCTAAACATGTGGGAAAATGAGGATCACCACATTCTATTGAAATACCCTGCACACTTAGGATATTTTCTTCCTTTTCTTACACATGATCCTCCTCTTGTGGATTTGGAGCTGACTTTTCCTCTTCAACTGATTTTGTAACTGGTGATGGATCAACAATTACTGAAAAGATAGGGCCAACATGAATGTTGCACTTGGAATAAATGGATTGAAGGGACAAGTTTCAGAAATCTGCACTTTGGCTTTGTTTGCATATTCTCTAAAGTCAAAGGGAGCAGATGCGGACAAGGGGAATGAAGGGACTGATTTTGGAGTCTGGATAGGCTTGGGAGAAGGATTTAATGTTTGGGGAATGGAGGGTATTTTAAAAGGTACACTAGGAGATTTCAAGTTATTAGATTTTGTAGGAGTAGATTTGGATTTAGAAATGGAAGAGACATTGGAAGACTTACTTGGGATTTCGAGAGTCTTCTTACTTGCTACGGGATCAGGATCCAACAATGCAGACTTCATGGAGGATGGAAGTGGGGATCCTTGACTGATTATTTTGTTTTGCAGAGTCACCATAGCAGGATCATCAACCTTATTTTTATTAGTAGTAAGTGGAGGGAGATGCTCTTTTCTCAGACTAAGAACAAGTGAATACCACAAATGAGAAACTGGGTGCATCCTCTTCATCTTCTTCATAACCTCTAGAATACTGACAAAGTCTGATTTGTGCATCATTCTCAAACTCATCAATTTCCAAGAAACCACCACCTTCACTTTCTTGTTCAAGCTCTTCTTCATCTTCTTGAAATCTGTAATTTATGTTCATTGGTGGGGCCTCCAAGGTGAGCCTTTGGGGTGCTCCCGTAATCTGATTTATGTTACTTATTTAGGAAGAAACACGTTCAAATATTTCCCTCTTCAAATATGTTATCTCATTCACCAACTTTTGCAATGATGGATTAGTTCTCTCATCTTCGGACATTAGGCCTTGCCCTTTGATGGATTCTTGATCTCGTCTCCAGAGAGGATGACATCATCATCCAATTCAATGGCCCTCCTTTGTGCTTTTACAATGTTCCTGGTAGAACTCTTCGTAGGAGAAATCCTACCTCCATTGATTGAGCATTTATGAATAATATTTTGATATTGTTTTGAGAGGGTGAATCTTCTTCTGGTATCCTGTGAAGCAACCATTCGAAATGAGCCACAAAGTCTCTCATCTTTTCACTTTCTCCTTTCCTCATTTGAGCCAACTGCACCAAGAGGTCTTGACAATCTTCAGTTGATTTAAATATTTCCTCGAAGGTAGCCTTGATGTCATCCCAACCAGTGATGGATCGGGAAGGTAGGAGGTAGAACCATTCTACTAATTTTTCTTGGAGGGACTCCACGAACAATCTTACAGCAACATCTTCATGTTGGACACCAAGAATTCCACATGATGTCGTGAAAGTAGCAATGTGTTCTTCAGGATGTTGTGTGTTGTCACCTTTGAACTTTGGAAATTTCTTGCAGGAACCCATTGGTAGATCGTGAAGAGGAGGTTCAAGAGCAAGCGGGCCTATATTCCTTCCCCATGGAACAATGGGTCGAGGTCTTTGTTCTTCGTCTTCCATTGTTGTTTCGCTTCTATTTCAGCTCTTGCTTCTACAAATTCTTCTTCTTCCATGAACTCGATGTTCAATGGTGGTTGAAAAATGGGAGAATTTGAAGGAGTTTGGATAGGATTACCAGGTGAACTTCTCGAAGTGCCGGATGGAGAGGAGGCTTGAGAGAAGAAGTATGGATTATCTCTAATTCGTTCTCACTGATTTTTAAAAGCTTCAAAATTGGAATCAGCAACACCTCTCGACCTGCTCAACCTGGTGTATCTTCTTTTAGCCAGATTTTGAAAACTTCTGCATTCAAAACACAAAAGGGCACTGTGGAATGTGAAAAGTCATGTGTAGAAATCAGCAGTGTATCTTTTGGCAATGGACTTTCATGAACTCCTTTTTTTTATTTTTTCAATATTTGATTTTTTTGTATTTTTGACCTTGTGGTTGTATATTGGGTGTGGATGTTGCTAAATCTGCCCCACAGTGGGTGCCAAAAAAATTGGCAAGAAAATTTGTCAGGTGGAAAAACTTGTGGATTTCTTGCCAATGCTCGGGAATTTAAGTCCCTTTACTTAATCGGGTGCAGCTTTCATACGTGCATGCGCAAGAAAGTGTGGATTTTTGTGGTGGTCTTTCGACCGGGATCCAACAGGGCACTCCACCGACCTCGGAAAATATAGCAATCTCTTGCTAGGGAAGTCTTTGTCTCGTCAGAGTGGGAAAGGGAGTGAGAAAAGAGGTAGGAGAACTATCGCTACGGGTAGAAAATCATATTCATGTGCACACACTAGTTATAAACTTCAACACATGCTTTTATGGGAAGAAATAACTCTGTGAATAGCAACAAGACCAAATAGAATTTATTGATCACAAAGTATCAAGAAACCCCTTAGTCAAAGAAAGCTAGAAACTCCTTCTTATATTGATTGCTCAAATCAAAGTTGTACATAATGTGGGAATGGAAGAAATTTGAGAGGGGAAGAGAGTAGAAGAAAATGGCTATCTCCTTTTCTTTCTCTAGGTACAATGCACTCTTGAGTCTACAAGATCAATTGCCAACCCTTTGAAATGGGAATGGTGTTACAATTTATAGAAGGAGAGGTGACTTATCATCTTCCTCGTGACCCTCCATATGCCTTATTTCCAACTTTAGACTATTCATATTCCTACCAAAATAATTAAGTCCCTTTTATAAAATCAAGGCGACTTAATTTACATTATGTTTCTAAAGTCACTTTTAAGTGACTTAAAGGCATATCAAAAAGTGCAAACCCCAACGAAGAATTAGAACATTGAAGAGAGAGAGTGTCGTATGAGGAGCGAAGAGAGAGATAGAAGAGGAAGAAGAAGAAGAAGAAGAAGAAGAAGAATTATGCCGAAGGATGAGTTGCTACAGTGGACTTGGCTCCATTCTCTGACTGTTCTCCACTTCATAATCCTGAGAAGGCTTCTGACCCATCCACTTTGGCTTCATATCTCCCTTATAAAAATCAACTTACTATTTTTAGTAAGTATGAGAAATCAAGTCCCGGTATTCATTGGATGTGCATGCTTAGTTTTCCTCTTTCTCCTTGCATTCCTCGTTCCTTCTGGATCAACTTTCTATTTTTAGCAGGTGCTCGAGGGCACACTTACTATTTTTAGTAAGTGCCAAAAATGTCCTGTTTGGTGGATTCTCAGTTGTAGTGCACCTCCAATGTCTTTGTCTTCTTTGCAGGTTCTTCTATCGATGACTTTCCCAAAATAGTAGTTCTTATGTAGTAGACCTGCTATTTTTAGAAAGTTTGCCTCTAGGAGTCGGATTGACGTGGAACAAAGTTTTTTGATATGGTTTTTTGCCCAATATCCTCCCTCTGAAATTTTGGGCCCACCGCTTAATAGTCCAAGAGATTTTAAAGTTTTAATTTTTGGACCTGGCAATGCTTCTAGGTACGGCAGCCATTAATGGACCTCAAAATTGTAGGTCTGGTTTTCTCCTCTGTTTGTGAAGAAAATTATATTTTTGATGTGGGTTTTTTCTTCTGGTGCTTCACGTGTGATCTTACTTTGATCCGGCAACCGGTTTGATGGGAAATCCCACTTCTTTCTTCGTTGAGCCGAGAAAGGAGATTTCTTCATTGTGGATGCTCTGTCACACATGGGGGAGTTTGAAGGTGTCTTCTTGATGGCCTTGGGTAGAGGAATGAGCATAAAAATATATCTTGTTGTTTCATGCATCCGTTTGGGAGATTTCTTCAACTTCTCATTTCATGGCTATGGAGTTTTCTCTGTTTTCTCCTTTTGTGCTTCGTGCTTCTCCTTCTGTGTTTGATGAGGATTCCTTCTGGGACCTGCATGCTTTCATGGAGTGGGAGGGGAGTGAATTTTTATCAGGTCTGGTTTGATTTCTTGCAATGGTGGAGTGATGGAAGAAAGTTGTAGAGGAAGTATGGAGGAATGAAGTGCACATATAACTGTTAGAAGTTAGAAGCGGAAAAAAGCGGCACTTGGAAAATTTTCAAAAAGATATGCACAGGTAGGGCTTGGGTACATTTTTCCATGCTTTATTTCCCTGACCTTAGGGATGTGAGGGACATCAAATTCCACGGTGGTCAAGAGCATGACATGTGGCGTTTGATCCAACGGCAGGGAATGAAGGAGGAAAAAGTTGATTTAAAGCACTAGGAGCTGAAAGGAGGTCACATGGGTGTCCAGAAGACTCCCTATGGGGGTTGGATGAATTTTTCAAAGTATTTTTTCCCCACATCATGTGCATAAGAGACGCCAAATTCCATGGTGGTCCCTGGAGCCGACACGTGGTGCCCGATCCGACGGCAGGGAATGCACGTCCCAAATAAGCACTGGGGTTGAACTGCGGTCACGTGGGTGTCCAAAAGACTCCCCATAGGGTCTGGGCACATTTTTCAAGGTTTTATGTCCCCCACCTCAAGTTCATAAGGGACATAAAATTCCACGGTGGTCCTGGAGCTGACACGTGGCGCCCGATCCGACGGCAGGGGATGAATGCTTCAAAAAAAAACATCTAAGAAATTTGAACTGTCAAGTTTGGAGGTCACATGAGGGTCCAAGAGGTCATATGAGGGATGAGAGGGCTTCAAGGGGGTTGGGTTCACTTTTCTAACCTTGGTTTCCCTAACCTTGGGGACGTGAGGGACACAAAATCCCACTAGGCTCCTGGTGCTGACACGTGTCCTCCCAGAAATTTGGCTAAGTCCTGAACTTGTAATAGTGATAACTTGAGCTCCTAATGGAATTTTTGGAAAAAATTTATATAATCCTAACTGTAAATGGCCTTCTAAATCCAATGGTTTGGGTATCATGTCTTGATTATTCCATTTTATCCTTGAAAAATCATATTTTTGATTTTGTACTCCACCTGTGCCTAAGAAAACTACATACGCACTGATGCGCCAAAGTGTTGTGAAAAATATTATTTCACCATAATGTAGGCCTTGGAATAATATTTCTGGAGATTTTTTTCTCCTAACTCCATCTGGAGCTCCTGGAATCTTCTTCTGAAGCCTAGCAGCTTGTTTTAGGCATGTGTACCGCCTAGGCTTGTGAACCCTGTTTTTTACTCAGACTGCTCCAAGTCTTGCAAAACTTCCCCAAACATTCAAAAATAATTTCCATTATGTTTTAATGTCTTAATTTCATCTCCGTGTTGAATTTTTCCTTTTTGTTCCACTCCATGAAGTTGAATCCAGTCCTGGGAAGGCTAGCGATAGCCCTTCCCGTGACTGCCCAAAATTTGCATTTTCAATGAACTCCTAAAATCACCTAGGGGAATGAATGGAATTTCCTAAATCACCTAGGGGACCAAATTGACATCAAATAGGGGTGATCAGACTGACAAATTTGACCTAAGGTGCCTAGGAATGATAAAACTTGAAAAATTTGACATTGGGGTATAGTTGTCGTGCTCGGAAATTCTCAATTTCCATGTTGTACATTTACACGACAACAAACCCCTTCCTTCATTAATTCCATTTTCACTGGATGGGACATTGCATTTAAATCTAGATCTATTTTTCACCTTTTCTCTTCACCCACTCCACATAATTCTATTTTTAATGATTTCATGATGAAGTAGCGATAATTACAAATGTAACCATATCTTGTTTTTGAAATTTTGATAATCGAGGACAAAGATATGATGGTGCGGATCATAGAGAGTCGAGGAGAACATTTGCAAATTATTTGACCTTAGTTCTCTCTTTCTCCCCACATTCAGCAATATAAAACATTTCCCCCTTACATTTTTTCTATTTTCATTATAATGTGGGTTTTAACGAGGTGCGGGAACTAAGTTGAGTGGGGAATTGTGTCGCATGTGCCTCTTGTGCCTAAATTTTCCACTTTATCCATAATTTATAACCCCACCTTCCATTTCTCCTATCCATGTGTCCTCGATCATTAGTTGTTGACATTTTGGCCTTGCGAGGAACTTGTTCCCACAGGGAACAAGTTCCCAAACTCCCTTGAACTCTATGGGCTACCTCGGCGCACACACCATCTCCTTTCTACATCCAACTCCTCGACAAGCTTAGTTAGCTCACTAAGCCTCCACTCTAACTCGATCCACGTTCAATGTAACAACTCTCCCCTTTTAGATGTCAAAGTCTCCCGTTGACCATTCCTCCGTGGTTGTTCGCTCCCGTAACCCTCGAGATCTTCACACAACATTGTACCTAACCCCCTCATTTGTGTTATAGATGAAATAGAGTGTGGGAACCAAACTCCATGAGGAACTTGTTCCCGCAGATCCTCTCGTGCCCACGAACCTTGAAAACTTTGCATAATGCTAGGGGCATTCAAAATACAATGCAAATCAGTCTTTGACCATACAAGGAACCTAGATTCCCAGGCACATGTTCCACCTAGACCCTCAGGACTCGCACTACTCTAAAAAAACCCCTTAATTCATTTTTTTCCACTTTATTCAAATTTTTCTCTAACTTTAGATTTTTTCCTTGGAGGGAGTTAGAGAAAAATATTAAGAAGTACTCCCAAATCCAAAAAAATCCAGTATATACATTTTTTTCCTAAAACTACGAAGTATGAGAACCCAAAAAGGGGGAAATTGCACCAAATTAATCCTAAGTCCCCTACATTCTCTCAAATAAAGCTCGCAAGTGCTCCAATTCATAGAATTTACATGTTTTTCCTTAGATTCCTTATGAAGCTCTGGATCAACTTCTCAAGTCCATTTCTCCCAAGTTTTCCATTTTTTCCAAGGGGGTAAAACTAGATAACATGATTTGTAATAAGGAAGTATTTCCACTTAGAGTGGATTTCCTTTCATGGTTTTTTTTTTTTCTTGTTTTTTGTAATAAGTGCATTCATGCATGTGGAGCTGATTTATATCTATTAATTTGATGCAGAGGACTGCACATACTTTTACTATGGGGTGTACAGTGTGATTATTGACAAGAAATCTTGGATGTTCGAGGTGAACACGAGAGGAAAAAGGAAGGTGTTGAAGGTTCTTAGGATGATGGTGTTAAAAATTAATTTATCGGATTGAAAACTACACAAGAAAGAGGTTGCGTAGTGTAACACGAGGGAGGCAAAGCAACATGATGGACTATTTGTTTGTTAAGGATGGGATTGAATATATTGTTAGAGTTCATCATGTGAAAACAAGTCTTTCCTTGGTTATTGCAGGGAAGATGAAAAGGCTTGTAAATTCAAGCAATAATTTTGTACTCATGGTGATCAAATCCAAAGAGAAAGATCACAAAAATGCTTTTGAGGATTGTGATCCTAAACATCGTAATGAATTGGTTAAAATTGTTTCTAACTATGATGATGTTTTTGGGATCCAAAAATTCTACCTCCCAAAGAGATGGTACAACATGAGATACAATTGTTATAGGATGCACCTCTTCCCAACATCTAGTATGTATATATTGTTCATGGTAGAAAACAAGGAAATCAAGAAACGGGTGATGGAACTTTTGGCAAAAGGTATTATCCGTCCAAGTTCATCTCCTTTTGGTTCACCAATTATTTTGGTGCCAAAGAAAGATGGAACATGGTGAATGTGTGTTGATTTTTGTGCCTTGAACAAAATCACGGTGAAAAATGTTACCCTCTTCATCGTAGTGATGATTTACTAGATCAATTAAAGAATTCTATTTATCTCACTAAGTTGGACTTAAGAAATGGTTATCACCAATTAAGAATCAATGAAGGTGATGTGTGGAAAACTAATTTCAAAACAAAATAGGGTTTATTTAAATGGCTTGTTATGCCTTTTGGATTGTGCAATGCACCGGCTACATTCATGCGTGTGATGAATGATGTTTTTAGGCCATTCATTGATGATTTTTTCATAGTCTACTTAGATGATATTTTGGTTTTTATTAAATCATGGGATGATCATATCATCCATATTCATAAAGTCTTAGATGCTTTAAGAAAGGAGAAACTATTTATGAAGATGTTTAAATGTGAATTTGGAAAAACATCTTTGGTTTATTTGAGTTATGTTGTGGGAAATGGTGAATTGAAAATAGATCCTACAAAATTTGAGGTCATTGTTAATTGGCCTAAACCCAATAATGTAACGGAAGTTAGAAGATTTCTTTGTGTAATACAATATTGGAGAAAATTTATTGCTAAATTCTCATTTATTGCATCTCCTTTGCATGTTTTGACTAGTATTAAATAGGTCTTTTAGTGGGGAGGTAAACATCAGAGAGATTTTGATACACTGAAAGAGAAAATCAATACCGCTCCAATCTTGGCACTTCCATATTTGCAGTAGTAATTTCGATTGACACGAATGATAGTGAATATGTAATGGGGAAGTCTTGATGAAAAATAGAAAACCCGTTTGTTACCATCTCGAGACCTTCACGAGTGCAGTAAGAAATTATCCAACCTATGATAAAGATTTATCTATATTAGTTTAGATTGTAAGGAAATGGAAACATTACTTGATGGGCAAGGAAACAAGAATTCATACAGATAATAAATAATTCATATAGATTGTCAGCCCCTTCAAGAGTACTTATAAACACAAACCAAGCTATAACCATCTAAACACTTCATTGGATGGGATTCTTGCAGCAGTTTCACCTCATGATCAGGTATAAGAAAGGTATACAAAACAAGGTTGTTGATATGCTACCAGTTGTTGTTTCATGCATTCTTTTACATCATAGTTCTTTGGCACATGATTGTTATAAAGAAAAATATGTTTATAACGTTGATTTTATAGAAGTGTATGAAGACTTAATGAGTAGAAAACAAGTAGGAGAATTGGATTATCATGTTCATGGTGGACTTTTGTATCATTCGGAAAAATTGCATTTCACATAATGAAAGAGTGCATGTGATTAGTGAAGCTCATTTTTATCTTATATCTATACATTTTAGTGTTGGTAAAAAAGTTGTACATTTACAGATGTATTTTTGTTGGCCTAGAATACAGAACATGTAACCGTGTATATAAAATGATGTGTTTTTTTTTCCACAATAAATCCTAAGTAACAGAAGTTAGGGCTTTACGCTCCTCTTCCTATCCCTACACGTCCATGGGAAAGTATTTCCATGGATTTTTTAGGATATTTTCCCATGTCATGAAATAAACATGACTATTTATATGTGGTTGTGGACAAATTTAGCAAGATGTGTGTGTTGATTCCTTTTATTAAACAAATAATTGGTGAAGGGACTACACATTTATTCTTTCAGTTTGTATGGGTTCATTTTGGTTTTCCCACTTCTATTATATCAGATCAGGATTCTAAGTTTCTTGGGGAATTTTGGTCAAATTTTTGGGGTTTGATGGACACTAAATGAAGAAAAGCATTATTTTCATCCACAAACTAATGGTCAAACCGAGGTTGTGAACCGCACAGTGGTACATCTACTCAAGGGGTATTGTAGTCAATATCTTAAATTGTGGGATGAACATTTGTATTATGTGTAGCATGCTTATAACCATGTCTTACATTCTTCTACTATAAAGTCTCCTTTTGAGACTTGTTTTGGTTATCTACCTAAATCTCCATTCGATTTCTATTTTGGACAAGAAACTATTGTTATTAGACTTAGTGATACTAGAAAAGATAAAACATTTGTGCAATAAAATAAAGCAGGTCCATCAATATCTCTGAGAACAATTGGAGAAAATTCAATTGAAATATAAAGCAAGGCATGATAAACATAGAACTAATCACAAGTTCCAATTTGGTGATTTAATTTAGCTTCACATCAAAAAATAAAAAGCTGGAAAGTGAAAGGAAAAATTTAAAACCAATTTAGTATGGTCCATTGCAAATATTGGAGAAAATTGGTAACAATGCTTTCCAATTGGATTTACCTCCATACATGTAAATTTATTCAGTTGCAAATGTTGAAAAATTGAAGTTGTATGAACCAATTATGATTATTGATCATGATAATTAATGTTGTACCTTTTATTGATGATTTTACATCTCAGTATCTGAATGAGTTACAAGGTGATATCATTTTGGATAGGAAGGTTAGAACCTCACAAAGGGGTGATGTTGAATATATTTGTGTGGTTTTGAAAGACATGTATATGAATAAGGAAAAATGGATGGAAACCAATAACCAGAAAGGTGAAGGAAAAGTACCCTCACCTATTTACCAATTAAAATAACTTTTGGAGGTCCAAAATTTTCTCAATAGGGATGAGTGATCCATAGGATCCTCTCTAATAAATTTTGATCTATAATATTCTCAAAATCATTCTATGTAAGTTGTATTGCGTAGATAAAAATTATATATTTTCAGTTGTATCTTGTTTGTAAAAATGGAGCCCATATAAAAAAGTTATAGCTTGCTGAAATTTTTGGCCAACTAGTAAAAATATGGATCTGCATGGAGGTGACACGTGTGCACATCGCCAAGTGGACTAATGGAATTGTAACCTTTGGAACAATGGATATGAAGTAAAAAATTTGGTTTATAATGCTAGTCTTCGATACTCAATGCGGACAAGTGGCCCCGCTATTTTTTTGGTTGGGGGCCCTCAAAGAACGTTTGACACACTCGATTGTGGAGGGGTGCCTTGGCCTCTAATAATTGTATTACCATTGTAGATGTTTTTATATATATTCTCTTGTATGTAACGAAGTAGAATACATGTGGGACTAATTGTTATATATTGTAAACAATGTTGACTCAATGGACGGCTGACTCGTCGAGTCAAGTGACTCAATAGACAAGTCAACCTCGGCCACCAAGCCAACCTACCCACTTAACCACTCCACTCATTATTCTATCTTCTACAAAGGCTACCTTATCTCCTTGCTAACCACATAACTCCTTCCAACTTAGTGCATAACACATCCACTTATCTCTCCAAACCAACACTTAACCTCCACGCAGTCTTCCCACTAAGTGCCAAACCTACCTCATGCCAAGCTTAACACATTCCAACCATGGTATACAACTATCACCAAAAAAATGGCTCATAAGCAAATGTATAATTTCCACCACTTATGTTTTACACCGTTTGTCTACCTTTTCACGCGGGGCATGTGGGATATTTTACCACAATGGAAAATGTGAAGCATATGGAGGGGGATCGGACCTTGGTTAGTAAGGAAAAATGATAAGGGCCTAACCATTAGGCCACGATGGTTGAACTATATAAAAAGGGACATAGTTCTATGTGAAGGGTAATTTGCGGTGGAATATGTATTTTTAAAAATCTTTGTGAGAGCTAGGAGGAGAATTTTGGAAAACTTCCAAAGGATACTAGGGATAATTTTGCAAGAGAAACACAAGTGAGAAGGTCAAAATCATATAATAATTTTGTAAGTGTTATTTTGTTATGATTTTAATAGATTGGTCCCTTTAATTGGACTCGGAGATGTAGTCCATAAGCGTCGAACTCCGTTATCATGTACCGTGTCGAAATTCTTGTCAAAATTTCCTAGTTATTTCTCTAATTTTCACAAAGTGCTCATAGGTTTTTAATTTTAATTAAAAATTACAAGAAAGTCGTAATGTCGAAATTATTCCATAAAATCATTGTTTTAAATCAAAATTTTGAATGAATCTTACAATTTTACTTATGATTTTGGATCACCGAAGAAGGCAATCATTGTCTCACCCAAGAGCAAGGGTTAGGGAAAATGTGAGTGTAGGAATGCTGAAGTGGAGGCTACATCAAGGAGTGGTTCTCTAAAATGCAAGACCTGGTGAGGTGATTGTTGGACAACTATGGGAGTCACACTTGACTATGTGCAAAATATGTGATTATAACCATCGCTCGTACTAACATGAAGTAGATATTGAGAAGGATATCACCATCAAGATAGACCAAAGGACTACAGATGGAAAGTTGGTCTATGATGATACAGTGAAAATGGACTTAGAGATTAACGGAGTGCTCCAGTTATACGAGTTACCTTTATTTTGCAACCCAAAGTGTTTGTACTAGTGGTTGATGTGATGGGTATATGAGGACAATTTTTACTTTGCAGAAAGAGGATGCACATCACCGCATGATTAGTAGTGTTACATGATTGCGTAACTCAAGCCCCGGAGATAGATCCTACTTGGATAATGAAAAATCAATAGAGGCCATTACTATCACTTTCAAATATCGGGGGAGGCCGCGTGATGGATATTGTTAACATCGGTGACCCTGGCACACGAGTTACATGTGTCTTGTCGGTGCAAGTTGGGTGTGTTAGAGGGTGGATGCATGTGAATAAGAACTAGATCCAAATAGTGTAGAAGATAGTTCAAAAGGTTTCATACAATAAGGTGCATTTTATTACCAAAGGAATCATTGAATAAGCACCCTCGCATTTTGTGAAGGGAGATAAGATAATTTTGGGTTTCATTCTTCTCCTTATTATTTCGTGAGGTAGGGGTACTGATGGGTCGAGTGATAAGGTCTAGAAGTAGTGGAAATTCTCCAACACTGAGATATTTACTGAGTAAACATATGATTGTAGGATTAATAATTCTTATAAGCTTCGGGTAGACAAATGGTCCAAATAGATTCTCAAGGCATTTTATCATGAATGGTGCATACCAAGGAGATGCCTTTGGTATTGAAAGGAAACGAAGAGTTTACGATTTCCTCTATTGCAATACAATGATGATCCTATTAAATTCCTACAAGCAACGTACCAAAGCTCGGTTTCCACAAAATATCTCTTATGTTGGTCATTCTTTAAAAAAATTGAGGCCCTCCCATGCACCATGAAGATGCTTTCATGTTGGTCATTCTTTAAAAATTGAGGCCCTCCCATGCACCATGAAGATGCTTTCTTAGGATTTCTAGTCACACATGGAAGAGCTGTTGTTTGAGTTAAGCACATCATATTTGTTTGAGACTTGGTTTAAGTCAGCACCTAGAGGAGCCTTCCCAAATTTCGACTCACGAGATACTCACCAACAAGAAAGCATGTAATGCGTTAAAAAAATGGTAATAGAGGTCAAAATAAGGATTTTCAACAAGAATTCCACCGTCAAAATAATGTGTGAGGAAGCTCATGAGAAGGATCAGAATATTGAGTAGCTCAAATAGGAGCTAAGAGAAGAAAAGTGGCAGATGCGTGCAATGTACAAGAAAGTAGAATGCATTGTAAAGTGGCAGATGCGTGCAATGTACAAGAAAGTAGAATGCATTGTGGACATTATCACTTCCACGTACCCAAGCTTGGTGATATATGCCAAGGATGAATACAATATAGCATCACATTATTTGGAGGATCTCGTAAGGATGTTCTCATATGAGCAGAGGAAGGGTATAGGGCTGATAGTTGAGGAGATAGTCATGCAGAAGAAGGCTAATAAGAAATAAATAAAGACAAATCTTACACAATATGAGGCATTAGTTGAAGAGGCTAAGGAGGGTGCGTGGAGAGAAGAGTTTGTCTTTGAAAACTTCCAATATTTCAAACAATTTTTGAATGCACACTCCACCAAAGATGAAGGATAACTAAAACAGATACATGTCAACATGGAGAATAACAGGTCAAGTGGGAAAAGGTGTTGGCTAAAGTAGAGAAGAAGAGATATTTTATAACATCTCTAAAGGCCACAAAGAGACGGACTAAAAGAACTCTTTCCCTAACGCACAAGATGGATGCGCTAGATGATGCGGCTTCACATCTTGAGAAAATGATCACTGAGCTTAAAGGGAAGATTTATGAGTTAACTCCCACATAAGTACTGTCATCATCGATGTCTCACCTGATCAAGGAAAAAAAGAGCTAAAAGGATGGAGTGGGTTAGAGAAAATTTTGGATAAGGAATTTCAGGGCTCCTTCCACCCAAAAATACATGAGTTCCTGATTATTTTGATTCTTTTGGCAGAATTTGTATTCTTATTCCTTAATTCATTCATTCATTGGAGGAATTATTTGATTCAATATTATCGAGGATGGACAATATCCTTAGTGTGGGGTAATGTTGGTCGAGAAAATTGCTAAGTATTAATAAAGCACAGAGGCTATGCATAGGGTGCACATGTGTTAGGATTAGAGTAGTGGGTAAGGGGAGTACACATTGGGAAAATAGGTCAGCATGTGGGGATGCACATAAGATCATGGACTTAGCCATTTTTCCAGAGTCGGGGCTAAAAATAGAAAAGTAGAGTTAGGGTTTTGATAAAGTTAAAACCCAAGAATAGAGAAAAGAAAGATGACTTGAAAGAAAACAAAGAGCAATAATTGGAACAACACATGTAGGGGAAAATATCACATGAGGATATCTAATAATAGTACTAAAGTATGTTTTATATTTGGGATAGTTTATTATTAGTATCCTTTATAAAAATGTGCACGCTATTTTTGTATGCATGCCTATTATTTGAAAATAAAGCATGTAAGTGGTGAAGGGAAAGTCCCCACCCTATAAATATTTATGGTGTACCATTATTTAGAGGGTCTTGACCGCAACGAGGGAAGATTGAGTCTTCGCAAGTAATAGTTGGGGTTATAACCTAATTTTATATGGGTATGTGCATGGACCAATGCATAGATGTATTGAACTATGGTGTAATTAACTACTTATTTATGTATTGATTATGGTGTTTTATGATGAATAAGTAATTCGCAACTTACGGATGTGTGTTCAAATCTTAATTTTTAACTTCAATGAATGATTTCTTTATTATATGTGTTTCTCAATTTTCATGGTTGAGTGCATGAATGGTTGATTTGGTTATGAATATGGAAAATATGCATGCTAACATTTTGATAGGCATAATAAAGGAGAGACATGGTGGTGCTTATTCTTCGGTGAGCATCCGGATTTTTGGGATGAGGTGTCAAGTGCGCATAGCTATTAAGTGGGTAAACAAAGACTACAGTCATCAAGGATGCATAAAGATCAATGATAAAATTATAAATATTTTAAAAGGTGATCCATTGATTAAATGAGGTATTTAATGTAAGATGGATGTGAAGGATGATGCGAGAAAAGGATTTGTAGACTACAAGAAATGTAAAAGATAACTAAAAATGATAAATATAAATGTACTAACCTTGTTGAATAATTTTGAGGATGATAGTTGAGTGTTGGTGTATAGTAACATAGTGATGTTGTTCAAAGGCTTAGAAATCTAGAAATAGTTCAAGTATATGTTTGTGCGTAATTGAGAAATCGATAAGAGGGTGGTTTAAATATAATTGATGATATCCATAATGATCGCCGATGATTGCAGATCATCTTTGATTTGTTTCAAGATGTTAAAAGCCAAGGAAAATATGGAAAATTATTAAAACCACTTGTCATCTTAGGATTAAGGTTGTTTGATGAGCAAAGTGGGAGGTTAGAAATATGGGAGGGAAGAGGTTAGGGGTTTAGGATGGGTAGGATAAATTAGGCTAGGTTGGTTTCGGTGGTTAGAGGATTGTAAATGAGTTTCTACGTGAGGTAAATGAGTGTTTATGACCATAAATTGGATTTAAGGGATATTAAACTTGGGATAGTGATACTAATGTGAATCATGATAGTTTGATTAATATGTTTAGGGTTACCTAGTGGTGAAAAAAGAAGTGTCTACACAAATATCCCCAAAATGGGGTCATCCTCTGGCCTTACATGGTAGAGGAAGATGATTTCTTGTTTGGAGAGAACATTGTTGAACTCAATAGAAATAGTATTTCTCTTTTTTATATTTTTAGATAGTTTATTGATGTATCCCTCCAAATGAATAAAATTTTGTATAAATGAATAAATAAAATATTGTGTAGGATGCAACTCCTCTGTAACATGTTGCTAAATAATTTCAGTTAGCCAATCTGTATCTATAAATCTAGGGGTATATATATTTTTAGGGGAATAATTATTTCAAGTTTTTAGTCTATTTCATCCACATAATTCCCCACATTATCCTTTATGTATTGGAGTTTTCTTATGCACCCCTCCAAGGTTTCAATCCTCAACTTGACATGCCCTCTATATTCATGTTATCTCTCTCTACAATCTGAGGAGACTATTCCTTCATTCTCCACAACTTCATCTCCCAAGTTTTGATGGCTTCAAGATTGTGCAAGTAATCCATCCCAATATTAAATTTATATCGAATTTCTCAATCAAGACTTTACTTACTTCTATTTATTTAAACACTTTATTTTAGCACTCAATAATGTCTCTGATGACCTTTTTTCCCTTGCTTATCAACTCTTCCTCTCACTTCTAGGTTACCTCTCCCCTACATCTTAAATCCTTAGCACTTTTCATCATTTCAGGAGTGAGGGATATGGTTGTTTCTTAAATATCTAGGGGAGCTTGTAGCCACTTATATACATAGGTTGATAATATATCAACCATCCATTTTAGCTACTTCTTGGTCTCCTTATCCTTGTCAATTTCTTGAAAGAGACAACCCACTACCATGGTAACATCATGCTTCAGGCCCAAAATGGTTGGATTTACAAGTGGTATATAAGTAATTTGGTAATAAAAAGGGGAAACTTCATCCCTTAAAAAATTAATTTGGGAGTACTTACCTTGAAAAAGATGTCTCCTTGTGGCCCATCATTTTCCTTGACAAAATTATTTCTTTCTTAGGGAGTATTTATGGATTCAAAGAGATGATGCTTCAAAGGTAAACTTCCTCCACTTGTACCTTCAATTTATTCTTCCTTAGGAGGGATTCTCCCAACAAATATTTAGCTTGAGTGTTTCATTCCCTTGTTCTTACAATCTGGGAACACTATGCACTATCATCTTTCCACAAGGAGAGCAATACTAGAATTTTCAGTTTGTGGCTCTTGATGATCAAAAAAATCAATAGGATATACTTGAGCCCTTCCTTCTTCTTCTCCTAATTCCTTTACCTCTTATTCTATCATAGTTGAATATGGATGGACATTTGTACCTATTATTTGTGACTTCAACCTCTTTTTATCTAAAAGGAAAAGGCTCCTTAACAGTCTCTCTTGTGGTTTCTCTTGATGTTGAGCTTCTGTTATGCAAATTCATCAAGAATAATTTCCTTCTCCACTACCTCCAAGGTTACCAGAGTGGGTTCCGTGACATGTGATTTTCTTAATATCAATTGATGATACCTCTTCAGCATGGGTTATCCCAACTCATCCCACAAAAATCATTCTTCAATAGTTTTCTCCACCTCACCACCTTCAACCTTTTATGTGGCGGGTATTTCTTGTGATGTTTGATCTCCTTTTTCCCAACTGGTATATATTGTTTTGTTTCAAGGTAGATATCAGCTCTAATGGCTTAGTCCATCCCATACAACAATTTAGTGAATGTTTGTTTCATTGATGGTTCGGTACTTTTGTTCTCTCTTCTTCTTGGGTTTATTGTCCTGAAATTTCTTCAAGATAATCATACTTACAAGGATCTCTTATGTAGGCACATTATAAAATTACTCATATTGCACAAGAGATGGGGTAATGAGTATTAACTCTAGATTTTGAGAGGAAGGAGAAGGTATTTAAACTACTAGAGTTATCCCTTGAGATATTACACATGTAGTTACTTCCATTGTAGGTGTTTCGCCTTTGTTGTTATGGTCCTTACAAAATGCAAGGTCACAGGTTCATCCTCTTCTTCCTCTTCCTCATGGATAGTTTCCAATGTTGGATCTATCCTTGGCTGGCTTGAGGAAATGATTCCTCTCATACGCTTTCCCTTACTAGATGATCCTTTTGAGGAAGAAGTTAAAAAATTATCTTAGGTGGTTTCCTTTCACTCAGTTACCTTTTTCCCCAAAGTTGGATGTGGGACTTCTTGGAGAGGTGTGGTAGCAATAAATGGGGCATCCTGCATATTTTTCTCTAGTAATTTCTCTACCATGTGTGTCAACCTTTACACAGTAAGTCCATGTCCTACTAGTTGTTACACTAAGCTCCTCCATAGACCTTGAATTTGGCCTTCGATTGAAAGTTGTAGGGAATTTCTCTTCAAGAGGTATAATCATGCAACTTATTTCTTAAAAGGGGATGTCTATATTTTATGATGTCATTTTCTTTGTACTTCATCAAAAATATTGTATTTTATAGGGTCAATTCAATCTCTTTCCTTCCTATCCAGACCAGGGTCCTCTTAATGACATGTGTTGTCCTACTATGCAATGAAGTTTCCTCCTATCTTTTCTAGTCCACACTTGGGATAGGTTGTGAAGCTATCTTTATGTCAACATATGACTTACTAAGTCCTTCCCATCTTCAAGTCTCGTAGGCAAAATTACAATATTGCAATCCACCACTTATGTGAGGGTCATATTTGAGTATTCCCTCAATCTAACTTCCTCCTCATCCCTACAATCCATCCAATAGTCCTCATAATGAGCCTCATCCTCATAATAATTTCCCAAATCTCCCTGAAGAATCCCCCTAATATCATAATTAGGCCTAGGGGAGATTTTATCTAAAGTGGTTCTACCCATCTTTTCCTCTAAGATTCTAGCCTTGATTAGGGTGGGGCATGTGTACCTTCCAATGTTAATTAGAAACTTGATGATTTCTCTATGCTTCCCTACAATATTTGTAATGAAATTACTTGTATAATTCATATCATGAGCAAAAATATAAAACCAAATAACACAATATTCCGAGTAATGATCTCAATATGCAATTAGAATAGCTTCGCCACTTCGAGGGGGTAACCTCCAAACCATACAATAATACTCAAATGCTCCAATGATGATAAACTACTACCTACTAACCTCTATATATACTATTCCTATGCTATGGCCAACACCAAGGCCGACCCACTAATGAAAATATAACATATATGAAAGAGATACATAATGATAAGAAGTTATGATAGCCACAAGTCGGCTATATACATCCAATATAAGATATATGATTAAGGGTGTAGCATGCCCCTCCCCTTCAAAGCAACATTGTCCCCAATGTTGAGAAGATCTAGATGTTGTTGTAGGAAATTTGCATCCTCCCAAGTTACGTCTTCATTGTCTAGATTTTTCCACTTGATCAAATACTCAGTGATGACCCTTGTCCTCAATCACTTAGTGCATGTCTGAAGGATGCATTATGGTTCCAGGATGATTCCCCTCTTCATCAAGCTCGGGTAACACTGTCTGGGTTGATATTGTCTATCTAATTACCTTCTTTAGGAAAGATACATGGAAGACTGGATGAATTCGAGTAGCCAGAGGAAGTTCCAGTTTGTATGCTACATTTCCAATCTTCTGTAACACTTGATAAGGACCATAATACTTAGGTGAAAGCTTGTTATCCTTTTTGTGTTGTTTTAAGGACATTTGCTTATATGGTTGTAAACACACAAAACCCAATCACCAACTTCAAAATGTCTTTCACTACGATGTTGGTCTACCTGTTGCTTCATGCAGTTTTGTGACATGGCCAAATTCTCCCTGAGACTACAAAGCACCTCTTGTTGGTGTTGAATATGT
The DNA here is from genome assembly GCA_018340775.1 of Taxus wallichiana var. yunnanensis. Classification (NCBI taxonomy): domain Eukaryota; kingdom Viridiplantae; phylum Streptophyta; class Pinopsida; order Cupressales; family Taxaceae; genus Taxus; species Taxus wallichiana. Next base: position 313,134,197 of record CM031236.1, read on the forward strand.
TCTTCAACTACTTGAACCTTTGGCTGGACTCTCAAAGATGAAGTGATAGATGGTGGATGGTACCCATATAATGCCAAGAAAGGAGACATTTTAGATGAAGTATGAAAGGAGGTGTTATACCACCATTCTACCAACATGATAACCATTGGACCCATCTCGCTTGCTTATCTGATGTAAAACAACGAAGATATCCCTCCAAGCACTTGTTTACCACCTCTATTTTCCCATCATATTGGGGATGATAAGAGGAACTACAAGCTAGTTGTGTGCCCAAGCATGAGAACAAGTCAGCCCAAAAATTACTAGTAAAGATAGGGTCTCGATCACTTACTATAATCTTTGGTGTCCCATGTAGCTTCTGAATTGTATCCTTGAAGGCCATTGTTACCATACTCGCAACAAATGGATGTGATAAAGAAAAAAATGGGCATATTTGGTGAGTCTATCCACCACCACCATGATTAAATTTTTACCTTCTAATTTAGGAAATCCTGTGATGAAGTCCATAGACACCTCTTCCCACCTTTGGCTAGGAATAGATAGAGGTTGTAAAAGACCTGGGGACTTAATTGTTTCGCCCTTATTTTGGACATCTCCTTTTAGCTCTTCCCAAAAAAAAATCATGTTTGATTCAACGATAAGTCTTTAAGAAGCCAGAATGACCCCCTACTGGAGAAGCATAGAGCTCAGATAGAACCCTATTTTAAAGGATTGAATTCTTACATAGATATAATCTATCTTTATACCATAAAACATCTCCTTTCCACAAAAATTTTTATGACATGTTTGGATCTTGTTGGAGATTCTGAATGAGATTTTGTGTACCTAAGTCATTTTTCCATTCAGACCTTGCATCTTCTATCCAATCCTCCTGTAATAGAGATATGGCACACAACAATGCCTGGGCAGATTCATCCTTCCGAGATAAAGCATCAAAGAACTACATTCTCTTTCCCTTTCTTGTATATTATCTCAAAATCATACCCCAACATTTTTGAGACCCATTTCTATTGTTCTTTTGATGATAAATGTTACTCTAAGAAGTATTTCAAACTATCATGATTTGTCTTTACTTTGAAATGTCGTCCCATTAGATATGGTCTCCATTATTTCACCGCATGAAGTATTGCTAACATTTATTTCTCATAAACTGGTTTAGAGATATTCTTACCTTTGAATTGGTGGATCTCGAAGGCAATGGGTCTCCCTTCTTGCATGAGTTGCCCCCATACCATACCCTGAAGCATCACATTCAACAATGAATGTTTTTGAAAAATCTGGGGTGGTTAGAACTGGAGTGGTGCACATGGCCTCCTTCAATGCTCGTTCCAATGGAAAGAGTCCTTCTTCAATAAAGTTGTGAGTGGTGCTGCGATGCTACCATAATTCCTTACAAATCTATGATAATAACTGTAAACCCCAAAAATCCTCATAGATTTTTTAGGGTTTTGGGAACCTTCCATTCAAGCATGGCTTTTATCTTGTTAGGATCCACTTTAACACCTTCATAAGAGACAATATGACCCAAATATTCAACCTCCTTAACACCAAAAGAACACTTAGAAGGCTTTACATAAAGTTGATGTTGTTCAAGAGTTTCTAACACCTTATTTACATGATGCAAGTGTTCCTCCCATGTTTTACTATAGATTAATATATCATCAAAGAACACTAAAACAAACTTTCGAAGAAATGGCTTAAAGATAGAATTCATCAAGCTTTGAAATGTAGAGGGTGCATTTGTTAGTCCAAAGGGCATTACCAAGAACTCATAGTGTCACAAGGTCTGTTTTATGAATATCTTGATCCTTGATTCTAATATGATGATATCCAGAATGAAGATCAAGTTTTGTAAAGTAAACAACACCATGTAACTCATCTAGCAAATCATCAATTACAGGAATAGGAAACTTATCTTTAATTGTGTACTTATTGAGTTCCCTGTAATCTAGACACATGTGCCAATTGTCATCTTTTTTCCGTACCATCACTACAGGAGAAGAGTAAGCACTTTGACTATGATGAATAAGTCCTGCTTCTAACATCTCTTAAACTATCTTCTCAATCTCACTCTTTTACATATAGGGGTACCTATAAGGTCTGATGTTGGGTGGTTGAATCCTTGGTACTAGCTAGATGGCATGGTCATGGTCTCTTTTCAAAGGCAAACCCTTGGGCATTTCTCCAAAAACCCCGAGTGCTCATCTATAACTGCTTACATATCTATGGGTATAAATGTATTGGAATGATGTGCTTCCAATGAAAATAGTTGTGCTACAAACCCTTTTGCACCCTTTCTAAGCAATTTTTGCATTTGATGAGAACTTACCATCTGTGGGGACTTTTCTCTTAGTCCTTTTAGTTTAAAATTCCTCCCTTCTGACTGAAATTACATGAACAACTCTTGGAAATTCATTTCAATGGTTCCCAAGGTGGTAAGCCAATGAACTCCTAACATAATGTCTACTCCTCCTCCCTTAGCAATGGCATACATATTGCTAGTTAGAAATTAATCTCCCATGGCGAGATTAATGTTATGGCATTTTCTTGAACAACTAATAGTTTTCCCATCAACGATCATGACTTGACATTCTAGAGTTGGATAAACAAAGCAGTTCAAGCGTATCGCTAACTTATGATTGATGAAATTGTGAGTACTTCCCGAATCAATCAACACTGTTACCCTCTATTTTTTAAGAATCCAACTACTTTGAGAGTTTGTGGAGTGCTAATACCAGAAATTGCATGGCATGATATTGTTGGTTGGGGATCTCCTAATTCCTCCTCTAGCTCTACCTCTTCATCTTCTTCATTTTCTTCTTCTTCAATAGGTCCCTCAATGTAGAACAACTTCTTTTCCACACACTTATGTCCTAGTCCAAATTTTTTGTCACAATTAAAACATAACCCTTTGGCTCTCTTTTCTTCAATTTGTTGAGGTGTCAGTCTCACTGGCCGAGGGAATGATGGTGGAAGGGTGCTACGATCTCTGATAGTACTGACAGTTTGTTTCCAACTTGAAAGAAATTTTTCCTTTGCCCTACATGCCATGATCATAGAGTCTGAAACCTTATGAGGATTAAACATACGCACCTCAATCTCAATTTGTTCTTTAAGACCCCCAAGAAATAAGTCATTCAAATTATCTTCAGGAATATTTTCCACCCGTAAGGAAAGGTTTTGGAATTGATGGATGTAATCTTTGACTATTCTTGTTTGTCTGAGCTTTGCTAATTGGCTGAAATAATTCTCTGACACACTAGAACTATAGTGCAATTGCAACTCTTTGGTGAATATTTTCCATGTAACATTGAGGCCACTCTTTTTCCTTTGAGCACATAACCATCGATACCAAATGAATTGGTCAGGTTCAAGATACAATGATGTCATGGTAACCTTTTGTCCCAATGGAATCTGATGAAGATCAAAGAAATTATCCATCTAGTTAATCCAATTGAGTGGATCCTTTCCATCAAACTTACGCATTTCCACTTTTGGAAGCATGTTACGGGCTTGTAGAGTGTTTGTATTTGGATTGGTCATGTTTGCAGATCCACCCTGGCTAGTTTGTTTATTACTTTGACCTAAAGATCCACCATGGTTAATATGAGTATGATTGAGTTGTGGCTCATTAGGAATGATATGATGACCCATGATATTGTAGCTAAATTTTTGAATGAAATCCTCCAATCGTTGTCCAATCTTTTCTACATCTTCTTTGTTGGCCACTCTACCTTCAAGGTTTCGTAACTCTAACTCAAGATAGCTGACCTTATGGTTAGTTGAAGTAAACCCTAACCCTGAGGACTTTGTAGATACCCCTTCTAACTCTAAATCCTCAACTATTATCTCATCCTTATCAGGGGTTTTACCCAGAGTGATGGGATTCTTTTTGCCTCTTGTCGAAGGCCCAACCATGATGCCCCAAAATGGTAAGATTTAAGGATCAAGGTCGAAATTTAGGGTTTCATATTTCAATAGGAATTCGGCCAAATTTTATAAAACTCAAAGAACAAACTCAAACTAATTTTTAATCTTATTTTTGTAAATGTAAATAACTTTGAAAAATTCCACAAATTGCACCCTATGTAGCTGAATTATGAAAAAACATAAAACCGCTATAACTTTTTCAAAACAAGTCAAAAATTATTAAAATTTTTAGGGAAGCTTACTTGACTAATTTTGCCACACCACAGAAAAATTTGCAGAAAAATTCGCTACCGATGTTGAGATATGGACGAACCTTCAAAATTAGGGTTTGACACAGTGTTGGCCGAGTTCAAGCTCTGATACCACTTGTAATGAAATTACTTGTATAATTCAGATCATGAGCAGAAATATAACACCAAATAACACAATATTCCAGAATAATGATCTCAATATGCAATTAGAATAGCTTTGCCACTTCGAGGGGCAACCTCTAATCCATACAATAATACTCAAATGCTCCAATGATGATAAACTACTACCTACTAACCTCTATATATACTACTCATATGCTATGGCCAACGCCAAGGCCAACCCACTAATGAAAATATAACATATATGAAAGAGATACATAATGATAAGAAGTTATGATAGCCACAAGTCGGCTATATACATCCAATATAAGATATATGATTTAGGGCGTAGCAATATTCTTGTGCACTACCACTAACTACCTTGATACCTCCAAAAGTGCCCATTTATCATCCAAGTACCTTGGAAACATGTAAGGGGCATCATAAAATCCATTTATTCTAATGTAGTTGAATGTTTCAAATTGGATGATGTAGCATCCATACTCAGTGATTACCTTCTTTTCTTGTGTAGATATCTAGTTATTTTCCCACTCAGGATTGAATAGACATATGAGGGGAGAAAAGAAAGTGGCATGCACTAACCTAAAGTTGCAAACGTAGTTATCCAAATTCAATTATGGGTACACATCATAGACTCTTCAGTTGTCAAAATAACTTTTTCTTTCTAGTCTAAGGAATTTTCTATGACAAACAATTTTGTATACTAAATAAGAAGTCATATAAAACTCCATTTTGGTAGTGGAGTATTCTTCAATTTATACTTCCATCTTAAGAAATTATTGGTGGATGTAGTCACTGATGAATTCTCCCCAAAGAATGTGTATTTTTAGTGTGGATAATTTAGATGAGTTTGAACATAAAATCATTGTAAGGGCACACATATCACTTCCCATGACCTTGTTAAACATTGTAACAATATCTCCAATTTCCTCCACAAAGTCAGCTCTACTTATCTTTTTAGGAATCATGGTTGCAACAATTCTTTTATTTTGAAGCCAAATTTTGTTCAAGTATTTTGGAGCACTTGGAAATATTTGCATTCCAAGATTCTTTTGCACTTTCAATAGAAATTTCTGCCACATGAGATGGATCAAGGAGACCTAATAACTCCTCAAAAGTTTCAGTGGTTAGAGATAGGACCAAAGCATTGCTTCCATCCCTAACCTCCCGGTTTTTGGGTTATAGTTTTGTGCACATACCCAAAACCAACTTTGATATCTTGAGCGAGATGGGGGAAAAGCATATTCTAGGGAAAGTCTACTCAAGTCAATCTTCCTCATAGTCTCATTCCTATCAACTACGTGTAACCTTTGCTAAAATTTAGTTAGGTCCACATTGCCTAGGTTGGTCTTTGTGATTTTATCTAAATCATATGAAAGGTGGGAGGAGTTTTGTATAACAAATAATTGAATCTTCATAAGTTTACGGGATGAAGGTCTGAAAACATTATAGAAATTTATGTGTTTAACCTTCCTAAAACAGTTTTCTAGTGCACCATGGGACCACAAACTGTTTATAGGCATAAGTAAAACTCTTTCCCATGATAATGCCTCCATAATTATCGTTAACAATGAGAATCAACAACCAAATCATCCTTGAAGCTCTAAAACCACCATTCACACAATTCAAATGCATAAATATGGTCTCTTGCTCATTTTAGGGCTTCTAGGTGCTCTTTAAACTTTAAAACCGGAGGAAAAGTGATTAATTTTAATGAGTTGTAGCCCCTATATTTCTCCTCACATTCTTTTATTAATGGTGGCATCTACCTCCATAGTTTCTTCATTTTCAGTCGTTGATTCCTTATTTTCAACTTTGAATTCCAAGATTACGCATGGAAAAATGTGCCACGTGCAATTTCAATTAGATGACTTGGAATACTCCCATTTGTTTGGTCCTTACAAACATCCTACATGACACTTTTGCATGCCTTTTTCTTAGTCACTTTCTTCAAGCATCGAGCCATGTAGGTAATTTGCGCTTTGCAATAACTATAAAATTGCAAGTTGTAAATTTATTTTCCTTTCCAAGAGGCCCTAGACACTAACATGTGTCCAACCCATCGATTATGGGAGTGAGAATACGGTTTACAATATTTCAGCTATTCCAAAGCTATAAATTGTAAGATTGCAAGTCCGCTTTCTTCATCTACCACTTCTAAATCGTGACACGTGTCTTATTTGTGGGTTTTGGGGATGAAATTGCAATTTGTATTTTGCAGCAACTACAAAGATACCAACTACAAAGTTCTAAATATATCTATCTTCATTATAGTTTCGGTAGCATGTCACGTGTCCCCATTAGAATTTTGGGATCAAAGTGGAGTTTGAGGAAATGCAACAATTGTGAAAGTGCTAATTACAACAATGTGAAGTTGTATATTTTCTTGGTGACTTTCATTCGAGGAATGTTCACTTTCAAGTCTTGGGGATGGAATTGTAAATTACATATTTGCACCAAAGTTGTATTTTTCACATAAGTGAGCAGGTATTGAATATTCCCCAAATATTCCTTTTTCAGGGTTCGGACTTACATTTGTAATTTGTAGTGTTTTGTGAAAATTAAAAAATTTCTTTAAGGACCCGCATTCCCCTAATACCTCGAATACTCCCTTGTTTGGGGTTCAAATTTGGGCATGCAATCTACAAACTTGCAACAACATAAACAAAAATTACTACTTACTACTAAAGTTATTAAGTTTTTGAAATGGATATTTTCACTTATAGACTGAAATGGTAATGTGAAGGTTTATAGATCACAATGAGACCTTTAACTATACACATTTTCTCTTAAATTTGAAGGAAACGTGGAAAAAATGCTATGTCCCCATTGTAAGGTCAAAACATGATGCCAAGGGGCACAAATGATGAAAGGAGTTGATAATAATTTGCAAAAGAGGATGAATCATGAGGAAAAGTGGAAAAAAATATGAATATGCAATGATCAACCCTTAGTTCAACCTCCAAATTTGCACAATCATTCTAAAACCCCTCCAATCTGCAAGCTTAGCCTTTTGAAAGTTCTTCAAATCATGAACAAGATGAGAAGCTAGCATGGAGGCACATGAAGCTGCATTTTTGAACTTCTAACTTGTAAAATGAACTTCAAGGAGCCCCTCAAGCCTTCTTGGAATAGAACAACAAATAATTTAGAGAATCGGGGGACAAATAAATATTTATTACAAGGTTTGTATCAACATGAGCATGAACAATATCACAAGGCAATGATAGAATGAAGAAAAACATAGGTAATGGTAAGATCTTACTAAACAAGAATGGAGATCTCTTTAAAGATGGTGCCAAGGATACACAAGGATCAAACGAGGAACCAACAAGTTGTTTGAAATGAAGTAACGTAAGACCCTGCAAGGCCGTGGCTAGTGTTGAGTGCACTTGCATTCTCCAACTAGAGAAGAAGACCATTACGTTATGAATTTTTTTTCTCACCAAATCTTGGCACAAAATCATATATCTTAATTTTAAATTGTATATAGCTCAATATTGTAAATTGTATATTGTGTTATACTTTCAATATTGTAAATTGTATATTGTGTTATACTTTCACTATTGTAAATTGTATATTGATGTAAACTTTAACTATTGTAAATTGTATACAAATCAAAGCATTAAAACCGACTTATGATGGTGATATCCACCTAGAAGACTACAAGAACAAACATTAACAGTTATTCATTCTCCACTTTAGTAGATTCAAACCCATTTCCATGATTAAATGAATGCCAATCTAAAAACTAAAAAAATAGAACATATAGATCTAACTGAAAAATTGAAATTACACAATGAACTTAAATGATTGGGAGGAAAAATTGTCGCTCAAGCTCTTATTGAAGTGAAATTATTGAATCTTTGGCACATTTAGTGATACATCTCGACTCCTCTCTTCACTACTTCGATTGTGATATTCTCCTAAATTGCTCTTCTACTACTAAGCTTCATCACTTCTTCATTGTCGATTGATGTTTTTAGGTCTTCCAACGAACCAGATCAATTTTTGGTTGCTCGGCTTAGTCTTGAGAGTGCCACATTTTTCTCGTGTGAGGTGTCTCACCTTTCATGGGCCTAGCCTCTATAAGCTCAATGTCTTGTTATCACTTTGTTTTATTGGTCCAAGTTGAGATATGCTTCCTTGTGAATTTGACTATTGAAGAGCTTTGAGAAGGGTCCATTTCTTGCGGATATACAAATGATATACAACAGATTAGGAGAGGTATTGGTGATTAATAACATTGCAACACATTACATAAATCTAATCATTAATTTAGCAAAGCACTTATGTCCAAGTGCCATGGGGTAGGTGGAAATGACATTTGGTGAATGTGTTGTTATTAATGTGTGCCATATAAACAAAAATATGTCATTTAATGAAATATGTATGATCAACCACCAACATTTGTGAAAAACATTTATCACTCTCCACTAGTAATTTGTAATATTTTTTTGATATGTTCACTTAGTTTAATATGTACCAATGTGTCATATAATATTAAAAATCTTCCGAACAAAAAATATAAGTTGAGAAAGACTATCAAAAGCATATCTGTCCAAATTAATGGTGGGGAAGTTTGTTGGTGGCTATAATGATGCCATGATACACCACTATACATATAAGAGACCACAAAAAAACATGTCATTCAACGTTATATCAAGACAGAGCAATGAAACCTCACCATTTCCTCTAAAGACTAAAACCATATGCATTGTGTATTGCTTTGGGACAAACAAAGATAGCCTCATGGAATCCATGGTAATTTTGAGTTTTTTCGGCTTGGTCCTTTCAAGGATCAAGATTTCTATGGTGAAAACACGTATTACCTTGCTTATATGGATGGGAATCCCTCCTATTACCATATAGTGGGAAATATCTCAATTTGTATAATTGTTAAGGTGGGAATATCCTTTCCACATCCTTATTCTATAAGTAAATGATCAAGTCATTTTTTTGTCTCTATAGACTTCCTTTATCATTTCCACATATCGACTTAAGTTTAATTGTGGGACATGTCACTTCATCCATCTTTTCACATGTGAAAAATTTCCTCCATTCAATGCAATGATTTCAAATTGAGAGGAGATTTACAAAGATTTTTACGACTTGTGATATGAATATTTCCCACATATTTGAATAATCACAACATTTATAACTTTTTAATAATTCTATAAATAGAGACTATAGCACTTTACCTTAGTATTAATGTAATTGATGTTGTCCCCTCCATGTATCCTAAAAAAACATATTCGATTAACGAATACAAAGTCAAGAACCATGCCTTATTGATTTTGATTGTCTGCTTTGGTGGAAAAGTGATCCGGAGGATTTTAAGTTGTTGGATTTTTCCTAAACCTCCCTAAAACATTACCACATCAGACAAAGTGTTCTAATACCTTTCCGATGGTATGCATAACTCCAGATCCAAGTCCGGTCTTTGAAGTTATCGCGATCAAAGATGTGGTTTGAAAACGGTCAAAGACAGTCAAATGATGAATCACGCGTTAAACGTGGAGTTTTGGAAAAAGATGAAAATGGTTAAGTTTTATTGTTTTGACCTTTGGTCTTCGAAAAACGGCTAAAATTTTTGTGGACCCCGCTATTTTTCGGTTCGACACACTCTTTTGTAGGAGGGGTGCCTTTGTCGCCTTTATTTCACATTATTATTATCATATTTACGATTTTATATGCCATATATTCTCTAACATTGCCCATGTGGGATTATTGTTTGGAGAGTTCATATTTGTGCATTACAGGGTGATATTTGGCTCAGGCAAGCTATATTTCTAGCTCGGTGGGGTGATCAACTCCCCACCGAGTTGATCACATTATTGTTACCACATTGATTGAGTTTATTACCACATTAACCGAGCTTATCCCATATTATTCAGATCGGTTTATATGCCTCAAATTTATATTTATCCACAGAGCTCAATATATTTCGACCCAATGGATTGGTCGCTTTTACATATTACTCGGTGGGAAATTGAACAAATATAGTTCAAAGACATATATATATATATATATATATATATATATATATATATATTAGTGCAACGTTCAAACCGAACCACACGACCATATAACTCAGGGTCTACTATAGACACCGAGTCAACCTCAACGACTTGGCCCACACTTTGGGCATTCAAACATCAGAATGGAGGGTCCGCGTGGCCAAAAAAATCAATATCACAATGCCACATGACATAGCTCGACCAAAAGTTGGGGCACCCAACAAAAGGGCATTAAGGATGTGGCCTAAGCACGTAATATTTGGGATGGATTTCCCAATTCAAATAGCAAACATGTCTCCCACGGGGTAGATGTGGGATTACTCCCGCATTGTGCAAACTATCCGTGGAGAAAATGGTGTAAGCGGGATTTGAACCCCTGACCTCCAAGCTCCTAGACTAATCTCATAACCAACTCACCCATGTGGCTCGACGAGAGGTTATGTGAGCTCGACTCTATTTTAAAGAGCTTTGTGTGTAGGTATGTGAGAAGGCAGATAAGGAGAAAGCAGACATTCAACCTTGGATTTGAGGCCTTTAGAGGTCGAATATCATCACAATGTGATAATGAAAGTTGTTTAAAATTCCAAGAGGAATCTAAATATGTAAGTTTTTTTCCATGAAGTGCTACCTATTTTTTAGTGTAGGTGATTTTCCATCACATTTGCACGAAAATGGCACTGGGAACAGCAAAGATATTATTTTTTCAAGCACCTAAGGGCCGAACTAGGCCATGGTGTAAAAAGGGAAGTTTCTCATAATTTCATGAGGATTCTAGATATATAATTTTTTTCCATGTAGTGTTTTTAAATCTCCATTTGTAGGTGTTTTTCGATCGTATTTGCAAGGGGATCACACTATGGAAGCACTGTAGGAGCCACGGATCGACTTCGGGACAATTTATGATTTTGTGTAGAGTTCCATGAGTCTTAGATCAACTCATTTGCAGGTATAATGGTCTATTTTTCATTATGGAAGGGTTAATTGTACTTATTTGGGAAATAATAGATCGATTCTCTTTTCGAGAATCCAGAGACGTAGCCTTCGGGTGAACTCCGTTATCAACTTGGTTTTTGTGGATGTTTTAATTTTGTTTTGATGAAGCTTTTGATCAGATAAAATTAGTAATAAGTTTTTAATTATTTGATTAAGTTATTCATCATTTCAAATGGGAAAAATGGACTTAATTTTTTCAATTCAAGGTATCATAATCCATAAAGTATAGATAGTTCCACATTTCAATATTATGATTCAAATTCAGATTGAGGTGCATGATTTGAAAGGAATTAATCAAATTTTGGGGTAATTGGACCAATCATTGATGTTGAGTTCCTCATGACCTTGGAAATGTATATAAGTGAAAATTTACCTCACCTATTTTCGGATCAAGTTTGGTATCAAAGTTGGTTTTAGCTCGATATTTTGCTTCCAGTTTTAATTTGTTTAACAAAGTGATTACTTCAGTTGGTGTAGTTGAGTTCAGTGGTTGAGCAGTGCATGGTGCACTATGGCAACATTGCAGATTTTTCGAGATGAGGCATTGGGTTGAATCTGTTGGAAACTTCGTCTAATAAACCATCCAGAGTATGGTAAGACAAGTTGGAGTCAAGGTAAAGGAAGTTTTGAACCACAATTTTTAAATCAACCTTTATCCATTGTTGAATCACTTATGAGTCCATTCAGTTTTGATATGGAGAATGTAGGCTCATGTGAGTTGGATAGTTTTTTTTTGCATGCTTTTCAACAATGTAAAATTGTTCAGGGTAATTTTGTGGATTTCCGGTGTATGATGAAGGAATAATTCACATATGTTTTTAATTACCTTGAAATTGGAAATTGGGGTCACCTGTAAGAGGATCTAGGAGACATGTTTAAAATGCTCAGATTTAACTTCTTACTTTTTAAAGGATGATAGTATACCACTTTCTATTTTTAGCAGTAGTTATGCAGTTTCAATGGGCATGTGGTAAATGTATATTTTGGAAATTTGCATTTCTATTATTGTTGTTAAATGTCATTGTGCATTTATGTGACACTTGTTTGATATTGTAGGTAATATACAAACTCATTATGTCTATGCATAGTACTTGCACATAAATGATGACCCTTATTTTAGGGTGTTTACTTGTGACTACTCTATGTAGTTAAAATTAGTGTGTACATTATTTTCACTAACAAACTAGTGTGTAGGTATGCCTGGTGATCATTTGCAACATTGAGCAGTTCACCGTTTTGGGTAAGCATAGTTACAATTTGATCTATCCTTTTACAGTTTAGTGTGTATGGATAGAATTTACAGATTCACGTTGATTCAATTTTTGACTATATCCATTTTTGGGCATTAATGGTTTAATTATTCTGGATATTAAATATTTGCAGTTTTAATCGAGATAATCACAAGGTGTTAGTTGAACACTAGCTTCTATTATAGATGGGTGTTATTATCTAACTTATTATTTGTGATGGCATTATAGTGTTTTGGGAAGATTCACGTGGATTTAGTTTTGTGACTATAGCTATTTTGGCGTTGATGGTCTAACTATATTGGATAGTGAATATTTGCATTTTTACAGTTTCAGATAGACAATGGACACTAGCCTAATTAGGGCAGTTTAGATGTCTGTTATACTAAGCTATTTTTATGGAATTGTAATTTAAGTAATTGGTTGTATCACAAAGTGACAATTGAACACTAGCTTAATTGGGTGTTATTATCTGATCAGTTATTTTTATGGCATTACAGGATTTGATAGTTCACAGTTGTGTGCAAAGTTGATAGGGTTGCAACGTTTCAGTTGGACACTAGCTTAAATGGGTGTTATTATTTGATCGGGTTTATGTGACTAGTTAATCAAATTTTTGCATTTGATTAACCTATGATGTTTTTTTGGGTTCATGTATGTGTTTTTGCAGTTGCAGGAAGAGATAACACATTTTGAGGGTTGATACACAAATTTTTGTGGACAAAAAGCATTCCCAATTAGGAGGAGTGATCTAGAGGATTTTTTGGGTGTTGGAATTTTCCTAAACCTCCCTAAAATGTTACCACATTATGTAGAGTGTTCTAAGACCTTTCCAACGGTATGCAGAACTCCGAAACAAATTCCAAGTGCTAAAGTTATCATAGGTTAAAGATGTGGTTTGAAAACTTGAGTCAAAGACGGTCAACTGGTGAATCATGCATTGACACATGGGCGCTTTTGGCAAAAGGTGAAAAATGTTTAGTTTTTTTGTTTTGACCTTCGGTCTTCGACAAACAATTAAAATTTTGGTGGACCCCGCTATTTATTGGTCAGGGGCCCTCACCAGTTCAACACACTCTTTTGTAGGAGGGGTGCCTTTGTCACCTCTATTTCACATTGCTATTATCGTATTTATGATTTTATATGCCATATATTCTCTAACATTGCCCATGTGGGATTATTATTTGGAGAGTTCATATTTTTGCATTGCATGGTGATATTTGGCTTGGGCGAGCTATATTTCTAGCTCGGTGGGGTGATCAACTCCCACCGAGTTGATTATATTATTGTTACCACATTTTGATCGATTTTATCACCACATTGACCGGGCTTATCTCATATTATTCAAGATGAGTTTATATGCCTCGGCTTTATACATATTCAATATATCTCGATGGGCTTTTACAATCATCGATGGGCAATCAAACCAAATATAGCTAAGCACCTATATATATATATTCACAAAATGTTCAAACTAAACCACCCGACCATTTAGCTTGGGGTCCAATATAGCACAACGAGTCGGCCTCAATGACTCGGCGACACTATGGGCATTCAAACATTACAACCGGAGGTGTCTGTGTGGCCAAACAAACCAACAAACTCGATGCCACATGGAGTAGCTCAACCAATAGTTAAGGCACCCAACAAAAGGGCGTTAAAGATGTGGCCTAAGCCACATAATATTTGGGATGGCTTTCCCAATTTAAACAATGGACCCATCTCCCATGGGATACATGTGGGATTACTCCCTCATCAGGCAAACCGGGTGTGGCGAAAATGGTGTAGGCGGGTTTCAAACCACCGATCTCTAAGCTCTAAGACCAATCGCCAACCAACTCACCCATGTGGTTCGACGGGGAGGTTAAGTGAGCTCGACTCTATTTAAAGAGCTTTGTGTGCAAGTATTTGAGAGGGCAAAAAGGAGCAATAGACATTCAACCTTGGATTTGAGGCCTTTAGAGGTCGAATATCATCATGGTGTAAAAATGAAAGTTTTCAGAATTCCCAGAGGAATCCAAATATGTAATTTGGTTTCAATGAAGTGCTACCTATTTCTGGTGTAGGTGATTTTCCATCACATTTTCACGAAAAGGGCAGGGATCGAGGCAAAGATCTGAGTTTTTCAAGCACCTAGGGGTCATACCAGGCCACGGTGTAAAAGGGGAACTTGCTCAAAATTTCATGAGGATTCCAAATATATAAAAAAAATTCATGTATGTTTTTAAATCTCTAGTTGTAGGTGTTTTTTATTACATTTACAAGGGGATCACACTGTGGAAGCACTGTAGGAGCCACAGATCGACTTCGGGACAATTTCTGATTTTGTGCAGAGTTTCATGAGTCTTAGATTAGCTCATTTGCAGGTATAATAATCTATTTGTCATTATGGAAGGGTTAATTGTGCTTCTTAAGGCAATAATAGATCGATTCTCTTTCGAGAATCCAGAGACGTAGTGGTTGGGTGAACTCCGTTATCAATCTGATTTTTGTGGATGTTTCAATTGTTTTGATGAAGTTTTTTATCGATAAAATTTGTAATAAAATTTTAATTATTTGAGTAAGTAATTTATCATTTAAAACGGAAAAAATGGACTTATGTTTTTCAATTCAGTATCCATAATCCACAAAATACAAATAGTTGCACATTTCAATGTTATGATTCGAATTCAGATTGAGGTGCATCATTTGAAAGGAATTAATCAAATATTTGGGTAATTGGACAAATCCTTGATGTTGAGTTCCTCGAAACCTTGGAACTGTGTATAAGTGAAAATTTAGGTCACCCATTATTGGATCAAAAAGCCGCCATTTCTGGTTTTTAGCTCTCTCTTTTTTGAAGTGAATAGGCATTGAAGCACCAACATTTATGAAGAACATTTATCACTCTCCACTAGTAATTGGTAAGTTTATTGATATGTTGACTTAGTTCAATGTTTACCTATGTGTTGCATAATAGTGGAAAATCTTCAAACAAAAAATTGAAGGTACGAAAGATTCTAAGTAGGCATGAACAATGAGCTAAGAAAGAAAGATTCTAGGCATTCAACTAGTAGTGGCTTATCTCCCCTACGCGGCCCTTGTTAAATTTAAATATTCGTTGATTCATTTCAACAGCCATGAACTACTTTGTATGGGCAATGGACAGTGCGACAGTCCATTACAGGGACAGATAAGGCTGAGATGAGTGTGGACTTGTCATTATTGATGTTGGTGCTACAGTCACGTGAAAGGCGAACAGTCTGGTGTGTAGCAGTAGCAGTAGCAGTACCCACCATTGGATGAGATGAGAAAGCCAGATCACTGCATTGTGCCATTCAAGGCATACAACAAAATTAAAATAATAAATTACCCTGAGCTCTATATAAGTAAGCGTGGCGATAATACTCTCACACAGAGTCACAATGGGAGCAGCAAGTGGTGTGAGCTTTGTGTTGTTGGTTATGCTGCTTTTTATTGGCGTCGGTAGGTATGTTGATTATGTTTAAGTAGAATCATTTCATTTTTTCAATGACGATGTTAATAATGTAATGATGCAGAGATGGAAGCGGCGGAGGAAGAGTGTGTAAGGATCAGAGCCACAAGTTTAAGGGCTATTGTTTGAGCAACTCCAACTGCAAAAGCGTCTGTCAAACCGAGAAATTTCAAACGGGAAGCTGCGATTTCCACGTCGCAAGCCGAAAGTGCTTCTGCTACAAGCCTTGCCCATGAATCACTCGCGTTTCTTTCTTTCTTTCTTTAGCCTCTCTATCTCAGAATAAAATGAATGACTAGTGTCTTCGTCTTCGTCTTCGTCTTCGTCTCTCTATTTTTCACTTAATGTCCACAATATTTCTAAGCTAATCCATCCCATGCATATGTTTTATGTTATGCAATCGATTTAATCTGGAATTTGTATCTTTTGTGGGAATTGTGTCGAATATTGTCCCACAAAAAGAATATGAAAATTAAAACTAAATGATACTATGTAACTTGCTACATAGTTTTGAATTGAAAAGAAGGAAAAATGTTGTTGTTGATACTAACTTGTTCCAGTGAGGTGATATCTTGATGAATGACTAAAAGACTAGTCCATTTTAATAACTATCATGATTTTTGAAAAGTGGTTTTTATAATAATAATAATAATAAATTAACTATATGTAATAGTTGTTAAGTTTTAGTTGAAAATAGGCATAATTATATCGATAGAGGTTGGTTTAGAACATATAATAATATAAATAATATTTGGAATAGATTAAATGTTTTTAGAGAGTAGAATATTAGAGTTTCATAAGATAATATTCATTTTATTACTTGAAAGTAATCATTAACAATAAATTAAAGGGATGGGTCTAAATATCAATACTAATTGAACATGGTAAAATTGTACAACAAATCTAACAAAATCCTTACAAGTACTGATTTGTCTTAACATTTCTATAGAAATACAAAGAATGTGTCTATGCTTTAAATACAAAATTAATTGGATAAACGTAATAAATTGGTTTTAGAGTCTATAAATGTAGTTCATTTTTTAATCTTTTCGGAAGTCTTCCTTCTTGCTCCAAGTGCTAATCGAGTCTCAAGATTTTACAAAACCCATAAAAACAAGGATCCTAATAGGGGGCCTATGTTATCCCTCCATTGTTAAGTCTCCATGTCTTGAAC
The DNA here is from genome assembly GCA_018340775.1 of Taxus wallichiana var. yunnanensis. Classification (NCBI taxonomy): domain Eukaryota; kingdom Viridiplantae; phylum Streptophyta; class Pinopsida; order Cupressales; family Taxaceae; genus Taxus; species Taxus wallichiana. The sequence continues at coordinate 313,151,407 of CM031236.1, forward strand.
AAGTTGCAATCAACGCTTGATGCAAGTCTACAAGTGATATGTTATACACCAAGTGTCTCAACCCTTATCTTTTGAAATGGATGTAAAAACTAGTAAATGTTATGATGCTTTCTAAATTATTCAGTTCTACTTTTCGAATATGGATGCTCTTGGAACAATAAAGTATGCTCTTACAAATTTAATATCACTCTTGTGTGAATCATTCATTCATTATGTGAATATCTTAAATACAATTTATATGCAATCATGTATATATAGACTTCTTTAATTCAATTTAACACATTAGTGTGCAACCTAATGAAACAAATGGGAAATCTCATTAAAACAACACAAAAATTAGGGAAAATAGAAATGAGGCAAAAGAGATCTCAAAGGATAAATCCAAATCTATACAAACAAAGGTTTGGAAGAACATTAATGTACAATTATGAATCCAAAAGATTCCAAATATCATCACATGGAAAGTATTGGGAGGAGAGAGAAATTTAGATAACAAGAATACAAATGGGAAATACTTTGTCGGGAACATCAATGGTCATTAAGGGAATAGGATGTTCGGAGAAACAATACAAGGTTGAAATTCAAGTACTACAAAGAACACATGCCATCAAGACCTTGTCTTGAACCAATCATCAATAAACATATAAACACATTATCACCATAGCGATTTACTTGTCCCATACCAAAATTAGATGTGTGTGCATGCATACATATGAAAGTTAAAAAAACAAGAATTTACCTTAGAATTTATTTTTGCATCACCTCACCATATATTATGAGTTCTTGAAGTTAATAAGATAAAAGAACAAGAATAAAATTTAAAAAAATTAAAGAACCTAATCTCCATACTTGAGGGCTATGAAGATCTTTGAGTTAACATCCATTCTCATGTCTAGGGTATGGAAATATTCATTCCTAAAATATATAGACATATGCAAGTGAATCAATGTTTATATATAACTTTAGAATAAAAAATACTAAAATATAGAAATGACAATAAATATGAGTGTTTGACTACACTGGTTGTGTTGAACATTGTGAAGAAATCTCTATGAAATATATATCATAGAATATGTGTAGTAGTTGAATCTATTTGCGTGTGTCTTGTGATGAGACCAAGTGGAATATTTTGTGAAACACCATGTGATTGCTTTTATATGAGGCAATAATAGAATGTCTTGGAAGCCTTGAAAATGAGGATAAAACAAGTCATAAATAGGTGGCCCCTTTTGAGGTTCGCATAATGAACTTGTGAATCACATTTCTAAAAAGAAAAGGAGTTATGTGTGTCGTATGTGTAATAGGTAAATAAAACTATAATGTAACATAATATGATATCATAGTGCAATCATGTATATAATAAGTAAAATATCCTTATGTATGTCTAAACTTATAAACAACATAAACACAATGGTAGTGCCCTAAGTGGGAAAATACATAATATATGTGAGCTCAATAGAATAATGGCCCAAGATGGAAAAAATATAATACATGTAATCTCCAAAATATGATAATATTCAAAGGTAGAAAATTAAAACATTATAAGCTTGATAATAAGATAATTCCTTGAGGTGGGAAAGATATAATCAATGTAAGCACTATATAGCGTACTTCTTAAAGTAGCCTTGAGATATAATCTAATTTTATGGGAGTATAATCACCTAAGTGGGAAAGATAATATCATTATCATCAAATGAATAGGATGCTCCACAATAGAAAATAATATATAAACATAGCCACAAAATACATGATGCTCTAAGTTGGAAAGGTAAAATCAAGTTTCCTTTCCACCATACATGCCTAATATATATCATGGAAAATGTAGTAAATGACACGAAACATGATGAAGATGATGCCATAAATTACAAGGACATAATCGAATGAACATATTGGAAACCATTAGTTTACATAGAAAAAGATAAAGGAAAATATTTTCATGAGATAGAATAATAAGTGAAATTGAACAACTAAGTAAAATAAGAATAGATAAATATTAGGAAGGAAAAAAAATAATGGGGATTCCTTTTGAATTGAAAGAAGTAAAATTGTTCTAATTGATCCACGATACCCAATCATTATCTAAAGCTATAAATTTTGTCAAGTGTGGCATTGGATTTTCCTTAGTAAATGGGATAGTTGTTTGGATGAGTTGATAAATGCATTGTATTTTATTTTACAAGGCGTAGACACTAACATTTCTTAACTTATACTTTGGAAGTGACAAGTTTAGTTATGCTCCTTCTTTAAGACAAATGCCAAAATTCAAAATCCAACCAATATATCTCTTTAGCTCTTTCGTGATTTTTCGTCTCCACACCATGCTTTATCATAAATTCAGAAATATTTTTTAATCAAAGTAGAAAATCATCCATGAGCACCATTATATAATTCTCTTATTTAAACCACATGCTTCATATCAAGGACTATACGGTTTGGTCAATATATGTTATATGACCCTAGCGACTTGTATAGTCCTACCCTCTTTAATCTTATGACTTCGTTTTTAATTTAAATATATTTATTATGTCATTTCATCTTTCTAGGGTTGTCCCCATTTTGATGTTTCACCTACCAAAGGATATATAAGAAAATCAATATCAATGTATAACTCATCTAGAACTCTTACAAGCTACTATTACAAATATCACTCTTAAAGCACTCAAAATTCTCATAAATCAATTGTGCATCGATTACGAAACCACTATTTCATTTATGAATCACTCAACAAAGTCAATGATTCTATCTTCCTACATTTCCAAGTATACAAAGGCCATACTACCAAGTCTTAGCAAGATAAAAGTCATTATAAGCATTTTCAGAGGGTTTCAAGGGACAAAGGGTTAGGTCACATAGTTAAAACACACTACACCACACTACTACTACTACCCGGATACATTATCTATTCTATATTTATCCTGCTTTTTTATTTCAAGAGACATGATGGAGCCCATAAGGGTTTCAATAATATCACACTCACACTTGGATAAGAATATGGGGAGTTACATGAGGTTTAATCACGCACAAGGGCATGTAGTGTAATAAATGGATTGGTTATGTGGGTTCAACCACCAAGGGTAGTCCAAAATCACAACACATGATTTATCCTTTTGGTTATCTAATGCTTTGATGAAGGGTATTTTAGGTGTCTAGGATTTCCAATTTGTTACAAGTGATTACATGTCATCTCGAGGTTGAACAAGAAAAAGCATCATATAGCAAAGCACATTTCCGAAAAGTGGAGAACAAAAGAAGTTTTAGAGCCTAACTATAAAAGTGTATAAGAATGTATATCTCCAGTTATGACCATACATTTCCAAGGCTACACCATACAAAACTCCTACAATCCTACACCAACTTTGTTTCCACTTCTAACACCGATAATAAAGCATCTACGGTTTAAAATATGCATTTTCCACTTGTCTCGCACACCCATGGATATCTTTTTTTTTTCTTACATGTGCATCTAATTATTCATATACTCTCGTGTATTTGACATATTAATTCATATTTTATCATTTTGCAAGTATGGATGGTTATGAATTGATTAGGTCTTAATAATCTCATGTAATGAACCCTTACATAATATTTTTTATTGTGTGTATTTTATAACATAATTTAATCAAGGTGTAAACATTTGGTGAAACCTAATTTAAAATCAACTCCATTATTTAAATGTTATTGGCCCTAGGATTTCTTATTCTTCACTTGGTGTATTCTAAATTGAGGCCTTATCTTCGTTGTCATCATCAAATATTATATGATATTTTTTTCAAACCTAAGGGACCACTCCCTCATTCTCACATGGGCTACTGTTTATTTAACTAGGTCTATACCCATGCCCCATCTAACAAAGGGGTTCTCTATGATGTTTTCACTTTCTTAATGATTGGTTATATTCCTACTTAAATTGATATACAAGTTGAACATATTCCTCCCACTCTGCAATATCCACCCCACTTTGCATCCTCATCTATGACTACTAAAAATAATGTCATCATCGCATGATGTTAAGAAACCAACTATGGGAATCCCACCTTTTCCCCCACCACCCATGGCTCCCTTTATTTTTTTAATGTGCCTCTTAAATGGGTTGATACATTCGAGTAATTAAATAACATCCCCACTAAGATATATTTCCTATAATTATCACGAAATGGTACCTATTTATAAGTAAATATTACAACAACCTACTGATTTTGCATCTACTATGGACATATTCAAAGTTATGGATAAGGAAATAACATTTACTTTGAATGATATCCCTCTTTGATCTGATGTGGATCCATGCTCCCCTATTCTTATTATAACAAAAATTCAAGGATTTCTCTTTCAACTTGTTTTAATAAAAATGGTTCTAGTCTCAATATTTGTCTTGGTTATTTACATAAAAAGATGAGGGTTCCTCTTGATATGAACTGAAGATAAGAATAGGATGCACTTGGTGGCTTGGGACAAGGCATGTAACAACAAAAAAGTTGGAGGTGTTGGCATCAAAAAAATTCGTACTATGAATGTTGCTCTTGTCTCTAAAATGGGATGGCGACTTGTGAAGGAAGAAAAACCATGGACCAATCTCATTAAAGCTAAATATCTAAATCAAGGAAGTACTATGGACTACCTTAATAATGTCAGTCACCCATTGGGATCTATTTTTTGGAAAAATATTGTCAAGATCATGAAAGAGCTTATGCTACAAAGTGTAAATGGACATTGGGCACGGGTGATAGCATAAGTTTTTGGAAAGATAGCTAGGTTGACTTTAGCACACTTTCAAATAATGAACACTAGGAACAACTCAAAGACAACCTTATTGCAGCATTGGGACAGCAGGTCTGTGACTACATTCAAAACACTAATGGCAAAACTGCATTGGAAAAACCTTGAGTCCTTTACCCCAATTCACAAGGAGCTTCTTGGGGATCTTCAAACCACTCTGAATCTCATACCCATTAGTCAAACCCAAAATCAAGATGAATTTAATTGGGTTTCTTCTTTTGATGGAAACTATTCGGTGAGATCAGGGTATTAGTTGTATGCCATGAACTTATTAGTAACTTCCCTTGGAACAAGATTTGGTTCAAAGATCTTACCCCAAAATTAATCAATTCCTTTGGTTTGTGCTCAATAAAGGCATACTCACCATAGACAATATCATCAAAAGAGGGTCCACCATGCCGAACAGATCTTTATCACTATAAGATGGATAATGAAACTATCCAACATCTTCTTCTTCACTGTCCAGTTGTTAGTTCTCTCTAGAATCTTATCTTTAACAGGTTTGAAGTCAAATGGTATTTTCCAGAAGATATCATACAAGCCTAGCTACAATGGAAACCTCCTTTTAAGCATTCTCTTCTTCGCAGACTGTGGAAAATTATTTTCCCTCACACCATCTGGAGAATCTGGAAAGCCCACAACTTGATCATTTTCAGAGATACTAATAGGACCATTAAAAGTATCCTCAATGAAATCACAATGGCTACAAAAGAAAACATCTTGAAATTTAAACCTCCCAAAAATCCATATATCCACAGGAGGAGGTTATATATCTTAAGGCATGGAATATTGATATACAACAGTGTATTTCCCCCATTCAAAGCATTGACATGTATCTTTGTACAATGGATTCCCCCTTCTGAAGGCTGGTATAAGTTGAACTTTGATGGTGCCTCCAAAGGCAACCCTAGTCTAGCCGGAGGAGGTGGTCTAATCAAAAATCACAAGGGTCATCTTATTGCAGCATATGTTGGTCCCATGGGTAAGCAAACTAACCACTACTCTGAGGCTTTAACTTTGCTCTCAGGGAATCAGACTTGCTAGGAATCTCAACATGGGAAACATCATTATCAAAGGTGACTCAATGAACATTGTCAATATTCTCTCTAAGTCCCTAACTCCTAGTTGGACCATTAGAGAATTCATTAATGAAGCTCATAATTTATGCAAAGGTCTAAGTATCATTTTCAAGCATGTGTATAGAGAAGGAAAATATATACAGATTCACTTACAAATATAGGAGTTTGTATTAATGATTATAAGGAATGACATGACTTCAATGACACTCCCACCAAAGTTAGAAATATCATTTCAAATGAAAAAAACTCTCATCAGTACTTCTTAGTCGGTGTTGTCAGCACGTGTGTAATCCTACAGTAATATCTCCATGGCAATTCGAGCATGCCTGAATTTATTCTTCCATGATTTCAAAAGCGTGTGCTCTTTTCATACCGAGCATTTTAGGAGATGGAACCGTGTTTTATCCTGTAACATAAGGATACGAGGTTGTCCAATGGGTCATTAGTGCTGGTCGTAACTTTCGATTCGGTTCATCGAAATCTCATAGGGTTTTCATAATGGGTGGTGCCCCTTGTCGAGTAGAACCTATCTTCGACCCACAATGGCAGGATCAGATTGAGCTCTGGGAGACCATAAATATGGAGGGCTTCACCGATTTCATCTAACGCATAAAAGGGCATGACCAATATATCTCTTTACAATTTGTGGTGAATTGGAAAGACCGTAACATCTCTTTCAGAGATAGGGACTTTCAAATCACTGAAGAATTCATCTCATTTATCATCTAGGCTAAGCATGGAGGGGAACAAATTCTTTAGGAACAAAATTGATAAGGAAGCTAGAAGAAAATCTCTTTCTAGACAATGGAGAAAAGCTCGACATAAAAAAGGAAGGCATTCTAGTTTCTTCTATCCCACAACCATATGATGAGGTGACACGTATGATGGTGTGTTATGTCACATTAGAGGGAAGATTCTCCACCATTCCACAACATCACTTGGTCCTGCTTAACCACTTTAGGCATGAGGTGAAGGTGAGTCTCTCCTACTACATTTTTCAATTAATGGAAAAGTCTATTCTAGAAGTTCAGGGTCACAAGAGGACTATTCCTCTTTTCCAAAGAGTCATTTATCTCATTAATCAATACATGTCTAATGTTTTTTCCAACGACCCCTACCCTGCTATGGTTTCTCCCCTTCCCAAACAAACTCGCATTCACTCCAAAAACCCCATGTACCGTGACTCGTCCGGAACCATGACCTATAAGGATTCTTTCAAGTAACAAGAAAGACAAGGAAATTTGTGGCATTAGTGGAAAGACAAATAAATATTGGTGGAAGATAGCCCTCCCACAGTTCTTCCTACCATGGAAGAAGGATCTAGTTTGGAAAATAAATTCAACATGCAAGCTGATATTGTTAAAACCCTTGAGGACAATGTAGACTTTCTGCTTCAGTATACTATTAAGGAACAAGCTTCAAACCCTAACACCAGCCTCAAAGAGGAAATTTTCACCTGGAATATAAGATTAAATCTCTGGAGGAAAAACACAACAATTACTTGGCTATGCACAGTGTTATTCTAGATCTTATGCAAGTCCACATCCGCCAAATTTGTGACTCCAGTGGCATCTCGACTCGGCATGGAAGAATGGCAAGATTACAAGAAATTTTAAGGCTACAAACTGGGACCCCACTATCGCCATAGCCCTAAAACTCTACCAGGATTTCAGGGTTTCTTTAAAAGTTTTTAACAAATCTGTTGGTTAGTGTTGTTGACTCCTTGTTCTCAATGTAATTATTTTTTTGCTATTTTATATTCTGATTTTGTTGTTGTTGGTTCGATGTTGGGATCTATGTAGGTAGATGGCCCTTGCCTTTGTTTTCCCTATTTTTTTCTCTTTTGGCTGGGGTGTGGACCCCATGGATCAAAAAACCACACTATTATACTTTTTTAATCTTGGTTATTGAGCCTCTGGTTGTAACCTTGGGTAAGGTCCCTCCAAAACCTTTTACCAATAATATAAATAAATAAATAAAAGATAACGGTTCCTATGTACATGATTGATATAAGCTGTCCTTTGTTATACATGGCTATGATAATATCAAATAATCTACATTCAACATTATTACTCTTGATCTCTAGTATGGTCCTAATAGTTAACCATTACATTTCACATCATGGATATGGATTTACATTATAATATTCTCGTAGGTTTCATTGGATCCATGGTATACAAGTAGTTTTGTCTATTGTACATCAATGTGTCAAATTCATACATGATGGTTGTGAGTATATTATCATTACTAACCCCAAACCTTTCAAATCTTACAAACTTGACACATATACTTTTCAAATGCCTATTATTACTCCTTCTCAACTTATACTTATGGGTAAATTACCACCTATTTTGTAGGATCATCTAGTCACTAAATTGACACTACTACTCATAAATCACCATTAATTGAACAAAATACATGTTTAGATTATAAATCTCACACCCACTCTATTAATTATGCTATTGTTAGGTTGTGGAGCCTGTTTTCATGTGTGAAAGTGTTGAAGACTTTACACTAAGAGTACTGTACACTTTCCATAATTGTCTCGTCAATGTTTGGGGTTGGGCCGGGCCTCGAACAGGGGTCCGGGGCAAAGCCCCAAAAAAATGTTTGGCCTCTAAACAAAACATACCCGATATAGCGGAAATGTGTTTTTTCTCATATGGGCGGGATTTTTGACTCATAGGTTTATGGGACATTTTTTTCCCATGGTTTTGATACCACGGTTTTGTAAACATGCTTAAGAAGTTGTCTACTTATGTGGTTTTTACATATGGTAGGTATGATGTAACATTACGAGATGTGTTTTGAATTCGGATGTGAATTTGTAGAGTTTGTTGAGCATAGCTCCAAACAGAGATCGGGTATTGTATTGAGAGAGCGGTGGCTTGTAAGAAAATATGAGCAAGTGATTCTTGGTGGACATAGCCCAAATTGGGTGAACCATGTTAAATATTGTCTCTTTTTGTTATGTTATTTTATTCTACAGTTTTATTTGAGATCTGTAATATTTTTACGCATATTAGTTTATATTGTTGCAATTCTGTGAGGGATTGCTCGCATATTTTATCCCTTATTTCCAAACAATTGGTATCGAGATCCTGGTTTTGTTTTGGAAGTGTTAAATCATAGGAAATTTTTAGCTTGAGTTAAGGTACCTTAACTTTATATGCTTGATTTAATTTTTAGTGACTTTATCGCAGACGAAGCATATACGGTTAAGGTACCATTTCATCAAGACAACTTTGGAATAAGAGAAGTTGAAGTCGGGAAGATTCATACTAGTCATAATCCTACATACATGATGACCAAGGTGGTCACAATGGAAAAAATGAATTTTTTTTCAACTTTGGTTGGTCTTCACGGAAACTAGTGAAGGGTTAAGAATCTTTCTCGAGAGGAAAACTAGTCTCTAAGTGGGAGATTTTTAGGTTGTGGAGCTTGTTTTCATGTGTGAAAGTGTTGAAGAATGTACACTAAGAGTATTGTACACTTTCCATAGTTGTCTTCCGGGGTTTGGGGCTAGGCCAGCCCCGAGCGAGGGTCTAGGCGTAGCCCCCAAAAAAATTGCCTTGAAACAAAACGTGCCCAATATACCGGGAAATGTGTTTTTTCTCATATGGGCAAGATTTTTGACCCATATGTTTATGGGACGGTTTTGGCCCATGGTTTTGATACCCACGGTTTTATAAATTTGCTTAAGTAGTCTACTTATGTGGTTTTGTGTATATGGTAGGTATGATGTAACATTGCATATGTGTTTAGAATTCGGGTGTGAATTATGTAGAGTTTGTTGAGCATAGCTCCAAACATATCTGGGTATTGTATTGAGAGATTGGTGGCTTGTAATAAAATATGAGCAAGTGATTCTTGGTGGACGTATCCCAAATTGGGTGAACCACGTTAAATATTGTCTCTTTGTGTTGTGTTATTTTATTCTGCACTTTTATTTGAGATCTGTAATATTTTCTGCATATTAGTTTCTATTGTTGCGATTCTGTGAGGGATTGTTCTACATATTTTATCCCTTATTTCCTAACAACTATATTTCATGCTCCTAATGTATTGGATAATACAATGCTATAAGACAATGTTGATAATTATATTTTGGGTAGTCCGTGTAGATACTATTTCACTTATTGATGATAACTTACACAAGATAAAATTTAACCTTATTGATGAAGACAATTCTATGATTAATTCTCTTTTCATTTCCATTATTCATGGACATTATTAGATTAAATATGGCATACAATAGACCACACCACTATAGAGAAATATAGGCCTAATTGAATCTACTAGAAATTATATGGATGACCCTTTCCATGCACCTATAAGGTGTTCTTGTGTTTGAATTAATTATTCGTAATTATCAAAAATGGGAGAAGGAGGCCCATGCACCCAAACCCATTTTGTAATTGTATTTGAAATACGATTGTGAAGAAGGAATGAAATAATCATTCCTCCTATAACTTGTTTTAAAATATGTTAACTATATCTCGTATCTGTGTAAAAGTCTTGTAAACCTACGGTAGAATATGTAGAAATTAGAAATTTGAGTGAAATTTCCTCTCGAGAATGTATGAAAAGGTCAAGATCGTACCATGGTCATGAATGTTCGTATGGTCTTGACCATGTTTGAATTCTACCCCAATTTAGTACTTGTAACCTTTTTTGAGGATCTAAGCCCTATAATGATATGTTCATGCATCTTGTAATCTATGTCCATTTGTATAAATACCTCATTAAATGCTTTCTATTTTAAGGTTTGTGTGATAAAAAATTTGATTACATAACTCAAATTAATAGATTTGTACCCATGTTTTATATTTTGATAATCTATAAGAGGATTCGGAAGGTTGAAGTGATGGCCATTATTAAGAATCTATACTTGTAAAAGGGGTTGTGCATGATGGCAGCCATGACATAGAAAAGAAGAAACATGCAACAATAAATAATCAAGAATACGTGTGTAAAGAAACTAGTAGTGTTATAAAATGATAGTGATCATGTCCTACTCCATAGTAAAATAAGTGTGTACTTAATATAGTAATTGTCACATCCCATAATTTATGTCTTTTTTTTTAAATGGATAAGTTATAAATGAGGGGTGGGTTACGAGAGCAGAGGATAAAATCTATTGCATAGCTGTATATATAGCCACACGTGTCCATGCATATCCTGAAAAGGATTTTCACACTCACTTGTAGTTGTATGTACATCCTCACAACAACGCTTGTCACTCCACACTCGTAACATACTTTGCATTTACAACATATTCTTGTTTGCTTTAATGTTAAATACCCTTGCTTTGTTGAGTATGTTGATGTGGTGCATAGTTGGATTGTTGGTTACTATAACTTTCCTTATGACTATGTTTCGATATGTTTGTGTTCGGTACTACTATCGTGCATAATTATAGCTCAGTACCATTTAGAACATCTAAAGGCATTTATAAAAGGGATATGCAAGAAAAATGGAGAAAGGTGATAAAACTAACATGGCTAGACATGATTTCATATTGTATAATATTATCGAAAACAAATTAGAATGTAATATCTTTTTATGATTTCTTTATTGACACGTCTATTTGCTACATTTAGGCTCTCAAAGGTTGTTCATACAACACATGAACATGACTCTTTTCATGTACGACGACATAATGTGAATCGTAAAAAAACTAAACAAGAAATATGTAATTAGCTATGGTGCTACAAGCACTATTTATATGTGTTCTAAGGAATTCTAAGCCAATTACAATATATATGCTACCCGCCCAAATATACTCCTCAAATTTCCTTGAAGCCATTATATTGTGAAAGTATGTCTTACTCCTTTCATTAATATGTGGATGGAAATTTTAGTACATATATATATTGGTGATTTAACTCTCTCCAACCTCGATGGTATTATGGCTTGATTATTGAAAGTTTTGTCGAATAATCAATCAACCAATCTTAGTATTATTAGAATGTATTAATTAAAACTTGGTTTATCTAAAGTGTAATGGTGGTTTGATTGTTTCATGGATCATGGAACCCTATGCAAAGTTTTGATTTACTCCACCATGCATTATTGTGAATAAAGTTTGAATTTGGTTGGTTGACCAAAACTCGAAATTAGTTCAAGTTGCATGAGCTAAGGATATATGCATTGGTTGTTATTGTATTGCTCTAGCTTGAGTTTAGAGGCAAGAGGGAAAATTATTTAATCCACTATTGTGGCACTATCACATTTAAACACATTTAATGGAAATAAAATCCTTGGAAATCACGAGACTTCCTTAAGAAGAAAAACACATTCAAGGATGGATGGCTTTTGCATTACTTAGGGATAATGTTGAAGCTCGAATAGAGAGCTCTACGAGGAAGACTAGTGATTATCCATTTTTGATCTATATCTTTTATTTTTTAGAAGAAAATACCGAGATTCCAATAGTTGTTATTAAAGGAATTTTAATACCAAGCTTTGGGAATGATTGGGAGGTTTTTCGGTGATTCAAACTAGTGGGTTCAAGGAAAGAAAGGGGAAACTCGAAAAATAATATGAGTAATTGTGAAGAAAGGTGGCCCACATTTTACTAAATCACAGGCATTGATTATGTTTCCCTTTTCTAAAATTTTTATTACAAAATGAATGTATGAATCTTCTTGGTTTAGTTGTGTATTTTAATTAAGTTGTGTGGTCATTTGGGGAGAACGTGGTGATCTACAAGGATATTTGTTGTTTATTTTTAAGCTTGAGTGTATCGAAAGTGCCTTTCTATTCTACATATTCACCCGGTCTCTTTTTCTATCTTTTTCTCTTGAATACTTGTATGGGTATTGTTCAGTCCTGTGAGGATACGGGGATTGAAAATCTTTAGTTTCACTTTTTAATGCCGAAATATATATATATATATATATATATATATATATATATAATAACTTATTTTCTAATGGTATTATACTAATCGGTAAGGGCTTTGGTATTTAATTCGGGTCTGGGGTTTCATCTTAGCAGTTGTACCATCGAGCATGTTCATGGAGCTAGGATATTTGGTGTTATACCTAGTTGGAATTAGTTCCACTGGGTGTTATATTATTTTTTTACATGCTTTGATGACTATATTCAATAAATGGAGGAGATCTCCACGGTATTCGTTGGGTTTGTATCATGTCAAATATTTTTATGGAATCAAATTTATATCTGGGTTCGCATTTTGAGGCTTTCATTTTAATAGGAATATGCATGTAATAAGATGTTTTCCAATTCGATTAAGCTAAATGAAATTTACCTTAATATGCTCGAACTGTTATAAGTTTTGTGCTAGGAAATTCAGTTCAACTTTCGTAATTAACCCTTACCTGTATAGATATGGCAGCATAATATTCTCTACATCATTAACATAACAGGAATCATTCATGCATGATTGTATTGTGTTATCCCCTTTTCAAATTCGATTTATAACTACATTGGTAGTTGAGGTCTTGAAATGATTTAGGAAAATTTGTGGTTACTTTTGTGTCTTTGATACGTATAAGGTAAAAATATACTCAACTTAATCTTATCAAAGACATATATGAAGTGTTACTGAAAGATGTTATTATTTCATGATTATTGGTAGAATTTTTAGTTTAGATGGATCAACGTGTCTATGTTTGGATGATACTTGGATATAAGGGATTGTCTTTTGTATTAAATTTTTCTCATGTTATTATAATGATTTGGGAAAAATATATATGATAATAAAGATGGTGTGCGGAAATTTGAAATATTGTGGTTATAATCTGATTCATTTTTTTAATTGGCCTTTAAGGCACTCAGAATTTAAAGGAAGAGAATAATTCTTTGGAGGATGCAAAGTAAATTATTCTAAGTATATAAGGATTGAGTTCTCTATATTATTATGTTATAATATAATCCTAACATTTCAGTATCTCATTAGTATTGTGTTATATTTGTTGTGTAGTATTAAATCAAGCAGATTAATACAATTATTTTGTAATTATAATGTAAGGCAATGAGTGGCGTAATTCATGCCGATTATGGGTGAACCTGACCATGTTATCATTTTTCATATTTTAGGTTGTAAGGTATCACATAAGGAAAAAGGAAGAAGTGAATTGACTTGCATGGATTATCTATACCTAATCTTCATGAAAATGATGTAATATTAATTCATCTAAACTGAAAGATATACTTTGCACTTGTATTTAGATCAGGAGAAAAATAATTTGTAAAGGCAAAGGTCTGGAGTTATTTTGTGTTCATCTATAACAAGTCACTTGTGACTTTGTAATTGGAATTTTCTAATATTGATATGAATACATATATCGGGATATTCGAAAATTATGATTGTGTTTGAAAGGTATATTCATATTGTTTTATTTTAATTAGTATTACCGATTTTAGGGGTTAAGCTGGTTGACTCCTACCCCATAAATTTAGGTGAAACATTCAAATATGAACTTGATATGCAACCACATAATGAACTTAGTATTATCCAAGTGATGAATGTTAAGCCTTACGATAAAATATCATATCATAATAGATAAAATTTTATTATAATTTATTTTCTCAACGAGATGGGTTATGTTATATAAAAGGGAAATAAATCTTGCCTCGAGTAATTATTTTTATTAAAATAAGGGAATTCTTATCAATTAAGGGGTTGTTTCCACACTTACCCTAATAAGGTTGTAAAGACATAACCACAAGTATTTGTAGTTCTAACACTTATTTGAAGACTAAACATAGGACCACTTAGAAGTAATTCTTCTTATGCAACAATTTGTGAAACCTACCTTTTGATGATTTGATGATATGGTAAAATGTGAAATTAATGCTTATTGTGGGAAACATTATGTTATAGACTTAAAAACCTTATTGGAACATGTCAACACTACCTAGATTACTATGATTGAAGAAGAGAGGAAAACATAAAATATTAGCTTATAACAAGAAGGTAAATTAAATGTTCTAAATGAGGATTAATAACATTATTGGATTATGAAGGGGACTATGGAAAAACTAGTTTAGGATTCTTGTAATCACAATTCACATAACTGGTATGGGACTTTTATGGGAGTTGTTATTTCTTGAGTGCTACCTAGCTTGGAATGATTTGATATTATTAAATGGGAAGAAGGAATATATATCGATGAAGAGGATAATGTATATAATGCTTTCACATATCATATGTTGATTTTTATCATTTATAAACTCTATATGAATTATAAATGAACCTTTGGAGCACGTAAAAATGGAAATCAATATGTGAAAACTATTGAGGACATTATAGTCTTTATGTGTGATGAAAAGTCAGATTTAGGGTTCTTGCAATAAAGACTCCCTCGGGTGGTATGGGACATATGAGGAGGTAAAAATTACATGAGTCCTACTCATGGTTTGTTTTTTACTGTAAAGAGAGTCTTTTAAAAGGAATATTAATGAATGCATCTTAAGTTGTTAACTATGAACATAATAACTTAAGAAATGGAAAATAATCCTTATAATGAATTCAGTGAAGGAAAAGTTCCTAATGAAGAATTTTCCATCATAGTAACCGAAAGTATGGAAAACATTTCTCGAAACTTTGATCAAATTAGTGTAAGCTGTTGATTACACTGTCCCGATTCACCAAGATCTAAGATGTAGGATTCCCAATGGGATTCAATGATTGAGTTCTAGGTATGCACTTAGAAAACATTACTTGATTTTCAATTCTTTAAAAAAGGAAACCAATAGTATACTTTTATACACACTCGTAAAGAGTAATCTATGAGCGATCGATTCATCGACCGTCTCATGTAGCTACACATGGTTTATGACAGCTATCGGATGGATTAAATTTTGAATTTATGCTAGATTTAAATTTTGGGTATTTAAATTAGTGAAGCATGAAGTTAATATATTAAAAAAATCTAGTTGAGAAGCATAATAAAGAGGTGTTACAATAATCATGTTATATAAAAATAGTAGTGTAAGCTAGATACAAAAACATAATAGAAACATTGGTGTGCAATCAAGTAATAAAAAAAAGTAACAACATAAAAATACAAGCATGGATCCAAAATATAGGACACCCAAAGTGTTACAAGAAAATCAAAATAGAAGGTTTAATGTGCAAAATCAAAGAAACAAGTGTATACATGTAAAAATAGGCATGAAGCCACAAACGTGGAACACCAATTGTTTCATAAGACAATTAAATTCCTCATGATGTATAAAGAAAATAGTAATATCATCATAATTATAGAACTCCACACAATAAGAAATCAAGGAATAAATCCACATAAACAAATAGTGACAACATTATAGAAAGAAAATCTAACTAGTAATAGAATAACAATAAAGATAGTAATGATAAGTTAGCACTACACAAGACACATGTGTTAGTTCCATGGATCTAATAGATAGAAATAAAACTTTTGTATCTAGCATGATGAGGAAGGTGTAAAGTAGCATGTAATAAAACAAATGTACCTATAAAGTGTGGAGGGATGTTCCAAACAGAGTAGTGTAAAGAAGCCAACTAGTTCCCATCATTATGTAACAATTTGTGAACTTCCGACATCAAGCTCAAGATACCTCGTGAATTCATGTGTGTAAATAATTGATAAGTTATGTATCATATCAATATATTCAACATCATGTATAAAGTAAAAAAATATCTAAGAAAACTAAAATAGGTCCTACTTTGTATTTTTTCTCATGTGTGAATGTTTATTGTATTATGTGATTATTTCAATGTTTTGTAGTGTTTTGAAAATAACTATGTACGAGAAACAAGAAACCACAAGAGCTATCTCGGGGAATTCATGAAGAGGCGTGTTATGTGTAGTAGGAAAAGGGGATGTGATTCCCTTGAGAGGAAGAAGGGACTAAGGATGTTCATGCATGTGCCATTTAGAATCCATGTTATGTGCCCATGGAGAGTGAGGGTGAGAAGGCCCATGATAAATAATCAACAGGAAATGTAATAAAAACAAAGGTTTGGGTAACTATGCTCTTTGATAATTAATATATATGTTGAGGATTCGATAGAAAGCCAAGGGAGTGGGGTGATAACATCCATAAAACCAATGTTGAAATTCTATAGGAAATAAATATGACCGTTGTCAAAAATTATGTATGAAAAATAGGAATGTCTATGTGGAACATAGGGGTGAAATAAATTATGACGATGAATATGAAAATAATAGATAGAGAAACATATAGCCAAAAGTAATCCATATAGGGAAAAATAAGGATAGAGTTAATGATGCATTTTTTTATTAATATAATTAGGTAGATCAACTAGAAAGAGTGATGTGACTAGGGTGATAATAGTGATCACATCCCTGAAAGCAGATTCAAAACAAAGACATCCAGCGGATACTTATGGGCATACAAATTTGGGATAAAAATAATGAGCATTGGGAGGGTCTTTATGAATAAGACTTGCACATGCGCGGACAAATTCAAATCAAAGTGCTTAAAAAGATATTGATGGGCATTCAAGGCTATACAAAGTATAATGATGATTTAGAGTGGTTTTACCTTAAGATTAAAGCCGCACATGCGGGAAATATTATGCCTATAATGACTATTAAACAATGTTTTACTGATTCTCAAGCCCGTGGTAAGGCTAATGATGATTTGGAGTGGATTTCAAAGGAGGTCGATGCTCGCTAATGCGGGAACTCACGGGGTCGATCAACAATAATGCGGTCATTCGTGGGAAGTGCCATGACAAGAATGAGATATACTATACATTTTTCCCATAGCGTGAGTAAAAACAAAAGCAAAGCGTAGCACCGTGGGTCTGGCGAATTTCTCAAAGGGATTTTGAAGTTTACATTGTCAATTATTCAAAACCCGTGAAAATGGGAGGAGCTCCATGCGATCGATCCGGATCGATCCCGTCTGACGGATCCTGAGTGGAAAAATAACGAAGAGCTTTGGAATATTCTAAACAAGGGAGGCATCACTAATTTCATTGAGAAGATACAGGGTCACAACCAAAACATCTTCGTTCGAGTTCAAAAAGGACTGGAAAGACCGTAATGTTGAGTCTGGAGGACAAAAAAATTTGATCAATGAAGAGTTAATCACCGAAGCTCTTGGCCCGGGAATGGATGGGTACCGATTTTTCAATAAAAGAATGGATAGACTGGTGAGGAGAGGAAATTTGTGGAGGGCAATGAGAAATTGGTTTTTGTCACGACGTGTCTATAAGTCAACTCTATCCCTCCACCTTTCGACGAGGTCACCCGTATAATGGTGAGATACATTTCTCTTGAGGGGAGATTTGTCACAGCACCCTTAAAGCATCTCGTGTTTCTCAACCACTTCGCGGGAACTACACAGTATGTTTCCCTCATTATTTACTTAACTCTCTTGAGCGCTCCATCTTGGAGTTCCAAAAGCATGCGTGAGCAGTCCCGTTGCATCAAGGGCTCATTTTCTTGTTGCATAAGTTGTGCCTTCTCAAGCTTCCCGGCTTCCCTATCTCCCCCATCTATGTTCCTTCTTTCCCCACCACCACCGCGGATACCACTCCCTCTATACCCTTTACTACAGTTTGCTTCCCCTCTACCTTCCTTCTCGTCTCCCCTGTCATCCCCCACCTCTACCCCCACCCCTTTCACCTCCACCTCGAACAGGCCTAGAACTAGATCATCTAAAAGGCTGAACCTGGAAACCCCTGTTTCGGGGAATGTGCCTCAGGACTTGGAGGTTGCCCATAATCTCCTACACATTAGCAGTACGGGTTCTCAGGAGACACACGTTGAGAGCTCCATTAAAAGGATAGAAGCATTAGAAACTGACATGTTGCTGCTGAAAGAGGAAGTAAAACAATTGTCTAAGAAAAAAGGTAAGAGAATGAAGGAGGAGGAGGCTGATATTGACAACAATCAAATGGAAGATATCTACAAAAAAATTTACTCCCTGGACAACAGACTTGGCAAAACTAAGACTCGCCATGATTATAATATGGCTATTTTTAATGCAATTGAGGAGTTTATTGAGCAGCACGTTCGTTACATCTCTAATCTCAATGGTATACCAAATTACTCTTTGGGAACAGAGATAAAGAAAGGAAACAAACAATCCAACAATTTGGATAATCTGACCGACTGCTCATATGATGGCATTGGCTATGTTCACCTCCTGGTAGAATATCAAATCCAAAATTTCCAAAGCCGCCAAGAAATAATTGTGGATCTGCGTTGTTCTTGTTGGCTTTAGTCGTGGTTTTTGCTGCTTTGTTGTTGTTTTTTTGCTACTCTTTTTGCGGTTTCGAAGCTGGTTGGTCATTTTGGGATAATGCTCTTTGATTACACTTGGTTTTATGTCTTATCCGGATCTTGATCCTTCTTGTTATGTTTTTCACTCCTATTCTAGCTTCTAGGCCCCCTTTTTGTATACAAGGGTATAGTCCCTTTTCAAAAAAACTATTTACCAACAATATAAAAAAAAATGAATATACGTAACCAAGATTCACCGATAATGATTTTTTGGTTAAAAGGATGTTAGTGTAGTACATGAGATTCCCTAATGATAGAGAGGGAATAAAATTTTTGGTGGACAATATTTAGTAAATTACTAGGCTATGGGTGTGTAAATAAGTTGTGAGCAATGCAATGTGGCGAAATGTGTAATAAAAGACTGATAGAAGACCCAGTGATAAAAGGCCCATGAGAGGAAACATATGAAATGGTAGAGGGTGTAAGATATTTTTGTTTGCATGAATACCATGTGGGATATGAAATTACTTGAGAGAATGAGAAGGACCAAAAAAATAGTAGGGAATAAGAATCATAATAGATGATCCTCAGTAACTAAGAACCATGGTCACGTGATTGTATGAGGATCAACAAATATAACAATAGGAGCTTAATGGGGACATGGATGAAAAGGCGACAACGATGGGATACGTCTAATTATAACCGGTGGTGGTTGTGAATGAAATTGATATATTGATGTATAATACTAGGGATATTCCAAAGAGAATGTAGCTAAGGAACGCATAAAAAATGTCACATGAAGTAATTAAACTAACAACCAAGAATGAGGTAGCATTAGTTATAAGACCAATCATAAGAGGAAAGGTAATATGCCCCAAGTGTGTAGCATAATTAAAGGTATATTATTATTTTTTACCCAAGGAATCATAATAATTTAAGAGTGCATAAATTATGTGTAACTATTTATTTTATTACCACACTATAGATATGTCATTGATTAACAAATGCTTGAATGTATGGTGTTTTAGAAGAAAACTCACTATTTGGATCAATGTCATGAAAGGTAATAACCGGCTATGGTGGGAAGAGAGAACCCATTGATGCATCAAAAATAGATGGAGGGGGGACCACATGAAAATTAGGAGACCCATAAAAGTAGGGTATTACAAGGTAATGATCAAGGTCATGTTATCAGGACTCATTTTGAGAAAATTTTGATTAGGGTTTATCAGAAAATTCTATAACACCATTATCAAGGAGATCTTGTATAACGTGGCGGAGCTTAAGAAAAATATTCAACACTAATGATATTCACAATGTGTATTAACCTAAAATATCGAGCAAGATGTGCATGGATATCAAGGGGTGGAGGAAGAGAGAAAAGTCATGCAAAATCAACTTTTGAAGCACCATTTGAGAAAAAAATGAAAATAAATGAATTCATGACACAAGGAAATGTGCGAAATAGGTGAGGTAGGAGAAGGGTTCTATTATGCTTATAAGAGTGAGAGGCCTAAGTACCCATATGTAGTGGGCTAGAAAATCGACCCTATTTTACCAAATCGGGTAAAGAAATAACATGATTAGAGGGATAATGGAATCTACTTAGGCAAAGGCAGAGACTATTGGAAATATAATATAAACGATCATAATGATATATGAAATTTGGAATTATGATGTAAAATAGATAATTAGGAGATATCAAAATAAAAATCGTAGGGCCATTAGGGTTTTAGAAATAGTTTGATGCAAGAGTCGGGTTCAACAAATGTTTACACTATAATTATATTCTAATAATTATATGTGTTATAGAAATTAATCAGGGTATAAGGGTTAGTAACAAGTGGACTTTTATGATCTAATTAAATTCCAACATCAATTATACATGACTAGAATAATGCATTCCAACTTGAAATGAACTAAATGATTGATAAGTGATAAGTAATTTATTAAACAATATAAGAGAGAGAGAGAGAGAGAGAGAATTAGCTTATTGAGGAAGATTATGGAATGATCTCAATGTGCTAGAAATGGAATAGGAGAATTTGGAAATCTAGATTTTGTACAAAAGATTCTAGAACTAGAAAAAAATGTAGGTGCGAGAACGTACATAATATGTATGGCCTACCCATGAGCTATATTTTTAAAGACAACGAATGTATGGTTTTAGACTAGGAACAATGAGATCTTAAAATTACTAGGTTATTTTCTTGCATGGAAATGGTGCTTTGTGTGTGTTTCTACAACATCAAGATAACCTATAATAAACTATAAAAATTAGAAACTATATAAACTTGTAGAACCCTTCATTAGAGAATTAACAAACCAAATAAGAAAAACAAGTGTGTGTGTGTGTGTGAGAGGCAAGACCGTACACACCCAAAAATTACATGATGCAACGTGAAAAACATGATATGTCTGCTATGATGATAAAAATATATTTTAAGATAAAATTGAGATTTAAATCCCTCCATCTCTCCTTTACATCCCTCCTTTGATTCAAATAAAACCTTATTCTTTTCCCCCAAACTTCAATTTTTCTTGTAAGACCGATTTTTGTATTTTGAGTGGTGGTTGCGTAACCACCCGGCGATTACTGCACAATCATCACTTTCCAAATATCAACAGTTGTATAACCACCCTGCAGAGGCTGTGCCCGCTGCCTCCTGGAAATACCATTGGTTGTGTGAGACCCTCTAGAAACAACAGAGGTCATGTCACCATCGATGTGAAATTAAAACATGCATTTTTAACGCATGCTTGGATTTGGGAGTGATTTGCTCACTTGTTTCTCAACTGTTTCATCTATTTTTAAGCTCATTACATTCACATTGGAATTATCTTCTTGATCTACTATGTTTAGGATATTTACTGCCCTTTATTTTGATGTGTTTTCATTTCTTGATGGATATAATTTGTTAGACTCATTCTTCCCTAAGTTTTATAAACTATAAGTTTTCACACATCGATGGGTTGGATTTTTCAAATTTTGAATGTAAAGTTATGTTGATAAACTTTTAAGAGGAATTATACAAACATATATATCTTTTCTCTATTATTTTTGCCATATGCTTTCGAGTCATTTCTTGCACCAACCAACCGACGACTCCCTATCACTTTTATTTGTTACTGACCAAGTATTGCATGTCTTAGGATCAATTGGACTTCCTCTTTGGAAGAGGATATAAAATTGAGAAGAAAACAAGAACATATCACCTTCGGGGAAGCTATCACAATTCAATAGTAATTAGGTTGGGGTTATACTTAAATTCTTTGAAGCTTTAAATAAGTGTTATTTGTTGTTATTTTAAATAATTTGTGTATTTAGATTATTAGAAGCGAAATATTCCATCACTTCCTGCATACATTCTTTATTTAGTATTTATTTCAAAGCATTTCTTACATAAATCTTCCCTTGATAACTTCTTCCCTGGCTTATCCTTGTGGATCTTCTTGGGAAATTAGTTGGAGGAAGAAGTGAAGAAATCCCTACACTTCTTTATTATTTATTTCTTTCAATAATTTCTATTTAATTCTCACTGGGAAATTTCATACAAGAAAGAAGAAATTTCTAATGAGAAGCTTTTCCTTTTTGGAAAACTTGAGGTAGAATATTTTCCAGAAGAATTTTATTTTATTTTATTTAGATTAATAACTTTTGAATACATTCTTTTAGAATAACATTGTCAAACAACCCTGCAACAGAGGAATAGCCACATCCGACTACTCCCTATTTTAGTTTATTTAATTAGAAGCAACATTATTTTATTTGTATTCATTTCGTGTGTCTGCATGTTGAATTATTTAATTATTTATTTTATTTAATTCTAGAAATACAAAAATTTCTAGTGTTTAGTTAGTTTCTTTCAATTTATTTCTTCTTTAAAATTTGGTTAGAATACAAAAAATAGAGTAGATGGTTTATTTTGTTTTATTTAATTAATTGGGAATGAATCTAGTTAAGTAAAAGATTAAATAAACTGTCTTTTATTTAAATTAATATTAATTTCATTTTTATTTAAAACTAAGATTCAACTTAGTTTAGGAATCTAAATCAAAACAACGAATCAAGCCATAAAGAATCCATGCTACCTATTCATAGCCTTTGTTTATCCTTTTGAGTGAATCAACTATTAGGAATCCATGCTATCAGTTCTTAGCCCCTAATTATCATCTAGTTTCCTATCAACATTCATCCAGTCTTACACACTACGAATGTCTTAGGATGACCTTAGGAAGTTGAGTACATAGGGCATCCCGTGTCATTTTTTTTGTATAGATTTTGTTGAACACAACGTGAAGGAATAGTTCCTTCTTTTTGTTGTTAGTTTTATTACTATTGTTTTACCTTCCCCCTCTTCCCCTATTTGGTGGGTATTTTTATACCTCCCCAAATATGTCTGGAAGATATTTTGATGGGCCATTTGGCTTTGATAGATATTATTCCCATGTTCAACCTCAACGATCCCCTTCCCTTCCAGGATGGGCTGATAACTACACCAATAACGTGTAAGCCTCCCCTAGCTATATCTCAAATCCTACCAATCATGTGAGGATAGAGGAGGTCAAACAACCCCTAAACATTTAATACAATCAATCAATCCAAATAGATAAAAGAGGTCAAACAACCCCTAAACATTTAATACAGTTCAATCCAATCCAAATAATATGACTTTTACGGGTGAAATTGGTCCCACACTAGGGTCTTGTCAAGACCCCACATTAACATGCAATCGACGGAGGATGGAATTTTTACATGAATCATTGATCCACTTCACACAATAGACGAGTATTTGGAAAGGATAAAGACTCCTACCCTCGATATTTTAAACAATAATGTAAGTGATGGAAGCCCTGAAACTCCTTTTTTAAGGGACATAAGAATACCAATCTCAAACAATTTATAGCAGTAGTATCACATGTCTCCTCAACCAAACCCCACACAACATGCACCCCACAAAGGGAGTAAATACTATCCAAATGATGTTATTTCTACATTATTGTGGGAGGATCAAAGAGCTAGAGAGTTCCTAAATTCCACAACTAAGCGATGCAATAGGGAAGAATATGGGGTATCCATAGATAACAAAGGATACAATCCTTCTATCGACATGCAATCAATGCAAAGACCCTATACAACAAGGTTATACAGATTCAATCGAACCCAGGTGATATTCTCATGGGATTTGGAACACTTGGGATGGGTCCTCACCTATCTTCTGATTACCCTATGCAAGGACTTGTTGGAAATTTTTTCCCATACACCACTCCCAATAATACAAGCTTTTATAACTAAACACCCGTGAATGTATTTCCTAATCTTTATTCCTCCTTACCTTTATATGTACTAAAATTCTCCATAACAAACATGTATCAATATTCTAGCCCATTCCCATAGTATCAAGGAACTCCATATGACTTGGTTGATGCTAGACAAGGCTTATCAAAATCCTCTTCCTCCCCCCCTCATTTGGGAACTTCAATGGTGGAATCTTATGTAATGGGAACTTATGAAAAATATTTTAAAGAACCCTTGACTTCACTATACCAAGTTTCATTCTTCTACTCCCATTACCTAATATTCCTAAGTTTAAAGGAGAGGGGATCCTAATGCTCATTAAGGCCTACACGAATGTAACGTTCCCATTTTAAGACTTTAGAAACAAGGGATTTTTTTCATAACATTCTCTGTTCTAAATTAACATAATTTAGAACACACATTCCAAAGCCAATCAATCTCATAAAAGAAAACCATATGCAGTTGTAAATGACTCGATGAAACACCGATCTCTCATTCCATGACTCGGTATCATACCGATCTCTCATGTTAACTTAATCATGTGTATACCATGTATACTTGGTTCTTTTACCCTTTTAGAGGTATCAAGTGTTTTGTTTAAGAGGCCTATCTAAGTATCTATTACCGATATTCATCTAAAATCCCACTTCTTAAACTAGGTGACATAGGACAATGCAACCAGAGCTTGCAATACTTTGGCCAAAGATTTTTAAACATATTGTTCATGTTTATATTCCTAGATGGCATACTCATCAAATGGAATACGTCCTTCACCCTACTTGATATGTTATCTAGAATGGTCTTCACTAACTTTTGTCAGTCCACTTATTCAAGGTTTAACCCTAGCCAAGGTTAGAAACATGGCCTAGTGTGGAGGATTGCTTATGGTGACTAAGGGTATTTAGACATACTCAATCAAATTATGTTGATTGGGCATGTCTATTTATCCTAAGTCAACATGAGTTGACCCCGACACTAGGTCATGCCCTATCTCTACCTAGGGAAGAACTGTGATCAAGTCAGAATTTATGTTAGTCTAGATGAATAAGCTCGAAAGGGTGTTGAAACATGTCAACTACAACATAGTATCCTCGTGAAGACCCTAGTCTTCCCAAAGGTATTACATTGTAGTTGGTGTGTCAACATTCATCGAGGTTTCCTCATCTGGACAAACATACCTTAGATAGAAAGTTAATGACTTATTAATTACCTCATTAAGGATTAATTATAGTAACCCTACCAAACAACTAGGTTCATTGATCATTAGGGTTCCAAGTTAAACTATAAAAGTAGGTATGTAGATACATCTTCTCCCTAACCATTTCATAAGTTATGTTTTTATACCATTAACATTCTGATTTATGTTTTACATAACAGATCCAACACACATTAAAGAGATGTTTGCTTACTTACTTACTCAAGCCTTAGCTTACATAAGTTCTGAGTAAGTTCTTTTTATATTAGACTTCAATGGAATGAAGTCTAATCCCATTTATTTTCCTTTCCTACATTCCTATTCTGGTTAAGGAATTCTTCAAGAGGAAGCACACCTTCCACTATCCAAAGATAACATTCAGATTCATTCCCAAAAGGTCTTAAGACAAGTCTATGATTAATTACATGGCATTTGTCTTCCCTTTTTCCTTATAGAGGGTTAATGTTCATTTAAAACCTCATAGTACATTGTAAATTAACATCAAGTTTTATTCTCATTCAAACATTTGAATTAAACATAGTCATAGTGTTATAGTTGGATAATAATGCAAGAATGACAACTTATTAAGTTGCATTTTCACTAGAGAGGGTAGCACATCTAGCACCCCTGATCTCTATTTATTCTATTCCAAACCATAAGAGTATGTTACCGAGAAAAGTAGAGAATTTCCACACACTGAATGCCAAAAGGAAATACATCAAGTACAATAAATTTCACATATCTTTTATTCATCAAGAGGATTCATACATTTACAAGTCCAAACACTTCAGACATTCCTAATGTCAAACAACAATAACAAGATCAATTTCAAGTACAACTTTTTTTTTCCATCAAATACATTTCAAGTAATGAACCATATTTCATCATAAAAAGATCCAGTCTCTTTGATAAAAAAATGTAACTTCCTATAAATCTTTTCTCCTTTCATCACTTACGAAGTCCATCTGCAAAATTTACTAGACGGTCGAGTTCATTGAACTGAGCATGATAATCACTAAACATTAAAATGATGTGCTTTTAGCTAATTGTTTCATAAAAAGAACTCTTTGATGTTATGAAACAGTCCTGAGAAATTCAAAAAGACATAGCCATAGGATTTACCATACTCAAATAAAAGAGAGAGAAAAGTGATAAACCATAACAAAAGTAAGATTAGGTCCTAAAATAAACAACTTCAACATTCCATACTATTGTCTTTTATCAAAATAATTAAAACAATAATTCAGATAAGTAACATTTCATCACAATCCCAATATTATTTTCATACATTACTTTACATGTTTCCTTCTCTAGTTAAACCTATTTAACATAAGAAGATAACTATCCTAACTATCTTTTAGGCATAGTTCAACAGTAGATAAAAAAACAATACTTCCATCTCAATATTTCATTCACCTAAATTCATCCTAAAATCTGAGATGTCAATAATCAAAATTAAAAACATAAGAATAAGTTTAGGATGATCCAAACAACATAACTTAAAATGTGTCTCTGATTTGAGTATCCTAATACTCAAACTCAGAATTAGAATCCAATTTAAGTTAAATTCCAGCAACTAAAATAGACCTCATCAAAGGGTAAGATCAAATTAGCATGCAATTGGGACTACACTCAATCCCCAAAAAGATACAACATTACCATCGTTAAGTCAAGAGAGTAGAATGGTAAGGTTTAACAATCAGCTTCAACTCAATCAACCATCCAAATATTTTCTACAAACACAAATATTTACTCAAAATATTTCCAACCAAATGCAATAATCCATCCAATTATTCTCTACTTTAGCTATACTTCCCTAGCACAACCTAAACTCAATCTTACCAAACAGGTCCAGGAGTTGAATAACGGAATAGACCAAAGAAGGAAAACACCTTCATCTAGTTTGAAGTAGAAATAAGATTAAAAAGAGAGAGAGAGAGAGAGAGAGAGAGAGAGATTACTTCCTCATAGTTCTAAGCACGATTAGGAAGAGACCATTAGATAACCAAGAACAATTATTGACAAGCTCAGTCTCTATTGTCCCATACCAAAATCCCAAATAGAGAACTAATTAGGGATCGAATTGAATGTACACAAACTAGGAGAAGAAATAACGATGAACAAAAATCATTCCATTACCCATCAAAATTCAAGGATGCAAGTATTGATAGATTTAATATCCGAAAGGAAAGTAAGCAATTCTTTTACCCAAATACTTAGAAAGGAATAAAAAGATGACAAAAGATAAGTCTGTAACAAACTCATAAAACTCATATCCTTGAAGAAAATGTGTGTGCATAACGATATAGTTAAGCCAGAGCACACATTCCTTTAACACAGAGATACATTTTCCTTAGTTTGTAAAAGAACTTAAAACGAGTTTGATGGCCCAAGGCCAAGAAACAAGCTAACTAAGTACATCAAAAACAATGTCCATAGAACTACCCAGAAGATCAAAATTGATAACAACAATCAAAAAATAGTAAACCAATACCCAAGGGAGTTTTCCCCTCTTAGCATCAAATGCCATAATTTTCATTAGTTACCCAAAACCCTACAGAGTAGAAAACTAAGTAACATTTCCTTATGGGTTCCAATAATCAGGCCTCAAAAACAACAAAGCATTTCCAACGAAAAAGAAGAAGTATACATTTATAGGCTTAAATATATAATTGTATGACTTAAACAAGTCTATGAAATGTTAATCACTTGCCAAGAAAAACCCTACAATTTATTTTCCTAAATAACCCCAAAGTTAAAAACACAATTAAAAATAATACAACAAAACCCAAATTCACAATTATAGAAAAATCCTCTTTCCTAAAGAATCATGAAAGGTTCAATCAAAGTCAAGATATTTAAATAGTTTATCCTCTGAAGTGTTCTCACAGTGGTGAGACAAGATCTCTTAGAACAAGTTCCACAAATTTAAGCAATTGAGTTACAAGTTTTACATAGCTCAAACAAGATTACTAACAGTTTTGACTTCATCTCAGGCTCATGCAGAAGGATTAAAGCATAACCCAACAAATCAAATCAAGAAAATCAAAAACCCAGATCACACTTTTCCTCATACAAGTGGAGTCAAAAAATCATTCACATTAAACAACACAAAAAAATCACATGTAGAGATGATCTAATCAACCATGCAAAAACCAGATTATTCCCAAGAGAAGAGTTCTCTAATGAATCATTTAAGTAAAAGAAAAACAACTTAATGGGTAGAGCCTATCATGCCTGATAGCGCTTCTCCTTCACTGATTCATAGAAGATCTCCAAGCATAACTTCAATAGCTTCTTCCTCTCCATGAAACATCAACAAAACCTTCAACACTTCCCCTTTATTTTTATAGTTTTCACAGTGTCCATTAATAGCTCTATGTTATGCAAGAATAATAGTCATGCAAGAATCGAACTAGGGTTTGAAGAGCATGAAAAAAACCTCATGTAGAGCTCGGCTCGAAAATGAACCAAAAGATCAAAACAACTAAAACCCCTCATGCACCTTCCTAGGCATTTTTTCCAAATTCAAAAACATTAAATGCAAAGGACTGTCAGTTCCCTCCAATTCCCATACCACCGCCATCTCCATATTTAGCAATGACTAAATTTAAATTTTGCATGCAACTAAACTTCGATGGAGGTGCCAACTCAGCCTTCCCTATATTTTCTCATGCCCATGCCAAAGTTGGCAGCACCAAAAGATAAGACTACTTTAACTCACAATAAATGTCTAGAAAACGATGCCACCGACCAACCCAATTACCATGTCATCCCATAGGCCCCCTTAGGTTAGCCATTCCCTTAGTTAGGTTAACATTAATTTAGGAAATTAACATAGGTCCATAGGTAGGTCCTTAGTTTAAGTCATAACATCCTAATTAACAAAAGATTGCAAAGACATAGGTTAGAATTAGCTTTAGGCTATAGTCACTTAACATTAAAACATAGTTAAAATAGGTTCCCAATCAAAGAAAGCATTGAATTATACTAATAAAAAGAAGAACCATCATCAATGTCAAAATTCAAATATATAATAGGATCTGAAGACTTCATTCTTTCCTCAGCACAGTCAAAATCAGAGATCACCTGATCTAATTGACTTGGTCATTATGACCACAAAGTCATGAATTAAAAGCATACCTTGGATCAATGGAATTGATCCAAGGTAATGCTATTCTTGAAATAAGAATTTATGAAAATAGAAACCAAATTTCTCAATTCAAGTAGTGAATTAATTTTGCTTAAGGAGGTGGATTGCTCCATTAAATTTAGCAAAAACATGATCAGAATGTACCTATTCAACAGATGAATTATTTTCTACTACAAACATGATTTCCAAAGTCATAAGAGTACACCGTCTTAAGAAAAAATCACATGTCAATGTTTGTACCTTCTAAAGTAGAAATCATCATAGGTACAGTCATGTTGGGGCATTACATACCTCCCTCCTAAAAAGCATCATCATCCGATGATTAACTTAGTCAAATAAATTCAATCAAGAATATAACCAAATTATAATTATTTCATTCATAAGTTCATAAAGAACCAGATTTGAGAAATTCAAATTTTCATAATTATTCAACATTAAAATAGTTGTTTCAATACTAAAGAATTTAGTATCTTCCCTAAAAATCGGCAAGGTTTATTGATATGATAAGCATAAAATCTTCAAGTTTTATCAATCAACAGAATCAATTCTACTCAAATAAATGTGGAAAAGCAATTTTCATATCTTTGAGGTTTTCTTAGGTTGCACTTTCTTCGTTAAACTAGTCCCACTGGACCTTGCATTGACTTATTTCACGATTTCTTAATTACAATCAAGCGAGTTTCGAGCACTCAAACAAAGTTTAACCACGATTATTCTTGGGTCTTGGACCTGCAAGGAATTCCAATTTAACAAATGTGATAAATTTGAAACGTATTTCTTAAGTAAAGAAATATGGAAAACATCATTAATTTGTGATAAAGCAAGGCGTAAAGCTAAATGATAAGCTACAAGATTGATTATTTCAACAATTTCAAAGGGTCCCACATAATGAGGTGATAACTTGGCAGCCTTGCCAAAAGTTATAGAACTCTTTTTCAGTTTAACCTACAAAAATACCTTCTCACCAAGTTCAAATTTCTTGTCAACCCTTTTTAAGTCTACATAACTTTTGCCTATCTGCTGCTTCCTTTAAACATTCACGAATCATTTTAACTTGTTGTTCCATTTTAGTAAGGATCTCAAGTCCAATTACCTCTCTATTCTCTATGTTATCCCACCTTATTGGAGTTTTGCATTTCCTTCTATATGATGCTTGAAAGGTACTATTTTCAAGAGTGAGGCATGATACATGTTATTATAAGAAAATTCAACTAATGGAAGGTACTCTTCCCATTTATATTGCTGATCCATGCAATACATTCATAACATATCTTCCAAAACCTGATTAACTCTTTCACCACTACCCATCCGTTTCGAACTAAAATTCAGTTTAGTTCCTAAGGCATTGAGTGTTTGCCAAAATCTAGATGTCATTCTAGGGTCTCTATCTAATATGATCAATTTAGGTACACCATGCAATCTAAAAATTTCATGCACAAATATTTTTGCTAAAATAGGTGAATCATTCTTAAGATTACCAACAATAAAATGGTCCACTTTTGTTAGTTTTTCAACAACAAGAAGAATAACATCATGCTTATTTCTTGACATAGGCACCTTTGAACAAAACCATGTTAATTACTTATTGTTTATACCGAGGTATGTTATGAGGATATTAAAGTAAACCAACCGGATGCATATGTTCGCCTTAACATGCTAAAATTCTAAGCAAAGTGTATCACAAAATCAATTATGTCTTTTTTCATCCCTTTCCAAAAATATTGTTGTTTTATATCAACGAGCATTTTTCGTGATTTCGAGATGTCCTGAAAAGGTGAATTATGAAATTCAGTTAATAATTTCCTTCTTAACTCATTTCCCTGAAGGTATATATATTTTATTATCATATCTCAAGATTCATTTATCATCAAAGTGAAAACCTCTAAATCTCACATCATTTGGATCTACAAAGTAAGTGCTATTTTTACTTGTTGAAAATAAGAATCATATTCCATAACACTTTTTACTTCATCCTTAAACTGAGTTCTCAACATTATAAGTGTAGAAATATGTTTCCTATGAATTAGTGCATCTTCCACTTTTTTTCTTTTCCTTTTATGTAACTTATGTCGAAATCATATTGAGATAGAAATTCTAACCACCTTCGTTGTCTTGCATTCAGATTTGGCTGAGTGAAAATATACTTCAGCCCAAGATGGTCAGTCTTTAATTCAAAAGGTCTACCAAGAAGATAATGCCTCCATACTTGAAGTGCATGAACAATGGCAACAAGCTCTAGGTCATGGGGAGCATAGTTCAGTTCATGTAACTTGAGTTTTCTACTTTCATATGTTATAACATGCTCATTTTGCAATAAGATACCTCCAAGCCCTTCCCTGGAAGCATCTGTTACTATAGTAAAGTCTCCATTTGGATCAAGTACAACCAAAATAGGTGCAGATGTAAGTTGATTCTTTAGAGTCTTAAATGTAAATTCACATTTTTCACTCCACACAAATTTCTTATCTTTATTTTGCAACAAAGTTATTGGTGCAATGACCTTCAAAAAGTCTTTAAAAACTTTCTATAGTAACCAGTAAGACCCATGAAGCTTCTAACTTCATGTACATTCTTAGGTGCAGGCCACTCAGTTATTGCAACATTTTTTATGGATCTACAATTATTCCATCTTTACTTATGACATGTCCTAGATAGTGCACTTTCATCTCGTAGAAAGAACATTTGGATAACTTACCATACAATCTTCTCTTTCTTAAGATTTCTAGAACTATCTTCAAATGCTCATGATGCTCATCAATGCTTTTAGAATATATGAGAATATCGTCCAAGAATACAAGCACAAATTTGTCCAAGTATTCTTGAAAAATATTATTCATTAAATTCATAAAAGTTGTAGGTGCATTTTTCAAACCAAAAGGTAAAACTGTGAATTCATAATGCCCGTACCTTGTCCTAAAAGTTGTTTTATGAATATCTTCATCCTTGATTCTTAATTGATGATATCTAGATCGAAGATCTATCTTAGAATATATTGATGCACCACGCATCTGATCAAACAGAATCATCAATTCTAGGAAGTGGATATCTATTTTTATTGTTTCCTTGTTTAACATCCTATAATAAATGCACAATATAAGCGTTTTCATCTTTATTTTTCACAAAATTTACAAATTGCTCCCAAGGTGAAACACTTGGTCTTATCAAAACTTTAGACAACAGTTCTTGAATGTGCACTCTACCAATTCAATGGTAGTCATTCAATACGGTGCCTTGGAAATAGGTTCGGTTCTTGGCTTGATCTCAATCGTGAAATCAAACCCTCGTTTGGAGCGTAAGACTAGGTAGTTCTTCCGAAACACATTGCTGAAATTTCGTAATAACGGTATCTTTCCAATAAATCACTATCCCCTTCATTGTTTCAGAAATTTTTACTACATACAAGGTGCAACCTTTGTTTTTGGCCTTTTTAAGTTGCATGATCAGACAATTTTCTAACTGAAATCTCACGTTTTACCCCTTGAATGTCTGTTGTTTTTTGCTAGATCATCCAAACAACTAATATGTTTTTCAAAACAATCAACCTTTGCCTTATGTTCAGCAAGCTAGTTAACACCTATGATTACATCATAAGACCCCAAAGGAGCAATGTAAAGATCAACTTCAGTGGAAAAAATAGGCAAGTCAAGGACTTCTCCAAAAAGACACATACTAATTGTGTGGACAACATTATTTCCATAATGTACAGCCCATGATTTATCCATTTTTCCATATTTTCTTTTTAATTTTGAAGCTAATTTAGTAGAAATAAAGCATTCAATAGCTCCAGTATCAAAAATTATAGTAATAGGTATACCAAATAACTTACCTGGCACTTCTAT
This sequence comes from Taxus wallichiana var. yunnanensis, assembly GCA_018340775.1. NCBI lineage: Eukaryota > Viridiplantae > Streptophyta > Pinopsida > Cupressales > Taxaceae > Taxus > Taxus wallichiana. The sequence continues at coordinate 313,184,962 of CM031236.1, forward strand.
AGGTGTAACTTACTTTTCAGCTTGTTTGTCAGCTACCGCAGCATGTATCTTATGTTGTTGATTGCGGTCATCCTTCCTTAGAGGACACTGATTTGCATAATGATTTTTGCCACAATTGTAGTAGCATCCTACAGTCCTTTCTTAGGCTCAAATTTATTTCCATCCTTAAAGTTGTCATTTTGTCCTCCATAGGACTTTTGTCCATTATTATTGTTCTTAACAAAATTGTTTTGTACATTAGCAGTAGGTTTATTTGTTGTAGTTTTCTTGTTATTATCAGCAACAAATTTTTTTCGTACCAAAATTTTTCCATGGTCCCTTTTTGGGTGCAAGGGACAAAGAAGAATTAGGAATTTTCTTTCTAATTTCCTCCTTATGGGAAGATATTGCTTTCAATTTCTTCTCCTGCCTTATGGATTTTTCAACAACCCCTTCCATAGTGGTTGGGTGTGAACATCTACTTCACCACCTATAATGAGATTTAATCCCATAATGAATTTTTGTATCTGAAATTCTCGTCAGTTTGATACTGAGGTATGTACTTAAGGAGCTTAGTAAACTTCTCCCAAGTACTGCTATTCTGCTTAACTTCCCTTGAGCTAAGTTTTGAAATTCAGTCATTTTCTGATCATAGTAAAGTTGTGGAAGCCATCGTTGCCTAAAATAATTTTTAAATTGATCCCAAGTGATGTTTGTTTCATTAATGTTTAACTCAGCCTTACGGTTGTCCCACCAAGAAGATGCCTTGTGGGAAAGCTAATAAGCTCCCCATATTGCTTTAGTTTCCTCTGATAAGTTCCTTATAGCAAAGTACTTCTATATTTCGTTGATCCAATTCTCGCTCCATCTCTAGTGTATTACCATCAAATTTGGGTGGACATATCCTTTTTATATCATTAGTGAATTCAGCCGCCAATCTTGTCTTTTTGTTCTCAGGCTGATTGGGTACATTTGCATTAGCATTGGTAGCATTATTGTTATCAACGCCCAAATTTCCTATATTGGCATTATCCCCAGGAGGTGGCTGATTGTTGTTACCAGCATCTTCTTCATCCTCCTCATTGCCCATTACTTGTTGTTCTAATATAGCCAGATGATCTCTTGTGTCCAACAGGGCAACAAGGATCTCATCGAGTTTTTGGAAATTATTGCTTCTCCACCTAGTGGTGGGTTGTTTGCAGCATTTCCTCTCATTCTAACCATTTTCTGTTAACAAGAAAAATTAATTTTTATCAAATTATGGACACAATAGGTCCAATGATGCAACCTTCACTCACGATACCAAGATGTAACATTCCCATTTTAAGACTTTAGAAACAAGGGATTTTTTTGCATAATGTTCTCTATTCTAAATTAACATAATTTAGAACACACATTCCAAAGCCAATCAATCTCATAAAATAAGTAGATGTTTGATATGTGTAATAGTTGTGGCGATGAGAAACCACCATGTAATGTGTATTGTGTATTATGTAATATAGAATGTATAGTATGTTGTATAAGATGGGTAAAGGCATGTAAGATGTAAGATGTAAGATGTAAGATGTAAGATGATGTGTCTATATAAAATTGTAAGATGTGTAAAGATGCATGATGTGTGTAGTAGTGATAAGAGGTAGATGTGTAATGCCCATTGCGTGCGGTGTGTGAGGTTCATTTGTATAGGATTCCTTCGACATTCAAGTGTGAACCAAAGCACATGAGTATGTCATCAGGTAATGGTTGATGTAGATGTGTATCAAGAGGTTTGTAATAATGCTTAGATAAGATTAGTCACTAAGCACGAAGCGTTAAGTGCATGAGAGGATATCAACATTTGATAGCAATGCAAGGGGGGAGGAGCTATGATGCCCCCTAAGTATGTAAGCGATGAAGGTCTAGTCAAAAGAAACTAAGTGGATCAATGTAAGGAGTAGTTTCCTTAACAAAAGTGATGGGACACTGAGGTGGTAATGTCGTAGGATTCTTGAGTGGTGGAATTCGAAAGAGGTTAACTAGATTTTGGTGGTCTTGCGTAGCGAGTGGTTGCTTATTTACCATAGATGACTTGAGTGGAGGCCAGGTTGAACTGAGCTTTAGAGGAGGTTGCTTAGATTGAATTGGTAATGTTACTAGATAACTTGAGTGGAGGAGGACCATCCATAAGAGTAGGTTGAGTGGATTGAATAGGTGACACTTGAGTGGCCAAAGAAGGCAACGTAGGAGCCCATTTGGATGTAACATTTGTAGATGGGCATGTAATAGAATGTTGTGTAGCGAATGAGATAAAGCCTTGATGCTCAAGATGATTGATTCTTTGTTGTAAAGCATAGCATTCATTGTCATGTCCATTGATTCGATGATAAGTGCAATATGGACGACCTTGATATTTTTTAGCCAATAAGGAGGATAGTAATGAGCGGGTGGTAAAGTGGTCAATTTATGACTAAGGAGCTCAGAATAATGACATGTTTATTAGTATTGTGATAAAAGGGGAGAGGATCTACTAATGGTATAATGTGAGGCTCACGATATGAGCACATGTAGTAGACATAGAATGAGGATGAGGTGTAGAAGGAGAACAAACATGTGCCTAAGAAGCGTCCTTAAGATGTTGGATTTAAAATTTGAGAGATGTAATCATGGATTCCATAGCCTAAAATTTTTTTGAAATAAAGAATGCAAATATTGAATTGAGTCTAATATGGATTGATTAGATGGAGGATCATGAAGACTAGGGTCACAATAGGTGATCTAAAACAACACTCACTATATATGGTGACGTATCGCGAGGGAGATACATGGTGTCTAAAGATTTTTGTAAGACAACTTGGCAATTGGGATGCATCTTAAGTAAATCAGACAAAGAAATTTGAGGAATTTTAGGAGCCATGATAGAAAAATGATGTGCCAAAGAAGGATCTCGAATGACCAATCATGAGTGGGGTTCACCAAAATGATTATGCTAAAATGTAAAATAATAGCCTAATCTAATGCAAGTTTATAGTAAATAAATGAATAATAAAATACTAAAATAATACCCAAGCAACTAAGAAATAAAAATATGAAACCCTAAGTGCAAAGAGGGTTAGAAGATCCTTAGTTGATTCAAAGAGGTTGCTGGACTATGTCGCAGTGGAGACTCGTTGAACAAGAGTGGAAGATCGTCGTCGCACGAAGCTTGTTAAAATGTAGATCGCTGATTGACTGAATTTGGGATGCTTGGAGAGGGATGGGGGTACACGGTGTGCACCGTGGTCTATTTTTGGGCACCTTAGTCTGCGTAGATTCTTAGAAAACTAAATTCTCAAAGTTGCAAGATATTCGTTGATGCTCGGCTTTGATTGCCTCAAGGTCACTGTAAAATCATCGAGGTTGTTGTAAACCCGTAATGAATGAATCACCTACAGAACCCCAAGCAAAGCATCAAAACCCTAAAAAAATATGCATATGAAGGGTTTAGATTATCCTCAACTACCAAATGGATAGAATTATCACTAAGCATTGCACTACATCTCAGACACAATGTAGTTATAGGTGTGTGTGTGTGGAATTATATCCTAGGGTGCTCTTGTGCATGTCACACTTGAAATAGCGATCAAGTAGCTAGATGTAGAATATAAATAATGTGTGCATAGAATAGAATAAACTCCTCCTATGAAGTGTGATGCAGATGAACTAGCATTTGTCCCTTGTGATGGAACTAGATGGATGCAAATGGAGCTATAGATGCCTTGATGGATGCAACCTTAGGTGGTGATAGCTAATGCTTAGTGCTTGGTCCCTCATTATGGTCACATAACTTTATATTTATATGGTTCTCTTACTTGAATTTCATAATTAACCCAAAAAAGGCCGACTAGCAAAAAGATAGAAAGCTCAAAATGCTAGAAAGTGTGTAAAAAGTGAAAGGAAAGTGCAAATAGGGTCGGGGTGCCCAAAGGGGACTAGGGTGCACAGGGTGCCGTCTTGGCTAGATGCCCGAGTCCAGAAAGAGGGAAAATAAAGCATAAAATTATAGAATAGGAAAGTATGGGTGCAAGATCGAAAGTAACAACAAAAAATAATGCAAGATGGCCAAAAACATGGGTTAGTTAGTACTCTTTTAGTCAAGAACCATATGAATAGTAGTATAAGACCAAGACTAAATAATTTCCCAAAGTGTGTGATTTTGTGTCTACACATCGCACACCATGCTTTAAATGCCGTCATCTCATTTAGCGCCACATCCTATGAACTCTACATGTGTCGTTTGTTTTGGCCTTAACCACATCAACCTACTCTACTTACCTCACCTTGGATGCTTTGCATTTCACATTTCTACCCACGTTGCGTTCTCCATTCACCTTTGTCATGTGGAGGACCCTGCAGTTTGGTGATACATTCTTCACATCTTGTGCCCTAGTTTGTTACCTTAACACACCACCAACTCAAAGCACGTGGCATCCCATTGTTACATTCCAACTCCATCTATTCCCCTCTACTTGACTCGCATGTCACCCCCAACCACCTCGGTCTTAGCTCACCCCTTTGGCTTGCCCTTAAGCCCAAAGTACATTCTTAACCCCTTTTTGATTTTTTTATCAATTTTTTTCCTTTTTTAGGGAAAATTAATTAAAATCTTCATCATTAAGGGGGTACCTTCTTTTTGGGCCTCATTATAGGGTTATTGGGATTTTTGGGCCATGTTTTTTGGCTCGTCATCATTGTAATGCTCTTCTTTACTTGCGATCTAGTGAGTGTTTCCACCATAGCCTTACGGTAGAGAGAGCATGTAGTCATTTTTATCTACCCTCAATATAAATTTCTAACCCCAAGTGTGTCGACCTATCACCAACGGGCATTGGGTGCTCACCCAAGGCACGCGTGGGTGCCGAGCCCCTCCTTTATGTGAGCATTGTGAGAAGGTTTTTCCATTGAAGGAGGATGATTTATGAATGATAAGTACAAACATTTAGTTAAAAGAAAAGTGGAAGGGACAACTTACAGATCCATATATCAATGCATTACAGAAACTTAATAACAATGTAAAAAGCATAATAAACCAAATTTGAGCCATGACAATCATATAACACAAGGGTTTGCACCCTTAGACATGATATACAGAATGAACCCTTATATATATTCATTGGTAGCCACATTACATTCAAAGGAGGTCATCACAGACCATACATCTTAAATAACAGAGACCCAACCCCTATAGATCTTTCCTAGCGTGAGATCCTAGCTATACCCTCCCATTTGAATCCTTGTTATAGACCCTAATGTCATACAGAGGATTATTACATCCTTCATAGCCCTTAGCACTAAGTGCTCTAAACCCTAGCATTATTGTAGCATTTTTACTCAACAATTTACTCTCTATGCATTCTCTTCTCTATTTTCGTGTTATCTCAATGTGTTTTCCTTGCTTCCAAGCATCTTTTTATAGGATCAACACCCACCGCCATGCCTTCTCTCATGAATAGATCGCATGCCAAGTGTCAATGTGGTCCTCCAATGGCAAATGTGTATCCCTTTACAAGCCCTCCACTCTCTGCAATGATGTCTTTCGGGAATATTTCCTACATGGAATATCCTTTTCTTGACCTCTAAGGTTCCAGGCTAGCACCTTATCCACTCAGCATGCCTAGTTGGGTCACATTTTTCCTCAAGTGCCTCTAGAATGCCAAATATGGCTAAGTCCTTTGAACCCAAGGCTCTACCTTCTGCGCGCGCCTTGGTTTCTCCTAAACCCTTCTTAAACCTCTTTGTCTCGTGCGCTTCTCCCTGTGTGCCCTTCTCCTTACTAGTCCTACGTGTGTGTTCCCTTTGGTACTTAGCCAATATTCTAAGGCCCAACATCACCCCACATAATAAGCTTGTTCTCCATCCTCAAAAACATATTGCTTCTTCAAAGAATAAAGAATAGAGGACTCGGACAATTTGAATGAAGAATGAAAGAATGGAAGAATCAAATAATTTGTTATACTCTTCTTTGTCAGAAGAGGAGTGGGAACTCCTTCCTCACTATCACCTCAATATTCTCCTAGGCATCCACTTCACCCTGTGCTTGCTGAAGTAGGTCACCCACTAGAGCACTCACCTCCTCAAATCTCAATTCGTCACCCTTATCATTCAGCGTATCTACAATTCCTTCCAATTGCTTGTTAAGGTCGTCTAGCGCGTCCATTTGCGTGAGTGATCTAGGGATATAGCTCTGAAGTCTGGTTCTTAATCAAACCTTGCAAGGCTTTGATCGCTTCCATCTTCTTCTCAACCTTGGCTAGGATTTTATCCCACTCCCCTGTTTCCTTTATTATTCTCTTGGAATTATTTTAGACCCACCTCATGTGTAGTAACTAGTATACTTGCTACCATGTCTTTGTTAGTGCAGTTATCATACACGGCCTCAGCCATTTACGTGGTGGTCTTCATAGTGGAAAGGAGCTCAAAATATCGAGTGACTATTTCCCCGATCTTCAGTTTCTCTTCCTCCTTGGCGCGCCAATGCTTCTTCTCTTGACTCCAACACGAGCGGTCACCTTTCCATGGTGAGGATGTGGGTTAAGTCTTCCAAGCATTGTAAGGTTGACTCATATTTTTTCTCAGGCAAGGCCATGTCTGGGTGCTTCAAAATTATAGCATCCGTAATCATTTCTATCTTCTTGTACACCTTGCACACCTTCACCTTCTCCTCCCTCAATTCATGCCTTAGTTGTGCGTTGATCAGCTCCTCCTGCTTCAAATCCTTTCTTTTCTCAATGATTTCTTCATTCTTCTTCTCCAGTTCTTCCTCCAGGACCCTTACTCTGTCATTCCTCCTGAAGAGTCTCACCTCAACCTCCACCGACACCTTGTTGAGTGCATTACAGACTTGCTCATCGGATAGCTGTTGAGCATTCACCAGAGGGTTTACTCCCTTGGACTTTGTATTTTCATCAGTGCCTCTTGATTGACTTTGAATTCCATCTCATCAACATGGGACTCAAAATCCCAAGATAACATCTTTCTTGTATGAGGGTATGCACCCTCTTCTTCGAATGAAGACCATGCAAGGAGTTGGTTGGAAGGCACTAAGTACTTTGGAAGTGTGCACATAGTACCTTATTCGGATCATTGATATAACTCATTCCTTGCTCTGCACCACTACCACACTCTTCCTTCCCATGCATGCTACCTTAGGGAATCTTACCGCTAGGCTGGGATCTCCACCCATGCTTCCATATTCCTTCTCTACACTCTCCTCCTCTATCTCCTTGAGTACTTCATCGGTGCTATGCTCCACCTCTGTTCCACCAAGTATTTTATTATGCCCGCTACCTCCCTTTTCGTGGCATCTTCTATTTGTTCCTTGGTCAGGCTTGGGGTCCTTTGATCCTTAGTGTTCACTTCCTCACTTTCCCCCTTTCCATGAGCGCCTTCTTCATCCTCATCCTTCTCTTCATTCCCTTCCTCGAGTTGTGTACATCGTACATGAGATGGTCCTAAGCCTCTTCACACTCGTCATCATCCCTATCACCCTTGTAAGCCTCCAAGCATCTTTGTTTCTTCTGATTTCACCTTTTCTACTACCTTCTGCTTCTTCCTAACTGGTGATTCTAGTATAGGAGACTCTTCCTTCTCTTCTTGACGAGAATACTCCCTCCTTGTTGGCAACTCTTCTTTTTGGGGTGATTTTCTTGCTCAGTGCTTCTTCCTCATGTGCCTTTTCTTTTTCCTCTATGGGGGACTTCTTTCTCTATGCATAGGTGTTTCACTTTGCACTCGACTCATGTGCACTTGCAGATTGCATTGTTTGCATACTTGGTGCCTTTTTCTCAAGAGCCTCCTCTCTCTCCCTCTTCCTCAATGTGACCTTCTTTCTTGTGGTAGGGTCTTCTAGGATTGAGACATCATTTTCCACATAGGCACCCTTCTCATATTTTGTCCTTATGCATAGGTATACCCTTGTTATGGTTCTTCCAGCAACAAGAAAGGTCACTGGCTTCATCATGTGTACGTCATGGGAGACATACTTCTCCACATAGGCATGCTTCTTTGGGTATATCAGAGTCATGTGCAGCTCGCGACAATCTTGGTCCACCACCGTTGAGATTTAACCTTATCCTTTTTTCCTCCTTGAAGTGGTTGACCCTAGCTTGGAAGTATTGCGCAGTGAAGGAGAAAGGTAATTTGCACCATGGGCTCTTGGTGTTGTCTACCAAAGTGAACCTGCCAATACAGAAATGCTGGTATACTACAAACTCAACTTCTCCTTGCACTAGAGCTGGAAATTGCTTAGGTATTCTCCACTCATCCCCGAACATGTCATGCATTCACTTATACCATTTCTCTAGGCACACCTTGTGGGTAGTCATCATTGTTTCACAAGTATACTTCTCAAATCTTTTTACGGGGAGGGGTTCTCATCTAGGTACTCCCATACAAATTTTTCTAGCCCATCGGGCACTCCAATTTCTGAAAATATGATGGTAAGGAGGATGTTACCAAACATTATCTTTTCTCTATCATATGCGGCACCGATGATTTCTTCTACTATGAGCGTCGAGATGTTATAGATGATTCCTTACGAAAATTTTTAACAAACATTCAACTAGGACTTGTTGACCTATGTCCACCTCTCTTATCCATTCATCTTGGATACTAGGCACGTGGTCATCCTCATCATAGGGTCAGAAATTGTTGATATGTCAAAGTATCATGATCCCTTCTTATAGTCATAGGCCTCCACAGTTTTCTTTATGGCCTCCTTGTCATCCAAGTCATCATCAAACGAATCTCCCTCATAGGTAAGACCAGTAAATTTGGAGATCAATTGGGGAGTTATCCTCATCCTTCGTCTTGTAAAGTAGAAATGGTCTTCATGCACGCATGACATTAGCCATTGGTATAACCACTCGGGTTTTCAAAATAGGGCAACTCATAGAGTTGTAATAACCCGGCCTTCTCCATCTTCACCTTTACTTCATTGTCGTAGATGGGCATTCCATTTAGTGTCCTCTTATCTATAGGTCTAACCATTTCCAATGCCATATCTTTCTCTGTGGTGCTCATTCGATGGTTGTAGTCACTTATAACCATCTTTCTTACATGAGACACCCATTCTTTTCCAAATAATATGCCATCTGGGTATTATATTTCTACGTACCATTCCTCATTGAAACTGGTGGAAACAACTTGTTTCCCTTTGCCCTTGCCCTTCTTTGGTGAAATGGTGGTTACTTTCCTTGGTGCCATTTCTCTTGTCGGGTTATTAAAAATTATTTCTTCCTTCTAATCCTAGCTCTGCTCAACTTTGTGGCTCTACTCTTATACGAAAATCCCTTCAATCTTGTGCCCTAGCTGTGGAACCCTAACCTAGGAAAAACCCTTCCTTCCACAAGATGGTGTATTCACTTACGGGCTTCGAAAACTCCAACAACCCTCTCCTTCACACTGTGTACCATTTTCCACCCTATTTCACTTGTCGAGCTAGTTATGCACTCAAATCTTTACTGACCCTCTTTTGCGCAACTTCTCTCAAGGATGCCCTAGTTTGCAAGAGCTCTTCGATATCACAAATGCAATGTAACAATAATGTATCGACCTCTTACTTATAGTTTTGCTTCTTTCGCACTTGATAAATGCAATGCCACCTACCATCATTCTGTTATCCATTTTCCCCCTCGGGAAAAAATGGAGAACAGAGGTAACACCTGATGCCAAAACTTCTCTCATGAAGAGTTCAGGGTTATCGTGCTAATGTCAAACTTTGAGAGTGTTTACAATCATCTTGAATTGTTCTTTTCCTTGGGTCTTGAAAGCTCGAGTTTCACTCAAAATGAGAAAATTTCCTTTGGAAGGGCCCACACTTACCCAACTCAAGCAAGACATGGTTAAAATTGGCATATAATTTTTCAGGTGTCTTGTCATACTTTCATGACCCACATGTTACCATAAAATTTTAGAATTATAAAAATGGTCAATGCTAAGACTTGAAAATTTGTCAACACAAGTCACAAATGGGCATGAGCTAAAAGCTAACTCAGCTGCTTTGCTCGGTGAGCCGGTCGGCATGTGTTAGTGTGAGTTGCATAGAGCGAGCTCTACACCAAGCTCATTTGGTTGTTGAATCTACATTCAGGAATCATATTAGGAACGGTGGTCATCATATCATTGAACTCAACTTGGAATCTTGAAGGATATAACTCGATTGGAGGATACATGATAGCTCGGTTATGGTGAGCTATTTAGTGAAACCGAACTTAAATAGGTATTTGACTTGGAAAATTGGAACACTTTAACGGTGCATCGAGTTGCATTGCACTGGATCAAGAGAATGGACATCAAAGAGGTAGAGGTCAAGCTCAACCAATTAGTTCAAGCTCTGCACAATGAAATCCGAAATGCTCATGGAATCAAATGGAGAGTCTATTCGCTAGTGGATTAGATCGAGCTCAAAGGCCAATTGACCCATTTCCATCACTCAAAAATTCACCCAACCGGATAAACGTGGGAGGAATGTTGGAGAGCATAAACCCAAGAAATCTAAGTGTCGGTGAGTTAAGAGTTTCATATATTAAGCTAATGGAGCTCGAACATAGCTCGAGGATTTGGCATGCCTCAAATGATTGCGTTATGAGCACGAATCGTCACGGAATGACCAAGCAAGTGAGAGGAATGACATTGATGGAGGCCAGCATATGAATATTTGAATTTGGGATGAGCAGATTCAGCATTTACATTGGAGCTTATAGGAGTTTGAGCCCAACATGACTCGATATTTGTCAATCAAATAATACAATGGAGCTCGAACATTAAAGATCAAGTTGAATAGAGGTTCTTTAGGAATAAAGGCGGTGCTCGACAAAGAGATGGGTGTCTTGATATGAGCTCGAGCTTGATGCATGAGGCATTTAAGAGGGGTGAGTTAGTGAATTAGGAGCCCAACGAAGATGTCTCTTGGTCGAGTTGATAGTGGTGTAAGGCGGGATGTTCACATGGGAAATCCCAAGTCAGTGAGGAGACTTGCAAGTTACGTGGAGTGGCTCGGGAACTCAAAGAGTGCTCATTCAAGCTCGGTGTAGTGTCGCATATTTGATTGTGAGGGATTGTCAAATATCAAGTGCGATAAGCTCATTAAAGTCAAGATGATGGCTAGGTAACAAAGTCGAGCTAAGTTGGATAGTCTTGAGGGAGATATCGGGGCCGAGTCTATGATGCGAAAGCTTAACATTGAACATAATGAGATAACTCGGAGCAAGCTTGATGCAGATTTAGCATTATAGGAAGAAGCTTTCGAGGAGCTATGTTTGACGAGGAAGTTTGAGTTTGAGATGTTGAGAGAATAGAGCCGAGCTAGGTTGGTTTTTAGAGTTATGTGGCGCAAGGTGAAGTAATTTGAGTGCGGGTGAGCCGATCGAGGTCTTCGCAAAGGAATGCTGATGAATGACGTAAAGTGAGCTCCTCATCAACTCGGTGGGGGCTATGTAGTAGGTATGAGTTGGCATTGGGTTTGGGATCAAGCTTAGAGCTCGACAGATCTATGAAGCCAACTCGTGGAAGGAAACAAGCTAGTGAAATCACATAAGCGTCAAAAGGAAGCAAGCTAGGTTGAAGGCTCGGCATTGTTGGATTTTCTAAGAGGGCCTCGTCTACAAAATTTTGAGCTCAACTAGAGTCAATTTCACGTTGCCAAGTCTCGGTCGCAAAGCCTAGAGAGGCGAGACTTATCAAGAAGTGTAGAGATCATAAGATGAGATGTGGCAAAGTGTGCAAGATAATAAGCATATGGCAATGAGGCCGAAGTGCTCACTAGAAAATCTCAAGACTTAGCTCAATTTGGTCTTGACGAGATTGGAAATTGCTAATAGGAAGGCTCAAAGGGGGATAATATTGGGGTGGAGCTCGTAGGAGTCACGAGGAGTTTGTGGGATCGTCGAGTGATTCATTGGAATGGATCGGTCGGGAGGATCGAGCCCAGACGCTTGATAGTGACTTAGGGAACATGCGTGAAAAGGATGATCTCGGTCACGGACCGAGCTAGTAATGACTCGGGCAAGACGTTTTGCAAAAACAAAGTGGGAACATTTATGGATGACATGGACTAAATGGTGAGGTGTTTTAGAGATGGAGCCAAATTAATGAAACTATGTAGGAGTTATTTCAAAGTTTAATTTAGACATAGCCTTTTGGGATTTTGGTGCTTTGTAATTGAGAATTCACCCCATGAGTTGGCGAAAATTGATTGGAAGAGTCCAAAGCCGAAAGCTCGAAACTCCAAAATTGAGAGATTCGGAGGTGTTTTGCTTTCAAGTTTTGGAGTTAACTTGTTTGAGGATTTGACCATTTCGGCACTTGGATAAATGCGATTTGAGAACTCATGTCGGGGTTAAAATGCATCGAGATTTTAGACATGTGAGCTCACCAAGAGATGTGGTGTATATGCCATGTAGCTCGGTCGGTGTTAAGGTGCCCATCGAATCATTCAATGAGGAGTTTTGGGGAAAGTCTAAGGTGGTGTGTATGAAGTTCTCTTGAGGAGCTTGGTAAAAATGTCGGCATGTCGGTGGACCAAAGCAAAGTGGTAAGCTAATAAAAATTCAAATACAACCAAGTTGCTCGGTCAACACAACATGGTATATCACCAAAAACACTAGGAGATAGGGTGAGTTGTAAGCCACATGGATATCATGTCACGCATGGGTCTCGGGACCAAGTTGGTGTGGTTGGGATGTGGTGGGATGTTTCCGTTTAGCTCGGTGATGTGTCAAGAGGTTGAAGTAGCCAACTAAACCACTAGTGGGGATGTTTCAAGGCAAAGCTTGGCTCACCTAGCAACGTGTGAAGAATGAGTTCATGGACCATGATTCGAAGGAGCTCATTCAAGCTAAAAGAAAAGGCGAGTTGATGTGAAGTTGAGTCAAGGAGCTTACCACACTTAGCAAAGGAGGTAGCTCACTAGTCGAACTTGGTGGTGGGTGGCGAGCCATTTTCTAAACCTCCTAAGAGCTCTCCTACATGTGAGAACCAATCCAAAGGGGTTTCACCAAGGGCACAAGGTGCTTCGAGAAAATATATTAATATAATATTTTTATTAAATGGTGAGATAATTCAAAATTTTAATTTATGAAGCATCATGAGTTGTTATCAAGAGTTAATGGAGCAATGCCTAGAATGCCTAAAAAGTGATTTTCACTCAAAAGACCACAACTTTCTCCTGGTTGCCCGTTTTCACAAAATTATAGTTGTTGGAATTGGGAGAACAAGAGCTACATAGTAGAATCAAATGAATAAGGATTTTCAGAATGTTTGTATTCCAAAATTATAGGTTTTCCTCGTTCGATGAATATTTCTAGAAAGGGGGAGTTACAATTAATGAGGCAAACATGGCCAACAACAATGATTAATTATTTCCTACATTCTGGCCTAGATTCTAGGGTTTCTCCTTCTTTCTCTCACCACCCAAAAATGTTATAAATGTAAAGGGGTGCTTATTCCAAAAGAGTTAGACATTTTTCCAAGTTTCCCCTCTCTTCACAAGCTAATATTCTATGAATTTGTAGGCTCTCAAGCCTTTCTTTTAAAATTGTAATGGCAACCTATGCCTTTTCCCTGTTGTAATGATGCATTGTGAAAGTTCTTGAAGTAATGAGAATTATGTTTTGTGATCAATTGTATGTCCTTACATGATTTTGCTTCTATTTTCCTCTCTCATGTTTGCAGGTGAACTGTGCAACTAGGGTTTCTTTTGCAAGTTTTGGAGGTCATTGTGTTTATCAAGGAGTGAAGTATTGTATGTAAATTGGGTTTGTAATGCATGTTCATTCTTCCTCGTGATCATCTCTCTTCATTGGCAAGCCAGAATTTTGTCTAGCAAAACCCTTTCTTGGTGCATCACCACTTCTAGTATAGGTTTTATTTCTTGCAAATCTCTCTCCCTAAACCCTTAAAATGTTAGCATAGGTCTAATTAGCCATCTATCTTGCATTATGAGTAGTGTAGTGCTTAGTTTAGGAAGAGGAAGATAGCCTTCTCTGGAGGTTCACCTTGAGCCCAAGTCCCATAGCTTGAGAGGTGATCCCATGTTTCCCAATCACACCGAATGTCCTATTCACATTTTGGCCATTCAGAGGGTGTAGTGATTTGGTGATAACAATACCTTTATAATAAAGGTGGATTTTTCCCTTAAGCTAACCTTGATACCTTTACCCTTGTGCCCGATCATGCGCGAAAAACTTCTAAAACCTTGGCACACAAAAATCCATATCGACCAAAGATCCTTACGTGCGTACTCACGGCGTCGAAGGCACTTCTTCTATCCTTATCCTGATTTTTGACATCACCTACCTCATGTTGTTCCTGTGCTTTTCATACTTATACATGGTCTTTGCATAGCTCTCCTAACACTAAACTGCTTATGTCCACCTTTTCTATGCGCGCTCTTCCAAAATTCACACTTTTGATTTTTTAATCATGGTCATCAAAACATAGCTTCCACTACTTTAATCATTACTCCACCTCGCTAAAATGGATCCACGGTCCTTTGCCCATAGAATTTTTTGAAAATAATAAGTGGCTACCAGCACACAACGTCTGAAAAACAACAAAAAGAAAGGGAATAAGCAACGAGAAGGGGAAACACAAAGAAAGGAAAATGCATTAAAGGAAACCCTAGGCTAAATGGCAATATTACCTTATTTATGATTACACGAAGCCTTATTTATAGTAGGGCTTCAACCTACTCCCATTGAAATGGCCTAGTAATCTCATCCCATCCAGTGCTTGTAATTGGCATGCACTTGAATCAAGGATGTACAAGATGATATATGGCCCTAACCAATGGACTTTCAGTTTCCCAGGATGGCACAAAAATTTGGAGTCATAAAGAAAGACCATCTGCCCAACCTCGAATTGTTTGTTTTTAATATGGCGATCATGTCATGCTTTTTGTCGCACCTTTTTAGTCTTTTGACTCCACCTAGCAAGTGATCACCTTTCGTCCAACTGCATTAATTTCTCCATGCGCTCCTGTAGTGCTTGTTCATCAGCTAATCCTCCTGTGCGCATAATACGTAGGGATGGTAGCATGAATTCTACTAGTAAAACACCTCCATGCCAAACACCAATTGGAATGGTGTGGCCTTGTTCAATTTCTTGTAGGTAGTCCTATATGCCCATAAGTACAATTGAGACTTTGTCATCCCAATCTGTCTTCCCACATCAAAAAAATTGTCACCATGTAACTCAGAATTTTGTTAAATGCCTTAACAGTTCCATTAGCTTGTGGGTGATATGGGGTAGTCTTGTGGTGGGATACCATGAATTCTACCAACAAGATCCTAACTATCTCATTCAAGAAATGAGTACCCTATCACTCAATAAGCACAACGAACATCCATATCTACGATTATATTTTTCCCAAAAGAACCTAGTTGTTGTTATTGTGCAGTCTCTTATAGGTGCAACCTTTGCCCATCTTGTTAAGTATTCAGTGCAAGTGATGATATAACATGAACCAGTCCTTTGCATGGTAGGTGAAATTGGTCCTACAAAATCAATGACCCATTTCTAAAATGGTTTTGCACTAGCTATCGACCTCAAGGGCATCTCATCCCTTCTTCCTAGTTTCCAGAGTCTTTGTAATGGTCACATGCCTTGTAAAACTCAATGTAATCCTGGTAGATGATTTCCCACCAAATCCCTACCAATAGAATCTTTTGCGGTGGCATTCCCTACATAGTGTCCTCCTACAATCCCACCATGCACTTCCTCCATGATTGTAATGTGCTCATGTTCCAACACACACCGGTGAAAAACCTCATCATGACCTAACTTTTATAAGTCTCCACTTATTAATATGTAGGGTGTGGCGTGTATGGCTAATTGTTTTCTTTCCAGAGTCTTCATTCCCTCCGGTGCCACATCTGTTTTGAGAAACACAACAATATCTTCTAATTCAGAGGGCACACACCGCAACCTAAACAGTTGCATGTCTAGCATTATATCCTCAATGCTCTGCACGTCCTCCCTGAGTCAATCCTTGACAAATGGTTAGGCCCTGAGTTACTCTTTCTTGGTTTCACAACAACTGTAAACTCAAACTCTTGAAACAACAAGACCCATTGACATATGTGCCCTTGTAAAACATGATTGTTCACCAAGTACTTCAATTTCATGTGGTCTGTGTAGAATATGAAGGGTGTTGCCAACAGATATTTCCTGAACTTGTGTAACGTGTAGATAATTGATAGTGCTTCGCACTCAGTAGTAGTGTAGTTTTGTTCTGCTGGTGTTAACTTCCTACTAGCAAAACACAAGGGGTGGTCAACAATTCCTTCTCTAGGTTGTCTAGGACTGCCCCAATTGCCATCCTGAAGCATCAATATGTACATGGAATGGCTTATCGCAAGAGGGAAAATGTAATATGGGCGCAATGATAACCCTATTCTTGATATATCAAACGTTGTTTGTTGTGCCTCTCAGAGTGAAATGCACTTTCATGTTTTAGTAACTTCTCCAATGGTGCAACAATCTTGGCATACCCCTTGATGAATTTATGGTACTACCCCGTATGCCCAAGGAATCCATGTACTACGCTCTGGCTGGTAGGTTCCCCCAATCCCACAATAACAACTTTGGTGGGATCCACCAACAAGCCTTCCTTATATATGATGTGCCCCAACAAGGTTCCAAATGGGGTAGCGAAGAGACATTTCTTGATGTTGAGGGATATGCGCAACTATCAACATATTTCAAACATCAACCACAAATTGTCACAATGGTCTTTCACTAGTCCATACACTATCCAG
Source organism: Taxus wallichiana var. yunnanensis (assembly GCA_018340775.1). NCBI lineage: Eukaryota > Viridiplantae > Streptophyta > Pinopsida > Cupressales > Taxaceae > Taxus > Taxus wallichiana. The sequence continues at coordinate 313,201,713 of CM031236.1, forward strand.
ATCATCAAGGTAGACCTGAAGGAATTTATGGATAAAATCTTGAAATGCCTAGACAATATGCGTGAAAACATAGCAGGCACATTCTTCAGTCCAAAATGCATGACCAGGTGTAGGAAAAACTTCCCATTCAGTGGTGAAAGTTGTATTTTCTTGGTCTTCTTTTGCAATTCTAACTTGATGATACCCGAGAATCCATCTGTGAAAGAATAAATCTCACGCCCGACTACTCCTTCCAGGATTTCCTCGGTGAAGGGGGTTGGAAAAGGATCAATCACACATACCACATTTAAGTCCCTGTAGTCAACACAGATCCTTATCCTTCCATCCTTCTTAATGTTGATGACCATGGGGCTTATCCATTATGATTCCTTTGACTTTAATGATGCATGATGTGATCATCTTGTCTATCTCCTCCTTGACCGGACGCACAAATTTGGATTCATTCGGTAAGGTCTTTTCGAACTAGGTATGCACCCTCCTTTAACTTGATTTTCATTTCCCCCAAGGAGTGGTGGATGCCTTTAAGCTCATGGTACCCTGCACGGAAATAAGTCCTGAAACTCATGTAACAAAGTCAATGATCTTGAAACCTCCTTTTTTGACCAATAGTCCTCAATAGTTGCCTCCTTAGATTATGTTTATGAGCCGATGTTAACCTTCTTTGTTTTTAGGGGCTCATGGTAGGTGCGTGCTTGCTCATCAACACTATCAATAACTTTGCGTGTACCTTTAGTATGGTTAGCATCCAAATTTTCCACCTCTTCACCATCTATCACATAGACCATCTTTCCCTTCTCCTTCTCCATGCATGCACGCTCAAGTTATATCTCTTTTGATTCTTCCTCATCAAAGTGCACTTCCAAACCAAGCTCACCCAATAACTCCAGTATTCTATCCTCTACCATGGCACTATCTCCCATCGTTAGGTGCTTAACAACCTACAACACCTTATCCACTAATGGCTTGGTGCTCGATATTCAAAAGCTTGAAGGAGGTTAGCTATCAACTCTTTTCAATTTCTATCGACAAAGACACATTTACGAGTGAATGTACCATGCGCACGTACAACCTTGTAAAGTGGAGTACAACTTATGCACCCATAGAGAAGGTGGAAATGCTTCACACCTTCCATCAAGCCTTCTCACATGTTTGGATGTGAAATGAGGTAGAGCTCCTTCCCATGATAGTCTTGTATGATAGTGGGTGTATTGCTTTGGGAAAACCTAATAGAGAATGTGATTCTCACTTTGCGCCACTCTAGAAGGCTATCACAATGGGTCACCCACCAATGCACTACGGTCCGAGCAAGTTATAGTTGAGCATCCTTCTTCTTTTGATCTCACTTTTCCATTGGGTCTCCATCTCTCATAAGAAAACATCAAGGTTGGCCCTCCAGAGTAACTTGGCAACTTATTTCCTCCCAGGTGCTTGACCGATCATGCCTTTGTTACTTTTGTAAAAAATCCTCTTAATTACCACCTAATTAACTCATAAGTTTGTGTGTCCAATTGTCACATGCTACACTAGTGGTATCACTCATAGATTGAGCGTCTTCAAACTGAATAACTCCTTCCATAGGATTAATCACCGCAAGGTCCCACGATAGAGCGCACATAGATTCTGAAAAGAACTTCTTCACTCAAAGGCTCGGTATAGGGTGTTGACTTCCCATCGATCAAGGGATGATTATCAGTTCTTCCTTGTTCTTAAACTGATGTACCCTTTATTGAATCGTAGGTCGACATTATTCTTATAACAAGGGCGCCAAGTAATGTTGGAAAGTTGTCTGCCTCAACTAGCACCAAGAATTCGAAATCCCCAATGAACTTCACCCCTTGGATAGTGATAACAACATCCTTCAAGACACCAATGAGCATTGCCTTTGTCTTGCTATCTATATACATCACATTCAAGGATGGCTCTAATGGGGGCCTTCCCATTTGATGTCAGGCATCTAGAGTGAGAACATTGATTTCGCACCCGTGTCAATCGAATATTGCTTAGGAAGCCACCCATCCACAACAACATTCAAGGTAATCTCCTTATCATAGTCGAGGTTGTGGGGAAGAAGGTTAGCATGCAAAACTTGCCTCTCATGCTCCTTCGATGCATGGTACTTTTTCCCGTAGACATTCCCCTAGCAAAGGAATGATATTATCTTGCCTTGACATCTTGCATACTTAGTGACCTCATCCAAATCCTTTTTTGGAGCTTGGCCTCTTCCTTTGTTCTAACTACCTTGACTGCTCCTTTAGGCACTAGATTTCTCCTTGTAGGCTTGAATTACATCCATGGTCTCTTGATACACCTCTTTCTGATGAGTAGGGTCCGGATACTTACCATACACCACCTCTTCTCTTGTAACCCAGTGGCTTCTACCTTGGTGTCTCCATGGCACGTGCATCTTGACTCACGTCATCACTAGTACTGGGATCTAGTTCTGACTCACGCACCACCCTTGGCATCCATTGTGATTCGGCCTTATTTATGCTTACCATTACGGTGCCTTTGTCCTTCTAGTGTTGTTGGCTCATATGTTCAAATAGCTCTAGGAACTCCTCATACTTGTACTTATTTCCACACCAAGATCATTGTGATAGTTCGGGCGCATTCGCGTTTATAGTGCTCTGTAGATCCATAGTTGTAACAAGTTCCACGCAGGAACTCACTTCTTCCTCGCGGTTTCCACAACCACGAAATCCTCCTCTAAAACCTCTTTCATGTGCCCCTTCATCTACGTACCCTTCATAGTGATGACCATCATCCTTGGAATTATTTGTGAGGTTGGTTTGGCACACACCAATATCAATGGCATCATGTATCTAATCAATCAATCTACAATCCTTGGTGTCATGAGTAGTAAAGGTGAAAATCTTGCAATATTAAGACACATTCTTACAAATCGTGCGCTAAGTAGTGGACACCTACATTGCATCATGATCTTCGTGGTAAATCTCACAGATCTACTTTTATGGCATGTACCGATCTCTCGAGGGCAACTATCCTTTGTATGCCCCTCTATCTCATAATAATGTGCACCATAAACCACCTGTGAATCTCATGCGCCAAATTCACAGATAGCTTCTCCAGTTTTTTTTCCATTGTAGAAATTTGAGCTTCAAGAAAAGGGCTAACACCGGTATCCACACTTCCAATAGCCTCATCATGCAGGGCAACTTCCAAGGCCTCGCGCAGTCTATGAAAGTCTTGTGCGAAAGTGCTCTCCTAAAAGGTGTTATCAACCCTCCAACAAACCATTAAGCATGCTGGGAAGGGTGAATATCATAAGAAAACTTTGACAAGAGAGTCTTAAAATGCATGTCATATTCTGCACACTCTCTGTCATACCTTATTAAATCTCCTTTAGCATGCTAATGCTCTTTTGTTCAAACTCAAGGATATGAAATTCAGCTAAGAATGCATTCCATAGCGGCAGTGTAATCTACCACTATCTGATGGGGGTCATACTTCCAATACCAACTATGTGCATGTCCTTACAACATTGTTGTAAATTGACTTGCCTTTTGTTCTGGGGTAGTGATCCCCTTTACGCACCATAACAACTCACACTTGTGTACATGCTCTGCAACATCCTCAACACCTTTTTAGTCTGGTAGATGTAAAGACATTTCAAAGAATACTTATTGAGGTGATTGAGGCCCTTTTCTGCCTGATCTAGAACCTTGATTCCCTTCGGTGTTGCCTCCACCACCAGATCCACTAGATCCATCGACGCCTACTCCTCCTAATCCACTAGATCCTCTAGATCCGCTAGGTCCACCAAGTCCACTAGCTCCTATTCCACCAGATCCACCTCTTGTAGCTAGTAAAGGCCTTGAAGTGGTTACGCTTAGTGTTCTATTGTCACACCTTTGAAGCGTGCGCATGTGACAGTCATGATATTGCACCGCTACGGATGTATGTATGTCTGTACTCCCTGCAGGACGCGATACCCTAGCTTTGTGTACTCATACTTTGTCCAAATGTCATTCTAGACAATATACCTCCAAACACATGAAATTATTGTGTAGCCATAGATGTGCCAAATGAAAATTTATACCTCCTTGGTGTTGATTAGTCACTTCCACCAATACCAACTGGGTTAACAATACTTATATCTTGATTTGGAAAAATAAGTGCCAGGGGTTGGTCACCAGGTGGATTCAGATGCACATCAATGGCTCTCCTTTCTCCAAGTGATGAACTCTCATCAGAAGTTGAAGGGGTCTCTCTCTCATGCTTGCCAAGATGGGGTAGCATAGACTACTCAGGCTCCATGTCCTTCGCATGAACCTCAATTCCTTCTCGCAACATCTACCTCCATAAATCCATCACTCCTGCAACCTCGTGTTGTCTAGCCAACTCCCTTTCTCATGCTTCATTATACTTGAGTCGTCTCTCTTCCCTCTCCTTTTCAGCATGCAAGTCTGCCTTCTTCCTCCACCCTAGCTTCCTCGCCAACCATAGGAAATGCTTCCAAACTTAGTGTAATGATCAAGATATTTATGGCTAAGGGAATATCACACAAAAATGATCCTCTAGGATCCCTTAAGAACTCAAACTCAAAGCAACCTCTAAACAAGAATACGTAGAAATAGCATATTCTAGGGTATAACTGGTCAACACTCTTCTCCACCAATGATCAATAGCACATGTCCAAGTCAAATTAGCATCCTGAGCCTTTGATATTCATCTTGGGTCCACATGTGAGATCTATAATACCAGCTTGATCTAGATGCATACACCAAAATCCATTCATACAACTCCATTGGAAAGCAACAAAAGAAGGTCTCATATAACTCATGATACAGGTGCTCTTCTACCCATTTATGTGCATCAAACTTAGGTCAGTACTAAATCTCTGAGAAAACTCATCCTCCGTGCTCTTAAACCATGCGACACTTTGTCAGGTGCAGCGTTTTGTCATCACGCATCATTCTCACAATAGCTTCAAAAAGAGGTCTAGCAACGGAACCAAGATGTAGTCATTTTTATCTACCCTCAATATAACTTTCTAACCCCAAGTGTGCCGACCTATCACCCAGTGGGCACCGAGCACTCACACCGAGGCACACGCGGCCACCAAACCCCTCCTTTATGTGAGCATTGTGAGAAGGTTTTTCATTGAAGGAGGATGATTTGCAGAATGATAAGTACAAACATTTAGTTAAAAAAACAGGAGCAACTTACAAATCCACATATCAATGCATTACAAAAACTTAATAACAATGTAAAAAGCATAATAAACTAGATATGAGCCATGAAAGTCATATAACACAAGGGTTTGTACCCTTAGACATGATATACAGAATGAACCCTTATATATATATATATATATATATATATATATATATATATATATATTTCATTGGTAGCCTCATTACATTCAAAGGAGGTCATCATAGACCATACATCTTAAATAACAGAGACCCAACCCCTACAGATCTTTCCTAGCGTGAGATCCTAGTTATACCCTCCCATTTGAATCCTTATTATAGACCCTAATGCCATACAAAGGCTTATTACATCCTTCATAGCCCTCAAGCACTAAGTGCTCTAAACCCTAGCATTACTACAACATTCTATTACTCAACATTTTACTCTCTATGCATTCTCTTCTCTGTTTTCCCGCTATATATGTGTGTTTTCCTTGCTTGAGCATCTCTTTTATAGGATCAGCACCCACCGCCATGCCTTCTCTCATGAATAGATCACATGCCAAGTGTCAATGTGGTCCTCTAATGGTGAATGCTTATCCCTTTGCAAGCCCTCCACTCTCTGCAATGATGTCTTCTAAGAATATTCCTTGCATGGAATATCCTTTTCTTGACCTCCAAGGTTCCAGGTTGGCACCTTATCCACTCAGCACGCCTAGTCGGGTCACGTTTTTCCTCAAGTGCCTCCAAAATGTTGAATATGGCTAAGTCCTTTAAACCCAAGGCTCTTCCTTCCGTGCGCACCCTGGTTTCTCCTAAACCCTTCTTAAACCTCTTTGTCCTGCACGCCCTTCTCCTTAATGGTCCTACACACACACGCCCTTTTTACTTAGCCAATATTCCAAGGCCCAACAAAGCCCCTCTTTTGTTATGTGAGATGCCTTCTCTCACACTAAACACTTTGTTGTCCTCTTATTTCTTACTTACTCCCTTTTATGCTTGTTTATGTGTTGTTCCTCTACTTCTGACTGAGACTTATTGTGGCCTCCACTCTTGTGCGATTCATCACCTACTACAAGGTGAGTGGTCAATTGTCCCACGTCGTATGAACACACCTTATTATAATCAACACACTACTTATAAAGTGCATGCAAATAGGGGGTTATCATTTTTCTTGGGTGTTGTATTGCATGTAGATGCATTCTCGGTTGAGTTTGATGTCTTGCAACCTTGTGTGTTTTCTCACACCCTTCTTTTCTTATATTCTACACTTTTGCAGATGCACTATGGAGATTACTTTTCCCAAACCTACACTTCATAGGACCATTTCTACATTACAGCCTCCGCCTCTTCTTCTTGGTAGGGCTAACTATGCATTGTGGTGTTCAAGCATGGAATGTTTTCTCACTCACGGCCGAACTTTGTCCCTACTTGTATAGATTAGTACCTCCCCTAGTGATCCTAATCAGCTTGAGGACTGGATTGACACTTGTAGCATGGTTGTTGGTCATTTGTTGACATACATTTAAGGTCTTTCTACCTTCATGTGGCACACATAGAGTGTCCTTTCACTATTTGGAGAATTCTTTAGTCCTTATTTAGAGACCCTTCAAAGACTCTCGATGTTGCTTCTTCTACTGATACAGTTGTCTCCTCTTCCTCTTCATGTGATGATAATTCTATTGATATAGAATTGTTTGTTTCTATCTCGATGATGGGTGTTGTTCTTCTAGTTCTAATGAAGAGAGTACCACTGAGGACTCCTCTCCTCTTTCTCTCGACCACCTTTCAGAGAATGTTGACACTCCTCCCTTCCCATCAGACATCGAGCAATTTTATTTGACCTCATATCATCATTGCATCTGCCTCCTTTCCACTTCTAGTGTCTGAGGCCCTTTCCACTCCTCCTCCTTCATGTGTTGATGATTCATACCTATCGACATTGCTCTTTTGTTACTTTGAGCCACCCTTTTTGGGATGAGTATCATTAGACCTTCATAGTACCTATTTGTGATGCATCACGGGGATTTTCTCATCCTTCTACAAGTGTTTCAGAGGAGTCCATCTCCTTTGTTGGGAGTGCCCTTTTCAGTACTTGTTATCCATTTTGCCCCTTAGGCAAAATGGATAACGAGGACCTAACAGGACTTAGGCCTTTGGACAGAGGCACTCTAAAATTTGGCGAGCTATAGATAGTTTCCAAGGTTTCACAAGCACATTCAATGAATCCATGAGTGAAAAGCATATTGAGGATTTTTTTCCTCTTCTGGGTTTTGGCCCTTAAGATCATCTTGAAAATGATGAAATGTGGGTCCCGTGAGCCCACACCTAACCAAAAATAGCAAAACAAGAAGGAAAACATGACGAGACTCAAAGCCCTTACATGCATTCCCGATCATGCCTCTAACATGAAGAAATTCAAAAATTCCTACTCTAGGGTAATTTTTTGCATTTAGGCCTAATACGGACCCGAGCCAAAAAAGAGCTCATTGAGTTTCTCAAAGCCAGTTTTGGAATGTGGTTCACCAAATAGCTCTACAAGTTGAATCATCTCTCGAAAGAAATGCAAGAAGGCCGGGTTGACCAAGGAAACATAGAGATCGACGCACAAGGCAATAAAGTCAAATCGAGAGATGTGATGGGGTCGGTAAACATCGAGCCCGCCATCAACTTCTCGGGAGTCGGGGGAGATGGAGATCGCAGGATCATGAGCTCAATGGGCAAAAGGCTTCGGTGGTATATGGAGTGAAACGGGTGAAATACATTGAAGGGCTCGCTTCGGCAAGCCATAGAACAAGCTCGAGAAGGTAGCTCGACAAGTAATTTAGGGGGCCACGTTATGCAAAGAGAAGATGGCTCGTTGACTTGATGATCGAGTTGAATTCATAGGTAAGGCTAACTCGACCTATGGAAATAGAAAAGCCCGCACACCAAGCTAAATGCATGAGTAGGTTTCAAAGGGGATCGAGAGTGCGCGAGATGGAGCTCGTATAGAATGGTAAAGCCATTCCTCGGTGTGCGGAGTGAATGGATTGGGGCCTAGTTCAATGCATGGCGAGATGGTTTGCAGAGGTCAACGTAGAACTCACAAAAGTGGCAAGCAATTGGGAATCGTGGCGGGGGGCTAACTCGGCCAGAGATGTAAAGGAGAGAGCTCGGGCTCACCATTTAATGGATTGTGATCGAGAAACTTTGGAGATCGGTGTGGGAGAAGTGTCCAAAGTGGCGAGCTTGTAGACTCAAAGATGGAAGACTCCAAAGTCTAAAAATTTTAGACTTCGGAGGTGGGTGATTTTGGAGCTCGGGGTGGATGTTTTCGGGGGTCGGGTGAATCACTTTTGGATTTCCATCACCAAATGTTTGAAGTCATTCGGGCCAGAAAATCAAGCATTGGCACGATGGGTTATTTTAGGCGGTCGACTCGGTGAGGTGGTTTCGGTGGTTAGAAGTGCCAAAGACACGAAAAGAGTGGATCGTAATGTTTGAAACGTTAACTCCCACCAAAATCTGAATTGTTAAGCCCGCCAAGTTCACATTGGGAGATGAGTTGGCTCATGGTGGTGGGGTAGGTATAATATTGAATGTCGGGCTATGACAGAGTTGGCGTGTAATGCTAAGTGGCATTGAATGTAGAGCTCGGTGGGTAAGTTTTGAACCCAAAACATAGCCGATCCAAACTTGGATAACTTTAGCATTTTTGGCCATTTCTTACAAGATTGTACTTATTGGAAAGGATTTTCATAAAGGAATTAAATGGCGATGGCCAAATTCGTAGAGGCGGGGGGGTAGGTAAATTTTAAACTCGGAGAATAAACATGTGCAAAAATGATTATATCTTCCTTTGTACTCCACCATTTTTCATAATCTTACAAGAATTGGAAAGCTATTTTGGGCTCTACAATATGGAATGGTCTAAGATAATCATTTAATGTATTAGGTGGGAAAAAAACCATGATGAAGTTATTGAGCAAGGCCATGCCAGTGCAATCATAAACCCATTTCTTCTTCGCTCAGGCAAGTACCATGATGCGGAGTTACATGATCTTCCCCAGAATATTGCAGGAGATTAATTATGAATTATGGTGGATTTTGGAGGATTTCAGAACTCTTCCCCCTCTCTCCTCTCTTCAAATATTATTTTATAAATTAAGGAGAGGCTCAATAAAAAAGGTTGGATACCTTGAAATCGCCTCTCCTTCTTTCTTTTGTCATGAGAAATTTGTGGAGCTTAGGCCTCCACATTGAACATCAGTAATGTCAAATTTTATGCCTTTGGCCCCTATGTGATGTATTGTATCAACTTTTTGAGCAATAAAACAAATATGTGGATGATTCTCAACCCTCTTTTGTGTTTATTGTGTCTTATCTAATATTTCATTACAATTAAGGTTATTGTACATTGTTTAATTATTATTGCAAGATCTCAATGGATTGTGTTTATTGGTAAATGGGTTTGCAATAGGTGTTTTGATCTATGGTGTTGAACAACCCTCTTCAAATTTTCTTGTTTCATTCCTATGTAGTGCAAGATATTCAACATTCCTTATTGGTGCATCACCTTCATTTAGAATAGATTTACTTTTCATGTAATCCTTCTATCCTTGTCTCCTTGGAAAACATTAGGGTAGGATTAGATTAGTATTTCTACGTATTTTGGTGCATGTGGTGATAGATTTAGGAATAGGAAGTTGGCCTTCTTCGGAGAGCTATCCAGATTGTAAAGTCCCACACTTTGGTAATAGCTCCATGTTGTGCAATCACAAAGAATGCCCCATCAAGAACTCGACCATTTGTGGGTGTTGTGATTTTGCATAAATAGTTTTGACATGCCCGGTGGGAGAACATTGAAGTCAAATTTTCATTTTTAACAAGTTGTTCCATTGCAAATCTAAGTTACATTGAAGTCAAGTTCAAAACAAGGAATTTTTGGAGTTTCCCTCACACTTCGGAGTTTGGAAGTTCTGATTTTGGATTTTGGAGGTTTTATTGTAGGGTCAAAGTTTGAAATCATTTTTCAAGGGCTTAAAATGTGCAAAATGATCCTGTACTTCACCAATAGATAGATCGGGAAATGGGTATCCAAAACTAGCTTTAAACCTCATTTTAAAAATTTAGACTTTTGGCATTTTGGGATTTGAGAGGTTTTGAAATTTGATTTCAAGTCTTGGTGATTTCATATTTTGGAATTTTGGAGGTTAAGGAGTTTTGGAATTTTGGAAGTTGTTCGAGTTTTAGATTTTGGATTTTTCTTATTTCGAGACTTTTGACATCGTTGTAATTTCAAGTTTTTGAGTTTTCCTACTTCATACTTTCGAAGGTTTTGTGCGGGAGCTAGGTTCGAATTTTAGATTATGGAGATCATTTACAACAATCCAGTTCACCCCCAACCATCTTTGGGCTTTAAGGTGTGTGTGCAGTATTCACTTCGTTTCATCAAGTTTGTTGTGCACTTGGTGGAACCTCGGTCTTGAGAGAGACACAATCAAAGCACAATTGAAAACTCCATTTGGTCAAGAACCTATTATCTCGAGTAGTAGAAATTCCATTTCTTCTCCATCCATTTTTCCCTTCCATCTACTTTCATTCTCTCCTATTCATGAATTCGTGTAATCATGGCTTCGTTCCCACAATGGAACTCACATTTTCAACAACAACAATATCGGTCAAGCCTACCTCCACACTTTGCAACATATATTTTCAGGATGCTATCAACCACCTCCGGAATCATACTATGATGAAAGTCAACAATGGGCATACCCCTATGAGTAGAATGCATATCAGTTTGGTTACCCACCAAACTATGGAGATTTTCAAGAGCAGGGTACACAGATTTCAAAGGTATCCAACACCTGAAGATCTTGAGTTGCAGAGGAAGGTTCAGGAGTTGGAGTATAGCATGGACCAAATCAGGATTAAGGAGATGGAAAAGGTAGCCCAGATCAGCTTCATAATTCCATACCCTTGGAATGGCCTCATACCATGTGAGTTGGACCCTCAACAAGAGCTCTATTGGATGAATGACATAGTGCTTGGGGTCGAAGAATGGATCAGAATGAGGGAGGCCTATGAACGTAATGCTAGCATTCCTCTCAACAAGAAACCTTTGCATCATCTAATAGCCTCCCCCTTATGTCTCAAGCCATGCCCTTCCATCCTGAACCTTAGTTTCCAAGTCTCCCACCTATTACACCTATTGTGGATTCCCCTTCTCCATCTTCTACTCTTCCACCTCATTTCAAATTCTATGCCCTTTTCCCTTGGAAGAAACCATCTCCTCCCAAAAACAATAAGTCATACCTCCACCACCAACAACAAATCAAGAATCAATGGAAATCCCACCCACCGCTCCTCTCATAGTCCTAAAACCATGTGGGAAGAAATTCAAAAAATCGGCCAATGTGGGCAAAGAAGAAGATCCAGACAAAGAATATATGATAAAAATCTTAGTGAGATTAACTCTAAGATTCAGGATTAATAAAATCCCCTTGATGGTTAAGCCTACAAAGGAGGTTGAGGTCCAGCCCACAAGTGGTGCAAAATGGATTTGCAATGGAAACAGAAGAGCAAGAATGAGAAGATGGTGACCAACATACAGTATGTTCCAAATTTAGTGTCCACTTTGGCTTTATTTTTCAGACTGTCTCGACCCATCACAACCTATAGATTTAGAAGAAGAAGCAGGGGAAAATCAACTATAGATGTGTAATAAAAGATGCATGTCCAAGTAAATGAAGACAAGCTCTCAAGTGTGTAAGACATTACAATAGAATGCACCGATATTAATTACCCGCATGCCTTGAGCTTATTGCTTTGTTGGGGGTTGCATTGATCTACCAAATTCATCACTATCGGTTGAAATCAACCAAGAAAAGCCTCATGCTATGGAGGAAGACCATCCATTCTCAAGGGGGCTCAAATAACAAACAAGTTATGGAAAAAATGCAACCCTCTCTTCTCCTCCGTCCTTCAAAATTTTTGATTTCAAGGAAAAGTTTGAACTCTCGGACTTCATGTTTCAAGACAAGGCAGAGCCGGTGAACAAAGTGCATATTCAAAGGCCACCATGGAGGAGGAAGAACCCTTGACATGGTTATACGGTAAGGAAATTGACTATTTATCCGATTTGGAAGATAACATTGGTGTAGAGGAAGTTGTTAAACTCAAAACTTTTATGGTTCCATCACCTATCTTTCAACATGAAAAACCTCTTACCAAGGGAATGAACATTCAAGAAGAACCTGCTGCCTACAACAACCCTCTTGAAGTGGAGGAATTTGGATCAGATTAAGAGGCTCTTAATAAATATTCGATCATTGGAGGCTTCTTATTATTGGTTAAGGAGCCTAAACTTGTCGATGAATGGTAGTGATCTAGGGGGAAGGAGGAAAAGAGCGGAAGAGGCCACCATTTCCATACCATCCACCAAGGTGACATGTCATTTGTCTATAGATGTGCAAGAAGAATAAAATCCAATAAAAATAGTCACCTTTTTCAGGAAAATCTACATGAAGGCTTTCTTCATCGAAACTCAAAGCAATGGGAAAATCTCGGTGGTTTAGGCCATGCCCCATTAGATATCTAGCTTCATTGGAGTTAGAATTAGAGTTGCCACAACTAGTCATGTTCATTTCCAAACATGAGGGTGAGTCTCAAAGTACCAAGGAACAACTACATCATTTCTACAACACTTTCGGGATCCCCATGTAAATCATTCCAAAGGGGTGTTTGTTTTGTTTCTAGTTGATACCTTGATGATATGGGTGGAAAGTTACTTCTATATCAATTTTTCACTCATATGTATAGCCATGTCCATGGTCAAATTATCTCGCATGGATATGTATTGCGGTAATAAGGGGAAGCTACTTCTCATCACTAGTTGCAGGGTTTGTTCTAAGTCTTCTCTTTTTGGTTAGAGTAGGGTAGGTATATATTTGTTTCAAAGCATCACAAGTGCTCTTACATACTCGCATGTCTACTTGGGCATGTATGATTTGTTATTTTGTACATAGTTTTTTGGTTCATATTGCTCCAGATAGTACATGGTGTTTTAGTAGGCCTCCACATGCAATGATAGAGGAAAGAAGCCAATACTTACAGGGAAATAGTTACAATTCTCAAGTCAGCTTAAATGTAGAGCAACTAAATTTGAAAAGGGACAGGTTTTAATAATTCCTTCAAATCAATCATTGAGCTTCTAGCATCCCTACAGGATTAGAAAATCGGTCATCATGAGTAGCCTCAAATCATTCAAATTTCCTTGTGGTTGAAAGTAGAAGATCGACATCAAATTTCTCTTGCTCATTTTTCAGGCTTGTTTAGTTGAAAATCTAATGAGAATAGGTGGTTATGGCCTTCGGTGGTGTTCTAAGCAGTCATTCAAAAGAAAGAGAAAGATCAAAATTTAATAGAGTTCCATGATGTCTTAACTCAAAGAATGTCTTATTTAAAAACTCTACAAGTCTTATTCATGCCAAGCAATCATCGGTTTGTGTGCTTCATACTTGGAAAAATTAGGTTTTGGGGATAGGTTTTAAAGCTCATTTTCAGTCCTGAGATCGGGGTTGCGAGAGAATAATAGGTGAAAATCCTAGGTTTAGACAATTTTCCACTCTCATAATTTTAACTTCAAGATTTTCTTATAAAGATTAAGAGTGTGAATAACAAAATAGGCCCATGGTCGTAGGTAGTTTTGGGGCAAGTTTCAAGTCCAAGATTAGTTGTAGGCCATCACCATGACTCCACACCCAATGGACATATCAGTGCTGTACAAGAACATGTAGTAGGTAGATGTCCCCTGATCGCAAATTGTTATCCATTTTGCCCCCTTTGGGAAAAATGGACAACAGGGACCTAACATGACCTAGGCACCAAACAAGGCACCTAAGGATGAAACTAAGCTACATGCAATTTCAGTGGTCTCGGGAGCACACTCAATGAATTTAGGAGTGAAAATCATATTGAGGAATTTTTTTCCTCTTCTGGGTTTTGACCCTTAAGATCATCTTAAAAAATGATGAAATACGGGCCCCATGGGCCCACACCCACCAAAATGAGAAAAATGGAAGCAAAACATGACGAGCCTCAAATCCCCTTTTATGCAATCCTAATCGTGCCTTCAACACAAAGAAATTCAAAACATTCCTAGTCTAGGGTCAAAATTTTACATTTGGGCCTATGAGAGACCATCGAGCTAAAAAGAGCTTGTCAAGCTGGAATGTGCATTAGAGGAGCGAGTTGATGGAGGGCTCCTCGAGTAGCTCGGTGAGCCAAGTTGTGATGAAGCTTGGTTGATCTAAGTCGGGCTCAAAGAAATGCAAGAAGGCCAAGTCGGTCAAGGAAACATGGATATCGATGCTCAAGGCCCTAAGGTTGAATTACGAGATGTGATGGGGTAGTAAACATCAAGCCCACCATCGCGTTCACGGGAGATGGGGGTGATGGAGATCACTTGGATCATGATCTCAACGGAAAAAGGCTTCAGCAGTGGTGTATGAAGTAAAATGGGTGAAATACATTGAAGGGTTCACTTTGGCGAGTGTAGAACGATCTCATAAGGAAGCTCGACAAGTGTTTCAGGGAGGCCGCGTTGTGGGAAGAGAAGATGGCTTGCTGACTTGGCGAACCGAGTTGAATTCATAGGTAAGGCGACTCACTGTGGAAATAGAAAAGCCTACCTACCAAGCTAAATACATGAGTAGGTTTCGAGAGGGGCTCGAAGTGCAATGCACCGAGCTCACATAGAGTGTGGTAAGGCCATTCCTTAGTGCACAGGTGAATGGCTTGGGACCTAGTTCGATGCATGAAGGATGATTTGCAAAGGTCGGCATAGAACTTAGAAAAGTGGTGAGCCATTGGAAGTCGGCAGGGGCCGACTCACCGAGAGATGCAAAGGAAAGAGCTCGGGTGTTGAGTGAGTTCAGGGTTCACTGCTTTGGGGATTGTAGTTGAGCAACTTTGGAGATCAACGTGGAGAAATGTATGAAACGGTGAGCTTGTAGACTCTAAAGATAGAAGACTTCGAAGTCTGGAAAATTTAGACTTCGAAGGTGGGTGATTTCGGAGCTCGAGGGTGGATGTTTTTCGGGGTCGAGTGAATCACTTTTCGGGGTTTCCATCGCCAAATGTCGAAGTAGAGCATGCCAAATGTCCAAAGTCATTAGGACCCAAAATCCAAAGCATTGGCACGATGGGTCATTTTGGGGGATGAACTCGAGGAGGTAGTTTTCGGGGTTGGAAGCGCCAAAGGCCCGAAAAGATTGGCTCGTAATGTCCAAAATGTTAAACTCTCACCCAAATCTAAATTGTTAAGCCCACGAGTTCACATTGGGAGGTGATTTGGATCATGGTAGTGGGGTAGGTAGAGTATTGAATGTCGAGCTATGAAATGAGTTGGCATTCAATGTGAGCCAAGTGCATTGAATGTAGAGCTCGGTGGGTAAGTTTTGAACCCAAAACTTAGCTCGATTCAAACCTTGATAACTTTAGCATTTTTGGCCAATTGTTACAAGATTGTACTTGTTGAAAAGAATTTTCATTAAGGAATTTAATGGTGATGACTAAAATCGAGAGACCGGGGGTAGGTAAATTTTATACTCGAGAGAAGCAACTTGTGCAAAATGATGATATCTTCCTTTGTGCTCCACCATTTTTCATAATCTTATAGTCATTGGAAAGTTATTTTCGGGCTCTACATTATGGAATGGTTAGAGATGAGAATTTAATGTGTTAGGTGGGAAAATTTTCATGATGAAGTTGTAATATCCAAGGTCATGCCTAGGTGCAATCATGAACCCATTTCTTCTTGCTCAAGGCACAATACCATGATGGAGTTGTAGATCTTCCTAAAAGCCATTATAGGATTTTAATGATGAATTTTGGTGGGTTTTGGAGGATTTAGGAACTCTTCTCCCTCTCTCTCCTCTCTTGAAATATTCTTCTATAAATTGTAAGGAGGGGCTCTGTAAAAAGGTTGGATACTTTACAATTGCCCCTCCCTTATTTCTTGTCTATGAGAAATCTGTGGAGCTCAGACCTCCCCATTGAACATCAGTAATGCATAATTTTATGCCTTTGGCTCCCATGTGATAAATTACATCAACTTTTGAGCAATAAAATAAATATGTGGATGATTCTTAACCCTCTTTTGTGTTTATTGTGTCTTATTTGATCTTTCATTATAATTAAGGTTATTGTGCATTGTTTAATTGTTATTGCAAGATCTCAATGGATTGTGTTTATTGGTAAATGGGTTTACAATAGTTGTTCGAGGTGTTGAACAACCTTATTCAAATTTTATTGTTTCATTCCCATGCAATGTAAGATATTCAACATTCATTATTGGTGCATCACCTCCATTTAGAATAGATTTACTTTTCATGCAATCCTTCTATCCATGTCTCCTTGGAAAACATTAGGGTATGATTATTTTAGTTTTTATATGTATTTTGGTGCATGTGGTGATAGATTTAGGAATAGGAAGCCAACCTTCTTTGGAGAGCTTTCCCGATTGCAAATTCCCACACTTTGGGAATAGCTCCATGTTGTGTAATCACACCTGAATGCCCCATCAATAATTGGACCATTCGGGGGTGTTGTGATTTCACATAAACATAACTCTTATCACCTCTTCTTTTCAAAGACCATCATTGATCCACCTCTTCTTGTAGATCCTCTTTCGTTGTTGTGGGGGTTGTTACTTTGCCTTCACTTCACTTGGGCATCCTTTCGGTGGATGTTCCTCTCTTACACTCTAACAGTTCTATGCTCGTGGCATTACCTTTGGTTCTTGTGCACTCATTTCTAGACCTATGTCACACTTGGTGGACTAGATTCAAAGTTCTTCGTACTATGCCGCCTTCGGTTTCCTTCGCGGAGTGGGTGGACTTCCAATACTCCATTTTTATCCTTCCTAAGGGTAGGAACATTGTTCAATGTGGGTGGATATTCTTCACTCTATAGGCCAAGGACCAAATCATCGACACTCTTTTTGGAGACTTTCTAGAGTTGTAGAGTTTATATCCGGTTGCGGCTTCACACCTTCAATAGTTCCTCTTGTCTCATTACTCTCCTCTCTTCTCTTTCTTCTAGAGAGATTGTAGTTGTACATGGGTACCTCATCAGGCCCTTAATTTTTGGGAGCCATTTGACACATCTTTCTTATATTGTTAGGGAGTTTTCCATATCTTGTTGTGGATTTTTTTCCCACTGGGTTTTCCTCCGCTACTTGAGATCCTTGTTCATGGGTGCCTCATCAAGCTTAGTTATCGAGACCCATTTCTCATTTTTGAATTACCGCCTCATCCTAAGTTACGATGAAGGGGGGTGTTTGTGTGTGTACTTGCCTTGTCATCTTGTGGCATTGTCCACATCACATGGCGAGTCATCTCACTTAGGTGAGGTCATAGGTCTTAGGTGTCTTAGGGGGTATGATAGATTCCATCATACGCATCAGTGTGCATCAGTGTGTCATACATGAGTTACTTTCCATTTCAAGAATGTAACTCCTCTTCTCCACTTGAGGAGGTATGATTATCATGCATTGGGGGTTACACAACACCCCTATTTGTACCCCTTTTCTTTAAATCTATGAGAAGATGAGCAAGACCTTTTCTTTGCATGCACATTTCATGGTTGAATGTTTGCTTCCTCATGGAACTTCATCACATTGTCATTTGAGTGCAACTCGGTTAATGCACGTTATCTCATATGAACCTCATTTTTAGCTTTCTCGTCACAAACAAGGGACCATTTGGATGGGACCAAATGGAACCCATGCCCTACCTAATGACTTTATGTCCTAGCTAATCTAAATCATGGCTTTGCTAACTAACCCCTCGGTAGTGAATTTTTAACTACATATATTTAACTATATTTGTGAAACTAATGCTACGGTCATAATCCACTCTATATTTAAGCTTTTGATTTAGAATAAACATAAATAAGATAAGTCCTCTTAACTACACAAATAACACTTGGTTGTTCTTAGACATCCCGTATAGATTATGGAGTGAGATATATATTAGATGAATCAATTGTAGGGTTTATCATTATTCTTCCTTAAATAAGTCTATCAACTCGGATCAATTAATCGTCGTTCATGTAAAACTTAGATCCTCTTATCTTGCATGAATTGTTTTCATCAAACCCCTTGGTAGGGAAGATTGTACCTAAAATTAAATGTTGTATTTATGGAACTAATGTTATGTTTATTGAGTGAATCTTTATTCAACTTGTTTAGCAATCAGCGATGGATGGGTTATCTTAATTTATGTTCTTTGGGTTGTGGCTTAGAGTAATAGGAATGTCTCTAACTTGATACCCTAGTTGAGAGAATGATCTTCATTTAATATTATAACGCATCCTTGATCTAACAATAATTGGAGTTAACTAAACACAATAACCTTAGTTATTACACAAATGATACTTGGATTGCTCCTTGTCACCTTTTATTGGCTTAGTGAGATGTGTTAATGATTGTTTAATCCTTAACAAATGTTTCAAAAAAATTGTCCCATTTTTATGGGAAATTTGGATGGTTATTTTGGGTTGTGAAATTTACGTGCATGACATTGATTTGCCAAATTGACTTGCTCTTTACATAATATCCATGGAGCCTATTCTTCCTTTTTTAGACATTTTCTGTCTCATTAACTTTCAAATTGTTTCTAGAATTTGGAGTGTCTTTCTCTTTACTACGAGATGTGATTCGTATAAAAACCAATACATTTTTAAATACAAGCATTGGGTCCAAAAGATCCCAACTAATAAATTCTCCAAATATGAGAGACTATAGAATATAAATAGTTTTGTCATTCTTGCAAGCATTTCAACTCTATAGATAATTTCAGACAACCATACCTGATCTCTCCACCAATATGGAGGAATATCCACATTTGATATTATACATGCTTGTGTGAAGGCTTTATACCAATCTTCATACACCACAATGATGTGGATCCAACTACAAGAGGTTAAAATACCTCCAAAACATACACAAATTGTTTGTGAATAAACCAGAAGCTTCAAAATAGCTTTCTTCTCATTCCAAAATCCACACTAATCTTTTACATCATTACAATCTTCCTTTTATTTCACATTTTCTCTAAAAAACCCTAAAATGCCAAAAACCCTAAAATGCCAAAAATTACTTACTAGTAAAACACCTCAGATGGGCCCCAAATTTTGTGTGCCAAATATGCCTTCGTAAATTAAGGCTCACACAAAATTTTGGCTTATTCTATAAAGCATATCAAAAGTTATTAAAACTCTAAGTCCTAGTAAAAGTAAAAAAACATTGAGCCAATTTTAGACCACTAGATGAAGGAATCTATGAAGGAATCTAGCCCCAAAATATGCCAAAATGGCTAAAACATTCAAGAAATGTTGGCCACAACATAATACTAATGAATATCTACCACCTGGAAAATTTCAAGACGATCCAACGGTCGGATCAAAATTTATGGCCTTCACAAGTTATGCTCCTACATCACACAAGTTTTGGAGATTTTCTAACATCATGTTTTCCATCAAATTTTTTTTTAGCACAAAGACTCATGCTCCATCGGTAAGAACCTTCAATGGCCTTCATATACAATTTTTTTGAGATCTTTGGATAACCTTCCACATAGTTGATCACTGCACCTTGGACAAGCATATTTTCCTTTTGTTGAGAGACCTGCATATAAAAGTGATCAACAAACTTAATGCATAAAAACACACACACAAACATACATATGATCATTTATTTCTGAATTTTAACATATGATAAATACTTGAACAAACAACCATCCCAGGAAAATCATGGATAGTCCAACATAAGATATCGTAATAGGTGAACTTCCTCTAACCAATGGGTTTTGAAAGATCATAATGCCATCCCATAATGCTTACAACTCATCAATTAAGGGTTCAAGGTACACATCCATATTTTTACTTGGTGCTTACCAAGTACCAATAATGACAACATTAAATGCTCCTTATAAATCAACCATGGAGGAATATTATAGTTTATCAATAGTACTGGCCACATAGAGTAGCTAGTTGACATACTAGAAAATGGGTTAACACCATCCATTACCAAACCAAACCGTACACTACGTGACCTCTCTCTAAATTTTTCAGACCATAACTGCTCAATGTGCTTCATTACATTTGAATCAAAAGGAACACGCATAATTTTGTCATTGCTTATGTTCTTATGATGCAATGACATTAACTTTGTAAGTGACTTACAATGGAAAATACACCCGAGTCTAGAAATTATTGGAAAAAAATTCAATACCTTATTTGGAATGGTGATCCCTCTCATTCCTTGTTGAAATCGTGGTGCCCCACGATGGGGAAAACTGACCTCATTCTCATATTCCTTCCTAAATAGAATGCAATCATTTGTGCATGCATCATAGTTGACATAAAAACCCCTAAATTTGATGATATTTTTGTGCCTCTATATGAGGAGGGAAGTGTGTTCTTTTGAGGCAACAAACTACTTTTTAGTAGGCTGCAATAAAATAAAAATAAAAACTAATGTAAAACATATTAAATATATATCAAATGTAAAATATAGTTATGAAATTTTTATCTAACCTCAATAAAGCATTCACACTGATGTTTGACCAACCAAACCTTGCTTTCAAGTCCATCAATGCCAATATAGTGCTCAATAATGATGTTTTGGACTCTCCTTGCTCAAATAGAGGAGTTTGAGCAAATTTCAAAATCATCCTCTCTTGTTCCTAATCTTACTCTTCATCATCATCATCTTGTTGTTCTTCATCATCCTCATGATCATGATAGGCATGATCATGTTCAAAACAAAATTGAGCGATGTTGCAAATCCCAATGTCCTTTTTGTTAGATCATCTTCATCGAAATCTTACGCAAAGGTGTTTGTTTTTCCTAGCACACCATCATTTCCTTTGAGTAAAGTCTTTTCAAACGAGCTTTATGAGCCCTTGTGATGTTTTTAGGATGCATTTCATCATTAGGATGACACAATGGGAAGATATACTTTGGATTTTTCTTTGGTCAAACTCATTTAACATCACAGTCACTATTTGAATTTTTAGTCTCATATGTCTGCATATTAACTTAATATTAGTGCAATATCCATATAAAATGCATCAATATTATGATGATTTCATTTGAATTTAACATATCAAAAACTAAATTTACCTCAAAGAAAGAATTATGTGGCTCCATAATCACTTGGCCAATATGTCCCCCTCCTCTTCCACTTCTTCTATTTCGACCCCTACCTCGACCACGAGATTGTGATGACTCTCCCTATACATAAAATTAAAATAAAATAACTTATATTAACATAAAATTAAAATAACAAGAAATGAAAATAAATTATATTAACACAAAATTAAAATTTTTTATGCAAAATTACAATTACTTACTAACTCATACATAGTATCCATACTTCATTAATGAAGAACTATGTTTTGGGGAAGTAGATCTCAATACAGATGAAGAACTTAGATCTACCGAAGTAGACATCTATATAGGGGATGATGTATACCTACTGAATGATGACATAATATTTGTAAAATAGTAAACCACTCATTTAAACAATTGTAGGTTTAGGCAAAAATGCAAAGTGTGATAACAAGAGTAAAATTGAGTTTTCTACAAACCCTTATTTCTAATTATGTAGTTAAAGATGCTTTAATTTTGTATTGTGTGATTTTCGTTAATGACAAAAATGTATGTGCCATAATTTAATATTAAATGTGAATGTGAAAATAAGAGGAAATTGTAGACTATCACCCAACATTAGTTGGGATGACACGAGTGCACACGCAGCGTCGAGCCCTCCTTTATGTGAGCTTCATAAGAATGTCCACCATTAATGGAGGAATGGTTGTAGAAATAAAAAATACATGTATCCATTCTAGCAAAGAAGTAAAAACATTGAATCTAAGCATAGATGAATCATAAAAGGATGTATACATTATAAAATATAAAGGAATAGATATATGAGCCATGAGCAATATAAAGGACACAAGGGGTTTGTACCCATGAGCATAGATATTTAGAAAAAAGCATCATATATTGATTTATAACCATTTATAGTAGCCATATTACATCAAAGAGGGTCATATCAGACCAAGTACATCAAGGAATGACACTCTAACCCTATAAAATGACTCTACACAGAGAGCCCTAACTATATTCTTCCATGCACCTAAATATTTCTTGATTGGTCTCTCACACCATCTCTTCTCTCTCTCTTGCAGCTTTTATCTCCTCATTCTACATGCATCTCTCCACACACATCTCTCTACACTCACACACACCTTTTTAGATCCAAATGCATCCTTAAATAGAATCGGGATCTCTCCTTCACCGCCTAGCTTCACTCATGAGCAGGCCACATGCCAGGTGGAATCATGCTCCTCCATGATCGAGTGCCTATGCCAGCTCACCAAAACCCATGATTAGCCTCCACTAACCATAATGATTCCCCTCTAGAATATTCCTTTCATGGAATATTATTTCCTTGAGCTCCAAGACTCCAAGTTGTAACCTTATCCACTCATCATGCCTACTCATGTCTTCATGTGTTTTCCATGTAGTACCATATCTAATGATGTGGCTAAGTCTTCAAACCCTATCCTGCTTCACGTGTGCCAACCTTTACGTGCTCCATGTTTACTCTAGCCTTTTTTCAACTCCTTGAACTGCCCCACGCACTCTGTTCTCCCATGTGCCATTCCTTGAGCACTTTTCCCTTACTTGCCTTGTGTGTGCATTGATTCTCTCTCGGGACTTAGTCACTTTTTTGGGCTCAACATTACCCCACACTAGATGTGTTGTCCATCCTCAGAAACAATCTGATCTTCCTGTAAAGAATAAATAATGGAAGGAAAGAATAACCTTTATCTGGCTTATGCCAAGGAATAAAATAATTTTGTCACTGTTGAACAAGGATTGGGAAGTCTTTATTCAAGGATGCTTCAATCTTATTCCAAGCATCCACCTCATTCTGCTTGTTGAAATAAATCCCCTATTAATGTGTTGACTTCATCAAATGATAACTCTTCACCTTTAGCCTTTCAGTGTATCAACAATATTTTCCATTTTCTTGCTAAGGTCACTCTCACAATGCGTCCATCCTTCATGTAACTTGGGGATATAATTCCTTCACTTTATTTTTAATCAAGACCCTTAAGCCTTGATCACCTCAAACTTCTTCTGACTTCTGCTATGATCTTGTCCCATTCTACCCTATTACCCTTGTTCTTTTCCTGGAACTCCTTTAGGTCCACCTCATGGGTAGTAACCAATACACTTTCCACCACCATGTCCTTGTCTCCACAGTTTTCATAGACAACTTTGGCCATGTGTGCATGGTGGTTTTATAGAGGCAAGGAGCTTGAGTATCGAGTTATGGTCTCCCAATTTTCAACTTCTCTTGTTCTCTTTGTCGTGCCAAAACTTCCTCCACCGACTCAACACAAGTGGTTGCCTCTCCATCATGATTATGTGCATCAAGTCCTCTAGGTAGTGGAAAGATGACTCATACTTCTACTCAGGAGGGAAAAATCTAGGTGCTTTAAGATAATGGAGTCTGAGATAGTCTTTTGCTTTCTTGTAGGCTTTCACACACTTCCCTTTTCTTCTCTCAACTCAAGCTTTAATTGTGAAATTATCAATCTTCTTCCTTCTCTTGATCTCCTTATCTCTCAATTATCTCCTTATATTTTCCTCCAATTCTTCCTCAAGGCTCTTGATTTTGTTATTCCTCCCGAATAACCTTACCTCTACTTCCACAAATACCTTGTTGAGTGCGTTACACACCTGCTCATTAGTTAGTCATTGGGCATCCACAATAGGATTCACCTCATTGGGGTTCTGCATTTCTATCAATACATCACATTAACTTTGAATTCGGGCTCATCAACATGGGACTCGAAGGTCCATGACAACATCTTCCTGTGTGCATGTATGCACTACCTCTATCAAATGATGACCAAAAAAGAGTTGGTTTATGGGCACCATGCTCTAGAAATGTGCGTAGGACCTTGTTTGGATCACTGACATAAGTCATTATGGGTCCTTGCACCACTTGTCATGCCCTTACCACCGGTGTACACTACCTTTGGGAAGCCGACCACTAGACTCTTCTCCTTGTCTATGCTCTCTTCCATCTCTTTTAATATCTTAGTTGTTGTGCTCCACCTCGTGCTCTACCAAGTTTTGTATGATATATGCCACCTCCTTTTCCATAGTGTCATCTAACTATCCTCGGCCAGGTGTGGGGTCTTTTGTGCATTCATATCCACCTCTTCACTTCCTCCCATATCCTAAGCGCCTCCTCATATTCATTCTCTCCTCATCAAATTCATGTACATACACATGGGGATTCTCACCTTCCTCATGCTCCTCATTCTCCTCCTCGGACTTGTCACCCTTCATGCTCTCTGTCTCCTCAGAGTCTAAACTTTGTGCCATCTTTTGCTTCTTCTTCTTCACTGGTGACTCCTCTATCACTGGGACCTTTCCTTCTTAGGTGACTTCTCCTTCCTGGGGATTTCTTCCTTTGAGTGTAAGTACTTGGGCCATGCATGCTTGACTCTCCTGCCCCGTGTGGTCTAAACTAACATGCATACACACACTCCCTTGCTTGTTGTAGTTTCCTCTCTCTCTCTCTTTGCCCCTTTTTCTTCTTTTGGTAGGGTCCTCAGGGATGGAGACATCATCCTCAACGTATGCACCCTTTTCAAACTTGGGTCTTAGGTGTATGTACACCCTTGTCACCATTTTTCCTGCAAGTGGTAATGTTATGGGCCTTAACATATGTATGTCATGAGAGACATACTTCTCCACATATGCCATGCTTCTTAGGATACACCAATGTCATGTGTGTGCATGGTGCTCTGATCTACCTCACTTAGATCAAATCTAAGTTTCTTGGCCTCCTTGAATTTGTTAACCACGCTCTATGAAAATATTGCATTGTGAAGGAAAAGGGTAGTTTACACCATGGGCTCTTGGTGTCATCTATCAAAGTGAATCTTCCAATATGTAAACTGTTGGTACATTACAAATTCAGCCTCATCCTTCACCAAGGTTGGAAGTTGTTCTGGGATTCTCCATTCTACCCCAAATGCATCACATTTTGCTTGTACCACTTCTCCAAGCATGCCTTATATGCAACAATCATTGTATCACAAGTGTATGCTTGAACCTCTTAGTGGGGAAGGGTCCTCATCAAGGTACTCCCAGATGTAGCTATTTGGCCCATCGGGCACTCCAATATCTGAAAATACAATAGTAAGAAGGATGTTACCATACATGATTTTATCCCCATCGTGTGTGCGTGACATCTATGATATCCTCACAATGAAGGCTGAGAGGTTGTAGATCGTTCCTTTGAAATCTTCTTGCAAATGTTCAACCATCTCTTGTTCACTTGTGTCCATCACTCTTGTCCATTCAACTTGGTGAGCAGGTGTGTGGACCATCTTCATGGTTGGGTTGGTGATCTTGGTGATATCAAAATAGTGTGAGCCCTTCTTATATTATATTGCGGTTGTTTCCTTGACAACATCCTTTTTCCCAAGTCATCCTCCAATGATTCTCCATGTAGATAAGTCCAGTGTATTTGGAGATCAACTAAGAAGTTAAGCACATTCTCCTCCCCTGAAGTAAAAATAATCTTCATGTGCATGTGCATGACATCAGCCACTGGTATAACCTTTTGGGTTTTCAAAATATGGAACTCATAGAGTTGCAAAAGTCCAACCTTCTCCAATGTGGTCTTCATAGAGTCATCATACACATAGGTTTTTCATCATGTGTCCTTTCTCTTGTAGGGTGAACTAGCTCCAATGCCATCTCTTTCTTAGTGGTGCTCTTCCTATGGTTATAATCACTTATAGCCATCTTTCATACGTGAGACACCCAATCCATCCCCAATAGAACACCATGGGTATTGCATCTCCACGTACCACTCCTCGTTAAAACTGGTTGATACGGTTGGTTTTCCCTTGCCCTTGCCCTTCTTCTTTGGTGAAGTGTTTGATCCTTTCCTTGGTGCCATTTTTCTCATCAAGCCCTTGTAAATTCTTCCTTGTCATCTTTATTTAACACTTCTCAATCCCTTGGCTTCACTCTCTGTGAAATTTCTTCAAAACCCGTGCCCTAGCTCTGCAAACCCTAACTAGAAAACTCTTCCTTCCACAAGACAACGTAAAATACTCATGAGAATCCACCAAAAATCTCCTCGCACATGCCCATGTACTCCATTCCACACTGGTTCACAAATATCAAATTCTCTACTTCACACATAACTCTTCACAAATTTCTCTCGTAAGGATGCCCTAGTTTGCAAGAGCTCTTCAAAAACAAATGCAAGGTAAAAGAATAACTTACCCCGACCTTCTATTTATAGCTTTTTTACTTTTTCCCACATTAACTCCCATGCCACCTACCACCATACAATCACATTAAAGTTGGGATTTTTCCAATGCTATCCTCCCACATTTTTTTGCTTTAGCACTTTTCTTTGTGTGCAAACTCACGTGAAACTCCCACAACCTTCTGGCGTGCAAAAAATGCATCGACCACAGAACCTTATGTGCATGCTCATATTGAAGTCAATCTTCCTCTGCGTCTTAAGCCTAGTTCTTGTCACCACCTACCTCATGTTTCTCTCTGTGCTTTTATCATTGTACGTGGTTTTATAAAGCTTTTGACACCAATCTCCACCCATAATCACTTATGCTACATGTGCTCCTCTGAACCCATGCTTTTGATTTTCTCATTTGGGCCGCCAATCAACATCACTCCCAACACTTGCTTCTTACCACACTATTCACTGAAACTCTTCTTTACACTCTCCACCCCACACTAAATAGATGTGCGGTCCTCTGCATAAAACCCCTTTAGATAGTAATGGATACTGGTGTCACTGCAATGCACCCACAACAAATGAAACTAAAAGACAAAGCATAACAATGATGAAAGGAAACACATATAAGGAAAATGCATTAAGGAAATCCTAAGCTAAATGGCAATATTACCTTATTTACAAAACACATTTGAAGACTTATTTATAGTAGGGCTTCAACCTACTCCCATTGAAATAACCAGGAAACATTGTTCCATCAGTGCTTGTAACTTGCAAGTGCCTGAATCAAGTATATGGGATATAACATATGGTCCCAACCAATGTACTTTAAGTTTTCCAGATGGCACAAAATTTTGAATCATATAGAAGAACCATCTGCCCAACCTCAAACTTCTTGTTTTTAATATGACGATCATGTCATGCCTTTTTTTGTGCTTTTCATCTTTTGACTCCATCTAGAAATGGCTCACCTCTCATCCAACTCCATAATTTTATCAATGCTCCTCTAATGCTTCTCATCATCCAATCCTCCTCATGTGCAATATATGCATGGATGGTAACATGAATTCCATAGGAAGAACCACCTCTTGCCAAATACCAATTGAAAAGGAGTGGCTTTGTTCAATATTTTATAAGTTGTGTGATATGCCCATAGTATTGTAGAGACTTTATCATCCCAGTCCCTTCTTCGACATCACAAATCTTAGTCAATGTGTGGCTTAAAATCTTGTTAAAGGCCTCAATAGTTCCATTAGCCTGAGGGTGATAGGGTGTAGTTTTGTGATGCACCACCATAAACTTTCGTTAATAAGATTCTAATTGTCTCATTCAAAAAATGAGTACCCCTATCACTTAGTTAAACTCAATGGGCATCCATATACTGATTATATTCTCCCATAGGAACCTAGTTAGTTGTAGCCATAGTGTAATCCTTCGTAGGCACCACTTCCACGCCCACCTTGTAAGATAGTTTGTACAAGTGATAATATAGCGTGAACTTGTCTGTCTGTGTGGTGGGAAATAGGTCCCACAAAGTCAATTGCCCATTTTTCAAATGGTTTTGCACTAGTAATAGGTCTTAATGACATTTCATCTCTTTGCCTCGACTTTCCAAGGTGTTGGAAATGGTCACAGCCTTATAATACTCTATACAATCCTTATAAATTGTCTCCCACCAAAGACCTACCAATAGGATCTTACACGTGGTCACATTCCCTGCATAGTGACCACCTACAATGCCACCATGAGCTTCCTCCATGATTGCAATATGTTCATGTTCTAATACACACACCAATGCGTAAAACCTCATCCGACCTAGCTTGTATAGGTCTCTGCTAATCAACATATAGGGCGTGACGCGTATAGCCAACTATTTTTTCTCCAAGGCCTTCATTCCTTCAAGTGCCACACCCATTCGTAAGAAAACAACAATATCCTCCAAATCAGAGGGCACGTGCTACAATCTGAACAATTGTGCATCTAGCATTGTGTCCTCAATGCATTTGTGCGTCCTCTCCTGAGTTAATCATGATAGATGGTCAGGTCCTAAATTTTTTTTCCTAGTTTTACAATGACTGAAAAGTCAAACTCCTGAAATAACAAGATCCATCGGCATATGTGCCCTTGCAAGACAAGCTTTTTTACCAAGTACTTGAGTGCCATATGATCCATGTAAAAGATAAACAAAGTAGCCAATAAGTATTTCCTGAACTTGTGCAACACATAAATCATAGATAAATGCTTTCGTGCTCCATCATTGTGTAATTCTACTCAGTTGGAGTTAATTTTCTACTTGCAAAACACAAAGGGTGATCAACAATCCCTCTCTCAGGTTGTGCCAAAACTACTCCAATTTCCATACTGATGCATCACATGCACATGAAAGGGCTTATCCCAAGAGGGAAAGCACAAAATGGGTGTAGTAGTAAGTTTCTCCTTCAATGTGTCAAAAGCCACTTGTTGCACTTCACCCCAATAGAATTTACTCTTATGTTTCAACAACTCTTCCAATGGCGTGGAAGATCTTGGCATAGCCTTTGATGAATTTTCTATAGTAACCCATATGCCCTAAGAATCCATGCACACACTCACTTTGATTGGTAGGCTCCTCCAATCCCAAAATAACAACAACTTTGGCAAGGTCTACCAATAAGCCTTCCTTGCAAATAATGTGACCTAGTAATGTGCCAAAAGGAGTAGAAAAGACACATTTCTTAATGTTTAGAGAGATACTTAACTGCACCTCTCAAACATCAATCTCAAATTGTCACAATGATCCCTTACTAACCCATACATCATCAATCATCCAGGTAAACTTGTAGAAATTTATGGATGAAGTCTTGAAAGGCTATGCACCATGATGCAGAAAATACAAGTAGGCACGTGTTCTTAAGCCCAAAGGGCATAACCGTATAAGAAAAATTCCCCATTCAGTGGTGAATGTAGTCTTTTCTGGTCTTCTTTCGTAATCCTTACCTAGTGATAACTGAGAATCCATCTGTAAAAGAATAGATTTCCCACCTGCTACACCTTCCAAGATCTCTTCAGTAAATGGGGTTGGGAAAGGATCTATGACACATGCAACATTCAAATCTCTATAGTCTACACATATCCTTATCCTCCCATCCTTCTTGATACTAATCACCATTGGGCTCACCCATTCAGATTCCTCAATTGCCTCAATGATTCCAGATTCTATCATCTTATCAATTTCCTCCTTAACCTTTATGCGTAAATTTGGGTTCATCTTGTAGGGCCTCTTTCTGATGGGGTGCGCACCTTCTTTTAACTTAATCCACATTTCCCTAATGAGTGATGAACTCCCTTCAATTCATGGTACCATATGGGAACAAGTCTTGGAAGTCACAACAACTCAACTATTTTTGAAACCTCTGGTCCATCTAGTAATCTCCAATGACAACTTCTTTTGGCTCTTCTTTTGTACCAATGTTAACTTTATTTGTTTTCAAGGGCTCATGGTAGGCACACTTTCTCATCTACTTTTTCCAATACTTTGCGTACCTTCTATGTGATCAACATCCAAATTTTCCACTTCCTCATCATCTATCAGGTACACCAACTTACCCTTTTCTTTTTCTAGGAAGGCGTGCTCAAGTTGTACTTCTTCTGCCTCTTCTTCCATAAGTGTGCACCCCCCAACTCAGGTTCCCCTAACAAATCTAGGATTCGGTCCTCAGCCATGGCACTATCCCCCAAGGTAAGGTGCTTTGACTACCTATAATGCCTCATTCACCGATGGCTTAAAACTTAGATACTCAAAATTTTGAATAATATCTACCATCAACTCTTGCCAATTTCCCATCTGATGACGTAGCTCGAATGGATATACCATGCACACAACCCTATAAGGTGGAATAGAACTTATGCACCCATAGTGAAGGAGGAAAGGCTTCGGGCCTACCATCCAGGTTCTCTCACACTCCTGGACATGGAATGAGGTGGACTCCTTCCCATGATAGTCACATATTTTAGATGGTGCATTGTTTCAGAGAAACCTAACAGAGAATGTGATTCTCACTTCGTGCCACTCTAGAAGGTTATCTCGATGGGTCACCCACCAACGTGTTGTTGTCCGTGTAAGGTATAAGTAAGCATATTCCTCCTTTCTACTTGACATGTCCATTAGACTTCCATCATGTGTAGAAAGACATCAGGGTTTCCTTCCCCAGTGTAACTTGGTAACTACCTTCCTCCCAGACACCTGCCTAACTGAGTGTGCTCTAACCACTCTAGTCTCAGTATCCTTCACTTTGTCTTCCAACCAACTCATAAGTCCCATGTGCCCAATTGTCACATGCAATGCTAGTCATATCACTCATGGACTGAGCATCTTCCCATTGAATGACTCCCTCTCTTGATGGATGAATAACTTTGGGGTCCTTGATGGTGCACACATATATTTTGTCTAGATCCTCTTCTCCTAAGGGTTCCACATAGGGTGCATAGACCTCCCATATGTTAGTGGAATAATGATGCTCCTTTTTGTTCTCAAAGCTAATGTACCCCTTGTTGAAGTGCAAAATCAACGTTATTCATGTAACACTTAGGGGCCAAGTAATGCTGGGAAATTATCTACCTCAACAAGTTCTAGAACCTCAAAATCCCAATAAAATTTTCCCC
The DNA here is from genome assembly GCA_018340775.1 of Taxus wallichiana var. yunnanensis. Lineage (NCBI taxonomy): Eukaryota > Viridiplantae > Streptophyta > Pinopsida > Cupressales > Taxaceae > Taxus > Taxus wallichiana. The sequence goes on from CM031236.1 coordinate 313,232,871, forward strand.
TTGAATGGTTATGGATGCATCCTTCAAAACCCCGATGGGCATAGCCTTTTCCTATTTTCCATATACAACACATTTGAAGATGGTTGTAATGGAGGCCTCCCCATCTGATTCCATGCATCTAGGGTAAGGACATTGACCTCTGTGCCCATGTCAATCAATATGTTGCTTAAAATCCATCCATCAACCACCGCATTTAGTGTGATTTCCTTTGTCATAATCAATATTGTGAGGAGGTAGATTAACATGTAAGACTTGTCTCTCTCACACTCACCTCTAGCACGTGGTACTTTTTCTCTTAGCCATTCTCCCAATAGAGGAATAATATTCTCTGGTGCAACATTTGACATACTTCCCTAACCTCATCCATGTCCTTCTAGGGGACCTCAATGCTCTTCTTCTGCTCCAACTTCCGTGATTTCTCCTTTAGACATTGAATCTCCCCTTGCAGGATTCTAATCACCTCCATGGTCTCTTGGTAAACCTCCTTCTGATGGCTTGGATCAGGATACTTTCCATGTAATACTTCCTCTCATGTAATGAGGGGCCTTTGCTTTGGTTCTTCCCTAGCGCACATGCTTCCCGTGTAGTTACTAAGACAGGTTCTAACTCAGGGTTATGCACCACCCTAGGCATCCATAATGGATCAACCCACTTCACACTAACCATTCCCGCACCCCTGTCCTTCTTCTAGTTTTAGCTCATGTGTTCATACAACTCAGGCACTCTTCATACTTATGCTTCTTTCCACACCATGAGAGCATTGTAGAAAATCCAGACACTCACGCTTGTAGTGTTCAGTAGATCCACAATTGTAACAAGTTCCATGGGGAAATTCACTTCTTCCTCCCCTGACTACTACGACCTCTGAATCCTCTGCGAAAATCCTCTTCCTCGACCTCCTCCATCTGTGTGCCCTTCATATTGATGACCTTCATTCTTAGAACTGCTCCCAATGCTAGTCTACACACCCCAGTATCAATAACATCATGAATTTGGTCTATCAATCGGTAGTCCTTTGTGTCATGAGTAGTGGATGTACAAATTTTACAATAAGAGGTCACATTCTTATGGATTGCATGTTGCAACAATGGGCATCTACTTGGATCATGATCTTCGTGACAGATTTCACAATCTATTGACATAGTGCGCACACCAAATTTTGAGGGAAACTATCCTTTGTGTGTCCTTCTATCTCACAATCCATGCACCAAATTCCATTGCGAGTCTCATGAGATGAGTTCGAGAAATTTTTCAAGTTGTTTTTCCATGGCAATGATTTGTGCTTCTAAAAATGGGCTTACTCCAGTGTCAACGCTTTCGATGACTTCAACACATAGAAGCCTCCAAGGCCTCGTGTGGATCCATGAAAGTCTTGTGGGAAAGTGCTCATTTGAAAGGTGTTATCAATCCTCCAACGAACCATTGAGCATGTTGTGAGGGATGGATATCATAAGAAAACTTTGATAGAAGAGTCTTAAAGCACACATCATACTCCACACACTTTCTACCATACCTTGTTGAATTTCCTTGAGTGCGTTGATGCTCTTTTTCTCAAACTCAGGAATATGAAATTCCACCAAAAAGGCATCATGCAACATAGTATAATCCACTACCATTTGATGGGGTCATATTTTCGGTACCACTATGTGCGTGCACCCTTGCAATGTAGTTGTAAACTGACTTGCCTTCCACTCTGGGGTAGTGATGCCCTTAGCATGCCATAGTAATTCACATTTGTGTACATGCTCTACAACATCCTCAACACCCTTGTAATAGGAAAGTGAAGAGACATCTCATAAAACACCTATTGATGGTGTTGTGGCCCTTTCCACTAGATCCAAGACCTTGATTCCCTCATGTGTTTCCTCCACCACCAAGATCCACTAGATCCACTAGCTCTATTCCTCCTAGATCCACCAGATCCTCCTCCCATCGTAGGTAAGGGGCATGATGTAGTTGTGCTCTGCACCCCACCATCGTGCTAAACTGCACTTTGATAGCGATGTTTGTGACGTTGAACCACTTCCAGATGTGATACCCAAACTCTATGTACCCACACCTTGCCCAAATGATGTGCCAGATAGGATGCCTCCAAACATAGGAAATGTTTGTGTTGCCATAGATGAACTAAATGAAAAATTATATCTACCAAGTGTTGCTCGACTACCAATACCAACACCAACCAAGAGTTAACAACACTTATCTCAGGAATTGGAAAACTAAGCACTAGGGTTTGGTCACTAGGTGGGCTAAGATGTGTGCCTATGACTCTCCTCCTTTCTCCATATGATGAGCTCTCACCAAAAGCTGAGGGGTTTCTCTCTCGTGCTTTCAAGATGGGGTAGCATAGACTGCTCAGGTTCCACGTTCTCGCGTGAACCTCAAATCCTTCCCGCAACGTCTTCCTCCATAAGTCCATCACTCCTGCAACTTCACGTTGTCTCGCCAACTCCCTTTCTCATGCTTCATTATACTTGAGCCACCTCTCCTCTCTCTCCATTTCTACCACAAGGTCCACCATCTCTTACCACACCAGCTTCCGTGCCCCCGTGCCTAGTGGGAAGTTAGCCACCATAGGAAATGCCTCCATACTCAGAGTGATGATCAAGATCTTAATGGCTAATGGTATACACATGCAAGAATGATCCTCTTGGCTCCCTCAAGAACTCAAACTCAAACAATCTTTAAGTAAGAATACATAGAAATCATGTATTCCAAGGTAATGTATAGTCAACACTCCACTCCACCACTTATCAATGACATGAGTCTAGGTTAGATCAACATCATGCAGCCTCTGATACTCTTCTTGGGTCCAAACATGAGGTCTATAATACCAACTCTTCCTTGATGCATATGTTGACAACCATTCATACAACTCTACTGGGAAAAAACAAAATAATGTTTCATAGAGTTCATGATACAAGTGCTCCTCTACCCATTTATGTGCATCAAACTCAGATCTAGTAGTTGAATCTGTGCAAACTCATCCTCCATGACTTTTAAGCCAAGTCTCGATGTTGTCCAAGGTCAAGTGTTATGTCATCACACACCATTCTCACAACAACTTCAAAAGAGGTCCCAACAATGGAACCAAAATGTAGCCTCCTTTTACCTACTCCCTTTAAACCCCAAGTGCGTTGGCCTATCACCCAACATTAGTTGGGTGCTCACCCGAGGGTGTGCGTAGGTGCATTGAGCCCCTCCTTTATGTGAGCTTGTAAGAATGTCTACCATTAATGGAGGAATGGTTGTTAGAAACATAAAAATACATGTATCCATTCTAGAAAAGAAGTAAAAACACTGAATCTAAGCATAGATGAATCATAAAAGGATGTATACATTATAACAATATAAAGGAATCAGAATCTGAGCCATGAGAAATATAAAGGACACAAGGGGTTTGTACCCATGAGCATAGATATTTAGAACAAAGCATCATATATTGATTTATAACCATTTACAGATAGCCATATTACATCAAAGAGGGTCATATCAGACTGAGTACATCAAGGAATGACACTCTAACCCTACAAAATGACTCTGCACAGAGAGCCCTAACTATATTCTTCCATGCACCTAAATATTTCTTGACTGGTCTCTCTTGCACCATCTCTTCTCTCTCTCACCACTTCTATCTCCCTCATTCTACACGCATCTCTCCCTCCACACACATCTCTATCTCGCACACACACCTTTTTAGATCCAAATGCATCCTTAAATAGAATGGGATCTCTCCTTCACCACCTCAGCTTCACTCATGAGCAGGTTGCATGCCAGGTGGAATCATGCTCCTCCATGATCGAGTGCCTATGCCAGCTCGCCAAAACCTTGATTAGCCTCCACTAACCATAATGATTCCCCTTTAGAATATTCCTTTCATGGAATATTCTTTCCTTGGTTTGGTTACAATGGGATATGCATGCAAGTCTAAGTGCCTAACATTTTCTATTGTCTCCATATTTTTCCAAAAGAGCACCAATTTCATACATCATGAACCTAAGGAACTCATTTTGTATACAAAGAATCTAATAACCTTAAAATTTTATGCACAATCTAGAAAAAAACTTTGGAAGAATATTTTCCTAAGAAATCATGTTAAAACAACAAATTCCTCGCCTTCTTGTCAAAAAAATAGCCCCCACTTTCCAATATGAATTTTAGTAGTATCTTTCCTCCATAAAAATGTAAAGTGTGATTCAAGAGCAAAATGGATTGCCATAAACCCTAATTTCTTATTATGTGTTTAAAGATGCTTTAATTTCATATAGGAAGAATTTTACAATAAGGGAAAAAGAGATGTGACATAATTTAATATTAAATGGAAATAGGAAATGTGAGGTACCTTTTTGTTGCGTATATGGCACAAATGTGGCGTAAATATTATGCCGCACATTGCCATCATTTTTGTGTTGGATATCAATTATCAAACACAAAAAGACACACAATCGACACAATTCATGATGTTATTTGCACTATATGTAGTAGTGATACGAAGGCGCGAAAGTTTTGTTTGACCAGTAATCAAATCTTGCTCATCTACAGGCTTGTCCACCACGTTTAACTGGTCACAGATATCCTTTAACTGCAATAAGAATTCGAGATAGAACCACCTTCTTGCATCTTAGTTGAAAACAACAAATTCTTCAAATATAACACCCTTCCCAGATTTAGAACCCACGATATTTATTTGTTAGTTGTTTCCATAAATTATACACACTAGTAGCATTCCTAACTGCTGGTATCAAATTGTCACTCATCGAAAGTTTTAACAACATTAAGGCTTCACGATGATGCTTATCATAATCATCAGGTTCATCATCTGGTCTATTTTCTTTAGCAAGTACAATCTAATCAAGATCCGATACTCATAGATGGTAAGTATCTTGCGACTCTATAAACTAAAGTTTTTGCTTGTCATTTTTTTGGTGAATATAGAAGAAAAGGTGTTGTAAACTAGTCATTTGGACCTCAAGTATCTCACTAAAACAATTAAATTGGAAAAATTATAAATGCTTTTACAAAAATTTCTTTTGCTCATTGATTTTATCCTAAAACCCAGCAAATTGACCAATTTTAAACTCAAAACTCCCGATAGTTTGATCAATTTTTATTTTATAATTTCCTGTAGAATTACCACAAAAATTAAAATCTTGAGTTTTACACTCTTTTACAAAAATTCCTTTTTTCGCAAGGCTAAGGGATTCAAAACGGACTATGGTAAAGTTTTAGGCTTATACTCCTTATGGTTTTCAAGAACCAAATTAACCATCTCCCAAGTAAACTATAGGGACAAATAATTACAAATTGCCAAAGTTTATATTATTGATTTTTTTGTTCAATTAATATAAACTAATATTTTAATTCAACCCTATTTTTTATAAATCTAATTTTTTGCTTAAACTTTAGTAACTTTTAATCGACCAATGATAACAAAACCCTTGTATTTCCTTCGCGAGTGCTCCTCCAATGGCGTCCAATGCTCCTCAATAGCTATGAACTAGTATAAATTGAAGGTCCCTAAAATTTCAGCACTCCTCGATGGGTATTAGCTGGTATTTACAAAATAGCAGCAATGCCATTCCACTTCTTGGACCAGAATTTTGTTTTGCCGCACTAAAACACTAGAATGACAACACCTCTCCATCTGGAACTTCCTTGTTGCTCATATTAGTCCAAGAATTTATTCATCTTTGTCAATGGCACCCAATTCTAGCATTATATCATTTAATATCATATAAACAAATAAAATAAATAAAGGAACAACTTGCGGAAATAATAACCTCTCTAATGCCTTCCTTCCTACACTATATTTTGATGTGGGCATTTCACTTCAATAAAAAAATACAACAAAACTTATCAAGCAAATAAGAAGTCTTCTAGTCCTCTCTCACCACATACAAGATTACCAAGAAAGACTCAAATTTAATTCTTTTCGCTAAAAAAATTATCGCTTTGATACCATATAAGTATGAATAACCAAATCATATTTTACTACAAGAAATGGGCCAAATAAATAGTTATTACACATGCCACAATAAAAACAAGGCCATGATATGGCAAATCTTTTTGAAGGTGAAGTTTTTTTGTGTGCGAGAGGGCTTTGTTCACTATTTATTGCAAGGAATTTGTCGTTGCATTGGTGATGGTGTTGTGGAATGTATGAGACAAACATGTTATGAACATATCGTTCAAATGTGCGGGCCACCCTTTTTTAATCAAATGTAAATATGCAGTGCAAATCCATTTGCTACTAAAGTAAAGTTGTATGCGGGCAAATAAAAGTGTTCATATTTTGTTGTAGAAATGAATTGTTCTTTAGTAGTTCTTGAACTCGTAGCACTTGATTTTAGCTTTGCTCGTTGTGAGTTCGGTTTTTATGTTGGGGAACTTGTGTTGTTTTTTGTGTAGATTATCGTGAAATACAATGCATAATGTGGATGCAATGGAAGGGTTATGTAGAATCAAAGTTTTTGTTAATAGGAAATCAAATATTAAATTGTAGAAATGACAATCAAATTTGTAATACTTCAGTGAGGAGCAAAAACATAGTTAATTGTTTGTCTGATTGACAAGTGTATAGGTAGGTGCAAAAGACAACGGCAATGTTAGTTATATAAGGTGATAGCGCCAAGCTTTGTGACGAGTTAAGGAAATCATCCACAAGCATTTGGCAGGTGTGACAGGGAAGAAGATGGAAATAGCAATAGACACAATGCCACATAGTCCGTAGCAAATATATGTTTATAATTGATCAAAATCATAACAGACTAGAGGAATTGAAAGGAAATTACTCTTTGAATGCAGTTTGAAGATCTTCACTCGTTTCTCTAAAAAGCAATCCATCATTGTCAAGAATCTTAAACAACCAATTTTCCTTAACAATTTGTTCACATTACAAGATAACGATCTTATACAAGATTATTACTTGATCGGTGATTAGAGTAGAATTTCACTCTCAAATTGTTAGGATAGCTTGCATTTTGCAAAATAACAAATTGAAATATCTCGCATGTTGTTGGTTAGCACCTAAACAAGGCCTACCTGTTGAAGTTGATTATATAAGACACCCAACAAGCCTTAGATGACAAAGTTGAAGGGATAATAGACGAGCATGATTGCTTGACTTTGTGTAGTCTATGTTTCTTTTCCGAGCAGTGGCTTGAATGACGACTAATAGGATTGGCATCATGGAAAAGAATAGAATATGGGAGATTTTGACTGTTTGCATTGAAACGAAGATAATTATTGCCTCTAGTTGCAGCATCAAACACATATCGGTATGCCAAGCCATTTTGACAACTATTTTATACAAAAAAGGTACCCCACAGGCCTTGTTCGGTTGCTTCATGTCTATAGATCGTAGGCGACTTCATCCGGTTCAAATATGTATCGAGGGTCATGGACACCATGCAAAACTAAGATATTTTCGTGGTCTACTTCAATTTTAAAGATGCCAATACATTGGCATTTGACCGAAGAGCAAAGTTTCAAAATGTTCAATGATATCGGCTCTTAGTTAAACAAACGTGTATCTAAAATGCGAGAAGCATAGCGAAGGAATCGAATAGGCAATCACCTACACAGACGTGAAAGCATTGTCACGGAAAAGGCGAATCGACCCAACACATTGTCAAGATTTTTAATACAATTTTTACAAGATTTTGATTGGAGAACTTAAAGGTGTTTTTTTACACGGTGCAGTGCCCAGTGCAAAAATCCGAAGAATTGGAATATAGAAATTTAGGGTGTTTTTCTCATAAGCATTCATACCCACTACAAATATTCGGGAGATTTTTAATAGAAAAGCCTAGGGTGGTATTTACAAAAGGATTTGTTATGTAATACAAAAATTGAGAACAATGAAAATAGAGAAGTGACTGGGAGTTTACAATCCCTGACTCAAAAGAAATTGATTAGTGAGGCTCGAGTGGAACGAAGGGGTTTCTAAAGAAAACGGAGAAAGGAATATCAAGGAATGGGAGGCTTGGGGAAAAAATTGCGGAAAGAAAGAAGAGTAGAAATCAACATGAAAGGTGAAGAATTTAAAATGATTTAAGATGGCCAAAGAATGGGACGATTGAAGACTAATCAAGATAAATAGAGGTAATATTTTGTACAGAAATCCCCGATTGAAAAATTCGTAGGTTATCGGATTATTGTGGAAGAAGATTGTATAAAGATAGAGAAATTGTGGGAAAAAATCGCTTCTCTGGGTCAAACCAAACAAGAAAGCGGTTCCATCCTCGAGCTCCCCACCGTCATACATAGTGACATTTTTAAATGCAAGGAAGGATAATTTGTCTTCCTCGAAAACAATTACAAATAAATGCAATCCAGACAAATTCTTTCTCACAAATAGTGCCAAATAAAGGGATTGGCCAATGAAATGGAACTCAAGTACAATATTGGAAAATTAAACTTTAGCCCAATTTCAAAATAATCCACATGGCAACATTTGATTGAGGAAAGAGAAATAGATTAATGAGAGAGGTGAAAACAATATCCTAGCCTTGGCGGCAGATAAAAAGTAGGCCTTATAAGATTTAGAGAGAAAACTTAAAAAAAGCTTTACACATATTTACAACAATAACCAATACGCTCAACAACCAAACTATGTAACAACATGTTACCTTATTACAAAGAATAATAAACTATTATAATAGCTCCTACATATGTTTTTATAATTTTATCTCAACGTCATAACATTTATCTCCGAATGAAAATATAAACCCAAACCCCGTTAATGAAACCACCGCGAAGTCCCATCCAACCTTAATCCCTCCACGGGACCATATAGCCTGTATCTACCACACAAGTACCGTATATTTATAAACCCTATTATGTGACCGTGGAATAAAGCCGAAGAAAAACCCTTACAAAATCTCTGAGACGGGAATACACGGGGCAGCATCTGAGACGGGAATACACTGGGCGGCAGCTTGCAGAAATGAAGCTGAAGCAGAGGCTCTCAGAGGATCACCCAAAACACCAAGAAGAAGAAGAAGCAGCAGCAGCCAGTGATAGTGATAATGACAGCCCTTCCATATCTCACGATGACGGTGAAGAAGAAGATTATACATCTTCAGAAAACGACCCTATTGTTAGCTCCGACTACGAAGAAGAAGAAGAAAACGAGGAGGCGATTGCAGACCAGCAGACTCATCAGATTGACGAAGCCGTGTTAGATTACATGCAAGCACTCGACACCCAAGACCACCCTGAAGACGACAGGCCTGACACGCTTGAAGAGAGTGATTCTTCAGAAGACGAGGTAATGAAATCTATGCTTATCTATTGTATTAGCATTAAGGGCATATTTGTTGTAGTGTCTTTAGGAGCATGGGTGATGTATAGGTTCCTTCCAGAAATACTGTTGGAGATGTTCCCCTCGAATGGTATAAGGATGAGCAACATATTGGCTATGATATTGGTGGTAAAAAGATTAAGAAGCAACCTAAAAAGACCAGCTTGATTCCTTCCTTGCTCAAGCAGATGATTCGAAGGACTGGTAAGTTTCCTCAATTTGAGAGTTTCTATGTTTTCAGTTTTTTTATACAGGTATTCAATGTGAAATCTACCCTTATTTCTATATCTCTTCCCTGAGACGCACAATTGTTTTTTAATATGTCTTCTTTTTCTTTAGTTTTCTTTTGATTTTATAATACAGTGATATGGAATATGAAATAAAATTTGGGGCACTTTAAACTCTCATTACATCCAATTACAAAATTGAAGAACTAGACTGCTGCAACAAAAGTTCAAGTGTCCTTGGCCGTAATCAATTCATAGTTTTAGCTACATACGTCTTGCGGTATTGATGTTTGAGCTGGTTTTCTCGGACCTAAATTTTTCAGAGATGAATACTCATGGGTGGTATGATAATTTGAATTACAGTTTTGAGGCTTGGGCTTGGCAGGCACATTTTGGGCTCCCACTCGGACTCAGGGAAAACTCAGGAAGACTTGGCAAATAAAAAAATTGTAAATTTTGCAAAAAATAAATGTTAATTCTATATGGTCCAAAACAACAGTAACATCAATACCATTTTTTCTAACCATATCCTATTGCTAACCTACGTACTACAAAATAGCAAAAATGAGAGTCACGTTTTATGGGTCTTGTATGTCTTTTCAATTTTTTTAAATGCTTTTTTAGAATTTTTTAGAAAGTGTTAGAATTTTTATAAAGTTCTTTTACAACATTTTTAAGTGGTATATCCTAGAATTGTGAGTTTCTGCAAAAATTGCTTAAATCACGAGAATCTGCAAGTCAGCTGATTAGAGGCAGAAAAATCCCTTTGTCTGAGAAGAAGGCTCGGCACTGGTGAGTCTGGCAGAAATTCACAGAGTCTGAAAACTATGGTTTGAACTGATTCATAAATCTGGTCGCCAAAAACTCAATAGAGGATGATGTAGAGGAAGAAACATAATGACTGTTAATGAAGGGGTTTCAACCATTACAAATGGCATCTTGGGGGCATTCTATATCTGTCCTAATTGTAAGGGCTTAAAAATAGGCAAAACCAAATTTTCATTGGAACAGCAGTGATTACACATTACATTGAATCATAGTGACCATCTTCAAAAAGTTCGGATAGTTTGAAAGGGGAAAAAGTTGGGAAGTTTGGGATTTTTCAAAAGGTTTTTTGATATATATTTCTAAAATATGAAATTTCGAATTGCACATAATAATAAATAAATATATTATCTACGGAGTTTTTCCTTTACATGCTTAGGTATTAGTGTTTCGTTTTTGTTTTGTGTTGAAGTTCTTTTAGTTTAAATACTTTAATTTTTTAATTACAAAAAGAAAAAATAAAGTTTGATCGAACTTGTTTGGTAAGTTCGGTTAGACCAAAAAGTATGGTTTGAACCGAATTTTCACTAAGTTTGTAAGAACATGGTAACTATGCATTGAATACAGCTCTTGGGAAAACTCATAGACAAGGCATTAAACCTTTTCATGGATAAGGTTTTCACTTTCAATCAACCTGTAAAAGTCTTAGGAGCATTATTTGGAAATCTCAAGAATGCTTCATTAGGCTTCCTCACAGACAGCCTGCCGGTGAGTGCAGCAATTCATTAGTGTGGGATGCATTTAGACCACTTCCACCATGGGGTTTATAGAGACAGCAGTTGGACATTGAAGGTAGCAGGATTTTCCTTCCCAGTTTCGCAATAGTGTCTAACAAGAAGATGTTACTTTGATCAGGGTAAACTTGTGCCTTTTCCTTGGTTAGTCTAAATCCTTTACTAAAAATTAGTGTCTAAATTTATTGCAGTCCCTTATAAAGGGAAGGGATGGCCTAGAGGAAAGAGGTGGCAGGTAGAATTTCACGCCTTTGACTATCAAAGATGTGACCTGCCTGCCATGTTCCATGGGTATGTATCCACACCCCTTGGTCCCCTGTCCTACTCTCCATCCACATCCCTGCGCTGTTTTCCTGTTCAAATAGAATTTCTAGGATTTTGGGGATACTTCTAAACATTGCATTTTGCATTTCCATATTTCTCTATCCAGCCAAATGGGGTCTCAATAGAGACATGGTCTGCCTGTTGAGAACGAGCAAAAATAACTTAGACCCATCCCCAAAGTAAAATGGGTTGTTGCAATATTTCAAAACTTCAACAATCGTCGTAAACTTGACCCTTTGACCAATTATATCCGAACACTTCATCAAAGGACTTTGGCATGCCACTTCATGGGGGTTTGGGCGAAGGTTGAGACTATCAAAAGTGGGTAAAAGCTAATTAGAAATTTCAAAAAAAGATGGTGTAATGTGGCTTCCTAGAGGTTATTTTTCGGTAGATTTTACCGACACCAAATATCGAGATTCAATTTTCTAAAGGAAGCCTGTGGAGAATAAGAAGAGTTGGACTATTGGACATGCTAGAAAATAGGCTCAAATCCTCTTGACCTAAGTTATTGGGTCGTTTTAGGTATGGGTTTGGGTAAAGCGAATCGAGTTTTCGTCGCACAAAGATTTGTTTTTCCCTTGGGTACGACACTACAAAAATAATTTAAATTTTAAAATTTGAAAAATATAAATAATATGCATAGAATAAACAAAATGACCTAGGTAGCCCGTACGGCCCTGTGGACCGTAGGTACGGGTATGGTACGACACGGCACGGTATGGGTCCGGTCTCGGCCGGGGCGGGTAGGGTTCTTCTTGCAGGCACTGGGCACGGCCGAGCACGCGTGGGACGACCACCATACCCGGCCCCGCAGAAGAACCTTCCGCACTTGGCCGCACTCGCCATGTTTGACGCCTTTTTTAATTTTTTTTTGTTTTTGGTAAAAAAAGGTCAAACCGACTTTTTAAACATTAAATTATTCTTTTAAACCCTAATTTGTGCCCCCAAACTCTATAACAAGTCATTTACCTCACATTTGCATTCTTGCCTCTTATTTGCATATTTGACTCTCACCTTCAATTTTTCCACTATTTTCAATTGCTTAGGGTTGATTTCAAGTGCCATATAGTTGAAGGAGCTTGCAACAAGTGCCAAGGAGTTCAAGGAGCTTGCATTATTGGTGTTGGGTGTATTGAGGTAAGTATTTTGTGATTTTTTTAAAGTGTTTTAGTTTGTTAATTGTATTTAATATTTTATTATTTTTTAGTTGTTTTTTTGGTTTGTTTTTTGTTATTGTTTTAACTTTTAAGCTTCATTTTTCTACATTTGATTTCATTTAAATTTAAATTTTAAACTTCCAACATTTTCTCAAGACTAAATTTGTTTTTATTTTTTTAAATGCATTGTGCAGTTAAAAACTTAAAATGGCTGCCAGTTCTAGTTCTGTGGGTCAAAGTAGTAAAGGTCTCCTTCACAAAAGTGATCCATCCTCCCCCCTTTGGAGCTATGTCAAACAACTAGAACAATTACCAGGTGGAGGGGGTTTTGTTTGGGTTTGCTCACAATGTAATATGCAATTTAAGAGCTCTATAGTTAGGTGAAAGCCCATTTGTGTGGGGGGTCATTAGCCACGGAATTAGAACATGTGGAGGGTTGGATGGAAAGGGGTTGCCACATGCAAAGACCCTTGCATACATCAAAGAGCAAGAGGAAGCAGATGCAACAATGGCATTAAAATCCAATCATCCTATGGCAAGAAAAGGAAGATCACATAAAGACAAGAAGCCACCTATTTCTCCTTCGTTGATGTTGTGGTCCCAGATCACTCATTTTTGTCTACACCTATTGCAACTGGAGGGGAAGAGGATTCACCTCTTTCTCGCAAAAGAACAAAAGATGTAGGCCCATTGGAAAGGGCATTCCAGAATGAAAGCAGGGACATAGCTAACCAAAGTGTTGGACGCTTTATTTATGCATGTGGTGTCCCATTTAATGTTGTTAGATCACCATACTGGCAAGATATGGTGAGATGTATTAATGAAGCCCCTAAAGGGTACATTAGCCCAGGGTATGAAAAGGTGCGCACCACCTTATTGTCAAAAGAAAGAAAAAAAGTTGAAGACTCATTGTTACCCATCAAGAATCAATGGCTCGAAACAAGAGTGTCCATTGTTTCTGACGGATGGAAAGATACAACAAATAGGCCATTGATCAATGTGGTTGCCGTGTGTCCTAAAGGGGCAATGTTTCGAGGGCTATTGATTGTGAGGGGCAAGTGAAGGATGCCCAATTCATTGCCAACATCCTCATAGAATCTATTGAGGCGGTGGGGCCTCAAAATGTTGTCCAAGTTGTAATGACAATGCAAAAATTGTAGAGTTGCAGGGTTGTTGGTCGAGGCACAGATGGACACATATTCGGACACCTTGTGCCGTTCATTCCCTCAACCTAATGTTACAAAAATTGGGCACAAAATTGCTTGGATCAAACAAGTCTATGAGGAGGCAAGTGAGATTCAAATGTTCATCAACAACCACCACATGTCCCAAGCCATCTTTCGTAAATTCTCAACATTGCAGCTATTGAAGGTAGCCCGTAACATTCTTTTTTATTTTTAAAAATAATTATTAGTTTTTAAAATTCATTAAATTAATTTTATAAGTTTGTAATTTGTAGAATTTTGAATGTTTTAAATTTACTTGTCTTAATTTTATTTCTTTTGATTTCTTATTAGGTTGCTGAGACTCGATTTGCCTCGCACACGCTCGTCTTGAGACGGCTTGTGAAGGTGCGAGAGGCATTGAGTGGCATGGTTATCAGTGACCTTTGGAGTATATGGAGGCAAGCAAACAGTGAGAGGGCTAGAAATGTGAAATTGTTGATCCTGGATGAAGCATGGTGGGATCGTGTGGATTACTTGCTTAGTTTTACTGAGCCCATCGTGAGTATGTTGAGATTTGTTGATATGGATCATCCATGCATGGGTGAGATTTATGATGGAATCGACTCAATGATTGAGTCAATTAAGACCATCATAAATGCCAAAGAACAAGATCCTACAGAGACCTTCTTCAAGGAAGTGCACTCACATCTCATTGAAAGGTGGAACAAAATGACTACTCCATTGCATCTTCTTGCTTTTGCCTCGACTCCAAAATACTATAGCGCAGAGATCCTTTCTTTGCCAAGGAGGGTCCCACCATATAGGGATGTTGAAGTTAGTGAAAGGTATAAGGCGACATTTGCTAGAATCTTCCTAGATCCAGAAGTAGAAGACATGGTTAGAGGTGAGTTTGTGAATTTCATATCCTCCAGGGATCACTCCATTAGCGCTCTTCGTGACAAATACAGATGGATGCTTATTCATGCGGTGGTACCTCCATGGACAAGCATATCCCTATTACCTCATGCCACTTGCAATAAAAGTTTTATCACAAGTAAGATTTTAATTTTTTTAATTTCTTAACTCTTTTTTTTTTACTTTATATTTATAAGTTTAAAATTTTAATTTTGCATTGACTTCATGGGCTTGCCTCAATAGGTCATGAGTTCTTCTTCAATTGAGAGGAATTGGGGTACATATTCATTTATCCACTCGGTTAACCGCAACAAGTTGGGAGCAAAAAAGGCGGAGGATTTGGTCTTTGTGCATTCTAACCTGCGCCTTCTATCACATAAGAAGGATGAGTACAGGAAAGGGCCAACAAAGTGTTGGGATATAGACCCAGAGACTCCAAACTTGGATGTTCCCATTGCCCAACTTTCATTGCTAGACCCGGACCTAGATAGTACTTTGCGTGAGCTGCAAAGTGGGGCTAGCGGGAGCGGCATTGCTGATAGTTCTGGTTGTACTCCTGGTGCTTGTGGTTCTAATGAACCACGTGATGGTAGTGATGCTCTCGTTGAAGACATTGGAGAAGATGCAGAGCCATTAGACTATTACTAATTAGAATGTTGATGTATCTTCATTTTTGTGTTTACAATGTTAGATAATGATAATACATTGTAACATTTTGATTTGAACAATGTACTGGTTATAAGTTCGAACAATGAATTATCAATATGTTTTAACTTTTGTCGCTATTTCACCTATGTATATTTCAGATTTGTTTAATCTATGCATGTGTAAGGCTGGAATTTTGCTTATCTTGTTACTTTTCAAAATATTTTTAATATTTTATATGTATATTGTATTGCCTGTACCCAAGTGCCGTACCCGGGCCCCCAAAAAATTGCCGTACCAACGTACCGGATCCCCGTACCCGTACCCGAACCGTACCCACGTACCGGCTACCTAGAAAATGACCCTAAAACATTACCAATATATTGATAATGATAGTTGAATTCGAAATGTTATGATAAACATTAATTATTAATCAAAATTACTAATCGTTGTTATATTACTCTTTATCAAGACCATCAACATCATCATCATATGGTTCATTATATCCATAAGCGGTAGCATTGCCACTCCTACTAGATATATGCTATATGGGTCATGTGAGGCCGAAGAAGTCTCCATGTCAAGTAATGAATGGTAGGTAATGGAAGCATTCAAAGTTAGCATGCTTTGACTCTACATTCCAATGCTTCATTGCCCCTTGTATTATGTCTGCTTGTGTGATAGAAAGTGCTAGTTGAATTGCACATAGACCAACTCCTTGGTCCTTTTTTTCTGCCAAATTGTTGCACTTAACCGAGTGGATAAAGGTTTATGTATTGCAGTTTCACATAGATGAAGATGAACTCTCAAACTATTGAGGCAAATTCAATACAAAATGAGAAATTATTAAAGTAAAAACTTTAACTTAAAACAAAAAGGTTAGAGTTAAAAATCCTATCCATGATAAAAAATTGATTTCAAGAGGCTATAAGTCTGTGGATCTATTGCCATGGATGTACCGCCACACATGAGTGGCCTTATTGTACTTGTCCTAAAGAGTGGCATGGCTGTTACTTGTGGAGGCTATGATATTCAAAAACTTGCCAATAACTATGTCTTTTGCATCACAGTCGTGGAAGAGCCTTATGCCTTTTGCGGATTTCAACATCCTTGTACGATGATCTCCTCTTAGGCAAAGAAAGGATCATAGCATTGAAGTATCTAGGAGTCAATACAAAGGCATGTAGACATAGCAGGTGTTCATTTTGATTCACCGATAAATGGGGGATGTGCTTGCACTTGTTTGAAAATCTTTTTCTTAGGATATTGTTTTTTTGCATTTATAATGGCCTTCATCTTCTCAATCATCGTGTCGTTGCTATCATGGATCTCTACCAAATGTTGCTGTTCTGCGTCAACAAATTGAGTCATACTCATGATGCGCTTTGCAAATCTAGGAAAGTAATGTATACTAGTTCATCGCTTGTCATCTAGGATCAACATCTTCACTTTTTGGGCCCTTTCAAAGGTGTTTGATTGCCTCCATAGTTTAAAGGTTGCTAATAACCATGCTACAAAGTGCCTCTTTCACATTAAAAAAATAATAAGTTTGTTAAAATATTATCTCCTTTGTTTTTAATGCAATAAAATTTTATTTGTAAATTTAAAATTACTAAAGTATTTTTTTTTTGTTTCCCTTACCTTCAACAACTCAAACTTCAAGAACATCTTAAAGATGACCTGCAACATGTTGCAGTTGGTGACAAACAATTGGATCTATTTAGCCTCAACATACACATCTTTGATCCTCTTGAGTTTTTACTGCCTAACTATTTCAGCATTAGCTTAAGCGAATGGACAACATAGGGTGTTCAAAATATGTGCCCATACCTCACTTATGCCACCATCCCGATTTTGCAATTACTAGTGTTGTTTGTTTTAACATAGACAATGTTTTGAGGCCTCACAACCTCCATGGTTTCTAACTTTCTATTAAGATGATGACAATGAACTTTGCATCCTTCACACGCCTCTCATAATCAAGGGCTTTTAAAAATATATTCCCTTAGGGCACACTACAACCATGTTAGTCAAGGCTGATTTCTAAAGATCCATACATCCATAAAAACGATGGACACCCCTATTTTGATCCACAAATCCCTAATGGGTTGCGTAATGAATCATTAACAAATATTCTTTCCTCGCGATGTAAGGTGGTGTGTACCTTCTCATAACATGGGCCTTTCTATCCTTTTGGGTCCTCATTGATCCATCTCACCATATCTTACCAACATCAAGACCTAACAACATTAATGGACAACTCATTGGCTTATAGTGATGTATACAATTTGTTCATTTGCAATATCTTGGACTCATTTTGAAATGCCTTTTCTAATGATTTTATTTCTTTTGCATGAAAGAGGAGAATCCTTTTCGTATAGAGGCTTTTGCCAAAAAACTACGTATTGCGCAGCAATTATTGGTGCATCGAGGTTGAGATAGGGTAGCTGGTGGCTTCGTCAATGAGATCCTTTATTTGCGATAGGATAACTCGATTTCAAGACAACTGTTGCATTGTCTTCTTCTTGCTCGTGGATGTGCTTCATAATCGCTTATATTGGCACCAATGTTTTAAAATCGGGTGAACTGGAACCAGAACTGGCTTGTTCGACCGGTTCAACATATTTAGACATGAACCGGTTAAAAAACCGGACTGTTCGATCGGTTTGGTACTGAACTGGCCGGTTTTGTAAGGAACTCGGCTGGTTTAGTACCAAACCGGTCGAACGATCCGGTTTCATCCTGAACCGAGCGAGTCAGGGTTTTTTCCTTTTTTGGCATTTCTTTCCTTTTTTGGATTTTTGGTGAAGAAAACACAAGCATAGAAATTTTTTTGCCATTTTTGGAAAGGGTCCGGAAGATGTAGCAGCAAAAACTTGCATGTACCATAACTTTCATTCTGTGGCTCCGTTTCAGTTGCCGTTTTTTCTAAAAGTGTATATTTTCTCGAGCTCTACGCATTGATGGCAATATTTTTCTTATTTTCATAAAATCCATTTTTGCACCTTTTTGGACCAAGCAACTTCTTGCAATCTTCTGAAAGAATCATGAGCTTTGGTCGCCTGTAGACAGATTAGTAATTAAAAATATTGGATAGCTTTCCAAAACTCGGCGAGTATTCTCCCGTGCTCGGACTAATCGTCCCACTGCAGCTTGGTCACAACCTGCTTATTCAAATGTTGACTTCACATATCAACAGATGCGTAGGTTTTTTTGCTATTTTAAGAGTTTTTTTTGTGTTTACACTCCAATTTGCGCATCCTCAAACACAAGACTGAATGCTATCGTAAAGTTCCCAACAAAAAGAAAGCATTAATAGCAATGAAAGAAAACGCTGCAAATACACGATTTTGGCTGCAAATTTATGTTTTTTAAAGAAATTTGAGTATTTTTTAAGTTGCCGAGTATTCCCAAGTATTGGCCGAATATTGCCGAGTTTTTTTGGGGCTCTGCCGAGTATTTGCCGAATGCGAGTATTCCAACTATGGTACTATATACATGAGCAAACTATGCATATTTTGTGTGTAATTGTTGGAATTATGGTTTTTAACCTTTCAAATATATTATTTTCATTAAAAATATAAAATTTTATGTATTTTTTAGTAAACCGGTTCATTAAGTTTGAACCGGTCCGGTTAGTTTGAACCTTGGCGGTTCCGATTTTTAAAACATTGATTGGCACTAGTGCATCCTTCTTCCTAGGGCAAGCTTTGATGCCCTGGAAAGGTATTGACTAAAATGCGCTTTCTCCGGATTGTATGAGTTAGTGCATATAACATCGCAAACCATTGCAAACCCAAATATAGACCCCGCACTCGAACTTGCTTTAGCATTGTCACATATTTCCAAAGTGGCGAATGCGAGATATGTTTTGAATTAGGGTTGGTCTATGGAGCTAGCACTTATTGCTAGTTCATCATGTAACTTAAAGTTTAAAAACCAACACAATATTAGCCCTAGGGTAGGGAAAAACAAAAACCCCTAGGGCAGGTCGTAATAATACTTGCTAAACAAATGACCAAAAAAAGAAAACAAAAAAGAAAGGGTGTGAAGATTTAAAAAAATAATAATAAAAATAAAACTTTACCCTCAACCCAAGAGTTCTCTTTGTTTGAAGTTCCACAATCTCCTTGTCACCAAATGGGCACTTGTATTGGCATAGGAATACAAGCACAATGCTATGTTTCCAAGAAATGGGTACATGTCTAAAACGTGGAAACACCAATTTTCAAAAAACACTTGGGCACAAAAATGTCTGTACAATATATTATTAAAAAATATAAGTATATAAAAAAATGCATAATACTTATCTTTAGACCATAAAAGATAAAACACTTGAAATATTTTGCATTCATGAAAGTTCAAAATATTCAACATGCTTAAATTTTCATATTTACATGATTATAATCTAGATTATAGAATATATTTGAAATTGTGTGTCGAAATGGAGCAATATGTGCTCAGTATAGCTTTTGGATAGTGTCTTTAAGAAGTTGGGGTAGGTAGATTAGGGTTAGGGTTTTATTATTTTGCTTTTGAGTGTTTTAATTTTATTTATATTTTGTGGCATTGTAAAAATTCATGTTTTGTTGAAATAGTATGGAAACGTCATGGGCCCAGGGATCATACTACGATCGAGGGCATAATCGAGATCAGTACCTATTTTTGGTACATCATCGCATGCGTGGGCACGGGGCCTTATGGGGCATTTTCGAGTAACGTAGCTACAATGTATTTAAAGCTTTGCTTAAGGAGATTCAACGCAAAATGTGCAAAGTGAGAGGTAAGTTCGTTGTTTTGTGTTTTATTTTTTGTAAAATGAGACAAGTGTTATATTGTGTTCTTTTGAGTTTTAGCAAATTTTAGGGTTCTTTCTGTCTTTTTCACCGGTCAAATTTAAATAGTGAAAAAATAAAAAGTAAAAACAAACAAAATCCTAAGTTGAACAAGACTTGTCTGAAGCGGGGACATCCTGGACGGTACCAAGGGGTGGGGATGGGGAGTTAAGGCGCATACTCGACTATCATCTCTCTTTAGACCCACAAAGATTTAGCACTACCTCTAACCCTTACATTGTCTAGCCCTTGCGTGTCACAAGTTTAGCTTGCCATTACATGGATTTTAACACAAAATTCTCACCACAAACTCACGATTGCGATCGATCCTTTAGGCCACACCACAGATGGCATATAGATACCCCATAACCAATACAACGAGGTCCCAACAAACGGAATCAAAATGGTGGCCAAGTTCATCCGGGTTTTAGACTTTTGCATGAAGTCAATGTTCTTCTTACGCTATGATATTTAATCAAGCATATGCTTGAAGGTCTTACGAAGTGCGTTAGACTTGCCACAAGGACCTCATATCAAAGAGAATTGCGATGTTTAAATGCTAGCTATGGTGTCATACTCACGAACAATAACCATTTATCATCCACAAATGCACAATAGAACACACAAAGTCATCATTATATTCGTATTTATCATAGATATTGCACAAGAATATGCGCACAAGACTTTGTTACAAACATTAATCCTTGTTAAATACCAATCTTCATAGAATCCTTTGATTTTGTTGTTCATTCTCCAAAAACCCGTGTCTTTGGGCTTGTCATGTCCGTCCATATCCTTGAACCCGTGTCCCACAATGTGTCTTTTCATGCCGCTACAAAACCCTATGTATAATGTTCGACCCTCTAGTATATTCTTGCAAATGTTCACTCCTTGGTGAAGTACATTGTCATTCGATTGACAAGCACTAGATGAGCATGTGTGATCTTGGATCCTTTGCAAATCCTTGCCTCTTGTGCTGCCACGTGCCCTCCCCGATGTATTTTTGTGGGTCTAGCAGAGACTCTGTTCGTGTCTCACTCACGGTTCACGGTCTTGTAGTCATGTTTGTTTGTTTGCCCTTAAACACCCGGTTAACATGTCTCCATATATTTTGGTGTTTAAAACAAAAGGACTCGACGACGTGGACTACTTTCCAAAACCCATTTGAATTATTGTTGATCCATTTAATCCTTATGATATATTCATAGTTACCTAAGTCTCGTGGATTGGGGACGGGGTTTTGGGACGGGAAAAAAATTTCCAAATTTTGGGCACAACAGGGGATGGCTATTAAAATAATATATAAAATATTAATATTTGAATATTTTAACTTTATTCAATGAAATTTAGGGATTTAAACTCTATTCAGGTACTTTCAAGATTATAATTTAATGTTCTTCGTAAAAATAACAGCTTTTTAAAAGTAAAAACATCACAAGTTTTTAATTTTTTTGAAAGATTTAAAAAAATAGGAATGTGCCCCCCCAAGTCCCCGAGTCCTTGAAGCGTTTAGGACGTCCGAGACGTCACTAAAATCTAGGGGATGCATCCCTGCGTAGCACTGGATATATTCATGATTGCATGATAAGTTTTATTTCAATTATAAGAAAACCAAAGCAAATTAACTTTCAAATTTTACTCAAATAAAGCAAAGGGGTATAAGTCTGACTTGTGGAGAATGCTGGCTTACAAAGAGCCCACCAGGGTTGATTCCTTGGATGTACCGAAATAAGGGATGAGGTTGTGTGTAAACTCTTGGTGACTTGGGCGGAGTAGTTATCCCCAATATCTTGGCACCAAGCCAAAGGAGACTGATTATTCGTGCATCTCATATCAACGGGTTAGTTTTTTCTCCAACAAAAAAATGTTTTCTCAAATACAGAAGTATCAATATGTGCACTAATAAAAGCATAGGCTATTGTAGGAAAATAAAATAAAGAAGAAAGCCATGCAAAGGCCACAAATTGCTTTAGGAGGATAAGGATAGGTTTTCTTGGCAGGAACCATATCAGTGTTTCTAAATATAGGAGAGAAATCCTTGTCTATAGGCTTGGCTTTCTTTATGCAAAATTGTGTGATCTAACTGGACTAACACTTAATATATATAATATTGGTTTGTCTTACAATTGCAAGCGACTCTCTTGAAAGCTTTGGTTGTTTTGGAATCAGAGTAGAATTTTTATTGTGGTCATGGTAGAAAATTTATTTCTCGACCAGTTTTTAATTTGTTTCTATAAATTTATATTTTAGTTGTTTTTAAACTGCTTGACATAGACCACATGCTATCATAGGTGTTTACTACGTTTCCTATGATCACATCTATTCCTATGATAGACTGGATTTTACTTGTGTGCATAGATGCTTTTTCAAGTTGATATCATATTTAAACCTTTTTATTGTGCTTATTATGATTATTTTTATATAATCTTCTGTCCGGAAATGATAGAATGAGCCGGGATTTTTCCAAATAGCTTGTAATAGTATAATTCAATACCTAAACTGTGATTTATGGACAGGCGTAAAATATATGATGAATACAATGATGAAGAGATTGAGCTATCTAAAGAGGAAATCAAGTTCCTAAATAGATTACGCAAAGGCAAAATACCACATGCCAAAGTGGACCCATACGAGGTATATTCTGTACATGCACAAAATGAACTAATGTTGTCTCGTTTTTAGTTTCTTTCTTCAGTGTAATTCAGTTCACAAGTTAACATTGTTTTTGCATTATGCAGCCTTATGTTGATTGGTTTGACTGGGAAGATAAAGGGCATCCTTTATCTAATGCACCAGAACCCAAGAGGAGATTCATTCCATCAAAATGGGAAGCTAAAAGGTACACATATTTACACATGGGTGAACCTTATCAAAGATGGTGTTAACAATTGACCTGATGTTCTGATGTTGATTTGTTCTACACAGTATGCATGCAACTACTGAAGAAAATTCAATTGAAATGTATGCTTTTTCAATTATGTTTAACAAGGATTGGTCCTTTCAATTTAGCATTTCCAATGTATGTATGCACCAAGGTTGAACTAGCAGTTGTCACCGAGCAGCAACAGAACACCTTTTATCTAGAAGGAATGGATGAAAAATGTGCCTGGTCCTCTCTATAGAATGCTTGCTGGCATGATTAGAAGGTGTTCCACTTAAATTTGTTCTTCAAATTAGGCTATACATATCTGTATAAACTTGTAATAGTTACTTGCTCTTTGTTTAATAATGATTAGAGACATATTTGGCATGGTGGCTCACTTTAACATTGTTGGGTTGTAATAAGAGTCCAGATTGGTATGTATTCAAGTTCAAGGATTCATTTTTGATTTTTCCAAATGGGACATTGGCACCTGTTTGACCTGTTTTCTGAGATGTGGAAGAGGTTCTCCATCAATTTTTTTTTTTGGATTGTACTCATTGAAAGATTATCTTGTATACTTTCTAATAACATCCATTATTTCTAATTTATCTGGCTATTAACATGGGAATGCACACGAGCCCCATATTGAAAATGCAAGGATAGATAGATTTTTGAACCTAATTCAAGTAGATTATTGTAATTTTTCTCCCTTATTTGGTTGAAGGAAAACCAAGAAAGCGATGGACAAGAAGTGGAATTGGTAGATTATTGTAATATTTCTACCTTATTTGGTTGGAGCAAAACCAAGGAAGTGGTGGACAAGAATTGTAATTATGTAAAGTTAAGAAGAGGGAGTTTAAAACACAATAAATTGGAAATAACAAATTAGAAAATTCTTAAATTTTAAATTGAGAAGTGAAAGCTACAAAAGATGCTTCATCAGAACACTGAGATGTATGTAACCAATTTATTGATTCTTCATTTCATCTTATGCAAGCATCTTGAAGCTTGAAGAGCTGATATAAAACTCACATAGTCTTGCCCAAATCTCAAATAATAATCCCTTAAAACTAGAGCTGCTTCCTTGGGTCTCATTTGGGCATGTTGAGGCTAGTTCGTTTCTTTAGTCTATTGACATCTATATTGCTTAGTTCCCTCCATTCAAATACTCATACGGTGCCCCCTTTTGACTTTTTGCTTAGTTCCCTCCATTTAAATACCCATACGGTGCCCCTTCTCGCCTTTTTGCCTTGAAGGATGTGATTACAAGAGTTGACACGGGGCACATTTTACGACAGTATATACGGTTCACTTGCGCCTTTCTCCCATGGCGTGTTGGGACCAAAGATGGCCTTCTACGCCTTGCATTTCGTACAGTTGTTGATGACACCATCGTTTGATTTGATTGCCTCCAATGTCATTGGTCACATGACGTAAGCGTTCCTCTTGACTATTTGAGAGTGTGCTTCCACCAGCAACGAGTTGAGTGAGATCACCATATTTCTCATCGTAATAGGATTTATTGTTTAGGTTCTCTCTAGGAGGAGGAGAATGAGAGACTTTATTTTAGTTGTTCGGTCTATTGTGAGATTTGGAGTCGGCACTATTGTTTGTACAGAGACTTGGGAGATTCCTTAGCCACCTTCTTGAATTGTCTTGACTAGAGATACATGGCCCTTCTTGTTTGGGAGGTTGCCCCTTTCAGACATAGGGCATTGTAGGGGACCTCCAGAGTTGGCAGGTTGATTAACTCCTTTCAGCTATTAATTGCCCCTTTGCAACTGCTCCACGCACAGTTGGTGACAAATTAGTGAGACGGTTTCTACCTTTGCACATTGCCACTAGGAAATCCCAATCCTTTCATTTGCATACCAGGCATTATGGATCTGCCACACGGCATGATGGGCCGTTGAGTTCTTTTTACCATCAGCCTCTGATGTAAAGACAAGCTCATATCGCCAATTTTTTTCTTCCTTTGGAGAGTCACTGACCTTGTGTGTTATGAGAGGTTCTATGGGAACTTGGAAGTATCTTTCTTTTTCTTATTGTCCAACTTAGACCCCTTAGCCCAGGGCATTTACGTATCAGAGCTTGTATTGATCTAGCTGTGGTGGTGGATAATGATGCTGTCAGTTCTTATTCATCTGCTTTGAGAATTTATACTAACATGTGACTAATGCTGTTTACCAGTCTCCCTTGTTTCCCTTGAGGGGTCTGTCCCTCACATGGAAATTCATATTTGTACTCTTCGGTTACAGTTAGGTTTTACTTGCTTTGGGCATACCTCCTCTAGTTATGCTTTTGTTGTTTTAGCTTGTTAAGGTGTCAAAGAGTTGTCTAAATACTCATTCTCCTTGCCAAAATGTTATTGTTTGCACTGTTGGTTATGATCTCCATTACCTTTACCTTGCCAAAATGTTGTTGGCTGCACTGTCGGTTATGATCTCCACTACATTCTCCTGCCCAACCCGTTCAATCTCCTCATTAGCCCCTCTAGAGAGACCTGTTGAGCATGGAGTGGCTTTTGCATGACCTGAAGTGCAATCTGATCTAATAAACGGTAGGGCACAAGAATATGAACAAGTGGCCTTTGGGCAATGTTGGTCCATTCATTATGATAGTGAAAACCCCTAAATCTTTATAGCTTTCATAGATATCTTATTGTGACAGCAATGCAAGCTTTCTCCTCTCTCAGAAGAATACTGAAGATTTTCTCATCACTAGGGACACATATCCTTTAGCAGTATTGTTAATCATTCTAATTGCTTCCTTTGAGTAGGGAGACATGGCAATGTAAAAATTCATAACACAACCTTAAAATAACCTTGCAATTGCAGCGTAATTTTATTTTTGCCAGTTTCATCTGGGGAATTGATTCTTGGCAAGGAATTGTGGATCCGGGTCCAAGTCAGCCTCATCAAGGTTTCGGGAGATATTTGGCAAACTTGGTGAGTTTGCAAGCGAGTCACCTGAGTCCTGCGTCTGGACTAGCCAGGCCTACCATTAAATATTCAAAAAAACGGAAAAAGGACAATTTATTATGGTCTAAGAGTAGATTTTTGGCAGATATATGATTGAGTTTTCATTTCTTTAATGAAGAGCAAGATAAAATATCTGGATAAAATTTGTATGAGTGACTATAAACAAGTTTATATTCCTATGGTGTCTAGTCTGAAATTATCAGCTCGGTGATTCAAAAAAACCAATGAATTGATCTTGTGTAAATTAGTGGCCATCCTGATATATCTATAGCTGCAAGGTCTGATCTTGGCTTTGTTATCAGTGGCATTTCTAGATTCATGAGCAAACCTAAGGTTGATCATTGGAAGGTAGCCAGATGAATTCTGAAGTATGTGCAGGATACAATTAATTATAGTGTTTGATATGGCTATAGTGATGATTTTCAGCTTGTTGGAATTATCAATGCTGATTGGGTAGGATCCATGGATGATAGAAATTCAATGACAAGATATGCTTTTAATTTGGGAACAAGTGTTGTCTCATGGGCTATCAAAAAGCAGCAAACACTGTTCTTTCTTCCACGAAGGCAGAGTATAATAATTTTTTTTTGCAACTTGTAAAGCAGTTTGGTTAAACGAGTTTACTTCATGATTCGTACGTGGCTCTAGAGAAAACAACTACTCTTCGTTGTAATAGTCATCGTGTGCTAAAGATGTTAAAGATTCTTGTAATCCATGCACACACAACCACCGTACACGTCAAATCATGCTTAAGACGGTCAAAAATCTTGTAACAAGCACATACAAAACATGTAATCTTCAAACATTCAATATCACATTATTTACTTATTTCTTTGTGTATGCATGTGTGTGTTAGCTGTAATTGATTAGGTTTGACTGTTGAGTGTATTTTTAGTTGCTTTGATATAGAATGCATTTTAATAGTTTTTTCCCCTAAAATTCTCTATTTTTAATGGTTAAAAAGAATTGCGAGTCTTGGCTGGGTTTTGTTGCTGAATTCGAGTCTGAGTCAAATATTGGTTCGTTGAGTTTTCACAAAGTCAAAGTCTCGTTACCATGGTTTCATCCTATATTTGCATCATAGGAGAAAATTTGTGAAGGAAGGAACTGCATGTTGGAACACAAAGGAACCTTTTCCTTGTAAGTGGTCCAATCTTGGAGTTTTGCAGGAATTTGTAAATGGCATATGCCCTTGTTCTATAAGGCAGTTTTTGGCGAACATGGGTTTGTTCTCTCTTTCCAACACCAAGAAGATGATATATAGTCCATGCAATCAAAATTCTTTGGTTAACTTGGCAAAGCGGACAAGTTCATGATTTACAACTTGAACTGCCATACGCTCCTTGCATATGGGCGTGTAATGAAAACAGTGTGTCATAATTTCTGCGCAAAGGTTGTTTGCAGCTTGATTTTCTTTGGCTTTTCAAGTTTGTGCTGCTGCTTGTTTTCTCCTTTGTGGAACAGAGAATTAAGTGGAAATCTGAGTTGTGAATACAGATTTCTGAAAAATGTGGGGTCAAATATGGAAACTGACAAACGGAAAATCTTCATCTTGCTATTTCACTGACTAATGCAGCTGCCAAATGGTATATTTTGTTCCTTTTGGTCTCCTTCAGGCACCAAATGGCTCAGCGGCTCTCTCTGTCTCTCTCTAATTTGATATCCAAGTTGGCAAATGAAAATTGAGAGTAAATGGAGTGTTCTTATAATGGTGGACTCCAAATCTTAATGAAATGTTCCCTTTTAGGGCTTTTGATATATTAGTTTCTTATTTAAATAATAGAAAATCTTAAATTTTTTATCCATGTTATTTCTCCTTTTTGCATTTGCTTGATGTAAAATCAAAATGGTCCCTTTGGTGGCCTGTTTTTGGCTGTTTCCCGGCTGTCTTCACTGGAGAGAATGGTCTTTCCTGAGGAATGACATTCCTTCTAGACAAAACGACCTGAACTGTGGACTTTACGGCTGTTTTGAGGAATGGGTTGTCACAGCCAAAAACACAATGGATGGCTGAGATTTCGGCCTGTCTGCATGAAAAGTCATTTCTTTGCATAATAAAAATGTGGCAACATGGGCATGCTGTTTTTCTACTTGCAACTAATGAACTGTATTGAAGGTAGGATTAGATTTAAGCCCAATCTAGTAAAATATCTCTTTAATATCAAGTGTATGGCACATACGCCTTTTAGAGGAATGTTGAATATTAGGCAACTTGTAATGATTTTATCTTTGAATTAATTGAGGAATGTATTTGAGATAAAATTCTCTAGTTAAGTTACATACTTATATTCTCAGGTAGAATGAAACAAAGAAATAGTATTTGTGTTTTGATAAGCAATATAAAGTTCTATTAGTAAAATGAGTAATACAATGCAGAATACCAAAAGTTCTGCTATTACTGGTCTTACTCGGAACTTAGAACTAAAGTAACTAGAATTAGACTCCCGAGCTCTACGTGCAACAGCTATTCCTTTACATGAAGACATTTCTGCTTTGACTGATAGGAAAGCCTGTCACAAGCCATACAGTATCTATGGAGATCTGGTACTACAAAAAGTTGCAAGTGACACAGATTACCCAAATCTGGCTCGGAATAAGCATTTTGATCCAGAGAAATATCTGGAATTATAAAAGCAGACGGTAAATACTAAATGCATTTTTGATTTCCCTAGGGCAACAATCACGATCTGGGTGCTGTTTCCATGGCTGCCTGGGATGTCAAATACTTGCATTTAATGATACCTTCTGTTTTCTTCACATTGTCTACGAGGTGGAAAATGTTGCCTGGGAAAACGATTATTGCACTGTACTTTTATGATCTTTATTTAGCAAGAATTGTTGATTTTCTAATTTTCTTCAGAGCAAAACCCTGGATGAGCTAGGGCCCAGGCCCAAATGCCGAGCATTATGCAAATATGCATTCATTTGTGACTGTAATAGGTGATTGATGGTTGTGCATACCATCTGTATCGTAGTAATGAGACTTGGACTTGGCAAAAACTCGGCAAACCAATTTTTGACTCGGATCCAAACTCGGTAAGAAAACTCATCCGAGACTCGGTGAATTTAAAATACCCCTATAAAATAGAAAATTTTGGAGGAAAAACTATTAAAATGCATTCTATATCAAAGCAACTTAAAATACACTCGAAATTAATCAATTACAGCTAACATACACATGTATACACAAAGAAGTAAGTAAATAATACAATATTGAATGCTTGAAGCTGCTTGATTCAACATGAAACTTGAAACTTGAGATTAAATACAAGTTTCTTTTAGATTTGGGGGCCTCTAATGAGGTTGGCTCAATGGCTAATATGAATATTTACAACTTACTGGAATCGATTCAACTGATGTTTCATTTTAGAATTATACAATATTAAGTTTTTAAGCTTTGTTTCCAAGGTATTTACTTTTAATCATAGATGTCCACAACACCCTTAAGCAATTTTCTTCCTTGGTGCAGAAATTCCTCAGATACAATTCTTGCATGAAGATCTGATAACCAGTTACTATCCTATCCTTTTAAGCTTTCTAGATTTTGCAGTAGCTGATGTTACCCTCAAGGCCTTTTGCTCATTATCCTATGTGATTTCAAAATGCACTTGATGTTCCTACAATCATCCAGACATTTCATGTAGAGTCATGGTTGGCTAAGATGTTCCTACCAAGAAGACTGTGTGCTCCTTGCACGTCATAATTTTTGTTTGGTCTAATAAGGTGACTACTTATCGTCATTATTTTGTCATTACTCAAATAATAACTATACACTTTAGGGTGATAAATATAATCATCTCATCTCTTAAATTCCTTTCTTCCTTGTGAATAATTTATAATCCTCTATCCTGGTAGCACTTGTGCTCCTTGGAAATATAATCTAGGTAGTAGAGTGCTCCCACATTTCAAATTACTGCCTAGCATTTATTCAAGTTCTGTGTTGGATTTGAGGTTCTATAAAGCTGGATTTGGAAGCTCATAAAAACATGGATTTACAAAATCTCATGTAAAGAGCGATGAATGCAAAGACATTCATAGTCCTGGATGTGAATACGTCTGTGGAGGAGAAAGACTAGTGTTGGCGAAAGGAAGAAGGCTTGATGTAGTTTTGGTGGACAAATGACGAGACAGAGAGCCAATTTTGGCAGCCAATTCCACAAAGAACTTTTGTACTCTGTAATGAATGTCCATTTCCAATGATCGAGCGTTATCTTTTTGTGGAGTTTTTATCCCTAAGGGTTTTTCTCTCATAAATACTTGTGTTAAATTTTTTTGTGCATGTTTTGTTAATTTTCATTCGAGTTATCCTCATTTTGTGCACAATTTTATTGAGTCATTTGGAAATGTATTTGAATAAAGCAATAGCATGAATTCTTGATTTCTGTGATGAATTGATTGAACCGACAAGGTTTTCAATCGTTTGTTGTTGAGTCAGTAAGAGCTCTAGCTCTTTCAAGTCTGTGAGACGCGCCAGAATCTACATAACACTTCATATTGTGTTATTGTGAACCCTCTGAAACTGTGTTTGGTACTATTTTGTAAGAATTTGGAGATCTTACAACTATGTTTCACCTCTATCACAGTGCTCTACAAGAATCTTCATTTTGTGATAGAAGATTTCCTTTGAGGCCTTTAAAATTTTCTACCTCCCTCCTATGGAGTTTAGGTCCCAATGAAAATGAGCTGAAATCATCAGTGAGTGAAAAGCTGGTTGGGTTGCAGTTGGTCCAGAAAAGCTTAATTGGCATTGGATACATTTCCTCATTTCCACATTTGAGCTCAAGATGGTGCTCTGTTCTGTGGTTGGACGGTGCAATGAGCTCTCTTTTGGACTGGGTGTCATCTGTATAACCTCTGGAGCAGAATTATTTGTCTTTGGAAAGCAGTCTGTCAAATAATAAAATAATCAATAGCTGAAATTATTACCAAATTAAGCATTTGCATGCTAATTAAATCCACTAACCCAATCCCATGAAGTTCAGCTGTCACATTTGTGCATTCAGATTTTAGATCAGGTTATTTTGTGAGGAAGTTGAATCTTGATTTTTTTCATTCAAGTGATAAAGGATCGTGTTCCTGATATATTTTACTGATGGAACCCTATATAAGGGTAGCAAATATGACTCACGACATCAATGGACAGCGATACTCTAAAACGCTCAGTCTGGACAGGATCAAGGTACCGTTGGAAATTTCTCGCAGCTCTCTAGGAATGCGTTACAGTTTGCATCGTGAGTTCAACTAAAGTCTAAATGCTTTAGTTGAAATCCCTCTTCCTTGTCCAAACAAACGTCATGTGAAACTTGGCCATACATTGGAGGAGATTTTTAGATAAGCTCTGAGAAGATCTCTAAGTACATGTTCAGAAATTGTTCTTTTGTTTTGAGGTGGATCATAGGCCAAATCTTTGACGTGACTAGATTTATTCATTTATATTAATCTTATCACATCTGGTATTGGAAACATGAGCTTGTGCAACCTGAGTGGGCCTGCATGGGAAGGCATGTGTACTCCATAGTGGAGGTCACATGTTTGAATCTGAAAGGGTAAGGGTTATACACCTCATTGATCAATATATAAGGTAAATGAAAAATCAATCACCTTGTAGGCTTCAACAAGGGGGTCCATACACCAAATTGCTGTCTTGCTTGGTGGTGACCTAAAAACACACTTTAACCTTTCATATTAAATTGTATACAAAAACTCATAACTTAATTTGCCCAGTTATACTTAATTATAGATAATATGGATTTCTGGAGCTGCAAAAATTGAACCCTTTTTCAATCTCTTACCATTTTCAGTTTATTTTTTTACTAATTAATTTTATTTAAGATATTAAGTTTGATTATTGACTGCTTTCGATTAATAGCTTGCTTCTGTTTTATTTCTAAATTTTATGAATGACTGTTATCTTCCTGTCTTGGATTTTATCTGGAAGTTTGGAAAAGAAATTGGATGATATACAACATAAAAAATTATTCTTATCTTAACCTGATATTAATTAGTTGTCAACTTGTTGTCACTTCATCAGGTTGTGAAGCTTGTCAGAGCAATTCGTAAAGGATGGATAACGTTTGAGAAACCCAAAGAGAAGCCACGCTTTTATATGATGTGGGAGATGATTTGAAAACATCTGAAAAAGCAACTAATGGGCTGACTTACATCCCAGCTCCAAAACCAACACTACCTGGTAGGTGCCTCCAAAATGTTTTTGTTACAGTATACGAGTGGTACTGAAATCAAGACCCTTCCCTCACAGGGCTATTTGTATATTTGCTTAGCTCTTATGGTTTGGGTTGTAGCTGCATTAGGTTTACTTCCTCTTGTTTTGTTTATATTTCATCAGTGCTTAGCATCAAGCTATTTTTTTCAGAGTGTTGTAGTACATCTCTATTCAACAGGTACTTCTTGAGTTCCATTGACCAGCTTTGGTCATGTGTGGACTACGATATATTTTTTGTAAATTTCTATCTTTCTATTTCTGTCATGATGTCGGATAAAGTTTTCCTTCAGACTAAACATTATGGATGATACCATGATTTGACTGGATTTGTTTTTCCTGAAATATAGTGGATTTGTGTTGGCTGTTCAGATTGTCTGCACTTTGAAGCAATACACATCTCAAAAAACCAATTGAAAGATACTTGGAGGTAAAATATGCAAAATAAATAAAATATTCAATTCCAAATGTGTATTGCATTTGAAGACATTGATTTTAAATGGCCATTTTTCCTATTAGCCCATCTTGGTTTCCATCTATTAGATATTATTTTATTTTACCTATTCTCACCCCTGCATCCTAGAGTTCATAGAATTTTCTCCGTTATCAAAATTTATGTAAGTTTCAATTCTAGGTCTTCTAGTTGCAATGTTACACCTTCCATGTTGCGTTTTCACCGTACAAATTCTCAAGTGATATTATTCGTTATATAATTTGTTGGACCCGAAATCTAAAGATACCGGATACTTTGGAGTATCCCTTTCATATATGTATGGATACTTCAATTATACGTATTCAGTACTTGTGCAGTATGGGTTGAATATGGCACTGGGCTGTTTCCTGAATGCTTCAAGGATTCTGTTTTACCTCTAGTATAAACGAACACAGTTTTAAGGATCTCCTCTGTTATAGTTTTGGCAATCCAGTATGCAGTGTTTAGCATTCTAATTCATATAGATAGTTTGAAAGCATGGGGTGCCTGCACTAGCTTTAGGTGGGATTTTTGGTAGTCTCTGTTTTACATTTGCTGTCTGTCTCTGTACTTGGGTCTAATGGTTCTGGACATAGCTTTCATGTATCTGTTTTCTTGTAATATTTCTATCATGTCATTAAAATACGGCTTTTCTTATCAAAAACATGGTCCACCATGGTTTCAAGTACTTTTCAACTTGGATTTCATTGCCAGAGCTTTTATGCATCAGAACTCAGTTCCATAGTTTTCCGGCTGGGGCTGACTCCTTGTGCATGTATGACAAAGCACATCCATCTACACATAGATGAATTTCATTAAATAGCTTAAAGACATGAAAACAACCTGGGAAGCTGATCTCAGGGGCCAAGGAAGTCATGATATGTTCAAATATTCAAATAACGTGCAACTCAGAAAAGTGGCAAGAGAGGCATACAAATAGGATTTTTATGTTGCTATCAGATAACTTGTTTCATTTGTAAGGAAAGATACTCGAGTGATTTGGAATATTGCTTCTGATTGGAATGTTTGGAATATAATAGGCCATATTCCAATATTGTCATGCACCATATCAAGCTCATAATACATATGGCTTATTATAGAGAAGAAAGTAACACATACTATTTTTTTTGTAAATAATGATGAATGCTTTGACATTAATTCATTGTATAAAATACAGCTCTACCAAAAGTGCTGTAAAGATAATATTTTTCATAAAATCTAGCTCTTTTTCATCTTCTGACCACTATGATTTGATGGTTTGCAGAAAAGCACTCTTTCAATGCAATTTGGTGTGCCTGAGATTTAATTTAATATTCTCCCAGTTAAACATCTTCAGGTAAAAAAGCAAATTAGCACATGAACATGCCATAC
Source organism: Taxus wallichiana var. yunnanensis (assembly GCA_018340775.1). Classification (NCBI taxonomy): domain Eukaryota; kingdom Viridiplantae; phylum Streptophyta; class Pinopsida; order Cupressales; family Taxaceae; genus Taxus; species Taxus wallichiana. The sequence goes on from CM031236.1 coordinate 313,266,913, forward strand.
ACACTCCCTTAAATGCACTTCAAATCATTAGAGGCTTTTGCCGCAGTCCAAACTTACTCCCATATGTAATTAAGCATTCAGATAGAATAATTGCCACAGCCATGATTCAGGAGGATCTACCAACAGAGGTTTCCGTGGCACTGCCAAGCCCGTGTTCACAGTTTGCAGCTCATGCAGATCCACTATGATGGACTGTGGTACTTCAAAACCTCATCCACAAGTTCATGGTATCTCCAAGACCATCCGCCAATCTCCAACAGATGCCGCACACACTCCTACAGTGGCGCTAATCAATTTGGGCAGATCCATTTTGATGGACCACAGCACTCCAGAACCTCATCAACAAGTTTGCAGTATCTCCAAGTCCATCCCACCATCTTCAATTGACGCCGCACACACTCTAGCTGTGGCATGATGCATCCACCTGTATCCAACAGTTGCCCCACACACTCTAGCTGTGGCATGATGCATCCACCTGTATCCAACAAATGCCGCACACACTCTAGCAGTGGTGCGAATCAATCACTGCAGACCAATTGCATAAGCACTCAGCAAACCTTCAGCAGAACACATCATTGGCTTCAGCAGCATGCCACATTCATCCATGCCAAACCCCAAAGGCTAAGGTAATGCATGCCAACCCTTTGCAACTTCAGTGATGCTGTCAGTGCCAACTCCGTTGTGTGCTGCGCCATGCCACATTTCACTCCACATGACCATTGTTATGCCAAAGTGTCCTGCAATATGCGCTTCCTTTAGAGCCACACAACAATTAAGCTATGTTGCCAGGAAACGGGTACGGGTATGGGTATGAAATGCAGAAACGCCAAATTTCAAAAACCTTGGGTACGAAACATAACGGGAAACGTCCGTACAATATATATATATATATATATATATGCATAGTACTCATTTTATAATTGTACTCCATGGACCATAAGAGATAATTGATAAAGTACTCAAAATATATTGTATTCATTGAAATTTGAAGTTCTAAAGATTCATTGTTCAACATGGTTACAATTTCAATGATTCACATATACATGATAATAATCTAGATTCAATGGCGTTGTGATAATTATTATTTGACGACATTTACTCGATAACCTATTATTCACCTAGATACACTCAAAACACAATAGGTACATAGACTCAATATGACAAGGATTACTTTAGACATTAAACTCTAAATTTAAAAAGTAGCCTATCTTAATTACTTTTTAAATAACACTAACTTTTTTTTATATACATAGAACTCCTAAACTAAGACTTAAATTACATGACATTTAAATAATATAAACAAATAGAAAGTTTATGAATTTTAATACTAATACGATTATTGACACAAAATTCTATCAAAAACATAAGAAATAAACCTATATACAAAACACTCAACTCACTAAATCTATATAACTGTATAAAAGGATAACTATTAATGAGCACTACACATGCTTCACAGATCCTAACATAAAGATTCGAAGGGCACAATGAAAATTTGAACATATTGATGCTTTTTTGACAGGAATGCATACGGTTCAAGAGGGCAGAAAGAACATGTAGAAGATTAAATATGCACCACGCTAAGATGAAGCAAATATCAACCCACGTTTCGGGACGTTTCAATGGCATTTCACCCACGTTTCCGTACTGGAAATGTTTTTGAGCTGAAACGGCAGTGTCCCAGGCGTTTCTTGGTAACAGAGCAATTAAGTTATACATGGTGTCCCAAAATCAGTTACAACTACCATAATGACACTTCCGCCTTCGAGGCATTGTAATCTATATATGTGCACACATCTATACCTAGACAAAAATCAGAGTAGAAGGTAAATAACCGTGCATCTTTCTCAAGAGTATGCCATGTACAGGATGCATAGATAAATAAATACATTTACTGTTCCAGTTTTAATATCTCTCCCACTCTTGATTCACTGCATACCAACTAAATAGCTTCTACATACGCCTATAACACATCTAAATCTGCAGTTAGGGTGTACTCCACCGGGTGACCATCTTGGCCCCAAATTAGTGGTATTAGAGCAGTTCCTCTTGCATGTCCATCGAACATGGTCAGAGTATTTGAGCCTCAATGTCAAACCACGAGAACCATTAGGCTACCTCCCAGCCCGTTTCATCAAGTTCCAATGGCCAAGGACAATTAAATGCAATGCAAGACAAGAGTCACAAGATGATCAAGAACAAATTTGTAGAAGCACTCATAGATCAACAAAAATCTGTTTAGCTAGTCTTCAGAAGTCCTTGAATGAGCAGTTCCATCGACTTCATCGTCAGTTAAAGCTTTTGGTGGTTGAGTCAGCCCTAGATTTCAAGTTAATCTAGACGTTCCAGTGTTTGAAGGAAAGATTAATGCAAATGCAATAGATAGCTGTTTGGATCAGTTAGATTCTTACTTTTCTATGAATGACCTTTTTGACAATGACCAAATCAAGATTGCACTTCTAAAAGTCTCTTCACCCTTCAAGAAGTGGTGGCAAGCTCATACACTTTGGGAGGAAGACTAGAAAGGAGGCAAGCCTAAACCAACCTAGGATACATTCCTGAAAGCCTTCAAGGATGAATGCTATCTTGAAGATGTCTTTGAAGATCGCCATGTTTTATGGCAACAACTTCGGAAGGACATGACCAGTAGTCCAAGCCTACACCGATGCCTTCCATGAACTTTATGTGAAGCTGGGCTCATTCGAGTTAGAAGGGCATAGAAATTTCAAGTGCTGCAGCGGCCTATGATCAGCCATTTTGTCCAAATAAAAGCTGCCTAAGGTCAAGATGATGGGAGAAGCCTATCTCTATGCAACAATCATTGAGGAGTCCAAGATGAAGAGAAAACTGGAAGCATTGTTTGTGCAAGGAAGATACCTGCTTTAGACAAGGAAATGGTGTGACAAGCATAAAAGTAGCAGCCGTTCCAATGCAAAGTGCCATGCTCAAAAGATTTTGCTTATAAATTGGGATGGCTTGGTTCCTACAACACCAAAGGTATACATGTCACACTCCAAAGCCTCTTCGATACTCTATCTCCCTTTTCAACGATGAGTTAGTTTGTGATGCAATGCCAATTGATGTTTGCAATGTATACCTCGGGCATCCATACTTGCATAGTCACTAGTGTGTATACAATGCCAATCCTCACAACATTGTTGTATCGGTGGGCGATAAGTGATATTGGATTCCTAAAGTGTTTCCATGCTCAAGACCGCCACGCAAACTCCCAAGAAGGTTGCGCCATGAAGCTATATGAAATATCCCTTGTGGGATATCACTTGAAATTCACAAAATATATAAAAATAACAGCGAACTGAAATTCTGATTTTTCTGATTTTTAGGACAGCAATATGTAGAAACAATTTTTTTTTGTATTTTCTAGAATAATAATTTCTAACACTACCAGAAGCTTCAAATAACTTAGAAAAATATGTAGAATAGTAAACAAGAGATAATTTTTATCTCTCAGATTTGATTTGATTTATTTATTTTAATTGCTGAAACTGCCTAAAAATTCCAAAAATTCACAAGGAGCTGAAATGATCTTTATAAATTCTGAAATTTGGACAACAATATATTTAAATTATAACGAATCAGATCCAACCTGGAAAATTGAAAAACTCCAACCAGAAACCCTAGAAAACACTGCTGCAAAACCCTAAGTAGATCTGAAAATAAATAAAGCCCAAACTGAATGAAACTCCTCTTGGGAATTCGCCAAGCTTGCCTCAAATGCTGGAAATAATCTGATCTGTAGATGGCTGAAGTATGGACCAAATAATCTCTCCGACACTGAGCAAACCCTTGAAATTCTCTGAAAATCCTGATCTGAAAATCTGATTTGAATGAAGCTCCAAATTAGCAAACTAGGGAGGATCTTTCACCACCGAAGAGTGCTCTGCTAGCTAGGAGTGGATCTCTCACCACCGAAGCTAGGGTTCCTGTGGGATCTTACTCCACAAGCAAAAAGTATGCAACCAACAATTGGCTTCAATATCATAAAAGAGTGAGTGTATGAATGAATTGGCTTCAATATCATAAACAATTGGCTTCCATCATGTGATCACTCACAATCACTGCCTCTCTTGTCAACCCACGCGTACGAAAGTCCACTCTGAATCCTATAAAGCATCCTGTATCAACTCGTGAAACATCTCGTATATGCACTAAGCGTGCAACTCTCTCACATGACCCACACTCGTGTGGGACCAAAGCTCCTCATAATGTGTCTTAATGTGTCTTGTCGGGGAAAAGTTTCAAGACTCCAGAAAACGGTCAATCGACAATATCTACTCTACATAGTCCGCCTCTTGGCTTTGAATGTGAACCTCTTGAATAACAAGTAAAGTAACCGAGTTAACTCCGTCCCCCTACCGACAAGCACATGGGTGAAGTGCCCACTGGGCATAGAAACAATAAAATACAAAGTGCTATCCCATGTCGGCTCAGAAAACGATGAACTTGTAAGCTCCGATTTGTCATAACAACAAACCGTACATCCATGTATAAAGTTGAGGATATCCTCCCTCAACCCATGCCATCTGAACCTCTCCCATATGAACTTGTAGGTCTCATCGAAGCTCAAGTGTCCAGTCACGGAAGAACAATGCACATGTCGCAGTATCTCCATCCTCAACCATGAATCTGACACAAGGTACAATCTGCCCTGATAGAAGATCATTTCATCCTCCAATCTGTAGGTGTCATCCTGTATGTGACCGTCGGTTCTTGGAGTACTCAACAAGCAAATGAGATCTCCAGTCTATCAAAACCTCCGATAACCAACCTAATGATAGACTTGGGTGATCTGAACTTGTAACCCCAATCTTTGTAACTGTCTCATGTGCAACACTATTGGTCACACCCACATCCATGACTCCACTCACCGTGTCATTTGGAGTCAAAGTCTCCATCATACCTAACTCACTCCCGACTCAACATCATCCGACTCACTCTCCACATAAGTCATCATGGTGTGCTCGTGTCATGCAACAAACAATCCGTCGGAATAGGAGTCATCAAATATCCCACTTGTCTCACCCAACAAAGTGGATTGAGCAAGCCTGCTCCTAAGGATACTCCCAACTCTCATGGGGAAAGGAAGCAAACTGATCCTTGTATCCTGTCTAACCACCATGAGCTCTAACTCCATGGTCCCATCCATCGAACTCCACATCAGCCAACAATAGTGAAACACCCCGAAGTGTTCTTGAAGAATACCAGGCCAATGGTGATGACACAAAGATGAATCCCAATCAATGGAAAACAAACTCCAATATGGGGAACTCAATCTCCCAATGCAATGCCAAAGCCACCAACTCCTTAGGCTCTCTCCAAACAACAACGGACCAACCAACAAGGCCCTTACCAACAATGTGGAATCTCCTGCAATCTGGCTAATGCTGTCACCAGCCTCATACATGTCCCGGTATACCTGAAATGTGCTCAAAAACTCAACCAGGAATAGCCAACCCCCAGAATGAGTCTCACAGCCAACAAGTATGACTCTCCTAGTCGGATAAGTCATCATAAAAGGATGAAGACATCGGAAAGTCTCCACACCAGGATCCAAATCAACACACTGTACCTTGCCTCTCTCTAGGCACCTGTGATCTGAGGCTCCTAAACCATCACCCTCGGTTCCCAAGAACCAACTAGAAAACATCTCCTCTCTAATCATAGCAGGGTGTATCCACCTCGACCAAACATCGATGGAAGAAGGTCCAACCAACTCATGGCAATAACGTACCATGTCTGATGATGTATGCTCTAGTATTGGCACAATAGGTGCCAACACAATGTCCTGTGGCAAGCATGGTACACTCCTCAATGCCATCATACCATCCTCCACACTATGGCCCTCCTGAATCACATGGTCTCTGATCACATCTATAGTCATCTCCTCGCTATCTGGCTCCACACCGTGACTCACCATATCACAACACTCAGTAACTGAGCTCTCCTCATGCAAGGTCTCAACCACGTCACCTGTCTGATCCTGTGGCTCATCCTGCATGCATAACTCCAAAATCTCTGCGCACAACACATGGGTCACTATCCCTGAGTCATCCTCATCTCGTGTACGTGTAACAATCTCACGAATGTGACTCAACACCTCCCAGAATGTGTCCTGTCGGCCACTAAATGGAAAAGACAGAACATCTCTCTGACGAGGTCCCAACACTCATGGTCCCACATCATCCAATAGAGTCTAACTCTGGCCACTACCTCCAATATCCAGACACTCAACCCAAATGACTGAACATTTGTCTGCATAAGCCCACCAAAAGACTCAACCAACAACTGAAGTAGCCATCTTATCAGGTCCCCATCATTTGGTATATCTGGTACCGTAACCCGGAATATCTCTATGACGCAAGCTATCACCCTCAAGCTAACTCTCCTACTCTGATGTATCAACAAAGCCGGGCAGAATAGCATATCTCTGAGTTTGTCCAATGCAAATAACATGACAAATTTACCTGAACCAACAAACCAACTAATCGGTCTAGAACACCCAAGACCACCCACCAATCTCCAAGAGATTTTGCTCACACTCTTACAGTGGCATGAATCAATTTGTGCAGATCCACTTCGATGGACTGCGGTACTCTAGAACCTCATCAACAGGTTCACAGTATCTCCAAGTCCATCCCACCATCTCCAATTGGTGCTGCAAACAGTCCAGCAGTGGTGCGATGCATTCAACTATAATAGATGCTGCACACACTCCTATAGTGGCAAAAATCAATCTTTACAGACCAAGTGTGCACCAGCGCGAGTGCTCACCAAACCTTCTGCAGAATGCATCATTAGTTTAGGCAGGGTGCCACACATCTCCATTCACAAAGGCTAACTCCCACCGCGCAGTACCATGAGGTGCCTGTGCCAATTGTCAGCAACTTCAATGATACTGTCAGCGCCAACTCCGTGCTGTGCCACGCCATGTGACATGGCACTCAACTGGACTACTGTTATGCCAGAATGTCCTCTACATTCTGTTCATCCTTCATAACCAAGCAACTGTTGAGTCATAAATGGTATCCCAGAATCTGTTACAACCACTACAATGGCTCTTCCTCCTTCGAGACATTGTAATCTATATATGTACACTCCTCTATAGTTTAGAAAGAAAATCAGAGTAGAAGGTAAACAGCCATACATCATTCTCAAGATTATGCATTGTACAGGACGCACAGATAAATAAATACATTTACTGTTCCAGTTCTAATATCAGTCTCACTCTCGATTTGCTGCATATCAAGTTTCAACTAAATATCTTCCACATATGCCTATCAGTCTCACTCTCGATTTGCTGCATATCAACTAAATATCTTCTGCATATGCCTATAACACATCTAAATCCGCATTTAGGGTTTCGACCACTGGGTCACCTGTTGGGCCCCGGATCAGCAAGTTCTGCACTTTCCAATATTTTATTTATTAGTCATATAATTCTTAGTTGTAACATTTCAGAAACATCCAAACCTCATTATCATGTTTTATCTTGGAAAGCGTATAGGTTGCTGATCTCGTTCTAGTATGGAGCCAAATTTAACTTTTCAAAAGTATTTTAATAATAATATGTTCGGTGACAGCCCTATATTGGCTGCAAAATAAAACTCCAGTTACAAACTCAAATAGCATACCAATTAAAACCTTTGTTTGCAGCTCAGATTTTAATGCCAGAACAAGTGAAGCTCAAAACCATGTAGCTCTGTGTGTTGCCTGTAATAACTAAACAGCAGACACACCATCCAAACAAGGAACAATATCAGTTTCAGTGCCAAAATTTGCCAGGAAGCACAGAAATGAGAAATCCACTAGACAGTCAACAGAACTACAAAAGTTTTTTTCAATGCTTAGTGCACTTAACCTTTAAGGAAATCAATCCCTTCAAAATCAACTAAATAACTCAAGTTCAATGTTAAGGTATGACATTGGGTAGACACAGTAGCCTTATTTAATTCTTCCTATTTTTATATTGGTATACAAGCTTTCAGAATAAATTCCTGTAACATCTTTAAAACATTGTCCAGTCAAATTAGAAATTACACAGAGTAATATACCATGCGTTTTCACACAAGGATTCTATTTAAATCACACATGGAAACAAGATCTGACTTGCAAACAATGCATTTGAAAAGGTGTGTTAGGGCAATAATCATCAGAATTGTGTTTGGGTGAGATTTTAAAGCCTCAAGTTTCTCCACATTTCATTATCAAATTTATTTGAATGTGGATTATATAGCACCTATGCTTTAGGCTGTGCATTTTTATTGTTTGGAGCACAAAATTGATAGACTATTTATGCTCAGAATTTTTCTTTGTTGGAGTCAACATAGGATATTCATCCAGTTATCCAGCTATTAAACTGATCCAAACCTATCCAATTGACCAGATGTTTTCTGCGTTGTGACAACTTTATCAACGGTTGTATTATGGGAAGCTAGCATTGCAATTGGATTCTTACATATATTATTATCTATAATACTATGTGTTTTAACATTCCTCCATGGGTACCTGAGCCACCGGGGTTGTTTTGCAAATGGCAAGTAGTTTGCAACCCCTTTCCCCTTATTTCACAAATGGTGACCAGTATGTAACCCCCTTGCTGAGCTTTGAATTTGGGCCCCAGGTGATCAGGATAGCTTGGTAAAATGGCGACCAGTGCATTAATTCCTAGCCGAGTATTTAACTTGGGACCTGGGTCACTCGGATCTCTTGCCAAACAGATTTGAACTCAGGCATTTAAGTTTTTATGGGGTGGCATTTTATCCCTGGGCATTGCCTCCTCAAAATTAGAAAGATTACTACATTACATCCAAAACAGAATCTTATAGAACACTATATCAAAGTATATTGTATTTTAGTTTCTCAAATGTACCTAATGTCAGCCAAAGTCCAATGCTGGATTGCTCAAGAGTCTAAATGATTCACAGTTATCAGCATTTCGTGTGATATTGACCTTCTCTATCAAGCCATGTAGGAGACCACATGCACTATTACCATCGGCTTTAGCAAGATGCATTAAATCTGGAATGACTCCAATTTGACAAATGTTATAAACAAGCAGCATTTTGCTTGGTGCAAAATTTGAATCTATTTAGTTTTTGAGGTAAACACGGCCTTTTGACAGAATTCCATGCGTTACTTGGAAGTTATGATAAGTTTTCTCATATCCAGAGCTAGTTACTAAAGTAATAATCAAGTTCGTCTTTCATTTCTACAGTAACTGATATATCAGATTGATGTAAAGGAGTTGTCTGAGAAGTAGCTAGAGTATTGGACATCAGAAATTACATTTGATCTGTATGTGTAAGTATTGTTTTCAATCTCAATATTTGTTATCATCCAAGCAACAAAGATATGACTGAAGCTGAACAGGTAACAGATGTCAAGGGCCAATCGATTGTATATGATTGACATGTTTGGTGTGCCCTCATTAACTGGTGTGTTGCACCTAAATAATTAGTATTCAGCCATATAAAATGATACGCTCCCCTCTTTGAAGGTCTTCTAATACACTTTCTCGTGGCATTAGTGGGAGTTTCTTCAATTTTACTTGAAAGACGAGTGTGGCTTCAGATGATCCAATATATTACTTCCTTGAAACAGAATTTTGTTCTGTTGATCAGAGGCCATTGCTTTGAAGTTGTGATCATGTACTATGATTTGAATTTCAAAACTGGTACAAGGCAGTGGAATGCTTATATAGTTATGAATTTATAACTTCTCGACTGTTAACCATGCAAATTTTATTATGGGGTATGTTATCTATGAAATAAGCCATAATGAATGCCAAACTTTTTTGTGCGATGTAAAACCTTTTCTCTATTAGGTTATTTTTCTTGTTGAATTCTTTTGATGTGCTACAGGGCATGAAGAATCATATAATCCTCCACCAGAGTATATTCCAACACAGGAGGAGATCAATTCATATCAGCTAATGTATGAGGAAGACCGCCCAAAATTCATCCCCAAAAGGTATTTGTTGTCAACATTAACCTTTTGAAGTTAACATGATTGTTCTAGTACTTGAAAAATATAAGTAAAGTTCTTTGTGGTGATTGAGTGGTGCCATCTCTTCCACAGATATGAATCGTTGAGAAATGTTCCAGCTTATGAAAAGTTCATTTCAGATATATTTGAACGATGCTTGGACCTATACATGTGCCCAAGAACTAGGAAGAAGCGTGTAAGTACTAGGATATCTTCTCTGTTTCTGTTACAAGTTTAACAGACAGTGCAGAAATTAGCATTTATTCTTATTAATACTATAGTTAGGCTCATAATTTACTCGTTCATTGCAGATCAACATTGATCCCGAGTCGCTAATACCCAAGCTTCCTAAGCCTAAAGATTTGCAGCCTTTTCCTCTATTTGCTTCCTTGAATATAAAGGCCATACAGGTGCAGTTTTATGTATATCAGTAGAATCATCAGGGCAATGGTTTGCTTCAGGTATGTGTATTCTCTACAAGTTATTCTTTTGCATTTCAGCATTGCCTGCAGTCATTACTTATGTTTTTAACGAGTTAAGGTTTGGCTTGGAAAGTTTGTCAAGGCAAATGATATATGCACTATGGTGTTGACGTGCCAATTAAATAAATAAAGGCTGTAAACCATGCCAACCCTGTACTCTGGGTGTAGGTGGATTGGCAAGTTTTTTTTTTACTATCAAACTTGGTTACGAGGTCAAAACCTAGGTTTACAAAATTTGAACAATATATAAGATAAATGGAAAGAAATCCCCTTGTGCTTCCACAATGATCCGTGCGCAAACGTGCAGCTAGCCACGGCCCCTCAGTCATGTGAGCTGCTCAAGCCCACACACTCTTCCTTAGGACTTTGTGCTCTTGAGACGTGCGTCATCTTGTGCCATGACATGGACTCCCATCATGTCCTTCACTTTGTGCCATGTGCAGCCTCACAGTACCTGTGCTCTTGGCAACTCGGTGTCCCACACATATTGCGCAACATTAGCAGTACTATAACACATTACAGCACTTTTCAGCTGCGGAGGTCCACCAGAACTCAGTGTCTGCTCGTCAATTTCCTGCTGCCATGTGACACCCTCCATGTGCGATTGCATCTGTCAGTATACGACTCACTAGAGGTACAACAGCCACACCTGCAAGAAGCTCAACTAGCACTCGGCCAAAAGATGTTCTTGTTACATCCATTCCCTTTTGTAAGTGTTGTCTATTTTAACCACCCTCTTGTAATGATGGATAGATACGTAAACGGTTGAACCTAAAGGTCATTAAAGTGACTACAAACCAGATATTAGTTAATACTTGCATGCCCCAAGTATCTTGTATCTCTCATACTCATTTATATCTTGTTCTAGTCAAGTTGAATCAGTTAGGAAGTGTCATCCCCCTTTTTGATCACAAGAACATTCCTAGCCTTACTGAACATTGTACACCATTGTTCGTTTCCCCTATTCTTTCCACTGAATAGAAGTTTGCACTATAATGCAAAAAGACTTTTGTGTTAGAATTTGTTTGGTTTACTATTGTGTTTAGTTTTCCTTAGCACATTCCATTGCTCGGAACTTGTCTCCAAGCGCAGGGTTGTCGCTGTCACGAACATCCCGGCCTTGTGGTGTGATCATCATTGTTATTAGACTCTATTACTAGGAAACACCTAAGGGGCCCACGTTTCTGCCTGGAAACGTTTCGGAAACGTGAAACATGGGGAAACGCCTCGAAATGTTTCGGGACGTTTGTGGAAACGCCCTGCATTTCCGTAAATGTCCTGTGCGTTTCCAACGTTTTTTAATTTTTAAAGCATCATAACTTAAAAATAAAAAAAAATACCTTCATTTATTGCACCTAAACCTAATCTACCTACCTAAACTTGCTAAAGACACTTCCTAAAAGCTATATAATGACATCTTGGGTCCAAAATACAAAATATTTTGAGTGCTTTATCAATTATCTCTTATGGTCCATGGAGTACACTATGCATATATACATATTAATAATATATTGATTTAACGTTTCCGCGTTTCGTACCCATTGCCGCTTCTCGGCAACATAGTTATTAGAATAAAAACCCTCGTATGCTTGTAAACATGCGTCCACAACAACAAAAAGCTGGACAACCACCTAGATCCATTTCAAAGTATCTAGAAGAATGTCATAGAAAGAGTAAGTTGAGTAACACCCAAGATAATTTCTTCGAGGCATCCTCGTAAGTCGAGAAGCTCGGAGGAACAACACAACAAACTCTTTGGGCCAAGTGCGTGAATTCATTATGCAGCCTGGTCCAACACCACCTCCTCATGTGTTGCTCGTGCATTAATGGTTTCGCAACGAAAGGCCTTTCAAGTTTAACTTAATCTTGATATCCCAACATTCAAAGGAAAAATTGGCGCCCCACATTGGATAAATGGATTTGACAACTTGAGGCTTACTTTATCAATTGCTTTAGTGATGAAGAGAAAATCACCTTCACAATGCTAAAGATGTCCATTTTAGTTTCCCTTTGGCGGGAATTCTATAGTGCACAACACAAGAAAGACTTTATGGCCTCTAAGACTTGGAGTTCATTTGTTCGTGTTATGTAGGAGGAGTTTCTCCCCATCAAACACTACGAGGATGAACATATGAAGTTCCAACAGTTGCATTGGCATAAGGAGAAGTCGATCAAGACTACACCAATGAATTCCATTGACTACATTGTGTGTCTACACGAGGACTTGACAAAGCAACATAAGGTTTTGAAGCACATTAGTGGATTCCCGCCTTAAATTTATGCAAAAATGGAGTTCTTGACATACAACACATTGGGTTGAGCATATTACAACAACACAAAGATTGAAGCCAAGGAAAAGATGAGGGCCAGTCCATGCACAATGCACCATCTCACCCCCTTGTGCAAAAGTAGAAAATGCCATGCAAAGGAGAGATGCCTAAGAAAGTCACACAACTCTAGTAGGCTCCTACACCTTCAATGTTAAACAAAGGCAAGAAGTAAGCCTCAATGGTCGATGACGGTTTTGAGTGCTGCGCACACCAATCCTTAATTGCACAATCTACATTAGGTCCTACACAAGTCAATGCCACCGATCTAGATGTTACTTGTCTAAGCACCAACACCATCGCTACCAACACATCGAAGGAGTGTGAGTGTCTCTTCCACACCAAAATTTGGGTCAAGGGTCAACCTTTCCATGTCATCATCGACAATGAGAGCTAGAAGGCCATCATTGCAGAAGATACCACTGGAGCACATCCTCAACCATACTTTTTGGGATGGCTCCAACATGGTAAAGATATACTGGTTTGGCAACAACGCACTTTCTAGTACAAAGTCAAATAATTCAAGGATATATTCACTTATGAATTTGCACCAGTAGAGGTTTGTGACATTTTGCTTTGGCCATGATGCTAAATATTGCGCAAAACCAGAATGCTGGATTGTCCCTGTTAAAGATTGCTTCTTCAATCTTAAGGAATCACCTCTTCCATCAACCAAACTCACTTTGGTCTCTGCCAAACAATGTTGCAAGCTCATCTCACACATGTCAAAGTTTGTGCTACTCATGGTTTTTCTAGAAGCACTGTATGCGAGAGAGTAAGAAAATGTTGGCAATGTGATAACAACTTGACAAGTTACTCCAACAATATAGAGACGTCTTTACAGAACCGAGAAGGCTCATTAATACATTGCGCAGTAAGACACCAAATCGATTTGGTTCGTAGACCATACAACATTATGAAATAATACGACTCTCGACTAACTTGTAGTCTTTGCATACAAAAGCGATTAGTTTAAACACACTTTATTAATCATCTGTAAGGAAACAAAAGCTTACATAGAATGAGACCAATCACAACAAATACAATCTCTACACAATCCTTGAGGAGATGCAATATAATACTATTATTGATCTAAGTAGATTGACCAGCAACAAGCTAAGCTACTCTATGACAATGACAATCCTAAGAGTATCACACCCGACTCCCAGCAAACCTTTTAACTAGCACTTATGGAATTCCCTTACTCGAGCATAATATAGAGCCAAACACAACCTATTTACAATATTGCCTCGAAGCTACAAATTACCTATATGCCATTTATTGAAGCCTCCTTATTAAAATTGTCATAGTGCGCTATGCAAGATATCACCCAAATCTTCTTCAACACATTTGCAATTATAACACAACTTGATGAATAAAAGTCAGCTCAACAATTACAAACATGGTTAGGTGAATCCTCGTCAGCTCCTTCCTTGATGCAATGTATAACTTGAATTTGAATTCTCATGTTGTTCGAAGATAAGGCACATACTATGCCCTTGCGCACAAGAATGCCAAGTGAATCCTTGTGCCTTTGCTTAAGTAAATTCATATATTCTTGTGGTTTCAAAGATAGATGTGCACTTATTGAGATGAAACTCGGCTGGTAACATGAACCCCTAGGAGTGACTTATGTGATATTGCACACAAGAAGTGATTCTTTGTGCACAATTCTAATGGTGACGTAAGTTAACTATTTGAAGGCTCCCTATCATGTGCCAAATGATCAAACCTTGCGTCAAGCATCTAAAGCATTGCACTTTTCCTTTGAAGACATATGCATACCACGAAGATGTTGTGACACACCTTGACCATAGTTACAAGGTCCGGGATTCCAGATCTGTTCGGAGGGCAAAAAAATCCAAAAATACAAAATTCTTAAAAAGTTTGGAAAGTCTGGTGCAGATCATATACATATTATATATGAGCATAATTAATAATATTTAAGGGTGTTGGCTTGTTGGGTGTCTTTCTATTCCAAAAAAAACTATTTTTTTGGGGGGAGAATAGGGTCAACCCCACCAACCTTATCCGGGTCAGTTGAAAAATCTTGTTCTGGTTGGATTTAGTGCAGATCCGGCCGCATTTTGTAACTATGACCTTTAACCACTATTTCCCGTGTTTGGCCTTTTTTGCTAACAAACACATTTCTGCATTGTGCCATTGAAATACTTGTCCACGCCAACTTTTGAAAGATGTTCAGGTTATGCTGCAAATCACAATAACTATGAAAACATGCAAACACCTATTCTAACCTTTTTGGTGACATGGATTGCTTGTGAACCCGGATGTTCTTGCATTAAATTTTCTCTCCCAAACAGTCCACTATATTTCAGGTCCATTTGGGAGAATGATGAAGTTTGGCACCAAATCCAAGAACTTCTTGATCCAATAAAGATCAGGCCTAGCTCTTCTCCTTGTGGTAGCTTGATAGTCCTCACGCCAAACAAAGATGACACTCGGCGCTTGTGCATTGACTATTGCATGCTCAACAAGATAATGGTGAAAAATCAATACCTATTGCTGCACATTGATGACCTCTTGGACTGGCTTTCAAGGCATTCTATACTTAACCAAGATTTTGCGATTAGGTACTAATCCACCTTGAAGACATGGAAGACAACTTTCAAGACAATGGAAGGATTGTACAAATGGTTGGTTATGCCCTTTAGCTTGACAAGTGCACCAACAATATTCATGTGCTTGATGAGTTGCATACTTAGTCCGTTTACAAACTCCATCATCGTCGACTTGAATGACATCCTCATGTACAACAAGACTTGGGAGAAGCATTTAGAGCACATTTCACGTGTGGTAGCCACATTGCGCAAAACACTAGTCAGTAAGCCAACATAGCCAAGTGTACATTTGATGCCACACATATTTAGTAGCTATAGGCATCCATGTAGATCCAAAGAAGATAAAGTTAATCCAAATTTGGCCAACTCCATGCAATCTCACAGAATTGAGAAGTTTTCGTGGACTTGCTAACTTCTACCGCAGGTTTGTCCTCGGCTTTTAGCACATATTATGGACTCTTAGGCAAATCATGCTCACCAAAGCTACCTTTCTCTCGAACTCCTAGGCAATAATGTGCATTTGAGGAGCCCAAACAATGCCTTCTTTGCACAACACTTGTTTTGGCAATGCCCAACATTGTTTAATCTTTTGAGATTGAGACGATGCATCTATGCACTCGACATAGTACTCATGCAATATGGACATTTTGTCACATATTATTGCTAGACATTCAATAACATGGTTCAACACTACACCTATGAAAAACGCTATATGCCATCGCAAAAGAAGTTAAGCAATGGCACCACTACATCTTGGGTAAGGAGACGATCATCCATTTTATCGAGAAGCTGCTTCAGATCCTGCACACTTAGAGCAAGCAAGAAAATGTGTTCCACATGAAGTGGATGACCTAGCCGGAGTAGTTTCATCCGGTGATCAAGCACATGAAAGGTGAATACATTAAGGCAACAAATTGCCTCGGCCACCCTTTAGTGCAAGTGTTCATCATAGTGCTTGACATGCTTGGCTACAACTTCACCGATTGGGTATCTCTCTACTCAACAAACAAGGATTTTGCGAAGCCTACTTTGCTCTTAGGAAAGGTAAACAAGTTCACAAATTCCACGTTTGACAAGCTTCTCTACAAGCTTGGACATCTCTCGTGTTCTTGATGGTGCACCTTACTAATGACTCATTCGGGAGGCGTACTATGCCAAGACAACAAGACACTCGAGTGTTAATAAGACACGGTAATCTACAACAACACTTATATTGGCCTCACAAAAACATAGACCATGAGTGCCACATCAAGTCTTGCATTCCTTGTTGCATTGCCAAGCCCACAAACAAGAAGTTGGGACTTTACATACCTTTGTTGCTCCTATCTAGGCCATTGAAATCTATTAGCATGGATTGCATGATTGGACTACCTATGACGAAGCACCAAATGACTCGTGTTCGTTGTAGTGGATAGGTTTTCAAAGATGGCCATCATGGTTGCTTGCAAGAAGGGCATCAATGTTCAAGAAACCATACACTCATTCTTCATCCATATTTGGGTTCTTACTTTCGATTGCCAATGTTCTATGTGTTTGATCGCAACCCATGTTTTGTAAGTCATTTTTAGCAAGCATTGTTGGAAACGATGGATACACAATTGGACATTTCTAGGACATTTCATTTGCAGAAAAATGGACAAACAATAGTTTTCAATCCCACACCTGTTCATTTGTTTCACATGTACAACGATGCCTATCTCTGCGCATTTGAGGCGATAATTTGCTATACATCCAACATGCCTACAAAAGAGTTCTTCATAGTTCTGAGGGCATAGTCCATTCTAGACTTGTCTTGGGTTCCAACTAGTGACACACCTAGACATATTGTTCTGTGCACCATTTGACACAAAGTTGCTCGTATATGAACGGGAAGTGGACGATACATAGCTCTCTGCAACACATCCCATTTATTTACCATCAGGGTCAATAGAAACTCTTGCGCCAACAAAAAAAGTACAAAGATTGCCATGATGTGCATTGCACACTTCATTAGTTCAAGGTAGGAGATAAAACTTTGGTTGCATCTTTAGAAGAAACACTTCATGAGTCCACAATGGAAGATCAAGCCTCTGCTCTATGGTCCTTGCACCATACTGCTTGCAGTGGGTGAGAACACCTTTGTTCTTTATTCAATGTGGAACTCCTTAAGCCATACTTCTCCCCTTTGCTTGAGCCAACAAATCAACATTGTTTTGATTTGGATCTTGAACGCTTGCACACAACATCAAAGGATCAAATCATTAAAATGAAAACAACTTGCACTTGTAAAGGCACACATTAGTTGTTAGGAGTGGTTAAGGCAGGACAATATAGTGATCTGGCTAAGTGGTACAACTTTCAACTTTAGTTTCAGTTTTTACAGCTAACAAAAGATGCAATGGGGACCATTGTTTCTCAAGAAAGGGTCAATGATCTGTGTGCAGCGTACAACAATGTGCAAGCCCAGATAGTCTTCCTTGGGACTTTCTACTCCTCACTCACGGCATCTCGCTCCACACAAATGGACTTGTGGTACTGCGCAACACTGGGGTAACACCTCGTAGCATATCTTGCAGCTGCATCGTGACTCACAACACGTCTTTCACCCTACACCCTGACATGTGCCCATGTCACTTCGCAGTCCCATGTGCACCATGCAACACTTTGCTGTACACCAATGGCTCTCAGCTGTATAAGACCGCTAGAACTCAATAACCACACCTTAGGTTCTTGCTGCCAAGCGGCATGCCATGTAGAACACTCCATGTGTGCACCATGTGGCACCCTCCATGTGCCCTCCATGTTAGAGCATTTGTTAGTATACTACACGTTGGAAGTTCAACTGCCACACCTACAAGAAGTTCAATCGTCACTGCCAAAAATGAGCCAGTTGTAACTGTCATCTGTTGTAACCATCCTCTTGTAATTAATGCTATGTGTAAACCGTTTGGCCTAAAGAGTGATAGAGTAACAATAAAGTAGATAGTAGTGAATACTTGCATGTCCCGAGTATCCTGTATCTCTCATACTCATTTGTATCTCGTTCTAGTTTAGGTGAATCATTTAGGAAGTGTCTTCCTCCTCTCTGATAATGGAAACTTTTGTTCCTAATGTTACTAAACATTTTACACCATTGTACCTTTCCTCTATCCTTCCACTGAATAGAAGTTTTTCACTACTCTACAGAACTACTTTCGTGTTAGAATGTGTTTGGTTTACTATTGTGTTTAGTTTTCCTTTACACAATCTATAACCCCAGCTTGTCTCTAAGCGTAGGGTTGTCCTCCACATCGGCATCCTGGGTCTTATGGTGCAGATCACACAAGGGAAGTCTCATAAGCCAAGTTTGTGATTAGGTTGTTCATGACCAAAAAAAAACCTGTACCTTTCTTTTCCTTTGTAAGAATTTAAACTAATTTCTGTCCGAAACTAATTTGTATTATAGTGGTCTGGCTGGAGCTTATAACATGATAATCTATCATGAAATTTAATCAGCATTAGTTGTTCACATGGAAATGAAGGGTCATTTTTTATCATGATTTGAGTTGTCATTTGGTCAAAGAGGTTGCTTCTTGCTCGGATTTTTTAGTCAACCAGGTAAAAAAGGGATAGAAATATCCACATCCTATTTAAAAGTAAGTCATTAAAGAGGCTTAATCCTACACGAGAGGCTATTGGTTGAATTCTTTCCATCAGGTAACAAGGATTAGATCTTGCTGGCATCATCTGACTACGAGTTCAAACAATGATGGTGCCATCTACAATCCATAGGAAAACTGTCATGTCCCTTTCTAGGGCTAAAACACACAAACAAGGAAATCACACAAACCCCAAACTGAATGTAATCTAATTTTTATAACAACAAATCCAAAATTAATTGAAACCCTAGCAGCGAACTGAAATTTGCATTTTAGGGCATCAAACACCCATCAAACAAGCTGAAATTAGATGTACCAATGCTTCTCCAAATTATATATAATTAATGGAACCATTACCAAGCCAAAACAAGCCAAAACATGTGTCAAATCTGAAATAATACCCAGCTGCAATTTATTTTAGGACAACAAAAGTGCAGTCCACAAAAATAGCTAAAAATGAGGTCTCCAAACCCCAACAATTACAAAATATGGAAGATACCAGCCTTATAAAATATGAGAAATTTGAATATCAACTTATAATGAAGTTTTGTGCCCTAGAAGGCACCCAAATGCACTCTAACCCTAGTCGCTCCCTAGGAGAGGGGCTCCAAACAATGCAAAAACCTTGAAATGACTTCTCCTTGATGCCCTAGTTGCAAACCAACAAGATGGTCTTCAATATTTGCCTTCACACCACCAACTTGGAGAGTTTTCGTTCTCCAATATGCCACAAGGGTTTCGTCCTCCTTGGATGCCACACTAATGGATTTTCGCCCTTTAGTGGAATTGGATTAGAGCAATCAGCCCTAGAACCAAGTAGAAAAGTATATATGCCAAAATTGATGATGAAAATGAGCCTATGCGACTCCCTTTATACCCCTTTGGTGGCACCAAAGGTCTAAGGGATGAATTACCCCAAGACCAACCTCTTTGGAAGCTTGCTTTATTTTCTATTTTCACTTTGGGAGCTCTCCAACCCAGCCGACCTGCCTTAGAGAGGAAAATACAAAAGAAAAACATTAATAGTAATGAAAGAAAACAGAAATGAAACCCAAGGACTTCCCTTGTTCAATTTCTTCTTGGCCACGGGAAGAAAAATGGGCAAGAAGTCTTCAAATGGGACTAATTCGAAAAAGGGGACATTACAAAAACTCATCATAGAAAAGACAACATGGTGCTGAGAGGCTGTGGAGGATAGGTCCACACTATCAGTATATGATATATATCCTTCGTGACAACTCTAATGATCCCCCCCTCCCTTAAGGGAAGAAGGCAAGGTGGGGCATCCAAGGAGTAACCGAATGGAGGAAGCTGATCGATAGAGATTCTGATAGATTGAAGAAGCAAACTGGTTTTGGAATAACAAAATTTTTGACACCTAGTGAGACCCAAAAAGACAATGAATTGAATGCTTTCTTCTTATTTCTCCTTTTAAAACATTGTTGAATGGAGACTCATCTCTTACCCAAAATTCACGTCTTGGAAACTGGTACTCTTCTTGGAGTCTGGTGCTCATTGGTACTCATCTCGAGAATTGCATTTTGGTGTTAAAAAAATAATATATCATGTACTCTTGACCCTAGATATGTTGAGATATCAAAGATAAATATCAATATAATTACTCTTATGTTTTGTCAACATCTAATTTCTTTACTTTTAGAAGTTACTAATATTTTTTTAAGGCTATATTGGGCTCTCTCTATATATATATTATGTATATATATTTAAATATTTTTGTTGTTTCCAGTATCCATCTCATACTGGTACTGTACCCGTCTCCTGGTAACCTTGTTTTTAATTTTTAAACTAACACTGGTTCTTAATGACAAATTGAGGCTATTTTCATGCAATTGAAAATTTTAGGCACTACTTTGTTTGCAATGTGTATGTTTTGTGCTGTAATAGCAATTGGGCGGAAGGAACCAATCAGATGGGTAGATATATTGCCACCTTGAAATTGGTTATTCGTCAAGAGTTGTATTCTACAATTTTGCTCAAGGATCCAATAGAAGTAACTATTCCTGGCCGCATTCCATTCCATTCCAACGACTTATGGTTCTCTTAGCGAAGCCTCATAGCACACTGTTGTCAATTAACATTTACATCTTTCATCAGATTTGTAAGTCACAATATCCAATAGGAAATAAAATTTTACTCATGTTTCAAAGAACACATTTCTTGGCTTACTGTTGCCTTTTTAACCAACACTGTTCTTCAGATTATATTCTTTTTAAATCATGGAAAAACAGACCAGTTGGGAGAGCTTCTCTTGACTTTGTTTTATGATTTCTCTGCTCCTAGAGAG
The DNA here is from genome assembly GCA_018340775.1 of Taxus wallichiana var. yunnanensis. Taxonomy (NCBI): domain Eukaryota; kingdom Viridiplantae; phylum Streptophyta; class Pinopsida; order Cupressales; family Taxaceae; genus Taxus; species Taxus wallichiana. The sequence goes on from CM031236.1 coordinate 313,288,228, forward strand.
CACACGCCTTCGACTAATTTGATAGACTTAATACATACAGGTTCAAAAGACGGTACTGTACGTGTCTGGGAGGTGGAAACTGAGCGTTGTATTAAAATTTGGGACATTGGAAGGCCCATTCATCATATTGCATGGAATCCCGTGTCTGAGCTTTCTGTTCTGGCAATTGCTGTGTATGTCACATCTCATTGTTCGCTTTTAAAATATGTAAAAACCAGTGTTTCATATTTATGATATAGCCTATGATCATTGTGATGCTTGATTGACCTCTAGAAACTTCTTATACATGGTTGTTATGTGGCCATTGTTATGAAGGGACGAAGAAGTGCTCATATTGAATACTGGACTTGGAACTGAAGAAGATCAAGAAAAAGTTGCTGAATTATTGCATGTGAAAACACAAACCATTTCAACTGACACTTCAGGTTGGATTTGTATTGTTTTTCCTTGTTCTTTTGCGACCAGTAAAACTTGCTTTATTTCTTGTAGCCATTTTATAGGAGTTTGAAAGATGGTATAGTTGTTTTGCATTTCTTCTTTACAGTGTCTAATCTTTTTGTTATTTCAGCTGATAATACTCCTCTAATTAAGTGGACTCGGCATGAAAAGTTTGATGCTCTCAAATTAACCCATCAGAAGGTACTTTAAAATCTTTGCTATTGTAGAATTGGCATATGAGTGGTAGTTTGTATGAATCTCTATCAGATAATTATTATCTAGGCTGTTCACAAAACCATCACGATGCTACATGCAATGGTACAATCAAGTGTAATTATTGCTTTTATGGATTGCTTTAGCAGCCTGTGAACTCAATATCTTGGCATCATAAAGGAGACTACTTTGCAACAGTTGCACCAGATGATATCCTTTTGGTAGCTTTCTTTTGTTGTCATTTTTGTAGGTAAAATGGCTGTATTATAATTTCATCTGTTACTATGTAAGATTGATAATATGTATTGAAGTTTGCATCTCAAATCTTTGTTTCTGCTAAGTTTTTTTGCTACTCGAACTGGTCTTTTATGAGTTCTGGTGGGTTATGAGCTAATTTTTTCTTTTAATGAATTTATGACCTTATTCCGAACCTTCTTGTTTTCCTATTATATTTGAAGTTGCTGTCCCTGATATGATATATTTTTCTTTGTGCAATGTTTTGAGTTTTTAACTGTTAATAAATATATTTTGGGAGGGATGGAATTTCTTGGAGTTCATTCATTTGCTTCTCTAGGCCCACGTTTTACAGCCTTTGCTATTGCCTTGCGGGCATTCCCTCTATTTGTTTATTAAGGAGGCCATTGTAATGTCCCTCTTTTCGTATAGTTCATATCAAAGACCTTTGGCCCATTTTTGTCTACCCAACGGCCAAAGGGTGAGTCAAGGGTGACTAAGTTTTATTATTTTTATTATATTGTGCAAGTGTTAAAATAAAACATTATAAAATGCACATATAATAAATTAATAAAGCTTAATATTAAAATAAAAGATTAAAAGGTGCAAATGTAAAAATACAATTAATTTTAATTGTATTTATCTAGGGGGTACGACTTGCCCATGTAAAGAGAAAAATAGAAAAGTGAGTCTTTGGCCTTCCTAGAAAGTGCGACTTGGCCTAGGGATAAACATGGAAGCTTATTGGCTGATGTGGAGGCTGTTTTGGGCCATTTTTCCTTTATTAGGAAAGTCGATCCATGGGGAGGTATTCCAGATTTTGCACATGCTATTTTCTCTTGCATTGAGCTTCCAGCTTTGCAGAAAAATTCCAAGGACGAAACCCCTTCGAATTCAACTCTTGTGACCAAAAACCCTAGGAGTTTGAGAGGGATTTTCACTCAGAATTTCCCATTGGTTGTAATCAGATTTTCAGAGTATTTCAGGTTTTTTTCAGCAGCGTAATTGAAGACAAATTTGGAGAATAAATTGCAGTAGTTGGATTGACCTAGTTTGGAGCTGTTTTGGTATCATTGTGGAGGTATTTAGATATGAGTTTATTATCAAATCATCTCCCAATTTTTATGAATCAAAGTGCTGAAGTTTCATAATTTTTCTAAGGGTTTTTTTACTAGTTTTATAATCAGATTTCAGATCTGATTTCTGAGTTATTTTGGCTGCAATAAATTCTGATTTTTATATATTCTGGCTTCTAAAAATTGTGGCAATCAATTGTGATAAATAAATAAATTATTGAGTGCCCTTTGCATTGATTTCACTTCCAAACCCTAGTCGCATTTCCTAGAATAAATTCAGATTTGCCCTAGTTTGCTTGCCGTGGTTTCCAAAAATCATATTTTATTATTTGCAAGTCATAAAAAATTCAGATTTGGGCAAAAGATCTATTGGGGATCTTTCAGTGGTATCAGAGCAATGTTTCTCCCACCTGGAGGGTTTTGATTTGATGCAGCCAAGAGAAGTTGGGCCCCACAGGTACTACACAAGGAGACAAACACGTCTTCTAGCAAGTTTGGATATAGGGAGTAGTGCTGAAACCATGGGAGACAAAAAGATGGATCACGTAGCCCTCCCCGGGATGAGCAGGTAGACCCAGATCGTGAGCTTTTCAGGACTATGATTACTACTCAACAACTAATATGAGTCCATGCAGCAGATGATGGAGAGGATGGCCTTGGATAGGCCAAGAGATAGACGTGACAGGGGGATAGGTCTATATCAGTGGCCAACAGTCACAGGAGACACAACAGATCACCTACGAAGATTGGTAGCATGAGGGATTCCCCTCGCCGTGAGAGGAGACATACACATACAAAGGAGAGGAGATCTACCAGATGCGGATAGACCTATGCAACCCAGCTTTCTGCCTAGAGATGAGCCACCATTGGTTGAGGATCCACTTGAGGATACAATTTTCCAAGATAATGTGATGGCAACCAATGATGAGTGGAGAGCTTTACCACAACAGATACGGGATGCCTTTCCCCTTCATCAGTATTGTGCTCAGAGGAGAGATAGTTTGAGGGCCAAACAAGATCGAAGACCTAGAGCACATCAAAACAAGGAGTTGAAGTAGGCCACCAACAAGGTGACCCTTTCCACATTTGATGGTAGTGGAAAGATTAGTGCTAGAGCATGGATTCACAAGCTCGACACATACCTCACTCTTAAGCCTATGCAGGAGCAGGAGGCTATCCAGTTTGCCACGTTGCACCTTGAGGGAGTAGTGTACGATTGGTGGCACCATGGGCTAGTCACGCAGAATCATGATCTTCTCATGGTCATACAGGGAGTTTAGTGAGAGGTTGATTGTGAGATTTGATCGCAAGGATGTAGAGCTTTACTACAGAGACTTGGCACAACCGTCAGAGTGGACACGTTGATGCATACATCAACGAATTTCAGCGTATAACAGTGATGGTGTCGGAGATGCTTGAGAAGAGGGTAGTGATGCTTTTCATAGAGGGGCTTCATGATAGATTGAGAGGTTTTGTCAAGGCTCTTAAGCCTAGGACTTTGCATGAAGCTATTCAGACAACCATGGACTTGGATACTACCCCTCCATTGCAGCCCCAAAAGAAGAATGTCAAGAATGAGAAATCAGAGCAGCATGGAAGTGAGCAGCCCACTTCTTCAAAGGTTGAGTCTACACCAAAGATGGATCAAGAGACTCGTAATGAGTTGAGGAGGAAGAAATTTTGCTTTCATTGTAAGGATCATTGGGAGCCTAGACATAATTGCCTTGGTAAAGGCAAGATACATCTCATAGAGGTTATTTCAGATGTGGATGATGATACTGATTCAGAAAAGGAAAAGGAGCAGCCAACACCAAACATTGAAAGTGAAGGTAAAATCACTTATCTTTCAGAGCACCAAGGTATAATCCATTCATATTTGAAGGTACAATGTTTGAGTGTAAAATCATGGCACTTCTTGATAGTGGATCCACACATAACTTCATGGATGAAGGATTGGTGAACAAAGAGGTTTGCATTATGATCATTTTGATGGCTTTGATGTAACTACAGCAGGTGGTCTCACTATTCCTTGCAAGAAGAAAGTGAACAAAGTCAACATTCTATTTGGTGAGTACACACTTTGTGATGACTTCTATGTTATTGATTTGAAAGATAACAATGTTGTGCTTGGTATGCAATGGCTTCATTCATTGGGAAGAGTCACCCAAGATTTGCAAGCTATGGAGTTGAGTTTCCAACATGAAGGGAAACAAGTTGCCATGAAAGCACTCAAATACACGCTGCCCCATCAAATGACAGCCATGTCTATGATAGTTGTGGACAAGGAATCACCTAATGAAGACCAATATGAAGATTTTTCACTACATTTCAGCATGGGACAACAAGTACATGATGAAGAATACGACAAATTTGGAGCATACATGAGGAGGATTGTGGCACTTTTGACAAGTAAGTTGCATAAGTTCTTTTTGCAGCCTTTGAGCAGTTTTGTATAGTGCATGTGAAGCCATTCAAAAGGCTTAGGCTGATTTGGGATCCAGGAACTGATGAGAATGCAGATTTGCTACTTGTGATTGCTTGGGGGCAAGCAATCTCGGGAAGGGAGGACTGTAATGTCCCTCTTTTCGAATAGTTCATATTGAAGACCTTTGGCCCATTTTTGTCTACCCGACGGCCAAAGGGTGAGTCAAGGGTGACTAAGTTTTATTAATTTTATTATATTGTGCAAGTGGTAAAATAAAACATTACAAAATGCACATATAATAAATTAATAAAGCTTAACATTAAAATAGAAATTAAAAAGTGCAAATGTAAAAAATAATTAATTTTAATTGTATTTATCTAGGGGGTACGCCTTGCCCATGTAATGAGAAAAATAGGAAAGTGAGTCTTTGGCCTTCCTAGAAAGTGTGACTTGGCCTAGGGATAAACATGGAAGCTTATTGGCTGATGTGGAGGCTGTTTTGGGCCATTTTTCCTTTATAAGGAAAGTCGATCCATGGGGGAGGTATTCCAGATTTTGCACATGCTATTTTCTCTTGCATTGAGCTTCCAGCTTTGCAGAAAAATTCCAAGGACGAAACCCTCTGGTATTCAACTCTTGTGGACGAAAACCCCAGGAGTTTGAGAGGGATTTTCACTCAGAATTTCCCATTGGTTGTAATCAGATTTTCAGAGTATTTCAGGTTTTTCAGCAGTGTAATTGAAGACAAATTTGGAGAATAAATTGCAGCAGTTGGATCGACCCAGTTTGGGACTGTTTTGGTATCATTGTGGAGGTATTTAGTTATGAGTTCATTATCAAATCATCTCCCAATTTTTATGAATCAAAGTGATGAAGTTTCATAATTTTTCTGAGGTTATTTTTTTCCCAGTTTTATAATCAAATTTCAGATCTGATTTCTGAGTTATTTTGGCTGCTATAAATTCTGATTTTTATATATTCTGGCTTCTAAAAATTGTGGCAATCAATTGTGATAAAGAAATAAATTTTTGAGTGTCATTTGCATTGGTTTCACTTCCAAACCCTAGTCGCATTTCCTAGAATAAATTCAGATTTGCCCTAGTTTGCTTGCCGTGGTTTCCAAAAATCATATTTTATTATTTGCAACTTGCAAGTTATAATAAATTCAGATTTGGGCAAAAGATCTATTGGGGATTTTACAGCTATAATGGTATGTAGGTCTGTTTGAACTATTTGTTGCATTGCCTTCTACCTTTATTTTTATTTATTTCAGAACATCACACAATAATTTGCAATGTTCAAGCTGTGTTGCTCCTTGACCTTTAATGGCACCTAATACCAAGGCAGTACTTATACACCAGCTATCTAAGCAGCAAACTCAAAACCCTTTCAAAAAAATGCACGGTATTGTTGCTCGTGTTCTTTTCCATCCCAGCCGACCGATTTTCTTTGTTGCTACCAAGATGCACATCCGAGTGTACAATCTTGTAAAGCAACAGCTTGTGAAGAAGCTTGTTACTGGTCTGCATGAGGTTTCATCCATGGCTATCCATCCTGGAGGTAATAACAAATATTGGTTTATTTAGAGTTATAACCTGCTGAGTTCTAATTGTGTTTCATTAAACATTTTTGTGTTCAAAGTATTTATTTATAGCCATTATAAAGGGAACTTCACCTCTTGTATGTATGTATGAAGTTATATATATAAAGGGCTCTAAGTTATATCCAATGCATCATCGTTGTCTGTCTTGATAAAGGACCATCAACTGTGGTCTGAAATGTCTGATATCCAAAATTTGTGCTAGACAACATTTTTACAACATTTTTAAGCTGTTCCCATTCTCATACACAGGAGATAATCTAATTGTTGGGAGCAAGGATGGCAAAATATGCTGGTTTGACATGGATCTTTCAACGACTCCTTACAGAACCCTGAAGTAATGCTATTGCATACCATATTCAGGCTGTTTACAATTCTGATAAATTAAAAATATTTGTGATTCTGACTGTTTGGCATGGCATTGCATATATCAATTTTGCACAAATTTCTCATTTTTGTTGTATGTAATTTGCACAGGAATCATTCCAAAGATATCCTTGCTGTTGCATTTCACTGCTCATATCCTCTGTTTGCATCATGCTCTGATGATTGTACAGCACATGTTTTTCATGGGATGGTGTATTCTGATTTGCTTCAGAATCCATTAATTGTTCCTCTGAAGGTGCTTCGAGGTCACAAAAGTGTAAATGGAAGAGGTAAGTCGATCAGATTTCAAAGGTTCTAACTTCTTGAGGAATTATTTATTATGCTGTCAAAGATTAAGTCAGCCTATTTTGATTGTATGTCAGAATGGGAAGTGTTTTATATTGGTTCCTTGCTAGGACTGAATTTGTCAGTCACCGGGTTTCTCTTATAAAGAATCTTACAGTGTTCTCTTTTTGGTTGATTTCAGGTATTTTAGACTGCCAATTTCATCCTAAGCAGCCCTGGTTGTTTACGGCAGGGGCTGATTCGGTTGTGAAGCTCTACTGCAATTAAATTATTATAACTTTTAGGAGTTTTGTTAAATTTTACGGGAGGTTCTTGTGCCAAGTTCATAATGAGGGGGCCCAATGATAGTACTGAATCCTGATTATTGTACTGAAGGAAATTGATAATCAGTTCTGTATTTATATTTGCAGGGTGAGGTCTTGCTGAAATTGTTTTTATCACAAACATCAGTATTATGCAGTTTAATTGTATCAAGTTAGAACGATTGTCTCACTGACATTCAAAGTTCTTGTGACTACATGGTAATGTCTTATTTCTTTGAGGCTGTTCTCTGAGATGCTTCAGGGAGGTGTAATGTACACACTTGTTTCTTATAAGACAGTTCTGGGAATTGAATTGTTGAGAGAACGATTGGACCTCAGAGGAGATATATGATAAGAAATCTCTCAAAACCATAATTACCAACTCCGGAAATCCAGATCAGTCCGGAAATCTGGAATCCTTCAGAAGTTCGGAAAATCTGGTGTGGTTTATATATGTACTATATATGAGCATAATTTATAAATATGAAAAAATTGACATACAATGGTAATAATTAATAATGTAATTTAAAATTTGAATATATTTAACATTAAATAATATATATGTTTGGTTTCTTTTTATCAATGTTTTGATAGTTTGAATCAGACTCAAAACCGACCGAGGGACACAAACGGGTTAAAAATTTATGAAACAGTTTACTAAAAACATAGAATATTAATTTTTAATGAAAACAATGCATTTTAAATATTCCAAACAATTAGAGACAAAATATGCAAAGTTTGTTCATGTATATAGCATGCAAGGGTAAATATAGCAAAATGACACTAAGTGTAATACATATCAGAAACAAAATACATTAACAATGAGGCTCTAAATGACTTCTAGAGATCAAAAGATAACATGCTACAATTGAGATGAAGATCAATGCAAATGGGCACGAGATTCCGGCCAAAAATTCATTAAGCTTGTGGATGCATTGTAGCCTCTTAATTTAGATGCAAAATCCACCTCAAATAGCCTACAAGGAAATGCCAAAACAACTCCATGCTCAATTCAAATCAAACTCTTCAATACAATTCCACAAACTCCAAATGCTCACAAATTCTCAATGAGTGGTATAAAGCAAATAGAGGTGGGAGGGTTGAATAAAGCCAGTGGGAAAGCTGAATTTAATAAGAAAATATCATTTTTGTGCATGTTTACCATCGCTTTTCTTGTCCAAAACTTGTTCAAACCAGTTTTGTACCAAACTGATCTGTTGTGCCGGTTTTTCTACTGGTTTAATGTGTTTTACTTCAAACTGATTGGTTCTTGTTTCAGTATTGTTTTTTAGGACACTATTTTTATTGTTATATATCTTATAATATTTTTAGATAAGAATCCTCGAGTTATGCTTAAATTTGATGTTTCAAGTTAATCCTTGATGACGAGTCTAGTATTAGGCTTAAAACATCCGATTTAAAAATAACTTATGTAGTCATCTTCAGAAAATTTGATACCCATTTTTTGGGAACAAAATAGGGCCGATTAGGACCGAATTTATTTGGGATGGCTGAAAAATCTGGATATGACTGGATTTAATGCAAAGTCGGCCAATTTTAGTATTCATGTACAAAACACAACAATGTATACATGTTTTGCTTCCCTCATCTTTCAATTTGATATCAATTTCTGGCATTTTGATAATTCATTTCATTATAGACTTACAACCATGGTATCAGAACCTCTAGAAATAAAATTTATGTAGATCCGAAAGTACTTTAAAAAATGTTTTAAATAGGTAAGGAGATTACCCTTAAAAGTATTAAAGAGCATATTTAGAAACATGTGAAAGGCTGAGAATGGAACTAAGATAGGCGGTTAGGGAATACTATGACTCTCAATTCTTCGGTGTATTCCTAATTTTTAAGTATGTACATTGACTTGAATTTAACCCTTGTACATATAAATAATAATATGGAAATAGTTTTTAAATATTTGGTAATATCGGGTCTTTGATTATACTACAAAGACGAGCATAATTGTGTATTTTAGGTCCTTTTTGATGGTAGATTACGTGGAATAATTGGAAATTTGTTGTGTATAGCTAATGCTATTCAACACTACAAATATAAATGTGATTTCAAACTAGTTTTTAAAAGAAGATAGCTAGGAATATTAAGAAATGATGGCGCAAACTGTAAATCATCTACATGGCTATGGGCAACATCCATTTGTGTTTGGCTATAGAATCACCTTCCAACATGAAGATGACTAGGCACAACATCTTTGGCTCTGTAAAGTTTTGAAAGTCATGGTGATGTCCTTTGATTTTTTGAAAATCACGATGACGCGTCGATTGTCACTTGGGAACCATTTTCAATGCTTTTACTAATTACTTTTTGCAATATTAATGAATAGTGCCAGTGGATATTATCTCGCTTTTGTGTATATATGCGTGCAACATTGTAAACCCCAAGGTGAACCTAATTCTTATTCCTACAATGTAAACCTTGATTATGAACCTCACTGGTTAACTTATAGTTGAAGACCCCCTAACAATTTCGCAATGTAACTAATAAAAATGAGAAATGAGCTTTGAAGGTTATGTAGTGAAACAAAGTTAAAATGAAGGAAAATAAAGTAAGCACACCAAAAAGATTGTGGGATTTTGTGATAAAATATGTGAGCAAAAGATTGCATCAAGTAATATTTGATAAAGAGTAGTCTCTACACCATCATTTTAAATCCATTAAGCTCTATTATTTTATTTTAGAAAACATTTTGTAAATCAAACACACAAATTTTCAAATCTATAATTCATAGGTTCAAAATAAAATAGATTTTGTTACTCTTTATTTGGTTTCGAACTTACAAACTCAATGGAAAACTTATGGAATTCCTTGAAGGCAACTTACTTTTTTTTTGGTTACCTAGGGAGAGGGCCCTAGCCCTTTCTGGCATCATCAATGCACACCGACCGTGGAACCATCTAAAGATGGAAGTTTAAGCTATCGACTAGCCCACGGATTAAACCACATTATCGTGGTGCCCAATCACCAAGGTATCCAAACTGTCAATATTAGGCCACTTTAACACAAAGCCGGGATTTGAACTTTGGACCTCCCAATTACTAGGAGACCCAAGAACCATTACACCACTACCCATTGGATTGAAGGCAACTTACTCACTATAGAAGTGGAAGCACAATCATATCATGCGCGACAAGGAGGAATCACACAACAAATCACATATCACAACATTGGCCAAGATCTTTCAAGTATGCTTTGTACCCCAAGTCGGACACCATGTATGTCTTGTCTCAATGACCACAATCTCTTTGGTTAGTGTTATTTTGAGTTTCTCATATTTCTCTTGCCTACTATTTAGGGAATACAAGATAATAAATAGTTTTTCAAGGTAATTGTGAACTAAACAACATATCGTTTCATAACATTAACTTTACAATATAATAATAGTCTCATACAACTAGATTAATTACACAATATTTTCTATTTATTGACTTTAACCTGTTTGCAACTTTACTTACAATTGATTTTATTATTACACTTTTAACATTGTCTCAAGGATAAAAGTCATAATATTTCTTGCCTTGTAAATTAGCACTTGCCCTAGGAGTACGATATTGATTTGCATCATAAATCACGGTATTATTTAGCCAAATAAATATGGATATTGACTTCAAATAAATTCTTTTCTTCACATGTATTATTGACATCACGAAAATTCTATTTAGCTTTAACTTCATCAATGACTTCATTTCTTAATACTCTAGCTCTTTTATCAACACTTTCCTTGGGTTTAATTCCAACATCACAACTTGGTTCAACATTTTAATTTTTCAATCAATCGTATGTTCAACACTATAAATATTATTTAACACTAAACTCACAAGAAATACATTATCAATTTTAAGTCTCCTACTCTTTCTAAAATTTCAAAGGGACTACAATAATGATGAACCAATATAGTATATTTTCCAAGTTCTAGGAAACTCTTCTTTGTTTTCATCCCAAGAAATACTTGATCACACTACAAATGCACTTTTAAATCGTTTAACTAATTCCCAACTCCCATATTCATCAAGTGCAACTTTCATGTTATGCTAATCTTTAATAATTATTTCTTCCATGTTAATTTTGGTTTCATACCATGTGCTATGAACAAGGTCGACATCTTAATAGTGTAATTTGATACCCTTGATTCTAGTGAAAACAAACCAAATACAAAGTCTTCCCAAGTTTGAGGTCTTTCAACAAGTACACATTTTTAACATGTCTTCGGTTATCTTAATAATTCTTTCAATTTGGCCATCTAATTCAAGGTGATAAGTAGTACTAAAACGTAAACTAAAATCTAATTCACCCAAAAATGATTTAATTCTAGGGGTTGGATCGACACCAAATTCTTTGGAAGACCATATAAATGAAACACTTCTTTAACAAATAGAAGGGCTACATTTGAAATAAATAAATCTAGGTAGGTAAAAGAACCATTTTAGTTTATTTATCAACCACAATTAAGATAGAATCATGTCCTTTATTGGTTCGAGGTAAACCATCAATACAATCCATGTTTAAAGATTCCCATTTCCAATCAAGAATAAAAATACTATGATTGACGAAGTTTTTTTACATTGTTATGCTTTCACTTTTGACAATTCAAACATTTTTGCACATTTTTATGAATGTCATGTTTCATCTTAGGGAAAAACTAATTTGTTTCAAGTGACAAATATGTTTTGAAGACCATGGTGACAGAGGTACATATATATTTAGTATCTCGAATGTTTGTCATTTAATATCGTAAAGATCACGAACACAAAGTCATCCCTTGTAATACAAAAGTCTTTTAATTATTAATAAATAAAAGTTAAGTTGACAATTCAAATGTACATTGAAATAATATTTTTCTTACTTCGATAAAATGTTTTTGATATCAAAGTAGTATTGAGTTACTTGAATTCAAGTGATAATATATTATAAGATCTCATGATCATATTTTTCAAAACAAATATACTCTTTAACAAACAATGTTTCCAAATGTTCAATGCATGAACTAGTACTAACAATTATATGTCATCAATGTGGTAATTTATTTTTTTAGTAAATTAATGTTTAATTCGGATAACACATATTTTCTAAATATTAGTAGGTCATCTTTCCCCTTATAAAGTTCTAAATATCTCGTTTTGATATATCTAATTTAAATGTTAATGACACACAAAAAGTCTTGAATGCAATTCATTACTAGACATCTTGAATATCAACAAGATAGGCACTCACAACTATCTTGTGATGTGCATTTAATACTTTCCTTATTAATTTCACACTATTTTAGTCAAACATTAGATCTCTTCTTAAAAAAATCTATTCTCTCATCTAAGATTGATTTCCTATACTCATGACTTATTTGTTTTCACATCCATTATATGAATTATTGTTTTCTTATAAACTCATCCTTATTATAACATCACGCTTACCTAAATTTAAAATATCAAAAAGTTTTTTTAATAACAAAGCTATCCAATGTAAAATAAGTTTTATTAGTTAAATATTTTAAGTTTTTAATACCATTGATGGTTCATAAACCTACACTTTTAATGTATCACCCTTGACACAAAACAAAATTTGTCACTTCTCTTCATATATCACTCAAGGATTTAAAATATTGTGTGATACTTAAAAATTGTTGATATGATAATCTCTATTATTTAATATTCTTTAGATGTAGAAAAACCATTCAATTTTGAACATTTTTATTATGTATAGTCATCGTAACAAAGGATATTTCTCAAGTATGAAATTACTTCACACATTGATTTAACTCTTCAATTTCATGTTTAATGTTCACACAATTATTCGACCCTTCAATTTCATTTTTAATATTCACACAATTATTCAACCCTTTAATTTCATTTTTAGTGTGTTCAACCCTTATGTTCCATTTGTTTTTTTTTGCTATTGAGACCTAGGAGAAGGCCCTAACATGTAAACAAATAGATGAGGAACCAGTCCCCGATAATATCCTACATCGGTGGACTCTCATAAAGTTTTCATGCACCTTATCGTGCTTCATACATCCAAAATTATTAGGAAGCATTGTAATCAACATAGCTTCATCCTTAGATGCAACCATTTTATATACAATACATATACTAAACCACCATATCGGGTTGAATATAAAAAAACCTAAACCATTGATGATTAAACATAAAAATAGACATCACCTAGGACAAGACCCTAACAAAGACAGTCAATCCTTTTGACCGCTCAACGAGACCTCCTCAATGATCTCCACATCCGAGTCATCCTTACTCTACGCAGAGGACGAGGATGGTTCCATGCAACATTTAGGCATCACCACCTTGGCATTCGTTAGAAGCTTTAAATCTTGATTCGCTATGGCTTCTAGCTGCGTGGAACCACCTGCAAACCCCTCATTAATGCATGAATGTGAAATGGATACCGATCGGATGCTCCTCTAGACTCACATGCTCTTTATGAAGAATAAACTACCTTGAGGAATTGGACATGATATTAGCTGCACTCATCTTGTGCCATGTCAAAAACATTTCTCCTCCATATTGGTGATTGGGGTCAAGCATTAACTTCCTCATACTTTTGCAAATGTATGCCTCCTCCTCCTCAAATCCCTTCACCTTAGCCAATTTTTTTTCCAACCAGCTCTTCATGGTCAGACATGATTTTTCCATCCATCTAGGAAGAGAAAGACTCCCCTGCCTCCTCACCTGTTAAGGCCCTCCGCCTATTCTTTCTCGAACCAGCTTCCATGCCCCCTAAATTCTTCATCTATACACACCCACTAACACAACAGAAGCTAGGAGCAATTCACACTGAGATTCAAAATTCGGGACCGATGCGAAGGAAAACCCGTCTCGACATGAGAATTTAAAAATCTCACCACATGCCTCGCACGAAGGGAGGCTAATGTTAAAGCACCTAAGATCCACGAGAAGATATCCCATGCAATGCCATCATAATTCCAATTATAGCCTTAAATTCCCGACGCCAACACACTTACTCTCCCTCATGATAATCCACCAACCTTGCATCTTTCGAGATTAGAGACATGATGTCACACAGGAAGCTCTCCTCCCAAACATGACATTTCAAATGGAAATTATCCCAGACATCCACACCCCTATTAGCTAGGCAATCATCTACCATATTCCATTCTCTTTTAACATGGGATATTTTAATCTCAAAAAAAAGAAGAAAGAATGGCCTTAATCTTCATACATACCGGTTTCAGCTTCTAGGCATAAGGAAACCTATCTTAGGCCATACCAATATGTTCCATTTGTAAATATGTAGTTTGATTTTGAACACCAAATTGGGGTTAAGTCACTTTGATTTTCCTTTATTTTTGTTTGAATCCTGGATGGAGTTCTATCCTTCTTACCTATTGACTATTTTTGTGATTCTTGCAAAGAGTGTACATAGTTGGCTTGGCTGTAATATTGTATTCATTTCCCCTTAGTGCATAGGAATACATTATAGGCCTCTCTCTCTATTTGGGAAATAAGAGAAACATCCGGGCGAGATGCTATCTTCACTGAAATGAAACTAAGGAATCGAGTTAGTGAGCTTGTTTCTTAAAAACTTGTATTAGTTTTTGGTACAACAGTGGTTGTTCTCTTTATTAGATGAGAATCCTTCTCTTTCGGGCTCTACCTTACTAGTTTCAGTTGTGTATCTTATATCGATTCAATTTTGAATATGATGTTGTGTTACAATGGTTGTTAAAATCAGATGTTGCTTGGAAGAATTAGTTTAGCCCTTTTTGATTTCGACTATGTTCCTCCTTTCTCTCTTTTCTGAGTTTAGGTACTATTAGTGCAAATCAACAACACCCCGGATGTTGATCGGGTTTCTAGTTTGACATTTGGACATCCCGGTGTGATTGCACAACATTGAATCTTTTCCCCAAGTGTGGGACTTGTAAAAGTGGGAAAATAATCTCCAGATTAGAGGTTGGTTCCTACACTCCTCCTCTGTTCAAGTGTGCATAACATTCTCGCAGAGAGTTTACCTATGACTTAATTAGATCTTTCCAAGGAGATAGGGTTGAGAAAATGAAAGAATAAACCTAGTCTAAATGAGGTGATGCACCAAAGGAGTAGCAGACATCTCACTCTGCAAAACATGCACAATCCATAAGAAAATATAGCACAAGACATGCAAAATTGCCAAAATGTAATGAGAGATTAGGAAAAATGATAAACATATGAAAGGATTGAGAATATTTTAATCACAGAGCACACATTATCATTTCAGTCCAATACAAGTGCATTACAATGGCCAAGAGGGCAAAAGAGATGCTATATTTGCATGAAAAGGTAAAATTTCCAAAAATCACGCCAAAAAGGAAGAAAAGGGAAGTTGCAGAGCTAAAAGAATGTCCCACTATTTTAAAAATGAGCCCATTCGGCCTCTTACAATGCCCATTCGAGCTTAGGAGAGAGAAACATGAGAAAGTTTTCAACCACCGACCAAATTCATAATAAACAACATGGGTATCCTTAAAATTCCATTCCCTGATGTTTCTGACCATGTTGGGAGAGAATGCGAGCCATGCTGCATTAAAAATGGTGGTTGAAATGTCATTTTGTTCATTTCCACGTGCCAGAGGTGTTTTCCAATTTTCTCCCTCCAAACTCCACCAAAACACAAAATTGACCCCGGAATCATGTAGATAATTTCACCATATTTCCATTGATATAAAGAACGCCCAAAACCGAGCTCTGGATCGAAAGTTATGCCCATTTGAAAATTTAGGGCAAAATAGGGCCAAAAATGGTTGGCGGGACAAAATTTTAAAATTTTCCCACTTTTTGCATTTGGGAAAATTTTCCCAAAAACCTCCACACCCCACCATCCTAGTGCCACGTGGCATGATTTGATTGGTTGTGGGCTTTTCTGCTTCATTTTCCATCGCTTCGACCTTTGGAAAATTTTCTAAAAATTCCCTGTCGGCTACATGACCCGAGGACACGTGGCATGATGTGATTCACCGTAGAATTTTTGCTCTGTCTTTTCCATCCTTTGTTGACCATCTTCCCCGAAATTTGGACACGTGCGTAATCCTATTGGGTGTGGGCCTGTCTTCTTCATTTCTCTTGTGGGTCTGCATCTTTTGCAATTTTTTTTTGACGCCATGTGGACACGTGGCATAATTCCATTGGCTTGGGCTTTAGGGGGCGGGTTTTCCTTTTGAAATTTTTCTTTGATTTTGTTTTGGGAAAAAATCCCAACTTTCCCCCACCCCACCGTCCCGGTGCCATGTGGTGTGATCTCATTTGTTGCGAGCCTTGGGGTAAAAATTTAACTTTGCTACCTTGCCAAACACTTTGCCAAATTTTCTATCTTCCTTCGTGGCCCGCCAATTCTTTCGACGTGGCGTAATCCGATTAGCTCGGGCCTTCCTTGGGGATTTTCTCCATGGCGCCACTACTTAGGAAAAATTTGAAAAATTTCTCCCACCTCCGCCACTCCTTTGGCCTAAGGACACGTGGCATAATGTTATTGGACGCGGGGCACGGCATCGAAAATTTTGTTTGTGCAAACCCCGGGAAATTTTTCCAACTTCTTTCCCTTTGACACGTGGCATGATCCTATTCACCGACAGGCCATCGGGCCAAAAAATTTCTTTCTAAATTTTTCCAACACTAGGTAAAAATTTCAAGTTTACCTATGCCTCCACCCTTCCGAGGACACGTGGCCTCATCTTATTGGCCAGGCTTTTCTAGGGAAAATTTCCCACAAAAACTCCGTTGAGCCATAACTTCAAAATTACATGGAGTTAGGAAGAAAAATTTACCTTTCTAGAAAGATGAGAAAGATCTCTATCCAATGGTGCCATTTCCAAAAGGTTTTGAGTGCTTGAAAGATAAAAATTATGACTGAGGCACAAGAGAGGAAAGAATAAAGGGAGTTAGCCAAAAAATGAGCAAGGGGCTCATTTTGGATAACAATTTTTGCGACTCAGAGGGGTCATCTACTGCTAAATGAAGTTACCAGCTTTTCTGAAGCAATCCATTAGGCATGGAGTCATCAAATCTCTTCTTAGTACCCCAACCGATTAGAACAATGCAAGGAGAAAGATGGAGGACAAAGCACCATCTAATGGAGCCAGCCTGCAAAACATATTTCTGGAACAACAAGCACTGTGTCAAAGCACTTAGGAAAGAAAAGCTAATCTACAACAAAACAATGTGCATAAACAATTGGAGGAAAGAAAACCTAAGCTAATATGTACAAGGTGGAGAATTTCCTTCAGTAGTAATGCTTCAGATGGATTCCATTGACTGGAATCTGTAGTTCTTCACCATCTAATGTAGACAATTGGAAGGCATTGCTGTCCTTACACTTTGTGACCATGTATGGGCCACTCCAAATGGCATAAAATTTTGAATGCCTCCCGGTTTTGCTCTGTCTGCATCCCATTTTAACACTAGATCTCCAACTTGGAAAGATCTATCCTTGGCCTTTCTATCAAAGGTCTTCTTGATCAAGGCTTGATCTTTCTCCATTGCTTGGGATGCTTGATTTCTGATTTCTTGGAGCTCCATCAATTTTGCATACCTAACCTCCATGGGTCCAAACTCCAACAACTCCAACTGCTTCATGAGTTCCAATGTTGGCAACTCAAGTGACATGGGCAAAATTTCCTCTCTTCCATAAACAA
The DNA here is from genome assembly GCA_018340775.1 of Taxus wallichiana var. yunnanensis. NCBI lineage: Eukaryota > Viridiplantae > Streptophyta > Pinopsida > Cupressales > Taxaceae > Taxus > Taxus wallichiana. The sequence goes on from CM031236.1 coordinate 313,305,857, forward strand.
GCTTGAATGGAGAGTTACCTATAGATCTCTTGGGGGTTATCCTATCAGCCCACAAGGCTGATTTCAATTTAGTATGCCAAGACCTCTGATTTTCATCAAGAGTCCTCTTGATGATCCTTAACAAGTTCTTGTTTATAGATTTAGCTTGGCCATTACCCTGAGGATAATAATTTGATGAAGTGATTAGGTAGATCCCATTCTTGATAGCCCATTCAGTTACCTTGGACCCAATGAATGCCAATGCATTATCTGATATTATTGTAGTAGGTATGCCAAATCTAGTTGCTATTCCCTCATAGAAGTCTAGGATGCTAGATTCATTTGCTTCCTTGAGTGCTACTGCCTCAGTCCACTTGGTGAAGTAATCTGTTGCTGTTAGAATCCATTTGTGTCCTTGGCTTGAATTTGGATTAATGACTCCAATGAAGTCCAAACCCCATTCAATGAGTGGCTGGTCAACTGAAATTAGATGCAATGGAAGGGCAGCTAGTCTCTCCTTACCTGTGAAGAATGCACAATTCTTGCACCTCTTGATCCATGCATAACAATCACTGAAAATCTTGGGCCAATAATAGCCAGCCCTCATGATCTTAAGAGCTGTCACTCTCGGTGCAAAATGACCACCCGGCTGATCCACCATGGAACTCTTCCAACACTCGTGAATCTGATTTGCACCAATGCATCTCAAAGAACACTCCATTCACATCCTTTTTGAATAAAACACCACCAACAAGAGCATAAGGGACATCTTGCAATTTGAAGTGTCTTGTTTTGGTTTTTTTCATCTCTCGGAGGGCATAGGCCTATGTTTAGGAAGTGCATTATGTCTTGGGTCCAGCAAGGAGTGAGGATACCATCATTTTCTTCTTGAGTGCTTCCTTGCTCATGGCTGTCTTGCAACGCCAAAACAACCTCTTTCTCATTACATGCTTCCTTTTGTTTGTTCAAGACCAGCTGCTCACACAATCCTTTTCCTCTGACCAACTTGGTGACTTTGATCTCAATTTCATACTCCATGACACGAGTAATCCACCCTTCTCTCTTTTCATTCAGGTCTCTATTGAGGAGGAAGTCTTTAACTCCCACATGAGAAACCAATAATTGAACCTTGTTGTTTGAAACTAGATGCTTAAATTTATTCAAGCTCCTAATTACTGCAAGAACATGCTTCTCAATGAAAGAATATCTCACCTCATAGTCCTCCAGGATTTGGGTGAAGAAAGCAATTGGTGCATTCATCATTTTCTTTGTTCTCTGTACTCAAAATTGCGAAATAGTATCATCACCTCCAAATGCATAGAGGATGAAATCGTTGGAGAAATTTGGGTTAATGAGAGTTGGGGCTTGTGAGATGGCTTCTTTGATTGCTTCAAAACTTTCCTTGCCTTTTGCCGTCCATTTGAAAGCTATGCTTTTCTTTAACATCTTGGTGATAGGCCCTGACTAGGGCTGCAAAATTTGGGACAAACCTCTCGAACAAAATTTATTCTTCCCAAGAAACTTTGAAGGGATTTCTTATGACTTGGCAATGGCAATGTTCTTATGGCTTCAACTCTTTCCGGATCAATTGCTAATCCTTCTTTGGAGAAAATGTGGCCAAGGAGCTTTCCTTCATAAGCTAGAAAAATACACTTTTTGGGGTTCAAAGATACCCCAAATCTTTCGCACCTTTGGAACACTGTCTTAAATGGAATTGATGGTGTGTTACATTTTTGAAAAAATAGTGATATCATCAAGATATATCAGCACCATTTTGTTAATCAAATCCTTGAACGCCATGTCCATTGCCCTTTGTAATGTAGCCCAGGGTTGGACAACCCAAATGACATTTTCCTATATGCATAAGTCCCCATTTGGTTGTGAAGGCTATCTTGAACTGATCCTCTTCCTTCACCATAATCTGATTATACCCGAATAGCCATCAAGCAATGAAAACCTTTCGAGCCAAAGAACAACTTGTAAAATCTGTTCCATAGAAGGAAGTGGGTAATGATCCTTGAGAGATGCTCTATTTAAATCTCGAAGTCAACACACAATCTGATTTCTCCTCTCTTCTTTCTAACTGGAACCAAGTTGGCCACCTAACTAGAATACTTGATAGGGAATATGATACTTGACTCTATCAACTTATTCAATTCTTTTCTCATGAGAGTCTCCATGTGTAGATTGGTGGCCTTTGTTTTTGCACGATGGGTTTAGCACTTGGGTCCAATTCAATAGTGTGTTGAGCTAACTTGGGATTGAAACCTTTCAAATCTTCATAGCTCCAAGTAAACACATCAGGGAATTCTTAACAAAGGTATATGAACTCATACCTTTCTTGCTTAGTTGTCACTTTACCAATTTGGAGTGATTTGCCTTCTCCCACCAAGATGGGCACTAAATCTTCTCCCTTGACTTGGATGTTTGATTTCTCCTTCCTAAACTGATCATTAGGATTGAAAATGGACTCCAAAGTGACAAGTCCCTTTGGTAATTTGTTTGTTCTCAGTTGTACCACTTGATCACCATACTGCTGTTCTAACTTTTCTTGATTTTTAGCTGAGAACTCAGCCTCTTCTTGTAAGAAATGGATGCTTTGTTGATAATTTTCAAACACTTGCCAACTTACATTGTTGTCCAACACTGAAGGTCTTACAATCACATGAATGCTTACTGTACTTTGTCTTTTTGATGCTTTCAAAAACATCAAAGACTGCTCCAACTACTGCAAGCCTATCAGTAGCTTGGTTCTCTTTTCTAGGGATGGATTTGATGCTAAAACCCTCAAAATATTCAATGAGGTCCCACACCCTATTTTTGTAGCACTTGAGTAGATCATTCTTGGCAGCATGCTGCCCCTTAACTTGGTTGAAAATCAGCTCACTGTCACCAAAAACTTGCAAGTTCTTTATTCCCCTCTTGATTGACCAATGCAATCCTTGTATCAAGGCTTCATACTCAACAGTGTTATTAGAACATGCAAACTAACATCTAAAAGCTGAATAATACTTAACTCCTGAGGTGAAACAAGTATTGTTCCCCTCATGCACCTTGTCTACTTCTTGATCCATCAAAGAACAACTGCCATACATCATTGTCATCCTTGTGGTCTGGCTTGGTGTTGCTAGGAATAGGCTGATTTTCTTCATGCATGCAATAGACTCCTAGCTCAGATTCTTCTATTTCTTGATAAGGATTAAAAGCATGCACCTTGCTTGCCCATTCATCAAGAGTCAAATATGGGATGCTTCCAACCTTGGTGTCAGCTTCATCAGTTCTTGGATAATCCTCTTGATCAAATTTGAACAATTGGTATTGATTTGGATTGGAGTGTGAGGCTTAATGTGAAAGTTTGCAATAGGATCAGATCTAATTGTGGCTTTAGTTCCATATCTTTTCTGAACAACATGTGTGACCAATCAATAGATGAGTAACCTCCGATCTTAGTTGTGAAATCCTTGACAAACATAGGGCAAAGAGTGGTGGAAGATATATCACCGAGACATCTTGCAAAACAACAACGTTGGGGCATACATGCAAAGTAAGACTCAAGTTTTTAATCACTCCTATTGTTGTTCTTTGCTGTCCCATCCAATTGTACTACCCCTTTGGATATGACTTCATATTAAAGCCCCAATCGATCAACTATTTTCTTGGGCATTACTGAACTACTTGCCCCGGAATCAATCATGCAATTGTGTACTAATTGGTTTCCAATTATCAATGAAACATAGAATGAAGGTGGCTTCATCATTTTACCTTGTTGTCCTCCATGATTCCCCTCAGGCTGGGAAGTATTTGTGAGTACCTTCTCTTGCATTTGGACTTGTTGATTTGAAGTTGACCAGTCCTTCATGGCAGCTTGTAGTAAATCTCTTTGGCCTGGGATGGATAGTGATTCCCACATTGATATGTTTACATTTGTCTTCTTCATCTGATCAATGATGTTGAATGGAGATGAAGCATCTCTCTGCTGTCCCTTGGCCTACACATTCATTCCTTGCACGTGGGCAGCAACAACTAGCATCTGGGTTGGTTTAGGAGCTGGTTTGGGTGGCCCTTGCATGTTTGGAACTGCATTTTGTTTTCCAACAGTTTGTGGAGTGGTAGAAGGTTGTGGATTACTTGGAGCCAATGGCTGTCCTTCCCCAAATTTCTCCTTTTTGACCTCATGTTGGCTGCAACACTTTGAGAGATTGTTTGATTCATACCACAAAAATCTTCGCTTGCCGGTTTACAAGTGTGGTATCATTTGGAGATGATTGTTGCTGGGATGTTTCTTGTTGTTGGTTATTTCCTTGACTCCCTTCACCCTCAACACTAGTTGTTGTTACCATTAATGCTTGATTTAGGGAACCATTGAAGCACATAGACTGGTTGTGAGGTTCATTGCATGAGAAACACCAATCATACTCGAGCTATGTTGTTTTGTACTTTGGCACTAGTGCTTTAGAGGTAGATGTAGCATTGGAGATTATAGGGCTGAAATGGTTTGTTGGCGGGGAGGCCTTGCTTGATTTTGATTTGCACTGGATTGGGTGGTTTTTGAGGTGGTATGGCTACCTATTAGGGTGAGATTGAGGCTGGTATGAAGGTCTAAAACCTTGGGCTTGGGCTTGCTACCTCTTGAGTGTAACCAGCTCATTACCTAAATTTTGCAATTGATTCATGACTTCTTGAAGTTCATTTGAGGCACTAGAAGATGAAGTAGAAGCTTCATTTGAATTCTAATTTCTAGGAGTGGGAATAGGAGCTAGGTTAGGTGCTTGATTAGTGCTTGGAATTTCTAAATTTGGGTACAATGGCATGGGATGCCTAGGAGCTAGCTTGCCAGCTTGGATCAAACAATTTTCAGCTCTAATGGCAATGCTATAAGCAGCAGGGATAGTTGTGCCTCCCATGGATAGAATTAACATAGAAATATTAGAATTTAAAGCTTTAAGGTAATATAGAAAAACACCTTCTGCTGTTGGCCTTACTACCATTGGAATTCTCTCCCAAGTCCTTTAAAATATGAAGTTGAAGTCGGGCCACCGCTTATTGGGAGCTCTCTTGATAGTTGCCAATTGTTCCAAAAGGGATAAGTTATCTCCCTTTTCTCCAATGTAACATTCCCATTTTAATACATTAGAACAAGAGATTTTTTTTTTGATAAGTGCTTCCTAGTTCTAAATACATAATTTAGAACTCATAGATCGACAATCATTCTCATAACAGATAACCATATGCAGTCTGTAATGACTCGGTGTACCACCGATCTATTCATTCCATGACTTGGTGATCTACCGATCTATTCATGAGTATCATAGAGTTGGCGTTTTTATCTTAACACTTCACTCTTAGTTTTCTTCCCTAATGTGGGATTTCAGAATGCTCTATCCAAGGAACCTATCGAATAATTATTACCAATATTCATCGGCATCTCGTTCCTCGACTAGGTGACATAGGACAACGCAATCAACAAACTTGTGATACTTTGGCCAAAGATTTGAAACATACTGTTCATGTCTCATATTCCTTGATGGCATACTTGTCAACTCACGGAATACATCCTTCACCCCACTCCGATGTTGTATAGAATGTCTTACACTTTGACTTTTGTCGCCCCTCTGTCCCAAGTCATTCACTCAGGAATGGATTAATAACATGACAACGTTATAAGGATGCTCTCGAGAACTAGGGATAAGCTGACATATTGGGTCAACCCTAGTTAACCCTGTGTGTCAAGGTACCCCAAGTCTCCAAGGGCAGCCTCATAACATGACCATGTTCCTAACCAGTCCTAAAGTAAAAACTTGTTCGAGTTAAAGGTGTAAATCTTAACGATCAATGCAAAGGGTGTCGCCAAAGGTCACCTGCATTGTTGTATCCCCGAGAAGATCCTAATCTTCTCGGAGGTACAACCTTGCAGTTGACATGTGTCGACATCCTACAAACCACCTCAAAAATATTTACATAACTTCAAAGAGTTCCTTAAGTTAAGTTGAAATTGAATTACAAACCCTCCAAACAAGGTAGTCTTTTCCCAACCCAGAGTTCCACACCCATGAGTTGCTTACTTAATTAAGATCCATTTCACAGAGAGAAGTTTAATAGATTGGCGATCTCGTCAAGGAGTTCATTGATTCATAATAATCTTAATCAACGAAATTGGGCAAAGTAGCCCTAAGTCCTCTCATAAGGATGCTAACTAAACCCCTATAAGTTCATATCAGTTCCCAAACTGAAATATATATTACTATTTGTTATTAATATATAGTGATTAACAATCATCGATTACTTTGTCTTGACTTAGGTTATGGATAGGAAGTAATAGATTACTCTTCCTACTTCAGCTACCTATTGAGATGTAGTTTAATCTTAACTTCCCATAAACAGTGGACCAATTTTCCAATCTAGCCTTATTCACAACATAAAAGAATTACTAATCATTCACGAAGTACATAATGTTTACAAGGTCTACTTAGAGAATCCAAATAACTCTAAGGTATACAATAATAAAAATGCACTTAAAATCAATCAAACCTAAGAAGATCAATTCCATCAATTAAAAATACAGCCGCATAAGTAACATCCTTTTCCCTTTTCATTTATCTCCATTCCATACAATTACAACTTATGCACTTCGGCATACTGGATACAATACTCAACAGCAAAAGTACAACTTTCTTACTATGGTACAATTAGAGATATCAAATAGGAATTCATCATAAAACCAGATTAAACAATCTGAACATCATATCAGATCCGTGTGCCTTTATTACTTACAATGTCCATCTACAAAATTTGTTAGCACAGTGTTAGTTCTGTGAACTGAGCATGATAAACACTAATTCTTAAAACAATTGCATTCTACCAATTGCTCTCATTAAACAACCTGTTTAAATGAAATCATTTCATCAAATCCTTAAACATGAATCAGGCTAATCATCTTTCTACAATTCTAACATGACTATAATGCATAACTCATATTATAGCTGCCAATTAAACCTAAATATTTTCAGATGACTCATCATAAATATTAGAGACTAAGAAGAACAAAATGAATCCAAAACATCCATCCATCTGTATCTCAAGGACAGCAATAATCCAACAAATTATTCCATTCAAAAATGAATATCCTATCAGTTCGTGTATCCAACAAGTATGTTTTTAACAATTCCACAAAGGCAGATTATAATATCCAACAAGCTCAACTGACGGGGTTCCTTTATAATCATAACATTATTTCAATGGTATTTACAAGTATACAAACTTATACTGCAATACTATTTTTACCAGTCCCTACATACAATTTAACAGTCTATTCTTCTTATGCCCGTACCATAGAGTTCACATAAGGATACAAAAGAAGAAAGCACTCATAGTTTCTAGACAAGGAGAGATTATCTTCTTATTCCTACGGTTATATATCAACATATACTTTACAGCTTAGGAGAAGGAAACAGAGGCAATCAGATTTCCATTCCAATCATGTTCAGGACTGTACTGACTTCTCAAGAATAACGCTAATACATTATACGCATGCGACTAAATCAGTCGAGATCACAAGAAGAAACTACAGTTCCATCAAAATTCAATTATAAAATCACCTGTAGCTATTAAGCAATACAAGAGCTCTCGCAAACAAGTAATAATCAATAAACCAACCAGATTAGACCCAACAATTCTTTCCATGTCATTCTTTAAATATGAAATTACCCAATGCTAACGCCTGACATGGCACAGTTAGGAACTCATTATCTCAGTCAAACAAGAGACAAGGTAATATCATAAACAGAAGTCGAAACCATATACAAACTCAAGCAAACATTTCAATTGAGTCGGGTCTATAAACAACATAGCACATTTATAATCGAGTCGAATTCATAAATAAACACATCAAAAATTTGCAGACTGGTCGGTTTTATATGTATACACAAAGCAACATTTTAGCGAGTCTAATCCATATGAATATACAAAGCAAGAAATTTTAACGGAAGTCGAGCCAACACGCAAACACACCAAGGACTTCAACACAAGTCATAACCAACAAGTATTCACAAGAAAGGCTTCGACAAAGAGTGAAATCAAGAAAGATAAACACAACAGCATTTCAATAGAGTCGAATCAATAAGTACTCACAGCAAAGGACTTACATCAGAAGTCGAGATCAAGAAAGATAATCATAGTAACATTTCGACAGAGTCAAATCAATAAGTATTCATAGCAAAGGACTTACATCAGAAGTCACATTCACATGAGAATATAGCAAGGGATCCAACGGAGTTGTTTCCAACAAGTACTCACAACCGAGGCTTCGATAGAAGTCGAAATCATACAAAAACATTTCAAGGACTCAACAGAGTCATTTCCATATATAATCCTTGCAACCATTTCACGAGTCTAACCAAAATGAAAAACACAAAGAAGATATTTCAACAAGAATCTAATCCATATATACACTCAAAGCAAGGATTCAATAGAATAAATGAACCAACATGAAAACACAACAAACATTTCATACAATAATGAATCCAAATGTACTTTCAACAAAGATTCAATAGAATAAATGAACCAACATGAAAACACAGCAAGATATTTCATACATTACTACCATTAAAACCAACAGAACCAAAAATCATCTGAACATAGTTATTCTAATGAAATCATTTGAAGGAAATCAAGATTTTTAAAAGTTAGGACCTATCATGCCTGATAGTGTCGCTTAAAAATCCGAAGAAGACATTTGAATGTGCTCGCACCTTCTCTTCTTCTTCCACGATAGATTAAACAACAATAATTTGTTACCTTCATGCCTTATAAACCTTCCCCAACCGAGAAAGGAGCTAGATATTCTCATAGTTGCCATGCAACACAAAGTAGACTGGTTCGAAGAACCAGTGATCAAGCAGAGAGAAAAATGGAACGCATGGAAAACCAAACAACCAACAAATTTTCCTTTTGCATGCCTTCCCAAGCAATCCGTGCTCGGGAACCGAAGTTCATCAATAGCATTAACTCCCATATTCCCGCCTAATCTCCATTGCCACCGACCGCCAAAGTTGGTGATTACCAATTGAACACAAACAACCATTCCCAAATTTGGTGAGACCGCCACGTCAGTCGCAATAGCCGTTGTAACCTCCACCAAATCCCAAGTCCTTCATCCTTATCCACCTCATAAATGCCATAGAAACCACCGCCCATGACTCGCGCCCCTTCATAGGTCCCCCTCCAACCATGATCATTAGTTAAGATAGGTTAGAAACATAGGTAGATCATAAGGTAAGACATTAGTCTTACTTCCATAGTGCTAGGTGTAGCTAACCTTAGGAGCATTTAGCTTATAGTTTAGGACTAGGTTAGATTAGTAATAATTTAACCAATAGGTTATAGTTTAGGTTAAGGTTATTAACCTTACGAATCCAGTCTAGGTCTCCCAAGTAGGACCGATCAGTATCAGAACCAAATAGGGTAAAACATCCCTGTAAAGGATCCTATCTGGTATTGCTAATTAAGCTTACTGTATACCCAGGAACATCTTACTTGGCTTAAGGTCTAGGCCTTCCCGATGTTACGGTATTGTTGGTCCGAAAATCTATCGCTTGGGTAGATCTATGGATAGACGAGCCAACAGTGTGCAGGGCATAGCCCCTCTTTGAGTCAGCAAAGCAAAACTGGTTTATTGCTATTCTACCAGCAGGAATCTATGCAAGTCTCACAGATTCTGCCTTCGGGGGTTTGGGATCTCATCCTAGTAGGGGTGTTTCGATTGCGAAAAGAAAGGAAAGGAAGAGGGGATGAAGAAAGAGCAGGTCCGAAGGAAGAAAAGAAATGAATTCCAAAGCAGAAAGGTCAGAAGGTTTATGTTTTGGGATTGGTAGTAAACAGAGCCAAACCTACTTGCATAAACGAGCAAAGCAATACTGATGATAAATAAATGACAATAAAACAGAAGTAGATCCAATAGAATAAACACACAGATCTAACGTAAGAAAGATCTAATGCACATAACACATGTATTCAGACAAAGTCTAAATATTGTATTAATATTTTTCTTCTTACAAAAAGCTCAAAGTCTTTTTTCTTCACTTCTATTTTTCATCTGAAAGATATTCATCCATCCCACAATACAACAAGTATTGGGGTATATATAGAAGAAGGAGAGAAAAGAAGGCCAAAAAGGAGCCAACAACTATTTACAAAGATATTTACAAAATATCTAAAAGTCATGTTGACTTTTTACAACTTGATGGATGACATCATCCCATGATGCAACATGGATGATGTCATCATTTGTATCAACATACTCCAGATATTTCCAAAAAGAAAGACGAAGAAGAGAAAAAGAAGAAGAAGAAGAAGAAGAAGCAGTAGCTATTCGTCATCGTCATCTTGCGGCCGAAAGGGGGTGGACTGCTTTTGTTGCTGCTCAGGTGACGAGATATGGAACTGAGAGCGGTATTCCATGAACTTGTTGATTATTGGCCCTAGTTGATCCTGGGAAGGATCCTTGTGCCGCTCACTGATCGCCTCACAAGTCTCCCGCTCATCTATGAGCTTCTCTGGGAGTTTGGAATAGTCCTTTTCCGCCTCAATGAGGAACCCGATGAAGTCCCTACAGGCCAGCAGGTTGTTGATAGACTCTGTGTCAAATGTGACCTCTGGCCCCGTTCCTTGAGAAGCGATCTCCTTGAAGATCCGGGTGGTTTCATCAGCTTTCCTTAAAGTGAAGGAAGGAGTAAGTAACCCTGGCGACATATTAAGAACAATCCATTCCATTTGGTGCATCACATCCAGGGCTTCTTCCTTGACTTTGTCAATCTTTTCTAGAATAAATTCTAGCTGATCCACCCGGTAGTCTAGAGTGGACATGATTTTGTTGAGGGCCCTTGGATGGCCGAAGACGCCGAACTTGACCAGATCTTCGACTGAACAGTCGAACATTTGTTGGAAGGTCTCGTCTTTGCTGCAACTCGGCATGTTCAGCTCTTCGATATGGGCCTGCTAACGCTTGGAGCTCTTTATTTGCCTTACCGATGTTGTGTACAAGTCGGAGAACTCGCGATCACTTTTTCATTGTCTTTGAGGATTTGGCTCCTCCAAGTGGAAACGGCCATACCCTGCTCACCGATCTTGGCATACTCATTAATTTTCTCCTGGCTGAGAAGCTCAGAAGTCTCGGCGGCAGTTGTGGGAGGCGCACTACCCATCTTCTGTAAGGCTTGGAGTAGATATTTGTTTTGCTCCTTCAGTTGCCTTTTCTCTTCCTTTATCTCTTTAAGCTTCTTGCAGAGGGCGTCAACTGCAGAAAGAGCCTCCCCCTGAAGACTTTCGGAAGATGTCCCCATTGTGACTTGGGTCACAGTAAAATCTATCGGAGATAGATCCTTTTTCTCTTTGAGGGGATTGGGGTATGTGATTTCCATAACTCTCTCTCCTACAACACTTTTAGAGAAGCGTGTGATAGGCTTCTGCTTCTTCGCCCCCTTAGATGGGATCACGGAAAAGTCCATCGGAGTGATGGGAACTTTCCTCTTTTGCTGACTTAGCTGCTGAGAGATCTAGGTTGGACCTATGGTAGAAGGACCAGAAACAGAGGAGGGGGCAGCTGCAGTAGAAGAGGGGAAAAATGTGGAGACACGTGGTGGTGGCATTGAGAGAATAGCCGAAGAAGTGCCCATGGAAGGAAGGGAAACTGCAGCAGCGGAAGACATAGGAAGGGAAGGGAGCTCGGAGATGAGGGAAGAAATGGAGGAGGACAGATCAGCGAGGGAAGAGAAGATAGACGAAGAGGCGAGGGGAATAGTAGAAGAAGAAGGGGGAGAGGACACGACCAAAGGGATGGTCGCCTGAGTCGCTCGAGGAGGGGAAGGAAGAGAAGAAGAAAGAATAGAAGGGACCTCAGTTGTTGCAGCAATGCCGACATCCTGAGTGGATGGGCCAATGGGAATATCCTCTTCTGCTTCTTTCTCTGGTGTGACCAGAGTTATTACCTGCTCGGGTGCCGCGGAAGGAGGACTCTCAGGGGCTTCTTCCTGAATGGTGCTGGATTCACCTTCTACGCCTTTGCCCTTGCCTTTAGGCTGCTGTTTGGATCGTGGAGGTGCGTTACCCAATGGGGAGGTTGTGAAATCAACCCCGAGGTAGATTAGTCCATTCATACGGCACCAATGCTCTGTCCTACGCAGAGTCTCCTTGACCCTCTCCTCAATTGTCTGAGGGGCCTTAGTTCTATCAATGGCCGGAAAGGGCCAATTGTCCCCATCTGTGTCAGTATATACCTTGTCTACTTCATCTTCCATAGTTTGGAAGCCTTTGGGGACAATGGCTATCCCATATTGGATGATTTCTGCCAAGGCTAGGCGAGAATGATCCTTTCTCCTGAGCTCCACCTCATGGATGACGTCAATGTAAATGTCCTCGATCTAAGGGATGTGGATTGGATCAAGTTTTGCCCTTGGCAGACAGCTCCTTGGGTCGAAGGTAGGCCTGGCTGGGAAATCATGTCTTAAATTGAGCAGCTCCAGCTCTGCGAACATTTCCTTCACCTTGTGGTGGGTAGAGCATGTATATCGGCCCACTGTGAGGGGGAAAGGAGTTCCACCCTTCTTTCTTTTCGTGCATTTTTCGTGGTATGTGATCACCGCCTTGACATACCCAAAGAGAATCGGTTTAGGTCCAAAGCATACCTCGGTAGCCTGGTTGGCTCTCCTAAAAAGTTGGCAGCCCTTAGATAGGTGAACGTGGGAAACTGGGTGAACAGGGCCCCCCATTTCTCAGTGGCTGCTACTATGCTTTTGGTCGTGCGACCATAAGTCATATTTGGCCTCAACAGGCAGATGATGTGATAGAAAAACACATCATTAATTTTTGTGAATTGGGAGATGCTATTCTCCAGCCTCAATTCTGGGTAGTACTCATATATCTTGACCTGAGGCCAAACTCCACTCCGCGTCAGGCCTGGATAGTCCCTCTTTGATGCTACAGCGTAGACCACGTAGGAGTTCATATGGAATGTCCCCGTTGTGCTAAATTGTTGTAGCTGCTCAGAGATTGTGCTGCTTATAATTTCCCCCAAAGAAAAGCGCCGATCGTGCATATTCTTGTTCATGGTCTCTAAGTACCGCAACATCCATTTATGGAAATAATGGGCATCAGAAAGCCCGAAGACCCTGCTCAAGAATGTAATGGTGTCGCTGAGCTCCTCTGAGAAGTCGCTGCGGTGGATGATTTAGGGCCACCGGGTTACTACCTTTTTGTTTTTCAAGTAAACCTCATTCATTAGTTGTATACACTGATTTGAATTGTCATCCTGCACCTTAATGCAATCTGCTTGACTGACGGCCACAAAGTGCCGGTGGTGAGGTATGCCGAGTATTACCTCAAAGTGACGGGCAGTGAGGTTAATGACTACCTCGCCCTTGCTATTTACGACACACCTTGTGTCTTTGTTATAACATTGGGCAATCACCATCATGAATTCATTGTTGACGGTGCTGACCGGGATTCCTCCGGCGAAGTGCGTGGCACTCGCTATCGCTTTGTCCATCCATGGACTCCTTGTGACTTTTTCAGTTCTAGCCCAGAATTCCTCCATATCAATATGCCCCAATTCTGAGTCTTTGACGTCTATGCTACACTCGGCCTGGGACTCGGGCATTATGACCCTCTGATATTTATATTTCATCTCTTCTTCGTAAGTTTGGCCTTTCCCTTGGATTTGGTAGGCCTCTCTTGGATATTGACATATGTTCTTCCAAGTTTATTTGCTGATCTGCACGAAGAAGAAGTGAGACCCAATCCAAAAAGGTTGTATTAGCCATTTGATTTTCCATTGAAGTGTTAACAGAAGAAAGAGTTAGTTATTTTGAGGCTCAGGGCGCATGGCGCATGAAAGCTGCAGGGTGCATTTTGTAAAGGGCGCGTGTTAACATTGTGTTACATGGAGACAGGATGCGCCAAAGGCACATGGATTTTTCATGTTGCATTGGGATTTGGTGCGCCCTTTGGCGCATGTATGGTTTGTGTAACAGGAACTTTTCGTGCGCCAAAGGGAGCATGGCACGGCGCACGAAGGGTCTACACAACATGATGTTGCTGTAAGGAGGGATGCGCCTGCGCCTTCAAAGCCTTGTACTTAGCGCGAATAAAGCTGATGTTGCACAGATGCTGGGTGCGCCAAAGGGGCGCAGATTTATGTGATGCAACAAGGAAGCTTGGTGCGCCATAGAGGGCGCAGAAGTTTATGATGTAGCAGGCAAGATGGGTGCGCCATTGGCGCGGATTTTAGTCATGTTGCAGGGGTGACAGATGCGCCGAAGGAAAATAGTGAACTTAATCACCCTCAGAGGGGTCTTTACATGGTTCAGATTCTCTTTCTCCTCTTCTCCTCTTTTGAAAGGTTACTTGGGTAATGAAATGGTTTAAACTAGAAGGGTTACAAACCATTGTTTCAGGATAACATCCTCTACCAGCAGATCTGGAAAGAGGGGGAGGAAAATAAGGAAAGATAGCACGGGGGGAGGGCTAGCTCAACACATGCATTTCAAAAACCAAACCAAGCAAGCACAAAGAACCAGAAAGCAAATCACATGGAAGAGACAAGAACACTTACCCGGATAAATAGTGAGAATCTTGCAAACGGGTCCACAACGTGCTGAAAATGATAGAGCGAGCAAATGACGAAGCTCGAGAGAAAAGAAATCACGTGCTTTGTGTCTGGTGAAAATGACATTTGTGGGTGCGCAAATGCATATATATATGTGAGCTAGTCATAAATGTGCCACCAACTTTATAAAGGGCACATGAAAATTACTGTCGACATAGGAAAGTATGTGCCCTTTGGTGCACCAAAGCATTTGCTAGCATGAAACTAAGCGCGCCTTTGGTGCACCAAAATTTGTGTCGTCATGAGATTATGTGCGCCCTTTGGCGCACGAAAAGGTGGCGCAACAAAAGTTTTGCCAACATGAAGGTGCATGCACCTTGGCGCACGCAGGGAAGACTCAACATACAAGGCGCACCGAAAGGTGTGTTGACACTGAAAAATATGCACCGAAGGCTTTAAAGGGGGCGCACCAAAAGTTGGTGTTACATAGTCATTCCATGCGCCCAGCCAAAAAAGACCAAAAAGACTAAGTTCAAAAACTAGATTTCGGGAAAGGGATTTTGCAACGTTTAACGCAAGGGATCCCTAACGAGGATCGGAAAAAGTTTTTTAGTATGGTTATCGGTAAAATTGCCCTTGTCAATTTTACGGGATACAGTATTTGGAACCAATTTTCATCTAACATGATCACCGAGTTAACTCCTGAATTGCTCGTTCAACTCATTTAGACCTTGCAACTTTCGTAAGGTCAATTGATTTTGTTCATCCCGAATAAACTTAAAACATCTCTTGGATTAATGTAACTGATCCAAGGCTGAGTCATAAAGATGGATAAATCCACAATTCCTCCCGAAATCAGATTGAACTCAGGTGCTAAAAAATGAAAGAAATAAAAGAGTCCAAACATATTCGACTCAGTCAAAGATCTTCAAATGCAAAGAAGATACAATCCAGATCAAGCATGACTTCACAATCAAAGGAACACGTCCTTATATAGAAGAAATCATATATCAACACTTGAGTGCTCAGGAGGAAGTAACAACAGTTCAGGGCGTTACATGCTTCCCTCCTAAAAGATTCATCGTCCCGATGATTACATATTTTGATTTACCTTCAGGTCAACCAATTTATTAGTTCACAATACAAGAGACCAATTCCATCATGAATTATTTTCTTAGATCAATGTCATGATATAATTTATTCAACCTGAATAGTGTTTGCCTCAAAGCTGGCTTACATAAAGACATGAAAAAGACAAGTTCATAATCATTTTTTTGTCAACAGATTCCATTCTGTTCAAAAAGAAAGGGAAAAGAAATTTTCATCTCTTCCAGATTTTCCCAAGTTGCACTCTCTTCGTTAAACTGGTCCCACTGGACCTTACATTGTTGTATTTCACGATTTCTCAAATGCAATTGGTGAGTTTCCAGCACTCGTGTGGGTTTAACCACGATTATTCTGGGTCTTGGACCTGCAAGGAATTCCAATTTAAAACATGTGACAAGTCTGAAACGTATTTCTTAAACAAAGAAATATGGAAAACATCATGCATGCGAGACAAAGCAGGTGGTAATGCTAATCGGTAAGCCATAGGATTGATTATTTCGACAATTTCGAAAGGTCCCACATAACGAGGTGACAACTTGGCAGCCTTGCCAAAAGTTATAGAACTCTTTCTGGGTTTAACACGAAGAAAACTTTTTCACCAAGTTCAAACTTTCGATCAACCCGCTTTAGGTCAACATAGCTCTTCTGCCTGTCCACTGCTTCTTTCAATCGTTCACGAATCATCTTTACTTGCTGTTCCATTTCAGTGAGGATTTATGGCCCAATTACCACTCTGTCCTCAATACTATCCCAACTAACAGGGGTTCTGCACTTTCTTCCATAAAGTGCCTCGAAAGGTGCCATTTTAAGAGATGAGTGATAAGTGTTGTTGTATGCGAACTCAACTAATGGGAGATACTCTTCCCATTTATACTGTTGATCCATGCAATACATTCGCAACATATCTTCCAACACTTGATTTACTCTCTCTATTTGTCCATCCGTTTCCGGATGATATGCAAAACTGAAGTTTAGTTTCGTTCCAAGAGCTGTATTAAGCGTTTGCCAAAATCTTGACGTCATTCTTGGATCCCTGTCAGATATAATCAATTTTGGTACTCCATGCAACCTGAAAATTTCATGCACGAATCTTTTGGCTAACACTGGTGAATCATCCTTTAGATTTCCAGTGATGAAATGAGCTACCTTAGTTAGTTTATCTACAACTACCAAGATAACATCATGTTTATTCCTAGACATAGATAACCCTTGTACAAAGTCCATGCTTATTACTTGCCATTTATACTGTGGTATGCTATGGGGATATAATACTCCAGCTGGGTGCATGTGTTCTGCCTTAACCCACTGACATTCCAGACAATGAGTCACAAAACCTATAACATCCTTTTTCATACCTTTCCAAAAGTATTGCTGTTTTAGATCAGCAAGCATTTTTGTGATACCCGGGTGTCTAGAAAAGGGCAAATTATGAAATTCAACTAATAGTTTCTTTCTCAAATCATTTAGCAAAGGTACGTATACTCTGTTTTCATAACGTAAGATTCCTTCATTATAAAAATGAAAACCTTTATACCTTTCATCTTTTGGTTACTGCGTTAAAGAAGTCTTGCTTTACTTGTTAAAAGTATATATCAGATTCTGAGGCACTTTTTACCTCATCTTTAAACTGAGTTCTTAATGTTATAAGAGTAGAAATGTGCTTCCTACGACTTAGAGCATCTGCTACTCTATTCTCTTTTCCTTTGATGTAGCTAATATCAAAATCATATTGAGATAAAAACTCTAACCACCTTCATTGTCTTGCATTTAGATTAGGCTGAGTGAAAATATACTTCAGCCCTAAATGATCAGTTTTCAACTCAAAAGGTTTCCCAAGTAAATAGTGTCTCCATACTTGAAGCACATGAACAATTGCAGCAAGCTCTAAATCATGAGGGGCATAATTCAGCTCATGTAACTTAAGCTTTCTACTTTCATATGCTATGACATGATCATTTTGTAACAAAACACCTCCAAGGCCTTCCCTGAAGCATCCGTTACAACTTGATAAAGTTTCCATTAAGTGCATACAGCTAACATAAGTCTTGAACTCATTTGGCTTTTCAAACTTTTAAAATTAGTTTCACACTTATCATTCCAAATAAATTTCTTATCCTTCTTCTGTAATGAAGTTATTGGTGCAGCCACTTTAGAAAAATCCTTAACAAATTTTCTATAATAACCAGCAAGGCCCATGAAGCTTCTTACTTCATGTACATTCTTTGGTGTAGGCCACTCGGTTATTGCCACTATTTTTGAAGGATCCACAGCAATTCCTTCTTTACTAATGACATGACCCAAATAGTGAACTTCAGTATCAAAGAAAGAACATTTGGATAACTTACCGTACAACTTTCTTTTTCTCAAAATTTCCAAAACTATCTTCAAATGCTCATTGTGCTCTTCGACACTTTTAGAATATATGAGAATATCATCCAAGAATACAAGTACAAACTTGTCCAAATATTCTTGAAAGATATTATTCATTAAGTTCATAAAAGCTGTTGGTGCATTAGTTAATCCAAAGGGTAAAACCGTGAACTCATAATGTCCGTACCTAGTTCGGAAAGCTGTTTTATGGATATCTTCATCTCTAATCCTTAATTGATGATAACCAGATCGAAGATCTATCTTGGAATAAACCGCTGCACCATGCATCTGATCAAATAGATCGTCAATCCTTGGAAGTGGGTATCTATTCTTAATTGTTGCTTTGTTTAACATCCGATAGTCAATACACAGCCTAAGTGTTCCATCTTTCTTTTTTACAAATATTACTGGCACTCCCCAAGGTGAAACACTTGGTCTAATCAAACCTTTAGACAAAAGTTCTTGCAATTGTGCCTTAAGCTCGACTAACTCTGTAGTAGTCATCCGATAAGGTGCCTTGGAAATAGGTTTCATTCCTGGTTTGATTTCAATAGTGAAGTCAAATTCCCTTTTGGGTGGTAAACCTGGTAATTCCTCGGAAATACATCCTTGAAACTTTGCAACAGAGGGAATCGTTTCATGGAATCACCATCTTCTTCTGAAAATTTAGATATCTTTACTGCATATAAGGTACATCCTTTGTTTTTAGCCTTTTTAAGTTGCATAGCTGATAGTTTCCTAACTAAAATTTCCCGTTTCACCCCTTGAATCTCTGCTATTTCCAGCCGATCATCTAAACATCTTATGTTCTTTTCAAAGCAGTCTACTTTTGCTTTATGGTCAGCTAACCAATTGACACTGATGACAATGTCATAGGATCCCAAAGGTGTAACATAGAGGTCAACTTCCATGGAAAAGTTAGGTAAGTCAAGGACTGCCCCAAAAAGACACATACTCACTGTATGAACAAAATTATTACCATACTATACAATCCAAGATTTATCCATTTTTCCAGCCTTTCTTTTAAGTTTAGAAGCAAGTTTACTAGAAATAAAACATTCAAGAGCTCTGTTTCAAAAAGAATAGTGAGCGGTATGCCAAATAACTTACCAGGAACTTCTATAGGTGTCACTTTCTTTTCAGCTTGGTTGTCTCTCTTTGCAACATATATCTTATGCTACTCAAGTTACGATCATCCTTCTTTAAAGGGCACCGATTTGCGTAGTGGTCTTTGCCATAATTATAATGAAAGCCTCCTACGGGTCCCTTTTTAGGCTCAAAATTACTTCAGCCTTAAAATTATCACGTTTTCCTCCATAGGATTACGCCCATTGTTATAATTTTTGGCAAAACTATCCTTACATTTCCGAAGGCTTATTCGCTATCGTTTTCTTACTATTATCCACTAGAAACTTACTTCTGTTTCCAAACTTTTTTCATGGCCCTTTCTTGGGTGCAAGTGAAGTTGAAGAAGGGTTTGCAATCTTCTTCTACACTTCCTCTTTATGAGCAGAAATAGCCTTTAATTTCTGTTCTTTTCTTATGGCTTTTTCAACAACCCCTTCCATAGTGGTTGGGCTGTGAACATCAACCTCTCCTCCTATCATAGGATTCAGTCCCATGATAAATTTCTGTATTATGAACTTCTCGTCAGTTTGATACTACGGTACGTACTTGAGGAGTTTTGTAAACCACTCCTAGTATTCAGTTACAGTTAGCTTTCCTTGAGCTAAGTTTTGGAATTCTGTCATTTTCTGATCATAGAAAAGTTGTGGCAGCCAACGTTGCCTAAAATAGCCCTTAAATTGATCCCAAGTAATATTGGTCTCATCAATATTTAGCTCCGCTTTACGGCTGTCCCACCATGAAGATGCTTTGTGGGAAAGATGATAGGCTTCCCAAATAGCTTTGGTTTCCTCCGAGAAGTTTCTTATTGCAAAGTACTTCTCCATTTCACTGAGCCAGTTCTCAGCTCCATCTCCTAATGTGGTGCCATCATATTTAGGTGGACTTATCCTTTTTATATCATTAGTGAGTTCCGCTGCCAACCTGGCCCTTTTGTTTTCTGGTTGGACAGGTACATTTTCAGTGTTATTACCAACACCCACATTGGGGTTGTCCTCAGGAGGTAGCTGATTGTCGTTACCAGCTTCTTCATCCTCCTCATTTCCCATTACTTGCTGTTCAAGTACAGCCAAATGATCTCTTGTGTCCAATAGGGCAGCAAGGATCTCATCAAGTTTTTGGGTTGTTGCTGCCCCTTCCTCAGGTGGAGCATTATCCGCAACATTCCCCCTTGTTCTAACCATTTTCTGTTACAAGAAAATTCAGGTTTTTATTAGATTATGGACACAATAGGTCCAAGAGCTGCAACCTTCAGCTCTGATACCAAGATGTAACATTCCCATTTTAATACATTAGAACAAGAGATTTTTTTTTTTTTTGATAAGTGCTTCCTAGTTCTAAATACATAATTTAGAACTCACAGATCAAACAATCATTCTCATAACAGATAACCATATGCAGCTGTAATGACTCGGTGTACCACCGATCTATTCATTCCATGACTCGGTGATCTACCGATCTATTCATGAGTATCATAGAGTTGGCGTTTTTATCTTAACACTTCACTCTTGCGGTTTTCTTCCCTAATCTAGGATTTCAGAATGCTCTATCCAAGGAACCTATCTGAATAATTGTTACCAATATTCATCGGCATCTCGTTCCTCAGACTAGGTGACATAGGACAACGCAATCAGCAGCTTGCGATACTTTGGCCAAAGATTTGAAACATACTGTTCATGTCTCGTATTCCTTGACGCATACTCATCAATCTAAAATACATCCTTCACCCCACTCCAATGTTATATAGAATGTCTTACACCGACTCGTCTTCGGCCCCCTCTATCCCAATTCATTCACTCAGAATGCAGATTAATAACATGACAACGTTATAAGGATGCTCTCGAGAACTAGGGATAAGTGACACCTTTGGGTGAACCCTAGTTAACCACTGTGTGTCAAGGTACCCGAGTCTCCAAGGGAAGCCTCATAACATGACCATGTTCCTAACCAGTCCCAGAGTAAAAATTTGTTCAAGTTAAAGGTGTAAATCTTAAAGATCAATGCAAAGGGTGTCGCCAAAGGTCACCTGCATTGTTGTATCCCGAGAAGATCCTAATCTTCTCGGAGGTACAACCTTACAGTTGACATGTGTCGACATCCTACAAACCACCTCGAAAATATTTACATAACTTCAAAGAGTTCCTTAAGTTAAGTTGAAATTGAATTACAGACCCTCCTAACAAGGTAGTCTTTTCCCAACCTAGAGTTCCACACCCATGAGTTGCCTTACTTAATTAAGATCCATTTCACAGAGAGAAGTTTAATAGATTGGCGATCTCGTCAAGGAGTTCATTGATTCATAATAATCTTAATCAATGAAATTGGGCAGTAGCCCTAAGTCCTCTCATAAGGATGCTAACTAAACCCCTATAAGTTCATATCAGTTCCCAAACTGAAATATATCTTACTATTTGTTATTAAGATATAGTGATTAAAAATCATCAGTTACTTTGTCTTGACTTAGGTTATGGATAGGAAGTAATAGATTACTCTTCCTACTTCAGCTACCTATTGAGATGTAGTTTAATCTTAACTTCCCATAAACAGTGGACCAATTTTCCAATCTAGCCTTATTCACAACATAAAAGAATTACTAATCATTCACGAAGTACATAATGTTTACAAGGTCTACTTAGAGAATCCAAATAACTCTAAGGTATAAAATAATAAAAATGCACTTAAAATCAATCAAACCTAAGAAGATCAATTCCATCAATTAAAAATACAGCCGCATAAGTAACATCCTTTTCCCTTTTCATTTATCTCCATTCCATACAATTACAACTTATGCACTTGGCACATCTTGGATACAATACTCAACAAGTAAAAAACAACTTTTTCTTACTATGGTACAATTAGAGATATCAAATAGGAATTCATCATAAAACCAGATTAAACAATCGAACATCATATCGAGATCCGCATGCCTTTATTAATTACAATGTCCATCTCGTAAATTTTTTTTAGCAAGTCGATTACGAGGAACCGAGCATGATAAGCACTAATTCTTAAAACAATTGCATTCTACCAATTGCTCTCATTAAACAACCTGTTTAAATGAAATCATTTCATCAAATCCTTAAACATGAATTAGGCTAATCATCTTTCTACAATTCTAACATGACTATAACGCATAACTCATATTATAGCTGCCAATTAAACCTAAATATTTTTCAGATGACTCATCATAAATATTAGAGACTAAGAAGAACAAAATGAATCCAAAACATCCATCCATCTGAATCCCAAGGACAACAATAATCCAACAAATTATTCCATTCAAAAATGAATATCCTATCAGTTCGTGTATCCAACAAGTATGTTTTTAACAATTCCACAAAGGTAGATTATAATATCCAGCAAGCTCAACTGACGGGGTTCCTTTATAATCATAACATTATTTCAATGGTATTTACAAGTATACAAACTTATACTGCAATACTATTTTTACCAGTCCCTACATACAATTTAACAGTCTATTCTTCTTATGCCTGTACCGTAGAGTTCACATAAGGATACAAAAGAAGAAAGCACTCATAGTTTCTAGACAAGGAGAGAATATCTTCTTATTCCTACAGTTATATATATCAACATATACTTTACAACTAGGAGAAGGAAACAGAGGCAATCAGATTTCTATTCCAATCATGTTCAGGACTGTACTGACTTCTCAAGAATAATGCTAATACATTATACGCATGCGACTAAATCAGTCGAGATCACAAGAAGAAACTATAGTTCCATCAAAATTCAATTATAAAATCACCTGTAGCTATTAAGCAATACAAGAGCTCTCGCAAACAAGCAATAATCAATAAACCAACCAAATTAGACCCAACAATTCTTTCCATGTCATTCTTCAAATATGAAATTACCCAATGCCAACGCCTGACATGGCACAGTTAGGAACTCATTATCTCAGTCAAACAAGAGACAAGGTAATATCATAAACAGAAGTCGAAACCATATACAAACCCAACAAACATTTCAATGGAGTTGAATCCCTAAACAAACACAACAACATTTCTCTTTTGAGTCGAGTCTATAAAAACATAGCACATTTACAACTAAGTCGAATTCATAAATAAACACAACAAAATTTTTGACCGGGTCGGATTTTATATGTATACACAGCAACATTTTAACTGAGTCTAATCCCTACGAATATACAACAAGGACTTTTAACAGAAGTCGAGCCAACACACAAACACACCAAGGACTTCAACACAAGTCATAACCAACAAGTATTCATGGCAAAGGCTTCGACAGTAGTCGAAATCAAGAAAGATAATCATAACAACATTTCGACTCCAGTCGAATCAATAAGTACTCACATCAAAGGACTTACATCAAGTCAAGATCAAGAAAGATAATCACAAGTAACATTTCGGCTGCAGTCGAATCAATAAGTATTCACAATAAAGGACTTACATCAGAAGTTGCATTCACATGAGAATACAGGACTTACATCGAAGTTGCATCGAAGTTGCATTCACATGAGAATCAATAAGTATTCACAATAAAGGACTTACATCGAAGTTGCATTCACATGAGAATACAACAAGGGCTCCAACAGAGTCATTTCCAACAAGTACTCACAACCAGGCTTCGATAGAAGTCGAAATCATACAAAAACATTTCAAGGACTCCAACAGAGTCATTTCCATATATAATCCTTGCAACCATTTCACGAGTCTAACCAAAATGAAAAACACAGCAAGATATTTCAACAGTAACGAATCCATATATACACTCAAAGCAAGGATTCAACAGAATAAATGAACTAGCATGAAAACACAACAAACATTTCATATAAGAATGCTGAATCCAAATGTACTTTCAGCAAGGATTCAATAGAATAAATGAACCAGCATGAAAACACAACAAGATATTTCATACATTGCTACCATTAAAACCAACTGAACCAAAAATCATCTGAACATAGTTGTTCTAATGAAATTGTTTGAAGGAAAGCAAGATTTTTAAAATTTAGGACCTATCATGCCTGATAGTGTCACTTAAAAATCCGAAGAAGACCTCTGAATGTGCTTGCACCTTCTATTCTTCTTCCACGATAGATTAAACAACAATAATTTGTTACCTTCATGCCTTATAAACTTTCCCCGATAGAGAAAGGAGATAGATATTCTCATAGTTTCCATGCAACACAGAGTAGACTGGTTCGAAGAACCAGTGATCAAGCAGAGAGAAAAATGGAACGCATGGAAAACCAAACAACCAACAAATTTTCCTTTTGCATGCCTTCCCAAGCAATGCGCTTGGGAACCGAAGTTCATCAATAGCATTAACTCCCATATTCCCACCTATTCTCCATTGCCACCGACCACCAAAGTTGGTGATTGCCAATTGAAAACAAACAACCATTCCCAAATTTGGTGAGACCGCCACGTCAGGTCACAATAGCCATTTGCAACCTCCGCCAAATCCCAAGTCCTGCATCCTTATCCACCTCATAAATGCCATAGAAACCATCGCCCATGACTTGCGCCCCTTTATAGGTCCCCCTCCATCCATTATCATTAGTTAAGATAGGTTAGAAACATAGGTAGATCATAAGGTAAGACATTAGTCTTACTTCATAGTGCTAGGTGTAGCTAACCTTAGGAACATTTAGCTTATAGTTTAGGGCTAGGTTAGATTAATAATAATTTAACCAATAGGTTATAGTTTAGGTTAAGGTTATTAACCTTAACGAATCTAGTCTAGGTCTCCCAAGTAGGACCGATCAAGATCGAACCAAACAGGTAAAACATCCTGTAAAGGATCCTATCTAGTATTGCTAATTAAGCTTACTGTATACCTAGGAACATCTTACCTGGCTTAAGGTCTAGGCCTTCCCGATGTTACGGTATTTGGAACCGATTTTCATTTAACAAGATCAGCCTGAGTTAACTCCTGAATTGCTCATTCAACTCATTCAGACCTTGCAACTTTCGTAAGGTCAATAAATTTTGTTCATCATGAATAAACTTAAAACATCTCTTGGATCAATGCCACTGATCCAAGGCTGAGTCATAAAGATGGATAAATCCACAATTCATCCCGAAATCAGATTGAACTCAGGTGCTAAAAATGAAAGAAATAAAAGAGTCCAAACATATTCCGACTCAGTCAAAGATCTTCAAATGCAAAGAAGATACAATCCAGATCAAGCATGACTTCACAATCAAAGGAACACGTCCTTATACAGAAGAAATCATATATCAACACTTGAGTGCTCAGGAGGAAGTAACAATGATTCGGGCGTTACATCCAAACTGCTCATGGAGGGCTATACATAATGGTTCCAATTTTGGATAGAGCACGAAGCAAGGCTCTGAACCATTGTAAAGCTTTCCCTTTGAATGAAGATGCCAGCAGTTTGACAGCAACTTGCATCTCATCAATCTCATGGATTATACAAATATTAGCAATATCCTTGACATGATCACCAGGAGTGGTCTGATTCTCTCTAGTAAAGTATGGAATGTTCTTTAGTGCTACAACTGGGATTGGATTTTGTGCATTGAGAGCAAGTGGGCTGCTACCAGTGAAATTGACATATGGGTTGTGTTGTGCCATTCTAATTGGCCTTAGAACCCTTGTTGATTGGATGAAAGGTCTACTAGGTGGAGGAGTTGATAGAGTTCTATTTGGTGGAGATGGAGACCTTTGGATTCTTCTTCCTCTTGGTCTTCTTCTTGGAGATAATTGCAGATACTCAAACAATACTTCTTCTTCTCCAACTCTTGACCTTGTGGTGATTCTTCTCATGAGTTTTCAAGTCTCTTGACCGCTAAAAC
Organism: Taxus wallichiana var. yunnanensis; assembly: GCA_018340775.1. Taxonomy (NCBI): domain Eukaryota; kingdom Viridiplantae; phylum Streptophyta; class Pinopsida; order Cupressales; family Taxaceae; genus Taxus; species Taxus wallichiana. Next base: position 313,331,837 of record CM031236.1, read on the forward strand.
CAGCGATTCTTCTTCCTTGGAGTCCTTTGGATGTGCAATTTAGGGATCTTTTAAGCAAGAAACTTACAAAAATGCACATCAATTTTGTTTCAATGAAGATGAAGACCTCATAGGCCCCAGGCGTGCCAAAAGCTGTTAGCCTAAATTAGCAACACCCTTGGATGTTGATCATGTTTCTAGTTTGACATTTGGACATCTAGTGTGATTACACAACATTGAATCTTTTCCCCAAGTGTGGGACTTGTAAAAGTGGGAAAAGAATCTCCAGATTAGAGGCTGGTTCCTCAACTCCTTTGTTCAAGTGTGCATAACATTCTGTAGAGAGTTTACCTATGACTTAATTAGATCTTGCTAAGGAGACAGGGTTGATAAAATGCAAGAATAAACTTAGTCTAAATGAGGTGATGCACCAAAGGTGTAGTAGACATTTTCTACTGCAAAACATGCACAATCCACAAGAAAATAAAGCACAAGACATGCGAAAATTGCCAAAATGTAATGAGAGATCGGAAAAATGATAAACATATGAAAGGATTGAGAAGATTTTAATCACAGAGCACACATTATCATTCCAGTCCATCTGATGCATTACAATGGCCAAGAGGCAAAAAGAGATGTTGTATTTGCATGAAAAGGTAAAATATCCACAAATATATTAAAAAAGGAAGAAAAGGGACGTTGCAGAGCTAAAAGAATGTCCCACTATTTTAAAAATGAGCCCATCACGGCTTCTTACAATGCCCATTCGAGCTTAGGAGAGAGAAACATGAGAAAACATGAGAAAGTTTTTAACCACCAACCAAATTCATAATAAACAACATGGGCATCCTTAAAATTCCATTCCCTGATGTTTTTGACCATGCTGGGAGAGAATGCGAGCCATGTTGCATTAAAAATGGTGGTTGAAATGTCATTTTTGTTCATTTCCACATGCCAGAGGTGTTTTCCAATTTTCTCCTCCAAACTCCACCAAAACACAAAATTTACCCTAGAATCATGTAGATAATTTCACCAGATTTCCATTGATATAAAGAACGCCCAAAACCGAGCTCTGGATCGAAATTTATGCCCATTTGAAAATTTAGGGAAAAATAGGGCCGAAAATGGTTGGCGGGACAAAATTTTAAATTTTCCCACTTTTTACATTTGGGAAAATTTCCCCAAAATCTCCACACCCTACCATCCTGGTGCCACATGGCATGATTTGATTGGTTGCGGGCTTTTCCTGCTTCATTTTCCATTGCTTCGGCCTTTGGAAAATTTTCCAAAAATTCCCCGCCAGCTACATGACCCGAGGACACGTGGCATGATGTGATTTACCGCGGGCTTTTGCTCTGTCTTTTCCGTCACTGTTGACCATCTTCCTAAGCTAGACACTTGGTAGAATCCTATTGGGTGCGGGCTGTCTTCTTCATTTCTCCTGCGGGCCTGTCTTACAATTTTTTTGTCGCCACGTGGACACGTGGCATAATTCCATTGGCTCGGGCTTTGGGGGCGGGTTTTCCTTTTGAAAATTTTCTTTGATTTTGTTTTGGGAAAAAATCCCAACTTTCCCCCGTGCCCTACCATCCTAGCCACATGACACGATCTCATTTGTTGCGGGCCTTGGGGCAAAAATTTAACTTTGCGCCCTTGCCAAACACTTTGCCAAATTTTCTATCTTCCTCCGCGGCCCGCCAATTCTTTGCTGACGTGGCATGCTCTGATTGGCTTGGGCCTTCCTTGGGGATTTTTTCCATGGCACCAATACTTAGGAAAAATTTAAAAATTTCTCCCACCTCCGCCACTCCTTTGGCCTAAGGACACATTGCATAATGTTATTGGATGCGGGCCTGGCGTCGAAAATTTTGTTTGTGCCAAACCGTGGGAAATTTTTCCAACTTCTTTCCCTTGGACACGTGGCACGATCCTATTCGCCGACGGGCCATCGGGCCAAAAATTCCTTTCTGAATTTTTCCAACACTTGGTAAAAATTTCAAGTTTACCTCCGCCTCCGCCCTTCCGAGGACACGTGGCCTCATCTTATTGGCCTAGGCTTTTCTAGGGAAAATTTCCCACAAAAACTCCGCTTGAGCCATAACTTCAAAAATACATGGAGTTAGGAAGAAAACTTTACCTTTCTAGAAAGCTGAGAAAGAGCTCTATCTAATGGTGCCATTTCTAGAAGGTTTTGAGTGCCTAAAAGATAAAAATTATGAATGAGGCACAAGAGAGGAAAGAATAAAGGGAGTTAGCCACAAAATGAGCAAGGGGCTCATTTTTGATAATAGGTACTCATTGTTGTTTATCTTTGAAACCTGAAGGAAGTTATATTTTTTCTCTCTCTTCCTATTATTCTCTTCTATTATTCCTCCTTGCATGAAATCGACCTGTTTGGTTGTGTTAGTTGAAGGATATTACTGAGTAGATAGTTAGAGGAAATATCTTCTTTTCCTTTTTCCCCTTAACAAATACTTGCTAGGGAGGTAAGGATGTTGATGTGTGACTACCTTTAGGTGTATGTAATGGAAATTATGCTTTACAAAACTTGTTGATGATAAACATGAGACTTAGGCTAGAGTTGGCTTAAATTTGAATGATATATATTAATTGGGAAACTATTAATTTTGGATGTTGTTGGTTCTTCCTAAATCTTGTCGTAGAGAATGAATGTGCTTGGTTCTAGTTATTGTTGATAAAGTACATTAATGTTGAACATAGGAGATCATTGCTTCTCAAAAGTGTCCCTATTATTAGTAGATCATTAAAGTTATTACCTCTCTTGATTAGGATTGAATGAATCAGGAAATGAACTATAGATAACTATAGTAAGAATGAGGTAAGTAATTTAGATTAAATATTACTTATCTAATGTACACTTATGGTAAAATCATTGATTGAAGAGTGCTGATTTGATCATGATCTTTACTTAATGAAATGTGGTTGTGCACTCTGTTCTTCTTTTTATGATCCTTATTCTTTATGAAGTATCTAGCTGAATTGCTTTACTTGTTTCGTAAAAGAAGAGTTCTTTTTATGAGACAGTTAGTTGAAAGAACATCATTTTAATGTTTAGTGCTTATCATGCTCAGTTGTGGTGACCCATGATAGAAATTTTTGTAGATGGATTCCATAAGTGATAAAAGAGGAAAAGTTATTTTATGATGCTTCTTATGTTTACCTAAAAGTTGGATCTTTTATGAGGAATTATGATTCTCACTGAAATGTAATTAGCAAGGGAAAATTTGTAATTCTTACTTAAGTTTATTAATGTTGATTGGCATGAAAGATGTCTGAAATTTTAGACTTGTAAAATGTGTATTTACTTGATGAATGGAAAAAGGATTGAGTGATATTTGTACTTGATGTGTCATTCTCTTTGGACGTACTACAAGGGAATTTGTAAAATTATCCCTATTCTCTTGTAAACATATCTATTTTGAATCATTCTAGTTGGACTCAAATGAAATAGATAAAAAGGGAATTAATACTCTATTCTTTATTAAATGTAACTTTTAAGTTGGCTTGCATAGATGAACATTCAACTAGTTCATTATGGTATATTAGTTGACATTAATAGAAGAGTAATTTACTTACGATTTCTAGTATAAAGTAAATGGTTGCAATGAACCCTAACTAATTTAAGTCAAAGGAAAGACAAACAACATGTAGGGATAAGCATGCCGTTAAGACCTCTTTTGAGAATCATACTTAAATGAGATTCGGAAGGAAGAAGGTATACTCCTTGTTAAATCAAAAATCAGAATAAGATAACTGAAAACGAATAAATACAGATATAATAAATAGAATTCATTATAATGAAGTCTATTATTAAGGAATCTAAATCTAAATTCAATCATGCTTAAACTTGATTAAGCTAAGTAAGATAATCTTACTATTGGTATGTTGATTTTGTTTATAAGTCTGAATCTTAAAATAAGATACCAAGGATGAAACACAAACCTTCGGGAAGAGGGATTGGTTGCATATTTATCTACATGTCAATTGTAAATCATTTATGGCTGGCAACCATAATGATCAAAGAAATTAAGAATCAACAGGGTTGCTGAATTTAAATCTTAATTAAGAAGATAAGTAAGTGTTTAACTTCTTATCTAGATATGTACCTCCAGATGGAGTGATTCCATAGGATGTTGGTACATGCCAACTGTAGTACTTGTGTCATCATGAAGACTGGGGTCTTCATGAGGATACAGTGTTACAGCTGACACGTCGCAACACCCTTCCGAATTGGACCATCTAGATCTACATAAACTTGGACTTGGCCTTAGTTTTACTCTAGGTCAGTTTAGGGGCATGCTTTTGTATAGGGGGTAACTCACGATGACTAAAGGTAACTAGACACATGCAATCGACCTATGTTGATTGAGTATGTCTATGTACCCTTAGTCACCGCGAGTGATTCTCTATACCAACCCATGTTGCTAACCTAGGTTAAGGTTAAACCTTGGACAAGTGGATTGACAGGAGTCAGTAAAGACCATTCTAGATAACAAATGAAGTGGGGTGAAGGACGTATTTTGTTTGACGAGTATGCCGTCTAGGAATATGAACATGCACAACATGTGAAAATATTTGGCCAAAGTATCACAAGCTGCTAGTTGCGTTGTCCTAAGTCACCTAGTTTAAGAAGTAGGATTTTAGATGAATATTGGTAACAAATATTCAGATAGGCCTCTTAAATGGAACACTTCAATACCCCCAAAAAAAGGGGGTAAGAGAACCAAGTATACTTAGTATACGATACATTGAGTTAACATGAGAGATCGGTAAGAAACCGAGTCATGAAATGAGAGATTGATGAAACTTTGAGTCATGAAATGAGAGATCGCAGTTCATCGAGTCATTACAATTGCATATGGTTATCTGTTATGAGATTGATTGGCATGGAATGTGTGTTCTAAATTATGATTATTTGGAACAGAGAAAATTATTTAAAAACTTGAAATGTGTGTTCTAAATCATGATTATTTAGAACAAAGAACACTATTAAAAAATAAATAAAATAAATTTCCTTGTTTCTAAAGCTTTAAAATGGGAATGTTACATATTCTTTCAATTTTGCAAAGGCATCTTGACATTGAGGTGTCCATTTAAACTAGACATCCTTTTTAAGAAGCTGGTTGAAATGATGGCACTTATCTGCTAATTGAGAGATGAAGCGACAAATAGACTGTATTTTTCCTTGTAGGCCCCTTAGTTGTCAAAGTTTATGAGGAGGTGGCATATCTATTATAGCTTTGACCTTGGTAGGATCCACTTCAATTCCTCTTTGTGAGACAATGAATCCTAGAAGTTTCCTTGAAGTGACACCAAAGACACATTTTTTTGGATTAAGGAGAACCTTGTACTCCCTTAACCGCTCAAATATACACCTAAAAATTCTTTGGATGATCCACCCTAGTCTTTGATTTAGCAAGAATATCATCGACATAATCTTCCATTATGTCATGAAGAAGGTCATGGAAAATAATAGTCATGGCACGTTGATAAGTTGCACCAACATTTTAAGGCCAAAAGGCATGACCTTGTAACAAAATATCCCCCATGGGGTTGTAAAAGCTATTTTATCGTTGGTCTTCTTCAACAATTTGAATTTGATTATACCTGGAAAATCCATCCATAAGGGATAAAATATCATGGCCACAGTAGAATCCATAATCATGTCAATATAAAGCAAAAGGAAATCATCCTTAGGACATGCCTTGTTAATGTCATGGAAATCTATATAAATATGGATTTCGGGGTCTTCTTCACAACTGTTACCATATTAGATATCCACTCTGAGTAGTCAATGTACCGTATGAAGCCTGCATCCAATAATTTTTATATTTCAGCCTTAATAAGCAATGCAACCTTGGGATGCATTTTACGTAGTTTTTCTTGACAGGTTTAGCATATGGGTGCACCACAAGGTGATGAACCACAAGAGAAGGATCAAGGCTGGGCATATCTTTGTAAGACCAAGCGAATACATCCTAAAACTTGGTTAGAAGTGTTTCACTAATAAGTTGCATAGGTATGAGAAAAGGTAAGGGCGAGGAGGAATACCTGTGAATGAAGGTGGAAGGTAGAGTGCACACGTTTTGATTTCTCAATATAGTGCTGATTGTGAGAAATTAGTTTTTGCTAGGAGGAACTACTGTGAGTGCAAACCAATACCACAAGAGGAATATTAAACAATATATGTCTGTGGACTATTTAGCGTATGCTAGATCTAGGAAGTGGGCTACTTTATAGATGATTTGTTAATCCTTTGTTTAACACAACTTAATGCAAGAAATAACGTAAACCAATAATATCCTACTATAGTTGATATGATTTAGGTGTCTCATTCAAGTACAATAAGAAAATATAATCTAACAAGATAGGTTATGATCAGATCTAGAAGTTAGACACGTAAATAAGGTGGTTGGGACATGTCAGGGTTAAGTTTTGAGTGGTTTGGATTATTTGGGTGAATGTTATTGAGGTTTTATTACAAGTAGACTTACCGGATATAGAATATGATGTTTGTCTAGTGTGACTAATGCCATTTAGGAGGAAACCGATGGCGGTTTAGGTTAACGGCATCGGTAGGTTTGGGTTGATAGAGACTCAATAAACTTTGGTTTTGATGTTTCTATGTGATTGCACAAACAATAGAAAAATAATGGTGAGGTTGATGATAATGTGTGAAATAATCGAGAGATGTTTGGAGTCAAGTATGGAGAGCTGGGAGGTTGTAGGTGATTAGGTGGAGGATTGGTAGGAAGGTGAGAGGTGATGAGATGCAAAGGAGACTAGGACTCCCAAATAGAGATAAAGAAACTGATCTAAATAAGTATGGAAAGATGAAAATCCAAATGTAATTACTTGTACTTGTAGACCTAGTGGTTGGATGGAGGTGATGGTTGATTAGTTGAATTGGTGGTCGATTACCATGGCCATGTTTCTAAAGCGTTACTATGAAGTGCTTGACCTTGAGATCAGATGCATGGTGTTGGTTCAGGATGTCTAGATGTGCAAGAGTGCTTTAGTGCATTTGCATGCAAATATATCTTCTCTAAACTCAAATAATTCTTACAACCTCTGGAACAAGGTTACCAAAGTGAATATAAGGTAAGCGATAATGGTTTAGGGTGACCAAAATTGGTTTTTGGGTTGACCAACATCGGTTAAGGCGGGATATCCTAGGTTACCAAAATAATAGATCTTGGCTATCTTTTGGCCATTTTTGATCCATTGTTTCATGTGGTTAGAAGAAGAATAGGCATTTAGTGTTAGGGATAGACTAAGTCTTAGTTAGTTATGGTAAGTAGATATTGAGACCTAGTTAAAAGGAAACATGTCAAGAATAGGTCTATGATGAGGTGTATAGGTGATGTGGTGGGGTGAGGTGTCTAGGTGAGGTTGAAATTAATTTAATTAAGGTATTTATTAATGAATATTCTAAGAATGGGCATTAATTTAACTATAGGTAATTAAATTAATATACATGTGGGGTGAAGAGGGAGTATAACCCAAATTTGGTGTCTACATTTTGCCCCCTTTTTGTCGCGTAGCTTGTATTGGTAAGTGATGCTAAAAAAATAGGAAGTCGTTGCCCCATGTGTGGGTGAAGGTGATCCCTTTCAAACTAGGAACTGATGAGGTGTAATATGGAATTAGTGAGTGGTTTGATAAATGTGTAGTTGGTAGAAGTGAAGGTAGGTGGGGAAGGGTATGAGCACTATGGGAAAGGGTGATGGTTAACTCGGGTAATAAGTAATAGGCCGGGTTCAAAATTGGGTAATGGGTAATGGAAATCAATACACACACACATATAGATTGCAACATGGTACCAAGTTGAAGAGCTTGCAAAATCTACATCATCCAAGGTTTAGGTTTATCTAAACAAGGGTGAAGTGATTAAGGTATCAAGGCATAAGATATGGTTAGAAAAGATAACGTAGGTCAAGTTCGGGAATGTTTAGGTATGTTCCAAAGTACACCAAAGGTTTTCTTGGGGATAAACAACATGAAAATAGGAAAGGTATGGTTGTTAAGATAAAACAACATAGGTAACAGCATCACAAGGTATAATGAGTACATAAGGTCAATGGTCACACCAAGTAGGTTTGATTCAAACAAATAGGTCATGACACGGGTAAGGCCAAGGTATATGTAAATAACAAATCCCTGAGATGTAACTAAGAAATGCGTAGGGGTAGCTAGGGCTTATAGGTTTAATAGGTGTTGTAAGTATGGGGAGTGTTTCAATAATGGTATAGGGAAATGATGAGTTAAAGCCAAAATGTGAAAAATGACTAAAAATTATAGTAGTAGGTAATATGATGTGGTTAAAACTTAACCGATGTTGGTTTGGTATGACCGACATCGGTCATGGTGGGTTAGGGTTAATAAAAAGGAAAATTCCACTTTTTATGGAATCATTTGTCATTTGCCAATTGTAGAAAATGATAGAGGAGAGGTGGAAAGTTGGAAAGTGATAGAATGAGACAAAGAGATGAGTTGGCAAGCCTCATAGCGGGTGATTGGCATTCGGTAGGTGGGTCCATGAGATCGGTCGAGTGATTCAATTGGTTGTGAGGTGGGGAGTTGATTTGGTGATGGAAGAGGTGGGAGAGGGTTGGGTGGACCATTGGTGTAAGTGGCCAGATGTACCACCACGTCGATGGCACCAAGATGAGGTAGGATTTTATCCAATCTACACATTTATTGTTGAAATAGTTTGTTGAAATCTGGTGGGGTTGAAATGTGTTTGGGTAGGGATTTTAATTGGAATTTATAAGTAAAATGAATGGAATGGGGTGGGTGGGAAGTCTAATGTATTGTAAATAGGGGGGAATGAAGCTAGGGAAGGTTTGGGTAGGGTAGGGTAGGTGTTTTTAGGGTGAATGTGTTAATTTTTGAAAAGTAGGGTAGGGGTTTGTGGATTTTAACATCATGTGGTGGACTCGACAATGGTTAAGGGTTGGTCAACATCGGTTGGATTTGGTCGACATTAGTCAAGTATCGGTGACCGATGTTGGTTATGATGGATTGATGCTAGTCAATAGTGATGGATGTTGGTCATCTCTAGGGTAAAATAGGTCAATAAACGAGATAGGGTGGGAGGGAAAGATAGGCAATGAGATATAAAGGCAGGTTTATTGAGAATGGGTAGGGTAATAGGTAAAAATAGGTACGAGTGGAGGGATGTGAAATTGGGATGGGGAAAAGGGGTAGTCTTTAGGGTTGGGATGTGGTTACGGGGTAGTAAGTAGTAAGGGTCTTGAATAGGTTGGTTGGTTAAGAGATATGTTGGGTATGGTCAAGGTTTAACAAAGTTGTGGTTTGTTGGATGTAGGATAGGGACAAGTTTGGGGATGAGAGACAAAGTACTACCTTTGTTGCTAGTAGTACGGTCGAGTGTGACCATAGAGGAGTGGAGGCACATGACAGACGTTGGCATGATTGAGATTTGATGCTACAGGTATATAGTTTGAGAGTCGAGCTTGATGGTCACACTCATCGATAGATGGGATTCAACAACCAATACATTCCACCTACCAATGGGCGAGATCACTGTCACCTTGGAGGATGTATACAGGATCCTATGGCTACCTATAGTGAGAGAGTAGGTTTATTCTATTTTTTTAGAGGCATCAGAGGAGATGATGTTGGCAGTGTTTGGAGAGGGGATGGTGGAGATGAGGTACCATAGTGCCACCTTGAGCTATGGGGACATGTATGCGGCCCATCCGCAGGAGATGAGTTGGTTGTCCTGATCATGGAGGCAATGTGTTGCTTTGCGTTGCCAAATGTAGAGGGTGGGAGATTCCCACGAGCACTAATGAGGGTTTTACATGACATGATGGAGGATAAGACCCATTTTTCTTGGGCACCAACATTCTTGGTGCAATTATACAAAGACATATGGGCATATGGGAGGCTACAGAGGTTAAATTTGTGTTATACCTTTCTTCTTCACTGCTGGGCATATAAGCACATCATATGTGTGCATCTAGTTGGTATGCCCCATCCTGATGCATTCGATGCGGGCTTGGTTTGAGTTAGCTATAGGCATTGGGTGTATGCTAGGGGAGAACACATGGATTTTAGGGATACACATGATGTGGCATATTATAGGTGCATACTAGAGGGGTTGTTAGGAGTTGACATCATTTAGAGGATGTAAGTTGGCTTCACTTCATCCAGGCACATGGGAGTTGAGTTGGATGAGCTAGAACTTATCAGATGGATTAAGGGATTTCGTGCCGACAAGCACAAGATGATACCCATTGATAGGGTTAGATGACAGTTTGAGCTTCCTAGGATGTGCCTCCACCATTCCCACTAGTACAAGAGAGATGACGTGGAGAGGCCTATGGCTCTACCAAAACCGACGATGCCGATTGGGAAGGAGGAGAAGGCGGTGGACCGTAGATTGATGACGCTAGGGTTACAGACATATACAAGTAGTGGTGGGAAGCATAATTATGGCTAACACCACCAAGGCCAGGGAAGCCTGGCTTAGCCATCATTATGGTTCAAAGGGACACATTACAAGGCAGGTGGCTACCCTTTTGATAGAGTGCGAGTAGTGCAAGGACAACTTACAGGTTCAGAGGCACATGTTGCCATGTTACATAAATAGGTGGTAGCCTTATAGGCCTAGGTTACATAGGGGTAGGTACCCGCACAAGGTGGGGATGGTGATGGGGGATAGGTAGCCACCTTAGAGGTGCATGCATCGAGGTCTGCGCAGGGTCGGTTGGACACTACACAGGCTCATATTATGGTCCTACTGAGCCCAGGTCACAACATATGCATCCTCATAGGCCCAGGAATAGGGTCACATTTTAGCAGGCGATGTAGGGGACATGGTCCCACGGTATAGGGATGAGGGTAGAGTTTACATGGATAGGGGTAGAGGCCATTATTAGTAAGACAGAGCTAGTAGGTTACTGTGAGACCTATGACACCACCAAATATAGTGTCAATGGTGAGATTCAGGATTCCCTGAATGAGGCTAGATACTATGAGGATCACGTGACTAATTCCAGGATAGATGTCCGCCCTATGCAAAGTACATGGCACATCAGGCCTTAAGTGAGAGGATGCAGATTCCACACACAAAGTATAGAGAGTACAGGGGGGTGGTGAGCCCTAGAGATAGGGTCGAGGATAAGGCTACTAGTTCACGTAGGCTGACCTAGACTATAGACCAGACGAGGTTAAGAGACGCTAGAACCATGGAGGGTGGAGAAATGGTGGTAGGGTTGGGATGGAGGAGAGGAGGAGGAGATATATGAGACCAACCTAAACATTAGATGGGCTGATGATTGATGCCTCTATTCATCATCATTTTTATTATTTTTTATATATACTGGCATGTGTTCCAATGATAGTGAGGCTATACACGAGAGTTTTGACTTTTTGGAGACTTTTTTGATCATATACCTACGTGCAGCCAAGATGGTGAGGCTTTATATGAGAGTTTTGAGAGACTTATATTATTTTGTATCAATGTATAGTTGATGGATACACAAAATTTTATTTATAGATGGTGAGATCGATGGTTATGGATGATGCACTTGTGTTTTGGAAGTTCTATTGTTATTTGTATATGGATGGAAACTAGGTGGATTAGGCATGGTGGAGTCAGGTCAGTTAGGCATGGTTAAGTCAAGTATAGGCATGGTTGAGTCTAGGTTATTGGCATGGTTGAGTCAGGTATACGCATGGTTGAGTTAGGTCGGTTTAGGCACGATGGAGTTAGGTCGGTTTAGGCATGATGGAATCTTGTTTTTAATTTTGATTTAATTTCTAAGTTATTGGTAACATGGGAAATAAATGATGAGTTATATATATGTTATGGTGTAAATTTCTAAAGTATTTGATATTATGGAAATGTGAAATGATTGATTGGATGTTTTTATGATGTGATAACATGGTAGATATGTATGTGTAGTAAGTTTCCAAGTGTTATAAAAATGTAAATTAATTACGGTAAAATGTTAATAGAAAATATGTGGGGAAAATGGTTTAGGGTAAGAGTGGCCAAGCTAACCTCCAAGGGCCCATGCCCTTGAAGTGCTACCTATATAGCCCCGGTGAAAAGGGGCCTTAGGACGATGTAATTCTCCCATAAGCTAGGGAAGAATATGATGAGGTAGAGGAATGGATTGGTAGATTTCAGACATGATTGAGTCTAGGTCATAGGCATGGTTGAGTTTAGGTGAAAGAGGAAGTATTTTAAAATGTAGTGTTCAATGGTCTAGTCATGTATAGGGTAATCAATAAGTAATGAAGAAGGTGAATGGTAAGAGGTGGTAAAAGAGCCACCTAATTGATAAGAACCCTAATGAGTCTATCATACCAAAGATTGGATTATGAACGTGAGATCCTAAAGGTGTTGCATAATGGACTATTCTAAGGGTGAAGAAAGTCACATGATCACGAAATGTCACAGTTGCGGCAAGTCCCTTGAGCGAGATAGAAAATTAGGGTGAAAAGGAAATGAGGTGAAAATGGGTGGTTTAACGTAACTTAGTGTACAATAACATGTTTACCTGGCAAGAAACCCATGATAAAAAATAGGCAAGTCCATGATGAAAAAGTTATCACTTTTCTTTTTTTTTTTTTATTGTGATAGACTGATCGATGTAGGAAGTCTATATGGGATGATTATATTATCTCCTTGAGGTCTTCATGAAGTTGATCAATGTGGGAAGCTTCTGAATATTTTATTTTATTTTTACAATGACGTTATATAGTTGTCCTTTGAGGGAATAGTCTATTTATAGTGGTGAGATAGAGTGAAGGGATGTCCCTTTTTAGGGATTCAAATTTTTGTTGGAGGTTTGACTCAAGGATTTGAATCCCATTTTGCTTTTGGACGTTTAAGTCATGGACCAGACTATAGAGGAATATTAGGTTTTTGTTTAGAAGACAAAGCCATAACACACAAAGGTTAACTATGAAAGAGATGGTTTCAAGTGATGAATGACCATGTGATTCCATATTTGAAAAAGATAAAAAGTATCCATGAGAATCATGTCATGACTAGAGCCATGGTACTCATATTGAAGATAAGGATGAAAGGTGATAGGTAATCACATGATTCTTGTTTAGTCGTTTATCCTCAAAACAATGAACATGGAAGGTGAATGGTGCTCAAAGGATGAGTGGTCAATAGATAGAAGGTGATATAGGAGTTGATTTCAATAATAAAGTGGTCTAATATGCAAGGCATTGAGGGGATTAGGTTTGCGTTTACCTTTGAGTGAATACAAACGATAATAACCTAATCCATAGGTATGAGTAATGATATAGGGCCCGAGTCAATTAGGAGAAAATTTTCCCGTTTACTTTTCTCTTCTTTGGTTACGTGTTGATTTTCCCTTGAGGATGAGGTTAATGACTTGGAAGGTTTTTCATGAAAATGTTTATCGTAGGCATGTTTGATACATTTTTGGTAGATGTGGAGATGATCAAGAGCATTGAGACAATTTCATCTAATAACTCAAGTTGTGCTAAATGGTCCTGGAAAAAGTCATCGTTATTGAGCATGTCTTGTAGTGAGATGTGGAGAGATGGAATTTGGACTTTGAGAGGAAAGACAACCTTAATACCATAGACCAAAGAGAAAGGTGTGGCGTAAGTCGAAGTGTGAATACTAGTGTGGTAGGCCCATAAGGAAAAAGGAATGTGCGTATGCCAATCCTTCCCAGTATCATCAACTACTTTCATAAGAATTTTGTTCAAGGTTTTATTGGTTGATTCTACTTGGCCATTTGTTTGTGGGTAATAAGGTGACGAGAAACTAAGTTGAATGCCAAAAGTGTCAAAAATATTTCGTAGGGTTTGTTTTTGAATTACTTTCATTATCAGTAATGAGGTGGTGAGGACACCAAATCGACAAATGACGTGATGGTTGATGATTTCACAAATTTTCTCGGCTTTTGTAGAAATGAGGGAATGGCTTCTACCCATTCAATGTAGTTTTTAGTAGTGGTTATAGTCCATTAATGGCATTGTGAAGAATGAGGATTAATTTCTCCAAAAGGATCCAAACCCCATTAAGAGAAAGGCCAAAGGTCTCGTGTGACTGTAAGGCATGATTAAGTGTGTGATTAATATTAGCATGACTAAGGTCTAGTGATGTAATGTAGTGGATCGGTGTTAGTGATGTAAAAATAGTTTTGTGGTTAAGTAGGTAATGAAAAAGTTTAGTGGCGAAAAAAACTAAGGCTAAGCAAAGTTTTTCAACATGGGTGTACCTAGTTTTGTAGTCCAAAAGGGTACATCTTATGTAATAAATCACTTGAAAGTGTACTCGTATAGGATGAGAGAGCATGGCACCTAAGGAATGGTCAGTAGCAGAAATGTATAGGTAAAACGGTTAGTCATCTTTGATGGGAATGAGCACCAGTGGTTGAAGAAGGTATTGTATTAAGGCGTCAAAGGCTTTGTGGCATTCATCATCACATTTAAAGGAGAGGCCCTTTTAAGGAGATGATGAAATGGTTGACAATGGTCGTAAAGTTGTGAATTAAATGACGGATAGATTGTAACTTACCTTGAAAACTTCAAAGTTGACAAAAATTAGTAGGGCGAGAGGCATTTTGAGAATAGTATTTACTTTTAGCATGATTGAACTCTATGCCACACAAAGAAATGATTAAACCAAAGAGTTTCTGAAAGCAATGTGAAGACACACTTCTAAGGTTAAAGGTGAACACAAGTTTGATGAGGTGGTCAAAGATGACCTTAAGGATCATTAGGTGTTCATCTCGATGTATGGATTTGGTAAGAAGATCATCTACGTAATCTTCCAATAGAGGGTGATGCATTATGTCATGGAAGATATAAGTCATGGCTTGTTGATATGTAGCACCAATGTTTTTAAGGCCAAAAGGCATGACTCGATAGCATAAGGTCCCCGAAGGAGTGATGAACGTAGTTTTGTGTTGATCTTCTGGAGTGAGTAATATTTGATTATAACCCAAGTTTTGTGGTCCATGAGTAATAACATCTAGGTGGCGGCGGTGAGATCAACTAGTTGGTCAATACGTAGTCAAAAGGGCACAACTTAGGCAATCTAGGTGGTAGACTGCAGGAAAGAGGAAAATTATCTTTGGGGCAAGCTAGGTTGAGGTCAAGGAAATCCATGCAAATGGGGAGTCCTCTGTCGCTTTTTGTGACATGAACGATGTTAGAAATCCATTGAGGATAGTCAATGGGTAGGATGAAGGAAGCGAGAGAAGGTGAAAGTTCTTCTTTGATAAGAAGAACAATGTGATGATGTATTTTCTGTAGCTTTTGTTTTATGGGGTTGGCATTAGGAATGGTCACAATATTGTGGACCACAATTTTTGGGTCAATATTGGGCATATCGGCATAGGACCAAGAAAAAGTGTTGATATGGTCCCCTTAGAGGAAAGAAGTAAAACTTTTTTGTTCAACAACATCTAAAGATTGGCCTATCTTTAAGATGTGTGGGTCTTCCAAAGTGTTAATGTTTATTTCAATGGTTGATTCATTCACCATGGTTTACATCTCAGAAGGTAACGATTGGTGAATATAATAATCTTCCACATCAAGGTAGGTGAGCATGGACTCATCATCCTGACATTGAGCGATGTTAATAAAAGGTGTATCGTCATCAATCATGTTAAGTTATTGGAAGGGAAAATAAGAAGGAGCCTCGCCATCACGTTGATAAGTCAGAGGTCCCAAGAAAATCATATTCATGAAAAAAAAGTTAGGAGGAATAGATTCAAGATCTATGGACTCTATGGGTGAAGGTGGTGACATTGGTGAATGGGGTGGAGAAGGTTTGTCTTCTTCAATGAGGTCAATGTGAGCCTTCTTGGAAGATGGTGCAACAAATCCAATGCCACTGCGATTTTGTGTTTATGGGTGGTACATGGAATGATGGTATGACGACCTTGTTCATAAAAATCAAAGCTAAAGCCTTTCCATGCATAGTGGTGAAGGAAAGTGTGGGTGAAGTGGTGGTTAGTGAGGGATTAGAGGTTAGATGAAAATGGTCATGTTTGGGATGGAGGTTTAGATGAATAAATGATAGTATCAAGTCCCCCATACATTAAGTTGGTGCGAAGGTGGGGGGGACCATAAGGGAAAACCTCTCTTATGTAATAGTCATAACAAGGGTGATAGCAGAGGTTTCCATATTCTCACGGAGTGAGGAAAGTGTTAATATTATTGAGGCGGTACTCCCCTAGAGTGAGGCATTGAAAAACACATTCTAAGGGATCGGTAGTCAATATGCGGGGATAGATGAATCACTAGAGGATTAGGTAAGAGTGGTATCGATTGGTTGGGAAGTAGATGGGTCAGTTGCTGGAGAGGCTGCAACAATAGTAGGAATAGAAGAGTTGGGTGTGGGAGAGGTGGAGACAACATTGGTGGTCATGGGTGAAGGAGAAGTGGGGGTAGTGGTAGATGCATTGACTGGTACAAGGACATCGTTAGGTCGGTAAAACATGTTACGAGTTTTGAAGGATGACAGTCAACTAGGATGGTATAGTTATGCCCTCATGTTTGAATTTTTCACAATGGTGTAAAGTCGAAGGACACAACCCATGACGTGAATCCAAGTTCTACTAAGCAATATGTTATACTATAACTCTCCTTCTAAGATGTAGAATAATTTTAGGATAATGCGAGGGCCCACACAAATGTGGAGAATAATGGTTCCAAGGGTGGAGGTGATGGCATCATTAAAGGAGCATAGCATAACTAGGTTATTATGCATATAATTGGAAGGGATACACATTCAATTATACATGTGGGAGGAGATTATGTTAATGCTAGCACCACCATTGATCATGTCATGTCGTACACGTATGTTATGAGATATAGATGGAAATGAAAAGGGAGGGATCATGGTCATCGGCTTGGAGAGGTACAATATCCTCATCGAGAAACTAAGTGTGGTGACTTGATAAGTGGGAAATGGGGGTAGATGAAGGATATGATTTAGTAAGTGAGGCCATGTGGTGAGGGGTGATAATGGAGGCCACTGGTGTGGGGTCATTGGGTAAAAATTCGATGGATTGCGAAACCTTCATAAGGGCTTGTGTATGAGATTCAGAAGTTTGGATGAGATCGTATAAAGACATCTTTAGAGGGGATTGATGTAATTGTTTTATCATTATACGATGGGTGACCCCGTCAGAGATAGGGTATGTGGGTCCTTGAATGGTGATTTTGGGCATGGGTGTAGATGGTATATTGGGCATGGGGTTGGTTGATGGGCTAGTTGCTTTTTATTTTCCTTTGTCCTTCTGGGCATGGGTGGAAACTTGGACCATGTTAATATGAGGGAGGTGGTAAATGGAGAAGGTGTGGGATGAGTAGTGTAATGGCATGAGGGGAAAAACCTAATGGGGGAAGAGCCTTATGAAATGAGTAATGCACATTTGCATTTGGGTGGTGGTTTGGAAATTATTTGATATAGACCATATTGATCTGAATTTTGGAGGTGGAAAAAAAGGTTGTGGGGGTGGAGATGCAGGTCATTGAAGAAGCAAAGGACAATGATGTGTGGTGACAAGTGAAGGTGGAACATGGTCCTCATCAAGAAGGTCATCGTCGTCGAAATTTTGTTCAAGAGGACAAAGTTGGAGAAGAATAGTTTTTAGAGCCTTACAATTTTCTACATCATGTCTTGACACACGATGATAGGAGAAAATATTGGTTTCATCAAACCATTTTGGTTTGGGTTTGAGAGGGTCGTAAGGTCAAAGTGGTGGTAATGTGATGATGCAAGTCTCTAAGAGATAGGTTAGAATGTTGGCGTAGGACCCAACGGATCACAATGGGAAGTGAGTGTGGGTTTGGGTAAAGGTGTGGATGATTATGAGGGAAGAGGCATTATAGGAGAGGGCTTGGGTTAGACCACTGGATTGGTAGGTGGTACTATCTTAAGATTTTATGGCATCTGCTTGGGTAAAGGTGTGGTAGAAGAGATAGCGATGGAAGGTTTTGTTGGTTTAACTACCTTATGGAAGGTTTTATTGGTTTGACTACCTTCTTGGATAAATGTGACACGGGAGTATGTGATACAAAATGGAAAGAAGATGGTAGAAGAGGATGGGTTACCCATGGGGGCAATAGAGTTGTGGTGGAAGTGGTTGGTAGAGGTTGGGTGGATGGTATGGGTTGAATTCGTATAGGAAAAGTTGGGGTTATAGTAACTGGTGGAGGTATAGGTGGTAAGAAATGCACGGGTGAGGGTGAGGGTTTTTTCATGTAGGTAAATGAGGTGTAATGAAGGATCGTGATGAAGCAATAGGTTTCTTAGCTTTTGAATGGCCTTGGGTAGGAGATTGTTTGGCTAGGGTTGATGGGTGAGGTCCTAGGATGGAAAGAAGGGGTGAAGGTGACAAAGGTGTGGTAGGTGAGACTGGTATATGTGACCTAGAAGGTTGGGTCTTCCTTTTAGGTGGAGGAATAACTTTGGTGTGGGTTTGGGAAGATGTGGCTAAGTCCAATTTGATAGGTGGATGGGTAAGGCTTGACGTCGACATGACACCCAAGGTAGTGATGGGTCTAGATATAGATGAAGATATAGGTGTGGGTAGGTTCTTAGGTATTTGAATGGTTTTAGTCATGTGTAAAGGCTTGGATATAGGTAGATGGGATGTGGAAGAATCCATTTTGATAGGCATGATCAATGTTGATTTAGTTGCTGGAAATACCTTTGGATAGATCATGGAGGTATCCTCAGGAAACATTTGCATTTGAGTAAAAAAAGGAAGCCAAAGACGTCCCTAGGGCATGAAATTATCAACCTAATCCAAGCAATAAACCAACTATGAAAATGAGACTACTATAGGAGGAGATGCAATTGGTTTGGTGGGAATCCCTTTAAAATATATCTATGAGACAGGGGAATCGATTAGCCTCGAAATCTATGGGTAAAAGAGTGAGATCATGTCAAGGGGTTCTTGGGATTCTAAGGGAGAATTTCCCTCAATAGGTAGTGGCATGTCGAAGAATCTCCTATGGATTGGAGAGATGGTAGGTGGGGTGAGGTATACTTCTCCTTTGTGGAGGATAAGGTGATGACAATTCTCCGTGGATGGGAGAATTAATATTGTTGAATATTTGGTAGGTTGTGAGGTAGATGGTGGTATGGTATCGTAGAAAATGTGGGTTCCTTCGTGAGTGTAGGGGGAGGTGAAGGGTACTCCTCTCGTGGGTGAAGGATTAGAAGAGGTATGCTCCTCTATGGGTAGAAGAGCTCGTGCTAGAATTTCCTTAATAGAAAAAATAGGTGAAATTTTAGGAATAATCGGTATGACATCAAAAACTATGTGGACTTCATGGACATTACTATTGTTGGATGAAGGTTCACTATTTTCATTAGACGATGGTTTATGGTTAGGGAATGAATTCTTAAAGATATGAAAATTTTGATTTTTTGGCACATTCAGGCTGTCCACGATGAGGTCTCCATTATCTATCATCTCTTGGAGATTAATCTTAAAATTTATGCAGCTACCATCACTATGGCCTTTGATGTGATGATAATTATAGTAGTCAATTTCCTTATACCATGTAGGGATAGGATGAGTAGGATCAAAACCAAGTATGAGGTTTTATGGGAGGAAGTGCCATGGCTCCATCTTTCAAGAAGCTTTTCCAACACTAAAGAATAGGGCTCTCTAATTGAAGTGTACTTCCGATGCTCACTGCCGGAACTAAAAGATCTGGATAGGGGAAAGATTAGAAGAAGGTTTCACTTGATTAGAAGGATGAGATGGACCAGTTTTGAGGACTACCACGTTGGAAGATCGTTTAGCTTTTGAATAATTATTTTGGGGTTTTGAAGATGAAGAAGAATCGTTTGACTTGAACAGGAGTTCTTGTTTCATAATTGGATTTTGTGTTCTTCAATGGCATGAATTTCCAGATTTCATGCCATGGTGAATGCTTCATCGAAGGTATAAAAGGTTTGTACCTAAAGAGTTGGTGAGATGTGTCTGGCACAATCTCTAGTGAAAAAATCAATAAGGTCATCTTGAGGTAACTAGGACATTAATTGGTTGATGATACTTTGCTAGCAAGCAATGAAATCTATGATAGATTCGTTGTCATATTGTCGTGTCGAATATCGGTCAGTCATGGTGATTTTTTTGACTACATTGATTGAGAAGTGGTCCAAGAATGCTTGAGTCACTTGGCTAAAGGAGTAGATGGAATGTATAGGTAAACTACTGTACCAATCTAAGGTAGGTCCTGTTAGGGACATGTGGAATGTTTGTAAGAGTAAAGCATCATCATGGGTAATTACGTAGCACCCATGTTTGAATGACTGTAAGTGCTGTTCTAGGTCATATATATTGTTGAAACAATTGAACTTGAGAATTTCACAATGCACAAGGTATGGGTGAATAAGAATGGATGGATGAATAGGCTCATTACAAATTTCATCACAGGTCAAGGAGTTATGAGAGCTGGAAACTGATGCTTCTAATGTCTGCATTTTTTCCATCATCATCCTAATGAGGTCATTGGTGGGTTATGAGGAATGGGTGCCTCCTACAGTAAAGGGAGGTTGATGATGGGTATATGATGTAGATGGCATCCCAATATATGAGGTTTCGAATAAGAAAAATGTGAAGGGGGATAGATATAGGTGGAATGTACCCTGAATAAGTGATAAGAGATTGGGGGTTGCTGGTGATGCATGTAAATAGGTGGGGTGGTCGCAATGAATCTCGTGGTAATGGGTGGTAGAGATTGAGGGATGGAAAGAACTAGGTTTTGGAATGGGGTGTGGGTTACCAACACTAGAGGTGGTTGTGATGTAATTGGTATATACGAGGAAAAGGGGGAAGATGGGGCCATGTTCAAAGCATTGGTGAAGGAATGGTTGACACCATGGGTGTAATAGATGTTGTTGGGGTAGAGGTGGGATGTAAATGAGAGACCACACGGGGTAATGTGGATGAGGGTAGTTTTGAGCTAGTGGTAGCTGACGTGGAAGTGGGTGCGAGGGTAGGAGGAATAGATACAGACATGCCGTATACTAGCTATCCTGAGGAGTCTCGGGTAGATGAGTGGGAAAGATACTATTATAAGCCCATGGGATTCTGATCAAGGAGTCTTGAAAAATCCTCATTGCCGGTAGAAATGGTGATAGGCTAAGTTGGATCCATATGTGATAAGATGGAAGGCAGTGATGGGATAGGTGGGAGTGGCTGAAGACTAGCATGAAATATAAGGGCGTTGGTTTGGTTGCGAGTCAACTCCATGTGAATTAGCGTTGACATGGTGAAACTATATTCTGCAAATGACATAGTAAAAGCAAGTATGAATGGGATAGAATAATCTTGGTAGGTAGACTTGGTCAATATTTCAATTAAGAATTAAAATAAGGAAGCGGCAAAGGTTAAGATGACCGATGACGGTTGAGGGGGACCGATGATGGTTATGGTAAAAAATATTGGTAACTATGGGAAAACATCGGTTTGAGAAAAAGGAGAAGAATTGATGAAAAGTGAAATAGGAAATTGTACTTGACAATGATATCAGAATGTTGGGAATATGATAATGTCCAGATGAATTTAAATAGAACAAAGAAGGTGATGAAATCCTTTTTGGGTAAAATAACCAAAAGTGGTAACCAAAACCGGTCCGTGTAAACCAATGATGGTTAGATGGAAACCGATGATGGTCGCCGTTGGACCGACACCACGATTCTTGTGAAATAGAAGAAGTGAAGAAAAATAGTTTTGTGAATTAAATCAGATGAAGAAACAACCTAGAAGACCTGGGGATGATGATATGAGGCCTTGACACACTCAGAAACAATCAGAATACTCCAACTATGATGGGGAGTGTGAAAGGAAGAAGAAAATGAAGAAACATAATCCTCACAACTCAAAACGTAATTCAAGAAGAAAGCTAAGAAAAACACGTAATCCTACGAGTGGATTTTATGTTACTTTAGCTTATGCTATTTGAGACTGACTTGTGAACTTTAGAACATAGTTTTTTTGGTTAGGAAGGTATCCTATGAAGAGGTAATCTAAAGGCAAGGTTCAAGTTATGTTTTGGTAGGGAGAATCCTTTCTCCGAGGTAATGAATGGACGAGAGAAACTAGTGGGCACCCACTATCAATCTTTACGATCGTGTGATCATTGAATATTTTTTTCCAGGTAAGGTGTTGTTTAAGAAGATGTGTAAATTCAGATTTGTGTAGTTTGGCAAAGAGAGAGAAGAGAGAAATTTTCTTTCTATGATTCAATTGTGTCAACCATCAGTTGGGCATGACTTCCAGCATATAGGTTGCCCTCAATTTTAAATGTGAGCTAATAATGCAACATACAAAGATGAAATGCAACAAATTTTATAACCCAAATCAATAGTTATATTTGATGAAGCAAATGATGAATAGGAGAGAGGATGATTTTCACTAATGTAGAAAGAAAGAAGAATGATTATTTTTTTAAATGCACCAAAAGAAATGTTTCATTTAGAGCAATTAGAAAGAAGGAGAAAATTACTAGAGACGAATATTTCATGAGAAAAAAATTAGAAAGGAAACATGAAAGGTGTAACCTATATGAATAGAAAGAAACCCAAAATGAGGGTCCCACCAAGTGTGTCAAAATATTTCATTGATAATTTTCCTACGTATGATTAAAAAGATAGGGTAAGGGTGAGGAGAAATACTGTGAATAAAGGTGGAAGGTAAAGTGCACACATTTTGATTTTCCGGTCAGTGCTTGATTGTGAGAAATTCCTTTTTCTAGAAGGAACTACTGTGAATGTCAAACAAGACCACAAGAGGAATATTAAACAATAAATGTCACTAGAATACCTAGCGTATGCTAGATCCAGGAAGTGTGATACTTCCTAGATGGATTGTAAATCCATTGTTTAACAGAGTTTAATGCAAGAAATAATGCAAACCAATAATATCCTACTATAGTTGATATGATTTAGGTGTCTCATTCAAGTACACTAAGCAAATCTAATCTAACAAGATAGGTTATGATCATATCTAGAAGTTAGATAGGTAAATAAGGTGGTTGGGACAGTCAAGGTCAAGTTTTGAGTGGTTTGAATTATTTGGGTGAATGTTATGAGGTTCTTTATTACAAGTAGACTTACCAAATATAGAAACCGATGTTAGTCCTGGTGTGACCGATGCGAGTTGGGAGAAGAAACCGATGATGGTTTAGGTTAACCAGCATTAGTAGGGTCAGGTTGATAGAGACTCATTAAATTTTGGTTTTGATGATTCTCTATGTGCACATAGAATAGAAATAGAATGGTGAGGTTGATGATAGTGCTGGGAATACTCAGAGATGCTTGGAGTTAGGTATGAAGATTTGGGAGGTTGTAGGTGATTAGGTGGAGGGATTGGCAAGAAGGTGAGAGGTGATGAGATGCAAAGGAGACTAGGACTCTCAAACAAAGATAAAGAAATTGATCTAAATAAGTATGGAAAGATGCAAATCTAAATGCACTTACTTGTACTTGCAAACCTGGTGGTTGGATGGAGGTGACGGTTGATCCATGGAACTGGTGGCCAGTACCACTGACATGCTTCCTAGAATGTTACCATGAATGCTTGACCTTCAGATCAATGCTTGGTGCTTGGTTCAGGATGTCTAGATGTGCAAGAGTGCTCTAGTGCATGCTTGCATGTAGATATCTCTTCTCCAAACTTGAATAATTATTCCAACCTATGGAACAAGGTTACCAAAGTGAATATATGGTAACCAATGATGGTTTAGGGTGACCGGTGTTGGCTAAGGTGGGATATCCTAGGTTGCCAAAATAGTAGATCTTGGCTATCTTTTAGCCGATTCTGTCTATAGTTGTGGATCCAAAATGACATTTTACGCATAAGTAAGTGTGCACTTGGTTAGAGGAAGAATAAGCATTTAGTGTTAGGGCTAGACTAAGTCTCAGTTAGTTATGGTAAGTAGAGATTGAGTCCTAGTTAAAAGGAAACATGCTAAGAATAGGTATATGATGAGGTGTCTAGGTGATGTGGTGGGATGAGGTGTCTAGATGAGGTGGAAATTAATTTAATTAAGGTATTTATTAATGAATATTGTGAGAATGGACATTAATTTAATTATAGGTAATTAAATTAATATACATGTGTGGTGAAGGGGGAGTGTGACCAAAATTTGGTGTCTATAAGAAGTGTTGTGAAGGCTTTGATTTCAGTTTTTGATAAACTGGCACCTAGTTGTAACAATTTTGGTTGGTCTTCAGTTCCAATGTTAATGGTTGTCGTCTCTTCTACCAACAACTTAGAAGTGTCATTATCTTGAAATGATGCTGGAGGCTTGTGTAGATTGTCGGATATTTCTGGATCCAAATCTCCTCTCTCTAGTGCCTCTGAAAGGTTTTCACTAGGAGATGTGTCCTTTTCTTTCTTTTTATTTTTCATTTTTTGCTTCTCGTATAATGCCTCATAAAGGTTTTCACTATGCGAGATATAATTTGTCTTTTTTATGTGTTTAATTTCTTTTTCTTTAGGACTGGAGATTTTAAATTCTTTGCTGAAGTAAGTGGTAGCATCAAGGTTTATATCAAAACCCTTGTTACGATCGACAAAGAGAAAAGGGTCCTGAGCCTAGAGGAACTCCTGGATGGCCTCATCATTTTGAAAGAGATATATGGAAATATGACACTATTGGTCTTGATTAATGAGCAAAGTATAAAAAATTTCAAGGTTTTGAATGGATAAGTAGTCTAGGAAAAGTTTAGTTTCGGCTAGGTCTTTGAAGAGGCTATAAGTGGAACCGGTCTCAATTTCGGAATATGAGTCCACATCACTAGATAATACATCAAATAATATAGGCCTCTTCTCATATGTCTCATATCCTAGACCATATGTGTAAAGGTTATAATTGATATTCATAGGTTTAATAACACCATGCCCTTGTGGGCCAAGGCCTCTTCCTTTCCAATTCATGTTTTTCATCATTTTATGGCCCTTGGTGTAATTAGTGGATTCATAGCATTTTTCCATCCTATCATCGTATAGCCAAGATTCATCGGAGATTGGAATATGTTCATATTCTAGATATCCATATCATCTCCAAATAGTGTTTCCAATATAGTAAGCTGGAGGTTATTGTAAATGAGGAGCGTTAGGACGCCCATAGCTATGAGGTGATAATGGGAGTTTGCTAATAAGAAATGCATTATCAAGTGTGTACTCGCCTAAGCCTTTATAAGAGAATGTAACTTCAGGTGACGCTTTAGACGTAGATTCTTCAGAAGAAGACATGAAAGCATGAGGTGCAATATTACATCAGGATCAATATGGTTGGTAATAATAGAAGTTACACTAGATCTAGTTGTGCTATCAACAGATGGACAATAGTTTGCCTTTTTGTACCTTGCTTTAAAAAATTATAGTATTCAAAGGGGTCAGTATCGCCATGCAAGGTGAACTCTCTGCCATTATGTGGAAAATTTATGCATTGATGGAAAGTGGAAGGTACTGCATGCATCACATGTATCCAAGGTCTACCCAAAAGAAGGTTATATGATGTGTCTCTGCGTGTAACTACATGACACATAGTGTCAAGGAGTTACGGGCCTACTTGTATGGGAAGAGTGATGGTACCACAAGATTGGCACTTAGTATTATCATAACCATGAATGGTAATGATATTAGCATCTAAGTCATCTATTGTATGACCAAGGTAGCAAAGCATTTTTATAGAATAGATGTTAAGAGCTGCTCCATTATCGATAAGAAATCTCTTGACTTTATGATCAGTAACATAGGATTCGATGTACAAGGAGTTATTGTTAATCAGATTTGGGTTCAACATATCTTGAGGGCCAAAAGATAGGATAGGAGTTTTAGGCGTAAGGTTCGTAATCATATCCTGAAACTATTGAACATTGAGAGTATGAGGAACATGCGATTCATTTAGAGCATGAGTGAGAATATTATTAAAGCTAGGTGACCCTTTCAGGAGTACCATGAGAGAGATATGTATTGGTGTGGTTGCTAATTTTTGATGAAGTCATACTAACCTGGAGTGGAAGATTTGGCATTAGAATTTGACTTTTTATTTGAAGGAGTTATTGGTTTGGATGTTTGAGGTTCTGTAGAAGACGTAGAAGGTTGGTTTGCTGTAGGAACCCATATCTTCCATTGGTGTGTGGTCACAACATTACTTGAAGGTTTGAATTTAATGGTCACCATTATAGATGGTACTTCCTCAATAAATGAGATAATTGAACTAAAATCAATGTTATTGGCGAGAGGGACCTTTGTCAACATTTTTATCATCACCGCCATGTTTGGGAAATGGGTTTGAGAACACCTTAATATTGTCATTAGGTGTTCTATTTGGTGATGGTTCTTAAAGTGATATCTCCACTATCAATGAGGTCTTGGAAAAGTGACGTAAGCAAAAACATTGATCAGTCGGGTGACCATCAATGCGATGAAAATCACAATAAGTATCATATTTATACCAAGTAGGCTTGGGTTCTCCCTCAACCCAAGGTCTGGTGATGGGATAAGTAACATATGTTTGTATTAATGATTTGAAGAAGGATATTTGATATAGGTTCTCCTTGTTGGTTCTCTTCTCACCCTGTTTGTCCTTAAAATTCTTAGGTTTGCAAGCTGCTCGTCTTTTCTATCTCCTCATATTGATGTATGAAAAATATGTCCTCCATTTGGTTTCCATGATCAATATTTTCCTTTGGTTGAGGATCATTTAAAGTCCAATTTTTTTCCATTTCTCTTTTCATGTGGAAGAGTTTTTAATTTGGGCGTAAAATCAAGTTTTTTCCTTTCCTTCTATTTTTCCACAGTCATGTTTTGTTTTCCCTGTCAATATTTATCCCAATAACTATGGAAAAGTGGTCCTTTCTAATTAGATGTGGCTTGGTGGATCACATTTAGGCCTTATATAATTTCCAAATTCTCCGTTTTGAAAGAAAGATTCATTTCTAGGCGTAAATGGTGATTTCCCTGTATTTTATGGTTTGACAGTGTGTTTTCCCCATAAAATTTATATCTCAACATATGTGGAAACGTTGCCCTTTCTAGTTGGACGCGGCTTGGCGGGCACTTCGAAACTCTAAGGCCCAATTCAACGTAAAGCAGTCCATGTGGAGGGCCGGTGCTCATCGAAAATTCACCTCTTGGTTTGACCTTGGAGTTGTGCCAGGGAGACACGTGGAGGTTTCTACTGCCTTGCCCGGAATTAGAAATTTTTTTCTTGTGATCGATGTAGCTTTAGTGGACCATGAACACATGGAGGGCCAATGGTCATTTGAGGATCTGCCCAAGGGTCTCCCAAATTAGCAGTTGTGCTAAGGGGACACATGGTGAGCCTGCACTTGTTTGGGGTCTCGCTTTTGGGGACCATCTCAAAATTACACCAGGGAGACATGTGGAGGCTTCCGCGCTCCTCTCTATACTTAAAATTTTCAAGAAACTTTCTAAAGGCCTAGGACATGTGGAGGGATCACACCTGTTTGGGGACCGACCCCTAAATTTTATTTTGAAGAAGCACCAGGAGGACACTTGGAGGCTTCCGCTCACTCTGCCCTTTCTTGGAATTTTCAAGCGCAAGGAAAACTACCTCGACCTAAGAAACATGGTGCCTTCCATCGATCATTCAACTTTTTCAACAACTCTTCTAGTCTGAAAAAATTGGTGAGCCCGCACTTGTTTAGGGTCTCCTCTTTTGAGGACCATACCAAAGGTGTGCCAAGGCAACACGTGGAGTCTTCCGTTGGCTCCTTTTTACTGAGACTTTTTCAAAGGCCAAAAGGCATTTTTCTTGGGCCCAAGGGATGTCAAAGGCTCACGCTTGTTTGGAAACCTACCCCTGCACTTCTCCTTTGTAGTTATGCTAAGGAAACACATGGATGGATCTAATCTAAAGTTTAGAAGGGGCGGAATCAACGGTTGATGTGCATTGCATGTATTTTTCCGCCATTTTTGCTCCAAGACTCCTGGAGATGTGAATACACACTGTTTTTCATCATTTTTGGATGAAATTCCTTGTCATTTTGTCTGCAAAGTGCCATTGAATGGATTTAGAACTTAATTTTTGAGTCCAATGATTGTTAAAGTTGATATTTTGAAGTTGGAATTGCTCGGGCACTTGTAAAAATGTGAATTACTAGAGAAACTAGATGTAAGACAAAGTTGCAGAGGAAAGAGAGGGAAATGGATGAAATGATGGAGGTTGCAGGTATAAAGGATGAAAAAGGTGTTTCCTTGAGGGTGAAAAGGATTACCTGTCGAGATCCAAATTTGTATAAAACCTTGAGAAAATGATTAAAATGGGGATTTCTTACATGAAAGAATTAGAATGAATAAAAGGACTATCAAAAAGTTATGGCATGGCATCCTAGTCATTAGTCGAAGGCTTGGGAAACATGATTAGTTCATGATTTGTCCAACTGGCAACTTTTTTTTGCAAATTTGTTAAATGTCACTTTCCAAGACAAATTGGTAACAAGAAAAGGTCCCTCAAATATTCTTCTTTTGGGGGAAATTTGGGATGAGTGAGCAAGTGAAATGTATAAATGCAATGAGAATACTCTTGCAAAGGGTGGGGTTGAATTCTTAAGAGAAAATTTGAGAGAGCCCATCTTCCTGAGAGACCAATATGAGAAACTTGTTAATTTCCTATGTTTTAGATTTCAATCACGTCAAGTTGGTTACAAGTGTACAACCATTGACAAGCTCTAAGAATGTTCAAAGAAACTTTCCCCTGCTAATGAATCTAATCAATTTTGAGTTAATCTGTGTCAATATTGGAGCAATTTGTGTCTGCTTTATTTTAGAATGTCTGCAAGTAGTTTTTCTTATTCATATTGCAATATTTCATTAAAGTCCCTCCAAATCACATAGAATCTCATCCCTGTGATGGTTTAGTGGCATTTGTAATTTAATTTCAAGAAGAACCTTCATTCTGCAATGTGATAAACAATTTAAAATCACTTCACTGTCATTTGTTGATAAAGATTGTCGTAAGCCTTCCAATGTATCTTAGGCATGAGGAACCAGGGGGTCTTTAAGGTTTTATGAAGTCTTTAGCTCGAGACTTCATGTTAAATTCTCGAGATTGTGTGAAACCATGTAAATTTGGGCCTCCATTGATGCACACCTTCGTTGAAGAAATATTTTAGCTATTCTCAAGCTTTCTATCATTTAGCGTTCCAATTGTTGTGCGGTATCTCAAAGATCTAGTATAATCAACTTTATTGTGCTTAATCTCCCACCAAAAATTATTCAAAATAATGAACCCATCCTGAACCACCCCTATTTTCAAAAATATGTAGAAGTAATCGGGATTCCATAACGTCTTTAGTAACCTTAGCCCTATCTAGGAAATATCACCATTCTTTAGAAGTGACAACTCATGAGAGTTAAATTATTGTGCATTGATCATATTTTCTAATGGTCCCCTTTCATATTTGTGCAAAGAAGGATATCTTCATTCTCCTTCACCGACGAAGGTTACAAAATGGGTCCTCTCACCCACGGTCGAAAGGCATGGCCTAAAGCAAAGTGAGGATAGATCAAATCATTAATGAAGGTGCTTTATCCATTTCTTCGATGCCCAAGTGAAAAGAGTTAGAAAAATCCTCTTCTCGACTACAAAAAGTCTCGATAATATGATTTTCTCGTCTCTCAAAGCATCTTGTTAAATCTTTGATTATGCTCAATTTCTAAGGAGAATCAATTTGGATACCAACACTCCCAAAGGAGTGAAATGACATCATTTAGAATCGGGAGAGGAGGAAACCTCTTTTCTAGGAACAACAAGAGGTTGTTTACCTTTTTTGGTTTAGTCCGAGTGTTTTGGATGGTGTGGACATTGTGGTTGTATGTAATACCATCATTGAACATATTACGATTATGGTTAAGCAATCTTTGTTGGTTTTACAATACTGTTCTTTTAACAAATTTCCAATTTTGTTGTTTAGAAACAAACCAACAAACCTTGACATCATGACCATTCCTATTACAATGGAAATTTTTTTTAACTTCCCTATTTTTAGGAATCTTATCCATTTTACCATTCTCGAAATCTGCTCTACGAGAATGATTCCCCTATTTAGGAGAGGTAACATTCTTGCCATTTCTCACCTTTCCTTGGTGAGATTGGTCTTTAGCACCTACCTTATCATTCACAAAAGGCATTAACTTCTTAATCAAATTTTTCCTCTTCCAAATATATGCAATGAATGATTAGTACCTTCAAAAAATGTGCAAGGAAAGCATATTTCTACCTACCAAAGCTATATTGTTCCAACTAAAAGAGTGTATTAGAAGTTTTAGGATTTGATTTTCCCTTAGTGCTATTTTTAGTGTAAGTGGAAGGAGGTGGAATTTGATTACCTCTTTTACCTATTTTCTTACACTGTCATTGTTCCTCATGATGGCGAGAATCCTTCAATTCTAGTGGTGTAGATCCTTGGTCGTTGGAAGCTTGTCTTCCTTCAATACTACTTGGAACTTTTCCAATTTCCATTTTCCCAATAGAATAACCCAAACCTACAAACCGAGGTTGATCCTCTACTGTACTAGGTTAGCATCACCTTGTCCATTTTTACCATGGCCCGTTCATTAAATCCCATCTTAACCATTAGCTTAGACCCAATTCCCTTAGTGTGTTTTTCAAGTCGACCCAAAGGAATATCTAAAACTGAATGAGAGGAAGAATTAAAATGTGAGCAACTTACAGTGCATTATGTCATAGTACCTACATCTGATTTGGAAGGCATTTCATTCTTGTGTTCACCTTGTTGTAGCTTTTCCAAGAGGGCATACTTGGTCCGTATTTCTTCCTGCAACTCTTTAACAAAGCCCATCAACTTCTTGCTCTCTTTAAGCATCTTGTTGACATACTCCTCTTTCTTGGTTATAGAGGATTGTGGCTCAGATTTTAACCACACGATTTCCTCTTCTAAGGAATAAAAATTAGCTCTCAAGAAAGATTTTTCTTCTTGGAGTTGGTGGTTTATGGCTTCAAGCTCATCCAGTTGCTCTTGTTTGGATGACTTGCCCATGATTCCCTGTTCCTGCAAACACAACCTGTACTTCCAAAACCGTACTGCTGTAAAAGAAGATTAACAAGCCCCAAAATGTCTATACACTGAAGATTGAAATCAATATTGAAACTGAAACCAAATTTTCAAACACAATTAGAAGCTAATCCGGTAATCTAACTACTCTGATACCAAACTGGATCTGAAAACGTGTGTTGTAATTTTTATCACTTTTAAAAGTTTCCAAAGATCGTGATTTTCTTAACCAATTATAAGTATTCTAAAACTCCACAAATTGATTAAATTCTAATTATTATGCATCCATAGAAGTGCAGAAAACTTGTGTAGCAAATAAATAATCGAAAAAATGAAACATTCAGATAACAAAAGAGATTGTTTACGGGGTTTAGAAATTCCTACGTCCCGGGTTCAGATTGAATCGATCCATTAATAATATTGAAATGCAAGTAAAATAAATCTTACAAACAACCAATAATGAATCAAAACCTGCAAATGAGCTGATCAATGTCCCAAGAACTCTGAAAAATAGCAGAAACTGTCCCAAGAACGATCCGTGGCTCCTACAGTGTTTTCACAATGTGATCTCCCTAAAACTGTGTTAGAAAAAAACCTACAAGTGGAGATTTAAAAACATTATATGAAAAAAAATCATATATCTGAGATCAGATCTGAATTCTGAACACTTTTCATGTTTACACCAAGTCACAATTCGGACCAGAAGTGCATTGAAATTCGTGTTTTCCAACTAGTTGTCTTGAAGATCCCTGTTAAAATCTGCATTCAAAGCTTCCAAAAATAGGATAAAACTCAACAAAAAATATCAAATATTACATCTTTGGAATCGTCTCAGAATTTCCTTCATTTCATCTTTTTACTCCGAGGTCCCAATCTGAGTGCAAGGCCTTCAAAAATGGCGTTCTCTGAGACTGCCTCCTCTTCTGGCTTTTACACAGACCTGCACCAATGCCATTCAAATACAATAAAGCTCCTTTTATATTGTTTCTAAACAAGTGGCGCAATGGTTAGGCACCTAAAATTTTGCTTGGGAGGTCAGCTGTTCCAATCCCCTCCACTTCTCCTCCTCCTCCTTAGGTGCTTCTTCTGTTTTAATCCATATTTTAAATGCATTTCAAAAGGTTTGCATGTATTTTTAAATGGAATAAAAATCCCATAGGCCGCTTAGCATGTGAGATGGGATTAACATCCCTCATGAGTCAGATTTGAAGTGGGTGAATCCCACATTGGTATTTTTTAAGGCTTTATAAAGCCTTTTCCACGCATGTGTTTGAAGTGGTCAAAGGACCACGTTGGAGCATAACCGCCCCATTTAATTCTCCTCTCCTCACGTGGAATCTTCCACACATGACATTGCATGCATTTACCACATGGACATAACCTAACATGTTGGCTGTTATGTGCGGTCGATTGGTGAGCTTTAATACTAATGTATAAACATTAATATATAGCGGTTTGGCATATACATGTGTGGCATTTGGAAAGTGGACTTACCAAGTAAATATAATTTCGACCCCTATAATGTGGTATGGAAATAATTAACTCGGTAAATAGCATATAGCCCACTTGTCGTCTCCCGATAGGAAAATCAAGAAAATTCGACGAGTGGTGGCAAGCCACGTGTCACAGTGCGATTGGTCCAATATTGACTAGTTGACCAGAGTTGACTTTCCCGCTATCTGAACTTTGACCGAACATATCTAGAGCTCCCGATGTCCGTTTGTCACATTCTTACAGTCATTGGAAAGCTCTCAAGATGATATTCTGCACTGACACCATTTAGGGATGTTTAGGGAAATTTTTTAAAAATGATCCCCTGATCACACCTCCCCACTGAGAAAGGCTTTTTGTCCACAAAAAGTTGTGTATCAACCCACAAAAACATGCTATCTCTTCCTGCATTGCACAAACACATACAAGAACCCAAAATAACATTATAGGTTAAATAAATGCAAATAGTTGATTAGCTAGTCACATAATCGATCAGATAATAACACCCAATTAAGCTAGTTTTCAACTGAAACGCTGCAACCCTGTCAACTCTACGCACAACTGTGAAATGTCATACCCCATTGTAATGCCATCACAAATAACTGACCAGATAATAACACCAATTCTATTATGGAAAGCTAGTGTTCAACTGTCACTTTGTGATACGGCCAATTACCAAAAATTACAATTCCATAACACAGATAAGTATACAAGACATCTAAACTGCCTACAATTAGGCTAGTGCCCACTGCCCATCTGAAACTGTAACAACTGCAAGTATTCACTTTCAGAATATAATAGACTATCAACGCCAAAAAATAGCTAGTCAACAATTGAATCAACATGAATATGCCAAAACATCGTATCGCCATCACAAATAATAAGTCGATAATAACACCCATCTATAATGAAGCTAGTGTTCAACTGACACTTTGTGATTATTCTGATTACAACTGCAAGTTTCAAATTTAGACATGCTATTGATGCCTATCCCTGCATAGTGTTTTCAACAATGGAAATACCAACCAATATGAGAAAACAAAACATGAGTATGATGAACCTATCACTCAAATCTTCTCTTCAGCTATTTCCATTCATTTTCAAAGCTTAAATATCAACTTAGGAACAAATCCTTATCAATCAACAGGAATCCCTAAAATATAGCTCTGAATTTTTTTGCTTGCCTACTATCAACAATTTACTATAGTGAAAATATAAAGTTGAGGAGTGTTTTTCCAAACCAATCACTTGGGTTTTTCCATTTTGGTTGTTTTACCTTCTCCATACCAAAATGAGTTTTAGTTAGGTTTAGCACTGTTGGTTTTACAATATTGTTCTTTTTAACAAATTTCCAATTTTGTTGTTTAGAAAAAAACCAACAAACCTTGACATCATGACCATTCCTATTACAATGGGAACAAAATTTAACTTCCCTATTTTTAGGAATCTTACCCATTTTACCATTCTCAGAACTCTGTCTACGAGAATGATTCCTCTGTTTAGGAGAGGTAACATTCTTGCCATTTCTTGCCTTTCCTTGGTGAGATTGGTCTTTAGCACCTACCTTATCATTCACAAAAGGCATTAACTTCTTAATAAAATTTTTCCTCTTCTAACAATATGCAACAAAATGATTAGTACCTTCACAAAATGTGCAAGGGAAAGCATATTTCTTCCTACCAAAGCTATATTGTTCCAACTGAAAGAGTGTATTAGAAGTTTTAGGATTTGATTTTCCCTTAGTGCTATTTTTAGTGTAAGTGGAAGGAGGTGGAATCTGATTACCTATTTTACCCGTTTTTTCTTACACTGTCATTGTTCCTCCTAATGGAAAAATGCTGCAATTCTAGTGGTGTAGATCCTTGGTTTGTTGGAAGCTTGTCTTCCTTTATTGCTTTGGAACTTTCTCCAATTTCCATTTTCCCACTAGAATAACCCAAACCTGCAAACCGAGGCTGATCCTCTACCTGCACTGGGTTAGCATCACCTTGTCCATTTTTACCAAGGCCCGTTCTGTTAAATCCCATCTTAACCATTAGCTTAGACCCAATTCCCTTAGTGTGTTTTTTCAAACTGACCCAAAGGAATATCTCGAAATCGAATGAGAGGAAGAATTAAAATGTGAGCAACTTACAAGTGCATTATGTCATAGTACTGCATCGATTTGGAAGGCATTTCATTCTTGTGTTCACCTTGTTGCAGATTTTCCAAGAGGGCATCCTTGGTCCGTATTTCTTCCTGCAACTCTTTAACAAAGCCCATCAACTTCTTGCTCTCTTCAAGCATCTTGTTGACATACTCCTCTTTCTTGGTTATAGAGGATTGTGGCTCAGATTTTAACCGCACGATTTCCTCTTCTAAGGAATAAAAATTAGCTCTCAAGAAAGAGTTTTCTTCTTAGAGTTGGCGGTTTATGGCTTCAAGCTCATCCAGTTGCTCTTGTTTGGATGACTTGCCCATGATTCCCTGTTCTTACAAACACAACCTGTACTTCCAAAACTGCACACTGCAAAAGAAGATTAACAAGCCCCAAAATGTCTGCACACTGAAGATTGAAATCAATATTGAGACTGAAACCAAATTTTCAAACACAATTAGAAGCTAATCCGGTAATCTAACTGCTCTGATACCAAACTAGATCTGAAAACGTGTGTTGTAATTTTTATCACTTTTAAAAGTTTCCAAAGATCATGATTTTCTTAACCAATTATAAGTATTCTAAAACTCCACAAATTGATTAAATTCTAATTATCATGCATCCATATAAGTGCAGAAAACTTGTGTAGTAAATAAATAATCGAAAAACTGAAACATTCGGATAACAAAAGAGATTGTTTACGGGGTTCGAAATTCCCTACGTCCCAGGTTGATTGAACCGATCCATTAATAATATTTAAATGTAAGTACAATAAATCTTACAAACAACCAATAATGAATCAAAACATGCAAATGAGCTGATCAATGTCCCAAGAACTCGAAAAATAGCAGAAATTGTCCCAAGAACGATCCGTGGCTCCTACAGTGTTTTCACAATGTGATCTCCCTGCAACTGTGTTAGAAAAACACCTACAAGTGGATATTTTAAAACATTCTATGAAAAATAATCATATATCTGAGATCAGATCTGAATTCTGAACACTTTTCATGTTTACACCAAGTCACAATTCGGACTGAAGTGCATTGAAATTCGTGTTTTCCAACTATTGTCTTGAAGATCCCTATTAAAATCTGCATTCAAAGCTTCCAAAAATAGGATAAAACTCAACAAAAAAAATTAAATATTACATCTTTGGAATCGTCTCAGAATTTCCTTCATTTCATCTTTTTACTCCGAGGTCCCAATCTGAGTGCAAGGCCTTCAAAATGGCGTTCTCTCGAGACCGCTCCGCCTCCTCTTGGCTATTACATGCACTGCACCAATGCCATTCAAATACAATAAAGCTCCTTTTATATTGTTTCTAAACAAGTGGCGCAATGGTTAGGCACCTAAAATTTTTCTTGGGAGGTCAGCTGTTCCAATCCCCTCCACTTCTCCTCCTTCTCCTTAGGCGCTTCTTTTGTTTTAATCCATATTTTAAATGCATTTAAAAAGGTTTGCATGTATTTTTAAATGGAATAAAAATCCCATAGGCCGCTTAGCATGTGAGATGGGATTAACATCCCTCATGAGTCAGATTTGAAGTGGGTGAATCCCACATTTTGTGGGATTGGTATTTGTTTAAGGCTTTATAAAGCCTTTTCCACGCATGTGTTTGAAGTGGTCAAAGGACCACGTTGGAGCATAACCGCCCCCATTTAATTCTCCTCTCCTCATGTGGAATCTTCCACGCATGACATTGCATGCCTTTACCACGTGGACATAACCTAACATGTTGGCTGTTATGTGTGGTCGGTTGGTGAGCTTTAATACTAATGTATAAACATTAATATATAGCGGTTTGGCATATACATGTGTGGCATTTGGAAAGTGGACTTACCAAGTAAATATAATTTCGACCCCTGTAATGTGGTATGGAAATAATTAACTTGGTAAATAGCATATAGCCCACTTGTCATCTCCCGATAGGCAAATCGAGAAAAATCGACGAGTGGTGGCAAGCCACGTGTCACAGTGTGATTGGTCCAATATTGACCAGTTGACCGAGTTGACTTTCCCATTATGCTCGAACTTTGACCGAACATATCTAGAGCTCCCGATGTCCATTTGTCACATTCTTATAGTAGTTGGAAAGCTCTCGAGATGATCTTCTGACCGACACCATTTAGGGATGTTTAGGGAAATTTTTTAAAAATGATCCCCGATCAAAATATCACCATTCTTTAGAAGTGACAACTCATGAGAGTTAAATTATTGTGCATTGATCATATTTTCTAATGGTCCCCTTTCAGATTTGTGCAAATAAGGATATCTTCATTCTCCTTCACCTACGGAGGTTACAAAATAGGTCCTCTCACCCCGGTCGAAAGGCACGACCTAAAGCAAAGTGAGGATAGATGAAATCATTAATGAAGGTGTTATCCATTTCTCTGATACTTGAGTGATAAAGAGTCAGAAAAATCCCCTCCCCAGCTGCAAAATGACTCATAATATGATCCTTTTGTCTCTCAGTGTCCTGCTAAATCTTTGATGTTACTCGGTTTCTAAGGGAGAATCAATTTGGATACCAATACTAGAATGATGCCGTTGCTGTGGAACTAATTTGTGTTATCAGGGATTATTTGAGCTCCAGGATCTATTTGTGCGGAAAAAACACCAAAATGGTGCCGTTTCGGGGAACTGATTTGTATTCTTATATTCAGCCCTAGTAATGCTTCTTACAAATTTTAAAGTGAAAATAAGTTTTTAAAACATCATCCTGTGTCCTGATTTGTAAGAATCGAGAAAAGTTACAAGTCCTTTGTGTAATATTTCTAGTTTTTGTTGTTTTTGCACTAAGTTTACATCATCAATGTTAAATATGGGTAAAGGAAGGTCAGATCTGTGAAGCTTTGCATGAATTTAGTGTTGACAAAAATTTGACAGACTAGTTTTATTGCATTAGCATAACTAAGGCGAAAATCCTTAGTGGTGACTCCGTATTGAATGATTTTTTTATAAATGCCAGTGTCTTAACCTCTTTCAATTGTAATTTATCACTAATATTTGCAAAGTTGGAAGGAAGAATATCTTTCTTTGCTAGAGACCCTACCAGAAAGTTGTTTCTAGAGTTGGGAAAGACAAATTCAGAAGGAAGAAGAATCTAGAAAGTTGTTGGAGATCAGAAATCAAGAAAGGAGTTATCAATTGTGGAAACTGATCAACTGTCATTGAAGATTTCCATACTTCCTCAAGTGCTTCTGAATTAGGTAGTCTTTTTGTAAATATGAATTCTCCATTGGAGAGGGTCCTTCTTTTGTATTTGAAAATTTTTCATCTCATTATGTCCCTATGTTCTCCAAAGCTAATAGGATCTTCCAAGAAACATAGTTTTTAGAGAACATTCATTCTGAGAATTGTATTCTTGTGCCCCATAGACCCCTCACTCCTCATCATTCTGTTTCTCTTGTAAGATCACCTCCCTAAAACAATATGGCCCAGCCCCCACCCAGATCTCTATTTTTGTGAACACTTTTGGTCCTATAGATTTTAGAGGTATGGATGGATATCCAAATGTTGTGCCCCAAGATGTTAGAAATAGATTACCTAAATTTCAAGGAAATAATGCCATTATTGGGGATCAACACTTAAAGATTTTTGTCAATATGATGGAAGACTTTGAGATCAAATTTGAGGATGTGTACATAAAATTATTTATTCATACTCTAGAGGAGGATGCACGGGACTGGTATAAATCTTTTCTAGACAATTCCATTGATTCATGGACAAAGATGAAGAATGCTTTTAGATTACAATATGGAGATAAAACAGACCCTAGGTTTCTTTTATCATAATTTGAAAATATTAAAAATAATCCTAATGAGTCTATTCATGAATTCAATACAAGGTTCAATAAGACCCTAAATAAGCTACCTATGATCCTGAGGCCAAGTGACATTTCTTTTTAATAAAATACTCTGATGCTTTTGATAAGAAAGTTGCCTATTATTTAAGAGACAAGAACCTAACAACATTGAGGCAAGCCTTCACCATGGCTTTGTAGATTGAGAATAACATCAAGGCAATTGGAAAACCTCCTAAGAGAGAAGGCATCAAGCTGATCAATCCAGAGAAGCCTCAGTCAAGTAAAGTTGTGGATCTAGAGGAGGTTGTAAAAACTTTGGCCGAGAGCTGTTAAGGAAATATCCTACAAATTGGCCAGGGAAGAGAAGGGGATTAGACAAGGTTCCCAAGGTCAGCATAAAGCACAAGGTCAAGAAATATTTTCCAATCATCCTAGGGGTGATTGAATATTTGATGACAGAGGCAAAGTACTCTTGGGATTAGGAAATAGATGCCCCAAGCCGTGAGAATAGAATTGTGCCTGATCCTTTGATTGTCAGAGTCGTTGTTATGGAAGAAGCCAATGAAATTGAGTGGTGTGATAGATGTTTCTTGCCACATACCCCATGTGATGAAGATAAATAAGTTGAGGAAGCTGATGATGACAATGATGATGATGTGTTCATGGTGGGGTGCTCTATAAGCTCATAGCAAGGAGTAACTTGATGAATTAATTAGTTCTAGAACTGCTACTGATTTCTAGGATTGCATCCACCGGGTATTACCCCTTCCTCCCTCTCATACTTTTGAAATAGATATGGTACAAGATTTTGAATTGCCTAGTAATGATTTTGAATACTTAAGGGCATTAATGATTAAAAATTATGATGGAGGAATCCCTTATGAGGAGGATAGGTAGTTATTAATGAATGTTGTAGTTGGCCATGAAAAGGAATATAACACTAGGAGTAAAGTTGTCAAAGGGGTAGGGCCTCAGGCCAAACCAAAAACTCTAGTTCTCACCAATATCTCAAAATAAACTCCTAAGAAAGATACATATGGAAAAATCCTTGTGTTTTCAAGCAGAACTGGTATCCCTGCCCATGCTCAGACCATGAAAAATCCTTTATTGTCAGATGAGTTTCTTAGTCTTCCTCCAAATGTTGCCTTGCCCAAATACGTTCCTTATGACATTGCCCAAGTCTTGAGTCAGATCAATATTTCTATTCCAATTTTTGAGTTTCTTAGGATTCTGAGCACAAGAAAATGGAGTTAAAGTATTTGGGATTGAAAGAAGAAAATATTACCCAAGGTAGAAATGTAAACAATGTTGAGACTCCTCCTACCATTTAAGAGTTGAAAAAACCCCAAGTGATAGAAGAACTAGATGAGCCACCTGAATTATATTTGGGAACATCCTTAGTTGAGTCCGACTAAATGTAGATTCTCTTTTCACCACTCTGATTATTAAGGATAGGTTATTACACAATTGTATGTTTGATTCTGGAGCATCATGCAATGTTATGCCTCTTGAGGTCATGAATGAATTAGATATCAAAGTGACAATAGCTTATGGGAAGTGCACTACCATGGATTCCAGAGAGGTGCTAGTGGTTGGATGTGTCAAGGGTTTGATAGTGCAACTTGTAGCTTACCCAGGCAAGAACTTAAAATTAGATGTTGTTATTGTTGATTGCCCTACCAAATGGGGAATGTTGTTATCAAGAAAGTGGGTTGCTAGTGTGGGCGGTAGTGTGCAAATGGATATGTCTTTTTCCACTATACCTATTGAGGGAAGCCTTGTAAAGTTTTATGGTGAAAAGAAGATGCTACATCTCATTGAGGATCCCAATAATGCTTCCTATGAAGTGTTATACACTGACACTGATGCAGATAACTTTGTTGGATTTGCTGATGGTAAAGAGCACAAAATTGATCAATGCAAGTCTCTTAATCAAGTAGGTTCTCCTTGGACTTTGTTGTTTGATGGGGCTTGCTCTAAATTTGGAAATGGTGCTAGTATTGTTCTGATATCTCTAGGCCAGGAAGAGTTTGTTTTCTCTTTTAAACTCAACTTTGAGTGCACTAAAAATATTGCTGAATATGAAGCATTGCTCTTGGGTCTAAGAATTACTTGGAAATATGGTATTAGAGACATCATTGTTAAAGGAGATTCAAAGCTAATTGTCAAGCAGGTTAGAAAATTGTATGCAACAAAAAATCAGAGAATGAAGCAAGTATAAGCATGTAGTCTAGGATTTCATTGAGATGTTTGACTCCTTCAACATAATACATCACGATAGGAAGAACAATACTCTAGTAGAAAAATTGGCCGTATTAGGGTCTAGATTTGAAAATTATACTATATCCCCCTATTGTGAGTATAATGTTGAGGTATTGACTAGGCCATCTATTCCTAACAATGTTAAACACTGGAAAGTGTTTGAAGATGACACCTAGGTGCAAAGGTTTTTGCAAAACCAAGGAGAATTTTTTGATCAACGTATAGATTGGGAGCTAATGGTTTGTGTGGCTGATGGAAAGGAGACTCTATTTGGAAAAGACATCATTCATTTGAAGACTAATACTATTCCCAAAGGTTTAGTAGCACTTGAATCAAACTTTGATAATGTTGATTGCATTTTCAACAGACACATGTTAGCCTTGAGGGATGTTGAAGAGCATGACTTGGGCACAAAGGATAAACCTCGGAAGATCTAGCTAGGTAGCAATCTGAGAAAGGAAGAAAAGCATTTATATGTCCAATTGTTGAAGATATACCAGGAATGCTTAGCATGGTTTTATTTTGAATTGAAAGCATATAAAGAGGATATTTTCCAGACATGAAATTCCCTTAGAAGCTTCTGCGAAGCCGTTTAGGTAGAAATAGAGGCCAATCAATCCACTCCTTTCCCTGAAGATGCAAGAAGAATTGAAAAAGTTGAGGGATAGAGGAATCATACAACCCACAAGGTTCTCATCATGGGTTGCAAATTTGTTACCTATTAGAAAGAAGAACGGATATATAAGGTTGTGTGTGGAATTTAGAAATTTTGAATAGAGCATCAATGAAGGATAACTACCTTCTACCAAATATGGACAATATGTTACTAGTTTGGAGTTGTTATCCACCTTGGATGGTTTTTCTGGATATAACCAAGTAGTTGTGAAGGAATCAGAGTGAATCAAGACTACCTTTACCACTCCTTGGGGAACATATGTATATGTCAGAATGCCTTTTGGTCTAATGAATGTTGGAGCCACTTTCCAAAGAGAAATAGATGTAGCTTTCTCTGGCTATATTAATGATTTCATTGATGTATATCAAGATGATGTGACTATTTTCTCTAGAAAAAGGAGTGACCACTTGCAACACTTAGAAATTTTTGTTAAGATGCAGGGAGTATGGTATTTCACTAAATCCCAAGAAGTGCCATTTTGGAGTTTAGAAAGCAAAGCTACTTGGACACATTATGTCAAAGGAAGGGGTCATGATTGATCTTGAGAGGGTAGAGGCTATCAGAAAAGTCCCCATTCCAAGAACCAAGAAGGGAATTCAATCCTTTTTGGGCAGATTAATTTTATTAGGAGATTTATCTCCAACTTTGCTTGAACTAACTATCCCAATCACTAACATGCTAAAGAAAGACCAAAGTATCAAATGGGAAGAGGCAACTATTCAAGATTTTTTTGGGATCAAAGAAGCATTAAAGAATGCCCCTGTTTTAGTAGCTCTATATTATAAGAAGGCTTTCCAAATGTTTTCTTTTTCTTCAGAAAGTACTATTGCATCTGTATTGTTGCAAAAGGATGATGAGGGAGCTGAAAGACCAATTTCCTTTTTCAGTAAGGCATTACAAGGAGCTGAGCTAAAATATACTATCATGGAGAAGCATGCATTTTCTCTGGTAAAAGCAACAAAGGTCTTCAGTCCATATATTCCGAGTTCCAAAATCATTTCTTATGTTCCCCACACCATGGTGAAAGATATCCTATCAGAAATGGAGGTCTCAAGCAAGAGATGTCGATGGGTAAAAAAATTTTAAGAGTATGATATGGATATCAAAACAAAAAAATTGGTCAGAGGTTTGGGCCTGGAAAAAATTATGGTAGAGAGCAATCTGCAGACAATTGAGGTGCATGAAGTTGAAGAAGAAAGGTTGAATGTCCGTAAAAAAATGATAAAATCTAAATGGTACAAGGACATCATTTTTTACCTCAAACATCTACAATGCCCTGAACATTTGAGTAAGAATCATAAAATAGAACTTAAGTTAGCTTCCCAAAAATATGTCATTAATGATTTTGGGTTATCTTGGAAGAACCCTAAGGGAGTTATCTTAAGATGCATTACTGAAGATGAAGCCCCTAAGATAATTTCTAATCTCCATGGAGGAGTTTGTGGGGGAAATTTTTCTGGAAGAGTCACAAATCATAAAATCTTAAGGGTTGGTTATTGGTGGCCAACTCTTTTCAAGGATACAAATATGTTGGTAAGAATATGTGAAAGCTACCAATGCTTTTCTAGAAGACTAAAAGCTTTAGACTCCCTTCCTTCATTGCTTGTATCAGTTGAAGCCCCATTTATGCAATGGGGAATGGATTTCATTGGGGAAATTTCTGATTCTTCAAGTGCATGCCATTAGTGGATACTGGTGGCCACATATTACTTCACCAAGTGGGTGGAGGCAATCCCCACCAAGAAGGCAACTCACCAAATTGTCATGGATTTTGTCCTGAATCATATCATTTGTAGATTTGGGGTACCTACCAAAATAGTTGTTGATAATGCCATGAGATTTTGAGCTAAACCTTTGGTGGCCATGTGCCATGAATA
The DNA here is from genome assembly GCA_018340775.1 of Taxus wallichiana var. yunnanensis. NCBI lineage: Eukaryota > Viridiplantae > Streptophyta > Pinopsida > Cupressales > Taxaceae > Taxus > Taxus wallichiana. Next base: position 313,375,145 of record CM031236.1, read on the forward strand.
TGGATTAAATTTGACTTATGATTCGAATTATAATCCCCAAGGAAATGGACAAGCGAGTCCAACAATAATTTTTAAAAATATAATTAGAAGAAATTTGGAGTTGAACAAAAGGAAGTGGGGTGAGCGGTTGAAATTTTTTTATGCAGGCTGATCGAATCACTTTGCTAATAGAGCTCTTTGGAAAAATCCCATTTGAGTTGGTGTATGGAACTCAAGCTTGCTGCCCCCGCATATGTAATTTTGTTCTTTTCAATTTCTTCAACAACCTGGAAGATCAAGAGGTTAGTCCCTATGATGCTCTCATAAATCAGATTGTTGAGTTAGATGAAGAAAGAAGGGCATCCCATCTAGAGGCATGTAAACTTGAGAAATAAATTGAAGAATGTGTTTAATAAGAAAGTGACTCAAGAACTTTCAGTGTGGGAGATCTTGTGCTATTGTGGGATAACAGGCATGAGGATAATGGAAAACATGGAAATTTTGATGCATTGTGGATGGGCCCTTATTTGATTGACATTCAAATTAGTGAACTTACCTTCTTCTTAAAAGACTTAGATGAGGAATTGCTTGAGTTACCTATTAATGGAAGGCATTTGAAACATTTCGTTGATTGATTTCTCAGAATCAAGGTATACTCCATTGTATAATGTATAGTCTTTTGGTTTCTTTTTGGTTTCATGTTTTTCTATTTTGTTTCATCTTGGTCCTTGGTGGCCATTTTTTTGGTTTCTCGGTTTGTCCTTGGGGGAGTTAGTTATTATTGTTCTACTCTGCAAGCTTTTTCTTTGACTCCATTTCCCAATGGTTTATTTTTGGCACTTGGTCTAATATTTATTCTTGTGGCACTCATAGGGAGTGCCCATCCCCGAGTCAGAGCCGATGTTGGTGCTCAATTTGATCTCACCCCATTTGTCCTTGAAATTATTTAGTTTGTGGGCTCTTTCATCTTTTCTATCTCCCTGTATTGATGCATGAAAAATCTGTCCTCCATTTGGTTACCATGATCGGACTTTTCCTTTGGTTGAGGATCATTAAAATTCTAGAATTTATTTTCCGTTCCTCTGTCCATGTGGAATAGTTTGTAACTTGGGCGTAAAATTAGGTTTTTTCCTTTCCTTCTATTTTTCCACAGGCACATTTTATTTTCCCTGTCAATATTTATCCCAATACCTATGGAAAAGTGGTCCTTTTTGATTGGATGTGGCTCAAAGGATCACATTTAGGCATTATATTATTTCCAAATTCTTTGTCTGAAAGAAAGATTCATTTCAAGTGTAAATGGTGATTTCCCTGCATTTTACGATTTGATAGGTGTGTTTTCCCGTCAAATTTATATCTTAGCATCTGTGGAAACGTGGCCCTTTCTAGTTGGATGCGGCTTGGTAGGGAACTTTGAAACTCTAAGGCCTGATTCAACTCAAAGCTTGTCCACATGGAGGGTCGGCACTCATTTAAAAATTTTCCTCTTGGTTTGACCTTGGAGTTATCCGGAGAGACATGTGGAGGTTTCCGCTGCCTTGCCCAAACTTAGACATTTTTTTCATGCGGTCGGTGCAACTTTGGCGGACCATGGACACGTGGAGGGCTGAAGCTTATTTTAGGATCTACCTCAGGGTCCCACCTTAGCAGTTGCACCAAGTGGACATGTGGTGAGCCCAAACTTGTTTGGGGTCTCCACTTTTGGGGACCATCTCAAAGTTGTGCTAGGGAGACATGTGGAGGCTTCTGTGACTCCTCTCTATACTTAAACTTTTCAAGCAACTTTCTAAAGGCCTGGGACATGTGGAGGGACCATGCCTGTTTGGGGACTTGCCCCTAAATTTTATTTTGAAGAAGCACTAGGAGGACACTTTGAGGCTTCCGCTCACTTTGCCCTTGCTTGGAATTTTCAATGGCCAAGGAAAACTATCTCAGACCATAGACACATGGCACCTTTCATTGATGCTTCAACATTTTCAATAACTATACCAGACAGAGACATGTGGTGAGCCCACGTTTGTTTAGGGTCTCCACTTTTGAGGACCATACCAAAGGTGCGCCAAGGAAACACATGGAGGCTTTCGCTAACTCCTTTTTTACTGAGACTTTTTTCAAAGGCTAAAAGGCAATTTTCATTGGCCCAGGGCACATGGAAGGTCCGCGCTTATTTGGAAACCTGCCACTATACTTCTCCTTTTCATTTGTGCCAAGGAAACACATGGATGGATCTAATCTAAAGTTTAGAAGGGGTGGAATCAATGGTTGATGTGCATTGCATCTATTTTTCTGCCATTTTTTCTCCAAGACTCTGGAGATGTGAATACGCACTATTTTTCATCATTTTTGATGAAATTCCTTGTCATTTTTGTTTGCAAAGTGCCATTGAATGGATTTAGAACTTAATTTTTGAGTCCAATGATTGTTAAGGTTGATATTTTGAAGTTGGAATTGCTCGAGAACTTGCAAAAATGTGAATTACCAGAGAAGCTAGATGTAGGACAAAGTTACAGAGGAAAGAGAGGGAAAAGGATGAAATGATGGAGGTTGTAGGTGTAAAGGATGAAAAAGGTGTTGCCTTGAGGGTGAAAAGGATTACTGTTAGATCCAGCTATCTGAGAGCCTTCAGAAAATGATTAAAATGGGGATTTCTTACATGAAAGAATTAGAATGATTAAAAGGAATGTCAAAAAGTTATGGCATGGCATCCTAGTCATTAGTCGAGGGTTTGGGAAACATGATTAGTTCATGATTTGTCCAATTGGCAACTTTTTTTGCAAATTTGTTAAACGTCACTTTCTAAGAAAAATTGGTAACAAATAAAGGTCCCTCAAATATTATTCTTTTTGGGGGAAATTTGGGATGAGTGAGCAAGTGAAATGTATAAATGCAATGAGAATACTCTTGCAAAGGGTGGGGTTGAATTCTTAAGAGAAAATTTGAGAGAGCCCATCTTCCTGAGAGACCAATATGAGAAACTTGTTAATTTCCTATGTTTTAGATTTCAATCACATCAAGTTGGTTGCGAGTGTACAACCATTGACAAGCTCTGAGACTGTTCAAAGAAACTTTCCCCTTCTGATGAATCTAATCAATTTTGAGTTAATCTGTGTCAATCTTGGAGAAATTTGTTTCTACTTTGTTTTAGAATGTCTACAAGTAGTTTTTATTATTCCTATTACAATCTTGTGTTAAAGTCCCTCCAAATCACACAGGATCTCATCCCTATGACAGTTTAGTGGCATTTGCAATTTAATTTCAAGAAAATCCTTCATTCTGCAATGAGATAAACAATTTAAAATCACTTCACTGTCATTTGTTGATAAAGATTTTCTATAAGACTTTGAGTGTATCTTAGGTGTGAGGAACCATGGGTCTTTGATGTTTTATTGAGTCTTTAGCTTGAGCCTTCGTGTTCAATTTTTGGAGATTGTGTGAAACCGTACAAATATGGGCCCCCATTGATGCACACCTTACAGTTGAAGGAATATTATAGCTATTAGAAGAATTGTTGTGAAGTCTCTCAAAGATATGGTATAATGAGCTTTATCTTGCTTAATCACCCACCAAAAATTATTCAAAACAATGAACCCATCCTAAACTACCCATGTTTTCCCTCTATGTCCACAAATGTTTAAATTATCTTTGCCAAAATATGCGAGAAGAAATCATGATTCTATAATGCCTTTAGTAACCTTAGCCATGTCTAGGAAATATCACCATTCTTTAGAAGTGACAACTCGTGAGAGTTAACTTATGGTGCATTGATCATATTTTCTCAAGGTCCCCTTTCAGATTTGTGCAAAGAAGGATATCTTCATTCTCCTTCACCGACAAAGGTTACAAAATGGGTCCTCTCACCCTAGTCGAAAGGCATGGCCTAAAGCAGTGAGGATAGATCAAATCCTTAATGAAGGTGCTATCCATTTCTCCGATGCCCAAGTGAAAAAGAGTTAGAAAAATCCTCTTCCCGACTACAAAAATTCTCATAATATGATTTTTCTGTCTCTCAGCATCTTGTTAAATCTTTGATTATGCTCAGTTTCTAAGGGAGAATCAATTTGGATACCAACACTCCCAAAGGAGTGAAATGACATAATTTAGAATCAGGAGAGGAGGAAACCTCTTTGCTACGAACAACAAGAGGTTGTTTACCTTTTTTGGTCTAGTCTGAGTGTTTTGGATGGTGTGGACATTGTGGTTGTATGTAATACCATCATTGAACATATTATGATTGTGGTTAACATGTTTAGATTTGTCTTGGTGAGAGCTATTAGGATGGTTACTATGTTTCCCATTGTCTTTTGAATGAGGTTTAATCAAACCTTTTGCAATAAGGGATTTTTCAATCTGTAATCCTTTCTCAATAAATTCTTTGAAAGTATTAAGGAAATGCATTTTCATGTGAAAGGATAGCTCATTGTTGAGATTGGGTACAAATATGCTCACGAGCTGCTTCTTAGGCATGGAGCATGGGAAATGAATAGCAATCCCATGCCATCTTTGTAGGAATTGTGTGAAGGTTTCATTTGTTCGTTGTTTGGCATTACACAAGTCCATCATTGTAATTTTAGACTCTAGGTTGAATGATAAATGTTTGATGAAATTATTTGAGAGGTCCACAAAAGTTTGTATAGAGCCCTTGGGGAGGAGTAGGAACTAGTCCAAGGCTTGTCTTCCTAGACTTCGTGGAAAGAGATACATTAAGAAGACATCACTATAGGCCACCTCTTGGAAATCCATATAAAACTCCTTGATATGCTCTCTAGGATCACTCTTGCCCTTGTATTTGTCAAAGTTGGGCATCTCAAAATATTTTGGAAAAGGAACATGCAAAATGTCCTTATCGAAGGGGTAAGGACACAATTCTTCAAATTTGAATTGTTTATGTTGATGTTGCATACTAGAGATGGTGTCCTTCATCATTTTCCATTCTTGGGAAAATAGTGAGTTGTTCTATAAGAAAGATAAGGAACCATCACTTGTAGAGTTTTTGTTATCTTTGGTGTGCGTGGTATGACTCTTAAATGAAGCATCACTAGATTTATTTGGTGCCTCATTGTCATGGGATTCATTGGTGACTTTGGAATTTAAGATAACAAGTTGTTTATCCATGTCATTAATTTGATTCATGAGGGCTTGAGTAGGATCGGTGGCTGAATCAGTTGATTTTCCTTTATTCCTTTCATCATATTTTTCTTTGTTTGATTCATTTCTTTTGGTGTTGTTTGAGGTGGACTTGTTTCGATCATCATTATTCATGTGACTAGGTCCTGCCTCATCGTCATTGTTTTTCAAAATGAAAGGTTCACCCTTGTTAGGTGGTGGTTTTCCAAGTAATGTTTGTAAACTAGCTTCATCAAAATCAGAGGGTAATTTTTCTCCCATTTCAAGGAGATGAAACAAAAATTGGTCTTTATTCATACAAAAATATTTTCAACACGATATTTTTCTTGAGTGAGATGTCATTCTGATCATCCTCAGAGTTTTGGTCATTATCACTATCAAAATTTCCAAAAGGATTTCGTTCGCCCCTTCCAAAAGGACTATAATCTCTATGTCGTGTTCCCACCATTTTTAAAAGAGGGAGGGAGAAAAAGAGATATGTGAAAGATAACTCAACCCGTAACAAAGTGAATGTGATGATGGAAGAGAGGTGTGCGATTAAGTTTGATAATAACTTTTCCCTTAACAAAGTGAATGCTAAGATGGGCAAGAGGTTTGGAAGATATGAGTGACATAACCCTTAACAAAGTGAATGTCAAGATGGAAGCATGCAAAAGTGTTTGATAAACTTGACCCTTGACAAAGTGAATGCCAAGATGGAAGAGTGGCATGATGTGATGAAGGTTCTCGTCCTCTAACAAAGTGAATGCTAGAATGGAGGAGGGTTATAGTGAAAAAAGTATAAATGTGTTCAACCTCTAACAATGTGAATGCTAGAGTGAAGAAGCGAGGATAGATTGATTGCAAATGCACTCTACCACCTAGAAAAAGTGAATGCTAAATGGGAAGAGGGTATGAAAAAAGGAGTCAAATCATATGCGATGTGCTCAACCCTTAACAAGAATTAGTTAAGAAGGAAGAGGATAATGAAGAGATAAGACTCAAATACTGATAGTGTAAACTTTGAAAAGAAGATATGATGAAGTGTCTAGAACACAAAAAATATGTTGTCAAGTTAGAGACGTGAAGAAAGAAAACATATACAATTTAACAATGATGTTGTCAAACTAAAGGATGCAAGAGGAGAATGAAGAGAAAATGTGATGAAATTGAGTTGTGAAAAAGTGGAACACAACACCATTGAGATGTGAGTCGTAAGATGAAAGTGCTTGAGCGAGGACATGGATATCCACAACTCAAGACTTGATGTCAAAAAGAAGATGAAAACTTAAACTTTGGGAAGGTTATCCAAATGTTTAAGTGTCGAATGGAATGGGAGATAAAACCAAAATGAGGTGAATACAAAAGATAGAAGAATCTGATAATCGTGAAAGGGGAAGAATCAAATAAGTGAATAAAAACTCCAAATGAATGAAAGAAGATCAAATGGAGAAGAAAATGAGGACGAAAAGAAGAGAAGATTGAAATAATGAAAAGAGATGAAAGTTCTAAAAAGGGGGAAATTGAGAGTAAAATGAAGGTTAGTGAATGAGTGATGATGAGAAGAAAAGAAGACGAGAACAAATGAAATGAGGATGAAAGCAAAATCCAAAAAGGATAGTTTGGAAAAATGAAAAAAATATAAGAAAAATGAAATATGGATGTAGACACTAAAATTAGATCACACTCCCCTTTGGTCCCTCGGCAAATAAAAACACCCTTCATCACATTCACCTAACCATGGTCCCTTTCACCCTACTAATATTAATTTAATTAAATTAATTAATCATCCTCACCATATTTATTATTTAAATATCTTAATTTAAATAATAACCACACATACTGACTCACTTAGACACCTCACCAAGCCAACTCAACCTAAGACCTATTCTTAGTAAGTTGCCATAACTAACTAAGACTTACCCAAACCCTAAAAATCAATGCCTACATTCCCTCTAACCACATTCTCGCATGCTTACAAGAGGCTCCCGTCTAATCCGTGGGTTAATGACATGAAATCTAAGGAAATCAAGAGGATCTCCCTAGTTTGGTAAACCTAGGAAATCTGCCTTGGACCGACCGTATTTGGTTAAGCGAAACCATTTTGCGGTTACCATTTTAACCCCAAAACAACCTTATTCTCAAGGTTGGAAGTTGGAAGTTGGAAGCAAATTGGCCGAAGGTTGGAAAAATATTTTAGGAAAGTGACGAACATTAACACATTCTAGGAGAACATGCATGCAAGGAAGGAGATCAAGCATATTTTCCTACACAACCATCCCAACCATGATCTGATCTAACCAAGCAAAGAGGAATGTACATGTAGCCCATGTAGAAGCTTTCCTTTAGTTGGTGATCACTTGCAGCCTTCAAACCTCTCATTAGCACCTCCATCCTTCACTCACAGGCATCCAGGACTAGAATCCAAGTAAGTATAACGTCATACTTCTCTAGTTTATTTCATTTCATCATTATTTTATCATCTATTGTTTACCTAGCCACCTATTGACCTCCTCCAACACTTCCACCTCCATATACCCACTAAAACCTCACCAAATCCCTTCCAAGTCACCCAATACCTCATCGACCAACCAAAGTCCTTTGTGCAATCATAAAGGAGACCTAAAGCTTGTTCTGTGGCATTCCCATATTTCCACAGTAACTGGCACCGGTTACACCTAACTACCATCGGTTACCCTTAACCAACATTGGTCTCTGTATTTTCCCATACAACCTAGAACAGAGACCTACCCACCTAATTTCACCTCACCCTCATCCACTTGTGATCTTTGTGAGACCTCTGTCAGGACCTACGAGACCCGGAACCAATTACTTAACTTTTGGATCCTATTCTAGCCTAGCTTTGTTAGATTAAATTTATTTCTTATTGTGTTTTAAGTGAGATACCTAAATCATTTCGAGTTACAATATGATTTACTTTGTTTACAACATTAAATTGTTTAAAACCGTCATTGACAACCATATAGGAAGTATCAAATTTCCTAGATCTAGCATATAGTAGGTAGTTCACTACACATATTGTTTAATTCCTTACGGTGGTCTTACTTTTATTACGGGTAGTTCCTCCTGACAAAAAGAAGTCCTCACGATCAGCTATGGATTCGAAAGTCATAAGCGCGTAGCAACCCATCAACCAACATTTGAGCAGGTATTCCACCTACACCCTTTACCCTATCTATTTCATCAACACTTCAAAAAGCGATCTAAGAATTAGGTGAAACATTTTGACACACCGGTGGGACCCATGCAGGGTTCCTTTCATTTCATTCATTCCTAGGAAAAATTGTGTGTCTGTTTCCTTCAGAAAAGCATACACATTAATATTCTTCCTTGGTAACCCACCTTTTCTTTCTATTTTCTCTAAAGGAAACCTTTCTTTTAGTGTAATTAAAAAGAACTATTTCTTCGTGTTTTACGCATTATAGAGAAAGAGCATCCCTCTTCCTTTTCATCTTATTGTGTCATCCAACTTCACACTTCGATTTGGGCTTAAAAATAAGTGCATTGCATTCTGATTTATTGCATTAGCTCACATTAATTGAGGGCAACCTATACGTTGGAAGTCATGACCAGCTGATGGTTGACAAACAAATCATAGAAAGCACTTTATTTCTCTTTCTCTCTCTCTGAGTCTTACCAAACCTCACAAAAATTGAAAATACACACATTCTTAAACAACATCTTACCTAGAAGAAGCTGTAGGTGATCACACGATCACGACACAGTGGGCACCCAGCTCAGCTGCTTTGTCAAGTCATACTTCAGAGTGAAGCCCGCCCCCACCATAACATACCTGAAACCTCACCTTTTAGATCTCCTTTTTGTAGGAAGCCATCCTCACCAAAAACTCTATTTCAAAATTCATGTGTCAGTCCTTAAATAGCATAAGCTAAACAAAAATAATAGAAAAGGCACTCCTAAGATCACATTTTTCTTAGTGTTTCTACTTGGCTTGCATTTTGAGGTGAGAGATCACGTTATTCATTTTCTTGTTCATCCTTGCATGTTCCTCATCATAACCTGGTGTATTCTAGCTTCACCGAGTGTGCCTAGGCCATGAAATCATCATTTTTATAACTCTAGGTCGATTCTACATCAGATTTTAATTTAGAACCACTTTTCTTTCATCACTGTTTCAATTTCACAAGTAACCATCATTGGTTATCCTCTAACCGTCATCGGTTATACCCGGTGACGTCGAGTATTAAGTCCTTTTGTTAACCTACCCAAAAGGACATTTTATTCATTTTCTTCCACTTTTCACGGTCTCCATCCTTTGCCATCATTCTCATTGACATTGTAAAACACCATCAGATTTGGCATACCTATCAGATTTGACCTTCTACCTGGTTTTTCACTCATTGACCATTTTCTATAGTGATTGGCAGTGGTTACCCCTGACCGGTGTCGGTTTGCCTTAATCGACATCAGTTATCCTGTTTCACTTTCCAACCACCATTTTGTACCTAATCCAATTTTTACCATTAGATTCACATGTTCTGTTGTTTTTTATGTCATTCACGAGAGAATAAGCCCTACGATCGATATTGGTTCACATGGTGCTGACCCAAAGATAAGAAGGTGCACTTGTGTTTCATTCCGGTTGTTAACCACTCCCACCTAGTCCCTCATCACCTTCCTTTTTATCACTAGCCATGGATCCCATCCGGACTATCACTATCGCCACAGAAGATGAGCGGTTTGCATGACTCCTTGACCAAAACCCTGCCGCCTTGCAATTTTATCTTTCCCACTTGTCCACTCGAGATGCCTCAGGTCAGTTGATATACGGCATGCCCATATCTATCCCCCAAGTCTCACTCCCACTCTTGCATCGGCCCCATCTAGCTCTGTGTTGCCCACATCTACTTTACCCCCAGTCGTTTCACAGCTAGGTCCTATACCCACTATGACTGCCGCATCTGCCACCTCGTAGCACTTTGCCACATCCAACATACTCTCAAAAACTATCCAAAACACAACCTTATCTACCCCTAATGTCTCACACATACCTGTAGCTACATTACCACCTCCCATGTCGGTGACCCCTACCCCTTTTCAGAATGTGGTCCTTTCCATTCCACAATCATTAGCCCCCATTGCCACTAGGGTTACCACAACCCTTCCACCTCCATATACATACTATTAACCACCTCCTATTTCTTTGCCTTCTTCCCAATCAACCTATATGGTAGCACCATACACTGGAGTGCCACCCTCATTATATGCCCAAAACCAACCCTCTCACACTACAGGAGGCACCCAATCATCATCAACCTACCAATGACCTAATCAAATTGATGTTGGACAAGATGTAGACATTAGAGGCATCGGTTTCCGGCTCTCACAACACTCTCACTTATGACAAGATTTGCAATGAGCCCATCGACCCATCCATTCCTATCCTTCCATACCACAGAGCATGGGAAATGCCTAAATTCAATCATTTTAATAGCAAAGAAGACCTGCAATAGCATTTACGGTCGTTCAAACATGGGTGTTATTTGATTGCTCATGATGATGCCTTGCTCTTGAGAACCTTTCCCATGTCTCTGACTGGACCTGCATTAGATTGGTATAGTGGGTTACCTAGACACTCCATATTCTCATTAATCGGGAGCATTCTTAGATCATTTTTCTATCAATATCGTCAAGAAGGTTACCATGGTGACCTATACTCCATGCATCAGTATGAGGATGAATCTATCATATATTTTGTCATTCACTGGCATAGCTTGATCGACCAACTCACCTTCCAACTGCCACAAACATAACTCATTGACCTCTTCACATGAGCTTGTGCTAGACATATCTCATCGACCTTGCAGGTCCAAACCTTCTGAACATTTGATGAAGCATTCACTATGGCATGCAAGTTAGAGATTCAGGCCATCAAAGAGAAGAAAATCCAATTACACAATAAGAATTCAGCATTCAAGTTGAATGATACCTCTTGTTCTTCCAAACCACAAACCAATTATTCAAAAGCTAAGGGCACCGCTTAACATAAGTAGTACTCAAGGCCGGCCCACTCATCCAGTCAAATCAGGCTACCCCCTCATCTAATCTCTCACCCGTCTAGACTTTTCAATTTAGATGAGAGTAGCGGAAATACACCCCAATTGGGGAACCTTACTCTTTTGTCTTAGAAAAGCTTATCAAAGCTGGAGCCATCACTCTTCCACCCATAAAACCACACACTGGTTTTGACCCTGCTCGCCCCATGCCCGCATGGTATAAAGAACATGAATTATATAACTATCATCGAGTAAAGGGTCATAGTGATGGAAACTGCATCACTTTCAAAAATATTATCCAAGAAATGCTCGAGAAAGGTGAGTTAACCATGGATAATCCTAATGCACCTTGCCAACCAAAACCTACACATCTTCAAGAAACCATTTCCCAACCATGCCCCTTCATCTGATCAAACCGGTGAGACCTCAACTCATGATACCCATACCCGCGAGGTTCACACTATCTTTAATGATGTACCTATCACCTCCCAATTACCCCATATTCCTTCCATAGAGGAGATCCTATCCTAAAATCCTCCTTCTGCGTTGGAGCAGAACCTCCCCCTGTTCCTTCACCGATAAAGGAACGCCTTTCATCTCCTTCATCACCTATGGAGGAGTCTTTCACTAACATTGAGACCATCTCACCCCTGGCTTCACCACTTAGAGAGCCTTTACCTATAGTACCTCCTCCACCCATAGAGGAGCACCCATTACCTCCTCCACCCATAGAGGAGCACTATCCATTCCTCCACCCACAAAAGAGCTCCCATCATCTCCTCCACTAATCATAGACCCGGTTGAGATACATTTTCCTCTTGGTGAACATTCTCCATTAACTACCGGAATCATGCGAGACCTATTTTCAACTCTCTTACCCATGAAAGCTGAAGCTAGACAATTTCCCATCTCTAAGACACATTTTATGGGGATTGCCATTAGGTCCCCATCAACTCCACCTACAGATGTGCTATTCTCATGTTTGGATGATCACTTAGATTACGTGGATAGATCCTTACTATGGGGGCATCTTCTGCTTCCGGTCTCAACACAGATGCAGAGATCCCTTGCTGATACCTCTAATATCTACCCAAAAATATTTTGACCAATCGAACCAAACACAACCACCTCTATCACAACCCCTTCCATGACACCTGTTATAGCTCAAACCACACCCTTACCCATAACTCAACCTACACCTAAACCCAAACCCATACCTACAACATTTTCCTCAACTAAACCTATTACCACTTTAGGGGTCACCCCGACCACCAGCCTTACTCATCCACCTATCAAACTAGATTTAGCTACATCCTCCAAAGTCAACACCATACCTACTCCTACACCCAAACAAAAGAACCAAACCCATCGACCTCATACCCATTGCGCGCAAAATCACACCGAAGCCCCTGTCTCTGTCTTAGGACCTTAGCTTCCCAACATGGTCAAGCAACCTCCACCCAACAATAAGCCAAAAACACAACAGCCCATTCCTTCCTCACAAACCTCTAACTTACCCCGATGCCTAACATAAATTACACCCGTACCTACAACATCGCTACCACCCATACCTCCAATACCCTCATCTATTGGTTCACTACTCACTACACTTCGATCATTTGTCTCTCACACCCCAAGCATGACCCGCATCATCTACCTTCATAGCACCCTCATTATCCCCGTGGGTAACTTGCCCTCTTCCTCCATCTACTTTTCCTTCTAGACCTCGTACACCCACATCACCTTTACCCAAGAAGGTGTAACCCAAAAGCAAAACTCCACTACCCCACAATAAGGTAGTCAAAATGACCACACACCCTCCTACCCATCCATCTACTATACCCCTACCTAAATAAGCATGACCGACACCTAAAACCACACCAACACCCAAACCCATAGCTTGATCCACTCCTCCTCTTCCAAAGACCATTCCTCGACAATCAACCACACCTACACCCAAACTCACATTCCCTTCCCATTGTGATCCACTAGAAGGGTCCTATGCAAAATTTTTAACCAAGCTCCTTGAGACTTATGTCATCACATTACCACCACTCAAACCCTATGACCCCCTTAAACCCAAGCCAACGGGGTTTGATGATACTAAAATTTTTACATACCATTATGTGCCGGGAACGATTTGGAGAACTGTAAGGCCTTGAAAACCATCCTTATCCAGTTGTATCCTCCAGAGGCCAACTTTGATGATGATGACCTTCTTGACGAGGATCTGCTACAACAACAATCCTGCTACAACAACACCCATTCCCACACTTCCCACTCAACAAACACAACCTCCACCCTCATAGCTCCTAGAGCCACCCCAAAATTCAAAATTAACATGGTTCACATTAGAGAACTTTCACGCCACCACCCAAATGTCGTTGCACCCAATTGTAATGCCCCCTCAATTTAAGACAATGAGATGCCTTTATTAGGAGTGGCAGGTGGAAGGGCCTGCATCCTGTCAATTTCTTGGCATAATAATACAAGCACTTTATTGGGATCCTAAGTTTCTAACCACAATTTTTTTGGAGAATCCAATGAGCCTTCCCACGTGAAACTTAAAAAAAAATTGTCTGCCTTTCGCAAAAAATTTCTTTCAATGGCTAGGTATGCTGACTTTCCCTTGGATTACGTGGTGCGTTGGGTGAAGGACTGATCAGGGAGGTTGTATGCATTGGATTGGTGCCTGATTTTTGTGTAGTATGAAATGCCTTTGTCCTTTGGTTGTTGGCCGCATACAATATTTTAGTTTTAATTAAATGTATATGCTTTGACTGTTGCTAGTGACATGCTCACCCACTTTTCGCCGGGCATTGTGTGTGGGGTGTTTTGTGAAAAATGAAATTTTAGAATGGAGAGAATTAATTCTAGTGTAGGAGGTGCATGGTGTATTGGCAGGCACAGCGAAACTTGTGAGAACAGGCAGTGGAGGTTGTATCAGAGGCTGCAGATTGGAAGTCACTTCTATGGTATATCACGCATGCCTGCAATGTTTGGTGTCCTTCCACTCTTCCTATGCGTGAAAGTTCCCCTATTTTAACTCTTATTCTTGTCAATGGGTGTACTAGGATATACACATAATGGAAATTTGGAAGAAAATTTTTCTCAGCTAGTATTAAAATGCAAGCTTTGGAGTAGGGTATGAGATCCACAAAAGCATTTGGAGAGATGTTGTTTTCTAGAGGTTAGAGTTGTAAGTGTGTTGGTAGTTATGTATGAGAATGTGGAAGCTTGTAAGTTATTTGAAAAAATGCTACAAGAAATGTAGCCTCATGACATATTATGATTGCAGTGTATGAGCAAAATGGATTTGTTGAAAAGGCATGTGAACTGTTTGTTAGAATACCTCAAAGAAATGTTGTCTCATGGAATGCCATGATTGCAGGATATGCACATAATGGATCTGTAAGGATCTTTTGGGTGTGATTGTGTGGCCACCCAACCATTTTGGGGAAAAATCTAAACTACACATTCAAATATATTGCTTATGAAGGTTGTATAGAGGCCCTTACCTTTTTGTGGCAGATCTACACGCCTCAGCCTGTGTAGAATGAGAGGTTGTGGGTGGGAAGGATGTTTGGCCCACAACGTTTGTCAGCACCTTCTAAGTTTGCATATGATCAGACCCCTGTTGTTGTATGGAAACACATCTAAGGAAAATGAACAGTGGTTTTTTCTCCTCTAACTGCACCCTTGATTTTTAAATAAATGGAGTTATGTCAGGACAACGAACTATTTGGCGAAAGGCCTTAGTGAGATGTTGAACCGAACCCGGGAACTTCAACCAACTTCATTTCTCTAGGCATGGTTCATCTTCCCTTACCTCTCATAATTCTCATGTTTTAGTTCTCTTTTGCAACTTAATAGAATTTTAAAATATTAGGATTTTAATACCATTAAATGTTTTTTTCAACTCGTTGCAAAAATAATGAAATGTCATGTCGAAACTCACTAAGTCAAAATAACCCATTTGCATTAAAACATGAACTTCCACCCTCATTCTGAGGTGATGTAGAAAACTTCCTACCCAACTGGATCGCTACAACATTGTTTTATCGACCAGACGAAATTGACTTTCCAGTAATAATGTTGATCATCACCCGGTTTAAATAGTTAATTTTTGCATTTTTGGAGACTCATTAAGTACCCTTCATAACTCTGAAAATGAGATGTTAAGCTTCATTCGTGTACCTTGTTGTGTGAGGGTCACCTTGACCTTTGGATTGACCCGAACGAACATATGTGATCTTTTTGACACTCTTATAGGAGCCCTGTTACACTGTTTTATAGTAGTAGAAAGTTGTTAAATCTAGAAAGTTGGCTTTCATTTTGAACTACCATTTGAAACCTAGATAGAGAAATGAATATCCATCTTCATAAACCTCTCATGCTTCCTCTAGAAAATTGCATCAAACTTTCAGTTTAGGAAAAAAACTTTTCTGGATAGTTTGGCAAAGCCATTTTGTAGGCCTCCGTACCACGGTTGTGAGGTCAAAGCTGGACCATTTTGACTTATTGCTCGAGAAAACTTGTCGCCATTTGAAAATGGTTTTCTAGTTCTCAGTCCTGTCGACTACGATGAATTATCCTTATATAGGGGAACTTATAGGAATTGTCTCATTGTGTGCTCATCCCTCGAGCGTCAGTTTTAAATGTGGTTTTTGAGCCCTCGAGCTAACTTTGTTTTTTTACAATGGGCCAACTATGACCGGTGGTTACGGAAAACTAGCCACCAAACGTAAACCGTTCACTTTTTCCCACATTAGTTCTTTTATGAACTCTTGGTATATTTGGGGACACGTATAAAGTTAATCATGGTGTGTGTTCTCATCAAAAGATAACTTTTGGAAGTGGTTTCTTAGCCTTCGAGCTCGTTTTGAACGTTTTTGTAGCTAGTAAGAAAATGTAAAAATAGAAAGCTGCGGGACCCCGTCGGGTTGCCAAACCACCATGGAAACTTTTAACACATGTAAATAACTATTTAAAACTCTATAGTGTAACTTGTTGTGTGAAATAGAACTTTTGAAAAATGGTGTTTTCTCTCTCTTCCCTTCTCTTTCTCTCTCTAGGTTACAAAATGAAGTAAAATGAAATGTAATGAATACATGTCTCTAAACCTTTTATTTTGATTGCAAATTATAATTATTATCATATGTAAATGGGAAAATAAAAAATGATAATTATGTTAGATTAGGGTGGATGCCATGCCCGGTAATTATCAACGATATCATGCTCACGTGGTTTTGCGGGATGAAAGAATGAGCGAAAAGGTGATGTGTAATTCATTTATTTATCTTTGTAATTTATATAGTTCATTGTTAAATGAATAAATGTATAATGTAGTCTAATGTTCTCATGTGAGAATGCTATAATTGATAATTTGCTTGATATGTATGAAATGCTAGTTTGAGGACATCTAGGAAATGTGCATTTAATCTTAGGTTCAATTTTGATTCATAGTACACCTGGTAAAAAGGGTTTGATATTTATATAAGGTAAATAAATTTGAAGTAATATCTTGTAGTGCATATTTAGTGTTCATTAAATGATTAATGAGTCATCTTGTGCTTTCATACTTTGTAAATGTAATAAAGAGAATTAAATTGAAACAATCTACCCTTGTTCAATATCAAGACATAACTTGTTTTTCATGTGCGATACTCCTTACCGTAGAAGACATTGAAAACCGTAGGATGAAATTAATCTTTGCACTCGATGGAACCTCCTGGTTTGAGTAAACAAGAGCCCAAGAATGGGTTTATCACCTTAGTCAGTATGTTTAGTGACGTTGTCTTAAACCCGTCTGATAGGAGTGACACAGTCAAACTTTTCTTGGAGTGTGTAGAGCTAACTCCTCCTTCGTAGCTTGGAAAACTATTTTGTCATCCAAAGATAAATTTAAAATTAAAGTTCTTCATCGAGTAAAAACCTTGTTGGATCCAGACGACATAGAAGGAGGTTGTGACTTAGTTGTTCTAGGTCTTAAACTCTTGTTAATGAACTCCTTAGCTCTCGCTCAGCTAGATGTGTTACCTTGGTTTCTTTCGACATTACACCTTGGTCCTTGCTGAAGGTGGTTTAGCATAAATTTGTCCTCTTTCTTAAAAATCATATTTAGTTGAGGGGTAGACCCTTAGGTGAAGTTGGGAATTGATTTAAAACTCAGTTGATTCGGATGTTGACTTGGGTTTGTGTGTAGCTACAATTCTTCGATTTTCTATGTCTTGAGGTTAGGCAAACAGATTAAGTAACTCCTTTTCAAGACAATGCTAAAAATAAGACCATAATGTGACATAGAAAATAAAGCATATAAGAGTAAAAACAAGAGTGGAGGTTCGGAATAATGCCACTCTTGAAGAGCTTATAACTCAATTAAATATATGCATTTGTTTCAAAGAATTTGAATTGCCTTGGTATAATCCACCTTCGAGAAAACAAAATACATATATAAAACAAAATGGAAATTCACAAGTCATTGAATTAGAATAACTATGGTAGGGAAATAACTAACCCGTGATCGAGGTATGTTTCGGTAAAAAGCTATCTTGCATCTAAATCTCTGTTAAAACCTAATATCGCTATATGGACACCAAGTCACATCCACTTGAGTTGTAAGAATAAAAAGGTAGACATTGAATATATGTTCAAGAAGAAGATTTTTAACATAAGAACAAGATAATTAAGTATTTTATTTGCATTCGAATTATGCCAAATAAGTATGCAAGTTATGGAAAATTTTGTAAAGAATAAGAAGCCAACTTAAAATGGTCGAACTACAAATTAAATGTGGAATGAACTTAAAGTTTTTGTAGATGGAAAAAGGAGAAAGTCATCCTTGCACAATAATGTTCTTAGAATGTTAATCGTAACTAAAATACAATTAAAGAAATGATGTGTTGTGGGTTCACCATTCCTGAAGTCATTTTTCTTGTGGTTGGGTCATTACTAGTAACCATTCATTGGGAAAAGTGTGGCATCGACATGCCTATGTTGTTTTCATGTGTCTATGTGAGTCGATGACTTATGTGATTGTCGTATGTGAGTCGAGTTTATGTACTTGGAGCCCTTGTTGTGTTGTGTGTAGTGAGCAATGTAAGTCAAAAAAATTATCTTGGTATTTTATTGTTGTAATTGTGTGTGTAAAATGTGGGCACTACACCAACTCACCTCACAGGGTTTTTCTCCTCCAGTAGGTTTTTTCCCGTCGTGTCATTATACCACTCACCCTACACCTTCTCCATTTTCCAACTCCCCTTATATCAACATGATACATGTCACTACACGTGCTTAGAAGGATAAGGGAAAATAAAAGGAAACTGACCCACCAACCAATCCTATACCCAACATACCATCTGTACCCATACCTAAAATCACTATCCGCAGCCCCATGTACCCTATTTCTAATGGTGTCACACATCACACTATGCTCAAACAATTACACTAGTCTCCCCTCAAAATGTCCCTATATGACCTCGTTCAAACCTAGGAATCCCATCATCAAGCTCTCATGGAGGTTCTTCGATCTATTGATGTTTTACCCAATGACCTTACACCCATATCCTCTCTCACCAAATTACCACCTTCATCTTCACCCCACCTTATTCACCAGGTAGCCTCCCTTAGCTTCTAAGAGGAAGAGATCACACCACACCAAAACGATGACCCGGACCCAGCGCTCTTCATCTCTGTCCACATCGATGACATATGGGTATGCCGTGTGATGATTGATGGAGCGCTAACATTAACATAATTTCATCCCATGCATTCACTCAAATGCGCATACTTGACAATTACATGCATAAACATCTAGTCATGTTGCATTAATTCAATGACACTATCACCTCTACACTAGGAACTATCATACTCCACATTCGCGTGGGCCCCCACACTGTTCTGAATTGTTTTACATCTTGGAAGGGGAATTCCAATATAACCTATTGCTTGGAAGACCCTGGATTCATGTCATGGGTTATGTTCCTTCCACTTTACATCGTTGTGTAAAGTTTGAACATGAAGGACACACCTATACCATTCAAAGGTGACCCCTCTCCTTTCAAAACATGCAAGATGCTTTACCGACCTAATGATGTGCTCATACCTATTAAGTTGTCTATCTCCACAACCACTTTGCTTCACCTACACCTCCACCTATGGGTACATCCACTACTTCTACCGCACATACCTCCTCCATTCCTACTACTACGATAAAATCCATGGCTGACCCATCAGCTTCCCAATCTATTAACTCCACCTCCGCATCGACCTCCAACACATTATCCATACCAGCTACCTACATACCAACCACTAATCCCTTGGAAGGTGTTTTTCAATGCCTCACTCTGGGGGAGTACCGCCTATATAGTGTCAACACATTCCTTACTCCACAAGAGTATAGAAGCCTTCACCAACACCCACATTATGATCACCATATAGGAGAACATCTCCTTTATGGTCCTCCTTACCTTTGTACTAGTCTCACCTATGGGGGACTTGATACTACCACTTACACACCCGAACCACCACCACAAACCTACCCATTTTCTATTGACTTCCAATCACTTACCAATTGCGTTTCACCCACACCTTCCTACACCGATGTGTGTGGAAGGGTTTTGGTTTTGGATTTTATGAGTAAGGCCACCATACCATTATTCCATTTACTACCCGTAAACATAACGACCATAGCGGTATTGGCTTTCCAGAACCACCTACCAAACATGCCCACATTGAACTCATTAAGGACACTAGCTCTTCTACACCTTCTTCACCCACTCCACCTTCATCACCACCTTCACCGACAGAGTCGATGGATCCTGAATCTATCCCTCCTAACATTTTTTTTTCATAAACACCATTTCCTTGGGGCCTTTGACTTATCAACGCGAGGGCGAGGCCCCTTCCACTCTTCCCTTCATGTATCCTGAAATGATTGATGACAATACACCTTCAATTAACATCATTCAATGTCAGGATGATGAATCCATACTCACCTACCTTGGTGTAGAAGACTCATATATTCATCGATCATTACCTTCTGAGACACAAACCATGTTGAATGAATTAACTATCAAGATCAACATTCATACTCAGGACGACTCACACATCCTAAAGATCAGACAATCTTTAGATGTTGCCAAACAGGAAGCCATCACTTCTTTTCTCAGAGATCATAACCACGCTTTCGCTTGGTCTTATACAGACATGCCTGGTATTGACCCCACCATAGTGGCCCACAATATCGTAACCGTTCGATGCCAAAACCATCAAGCAAAAGCTGAGGAAAATGAACCCTCGCATTGCTATTCTTGTCAAAGAAGAACTTCAACGCCTTATTTCTATTTCCTTCATCTTAACCATTGACTATCCTCGTTGGATTTATGACATTGTCCCTATCACTAAAGAAACCGGGGACTCGAATTTACACGAACTTCCATGATTTCAACCTAGCCTTCCGAAAGATGACTTTCCCTTACTTGGTATTGATCAACTGGTTGACCTTACCACTGGTCACAAGCTACTATCACTCATGGATGGCTTCTCGGGTTATAATCAAATTTTTCTTTCCCCAGAAGATCAACAAAAAACCTCATTCATCACCCCTTGGGGGACCTTCTGCTATCGAGTCATGCCTTTCAACCTTAAAAACACTAGTGCCACATATCAGCAGGCTATGACTTACATCTTCCATGACATCATGTATCGCATATTAGAAGATTATGTGGATGATCTCTTGGACAAATCTAAATGCCACTCCGAGCACCTAACCGTCCTCAAAACCATCTTTGACCATCTCATTAAATATTACATCCACCTTTAGCATAAGAAGTGCATCTTCGTGGTTCTCTCAGGAAAGCTCCTAGGATTTATCATTTCCCTCCATGGTATAGAAGTTGACCTTGCTAAATTCAAGGCCATTAAATTCCTCCGTTGACTAACCTTAAACAACTCCGTAGCCTACAAGGTAAGTTACTGGTTTATTCATTATTTCATTTCACAATTATTGGATCGGTGCCAACTATTTCATCATCTGCTCAAGAAGGATGTCTCCTTTAAATGGGATGATGACTGCCACAAAGCTTTTGAGGCCCTAAAAAATACCTTCTCCAACCACCCATACTCATCCCACATAAAGATGATCAACCTTTTTACCTATACATATCCGCTACAGATCACTCCTTGGGAGCCATGCTCGCTCATCGTGATTAACAACACAGGGAGCAAGTGGTTTATTACATCAGCCGTACTCTTTTGGACTACGAAACCTAATACACCCATCCTAATTTTTTTTTCTTAGCCTTAGTTTTCATTGCCACCAAACTCCGCCATTACCTACTCAACCACAAAACCTATGTTGTGACCAACACCGACCCCTTACACTTCATGTACGCCAAACCTTATCAAAATTAGCGTGCCACACGATGGCTTATGATTTTAGCTGATCTTGACCTTGAATTCATTCATCAAAAGTCCATCAAGGGCCAAGCTATCACTGACCAATTGGCCAACGCACCTATTTCGGGGATCAACCCTCTAATTTTGACTTTCTAGATGAGTCAATTGCTACCCTTTCCCTAGATGAACCTCCTTACCAAATGACACTCTTCTTCGACGGTTCCAAGTGTCAGCATGGGGGTGGGGCTAGTATTATCCTCATTCCTCTTGATGGTGAACCCATGCCTTTGTCTTTTAAATTAGATTTTGAATGTACCAACAATATTTCCGAATACGAAGTGCTCATACTAGGTCTCCAAGCCGCCTATGCCCTAGATGTTAAATCAATCAACATCTTTGGTGATTCTCAATTGGTCGTAAACCAAGTCAATGGTATGTACCAATGTTGTAATGAGATACTTCAAAAGTATAAACATCATGTAGACATAATTTTGTTGCCTTTGATCGTTACACCCTTCAAACTATCCCACGTTAAACCAAAAAATTTACAGATACCATGGCTTGCTTAGCTTCCCAAATACCCGCTTCACCTGCCGATTCTACAATCTTTTTCACCGTACAATGATTCTAATCACCTTCTTATTTACCTCATGATATTTACTCGATTCAAACTGCTACCCCGAACCGAGTGACCTTTGGTATAAAAATACTCCGATTACCTTTCTCTCTCCATCTTACCTCTTGTTCTCACCGTAATAGACAACGCACCTTTCTTAAATAGGTTTCTCGTTATGTCATCCTCGGGGAATCCTCTATAAATGTGGCTTTGATGGTATTCTCTTACAATGCTTCACAAGTTATGAAATTCCTTATACCATTAAGGAGGTTCATGCGTCATATGTGGTGGTCACTTCAATGGCTTGGATGTTTGCTAAGTGTATTTTTCACTGGGCTATTATTGGCTAACCCTTAACCATGATTTTTGCGGCTATGTCAAACATTGTGTAAAATGCCAACAACATTCCAATCTTCATCATACACCCAGATCATGCCTTACAAGTCACTCGTAACCTTTGGCCCTTCTCTTAATGGGGTTCGGATCTTGTCGAGAGAAATGAATCCTTATTCATCCTAATTCCATCAATGGATCATCACTACTACCAAATACTACACAAAATGGGTGGAAGACATACCACTCATCTCTACAAAAGCTGAGAAAATATGTGAGTTCATTAATCACCACATCATTTTTCACTTTGGTGTTCCTCATCGCCTCATCACTGACAATGGAAAACAATTCAAAAACAAAACATTGCAAAAAATTTACGACGCCTTCAACATTCAGCTTAGTTTCTCATCACCTTATTACCCACAAACCAACGGCCAAGCTGAATCTACTAACAAAACCCTCAACAAAATTCTTATGAAAGTGGTTGACGATACTGGGAAGGATTGGCATATGCACATTCCTTTTGCCTTGTGGGCATACCACACTAGTATTCACACTTCCACTGTGGCCACACCCTTTTCTCTGGTCTATGGTATAGAGGTAGTCCTACCTCTCGAAGTCTAGATTCCCTCACTCTGCATTTCTCTCCATGACATGCTCAATGATGATGAATTTCATCAGGACCATTTAGCACAACTAGAGTTATTAGATGAATGTCATCTTAACACTCTAGATCACCTTCAAGTTTACCAAAAATGTATCAAACGTGCCTACGACAAATGTGTCCATGAATGAACCTTCCAAGTTGGTGACCTTGTCCTGAAAGAAAATCAACACGTAACCAAAGTAGAAAAAGTAAACGGCAAAAATTTGCTCCTAATTGGCTTGGACCATACATCGTGACTCATACCTATGGATCAGGTGCTTATCATTTATCTTCACTTGATGGTAAACCTGAACCTGAGCCCCTTAACACCTTACATCTTTGACCATTCTATTTTTGACTTGTAGTCCTACCTCACATGTTGTCTCTTTCCATGCTCATCCCTTGAGCACTATTCACTTCATACACCTCACTAACAACTAAACAAGAATTATGTGAGTACCCATCATTTGTTACCTTCTCTTTAACATGTGCACCACGGTGCTGTACATAGCATGATTCTCATGGATACTTTTTGTCTACCTTTAGATGAGATCCCATGGTCGTTTCACCTTGTCTTTTGAACACGAGTCTTATTCTCAACCTTGGTCTTATCCATGACTTCAAGGCCTCACATGGGACCAAACTCCTTGAGTCAAACTTCTAATAAAAAGATGACTCCCTCAAAAGGACATCTTCCTCTCGACAATTGCTGCTATAAATAGATTGCTCCCTCGAAGGATAGCTATGTAAAGATCTTAAAAAAACAAAAAAATAAAAAAACAAAACAAAAACGAGAGCAGCCAAAGCTTCCCGCATCGATCAGCTTCACGAAGACCTCAAGGAGTTCAATTTTTCCCATATAGACTTCCCACATCGATCAGTCTATCTCAACTATAAGTCAAAACACTCAACCTTTTTGTCATGGACTTGCCCATTGTGAGCTAGGTTCTCTTACTCGAAATGCATACTACCTACACCATATAAAAATTACCCACTTTTCACCCTTCAAACCATGCCCACTCTCACTTCCTACTGCCTCAAGGGACTTCTAGGAACTTAGACATTTGGTGATCATGTGACTACTTTTCACCGTAAAACAGTCCATCATGCAATGTCTTTAGGGTCTTATGTTCATCACCTCTGCCAAGGTATGATCTACTCGGTATGATCCTACCCAATCAGGTGGATTTATTACCCCCTCTTATCTTTTAGCCATCTTTATTTACGTTTTGATTACCTTATACAGGACTTGGTCCTCAACGCTTACTTTTGGGGTAATCTTCTTCTTTCACCACAATCACCCTCACCTACATCATTTTACCTATAATCTACCCACACCTAACAAACCTAAACCCACAACATGCCCAAAAACCTACCAACTCATTTTCATACCTCCTCATATTCTTCCCTAGCTTATGGGAGAACTACATTGGCTTGAGGTCCCTTTTCTCTAGGACTATGTAGGAAACACTCTGAGGGCATGGGGCCCTTGGAGGTTAGCTTGACCATCCTCTACCCTAAACAATTCATCTTCCATGTGCCTCACATTACATCACACCTAATTTCATTTCCCTTTTATACCCACAATTGGAAATTAAACCACATACATAACAAGTTGTTTCATATTTATACATTTCTTACGCCTACCATTTCTCTATCATCACTATGCATAGATTACACCATATCTCACATATGACCCATAGTATCATTCATTGCATAAAATAATGAATCACCACTTCACCTACTTTCGACTCAACCATGCCCTAACAAACCTAACTCAACCATGCCTAACAAACTTAAATCAACCATGCCTAACAAACCTAACTCAATCCATGCCTACAAACTTGACTCAATCCAT
Source organism: Taxus wallichiana var. yunnanensis (assembly GCA_018340775.1). Classification (NCBI taxonomy): domain Eukaryota; kingdom Viridiplantae; phylum Streptophyta; class Pinopsida; order Cupressales; family Taxaceae; genus Taxus; species Taxus wallichiana. Next base: position 313,400,116 of record CM031236.1, read on the forward strand.
GCCTACAAACTTGACTCAACCATGCCTATAACCTGATTCGATCCATGCGTAAATCGACGGCTTTGACTCAACCATGCCTATAACCTGACTTGATCCATGCCTAACCATCCTAACTCGATCCATGCCTAACCAAACCTAACTCAACCATGCCTATAACTGACTCGATCCATGCCTAACCAAACCCGACTCGATCAATGCCTAAATCCACCTAACTTAACCATGCCTAAAAAAACCTTACTCGATCCATGCCTAAGACTTGACTTGATCCATTCCTAAAACGACTTGATCCATGCCTTAACCTTTGACTCCATCATGCATAACTCACCTAATTTTCATCTATATCAAAACAACAAATCAAAATCTCATAAACACATCAAAAAATAAAAAATAATACCATGTATCTCATCCACACATCAACAAATCAAATCATAACATGTATCTCATCATATCAATAAATGTGTATCTCAAATATACATGCCCATATCATCGTGTCCATCATATCAAAAATTTTGGCACGTAAGTCGATATATAATACAAAATGTCATCGACATGCATGCGGTTTCATATATACAAAAAATAATGCATAAATACAAAATCTCTTGAACGTAGGCTGATATATTCTCGAAATATACAAAATCTCTCATACATCTTCTTTGTCATTTGCATGAAAGCCGAGTATGTGATCAAAACTATAAATATCTCTTGGAACATAGGCTAGTATATATCACACAAAATCTATCATACATCAAAAACAGGCACCATATCAAGCATCTCGCGGATGTCCTCCATCTCAGTATCACTTGTACCCTCAACCTCTTGGGTCCCTGCTGGTGCCTCAACTAGAGCTAGTCTCCATGTACTAGTGGCCTTTGCCTAATTAAGCATTGGAGCTTCTTTGACCCCCTATGCTCTCCACACTGTGAGTGTGGGATATAGTCCTCTCACTGGACACTGTTGTGCCTAGTACTCGGTGTAGGATATAAAGTCTATCCCGACCACCATCACCTGGTCACGATAATATCTCACCTCACCTAGGGAATCCCAGTAACTTAGATATAGGAACATTATGTGGTGGTCCCATAGGTCTCGGCCCCTATACCTACCTTTCCGAACCCTACCCGTACTGCTGTGTATTGGGGCCTACTCTAGTGCTCTGTGGTGGTGCCCCTACCCCCGTGCCTATATCTGGGCATGTAAGGCCCCAATTTGTGCTTGGTCTATGGCCAACTAGCCGTATAAACCCGCCACTTGAGCCTGTAAGGCTGCCACCTGACCATCTTCCTCCTGACCATCTCCATCTCCTCCATCAACCATTTGGGCATGTAGATTGGCCACTGTACACATAGCTCTGCTACCTCTACCTCTGAGCCCTCCAGCTGTGTCTACATTATACCCAACTAGGTAATGAGCATAGCTACCCCCTGTAGGGCATCTCTCTGCACTGTAATGGTAGCTAGAAATGGCTACCCAGTCTAGGTGGTATGGCTCGTGAATCGAGCCACCCACCATTGCTGTACCTTTTCATACACCCGACATCATCTATCTGTTGGTCCACTGGCTACTCCTCCTTCCCTGTGGGCACTATAGGCTATGGTAGAGGTAAGGGCCTCTCCACGTCATCTCTCTGGTACTATGGGAAGGGCGGAGGAATGTCCTATATGAGCCCGAAGCGCCATCGAGGAATCATCTCTTGGGATCATCTCATCCTCCCTGGCATGATGACCATGTATACATCTCTCTCTAGTGAAGCTCAGCTAGCTCCTCATACATATGCCTATATGAGGGGAATCCCACATATGGCCTCCATATAATTTCCACTCCGGATAACCCCTCCAGTAACTTCCAGAAATGGGCCACATCATGTGTCGGCCTATCAGATCTCCGCTCTCCTATCACCAACACCCATATCCTATATCCCACCCACAAAAATCACGTTGGGAATGCATCTGCTGGGGCATCCCTATAGGACACACAAAAACTATGTGCTCGTAGGCCCAACAGTGTAGTAAAATGTATAACACAGGCTGAATGTGCGCAGCCGCCCATATGCCCACAACTCCTGTCTGGTGCACCATGTATCTTTGGTGCCCAGGAAAAGCGGGTCTCATGCACCATCATGTCGTGGAGTACCCCCATCAATGACCGGGGAAAGTGTCCACCCTCTACATATGGTAGTGCATAGCAGCACACTGCCTCCATCAACAGAACCACTAGCCTCATCTCCTCTAGACGGGCTAGGTACATCTCTCCATAGCTCAAACTGGTGCTATGGAATCTCAGATCGGGCATCCCCTCTCCAAATATAGACACAATCAGCTCCTCTAAGGCCTCGGAGGAGATATAATAAACTTGGGCACCTAATATGGGTAGCTTAAGAATCAGAACACATCCTCTAGGGTGATAGTCATCTCACACGTCGGCAAGCAGAACATGTTGGTTATGGAGTCCCATCTATCGATGAGCGCAAAAATTAAGCTGGGCTGCCAAACAACATGTTTGTAGTGAAAAACCCCACTCAAGCCCACTACCTCTATATATTGTAACTCCACGAGGGGTAGTTTGTGCCATGCACTATCACTAGTAGAGGTGGAACCCTGTCCGCATATGTAACTGCACTCTCCCCTGCATCCAATACAAACACAACATTAATTTACCTATATCAATCCCTATTCACCAATTATCATTTTCCTACACCCTATTTTCACCCTACCCATCTCAACCACCTAGCCCACATCACTTTTGGACCCTTGTGCCCACTAATTTGATCGTACCGGTTCATCCTAACCGACCCCGGTCACCCTTTAACCAGCACCAATCACCTTTGGTGGCCCGATACCATTTCACCTTTATCGACCATGGTTACCACTTTACCAGCATCGGTCACCTATTTGGTGACCGATGATGGTTCCACCTAATTGACGCTTGACCACACTTGACCAATGCTGGTCCTTTGTTGTGGAAAAACCTGTGACTTCCCAAAACCCCCTTTTTCTAAAATCCCTCCCCTACCCCTTTTACCACCCTACAATGACCTCACCTACCCCTAGACCTCTACCCACCTCCCCTATACTATTTACTACCCTCCCCATTCCTCCTTTTTCCCAATATCCCCCCCATTCCCAAATTTAATTTTTAACCACCCACCACAACAAAAAACCAAAAACACCTACAAATAACAATAATCTACTCCTCTAATCTATTGAATCCACTAGATGTAGAGTAGGGTGATTACCTCATCGCACTTTGCCTCCATCTTGGTGGCACATCTCGGCTGTTGTACCAGTGGCCCACATGATCCCTCTCCATCCTTTTTCATCACCGAATCGATACCCATAACCTCTAACCAATTGAATCTCTCATGCTGCTCTTTGTGGACCCACTACTCACCCACCAATCACTCGTCCAATCACACTGCCAGCTCACTGTTCCATTTCATCTAGACACTTTACTCTCTTTTCTCTCTTTTTTTCATTTTCTCACTTGAACAATAACAAATGAATAACAAAAAATGTGGATTTTTTGTTTTTATAATAAACTCAACCTAACCGACATCGGTTACCCTTAACTGACATTGGTCACGTGCCCTACCTAACCATCATCAGTTACCCTAAATTAACGTCAGTTATCCATGACCGGCATTGGTCACCTTCACCCTGACCATTTACCCCACCCCACCTTTACCCTACCCATTTACCTCACCTTTCCGACCAAGTCGCATTACTACCTCCCTTTTTCCTCCTTTAGGGGCTCGTTATCCTACCCCTACCTTGGCCTTACCAATGTCATGACCTAGATATTTGGACTGGACCATTGCTAGTGACCTTTGACCTCATGTATTCGCTATACCTTATGACACCTTTGTTACTGTGTTGATTAAACTGATGACCTTACCTAGCCTATTACCGTGACCATTTATCCAAACCCAACCTCTGGTGTACCGGAACATACCTAAACATTCCTGCACCTAACCTACGTTATGTTTCCTTACCATATCCTATACATTGGATACCGGAATCACTTCAACCTTATTTGGATAAACCTATCGACCTTAGACGATGTAGATTTTGCCTGCTCTTCAACCTAGTAGCATGCTATAGTTTATACGTGTGCGTGTGTTTAATTGTTGCTACCTTTGACCCAGACCCATTACCTAGCTTCCTTGAGTAGACATTGCTCCTTTTTCCCTTTCTCTCACTCACCTTTTTATTAAACCACTCACTGATTCTACCTTTGGCCTCATCAGTTATTGGTTTGAGGGGGATCACTTTCACCCACACATGGGGCAACCACATCTTATTTTTGTTAGCGTTACTTACCAATACAAGCTACAACAAAAAGGGGAAAAATGTAGACACTAAAATTAGGTCACACTCCCCTTTGGTCCCTCGGAAAATAAGCACCCTTCATCACATTCACCTAACCATGGCCCCTTTCACCCTACTAATATTAATTTAATTAAATTAATTCATTATCCTCACCATATTTATTATTTAAATATCTTAATTTAAATAATACCCACACATACAGTTCACTTAGACACCTCACCAAGCCAACTCAACCTAAGACCTATTCTTAGTAAGTTGCCATAACTAACTAAGACTTACCCAAACCCTAAAAATCAATGCCTACATTCCCTCTAACCACATTCCCACATGCTTACAAGAGGCTCCCAGTCTAATCCACGGGTTAACGACATGAAATCTGAGGAAATCAAGAGGATCTCCCTAGTTTGTTAAACCTAGGAAATCCCACCTTGACCGACGCGTTGGTTACCCCTAATCGTCACCTGGTTAAGCGAGAATCACCACATCAGTTACCCTTTTAACCCCAAACAACCTTATTCTCAAGGTTGGAAGTTGGAAGCAAGTTGGCAGAAGGTTGGTGAAATATTTTAGAAAAGATGATGAACATTAACACATTCTAGAGAGAACATGCATGCAAGGAAGGAGATCAAGCATCTTTTCTTGCACAACCATCCTAGCCATGATCTGATCTAACCAAGCCAAGAGGAATGTACATGCAGCCCATGCAAAATCTTTCCTTTAGTTGGTGATCACTTGCATCCTTCAAACCTCTCATCAACACCTCCATCCCTCACTCACAGGCATCCAGGACCAAAATCCAAGTAAGTATAACGTCATACTTCTCTGGTTTATTTCATTTCATCATTATTTTATCATCTATTGTTTACCTAGCCACCTATTGACCTCCTCTAACACTTCCACCTCCATATACCCACTAAAACCTCACCAAATCCCTTCCAAGTCACCCAATACCTCATCCCGACCAACAAAAGTCCTTTGTTTAATCATAAAGGAGACCTAAAGCTTGTTCTGTGGAATTCCCAGATTTCCACAGCAACTGGCATTGGTTACACCTAACCGCCATCGATTACCTTTAACCTACCCACCTAATTTCACCTCACCCTCATCCACCTGTGATCTACCTGAGACCTCTGTCAGACCTGCAGAGACCCAGAACCAATTACTTGACCTTTGGATCCTATTTTAGCCTAGCCTGTTAGATTAGATCTATTTCTTATTGTGTTTTAAGTGAGATACATAAATCATTTGAATTATAATAGGGTTTACTTTGTTTACAACATTAAATTGTTTAAAACAATGGGTGATGACCATCTAAAAAGTATCACACTTCCCGGATCTAGCATACGCTAGGTAGTTCACTACACATATTGTTTAATTCCTTATGGTGGTCTTGCTTTTATTACAGGTAGTTCCTCCTAGCCAAAAGGAAGTCCTCACGATCAGCTATGGATTCAAAAGTCATACACACGTAATAACCCATCAACCAACATTTTAACAGGTATTCCTCCTATGCCCGTTACCCTATTTGTTTTGTCAACTCTTCAAAGAAACGATCTAAGAATCGTGTGAAACAATGGATCCCAAACAAGGAGTATTTGGGAAAAGCGAGTGTGGAACACTACTACAAAAAGAAATCAAAACCAAAGAATATAATCAAAAAATATTTTTTTGCTTGAATGTTTGTTTATGGCCTCTACCTTAAATTGGCTTGAAAAATGTTTGGCTTCCTAGGTGGATCTCTCAACTAGGTTTTAGCAAAATATATAAGCGAGTGCAATGGTATTGCTACCTAAAAATTTAATTTACTCCCTTTGAAACCCTGAGCAAAGATCTTGCTCAGAATGAATCACACTGGGGTCGCCACTAAGGATATCTGTGACTCTAACTCACAAAGGCTTTACTAGTCAGGTAGGAGAAAAGGTTCCCATTTCATCCACCAGTTCCCTCAAGGTGTGGACTACTTTGGGGTTCCTATAACCACCCCCTTTGTTGTAGCTTAAGGATTATGCCAAGGGGGTTATGTTCTAGTTAAGTGGTCGAGCCGTAGCTCTTAACCAAACCTATAAATCAAGTGTTTTGAATGTGGTGTTTTTTTAATCTTTTGATTTAGGTGTGGTTTGGTTGAACTCCTTTGACAACCTGCAGTTAGTAGTTTTTGAAATGTTTAATCCACCTTGTGTGAGAGTAGGTCCTATAAACAACAATTAGAAAGTTTTTCGAGAATGAGGGAAAAATAACAAAACAAATAAACAAGACGATAGAAGTGAACCCACGTTTCTGATTTCCAAGATTTCTTAAAAATCACAAGGAAAGAGCATACATGTGGGTTGGATTTGGTTAAGTGAAATGTTAATTCCCCAAAAATAAAAATAAATAAACAACCACATTTATGATTCCCAAGATTGCTTGAAAAAGTGTGAGGGAAGAGCATACGCATGGGTGATTCATGTTAGTCACAGAAAAACAACAGAAAACAACAAGCAAGAAGCATGTAAAAAAATGTGAGAAAGGGTTAATCTAGTTTGTAAAAATGACTAAACATGGATAGAAAAGGCGAAAACACATGAAAAATTGGACCGAAACGTCCAATAACACTAAGTTGGCAACCTGCACAGTTAGTCAATAAAAATAAATAAAGAAACTATTTTAATTGCAACTTAAACTACAAATAAGAAATGGTAAATAAAATTAAATAAAATAAATAAAATAAATAAAGAAAAACCTAACCCTAAAATTAAAACTATAAACAAGGTCAAAATAAATGGAAAAACTTAATTTATTGTATGTCTCTACATGTGTGTGTATAGGTGGAGGGTTAAAAGGGCTTGGCGGGGAGCTCTGTAAGCTCGGTGTAAGGAAGAGGGGGTTAGCTTAGTAACGAGCCAAGGAGAGTAAGGAGGGGGTGGGATCGGTTGCGGCGACAGAGCAGGCGAGTGCGGAAGTAAGTGAAGGCTCATGGGAATGGAGGTCAATGTGAGTAGGGGTGCTTTGGGTGTGAGTTAGGGCTCGGTTGGCAAGTTGGAGTGTAGGGTAGGGTGAGCTCGGGATGGAGGGAGTTGGAGTTGGTAGGTGAAGTAGTGGGTGTAGGGGCCTATGTGGGAAGAAGATCGGTCATGGGGGATCAATTGAGGTGGGTGAGGAAGAGGCTTTGGTGGGTGTGGTTAGGGAAGGGGTGGGATAGGCGGGGAGTGTGGTAAGTGAGCAGAGAGAGGGGATCGATGGAGTGGGGTAGGGATGGGGTGGTAGCGAGCTAGGGATCGGGGTTTGGATGAGAAACATGGTGGGATTGTTAGATTTCTGTGGGAAATGGGGAATTTGGGTTGGGTTGGGAGGTAGCTTGAGGGTTTGGTTTGGGTGCGGGTGAGGAAAATAGGGAGCTAGGTGTCGCGGGTAGGGAGGGCTCGACATAACCAAGGCGGGTGCGAGGCAAGGGTGAGACGATTAGGGATAGAGTGGGTCGAGGTCTATGGGAACTCGGCGTAGGGTCAATGAGGTGAGGATTCAGGGAACATGAATCAAATGGGAAATAATAGAGTGGTTCTAGGTTGGGTAGGGTAGATCGAGAGTTGGCTCGGCGATCCAAGCTCACCGAGAAGGGGTCAAGGTAGGAGGATATGGGTAGTGGGGAGGGCTCAATCGGGTGGGTAGTTAGGGGCTTGGTCGTGGAAATGGGAAACATGATATGGCGGGTCGGGAGGGAGCAAGGGATCATAGGGAGGGACGGGGTGAGTGGTGAGGGACAACTCCACCAAGGTGGCCAGATTTGGGGAGGGGATATATAGTGGGGTAGGGGATTTGAGACTTAGGGTTTAAAATTTGTATGTTTTCAATTTTTTGTTTTGTTTTGTAAATATGTTATTAAATAAAAATAGTAAATGTATATATATATATATATATATATATATATATATATATATTTTATGAAAAATAAAATCTAATGTATGCTCTATGTGTGTGCAGTGAGCAATTGCAACAAAAGAAAACTTGTAGAAGATAAGTGTAAACAGAAGACAAGTGCAACCAAAAATGTCTGCACTCAGAATGTACACAAAAACACCATGAATTAGCAAAAATACAACAACAATATGTTATTATTATTTTTATTTCGATCTAGGAAACTTGGTGCTTTCTTCAAAACTTGCACAAGTTATTGCTTCTAAACCTACACAACAACACAAGAACACTACAAGAAAAAAATTAGATAAACAAAATGAAACAAAAAGGAAAGAGGAGGGGTGCGAGTCCCACCGGGCGTGCCAAAATGTAAGTAAGGAAAATCACTATAATGAAATAAATAAACAAACCATGCAAACCTTTCTAATAACCTTCTGTGAAAACCTCAAATAAGGGTCTCTTGTGAAACCTTGCAAAATGGATGTCAGAAATGATTGTGGGTGCTCTTGAGTACTCTCCAAGCTTTGAATGTAAATGCTACAGACATAGTGAATTTAGCAGAGTTTTTGTACTTCAAATTCAAGAGACATTTTGAAAGGAAAGTAAGCCTGTAATTTATAGAAGCATAAGGTAGTTGAAATCTGGTTACACACAAATAAATGAGTATGCTAAAAATAATATTGTGGGAAGTTGCAATAGTGTCGGGGAATTAAATGAATTAATTGCAAAAATTTGCATTCGGAAAGGTGGTTGTACGTGCAATTTAATTGCCCCCACCTTTCTAGGATTCTAGAAGTGTAGTTAACTAGGATAAGGATAGGGAGTCCAAGTGGAGTCTAAGTGGAGTCTAGGTGGAGTTTGAGCAAGTGACAGATGACTAGGATGTGCACACACTTAATTAATTATTTAATTAATAAATAACAATTAATTTAGCCAAAGGGGTACAAAGGGTACATGGGATTAATTTAATTAATCCAAAGGGGTACAATATGTATTAATTAATTAATTACAAATGGGTGAATAACAGGGTGTACTAGAATAATACTGGGAACAAGTGGAAACAAAAGTGTAATTTTGGGGTGTCTACAAAAAGATATAAAATGGTAGAAAATTTAATAGGGATGAGACACACAATGCCCAAAAAGAACAAGGTTAACCTATGTTATAGAGGTGAAGAAAGATAATATATGATAATGGTATGATTAATATGTATTCCGATGGATGAAACAATTAAAAATGTTTATTAAATGAGTTAACCATGCAAGTGGCCTTCCCTAGTGTGGAGATAACCCGTAAATGATGTTTTCGCTTATAGGTTTTGATGGTCAAATAATTCTTTAATAACGGGTTGAGTATGAAGTTTTATTCTCTAGTGATGATTTTTGATTTTTAAACTTTGGAAGATGAAAGTGTGCAATGGAAACATCAAGAGAGAGGTCCATGTTTATGAAAATTTAATGGTCCTGATTTATGAGATTTGGGGCGAGATGAGGTGCAAGTCGAAGGAGAGAATCCTAAGATTCAATGAGTCCACGATTTATGAGACTCGGGTAGATGAGGTCCAATTCAAAGGAGAGAATTAAATGATTTGATAAGTATTGAATTAAAATACTTGGGTGGACGAGGTCCAATTCAAAGGATATAATCAAATGATTCGATAAGTCTTGATTTACAAGACTTGGGTGGATGAGGTCCAAGTCAAAGGAGGGAATCCGAAGATTCAAGGAGTCCTGACTTATGAGACTTGAGCGGATAAGGTCCAATTCAACAAAAGGAATAAAAAGATTCGATAAGTCTTGAAGGACAAGACTTGGGTAGATGGGGTCAAGTCAATGGAGGGAATATGAAGATTCAATGAGTCCTAATGTATGAGACTTGGGAGGACAAGGTCCAAGTTAAAATAGGTAACTGGAGATTCAATGGGTCTGAAGTACGAGACCTGGTAAGACAAGGTCTATATCAAAGGATGTGTGATTAGCTAAGTCCTTGATGGGATCAGCAGACCTATGTGATGTTAGAAAAGTATTGTCAAGGAAGAGAATATGTTGAGATTCATATTCAATTGTGAGTGAAAGAGTGCAAGGAAATAAGGATTGATCCCTAGATGTACACCCAAGGCTCCTTATAGGCCATAAAGATAAAATATTCAATGTTTCTCCTTCGTGGTTGTGGATTAGTTGATTTGATGAAATATTTGTAATTAAATCTTGAAAAGGTTGTATAAGGATATTCCTAGCTATACGTAACTCATGAATGCACATATATAGATTTCTTGACATGTACTAATAATAGTTGATGAGATTCCTGTAAGATTAATCATGTGAGGTATAATGGACATGGAAGGTTGTGTTGTTGCAAGTGTCCAAACTTGTTGTGGTTGTGTTTCTACAACAAGACTAGAGATGTTAGGCATAGGAGCCGACAATGAAAGAATATAATCAAGCTCAATGGTTCTTGATGATGGACCCTCTTCTATAGAGTCTATAGTTATATCAAGGGTTGAAAGGGAGTCTTGAAGCAAGGTTAAGATCTTGTTTAATGGTATAAGTTTTTTGTCAAAAATAGGTTTAATGTCCTGTTTGAACTCCAGGAAGAAAATATGGAGAATATATTGATTGGTTTTGAGGGAGATATACTTGAACTTAATTGTTGTGATCTCGTTGAGTTTTAGTATGTACAAAATTTTGGACAACATTCAAATATTTTTGAGAAGTTTTGGTATTTTAAAAGTCTTCGGTTGTGATACCTGTGTCATCGAGATCTATAAAGATGTCTCCATCGTCAAGTAAGTTTTGGATATAATTATTGAATCACACACATCTATCTATGGAATGACCATCAATGCAATGAAAAATATGTATGAGGTATTTACCAATATGTATTAGGTTCTCCTGCAACAAAGGGTTTTGTAATTGGATATCTTATTATTTTAGCCTCTTTTGGTTAATGAAATATACTAGGAGACTTTATCTGAGGGGTGTAAAATGACGTTTGAATTTAAGTGGAGAAGTGTCTTCGCTAGGTTGTGTGATTGGATTTTTGGTGGACTATTCATGTATGTTGTGCACACTTAGATTATCTATGACACCATCATTGATGACATTATGGTTGTGGTTTTTGTACCGATATTTATTGTTATGAGTGCTAGTATTTTTATTGTTGTGATTGTGCCCATTGTTTTTAGGATGATTCTTGATTAAGCATTTAACAACGAGGGATTTTTCAATTTGATTCAAGGCGACTTTGGAGTCAAGGTTGAAAGATAAATTTTTGATGAACTTCTTTGAGAGGTCCATAAAGGTAGTGATAGATCCCTTTAGAAGGTGTAAGAACTAGTCCAAAGTTTGTCCTCCTAGACTTCTAGGAAAAAGGCACAAGAGAAAGATATCATTATATGTCACTTCGTGGTATGGTATGTAAAATTATTTGATATGATTTCTAGTATCGTTTTTCCCTTTTATTTTTCAAATTTGGGTATCTTGAAATATTTTGGAAAAGGTGTGTGTAAGATTTCCATGCTGAAAGGGTAAGGACATGATTCATAAAATTTGAATTATTTGCGTTGTTTTTGCATACCTGAAATAATGTCTTTCATCATTTTCCATTCCTGAGAAAATGATGAATTATGGGAACCCACCATTGTAATAAAAAATTGGGGAGAACAAAGAAATATGTGATGAAGAACTAAACCCTTAGCAAAGTGAATGCTATGTGGAGGAAGGGAAAAGGTTTGAAAGCTCGAACCTTAGCAAAGAGAATGCTAAGATGGAAGAGGTGAAAAGGTTTGAAATATCAACCCTTAGAAAAGTGAATGCTAAGATGAAAGAGGTGAAAATATGATTATACTACTCAACCCTTTACAATGTGAATGTAAATATGGAAGATTTTGAAAATCAAAGTTTCTCAACCCTTAACAAAGAGAATGTTAAGGTGGAAGAGACTTAGCGATGACAAAAGGTTACTCAATTCCTTACAAAGTGAATGTAAGAAAAGAGGAGTGGAAAATATTTTATAGAATCGACCCTTAACAACATGAATGTTAAGATGGACGAGGGATTTGAAAATATTGTTAGATTCAACCCTTAACAACGTGAATGTCAAGATGGATGAAGAGAAAAAGTTTTGAAAGTGAAAGTCGATTATGGAACTCTTAGCAAAAGAAATGCTAAGATGGGAGAATTATTGTATGAGCTAAGTGATGTGCTCAAAATTTGGAAAAAGTGAATGTACAAAGGAGACGAGACTTTGAAAAGGTTAGTGTGATCAACTCTTAACAAAGCAAGTGATAAGAGTGACGAAAAAGGTTTGGAAAGGTTAACTCTTAATAAGGTGAGTGCTAAGAAAAAAAATGGGGTGACATCTCAACACTTAACAAAATGAGTATTGTTAGGGAAAAAAAGGGGATTGAAATTTTATTTAGAGTAATTTTAACAAAATGAGTGCTAAGAGAGATGAATAGGAATGAAAGGTATCTTGATCCTTTACAAAGTGAATGTAAAGAGAGAAGAGGTGAAAGGATTTGGCTTTCTTGACTTGTAACAAAATGAGTGTTACAAGAGGAGACTTGAAGAAAAGATGAAAGATTCTCAACACTTAAAAATGGGAGTGTTAAAGGAAGAGATGTAGGAAGATTATGAAGGTGCTCAACTCTTAACAAGATGAGTGCTAAGAGAGGAGACTAAATAATGGAAGGATAACACTCAAATAATGATAACGTGAATGTCAAAATATAGAGGTGAAAAGATGATGATGAAAATCTCAAATCTCAACAAAGTGAATGTGAGAGATAAAGGGAAAATGATTGGTTAAGGATATCAAATTAGAGAAAAGTGAATGCTTTAAAAGAGATGAGTGAAAAAGTGTTGAAGATGTTGACAATTCAACAAAGTGAATGTTAAATTGTGATGATGTAAGATAATTAAACGTTTGAAGATCAATAATGTAATGTTAAACTTAATACTTATAAAAATAAGGGATCAAAGTGATTAAAATGATGCTTGACCATGATAAAGTGAGTATCACGATGTCAAGACTTGGATGGAAAAGTGATGAAAGTGCTTGAGTGTGGATGCGGATGTCCACAACTCGAGACTTAGAATAATTTGTAAAGAGGTGAAAATGAGTCCCAAATAAGGAGTATTTGGAAAGATAAGAGAGATATGAAGATGAACCCAAATAATGAGTATTTTGGAATGTAGCTAAGATGCAAAAATGAACCCAAATAAGGAGTATTTAGGAAAGTTGCAAAGATGCATGAATGAACCTAAATAAGGAGTATTTGGGGATCATGTAAAAAGATGCAAGAATGAACCCAAATAAGGAGTGTTTGGTAAAGAGTGAAAATGAGATGCAAGTGAGAACATAAGATACAAGTGTGGAACACAACTCGCTAAATGAAAAGAGAGAGAAAAAAAAACGTGAAAACAAAAGTTTTATTTATAGAATTTTGGGCCTTTACCTTATACTAGATTGGTTAAGGTGTGTCTTCCTAGGTAGTTCTCTCAAATAGTTGTCAATATTATACGTGAGCGAGTGCCATACTATTGCTAGATTTTGGCTTTACTTTGCCCCCTTTGAAACAATGAGAAAATATATTACTAAAATGAATCACACTAGGGTTGCCACTAGGGATATCTGTGACTCTAATCCTACAGGGTACCCATTTCTTCAGCCGAGTTCCCTCAAATTTCGAACTACTTTGGGGTTCCTATGGTACTTCTCATGCAATGAGTTTTATGGCTTAAGCCAAAGCACATCCCATAGTTATCGTAGTTGGGTAAGAGTCGTGTCAACCTCACCTAAAAATACATTGTGACTTGTTCATTTAATCTTGATTAAAAATGAGATTGTATTAACCACCATTCTTTGACCGAGGTAGCCTGTAGGTAGTAGAATGTTTTAAAACATCATTCAAGGAAACTTGTAGTTAACAATTTAAGAATAGTCTCCTATAGAGGTGGTCTTGCAAATAAGGATTAAAAATTTTCTTGAGGTGGAGAGGGCAAGATGAAGGAAGCAAGCACACATTTATGATTTACAAGATCAATTAAGAAATGTGAGGAAAGAGCATACATGTGAGGTTGCTTTGATTAAGAAAATAAATAGTTAATTCTCAAAAAAACATAAAAATGATCATGTTTATGATTTCTAAGACCACTTTGAAAGTGTGAGGAAAGAGCATATGCATGATATTTACATGATTAGCCTCACAAAAATGAAAAGTGATGACAAAACACAAGAAAAAATTACCAGAATGGTTTCTTGATCTGAAAAAATGATGAAACATTTATAAAAAATGACAACACTTGGACAAAAATGCCCAATAACCCCGCATAAGGAAGTTGAAAAATTAGTTCACGTGGTGAAATAAGAAAAAAATTAAAGGAAAATTTCCTAATTAAGTTGAAAAGACCTAAGTTACTTAATATAAGCTAATTAATTAACTAAAACAAATTTAATGAATTTTTTAAAATAAAGTAATTGTTAGTGAAAAATCACAGAACCCCCAAATGAGTTATGGATCTACTTTTCTAAGGAAAATTCATTTGGTGTGATTGCACAACATTGAGCTTTCCCAAAGTGTGGGACCTTTACAAATGGGGAAATCTCTCCAGAGAAGGTTGGTTCCTCTTCCTAAACTACGCCACAAGCTATTCCAGTGTAGGCAAGCTAATCTAACCTAATCTAACTTCCAAGGAGACAGGAGAGAGAAAACTAGAAAAAACATAGCCTACACTAAAATGGTGATACACCGAGAGAAGGAAAGTGTTGATCATCTATCAAGACTCTGCCATGAAACAAAGAGAGGTGAGTAATGGAGAGGATGGATAAGTGCATCATAGACCAAAGATGGATTTCACACATGAGAAAATGTTCCAAAACTCCATCAACACAGTTCCAAAACCTGCAATGAACATCTAAACATGCACAAATACTGCTGCAATGCGAGAGAGGCAACAAGAAAACAACCAAAAATGAGAAAGGATGGACCAATGCATCACAAAACACAGAACATCATTTCACGGGTAAGAGGAAAAATTTCCATTACGAGAGTAGGGGAGGAGGTTCAAACTCCATTTTTACCCCAAGGAAGAAAATAAGGAGATGCGAGAGAAGAAGGATGAACAACTCTTTACAAATGAGCCAAAGCGGCTTTAATCACTCGAATAGAATGAAGGAAATTGAAAAACACGGGAAAATAAATTTGACATCTCCAACCATAAAAAGATTCATTAAAACAGCAAGAGCACCCTCATAAATCCATTTTTCGATGCATTTGGCCATGCTGGAGAAGAAACAAGCACCATACTTCATCAATTTTGGTGGTTGGGGGTCGGATTCTGCATTTTTTCTGTGTTAGGGAAATTTTCCCATTTTCTCCCACAAATATCCAACAAAAATCAAAATTGAAGCATCCATTGTGTGGAGAATTTCACTATCTTTCCAATGATACCAAAATCATGAAAATATGAGATTTGGTGTGAAAGATATGCCCCTCTGAAGATTTAGGGAAAAAATGGCAAAATTAGGGCAAAAATCGGGTCGGCGGGCCAAAACTTGAAAATTTTCCCTTTTTTGCGAAATTGGAAAAATTTCTGAAAATCCTTTGCTGGTCCACTACTCCGATGACATGTGTCACCCTTTGGTTGATCCGTGGCTTCAAAACAACATTTTGCTCCTTTTCACAAAATTGGGAAATTTTCCCAAAAATTTTCACGTCCCCGCCGCTCTCATTGTTGATGTGGACACGTGGTGCCATCCTATTGGTCGATGGGACCACAGGTTTAATTCATGCCTTTAAGTTTTTAAGCAAAAAGAGGGTGAAATTCCTTATTTCCTTCTGCATCCCGCATCCCCTTTTGATGACGTGTCGATTTCTGATTGGAGCGGAGCCTTAACCAATTTTGTTTCCATTCTACTTTACGGGCTTGCGGGCCAGATTTTTACTTTAACCCTTTTTCCCCAAAAGGCTAAGTGGAAAATTTCTCTCTGCACCTCCACCAACTTGCCAAATTCTTTGGAAAAATTCTTCCTTACCTCCATGGGCCCGCCTAGGGAAAATTTCCCCTCTAAACTCCGTTGAGCCATAACTCAAAAAATACAAGGAGTTAGGAGGACTTATTTACCTTTCTGGAAAGGGGAAGAAAAATCCTATCTGATGAAGCCATTTCCAAAATATTTTGAGTGCCTGAAATATGTAAAAATTGAAGTTAAAGCACAAGGAAGGAAAGAATGAAGGCAAGTTAGCCAAAATAAGAAGGGGCTCATTTTGGATAACAATTTTGGTGACTCAGAGGGGTCATCTACCTACTAGATGAATGATCAGTGGCCTTTGAAGCATCCATTGGGCATGGAGTCAAGCCTAATAACCAAATCTGATCTAAACTATGAAAATCTAACCTCTGAGCCACTTGGAAACCCACTGAAACTTGGAGTTGATCTTCACCAAAAGCCACTGAATGCACTATGTAAGAGAAACCAAAACAACACCAAACAACTATGTAAAAATTGGAAATCATACATGCTCCAAATGGAACATGTAGAGTGTGCAAAGCACTTCTTCTACTGGAAACAAACCTACCTACACTACTCTAACCAAGAGCAAAGGTAAGCTAAACAAACCCTGCAACTGGTTGGGAGAAATAGCTTCCCTTCCTCAAAATTGGCAGCCATGAAACTGATTTGGCACTAAACATGGCTGGTTGGATGAGTGGAAAATCAACAAGAAGCTAGTCTTCTACCCAAATCAGCAAGGTGTCAACTAAAATACCTCTTTTAGTTGCTCTACATTTGGACTGAAGAGGAATTGCAGTTGATCCTTGGTACTTTGATGCTCATCCTCATGCTTAGAAGTAAGCATGACTGGTTGTGGCTTCTCCTTTGGCTACAATGAAGCCAAATGCCTTATTGGGCAAGGTCTGACCCATTCGATATGCCCATAGCTCTAAAATTTTCCTCGAAAAATGGAGTCTTCTTGCAGAACTTCTTAGATGGATGGTGTGGAAGGAATGGTGGAAATTTTCTGCCCATTCTCTTCCATTTCCAGTGAATAACATGGAAGATTTAAATCTCACAAACTTGATTCCAAAGAGATCTATAAAATGCAAAAGCTTTGTGTAACACCCTTAACAACTCGATATATTCCTCTTTTGCATTTCAAGTGTTGACATGCGATTTTCTAGATAAAGAAGTGTTCTTTTGGTTGAAGATCATGCTTGATAAGGATAAATATTTTATGTTCTTCAAAATCATTAAACTAATTACTCCAACGAATTAGACATCCTCATCATGAACCACACATATAGTTAGAGCACCGCAAAAAGGCATTAGAGGAACCTCCTTCACCTTATGTAGAGATCTTATGATCATTCCAAGATAGGTGCATTACCATGAGATGACAACATCAAATGAAACAAATTCAACTATATGTACGTTTTAATCCAATGAGGATCAATGGTGCAACATGCATGACCCTAGTGACATGAGGGTGTCTTCATGGATTTTTTTACTTTTTGGATCACGGGATCATTATATACAAGCTTTCCCACATCAAAATCTTATACCCCTATGGAAACCAAGACCAAAAATCCCTCTAGGTTGGTGAAACATTTTACTTTATGACAATTTTTGCTTGATACAGTAGATAAATGATGTTACTACTTGTAAATGTTTTTGGGTAATTTTTATATCAAAGTGTTTCATGTGATTTTGAGTAAAATATTGTGTATGTCATCTCACCCTTAGGAGTTGTACATGTGTTTTCTTAATGATTGTAAACTATTGTTGAAAATCCCTAAAAATATGAAATACTAAGCTTAAGTTGTGGCAATGTGGATCCTCTAGAACACTTGTTTAACTACACTCCCTTTTGTGTCTAGAAACATTAATAAACACAAAATGCAATCGAGTGTAATAACGAGAAAACAAAGAAAAGACATGAAATATCGGTGAACCTGTGATTAAAATAATAAGTTCAAGTAATGATTAAGAAATAAATTAGTCATCTAAATATGATAGGAAATCATAGTTTTTGTGAGTAAAGAATGTAGGGAACTAAAGAGAAAATGAGTAAAATAAAGTTTGGAATAAAATAAGTTGAATTTTTGAACAAAATAACCTTTGAATGAGCTAAGATGAAGAATATTACAACAATATAGTATAACTTAAATTATTATCAATGATTGTTACATTTAAGGAATTCAAAAATGGAACAAGTAGAAGTAGAACACCGAAAATAAAATGTAAACCAAAGATGAATTACCATAATGACTCTTAACCTATGATAGTTTAACGAGGAGGTAAAAAATACAAGAGAACATGGATTAATTATAAAAAGGGTTAAGTATTGTTTTAATGACCAATTAACCTTCTAAATATGAAAGGGAGTCAATTTTTACGTAGAGGAATAATGTAAGAGAAACTTAACTAATACTATATAGGGTGTTTTGAAGTAAAAGAGGAGAACTATAACGTAATGAATGATCTTAATAAACTCAATAGTAGTTAGGAAGATAATAAAGTGAATTTTAATGGATTAGGGATCATAATAAGATAAATATTAATAATGATTGAAATACTTAGGTAAATTAAAACCCTAAAAGAGAAACAAGTGGATAACATAGATGGGAAAGTTTATAACTATATAAGAGGATTGAAAATCACATGTCAAGGGAAAGAAAGTAAGTTAATAACAATTTTAGAACACGTAAAGATCAAAACACGAGAAGGTAAGATTAACATAAAATATAATACAAAGGATCAAACTAATGGTTAAGATAATTCAACAAACCAAATTACATGGCTATGATAATTAGACAACGTAAAAATTAATGGGTGTAGCAAGATAAGTACATGTAAACTTGGAAAATATAATAGCAATGGATAAGACAATAAAAATAAATGTACTTGAAACCCCAAGTAAATGTGTTTTGATTCCCTAGAATTCTTAGAATTTATTAAAATTATGAAGTTTAATTGGGTGAAGAGAGAACTATCAATATTCATATAGAACTTGTATTTTTGAATTTCATTATATTTTCCTCATAAAATTGTAAGTGTGACTCATGATTACCATTTCAGTTTTAAATCATTGTGTTAGAAAACTATGCATTAACATTGAACCCTTCTAGATTAGAATACCCTTGAAGGAATGAGTCCAAGTTGTGAAACCCGTTACTATGTTTTGTAATTGTGTTACTTGAAAGACATAGAATACCTTGTGTCTCGTTGAGTTGTGGAGCTCAATTACTTTGAATTAGCATGCAATATGAAACTTGCTAGAAAATATAGTAACCAACATCTGTTATGGAGGGACCAACATTGGTCGAGCAAGGAGGAAGTGACATCGGTTAAGGCTAACCGTCATCGATTACTACGTGTGGGGGTGTTTTATTTAACTCTCAAGAATTATATCTATTTTTAGTATTGACGTAGATCTATTGATTGTAATTGCATGGCTAAGTTCCCTAAGTTTGTATATGCCTATATAAGCATGAAAGCTAGGGTTTAGAAGTAATAATTTTGAAGAACTTGAAAAAATTGATGATTATTGTGAGAATAATTACGAGAGAGAGAATTCTTGGGGAAGAAGAAAAATCTTGTGTGAAAGAAAGTACTATACATTTGAGAGGTATGGAAAATATTTAATTGTATATCTTGTTAAAGCTTTGGATAATAGATTTTCTTGTTTCTTGTTGTGACGTAGCTGACACTAGGTGAACCACATTAAATCTGGTGTTGATTTATATCTCTTGTTATGTATATTTCTTCTATTAGAATATTTACTTTTATTTGCATGTATGCTTAGATCGATATATTATCTCGTATAACCGGTGTGTTAACCCCAACAACCGGTATCGAACTTTGTTTCAGATTTTTGTGTGGTGAGAGATTTACTCATAGAGTGTTTTTCCGATTGAGTGAGAGCTACAAAGAATGGCAAGAAGAAAACAAATAAAAGGTAGAGAAGTTTGACGACCGAAATTATCAATTATGGAAGATGCAGATTGAGGATTATCTATATCAAAGAGATTTGTATTTACCGTTGGATGATAATTCTAGACCTACGAAGATGGTGATGAACAATGGAATATTCTTGTGAAAGGCATTGGGATTGATAAGATTGAGCACGGAAGCATCCGTGGCTTCCAATATTACGTAAGTGAATTCTACGATAGGGTCAATAAAATCTCTTGATAATTTATATGAAAAACCTAGTGCTTCAAATAAATTTTATTTGATAAAGAAACTATTTAGTTCTAAGATGCATGAAGGTGGATCTCGCATCTAGTCATTTGAATGATTTCATATCTATTGTAAATCGCTTAAAATCATTTGATATACCATTTTATGATGAAGTCAAAGCACTTTTATTCTTATGTTCGTTTCTTGATAGTTGGTATAACTTGGTAATGGTTGTTAGTAATACAACATCTACTAATAATATTTTGAATTTTGATGATGTGGTTAGTATAATCTTGAATGGATAAATTTTTAGGAAGAGTATAGAGGAATCGTCATCCGGGAATGCTTTGTGAATGTAGAAAGTAGGGCATGCGAAGGACATATCTAAGAGTAAGAGTAATGGGAAATAAAAATCAAAGGATAAAATATCTAAATCAAGAGGTAAGGGAATTACTTGTTGGAAATGTGGAAAGAAAGGACATGCAAAGAAATATTGTTGGTCAAAGGATAAAGAGAACCAACAACTAGATAAAGGTAAAGAAACAAATCTTGCTACAGCAGAGGTAATGCAAGATGCTCTTATTCTTTCTTTAGATAATAGAATTGAATCATGGGTTTTAGATTTAGGAGCTTCTTTCCATGCAACCCCTAATAAGGGTTATTTCAGAAATTATGTTCAGGGAAATTTTGGGCATATTTATTTGGGTGATGATGAACCTTACAGTATTATTGGTAAAGGGGAATTTCATCTAAAAGTGCAAAAAGGAAATACTTGGGTATTAAAATATGTGAGTCATGTACCAAGCCTCGGGAGGAATGTCTGGTTGCATGGTTACTTTTACAGACACTCTTATAAATTCACCAAGGGTGTTTTTTTGTGGCAAGAGGTAAGAAGGTAGGAACGTTATATTTATCTACCTTTGTTATTGATTCATTTTCTACATTATCTACTTCATATTCATATGCATGCATATGACATAATTGATTAGGCCATATGAATAAAAAAGGAATGTAGATCTTAAAGTCTAAGGGTAAGTTATAAGATTTGAAAGATTTAGATCTTAATTTCTGTTAGCATTGTGTCTTTGGAAAGAAAAAGAGAGTGATATTTCTCAAATTTAGGGCAACTAATAAGGAGCATAAATTGGAGCTTGTACACTAAGATGTGTGGGTACCGGCTCGGGTAGCTTCTCATGGAGGATCCCAAAGTATTAGGTTACTTTTAGTGATGATGCTACAAGAAAGGTATGGGTTTATTGTATTAACGTAAATCTCATGTTTTTGAGACTTTTAAAAGATGGAAACTCATTGTTGATAATGAATCAAATTCAAAGCTAAAGTTCCTTAGATATGAAAATGGTGATGAATATTGTAGCAAGGATTTCAATTATTATTGTTCAAGTGATTAGGATACATAGAGAAATAATGGTTCCAAGAACACCACGGGAGAATGGTGTTACGAGAGAGAATGAACAGGACAATCATGGAATGTGCTAGAAGTATGAGGGTACATTCGGATTGCCCTTGTAGTTTTAAGTGTAGCGGTTGATACATAAGTTTATTTGATTAATCTGTGGGCTTTCAAGTTCATGAGATGAAGGAATATCAGAGGAAGCTTGGACCGAGTAAAAGAGGTAGATCTTTCTTTTCTTAGATTTTTGGTTTAAAAGATTTTGTGCATGTTGATAAGGAAAATAGAAAAAGTTGGATGTAAAATACAAGAGATGCACTTTCATTGGTTATGGATCTAGTGATTTCAGATTCTGTTTTTGGGATTTAGAGAATTCTAAAATTATTAGGAGTCGTGATATTGAATGGGATCAAAAGAGAATGTACAAGGATCAAATTTTGGCACCCAAGGATGAACCAGTTGAGAAATTTGTGAATGAAAATGAACTCTCGAGATTTAGAAGTATTAACCGGTGGTTACACAATACCAGTGTCAGTTGACCCCTGACCAACATTGGTCAAATGAAAGGGTATCGATTCTGTAAGATTCAAACCAGAATCGGTTAGCGTAACCGACGTCGGATACGTGGTGACCGATGTCGGTCATTGAAAGATTTGGATACTAATGTCCGAGAAGGTCCAAAATGTTCCTCTGGTACCCCAAATTTCGTGAGAAGGTCACAAAGGGTAAGTAAACCTCCGAAATATTTGCACCTTCTCTATTTTATTTATTATTGATGATCATGGTGAACCGAGAAATATACGAAGAAGCAATGTAGGATAAGACCCACATGTAGTGGGAGCATGGCATGAATGAGGAGATGGACTCCTTGGAACAGAACCAGACTTGGGATTTGGTTAAGTTGTCAGTAGGTAAGAGAACATTGCATAACAAATGGGTTTACATGATCAAGGAAGAAAAGGGTGGAAAGAAAAGGTACAAGGAAAGGCTTATAGTAAAGGGGTTTGCACATAAAGCGGGTAAGGAATTTGGTGAAATATTTTCTTATGTTGTTAAAATGATTTCTATTTGTACCGTATTGAGTTTAGTTGCATTAGAGGATTTTCATTTAGAGAAACTAGATGTGAATATGATTTTCCTTCATGGTAATTTGGATGAAGAGATTTATATGTAGCGATCGCTTGGGTATGAAGTCAATGGTAAGGATAAATTAGTGTGTAGGTTGAAAAAGAGTCTATATGGGCTCAAGAAAGATCCAAGGTAATGGTACATGAGGTTTGGTAGTTTTATGGATGATTATGGTTACTTGAGATGTGAATCGACCATTGTGTTTCTTTCAAGAAGCTTAGAAATGGGAGCTATATTATTTTTTTTTTGGGTTTAGCACACTTTGGTTGTACAAATAATATATCAAATCCAAGCATACATGTAAATAAAAATGAATATTCTACTACAAGAAATATACAAAAAACAAGAGACATAAATCAACACCAGATTTAACGTGGCTCACCCAAAGGTGTGGCCTACATCCACCAAGAAACAAGCCAATCTATTATCCAAAGCTTTGTCAAGATATACAATGAATATTTGCAATCTTCCACACCTATCATATGTACAATACTTTCTTTCCACTCAAGATTTTGCTTCTTTTCCAAGAATTCTCTTTCTCACCAACTTTTTACAAGATCTTCTTAATTCTTGTTAAATCTTACTTCTAAACCCTAGATTTTATGCCTATATAGTTGTTTATAAACTTAGGGCACTTAGCCATGTAATTACAATCAATAGATATAATTTAATGCTAAAAATAGATCTAATTCCCAAGATTTAATTAAAACATCCTCGCACAAGTAACCGATGTCGGTTCCTCCTTACCGACCGATGTCGATCTGGGTGACCAATGCAGTTCCCCCTAACCAATGATGGTTATTGTGTTTTCTAGCAAGTTTCACATTGCATGTTAATCTAAAGTAATTGAGCTCCACAACTCAACAATCTCCCACTTGGAGATTAATTACTATACCATACCTATATAAGTGTCATTCTTGGATCCTTCCTTATCTTTGTTTCTTCCTCTTCAAGTCTCAAACTTGAAGACCAACAGAAGTGGAGTGTAGCTCCAACTTCTCCTTTGTTAATGGCTTCATTAGCATATCCACATGGTTTTCACTCATATTAATATTTTCAAGATTTAACTCGCCCATCCTCCAATACTGTCAGTATGAAGTGATATCTCAATCGAATGTGTTTCATTCTCAAATGAAATGCTTTCTTTTCCAAATGAATTACACTCTAAGCATCCTTTGAATAGTTTACAATCACCTTGCTCCTTTCCCAACTCTTCCATGAACCTACTCATCCATATCATTTCCTTATTATCCTCTATAGCTACAACATACTCTACCTCTGCGTAGTATACAAAGCCACAACCTTCATCAATCTTGAAATGTAGCTAAATTTCATCCCACCTACTATGAAAATATATCCAAGAGAGCATCTCCTACCATCTAGATCTCTATCCATATCTACGAATCAACATTACCACAAAATGAAATATACATACCTCCATAGCATAACTGCATGTTAGATGTCCCTCTTAAATACCTGAGTATCCATTAGACTTCTTTCCAATGCTCTTTACCTGGATTGGCCATAAATCTACTCATAACTCCCACTACCTGTGTAATGTCTGGTTTGGTACAAACCATAGCATACATGAGACTCCCAACTACTAAAGCATATGGCACTTGTGTCATGTATTTGACCTCCTCATGTGATGAAGGACACTAATATTTTCTCAATTTGAAGTGTCCATCCATAGATGTACTAACAGGTTTTGGATTTTGCATCTTAAACATTTCTAACACCTTGAAGATATAATCCTCGTGAGACAAATACAATTTTTTTTCCTGTCTCTATGTATTTGCATGCCAAGGATTCTTTATGCAACTCCTAAATCCTTCATAGAAAATGTGTGAGCTAGCTTTCCTTAAGCTCACCAATTTCCTACATACTAGATCCTGCAATAAGCATATCATCCACATACAAAGAACAAAATATCATTGCTCTCCTTTTCAAGCTTATTGAAATAAACACAATGGTTAGATTCACATCTCAAGTAACCATGCTCATGCATGAAACTATCAAACCTTATGTACCATTGCCTTGGAGCTTTCTTGAGCCCATATAGGTTCTTTTTCAACCTGCACACTAATTTATCCTTACTCTTTGACTTCATACCCAAGCAACTACTACATATAAATCTCTTCATCCAAATCACCATGAAGGAAAGCCATATTCACATCTAGTTTCTCTAAATTCAAATTTTCTACTGCAATTAAACTCAATACAATACGAATAGAAAACATCTTTACAACGGAGAAAATATTTTACCAAAGTCAATACCTATTTTCTGTGTAAATCCTTTTACTACAAGCCTTGCCTTGTACCTTTTATATCCACCCTCTTCTTTCTTGATCTTGTAAACCCACTTGTTCTTAAATTTTCTCTTACCTATTGGCAACTTAACCAAATCCCAAGTTTGGTTACTGTCTCCAAGGATTCCATCTCCTCATCCATGTCATGCTCCCACAGGCGTGGGTCTTATCTCGTATTGCTTCTTCAAATCTTTTTGGTTCACCATGATCATTCAATAATAAATAAAATAGAGGTGTAAATATTTCTGGAGGTTTACTTACCCTTTTTACCTTCTCATAGAAGTTTGGGGTACCGAAGGTAAATTCTAGACCTCCTAGACATTAGTATCCAAATCTATCGGTGACCAACGCTAGTCACCTATATTTGACATCATTTCTTCTAACCGATGTTGGTTTAGCTCTCAGAACCGATATCATTTCGTTTGACCAATTTCAGTCAAGGTTCAACCGACACCGGTTATTGTGTAACCCTGTCGGTAATACTTTTAAATCTGAGAGTTCATTTTCATTCACAAACTTCTTAACCGGTTCATCCTTGGGTGCCAAAATTTGATCCCTATACATTCTCCTTTCATTCCATTCAATATCATGACTCCTAATAATTTTATAATTCTCTAAACCCCAAAAATGGAATCCAAAATCACCAAATCCATAATCAATGAAAGTGCATCTCTTGGAATTTACATCCAACTTTTTTGTATTTTCCTTATCAACATGCACAAAAGCTTTTGAACCAAAAATTTTAAGGAAAGAAAGATCTGCCTCTTTTCTGGTCCAAGCTTCCTTTGGTATTCCTCCATCTAGTGAACTTGAAGGCCCATGGTTAATCAAATAAATCGTTGTATCAGATGCTTCTTCCCAAAACTGCAAGGGCAATCCATAATGTATCCTCATACTTCTAGCACGTTCCATGATTGTCCTATTCATTCTCTCTACAACACCATTCTCATGTGGTGTTCTTAGAACCTCTCTTTCTCTACATATCCCATTCATTGAACAATAATCATTGAAATCCTTACTACAATATTCACCTCCATTGTCGAGATCTAAGGAACTTTAGCTTTGAATTTGATTCATTCTTAACAACAATGACTTTCCATCTTTTAAAATCCTGAAAAACATGAGATTTATGTTTAATACAATAAACCCATACCTTTCTTGTAGCATCTTCAATGAAAGTAACATAATACTAGGATGCACCATGAGAAGCTACCCGAGTTTTCTCCACACATTTGAGTGTAAAATTTTCAACTTCCGATCCTTCTTGGTTGCCCTAAATTTGAGAAATCTCACTCTCTTTTGATTTTCAAAGATACAATGCTCACAAAAATTAAGATCTAAATATTTCAATTCTGATATCTTACCCTTAGTCTTTAAGATAAGCATTCCTTTTTAACTCATATGGCCCAACTGGTTATGCCACATATATGCATCCGAATCAAGTAGATAATGTAGAAAAGGAATCAAGATTATCATAGGTAGATAAATATAACGTTCCTACCTTCTTACCTCTTGCCACAACAAGACCACCCTTGGTGAGTTTCCAAGAGCCTCCTATAAATCTAACCATGCAACAAGTTTCACCTAGTTTCCCCTGTAGAAATAAGATTCATCCTTAGGTTTGGCACATGCCTCACATCTTTCAATACCCATGTATTTCCATTCGTAATTTTAGATGAACTTCCCCTTTACCATGAATACCGCAAAGTTCATCATCACCCAAATAAACATGCCCAAAATTTCTCTAGACATAATTTCTAAAATAACCCTTATTAGGGATTGCATGGAAAGAAGCTCTTGAATGTAAAACTTATGATTCAATTCTATTATCTAAAGAAATAATAGAGCATCTTGCATTACCTCTTATGCAAGAAGATTTTCTTCTTTACCTTTGTCTGGTTGTTATTTCTCTTTGTCCTTTGACCAACAATATTTCTTTGCATGTCCTTTCTTTCTACATTTCAACAAGTAATTCCCTTACTTTTGGATTTAGATCTATTATCCCTTGACTTTGATTTCCCATTACTTTTACTCTTGTATCTTTC
The DNA here is from genome assembly GCA_018340775.1 of Taxus wallichiana var. yunnanensis. Taxonomy (NCBI): domain Eukaryota; kingdom Viridiplantae; phylum Streptophyta; class Pinopsida; order Cupressales; family Taxaceae; genus Taxus; species Taxus wallichiana. The sequence goes on from CM031236.1 coordinate 313,427,411, forward strand.
CTTCTACCTGCCCTTGCTTTCTACATTCAAATCATTCCCAGATGATGATTCCTCTGTACTCTTCCTGTGAATTTCTTCATTCAATATTATACTAACAAAGACATCATCAAACTTCAAAATATTATTAGCAAATGCTATATTACTAACATCCATTACCAAGTTATCCCAACTATCAAGCAAAGAACATAAGAATAAAAGTGTTTTTACTTCATCATTAAATGGTATAACAACTGATTTTAAATTATTTACAATAGATCAGAAATCATTCAAATGACTAGATATAGATCCACCTTCATGCATATTATAACTAAATAGTTTTTTTATCAAATAAAATTTATTTGAAGCACTAGTTTTTTCATATAAATTAGCAAGAGATTTCATGAACTCTAATGTAGAAGTCACTTACATATCTTTGGAAGCCATGGATGTTTTCAAGCTCAATATTATAGATCCCAAAGCCTTTCTATCAAGAATCTTCCATTCTTCATCAGTCATCTTTGTAGGTCTAGACTTCTCATCCAACGGTAAATGCAAATCTCTTTGATACAAATAATCCTCAATCTGCATCTTCCATAATTGATCATTTCAATCGTCAAACTTCTCTACCTTGTATTCATTTTCTTCTATCATTGATGTAGCTCCCACTCAATCAGAAAACCCTCTGTAAGTAAATTTTCAACACAAAAAACCCTCAAAAAAATCTCGATACCGGTTGTTGGGGTTAACACACCGTTTTGTCAGATAATAATATATCATATCCAAGCATACATGCAAATAAAAATGGATATTCTACCAGAAGAAATATACAAAAATAAGAGACATAAATCAACACCATATTTAACATGGTTAACCCAAATGTGGGCTACGTCCACCAAGAAACAACTCAATTTATTATCCAAAGATTTGTCAAGATATAAAATGAAGATTTGAAATCTTCGGACCTCTTGTATGTCTGAGTACTTTCTTTCCTCTCAAGCTTTTTTTATTTTCCAAGAATTCTCTTTCTCACCAAACTTTCACAAGATCTTCTTAATTCTTGTTAAATCTTATTTCTAAACCCTAGATTTTATGCCTATTTAGTCATTTATAAACTTAGGGCACTTATTCATGAAATTACAATCAATAGATATATTTTAATGCTAAAAATAGAAATAATTCCCAAGAGATAATTAAAACATCCTTGCACAGGTAACCAATGTCGGTTAGCCCAAACCGATGTCGGAGCCTCCTTGCACTGTGCATGATGCCGATCCTGGGTGATCGATGTCGAGTTCCCCTATCCGATGATAGTTACTATGTTTTCAAGAAAGTTTCACATTGCATGCTAATATGAAGTAATTGAGCTCCACAACTCAACATTTTTACTATATGTGGATGATATGATTATTGCATGATCTAGTATGCGAGCCATTGGTGAGCTTAAGGGAAAGATTTATGAGCTGCAAAAAGAATCCTTGGTATGCAAATACATAGAGACAAGAAGAATAATAAATTGTATTTATCTCAAGAGGATTATATCTACAAGGTGTTAGAATGGTTCAAGATGTAGAATGTAAAACTTGTTAGTACACCTATGGTTGGAAACTTCAAATTGAGCAAAGATTAGTGCCCTTCATCACATGATGAGGTCATAAACATGACATGAGTATCATATGCTTCAGTAGTTGAGAGTCTCATGTATGTTATGGTTTTTACCAGCCCGAAATTACACTAGCAATGGGAGTTGTCAATAGATATATGGCTAATCCAGGTAAATATCATTGGAAAGTAGTCTAATGGATACTCAAGTATTTTAAAGGGACATCTAGCATGTAGTTATGCTATGGAGGTTCATATATTTCATTATGTGGCTATGTTGATTTGGATATGGCTGGAGATCTTGATGGTAGGAGGAGCACTACTAGATATATTTTCACAGTAGGTGGGATGGAAGTTAGTTGGATTTTGATATTGCAAAAGGTTGTGGATTTTTCTACTACAGAGGAAGAGTATGTTGCAGCTACAAAGGCTAGCAAGGAGATGATATGGATGAGTAGGTTCATGGAAGAGTTGGGAAAGGAGCAAGATGATTGCAAATTGTTCAAGTGATAGTCGAGTGCAATTCATTTGGCAAATAACTCAATGTTTCATTCAAGAATGAAACACATTCAGTTGAGGTATCACTTCATATGAAAGGTATTGGAGGATGGGCAGTTGAATCTAGAAAATATTCATACGAGTGAGAACCCTACGGATATGCTAACAAAGCCATTAGCAAAGGAGAAGTTAGAGCTACACTCCACTTCTATTGGTCTTTGATTTTGAGACTTGAAGAGGAAGAAAAAAAGATAAGGAAGGATCCAAGAATGATGTTGTATAGGTATGGTGTAGTAATTAATCTCCAAGTGGGAGATTGTTGAGTTGTGGAGCTCAATTACTTCGAATTAGCATGCAATATGAAACTTGTTGGAAAATACAGTAACCATCATCGGTTATGGAGGGACCGCATCGGTCACCTATTATCGCATCAATCAAACAAAGAGGAATTGGTAGTGGTTAGGGCTAACCGGTGTTGGTTACCTATGCGGGAGTGTTTTATTTAACTCTAGGGAATTAGATCTATTTTTAGTATTAAATTAGATCTATTGATTGTAATTTCATGGCTAAGTGCGCTAATTTTGTATATGCCTATATAAGCATGAATGCTAGGGTTTATAAGTAATAATTAAGAAGAAACTGCAAAAGTTGATGATTATTGTGAGAATAATTTTGAGAGATAGAATTCTCGGAGAAGAAGCAAAATCTTGTGTGAAAGAAATTACTGTACATCTGAGAGGTGTGGAAGATTGTAAATATTTAATTGTATATCTTGTCAAAGCTTTGGATAATATATTGGCTTGTTTCTTAGTGGACGTTTCCCACTTTGGGTGAACCACATTAAATCTAGTATTGATTTATATCTCTTTTATGTATATTTCTTCTAGTAGAATAGCCACTTTTATTTACATGTATACTTAGATCTGATATATTATTTTACAACCAGGTGCTAACCCCAACAAAGTGTCAACCATATAATATGATGCCTTTTTTGAGTACCTAAGTGTTTGATCCTAGTAAGTGTATCCACATGTGAAATTTTTACCCTAAGTGGCGTTTGGTGTAACTTTAAAGATGCGGTTTTCCTAATTTTGATTGGAATTATAGGACAATATTGACTTAGCGGTGGATAGATATCTTCGAGGAATAACAATACAAAAATGTAGTGGTTTTTATAGAAAGGGATGGTGGCACCATCACAATATAACATGATATCATTTTTTGAGAGCATTACAACCATTTTCCTTCTTCTCACTTTCAAGAGGAATTCGTATTTGAGGGGAGGGGATGTGATTCCCATTTTCTTGTGGAAATGTTTAAACCATAGTTAGGATAATAATGGGATTTTTATCCTCTAGTGATCATGTTTCATTTGTTAGTGTATATGACTTGTCTTTTCGTCACTTGACATCTTTTCCATCTCATGTGGTTAGTCATCTCACTAAGTAAGAATAGGTCAATAAGGTTAGTTAGGGTTGTGTACACGTGTCATTCACATGAGTTACACAACACTTATATATGTATGTCTCTTTTTTTATCTATGAGCATGTCGGACACACCAGTGTCTTTATGTACTTGATTTTCCTTGTGATTTGATCTCTCGCTTACTATGCGGATCATTCACAACACCATCTGAAGTGTAACCTTGTTAGATATGCATGGGGTTCCGTATTGATCCTCGTAGAATAATCTCATATGGTATCAGAGCTATTATTCAGTAAACATGAACTTGTTTGATTCCGGTTGCTATTACTTCATTTATGTTTTTGTGCTTCTCGTGCTAGTTTTTCAATTATCTTGTGGAATATTATTAACAAGTTTAACAATCTCATTTTTTGGAGTTTGTGCAGTTTTTGATTTTACATGTGTAGGTTAGGTGTTTCACAACCAAATCTATCTAGTTGTAACTAAGTATATAAGTACAACTAAATATGAAGGTTGGTACATTTTTGGTTTTAATCAATAATTTTTAATTGAAAGTGATTTTTTATTTAAAATATTACTTTCAAACCTTCCTAGCCTCTTGAAATGTCCGGTTTTATATTATTGTTTCCTACTTTCTTCTTTGTTTCTTTCTCACCCGCGAGCTCCCTGGTGAGCCGCTAATTTATGGCGAGTTGGGTTGGTTTTACATTGGCGAGTTTGTCTTGCTAAGCTTGTCTCCTTGTTGTATTGAGTTTTCAATTTGAATTGTTGCATCATTTTTTTGTGGAACCCTTACCCTTTGCATCTAAACCTGTGTGCATTCGTGGCCAAGTTTTTTTTTTTTTTTGCATTGGTCGATTTGCACTACGTTTGCATTAGGGAGTTTATGTATTGTTTAGTCGATCTGAGCTTTCTTCTTTGTATTGATTCATGCATGTGTATCGAGTTGGATCTATACAATGTGTAGCCTTTTTTAATGTTGTGTTGCCTTGGTTCTGAATCGCTTTGTGCATTTGATTGGTCAATGTTTATTTATTCATTACCAAATTGTCGGTTGCGTGGGTCATTTTTCCCTTTCTTTGCTCTTAGGCCACTTTGTTTTAGCCAACCATCCATTCTCCATGCTGGTTGTTTACTTTGGAGCTAAGTTATTAATATTACATTCACCTTGTGTTGCATTGACATGCCCCTACATTAAACTCTCGCAACTCCCTAACCCATCGCTTTGTGTTGATTCCACCTATAATAATATTTACTTAGTTAGGGTCTTCTCCTTCTTTCCTGCATTATTTTGAGTTATGTAAGCTCTTGTGGTGTGAGTATGTGGTTGTGAATCCTCTGTCTGCAGGTGTGTTATGCCTTGTTTTCTTTGGATTCTTCTCGGCGTGATATACTTTGGCCTATCGAGCTTCAAGTCAAGGCTACTTGCATTGGATTGTTGTTATCTTTCCTACAATCTATTTTTCATTACACCCATTAGAGACTCGTCTCTAATTCGCTTTACCCTTGAGTTGCTTGGCCCGGGCCATTGTGGTTCTCCTGTCACCTACCCCGATCTCTAATCCGTTCTCCTCCACATTGTCCTTCCCATACATCGATCGGGTCGATGCTCCTTTCATGAGTTCACCTCAAGTCCCATGTAACCTTTTTCTTCTCTAATATGCCTTTAAATAAAATTCATAATTTTATATATATATTTTTAAAAAAATAAGGGTTGATCGGTTAAGTAAAAAGAGTGGTTAGCTATTTTTTTGATAAAAGTGGGGATAGGTTTATAATACGGTCAATTTTTTACTAAGTGGGGTAGTTTAAAATTAAAGTAAGGTGAATTTATTTTATATCTTAGGTCTTAATCTAATAATTAGGATCTAATTATTAGTTTTAAAAGGTGATTAATTTAATTAATATCTCTTATTGTCTCTTTTTTAAAATTTGAGCTCTTTACTTAATCATTTATAGTTATTTTATCATCATATTAACATTATAGTCATTTTCTTGTCGCTAAATTAGGCTTCTTGGCATTTTCTAAAAGTACAATTTTATAGCGTTATTGGAAAAAAATTTCTACTAACTGTTTGTTGAGTGTGTAGCATTCTTCTCAAAGCATTTTCCACCTTCTAGGAGACTCTGTTGCATCTTGGAAGCCTCTTGGACTCATTTTTAGCCCTTTTCGCATTGTAATTGCTTTTCTTTCTTCTGGGTTAGGGAGCACATCCGCCACAACCTTGTGGAAAGAGAGCTTCCTTCCCTTCTTGCTTGCTTTTGTGCTTGTTCACTTATTTCGTTGTGCATGACTGAGCATATTGTGGTCTCTATGCTTGTGCGATATTTTTATAATTACAAGGTGAGTGACCAATCGTATCATATCGCATGAACACTTGGGTGTAATCAATGCACTACTTATAAAGTTTCACAATAAGGGGTGTTCATTTTGTGTGGTTCTTTTCTTTCCACTATTTTCTTTGCTCACTTTTATTTGCTATGGATCTTAATTCTGTTCCTTTGCTTACCCCATTTAACTATCATGAATGGAAATATGTTGTGTCTCTCACTTTGAGAAAACAAAATTGTATTAGATAACTATGGGATTGCAAACTAAACCTAAAGAAGATGCAGAGAAAGAAAAGTGGTTTGACAAATGTGATGAAGCCTTTGGCCTTTTGTGTCTTTCTGTATCACCAGAATTACACTTTCATATTAACATAGCCAAATCACCCAAGGAAGTTTGGGATGCCTTAGAAATTTGTTTTGGAAACAAGATGAAATGAAAGGGCATGAACTAGAAAATGAGTTGATTAGTCTCAGCCCTAGCAGTTTTGACACTCTCCAGAATTTTTCACCAAACTCAAATCTCTAAGATTGCAATTGAAAAATTATGGAATTGACAAGGACTCACAGCTCATACTTTCTATCCTTGCAAAACTTGGTCCCGACTATTTTGTTTTTATCTCAACCTTTCATGCTACAAAAAGAGAACTTGGTGTAAGTTGGACTATGCCCTCCTTTGATGAGTTTGTCGCTGATTTGACTAGAGAATAGGATAAGCTAATTTAGATGGGTACTCTTAGATCCACAAAATCCCATGCTCTCATTGTTGGTCATGAAAAACTAAGGGTTTCAAAAGAGAAGAAGCAGAACAATAAGGATCATGAGAATAAAATGACCAATCCACTATCAAATCAAAATTTTCCACTTCCTCTTCTAGTTCTAAATCTCCTAAAGAATGGATAAAATGTGGGTACATATGCGGTAGGCATGAAGAAGAAAAATGTTTGAAGAAGAAGATTGACCTCCTCACGAGTCTTCTTGAGAAGAACAACATAGGAGTTCCTGATTCTCTCAATCCATCTTCATCATCAAATCATAAAATTTATAAGAAAAATACAATGGAAAGGGGAAAGAGAAAGAAAAAGGAAAAGAATAAAATAAGGATAAAACAAAGGAAAGAGCTTTAGTTGCAATTGTGTCACCTACTCCTACATGGGTGATTTATTTAGGTGCATCTCATCATATGGCCTCATCTAACATTGAGTTTTCTTCATTAGAGCTATGTGACATGTATTTTATTCACTTGGTGATGACACTTCTACACTAATTTTTAGGAGAGGGTCTATTGAAGTGAATGGTGGAACTTTCAACAATGTGTTTAATGTTCCTTCACTTTCAACTAATCTCCTTTTAGTATATCAAATCACTCACCTTAGTCAGGGCATGTGGGTTGAGTTCACTCTAGATTTTTTTATGTCAAAGAGCTTCACAATGACAGTATTATTGTAGTTGGTACAATTGATCATCACACTTGGCAAAAAGTCTTTTCTCAATTTTTTCCTCCAAATTCTTCATCGGATTCTCCTACAATTGATGATATTTTTAGATCACTTCAGATGATGATGAATTATCTTCTAGTTTGGTTGATTTTCATAGTGATGGGGACCCACCTCTTCCATCTAATTATCATCTACCACATATTGAGGAGTTATTTCTTGATCCACCTCCTTCTCGGTCCTCTGAATTTTCAAGGAGTAAGTACTTTGCTTTAGGACTCAATGGATATCATGCACTCTTCTATATAGTTATAGGACATTCCACCTTCCTTCTTTTCCATTTATTTGGATTCACCATGTAACATCCCGAATTTTGGAACTCAATATCAATAATAATCTATTTGGTTGTTTCTTCTTGGTTTTTGTTTGTGTTTTCGTTAGTCATTCATCAAAGGTATGAGTATACAACACAAAGGAATGGACATTCATCCATATACCCATATGGGTATGATCATAGGTATGCGAGCGTATATACTTATTTATATAAGCTAGCATAGTTGTGTGCATACACATGCAGTATACACACAAGTGCCCACTCTTCCGTGAGTTAGCACTCACCCTTTTGATTCGGTGACAAGTGTTTTGGTAGCTTCCGGTGTGATATTATTTAATATCATTTGCTAGCCTAACTAACCTAAGATATAGGTTACGTGATCTAGCCTAAGCCTAATTTATGATGGTATGTTAGCAACATAACCGAGTGTCAAAAGATTATCTAGATGTTTTTGACTCAACCGTAATAAATGCATGACATTTTAATTTGCTTGGTTAATGAGCTCGGCATTTAAATGATGCTTGATTAAAATGATATTTTTTATGGAATTCGACTTATGAGTTATTTTGGCATTAACTTATGTGTTAATTATTCCTTTTGGAATGTGGCACATAGTTTCATTTAAAATAAATAAATAAAATTAAACTTATCCTAAAAGCTAAGTGGAGGCATTTTTGATGTTTAATTATGTTTAAATGGAATTTGGAATCTATGGAATAAAGGAGAGTTTGGTTTTGATTTTTACCATTTAGCATGGCGTGAAGAGAGGAGGAAGTAGAGGAGAGACCATGTCAAAAAAATTCTAGAGGATTTCATGGAATTTTTACACCATTTGGAGCTGATTTTGGGCCTGTATTTTGGGATCTTGCCATTCTTTATTGCAGCAATGTTGGGGAGAAATTTTCTAGAAAAATAAATAAGGTTTTGGAGTTTTATTTTGTGTGGTGTGGAGCTAAGAAGCTGGAGGAAGAAAAATAGAGAAGGAAAGAGGAAATCACAAAGGGTTTTTGGTCTTCTTCATCTCGAATCTTTCAGGAAAGGGTTTCTTGTTTTTATCTATGCAATATTTTACAAATAAATGCATATTCAGTTTATTCCTCTTCTGGGTAATGAGAAATATGGATTATCTTTTGTGGGTATTAATAATTTCAAATCAATCCTTTATGGGTATTTGGAAAATGTGTTTAGTTTATTATGGATAATATAGATTTTAGATCTCTCAAGTATGAGAGCCAGTGATTTCATTTTTAATCCTTACTTGATATCTGAAATTAAATAAGGTTATTTACTTGGGTGTTGAGAGAAGATTTCTTGACATTTTTCTATGGGTTTTGGACTGATCTCCAAGGTGCATTTTTAAATGTTGGAATACTACATTTTTGTTGATTCGTTGATTTGCTTCAGCTGTTATAAGTTGCGTTATTTACTGCTATAACAGTTGTTGGAAGTGTTGTTTTCTTTATTGATTTATTTGTTGTTGTAACAACCGTTGAAAGTACTATTTTTTTATTAAGTTATTGCTGCATTTCTTGCTGCAAAGTGTTGGCTGTTATAACGTCGAGTTTTAGGTAATTCCTTACTGTGTGTAGTTAATATTTGATGTGTTATTTTGTTGTAACATTAGCTGTCAAAACACAAGTGCTTTGGGGTGATTTCTATGCTCCAGATTGCTGTCAAATTGTTGTTTTCTTTACTGTAATTTCTGCTGCTAGTACGCTGTATTTTGATAAATGGTTAATGTGAAATCATTTGCATAGAATTTGAAAGAATGTTTTGCGATGACATTTTGTCAAATGATTAGTGTGAAATCATTTGGATAGAAAATTTAAAGAATGCGGTGTTGTGACATTACGTCAAACATTTGATATGCAATATTTTATTGACATAAATATACGAGTGTGGATTATGGAATTTTATCATGCTGCTGGAATGAATTCGTTGGAATTTATGTGAATTTATTTAATAGCATTTTATTGTGCTACTGGACTGGATTCATTGGAATTTATGTGAAATCCTTTTATGACACTTTGTCATGCTGCTGAAATGCATTCTTGGATTATATTGGAAGTTTATATTATGGCATTTTTTCATATGGTTCACATGCATTCCTTGAGTATAAAGAAACCGTTGTCCCTTTTGAAAATACGTTATGTTGCTGATCCGATTTGGCATGTTGTTCTTTCGAGCTTGTGAAGTGAAGTTCATGACATGAAATTTTTTCATACATTTGGTATGCATTCCTGGATATATGTGAAGTTCATTATATGACATTTTTTCATACGGTTGACATGCATTCTTGGGTATAAAGGATATTTTTTTCCTCTTGGAAATTATGTTACGTTGTTGATTTGATTTGGCATAAAGTTCATTGTAAGAATTGTTGCAGACTTATTTCTTAGATCAATTTCAAATTCGGTGATCCAAGGAATGTTTCAAATTCTCTTCAAATCTCTGAATGATAAATTGACATTCAATAGTTTAAGTGATATATAAGAGTGAACTTAGTATGTTACAATTTCTGTGGTCTCATGTGAACATGTTTTCATTCAACTGTATGTTGTTTTCGGGTCTTTGGTGATTGATCTTGGCAGGACATTAAGGACTTAAGCAAAATTCAATTCACGGAGGAGGAGTTCAGAGTCCTAAAACTAAGGATTATCCTAACAGTATCCTAAGCTAGGAAAGAACACCTATGTTCTAGCTATGTTTACCCATTTGGATTTTACTCTAACCTAAGCCTCTTATTCTAATTTGTGGGGTTGGCATCCTAACCTAAGCATTGTGCTAAATGAATAAGGGAAGGGTTACTAAAGTAATGTTAGGCTATTTTTAATTAATACCTAATACTAAAGGGTTATGAATTGAATCTAACCTAAGGTGGAAATACTATTGGTAAATATTTTTAATACCTAAGTTGGTTATTGCTAGACTAACCTAAGTTCTATTGGGATCCATCCTAAACTATTAAAGGGAACCTAAGGGGTCGCATGTCACAAGGGTGATGGTTCCAATGGAATTTAAATGAGTTGAAAGGGTTTAAATGATGGAAGTACTGCTAGATTTGGTAGGGGCTAGTAGACTTGGTGGAGGCTTATGTGGAAGCTCCACTAAAAGATGGAATTGTATTTTTGTATGGAATTGGCATTTCGCCAGATTTAGGAGGTGGTGGCAAGGAAAGATAAGTGGGAATTTTGGAATGAATGGAATTTATGGCATTAATGAGCCTCGGTCTTTGTGTGTAAACCATCTTGGAAACTTAGAAGGTGGGTTTGTAGGAGGTTATTTGGTTTTTCATGCATGGTATTTTGCTCTACATGGAGCTAACTGGTTGTTCGAACCAAAGCAGTTTGGCATTCAATTCAAAGCTATTTTTGGTTTCTTCGGCCTATTTTTGATCGAAGGAAAGTATATGAGGTGTAGGAGGAAAAGATGTTTTATTGTTGATCTTTCGTGGAGAGAAAAAGAGTTGGAAGTTTGGCTGAAGTATCCTTTGATTTTGTGGAAGCACTATTAGGCATGATATGATCTAACTATTAAAATTCTTTGCTTTCTTCTAAATGATTCATTAGAACAAATTTTCTCTCATGAGATTCATGTTTTCATGTTTGACTGCTTATTTTCTTGTTGGGTTTAGTGAACCTTTGTGTTGTTTAGATTTGAATCCATGGCAAAAAAATAGTGTTGTTTTGGAAATTGTCTCATTGTGCAAGTTTTATGACAAGTATGCATGTGAAGTTTGTATGTGAAACTTGGCTCTAAATCTATGTTTTTGCACTCTAGATCTTGTATTGGAAGTTATTGTGCTTTGAACTAACCTTCATGGCAATAAAAGGATCTAAACTTAGAGAAAACTTGAGTTTCGTTTGATGTTGCTTCGGGATTGTGTTTTTGGATGTAGACTTGTGTTGGAGCTTTGTGTTTTGATTAAAACTTGTGTTGGAGCTTCGTGTTGATCGGAACTAGTGTTTGGAAAACTTATGCATTGCTGAACTGTTGCTTGGAGTTCATATTTGGCACTATACTCGCATTATTTTACTTGTGAATTTCCTGAACATTGTGTGTGAAGCTTGGGTTCGACACTGTACTCGTATTTAAAACTTGTGTGTTATGAGTTTGTAGTTGGGTCGATGTATTCGATTCTGTTTTGGTATTTTAAAGTTGGTTTTCTTCTAATAAAAGTATTAAGCTTATAATTATTTTATTGAGTGACTACTCACAAGAAAACTTGGTGATAGCTTGTTAGAGTCATTTGAAATCTCTTCGAGATTTGGAACTGGAGACATCTTGCTTAAAGGAATGTAGAACTTCTATTTTTTATTATATCAATTTTTTGAATTGGTTATGGCATGAGTTTTGGAAGGGGGTGTTCTTTTCCCTTTGTTTTGAGGAATTCCATGTTCTAGGTTGACTGTATAGTTTAGAACCAAGTCACCACTGTCACAATTTTGTGGTTGTGAAGTTTTGTTTTGATATTTCGTTCCTGTTGCTTTGGAGTTAAGACTGAGACATCTTTTGTATTAGGTGTTTTGGGTTCTTTCTCTCTCTCTCTTCTGTCTCTTTAAAATAAATTTGGGTCTTAGTGAAAGATTTGAGTTATTACCCTTGGACACTGAAATTATTCAGAAAGGATACCTTCTCCTTTATTTGTTTTGTGGTTAGTTCTTTTGAATCATGAACTACATACCTTTCATATTAGGTGGTGAAGCATTTGTGAGTCTTCAATCTTGGGTTCGTGGATAATTATGAACTTGATAGTTTTTCTGTTTGGGATTTTATTCTTGTCTCGATTTAGTGAATGAGTCCTTGGGCTTTTTTTGAGAAAGAAATTATATAAGTATTCTCTTGGGTATCAATATGTTGTTTTGGGTCTGCAATATGCTTTCATCCGATTTTATTTGGGCTGGAACTTCTATTGTTCAATTGAATGAAATGATTTATTATTGGTCCTTTCCTTATTAGAGTTACCTTTTCTCTATCTTTGGATAAGCTCATTGTTTGAAATTTTCTATACTCGATTCCATTTCGAGATGGTGATTTCATATGACCCATTGGTCTACTTTGTTTGAATCATTATCGCTTTAATGTAGAAAGTTAGGAGCCAAGTTGGTTCTACTTGATAAGTGAATGCATACTTATGGGTTTGACCATTGTTGACTAACCTTGCCTAGTTTAAATGGATAGGAGTAGGTTTTCTCTTATACTATTTATATTTTGGGATGAACTTGAGTAGAGATTAACTCCTTTATGGAACTACTTTATTGTGAATGTTGGTTCTAGATTTTGATTGATAACTTCTAACATGTAGAATTGGAATTAGAATTGATTAAACATTTCGATTTTATATACCTTCTTGTATTGTTATGAAATTCTATTTAGATGTATATATTTAATGTAGAAATTATAAGATTGTTATCCCGAAAAGGAAAAAATAATTCATGTTATGAACTCCGGTCTATTTTTCTTGGATGTTATATGTTTGGGTATGGAATGCATTATGGTTCTTTTTATTCTTTGCTTATGATTTAGATGAATCATCCTAGAATGAACCATGTTGTATACACTTATTTTGTCTCATAGAAAAGATAAATGTGGTATTCTATTAGGATAGAATTATGAGATAATGGAATGACAAGATCTATTGTTTGTTTACAAGCCATTGATAGGATCAATAGAACTTTAAGTTCTTAGGTAGATATTGTTTATTATATTCTGCTCTTCTCTTAAAAGTTGATCTAGATTTATTAATGTACTTCTTTTCTGTTTGGTATCACTTATGCTTATTGTATGATGTTTTAATTATCTCATTAAAGCATTGTTGCTTTAATGAAACAATTAGTGGAATGCACTTCATTTTAATGCTTAGCGCTTATCATGCTCAGTTCATTGAACTAACCCGTGTTAGCAATTTTTGCAGATGGACATCGTAAGTGATAAAAGAAGGCAAAATCTTATATGATGCATTGGCTGATATAAGTCTAATTCTTAGTAAAGAATTCTAATTCATTCTTTTGTTGTATGGAAAAGGAAAAGTTTTATACTTTAGAATGAAGGTTTTGTTATGCAAAGATATGCCTAAAGTGCATAGTCTTGTAAATTTTATAAGTTGTAATGAGGAATTACAAGTTGTTATTTTTTGCATTAGTTGTGTAAATTATCTCGTACTTTTATAAGGAAGATGAAAGTTCTATCTTGTTGATATTCTTTATATTATATTATGCTTATCTTGTTATCTTTGATAAGATGGATAAAGGGAATTAGTTCAATTTCTTTATATATATTATATTATGCTTATCTTGTTATCTTTTATAATATGGATAAAAAATGATTTCCTTATAATGATGCAACTTGTTATGCATAAAAACGTGTCTTATCTAAAAATTTAATATAGTAATGTGTTGCGTAATGAACATGAAGTAAGAACTATGGATATTGTGAATGATAAACCTAACACTTAATCATGTAGAGGAAGAATCATTCTCTCTCAAATGAATGTAAGCCAAAAGGATTGGAGATATGATTATTAATTATTAGACTTCATTTTGTATGAAGTCCACTTTAGTTGGATATATGTGGTTGTTAAACCTTCCTGAAAGTTAAAGTACATTTTAATGAAACTTATGATATCGTTGTCCTATTTTGGTTAACTGTTAGTTAAACTGAGAAAATGAACATTAAAAATCAATCATAAGTTAAGGAAGTTCTTCATGGACTAAATGAAACAAATTTAGGAAATAACTTATGGAGTGTTGGATTAGGGTTTAGTAGGGTTGTTGTAATCAAGACATAATCCAAATTAACAATGTATTAATGATCTCCTTGGGGTATGTACATCTCGATGAGGTAGTTTCTGTAGGATGTTGGCACATGCCAACTGCAGGGCTATACTTTCAAGAAGACTTGGGTCTTCTCGAGAATACAATGTTATAGTTGACATGTGGCATCACCCTTCCGCATTGATCATCCAGATCTACAAACAATAAGAACTTGAACTTAGTTTCTCTCTAGGTCAGGTTAGTGGCATATTTAGGATAGGAAGTAGCTTCCAATGGCTCAGGGTACCTTGGCACACCCGGTTGACTTAAGGTCAACCGAGTATGCCCATTTACCCTAAGTCATTGTGAGCATCTTCCTATAATAATTTATGTTTCTAACTAGGGCTAGGGTTAAACCTGGGACAAGTGGATTGATGATAGTCAACAAAGACCAATCATGATAATAGAGGAGTGAGGTGAAGGACATATTCCAATATGATGAGTATGCCATCTAGGAATAGTGACATACATAGTATGTTGTAAATCTTTGGCCAAAGTATCACAAGATGTTGGTTGCGTTGTCCTATGTCACCTAGTTTAAAGCAATGTGATATCAGATGAATATTGGTAAAAAATATTCAGATATGTTCTTTAAAGAGATCTCTAGTACTGGTGTAGGGTAGGAAAACCAAGTATATAAGTATACAATATGTATTCAATACTTAAAGATAACATAAATAGATTGGTAGATTACCGAGTTATGAAATGAATAGATCGGTGGATCATCGAGTCATTTACAGTTGCATATGGTTATCTATTTGAAATCGATTGGCATGGAATGTTTGTTCTAAATAATTCTTTCTTTAGAACAGAGAACATTATATATATATTTTTTCCCCTTTTTTCTAAAGTCTTAAAATGGGAATGTTACATCTTGGTATCAGAGCTGAAGGTTGTAGCTCTTGGACCTATTGTGTCCATAATCTGATGAAACTTAAATTTTCTTGTAATAGAAAATGGTTAGAACAAGAGGAAATGTTGCAAATAACCCTCCACCTGAGGAAGGAGCAACAACTGCCCAGAAACTAGATGAGATCCTTGTTGCCTTGTTGGACACAAGAGATCATTTGGCTGTACTTGAACAACAAGTAATGGGAAATGAGGAGGAAGATGATGCTGATAACAATAATCAGCCACCTCGAGGGATAATGCCAATGTGGGTGTTGATAATAACAATGTGAACATACTGTTCAGCCTGAGAACAAAAAGGCTAGGCTGAAACTGAAATCACTAATGATATAAAAAGGATAAGTCCATCCAAGTTTGATGGCACCACATTAGGAGATGGAGCTGAGAATTGGCTTAGTGAAATGGAGAAATACTTTGCAATAAGGAATTTCTTAGAAGAAATAAAGGCAATATGGGGAGCATATCAGCTTTCTCACGAAGCATCTTCATGGTGGGACAACCGTAATGCTAAGTTGAATATTGATGAAGCTAATATCACATGGGATCAATTTAAAGGTTACTTTAGGCAATGATGGCTGCCACAACTTTACTATGATTAGAAAATGACTGAATTTCAGAACTTAGCTCAAGGAAAGCTAACTATAACCGAGTATTGGGAGTGATTTACAAAACTCCTTAAGTATGTACCTTAGTACCAAATTGATGAGAAGTTTAGGATATGGAAATTCATCATGGGATTGAATCCCATTATAGGGGGAGAGGTGGATGTTCATAGCCCAACCATGATGGAAGGGGTTGTTGAAAAATGCCATAAGGCAGGAACATAAATTGAAAGCAATTTCTGCTCATAAGGAGGAAGTAAGGAAGAAAAAATCCCAACTCCTCTTCATCATCTCTTGTACCTAAGAAAGGACCATGGAAGAAATTCAGAATGAAAAGTAATTTTTCATCTGATACTAATAAGAAAACAACAACAAACAAGTTTACTGGTAATGCATGGAACAACTTTGCTAAGAACAATAATAACGGACAGAAGTCCTATGGGGGTCAGAATGATAACTCTAAGGGTGGAAATAAACCTAAACCTAGGAAGGGACATGTAGGAGGCTGTTATAACTATGGCAAAGATCATTATGTGAATCAATGTCCTTTGAAGAAGGATGATCGTAATCAGCAAAGCACAAGATACACGCTGCAGTAGCTGATAAGCAAGCTGAGAAACAGGCCACACCCATAGAAGTTTTGGGTAAGTTATTTGGCTTACCTATAACCATTATTTTTGATACTGAGAGCTATTGAATGTTTTATTTCTAGTAAATTAGCATCAAAACTAAAAAGAAAAGTTGGAAACATGGATAAAACATGGATTGTATAAGTTATGGGAACAATGTTGTTCATACGGTTAGTATGTGTCTTTTTGGAGCAGTCCTTGATTTACCTAACTTTTCCACTGAAGTTGATCTTTATGTTGCACCTTTGGGGTCTTATGATGTAATCATAGGTGTTAATTGGTTAGCAGAACATAAGGCTAAAGTGGACTATTTTGAAAAACACATTAGTTGTTTAGATGACCAGAAAACAACAGAGATTCAAGGTGTGAAATGTGAGATTTTTGTTAGAAAACTGTCAGCTATGCAACTTAAAAAGGCCAAAAATAAAGGTTGTACCTTATATGTAAAAATTACTTGAATCAATGAAGAGAACAACAATGTTATGGAATGATATCCACTATTACGAGACTTCAGTGACATATTTATGGAAGAATTGCCAGTCTTCCACCCAAAAGGGAGTTTGATTTCATGATTGAGATCAAGCCTGGAACTAAACCTATTTCTAAAGCACCGTATCAAATGACTACTACAAAATTAGTAGAGCTTAAGGCTTAGTTGCATGAAATTTTGTCTAAAGGTTTGATTAGACCAAGTGTTTCACCTTGGGGAGCACCTATAATTTTTGTGAAAAAGAAGGATGGAACCCTTAGATTGTGCATTGATTACAAAATGTTAAACAAAAAAACAATCAAGAATAAATACCCACTCCCTAGGATTGATGATTTATTTGATCAGATGCATGGAGCATTGGTATATTCTAAGATAGATCTTGATTTGGATATCATCAATTGTGAATTAAGGATGAGGATATTCATAAAACAACTTTCAGAACAAGGTATGGACATTATGAGTTCACAATTTTACCTTTTGGATTAACTAATGCACCTGCAACATTTATGAATTTAATGAATAATATATTTCAAGAATACTTGGACAAATTTGTGCTCATATTCTTGGATGACATTCTCATATATTCTAAAAGTATTGAGGAACATCATGAACATTTGAAGATAGTTTTGGGAATATTAAGAAAGAGACGGTTATTTGGTAAGATGTCTAAATGTTCTTTCTATGAAACACAATTACACTATTTGGGGTCACATGTAATAAGTAAGAATGGAATTGATGTAGATCCTTCAAAAATTGTAGCTATAACGAAGTGGTCCTGCACCTAAGAATGTACATGAAGTTAGAAGCTTCATGGGACTTCCTTGGCTATTATAGGAAATTTGTAAAATATTTTTCTAAGATAGTTGCACCAATAACTTCCTTACAAAAGAAAGATAAACAGTTTGTTTGGAGTGAGAAATATGAAATTTCATTCAAAACCTTGAAGGAAAAATTAACTTCAAAACCTATTCTTGCAGTACCAGATCCTAATGGAGATTTTATGGTGGTAACTGATGCATCTGGTGAAGGTCTAGGAGGTATTTTGTTACAAAATGGTCATGTCATAGCTTACAAAAGTAGAAAATAAAGTTACATGATTTGAATTATGCTCCACATGATTTAGAGCTTGTTGCCATTGTTCATGCACTACAAGTTTGGAGACATTACCTGCTTGGTAAACCTTTTGAATTGAAAACTGATCACCTTGGACTAAAGTATATCTTCACTCAGCCAAATCTTAATGCAAGACAATGAAGTTGGTTAGAGTTTTTGTCTCAATATGATTTTGACATCAATTATATAAAGGGTAAAGAAAATAGAGTGGTCGATGCTCTAAGTTGTAGGAAGCACATTTCTACTCTTATAACGTTAAGAACTTAGTTTAAGGATGAAGTAAAAAGTGTAATGGAATCGACTCTTACTTTCAGCAAGTAAAAGCAACACTTGTTGCAGATTCAAATGATTTGAGGTATAAAGGTTTTCGACTTTGATAACGAAGGAATCTTACGATTTGAAAACAGAGTCTATGTACCTTCACTAAATGATTTGAGAAAGAAATTGTTAGCAGAATTTCACAATTCACCTTTTGGACACCCGGCATTACAAAAATGCTTGTTGATATAAAACAACAATATTTCTAGAAAGGAATGAAAAAGGATGTTATAGACTTTGTGACACATTGCCTTGAATGTCAATGTGTTAAAGTGAAACATATGCACCCAACCAGTTTTTTGTATCCTCATAGCATACCACTAGTACAAGTGGCAAGTAATAAGCATGGATTTTGTACAAGGGTTACCTATGTCAAGAAATAAACATGATGTTATTTTAGTAGTTGTTGATAAACTAACAAAGGTAGCACATTTTATTACTTGGAATCTGAAAGATGATTCTCCTATTTTGGCTAAAATATTTGTACATGAGATTTTCAGATTACATGGAGTACCTGAACTAATTATATCTGATAGAGATCCTAGAATGACGTCAAGATTTTGGCAAATGCTTAATACAAATTTAGGAACTAAGCTGAATTTAAGTTCTACGTATCATCTGCGAATGGATGGATAGACTAAAAGAGTAAATCAAGTTTAGAAGATATAATATGGATGTATTGTATGGATCAACAATATAAGTGGGAAGAGTATCTTCCATTAGTTGAATTTGCATACAATAACATATCATGCTTCTCTTAAGATGGCACCTTTGAAGAATTATACGGAAGAAAATGTAGAACCCTTATTATTTTGGGACAACATGGAGGATAGAGAGGTAATTGGACCTAAAATTCTCACTAAAATGGAACAAGTTAAATTGATTCGTGAAATGCTTGAAAGAAGCAATGAGATAGGAAAAAGAGTTATGTTGACTTAAAAAGGGTTGATAGGAAATTTGAACTTGGTGAGAAATTATTTATTTGGGTTAATCCAAAAAAGAGTTCTATAACTTTTGGAAAAGATGCCAAGTTATCACCTCGTTATGTGGGACCTTTTGAAATAGTTGAAGTAATCAACCCTATAGCTTATCATTTAGCATTACCTCCTACTTTTTCCTGAATGCATGATGTTTTCCATATTTATTTTCTTAAGAAATACGTTTCAAATTTATCACATGTGTTAAATTGGAATTCCTTACAGGTCCAGGAGTTAGGAATAATTGTGGTTAAACCCATATGAGTGCTTGAAACTTGCTAGTTGCATTTGAGAAATTGTGAGATAAGTCAATGCAAGGTCCAATGGGACCAGTTTAATGAAGAGAGTGCAACTTGGGAAAACCTTGAGGATATGAAAAATGCTTTTCCATATCTATTTGAATAGGATTGATTCTTTTGATTGATAAAAATTTGTGATTTTATCTTTATATTACAATAAGTATGCTAGTTTTGGGTAGATATTTATTTGTTTTGAATAAACATCTATGTAATGCTGATTTTGGAACTTAATAATGTTGATATGTTTTTGACATATGGTAAGAAAAGTGAATAAGATGATTTTCCTTGATGCAATCTGTTAAAAATGAGATAATCATTGGGATGATGATTCTTTTTAGAGAGGAAGCATGTAAAACCCTCGACAACTAATATATTCCTCTTTTGCATTTCAAGTGTTGACATGTGATTTTCTGGATAAAGATGTGTTCTTTTGACTGTTGAAGATCATGCTTGATAAGGATAAATCTTTTATGTTCTTAAAAATCATTAAACTAAAATTGTATGGTTATCAAGAATTCATTTTCACTTTGGAAAGATGAGCTGCAATCTGGCTTTAAGAGTTGCAGACTTATTTCTTCTTCTGACTCATCCTTGGATCAATTTCAGTGATCCAAGGAATGTTTCAAATCCTCTTCATAGACTGAATGATAAATTGACATTCAGTAGTTTAAGGGACATAGAAGACTGAACTTAGTATGTTACAAATTTTGTGGTCTCATGTGAACATGTTTTCATTCAATTGTATGTTGTGTTCGGGTCTTTGGTGATTGATCTTGGCAGGACATTAAGGACTTAAGAAAAATTCAATTCACGGAGGAGGAGTTTGGAGTCCTAAAACCTAAGGATTATCCTAACAGTATCCTAAGCTAGGTAAGAACACCTATGTTCTAGCTACATTTACCCATTTGGATTTTACTCTAACCTAAGCCTCTTATTCTAATTTGTGGGGTTGGCATCCTAACCTAAGCATTGTGCTAAATGAATAAGGGAAGGGTTACTAAAGTAATGTTAGGACTATTTTTAATTAATACCTAATACTAAAGGGTTATGAATTGAATCTAACCTAAGGTGGAAATGGTTCTAATGGTAAATGATTTTTAATACCTAAGTTGGTTATTACTTGGTGGAGCTTACTAACCTAAGATGGAATTGTAGTTTTTATGGGATCCATCCTAAACGGTGGCAAGGAAAGATAAAGGGAATTTTGAATGAATGGAATTTATGGCATTAATGAGCCTCGGTCTTTGTGTACAAATCGTATTGGAAACTTAGAAGGTGGGTTCGTAGGAGAATATTTGGTTTTTAAATACATGGGGATTTTTTAAATGATGGATCTAATCGGTTCTTTGAACTAGGGACCTATTTTTGATTGAAGGAAAGTATATGAGGCGTAGGAGGAAAAGATGTTTGATTGTTGATCTTTCGTGGAGGAGAAAAAGAGTTGGAAACTTGACCGTGAAGCTCCTTTAAAAGATGGAATGATGTATTTTTTCTTCTAAATGATGGAATTGGCAAATATGCTTTCATGAGATTAGGAGGTGGTGGTAAGGAAAGATAAGTGGGAATTTTGGAATGAATGGAATTTATGGCATTAATGAGCCTCGGTATTTGTGTGCAAACCGTCTTGGAAACTTAGAAGGTGGGTTTGTAGGAGGTTATTTGGTTTTTCATGCATGGCAGATTTTTCTCTGCATGGAGCTAACTGGTTCTTTGAACCAGCAGTTTGACCTTCACTTCAAAGCTATTTTTGGTTTCTTTGGCCTATTTTTGATCAAAGGAAAGTATATGAGGTGTAGGAGGAAAAGATGTTTGATTGTTGATCTTTCGTGGAGGAGAAAAAGAGTTGGAAGCTCGGCTGGAAGTCTCCTTTGATTTGGTGGAAGCACTATTAGGCATGATAGGCTCTAACTATTAAAATTTTTTTTTCTTCTAAATGATTCATTAGAACAACTCTTGCTCTCATGAGATTCATGTTTTCATGTTTGAATTGGTTATTTTCTTGCTGGGTTTAGTGAATCTTTGTGTTGTTTGGATTTGAATCCATGGAAAAAAATAGTGTTGTTTTGGAAACTGTCTTGTTGTGCAAGTTTTATGATAGTATGCATGTGAAGTTTGTATGTGAAACTTGTTTATGTATCTCTATTTTTGCACTCTAGATCTTGTATTCAAAGTTATTATGCTTTGAAATGACCTTCGTGGCAATAAAAGGATCTGAACTTAGGGAAACTTGAGTTCCATTTGATGTTGCTTCTGGGTTGTGTTTTTGGATGTAGACTTGTGTTGGAGCTTTGTGTTTTGATTAAAACTTGTGTTGGAGCTTCATGTTGATCGGAACCAGTGTTTGGAAAAATTATGCATTACTGAATCTGTTGCTTTGGATTTCCTATTTGCACTTTGTACTCACATTATTTTACTTGTGAAGTTCTTAATGTTTGTGTGTGAAGCTTGGGTTTGACACTGTACTCATGTTTAAAACTTGTGTGTTATGAGTTTGTAGTTGGGTCGATGTATTCGATTATGTTCTAGTATTTTAGTGTTGGGTTTCTCTTATAATAAAAGTATTAAGCTTATAATTCTTTTATTGAGTGACTACTCACCAGAAAACTAGGTGATAGCTTGTTAGAGTCATTTGAAATCTCTTCGAGATTTGGAACTAGAGACGTCTTGCTTAAAGGAATGTAGAACTTCTATTTTTTGATTGTATCGACTTTTTTGAATTGGTTATGGCGTGAGGTTTGGAGGGGGTGTTATTTTCCCTCTATTTTGAGGAATTCCACGTTCTGGGTTGATTGTATAGTTTAGAACCAAGTCACCACTGTCGCAATTTTGTGGTTGTGAAGTTTTGTTTTGATATTTTCCCTTCTTATTGCTTTGGAGTTAAGACTGAGACATCTTCTGTATTACTTGTTTTGGGTTTTTCTTCTCTCTCTATCTCTTTAAAATAAATTTGGGTCTTAGTGAAAGATTTGAGTTATTACCCTTGGACACTGAAATTATTCAAAAAGGATACCTTCTCCTTTAGTTGTTTTGTGGTTAGTTCTTTTGAATCATGAACTACATACCTTTCATATTAGGTGGTGAAGCATTTGTGAGTCTTCAATCTTGGGTTCGTGGATAATTCTGAACTTGATAGTTTGTTGTTTTTCAGGATTTTATTCTTGTCTGATTTAGTGAATGAGTCCTTGGGCTTCTTTTTGAGAAAGAAATTATATAAGTATTCTCTTGGGATCAATATGTTGTTTTGGGTCTGCAATATGCTTTCATCCTGATTTGATTTGGAACTGGAACTTCTTTTGTTTAGTTGAATGAAATGATTTATTATTGGTCCTTTCCTTATTAGAGTTACCTTTTCTCTGTCTTTGGATAAGCTCATTGTTTGAACTTCTTTGTACTGATTCTATTTTGAGATGGTGATTTCATATGACCTGTTGGTCTACTTTGTTTGAATCATTGTTGCTTTAATGTAGAAAGTTAGTAGCCAATTGGTTCTAGCTGATAAGTGAATGCATACTTATGGGTTTGACTGTTGTTGACTAGCCTTGCCTAGTTTAAATGGATAGGAGTAGGTTTGTCTCTTGTACTCTTTATCTTTTGGGATGAACTTGAGTAGAGATTAACTCCTTTATGGAACTACTTGATTGTGAACATTGGTTTCAGATCTTTGATTGATAACTTCTAACATGCAGAATTGGAATTAGAATTACAGTTTAGTTAAATTTTGATTTTCTATACCTTCTTGTATTGTTATGAAATTCTATTTAGATGTATATCTTAATGTTGAATTTATAAGATTGTTATCCAAAAAGGAACAGGTAATTCATGTTATGAACCTGGTCTATTTTTCTTGGATGTTATAAGTTTGGGTATGGTACGCATTGGTTCTTTTTATTCTTTTCTTATGATTTAGATGAATCAACCTAGAATGAACCATGTTGTATACACTTATTTTGTCTCATAGAAAAGATAAATGTGGTATTCTATTAGGATAGAATTATGAGATAATGGAATGGCAAGATCTATTGTTTGTTTACAAGCCATTGATAGGATCAATAGAACTTTAAGTTCTTAGGTAGATATTGTTTATTATATTTTACTCTTCTCTTAAAAGTTGATCTAGATTTATTAATGTACTTCCTTTTTGTTTGATATCACTTATGCTTATTGTATGATGTTTTAATTATCTCATTAAAGCAGTGTTGCTTTAATGAAACAATTAGTGGAATGCACTTCATTTTAATGCTTAGTGCTTATCATGCTTAGTTCATTGAACTGACCCGTGTTAGTAATTTTTCAGATGGACATCGTCAGTGATAAAATAAGGCAAAATATTATATGATGCATTATCTGATATAAGTCTAATTCTTAGTAAAGAATTCCGATTCATTCTTTTGTTGTATTGAAAAGGAAAAGTTGTATACTTTATAGAATGAAGGCTGTTGTTATGCAGTATGCCTAAAGTGCATAGTCTTGTAAATTTTATAAGTTGTAATGAGGAATTATGAGTTGTTATTTGTTTGCATTGGTTGTGTAAATTATCTCGTACTTTTATAAGGAAGATGAAAGTTCTATCTTGTTGATATTCTTTATATTATATTATGCTTATCTTGTTATCTTTGATAAGATGGATAAAGGGAATTAGTTCAATTTCCCTTATAATGATGCAACTTGTTAAGTTGCATAAAATGATGTGTTTTATCTAAACAATTTAACATAGTAATGTGTTGCGTAATGAACATGAAGTAAGAACTATGGATATTGTGAATGATAAACCCTAACACTTAATCATGTAGAGGAAGAATCATTCTCTCTCAAATGAATGTAAATCCAAAAGGATTGGAGATATGATTATTAATTATTAGACTTCATTTTGTATGAAGTCCACTTTAGTTGGATATATGTGGTTGTTAAACCTTCCTGAAAGTTAAAGTACATTTTAATGAAACTTATGATATCGTTGTCTTGTTTTGGTTAACTATTGGTTAAACTGAGAAAATGAACATTAAAAAGCAATCATAAGTTAAGGAAGTTCTTCATGGACTAAATGAAAAAAATTTAGGAAAGAACTTATGGAGTGTTGGATTAGGGTTTAGCAGGGTTTGTTGTAATCAAGACATAATCCAAATTAACAATGTATTAATGATCTCCTTGGGGTATGTACATCTCGATGAGGTAGTTTTATAGGATGTTGGCACACACCAACTATAGGGTTGTACTTTCAAGAAGACTTGGGTCTTCTCGAGAATACAACATTGTAGTTGACATGTGGCATCACCCTTCCGCATTGATCATCCAGATCTACAAACAATAAGAACTTGAACTTAGTTTCTCTCTAGGTCAGGTTAGTGGCATATTTAGGATAGGAAGTAGCTTCCAATGGCTCAGGGTACCTTGGCACACTCGGTTGACTTAAGGTCAAACAAGTATGCCCATTTACCCTAAGTCATTGTGAGCATCTTCCTATAATAATTTATGTTTCTAACTAGGGCTAGGGTTAAACCTAGGACAAGTGGATTGATGGTAGTCAAGTAAAGACCAATCATGATAATAGAGGAGTGAGGTGAAGGATGTATTCCAAAATGATGAGTATGTCATCTAGGAATAGTGACATACATAGTATGTTGTAAATCTTTGGCCAAAGTATACAAGAAGCTCATTTGGTTGTGTTGTCCTATGTCACCAAGTTTAAAACAACGTGATATCAGATGAATATTGGTAACAAATATTCAGATATGTTCTTTAAACAGATCACTCTAGTACCTGGTGTAGGGTAGGAAAACCAAGTATATGAAGTATACAATATGTATTCAATACTTAAAGATAACATAAATAGATCGGTAGATTAACGAGTTATGAAATGAATAGATTGGTGGATCATCGAGTCATTTACAGCTGCATATGGTTATCTATTTGAAATCGATTGGCATGAAATGTTTGTTCTAAATAATGCTTTTTTAGAAAAGAGAACATTATATATAATTTTTTTCCCCTTGTTTCTAAAGTCTTAAATGGGAATGTTACATCTTGGTATCGAGTGAGTGAAGGTTGCAGCTCTTGGACCTATTGTGTCCATAATTTGATGAAACTTAAATTTTCTTTAAGAGAAAATGGTTAGAAGAAAAGGAAATGTTGCAAATAACCCTCCTTTAAGGAAGGAGCAGCAATTGCCTAGAAACTAGATGAGATCCTTATTACCCTGTTAGACACAAGATATTGTTTGGCTGTACTTGAACAACAAGTAATGGGTAATGAGGAGGAAGATGATGCTGATAAAAATAATCAGCCACCTCGAAGGACAATGCCAATGTCGGTGTTAATAATAATAATGTGAACATACCCGTTCAGCCAGAGAACAAAAAGGCTAGGTTGGTAGTTGAACTCACTAATGATATAAAATGGATAAGTCAGCCAAGTTTGATGGCACCACATTAGGAGATGGAGCTGAAAACTGGATCAGTGAAATGGAGAAATACTTTGCAATAAGGAATTTCTCAGAAGAAACAAAGGCGATATGGGGAGCATATCAGCTTTCTCATGAAGCATCTTCATGGTGGGACAGCCGTAAGGCTGAGTTGAATATTGATGAAGCTAATATCACATGGGATCAATTTAAAGGTTACTTTAGGCAACGATGGCTGCCACAACTCTACTATGATAAAAAAATGACTGAATTCTAGAACTTAGCTCAAGGAAAGCTAACTGTAACTGAGTACTGGGAGTGATTTACAAAACTCCTTAAGTATGTACCTCAGTACCAAACTGATGAGAATTTTAGGATATGGAAATTCATCATGGGATTGAATCCCATTATAGGGGAGAGGTGGATGTTCACAGCCCAACCACGATGGAAGGGGTTGTTGAAAAGGCCATAAGGCAAGAATAGAAATTGAAAGTAATTTCTGCTCATAAGGAGGAAGTAAGGAAGAAAAATCCCAACTCCTCTTCATCATCTCTTGCACCTAAGAAAGGACCATGGAAGAAATTTGGAATGAAAAGTAAGTTTTCATCTGATACTAATAAGAAAAAAATAACAAACAAGTTTGCTTTGGTAATGCATGGAACAACTTTGCTAAGAACAATAATAATGAGATAAGTCCTATGGGGGATCGGAAGCGATAACTCTAAGGATGGAAATAAACCCAAGCCTAGGAAGGAACCTATAGGAGGTTGTTATAACATGGAAAATATCATTACGTGAATCAATGTCCTTTGAAGAAGGATGATCGTAATCGTAAAGCAAAAGATACATGCTGCAAAGAGTGACAAGCAAGATGAGAAATAGGCCATGCCCATAGAAGTTCGGGTAAGTTATTTGCTTACCTATAACTATTATTTTTATACCAGAGCTACTCGAATGTTTTATTTCTAGAAAAATTAGCATCAAAACTAAAAAGAAAAGTTGGAAACATGGATAAAACATGGAATGTACAGTATAGGAACAATGTTGTTTATACGGTTAGTATGTGTCTTTTTGATTAGTCCTTGATTTACCTAACTTTTCCACTGAAGTTGATCTTTATGTTGCACCTTTGGGGTCTTATGATGTAATCATAGGTGTTAATTGGTTAGTATAACATAAGGCTAAAATGGACTATTTTGAAAAACACATTAGTTGTTTAGACGACCTACGTAGAAAACATCGAGACATTCAAGGTGTGAAACGTGAGATTTTATAAGAAAAATTTCAGCTATGAAACTTAAAAAGGCCAAAAATAAAGGATGTACCTTATATGCAGTAAAAATTACTGAATCAACAGAAGAGAACAATGATGTTATGGAATGATATCTGTTGTTACGAGACTTTAGTGATGTATTTATGGAAGAATTGTTAGGTCTTCCACCCAAAAGGGAGTTTGATTTCATGATTGAGATCAAGCCTGGAACTGAACCTATCTCCAAAGCACTGTATCGAATGACTACTACAAAATTAGTAGAGCTTAAGGCTTAGTTGCATGTAATTTTTTCTAAAGGTTTAATTAGACCAAGTGTTTCAACTTGGGAACACCTATAATTTTTGTGAAAAGAAGGATAGAGCCCTTAGATTGTGCATTGATTACAGAATGTTAAACAAAGAAACAATCAAGAACAAATACCCACTCCCTAGGATTGATGATTTATTTGATCAGATGCGTGGAGCATCGATATATTCTAAGATAGATATTTGATTTGGATATCATCAATTATGAATTAAGGATGAGGATATTCATAAAACAACTTTCAAAACAAGGTATGGACATTATGAGTTCACGGTTTTACCTTTTGATTAACTAAATGCACCGTGATTTATGAATTTAATGAATAATATATTTCAAGAATACTTGGAAAATTTGTGCTCTTATTCTTGGACGACATTCTCATATATTCTAAAAGTATTGAGAAACATCATGAACATTTGAAGATAGTTTGGGAATATTAAGAAAGCGACGGTTATTTGGTAAGTTGTCTAAATGTTCTTTCTATGAAATAAAAGTACACTATTGGGGACATGTAATAAGTAAGAATGGAATTTTTGTAGATCCTTCAAAAATTGTAGCTATAACGGAGTGGCCTACACCTAAGAATGTACATGAAGTTAGAAGCTTCATGGGACTTGCTGGCTATTATAGGAAATTTGTAAAAGATTTTTCTAAGATAGTTGCACCAATAACTTCCTTACAAAAGAAAGATAAAAAGTTTGTTTGGAGTGAGAAATGTGAAATTGCATTTAAAACCTTGAAGTAATAGTTAACTTCAAAACCTATTCTTGTAGTACTAGATCCTAATGGAGATTTTATGGTGGTAATCGATGCATCGATGAAGGTCTAGGACGTATTTTGTTACAAAATGGTCATGTCATAGCTTACGAAAGTAGAAAATAAAGTTACATGAGTTGAATTATGCTCCACATGATTTAGAGCTTTTACGCCATTGTTCATGCACTACAAGTTTGGAGACATTACCTTCTTGGTAACCCTTTTGAATTGAAAATTGATCACCTTGGACTAAAGTATATCTTCACTTAGCCAAATCTTAATGCAAGACAATGAAGGTGGTTAGAGTTTTTGTCTCAATATGATTTTGACATCAGTTATATAAAGGGTAAAGAAAATAGAGTGGCTGATGCTCTAAGTCGTAGGAAGCACATTTATGCTCTTATAATGTTAAGAACTCAGTTTAAGGATGAAGTAAAAAGTGTAATAGAATCTGACTCTTACTTTCAACAAGTAAAAGCAACACTTGCTGCAGATTCAAATGATTTGAGGTATAAAGGTTTTCGCTTTGATAACGAAGGAATCTTACGATTTGAAAACAGAGTCTATGTACCTTCACTAAATGATTTGAGAAAGAAATTGTTAGCAGAATTTCACAATTCACCTTTTTGGACACCCTGGCATTACAAAAATGCTTGTTGATATAAAACAACAATATTTCTGGAAAGGAATGAAAAAGGATGTTATAGACTTTGTGACACATTGCCTTGAATGTCAACATGTTAAAGCGAAACATATGCACCCAACCGGTTTGTTGTATCCTCATAGCATACCGCAGTACAAGTGGTAAGTAATAAGCATGGATTTTGTACAAGGGTTACCTATGTTAAGAAATAAACATGATGTTATTTTAGTAGTTGTTGATAAAATAACAAAGGTAGCAAGTTTTATTGTTGGGAATCTGAAGGATGATTCTCCTATTTTGGCTAAAAGATTTGTACATGAGATTTTCAGATTACATGGAGTACCTAAACTAATCATATCTGATAGAGATCCTAGAATGACGTCAAGATTTTTGAAAACGCTTAATATAACTTTAGGATTTAAGTTGAATTTCAGTTCTACGTATCATCCGGAAATGGATGGACACTGAAAGAGTAAATCAAGTTTTAGAATATATGTTATGGATGTATTGCATGGATCAACAATATAAGTGGGAAGAGTATCTTCCATTAGTTGAATTTGCATACAATAATACATATCATGCTTCTCTTAAGATGGCACCTTTCGAAGCATTATATGGAAGAAAATGCAGAACCCCTGTTAGTTGGGACAACATGGAGGATAGAGAGGTAATTGGACCTGAAATTCTTACTAAAATGGAACAACAAGTTAAATTGATTCGTGAACACTTGAAAGAAGAAGTAGATAGGAAAAAGAGTTATGCTGACTTAAAAAGGTTGATAGGAAATTTAAACTTGGTGAGGAAGTCTTTCTTGAGTTAAGCCAAAAAAGAGTTCTATAACTTTTGGAAAAGCTGCCAAGTTATCACCTCGTTATGTGGGACCTTTTGAGATAGTTGAAGTAATCAACCCTGTAGCTTACCGTTTAGCATTACCTCCTACTTTGTCATGAATGCATGATGTTTTCCATATTTCTTTGCTTAAGAAATACATTTCAGATTTATCACATGTGTTAAATTGGAATTCCTTACAGTCCAGGACCCAGGAATAATTGTGGTTAAACCCATATGAGTGCTTGAAACTCGCTAGTTGCATTTGAGAAATCATGAGATAAGTCAATGCAAGGTCAATGGGACCAGTTTAATGAAGAGAGTGCAACTTGGGAAAACCTTGAGGATATGAAAACTACTTTTCCATATCTATTTGAATAGGATTGATTCTATTGACTGATAAAAATTTGTGATTTTATCTTTATAATACAATAAGTATGCCATTTTGGGGCAGATATTTATTTATTTTGAATAAACAACTATGTAATGTTGATTTCTGGAACTTAATAATGTTGATATGTTTTTGACATATGGTAAGAAAAGTGAATAAGATGATTTTTCCTTGATGCAATCTGTTAAAAATGAGATAATCATCGGGACGATGATTCTTTTTAGGAGGGAAGCATGTAACACCCTCGACAATTGATATATTCCTCTTTTTCATTTCAAGTGTTGACATGTGATTTTTGGATAAAGATGTGTTCTTTTGACTGTTGAAGATCATGCTTGATAAGGATAAATCTTTTATGTTCTTAAAAATCATTAAACTTAAATTGTATATTTATGAAGAATTCATTTTCACTTTGGAAAGATGAGTGTAATCTAGCTTTAAGAGTTGCAGACTTATTTCTTCATTTGACTCATCCTTGGATCAATTTCAGTGATCCAATTAATGTTTCAAATCCTCTTCATAGACTGAATGATAAGTTGACATTCAGTAGTTTAAGGGACATAGAAGACTGAAATTAGTATGTTACAATTTCGTGGTCCGATGTGAACATGTTTTCGTTCAATTATATGTCGTGTTTGGGTTTTGGTGATTGATCTTGGTAGGACATTATTAAGGACTTAAGAAAAATTCAATTCATGGAGAGGAGTTCGGAGTCCTAAAACCTAAGGATTATCCTAATAGTATCCTCAGCTAGGTAAGAACACCTATGTTCTAGCTATGTTTACCCATTTGGATTTTACTCTAACCTAAGCCTCTTATTCTAATTTTTGGGGTTGGCATCCTAACCTAAGCATTGTGCTAAATGAATAAGGGAAGGGTTACTAAAGTAATGTTATACTATTTTTAATTAATACCTAATACTAAAGGGTTATGAATTGAATCTAACCTAAGGTGGAAATACTACTAGTAAATATATTAATACCTAAGTTGGTTATTTCTAGACTAACCTAAGTTCTATTGGGATCCATCCTAAACTATTAAAGGGAACCTAAGGGGTCGCATGTCACAAGGGTGATGGTTCTAATGGCATTTAAATGAGTTGAAAGAGTTTAAATGATGGAAGTACTGCCAGATTTGGTAGGGGCTAGTAGACTTGGTGGAGGCTTATGTGGAAGCTCCGCTAAAAGATGGAATTATATTTTTGTATGGAATTTGTATTCACTAGATTCAGGAGGTGGTGGTGAGGAAAGATAAGTGGGAATTTTGGAATGAATGGAATTTATGGCATTAATGATCCTCGGTCTTTGTGTGTAAACCGTATTGGAAACTTAGAAGGCGGGTTTGTAGGAGGATATTTGGTTTTTCATGCATGGTGGGTTTTGCTCTGCATGGAGCTAACTGGTTCTTTGAACTAGTAGTTTGAACTTTATTTCAAGGATATTTTTGGTTTCTTGGCCTATTTTTTTGATCGAAGGAAAGTATATGAGGTGTAGGAGGAAAAGATGTTTGATTGTTGATCTTTCGTGGAGGAGAAAAAGAGTTGGAAGCTTGGCTGGAAGTCTCCTTTGATTTGGTGGAAGCACTATTAGGCATGATAGGCTCTAACTATTAAAATTATTTTCTTTCTTCTAAATGATTCAATAGAACAACTCGCTCTCATGAGATTCATGTTTTCTTGTTTGAATTATTATTTTCTTGTGGGTTTAGTGAACCTTTGTGTTGTTTGGATTTGAATCCATGGCAAAAAAAATAGTGTTGTTTTGGAAATTGTCTTTGCTATGTACGTTTTATGACAAGTATGCATGTGAAGTTTGTATGTGAAACTTGGTTACGTATCACTATTTCTGCACTCTAGATCTTGTATTTGAAGTTAGTGTGCTTTTAACTTACCTTCATTGCAATAAAAGGATCGAACTTAGGGAAAACTTGAGTTCCATCGATGTTGCTTCGGGTTACGTTTTTGGATGTAGACTTGTGTTGGAGCTTTGTGTTTTGATTAAAACTTGTGTTGGAGCTTTTTGTTGATGGGAACAAGTGTTATGAAAACTTATGCATTGTTGAACTTTTTCTTGGAGTTCGTATTTGCACCGTACTTGCATTGTTTTACTTGTGAAGTTCTCGAACGTTGGTGTGTGAAGCTCGGGTTCGACGACCTTTGTACTCGTGTTTAAAACTTGTGTGCTATGATTTTGCGGTTGGGTCGATGTATTCAATTATGTTCTAGTATTTTAGTGTTTAAAAATACTAACAAGAAAAATTTGTGATAGCTTATTAGAGTCGTTTGAAATCTCTTCAAGATTTGGAATTGGAGACGTCTTCTTAAAGGAATGTAGAACTTCTATTTTTTTGATTGTATCAACCTTTTGAATTGGTTATGGCGTGAGTTTTGGAAGGTGGGGTTCTTTCCCCGCTTTTGAGGAATTCCGTGTTCTGGGGTTGATTTGTATAGTTTAGAACAAGTCACCACTATTGTCACAACTTTGTGGTTGTGAAGTTTTTTTTGATATTCCATTCTGTTGCTTTGGAGTTAAACGATACATTTTCTATATTAGGCATTTTGGGTTCTTTCTCTCTCTCTCTCTTCTGTCTCTTTAAAATAAATTTGGGCCTTAGTGAAAGATTTGAGTTATTACCCTTGGACACTGAAATTATTCGAGTAAAGGATACCTTCTCCTTTAGTTGTTTTGTGGTTAGTTCTTTTGAATCAAGAACTACATACCTTTCATATTACGTGGTGAAGGATTTGTGAGTCTTTAATCTTGGGTTCATGGATAATTCTAAACTTGATAGTTTGCTATTTTGGGATTTTATTTTTGTCGATTAGGTGAATGAGTCCTTGGGCTTCTTTTTGAGAAAGAAATTGTATAAGTATTCTCTTGGTATCAATATGTTGTTTTGGGTTCTGCAATATGCTTTCATCCCGATTTGATTTGAACTGGAAATTCTTTTGTTCAGTTGAATGAATGATTTATTTTTGGTCCTTTCCTTATTCAAGTTACCTTTTCTCTGTCTTTGGATAAGGTCATTGTTTTGAACTTCTCTGTACTCAATTCTATTTTGAGATGGTGATTTCATATGACATGTTGGTCTACTTTGTTCGAATAATTGTTTCTTTAATGTAGAAAGTTAGGAGCCAAGTTGGTTCTACTGATAAGTGATTGCATACTTATGGGTTTGACCATTGTTGACTAGCCTTGCCTAGTTTAAATGGATAGGAGTAGGTTTGTCTCTTGTACTCTTTATCTTTTGGAATGAACTTGAGTAGAGATAAACTCCTTTATAGAACTACTTGATTGTGAACATTGGTTCCAGATCTTTGATTGATAACTTCTAACATATGAGTAATTGGAATTAGAATTATAGTGAAACCTATTACGATTTTCTATACCTTCTTTTATTGTTATGAAATTATGTTTAGATGTATATCTTTATGTAGAAATTATAAGATTGTTATCCCAAAAGGAATAGGTAATTCATGTTATGAACTGGTCTATTTTTCTTGGATGTTATAAGTTTGGGTATGGTACACATTGGTTCTTTTTATTCTTTTCTTATGATTAGATGAATCAACCTAGAATGAACCATGATGTATACACTTATTTTGTCTCATAGAAAAGATAAATGTGGTATTCTATTAGGATAGAATTATGAGATAATGGAATGACAAGATATATTGTTTATTTACAAGCCATTGATAGTACTTACAAGCCATTGTTTGAAAGTGATAGTACTTACAACCGCTCTATCTCTCTCAAAGCATTTGTAACTACTACCGAGATCCTTGTCCTTAGACCATTTTTTAAAATATGCCTGGGCCTCAGCACTAATATTTTCCAATTTGTTTAATGTCTTATCCAAAAATGTCATAGTTATAGTTGTTGTTATACGTGGCAGTCCCACTTCTTACTTGGATAAGTAAGGAATCCATCTTCACAACTTGATTCTAGACTACAACGTATAAACTATCTCTTTGCCATTAATTTTCAAAACAACTAATAATTTCATTGATAAGAAATTTATCCCTTCTCTCCCATTATATGAGCTGATTGATATGAGGTAGAATAAACTCACTTTGAAATGGGATTGACAATCATAACCAATTAAGTTCTTCAAAGGAAAAGGTAGAAGCTCGTTCACCATTTGTATGTCGATGAAGATGATCTTCACGAGAAGTATGGGGATTTCGGGCTGATCACCGCTACTTGTTTCTACCTTTGGGTGGCTTGATCCTGTTTTTGATAAAATTAATCAAGATTCAGATAAATAAATTTAAATTGAAATGTAATTCAATATTGTAAAGCATGTTGAAATTGAAGTATACCTATTGGCCTTGAATCATCTCACGGGTATTGAAAAAACCAGCTAGGTCATTGCTATCAATGCCCAAATAATCTTCATATAAATTTATATAATTCAAAACCAATATGCCATGCGTTACCTTTGGGAAAGCCACCAAGTGAGAGGGTTGGAATTGAAAGGAGGAGGCAATGTTTAGTGTCCGCATTTAGGGCCTGAGCAATTGGCATGTGTTTACTAATGTTCTTTTTCCATGTTCCTCTGGTTAGAATTTTAAAAATTATTGGTTGAGGGGGTCATGATGCTATTTGAACGAGAAGGACTACAATGTCTTTGAAAAGTTCAAGGAAAAACATGAAAAACTAGAAAACAATCCAAAAACTATGAAATTAAACGTAGTATTCAAAAGTTGTACCTTGTTGTCAAGGGTAGTTTTTCGTGGTGCTAAGGGTGGCCATGTAGGAGTATTATTTGGTGGTTGTTGAGAAGATACAAATGCATGTGACTGTATGGAGTGAGTTGGGGAAGAAGGTTGAGTTTTCAAAACACGCGTATGGTCCAAAGTCCCTGTAATGTCATCAAAATTGAATGTTATGTCAATTCAATTGGTTAAAATTTAAATTGGAAAATAAAAATACAAATTTGGAATTTGTAAATAATATATGAGAAGGTATTACTTCTCTGGCATTTAATGAGTTCAAACTGTTGAGGGTTTGGAGAGGAGTGAGCTTCCATTTTAGATTTGGAATCTCCACGAAGCCTCAGCGAGTTGTTGGCCTCTTCCTCTTGATAACGCCTTTTTTCGGGGAAGGGATTCAATAAATCTTCTCTGCAAACTATAAATTGTTAATAACTATGCAGTGTAATGTCAAAAATTAAAATACAAACTAAATAGTTTATACCTGTTGTTCTTCAAATGGAATTGACAACTTCATCAACTCCTTGTCAGTGCAAGTAGGAATTGGTTTGTCTTTTAAATTTAAAAGTGCCTTGTAATAAAGGCCAAGGAGATAGTTTGTGGAATAAATGACAAGTTTTTCTGAAAGCTTTGAATTTGTTATGTCAGTTCTTATTTTTTTATATAGATAGGTGCACCAATCAAATTTTTGTTTTGAGATAGTGGCAACTATGTATGCAATGGCCTAGTTTGGTATATCTATTTTCCGACCCTACAAAACTATTCTGGATTGAAAAAATGAAATCATTGCAGCAAGAAAGTGGTGTGCAATTGCTTGCATATCCACACCATGCCTAGATTTATTGACATGAGCTACAAATGCCAAACAGTGGGAATTAATATAAATTTATAACACTAAATTGTATCACAATAAAAAATAGAATAAAAAATGATGAATGAAAACGAATTATACTTACAATCAACATGGAAACCGAACGTTGATTCGAGATATTTCTTATTGTCTTCCATGAGTGTTGCCTTCATTGTAACAATTGGTAAATTTCTGAATGGAAGGCCCAGTAAACTGATGGATGTCATTTTCTTCAATACTAAATTGAAACATTGGCCGTCATTTAGAGTAACATAAAAAGGTTGTCCTCTGTATTATAGGATGAGAGAAGGTAATTCAAAATATCTGGGTCTATTTTGAAATGGGGCATGTCAACAAGCCCACTAAACTCACACGCATTGATCAAATCTTTATATTCGGAAGACATCTTTAAAATAGTATGGATGTGGGGGCACAAAGGATTCCTGTAGATGATCTTGCCCGTGGATTGGACTAGATTCTCTTCTTGATTTTTTTCCTGAGCTTGTGGTTGGGAAGCACTTGAAGTCGCCATTGTAGTTGTGCTTGCATCTTTGACAATGATGGATTCTGTAAAAAAATCGAGAGCCGGAAAGTGTAAATGAGAAAATGACTAGTGGGAGGGTATTTATAGGCCAAATAAAGTGTTAATGGCTCTCGTTGAAGCGTGTCTATGGCCTCTGTTGATGCACGTCAATGGCCTCTGTTGACAAGCATTAATGGCCTCTGTTGATGCACATCAATAAGGGCCATTGACACACGTCAACAGAGGCCATTGATACGTGTCAACAAAGGCCATTGACACGCATCAACAGGGTCCATTGACACGCATCAGTAGGGGCATTGATGTGCCTCAACAAGAGTCATTGACACACATCAATAGAGACCATTGATGCACGTCAACAAAAATGTGTTGATGCGCATCGATGGTCCCTATGACACGCGCACACGACCCTTGTTGACACATGTCAATGCCCTTGCTAACGCACGTCAATGAGTTTAATTGATGTTGTGTTGACACGCGTCAACAAGGGTTATTGACGTCATGTTGTTACATGTCAAAGGTGCATCAGTGTCTAGAACTCTGTGGTTTCTCCGGCTTGAAAAACTTGGCAAAAATTTAGTTTTGGAATACTGTCAAATTTTCCTTTCACTGAAACTGGTTCCGGGGATATTTTCAGGTATTTTCCACCTACAATTTTCTAGAGGTGTCTTAAAATGAACCCTACCCAAATGGCCCAGGGTGGAGATGGAGATGGCGATGATGGTCAGGTGGCCACCCTACAGGCATAGGTTATAGGGTTATATAGGTAACTAGTCATTACACAGTGTACAAATTTAGGCATTACAGGCATAGGTATAGGCAAAGGGTGTGAGGCCGATGGCACCTCCATAGGCACCAAGGACCAGTCCCGATTCACGAGTAGGGCGGGACAGGTCCGGCATGGACAGTACAAGGGTGAGTCCTATGGGGCCACCATAGACCATACCCATATCCAGGTTACAGGATTCCCTAGGTGAAGCTTGATATCTATCGAGATCGATTGATGGTGGTCGGGATAAATTTTCTATCCTATGGAGAGTACAGGGCATAACATGCCTCGAGTGAGAGGACTAGATCTTAGACTCACAATGTAGAGAGCATAGGGGGACATCAAGCTCTGAGATAGGATTAGGGAGAGGCCACCAACTCACAGAGACCAGCTCAGGTGATGTGCCAGTAGGGGGCCGACCATGACCTATGGTGGGTGGTGAGATGATACCAGGCCGTTAGACAAGAGCTGAGGAGGAGACTGGAGAGATTGACATGGAGGATGTCCGACAGGATGAGGTTTGATGCCCATCCCTATATTTTGATGTATTGTAGTCATTTTTTGATATATATCGACTCCGTGTTCCAAATATGGTGAGGATGTACTAGAGTTTTGTATATTTTGATCATATACCGGCCTATGCACCGAAGATGGTGAGGTTGTATATGAGAGTTTTGAGAGATTGGATTATATACACCAGCCTGCATGCTGAAGACATTGGATATTTATGGATATGGATATTCTATTTATAGAGATGATGATGATTATGGTCATTATGTGTTTTTGTTGATAGCATTTTATTATTATGCATAGATGGATTCATGATAGGTGTGTTAGGCATGGATTGAGTTAGGTTTGTGGTCTAGGCATGGATCGAGTCAGGTCATAGGCATGGTTGAGTCAGGTTGTGGTCTAGGTATGGATCGAGTTAGGTTTAGGTCTAGGCATGGATTGAGTTAGGTTTTAGGCATGGATTGAGTCAGGTCATAGGCATGGTTGAGTTAGGTTTTGGTCTAGGCATGGTTGAGTTTAAAATTGGTTGAGGTTGTAATTCATTAATGTGTGTAATGAATGATGATATAGGTCATGTATAAGATGTTTTATAATACATGCATGATGATGGTAAAGAAATGGTAGTCATAACAAATGTATGTTTTGCTGATGATAAAAATGTGAAGCAACTTGTTGTTTGTTTGGTTTAATTTCCAATTTTTGATATAAAAAGGAAACTAAGTAGGGTAAAATGTGATTGGGGAAAATGAAAGATGAATTAGTTAGGGTAGATAGTGGTCGAGCTAACCTCCAAGGGCCCCATGCCCTCGAGTGTTGCCTATATAGTCCCAGCGAAAAGGGACCTCAGGCTGATGTAGTTCTCCCATAAGCTAGGGAAGAATGTGAGGAGGTATGAGAATGAGTTGGTAGGTTTTAGGCATGATTTGAGTTTAGGTATATTAGGTATGGGTGAGTTGTGGGAAAATTGGTATAGGTGATTTTGATTATGGTGGAAGAAGAAGATTACCTAAAGGTAAGCATCGAGGACCAAGTCCTATATAAGGTAATCAATACGTAATAAGGAAGGTTAAAAGATA
Organism: Taxus wallichiana var. yunnanensis; assembly: GCA_018340775.1. Taxonomy (NCBI): domain Eukaryota; kingdom Viridiplantae; phylum Streptophyta; class Pinopsida; order Cupressales; family Taxaceae; genus Taxus; species Taxus wallichiana. Next base: position 313,466,213 of record CM031236.1, read on the forward strand.
AGAGGAAAGAAAGCTACCTGATTGGTTAGGATCATAACGAGTAGGTCATACCTTGGAGGGGCTGATGAACGTAAGACCCTAAAAACATTACATGATTGATTATCCTAAAGGTGAATAATAGTCACATGATCACCAAATGTCACAGTTCCAAGAGGTCCCTTAAGGTGGTAGGAAATGAGAGTGTGAATGGTGAGAGGGTGAAAAGTGGTTCATTTTTATATGGTACGAGGTAGCATGCCTTTGTGGCAAGAGATCTAAGGTCACAATGGGCAAGTCCATGACTAAAAGGTTGTTTGTTTTAATTGATGTTTGAGATAGACTGATCAATGCGGGAAGTCTATATGGGATGAAGAAATTAACTCCTTGAGGTCTTCGTGAAGTTGATCGATGTGGGAAGCTCTAGATTCTCTCTCTTTTTTTTTTTTTTGAAAGAGCTTTACATAGCTGTCCTTCAAGGGAGGAGTCTATTTATAACAACGATTATAGAGAGAAAGATGTCCTTTTGAGGGAGTCATCTTTTTATTGGAAGTTTGACTTAAGGAGTTAGATCCCATGTGAGGGTTTTAAGTCATGGACAAGACTAAGGTGAAAAATATGATTCTTGCTCAGAAAGTAGGGTGAAACGACCATGGGATCTCATCTAAAGGTAGATGAAAAGTATCCATGAGAATCATGCTATGTGCAAGACCATGGTACACATATTCAAGAGAAGATAACAAGTGACGGGTACACACATGATTCTTGTTTAATCATTGGTGAGGTGTAAGAAGTGGATAACGCTCAAGGGACGAGCATGGAAAGAGATAGAAGATGAGGTAGGACTAAAAGTAAATAATAGAATGGTCAAAGATGCAAGGCATTAAGGGGCTCAGGTTTGGGTTTACCATCGAGTGAAGATAGCGATAAGTACCGATCCATAAGTATGGGTTACGATGTATGGTCCAAGCCAATTAAGAGCAAATTTTCCACGTTTACTTTTTTCTACTTTGGTTACATGTTGATTTTATTTAGGACAAGGTCACCAACTGGGAAGGTTCATTCATGGACACATTTTCATAGGCACGTTTGATACATTTTTGGTAAAATTGAAGATGATCAAGAGCATTAAGATGATGTTCGTCTAATAACTCAAGTTGTGCTATACTGATCTGACAAAAATCGTCATCATTGAGCATGTGATGGAGAGAAATACAGAGTGATGGAATCTATAATTTGAGAGGAGAACAAATTACGTACTATAGACTAGAGAAAAAGGTGTGGCAGTAGTGGAAGTGTGAATACTAGTACGGTATGCCCACGAGGCAAAAGGAATGTGTATATGTCGGTCCTTCCCAAAGTATCGTTAACCAATTTAATGAGAATTTTTTTAGGGTTTTGTTAGTGGATTCGGCTTGGCCATTGGTTTGTGGGTAATAAGGTGATGAGAAACTTAGCTAAATGCCAAAGGCATCAAAAATTTTTTGCAAGGTTTTATTTTTGAATTGTTTTCCATTATCAGTGATGAGATGATGAGGGACACCAAAGTGATAAATGATGTGATGATTGATGAAATCACATATTTTCTCTTCTTTTGTGGAAATGAGAGGTATGGCTTTAACCCATTTTGTGTATTATTCGATAGCAGTGATGATACATTGATGTCATTGGGAAGAATGGGGATTGATCTCTCCAACAAGATCCAAACCTCATTAAGAAAAGGGCCAAAGGTCACGGGCGACCTATAAGGCATGATTGGGTGTATGATGAAGGTTGGCATGTTGTTGGCATTTTACATAACGCTTAACGTAGTCACAAAAATCATGGTTGAGGTTGACAAGAATATCCTAGTCGAAGAATACGCTTAGAACAGTGGGAGGCCATTGAAGTGACCTCCACATATGCCATCATGAACCTCCTTAATGTTATAAGGAATTCGGAACTTGTAAGGCACCGTAAGAGAATGCCACTGAAGCCACATTTGTAGAGGAGGCCACCCATGAGGATATAACAAGAGACCCTTTTGAGAAAGGCCCATTTTCCATTAGGAGTGAGGTCGGGAGGCAAGATGGAATGGAAAAGGTAGTCTGAGTATTGTTTATACCAAAGGTCACTTGGGTCGGGGAAGTGGTTCCAACGAAGTAAACTTCATGAGGTAAATAAGAGGGTGATTAGAGTCTTTGTACGGTGACAAATATTTTAGAATCGGCAGGTGAAGCGGGGATTTGAGAAGCCAAGCAAGCCATGGTATTTGTAAATTTGTTGGTTGAATGTGGGATGGTTTAAAGGGCGTAGTGGTCAAAGGTGGTCAAAAGTATGTCTACGTGATGTTTGTACTTTTAAAGTGTCTCATTATGACATTGGTATATACCATTGACTTGTTTTACGACCAATTGGGAGTCACCAAAGATGTTGATGAATTCAACATCCAAGGCATAGGTAGCCTAGAGACCTAATACGAGTGTTTCATATTCGACAATATTTGTTGTACAATCAAAATCTAGTTTGAAGGAAAAAGGCATGGGTTCACCATCAAGTGGAATGAGGATAAATCCTTCCCCACCTCAACGCTGACACTTAGATCCATTAAAGAATAGTGTCATTTGGTAAATGGGCTTGTCAGGGAAAGGGTGCGCAATTGAATCATCCGGAAAGCCAAAATTAGAGGGTTGATCCTCCGAAATAGGTGCTTGACCAATTGGTCAATGATATCTTGGCCCTTGATTGAATTTTGATGGATGAATTCAAGTTCAAGGTTGGCGAAGTATAAGTATAAGTGTGCGGCACGTTGATTTTGGTAAGGTTTGGCATACATGAAGTGTAAGGGGTTGGTGTTGGTCACAACATAGGTTTTGTGGTTGAGTAGGTAATGGCGGAGTTTTGTGGCAACAAAAACTAAGGCTAATAAATTTTTTTGGGATGGGTGTATCAGGTTTCATAGTCCAAAAGAGTATGGCTTATGTAATAAACCACCGGCTCCCTATGTTGTCATTGCGATGAGCGAGCATGGCTCCCAAGGAGTGATCAGTATCTGAGATGTATAGGTAGAAGGGTTGATCGTCTTTAGGTGGAATGAGTACAGGTGGTTGAAGAAGGTATTGTTTTAAGGCCTCAAAAGCTTTATGGCAGTCATCATCCCATTTAAAGGATACATCCTTCTTGAGAAGGTGATGAAATGGTTGACACCGATCAGATAATTGTGAAATGAAATGGTGAATAGACTGCAACTTACCTTACAGGCTACGGAGTTGCCTAAGATTAGTGGGTGGAGGCATCTCAAGAATGGCCTTGACTTTAGTAGGGTCAACTTCTATACCACATAGGGAAATGATAAATCCCAGGAGCTTTCTTGAGAGAACTGTGAAGACACATTTCCTTAGATGAAGGCAAACACAATATTTAATGAGATGGTCAAAGATGGTTTTTAGGATGGTGAGGTGCTCGGAGTGGCATTTGGATTTGGCAAGGAGATCATCCACATAATCTTCCAATATATGATGCATGATGTCATGGAAGATGTAAGTCATAGCCCATTGATATGTGGCACTAGCATTTTTAAGGCCAAAAGGCATGACTTGATAGCAGAAGGTCCCCCAAGGGGTGATGAATGTGGTTTTGTGTTGATCTTCAGGGCAAGCAAGATTTGGTTATAACCCGAGAAACCATCCATGAGTGATAGCATCTCGTGACCAGCGGTAAGGTCAACCAGTTGGTCAATACCGGGTAGAGGGAAGTCATCTTTTGGGTAGGCTAGGTTGAGGTCACGAAAATCCATGCAAATATGAAGTCCCCTATTTCGTAGTGATAGGGAAAATGTTAGAAATCCAATGAGGATAATTAATGGGTAAGATGAAGGAAACAGAAAGAAGGCACTGAAGTTCTTCTTTGACGAGAAGGGCAATGCGAGGGTGCATTTTCCTCAATTTTTTTTTTACGGGCTTAGCATCAAGAATGGTTACGATATTGTGGACCACTATGGTGGGGTCAATACCAGAATATCTATGTAATACCAAGTGAAAATGTGGTTATGGTTTCTAAGAAGAGAGGTGATGGCTTCTTGTTCAGCAGCATCTAAAGATTGTCCTATCTTTAGAATGTGCCGGTCGTCCGGAGTATGAATGTTGATCTCAATCTTCGATTCATTCAACATGGTTTGTATCTCAGAGGGGAACGACTGATGAATATATGAGTCTTCTACACCAAGGTAGGTGAGTATAGATTCATAATCTTGTCATTGAGCGACGTTAATGGAAGGTGTGTTGTCATCGATCATTTCAAGGTATAGGAAGGGAAGGGAAGAGGAGCCTCGCCCTCGCGTTGATAAGTCGAGGCCCCTAAGGAAATGGTGTTTATGAAAAAAAAATGTTAGGAGGAATGGATTGGATCCATTGACTCGCATCGGTGAAGGTGGTAATAGTGGTGATGAAGGTGGAGAAGGGTGATGTCTTTAATGAGTTTAATGTGGACCTTTGGCGGTGGTTCAACAAAGCCGATACCACTACGGCCGTTATGCTTGTGAGTACTACATGGAATAATAGTGTGCTGGCCTTGATCCTAAAAGTCAAAACCAAAACCATTCCACGCACATCAAGGAAAGAAGGTGTGGGTGAAATGGTGATTGGTGAGTGATTGGAGGTCAGTGGAAAATGGGTGGGTTTGTGACGGTGGTTCGGGTGTGTAAGTTGTAGTATCAAGTCCCCTATAGGTGAGATTGGTACGAAGGTGGGGAGGACCATAAAGGATGTGCTCTCTTATACGGTGATCATAACGAGGGTGTTGGTGAAGACTTCCATACTCTTGCGGAGTAAGGAATGTGTTGACACTATATAGGCGATACTCCCCTAGAGTGAGGTGTTGAAAAATGCCCTCCAAGGGATCGGTGGTTAGTATGTGGGTAGCTGGAATAGACGATGTGTCGAGGTCGATCGGAGGTGGAGATAACAAATTTAGAGGCCGATGGTTCAGTTTGTGGAGGTTGTGGCGTGGTAGGAATGGAGGATGTAGGTGTGGTTAAGGTAGCGGCTGCACTGGTGAGGGGAGGTGTAAGTGACGTGGCAGTGGTTGTGGAGGTAGATGCTTTGATGGGTATGAGCACATCATTGGGTTGGTAAAGCATGTTGCAAGTTTTGAAAGGTGATGGGTCAGCTGGAATGGTATAGGTGTGTCCTTCATGCTCAAATTTCACACAACGATGCAAAGTGGAAGGGACACAACCCATGACACAAATCTAGGATCTACCAAGCAACATGTTATATTGAAATTCCCCCTCCAAGACATAAAATAACTCTAGAACAGTACGGGGGCCCATGTGAACATGGAGGATGACAGTGCCAAGTGTAGAGGTGATAGTGTCATTGAATGAACACAACATGATGGGATGTTTATGAATACAATTATCATGTATGCACATTTAGGCGAATACATGGGAGGAAATGATATTATTGCTAGTGCCCCCATTGATCATAACATGACGTACACGTATATCATTAATGTGGATAGAGATGAAGAGAGTTGGGTCTAGATAATCAGTTTAGTGTGGTGTGATCTCTTCCTCTGAGAAGCTAAGGGAGGCTACTTGGTGAGTAGGTGGAGGCATGGATATATGTGGTAATTTGGTGAGAGAGGCTACATGATGGGGTGTGATAATGGAGGCTACGGGTGTAGGGTCATTGGGTAAAACCTTAATAGATTGTAGGATCTCCATGAGAGCTTGACGATGGGATTTCAATGTTTGGATGAGGTCATATAAGGAAATTTTGAGGGGGGATTGGTGTAGTTGTTTGAGTATCGCGTGGTGTGTGACCCCATTAGAAATAGGATATGTGGGGCCACGGATAGTGATTTTAGGTGTGGGTGCAGATGGTATGTTGGGTATAGGATTGGTTGGTGAGTCAGTTTCCTTTTCCTTTCCTTTGTCCTTCTGAGCACAGGTGGCAATGTGGATTATGTTGATTTGAGGTGGGGAGGTAGGTGAGGTAGGTGAACCATGAAAGGTATAACAACATGAAGGGAAAAAGCCTAGTGGCGGGAAGGAACCTTATGGGATGAGTTGAGCACACTGACATTTGGGTGGAGGTTTGACGAGTTCTTTGATGTGAACCATGTTAATTTCAAATCTTGAAGGTGGTTCTAGGAGCTGTGGGGGTAAAGGTCTAGGTTGTTGAGTAGGCAATGAGGGAAGAGCTGTGGGAATGGGTGTTGGTGAAATGGGGTCCTCATCAAGAAGGTCATCATCGTCAAAGTTTTCTTTGGGAGGACACAACTGGATAAGAACGGTTTTAAAGCTTTGTAGTTCTCTACATCATGCCCTGGCACACGATGGTAGGCACAAATTTTGGTGTCATCGAACCCCTTTGGTTTGGGTTTGAGTGGGTCATAAGGTCTGAGAGGTGGTAATGTGATGATAGAAGTTTCAAGGAGGTTGGTTAAGATTTTGGCATAGGACCCCGCTAGTGGATCACAATGGGAAGTGAAGGTGGGTTTGGGTGTAGGCACATGAATTGTAGAGGAATGGTCTTTACACAAGGGGAGTAGGTCGAGCTACGGTTTTAGGTGTTGGTGTGATCTTAGGCATTGGTCATGTTTTTTTGGGTAGGGGTATGGTAGACGAACTGGTAGGAGAGTGTGTGGTTGTTTTGACTACCTTATTGGAGGGTAGTGTATTTTTGTCCTTAGGTTGTACCTTCTTGGGTAAAGGTGATACAAGAACATGAGATCTAGAGGGAAAGGTAGATGGTGGAAGAGGCGTGTTACCCATGGGGATAATGGAGGTGTTGTGAAGGTAGATGGTGCAGGTCATGCCAAAGGTGTGAGGGAAAGAGACTGAAGTGTCATGGGTAGTGAAGGAGTGATCGATGGTATTAGAGGTATGGGTGGTAAAGATGTTGTAGATGTGGGCGAGAAGTCATGGTAGGCACTTGGGTATGTTTGAGGTTTGCAATGGAGGAATGGGCTGCTATGTTTTTAGTTTACCGATGGCGGGTGGAGGTTTCTTAACCATGTTAGAAGGGTGAGGTCCTAAGATGGATGAAAAGGGTGAAGGTGATGAAGGTGTGATCAGTGAGGTTGGAGTATGAGATTTATGGGGTTGGTTCTTCTGTTTGGGTGTTGGAGTAGGTTTGGTATTGGCCTTGGAGGATGTAGCTAAATCTAATTTGATGGGTGGATGAGTAAGGCTGGTGGTTGGGATGACCCCTAAGGTAGTGTTGGGTTTAGGCGAGGAAGATGATGTAAGTGTAGGCTTGGGTGTAGATGCACATTGGGTTATGGGTAGGGGTGTGGTTTGAGCCATGAGTGGTATCGTGGTGGAATTTGTGATAGTTGTAGTTGTATTTGGTTTGATTGGCTGAAATATTTTTGGGTAGATAGTGGAAGTGTCAGTAAGTGACATCTACATTTGTGTGGAGACAGGAAGTAGAAGACGCCCCCAAAGTAAGGCTCTATCCACATAATCTAGGTGATTAGCTAGGCGTGAAAATGACACTGTTGTAGGTGAGGTTGATGAGGATCCAATGGAAATTCCCGTAAAATGTGTCTTAGAGACAAGGAATTTGCTAGCTTCGGCTTTCATGGGTAAGAGAGCCAAAAGTAAGTCTGCAGGATCTTGGGTAGCTGATGGAGAATGATCACCTAGAGGCAAAGGTATCTCTACTGGATCCTTGATAGGTGGAGGAGAAAATGGGTGCTCCTCGGTGGGTGGAGGAGATGATGGGTGCTCCTCTGTGAGTGGAGGAGATGGACAAGTATCTTCCATGGACTGGAGAAGTATTGTGGGTGACGGCTCTCTAGGTGGAGAAGTCAAAGGTGAAGTAGTTTTGATGTCAACAGGAGTCTCCTTCATGGGTGAGAGAGGAGATGAAGGATGTCCCTCTGTGGGTGGAGGAGTAGGTGAAGTGGGTTCAAGTGTAGGTGGAGGACTTCGGGCTAATATTTCCTCTATGGAAGGAATATGAGGTAATTGGGTAGCAATGGATGCATCAGCTGAAAATAGCATGGACCTCGCGGGTATGGCTATCATGAGTTGAGGACTCTCAATTTGATTGGAAGAAGGGGCATGATTAGGAAAGGGTTTCTTGAAGATGTGTAGGTTTTGATTGGCAGGTGCATTAGGATTATCCAAGGTTAACTCACCTTTCTCGAGCATTTCTTGGAAAATGTTTTTGAAAGTGATGTAATTTCCATCACTATGACCTTTACTCGATGATAGTTGCAGAATTCATGTTCTTTATACCATGCGGGTGTGGGGCGAGCAGGGTCAAAACTAGTGTGTGGTTTTATGGGAGGAAGGGTGATGGCCCCAACTTTAATGAGATTTTCTAAGACAGAAGAATAAGGTTCCCCAATTGGGGTATATTTCCATTGTTCTTGTTTGAATTGAAAATTCTGGATAGGAGAAATATTAGATGAGGGACTAGCCTAATTTGATGGATGAGCTAGGCTGGCCTTGAGTACCACCGCGTTAGTGGTTCCCTTGGCTTTTGAATAATTGTTTTGTGGTTTTGGAGTAGAAGAGGCATCATTTGATTTGAAGGTTGAATTATTATTGCGTAGTTGGATTTTCTTCTCTTCGATGGCCCAAATCTCTAACTTTTGTGCCATGGTGAATGCCTCATCGAAGGTTTGAAAATTCTGAACTGCAGGGTTGGTGAAATATGTCTAGCACAAGCCCACATGAAGAGCTCTATGAGTTCGGCTTGTGGTAGTTGGAATGTGAGTTGATTGATCAGACTACACCAATGAGAAACAAAATCTGTGATAGATTCATCGTCATACTGACGCGTAGAGTAGAGGTCAGTCATGGTAACCTTCTTAACAATATTAATGGAGAAGTGATCCAAGAAGGCTTGGGCTACCTGATTAAATGAGAAGATAGAGTGTCTAGGTAACCCACTATACCAATCTAATGCAGGCCCAGTCAGAGACATGGGAAAGGTCCTCAGAAGCAAAGTGTCATCATGGGCGATCAGATAACACCCATGTTTGAAAGACCAAAAATGTTGTTGCGGGTCTTCTTTGCTATTGCAGTTAAATTTAGGCATTTCCCAATGCATGGGATATGGGCGGATAGGAATGGATGGGTGGATAGGCTCATTACAAATCTCATCATAGGTGAGAGTGTTGCGGGATCAGAAACCGATGCCTCCAATGTCTGCATCTTGTCCATCATTAACTTGATTAGGTTGTTGGTAGGTTGTGATGGCTGGGTTCCTCTTGTAGCATAAGAGGGTTGGTGTTGGGCATATGATGGAGGTGGCATTCCAGTATATGGTGCTTCCATATAGGTAGATTGAGAAGGAGGGAATGAAATAGGGGGTACGTACCCAAAATGAATGATAGACAAAATGGGAGGCTGTTGATAGTACGTATATGGAGGTGGAAGGGTTGTGGTGACCCTGGTGGCAATGGGGGCTAAGGATTGTGGGATAGAAAGGACAACATTTTGGAAAGGGGTAGGGGTCACTGACACCGGGGGTGGTTGTGTAGCTACGGGTATATATGAAACAATAGGTGTGGATGAGGTTATGTTTTGGGTGGTTGGCGAAGGTATAGTGGATGATGTGGCGGGTATAACAGATGTGGCAAACAAGGCGGTTATAGTAGGTATGGGGCCCAACTATGAAATGATTGGGGAAATCTAGATACAGTAGTGCGAGCTAATAGAGGATGGGGAAGAAGTAGGAACGAGTGTCGGGGGGATAGATACAAGCATGTCATATATCAACTAACCCGAGGCATCTTGAGTGGATGAGTGGGAAAGATAAAACTGCAAGGTGGTAGGGTTCTGGTCAAGGAGTCATGTGAACTCCTCATCTCCTATGGCGATAGTGATAGGTTGGGTAGGATCCATGGGTGATAAAATAGAAGGTGGTGAAGGACTAGGTGGGAGTGGTTGACGAATGGCGTGGAATATGAGGGTGTTCACTTGGCTTTGGGTCAGCACCATGTGAACAAGCACTGATGAGGCAAGACTACTTTCTGTAAATGACACATAAATACAACAAATATGGGATAAATAGGCGGTGGTGGGTGAATTGGGGTTAAAATGTCAACTAGAAAATTACAGGATAACCGGTGCCGGTTAGGTAAACCAACGTCGGTCACAAGTAACGCAATTGGTAATCGTGGAAAGTGGACATTGGTTAAAACAAGTTAAAATGACAATAATTTGCGGTATGCAAGATGTCGATGGAATTACAGAATAGTGAATATGATGAGGGTGACAACAACCCTAAACAAAAAGAAGGTGAATAGGTGTCCTTTTGGGTAGGTTAACTAAAAAACGAAGAAACCGACGCCGGTTGGGTAAAACCAATGACGGTCGAGGGTAACTAATGAAGGTCTCGGACCAACACACCGATTCTTATGAAATTGAAACAGAGATGAAGAAAATGTGGTTGTGAGTTAAAATTAAATGTGGAATCAAACCCAGAATTTTGAGAATGATGAGAAAAGGTCTAGGCACACTCAGATGAAGTCTAGAATACACCAACTGTGATGAGGAGCGTGCAAGGGGAAATAATAAAAATGAAGAACGTGACCTCTCACCTCAAAATGCAAGCTAAGTAGAAACACTAAGAAAAATACGATCCTAAGAGTGATTTTTCTATTATGTTTGTTTAGCTTATGCTATTTAAGGATTGACTTATGAACTTTAGAATAGAATTTTTGGTGAGGATGGCTTCCTACGAAGAAGGATATCTACAAGGAGAGGTTTCAGGTATGTTATGGTGGGGCGGGCCATCCTCTAATGGGGTACTGGATAGAGATAACCAGCGGGGTGCCCACTGTGTTGTGATTGTGTGATCACCTATAACTTCTTCCGAGTGAGATGTTGTTTAAGAATGTGTATATATTTTAAATTTGTGATGTTTGGGTAAGACTTAGAGAGAAAAAAAAAAGAAGTGCTTTTCTATGATTCGTTTGTTAACCATCAGCTGGGAATGACTTCCAGTGTATAGGTTTCCCTCAATTAATGTGAGCTAATGCAGAAAAGCAGAATGAAATGAAATGATTTTAAACCCAAATCAAAATGTAGAATTTGATGCCACAAATAGATGAACAGGAGAAGGGATGCTCTTTCACTAATGCGATACTAATGAAAGGGAAGAAATTTTCATTTTAAGCACTAAAATACGATGGCTTTTAGACAATAGAAGAGAAGAAGGTTCCAGGGGAGAAAGTTTAATGTAAGAACTTTTTAGAAAAGAAACAAACATACAACATTTTCACCTAGAAATGAAATAATGCAAAGAACCCCGAATGGGTCCCACCGGTGTGCCAAAATGTTTCACCTGATTCTAGATGCATTTCTTCGAATGTTGATGAAATAGATAAGGGTAAAGGGTTAGGAGGAATACTGTTGAAATGCTGGTTGTATGTTGTTGCGCGCGTATGACTTCTGGATCTATAACTGATCGTGAGAGCTTCCTTTTTACTTAGAGGAGCTATTTGAAATGGAATACAAGACCACCAAATAAAAATTAAACAATATATGTAGTGGACTACCTAGCATGTGCTAGATCTAGGAAGTGTGATACTTCCTAGACGGCTGTCAATCCATTGTTTAAAACAACTTAATGTTAACAATAAAGGAAATCCTACTATAGTTAAAATGATTTAGGTATCTCATTCATCTAAAATAAGTAAATTCATTCACAACAAGCTAAGCTATGATTGAATTTGAAGGTCAAGGTCTTGGTCAGGGTACTGGTACGGGTTAGGGTGAGATTCTGGGTGGTTTTGGGTATTTGGTGGAGGTTTAGAAGCTTTTTCTTGGTTTCTAGTAAAAGACATAGAGACCGACATCGGTCTAGTATGACCGGTGTCGGTTTAGGTTAACCGGCGATAGTTGTAGGTAACCGAACATCGGTATGGTTAGGGTACAGAAACTCAATAAAACTTGGCAAGGTGATAGATCTGGTGCTAGATGAGAATGACAGGGCAATGGCAAGGTTCGTGTGGGTCTTAGGTATGCACAGGAATGATGAAATTCTAGATATGGGTAGTTCAATGGTGTGGGTAAAGGGATGGTCAAGTTTTCATGGAGGTAAAATGGTGGGGAATGGGAATGGGAGCAAAAACTAACAATGAAGTAAAAATATCTACTCAAATGATAATGAACCAGTGTTGGTTAACAAAAATTACTGCTTATACGAGCTTGATGTCTAGTTGCAATGGTGGGTGATCAAATGGAAGGAACTTGGTGTGGTTACTGGTGCTTCCCAAATGCTCTGTGAAGGTAAATGGTTGTGTGATTACTTAGGTGCTTTGGCTATGGATGCTCTGATGTGTGTACTAATGTTGGTTCTGCTTGCATACAACTCTAGTTTCATCACTTGTTCTTAAAAGATGTGACTATCTCTCATAAATGTGTCAACCTTGAAATAAGGTTGTTTTGGGGGTTAAATGGTAACCAACGGTGGTTCTGAGTTAACCAATGGTGGTTTAGGGTAACCAGCATCGGTTAGGGTGGGATTTCCTAGGTTTACTAAACTAGGTAGATCCCCTTGATTTTCTAGGATCTCATTCATTTTGCTTCATGGATTAGAATGGAAACTTCCTTCTAACATGCGGGAATGTGGTTAGAGGGAATGTAGGCTTTGATTTTTAGGGTTTGGGTAGGTCTTAGTTAGTTATGGCAACTTACTAAGAATAGGTCTTAGGGTGAGGTGGCTAGATGAGGTGTTTAGGTGAGGTGGATATGTGGGCATTATCCCAATTAGGATATTTAAATAATAAATATGGTGAGGATAATGAATTAATTTAATTAAATTAATTAAATTAATATTATAGTGGGGTGAAGGGGGCCATGGCTAGGTGGATGTGTTCAAGGTGTTTATTTGATGAGGGACCAAGGGGAGTATGACCTAATTTTAGTGTCTATAGTCGGATCTATGATTATAAAACAAATAATCAAAAACTCAAGTTATTTCCATCCACTTTGAAGGATGCAACAATGAGGTGGTTCATGGGATTACCATCCAACTCTATTAGCACTTGGGCACAAATGGAGACTTTCTTCCTAGATAAATACTTTGGGATTATTGCTTTGACAGAGAAATAGGAAGGAAGAATTCTTCAAAATCAAGTAGGAGGATGATGAAAACATAGAAGACTATTTAGAAAAATTCCTCTTTGTTAGCAAAATATGTGGATTTGTGCTTACAGAGGAGTTAAGTAAAACCATTTTTCTTAAAGGTTTGGATGATGAATCTAGAGAATCCCTTAACTTGATAGGAGGTGGAGACATTGATCAGATAAGAATGAATGGAATTAAAGAGATTTGTAGAAGCTATTCTAGAATGAGAGGTGGACCTAGAAAAGGAAAATCAGTGAAAAGTCTGAATCTAGATATGAACAAACTAATGGATGAGTTAGAAAACTTTAAAATAGACATTTTAGTGCAATTAACCTCTACTATGGATGGATTACAAGCTAAAGAAAATTCCAAAACTAAACCATTGGCTATGTATTGTCCTAGATGTAGGAAGAAACATGCATTAAGAGACTGTCCTTTAGATAAAACAAAAATGTGTCTTATCATGTGAATCTAAAGAACATGATATTGATGTTTTTCTTTACTTCTTGTTATTAAAAATCATCTTAAACAAACTAGTGCCTCATCTACAACAAAAGAATTGAATTTTGTTCAGAGACAACCTAACCAAGGGTAGTTTATGCCAAGATCAGTTCCTAATCCATGGATAATGCCATGGGCTGCTCGGAGTAGTTCCACAAATTTGGGGACACTTGGGCACCTCAACCAACTCGAATCCTCAAGATTGGGCAAATCAAGCTTGGTATGCTCAGGGACATCAACAACCATGGGTGGTAAAGGAAATCCTTATGCTTGGTCACAATCTAGATGGAACCCTAATAATTATTCCCAAGGAAGAACATATCCAAATCAAAATCAACATGCCATCATGGGATCCCCGCATTAATTCACAACTAAGAATGTAGTCCAAACGCAAATGCCAACATGCTAGTAGCAAACCCTATAAACAAATAAACAACTCTGTTTATGGAGCAGCGAGAAAAATTAGTTGATTTACATGCTATGGATTATAAGGATATTCAAACTAGATCCGGGAAAATCATTAACAGTACCCACCCCTTATAATCACCGAAATGACAGAAGAAAATGAAATCCCTAGTAATGTTATTGAAAATAAGATATAGAAAGAAAAGAAAATGATCCGAGATAGCAACACTCTGAGACTCCATTTCCGAGATAGATTCAAAGAAGCTATAGAAATCAAAGAGTTTGAATTGGTACAAGAACTAAGGAATTTGAATATTGAAATACAACTATTACAAGCAATTAAAGATTTTCTAGAATTGAAAAAAATTAATCAAAATGTTATGTATGAAAAATCACGGAAGGAAGAAGCAAGATTACCCCAAGGCTATCAAAGTAGATGGGAAACTTGCTGATTTATTAGTAGAAAAATTTTACTTCCCAAATATGGAGATCCGGAAGTCCTATTATTTGTCTCTATAGGAAATAAGTATGTACATAATGTTTTGATAGATTTGGGAGCTGCTATCAATGTAATGACAAGTGGATACTCGAAAACATTACCATTAACGGGTATACAACCTACTAATACCATATTGCAGATGGAAGATTAGTTTGTAGCAAAACCAGAAGGAATTATTGAAGATGTGTAGTCATGGGAATATCTAGTTGACTTCCTTATACTGCAGCCAAAAGGTAAAACATTGGGTTATCCCATTATTTTGGGTAGACCATGGTTAGCTACAATTGTTGCTTTGATAGATTACAGGTTAGGTGATATGACAATCTCAAATGGTAAAAACTCTAAACAAATTTCCTTATATCTTACTACACAACCTTTTACTGATAATCATGAACAATTGTGGGTTGATTCTCCTGAAACTAATAAGCAAAATTTGTCTTCTTTGGCTATGATCACATTGCATGATCATGTAAGAGAAGTAGAAGAGATGATTAATCCACCATTGGATGAGAACCTGTTGTCCTTGGAGTAATCAAAAATAGTTCCGAGAACCTACGAACTTAGTTTTGGAACCCGTGAACTTAGTTTTGGAACCTGCGAACTTAGTTCCGAGAACCCATGAACTTAGTTTTGGAACTTGCGGCTATAGTTCCGGAACCACGACAATAATAGTTCTCTTTGATTGAAAATGATTTCACTCCGGAGGAATGAGATTTATCATGGGGAGAGGATGAATCATTAGCTTCATTTTTAAGTACATCAGGAAGTGGTGAAGAATTTTGGAAAGTAGCAGTGACGAGGAATTTGGCCTGCAAAGAGATAAGTATCATAATTCTCATTACTGTCCTTTTTCCAGTATTCTATCTCAAGGAACTTTTGGAGATGTTGCTACATACCATATGTTGTTACCACATGCATGTCCATTAAATACTTTAATGAAACCCTTTCCACAAATCATTTCATCACATATTGGAACCAAGCATGTTGAAATTCAACCGGGTAAAACTTTAAACATTAACAACTGGTTGAAGGAGGATGAAGAAGCTAAATTGTTTGATGTTCTAAAAAATCATACTAAAGCTTTTGCTTGGGATTAAAAAGATATGAAGGGGATTCATCCAAGTATTTTTACTCATCACATCTATACTGAAAACATTAAACTAGTTAGGTAGCCTCAAAGAAGGATTAACCTAGCTTTAAGGGATATAGTCAAACAAGAAATTGAAAAACTATTACAAGTAGGTTTCATCTACCCTATCTCAGATAGCTAGTGGGTATCTCCTCTTGTAATTGTTCCCAAAAAGAATGGAAAATGGAGAATATGTGTTGACTATAAGGAACTAAATAAAGCCACAATGAGAGATTATTTTCCCTTACCATTCATAGATCAAGTCCTAGATAACCTTTCAGGTAAACAATACTTTTCTTTCTTAGATGGATTTAGTGGGTACAATCAGATTAGAGTTGCTACTGAAGATCAGGACAAAACTACATTTACATGTCCATGGGGAACCTTTGCCTATAGGGTGTTACCATTTGGTTTATGTAATGCTCCTACAACTTTCCAGAGAGTTGTACTTGTAATCTTTGCTGATCTAACAAATGATTGTGTTGAAGTATATATGGATGAATTCACTGTACATGGAGATACATTTGAAGATGCTTTGAGAAATCTGGATAGAGTGTTAACAAGATGTGAACAACACAACTTGTCTCTTAGTGATGAAAAATATTTGATGATGGTGGATGAGGGTTTGCATTGGGACACCATATTTCAAAAAAGGAATTCAAGTGGATCAAAAAAAAATTATGATCTTTTAAGATTTACTTATTCCTCACACCCCCACAGTATATCAAATAATTTCTAAGGCATCTGGGTACTATAGGTTCTTTATAAAATATTTTAGTAAAATTGTTGCCCCATGTTTAATTTACTAAGGATTGTGAATTTCTTTGGGATAAAAAGTGTCGAGCATTATTTTGAAGAAATTAAAGACAAATTAATGAGTGCCCCAATATTGAGAGGTCCTAATTGGGAAAAGCCATTTCATATCCAAAGAAATGCCTCAAATTATTAAGTTGGTGTAGTATTGGGATAGAAATATGATGAAGGAAAGATATATTCCATTTACTATCTTAGCAAGAATCTTATTCCCACTGAAAATAATTACACCACTAAAAAGCAATTTCTTGTTGTGATTTATGCAATCAATAAATTCGAGACATTACATTACGAGGTATAAGATATTTGTACACATAGATCATTCATCAATTAAGTATTTAATGAAAAAACCAATGGTTGGAGGAAGATTCATTAGATGGTTATTAATTTTGTAAGAATTTGATATTACCATTATGGACAATCCAGTACATCTAATGTGGTAGCTAATTTTTGTCAAGATTAACCACCACATGGGAGCAAGATCTTGTCAAGGATAACTTTCCAGATGAAAAAATATTTGTAATCTCATCAAGTACACCATGGTTTGCTGATATGGAAAATTATCTTACAACAGGGAAGTTTCCTCCTTTCACTAAGAAACAAATAAAGAAGTTAATTAAAACCAGTGCACAATTCAAATGGTTAAATGGAATGCTATTTAAGTGTGGTCCTAATTTTGTCTTGCACAGGTGTGTAAGAGAGGATGAAATATTTGACATCCTTAGAGCATGTCATGATGAACCAAGTGGAGGACACTATTTAGTAAAAAGAATAGCTCATAAGATACTTGGCACTAGTTATTATTGGCCATCTTTGTACAAGGATGTGAAAAGATATATCAAGAGGTGTGATCCTTGTCAAAGGATGGGACAACCAAATTTCACCAATGAAATTCCTCTTCAGCCTCAAGTTGTGGTTGAACCATTTGAGAGATGGGGATTGGATTTTGTTGGTTCCTTTAATCCTCCTTCACAAGGGAAGGAATATATTCTTGTATGTACTGACTATGTGACAAAATGGGTAGAAGTGCAGGCATTGACAAATGCCACTGAGGAAGCAGTTGCTGATTTCCTTTGGAACATAATTATGGTAAAGTTTGGAGCACCAAGGAGCATAGTTTCAGATTAGGGACCACAATTCATGTCTAATATGATCCAATATTTCACAATGTATTACCAAATCAATCATAGGAAGTCATCTTCTTACCATACATAGTCAAATGGACAAGTTGGAGTAATAAATAGAGAATTGGAGAACACCCTTACCAAAATGGTTAAAGTGGGAGAAAAGATTGGGTAAAGAGACTACTGAAGTCTGTTTGGGCTTATAATACAAATTGAAAACTACAATAGGATTTTCACCATATGAATTAGTCTATGGGAAAAAGCCCTTGTTGCTTATAGAATTTGAACTTTAGACATTGAGGACAAAAATGAAGGTGGGAATTGAGTTGAATGCACTTAAGGTTGGAAGCACTTTATGAGACAACACTTCAACTCAATGAGTTGAATGAATTAAGGTTGGAAGCACTTCAGCAGACAAAGATGATTTAGGAGCAAAGGAAGAAATGACATGACATACATATCAAGAAAAGACAATTCAAAGTAGGAGACTAGGAATTGTTGATTGATTCTAAGTACCAATAGTTCAAGGGAAAATTGAGAACCAGATGGTTGGGAACCTATCAGATTGAACAAATATTTGACAATGGTTCTATTCAGTTACTTTCCATTGATGGTAGTAGTAGAACACTCTTGGTCAATGTACATAGGCTGAAACTCTATAGGAAGCCTCCCACTAAGGATGAATTTTTGAGGAAGATTGAAGCAGACAAAGAATTTGATCATATGGAAGAACTCAGTTCTTCCAAAATGATCAAATAACCAAATGATAGATCCAGAATAAAGGGAAGAAGATGAAAACCAGAAAATGGTGTTTTCTTCCCAAAAAAAAGAGAAAAATATATATAAAAATAAATAAATTCTCTCAAAGGTAAATTAAAAACTAGCAAATGGCGATTGACCTCTTTTTGGCTAGTTCAAATAAATGAATTCTTTTAAATTCTAGATGTCTTATCTAATCATGTTTTGTTCCACTTGTAGTAATGACGAGTCATCATAGCAAAGGATTACATCATAAAGGATGGTAATTATGTCTTTTAACTCATTTAGGTCGATTAAATGTTTGCATGTGTGATGTGACTTAATTTAAAAGTATTAATGATGAGTCATCTATTTATACATTATGATTACAAGTGTGTAATCATGAAATTTATTTGGATGGAATAAATGGTGGCATGGTTATCATTAGTAATTATTATTGTAAAAATCAAGAGAAATAAGTTGCAGAGATATTTTGAGGAAGGAGAAATGAATTGAGTTTGTATTCCACAAAAAAGAATAGATAATTCAAAAGTTCAATAGCTAAGGCGAGGTTCCATAGCTAAAAACAGAGGTTCTATAGCCAAGTCATCATTTCCGAAGGGCTTCGCAACTAATTCACACAAAATCAAAAGAGACAAAACTCAAGCTGATATGGGGATTAAGAAGAAATATGAACCATAGGATGATTCCCAACTACTCATGAGATGAAGAAGTGGCATCCATATTTGAGCATGCAGGATGGCTTGAATTCCTAAAGAAATTTTCAAGGCATAATGATGAATTGGTAAGAGAATTTGTCATAAACCTAGAATAGTCCAGAACAAAGGTGAGAAATGTCTTTATTCCTTTTTCTATAAATACTATAAGTAATGTGTCTAGAGTGCCCATTGTGCATGTCCCACAACCTACCAAGGGGAATTTGAAAGAACTGGTTGAAGTCTTACTGCAAGAAGAAGAAAATGAACCCCAGTACATCTATAATACAAAGAAAATCATAAAAGGGGTTAGAAGGGCCAGTTTTCCCAAACCCTTTGACATGGTAGTGTTTTGGATAGTAAAATATTTAACCTGTGATGGTCAGTTTGGGTCTGTGGGAAAAGAAGTCTTAAAAATGCTCATATATCGAAGTATGGAGCCACCAAACCTGAATACATAATAAACCTCCCAGGGTTTCTTTTTGATTCCATTCGAACATGGCTTAGAGGTATTCCTGGGGTGTTGGAACAATTAGGCATCATGGTCTAATTCATTTGATATGCTAGCACCATTTCCTATCAAAGAAGAATGGAGAATAAATTTGGGAAAAGTTTCTTGGCAAGTTCAAGAAAAACCCTAATATTATCAGAAGAACAATTCTAGCCCCATTCTCTCCTTTAGCTAATCTAGAAATTGATGCCCCTATAGAAGGACAAAGGGAAATGGAAAGAGAAAACATACCAAAAAGAAGAAGGTCGATGAGAAAGATAAAAATAGAAGATCCTTTTGTACCTGTGATGGAAATTTCTTCTTCTGCAGCAGCTTTAGGGGACCAATATCTATTTCTGACAGTGATAGATCACCCACACAAGAGCAAGAAAGAATAGTAAGAAGAATCTCTAGAAGGAAATTCACTACTGGGCATGTTGAACTTCCCCAGATAATAAAAATTCATAAGAGGTCAAGGGAAACCCCAGAAGAAAGGTCTGAGTAGGAAAGGGTGGAAGAAGAAGTTGCTGACATTTTGGGTAGTATGGCCATAAATCCTCCTGAGCCAAGTCAAGCTGAAATGGATAGAGGAGAAGAGATATTTGAAGAGAAAGATTTTTATGAATTTGATGAACCATTAGCAGTGCCACATGAAGAAGAAGAGTTGGCATCCAGGATAAGAAAAGGAAAATTTCCTTTGATAGAGGAAGAATGCCCAACTCCTCAAATAATTTTAGAGGAAGAAGAAAGACAACAAGTTAAATAGGATCTATTCTTATCTAGAGTAGAGCTCATTATCAGAGAAAAATATGAGGAATTAGATTTCCTCAAGCTCAAGTTGGAACAAAGGGAGATGCTCATTGGAGAGCTAACAACTCAGCTTATAGCCAAGACTGAGGAATTATTAGCAACCAAGGAACAACTGATAGAAAAAGAGGAAGAATTTCAGGCTTCTAGAAAATAGAGTGTTATGTCCAAAGTCTCTGCCATAGACTGAGTTGACATATTTGCCTCTCCAAAAGCTATAGAATGATACTTGCAGGGAGCTTAGAGAAGCCAAAACATTGAATGAAGAATTAAAGACCAAGATGGAGGAAGAGATGAAGGTAAGAAAGGAATGGGAAGAAAATTTTTATAAGGAGGAAGGAAATAAATATAAATGTCTTGCCAAAATTCATATGGTCTGTATTATGAGTGAGAAATTACTTGCCTGCAGGAGGCCCTCTCCTGCATATAGTGTGTTTTTAGAAGAGCAGTTCATTTGCTAGCAGCTATCAAGGATTGCATGTGGGCTTCCACATGAACTCAAAGATGAATCTAAATTCATGGCAGCTTACTCTCTCTCTCCAGCCCTAAGTAGAAAAATCTTCTGTGTGAATTTTATCTTTACAATTTTATGCTAGAGAAAAACACAGGATTTATGATCAACTTGTATGTAGGGGAGAGCCAGCTCAATGCATTTGTCTCTATTTTACAAAACCAAATTACATGGAAGGAAAGGGAATTTGAATTTTTATTGAAAGCCAGCTCAACAGGTCTCTATATGAGAGCTCATTATGGTAAACCCTCTACCTTCCTCTCACATTTTAGAACTCATGCCTTTGATGAGAGATTCAATACACACTATCTTGCCATTTTGTAAAAGAGTATGGATGCCTTCACCTCCTATGAGGAGGAAAATTTTGAAGATATTTATGAAGGATGCTCAAAGAGGTGGGAACTCCTTACTATTTCCTTGAGAAGAAGGGAAGTAATTTCCCCAACAAATCTGATCTGGAGTTTAGAAAGGGCAAAAGCATTATGCACAATAATTCCCCAAGTCAATGAAACCTACAAAAATATGGATGGGAATGTGAACAAGGCCCCCTCTACTTCTCACCTCCATGTCTCCTTGGCAGAACAGAGAACCTCAAGACCCTACTGAATTTGAATAGTGGGAGAGGAAAATAGAAGGAGTAGGGTATAGTACATCCAAGTTTAAACATTGGAAAATCCAGTTTCAGCCATTTGATCTAAGCAATCAAATGGAATGCAGAACTTATAACCCCACTTTTGAAGAGTGAAGTTTGTAAAGGGACTTACAAACAAGTAAGTTTGGGGGAAATGATGAGGCCAAAATATGTTTGATTAATGTATAATATATGATCTCATCTTACTCTCCTTTTGATTAAGTTTGATTGCATTGTGTGACTTTTAGTTGATCTGATATGAGTTAGGATGTAATTGTCTATCTTTTGATTGATTGTGATTCTAATGTTAAAATCTCTAGAATTCCTGACAAGTGTGTGTTTGAATTCAGTTTTGTAATAAAGTAGGTCTAAATCAGTCAAGGAAATGAAGTAGGAAGCATTCAGTTTGTTTTCAGCAACATCTATTCCTACATAGCTTAGTTTTGGAACTTCCAAGCTAGTTAGGAACTCCATCACACAGTCATCATTTAGTTCTGAAAATTTTGGACTTAGTTCTAGAACTCCTAGGGATAGCTCTGGAACTCTCATGGTTTTGATCCTTAACAATTTCCTATGGTTCTAGAACTTCTCCAAAGTTCGAAACCAATGGGAGTTATCTATTTTAAACCACATCCAAATATTTTGCATCTACAACCCTTTCAATCAAGAAGGATGAGAAGATTTCTGAATGCAGATCTAGGAAGAGTTATCCTACAACTATCTGATCAACCACAATCTAGCTCAACATCTATTCTAGGTCATGATTCGATTTCATCAGAATCATTGAGACAGATGTGATTGTAAAATGTATATAAAAGCAGACCTGCAGAATATAGATATATATAGAAATAGAACAGAGAAGAGAAATAGACTAAGTACTCAGATCCAATACGTTTGTAATTCCAAATGTTTTATCAATAAAATATCCATTCCTATTTGAGAGAATTCTGAGTTGTTAAATCCTGATTCGAGGAGGAGCAAGGGCCCACTCCCCCAAGGACCGGGATATTCGTTTATTTGGTATTTATATTGCTTGACAAATAGCTTAGATCTATTAATTCTATATTGTTTTAATCCTTCTAGTTAAACTTTGTTGTATACTTGTTCCGTAGGTGTTTATATAGATTCTTATATTTATTGCAATTGCTTTCGAGCATTCTAAATTGAGTGTGTTTATTTCCAAAAGCAAGTGTGTTTACTTTCAGAAGCAAGTGTGTTTATTTTCCAATAGCAAGTGTGTTTCCATTCTGCACGGTGTGTTTCCTTTCATAAAAGATTTTAGTGAGTTTACTTTCAGCAAGTTTTCATAGTTTAATTTAAATAAGTTTTTACCAAGAAGTCCTTAAGACATTAAAGAGATCCCCTAGAAAATACAAAAATAAATAAAATCAACTACTAGATCGGTTAAATTACTCTTGTTGCATATAGCTTTAGACACACCCCTAGTTTGATATGACATCAATAAGAAGTTTATTAAATGAAGGGAATGACGACACCCATCATTGATGTCAAAGGATAGGTCTCATCACGATGATGGGTGTGGTTGTGAAAATGATATTGATGATGATATATTAGAAGAAGGTACTTTGATGCCAAGGCCATGTTTCTCATGAGGTTTTCTTAGGTATTCAAAGGGTAATTCATTAGGGCCTTGGTCATATCAACCCATACCGAAGTATTTTCATACACAATGGTGGAGGTACTTTCAGAGAAAATGAGGTTTAACCAAGAATGAAAAGTCGAGGAAAAACGGTCTTGCTTGTAGTTGATTGTAGAGATGAGATGAAGGAGGTTGATGCCTCCGTAAACAAGTTGTGTTCAGAGGAAAGGGGGAAAAAGTAAATGATACTTCTAATATTAGGTTTGTAGAGAAGTTATTTTTAGGTCTCCCATCTATTTTAGGTGTAGGGACCACATTAAGAGTTATGAGGCAATACTCCCCAACAAGAGGCATTGCATGACATATGTGAAGGATTGATCATCTGGTAGTTTGGATGAGGGGATGGAAGAGATTACAAAATCTTGATCCAAAGATGTGGAGTTTTATAATGTAAGAAAATGTCATTTTTTTGTAGGTCATGTGACAGGATTTGAAGGGATTAGGGTCAGCAAGGAATGTGAAGGTTTTACCCTCATGTTCATATTTTAGACATCTATGTAGTGTTGATGGGATATAACACATAATGCATATCCAAGGACATCCTAGTAGTATGCTATATTGGAAATATTATTCTACAAGATAGAAGAGATTGTGAATAATTTTAACACCTATTTTGATAGGTAAAATGATTGTTCATAATGTGGGGACAACGGTGTCATTAAAGGCATGTAACACAACATGTGATTGGGTGACTATGGTTTTGGGTAACTGAAGTTGTTTGAAGGCATGAGATAATATTATGTTTATGTTAACATCGTTATTGATAATAACTCTTTTGAAAATAGTGTCATTTATTTATCGGTGATAAAAAGAGGAAGATCATGGTCTCCAGGATATAAGGATAGAATTTTAGAGTCCTAAAATGTAATTATGGCAGAAATTTTAAGTGTGCTAAAAAGGTTGGAAAATTGTTGGGGTTGTCTAATGGTACTGAAATGGATTGAAGAGGTTCAATCATGGCTTGTTTTTTCCGTAGAGAATTTTAGACAATCTTATAAAGAGACATTTTAATAGGGATTGGTATAACCATTTGAGGACATGTTTTATATGGACGTTGTAGATGGAGTGTGAGGTATGGAAAGGATGGAAACCTTGGATTTTGAAATTGGTGGGTTAGGTGATTCAGAGGGAGTAACTTGAGATAAAGAATTTTGGCCCTTTTGAATTATGATATTTTAGGTCTTGTGTGCGGGATATCGTGGTTGTATAGACGACATCTATTTGGTGGAGTGAGGATTTCTTGTAGGAAGCATTACTTTTAATAGATATGATGTCAAGTGATGATTTAGAAATGATGTGTTTAGGGATTTGATGGGAAGGTTTTATTATATCGATGTGGGAGGGAGGAAGATT
Organism: Taxus wallichiana var. yunnanensis; assembly: GCA_018340775.1. Lineage (NCBI taxonomy): Eukaryota > Viridiplantae > Streptophyta > Pinopsida > Cupressales > Taxaceae > Taxus > Taxus wallichiana. The sequence goes on from CM031236.1 coordinate 313,490,644, forward strand.
TTTATTTGTGGGGACAAGTCCTTTATTAGTGCGACTTCATATTATGGTGTGGAGGGATTTATAATCCTTAGTGAAGTGTCTTGACATTTGATGATAAGCATAAAATGCCTCATAGTTATACCAATAGGGCTTCCACCCTTGAGAATTAGACGGCTTAGTAGGTGGTAGTGTTATGATTGAAGATAAAATAATATTCTCAAGGATTTAAATATAATATTTCTATGTGGCTGATTGAGATAATGATGAAGGTGAAGGATTTTAGATATCATTTTATGATTTAGAGGTACAAGATACTAGAGTCATGTTTTGTGTGGCATGTTTAGATGGTATTAAAGGAACAATCGTAGATTCTATGATCGTGATGGAAAGTTTAGATGAATGATGTGGCCCCAAGATGGAGGGCAGGGGTTATATGTTTTATGGTATGGTTGTCTAGTGAATATTTAGTATAGTTTTTTTTTTCTAGATGAATGACTTGTGAGTTTTGAATTGGATTACTAATATTTTTGATTTGATGTGGTTTTCGAAAGAGATATTTAATATTTCAATGGTGGGTTTATTTTTGTGAAGTTATAAGGGGATGATAAGGGATGTTTGTATGGGAGTAGATGTAGAATATTGCGGATGTTGTGATGTGGATGGGCTTGAAATATCGATAATGAGGATATCCAAGGAGTGATGTTATTTGGTTGGTGTTTCAACTATGGAAAAACTTGGTGCACGCATGTGCAGTGTGAAGTCATTGACAATGTTGATGATGTGATGATGTGATGAGATGCTATGGGGTTGAACTAAGGTTGATTATTGGATGGGGGATGGTTCATAAAAGGGTTGTTTAAAAATGTCAAAGTTTGGATTAGGAGGTGAATTCATGTTATCAAGTTGTAATTCACCTTGGTCAATAAGGTCTTGGAGGACGTTTCTAAATGAATGACACCTTTTAATGTCATGTCCTTGGACTTGATGATATTTATAATAATCATTGTCCCTATACCATGAAGGCTTTGATGATTCATCGATAGGTTGGATGGGATGGAGCTTAATCATACAAGTGGAAATTTTTGTCAAAGATAGTGCTATAAGACTCACTTAAAGGTGTGTGTTTATGTTCAAAATTTGAATGACCTTTGGGACGCAATTTTCAAAAAAATCATGTTTACCCGACCCTTTAGATTTGTTGTTGTTGGAAGAAGTTTTAAAAGAGGACTTAGGTTTTGGTTTCTTAGATCAAAGTTTAACTTTACCATCCTCAAGGGCATGAAGTTCTAGTTTTGGGCCATGGTAAAGGCCTCGTCAAATGTTTGAAAGGATTGAATTTGAAGGGTCAATGATTTGTATTTTGCATAAGATCGAGAAAACAACTTGATCAACTTAGTTTGTGGAAGAGAGAAGGATAGTTGGTTGATAATCCTTCGCCATCTAGTGAAGAAATCAACAACTGATTCATCCTCAATTTTTTGATGGAATACAAGTCGGTGATGGATATTTTATGAGAGATGTTGATGGAGAAGTGTTCTAGGAACAACTATGCAAGTTGTGTGAATGAGAAAAGGGAATATTGTGGCATACTATTATATTAATCAAATCAAGTAGGACCAAATAAGGACATGGGGAATGTCCTCAATGTGAGATCCTAGTTCAGGTGATGAGATAACATGCATGATGGAAAGACCGATGTTTTTTTGTGGGTCTTCCTTAATATTAAATTTGATGAATTTCGGAGTTCCCAGTGTGGAGGATATGCCTTGAAAGGCACAAATGGATTTATAGGTTTGTTGCATATTTTTTTGTATGAGAGGTTGTTCTTAGGTCCTATAATGGAAACTTCAAGGCTAGCTATTTTGCTTAATAGTGTTTGCATGGGATAATTTTTAGCTATTGGATGTTTGAAGAGGAAAAATTATATTGATTATAGGTGTGAGGGTTTGATTGTTGATACAAGTGGTATGGTAATGAAGTATTTTGAGAGAGGGAATGTCCCCCAAAATGTAAGTGTATTAAGAGACTAAAGGTTGCGAAAGAGGATTGAATATCTTTGGTAGGGATAAGGAAACAAGATATTGATAGGAGGTTATGATGGTTATGGTGTATATTGAGAATATATTTAACTATATCGTAAGATAGGAATTGTGGATGCTTGTTGTGAAAAGGGTAGAGTACTAGCAATGAAACTCGTGTTGATAGGTGGTATAAATGTAGGGATGGATATGACTATATTTAGAATCAAGAATGTTGGTTGTTGTGATGATATAGGTTGGTACATACTCATTGGAATTGTAGATAAAGGGACACTAAATGATCTTACAAAGAGGAGGAGGAGTAGTAGATATCGTGTGACTAGATATAGAGGGTGAAATAAAGGTATATGTTTGTGTATCCTGGGAGTTAGCTGCGGAAGCGATGGTGTAAGTGGTTATGGTTGGATGTGTTTTGTGATTATATGGTGTTAAGGTCAAAGCCAGCAATGGGATCCAATGAAGAAGGTGTTGATGTTCTTGTATTACTAGTAGAGGGTAAGGAGAGATTTTTCTGAAATGGGTTGATAATTAGGGTCATAAAGTTTGGAATACTTGTAATCATGTCACTAATAGAAGATGAAAAATATTTTGGATAGGGGTGGTGAATGATACAAATACCTTTGGTAGATAGATATCCACTAAGGGAAATTGGATTGGAGTCAAAAGTTTTGCAAAGACTGGGTCACCAATTTGGAATAACTATGGAGGGTCGAGACAAGGAGATTCTTATTTCGTAGATTGAGTACTTTGGGAGAATGTAGAGGTTCATGATCTGTTTCTATAAAGTGTGGTTGTAATGGGTCTATCATGTTCATGATGTTTTGAAGGTGAGACTATTGTCTAGTTAGAACCATGAACTGAAAAAATAAGCAATAAAGAAAAGAAAGATAGTTATTTTTCAAAGCAGACAAAAAACCACACAAACACAAGGAAGTTTTAGATTATCTTGATTAACTTAAGAAATGTGTGAAATGAAAAATGGCTGAAAGGGAACTAGGAAAAGGTTAGCTAAGGTTAGTTTTAGGTGAGTTAAGGATGGAGTCCTCGATATACTTGAAGGTACGTGAGGCCCAAGTTTGTGTTGGTGTTAGTATAAGGCATGATATTGGGGCCTACCCCCTCACTCTATGGTCCTGCATCGATAATGGTGTTAGGTGTTTAGCCAATATACTTCCCACCATTTATTTAAACTCCATCGAGAATACCGAGTTGGCTTCATCCTTGGTGATGGAATCTAAGTAGGTAGACATAGAAGGAATTGTTTTAGATGCAAGTCTAATTTTTACATGGTTTGGTTACATGTGAGGGAAAAATTCATAAATGTAATTGTTTAACCCCTAATTAAAATATGTGAAAAAGCAAGAATGGAGGTTCATTTTAAGACCCAAAAGGAAAGATTGATTTTGATGAGGGTATGCCAAACAAAAATGTGATGCTGAAAGAAAATGAAATAAAATAAATGTACATGTTTTCATTATTCCTTTTTTATTTTTATTATTTTATATGTTTTTTGCAGAAGTGATATCAAATCAATAAAAGCTGAAAAAGTTAGATATTTTGACAAGAAAGAAAACAAGAAGATATAGATTATGATTAAAAAAAGGACTAGGTTCCCATGGGGAATGCCATAATATTAATGGTGGATTTTAGTTCATTTATTATACCGTAAATCACCAAAAACTTGGAAGACAATAGGGTTTAGAGATACATGCATCGATAATGATGTAAACACAAAATCACACACTTTGGGTAATTATCTAGTCCTGATTACATACTACTATATATATGATTCCAAAGTAAGAAAAATAGTAATCAACCCATGCCTTTGGCCACCTTTCTTTGCTTTCTGTTTTTACTTTCAGTCTTACACCTTTACTTGCTCAGTCTACCTTTTTACTCTTCAACATTTTTCATCCTGGACAACAACGCCCGACCAGGACTCCAAAGCTGAGACACCCTCATCCCCTCTAGGAACACCTATCCCCTTTGTACTTTACTCAAATTTTTGGGTCTTTTCTAGCCATTTGAGCATATTATATTTTTGTTGTTGGCCTTTTCAGGGTTAATTATGAAATTCAAGCAAGGGAATCATATAAATATAAATTTATGTGATCATAATAAATGACTAAGCACTAAGAACTATATTTCACAATCTAAGGTTACATCCATCAAGGCATATAAGATCTCCATTGCATCCATATAGCTCCATCATAAGAGACACAAGGGATGGTTTTCTGCATCACACTTCATATAAAGTAATTTCATTGTATTCCATGCACATATTTACTACATTTTACATATAGCTACTTGCTTGTTATCCAAGTGTGACACACATAAGAGAAACCTAGGGCACAATGCCCCCACACACAAACACACATAACTACACTAGGTCTAAGATGTAGTGTAATGCTTAGTCATAAGTTCACCATTGTGACAATTGAGGACAGTTTGACCCCTCATTCGCATCTTTCTTTTTAGGATTTGATGTCTATTTGAGGGTTTTGCAGGTGCATATTTCATTGCAGGTTTCTAGCAACCTTGACAATCTTGGTGTGACCTCAGAGCAATAAATGACGACTAAAGGTGAACACCTTGCAACACCTTAGAGGAGGTTTTTCAAAATTTATGTAGACTTAGGTCTCCGAGAAATAGGTCCAGTGGTTCCCGTGGGTGCCCCTATCCCTCTCCAGTGCCCTAGTCTAGCATGTTCATCAAGTTATGCATTTTTTTGAGCTTTGATGTGATAGTTAATGCTTTTTATTTTCTAGATTTATAACTCTATGCATTCTCCGTAACTCGTGAATCAACTATCTTTTTATCCTTCCTTCACACCAAGGGTTTTACATTTTATTTCTTAGTTTACTTGGGTAAATTGTTGTACTTAATTTATTATTCATTTACTACAATCTTTCTTTTAGATTAGGCTCTTATTCACATTTTAGTTTGATAATTTTGTTGATTCCAAAATTAATCTTCACGCTCCTAGGATCCTCACGCTTTTATTTCTCATCTTCTTAGGGTCTTATCATCATGAGTATCTCTATTAATGATTTCTTTCTCATCAACCTTGAATTAAGAGAAAGAGTAAAATTTATCCTAGCTATCACTCACATTCCTACTAATATGCATCCAGATTCAATATATCAAAAATTTGTAGAGGCCTTCTCTTAGCATATTGCTTTCCCATATAATCCTCATGTTGATCTTACTATTTTTGACAATGACCCAACATTGCACATCATGATTCACATTTACAATGTGGGTGTCAAGCGTACTTTAATTGATAATGGATCTGAACTCAATCTATGTCCCATGTCATTCCTTGAAAAGATTGGTCTTTCGATTACTAATGTTAGTCCATCATGTCTTTCTCTTCATGCATATGATGGCTTTGTTCATCCATGCTTAGGTCACATTACTCTACCTATTACGGTTGGACCCAAAACTCTTAATAATATTTTATTTGTCATTGAATTCCCCATTTCATACAATTGTTTACTTGGTAGGCCATGTCTTCATGCCCTATAAATATTGTAACCATGATCCAAATATTACACTTCATACTCCAAGAACTGATACTACTAACGAACCACAACCCATAGATACTCCAAATCATTTCCCACCAATTGAAGGTGCCATTTTCATACTAGATTCAATATCATCTACAACACCGCCTCCTCATGTTACTACTACTATTGCTATGATTATTTATCAGGAGCATGTCCCACCATCAAACATCATTCCATCTATCGCACCTTTGGATATGTCATCTTCATTAGTATGACCTCCATTTACATGCACATTTTTCATGAATGATGCTTATTGGGAACATATTCCAGTTGATCCGACTTGCGATGATACTATATGCATACATGTTGGCTTGGATCAGCTTAGGATTTATAGTTGACAAAATATTTCCTTCACCCTACGATCTACATATTTATCATGGTTTCATCTACATCACTACTGCTTATGGGATTTTTGTATTTCATCTCACAACGTTTCTTACACGAGATCCTTGTGATGTTCCATTACACTTGGAAAATCTTGGCTTGACTATATTGGGGGCACCTTAGATCTTGATCATATTGACATTTCATTTCCTATTCCTTTCGGCCGTGTTTTCATTTAAATGATTCCTTTCTCAGCTATTCACAAAATCTTACATGCTAGTATGCACATGGTTGTCCACTACCCCCTTTCACTAACAAAGAATACACAATGGGCATGTACAACCTTTACCATAATGGCTCACTACATGATCAACCCAATACTATTGCTTATCATGTATCAGATGCTTTACCTTTTAGTTTTGATCATGAAAATGATGACCTCTTAGATGACATTACTTGATCACATTCATCACCACATACTTGGAAGGCATCACACATATTCCTTACCCCATAACATTTAACAAGTGTCTTGTCTTCTCATCACTTCACATCTAGACTTTCACATACGACATATACATCTTGACACATACTTGTATCACTACTTCCCTATGATGCACTCCGTGCTATGGTTCACACTTGATTGTTGAGGAAATCCTATATACATGAACCTCACACATTGCACCATAAAAATACACGTCACATATTCACACATCATATAATTTTTACATATACAATCCTCCATCTACTCTGTATCATCCAAAATTTTTGCTTCATACACGTATACATCGCATATATTCTACACACTACACTATTCTACATTTTACATTTTCTACATCTTCGACATCACATTAAATTTTACACTTCCACACTTATATAATCTACACATATTTCATTGCATACTACACACTCTACATTACACATTACACCCTTTGCATGTCACACACCTATGGCATCTACTACACATATTGCACATTTTACTCTCTATCTGCATTGCATACACTACCCGATGACACACTCTAGTCCCATGGTCCATACTCGACTGCTGAGGGTATACATATCAAATGGACCTCATCAAACTCACACATTCAATCATTCAATCCTCTTACCATGCAACATTCCTAGCTAGTGCCTTCTTCACACATATCGTGATATACACTTTATGCTAAATCATCACCCCTTTCTAGCTTTCCTATTCATTCATCTCATGATATATGCTTTATGCTACATCATCATGCTTTCTGACATCCTACTCATGCACCTCATGATATATGCTTTAGGATAAATCATCACCTCATTCTAAAACTTCACGATTACTCATCCATATGTCGCATTCGATATCATCTACACATCATCATTCTACAATCAACACTCCACACTTTATTCATCAACTCTTTTTAACACATGACAACACATCATTTAGACCATTTCCTAATGACACACTCTTGTTTATGGTTTATTATTTATTTCTTAGGGGCGAATAAAAATATGAAACTCACTGCATACAATTCCATTCACATCCACTCATGGGGCATGCCACTCCTATCATTCACTCTACATTTCATTCCACCTTATTCACTACATACTACATATATTGGTTGCATTTCCTCTTAGTTACATTTAATTGTTACATGTTCATATTATTACACATGATAGATAGATATCTTATATGCCATTATATTTCCATACATACATGCACACTCACTTACTTTATAGTTGTAATTTCATATTTTATAGGTGCATTACGTGAAGCATGGATGATTGGCACAACACCAAGTATGAGTCCTACAACAGCTCCTGGGAATCCAATTTCATACATTCTGAGTTCTCTTGTTTCATTTTGTTTCATAACACATTAATTTATTAGATTATACATGCTTTGACATACTTTTTATATTTCTAACATGCTAACGGGTGCTTCATGTGCAACATTTGTTTTGTAGGACTATTTACTTCCATGGTTATCTGATACACTTTTTTCTTTTTCTTGTCATTGTTTGTGGGATTTTCCCTACGTAATACTTGTTCTATAATTTCTTATGCGATCACTAAAACCTTGATTATCTTGTGACATCATGAGTGATGTCCCATGTTTGTAACCCACTTTTCACGGTCTACATTGTCTTCTACTTGAATCTTAGATTACATGTTGTCTTCTTATCTTAAATTTCATACATGTTTGTCTTTGCTTGTACTAAAACTTGTCTCTTAGCCACTTGTTTGCATGTGCATTGGTTTCTACAAAGCACATCCCCTTCTCCCTGCAACGAAGATTCAACACAGTGGTCGGTCCTATTTTGGGTAGCATACACCTTCACAGATGTCACATACACCCCAAATGAGGAGGAATTATTTGGGTGAATCATTCACCCCATACAACATTATACACAACATAACATGGTTCCAAAGAAAAACACAGTTTTCAGTTTTAGACCAGGACTAGAATTAGACTTGGGACCTTAGACAATGGTGTTTCTTAGATGCTGCAACCTAGGGAAATTACACAATGATTGGCAGTTCAACACAATCTACATAAATCCACAAAAACGGATTTTACAGGCATATGGTCCTTATCACATGCTTTTATACACACCATATGCAAAGTGGTGCTCTACATTGTGGGAAGTAGTTAAAGGTTGGAGAATGACAATAAATTTTTTCTCCCTATAATTCTCCCATTTCATTGGTGTGAGATCTCCTTAAAAACTTGTGTGTCGACATGATCTATATGATCCTTTTCTACACCCTTTCTTCATTACGAATCAGTGCACATGTTCCTTTTTCACACTTTCAACATTTTTAAATACTTTCCTTACACACTTTTTTAAAAATTTTGATCATATACTTACATATTTGACTACTTGTTTGACTTCTCTTTTGCAGGTCCCTCTGTATGGGAAGCTGTAGTAAACATCAACAACGACAACATCACACACAAAAAAAACAACACTGACATCGACAACAGGTACATTGTGAAATCTACACATGTGTTTCACCCCTAGGTTCATTGTCATCACTTTTTGCACTTTCTCCTCCTTAGAATCCATGCTTCACATTTTCTATCACTCCACACTTTGTCTTGTCCCTTGGCACACTTTCATCATCGATCTACATGGTTATCTGGTATGCATCTCTATATACTTTATGCTATCAATATTTCCACTCTCGAACATAAAGTGGGGAAAATACAGATACAAAATCATGAAATTTGGGTAATTATCTAGTCCTAATTACATACTACTATTCATATGATCCCTAAGTAAGAAAATTACTAATTAACCTATGTATTTGACCACCTTTCTTTGCTTTATTGCTACTTTGCAGTCTTCCACCTTTACTTGCTCGACCGCCTTTTTAGTCTTCAAAATTTATCATCTTGGATAACAACACCCAACAAAGATGTCATCACTAGTTGCCCTCATACCCTCCGGGTTCCCTATCCCCTTTGTACTTTACTCACATTTTTGGGTCCTTTCTAGCCATTTGAGCATATTATATTTTTAGTACTTAGACTTTTTGGGGTTAATTACAAAATTCAAGCAAGGGAATCATATAAATATAAAGTTATGTGATCATAATAAATGACCAAGCACTAAGCACTATCTATCACCACCTAAGGTTACATCCATCAAGGCATCTAAGAGATCCATTACATCCATCTAGCTCCATCACAAGGGACACAAGGGCTGGTTTTCTACATCACACTTCATAGGAGGGAAGTTCATTCTATTCCATGTACACATTTACTACATTCTACATCTATATACTTGCTCGCTATCCAAGTACAACACACAAAAGAGCAACCTAGGGCACAATTATACACACACACACAAAGAACTACATTGGGTTTGATATATAGTGCAATGCTTAGTCGTAAGTTCATGTGACATCTGACGACACTTTGATCCCTCATTCTCGCATCTTTCTTTAGGATTTGATGTCTATGTGAGGGTTTTTACAGTGCATATTTCTTTGCGGGTTTTTAGCCACCTTAGTAATCTTGGTGTGAGCTCGGAGTGATCAAAAGTGACTAAAGGTGAACACCTTGCAACACCTCAAAGGAGGTTTTGAGCATTTCCACGGACCCATGCGTCCAGAAATCGGTCCAAGGCACTTCGTGGGTGCCCTTGTCCCTCTGTAGGTGCCCCAATCTAGCATGTTCCTCCAATTCTTCATTTTTATGAGCTTTAGTGTAATGGTCAATGCTTCATATTTTCTAGTTTTATAACTATATGCATTATCTAGAACTATGTTTATTAGCCTGAGTCTTTTTATCCTTCCTTTTCACCTAGGGTTTTACATTTTATTACTTAGTTTACTTGGGTAAATTGTTGTACTTAATTTATTATTCATTTACTACAATCTTGCATTCATATTAGGCTCTTATTTACATTTTAGCTTAATAAAATGCAATGTCAAGATGTGTGTATACAAAATGGGTGGAGGACTCCTGCTTCCAACGAATGAGAGAAACCTGCACATAAAGAGATAACTAGACAAGATAACTATTAGATAAATATATGAAGAGTTTCAAAAAGGTCGATCCCAGAACCAATGGGCTTCCTTGAAGGGTGTCAACTTGTTTTAAGATCAAGTGATAATTCTAGGAAAATATTTAACAATAAGAGGATGAATAAAAATACAAAGGGATAGAGAGATCTTGCTCCACGTGAAAGGTGGCCCGAGGCAGAGGCTATGGTAAGGTAAAAATCTAAGAATTAATCGAATTAGGATTTTTCATTAGTGTCATATTCTTCACATATGACTTCCGGTTGATCTTCCAGTAATGCCTCTAGCATGACTAGTACCTATGATGACTTCTACTATAGAAGGTACAAATGTTGAAAGGTGATTTTGTCTTAAGATGGTGTACTCTTATGACTTAGGAAATCATGTTTGCAGAAGATAAGAAGTTATTTGTTGGGAATAGGTACATTCTGTCATGTTTTTGCTTAATTGAAAATGAAGCAATCCATCTCTTTTATGCAGAATAAATTCACTACTAGGGATTATGAATTTGAGTTTCAGTTTTCATAATTTATGGGGATTCAAACAACATTACCTTGGATCAATTCCATTGATCCAAGGTATGCTTCTAATTTTCATGTCTTGTTGTCATGATGTCCAATTTGGATAGATGGAAGAGTTCGGACCTGGAGTGTGCAAAGGTTATGAATGAACCTCTCCATGGATCTCTGCTTCACATTTAATCAAGTAAAAATTTGGTTCTTCTTTTCTATTATGGTATGATGAAGTTTTCATTAGGGACCTGGGACCTAATAGAACTATGTTCTAAAACTAGTAACTCTATCCTAAGGGTTAAACCTAACCTAAGTTAATATGTTCTTTTATTAATTGGGATGAAAAATAATTAAGAGGGACCTAGACTAAAACTATGGACCTACCTATGGACCTATGTTGATTTCCTAAATTAGTGTCTAACCTAACTAAGGGAATGGCTAACCTAAGGGGGCCTATGAAATGACATGGGGAAAGAGGCAAGTGGGAGGCAACAAATTCAAGGAATTTAAGGCAATTTATTAAGCCTTATCTCTTTCTTCACCAAATTTGGCAAAGGCGGTTAGGAAATTATGATGGATGAGTTGGCATTTTTGCCAAAGTGTTATGAGGCATGTTTTGTTTGAATTAAGCCCACTCCAAATTTGGAGATGGCGGTGGCGGGAAAATAGGAAGGACTGATAGTCCTACTCTACATTTAATTTTTGGAAATTGGTGAAACCACCTAGGAAGAAGATAAAGGTTTTGGTTTTGTCGATTCATTTGGTTTTGGAGCTAGAGCTCTACATGTGGTTATTTTTGTTTTTGAACCTCCAGTTATATTTTTTCATGCAAGTGTCAATGTATGAGTTTTCTTCCTTGCATGGCATGGAAGAGAGAGATGTTACTGTGAGACTACAAGGAGGAGATAGAGGAAGTTTTTGTGTGGTTTTTGGAATTTCAAAAATAATATTGAGGCTCTTATTTAAAAATTCTGTGAATCGGTGAAGGAAAAGTGCTGGAATGTGTTTCTCTTCATTATTTCCATTCCGTTGGTTTGTTGTTCATTCAATTTAGACCCAGATTAGATCTTTGTTTGGGATTTTGGTTTGTGACATTAGATATTGGACCGTGTCTATTTGGTTATTGGTTTCTTATGGATCTCTTTTGATCATACAAGTGTTGTGGGGTAGTGATCTCTCTCTTCCCCTCCATTTAATTTTCTTCCATCTTCGAACTCGGTGAGGATGTTGTCTCTCTCTTGATCTATTTTGTTATGCAACTTCTTGACTGTCTAGTAAGAATGATTGTAGAATGTTGTTAGGGCAGTATAACTGAAGTTGAAATTAATTGGTTGAAATGTTATGTTTGGATAGAAGTATTTGGATGGTTTAATGTGTTTTTCTAGAGTATAAACTTAACCATTATAATCACTTAAGGTAATGATAGCAATGGTGTATCTTGTGAGATTGGAGTTTAACTCTTTTTCTAGTTGGAAGTAACCTTACCTCTTTAAGGGTTATGATTTAGTTTGTTTGGTTTTTAACTTAAATTGGTTCCTAGTTCTGAGTTTGAGCATTAAGGACACTCTATCCTGGGACACTTCAATGTTACGATGATTTGGGTTATCCTAACTTATTTCTTATGATATTTAAGTTCAATTGTTGGCAGCTCAGATTTTAGGATGAATTTAGGCTAATGAAATATTGAGATGGAAGTAATGTTGTAAATGATCTACTGCTGAACTATGCCTAAAAGATAGTTAGGATAGTTACTTTCTTCGTTAAAGGAATTAACTAAATGAGTGATCATGAAAAGAAATGTAAGAAAGTAGTAGTGAAATTATGATGAAATGTTACTTATCTAAATTTTGTTTAAAATCTTTTGATAAAATTCATTAGTATGGAAGGTTGAAGTTGTTGTATATTATGACCTAACCTTACTTTTGATTTGTTATCTCTCTCTCTCTCTCTCTTATTGATTATTGTAACTCTTTTTGGTTGTCTTTCTAATTTTCTTAGGACTTTTTCATAACATCGATGTTTTTTATGAAACATTTAGTTAAAAGAACATCGTTTTAATGTTTAGTGCTTATCATGCTCATTTCAATGAACTGACCCATGCTAGCAATTTTACAGATGGACTTCGTAAGTGATGAAAGGAGAAAGATCTTAGGAAGTTACATTTGTTTATCAAAGAGACTGGATATTTTTATGATGAAAAATGGTTCATTACTGAAATGTACTTGATGGAAAAGAAAGTTGTATCTGAAATTGATTTAATGTTTTTGTTTGATATTAGTAATGTCTGAAGTGTTTGGAATTGTAAATGTATGAATCCTCCTTGCTGAATAAAAGATGTGTGATATTTGTTTACACTTGATATAATTCTTTTTGGTATGAATTGAATGGAAATGCTAAGTAATAATTTTTTTAACAGATGGTAACATACCTTATGGTTTGGGATAGAATAAAAAAGATTTGAAATAATTTTGTACTATCTTCTCTAAGTGAAGAGGCAACTTGTAAAGTTGACATTCTTGCACTAATTTTCAACCAGTTCATTAGGCTATAAATTAAACAAATGATTGTTGAGAATTAGACTTTGGATATAAGTTAAAAAGTGCAAGGGATTATAAATGGACATTAATCCTCAATAAGGGAAAGAAAAGACAATTCCCTTGAAATGAACCATAGTATTAATTTAAGACCTTTTTGATATGAATCCTAATTGCTATCTGTAGGTAGTGAAAGTGTTCTTTCTTTTGTAGACTTCCTTACTAAATAGGAATGTAGGATAAGATAATTAAAAGGGAATTAGACTTCATTTCAATGAAGTCTAATATGGAAAAGGACCTACTTAGATCTTATATAAGCTAGGGATGATTTAAGTGAGAAATTAAATAACACTTCCATGTGTGTTGGGCCTTTTATGTAAAACATGAATCAAGATGTTAATAGTTTAAATCATTGCATATGAATTAGATAGAAAGCAGATTTATCTGCATAACTTCATTTATTGCAGTCTTAAATCTGAATCTTAATGATTAAGGAACCTAGTTGTTCAGTAGGGTTGTTGTAATTAATTGGTAATGAGGAAATTAATAAGATATAACTTTCTATCTAAGGTATGTTCATCCAGATGAGGAAAAATCAGATGGATGTTGACACACGCCAACTGTAGTGTAGTACCTTTGTGATGACTAGGGTCTTCATGAGGATACTATGTTGCAGTTGACATGTTTCAACACCCTTCGAGTTTATTCAAATATACTTACATAAATTACGACTTGATCATGGTTCTACCCTAGGTAGAGATAGGGGCATGACCTAGTGTCGAGGTCAACTCATTGACTTAGGATAAATAGACACGCCTAATCGACATAAGTCGATTGAGTATGTCTAAGTACCCTTAGTCACCATAAGCAGTCCTCCACACTAGGCCATGTTGCTAACCTTGGCTAGGGTTAAACCTTGAACAAGTGGACTAACAGAATTCAATGAAGACCATTCTAGATAACAGATCAAGTAGGGTGAAGGACATATTCCATTTGATGAGTATGTCGTCTAGGAATATAAATATGAACAATATGTTTAAAATATTTGGCCAACGTATTGCAAGATGCTATTTGCGTTGTCCTATGTCACCTAGTTTAAGAAGTAGGATTTGGATGAATATTAGTAACAATGTATTCAGATAGGTGTCTTAAACAAAAACTTGATACACTGTAAAGGTTAAAAGAATGAAGTATACGTAGTATACACATTATAAAGTTAACATGATAGATCAGAATGATACCGAGTCATGAAATGAGAGATCAGTGTTTCATCGAATCATTTATAGCTGCATATGGTTTTTTGTTATGACATAGATTGGTTTTGGAATGTGTGTTCTAAATTGTGTTAATTTAGAACAAAGAACATTATGTAAATTTTTTTCCCTTATTTATAAAGTCTTAAAATGGTAATGTTACATATTTGATGTCAACATTTGGTGTCAAAGAGATGACACAAAGGCTTATCTTATGTGCAATGTCGTTTTTTTCCTAGAATAGAGGATGTGAGACAATAAGAAGGTCATATATGTTTGTAATTGGATGTTGTTGACTTGGTACAATAATCTACAGAGAGAAGCAAATTGAAAACAAGTAGATTATACATCAAATAGATTGATATATTGATTGCAAATATGATAAATGTGATTAAAGTGATAAAAGGACAAGGATCACTAGTGATATAAGGTAATCACCGTGATTCGGATAAATCACCGATGATTACTATGTATAATGTTGATTCTTTGATAAGATACAAGTTGGATATGAAATAAAGATCTAAGGACTAATTTGGTCTTTAATATCACTCTTTGATAAACTAAATATGAAAAGAAGTGACATGAGGTTACATTTTATACAAAACACTAAGAAATAGTACTAGGGGAATCTTACAAGATTTTAAGATCCTTCAAGGACGTGATAGGGATGTTGGAGGTGTTAAGATGTATGAAATGTAGTCATATAGGTCTTTAGAATAACATAGCTTTATTGTAATTCCTAAGGATCCTCATTCATAAAGTTTAGTGATCTTTATGTAATCTCGATGACTAGTTAGAATCGTTGGATACCCAAAAGAAGTGGGAAAACCCACTTGTAATTTCTTTTAACCACTTCCAAAAGGGATAAATTGGGTATGTGAATGAGTGATGATGGTTAGGAATATATTTAGGAGTTGGGAGGTTAGAAAGTTAGGGATAAAATGGGTTATAGGTGGTTTGGGTGGTTTAGGTCATTTTGGGTGAGTGAAATAGATTTTACCGATAGTAATGTGTGATTTTAATGGGGGTGAGGACATGGTATATATGATAATAAGATAAGTTTAATATTTTGAGTGAGAATGTGAGTATGGATAAATAATGAAATGTACCAAAAACAAGTGTAATAAAATTAATTAATTAACTCCGGAAGTGGGACATAGATGACTAATGGATTTAATATTATTCTTGAACATTGGGAAGAGGGTAGAAATAATAAAGGGGGTCATTTTAATGAATGAGATGGGTAATTTTTGGGTTTTGACGATATAATGAAACATTGTAAAATGTTATTAAATGGAAAAAATAATAGTGTAAGAGGTCCAATTTTGTAACGTTGTAAATTTTTGAATGGAAACTAGGAAAACAGTAGATAATTTCATGTTTTTGAGATTGGTCATATAGATGTGGAGAAATGATATAAGAGGACAAGAACCATGCCCCCAAAATCATTTGCTTGTGAATCAATTATAATAGTGTAGGTAAGAAGTGTTTAAATACTCCCACACCTGTATAATTCTTTGAACCGAGTAAAAGGTATTTGAGACTATGTAGAAATGTTGTAGATAGCTAATAGAATTTGTGAGAATGGAAAACTATATATGAGATGCCCCTTTCTAGGAACATATGGTATGTTCAAAACTATAGTATAGCTCTTACATTCTCTTAAAATATTGAATTATGTTAGAATTTTTCAATTTCGGGTGTTTGTATATAGTTTTGAGGATCTATGCCATATAAAAAATATGATACTGTATTATATGGTTTATTCATGGAGGTAGGAAATATCTTGATGATTTTTTTAAATTTTTAAGTATATTGATGAGTGTTGGACCCCCGAACTATGCTAAGTGTAGAGGTGTGAGAGTTTTTAATGCGCAAAAGGGAGGCATAGAGGTATGTGAAAAATTAGAATAGGTACGTACGCAGAGGCTCATGCCCAACCTTAAAACCTTTGGGACTTAATGTATTTTGAGCCACGAGATGCAATTGGAAGATGAACGGTTGGAGTGGTGGTCAAGAATTTTTGGAGATAGGGTTAAAAAATGAAAATTTGGGGTCAAAGAAAAGTATATTTTGAGAGAGGTCACATGCGAAAGAAGATAAAGTTTCATTCAAGGTGGAACCTAATAACATGATACAAATCTAATGTTAATTATAGATGATATATTAATAGGAAAATATTACATGATTTACGAAGTTACTTTTGTAAGTGGTGAATGGATATTTTGAGCATGCATCCTATTCGATAGTGTATAGGTGGTGAAGGGAAAGTCCCCACTACTATATATATGTATTGATTTACACGGTTTTGGAGAGTGAGTGAGATCGATGTATGTGTTAGATTTATCTTTTGTTGGTTTATGATTGCGCATAGATTATGATAATGTTATTTACATGTATTCAAACATTGGTTTGTGATGAAGTAATATAATGGATATTTGTGGATGGATATTGATTGTTGATGTTACTTCTCATGACTATTGTATGGTAAATCTGATCTTGATCCTTGTTTGATTTATTATGCACTATGGTTGTGAGATGATTTTTTTATGCTTTTACTTTAATTACTTATGGTTATGGAATATATAAATTATCATGATAACATCTTGACAAGGATGGTATAAAAAGAGGGACTTGGTACCTTTGCATGCTTTGGGTGAGCGCTCATATTTGTCTGAGTGATGTGCCAACGCGTCTAGGGTTTTGAGAAAGAAATAAAGACTACATTTTGGTTCCTTTACTGGGACCTCTTTTCAAGCTATTTCAAGGATGTTTTATGATGAAGATATATTAGTTGAATTTGGAAAACATTGAGAGTTGGGTTATGGACTTAGAAGACCAGTTTTCTCATAGATATAGTAATGGACCTAATTTCAATGCTTGTGCATGGGTTGAAGAACATATGTATCATGAAATATATGAGAAGTTATTTTGTTGTTTGATGCACCATCTAGATCATCTATCTCTTAATGAGAATATTAAGTTCATGCCCATCCCTTAAACCCCACAAGCCTTCATAATCCATGCTCTTGGTTTCTCTAGAAAGCTTTGATCCTTTCTCTGGTGTTTATAATTTCCTTGTGTTTACATACATGCATTAGTTATCTTTTTAGTTCTCACGACAACATATTACATACCTCGAATGAGATATTATCAAATCCTATTACCTTGGAGCATGTATCATTAACCATGATATTCAAATGATCTATCTTACCCCTACATATCAGATCTCAGTCCCAAGTATTATGACATCAAGAATATTATATTCTTAACTTTGCATGAGTTATATATTGAAGAAACATGAGAGAGGTTACATTACCATTGTAGTTCCAAATACATCCAATATACCATTATAATCCCTATTCCACATGTACGCAACTAAGGATCATTAATTGAAATCATGCAATATCATTACCTATACTGTTCTAACTATAGTTCAGATTTGAGCTCTTGAGACCATAACATATATATCCTTAGGTGCATAATAATTATCAAGATAAACTTCACACTATCACCACATGGGGTTACAAAACTCTAGGATTCATTCTCTAAATGACTATAATAATTTTAATCTTAACAAACAATCACTCAAATGATTTCTTACTCCATAACCATATATACCATGTATGCACTCCTCCCTTGCATGGTATACAGTAAGATCATATTAAACATAGGGTTATGGAATCATTCACACATGTTTAAATATGATAGATGCATCAGTTAAAAGGATTAGATCCACCCATGGTTAATCAAGTATTTTTTCTTTATTTTCCCTAGTACTCTGCCCTAGGCTCCTCTTATAACCTCATCAATGGAAATTCTCGAACTATCTTTCTATGTGAGTTCTCTCTCGGGAATTAGAATCAATTTGAGACCCCATTTTAATCTTATTAGATGCATACAAAATTTTAAATCCTAAAATTTTTCCTATCATTCCCAGCTATACATATCTCTCCATTTAATTCTTCTTCATTTACTACTGAAATTCTACCTCTTATAGACGGTGAGATTATAGTTGACAAAGAATACATGATTTCACCAGGGAAACATCACGAGAAGACTAATAATATGCTAATGCATTATCAAGTCCAGTACTACACTTTGAAACATGATAAATTATCAAACTTTGCATCAATTACCGCTTATTTCTCGTTTCTTTGCATTTTCTCCATAATGCCCAAAATTTCTGTCATTAACTACTCTTTCTTCATGTGCCCATTCTTCCTAAAAAAATTTGGGATAATTTGTGATAATATGGAAGAGATAATTACAAATTTTGGGTGACTTTTATCATTTAGAAATGGAGTTATCAATTTCCCTAGTTTAGGGCAGTTTGTATAAAAACACTTACAAAACTCTTAATACTCAATATCGAGAACCCAAGTAAATGTCCTTTGATTTGTGATCAATTTCTCCTCCTCCTTCATATGAAAATAGATAGATTTGATGAAAATTTAATATATGGAATATTTCATATACACTGTCCTATCACACTCACTATCAAAATTATTCAAATCATGCAACCCAGACAATATTAACTCACAAAACCATACATTATACAGAGTGAACCCTGAATACATGAAAGGAAGAAGATTTAAAGCACTTTTATGTTCATAGAACTAAAATAAATTACATTTCATGAATGAAATATAGTCTTACACCATGATTATTCATACAAATTCTTCACACTCACAAACTATACTGCTCCTCCATACCAAGAGTCTTCTTTCTCTTCTCCTCTAGACTTGATGCTCGATTCTCTTCCTTATCAATAGATTCATTTGTTATCTCTTTTCTTATTTTTTTGTCAAATATCCATGATTTTAGTGATATTCCATCACTTAGGCTTGAGAATAGGAACCACTTCCCTGTTTTGACCTCTTGATAACTATGCAACTAATTAAGGAGTTTTTATTCCTCTTCCTACATAGCTATGACAACTCACATCTACCTATCATCCCACCTCTATCTTTTACACTCTCATATAATGATAAAATCCATTACAACTTACAAATTCAAACTTTGACATTTGGAGGGAAGACTATAATAAAAAATATTAAGTATTTGCACACTATAATAAATTTATTTTAAACATGTTCATAACCTCAATGCCTTATGAAGATGCTCCTCCATTATGTTTTCTTATAGAGTTTTACGAGTGGTGGTAGCATATGCATCAAAGTAGAATTGGAAGTATAGAACAATTTTTTGACACAAGAAGATTACGGACTCAGTATGATTATGATATGACTCGAACATGCGTTGTAAATCATTAGTGGAGTGGTGTTTGTACGATTACACATTAGAGTATTTGGTTTCTACTTTTTCATGTTTGGAGGTTCTTTGAGTTTTAGTTCTTACGTGAACCCAAAGGATCTTGTTTTCATGCTATTCATTTAGTAATTAAGATCTTGTTGGTGACTCGAATTTAGATGAATGACCTATAGCTAGTTAAACCTCCACCATGCGTAGGGGTAAGAGCAGGTGCAGTGAAAGATGGAAGAACTTATGATAGAAAAGGAAAGAGAGGAAAGACAACTTGAGTATAATGAAGCTTGGCATTGAGGATTCTATGGATTTTTGGAGATAGGTGATGCGTGAAGTATTTGAGGTTCATGTAGAGGATGTGTAACCTTAACAGATCGATAATCCACCATTTAGGAAAGGTGGAAGAGAATCTCCTTTAGTTTTAGATGATATTTCATCGAAAGAATAATGAATAAGGACCATATGCACACATCTAATCCCACCGGCATGCTTTCCCTTATGCTCAGTGTTCCAGTTCTGAAATAGTTATTGAGAAACATGATAGTGTTGGTGATATAAAAGTGACATGTAGATATAATTTTCCTTTGAATACATAAGTACATCAGAAAACATCTATGGCATCATAGGTGATAACATCTTTTCTTTTTAGAGGAATGATTAGAGGAGTATTTTCTAGCACATCATCAAGATAGAATATGGGTGTGCAGAAAATTGGTAATACATCTGGAAGTAATATAACTTCATAGACTGTGGGAGTTCAATTTAGTACAACAATTGGAACATAGAGTAGCTCATCCTCTGGTCTAGTGCTTGATATAGGGGGTGGATAGAGAGGATCAGGAGGTTTGGGATCTAGTGGATCTGGTGGTTCTAGAGGTGGAGGGAATACTAGAGGTAATATAGGTTCTGGATCTGGTGGGCATGGTCTACACCAGCCACAACAAGTCTATTATGAGATATCTCTTTTCCTACCAAAGTACAGAGGCATTAAGGATGTAGTGGAACATATGCACATGTGTGAGATACTATGGCATGATAAGGGAATCATAGCTCCAGAGTGTAAGGCAAGATAGTTTTCTTCTTCTTTGCAAGGACATGCACATAGTTGGTTTAAGAAGTATGATCCGAATGAGAATACTATACATTACAATGCGTCATGTCACATTTCTTGAATAAGTTTCATATACCTGAATTTTAATAGAAAAACATCAGCGCACTAAAGGAGATTAAGTAGGGCATGGCTGAGAGCATAAGGGAGTATGATGTATGCTTTAAAACTTTTCTATCAAAGTTGTCTTATGATATTCACCCTATCAAACATGCACAGTGGTTTGTATGTGGTTTGATCACAACTTTTAGAAGGTACTCTCTCATCGAGACATTTACATATCTGCGCATGAGGCTTTGTAGACATTGGAGTTAGCCGATTCTTGGAGGTGCAGATTGCATCTATCGTGAAACAGTTGGAGGAAATATCAGCCAATTTGGATCATGAGACACATAATGGAATATGGTGTACAGATTATGAGGTTGAAGGCCATACTAAGGATAGCTGCCCTCATAAATTAGTGCATTCCATGTTTCGGATTGTGAAAACTATCATTTGGATCATGATTCAAGTAGGTGCACTTTATTGCAACGCACGATTCATAAGAATGTATCCTATTATTGTAAGATTTCTAAATTCCACACTCGTGATACGGAGAATTATATACTAATTGATCAGATCCATGATGCTATTGAAATTGGTGTGAGCTAGAGTAGCATTTCAAATAATTCAAATGAGCACAAAGGAATTCATCATGAAGGTGGTAGAGGTAGAGGTTACCATGGAGGATAAAAAGGAAATGGTTGTGGTGGTGGAAGAACTGACTTCCCTCGTGAAACCTATTTTACATGGGGATCCCTTGATCATTATAGTTGCAAGTTCCCTCAGAACGTAGTATGCTCATGGTGTGGGAAAACAATAAGTTTTAAGAATGTCTTGAGTTATATGAGCACATGAGTAAGAACTATAAGAATAATGATAAGGGCACGAGATATGATTAAAGTGCAACACACCATAGAAGACTAGTGGATGCCTAAGATTATGCCTGATCCTTATATGCTTCCTGTGTTAGTGAATACATGTGTTGAGGTTGCGCATGCTCATGAGATCCTGAAGCAAAAACCTGTTATTAAAAATTAAGAGGTGATAAATGGAAAATACCCAAATCCTACCCACCAGAAATAGGTATAATAAGATATTATGGAGGTTATTAGAAACTTATAGGGTGAGATACAATGCTTGAAGGAGCATTCATGAAATATGGAGAATGTAAAGGTAGTTGAGCTTCCTCATAAATATGTTGATGACTTGAACGAGGTTTGTAAGATGTTGTGCTAGGAGAATATTATTCCATTGTTAGGGGAATGGTCAAGGGAGAAGATACCACACATTGAATCGAGCACGAGATACATACATTGCATGTAAACTTACCCCCTCACAGTCTTGAGTATGATAAAGAAATAAATTTGAATGTAGTTATTAATGGGTGGCTATTGAGTAACATATTGATTGATATAGGTACAAAAGTGAATGTACTCACTTTGGATGCATGGAATCAGATGGGGAGACCACCGTTACAACCCTCTTTGAATGTGTTGTATATGGTGAACAGGACTAGAGCCATGCCCATTAGAGTATTGAAGGATGTCATTATTACTATACAAGGGGCTAAGTTTATTGGGGACTTTGAGGTCTTGGCGCTTGTTGGAGTAAATAGTTTTCAACATTTCTTGGGTTCCCTTGGTGTTACAAGAATAATTCTAATATGTTCTTTAATAAATTTTATATTAGTTTTGAGAACAAGGAGGAGTGCGTAATTATTACTTTGATATATGGGAAGGCTACACCATATGTAGAACCCTTGAGTGAAGAGGATTTGAATAGGATATATGCATGTATAATTAAGGATCCTAAAGTGCTAGAGCTGTCTAAGGAAGGTGTTATTCATTGGGATGATGCTCAGTCTATGAGTGATACGAGATCATATTTCCTATGATAACCGGGTGCATGGAATGTATGAAATGGTTGAGAAAGAGATCAAGAATATAGTTAATTGCGTGATGAGGCTGCATGTAGTTTGGCACATGAGTCATAATCAGTACCTCGGTACATTGGTGAAGGAAACCTAATGTATTTCGCACGCCATGGAAGCCTAGTGGAACGATGAGGGTGAAAGAAGAAATATTCTAATTTATACCTTGTGCGATACAACAACACGTTGGTGGAATACACACAAAGATAGCCTATTGGAATATCGAGAGGTGAGAATCACCTTTTCTATTCGGTTTCTAAGGAACAATGTAACTTCATGGATATGTGAATTCAATGGGAAGGATTATGCTTTGCACCACATTCAAAAGTGTGAGAGAGTTTGGAAAGAGGGGCAGGAGGCCTTTCCACCATCACTCCGAGTACATAGGTTCTATGCCAATCTAAGAGGATGCGTGTGAACATCGTATGTTCATGCGAGAACTAACTAGGGAAATAGTTAATTGGTAGGAGATGATCTCAAGTATGATTCAAATCATGGACTATTTTTATACTAAACCTTTGGTGAATGAAGAAACTTAATTTGGGAGATAGTGAAAAGGCTGAGGAAATCCTATTAGATATGTTTGGAGAGTTAGATTTGGAGGCGTGCTTTGAAGAAGAAGAGACATATGAGGAACAACTTGGGTGCGTTTGGCTGGAAAAAGAGAAGGGTAAGCTAGTTTACATGATTGATGATGAAGAAGTAGAGAATTTGGATGTTGATCACACTATAGGTACACGTGAGGTCTTAGATAGTGTTGATGAGAAGGAAAACACTTAGCGTGAGCCAATGAAAATGAAGAAGGTCAAAATTGGGATAGATATGAGAACCTAATGAAGCTAATATTTGTGACTATTGGTCTGAACAAGAGGTGGCTAAGATTATTGATTTGCTGCATGAATTCCAAGACTTATTTCCATAAGGTTATCATGTGTTTAAGGGATTATATCACTCTTTGGGCAAGATGAGGAAAAAGTTTTTTTTATTTTATTGGTAAATGCTTTTGACCGGAGCTATGAACCGGTGGGGAGAGGGACCACAACCCTATAAACATGAAGTAGAAGAAGAAGAAGAAGAAGGAGAAAGATGAAAGAGGAAGAGGAAAAGAAGAGCTAAAAAACTGAGAGAGGAAGAGAACGTAGGGACAAGTGGAAGCTAACGCGTAGCGAAGGAAAAAGGCTACAACAATTAGCCCGAAGAGTGACCAGCCCGCGAGGAGGCCGCATGCAGCAGGAAGTTGAAGGCATGGAGAGCGTGGTCCTTGAGGGCATTCAACTGATCAACATTTTGTATGGAGAGGAAACAAGATGAGGAAAAAGTTAAAGGAAGGTACACACCCGGTTAGGAAGAGGCCTTAAAGGATGAATCCTAATCTGCACGTCAAAGTCAAGGAAGAGATTGATAAGATGATGAAATCTATAATCAATTAGCCCATTGAGGAGTCAGAGTGGGTTAGCCCTATGGTGATAAGTATCTAAGAAATATGGTAGGATAAGGATTTGTGTGGACTATAGAGAGTTGAATGTTGCTTATGTAATAGACCCTTTTCCCACACCTTTTACTGAGGAGATCTTGAAATTAATTATAGGGAATGTGATTTACTCTTTCACTAATGGATTCTCTGGTTATCATCAAGTGTGGATTGCTAAAGAAGACTAAGAAAAGAAAAATTTCACCACTGAGTGGGGAAGTTTTGCATATACAGTTATGCCCTTTGGGTTGAAGAATGCACCTACAGTATTTTTGTGCATTGTTGTACAAGCATTTGAGGACTTTATACATAAGTTTTTACATGTTTATTTAGATTATTAGACTGTATATGGGATGGTAAAGGATCACTATGACAATTTGAGACTTATGTTTGAGAGGTGCCGATAGTTGAGCATCTCTCTCAACATTAAGAAGTGTATCTTTATGACACCCTTTGGAACTTTGTTGGGACATATTATATGAAAAAAGGTTTGTTGGTAGATCCTGATAAATTTGCAGTTATCTTGGGTTTGGAGAAGCCTACCAATCAAAAGTGAGGTGTTTTGGGGCACACATATTATTATAGGAAGTTAATTAAGGGATATACTAAGATTACCGCACCCTTGGAAGAATTTTTGAAAAGTAAAGGAAAGTTCTATTTAGATGAGGCGCAACGACTAAAATTTGAGACATTAAAGGAAATACTTACTTCTATGCCCAAACTATGCTTTCCTTCTTGGGACAAACTGTTTCATGTACATGTTGATGCTTTTGGCATGGCCATTGGTGTAGTGTTAGCATAACATGGTGATGGGATTATTGATCATCTTATCTCTGTTTCACAAGGGGAAGTTGACCCTAGTTGAGTAGAATTATACAACTACAAAGCGTGAAGCATTGTCCATGATTTACGCATTGCACAAGTTTAAACAATACTTGTTTGTAATTCCCTTTATATTTTATATAAATCACATGGCACTTAAGTACTTGGTTAATAAGCCTATTTTACAGGGGCGCATATGCCGGTGGATTCTCTTATTTTAGGAATTTGAGTTTACCATGGTGGCAAGTAAATGTGAAAGATAAATTGTAGACCTGGATCATTTATCTAGAATTAGATCAAGTGAGGATACATAAATAATTGAGAACACAATGTCGGATGCTCAACTATTTATATTGAACTGCACGTCCTCTGATTTAGAATATATTGTTGTGTTTTTATGTATTGGTGTGGCACCTGAAGGGATGAAGAGCTTAGAGAAGAAACAACTTTCCATACGCATTTTGCCTTACATGTTGATTAGTGGGGATTTATAAAATTTAGTATGTGATGATATTTTGTGCGTATGTACTTGAACATGAGCATAAATATATAATGGAGGAATCCCATGTAGGGATTATAGGAGGAAATAATGTAGGAAATGCTCTTTTGCATGAAAGATTTTACTAGTTGTCCTTTGGTGGGAAACACTATATAAGGATTGTAAAGAGTATGCCAAGGCGTGTGATCATTGTCAACACCTTGGGAAGCCTGGGCATAGGGATGAAATTCCATTGAGACCGATAGGAGTGTAATTTTTTTAGAAATGGGAAATAGAATTTGTGGGTCCTATTTCCCCACCGTGCTTAGGATTGGATCATGCTTTATTATTACATGTATAGATTATCTTATCAGGTGGGAAGAAATAGCACCTATGAAGGATTACATGACAGCTATAACAACAAGGTTCTTATGGGAGAACATTATCAATAGGTATGGATGTCTGTTGAGCTTGAAAAGTGATAGGGGAACACACTTTTTGAATGAGACTATCAGAATATTATTGGCAGAATTTATGGTGGCACACCATAAGACCACACCCTATCACCCTCGGGCTAATGGTTTCACTAAGGATTTCAACAATATATTAGGACATACATTAACGAAGATCTTTGATGTTGGAAGAAAATACTGGGATGATAAAGTATCTACTATACTTTGGGAATACATGAAAACTTACAAAATATTGAACAAATCCATACCCT
Source organism: Taxus wallichiana var. yunnanensis (assembly GCA_018340775.1). NCBI lineage: Eukaryota > Viridiplantae > Streptophyta > Pinopsida > Cupressales > Taxaceae > Taxus > Taxus wallichiana. Next base: position 313,517,203 of record CM031236.1, read on the forward strand.
TTTAGTTGGTGTTTGGCATGGAGGCTATTTTACCAGTGGAATTTATGTTACCCTCCTTGTGTATTGTGCATGTAAAAGGACTAGATGATGAACAAGAAATGAAGAGCATATATACAAATAGATGCAGTTGGATAAACAAAACACCATCACACGTTAGATCTAGAAGGCAAAAAGGCCAGGAAGAAGGCATGACATAATAGGCATATTAAGAATAAGTAGTTTGAGGTTGGATAAATGGTTCTTCTTTATGACTCCAAGTTTGTGCGCCACCATGGGAAATTTAAGGTGTATTGGTTGGGACCGTATATGGTGACATATCTATCGATTTAGACAATTTTTAGTGATAGGCATTGGATGTCACTTGGTTTCCTAGTTATTTCTATGGGAGTAGGTTTAATACCTACTATAAATAAGTCTCATTCATGTTTGCAATAAGGTAGTATTTCCATTTTGATTAGGTTTTCCTTTAATGCATTTTCTTTATATGTGTTTCTTTTCATTTTTGTCATGCTTTATCAATCTAGTTCAAGTGTTTTTATTCTAATAAGCATGTTTTCACACGTAGTCAATTAATATCTAAGTGAATTCATGCATAAAATACCACACATACTCTTAGTGTGGGGTGGATCAAAGTACAACAATGATAATGGTTAGCCCCCTCGGATATAAGTTGGTTTGGTTGAAGGAATCCTATGGAAGGATGACGCGGAAGTGAAAAGGGGTTTACAAATGTTGTGCATAAGGTGTTATGGAGAAATTGGGTTCATTGAAGACCACGTAAGGAAGATGATCATGAAGTGTAACGTGACATAGGTAGCAACATGAAGAACTACTTGGGATATGGGGCAAAGGTTTTTTAATTTGGCGCATGGAGGCATGGGAGGAGCTCTGTGGCTAAGAAGTAGTATACCACTCCTGAAGGTTACGACTACAAGCACGTGAAGTGAAGTCATGAAAGTGGAAAAAGATGGAAAAAGTACTTTATTGGAAAAATTAACTTAAAAATCATGGGTCGAAGGGACATGCGGGTCATGGAAACGTATAAATAGGTGTCTAGGGTAGTCATTTGGTTCCCTTGCCTTCAAATTTTTTTTTAGCTACCGAGTGAGTGAAGTGTGAAAATATCTAAGTGATGAAGAGAACATATGCACAAGAGGTGCGTGGAGACTATGTGTGAATCGTTGTGAGATGGTGAGTTGGAACCGATAATAGAGCATAGAGGAAGAGGGTTACGTACGTTTGAAGTGGTCAAATTTTACAGAGCTTGGGAATGAGGAAATTTTGTAATACAGAACACCTAAGGCATGTGGTTGTAGAGAAATGACACCAAAGGCACGAAGTTTGAGGAAAAAATGCCTGAGGTTGTGATAGAAGAACCCCAGGAAGATATTTACTTGGAAATGCAGTATTCCCCTAGTGTGCTTAAGGTGGAGATTTGGAAGTCAAAATTTACTAAATGCAAGATCAGTGAGTACAATCACCGAATGAAGGAGGCGAGAAGAAAATGAGGGAATATCTGGAGAAAGTACTTTCGGGAATGGAAAAGGCCGAAATCCCTTGGTCGATGACTCCGTGAGGTAGTAGTTGGAGAAGACCAAAGTGTTACGGTTGTGGGAGCTCCTTTCTTCATGATACCCGCACATCTCTTCCAGTGGATGATGTCACAAGTTTCAAAAGATTTATTGTAATTTCCCGAGAAGGAGAATGAGTCTCACCGCTCAATTAATTAAGCATCTCACGAGTCTTTGAGCAAGGGGAAGACACAAATTTATATTTATGCGTGACAAAAAAAGATAGAAGAAGTAGTTGCAAAATTGTGCTATGAAAAGGGTGGTAGGGAAATGACCATTTTGGATCTGGATGATTCTACATATAGGGATGCCTTGAGATTAGTGATATTAAAATTGGGTGCTTCCGAGTGTTGGAAGAACGTGAATAAGAAATTTATATGTGGCATATAAAATTTTGAAAAGGGCACACTACAACATTGCACAGTTCATCGTGAACGGTATCATTGAAGATGCAAAGTTGTAGAATGAAGAAGGTGCCAAGATCACGTGGGGGTCAATATTACTATTGATCATGTTTTAGGAGATCGGGGTGCCAGACAGACCCGAGGATAATATGTGGGTTTACCCACCAGTACATCCATCCCCCACAAGTATAATTTGTAGGGTACACTTGTGATGACACCATCACAAGCACATATGAGGCACAACATTTCCCACGGTGGTTGGGGAGCAGTGAAATTTGTAGTCATGTAACACTTTAGCCTTACACAGGTTTAGGATGGTGAAAGGGGAGATGGGCCCCTGGTGCAAGCTATCATTTGCATTCTTTGCACGATACCTCAAGTATTCTATCAACTAGATCAAGGATATGCATAAGTTAGCGTTTGATGTAGATAAAGTTGATTCAGACATGCATACATTGTGCATGACATATAGGTACGACTCTAGACCGGTGTACTTAGAGGTATTGGAACCAGATACGTTGGACCTGCACCCTAGGTGAAAGTTACCATTAAGGTATTGATAAGCAGGGTCTTTATACAATTACGACCAAAGAATCAGGGAGGAGTCGAGGTGGAGGTGACAAACTCCACCTTCCCATAGTCTAGAGGGATAGTTTTGCCACCAATACACAAGACGTATGAGGAAGAATCCCCTAAGAAGGAAGAAGGAGATGAAGAAGAGGGAAAACTAGACCATTCAAGGAAGATAATGTACTATTCTTGATGGAGTAGTAGTGGTGTAGGAACCTCATAGTAGGATAATGTAGAGAAAGAGAAAACTAAGCTCGCTTAAGGTTACTGATTGTCTCTAATTCAAAGACAAATTCGAAGAAGAAGAGATGGATTTCACCTCACTAAGAGAGGAGTTAGAACAAGAACTTGAGGAGTAGGAGAAACAACTAAAAGAAAAGGTAGTAGAGAAGACTCAAGAGAAGAAGAAGGCACCGGATGAAGAAGGAAATAAAATCTTGGTGAAGGAAAGTAAACTAACACAGCAAAGGAAAAGGAGAGAAAGAGACTAGTGAAAAAAATTTCATCAAGGAGGACACAAGATTGGGAATGGGTACAAGCACTCCCACTCCCAAGAAGCAACAAGCCAAAAGGAAGGTGAAAAGAAAATGGTGGAACCTAAGGTCACCACATATGGACTACGTGGATGATCCCATGAATGTGTTACATGTGTGATTCTAAAGTATAGTACCTATGGATAAGTTTCATGCATGGGAGTTGTTAGATAAGGATGGAGGAGTGTCAAGGAAAATGAAGATGATAAGCTAAAACCTACACAATCACTCCGAGGAGCCCGAGTTTGAGGTTAACACATACGGTTAGTATGATTCATTTGAATAATAATCCGGTGAAAATTATAAGGTAGTTGAACCAAACCACTTAATAGATGAGTAGGCATGTAACACCTTACACAAAATGGCTTGAGAGGTAGTAAGGATAAATTTGGATTCTAGCACTATTGTTCGCACCTTGGTAGTAGAAAAGAAGGAGAAAGAGCGTGAAGTGGGTAGAATTTGGAAAGGATTATAGGGAAAAAAATAATAACCAAGGAAGAGTATGATAGGGATGGTGCGTATTTAGTGAAAAAAATCCCGAGTAGTTCCCTTCTCTAGTTAGCTAGGCTAGAATGGATTTTAAAGATGAGATGGCTTATCTAGAGAATCTGGTTGGCATGTTATTCTTGGTTAACCTTTAAAGTGGTACGGGGCCATTAGAGGAAGATATTGCAAAATAAAAGGAGAACAATAAGGTTGTTGTTGAAGCAAGGATTACTGAGTTTGGAGGACTTACTCACAAAGATCAAGGAAGCAAGCACGAGAGTAGATATTGGATTCAACAGGTGCCAGAAGTGTGAGCCCTACATTGATGTTAGATTGGTGGATGAAGAAGCTATTATGAAGACTATATATGAAAGGACCTGTTCATGCAAAATCACAACACCCCGAATGGGCTAGGTGTGGAGTGGAGCATCCCAGTGTGATTGCACAACATGGGACCATCTCTCAAGCTGTGGGACTTACACAACTTGAGATGGACCTGTGGAGAAATCCGGTTCTTGCCTCCTAATCTACCTGCCACAAGCTACTCCATTGCAGTAAGAACCTATCCTATCCTAATCTAACCATTCCAAGGGAACACAGAGAGAGAGGGTAAAAGAGCCTACAATAAGCGGTGATACACCAGAAAAGGAAGTGGTTGAATCAAAGACTTCACCACTTGAAGTGGAGAGAGGTGAGCAGAGGAGAGGGTGGACAAGATGCACCACAGACCAGAGATAGATTTCACATAGAATACCACTTCAAAACCCATTAAACATAGCTCCCAGGACCTACAACAAACATCAGAATATGCACAAGTATACCCTACAACGATGAGAGGCAAGGAGAGACAATAAAATAAGAAAAGGATGGATAGATGCATCAAAAAATAGATTTTATTTCTCCAAAAGTTCACACAATACATCGTTAGTGGGAAAGAGGAAAGAGAATGCCATTATAGAGCCATGAAAGGAGGCTTAGACTCCACGTTCTACCCTAAGGAAGAAAGAGAGAGGGGGAAAAAGAGGGAAGATCAACAACCAACCCTTTGAATATGCCCCTTCATTACAATATATAGGAAGAATAAGAGAGAGAAGAGGGAAGAATTAGAATCCTACTTCAACCACCTAGAGATATGCATTGAATCCTACTTTGAAAGCTCAACCACTATCAATCAATGCCTTTCTCAAATCCACCCCAAATCTATCATGTCTGGTTCCGGCGAGATCAAATCGAATCAGATCTAGTAGTTGGAGAAATTGAGCTTTGTATTAATGTCCTGAAAGATGTTTCCCCATTTTTTACCCACTAAAGCCTATTAAGAATTATATTTTATGTTTCCATGGCATAGAGAGTGTTAAGACATTTCCAAAAAGTCTTCTCCCTCCCAAATCTGAGTCTCCAATCAAATGATACGGCCATTTGAATATTTGGATCGCGGGCGTGCAATATTTTAAATATTATTTCCATCTAGGGTCCACGTGGCAGCCTCCACGTGCTCCTTGGGCTTCTTTGTATTTTTCCTGAGTCTCTTTTCTTGGCAGGGCCAAAATTCTGACCCTGGACATGTGGCAGCCTGGTGCTTGTTTGGAAACCCACCCCAAATTTTACCTATGAAATAGCACCATGTTGACACTTGGCTCCCTCTGCTGGCCTGCCTCTACCTTGACTATTCAACCCCGACTCTGTCCCTTTTTGGACTCTGAGACACATGGAAGGCCCATGCTCTTTTGAAAACCCGCTCAGGATTTTACCTTTGAAGGAGCATCATGTTGACACTTGGCACCTTCCACCTGTACTCTATACTTATTTGTTTTGGGCTCACTCTCCTTTTTTACCTCTGTTGACAATTTACTACATGGAGGGTTGGCACAAGTTTGATTCTTTGGCCCGGATCCCACTTTTGAATGTGCGCCGTTAAGACACTTAGTACCCTCCGCTAAGTCAAAGAATTTTCAACATTTGGTGTAAATTTTTAGGGCTCTGGATGTGTGGAAGCTTGGCGCTCATTTGGGTATACCCCTTTGGATTTAATCTTTGGAGGTGCATCATTTGGACACTTGGCTCCCTCTACTATCTCCTCTATACTTAGTCATTTTTGGGCCCGTTTTAAACCATTTGTGAAGCCCGAAGACTTGAATCTTTTCTATTTATTTTCCTTTAAGCCTTTGGTTCTTTTGACACTACTCACCTCCTATCCTGACCCTACTATTCCATTTCCAAGACCTCTTGTAATCTGTTTGCTAGATTTGAAGCACGGGTTCACTCGACAGAGTTATTTCTTGAATTTCTTCTTGCATGGGATCGTTTGATCTTTCACAGGCCTTTCCACTCCATTTTAGAGTTCCTTTGTTGCCCTATTGTAGGATTTAAACGTGAATTCTCTGGCTTCTTCTTGTGTGGGGTCGTGGCTGATCAATTTTTTCGGGGGCAAAATATGGATAATAATTTGGCAACTCGCAGGGGTATCTACCTGCTAGATGAGAGGACTAGTTGCCTTGAAGCATCCATTGGGCATGGAGTCATAATTAATGGCCTAGTACTGACCCTTCTTTCAAAATGGACTCTTTGATTACCCGCTTTTCACTTTTTCCTAACCTTGAGCCTGCCCATGTGTCCGCACTCTCAATTTTCATAAGAGATCTTGAAACAAGGCTTCTGAGAGTAGAAAATTGTTTTGACCCAGGGCTTTCATCTATCCCTGAATGGGCTGTCTTGAAAAATTCTTAAGTTTCTCTGCATTTGTTTTATTTTGAAATTTGCAACTATTACAGGAAACTATGAGTCTTATGTAGAAAGACAAAATCATACATGCCTCAAATGAGACATGAAGAGTGTGCACAAGCACTTCTTCTACTGGAAACAAAGTCTACTCCTAGTCATAAACTAACCAGAGATAAAAGAGGCTAAACAGATATTGTTATAGGGGGAGAAGTAGCTTCCCTTTATCAAGAGAGGCATCCATGCAAATGATTTGACACTAAATATGGATTCCTGTATGAGTGAAAAATTTACTTTAATTCGATCCTCCACCCATATTAGCAAGGTATCAACATTAATGGAAAATACCTCCTCAAGCTGATTTGCATTAGACTCCTGGAGGTGTTGATGGTGACCCATGTTGTTTTCATACTCATCCTCATGCCTTGAAGTAGGTATGATTGTTTTGGATTCTCCCTTGGCTCCAATGAAGCCAAATATCTGATTGGGCAAGGTATGGTCCTTTGAATCTGCCCATGGTTCTAAACTCTAACTCCAAGAATGGAGCCTTCTTGCTGACTCTCATGGATGGATGGTGTGGGAGGAATGATATCCTTATACTCTTTCTCTTCCTCTATAAAGAGGTGTGACTTTTGGAAGATCAAAATCTTCCAACTTTGATTCAAGAGGCATGTTGCAAACTATAGATTGTGCTTGCACACTCTCTTCCATGGAAGCAAGATCTTATGATTGAAGAATTAATGATGGGGGAGAAAAGATTACAATTTCAACTGGCTCCCTCTACTCAAAAAATTCTTTTGAGTCTGGTAGGAAATCAAACTCTTTATTATCCTGATGTAACAAGGTCTCTCCCTTTTGCATGGTGATCTTAAAATCTTCGTTATCTTCACCATATGAAGCTTCATCTTCAAACATGAAGCTAATGAGTTTAGGATCCTCCAAAAGATTATACTTTTGGAGAGGTTGAATGGGAGAGGGGGATGTATTTTCTTGTGCAACCAGATCATGATTTAGTGCCTATGAATTTGTCTTGGTCACCCCCATATGCTCCTTTTTAACTGGGCTTAGAGCTGGTTGTTCTTCTTCCTTCTCTTGTGAAGAACATGGAAGACTCATATCTTCCAACCTTGGTTCCAGAGATACATTGTGAGACATAGGATGCTCTTTATTGAATTCCCTCCTTCATGGAAGCAGGCTCATATGCTTAGAAGATGGATGATGGAAGAGAAAATGATGTGATCTCCATGGCCTTTTCTCCATCAAAGTAATCCTCAAAGTCAGATAGATAATCTGCCTTGTTGTTGTCCTGTTGCATGTGTTCAACCTCCTCCATGGTGTCCCCCTGATCTAAAACTTGATCACCATGGTTTCCCTCTTTCTTAAACATGAAATTTGAAAGATCAAACTCTTCTTCAACATCGAGCTCGAAGGGGATGAAGTGGGAGGAAGAAGCGAAGGTTCTTTCGTAGCTTGCTCCACACTTGGGGCCTCTCGAAACTATATGGTCCTCCTCCTCTCTGCTGCAAATTCAACCTCGGCCACCACTTTCTCTTCAACCTTGACCTCCTCTTAGGGTTCATTTTAAGAGAGCTTTTGGAAATCGGAGGTGAAAAATACCGCGAATAACCCCAGCAACCGGTTTCACGGGAAGGTGAATTTTTGGGGTTGTATGAAAAATTTCGCTTGATTTTCAAGTGATGTGACAAGGTTGCAAAAATGCAATGGGAGATTTCTTTGTGATGTGCATCAATAGACCTCATTGACGCATGTCAACAACCTTGTGACGCACGCGTTAATGAGGGTACTGCTCGAATCTCCTATCACGCATCTGTATCCTCCGCCCTCTACTTGCGCATCAAAAAAATCTCCATGTCACACGTCAAAAAACTCTTTATCATGCGTCTGCTATGTGTCAATATCTATAGTACCTCCTTGTCACGTGTCAAATATCCATCAGTGTCGCGCATCAACAAATAACCCCATTGTTACGCGTCTGTAAACCCTCCTTGTTGTGCATCAATAACTTACACCCTTGTCATGCGTTTGCAATATGGGATATATCATATTGTTGACACAATGTGCAAAGAGAAGTGTTCTACCCGGTGAATAATCTAGGATTATATAGGGGATATTTTTCAAGGGTAGGCAAAGCTAACCCCTAAAAAAATTAATGTGTAATTTTAGGTGAACAGTCATTGACCGCGCTGAGAAAATTCACCTTTTCAAAATTTTCAAAAATGGAATATACGCCATGTTACGAATATTTGCCACTAAAATTTTCCTTACCTCCTCTATTGGCTTGACAATCAAGGTGATATTTTTAAACCCAAATTTAGCAGCCCAACTCATCGTATCATTGTCTATTATTTCTTTCTCATTGGGCTCCACTTGTTGTCCTTGACTCGCATTCTCGAGTATCTTCCCAACATGGACTTGGGAAAGCAAAAGGAGTGGAAGGTAGGGGTTCGACCAGCTTTGCAATTGTTTGTGGTGGGGAGGGAGTGCTAACTCATCCATACAACATAGGATTAGAGATAAAAAGAGAAAATAACATGCAAGCATTATAACTTTGACAAAAACATAAAAACTAACATGTATACTACTCTCTACTCCATGAAAGCTTAATGAAAGTGAACCTAGTTAGATTCAGCAATCAAATTGTGTGATTAGTTGTTTTCCTTAGGAGTGGATGGATGCAAGATGGGGGAGCTCTTAACAATGGAGTATGGCCAAGATCCAAATGTTCTATAGCTTAAAGCTATCACAAATGGTTTCTAATGCCTTTCTAAAGTGCTTGAGAGAGGACTTGTGAGTAAAGTTGTAAGTTTGAATGGGTAGGCTTAGCCTTGTATTTATAGTTTTCCACTTGGGAGAGTTTGAATTTGGGTGCATGTGGGACTAAAGCTCAAAAATCACTTTTAGATTAGATTAGGATAAACATGCTTTAGGCTTAGTTAAGCTAGGATTAGGCTAGTTAAACTTGATTAGCAAGTGATTAGAGACTCATTGAGAGTTGGGAGGGGTCTGGATAACCAATTGTGACTGATAGATAGCCTACGAAGCCAATAGAAGTGGTCTAGAGAGAACTAGGGAGGTTTTGAATGGTGAAAGGAGGAATGTTTAGCTAATAAGAGAGATATTAGCCAAATAAGTTGATTATAGGAGGAATACGACCGAAAGAGTGTCGTGAATGGGCATCCGAGAGATGGAGCAAAGTATGGGGATTTAACGAAGTGTCGTTAATTGATTGGATTGGATGAAATGCTAAGTGTAAGCATATTTTAGGTGTCTACATTTTCCCCTCTTTGGGGTGATGTAAGTGACATCACTTCAAAGAAAGTAGACAAGCATAAACAAGTAGAAAATCTTGAAGGGATAGAAGAAAAATGAGAATAATGAAGGATGCCCCCTCGATTGGCGATGGGGTGATAGAAGAACTCGATCGACTATCGAAAAGATGACAAAAAGATAATAGAAGAAATGATAATGTGAAGAAGAAGAAAAGAAAGGGGATATAGAAGAAAAGGAGTATGAGAAAGGGGAATGAGCTAACATCCATCTAGTGCCTTTTAAACAACTTTATTTTTCATCATATTGCTAAAGATCTTCATCATCGGTCCTTATTAAAAAGAATGAACAAAAGTGTAGTATGACATGAAAAGCCATATACGAACAAATGTCCATTGCTAAAAAAACCAACTCCATGCAACATACAAAATGCAATGCAATACGAGAAAGTAAAATATGTAACTCCATGCAACATACATAATGCAATGCAATATGAGAAAGTAAACAAGCTAAACCTAACAGAGAAACATAATGTAATGTTTTTGTTATCAAGCTTCAATTCCAACCTATTGAATTAATGACAAGGGTTAATGATGGTGCCCCAAGCAAGGATACATGCAAAGGGAAAATGGAGGACACTTTGGTCCGATGAAAAAGCAATGTGCACTATGAAACAAGTACCAAGCAACTCATTGTGCCCCAGAGTATAGACGAAGTAAGCAACCTAACTTTTGTTGATGGAGGTAGATCAAGATGATCCGTGAGTCACGCACATGGACAAGTGAGAACCAAAGAGTGATGTTTTGTAGGATGATTTTCAATTTTTAAGTTTTTTAAACATATTTGAATGTTTTGATTTTTCTAACATATTTGAATGTTTTTTTTTGATTTTTCTAACATATTTGAATTTTTTTATTTTTCTAACATATTTGAATGTTTTTTGATTTTTTTCTAAAATTTGAATTTTTGAAACTATGTATAGGAAGACAAGGAAGCATGGATGCCCCTAGCGATAGATGGGATGTACAAGGGCATAAGGCCATGTGCGTATGAGAAAGGTGAAGATGTAAAAATGCCCCAATGATTAGGTGGGAGTATTCAAAGGAAAACTCTTCATAGGTAGAAGTGGGACCCAAGGCCATTATGGATAGGTTCAACATGATGATGAACATAAACCAATGAAGTGTTGGGAAGAAGCAAGGATGCCCCCAACGTAAGTTGGCCTAAAAGCACATGATAGAAAGGAAGGAGAAGATTTTTTTTGTGAAAGGGGACAAAGGTGTCCAAAACATGGAAAAAAGGTAATCTTATACACATGGATGTTTTGAATGAAGTAGAAGAATGATGTGAATGATATGAATGTAGCTTAGAAGCCTCACGATGAAGAAGTGATTAGCCAAAGGCACAAATCGTGAGATGAGATATGGACTAGAGTAAGAGTTTGAACAAGGTCCAAAAAGACACTTGGTAACATACTAATCCTATTTACTCATAGAGATCTAGTGTGTGCATGTGGAATTTATTACCTCTTGAAGGGAAGATTTAATAGAAAACAAGTGAAGACACCCTAGCCAATGTGTAGGAATGATTGATTTTGAAAGGTGATTTTGTGAATGGATGGTGGAAGGATAGCCATACATTGCTCCGCTACTAGCCAAGCATCCATAGCCCCGACGGAGATGTATTTGATTCTAATCACAACATTTTCTCTACTGGCAATCAGGCATCCATAGCCCCGATAGAGATTATTGGAAATACCCAAGAGAGAGTTATATATCAATTTGCTTTTGCTTTGTAGCTTTTAGCTTTTGATTTTGATTGATTTTGATTCTTTTGCTTTCTGAAAACTTATTTCAGATCTCTTGTTTGACAAGGGTTTAAGAACCACAGATGGCTTGATGGAAGGAGGTGGAAGTGATTGTGATGATGACATTGGCTAGTGTCAACAAATATGTCCAAAATTTCTTCGCAACAAGTTTATTAGATGGTGAATGTGATAGGATCTCTAAGAGGTCAGTCGTTCTTTAATTTACCAAGGTGATAAAAGACCAGGGTCAAATGGATACCATAGAGATAAATGTCACAAAATGCATGTGAATAAGCTAACCAAAACATCACCAAAGGGATGAAAATGGTAGGGAGACTTAGAAAAAATAGCAAGGAAGGGAAGAAAGAAACATCCATGTGTACACAATACCTGATTGCAATGTTTGATCTTTGTACCTTTGATTTTTGTTGTGTTTTCTCAATGTTTTTGTATTTTTGAATTGTTTTTTATTTTTAGATTTTTGATAGTTTTAAGAGGTTGGGACTAACAAAGTCACTCTATGTGGTAAGATCCAACAACAATGTTTGTGACTTCCTTAATAAGGGAGACTAGGCATGTTTGTTTATCAAGAGTGATATTATCCCCGATCTCGATGATTGAGGTGAGTTCACACTCAATAAATGACTGTGATTTGTTTTGAAACATGGATTTTCATATGGGAGATTTAATTCCCCATCCAGAGGTTTATGCACTTTGTGCCATACTTGATGGTTATGTTGATGTGCATTCTTGAATCATGCTTGATTTAGAATTTTGAGATTGTTTGATTTGTTGGGAGCTATAGAGCTCTTTACAGTTTTGATCTGAGCTTGATTAAGAAACTATTTGGGTTTCTTATAAGCTAACGCGTGACTTTTTTGATCCCGAGAAGGAGAAGAAAGTGAACGTGGACATTTATAACTGATGTGAGAAATGACCATGGGCTTGCCACAACCATTGATAGAAGAAATATGTGATGGATGAAAAGGATATGGTCCAAGAATTGAAGAAGAGGGGCTACTGGGAGGTGAGCTACTGATAGAAGATGATGAAGGGCTTCCAGGATGTGGCCCAAGAATAGAAGAAGAAGGGCTACTAGGATGTGACCCATAGATAGAAGATGAAGGGCTACTAGGATGTGGCCCAAGAATAGAAGAAGAAGGGCTACTAGGATGTGACCCATAGATGTAAGATAATGGGCTACTAGGATGTGGCCCAAGAATAGAAGATGATGGACTACCCGGGGTGATCCATACCTAGAAGACAAGGGGCTAGTTGGGCATGCCCCAAGAATAGAAGATAGTGGACTACTCAAAAATGTCCCACAAATAGCAGAGGAGGGCTACTAGAAGGTGACCCACACCTAGATGAAGATGAAGGGCTACTTGGCATTGACCCCATAAGAGATTGTGATTGAGGAATTATGATAGACAAGGAGTGATTGGGTGATGAGAAGATAGGCCATGGATCAATGTAAGACCTAGGAGTTTCCTCACTTAATGAAGAATGTGAAGATGGAAGAATAAGAGGAGGATCAAGTTGCATGATTTGAGGCTCTTCCTCTATTTCTTGATAAAAGGAATCAACATTTTTCTCAGAATATGCGGGCGCATCGAAGTCTAAAGAGAATCCTTTCTCGTAATATTCTAAAGGAATATCTTCATGTGCCCCTATAAATGCCCTGATTGTTTCTTCATTCTCAAAGAGGTCAATCGGTATGAGTTTGTTGATCGACCACTAGGGGTTGATTGGAAGAAAGAGGTTCACTTGGTGTGGAAGACTTAGAAGATGTTTGATGATGATTGATAGAAGAAGATGATGAGAGATGAAGAAGATGTGTAGCTAGATGTCTCAGGAGTAGAAGAAGGTGGTGTGGACCTACCTATATGATGGTATATCATCTGTAAACTAGTAGGATTAAGTCCAAAGTCTATAGATTGTGATGCATGGGTGATTCAGATGTTTGACTCGAAGGACTTTGAGTCACATGAATCTTCAAAGAAGGAAGATTTATTGGGGGTGATTGATGAAGAAGGTCCTATGAAGAAGGGGAGGACCGTGATTCAAGAATCACATCGGATGAATAATAACAAGGGTCCTGTGCAAAGAAAGAGAGGACCATGATTCAAGAATTGTATTAGATGTTTGATTGGAGGGATTTGGAGTCACATGTATCTTTAAAGGAAGAAGACGTTGTTGAGGTGACTGATAAAAGGGGTCCTATGAAGAAAGGGAGGACCATGATGTAGGAGTCATATTAAATGTATGATGAACTGAAGATAGGGAGGACCATGACATAGGAGTCGCATTAGATGACTTAGGAGTCAAATTAGATGAATCGAATAGTAGTTTGGATCTGAATCATCAGAAGAGTTAGAGGAAATATTTGGATTGGAATCCTCAGAAGAAGAGGAAATGTTTGGATTAGAATTAGAAGAAGAGTGGGGGGAACTCGAATAATAATTTGGATCAAAAGCATCCAAATCATACCACCGACTATGAGATGAAGGTGGGGAATGAGTTACCCGAATGGGACTTCTAGCATGAAGAACCAAATGAGGTTTAGTCATGATGGGCATCCTTTGATGTGAACGCCAAAAATTGAATTCCTTATTGTCGTAAGAATGAGGAACTGCATGATAATCAGTCATTGTTGGCGTCATTTTAATCTCAAATATCTAGGCCTAGATAGTGTGATAAAACTTCTTCAAAGTGAAGAAGGTGTTATGTCCATCTGGGAAGCATAACAACAACCAACTAGACATTTCGTAAGTACGGAGATGCGTGTGTGATTTTCGAAGGGGGTCTAAGGAAAATAAACATCGTGATGATGCAATCTCAATGAGATCAAAAGGGATTTCCTAGAAAATGATTTATCTAGATGAATAATCACAAGGAACAATCATGCAAGTGTGAAACACAAAGCCAATCAACAAGGAACTACTCCCTATGTAAAATGTGTGTGCAAAATGATAATTCGATGCAAAGATGATCAACACAATGTAAATATTTACGTCAAGCTCGAAATGAACAAGGCGTAAATATTAACAAAGGGTAGATGTGACTCCCAATCAAAGGATACCATGACAAGTTCAACAACCAACAAGACCTAAATGTTAAAGGGTGGGGTTTACAAATGTAAGCCAGGTAACCACACCAATTGGACACGTCTATCAAGCTTCATGGAGAAGTGAGATATTAGTGTCAAAGTGGTATCAAAATGACGCAAACAAAGTAAGCGACACCTTTCAAGATTTAGGACAATGTTTGAAATCAAACTAAGTCAAAGTATACTAAGGATGTGTTAAAATGTGGGCAGCGTAATGCCACAATGCGGAAACTTAGATCATGTTTACGAGAAACATGACATAAGTATCTTAATTATGTCGAGACAATGCAAAATGAGGTAACATGTCAAAGGGAGATAAAATGATGAATCAATCCTAACTATGATGACGATCCTGACGTGGGTATCAAGATCACAAAGGCTACCAATGATATAAATACGCCTCCGCACACTTTAGATGTTTAACTTACCCAGCCGCAAACATGGATGGGCGTAAATGGACAAAAAAGTGGCAGAAGCAATCGATTGGTAACACAAAGGTAGTCACCCTTCCTTTGATCAACAAAGTGTCAAAAGAAGGTGAAGGAGGTAGATCAAAATGGGGGTGAAAAATGTTGGCTTTACTTTGGCAGAGTTTCACCTTACCTTAAGGTAAGTGAAGAACTAGGCCAGAGTAACGCGTCACACGTTTCATGATGAAAATGATGGCTCACAACTCAACAGTTTTTAGAATGGTCAAAGTGGGCTCCTGGCCAAAGTATATTTTCCTAGGTGGTTCTCTCATCCTAGGTGCTACAAAGATTATCCACGAGTGGGATGATTTACCCAAAAATTCACACTGACTAGTTTGGGAGTATCTCGACTTTTCCCCCTTCAAGCACAAGTGGGCATCAGATGCATCCAATTGTGTACTTAAAAGGGTCATGTAGGGACAACTTGTAACTCTATCTCACAAAGGAATTACTAGTCAGATAGGTAGTGTGGAGCACTTCCCATTTCATCCACAAGGTTCCCTCTTGCGTGGACTACTTTGGGGTTCCTGGAACCACCCCCATTGTTGTAGCTTAAGGCATTATGCCAAAGGGTTATGTTCTAGTTGAGCGGAGAGGGACGTACCCTTTTCGAAACCTATAATACAATGTTTTGAATATGTTGTTTGTTTTATCTTTTTAATTAGATGTGGTTTGCTCAAACACCATTTGGCAACCTGTATAACAACTGTATTAGTAGTTTTCTGAATTTTGTTTTGATTCCTCCATTCTTTGGCAAGCAATGGTGTTTTGGTCCTGTATGATGATTTTTAGTAGTTTTCCATCAAAAGAGAAGGCATCATTTCTGATTCTCTAGATCATCCAAGGACGCAAGAGAAGAGCATACGTGATTGTCTTCAAAAATCCAAAAAGATATCAAAATGGAAAAATACTTTTAATTCAACTATGCCAAGTTTAGCCAATTTCCACTCAAATATTCCTAACAACCTCAAAGCATCAAAAGGACTTAAGAATCAATTTTCTGATTCCCAAGATCACCTAAAAGGTGTGAGGGAAGAGCATACATGACTTTAATCTCATGATTAAACATGCAATGTTTATTAACCTTTTAAACAAGTCAAATCACCATCAAACATGTAAAAACACCCTACAAAATAGAAGTTAGATTCAAAATAAAACTTGCAAGGTGTTAGAACATCAAAGACCAAATTTTCCAAAGCATTTAGACATGTTAGAAATGAGTAGTTTAATAAAAATGAAAACCTTAAATTTTTGGTAACTTAAAACCCCAAATTTATGTTTCCATTGTTTAGTTCACTTCAATACCTTTCCAACGCAACAAAAATGGAGTCATTTTGAGTTCGGGAGCAAAAGTTATGGCCTTGGAAGATTGCTAATGACTGTGCCACCTAGTTAGTGTACTTTTTGTGCCCCTTTTTGTGTGCCCTTTTTGGTGCCTCTATGTAAAAAAAACACAGTGAGAGTTGTACCTGCATGCACAGAATGGTGTGTGCCCCCTTTCCTATAGGTGGCTAAAAAACACGTGATTTTTCAAAAATATCAAAATTTTATCGATTTGGTTCAATTTTTGGCAGCACTTCACCTCCTTTGATCCTGCAAAGAGAAAAAAACAAGACAAACCTAGCTAAACTAGTTAAGAAACATGATTTTTTCCATTTAGAACAAAAATATTAGTGAAACTAAAAACTTGAACTAATCTAAAAACTTTGAAACTAATCTAGAAAGCTTTGAAACTAATCTAGAAAGCTTTGAAACTATCCTAGAAAGATTAAAACTAAGAAATAGTTAGAAACTAAAACAAAAAGCTTCAAAGTGACTCCATTAATGGAGGATGGACATAAGTGTCCCACCGGGCGTGCCAAATGTATGCAATGGAAAGTTGAAACAAGCTATGGAATGAGGTTAAAGAACCTCAAAGCTTTGCTAACTCATCCATGCACCATAGGATTAGAGCTAAACAAGAGAAACTAACATGAAAGCATTATAACTTTGACAAAAACATCAAAAACTAACATGCATACTACTCTCTACTCCATGAAAGCTTAATGAAAGTGAACCTAGTATAGATCCTAAGCAATCAAATTGTGTGATTAGTTGTTTTCCTTAGGAGTGGATGGATGCAAGATGGGGGAGCTCTTAACAATGGAGTATGGCCAAGATCCAAATGTTCTATAGCTTAAAGCTATCACAAATGGTTTCTAATGCCTTTCCAAAATGCTTGAGAGAGGACTTGTGAGTAAAGTTGTCTGTAAAGTGGTGAGTTTGAATGGGTAGGCTTAGCCTTGTATTTATAGTTTTCCAATGGAAGAATTTGGAATTTGGGTGCATGTGGGACTAAAGCTCAAAAATCACTTTTAGATTAGATTAGGATAAACATGCTTTAGGCTTAGTTAAGCTAGGATTAGGCTAGTTAAACTTGATTAGCAAGTGATTAGAGACTCATTGAGAGTTGGGAGGGGTCTGGATAACCAATTGTGATTGATAGATAGCCTACTGAAGCCAATAGAAGTGGTCTAGAGAGAACTAGGGAGGTTTTGAATGGTCAAAAGGAGGAATGTTTAGATAATAAGAGAGATATTAGCCAAATAAGCTGATTATAGGAGGAATACGACCTAAAAGAGTGTTGTGAATGGGCATTGAGAGTGGAGAAAAGTATGGGGATTTTAAATTGAGATTCGTTAATTGATTGGATTGGAATTAGCACAAAATCACAAGACCCTTGAATGGCCCCGGGTGTGGAGTGGGGCATCCAGGTGTGATTGCACAACATAAGACCATCTCTCAAGTTGTAGGACTTGCGAAACTTGAGATGGACCTCTGGAGAAAGCTGTTCTTACCTCCTAATCTACCCGCCATAACCTACTTTAGTGTAAGAAGAGTCTATCCTATCCTAATCTAACTATTCCAAGGGGACAGAGAGAAATAGGGTAAAATATCCTACACTAAGCGGTGATACACTAGAAAAGGAAGTGGTTGAATCATAGACCCAACTACCTGAAGTGGAGAGAGGTGAGAAGAGGAGAGGGTGGACAAGATGCACCACAGACTAGAGATAGATTTCACACAAAACACCACTTCAAAACCCATTAAACACAGCTCCCGGGACCTTCAACAAACATCAGAATATGCACAGTATACCCTGTAATGATGAGAGGTGAGTAAAGACAATAAAATAAGCAAAGGATGGACAAATGCATCGCAAAATAGATTTTATTGCTCCAAAAATTCATAGATTACATCGTTAGTGGGAAAGAGGTAAGAGAATGCCATTACATCCATGACATGAGGCTTAGACTCTGCATTCTACCCGTAAGGAAGAAAGAGAGAGGGGGTATAAGAGGGAAGACCAACAACCAACCACTTGAATATGCCCCTTCATTACAATATATAGGAAGAATAAGAGAGATAAGAGGGAAGAATTAGAATCTTGCTTCAACCACCTAGAGATACGCATTGAATCCTACTTTGAAAGCTCAACCACTATCAATCAATGCCTTTCTCAAATCTGCCCCAAATCTAACATGTCGGCTCCGCGAGATCAAATCAAATCAGATCTGGTAGTTAGAGAAATTGGGCTTGTATTGATGTCCTGGAAGAATTTTTCCCACTTTTCACCCACCAAAGCCTTTTAAGAATGATATTTTATGTTTCCATGGTGTAGAGGGTGTCAAGATGTTTCCAAAAATTCTTCTCCGCCCAAATCTAAGTGTCGAGTCAAACGATATGGCCATTTGAATATTTGGATCATGGGCACACAATATTTTAAAGAGTTTTTCCATACAGGGTCCACGTGGCAGCCTCCACGTGCTCCTTAGGCTTCTTTGTATTTTTTCTAAGTCTCTTTGTTTAGCGGGGCAAAAATTATGACCTTGGACACATTGTGTCCTGGAACTTATTGGAAACCTGCCCCAAATTTTACCTATGAAATAACATTGTGTTGACACTTGGCGCCCTCCACTGGCCTACCTCTGCCTTGACTATTCAACCCCCGACTCTATCCCTTTTTGGACTCTGAGACACGTGGAAGGCCCATGCTCATTTGAAAACCCGCTCAGGATTTTACCTTTGAAGGAGCGTCATGTTGACACTTGGCACCTTCTTCTGCACTCTATACTTAGTCATTTTGGGCCCGCTCTCCTTTTGACCTCTGTTGACCATTTTCTACATGGAGGGATGGTGCAAGTTTGAGTCTCCGGCCTAGATCCTACTTTTGAATGTGCTCTGTTAAGACACTTGGCACCCTCTCGCTAAGTCGAAGACTTTTTAACGGCTGGTGGAATGTTTTGGGGCTCTGGACAGGTTGGAAGCTTGGTACTTGTTTGGGTTTTCCCCTTTAAATTTAATCTTTGGAGGTGCGTCATTTGGACACTTGGCTCCCTCTGCTATCTCCTCCATACTTAGTCATTTTTGGGCCCATTCTAAACCATTTGCAAAGCCCGAAGACTTCAAATCTTCTTTGTTTCTTTTCCTTTGAGCCTCTGGTTCTTTTGACACTATTAGGCCTCCTACCCGACCCTGCTATTCCATTTATGAGCCCGCTTTGTAATCTATTTTCTTCATTTGAAGCATGGGTTTTCTGACATAGCCCTTTATTGAATTTCTTCTTGCATGAGGTCATTTGATCTTTCACAGGCCTTGCCACTCCATTGTAGAGTTCCTTTGTTTCTTGATTATAGGATTTGAACATGAATTATCTGGCTTCTTCTTGTGTGGGGTTGTGGCTGATCAATTTTTCCGGGGGGAAAAATATGGATAACAAGACCCCAACTAACAAAATTAAAAACACACAATTGATTGCAGAGAGCACAACACAAAAGGATAAGATTAAAAAAATCATGAGAAACTAGAGTTGTGAATAGGCGTGTTCCAGAATTATATACTGGAACATATGGATGAGATTTATGGTGAATGTATGGAAATAATGGTGGTCATTAAGGAGCTAAGGGGTAGAGTTAAAGAGGTCACTCCCAATCAAGTGCGAGAGATTATAGAGGTTACACTGGGAAAGCATTAGAGGAACTAGAAAAATGGAAGAAGGTGGTGGAGAGGATAGACAGAGTTTCCAGAGATACTCCATTTGATTGTGTCTTAGAAAATTATTGGGTATGATGTTTCTTTTTGGGTGTTGAAATTTTGTTATATCCTCCAAAAAAATTTGTTTACATGATTAAAGAATTGTTAGGGATGGAAATCTAGTTAGTTTGGGGTAATGTTGGACCCCTAAAATATGCTAAGTATAGTAGTGTGAGAGTTTTGAATGCGTGGAAGGGAGGCATGAAGGCAAGAACAAAAGTAGAACATGCAACACGCGGAGGCTCATGCCTAGGCTGAATGACTTTGAAACTTATCCGTATTTTGAGCCATGGGATGGAATTGGAAGATGAATGGTTGGAGTGGCAGTCAAGAAAAGTTTTGGAGATAGGGTTAAAGCATGAATACTTGGGGTCGAATCAAAGTCTATTTTGAGAGAGGTCACATGCAGAAAGAAGATAAAGCATCATGCAAGGATGGAAGCTAATAATAGGATGTAGATCTAATGTTAATTATAGATGATCTATTATTAGGTGAAGCTTGCATGCTTCCTTAGTTACCTTTATAAGTGGCGCATGGCTATTTTGAGCATGCAACCTATTTTAAGAGTACATAGGTAGTGAAGGAAATTCCTAACTGCTATATATATATATATATATATATATATGTATGTATGTATGTATGTATGTATTGATTTGCATGAGTTTGGAGAGTGAGTGAGATCATAATGTATGTGTTAGAGTTATGTTGCTGGTTTATGAGTGCACATAACTTATGACAGTGTTATTTGTATGTATTCAACTACTAGTTTGTGATGAAGTAATATAATGGATCTTTGTGGATGGATATTGATTGTTGATGTTACTTCTCATGACTATTGTATGGTGAATCTGATATTGATCCTTATTTTATTTATTATGCACTATTCCTGTGAGCTTATTCTTGTTAGCCTTTGCCTTTAATTACTTATGGTTATGAAATATATTAATGATCAAGCTAACATATTGAAAACCCTGGTATAAAAATAGGGACTGGTACCTTTACGCACTTTGGGTGAGTTCTAAAATCCGTCTCGAGTGATGTGCCAACGTGTCTAGGGTTTTGAGAAAGAAATAGAGACTACAATGAGGGTAATGATGATGTACGAGACATGTTTGAGAAGGTCATGACCTTTAGTGTATTATCATATATGTATAGAAATTGATTTTTACTATGAAAATATTACATTTGGTGTAATGTTTATAACATTTGTAGCATTGTTTATGAGATTGATGGATGGATGTGGTACTATCATAGTTGTTATATGTATGTGATTTTTTTTTTTATGTTGGAGTTTATTGTTTGATGTTATGATGTGTATGTTACTAGCATTGAAATGATGTATATTGATTATTTAAATTTCTATTGATTTAGAGATAATTAAAAACTTGCATGCATTCATCAATTCAAAAACAATCAATATTATTCATTCACACTAGTACTCTATTTTGGAGGTCTACTTGACTAGTTTAGAATAGATCATCATGATAAATCTTGATCATTCAATTCAAAAATTACTCTACAAACACCATACCTTGTACCACACACATTTAAAACATGTCAACTCAACTATTGAAGTGACCAAGTTTCATGAGAACATCAGTCCCTCTTACCTTTCTTCATCTTTAAGTATTCACTAGCTCCTTGAATTCTTTGCACACATCAAACAAGAATTCTTGGTCTTTTATCCTTTCCTAAATTATATTTTTTTTACCATACTCCCAAGGTTGGAAATTTTTTATCTCAACCATCATAATGATTAGAAACAAATATTTGATCCACCTCTTCAAAAATTTCCTAAATCTTCCCTTATAGAGCTCTCAAGAACAATGTTCATGGAACATTCATGGTTGGGATGATTTGTAAGCACAAAAAACAAAGTGAAAAAAAATTTAGTCACCCTTTATCCCCAATATATTGTGGGGTAAATTTCAAAACCTATTTCTAAAACCTTTTCTTGTAATCCCTATTTCCTCCTTTCAAACTTCTCTAAGCCTACTAGCCCTACCTCTAGACATTTTTAGGAATATATTTCATTCTAGGAAGTTTCAATACAATATAAAAGCATGTCACGATACTAATTTGGGCCTATTATCCTTGTTCCAAGTTTTAGTATGAGATTCATTGCAAAAATACCTCCAAATCCCAAGTATTTATTAGGTCTTCTAGCTCTATTCTCGATTGTGTGACAGTGAGATGTCATGTTTTCCTCAAAAATCCTCCAATGGATTTTTTTTTCCTTAAAAATCTGTTATAATAACTTATCACAATGATTTCTACCAATTTTCCAATCAAGATTCGATTTTTAAGGACTTTTAACTTTGTTTTGGAGTCAAACCCTAGTAGGAAACTACAACGGCAATCCAAAAAGCTTAAATTTCTAATAAAATGAATGGTTCTTGTTTTCAAGGCCTAATTTTTGTCCCAAGATCCATCTAGACATTATACAAAGGTATGTGCTATAATAAATGGGAAATAACAAATCTTTCTTCATTCAAAAACAAAATTTACTCACATGCTTATTAGAAAGGGCATTTCAAACCCCTATTCTTCCAATTCAAGAACTAAGACTCTTTTTGCTTGTGTAAACCTCAATCATGATTTATATGCAACTTACACAATACCTTGCCCTATATTTAATTCTCATGCACTAATTTCCATTAACAACAAGCTAAACTTGCTTATTTTTCATTAAACATGGTCATAGTTTTTGTTTCATGAATTATCCAAAATGCAATGAAATATCACATGGAATTTAACCTCAAGTCTATACAATAACACTCAGAACCGTGAAAAAAATATCATCCTCTATCTATCACATGTTGAAACTTAAAATAAATTCATTCAATGATTCACGGTTATAAAGCATCAATAATCAGTCCATGTTCATAATTTCACTATCATCTCAGTCTTATACCCGAGTTCAATGTTGGAATTCAAGATCTCACAATCAAATCTACCATTCTCTTTAAAAAAGACTATAAGAGAGAAAAATACTTGAGATACTCATCAGAGTAATCAATGGTACTTGAATTACATATATATAAAAGCTTAGAACCAAAAATAAGAAGATCGAGTCACTTATAAAAACAAAGTATATATATTCGTCGGATCGTGTCATCTTACAAATATGATATATTTCTCCTTACTCCCTCTCCTTTGCCTTTGAGGAATGATCATATCACCAAATTCCATTCGAATTTTATCTCTCCTTCCTTTCCACTTCTCAACCCTAACTAACTTTGATGACTCACAATTCCCTTACACACAAAAAGAGGCATATTACATCATTTTAAAACATTTTTATTGACTCATACCCACTTTATGAATTATCACAACATATCTAGACTATCAAACACATTTAAAATCCTTCAATACCTCTCCCTATCATTTATAAGCTCATATTACACTTTTACAAGTTTGAAAAATTGAATTTGAGAAAAATGGAGGGAAAACATAACATTGACCGAAATTCAAATTTGATGATCCTTTAATGTCTTCTAGTTTGCTCAAATGATCTATCTGAACCTCATAATCATTCCATTGATGAAATTATCTCAAATGGTAGATATTCAAATGATGCTCCTGCGTCATATTCCCAAGGTTTAGAAAAGTAACCTTGTACCTTTGTGTTTAATACCTACAAATTTGTTCCTTCGATGATTCTTGAGCTTTCTTGAATGTTCTTGCTCTTTCTTCTACTCTCCCACTCTCCTTTCTTGCTCTTTGGCCACCTAGACCCCACATTTTTCTCTTCATCCTTGTATTTGCTTTAATTTTTCTTCTTTTCCTCTTGAGTTTCTCCTTCATATTCTCCATCTTCAACTCTTCATTAGTTGTACCTACAAAAACAAATATGACAACAACAAAAATGTACTTTTCTTCATGATTCATGATGTTCTCCATCTCTTTATGGCTCTTTCTCACCTTGTTTGCATTGCTTTCTTTACTCAAATGGACTAAAACTTACCCATATTCTTCATTTTTCCTCTTTTCATCATCTTTACCAACCTCTTCTATTGTTTCTTCATCTAATAGACCTTTCTCTTGGTCCACAAGCACTTCCTCATGTGTTTCTTCACTCTTACTTTCATCTCTCTCTTCTCTCTCTTCACTATCTTCATCTTTCTTGACCTCTCTTTTCCTTGTGGCCTTCAAGAATCTCTTAATATACTTGTTTCTCATCCTTAACTAGTGCTACATGCTCTTTTCCTCTCATATTTTCCTTGATTCTCTCTTGACCTTCTTTCTCAAATTATAAAAACATGTCTAAGGCCTATTCTAGGACTTATTCATCACCTTATTTATCTTCTCTATATATTTGACCTATACTTTCACTTTGCTTTTTCTCATCCTCTTTCACGCTTGTCTAGTTCTCATCAATAATATCTTAACTCGCTATCATCATAATCATATTTCCTAAATTTATTTCCTTCTTTTCAACATGTGATTTACACAAATATTCATCATATACAAGATTATCAAACCTACTTTCTTATTTTTCTTGGTTATACTTGAGCTTGGTTACATACCACATTGATAGGTTGATATGCTTATCCTACATCTTATTTTTCTTCATTCAATCTCTGAGTTACTTCATACATAACTTCTTTGACTACTTCTTTCTCTAATTTTCTTATCTTCTTCATTTTCCTTAGCTTCTTCTCCTCTTATTTGATTGATTCTCTCATTTGTAACATCTGTTTCCTTTTTCTAATTAGTTTTATAGGCCACTTGAATTTTCTTCTCATCACAAATCCTACCTCATTGCTTCCTTTCATCATCATTTCTCCTAGTTTCTCTACATCCTCTCTCAATTATCTCAATTCGTGTTCCATTCATTCTTCATGTCTTATTTCCTCTTCTCTCTTCTTCTTATAGTATTTTTCCTTTATTTTCTCTCTTTTTGCCTCTCCTTATGGCTTATAAGCTTCACCAACTCGTCACTTATTCTTATTCTTCTCTGTCCACCCTTCTTCTTTTCATGTCACTTCATAATCACAAACAACCTTCACACTATATTTTAATCACAATAAAACTTATTTTCATGACCTATATCTGCTATGATCCAAAATGATGTAGAGATCAATAAAAACTTACATGCATTCATCAATTCAAAAAACAACCAATATCATTCATTCACACTAGTACTCTATTTTGAGGTTTTCTTGAATAGTTTAGAATAGATCATCATGCTAAATATTGATCATTCAATCCACAAATTACTCTATAAACACCATACCTTGTACCACACACCTTTAAATCATGTTGAATCAACTATTGAAGTGACCAAATTTCATGAAAACATTAGTTCCTCTTAACTTTCTTCATCTTTACTTCACTAGGTCCTTGAAGTCTTAACACATATCAAGCAAGAGTTATTGGTATTTTTGCATTTTTGACTTAAACATTTTCCCATTTTCCCAATGTTATAAAAATGTTAACTCAACCATAATAATGATTATAAATAAAGGTTTGATCCACTTCTTCAAAAATTACCTAAAAAGCGCCCTTATAGAGCTCTTAAGAACAATGTGCATGGAACATTCATGGTTGGGATGATTGGTAAGAACCAGAAAAAAGTGAAAAAAATTTAGCCATAATTTATCCCCAATATTGTGTGGGGTGAATTTCAAAACCTAACTCTAAAACCTCTTCTTGCAATCCCTATTTCCTCCTTTCAAACTTCTCTAAGCCTACTAGCCCCGCCTCTAGACATATTTAGGCATATATTTCATTCTAGGAAGTTTTAAGACAATATAAAAGTATATTAGGATACCCATTTGGGCATATGATCTCTTTTCCAAGTTCTAGTATGATCTTATTTGCAAAAATACCTCCAAATCCTAATAACTTAATATTTATTAGGTAAATCTAGCTCTATACCCTAACTATGACATTATATGGTCACGTTTTCCTTCAAAATATGTTAATTTACCTTATAAAAATGATTTTTACATATTTTCAAGTCAAGATTCAATGTTTAAGGGTTTTTAACTTAGTTTTGAAGTCAAACCCTAGTAGGAAACTATAGTGTAGCCCGAGAAGATTAAATTCCTTATAAAATGAATGGTTCTTGTTTTCAAGGCCTATAGTTTTGTCCCAAGGTATATATAGACATTATCCAAAGGTTTGTGCTGCCAAAAATGGGAAATAACGAATCTTTCTTCATTCAAAAAACAAAATTTAATCACATGCTCGTTAGAACAAAAATTACAAACCCTCGATATTCTAATTTAAGAACCGAGACTCCTTTTTACTTGTATAAACCTTGATCATGATTTATGTGTAACTTAAACAATACCTTTCCCAATATTTCATTCTCATGTACAACACTTTCCATTTACAAAAAGATAAAATTTCTTATTTTGCATTAGACATAATCGAGTTTTTGTTTTCATGGATTATACAAACATGTAATGAGTTATCACAGGAATTTGACCTCGAGTCTATGCAATAAAACTCAGAACCATGAAAAAACAAATCATCCTTTGTATATCACGTTTTGAAACTTAAAATAATTTCATTCCATATATTCACAGTTATAAAGCATCAATAATCAATACATGTTCACAATTTCACTATCATCTCGGTCTTATACCTCGATTCAATGCTAAAATTCAAGATCTCACAATCAAATATGCTCTTCTATTTTATGAAAGACTCAATATAGAAAAATACTCCACATTCTCATCAAAGTAATCAATGGTACTTGGATTACATATATCTAATAGCACATATCCATAAAGAATAAGATCATTCACTTATACAAAACATAGTATATAAATTCATCACATCTCTGTCATCTTACAAAAATGAATTTTTAATCCTAACTCCCTCTCCTCTTCCTTCGAGTAATGACCTTCTCACCATCTTCCATTCTAATTTTATCTCTCCTTCTTTTCACCTTCTCAACCCTAACTAACTTTTATGACTCATAATGCCCAAACAGAATGAGGCATATTACATCTTTTTCAACATTTTTATTGACTCGGACCCACTTTATGACTTTCAAAACATGTATAGACTATCAAACAAATTTGAAAACCTTCAATACCTCTCCATATCATTTACAAGCTCATATTACACTTTGAAAAGTTTAAAATTTTGAATTTGAGAAAAATAGAGGGAAAACATAACATTGACAAAAATTCAAATTTGATGATCCTTTAGTGTCTTCCACCTTCCTCAAATGATATTTCTAAACCTAATAATCATTTTATTGATGAAATTATATAAAATGGTGGCTCTTCAAATGATTATCCTACATCATGTATGTGGTGTGTGAGATGTGTAAGAAAGATAAAGTAAATGTGATTAGAATACGAGTATACGAAGGAATCTATTACGTGGTTATCAATAGGTGAATAATGATGAGAAAGTGTAATGATTGGCATGTTTGTAACCTCTACATAAGATCTCATGAGCATATAGGGAGAAAAAACCTATTCTTAATAAATAAGGAGGGGTGATACTCATATATGTCGTGAAGTATTTAGTGAAAGGGTAGTGGTGAAAAGAGACATATATAGTGAGTTTAATATATGGTTGATCAAGAAGATCATGATAAATAAACCAAGTGGGAGTAGGTGTGGGTAGTCACTTTAGAGATTGAAAATTTATTTGGTAAAATAAAACATTAAGCTTAAGCTTAACTAGATTTTTTCTAATGGTGCCAAAGAATTTGTCTGAGTCACATGTGTAACTTTTGGTAAAAACTTTTATTTCATAAAGAAGCCATTTATTTGTGGGTTGTGGAGGAATAAGAAACTACTTAGTGAGAGTAAAAATTATTGTAGGGTGAAATTGTGGAGGATTTGATGTAGATATATTAGAATAGCATGTCTTGAAAGTGATAATGCCTTTATCCTCAAGTAACTTAAGTTTATGATATAATTTATAACAATCATTGTCACACGGTGTCAATTAATGGAATGAAAATTGAAAAAATGTCTTTCCTTTACTCCTTCAAGTTGGTGAGGAGGATGATGTTCATTATATGGAAACCAAATTAAATATTTATATATTTGTGTAATTAGGATGCTATATGACCTATCAATCGATCTGTCAAAATATATTGGTCTTGTAATGCCCTTTTAAACAACCACTTGAGACCCAAGAAACTACCTAGGGTTAGCTAGAAAAATTAGGGGATAATTTTTTTGCCTTGAAGTGTCTACAACCAGGTTACAAGACATCATTTTTCACTAACATGTTCCTAAAACCAAACTACTCCAACCTAATTTTTCCTTTATTAACAATTTCAGGTTCACAAGGTTCAAAATTTTACGGTTATATGTTTTAGTTAGGTTCAGGGAGTAATCTACCCCACGCCTTTGCTCTCTAACAAGATCATAGATTCAACTAGATTTTTCTCATACTTAATGCTTAAAATTTTTTCCTAAACCATTTCCAATGGATAGGAAATTTTCTCACCTTTCCGGTGATATAAAGAAGTCCTCCTAACTCCTTATAGAACTCAAGATATGGCCGGGCGGAGTTCTAGGGTCAAATTTTCCCCTAGGGGACATGTGTCAAGAGATGGGGAAAGCGCCTTGAACGGGTTGGCGGGTCACAGGGTGGCTTAGGGAATTTTTCCATTGCATGGGCTCAAAAGAAAACATTCTTTCATGCCTGCCTCCGTGGGTCCTTAGAGGAACACATGTCGAGTCCTAGCGCAAGGCAGAAAAAGGTAAGAGATTGGCGGAGTGGCGGGGAGATTGGTGAATTACGCCGAAAGGAGGCAAAATGGGAAAAGGGGATGCGTGGGTCTGCACACCCATGGAAGAAGGAAATTCAAGAGGGAAGTAGATTTTCAGGTTGTAGGGAGAATTTTCAAAATTTTCCCAAAGGCCAAAAACCAAAATAACAAAGGGGTTCCGCCCTACCCGCTGCCACCCCAAAGTGCCACGTGGCACCTTCTCATTGGCTGCAGGCTGTGGGGCCAAAATGGAAATTTTTCCCAAGAGTTTCAAAAGGGAAAAAGGACAAGGAAAATCCACACCTCCACTACTGCCCCATGAGGACATGTGGTAGCCTCTGATTGGCTGTGGGCCGGCGGAGGAAAAAGGAGAATTGTGCCAAAAGAAGAATTAAAAGTTAACTTCCAAAATTCTCCCGCGCATCCATCGAGCCACATGTCAGCACGTGATTGGTTGTGGGTTAGTGGGAATGCGGGAAAAATTGGGAAATTTTTCTGAAGTCCAAAACTTAAAAATTTTAAGTTTAAAAGGGTCCACCCTTCCACCGTGCCACGTGTCAGCATGTGATTGGCTGCGGGCTAATGGGGTTGTAGGGAAAAATGGGAAAATTTTCCCAAGGCAAAATTTTCAAAAAGGATAAGTTTAAATTTGGTCCGCCCCTCTGAGGTGCCACATGGTAGGTCCTGATTGGTTATGGGATGGTGGGGGCTATGGAATTTTTAGGGAAATTTTTCCAAAGTTAAAATTTAAATTTTTCTAATAGTTAGATTTATTTGTTTTATTTTTTTGAATGCCAATTTGAAGTAAAAACTTCAAATGGCCATAACTTGAGCTAGAAAGCTCGGTTTTGGAAAAAAGGACTTTTCGGAAATCTCTCAATGCCCTCTTTGCAAAAAAACCATAAAATTTACTTTTTGATGAAATTTAAAGGGTCAATTTTGGAAAACAAATCTGCAGGCTTTTAATTAGTGAACTGACAATTTTCAACTTCTCAATTTGGTTAAATTAGATCTCCTCCTTCACTCAACATGTCAAACAGACATGGAGGATTGGTCTAGGGAGGTTTTAGAGTTTTTCAGAGAGTGAATTTGTTCAATTTATTCAAAGTTGTATTTTTCCAACAATAGACAGAAAAACGACTGTGCAAGTTTCAAATTGGATTTTAGAAAGTTTTGAAGGTTCTTTCTTAAATGTTAGGGTCAATTTGAATTCCTTAGTGTCTTAGCATGCTATTCCATAACATTTTTAAGTTGATTATTGAGTGCAGGTCTGAACTGTACATTTTTATTAAAATGAATTGCCAGAATGAAGTTTATAACAGTGATCTTTTTCTTCTAAATCTGCATGTCAATTTTTATCATTTAAATGTGTGAATAGTTTCTAAACTAGTCTAATACATCTACTGGATTTAATTAACCATTCAATTCCAAGTTAAAATTACAATTCCTAATTTCAATTTTAATATAGTTCCAAGTATGCAAAAATAATATACTTCCTTCCTACGCATTCTTCCTTTTTCAAACAACAATTTCAATCTTCAATAATAATAAAACACATTCAATACACAGTGCAATTTTGAAAACTAATGCAATCCTTTATTCCTTTCCAATACAACTTTACAATCTTCTCTTCTCCATTTGATTTCTAAGATACAAAATACAATGCATATAACATCTTTTACATTTCTTTTCCAAAACAGAGAGTAAAATGAATCTCCTTTACATTTCACAATTCCAATTTCAATCTTCCATTATCAATACAAATGGTTTCACATTACAAAATGCTATACAATTCATCCACTTCAAGTGGGAAGGGTTACAATGAACTTGCACAAAAGAAGGGACTGTCAAACTGTATTCCTCTTGCTCCAAAACAACAACATGCTAGTTTCTCCATCTTTTCATCTTGATCACAACAAGGAAGGGGGAAAGGCAACACTCTCCACCCAACCAAGACATCCAATGAGAAGGGAGAAGCCATCCTTCCTCATTGGCCCCTGAGCCCCAACCATATTGAAATAGGAGATGATAATCAACTCATGGCAACAAGGCTTCCACAACAAACATGCAGTATTCTTTCACATGCATAATACAATAAGAAACACAGTCCAAAAAAACAACAGTTCACAACTGCATTTGAAAACATTCAAACAAAACTTAGGCTTGATCAAGCAAGCCAAGAAGAGCAAGGAACTATGGGGAAACTACTTATGCCTCCCAATTTGGAAATTGGGCATCCACCAATAATCATACCACCAATATAACATATCATATCCCATAAACCTTATGCCTCCCAACCCCTCCTTATCCCCCCAAGAGTAAGAAATGCAAGCTATTTCTTTTCCAAGGTGGATCCCAATCCCAAACTCCCTCCACAATAAAAATGATGCCATTGGCATTCCCTTATGCCCCCATATGAAATCCCCATAGCCTTCTCCTACACCATATCCTAAGCATTCTACCCAACCAGCCAATACACACATAATAACATTCACCATTTCATACAAGCATGCAAGAGAAAGAAACATTTTCAAAAGGCACAAGTTCCTACCTCTCCATAATGGAGTTTGTTCCAAGATCCACAAGCTTTCCAAATGCCAAATGCAGTCCAAAATCAGCAATGCTCAAGCATGCAAAATGACTCCAACTCCTTCCACAACAAGCTCCCAAAACAGCAAGCAAAATTCGCCCCCAAGAGGAATAAACAAAGTTTCAACAACCACAAACAAGCAAGGAATTCAAATTTTAAAGGAGAGGGAAGAGAAGAGGATGATGTGGATCCATGTGGGATGCCACATCATTCTTCCTCAACCCCAAGAGTAAAGTCAACATCATTCACCTAAACACAATAAATAAAAATGACAAATTTACTTACACACTCCAAAATAACCCATACTCCAAAAGGACTGAATTAAAAACATGTAAGAGAAGTGCAATAAAAATTACAAATAGTCATTTCAAAATGCATTTAAAAGGCCTAAATTTAACCTCCAAACCATAGGTATGGTTGGTGAATAATTTTAAGAGGTGTGGGACAAGTTTAACTTGTCCCACAAGCCTCCAAATAAAGCCTCCAAGGACAAATTCGAATTTCCCAAAAGGATGAAGTGTTTCACACTCCAAAAATCTATCTTACATTCTCTTACATATCTCTTACACCTTCTTACACATTTCTTACAACATTTCTTACACACTCTTACAACATTACATTTAAGATCAACAACTTCATTAATTACATTCTTATGACATATTGATTTATTTATTTTAACACATGATTATTCACAACATTAATACAACATATATAATAACTAATGAAAAGGGGCAACACATCACAAAATAAACACATGCCACATTAATAAATAAGACAAATTAATAAAATACACAAACCCATGGTCACATATAATGGAAATCCCCCATGGGAATCCCTAACAACATACCACACACACACACACAACAGTTGCCATGGTGACCTTGTTAAATTCACCTAGAATTTCAATATGGTTAGTCTCAGGTCCCAGACATTTTTTGATATTTTAACCTGCAAAATGCAAATACCTCCTTGACCTCATGGCCATATCAGAACATCCAAAATGATATAAACAACATCTCAAGATCATCTAAACACATGAATCACAACAACATCAAGAATTCAACATTATCATTTTCAATTAATTAATCAACTATATCATCATCAATAATCTTCCATACTAGGTCTACTCAAAATATCCAATGTCACATGTCCAAATCAACATCTATAATATGTCCATGTCAAACAATATATCATCATCCACATATAAAAATGTCTCTAATAACCATCATGCATAATAACTGAATCTAGATCAATAATAATCCATGATCTAACATCTAACCATCATACTAAAACAAAACATAATAGTGTCCATAATATGATCAACAATATCAAGATCAGTATCTAAAAGTGTCAAAGGGAAGTGGGCATTACAGGTCTATGGTTAGGCTAGGAGGAGTGTTTTTGATAATTATTTATTGAGGCTCACGATGATAAAAAAATTATCGCGATGTATAAATTTAACTTGAGTATCATTAGATATTGATTTTGGTTGTGAATCATGATCATGCATAATTAAATAAATGGAAATATTTTTATCTAAATGATTAGGTTCATGTGGGAGTATAATTTCTTTCTCTAAATCAATGACATGTAGACAAAGCTTTGTAAATTAATCACATGTGTCGTAAACTTTTTATTCCTTAAGAGGTCATATGATACCTTAACAAATAATATATTGTATCTCTAGGTCAAGGGGTTGGTACAATAATAAGTGCATTTTTCTTTGAGACATAAGGTATAGTCAAATAAATATGCAGTTACACGTTGATGCAAAGAAGGTAAGAACTCATATGTGTCCTTAAGGCCTTTATTAAAAATAATGCGGCCAAGGAAAACATCTTCAAGTTTTAAAAAATCTTGAGAGATATGCTAGGGAGGTGTGTAAAATAATACATAGCATATCTTGTGATACTTTTAGGAAATATTTGAGAAGCAATACATTATTGCTATATGAAACCATAAGTTCCATGTAATGCATAAGATGTAGATTAGGATTTGAGATACCATCAAATAATTGGAATGAAGGCATGACTAAATTTCTAGGGAAGTGAGATTGGAATATTTTACGCCAAATAGGATTTTCATAGATTGTTTTTGGAATCAACGCTAGTATAGTAATATTTTCTCTCTAGAGTCAAATTATGAATTTTTCATTGCAAATATCTTACCTCATGCGAAAAGAGAGATGACCTATTGAGGAGGTATGACATAGAAATCAATAGGATCATTTAAGGTTTATACCTTACCATTAATAGTGGCCATGGGATCAATATTTTAAAAAATGAAATATGGGGTGAGGTGTCATTAGAAACTACATTAGGAAGAAATTGGGGTGTTATGGGTGTGAAATCATATGTAGGACCTAAAGGGATATGATTATCATCTACAAAGAATCCATCCATACTAGGATAGAAAACTAAACTATGTGTATCACATACAATTATAACAAGATTAATATGCCCATTTATGTTAAGAGATATAAAAACAATGTCACAATTATGAACATTATCATCTACAAGTGGTGGATAATGAATTAATAATAGAATCATTGCATTTTATTTCAAGAGGATAAGTAGAAACACAAGTTATATCAATCATATTATGTGTAATAGGAATAGAATCATTTGTATCATTATTGCATTCAAGAGTATTAGTAGAAACATTAATGGTGTAATCAATATAATTTCTTTCACATTCAATGGGAATAGTAGAAACAAAAGTAGACTCATGTATAGGATAAATATATATATTACCATTTTTATCATTATCTTTGTATTCAAGAGGAAGAGTATAAACAAACGTAGAATCGGGTGCGAAAGGAAGATTCATCATGTGTGTCATCACTAGGTAATTCACTAAGAATGGATTCTAAATAATTATCATAAATATAAGGAACACCATCAATAAATGTATAAATGGAAGGAATATCATCCTCATGTAAGCCAAAAATAATGTCATCATCAATAGAGTATATAGTGTATATGCTAATAAGAGGGAATATGTGGGTGGAGGGTAAGGTGGTTCATCATCGATTTCCAAAACATATGTGGCACCCTCAAGGTTAGGAGAAAAAAACTATTAGTGGTGAGTGTGAGGAATACTAGTGGTAGGATATCCTCTATGGTTTGGATTGGTGCAATAGAAATAGTTAAAGTAAGTACCTTAGTTGTAGTAATAAAGTGAGGTGGTTTGTCTCAAAACACAATGGGATTAGCCTCTTGATCATAGTTGAATATGATATCATCCTTAGTATGAGAGAATGAATGAACAAAATCAAGAACAACCTCTAATTTTGTGATGATCTCATCCCGAAAAATCTTATTTTTAAACCAAGCAAGTAGATCCATCTACTAAATTATGGCAAATAGGAAGCTGGATGATAAATATAGGAGATTATGCAATACTCTAAGTGGTATAGACCTGAATAGAGGGATGAGAACCTTTTCAGTTTTAGAAATCCCTATAATAAGCCATGGTGACTGTTATCTAAATAAATCCCCTAGTTATTTGGACAACTTACATTCAAATTATGGCTCGACATTCTACACTCGCAGTTGTGCACACTCACTATCCACTTGGTGCATTTCCTTAGCTGCATTTCCTTATGTGCCTTGTGTGCTTTACTTCTATGCCTTCCCTCCAGTTTCCTTTTCCTCTTTGTTCCAATCTTCCCTGGTGCACACCTTCTACAAATTTTCCTTCTTCCCAATAGTTATTCATCTTACGTGTGCCTTAGACATGCTTTCCAAATAAGCTAAGTCCCTAGCATTCATGTGCCCTTTCTCCTTGATATCACACATTATTTTGTAATAATTACACCTCTCCCATATGTTTCTTCCTTAGGTATTTCTCCCATTTCCTCCTACACACAATACCCTTGCACATGCCTTCCCTTTGTTTTCTTTATGCATTTTATCCTTCCACGCACATTTCTTTGTGCCTTCTTCTATGTTCTCTATGCCACATGGAAATCTGTCAGACCTTGAGTGTATCACATGCAACCTATCAAAGCATACCACCAGGAACCGAATCCTTGCAAAAAACAAATGTATGAAACTTGGCACAAGCGAAAAAAAAATTCAACAATTGGCCATTTCTTGACCCCAATACATGCGCACCACTTGTCTTGTGTTCCCGGTTAGCACTGCAGATCTTGCATAGTCATAACTTTTTCCAATGCTCATATCCTTGCATGCCCGGATGTTTTGGAAAGATGTTGATATGGGCTACATTTGGACCATTTAAATTTAAATTTCAATGGGATTTTGTAGGTAAGGAGCTGGAAAATGTCTTTCGTGCCATTAATATGTGATTTGATAGCTTCAACCACCCGTGATTTGATCGATCCGCCTTCCTTCCTTCTCCAACACACCAAACCGACATAGAGAATTACACTTGACATATTACAGCGTATTTATAGGCATTAATGACTAGTGGTTGAGATTTCAAGTCAGATTTCCCTATTTTTCTTCTTATCCTCTTTTCACTTTATCAATAAATGTATGAGCTTGGCTCATTATAAAGTGTTGGAAATTTTGCATCCTCTATTGTTTATTGAGGATCCTATATCTTTACATTTTGAGTCGTAGACCTCTAGATTTGGTTCATGCATGTGAATATTGACCTTCAGATGCCATTGTAACCGATTGTGCATACCTAGAAGTAATAGAATCATCTTTTTGTGGCTGTGTTTTATTTCTTCTTTCTTTCTTGTTATTTGCATTACGTGTTGTTGTGTCTTTTTAAGTTCCTTGTAGCTCCATTTTCTAGTTGTGTTTCATGAAATCGATGGTGTAAATGATTGTTGGTCGTGCTATGCGTTCCTAGCCTCCCCTCATGATTTCTCCCTCATTTTCACTTAGAACAAATAGTGTTCATCCGACTTTTTCTAGTGCTATCACCTCTCATAGTCTAGTGTTCTTGTTATCCAAAATTCACCCCTCAAGGTAATTTTGATAATATGTACCAAATTATTCTAGTCCCAAGTAAGTAGAATCAATTCAAGGACCAAAATTATGTTTTGGGGTCCCTTTGGTATCTCTTTAACTTCCCCATCCAAGGAAAAATAAAACAAGTTAGTAAAATGTTTGAAAAAATCCAAAAGTCAAGTCGTGACCTTATTTTAATGCATTGTGGGTCTGGAGGTTATGGGTCATACCAAGTGTGAGTCATAGCAAGGTTTGTCGTATTCAATTTTGGGGCTGAAATAAAAAGGAATCAGCTGAATTAGACATTTTTGTCCCAGGCAGTCCGCACGGCATGATTGGGACGTCGGGATGCGCAAAGCTGAAATGGCTGCAGACAGGGAAAATTGACAAATGTAGAAGTTTTTGTTCTGCGCAGTCTGGGACAGCCAGGAAAAAAGTATGAGTGGGACGCGAATCAGCCAATTTTCCACAAGTTAGTCTATTATGGGTGGCATGGATATTTTTGTCCAGGATAGTCGAGACAAAAGTACGCACGGACGCACAAAGGTGAAATCACCACACAAGGAGCCAAGCTAAGTGGATGTGGCCGATGCGGAAGTCAACAACCCTCACGGCCCGATCAACGGCGGACACACAAGGAAAATGAAACCCAAATCATCTGATGGGGAAGAATGTTTCGGGACACAGCAGGACACGCGGACCTGATTTTGCCGAAATAGCCGCAGAAAGAGAAAAGTCAAAGTTTGACCTCCGAACTTCAAACGGCCATAACTTTTGACTCCGAGCTCCGATTTTCATAAAATTGGGCTTTCTAGATTTCTTAATTTTAATAAGGGTAGATATATTTAAATAAAAGAAACATATTCGGCTCCATTCAGTTAATGCTCATTCCTGTCAAATGGTAGAAAACACTGTCGGACCCAAAATAGCGCTTTCGCACTCAAAAGGTCATAACTTTTGCATTTCTCAACGAGATCACACAAAATTGGTACCGTTGGAATTGTGGATTCAATAATGACACATTGCAATCAAGAAATTCTAGATTTTATGAGAAATAAATGGGTTTTTGTCATAAAACATGGTCGAGTTCATGGCAAGTGTTTTATTTGGTAGTGGGAGTGCAATTAAGAGGTATGGTCATCATTCCTTCTCTACAACAACACGAGAGGCAGTATGGGAATCATTTTTCAAGTAACATAAAATCATTTCACTCCATTTAGTGCCTCTTATAATTGGTTGAAGGAAAGATTTTGGGATTTCCATTTTCCCCTTCTCTCTCTCTCTTCTCATTTTCCTATAAACTGGGGTTTTGGGCTCATTGTTTAGGGGGAGTTTTAGTTGTAGCAAAGCTCTATCAAAATTGCTTTGTGAAGCCAATGTGTTGCAGGCCCTTATAGTGGACTCCTTGCATGGTGATCCAATCCCTTATCTTGTAATAGATTGAATTGTGCATATAATGAAGTAATAAAATACAAGTTTGTGGATGCATCTTCCCCTACTGTGTTTGTTTGCACTCTTCTTGCCCTTTCAACCTTCATTACAAGAATATTGTGTCTATTTTTATGATCTTGCAGGGATCCATTATCATTGTGTATGTTTGAGATGTTGTTGTGAATGCATTTTGCTAGATTGTGGAGAACTATCATCACCCCTTCTAGTGTGCACTTTACTTTTGTATCTCATGCATTAGAGGACTAATCTCCCCCCCTCCTTTTCGGTGTATAACCACCGTTGTAGTATAGGCTTTCATGTTTTATGCATTCTCTCTCCTTGGTCCCTTAGAAAGTTAGATTAGGAAAGTTAGTTTTACTGCATTAGAGTAGATTGTGGCAGGTAGTTTAGGAGCAAGAACCAGCTTTCTCTAGAGGTCTATCTCAAGTAGCAAGTCCCACAACTTGGAGATAGTACCCATGTTATCCAATCACACTTTGTGAGCTCAAGTATGTGCACTTGTGTAAATATAAGGTGCTTGTGATTTTTGATAACATTTCCTTTATGTTATACTTTTATCCCTTGTTCCTTGGATTTTTACTTTGTTTTTCCCTTCCAAAGCATTAGGAGTAGCGAGTAGTAGTAGAAATAAGTAGAGGAATTCACCTTCTTTGAAGATTTTACTCAAGCACCCAAGGTCCCACAACTTGGAGAAAACTCCATTGTTGTCTTAAAAAACTTGGTTATTTCAGATCCGAGACACATGTGCAAGTTTTACAACCAAAAGTGATACAAAGAAAAAGAAAGTAACTCAAAAGGTCATTGAAATTCCCGAGGCATTTGTAGGGTTAGGGAAAATAGGAGGCCTAATCAAATAGGATACACAATATCCTAAATTAAGTGAAGGGTTTGATAAAAAATAGGTTCACTAAAATGTATCAACCCTAATTAGTTTTAATTAGGTTTATTTGAATTTATACTACGGTAAATAATCTTGCAAATATATTCAAATTTATGCTATAGGTTAGTTTAGATAAGTATACAACGTAACAATCGAATAGTATTTCAATATATGCAATTAGAAGTTAAAGTAGGATAAAAATAAGCACTTATATGGTTCAAATTTTTTTATAATGTGTCGATGAGTGGTATAAAATAGGAACAAAGTCCGTGAACTAGAGATATAAACATCTTGAGTTCTAGAACTTTTTGGGAAGGATCGTACCAAATGGTTAGGACCATATATACTATCTTTACTTGAACTATATGGATTTTCCCTATAAAAAGGGAACCTATAACTTACAATGTCATTATGTGTCGATGTTTTTCACTCTTTGGTATCATCAACTTCTCATAAAACCCTATATTCCATTCATGAACCTATAAAACAAACCCTAACTATCATACAACACACTCAAGCAATCATTAGCTCTACAAATAAAGATGTAAATTCTTGAGTTGTACTAACCTTAGTGGTCACTCCATATTGACATGAGTGGTATGGTATAGGAACAATTATGTGAACTCAAAAAATCAACTCCTCAAGTTGTGAATCTTCTTGGGTAGGATCATACCAAATGGTCGGGACCATATATACTATCCTAGCCAAATTATATGGTTTTTCCCCTACATAAAATAGGAATTTATAACTTGTAGTTCCTTATGTGTCACTATTTGTAGTTCTTTTTTATCTTCAACTTTGCATAAAACCCTAGATGTCACACATGAACTTGAAAAACAAATCCTAGTTATCTTACAACACACTCAAGAAATCATAAGCTCTAAAAATAAAGATGAAAATTCTTAAGTTAGACTAATCTCGGTGGTCACCTCATTTTTGTTTTCATCTAGATCTAAACAACATTTCATACTCAATGTAGTTATCCTAGTTCTTTATGTTATTGTGTATCAACTATCCCTTGACCTAGTTTTGATCACGTTCCTCGATATTGATAGTGGGATATGCTATTTCATCCTAATATAAACCCTTGTGTGTAGATGAAAAATTCAGATTTATGGCCTCTTATGTTATATATGTATTATGCGGATGTATCTTTTACTTATTTATTTCAATAGATGGTAGATATATAGGTTCTTGCTAGGTCATAAATGTGTACATTAAACTTGTATATATAAATATATATGAGTTTTACTTTGAAATTCATACCTTATTGGTGGGAAATGTCGACCCATAAAATAAAACTTGAAATATAAAAGAATAAAAATGTGCCCATGAAGAGGAAATAATTGAAAAGTACAAGGGGACAAGACCATATAGAAGGGTGGGGACCGTTTATAGTTTTGACCTTGTTGGAAAGTTTTGTACTAGGCTCAAACATAATAAAATAGTAAAGGGAACTTTCGAGATATCTTTGTAAGGTGGTTCAAAATCAAACTAAATAGGTTAAATTATAAGAGATAGGTTTAAATTAGACCATAATGAGAAATACAACAAGATAATGATGCCACAAAGACCTTGTTCCATTTTTCAAAACTCATGTATATAGAAATATAATAAAATCATGATGTAATAATGATTTTATGTAGCTATTATATTTGCAAAACCTTTCCAAGTGATTTACTCTTCCCAAGGTATCTTTATTTCATGAACTATTATTTATATGTGATCTTCCATCCAAACTATTACAAAAAAACTCATTAGAAAAACCTTATCTACGTGGCCATTTAACCTTAATTATGTTATAGTGCATAACCTTCATATATTATAAGGTTTGATCTTGCTTCAATTGAAATGACATTGCGAAGCTCACCGAATGAAGTATTTAGCTTTTAGGTAACTTTATACAATATTTCATGGATGATATATTGTCCCATCCACCTAATATGTAACTTTCTTGGGTTCTTTGCACACATAGATTCATAAAATAAATGAAGTTCTCTTCTATCAAATACCTTATTTTTAATGTTCTTATGTTGGAACCATAAAGAACATTAAGAAAAGCAACATGAGGGTGTTGGATGCATAAATTTTAGGTGCGAAGGCATGCGAGAGTGGAGTAGACAATGTGTAGAGGCTTGTCAGGTCAAATGCATTCGAGACTTAGCCACATTTTGAACCATGTGAAAAATTGGAAGATGAACGGTTGGAGTAGTGGCCAAGCAATGATTTGAAGATAAGATAAAAGTGTAAAGACTTGTAGTTCAAGCAAATTTTATTTTGGGAAAGAACTCATGCGAAGGAAGATAAAGTGTCATGCAAAGCTTAGGTTAATAATAGGATTAGAACTAGAGGTTAAAAATAGAAGATAATATATTATTAGCAAATCTTGCATGCTTTTGTCATTAACTTGTGATGAATGCATAACTATTTGTGGCATGGGGGCTATTTTTAAAGTGCATGAGTAGTGAAGGAAATTCCCATTACCTATAAATAGGTATTGATTTGCATGGTTTAGACATTATGAGATTAAGACGAGTTATGTTTTTGGTATACTTGCGCGCATGACTTTGTGATGGTAACTATGATGTATTAAACTATTTTGTTTTGATGGATTAATATGATGGATATTTATGGATGGATAATGGTTGTTGATATATCTGTTACTGATTATTGTATGGTAAATTTGATCTTGATCCTTGTTTGATTCATTATGCACTATGGTTGTGTTTTGATTCTTATTATGCTATAC
Organism: Taxus wallichiana var. yunnanensis; assembly: GCA_018340775.1. Classification (NCBI taxonomy): domain Eukaryota; kingdom Viridiplantae; phylum Streptophyta; class Pinopsida; order Cupressales; family Taxaceae; genus Taxus; species Taxus wallichiana. The sequence goes on from CM031236.1 coordinate 313,558,529, forward strand.
CTTTAATTACATGCATGAATATGGAACAATTTTATGATCATGATAACACCTTGAAAAAGATGGTATTAAAATATTGACCTAGTACCTTTGTGCACTTCGGGTGAGCACTTAGATCTATCTGAGTGATGTGCCAGTGCATCTAGGATTTGAGTAAGAAAAATATACTACATTTCGGCTCTATTTCCGGGACATCTTTTCAAGTTGTTGTAAGGATGTTGCATGATGAAGACGTATCAGTTGACTTTTACAACATTGAGAGTTGGTTAGAGAATTTAGAGGAATATTTTTCTTAGAGATATAACACTAGACCTGATTTTGATGCACGTACGTGGGTTGAAGAGAATCTGTATCATGAACTCTATGAGACATTATTTTTTTGTTTTCCTATAGAGTTGTATGAGTGGCTAGTAGCATATGCATCAAAGAAAAATTGGAGGTATAGAACAATTGTTTGGACACATGAAGATTACTAGACTCTACATGATGCTGATTTGACTTGGACACATGTTGTAGATCATTGGTGGAGTGGTGTTTTTATAGTTACACGTTGGAGTACATTATTTCTACTTATTCCTATCCATAGATTGTTGAGTTTCAATTCTTGCATGAACCCAGAGAATATTATTTGCACGCTATCCCCTTAGCAATCAAGATCTTGTTCTTGAATTTGGATTTGGAAGAGAAACCTATGGCTAGCTAAATCTCACCACACTAGGGGCCAAGATCGGGTGTGGCATGACAGATAGCAAACTTGGATGTAGAAAGGAAAAGAGAAGAAAGTTGGCTTAAGTATAATGAGGTGCGGGAGAGGGAATTAGCAAATAAGTGCAATATTGAGGAGTCTGCAGAGTTATGGAGGATGATGTATTGTGAAGTATTTGTGGATCATGTAGAAGATGTGGAGCTAGAGCATCAAGCTCTCCCCCACTTAGGAAAGTGCAATAGAGAATCCCCTCTAGTTATAATAAGAGCACGTTAGATGAAGAAAGATTAAGGAATGTGGGCACATATCTAATCCAACATGTCGACCTTACCCTTGCATTTGGTGTTCTAGTTCTTGAAATAGTTATTGATAAACAGGCTAGCATTGGTGATAGATTAGATTTCATTTTTTGTTAAATATAAGAGCTAATCAGATCGCACATTCATCTATGGCAGCACAGATGTCATCCTTATTTTTTGGGTCTGGTTGAAGGAATATTCTCTAGCACATCATTTGTGTAGAGCTTGGGCACGTAGAACATTAGTAATACATCCTGGAAGTAGCACAACTTTACTGGACCTTAGGAGTTTAGTTTAGTACAAAAATTGGAACACAAAGTATCTCATCCTCTAGTCTGGTGCCCCCTAAGAGAGGAGGATCAAGGGGATTAGGAAGATATGGAGGCTTGGGATCTAGTGAATCTAGTGGTTCTTAAGGTGGAAGAAATACTGAAGGTAATACAGGTTTTGGCTTTGGTGGGCATGGTCCACACCAGCCACAATAAGTCTATTACCAGACGTCTCTTCGTCAACTAGAGTACAAAATGTAATGGTTCCTATATATTTCAAATGTAATGGACCTTGCAACTTCTTGGAGTAATTAAATTATGCATTATGGTGTTTTCTCAACCCTTTCTCAATTTTCTTGGATTCTTTGGCCTCTCCTTTGTTTTGTTCTATTCTATGCATGTTTTCTAACACTTGCAAGTTCATGTTGTTGTGTTTATTAGAAACTTGGTAATGGGTGTATGTTTGGGATTGTGTTATATCTTCCCTAGCCTCTCTCAACTATATTTTATTCCATTTTCCTCCTTTAACAGAATGTTTCACACCCCTCTTTTGGTGCTATCACCAAATTAGTGTAGGATTTGTTCATTTTCATGCTCTCTCCCTCTCCCTGGTCCCTTGGAAATTATAGGTTAAGAGAAGATAACAATTTTTACCTTCATTAGGAGAAGATGTTGCATTAGATTAGGAAGAGGAACCAACCTTCTCTAGAGAGTTATCTCAAATTATAAGGTCCCACACCTTGAGATAATTCCATGTTTCCCAATTACATTGGTATCTCATGTTGACTTGCAAAGAGATAAGAGGGTGTTGTAATTTGGTGATAATAGTTCTCACACACCCAATGGAACAACAGGGGAAGTTTTCATTTCATTAGAACAAGATTGATGTGCTCTTGTTGTAATTTCTATCCTTTTGAGGCTTTGTAAAAATCATATCTGGATTTGACTCCAAAGGAAAAAATATAGTGGTTTTAGCAATGGTAGTTTGTCAAGTTAATGAGAAGAATTCAAACCCGATCAAGAGCAAGAGAAGAAGGTGTTTTTGAGTATTTTTAGCTATCTCGAGGAAAAGGAAGAAGAGGAATAATAACTCAAATATATCTATCTCTACTATATATAACCTTGTCAACACTTCCACTGGAAGGCCTTTTCTCCAATAAACTAGTGTTCTTAGTTTGATTAGATGGATCATCAACAACCGCCACCACCACAAAATACCTTTGTTAATTTTATGGGTAGAAAACCACTTGCTTTGAATGAACAAAACCCAATCCCAGTTGTAACATTGAATAATATCCCATAATTCATTGGGAAAAATCACACCACTCACATTACTCATATTCAAGACATTGCAAATGTTTGTGCCATTCATGAGGTCAATGAGATAGATGTGGCAATCAAATTATTAGCCTCTTATTTCAAAGGCAAGGATATGTAATGGTTTAGGAGCATAGAAGAAGGATCAATTAATAATTGGGATCAATTGTGTACTACTCTTTATAGCCAGTTTGTAGAAAAATAAGATAACTTATCTCTGTTGGAGCAATTAACCACAATCAAGAGAGCACTAAATGAGAAAATGGCTGATTTCAACTTAAAATTTCAAAGGACACGGGATAGGATTACAATTTCCATGAAGCTGAAGGTGATTTTATCTACTTCCTAAAATCTTTAAATTATGATATAGCCATGATGATATAATCTATGGGAGGTACAAATTTTCCTTCAGCTTATAACATTGCGATTAGAGCTAAAAATTGTTTTATCCAAGCCAATAACCTTGCACCTAGACCACCTATACCTCTTTATCTAGAATTGGGGAATCCAAGTTCTAGTCAAGCACCTACATTAGCTCTCATTCTTGCCCCAAAATCAAAATTCTAATCAAGATCCTAATTATTCTTCTAGCTACTCAAACAAACTCCAAGAAGTCATGAAGCGGTTTGCAAAACTTAGGCAATGAATTGGTGACAATTATGAGGTAGCAAGCTCAAAATTTCAGATCATACCATCCTCAAAACCAAACTAATAGACCTCTATATCAGCCAAATAGATCACCCGCTAAAGATGCTAATCAGGAAACCAAGGACAAGCTCCTGCCAATAGACAATTTCAGCCTTATAATCCTAACATTGCATCTACATCCAGGGCCTTGGTTCTAACTCAGAACAATATGGCACAAGAGTATGAATGGTTATTCCCATGTAATCAACCTCATAATCAATCAACATGTTTTAATGGTGCTCTAAATAAATGTTTGATGGTGTAAATGGTTGGTGTGCCTCAAGAGACAAATCAAGAAGAAATTCAATAATAGGAAACCACTCAAGAAACACCTCCAAGTGAAACTATGCTTGTGAACTAGCAAGTTGAGGATTTATGTGGCATAAATCAAGCTCCTTCTCAAGGTGTGGCAACCAACATGAGGTCTAAGAAGAGGAATATAAAATAAGTATAGTCATACAATCTAAGTGTTTCTCAACCTGCTATCACTCTACAAGGTGTTAACAATCAAAGTGCAGCTCCAAATGTGCATAATTAACCCAAACAACCTTCTAGACCAACTCATGTACTATTTATAACAGCTCATGTACAAGAGAAAGACATGAAAAGAAAAGTGAAACAGAATGATATCTCATCTCATTTCAATATCATAAAACAAATGAAGAAAAAATGTAAATATCTCAATGTGGGAGTCATTAGTTATCCAGGCAAAGAGATCTATTACAAACAACCATGAAAAATTGGTCCACATCAAATGAACCATACAAAGATCAAGAGAAGGTGATCACTAATGCAGATCCATAAGAAGGAAATCAAGGATGCCAACAAGTTAAAAATATGAAGCCTCCTCCATTCTATATATCTCTAATTATTGGAGGCAATCTTGTACACAATTGTATGATTGATTCGAGAGCAAGTAGTTTCATAATGCCCAAACAAATAATAGATTAATTGGGCATTAAATATGAACCTATCTCAAAATGAGTAGTACAAATTGATGAAACAATACTGGGAACACTTGAAATAATAAAAGGATATAGCCTTACACTGCATGCACACCCCAATGTCACAGTATTACAAGATATATCGGTTATTGACTTGTCACCACTCTTCGCTATGTGTTTGTTAAGAGACTTCATGACTAAAAATGGAGGATGCTTGTCTATTGATTTGTCACATATGCTATTCAAAATGAGGTATGGAGCTAAGGATATGATCATATCTGAACCTATTGCAAACATTCATATTGAGTCATATGTACAACGCCTGATTAATGAAAATTGCTCAACTTTTGATCAAGAAGATTTCCCAAACACTCCAGACAAAAATACCAAGGTTGGAGGAATTCTAGACATAACTCTCAATGATTGGGAAAAAGGCATGCTTTTGATCCTTACAAGGAAATGGAAGAAGCTGAGTTGGGAATATATTGCTTTCACAAAGAAGATACACCTCTCCCTAACATCACCAATCCAGATGATAAAGATGACAACGAAGTATGGTGGTTATTCTTTGATGGTTCAAGGAGTAGAGACGGTGTTGGAGGAGGAGTAATGTTTGTATCACACCAAAGTGTAAAATACTACTAAAATTTCCTCTTTCAATTCAGTTTTTGAACAACATAGCTGAGTATGAAGCAATGATCCATGGATTTCATTAGGAAAGTAAAAAGTTATTAAAAACTTGCAAGTGTTTGGGGATAGTGAAATGGTTGTAAAACAAGTTAGAGGGTTCAATGCTACTAAGAATGATTTTCTAAAGAGATATAAGAACTGAGTATGGGATCTCATTGAAGACTTTGAGGTTTTTAACATCAATTCCATCCCAAGAAAGAATAATGTTGTTGTAGACAAACTTGCAATAATTGGGGCAGCATTTGACATTGTTGATAGTATCAAGAAAGATAGAAATCAGCCTCACATCAAGGTGTTTATAAGGTCATTTCTTCCAAATAACAACACAAGTTTGAAAGTATTCGAAAATGATCAAAAAATCATAAATTTATTATAGGAAGAAGCTGAATTCTTCACGGGAAATCAAGGCAAACTAGAGTATCACTATGGTGACCAAGTGGTTCAGTTGAGAAAAAAAAATCCCAAAAGGTTAGGTGACTTTGGAACCAATATTCAACCTCAATGAATAGTTCCAAAAAGAGAAATAAAAAATTTAAGTCAAGGGTGAAGAATTAGAGTCTATTTCAATAGATTAATGTAATATGTTGCAAATTGGTAAGGTTAGTAATCAACAAGAGAAATCCGATTTCATCCAACTTTGTCAAGAATTTATGAACATATCTTTCTAGAATTATAAGGATCTGAGAGGATTTAACCCAAAATTGGCCTAGCATACCATTGAGCTGGATCCTGAATCCAAGCCCATAAGACTAAAACAAAGGCTAGTGAACCCTCACATTGAACCTCTCATGAGGAAGGAATTGAATAAAATCATAAATTCAAACATCATCATTCTAATCAAGCACTCAACTTGGGTTGCTAAATTTTTTTCGGTAAGAAAGAGAAATGGAGAAATTGTATTGTGTGTGGTTTTTTAAGATCTAAATAGAGCTCCACTCAAGGACCACTACCCACTCCATTCCATGGAGAAAATATTGCACGTAGTAGATGGTTTATAGATATTCTCATTGCTAGATGGATACTTAGGCTATAATTAAATCATGGTGAAGGAAGAAGACCAGTTAAAAAATAACTTCACCATAAAGTGGGTCACATATGCTTATAAGAAAATGCCTTTTGGATTGTTAAATTTTGGAGCTACATTCTAGAGAATTATGGATATGGCAGTTAAAGGGCTGATTAACAAGATAGTGCTTGTCTATCTTGATGATATCATTGTGTTATCAAAAAATGTAATAGACCACCTCTTTCACCTCGAGATAAGTTTTTCAAAGAGGCAAGAGATTCATAGTGTCTTTGAATCTAAAAAATGCATAATATTGGCTCATGAATGCAATCTATTATTCCAAATTGTCTCGAGTAAGGATTAACCATTGATCTTGAGAAAATTAAAGCAATTCGTGCACTTCCTTTCCTAGTCACGAGAAGGCTTTTCAAAGTTTTTTGGGGAGGATCAACTTTGTTAGAAGGTTCGTGCCTAATTTTTCCACCCTTTTTAAACCATTGAAGATGATGTTGAAAAAAATCATGTCATTTAGATGGACATTAGAGGGCAACGATATTTTTAGGCCATAAAACATGTGATATCTCAAGCCCTAACTCTCATTAATCCATATTTTTCAAAGGATTTCATCCCGTACACCTTTGGTGGGTAAGATACAATCTCGGATATCTTGGTACAACTAAATAAAGAAGGATCGTAGTAGCCCATAACATTCTTCAGCCATAGCTTGGAAGATTATGAAGTAAGATATTATTTCATTGAAAAACATGTCTTAGTTGTCATTAGGATCCTGAAGAAATTTAGACACTTGGTCTCAAATAATAAAATTCAGTTTTTAGTATCTCATGTCGAGGTAAAATATTTTCTCCTAAACAAGTATTTGAATGAGAAAAGGGAAATTTGGATCACTCATGTGATGGAATATGACATAGAAATCAAGGTTACTAATCTAGTCCATTGTAAAGGTTTATGTGAGAAGATATCTTCCAACCAAAATGCTGAGTTAAATGATGAAGGAGAAGTTGTCCTAGTGCTACAAAATGACAAAGAATAACCAGCTGATGGTGTACCCACCCCATGTTGGACTCAAGATATGGTATATTATCTTCAAATGGGTTTATGCCCTTCAGAATTGAGCAAACTAAAGAGAAGATACTTCAGATTACAATCCATTCCGTATGCTCTCATTGATGGCATCTTGTTCAAGAAGGACACGAATGGAGTTCTCCTAAGGTGTGTCCCAACAAATCAGATTGGGAAATTACTATAGGAGTTCCATGATGTAGAAGTGGGAGGTAATTTTTCTCCATGGTAAAAATCTCTTAAGATCATGAAAGTTTGCTACTATTGGACTACATTGTTCGAAGAATGCTATGCATGGATTAAAAAGTTAAAAACATGCATTATTCACTGGATAAGAAAATATAGAAGAGTTTTCATTACATTTAATCTTAGTAGATTAACCTTTCATGCAATGGGGATTGGACTTCATTGGGGTCTTTAATCTGAATTCAAGCCAAGGCCAAAAGTGGATTCTAATAGCTACAAAATATTTCACCAAGTGGACCGAAGAAGTGGCCTTTGAAAGAGGTAAATGAGTCTAGCATCTTGGACTTCTATGAGGGGACAATAACCAAGTTTGGAGTCCTGAATACTATAATATCAGATAATGATCTATAATTTTTTGGCACAAATATCACTAAGTGGGTTGTTAGGAATTTATTATATCTCATCACTTCATTTAATTATTGCCCCCAAGGTAATGGGAAATTGGAATTCATGAATAAGAAATTGTTGAGAATCATAAGGAATCTAGATGAGAACCAGAGGACTCGCATACCAAGCTCAAATCATCCTTGTGGGCTGATATAATCATACCAAAAATTTCAACAAGAATCTCTCCATACAAGATAGTCTATGAAAAGGAGGCAAGGCTTCCCATATCACTCGAATTGTTGGCATTGCAGCTACTTAAGTAGATGGAATTATAAGAGTTTGAGCCCATGGAAGTTAGGTATGTAGAACTCATGGAATTGGAAGAAATAAGAGAGCATGCAATGAAAACCATGAAGAAGGATCATGCATTTTTTGTCTCTTAGGATCAACAACCGAGTTTCTCATGCCCTTTTCCAAACTAGAAAATCAGTCTTGGGGCAGCTTTTGGTGTTGCAATAGATGATAGGTTTTAATGCCTTACATGTTTCCAATTTTTGCAGCCTTTTAGCACAGTGCCAATATCCCATGAAAGGATTAAAATCAGATCTATAGAAGCTCTAAGATGCCTTCCATATTAGCATGTGCTTAAAGGGTGCAGTGCTTCATGTTTTCCAAGGAACTATCAATCAATTGTGCTTCAAGTCTTGGCAAGAAATTGGTTTTTAGAGAGCCTCAAATTCCCCTTTCAATGTGAGGAATCATACTTGAAGGAAAGATATGAAAAATAAAATTTGACACAATTTTTCTATGTCATAAAATAGATTTTAAAGATTCTTGTTATGGATTGGAAAATTCAATAGTAGGTGCAAGCTTCAAGGAAGATTAAAAGTGGATTAGGGGTATAGGTTTTCAATTAAAATCAACTAGGGATGATCAAAAGGACTCCATGCCCCATGGATGCTTCAAGGAATTTGGTCATACTTCATCTATCAGAAGATGCCCCTATGAGTTGCCAAATTGTTGTCCAAAATAAGTTCACACTTATTTTTGGTCAACTATCACCATTTTTCCCCTTTAGTTCTTCAAAATATGATTTTTTATATATTTTGAGTACTTGAGGATCCCTGAAAGCATCTTCATCAGATAGGAAATTTCTCCCTCTTTCTGAAAAATATAAAGAAATCCTTCTAACTCTTCATATTTTTAAAATTTCAGGCCTTGGGTGATTTTTTGCACTTTTGCATTGTCGGGTCTTGGGAGGATTTTTGAACTTTTACCTTTATCGGGTCTTGGGGATTTTCGTCGTACTTTTGAACTATCGGGCCTTGGGAAATTTTTTTCACTTTTGCACTGTCATTTGGGAGATTTTTTTACACTTTTACACTATCGAGTCTTGGGAGATTCTTTGCACTTTGCCTTTGTCAAGCCTTGAGGTATTTTTGTACAATTTTGCATTTTCGCCATCTCTTGTGCAGATTAATGCAAATTTTCAAATAGGCATAACTTTTGACCGGTGCTCAAAATTTGAAAAACTTTATATCGTTGGAAAGGTATCAACATCCTCTACACCATGGAAACATGAAATATTAATTTTGGTGAGGTTAGGTGGGTGAAAAATAAGAAAAATTCTCAGATCCAAAAAGTACAGTTTCAGCATCCCAACCACCATAATTAATGAAGTATGGCGCCCATTTCTTCTCCAAGCAAGCAAGACATCATGAAGGAATGGCCTTGATAGGCTGCCCATGCCCCTTTTCAAAAATTTAATGCATCTTGTTTGTGGGTGGGAGAATAATTTTGAGTTTCCCTTTTCTCTCCTCTCTCACATTCTTCTATATATTGTAAACACTTCTCATTTTGGAAAGAGATATTTTGGGCATAGGGGAAACTCTACCAATTTGTTTTCTCAAATTATTTGAGCAAAAGCCTTCACATGGACTCTACAAAATGTAATGGTGCCTCTATTTTTCAAATGTAATAGACTGTGCAACTTCATGGAGCAATAAAATTTTACATTGTGGTGTTTTCTCAACCCTTTCTCATTTTTCTTGCATTCTCTTACCTCTCCTTTGTTGTTGTTCTATTATGTGCATGTTCTCTAACACTTGCAAGTTCATGTTGTTATATTTATTGGAAAATTTGTAATGGGTGCATGTTTGGGACTATATTAAATCTTTCCTAGCCTCTCTTAACTATACTTCATTCCATTTTCCTCCTTCAACAGAATGTTTCACACCCCTCTTTTAGTGCTATCACCTATTTAGTGTAGGATTTTTACATTTTCATGCTCTCTCCCTCTCCTTGGTCCCTTGGAAATTATAGGTTAGGAGTAGATAGAAAATTTCCCTTCATTAGGAGTAGTTTTTGCATTAGATTAGGAAGAGGAACCAACCTTCTCTGGAGAGTTATCTCAAATTGCAAGGTCCCACACTTTGAGATAATTCCATGTTTCCTAATTACACTAGTAGCTCATGCTCACTTGCAACAAAATAAGAGGGTGTTGTAATTTAGTGATAAAAGAACATGTTATACATGCGGATCCTCCGATCATTATAGGTGCAAATTCCCTCGAACGTGGTTTTCTCATGATGTGGAAAACAACATAACTTTTATGAGTGCCTTGAATTATATGAGCATATGAGAAAGAAACACAAACATGATAAGGGTATGGGGATGATAAAGGTACAATGCATTATAGAATATCATTGGATGCCAAAGTTAACACACGAACTTGAGGTAATACTGTGTTGGTGACTACATGCGTCGAGGCTGCGTGTGCTCATGAGACTACGAAGTATAAACCTATTATTACAAAAAAATAAGCATTGCATGAGAAATATCTAGACCCTGCCCATCAAAAGGAAGTTTATCAAGAGACTATGGAGGTTATTAAAAAATTGTAGGGTGAGATATAATATTTAAAGGAACAATCACGAAAGTTAGAACAAGTTAAAAAGGTTGAGATCCCACAACAAGATGTTGATGAATTGAAGGAGGTTTGTAAAATATTGCGCTAGGAAAATATAATTCCTTTATCGGGGGAATGGTTGAGATAAAATATACAATGTGTTAGATATAAGCATGAGAGATAGATCTTGCATCCAAACTTACCCCCTCACATTCTTGAATATGATATGGAGATTACCTTAAATCTAGTTTTTGATGGATGGATGTTGAGTAATATGATGATTGATATAGGTACAAAAGTAAATGTACTCACTTTGGATGCATGGAATAAGATGGAGAGACCACCATTATAGCCATCTTCAAATGTGTTTTATATGGAAAACAAGACTAAATCCATGCCCATCGGAGCATAGAAGGATGCCACTATTATTATACAAGGGGACAAGATTATGAGGGACTTTGAGGTCTTGGTGCTTTCCAAAGAATATAGATTTCCAACCTTGCTTTGGCACCCTTGGTGTTATGTGAATAATGTTGATTTGCATTTTAATAAAGGTTATATCAGTTTTGAGAACAAAGAGTAGCGCATCATTATTCCTTTGATAGATGGGAATGTTGTACCGTATATATAACCCTTGATTAAAGAGGATTTGAATAGGATATACATGAGTACGGTCAAATATATTGAAGCATTTAAGACATCTAATGAAGGTGTTATTTAGTGGGATGATGCTCGATCTATGAGTGATATAACTAGTGTTGCTTGTGATAACTGGGTGCATGGAGCATATGAGATAATTGGGCAAGATATCAAGAAGACCGTTACGTGCGTGATCATGCCACACATTGTTTTCTATTTGGGTCATAACTAGGTGCCTCGGTATACTAGTGAAGGAAATCTTGATGTATTTTAGTGCACCATAGAATCTTAGTGGACATATAGAGTAGAAAGATGAAAAATGTTCACTTATACCTTACGCAGAGACAGTTGTTCATTGGTGGACTACACACAGAGATAACCTTTTGGAGTGGTGAGAAGTGAGAATCGCTTTCTCTACTAGGTTTCTTAGGAACAATTTACCTTCACAGATATGTTAATTTCGGTGAAGTATTATACTTTACATCATGTTAAGAAGTGTGAGAGACTTTGGACGAAGGGATAGGAGGCATTTCCACCATTACTCTAGGTACATAAGTTCTACACCACTCTAAATGGTTACACATGTGCATGGTATGTTCATGCAAATATTACAAGAGCAAAAAAATTTTGGCAAGAGATGTCCTCTGGTATGATTCAGACCTTTGATTATTTTTCTACTAAACCTCTAGTGAATGAAGCATTACAGATTATAAATCCCCTTACGATGGGGGCTAAAGAAAAGGGTGAGGAGCTCTTGTTAGATTTTTTTGGTGAGTTAGACTTGGAGGCACACTTTGAAGAAGAAGAAAAATGACGAATAGCTTGGGTGTGAATTGATGGAAAAAGAAAAGGGTAAGCTATTTTACATGATTGATGATGAGGAAGTAGAGAATCTATATTTTGATCACACTTTAGGTACACACAAGGTCTTGGATAGTGCCGATGAGAAGGTGCACGCTATTCATAAGCCTATGAAAAAAGGGTCAACAATGGGACAAATACAAAACCTAAAGAGGTCATTATTGGTGACTATTGGTCTAAACAAGAGGTGTCAAAGATAATTGTGTTGTGTGAATTCCAAGACTTATTTCCTAGAGCCTATCACAAGTTGAAGGGAGTGCAACCCTCTTTAGGAGAAATGTGGATCAAGTTAAAGGAAGAAGATGAGACCCTTTAATTACTATTTTAATTGTCTCATATGTTGTATATTTTGTATACCCTTACATTGTTTATCCCTGTTATCTGTCAAACATTTCCACTTGAACTTAAAATTATGGCACTTATATTAATTAGTATAGCTATTACTAAGTTAGTATATTTCATGGATTTTGAATGTGCATGTTAATCTCTTTGATACAATGAAATTATTAATAATGATTTTTCTAAATGCCATACTTGTTTGCAAGAAGATGTTATATGTTTCCACTAACATACAAGCTGAAGAAATCATCACAATGTAAAGGGACTTGTCCGCAACAATCGGCAGTGTAGCAATGCTACTCGTCCTTAGCAAAACACCTACTGACCAAGTGAGAGCACACACATAAACAAAGACCGTGATTGTGGGAAACTTGATCAACGTGGATACTTCACCTATGTTTGCACATATCAATAAAGAAGTAGTTATGACAACAAGAAGTAGATATCATGCCAATACTTGATTATGCTCTGTAACTACAACTATGGAACTAGTTGATTTAACTTGATAACTGATTGTTAGAATGAACAATTAGTTATGTTTTTGTATTAGAACACATTTTCTCAATTCTAATTGCATGCATAAGAATATAAAAATTTCTTGGTAATGATATTTTAATCAATCAAAATATACATGTTAGTTTGAATGAGTCTCTTCGCGTCTCTAATGAATATAAAGAGAATGGTGAGACTGCATTAGGGATCGACCCATAGTTAAGGAATTACTATAAGTTTCATTTTGAATCTTCATGTTGATGAATAAAATATGAGTTCTATCATTTTTTGTAGACACAAGCCTTAGGAAGGGTTAGCACCCAAGTCAAGGCCCTCTTATGGTTTGTTAAACCCCCTTTCCTTTTGTTTACCATTTTATTTCCTTACATGCATAGATTAGAATTGCAAGAATTTATTCCTTTACTTGTGTTATGATTTTATCTACTTATTACTTAGTTGTAGAATTTCCTTTCATCTGCAACGTATTTTATTCCTAGCATTTTATTTCTAATTGTTGTGACAACAATCTTTTAGTTTATACCTCTTAAGCACTGTAATTGTGTATACAACATTGACAAAGTTGAAAGTTTACATCCCTAGGTATAATGAATAAATGACTGTGGATTAGTGAAAAACATATTAATTTACTGCGAGTTAATTTGCACCACCATTTTGGTGCCATTTTCAAGGCGTTGCCAAGTTATTAGGTTTAATGAGGGTTTTTCATTCCTTAGAAGTAGTCTAGGTTTTAGGAATTTACCTCAAATTAAATCCCCCAACTAATTTCTGTTGAATGAGTTGAGTAGTTGATGCATGCATCATCCAAGGGATTCCCATGGTAGATTTTTACCTAATCCAAAATTAGCACAAATCTATTCATTTACCTCTGAATATTCTAAAGAAGAAACCTTTGTCTTGAGTTTTCTTTTTGAAGAAAATCCTCCAAGTGACATTCTGTAGTTTCTCCTAAGAAGCTAGGGATGGCAGAAGAGGTAGACCAGAATGCTCAAAATGGGAAAACAACCTTTGAATTCCTCATTACGATAACAACGTAGTTGTTGGAAGGAATAATATTTCTCCATCATCCTTTCCAAATTTCCATGGAGCTATGTCAGAAGATCCAGATACCTTTCTCTTTGAGTGGTAGGTTTTATGTAGGAGATATGATTATGCTACTTGATGCACATAAATTGAAATTGTTTCCTGAAACACCCAAAGATGCTTATTTAAGGTGGTTCATGGGATTGGGAAGGAATGTTATTACTACATGGGAAAAAATGAAGGAGAATTTCCTCAATAAGTACCAATACTATTGCAGACCAAGCAACAGAGGAGGTGATGAAATCTACATAATGCAACAAAAAGAGGATGAACCATTAGAGGATTATTTGGAAAGGTTATTATTCTACATTCAAAATTCAAGGCACACCACTGACATACCACCGAATCCCTTAAATTACTCTTTTTGAAGGGACTCAGTGATGAAGACATGGATGCTCTGGATTTGATAGGAGCAAGAGATATTTCAAAGGCTAGTTTTGAAGAGATATGTGATGCACTGTAAAAACTATTCAAGAGCTACCATGAAAAGAGTAAGGAATGTAAGATCAAGAGGTGGAATTTCTACAAAACAATGGGGGACATATCTAAGTTAGATATTGTTAGCATGTTCAAAAACATGAAGCAGGAGATTTTTAATGATATGGCTAATCAATTGGATGCTCTACATGCCAAAAAGAAGAAAGAAGATGTAGAAGTAAGACTCATAGAGTATTGATATGCATACGAAGGAAGAAATCAGACTATAGATGTAGAGAATATGCCAAAGCATTACTCAAGAAAGAGAGGCTTCACCTGATTTCAAAATGTTGGAGATAGAAGATGGGAAATTTTTTATGTTTCTCAAAGGAAACCATGGCCACCAAGGCAAGGAGGTATAACACAAGACCTTATGAATTCATTTCAAAATTGTTCTAATAATTCATATATGCAGCCCCCACCTTAGGCTAACCCTCAAGGATGGGACCCATATCCTAACCAATACAAACAATAGTGGTAACCTCAATACCAAGGCCAACCATAACAACAATGGAAACAACCTCCCCAATCATGGCAACAACTCGGAGGGGACAACAGTGGAATAACCCACCTCCTAATTACCAACAAGCTTATCAATAACCTCCTTATCAACAACAAAAAGATCTAATTCCTAATCCCTAATCAGGATCCCAACCAAAGGATACACAACTACCTGCTCAACCAATGCCTAATCCTAACAATAAATCTACTCAGCCAACCTGTTCCACTGAACCAACTCAATAACCTACCTATCCTTTTAATGTCAACAATATCTATCTTAGCTCAGGAAGAGAACTCCCTTCACTAGTTCAACCTACCATTACTAAAATTATAGAAGAACCATAGTTACTACATGATGACCCGTAACAAGGACGAGAAGATGTTGCATGTTGATCCGTAGAAACCCATGAGACTTCCACTAAGTGTAAAACATGGGATAATGAGCCTCCATTCCATGAAATTTTACAAGAAAATAAGATAGACATCATATCATAATCTGATTCTAACTTTATAAATTATCTTAAAGACATTTGTGTCAAAATACCGTTGATATAAGTTATTAAGGATGTGCCCATCTACAATAAGTTATTTAAGGACCTCTGCATTAAGAAGACATGCAGGAAGAGGAAAGACATGTATGATGTATAGGTCATTAGGAAATTAGCTAATATTATTCTTAGGAACTCGGTTACGCCGAGACTATATTGATCTATGCAGCCCTCTAGTAAATGTCACAATAAATGGTATAGTGATAAAAACACACTGATTGAGCTAGGGGAAACAATAAATGTAATGAAAAAAAAATCATGGATGATTTTAAATTGGAAGGATTAAGACCAACATCCACAGTCTTGCAGCTTGCGAGACAGATCAATAATTAAGCCTAAAGGAGTTTTGGAGGATGTGGTAGTAGTGGTAGACTCCTAGGAGTACCCTACTGACTTCATTATTCTCTAGCCAAAAGAAATCTTAGGAGGATATTATATCATCCTCAGAAGATCGTGGTTATAAACTACGATGCATTCATTAGATGTAGATTTGGAAATATGATCATCTCCAATGGAAGTGGCACTAAAAATCTTATGCTCTACCCCTTGCACAACCATTCAATGAAGAAGATCAAACCATTTGGGTGGAAGAACCATAATAATAATGGATATCAGTTAAAAGCTTATGATGTTGGAAAATTCCTACATAATAGAAGGATATGAGGAGAATGTTGTTTTTCAAATGTCATGCAAAAT
This sequence comes from Taxus wallichiana var. yunnanensis, assembly GCA_018340775.1. Classification (NCBI taxonomy): domain Eukaryota; kingdom Viridiplantae; phylum Streptophyta; class Pinopsida; order Cupressales; family Taxaceae; genus Taxus; species Taxus wallichiana. The sequence continues at coordinate 313,574,659 of CM031236.1, forward strand.
AATTATGGTAAGAATGAAGAAGAAGGTAGTAAATTGTAATGCATATGATGTCCTAAAAATCAAATCTTTCCATGGTAGATTACTAAGAATGTTCAAGTAAGAACTACATCCTACACCAGCTTCTTCCACATGATTATATCTTAAATTCTATAAGTAGCAGCATTTTCTCTATGACTGATATTTCTAAGAAAGTGGAGATTTCATCGTGCAAGCCACTCAATCTAAACAAAAAATTGAGTATGCAGTAAGAACAACTATTAATTACACTTCTCAAAAAGCATAGGATAAAATTTTCATGGGACTATGGAGACATTCATTGAATCCATCATAAAATCTATACTCATAAGATATACATCAAAGAAAAATTGTAATCTAATAAGAAATACATAAAGGAGAATGAACCTAATAGTGAGGGATATAGTGAAGGAAGAATTAAAGAAATTATTAGATGTTGGATTCATATATCCAATTTCAAACAGTCAATGGGTGTCACCACTTGTTATTGTACCTAAAAAGAATGGAAAATGGAGAATCTATGTAGACTATAGGGAGATGAATGCAAAAACAAAAAAGGATCATTTTCCACTCCCTTTTATTGATTAGGTACTTGACACTCTTGTTGGAAAAAATTATTTTTCTTTTCTAGATGGTTACAAGTGGCTAAAAAAATTTAGATTGCACTAGAGGATTAGGACAAAACCACATTCACATGCCCATGGGGAAATTTTGCATACTTTTTTCTTCCCTTTAGTCTGTGCAATGCACCTACCACATTTTAGAGAGCAGTTCTTATCATATTATTAGATATAACCAATGATTGCATGGATGATTTTACAGTCCATGGCAACACTTTTTATGAAGCAATGAAGAAATTAGAAAAAGTTCTCAAGAGATGCAAGGAGCATAACTTGTCTTTGAGAAACAAAAAATGTTATATGATGATGTCTGAGGGGATAGTGTTAGGTCATTATCTGTCATCTATTAGAATCTAGGTAGATCCAACAAAAATATCAGTGATTATAAACCTACCAACACCTAAAAAGCATAAGGATGTAAGGAGATTCTTATGCCATGTTGGGTATTACCAAAGATTCATTCAAGATTTTTGCACAATTATATCACCATTATTTGTTTTGTTAGGAAAGGATGCTACATTTGTATGGATAGAGAAATGTGAAGTTGCATTTTAAACTTTGAAGAAAATGCTAACTTTTGCACCTATTTTAAGAGGACCAGATTGGAGTTTGTCATTTCATATACACATTGATGCCTCAGATCATGCCATTGGAGTTGTTTTAGGAAAAAAGATGGGATACTCAATTATGCAATCTATTATGTCAGTAAGAACCTGTAGCATGTTGAGCTTAACTACATAGTCACTGAGAAGGATTTTTAGCAGTTGTATATGCCATCAACAAGTTCAGGCACTATATCATGGGATATCTAGTATTTATCCACACAGACCATGTTTCCATTAAATATCTGATCAACAAACCAGTTATAAGTAACAGGATAATTAGATGGTTGTTTGTCTTACAAGATTTTTATGTAACAATCATGGATAATCCTGGGAAAGACAACATTTTAGCATATTTCCTCTCAAGAATGGATAATAATAATGAGGAAGCAATAGTGGATGAATCTTTTCCATATGAAAACTTGTGTTCCATTTACACCAAGAAACCCTGGTATGTTGATATTGCCAACTATTTGGTTCCAGGTAAGATGCCTCCAAACTATCTATATTTTGAAAAGAAATATATTATTGAGAAAAGTTTGAATTTTTCTTGGATAACTAGTTTAATATTCCACACAGGGTAGGATAATGTTATGAGAAGATGTATAGATGATGAGGAAATTTATGATTTCCTCAAAGCCTGCCATAGTGAGCCATGTGGAGGACACTTTTCTGCAAAAATAAAAATGCAAAAAGTATTAACAACATGGTATTATTGGCCTACACTACACAAGGATGCAACATTGTATGTAAGAAGATGTGATAAGTTCCAAAGAATGGGAAAGCCTACCAAATCAGATGAAATGCCATTGCAGCCTCAACTAGTATTACAACCATTTGACAAATGGGGATTAGACTTTATTGGTCCCATTGATCCTAAGTCTCAACAAAAAGAGTACATTATGGTGTGCACAAACTACCTCACCAAATGGATAGAAGTGAAAGCATTACCAAATCAAAAGAGTGAAAAAGTTGTAAAATTCCTATATGACCACATCTTTACAAGGTATGGAGTGCTAAGAGAGATTATTCAGATTAAGGTACCCACTTCGCTATTGAAGTTATTGTTGATTTAGCTATAGAATATGAAATCATGCATAGGAATTCTACACCTTATCATCCACAATCCAATGGCCAAGCTGAAGTAACAAACAAATAAATTGAGGCCATTTTGACAAAGACTATTGTGTTGCATAGAAGGGATTAGCTAGAAAGACTTCCAAAGGCAGATTCAGAATTAATACCACATGGAAAACAAAAATAGATTCACACCTTTTGAGCTAATGTATGGTAAGACTATTGTTCTCCCTATTGAGTTTGAGCACAATGCATTACGAACTACATTGGAATTGGGCATAGATTTTTCAAGCGTAGAGGCAAAGGATTCTTCAACTCAATGAGTTGGTAATTTGTTCATAATACAAAATTAGTACAAAAACAAAGGATCAAGTTGTATGATAGGTTCATTAAAACAAGGCAATTTCAAGAAGGTGATTGGGTACTTCTCTGTGACTCCAAATACAAGGACCATAAGGGAAAACTCAGGATAAGGTGGCTAGGTCCATATGAGATTGAGAAAATATTTCCTAATGGAGATGTGAAGCTCACCACCATTGATCTTGTGAGATTCAAACTATTGGTAAATGGTCATAGATTGAGGTTGTACAAAAATCCAACTGATAAGAACACCTTCATCCAATAGTTTAGAGGAGGCCAAAGTAGGATGGAAATGAGAACATCAGAATTGAGGACAGAAGTTGAACTTATTGGTTCATCTTATGAAATTTTAGATTAATGACACCTTCAGTGGCCTTGGTATATCCATATTGTTGGATACCCCAGGGAGGAATAAAATTGATGTGATCAACCTTCATGGTGATCAACACCACTCACTAACATGTTTTATTTTATTAATATTTCTATTTTATAGGATTTGGAGCAATTTTGGCAAGGAGTGCATAATCTATGATGAAACGAGGTGGTGTAGAGACTAGAATGTGCACTTACGGTAGCATGCGGGAAAAGCTCTATTTTGCTTTCATTTTGATAGAACCTTATTGTATGAAGAATCAAGATCCCAATCGAATGAGCACAAAGAGATGAAGATATTTAGCACCATAAAAATTCAATCTTCCCTCTCTAGGAATTAATTGAATTCATTACGGACCTTATCCTACATAGTAGCACATGCAACAAAAGAACCTATAGCAACACTACTTGCAGCCATACAATACCTCAACATGTAACCTCATACATGTATCCAAGGGCACAAACTCCAACAAATCATATGTCACAATCATTTGGCATATATCTTGAGTTAAGTGCACTTGATTTCCTTTAATAAAGTAGCGCTAGAATAATTATATTTAATTAATATATGTGCCAAGTTGTCAATAAACTTTACTAACCATAATTTTTCACCACCTCCTATAATGTGACATGTCTCTCACGTCAACCCATGATATCATAAAGCCTCACTTCAATTCGAATTAATGCCCACTTTTCAAGATGCGTGTAAAATTGGTCACAAATTTTGAAAAGGTGAACACTTGAGTTCTTCCATTCATTCAAATTTTACATAATCAATTCCAATTGAAATACCTCTTGCTCTGTGGAGCTTGTAGAAGTTGTAGAAATTAACAATGGGAAAATAATTGGTAAGAAACGAACCTACATACCATTGAGCTTCAAAATTAACCACAAATTCTGTAGTACTTTCATGATAGTGGTTGGATGGATTACATCAATAAATTCCAAGGTTTCAATGAGTCTATGGTCATAGAATTTACCACCACCTTCAGGGACAAGAAGGAAATAGTAAAGAGTTTGTAAGTTAAGGTTGATGATGAAATATTGGCTGTAGTCACTAGACTACCGGAGAAAGGCAAAATTTTCTGTAAAATCCAACCCAGAGGAAGCTCATGCAGAGTTTGCAGACGAGGATGAAAATTTTGTGGCGTGCAGAAAAGGCGGTCTATGAACTTATTTAAAACCATTTTTGGTAGATGTGTCAAACTATATCATAAAATATTTTACCTATGAGGGTCAGTATTCACGATTAAATACTATCCATTTTAAATTGCTCAATCATTTAAAGAATGGAAGAAATGTGAATGTTCCAAATTTCTTGCATGAAATTTTGAAGAAGATGAGTAGGAAATCACAAAGGGAAGGTTTTCCTTGTCTCATCATTATCTTGTCACTTTAATTGTGAAACATGCATTGGAAACTAAACATCCTACAATAAACTAGGAGAATTTTCTAGAGAAAAACATATTAATGATTTGTTGGGGAAGGGTAAGAAAAAGAGAAGAATCTCAGCTAGTTCTTTTATGCCTCCACTTAAACCCTTAGCTTCAGCCTCCATTCAGTTAAAAACCCATACTCCTACACAAACCCCCATTCCTTTAGAAGCTTCCATACCGAAGAAACACCCGTCCATGAAAAACCTCCATCTCTAAAACAAGGTCCTAGGCCCATCTCTCCTAACAGGGTTCTGGTTGTTGAAGCATTGCTAAATATATCAACACTAGAGTCCTCTTCCTCCAAAGGTAAAAAAATCCTCAACTAAAGTCTCTGAGCCATCTAGGAGGTCAAATAGGCTTAATACTAAAAAGACCAAAACCTCAAGGCCTAGTAGAAACATTCAAATTTTTTTGTATAGTGATGAAGAAAGATTAGAAAAGAAGGAGGAAGCTATTCCAATGGAAGTTGAGCAAGAAGTCCATATAAACAAAGATGAAGACGTAGTGATGGAGGAACAGACCATGGAAGTAGAAAAGAAAAAGAGGAAGAGTCAAGTGAACAACCTACTAATTTGTGCCCTATTAAACCAATTGAGGTTCAAACAAAGGTTGTTCATGCTTGGGAAAGCCACATGTAGCATGAAGAAGAAGTGTCAGTTGAGGAAATTGAGGATGTAATCAATGGTCATAAGAGCCCTGATGAAGCAGACATTTTCCATGCACAACATGAAGAGGATGTAGTAACTAAATAAATTGAGGAATTAATCACTGCGGCTACTGAGATAATGAAAAAAAAAACTGAGGAAGTGACAGCAACAACAATACATGAAATAAAGACCAATTCCATGGATAATGAAGAAATTTTTCCACTTGATATAGAAGATACAATTGAACACATTGTCCAAACCTTTGAATTAGAACCTGTTGATGAATCTATTGAGCTAATGCACATAGAAAGTCCTCCAATTTCCCTAGATATAGCTCATGTAATCTCAAAACCTGTGTCTCCACCAATGCCACCACCCAACCTGTAGCCATAGGTTGTCATACAAGAAGTTTTTAGAGAGCCTCCTAGGCCGAATGTAGAAATATGGCAACCCAAACCAATTCAAAATATTGGGTGCAAAAGTTTGAGAATTATTGTAACAAGCTACAAAGAAGGTGGGAAAGGGAAAAGGAAGAGTTAATCTTCCAACATCAACAAGATCTAGAGGAAAAATATAGACAACTAAGGGCCAAAGACAATGAGATTTAAATGCTAAAGAAGAAACGCAAAGCTACGGTAGAGTTGAAAAATGAAATATTCAAATGTAGACCACCATAAAATATTTATGTTGTCTTTTTAAAGGAACAAATGTTGCAATTGAAATACACTTGTATCAACAATGACATACCATTTGATATTAGTGGAGTAAGGCCTTTCTTCAGAATATATCTGAAAATGCCCCATGAGATCTAATTACTTCTTTGTGAACTATATATGTTTAATTATGCTTTAGAATATGACAGAGTTGAATCCTATTCTCTACATTAGGGATGTACAAGTTCAAGAACTGTGTTCTTACTTCCACAATGAGCTATATAGGGAAAAACAAAATGGTGGAGTATAGAAAATTGTGTAAAGAACAACCATTGATGATCAGAGCAGAGACAAGCACTACAAAGGAAATGATTGAAGAGTATGGTAATTTTATGAAAGAGTAGAAAATAAAATAGAAGGTATTTTTGGTTTCTCAAACGTGCACCCGCATCTCAAATCTTGGAAGGTCCAAGGTTTTGAGACCACAATGGAACCATCCTCAAGTTGTGGAACCTTGCGTGCTTGGGTCGGATCTCTAAAGAAGGTCGGTTCCTCCATCTATTTTTCTTGCTACTATTACTCCTAGTCTTTGGAAGGGAAAACTAAGCTAATAATGTCAAGGGACTAGGGATAAAAGGATAACATGAAAGGAAACTACACTAAAATGTGATAGCACTAGAAAAGAGGGATGAACACTATCTATTTTGAGTGAGAATGAAAGGAAATACGTGAAAGGATGCTAGACATGGGTAGACGGCTAAACACGTATTCACCAGATCATTCTCATATAACACAACTAAATAAGGAAGCTGCAAAGGGCCCGAAATGGCACAACCAAAGCACACAATGCAAAAGAAAAGGAAAGAAGAAGGAATGAAAACATTAAGGATAGATAATAGTTACAAAATGATGTTTCTATTACTTCCAGAAATATACATCTCTATTATAATGATGAAGGAGGCTGCTATCCACATGCGAGATCCAGATCTAGAGGTCTACAACTCAAAATATAGAAAATATGAAGTCCTTAGCAGAAAATGTGTAAGGATCCAGAGTGTCCAACATAACAAATGAGCCTAGCTCTTACATTTATAGATGAATCTAGAGGAGAAGAGAAGGAGGGAAAACCCAAATTTGAATTACAACCACCAATAATCAATGCTTGCAAATCCACCTAGAGATATGTGCAATATGCTTCCCCAAGCCTATTTGGCATGTTGAATAAAGGAGGGATAATCAGATTAAATTGGGTGGTTGAAGCAATCAAATCCACTTCAATAATGCTCAGAGAGACATTTTCCCATTTCTCACCTACTAGATCCACTAAGAATTTGAATTTGAATGTCTATCATTGTAGCTGATGTCACTAGCTCTATGACAAGTCCAGGTGTGTGGAAGAAAATAGAGGAAGGCGTAGAGGAATGCATTCAAAATGCGCAAGGGGAAATGAGGAAAATTGGTGAGTAGAGAATTCATGGTCAATTTGTAACCATTACAAATTGATGGGAGAGGTGTGCAAGAGGGCCAGGGACTTAGCTGATTGAAGCAAGTGTGAGATGCTTGCAAGGTGAAGAAGCTTCTTAGGAAGAAGGAGAAAGTGCATAAAGTGGGCACAAGAAAGGAGTGGAAAAAAGAGGAAAAGGAAAATGCAAGGAGAGAATAGAAAGCGTGCAAGGGTGCTTAAGGAAAATAAGGGGCGCCAAGGGGAGACTATAACCAAGGAATGGTGTCAACTTAATCTGAGCGCACGTAACCTTTAATGAGGAACTGAGATCCAAAATGTGTATAGAAGTTATCCAAATCACTAGGAGAGTTATTTGGATAAAAACTTTGGTGAATTTCGGGGCCATCTACCTGCTAGATGAAGGAGATCAGTAGTCTGGAGCATCCATTGGGCATGGAGTTTGCTATGTAATAATGAAACTACCTCTGTAGTCACTTGAAAGATTATTTCTTGACTCTATTATGAATATTTCAACTACTGAAAGAAGCTCTACATTCTGTAAGAAACAGAAGAGCATGTGCAAAAAGCATGTGAGAAGAAAGAACTATGTACAAATAGACAATGTGGGCGTAGCACACTTGGAGGAATTGAAACTACTTAGATATATACAACATGATTTAGTAAACTTAATGGAAGGGTTTGAGATAGATCCCATTTACTAGGATTTGCAGCATGCCTCCATCAAGATGAGTTAACTCGAAATAGTTAGCCTCCTTACATGAATTGATGATGTATGGGCCACTCCAAAGTGCATCAAAATTTGAATGACACCTGGTTTAGCTCTGTTAGTATCCCATTTTAAAACTAAGTCCCCAAATTTGAAAGCTTGGGGCCTGGATTTTCTATCAAACCATTTCTTTATTTCTTGTTGATGTTGTTCTAGCTTGATCATAAGGGCAGAGTTTCTTGATTCTTCAAGATCAACCAGCTTTGTCATTCTTATTTCTCTCTGGTTTACACCTTCAAATTCTAGTTTTTGGGAAAGTGCTAATGAATTCAACTCTAGTGTCAAAGGAAGGGTAGCCTCCTTTCCATAGACAAGCTTGTAAGGTGAAGTTAATATTGCCCTTTTACTATGATTCTATCATCCTAGAGTGTGTGTGAGACCTTTGTATGCCACTTTGTCTTCCACTTATGTTCATTGTGCACTTCATAATTCGACCAAGTTCTTGCTTGGTGACTCTACCGCACCATTTCCTTCCGGGGTAATAATTGGAAGAGGTTTTTGAGATAGATGCCTAGATTTAGAGCCTAATCAGTGATTTTAGTACAAAGGAAGGCTTTGGTATTATAAGAGATATTGGTTTAAGGGACACCAAACCTTATGACTATACCTTTGAGAAAGTCAAGGATGGATGACTCGGTTGATTCCTTGAGCAAAGCCTTCTATCCATTTAGTGAAGTAATTTGTGGCTATAAACACCTAATTATGTCTAGCACTTGAAGGTGGATTGATCATGCCTATGAAGTCAAGACCCCATTGCATAAAAGGTTGATCTACCTAGATTGGTTGGAGGGGAATCACTGCCAATATTTTCTTACCTACAAAGAAAGTGCATTCCTTGCATTTTTGACCCACCTATGTGCATTTGTAAAAAGGGTAGGACAAATGATACCTACCATTATGACTTTCATTATTATAGTTTTTGTAGAGAATTTTCCACCAAAGAATCCATTGTGAAATTCGCTAACACATTTTCGAGTCTACGCATCGTTGATACATCTTGACAACATGTCATTAAGATTCTTCTTGAAGATAAGTCCATCAATCAACACATAAGGAATAGATTGTAACCTCAGATGTCTTCTCTTTGCTTTGTTTAAACTAGGAGGGTATGCACCCTCAAAAAGTAATGTGATCATGTCCTTCATCCAATCACGCGTGCTAAGATCTGCATCTTGTTCAAGATCTATGCACGGAAGGTCCTCATCCAGAAATAATGAAGCCTTAGGTTCACTCTGTGCATCCTCGAAATATTCCTGCAGAGTGCCCTACCTCTTACCAGTTTTGCCCTAATATTCACATCATACTTCATGGTTTTGGTCACCCATTGTGCTCTTTTCTCACTAATTTCTTCTCCCATGATGAAGTCTTTGATAGAAGAGTGGGAGACTAACACCTTGATATGATTGCTGACAAGCATACTCTTGAATTTTTGAGTGTGTGCATTATGGCAAAGAATTTCTTCTCCATGTGACTTTACTTTAGTTCATAATCCTTCAACATCTGGCTAAAGAAAGCCATTGGATGTTCTATCCCTCATTCATTTTATTTTGTTAGGAAAACAACAACACTTTCATCAGTGCGAAGCATAAAGGATGAAATCCTTTAAATAATCCAGATTGATGAGTGTTGGCGTGCAAGCAATTTCTTGCTTGATTTTATTAAAGCTTTCTCTTCCTTTTTTTTTCCATATGAAGGTTGTGTACTTCTTGATCATCAAGGTGATGGGCCAAACCAGTCCTGAAAAGTTAGGCATAAAACACCTAACAAAGTTGATCTTACCAAGGAAGGACTGCAAGGCCTTTTTATACACCAGTAGGGAAAGAGCTAGGATGGTTAAGATACGCTCAGGATCAATTGCGATGTCATCCTTTGAAACCACATAGCCCAAGAGCTTTCTATGTGCCACTACAAAATTACACTTCTTGGGGTTAAGAGACACCCCATACTTTTTGCATCTCTCAAATACTTTCTCTAGGTGCGCTATGTGAATTTTCTTTACTTTGAGAAGATAGTTACATCATCAAGGTAAACTAAGTTGAAATCATTTATGTATCCTTTGAAGGCAATACCCATGGCATGCTTAAATGTGGCGCCCCACATTTGACAGACCAAAGGTAATATTTTGATATGCATATGTTCACCACGTGGTTGTAAACATTGTCTTGAATTGATCCTCTTCCTTGACCATAATCTGATTGAAACCTAAATATCCATCTAGCATGGAGAATCTCTATGCATCGACATAGTATGAAAAATTTGCTCCATTGAAGGCAAAGGATAATGATCCTTTAGAGACGACTTGTTCAAATATTTGAAATCAACATAAAGTTTGATTTTTCCATTCTTGTTGTGCACTTGGAACCGATTCGAGACCCAATTAGAGTACTTGATGGGAAAAATGATTTTTGCCTCAATGAGTTTGGATAGTTCATTTCTCATGAGGGGCTCTATCTTTGGATCGACCGTGGTCACTACTACATTTCTAATGGGCTTGATACTAGGATCAAGGTCAATGGAGTGTTGAGAAACACTTGGATCGAAACCTTTGAGGTCTTCATACTCCCATGAGAAGATATCACTATATTTTTTGAGAGAGATAAAGGTTTGATTTTCCTCATGTGCACAAGCTTTGCTAAGCAGCAGACTCTTTCCCATATGCAATAGTGATTGGGAGCATTCTTCTTGCGCGGTGTGCATGTATCTTTCTTCACCCTTGAATTAATCATCAGGGCTAAACATTTTCTCTAAGGTGATCAGCCCTTTAGGTAACTTTTTTTTTTCAACTATATCACTTGATCACCATAGTTTTCATGCAAGTCATCTTGCATGCTTGATGAGAACTCAACTTCATTCTAGATAAACTAGATGATCTACGCATCACTTTGCCAAATACTTATTAGTTGGTGTTGTTGTTTGTAATGGATGGTCTGATCACCATCTTGAAGTGTTGAGTGTTTCCTTTGACAAAGTCCTCATCAGGAGAGAATTATGAACCAAGATCAGCCATCTGGTCAACTTCCTTGTTCATTTTGTGTGGTACCACCTACAAATTTAGAGAATCAAAGCTCTCAAGGAGGTCCAAAATCTAAGCTTATAAGCTTTGAGAATCTTGTTCTTTGGCTGGAATTGTTTGGTAACCTGGTGGATAACTAATTTTTTGTCCCCAAAGATTTGCAACATCTTAATTTTCTTCTTCTCAGCAATGAGCAAGCCATGGGCCAGTGCTTCATACTCTACCACATTGTTAGAACATGTGAACTATAGCCTATATGTGAAGAATAATTTCTCATCCTTATGGGAAATGAGAACCACTTCTGCTCCCAAGATGTTCCTACTTTTGGATCCATCAAAGTACAAATTCCATAGAACCAGTTCAACTTTGTCTTTCTTAAGCATGTGTAGAAACATAGCTTGTTCTTCAAGAATGCAAGTAAGTACCAAGACTAGTTTCATAAGCTTCCATTTCTTCAAAATATGGATCAAATTTATGGTTCCTCACCACCCATTCATCAAGCACTAGGTCAAGTAATAGAGGGTGGAAGATACTACTCTTCAAGAACTGAAGCTTGTTCTTCTTGGATTAAATAGTTGGCTTGGAGAGGGGATGGGACATATGACTCTACAAGATAGGAAAATCTAGGCTCAGCTTATATGATAAACCGGGTACCATACCTTGTCTTGAGTAACATATGAGACCTACCAGAAGATAAGTAACCACCCACTTTAGCAATAAAGTCTCTTGACAAACATGGGGAAAAAAAGGAGGTAGGTCAATGATTGACACATCTTGAGTTATTGTTAGGCTTGGACATGCATGGAGGGTTAACTCAAGATCCTTGATGACTCCTAAGATGGTGATAGTTGAACCATCAAGTTGTAGGACTGCTTTAGACAAAGGACTATATTTAAGACCTAAGACATCAACAATTTTCTTAAGGATAATGAAGTACTAACGCCTGAGTCAATCATGCAAATATGCACTAGGTGTTTTCCTATGATCAAGGACATGTAGAAGGGTGGGGTCTTAACAAATTTACTTGCTTGTTTCTCCTCTTATTAGAAGACATTGATATAAGCATGTGGATTCGCACAACCGCATCAAGACGGGGAATTATGCTAGAGCTTCATGTAACAGATCCCACTAAGAAGGAATGGTCGGGGCATCCCACATTGTGACAATGCTAAATGGAAGGCCCCTTGTCTTGTGAATTTAGGGAACAACATACCTTCTTAAGCTGTTCAAGCATGGAAGCCTAGACTTTAGCTAAAGAAGACTTGACCTACCTACAAAGGAGGGGCATGCGATGTTTCAAAAGGAGCTTTGTATGAGGCCTCTTGAGTAGGGACTTGAGATATTTTACTACTTGGATGACTTGTCTACATATTTATGCTTCGAGGATCTTCTTACATTGTTGGGAGTGAGACCTACACACCTAACTCTAACATTATCTTCTTATATCTTATGTTTTCTACAACTTTGGCACGTGGTTTGCTTGTATCATCTGTTGCTTGGTTTATTGCCCAGAAGTTCTCAAAGACCAAAGAACATCGATTTATCTTTGAAGGAGATTTTGGTCTCTCTTGGTTTTTTGCTTTAGGGGCACTTGTTGAAGGCTCACAAACTAAAGAATTCTAGATCATGAAATCTTAGTCACCTGCAACATTGGCACAATGTTATTGACTATGAGACATGTTGCAAGGGAAGCACCATTTTGAATCTTGTGCGAAATTATTCTGAACTGGAACAAGCACCTGACTTAAACTGGGTGCTGGAAGAGAAGGAACGGGATGAAAAATTTGCAAGGGTAGATATGCATTGGGATGTTATCTATCATTATGTTGGTTGGGCATGTATCTTTTATTTCCATATTGATTCCACCAAGGATGATTGCATTGGTCATGTGCCCGATTAGAATTGTCTCTATAGACCTATGCATGTTTCTTTTCTAATGATATGACTTTTTGATAAATTTCTAATCAGGGCCTTCAACTCTTCATCTTCCCTCTATTGCCTTGGAGAGTATGATGTTAAGGTAACCGGTTGCACGCTTTTCTTAGGAATAGGAATAGGGGCCACAGAAGGCTAGGGTGCTTGTGACATTTCGAGAACAAGGGCATAGGTGGTCTAGGAGCTATCTTTCCCACTTGAATAAGACTATTTTTTTCCCTTACTGCAATACTATAAGCAAGCTGGTAAATTCCTACCTCCCATGGATTGGATCATAACTAAAATATTGTTGTTGAGTGCCTTCAGATAATACAGAAAGAATGTTGGGCTATAGGTCTTAGAACAAGAGGGATTTTTTCCCAAGTCTTCGAAAGTTGAAAGTCATCTTCTCGTTGGGTGCCCTTCTTGTTGTTATCATTTGCTCTACCAGAGATAGGTGATTTTACTTATCTTCAAAGTAATTACAAATATTTGTTCCCAGCTCATCCCAGGTGGTGATAGATCCAAGTCTCAAGCCTCGGTACCATTGGAGTGATTTACCTTTGAAAGAGGTTGTAAGTAGCCTAACTGCTACATCATCATGTGTGATCAGATAGAGTGAACACACATTTGCTACATCCTGGATATGCTCCTGAGGGGTGAATTGATTCTCACTAGTAAAGTATGGAATACTTTTGAGCATGTCATTTTACACAGCTAGAACCAAGGGACTTCCTCCAGTGAAGTTTGCAAAGTTCCTAAGTGGAGGAGGTGGTTGATGCACCATTGTAGGGCGTGTAGGTTTTCTATCTTGAGGAGGAGTTGAATGGGTGCGGCGCATAGGGGGTACAGATGTACACGTGGAATTTCTGGAACAAAATCTTCTTGAAGATAGCTGGAGGTACTCAAAAGAATCTTCAGCTGTTGCACTACTTCTTGTGTGCACTCTTCTCATGAAATTCACTCAAGACTACTAAAATAGAGATTTGAAAATGTTAGAAGTTTCCAAATGTGTTTAAATGAGCCTCCAAAGGCTGAAATACTAATTCCACACACCAGAACTTAGAGATATGAAATTTGAGATTTCAATGCTTTGGTCCCACCGGGTGTGCCAGAAACTATTGGTTTCTCAAATGTGCACCCACATCTTAGATCTTGGAAGGGACAAGGTGTTTGAGACCACAATGGAACCATCCCCAAGTTGTGGGACCTTGCGCACTTGGGATGGATCTCAGAGAAGGTTGGTTCCTCTATCTATTTCTATTGCCTACTCCTAGTGCTAGAAGGGAAAACTAAGCTAATAATGCCAAGGGACCAAGGATAGAAGGATAACATGAAAGGAAACTACACTAAAAGGTGATAACACCAAAAAGAGGGATGAACACTATTTGTTCTGAGCAAGAATGAAAGGAGGATAGGCACAGTATGTAGACAAACTAAACACGTATTCACCATATCATTCTCATATAACACAACTAAATAAAGAAGCTGCAAGGGACTGAAATGGAACAACCAAAGACAAAACACAAAAGAAAAGGAAAGAATAAGGAATTCAAACATGTAAGGATAGATAATAGTCACAAAATAATGTTTATATTACTTTTAGAAATGCACAATTCTTTTATAATGATGAAGGAGGCCGATATCCACATGCGAGATCTAGATCTAGAGCTCTGCAACTCAAAATATAGAAAATGTGTAAGGATCCAGAGTGTTCAACATAACAAATGAGCCAAGCTCTTACATTTATATATGAATCTAGAGAAGGAGGGAAAACCTGAATTTGAAATACAACCACCAACAATCAATGCTTGAAAATCCACCTAGAGATATGTGAAATACGCTTCCCCAAGCCTATTTGGAGTGTTGAATAAGGAAATATGGTGAATCATATTAAATTGGGTGGTTGAAGCAATCGACCCACTTCATTAATGCTCAAAGAGATGTTTTCCCATTTCTCACCTACTAGACCCACCAAGAATTTGAATTTGAATGTCTAGAACTATAGTTAATGTCGAAGCTCTCGATAAGTACAGTGCATGGAAGAAAATATAGGAATGCATAGAGGAATGCACGTGTGATGCGTGAGGGGAAATAAGTAAAAATGGTGAGCAAAGAATGCATGGTCAAGGTGTAACCATTACAAAGTGATGGGCATGACACACAAGAGGTCCAGGGACTTATCTAATTGAAGAAAGTGTGAGACACGCGTATGGTGAAGAATTTTCTTAGGAAGAAGGAGAAAGTATAGAAGTTGGGTGCAAGGTAGTAGTGGAAACAAAGAGAAAAATGAAAATGGAAGGAGAGAATAGAAAGTGCGTAATAGCGTTTGAGGAAAAAAAAGGAGCACTAAGGGAAGATGCAACCAAGGAACTGCCCAATTGAATATGAGAGTGCACAAACTTCAATGATGAACCGAGAGCCGAATACATATAGAAGTTATCCAAATCACTAGGATATTTATTTGGATAACATGGTATACAAGATGAGAGAATAATTTCATGATGAGGTAAGAGATCACATTAGGTTCAACGGTGCGGAAATAGTGTAGGCATGCAAAAGAATATGGGAATAAATATCACCAGAGTTGAGGAGAAAATAAATGTATTCCTATCCAAACATCATCACAAATCTCCAAAGAATCAATCCATCTATTTGGGTATCGAGGGGATGTTAAAAAAATTGGTTCCTTATTGGATACTATCCACCAATTTTCCACTACCCAATACCTCACTGGTTTGGGGACAAAGAACTGAATGAGGAACTGCAAGAAAGGGTAATGGAAAAATTTAGAAAGAATGTAGGTTATTTATTCAATGAACCAGAAGGAACATCCATGCCCACTGACTTTAGGCGACTGTGTAGTATCATACAGGTGAATTCAAGAAAAGAAAATAGGAAATGAGAGCTTGAATGGGGACATTCAAGAAAATAAGTTTGGGGGTGTGATGAGACCCTTTAATTACTATTTTAATTGTCTCATCTATTGTATATTTTGTATACCCTTACACTATTTATCCCTGTTATCCTATCAGACATTTCCACTTGAACTTAAACTTATGGCACTTATATTAATTAATATAGCTATTACTAAGTTACTCTATTTCATGGATTTTGAATGTGCATGTTAATATCTTTGATACAATGAAATGATTAATAGTGCTTTTCTTGAATGCCATACTTGTTTGCATGAAGTTTTTATATGTTTCCACTAACATGCAACTGAATAAACTCTATCACAATGTAAAGGGACTCGTCCACAACAACTGACATGCGTAAAACCGGGACTCGTCCATAGAAAAACACTTACAACAAAAGTAGAGTATGCACATAAACAAATACCATGATTATGGGAAGTTTGATCAATTTGGATAATTCACTTATGTTTACGTATAACAATAAAGAAGAAGTTTTGAAAACAAGAAGTAGATCTCACACTAATACCTGAGTATGCTCTGCAACTACAACTTGTGGAACTAGTTGATTTAACTTGATAACTGATTGTTATAATGAACAATTAGTTATGTTGTTGTATTAGAACACATTTTCTCAATTCTGATTACATGCATAAGAATCTATAGATTTCTTGGTAATGATATTTTACTTAATCAAAATGTAACTTTTAGTTTGAATGAGTCTCTTCATGTCTTTGTTGAATATAAAGAGAATGACAAGACTACATTAGGGATCAACCCATAGTTAAGTAATTTCTTTGAGTTTCATTCTAAATCTTCACATTGATTAATAAAATATGAGTTCTATCATTTTTTTGTAGAAACAAGCCTCATGAGCAGTTAACACCCAAGTAGGACCCACTTGTGGTTTGTTAAACCTTCTTTCCTTTTTGTTTGTTGTTTTAGTTCCTTGCATGCATAGATTAGAATTGCAGTAGTTCATTCCTTTACTTGTGTTATGATTTTTTTGCTTATTAATTATCTTTATAATTTCCTTTCATCCGCAATATATCTTATTCCTAGCATTGTATTTCTAATTGTTGTGACAACAATATTTTAGTTTATACCTCTTAAGCACTGTAACTATGTATACAACACTGATAGAGTTGAAATTTTACATCCCTAGGTCTAATGAATAAATGATTGTGGATTAGTGAACAACATATTAATTATTATGAGTTAATTTGCACCATCGAAGGTGCACGCCGGTTAGGAAGATGCCTTATAGGATGAATCCTAATATGCATGTTAAATTAAAGGAAGAGATTGATAAGATGTTGAAATCTAGAATCATTGAGCCCATTAAGGAATCAGCGTGGGTTAGCCCCATGGTAATAAGTATAAAGAAAGATGGTAGGATAAAAACTATGTAGACTACAAATATTTGAATGTTTCTTGTGTCATAGACTCTTTTCACACAGCTCTTATGGAGGAGATCTTGGAAGGCATTACAGGCACGAGATTTACTCTTTTACTGATGGATTTTCTAGTTATCATTAGGTGCAGATTGCTAAAGAAGACCAAGAAAAGACAACTTTCACCATTGAGTGGGGAATTTTTGCATATACAATTATGCCCTTTGGACTAAAGAATGCACTGCAATATTTTTATGCATTGTTGTGCAAGCATTTGAGGACTTTATACACAAGTTTTAAGGTTTATTTGGATGATTAGACTGTGTATGGGCTAGTAAAAGATCACTGTGACAATTTGAGACTTATGTTTGAGAGGTGCCAAAAGTTAAACATCTCTTTAAATATTAAGAAGTGTATCTTTGCTACACCCTTTGGGACTCTATTCAAACATATTATATGTAAGGAATGTTTTTTGATAGATCCTGGTAAGGTTATAATTATTTATTGCTTAGAGGAGCCTACCAATCAGAGCAAGGTGTGTGGGTTCTTAGGAAATACATGTTATTTCATAAATTTCATTAAGGGGTATGCTAATATTTCCACACCCTTGGAGGAATTTTTGAAAATAAAAGGAAAGTTCCATTGGGATGAGTCATAATAGCTAACATTTAAGACATTGAAGGAAAAACTTACCTCTGCACTCATTCTCCAATTTCCTTCTTGGGATAAACCGTTTCATGTACATGTCGATGCCTTTGGCATGGCCATTGACACAGTGTTAGCACAACATGGTGATGGGATTGTCGATCATCCTATTTATTTCACAAACAAGAAGTTGACACCAATGAACAATTATACAACTACAGAGCGCAAAGCATTATCTATGATTTATGCATTGCATAATTTTAGATAGTTTTTTCTAGAAAATCCCTTTATATTTTATACAGATCACATGGAACTTAAGCACTTGGTTAATAAGCCCGTTTTGTAGGGGCGTATATGCCAGTGGATTATATTGTTTTAGGAATTTGACTTTACAATTGTGGTAAAACCAGGAAAGAGTAATCTAGGACCAGATCATTTATCAAGGATTAACTCAAGCGAGGAAATATAGAGCATTAAGGACACAATGTTGGTTACACAACTATTCGAGATTACATTGTGTGCTCTCTAACTTAGAAGATATTGTTATATTTTTTCATACTATTGAGATGAAGAGATTAGAGAAGAAACAACTTGACATACGCACCATGCCATATATTTTTATCGGTGGAGATTTATACAAGTTAGGTAGTGATGATATTTTTCTTTGGTGTGTACTTGAACATGAGCGGGACACTATAATGGAAGAGGCTCATAGTGGAATTATAGGTGGAAATTATGTGATAAATTCTACCACGCACAAGATTTTGTTGGTTGACCTTTGGTGGGAAACAATACATAAAGATTGTAAGGTATATGCCAATAACTATGATCATTGCCAATGCCTTGGAAATCCCGGGAATAGAGATGAAATTCCTTTGAGACCTATCTTGAGTGAAAAAGCTTTTGATAAATGGTTAATTGATTTTTGGTTCCTATTTCCCCATTGGCATGCGGGACTAGGTTGCAGTACATTTTAACTTATACAAATTATCTAACAAGGTGGGAAGAAGCGGCGCCTACAAAGGATTGCACGAAAGCTATGGAAAAAATGTTCTTATGGGAGAACATTATTAGTAGGTATGGATTTTCATTGAGCTTGACAAGTGATAGGGGCACACACTTTTCAATGGGGCTATAAGAATATTATTGGCCAAATTTATGGTGACACATCACAAGATGATGCCCTATCACCCACAAGATAATGAAATTGATGAGCTTTCAACAAGATATTAGGACATATGTTGACTAAAATTTGTGATTTTGGAAGGAAAGAATAGGATGATAAAGTATTTAATGTACTTTGGGCATATATGAAAACTTACAAAATATTGAACAGGGCCACAACTTTTTAGTTGGTGTTTGGCACGGAAGCTATTTTACCAGTTGAATTTATGTTACCCTCCCTGTGTATTGCACACATAGGTGGACTGGATGATGAGCAAGAACTTGAATAGAACATTAACAAGATGATGCAGTTGGATGAGTGGTGCGCCATAACATGGTGGAGCCGGAAGACAGAGAAATCCGGGAAGAAGGTGTGGCACGATAGGTATATTAAGAATAAGAATATTGAAGTTGGACAAATGGTTCTTCTTTATGAATCCAAGTTTGTAACTCTAGGAAATTAAAAGTGCATTGAATGGGACTCTATGTTGTGACTTATATATTTGATTTAGGTGCTTTTCCGTTGTAGGCCTTTGGATGGAACATGGTTTCTGGTTATTTCAACAAGAATAGGTGAAACTCTACTATAAATAATTCTTCATGGTGTTTATAATAAGGCAGTGGTGCCATTTAGATTAGGTTTCCCTTTAATGCATTTCCTTTATATGTGATTACTTTCATCATTGTTATGTTTTTTCATTTTAGTTCTATGTTGTATTCTAAGAAGTGTGCTTAAAGTGCCAATAACTTATTAATATGTAGTGGATTCAAGCACAAAGGACTGCACATACTTTTAGTGTGGAGTGGAGTGAAGTATAGAGATGGGAATTATTGGCACCCTCTTGATATAGGTTGGCCATGTTGAAGGATTCTTTTGGATTATTGGTGTGGAAGTGAATAAGACATAATATGTGCTGGGTATAAGATGTTCTAAAGAAAGTTGAGTTGAATGAAGACCACACAGGGAAAGTGATCATGCAGTGTAATGTGAGGTAGGAAGTGGCATGGGAAACTACTTGGGATATAGTGCAAAGGTTTTGTACTTCAGTGAAGGGAGGTACACGGAGGACGTTTGTGGCTAAGAACTTAAGAAGTAGTATAACACGCAAGAAGGTTACAACTATAGCGTGTGAGGTGAGGTTGTGAAATTTGTTAAAAATGAAAAAGGTATTTTTGATAAAGTGAGTTTAACCGCGTGGATCGAAGGGACATGAGGGTCATGAAAAATTATATATAAGGGGTTAGGGTAGTCATTTGGCTACCTTTGCTTTGAAAAAAATTTGTTCTACCAAGCGAGTTAAAGTGTGATGAAGGGTTTAAAACTAACGCATATTTTTGTGAACTAGAAGTGTTTGAGAGATATACGTGAATCCTTGTGGAGAAGTGAGTTGGAGCTAATCTTGAAGCACGAGGAAGGGTTTCATACATTGTAAGTGGTCGAGAGTTTTCAAGGCTCGGTTAGAAGGAAGTTGGAAAACATAACACCTAAGGCACGTGGTTGCAATGAGATGACATCAAGTAAATTGAGAACGAAGAGACCTAAGGTTATGGTGAGAGGAACCCTTGGAAAAGTTGTAATAAAAAATGTAGTACCTACCTAGAGTATTGAGGGTGAAAAGATGGAAATCAAAGATCACTCGATGTAAAATTAGTGAGTTTAACCACCACACCGAGGAAAATGAGAAGAAGATGAGGGAAGATCTAGATAAATTTCTCCCAGGTATAGATGAGGTTAGAAACCCTTTGATTGATGAATCTATGAAGCGAGAGTTGGAGAAAACAGGTGTATTATAGTTATGGGGGACTTCCTTTCTTTGCCAAACCTGCACACCTCTTTGAGTCACCGATGTAACAGGTTTAAGAATATTTTTTCTACTTTACGAAAGAAGTATGAGACTCATCACTCAATTGATTAAGCGCGTCACGGGTTTGAGAAGCACAAAATAAGACATGGCCCTAGATTTGTGTGCTACAATAAAAATTTAAGAACTTGCAAATAAATTGAGCTACGAGAAGGGAGGTAGGGCACAAACCATCGTAGATTTAGATGATCAACACATCGGGTTGAATCATAACTTATGAGCTACAAATTGGGCACCTCCGAGCATTGGGACACAGACATCAATAAGAAGTTCTTGTATGTGGCTTATAGAATTTCAAAGAGAGCACACTACAATTTGGCCCATTTTTATCACCAATAGCATCATTGAGGAGGTGAAGCTGTAGAATGAAGAAGGGGAAAAGATTACATGGGGGTCCATTCTACTTTTAATTGTGTTTTGGGAAATCGGGATATTAGACGTGGGCCTAAAGGCAATATGTTGGTTTACACACCAAAGAAACCCATCCACCGCAAAGATAGTTTGCATGGTTTACTTGTGATGGCATCATCACAAGTACATACAAATCTATAATTAATAAGTGGTATGATAGACTTTGAGGGGCATTTGAGAATGAGTGGCACATTCCATGCGAGTTTCCTATAGTGCTTGGGGAATAGGTCAATTTTTTTATTGATGCAACATTTTAGCCTTGCTCGGTTTAGAATGGTTAAGTGTAAGATTATTCCATGGTATAAAATTCCATTTTCATTCTCGGTAAAATACCTAAATTTTTCCATCAATAGGCTAAAATATGTGCATAAGTTGACCTATGATGTAGACAAGGTGGATTCATACTTACATACGTTGCACACCACCTATGGATACAACTCTAAGCTCACCTACTAGGAGATTTTGGAGCCAAACCTATTATATTTTCATCAACAGGTAAATGTTACAATCAAATGACTCATTATTAGAGTGTTTTTATAGTTACAACCGAAGACTCAAGGGGATTCGAAGTGGAGGTTACTGAGAATCCACTCTTCCACAACCTATAGGAGCACCGATGTTGCCTATCAAAAAGGTGCACGATGAAGAAGTGCATGAAGAGGAAGAGGAAGATCATGAAGGGGAGGGGAAGCTTGATACTTCTCATAAGAAAATTTATTATTCCCATAGGAGAAGCTTTGGGGGCACAGAGACCTCTCTACGAGGGTAGCACATAATGAGAAAAATACCAAGCATAAAAAACAAAGGTAATCTCTAGCTATGAGATAGAAAAAAAAATTTGTAGATGAAGAAGACTTGGAAAAATTGGGCACCTCACTTAGATAAGAGCTTGAATATGATTTTGTAGAGTAAGATAGGAGAGCCAACAAGAAAGTAGAGGCCTAGGCATGTGATAATAAAAAGGCTCTTATGACATAAGAAGAGATAAAGAAGATCCCGTAAGGGAAATCACAACAAAGGCAAAACCAGAGGAGCCCGAGGAGAAATAAAAATGTGATACCTTTGTCATCAAGGAATATAAGTGATTGGGGATAGGCACCAGTACTCATACCCTGACAAAGAAAAGGACAAAACAGAAGGCGTAGAGGAAGTGGTGAACTCTAAATTCACCGCACATGGATTATGTAGATGATCCAACAAAAGTGTTGCACACGCGCTTCTAGAGTACAAGTAGCAACAAAGAAGCTACATGTATGGGAGCTACTATATTAGGATTGGGGAGTATATAGAATGAAGAAAATGGTCAGCTAGAATCTTCACAACCACTCTAAGGAGACAGCGTTTGAATTGAGTGGCCATGCCATTAGTACAATTTATTTGAAGAATAAGGCAGGGAGAAAAATAAATAGGTAGTGGATCCAAACCACCTAACAGATGAGAAGGCATACAATGCCCTGCACAAATTGGCTTTAGAAGTGGTAAGGAGAAACTTAGACTCAAGTGCCACTATTCACACACTTGTGTCAGATAAGAAGGAGAAGGAGAGTGAGATAGATAGACTATGCAAAGGGTTATGAGGAAAACAAAATATAACTAAAGTGGAATATGATAGAGTTGGTACATTGGTTAAAAAGGTATTTAAGCGGTGTCCTTCTCTGGTTAGACAAGATATAATGGACTATGGCGATGATATGGAGTACTTGGAAGATCTGGTGGGAAGGTTCTTGGTGAACATTCAAAATGGTGTGGTTTCAACTGCAGAGAGGAGATAGCCAAAGAAAATGAAAATAATAAGATTGCATGATAGAAGCTAGGATCACGAGATGGAGGAAATTCTCACCGACTCAAGGAAGTAAGTGCAAAGGTAGATGTTGGCTTCAATAGATGTCAGAAGTGTGAGCCCTTCATAGAGATTTGGTTAGTGGATGAGGAAGCAACTTTGAAGACCATACAGGAGAGATTCCCCACCAAAAAACTTGAGCACACTCAGTTGATCATAGAGACCATAGCCCATAAAGATAGGATAAAGGAAAAACATGAGAAGCTTGAGCAAAGGGTTGGCGAGCTCTATAATTCTATCTTGGAACATTTGGACATCATTAATGGTGCTTGTATGGAGCTGGTGGTAGTGATCAAGGAATTGAAAGGGAGAGTTGAGGAGGTAACACCTGACCAAGTACGGGGATTGTAGAGATTTGTGTTGGGGAAGGCCTTGAATGAGATGGAGGAATGGAACAAGTTAGTAGGGGAAGTATATTTAGAGTTCCTAGAAATCTTGCAGGCACCTTATCCCATTTTGGTATGATGCTCATTTTGAATTTTGGAATTTTTTTGTTCTTTTTGAAGTTTTGTACCTGGTGAATGAATAATTTTTGGGGACGGAAATCTAGCTAGTGTGGGGTAATTTTGGATCCCTAAAGAACACTAAGAAAAGAGGCATGAGGGTTTTGGACATGTATAAGTTAGGCACAAAGGCACATGTGAGAGTATAGCATACATTGCACGAAGGCTCACACCCGGAGTCAAACACATTCGAGACTTGGCCGCATTTTGAAGTACGAGACAAAATTGGAAGATTGGTTGGAGTAGCGGCCAAGAAATGATTTGAAGATAAGATAAAAGTATGAATACTTGCAGTTCAAGCAACATCTATTTTAGGAAAGAACTCATGCGAAGGAAGATAAAGTGTCATATAGAGCCTAGGTTAATAATAGGATTATAACTAGGGGATAAAAATAGAAGACAATCTATTATTAACGAAGCTTGCATGGTTTTGTAGCTAACTTATTATGGACACATAGCTATTTGTGGCATGCAAGATATTTTGAGAGTGCATGAGTGGTGAAGGGAAAGTCCCGCTACCTATAAATATGTATTGATTTGCACGGTTTAGACATTGTGATATTAAGATAGAGTTATGTTGTTGGTATACTTGCACGCATGACTTTGTGATGGTAACTATGATGTATTCAGCTATTGTGTTTTGATGGATTAATATGATGGATCTTTGTGGATGGATAATGGTTGTTGATATATATATTACTAGTTATTGTATGGTAAATATGATCTTGATCCTTGTTTGATTCATTATGCACTATGGTTGTTTTCTAATTCTTTTTATGTTATACCTTTAATTACTTGCTATGAATATGGAACACTTGTATGATCACTCTAACACCTTGACAAAGTTGGTATTAAAAGATGTACACGGTACCTTCACGTGCTTCGGTGAGTGCTCATATCTATTTGAGTGATGTACTAGTACGACAAAGACTCGATCTGTCTAAGTGATGTGCTAGTGCATCTAGGGTTTGAGAAAGAAAAATATACATCTTTTCATGTCATATCTTCTACCTTGTCTTTTCTACCCCTTCACCTCACCTTGTTAAGATTCACTTTTCATCGATTTCATGTGTTCTAGTACACACACACACATTATGTATATATATATATATATATATATATATATATATATATATATATATATATATATATATATATATATATAATGTGTGTGTGTGTGTGTACTAGAACACATGAAATGGATGAAAAGATATATATCCTATCATCAATATCCTCTTCACAATTTGTGTGAAAATATTGTACTAGAAGTTATATAGGAAAAATCATCTTTTCCAAACACTAAATTTCTGATTTTTCTTGGTTAACCTTTGTTAAGTTCTCCCATAATCTTGCAATACTATTAACAATCTATCATCACAATCAGTTATTACCACATCACAATTTTTTGTTAATATCATGCTCAATATAATTTTGAAACCTTTTATAGATTCATTCTCCTGTTCGTGATAGGGATTTGTCTTGTGTGTGTAATCATAAACGTGTGTAATAAAATGTGCCTTTGTCTTTTACAAGAAGTGTCTTACTCTATCACCTGTCAAAATAATTAAGCATCCATATATACTTATTATTTTTTCCCACAATAATCTCACTTCCAAAATATTTTTATAATATTTTGTAAGGGATACTTCTCCCCATTTTGTATAGTAATTAGTATCAATGATAATGTAACATGTGTCATTCCTACACACTTTGTTAGGAGATAGACTTAATACGGTCAATTTCCACTTCTTAAATGGTGTGCAAGTTATTTAATGGCCATTTTCTTGTGGCATAATTCAAACCATAATTAGGCTAATAAGGGGAATTTTTATACTTTAGTGATCATATTTCATCTTGGAAGAAGGTGCCTAATAGCTTTGTAAATAGTGAAATACATTTTGGAGATGTAAAACCTTATCGAAATCAATTATATATAGATTTATGATTTTTACGTTGGCATAAAAATTTAATGTTGTCCTTAAAATGATATTTTTATTTCTTAATGCCATTAAGAAGTATAAGAATAGGAATGATTATTGTGATTAAAAATCTAAATCAAATAATGGACCAAATTAAGAGATTTAGGGATGGACACATAAACTAAAAAATAACCATTGTAAGACTAAGTAGATCTTAGGAATAACATGTACTAGCAACATGGGTGTGAAATGGATTGGAATGGGTTGACATTATAATGTTTAGATATCTTTGTAAAATAAAGTGAATGATTGATTTCTAGCATCTTGATACTTAGAGAAATGATGTTGAAACATTAGTAAAATTTAAACTAATCTAAATGTTTTCAATGCATATATGTGTAAATTTAATTGGCAATAATGTGTAAACAATGAAATGATAAGTGAGTTTTAAGCGTGTTTAAAAAAATGAAAATTGGTTCATTTTATATGAATTCTACACGATTATTGGTAACATAAACGAATATCATGATAATGATAAATTTATTAGATGTTTTTAAAAAAATTTAATTGATTGTGAAGTGTATGTAATTGATTTCACTTGAAATGAATGATTTTTGTGTTGTGCATAGTTAGATTTTAAGTTTTCCTATTATTTCAAGTAAGTATGATCTGTTTGTTTAGTATAAATGTGGTGAATAAGTGCTCGAGAAAAATATACAGAGAAATAAACATAAACATACCAAGGAGGATGAAGGGGTACTAACTCCCATGAAGCTCCTTGAAAAACACTAGTCACGTGGGCTTGAAAATAGATTGTTTTTGTGGATATGTGAAGCATACCATGTAATTTAATTGTTGTATTTTCCCTTATAAATTTTCCCTTCATTTTGGACTTTTGATGTGATTAATTTGATCATTTTCTTAAGTTAAATTTTAATTTGGGTTAAGGGTTAGTTGTTTTACCATTTTTGGTGGTTTTGACTTACATTTGATGTTTGAAAACTTATTATTGAAGGAAATTTCATATTTTTCTTTGGGGCCACCTTTGGGTAGTGTGTGGGATAACTAGAACTTGTTCCATAATTCCAAAACTCCCCATACACCTACCCATAGGAAAAGTGGACCTTTTACGCCTTTTTAGCCACTTGGGGACTCAAAAGGACTCCATATTCTTCCTTGAAAACCTTGCCAAAAAAATTCACTTTAATCTCTTATAAGGTTTGTAATTTGATTCGAGGTACAAGCTTTTGATACGATTATGTTTATTTTAATTGATTGTGAATTATGACCTTTTGGGTTTCTTACAAGATAAGTAATTTTGATGTGATACCTTTTGATTATATTATTATTATATTTATATTTCTTGGATTTTGGGTTGAGTTCTTGTCAAATATTTTAAGGAGGAAGTAAAAGGAATAGTTGTGTGTAAGAAATCCCATGTGAGCTAGTAAGTTATTTTTAGGGAATGTGTTTTCATGGGTTATTAGGATGACACTTGGAATAATCTATAGAATGCTCCACTTTGGTCATTTTCCTATCTAAGAAATCCTTTTCTCTTATTTTGGGGAATTATATTTACTTGGGAAGGTGTTGTTGGACTTTGGAATACTTGAGGAGGTGCTTAGCTGATTAAGAATTTGATTGGAAAAGATGAACAAGACATGAGTTGTATTCCTCTTTTGTTTTTACCATTGTGAAATGGTTGTTTGTTCCCTCTCCCTCTCTTGATGAAATATTGTAGTTTTATTGTTCATTTGAGTATGTTTTAAGTTTTCATTGATATTGTGCTAGTTTGTAAGCACCCAATGTGGGGCTAGTAAAAATAGTTTTTGTTGGGGAAAATAGTTTAGCATTGGAGGGATAAGTGTAGAATAAAAAAGAAAACAAAACACGTATGATACTTAATGGAGGAACCAAATGGATGGGAGATTAGCCTACATGGAGATCATAAGTGGTCATGGGTTTAAGGATGCATAATGAGTGGATATAGCTTTTTTTTTCTTGTGGGAAATCAAGGGATAATCTCCATTCCTTAGTGGAGATTATAAGTGGTAAGGGATGACTTACCTTTACCCCTTCGAAGCCTATTTTGGTTTAATAGTGATTTTTTTATGTTTTGGATAAATAACTCTTTCCTCTCTCTCTCTCTCTCTTATGTCCCAAACATATTTTACTTGGTGAAATTTTGGAAGTGCGTGTGTGTGTTTAGTCATACTTATGTTTAAATAATATTTGTTAGACGTGGAGTATTTTTGGGAGTTGGTGGATTCGTGGGACAATGGGGATAAAGTTTTCACCCATTATATGACTTGGAGGTGAACGTCATATTCAACTCCTCTTGGTATGGCATCATGAAATGGAATAAGGAAGTTGAAGTATTATGATAGAATTAGGTGTCTTGTCACCCCTATGTGAATGATCATATTTTTATTTCTAAATTTATTAAAATCCATCTTTTTGTTGTGGTAGAGATTACAAATGGATAGGTGTGTGCATTTGAACAATTTATGTTCTACTATTACATTCAAAATTTATAATTTTTATAATGATTTGGTGTTCTTGGGAAGGATAAATTCTCTATTTTTGTTGCATATGAAGTGAATATTTAAAATCCTCTAGTAGTACTCATTGTTTGCCAAATGGGTTGATTGCATTATTTTTTGCATATGAATAAAAGTTGTAAATGGAAAGATGTTTGAATAAAAAAATTTATTTGGTTGTAAAGTGAATACATTGACTTAGTGGTATATTTTAAAAATCCACTTACTTTTATCTCTCTCAAGTCTCTATAAAAATATCTTGGTATACTTGTTATTTGGAAGGAAAATGAATGTATTTGGAATGACATTTAAAATTGTCTCTCTCTCTCTCAATCCTATCTCAATGGAAAAATGATAATGTGTTTAGATATGAGTTTAATGTGTTGTGCATTCTATTTTTACTCACTCTTACTATATTGAAGGAAATGCAAACTCACATATGAGACCTATTAAAAGTAACTTGTATTGTTTTGGTCATATTTAAGCATCATGCAAGAAGAAAAGAAATAGGTTAGTTCATCGCTAGTATTGAAAAAACAAATTTTGAAGTATAAATGTGTTTATTGTCTTAGTGGAATATATAGATTTACCTTTCCACAACTATCTAAATGTTTTATAGTCATTTTATATGTAAGAATTATATATCATAGTTTATCATGGTTCATATTAACCATGTTAACTTTAAAAAAGTTCTTACGGAACTTACCACTTGTACACACACACACATGCACACACTCGCGCACACACACATGCACATGCACACGCATGCGCACACGCGCACACTGCAGTGCGCGCACCCACACACATGTGCACATGCACGCATGCACGCGCGCACACACACATGCACACGCACACGCACACGCACGCACGCACACGCATGCACACACGCACGCATGCACACGCGTGCGCACACACACACACACACACACACACACACACACACACACACACACACACACACACACACACACACACAAAAGCACACACGCACACATGCATGCACACATTCACACACACATGCATGCACACGCACACGCACACGCACACGCACACGCACACGCACATATACCTATAAATGTTTAGGGTTAAATAAAAAATAAATAACACACACACACACACCTAGAAACGTAAATACATGTTTAGGGTTAAATAAAAAGTAAATATTGGAAGCCATATTAAAAATAAACACACACGCATGTGCGCACACACATAGTTTTAGGTTTAAAATGTCATGAGAGTCACGACCTACAAAGGCCACGACCTTATTTACTTTGTATTATGCCCAAGCCATGTTTATAGTGGTGTAAACTCGAGTTGGGATGGGAAAAACCAAATCTACTTAATATGACCATTAATAATATTTTTATCCACCTCAACTCCAAAAAACCTAATATGGGTAGTGAGGAAAAATGGAAAATGATGAAACCAAAAAAACAAGTAGCCTTAGATGCCTCCATGAGATCTCCACCTTTTAGGTTGCAAAGCCAAGAAAGAGAAAATGAGAGTGTAAATAAGGAAAACAATTATAAAAAATCCTTACGAAATCGGGGTTTTGGATTGACTAAATAATCCTACGGTGGAGGATCAACTAATTCAAGGATCCACATTTGGCCCTACTTTTTATTTGCAAGACTAACTTACTTTTCAAAAGAAGATTTAAAATATTTAAAACTAATTAACATAATTTTTATTAACTTTAAGTAAAGGTGGGAAATTTAGATTTAATAAGTGATATAAATTATTTAATAAGGGTCACTTAATGTAACTTGTAATAATTCACGCCTTGCTTAAAATAGGCTTAAACTTTGGTAAGTAATAACTAATTTGTAAACCTTATTTGTGTGTTTATTATAAACATTTTTTTAGTATTTGAATCAAAATTTGGGAGACAATTATAATAAGGTTATTTTTAAATCATATGAGATTGAACTTAAACTTAATTGTAACCATTCTAAATTTCTTGTGACCTAGATGAGAAAGATGATCATGTAGAACAAGATGATAATGTATCCCAAAATTATGTAATCCATAAATTGATTTATGTGATTAAAATTTAGCCGTTAATGAGGTTATTGGATTCACCAATTTAATCGATGGCCAATCCACCAAATTGCTCATTAAAAATGACTCACAAGAGTGTAAGTCAAGTTGCATGTCACAACGACATAGTAAATAAAAATTAATAACATTTTCTATAATTTTAAATTCTTTTAAATTAATTATCTAGTAATGTTTATAATTAATTGGTTTTCTTTTAGCATTTATATTCAGAGCGCTACACTTGGTATCAAAGTATAAGGTTTACGGTGATTAGGAACTCTAGGATGTTGTTTTAGCCAATTGTTTTACGCAAATAATTAATATTTATCACCTTACATGATGTAACAAGAGGAAACTACGAGAAATGCAAAAACATAGCGAGACCAAATCCAACAAATTTGAGAATGCATATCCTACAAAAATATAGGAGATTAAATAATAGCTAATAAGGTAACAAAAATTAGTGTCATCATCCCAATAGGCCCCAAGTTCCACCTCATCACTTGAGTGATAATCCATCAAGTAGGATCAAATAGACATTGTTACCCCTTGGTTCACACAATATTCCATCATGGTAAAGTGAATTTCATGTTGATGCTTTGACAATTACTTAGCATGCCTTCTTCTTTTTATATGGAGCCTATATGTGACATTTCTTCAAATAGTTGGTATGTTGATTTGATTTGGCATGAAATAATATTATGAAATGCATTATGTAATCAGCCTTACATGAGGTAAGTTTTATGCATTTTCATGTAAGATGGTTAAAGACACCACTCTTGAAAGATATTCTAAACTTGGTTAGTTCGTGCATGTATACATGCTTTTTGAAATCATTATTATAATAATGAATGAATTAGTATGTTGATGCATGAATGTATATTCTGAATACGTTTTCATTTGTAGAATACTACATATATGAAAATGGAAATCCTTGCCAGTTCAGTTTGAGCTGACCCCTTTGTGGAAAATACAGGCCATTCTAGAGATAAGGGAAAGGAAAGAATCTAAAGGGATTGAAGCTGATTTCAGATCTTGATTAGTTACTTTTATATTTCAGTTATGGAATAAATTGTACTTGATGTACTGTTGGAATAATCAGTATATTATATAAGCTTATGAGGCTCTTTGCCATTGCATGTAACCTTATAATATTATACTGAGATATTGAAAATAATGAAATGTCCTTTGGACTCAAAGCTGATTTTTAGCAATATGTTTAGCACATATGATTTGTTTGTATAATTTTATGATTTGATTATGTGAGAAATCAACATATCAATTTAATAACGGAATAATGGGAGTAAAAAAAAATTAGACCTCGGTTCTCGAGGTCCTTACACTTGGTATCAGAGCCGAGGTTGTATAACACTTAGGCCTCTGGGAACGTTATCTAATACTTCTCTTTGTACTTACCAGGAACAATGGTAAGAACTCGGAGTAGTGGTGGTGTGAATAATCCAAACCAAGGTCGTGGTGGCTGAAGGGGAGGAGCTGGAAGAGGTACAGGTAGAGGAGTTGGTGGAAACATCAACCATGTCCTCAACCCCACTGAAGAAGTCCTAAATGAAATTCTCAGGACTATCAACACTTTGCAAGATAGATTGATAGCTCACGAGAGGAACCTAGAGCAAAATAATGGCCTAGGGGGTAATCAAGTAAGACATGACCAACATGAGGTAAACCTGGGAGACTTGAACAACCAGTTGCATGCTCATGAAGATTTACCCATAGGGAATAGAGTAATAGATCCCTTCCTCAAGGAATTGAAGAAAGTGCCTATTCCTAGATTCAAAGGGTTATCCACTAACTTGGGTGATAAAGTTGAGGCTTGGTTGTTTAACTTACAATAATAATTTGGGCTACATGATTGCAACTCCAATACTAAGGCTCGTATTGCAAGTTACAACCATCAAGAGCATGTTGTCCTATGGTGGGCTCATTTGAAGCAAGTTAAGGGTTATGTGGATTCCACCATTACTTGGGAAAATTTGAGAAGAAATTCAGAACTAGATATGTCTCGGCTAATCACCGAGAAAGGAAGCAAATTGAGTTTCATAGTTTGAAACAAAATAACATGACTGTAGTTGAGTATGAAGCTCAGTTTTTAGATCTGATCCGTCATGTGGACTATATGAAGGATGAAGAGTCCAAGGTAACCAAGTTCAAACTGGGTTTGAGAGAGGTTATCTAGAAAGATGTAAATATGGTCAACCCTAAGAGTCTTGCACAAGTAGTTAGTGCAGCCTACAGGGTGGAAGAAAAAGAGCAGTCTCAATTAAAATACCGCCAGGAAATGAAAGAGAAGGCAACAAACAGTAAGAAGACTATTATTTCCTCTTCTAGACCTTACTAGAAACCTAATTTCAAAAGGACTGCTTTTAATGGCAAGTAGAACAATGGAAATTTTCATGGAAATAATAACGAGGAGGGCCAAGGCCTCCCATTAAACAACAACAAAATAATCAGCAAGCTGGTGGTAATAGATACACACCTGCTACAAGAGCCAACAAGGTTCCAATGGCAAACAAAGAACCTCAACAAGGTTTTTGGACATGTGGTAAGAACCATTACCAAAGAGATTGCCTAGAATTCCTTGCAAGCAAGACAACAAGCCACTAGGTCTATGCAACGGTAGATAACCATGCAAGGCTGAGCACCAAGCAACCCCTATTGAGACTAGAGGTAAAATCTTTGGTAGCTGAAATTTCTATTCTATTTGATTTTGGAGCATCTGATTGCTTTGTGTCTCCTAGAATAGTGTAAAAGCTAAATCTGAAAATTGTTCCTATGAAAGAAAAATGGCAAGTAGAATTTGGGACTGGTAAGAAAGTGCAGATTTTTGAATATTTAGATCAAATAGAAGTTGATCTAGGGATGTTTAAAACTAGATTAAATCTGCATGTTGTTCCTTTGGGATCTTATGATATGATTATTGGCATGGATTGGTTGCAAGACCATAAATCTCAGATTGATTGTTTTGACAAAAGAATACATTGTTTTGATGATTTTGGCTTTGAACAAGTTCTGTTTGGTATAAAAAATAGCAAGTTTTTACCCACTCTTTCTGCCTTACAGTTGAAAAGAGCAATCCGTAAGGGATGTCTCTTATTTTCCTTACACATGGAAGAGTCTTCTGAGGTGAAGGAACCTAGTTTTCATAATTATCCAGTATTAAATGATTTTAGAGATGTTTTTCCCAAGGAATTATGTGTGCCCTTTGAAAAGAGAGTTTGATTTTTAATAGATATCATGTCAGGTTTAGCCCCTACCTCTAAAGCACCTTACTAAATGAATATTGTGGACTTGCAAGAGTTAAAAGTCCAACTACAAGAACTTCTTGAGCAAGGAATGATTAGGCCAAGTGTTTCCCCTTGGGGAGCACCAGTGGTCTTTGTTAAAAAGAAAGATGGTACATTAAGGTTGTGTCGACTCGCATGCTCAACAAGGTTACCATTAAGAATAAATATCCGCTTCCCAGGATAGATGATTTATTTGATCAAATGAAAGGGGAAGCTGTATTTTCTAAGATTGACTTAAGGTTTGGTTACCATCAACTTAGAATCAAAGAGGAATATTTGCATAAAATAGCTTTCCGTACAAGATATGGACACTATGAATTCATGGTTATGCCTTTTGGTTTGACCAATGCACCGGCTGCTTTTATGAACCTAATGAATAGTGTTTTTAGATATTTTCTAGATAAGTTTGTATTAGTCTTCTTGGATGACATTTTAATTTATTCTAGAGATGAGAAAGAACATGAAAAACATTTAAGAATGGTTCTACAAAGACTCAGGGACCACAAATTATATGCAAAACTGTCTAAGTGTGAATTTTATAAAGATAAAGTGCACTACTTAGGACATATCATTTCTAAGGATGGGATTTCTATGGATCCATCCAAGATTAAAGCTATTGAAGAATGGCTAACTCCTAAAAATGTGACAGAAGTCCAAAGTTTCATGGGTTTGGCTAGGTACTATAGAAGGTTCGTGAATGAATTTTCACGAATAGCCCATCCTATCACATCACTACAGTGAAAGGGTAAATGTTTTGAATGGACTGCTAGGTGTGAGGAATCCTTTTTAAAGTTGAAACATGCTCTCACTATAGCACCTATCTTGCTGGTTCCAGATCCAAACAACCCTTTTGAGGTCTGGACTGATGCATCCCTAGATGGTTTAGGGGGTGTAATAACTCAAGAAGGAAAGGTAGTGGCTTATGAGTCACAGAAATTAAAGCCTAATGAGATGAAATATCCCCCACATGACTTAGATTTGGCTGTAGTAGTTCATGCTCTTAAGAAATGGAGACATTTCTTGTTGGGTAAGCCATTCAAACTTAGAACAAATCATAAAAGTCTAGAGCATCTGTTTACTCAAGACAACTTGAATGCCCGACAAAGGAGATGGCTGGAATTGATTAGTGACTATGATATGGACATAAAATATGTCAAAGGTAAAGAGAATTGAGTAGCTGATGCACTCAGCTATAGAGTCCACTTTGCTGTTGTTTCTAGAATAAAATTTTTGCTAAAGGATCAGCTATTACAATAATAGCAGAAAATAGATATTTTCTGTCAGGAAATGACTGAAAATATGTTGCAAGAAATAGTGGATAGCAAGTATGTTGGGTACTCCTTGGACTTAGATGGTCTTCTAAGGTTCCAAGGTAGAATTTACGTACCTTTTGAAGGAAATTTTAGAACTATTTTGATGCAAGAAGTGCATCAAGCTCCTCATTTTGCACATCCTGGGGTCACTAAAATGACTCATGAATTGAAACAATTTTATTTTTGGCCTGGTATGAAAAAGGATGTGGCTATATTTGTTTCTAAATGTTTAGAATGTCAAAAGGTGAAAGTTGATCATTGCCATCCTGGTGGTAAGCTTTTTCCCCATGACATTCCAAAAGACAAATGGGCAACTATAACTATGGATTTTATTTCTGGTTTGCCAAAATCTAAAAAGAGGCATGATACTATCTTAGTTGTTGTTGAAAAGCTAACAAAGGTTGCTCATTTTATTCCTGGTAATCTAATAGATGATGCACTTGTACTTGCTGATAGATTTGTGAAGGAAGTTGTAAGATTGCATGGAGTTCTTGGACTGATTATTACTGATAGAGATACTTTGTTTACATCTTGGTTTTGGAAAACTCTGGCAGTTGCTTTTGGCACAAAGCTACATTTTAGTTCTTCTTATCATCCTGAAACAGATGGGCAAATTGAAAGAGTAAATCAAGTATTAGAAGACATGCTAAGAATGTATGTTATGGACCAACAAAACAAGTGGGAAGATTTTTTGCACTTAGTTGAATTTGCTTATAATAATACTTATCATACTTCTTTGCAAATGGCTCCTTTTGAAGCTTTATATGGTAGGAAATGTAGAACACCCTTGGGGTGGGAAGGCCTTGAAAATCGGGTAACCACAGGTCCTAATGTTTTAAAAGAATACGATCAACAAATGATTGTTATAAGACAAAAATTAAAGGCTGCAAGTGATAGACAAAAGAGTTATGCTGATAAGAAAAGGACTGAAAAAGAATTTCAGGTGGGTGAAAAAGTGTTTTTGAGGGTGAAACCTCATAAAAGTTCAATTAAGTTTGGAAAGGCATCTAAACTTGCACCCAGATTTGTTGGTCCATTTGAAATTTTAGAGAAAATTAGTGTTGTAGCCTACAGGCTAGCATTGCCTCCTTCACTTTCTAAAATTCATGGCGTATTTCATGTCTCACTTTTGAGAAAATATGTGCATGATCTGTCACATGTGCTAACTTGGCAGAACTTGCAAGTAGATGATAAGCTAAATTTTCAGCTTGAGCCGGTAAGGATATTATCACAGTGAAGCATTAAGTTGTGAAATAGAGATATCCAACAAGTTTTGGTCTAGTGGGACACCTAAGTGAAAGAAGTGCCACTTGGGAAGATGCAGAGTATGTAAGAAAGAACTTTCCATTTCTTTTTAAGTCTCGGTAATCGGGACATTACCCTTGTTAAGGGGGAGGATGTAACATCCCAACTTTTGGAACTCAATATCAATAATAATCTGTTTGGTTGTTTCTTCTTGGTTTTTGTTTGTGTTTTCATTAGTCATTCATCAAAGGTATGAGTATACAGCACAAAGGAATGGACATTCGTCCATATACCCATATGGGTATGATCATAGGTATGCGAGTGTATATACTTATTTATATAAGCTAGCATAGTTGTGTGCATACACATGCGAGTATACGCACAAGTGCCAACTCTTTCATGAGTTAGCACTCACCATTTTGATTCGATGTGACGTTTTGGTAGCTTCACGGTGTGATATTATTTAATATCATTTGCTAGCCTAACTAACCTAAGATATAAGTTACGTGATCTAGCCTAAGCCTAATTTATGATGGTCTATTAGCAACATAACCGAGTGTCAAAAGATTATCTAGATGTTTTTACTCAACCATAATAAATGCATGACATTTTAATTTGCTTGGTTAATGAGCTTGGCATTTAAATGATGCTTGATTAAAATGATATTTTTTATGGAATTCGACTTATGAGTTATTTTGGCATTAACTTATGTGTTAATTATTCCTTTTGGAATGTGGCACATAGTTTCATTTAAAATAAATAAATAAAATTAAACTTAGCCTAAAAGCTAAGTGGAGGCATTTTTGAAGTTTAATTATGTTTAAATGGATTTTGGAATCCATGGAATAAAAGAGAGTTAGGTTTTGATTTTTACCATTTAGCATGGCATGAAGAGAGGAGGAAGTAGAGGAGAGACCATGTCAAAAAAAATCTGGAGGATTTCATGGAAGTTTTACGGCCATCTGGAGCTGATTTTGGGCTGTATTTTGGGATCTTGCCATTCTTTATTGCAGCAATGTTGGGGAGAAATTTTCTAGAAAAATAAATAAGGTTTTGGAGTTTTATTTTGTGTGGTGTGGAGCTAAGAAGATGGAGGAAGAAAAATAGAGAAGGAAAGAGGAAATCACAAAGGGTTTTGGTCTTCTTCATCTCAAATCTTTCAGGCAAGGGTTTCTTGTTTTATCTATGCAATATTTTACAAATAAATGCATATTCAGTTTATTCCTCTTCGAGTAATGAGAAATATGGATTATCTTTTGTTGGTATTAATAATTTGAATCAATCCTTTATAGGTATTTGGAAAATGTATTTAGTTTATTATGGATAATATAGATTTCAGATCTCTCAAGTATGAGAGCGGTGATTTCGTTTTTAATCCTTACTTGATATCTACGAAATTAAATAAGGTTATTTACTTGGGTGTTGAGAGAAGATTTGTTGACATTTTTCTATGGGTTTTGGGTGATCTCAAGGTGCATTTTAAAATGTTGGAATACTACATTTTTGTTAATTCGTTGATTTGCTTATTTGTTATAAGTTGTGTTATTTGTTGTTATGTGATTCTTTGGAAGTGTTGTTTTCTTTATTGATTTATTTGCTTCTATAACAACTACCAGAAGTGTTGTTTTTTTATTAAGTTATTTTTGCAGCGTTGGCTGTTATAACGTTGAGTTTTGGGTAATTCCTTCTTTGTGTGTAGTTAATATTTGATGTGTTATTTTGTTGTAACGTTAGTTGTCAAAACACGATGCTTTGGGGTGATTTCTATGCTCAGATTGCTATCAGATTGTTTTTTTCTTTACTACAATTTTTGCTACTAGTACGCTGCATTTTGATAAATGGTTAATGTGCAATCATTTGCATAGCATTTGAAAGAATGTTTTTCTATGACATTTTGTCAAATGATTAGTGTGAAATCATTTGGATAGAAAATTTAAAGAATGTGGTGTTGTGACATTACGTCAAACATTTGATATACGATATTTTATTGACATAAATATACGAGTGTGGATTATGGAATTTTATCATGCTTCTGGAATGAATTCGTTGGAATTTATGTGAAGTTATTTTATGGCATTTTATTATGCTGTTGGACTGGATTCATTGGAATTTATGTGAACTCCTTTTATGACACTTTTTCATGCTGCTGAAATGCATTCTTGGATTATATTGGAAGTTTATATTATGACATTTTGTCATACGGTTCACATGCATTCCTTGAGTATAAAGGAACTGTTGTGCCTTTTGAAAATGCGTTATGTTGCTGATCTGATTTGGCATGTTGTTCATTTTGATCTTGTGAAGTGAAGTTCATGACATGAAATTTTTTCATACAATTGGTATGCATTCCTTAGATATATGTGAAGTTCATTATATGACATTTTGTCATATGGTTGGCATGCATTCTTGGGTATAAAGGATCTTTTTTTCCTCTTGGAAATTATGTTATGTTGCTGATCTGATTTGGCATAAAGTTCATTGTAAGAATTGTAAAGTGAATTTCATGTTGATGCTTTGACAATTGCTTATCATGCCTTCTCCTTTTTATATGGAGCCTATATGTGACATTTCTTCAAACAATTGGTATGTTGATTTGATTTGGCATGAAATAATATTATGAAATGCATTATGTAATCAACCTTACGTGAGGTAATTTTATGAATTTTCATATAAGATGGTTAAATACACAACTCTTGAAAGATATTCTGAACTTTGTTAGTTCGTGCATTGCATGTATACATGCTTTTGAAATCATTATTATAATAATGAATGAACTAGTATGTTGATGCATGAATGTATATTCGACTACGTTTTCATTTGTAGAATACTACATATATGAAAATGGAAATCCTTTCCAGTTTAGTTTGAGCTAACCCCTTTGTGGAAAATATAGGCCATTATGGAGATAAGGGAAAGGAAAGAATTTGAAGGGATTCAAGATGATTTCAGATCTTGATTAATTACTTTTATATTTCAGTTATGGAATAAATTGTACTTGATGTCTCTTGCTGGAATAATCAACATATTATACAAGCTTATGAGGCTCTTTGCCATTGCATGTAACCTTATAATATTGTACTGAGATATTGAAAATAATGAAATGTCCTTTGGACTCAAAGATTATTTTTAGCAATATGTTTAGCACATATGATTTGTTTGTATAATTTTATGATTTGATTATGTGAGAAATCAACATATCAATTTAATAACGGGAATAATGGGAGTAAAAAAGAAAAATTGGATCTCGGTTCTCAAGTTCCTTACACACCATCACTTCGTGGAGTAGTTAGAACTTCCACCTCACAGATGGAGCATTATTCCTTGGATAGGAACCACACCTTGTCACGTCGAGGATCTTCTTCTTCACTTGATATAAGGTGGTATTTGACACGTTATTCATATTGGGAGGTTGTATAATGTATCTTCATCTCTTATCTTCTTGTAGGAATATTGCTTTTTGTACATGTGTACCTTATTAGGCATTTAGTTTCGAGAATCATTTGACACATCTTTATTAAGTTATTTAGGGGTGTCTTTTATCTCTTGTAAGTGGATGTTTTCCCTTAGGTTTTTTTCCTCCATTACTTGAGATCCTTATTGTACATGGGTACCTCATCAGTCCTAGTTTCAGGACCCATTTCCCTTCTCCTCTTTTTATTTTCCAGAAAGATTGTTGTTTGTACATGGGTACCTTATCATGCTTAGTTTCTATGCCCCATTAACAAATATTTATTAGTTTTCTAGGGATTTCTATTTCAGTTATAACTTTCCATGACCTATACCTAAACTTCGATGAAGGGGGGTGTTAGTATATATGACTTGTCTCGTCATCACTCGGTGTCTTGTTCACCTCATGTGGTTATTCATCTCACGTAGTGAGAATATGTCAACAAGGTTAGTTAGGGTTGTGTACATGTGTCATGCACGGGAGTTACACATCACTCCTATATGTACCTCTCTTTTTTACCTATGAGAATTCTGGACACACTAGTGTCTTTTTGTATGATTTTTCTTGTTATTTGATCTCTTCCTTACTACGTGAGCGTTAACTACACCATTGGAAGTGCAACCTTATTCGATGTGCATGGGGTTCTGTATTGATCCTCGTAAAAAAATACGATATCATTTTGGCATAAGGTGCCTAATTGTTTTATAAATAGTAAACTACATTTTGGAGATGTAAAATATTATTGGAATCTATAATATCTATATATGATTGTTACATTGGAATAAAAATTTAATGTTATCCTTATAATGATATTTTTTTATCACTTTTGAATGTTGTTATGAAGGATAACAATACGATTAATTATTTTGGTTAAAACTCTAAAGAAAATAATATACCAAATTAATATATTTAGGGATGAACATGGAGACTAAAAATAACCATCACAAGACTAAGTAGATCTTAGGAATAACCAAAGTACTAGCAACATGGGTGTGATATGAATTAGAATGGGTTGACATTATAATGTTTATGTACTATCGACATCTTGTTGTTTAGAGCAATGATGTTGAAACTTTAGTATAATTTAAACTAATCTATAAATTTTTAAAACATATGTGTGTAAATTTAATTGACAAGAATGCAATGATAAGTGAATTTTAGGCATGTGTTTTAAATAACAAAAATTGGATGATTTTATATGAAATATGCACAATTATTGTTAATATAAATGTATCCGATGATTACGAGAAATTTATTAGATGTTTTGGGAATTTTGAAATTGATTATGAAGTGTATGTAATTGATTTCATGTGAAATGAATTATTATTGTGTTGTGTGTAGTTAAATTTCAAGTTTACCTATCATTTTGGGAAAGTATGATTTATTTGTTGAGTTTACAAATATTGAACATGTTCTCAAGAATCATTTACCGATAAATTTACATAAAAATACCAACAATGAAGGGGGAATAACTCCCATGAAGCTCCATGACCAACATAGGTCACCCGGGCTTGAAAGTAGATAGGTTTTATGGATATGTCAAGTGAACCATGTAATTTAAATGTTGCATTTTCCTTGTAAATTTTTCCTTCACTTTGGACCTTTTATGTGATTAATTTGATTATTTTGATCTTTTTATGTTAAATTTTAAGTTGGGTTAAGGGTTAATTATTTTACCATTTTTGGGTGGTTTTGACTTAATTTTTATGCTTGAAAAATTAATATGTAAGAAATTTTCAGATTTAGGATTTGGATCCACTTTTAGGTAGTGTATGGGAGAAGTAAACCTTGTCACATACTCCAAAAATTATCCATACACCTACCCATATGGTAGGTGTAACTTTGTAGGCATCTTTGGCCACCGGGATTCAAAATGGCGCCATATTTTACCTTGGAAACCTTTTTGTCCACTTTTACATTTAATCTAGTGTAAGGTTTGTAAATTTATTTGAGGGACAAGATTTTGTTTTGATTATGTTTATTTTATTTGACTATGAGATATGACCTTTTGGATTGCTTGCATAAGTAACGTAATTTTGATGTGATCTCTTTGGATTTTCTTTTTCTTTTTATTATTCTTATTTTTATGTTTCTTATATTTTGGGTTGAGTGTTTGTTAAATATTATAAGGAAGATGTAAGAGGAATGGTTATGTGGGTAAGGAATCTCGTGTAGGATTGTAAATAAATTTAATACATTTTTGTGGGAATGTTTTTCACGGGGGATCGGGATACCACTTGGAATAATCCTATGGAATGCTCCACTTTGGGAATTTTCCTATTTAACCAAGAATTTTATATTATTTTGGGGATTTTTTTACTTGGGAAGGTGTTGTTGGATTTTGGAATGTTTTGGAGTTCTTGAGGAAGTGCTTGGTTGATTTAGAATCGGTGGGAAAAGATGAGCAAGAGGTAAGTTATCTTCCTCTTGTATTTTCCCTTTTGAAATGGTTATTTTTTCCCTCTCTCTCCTAATGAAATATTGTCTTTTTATTTCTCATTTGAGCATGTGATGATTTTTCATTGATGTTTGTGCTACTTACTACTTGTGTTGGGGAAACTAGATCATCATTGGAGGGATAAGTTTGGAAAAATGAATAAAATTAAACATGTATGATACTTAATGGAGGAACCAAAGGGATGTGAGATTAGCCTTCATGGAGATCATAAGTGGTTGTGGTTTAAGGGAGACATAAGGAGTAAATCTATGTTATTTTTCTTACAAAGGAACTAAGGGCTAATCTTCATGCCTTAGTTGAGATTATAAGTGGTAAAGGATGACTTGCCTTTCCCATTTACAAGCTTAGATTGGATTGATAGTGTGTTTGTTGTGTTTTGCATAGATAATTATTTCCCCTCTCTCTTGTATCCTAAATAAAGTTCACTT
Source organism: Taxus wallichiana var. yunnanensis (assembly GCA_018340775.1). NCBI lineage: Eukaryota > Viridiplantae > Streptophyta > Pinopsida > Cupressales > Taxaceae > Taxus > Taxus wallichiana. Next base: position 313,617,026 of record CM031236.1, read on the forward strand.
GTTTTATTTGGTAAAATTTTGGAAGTCCATGAGTTTTTTTGGTTATACTTGTGTTTCAAGCTTTGTTGTTGATTGTGGAGTCTTTTTAGAGTTGGGGGATTCATGATACAATGGGGATAAGATTTCCCCCATTATATGGTTGGGAGGTAAACATATCATTCACCTCCTCTTGGTATGACATGGTGAAGTGGTAGAATTGTGATTAAGTTTGGTGTCTTGTCACCTTTATGTGAAATATCATGTTTTTGTATCTCTACTTAATTGAAATCCACCTTGTTGTTGTGGTAGAGAGACTGCAAATGGATAAGTGCATGAGTTTGAATAAGTTTTGTTCTACTATTACATTCAAAATGTATATTGTTTCATAAGTATTTTGTGTTCTTGGGAAGGATAAATACTCTATTTTTGTTGTATATGAAGTGAATATAAACTCCTATAGAAATTATTGTTGGCCAAATGGGTTGCTTTTATTATTTTGTTTCATATCAAATACATTTTGTAAATGCAAAGGTGTTTTAATAAAATTATGTTATTTGCTTATAAAGCGAATAAATTGGCTTAGTGATATCTTGTTGAAAATCCACTTACATAACTCTTTTCTCTCCCTCTCTCTCAATTCTTTAGAAAAATATCTTGGTATACTTGTTTTTTTTTATTATTATTGGCAAATAGTTTTTGAAAGGACTATACCCTTGAGAACAAAAGAAGGCCTAAGAGCGAGAATAAGAGTGAGAATCGAGAGAGAATGGATCAAGATCGAGTGTTACAATGAAGCTCGAAGTAGCCGAAATAGCTACTCAAACGAGACAAAACAGCAAAATTACTTTATGCAAAAAAGCATTAAAAAGGCAAGTAAAAAAGCAGCAAAAAAACAAACGAAAGCGTGAAGCAACCAATACTACTTCTTGGTAGCTTTGTCGATGCTGGTCTTGACTCTCTTCCAGGTGCGAAACATACCCAAAGTAGTCATGTGGGCAGCATCAGTTTTATCAAGCTCCTCAATGGTTCTTTTGCTCTCTTTTTCGTTGCCCCAAAGTGTAGCCGGGACACCGCTGAGGTTGGAAACACTCTTGGCATGGCCCTCAATGAACTCCTCAATTGCCCTAAGGGCGGAAATGATGTAATCATGTCTAGTTTTGGCCATCCCTAAGCGGGAGTCAAAGGAGGTCAGCTTCTTATAAATGTCCTCAATCTGACTGCTATCAATGTTCTCCTCCCCCTCCATGCTTTTCTTGCCTTTCTGTTTAGCCAGCTTCTTGACCTCATCCTTCAACAGTTTCATCTCAGCCTCTAAGGCCTCCAACCTCTTTGAAGAGCTATCCAACTGCACTTCCTGGGGACTGGCACTGCTGATATTCAGAAGATCATGTGCAATCTCAAGTTCGAAAGGCTCCTTCTCCACAGCAAGAGACTCAAGGTTGAGCTTCCTGGAGGCCCTGGTGACCGGTCTTTTAGAGGTAGAGGCGAGGTGGGTGGCTGGAGCAGTAGGGGGAATGGATGGAGAAGCTAGAGTAGCCGGCTGGGGGGTGACAGCAGCGGTGACAGGGGCAGCAGGAGAAACAGGGCTGACAGCAGCAGAGCCCATCAAAGGTGTAGCCGGGCTAGGAGAGGAAGGAAGCCCAGGGTATTTTAGAAGGAAACATTTATGAATCAACAAAATAAGTCCTTGATGCAAGGGAACCGCCCGGGTGTGCTTCGAAATCTTGGTATACTTGTTATTAGAAGGAAAATGAATGTATTCGGAATGACATTGAAAACTCTTTCTCCTTGATCCTATCTCAATGAAAAAAAAATGTTTAGATATGAAAATAAGGTGTTGTGCATTCTATTTTTACTCTCTCTTACTATATTAAAGGAAATGAAAACTCCCATATGAGACCCACTAAAAGTCACTTGTATTGTTGGGGTTGTATTTAAGCATTGTGCGAAGCAAAAAAGCGGGTTATTTCATCGTTAGTAATGGACAAAACACATTTATAAGTATAAATTTATTTCTTGTCTTAGTGGAATATATGGATTTACTTTTCCGTAACTATCTAAAATTTTCATTATCATTTTATATATAATACTTTGTATATAAAAGTTATCTTTAGTAGTTGTATATCATATTTTATATGATAGTTGGTGAATCTAATAATCTATATATGTGATAAACTAGGTACACTTATATTTTATTTCATATTAACCATGTTCACTAACAATAAATAAGTTAACGTACGAAACTTCACACACACACACACACACACACACACACACACACACACACACACACACACACACACACACACACACACACACACACACACACACACACACACACACACACACACACACACACACACACACACCCACACCACACCCACACCCACACCCACACACACACCTAGAAACATAAATAATTGTTTCTATTTAGTAAAAATGAAATATAGGAAGCCATGTTAAATACACACACACACACACACACACACATCACACATTACTTTCGGTTAACAAAAATCTCATGGGAGTCGGGGATGCACAAGCCATGACCCCATTTTCCTTTACATTTTTTCCAAGCCACGTGTCAATGGTGCGATCTCAAGTTGGGATGGGCAATGTACACCGACCCAATTCCCCTCCTCTCATTGATCATTGGGCTCTACCCACCATATAACATAGTTGGCCTTAGACCTTAAACATTCCATAGTTGATCCATGGCTACAACACACCTGACCATATGTATTTTACACAAGCCATCTGACCTCTTTCATAGTCATTTGGTGGCCGAACTATATGCCATTGTGTGTATGTAAGTGCCTATAAATGGCTAGGGTTTATTTAAGAACACACGCGCGCGCACGTGCTCGTGCGCACGCACACAATAGGGTTAATAATATTATATATCCACCCTCAAATCCAAAACTTTAATATGGGTAATTAGGAAAAATAGAAAATGATGAAACCAAAAAAAACAAGTAGTTGTGGATGCCTCCATGAGAGCTCCACATTTCAACCTATAAAACCAACAAAGAAAAAATGTTAGAGTAAATAAGAAAATTAATAATAAGCAAGCCTTACATAAATTAGGTTTTGGATTGACCTAATAATCCTATGGTGGAGGATCAACTTGTCCAAAGATCCACATTTGGCCCGACTTTTTACTTATAAGGTTGACTTGTTTTTCAAAAGAAGATTTGAAATCTTTAAAACAAATTAACATAAGTTTTATTAAATTTAAGTAAAGGTGGAAAATTTAGATTTAATAAGTGTTATTAATTAATTAATAAGGGTCAATTAATCTAACTCGTAATAGTTTATTCCTTGTTTAAAAGAGGCTTATAATTTGGTAAGTAATAACTAATTTGTAAACCTAATTTGTGTGTTTATTAGAATGTTGTTGAGTATTTGAAGAAGAAATCGGAGACATATTTTAATAGGGTATTTTTAATATTGTATGAGATTGAACCTAAACATAATTATAACCTTTCATGAATGTCTTACGATCCGGATGAGCAATCTGATCAATCATGTAGATAAATACGATCATGCATCCACGAACTTGCAATCCATAAATCAATTTATGTGATTAAAATTTAGTTGTTAGCGATGGCAGTCTACCTAAGCGATCACCGAAAGTGACTCATAAGAGTGCAATTCAAGTTACCAATCACAATGAAATGGTAAATAAACCTTAATAACATTTTCTAATTTAAATTTCTCATTAATTCTTTCAAAAAAAATATTATGTGTTTTTATAGTTAATTATTTTTATTGTGGAATTTTTATTTAAGTGCTACAAATTAGTATAATCTTTAAGGGCATTACATCCCATTTGTTAGTCTCCCTAGCGCTTTGGAAAATTTCACATATTTGAAAAAGCCGCTTTACATCACTAAAGACCATTAGCTACCACAATCCAGAGAACAAAAGTTTGGCTCCTCCGCCATAATAGCATCCTATTGTACTATCATGCACCTCTTATAGTATAGATTATCTTTCATGACATGTCACATATTCGCTCAATAATTTATCCCTCCCCATTTTATACAATTTTTTACTAATCAATTAATAAGGGGCTATGAGGATTGTATGGTTCTTCTTCTCTTTGGTTGAAAGAACTTCTTGTGCTAGGCTCATCGTCATAATTTTTGTGATGTATACCAATTCATTAGGTATTATAGTGACATTGTATATTTTTTCACCATACATAGGGCACTTAATGTGTGTGTACTCTCTATTACTTATCTTGGAGATATGGTCAAAATAAAGCACATTTTGTATTCCTAGCTTCACCATTATTGAAAAATCAAATTCTGAAACAAAATGATCCACCAACATATGCACCCATGTGAGATAGGTTTTTCACTAGATATTTGAGTGCCTCATGATATGTATAGAACATAAAATAACTAACAAATCTTGGTGAAACTTATATAATACATACACCATAATAGGTGCTTCTCAATCGGTGGTGATGTAATTTCTCATTATAGAAGATAAGTTTTGGATGGAAAAATAGATTGGATGATTTATCCTTTCCTCTCATGGTTTGTATAATATATTTTAAATAGTTTGGCCGAATGCATTAACATGTACATTGAATATTTTATTCCAAAGTATAGAAACCTAAGGATTTATGCCTTTGGTTAATTTCTCTTTCAATACCTCACAATCCTCTTCGTATCATCACGATCCACATTAAATGGAAATCCTTTCTCATGCAATTATTCAAGTGGTCTTACAATTTTATCATAAATATTAGTGAATTTTTGGTAGTTCCCATAGTTTCCCTAGAATTCTCATACATATCTATGGTTAATTATGGCTCAAGTTATAGAATGGTTGTTATCTTCGTAGGGTAAACTAGGATCCCCTCCTTAAAAATTATGTGACCTAGTATAACTCCAAATGAGGAAGTGAAGATGAATTTATTTAGGTTTAGGGAAATATAAAAATATTTCCATCTTTCAAACATGAATCTCAAACTCATGTAGTGATATTTTAAGAGGCAATAAATAATCCAATCAACTAAATACACTCGTAAGAACTTTTGGATGAAATCCTTGAAGGCCTCAAACCATAATCATGAGAAAATTGTGAGCACATTCTTCAAACTAAATGGAATTACATTATATGTGAATGATACATTTTTGTTAAGGTTTTTATAGATTTATACGTATCGCTAAGGCATACCTAGTGATATCCTAAAAATCCATTAGTGAAGGTGTATAATTCACAACTAGAAACTTCTTCCTAAATTTCTTCCAGTAAGGGAGTAGGAAAAGGATAGTTATTAATGCTTTAATCAATGAATAAAAAGTCTACACAAATATAGATACACCCATCCTTCTTGATGTTAATAACTATTGGTATCATCAATATAATTATTTGATAGGAAGACGATCTTCGAGGACAATGATTTTCCTATCTCCTCCTTCAATTTCAATCTCAAGTTTGGATTCATTATGTAAGGTCACCTTTTCATAGTCGTGGATACTTTTGTAGAAATTAATACTTTTTTTCCCGAGGAGGAAAGAAAAATTTCATCTCATGATATACCTTATAGAATAAGTATTTAAGCTCATGTAGGAGTTTGAAAATTCAAGTAAGCTCTCAATTAGACTAGTAGTCACCAATAGCGCCATTTTAGGTTATCTTATGATCCTATGTTTTCCTCTATTATGCACATGGGTTGATTATGGTATTTTTATCCCTATCCCTTAAGGTCCTAGACTAGCCTTTCTCCCTTAGTGGTAGGTACATTGATATGCTTAGGCACATCAAAGTCTTCATCCACCTTCATTAACATCTTCCCTTTTTCTAGTTTTCTTTAAGGGGCTTTATTATCCTAGTTGTGGTTACTTGTGGAATCTTCAAACATACTTATCAAAGTATAATCACCTTGATCATACATTTTCCATATGATCTCTTCCATTTGCACGTCATTATAAAAATTTAATCTTTGGTGGTTTTTAAAGGAACCTTTTAATTTTCCTCCTCCGATGTAAATTTGAATGCAAAAACAAGTGATATTTTTACTTCCTCCCACTCAATGGTCTCTCTTTGAATTTCTATGGTAACATACAATGCACATGTCCATTTAATTATATTTCCATAAAAATTATAGACCCATAAGGTGCTTGATAGATAGGTGGAGGGGTTCATCCATGTTCCTTCATAGACCTGCAAGTGTTCATGGGGTTTAGTACTTCCATCATAAAATTGTAAGGCCTTATTCATGATGCTTATTTTAGAGTGTGTCTTAATGACATCCTTGATGTTATTCCAATATGAAACTCTAGGCTCATGTGTATCCAACTAACATGTAATCGTTATTTTCAAGTGTAAACAAGGAACTTGATGTTCTCATCCTTCTTTGGCAAGAAGCCTCTAAATAAATCATATACACATTCGTGTATAAAACACCATAAAATTTTGGTAATTTTCTCATCCCAAATTTTCTCAACCTAGATACCTAAAAGTGGTCCAAAATTGCATCTCTACTGAATCTCTATTTCTTTGTGCATATACATGGACCCTTAAACTTTTACCCATCCATAAACCTTATTTTCCACATTCGCATATCTTTTTCGTCATCTCATAATTCTTTTTAACCCATCTATAAAAGTATAACCGATTGTGTCAAAGAGTGAGAAAAAACTTCCGAGTTCAACAAATCCATCATCCCTCAAGTTGATGTAGTCTATCTCATGCACAAAAATATTGTAGATGTAATTTACATTCCCTTATGTGTCTTGGTTTTCAACGAAAGGAGGTCCAAGATTAGTATATAATGAGAACTGTTGTGTTGGTGCTCAATCTAGGCCCCTGGATTAAGATGGTATTTTCCTAGACTCCTAAATATATAGCTGATATTTTTGCTTCGTATTTTCCCCTCGATTCAAGGTTTATTCTAAGTAAAGGAGAATTATCAATTTGTAGAAATTTTGTGCCTTGTCAAAATAAAAAGAAAGGATTCAACGGAAATGTTTGAGGATTGAAATGAAATGAAATATTTAATGAGCGTCCCAATCCTGAAGAGTCTATGGGACCAAAATCTAATACTTTAAGATGAATTCAGACTCTTTTCAATATAAAATATTCTACTATGAATCTTGAGCACAAAACCCGTGATATTTTCAATCCTTGTTTCTTTGACTGACACCATAAGAATTCCATGGAGACTGGTTAATGGATGAGTTGATCAAATTATAAAATCTTTTTACTTTTGGGTGATCGGGATATGTTTATACCTTTCAAAAAGGTACAAAACATGCAATCAACACCAAATGACAAATTTAAAATGGAATTAGCCATTTAAAAAATCTGGGACATTTAAATGGTCGTCAAAGATCTGTATCACCAAGTAATTCAAATGCCCATGAAGGAAATGACACATGGTGGGATTTTGGGCCTCTCTAAGCCATTCGGGTCTCACAAACTTCAATTCTACGAAATTTACCATGTTTTATAAGGCTTCATCTCCATAGTGGGAAATTTTTTTAGGGTGGTCGGATCAAAGGTCGATGGTGCACATGCATCACCATTCCGGTGCAAGGTGAGAAGATGGGCTCGACGGACCTCAAGTCCACGGAATGAACCGAGTTTCATAAATATTTAGGTGCTGGGTGGTCTATCCGGTTAAGGTAATATACGTGGCATCATTTCTATAAAGAAAATGGCCCAAATAGAAGTTACAATGTGAATGCCCAACCCCACAACCAATGAAAGGAAAACACAAAAGCAAGCGAGCTTGACACTATGAAATCGCAAAGGTATTTATAAATAAAAGTAAAAAAGTAGCATAAAACCTTCTTATTGGTTTATATTTTGCACTCTGACAAGGATGATAACACAAAGGTGTGTGGAGCTTTCTCATTGGTTTATGATTCACACTCTAATAAGGTTTTTGTAAATGAAATTGAATTACGAAGTAAGCATGGAGCTTTCTTATTGGCTCACATTTCACGGCTATCAATTGAGGTTATCAAACATTAGATTAACATTGCAAGGAGCATGGAGATTTATCATTAGCTCACATCTTAATGGGTTCATTCAAGGTTATCAAACATTATGACAAGTGCGAAGAGCGTGGAGATTTCTCATTGGTTCGTGTTTCATGGAAATCACTCAAGTAAAAAACGATCGATAAGGAAAAGGTGTGTGGCATTTTCTTATTGGCTCACATTTCATAATGGAACATACCTATGCATAAATCCCCATAACACAAAAAGAGAAAAGTGAAGAAGACACGGAGACAAAGGTGATTCCCTAATCTAATTAAATGTTATCACGTGTCACTCTCTTGTTCATCCTAACATGCAAAAATTCAAATGGCCATAACTTTCACTCCAAAGCTCCAAATCACACAAAATTAGTCTCGTTGGAAAGGTCTCCTTAATACCTTCAAGTTGGAATCATTTTATTCATAAATTTATGGTGTTTGGTAGGATAAAAATAGAAAAAAGATGAAATTGTACTGATACAGTATCAACTAACTGTTTTGCACATGTGGTAGTGAAGGCATGGAATTGATCCCAAAATACTAACAAAAAATCAGATATTTTCAATTAGACAATGTACATTCCTACTTTGATTAAAGATATTTCTTTATGAACAAGGAGAAGATTCACTTGCTGTTTAGGGGGGTCGAATTGTAAGAACCGACCAAATTTTTCTATTTCTGAAAAGTTCGAGAGATATAATTATAAGACTACATGTTTATTTTGTGAAATGCATATGGATTTTAGTTTCCCAAACTTCTATGTCAAGGTGGTTGCAATGTACAACCATTGAAAAAAATTGAGAGAATTCGCTTGATGTTCCCTTGTTAAGAAATTCAAGATCTGAATGAAATATGTCCGCTTATGAGTTTGATTTATGTATTCTAGGTTTTGTATGTTGAATGGCTAATTGAAGAGTTATATTTTATACTTCTATTTTGTGTCCATTACTTCTCTTTTTTGTACACTATATTATTCCTTAATGGTTGTTCTTTGGTATTTAATTTAATATTGTGTTGTGATCATGTACTCTACAATATTAGACATAATTATAAAAATCCTTACTATAACCATTTTATCAAGTGATTTTTGTTAGCCTTTGATTGTATCTTGGGTGTACGAGAGTAGAAGTAATAAATACTTTATTATAATACTTGCATGAGCTTTTGTGTTGATTATTTTAGAGATTGTGTTGGAACTTTTCATTTGTTGAGTATCAATGAATGAAAATCTTCCTTTGGATAAATTATGACTACTTAATCAAGTGTTATGTACTTTCCAGAATAGTAGGTTTCTCTAGTAAGTGTTAAATGCTTTGATACAAGGAATATGTGATCATATAAATCCCCCTTTTGAAGTTAAAACTACCATAATTGATCCCACCCCATACTAACTTCCATTATTTTCTTTGTTTATCTATCTCTAAATATCATTGAAAGTGTCCTTTAGCTTTAATTCTACTGTCAAGAGAATGCATGAGCAACCAAACTTTACTCTCTGTAGTAACTTATGTATGGTGTATTAAGCATATGTAACTTTTTTTATGAAAACTCGTGAGAGTTAGTGTTGTATTCATGGCCATGTTTATCCCAGATTGATCCATCATTGAAACATATCAAGAGGAAAAAAGAATTCATCTCCCCCTCTGCATTTAGGTTATCGTGGGTCCTCTCACCCTAGTTTAAGGCAGGACCAAAAGTAGCAAGATGAGGTCATCCCCTTTGTATGTGCCCCTCAATCACCTCAAATCATGATCCCAAGGAAAGTGTTAGATCCCTCCCTGGCTACAAAATAATACATACTACCCAGTATATCACCATCCAAGCATCCCCATTCCTAAAGAATGTTGTCAAGCCACCAGGGTGTAAATAATTAAGGACCAACATGATTTTGGCACCATTTTCAGGAGTGTTAAGTCAAATTGAGGTTCAAATATCCCACCAACATGATTCTAGCATCGTTTCCATGGATATAGAAGTTTGGGAAAGGTTTGGAATACATACTTTTATAGAGCTTTTCCAAAATTAGGAAAATACAGACCATTATGAAAGTATTGTCCAAAATTCATAAATATTTGCAAAGCTCAACCTCCCAGTTTGTGAAGCTATCATTTCAATAACTTTTTGAGTTAATCTATACATCTAAGGTGTAAGGCCTTAGTGGCGAGATCCATCTTTCAAAGAAAATCTGGGATATACTAGTGTAAATATTTTACACCTTGTTGATTAACTCCCCCTTTGCAAAGCTAGAAGGAAAAATATCCTTTTTCAAATCTGATCCCACCAGAAGATTACTCCCAGAGATGGAGAATACATAGTAAAAAAGGAAGCAGATCTGGAAACCAGTGAGTGGTCAAAAGATAGGGAAAAATATTGTTCAACCTATTGACTTTGAGCCACCTTTATTAGAGGATTACTCTAGCACACCTAGTGGTGTAAATTAACTTGCAACAATTAGTATGTTGTTCACTAATCCATAATCATTTATTCATCAAACCTAGGGACGTAGAATTTCAACACTACCAGTGTTGTATACATAGTTACAAGTGTTTAAGAGATATAACTAAAGGATTTTTGTCATAATAACTAGAAAATATAATGTTGAAATAAACTAGGTTATAGATAAAAATAGATACTACAACTAATGAATAAAATAGGTAAAAATGACTCATAAGTAAAGAAATGATTTTTGTAACTCTAATCTACTCATGCACAAAACTTAAAACAACAAAGAAAAAGGAAAGGGGTTTAGCAAACCACAAGTGGGCCCTACCTTGGGTGTTATCCCTTCCTAAGGCTTGTGTCTACAACAAGATGATAGAACCCATATTTTTATTCACTAGCATGAATATTATAGAATACAACTTACAACAATTTCCTTCCTATGGATTGATATCTACTATAGTCTTATCATTCTCTTTATATTCAATAGAGACGTGAAGAGACTCCTTCAACTAGTAGTTACATTTTGATTAAGTACTAGATCACTCCCAAGAAATATGTAGATTCTTATGCATGCAATTAGAACTAAAGAAAAGTGTTCTAATACATCAACATAACTAACTATTCATTCAAACAACCAGTTGTAAAATTAAATCAACTAGTTCCAAGTTGAGTTGCAGAGAATAATTAGGCATTGGCATGAGATCCACTCTTGTTGTCATAACTACTTCTTTACTAGCAGGTGTGAGCTTAGGTGAAACATCCTTGTTGATCAAGTTTCCCATAATCATGGTTTTGTATATGTGTGTTCTTCTTTGACCTGCGGGTGCCTTACTACGAGATGAGTCCCGATTCTTTGTGAACAAGTCCCCTTGTATTGTGATAGATTTTCCTTGGCTGCATGTTAGAGATAACATATAAAAACTTCTTGCAAACAAGTATGAAATTTAGATAAAGCACTAATAATCATTCATTGCATCAAATATTTTAACATGCACATTCAAAATCCATAAAATAAAGTAACTTAGTAATAGTTATAATAATTAATATATAAGTGCCATAAACTTAAGTTCAGGTGAGAATGTCTAACAGGATAATAGAGATAACAAGTATGAGGGTATACAAAATACAACATATGAGATAGTTAAAATGGTAATTAGAGGGTCTCATCAACACTTTTTGTGATTTTGATTCAGGTAGTCCTCAAGAAAATTTGCATTCATTATTTCAAGAAGGTTCAACATTTGCAAGTAACAAGGGTATTCCTCATCTCCCTTATTTTTGACTCATGAGAATAGAGTATTTTGTGAAACTAAATCCCAGAGAGATTTCTATTTTTGATAATACTCCTCTACCTAAAAACCTCTCGGTTCTTCACCATTTCAACCCTTATTTTGAAAATTCTCCACAAAAAATATGGAACAACCTCCACCAAGGGCCCCTTTTGTAGTTACTACTTATAGACCAATAAGGTTTATTGAAATGGTGAGCTATCCTAATGAAGTACCAAATGAAATTATAAATAGGTTGCCTAGGTTCCAAGGGAATAATTCTATAAGTGGGGATCAACATCTCATATTCTATCATAATGTTATGAATCACTATGAAGTAAATCATGAAGATGGCTATGTTAAGTTGTTCATACATACATTAGAAAAATATGTTAGGGAATGGTACAACTTGCTACCTACAAATTCAATTGATTCTTGGGTAGAAATGAAGAATGCATTCAAACTCTAGTATGGTGATAAAACTAACCCCAGGTTTCTTTTATCAAAATTTGAAAATATCAAGAAAAATCCTAATGAGTGTGTGCAAGACTTTAATACTAGGTTTAATAAAACTTTGACTAGATTGCCTACTAATATAAGGCCTAGTGATGATTCTTGCTTGATTAAATACTCAGATGATTTTGATAAGAAAATAACTTATTATCTAAGGGAAAAAAACCCTAAAAATTTAAGGCAGGATTTTTCTATGGATGTCCAAATTGAGAACAATATTAAAGTAGTGGGAAGCCTCCAAAGAGGGAAGGTGTCAAGTTGATTAATCTAGAAAAGCCTCAGGAAAGCAAGGTTGTAGACTTGGAAGAAGTGGTTAAAACTTTGGCCAGAGAAGTCAAAGAGATTTCATATAAGCTTGTTAGAGCAAGAGAAAGGATTGGTTTCAAATCCTCAAGCTCAACACCAAGCCCAAGGAAAAAATAGATTTAGGAATCATCCCAAAGGAGATCACTAGGATGATGACAGAGGAAAATGATGCATGGGTTTAGGAAATAAGCAACAAGCTTTCAGAGACAATAAAATAGTCCCAGATCCATTAGAAACAAGGGTATCAATAGTATAATAAGAACACATTATTGAATGGTGTGATGAATATATATTACCACACCCCTCTTGTGTGAATTTTTTTGAAGATGATGATGTTAATGAGGAAACTAATTTTGATGATATATGTATGATGGAGTGTCTAAATGATTCACCACAAGGAGCTACTTCCATTGATCTCCTATATGCCAAAACTGCAGAAGAATTTTGGGCATGCACCAATCAGGTATTATGTTTTCCTCCTATAGCTAATGCTGATATAGATATGGCTCAATAATTTGAGCTTTCAAATCATGAATTTGAGTATTTATGATATTTAATAATTAAAAAGTAAGATGGTGTAATGCCTTACAGAAGAGGATAGGAATATATTAATGAATGTTATTATTTCTCAAGAAAAGGAGTATAACCTTTGTAATAGACAAGTCAAAGGAACTGTCCTTGCTCCTAAACCAAAAATGTATCTCTTGACCAACATCCCCAAATATTCCCCCAAAATAATTTTTCTGATAAAGGTCCTGTCAATAATTTAAGACCAAGTACTTCTACATCCGCCCAAGCAGTGAGGGATAACATCCCATCAGAAAATATTATCACCCTTGCCTCTAATACAACCCTACCAAAGTATGCTACATGTGATATGGCTCAAATTCTAAGTTAGATAAATATTATTTTCCATATTGTAGAACTACTTAGAATTCAGAACACAGAAAAAGAGCATTTGAATACTTGGGGTTGAAGGATGATATGGTTGTCAAATAAATGGGTACAAATAATGTAGTAACTCCCCCAATGTTGTTGAAGTTGAGATAAAGGAAGACCTAAAGAACATGGAAGAACCCCTAGAAGTATATTTAGGCACATCCTTGGTAGAATCCCAATTGGATGTGGATCCCTTCTTTACCACTTTGATTGTCAATGGCAGCTTCTTCACAATTTCATATTTAATTCAAGAGCTTTATGTAATATCATGCCTTAGAGGTCATGAATGAATTAGACATCAAAATAACAATTGCATTTGGAAAATTTTATGCCATGGATTTAAGAGAGGTACATGTTGTTGGATATGTTAGAGGTCTAGTAGTGTAGATTGTTGCCTATCCTAGAAAATATTTAACTATGAATATGGTTATAGTTGATTACCCTACTAAATGGGGCATGTTGTTATCAAGAAAATGGGATACTAGTGTAGGAGGAAGTTTTCAAATGGACATGTCCTTCACCTCTATACCATTGGAAGGGAAATTATTTAAATTTCATGGAGAAAAAAATTCCCCATCTTATTGAAGATCATATGAATGCTTCTTATGAGGTATTGTTTATTGATATAGATTTGGGTAACTTCATAGGATGTGCAGATTTTGAAGATCATTGTATGGATACTAATGCACACCTTGAATAATTTAATGTCCCCTGGACCATGAATTTTGATGGATCATGTTCCAATGTTGGAAATGGAGATGGAGTGGTTCTAATTTCTCTAAATTAGAGTTACTTTAATTTCTCTTTCAAATTGAAGTTTGAATTTACCAATAACATTGCTGAATAGGATGCATTGCTCCTTGGTTTAAGAGTTTCATGGAAACATGGGATTAAAGATCTCATTGTCAAAGGAGATTCTAAATTAGTTGTAAAGCAAGTTAGAAAATTATATGCAACTAAAAACCAGAGGCTGAGACAATATAAGCATGTAGTTTGGGATCTCATAGAATTGTTTGATTCCTTTAATATCCTTTACCATGAGAGAACTTAGAATGTAGCATCTGAAAAATTGATCATCTTATCCTCTCAGTATGATAATGAGATAGTGTCCCCTTACTAAAATTATGAAGTAGAAGTGCTAGTCGAACTTGGTTCCTACAACATTCACATTGTAAGGTTTTGAGGATGATGCTCATATCAGAGATTTCTAAACTATAAAGGTGAGTTCACCAATCAACTCATTAATCTTGAGCAAATGGTTGTATTATGTGATGGAAAATAAACCCTCTTTGAGAAAGATGTAATATAGTTAAAGACAAATATTATCCCTAGAGGACTAGTTAGTCTTGAATCAAATTTTGACAACACTGACAGGGTTATAAACAAACCTATCTATGCATCTAGGGATGTTGAAGAATGCAACTTGGGAACTTCTCAAAATCCTAGAAAGGATTGGCTAGTATGTAGAAAAAACAAAGAATAAAAACAAGCTTTTGCCAAATTTCCAAATAAATAACAGGATTTCTGGCATGGTCTTATCCACAATTGAAAAATTACAGAAAAGACATCAGAATTGGAGAACATACTTTCTTTCTAAAAGACTTGGAAGGACATTTTTTGGAGTTTCCCATCAATGTCAGACATCTCAAACATTTCTTGTACTAAGCCAAAGGGTCAGGTATGATCATTGTACATTGTACAATTTTGCTACATTACTTTTGTCTTTGTTTGTGTTGTTGTTTCCCTTTTTGTGCTCTAGTCTACAGTGACAGGTTTCAATATATTTTAGTATTCTGATATGAATGTTATATTTTTGTTCATAAATCCTGTGTGTTTTATCCCAACGACTCATTTCCCAATGGATAAGGCATCTAGTCTTTATTTTTGTGGCACCAACAGACGGGGGGTTCCCATCCCCGAGCAGGAGCCATTGTTGGTGCTCAATCTAGGCCCATGGATTAAGATGATATTTTCCTAGAATCTCCGTAGATATAATTGTTATGTGTGCTTCATATTATTCCCATTTCTTAAAAGTTCGAGTTTGAGTAAAGGAACATTATCAATTTGTAAGAAATTTTATGCCTTTTTAAAATAAAAAGAAAGGATTCGTGAAAATGTCGAGGGTGAAATGAAATGAAAGATTTTTAATGATGTCCATGAGACCAAAGATTCTATGGGACCAAAAGCTAAGACTTTAAGATGAATTCATACTCTTTTCAATATCAGATCTTCTACTATGAATCTTGAGCACAAAACCCGTGATATTTTCAAGCCTTGTTTCTTCAACTGACACCATAAGAATTCCTCAGAACTGGTTGATCAAATTATAAAATCTTTAGACTTCTTTGGTGATTGAGATATGTTTATAGATTTCACAAAGGTAAAGAACATGCAATCAACACTGAATGACAAATTTAAAATGAACTTAGCCATTTAAAAAATCTTGGGATGTTCAAATGGCCATCAAAGATCTGCACCACCAAGCAATTCAAATTCCCACAAAGGAAAGGACACATGGCGAGAATCGGCCCTCTTTAAGCTAGTCGGAGTTTCACAGGACTTTAATTTGTCAAAATGTACCAAGTTTTATAAGAATTCAGGTCCACGGGGGGCAAAAAAAGTTAATGTGGTTAGATCAAAGACCGACAACAGACACGTGTCACCATTCCGGTCTGCAAGGTGAGCGAGATGGGCTCGACGGACCTCAAATCATGGAACAAACTAAGTCTCATAAGGCGTTAGGTCTAGGTGGTCACGGCCGGTTAAGGTACTATACGTGGCATCATTTCTATAAATCCGGTGATGAAGTCTTCCCGGATAGAAGTTGTGATGCGAAGGCCTAACCTCGAACAACAATATTGTAGATATAATGTACATCCCCTTATGTGTCTTGGTTTTCAGCGAAAGGAGGTCCAATATTAGTATATAATAGGAACACTGTTGTTCATATTTCTCAAAATTGATATGATGATTCTTGAAGCATATATCTTCATTATTATCAAAGCACAAAGGTATTCGTAATAGGACGGATAGTTATCAACCTATCCCAACTTTATCACTTCAAATTTATCCTTGAATTTAACACCCATAATTTTCATCTACACATTGTTTAAGATCCCAATAGGAATAGTGCAAGTCTTATTTGACATGAATAGAAAATTTTTAGTAGGCTCTAGAGGTTACCTAACCAATATTTTTAATCCATTACTTATCAAAATGTTAACTTTTGTGCCTTTATCATTAAGGATATTCCTTATCATGTTCACATTGATGGTTGCATCTATAAAAATATCTTGATCAAATATTTTTTTGGTTGACTTCAAGTCCCTTCTTACTACGTATTCAAACTCAATAACCTTCTTTAAATTTTTTACAATTCGTTCCTTTATCATAGGTGTCACTCTTATTGTTTTTAATAAACACGAGATCTCAATGAGTTTCGTTAACTCTTGCACAATTAAGCTCTCTTTAACATGAATCCTTACATACATGCTTCCTCTTCCTTTGTGGCTTGGAAATCTCCTTGCAAACTTCTAATAATAACTAGAGATTCTTGCAAGGTCTTCTACTGGGACTCTCCATCTAGGTATCTTATCTTCACATTCTCTATTAGTGTGCATGTGATATCATTTTTTTATGGATGAATTTGTGTTCCACTTCTCAAAGTAACATAATCTTATGCTCTTTATCAAGTATTCTTAAGAACCCATCATAAAAGTTTGATCACTTTCAAACCTTTATGTGCATTAGCACTATTCTACACCATATTCTTATAAAGTTCAAGGAATCCTCAGTTTGATGCCCATCTCTACAATAAGCACATGTCAGGTATGTGGGACAATATCTCTAGTAATGATCAAGTAAACCCATAATTCTAACATGATCAAGGTGGGAAGCGTCCACCTCATGTGTCTCTACCATTGTTATATCTTCTTACATACCTTGGATGTTAATGTGAAGCATATTTTTTTTTTTACTCCCTATCTCTATCCACCTTCAACTCAACAATTACACAAATAAACTAGTTTTATGTGTACTATTATTGCATAATTTTTACCATAAATATAATTTATTCTTAATTTAATATTTGAAGTGTTGGAAAATTGTTCACATCTTGGTCCTCATGAAAAAAATTTACACCTTCTAGTTATAGCTCTTACAATATTTCTTAGACAGTTTTCATATATGCCCTTTAAATATGTAATATATGCACCACAAACATCTCATATTAGGAGTCACGAGTTATTGTAAAAATTTTGTATCATACTATCCATATTTGAAATTTATGCTTCTAAATAGGGGATTATGTTGGCATTCAGACTTCCATCCACTTCACCTCTCAAGTGTCTTATAACACTTCTTGGGTAACTTTCAAGGTATATATAAAACAAGGCTATCCATATGAGTGCAATCAAACCTCCTACAAACCATTGTGCATGTTGAAAAAGATTAAAATAATGGGAGATACTAGAGATTAATGTGTTGAAACATGTGTCATATGCATACACAATTTTATATGCACTTTTCTTAATATCCTTTAATTTCTTGATACTTTTCTCCGCAAACATTGAAATATAAACCTCTTCCCAGAACTTTTTCTTTAAGAGGTCACAACCTATATAATTTTGAGTTAATTCAAACTTTTGGCACCATTTGTGTGCTCTATACCATCCAAGAATGTGGTGGAAAATTGATTTGCCTTCTTGTTTGGATAATTCACCCTTTTATCTCAAAATAATTTCACAAGGTTGGACATGATTAGCTACATTCTCCACTTCTTTATTCTATAGTAACCTCATAGATTGATCATAAAAGTAATGTTGGGTTGTTTCTATTATATTTATGGTAGGTTGTATCATAAAAATTGAAACTTGAGTTCCTACTAAAATAGGGCCTCATTCGGATGATCCTACTACATGAGGAATCAACAAATCAATATTGGAAAACATAAGTACACAACAAGTATTCACTAAAATTCCTATTTATAGGGGTGCTAAATAAGTCATAGTAACTATTCTTAGGTTCATAAGGGGATATGTTTTTTATTTATATAACACAAATTGTTGTCCTAGATTCTAATAAATTTCCTCTACTTCAACTAGTCTTTTCGTTAATCCTTTATCAAATTAAACATTTTAATTAATTAATAATGGTTTGATAGTGAGTGTCAAGTGGTGCAGAGAGAAGAATTTTTTCTCTTTTTCCTCTTTATCCAACCTCCAAGGATTCCATACTTGACACTGGAGGTGTGTGTGTGTTTATCTTTTATGTTTTACATTTTCAAAAGAAATTTCCTTCCTTGTATTTTCATGTGGGGTCCTCTTAGAAGTATCCTCTCTTATGTATCCCTTTCACATGGCTATTACAGTAGCCAAAATATATTTACATGCATCATGATACCTCCTCTTTCAAAGTTCCCTTTTATCGACTCTTTCCATTTCTTCTAATGTTTGATTGTTTCACTCATCATATTTTCTCCATACACTAAGGGTAAGTGCACGAAGTTGGTGGACAATTCCGTGGACATAAAAACCTAAAATTCAGGAACCACGATTGCAGTTTATATACCGCGATCGTGGTTTTAAACCGCGATCATGGTTCTGAATTTGAGTTCGAAAAATAACGAACCTAAAACAATAATCCCGGTTTAGAACCATGAGCGCGGTTATAAACTGCGATCGCGGAACTCTGAGACAAAAAAATAGTCCCGCGAGTCCTTATTTTCCCCATTTTTCATTTCAAACCGTGATTTCTCCTAGATGTTTTTCACTCGAGCTTTGAATACCACCTCAAAATTGCTCACCGGGCACGGATCGTGATAGATTTAACCATGCCACCAAGATGAGGAGGTAAGCCCCCGATTTTAAGCATTTTTTTTGCATTTTAGGTTTTTTTTTGCATTTTCATAGGTTTTTTGAAATGTTTGTTTATGTATATAATTTTCTTGTTTTGTCAGTTGGTCAGCAAACTCGAAATTGTGCAAACCATCAAAAAATTCCTCAAAACCCTCCGAACATTCCTCAAAACCCTCCTCCAAACATAGATCTGCCTCCTGTGGCTCCTTCTGTCCCCACTGAACCAGCAGGAACACAAGCTAATATCATTGGAAGAATCTGAGAAAATAAAATTGTCATTGAGAACTTTATTCAGACTATAAGACAAAATCATGCCACAAATCCATCCCGCATGATTTTAGCCAACACATTACAAACATTGATTGGTGAAGTCGACTCTGCAACCAACCAAATACATAGATGGAATACCTTTAGAGGTGATTGTAGGTGGTGGTATGCGGATAAAGTATCCCATGCGTAATTTGTAAAAGACAAAAAAATTGGAAAAGACCTCATTTGTGTATTATTTACTTACGAAAACTAATGCCCCCGATTACTTATAAGCAGTTCTCAATCCATTGGTGCCACGATGACCGAATCAAAAACAAAATTGGGACCGATGGTGGATGGTTTTGATTATCCACCATGCAACAACAATGAGGTTCCTCTTTATTTTTTGAAGAAATTATATTGCGAGTTCATGCTTAATGAGGTCCCGAATTATTTTGACTTTTCTGACTTTTTTGGTTAAGGAGGTAGCTCGCATGTAGTAGACCTAGTGCACGCATAGGTCAACCAAGGATCCCCCATGCCTCAAAACCCCCACTACCTTTAGTTATCCCTCCTACAGTGAAGGAGGTTGTGGAGATTGACACATTGCATGTATTGAGGAGCTCACTAACACTCTGACCCAACATAGTGACCAGATTACATCTAGTGATGTTGGTGGGCGCCGGGTTCTAGCGCACCACACCACTATGGATCATGTGGTGCCATATGCCTTTGTGGGTGAGACATCATTTGCTGGTTCACATGATTTCTTTTCTATAGATGAGATGTTGGGGATGTTTTTGGAACTGGTGCCACTGATATTGGTCTTTCACAGGTAAATTTCAAATAAATATAAATAATATATATATACAATAGTTTAATTCACATATTTGAAATTTTAATATATATGTATTTGATTGTACATCATGTACAATATAAAAAACTAATTTTTTATTTTATTTTAAATAGCAAGAGCCAATGAAGGAAACATTCTAAGCATCGACATGCTAGCATCTGTGATTGGGCATGTTTCAAATGTAAGTTTCAAGTCAGTACAAACTTACATTTTAAATTTCATTTGATTGCACTAGATTATTATTATAATGTTTCACGTGTATGTTGTACATATTAATATGTTTGTCTTTTCTACGGGGGCACAGGACGAGGTCATCATCTGCTCTGGGAACTAAGGCTACTGGCATGCCTCACATGAATTTTACGCAGGTTAGTTTCTCTTTACACTTTGTTTCTAATTGTGGAAGTTCACATGGATTACATACTTTGGACCTCTGTTATGTGGTGCACATTCATGTAGATTTTAATATTGATTTGTACAAGTTTTTTGTATAGCTTATGACTACCAGAGAGACTCCTCCATATATGCAGACTATGGAGGTTTCGTAGAGCCGCTCATCAAGATCTGCAGATCCACCGAGGTACAATTTTTCAAATTTGTTAAATTTTGGAGGCTCATTATTTCTTATTACTTAAATCTACAATATCAAATTTTGTATGTATGTAAAATATTTAATTTGAAAATTAATTATTTGTATGTAGCTTACCCCTCATGAGTCTATTGTTGTCCCTGCGATGCGTCAACAACAAATTGATAGGGATCATGACATTGTGGTAAGATTTCACATGCATTTTAACTAAATTATACAAGTTTCTAAAATTTGAATGTATTTTAAAATTTTGGGTGTTAAAAACTTGTTTATGAATGTGTAGGTTAGGTTACAGCCTGCTTAGAGATGCCTAGGACCACACGGATGAAATCCGTAGTGGCATCTCCCTCCACTACATCCCCAGGTCATGGACGTGCTACTTCTAGCAGGTCGAAGAGAAGGAAGATGTTTCATGAGTAGATTCATAGTCCACCTGGATGTACATAGATATATATATATGGGCCATCTGGTCCTAGTGAACATGTTTCTTCATATAGTCCATTATATATATATATAGCCTTTTGCGACCACATGTGGTCCTATATACATTATGACACACTTAGTTCGAGGTGTACACGTGTTATGAACTTACATATTTTGAGAGACGTGCATCCGGAGAACACTTTGTTTGATTCTTATATATCTGTGTGTGTTGGTTTTCATAATGATATTACTGAACTATATGTTTGATTCGATTTCATTGCATCTATGATATCCTTCTATGTATGTTTTCATAACCATTTATTAGTTCTAGATATGTATGTTTGATTTAAAATTAAAAAACCATGTCCGGAGCACTACATGGTACAATTGTTAAGCAAACCTATTCCATTAATCAAAACCATGCTAGGTGAACTACAAAAGGGCAATACATAATTACTTTTTTTTCTTTTAAAGCTAACACTCATCTGTTGCATATCAACTAATGTGAACATTGATAGAAATAAGTGAGGTAGAGTTCATCTCGAACTATATGAATATAGCGTTACTTATGGTGCAACATTGCATGGTACAATTGTTAAGAAATTAAGGGAAGCATTTACATTGTTTTAGAGAAATTAAGGGAATCAATAGATGTACACACCTTATCTCTTTATAATTTGGTGCTATATGACAATCAACTAAGAAGTTAAACATTCAATTTGATTATCTTTTAAAGTAGATTCACTTCTATCTTTCATTTTCATTGTTTGTCTCTTTCTTCTTGGACTTACCATCCTCTCTTTCCTTTTATTTGCTTATATATATTCAAGACTTCTTTCTTTCTCCTTCTTATTTTTCCATTGTTCACTCTTTTTTCTCTTGACTTGTCTCTTGTTGCTTTGAATATCCTGTCATAAATATCTCCTCAAGCCTTTTTATTTCCTCATGTACAACAAGTATTCACTCTCTCCTTCACTTTCTTCATTTATTGATCACAGTCATTACATGCTTGCCTCAAACTGAAATTTGACCTTTTCTCACCACTTTCCTCTTGTTTCCCATTTCATATTGAATGAGTACCTATTTATTCTCTAAGCATTTCATTTTGCACTTCCTTTCTCCTCCATTATTCTTCTTTCGTGTTATGTTCTCCATTATGAGAATTATTTTCTCTTTTCATGTTTCTCATGCATGGAAACTAATTTCCTCTTATTCCTTCATAGGCTCTCACTTATTTGTTTCCTTCACTTCTTTTAACATGCTTCATAAGTGACTTGATTGGCCACTTCACTCTCCTTCTAAAATTCCATCCAAATATGCAAACTTGAAGCTACTTGCCTTAGCATTTTATTGATAATCTTATTCATATGTTCACATTCTCACCATACTATTAGAAACAATGAATAAATGCATTTCATTCCTTTGACATGAATTACCTTTAATCACCACTTTTCACTAGTTCTTGCTTCACTAGCAATTATGGCTCATTTAATTTCAACTCCATTTATTATTCTTGACCTATATTCAAATACTTAATCCACTATTAGAATAACAAGGGAATGCTTTATTCTTGTGAATCTTCAAAGCATGATAATTAGGGTATTAGATACCCATTAAGGGATGAAAAGTATGTAAAAAGTTTCAAGGTAGCCAAGAGCATGACCATATTACAATGCAAACATAATGAGTATGTAAGCACGTAGCTAGGGAAGCAGAGGATGGAGAGATATCACCACAACAACATAGCTCAAGAGATAAAAGCAAGGATAGTGATGAAGCACCTAAGAGGATAGAGGCAAGTCCAAAGAGAATAAGAGAGATGGAAGGTAAACAAGTGACATTGAATGTTTTGAGTCCTAGGAAATGAATGGAGGTGAGGAGTGAGAAGTCATGCCTCAGGACGTCATGGCACCAGAGCAAATGTCTCAACACATCCGGGTGGCCAGGTGAACACTAGAGGAGGTGTTGTTTTGGTGTGCAACAAGGTCGTTGCTTTCGGGCTACTTCGTTCGGCGTAGTCCCTTAAGAGCCCTGAGACCAAAATATCATTCAACTTCGACAGGCGACTACTCAAACTCCATGGCACCTAGAGATGTCTCATCTGATCTAACACCTCAATGTAGGGACCCTCTACAATATCCTCTCTCAGTTTTTCCCTTCCCAAATCGGTGCTCTTGCTGCCCTATTGTTTGTAAATGCGCGAAATAGTGCGGTTGAGCAGTGTTAGGTTGTCAAACATTAAATTTTGCAAACAGTGGGTCATGGCACCAAACTGAATGCACCGACACATCCAGTGGCCAAGTGAACACTATAGGAGGAGATGTTTCGGTGTGTGACAAGGTCATTGCTTAGGCTACTTTGTTCGGGCGTAGTCCCTTAAGAGCCCCCGAGACCAAAATAACGTTCAACTTTGACAGTGACTACTTAGACTCCATGGTACCTAGAGATGTCTCATCGATCCAACACCCCGGCGTAAGGACCCTCTACAATAACCTCTCTTGGTTTTTTCCTTCCCATATCAGTGCTCTCGCTGCCCTATTGTTTGCAAACGCACAAAATAGTGCAGTTCGAGCCAGTGTAAGGTTGTCAAACGCTATATTTTACAAACGGTGGGTCATGGCACCAAATCGACTATCTTTGAGATGTCCGGGTGGCTAGGTGAACACTTAAGGAGGTTGTTTTTGGTGCGTGACAAGGTCGTTGCTTCCGGGCTACTTCATTCGGGCGTAGTCCCTTAAGAGCCCTGAGACCAAAATATTGTTCAACTTCGACGGGTGACTACTCAGACTCTGTGGCACCTAGAGACATCTCGTCTAATCTAACACCTCAATGTAGGGACCCTCTACAATATCATCTCTCAATTTTTTCCTTCCCAGATCGGTACTCTCGCTGCCCTATTGTTTACAAACACGCAAAATAGTACAATTCGAGCCAGTGTAAGGTTGTCAAACGCTATATTTTGTAAACGGTGCATCATGGCACCAAACCATTATGACTGTGCCGACATGTCTAGGTGGCTAGGTGAACACTAGAGAAGGTGGTGTTTTGGTGTGCGACAAGGTCGTTGCTTCTAAGCTACTCTGTGGGAATAGTCCCGTAAGAGCCCTGAGACCAAAATATCGTTCAACTTCGATGAGTGACTACTCAGACTCTGTGGTACCTAGAGATGCCTCATCTAATCTAACACCTCAGTGTAAGGACCCTCTACAATAGCCTCTCTCAGTTTTTTCCTTCCCAGATCGGTGCTCTCGCTGCCCTATTGTTTGCAAACACGTGAAATAGTGTAGTTCGAGCCAGTGTAAGGTTGTCAAACACTATATTTTGCAAACGGTGGGTCGTGGCACCGAACCGACTGCATTGACACATCCGGGTGGCTAGGTGAATGCTAGAGGTGGTGTTTTTTGGTGCGTGACAAGGTCGTTGCTTCCGGGCTACTTCGTTCGGGCGTAGTCCCTTAAGAGCCCTAAGACCAAAATATCGTTCAACTTTGACAGTGACTACTCGGACTCCATGGCACCTAGAGATGTCTCATCTAATCTGAAACCTCAGTGTAAGGACCCTCTACAATAGCCTCTCTCGGTTTTCTCCTTCTCATATTGGTGCTCTCTCGCTCACCTTTTTATTGTTTGCAAATGCGTGAAATAGTGCGAGTTAGAGAGCTGTAAGGTTGTCAAACGCTATATTTTGAAAACCGTGGATCGTGGCACCCAAATGAATGTGCTAACACATCTAGGTGGCACAGTGAACACTAGAAGAGGTGGTGTTTGGTGCGTGACAAGGCCGTTGCTTCCGGGCTACTTTGTTCGGGCGTAGTCTCTTAAGAGCCCTGAGACCAAAATATCGTTCAACTTTGACAGGTGACTACTCGGACTCCGTGGCACCTAGAGACATCTAATCTAACACCTCAGCATAGGGACCCTCTATAATATCCTCTCTCAATTTTTTCCTTCTCATATCGGTGCTCTCGTTGCCCTATTGTTTGCAAACACGCGAAATAGTGCAGTTTGAGCCAGTGTAAGGTTGTCAAATGCTATATTTTACAAACGGTGGTGAGTCGTGGCACCAAACCGACTACGCCGACATGTCTTGGTGGCCAGGTGAACACTATAGGAGGTGGTTTTTGGTGTGTGACAAGGTCTTTGCTTCCGAGCTACTTTGTTCAAGCGTAGTCCCTTAAGAGCCTTGAGACCAAAATATTGTTCAACTTCGACAGGTGACTACTCAGACTCCATGGCACCTAGAGATGCCTCGTCTGATCTAAAACCTCGGTATAGGGACCCTCTAAAATAGAATCTCTCGGTTTTTTCCTTCTCATATCGGTGCTCTCGCTGCCCTATTGTTTGCAAATGCGTGAAATAGTGCAGTTCAAGCCAATGTAAGGTTGTCAAACACTATATTTTACAAATGGTGGGTCATGGCACCGAACTGACTGCATAAATACATCTGGGTGGCCAGGTGAACACTAGAGGAGGTGGTTTTGGTGCGCGACAAGGTTGTTGCTTCCGGGCTACTTCGTTCGGGCGTAGTCCCTTAAGAGCCTTGAGACCAAAATATCGTTTAACTTCGACGGGTGACTAGTCGGACTTCGTGGCACCTAGAGATGTCTTGTCTAATCTAACACCTCGGCGTAGGGACTCTCTACAATAGCCTCTCTCAGTTTTTTCCTTCCCGGATCGGTGCTCTTCTTTACCCTATTGTTTACAAACGCATGAAATAGTGTAGTTAGAGCCAGTGTAAGGTTGTCAAACGCTATATTTTACAAATGGTAGGTTGTGGAAATGAACCAAATGTGCCAACATGTCTAGGTGGATAGGTGAACACTAGAGGAGGTTTTTTTTTGGTGTGCGACAAGGTCATTGCTTCCAGGCTACTTCGTTCGGGCGTAGTTCCTTAAGAGCCCTGAGACCAAAATATCGTTCAACTTCGACGGGTGACTACTCGGACTCCGTGGCACCTATAGATGTCTCGTCTGATCTGAAACCTTGGCATATGGACCCTCTACAATAGCCTCTCTCATTTTTTTCCTTCTCATATCGGTGCTCTCGCTGCCCTATTGTTTGCAAACGTGCGAAATAGTGTAGTTTGAGCCAGTATAAGGTTGTCAAATGCTATATTTTGCAAACGGTGGGTCGTGGCACTAAACCGAATGCACCGACATGTCTGGGTGGCTAGGTGAACACTAGAGGAGGTGTTGTTTCGGTGCACGACAAGGTCATTGCTTCCTGGGCTACTTCGTTCGGGTGTAGTCCCTTAAGAGCCCTGAGACCAAAATATCGTTCAACTTCGATGGGTGACTACTCGGACTGTGGCACCTAAAGATGTCTCATCTAATTTGACACCTCAATGTAGGGACCCTCTACAATAGCCTCTCTTGGTTTTTTCCTTCCCAGATCGGTGCTCTCGCTGCCCTATTGTTTGCAAACATGTGAAATAGTGCCATTTGAGCCAGTGTAAGGTTGTCAAATGCTATATTTTGCAAACGGTGGGTCGTGGCACCAAACCAAATGTGTCGACATGTCCGAGTGGCTAGGTGAACACTAGAAGAGGTATTTTTTTGGTGCATGATAAGGTCGTTGCTTTCGGGCTACTTTGTTTGGGCATAGTCCCTTAAGAGCCCTGAGACCAAAATATCGTTCAACTTTGACTGGTGACTATTCAGACTCTGTGGCACCTAGAGATGTCTCATCTAATCCAAAACCTTGGTGTAGAGACCCTCTACAATAGCCTCTCTCAATTTTTTTCCTTCCTAGATCGGTGCTCTTGCTTCCCTATTGTTTGCAAACGCACAAAATAGTGCAGTTTGAGCCAGTGTAAGGTTGTCAAACACTATATTTTGAAAACGGTGGGTCGTGGCAATGAAACGAATGCACCGACACATATAGGTGGCCAGGTAAACATTAGAGGAGGCATTGTTTCGGTGCGCGACAAGGTCGTTGCTTCCGGGCTACTTCGTTCGGGCGTAGTCCCTTAAGAGCCCTGAGACCAAAATATCGTTCAACTTCGATGGGTGACTACTCGGACTCCATGGCACCTAGAGACATCTCATCTAATCCAAAACCTCAGTGTAGGGACCCTCTATAATAGCCTCTCTCAATTTTTTCCTTCTCATATCGGTGCTCTCGCTGCCCTATTGTTTGCAAACGCGTGAAATAGTGCAGTTTGAGCCAGTGTATGGGTCAAGCAAACGTTATATTTTGCAAACGGTGGGTCGTGGCACCAAACCAAATGCGCCGACACATCCGGGTGGTTATGTGAATGCTAGAGGAGGTGGTGTTTCAATGCACGACAAGGTCGTTGCTTCCAAGCTACTTCGTTCGGGCGTAGTCCCTTAAGAGCCCTGAGACCAAAATATCGTTCAACTTTGATGGGTGACTACTCGGACTCGTGGCACCTAGAGATGTCTTGTCTAATCTGACACCTCGGTGTAGGGACCCTCTACAATATCCTCTCTCAGTTTTTTCCTTCCCAAATCGGTGCTCTCGCTGCCCTATTGTTTGCAAACGTGTGAAATAGTGCAATTTGAGCCAGTGTAAAGTTGCCAAACGCTATATTTTGCAAACGGTGGGTCGTTGCACCAAACCGACTGTGCTAACACATCTGGGTGGCTAGATGAATGCTAGAGGAGGTAGTGTTTTGATGCGCGACAAGTTTTTTGCTTCCGAGCTACTTCGTTTGGGTGTAGTCTCTTAAGAGCCCTGAGACCAAAATATTGTTCAACTTCGACGGGTGACTACTCGGACTCCATGGCACCTAGAGACATCTTGTCTAATTTGACACCTCGGCATAGGTACCCTATACAATAGCCTCTATCGCTTTTTTCCTTCCAGATTGGTGCTCTCGCTACTCACTGTTGTTTGTAAACACGTGAAATAGTGTAGTTTGAGCCAATGTAAGGTTGTCAAATGCTATATTTTGCAAACGGTGGGTCGTGGCACCAAACTAATTGTGCACACACATAGGTATGGTCTTGTAAACACTTGGGTAGGAGTGGTTTTAGTTCTCTAAACACCAGGTGCTTCTGGGCTACCTCCTCCGAAGCCAAGAACCCCTCCACGGGTACATAAATCGTTGTTAATTGCTTCTCTTTTCTTGTAAAATAATGAAAACTTCTCTTAGCTTCGAGAATTTAAAATTATCTACTAACAGTGCCAACCATGTGAAGGTGGAAGCTTTTCTAGCACCACTAACCTGAACATAAAAGTGTTAGTCAAAGAAATTTAAGTTTCAAATCAAAACCATACTAGATATATACAAAATACACAAATTTAAAATAAAATATATGAACTTAAATCTATCTAACTAACAAATTTATATATATCAAAGAAATTATATATACCAGACATGAGCATTGTAAATTCATTCCAATGAACCATCAGGATTGGATCTACTCTGAATAGCGGACAAGATTGCTTCATGATCTGACTCTCGAACCTTCCAAAGAATCTTGTTATTAGGCCTTCCTTGATATCTATATAGTTGAATATTTGTCGCTAGAACTAGATGCGAATATAAGAGTATTTTCTGTGTGTCTCAAAGTCTTCAAACACCCAAATAGAGGAGTTTTTTAATGGATACCGTGAAGCCAAGTTCCAGTAACTACCACTAACCCTGTAGGATACTCAATATCTTTGCCATCTATAATAGGAGAATTCAACTTCTTTCTTTCCTCGATGCAACGACATAAGAAATAGTTTGTTCCTTCTTCATTGTCTTCTGTCGTAATAACTGCAAACACATGTCCTAAAAAAACAAAGGTTGAACAACTCAAATTTAAATTACATATTAAAATTTCAATGGAAATAACTCAATATAAAAATTAGATAAATAACCATAAATACCTTGTCGCACCAAAATCAAAATTTCACAAAGTCCTTGGATGTTAATGACTTCATCGTAGAAACAAGTCATAATGCTTGTGGAGGTTGATAACTAGGAAGCAAAGTTAGAGGCCTACAAATCTATACCTCCACCCATTCTTGTGAATCACACTCAGCAGGTGACCAATTCGATACAAGATGCACAAAAACATGTCAACTTTCTTGTCCATACGGCCCATTACAGTAGCGTCGAGCTACAAAATGAGTGCATATCACTGGACCCGGTGAGTATCATACAATCCTTGTAGTTAGCAATTTTTGTTCCTCTATCAACCAAAAACATCTCGTAAACCGTGGAATTTTCTTGAGAACCTCGGGCCATGTTGTCAATACACCATTCCACTATGTTCTTTGCATCTTTTAATTTAGAACCATCTTTGTATTTCAACTCTTCTCTTGCAAGAGCTCTTTTCACACATGCCCATGCACTTTGTCATGCTCTCCTTTTCCATGTCCAAACCTCGGTGAAACTCCAAATATGTTGCACACCCATCTTGACATGCATTATGCTCATCCAATAAAACATTCATGCATTTTTAAAGCTGAGATGTGTAATTATCGACCATATATAATGTTGTTCAAAGTGGATGTCCCTATCGGACAAGTTTCCATACAATAAGCGGAAACACATGTACGTACCCAAAATTATAGAGAGTCTTGCACCACCAAACGATGTTACACATGCCCCAATGATGATACAGGTCACCTCGCAAGGTGTTTGGGATCCAGAGAAGCTCGTGAAGTATATGTTAGCATCCCAAATGCTTTATCCAAGTTCCTTGTGCTTTGTTTTATCCCTTTCCCCCTTTTTCTTGGATTTTTGACCTTCAGTAACAAAACCACCGCCCTGACAGGGCGGCGGTCTTGTGATCACCACCTCGACAAAGCGGCGGTCCTATAACCACCGCCCTACTTAGGGCGGCGGTCCTTCACGTGTTTTCCAACACGTTCCTTTGATCGTGACTTGCGTGAATTTTCAACATTTACCAGCTTTTCTCAACCACCTTAGCTTGTATTTATGTTTTTGGTTCCCTGTAATAGTGTTTCTCCATTGTTTAATGGTAAAAGAGTTCCATTCCAAGTTACCCTTTGGTGAATGGGAATTCTATAAATAGCTGGTTTGTTTTCAAACAAATGGCCCCTCACCTTCTCAATTCTATTGTTTAGTCTTTCAATTTCTTGTTTAGAATTCATTTGGTTTCATGTTTTGCATCCATGCTAGTTTTCTTCTGCTATTTAGAGGCCACGTGATCTTCTTGTTTCAGTTTCGTTGTTGTTTCATACAATCAGTTAGAGTAAGGTAGTTTTATTTCAATTTGGAATCCATTAGAGTTGCAGGTCGTGTTCTTCATAGGAAGTAGTGTCTAGAATCTCTCGGTACACTTGTGTTATATTCCCACAATAGATCCCGCTAGGAATTGCATAAGCCAAGCTCTGTCACTTGCGTTATCCCTCTCCTACTCGCATTGTATTCGGTCTATACCCAAAGCTGCCATTGTTTGAACACCTTCTTCTATTGATGCTAGCATATACACACTTTTCTGGATTCACGTGAACACGAAGGAACGAGGAGATCACACTGAGGGGAAAAAATCACACACACTGGATTCGCCACTGTTTTGCAAATGCCAGGTTTGAGTTGTCAAAAGTTCTAGTTAAAACATATCAAATAGAGTAGTGAATTATTTCATTTCAGTTAAATTCACTTTCGATATTAAGGGAAGCTATGGGGATTGATAGTTTCTGAGAAACTATGATTCATTCCTCACTTCTGAGGTAGGATCGAGAGTCTTTCAATTTAATTTAATCAGTTATCTAGCTATTTAGGTTAAAATCACAACTACACAGGCAAGTAGCTATACCAGGCTACCTTGCTTGTTTTAATTTTGTTATTAGACTAGTTGTCATTTTTTGAATATATTAAATAGTTGTTCTTTTAATTCGTTAAATATTCTATCAAAAATACAAAAATAGAGGAATGTATGTATGCTATAAATATATCTTGCATAATCAGTTTACTTTTCTTTAGTTAGAATTGTATCATCTTTTGCATGACAATCACGGGACCTAGAGAGCCCAGGGAATACGTTTTTGAGCCAATCGTGCCTCAACCAAATCTTCCCATGGCACTAGCTGACATAGACCAAAATCTCAGAATTCAGGTCTTCAACAACATCAGACCTACAAGAAGTTAGCACACAGCTGAGAGGATTAAACATAGAAGATGACAAAGCACACAAGTTCTGGTCAAATCAGCCAAATTATAGACTACCTTGATAGATATCCGCATGACTGTAGAAGGACTTGAAAGAGAGAAAACATTCGGTTGCAACCCACTAGTCCCACAACCTGATGTGGGAGATATCCTCATTGATATAAACACTAGCTTACGAATTCAAGTTGCCAGAACACCTGTAAGGTATTATGAGAAAATTGCACAACTCCTAGTTCTGAACATAGAGGCCGAAAAGGCATACGACTACTGGATACTCAAAATTAGGGATTGACTCTTCATATGACCATAGGAGGTCCACAACAACCACAAACTTATGATTGTGATCCATAGGTCCCACAACCCAATGGGCCTACAAATCAATCCAACGTTGATGTTGGTTTGCGAACATTAGTGTTTAGATCTTCACCACTCCCATAGATATCATAGCACAGTTTTCCGTATTAAACATAGAAGCCAATCAATCCAATATTTTCTGGGCTAGACTAGAAAACCACCCATATCTAACCACAAAATCCACTAAAACGACCTACCACTACTTTCATGACCTTGTCTGGAGATATATACGAAGCTCCCACAGGTCACTTCCCACGTATCCAACAACCAAGAAATAGGATCTTGGCAGAGCTCAACATCGATTGGAGCCTCCAAGCAGCCATTATATCCGAACGAGCCATTACACCAATCTAGGTTAGGAGGGCCTTCTTCACCTTAGATTCATAGATTCCATTATTGCGTGTTGAGGATTTAAGATTACCCGATTAGCTTATACATATTCAACATTCACCAGTTGTCTCGATACAACCTCTAGAAGTCAGGTACGAGGAAAGGGTACTTGTAGATTCCCATGCTCACTTGTCACTTTTCCATCATACAAACACCCTTGCATAAATTCGGTAGAATGAGTACGATCATCACCGATATAAAAGTGGTACTCTCTTAAAAAATTTCGATCATTCTCTCTTGATCGGGAGAATGTAGAAATGCTATATGCACAAAAATGGCAACTTGTATTGAGTTGTAATATTGTGATTGAACCTCCATTTGTGGTTGCGATGTGTAATTCTCTACAAAATCGACCCTTTGAAACAATAGTACCAATAGGAAATATGTCCTTGCATATCTTGAACCTGTTCATCCAACCATCGAGCTCTATGTGTATGCCTAGCATACTCATAAACAATTTCATCCTTAAATTTTCTCAAAAATTAGAAAACAGACATTTTTTTTCAGAACTAGCTCACACCGTTTATAATCTTTTCCATCTTTCAATTGGTATGCAACTAATTTATATTTATCAAACTCAATGAATTATGTCCTTGTACCTTCAATTTGCTCATGGATGTAACTTTCCAATTTAGGTAATCCACCTGCATGTACTACAACTTCCATCTAAACAATCCCGACTATAAAAAAATGTCCAACTTCTTTTCAAAAATATAGTAGGAATGAAATCCCGGAAGATATTGGTGGAACTTGAACACCACATTCCGATAACATAGTTTCGTAATGAAAAATAGAACGAATACGTAAAAATTGAGTATAATGCATCGCAAATTCAACATGTTGCCTACAACAAGTGGTGCGAGCGTGGTTGATTTTCACGTAGATGGTTTCAACATTTTAAAAAATGTTGACTAATTTTAATTTCTAGATTCTCTTGTTCAAACTTACGAAAAAGCGAGTTTGAGTCATATCTAAGAAATGCTTTGGATGTGGTTCACGATTAGTAGAACTAACTCTTCATTTTATAACTTCTCTTGTATTAGGTGAAACTCTAGTGTTATCATGCCAAAATTGAATAACAACTTCTCTTATAGCATCATAATTATTTTTGTCCTTACGCGGTGCTCTAGCAGAAAATGCCCAAAAATCGGCATTATTGAGTGATTGAAGGATATTACATCTTTCAATTGCTTTCATTAGAGTTTTTCGATTAACTTGCAACATTCAACTTGTTTGCGTAATCAAGCGTTGTTTTTAATTGATTCACTTACAACACTAGTAGCAAGTACACGATGCACAATATTACTATCCCTAGTGCATCTCTTGACACCAACAGTGTGATATGCATCATGAAGGTTTTCAATAATTGTAGAGGTTTGACCATGTATATTAGATGTTATCAATCCTAAGGTGTTTAATGTAGGTCTCATTTTAATCAATTTCATCAAACTAACAAAAATCGACATCTTTGGGAATCATTTAAAATTTCAAAATGATTATCCCAAATTTCAGTGGCTTTTCTTTTGATTTATTGTTTAGAAAGTTTTTCAGACATTGGTTTCAAAATGTTTTCATTAATTTCAATAAAAAAATTAGGTTTCTTACGTAAAATCCTAGGAGGTGTTTTTGTCAAATTTTGTCTGTCTACAGTTTCAACATGAATTTCCTTATTCACATTTTCATTGTCTCCTTCAATTTCAACATTTGCTACATCATGAGTATTTAATTCTTCTTCAACATTGATAGTAAAAACATCTTCATCACGAGTATGTAATTCAAATTCAACATGTGATGAGAAACATTACCTAATTCTTCATTTCTTACAATAGTTGGGGTTGAAGATGAACCTCTTCTTGATTCGCGAAGATTCCACATTCGCTCAAAGATTTTGAATTTTGTTGGCCTCTAATTCGTTTGGTTTTTTTACTTAATGACTTCCTTTTTTGACTTCGTTTCTTGTCTCCCATGATGTTTTGCTTTGGTGATAAGAAAAACATGCAGAAAAAGACAAAATTTCACAGTAATTCGTACGGTAAGGTCAGAGAGTAAAAATCACATGGTAATTCAGACATTGGGATGTGTGTAAATATGATTTATGAACGCAAGCGCGCTTTATAAACCGTGATCTATAAAGCGTGCTCGCGGTTTTTGTTTAGATACCATGATCGCGCTTTATAAACCGCGATCACGGATCTATCTGCCGAACCTAAGCCTCGAGAAATCTTTGTTTTTCCCCAACCAAAGCTATGGAAGGTCATTATGAAGTGTAAAAGGTCAAAAAACCTCAAATTTTTCTTCCAAAGACTTGAACCATGCTAAAAATTTGAAAACATTTCACAAAAATGGTGTCATCGCATAGGGGAGACTGTTAGCTTCGTAGAAATATTGATTTTAAAGTGAATAGAATAAGATAAATATCATTTTATAATTTTTTACTAATAGGTCTTTAAGACATTTTCTCGTGAATGTTCATGCCTACGTTTAAGACTGTAAATTTTGTTTCGCTTATCAAAATGTGATAAAACTTATACCATCCTAAGCGTGGACAAATTCTATACACGTTAAAAAAATATTTGATTTCGATATTTTTTGATATAGTTATGGCGGGCAAACGGAAAACACTCCGTTTTCTAAATATTTTCAGACCACTTTCACGGAAAAAATCATTAAAAAAAAATATTGCTCAAAAAAATACAAAATAAAATCCATCCCAAGATAGACAACTACATCTAACATTTCACCAAAGGAAAAAAAAATAACAAGATTTGGTCATCCAAAATGCAGGCAAACGGACTACAATCTTATAAGTTTTTTCAAAAAAAAACCAAGTCATATAATTTTAAGTGTTTAATATAGCTAAACTTGTCCATTTTTTTTTTAAATAGTATTTTAGAAACTAGATTCCAAATGCTACGATTCATATTTATATAAATTTTTCTAATTTTGAGTGCGCGTATTGCTAATAATCCCTACAAGTTGAGATTTCACTGTTTTTTGCAATATGATGTCCACGGATGACCCTATATTTGTCCATTAACTTCGCACTTACCCCTAAGGGGTTTAGCTCTTCATTGGGTAGAATTCTAATCCCAATCAATAAATAACATCTTGATCCTCCACAAGATGGATCTCATATAAGCTCTTCTTAGTTCACACAAAATTGGTATTTTTCTTCTTCAAGGAAGGAGTATGTTGACATAAAAACTCAAAAAAATAACTCCAAGACACGCCTTCCCGCCGAACTTATATCATGTGTGTCCACACTTCATTAGTTTGCTTCAACTACTCGATCTACTCTAGAATACATGGGTACTTTTGTCCCAAATTTATTATCTTCCCTGAACATATGTTGTCATATAGATGCACATGTAGTTCACAAAATAAGACATAATAGAGCTTATCATACACCACCTCATTCAACTACGTGTTTGTGTCTTACACACCTTGACGAGGATGGGATACCGCAAACTCTAGTTCCTACTCAAATATTTTCCCACATTATCTAAAGAAATATTTTTTTGACATCTCTCAAAAAACCATTGCCTCAATTTTACAAGTTCCAAGAATAAAACCAAAATGTTGGGGTTTTATCCATAATGAGACACTCAAGGATCCACACCCCAAGAGCATCCCTTAAGAAAATTAATCGACATGCACTAGGATTATACTTGGTAGTTAGCTAAGTTCTCACTTGAATAATGCAGGGAGTGGGATCAATATAAGGTTAGGTGCAAGGTTTTTTTATATATGAGAGGATGGTGCATGAGAGACAATAGGTGCATACCAATACTTATACATTCGCATTCACCTTATCCTTAATCTAACCATTTGTTACCTTAATAAATTAGCACGAATCCATTAACATAAATGTAATCCCAATAAGAAGAATCAACATAACTAGATCATTTCACACATAGTAAAATAGCTCGAACATAATTTATATTGTATTAGATCGTGCATATCACATTACAGAGGCAACATGATGTTGCACATACATTGACAATCGTGTAGTTAAGAACTAGCTCATGATTAGTAGCTCTCGGTATGGCCATTAATCAACCATTAGCCATTTATAATTCCCTTGTATGGTGTGTACATTAAGATTACAATTTAAATTTTAAACTAGCCCACCCAAATTTATGGGTGAACCAATTTTGTCAATAAAATTCAACTACCTCTTCCAAGGACTTACTCTAGATTTCCTCCCAAATCCCATGCCAAAATATCTATTGATATTTATACTTGTCGATAGCACTAGCCTCCTAGTATATTGTGCTCTGGAAAAATGAAAACTTGTTTTTGATGCACATATGGACACCTACTAAAAATTTGGTGCTCTAAATTGTGTTGCGACATGGTGGACAACACACTCATGATGGAGTTTAATGTGTTTAAAAATAAATTCACAATGAAAGAGCTATATCAAAAACTAATTTTATTGCAATTCAAAATGTATATAGATTGAAAAAATCCATCGAGAAGTATATGCCCAAAGATTTATCTCTTTACCCAAAACAAGCTATTTTATAACTATATAACTACTAAAATAGAATATGAAGGATTTTAGAATGGGAACTAAAAGGAGACTATTTATATCCACCTCGGGGATGGATTTGAAAAGACAACAATGGAAAAATAAAAACTTATATCTTATTATTACTATTGTTTTTAATTCTCTTCTTTGGGATCATATCGTCTAGCCCGCTCGCCCGATTTACAAACTCCATGACCTATTAGAAACATTATGAGGAAAATGTGAAACAAGCCACCGCAATGATAATAGTTGGGCTATCATTGCATAGTCCAAAATCTACAAATGCTACAAAGATACTAAAAATATAAAATATTATAAGCTACCAAAAACTTTTGAAAATAGATTTTCAAGACTTTTAAAAAATAGTTTTTTAAATCTTGTTCTAGCTCATTGAGGGTCAATAAGATGATTGGTAAGTGATTAACCCACACAATGGGACTTAGTGTTGTTACTTAAAAAAATTACTTATAACAATTCTATTGATAGAATCATATGAAAGCCACTTTTTGAAATTGTTTATGATGTAGTCCTAGAGGTTTCACAAAGCTCATAGAACTTTGGATTTGAAGATAAAGAGAGCTGAAGGTGTAGAATTTGTAGAGTATATGCAAGAGTTATATAACAAGTGAAAGAGAGCCTTGAGCACATCAATCTAAGAAAGAAAGGGAAAGACTTTGAAGTGTGAGACCTTGTACTAGCTAATTTAAGAAAACAAATATTTCTAGAGGGACCTACGACAAGTAAAAATGGAAAAAGATAAGACCTGCAAAATTCTTAAAAGTTTCCCTAGATGCATGACCACCGAATTTCTTGTAGAGCTAGTCATTTCCCCAATATTCAAAGTGCATATGATTTACATACATATCGTGAGGGAGACACAACACTCAAAAAGGAGAAAGGAGATGAGATTTGCATGTAGGGGTAAGAGAAACATTTAGAAAGAGAGTTGGATGAAATCAAGTTGACATTGGACTCTAGAGTGTTCACATAGAATCAAGGAAAGTAATATGTTGAAGACTTGGGTAAATGGAAGAACAAACCCATGGAGGACACATCATGGTTAGCCCAATGGAGATTGAATTACTTGTGTTTAATTTCCGACTTCTCATTCAAGTACGTGAGTAATGGCTCACAATTTAAATACATGGGATGTTTAATACAAAAAGCATCCAAGGCTCATAAGTTATCGTGCACAAAAATTATTACTCTAACTTTGTGACAACATATCATTTTAGAGCCCAATTTATTAGGTTATATTAAATATGTTATAAATTATACACTAAAAAACTATATATTCTTCTATATATTCTTATATATATATATATATTTCTACTTCTTTATATATATATATATGTATGTATGTATGTATGTATGTATAGATATAGATATAAACTTATTTTTTATGTATATGTGAAGAAACCATCTAGAAAATATTGATATTTACAAATTACCACGGTGTAAGTGCTAACCCACAATGAATTTTGATTTGACAGGATTGATTATTTGAAATTCTGTGGCTGCTTAGTCTAAAGGCCCACGCATATGAGGGGTAACAGTGGAAAATGCGTGCATCCAGGGCACCCTCCAAGCACACCTCCCTACTGCACATGTCGACCGGTGTGTTAAATTTGACGGCCGTTTAGACGTTTTTCGTGATTTTAGACGTAAAATACTTGTAAATATTTTATCTAACCGTCACATGCGACTTACACATTTAAAACGTGACCGTCAATTTTTATATAGGTTTGTATATAAATTATAAAAATATATGTAAATATATATAAAAAGATATAATAAATATAGAATAATTAGTAAAAAATAACATTATTTTGTGTTTTTGAAGGGCAAGTATTGAAAAATTACTGTCACCTGAAAATTGTTTGACAGGCATAGGTGGCCGTCAAATTTAACCCCTGATACCGACCGATAGTTCTCAGACGTTTTCTATACTAATAGATTTTGTGAGACATGTTAAATCAATTTATTGTATCCATTCAAACAATGCCACATAAGTTTTTCACTTTTAAAAAATTGTATAATCTGAACAAAACCTGGAATAGGCATTTTCTTCATGGGCAAAATGCCCGCTCACTACACTGTGCCATTGGGCATGCCCTCAACAACATGTTTAAGAGGTGGACATGCGATCTGTTAGATCCCGCACATGGGGCTAAAAACAAGTGCTCGAGCACGCTGAGGACACTTGAGCGTGTTCAGACGCGCTACCAAGCAGAGACACTCCTCTGCGCCTAGGCGCCCTGACTCCCTATCATTTCTCTGTAGAAACTCCGACAAAACTAGTCGTATTTAAGATAATATACTATATTAAAATTTATTTCTGTGTGCCAGTACATTGCCAGAGTTTTATTATTATTATTTTTAAAAAAGCAGACTAACTGTCCCCGTCATATTTTGCGTTTTTATTTCCATGTGTGGAGGTAGGGGGCCTGAGTGCGCTGATCTCACCATTTAGCGGAGGTAGGGAGCCTCATAGGGGTTAAATTTGATGGTCGTTTAGACGTTTTTCATGATTTTAGCCGTAAAATACTTGCAAATATTTGACATAACCGTCACATGTGACTTGCATATTTTGAGTATGACCGTAATTTTTTCTATAGATTTATATATAAACTATGCTAATATATATTAAAAATAATTAAATATGTATAAAATATTTTTAAATATATTTGATTAACAGTGTAAAAATAACACTATTTTATATTTTTGAAGGGCAATATTTAAAAATTACCGTCACCTAAAATTTGTGTGACAGGCATAGGTGGCCGTCAAATTTAACCCCTGGAGCCTCATCTTTTCTTTACATGTGCAGATCTATGTGTGAAGGTGATAGGTGTCACACTCACACCATACCCACATTACGTGTAAATTTATTAAAGACAGTAGACATCCCGCAGCTTTGAGCACACAAAGATTGCAAACCATGTGATATGAATTTGAGCCTCCCATACTTGTGGGAAAATGGAATCTGCAAACTTGAGATTTCCATCGCGCTCCCCACGCCCACTTCCACTACAAAGTTACCCCAAAAGATACCGTTTTAACGGTCATATGTGCCTAAAGAATTTAGTTTTATGGATTTTAACCATGACATTTACATGTAAGTAAAGTCTGGGTATTTATTAATGGAGGTCTAAGGTTCAAATCCCATTGCATGTTCGAGCGTGAAGAGTAATTTGACTAGAGTCTTTGCATGCGATGGATTAGTCTCGATGAATGTTGTGTGTCACTGCTCAAAGGCGGTATAAAACCTAGGCTCCAGTTGTACAAAGGCAATATGAAACTTGTGCACCTGGTGGTCCCTTCCTCACGCCAAGCTAAAGTTTACCGAGGCTAGGAGACTGTGCTTAAGATTGTAAAATGTAATGATTCCTCATTAACTAAGAAAAAAAGGCATTTACACACAGTAGTGTAGACCTATTTTTCTTGATGCACGATTTTAACCAATTACACTAACACATGCGCAAGTGTTAAATATGAATTGCGATTATATATTAATCAACTTGCTTGAGAATCTCATGTAAAACCGAATGCATCGGCATGTTAAACTCTTCCGTAATTTCTTGTGGTCCTTTTGCTTGTATAGTGCACATCCATGGATGGAGATGGTGCCATGTTGTGCAAGATCATTCAACTTCTCCACAC
Source organism: Taxus wallichiana var. yunnanensis (assembly GCA_018340775.1). Classification (NCBI taxonomy): domain Eukaryota; kingdom Viridiplantae; phylum Streptophyta; class Pinopsida; order Cupressales; family Taxaceae; genus Taxus; species Taxus wallichiana. Next base: position 313,657,483 of record CM031236.1, read on the forward strand.
ACGAGTTGATTGTACAAGTGGTTAGTGGCTCATTTAATGAATGACAAAGTGGTAGAAGAATGATTTAAATCTTTCACTTGCATAAATCTTGCAAAATTTGTTTGCAAATATCTACTTGTGGTTTGGGTTTGAATTGATGATGCGTGGGAGGTTTTATTTAGCCACACAATAGAGGCAATTTAGGCTTGGGTGTGGTGTCCATTTACCATCTAAGATTTTCTATCGATAAGCATTTAGGAGGGCGTGTTGGCATTTTACTCGGGGATTCATTGTTGTGGCATATATTGTTATCACAAAAGTAGTCACGCAATTTGTGCCCCTTTTCTCTATCCTCCTCACTAGGGTTCAAATTGTTTGCAATGAATTTTCCCTAGTATTTGGGTTGTAAGACACTTACAAAACCTATATCTAGGTTGAATTACAATTTTTAAGACCACGATCAGAAGAGGTTAAAGGCGCTCTTCTTTGTATAGTGGAGTTAAAGGGGCAAGAAAAATGTAGATTGGTCATTATTTCTACAAAAGAGCCTTATCGGGAAAATAGTTCAATATATTTAGCTACAAAGGTATGTTCCAATTGTATTTTCATGTTGGTTAATGATTTGTTGTAACCCCTTTTTCCTATCCTCTTCACTAGGGTCTAAACAATTTAAAAAAATGTGTGCCCTATTATTTGGGTTCATGCACCCTATAAGAATGTTTATAGAGTGTTGATTTAAAGAGACCTACTTTTAAGCAAATATTGTTGTGTTGTGGTTTATCGTATATAAAAGATGTCGTTACAAACCCAAATTTGGGTTGCTTTATAATTTGTTTAAAGAAAATTATTTTTAAACAAATATTGTTGTGGCTTGCTTGCATTTAAGACATTTATATTTTGAGAAACATATCATTTATGATAGCATAATTATGAGTGGTTAAAGGGGATCTTCTTTGTAAAGTGGAGTTAAAGGGAAGAAAATGTGGTGCAATCATTATTTCTCCAAACGAGCTTTACTAGATAGAATAGTTCGATATATTTACTTATGTCTCAATTATATTATTTTATTGGTTTGCATTTTTTAGGGCCTCATTTTTAACAATGAATATTGTAATTGTGGGTTTTCTCTCTTTTTATTATTCATGTGGTCCAATGTTATGCAAATTTGTTTATCAGTCATTTTTAGAAATATGGCATTTTTGGGAGTAGGTTCATGAAAGCTTAAAGGGACTTTAATTCTATCTTGTTGACTTGCATATGAATGGAAAAAATGCAGAGGATTGCTCTTTTAACAATTAGTGGGGACACAATTGATATTGTTTTATATATTCAAAGAACATTTTGCTTATCGAATAATGTCGATGGATCATGTTGCAATATGGGGTGAAAAGAAATGTGGATAGTTTTATTCAAAAGGCATATAATTGTTTAAAATCATGCTAGTTATAGGTTGTGGTTTTCTTAAAACTAATATATCAAGTAGTTATTTGTCATGTGGTCTATGATTTATAGTATGTACTAGACTTTATCCACGAATGGCCCCTTTGCTGAAAAAATGGCTAGGCTAGTCTTGATATCCTTTTCGTTAAAGAGTTTAGTGCAATTGTATGAAGTCTTGTTCAATGCATCGAGTGGTTTTCTTAAAATTTGTATAACAAACAATTGCTTATTATGTGTTTCAGTGTTATGTGGATTTTTTTGTTGAGGGACCATTCTAAGAAAAGGGTGATGAAATTGAGTACAAATTCTAGGAGTGAAATCACATTGCATTCATTATATTTATTAGATGTATGTTTGATGGATTCCCTTCCATTATGTGTGGAATTTCGCACTTGAAGCAATTCCATTATATGACTACATTTTTTTATAGAAATGGAGTTATTTGTTGGAATTTATGATTTCATTCATGTGTTGCATGGATTTTCATGGAATTTAAAGAGAGTCAATAGAAATAGTTGATAAAAATTTGACTTTGGAGCTCATGCAATGTGTTTTAAGTGCATTAATCGTGCATAGAGTTGATAATAAAATAAATGAATGTATCTTGACTTTAGCCTTACTATGTTCTACATAGGTTTTATTTGGTTTTGTCATGAAGGTGTTATTTTTGTTCCTTTTTTGCTTTTTTGGATGGCTTGGAGTGCTTTTTTGGCTTCAACTTGTTCATGTATGCTCATGGATTACTATTTATCTAAGTTGTTGAATATGCTTAACCAACGTGGCCTACTATATTTGACAAATGAATAAAACTGGTATATTTTTGTAGTTAGAAAATTATTTTTGAAACAAATGGTTTCTTTTGTCTATTAACATTTTTGTTGCGTGTCATCTCAAGGTCTAGTAGGGTCCTAGTTTGAACTTAAGAAGTTTATACATAAATGAGTGCATCGGTGCATTTATGACAAAAATGAGATGACTAATTACTTTCACACAAGAATGATATAGAAGTTGTAAGAGCATAATTGTTGTTTTGAAGATCATCTTTGTGTCATAAATTAGAATTCAACCATTTAGAGAGTATTATATCATTTATTGATTTTTATTAGATGCATTAAAAGATAAACTAGTTTAGGACAATTACATACATTGTTCAAGATTTTGCTAGCATGCATTCAAGTGTGGACTTCAAGACTGTTTTCTCGGAGGGGGTTTGATTGAAACAACTCGTTGTATCTAAACATTGGTTTTTAATTACCGTTTTACAAAGTATTGATGTTAAATTATGGTTTTGAGAAAGAAAAGAAATTTACTAATGATTGCAACATAATTGAGATAAGTGGTTGAGCTTGACAACTAAAACTTGATGATTGTATTTATAAGCTATGGTTCACATTTGTTAAGAAAAAATCATTTATGTATTCATTTTAGAAATAGTCACTGCATGTTTACCTAATTGATGTCTTATTAGGTTGATTTGTCTCCTAAATGTATTATCCTACAAAACTTTAAATTTTATAATACTCATAAGCCTTTTTTTATAATTACATTTAATTTAAATATTGCTTGATTGCATCCTGTATGCGGTTAGGTTTCTCACGTAGAAGATACTGCAAAACCACTTTTTATAGCTGCAGTCTACAGTAACAACCCAAAAGAAAAACTATAATGACATAGAAAAGCAAAGTACGACATAGAATATCATGAGGAGTGATCTGTATAGGAAATGTGCGATTGGAGAAAACAAGTATTTTTAGGATACAATTAAGCCCCTTATTATATTAATGAATAGATATGGATCCGCAATTATTTGAATTGGGACACAAATTAATGAGCGAATGAGCTTAGTAGTATTTGAGGATGGTCTAGCGGTAGAAAACATGGAGCAGTTAACTTATTAGCAAGTATTCTCATTTTTTAATGAGAAGGGCAACAACCACCTCTATTTTATTGTCGAGGTACTCTTCATATTTAGCAGCTGCTCTTTTAGCGATTCTGGAAAAGAGTTCATCAGTGGACTGCTCACATCCCAAATGAGCTTTCACTATGTTTTCGAACAGTGTTCTGTAATGCTTCGCAACACTATTCCCAAACATTTGCTCTTCCCCTTTCCTCACCTCTGTCATGGGGTGCAAAGGGAACCCTCCCACAGCCCTCACACTCTCTATCCCAAACGACCCTTCTCTCTTCACTATGCCCTCCACCTCTTCCGGATTTGGACCGAAGTAGGGGATGTTGAAGGATTCCCATTTCTCTTTTCAATTATACCCTGCTCCATATCATAAATAATCAGTGCGTTTACAGTACTGTAAGGGACTGTGCACTAGCTGTGTGAGTGAATAAAGGAAAGGAGGGAAAAAGTGAAGATACCTCATTAACTAGCTCCTGAAATGCGTAGTTAAAATGAAGAGCAATATCTCCCAAGGTTCCCGGATCCTTCATTATGTGGGCGCCTGCATTGCGACCCACCAAAGTAAAGAACATGCATCCGCCGCCCACCATCTCTTCTGCGCGGGCCTTTAGAAACGCCGTCAAGTCTGCGTCGAACTGCTGAAGAAACGCATTCCCCGCACTCTCACTCGATACGTACACACTCACTCCGCCACACTCATGAGGCACCTGCATTCATCATTAATGCCACTAACTCTTACTTATATAAATAAATGCTGTAAAAATTAATGTGGAGTCGTAAGAACTCACCCGTGAAAGCCAATGGAGGCTGAGAGAAGAGTGGCAGACGTGCAGGCTTTTCCGTGGGAAGAGACGTCTGAAATGTGATCCACACACTGCTGCTGCGAAGTAACATCTTTTGGCGACGGGCTTCTTATCATCTTCATCATCTGGACTGGGTAACATTCGAAACAGTGAATTGAAATCATTGGAAGGAAGGTCGGTGAAGTAAACTTCGAATTCTGGCAGTGGCACTGGCACCGGCACCGCCTCCTTAACTGAACGTTGGACGGCTTTCACAATGGTCTCCGCCACCACGAGAGTATTCCACCCAGTCGCACACCCTAAATCTGCTATCCGAAATACGCCTCCCCCATTCTCCGAGGATCTCGTTTTCTCATAAATGCCTCGCTCCAGAATTGGCTTCATCGCTTGGACTATGTTCATCTGAAGAAAAATATTGGTATGTGAAAATCCCTCTAAAATGAAATTCCAGTTACTAACTAAAAAATGAATACTAATACCTGTACTGTAGAGTTGAAAGCATAACTAGAATCTCCATGGCCACCTTTCATGCCAAGCACATTCTCCACTGATTTCAACATTTCCACTTTGAAGTTGAAACTGAATCAAGTCTCAATGCCCAATGCCAAATCAAGTGTAAAACACTCATATTTATACCCACGCTCGAACTCTCCTCCAACCAAAATACAGTTGTCCATGACGTCAGCATGGGAGATGTCAGAGTGTCGGTGACTTCCACTGGTGATGAAAACAGTGTTCTATTCTGCTTACGTTATCAAACAGACAAAAACAAATCACGTGTAACTACTGATAAAAATGTCAAATTCAAGCCGGAAACAAAGCCGTGCTTGGATTTCAGTTTTAACCATTAATTTCCTATTAATTAAGTATGCTACCTAAACTTTCGCACCGCGTTATTGATAAAGGGAAAAAAGAGAGATGAATAGTTACTTACTCGTGCATTTCAAGTTTCAAGTCATATTTTGAATATAGTGAATTTGAATTTGGAGTAAGCTTAGAAAAAGACATGTGTGTTGGATATTTTAAAGTTGTAAAACATATAATTATGATGTATCACTATGTGATTAAGTACTTTACATCATTGTTGAGTATAACTTGTAATTATAAGTTTCATTTGAATTTTCTCATATTTCAGCTATCCTCCCTCATACACTATCACAAGTATTGGACCCTCTTACAAAAAGATATTAAAAAAGTTAGAAAAGGAGTAAAACATGTATTTTGATCTACACTTTCACAATAGATTTAGTTTTTTATATTAGAATGTACCCGATATTAATAGTATTCAGAAGGCACATAAAAATACAAGTAATATGAAAGTCACACACAAGCAACAACAACACTAGGGGAGGTATCGAATCATCCCTAGGAGAAAGTCCTCCCAAACAAGAGTGTTTGCCCGAGGGAGAATCAGATTGTTCCACCCATCTTGAACTTGAAAATTATCTTACAAACCCATGGGCACCATGATTCCTCGCCATGACACCTTTCTACATCAATGACGACCAACAATGGACATATTAAGGGGCAAGTGGGCTTAAATCCCTCCAACAAGGAGGGAGAGTGGAGAAATAATAACAAACATATAAAGATAATCATTGCAGTCCAAAAAAATTGCATATGCCTTGCAATGGGAAGCGGACATCTCACTAGTGCCACATCTAATGGAAATCTACTCGTGTTGTATGGGCACTCCCCAATGATATAAAATCTCTTGCAAGTGCTACTTTCTCTACTTCCACTGGATCAAAAGAAAAACATAAGATATTACAATAACATTTTCATTAAAAGAATACTACTAAGATGTAGAATCATTATTAAATATAGTGGCACTTCTAACTTTCCATAGTTGAAACAAAATAATAAATCTCTGAAAAAATTTAGAAAATACTATGTATGGTGGCCATTAAGAATAATCCCCGAATAAATCCATTCTCCAATTGATTGAATTAAGGTGAAAAGACTAAAATAAAGAGTGAATCCACATCCAAGAATCTCTAACACATGGAAAAATCTAAAAAGGTGTTTGAATGATTGAAGATGAGAAAAAGAAAGGTATTTAAGATTGGGAATTCTATTATGTTTAAGGTTCTCACCAAGAGGAGGCCCTAGTTGAACAAATAAAAAAATAAAATGACCAATTTTGGGCTCAACCTTATAATTCTAAATATGACTAAGACTAAGCCATGTATTAGGAGAGGAATCCAAACTCCACTAAGTATTAAATTTATTGAGGGTTGGGAAGAAGGGTCTCATTAGCGATATTATAAACAAGGTGAGTAATCTTTTAACACAATATCAAAATTCCACCGTTAGTTCCACTATGAAATGATAGGAGTTGCATCTCAAGATGTGCAATATAAAATATAGCAAGAGCTCTTGAATTCTTAAAAGTGAGGGAAGATTGGAGGCAACGAGCTTGAATTATATTTGGAGATCATACTTAGGATCCAATCCCTTGAGGAGACCATATCATGAATGGCGGTGATACATTTCCTAAAGAATTGAAGGGCTTTGGTGTCAAGCATTTCATGCGAAAGGGACACAATTTCTAAACGTGATGGGTAATGGCCATATATTATTTTCATTGAATAACAAACCAAATCTAAACCCACTACCAACTCACTTCAAATAAGATATCATAGCTTTATAAAATTTCCAAACACTTTTGGCAAAAAAAGGACCTTTATTTTTGCCAAAGAAAATTTAATTAACATTGCACGAGAATGCCGATATTTCTCCAAAAAAATATACCATAAGGGGTATCAAAGAGATGCAATGTAATAGAAGAATATTCAAAGCTTTGTTATTGATAAAGGATCTAATTATCCATTTATTACATATAATGATGTTAAAATCAACTAATGTTTTCCAAAAGATATTGATGATACCCATACCACCTTTCTCTTGATGAAGGAAAGAAACATCCCAAGTGACTCTATTGTAAGAGGCCTCAAATGGGGACTAAAAGAAAAGTAGTAGATGTGGGTGGAAGAAAAGTTTTGGGTGTGACTGGAATTGCTCCCCATGTTAAATCAAATTCCAAGTGCGTCTTTTTTAGCCAATTTGACATGGGCATAAAACATTTTGAAGCATTGAGCTTTTTCCATTCTGATTGGGCCCCAATTCTTTACAAAATATATCGAGATAATGAAGATCTCATTTGAAGGAATCCCCATTTTTAGTGAGTGTAAGAAAATAATTATCTAAAAGTGTCCATTAATAATTTGATATGTCTAATCAAGGATTATAATTCCCCATATCAACCCTCATTCAATTTTTGGGTGGGAAGATACCTAAAAGGTTCTATTATAAGAATATAAAGAGAAGGAGAAAGAAGACATCCCTACTAGATAAAGTGAAAGAGACACAAGAGTTCATATGCATAGCCATTTATAAATGGAAATGAACATAAATAAGAATAATGAAACTAGAAACATATAACTCGAACATAATAATATATGAAGAACATAAGGGTTTACACTTTTGAGCATGAATAACTAGAATCACACACCATATATTGATTTATAAACATTTACAATGGCTCCATTACATCATGAGGGTCATACAAACCGAATACATCAAGGGATATTATCTTAAACCCTACAAAAATACTCTACAGAGAGAGAGTTCTTAGCTATTCTACCCATTACAACCCTTGTTCATACCCAAATCCATGCCTAAATATGCTTAAAACCCTTCTTGCAAGCATTTTTGCAACACCTTGTCACTACCTAAAACCCTCCTTAACCCTTCATTTCCCCAACACTTCATTCTCACTCTCTCTCTCCTTCATTTCAGACCCAAACACTCCTTTAAATAGGATCTATGGATGCACCACCTTGGTTTCCTTCATGAAGATCACATGCCAAGTGGAAGTGTGGTCCTCCATGGTCGAATGCCTATGCCAGCTTGCAAATGCCTCCACTACCTGTAATGATCATCCGGGAATATCCCTTACGTGGAATATTCTTTTCTTGACCTCCAAGGCTCCAGGATGGCACCTTATCCATTCAACATGCCTACTGGGATTTTCACACGTGTTTCTCCTATGAAAACTCCTTCAAAATATGGCTAAGTCCCTAAACCTTCCTTGCTCCCATGCATGCCAACCTCTCTTCTACCGCATGCCTTTCCCTTGCTTTTTTTTCTTGAGCCTTCCTTCTTTACTACCTCCCCCATGTGCATTGACTTCTTCCTTGGGACTTAGTCAATTTTAGGGCCCAACATTACCCCACACTATGTGTGTTTTCCATCCTCGAAACACCTTCTCCACCAAAGAATAAAGAATAGGGAAAATGAAAGAATATGTGATTGAATAAAGAATGGAAGAATGGAAGAATCTCTACTACTATTGCATGAGAAGTGGGAAATATTTCTTCATGGGGGCTTCAATCTTACCCCAAGAATCCACCTCACTCTATGCCTACTGAAGTAAGTCACCCACCATCGCACTAACTTCATCAAAACTCATCTCATCCCCCTTAGCCTTCAACATATCTTCAATGCTTTCCATCTGCTTGCTAAGGTCTCCCAAAGCATGTCCATCCTGTGAGTGACTTGGGGGTACAAACTATTTTAGTTTAATTTTAATCAAAACCCTTAAGGTTTTGATCACCTCTGATTTCTTCTCTACCTGGCCAAGATCCTGTCCCACTCTACCCTATTGCCCTTATTTTTCTCTTGAAATTATTTCAGATCCGCTTCATGGTTGAAACTAATATGCTTTCTACTTTGTCCCTATCACCACAATTTTCATATACAACTTCTTTTTCCATTTGTGTCATGGTCTTTACTAAGGCAAGGAGCTCGAGAGTACCAAGTTAGTATCTCCCTAGTCTTCAACTTTTCTTCCTTCTTCTGGTGCGTGCCATTACTTCTTCCATTGATTCTAATGCAAGTGGTTCCTCTCCATGGTGAGTATGTGCATGCTAAGTCTTCCAAGAAATGCATGGTTGACTCATATTTCTGCTCAGGAGGGGCCAGGTTTGGGTGCTTTAAGATAATGGCATCTGAAATGGCCTCTATCTTCTTGTGGACTTTTCACACACCTTCACCTTTTCATCCCTCAGTTCATGCCTTAACTGTGCATTGATCAATTCCTTTTGTTTTTATCTCCTGTCCCTCTCAATGATCTCCTCATTCTTTTTCTCAAGCTCTTCCTCCAAGACCCTTATTCTATCATTTCTTTCAAGAAGATTCTTGCTTCCACCTCCACCGATACTTTTTTGAGTGCATTGCAAACTTTCTCATCGACAAGCTGTTGGGAATTTACAAGAGGGTTTATTCCCTTGGTGTTTGGTGTCTTCATCAATGCATCATGATTTACCTCAAACTTGGGCTCATCAATGTGGGACTCAAAATCCTAGGATAGCATTTTCCTCATGTGTGCGGGTATGCACCCTCTTCATCAAAAGAAGACCAAGTGAGGAGTTGGTTGGTGGGCATGGTACTTTGGAAGTGCACATAGTACCTTGCTTGGATCATTAATATAAGTCATAAGCGTGTTCCTACACCACTATTGTGCCCTTCCCACCTGTGTGCATTGTCATTGGGAAGCTTACTACTAAGCTGGGGTCTCGCCCATGCTCCCATACTCCTTTCCTACACTTGCACTCTCTCTTCATTTCCTTTCAACACTTCTTCGGTGCTTCTCTCTACTTCATGCTCCACTAACTATTGGATAATACCCACCACCTCCCTCTCTATAGTGTTATCTATATCTACTCCTCGGTCGGGGGTTCTTCTTTGATCATGCATGTTTACCTCCTCACTTCCTCCTTTGGTATGGGCACCCTCCTCCTCCTCCTCCTCTTCATCCCCTTCTTCACCAGACTCATGTACATTATACACAAGAGGATTCTGAGCTTCCTCACACTCTTCATTGTCTCCTTCATTTTCCTCCTCAGAATCATCATCCTTGATGCTCTCTTGTCTCTCCGAGTCCAAACCTTGTGCCACCCTTTTATTTTTTTTCTTTATTGGTGACTCCAACACAGGGGACTCCTCCTTCTCGGGTGACTCTTCTCTCCTAGGAGACTCTTCTTTCTCTGGTGACTCCTTCCTGATGGGAGACTTCTTCCATCGAATGTAGTGTCTTTGTACCCACACCCGACTCTGCTGCCCTATGGTTTTACACTATATATGCACTTGGCACCTTTCTATAGGAGTCTCTTCCCATTCTCTCTTCTTAATTACTACCTTCTTCTTCCTCCTGGTGGGGTCCTAAGGATTGAGATGTCATCCTCAACATAAGCACCCTTCTCAAACTTGGGCCTTAGCCACACATACACCCTTGCCACCATCCTACCTGCAATAGGAAATGTCACCGATTTTACCATGTGTATGTCATGAGATACGTACTTTTCTACATAGGCACACTTTTTGGGATACACCAAGGTCCGATGCATCTTGCGGTGATCTTGATCTACAACACTTAGATCAAATCTCAGCTTCTTCACCTCCTTAAACATGTTTACCATGCCTTGAAAATATATGTTGTGTATGAAGGAGAAGGGTAACTTACACCAAGGACCCTTGGTATCATCTGTCAAGGTAAACCTACCGATACAAAAGTGTTGGTATATGGTGAATTCAACTTCTCCATCCACTAGTGTAGGAAGTTGTTTTGGTATCCTCCATTCAGCTCGAATGCATCGTGCATCCATTTATACCATTTCTCCAAGCGTGCCTTGTGAGTGGTCATCATGGTGTCACAAGTGTAAGCTTCAAACCTCTATGTGGGAGAGGGGTTCTCATCAGTACTCCCAAAAAAAACTTATCTGGCCCATCGAGCACTCCAATTTCTGAAAAAGACAATGGTAAGGAGGACATTACCAAACATGATCTTCTCCCCATCATGCATGAGCATCAATAATCTCCTCCACAATGAAAGATGAGAGGTTGTAAATGGTGCCCTCCGAGATCTTGTGGTAGACATTCAACCAATTTTTTTGTTTATCTACGTCCATCTCTCCTGCCCATTCAACTTTTTGTCACCAAAGTGTGACCATCCTCATAATAGGGTCGGTGATTGTAGTGATGTCAAAGTACCATGAACCCTTCTTGTAATCATATGCCTCAACCATTTTCTTGATGGCCTCCTTGTCACACAAGTCCTCATCCAACAGCTCTCCCTCACAGATCAGGCTAGTGAACTTAGAAATCAACTGTGGGGTTATGTGCATCCACCTTCCTATGAAAATAGAAGTAGTCCTCATGTATGTGTGACATTAACCACTAGTATAGTCACTCTAGTTTTCCAAAATAGGGAAACTCATAAAGTTGTAGAAGCCCAACCTTTTCTAACTTCACTTTTACTTCATCATCATAGATGGGTTTCCCATCTGGCATCCTCTTTTCCATAGGGTGAACCAACTCTAGGGTCATCTCCTTTTTTGTGGTGCTCGTGTGATGATTGTAATCACTCATGACCATCTTCCTTATATGTGACACCCACTCTTTCCCTAAAACACACCATCTGGGTACTGCATCTCTGCATACCATTCTTCATTGAAACTTGTGGAAAAATTGGTTTTCCTTTTCCCTTTCCCTTTCCCTTCTTTGGTGAAGTGGTCACTCCTTTCCTTGGTGCCATTTTTCTCTTCCTCGGTCCTCTGTAGTTTCTCCCTTGCATCAAGTTCTATTACTGCTCAAACCCTTGGCTCTACTTTCTGAAATTTCCATGAAAACCCATGCCCTAGCTTGTAAACCCTAACCTGGAGCACTTCCTTTCCACAAGACAATGTATCCACCCATGGGAATCCACAAAAAACTCTTTCACATATGCCATGCACTTTTCCTCCACATTGGTTCACAAGTCCTTTGATTTCTTCAACTCCACACACTACTCTTCACAACTTCTTCACAAGAATCACCTTAAAATGCAAGAACTTCTTTGATAACAAAAATGCAAGGTGAAAGAATACCTCACCCCAACCTTCTATTTATATATTTTTTGCTTTTTTTCCACACAAACCCCGATGCCACCTACCAATGTACAAACACATTAAAGTCATATTTTTCCAATGCCATCCTTCATGCATTCTATCCAACACTTTTCCTCACGTGCAAAACCTACGTGAAACACTTCCACAACCTTTTGGGCGCATAACTACCTTGACCATAGAATTCTTCACGCTTTCTCCCATGCAAAGTCAATCTTCCTCTATGTCTTGGACCAAGTTCTTTCCATTTACCTACCTCATGTTGCTCCTATGCTTTTTACCCTTGTACGTGGTTTCTCAAAGCCTTTTGACACCAATCTCCTCTAATGATCACCTCTGCTATGCATTCTCTTTTGACCCCATGCGCCTTTGACTTCACAACCCTGGGCCACCACATCAACATTGCTCCAACACTTCTTCCAACTCTTACCACATGTCCTACTCACTTCCCCTTTATGTTCCACCCCACACTAAAAAGATGTGTGGTCCTCTGCACATAACACCTTGATGATGTAATTAGCCACCACACACACACACATGCCCAAAACAAACCAAAAGGAACAAAACAATGAGAAAGGGAAAACAAAAAAAAGGAGAATGCATTAAGGGAAATCCTAAGCTAACTAGAAATACTACCTTATTTACAAACACCTAAGCCTTATTTATAGTAGGGCTTCAACCTACTTCCATTGAAATACCTAGAAGTCATGTTTCCATCCAGTGCTTATAGCTAGGAAAGTGCCTGAATCAAGTATATGGGTAATATAATATGGTCCCAACCAATGGACCTTGAGCTTCCCTAGGATGGTGCAGAACTTAGAATCATAAAGTAAAACCATCTTCCCAACCTCAAATTGTTTATTCTTTATGTGATGATCATGTAGGCCTTTTGTCTCACCTTCTTCTCGTCTTCTGACTCCATCTAGCAAGGGATCATCTTTCATCCAACTGCATTAACTTGTCAATGCTCTTCTTTCAACACCATTTTTCATGGCCAATCCTCTGCTATGCACATAATATAGAGAGGGTAGCATGAACTCTACCGGAAAAATAGCTTTGATGCCAAACACCAATTGGAATGGTGTGGCTTTGTTTAATCTCTTGTAAGTTGTTCTATATGCCCATAACATGGCTGAGACTTTTTCATCCCAATCCTTCCTCCCAACATCACAAATCTTGGTAAGTGTATGACTCAATATCTTGTTAAATGCCTCAAGTAGTCCCATTAGCTTGAGGGTGATAAGGGGTAGTCTTGTGATGAGCCACCATGAATTCTACCAACAAAATCCTGACTGTCTCATTCAAAAAATGAGTACCCGGTCACTAGTCAAACTCAGAGGGCACCCATACCTATTGATTATATTTTCCCATAGGAATCTTGTTGTTGTGGCTGCCATGTAATCCCTCATAGGCATTACCTCCACCCACCATGTTAGATAATCAGTGTAAGTAATGATATATGTGAACTTTTCCTTCATGGTAGGTGAAATAGGGCCTACAAAGTCAATTTCCCATTTCTCGAATGGTTCAACACTAGCTATTGGTCTCAATGGCATTTCATCCCTTTTTCCTGGCTTACCAAGGTGTTGGAAATGATCACATGCCTTGCAATATTCAATACAATCCTTGTAAACCATCTCCCACCAAAGGCCAACTAAGAGGATCTTGCATGTAGTCACATTCCCCGCATAGTGTCCCCCTACAATTCCACCATGAGCCTCTTCCATGATTAGTGTGCTCATGCTCAAGCATGCACCGGCACAAAACCTCATCATGGCCTAGCTTGTATAAGTCTCCACTAATTAACATGTAGGGCATGATGTGTATGGCTAACTACTTCCTTTCCAAAGTCTTCATTCCCTCTCGGTGCCACACCCATTTTGAGAAACACAACAATATCTTCCAAGTAGAGGGGGTGCACATTGTAATCTAAATAAACATTTGTGCATCGGCATTGTATCCTCAATGCTTCTATGTGTCCTCTCTCTGAGTCAATCCTTGATAAATGGTTAGGCCCCAAATTACTCTTACCGGTTTTACAACAACCGTAAACTCAAACTCTGAAACAATAGGACCCACCTGCATATGTGCCCTTGCAAGATGGGCTTGTTCACCAAGTACTTTAATGCCATGTGGTCCATGTAAAAGATAAAAGGTGTCACTAAAATACCTAAATTTTTGCAGTGCGTAGATCATCGATAATGCCTCGCGCTCCGTGGTAGTATAATTTTATTTTTTTTTGGGGTTAGCTTCCTACTAGCAAAGCACAAGGGATGGTCAACAATTCCCTCTCTAGGTTGTGCTAAGATTTTCCAATCCATCCCTAAAGCATCAACATGTACATGGAATGGCTTATCCCAAGAGGGAAAGCATAATATGGGTGTGGTGATAAGCCTATTCTTCAATGTGTCAAATGCCATCTATTGTGCCTCTCCCCAATGAAATGTACTTTTGTGCTTCAACAACTCCTCCTCCAATGGTGTGATGATCTTGGCATACCCCTTAATAAATTTTGGTAATACCCTATATGCCCAAGGAATCCACACACTGTGCTCTGGTTGGTAGGCTCCCCCAATCCCACAATAATGACAACTTTGGTAGGATCCACCAACAAGCCTTCTTTACATATGATATGTCCCAACAGGGTGCCAAATGGAGTAGTGAAAACACATTTCTTAATGTTGAGAGATATACTCAACTACCGACATCTTTCAAACATCAACCTCAGATTGTCACAATGGTCCCTCACCAATCCATATATCATCAATCATCTAGGTAGACTTGTAGAAATTTATGGATGAAGTCTGAAAACATGAACCACAATGCATGAAAAACACAACAGGTGTGTTCTTCAGTCCAAAAGGCATGACTATATAGGAAAAAATTCCCCATTCAGTGGTGAAGGTTGTCTTTTCTTGGTCCTCCTTTGTAATTCTAACTGATGATATCCTGAGAATCCATCTGTGAAAGAATAGATCTCACACCCGACTACTCCTTCCAGGATCTCTTCGGTGAAGGGGGTTGGAAAAGGATCAATGACACACACCACATTCAAATCCCTGTAATCAATGCAAATCCTTATCCTCCCATCCTTCTTAATGTTGATGACCATCAAACTTATCCATTCTGATTCCTCAACAACCTCAATGATGCCTGATGTGATCATCTTGTCAATCTCCTCCTTGACTTTGACTTGTAGATTCAAGATTCATTCGATAAGGTCTCTTCCGAATTGGGGCACACACCTTCCTTTAACTTGATCTTCATTTCTCCCAAGGAGTGGTGAACTCCTTTAAGCTCATGGTATGGTACAGGAAACAAATCCTAAAATTCATGCAATAGATCAATAATCTTTGAAACCTCCCTTTTTGTCCAAGTAATCTCCAATAGTAGCTTCCTTAGGTTCCACCTCCAAACCAATGTTAACCTTCTTGGTTTTAGGGGTTCATGGTAGGCATGTGCTTTCTCATCACACTATCCATAACCTCGCGTGTACAATAATATGGTTAACATCTAAGTTTTCCACCTCTTCACCATCTATCACGTAGACCAATTTTCCTTTCTCCTTTTCCATGCATGCGTGCTCAAGTTGTACCTCCTTTGATTCTTCCTCATCGAAGTGTGCTTCCAAGCCAAGGTTCACCCAACAACTCTAGTACTTTTTCCTCCACCATGACACTATCTCCCATAGTTAGGCACTTAACAACCTGTAGCACCTCATTCACCGATGGTTTAGTACTCCGATACTCAAAATCTTGAAGGAGATCAACCATCAACTCCTCTGCTCAGTTTCTGTCTGACAACACAACTCTCGAGTGAATGTGAATGTACATGCATGCGTGCTGCAACCTTGTAAGGTGGAGTAAAGCTTATGCACCCATAAAGATGGAGGCAAGGCTTTTGTGCCTTCCATCCAGGCCTTCTCACATGCTGGATGTGAAATGAGGTGGGTTCCTTCCCATGATAGTCTTGTATAGTAGTAGGTGCATTGCTTTGGAGAAACCTAACAGAGAATGTGATTCTCACCTCATGCCACTCTAGAAGGTTATCTGATGGGTCACCCACCAATGTGTTGTGGTCCGAGAAAAGTATAGCTAAGCATACTTCTCCTTTTGATCTCACATCTCCATTGGGTCTCCATTGCTCATAGGAAAACATCAGGGTTGGCTCCTAGTGTAACTTGGAAATTATTTTCCTCCTAGTGCACTGACTGAGTGCCTTTGTTACTCTCATCACAGAGCCTCTTAACTTACCTTCCAACTAACTCATATGTCTGTGTGCCCAATTGTCACATGCCACACTAGTTGTATCACTTATAGATTGAGTGCATCTTCCCATTGAATAACACCTTCTTTTTTTGGTTGCACAACCTCAGGGTCCCTGATAGTGTGCACATAGATTTATCTAGGTCTTCTTCTCCCAAGGGCTCAGTATAGGGTGTTGACTTTCCATCCATCAAAGGAATGATAACATGTTCCTCCTTGTTCTCAAAACTTATATACCCCTTATTGAAAATGTAAGTCAACATTGTTCTTATAGCACCAGGGGCACCCAAGTAACATTGGAAAGTTTTCTACCTCAAGCAAAGCACCAAGACTTCAAAGTCTCCAGTGAATTTCACCCCTTGGATAGTGATAACAACATCCTTTAAAACACCAATGGGCATTGCCTTTGTCTTATTAGCCATATACAACACATTTGAAGATGGTTGTAATGGGGGTCTTCCCATTTGATTCCATGCATCAAGGTGAGAACATTAACTTCTGCATGCCCATGTCAATCAAAATATTACTTAGGAGCCATCCATCAACAACTACATTCAAGGTAATCTCCTTATCATAGTCAAGGTTGTGAGGAGGTAGATTAACATGCAAAACCTACCTCTCGTGCTCTCCTCGACACTTGGTACTTTTCCCCTCAGCCACTCTCCTAACAGAGGGATGATATTCTCTTGTCTCAACATCTTACATACTTCCCTGACTTCATCTATATCCTTTATGTGGAGCCTCAATGCTCTCTCTTCTTCTTACTCTAACTACCATGATTTCTCCTTCAGGCACTGGATCTCTCCTTGTAGGCTTGAATAACATCCATGGTTTCTGATACACTTCCTTTTGGTGTGTAGGGTCGGATACTTCCCATGTACCACTTCTTCTCTTAATAATTAGTGGTCTCTTTCTTTGGTATCTCCCTGTGTGCATGCAGCCTCTCACTCGTGTCATCACCAGTATAGGTTCTAACTCTGACTCACGCACCACCCTTGGCATCCATTATTGATCAACATGCTTTACGCTCACCATCCCAATGCCTTATCCTTTCATTGCTTCTGGCTCATGTGTTCAAACAATTTGGGCATTCCTCATACTTGTGCTTTTCCCACACCAAGAGCATTGCAACAAATGGGACACTCACACTTGTAATGTTATGTAGATCCATAGTTATAGTAGGTTCCCGAGGGAATTCACTCCTTCCACCCCCATGATTTCCATGACCTCTAAATCCTCCTCGAAAGCCTCTACCTGACCTCCTCCTCCATCCATGTGTGCCCTTCATAATGATGACCATCATCCTTGGAACTACTAAAATGTTGGTCTGGCACACACCAGTATCAATGACATCATGTATCTGGTCAATCAATCTACAATCCTTGGTGTCATGAGTAGTAGAGGTGAAAATTTTACAATAGCAGGACACATTCTTCGGATCATCACATGTTATGCAAAGCAATGTGGACACCTACTTGCATCATGATCTCTATGGAAAATATCATAGTCCACCGATATGGTGTGAACTAACCTTCATGGGAAATTTTCCTTTGTATGACCCTCTACTTCACAATCCATACACCATAACCCATTCATGAGTCTCATGAGTTGAGTTTCAGAAAATTTCTCCAGCTTGCTTTTCCATTGCAGCAATTTGGGCTTCTAGGAATGGACTAATTCCTATATCAATACTTCCTACTACCTCATGTGCAAGGCAGCCTCCAAGGCCTCACATGGATCTGTGAAAGTCTTATGTGAAAGTGCCCTCTGAATGGTGTGATCAGTCCTCGATGAACCATTGAGCATGCTGCATGAAGGGTGAATGTCATAAGATAACTTGGATAGAGAGTCTTGAAAATGTGCATCATACTCCCACACACTCTCCACCATTCCTTGTTGAATCTCCTTCAATGTTGATGCTTTTCTATTCAAACTCAGGTATGTGGAACTCCACAAAAAAGGCATTACACAATGCAATGTAATCCACCATTGTTTGGTGTGGGTCATACTTCTTCTATACTAGCTATGTGCGCATCCTTGCAATGTGGTTACAAAAATGACTTTTTTCACTCTAGGGTAGTGATTCCCTTTGTGTGCCATAGTAACTCACACTTGTGTACATGTTCCGTGACATCCTCAATGCCCTTGTAATCAGGTAAGTGGAGTGACATCTCATAAAACACCTGTTGATGGTGTTGTGGACCTTTTCCCCAGATCCAGGACCTTGATTCCCTCCGGTGTTTCCTCCACCACCAGACCCACTAGATCCACTAGTGCCAACTCCTCCAGATCCACCAGATCCTCCTCTGTCATAGGTAAGGGCCTAACATGCAGTTTGCCCTGTGATCCCACCATCATGCTAAACGTGCGTGCCGATGAATAATTTGTGATACCAAACCACTCCTAGATGTGTTTCCCATGCCACTCCCAGATGTGATACTCAAACCTTGTGATCCCACACCTTGCCCAAATGTTGTGCTAAAAAAATACCCCCAAACACATAGGAAATGATTGTGTAGCCATAGATGTACCAAATGAAAAATTATACCTCCTAGGTGTCGCTCGACTACCAATATCGATACCAACTAGATTATCAAAACTTATCTCAGAACTGGAAAACTAAGCACAAGGGTCTAGTCACCATGTGGGTTAAGATGATGTGTGCCTATGATCTCTCCTCCTTTCTTCATATGATGAGCTCTCTCCAGAAGCCGAGGGGGTTTCTCTTCGTGCTTTCCAAGATGGGGTAGCTCAGATTGCTCAGGTTCCACGTCCTCCACGTGAACCTCAAATCCTTCCCACAAATGTCTACCTCCATAAATCCATCACTCTACAGCTTCACATTGTCTTGCCAACTCCCTCTCCCGAGCTTCATTATACTTGAGCCAGCCTCCTCTCCTCTCTCTCCATTTTTGCCACAAGGTCCGCCATCCTCTACCATGCCAGCTTCATGCCCCACGCCTAGCAGGAGTTTAGCCACCATGGGAAAGGCTTCCAAACTCAAAGTAATGACCAGGATCTTGATAGCCAGTGGAATAACATGCAAGAAGAATGATCCTCTAGGCTCCCTCAAGAACTCAAACTCAACAATCTCTGGGAAAGAATACATAGAAATAATGTATTCCAAGGTATAACTAGTCAACACTCTACTCCACCAGTGATCAACAACACGGGTCCAGGTCAGATCGACATCATCATACAACCTTGATATTCCTCTGGGTCCAAAAACAGAGGTCTATAGTACCAACTTGTCCTTGATGCATATGTTGAGAGCCATTCATACAACTCTACTGGGAAACAATAGAAGAATGTCTCATAGAGTTTGTGATACAGGTTCTCCTCCACCCATTTTTGTGCATCAAACTCAGATCCAGTATTGAACCTCTGAGAAAACTCATCCTCCATGCTTTTAAGCTAGGTCTGACATTTTCCAAGGTCAGACACTCTGTCATCACACATCATTCTCACAACAACTTTGAAAAGAGGTCCCAACAATGGAACCAAAATGTAGTCATTTCTTCATATACCTTCTTTCTACCCCAAAGTGCATTGGCTATCACCCAACATGCATTGGGCACTCACCCAGGCATGCATGGGCACCGAGCCCCTCCTTTATGTGAGCTTCATGAGAATGGTCCACCATTGATGGAGAATGAGTTGCAAAAATGGAAACATAGACATTCACTCAAAAACAAAAGATATGACAAAAAATCCATGCACAGATGCATCATAAATGGAAATGAACATTGTAAATAAGCATAATGAAACTAGATCTGACTTAGAATAATATGAAGAACATAAGGGTTTACACTTTTGAGCATGAATAACTAGAATCACACACCATATATTGATTTATAAACATTTACAATGGCTCCATTACATCATGAGGGTCATATAGACCGAATACATCAAGGGATATTATCTTAAACCCTACAAAAATACTCTAGAGAGAGAGAGAGAGAGTTCTTAGCTATTCTACCCATTACAACCCTTGTTCATACCCAAATCCATGCCTAATATGCTTAAAACCCTTCTTGCAAGCATTTTCTACACACCTTGTCACTACCTAAAACCCTCCTTAACCCTTCATTTCCCCAACACTTTGTTCTCTCTCTCTCTCTCCTTCATTTTGGACCCAAACACTCCTTTAAATAGGATCTGGATGCACCACCTTGGTTTCCTTCATGAGAAGATCACATGCCAAGTGGAAGTGTGGTCCTCCATGGTTGAATGCCTATGCCAGCTTGCAAATGCCTCCACTACTGTAATGATCATCCTGGGAATATCCCTTACGTGGAATATTATTTTCTTGACCTCAAGGCTCCAGGATGGCACCTTATCCATTCAACACGCCTACTCTGGGATTTTCATGTTTTTTCAAAGTTCTTCTTTAGGAAAATAGTCCAAAACACCATTGATATTATAAATAATTTATCTCCCTTTACCAAAGCTTGTTTTCTTAGTTATTATGATTACAAAATAATATGGAGAAGATAGAGCAAAATATCCTTGGCTACTATTTTATAGAAGATATTCAACAAAGTTATGGACATTCAACAAGTTATAAGCTTAATTTCCCTAGCCTTAGATATGAATTTCATGTTACATTTGTTTATAATACTACCTAAAAAATTGTTTAATGTTTCCCTATATAATTGTAATAGGTGAGAACAAACTAACGACCATGTAGCTTTGAATAGTTCACAGAACTCTATGAAATCATAGTGCCTTATCATTATCCATACATCACACCATCATAAAAATATCTTCCATTGTGAATGGGGCTTCATATAGTTTTCAAAATGAGGATTTAATCTTGTAGGAAACCATAGGAGATTTCTTTTTCTTGGTTTTCATATCCTAGGATTGGAACACTAACTTGTACCAATATAGGAAATTCAAAGATATTTCATGTAGTTTGGAGAGTTTATTGTGTGTGGTTTTAATTCTTTAATTTTATCCTTAGCCTTTTTAGCTTGAAGATATTTTGAAAAATAGTTTGAATCTTGATCTCCAACCTTGAGCCAATGAAAAAAGTTTGAATATGAGCATATCTAATCACATGACTTTTCCTAAGCTTGAGATTTTGTTTAATTCTATCCATCATGAATTGTCATTGATGATCAAAGGGATTGCATTTAAGTTGTACATAGTGTAGACACTCAAGTTTGGTAATTTATATTTTGACAATGCACTCTTGTCATGATAAATATCATCTCTCCATTCCCACTTAGCACATTTCGAGGTCTCTTATTTTAATTGTTTATCCTGGACACGACATGTCGAGAAAACTATGAGGATAAAATGCACAAAATCCATATAAAAACATTGGTTGACAAGTCCTAAAATTTATTTTACATGTTTTATATCCTTATTTAGGGCCATACATTTTGGTCGGAAATTGTATCCATTCTAATGACATATGTACAGGTCTTAGACCAACATGTCTTCCAAATTTGCTTTTAAATTGATATATTTTGTTAGAGCTTAACTTCATTTGGGTCATCCTTTCTTGGATAAATCATCTACGAAGCCCTATATAAACAAGTAAACACTACCTCATTTGCTAGCCTAGAAATTTTATGGCAATGTACTAATACACTCACTTCCTACACTTACAAAAGGCACTTATAGCTCCAAAATCTCATAACAACACATCTACATTCATTAGGAAAGCACCCACATCATGTCTAAATATTTTTTCCAAGTCAAGACAACATTCTCTCTCATTTGCAAGCACTTAAACATCCCTCCTCCAAGTATTTTAGCAAGATCCAAAGTCAAAGAAAACATTATCAAAGAATTTTCCAAATCTATTTTATCTATCTAGATATCACATCCTAAGTGGAAAATGACGTGTAGTATGAGGCATCTTTGAGTAAAGTGCCAACATTGGTGGCACATGGGGGTTCCCACAACCCAACTAATGTTTATTTTACATGACTCTTCATCCATGGCTAGGGTTTGAGATGGTGTTTAGTATGTTCAAAAGATTTGTTACATGATCAATAACTAAGGTTTCGACAATGATGATAGACACATCTAAGAATTCAACCACCAAATAAAGTTATCAAGAAGAAACAAAGTAGGTTCAAGACCATACATAAGGGTCAAGGCTGTATGGTATGATCTTGATATATTGGTATGGTCTCGCCCAAGATAAATTTTAGTTACAATCTCAGTTATGAAGCACCTCTAGGTTTAGATATCTCTTTTTCAAAATTATATAGTCCCAAACCTTCCTAGAATCTTCTCAGAACAAGCTAAGTGCACTCATTCCTTTGTGTTTCCAAGTTCATATCTTGTATTGCATGCTTTAGAACATTATTTTGATATTATATAATTAATTTTGGAAGTTAATTAATTAGACTACCGATATATATATCTAACCTACATCCATTTGGTATAAATATAACCTCACTAAATCAAATTTAGATTAACATTACTATTAATCTAAAATGGGTATAAACATTTTGGTGAACCGCCTTTGATCAAATGATTAACCTAATATAGGATCTTCTTAGTTCTATGTATATTAGGACTATTAATCTAGTCTTCTCCTACCACTTATATTGATAGATAATGTTTGGAAAAGGCTCTAAGGACCATTTACATAACAAATATTACAATAAAGATCATCAAAAGAAAAAAGTATCTATCAAAAAACCCAACAAAAAGCTCAAGTCAAAAAGAGATTGAATCAACTAGAGCCCAAAAAAAAGAAACAAAAAACCCAAAGCAAAAATAGTTTACAACAAAACCATCTCAAACAGATAGTCAACAACAAGTTCGAATAGATCTCTAAACACATTTCTCCCTAGTCCTCGAGCTCAAGCTAAAGCCATCCATTTGGAAATCCTCCTCATCATAACTGCTTATGTCGAGCTGCCTCTTCTTTCCTTTTTCCACTACAACCATCCCTGGAGAACATCAAACCTGTTTTCTAAAAATTTGATTACTGCATTCGACCTCTGAAGCCCCCACAACAAGTTTCTATTCGAGCTTTAACTTGACAAACAATATCCTCCAAAGCTTCAATTTTACTTGCAAGAAAATTAAACACAATGTTTCCTTCTAAAGAACCCATTACTAGGATTACCCTCTTCATTATTCTTGGCAAGAGTTTGTAAAGAAATCATAGCATCCACCTCCTTCTTGGCTCTCTCTTTCATTTTATTAAGCCTAATCCTATCAGCCTAAAGAAATGTGATCTTCCCAGTCTTCCCAAACCTAATGTCGATCCCCCTAGTTTGTGGAATCAGCTTACCCATATTAAAAAGAAAAAGGATTAACCCTTGGTGAAGAAGAACCTCTGTTTTTTCCTCCTTAAAACTCTTAACAGAAAGTTGAAGAGAATTAAACAAGTAGAAAGGAATACTCATCTTCCTTCCTCTACAAAAATGATTAAGAAGCATAAAATGTTGAGAGTGCAGTTTTCGGTACTTACCATCCAATGTTATATACTTCATTATGTAGAAATAGAATTCAGACCATCTCCCCGGAAAATATTTATAGGCTATACCATCCTCCATAAAACATATTTTCTCATCATTTTCAAGAAAAATATGGACTTCCTCCTAGAGCCGAGTCCTATCCTTAAACACCTTACAACCACTACAATCCATATTAGTAATGTTTCCAATCAACTCCTCAGAAACCAAAAAACTAACACCCCACATAGTGACAACCCCATTATCCCAAACCATTACAAATTCCTTCAAAATATTTTCATCATACCCTTGTAAACTCTGCATAAAATGAGTAATTCCTCCTTCCTTAAAAAGATCCCAAAGAAAAGTATCTCTTTCCAAACCCCCTTGTCGACGATGATGGCTCAACCCTAACCCTAGCTCCACCCATCTTGAAGACACAAAAATGAAAGATGAACCAGTCTACAATGATCCTGCATAAAAATATGAAATAAGCCTTTAAATTAATAAACCATGCCAACACATACCCTGAAATGATAGCTGTAATAAATATCACACACTAGAAAATTATATCAAGGATAACTTGTATCCTTTTCTCACGCTTGAATCTGTTTTTCTATATTCAACACAACTTTAGTACTATTAGGTAAATCCACCTCACTCTGCCACCACATTTTATTATGAACTCAAATACCAATATTAGCTAACATATCAACACATGTATTAGCTTCACGGAAAATGTGATTGAATTGAATATTATCAAATTTTACTGACATATTCTTAGCATCTCTAATAATTGAATCAATATTAATATGATTCTTTGATAGACCCTTCATAACATTAACAATGTATAATGAATCTCCCTCCACTTGAATATTTTTATTTGCAAAGATTTCACCCATTGTAAACCAATTAAAAGTGCATAAGCCTCAACATAGTTATTAGATTTATTGCCAATTGGCTCAACATAAGCCATAAAAAGGGAACCCACCTCATCTCTAATAATACCACCAACAACAGCTAACCCAGAACTACCTTTTGCAGCTCCATCAAAATTCAGTTTCATCCACCCATCGAAGGTTTAACCCATTTTGCACTTTTCCTAGCCATAGTTTTCACAGAGAAATTTGTTGTACACACTTAGTGATACCTAAATCTTGAATAATCTCCTTCTCATGATTAGGATAACCACCTTTCTCTTTAATCTTCACTATAGAAAGATTATTTACCAAATCCCCTAAAATACCACTCCCCACCCGAGTAGAGCTTTTCTATTTTTCTTTAAAAATTATACCATTTCTTTCAAGCCATATCCCCATAAGAAATGAGGCAACACAAAACTCCAAACCTTTGAAAGGATTAATGATTCAAAAGGACTTATCCATTGTACATACCAGTTAGCAAAAGTCTCGGAAAAACCCAAGAGATCTGGAAAACTCTCATAACATGAATTATAACTCTTTCGAGAAAAGGAGCACTAAAGAAAAAGGTGTTGAATAGATTCACTAGCTTCCTTGCAAAGAATACACCGATTAGGGATCATCATTCCTTTATCCTGTAAGTTATCAATAGTTAAAATTCTATTTTGAACAACATGCCAAAGAAATAAATTAACCTTTGGAATAAGATTTTTATCCCATAAATTTTTCCAAAATGGATTTGGAGGAGGGGCATTTCTTGCTATACCATAACCATTCTCACCGAATACTCACCATCCTTTGTTAAAGACCATATTATCTCATCCTCTTTCTAAACTAAAGGAATGTGTAATCCTCTTAGATTGGCATTTAATATTCTTATTCTTTCCTTCATTTCTTCATCCTCACCTTCCCATTCCATAATTTTCCAATCCCATCCCAGTCAGATCTACTCCAATAATATCTAAGAAAAATTCCCATGGACAACTGAAAATGAACAACCACATCTCTCCATTGTTCTTGATTAACTAGAGAAGCATCAACTAACCACCAATCTTCCTAATCTAATTTTTGTACCATTCCCTATCATCCACTTACTACCTTTCAACAAAATATCCCTGCATTTACACAAACCATTCCAAAGGAAAGACCCATCTAGAAGAGAAAAATTAGAAATAAAAGAGGCTTGATCAAAATATAGATACTTAGCTTTTAGAATTCTAACCCATAAACCATTTTCATGCTCCAATCACCATCCTACTTTAGCCATAAGGGCCAGATTCATGCTTTTGATATCTTTCAACCCAAGACCACCAACATTCTTAGGAAGGGTAACTTTATCCCATGCCACCAAAGGAATTATATCTTTTGATTCAGTTCTCACCATAAAAATCTATGTTGAATCTGAGTAATAATATTTCTAATTTTGGCAGGCATTTTAAAAATTGACATCAAATACACCACCAAACTCTGAAGGCAACTTTGAAGTAATTGTAGTTTACCTACCTGTGATAATAAAGTCCCTTTCCATGTTGCTAACTTTTTTTGGAATCTCATAACTAAAGGATTCCAACTTTCCAAATGCATCCTCCCTTAAAAAAGGCATACCAAGATATGAGCAAGGAAAACTTGAATTGGACATTCCAAAACCATTACAATTCTGATTTTGAATTTCAACATCCACATTTAAAAAGAAAATAGAGATTTTCCTAAAATTAATGAGTTGTCATGTAACCTCCTCAAAATCTTGCAAGATCTCCTTAAACACCATAGCTTCAGCTTGAGTCACCTTACCCAAAAGAAAATTATCATCCAAAAATTGTTGCAAAGCTTATAGGATCCAAACCATTAGAGACAACTAACCCATTGAGTTTCTTTTTTGCTTACAATCAACACAAAGTCTACCTAAAGTCTCTACCACAATGATATAAAGAAAAGGTGAAAGTGGATCCCCTTGTCTTAATCCCTCCACGATGAGAAAAAACCTTCAGATTTCCCATTAACAAGAATTGAGTATTTTGGAGTAGAAATACACTCCATTATAATATCAATAAAATGCTTATGAAAACCCATTTTTTCAAGAATGATTCTTAATTTTAACTCCTCTTATGTCTTCAATGTCCAAAATAGTATTACTTGTTCTTATGCCTAGAAGCAGTAAGGTGATTTTTTTTTGTATTCCTATCACTCTCCTTCAACCACAAAACTCGAGAGTTCTGTTTCCAATAAGCCTCCTCTTTGGCTTCTAAATTATGATATTCCGACAAAAGGGATTTCTCCTTGTCTCTTAAATCTTTATTCAGACCTCTATTTTCAATTTCATCCTCAATATTCTTTAGATCATCACTAATCAAGGTTTTTGAGCAAAAATATTACCAAACATTTCTTTATTCCAAACCTTCAACCTGGATTTAACATTTTTAATTTTGCCACAAGTCTAAACATGGGCTTACCTTTGACATTAGATTTCCAGCTAGACTTAATCTCATCCTTAATATTAGGATGTTGTAACCACATCTTAAAGAACCTAAAAGGCCTTCCTCTTTCTCCAATATTATTTCCTATTTGAAGACAAATGGGACTATGATCAGATCCAATCCTTGGTAAAGCAACCAAAGAGCCATCTAGATGCGAATACCAAGATAAATTAATAATAAATCTATCCAAATTTATTTGGATTAGATCTTCCCCATTCTCCAATTTGACCAGGTAAAATAGGATCCTTTCAACTCAATATCCACCAAATTACAGTCTACAATAAAGTCAGCAAAATCCCCCATACTATCACTTGTAGACATTCAAACCACCTTTTTTATCTTCCATACACAAAGGAGTATTAAAATCTCCCCCAATCAACCAATTTAAATCGTTAAACTAGCTACGAAATTGAGCAATATCTATCCATAATTTTCTTCTCTCCACCACATAATTGGGGGCATATATATTAGAACAAACCCACAAAGACCCATTATCCTTCTCTTTGAACAAAATAGCTAAATGATAAGAGACTGAAATAACAAAGTCCCTTCTCTATCATTATGATTCCAAAAAGTAACCAAACCCCCAGAAGCACCTACCGAGGAAACACTCTGCATATCAGAACTAAACCAAACTTTATTTTTTACCTCACCAATTTTTTCTTTAGACATCTTAGTTTCTTGAATCAAAAGGATATCAGGCTTATTCCTTTTCCTAAAAGAAGATAAAATACTGTTTATTAGGGTTATTTAAACCCCTGATGTTCCAAGAGATGAGCTTCATCTTTTTTTATTTGGTGAAATGCTCTCCTCAATGGAGCGTTACTTACCAGAATCTATTTCTTTGACTGTAGTTTTCTCCCTCTTATCCCTATTTGACATATTACCTTTTTTAGAAGGAACCTTCCCACAATCTTCTCTAACTCTTTCTTGTTTTTGAGTACTTCTTGTATTGATCTTATTTTCTTCCAACACCTCCTTATTCTTGTCCAAATTGAAAGAACAAGGAACTTCCTCTTCCTGAGACAACACCTACTCTTCCTTTAAAAAGAATCACCCTTATTTGATAGATCCTTAATCTGTTGATCTAAAACTTCCAAACTAGTTTGTTGCAACTCAATGGGAACCTCCTCAACAGAGATCTGTTGATTTTGGATTTGAGTCACAATGTCTTTTCCCTCATGATCCTGATCTACAATTTCCTTAGCCTCCTGTAATGGTTCCTTCTAAAAATCCATTTTTAGCTCCATATTTTCTTGAATCTCAACTTCCTCCAACTCCTCTACCTCTAACAAATTAAAATCCAACTTATTAAAAGAAAATTTATTTGGAGATGACTTACTGGTTTCTTCATTTTTCCTTGATTCCTTTTCTTTTCTTTCCCAAGTCTTCTTTCCTTTCTTAGCCTCCTTACACTATCTTTTCTCATGTCCCATTCAACTACATTTTTGGTAGAACAAAGGAGAAGCTTCATATTCAATCTTCTAGATCCAAACCCCAAACTTCATTTTAAGTTCTATTTCCTTTCTCAGCGTATTTCCAATAGGAACATTAACACAAAACTAAGTGTACATTAGCCTAGTTCTTTCCCTGGTTACTGGATCAAAGACCACCAAATTCCCTATGGCATTTGCAATAGTAGTTAAGATTTCTTCTTCCCAAAATTCCATCGGAAGTCCCGATAGTTTTACCCACACAGAAAATCATCTAGTTTCTCCTTATATGGATCAAACCCCAAATACCATTTTTGAACCAAAAGACTAGATCTAGCCCATAAACCATGGCCCTCCTAAATTTTTTTTTACAATCCACAGAATTTGAAAGGTTGATGATAAAAACCCATTCACATAGGAAGCTATTTCCAATGACCCCTTAGGGTTCCACTTTCTTCTAGCCCATTCCCGAAACCATTCCACATTTGGTCTCGATCCATAAAAATTTCCAACCAATGCATATTCCATCCTAGATTTAGCTTTTTCCACTAAACCATCTGGGATAACAATACTTAGAAGCCCATCTTTTTCCATAGTCATAATATTTGAAACAAAAGGCTGATTCAAAATTATTTTTACGACCCAAAATCTTGTCAACCCATGAGGGAAATTGTAAGGAATTACCTTCCTCATGATGATTCGTGGGTCCTAAACCAAGAACGCCTTGATTTTAGGGTCCCCTGTGTCCTACAACAATTCCTACCCATTTTGTTTTTGAAAACCTCCATGCTCTCGCTCCGCTCCCACTGATAGATTGGTTTCTGTAATTTTGTCCATTCACTCCTACCACTTTTTATAATGGATTCTTCTTATGATAATACCACATCCTTCCTTGAATATCGTGGGTGTCACCTTAAATGTGAAGTTTCTTTCATTTCCCTTCTTCAAGTTAATCCTAACCCATCCATTACTTATCTTCAAATTTCCCTCTCAACAACTAATCCCAATCTCATTAATCCTCCTATTGCACCCTCACCCCAACCTATCATTAGTATGGCCTCGACTCATCCATCCATTAATTTTATTGATGTTCTCTACAACATTTTTTGCACTCTTCACATTGACCACTCCCAAGGTGAAGGTTTTAATTCTCAAAATGACCACTATGATTCTTTTCCTTTGCCCTAAAATTTAGAGTGGTCAAAATAGTTCAGAATCTCATTCATAATAAACTCATAATATAGTTTCCTCAAAAAATAAATTGGGACCTCATTGTTATTACAAGGCACCTGATCGACAACTATCCACTAGTGCTCCCAAAAATTAATCATGAGTGTACCAATGTATCAAGGATCTTTTGCAATCCAATGGAATCTCTTCATTGGTTATAAGGTCTATAAATAGGGCACATATTTGATCACTTCTTATATTTTTATTTTTATTTCCTCAAAGAAACAATTTAGTTTCATAATATTCCCTACATGTATTTCTACATGACTACCAACTATGAATTTGACTTGTTACCGAATCAAATTCTCCTATCAAATCGGTAATGATTTTTCAAAAGAAATGTGGTGAGTATTTATTGATCGGTGGTCTCTCAATGTTTGTATCAGATTGTCAATATGAAGTTTTTTTTTCAACAATTGTACCCATCAAATATTCAAGGTTTGTTGTTGGGTCTTGTGGAATTGAAGGATGATTTAGAGGAGGTTGTTCAAGAGGGTTTTCAAGAGGTTATTTAGGAGGATTTACATTTATGGTGTTAAGAAGCTATGAAAAAATAAAACCAATATTTTAAAATGAAAACAATTAAAAAATAATTGAATAGAATACACAACTCATAAATTTGAGCCATTCCCACCTCTTCTTGGCGTGTGCTGTAGACAAAAATTATGAACTTATTAGTATTGCATTATTCCTCTAGTATGTATTTATATGCATGATTCATAAGCAAGAAAACTAGACATTGATAACACATGTTTGGATTTACATTGACATTGTTTTATCTTTCCATGATTTTGTCCTCTACTTTTATGGAAGTATACCTTTACTTTTGGACATCACACAATGTTTTACTTAGTTGATCATTTCCTTTTTTATTTTTGGAGCTTTTTGGACATAAGTGCCTAATAGGGGACAATATTGGTTGACATTAGTGTCCCCATGTGGGTGTTCTTGTCCCTTCACTTGTGTTCTTATATTTTAAAATGACCCATCACTTGTTTATTTTTTCTAAACTTGTATTGATCACTTTGGGTAGGCTTATATTGTTGTTAATGTCTAAATTCAAGTAAATGAATCATATATATAAACAACCTACTAAATATTCTAAAGGGCACCATGTTACTATTTCTATTTACTACCTAGGGAAAAAAATAACTTGAAGAATGCATTTGGGATACATCATTCATTTCAAAATAAGGGACAATTCTAAATTCCATAACACACATTATCTTGGGGGAAAAATAGTTGTCACTGGTTATCTTGGGGAAACCTAGCTTCAATGGGCATGATTTCTATTACACACAAACACACGAGAACTACATTGAGTCTAGAATGCAGTGTAACACTTGGTGAAAATCACATTGGAGTGACCACCGAGGTCAAACGAATAAAACATTTGCATATTTAATTTAGTCTAATGTGTGCTTGAGACTTGTGCGCAGTAGTTAAGGTTTGTGTTATCTATTTTTACCCCCAGTAAAAATAGATAACTTAGGAGGATAGGTTTAAGCATTGAACACAGTTCATGAAGCAATATGGAATAATGCAGTGATTTTCAAGTTTGTGGAGCATCATGCAAGTGATTTAGAGAAGTTTCAAATGTTTTGGATCCGTTTCATGAATGGGCTTTGGTGTAAAGGAACATGCACTGTGAAAGAGGAATTAAGCTTAAAATAAATATTCTGAGAGCGACGTGATGAATTGTAATCCAAAAAAATTTCCTACGGAAATAATTTTTTATGCCCTACATGATGGAAAATATGGGACATCTTGAAACATCATACAATTTCCGAGGCAGACTAATTCTTTTAGCGCACAACTAGCCATCCCGAGAAATAAGGAGCCATTTTGAGATTTTAAATTCAAAATTGGATCTTAATACCACCACCATTAGATTTAGTGGGTTTTTTTCAGGTGGAATCATACAAAATTTCACCCCAAAACTCATCCGGGAGCTCGAGATATCGCCTTTGCAAGTTGGCCCCTGGAGGTTGGATGACTAGTTTAGACGGCCTAGGGGTTGGACGACTAGGGGGTTGGACGGGTGTTGGATGGAAATATAACCTAGGTTAGATGATAGATGGCATCCTAGGTTAGACACCCAAGTAGTTTTATGGATAAAGGTTAGACGGATCACAAGGTTAGATGGCCTCGCGATGTTGTATGAGAGGAGGATAGATGACTATCGGCCCTGTG
Organism: Taxus wallichiana var. yunnanensis; assembly: GCA_018340775.1. NCBI lineage: Eukaryota > Viridiplantae > Streptophyta > Pinopsida > Cupressales > Taxaceae > Taxus > Taxus wallichiana. The sequence continues at coordinate 313,689,505 of CM031236.1, forward strand.
TTGGATGGAACATAAGGAAACAATGCGGTGTTGTATGAAGGTTGGTCACCTTTCCAACCCAACATGGTTGGACAGGTCACAAGTCAGATGGGTCGGCCGATTATTTTTCGATCGACGAAGGTTGTACGGCCCAAGGCGGTTGGGATCGCCCAACCCAACTGGTTGCCGATGACACAAGTTACAAATCGTGTGAAGTAGGTGGGAAAAGACACTCAATAATTGATTTTAATGAAGTATGGTGCCCATGCAAGAAATGTACCAATTTTTATGGTTTTCCATACCTCTTTAATGCATTATGTCAGTTAGTGAGACAAATTTGCTATATAATGTAGTAAACCCTCATTTTAAGGGGAGACATTCTGGGAGTTGGGGAAACTCTTGCAGGTTTTTTCCTCAACTCTAATGAGTTGTAAGCCTTCTCCTACTCTTGGAAAGCATATTTGTGCCTCTATTCAACAATGTAATGGTATGTGCATATTATAGAGCAATAAATTCATATTTTTGTGGTGTTTTTTCAACCCTTTCTCATGTTTTATTGTGCCTTCTTACCTCTCTATTTTTGTTGTTTTTATTTTTGTATGCATTTCTCACTTGCAGTGTAATATGTTGTGTTTCATGGATATGTGATGGAGAGTGGAGATTTGGGTCTATGCCACTACTGTTCTGACCTCTCTTAGCTCTATTTTCCCCTCTTCTTTCTCCCTCAGTAGAGTATCTCGCCCCCTTTTCTTGGTGTTATCACCACCCTTAGTTTAGGATTTCCCCTTTTACACCTTTCTAACCCTCTCCCTCTCCCTAGACCCTTGGTATGGTTAGATTATGATTAGTTAGCTGCATTTTCCCTTCTATAGGTAGTTTTAGCATTAGGATTAGGTAGAGGAGCAGACCTTCATAGGAGGTCCATCTCGAGTCGCAAGTTCCACAGCTTGAGAGATGGTCCCATGTTAGCAAATTACAATAATTTCCCCACACGCATGTGTAGTCATATTTTATACCCTTAGACCAATAGTCTAAACCCATGCGTTCCATCCTATCACCCAATGGGTGTTGGGCACTCACTCGAGGCATGCGCGGCACCGAGTCTCTCCTTTATGTGAGTCTTATGAGAATGCATCATCTTATAAAAATATTTAAATGGAAATGAGCAGAAAGAACCATGCCATATCCTAGAATGAGTTATCTTATTGCATCCAGAAAAGGGAAATAACAAGCAACATAAGGAAATAACTCATACAGAAAGGAAATACATTAGTATACTTCCAAACACATAGATGATTTATAACAAAGCATTGTATTCATATTAAGAGATTCAATAACCACATTACAATCCATTGGGTTCATAATGAGTTCATTTTATATGATAATGCAGAGCCAAGTCATGCATCAGAACTATACCATGTTCATCACATTACAGAGAAAAATGTAGACCCATTCCCCTAAATGTGCCATCGTCCCTATATGCTCCTATTCCCAACCCATAGAATCCTCCATTCATTTCTATAGAGCTTTGCCTCTCTTCAACTCTCTCTTTCTTCTACTGGGCGCTTGTATTTATAACCTTAGCACCCATTGCCATGCCTTTCAAAAGTTATAGATCGGTCGCCAAGTTTTGAAGTGGTCCTCCATGGGAGCATGCCTTCCCAGATCCAAGCTCTCCACTTCTTGCAATGATGTCTTCTGGAACCTTCTATCGTATGCTTGGAATATTCCCTTTTTGATCCATAATCACCAGGATGGTACCTTATCCACAAGGGTCATGCTTTTTTTGTGTGCTTCTTGGGATTCCGAATGTGGCTAAGTACAAAACTTGTTTTTCCTTACGCGTGCACCATGTGTTCTGCAAAAACCTTCTTTATAACCCTTCCCTACGCTCCTTTAACCCACGCGCTCTTCTTTAACTAGGTCCCACGTGCCCACTCGCATTCTTCTACTTTGTTGATATTTTGGGGCCCAAAATGTGACAACAAATTGAGGGGTGTTGTAATTTTGCATTAACAGTTTGTTTTAAGGAATAGGTGTGATAGGGCAATCCTACCGCAAAGTGGATGTGACATAAGAGTAAAGTGAATGTGACATTATCAAACATTAAGAGAACTATCTCTACATGTTCAAACACTAGCGCCTAGGAAATTATGTCCCCTTCTAGGTGATACTGTCTAAAATAACTTCTAGGTCACTATTTTCTAGATGAATCATACATAGTTCAAAGCTAAGCCTATTCCACCTTCAATCATCCCAGATCCAATCCAAACAACTAAATATCAGCTAAGTCACTCTTATCCTCTTATTGGTTGCACTTGTTTATCATTGTATGTTGGTATATTGTATATCTTTGATTATTTGATGTAATCCAATCCTATGATTAAGATTTAATTTTGTTAAATCATTTGTTGAACCCACTTATTGATGAACCCTATATTGTCATACGATCCCTAATTTTTCTTGCTTTGTTTTCTTCTAATGGCTTATTGTACAATTGTTGACAATTATCCTCCATTTTATATTTAGGTTCACATTCATAATGTGCTTGTTAAGCATGCTTTATTTGATAATGGATATGGTCTTAATATATGTAACATCTATTTTCTCCATCAAATAAGGCTTTTACATTCTTGATTTAACTCCCTCTACTCTATGTATTCGTGGTTTTGATAATACACCCTGAGTATTGGGAGAAATCACTCTACCCATTATTATAGGACCTTGCACTCTTAATGTTCTATGTCACATTATGCCTAATAATCTCAATTATAATATCCTTCTAGGTTGTCCTTGGTTACATACTATGCATGTAATCCCTTCTACCCATGCCATAACACACAATGCCCTTGCAACACCTTCTTCCATGGATAATGCTACAATAGATTCCACACCTCATGTTGCTAATATTTTTGATATCCCTCTCATACATGATAATGAAGACACTACTTACATTGCACATCATTCTCCTCTTATGATGGACTATAATGTTGCTACTGATTTACATGATGAACTTTCTATTGGAACCCATGATACTCCTCCCACTATGTCTCACTCTCATCCACATGATGCTCGATCCCTAATGCATACTTCTACACACTTACATATATCTAGGATTTTTCCCCTATGGTGGTTGTTACATCTACAATACCTAAGGTATTGGGAGACACTCACACCCCCTTCACAATGTCACCATGACCATGATTTCAAATCTATTACTTGAATAACTCTTGATGACATTCTAATGATCATATGCTTACTAAATCCAATGTTACATCACTTGTTGTAAATTCTCCACCACAAGTAAAAACATAATGTGTTGATTTGATAATGATTCATTTGATTCTCTTCCCTTACTTTTCCCAACTTCTATACATGACTCATATGTTATGGCTACACTTCATCTTGTTGCATCCATGGGGAAATCAATCCCCCTCTTTCCACATTTATGTATATGGTTTCTTCTATAGTCATAGGGGATAATACATACAAATTTAATGCTTCTATCTTCCCAAATTACACAAATTCTTGTGCACTTATTAATATTGACCAATGTTCCACCTATTCTAGTTTCTTCTAATGACCACACTCTTATTGTTTATGTCATTACACTTACTACTCATACAATTGGAATCTTGGACTCTATAGGGTTCTCCCCTCATTTTGTTGACATTGTTCTATGGTAGCTCTTGTGTTACTCCCATTCGTTACTTGATGATGCAACTCTTATTATTCTAGGTTAAAACATGATTGTTGAGGGCACACTTACATACATGAACCTCACTTTTCACACATACATTGGGGGACCTTTCTTCCCTTCCCTAGTCATATGATCTCATATTATAATAATACAAAAACATTCAAATATTTGTAAAAATATAAAAAAAACATTAGCTTAGATCTTGGTTGGATGTATCTTTGCTTGCTTATACTATTCCATGTTACATTTTTCCTATCATGTTAGCTTGATTCATAGTATGTTCTATATTTTTACATGTACACATGTGCATTCACATGGTACTTTGAGGTGAATATGTAGACTATATACAAGTTATCACATGATGCATGATGCTTGACATTTTTCTCCAGTCCCACCGAGGCTCTTGGGGCATCTACCTTCCCTATCTTTCCACATTTAGGTGTTATCATTGCAATATATATTACTTTAATTTCTATTTCATTCAAATATATACATTGTGACATACTATTCATTATTCTAACATGTTAATGGGTACTTCATGTGTAGCATTTGTCTTGCAGGATTACTTCCAACCATGGTTATCTTCTTATATTATTTTTTTGTGTCTTGTCTTCTATGATTGTGACTTTTTTGCCCTTATTTGCAAGCTATGCCCTATGATTGATTGTTTTTTTCTTTTGTATGGCCTTGAAGGCCTTGAATGTATCTTATGACATCCTAAGTGGTGTCCCATGTTTTACACCAGCTACTATGTTTTCCTCTTGATGTGTTATTGCATGTTTGAATTGTTTATATTACATTATGCCATGATTGTTTATCACTAACACTTCTTACTAGCTTTCTTTCCATTGTTTTGCATGTGTCATGGTTGTTACCATGCACATACCCTATTCCCCTACAAGAATCCTTCTTCAAATGTGCACATCAATTCATTTTCTCATTTGGGCCATGCTCACATTGATCCATCTCATGCACCCTAAATGAGGGGGAAAACCATCAGTGATTATTTCACCCTCTCAATAGTTCATAAATTAGAGACAAAATGGATACAAAACAAAATTGGGATAAAACATAGACTCATAAAATGGTTTCAAAATTAGATATGGGCTAAAAAAACATAGGGATAGAATCTCCCAGAGAAGATAGTAATGGTGGGTGCTATTATCCCACCTAGGTGGTTTTGTCTTGGGGGAAAAAACATGCATTTGATAGTTGGCACAATTTCTCATGACATTTTTGCACAAAATATAACAACATACATTCAACTCCATTTACTATCCATAACGAAGGAACAAAATCAATAACATGTTTCATACTTTGGGCAAGGGAACTAACTACTTTTATTTCTCATTCACATTTTTTTCCTACCATGATATCTAATAAGGAGTGCCACCTAGGGCATATATGTAGGGACAACAATTTTTCTGGAACAAAGTGTCATCCATGGCTAATTACTATTGGGTTGGTGACCATCTGTAGTGGCACTTATCCATGGGTTTTGGGGAAGCATCATGGATGGAGGAAAATATGACCACTCTCCCAAGACTCTTCCTCTAGTGGTAGGATGCCTAAATCCTAAGAGTATTCACATAGGTTTGGAATTATCACCATACCTAACCCCTCCAACCATCTCCAAGGAAACAATACACAGGACATTATATCCTCTCTCGTGGCATTTAGGTGTACTCTATCTTTGATTCACTTGTTTATTTTACATTCCCATGCATAGAATTTTGATTTCTCTAAGTTAAAGTTCAATTTCATATACTATGAACATTGACTACACTTTTATTCTTTTTAGAGTCCATCCTTATCCCGAAAAAGGCAACACAAATGGAACAAGGAGCAATCTCAAGCACAAAATGCTTAGGAAAAGGCAATATTTAGATTACAAATACAGGTATCCTTTTCACTATGCACACAAGTCACCCCTAGGGTTCTTATCCCCTCTTAGACTCCACGATACACATCCTACAATTTTCATTTGACATGTTATCGGTTACAATCTTCTTTGACTCTCCACAAGGTACACTTTTCCTATCTACTTTATGCTACCAAATATTCATTCACCAACATAAAATAGGGGAAAATGTAGACATAAAATTATGCACTTATTACTATTACATTATGCCTCTAGTATGTCATTATATGCATGATTCCTAAGCAAGAAAACTAGACATTGATAACACTTGTTTTGCTTTACATTGACATTATTTTATCTTTCCATGTTTTTGTCCTCTTCTTTTCTAGAATTATACCTTTACTTTTGGACATCACACAATGTTTTACTCAATTGAACATTTCCTTATTTATCTTTGGATATTTATGGACATAAGCACTTAGAAGGGGAGAATAGCGGTGACACTAGTGTCCCCTTGTGGGTGTTCTTGTCCCTTCGCTTGTGTTCTTATATTTTAAAATGACCCATCACTTGTTTATCACACACACACACACACACACACACACACACACACACACAATCTACTAACTATTCTAAATGACATTGGGTTACTATTTCTCTCTACTACTTGGGAAAAAAAGAACAACTTGAAGATTGCATTTAGGTTGCATCATTCATTGTATAAGAAGGGCAAATTCTAAATTCTATAACACACATTATCTTAGGAACAAAGTAGTTGTCACCCCTATTATCTTGGTGCAACTTGCACAAGAACAACCTAACTTAAAAAAATATTAGTATTACGAGATATTGTAAAAAATAGTATCAAAATTTATATCAAAATCCCACTCAATAAAAAACCATGAGCGTTATCTTCTTAATTCATATAAGTTTTTATAATACTATCCTCGTTCACTCTAAAATTAGTATTTACTATTCATAGTGCAATCCAAATTCACTCTAAAGTCTATTCAACTCCATATTTAAATAAAAACTTTAAAATCCAAAATAAACTATCGAAATTGATCTAGATTATGGCCCATCTCGAGCTTGTGGGGTGGGCAAGCAATGTATAATACTTGTTGTTGAGTTGGAGAAGGACACAACAAGGGCACTATTGCAAGTGACATAAAACAGTTTCCAATAAAGAAACGTAAAACTCGTTCCTCCTTCCCACGCCGACATGTCTTATCATACGACCCCAAATTGTTTATAACAAAAATAAAATTAGAAAATTTGAGTTAACAACCTAAATTTTCGCTCCCTAAAATTTCGCAGATAAGGAAATAGAAAGAATTGGCGCGACTTGACATGTCCAAACAACCACCTTTACACGTTGCCTTATCTTTGAGAAAGGAAGTCTTTTTCCTATCAATCGTCTTTCTTTTCAATATGTAATTTTTCCAAAATCACATGTTTCTACGACATGCAACATAATTAATTACAATTTCCATCTATTTTATTATTTTTATTTCTTATTGATGATGTCAAATGGTTGGAAGTAGGATATATTTAACTTCGTGCAAGTTTCCCTTGGAGACATGTTTGAGGAGTCGTTAGCAAAGTTTGAATATCTATCAAAGGAACATAGCTAAACATATTTGATTTTCATAAGCCATGAATACTTGTAAAGAGTCAAGAGAATCTTTAAAGAGGCAAAAGAAGCATCCCCTTATCTTGTAATAAGGAGAGAAACTAAAAACAAAATGGTTCTTAGTCCAAGGCTTTAAAGAAAAATATGACAAATGCAATGCTCTTGAGGGATATGGTGGTATGTCTAACATGAAGCTAATGCGAGCAAACTCTAAGCTAAACAAGGGGAGCTCGTAGACTGCAAGGTAGTTGTAGTATTGCGTCCCAAAGATTGGATGAACTCATATATAAATCGAAGATATAAGTCCTAGTAGTGTTGAAGTTTTGATGTGAACACCTCTTTTAAGTTGAGCCCATGTGGACTTGAGATATATTTTATAGATATCAATATGAATATCATCATTTATCCCTCTCTTACAGAGATGAGGAGTATCCACGTGAGAGTTATGTGAGGGTGGTTTGTCAATATCAAGATCAATGAGGTAAAGCAATGAGGAGGCTCTCACATACCAACATGAATCAACCTCATGATTTTCCTGCTCCATAGATGATCTTAAAGCGAGGGTATGTTTACCTAACATGATCACTCAATTACCTTAGTCTTTTCTATTCATAACCACTATATGAAATATTACTCAAGTAATGAGTGACACGTGCCAAATTCCATAAGAATGATGACATGAGGGAATGTTCACTTTGCATGAATATGCTTGGATAAAGTTGCGGCATCACTCTCTCTATTCATTTTTTTATCCTTAACTTCAAGGTATGGTCCCCAAACCTCACAACTATATAAGAGGTTATGTGTGGCCAATGAGTGCAAGAAGTAGATATTCACATGAACATCTTGAAACCGGAGTTGAATATAATACTTTTCAAAAGTAGTGAGAGCTACAAACCCTTATTTAGTCTGCGATGTATGCTTGGAGTTAAGCTAAAGTGTGGTCCAAAACGAGGGCTCACAAATATACACATGAAGAGACTATTTCAATTATGTCCCCTCTATATGTAATAATCACCTCACTTTCTTTACTAATAGAGATGTTGAAAGCCATGACTTTCATTTTACCCAAATTAACTTAAAACACATGAGTATCACAAAATGAGGATAGAATATCAAGTTGTTTCTAGAGGTCATACCTCTCATAGAAATACCATAAGCAAATATGATAATTGCAATAGATACTCCGAAGAGTAAATAACCAACACCTAGCTCATTAATAGAAAGACCAAAAAATATAGGAGAGAGTGACCAACCTTGTTTAACACCTACTGATACTCTTGAATCCTTCAGACTACCATCCCTCATTTGTACCTTTACAACAATAGTCTCATATAGTGTAATCACAAATGAGACTACCAAGTGGAAGACCTAAAAGAAGCCTTTGAACTAGAACAACTGTCGGGAACTATATCAAATGCCTTGTGGAAGTCTACAAAATAATAATATATTCCACACTTCTTTGTCTTAGCTTCATCAATGATAGAGGTGAAGTGAAGATATATGGTCACTAGTACGTTGGTCCCTTTTTAAACTTATTTTCCCCTTTGGCTCTCATCCTCTTGGTCTCTACCCATTTGTAGATATGAATGTCTAGAGTTGTGGAAAATATCTTAGCCAATGTATGCCCAACCATGATAGTGTAGTAATTACTAGGATCATTCATGTATCCACTCTTGTAGATGGGATGGATGATATGGGAGGCCCTACAAAGATGGAAAGCCATGGGTCACCGAGGAGTTAAAGAAGTTTTTGATATGTACATCTACTAATTCTAGGCTATGTTTAAAAATCATCTTTAAGGTTCTCCACATCATGAGCTTTGTTGAATGGAGCTTAAGGACGACACACATGATTAGGTGATTAGTGAAGATGATGAGAATGAAATTTTTAGGGTTGTTGTACACATCTAAAATTGGTAATTTATTCTTTGAAATGACAAGTTTACTGTATTTTTCTTTACACTATGACTTATGCACACATTCTAAGTCAAGTGACTTCTCTCTCTCTCTCTCTCTCTCTCTCTCTCTCTCTCTCTCGGATGACTTGCTTTACTCTACACACTTTTAGTGACCCATTTACTCATTTAAATTTATTGAAAATAATATACTACCTCCAAGCATCTCACCTAAAATCCTACACAATACCGCATGAACTACCTATCAAGAACCATATGGATTGGGACCAAGTTGTACTACAATCTGGGATGGATCCATACAATCCTATTTACCTCCTCCAATGAATCTTTTTATAAATTGATATCTTTATATGGGTTGTTTCACATCCTATATGTCGGCCTTAATGTGACATCTAACGTACAAAATCCTATAAGAAATTCTAATGCACTCATTAACTCACTTGACACTTTCAAGAGAATATGTTGCTGCAAAAGTACATTCCAACATCACACAAGGCTCCCTTAAATCTTCTTAAAGCAAAAACACATCTCTAAGAGTAACCACCTCTAAGATCTAAAGCACTCAAACTAGGTTCAAGAGTCTATCTTCCCCATCTACAAGCCCTCAAAGGGCCTAAATCCAATTCATTTACAAGGTCAAGACAATGTGAAGCATTACCAAAGTTTCTAAGGGACAAAGGGAATCAATCTAGCATTTACAAACAAAACACACGATATCAAAATCACAAAGAGTACATTCTAATCTATTTATAGTTACGCTTGTTATCTTTGTGTCAGGAGACACAAGGGAAATATAGGGATTGGCTTATATTTGTAAACATAATTACATGTAAACTAGGATAATTACATGGAGTTTCCTCCCACATTTGAGGGAATGCAATGTAGTGCTTAGACCAAATTATTAAGGGTTGAATATCGTGGTCACCCAACTTCACCACACACACATTTATATCCTTTTATTATCTAATCATGTTGATGAAGTGTTAGCACCAAGATCTATGGTTTCCAACTATCGCATGTCACTAAAAGAGGTGTCACACATTAGTGAACCTTAAAATCAAATATTGAAGTACAATTTCGGATAAGCGACGACCACTAAAAGTTACAGAGTGCCAATAGATACCCATTCAAACCCATACAACTCAAGATTGAACCATACTACACTATAGGATATGTCATATGGTTCTATACCAACTCAATTTGTAGTTATAGTTCCAGAGTCAAAACACTTCCAAATCTTTACCACTATGCAATCTAGTTTGGACACCCAGATCATCTATGTACCTCTATAATCAACTAAGTGTTATTTCCTCTGTGGTTTAAGAAATCATTTCTATCGTTACATCTTGTGATTTCATTTAGATGCTATATTCTATTTTTCACATTAACCTTTATTAATTAATCATAATATACAACCTATACTACCCTTACACATTTAAATGAATAAAAACTAATACCAAACACTTATTATTGATTTATTTAAGGTGTAAAGATTTGTGTACACACCTAAATTTGGTAATGAAAATATTGGATTTATCCCTCAATCATGACTTATGTGTACATTCGAACTCAGTTTCATATCCTATCACATGAATTACTTCCTTATTCCCACTCCTCAATCACTTAAACACTCTAATCTATCCTAGATTACTAGAAAATAGTAGCTCACTCTAGGAGCAACCCCCTACAATGTTCTAAAGAACACTTAACCAAAGTTATAGAGTCACATTTTCTAAACTAGAGACCATCCAAGCTAAGTCAAACTATACATGCCAAGTCATTGTTGCATTATCGAGTGAGTAAATTACCGAGGGTAGTTACATCCATATAGATATTACATGTTATGTAGAGAGATACATGTAATTTGAGACATTTTCGTAGTATTGCCAATGTAAACAAAGTGTACAAAATACACTTTAACCCTACCAATAATATTTTTGTAGAGTCTCCTACCTATGGTTAGTGTTTGAAGCTATTTTGCACAATAAAAAGGGTTTTACACATGTGAAAAACCTAGGGTTTCAAAGAAAAATACATAATAGTCGTTGTAAAGATAGAGAAATTTGAAAATGCCAATGCATCACCATATGGAACCATTTGATGGGCATTGAACCATATGAAACTTCCATAAATCCTAAACAATTTTGTTTGTGCTTAGTTTGCTTTACTAGGTTCACAAATGAAGTACATGTTGATAAGTTATAGCCTTTACAAACGTATAATACTACCAAATTTACTTCCAGAGTCTATAATCACCTAATTGAATCTTATGGTTTCACCTTTTTAGTAATCATTTATAATATTATATATTATAAATTACTAATAATAATGTTAGGTAAAACATAGTTTACTGTAGTAATTTAGCATTTTTGCTTTTACCATAGGTAATTGTGTGTTACTAAGTTATTGTGGTAACTTGTTTGTTACCATTGGTAAAATGGGTCGTTTATTTGCATAGTTATATGATTATATTGTTAAAACCTTATTATTTGATATTTACGTGAGTATGTTGTGGTAGCACATAGGTTGTTATGAACCATATTTGTTTGTATATGGCTGTGTAATGCATATATACATTGGAGCTCCCATTCTATGTAATCTACATATTTTCATATCAATAAAATATCCACAGGATGCCTCCCTATTTCTGGTTCTCAACATTTGGCATCGTAGCATATATTTTGATATGCACATTGATAGTTCATTAATAATCTAAATAAACCTCCCATTTATAACCCTCAATCTTATGAATAAATAAGAACACATTAGTTCATAACCATTATTTATTTATTTAGGGATAAATCATTTCATAAACCCACATGTTGATCGAACCTTATCATTTCTCAAACCCTAAATTTCCTTTTCTCCTTAGTGTATGATCCTCTTCCTCATTGTTTTATTGGTTATCATTTGTATTTGCATGGCTTACTCTATAGTGCCTTTCTCTTATTCATACACCAATGAGCGTGCATCTATGTTTCTAGTAGGTATAGGAATGTGGGAGGAAACTATTGATACTCTTAATCAAATTTATCAATATGAATGTGATGACACATGTGAGGCTTGTTTTTCCATGGTTCACAATAGTTGTGCATGCATAATTGTTTTGATGAATCTAAATTAATAATGGATAGAATTGTTGTAATAAATGTTTTGACTCTTATCCTATAGATAAAGTTTCTTATCAATACTCTAATTTTTCTATCTTTTCTAATACCATATTCATAATCTCTACCAAATTTTCTCAAGGCTAAGGTTCTCATGATGACTTTGATCATAATATCGAGCCAATCACTAAAGAGGAGGAACATGAATTCAATAACTTTTTAAAGAATAATCCTCAAGACAGTTGATGCACTTCTCTCATATATAGGGATGGTCCTGAATCTAATAATCTTGAATCCATCTTTGTTTCTTATCATATTGCTACATCCTCTATTGCCATGTCTATTATTCCTATACCTATGGGGTCATCCCATGTTCCCTTAAAATTTTACTATGTCTATTCCTATGGCTAATTCTATCCCTACATCCTTTTACATACCCATTGGTATTTCTAATTCTATTCTACTACACACGCCCTTGATAATTTTGTTCATATTTTATAATCCCAAGTGTTAAAATTACAACAAGGTGCTTCTATGCCTTCTAATGTTATGAACTCCCTCAATTTCTTCACAATCCTCTTGTACTTGAAATAACATCTTATCCTTTTCCCCAAAGTTTGTGTCACCTAAGATTCCTATGTATGAGGGAAAATTTGATCCTCTTTTCTCCTTTCATTTCACTTTCTTAAACTATGATTATAATGATCAATTACTTACTAATATTTTCCCTATAAGTCTCAAAGACTATGCTCTACAATACCTATACATTTTATATGACCTTTTACTCATTTGGCTAATTAATTATTGACACAATTTTTAATTAATATTGGAGATAAGATTTCATATGCTCAAATGGATAAGATGCAATATGATTATGATAAACCAATAAGTAATTATGTTTTGGACTATAAGATTATGATTGATTAATTAAAATAAGAAATTATTCCTATCTATCTAAGTTAATCTAAGCAAGTACAACAAATATAATAACTGATATGAACTGAAATATGAATGCTAAGTAATTTTGTTTGATATTTAAATGAAATGAAATAATTGAAATAAGAGGGATAAGGTACTAACCTGAAAATGACTTACCTCACTAAGATTTGGGACTGAATAGGATGATGTGGATGAAGTAGAGTATGATGGTATAACCTAAGAAATTGCAGCAGATGAAGATTTGACTAGATTGGGGCACGTGGAATGGATCATGACACTGTGGGAACCGTAGTTTGCATTATGGGTTCTCTGCATACGTGGAACAACCCGGGATATGGATATGTAAGTGTTCTTTAGACCTTCGCATGATGTCTCGATATTTTTCATAGTAACCCGATGATTCCATAAACCTACAATGAAGATTCACCTCCAAAACCCCATACAAAGAATCAAACCCCTAAAAAGAAAGATGCATATGAAGGGTTCAGACTATCCTTAGTGGCTACAATGGTGGACTTAAAACTAAGCACTGCACTACATTCGAGGCCCAATTTAGTTATGTGTGCTTTGTGTGTGCAATGATGTGCCTAGGGTGCCCTAATGCCAATGTAGCAGAGATAATGGGCAATAACTAGATGTAATGCAAAATGGTGGATGGATTAAAATAGACTTCCCTTTCCTATATAGTGTGTGTGATGCAAGGATGTCCCAAATGGAGTCCCTTTCCTTAGTAGATAGCTAGCCCTTAGTGGTAGATAGTCCACCCATAAGATAGTAAACATGTTATATCTATATAGGGATCTCTTGCTCAAATTTCGACACTAATTACCCGAAATGCCAACTAGTACCTAGGGGAATGAGAGGGAAAACTACAAATACCGACCTCGAAACTCTAAATTAGATGCAAGTGTTGCTCAGACCAGGGCACCCATGGACGCCCCTTGGTTACTACCCTAGGTGCCCTAGTCAAAGACTAGAGATGAAAAATGAACAAATAACGACACCGATACTCCTTAAAAGACGACCAAAACCATGCAAACAACTAATGACTGTGCAAGACAAATGATGATGATGACCAACTAACTAACAACATGACTAGGGGATAGGTCATTAGTGAATACTTTTCTTATGCGAGATCCATATATAAAATAACATACTTGGTGGTATAAATGTAATAGTAAGTGCGTGATTTTGTGATTACATTTTCCCCACTTTATGTTGGTGAATGGAAATCTTGGTAACATAAAGTAGATAGAGATGCATACATGAGAGAAATACAGAGAAGCCCATGCTATAGTAGAACACACAAATGTGGTAGTAAAATCATGCCGAAAGAACCATATAACATGTTGAACCATGGATCAACGTGTTGATCCATGCAACATAGTGAAAATCGTAATGTCGTGATGAAGTGTACTAAATGAGAGTGATGATAAAAATATTAGATGATTGATGATTTTGAATGTTGTACGATGACAATGAGATGGGGTAGGGAGTGATCAGTTCCCGACCCGAACGCGTATACACGAATAATCGACCAGAGGATTTGGGCATCTTATTGCCAGAGGAAGAGTGTAGGGAGAAAAGTGTGTTATTCTCCAATATGTACAACATCCTCAAGATCTAGCCACTGAAAACAAAATCAAATCATTTTTTGAGGTTTTTGGACCCAAATAATTTAAATCAAACAATTGACCCATGCAGGAGTGGTATAAGAAAGGAAATCTTGCCCCCACTCCATGGGTGTCGTCATAATGTGATGGCTTATAAGTTAGGTCATATGGAAGAAAACAAAAAATGTATGATGGATTCCAAGTTAGGTCATTTGGAAGCAAACGCCAAATGGATAGAATAACTTCCCACATTAGGTCATTTAGGAAAGTAATGGATGCAATCTTCCAAGTTAGGTCATTTAGGAGGCCACACGTAACTCCCAAGTTAGGTCATATGGGAGGCCAATTGTGTTGAATTTGTATTTGTGATATGATTTCTATTGTTAGAAATTTGAACACGTTGATTGATTGATTGATTTGATTTGATTTGATTTATTACTCGTAGAGAGATTTTTACGCTAGTTGCCCCCAAGTTAGGTCATTAGGGGGAATCAATATAAATTAGTGAATGATCACATGGAAAGATTTTTAATCACTTGTTTCCCTTAGGTTAGGTCATTAGGGGGAAGTGATGAAATGTCGCATAGAAGAATTGTACATTTTTTGCCCCCAGATTAGGTCTTTAGGAGGAATTAATAGTGATATGTCATGTGGTGAATTAGTAAATTTTTGAAAATGATGAGTTTGTAGCATTGATTGATCACATGGTAATATAAGGGGATTATAGGATGACCCCAAAATATGCCCCTCTTTCGAAGAAAGGGAAAGTGATGAGAAGAACGAATGCTAAGTCGAAAGTAAGCACAAAATAGATAAAAAGTGATAGAAACCACCAAAATGTGTATGAATTTGATGGAAGACAAATTTGAAGAGAGATAACATGCGTATAATGTGGACAATATGGTGGTAGGAAGAATTATGAAAAGAATGCCACAAATGGGGTGTAAATTAGAGTAGAAACACTCAAGATATGAAAAAATGGTGTAGTGTGTATTAGTTGTGGTAATAAGCACGAAATAATGATTATAGTAAAGTAGGTGATGAAAAAGTATAAATAGTGAAGTGAAAAAGTGTTTAGTCACTTCATTTGTTTTTTGCGTAATTTTGAGATTGAGCACAAAGTGAGTGAAAATGTTGCAAGTGAGAGCAACACATCCTAGTTAGTTTGAGAGGGTGGTGACCGTTGTAGAATTACACATGATTGCGGAGTTGGTAAGTGCATTGTTTTTTGAAAAATGTATGGTGTAGTAGGCATTTTTATTAGATTTTTTAAAATTTGAGATTTTTAATTTTCTCAGCGTTTGAGACCTAGACAAGAGTGGTGAGGGTGTTAGTGACCCCTAGGACAGGAGCGCCCAGATCCGGGCACTAATGTCCTACTCCTGGGTGACCAGTCTTGCATTTGGGCGCCCTGGTTGAGAATGTGTGTATTTAGTGTATAATGATGAAAAATAAGATTTCTAATGTAAATGAATGTGATAAGCAAGTGCATTTGTACTTGTAAGGTGTTCTAATGTTGCGTTTGTTGTTGTTTTGTGTTGTGCAGAGGGATATTCATTCAATGGAGTTCTGCGGTGGGAATCGCATGAGTACTTTCTTAGATTTGGCCTGTTAGATGGTGATTGGGATGTTATGGACCATGCTAGCCTATACACAGATTGGGGATGTGCCCCATTATATGCCCATGTTGAATACATTATGTGAGAGGTGGTGCACATATATGTGTACATTTTGGTTGCCTATGGGAGAGATGACTATTACGTTGGAGGATGTGTATCGTATAATACAGCTTACCATTCAATTGAGAGAGAGTACATGTTATGCCATTGGAGGATATAGAGAGGAAAATGTGAGATGCTAGACGGTATTTTATAGGTACTTGAGTACCTACTTGAGGCCCATATTAGTCTCGATGTAATTTGTCGGTCTGGGGTTCCGCACTTGTGGAAGTTCATAGCAGTTGTGATTGCTTCATCTCAGTAGTAAGTGGAGATAGGAGGTGTAGGAATCTTGTATAAAATGCATGATTTATGCCGGTGGATAGATGAGGAGGGTACTAGATATGCATGGGCCCGATGTGTATTGTCCCACCTATACAAAGATCTATACCTATTTACTCACAACAAACATGGTGGTGGGATAGGAGCCACTACACTTTTACACGTATGGGCTTCCAAGCACATAGAGGTGTTGAGGCTAGTTGAGGGTCCATGAGCGGGGTGGGAAAGGCCGAGTTATATACAAGGAGGTGGATTAATATTCGTGGGCGTAGGATGGACACTGATACGTATAAGGAAATGATTGATAGGATGGGCCCCAAGGAATTTACATGGATGCCATACCTCGACTATGGAGGATGACTCGAGAATGTTGTAGAGTTGCAGTGTATTTGGGGGACTATGTGGTTGGAGAATTGATTTCTAGGCATGGCTGAGATTTTTAAAGTAGAAAGAGTATCATGATAGTTTAGCATGGCTCAAGATGTGCCCCCGAGCCATATATATGGTTGAGAGCTATCATAGCACCTAGGAGGACCAAAGATAGACCGGGGCCCACATCGAGCAGCTAGTACCTCCCCTAGCTAGTTGAGGTAGACGCAGGGATAGACTTGATAGAATCAGATGATGCGGGTTTCACAAAGGAGTACCACACATGGTGGGTGACACACCAGTGGGTATTGTTGTTCCCATTATTTGTATGTCCATCGGGGTTACCACATAGAAGAGGAGAAGAGGGGGAAGCCCATGCCCCCGATGATGTGGCAATATCTAGTTGAGTGTGAGTATTTGTATAGTTGTGTTGTATACTTTTTTGTTTACCTATGTTATAGCGATGGTTATCTAAGTTAGTATGTTATTTGTTTTGTAGGTGATGCGTATTGGTCACTAATAGCGGACACAACTATCTACACCTAGAGTGGAATGTGTTGACGGATTTACTTGGTGGAGGTATACTTGAGCGAGTGGATGATATAGTGGGTGAGCATGCCCATTTATTTGAGCTAGTGGCCATAACAACAAATGACATGCCCCTGTATTAGTAGGCAAGAGGGATGATGCACACGAGGGACTCGACAATCTAGAGAGGTAGTAGGTGGTGGTACCTTAACGTAGGATGTATTCACACAATACATGGATTTGTAATGATAATTTATAGGGCAGTCTATAGATAACACCTTATTACGTAGGCAAGTGGAGAGGTATCAAGGCTGCAAACAATGACACAAAGTTAGTGGTGAGGAATCTAGTTCTAGGGCTCTCACAATACCCGAGAGCGATAGAGATGATGAGGTTTGACTTGTATTAATGTATATGATGTAGGGAAGTTTCCCCCCAGTGACAAAAATGTTTTTGTAATGATGGTCGCACTTGATATATATATGGGAAGATTTTGTTGGTATATGATGAGTTTGTTTCGATTTGCACATTGATGTTATAATATGAGCGATGTTGTATGATTTAATGTTCATTGTCATAGTGTATGTAATGTGTTATATATTGTTTGTGTTTACTAATGTAGGCTCGCATTAGGAAACTAAGAAGGGTAGACAAAGTGTGTAATGTGAATGATGATAAATAACAAGTGCAATGTGGTAAATGAGATGGAATTTGTAACGCGTAATTAGTGTAATGTCGATAGTAGGATAAATGTAAAAATGTATAATTTCAAAGCTAACGTGTTTTTATGAATGAGAATATGATGTAATAGTAAAATGTTAGTATGGTGAAACTAGGGGGAGATTAGCGATGCCCCCAAGGTGTAGAGGAATAGGATCATTTAGTCAAGACCCCTCGGTTGTCAAGGATGAGCCTCGTAAGAAAGAGTGCATCATCGGGAAATGATTGTGTAGACAACTATAATTTAGCTATAACAATTTAAATACTTAAATTACACTAATTATACCCTTTCCTGCAAATTATGACATATCGTCAATATTGCACATTTTTTCTTCTATCATCATTAATTAATTACATTACATTAGTTAATTAACTCTTCTATCCAACAAACGATGTTGATTAACGACCTTCCATTGATTAGCTCCCCCTTCTACCTATATTAATTAATTAATTATTAATTAATTAAGATTCCCCTTCTACTAGATCAATAAATCGTCATTTATTTGATTAAACCCTTCTCATCCCTACCATAGCCTAAATCATGCTAATTATTCCTCTAAAAATCTTCTATAATCTTACACACCTATTAATTAATCACTTTGGTTAATCAATAAACCCCCTCAACTCCCATGAGTCACTAGAGGAAAAATTAAACTCTCCTAAAGTAAACTCAACCACTCCTAAACCATGCTTATCCATAACTAACCTAGATTTTGCTATTATCCCACATACAATAGGATACAAATCTTCTTCAATCCAGAGGGTTATATAAAGAACCCTCCTCCTACATTTCTATCGACACCTTGCATGCATATTCATCTTAGAGAATATTTCATTTGAGCTAATAACCTCATTCTTGCATTTCATCCATCCAAGATTTTGGGTCATATAGAGAGAATTAAAATGGTCTTGTAGTCATACTTTTATGAGCCTACATTCCCAAACCCTTGAAGATCAAACAATCAAATTTGATTTCCATGGATCTATCTAAGTTCATTTAGTGTTTTTGGTGATCTAAAGGGTAGAGATTTAAGTGCTTAGCATATTAGTTTTATTTCCATTTCAAGTTATAATGCATAATGTTGGTATTTAGTCTTGTTAAGCTCTTAGCATGATGATATTTGTAGGGTTAACTTAGTTTTGAAGCTACTAAGGTGTTAGTTTCAATTCTCCTAGCTTAGTTAACTAATACATTGATACATATGGCATGCCTGGTGGGACAAGATCCATAATCCATTTTATCTTAATGAATTTTGCTAGTTTTACCATGTTTTTGCTAACCCATGTCATGCAAATATGAAATAAATTGAGATTCTTAGTTTATTTCAACATCTTTATATGCATTAGATCTCATTTATGTGATTTATTGTTATGGGTTACTCTTTGATTTGAGCTAATTCGAGAAAAAATTGAGCTTTTGAAGTTATCTATGTCATTTCCCGTGTTTTTGATGTCATCTCTAGTTATAGGTGTACACAAAACTTTTTGTAACGGGTGTGTAAACGTCAAAAATTGAGTATATGTCAAAATGGCAGAGTACATGGAATAAATCGAGTGTATTCATTCTCGCCGTTAATCTTACCATATCAGATTTTTGGTCACGCTAGCGTATGCATTTAAAGTCCTGTGTATACATCATTTTGCCAATGTACATGATATTCTATCCTCAATGTTTTTAAACGGCTTTCTGCTTTCTAGTGTATGCACCTAAACCCACATGTATGTGGTCATACTTGAGCATACACATCTGATAGTGTTTCGCTTTGACCCTGATTGACTCTGCGAGCGTATGCATCAAAAGTTAGGTGTACACAACTCTCTGGCCACGTACCTATTTATCCCATTGTCAGTTTTAATAGAGGTGCGTACACATCCTGAAACACACGTACACACCTAAAGTTGAGTGTAGGCATCACAATACGGAGTTGAGATTTACTTTAAAATTTGTAAAAGCATGTTTTCTATGGATGTACTAACTCCTTGCAGGTTTAAATTGAAGATTAACTTCTGTTTTACAGGGAATATTTGCATGCTTTTTGGTAACTTGGTTTGTTTAAGGGTTAATGAATGTTGCATGCTTAGTTAGGAGATTAGAGTCATGTATGCTCTTCCCTCGCACCTTTTAGGTGATCTTGGGAATCAGAAATGATTTCTATATATTTTATTGCTTTGAAAAACACTTGTTGCTAAAGGAAAGAATGTCAAATTTGGTTAAAATGAATGAATTTTGTGTTTAAATTGAGTATTTTCCATTGTTAATTGCATAGTTGGATTCTACGTCGCGTATGCTCTTCTCTTACATCTTAGGACGATCTTGAGAATCAGAAACGACGTTTTATTCTCTTTTTTGGTGGAAAACTACTAAATCCATCGTGCAGGACCTAAATGCTTGTCAAAGAAAGGTGGTTCGAAACATAAAACTACTAATACAGTTTCTGTGTAGGTTTCCAAAAGGTGTACAAACAAACCACATTAAGAATAAAATATTAAAAACATACCATAATCAAAAGACTCGTATTTAGGAGTTCGAGATAAGGGTATGCCCCACCCAGTTAACTAGGACATAACCCCTTTGGCATAAGCCTTAAGCTAAAATAATGAGGGTGGTCCTAGGAACCCTAAAGTATTCCATTCAAGAGGGAACATTGTGGATGAAATGGGAAGTGCTCGCACACATACTTGACTACTATACACGTGAGATTTAACGTCAAATTTATCTATATCATGCGACCCCAGTGAGAACACACGATGAACACATTTATTTCTCACTATGTTTGAAGGGGTAAAGTAAATTCGGGATAATCCTTGGGAAACCTTGGAAAACCGAGCTCACATTAGATAACTTGTGACACCTAGTTGAGTGAACCACCTAGGAAGATATCTTGTCCAGGAGCCAACTTTGACCATATCAAAGCCAATTTGAGTTGAGAGCCATCGCAAAGGGAGAAATTTCTCGGAATCAAAACCTTGTTTGTCAAACAAGGGGAGACTCCATTAAAGTTCAAACGACACGCCATTCATTAAAAATATTGTGAAACATTACTTTTCTTAGTTTTTCACTCACCCTAAGGCGAGGCAAAACTCTACCAAAGTGAGGCCAAAATCTCTTCAACACTAATTGATCTACTTCCTTCACTTTCTTTTGACATTTTGTTGATCAATAGAAGAGTGACTACCATTGTGTTGCTAATTGATTGTATTCACCACTTTTATGTCCATTTACACTCATCCATGTTTGTGGCTGAGTTGTTAAACATCTAAAGTGTGTGGGCATGTTTTCATATCATTGGTAGCCTTTTTTATCTTGATATCCAAGTCAATATCGTCATTGTAGTTAGGCTTGTTTCTTCACTAGACTCTCCTTTGAACTGTTACATTGTTTGTATCATATCGCCACAATTTTGATACTTATGTCTTGTTTCTTGAAAACTTGGCCTAAGTTTCTAGATTGTAATGTTATGCTATGCACACCTTAACAATTCCTTGGTATACTCTAGCATTAGTTTGCTTTCAAACATTACCTTGATTTCAAAAGGTGTTGTTGTTACCTTTGTGCGCATCATATCAATATTATTTTGATATTAATACCTTACTTTTCCATAAAGTTTGGTTAACATATCTTAGTGGTATTGTTGCATTGTTCATACTCATAACTTCCACTTTTTGGGATATAGGTCTTGATTGGATTCAATCTTGATTTTAGTATACTTTTTTAGGATCTTATCAAACGCTTGTTTTTACCGATGTCTTGTTCATTTATCCGAGCTTGACATAAGTGGTGAAATTTTTTTGATCATCTTAAATGTCAACTACCATTTGAAAACAAACATAGGAAATACCTCATTTGATTGATTGGTTTTGAACAAACATTGTGTGATTGTGTCTTGTTTGTCATTTTTGACTTATTCATTTAGGAAAATCACTTTGAACTATTGACATTCTTTGACATTCATAAATTTTCAATTAGGTTTGACCAATACCTTTTGAACAAATTCAAAACACCTTAGTAAAATTCTTATTCGTCATGGCCCCCAAAATAATACTGGGAGCTAAAAGACAAGCAATCAAAAGACAAGCAATCAAAAACAAACATGGGAAACATCAAATTAATAAGGGTCAAATCCCTTTATTGGTCATGATTTAGGGCCTATATTTTCCATTGAAAAAGAAATGGTAGATCATAGTGGTGATGAGTTAGGGTCACCACACATGGAGTTTGATTTTGACCCTGCTCTATTAGATGAGTTCCTTTTCATAAACAAAGATAGGGTACTTGCGAGAGTGGTGGAATTAGGTGCTAGAATGCCAAAAAAACATGAAGTTGTTCCACCCATAAACAAGGCTAATGAGCAAGAACCACTTCTCATAAACATGGATGAAATATTAGCACATGGACATGCTTCCACATCAAACGTAGGAAATGAAAACACAGGGGGTTATAAAATGCCACTTATCAAGGTACCATGTAGAGTAAGAATAGAACATGAAAATGTGGAACAAACCCCATTCAATGAAGATGAAGAAGAACATCATGAGGAATAAGTCACTATACCACAACAAATTCAAAATCTTAGTCAATAACTAGCTTTACTAACATCTCATGTACAAAAGGAAACAAACAAAAATGTACATCGGGAGAAACCTAAGGTCAAAAATAGTGAACTTCACATAGAAAAAAAAAAAGGTGAAACATCAAAAAATAGTCATGTGTATATGCGGCCTTCCCCCATGAAAGACCAAATTATTTCTCAAGAACTACTAATAACACCCCAAACTTTTAGCACAAATTAGCTAGTTTAAAGCAAGACTAACACCACATAGTCTAAAGCTAATTGCAAAAGCTAAGGAATGAAACATCAAAGATCAAATCTTAATAACATAACAATGGAGATCAAATGAAACTAACATCTAATATCTAAGCATGCTTACTATGTTAGATGATTACTAAACAATAGACCTAAATAGATCTAGGAAGCAATCAAATTGGGAATGGTTGCTACTCCACAAATGGTGAGAAGATCTCTCCAACACAAGACTACAATGTCATGTTGAATACCCTCCTACTAACCATAATGAAGGCTTTAGGAAAATATGAGCATGTGGATCCTTTAAGGAGTTTAGGCTCTTTAACATATGTATTATATGAGGCTACTAATAAAAGCATGGTGTAAAATTGGAAGGTAGTACTTAGTCTTATTTATAGTTTTTCCTTTGAGGAAAACTTGCATCTTGGTGCATGTGGGACTAAAAGTACAAAGAATATTTAGAATTTCTAATCATGATTAAGCTTTTCTAATCATAATTAGTGAATTACCAAGTGATTAAGAGGTGTGGAGCCTTAATCAACCGCTTAGGGTCAACTAGGAGGCTAGGATAAGCTTTTGAAGCTTGCTGAGACGTTGTGGAGGAAAGTGGGGTGATTTTGAGTGGTCATAAGAGGGGTTTGAGCCAATATTAGGGCATATTGACCAAATCAAGGGAAAAATAGGCTTAATTAGCTAATAACACTAATTGTTTCTGGAAGAGGATAACAACTTACGATTTGACATCGATTGGCATCCTGAATGTGGAAAAGGGTGGATAATCAACAAAACATTGTTAATTAACTAGAATAGAGGGAAAGTGTTAGTTAATTAGCAGAAATCACTAATTGTAATGGAATTGGTAAGAATGAGAGTGATTTGTGTGCATTTTGGCAATAAGATTGCAAAAGTGGAATTTAGGTGTCTACATTTGCCCCTGTTTGAGGTGAAGTTAGTGACTTCACTTCAAATATAGTAGACAAACATAAATAAGTAAATTTTTGAAGAAAAATTAGTGGAATGAAGGATGCCCCTCGAGTGTCGATGGGGTGATAGAAGAAGTCAATCGACGATCGAAAATATGATTAAAATGGATAGAAGAAATAGGATAGAACGGGTGTGAAACCCTTGGTTATTTTTTAGAAGAGAAAATGATAGGGATAAACATGGTTGTTTATTGCCCAGGTGATTTGGAAGAAAAGTTAGTAGTGATAAGATAGGAAAGTGGAGAATAGGAACATGCTCATCTTTGTATCCAGTCTTCAATACGCAACCTTATTTCATCACATTGCCCCTATGATCTACATCATTGGCATTTATTTAAAATAAACAAAAGTGTAAGATAACATGAAAATCTAAATTATTAACAATTGTTTACTGCTAAAAATGTGTAACTCCATGCAACATACATTATGCAATGTAATATGAGAAAGTAAAATGATATTTAGCTCCATGCAACATACATAATGTAATGTAATATGAGAAAGTAAACTAGCTAAGCTAATAGAGAAACCAATACAATCACATGCACTCAAACAAACAACATTTAAGATAGTTGCACCAATGTTTTTGTTATCAAGTTGTAGTTCCCAAATGTTCGTGTTGTAATGAAAAGGGTTAAAAATGGTGCCCCAAGCAAGGATACATGTGAGGGGAATAATGGAGGACATGAGTAGTCCCATGGAAATGATTTCGTGCACTATGACACCATCTCTCAGTAACTCACTGTTGTATGTGAGTACCGACATAACATAGAGCCTAGATTTTTTTAATGGAGGTAGATCAAAATGATTCACAATTTGTTTTAGACCAGAACAAGTAAGAAATTTAGAAAGATATTTTTTAGGACAAATTTCGATGTTCTAGGATAATGTAGTTAATACAAGCTTCAATTGTATGCACGTTGTTTACCAATTTTTGAATTTTTTTAAATTTTTGCAATTTTTTGGATTTTTAATGATTTTATCAATTTTTTTGAAATTTTTTTATTGTTTTAATTTTTTTAATTTTTACAGAATAAAATATTATAGAGGAAATAATGAAGTCGGGGAAAATGTTAAAAATGACCTAGTAGTAGAAAAAGGCCGTTGGGAAGAGAAAAATATGCTCCAAACAGTAAGCGAAAACATGCCAAAAATAATTATTTATTAAAAATAATCATCACAACCAATATTAGAAGAAATTAGAAGAACCATGATAGTTTAGGGTGCCTCGGGGGTGAAAAACACGTTGTGGGAGGTAAAAATGGGTATATAAGCCGTTGCGGCCAATTCATTTACCACATTCACTTACCATTTACCGTTGATCGAGCTTTGACCTACAAGAGAAGATGGTGAGGGTGCGGAGCCAAAAACACCGTGTGTACCATGCAAGGGATTACTTGAGGCTTCCAGGTGGATGGACCGCAGTACACACAACCATAATTGTTTATGAGATATCATGTTGAACTTATTGCATTATGTTTATATCACATGTTAGATTATGAGATAGCCTTAGCTGATATCATACTTATATGTTTGATGAGATATTTTGAGAAACATATTTTTATTTTTGATATTGGTGTGGGGGGGATAGATTTGTAATCATGCACAACCCCTCTTGCCCCATTAATGATACAATATTTGATGATCAACTTTTAGCATACATGCGTGATGTATACTTAGCATTTTATTTGTATATGATGTATAGATGTGATGGTTTTATGTGATGTGATGGTTTTATGTGATATGATGATGAAATGATAACAAAACGTACAAGTAAAAATAACAAGCACAAGTTAACAAACCTAATCACAACAACACATTTCTTTACAAGTATGCAAGATAAAATGTACTTAATGTAATGCACCATAGATTAAAATAACATTCAATCTAAGTAAGTGAATCCATCTTAAGGTACACAATACAAAAAGTAATGCAACTAAAAAAACATACAAACCAAAAACTAAAAAGGTAAGAAACCTAGTTAACTTGTTTTTGTGGGATAGTTTTGAAACAATTTTTAGCTATTTTGTCTTATCTTAAGAAAATTTTCTATTTTTTGGAGTTTTCTACGAAACGTATTTGAATGTTTTGGTTTTTTTCAAGGAACATATCTACATGTTTTGGGGTTTTCCAAAAGTTATACAAATGATTTTGATTTTTCTTAACATTTTTGAAGCGAATGTGAAAGGAAATGAAGAAACGTGGATGCCCCCAACATTAGATGGGATGTACAAGGGTAGAATGCCACACGGTATATGTCATAAGTGACGTTGAGAAGGTACCCCTAGTAAAATCAAATCCAAAAACATGCAAATATGGATCTAATAATCCCTACAAAATCTACATCAGTGGAAGTATAAACAAGAATAATCCAAATCACACAAAAGTACACACACATAACACAACATGTATCGTGGTTCACCCAATGTGGGCTACGTCCACCAAAGATAAAGATCTCATATATATAATATAACAAGAGATTACAAACCAACTCTTCTACAAAAGAGTACATGTATCTCTACAAGAGTATCTCTTCCTCCCATATCTCCAACTGGATCTTCCTGAGTACACTAAACCGTTCCTCCATACCAAACCACATGTGTCTCCTCTAGATCTCTAACTAGATATACTTGAGTGCACTATAATTGTGCCTCTGAAACACCACTAGATATCACATACCTAAAGCTACCCTACATCTGCCACTATGCAACCAAGCTCTCATTGTACTGTGAATCTACAAACAAGACCTCTAGAAGGGTCTACCAATGTGCAACCATAACCATGCACCAAGAAGTAAGTCTCTCCATCATCACTACATCAACTTGTGCAAACATGAAGACAACTTCCTCTACAATACTAGATTCCTATGGATCAACAATACATCATGATCTCATGGATATGTAATACAAGATCTCACAACATGTGGATCTATAAGAATGAGTAATAACAATATCTCACAACAACATGCGAATCTAACAAGAAGAAACACTAAGTGATTTTTGCATACTATACAAGCCATTACAAGAGACTAAAAAATATAAAGGAAATAAAATAGAAGATAATATCATCTTCTCACCAATAGTGTACCTACACTTTCCTTCTTTGTTCAACTTCTCTCTATGAAAGCTCATATCTTCATGCAATCTGATTTTTCTTCTTCATCATCCTTTCAACCAAGGATAGCTCAATTCTTCTCTTTTCTTATTCCTTATGTTCTAACCCTAGTTTTCTAGCTTATATAAGCTTAGACAAACTTAGGGAACCTTAGCTATGCATTTACAACCTTTAAATCAGATTTAAAACAAAAGCTAGATTAAATTCCCGTGAGTTAAATATAAAATTTCACGCATAAGTAATCGACACTTTAGTTACCCCGACCGATAATAGCAGTTCATCTAATGACCTGATGATGGTTAATATGCTGATCGATAGTGGTTAATATGTTTTCCGACACCGGTTACTATGTAAACCAACCACATGTAATTCATGCTTATTGTGAAGAAATATAGCTTCACAACCTAACATGGGTTGTACAAGGGTAGAACACCACGTAGTATATGTCGGGTGACACTGCGAAGGTGCCCATAGCGTGAGATGGGTTCATTCTTAGTTAAATTATTTACATTCAAAAGGTAATATTAGCCGGATTAGGGAAAAGAAGGATAAACTCATAAAGGACTCAGACGAAGGAAAAAAACTAGCTTAGGAAAAGATGTTGTATTCCTAAACCTAAATGGTTGTGAACAACGGACCCTCCTTGGCTCAAAATTGGTTTTTACCAAAGGACTTGTCCAAAGTGCCACCATTGCATGGTTTTCACTATTAGATGCACCCGCTTATTTATCTTTTATCTTTTTCTATTTTTATGTTTTTTCTTTTCTCGATATTTTAGAGACTCCATTCTCAAGCATAACAACACTTAAGATGCATTAAATTCATGGGTTCTTGAAGCTCATGACCATCTGCATAGGCTAGCTTATAGGCATCTAAACCAAACTTGGGAACCAAAACATATGGTGCTAGCCAATTGGGTTCAAATTTCCCTTTATTTTCACAGTCCTCATTGGTGTTCTTCTAATTCTCTTTCAACACCAAATATCCTACCTCAAATTGACGAGGTATGAATCTTTTACTATAGCTTCGCCGAACTCAATTCTGATACACTTTAAGTTGATTAAGAGTGTGAAGTCTTTTCTCATCTAATAGCTCCAACTCTACCAGTTGAGCTACTTTGTAGTCTTCCTCTTCATTAAGGTAGTCCCTTAGCTTGATACACAAATAAAGGATCTCGATCTCTAGAGGCAGTATGAATTTAGTGCCAAATACTAAGGAGTATTGAGTTGCACCTGTGTGGGGTACGTATAGAAGTTCTGAATGCCCAAAGCGCAGGGTGAATTTGTAAATGCTAGTCATGGCATATCTTATTCACCATCTTCTTCATGATGTGAATTAGGGTTTTCTTGGAAGCCTCGACTTTCCCATTACCTTGAGGGTAATAGGGGTTGAGAACTTAAGGGATATTTAAAAGTGTTTAGAGAGTGATTTCATTGTTTTATTCTTAAATGTTTTACCATTATCGGTGATAATAGAAAAAGGGATACCACTAGTGTTTTTTTAGTGGAAAATATTCGTAATATGATGAATATTCCATTTTTGAAAAATTTGAAAAAGGTGAATGTTTTAAAAGCGCGGGTCAGTGACTTGTTCACCTAAAAATTATAGTTTAATTTTTTTAGGGTCGACTTTACCTACCCTTGAAAATATCCCCTATATAATCCTAGATTATTCGCTAGGTAGAACACTACTAGCTCACTCATACCACCTGGGGGCATATCTATTATCAAGTACAATAAACTTGCGAAGTAACAGAGGCCGGTAAATGAAGGAGAGTTTGTTGATGCACGACAGGAGGGAAGAGGTTACAAACGTGTGACATAGAGTTTTTTGATGCGTGACAAGGAGAGTTTGTTGACACATAACGCGGGAGGGCAAAGGCTACGGGGACGTGCAATGAGAGAATTTTTTGACGCGTGATAAGGATAGTTTTTGATGTGCGATAAGGAGAGTTTGTTGACGTGTGATAGGAGGGTAGAGGCTGCAGATGCATGACAAGGAGAGTTTGTTGACATGTGACAAGGATAGTTTGTTGACATGTGACATGAGGGTGAAGGATGTAGATGCATGACAAAATATTTACTGTCATGTGATAAAAAAATTATTGTTACGCGATAGCAAACATCCGTCACGTGTCGTAAAGGTTGTTGTTGTGTGTAACAACAACTCCACGACGCATGACAGGAGGTTTTTGTCGCGTGATAATAATTTTTTTTTCGCATGATAGTAAATATCTTGTCGCGTGTCTCGTATTATTTCTGTCACATGACTTGAAAATGAAAGCTTATTTTAGGCAAAAATTTGCATACAAACCCCAAAAACATTTCCTTTCCAACGAACCAGTTATGGGGATATTCACCAGGGATTTTCCACCTTTGATTTATGAGAGGTATCTTAAAATGAACCCTAAATACCACATCAACAAATGATATAGATCATGATAAATTTAGAGATTTGGGCACCTTCAACATAGGTGAGAGGAATAACCTCTACCCACTTCATAAAATACCCAGTTGTAGTAATGATGAATTTATGATCGTCTGAAGAGACATGGTTAAGTTTTCCTATTAGATAGAGACCCCAGTTTGAGAATGTCCAAGGGGTTATGAAATTCTACAAGGATTGTGACAACGCATGTATCAAGTTTACGTACTTTTGATAATCCACGCATTTCTTCACATAGTTACAATAGTCATGCTCCATGGTAGGCCAATAATAGCATACTATAAGAATTTTCTTTGCAAGGATGATCCCATTAGTATGAGCCCCGCAAATGCCTTTGTGCACCTCTTTGATTACTTAGATAGATTCATCCGAACTTAAACATCACAATAGATTCCCGTCATAGCCTCGGTGGAAGAGGGTGCCCCAAGTAGGGTATAGCGGGCTATACTGGATAAGGGTGCATTTTTCAGCATGGGAAATGTTAGTGGGAAATGTTCCATCATGAAGGTAATTAAAGATTTCAACATACCACGGTGAAAAGGGACCAAAAACCTCGCACACCAAACATGAGTCTGGTATGTCATATGTTGATGTTCTTATATTTTCAATGAAGATTGGCATATCAATGTTCCCTGGAGGAATTCTTAACATAGATCCTATCGTAGCTATGACATCTTCTACTATTTACTTGGGCTCTTGTTATCTACTCAAATGTTATCTTCTCAAAGAACTCTTTCAAGGAATCAACCATTCTTTTATATGGAAGCAGCATTTTCATCCTTGACCTTATATTCATCTATGACCTATTTGATAATAAGAATTAAATCACCAATGCATTTAACTCATTTGATATCCCACTTAATGGCTAGATTCATCCCTACGATGAGAGATTCATACTCGCTATATTATTCATGCAGGGGAACCTAAGTCGAAATGCTTGGGGAATCAAGTCTCCCATAGGAGTAATTAACACAACTTCAACACTGAACCATGAAAGGTAAAGGAGCCATCAAAGTATAGTTTCCAAATGATAGATTCTTCAAGGTACATGATGGATGCATCTGGTAGCTCCAGACTTAAGGGTTCGATACTTGGTAGTGGAGCTTCTACTAGCTGATCTGCTAAGACTTGTCCCTTTACTAAATTTTGATGCACATACTCAATGTCGAATTCACTTAACAAGATGATCCAATTAGCCATCTTGCATGTGAGTGCAGGTTTTGACAATAAGTATTTTAGTGGATCGACCTTTGAAATAAGCTTGAATTTATTATTGAGCAAATAATGGCATAGCTTCTGAAAAGAAAACACTACGACTAGGAAATCCTTTTCGATCTGTAGATAGTTTAGCTCATATGTTATCAATGTTTTTCTCAAGTAGTATACAACCTTTTCTCTATGCTCTTGGTCACACTAGGCCAACAATTCCACAATCACAAAATGTGTAGTAGAGATGTAAAGAAACAAGGGTTCTCTTGCCGTAGATGACATGAGAATGGGGGTTTATCTAAGTATTATTTCAAGTAAAGAAAATTATTGTTATTTTTCTGGCCCTGGGTGAAATTAACACCCTTATTAAGAAGATGTGTGAATGTATGACACTTTTCTCGCTAGTGTGAAATGAACCTTTGATGGTCTAAATTTTCCTTGTAAGCTACACATTTTTCTAATATTCGAGGAGGAGGCATCTCTATGATGGCCGTGACCTTTACGGGCCCACCTCTAATCCTCTCCTTGACACAATGAATCCTAGTAATTTCCC
The DNA here is from genome assembly GCA_018340775.1 of Taxus wallichiana var. yunnanensis. NCBI lineage: Eukaryota > Viridiplantae > Streptophyta > Pinopsida > Cupressales > Taxaceae > Taxus > Taxus wallichiana. Next base: position 313,720,978 of record CM031236.1, read on the forward strand.
AGATAGCACATTGAAGTTAGACTTCTTTAGGTTAAGGTGGACTTTGTAGTCGCTTAGAACTGAAACAAATGCCATATAATATTTGGGTGCTCAACCCGAGTTCTAAATTTATCTAGTATATCATCTACGTAATCTTCCATGATGTCTCTTACCATGTTATGAAAGATTACAGTCATTTCCTCTTGATATGTAGCGCCTGCATTCTTAAGACCGAAGGGCATAACTTGGTAATAGAACGTTCCCCATGGGGTTGTGAAAGTTGTCTTGTGTTAATCTTCCTTTGCAATATTTATTTGATTATAACCTAAGAAGCCATCCATGAATGATAACATCTCATAACCAATAGTAGAATTAACGATCATGTCAATGTTAGGGAGAGGAAATTCATCCTTAGGACAAGCTTTGTTAATATCTCTAAAATCAGTACACACTCTGATACCGAATGGATTTTTTTGAACTGGTACCACATTAGAAATCCACTATGAGTAGTTGATAGGCCTGATGAAGCCTACTTCTAATAACTTTTCTAGCTCGAATTTACTAGTAAGGTGATGCGAGGATGCATCTTCCGGAGATTTTGTTTGATGGGCTTGGCATCTGGGTGTAAAACAAGGTTGTGTACCACTAATGCAGGATCAAGTCCTGACATGTTGACATAAGACCAAGTAAAGATGTCTGCATACTCTCTCAAGAGTCCTATGAATGTTTTATGTTCTTTGGCTAAGAGTGAAGCTCCCAACTTAACTATCCTCGGCAGCTCCTCTATGTCGATGTTAACATCTATTGTATCTTCCACTAGTAGCTTTGAATCATCCCCCATACGTGTAGGATTGGGAGGGAGATTGAGATCCTCCTCTACAAAAAGTGGTTCAGGGAGGTGATCATCATCTTTATATGGGTACACTATTTTTTCCATATGTTGTTCTACTTGTTTGTCCACAAGCACCTCAAAGAGGTTTTTGCTATAGGACTTCCCCTTTTATTTCCGCAAGGCTTTTCTTTGGAACTCTTTCCCTTTCTCACTTTTTTACTTAAGTGTCTGCATAACTCTACTTCCTCTCTGAAGTATGCACATGCATTAAGCTGAATGGAGAACCCCTTTTTGTGATCATTTCTTAGAATTTTATTTATGATGCCTAAGATTTCACCAATAACCTAATCATTTTGAAACACGTCAATAGAAACATGTTGTTTTTGATCCCAATTCACCAGTGATGGGTAGATGAGATTTAATGTTTGATTGATAGGGGATACGATGGGTGTAACATGGGTTATGGTAAGGATAGCCATGTTAGAGAATAGGTTTGTAGAGGTGAGGTCTTCGTAAAGACTACACCAGGGAATATGTTTCACTTTAATTTCCATAAAAAATATCCTCACTCTTAATAAATGTACACATTATCTAAAGGGAGAGATTCATGAAAATGGATGCCAATACCCAATTTACCTAGTATGTGACAAGGTATTGAAAGAGCATCTAACGGACCTTGTTCTTGGTAGCCATAACCATGTCCTTGGTATCTCATAGTAAGCATGATTATGTTAGGAATTACATACCTAGTTAACTCAGTAACACAACCATTTCATCTTCTTGAGGATGAAATATAATGTTGTATAGGATTCTTTCATCTTCTAGCAAGCCGCCTGAAGTGAAATTGTCAAAAGGGTGATTCTCCCTTGATCTTTGGAATTCGTAGCATGGTCTACCATGTGCTTGGGTTAATAGCGGAATGTTTTGAACCATAAGGGCTTGTTGAAGATTATACTCTCCATAATCATTGTTTATGACCTTCATCTCCCATGTAGCAAAAGGAGATTCCGATGTAGATGCACCATTGTCACACGGGAGTCGGGGTGTTTAGATCCACTTGTGTAGTGAGGACCTCTGACGAACATGAACAAAAATATCCATAGAGGGACACTCGTAGATGGTAGGAAAGTATCCCGATAATGCTCTACGGTGAGAAAATGGTTAGGGACCCGTACGTCCTAAAGCGACAGGTGAGCGTGGGAATCAACACGTGACTCTTCCGCGTGCACTCCGACCTCCCGAGGTCGCCGAGACAGCCGGTGGGGGTAGAATGCGCAGACAAACTAGTCAGGCAATCTAATGTCTTGGACACGCACTAATGGTATTTGCGAATCTAAGGCAAAGAAGGCCCTTCTAACTTGGACTGGTGTGATAGATCGATCAGCGAGGATGACTGCTCGAAGGCTCCAATCAATATCGAGCTCTGGCGTGATTCGATCTATGGGTTGTGGGATGCGTGGAAAATGACCCGGGATGGTTTCGTGTATTTCTCCTGATAGGGTCATATGGTAAATATGGTCGATTCTATGGACGATTCTCTGGCCTAGTCCAAAATTCTTTAGCTTTGTTAGCTGTTGTGTCTAGTAGGGATAATTGTTGAATGATGAGAGGTGGAATCGGAGTAGACTGAAATACTAATGTACGAAGGCCAGTGTTTATATCTAGCTGACTTGTGGGTTCGTTGGGCTGTGGGATCTGGGGATCACAACCATAGACTCTTGGTTGTTGCGGTCCCGTTATGGTCATACGGGAGATCAAGTTCTGATCCCTAGCATCCAGTAGTCGTAAGCCTTTTCAGCTTCTACGTTTAGAATCAGCAATTGTGCGATTTTCTCAGAATACCTCACAGGTGTTCTAGCGACTTGGATTCTTAAGCTGGTATCTATATCTACTAGGGTGTCTCCAGCGTCTGGCTGTGGAACTAAAGGATCGCACCCGAATATTTGTTCTCTTTCAAATCCTTCTACAGTCATGCGGATGTTTTCTAGGATAACTTTGTAGTTTGGCTGATTTGACCAAAACAGATGTGCTTTGGTCGTCTTCGATATTTAACCCTCTCAACCGTGACTGATCTGGTTGGAAGTCTCGTTGTTGTTTGGAAGACTTGATCCTAAGGTTTTGGTCAATATCGTTATTGCCACTACGGTATTGGGTCAGGCACAATTGGCTCGAAAATGTATTCCCTGGGCTCCCTGGGTCCCGTAATTGTCATGCAAAAGCGGAAATGAGACAAACTATAATAAAGTAAAAACTAAGTGTACTTCTAACATATATGATTTCTTTTTTTGTATTTTCTGGCAATTTATAAGAAAGCAGCTATTTAAAATATTTAGAATTGATAACTAAACTAACAACGTAAAACAAACAAAATAGCCGAGTGTAGCTATTTGTCTGTGCAATTTCGTATATCTATTCTAAACAACGAAATAACTAATCTATCTACAAGATTCTTCGATCCTACCTCAGAAGTGAGGAATGAATCATAGTTTCTCAGAAACTATCAATCCCCACAACTTCCCTGGCAATATCGAGAATGGAAATAACTTAAATAAAGCGATTAACTACTTTATTTGATAAGTTCTAACTAAAACTTTGAAAGATGGAACCTGGATTTCGCAGAACAGTGGCGAATCCGACGGTGTGTGTGTTCTTGTCCCCTCAGTATGATCTCCACGTTCTTTGTGCTCACGTGAATCCAGAAAAGCGTGGAATGCTTGCATCAACAGGAATAAGTATTTGGATCAATGGACAGCCTTTGGAATGCAGACAGAATAGAGTGCGGATAGGAGAGGGATGGCGCAAGAGTACAGAGCTTGGCCTATACAATTCCTAGCGGGGTCTACTGCGAATCGTGCAACAAAAGTATCCAGAACCTGAAACTAGTCTGTATGAAGAGCAAAACCTGCAACTTCAATGGCTGCCTTAGACTATTCTACTCCAAAACAGTAATACTGTTTGCACAAGTTGGATCTGTGGCTTACCAACAGTAACACAAAGCTAAAACAAACCTGTAACAACCTATGCTACCAATCTTAAGCAAGCTAAAAGACCATAGCACTGAAACATGAAAATTGGAGTTAAAATGGTGGCTCAAATAATGTTTGCACTTGCACAAGTTGGATATGTGGCTTACCAGCTGCAACACAATACTAGCCAAAGCACTCAATGAGAAATCTAAGAATTCTAAGCAAAAGAAAACTAGATCTACTGCAACAAGAAATTCAAAACAAACTTTGGAGCAAAATTCAGAGCTAAATTCAGGGGCCATTTGCATGTGCACAAACCATGCATTTATAGGAATCCAAACATGCAGAGATCAAATCCAAACTGAACTCCTAAACATTAAAAAAAGAAAACGCTATTCCGGGGACCAAAAACATAAATGCGTGCTCAAGTCGGCAAGAAAAGCTGGTAAAGCGTTGATATTTCACGCGGGTCGCGTCAAAAGAACGTTCTGGAAAACGCGCACAGGACCGCCGCCGCCAGTATCGGGCGCGGCAGTGACCGCCTCCCTGATCAGGGCGGCGGTCACGAGACCGCCTCCCCGCAGGGCGGCGGTTTCGTCACTGAAGGTCAAAAAGGCCAAGGAAAGAGGAAAGAAAGGGAAAAACAAAGGGCACGGGGGCAAAGCGAGGCATGCGGGATGTTAACGCATACTCCGAGGGCTTTTCCGGATCCCGAACACCTTGCGAGGAGACTCAGATCATCATTGGGGAACTTATTACACCGTCCGCAAAGACAAGACCTTACAATTTTGGGTACGTCATGGGACCCCCTTGTATAATAAGTGTTTGTCCTTCATACTGTAATTTTAGACATTGATGATACATTGATGGTACAACTGCATGGCATGAATCCATGGGTGAATGAGCAAGATGTTGTAATGGAGCTCTAGGTCTAAGACATGGAACTTTGTATCATGGGTTATAGGACCAAATTCTAAGGAGAAAGTGATTGTTCCAGATGATTGTCTTTCTTCATTATCATACGCCTTTATGGTGATGACCTTTGTCATTAAATTAGCTTCTGTGCCACCTAGTTGATGATCTAGTTTAAGAGTACAAATGTTAAGACCCAATTTGTCATCCATAAGAAATCTCTTGACCTTCTTACACTTGATTATTACCTCAATATTTAAGGGTAGGTTATGGGAGGGATTTCCAGTTAAGGCTTCTACTTGGAATGAAGGTTATGTGTCTTGTGGGATCAATTTGCACTACCATGGCTTGTAAATGTGTAGGGTCAACATCAATAAATACTCCCGATCCTTGTAATTTTTGTAAATTGTATCTTTATGAATGTTAGAAATATTTAGAGGGTCTAAAATTGAAATCTTAGCTTTAGTCTTCTCTAGTTGATCTAACACATCATAATGATTCTCTTGAGGGGGAGGGGGAGTAGGTTCGAAATTTATAACAAGGTGATATCATCATGTTTCCATGACACACTCTCTTGTTTTAATTATAATTATAATGATTTACGCAACGAGTGAGTCAACACAACCTATCAAGGAATCAAAATGGTCTTTGTTTGACATATAGTTAGCATTCTTATTTTGAGACGATTGTCCTTGATCCAAATTTTTCCTTTCTTCATGATTGGGAAAAGGATATTTAAAGATCCCTAATCTTTCATTTGGAGATTTTGCATGGCAACGAAGCCTACTTCAATATTGCCACTACTATCGATTAGGTCTTGAATATAGTTTTTTAATCTTAAACAATTGTCATTTTTATGACCCTTTACGCGGTGAAACCACAAAATTTTCTCCCTAAACCATGATGGTTTAGGTGCATTATCCCCATAGGGTTGTGTTTTAGGGTACTTTACCATGTTTATGGCCTCTAACTATTTTAGTATGGATAATATGGATTTAGATAGAGGGGTAAAAGTACGTCATTTATACTCAGTAGGTGGTTTTCCTTTGCAAGTTTAAAGGGTGTGTGGTTTTGAACGACTTGTACTCACTTAGAGTCTAATATCCCATCATAAATGAAATTTTTGTTTTTATTATGAACAAACTTTGGTTTTTCTTTAGACTTGGAATCATTTTGATCGTGAGAGAAAGGTTTTAGAGTCCCCCTAGCTAGCAATCCTTTTCCATTTGAATCCCTTTTCGATTACCTCTTTGAACATGTTGCCACAATGCATTTGTAGGTGGAATGTAATGTCTGGATGGAGGTTGGGAACAAATATTCCTATCAACTATTTTTCGGGTATGGAGAAAGGAAAGCGGCTAGCTAATCCTCTCCATCGTTGTAAAAATGCAGCAAAGTTTTTATTGTTTCTTTGTTTCGCATTGCAGAGATCCAACATGGTGACATCATTTTCTATATTAAAAGAGAAATTTCATACAAAAATTTCTGCTAGTTTTGGCCATGTTGATATGGATCCCTTAGGGATGTGTACAAACCATTCTAGCATTTGTTTTCCTAAATTTCATGGAAAAAGGTGCATAAGATAATTGTCGCTGAATTCCACCCTTGACATGCCATATAAAAATATTTAATATGGTCACAAGGGTCACCTTTTCCCTTATATTTGTCAAATTTTGGAAAATCAAAGTGTCTTGGGAAAGGTACCTATAACATGGATTTGTCAAATGGGTAGGGACATAACTCATTGAACCGATACTTCTTGTTATTGCTACTAGTTTGGCCCTCTTGTAATGCTTGAAGGGCATTCTTCATAGTAGACCATTCTTGGTGGAAGAGCTGGTCTTGTGTGGGTGGTGACGTAGGTCTATACAAAGGGTTAAGCCTAGGTGTATGCCCACCCCTATTCTCGAAAAAAATTCCTCATAAGGGTCTTTGTGTGTCTCTTATTGAGGAGTGTTTATTGGGAAATCATGAAATGAAGCCTTAGGTTTTTCCTTTGGTATGGCTTATTTCACAACTTTTGGTTGTTCCTTTTGTATATGCGAAGCCAAACTTGCCATTTGAAGAGTAAGAGCTTGGACTTGTTGTTCTAATGTAACCTCTTGAATGAGTATTTCATTACGATCTTCGTTAGGGGGAGGTTGTGCATGATGAACATGTTATTCATGGTCTTTGCAATGGATTTTAAGAGTAGGTAAATGATAGTCTTTGATTTTTTTGAAAGGTACTTCCTCATTATTTTTTAATGCAAAAATAGAGGCGTGACTTGAGTTTTATATGTCATATATATGGTGACAAGGACATTCCACTTCTTCTTCCCCTTGAACCATTGTGGAAGTAAGAGAAGGGTCCACCGTGGGAGGTAACTTAGCTCCTAGTTCCATAACATGCATAAGAACCTCATGTTTGTTTTGAAAAATTTAATCATCAAAATTGGTGGGAGGACGCTCTATATTCATATGAGGAGAATCTTCCTCTCCACCACTATGGTCAACCATGAGATTATCCTCTAAAAGAGGGTTGTCACCTCCAAATATATCAGTTCCTAATCTTTGGGATCCCATCCTCATAGTAGGCATACTCAAGATAGGAAATACAATGTGAAAAATTTCCACTAAGGTTTACTAAAAAGGGACCTTAGTCAAATTTTTGCAGCGTAATGACACTAAATTTCCAAAACAAGGTGACTATAGAATAGCCACAAAATTTATAGGTCAAGGAAACCATACGAACTAAGGAATAACGAAAAGTTACCCTAGCAAGGTAATATATGACACAAGTTTTCCTTAGAATAATACAATGACGTACAACACTCAAAATTTAGTTACATCAAATAGTTTATTGTCTAAGATTCACCTAGCATGTGGTTTGCAACCAAATAATGGCAACACAATATCACTAGTTAGTTCATTTTTTCAACAAAAAGGCCTAAATGATACGATAATGTTAACGTGATCTTCTAACAAGATATAATAAAAACTGTTTCTAAATACTAACAATGTCTAAAATTTGTACAATGGATGATGAAAATGTGATCGTGTAACAATGCTATTTGGATGCATAATCAAAATTTGCAAGAAAGTAAGATTTTAGTATCAAAATGGCATTATAAAGCGGTGTTAACAAAGTAACTTAAACACTCACAAAACTTAAGACAAAGCTAAGGTGTAAAAATACATCTAAGTCTATTAAGAAATTACTATGTGTGCGAACATCGTAACTTTACAATATAGAGATTTAGGCCTAATTTCAAAATGGAAACAAGATTTACATATCTCAATTGTATGGCTACAAGTGTAACAAATAAAAAGAAGAGAAGGATGAAATCACCTAACTATGATGATAATAAGTCTCAAATATGTTTCGTGAGACAAGGGGGCTTACTAGTTCATGAGTATGTACCATGCACACTTTAAACACTTACGCTCCGGAATTGCAACTTAGTCACACAAGTAGAATACAAAAGTGGCAGACACATGATATCTAGTGGTATCCGTATATGTTATTTCCTTTTTCTAAAAATGGGCAATAAGAAAAAAGGGTGTCGACCAAGTGGTGTTGAAATAAACTTGTTATTTTGGAAGAATTTTGCCTTGTCTTAGAACAAGTGAAAAACTAGGACAAAATGACACTAAGTAGATTTAGTGATGAAAATCACACAGTTTCAACCTTAAGATATTATTTCCCTTGTTCAAAAAACAAGAGTTTGAATCTAACAAATTTGTAACTTTGTGAGAGCTCTCAAGTATAACAACTAAGACAAAAACAATGGCTCCAAGCCGGTAAGCTTCCTAGGTGGTTCTCTCTCTAGGTGTCACAAGATATCTATGATAAGATCAATTTACCAAGGTTTCCCAAGGAGTATCTCAGCTTTAATTTACCCCCTTCAGTATAATGAGCACCAAAGTGTGTTTAATTATACTTTCACTGGGGTTGTAATATAGATATCTTTGACTCTAATCTCACCAAGGTGTACTAGACAAGTCGGTAGTGTGGAGCACTTTCTTGTTTCTTTCACAAGGTTCCCTCTTGCGTGAACTACTTTAGGTTCCTAGGATCACCCTAATATTTGTAGCTTAAGGCTTATGCCAAAGGGGTTATTTCCTAGTTAAGCGGACAAGCCATAGCTCTTAACCAAAACTTGCAATACGATGTTTTTAATGGCGTGTTGGTATATTTTTATCTTTTAGAATAAGTAATTTGGTTTATACCACCAATGGCAACCTCCAACACACGTGAATGTTATATTTTGGTTTGAAGAGATCCCTTCTTTATTTGACAAGTGTTTTAGGTCCTTCAAACAAATGATTAGTAGTTCAAAAAGGTTCACAATATCATAGAAAGAGGATTAAGTGTTGTTTTTGTTTCTCAAGATCACACTAGGTGCAAGAGAAGAGCATACACAAAAAATAATCCAACTAAATAGAAATGCAAAGCTTGTAAATCAACTAACTACCATAAAAATTTGCAAAGTAAGGTTTATTCCCAATTAATCCAAGTGCTTCTTAATGAAAGACTAAAATTTCTTTTGGTTCCCAAGATCACACTAGGTGCAAGGGAAGAGCATACAAAAATTTTAGCCTTGATTCTTTATTAAGTGAAAAAGCTCTTAAACTAAAAGGTAAAACATATCAATGAATGACGATTTTTCTTACTTACTCTAAAATAGAAAAAAGTGGTCTAGAAGTGCTTTTGATTCCCAAGATCACACTAAGTGCAAGGGAAGAGCATACACACCCTATTCCAAACTCAAATAAAGCATGAAAAATCACTTATCAAACCCTAAGTCAATTTTAACAAAGATTACTTATCAAACCCTAAGTAAAATTTGTTAGGAACATGGCTCTAAAATCAGTAAATTGACAAAAAAACAACTAAAAACCTCTGAAAAGTAACGTAAATCCTAAAAACCAAAAATGGAAAATTTTAGTTTGCAGGAAAAATTTATATGGACAAACCCGCACACCCTTGTGATGTATGCATGCCTATTTCAATGCCTCGCGCGCCCCTATTGACATGTGCACACCCCTTTGCAAAAATGAATTACAACTAAAAATAAGGGCTACGTGTGTACTTCTAGAGAGAAGTGGATGCACGCTCCTATGAATGCTTGTGTACCCTTGTGAGTGTATACGTGCCTATTTTAATGCTTGCACACCCCAGCTTGATTTGTGCGTGCCCCTTTTCTAGAAGTGGTTAAAATGTGAGTTTTGACAAGAATTTCTTCAAAAAGATCAAATCTTTGGTATTTTGAGGCAATTTGGACAAGGCTTCACCTCCTTATATCCTGCAAGGAAAATGGAAACACAACTTCTACCACTAATCTAGTTGAAACAAAAATTAAATTTACAAAGCTTTGAAAACTACTCTAAAAATTTGAAATCAATCTAAAAATCTTGAGAAACTAATCTAAAAAGCTTAAAATTAATGTAGAAAGCTTGAAATTAAGCTAGAAAACTTGAAATTAATCTAAGGCACTTGAAACTAATATAAGAACTTTGAAATGAAAAAATTGAAACTAATTTAAAAAGCTTTAAAAATTGAATGCAATGGGGTATGGTTCGACCGGGTGTGCCAAATGATAACACCCCAAAATTTTAGCACAAATTAGCTAGTTTAAAGCAAGACTAACACCACATAGTCTAAAGCTAATTGCAAAATCTAAGGAATGAAACATCAAAGATCAAAGCTTAATAGCATAACAATGGAGATCAAATGAAGCTAACATATAATATCTAAGCATGCTTACTAAACAATAGACCTAAATAGATCTAAGAAGCAATCAAATTGGGAATGGTTGCTACTCCACAAATGGTGAGAATATCTCTCCAACACAAGACTACAATGTCATGTTGAATACCCTCCTACTAACCATAATGAAGGCTTTAGGAAAATATGAGCATGTGGATCCTTTAAGGATTTTAGGATCTTTAACATATGTATTATATGAGGCTACTAATAAAAGCATGGTGTAAAATTGGAAGGTAGTACTTAGTCTTATTTATAGTTTTTCCTTTGAGGAAAAATTGCATCTTGGTGCATGTGGGACTAAAAGTACAAAGAATATTTAGAATTACTAATCATGATTAAGCTTTTCTAATCATAATTAGTGAATTACCAAGTGATTAAGAGGTGTGGAGCCTTAATCAACCACTTAGGGTCAACTAGGAGGCTAGGATAAGCTTTTGAAGCTTGTTGAGATGTTTTGGAGGAAAGTGGGGTGATTTTGAGTGGTCATAAGAGGGGTTTGAGCCAATATTAGGGCATATTGACCAAATCAAGGGCAAAATAGGCTTAATTAGCTAATAACACTAATTGTTTCCCAGAAGAGGATAACAACTTACGATTTGATGTCGATTGGCATCCTGAATGTGGAAAAGGGTGGATAATCAACAAAGCATCGTTAATTAACCAAAATAGAGGGAAAGTGTTAGTTAATTAGCAGAAATCACTAATTGTAACGGAATTGGCAAGAATGAGAGTGATTTGCGTGCATTTTGGCAATAAGATTGCAAAAGTGGAATTTAGGTGCCTATAACTACAATCTATGAAAGCAACACTCACAATACTTCAAGAAAGAAATGGGGGAAATATAAAAAGGAATCAATACGAAGAGCTACGCCTCATCCATATGATAAAGATACGTTGCTTCAAACCTTTCTTAAGAAATTTGATATGCCAAAATTTGATAAGTATAGAGGGAAAGGTGATCCATGGGATCATGTGAAATATTTTTACATGGTATGCCAATAAGTTGCATACAGTGACAATTACCTCATACGACTCTTTCCAAAACATCTAGGAGGAAAATCCTTAGAATAGTTTACTTGCTTACCTCGTGGGTCTATCTTCACATGGACCGACCTAGTAGAAATATTTGTGCAACTTTTGTCATATAATATGGAAAATGAAATAACCATGGAAGACTTGTGTAACACTAGACAACATCCAAATGAAACCTTTGCAAGTTTCCTACAAAGATGGGGGCTAGCTAGTCACTTCCCTTGCTCATTTCCTGAAAAACAACTTGTTAGCATCTTTATACCAAATCTAAATCTGGACATCGCCTTTCATTTACAAATGCATTGTGTTCAGAGTTTCAAAGAGGTCATCGAGAAGGGCATACAAATATAAAAGGCCCTCATTGCAAAAGGGACAATCAAATCATCATCCAAAGATAATCAACCTACTAAACCTACAGACAAGCCAAAGATCATCAACAAAAACAAGAATGTGGTAGGAGATGGAATCATGGATTTCAAACATATATAAGCATTCCAAGTTGGTCAACCTTTTAAATTGACCAAAGGGTCGATCCAACCACCTATCAAATGCAGAACATTCACTCCTCTTATGGACTCTTTATCACAATTTTGAAACAATTAGATGTAATCCACATGGTGACATATCCTACAATGCAACCCTTTGACAAAAATGCTCCTAAACCTTCATGGTACAAAGAGCATGAATATTGTGACTTCCATCATGTCAAGGGACATAAGACATAAAAATGCTTAAGACTTCACCACTATATCCAAGATCTTATCGATAGTGGGGACATAGAAGTAGATTCACTAGAATCAAATCAAACAACCAATCAAAATATGGGAATATTCAAGGAACCATTCCCAAAGCATGGTAAACCAAGTGAGAAAAATCCAGATCAGGGAGAGTCATCCCAAAGCTACAAAGCCGTAAACTATCTGTATACCAAAAGTGATAACAATCATTATGACTCACTCATTGGATGTGTTCACTCTTCTGATGAGCATGTGAATACCATTAGGATCAAGGGAAAATATTGTGTTGTGGTAATAAGGTGCGCTCGTCTCACGGTCTCAGAACCTCCTTTGTCTACCCCTCAGGATGGTCAATACAATATCCTAGAGAAACTTGAGAAGATGTTTGCTAAGATTTCAATCTTAGATCTTCTCAAGATATCAAACGTACATAAAGACATCCTATACAAAACAATCCAGGGGTTAGGAATGTTAATGGAAGTAGATCCTTCACACCTACAAGCTATGCTTGAAAACATTGCACCTAACAAACACATTACTTTTAACCACAAGGAAATCCCTAATGAAGATCATACACATAACCTTCCTCTTTATATAGAAGTATTTATTACTCGCCGAAAGATAAAGAGGTGCTTGTGGACAACAGTTCAGATTGAACATATGCACATTGAAAATAATCAAATAGTGGGACACACAGAGGAAGATCTAGTCCCACATTATCACCATAACTGCATACGAAAACATGAAGTGGGAGTCAAATAGAACAATAACACTTCCAATGGAGGTAGGGTATACTTGCCACAACATGAAGTTTCATGTCTTAGATTTGGAAATTTCATAAAATGTGCTTCTTGTCCACCCATGGATCCATGCCATGCAGACCATACCATAAAAATTTCATCAATGCAATAAATTGAAGTGTGAGGGACACACTTTTACCATTCAAGGTGATCTAGAACCCTTCACTCACTACAAAGATCTCAAAATTTTTTTGTGTAGGGGTACATATACATGTCCCTCCACTGATATTGCTATTCCCCTTCAATCAGAAGCTCTTGAATCATGGGTAGATTCAGAATCCCTAAGTTATTGTGCTCATGAGGCTTCTACATCTACCTCTCCCTTTGATTCATGGGAGATGAAAATCCTTGAGTATGGTTGTGGAGAATACAATGTTCAACATGATCTTTGGTTTCAGATCTATCTTTGTCACCAAAAACAAGAGGTAGACCCAATTATCACTTCAAACGACCTAGAGATGAATAGACTATTGGGACATTCTTACCTGGTGGACTACTTGTAGAAGAGAAATTGCTGGACCCACCTACAACTTGGGTCCCCGAAGACACTAAGCCTACCTACTATGAAATTCTAGAATACACAAAGTCTAGTAGAATGATGTATTCCATGGGATATAAAGGACTTAGATGTGGAAAGTTTGAACAAGGAGCAAGGGAACCAGTCCCACTTCCACATTTCAAAATTGAAAGATATGGTATTGGTATTCATCCATATGGGTCACACCCCATGGATCAAGATGCTACCTGCTCGAATGCGAGGATAGCTCTATTTATTTGGATAGTGACATAGATTCCCATTCTATCCAATATAAGGATCTTTCCTCCACAAACCTTTTCATGGATACTCTTGTTGATTGGGACCAACAATGTCATGTTCCATTAGACCTCTTTGAGAATGACAAGGCTATTACAGAATTTATGGGTATACATGATACCATTCCTATTAGAGATCATAAGAAAGGTTTATTCATTGACCTAAATACCTACACATACTTCGATGAGGAAGTAGAGCTTCGTGGTCAAAAAATTTAAGAAAAAGTGAGGGCAAAAGTTTCAAATAAAATACTTGGCAAAAACATAAGTCCAAGTCACATAGTGAAAACCTCTTTGAGGCTAGCGGACCAAAAAATAAAAAAATAAATGGACAAAATAAGTGACCACACTAAGGGTGAAAATCTCATAGAGATGCCATGAGAATCAGATCTTAACCTTTCTCCCAATCATATGCATATGGAGGATATGTCAAAAATTCTGGTAGAAGAAACTATTGATGTAAATATCAAAACAAAAGAACAACCAAAGATAGTCAAGATGGGAGCTTGATTTCAACACAAGAGAAAAAGACGTTCACCTTGCTTCTTAGAGAATTTGTGGATATATTTGCATGGTCTTATAAAGATATGCCAAGATTAGATCCAACTTTGGTGGTGCACAACTTAGTTGTGCATGCAGACGCAAAGCCTATTAAACAAAAGCTAAGGAAAATGCATCCACGGGTGGCCCTTTTAGTTAAAGAGGAGTTAGAGAGACTATTAGTAGTAGGGTTCATCAGATCCATTGACTACTCTGAGTGGATATCAAACATAGTTCGGCACAAAAGAAGCCTGTTGGAATCAAAATTTACACAGAATTTTGAGACATCAACAAGGCATGTCCAAAAGATGATTTTCCCTTACGACATTGACACGAGTATCAATTCGACTTTAGGATATGAAATGCTATCTCTTATGGATGGATTTTTAGGCTACAACTAAATCAAGATAGCGGAGGAATTTCAGCATAAGATGGCATTTAAAATCCTTGGGGAACATTATGTTATTAGATAATGCCCTTTGGCCTCAAAAATGCCAGTATAAGCAACTTATCGAAGGGAAATGATCATAATATTCCATGAGATGCTTCACGCATCATGGAGGACTACGTGGATGATATCTTAGAGAAATATAAGACAAGAGAAGACCATCTTAAAGTATTGACGCATATCTTTGAGTGTCTCCGAGAATATAAGGTTAGACTAAATTTAAAGAAGTGTGTCTTTGGGGTATTATCAGGAAAGCTATTGGGATTTATTGTATCAAGAAGAGGGATTGCAGTAGAATCAGCCAAAGTAATTGCTATTACTGAAATTCCTCCTCCCAAGAACATCAAACAGATGCAAATTCTGCAAGGGAAAATACAATCCATGCACCAATTTATCTCATAGCTTGTCAAAAAATTTCATTCCTTCACCCATATACTTATGAAAGATTTTGTATTTGTTTAGGGACCAGAGCAGTAGAAGGCCTTTGCCTTGCTCAAACAGGACTTAGAAAACTAGCTAGTGCTCATGCCTCTAATCTTAGGTGAACCAAATTTTCTTTACATATCTACAACCTAATTTTCTATTAGTGCTTTGATTGCTCAGTAATACCTAAGCCAAAACGAAAAAAGTAGTATACTATCTTAGCCATACCCTAATTTCATATGAGCTCAAATATCCCCAAATCAAAAAATCTTGTTTGGCCGTAGTTTTTACCTTCCAAAAACTTTTCCATTACCTATTGAATAACAAAACCAAGATTATATCCAAGGTTGACCCGCTCAAATACCTATTGTCAAAACCCTCCCTTATTGGTAGGATGGATAATTGGATCATCCTACTTAGTGAATTTGACATTGAGTATGTACACAAAAATTCAATCAAAGGACAGTGCTCGCCGACCAAAAGGCGAAGCACCCTTACCTAGAATAGAGCCTGTGACTTTGGATCTACCCGATGCATCAGTGGTGTATATTGAAGAATCTATTATATGGCAAGTACATTTTTATAGATTGTTTACTTTCCATGTTTCAAAGGGGGTAGTGCTAATCACTCCTTTAGGAGACCCCATACCGCAAGCTTTCCATCTTGGCTTTCCTTACACAAATAACATTACAGAATATGAGGTGCTCATCATTGGGATGAAGTTGGCTATAAAATGGAATATCCACCACCTTAAGGTCATTGGTGACTCACAACTGATTATCAAGAAATTCAATGATGAGTACAAGGTCAAGGATGAAAACTCATCCCATATAAAAAGTTGGTGGAAAATCTGAAATAATATTTTGTGCGCATCACCTTTGAACAAATTCCAAGGGCACAAAACTAATCTACAAATGCAATGGAAATGGTGGGATCTCTATGATGTATATTATACTAGAAAATAATGGTATGCCATTTTTTGTTTAAAATCTACGTTAACCTGCATATGACATGCCATATTATTTCCTGGCATGTGAAGTTGTTGGTCCCCACTCCCCATGCTATAACTCTACTTTTAATTACCTCCAAAGTGGTAACTTTCCTCCCAACATTACCCATTCGAAAAACAAAGCCTTATCCACAAAATAGCCCATTACACCCTCTTAGGAGGCACACTTTATCGTTGTGGCTATGATGGGAATCTGTTGCATTGTTTAGATGTAATAGAGTCAATACAAGTGATCAAGGAGGTACATGAAGGAGTGTGCGGAGCCCATACAAATAAAATGGTATTAGCCAATAAGTTATTAAGAGTAGGCTATTACTGGCCTACTATGGAAATGGATTGCTGCAACTATGTAAGGAAGTGTGTCTTATGTTAGAAGTATGGGAATTTCATTCATACACCATTGCAACCTTTACAGCCAATCACAACACCATGGTCATTCTCTAAATGGGGATTAGAATTAATAGGGAAGCTCACCCCTACCTCATCTAATGGTCATACCCACATCATCACAACCACATAATACTTCACCAAGTGGGTGGAGGTTGTTCCGTTGACATATGTTATAGGTGCTCAGATATCAAAGTTCATCATGAATCACCTTATTTTCTGATATGGCATTCCTACTGCCATTATTACTGACAATGGAAAATATTTCAAGAACAAGATAGTAAAATATCTCTCTGTCATCACTTTCAGATAATACTAAAGTGGTCCACACCATATTACCCTCAAGGTAATGGGCAGGAAGAAGCCACTAATAAAACACTTGTTCGAATCATGGAAAATATGGTGAGTAAAACATGTCACAATTGGCATTTGTAAATTCACCCAGCACTCTAGGCTTATAGGACCTCCATTCGCACCCCTACTAGTGTGACACCCTACTCCCTAGTATTTGGAACTGAATCCATCATCCCATTGGAAATCAAGCTTCCTTCTCTAAGAATATCTCTTAGGAATTATCTAGATAAAGATGAGGATTATAGAGTGGCTAGATTGGTATAATTAGATCTCCTAGATGAAAAGCGCATCCGTAACCTCAACCATCTCAAGGTGTATCAAAACAGAGTATCATAGAACTACAACAAAAATATCATACCTCATCAGTTTGAGGTTGGAGATTTGGTAATGAAAGAGAACCAATTCAACACAAGGGAAGAAAGAGAGAAGAAAGGAAAGTTTGAACCTCATTGGTTAGGACCTTATGTCATTATGGCCAAATATGGGTCGAAGCATATAAGCTTGCCCATCTTGATGGAGATGAGCTCCATGAACCCATGAATGCCATGCACCTCAAGTGGTTCTATGCTTGAACATGGTGCAAAAATCATAAAAGAACAAAAAAGTAAAAAAATTATGAAAAATACAAAACAAAAAATCAAAAAAGGAGAAAAAGAAAAAGAGAAAACAGGTCATCCAAATGTGAAAACCATGTAATTGTGGCACTTTGGATAAGTCCCTTGGTGAAAACCAATTTCGACTCCTTGGGAGAATTCATTGTTCATAAGCATATTGCATCTAGGGGGTACTTTTACTTAGCCTAGGGCTAGTTCCGAACCTACATCGAGATTCTTTGTGAACTTATCCAGTTAAGCCTTGACCTAGTTGTTTCTCCTCTTGTAAATTAGTGAAGGTATTGCCTTTGTATATTCCCCATCTAATGCTGGGGGAACCTTCACACATTCAACTTCTTGTATATAACACGTGGCATCTGCCCTTGTATATTCCCATATAACATTGAGGAATCCACGTTTCTTGGTTTCTTGTACATAGCTTTGGAAAACCTTTGAAAATCACAAAAACATTCAAATATGTTGAAAATCGCAAAAACATTAAAATATGTTGAAAATCACAAAAACATTCAAATATGTTGAAAATTTTAAAAAATTCAAATATATGGAAAACCACAAAACATTTGCATAAAGCTTGAAAAAACCCAAAACAATAGAAAAGTAGAAAATACAAAAACAATAGAAAATTGTATCACAACACTCTCAAAAACAACACAAAACACATTGAAAACAGTATCACAAAAACATAGTTTCAGTTTACTTTCTTTGTTTCTTTGTTTTGTTTCTTGCTTTGCTTATTTGGTTGTGTGTACATTGTTTGTATAGTTTTTACTTGTACATTTGTATAGTGTGTTGCTTAAACATACCATTTTAGATTGATCTTTTCTTTCTTAGATTAGATTCATTCTTGTTTGTACATATGGGGCGTGTTTTAACATGCTTGTGAATAATTGTACATAGTTGTGATTTCTTGTGTTGCTTTAGTATCTGTAGTTTTGTTAAAATTTTTTTGTGCTTGTTTGTTTCTTGTACATTATTTTGTTATCACATCATCATATCTCCATCTATATCATCACATCTAACATCATCTATACATCATATATAAATAAAAATCTAAATTCTACATCATACATGTATGCTAAATCTAGTCATCACATATCGTATCATCAAAGGGGAAAGAGGGGTCGCAAATATCAAAATATATCCCCCCCGCACCAATATCATCATATCATCCCATACACTAATCTAGAAAATCACATGTCCAATACAATTGACATCATCTATGGATCTATCATAAAAATCAAACACATGTGATACATCATCAATATCCATCATGATACATACATAAGAAGTACAATCAAACAACATCATGATAAATCATCATCCATAACCATAATAGTCATCATGAATCATATAAATACATGGAAAATATAAATGTCCATATACATGTATATAATGTTTGTCTTAAGAGAATATACATCATCAATACAAAATCTACCATCAAGGGCATCAATAAAAAAGAAGCCTTCATAAGAGGCATACAATCCAAAATAATACATACATCGATCAAAATGAGCCTTCATAAGAGGTGTACATCCAAAAAGTATACATTAGTGCATATATGTAAAATGAGTCAAATCTGACTCGATCCCTCATGAGGACTGGGAGGCCTATGATCTCGAGGAGGGGGCATCACTTGTGTGCTTAGATATCCTTTCTATCGCCCTTTCCGGGGATCTTGTGGTCGCTATATGGATATTTCTCATGCCTCAAGCCTTGGTGGTCTACCCATCGACTGCTCGCTAAAGTTGGGTATCCTCTAATCCTCTAGAACAACCTTATAGTACCAAGCCTTGTAGTAGGAGGCCCTGTCATTGGCCGTAGCAAAGTTTATGAATACACATGGCACCATCGAGGCCCCATTTGTCTACCAGAATGAAGCCACCTTAGCTTGTACCCTTGCCAACTCGGCTGACCGCTAATATCTCAACTATCAATCGGTCCCTCTCTAATGTGACCTAATCTATCTCTATAGTAATAGTCTATGTTTGTGCTGGGACTACAAAGTAAAAATATCATAATCTATGTACTTTACACAACCAACTTTCGAATCGATAGAACTAGGTGGCCTCATCTCGCCACCTCCATAGCTAGCATGTTGTATGGCCACGGTCTCGCTCTGTAATAAGAACCCGTATCTCGAGACTAAGCTTGATCCCTTTCAATTGCCACTGAATTTGGATGACTATAGCCTACTATAACTACCGCTGTAATATAGGTACTGTCACTGATCTCCACCATCTCCATCCCCTCCACATCTTGACAGACTATGTGGTGGGCCAAGCGTAGGCCCCCGTTGTAAAAATGTTCATGGAGGAGGACTATATGGTGCTTTGTGTACTTCCACATGTTGTAGAGGAAAATGAATAACAACTCCTATGCCCACTCGGGTCATTTATACTGTCTCGAAAATGGGTACCTATCTTTGTCTTTGTCAGGGTAACGGTGGAGGATCGTATCCATTACCACCATCAAGCTCATCATCATCATCATCCTCATCATCGTCACACTCTACCGCAAGGGCTCATGCTCATCATCGGAAGGTGGCCTAACTCATGCATCCCATAAATCCTATGGAATAGTAAGCCGACATGGTAGAACTATCAGGTACCAAGCTCCATACTCAGCCATGATCCTAGGATCTCTGACCTATCTCATGGGTGCCCATACCAGTGGCACCATCCCATCAAAACTACCTCGGGCCCTATCGGGTTGAATGGTTGGGCCCATGTTGAATCTCTTAGCTGCCCCTGTATGTGTACCACATATCAGATTGGGTACATCCTTTGTAATGCCAAATTGTATCTAAAACCTATCCACCCTATAAAACTCCATGATGTAGCCTTAACTACCAACCAAGAAATGCTCAACCATGGCTTTGATGAGCTCAAGAGAATCATCTACCCACCTGGTAGTGATGATAGGGCCACCATACTATGTCACACTACTTAACATCATCAAAAATTTATGATATTAGTATCACCCCGGTGCCCACAGAGGTCATCACCAATGGAGGCCCATCTCATGACTGATTACTCCTTTGGATCCCAAACTTGAAGAGTACCTATGAGGCGACCAACGAAATATGGTCACATGCCTAAATATGCAATAGTGTAGCATGACCCAAGGTATTATGACCACGGTAAGTAATGAGGTGTAGATCCCAGTACAAATGTGCTAGAATGCACTAGCTCCAAAACTAATGATCACCATGGAATATACACTATATCACACCGATCAAACCAAGAGGAAATGTGGCACCTATCTTGTCAGTAAGCAAAAACCACTGACAAGAGCCATTATATAAACTACCATGCAATGAAAACTAGGATCGGCTATACAACAGTTTAGATGAACCGTCATCCCTCGATGAGGTATATCAATATGACCAAAAACCTCAATCAAGCTATCCACAATTTCCTCCTCTCTGCTGATGTACTCAATGAGTTTTCCCTATATCGACACACAAATAATACATCAAATTTCCTTGATAGTCAAAAGCACTAACTCTTGCTATGCCACCGCTCCACCAAGGTTGTCAAGAGACCATGATCCAAAAATAGAGGGCATCCTTGCCACATGGGCTAACCTAGTCACCTCCAAGAGAACATCCATCATCTGCCTATGTCATGTCTAGAAGGTCACCTCTATGGCCACAAGAAGGGCATGACACTCTCTCATTCGTAGAAAATGAAGTCGACTTTGAAAAAATAACATAACATGCATTAGAACTAAAATTTCTTCTATCTTCTTTTATTTTCTTCTAAAAGTCCCCACTCAACTAATTTCATCCACATTTACTCATTTTCTCTAAAGAACTCCTACATTTTTCTTATTAGAAGTGCGATGTTTTCCATCTTCAGTGCTTACGCACCCTTTTAGGCATATACGTTCCTATTCTCTTGTGTACATGACCAGGTGGCATACATAATCTCATCCCTCTATGTTCTATTATATAACTGGCATTTACACAAACTTATTACCACGTACACGTGTGCTTGTGTGTATATGCTAAGGCGTATGCATTCTTTGACCTAGTTCGTGTATGCTAGGGTTTATATGCCTACACGTGCACATACACATCTGGGACATGTACGCATGGGCGTACATGTAATTTGGGTATGTACATGTGTGTGTACATATGTTTTACATGTGTACGCGCCCTATGACCACATATGAACCCCCTAGGTGTGTGCACATGTTATTGATGCTTAAATAAAACCGAATTAGTGCTAATTAATGCTAATAAATATGAAATTTGATAAGAAGAATTTAGGCACTCACAAATGATGCATCAGCCTCCTCCCGGTAGTAATCTCAGATGATGTCGGCTCTCCTCCATTGTCTCTAGACTTGTGCCATCTCACTCACTCACCACTTGCTCTCAAATCACTCAAGGTAAAAACTCGGCAAAGACTTCAAGAATATCAAATGAACTTGTTGCGATGGTTTACCCCACAGGAGGGTATATCTAGCCATTTTAACCCATTGTGATGCCCCATGGGAATATTTTGAATGCTATGGTCATTCTAACACTTCCTCTCTCCATCATGATGATTATTTTTATTAAATAATAATTTTTAACTACTTTTCTGCTACACCAAGGTATAGTTTTACATCCTAGCACTGTTTCTTCCCTGGAGTGATTTTATTTCTTTCGGGTGACCTCCTATTTTCTCCTTTCTTCCATAAAAATTTGAAAACCCCTAAAAATAAATAGAAAAAAATCATTAAACCTTCAAAAATCCTATAAAATTATAAAAATACAAAAATTTTCAACGAAGGGGTATTTACATCTCCAAGCAGCTAAAACTCGTGTCTTGCGCATGGTATTTATTCCATATCTTGCTAGTATTTTTCACGTGTTCATATAAAAAATGACTCATGGATAATCAGATTTACAACCATTTACAAAGCTAGTCTGCTTGCTTCGTCAGTACTCTAGGGCACATCGAGTTGCATGATACTGTTTCATTACGCAAAAAGTTTTATCATTGGACCATACATCCTTCATCCTTTTCCCTCACATGTATCCTTTCTAGGGGCATCATTTTTAACCCTTGTTGTCAATCATGAACACTTGGGGATATTCAACTTGATAAAAAAACATTTGTGTAACCGTCTTGACCGTTGTTGGTTTGAGTATGTGTATTTGTACTTGTTTCCCTATTAAATGAGCTTGTTTCCTTCTCGTATTGCATTAATTTTGTATGTTGCATTGAGTTGGTATTTTCAGCAATGGACAATTATTTGTAGTATGGATTTTCATGTCATTCTACTTTTGTCGTATGCTTATATTTTTAATAAGAACCGATGATGTAGATCCTTGAAATATGTGTTATCCAAATCCACCCCCAGGGTTGATTTGATAACATACATCAGAATTCTCGAGTCCCAGGAAAATGGATGGATTCAGGGCAAAAATCATGTTTCTAGGGTCCCCTCAGAAATTTTTCTAACTCTCCTGTCTAGGTTGAAAAGAGCAAGCTCTGAGAAAATGTGAAAAAGTTGTAGAAAATAAGCTTGGGCCAGAAAAAATTGTGAAAATTGGCTAAGTCCTTGTCCTAGAACAGTTGGGACATTCGGGACACCAAGGTGCGGTTCGGCCGAAACGCCTCCAGCGGCTCTGCGGCTACCTTTGGGACAAGTGGAACAAATGTACGCGAAGGGCGCGAACCGGCCGGTTCGGCCGAAAAGGGAAATTTTAGCACAGGGACAATCGGGCCGTCGGGACGCGAGGGACGCGGAAAACCGGTTCGGTCAAAGGAGAAGAAAATTGACTAAGCTGCTTGGGACAAATGGACGCAAAGGACGCGAACCACCCGGATCGGCCGAAATGGAGAACTTTCGTACTAAGCAGTTGGGACATCTGGGCCGCGAGGACGCGAAGGACACGAAAAGGTGAAGAGGCCGAGAGCAAAGGAAGCCATTTCAGGCGGTTCAAAAGAATTTGTCCCAGACAACACTAGGACATTTGGGACAAATGGACGTGAAGGACATGAATTGGCCGGTTCAGCCGAAACAGGGAACTTCAGTCTGGGACAAGTGGGACAAAAGGACGTGTGGGACACGGATAGCCAAGAAAGCCGAGGGCCAATCAGATCACGCCACGTGTTAGCTGGTAGAAAAGGGACATGGAAGCCCATTTCGGGTGGATCGAAGTCTTTATCCCAGACAGTTTGGGACATCCGGGATAGAAGGATGCGGTGGACGTGAAAATCTGGTAGTCTCGTGGATGAATCACAGCATGACATGTGTCGCCAAGAAAAAAAGTCCAAAAAGTCAAAGGGCAAGGTTTGTACAGGACACGTGTCCAATGGAGCAGGGAAGTGCAAAGCTCGGGGAGGAGTTAGAGAATTTGGCAAAAGTTTTGGCCAAAAGTTTAAAAGCAAAGGCGTCCTGTTGATTAAGTACACGTGACACGAAAAATGTCAAAAAGTCAAAATGGAAAACCCATGGGTAAGGGAAGGAGAGAGAATTTCTCATCCAATCAGTGCTTGACACATGTCATCTAGGTGGTAGAACACGGGAAAAAATTTCAAAACTCATTTTCCTGTTTTGTGCCCTAAATCTTCAGATCGACATATCTTTCGATCCAGAGCTCGGATTTGCATGTTCTTTATATCAACGGAAAGCTCATGAAATTCTCTACATGATTCTAGGGTTAATCTCAAGTTTTGGTGTAGTATGGAGAGAGAAAATTGAGAAACGGATCTGACACGTGTTCATGGCCAGAAGTGACATTTCAGCGACCAGATTTAATGCAGAATGGGTCGCATTCTCCTGTAATTCGGTCAAAATGATAGGGTATGGGTTTGTAAGGTCCTCCATGATGATTTAATGCATTTACAGTCAAGGAGGAATGGGCTCCCACATTTTTGTACATTTCTGTCCCCTGGGCTCGACCCATGCAATGTAAAAAGCCAGATTTGGCTCATTTCTAAAGGGGGAACATTTCTTTGGATAGCAAGCTTCTTCTTTCACCTGTAACAAGTGATTTTTGCAAGTATCAGACCTCTTCTAAAATTGTAACAGGTTTTTTGCCTTTTGATTGTTGTAATACAAGGATTTTGATAATGGAAATGACAATATGAGCTCGTGATCGTTTTCGAGTCCTCTGTTTGTGTTGCTTTGTTTCATTTCAAACCTCGATTACATCTATCAGCTTGTGCATGATGTTTTATGTTGAATTTTATGATCTGTGTCTATTTGAGTTTAGTTTCAGTTTCATTTTTGCATTTTCTATCTCTGTCTCCTTGGATTTTAGAGTACGATTAGGTTTCAAACCTCTCGTAGTTTTGCAAAATATAGATCTAAATCGAGAAGTTTCAAGAACCAGCCTCTAATATGGAGATTCCTCTCTTAGTTTTATAAGTCCCCACACTTGGAGAGAGGTTTCCATGTTGTGCAATCACACTGGATGCTAGAGTGATCGCCTAGAAGCCCGATCTCGCATCCAGGGGTGCTTTGTGAGTCTCAGTAATAACAATATGATGACACAAAATTTGTTTTTAATACAATGGATGAAATCTCATTCATTTCTTGCCATCTTCATTTTACCTCTATATCATTCCCCTATCCATACTATTCTTTTGATCCACAGGGCATCCTACCCCTACCCATTCTTCTATGCATTTCGCTCACATTTTTCAATCATTGATTGCCTTCTTTGATCACCCCATCGACACTTGAGGGGGCATCTCTCACTTTTACTAATTTTTCTTTTACCCCTTCAAAATTTTACGTGTCTGCTATCTTTGAAGTGGCGTCACTTATGCCACCCAAAAGAGGGGAAAACGTAAACACCTATAATTTAGTTGAAGAAATTTAAATACTTAAATTGTGCTAATTATACCCTTTCCCAATAATTGACAACATATCGTCAATATCACACATTTTCTCTTCTATCATCATTAATTAATTACATTACGCTAGTTAATTAATTCTTCTATCCAAAAAATGATGCCAATTAATGACCTCCGTTGATTATCTCCCCTTCTACCTAGATTAATTAATTATTTCTAATTAATTAAGCTTCCCCTTCTACTAGATCAATAAATCATCATTTATTTGATTAAACCCTTCTCATCCCTCCCATAGCCTCGAGTTCATATTTTACATACCATTTATCTTGCAGCAATACGCCTTTATAGTTTTCTTTAGTTAACCGAAAGTAGGATAAAAGTTTCTTTTTCAACTGAGGAACATACAAGACATTCCTAATTATTCCATTTTTTAGTTTAACATTTCCACAACTTACAGATCTAATGATAGAATTATCCCCTATATATATATATATATATATATATATTTTCCTCATATTTTACATCTAAGAGGATACCATGAATACAAGTCATGTGCCTAGAGGCACCACTATATAGGATCCATTCATTGTAACTTGATTGAAAGAACAATATACAACGTAATATATTGCTCAACATTATTTGCATGGTTTTGATTTTGATTTTGATTTTGATCTTTCTTCTGATTTTTAAATTTACTATTTTTAGTATTTTTAACAAATTTACTTGATTTCACATGACAATCAGACTCTTTATGACCAAACTTTCCACATTTGTTACATGTGCCATTGAATTTTACTTTAAAATTATGATTGTTTCTAATAGAATTAGATTTAGGATTTGGTTTAAATTATGATCTATGGTTAGATGTTTGATTATGATTAATATTATTCATATTTTGAGAAGGTTTATGATTCTGAGAGAAGAATTGTAGTCATTTTTGCACCCACCAAGAACAAGGGAACCTCATGCGCACCGGCCTATCACCCAGTGGGTGCTAGGCACTCACCGAGGCGTGCGAGAGGGAGCCAGTCTCTCTTTTATGTGAGTTTAGTGGAAGGCATCATTCATGATCTTGAATTAGTGATTTAAAGGACATGAAAAGATATAGAGCTCAGAACGGATTCTATACCCTTTTAGTCATATCAAAAGTAAAAGCGCTTAACAGAATTAATAGAACTAGGAAGTTGTAAATCCATAAATAGACTTAACATTCAAATAAGGTTCATGATTATACAAGAACAAAAGCATAATAGAAATATGCAGATAATACAGAGAGAAGATCTTAATACAATTATCATGGTAACCTTATCATATTCATTCATAGCATTATTATAGAATATCACAGAAGGGGAGACCGTAGTCATGCGCCATATCTAGATCCATACATGAAGACTTTGAAACAAAATTTACATTCCCCATTCCCTTATTACATCCTTCCTATAATCATCTACCCTTTTTTCCCATAGTTCTCGCAGTAATTCTGCAGAGCTCCACTTCCTTCCTCGTGTTCTCTCTCTTTTCTTTGCTAAGGGCACACATATATATAGGCATATGATCTCCAACAAACTCCTCTACAACCTCAGATCTGGCCCCAAGTGTCAAGGTGTGGATCACCTCAGGCACATGCCTCTCCATGTCATGATTAGCTTTTTGGATCTTCTTATCGCAAGGTATATTCCTTCTAGGACACCCTGTTGCCAGGCTGGAACCTTATCCAAATGGAACACGTTCTTCATGTGTTCTGTCCAAAAGGCTGAAAATGGCTAAGTCCCAAATGTGCTTTGTGGGTGCGCGTCCTTGGTTCTCCAAGAACCCTTTTTGAATCCTACCTTGCGCGCCTTAACTTGCATGCTTCCTCCAACCAT
The DNA here is from genome assembly GCA_018340775.1 of Taxus wallichiana var. yunnanensis. Taxonomy (NCBI): domain Eukaryota; kingdom Viridiplantae; phylum Streptophyta; class Pinopsida; order Cupressales; family Taxaceae; genus Taxus; species Taxus wallichiana. Next base: position 313,748,242 of record CM031236.1, read on the forward strand.
GTGTGCCTATATGCCTTTAAGATTTGGTAGCTACATTAGGGTCCCAACATTACCCCACACTTCACCTATTCTCTACCTCGGGAACCTTTTCAAAGAATGCAGTACAAAAAGGCAAGGCCTTGCCTTGGAAAAGAATGGAGGGAAAGAATAAAGAAATGGGGAAGAGAGAGAATAGAAGGAAAACTACCTAAAGAAGAAGAAGGGGAAAATTTTGCTGCAGGTCGGCCTCCAGTGTATTCCAAGCACTGACTTCATCCTGTGCCCTCTTGCAAAGGTCACCAACCAATGCACTCACCTCGTCGAAGGTTAATCCTTCCCCCTTTGTGTTTATGGTATCTACCACCATTTCAGTTCCTTAGCTTGATCTTCCAAGGCATCCATCTTCCTCATAATGACCTTGTAGAGCTCTTTAAGCCGGGTTTTGATTGAGACCCGAAGGATCTCAATAGCTTCATATTTTCTTTCTACTTCAGCTAGAATATTTTCTCGCTCTGCTCTATTGCCTTTATTCTTTTCCCTGAAGTCCTTCAGCTTGGCCTCGTCATTGGCAAGCAACATGCTTGTCACCTTGTCTTGATCGTGTAATGGTCGTATGCGACCCCAACGGTTTGTGCAACTATTTTTACATCAGCAAGCACCTTGTTGTATTCAAGATACGAGTGTAATGATTTCAACTTGTCCTCCTGCTCCAAGCATGTAGCTACATCCTCTACCGACTCTAAGGCCAAAGGCTACCTTTCCATGGTGAGGATCCGAGTCAAGTCCTCAAGACACTCCAAGGAGGAACCATATTTTTACGTGGGAGGGTTAAGGTCTGGGTGCTTCATGACAATAGCCTGGGAGATGAGCTCCACCTTCTTGGAAACTTCGTGCACTTTAGCTTTCTCCTCTTGTAATTCTCGCTGTAGTTGAGCACTGATCAACTTTTCAAGGTTGAGTTCCTTTGTTAGCTTAACTATTTCTTCCTTCCTCTTCTCCATCAGGTCCTCCAAGACTTTAACCCTGTCATTTCTGTAGAAGAGCCTTGCCTCTACCTCCATGGAGACTTTGTTGAGTGCATTACATACTTTCTCATCCGACAGTTGTTGTGCGTTTATGATGGGGTTGACCCCCTTTGTCTCAGATAGCTCTAGTATCACCCCTTGGTTAACCTCGAACTTGGGCTCATCAAGGTGGGAGTCGAACGCCCATGATAGCATCTTTCTTGTGCGTGGGTATCCACCCTCAGGATCAAAGGACTCCATGGTGGTGAGCTCCTTGGTGGGCATAGTACTGAAGCGTGTGTGTAAAACTTTGCTAGGGTCATTAACATACCCCATCATTGATTTTCCTTCCTCTACACGTTTACTTCCCATGTGCATGCCCTTTGGAACAATCACTAAAAGAGTTGGGCCTTTTGTGCTACTCACACTCTTCTCCCTTTGCTCTTCCTTGAATTCACCAAGCACAAGCTCTGTTGCAGCTGCACTCCAATTCCTCATCAACCAAGGTATTAATCATCTTCTCTACCTCCCTTGTCACTTTCTCATCCACCTCCTCCTGAGTGAGCTTGGGCATATCTGGCTCCTTGGTACTTGCCCCCTCACTCCTTTCTTTGTTCTACACCTTCCTCCCCTTGGGCACCCTTCCTCCTTACAAAGATGAAAGCATCATTTGCATCTTCTGCTTCCTCTCCCTCTGAATCGTGGACATCAATTAGCTCCTGATTTACCTCCAGCTCTTCCTCTTCATCATCATCCTTTTTCCTATATAGGCATTTGTGTCATCTGTATCCTCGACTCTAGTTCTTCCATCCCCTCTTCTTCTTCCTTTGCTGAAAACTCTAGAGTCGGGGATGTGGTCTTCTCTTCATCTGAGGGTTCCTCAAGGGATGGTGGCTTCGCAGGTTCTGGGGTCTTCTCCTTGACCACTGTCCTCTTCTTCTTCTAGATGTAGGTACTTGTCCCCACGGTACCTACATCCTGCTTCTCCACTGCCCTCTGTTCCTCTTTCTCTTCCCTCTCCTTACACTTTGGCGCAGGCTTCTTCCTTCCAGTAGGGTCGTTTGGGATGGATATCTCATTCTCCATGTACACGCCCTTTTCAAATTTTGGCCTTATGCGTAGGTAAATCCTTGCGGCATTTCTCCTAGCAATAGGTAAGGTCAAAGGCCTTACAATATGCACATCTTGTGACATGTACCTTTCAATGTACACACGCTTCTCTGGGTAGACCAACTTCTTCCTCATTTCCTTGTGCTCTCTGTCAAGGGTGGACAAGTCAAGGTCTAATTTCTTTGACTCCTTGTATCTATTTACTCCCACTTGGAAAAATTGGGTAGTAAATGAGAATGGGAGTTTGCACCATGGACTCCAACTTCCATTAACCAAAATGAACCTACCAATACAAAAGTGTTGGTAGACTATGAACTCTGCTTCTCCTTTGGTCGCCGTAGGGAGTTGTTCAGGGATCTGCCATTCAGCCCCGAATGCATTCCTAAGGTGCGTATACCATTTGTCTAAGCACGCCTTGTGTACCCCTATCATTGATTCACATGTGTATTTCTGAAACCTCTCTCGTAGGTGAAGGATCTTCAACAGGGTACTCCCACATGAACTTGTTGGATGCATCCGGCACCCCTGACTTCGAGAACACAATTGTCAACAAAATGTTTCCAAATAAGATCTTTCCTCCCTTCTCCGTGCTGCTTATGATTCCATCTACAATATATTGGGAGAGGTTGTATATGGTGCCCTCTGTGACTTTCCTATAGACATTTAGCTAGGGCTTTCTCACCTGGGTCCACCTTTCTTGTCCATTCAGCTTGGAGACTAGGTGTGTGGCCATCTTCATCACTGGATCGTTGATATCTAAGACATCGTAGTACCTTGATCCCTTCTTCAATCCCTAGGATGCTATGGTTTCTTTGATTGCCTCCTCATCCAGAGGTCATCTTTGAGCGCGTCCCCTTCACAGTTTAGGCATGTGAAGCGTGAAATTAGTTGGGGAGTTATGCACATTTTGCGCCCTGCGAAGCAGAAGAAGTCTTCGTGTACGTGTGTCATCAACCATTGGTACAAGTGCTCAGGCTTCCCAAAATATGGTAACTCAAAAAGTTGGAGAAGCCCTGCCTTCTCCATTTTCACCTTGACCACGTCACTGTAGATCAACAACCCATCAGTGTTCGTTTATTTGTGGGGTGCACCAGCTCCAATGCCATTTCCTTCACAATTGTACTTGACTAGTGATTGTAGTCAATCATGGTCATCTTTCTTATGTGGGACTCCCACTCTTGCCCTAGCAAAACCCCATCTAGGTATTGCATCTCGAGTACCATTCCTCATTTGTATCCAAGGGTATTTCTTCTTGTTTCTTCTTTCCTTTTCCTTTACCCTTTCCCTTCTTGGATTGTTCTGTAGGTTTATCAACTAGTTTTGTGGCCGTCATTGCACCCTTTTCTTTCATTCCCAGGTTAACTTGTGAGTTGTTTGAATGTTTTCCTCGTGTGCCCGTGCCCTAAAACACAAACCCTAATTTCAGATTTTTCTCCTTTGATCACGGTGCTTCTTCACAACGTTCCTCACACCCGTGAATCACTTCTGCTCTAGTTTGTAGATCCAATGGACTGATTGCACTTAAGTTCTTGGGATTTTCCTTCGCATGAGTCAGTTCTTGAAACCCTAGCTCTTGAAAGAAAATCACTCTTCTTGTGTTCACAAAGTGAAATAATGAAATGCCCACTCTTGTATTTATAGCTTTTCCCACTTTTACACATTTAAGGCTAGGCTACCTACCACCGTACGACAATATTTAATGTGGTGTTTTCAAACAAAACCTGACTTCAGCGCTTCTCCTTATGCGCCCAATCCTTGCGTGAAAACTTTTCCAACCTTCTAGCACGCAAACAATCCATCTTGACAGAAGACTCTTATGCGTGTGTTACCGGCGCCAAAGGCACTTCTTCCATCCTCATGATTACTACTTGATCCTACCTCGTGTTTTTACACTTTTTCTCTTTTTAGGTGGATTTCCAATGTAACCTTATTTTTCCTCTTTAGTGGGAGAGGTTCCCTTATTTAGAAATGAACCTATTTACATATGTACAAAGCATGGTTTCACTATGGAACTTGGATATCATGAAAGTGTTTCCTAAATAGATCATCAATTACAAAAGTACAGAGGAATCAAGATGTGGAAATGAGCAGAAAGGCACCATTCAGAATTATAGATGACAGATTAATTCCTTATGCATGCAGAATATAGTGAATTGGAATAAGATCATTTGTACCCACATTAATAAGATGAAATTTGAAAAGACACACAGTTCTATGAATAACATCTACAAGAATACAAAGCTTCTCAGCATAATGCAGACAAATGATCTAACAATATTTGATAGATAGCTTACGAATAAAAAGAATCAGATAGACAAAGAATGAAAAATCCTTCTGTATTGATTGCTTTACGATTTCTTTACACTTTCAAAAATAAGCCAAGTTCCTTCCCCCTTTACAATGGCAAAGAGAGACCATTATATAGTTTACAAAACAGTTACCTTTAGTAACTACTTCTTTTAACTAATGTTTAGTTAAAGGGCTGCTAATCGCAATACCCCAACTAATTACAATAAATCCAAGATGAAGAAAAGAAGAAAGGAGAAGAAGACAAGTGTTCATGATTGGGAGGGGCCCACTGATTTGAGGATCCACGTCTGAATCTTTTCAACGCCTCTGCTATGTCTCTGCCTCGTGGGACCGATGTGTTGGTAGTGGACTGGGTCCAAAATCCGAGGCACTTCTCCATCTCTTTGTCAAATTCAACGTGCGTATGATGATCTTTATTTGCTTCTTCAATAGCAGATTGGAGAGAGTAGATTTCCTTCATCTTTTCTTTTGAAATGGAATCCTCCTTGAACAAATTATCTTTGACAAAAGCTCTGAATTGAGCTTTGATTTCTTGCAAGGAGAGGGGTACACCAGAGGTCTCATCATGGAGGTGGCAATGTATGTCCTTGAAAGTAGATATTACCAAAGTCTTGAAGGCCTCACCCTTCTGCCAGCTATTTTTTAATTCTCCCAAAGCCTCTTCCAACACCTTGATTTTCCATTCCACACTGTATACCCATGACTTTGACAAGTTGTCCTTTGCATCATCGAAGACCTTGCTTGCCATTAGAATATTCTCATCAGTCTGTCCCATGAGGCGAAGGTCTACTATACAGCTGCTCCAGAGTTTGAGCTCTTTATCTATATTTCCAATAGTGGAGGAGAGCTTCTGTTGTAGATTATTCACCTTCTCGTTGAGTTTGAAGGCTTCACCAATGAAATTCAATCCCTGCAATGAGCATGTCATCCACCATGGCCTCCATAGCCCTTCCATAGATAGAATACCTGTGTATATCTTTGATACTCTACACTTCATCTTGGCTGAGAATCACAGGTGGTGGAAGAGTAGCCAGTGGGGTAGGATCTAAAACCTTATCCTTGGATAGCAAAGTGACTTGATGAAACCTGTAAGAACCTGAGCCTACTCCTCCAACTACTCTATGGTTTGTTTCCCTTTCTCCACCCTCCCAATGACCCTGGTGACTATTTCCTGAAGATTGTGGATCTCACCTTCAGGGGTAGACTCTCCCATGGGAATCCTTGAGAGCTCAAGGTCAGATGCTTGCAAATCATGCTCTGGCTTGTCTACTTTGGGCTTGGCTATCTCCAGGAATTGTTGGCCCTGAGCATCAGATACTATTCTAGAAGTAGTCCTGGCCTTCTTGGCGGGAGTAGGAGGAGTAGTGCCTAACAAGGCCACCACAACATCAAAGTTGGGTCCCGAGATCCGAGAAGAGGACTTTCTCTTCCTACTATCGATGAGAGGCTGCACCCATGCAAAAGAGGAGGAAGAAGAAGGTGGGGCAAGAGGACCGAGAGATAGAGAACTCATAGCACCCAGGGTGTGCATGGTTGTTGCTTCTAGTTGAGATATGAGTGGGGCACTTGAGGCACTCGGGGCTTCTAGTGCGGAGGAATCAACGGTGCTTGGAAGTTCAGTGCTTTGAACCTCCTTTTCTTTATCTGTAGGAGCTTCTGGAGTGCTTGTAGAAACTGGCACTTCACTCTCCTCGCTTTCACTGAGAACAATAATGTTCTCTGGTCCTGAAGGCAATTCTGAATGCTTCCTTAGGGGATCTTCCTCCACAGGTTCCTTCTTAACTTCTTTGACTTTCTTCTGATACACTTGGGTGGATGAGGAAGGAGTGGAAGATGTAGGACCTTTAGTTGATGAGGCAGGAGGGGTCTGTATAGGTACTCCTGAATCAGGTGACAATACCTCCTTTCTTGGTGTTGAGGTGTCTTTGGAGGAGGACTCACCTGAGTGCCTTCTGAGTTCGCGAACTCTCCTGTCAAACCAGATTTTGGTTCTTACCAAGACGGGAGCTAGGATTTCTGCCAGATCATCCTTCTCCTTTTTGAACCAATCCAAATCCTCCAAGGGAGTGTGTTTGACCACGTTGTCATATTCATATGAGTACAGGTCAGAATTATCATCCTGGAGTCCTTCAAGAACTTGGTACAGGTTAAGCTCTTGAATTAATTGAAGAGAAAACCTGCCATAATGTCTCCTCCTTGCTTCAAAATCATCAGCACAGTCAGCCCAATAGTCCTCTGTGTCTGCCCTATGATGATAAGTGATTTTGATGTTCTGCTCAATAAATTTCTTCAAGTCAAAATAGGTTCTTGGCCTGAAGAAATGGACAGTGATGGGAGCCAGGGCTCTTTCTATGTTTTGAGCATCTAGAGCTATTTTGTAGGTGTAGTTTCCCAAAGTGATGGGGAAGTGCAAGCCAATAATTTTCTTATCCCTGCAAGTTCTGTGTAACTTGTCCAATTTCTGCATACCTCTATCAAGGCCATTTTATCATTGTAGAACATGGGGAGCTTAAGAGGAGTGCTCTCATAGCCTGCAAGCCTGATATAGGAGAATTTCCTAAACTGGATGAAGTAGGCACCATATTTTGAAATCAGGTTCATGGCTTCATCAGAAAATCTTCTCGTTGTGTCACTCTCTCCAGAAGCCTAACAATGTACATGGTGAAAGCATCATTCACCCTTCTGAAGTTGCGATTGCTAGTGTCAGGGTGAACTGAGGGCAGTAGGCATATACAGGGTCACCCTTATGAGCATCAATGTATGAGAATCCAAACCATTGCCTCGATGCTGCCAGAGTATACATCAAGTATGAAGTCATGTAAAATTTCTTTGTTTGTTGTACATTAGACAGCTACTCTGCTAGGTTCATACTGATGATCTCTACCCAATTGATATTCTGAGTTCCTTCGCACACTATATTGATAAGTGGGCACATCCAGAAATGGAACTCATTGGTAGAGGGTAAGCCCATGACCCGAGCCTAGTAGGATTATAAAATCTGATAGTTCCTCATTGAAATCGGCATGGAACAAAACCTTGGATAAATGGGATGCCCCCTTTTTAGGGTTTTTGAGCTAGGACTTCGCCACCGCACCTTGTATTTCTCACTGTCCTGATCGAAGAGGGCCTGTGCCTGGTTTTGAGAGATAACTATAGAATTTTCCATCTCCGGAATCCTTAGGGTAGTGCAATGGTAGCAGACATCTAGCTTGGCAATGAGTTCTCCATGCACGTTCGTTAGTTCGCTCGAGTCGGGATTGAAATGAGCTCCGCAGGAGAGTATTATATCTGCACACTGTACTGAGATTGGGAAACCACCGGTGAATGCCAAGCCGCTATCATGAATCATTTGTGCCATAGGAGAAGGGTTTGAGTCTGTCATTCTTGCCCAGAAATCCCTAAAGTCAAGGTGGCGAACTTCATTGTCCCCGATATCAAGAATGACAGACTCGAGTGGTGAGATTTGCTCCTGACCTTGAAATTTAATCTTCATGTTGACAGTAATTTGAAAAGCAAGATTGTAGTCTGAACTCAAGGTGAAATTGCAGGGGAAATGGATACGTGCGTGAGGAATTTGATCGCAAGGGTATGGGCAATAGATAGCAAGAAAGCAGTGTGTAAAAATGCATAGGGGGCAGTTCATTATATAGCCATTTGGGAGAGAGAAAGATGATTAATGCGCATTAAATACACATCTACCAACTTAAAAAGCAAGATATTTGGGAAGAGCGGGAAAAATTAGCTCGGATGGCCTTTGGTTCATTTGGGACACGTGGGACGTGAAAGCGTGATTCGGCCGAAACGGGTGACATGGGAAAAAGATGCACAAATGTTTTTGGGACATGAGGGACAAAAGTATGCGGAGTACGTGATTCGGCCGAATCGGATGAAAAGTGAACATTGAGCCTGGGTGAACTTGTGTTACTTGGGACAAAAAAAATTTTCGGCAGCGAAAGAGGTGGACTTCGGGTAAATCGGCCGATCGGCGAACAAGGAGCCCGAATGAACTTGGGACATTTGGGACAAAAATGTCGGCAGACCCGCAAATCACACAAAATGACCCAAAAACATAGATTCTTCCCAATTTTTTGACTTTTCACATTACCAGGACAACAGAAAAGGTGTTTAACTTAAAAATTTTCAATTTTGAACTTCTCAAAAGTAGGGAAATTTTGAGTGGACAACAAGCTGGCTCCTTCTGGGGATGACTTGGCATAAGTTCAAAAGAATGAGACAAGGCAAGAATTCAGAAAAACTAGGGGAAGTAGACCAGTACCTTATCCATTGGGCCACAGAGTCAAAAGCAAACCAATATAGAAGACAACACCCCAAACAAACAACACAAAAACAAGGAAAGGAAAGGAGAACACACACTATACAAAATATACAAAGGACCTCCTAATCACCTATGACTTAAACAATTTTAGGTACTACCCACTATAAGGAAGTGGGAGAGAAGAACCATCCATATAATCAAGGTAAAAATAATTCTTACCAGCAAAGTGCCTGATCTTGAAAGGTCCGAGCCAAAGGGAATCAAACTTGCCATGGCTGCCACGAGGTTCATGCCTTTTATCCCACAACAAAACAATGTCTCCAACTCTAAAATCCCTGAACCTGGCCTTTTTATCAAACAAGACCTTTACTTTCTGTTGGTGAGTAGATATCCTATCAGCAACTTTCAATCTATCCTCATTCAATTTGTAAAGGTACATGATCCTTTTATCCAAAGAATCATTGAAACTGGTGTCCTCAATAGCTTTCATTAGATGCAAGGCTGGTAGTTCTATTGTTACTAGCAATTGAGCTTCTACTCCATATACTACTTGAAAAGGAGACATCCCAATGGCTCTCTTAGGTGTGATCTGTCTGCCCAAAGAGCATCATAGAGTTTCTTGTGCCAGTTCCTCTGGGACTCATTAACTAATTTCCTTATTATAGCCACCAGATTTTTGTTTGTCGATTCTGCTTGTCCATTCCCCTGAGGATAATAATATGAGGAGTGAGCCAGGGAGATGCCATATCCATAACAAAAATCCATCATCTCAGTTGAAGAAAAATTTGAAGCATTATCTGTCACTATCTTGTTTGGCACACCAAACCTCACCAAGATGTTCTCTTTGATAAAACTGCATACTACTTCTGAAGTAGTACTCTTTACTGGAATGGCTTCTACCCACTTGGTAAAATAATCTGTGGCGGTTAATACATGGGTATGACCAGCACTAGAAGAGGGATTAAGTGTTCCAATGAAATCCAAACCCCATTGTTGAAAAGGTTCTTGATCACAACTGGTTTAAGGGGCAAAGAGGCCAACTTGGGTCTACCCATGAAAGTCTGACATGCTTCACATTTATCAACCCACTTTGATGCATCTCTGAACAAGGTAGGCCAAGTAATATCCTCCACGAAGTATTTTATGGGTAGTGATAGTTGATGAATAGTGCCCCCCACATGCTTGATCATGAAAAGTTGAAAGTAGCTTCCTCTGTTGTTCCTTATCCACACATTTTAGGAACCTTCCATCTAATCCACGCTTGAACAAGGTGTTTTCCCACAACACATATTGGGCTGATCTTAACTTAACAGCTCTCTTCTCTTTGGCTATCAAATGAGAGGGGCATTCTCCATAGGTGAGAAAATGTGTGATATCGGCATACCATTTGTCAATTGAGCCAAGAAACAGAACAGTAGGAAGATCAATTTTATCCTCTAATAACTCATGTCTAGCTCCTTCAGCGATGAGTTCACACAGGCTTTTCCACGGACGAGCTTGGTTGGTCTGATGTCAATGTCATATTCTTGGACCTTGGCTACCCAGTTCCCTCTCTTGGATCCAAACTCTTGTTGTGTGAGAATGGACTTGATGGTTGTGTCTAGTACAAACACTGTGGAGTGAGAGTTAAGAATGTAAAAATGAAACTGCTTGACCGCTTTAACCACTGCGAAAGCATGTTTCTCCATTATGGTGTATTTTAACTCATGATTTTTTAGAATGTAGCTCATAAATGCAATTGGGAGTTCGTGATCATTAGAATCTTCTTGAGTCAAAACAGCAGCCAGGGTGTTATCCATGGCATAGCAATAGATGATAAAATCTTTGCTGAAATCTGGACACGCTAAAACAGGAGTTTTAGCAATAGCCCTTTTAATACCTTCAAAGGCCTCTTTCCCTTCAGGAGACCAACCAAATGTCTATTTTCCTTTCATCATTTGAGAGATATTCAAAGTTAGCTCTGTGAAATCAGGAATGAATCTTCTTAGAAAGTTAATCTTACCAAAGAAAGAGTGTACTCCTTTCTTGCTGGTTGGAAGGGGAATTTGTTGGATAGCTTGAACTCACTCAGGATCAATTTTTATACCATCTTTGGAGACAACATGCCCCAATAATTTCCCTTCTGTGACACAAAAAATAGATTTCTTAGGATTTAAAGAGATCCCATGTTCTCTACATTTCAAAAGAACTGTTTCTAGATGCTGAAAATGATCTGCCCTTGTTTTGGAGAATACAGTCAAGTCATCAAGGTACACGACAATACACTTCCCTTTCAAACTTCCAAAGGCCAAGTCCATAGCCCTTTGAAAAGTGGCACCAACATTAATGAGCCCAAAAGGCATCCTTTTGTAGGCAAAGGTACCCCAAGGGGTAGTGAAGGCCATCTTGTGTTGATCAGTGGTATTAACTTCTACCTGATTATACCCTGAGAAGCCATCAAGCATAGACAACATTTCAGATCCCGTCACAGCTTGCAAGACTTGATCCATCATGGGCAAAGGATAATTTTCCTTTAAGGAAGCTTGATTCAGATTTCTGAAGTCAACACAGATACGAATCTCACCATTTTTCTTTCTAACAGGTACAATATTGGCAATCCATGTTGAATGGTGAATAGGAAAAATGATTTTGGCCTTTAATAACTTCTATATTTCCTGAAAAATGGTGTCAGCTATCTTAGGATTGTATTGCCTTTGTTTCTATCTGAAAGGCTTAATCCCAGGTTTGAGAGGGATAAAATGCTACATCTCCTTCGGTTGAAAGGCTTTTAAATCTTCATAGGAATAAGCAAGGACATCTTTATACTTCTTTAAAAGATTAATTACCTTCTTCCTCTCATCTGGTGTACAACATTTTCCAATGTTCACGAGTTTAGGGTCAGTAGAACTCCCAATATTAATTTTGTCATATTCAGCTGATTGTTGAGGTCCAGTAGAAGCTTTAAACTTTACATACCTGTCATGTTTGTCAAACAATTCTTCTAAACTCACCAATCCTTTTGGAATCTTGTTTCCTTTGAGTTTGATACATCCATCCTGATCCGCCTCTTCTTCTTTGATGGCTTCTTCGTTAAAGGGCACACTTTCATGAGGCAAATTATCACTTCCTTCAAAGTACAACTGTTCAAAATTATCCTTGAGTTCTAAGAAAGAAAGAAGGTGTTGATCATCATTGAAAACTTTCCAGTTACTTGCATTATCAGGTACACTGGGCCTATGGATCATCTCAATGGTAAACCTATCTTGGGAGAAGTCAAGATGAGGTATCAGCAATGACCCCGAGACTGCTAGTGAATCAGCCCTGGTATTCTCCTCCCTAGGCACTGCTTCGATGGAGAAGGTGTCAAGAAATTCAATAGAGTCCCAAACCTGATTCCTGTAATGTTTCAACCTTCTATTCTTTACCTGGAAGAGGTTTCTAACTTGCTTGACAATCAGCTCCGCATCTCCGCGAGCTAGAAGATTCTTCACTCCCTTTTCTTTTGCCACATGAAGCCCGAGAATGAGAGCTTTGTATTCTGCTGTATTATTGGTATTTTCAAATTGCAACTTGAATGAGAAAGGATGAATCCTACCCTCAGGAGATACCAATATTACACCAGCTCCAGAACCAGCTGAAGAACAACTTCCATCAAACTCTAATATCCAAACACCATTAGGATCCTCAGGGATATTTTGGGGAGTTGGATTTCTTCTGGAGACATAATCATATAGTTTCCATGCCCAATATCTTCATAAAGTATTTGTGCTTTGGGATCATCTGTTTTTTGTACAATGTACTCAGACTGCTTCTCTGGCAGCAACTTCTTCATTTTCCCATTAACAGGTATGAGGGCATGTGACCAATCCATTTGAATTTCTCCACCCACATCCTTACAGAAGTTCCTACTTAACAACATCCCATATGAAGGAGGAATGTCTACTACTAGGATAGTAGCTAAAACTTTCTTTTCAGGAAAAGTAGCAAAGGCTACTTGTGCATCCTTAATTCTTCCGACCAGGGGCACTTCTTTACTCTCCATGGAATAACAAGACCCGTAAGTGCATGTGAGAGTTAGGCCTAAGGCATGGGCTACTTTGGTAGGCATTACATTGTCTGATGCCCCTGATTCGATGACATAATTACTGAGTCTATGGACGGCTATAAGGAGTGTCACATAGAATGGTTTGATCTTGTCATTAGGTGAGGTGACAGTGGCTACCAGATTGGGTCATGGTACAGAAGATGGAGTGGGTAAAAGGCCTTTAGAGGTAGTTTTAGAATGAGAATTGACAAAGTGAATCATTTTAGCAAAATCCTTGGGATGGGTTTGATAATATTCAGCCTCTGAGATTTGAACCTTGGTCTTTTTCAGGTGATCAATAATATCGAAAGACCCAGAAGTGGATGGGCTATCATCGCTTGGGACTCTAGGCTTATCAGTTTTAGGAGAAAAAGAAGTAACTTTAGTAGTAGAATTGACAGGACTCACCTTTGGTGTGGATGAAATGGGGATAGGAGATCCTCTTTTTATAATTACAGGGATAGTTGTCGGCTGCTCCTTAGATCTTTTGGTGGGCTGCATCACTTTCTCCCTCTGATTTTTTTTCTCTCGAGTCATGACAACATATGATTCACTATTCATGTCTACTACTACTTCATCATAATCATCCCCTTCATCAACGCCTTCAGTAGTGAAGAAATTAACTCGAGATCCTTCAAGTTTGTCTATTCCATCATCAACCTCTTCAACAAATTCTTCACAATCTTCATGAACCTCTTCATCCTCTGGTTCTTCAACTTCACAGGTTGCATTGACAGGGACTTTAATAGGAGGTCCCTCAAGTGCTAATCTTATCTGAGAAGTGGGCAGATGATTCCTGGGCTGAAAATTCCTCCTTGGAACATCTGCATAAGGGGCGTGCTGGGCCAATTGTTTCTTAATGGCGATGAGATCATTTGCAAGTTTTTGTACTAATGGATCAGTATTAGGTCCAGGAATGGAAGAGGAGGAAGAGGAAGACTTGGATCTAGATGGGTCTCTCCTCAACTTTCCTGACATGATTAGATCATCTTCGACACTAACAACAAGAGTTTGGTCTTCGGCTAATGTTGCAAGATTAGCTCTTCTTAATGCATAACTAACTTCAGGCAATTGGGCATTCAAGAAGAAGCATTTTTGAATTTGATCTACAGGTTGAGTGTCTAGTGGAATTTTATTAATCAACTTGTTAAATCAGGCCACAAATTCTCTCATGGGCTCTTGTGATTCCTTCTTTATTTGAGAAATTTGAGCCAGCAAAGCATGCACGTCTTCTCGCTGGTTTGAAATGGTTCTCAAACCTAGCTCTCATTGTGTTCCAGCTAGTGATAGCTCCTAGGAAGGTGATAGAACCAATCAGCTGCATTATCTTGTAAAGTCTCAACAAAAATCCTTATGGAGACGTCTTCATGTTCAACTCCTAGAACTCCACATGCAACTATGAAGGCCATGATGTGTTCATCAGGATGTACCTTGCCATCACCCTTGAATTTAGGAAAGTTCTTCCGATTACCTCTAGTAACTCATGCAAAGGCTGAGGAAGGGCAAGAGGCCCAACACGATGGCCCCAAGGCAATGGTACTACCATTCTTGGAAAAATGGCTTGAAGAGGAACTGAAACACCAAGCAAGAATTAGAGCTCGGAGATTAGGACTAATTTTCTCTGAAGGAATACCACCCGTAGGGGTTCTTTTTTGATAGGAGGAGTGCTTGTTGAACGAGCTTCTCTATTTCTTCTTGTGGAAGGGAAAGGAAAACCCTGCTGTTCCAAAAGTTGAAACTGAGAATCTTCAATACCAAGGGCCCTTCTCCCTCGAGTAAAACATGGAGTCGCAGATCAAAAGATGATCGATAAATGATTCAGGAACTGGAAAACGCTCCCCAATGAGAGTCGCCAAAAACTATTGGTCGTAGAAAAAGAACTTCAAGAAGAGCAACAGTCAGGGGACAAGAAGTCCCTCCTCTTTAGTGGGAGAGGTTCCCTTATTTAGAAACGAACCTATTTACATATGTACAAAGCATGGTTTCATTATGGAAGTTGGATATCATGAAAGTGTTTCCTAAATAGATCATCAATTACAAAAGTACAGAGGAATCAAGATGTGGAAATGAGCAGAAAGGCACCATTCAGAATTATAGATGACAGAATAATTCCTTATGCGTGCAAGAATACAATGAATTGGAATAAGATCATTTGTACCCACATTAATAAGATGAAATTTGAAAAGACACATAGTTCTATGAATAACATCTACAAGAATACAAAGCTTCTCAGCATAATGCAGACAAATGATCTAACAATATTTAATAGATAGCTTGCGAATAAAAAGAATCAGATAGACAAAGAATGAAAATCCTTCTGTATTGATTGCTTTATGATTTCTTTACACTTTAAAAATAAGCCAAGTTCCTTCCCCCCTTTACAATGGCAAAGAGAGGCCATTATATAGTTTACAAAATAGTTACCTTTAGTAACTACTTCTTTTAACTAATGTTTAGTTAAAGGGCTGCTAATCGCAATACCCCAACTAATTACAATAAATCCAAGATGAAGAAAAGAAGAAAGGAGAAGAAGACATGTGTTCATGATTGGGAGGGGCCCACTGATTTGAGGATCCGTTGTCTGAATCTTTTCAACGCCTCTGCTATGTCTCTGCCTCGTGGGACCGATGTGTTGGCAGTGGACTGGGTCCAAAATCTGAGGCACTTCTCCATCTCTTTGTCAAATTTAACGTGTGTATGATGATCTTTATTTGCTTCTTCAATAGTAGATTGGAGAGAGCAGATTTCCTTCATCTTTTCTTTTGAAATGGAATCCTCCTTGAACAAATGATCTTTGAAAAAATCTCGAATTGAGATTTGATTTTTGTAAGGAGAGGGTACACAGAGGTCTCATCATGGAGGTGGCAATGTATGTCCTTGAAAGAAGATATTACCAAAGTCTTGAAGGCCTCACCCTTCTGCCAGCTATTTTTTAATTCTCCCAAAGCCTCTTCCAGCACCTTGATTTTCCATTCCACGCTGTATACCCATGACTTTGACAAGTTGTCCTTTGCATCATCGAAGACCTTGCTTGCCATTAGAATATTCTCATCGCCTTGTCCCATGAGGGAAGGTCTACTATATACTGCTCGAGTTTGAGCTCTTTATCTATATTTCCAATAGTGGAGGAGAGCTTCTGTTGCAGATTATTCACCTTCTCGTTGAGTTTGAAGGCTTCACCAATGAAATTCAATCTGCAATGAGCATGTCATCCACCATGGCCTCCATAGCCCTTCCATAGATAGAATACCTATGTATATCTTTGATACTCTGCACTTCATCTTGGCTGAGAATCACAGGTGGTGGAAGAGTAGTCAGTGGGGTAGGATCTAAAACCTTATCCTTGGATAGCAGTGACTTGATGAAACCTGTAAGAACCTGAGCCTGCTCCTCCAACTGCTCTATGGTTTGTTTCCCTTTCTCTACCCTCCCAATGACTCTGGTGACTGTTTCCTAAAGATTGTGGATCTCACCTTCAGGGGTAGACTCTCCCATGGGAATCCTTGAGAGCTCAAGGTCAGATGTTTGCAAATCATGCTCTGGCTTGTCTACTTTGGGCTTGGCTATCTCCAGGAATTGTTGGCCCTGAGCATCAGATACTATTCTGGAAGTAGTCCTGGCCTTCTTGGTGGAGTAGGGGAGTAGTGCCTAACAAGGCCACCACAACATCGAAGTTGGGTCCCGAGATCCGAGAAGAGGACTTTCTCTTCCTACTATCGACGAGAGGCTGCACCCATGCAAAAGAGGAGGAAGAAGAGGGTGGGGCAAGAGGACCGAGAGACAGAGAACTCATAGCACCCAGGGTGTGCACGGTTGTTGCTTCTAGTTGAGATATGAGCGGGGAACTTGAGGCACTCGGGGCTTCTGGTGTAGAGGAATCAATGGTGCTTGGAAGTTCAGTGCTTTGAACCTCCTTTTCTTTATCTGTAGGAGCTTCTGGAGCACTTGTAGAAACTGGCACTTCACTCTCCTCACTTTCACTGAGAACAATAATGTTCTCTGGTCCTGAAGGAAATTCTGAATGCTTCCTTAGGGGATCTTCCTCCATAGGTTCCTTCTTAACTTCTTTGATTTTCTTCTGATACACTTGGGTGGATGAGGAAGGAGTGGAAGATGTAGGACCTTTAGTTGATGAGGCAGGAGGGGTCTATACAGGTACTCCTAAATCAGGTGACAATACCTCCTTTCTTGGTGTTGAGGTGTCTTTGGAGGAGGACTCACCTGAGTGCCTTCTGAGTTCGCGAACTCTCCTGTCAAACCAGATTTTGGTTCTTACCAAGACGGGAGCTAGGATTTCTGCCAGATCATCCTTCTCCTTTTTGAACCAATCCAAATCCTCCAAGGGAGTGTGTTTGACCATGTTGTCATACTCATATGAGTACAAGTCGGAATTATCATCCTGGAGTCCCTCAGGAACTTGGTACAGGTTAATCTCTTGAATTAATTGAAGAGAAAACCTGCCATAATGTCTCCTCCTTGCTTCAAAATCATCAGCACAATCAGCCCAATAGTCCTCTATGTCTGCCCTATGATGATAAGTGATTTTGATATTCTACTCAATAAATTTCTTCAAGTCAAAACAGGTTCTTGGCCTGAAGAAATGGACAGTGATGGGAGCTAGGGCTCTTTCTATGTTTTGAGCATCTAGAGCTATTTTGTAGGTGTAGTTTCCCAAAGTGATGGGGAAGTGCAAGCCAGTAATTTTCTTATCCCTGCAGGTTCTGTGCAACTTGTCCAATTTCCTGCATACCTCTATCAAGGCCATTTTATCATTGCAGAACATGGGGAGCTTAAGAGGAGTGCTCTCATAGCCTGCAAGCCTGATATAGGAGAATTTCCTAAACTGGATGAAGTAGGCACCATATTTTGAAATCAGGTTCATGGCTTCATCAAAAATCTTTCACCGTGTCGCTCTCTAGAAGCCTGACAATGTACATGGTGAAAGCATCATTCACCCTTCTGAAGTTGTGATTGCTAGTGTCCAGGGTGAACTGAGGGCAGTAGGCATATACAGGGTCACCCTTATGAGCATCAATGTATGAGAATCCAAACCATTGCCTCGATGCTGCTAGAGTATACATCAAGTATGAAGTCATGTAAAATTTATTTGTTTGTTGTACATTGGACAACTACTCGCTAGGTTCATATTGATGATCTCTACCAATTGATATTCTGAGTTCCTTCGCACACTATATTGATAAGTGGGCACATCCAGAAATGGAACTCATTGGTAGAGGGTAAGCCCATGACCTGAGCTAGTAGGATTATAAAATCTGATAGTTCCTCATTGAAATCGGCATGGAACAAAACCTTGGATAAACGAGACGCCCCCTTTTTAGGGTTTTTGAGCCAGGACTTCGCCACCCGCACCTTGTATTTCTCACTATCCTGATCGAAGAGGGCCTGTGCCTGGTTTTGAGAGATAACTATAGAATTGTCCATCTCTGGAATCCTTAGGGTAGTGCCAATGCCAAGTAGCATCTAGCTTGGCAATGAGTTCTCCATGCATGTTCATTAGTTCACTCGAGTCGGGATTGAAATGAGCTCCGTAGGAGAGTACTGTATCTGCACACTGTACTGAGATTGGGAAACCACCGGTGAATGCCAAGCTGCTATCATGAATCATTTGTGCCATAGGAGAAGGGTTCGAGTCTGTCATTCTTTCCCAGAAATCCCCAAAGTCAAGGTGGCGAACTTCACTGTCCCCGATATCGGGAACGACAGACTCGAGCGGTGAGATTTTCTCCTGACCTTGAAATTTAATCTTCATGTTGATAGTAATTTGAAAAGCAAGATTATAGTCTAAACTCAAGGTGAAATTACAGGGGAAATGGATACATGCACAGGAATTTGATCGCAAGGGTATGGGTAATAGATAGCAAGAAAGCAAGTGTGCAAAAATGCATAGGGGCAGTTCATTATATAGCCATTTGGGAGAGAGAAAGATGATTAATGTGCATTAAATACACACCTACCAACTTAAAAAGCAAGATATTTGGGAAGAGCGGGAAAAATTAGCTTGGATGGCCTTTGGTTCATTTGGGACATGGGGATGAAAGCGCGATTCGGCCGAAACGGGCGATGGGAAAAAGATGCACAAATGTTTTCAAGACATGAGGGACAAAAGTACACGGAGTATGCGATTCGGCTGAATCGGATGAAAAGTGAACATTGAGCCTGGGTGAACTTGTGTTACTTGGGACAAAAAGTTCGACGGGCGCGAAAGAGGTGGACTTTGGGTAAATCGGCCGATCGGCGAACAAGGAGCCCGAATGAACTTGGGACATTTGGACAAAAATGTCTGGCAGACCCACAAATCACACAAAATGACCCAAAAACACATATTCTTCCCATTTTTTGACTTTTCACATTACCAGGACAACAGAAAAGGTGTTTAACTTAAAATTTTTAATTTTGAACTTCTCAAAAGTTACATAAGGACACAACTAATGCACTTTCAACTTTCCGGGATGGCGTAGAAATTTTGAATCATATAGTAATATCATCTGGCCAACCTCAAATTGTTTTTTCTTAATGTGGCGGTCATGTCATGCCTTTTGCATAGCTTTTTCAGTTGTTTGGCTCCATCTTTCTAGTGAGCACCTTTCATCCAACTTTATCAATTCATCAATTCTTTCTTCTAGCGCTTGCTCATCATCCAACCCCCCTACACGCGCTATACGCAGCGATGGTAGCATGAATTCAATCGGAAAAATAGCCTCCGCGCCGAACACTAGTTGAAATGGTGTGGCCTTGTTTAACCTTTTATACGTTGTTCTGTATGCCCAAAGAACTACTGATACCTTGTCATCCCAATCATACCTACCCACATCACATATCTTAATCAATATGTGACTAAGGATTTTGTTGAATGCTTCTGCAGTCCCATTTGCCTTAGTGTGATAAGGGGTAGTCTTGTGATGGGCTACCATGAATTCGCCAATAGAATCCTCGATGGTTTCATTTAAGAAGTGAGTTCCCTATCACTTATTAAACTTAATGGGCACCCATACCGCTTATAATATTTTCCCACAAAATCTAGCACCCCACACTAAAATGATGTGCGGTCCTCTATGCATTCATAAGTCAAACAGTAATAAGGTTATCGGCGCCCAAGGCATAAAACAAAACAACAACATGAAAGAGAAATACAAGAAAGGAAAAGCATAAAAGGAAATTCTAAACTAACTGGCAAAATTGCCTTATTTACAAACACCAAGAAGAATTATTTATAGTAGGGCTTCAACCTACTCCCATTGAAGTGTCTAGGTAATTTTGTTCCATCCAACACTTGTAACTGACACGCACCGAATCAAGGATGTATGAAATTACATAAGGACCCAACCAATGCACCTTTAACTTTCCAGGATGGCGTAGAAATTTTGAATCATATAGTAGTAGCATTTGGCTAACCTTAAACTATTTGTTCTTAATATGGCGGTCATGCCATGCCTTTTGCTTTGCCTTCTTAGTTGTTTGGCTCCATCTTGCTAGTGAGCACCTTTCATCCAACTTCATCAATTCATATATTCTTTCTTCCAGTGCTTGCTCATTGTCCAACCCTCCTATGCACGCTATACGTAGAGATGGTAGCATGAATTTGACTAGCAAAAATGCTTCGTGCCAAACACCAATTGAAATGGTGTGGCCTTGTTCAATCTTTTATACGTTGTTCTGTATGCCCAAAGAACTGCTGACACCTTGTCATCCCAATCCTACCTACCCACATCACATATCTTAGTCAATGTGTGACTAAGGATTTTGTTGAATGCCTCTGCAGTCCCATTTTCTTGAGGGTGATAAGGGGTAGTCTTGTGATGGGCTACCATGAATTCTGCCAATAGAATCCTAATGGTTTCATTTAAAAGTGAGTGCCCCTATCACTTGTTAAACTTAATGGGCACCCATACCTATTGATAATGTTCTCCCACAAAAATCTAGTAGCCATGGCTACGGTGCAATCCTTAGTGGGCGCGGCCTCTGCCCACCTTGTCAGATAATCAATACAGGTAATGATATACCGCGAGTTAGTCCTTTGCGTAGCTAGTGAGATTGGTCCGACAAAATCTATTGCCCATTTCTCAAAAGGTTCCACGCTAGTGATGGGGTGCAAGGGCATCTCATCCCTTCTTCTAGGTTTTCCAAGGCAGCTGGCAGTGGTCATAGGCCTTGCAAAACTCAATGCAATCCTGGTGAATTGTCTCCCACCATAGTCCGACGACTAGGATCTTACATACGGTTATATTCCCCGCATAGTGTCCTCCAACAATCCCACCATGGGCTTCTTCTATTATGGCCATGCATTCATGTTCTAATACACACCGGCACAAAACCTCATCGCAGCCCATTTTATACAAATCCCCATTGATCAACATGAAGGGTGTGGCACATATGGCTAACCTTTTCCTTTCTAGTGCATTCATCCCTTCAGTGCCACACCTTCCTTGAGAAAAACAACAATGTCTTCTAACTCCAAGGGCACGTGCTATAACCTAAATAGTTACGCATCCAACATGGTTTCCTTGATACTTTGCACATCCTCTCCTGAATCAATCCTTGATAAATGATCCGCCCACAATTGTTCTTTCCAGGTTTTACCACCACTTTGAATTCAAATTCCTAAAATAAAAGTACCCAACGACATATGCGCCCTTACAACACTGCTTTGTTTACTAGATACTTCAAGGCCATATGGTCAGTGTAGAATATGAAGGGAGTCACCAATAGATATTGTCTAAATTTGTGGAGCATGTAGATCATTGACAATGCCACGCGCTCGGTCATTGTATAATTATGTTCTAATGGTGTCAACTTTCTACTTGAAAAACACAAGGGATGATCAACAATCCCTCTCCGGTTGGGCAAGAATGGCTCCCATTTCGTACTGCAGAGGCATCTACGTGGACACGAAAGGTTTATCCCATGATGGGAATCGTAGAATAGGTGCAATTACAAGCCTTTCTTTTAGAGTGTCAAATGCCCTCTGGCTACGCCTCTCCCCACTAAAAGGCACTCTTTTGTCGAGAAATATTTCCAAAGGCGCGGTGATCTTGGCGTATCCCTTAATGAAATTTTTGTAGTACCCAATGTGTCCAAGAAATCTACGCACGACACTTTGGCTGGTGGGCTCCCCTAATCCCATAATAACTACAACTTTCACGGGATCCACTAGTAAGCCCTCTTTGCATATGATATGCCCCAACAATGTTCCAAAAGGAGTTGCAAAGACACATTTCTTGATGTTGAGGGAAATCCTCAATTGCCAACATCTTTCAAACATCAATCTCAAGTTATCACAATGGTCCCTGACCAATCCATACACGTTCAATCATCCAAATATACTTGAAGGAACTTGTGGATGAAGTCCTGAAATGCTTGTACCACTATGCACAAAAATACAGTGGGTGCATTCCTCAATCCAAAGGGCATGACCGTGTATGTAAAGCTTCCCCACTCGGTGGCGAAAGTTTTCTTTTCTTGGTCTTCCTTGGTAATCCTTACCTGGTGATATCTCGAGAATCCATCCGTGAAAGAATAGACCTTGCACCCAGCAACTCCTTCCAAAATATCTTCAGTGAAGGGGGTAGGAAAAGGATCTATGATACAAACAACATTCAACTCCCTGTAATCCACACATATCCTAATCCACCCATCCATATTTATGCTGATCACCATTGGACTTATCCATTCTGATTCCTCCATAGCCTCAATGATATCAGATTCTATCATTTTGTCTAGCTCTTCTTTAACCCTTACGTGCATGTTGGGATTCATCCTGTAAGGCCTCTTCCTGACCGAGTGTGCACCATATTTCAACTTTATCCTCATTTCCCCAATGAATGGTGGATGCATTTTAACTCATGGTATCCATGTGGGAATAAATCCTCAAATTCATGCAAGAGATCGATGATCTTTGATACTTCCTTGTCCGACCAGTAGTCCCCAATGATAGCTTCCTTGGGCTCCTTCTCCGAGCCGATGTTAAATTTCTTGGTTTTGAGTGGTTCATGATATGTGCACGCACATGCATCCACACTGTCAACTACCTCATGCATCCTAACCGAATGGTTGACATTCAAGCTCTCCATCTCCTCTCCATCAATAACGTATACCATCTTTCCTTTCTCCTTTTCAACACATGCGCACTCGAATTGTATATCTTTTGGTTCTTCCTCTTCAAACCGCACTTCTAAACTAGGTCCACCAAGTAAGTCTACTAATCTATCTTCCGCCATGGCACAATCCCCAGAGTGAGGTGCTTGACAGCCTATAATGCCTCATCAACCGGTTGCTTGGTACTTTGGTACTCGAATGTGTGAACTAGGTCAGCCGTTAATTCTTGCCAATTTCCGTCTAGTAGCGAGTTTTAGAATGGATGTACCAAGCGCGTGCACAACCTTGTAGTGTTGAATACAGCTTGTGCACCCAAAGGGAGGGTGGTAAAGCTTCCACGCCTTCTCCCTAGACCCTCTCACATGCCTGGATGTGGGAAGAGGTGGGTTCATTGCCATTGTAATCCTTGATAGCGGTGGGTATATTGCTCTTTGAGAATCAGACAGTGAGCGCAATTCTAACTTCACACCATTCCAACAAGTTTTTGCTATGCGTGGCCCACCACCTCACTGTCTGTGCCTATCAAAACATAACCCAACATACCTCATTGCTCATCCTCCCTCCATTGAGCTTCCATTTCTCTTAAAAAGACCTCAGGGTATGCATCCCCAGAATACTTGGTTATTGCCTTTCCTCCCAAGTGCCAAACTATACACACCATGGTTACCTTGGTCACCGATCCTTTCAGATGTCACCCAATCATTTCATAAGTCCCATGCACCCAATTATCGCATGCTATACTAGTAGTATCACTAATGATTGAGCATCATCAAACTGGATGACTCCTTCTGTAGGGTGGATGGTCTCTGGATCTCTTATGGAGCGCACATATATTTTGTCCAGGACTTCCTCTCCAAGGGGTTTAGTATAGGGTGTGGAATTTCCATTAGCAAGTGGTATAATCACCCTCTCTTCCTTGTTTTCAAAGCTTATGTACCCCTTGTTAAACCAGAGATCTGCATTATTCTTATAGCACCACGGGTGCCCAAGTAATGTTGGGAAATTATATGCCTCAAAAAGTGCTAAGACTTCAAAATCCCTAGTGAAATTAGTCCCCTTAATGGTAATGGTTGCATCCTTCAAGACACATATGGGCATTGCCTTTGTCTTATTTGCCATATATAACACATTTGAAGATGGTCAGAACGTAGGTCTTCCCATTTGATGCCGACATCCGAGTGAGAACATTAACCTCTGTGCCTATGTCAATGAGGATGTTGCTAAGTAGCCATCCATCCTCTGCGTTCAAGGTGATCTCTTTGTCATAATAAAGGTTGTGAGGTTGGAGGTTTGCATGCAGGATTTGCCTTTCGTGCTCTTTCCCAAGGCATGTGATACCTTTTCTCTCAACCATGCTCCTAGCAGGGAATAACATTCTCTTGCCTCAATAGTTTACACACCTCCTTAACCTCATCCAAGTCATCCTTTGGTGCTTCTACTGGTCTTATTTGCTCATCTTTTCTAGTTTGATATTTTAAGCATTGGATCTCCCCTTGTAAGCTTTGAATTACGTCCATGGTTTCCTGGTAGACTTCTTTTTGGTGAGCCGGGTTTGGATACTTCCCATGTACTACTTCTTCCCTTGAAACCAAAGGTCTCTGCTTAGGTACTTCCCTTGCGTGTGTGGACTCTACCCTTATTGTTACCATAATAGGCTCTAGTTTTGATTCACGTATTACTCGCAGGAGCCATTGCGTGTCAACCTTCTTAATACTCACCATGGCAAGTACCCTTATCCTTCTGGTGCTGCTGACTCATATGTTCGTATAACTCTCGGGAACTCTTCGTACTTATGTTTTTTCCACACCAGGAGCATTGTAGAAGATCTAGACATTCACGCTTATAATGGTCTGTGGCTCCACAATTAAAGCATGTTCCATGCGGGAACTCACTTCTTCCCCCTGCGGTTACCATGGCCATGAAATCCTCCACAAAATCCCCTCCCGTACACACCTCCATCTCTGTGTTCTTCATACCGACACTCATCTCCTTTGGAACTACTAGAAATGCCAGTCTGGCACACACCAAGATCAATTACCTCATGAATCTGGTCAATCAATCTACAATCCTTGGTGTCATGTGTGGTTGAGGTACATATCTTGTAATAACAAGATACGTTTTTGTGGATCATGCACTGTAAAGGGGGCACCTACTTGCATCATGATCCCCATGACATATCTCACAATTTACCACTACGGCATGTACCACCTTCCGAGTACATATCCCGCCATTATCCTTTGTGTGCCCTTCTATGTTACAATATGTGCACCACATCCCACCACGAGTCTTTGGAACTATGTTGGCAGATAATTTCTCCAATTGCTTAGCCATGGCAGCGATCTGAGCCTCCAGAAATGGGCTAACACTAGTGTCAACACTACCAACTACCTTAGCATGCAAAGCAGCTTCCAACGCTTCGCATGGGTCCGTGAATGTTTTATGAGACAAAGCCCTCCTAAAGGGTGTGATCAACCCTCCGAAAAACCACTGAGCATGTTGTGAAGGGTGGATATCATAAGACAGTTTAGACAATAGAGTTTTAAAGTGCACATCATATTCCCACACGCTCTCTACCATTCCTTGCTGGATTTCCTTGAGAGAGATGATGCTCTTCTATTCAAACTCAAGTATGTGGAATTTCACCAAGAACGCATTTTTAGCATGGTATAATCCACAATAGTCTGATGAGGGTCATACTTTCTATACCAACTATGCACGTGTCCTTGCAAGGTTATTGTAAATTGATTGGCCTTTCGATCCTGGGTCGTGAT
Organism: Taxus wallichiana var. yunnanensis; assembly: GCA_018340775.1. Lineage (NCBI taxonomy): Eukaryota > Viridiplantae > Streptophyta > Pinopsida > Cupressales > Taxaceae > Taxus > Taxus wallichiana. The sequence continues at coordinate 313,773,868 of CM031236.1, forward strand.
CCCCTTTGCGCACCATAGCAGCTCGCACTTATGCACATGCTCTGCGGCATCTTCTATCCCACTGTAATCTGGTAAGTGTAGAGACATCTCGAAAAATACTTGAGGAGGTGGTTGAGGCCCTTGTCCTCCTGACCTAGTCCCTCGATTTCCTTTGGTGTTTCCTCCTCCGCTAGATCCACTAGATCCTGAGCCACCAGCTCCACCATTTCCACCTCCAGATCCTCTGTGTTAGAGTACGGGGCATGTGTTTGTCGTGCCGAACATCCCCATCATCCCACATAATTACGTGCCGATAGTTTGTGAACTAATTCCACTCCCAGTCGTATTTCCTCCACCACTTCCTGACGCGCTTCCAAAACCCCCTGTATATATGCCTTGTCCAAACATTCCACCAAATACTGGAATAGTGTGTGAAGCCATAGAAGTCCCAAACAAGAAGTTGTATCTTCCGGGCGTAAATCGGTTTCTTGGGTGATATCAAATGGATCAACTGTACTTTTCCCTCATTCGAACAAACCAAGCACCAAGGTTTGGTCACTAGGTGGGGTCAGATGCACGCCAACGACTCTTCTTTCTCCATGTGACAGGCTCTCATCAGAAGTCGAGGGGTTCTCTCTTCCGTGCTTGCCAAGATGGGGTAGCATAGACTGTTCAGGCTCCACATCCTCCATGTGAACCTCTTCTCCCAAAAATGTCTACCTCCATGGATCCATTGTAAATGTAACCTCATGCCATCTTGCAATCTCCCTCTCACATGCTTCACCATACTTGAGCCGTCTCTCCTCCCTTTCCTTTTCAGTCGTTATATCAGCCATCTTTCCCAACCTGGCTTCCTCTCCAAGTGCTCAGAGTGGTTTAGCCACCATTAGGAATTCCTCTAAACTCATGGTTACGATCAAGATTTTGATTTCCAAGGGATAGCTCACAAAAATGATCCTATGGGCTCTGCAAAAATTCAAACTCAGCAACTTCCGGATAAGAATACGTGGAAAAACTACGTATTATGAGTGTAGCTAGTCAATACTCCCTTCCACCAATGATCTATAGCACAGGTCCATGTTAGATCAACATCTTGTAAGTTCTGGTATGTTTCTTGGGTCCAAGGGTGTGATTTATAATACCACCCCGACCTAGATGCATATGCCGAGAGCCACTCAAATAACTCTACTGGGAAACAATAGAAGAAGGTTTCGTATAACTCATGATAGAGAGTTTCTTCCACCCATCTTCACGTATCAAACTCAGGTCCAGTACTGAATCTCTGAGAAAACTCATCCTCCATGCTTTTAAACTAATTTTCAACACCTTCAAGTGTTAAGTGCTCCGTCATCACTTTTTGCACAGACCATGATGTATGCCATGTTCCACTACAACTTTGAAAAGAGGTCCCAGCAATGGAACCAAGATGTAGTCATTTTTGCACCCACCAAGAACAAGGGAACCTCATGCACATTGGCCTATCACCCGGGCACTGAGCGCTCACCCGAGGCATGTGAGAGGGAGTCGAGTCTCTCTTTTATGTGAGTTTAGTGGAAGGCATCATTCATGATCTTGAATTAGTGATTTAAAGGACATGAAAAATCTATAGAGCTCAGAATGGATTCTATACCCTTTCAGTCATATCAAAAGTAAAAGTGCTTAACAGAATTAATAGAACTAGGAAGTTGTAAATCCACAAATAGACTTAACATTCAAATAAGGTTCATGATTATACAAGAACAAAATCATAATAGAAATATGTAGATAACACAAAGATAATATCTTAATACAATTATCATGGTAACTTTGATCATATTCATTCTTAGCATTACTATAGAATATCACGAAGGGGAGCTGTAGTCATGTGCCATATCTGGATCCATACATGAAGACTTTGAGAACAAAATTTATATTCCCCATTCCCTCATTACATCCTTCCTATAATCATCTACCCCATTTTTCCCATAGTTCTCGCAGTAATTCTACAGAGCTCCCCTTCCTTCCTTGGGTTCTCTCTCTTTTCTTTGCTAAGGGCATGCATATATATAGGCATCTGATCTCCAACAAACTCTGCCTGCAACCTCGAGATCTCGGGCCCAAGTGTCAAGGTGTGGATCGCCTTAGGCACATGCCTCTCTATGTCATGATTAGCTTTTTGGATCTTCTTATCACAAGGTATATTCCTTCTAGGACACCCTGTTGCCAGGCTGGAACCTTATCCAAACAGAACATGTTCTTCATGTGTTCTGTCCAAAAGGTCGAAAATGGCTAAGTCCCGAATTGTGCTTTGTGGGTGCGCGTCCTTGGTTCTCCAAGAACCCTTTTTGAATCTTGCCTTGCGCACCTTAACTTGCACGCTTCCTCTAGCCATGTACACCTACACGCCTTTAAGTCCGAACAAGAATTCCTTAGGGCAGTCTCTTTTGAATCAAACTTCTCCTTTACTCATCTTTCTTTAACTAACATAGAAGCTAGAGTGTCCAAATTAGGAAGATCATTCTCATTATGATATTTAGCGTTAAGAATGGAGATATAGTTCCTAAAATTTTCATGAATATTTATCTAAATGATTAAATAAATAATCTTATCCGAACAATTAAAAATTACATCCATCTAAATGATCTTTAATGTTTTTTATTTTAGCCAGGTAATTAACAATTTTCTCATCCCCCTTCATGGGAGTTGTAAACAATTCCATAATTAGCTTAATTATTTTTGATAGACGACTTCCTTCATGCATGGTTTCTAATTGTTTCCATGCATCTACAAGAGAATCCATATGACCTATATGCAGTAGAAATTCATCCTTTATGCTCTATAATAGGATTGATAGGGCTTCCTGAGATCTTTGGGAGAATGAGTTAACATTTCTAGGGTTTATCTGTCTTCTAGTGGGTCGTGTATCCACACCGCTTATAAAATCCCATAATTTCCTAGCCATGCATGTTTTTAACCTAAATCTCTAGATATTGTAATTAGTTCCATTTAATAATTGAGATTTATCCAATGAGAAAATAGAGGAACTATCCATTATAAAGAAAGCTTAGCTAATATTTGAAAACTCAAACACAAACAACAAGTTGTGGAAGGTGACAAAACATAGGAAAAAGATATATATAATATATATATATATATATATATATATATATATATATATTTCAAATTTTGACATCCGCATTACAAATAAAATTTGGGAAGATGTAGTACACAATTTTTTTAAATCCACAAGGTAAAGAAAATTGAAAACCCGTGGTATATAAAAATTTGAAATCCAGCACAAAGAAACTTTAAAACCCACACGGTACAAATGAAATTTTTAAACCCATGGATGAAGCATGATACAACATGTGTCCAATATCAAAACAAAGTGACAAGGCATGTGTCATCTTTTTAGAAAATTCTAAAGTAGATCCCACAGGTGGACATGAAGTCTCGAGATTTTAATTAAAATTGATAACTTATCGTTATGCAAAAAAGTTTTAAAAATGTGACAAAAAAGAAATATGCACAAGAAAAAATAAGAAACATGTGTTTAAAATAAGAGGCAATGCGTAGAGCTAATTAAAAAACAAGGGGGCACGTGTCACCTTTCTGGAAAATTTCCATACAAGTGAGCCGGTGGATGTAAATTCCATGGAATTAACTAAAACAAATTGTCTTTCAGTCCAAGTAATAACATGTAATCAAAGAAAATGAAAGAAAAAAATAAAACAACGCCACTTGGTGAAAATATAACGATAGAAAGAAGACACTTGGTAGATTTCGCAAAAATTTTAAGAGATAGCTTCGGGCGTACTTAAGGTCCCCAGAAAGATCCAAAATTAAATTATATTTTGGGTTCGAACAACTAGTGAAATCAAAAGACAGGTGTTTCAATCTTACTGTGACAAGCACAAAAGGAGACTCGACACTTTGTGAAATGTGAAGACTTGGAGTAATTCTATAAGCTCAAATTTTTCATGTGTGAGGAAATCTAACTCAAGACCGATTTTGTGAAGAGTGTGGAACAACCTTATTTGCTCATACATCGGAACCGACAAAAAGATCAATAAAAATGAAAAGGCAAAGCTATATGGAGCTTAATGTTTGGCTCAAACTTTGCAACAACAAAACTTCATAAAAATAAATCTCTTTTATTATTGGGGTAGACTTAGAAGCACCACACAAACCGGATCTAAAGGAAGCTTTCATGTCCACAACCAAAAACAACTATAATGGCTATAAAAAATGTGAAAAACTTAAAAATTACTTGTAGACAATGAATGAAACCATGAAAGATCAATAACAAGTTGTAAAAACACAAAACTATGCACGAAAAAAATTCACAAACAAAATCTAAACATCAATTTAACAATTATTTCAAAATATTTGGGTGGAAATTGGAGTTTTTCACCTGATTAGCTTGAAGCCAACGATGGAACAACTACGGTTTTAGAAATCCAAAAAAACTTCAAGTTTCTTCACCCTATAAATAAAAAATATTCAGATCCATCTTTGCACAAGCATAATCACCATCTCTAATACCATGTTAGGATTTATAAGGAATGTATAATAAACTAATTATAAATCCACAATAATTTCGAAGATTATGTATTATGAAGTGCAATGATTAAACATAGATTAAGATGTTAATATTTTTATGTTACAGATCATGAATTGAAAGTAGATAACAAAAATATAAATGAGATGGGGACACCATATTTATAGTAGGGGAAAATGAAGGAGAAAACCCAAATCATTAAATAAAGCACTTTCGCCTTTATAAAAATTTCACATAATATTTTACCCAACACTTCCACTTCACTCCTCGCCTCACGGACATATTACATAATCATTTCTTGCTATTTTCACAATACAATGATCTCACATGTTACCAATATGATCTAATAGATTATGTATCAATATAGTAATAATGTATAGATTATTCCATTATGAATCCCGAGAGGGGTCACAATGAATTGGTCACACCATTTCACTCTTAAATGTAAAATACCGACATAATAAAGTTTAGTAAAAAAACTTTAAAATACTATGGGGTATAAAGTGGTGGTCCACCCAAATAGGTATCCCCACTTGACATTAGTACCACAACATAATTTAATGTGGGAAACTAAAACTAGGAAAAACCCCACTGAAACCAAGAACTAGCTTAGGAAAATAATGTATTGTAAATGTTACATGATTTCATGGTTGGGCTTTAACTCAACTCGGAGATGAAACTCAAAAATTTAACCAAGCTACTACTCAAGATTTGAAAAGCTTTAAATTTTTTGAATGCTTCAACTCCTAAATTTGGTCTAGTAACAATTTTCCTTTAGTAAGCTTTAACTTACAGGGAAGCAACAAATCCCCAAATGCTAAACTGCAACTTAGAATTTTCAGAATTTTGATCACACTTAGTTTTATGTCTCAAACAACTTGTTATCCAATTTTGCACACATGGCAAGATTGGACAACGGGGTCCTATCACGTTCAAAATGAAATAATAGTGCCAGGAACCCACCTTCGGTTATTAACGAGATGCAATAATTAAAAATAATTCCTAAATTGCATATGAAGAGATCACCTAGCATCGAAAGGCACCCAGTTGATCTCAACTCAGTGAAGAGTTCAGAGTCGAGTTGATAAAGAACCCGGTGTCAAATTGATAATCATCTCAGAAATCATCTCAGTAGAGACTCTCAGTTGTAAGAGCTAGACGATGGTCTTGTTAATGCAAAATATAGCTCATTGAAAATTGACGAATGAAAGGAACTCTACAAGGATCTTGGTGGAGATCGATGCAAAAAGAAGTGAAAGCCGAGTCAGGGAGAGTCAAAGTTCAAGCTATCAATAAAGTCTCAATGAATTGGAAAGGTTCAAGCACAGGCGGAAGTGAAGGCAGAGATAAGGAGTTTGACTCATCTTCGTGACTCGTTCATTTTGGAGATCATGTGGTGAGCTTCTTTTAGGACACATTCTGCAGAGCTAGGGTGATTCAAACGCAAGCCAAGGCATCAAGAGTGCCATAAAATGAATGGATATCATTGTGTAAATAGAGATACGTGATGGAGCCCTATCAATGGGACTCATCAAGCATGATGGATAATTCAAGGCAACTTGTTTCGTGTGGATGCATTAAAGATGGTTTCTAGGATACAATTCCAGGGCTCATTGATTAATGCAAAACTGGGAGGCCTACTCGAAATAATTTTACAATGGTAAGCTCATAGAGGCAACAAGAATGCCGGGCCAGGGTATTAGTGAATACAGATATATATTTTCACTGACGTTGTTCAGACCTTCCTCGGCCGAGCATTTGGTGCACAGGCAGTTGACATGTTGCATAAAATATAACAAAAGTTCTTTTGAGCACTTCTAGCAAGCAAGTCGTGCAACTATGTTTTTATCTATTCAAAGATCAAATGCATCCTCAAATTCGAGATTTTCCTTCAATATATTTTTATGAAAATCGATTAAGTGATAGTGAGAGTGTTACCAGGAGACCTGATGAAATTTATTACAAAGATTCTCTATCGAGATCTTACTTGTTTTACGATGTAACTCATGGAAGTGGATCTCATAGAGGTGGAACTGTTTCATATCAGAATATTCATGGAGCATAATTTTCTTTACAATTATATGAGCATCTTCAACGAGTCACTAAGTTGGTGAGCATAAAGGATTCTATCGGAATTATCACACCTTACAAGCTACAGCTGAAATGTTTGCACCGAGAAAATGATGTCTCCTCACGCTGAGCGGAAAAGTGGAAATCGGTGGCCATCTGTCCAAAATGAAATCTGGCCAAATGATAATGAAACCCCGCACTCCAATCCCAGACGTGGGAAATAAGGCGAGCAATGCCAAGTGGGTTTTCATGGATGGCAAGCCAAAGAAGAAATTCCACGTGGGGGAGATTCAGGCAAGCACCGCCAAGTGGAAATATTGGATTGGTAAACCATGATCAAACTTCCATGAATGGGAGAAATCGGATCAAACTGCCAAGTGCGGAAATATTACGATGGCTATCCAACATGATACTTCCACACGGGCCATGTAAACAGAATTCGCGTAGCTTGGAGTGGTCCGAGTCTTTGTGTGAGTCACCGGGAGGATTAATAGGACAGTTGTGAATTGGAGCGGGTCATGGGTTAAAAACGTGACGTGATACCAATTTCAGCGGAGGCTACAGGCAGACCCAACCAAGGTGATACGTTAATGGCTCAGTCGTGGCTCATATGCGAAGAGTTTGACAGAAAGCAATGCTGAAAACTCATCCAGATGGAAAGGATGCGTGTTACATGGACTGTGGATTGGGTTCCATAGATCATACGAAGAAAGTGTCTCCTTTCATACAGATCCACCCTTGTTAGGATTCCACTGAACTGTTCAGACTTTGAATCGGCTTTAATAGCTGCCACGACCTTCTCCTCATCCTCTGTACAATTCTAAACTTGATGTGGTCACGAGACAAGCTCCCACGCACGTAAAGCAGGCATGTTGCAGTACAGTAGAGGCCTTTCTTTTGAGCACTTCCAGCAAGCAGGTTGTCCAACTGTGTTGTTATCTGTTCAGTATCAAATGCATGCTTATCCTTATTCTGAACTTAGATCGAATAGTAGCTGCAGGAAACAAATATTCACTGCCATGTACGATGGATTGGAGTCACACCATTCAAGGCTTCATAAAATTTGCCTGAATCAGGAGATGAAGGTTTATTACAGTGCATCTTTGAATGAAACGATTCATATTGCTCAGCATTTCTTCTCCTAGAAATGAATTGAATGTGAAGGTCAACTCTGAAATACCTGGTCGGCCGTTTTGTATGCCACATCCTTGTCACTTGTAAATGGTCTCTTTGAGAAACTCTGTGGGCAGTAGGCAATATTTATACCCTTCCATTATGTACGTCCAATCAGACAATAAAATTATTCTTTTACCAGGTTCAGAGAAACTGTGTTTTTTTACAATGGACGATTATACTGCAGTTTCAAGCTAATTTTATCTAGCTTATTTCTATTAGCTTTGATCCACGACTAAGGAAGAATTCATATGGTTGTTACCTATACATTTTTCCAAGGTCCTCTTGGTTGCCCCAGTGGTTCAATGTATTTTTTGAAGGGCTCTTTGACCAAAAATCAGTCTTAAGGGTGTCTATCGACATGTTATGGGCATGAGCCTGGGTCATCATCATGGCAGCATTAGGTCTTTATTGATAATGGCATTTTCTCATCATTTGGAAGGTACAAATTGTGCTTATTATGGAAAAGCCAAAACATTCTTACTACAAGTGTTATATGATGAGGAAGAATCCTGAGCATTGTGGTAAAACCATTCTTTTTAGAAATATTGGGTTAAGCTCGGTATTCAAGTGAGTTTGAGCCCAGGAAAGGTAAGATCGTTTGCTGGATGAAGAGCTCGGTGACTTCACAGGAGCTCGTGGTGATGTTTCATGAAGTTTGAATGAGGAATGCATAAATGGCCTCGAGTTAATAGAGGAAAATGATAAGAATCGAGTTTGATAGCTCACTATTCGAAGGACTCAATGCAAAAGAGTGCGATTACCAAAGCAAGGAAAGAGATAGTGTGGGGTTCAAAATCGATTGCAACACCGAGTTAGAGGATTCGAAACTCACCGAGTTGAGATTTGTGCAGACTCTATCCACATGGACCCCCCTCCTCTTCAAGTCAAACGGGTCAACGGGGGGGTCCCAACATTATGTTAATTAAATTAATATTTTTATTTAAATATTTTAATAATAATATTTATTATTATTATTTAAATATTCTTTTAATTAATTGAGAAGACTAGGTCATCGTGCAATTAATGACCCATGATGGAACCTTCGTGTGGTTCAACTAATCGTAATAAATACATCATGGGCCTTCATTTTAGGAATGTAATTATGACCATTTCCTCTTCTTTCTCACATATTCTTCTATAAATGTAAGTTGAAGCTCATTTCAAAGGGTTCCAACAGTTGCATAAGTTGGACAGCTTAGATATCTCGTGCGCAAGTGTATACTTTTAAAGAATCCTCTCTCTTCGCAAGTTGTTCTTGTGTGTTGAGAGAACTTTCAAGCCTCCTCTTCAAGACTGTAATGGCAACTATTGCCTCTTCTGAATGTATGATGCATTGTGCATGTTATTAAAGCAATAAAAGTGTGTGTTTTGTGACTAATCTCGGTCCTTTCATCCTTTCGTGCTTCTTTGTGCCTTTCTCATACTTGCAGGTACACTGTGCAAGTTTAAGTTCTATTGCAGGTTCTTGGAGTTTTGTGCTTATCGAGTGGTGAAGTATTGCATGCAGTTGAGTTGTGGTGTCTGTTCACCCTTCTTGAGTTCATCCTTCTTCACCGGGAAACCGTTATATTTCTTTGTCTCGATAAAGTTTAACAAAGGGAACGCGTATCTCTTAGTTTATGGTATCATGTACCCTCTAAGTTGTAGTAGGTGAAGTTGACTGTGGTGCACACACCCTCTTCAAATTAACCCTTCCCGAGTCTAAAGACACCCTTTATTTAGTGCATCACCATCCCTAGTATAGTTTCATTTCGTAAATCTCTTTCCCTAAAACCCTATGAAAATGTTAGCATAGGACTAGATAATCATTTTTGTTACACTAGGAGTAGTACAACACTTAGTTTAGGAAGAGGAAACTGCGGCCTTCTCCGGAGGTTCACCTCGAGCCCAAGTCCCACAGATTGAGAGGTGATCCCATGTGTCCCAATCACATCGAACATCCTATTCACATCCTAGCCATTTGAAGGGTGCAGTGATTTGGCGACAATAGTTTTTGGCACGCCGGTGGGACAGAGTTGGTACTTCTCTTCTCACTTACACAAGTTAAAGTACCTGGCGACTCTATATCTCTGGATTCCAAATCTCAGTGCAGTAACTTATGCGAAGAATTCAGACAAGAGCTTCTTCAAAGAAAGGAAAGTATCAGCATATCAAACTTTCCTTGTCTCCTCCAAAGAGAAGCAGAAGAGGCATTTCCACATCCCCAGTTGCAGATTTACCTAGTAGGGGTCATTCAACTCCTCCTTACGGAAGGTTTCCTCCACCCAGGAACAATCAACCTTTCGTTGCTATGGCGAGGAACCAAGTTTTTCCCCCTTTCAATGCAAGCAGTCCTCTTATGTTGGCTCAACGTGATCCGATACTTGTTGTGGCACTCAAAAGTTTACCCTTCTACATGGGGGAAACTCACGTTACTCCAGTGGAGCATATCTTTGATGTAGCCAGCATCTACGTAGTACATAATATCACCAAAGACAACGTTGCAGTTAGACTTCTTGCTACCTCTTTCAAGGGAAAAGCACTTCAATGGTTTCGTGGGTTAGGTGTTGGCACTATAACCACTTGGGATGAGTTGGGAGAAAAGCTATGTAAACATTTGAAGACAAAAGTGATCACCTATCACTTTTGGAACAACTTACTACCATAAAGAGAGCTTCCCAAGAATACATGAGTGATTTCAACTTCCGATTCCACAGACTTGGAATAGGATTCCGGCGCTCGTAAAGCCTTCTGCACATAATGCATTCTTGTACTATTTATGAGCCTTGAATAGCAATGTAGTAGTTATGATCCAGTCCATGGGAGGGACTACACTTCCTGATGCTTACGAAGTTGCCATAAGTGCAGAGAATTCTTTGATTCATGTTGGAAAGATAGCTCCATGACCACCAATGCCCTTTTCTCCAGATCTTACGAATCATTAGCCTATCATTGCTCCTATTCTAGTAGACTCCAAGCAACCATATCAATCTCCCCCTACCTCTTCAAATGACCTATTTGAAGTCAAGTCACTACTGCAAAATTTTGGAAATGAGCTCGTTGCACTCAAAAGGCAAAAATTTCAATACAATCGTCCGTATCAGCCACAAAATCAGCAAAGATCAAGCTAACTGCTCTCAAAGGACTTCAACTTACCATTCATGCATGCCCAAGTTTGTCATTCACCCAAGATATATCGGTCATCGATCTCCCTCCCCTCTTTACCATCTGCCTATCATGGGATTTCACTGCCAAGATGGGTGGTTACTTATCAGCCGATTGGTCACATATGATTCTCAGGACTCGATACGGAACCAAAGTAACTATAAGGGCATAACCAATCTGCTATAATCATGTAGAACCCTACATTGCTAGTCCCATAAATGGAAATTACACCATCGGTGATCCAAGAGGAAGATGCCGATCATGAACCAACCACCCTTGTTGAAGAATTTCCTGATACTTTCTTTGGATGAAGTAAGTAGAGATCATCAATACAATCCCTATGCTTATGTATTGGCAAAAGAAGAAGCTGGTTTGCTGGTCTTGGAAGAAACAAGATTAGGTACCTCTTGATCCATGAAGAAGATACGATCATACCACAACTTGTCAAAACACCAAGCGATTCTAAAGGATTGTGGCAATTGTTCTTCGATGGCTCAAGAAGTAAGAATGGATCTAGTGCTGGTGTTATGTTAATTTCTCCAAAGGGAGATAAGTACTTCTCATCTTTCTGGTTGCAATTCAGTTGCACTAACAATGTTGCTGAATACGAGGCTCTTGTGCAAGGAATTCAGCTAGCCCAAAGGAAGGGAATCAAGGCCCTGACTATTTTTGGAGATAGTGAGTTAGTTGTTCATCAAGTTTTGCACGTAGTGCATCCAAAAATGATCTTTTAAGATCATATAAGAATCGAGTCTGGGACTGATTGAAGATTTTGAAGCTTTTGGAATCCATGCAATCCCTAGAGATCAAAATCAAGATGCAGATAGGCTTGCTACAATTGGTTCACAATACAACATACCAGTTGATATCATGAAAGAAGGGCAACAATTTGTTAAAATGGTGGTTCGACTAGTAGTCCCTGATAATGTGAGTAGTTGGCAAGTGTTTGATAGTGACAAACAAATTGTCCTCTTCCTACAAGAAGAGGCGGAGTTTGCTACAAAGAATCAAGATAAGTTGCAGGAGTCATATGGTGAGAAAATTATTCAATTGAAAAGTAACAAGTTACCAAAAGGTTTAGTCACTTTGGAATCCATTTTCAATTTAGATGACCAAGCCACAAGACAAAGCCCTAACATGGTGGTCAGAGAAGAATATTTTGAGGAAGTTGAAGTATCAAATGAAAAATTTATTAAGATCAGAAAAGTGTGTACTTCTGAAGAGAAAGAAGCTTTCATCAAACTTTGTCAAGAGTATCATGACATATTTGCATGGAGCTATAAATATCTGCGTGGTTTTGATCCAGGTCTAGCACAACATACCATCGAACTAGATCCTAATGCTAAGCCAGTTCGTTAAAAACAAAGACCAATTAATCCCAAAATTGAGCCACTAATGAGAAAGGAGCTAACCAAGCTCATCGAGGCCTGTATAATTTTTCCCATCAAGCATTCCTCATGGGTAGCCAATTTGGTGCCCGTGAGGAAGAAGAACGGAGAGATCCGGTTATGCGTAGATTTTAGGGATTTGAATCGTGCATCATTAAAAGACCATTATCCTCTTCCATCAATGGAGCAGATCCTTCAAACGGTGGTAGGAGCTCAAAGATTTTCTTTTCTCGATGGATATTTAGGTTACAATCAAATCCTAGTCCAAGAATCCAACCAATTCAAAACGGATTTCACTACCAAGTGGGGCACGTATGCCTACAATAAAATGCCATTTGGATTGTCCAATGCTAGGGCTACTTTCCAAAGAGCCATGGACATGGAATTTAAGGGACTAATCAATGATATTATTTTAGTTTACCTTGATGATATAATTGTATACTCTAAGAATGCAGAAGATCACATCACGCATCTAAGGAAAGTTTTCCAAAGGTGTAGGGAATTTGGGGTTTCACTTAACCCCAAGAAATGTATTTTCACAGTGCACGAGGGAAAATTGTTGGGGCATGTTGTTTCAGAGAAGGATTATCAATCGATCTAGCCAGGATTCATTTAATTATGTCCTTATCTCTCCCAAGTCACAAGAAGGGCCTCCAGAGTTTTCTGGGAACCATAAATTTCATGCAGAGATTCATCCCTCAATTCACGACATTGGCTAAACCATTGACAACCATGCTAAAGAAAAACATGCCATTCTCATGGACAAAGGAAGGATGAGAAAGCTTTGAAGCTATCAAACAGCCATTTCTCAAGCTCCCACGCTTGTGAACCCCAAGTTTGACAAAGATTTTATCCTTTATGCTTTTGCAGGTCAAGAGAGCATTTTAGGGATCCTCACCCAACAAAACAACAACCTGATGGAGCAACCAATCGCTTTCTTCAGTCAATCCCTCAAAGACTACGAGTTCAAATACTCATTCATTGAAAAGTAAGTCTTTTGGTTATTCGAGCTTTGAAGAAATTCAAGCACATGTTGTCCAACAACAAGATTCATCGATGGTGTCTCATCCAGTGTCAAGGAGTTTTTCTTTGAACAAAGAAATGAAGAAAAGCGTCTTTGGATGGATCACGAAGGTAATGGAGTATGACGTGCACATCAAAGTCACTAAACTTGTTAGAGGTAAGGGTTTATGTCAGCAACTTGCAACAGACATGGAATCAAAAAGTAATGAGGACGTGACACTCCTAAATACTGATGAGAATGTTGATCAAGCTGACTGGTTATCCAAAATGAAGAGTTTCCTCTTCTCGGGAGCATATCCAGTAGACATGGATAAAAACCAAAGGTGAACTTTCCATCTTTAATCTATCCCATATGTTTTGGTAGATCACGTTCTCTTTCGAAAAGATTTGAACGGTGTCCTCATTCGGTGCATAGGACCGAGCATGTCAGTAAGATACTAGAAGAATTTCATAATGGCCTATCTGGAGGACATTATTCCACACGAACAACAGCTACCAAGATCATGCGAGTTGGCTACTATTGGCTAGATTTATTCAAGGATGCCCATCTTTGGGTAAGGAAATGTAAGGAATGTGCCTTTTTCACAGGTAAGTAGAAGTTGGCAGCTCTTCCATTGCATCCAATTCAAGTGGATCAACCCTTTGTTCAATGGGGGTTGGACTTCATCAAAATGATTAATCCTCCATCCAAGTGATGGACATAAGTGGGTCCTTACCGCAACAGACTATTTTACTCGATGGACAGAGGTGGTAGCATTAAAAGAGAGCAATGAAAAGGCAGTTCTAGATTTTTTGGAGGGTATAATGACGAGGTTCGGTGTTCCGTTTACAGTCATTTCAGACAATGCGCTAGCTTTTCTTGGTATGAAATTGAGTGAATGGGCTGTTAAAAATGGGGTATACCTCAAAACTTTGTCCAATTACTATCCTCAAGGAAACGGATTGGCTGAGTCTAGCAACAAAAACCTCATAAGGATTATTAAGCGCACAATGGAGACTAACAAGAGGACTTGGCATACACAGCTTAAGACTACCTTATGGGCAGATCGGATCACACCTAAAAGGGCCATCGGAAATTCTCCTTTCGTTCTTGTATATGGAAGAGAGGCAAAACTCCCACTCTCATTGGAGTTACCTTCTTTGGAGTTAGCTCATCAACTTGAAGTTATAGAGAGTGATCCTCTGACAATAAGGTTTGTTGAACTCATGGAGTTAGAGGAAGTACGAGACAAGGCTATGAAAACTTTGGAGTAAAGATCGTGCTCAAGTTAAGAAATCTTTTGACAAGAAGGCATCCGACAGGCATTTTCAAGAGGGAGATTTAGTTCTCAAATGGGATGAAGACAGGGCCAAACTAGGTAGGCATGCCAAGTTTGACGCTCTCTGGAGTGGGCCGTATATCATCACAAGTTGCAAAGAGGCAAATTCATTTTGTCTATCTAGGCTCAATGGAGAAGAACTACCCATTCACGTGAATGGGATACATCTCAAAGCTTGTTTTTGAGAAGTGTTCCACCCCCTGTACAGTTAAATTAGGTGTTTTCCTCCAAGTGCTTATGCACATTGTTGTGTGTTGTTGTTTTGCTTTCCTTGTTGTTGTGTTTTGTGTTGTTCTGCACATTGTTTCATCATTGGAAGGTGTCAAGGAGAAGAAAGGTTCAAGGTTTCCATAAGAGTTCAAAATCTACTTCATTCAAAATTTTGCAGTGTTCCATGGATGTCAAGCATTCAAAGATTCAGTATACTTCATGCTTAGCATTCCAGGGAGGCCCAAGATATCGGCAATGCTCAAGGAGATTCTGGGATGTGTCAAAGAAAATCATACTACTTTCGGATTCCAACACAAACTCCATGCCCAATGGATGACTTAAGGCTACTGGAATCATGCTTAGTAGGCAATCATCCCCGAGAGGTCGCCAAAAATGTTATCCAATTTTGCACACATGGCAAGATTGGACAATGGGGTCCTATCATGTTCAAAATGAAATAATAGTGCCAGGAACCCACCTTCGGTTATTAACGAGATGCAATAATTAAAAATAATTCCTAAATTACATATGAAGAGATCACCTAGCATCGAAAGGCACCCAGTTGATCTCAACTCAGTGAAGAGTTCAGAGTCGAGTTGATAAAGAACCCGGTGTCAAATTGATAATCATCTCAGAAATCATCTCAGTAGAGACTCTCAGTTGTAAGAGCTAGATGATGGTCTTGTTAATGCAAAATATAGCTCATTGAAAATTGACGAATGAAAGGAACTCTATAAGGATCTCGGTGGAGATCGATGCAAAAAGAAGTGAAAGCCGAGTCAGGGAGAGTCAAAGTTTGAGCTATCAATAAAGTCTCAATGAATTGGAAAGGTTCAAGCATAGGCGGAAGCGAAGGTAGAGATAAGGAGTTCGACTCATCTTCATGACTCGTTCATTTTGGAGATCATGTGGTGAGCTTCTTTTAGGACACATTCTGCAGAGCTAGGGTGATTCAAATGCAAGCCAAGGCATCAAGAGTGCCATAAAATGAATGGATATCATTGTGTAAATAGAGATACGTGATGGAGCCCTATTAATGGGACTCATCAAACATGATGGATAATTCAAGGAAACTCGTTTCGTGTGGATGCATTAAAGATGGTTTCTAGGATACAATTCCAGGGCTCATTGATTAATGCAAAACTGGGAGGCCTACTCGAAATAATTTTACAATGGTAAGCTCGCAGAGGCAGCAAGAATGCCGGGCTAGGGTATTAGTGAATACAGTATATATATTTTACGACGTTGTTCAGACCTTCCTCGGCCGAGCATTTGGTGCACAGGCAGTTGACATGTTGCAGTATAGCAGAAGTTCTTTTGAGCACTTCTAGCAAGCAAGTCGTCCAACTATGTTTTTATCTGTTCAGCATCGAATGCATCCTCAAATTCAGGATTTTCCTTCAAGATATTTTTATGAAAATCGATTAAGTGACAGTGAGAGTGTTACCGGGAGACTTGAGGAAATTTATTACAAAGATTCTCTATCGAGATCTTACTTGTTTTACGATGTAACTCATGGAAGTGGATCTCATAGAGGTGGAACTGTTTCATATCAGAATATTCATGGAGCATAATTTTCTTTGCAATTATATGAGCATCTTCAATGAGTCACTAAGTTGGTGAGCATAAAGGATTCTGTCGGAATTATCACACCTTACAAGCTACAGCTGAAATGTTTGCACCGATAAAATGATGTCTCCTCATCATTGAGCGGAAAAGTGGAAATCGGTGGCCATCTATCCAAAATGAAATCTGGCCAAATGATAATGAAACCCCACACTCCAATCCCGGACATGGGAAATAAGGCGAGCAATGCCAAGTGGGTTTTCGTGGATGGCAAGCCAAAGAAGAAATTCCATGCGGGGGAGATTCAGGCAAGCACCGCCAAGTGGAAATATTGGATTGGTAAACCATGATCAAACTTCCGTGAATGGGAGAAATCAGATCAAACTGCCAAGTGCGGAAATATTACGATGGCTATCCAACATGATACTTCCACATGAGGCCATGTAAACAAAATTATGCGCAGCTTGGAGTGGTCCAAGTCTTTGTACAAGATTCACGGGAGGATTAATAGGACAATTGTGAATTGGAGCGGGTCATGGGTTAAAAAACGCGACGTGATACCAATTTCAGCGGAGGCTACAGGCAGACCCAACCAAGGTGATACGTTAATGGCTCAGTCATGGCTCATATGTGAAGAGTTTGATGGGAAAGCAATGCTGAAAACTCATCCAGATGGAAAGGATGCATGTTGCATGGACTGTGGATTGGGTTCCATAGATCATATGAAGAAAGTGTCTCCTTTCATACAGATCCGCCCTTGTTAGGATTCCACTGAACTGTTCAGACTTTGAATCGGCTTTAATAGCTGCCATGACCTTCTCCTCGTCCTCTGTACAATTCTGAACTTGATGTGGTCGCGAGACAAGCTCCCACGCACAGGCAGCAGGCATGTTGTAGTACAGTAGAGGCCTTTCTTTTGAGCACTTCCAGCAAGCAGGTTGTCCAACTGTGTTGTTATCTGTTCAGTATCGAATGCATGCTTATCCTTATTCTGAACTCAGATCGAATGACAGCTGCAGGAAACAAATATTCACTGCCGTGTATGATGGATTGGAGTCACGCCATTCAAGGCTTCATAAAATTTGCCTGAATCAGGAGATGAAGGTTTATTACGGTGCAGAATGAAATGATTCATATTGCTCAACATTTCTTCTCCTAGAAATGAATTGAATGTGAAGGTCAACTCTGAAATACCTGGTCGGCCATTTTGTATGCCACATCCTTGTCACTTGTAAATGGTCTCTTTGAGAAACTCTGTGGGTAGTAGGAAATATTTATACCCTTCCATTATGTACGTCCAATCAGACAATAAAAGTATTCTTTTACCAGGTTCAGAGAAACTGTGTTTTTTTACAATGGACGATTATACTGTAGTTTCAAGCTAATTTTATCTAGCTTATTTCTATTAGCTTTGATCCACGACTAAGGAAGAATTCATATGGTTGTTACCTATACATTTTTCCAAGGTCCTCTTGGTTGTGATGGTTCAATGTATTTTTTGAAGGGCTCTTTGACAAAAAATCAGTCTTAAGGGGTGTCCATCGACATGTTATGGGCATGAGCCTGGGTCATCATCATGGCAGTATTAGGTCTTTATTGATAATGGCATTTTCTCATCATTTGGAAGGTACAAATTGTGCTTATTATGGAAAAGCCAAAACATTCTTACTACAAGTGTTATATGATGAGGAAGAATCCTGAGCATTGTGGTAAAACCATTCTTTTTAGAAATATTGGGTTAAGCTCGGTATTCAAGTGAGTTTGAGCCCAGGAAAGGTAAGATCGTTTGCTGGATGAAGAGCTCGGTGACTTCGCAGTGAGCTCGTGGTGATGTTTCATGAAGTTTGAATGAGGAATGCATAAATGGCCTCGAGTTAACAGAGGAAAATGATAAGAATCGAGTTTGATAGCTCACTATTCGAAGGACTCAATGCAAAAGAGCGTGATTACCAAAGCAAGGAAAGAGATAGTGTGGGGTTCAAAATTGATTGCAACACCGAGTTAGAGGATTCGAAACTCACCGAGTTGAGATTTGTGCAGACTCTATCCACATGGACCCCCCTCCTCTTCAAGTCAAATGGGTCAACGGGGGTCCCGACATTATGTTAATTAAATTAATATTTTTATTTAAATATTTTAATAATAATATTTATTATTATTATTTAAATATTCTTTTAATTAATTGAGAAGACTAGGTCATCAGGCAATTAATGACCCATGATGGAACCTTCTCAGGTGGTTCAACTAACTGTAATAAATACATCATGGGCCTTCATTTTAGGAATGTAATTATTACCATTTCCTTTTCTTTCTCACATATTCTTCTATAAATGTAAGTTGGAAGCTCATTTCAAAGGGTTCCAATAGTTCAGACAAGTTGGACAGTTAGATATCTCAGGCGAGTGTATACTTTTCAAGAATCCTCTCTCTTCTGCAAGTTGTTCTTGTGTGTTGAGAGAACTTTCAAGCCTCCTCTTCAAGACTGTAATGGCAACTATTTCCTCTTCGAATGTATGATGCATTGTGCATGTTATTGAAGCAATAAAAGTGTGTGTTTTGTGACTAATCTCGGTCCTTTCATCCTTCTGTGCTTCTTTGTGCCTTTCTCATACTTGCAGGTACACTGTGCAAGTTTAAGTTCTATTACAGGTTCTTGGAGTTCTGTGCTTATCGAGTGGTGAAGTATTGCATGTAGTTGAGTTGTGGTGTCTATTCACCCTTCTTGAGTTCATCCTTCTTCACTAGGAAACTAGTATATTTCTCGGTCTGATAAAGTTTAACAAAGGGAACGCGTGTCTCTTAGTTTGTGGTATCCTGTACCCTCTCTAAGTTGCAGTAGGTGAAGTTGACCTGTGGTGCACACACCCTCTTCAAATTAACCCTTCCTGAGTCTGAAGACACCCTTTATTTGGTGCATCACCATCCCTAGTATAGTTTCATTTCTGTAAATCTCTTTCCCTAAAACCCCATGAAAATGTTAGCATAGGACTAGATAATCATTTTTGTTACACTAGGAGTAGTACAACACTTAGTTTAGGAAGAGGAAGCTGGCCTTCTCCAGGAGGTTCACCTCGAGCCCAAGTCCCACAGCTTGAGAGGTGATCCCATGTGTCCCAATCACACCGAACATCCTATTCACATCCTGGCCATTCGGAGGGTGCAGTGATTTGGTGACAACACAACCGATGGTGAAAACTAAATCAGTTCTCTTTTCTTCTCAATTTTCTCTTTATTCACTCTCTTCGATCATCGACTCAACACAAAATCTTTGTCATACAATGATTATTTTATACATAAATTATTTTCATAGATCACTCCTTCAATTTTCTACATACTGAGAATCTACTCACATGCACTTTTCATCAACATACCCTTCACACACACTTGTTTTTGTATCCCCAAAAATTCATATAAACCTTTCACATTCTATTTCTCAAGCTAGCAAAACTACTGGACTAACTTTCCAACTTCCATATTTTATCATATCTACCTTTTGGACTTTTCTTCATTTCTTATATCGATTGTTAATTGTTTTAATAGAAGACTCTTAAAAAAAAATTCTTATGGGTTTAAGAAAGGTTTAGAATAAGTTCAACATTTGTAACTCCTCATTTTTTTCATGTAAACATATTAAGCCTTTGATATTCTTCCATACATTCAAGAGTTCTCAAAGAACTTGGTGTTTGTAGGTTGACAAGTGGCACTTCTTTAGCTACTCGATGCAACTGACTTTTGAGCTTCTCCATGAGCTCCTTCACTTGAATAAGGATGTTTCATGTTTTTCTCCACTTGAACCAGACCTTACAACTTCACATGAAGATCAAACATAGCTTGGAAGCTCAACCAACATCACACTGTTTTCAACAAAACTGGACTGTGTCAATATTGTTATGCACTTGAAGCACTAAATACACTTCTTCAACTCCTTTGTTGTCATGTTGATCATAATTAACTATTTCAAAAACTTCTTGAAGAAATTTGCATTCATTCAATCAACTCAAATAATAAATAGGGAGACTGATTCTCATTTATACCATTATAAAATAATTTTAGAACTTTCAACCCAATTCAAGATAAAGCCAAGATTAATTGAGCCATCCCTTAACATTGTGAATCTTTACATGAAGACCTGGAAATTAGACTTTGAATAAAAATCATTAAACATGCTTTCTAGTACTATAGCTAGAGGTGAGGAACTATCTCGAGGAGCCTGTCATCAAAATATCATCGAGACCTTGATGAAATGGCTTAAGACTTTAGAAAATATGAATGATGAGCCCAAGAAAGAGATAAGATTAAAAAATTGAGCATTTTCACTAGTTAAAATTTAAGTTTTGATGATTCCAACATCATGAGGATTACACTTGTCAAACCAAACTTGTATAGTCACCACTATGGCCATAACCGAGCTTGCCACATTTTAAAACACTCTGACTTGTTTTAACCTTCTTATTCCTTTGGTCTCATTCACCAAACATGTGTCACCATTCTGGAAAACCTCAAAGTGATGGGATTAGGTGGACTCCATCCCAGAATAAACCACATTTGGTAGAGTTTTGGGTCAAATATCCCCTCTTGTAGTCAATGGGGCCATCGTTGAAACCAATCAAAGTTTGACATGGATTTGATCTTCTTATTAGGTGTGTATCATTATGAATTTATAGCCAATAAGAAATATCCATGAAATTTGCCTTTGTCAGATTGTTATTAACCTCCACTGGCCACAATGAAGAAGCAAGCCAATAAGGAATCTCCATGCCCTTCGCAATGTCATACTTTTGATAACCTATATCTGACCAATGTAAAACATGATCTAATAGGAAGCTCCACATTCCTTTCTTATTTTTCATTGTCAATCTTCACATTTTCTAGCTCTATGTCAGAGTGTGAAAGGTGAGCCAATCATAAGGTTCTATGCATTTCACGGTGTTAGACCAAATTTATTTTTTTCAACTTGCTTATTTTCTTCACAACTACTAGGTGGACCCAAAAATTTATCTAACCCTATTGATTCCAAAGGCATAAATTCTATGAAACATTATTTCTAAGGTGGAAATAGAATGATGCCATGTGTCTGTTAGGTTTTGGGAGTGGGTATGTATAAAGCATGTTAATTATGATGACTTGTCTTTGATCCGCCTTACCATGCGGACCGAAATACCATTAAATCCCACTCATTTTGACCTATAAAACTTCAAATTACCATAACTTCCTCTAGAGAGCTCCAAAATGTGTAAAGTTGGTCTTGTTGGAAAGGTATCCTTGAGTTCTCAAAAACACATACCTCCACCATCTCTAAAAGCTCTTACACATGATGGAACAATAATTTTAGGTGTGTAGATCATATGAGCCAAGCATATCAACCTTATCCATGCCTTCAGTTGTCTCCTTACTAAAAATCTTACAACATCCTAAATTCATTGTAAAACCTTCTTAAATGCTTAATCATCTTGATATGACATTACCAATCTGAGCCTCACTCCACCACTCACACCTTTTCCATCAATGACAATATTCTTGCACCATGTTTCAAGAATCTCCCCTTTTTCATTGATGGAAAAAACTCAAATACCTTTGATGGAAAACCACCACATCATCTCCATAGTATTCAATTCTTATTTTTGAAAACACACTCTCCCCTTTGACATTTGTGAAAAAATTTCAAACATCCAACACCATGATTACCATGAAAGAAAGAAATGAAAAAACACGACCTTACCTAAAATAGCTCCCCCTTGAATGATGTTGCACATGAAATTCAAAGTTTTTCAAATCATTCAAATATTACACGTGAAAGAAAGAAATGAAAATAATTCTCTCAACTACATAACTACCTTAAAAATTAGATGCAATTATCCCTTGAGTCTATGCTATTTATATTTAGGTGCCTCAATTCACCATGCCTAAATTTTTTTTATGGCTTTGATTTCATGTGAAAGCTTAAAAACATGATTTACTGACCCCTTATGGAAAACATCATGACTTATACTCATGTGTGACTTTCTTGATAATTTATTAGCTATCGATACAACTTCATGGATCTTGATGGCTTCAATTTCATGTGCAAGATTTAAATGATTTAAACAAATTAAGTACACAACATGGATATAAAATTTGATTCATTCTCAATCCATGGACTTATCTTCTTATTCCATCAACTTAGACCATTTTTGAACATTCTCTCATATAATGGATTCTTCTTCACAATCATGAACACTTTGTTGACACACATTTACAAAATTTATCACCTTGAAAAAATATTAGACATTGTAACCAGTATAGGAAAAGTTTATAATTTGAATACCTAGAGAAAAATATGAGTCAATATACTTTCATGATCAACATATCGATAATAAGACCTTGTTTAGGACAAGTGTTAGCATTTGAAAATCCTTAACACAAAGTTTTTTCCTTTCAAGACATCCACTCTAGACAAGAGCAAAAACACCTAATACTGAGTCACTAACAATCAAACATTTTGAAAATATCAATTAGAATGCACACTAGGACTCAAATCCAATCTGATTCAGATTACAACAAGATAGTCAACTTTAACTTTTGACTCAAGCTATTCTATTCCAAATTTGTACTTGTCTTGGAGGATTTTATTACTTGAAGACAATATTGACAACATTAAGAGGAAAACTACAAGCCATGAAACCTATTGACAACACTCTCTCTTCATGATTGCTCAAGAAGACACTCAAGGAATGTAACAAGTTCTGTACATTTAACATGGAACATGACAAAAATTCGAGAAATTGACATGCCTTAGACTTGGTGGAGACACCAATTAGCACCTACTGAGGATTGTTCAATAAACATCATCATGAAGAGGAATTGCTTGAAAATTATAGGATGGTAGGTACTTCCAAAACTCATAATGTTTCCTTCAAAATATTCATGCCTTATAGAATCCTAGAGAAGGCATACCACCTCGTGGGATCACTTAAAAACAAGAGATAATCATAAAAAAAAGATAGCATGATGAATCAATACTTTCTTTTCTTTCCTTGAATCCTTGTCAATATTCTTAGATGAGCTACATGTGCTGATTCCATCTCATGATTCTTCATCACCTGATTACATACTAGTCAAACATGCATGATGGATTTCATTTACTTCTCTTCTTAGATTTCTTTCAAATTTCTCAGTGTGATCACTACTTTTTGATGTCCTTCTTGATCTTTACTATGTAAACCTTCTTGACTTGCATGTTAACTATTTGATTTTTGTTGTTATGCCTTGGAAATTGATTTTGATGACTATGTTTTACAAAATGTCCAATTTCATGAAAAATTAAACACCTAACTTGATTCTTTTTCTATATGAGTATGTGCTTGGATTCCAACTATAATTAACACTCATATGAGCATAACAATTACTAGCAACATGTCCAATTCTATTATAATTCTAAAAACTATCATACCTCTTGATTTTTCTATTATCCACAACTGATTGTTTGGTTCTTTAAGGTAATATTGATTTTTGTGACCTTTCTCTCTATAGTTGAAGCAAACTATTCTTTTTTCTCTCATCTTTTTTATCTCTCCATGGGTGATTATTCATGACATGATTTCTTCACTCCTTAGCTCTATGTCCAAAATTATGACAAGAGAAATAATACCCATTAAATGTTATTTGATATTGTGTATAAGGACCAAGGGTTCCTTATGCCCTGGCCAATACCTATGCTACACCTTATCAAACTCTTCCTTCTCCTCCTCCCCCCTCATCAGGGGACCTCCATAGTTGAGTCTTACATAATGGGAACTTATCATAAGTAATCTAAGGAACCTCTCAATTTCTCAATACGAGGTGTTATTCTTCCATGGACATTTCAAGACCCCTAAATTTAAAGGAGAGGGATACCCCAATGCCCACATCAAGCCATATGCTACTACAATCAGATGGAGAGAATTACTTATGTGGGATGTAGGTGTTTCCAAGATATTTCCTAAGACCCTTGAAGGAATTTCTCTAGATTGGTATTATCAAATTTCTAAAGCATCCATACTTTATTTCAAACAAATTTTATCTGATTTCATTAAGGAATTTGATATGAAAAAGTTATTATGAACATGAATAAGAGAGTTATTGCATATCAAGAAAGAAAAAAATGAGTTTGTTTCCCACTTCATTCGGAGGTGGTGACAAGTCCTATACTCTTCCGCAAGTGCACCAAATATGGAACAAATAAAACTATGTGATATATTTCTCCCCTCAATCAATTGAGAAACCAAGGAGGATGTGTGGAATTTTTCCCTTCGTGGCTATGAGAAAGTGTTAGAGGCCACACTCCGCATTGACCAAAGCGGCTATTAATATTGGATGCAAGATGTATGGTCCTAACAGGAGGTTGGTCACTTACAATAAAAAAATCAAATTATTAAAATAAATCAAGTAAAAACCAAGGACCCAAGGTCCTAAATTAGAACCATGGTGTCACTACGGATGGTGTGATAGATTAGTCTAAAAATTATAATGTTGTGAACACCAATAATGAAAACAATAATAATGGGAATATGAATAACCAAAGAATTAACAACCCCGGTCCCTATGTTAAAGTGGTTGATTTCAGTAATCCTCCTCCTTAGAAATTTCAATCCCAAGGCTAAAACCAATACCAAAACCTTGGCTAAGGGGATACGAAATATGGTTATAAAAACCAATTCCAAAATAAAAAGTAGAGCTATGACCCATAACAAAGTAAAAATAAGAGGCCGAGGATTATGATCCCAATTTGTATTGTGGGTTTCATAGACTAATTGGTCATGATGCTCAATCTTATATGGATTGCAATAAGTTCATCTAATGACTCAAAAAATATCAATGAAAACTTTTTAATGGCATGTTTTTAGTGAAATCTGGAGGGACCTCTCACAACAATCATACGGCACATGTCATTCCCTAAAATTCCAACCTAGGAATCTATAGAGATCCTTTCCTAAGCATCTTGAGAATAAGAAACCTAACCCTTAGAATGTCAACAAGGGTATTTTTATGGTGACTCATGATCACAAAGATTTTACATCCAATGATCCTCGAGTTTCTCCTAACTTGGACCAAAGAAATAAAACAAAAATTATAGGTTTGGTTGAATTAGAGATAGATCCAGAGGTTAATGTGACTACTCATACTTGAGAGTACACATTACACCCTCTCCAATTCATCCTCTAGTTCAAAATGACTTTTCAATAGTTCCCAAACCCATAGGATCCAATGATTTAATCACATATCTTAAGAAGACCTTTTCTCACATTTACTTTTTGGTATGTTGAAGAATTCAATGGCTCGTCGGTCCACTTTATTAGAAGCGTTGGGTATTTTCCATCTAATAGATGCCATAACCCCCCTAGATGCTCAGATAATTCATATAGACTTTTATATTCATCCTCTAGGACAAAATTAAAGGGACACAAGATTCATGTTTGATATAATAAGCATTATTCCTATCGAAATTGAGTTGGCATAAAGAGGTGGTCTCACACTATATTTTCAAGTGTGGGTTTGCAATAACTATAAAAAGAGGGAAATGATTTATGAAGGGGATGTTGTGAATATTGTTCCTTTCTCCTTGCAAAATTTAGGTTACAGAGAAACCAATTGATCTTCTACTAAAAATATGATGATAGGTTATGACAACTCGATAGCCACATCGATCGAACTATAGCTCTGCCGAGTTACCCTTGGGCAAAGAATATATTAAATGATTTTAATATTATAGGGATGGAAAATAATTCTAATATGATTCTTGGTAGACCATGGATCCACATAATGAAGGCCATTCCATCCATGTTATTTCAAGAGGTAAGATTCCTTCATGTAGTAAAGGTTTTCATAGGCCAACCAACTAAATAAATGACCTTCTTCTAAATAACTAGATTCCACTATGAAACTAATTCCAACTGAATTAGACAAACTTAAAGTAATTGAAGGAGTTAAAAGAGTGAAGGTAAGACCATTGTGTTATAAAATGTATCTACCAAGACAATAACAAAAATAGTAAAGCTCTTGGAAAATGACTTACCAATTACCCTCCCATTCGAATCTCTAAGTATTGGAGATGCCCTTGGACTAGCCTATCTCCCAGTAGAATTTTACATAGAGATATGTATTGTTGAGGTTTCAAAGACCAAGAAGAAATTCCTAAGGATAATGAGGAATAAATCTTTCCCTTTAACTATTGGATGTTCAATTATGATGGAGGTAAGTGCCGGTATGGTGCATGGGATGGGGTGATTTTGACTTCTTCAAGAAGGAAAATTCATGTATTTTTCTTTCAAGATAAACTTTGAATGTAGCAAGAATGGAGTAGAGTATGAGGCATTGTTTCTCGGTCTCATTATATCCAAGAACATAGGAGTAAAGAATGTTAGAGTCTTAGGGGGATCACACCTTATAAAAAACCAAGTCTCAAAGGTTTTTGAGACTAGAGTAGAGAATCTCCATCTCTATAAATATACTGTGCATAAAATGTGTAAGGAATTTGAATTCATCTCTATTGAAGCGATCCTTAAAGAACAAAATCATCTTGTTACTTCTATAACACCTTCTTCTTCCCGTTTCTTCTCTAATCAAGGATTGAAAGAAAAATAATTCATATTATCTATCTAGGCCAATCCCTTAGTTTGAAGGATGCCAAACAACATGATATGTAGAGAACGAGAATGATCCTGTGACGTTAGATTTCAATGAGAATGATGAGGTGATCCTAGTATTTATTAATGCATGCACTTACCTTAATATTTCACAAAAAAAAGGTTTCTCTCTTATTCACCACTCTTCTTCATATTTTGGAGGAAAAAAAACTAATATTTCCTCGTCAAAATATTTAGAGATATATGAGATTAAGGATGAACCTATAGAGTTACCTCCAGCTTACCCTAAATTTGAAGAAGGAAATGCATCCTTGATAGAAGGAAAAAATGATATTAATATCAGAAATGAGAAAGAGCCTAGGATTTTGAAGATTGGTTCTTCATTATTTATAGAAGAGATTGAAGAACATACTAGATTTCTCAAGGATTATTCCCAAGATTTTGTGTTTAGTTATGAAGACATGACATTAGTTGATCCTAATGTAGTAGTCCACAATATGGTCACTAAGCTTGATGCTAAATCTGAAATAAAGCGAGGTGCATGAATACGAAAGTTTCTTTAATGGTCAAGGAAGAAGTGATGAAGCTTCTACAAGTAGCATTTATAAAACCTATAGACTACTCGGTGTGGTTATCTAACATTTTCTTGGTCCTTAAGAAGAATAGGAAGACAAGGATATGCATTGATTTCAGAGATATAAAAAAATCCTACCCTAAGGATGATTTGTAACCACTACCGTCGATTGATATCATCATGGATGAAATGGCCAATTATGAGTTATTATCCCTCATGGATGGATTTTCTAGATATAATCAAATAATAATCTCTAATGAGGATCAAATCAGAACCACCTTCACCACTCCTTAGAGAACCTTTTTCTATGTTGTCACGCCTTTCACTTGAAGAACATTGGCACCACATATAAATGAGCCATGAAATATATATTCCATGATATTGTTCGTAAGATTGTGGAAAAATAAGTTGATCTCTTAAAAAATCTAAGAAGAGAGGTGACCATCTCAAATTTATCCAAATCATCCTTTCACGCTTAATCAAACATGGTGTGACCTTAAACCTAGAAAAGTACATCTTTGGAGTTACAAGAGGTAATCTCTTAGGATACATCATTTCATCTCAAGGGATTGATATAGACCTAAAAACTATTCAGGAAATCCTTGAAATGACTTCGCTAACGGATGAGTCTAGTCTCAGGTATTTCTTAGGAAATATTGGGGAAATCTGTAAGTTTGTTCATGATCTTACATATGCTATCCATAGTATTAATGGATTGTTGAAGAATATCTGTTGTAAGGAATGGATGGAAGAATTCCATAAGTCTTTCAAGTTAGTCAAATGTTTCCTTATGTCACCACCAACGCTCATGCCACCCAAGGTTGACCAACCTCTAATTTTATGATCTAGGGCTACGAGATGTGTCAATAAATGTTAACATAGAAGGATGATGATGATTAAAAGCATGCCATCTATTTTATTATCTATATACTCATAGACTATGCAACTTGTTATTCATAAGAAAAAGGAATGTCTATCTATTGTCTTCACAACTAAGATGTTGAGGCATTACATAGTTAACTAATAAACAAGAGTGATTATCAAATCTAATCAATTATGGACGTTCCTAACTCAATTAGAATGATCTAAAAAGGGTGGTAGAATCATAATGTAAATGGGTGAGTTTGATCTCAACCTCATCAACTAGAATTTGGTTAAGGGACAAATCATCACTAATTAGCTTGTTGATAACCCTATAGACTCGGGGTGAGATAGTTTATTTGAGATTTCTTGATGAATGCATCTACTACATAAACAAACCTCCCATTTCCTTGTGTTCTTGGTACCTAGATATAATAAACCATATTTATATCAGGCATACCTTGAAGGGGATAACTCATAAAAAGGTAATGAATGTGTGTCATAGCCACCAAGTATGTAATTATGGAGCAAGTATTATATCATAAAGCTTTTGATGGTATGTTTCTTAAGTGTGTTGATGAAGAATAAGTGGAGAAAATTCTCTTTGAATCCCATAGTGGAGGTTGTGGTGGTCACTTCAGGGGGAATGAAAATGCTAATAAGATTCATCATAGGGGTTACTTTGGCCCATGTTTGAGCATGACGCTATGGAAAATTTGTGAAAATGATAAAAATGCCGTAATTATCACATGTCATACAAATCTTGGCTCAGGTTTTACATCCTATAGTGACATCCCGGCCTTTCTCCGTTGAGGGTTAGATATGATAGGGAGTTTCTCTCTAGCATCAATAGATAGCCAGATTTTCATAATCACGACCATAGAGTATTTCTCAAAATGGGTTGAGGCCATGTGTCTAACTATGGTACCTGGATCTATCATAGCCATGTTTATCTTAAATCAAATTATCTGTAGGTATGGGGTTCCACAAGTCATTATTTTATATAATGGCACTCCCTTCAAGAATGATGAGGTACATGAGTTATGTGATAAATTAAAAATGTCTAATCACACAAATTCATTATATTATCCTTAGGCCAATGGACATGCCAAGGTAACCAACAAAACCTTTAAATCCATTCTCCTTAAGACGGTTAAGGAGAATAAAATAGATTGGAATCTAAATTTATTTCCCACCTTATGGACCTACAATACTTCATTTCAAACACCAATGGGGTAACCCACTTTTCCTTAGTCTTTGGTGCTGAATTGGTCTTTTCTTTGGATGTATAATTTTCTAGTATTCGTGTGTCCCTATAAGGCATTCTAGATGAGGATGAGTATCGAAATTCAAGATTAGATAACTTAGAAATCTGGATGAGAGAATGCTTAGAGAAAAAAAAATTCATTGGATTTATGTAGAAAAATATGTCTCCAATATAATAAAAAGGTCTATGAACGTGAAATTTGGGTAGGAGACCTTGTTTTGAGACTTGATAGCCAAATAGATAGAAAGTCGGCAAAGGTAGGAAATTTAGGCCAAAATGGTTAGGTCCCTACCAAGTAATATAATATTTTAACAATGGTGAATATCACTTGTGTACTCTGGAAGGTGAGGAATTTGGTGAATCTATCAACTTGCTTTACCTCAAATGTTTTTACATATAGTCATTACATTTCCACACTGTCTTTTTACATTCTCATCATCTATTTCATTTGCATTGTCACTTTGTTAAAATTGTATTACAAAAACTTATTCTTCAAGTGGTTATTAAACTTTCAAACATGATAATATCTCAATCATGACTCTTCTACAGTTTCTTCACACTCTCAAATTATTTAATTCACGTCATCATTTCCATTCATGAGATAAATTTTGACATTGGTATTATAAGGACTTGCATGCTTCATCCTTTTCATGATTTCTTTGATTTGGGTGTTTCTCACCTATAGTTTTCTCTAGAATCTTCTGATGATATATCTTCCCCTAAAAATCTCTCTCCATGACAAAAACATTCTAATAATTTCACCCAGAACTTTTTTCACCCATATCGGTCTTCGGTATTGATCCTCGCATCCTACTAGTTATGTGGGGATGATATTTGGGGCAAATGTTCCTTCCTAAAAATCACAATTCAAGGTAAATCAAGATTAAAAAAGTATATAAATAATAAATACAAATATTCTTACTACAAATAACTACATTTTCTATCCCTCCCAATCTTTGGTGATGAGCTCATGCTTCTTACTAGTAGCATGAGATTGGGAAAGGAGGAAAGTTCCCTTACTCACCTACATTTTTCCTTGGTGATGAGCCCATGCTTCTTACTTGGTAGCATGGGGAACAATGTAAGGGGTCATATAAAAAATTAAAAATCTAAATAAATAAATAAATAAAAGTTCTTCAAAATATGAAATTCCTAAGAAAATTATTTAAATGCATATGTTAGGAGAGACAATCATTTTTAACTATATTTTTTAAGCAGTAGGCCATTCACAAATCTAAGTCTAGTCCAAATTCATAAGAAGAAATCATTTTGAACTAGTTAGTTGATCTTGATTGGGGTTGGGTTGCAAGCTTGTAAATAAACCTTTATCAAAATTCTTATCTCTTGATCATCATCTTCCATACATTCTTCAATCATACATATCTCTTCCTTATTGGCTCTTGTTGATGAGCTCTCACACCTTATTATTTATGTGGATTTGAGAATAGCATGATATTATCCTATCATCATATAATATTCAACACATTTTTCCAATGGAATAGAAATTTTAAACATCATTTGGAAACAAAAGTTTTCTAAGTGCAGTTTGTTATCATGTGTGTATCCATATATATCATTCTACGTATCACATTACACTATCATATCATCACACACACACATACACAACACATATATATATATATATATATATATATATATATATTATTGGTGAGAAAATTTTCAAGTGGACAAACTTGTGGATTTCTTGCCAATGCTCTGGGAATCTAAGTCCCTCTACTTAACCATTGGTGCAACTTCCATATATGCATGTGCATGAAAAGGTGGATTTTTATGGTGGCCTTTCAACCAGGGGATCCAACAGGGACACTCCACTGACCCTACGACAAAGCTTGTAGATACCTACAAGAGAGGAATTTTTTTGTAGAGAGGGAAAGGGGAGTGAGAAATTAGATAGGAGAACTAATGTTGCAGGTAGAAAATCATATTCCTGCATACATCAATTAGAAATTTTATCACATGCATTAAAATTAGGAGGAAACAACTCTACACGTAGCAACAAGACCAAATGGAATTTATGATTACAAAGTATCAATAAACCCCTTAGTCAAAAAAGGCTCAAAACTCCTTCTTGTATTGATTGCTTAAACCAAGTTGTACATAGTATGAGAATGGAGGAAAAATAAAGAGTGGGGAAAAGGAAGAATTTGGCTATCTCCTTTGTTCTCTCAAG
This sequence comes from Taxus wallichiana var. yunnanensis, assembly GCA_018340775.1. Lineage (NCBI taxonomy): Eukaryota > Viridiplantae > Streptophyta > Pinopsida > Cupressales > Taxaceae > Taxus > Taxus wallichiana. The sequence goes on from CM031236.1 coordinate 313,805,777, forward strand.
GTAGAATGCACTCTTGAGCTTACAAAATTAATGACCAACCCTTTGAGATGGGAATGGATTTATAATTTATAGAATAGACTCAACTCCTCATCTTCCTCATGACCCTCCATATGCCTTATTTCTAACTTTAGACTATTCATATTCCTACAAAATATTTAAGTCCCTTTTATAAAATCAAGGTGAATTAATTTACATTATGTTTCTAAAGTCACTTTTAGGTGACTTAAAGGCATATCAAAAAGTGTAAACCCCAACGAATAATTAGAACATTTGAACAGAGAGAAAGTTGGGGAAAGGGAAGAGAGAGAAGAGGAGAACATGTTGCCCTTGATGAATTCCGATGATCCTCATTGATGGAAAGCTCTGATGCGATGAAGTTATGAATGTCCCATTGTGCCAAAACTACTCTTTGAGTGTGACTTACTATTTTTAGTAAATGCCCAGATGGGAGACTTACTATTTTTAGTAAGAGGTGATTCTTGCTTCTTCTTGATCATCTGATGTGATAAAAATATTCATTCAATCCTACGCACATTGTCTTGGCTTTGACCACCTCTTAGGGTGACTGATTATTTTTAGTAAGCATCCATATAGGGAACTTACTATTTCTAGTAAGTGGTCATTTTCACTGTTTTCTACTCTGAATCCTCATTTTGGCTTCCTCGTGATCTTCAATGCCCATTGCCTTTGTCTCAGCTACTTTTGATGATGACTTTCCAAACATAGCAAGTATGTATAGGAAAACTTACTATTTTTAGATAGTTTCTTTCTAGTGATTGACTTGCAATGAAACATACTTTGTTGGACTCATCTTGTCTTTACGATCACACCCTCCGAATTTCACATATTTTTTCCCACTAGAATGTCTGGAAATAAATTTTGAAAATTTCACTGAAATGGCTTCAAGACGGAGCTACCATGGCAGCCATTAATGGAGCTTGAAATTTGTAGGTCTTGTTTTCATCTTCGTTTGTGATGAAAAAAATCCATTGTGATAGATTTTCATTTAGAGCTAGTGTGCAAGTTTTTATCTCGCTTCCATTGTCATAATTATGGGAAATCCAACAAATGTGATTCAGTGTATGAAGTGAGGATTTTGTTGGAAAAATTAATTTAGAGCACCATTTGACCTCCTGTTTGTTGAATCGTGATCATCTTGAAAATGTGGAAGTCTCAGAGAATATGGTACCTCGATCGACTTTTATCTTGTGAGATATGAATATTTCTCGACGGGTGAATTCATGGTTATCGGCAAAAATTTCATTTTCTTCACGGTCATTATTTCTTCAACACTTTTGATCATTCCTTCCCCTAAAACCTATGTATTTTCATATAATGGGTGTTTATGTGGCCATGGTGGAGCTGGTTTGGATCAGAAATGGTAGACTGGGTGTCTGGAAAAGCTTGAGCAAAGCCATGGCATGGTGAGGAGTTGTGGAGGAGAAATGAGAGGAAGAAAATGGCTAAGTGCCAGATTTAAATTTTCAAAAAATGCATATGGAAGGGTGGGGAAAATTGTTTCATGTTTGATGTTCCTTACCTTAGGGACATGAGGGACATAAAATTACACGGTGAGAAAGAGGATGACACGTGTCCTTGATTCGACGGTAGGGGGTTTGCTTGAAAATAAACTGGAAGCACTAGGGGTTGAAATCCGGTCATGTGGATGACCAAAGGACTTCCCATAGGGTCTGGGAACATTTTTCCATGTCTTTTGTCCTTGACCTTAGGGATGTGAAGGACATCAAATTTCATGGTGGTCCTGGAGCTGACACGTGTCCTCGATCTGACGGTAGGGGATTTGAGCTCCAAAAATGCACCTAGGGGTTGAAATGTCAAGTTTGAAGGTCACATGAGGGTCCCAGAAGTCACATTTGGGATGGGAACATTTTTCCAAGGTTTTTATACCTAACCTCAGGGATGTCGGGGACATGAAATCCCACCAAGCTCCTGGTATTGACACATGTCCTCCGAGAAAATTGACAATCTTCGAACTATCTCCAAGAGGGTAACTTGGAATGATGATAACTTGAGCTCCGGTGGAATTTATTGGTGAAATTTTATATGATCCTAACTAGAAATTTCCTTTTGAATCCAATGGTGTGGGTATAATGTCTTTATTCCTCTAATTTATCCTTGAAAAATAGGAATTGGTATTTGGTACTCCACTTGTGCCTGAGAAAAACTTCCTGCAAACTGATGCACCAAAGTGTTGTGAAAAATATTATTTCACCATAATGTAGGTATTGTAATCCTCTTTGTGGAGATGTTTCATTTTACTCCTAACTTCATTTGAAGCTCCCGTAATCTTCTTCTCAAGCTCAACAACAATTTTAGGCCTCTATCTGCTTAGGCTTGTGAACCTTGCTTTTCATTCGATCGCTCCAAGTCTTTAAAACTTCCCCAAACCTTCCAAAATCATGTCCATGATGTTCTAAGGTATTCAACTCACCTCCATGTTGAATTTTTCCCTTCCGTTCTTCTCCAAGGGGGTTGATTCAATCCTTAGAAGGCAAACGATAGCCCTTCCTAATATTGCTAGAAGGTAGCATCTTTCGTAACTTCCATTAAATCACCGGGAGATTAAATTGAATTTCCTAAATCACCTAGGGGACCAATTTTTCATCATATAGGGGGAAATATGACATATTTGACCTGGCGTGCGTAGGAATGATAAAACATGAAAATTTTGGCACATGTGTATAGTTTCGGTTCGAAAATTGTCAATTTCCTCATTACCATTTGTTACACATTTGCATGACAACAACTTGTTCTATCTTTGGGACATGGCATGGACTAAGCATAGAGAAGAAATGACATGGGAACTCCTAGAATCTCAACTTACAACATATTGACCACTTCCTTATCCATTGGGCCTTGTGGAGTCATGTATAACTTGCAACGAGAGAGAGAGAGAGAGAGAGAGAGAGAGAGAGAGAGAGAGAGAGAGAGAGAGAGAGAGAGAGAGAGAGAGAGAGAGAGAGAGAGAGAGAGAGAGAGAGAGAGAGAGAGAGAGAGAGAGAGAGAGAGAGAGAGAGAGAGAGAGAGAGAGAGAGAGAGAGAGAGAGAGAGAGAGAGAGAGAGAGAGAGAGAGAGAGAGAGAGAGAGAGAGACACACAGAGACAGAGAGAGAGAGAGAGAGAGACACACACAAAGGAAAAGATGCACACACAACGAAAGGAAGGAAACACACCTAGAAATCACATATGGTATAAGGAGGTGGACAACCCACTTTCACTAAATCTCTTTTCATTCCTTAAAAGATACCCCCGAGTGAGGGGCAACTTGAGTGATGTTTTTCTATGAAGCCATTGACTTGTTCCAGAAAGTAGCCTCCTCTCCTCAGTTGTTTATGAAAGCTAGGTGCTTTCAAAATTGTTTGTGTACTTGGTATGAGTGAGTCTACATGAGCTTCTTGATGCTCAGCCTTCTCTTAGAAATTCCATTTCCTTCATCATCTTTGAAATTGGTTTCATAGTGCCAGTTGCATTCCGTGTTTATCCACATAGATGATTCTTCACTGAGCATGTTATTGCTTCCCCAGGATTCTTTTCATTCAAATTAATTGAACATTCTGGATTTTTTTCTTTCCCAGGTCTATTCTCATTGACCTCTTTTCCATGAGAAACCTCAGACTTATCCTTTTCCTTTACTCCACTGTGAGGTGCTTGAGTACTGACGGAAGGATTGGAAGCGACCTCATAATTGTCTTGTATGTCCATGACATGAGTGAAGAGATCAAGAATCAGCTTGGGGTCCTCCACAACTTCTACTACATCCAAGATTTCTTGCACAGAGTTATGCTTCATCGTTTCTTGTAGCTCCTCTTTGTATGCCTTTGAAGAATCTTTATTTTACATCTCAAGGAAACTATCTAGAGGGATTACCTCATCATCTTGGGAATCGCTGCACTCTACCGATCCTTCATCAAAAAGAGCTTCATCTTTAGAGGTCTTGAAACTTATTGCTTCTATTTCTTCATCATGGAAAGAATCTTCTTCTAGAAATGGGAAAGAAAATATCTCCATTTTATCATTATATCCATAAATTGTTGGCTCGAGAGAGACGTCGGATTCCTCTTCTTTCTTTATTTCAACATGGCCAAATTTCACACTGGTTGAGGCTTCCAAATCAGATTCATGTTTGTCTTGCATATTTGTGGCTTGCATCAAAAGTTTGAGACTGAGATTGGGGTCCTCAGTTTCTTCTGTGGATTTCAATAGTTCTTGTATAGACATTTATTTCAAACCTTTCATGGGCTCATCACAAACTGATTTTGTCTCTCCATAGATTTCCTGATTGAGATCATCTTCATCCCCAAATGGGAATGAGAATAATTCCTCATCTTGGATAAGCATATAAGCTGATTTTTCTTCTTGAAAATCATCAAGAATCATTTCCTCTTCTTCATGGTTTGCATCATCCGGTGATTTGGGGCTGCCCTCTTGTAACTTGAATCTCATCAATGCTTCTTCAAAATCCAAATCTCTCCAAGAAGGCATTTCTAGACCTATCAAGATGGTGATATACTCTTCCTCCTCATTTTCCACACAGTGATTCATCTTCTTGCTACCTTGATACAAGATGTTAGCTTACGGGATTCCATATTTTAGTATCATGTACCTCATCTTCTTCTTGGGAAGTAATATCTCCATGTCTCCCTTCACTAGTATGGTTGCAGATGACCAATTCATCTAAATTTTCCCTCCCAAGTCTTGGCAAAAACTTCTACTCAGCAACATTCCGAATGAGGTTGGGACGTTTGCTACCAAAATCATCACTAAAAATTTCTTTTCTGGAAATCTAGAAAGAGCCACCTATGCATCTTTGATCTTCCCTACAAGTGGGACTTCTTTTGACTCTAGGGAGTAACAAGAGCCACTGGGTGGAGTCATGGTAAGTTTGAGAGATTTGGAAACCTTCATGGGCATGAAATTATCCGAGGCACCTGAATCTATTATGTAATTGTTTAATACATATTCTCCAATAAGAAGGGAGACATAAAAAGGTTCAACCTTATCAATCTTTGATGCACTCAAAGAAAGCATGTTCTGTGAGGGAGGTGTAGGTGGGTTTGGAAACATGCCTTTGGAACTAGAAGTTACAACATTGGGTGTTAGAATACCACTCTGATATATTGGACAAACCTCTCAAATTGTTCATGATGAGTCTACAAATATTCGGTTTTGGTAATATGCACTTTGGCTTTGTTTGCATATTCTATGAAGTCAAAGGGAGAAGATGCAAACAAGGGGGTGAAGGGACTGATTTTGGATTCTAGATAGGCTTGGGAGAAGGATTTGATTTTTGGGGAATGGAGGGTATTTTGAAAGGTACACTAGGAGCTTTCAAAGTACTAGATTTTATAGGACCATATTTAGATTTATACTTGGAAGAGACATCGGAAGACTTACTTGGGATTACAGGAGCCTTCTTAGTTTCTACAGGATCAGGCTCCAACAATGTAGAATTTATGGAAGATGGAAGTGGGGATCCTCGACTAATTATGTTGTTTTGTAGAGTTACCACAAGAGGATCATCAAACTTATTTTCTTTTACAACAATGGAGGGAGATGCTCTTTTCTTGAATTGAGAACGATTGAATACCGCACATGAGAAACTAGGTGCATATTATTTGTCTTCTTCATCACCTCTGGAATACTCACAAAATCTGATTTTTAATCATTCTCAAGTTCATCGATCTCTAGGAAGTTTCCACCTTCACTTTCTTGTTCAAGCTCTTCTTCACTTTCTTGAAATATGTAATTTACATTCATGGGTGGGGCCTCCAAGGTGAGCCTTTGGGGTGCTCTTACAATCTAATTTCTATTGCTTCTTTGGGAAGATACTCATTCAAATAATTCCCTCTTCAAATATGCCATCTCATTCGCCAAATTTTGCAGCGATGGATTGGTTCTCTCATCTCCAGGATGTTGGGCCTTGCCCTTTGATGGATTCTTGATCTTTCTAGAGAGGATGATATCATCATCAAGTTCAATGTCCATCCTTTGTGCTTCTACAATGTTCCTTGGTTGGGATCTTCATATAAAAAATCATACTTCTGATGATTGAGCATTGATGAAGAATCTCTTGATATTATTTTTAGACAACAAATATTCTTCTAGTATCCTGTGAAGTAACTATTCAAAGTGAGCCATGAAGTCTCTCATGGTTTCACTTTCTCATTTCTTCATTTGAGCCAACTACACCAAGAGGTCCTGACAGTCTTTAGTTGATTTGAATCTTTCCTCGAAGGCAGTCTTGATGTCATTCCAACCAAGTGATGGATTAGGTAGGATGGAGGTAGAACCATTCGATGATTTTTCTTGGGGATTCCATGAACATTCTTACAACAACATCTTCATGTTGGACACCAATAATTCGACATGATGTCATGATGGCAGAAATTTCTTCAAGTATGTTGTGTTTTGTCACCTTTGAAATTTGGAAAGTTCTTGTGGGAACTTATTGGTAGTTCCTAGAGAGGCAGTTTAAGAGCAAGCAGGCTTGTATTCCTTCCCCATGGAATAATGGGTTTAGGTATTTTTGCTTCGTTAGCCATCATTGTTTCTACTTCTTCTTCAACCCTTTCTTCTACAAATTCTTTTACAAACTCTTCTTCCGGGAACTCAATGCTTAATGGTGATGGAAAAATGGGAGAATTTGAAGGGGGAGTATCAACAAGAGTTTTGATAGGATTTCTAGGAAAATTGCTTGAAGAGTCGGATGGAGAAGAGGCTTGAGAGAATAAGTATGGATTATCTCTAATTCATTCTTACTAATTTTGTAAATCCTTGAAACTGGAAACAACACATCCTCTTGACCTATTCAATCTAGTGTATCTTCCTTCAGCCTTCTTTTGAAATTCTTAAAGTGGGAATATGAAAAGACACTATGGAATATGAAAGGTCACGTGAAGGAACTGACAATGTATCTTTCAGTAATGGATTTCATGAATTCTCTCTTTTTTTTTAATTTTTCTATATTTCATTTTTTTGTATTTTTGGACCTTGCAATCATATTTTGGGTGTAGATGCTACTAAATTTGTCCCATGGTGGATGTCAAAACTATTAGCGAGAATTTTTTTCAGGTGGACAAACATGTGGATTTCTTACCAATGCTCTGGGAATCTAAGTCCCTCTACTTAACTGGTGTAGCGATCGTATATGCATGCACATGAAAAGGTGGATTTTTGTGGTGGCCTTTTGACTGGGGATCTAACAAGGACACTCCAATGACCATGTGGAAAAACTTGCAGATACCTACAAGAGAGGATTTTTTTTTAGAGAGGGAAAGGGGAGTGAGAAATTAGATAGGAGAACTAATGTTGCAGGTAGAAAAATAGATTCCTACATACAATAATTAGAATTTTTATCACATTCATTAAAATTAGGATAAAACAACTCTACGTGTAAAGAACAAGACAAATTGGAATTTATGATTACAAAGTATCAATAAACCCCTTAGTCAAAAAAGGATTGAAACTCCTTCTTCTTGTATTGATTTCTTAAACCAAGTTATACATAGTATGAGAATGGAGGAAAAATAGAGAGTGGGGGAAAGGAATAATTTGGCTATTTCCTTTGTTCTCTCGAGGTAGAATGCACTCTTGAGCTTACAAAATTAATGACCAACCCTTTGGGATGGGAATGGATTTACAATTTATAGAATAGAATCAACTCCTCATCTTCCTCATGACCCTCCATATGCCTTAATTCTCACTTTAGAATATTAATATTCCTACAACATATTTAATTCACTTTTATAAAATCAAGGTGACTTAATTTACACTATGTTTCTAAAGCCACTTTTATGTGACTTAAAGGCTTATCAAAAAGTGCAAACCCTAATGAATAATTAGAACATTTGAAGGGAGAGAAAGTTGGGGAAAGGGAAGAGAGAGAAAAGGAGAACATGTTGCCCCGATGAAGTTTCGACGATCCTAATTAATGGAAAGCTCTAATGCGATGAAGTTCGAGTGTCCCATTGTGCCAAAACCACTCTTTGAGTGTGACTTACTATTTTTAGTAAATGCCCGGATGGGAGACTTACTATTTTTAGTAAGAGGTCATTCTTTCTTCTTCTTGATCATCCCGATGTGATGAAAATATTCATTCAATCCTACACACATCGTATGAAAAAACACTAAAAGCATCGGGGCTGAAAGTTAGTAAAGTGGATGACCAAAGGAATCTCCATAAATTCTCTGGGCACATTTTCCCATGTATTCTATCCCCGACCTCAAGTACATGAGGGACATCAAATTCCACAAAGTGGTCCTAGAGCCGACACATGTCCTCGATCCGACGACTAGGATTTGAGCTCCAAAAAAGCTTCTGGGGGTTGAACTGTCAAGTCTGAAGGTCACATGAGGGTCCCAGAGGTCACATGGGTGTTGGGTGTACTTTTCCAAGGTTGGTGTACTTGACCTCAGGGATATCGGGGACATGAAATCCCACCGTGCTCCTCGGAGTGCTAACACGTGTCCTCCCAAAAATTGACGAACTCCTGAATTGTCTCGAAGAGGACAACTTGGAATGATGATAACTTGAGCTCATGGTGGAATTTATTAGTGAAATGTTATATTATCCTAACTATAAATGGAATTTTAATCAAATGGTGGGGGTATTATGTCTTGATTCATCCATTTGATCCCTGAAAATCGAATTGTCATTTGGTACTCCACCAATGCCTAAGAAAAACTTCCTACAAACCTAATGTGCCAAAGTGTTTTGAAAAATAGTAATTCACCATCATGTAGTTCTTGGAATCCTCTTTCCAGAGATTTTTTTACTCTTAACTCTATCTAGAGCTCCTAGAATCTTCTTCTGAAGCTCAACAACTATTTTAGGCATGTGTACTGCCTAGGCTTGTGAACCCTGCTTTTCATTCATATGATCCAAGTATTTCAAAACTTCTCCAAACCTTCCAAATTCATTTCCATGATTTTCTAAGGTCTTCAATTCACCTCCATGTTGAATTTTTACCTTCCGTTCCACTCAAGGGGTTGATCCAGTCCTGGGAAGGCCAATGATAGCCCTTCCCAATACTGCCAAAAGGTAGCATCTTTTTAGAACTTCCTACAATCACATGGGGGATTAAATTGAATTTCCTCAATGACCCATGGGACAAATTTTAAATCAAACAAGGGATGACTAGACAGATGGATTTGACCAAGGGTTCCTAGGAATGATAAAATATGAAAAATTCAAAGACATGGGGTATAGTTGTCGTGCCTGAAAATTATCAATTTCCCTGTTGCACATTTGCACGAAAAACATTTATAAAAATTCCTAACTGCCTAAGAGTACAAAAATGAGATGAATCATAATGAAATATTTTTTTTGCAAAGGAATGTCATATATATATATATATATATATATATATATATATATATATATATATATATATATATATATATATATATATATATATATATATATATTCTAGTATAATGGCATCGATCAAGGAAAAGTGTAGTCAAAATGCTTAACTATGAGATGAAAACAAAAAATTGATTTATAAAAAAATGGTCCCAAAGCAATAAAAAGGTTCCTCGCCTATCCCTCCCTCCAAGATCCCTATGAAGGAGTAGTGTGAGGACTCCTATTATGGTTCCTACGATAAGAATAACTAAGTGTAGCATCAGATCCTTCATGCATCAAATGGTAAGACTATGTGTGAGAATTTTTGGTGGCAGTAGACCCGCTTATGTGAGCATCCTCTTCACCTCCCTCTATCATGTAGTATCGCAATATCGGTCTTCAACCAAGAAATATCTCCTGTCGTATGCCAATCTAGTACAAAAATGTCTATATGAGGACCAAATTATGGCGGGGGATCTTGGGTTCATCAGTAGAGGGTCTTTCAGATATACTTGTAGTGATCATGAATAAATCTAGGTTTATACACCTAATAAGATCTTTCCATCCATCAAATATGGCTTTAAAAATCAAATGTATAATGGCGAGTTTGAAAATGTAAAAAAATGTTAGCGTAAATATAATTTACATTGTAATTATGCAATGCATATAGGTTATTTTATTTTTCTCGTTATATGGTTATGTTTTAATAACCATTTTATTCTCGTATGTGTTATTTTGTTGCACTGCTCAACATATTGTTTGTTTGTACTTGGTTGTACAATATCTTTAAATATTATAGCTCATTCTTTATAACTTTTATTGGATTCATTATTAATAAAATATACCAGGCTTCTATCCCTGTTCTTCATCTTACATTTGGTACCGTGATCGGGTTCAAGCTCTGACTAGTTGGAGAGAGGTTGTAGAGGAATAAAATTCTTGAAAAGAAATTTTTATTGTTGGGGAGCTAGTGTTGCCTCCAAAGCAGATTCCTAGATCTCCTGCAGCCTCCACAACCTCTGTTTGATCTCCAAGTAAACATAAAGCAATTTTTTTCTTTCCATGGTTCCTCTGCACCAAGAAAATATTCTTAGATTCACAAAATTAAAAAAAAAATCCCCTCCAAATCTAGGGGTCCTGTTAGTCACTGTAAATGGGCAAGTATTTTAGACTTGGAGGAGATTGTGTTAAGGTTGGAGGTGAGTTGTTTGAAGGTTTGACCGAGCCCCCTCTTGAGCCAAAATTTGATTGGAAGATAGAGTTGCATTTAATTGAAGCACATTACTTGAGACCAAACAACATTGGTGAGTCATTTTGACAAAGAGTTGAGCTCCTCTTAAGTTTGAGGTAAATTATTTTGAAGCCAACATCTTGATTTTTATCTTCCATGCTACATAGTTATTTCCTATGAGTAGTTGGATCGGTACTATAACTAGATCAACAAGTGATACAACACAACAGAAATAGTTTGATAGATCCGATCATAAGGCCAAGCTAATCATCTTTTTTTAGAGTGTCTAATGACGTGAAACCCCACATTAATGATGCTAAAACATCTAAATAAGTGTGGAATAAGTTAAGCACACAAGTGTACGAGGCCAAAAACAAGAATGTCATACTAAATTTGTAGACTTAGTTACACGCATTGAAGTTTAAACATAATGAAAAAATAGAAGCTTTCCTTCAAAGAGTTACATAGTTGAGGGATTCACTTCTAGCCCTTGGAGAAGTGGTCACTGATGAAGCTCTCATTCCCATTTTTGAGAGCCCTCCTCATTCATATCACATTTTTATGAAAACACTAAACTTGAATCTGATACAACCGTGAGTTTTGACAAGCTAGTAAACCCCATGAAACAAGAGAAAGCTATGCACAATAAATATGATGAAGAGTAGCATGTAATTTCTTCTCATCAGAAATGGAAAGGAAAAGGAAAACCAAATTCCTATAAAAATTCCCAAAATAAAAATCAACATCAACAAGGGGACAAACAACAAAATAAGAAATGTACAATCTACAAAAGAGGACATGAATTGAAATATTATTGGTATAATACTTATAAGAAAGGTTCTTCAAGTAACTTTGGACCTCACCAAGCAATCTCACAAGGGATATTCTAACTATAATCAAGGGTAAAAAAGGGGATTTGGAAAAGAAAACCCCATCAAGTAAGGAAATATTGTTGAGCAAGAAGAACATTCAGATATTGAAGACTACTTGTACATTGCTTGATCAAGTGAACCCTCCACATCATCTACTGATGTCTTGTATGTTGATTTAGGAACCACTCGATTCATGACCAACCATAGATATTGGTTTACTTAAATGAGGGACACGCCTTTGAAAAACATGTTTCGTTAGGTGATGATTCTTCATACACATTTTAGGGGATTGGGAACATTCATCTATATCTTGGTTCATGCAAATGTAGATTATCAGATGTACTATATGTCCTTGGGTTAACAAAGAATTTGTTTTCGTGAAGTCAAATCCTATATTAAAACTTGAAAATTGAATTTGATAGTCATTCTGGAAAGAAAATGTGTTTAATTTGGGACAAATCATGAGGCTCAAAAATAGTTGCAAAATCATCCATGTGGGACACATGTTCCAGCTTGATTTTGTCCATGGAAATGATCAAGCACTTATGGCTAAGAACTCTACCTCTACACAATTGTGGCATCAGAGACTTGGTCATATCAATTTCAAGTATCTCGAGACACTTCGTTGGCACAATATGGTAAAAGGATTACCATCTCTCCAGAAGGATACAAATAAGTGTCCTCACTACCTAGCAAGAAAATAACACAGAGCTTCATTCTAGAAAAGTACTTATCAAGCTCATGGTAAGCTTGATCTGGCTCATATTGATCTTTTTGGTCCGATGCAACCAAGTCATTATGGATTTTAGTACTTCATGCTTTGTGTTGATGACTATTCGAGAAAAATGTGGATTTTTTTCTTCATAAGAAAAGTGAAGCTTTTGAAAACTTCAATAAGTTCAAAGTGGCTATTTAGAACAAAATTATCCATCACATTAGAACTCTCCGATTAGATCGAGGGTGTTAATTCACCAGTGATGAGTTTAAAGCCTACCTACAAGTGCACAATATTCATCAAAAATCCCTCCTCCAAACACCGTAGTAAAATGGTGTTGTTGAGAGAATAAATCATAGTAACACGTGAAATGGTGTGATGCATGATCAATGATTCTATAATAGCGAGGACATTTCGGGCTGAAGCTGCAAACACAATAGTGTATTATTGAACAGAATGCCCATAGTTTTTCTTGACAGAGTAACACCACATGAAGCATGGTCAAAGTGGAAACCATGTTTTACACACCTCAGAGTATTTGAGTACAAATAAATTATGCACATACCCAAGAAAAATAGAAATAAATTGGATATGAAATCACAAAACTCATCTTCATTGGCTACCGTGAAGAGACACTTGGGTACACATCGATGGATCCTAAGACTAGGAAATTCTACACCAGTAGAGTTGCTGAGTTTTTTGAGAAGAAGGAAGAAGAGAATCCTTTTCCAGACTCACCTAATGTAGATTTTTCACCAACTTTAATAATAGAAGCTGATGTTCCCACATATCATGAAAGTGATGATGGGGATGATGGTGATGATCGAGATAGAATCACAACCCACGTGATCCATTTAGTGTATGCCTAAGTTGTATACTAGCATGCTTCGAGATGCAATAATGGATGATCCACCGATACATCCACCACTAGATCACAAACTCATAGTAAAGCAAGAGAAAAAGTAAAATTTATTTTCATGAGTAGAGTTGTTGAATTTGATGAGCCCTCTACACCCGTAAATCCCTATAGTCAAAATCTTGGAAAGATGTCATGGATGGTGAGTATAACTCAGTGATGAAAAACAAAACTTGGCATCTTGTCAATCTTCCACCTGGGAAGAAACCCATTACATGTAGATGAATATTCAAAACAAAGTACAAAGAATATGGGACCATAGACAAGTACAAAGTGAGAATAGTAGGAAAGGGGTATTCACAAAAAGAAGGAATTAACTACAAGGATAAAATTTCTCCCAAAATGAAGATCAAAATGATCAGACGATCTTTTCTCTTGTTGCACAATTTGGTTGGAAAGTCCATCGATGGACGTAAAATGTGCCTTCCCGAATGGAGAGTTACAAGAAAAATTCTACATGACTCAACCTGATTGATATGTTGTACCTAGTCAAGAAAAAAAAAGGTATGCAGACTCGAAAATCTTTGTATGGCCTTAAATAGGCACCCTAGGCTTGGTACATCAAAATTGATGAGCATCTCATATAACATGGATTTGTTAGAAATCCATACAATCCCAATATCTACCTCAAAAATCAAGGGGGGAGATTGTGATTGTCGTTGTCTATGTTGACGATCTAGTCATCACTTTGCGCGATTCAGATGAGGATGATTGATGCAATGAAGAAATATCTCAACTCGATCATTTGATATGAGTGATATCGGGATGATGCACTATTGTCTTGGATTGTAATTATAGAAAAAGGAGAATCCCATATTTTTTTCTCATTTTAAATATACCAAGAAAATGCTCAAGAAATTCAAGATGATAGATTACACACCTATTTATACACCTATAGAGAATAAATTGTAGTTATCTTGTTTAGATCCATCTCCTGCGGTAAATGCTACTCTCTATCGACAGTTGATTGGGAGTCTCAATTACCTAACACACACTAAAACATATATTAGTTTTGGAATGAGCTATCTATCTAGGTTCATGCAAGAACCCAAAGTTTTTCATTGGAAGACAACAATGTGAGTCTTGAGATATCTTAAGGGAACAATGGATCTTGGTCTAGAATACAAGAAGAACGATAACTTCTACTTGTCTGGATATTCGGATTTAGATCATACAAGCAACATTGGTGATAAAGAAATCCACTTCGGGTTTGTGTTCTTTATGGGATCGAACCAATATCACGGGGAAGTAAGAAACAATTTTTTTTTCTCATTCTTCTAAAGAAGCCAAGTATTGTTATGTAGGTGAAGTTTTCTATGAAGTGATATGGCTACGTCGCATACTTGAAGGACTTGGAATACCATAGAAAACTGACCACCTTGTATGTTGGTAATAAAGGTGTTCTCAAACTTGTTCCCAATCCATTTTTTCATAAAAGAACAAAGCACATTGACGTAAAAGTACATTTCATACATGATCATGTCTTGAAACACAATATACAACTTCAATTTTTCCTAACAGATGAACAACGAGCAAATATCTTCACAAAGTCACTTGCACGTGACAAGTTCAAGTTGTTTAGAGAGTTCCTCTCCTCATCCCTTGAGACAATGAAAAATTAAGGGGGGGAATGTTAGGGTAAATATAATTTACATTGTAATTATGCATTGCACATAGGTTATTTTATTTTTTTGTTATATGGTTATGTTTTAATAACCATTTTATTCTCGTATGTGTTATTTTGTTATATAGTTATAACAACACATTTGTCTGTATTATTCGGATGCATATTTTGTTGCACTGTGCAACATATTGTTTGTTTGTACTTGGTTGTGCAATATCTATAAATCTTGTAGTCCATTATTTGTAACTTGATTGGATTCATTGTTATAAAGTCTACCAAGCTTAGTCCACATTCTTCATCTTACAAAAACAAACAAGGATATTTCACTAACATCTAATCTAAGAAGTGGAAGAAAAGAGAATAGTATAAATACTCATTCGGGTCTCTCGAAAACCCATCCTAGGTTTTTAGCCGGCACCGCATCTCTTATACACGCCACCATGGTCTCCTCCTCCATCTCCTCGGATGGATGGACTCCTCCTCTTCCTCCTC
Source organism: Taxus wallichiana var. yunnanensis (assembly GCA_018340775.1). NCBI lineage: Eukaryota > Viridiplantae > Streptophyta > Pinopsida > Cupressales > Taxaceae > Taxus > Taxus wallichiana. Next base: position 313,820,993 of record CM031236.1, read on the forward strand.
CTTGGCTCTAGAATCCACCGATGCATCTTTTTGCACGACCACCGAATATGAACCCTCTAAACCTGATTTTGTCTTAGTCTCCTCCTCCTCCTCACTCCATACTAGACCCTCGCAGTAATCTACAAAACTCCGACGCAGACTCGACCACCACACTATCGGTTGGGTCTAGTGTAACTCATTTTGTCCCGATTGCAACACAGGGGAACTATGAATTTCCACCGAGTCAACCTTTATGGCCAACTCTCACCTTGTGGATGCCTCTGTACATGGTGGCAACCATTGGAAGGGGATATAAGAAAGGTAACCCAAACTTATGGGGTAGCCAAATCACTGGATGAGTCTCTACATGACTAATACTATTTAGCCAATTAAGAATTAGTTCTGTAAGTAGCGGTCAAAGTAATTGTCTCCTCCTCCCACTAGCATAACATATCTTGATATGTTTGGGCCACCATATCTGTTGTAGTAAATTTCCTTGTTAATTGTGGTGTGGCCATGAGTAGAACCATATTGACCCATCTAACAACGCTTATCTCACTAGGATCCGTTATCCCAATACCCTATGGTAGGGGATAACTAAGTCATAAACCTATGAAATAACTAGTTTGGGGTGGCTAAGAGATGTAACCCCGCATTTGATAATACTTTATAGATCATGGTAGGTGGTGCCAAATATGTGCACCCCATGCATATACTCTCTCATAGAACTAAATGCTCTCAAAAATAGGTGCCAACTTCTTTCTGTGATAAGAAACCTGAGCATCCTATAAAAATCCTCTAAGGTAATGGTCCATTCTCCAAAAACATCATAAAATCACAAGGTGTTTTGATCCGCATCCCGATAAGTCAAGAATTTTTAGAGAATGTAACTCACTAGGGAAACTAGTTTTGTCTGACTTAACCTTCATATCCCTTCCCTCTATAATAAACCTCTCTCTGCTAGTGTCAATAATTATAGAACCATAGATAACCAATCCTACTCTTAGGATCTACACCATCTAACATATGTACCCTACAGTCAAAAATAAGGAAAAAGAGCATATCACAACCTGATAAATGCATGATAGGCTCATAAAAATAATATAAATAAAATAAAAAATAACTAATATTTCATACTTAGCTCTTGAAATGAAAAAAATTTATGAGGAGTGGCGAGTAGATAACTATCATGAAGGTTGTGTTAACCTAAAACATGGTCATTCCATTAAAATCAAACATGCAAAAATCTAAAATCAGCTTAAAAAATTCTAAACAAAGTCAAAACCTACAAGACGCCCCCTACTAAATTTTTACTACAAATTTATTTGAAATCTCCTTCATACAATTAATTTCAAATGAAAATGAAAATTTAGGACAAAAATCAATAAATACTTGAACTTACCTATTCTTTTCCCTTTGATGCTACTCTGCTTAGGTTTACCGCCATCATGATCAAATTCTCTTCGATTTAACTATATCTTTGGCGAGTAAATGGTCACCACAAATCTAGAGCTCCAAATTTAGCTAAGTGGGTATGCAAAAATGATTTCTAAAAATAGTAAAAGAGATATATATATATATATATATATATATATATATATAAAACTCATATTTGGTCTTCTAACATTGTTTTGAGTGAGTATATGTAGGGGTGGCATGTGTGGAGCAGTATATTTCTCATCCCATGGATATGGTAAGTAATCTTGTCTTTTCATTTTAAAATATTTGGCTAATTTTGTCTTATAGCTGCACTTGATTCCCATTTTTATTTTGTAGGTAGAGAAAAAGGATGGGTTGGCATAATTTTAACACATGATTGAGCGAGGTAAAATTTCTAACTCTCCCACTTAGGAGCACCATACTAGGAAATCACATTTTATGCCCATTCATGGCTAAAGCAATCATCCGAGGGGGAAATAAATACGCACCCAAAAATTACAGGGTGTTACATTAAAGGACATGGTAAGTCTCTAATGATGATAGAGTTCTTTAATATAGTAATGATGAGATCCAAATCATCTTGCTTTGAATTCAACATGCTTTGTTATGACCCGAGTGTCCATGTTTCTAAGTTTGAAAGTTTGTTTCATCTTTGTGAGCCAATTTCTATTCTTTTCGTACTCATCTTTAACTTTAAGTCATGTAACCTCTTGAAGGTCATGTAATCGCCAATCTCCACAAACCAGAGGTTTGCAACCACCGGTTTGTGCAAACTAGTGGTTATGTCACCTTTATCTCGAATGTGTGTTTTGCAACATGTGTCTTCAGTTTGGGAGTGATTTTATCACTCATTTCTTAGTCATTTGCCTAATTTGGGCTCATTTGATTCGTATTGGAATCCTCTTTTTATTTTACTATGTTTAGAATGTTGACTTCCCCTTATTCGAATGTTTTGTCACTTATTGTTAGACATGTGTTTTAGGCTTCTTCTTCCCTCAATTTTTATAAAATCCCAGTTTTTATTTGAATGTTGGGTTATAGTTTTCATATTTTATTTTCAAAGTTATGCTACCAAAATCTTGCTAGGAATCACATAAAAGCATGTTCACCTTTCGTTCTTTTGTTGCATTACATTTTCCACCGATTTAAATATAACTAGCCATTTACAACCATTTTATTGGTTTTTCTTGCTACCATTTGCACTCGCACACCTTGGATCAATTGGAAATCATCTATGGAAGAGAAAATAAAGTTGAGGAGACACAAACACAAGCACCACACCTGGAATGCTATCTCAGATAAATAGTTAAGTATTGGGGATTCTTTTAATTCTTTAAATATTTTGATCAACTGCAGTCATTAAATTAGAAGAAATATAGTTGTTTTAAATTAGTAGAATTAAATACTTCTTCATTTCTAGTATTGTATGTGCACTTTTTACACAAGTTTTCCATTGATATCTTCTTCTCTGCTTATCCTTGTGGATCTGTAAGAGAAAAAAATTGGAGGAAACTTCTATGTTTGTAATTCTTCATTATTTTTTCATTATAATCTTTCGTACATTTTACTTCCACTTTACTAGTGAAATTTTTGGGTAAATAAGAAATTGCTTTCGAGAAGATTTTATTTTAATTCATGTGAACTTGAGGTAGAAGTAGTTAGAAGAAGTTTCAATTTCCAAAATAATAACTTTAAAATACATCTTCTATTTAGAGTAGATCATTGTCTCGCAATCCTATAACAAAGGAATAGCCACATTTGGCTATTCCCTATTTATGTTTATTTTGATTTAGAAGTAGTTTGTTTTTTATATTAATTTCTTTATCGTGTTCTGTAAGAATTTTTTTATTATTATTTAATCCAAAAATACAAAAGCGAAAGCTTAGGAATTTAATTTGTTTTTTTCATCCATTTATTTAAATTTTTTTCTAAGAATACAAAATGAATTAGCTAATTATTTATTATTGTTTTACTTTATTTAAATATTGGAAAATGTAATTTAATTAGATTAAAGGGTGAATTAATCATTCTTTTATTTAATTTAGATTCACTTGCTTTTTTTATTTAAAGTTAGGAACTAAAAGTAGATTAGAAGTTGGAATAAACACAAAATTATCCCCATTTACTTAGCGGCCTAGGCTACCCATACTTATCCCTTAATCCTATTTTTTATGGTTCTACCCGACTCTCTCATAATTTAGTACTTGTATGACCATCCCGAGACCACCCAAATCTCATAGAAGGTTATTTGACCCAATCATCAACCCACCCAACATTGACCAATATTAGGGAGACATAGACTTAGGTTTATGGGCACTAGTCTTTAGAGCAACCCCCATACCACTAGAGATCATTGGCCAACTTGACACCCTTAACAACCATTTAGAAATAGGAGAATAATATTGGGATGATTTAGCCAATAGGGTTAGACCACGAAACCCTTAGTTTGTCCTCCACACATCCCCTCTTATTCTTACATGACCCTCTTTGGTGAGGTATATTTAGAGGTAGAAGGAAAATTCCTTCAAATCCATCAACCTGGGTTGGGCGAATCAGTTTCATTGATATAGACTGAGACCTATAGAAAATAATCATTCTTGACTACAATATCACTCCCATACAGGTTAGGAAAGAATTCATTTCCTTTGATGAGAAAATTCCCAATTTGTAAATCAAGAATTGCATTTTCCTTGATCATCGATCATGGTATTACCATTGTTCACACATATCCCATTTATATCATATTTACCTATTTCATTCCCATACCATCTATCATATTCTAACCGTCTTGACACGACCTATAGAAATTGAGTGCATATGAGATTACTTGTTGATTTTTAGGTGTACAGTAGCCATTTGGCCATGGATAACAAAATAATACTCCACTACACTGTGGAAAAGTGTTTGTACAAAGTATAAGGGAGGAACTGGTGAGTATGGAGATAAGGGAGAATGTGAGAAAGGGGTTTACTCAATAAATAACATACATAATTTCTTGACATAAAACTATATCATTTATACATTATCCAAAAGAAGACACAATATTTCCAAGTTCAATTACATTATATTCATCAAAAGATAAAATATTTCCCTAGTTGTGTAGGATTACAATGATTTATTGGAGTATTGGTTGAGATGGAGAGGAAAAAAAAAAAAGAAGATAGAGGAATTTGATCACTTGTTCCTAGAGATAATATGGGATCTAGTAAACAAGAATAACCATCCTTTGAAGTGAGGAGGCTCTCCCAATTTATAGCTTTATAATGAAACTCTTCATCTACCCCCATATGACTCTTCATGTCCCATTGGTTGCGAAATTTCAATTTACCTTAAAAGAGAAAAATTAAGTACTTCTCTTATAATTTGAGATAGTACTTTTACATTTTACAAATATTTTTTTGTCACTTAAGTAAACGGAAAAAATAGAAAAGTACATTCTCAATTGCAAGTTAGGATACGAAGAGAGAGAAGAGAGAAAGGGAAGGGATTGACTGATCTGTTGTTGATGAAGAACTTTTGATTTGAGGCATGGTGATCACAATCTCCTCCTTCCACAAGATGGAAATACACTTCAAATTGCCAAATGATTGTTTAGGAACACGTTCGAGACCTCTCAATGTGAGCCTAAGATGACTATGAGCATCACTCATTATGGTTCCTTCTTGAACTCACACCAAGAGTGAGGATAAATTTCCCTTTCCTTAGGATTTCAAAATTGACCTTAGTGATAACAAATCAGCTCCATGATGCATAAACATCTATATGTTTAACTTTCATTTACCAAAAGAAACCCCCATATTGCATCCGAATGAGATTATTAAGAAGTGACCACTGTGGAATGGAATGAGGTGATTCCTTGATTATTTTCACATGGTGATCTTATGTGCCTTACAAGATCAATTAGCTCACTTCAACCCACTTTTAGAAAATATTTTCCTCAGCTTGATCTATGAATATATCATTTCTTTTTTGATCACGATGACCTCCTTTCCTAATTCACAACTCCAGGGAAAATTTTAATGGTTAATTTTCTTTAATTCATGAATATTCTGGTTTTCAAATTTTGAAATTGGAAAATTTTTAGGTATGAATAGGGACTAGGTCGCCAAAATTTTCCATCTACAAGTTAATGTTAGGGGTCGGTTTGCCAAGGAGTTTCCACCGACAGTCGATTATTATCATTAAAATTACCCTTATAGCGAAATTAAAATATGTCTAATTTGCCTCATATTTATATTCTATTTAAGTATTTATAATTCATTATATGATTATTCATACTCATAGTTCTAAACATCGAACTTTGGAACCTCCCCTTCATAAATTCGTGATTACCAAATATTTCATTTAGGCTTTCTACTTTTGAAATTAGAGGACTGGTCACCAGAGGTAGATATTTCCTTGCTACTTTGAAGGTGCTTTAGTTTGTTCTATAACATATAGGTAGCATAATGTCTGGCATCTACATGATGTCATATGACATAATGAAGAATGCTACTTGGTAGGTAACATGCTCCATGCTACCATCCAGTAGCATCTACCGATCTATCGTCGGCATTATGCGAGAATGTTACCACTGCTAGCATGCGGTATGTTGTCGGATGCTAGCATGTAGTATGATGTTAGCCACTAGCATGCGGTATGTTACCAACCGATAGCATGCCGCATGATGTCGATCGGTAGCATGCTATATAATGTTGGCTGGTAGAATGTAGTATGCTACCGACCGGTAGCATGGAGCATGCTATCAGCTGACATCATGAAGTATGGTGTCGGCCGATATCATTTTGATATGGGTTGGGACTTGGGAGTTTATTACATACTAAATTAAAACAACATGCATTATGCTACCGCTCGGTAGCATCCAATATGTTTTTATTACATTTACAAATTTTAGAATTGTTTAGATGTTGATTACATTTATCTAATTTAAATATTTTCATGGATAGGTACAATGGCTTCTTTGAACAATCAACAAAAGACAGAAAAACAAAAAAAAGAAAGAAAAGGTAGCATAGAAATATATTTTCAGCCCCACAAAAATGAAGACCCAAGTTGCTTCCATTGGAAACATTAACATGGGTACTGGTAAGTTGTAATAGATTATCATAACCTTTTTCCTATTTTTTCAAGATACAATTTTTTTAATATCTTTATAACAGTAAAAAAATTCATTTTTGAAAATAGAAACCCCTTATGTTAATTTTATTCAGAATGAAACAATAAACCAAAACATAAACCCTAAGGAAACAATTATTTTAGTAGATGAAGATTTCATTGACCACACATGGAAGAGCTTGAAGATTTTCCTGAATTCCAATTTTGTTTAATAGATGAATGTTCAAATGAAAAGATTCCAACAGAAGATGATAATGATAAAAACCTTCATAAAAATAATTCTAAGAGAAAGAAGAAAACATCTTGGATAATTGGAAGGTCGTTTCAAGTAGATTGGGCAGAAAAATACCCATTTATTGAGCATGTACAACCAGATAATGGTAGTGATACTCCCAAATAATGTAGATGTACTATTTATACTTGGAAATTAGGTAAAGAACATAGAATGCAACTTAAATTGGACACTATAGAGAAACATTGTGGAAAATTATATTACACAATCACTGACAATGATGGAAAAATGATGAAGAATCATAGATGGAAAAATATAAAAGAGTTCATGCATGTAAGATATAAGGAGGAGTATGAAAATAAGATGAAACACACTCAAAAACTTCAGGAGAAAGGAGGAACCATAAATGCAAATTTTGGAAAAGTTGTAAATGAAAATATGAAGGCAAAAACCTCCCAGTTTTCAACCATATTCTTTATTTTAAAAATGGGAAAACAAATTTCAGATTTTATAGAATATAAAAAAGTGTTCAAGTTCATTGGGTTTCCAATCCATCCAAATTCACATTGGTCAGAGAGTAGTGCTTGGGAAATGACGAGATGTCTTGTGATGATTGAACAAGAAGATCTGAAAGAAAATGTCAATAATACAAGTTTCATATCCCTTTCAATTTATGAGGTTATAGTTGTGTTGTATATTTTTCCCTCCTCGGGTAAATATAGACAAGAAAAAGGATATGGAAACCATAGAAAAGTTGCACCCCGGGTGCAGTTAGAGGCGCGCATTGCACAGGAGGTGCCGACACGAGAAAAAGTTGTGCCCTAGCGCAGGTTGGAGGAGGTGCGACACCAAATTTTCAAAGTGCCTATGGTGCATTTAAGAGGTGTTGACATGAAAATGGATATGCCCTAGGCACGAGGTAAGAGGCGCACGATAGAAGGTGTCGATACGAAAATGGATGCGCCCTAAGCGCAGTAAGAGGCACATGACAGAAGGTGTCGACACAAAAATGGATGCGCCCTTGGCGTAGGTAAGAGGCGCACGATAGAAGGTGTCGACACGAAAATGGATGCACCCTTGGTGCAGGTAAGAGGTGCATGACAGAAGGTGTCGACATGAAAATGGATGCACCCTTGGCGCAGTAATGAGTGTTGACACGAAAGTGGATGTGCCCTCGCGCAGTAAATGGCGCAGTAAATGAGTGTCGACACAAATATGGATGCCCATGGCATTGTAAAAGGCGCAAAGCAAGAAGTGTCAACATGGAAAAATTCATGCCTTGGCACATGTAAGGGTATGTTGACATAGGGATGGATGCACCTATGTCGCACCTTCAAGAGGCGCAACACCCGAACCTCGACATAAAGCAAACCCGACGCTTGAGATATTCAAATGGCCATAACTTTTCACAGGGAGCTCAGATTCACGCAAGGTTGGAATTTTTGGAAAGCTTACGAGGTCCTCTATCTAGCTACAATTGTATATCTTTAATTGGGTGAGAAAAAGTTCTTAAAAATTCAAAATATAGCGTGCCACTGTTTGGGTTTGCTAGGGTTCTCACCTACCACCATAATGAGATGAATTAAGTGCAACCTGGAGGTGGTTGGGGTAGATTTGGATTTCCTCTCTCATTCTTCCTATAAATTGTAAGGAGGGGCTTCTTTCTAAAGGTTGGACATTCTTGTTTTGCCCCTCCCTTCTTCTCTTTGGCAGGTGAATTTGTGGAGATCAAACCTCCCATCTAAAACTGTAATGCAACTTTGCCTCTGGCATTTTGTAGTGTATTGTATCAATCTTTGGAGCAAATAATGCATGTCTGTGGATGGTTCTCAACCCTCTCTGTGTTCATTTGCATCCTCTCAATCTTTCATTGCAAATTTGTTATCTGTGCATGATCTTGCATTGCATTTTAATGGTTTGTGTTTATTGGCAAGACAGATGTTCTTCATTCCTCGGTGCATCACCTCTGTTAGCTTAGGTTTATTTTATGCATCTTCTTCCCCTGTCTCCTTGGCAAGTTAGATTAGGTTTTTGAGTAAACCCTCTACATTTTTACGTGTGCATCTGAACAGAGGAATAGGAACCGGCCTTCATCCGGAGAGCTTTTCCGATTTCGCAAGGTCCCACACTTGGGAAAAGCTCCATGTTATGCAATCACACTGAGAGTCTCAACCCATCGAGTTGTAGACATTCGAAGTGCAATTATTCACCATCAATATTTTTGGCACACCTTGTGGGACCAAGAGGTCATTCCACAAGATTTGAAGGAATTTTGAGAATTTTGGACTAAAAATTACAGTTTTACAATATCATATTTTTCAACTTCCGGGATGAACTTTGAAATCATTTTTCAAGGGCTTAACTTGCTTAAAACAAGTCAAATTTTTTGCCAGTTGATAGATCGGGGGATAATCTTCAAAAGGGTATTCTTAGATTTTTGAGATTTTGAATTTCAAAATTTCATGTTTTTTTGGTATTTTAGGTTTTCCCAGTTGCCTTACATGACCTGAGTTTCACCTGTACCTTTCGGAGATTAGTAGCTGTACAACAAGACCCGATAACCAAATTGAAGAACTAGATCTTCCGGGTCCTTCAAGGTTTTAAATTCTATTTTTAATATTTGTCAGGTTTGGTGTGTAACTTGACAGATTCAGCCTTTTGGAGGCATATTCAAAAGCACATCTGGTGACTCCATCTGGTAAATAACTCATTCTCTGAGTTGCAGACCTGTTTTCCATCCATTTCCATCCATCCTTCTTTCCATCTCTTTCATCCTTTTCCATTCCATGAAGTTGTGCAATCATGACTTCATTTCCATCATGGAATTCACATTTTCAACAACAACAATATATCACACCTCCAACATGTTTTACAAATCCTCCAAATCAACATTTTGATCAAATTCAAAATCAGCATATCTACCCATATGAGCAGCAATGCCAAAGTCAATTTGGTTGTGAAGCACATCAAGAGCAAGGGTACGCATGCAATGAAGACAATCAAATGGAAGATGTAGATTTTATGGAAAAAATCCAAAAGATGGAGGCAAAGATGGTGCAATCAAGAGCAACAGCTCAAATGAAGGCTTTCAGAATTGGTTGTAGGACTCCTTGTCCATGGGGAGGCCCTTTTCCAAGACACTTCAGCCCTCAGGAGAAGCTGGACTTCATGATGGAGATACTGCCCCAACTTGCACAATGGACAACAGAAATAGAGGCCTATAAACTTGGTGTTGAACAACCTTGTCAATGGGTAAGTTCTACACCATCATCTGGTTTTCTCTTCCCATTACTCAAGCAGCATCATCTCATTTGGAATTTCAAATTCTAAATCCAGTCAATGCTGCCCCAGGAGTTAATTCCATTTCTCCATTCCCTAGTCTCCCACCACATCTCAATTCTTCTTTCCCCTTTCCTTCCAAACAGTCATCCCCTCCACAAGAGCTAAAAGAAATACCCTCTCCTCCAAAGAAACAAGAGTTTTTACCTCCTCCACCACCACGAAAAATTTCCAAATCAATTGAGTTACAATCCACTTCTCCCCTTACATTCCCAAAGCCATGTTGGGAGGATAAAAATCAGAATGCCAATCAAGGAAAACAACAACAAAAAGAAAAGTCAAACAAAGATGAAGAAATTCAAATTCTGAAGAGTTGGGCTCTTAAATTTGGGATGAAAAAGATCCCCTTGATGGTTAAGCCTTCAAAAGAGGTTGGAGTTGGAGAACAAGTGGTGGTTAGGACTAATTTTGTGGCTAGAAGAAGAAGAGCAAAAAGAAAAAGTAGATCAGCAGTCAGTTTTCTCAAAAAGTAGTTTCCATGTTGGCACTCTATTTGAAGGGAATGTTGATTCAATTCAAGTTACACAATCAGCCATGGAGGAAGAAAGCTCTGAAGAAGATCTTGCAGTCCCAACTTGTCCTCTAGAGTAGCAGATCGAAGAGTTTGACTTGACAAACTTCGTGCTAGAGGAAGAGTTCTATCAAGAGCAAGATTGTCTTCAAGTAGTAGAAGAGGGAGAAGCTGCTCCAAATCCAAAAGAAGAGGAGCACATTCTAGCTGTGGAGGAGAAAAGTGTAGATCCAAGGGCTTTGAACACAAAGCATGCTATAGGAGAACCTTTAGTTCTTCTTTCTACTTCATCCCTCTCGTGTTCTAGTCTTTGAAGAAGAGTTTGATCTCTCAAACTCAATGTTGGAGGATGAAAGAAACCATGATGATCAAGTTACAGATCAAGAGGATACCATGGAGGAAGTTGAGCATTTACAGCAGGACAACAATGAGGTAATTTATCTGTCAGATTTGGAGGACTGTTTTGATGAAGAAGAACTGGTTGAGTTTCCACCATTCTCTATTTCATCATCCACGTTCCAAACACCCGAGCCTACTGTCATGAAGGAGAGCACGCATTTGCAATAGCCTGCATCTTATAGTAGCTCTTTGGAACCAAGATTGGAAGATTTTAATCTTTCATGTCCTTCATTGGAGGAAGAGAAAGGGCAAAAAGGTTCTACCATTGCTTCCACACCATCCATTCAAGAGGGTCTACAAGAGAACTCCATTCTTGGAGTTGAAAATCAGGGCAATGGGCATACTCAAAGGACCATACCTTGCCCAATCAGGTATTTGGCTTTATTGGAGCCAAAGGAGAAGTCACAACCAGTCATGCTTGCTTCTAAGCATGAGGATGAGCTACAAAGAACCAAGGATCAGCTGTCATACCTCTCCAATCTAAATGCTAGAACAAATAAAAGAGGTATTGAATTTGCCTTCAGCTGATACCTTGATGATTTGGGTAGAAGACCAATTTTTGTTGATTTTCCACTCATCCAATCAGCCATGTTCAGTACCAAATCAGTTGCGTGGTTGCCAATTTTGAAGAAAGGAAGCTATTTTGCACACAACGAACGTAGGTTTGTTTAGCTCACCTTTTTTCCAGTTAGAGTAGAGTAGGTAGGTTTACTTTCAGTAAAAGAAGTTCTTGTGCACACTCTGCATGTTCCATTTAGAGCATGTATGATTTTCAGTTTGTACATAGTTTTGGTGTTGCTGGTTTTGCCCTTGCACAGTTTGTTTTGATGGCATTTTGGTGGGAACAACTCCATGTCCAATGGGATTCAAGCGGTTCGGAGGAAGTTCTCAAAGTTCGATTAGTTTTCAGTGCTACTACTCATGACTTCATGCCCAATGAATTGCTAAAAGGCCACTGATCTTCTACCTAGCAGGAAGGTGATCCCGTTGAGTCGCCAAATTGTTGTATATTTTTCCCTCCTCGGGTAAATATAAACAAGCAAAAGGATATGGAAACCACAGAAAAATTTTCACCCCCCGGCACAAAGTTAGAGGCGCATAGTAGGAGGTGCTGACACGAGAAAAGTTGTGCCCTAGCACAGTTAGAGGTGCACAGCGGGGAGGTGCTTGACACAAAAGTTGCGCCTGGCGCAGTTAGAGGCGCACGCAGAGGAGGTGCTTGACACAGAAAAGTGCGCCCCTGGCGCAGTTAGAGGCACACAACAGAGGTGCCGACAGAGAAAAGTTACGCCCCGGTGTAGGTTAGAGGCACACGGTAGGAGGTGCCGACACGAAAAAGTTGCCCCGGCACGGGTTAGAGGCGCACAGCAGGAGGTGCTGACATAGAAAAAGTTGCACCCGACACGGAGTTAGAGGCGCACGGTAGGAGGTACCGACACGAAAAAGTTACACCCCGGGCGCAGTTAGAGGCACACGTAAAGAGGTGCGACACGAGAAAAAGTTACACCCACAGGCGCAGGTTAGAGGTGCACAGCAGAGGTGCCTTGACACGAAAAGTTGCGCCCGGGTGCGGAGTTAGAGGCGCACGGCGGGAGGTGCCGACACGAAAAAAAGTTACGCCCATGGCGCGAGTTAGAGGCACATGACAGAAGGTGTTGACATGAAAATGGATGCACCCTTGGCACAGGTAAGAGGTGCATGACAGAAGGTGTCGACACGAAAATGGATGCGCCCTTGGCGCAGGTAAGAGGCACACGACAGAAGGTGTCGACACAAAAATGGATGTGCCCTTGGCACAGGTAAGAGGTGCATGATAGAAGGTGTCGACACGAAAATGGATGCACCCTTGGCACAGGTAAGAGGCGCATGACAGAAGGTGTTGACATGAAAATGGATGCACCCTTGGCGTAGGTAATGAGTGTCGACACGAAAGTGGATGTGCCCTTGGCGCAGGTAAATGGCACAAGTAAATGAGTGTCGACACAAATATGGATGCGCCCATGGCACGGGAAAATGTGCAAAGCAAGAAGTGTCAACATGGAAAAATTCATGCCTTGGCGCATGTAAGGGTATGTCAACATAGGGATGGATGCACCTATGGCGCACCTTCGGGAGGCGCGACACCCGAACCCGACAAGAAAGCAAACCACACGCAGAGATATTCAAATGGCCATAAATTTAGACAGGAGCTCGATTCACGCAAGGTTGGACTTTTCGGAAAGCTTATGAGGTCCTCTGTCCAGCTACAATTGTATATCTTTAATTAGGTGAGAAAAATTTCTTTAAAATGCAAAAATACAGCGTGCCACTTTTTGGGTTTGTTAGGGTTCTCACCTACCACCATAATGAGATGAATTAAATGCAACATGGAGGTGGTTGGGGTAGATTTGGTTTTCCTCTCTCTTTTCTCTCTCATTATTCATATAAAATGTAAGGAGGGGCTTCTTTCTAAAGTTGGACATTCTTGTTTTCCCCTCCCTTCTTCTCTTTTGCAGTGAATTTGTGGAGATCAAACCTCCCATCTAAAAGCGTAATGCAACTTTGCCTCTCGAAATTTTGTAGTGTATTGTATCAATCTTTGGAGAAAATAATGTATGTCTATGGATGGTTCTCAACCCTCTCTATGTTCATTTGCATCCTCTCGATCTTTCATTGCAAATCTATTATCTGTGTATGATCTTGCATTGCATTTTAATGGTTTGTGTTTATTGGCAAGACAGATGTTCTTCATTCCTCGGTGCATCACCTCTGTTAGCTTAGGTTTATTTTATGCATCTTCTTACCCTGTCTCCTTGGCAAGTTAGATTAGGTTTTTAGTAAACCCTCTGCATTTTTATGTGTGCATCTGAACAGAGGAATAGGAACCGGCCTTCATCCGGAGAGATTTTCCGATTTCGCAAGGTCCCACACTTGGGAAAAGCTCCATGTTATGCAATCACACTGAGAGTCTCAACCCATCGAGTTGCAGACATTCAGGGGTGCTGTGATTCGCCATCAACAAGTTGTTGACAACACTTCTTGGGTTTGTATGCATGTATATACATTCCAGAACCACACCAAGAAAACTCATCTGTTATTGGTTCATAAAATGCAAGAAAAATGCAATGCTGAAAATATTTCCAAATTGGTGATATCTAATTTGAAGGACATAACAGGAATGGATAATTATTCTATAGCCACAAAGTTGATTTTTGTTGGTATTGATGGTGCATCAGTGATGTAGGGTCATAGAAATGGTCTATGTGTGCATCTCCAAACATCTATTACTCCTTACATGATTCTTATTCATTGCATGACTCAAAGGATGAATCTTGCATATATGATAGTAAGAACATTCAAATATGTTAAGAAAGTTGAAGAGATTATCCATGAAGTGCATGCCTATATGTCAAGTAGTTTGAAAATATTTCTAGAGTTTTAGAAGTTTTCACTTGGGGTCACAGATGGTAAGAAACTTCTTAAAGATGTTGATACTAGATGGATTTCTATGTATGAGCTTGCACACAAAGTTTTTGAGGAATATCCATCTTTAATTGGTTTCATGTATAAGAACCGTAGGAAAGTTGATAGGGAAAAAAATTTCTTTACCACCTTACAGACTTCAAAACATTGTTAACACTTTGTGGGATTCTTCCAATGTTTCATATGATGAATTATATAACAAAACATGCACAAGACTGATCCATATATATAAAAACTTCATTAGGTTCAAGAAAAGGGTGTGTCGGACTCTAGATATATAATAATCCATATATATAACATACTTCATTAGGTTCAAGAAAAGGGTGTGTTAGACTCTAGATATGTTATATAACTCCGGTGACTATTTTAAAGGACATGTATTGCCACCGGAAAACTCAGATGATTTAAAGGATCCTAACAACTACTTGATTTAATATATCCAAATATCTGTGTATCTTTGTTAATAGGAAGGAGATTAAAATGCACATAAAAAAAAAAAGTGGATATTGTTGGAGTAGAGCTTGAATAAGTTCCTATTACACATAATTTATATGATGCTATTATATCTGAGACAAGGAATTTTTTTAGAAAATATCACAATGCTTATCCAGTGAGATCAAAGATCATTTAAAAAAGGATAGCTTCTTGAGGCCATGGGAGTTGTCAATCCCAACTTTAGAATCCTATAGGAGGCGCTGTAGATGAATCATTTAAAAGACACATGGGTACTATAATTAAACATTTTGGACAATCAGTTGAATGTAATGGATTTCAGATTAATGGTATTCTTTAAAAGGAAAATCTTGTATTGCAATAATTTGATTTCGCACCAGTAATAAAGGAACAATTTGAATTACTAGAGGAGCCAATAGAGAAGGGTGAAATTACAATTCTATGGAAAAAGTTATATCCTATTTCCATCCTTTGTGAAAGCATAAGTGAGTATTTTCAATTATATGAACTCTTTCAAACAATGATATTGGGATCAGTTGAAGATGAAATATTTTTCAGCACATTAACATTTATAAAATAAAAATATCAGAACAAGCTTGATAAAAATCTTGAGACCTACTTGAGATTGTACGTTTCACAATATGATGTGGATACCTTTCCTTATGAATGGGTAATGGTTGTATGGAATTCTCTTACAGAGAGAAGAGGGATCAGTAATACTAATACAGGGACTGTAGATAACAATGAAACTATGACTGAAAATCACAGTAAAAGATTAGATAAAAGTGTTGGGCAACAAAGTTTTCAAGATAATTTTGCGTTTGATCTAGCTGATATTGAATAAAGAAGAATGAAAAAATATAATTCAAATATTTTCAATGTTCAATGTGTTTATTGTTTAGGTTTTTAAATGTGTCATACTTATTGTTTTGTTATCTTTAAAATGAAAAAATTACTATTCCATGAATTGAGAGTTTTCACCATTTTTTAGTCTTATGCATGAATATAATACATATAAGACACCATATAAATTTTTTTAGTTTCCAATAATTTTAGATAATTTTAGTTTTTGTTCTTTGAAATATAAATGCTACTTGTAGTTCACTTTTCTGTCGACAAAGTATTTGAAAATGATAATAATCAGTAATGTACCATGTAATAAATATATCAAATACAATTGAGAATAACAGTCACATTCAAAATTAGTTTGAATAGCTTCTGCATAATATAACAAAAGTAAAAGTAAAACGCCACAATCCACATTGATTAAAGTTTGAAACTTTCAATATTTTCATACAATTTGAAACAGATTTTATAAAAATATTCATCAACAACAATTATAATTTCACTATGTTTTTTGTAGCTTCATCCTTGAGAATATTCTTCTCTATGTGATTCTTTCTCCTACACTAAAGAACTTTCTTTTACAACACCTGAATGAACCAAATCCTTTGTAGTAGCTTCAATATTTGAAAGAATCTCTTTTTCTAGATTTGCCACATCACCAATGAGATAATAATGTTGGATCCCGTTTGTGTTTTCTTCTTCAATAATATCTCTGGATCCATTCCATTTTCCTTTATTATTCTTCTCAAGGTATTATTCTGCTTGTTTAAGATAACAAGCTTCTCTTTCAATTCAATTGTTTCCTTTAAACTTTTCCTAGCACTTTGTAAATGCAAATCAAGCACACTAGCCTCATTTTTCAAATTTTTGTACTTTGACTACATTTGAAAAGAGAAAAATATTAGTTAAATTTTCAAAAATGAAAATAATACTTGAAAATTTAGTAAGACTTACCAATGCCTTATCTCATTCCACATTTGCAATAACTACAAGGCCCTTGTCTCTCAACCACATATTGTGGTACGCTTGTGCTTCGTATTTAAATTCTCAATTCTATTCAACATAATATTCAACACTTCATCATCATAATTATTTTCAAATGATACGAAATAGACATAACTTGATTCAACAAAATATCAATCTTTCTGGCTTGTTCTGATGTGAAGAATACAATATATTTCTTTGGTTGTGATTTTTATATCGTGAATTTATTTCTTTAATAAAAATTTAGCCCTAAAATCCCACAATTTTAATTCTTCAACCTCCTTCAAAATAATATCAATATTGGCTTCAGTATTATCAGCCAAAAGAACACCAACTGAAAAATTAGTTTTCTGGTCATCAATTAAGGTAGTGTCATCAGATCTTTGGAGATGGTGTTCTTGATCTTTCCTCTCTTATTGGAGAAGGATTCCTTGCCACATGAATCATATCTTAGGGATTGAATGTTCCATGCTCCTGAAGTCTTCTTTCAATCCCAAGATACTCCTCATCCAAATCAATATCGTTCAACACCGAAACACCCCGTCCACTAGGAAAATTTCCCAATGAAAACGTTGGAAAATTAGAAGCAAAATTAAGGGTGCCCCTGCTTGAAGCTAGATGAGCGAATGAAATATTATTTCTAGGGAACTTGGTCCTCATATTTTTGGTGGGGGTGGTGGAGGTGGCATCTATATTTGTACTGGATACAAAACTAGAGGCCCTAAGACATTGAATTGAAATTTTGTAAATAATATGAAAAAATCAAAATTCAAACATAATAGCAATGAAAAATAAATAAATTCATATAAGATTATAAAAATTACTTTTTGAGAGGATTGTTGTTGAGGTGCAAATGAATCATGTTTCTATTGATGTGGTGGTTGTGGAGGAGTAGACTGAAAATACTAGTAGGTGTGATCTAAAATATAATTAATAATTAAAGATTTATTAGACTATTGAATTTTATATCAAAAATATCGAAAAAATATAAAAAAGAGATTCAAACCCGAGGCAAGTAGAGTGAGGTATTGAAGATATTTCTACCTCTTGCACTTGATCCCGATGGTACAATCATGTTACGCTTGTGGTTTCGTAACAAAGAAATATAAATTGTAAGAAATTTTGAAGAACATAAAGGTTTTAAATCATTATTTACATTCATTTTCAATTTTTTTGGAACATATATACATCATAAACTAAAATAATAATTATTAATGCCTACGGTATTTTGCATGATTGAGTTTGAGGGTTTATTGAATTCCTCTTCTTTTTAGCGAGAATGTGGAGGGTGTCCTCCTCTACTTGTTGATTGCCAAAAATAGTAGTAATGTGAGAATCTCCCGAACCGGTGGGAAATGACCTCTTATGACAGCTTCCTTCGTGATGCAGCTACTTTGCCATCTTCGTGATAATTTAATAGTAAACTATTAATTAATTTCAAATATTAATTTTAAAAGATAAATATTACAATAAGAAAAATAATAATTAAAAAATATCTAATCAAAAATTAGGACTCACCTCTTGCTCTTCAACTATTAGTGTTAACGAAAAAGCCTTTAACTTTGAATGCATTGTTGTTGGAGGAGAGGTGCCACGTAAATTATAGAGAGATTCATAATATAAACCTAGAATAAAATTTGTTGAGTTGATGGTAACATTATCATTCAAATGAATATTTTCCAAATCAGATCTTATCCTAGAGGATAAGAAGTTGCACCAATCAAATTTTTTCCCACTAAAGGTGCAAACTATATACGTTAATTCCCACCAAGGAATATTTGTATATCAACCTTGTAAAATAATTATGTCTGGAAGAACTGCACAATGGCTTGCAGAAATGGGTGACTAAAATCCTTGAGTTGAATCCCTCTTTTTGAAGGGTTTTGGGAAGCTGTAATTGTCAATACAACAAGGAGAAGCATTTTGTTAGTAGTGAATTTTAAACATAATCAAACTTTGTTAAATTGAAAATAATGAAAATTTAATGTTGTAAAACAGAAAATAAACTTACAAGCAAAAGTAGTAGTTGCAATTGCATCAATAGAAAATTAAAAATAGACTCCAAATACTTGTTTTCTTCATCCGATAAAACAACCTTCATCCTCACAGGATCCACATCTTTGTGTGATAGTCTGTGAGAAATTTAATGTCATCAGGTGATGTTCTAAATGACTTTGCATGAGATGGGAGTGTATAATGAAATGTGAAAGTAGAAGTGTCGTAGTTGAGTAGAAGATTATTAAGTGTTCTATGGTCTGTCCAAAATTGGGGCATATACACTAGCCCTGTGAAATTGACCACTTCGATCCATTAGGAAAATGTATTAGGATCCTCTAGAAATGTGTACAATTGAGGAAATACAAGGATCTTGAATGAAAACTTCTTCATATTTGTTTTTGATGCAACTTGGCTCTTAGGCTCTCTAGAAGTGTTCTTTCTTGGGCATTTTTCCAATATATTATAAAATTCTGAATCATCATTATAGTTGTCCTTTGGTGTTTTGGATTCTTCCTTTTTCTATGTCCTTTGGCATTCAAATTTCATCTTTAGGATTTTTCCTTGTATGCTTTGGCTTCTCTCTATTGTGTGGAGTGAAAATGACTTCCTATGGGTATTTATAGTAAGTTTAATAACATTAGAAGCATTAAATGTGCTACCATATGGTAACATATTTAATGCTACCTTTGCCGACAACATGGATAATGCTACCGACCAAAAGCACTCTGCATGCTACAAGCCAACAACATTTTGTATGCTACCGTCCGATAGCATTTTGTATGCTCCCATGGTTGGTAACATCCTACATGTTGTCGGCCGGTAGCATCTGCATCTTCTTTGCTGGTCGAGTAACATCTGCATGTTTCGAAAGTTAGTGTCTTCGTGCTACCAGCTGACTAGTAGCATACTACATGCTCTGGCGGTAGCATCTGCGCATGCTCTTGGCGCAGCATACAAAATGTTGTCAGCTAGTAACATACACAATGTTGTTGGCCAATAACATTTTGTATGCTCCAAATCAGTAGCATCCTACATGTTACCAGTTGGTAACATACAAAATTATTTCATCCAAAGTGTCATATATTATTTATTCCACATCAAAAGGCTTATGGATAAGGCCTAACAATTCCCACAATCATGTTAAAAATAGCCTACCACACGAAAAAAATTTCTCCTGCAATTCACCATACATACGAAAGTGGTTTTACCAATATTCTCCAAATATTTTTTAAGGCTTTTTTTTTCAAAGGAACCCCGAAAATTTTCCCTGCACAACTCACTTCCTCAACCAAGATTCCACTTAAGTGGAAACATAATTATGGTGCTTAGACATTGCTCAATTTTCTTCTTAAAGATAGGTTCCTTCTCCATAATGGAAAGAATAATCCCTGAATGGAAAATTAGCTCCTATTCTTCATTTTGCATCTGTACTACTATTTTGCAAACTCCACCTCCTCCTTGTATGATGTGAGATTCTTATCAAGCCTCGGGTCAAGTGTTTAAAAACATTCTTCAAATTATGCATTTATTAGGATGACATTCATATTTATTCACAATGAGATTATAATATTATTCCCAAGGTGATCATCATATTGGTTCCTTGAAATTTAATGTTCTTAAACCTCTTCAAATTCTTTTTAAGCGCACAATGTTCTTGACTTTAACTCACATTACGCATTGGTATGGTCTACCTTGCTCCTTGGCGGAATAGTGACTGAATGATGTTTTAAGATATTTGTGGAGGGTAAATTTTATAATTTTAAATATGATACAACTTTACAACCATGTGGTGATGGAAAATAGTAGTGAGATGAGTGAAATTGGAGTTAATGATAACTTTTTGCACTGAAAACTGAAACTTTCTATTTTTAGCAAGTCTTAGCTAGGACTGCTATTTTGGGAATATTTTACGTTGTATTAAAATTCCATCTTCCAAAACTCCTAGAAAAATCAATTCAAATCTATTGATGATTCTTTAGTATTTTTATAATTTTTCTATTTTTATTAAGTTGGTTTTGGAAGCTACTTTTTTGGAAAAACTATTTTTGGGAAAACTACTTGTTTTGCCTAGTTTACCATTTTGAATATTTTTTAATATTCGATAAGATAGAGCTTATAATTTTCAAAGGGTTACTATTTTTAGTAAGTTTATGCACTAAAAACTTGATATTTTTATAATTTACACTTATAAGTATCCATTTGTGATGAAAATACCCTCATTAGATTCAACTCTTCTCCGGGATCATGTGCACTAGTTTTCATAGTGATCCGTCTGTTAGAACTCTTGTAAATAGAAAAATAAACTTCTAGGGTAAGGGTTTCACAATGAATACTATTAAAAACTATGGAATCATTATATTTACAATTATATTCTCCTCAAATGCGCTAGGATGATGATATTTTATGAAAATATCAATGAAATTCAGTTTTAGACTTTAAAGTTAGCAAGAAATCATTGTTTTCATGTTTATGGCTGATGTGGAAATTTTTGGAAACATGTCTAATGTTTATATGAATTTTTAGGTTTCACGGCTTCAATAATGGAGGCTAGGTTGAATTTTTGAATAAATGAGCTTGGAAGTAAGTTATTTTGCTTTTTTAGTCATCCCTGACAATTACTTTTTTTTTATCATAGGTGAGAAAATTGTTTATGTTTTAAAACTAGGGTTTTTATAGCTTGGGATTGGGGAAAATTTTTGTGCCCCATATTTCCCCATGGAATGGTGAAAATGAGGAGAATAAAATGTGCATCAACTAGATCATGACAAGTTTCACCGCATGGTGTAAGGAGAGGGAGATGGGAAAAACATGCTTTGACATGTGGGAGCTGAAAGTTGATCATATGGAGAACCTAAGGAAGGGATAGGATATGGAAATTTTTTATATACCCTCTATCACCTTGGACAAGGAACAAGAAAATTCACCTTGAACTAGATCATTACACTTGTCATTACGTGGTGCGAGGAGAGGGAGATGAGCTTAGCATGATTAGCACTTCGTCGAGCTGAGGAGGGTCACATGGGGGACCAAAGGGAAATGATGATCTCAAGAGAATTTTTGTGTCCCCTATCCACCCTTGGGAAAGGGACAAGAGAGACAAAAAGTGTTCCCTGAAGCCAAAAGGCAACATGTGTCACTCCAAAAATTGACTAAGTATGAGAAGCGTACATTACACAAGAGAGAACTTGAAGACATGATTCCCAGAGATCTAGATGGTAATTTCACATGAAAAATTATATTATTTTTACTCCCAAGAACATTTTAAGAACAATGGGATATGTGTTAGAATTTAATTATTCTTGGATATTAAAAAAATGGTCTCTTTTTCTTTGGGACACTTGCGTGTGTGTCTGTCAAGATTGAGCTTCCTTGAAAAAACTAGGTCTTGTGAAAAATGTGATGATTCCACAATGTATATAATTGATTGATATTTAAAATTAATAATTTTTTCCCTTTAAACACCCTATGAAGATTTAGGAATCCTTTGGATAAGTTCAGGGTCTAATTTTGACTACATACTCCTTACACATGAAAATATGATTTTACACATTCTTTCCTTAAAGCTCCAAATATTCTTTAAATCTTCCTAAATCACTTACATGCATCTTTTAGCTCATCATCACAACTCCAGGTGGGTTTTTCCTAAATATTCAACTTTTGAGAGGTGTACACCAATGTGAAAAATCCTTAAAAATAGGCTTTTTTGAGCCTCCAGGAGCAATTCCTTCTAAATGGTTATGAATGAATTCATGACTCACATCCCTGCACATGAAACACAATTGAAAATCACATTATAACATTCTAAATAGCCATTATGAGGGTAATGCAGTAATTGAATTTGGGGAGGATAGTTTTACATTGATCGGGGGAGGGAATTTTGAATGTGGGCTAGGTTGTCATGACAATTTTTTTAAATTTCTCATGCTAAACATTTCACATGATAGTAGTTGGCTCTTTCTGGGGACTGGTTCTAGATCAAAAAAGTGAGGAGAGGAAAATCAGGAACTCTAGAATCTCAAGACACTACATGGACCAATGCCTTATCCATTGGGTTATAGAGTCATAACACAAATATACAATGAAGCTTTATCTGTTGGGAATAGAGTCACCTTTTAAACACACTGTCATGATAAGGGAACAACACAAAAAAGGGGAAAAAACACAACAATAAAAAAATAAAAAATAGGAAGGGAAACACAACCTAAAATCACCTATGGTACATGTAGGAGACAACCCGCTTTCACTGTAGCAATTTTATCTTTAAATTTTCCTCTGAATGGGTAACATTGGGGGTAAGTGCAGGAAGTTGATGGACAAATAGGGTCATCCGTGGACATCATATTGCAAATAACAACATAATATCAACTTGTAGGGATTATTAGCAATACATACACTCAAAATTAGACAAAATTATATTAATATTAATCGTAGCATCTGGAATCTAGTTTCTAAAATACTAATTTTTGTAAAAAATGGACAAGATTAGCTATATTAAACACTCAAAATTCAATGACTTGGTATTTTTTTAAAAACGCCGATAAGATTATAGTCCGTTTGCCCACAATTTGATGACCAAAAATTGATATCTATTTTTTTCCTTTGGTGAAAAGTTATATGCCACTATCTATCTTGGGATGGATTTTATTTTGTATTTTTTGAGTAATATTTTTTTTTATGATTTTTTCGGTGAAAGTGGTATGAAAACATAAAGAAAACAGAGCACTTTCCTTCATTTGCTCCGCCATAACTTCATAAAAAATATTGAAATCAAATAATTTTTTTTTTGAACATGTATATAATTTCACCATGGTTGGGATGGTATAAGTTTTATCACATTCTGATAAGTGAAACAAATTTTGTAGTCTTAAACGTAGACATAAACATTCACAGGAAAAAGTGTCTTAAAGACCTACTATTAGTAAAAATTATAAAATGATATTTATCCTCTTCTATTCACTTTAAAATCAGTATTTCTACAAAGCTAATAGTCTCCCCTACGCAATGGTACCATTTTTATGACATAGTTTTTACTTTTCGGCATGGTTCAAGTCCGCGGAAGACTAAATTTGATGTTTTGCTGTTTTTAATGTAAAATTCAGGATTTGATGTCCACTTAATTGTCCCCCAATGCACTTACCCTTAGGTGATGATATTCTATGAAACCATTGACTAGTTCAAGGAATTATCCTTCTTTCCTCAATTACTTATGAGATTGGTCCTTTCATGAATGTCCTATACTGGGAGGAGTGATCCTTCATAATTACTATTCTTAGAGACTCGCCTAAATATTCTATTATTACTATCTCGAAAATAAGTCTCAGATTGAAAATTATTTTTTATGTTCATCTACATGGAATTGTAGACACCAAATTTGTGTCTTACGACCCCGTGCCCCGCATCTCATTTCACAACCTAACCTCATCACTAACCTAAATTAACCTAATTAAGACCTATAACTTGGTCCACATCCACACCCATGACTAATTACTCCTCATCCGCACCTAAAAACAACCTCATAATGACTTGACCAAGCCCGCAACTAATCCCTCGGGAGAAAAAAGAGGAAAAGTTGGCTATTTTACTAAAAATAGCCCGCTTTGACCTGACCGATACCGGTTCCTACTCGACCACCGTCGGTTACGTAACCACCATCGATTCCCTGTAAATGACCACTCCCAACCAAAAATAAGGGTGGGATTTTTAGGGGATCCGAAGGAGAAATCATTGGAAGAATCTGGAATTTACTTGGCTGAACAGAGACAAGTGAAAGAAAAGGAAGAAGAGTTTGCAGAGAAGGACATCAAGCCCAAAAACTGCAACTGAGTAACCAGAGCCTTGTGACACTCATCGGAGTATCAGGAGAGGAGATAGCTCATCTTGGGTTGTCAGATCATCCTA
This sequence comes from Taxus wallichiana var. yunnanensis, assembly GCA_018340775.1. Classification (NCBI taxonomy): domain Eukaryota; kingdom Viridiplantae; phylum Streptophyta; class Pinopsida; order Cupressales; family Taxaceae; genus Taxus; species Taxus wallichiana. Next base: position 313,845,649 of record CM031236.1, read on the forward strand.
CTTGAGCCCTGTCTTCGTCATCACAGTCCCAGAACCTACATTTTCCATCAATAACTAGTAAGTAAGTCTTATACGTTCTTTTAATAACATTTCTTGAATTTCTGAACCACTGCCATCATAAGTCTATTCCTAGATCTACTACCCAGCAACACACTACATCTAACTGTCATTCCTCCACCCTTACATTACCCCCAAGAACACCCCCGTATTCTCTGAGTCCTTCTCATCACCCCATTACCTAACCCCACTCATTTATCAGCCTTATAAAACAACACAACTACCTTACTGACCAGCCTTCACCAAAAGCCCTAAAACATTGCCCCTACCGATATCGGTTAGAGCCAACTGGTACCGGTTATAGTGACCGGCATCGGTCACCTTGATTCTAAACCAAGACCAGCCCTTTCTCTATTGTTCTAATAAGGTAAACAAATTGTAATTGGACAATAGCTTATTTGTTAGAATTTGTGTTAATTCATATTAGTAGGGAGCTGACCACCTTCGAAAGGAAGTTTTATATTTCTGGGCCCAAGGCAGTTCCCTCATTTATTGTCTAATCAAAATCTGGTGGTCTTGTATTCTTATTTGTAGGTAGTCCTTCCCAGACAAAAAGGAGTTCTTCGCAGTCGATCTGATCTTTCTCTACGGTACGCGCACACCCTCTCGACATTCAACAGGTATTCCTCCTAACCCTAACCTTATCTGTTTCTTAAAGGAATGAAAGGATAGAAGCAACTCTATCCCAAAAGTTGAAACATTCCATGTGAAACATTTTGGCATGCCCAGTGGGACCCATTTCGGGTTTCTGTTTCTCTTGCTTGCTTTCATATAGGGAGCATACTTGCTTGTTTTCTTCTTCTAAAGATATTCACAAGGTATTTTGTTATTTTGGTAAAAGAACTTGCTTTGCTTTTACATCTTTGCATTAGTGAAAGTCATCTCTTTTGCTTCATCGAATATCATTTTCGATTTGGGTTTAAAACACGTGCATTACATTCTTGCTTGTTGTTTTCAATTCTAGTGAACATAGACTAAGTAACAGGTCGTACACGTGGGGGTGATTTCCACGGTATTTGAGGAAATTAATCTTACTTTCACTGCACAACACATACCGAATCACTTCATAATTAACACAATAGCTCAAAACATCCCCCTTCTCGCGGTATTCCTCCGCCCGATTGAGGTAACCTTATAAGCCAAAACGAACTTGACATTTCCCCTAGGTCTTTTGTTTAGGATTGACATCATTCTGCGTCTAAAGGCATAAGCCCAAATTGATTAAAATTAACCCTAGGGTTAGTCTGTTAATTTGTTTGTGTATCTTGTTTGTTTTCAGTTCTATTTCTCTGTCATACACTTGTTTCAGTTATCACTTCAGAACAATTTGATAGATGTACTAAACATTGTTAAAAACTCAAATCAGCAGCTTCTTATATTTTCTTATACCAGTCCTATTACACCGACATCGGTTAAGTGACCGACGTCGGCTATAGTCTAACCGACATCGGTTAGCAGACCGATATCGGTTACTGTCTTTTACAGTTCCTGACAAACCAACAACTTACCAATTTCAACATTCGAAATTTGTTTACATTTCTGATAGATTGAAACCCTACATGTACTCTTGTCCATGGTTGTTATCACTGAAAGCAAGCCGCCATGGTTTCACATGCCTACTCTGTGCCTTTTCTGAATCACCCCCTTCACATTCTATAGAGAATCCTACGGATACGGCGAGGTTCCTAAAATTCTGTAGGAGATAAGGAATTTGCCAAATTTACGGATGCTAATCCTAGCATTTGTACAATACTATTTGTCTCATGCCCACGACCGTATACGCCCGATGGTCAACTCCTTGTTGGCATGCCTATTAGTATAGCTACTCATTTAGCTCCTTCTCGCTTTGATAACTCCGCTTTCCCATACGCATCCTTAGTCCCGTCTCCTAACTCAGCGGCTTCGAGGGGTTTCATACGGCTGCATTGGCTTTCCTTTGGTTAATCTTGGGCCCAACATGTCATTACCACCGACTGCTCCTACCTCGTCTCTCTTGCAGACTGTTCCGTTCATGACTTGCTCTCTGCCACCTATCCACATGAGCTTTCCTTCTCAAGCTCCGCCCACCTTTTCATTTCCACACACATATCCGGTAACCTCAACGTCTTATATAGGACATCCCTATTCGGTCACCTCAACACATTCATCCTCCATACCTTATCAACATTTAACCCCACCATTGTCTAGCGGTGGCCCTTGGCCCAATTTGCCTCCGTTTACCACAACCACACCATCATCTCATCCAACTACTGATTTAATTAAACAAATGATGGACAAAATGCAAAATCTGGAGGCTTCTGTTTCAGGAAGTCGTAGCGCCTTGACATACGAGCAAGTTTGTTGGGAGCCTATCCACCCTTCAGTCCCCCTTCATTCATATCCTCCTCAATGGGAATTACCAAAATTTACCCGTTTTAATAGTAAGGAGGACCCTCAACAACACTTGCGATCATTTAGACATGCCTGCTATCTGATTGCTCATGACGACGCTTTACTACTCCGCACCTTTCCCATGTCCTTATCAGGACCCGCCTTGGAGTGGTACAGTGCTTTAACCCAGCACTCAATCTTCTCTTTTAACTAGCTAGCCCAATCTTTCTTGGATCATTTCTCCATTAACATTGCCAAGAAAGTATCTATCACCGACCTCTATGCCATCCGACAATTTGAAGATGAATCTATCGCAGATTTCGTTGGACGATGGCGGGGCCTTATCAACCAACTTACGTATGCCTTGCCTCAGGCAAACTTATTGAACTCTTTACACGGGCCTGCGCTAAGCACATCTCTCCTACCCTCCAAATTCAAACTTTCCGTACATTTGATGAGGCCTTTACTATGGCTCGAAAACTAGAGATTCGAGCCTTAGAGGAAGAGAAATTGCGGTTGCGCAACAAAAACCCCAGTTTCTGAACCCAAGATTCTACCAACAAACCTAACACCACCAATCCTCACCCATCGACTGCTTCGAAATCAAAAGGAGCCGTGCACGCGGTGATGGTCAAATCCCAACCACCATCTAATACCCCGCTAAAAACCACCTATAAGTATAAAGCAGAGCCCATCAACTACACTCCCTTGGGAGAAACATATGGTGTGATATTGGAAAAATTGCTTAAAGCAGGAGCTATTACCTTACCTCCTGTTAAACCTCATTCCGGGTTTGATTCCACTCGCGCCATACCTTCTTGGTACAAAGAAAATGACTTCTGTAACTTCCACCGTGTGAAGGGACACAGTCATGAAAACTACAAGATGTTGAAAAACATAGTGCAGGAAATGGTTGATGTGGGGATATAGCCCTCGATAATCCTAACACCCCTGCTAACTGAAATTTGAAAATATTCAACAAACCATTCCCGAACCACTCTTCTAACAGTAACCTAAACCAAGATATCTTAGCCGAGGAGAGCGTTCACGAGATCCATGCAGTCTTCGACTCCCAGCCAAAAACCTCTATCGAACAAATTTTGAATCAAGCCTCTTCACTAACGCAGGAACCAGAACCCCCTTCATCACCATCAAGACAAGACGAAATCCTGGCCGTTCCTTTACCCATTAAGGAATTAACCGCCCAGAGTTCCCTTCTCACAAATGAGCCTTCTTACACCACATCCTTGCAAGACTGTGAGCGGATGTTATCTAATTTATCTATTTCCCAAACGTCTCCTTCTACCATTCTTGTTGTACAAGAGGAAGGCTCGCCAATTCTTTTGTCATCCTTAGATGAGAAACCTCTTGAACCGACATCACCACATTCTTTAAACATGACGGATCCTCTCAAACACGCCCTCCTACCTATTAGTTCTTCATCGCCTAAATCTTTTCAGCGACCGGTTGACCTCTTAACGCCCATTGATACAGTGCCTCATCTACCCCCTATATCACACCCACAATGGACCGGAATCACAACCCACCTTTCTTCCATACAAAAGTTCCTATTCACACGTGAGGACTGTCTTTTCCCAGAAGATAGACGAGTCCTATGGGAACGTTTGAGTACGCCATATTCTACTCAAATGCAGATGACCGATACGGATGCCTCTACCATATACCCGAAGTGTTTACAGAAGCTTAAAATGCCTATGTCCTCATCTTCACCCCCCTCATTTCTACCAAATACCTCATCCACTTCTATTAACCTAACCAAATCTTCCCCTACGCTTGGGACCTCACCAATACCCAGTCTAACACACCCACCTAAGCGGCTTGATTTATCTAAAAATAAAGCCATCCATCCCATTAGGAGACAGACTCAATCTCCTCAACCTATGCCTCTATCACAACTAAAACCCTCGTCGTCACACCTACCTTCCATATTGGGACCCCATCCCTCTACCTTGCATCAATATATCATACCTCCTGCGTTTTCTTTAAAGCGACCTACGCCTTCTGCACCCATACAGAAATCCAAGGGTATAGCAACACCATCACCCCGCGTATCCTGTCCACCTACCAACCCTAAACAAATTCCATCATCAAAAGAATTGTTTGCTGCCACTCCTATTTCTCCGTGGTTGTTTTCTGATACCACATCATCTGTGGCCTCATCATCTAACCAGCTAAACATAGCTTCTGCGCCAAAGAAGCCACGTTTAGTTAAAACCCATTATCAAAACCCCTTGGCTAAACCACCAACCATACAAACCAACCATACCCCGTCATTACCACAAACTACCCAGTCAATAGCCTCATTTTCCTCTGACTTTGACCCACTCAAAGGGTCTTACGCCAAAATCCTTGCTATGTTGGTGGAGAATGCGACCATTTCCCTACCCCCACTTAGACCTTATGATCCATCTAAACCTCGACCTATAGGTTATGATGAGTCTAAAATCTCTTACCACCGCACACCCGGACATGACGTAGAGGGATGCAAAGCGTTGAAAGCCATACTTCGTCAGTCACCTCTCTCAGATAAAAAAGTTAAGAAAGACAACTTACGAAGAGAGAGACCTTTAGCTTCAATTCCCTCTCCTATACCACCTGTCCCCGCCTCACCAAGATCTATCATTATTACAGCCCCACCTCTCGAAGACCATGACCTATCCCTACCGTCTTCCTCCTCTCGTATTCACGAGATCAATATGATTAGTGTTGCTACTCGAGGGCAGAAAAATAATGAGAAAGCGAAAGAAAGCACACCTGCGTCCTCTCTTTCTCCGTCCACCATCCCGATCGCACCACCACCTAAAGTGGTTATTCGAGGACCCGCTTACCCCGTCTCTAATGGAGTTGCCCACCGAACCATGATCAAACAGCTTCACCAATCACTGTAAAAATGACACTGTATGATCTCATTCAGACTTCTGAATCTCATCGTGAGGCTCTCGTTGAAATCCTTGAGGATAGAGGTCTTACCTAATGAAACCTTGCTGTTACCTCTATTCTAACACCCAATCACGTTGCTTCACTCACCAAACAACCTATCTCCCCAACTACTTGTCTCTCATTGACAAGCCGCTCATTTTGTCGGTTTCTCAAAAGACGAAATTATCGACTTTGGTGCTGAAGATCGACCTGCTCTTTTCATCTCAGCTTATGTCCGGGACATTCGGGTACGTCGTGTTATGATTGATTGGGGTGCTTAGCCTAAACATCATCTCTTCAAAAGCCTTCCAACAAATGAATATCCCTTCTAGTTGCATGTGTGCCAACCCCATCATGTTGCGGTCATTCAATGATGTTATTACTTCTACCTTAGGCACCGTGATCCTTAACATTCGTGTAGGACCACGTACTTTACCCGAACTCTTCTATGTCCTTGAGGGAGAGTTCCAATACAATATGTTGTTAGGCCGCCCTTGGATCCGGGCTATGGGATGCGTTCCCTCCACCTTACATAGGTGCATAAAATTTGAGTACGAGGGGAAGTCCTACACCGTAAAAGCTGATCCTCCCCCCTTCAAAACCTGCAATATGTTGTACCGCCCTAATGATGTGCTTGTACCAGTCACGACACCCATTCATCAACCCAACCATCCACTTGACCGCACTTGACCATCTACCTCAACCGCACCCACACCTTAACCAATGAAACCAGTAAATCATCGCAAATACCACTTCCTTTCCCACAAATAACATCCCAACCTCCGACCCCTTAGTAGATGTTTTTCAACGCCTTACTCTGGGGGAATACCACCTATATAATGTTAGTTCTTTCCATACCCCACAGGAGTACGGACAATTACATGCGCATCCTACCTATGACCGTCGCGTGGGGGAGGTAATCCCCTACGGACCACCTCATTGCCGCACCAACCTAACGTATGGGGGTGTCGACGCATCCTCTGTTACCCCTGAACCTCCTTTTGAGGTGGTTCCCTTCCAATCCGATTTTCAATACCTGACAAATCGTCGTTTCACCCTCACCTTCTTGACTCGTTGTGCTTGGAAAGGCTTTGGTTTTGGTCTTTATGAACAAGGCCGACATACACTCATTCCCGTGACTACACGCAAACACAATGATCGTAGTGGTCTCGGTTTTCCTGAAACACTTACACCGGAGAAACCTCATGTCAGTTGTATCCTGGAAGATGATGACGTCACCCCTACCAAACCATCATCACCCATTTTGCCATCGTCACCCACAGAGTCGATAGACCCTGAATCTATCCCTCCTAACTTTTTTTTTTTCATAAATGCTATCTTCCTAGGTCCTCTCACTTATCAACGCGATAATGAGGACCCATCTTCTCTTCCCCTTCTGTATCCCGACATGATTGAAGAGGATTCACCTTCGATTAATGTTGTTGAGTGCCAGGATGATGACTCCATACTCACTTACCTTGAGTGCGGGCGACTCCTATATTGAGCACGCGCCTTACCATCGAAACTCAAACCATGTTGAGCGAGTCAACTATAGAAATCAACATCCACACGAGAGGAGGATCCTCACATTGTGAAGATCGGACAATCCCTTAGCGCATCGAGAACAAGTCACCTTTACTTTACTACCTTTCTCCGTACCCACAACCAAGCTTTCGCTTGGTCCTACGCTGACATGCCAGGAATTGATCCTGACATTGCTGTCCATAACATCACCCTAAATCCCGATTCCAAACCAGTCAAACAAAAACTGAGAAAAATGCATCCACGCATTGCCCTCTTGGTCAAAGAAGAGCTTCAACGACTTCTTTCTGTTTCCTTCATCTTGCCTATTGACTATCCTCAATGGATTTCTAACATCGTACCTATCACTAAAGCGATGGGGGGACTTCGGATATGCATGGATTTCGAGACCTTAACCTCGCTTGCCCCAAGGATGACTTCCCCCTCCCAAGTATTGATCAACTTGTTGATCTCACTGCGGGCCATGAAATGCTTTCTCTCATGGATGGCTTTTGGGATCTGACCAAATTTTGGTTGCCCTGCCGATCAACATAAAACTACGCCTTCATAACTCCTTGGGAACCTTTACATTATCGTGTCATGCCGTTTGGCCTTAAGAATCTGGTGCGACCTATCGGTGGGCTATGACTTACATTTTCATGACATTATGCACACTATCCTTGAGGATTATGTCGATGATCTTCTTGGAAAATCTAAACATCGCGAGTGAACATCTCGATGTTTTAACCATTATTTTCGGTGCTTTGTTACAATATTGGTCGGCTTGACCAAAGAAATGTGTCTTTGGTGTTCTTTCGGGAAAACTTCTTGGCTTTATCGTCTCTTTGCGTGGCATTGAGGTCGATCCATCTAAAGTCAAAGCTATCCTAGAAATGCCCCCACCCAAAAACCTCAAACAATTGCGTAGTTTGTAGGGTAAACTTCAATCTATCCGGCGTTTCATTTCCCAACTCTCGGATCGATGTCAGCCTTTTCATCACCTTCTTAAAAAGGACATTGCCTTTCAATGGAGCGAAGAGTGTCACCAAGCCTTTGAAGCTCTCAAAGCCTATCTCTTGCAACCACCCGTGCTTATCCCACCACAGGACGATCGCCCTTTCTACCTTTACCTTTCCGCCACCGACCACGCCGTAGGAGCCATGCTCGCACATCGTGACTCTGAGCATCGAGAACAAGCCGTTTATTATATAAGTCGAACTCTCGTGGATTACGAGACTAGGTATACACATGTAGAAAAACTGTGCCTAGCCCTATCATTCGTAGCCACCAAACTCGACACTACCTCCTGAATCACAAAACTTTTGTCATCACCAACGCGGACCCCATTCATTATATGTATGCCAAACCTCATCTAAACCAACGCATCGCCCGATGGCTTATGCTCCTTGCTGACCTCGATCTTGAATTTATACACCAGAAGTCAATCAAAGGACAAACCATTGCCGATCAACTCGCGGAAGCCCCTGTACCTGGGGCGTAATTTACCAATTTTAATTTCCCTGATGAACTCATCGCCACTCTTTCACTCAGGGAAGAGTCGTATCCAATGACCCTCTTCTTCGATGGATCCAAATGCCAGTGCGGCGGAGGAGCCGGCGTTGTTCTCATTCCTCTCGGCCGTTGAGCCTATGCCTCTTTCATTCGACTCGATTTCCCCTGCACTAATAATACAGCGGAATACGAGGCCCTTGTTTTGGGTCTCCAGGTTGCGTTACACTTAGGTGTCAAATCTATTAATATTTTTGGTGACTCTCAATTGGTAGTCAATCAAGTTATGGGCATCTACCAATGTAAAAATGAGGAACTTCAAAAGTACAAACATTACGTGGATTCACTTTTGACCTCATTTACTCGTTATTCTATCCAGACCATTCCCCGCTCCACTAACAAATTTATGGATACTATGGCTTGCTTAGCCTCGCAAATTCCTGCCTCACCAACTGACTCTGACATATTCGTCTTGGTCCAACAACTCTTTGCCCCATCCTACTCAGCCCCGGTTGTTTGTATGATAAATAATGTGTCTGCTAATTCGCAGGATACCTGGTACCACCAATTTCACGACTACCTTACAACCTCCGTTCTCCCACCTGACCTTACTAGTACTGGAAAACATGCTTTTCTTAAACGTGTTTCTCGTTATGTTGTCATGGGGGGACTCCTTTATAAACGTGGCTTTGATGGCATCCTCCTTCGATGTCTAACCGGTGCGGAGGTCACCTATACCATCCAACAAATCCATGACGGTATTTGTGGCGGACATTTTAGTGGCCTTGCCATGGCTAAACGAATCCTTCGCCTAGGTTATTATTGGCCTACTCTTAATAACGACTGCTACGAATATGTTAAGTGTTGTGTTATGTGTCAACAACATGCCAACCTTCAACATACTCCTAGCCATCCGCTACAGGTCGCACGAGATCTTTGGCCTTTCTCACAATGGGGTTTAGACCTTATTGGTGAGATTCACCCGCCCTCTTCGCAACGTCACCATTGGATAATCACAGCAACCGAATATTACACAAAATGGGTGGAGGCCATTCCACTCATTTCAATCAAAAAAGAAAAAATCGTCGAATTCGTTAACCATCACATTATCTGTCGTTTTGGTATTCCTCATCGTCTAATAACAGATAATGGTAAATCTTTCAAAAATAAGTTGTTACAAGACCTTTGTGACAACTTTGGTATCAAACTTAGTTTCTCATCACCTTACTATCCACAGGCCAATGGTCAAGCTGAATCTTCTAATAAAACCCTAACCAAAATCCTCATGAAAGTTGTCAATGAGTCCAGGAAGAAATTGGCATGATCACATCCCCTTTGCCCTTTGGGCTTATCGTACTAGCATTCGTACCTCCACTAATGCCACACCTTTTTCTTTGGTATATGGTACCGAGGCTATCTTGCCTCTCGAAATACAAATACCTTCCCTCCGAATATCTCTTCAGGATATTCTCACCAACGACGATTTCCGCCAAGAGCGGTTAGCCCAATTGGAGCTTCTCGACGAGCGTCGTCTTACAGCTCTTGATCACCTTCAAATCTACCAAAAACGCATCAAGCGTGCTTATGATAAGCGACTTCATGAGCGTACCTTTAAGGTTGGTGATCTTGTCCTCAAAGAGAATCAACATGTAACCAAACTAGAAAAGAGCAAACGTGGAAAATTTGCTCCTAATTGGATTGGGCCTTACATTATCACTCACACTTATGGATCAGGCACTTATCGTTTAGCTTCGCTTAATGGTAAACTGAGAGCTGAGCCCCTTAATGCCTTGCATCTTCGACCATTCTACTGTTGAAATTAGTGTTATATCACTTCTTATCTACCTTACGCTCGTCCCTTGAGCTCATTTACCACCGCATACACTTTGTTTCTTACATCTCAAAATCAAATCAGGCTCACATAGTTTGATTATCACCTCCCCTTAAAAGATGCCTTCCCCTTTTTAGTCTAGTCCATGACTTCAAAGTATCAAAATGACACATTCTTAATTAAACACTTATGGGATTTTCTTGAGTCAAACTTCCTACAAAACTAGATGCTTTATGCCCAATGGACATCTAGACCTCTAAATTATACAATAGACTGCTCCCTTGAAGGACAACTATATGCCAAACTATTGCTACTATTATATATAGTCTGCTCCCCCGAAGGACAGCTATACATAAACACCGCATCTGCTACTATAAATAGACTGCTCCCTTGAAGGACAGCTATACACAGTCAGCCTTTATCAGAAGCTTCTCACATTGATCCGCTTCGTGAAGACCTCAAGAACAACAAAATATATATCCCATGTAGACTTCCCGCATCGATCAGTCTATGTCCAAAAACATAAAAAGTAGTATTCCAAAAAAGCACTTTTGAGTCATGGACTTGTCTATTTAGGTTTTGGTCCTCTTTCGTCAGAATAATCACCTTGTAACATGCTCTCAGCACCCTCGCCCATATCTACCACCTCACCTCACCATCTGTCAAAGCAACAAAACTCAAGGGACGTGACGTAATACCCGATATGTTGTGATTATACAACTCTTTTCACCTATCGACTTCTCGTCTATGCAAGGTACCTAGAGGTTCAAGCTCATTCTACGTTAATATGTGGTTTGTTTGGCTCTTCTCAACTATGAGACACTTTCACCTCTTTTGCTCGACTCTAGGATTGTGTGTTGACTTTAATCAGGACACGATTCCCTACTACTCGGGTATGCTAACTTCCGCTTCACCTATACCTACACCAACAACATTACCCTACCAACACCAACAACATTACCCTACCAACATCAAATTTTTACCAACCAACAAATTGCCTAACCACAACCAAATTGCCTGAATTCACCTCTCCCTGGTTCTAAGGGAGAACTACATCGGTCTGAGGCCCTTCCTTGCTTTGTGCAATGGGCTATGTAGGCAGCACTTAGGAGACACGGGGTCTCCCAAGGTTAGCTCGACCATCCCCTACCATACCCTATCAGGTGTTGTAAATATAAATATTTTTTGTGTATTTCTATTTGCCAACATTCATCTTTATCCTTTTTCAAACAAAACAAAAACAACATTAAAAAAAACAACCATTCTTATTATTCTCATCACTCAAAACCACATACATCTTTAGTTTTATTTTAGATGTTAAACAAATACATCTTCTCTATCATCGACTCGCAGGTCGGCATCCTTATTTATTCTTATATTCCTATGAAATTCACTTAGATCCTTGCACCTCCTCCCGAATCAGGTGGTGATCGTGATCGTCGATGCCCCTCAGTTGGCCTCTCCATCCTCAAAGGTGCCACTGCCATTGGTTCCTCCCACTGATCCGCCAACATCTCCTGTAACATACGAATACGTCCTCTCGCGTGGAGGAATCTTGCCTCCAGTCTCTCCACTCGTAACTGTGAAACCTCTAACAATCCCATTGTCTCATTCACCTGTGTTTGAAGCTGGTGAGCCAAATCCTGCAGACGATCTCTCTCCGTTGTAATCACAGCTATGTCTGGGCGCTCACGTGCACCTCGCAGCTCTGCTACCCACCATACTCTATAGGCCTCTGTCGTTCCCGCATCCATTACCCTACGATCAGGCTGCTATCTCTTCTGGCCCTTCTGGAGGTGTAGGCCGGGGAGGTGAGAATGCTGCCTCGGCATCAATCCTCATGTATGGTCTATATGTCATAGGTATATCCTGAACGAACCCAAATTGTCGCCGCACGCGATCTAGAGGAATCCTCTCGTACTCACCCGGCCTGTGCCCTGCGATCCACCTCAATCGCTCTACACCCCTCAACTCCTCAGCTATGTTCTCTGTCACCATATAGTTCCCGTAAGGCCTCCAACAAATATCTGTAATCGTCACCATCTCCCATACCTATCTATAATACTCGATGTCATCTATCACGGCCTGGGATCTCGCTTCTTGTTCTGTCTGGACCCATCATCTGAATCCCAACCTTTGCACTCCTGCCTCTCCCGACTCAATGGGTCGGCCTATTGGATGCACACAAACAATATGCTCATAGGCCCAACAATGTAATAAGTACGAACAATCTAGTGTCGTCCTGTGTTTTCGCTTGCAGGCCCATAAACCCCTATATAACTCTGCCAGATATGCGGGTGCCCATGCGAAAGTCACGCTCATTTCTATCATTTCCCAAATAACACTCATCAATGCTTTGGGAAATCTTCCACCTTCCGCCCTCGGTAATGCATAATACCCCACCGCTATCATTAATAACACGGCCAACCTTGTCTCCTCAGGGTGTGTTGCATACATTGTACCATACGTAAATGTTAAACCTCGTTGTGTCAAATCTCGTGCAGCTGAACCAAATACTGTTGTTATCGCTGCCCACCCCGCAGCTAGGCAACGCACTTTGATACACTATTTTCCTATCATTGGGAGTCTCAAAATACGGAACACATCTTCCAAAGTCACTTTGTCATCTCCTGTTGGCGGATAGAAGGTATTCTTTCTGGATTCCATCTCTCAATCAACGCTGCTGACATAGCATGGTTACGTGTGATTCTTGAATAATAGCGGATTCCACTTAACCCCAAATGATTTATCAATGCCCATTCAGCTGGTGTTACATCCGCTCGGATTCGTGACAACAACGCTGGTACCGTATCATTCATCCTTAACCCTGCTTCCGCCTGCATACATCAAAACGACACATAATTATTCAATAAAACAAATCTCCACGGGTTTTTTCTCAAAATTCTAGAAACTCCTACAGTAACCGATATCGGTTATAGATAACCGGTACCGGTTTGCTAACCGATACCGGTTATCTCTAAACGATACCGGTCACTGTCAAAAATGTACCTACCCTGCTTAAAACATACACCTACGATAATTATTTTGCCCGTTTACTCCTATTTATACCTAAAAACATACGTGACCACCCTATTTACCTACCCCATAGCACTCACCCCATCCCCAACCCTTGCCTATCACCTTTTCTTTCTCCTCTTTACCCACTTACACTTCTCTCATCCTATTCACAAAACATGCAAGAATCAAATTACAACCAAACAGTTTACCTCTCGGGATGCAGCAGCTTGGGGCGGAACATGTCTTCCCCCTCGTCCCTACCTACTGGATGCTTCTCCTCGTTCAGCCATGTTCACCACCCTCTTCAAATATAACTTGTCTTTCTGCCTTCTGAATCTCAGCCCACACTCACTTCACCTGTCTCTTTCCTCCTTATCACTCAAATTCTTTCATGCAATTACCTGTATCAGTCGTTAAACAGCGTCGCATTCGCATATTTAACTTGTTACATGCATCTAAAAATAAGAATGCTAAAAATAAGAACTTAAGTTGCCAACCAAGCAATTCTATTTTTAGGAAAATAATTCTGGAATAACCGATATCGGTTACATAACCGCTATCGGTCATCTAACTACCGACATCGGTTACATAACCGATATCGGTCATGTGTCCCCTTTTTGCTTAAACCTAAGCCGTTTCTTCGTTTTTGCAAATTTTTGTGGCGCCCGTCCCTTTTTCCTGCATAAACAACACCATTATCTATAATTTTTCATCAAATCCATATCTCATCACAATTTCATCAATATCATCTATCTATATTACAAAAACAAACAAGCCATCAACAAACGATATAAAAAAACCATCAATCTATACACCATTTTGATCCAACTCAGCAGCTACATACATTCAATTTCACAAACCAGCGACAAAACACATACAACATTTCATAACACAACATGTCAATTAAACTCATCATCTATATATACATACATCCCATCAACAAAAGACATCAACACCATCAATATATAAACCATGTGGATCAAACTCATCATACATTAAATATCACAAACCATCGACAAAACACTTAAAACATTTTAAACACAACATGTGGGTCAAAATCATCATATCTATATATCAAAAGTTTCAAATATACAATGTGCCCTGCATAGGGGCCTCTGTGATCTCATAATAATACAAAGCGGCACGCAGGCTGCAATAACTGTCAATAATCTCGACTCGGCTCGCAAGCCGGTCTCTCCTATCAAAAATATACTCGGCTCGCAGACCGGTATCACCTATACAACCTGTACTCGGCTCGCAGGCTGGTATATACAATAAATGAATAAATGAATGAATACATCATATGTAGGCACGCAGGCCTCTATAAACATAACCGGTTCGTAGACCGGTGCCCATATCCACTGTACAAACACAAACTATCTCCTCTGCAGGGATCCCTCAGCTCTCCCCACCGCCCTCCACCTGTCTCCCTGCTGGTCCCTGTGCTGCCTCTCACCTCCTCCCTGTAACGGACCCACCGGCTGTGGCTGCACCCCCCTGGGATCTCTGGCTACGTGATGTCTCAGCTCTGTGTGCCGCATATGGCTGATAGTCAGCCCGGTACCATCAAGAACATCCTGATAATACCGGGCCTCCGCTCTCGCCTCCATATAGCGGGCCCGTGCCACCATCACTGCTGGGGCTGGTCCCCCGACTCCTAATAATAGTGCCCCCTGTGCGGTGCTGTGGGTGTCACACGGGTGTGCTGTCTTTGGTGCTGCATTGGTGGTGCTGTGGTGGTGTGTGGGCTGTGGCGTATGGCTGTGTACATTTGTGTGCACTTTGCTGGGCTAGCTGACCCTGTAAGACACCTATACGTGCTGTGTGCGTGACAAGTTGCCCTGTAATAACTGTACCTGGCCCCTGAGCTGGTCCCTCTCTGCTCTAACAGCCGCTAAGTCTGGCTGTGCGGGCTGTGCTCTCCTCGCGGCTCTCTCCCCTGCCCACCATACCAAAAATGCTCCTGTGCAGCCGGCATCATCTACGGTATCATCTGCTGGCCTCTCGGCTACCCAATCTGGGTCCATGGGCTGTGGTGCAGGTAGTGGAGCCTCTACATCATCCCTCGGTACTGAGGGAAGGGAGGTGGCTCATCCTGTCGTAGCCCTAGCTGTCGTCGTACCCTCTCCAGGGGTATCCGCTCATACTCTCCCGGCCTCCGTCCCACTATCCAGAATGTATACTGGATCCACCGCAACTGTGATCGGGCTCCTCCGCGGGGCTGATGACCTCGTAAGGCCTCCATACAATATCCAGGGCAGTCATGCCCTCTAATACATGCCGGTAATACGCTACATCCCGTCCGGCGAGAACTACTCGTGGCTGGCCCACGACCCCCAGCCACCTCTGAAAGCCATATCTATAAATCACCTGTGGCCCTGGCTGCTGGGGCAGCCCTACTGGTCGAATGCATATGATATGCTCATATGCCCAGCAGTGTAACAAAAACATAGAGCAAATCCCGAATCGCCTCATCCGGCGGTAGCCCCACAGCTCTCGGTATAACTGCACCAGGTATACTGGTGCCCAAGCATAACATGTATGCTCCTCAACCATCTCGTGTAATACCCCCATCAGTGCCCGTGGAAAGCGGCCTCCCTCTGAGTCTGGGAGGGCGAAGCATGTAATGCCGATCATCATCAACACGGCAAGCCGTGTCTCATGTCGGTGGGCACGAT
This sequence comes from Taxus wallichiana var. yunnanensis, assembly GCA_018340775.1. Lineage (NCBI taxonomy): Eukaryota > Viridiplantae > Streptophyta > Pinopsida > Cupressales > Taxaceae > Taxus > Taxus wallichiana. The sequence continues at coordinate 313,861,573 of CM031236.1, forward strand.
ACATATCCCCATAGGCGATGCTCATGCTGTGATAAGTCAATAAGCGTGCCGCATCCCCGAATACCTGTAGGATACTGTCCATAGCTGTCTCTGCATCCACCTGGAAGACTGCCTCTCCATCGATCGGTAATCTAAGGATGCGATACACATCCTCCAATGTAATGGTCATCTCTCCAGTCGGGAGATGGAACACATTGGTCGCCGGATCCCATCTCTCGATGAGGGCGACCATAAGACTGTGATCCCTCTCTATCGCCCTATAACGTTGGACTCCGCCGAGTCCCACCTCGCGCATGATGGCCCACTGCGCTGCTGCGGACACATGTGGCCGCATCCGTCTCAACAACGGGGCATCTATCCGCATCGTCATTTCTTGTGTGCGTGCAAAACCAACTCACTTCATTAGACCTACCCTTTAAAACAACAACTCCTTTAACCTTCTATACCCCCTTTTACCCACCCGACCACACAACCGCCCCATTTTCCCCCCACCTACTAATCACCCTTCCTCTCCACCTCTACCCCTTCCCTCTTCAACCCCAACAATAAACACAAAACCCCAACCATTAATACCAACACTACCAAAACAACCCAAACACTACCAACACACCAAACAACAACAACCCAAACACTACAAACACACACAACACACCCAAACACTGACACACCCAAACAACAACCCAAACACTACCAACACACCCAACAACAACCCAAACACTACCAAAACACTACACAACAACCCAAACACTACCAACACACCCAAACAACAACCCAAACACTACCAAAACACCCACACAACAACCCCAACAATGACCACACATTCAAAACAACAACCAAACCCAACCAACCAAATAAATAATCCTAGCTACGGACCGGTACCGGTCACCCATGACCCACCACCGGTCCCCTCTCCACCGACGCCGGTCGACGTACGACCGACACCGGTCACCCACGAACCCACCCTTGCCCCAAACTTCTTGACCGATGCCGGTCGCTTAGTGGCCGATGCATCGGTCCTTTGAAAAATGCGGGCCAAACCCGCGGCGCGCCCCCAAATCCATTTTTCCCTATTTATCCCTATTTACCCACCCAAACACCCTAAAAATCTACCCCCCCGCGCCTTGCCCTATTTAACTCATCTATCCTCTTCATTTTTCAAATAACTTCAATTTATTCATTATTTTACCAAAACATGGATTCTACCCAAACCCCAAAAATAGCTTAACAACATCAAATTCACACAATGAGAGGTTTCGAACCTACCGGTATGACGACACGTCGTCGTGGTGGGATGGGTGGTGGTGGTCCAGCTGGTCCAGCACCTCCAGCTCCTCCTGGCTGTGCCATGGCTCTAACTCTCCTCTGCTGGGTCCTCCACCAATCAAATGCTGCCTCCTCCTCGCTAGGGCCTACCAATCACTCACTTCTCCACTCAAATAGTGCCACCTCAGCCGAAAAACTCAACAATCTCGCCACAACACCTCAGACAACTAAAATTGGTTTTTAAATTGACAATATGACAATGACAGGCCGTATTTTTCTTTTTATAGGTTTTTCGACCTATAACCGATATCGGTTCTATTATGCCCTAAAGAACCGGTATCGGTCACCTAACCGATATCGGTCATAGATAATCGATATCGGTTTTATCCCACCTCTTCCCCAATTTCTGACCTTATTTACTAATCGCCCTTTCTCACAACATCGCCTATATCCACCTTGGCTGAAAACCCTTTGTTAACTTCATTGGTTGACCCAAGGCCCCCCACCCAACCATTTGGGCCGACCCAAGGCCACACCCAACCATTTGGCCCGACCCAAGCCGCATGACCATCCATTTGGCAAGGCCCCCAACGACCCACCATTGGCCCGCCGAGGCTGACCAACCATTTGGCCGACCCAGGGCGTAACCAACCATCCAGGCGGCGAGGCCGACCCGACCACTTGGCCCAAGGCGCGTAACCAACCATTTGGCCCGACCCGAGGCGACTGACCATTTGGCCCGACCATTTGGCCCGACCCAAGCCCGCCACGCACCAATTAAATACCTCACCCAACATCAACACAATACAATTTTATCCACCCATCATGTAGCTTTTTGTTCAATCGAGCTCACCTGTTCGTGTTTTAGCATGATTAGGGTCCTTGACTTGATCAGTCGACCAACTTTGCCTAGACCAAGACCGTGACGTTTATCTCAACCAAACCAACCATTTGGTACTGCCGAACATGCCTAAACCGTTCTGTACCTTACCCGTTATATCCCCTGGAGCTACTTCCTATGCCTTGGATACCAGGATTATATCACCCTTGTTTGGATAAACTATCGACCTTTGCCTATGAATTGCTTGTTTGCTCTTCAAATCATGTACCCTGGTCGCACTACTGCATTTCAACGTGCGTCTGCTTCCTTGGACCTACCCCACCATCTTACCATCATCTCCACACCATTTACCCTTTATCAACCCTATCCCTGATTTCACGCTACCTCAATCTGTGATAGATTTGAGGGGGATTACCTATACCCTTAATAGGGGTAACCACTTCTTATTATTGTCCAGTGCAACTTTAACAAAGACAAGCTACACGACAACAAGGGGCTAATGTAGACACCAAATTTGTGTCTTACGACCCCCTGTGCCCCGCATCTCATTTCGCAACCTAACCTCATCACCTAAACCTTACACAATTATTTATTAATTACCTTATAATTAATAAATCCACATCACCATACCTGCCACCTCATTTCGCCACCTCATCATGACCTAGTCTTAACCCTAAATTAACCTAATTAAGACCTATAACTTGGTCCACATCCACACCCATGACTAATTACTCCTCATCCACACCTAAAAACAACCTCATAATGACTTGACCAAGCCCACAACTAATCCCTCGGGAGAAAAAGAGGAAAAGCTGGCTATTTTACTAAAAATAGCCCGCTTTGACCTGACCGATACCGGTTCCTACTCGACCGCCGTCGGTTACGTAACCACCATCGGTTCCCTGTAAATGACCACTCCCAACCAAAAATAAGGGTGGGATTTTTAGGGGATCCGAAGGAGAAATCATTGGAAGAATCCAGAATTTACTTGGCTGAACAGAGACAAGTGAAAGAAAAGGAAGAAGAGTTTGCAGAGAAGGACATCAAGCCCAAAAACTGCAACTGAGTAACCAGAGCCTTGTGACACTCATCGGAGTATCAGGAGAGGAGATAGCTCATCTTGGGTTGTCAGATCATCCTACTTGAGCCCTGTCTTCGTCATCACAGTCCCAGAACCTGCATTTTCCATCAATAACTAGTAAGTAAGTCTTATACGTTCTTTTAATAACATTTCTTGAATTTCTGAACCACTGCCATCATAAGTCTATTCCTAGATCTACTACCCAGCAACACACTACATCTAACTGTCATTCCTCCACCCTTACATTACCCCAAGAACACCCCCCGTATTCTCTGAGTCCTTCTCATCACCCCATTACCTAACCCCACTCATTTATCAGCCTTATAAAACAACACAACTACCTTACAACCAGCCTTCACCAAAAGCCCCTAAAACATTGCCCCTACCGATATCGGTTAGAGCCAACCGGTACCGGTTATAGTGACCGGCATCGGTCACCTTGATTCTAAACCAAGACCAGCCCTTTCTCTATTGTTCTAATAAGGTAAACAAATTGTAATTGGACAATAGCTTATTTGTTAGAATTTGTGTTAATTCATATTAGCAGGGGAGCTGACCACCTTCGAAAGGAAGTTTTATATTTCCTGGGCCCAAGGCAGTTCCCTCATTTATTGTCTAATCAAAATCTGGTGGTCTTGTATTCTTATTTGCAGGTAGTCCTTCCCAGACAAAAAGGAGTTCTTCGCAGTCGATCTGATCTTTCTCTATGGTACGCGCACACCCTCTCGACATTCAACAGGTATTCCTCCTAACCCTAACCTTATCTGTTTCTTAAAGGAATGAAAGGATAGAAGCAACTCTATCCCCAAAAGTTGAAACATTAATTTAGATTCATACCTTTCCTACAAAGCCTTGACACGAGTGAAGATATCAAGATCAAGCTCTGGATCTTCCATTCCTTCCACAACTTTTAAAATTTCTTGCACAAAATCCTTTTTAAAACTTCCAAAAGCTCATACTCATATTCATTTGGAGAATATTCATTTTGAAACTTGAGGAAACAATTTGGAGAAATTGATTCATCATCCCAAAGCTCATTAAGTTTCATTTCTTCTTCATTATGGGAGGTCTTGTTTCCAAAAGACTCAAATACCTTTGTTTCAACCTTTTCATCATTGAGATGATCTTCATATTCTAAAGAAAATAGAAAACTTCAATTTCATCATTACATCCATTAATCATTGCCTCAAGAGAGATATCATATTTCTCATTTTGATCTATTTCATCATGATGAATTCTTGAATCAACTGAGAAGTTAGAATTATATTTTGTAGTCATTTCTATCTACCCTCAATATTAATTTCTAACCCCAAGCATCTCGGCCTATCATCCAAAGGGTGTTGGGTGCTCACCCGAGGCACGCACGAGTGCCGCCCCTCCTTTATGAGAGAATTGTGAGAATATTTTTCCAAAGTGGAGGATGAATTACGAATGAGAAGTACATTTACGTAGTTAAAAGAAAAGCGGAAGGGGGATTATAGATACACGCATCAATACATTAAAGAAACTTAATAACAATGTTATAAGCATAGTAAACAAATCGAGCCATGCTAGTCATATACCACAAGGGTTTACACCCTTAAATATGATGTACTGAACGATACCATATATATATATATATATATTCATTTAGAATAGTTTTGATAACCACATTAAAATCAAAAGAGGTCATCTCAGACCATATATTAAATGATAGAGACCCACCCCCCCTACAAATCTTTCTATTGGATGAGATCCTAGTTATGCCCTTCCATTTTAACCTCTGTTATAGATCTTAGTGCCATACAGAGGCTCATGATATCCATCACAACCCTTAGCACTAAGTGCTCTAAACCCTAACATTATTTCAACACTCTGTTACTCAACATCTTAGTCTTGATGCATTCTCTATACCTCTTGCATGCTCTTCAGATAATCTATCATGTGTCTCTTTCTCTAGTCCAAGCATCTATTTTTATAGGATCAACACCCAACACCATTCTTTCTCTTGTAGAAAAATCATGTGACAAGTGACAATGTGCTCCTCCAATGGTGAATGCTTATCCCTTTGAAAAACCCTCCACTCTCTGTAATGATGTCTCCAGAGAATATTTCCTGTGTGGAATATCCTTTTCTCGACCTCCAAGGTTCTAGGTGGCACATTATCCACTCATCATGCCTAGTAGGGTCCTCACTTTTTTCCTCAAGTGTCTTTAAAATGCCAAATATGGCTAAGTCCTTTGAACTCATGTTCTACCTTCCATGTGTTCCTGGTTTCATCTAAACCCTTCTTAAACCTCCTTGTCTTGCGTGTTTTCACTGAGTGCCCTTCTTCTCACTAATCCTGCGTGCACGTGCCCTTTGGTACTTAGCCAATATTTCAAGGCCCAACATCACCCCACACTAAACATGTTCTCTATCCTCGAAACATCTTGTTTCTCTAAAGAATAAAGAATAGTGGGATTGGGAAAAATTGAATAAAGAATGAAAGAATGGAAGAATGGAAGAATCTACTACTACTATAGGAGGAGTGGGAACTCCTTCCTCATTGTTGCCTCAATATTTTCCCAGGAATCCACCTCACCATGTGCCTGTTGAAGTAGGTCACCCACTAGAGTGCTCACCTCCTCAAAAATTAATTCGTCACCCTTAGAATTCAGTGTATCTACAATTCCCTCTAACTGCTTGCTAAAGTTATCCAGTAGCGTCCATTCTCGCAAGTGATCCGAAGGTACAACTCCTTAAGAAAATTCTTAATCAAAACCTGTAAGGATTTGATTTCTTCCATCTTCTAAAACTTGGCTATGATTTTATCCCACTCCTCCCTATTTCTCTTGTTCTTTTCTTGAACTCCTTTATATCCGCCTCATGTGTAGAAACTAGAATGCTTGCTACCATGTCTCTATCAACACAATTTTCATACACAACCTCATCTATTTACACGATGGTCTTTACAATGGTGAGGAGCTCAGAATACCAAGTAACTATTTTCCCTGATCCTCATTATTTCTTGTTCTTTTTGTCTTGCCAATGCCTCTTGTTGATTCCAATGCAAGCGGCCGCCTTTCCATGATGAGGATGTGGGTCAAGCATTCTAAGCATTACATGGTTGACTCATATTTTTCCTCAGGTGGGGCCAAGTTTGGGTGCTTCAATATTATGGAGTATGTAATCATCTCTATTTTCTTAGAAATCTCACACACCTTTTCCTTGTCTTTTCTTAATTTGTTCCTTAACTATGGGTTGATCAACTCCTCCTATTTTAACTCCTTGTTCTTCTCAATGATTTCTTCATTCTTCTTTTCAAGTTCCTCTTCCAGGACCCTTACTCTGTCATTCCTTCCGAAGAGCCTCACCTCAACCTCCATTGATACCTTGTTGAGTGTGTTACACACTTTCTCATTTGATAGTTGTTGAGCATTCACCAGAGGGTTTACTCCCTTGGTATCTAGTATCTTCATCAGTGCCTCTCGGTTGACTTCAAACTTGGGCTCATCAATATGGGACTCAAAGGCCCAAGACAACATCTTCCATGTGCATGGGTATATACCCTCTTATTTGAATGAGGACCATAAAATAAGTTGGTTAGTAGGCATGGTGCTTTGGAAACACATGTGCAAAGTACCTTATTTGGATCATTGATATAAGTCATTCCTTGCTCATGTGTTGATACCATGTTCTTTCCTCTTGTGCACACTACCTTTAGGAAGCTTACAATCGGGGTGGGATATTCGCCCATGCTTCCATATTCCTTCTCTATGTTCTTGCTTCCCTCCACCTCTTTGATCACTTCTTCGTAGCTGCACTCAACCTCTTGTTCCACCAAGTCTTTTATTATGTCAGTTACCTCCCTTTTCGTAGAATCTTCCATCTACTCCTTATTTAGGATTGGAGTCCTCTTATTCTTCATGTTGACTTCCTTGTTTTCTCCCTTGCCATGAGTTCCTTCTTTGTCCCTATCCATCTCCTCATTTTCCTCTTCCTATGAGTCATGTATATCATACAAAGGATGGTCCTAATCCTCATCATGCTCATCGTTGTCCTCATTGCCCTTTATGGCCTCCATGCTCTTTTTTTTTTTTTAGTGCACCTTTTCTATTACCTTTTGCTTCTTCCTAACTGGTGATTTCAGTATAGGAGATTCTTCCTTTTCTTCTTCAACAGGTGACTCCTTCCTTTTTGGAGAATATTCTTTTCGGGAGCTTCTCTTGCTCTAGTGCCTCTTCCTTAGGTGTTTTCTCTTTTTCTTCTACATGGGACTTCTTTCTCCATACATAGGTGCTCGGATTTGCACTTGAATCCTGTGAACCTATAGATTGTGTTGTCTTTACACATGCCTTTTTCTCAAGGGCCTCCTCTCTCTCCCTCTTCCTTGGTGCAACCTTCTTCCTTAAGGTGGGGTATTCTAGGATAGATAAATTAATCTCCACGTAGATTCCCTTCTCATACTTTGGCCTTATGCATAGGTATACCCTTAATGCAGTTCTCCTAGTAACATACAATGTTATAGGATTTACCATATGCACGTCATGGGAGACATACTTGTAACACCCTGAACTATTGTTACTTCCTCTTGAGCATTCAAGTGTTGATATATGATTTCTTCTGTAAAAGGATGTGTTCCTTTGATTGTGAAGTCATGCTTGATATAGATTGTATCTTCTTTGCATTTGAAGATCTTTAACTGAGCCAGGATATGCTTGGACTCTTTTATTTCTTTCATTTTTAGCACTTGAGTTTAATCTGATTTCAGAATGAATTGTGGATTTACCCATCTTTATGACTTAGCCTTGGATCAGTTGCATTGATCCAAGAGATGTTTTAAGTTTATTTTGGATGAACCAAAAATTATAGACCTTACGAAGGTTGCAAGGTCTGAATGTGTGGAATGAGAAATTCAGGAGTTAACTCAGGTTGATCGTGTTAAATGAATTGGTTCCCGATATTGTAATATCAGGAAGGTCTAGACTTTGAGCCGGGTAATAAATTCTGATATATATATTGCTAGCTTATTATCAATGCTAGATTGAATCCATTTCGGGAATGTATCTGTTGGTTCTTATACTGAACGATTCTATTTGTTAGACCTAGACTGGATTTATTAAGGTTAATAACATAAACCTAAACCATAACCTATGGGTTGGATTAGTGATAACCTAACCTAGCCCTAAACTATAAGCTAAATGTTTCTAAGGTTAGTGACCTAGCGCTAAGGAGGTTAGACTAAGTATCACCTTAGGATCTAACCTATGTTTCTAACCAAACTAATGATCATGGATGAAAGGGACCTATGAAGGGGTGTGAGCCATGGGCGGTAGTTTCTATGGCATTAAATGAGATGGATAAGTATGAAGGACAAGGGATTTGGTGGAAGTTTCAAACGGCTAATGAAATCGACGTGGCAAAGTCACCAAATCTGGAAATGGTCTTTGGTTTGTTTTTGTCCATCGCCAACTATGGCGGTCGGTGGCAATGGAGATTGAGTGGGAATTTTGGAGTTAATGCAATTAAGGAACTTGGTTTCTGAGCATGATTGCTCGGGAAGGCATGCAAAATGGAAAACTAGTTGGTTGTTTGGTTTTCCATACGCTCTGGTTTTCTCTCTATTTGATCACTGGTTCTTCGAACTAGTCTACTTGGTGTTGCATGGCAACTATGAGAATAACTAGCTCTTTTCTCTGTCGAGGAAAGTTTATAAGGCATGGAAATAACAAATTATTGTTGTTGAATCTAACGTGGAAAAAGAGGAGAAGGCTCGAGCTCTTTCAGAGGTCTTCTTGATTTTTAAGCGACATTACCAGGCATGTTAGGCCCTAACTTTTAAAAATCTTGCTTTCCTTCAAATTATTTCATTAGAACAACTCTGTTTAGATGATTTTTGGTCCAGTTGGTTTTTATGGTAGCATTGTATGAATTAGTTTGTTGTATCTTCATGCTGGTTTGATTATTTAGTCGAACCCTTGCTGGGTGTACATTTTGTTTCATACGGTTGAATTATGTTGCTGTGTTTTAAATTTTGGTTAGATTTCGTAGAAATGCTTGCAAGGATAATGTACAAATTCAACTCTGTTGGAGTCCATAAAAATGCTTTCTTGCTTGGTATAGACTTTTGTTGAAGCCTTGCTGTTAACACTTGTGGAGATTGATACAGTTGGAATTCTTGGAAATAGATAGTATCTTTCTACTTCAGTAGAAGTTTATTTGAGAATACTAAATGGGTACGACTCCTTTTGAGTCCTTGAAAAGTAACATACGTTTCTACTTCTGTAGGAGTTCAGTCATGAATTCTGTATGTTATTGATATAGTTGGAATTCTTGAATTTAATATGTATCTTGTATTTCTACTTCAGTAGAAGTTTATTTGAGAATACTAAATGGGTACGACTCCTTTTGAGTCCTTGAAAAGTAACATACATTTCTACTTCTGTAGGAGTTCAGTCATGAATTCTGTATGTTATTGATATAGTTGGAATTCTTGAATTTAATATGTATCTTGTATTTCTACTTCAGTAGAAGTTTATTTGTGAATACTACATGGGTTCGACTCCTTTTGAATCCTTGAATCGTATATTATGTTTTTCTCTTCTGTATAAAGCTCAGTTGTGAATACTGTGGTTATTGACTCAGTTGGAGTCCTGGATATGTAACCAGTGTTTTGACTTCTGTATAAGCTTGGTTGTGAATACTTATTGATATTGGCTCTGTTGGAGTCCTTAATATGTATCTTGTATTTAGACTTCTGTAGAAGTTTAGTTGTGAAGATTGTTGGTGTTGAATTAGTTGGAAACCTTGAATGTTTTCGTATGAATTTGACTACTGATCTAGTCCACGCTGTGTTTACTTTTTAAACTCGACTCTGTATGAGTCCTTGCTGTATTCGTATTATCTTGGCTTGGATGAAACTTTGTTGAAAATAATGATATGATGATGACTTTTATGAAGATCTTGTTGAGGTTATTATTTTTTGATTTCGGCTTCTGATTTAAGACCTTCTTTGTATTTAGTAGGGATTAGATTCAGCTATTTGTTGCTGAGTATTTTGACTCAATTGGGAGTGTCACTGGGTTGCACACGGTTACGTCTTCTGTTATTGTGTTATTTAGTCTTGAGCTTGACTGAGATAAAAAGTTACTAGCTGTGCCATGACAGGCGATGGCGTTGGATATTTTGCATGTTGTTGAATAATATGGAAAGATTTGTTGAGCCTTTTTGGGGTTAGATATTTTATTATTGCTTGTCGCGTGAACTCTTGTATTGCTTAATAATCTACAGGTGAATTTTATATTGGAATTCTGGTGAAGCTGTAGTATCTTCTTGTGGCCTCGGCTGATTTAGTCACATGCGTATAGTGTAAATGCATTACTCTTGAGAGGACGGTACAGTCATGAACATGATTGGAATGGAATATGAATGTCTCTATTTCTTTCTCCTCTGCTGTTAAGTTATGTTGATATCTATAACTGTATGAATAATAAGTTATTCTCTCCTTGTCTAGAAACTATGAATGTTTTCTTCTCTTGTATCCTTATGTGAACTCTACGGTAAGGGTAAAACAAGAATAGACAGTAGTACTGTATGGAGAGACTGGCATAAATTGTGTGTTGCTGTATAAGTGGCTATACTTGTCTGTACCATTAACATAGTGTATGATTGAAAAGGAATTATGTCAGTGAGCTTGCTGGTTATTATAAACTACCTTGTGAACTTGTTTGAATCATACTTGTTGAAATACGAGCTGATAGGATATTCTTTTTAGAATGGAATAAATTGATGGATTGATGTTGTCTTGGAGATATAGATGGATGGATGTTTTGGAATTATTTTGTTCTTCTTAGTCTCTAATATGTACGTTGAGTCATCTAAAAATATTTAGGACTATTTGACAGCTATAATAGAGGTTATGCATTATAGTCATGTTAAAATTGTAGAAAGATATTTAGCCTGATTTCATTTAAACAGGTTGTTCAATGAGAGCAATTGGTAGAATGCAATTGTTTTAAGATTTAGTGCTTATCATGCTCAGTTCGCAGAACTGACCCGTGTTGGCAATTTTGCAGATGGTTGTCGTAAGTGGTAAAGGCACGCAGATCTGATATGATGCTCAGATTATTTAATTTGGTTTTATGTTGAATTTCAATTTGACTTCTCTAATTGTATTATATGAAGGAAGTTGTTCTCTTGCTGTTGAGTATTGTATCTCATATGCTGAATGCATAAGTTGTAATTGATTAGCTTGTAATGAATAAAAAAAAGGGATTGTTACTTGTATATGGTTGCAACTGTATCTTGATGGATTGAACTTCTTCGGTTCGAATGATTTAAAGTACATTTATATTATTGTATACCTTGGAGATATTTGGGAATTCTCTAGGTAAGCCTTGCAAAGATTATGTGACTAAATACTTGTAAATGTTTAATAGTTCTGCTATGTTCCATTTAAAGCCTATTGTAATTTAGATCACTGATTTTTGAGAAGCTAAGGTTAAAATAAACCCTTTCAAGAAGCTGAACGGGAAGAGTAATCTGTTACTCTCTAACCTTGATCTAAGTCAAGACAACGTACTGAATGTTTTTAAAATCACTATATCTTAACACTAATAATTAAGATATATTTCAGTTTTAAAGATCTGGAATAAACCCAAAAGGGATAAGTTAGCAATCTTATGAGAAGACTTGGGGTTACTACCCAATTTCGTAGATTAAGATTATTGTGAAACAATGATCTCCTTGTTGAGACCTCAATCTTATTAAACTTCTCTTTGTGGAATGGGTCTTAATAAGAAAGGCAATTTTAAGATGAGGAACCCAGGGGTTGGGAAAAGACTACCCTAAAAAGGAGTGTCTTAAAGTATAATTTAAACTCCACGTAAGTAACACCTTAAAGTTAAGTAGATCTTATCGAGGTGGATTTGAAGGTTGATGGCACAAGTCGATTGCAGGGTTGTACCTTCGAGAAGATTAGGATCTTCTCGAAGATACAACAATGCAGGTGACTTATGGCAACACCCTTTGCATTGATCGTCAAGATTTACTCCTTAAACTCGAACAAGTTTTTACTCCGGGATTGGTTACCAACATGGTCATGTTATGAGGCTGCCCCTGGAGACTCGGGGTACCTTGACACACAGGGTTAACTAGGGTTGACCCAGTATGTCAGCGTATCCCTAGTTCTCAAGAGCATCCTTATAATGTTGCCATATTATTAATCCGTTTCTGAGTGAATAACTTGGGACAGGGAGGCTGACAAAAGTCAGCGTAAGACATTCTACATAACATAGGAATGGGGTGAAGGACGTATTCCAGATTGACGAGTATGCCGTCAAGGAATACGAGACATAAGAAATATGTTTCAAATCTTTGGCCAAAGTATCGCAAGCTGCTGATTGCATTGTCCTATGTCACCTAGTCTAAGGGACGAGATACTGATGAATAATGGTAAAAATTATTCGAGATATGTTCCTTGGATAAAATAATTTCAATCCCAGATTAGGGAAGAGAACCGCAAGAGTGATGTGTTAGATTAAAAATGCCAACTCTTGATACTCATGAATAGATCGGTAGATTACCGAGTCATGGAATGAATAGATCGGAGGTACTCCGAGTCATTACAACTGCATATGGTTATCTATTATAAGAATGGTTGTTTTGATTTGTGAGTTCTAAATTATGTATTTAGAACCAGGAAGCATTTATCAAAAAAAAATTACTTGTTCTAATGTATAAAAATGAGGATGTTACATTCTCATACTTTTGGCCTTATGCATAGGTATACCCTTAATGCAGCTCTCCAAGAACATACAATGTTATAGGCTTTACCATATGCACGTCATGGGAGACATAATTCTCCAAATAGGCACACTTATTTGGATAAATAAAAGTTTTTGCAGCTCATGGTAATCATGTTCTACCATGATAAGGTCAAACCTTAACTTCTTTCTCTTTGAATCTATTAACTCTATCCCGAAGTATTGTGCTATGAAGGAGAATGACAACTTGCACTAAGGACCCTCGACACCATCTGCTAGAGTAAACATGTCAATGAAAAATGTTGGTACATGGTGAATTTGGCCTCACCTTTGTAAGATTGGTAACTACTCGGGTATCCTCCAATCTATGATGAATTCATCATGCATCCACTTGTACCATTTCTCCATGCACACATTTTGGGTGTCCTTCATGGTGTCACGGGTATACTTCTCAAATATTTTGGCAAGGAGGGGTTCTTATCTTGGTATTCTCATACAAATTTCTCTCGCCCATTGGGAACTCTAATCTATAAAAATATGATGGTAAGGAGGACATTACCAAACATGATCTTCTCTCCATCATGCGTGACACCAATGATTTCCTCTACTATGAATGTTGAGAGGTTATAGATGGTCCCCTCCGAGATCTTTTAGAAAATGTTCAACCATGCCTTGTTGATCTACGACCATCTCTCCGTCCATTCATTTTTGTGACCAAACATGTGGAAAACTCATTACATGGTTGGAAATTACAGAGATGTGAAAGTACCGTGACCCCTTTTTGTATTCATAGGATCGCACAACATTCTTGATGGCCTCCTTATCGTTTAGATCATCATCAAATGGATCTTCCTTGCGGGTAAGACCAATAAACTTGGAAATTAGTTGGGTAGTTATCTAAATTCTATGTCCAACAAAATAGAAATGGTCCTCATGCACGCACGACATCAACCATTGGTAAAGTCACTCGACTTGCCAAAATAGGGTAGCTCATAGAGTTCGCAACAAACCGGCCTCCTCCATCTTTACCTTTACTTGATCATCATAGATCGACATTCCATTTAGTTTCTTTTTGTCTATAGTCGCTACGGCCATCTTTCTCACATACGACACCAATTCCTTTCCAAGTAATATGTCATTTGGGTATTACATGTTTGCATACCATTCCTCATCAAGCTGGTGGAAAAATATTGTTTCCTTTCCCCTTGCCCTTCTTTGGTGAAACAAAGGTTACTTTCCTTGGTCCCGTTGCTTTTTTAGGTTACTCAAAGTCCTTTCTTCTCGATCCTATATTTTCTTAGTTCCGTGGCTTTATTTTTACATGAAAGATCCCTTTAATCATGTGCCCTAGCCTGTGGAACCCTAACCCGGAAAAATCCTTCCTTCCAAAAGACATCGTCTTCACTTCAAGGGTTTTTAAAACTCCTATAACCCTCTCCCTCACACCCGTGTACTATTTTTTCCACCTTGGTTCACTGATCAACCTAGCTATGCACTAATATCTTCACAATCCTCTTTTTCACACAAATTATCTTTAAAGATGCCCTAGTTCACAAGAGCTCTTCGATATCACAAATTCAATGTAAAAATAGTATATCCCAACCTCTTATATTTTTTTTTCTTATTTTCTGAATTAAATGCAATACCACCTACCACCATACCTTTAGAATAAAGGAAATTTTTTCCTCATAAGCCAACCTTCAGTGCTTTTACTCCCATGCCAAATCCTATGCGAAAAAATTCTATAACCTTTTGGCACACAAAAATCCTTACTAACCAAAGATCCTTTCGCATGCGCTCACAGTGCTAAAGGCAATTCTTCTATCCTTACCCTAATTTTTGACATCACCTACCTCATGTTTTTCATGCACTTCTCATACTTGTATGTGGTCTTCCAAACTCTTTATACCAAACTTATTATGTCCACCTTTTCTATGAACACTCTTCCAAACTACATGCTTTTGATCCTTAATTCTGGGCCATTAAAACACAACTTCTACTACTATCTTCCATTACTTTTCACATTACTCCACCCTACACAAAAACAGATGCGTGGTCCTTTATGTATAGAAATTTTTGAAAATAATAAGTGGATGATAGTGCACAATGGATACAAAATAACAAAAAGAAAGGGAACAAACAACGAGAAAGGGAAACACAAAGAAAGGAAATGCATTAAAGGAAATACTAGGCTAAATGGCAATACTGCCTTATTTATGATTACACAGAAGCCTTATTTATAATAGGGCTTCAACATAATCTTATTGAAATAGATTGGTAATCTCATCCCATATAGTGCTTATACCTAACATATGCATGAATCATGGATACACGAGATGATATATGGCCCTAACCAATAGAATTTCAGTTTCCCATGATGGCGCTTGAATTTGGAGTCATAAAACAAGACCATCTGCCCAACCTTGAATTTTTTTTTTACTATGACAATCATGCCATAATTTTTTTCGTGCCTTTTCAATCTTCTGACTCCATCTATCAAGTGATCACCTTTTGTCCAACTACATTAAATTCTCCATGCACTCTTGTAGTTCCTATTCATTAGCTAATCCTCTGCACACGCAATACTGTGGATGGTAGCATAAATTATCTTGGTAAAACAACTTCCACGCCAAAAACTAATTGGAATGGTGTGGCCTTGTTCAATATCTTGTAGGTAGTCCTATACGCCCATAGTACAGCTGAGACTTTTTCATCCCAATCCTCTCTTCCCACGTCAATATTTTTTGTTAGTATGTGAATCAAAATTTTGTTAAATGATTTAGCTAGTTCCATTATCTTGTCGGTGATAAGGGGTAGTCTTGTGGTGGGCTACCATAAGTTCTCATAGTTAACAAGATTCTCATTATTTCATTCAAGAAATGGGTACCCCTATCAATTTTTAAACTTAGTGGACATCCATATCTGTTGATTATATTTTCCCATAAGAACCTAGTTGTTGTTGTCATTATGTAATCCCTTGTAGGTGCCACCTCTTCCCATCTTGTTAAGTATTTAGTGCAAGTGATGATATAGCGTGAACCAATCCTTCATGTGGCAGGTGAAATTGGTCCTACAAAATCAATGACCCACTTCTCAAATGGTTTTGTGCTAGCTATCACCTCAAGGGAATCTCATCCCTTCTTCCTAGTTTACCAAGGCACTGGTAATGGTCACGATCCTTACAAAACTCAATGCAATCTTGGTAGATGCTTTCCTACCAAAGCACTGCTATAAGGATTTTCCACATGGTTGTAATCCCCGTATAGTGTCCTCCTATAATCCCACCATGCACTTCCCTCATGATTGCAATGTGATCATGTTCTAACACACACCGGAACAAAATATCATCATGGCCTAGCTTGTATAAGTCTCCACTAATTAACATGTAGGGTGCAGTGTGTATGGATAACTACTTTCTTTCAAGAGTTTCCATTCCCTCCAAAGGCCACAACTATTCCGAGAAACACAACAATATATTCCAAATCGAGGGTGTGCATTGTAACCTAAATAGTTTCACATCTGGCATTATATCCTTAATGCTCTACGCATCCTCCCTAAGTCAATCCTTGACAAATGGTTAGGCCCTAAGTTATTCTTTCTTGGTTTCACAACAACTGTAAACTCAAACTCTTGAAACAACAAGACCCACCGACATATGCACCCTTGTAAAATGAGCTTGTTCACCAAGTAATTCAATGCCATGTGGTCTGTGTAGAATATGAAGGGTGTTGCCAACATATATTTCCTAAATTTTTGCAACATGTAGATCATTGATAGTGCCTCGTGCTCAGTGGTAGTATAATTCTACTCTCGATGTCAACTTGCTGCTAGAAAAACACAAGGGGTGGTCAATAATCCCTTCTCTAGGTTATGCTAAGACTGCCCCAATTTCCATCCCTGAAGCATCAACATGTACATGGAATGGCTTATCCTAAGAGGGAAAGTGTAATATGGGTGCAGTGATAAGCCTATTCTTTAATGTATCAAATGATGTCTATTGCACCTCTCCCTAGTGAAATACACTTTTTGTTTTAGTAACTCTTCCAATGGTGCGGCGATCTTGGCATACCCTTTATAAATATCCGTAGTAGTACCTCATATCCCCAAAGAACTCCGCATATTACACTCTAGCTAGTAGGCTCCCTTATCCCAAAGTAACGACAAATTTGGCAGGATCCATCAACAATCCTTCCTTACATATGATGTGCCCCAATAAGGTTCCAAATGGGGTAGCGAAGAGACATTTCTTGATGTTGAGGAATATGCGCAAATTCTAGCATATCTCAAACATCAACCAAAATTGTCATAATTGTCTCTCACTAGTCCATACACTATCCAGTCATCATGGTAGACCTGAAGGAACTTATTGAAAAAATATTGAAATGCCTAGACCACTATGCATGAAAACACAATAGGTGCATTCTTCAGTCTAAAAGGCATGACTATGTAGGTAAAAATTCCCCATTCAATGGAAAAATTTGTCTTTTATTTGTCCTCCTTTGTGATTCTAATTTGATGATACCCTAAGAATCCGTCTATGAAGGAATATATCTCACACCCAACTACTCCTAGGATTTCCTCAGTGAAGGGGGTTAGAAAAGGATCAATCACACATATCCTTATCCTTCCATCCTTTTTAATGCTTATGATGATGGGGCTTATCCATTCTGATTCCTCAATGGCTTCAATGATTCCTGTTGTGATCATCTTGTCTATCTCCTCAACTTGGACGCGTAAATTTGGATTCATTCGGTAAGGTCTCTTCAAACCGAGTGTGCACCTCCTTTAACTTGAATTTCATTTCTGAAGGATAGATGGATACCTTTAAGATCATGTTACCCATGTAGAAATAGGTCCCAAAACTCGTGAAACAAATCAATAATATTTGAAACCTCCTTTTTCGACCAATAGTCCCCAATATTAGCCTTCTTAGGTTCCTTTTCCGATCCAATGTTAACCTATTTTGTATTGAGAGGTTCATGGTAGGTGTGTGCTTTCTCATCAGCATTATCCATAAGTTCATGCATACCTTTACTATGGTTAACATCTAAATTCTCCACCTCTTCACCATCTACCACATAAATCATTTTCATTTTTCCCTTCCCTTTCTCCATGCATGCGTGCTCAAGCCGTGTCTATTCTAGTTCTTCCTCATCAAAGTGCACTTCCAAACTATGCTCACCTAATAATTCCAATATTCTATCCTTTTTCATGGCACTATCTCCCATCTTTAGGCTCTTAAAAATTACAATGCCTTATCCAATGATGGCTTAGTGATTCGATATTCAAAAGCTTGAAAGAGGTTAGTTATTAACTCCTTCCAATTTCCTATTTGACGATGCATCTCTCGAGTGAATGTACCATGCGTGGGCACAAACTTGTAAATTGAGTACAACTTATGCACCCATAGATAAGGTGGAAAATCCTCTCTGCACCTTCCAACTAGGCCTTATCACATGCTTCTACGTGAAATGAGGTGGGTTCCTTCCCATGATAGTTTTGTATGATAGTAGGTGCATTGCTCCAAGAAAACCTAATAAAGAATGTGATTCTTAATTCATGCCATTCTAGAAGGCTATCACAGTGTGTCGCCCACCAACATGTTATGGTCCCGAGAAATTTTTAGATGAGCATCCTTCTTCTTTCTATCTCAATTTTCCACTGGGTCTCCATTTCTCATAAGAAAACATCAGGGTTGGCTCCTCCATAATAGCTTGGAAACTTCTTTCCTCCCAAGTGCTTGACTGAACATGCTTTTATTACCCTTGTAATATATCCTCTTAATTTCCATCTAATTAACTCATAAGTCTCGTGCGCCCAATTGTCACATGCTACACTAGTGGTATCACTCATAGATTGAGCATCTTCAAACTGAATAACTCCTTCCGTAGTATTAATCACCTCAGGGTCCTTGATAAAGTGCAGATAGATCCTTTTAATAAATTCTTCTCCCAAGGGCTCAGTATAGGATGATAACTTCCCATTGGTCAAGGGGATGATTACCCATTATTCCTTGTTCTCAAATCTTATGTACCCTTTATTAAACTATATGTCAACATTGTTCTTATAACACCGTAGTAATGTTATAAAGTTGTCCACCTCTGCTAGTGCCAAGACTTAAAAATCTCTAGAGAATTTCACCCCTTGGATAGTGATAGCAACAACTTTTAAAACACCAATGGGCATTGCCTTTGTCTTATTGGCAATATACAACACATTTGAAGATGGTTGTAATGGTGGCCTTCCCATTTGGTTTCGCACATCTAGGGTGAGAACATTGAATTTCGTGCCTATGTCAATCAGAATATTACTTAGGAGCCACCCATCCAAAACCGCATTCAAGGTAATCTCCTTATCATAGTCAAGGTTGTGGGGAGGAAGGTTAGCATGCAGAACCTACCTCTCGCACTCTACTTCGATGCATGGTACTTTTTCCCATAACCATTCCCCTAGAAAAGGAATGATATTCTCCTACCTCAAAGCATTTTGCATACTTCCCTAACCTCATCTAGATCCTTCTACAGAGCCTCAACGCTCTTCCTTTGTTCTAACTTCCTTGACTACTCCTTCAGCACTAGATTTCTCCTTGTAGGATTCGAATTACATCCATGGTCTCTTGATATACCTCTTTCTGATGAGTAGGGTCCGGATACTTACCATACACCACCTCTTCTCTAGTAACTAGTTGTTTCTTCCTGGTATATCCATATATACTTACCAAACACCACCTCATCTCGCGTCGTCACCAAACAAGCAGCTCTAGTTCTAACTCACGCGCCACCCTTGGCATCCATTATGAGTCGGCCTTCTTTATGCTTACCATTCTGGTGCCTTTTTCCTTCCAGTGTTACTAGATCATATGTTTAAATAGCTTTGGGCACTCCTCATACTTGTGCTTCTTTCCGCACTAATAACATCATAATGAGATCGGGCATTCACACTTATAAGCACTCCATAGATCCATAATTGTAACAAGTTCCATGAAGGAACTCACTTCTTCCTCATCCACTATTTCTATGACCATAAAATCCTCTTGAATCCTCTTCCATGCACCCCTACATCCCCACATCCTTCATAGTGACTAGCATCATCCTTTGAATTGTTTTTGAGGTTGGTTTGGCACACACCAATATTAATGGCATCATGTATCTGGTTAATCAATCTACAATCCTTGGTGTCATGAGTAATATAGGTACAAATCTTACAATAGTAAGACACATTCTTATGGATCGCGCGCTACAAGTAGTAGATACCTACTTACATCATGATCTCCATGGAAAATATCATAGTCCACTATCATGGTGCGTACCGATCTCCAAGGAAAATTTTATTTTATATGCCCTCTATCTCACAATCTCTACACCATAGGCCTTTGCGAGTCTCATGCACCGATTTTTTAGATAGCTTCTCCATCTACTTTTCCATTGTAGAAATTTGAGCTTCAAGAAAATGGATAACACTAGTATCCATGCTTCTAATAGCCTCAGCATGCATGGAAGGCTCCAAGGCCTTACACGGGTCTATGAAGTCTAGTGTGAAAGTGCTCTCCTAAAAGGTGTTATCAACCCTCTAACAAACCACTGAGCATGTTGTGAAGGATGAAAATCATAAGATAGTTTTGATAAGAGAGTCTTAAAATGCACGTCATATTCCCACACACTGTCTATCATACCTTGTTGAATCTCCTTTAGTGAGGTAATGCTCTTCTGTTCAAACTAAGGGATATGAAATTTAGCTAAGAAGGAATTCCGCAGTGTGATGTAATCTACCACTATCTGGTGGGGGTCATACTTCTAGTACCACCTATACACGTGACCCTACAACATTGTTGCAAACTGAATTGCCTTCCATTCCGAGGTAGTGACCCCCTTTGCGCGCCATAGCAGACTCACATTTGTGTACATGCTCTACAATATCCTCAACACCTTTGTAGTCTGGTAGATGCAATGACATTTCAAAGAATACTTGCTGAGGTAGTTGAGGACCTTGTCCGCCTAATTGAGAACCTTGATTCCCTCCAGTGTTGCCTCCACCACCAGATCAACTAGATCCACTAGCGCTTACTCCTCTTGATCCACCAAATCCACCTCTTGTAGTTAGTAAAGGTCCTGAAATGCACGCCGACAATATGTGATATTGCACTACTACCAGATGTGTGTCACGTGCCACTTCTCAACGTGATACCTAATCTTTTTGTACTTGTAATTTTCCCTGATTTCATTCTAGACGATATACCCCTAAACAAAGGAAATGATTGTGCAGCCATATATGTGCCAAATGAAAATTTCTACCTCCTAGGTGTTAATTAGTCACTTCAACCAATACTAACTAGGTTAATAATATTTATCTCTATATTTGGAAAACTAAGAGCCATTGGTTGGTCACAAGGTTGATTCATATGTGCGGTGACCGATCTCCTTTCTCCAAGTGATGAGCTCTCATCAGAAGTTGAAGGGTCTCTCTCCCATGCTTTCCAAGATGGGGTAGCACATGACTACTCAGGATCCATGTCCTCTGTGTGAACCTCAATTCCTTCCCGCAACATCTACCTCCATAAATCCATCACTCCTACAACTTCACGTTGTCTAACTAACTCCCTTTCACAAGCTTCATTATACTTGAGTCATCTCTCTTCCCTCTCTTTTTCAGCTGCAAGGTCCGCCATCTTTCTCCACCCTAGCTTCCTCACCCAGTGCTTAGAATAAGCTTAGGTGACCATAAAAACTGCTTCCAAACTCAATGTAATGATCATGATATTTATATCTAAGGAGATAACACATAAAAAAATTCCTCTATGCTCCCTTAAGAACTCAAACTCAACAACCTCCAGGACAAGAATACGTAGAAATAGCATATTCCAAGGTATAACTAGTCAACACTCTTCTCCACCAATGATCAACAACACATGTCCAAGTCAGATCAGCATCCTTGTAGCCTCTAATATTCATCTTGGTTCGACATACAAGATATATAATACCAGCTTGATCTAGATGCATACATTGAAATCCATTCATACAACTCCACTATAAAGAAACAAAATAAGGTCTCATACAACTCATGATACAAGTTCTCTTCTACCCATTTACGTGCATCAAACTTAGGTCCAATACTAAATCTATGAGAAAACTCATCCTTCGTACTCTTAAACCATGCTTCGAAACTGTCCAAGGTCAAATGCTCTATCATCACACATCATTCTCACAATAGATTTGAAAAGAGGTCCTAAGTAACGGAACCAAGATGTATTAATTTTTATCTACCCTCAATACTATTTTCTAACCTAAAACGCATTGTCGTATCACCAAGCGGGTCTTTGGGCACTAACCGAGGCATGTGTGGGCGCCTGACCCTCCTTTATGTGTGCATTGTGAGAAGGTTTTTCCAAAGTGGAGGATGAATCCTAGAATGAGAAGTAAATTTATTTAGTTAAAAGAAAAGTGGAAGGGGAAGCTTACAGATCCACACATCAATGCATTACAGAAACTTAATAACAATCTAATAAGCATAATAAACCAGATCTAAGCCATGACAGTCATATAACACAAGGGTTTACACCCTTAAACGTGATGTACAAAATGAACCCATATATATATTCATTTAGAATAGTTCTGGTAGCCACATTACAATCAAAAGAGGTCATCTTGACCATATATTAAATGACAGAGACCCAACCCCTATAGATATTTCCTAGCATGAGATCCTAGCTATGCCCTTCCATTTTAACCTTTGTTACAGATCTTAGTGCCATATAGAGGCTCATGATATCCCTCACAACCCTTAGCACTAAGTTCTCTAAACCCTAGCATTACTACAACACTCTATTACTCAACATCTTACTCTTGATGCATTCTCTCTACCTCTTACATGCTCTTTAGATCATCTATAATGCATGTCTTTCTCTACCCCCGAACATCTCTTTTTATAGGATCAACACCCATCGCCGTGCCTTCTCTTCTAGAAAAACCACGTGCCAAGTGTTGATTTGGTCCTCTAAAGGTAAATGCTTATCCATTTGTAAAACCCTCCACTCTCTATAATGATGTCTCCCGAGAATATTCCCTACGTCAAATATCCTTTTCTTAAACTCCAAGCTTTTAGGCTAGCACCTTATCCACTCATCATGCCTAGTCAGGATCTCACGTTTTTCCTCAAGTTCCTTCAGAATTCCAAATATGACTAATTCCTTTAAACCGGTGTTCTTCCTTCCACGTGTGCCCTGTTTTCACCTAAACCCTTCTTAAATCTCTTTGTCTCACATGCTTTCACCTGAATGCCCTTATTCTCACTGGTCCTACACACGTGGTCCCTTTGGTACTTAGAAAATATTTCAAGGCCCAACATATTCACACCTATCTTTTAATTTTATGGATTGCATTAGGAGCTCAAGGATACGATGAGGATCTTTTGTTTCTTCCATAACTCTCAACATTTCTTACACATATTCTTCCTTCAAATATTCCAAAGGCTAATCACAAATTTGTCTTTCTTCTTCATGGATGAAATCTTCAATGAAAGGCTTAAAATAAGATCTATCAATACACTGATTACCAACAGGATCTTCTTCTTCAAATGGAAACAAGAACACATCTTCTTCACGAACAAATGCATTTGTTGATTTTGCTTCATCTTTTCGTGGCCTGCAACATTTAAAGCTACATAATATTCTCTTACAAGTCAAGATATTTCCATTCTTCATAATTATCGATATCTAACTGGAAAGGAATGTTTGGTACTATTAAGATAGGAATTTCTTCCTCATCTTGAGATGTTATGAAATGGTTTCCATTCCCATTGTCCTGGTACAAGATATTAGATTTTGTATCTCTTGAATTTGGTATCGTGTATTTCATCTTTCTTATTGGAAGACACTTTTCCATTTGTCCCTTAACTAGAATGGTTTCGTAAGACAAATTCATTTGTATTTTACCTCCCAAGTCCTGACAGAAACTTCTACTTAGAAATATTTTGAATGAGGCTGGAATATATGCTACCAGAATATTCAATATTACTTTCTTATCTCGCTAAGTTAGCGAGAGACACATGTGCATCCTTAATATTCCCTATGAGTGAAACTTGGATTCCATGGAGACATAAGAGCCATTGGCATGTGTCAAGGTTATTCAAGGGCATTGACAACTTTTATGGGCATCACATTATTAAAAGGTCCTAAATCTGTTATGCAGTTGTTTAGCTGATATCCTCTAATGAGAAGGGAGATATATAATGTATTAATCTAAAAATCTTGGATGCACTCCTAAAAATACTATTTTGTGATGGAGGAGTAGGTTGAGTTGATAGTATTCCTTTGGAAACAGGACTCGCATAGTTAGTCTTGAAACTACAACCTTTGATATGGCATACAAGTTTATTGAATTGTTCAGTCGAGTCTACAAATATTCAGATTCAAAAATCTAACTTTATATTTGTTGAAATGTTTTATGGTATCAAAAGGGGTGGATATTGATGAGTTATAAACCTTTGGATTTTGAAAAAAATTGGAAATGGGAATGGATGTTTGAGGATCAGTGGCTGATTTTACATGTATACTAGAAGCTTTTAAAGGACTAGATTTTGTAGAAATAGAATTAGAACTAAGAGGAGAATTTGGAGACTTAAATTGGAACAACATATAGCCTATTTCTCACCGGGAGATCTGGTTTTTCCTTTGTAGACTCCATGGAAGGTGGAAGTGGATATCCTCTCTTGATTATTTTATTCTATAGAGTTTCCACAGGAGGATCTTCAACCTTCTTATTTTTTGGAGCAGTGGTGGAGGAACTTCCTTTTTGATATTGGGAGTGAGTGAACACCACACATGAGAAGCTAGGTGTATCATCATCATAATATTTTTGACCTCTTGAATATTCAAGGAATCTAATTTTTGCATCATTCTCCACTTCCTCACTCTCTAAAACGTTGTTTTCCTAACTTTATTGTTCATACTCTTAAATTTCTTCTTCATCTACTTGAGTTTGGAATATTGCATTAACTGGTGGAGCTTCCAAGGAAATCCTTCAGGGTGATCCTGTAATTTGGTTCATATTCCAATTTTGATGGGATGCACTTTGAGAAAATCCATTCATTAACATTGTCAAGTCATTAGCCAACTTCTGCAACAATAAATCAATTCTCTCATCTTTTGATCCAAAAATCCAAGTTTAATAAACTTCACGGTGACTTGAAATGGATTTAACCGAATAATTTCTCACAAATTGTATATCCAATATATATAAATTTTTCTATTAAAAATACCACAAATTAATAATCAACAATATTAAATTTGCAAAAGAAGAAAATAAACACGATGACACAAAAGTTTGTTTACGGGGTTCACCAATTTGGCTACGTCCCTAGGTTCACTCTACGAGTGTTCAGATCAATTAATAAACTCTTCAAAGTAAATAATATAACTCCTCGAGTAATTTACATAAACCTATGTTTGGAAAATAAAAGAAATCCACCGCTTGGAAATAAAATTCTTCCTCTTTGAAAACTTTCCTCCCGTATTCTTTCTCCACAATCCAATAATAATGTTCATTTTTGCTCACTTATTCCTTCTCCAAAAACTTACAATGAATGTATTTATATACACTTTAGTGTATACTTAGTATTAAATTTAATCCCTCATAATTCTCCACAAATATGTGGTCTTCACATACCCACATGAGTGGATGTAGCATTTTAAAATAGATGGGAATAATTAAATTCCCACATAATCCTCCTTAAATCCATGGTTTACCAAATTCCACGTGAGGTGGATGCTTGGGTTTAGATGGAAATGCATGGTGGTGGTTGGTTAGAAACACTTGTTAAGTTGTAAAAATGCACTTAAGGTGGTATGTTAATTGGTCAAAGTTGGAATATATATGCACTTAGCTTAGCATATAATGTATAGTTTAATACATGGATTAAAAAATGGTGCATAATGTAATGTGATTAATTGAAGGAAAGGATTAAGGATTAATTAATCATGAATTAATAAAATATGTGAACTATGGGTATGTCACAGTTGGGATATTGGCAAGATGTCCCACCTGTGGGATATCAATAGTTAGCATAATTAATTTGAAAATATGAAGAATATAAGTAATACGGCGGTCAAGACTCCCCTCTGGTAAAAGAGTGAGTCGAACTTGGTTTAGGGCCCCCAACCAGTAAATAGCGGGGTCCATTTTGAAATTTACACTTGTCGAAGATCCGAGCTACAAAAATTAAAAAACCTCTTCACATTTTTTATCACGTGTCGTTTTATTGATTCAAATCTTCTCCTCCTTCAAATGTCGTCACATTACTTGTTTCAAGACCCAACTTCCGAGATGCGTAACTTTTTCTCATGGAATCAGTTTTTACCCGTTCAAAGGTGCCAAAAAGCTCTCATTGAGATCTTGATTGTGCCAATGGTTTTGTAGAATTTAGAAATTGATCAAAACATTTTTTTGTAGGGAAATCCTTTGGATCATTCCTCCCCATTTAGAGATTTTGGACCTCCAAAAGTTGACTTAGTTATCAACAACGTGAGGGTATTTTTCCCTCACTTATCTCGATTTCCATCCATTTTTCCTTATTCGGATGCATGCCTTTTAATCCCACATGAAGGTACTCAACATCACCCTGTGGTGAGGTCTTGGTTTTCCTATCAATAATAGTATCTTCCTATAACTCATGAAGAAATTCAGGAGAAAAATCATCAACATTAGGAACTTGAATACTTTCATCTTGATCCATGATCATAGGAGGTTCATATAGTTTCAAGTTTTCCACATTAAACATTGAATAAATTTGCATATAAGTAGGAAAATTTAATCTAAAATAATTTTACCAATCTTTTACAAATTCCTAAAGGACCATACCGATGGGTTTTAACTTCCTACCTTCACATTTCAATTTTTCCTTGCTGATATGTAGCCAAACTTGATCATCAAATTTGAATTGATGATCAACTCCATGTTTTTCATGTCTAGCCTTATACTTTGCTTGAATTTTTTCTAACTATTCTTGGACATCTTTCTGAATCATCTCGAATGAATTTTCGAGCTTTTCAATCATCCGAATGAATTTTGAGCTTTTGAGCATCTTGTTTCCATTCACCATTGATTATGATTATTTTCCAAAAGAGAAGTCTAAAGGAGACTTAGAAAAATAACCAAAACAAGTTTTGAAAGAAGATTTTAAAGTAGAAGAATGTAAATCATGATCATAAGAATGTTGTACATAATACAAATGTTCATCCCATAATTTAAGATTTTTACCACATTACCCTCTGAGAAAATGTACCACTATTTGATTGACCACTTATGTTCGTCCATCATTTTGTGGATGAAAGGAAGTACTTTTCTTATGCTTAATATCCATCAAGCCCCACAAAGCTGGCCAGAAATCTCGACAAAATGAGTATCACGATCGAAATGTTAGAAGTGGAAGCCCGAAATGGATCCATACATTATTGAGGAACAAATGTGCAATATCTCTTGCTATATCCTATTTAGTACAAGGAACCAAAATACAAATTTTGCTAAACCTATCAACAACCAGATATATATAATCATGTGTTCTTTGAGACATAGGAAATCCACCTAAAAATCCATAGAAATAATTTCCCATGTGATGTTTTAGGCATCGAATTGATGTTTTAGGCATCCAGTGTGATTGCACAACATGGAAACCTCTCTCCAAGTGTGGGACTTGTGAAAATGAGAGAGGAATCTCCAGATTAGAGGCTGGTTCCTCAAACTCCTCTGATTTAGATCTATATTTTGCACAACTACAGAGGTTCAGATCCTAATCCTACTCTAAATTGCAAGGAGACAGGGATAAAAATGCAAAAATGAAACTAAACTAAAGATGGTGATGCACCAAAAGGAGTGGTGAAACATTTTTTGCCATGTAAATAGACACAAATTCATGAAATGCAACAAGGGAAAACATACACAAGCTGATAGATGTAATTAGAGGTCTTAAAATGAAGTAAAACAATACAAACAGAGGACTGAAAGCATTCACAGAGTTTCACCTGTCAATTCCATGTAAAATCTCTTGCATTCCACCCTCAAAGAGGTATAAACCTACTACAATACTTGAAAAGGTCTGATTCTTACAACTATCACTTGCTGGAGGTGAAAGAAGAAGTTTTCTATGCCAAAAAGTGTTCAACCATGAAGAAATGAGCCAAACTGGCTTTTTACAAGATATGGGTCGAGCCAGAGAGAGAAAACGTGAAAAATGCATGGGAGCCATCCCTCATTGATGGAAAATGCATTAAAATAGCATGGAGGACCTTACAAACCCATACCCTATCATTTTTGACCATATTGGAGAAGAATGCGACCCATTCTGTATTAAATTTGGTTGTTGAAATGTCATTTCTGGCCATGGACACGTACCAGAACCATTTTTGAATTTTCTCTCTCCAAACTGAACCAAAATTAGAAATTGACCATGGAATCATGTAGAGAATTTTAACATCTTTCCAATGATATAAAGAACGTGAAAATCTGAGCTCTGGATCAAAAGATATGATCATTTGAAGATTTAGGGCAAAAACGGCCCAAAAACGGATCGGCGGGAAAAATTTTCAAATTTTACCTTTTTTTTGTCTTTGGAAAATTTTTCAAAAATTCCCCATGCTCCGCTGGTCGGATGCCACGTGGCAAGCTCTGATTCACTCTGGAATTCTCTCTCCTTCTCTTTTCCGCGGGTTTTCCTTTGAAAATCGACCTTTTTATACTCTTTTGGAAAAATTTCAAATTTGCCTCCGACCCCCGAACTCCTCTGCCACGTGGCAGCTTCCTATTGGTTGCGGGCCTCAAATGGGAAAATTTTCCACAAAAACTCCGCCGAGCCATAACTTGAAAAATATAAGGAGTTAGGAGGCAAACTTTACCTTTCTGGAAAGCTGAGAGAGAGCTCTATCTGATGGTGCCATTTCCAGAAAGCCTTGAGTGCCTAAAAATCAAAAAATGTAGACTGAGGCACAAGAGAGGCAAGAACACAAGGAGTTAGCCACAAAAACGAGCTGGGGCACCATTTTGGATAACAATTTTGGTGACTCAGAGGGGTCATCTGCCTGCTAGATGAAAATACCAGTTTCCTGAAGCAGTCCATTGGGCATGGAGTCATCAAATATTCTATTTAGAACCTCAACTGACTTAGAATGTGCAAGGAGGAAGATGGAATATCACATGATGGAAGCAAGGACTGCAAAACATCTCCAGGGACAGCAAGTTGTGCCAAAGCACTTAGGGAAAGCAAAACTAACCTACAACAAAACAATGTGCAAAGCACTTGGAGGAATGAAAATCTAATCTAATATTTACAAGGTGGTAAATTTCCCTCTAGAAGTAACGCTTGAGATAGATTCCATTGATCGAATCATAGTTCTTCACCATCCAATGAGGCCAATTGAAAGCATTGTTGTTCTTGCACTTCGTGACCATGTATGGGCCACTCCAAATGGCATCAAATTTTGAATGCCTTCCCGGTTTTTGCTCTATCCACATCCCATTTCAACACTAGATCTCCAACCGAAAAGATCTATCCTTGGCCTTCCTATCAAAGGTCTTTTTGATCAAAGCTTGATCCTTTTCCATTGCTTGGGATGCCTGATTTCTGACCTCCTGCAGCTCCATCAACTCTGCATATCTCACCTCCATGGGCTCAAACTCTAGCAACTCTAATTGCTTCATGAGTTCCAATGTTGGCAACTCAAGTGACATGGGCAAGATTGCCTCTCTTCCATAAACAAGCTTGAATGGAGAGTTACCTGTGGATCTCTTGGGAGTTATCCTATCAGCCCATAAGGCTGATTTCAGTTTGGTATGCCAAGACCTCTGATTCTCATCAAGAGTCCTCCTAATGATCCTCAACAAGTTCTTGTTTGTAGACTCGGCCTGGCCATTACCTTGAGGGTAATAGTTTGATGAAGTGCTTAGGTAGATCCTGTTCTTGACAGCCCACTCAATCACCTTGGATCCAATGAATGCCAATGCATTATCTGAGATTATTGTAGCAGGTATACCAAATCTGGTTGCTATCCCCTCATAAAAGTCTAAGATGCTGGACTCATTTGCTTCTTTGAGTGCTACTGCTTCAGTCCATTTGGTGAAGTAGTCCGTGGCTGTCAAAATCCATTTGTGCCCTTGACTTGAATTGGGATTAATGACTCCAATGAAGTCCAAACCCCATTGCATGAATGGCTGGTCAACTGAGATTGGATGCAATGGAAGGGCAGCAAGTCTCTCTTTTCCTGTGAAGAATGCACAATTCTTACACCTCTTAATCCATGCATAGCAATCACTGAAAATTTTAGGCCAATAATAACCAACCTTCATGATTTTTAGAGCTATCACTCTTGGTGCAAAATGACCACCAGCTGGTCCACCATGGAACTCTTCCAACACCCTATGAATCTGATTTGTGCTAATGCATCTCAAAAAGCACTCCATTCACATCTTTCTTGAACAAAACTCCATCAACAATGGCATATGGGATAGCCTCGCAATCAAGTGTCTTCTTTGGGTCTTGTTCATCTCCGGAGGGCATAGGCCTCGTGCTTAGGAAGTGTATTATACCTTGGGTCCAGCAAGGAGTGGGGGCAGCATTGTTTTCTTCTTGAGTGCCACATGGCTCATGGCTGTCTTGAACTCATCAAAACAGCCTCTTCTTCATTGCATACTTCTTTTTGCTTCCCCAAAACCAGCTGCTCACACAATCCTTTTCCTCTTACCAGCTTGGTGATTTGATCTCAATGTCATACTCCATGACACGGGTGATCCAACCCGCCCTTTTCTCATTCAAATCTTTGTTGAGGAGGAAGTCCTTAACCCAGCAAAGATGTGAGACCAGCAACGGACCTTGTTGTTTGAGACTAAATGCTTGAATTTCTTCAAGCTTCGATTACGCCAAAGACATGCTTCTCAATAAAAGAGTACTTCACCTCATAGTCATCTAGGCTCGGGTCAAGAAGGCAATTGGCTGCTCATCATTATCCTTGTTCGCTGTACCAAAATGGCAGTAAATAGTGTCATTACCTCCAAATGCATAGAGGATGAAATCCTGGAGAAGTCGGGTTGATGAGAGTTGGTGCTTGAGAAATGGCTTCTTTGATTGCTTCAAAACTCTCCTTGCCTTCTGCTGTCCACTTGAAAGCCATGCTCTTCTTTAACATTTTGGTGATGGGCTTGACAAGGGCTGCAAAATCTGGGACAAACCTCCGAACAAAGTTTATCCTCCCCAAGAAACTCTGAAGGGCTTTCTTGTGGCTTGGCAATGGTAGTGCTCTTATGGCTTCGACTCTCTCTGGATCAATTGCTAATCCTTCTTTGGAGACAATATGGCCAAGGAGCTTTCCTTCATGTGCAAGAAAGATACACTTCTTAGGATTCAAAGACACTCCAAATTTCCTACACCTCGTGAAAACTTGTCTCAAATGAGAGAGGTGGTCTGCTGCATTTTTGGAAAAAACAGTGATATCATCAAGGTAAATCAGCACCACGTTGTTAATCAAACCTTTGAACGCCATGTCCATTGCTCTTTGGAAGGTAGCACTAGCAGTGTTGGACAGCCCAAATGGCATCTTCCTGTATGCAAAAGTCCCCCATTTGGTTGTGAAGGCTGTCTTGAACTGGTCTTCTTCCTTCACCATAATCTGATCAGTAAATGAGTAGCCATCAAGTAGTGAAACCTCTCTGAGCCAGCCACAACTTGCAAGATTTTCTCCATGGAAGGGAGTGGGTAATGGTCCTTGAGAGATGCTCTATTTAAGTCTCTGAAATCAACACACAATCTGATCTCTCCACTCTTCTTTCTGACTAGAACCAAGTTGGCAACCCAACTAGAATGCTTGATTGGGAATATGATTCTTGACTCAATCAGCTTGTCCAATTCTTTCCTCATGAGAGGCTCCATGTGTGGATTGACTGGTCTTTGTTTCTACCTGACAGGCTTAGTATTTGGATCCAATTCAATGGTATGCTGAGCTAAGTTGGGATTGAAACCTTTCAAATCTTCATAGCTCCATGCAAACACATCAGGGAACTCTTGACACAGCTGTATGAACTCATACCTTTCTTGATCAGTTGTCATCTTTCCAATTTGCAATGGTTTGTTCTCTTCTACCAAGATGGATACTGAATCCTCTCTCTTGACCTGAATGTTTGCTTTCTCCTTTCTAAACTGATCATTGGGATTAAAAATGGACTCCAAAGTGATAAGTCCCTTGGGCAGCTTGTTAGTTCTCAGCTGTACCACTTGGTCACCATACTGCTGTTCCAATTTTTCTTGATTCTTAGCTGAGAACTCAGCTTCTTCTTGCAAGAAATGGATGATTTGCTGGTCATTCTCAAACACTTGCCAACTGACATTGTTATCTGGCACTGAAGGCCTCACAATCACGTGGATGTTTGGCTGTACCTTGTCTTGTTGAATGCTTTCCACAATGTCAAAGGCTGCCCCTACTGCTGCAAGCCTGTCAGCAGCTTGATTCTCTTTCCTAGGAATGGATTTGATGCCAAAACCCTCAAAATCTTCCATGAGGTCCCACACCCTATTCTTGTAGCACCTGAGTAGATCATTCTTGGCAGCATGTTGTCCCTTGACCTGATTTACAATCAATTCACTGTCACCAAAGACTTGCAAGTTCTTTATTTTCTTCTTGATTGCCCAATGCATCCCTTGCACTAAGGCTTCATATTCAGCAGTGTTATTGGAGCATGCAAACTGAAATCTAAAAGCTGAATAGTACCTTACTCCTTGAGGTGAAACAAGCATGGCTCCACCTCCTGCACCTTGTCTACTTCTTGATCCATCAAAAAACAGCTGCCATACCTCATTGTCATCCTTGTGGTTTGGCTTGGTGATGTTAGGAATAGGCTGATTTTCTTCATGTATACAATAGACCCCTAGCTCAGATTCTTCTACTTCTTGATAAGGATCAAAAGCATGTACCTTGTTTGCCCATTCATCAAGAGTTAGATCCGGGATGCTCCCAACCTTGGTGTCAGCTTCATCGGTGCTTGGGTGGTCTTCTTGATCAAATGTTGAACAATTGGCGTTGATCTGACTTGGAGTGTAAGGCTCAATGTGGAAGTTTGCAATAGGTTCAGACCTGATTGTAGCCTTAGTTCCATACCTCGTTCTAAACAACATGTGTGACCAATCAGCAGACAAATATCCCCCAATCTTGGCTGTGAAGTCCCTTGACAAGCATAGGGCAAAGAGTGGTGGAAGGTCTATGACTGATACATCTTGTGAAACAACAACATTTGGACATGCATGCAAGGTAAGACTCAAGTTTCTAATCACCCCAACTATTGTTACTATTGTCCCATCCAGCTGCACTACCCCTTTGGATATGGTTTCATACTGGAGCCCTAGCTGATCAGCTATTTGTTTAGGCATCACCGAGCTACTTGCCCGGAATCTATCATGCAATTGTGCACTAACTGATTTCCAATGATTAATGAAACATGTAAAGGAGGGGGCTTCAACATTTTACCTTGCTGTCCTCCATGATTTCCCTCAGTCAGGGCAGCATTTGTGAGCACTTTCTGCATCCGAACTTGCTGATTCAAAGTTGGCTACCCTTCATGGCAGCTTGTAACAAGTCTCTTTGGCCTGGGATAGATAGGGATTCCCACATTGATATATTAACATTTGTCTTCTTCATCTGATCAATGATATTGAATGGTGATGAAGGATCTCTTTGCTGTCCCTTTGCTTGTACATTCACTCCTTGCACGTGGGCAGCAATAACTGGTATTTGAGTTGGTCTAGGAGCTATTCTTGGCTGCCCTTGTGCATTTGAAATTGGATTTTGCTTGCCAACCATTTGTGGAGCCATGGAAGGTTGTGGATTGGTTGGAGCTAATGGCTGTTCTTCACCCAAATTCCTTCTTTTTGACCTTGTGTTGGCTGCAACACCTTGGGAAACTACCTGATTCATGCCACAAAAATCCTCTGCTTGCCAATTTACCAACGTGGTGTCATTTGGGGCTGATTGCTGTTGGAATGTTTCTTGTTGTTGGTTGTTTCTCGATCGCCCTCACCCTCCACACCAAAGAGTTGTCACCATTAATGCTTGATTCAAAGCACCATCAAGCACATGGATTGGTTATGAGGTTCATTGCATGGAAAACACCAATCATACTCCCGAGCAATGTTGTTTTGTGTTGGCACCAATGCCTTAGAGGTAGATATGGCATTTGGATTATAGGGCTGAAATGGTCTATTGGCAGGAGGCCTTGTTTGATTCATATTTGCAGCTGGATTAGGTGGTTTTGTGGTTGGTATGGCTGCCTATTAGGCTGAGCTTGGGGCTGGTAAGAAGGTCTAAAACCTTGGGCTTGTTGCCTCGAGAGTAACAAGCTCATTGCCTAGGTTTTGCAATTGCTTCATGACTTCTCAAGCTCATTTGGGGCACTGGAGATGAAGTAGAAGCTTCATTTGAACTCGATTTCTAGGAGTGGGAGAAGGAGCCAAATTAGGTGCTTGATTGGTATTTGGACTCTCTAAACTTGGAAATAATGGCATGGGAGGTCTAGGGGCTAGTTTTCCAGCTTGGATCAAACAATTTTCAGCCCTAATGGGAATGCTATAAGCCATAGGGATAGTTATGCCTCCCATGGACTGAATCAACATAGAAATATCAGAATTTAGAGCTTTGAGATAATAGAGAAAA
This sequence comes from Taxus wallichiana var. yunnanensis, assembly GCA_018340775.1. Taxonomy (NCBI): domain Eukaryota; kingdom Viridiplantae; phylum Streptophyta; class Pinopsida; order Cupressales; family Taxaceae; genus Taxus; species Taxus wallichiana. Next base: position 313,896,156 of record CM031236.1, read on the forward strand.
GCACCTTCTGCTGTTGGCCTGACTGCCACTGGAATTCTCTCCCAAGTCTTTTTGAAATCTGAAGTTGAAAATCACCACCTGCTCATGGGAGCTCTCTCGATGGTTGTCAGCTGCTCCAAAAGAGACAAGTTGTCTCCCTTCTCTCCAAATTGCTCATGAAGTGCTATACATAGCTGATTCCAATTTGTGATAGAACCAGCTCCAAGGCTTCTAAACCATTGCAATGCTTTCCTTGAATGAAGATGCCAACAATTTGACAGCCACTTGCATCTCATTGATTTCATGAATTGCACAAAGATTGGCAATGTCTTTAACATGATCACCTGGAGTAGTCTGATTTTCTCCAGTGAAGTAGGGAATGTTCTTCAAGGCTGCAATTGGAATTGGATGTTGTGCATTGAGGGAAAGTGGGCTGCTGTGAAGTTGACATAGGGGTTGTTTTGTGCCATTCTAATTGGTCTTAAAACCCTTGTTGATCGAATGAAAGGCCTACCTGTGGAGGAGTTGAGAGAGTTCTGTTTGGTGGAGATGGAGACCTTTGGATTCTCCTCCCACTTTGCCTTACTCTTGGAGATAACTGCAGGTATTCAAACAACACCTCTTCTTCTCCAACTCTTGACCTTGTAGTGATTCTTCTCATGAGTTTTCAGGCCTGCACTGCTGAAACCAATTGATTCTTCCCCTTGGAGTCGCCAGATATGCAAATTATAGCTCTTTTCAAGCAAGAAAATTGCAGCAGATGCACATCAACTTTGCTGCAATAAAAATGAGACCTCTAAGGTCCCACCAGGCGTGCCAAAACTGTTGTTGCAAATCAGCAACACCCCTGGATGCAAATCAAGGTTCTGAATTGATGTTTTAGGCATCCAGTGTGATTGCACAACATGGAAACCTCTCTCCAAGTGTGGGACTTGTGAAAATGAGAGAGGAATCTCTAGATTAGAGGCTGGTTCCTCAAACTCCTCTGATTTAGATCTATATTTTGCACAACTACAGAGGTTCAGATCCTAATCCTACTCTAAATTGCAAGGAGACAGGGATAAAAATGCAAAAATGAAACTAAACTAAAGATGGTGATGCACCAAAAGGAGTGGTGAAACATTTTTTGCCATGTAAATAGACACAAATTCATGAAATGCAACAAGGGAAAACATACACAAGCTGATAGATGTAATTAGAGGTCTTAAAATGAAGTAAAACAATACAAACAGAGGACTGAAAGCATTCACAGAGTTTGCACTGTCAATTCCATGTAAAAATCTCTTGCATTCCACCCTCAAAGAGGTATAAACCTGCTACAATACTTGAAAAAGGTCTGATTCTTACAACTATCACTTGCTGGAGGTGAAAGAAGAAGTTTTCTATGCCAAAAAGTGTTCAACCATGAAGAAATGAGCCAAATCTAGCTTTTACAATACATGGGTCGAGCCCAGGAGAGAGAAAATGTGAAAAATGCATGGGAGCCATCCCTCATTGATGGAAAATGCATTAAAACAACATGGAGGACCTTACAAACCCATACCCTATCATTTTTGACCATATTGGAGAAGAATGCGACCCATTCTTGTATTAAATTTGGTTGTTGAAATGTCATTTCTGGCCATGGACACGTACCAGAACCGTTTTTGAATTTTCTCTCTCCAAACTAAACCAAAATTAGAAATTGACCATGGAATCATGTAGATAATTTTAACATCTTTCCAATGATATAAAGAACATGAAAATCTGAGCTCTGGATCAAAAGATATGATCGTTTGAAGATTTAGGGCAAAAACGGCCCAAAAACGGATCGGCGGGAAAAAATTTCAAATTTTACCTTTTTTTTGTCTTTGGAAAATTTTTCAAAAATTCCCCGCACTCCGCTGGTCGGATGCCACGTGGCAAGCTCTGATTCACTCTAGAATTCTCTCTCCTTCTCTTTTCCATGGGTTTTCCTTTGAAAATCGACCTTTTTATACTCTTTTGGAAAAATTTCATATTTGCCTCCGACCCCCGAACTCCTCTGCCACGTGGCGCTTCCTATTGGTTATGGGCCTCAAATGGGAAAATTTTCCACAAAAACTCCGCCGAGCCATAACTTGAAAAATATAAGGAGTTAGGAGGCAAACTTTACCTTTCTGGAAAGCTGAGAGAGAGCTCTATCTGATGGTGCCATTTCCAGAAAGCCTTGAGTGCCCGAAAATCAAAAATGTAGATCGAGGCACAAGAGAGGCAAGAACACAAGGAGTTAGCCACAAAATCAGCCGGGCACCATTTTGGATAACAATGAGGTCTAGAGAGCATATCAACAACTTTATTATGTACTCCTTTTTATACCGATGACAAGATGAAATTGTTGTAGAAATCCCATCCACTTGAAGTGTGATCGAAGGTATTGTAATTTCTAATGATCCGTATAGATTATAATATCTTTACTCATGAAATAATGATTCCATTTTTTCACACTTTTACCAACGCATACAAATCCCGATCATAAGTAGGATAATTTTTAACTATGCAATTGTAAAATTTTCTAAGTGGAAATACATTCGTTTTCTATTTTACATAAACACTACTCCCATTACATAACCACTAGCATCTGTTTCGATTTCAAATGACTACTTCAAATATGGTGATGTAAGAACTAGGGTGGTGTTTATTTTCCCTTTAGAGTATTGAAATATTCCTCATGATTTATTCCCAAATGAAAGACATGTTTAACACGTGTTAAAGCATGTAGAGAAGATGCAATATAAGAGAAGTTAGAAATAAATTTTCTCCGTAATTGAACTTCTCGAGAAAATCCTAACCTCTATTACATTATTAGGCCTTGGAAAATTAACTATGGCTGAAACTTTTGTAGGGTCTATTTTCAATGAACCATTCCCTACAACATAGCCTAAGTAAACCAAAGATTTTTTTTCAAATTGATATTTTGATAACTTCAAAAATAGATTCTGTTTGCAAAGTATCTAACACATTCTTGATGTGTTTAAGATGATCTTCCCATGAATTTCTAAATATTAGAATATTATCCAAATACACAATTACGAATTCATCCAAAAAGGATCTTAATGATTATTCATAACCCTCATAAAATGGCAGGTGCATTACAAAGTCCAAAAGGCATAACAAGCCATTCAAATAGGCCTGCTTAGTTTTAAATGTAGTTTTCCAACTATCACCTTCATTTATTCTAACTTGGTGATAACCACTTCTCAAATCTAATTTAGTGAAATACTTTGCATCTTTCAACCGATCTAGTAAATAATCAATACGAGGTAAAGGGTGTAGAAACCCCAAACTTACATTCTTGTTTTCCACTTATTCCTAGTGTTATCCTAAGACACCATGTTACTCAACCATTTGTGATTAATTGATTAAATTTATTAATTCATACACATTATACCCTTTGGATTAATTAAATTAATCATGTGTATCCTTTGTATCCCTTTAGCTAAATTAATTATTATTTATTAATTAAATAATTAATTAATTAAGTGTGTGCACATCCTAGTCATCTTCCACTTGATCAAACTCCACTTAGACTCCACTTAGACTCCACTTGGACTCCACTTGGACTCCCTATCCTTATCCTAGTTAACTGCACTTCTAGAATCCTAGAAAGGTGGGGGAAATTAAATTACATGTACAACCACCTTTCCGGATGCAGCTTTTTACAATTAATTCATTTACTACCCTGAAACTATTGCAACTTCCCACAATGCTATTTTTAGCATATTCATTTATCCATGTGTAACCAATTTCAACTACTTTTGCCTCTATAAATTACAGGCTTACCTTCCTTACAAATCCTCTTGAATTTGAAGTACAAAAACTCTGTTGAATTCACTATGTTGGTAGCATTTGCATTCAAAGTTTGGAGAGTATTTCAAGAGCACCCACATTCATCTCTGATATTCATTTGCAAGGTTTCACAGGAGACCCTTATTTGAGGTTTTTATTGGAATCTTATTCTAAGGTTTTCAAATTGTTTGTTTATCTTTCAAGTTCTTGTTATTTTTCATAGCTTACATTTTGGCACGCTCGGTGGGACTTGCACCCCTCCTCTTTCATTTTTGTTTCATTTTGTTCTTGAAGTGTTTTTTTTGTTTTTTTGTTGTTATGTAGGTTTGGAAGACCAAGTTATTTTTTGGCAACAATAATTTTGTAGATCACTGTACGTACCCAAAATTTTAGGGTATTACACCACCGAAACAATGTTACACATGCCCCAATGATGATATAGGTCTCCTTGCAAGGTGTTCGGAATCCAGAAAGACTCGCCAAGTATACACTTATATCCTACATGCCCCGCTCAGCCTCCACATGCTTTGTTTTGCCCTTTCCCCCTATTTTCTTGTATTTTAGGCTTCAGTGATGAAACCACCACCCTACCTGGGCGGCGGTCCCAGAACCGCCGCCCCGCGCAGGTGGTGATTTTGTTTACATTTTCCAGATCCTTCCGACGATCGCGTCAAATGTAAATCTTGAGTTTTACATACTTTCTTCAACCACTTTGGCTTGCATTAATGTTTTTGGTCCCTTGGTAATAGTGTTTTTCCTTTGTTTATAGTAAAAGAGATCAAATGGGAGTTACCCTCTAGTAAATGCATTAGTTATAAATAGCCAGCTTGTTTTCAAGCAAATGGCCCCTCACCTTCTCAATTCTTTGAATTAGTCTTTCAATTTCATGTTTTGCTTCCATTTTTGGTATTTTAGAGGTCACATCATCTTCTTGTTTCAGTCTTGATCCATTGCTGCTTCATACAATCAGTTTAACATAGAATAGCTTCATTTCTAGACTAGAATCCATTAAAGTTACAGGTTTTGTTTTGTCACAAGGATAGTTTCTAAAACTCTCGATACACTTGTGTTGTATTCCCGCAATAAATCCCACTAGGAATTGCATAGTCAAGCTCTATTCACTTGCGCTATCTCTCTCCTACTCGCATTGTATTTGGTCTATATCCAAAGCTGCCATTATTCGAATACCATATTCTGTTGATACTATCATATACATACTTTCTGGATTTATGAGGACACGAAGGAATGAGGAGATCACACTGAGGGGATGAAATCACACACAACTAGATTTACCACTATTATGTAAATGCCAGGTTTGAGCTATCAAAGTTCTAGTTACAACATATCAAATAGAGTAGTGAATTATTTCATTTCAGTTAAAAGTTTGCTCTCGATATCACCAGGGAAGCTGTGGGGATTGATAGTTTCTGAGAAACTGTGATTCATTCCTCACTTATGAGGTAGGATTGAGAGTCTTTCAAATTCAAAATAAATAGCTTCTTAGATACTTAGGATAAAATCACAACTGCACAGGAAAATAGCCATACCAGGCTACTTTGTTTGTTTTTATTCTGTTACTAGATTAGTTGTTTATTTTCTAAATATACTAGAATAGTTGCTCTTTAATTTCATTGAAATACGTTATTGAAAAATACAAAAATAGAAGAATGCTTGCATAATGTAAATACCTCTTTCGTAATCAGTTTATTAATTTTAGTTAAAAGTTGAATCATTTTTGTATGACAATCACGGGACCTAGAGAGTATATATTTGAACCCATAGTGCCTCAGCCAAATCTACCCACAACGTTAGTTGATATAGATCAGACCTCAGATACAGGTCTTTTCGAGCAACAACAAATGTAATAGAAATTAGTGAGCAACTACGAGGATTAAACATCAAAGATGATAAAGCTTACACATTCTCGGTCAAACCATCCAAACTATATATTGCCTTGATAAAACATCTAAATGACTGTGCAAGGATTTGAACGAGAGTAAAAATTTGGTTGCAATGCTTTGGTTCCATAGCCTAATGCGGGAGACCTCCTCATCGACATAGACACTAGCTTACGTATTCAAGTTGCTGTAACACCTATAAGGTACCCGAGAAAATCATATAACTTCTAGTTCTAAACATAGAGGTTGAAAAGGCATACGACATCTGGATAGTTGGGAGAAGGGATTGATTCTTCACATGACCATAATAGGCCCATAACAACCACAAACTCACGGTTGTGATCCCCAAGTCTCACAACCCAATGGCCTACAAATTAGTTAAGTATCGACACCAACTTACGAACCCTAGTATTTAGATCCTCACCACTCCCACAAGATATTATAGTACAATTCTCTCGTATTAAACATAGAAGCTAATCAATCTAATATTTTCTAAGCTAGACTAGAAAATCACCCATAGTTAACTACAAATCCACTAAGTCACCCATCACCATTTTCATGACCTTTTCTCGGAGATATATACAAAATTCCCATAGGTCGCTTCCCACGTATCCAACAACCAAGAAACAGGATCTTGGTAGAGCTCGACATCAATTAAAGCCTCTACACAACCATTATATCCAAACAAACCATTACACCAATTCAGGTTAGGAGGGCCTTCTTCACCTTAGATTTATAGATTCCATTATTGCGTATTGAGGATATAAGATTACCCAATTAGCTTATCTATATCTATTCACATTCAACATTCACCGGCTATCTCGACATGACCTCGAGAGGTCGGGTACGAGGAAGAGGTACTTGTAGATTCCCATACTCGCATGTCACTTTTCCATCGTACAAAATTGGTGAACCCAACATGAATAAACAGTTCTACCTTTTTTCATTTCTCTCATCCACCTTTACTCTTTCCCATTATTATGTGGGTATTCATATACCCCCCGAATATGTCGGGATAAAATGTATATGGCAGACCTCTCTCATGTCTTGAAGCAAGTTATGGCCAAACAAATAGGCAACCATCACCCTCACTTTCTACGTGGGCTGATAACTATTCAAGTAATTACTTGTCGTCACAAACTCCCCCTCAAAGAACTAGCTCAAGTTCTTCATTCTGAATTGAGGAGTTTGATCAGTTTGCACAAACACAATAGCCGTAGTTGTTAGGCTCTAATAATATAATGTTTACTAGGAGTCCACTTCATCTCCTCGGGTCTTGTTCTGCACCACAGATCGATCAAGAGACAATCAGATCCACTCCCCTTTTTGGATGAGGAATACTTAGCATGCTTCGCTAAAAGTGAACAATGTTTCCAAAACATGTATCCACCAATAGGAAGTTTGCAAATACAATCTGATACCCTATTCCAAGAAAACACCCCCATTCCTCCACCTATGGGAAATTCCCTCGGTGAATCCTCGGAAAGGTAATGATCAATTCATAGTAGGTATCATACCCTTTACAACCTCAAGCTATAAAACAAACACCCTTAAGGAAAAGCACTGCGTATTTTCCAATGGAGGTCATTTCAGCCTTAGAATGAAAAGGTTAGAGGGTTGGAACTTGCTCAAGCAACCTAAAATTCATATTTTGGGAAAGCAGAATCCCCAACCTTCGCATCATCCCAAGAAATTGACCTCCTTATAGGAACAAGAATGCTATGCATGCCTCCTCAAAATCCTTATAGTTACCCACAACAAACACCAATTAGGACTGTGTTTTCAAACACCGTGCCAGATTGAAAACATGACACCGCCCAACTTGGCACCAAATAACCCGTGCACTCGTCAACAATGCTCCTCCTTAAACATTTATTCAAAATCACCACAAGGAGACATGTTCTCTTCTCCCAAGATGTTCGCTCAACCACAGGGATTCCCTTATGTCCCTACAAATGCATATGCTTTGTGCCATATCAACAACCCATGCCACCTTTACCCCCTCAACAAGCACCATCGATGGTCGAGGCCTATGCGGTAGGGACTTATTCATAATATTTAAAAGAGCCCCTAGACTTTACGATACGAAACATTATACTTCCATGACCTCTTCCTGATTTACCCAAATATAAAGGGGAAGGTGATCCAAATGCACACATTAAGGCCTATGCCACAACCATACGAGAGTTACTCCCTTGGGATGGGGTTGTTGCTAAGATATTCCCTAAGACCTTAGATGGTATTTTCCATTGATTGGTATTACTGAGAATACTGAAGCCTCGATACACTCATTTAAACAACTCGTGTCAAAATTCATCAAAGATTTCAACATTAATAAATTGTTAAGAACGGGAATCAGGGAATTCTTGCATATTAAACAAGAATAGAATGAATCGCTTACTCATTTTATTCAATGATGGCATACGGTTATCTACTCATCGGCAAGTGCTCCAAACATGGATCAAATGGAACTATGTGATTTATTGCTTAATTCTCTTAATAGAGAGGTAAAGGAAGAAGTCCGAAGTTCCCACTAAGAAATTACGATGAAGTACTCAAGAGTGCTCTTCGAGTCGACCAAGCAGCGATAGATAGTGGTCGCAAGACATATGGGACAAACAGGAAATTAACCACTCCCAATCAAAACACCGCGGCCTATTCTAATACAGGGAACACTAATCAAGGACCTAAGATCCTTAACAAGAACTACGGAGTTACAACAGATGGATTCACCGACCAAATTAAAAGGGAAAATGTTGTAAACATTTCACCACCGTTAATAACCAATGAAATAAAACTTTTACTCCAACAATCAACACGGTGAATTTTAATCGTCCACCACGGAAACAACAACAACAAAAATGAAGATGATGAAAATCCAAACACAAAGTCCAAATCAAAACTCATTGGGTATTAAAGTAAAAAACAAAGGCAACAACCTCAAAATTTTAACTCTAACAACTAGTAACCTTATCGTAATTTTGGGCCACAACAGTTTTAAATCAACAACGTCAAAATTATAATCCCAATTTATATTGTGGCTTCCACAAGATTCAAGGGCATGATACTAGGACTTGCATGAATACAATAAATTCATGCAGCATTTTCCGTAAGATCAAAAGCAACTCTTTATAGATATGTTTTTAGCAAATTTTGTAGTACCCACACCAAATGCTTATGCAGGGGCAGTTTCCCCTCAAAATGTACCTCTCAAGATCTTTAATGATCCACTCCCAAACCACCCCAAAAATAACAGGCTAGATCCTAATGGAACAAACAAAGGTGTCATGACAAGAAATAATGATCATGAAGCTTCAAATTCATTAAATCCACTAGTCGCACCCCAATTAGGAACTCGACCTCAAACTAAGATAGTTGGTTTAGTGGAGTTGGACACCGAGCTCCCCATAGAAACCATAACAAGAACATGAGATTATTTGTCCTAACCTACTCCAAGATATTCATTGGAACTAGTAACAAATCAACAAACATTCGTAAAACCCATAGGCACCTATGATTTAATTAATGATTTAACTAAAACCTTCTCTCACATCTCATTTTTAGATTTGTTAAAGAACTCTCCCGCCCACAGAGCTTCCCTCTTAGAAGCGTTAGGCCTTGGTCATTTAATCAACATCACTCCTCCTCCGGAAATGCAAGTAAACCATGTGGACTTTGACGTTTATCCTTCGGGGCAGCTAGATAGGGATACAAAATTTATATTCGATATAAGTAAGCGCCAACATACGTGGAAATTTCACAAAGAGGTGACCCAAATTTACATTTGCAAGTATGGATCTACAATAATTACGTTAAACGTGCAATGGTTGATGATGGGGCAACAGTTAATATAGTCCCCTTCACTTTTCTTCAAAAGTTAGGATATGGAGAGACGAACTGTTCCACAACGTGAAATACACTAAGAGGTTATGATAGCCTCAAAGCCACTTCGATTGGAACCATAGTTTTACCAGTCACTTTAGGGCCCAAGATGGTCCTCACCGAGTTTTATATTATAGATCGGGAAACCAATTATAATATGATCCTTGGTTGGCCATGGATACACCGCATGAAGGCAATCCCTTCCACACTATTCCAAGAAATAAGATTTCTACACTTAGGGAAAATATTCGTGGCACAAGGTGACCCAAAACCCTTCGATATACACCTAGCTAATTTGAAGAAAATACCAGGCGTTCACTCCAATTTTAACTCCCAACAAATCAACTCATCAAACCAATTAATTTGAGACCAAAAGAAGAGTTGATACCCACAACGGAGTTGGAGATTACAAATCCAGCCGAGGACATTCCAGCATTCAAAAATGAGACCAATGTTATAAAAATGGTGTCACTAGGGACTACTGCCAAAATTATCAAATTATTGGAGAAATGCTTACCTATTATCCTACCATTTTATTCCATGGGTATGGGACACACCATGGGAATTGCTTCTCTTCCATCAGATGAAGTTTTTATGGTAGAATTAACCGAAGCAAAAGAAATAGATACGATAGATATCCCAACATCCATTTTTCCAAATGAGTATTGGACTCTCCACTTCGATGGAGCTAGATGTCACTTTGGATCTGGAGCGGGAGTGATCTTTACTTCACCCGATGAAAGATCCTACCTTTCACCTTTAAATTAAACTTTGAATGTACGAACAAATGTAATGAGTATGAAGCTTTCCTCCCGGGCCTCATTCTAGCTAAAAGAATGGGTGTCGATGACATTAGAGTGCTAGAAGACTCACAATTGGTTGCAAACCAAGTCTCTGAGGTATATGAAACTAGGGCTGAACATTTACAACTCTATAAGACAACAATATTAGATCTAAGTAAGGGATTTAGCTTCATATCAATTGAAGTAATCCCACAAGAGCATAACCTTCTCGCAGACTCGATAGCAACCTCAACTTCCTATTTCACCCCAAATAGTGAGTTGGAGGATACAAATTTCATGGTATCACTTCGTACTCGAGCCATTAGTGTGCAAAATACCAACAAACTCACTCCTAACTCATGGAGAGGCTGAGGATGATTTTTCCATCATAGATCACTTTGATGATGATAGAGTCACTCTCGAATATCTAAATACCTATGTGGAGCTACACCTTACTCACCGTATAGTTGATCTTTCCTTAATACCACATTCCTCTTCCTATTTTGGAAATCCCATGATAGAGTCTCCTCCACTAGAAGGATCTTGATATCTACGAGATAGAAGATGGAGAAAGTTTGGAACTACCTCTAGCCCCACCTGAATTTGAAGAAGGTAATGCTTCTTTAATAGAAGAAACCATTGACATAAACATTGGAATAGAGGAAGAACAAAAATTTTTAAAGTTGGGATCCTCGTTAACTCTGGAGGAGATAGAAATACACACCCAAATCCTCAAAGAACATCAAAAAGCTTTTGCATTTAATTATAAATAAATGACGGGCATTTCACCACAAGTCATGGTACATAATCTTATCACTAAACTAGATGCGAAACCAATTAAACAAAAGTCAAGACCAATGAAGCCAAAAGTGGCTCTCATGGTAAAAGAGGAAGTAATAAAACTTCTCCAAGTAGGATTCATCAATCCCATTGACTATTCACAATGGGTATCTAATATCATCCCCGTCCTAAAAAAGAATGGGAAGATATGCATTTCCATAGATTTTCGGGATATTAACAAAGCTTTTCCCAAGGATGACTTCCCATTACCATCCATTGATGTTATTGTTGATGCAACAACTGGATTTGAACTATTGTCCCTTATGGATGGGTTCTCAAGGTATAATCAGATTAAAATATTTGAACAAGATCAAGCCAAAACTACATTCATAACTCCCTGGGAGCTTATTGCTATGCTATCATGGCATTTGATCTTAAGAATGTTGATGCTACTACGTATCAACGGGAAATGACATATATATTCCACGATCTTATCAATAAAATTATGGAATCCTATGTGGATAACTTGTTGACCAAGGTCAAGAAACACTTGTGATCATCCGGAAGTGCTTCAGATCGTCCTCTCATGATTAATTTAATATGGCGTCACATTAAATCCAAAGAAGTGCGTGTTTGGTGTGACAGGAGGCAAACTTCGGGCTACATTATATCTTCATGAGGGATTGATGTTGATCCACCCAAAATATGGGCTATTCTTGAAATGAACCCACCACCGATGTGTCTCAAGTCGGGTCATTTCTTGGGAAACTCGATGTAATCCGTAGGTTCATCCTAGATCTAAGTTTTTCCATTCATCCAATCAATAATCTATTAAAGAAAGATTATAGCATTGATTGGACTAAAGAATGCAACGAGGCCTTCGAAGCAGTTAAACACTTCTTGTTGTCTCCACCCACGCTAATGCCTCCCAAACTAGACCGCCCTTTGATCCTATACTCACGAGCCACTCATGTCTTGCTGGCCTGCATGCTGGCTCAAGAAGACAATGATAAATGGGAACATGCGGTCTATTTCATCAGCCAAACGTTGCTCGATTATGAAACACACTATACACAGGCAGAGAGAGAATGCCTTGCCATAGTCTTTGCAACAAAATGTTTAAGACATTACATGTTAAACCAAGAAATGAGGGTCATTGTAAAAATAGATCATTTATGAACATTCCTTATGCAAGGGTCTTTATCTAAAAAGGATGGATGTTTCATAACCTTAATGGGAAAATTCAAGTTTACATTTGTAAACCAAAAATCCATTAAGGGACAAATAATTGTAGATTGGTTGGCTGACAATCCACTAGATGGAGGTGATCTGGTGAATCTAGACTTTCCTGATGAGTGTATATACTTCATCGAAACCAGGCCTCCCATCTCTACGTGTCCTTGGTATACTGATATCATCAATTTCATCATAGAACACACATACCCGGAAGGTGCCATGTCACAAAAAGAAGGCGTTACACATTATTACCACTAAATATTTTGTCTTAGAATGGGTACTCTATCATAAAGCCTTTGATGGCATGCTTCTAAGATGTGTCGACATAGAAGAATCCAAGAAAATTCTTCATGAATCCCACAGTGGGATATGTGGAGGCCACTTCGGTGGTCACGCCACCACTCACAAAATACATTGGATGGGCTATTTTTGGCCCACTCTTGAGCATGACATAGTGGAATTTGTACGTAAGTGCCACAAATGCCAAGAATTCTCTCACGAGATTCACATGCCAGCACAATCCCTACAACCAATAGCAACTCCGTGGCCCTTCTCCACATGGGGTCTAGACTTGATAGGGAAGTTCTCTCCCTCATCAACCGATGGCCATAATTTTATAATTATAGCCATGGAATATTTTACCAAATGGGTGGAGGCCATGCCTCTCACCACCGTATACCAAGTTTGGTAATTGCCAAATTCATTCTAAACCAAATTATTTACAGGTATGGTATCCCACAAGTCATTATCTCAGATAATGGCACGTCCTTTAAAAACAACGAAGTCCATGAGTTATGTAGCAAATTCAAGATAAACCATCATACAGCCTCTCTTTACTATCCTCGAGCCAATGGGAAGGCCGAAGCGACAAACAAAACGTTAAAAGCTATTCTCCTCAAAATGGTCAAGGAGAACAAGTGAGATTTGCATTTAAAACTATATCCGGCCTTGTGGGCCCATCGAACCTTAGTAAGAACACCAACAGGAGCAACTCCTTTGTCACTGGTATTCGGGCAGAAGCAGTTCTCCCACTTTAGGTTGAAATACCTAGTCTCTGAATCTCATTACAAGGGATTCTGGATGAAGAAGCTTATATGGAGGCACGCCTCTCTCAACTAGAAATCCTTGACAAGGTCAGGCTAAATGCCAAACAAAGGCACAGAGCCTATACCGACTAGATGTGCCAGCAATACAACAAAAAATTCTATGAGTGAGAAATATATGAATGAGATCTAGTTCTAAGACTAGACAACTAGATCGATAAAAAAATTGGTGAAGGAAGAAAGTTCCGGCCCAAATGGTTGGGCCCATACCGAGTCATGAAAGACTACAAAAATGGCACATATCTCTTGTGCACACTAGAAGGTGAGGAATTCGGTGAAACTGTCAATTCCTTGCATCTTAAACGGTTTTACACGTAAAACATCAAAATCACCACTTATACATTATAGCTACCTACATTGCATTAGTCATTTAGTTGTTTCATTTTGTTCACTCATTTCATAAAAATAGTAGTCCAGGAGCTTACTCTTAAACAATCTGCTACAAATCTCTGAAAATATCAGCAAAAGCATTAAAATCACATCTCCTCAAACATCATCAACTTTTTTCAAACATCATCAACTTTTTCAAATCTTCTCATCAAGTTCGACAGAAAGCATTGATGAAAACCATACCAAGGCCTCGCATACTTGGCTTTGCTCTTTCTTTCTACTAGGTAAAGTTGTCCTTGCCTATGGTCTATTCTAGAAGCTTCTTGGTGTCACATCTATCCCTCTTAAATATCTTTGAATAAAAGGATATCCCAAAGTCATAGATCAGAAATGTCAAAATCAAATGAAATCAAAAGCACCAAGAAAACAAAACATTTTATTTTACACACTTCTTTGCCCCATCAACCTTCGATGATAAGCCCACATCTCTTACCGATGGTGTGAGGTTGGGAAAGGAAAGAAGTCCCCTTACTCACCTATATCTTGCCTTTGGTGACAAACCATTGCTTCTTACTAGTGGCGTAAGGCGTGGTGTGGGGGTCCAGTCACACAAATGAACAAATATTGGTATGCTAAAACACAAATCAAATTCTATTAAGAGAAAACAAATATCCAAATTCTAAAGAGATCAAATCCTCAAAACCAGAATTTGTCAACCAAGTTGTCATTTATGAATCTAAGTCTAGATAAATAGGAAAGTAAGTGGCCTTCTAAGCGTGGTAGTAGTTCGAGTAGGGTAGGTGTGCAGGTCCAAATTTGGTTTCTATTACTAATTTTTTCTCTCCCATTATTCCATTCAGCCAAACTCATACAACTTGTGCCCTTCCTAAATCTTGGTGTTGAGCCCTCATATCTTACTAGTTGCGTGGATTTAGGATTGGGGCAAGTTCATCTCTTTATCACATATGAATTCATCACGTTTTACCAACATAAGAAGAAATTATAAACACCGCCCAAAGAGTTAAAAATTTCAAGTACTATCATATGTTAGTATCATCTCATATCAGCATTACAACAAACATACAAAGTAAAACATTCTATTTACTATCATTTGTTATCCATTGCATACATTCGAACACATGAAAATAAATATTATAAAAAAATCTAAGTAAACATGTGAAAACGAGTCGAAATTCTAGATACCAAGAGTCTAGATCCAAATATATATATATATATAAATCAAGTTTCATGTATAATGCCATCATGCACTACGCATGGTCAAAACGCTCAATGAGCCTGAAAGGTACAAAAGCTCTCATATGGATATATGACAAAATGCTACAAAAATAGTCTCTCAATCCCTATGCGATCCCTCGGGTGCACAACCACACCTAGGACTCCGGCTATGTCGGCGCTCCGAATGTACCGAGGGCTCCTGGGTCCACGACTAGTAGCTATCATCTTGTGAGAATGACTCCTCCTCATCAAGCGCTCAGCCGTCCTATATCCAGCTACCTCAGTGCGGAGAGAAGTCATGATCTTCGCCACATGCCGATGTAAGAAAAAACATTAGTATGCCTATTGGCGCCGAGGGCTCCCCACATCCATGGAAAGCTCACTGAGTCTTTTTCGAGGGGAGAAGCAAGGCATCGTGCATACTCAACGAATCAAGTCTCACCACTCATCAGCGATCATTGCACCGCAAAACAAAGGAGAAAACAAGTTAGAAAATGATCAATGATAAAACCAAGAGTACACAAAACAAAAAGAAATAAAAACTAAGACAATTCTAACTAAGACAAATGTCAAGAGAAGAGTAATAACTCACTCGGATTTCCGAGTCTCCAAGAAGGATCTCTAGGATCCGCACCTACCACTAACATTGCCACCGACCGGTGTCCTCTCCCACGCCGTGCGGGGCAATGTTACGACTGCAATGGACTCGCCATCTCCACCTAGGTCCCGAGAGAGTAACTCCTCTCGAAACCGAGTCACCCTCACCGCTCTCGGTCCGCCTCACCGCCTGTAGGATCTCCTGGGTATCATGCCACTCGAGATCACTATCATCCCCCTACCCATCTCACTGATCTCCATCTCCTCTGTCTCCTCCTCTGTCTCTCCCCCAGTGAACTCCTTAGACTCGGAGTCCATGTCAATGGGCTCATTACTGCTATGGGTGGGATCATTGGCAATCCAAAGTAAGGGTGCCCGAGGATCACCAGCTCTCCTCGTGCATGTACCACCCTCTTGGCCGCAATAGGAACACCGGGAGTAATAATAGTCCAACCCCGCCCTAGGACCTCCATAAGCCTCGTAGATAGATCTATACACTGGCACCACCAAAGGAAGCATGTCACTATAGGGGAGGCCGAACTGTTGTAGTACTCTGTCAAAGGGGTGGATCTCTAGCTTCCCCACCCTGTCTATCAACTGGCTGGTAGTCTGACAGAAATCAATGTAATGGTCTCCTCTCCCCATACCCTTGCCATGGCCTGATAAGGAGTGGCCTCCATGTCTGTAGTGGTTAGAGAGGCCACTGGCTAGTGAGGTGCTCTAAGAACTGTCATCCCCGTCCACCTCGTTGCCCTAATAGCCCCGGATCCTCTACCTCTACACCTCTCCCATATGGGGTGATATGCTCATACACCCAACTCATGACAAGAGTCAAGTGGCTTAGTGACTGTCCCTGTAATTAGACTACCCTGTATAAATCATTGTAGGTAGTCCCGAGGATATCTACTCCCCAAGTGTAGACATGTCCATGGCCCTCAATCTGTGTAATAATGGGGGCCCAAAAATATAAGAGGGTGTCCCCTCCCTTATCCCCAATCAGTCTAGATGCAAGAATGCCCATGATGACCTTGCAGAGCATGGGGATGTCTAACTCAACAATAGAGTGGATCCTCATGCCCTTCTTTGATCCCATCGATATAACTACATCTCCCATATAGGTGGCCCACTGAACCACCTATGATCTTGATATTGTTGTCTTAAGAGACAAGCTGTCACCAAAGGATCGAAACCCCAAAGATATACGGTAAACATCCTCCGGGGTGATGGACCACTCACCCCTAACTCTTGGCAATCGAAGGTGTTCGATCCGCATCCCGAAGAAGAAAATAAGTCACATAGTATGTGACTATAGACGCAATGTGAGGGACCTGGGCAATCCTCCAAATACTAGCCCTTTGGAGAGTATCCCACTCTACCTAGGAGAGTGCCTCTAACACTGCTGGGAGCTAATCACACTCCCTCTCTTGGCTCCATCTAATATATTCCTCCTTCTTCTGCATACACCCAAAAACACAAAAAGGAGTTAGTACTGAAATCTAGTTGGAAAAACTATTAAAAACATGTAAAAATGTTGAACATGTAAAAATAAGCTAAGTTTTGTATTGTTTTGGTCCTCTGTCATAGACCACCACCCTATGCAGAGCGGTGGTTCCATAACCGCCACCTTCTAAGGCGGTGGTCCTATAACCGCCACCCTACACAGGGCGACGGTCCTATCCCGCAAAGTCGAATGGGTCGTATACCCTAAAAAAATCTTAAAAACAAACAAAAACACCATTTTAACAAAAATAAGCCTACCCTATGGGTACCCCCACCTAGAGACACGTTTAAAACTAACATTTTCAAAAAGGACCCCCCCAAGAGAAATATTTCATCATTTCCACATTTTAGGTCTAAAAATAGTAAATCGAGAAGAACTAATCGAGACTTGTGGGTCGATTTTCCACTCTCAGAGGTATGATCGCTATCTCACCACAAACATTTTGACTATACTCTCATAAAAACCATCACCGTGGGTCCCAGAGCTCAAGAAACTATCAAATCAATCCACATAAATGAATAGTAAAATGACTTCATTTTATATAAATAGACCCCTTAATTTGTTTTGAATGTCTTTCACAGGGTCAGAGCATCAATGGAGGTAAAATCTAAACCCCGCATAGATGGTAAGTCCTCATTTCATATCAATTTTGTTTTATTTCTCAATTTATTTTATTTATCTGCACTTGAGTCCCCTTTTTCATTTTGCGCAGTAGCGGGATCTTGGATGGTGACTTTCCAGCACACGGGCATGTCAGGTATAACTCCTAACTCCCCATTTCGGGACCACCATACTCAGATCCACCGTTTTACACCTCTTCATGGCTAAAACACTTCTCCGAGGGGGAAATATGTACGTACCTGAAATTGTAGGGTACTGCACCACTGGAACAATGTTACACATGCCCTAATGATGATACAGGTCTCCTTGTAAGGTGTTTGGAATCCAGAAAGGCTCACCAAGTATACACTTGTATCCCGCATGCCCCACTCAGCCTCCGCATGCTTTGTTTTCCCTTTCCCCCTATTTTCTTACATTTTAGGCTTCAGTGACGAAACCACCACCTGCTAGGCGGCGGTCCCGCCGCCTTGTCCGGTGACCGCCGCCGTCCGCCAGAACCGCCACCGTGCAAGGCGGGGTTTTGTTCGCATTTTCCAGATCCTTCCGATGATCACATCAAATGTAAATCTTGAGTTTTACATGCTTTCTTCAACCACTTTGGCTTGCATTAATGTTTTTGGTCCCTGGTAATAGTGTTTTTCCTTTGTTTATAGTAAAAGAGATCAAATGGGAGTTACCCTCTGGTAAATGCATTGGTTATAAATAGCCATCTTGTTTTCAAGCAAATGACCCCTCACCTTCTCAATTCTCTCGATTCAGTCTTTCAATTTCTTTCTTAGAATTCTATTAATTTCATGTTTTGCTTTCATTTTTGGTATTTTAGAGGTCACATGATCTTCTTGTTTCAGTCTTGTTCCATTCTTTTCATACAATCAATCAGTTTAACATAGAATAGCTTCATTTCTAGACTAGAATCCATTAAAGTTATAGGTTTGTTTTGTCGGAAGGATAGTTTCTGAAACTCTTGATACACTTGTGTTTTATTCCCACAATAAATCCCGCTAGGAATTTTATAGTCAAGCTCTATTCACTTGCACTATCTCTCTCCTACTCGCATTGTATTCGGTCTATATCCAAAGCTGTCATTGTTCGAATGCCATCTTCTGTTGATACTATCATATACATACTTTTTGGATTCATGATGAAATGAAGGAACAAGGAGATCACACTGAGGGGATGAAATCACACACAACTAGATTTACCATTGTTCTATAAATGCCAGGTTTGAGCTATCAAAGTTCTAGTTACAACATATCAAATAGAGTAGTGAATTATTTCATTTCAGTTAAAATTTTCTCTCGATATCGCTAGGGAAGCTGTGGGGATTGATAGTTTCTAAGAAACTGTGATTCATTCCTCACTTCTGAGGTAGGATTGAGAGTCTTTCAAATTCAAAATAAATAGCTACTTAGATACTTAGGATAAAATCACAACTACATAGGCAAATAGCCATACCAAGCTACTTTGTTTGTTTTTATTCTGTTACTAGATTATTTTTTTATTTTCTAAATATACTAGAGTAGTTTCTCTTTAATTTCATTGAAATACATTATTGAAAAATACAAAAATAGAAGAATGCTTGCATAGTGTAAATACCTCTTTCGTAATCAGTTTATTAATTTTAGTTAAGAGTTGAATAATTTTGTATGACAATCACAGGACCTAGAGAGCCTAGAGAGTATATATTTTAACCCATAGTGCCTCAGCCAAATCTACCCATAACATTAGCTGATATAGATCAGGACCTTAGGATACAGGTCTTTCGAGCAACAACAAACTTAAAAGTAATTAGTGAGCAACTAAGAGGATTAAACATCGAAGATGATAAAGCTTACACATTCTGGTCAAACCATCCAAACTATAGATTACCTTGATAAAACATCTAAATGACTGTGCAAGGATTTGAACGAGACCAAACATTTGGTTGTGATCATTTGGTTCCATAGCCCGGGAGACCTCCTCATCGACATAGACACTAGCTTACGTATTCAAGTTGCCAGAACACCTATAAGGTACTCGAGAAAATCATACAACTTCTAGTTCTAAACATAGAGGCTGAAAAGGCATACAATTACTAGATAGTTGGGAGAAGAGATTGATTCTTCACATGACCATAATAGGTCCACAACCACGAACTCATGGTTTTGATCCCCAAGTGCCACAACCCAACGGGCCTATAAATCAGTTAAGTATTGACACTAGCTTATGAACACTGGTATTTAGATCCTCACCACTCCCGCCAAATATAATAGTACAATTATTCGTATTAAACATAGAATCTAATCAATCTAATATTTTTTGGGCTAGACTAGAAAATCACCC
Organism: Taxus wallichiana var. yunnanensis; assembly: GCA_018340775.1. Taxonomy (NCBI): domain Eukaryota; kingdom Viridiplantae; phylum Streptophyta; class Pinopsida; order Cupressales; family Taxaceae; genus Taxus; species Taxus wallichiana. The sequence goes on from CM031236.1 coordinate 313,916,230, forward strand.
ATAGTTAACTACAAATCCACTAAGTCACCCATCACCATTTTCATGACCTTATCTGGAGATATATACAAAACTCCCACATGTCACTTCCCACGTATCCAACAACCAAGAAATAGGATCTCAACAGAGCTCGACATCGATTGGAGCCTCCGAACAGCCATTATATCCGAACAAACCATTACACCAATTCAGGTTAGGAGGGATTTCTTCACCTTAGATTTTCGATTCCATTATTACATATTGAGGATATAAGATTACCCGATTATCTTGTTTGTTTCTATTCACATTCAACATTCACCTGCTAGCCGGTCTCGACATGACCTCGAGAGGTTGGAGTACGAGAAAGAGGTACTTGTAGATTCCCATGCTCACATGTCACTTTTCCATCATCGACAATCACAAACAAAAATAATAATATATTTTTTTGTATTTCTAAATTTTTTTGATTTAGTGTGAGTGAAGAATTTTATTTGGAGTATAGCCATTTGTCTAAGTGCACAACAACAAAATTGGTTTGATTCTTTGTTATTGTAATACACCGCACATAAACAAAAACAACAAAGCTTATGATTAGATGTTCATTACTTATTTTTGAATATATCTATATAGGTATGCTTTTTTCTTTATAAATTGATTTAAAATTCAGAAAAATATACATTTGAAAATAAACAAAAATGAAAAATAAACTAATAAAAAAATTAAACCTAACTCTAACCTAAACCCCAACCCCCCTCCCGGCTCGACTAACTCGGCCGAGCCACCCAACCTCAACCCGCACCACACAGCCCCACATCCCTACAAATCCCCTCATACCTCGTCCGAGCCTCGAGATACCATCTCACCCATACCCATCCCCATTCCGTTCCCTAACTCCTCGACTCCCATCCCCGTTCACTCTCCTCGTGACTGACTCGGCCCTAAGCCCTCCTTATTTTCCACACCCACTTGTCCCGAGTCGTACCTCCCTACCCCATTTCTTGTGACCCTAACTATGTTTCCCCATCCCCCGGCTCACCTTTGTCAAGCCCACCCTACTTGTCCCATCCCTATTTCCCATTGTACCAACTTGATGCCTTCACTCGCACATAGATCCTACCACCGACCCTCCAGCCCATCTCTCACCCACTCCCTACCCCATCTTCACTATGCCAAGTCCTAAACCCACAGCCCATGTCATTCCCATTCAACTCACCCAATGTCGAGCCCTCCCCACTAACCTTTCCCCCATATCGACTAAGCCACCTCTGCTACCGACTCGTTGACCGAGCCCTCATTGGCTCGCCAGCTCGCTCGCTCCCTTCTCCATAATGAGCTACTAACCAACTAACTCGCACACACACACAAACATATAATCAATTAGTTTTTTTCCATGTTTCTAGGTTTATATTTAGGGTTTGGTTTGTATTTTATTTATTTTATTTAATTTTATTTATAATTTCTTATTTGTACTTTAAGTTGCAATTAAATTAGTTTATTTCTTTCTTTTTCTTGGACTAACTGTGTAATTTTCCAAAATAGGGTTATTGGATGTTTCGGTCCAATTTTTATCATTTTTCATCATTTTATGCACAATTCATTGTTTTACAATCTAGACTAATCCTTTCTAACATGTTTTGTGTGTTTCTTGCTTGTCATTTTTTTTGCAACTAACACTAATTACTCACACGTATGCTCTTCCCTCATGCACTTTTTAAAGTGACCTTGGGAATCAAAAACGTGCTTGTTTATTTTTTTTGTTTTTGGGGAAATAATGCTTCACTTAACCAAATCCCACCCACATGTATGCTCTTTCCTCATGCTTTTTAAGAAATCTTGGAAATTAGAGACATGGGTTTTGCTTCGTTGTCTTGTTTATTTATTTTTACCTCATTTTGGAAAAATTTATAATCATTGTTTGCAGGACCTGATCTCACACAAGGTGGATAAAAAATTCCAAAAATACTAAGCTCGTAGGTTGCCAAAGGAGTTAAATAAAACCACATTTAAATCAAAAGATATAAAAAACAACATATTCAAAACATTTGATTTGCGAGTTCGGTTAAGAGTTACGGCTCGACTACTTAACTAGAACATAACCCCCTTGGTATAAGCCTTAAGGTACAAAAAAGGGGGTGGTTATAGGAAACCCAAAGTAGTCCACACCTTAACAAGAACTATTGGACAAAACAAGAACCTTTATATCCTACCCGACTAGTAAATCCTTGTAAGTTAGAGTTACGGATATCCTTAGTGGCGACCCCAGTGAAATTCATTCTAAGTGAGATATTTGCTCAAGGTTTCAAAGGGGTTAAAGTAAAGTCATCGAGATAGCAACAAAGCATCATTCTCACTCATATATTTTGCTGACACCTAGTTGAGAGAGCCACCTAGGAAGCCACGGCTTGTCCAAGCCAATCTAAGGTAGAGGCCACATATTTCATTTTACCACTTTTCATTTTTCTCGCATGTTTCAGGACTTGTGTTTCACTTTCCTCATTCACATTTCACATTTACTTTCTCAACTTATTGACATTATTCACTATTATTATCTACTCACTCTTACATCATCATATTTTTGCATCCACTTTGTTGAGTTGCGACGTCTTCCATTTTTTTATCCTATCATCTTACGTTGTCATACTTTGCAATCATTTTGTTGCATTGTTGACATCCTCATTATTTCTTCACTTCTCTCATTAAATCATTTACTTTGTTTTAATTTGAGATCACTAATCCATCACTTCCCCCTTGTCTCTTATCTCCATTTTTGTGAGATTCAGACCTTTTTCTCATCGTTTATTCACTTCTTGTGATAACCTTTACTTTTTCATTCTTTTAGTACTTTCACTTCCTTGTCGTGTCTTATCTTTTAACACACTTTTTGTTAAGAGTTGACATTGATCATCATCTTCCTAAGTCTCCCCTTTTACCATTCATCTTGTTAAAAGTTGAGAAAATCCATCATTTTCTTTCCTAAGTCTCTTCACTTAACATTTTTTTAATAATTGAGCATCATCCAATGTGTTTTAAGTCTTGTCTTGTCACACTTACAATTGTTGCAAGTTGAGCACGCTAACCTTTCATCTCTCCCCTCTTTACGTTCACTTTTGTAAAGGATCGTAAAATCATTTCAAACCTCTTCATATTTCTTAACACTCACTTTGTTAAGAATCATCTAAACTAACATTTCAACCCATCTTCCACCTTAACATCACTCATTTTTTGTTAGGTGTTGCAAAGTCCCCTCTTGTCATCACTCTTATCACAAATTTTGTTAGGATTTGATCGACTTCATCTTGTTAAGTCTTGTCTCCCTTGACATTCATTTTTGTTACGTGTCGAGCACGTTTCACTTTTCCCCTTTTTTCATTTCTCTTAACACTTACCGTGTTAGGAGTTAACTTTTTACATTTCTTCATCACTCTTATCATTCATTTTGATTACAAGTTGATCATGTCCACCTTGTTAAGTCTCTCTTCCTTTAACACTCATTTTTGTTACGGAATAGAACACATCTAACATTTTTTCATCCCTTTTTCTCTTTACTATCATTTTGTTAAGAGATGGGCACTCGACTAACATTTTTTTCTTCTTCCCTCTTAGCACTCATTTTTCTACGGGTCAAACTTTTTCCATCTTCTTCCCTCTTCCATCTTAGCATTCAATTTGCTAGGAGTCGAGGTTTTCAAACATTTTCATTACTTCCATCTTATCATTCAATTTTTAAGGGTTGCATTATTCATCCTACCTTTCTTCACTCTACCTCATTTCTCATTACAATGGTGGATTTATAAAGTTCCTCCTTTTCCCAAGAGTGAAAAATGATGAAATACATCGTTGCGGGTTTACACAAACAATGTCAATAATTCAATTTTGATGAATTGTGTCCATATCCTTTTAATATGGACATCTTACGCATACCCTTCCCATAGTATTTTGAGATGCCCAAATTCGACAAATACAAGGGAAAAACTGATCCAAGACAACATATCAAAGAATTTTCCATAGCATGCCACGAAGTGGCATATAACAATAACTTTCTCTTGTTCCTTTTTCCTAGAAGTCTAGGAGGAAAATATTTGGATTGGTTCTTACACCTTCCAAAGGGATCTATCACCACATTTGTGGACCTCTCAAAGAAGTTCATCAAACATTTTTCTTTCAACCTCACTCGCAATAATCACTATACTATAGATTCTCATGATGAATCTTGGTACATCGATCACAACCACAATGTCATCATTGCTGGTGTCACGAATAATCTCAATATGTGAAACATATATGACTAATCAATCAAAAATCCAATCATATAACCTAGCTAGGACACTACGCCATGCAAATTTAAACATAAGTTTACACCCCTCGGTGAAAGTCTCTCTAGTGTTTTTCATCAACTCAAAGTGGATAGGATGATTTAATATCCTCTTACAGGACCTTGGATTGAAGGAGAACCTAAGCCATATTGGTAAAAACCTCATGCATATTGTGATTTTCATCGTATTGATGGACACTCAATTGATAAATGTACATGTTTTAAGAACTATGTCCAAGACTTAATTGATGACGGAGAGATATTTGTAGATCTTGATGATGAAGCTCTCATAATTGATGACATGTCAACTTCCACACCTTCAAATGAAGAGTTGAATATTATTCCCACTTCTATTCATACTAACATTCCACGAGATCATAATGAAGGTCAAGTATCTCCCCTTTCAAACCAATCTCTTTCCTCTCTGGATTTTCTTCTGTCAATCCAAATAGACATTGAACTTGTTACAGAAAATCTTCTAACACCTAACAAGAACTTGAATTTTCTTCAATACTATTGTTGTCAAAATTTCCCCTCCCACTTTAGGTAATTTTGATAATGATTAATTCAGGGCAAAAATCATGTTTCTAGGGTCCCCTCATATTTTTTTATAACTTCCCTGGCCGAAGAAGGAAAGAGCAAGCTCTGAAAAAATGTGAAAAGGCTGCAAAAAACAAGCTTGGGCCAGGAAAAATTGTGAAAATTGGCTAAGTCCTAGTCCTCCCAAGCAGTCGGGACATTTGGGACATCTGGACGCGAATCGGCTAAAAGGCCGCTAGGCAGTCTGCAGGGCAAAGGAACATCCGGGCCGTCGGGATGCGTGGGAAGCGGAAAGCCGGTTCGGCCGAAGGAGAAGAAAATCAACTAACTGCTCTAGGACATTTGGGACATGAAGACGCGAAGGGCACGAACCGCTCGGTTCGGCCGAAAAGGAGAATTTTTGCACTAAGAAATTGGGACATCTGGGCTGTGAAGACGCGAAGGACGTGAAAAGGCGAAGTGGCGAGAGAGCAAGGAATCCCATTTCGGGTGGTTCAAAGATTTTGTCCTGCATACCGGGACAGTTGGAACAAAAAGACGCGAAGGACACAAACCGGCCGGTTCGCGTGAAATGGGGAACTTCAGCACTGGGACAGTTGGGACAAAGAGACGCGTGGGATGCGAGATAGCCGAAGGAGACGAAAGCCAATCAAGCAACACCACGTGTCATCGGCCAAATGAGGGAAAGGAAGCCCATTGCAGGTGGATTGGGAGTTTTTGTCCCTAAATAGTTTGGGACATCCGAACAAATGTATGCGAAGGACACGAAAATCAGTGCGGACCGAGAACCAATCAAATCACGACATGTGTCACAAGGAGAAAAGTGCAAAAGTCAAAGGGTGAGGTTTGAAGGGTCAGCCCAAGCCAATCAAAAGAGGGCACGTGTCCTATGGAGAAAGGAATGCAGAGCTCGGAGACCCCACGCCCTTGTCATCCAATCAAAGCATGCCACGTGTCCCAAGTGGTGGGGCACGGGGAAAAGTGGAAAATGTTCCAATATCACAAAAAGTCAAAATTCTCAAAGAAAACCCGTGGGACGGGGAAGGAGAGATAATTACGCATCCAATCAAGGTGCTTGACATGTGTTGTCTAGGTGGCGAGCGTGGGAAAAGATTTCAAAATCTGTTTTGGCCTGTTTCGTGCCCTAAATCTTCAGATCGTCATATCTTTCGATCTAGAGCTCGGATTTGCACGTTCTTTATATCAACGGAAAGCTGTTGAAATTCTCTACATGATTCCAAGGTCAATCTTGCATTTTGGTTCAGTTTGAAGAGAGAAAATTGAGAAAACGTCTCTGATGCGTGGTAATGCCAGAAGTGACACTCCAACAACCAGCTTTAATGCAGCAGAGACAGTTTGTCGCTTCTATTAGACAGCCCACCATTTTGCTAGGATCCTCCGCTTCTGCCATAATGAGATGATTTAAAATAGGACCTAGAAGTGGTTGGGGTAGATTTTGAATTCCTCTCTTCTCCCTCTCTCATTCTTCCTATAAATTATACGGAGGGGATTCTCTAAAATAGGTTTTCATTTTTTCGCTCCGCCCTCCCTCCTTTTTTCTTCTCCGGGGTTGAAAATGGAGTTTGAACCTCCTCCCTTGCTTTGTAATGGCATTTTTGCCTTTTACTATTGAAATGATGTTTCAGGCAAACTTACGGAGCAACAAAAACATGTTTTGTGATGCATCCGTCCATCCTTGCTCATTCTTTGCTTGTTTTCTTCTTGCCTCTCTTCATTACAGGGTATTTGTGCACGTTTGAATGTTCATTGTAGGTCCGGAGCTGTGTTCATGGAGTTTTGGGACATTTTCTATGTGAAATCTATCCTTGGGCTGTGATGCATCTCTGTCCATCCTTCTCATTGCTCACCTCTCTTTGTTCCATGGCAGTTTTGATAGATGTTCAACATTCTCCTTCTACGGTGTATCACCGTTTTAGTGTAGGCTTTTGCTATTTTTCCCTTTTTCTCTCTCTCTCTGTCTCCTGGCATGGTTAGATTAGGTTTAGATTAGCTTTCTGCACTGGAATAGCTTGTGGGGTAGTTTAGGAGCAGGAACCAGCCTTATCTGGAGATTCCTTTCTCATTTCTACAAGTCCCACACTTGGAGAGAGGTTTCCATGTTGTGTAATCACACTGGATGCTTAGAGTGATCAACCTAGAAGCCTGATCTGCATCTAGGGGTGCTGTGATTTTGCATCAATAGTTTTGGCACACCGGTGGGAGACTGAGGTTAGATTATTTCATCTTTCAGAGGTGTCTCATTATCAACAGCAAAGTTTAAGCCACCGTGCATTTGCATCAACAGTTTTGGCATGCCAGTGGGACCTTAGAGGTCTTCCACTTCATCTTTTGCAGGTTGGTGTGTTCCTGTGAAGATTTCAGCCTTTGGAGGCACTTGCAAACACATCTGGCGACTCCATCTGATCAGCAACCCATTTTTGAAGTTGCAGACTGTTTTTCATCCATTCTCATCCATCCTTCTTTCCATCCCTTTCATTCTTTTCCATTCCATGAAGTTGTGCAATCATGACTTCATTTCCATCATGGAACTCACATTTACAACAAGCAGCAATGTTTCCCACCTCCAACATGTTTTTAAATCCTCCAAATCAGCATTTTGAACAAACTCAAAATCAGCATACACACCCATATGAGCAGCAATGCCAAAATCAGTTTGGATATGGAGCTTTCCAAGAGCAAGAGTATGCATATAATGAAGACCATCAGATGCAAGATGCTGGTCTGTTGGAGAAAATCCAAAAGATGGAGGTAAAGATGGTGCGAGAGCAAAAACTTAAATGAGAGCTTTTGAATTGGTGCGAGACTCCTTGTCCATGGGGAGGCCCTTTTCCAAGACACTTCAGCCCTCAGGAGAAGCTGGACTTCATGATGAAGATGCTGCCCCAACTTGCACAATGGACAGCAGAGATAGAGGCCTATACACTTGTTGTTGAACAACCTTGTCAATGGGTAAGTTCTACACCATCATCTGGCTTTTCTCTTCCCATTACTCAAGCAGCATCATCTCATTTGGAATTGCAAATTTTGAACTCTCCATCTGCTGTCCCAAATGTTGATCCCATGTCTCCACCTCTCAGTCTTCCACCACATCTCGATTCTTCTTTCCTTTTTCCTTCCAGACAGTCATCCCCTCCACAAGAGCTAAAAGAAATACCCCCTCCTCCAAAGAAACAAGAGGTTTCACCTCCCCTACCACCACAAAAAATTGCCAAATCAATTGAGTTACAACCCATCCCTCCTCTTGCATTCCCAATTCCATGTGGGGAAGAAGAAATTGCAAAAATCAGTCATCAAGGACAGCAAGAGGAAGAGCCAAGAAGAAAAGAAATGACAGACAACTTGAAGGTTTGGGCTGCCAAGTTTGGGATGACAAAGATCCCCTTGATGGTTAAACCTACGGAAGAGGTTGAAGTCAGAGAACAAATGGTGGTCAGGACTGATTTTGTTGCAGCAGAAGAAGAAGATCTTGCAGTCCCAACTTGTCCTCTAGAGCAGCAGATCGAAGAGTTTGACTTGAAAAACTTCATGCTGGAGGAAGAGTTCAATCAAGAGCAAGATTGTCTTCAAACATTGGAGGAAGGAGAAGCTGCTCCAAATCCAAAAGAAGAGGAGCACATTCTAGTTGTGGAGGAGAAAAGTGTAGATCCAAGGGCTTTGAGCACAAAGCAGGCTACAAGAGAACCTTCAGTTCTTCTTTCTACTTCACCTCTCTCAAGTTCTAATACTGAAGAGGAGTTTGATCTCTCAAACTCAATGTTGGAGGGTGAAAGAAAACATGGTGGTCAAGTTACAGATCAAGAAGACACCATGGAAGAAATGGAGCATTTGCAGCAAGACAGTCATGAGGCAGTTTATCTGTCAAATTTGGAGGACTGTTTTGATGGAGAAGAGCCGATTGAGTTTCCACCGCTCTCTTTTTCATCTTCCACGTCCCAAATACTTGAGCCTATTTTCATGAAGGAGAGCATTCATTTGTAGCAACCTGCATCTTATACCAGCTCTTTGGAACCAAGATTGGAAGATTTTAATCTTTCATGTTCTTCATTGGAGAAAGAGAAAAGACAGAGGAATTTCACCATCTCTTCCACACCATCCATTCAAGAGGGTCTACAAGAAGACTCCATTTTTGGAGTTGAAAATCAGAGCTATGGGCATATCAAACGGATCAGACCTTGCCCAATCAGGTATTTGGCTTCATTGGAGCCAAAGGAGAAGCCACAACCAGTCATGCTTGCTTCTGAGCATGAGGATGAGCTACAAAGTACCAAGGATCAGCTGTCATACCTCTTCAATCCAAATGCAGAGCAACTAAAAGAGGTATTGGATTCACCTTCAGCTGATACCTTGATGATTTGGGTGGAATACCAGCTTCTTGTTGATTTTCCACTCATCCTAACAGCCATGATCAGCTCCAAATCATTTGCATGGCTGCCAATTTTGAAGAAAGGAAGCTATTTCTCACAACCAGTTGCAGGGTTTGTTTAGCTTGCCTTTGCTTCCAGTTAGAGTAGAGTAGGTAGGTTTGCTTTCAGTAGAAGAAGTGCTTGTGCACACTCTGCATGTTTCATTTGGAGCATGTATGATTTTCATTGCATGTACATAGTTTTTGTGGTGCTGGTTTTGCTCTTGCATACCCATTTCAAAGTGGCATTTTGGTGAGAACAACTCCATGTCGGTGGGTTTCAAGCGGTTCGAGGGAGGTTTTCGAGTTTAGATCGGTTTGCGCAGCTACACTCATGACTCCATGCCCAATGAATGCTTCAGCAATCGATCATTCATCTAGCAGTGATGACCTACTGAAGTCACTAAACTGTTTGTCAAAATTTCCCCTCCCCTTTAGGTAATTTTGATAACATGATTAATTCAGTGGCAAAAATCATGTTTCTAGGGTCCCCTCAGATTTTTTTCTAACTTCCTGGCCGAAGAAGGAAAGAGCAAGCTACGAAAAAATGCGAAAAGGCTGCAAAAAACAAGCTTGGGCAGAAAAATTGTGAAAATTGGCTAAGTCCTAGTCCTCCCAATGATCGGGACATTTGGGACATCGGGACGTGAATTAGTGAAAAAAGGCGCCAGCAATCGGCAGAGCAAAGGAACATCGGGCCGTCGGGACGCGCGTGGGACGCGGAAAGCCGGTTCAGCCGAAGGAGAAGAAAATCGACTAACTGCTCTAGGACATTTGGGACATGAAGACGCGAAGGGCGCGAACCGCTCGGTTTGGCCGAAAAGGAGAATTTTCACACTAGGCGGTTGGGACATCGGGCATGGGTGTGAGGATGCAAAGGACATGAAAAGGTAAAGCGGCGAGAGCAAGGAAGCCCATTTCGAGCTGTTCGGAAGAATTTGTCCCAAACGATGCCTGGGGACAGTTGGAACAAAAAGACGTGAAGGACACGAACCGGCCGGTTCGCGTGAAATGGGAACTTCAAAGACTAGGATAGTTGGGACAAAGAGACGCATGGGACGTGGATAGCCAAAGGAGCTGAAATACAATCAAGCAATGCCATGTGTCATCGGCCGAATGAGGGAAAGGAAGCCCATTTCGGGTGGATCGGGAGTTTTTGTCCCAAACAATTTGGGACATCCGGAACAAATGTACGTGAAGGATGCAAAAATCCGGTAGGCCCGAGAACCAATCAAATCATGACACGTGTCACAAGGAGAAAAGTCCAAAAGTCAAAGGGTGAGGTTTGAAGGGTCGGCCCAAGCCAATCAAAAGAGGGCACGTGTCCTATGGAGCAAGGAATGCGGAGCTCGGGGAGGATTTGGAAAGTTTGGCCAAGTTTCAGCCAAAAGCTAAAAGGTAAAGGAAGACCCCGTGCCCCTGTCCTCCAATCAATGCATGCCATGTGTCCCAAGTGGCGGGGCATGGGGGAAAATGGAAAATGTTCCAAAATCACAAAAAGTCAAATTTCTCAAAGAAAACCCACGGGACAGGGAAGGAGAGATAATTACGCATCCAATCAGCGCTTGACACGTGTTGTCCAGGTGGCAGAGCATGGGAAAAGATTTCAAAATCCGTTTTGGCCTGTTTCGTGCCCTAAATATTCAGATCATCATATCTTTCGATCTAGAGCTCAGATTTGCACATTCTTTATATCAACGGAAATATGTTGAAATTCTCACATGATTTCGGGGTCAATCTTGCATTTTGGTTTGGTTTGAAGAGAGAAAATTGAGAAAACATCTCTCGACGCGTGGTAATGCTAGAAGTGATGCTCCAACAACCACTTTAATGCGTGCAGACGGTTTGCCGCACTCGTTAGGACAAACTGACCCGCCATTTTTCCAGATCCGCCGCTCTCGCCATAATGAGATGATTTAAAATATGACCTAGAAGTGGTTGGGGTAGATTTCAAATTCCTCTCTTCTCCCTCTCTCATTCTTCCTATAAATTGTAAGGAGGGGATTCTCTAAAATAGGTTGTTCATCTTTTCTCGCTCCGCCCTCCCTCCTTTTTTTCTTCTACGGGGTTGAAAATGGAGTTTGAACCTCCTCCTTGCTCGTAATGGCATTTTTGCCTTTTACTATTGAAATGATGTTCAGGCAAACTTCTGGAGCAACAAAAAACGTGTTTTGTGATGCATTTGTCCATCCTTGCTCATTCTTTGTTTGTTTTCTTCTTGCCTCTCTTCATTACAGGTATTTGTGCACGTTTGAATGTTCATTGTAGGTCCTGAGCCGTGTGTTCATGGAGTTTTGGGACATTTTTGTGTGAAATCTATCCTTGGGCTCGTGATGCATCTTTCCATCCTTCCCATTGCTCACCTCTCTTTGTTCCATGGTAGTTTTGATAGATGTTCAACATTCTCCTTCTCTCGTGTATCACCGTTTTAGTGTAGGATTTTGCTGTTTTTCCCTTTTCTCTCTCTCTCTGTCTTCTTGGCATGGTTAGATTAGGTTTAGATTAGCTTGCCTCGTGCACTGGAATAGCTTGTGGCGGGTAGTTTAGGAGTAGGAACCAGCCTTCTCTCTGGAGATTCCTTTCTCATTTCGCAAGTCCCACACTTGGAGAGAGGTTTCCATGTTGTGCAATCACAATGGATGCTTAGAGTGATCAACCTAGAAGCCTGATATGCATCTCGGTGTGCTTTGTGATTTTGCATCAACAACTATCTTTCAACCCTTAACATGAGAAAAGAGGGTCCATCGTCAAACACCATTGAGCTTCATTCTATTCTTTCCATTCCATCTCATATACCTGACATCTCTAGTCTTATTATTGAAATACAACCAAAATAATATTGGACACTTGCGACAATGCAACCTTCCATGTCCATTATACCTCACATGATCCATTATGTAGGAATCTCATCAATGATGATTCCTACTTGTCAAGATATCTACATGAGCACACTTTATGAGGTACGTATACCCAAGAATGTCCTTGTATAACCATTTCAAGTGTTAATTGCAAATCTTTCATCAAATCAACTAATTCACAACCTAGAAGGAGAAACATTGACTATTTCCTCTCTATGGCTTACAAGGAACCCTGGGTATACATCTAGAGATCTATCCTTATTTCCTTGCACTCTTTCACTCATAGGTGAATATGTATCTCAACATATTCCCTGCATCAACAATCTTCTTTTAACATCACATATGTCTTTCGATATCATGAAGACTTATCTACTCACACATATTTTGACTTAGATCCTATCCACCCAAGTATTGTATTGCAGACTTATCGAAACTTCAATTTCACTCCTTTGACTTGGCTCATGTCCATCCAAGTCTCATATTTCAGGACTTATCAAATATTTTGATTCTCCCTCTTGACTTGCATTTCATCTACACAAGTCTTGTATCTCAAGACCATTCAACTTCAATAAACATGGACCTTTTTCTTGACAAATCCATTTCAAACCTTCATTCTCTAAAATTCAGAAAACTCAAAAATCACAAAAAGATAATAAAACTCTGTATTAGAGCATTGTTTTCTAATTAGAAATGGAAAAGTGCATATAAATAATGTTAGGCATTCCATATATTAGTATATACCTTAATCATACCATTATCATATACTCACCTTATTCACCTATTATGACACATGTTAACCTTGTTCCTCTTGGGCATTATGTGTCTCATCTTTGTTATGGTTCTTATCATTTCAGATATTTTTACCTACGGTTTTGTCTCAAAGCTTATTGATGGAAAATCCTCCTTTTAAATAATATCTCTCTTTAACTAGAAAGAAATAAAATTATTTACCCAGTCCTTTTTGACCACCCATCTCAATCTACGGTGTTGAACCCTTGTGTCCTACTAGTCACATGAGGCTAAGACTTGGGGGTAGAATGTTCCTTCCCAACAAGCACACTATCAACATACAAGGAAAATTAAATCAATCACAAAATTAAAAAAATTAAAAATCAATACACCTTTCATCCTTCATAGTCTTTGGTGATAAGCTCATACTTCTTACTGGCAGTATGAGACTGGGAATGGAGAAATCCCTTACTCACCTACATTTTGTCTTTGGTGTTGAGCCCTTGCCTTTTACTGATGGCATGGGAAACATGTAGGGGTCCTTCATAAAAATAAAAAATAATTAACTAATAAAGCCTTTATGAAATATAAATCAAAGTTCTTAATCAAAAAATTCCAAGAACTAATTTACTTGCTCATGATAAAGAGAGACAAAAATTCCTTCACCTAGATTTCACTAATCAGTAAGCCATCAATGGATCTAAGTCGAGTCAAAACCTATAAAGTAGAATCATCTTGTAATTGGTCAAATAATCTTGACTGGAGATGAGTTACATTTTTCTCATATGGATCATTATTACACCTTATGTCTTCGCATCCATTATCATCATTTCCATATCAATATTCACCTCATTTTCATGTCCTTTTTGGCTCAAGGTGATGAGCCCTCACATCTTCCTATTTCGCATGGAGTGAAATACCCTATCATTTTATCCTCTACATTTCTGCTAATGGAATGGAATACTTTTAATTATTTGTACCTTCTTTCAAGTAGTGTTCCTTTTTACTGAGTTGTACGATTATAAAAAAATTCAAAAATGTCTCACAAAACTTTTAAAAATATATATAAAATTGTTCAAAGACATAAAAACAATATAAAATTGTTCAAAAACACAAAAACAATATAAAATTGTCCAAAACTCCAAAATAATATTTCCAAATTATCACAATCAAAACATTCAAATAATGTTTGAAAATTTTTCAGCAATTGGATAACATAGTTCAACAACTTCACCATTTGATGACACTCCTCATGATCGTTCTAGATCATACTCATATTTCTTTCCTATGGTGTATATCTATGCTCAAGACACATTTGGATTTTGTATTTTAAATCTAATACAAATAAAATTTGAATGGGATCCGACAAGAGTATATTTCAAAGTATCTAAGTATCACTCCACTCTTCATCTCGATCCAATCCTCTCACGTGCTAAGCTATCACTTGGGGGCATTCAAATCTGTCTAGTTATTCAATGTGGAACACATTGAGTGTCATTAGATGTCATTTTTACACGTTGTATTGTACTATTGTAGTTTGTTAACATTGTGACGATGTTTTTTATTCTTTCAGTTTTTCATTGTGTTTTACTTTGTTTACCTTTACTGTAGACCAATTGCAAGAAATTTATTCGCATCCTAGTTCACATATAACTTTGGTGTGGTTCCTTCCTATTCATATTGGGTTTCTTTCTATTACTTATTTTATATCTTTTTGTCATTTACACGTGTTGTGTTTTCCTCCTAGTTTATTTAAGCCATGAAATGTCTTCATTTTTGTTTTCATTTGTATTTCAAAACTTGTAAAAATCCAAAAAAATCAAATACGAGTCAAAAATCACAAAAAATAAAAAATACAAAACTTTCGAACAAACATTCACTTATCACATAAATTCTACAATTGGAAAACCCTTTAAAGTGAATTCTTCAACATCTCAATACAATCTTGATAAACGTTATACATTTATCTATTACCCTAGTGATTGTTCCAATCTTACAACTATCACTTTCTTCCCTTTGCATGATATGCTAACTCTGCTTAGGGAAAGTAAAAAAATTTTTTCCTCTGTGATATAACTTCACTTGGGGAATTTTTTTATCATTTTCATAATGGATTCAACAAGAGTTTTACAAGGAGTCTCTTTAACTCCACTCTTCTAGTTTGATCATATTCCCACTTGGGAGAATTTGTATCTACTTAATCATCATTGTGGCACATATTAGGGGCATAGTTGATTGTCTTATCTATCAACTTTGTGTTGCATTGTTGATGTTTCCTATTTTTTGACCACTTACAAGTAGTGTGATCACATCTTTTTCCTTTATAACCCGGGTTCCATAACCTACTTTGTATATTGGTTTTTTTTTCCTTTTTATATTTTCTTTATTTGTGTGTTTTTTTATGCACATCTGGGTTAACCATCTTGGTTATTTCATAATCATGGTGACAAATCTATTGTGCAACAACAAAAATCAGGTTGCTCTACAAAATTACTCTCCAAATAACACTCATGCTACAAACATAGTATTTTCCCATCATTGTTCTAATCCATTGTCTTCCTCCCTATCAAGAAATTTTCCACCACCTTGTTACGTCATCCACCCACTTGAGATGGCATTCCTCTACCATTTTTCTTGTTGGGAATCCCAATGCTTCACACTTTTTCACTCACAAATTTTCATACATCTACTATCTTTAAAGAACTATTACTTTACAATAACTCTTTAAAATGATCGAATTTAGAAAAATACTTTGTATCTTTCAATGAATCTTGTAAATCATCAATACAAGGTAAAGGGTAGAGGTTTTTAACTCTTATTTTATTTAAATCATGGAAATCCATGCACATCCACCACATGTCATCCTTCTTAGGTACCAAGACAATAGTGAACCACATAGAGAGGCGCTTGGTTGAATGATTCCTTTCTCAAGAAACTCCATCACCTGCTTCTTTATTTCTTCATTCTCCACCATTAATAACCTATGCATACCAATGTTAGGAAGAGAGGAATCATTTTGTAACTAAATCTCATGTTGAATCTCCCTTTTAAGAGATAAACCTCATGGGTCCTAAAAACATCATTGAAGTTAGAAATAATATTTTTATCTCAAATTTATGTTTAGGATCATAACCTTCTAATGCCTTGGATTTTCCTTCATCTGTGGCTTTTATAACCATGAGAACAAAACTCTTACTTGAGTTTACTAATCATTTCATTTGTCTTAGAAACTAAAGTTAAGTTGTTTTTAACATGATGGGCTCTAATAATGTATTCAATCCCATCTTTGTTTAGTAGGTATTTATTCTCTTCTCTATAAAATATTTCTTTTCTATCAAATAAGTAATGACTACCCATAACAATTCCAAAGATATCCAAGGGAACCACATCTAGCTCTACTTCATCAATGAATTTATAAGTAATAGCAAATCTCAAAGTGCATGTTTTCGTGACTGTGATTTTTCATCATCACACACCCATCCTAAAGGATATGGTTTCGGATGTAGTTTGGTTTTGAGTCCTAACTTTTAACAAATTCTTCACAAATCAAATTAGCTTGTGAACCACTATAAAAAAGAGTATCTATTTTGGTATGCTTAATATTACTCTTATGTGGAATAACTCATATCTTTTCCTTTCAGCATATTTAGATTTAGTTTTTGAAGAAGAAGCAATAATAGAAGGTTTAGTGTTAGAAGAGGAATAAGTAAAACCTTGAAGACCCACAACAGTCACTTTTGTTTCATCACGAATCAGATCCCAAGTCATGTTGTACCATAACATTAGCTTTCTTTTCTTTCTTTTTCTAGAACCTCTTTGGTTTGAGTTCTGGATGAAGCTTCCAAAACTTAGCTTCATCATGGTTTTTCTTACAATGGTTACTGAAGGGTTTTCCTTCTTCTTATTTCACAAGAGAAGTAAATTTTTGTTAGAAATAATCTAACACTTAATTCACCATATGTGGATTAATGTGTAATTATAATAAAGTATTTATTTAATTACTTTAATTAGCTTAGTTGTTAGTGTGTTGTTATCATCCTTTAGATTGTGGAGGATGTTCTTTAGTTAGAATATTGTTCTTGGATGATTTCTTGTAGAAGCTTTTTAGGGGCAATATGCTATTTATGCATGTTTGCTTTGTTTAGGAGATTTGTTCCATGTATTGTGGAAGAGATAGAAGATATCTAATATCTATAAATATTGCATCTCTCTCTTTTGGTTGTAATGCTTCATTTTATATTAATAAAATCAAAGCAAGCTCCACCTTGTTTTTGCAATTTAATCTGGTTTTCAAATTTCATTTGGTACCAGAGCAGGGGAGTTAAGGCTGTAGATAATTGCTGAGGAAGTGTTAGAAGTTTTGAGGAAGGAGGACTAGAAGCCTGAGCCAGGAGGAGTTATAGATGCCCCCAGCATCTTCAAAGCCCCTGCCCTACTCCACACGACAGAAGCAACAAAAGCAACAGTAAAGAAACACCTCCAAGATTGGTAACAAAGTGATTGTATCAAAAATTTAAATATTGTTCATTGCATATGAACTATATACAATTGTTTTTTTCTTTCTCTCTAATTCAGAGATCCCATTTAGTGTGATTTAATTTAGTGGACCCCCAATTTTGGAGGCACCACCATTCGGGTTTGGTGTGTAGGTTTCATTTTTAATAAAAAAAGAAACATCCACCACCGATCTGCAACCTGTATGTAATTGTGGTATTTTCATATATCTGTGAATTCACCTTGTAGACCTGTAGATTTACCTGACAACTTCACACCTACAAAAGAAAAAAAATGAGCTGGATACTGATCTGGTTGTGCATCTTCAATCTGCAAGCAATTCCTGTGCGACCTTGCAGAACAGAGTGTAAGAGAGCCTTTAAGGTGAAAGGGCGGCGAAGGAAACAAGGATGATGACGAAGGAAACAAAGCTGCATGCATGTGTAAGTCAGACCCGCGTTTTCTGCGTTAAAATTTTTAAAAAAATTTCCTTTTTTGGACGATGCGAAAAAATAAGAAAAAAAAATTCCATTTTTGGAAAGGGGCCCAGGAAAAATAATTTTAAAACGGTCATAACTTTCAACTGGTACCTCGGATTGAGGTGCCATTTTTTTGAAAGTGTGTGTTTTTTCAAGCTCTACACTTTGGTCCAGTCAAAGAGGCCAAAGAGCCCAAAACTAAATTTGTAAGGGAAAAGAGGCCAAAGTGCCCAAAAATTCAAAAAAATTGTGAAAATATTAATTTTTCGTAAACAAGAAGGGGGGTGCAATTTTCTTTTTCTATTTACAAGATGTTTGTAAAAACGGCTGATAGTGCAAAAAATCATTGTAAAAGGCAAAAAAGGAGCCCACACTCAATAAAAATCAATTTTGGGGGGTGTGTACTGATTTGAGGGGGATTTGTTTCGTGTTTGATTCTCTATCTCTCTTTTCTTTCCTGCACAAATGGCTAACAATGCACCCAAATTCTTTTTGCCCGATTCACAACTCCTACGAGGAGATAATTATGCCGCATGGAAATGAAAATTAAAAATCAACTTGAATTTGAGGACATAATTGGTGTAGTTGATGGCTCAATAACAAGACCAAAAATGATATTGCTCAACAACGTGTGTTTGATCGTGCTAATAAAAAGGCAAAACTTATAATTTTGTTTGGTGTAACTGATGATGTACAACCTCATATTCATCAAGCGACAACTGCAAAAGAAGCATGGGATAAACTAGCAATTGTATATGAAGCTAAGAACAAAAATGCTATTTTGCAATTACAAACACAACTCCATTGTCTCAAAATGAATTCTAATGAATCTATTGAAGGTTTTCTAAAGTGTGTTGCTATATTGAGATCATCTCTCCAAGATTTGGAAGTAGAGGTCACTAATGAATCTCTTGTCCCTATTGTATTGAGAGCTTTACCAGCCTCATACAAAATATTTGTCACAACTCTCAACATTATGGGTCCAACTACAAGTTTTGAAGAGTTAGTGAACATGTTACAACAGGAAGAGTCCATGAACAAACCTGTAGAAGATGAGGAACAAGCCCTCTCTTCATTCCATAAGGGAAAGAAACAGATTCATACAATTGGTAAGCAACACAAGCAGTATTCTCAACAAAATAATCAAGGGAACACTCAACAAAAGCAGTGTCAGATTTGTGGTAGAAAAGGACATGACTTAAAATATTGTTGGTATAACACATTTCAGAAGGGTTCATCTAGTGGAAAGAAGCCAAATTTTCAACAATCTAGTCAGGGTTATCAAAACAAACAACAAGGACAAAGGAAAAGTAATCTGAAAAAGAAAACACGCAAAGACGGCAACATTTCAAGAAGAAGATAACTCACCAGATGAGGACTTCCTATTTTCTGCACAATCAACTCAAGAAATCAATTCACCATAGGAAATTTGGTATGTTGACTCAGGAGCAACAAGACATATGACCGGGAGAAATGATTGGTTCTTAGAGTTAAAGAATACACCTAACAAAGACTCTGTTTTGTTGGGTGATGATTCATCGTACAAAGTACAAGGAATTGGAAACATCTCCTTACCTCTTGGATCAAGAAAGTGCACAATAAGAGATGTTCTATATGTTCCTGGATTGACAAAGAATCTACTTTTAGTAAGTTAGCTTTTGGAGCACAACTTAAAAGTGGATTTTGATTGTACAGATGGAAAGAAGATGTGTTTAATCAAAGATAAGTCTAAAAACTCCAACATTGTTGCACGAGCTTCTGGTGTAGGTCATATGTTTCAGTTGGATTTTGTTCAAACCAAAAATCAAGCCCTTGTAGCTAAGGATACATCATCGGCACAATTGTGGCATCGAAGATTTGGCCATGTAAGTTTTGGCTATCTTGAAACACTTCGAAAAAATAATATGGTAAGAGGACTGCCAAATTTCAAGAAAAATACAGACAAGTGCACAAATTGTTTGGCAGGAAAACAACATAGAGCTTCTTTTCAAAAAAGTAGTACATTCAGGGCCCATGGTAAACTTGATCTAGTGCATACCGATCTATGCAGACCTATGAGACCTAGTCATTCAGGGTTTCAATATTTTATGCTCTTTGTTGATGATTACTCACAAAAAATGTGGGTATACTGCATTCACACCAAAGACCAATCCTTTGAAACTTTCAAGAAATTCAAAGTAGCTTGTGAAAATGCAACTGGTAAGAAAATAAAAACACTCTGCTCAGATCGAGGGGGTGAATACACTAGTAATGAGTTCAAACCTTTTTGGAAACACATGGAAGTCATTGGAAAATAGCACCTCCATATACACCACAAAAAAATGGTGTAGTTGAGAGAAGAAATAGAACTATAATGGATATGGTAAGGTGTATGATCGATGATTCAAGCTTGAGTAAAACATATTGGGTGTACGGTAAAAACAATAGTTTATTTCTGAATAGAGTTCCCACTTCCGCACTTGATGGAATAACACCACAGGAAGCTTGGTCAGGGAACAAACCATCTATAAAACACCTTAGAGTTTTTGGATTTAAGGCAAGTATGCACATTCCTAAGAAAAATAGAACTAAACTTGATATGAAATCAGAACAACTTATATTCTTGGGATACAGTGATGAAGCCTTGGGATACAAGTTAATGGATCCAAAAACAAGAAAAAATTTCACAAGTAGAGATGTTGAGTTTTTTGAAAATAAAGAAGTAGATGCTCCTTCCATAAACTCACAAAACAATCCTACTAAGAAAATAGAAGATGTTCTTGATGAAGATAACGATGATGAGGATAATTCAACTCCTCCATCTACAGGAATAACTAAATGTATGCCTAAGTGGTATACTAATCTAATTCGAGATGCTAAGTTGGATAGTGATCCTAACACATCCACTTCAGGACCTAGAACTCGTAGTATGACTCAAAATGAGGTAAACTTAGCCTTAATGAGTACAGTAATTGAATCAAGTGAGCCCACTACAGTTCAAGATGCCCAACAGTCAAAACCTTGGTCAGATGCTATGAATTCAGAATTCAACTCTTTGATTAAGAATAATACATGGCAACTTACAGATCTTCCACCAGGGAAGAAGGCAATAGGTTGCAAATGGATATTTAAAACAAAGTACAAATCAAATGGAAGCATTGATAAATACAAGGCAAGATTGGTAGCTAAGGGTTATGCACAAAAAGAAGGCATTGATTATGAAGAAACATTCGCACCAACAACTAAGATCAAAACAATCAGGATGATATTTGCTCTAGCTGCACAATTTGGTTGGAAAGTTCATCAAATGGATGTAAAAAGTGCATTTCTCAATGGGGATTTACAGGAAGAAGTCTACATGACTCAACCAGAAGGTTTTGTCATACCAGGTAAAGAAGGAAAGGTATGTAGACTCATAAAGTCACTGTACGGTCTCAAACAGGCTCCCAGGGCATGGTACATAAAGATTGATGAGCATCTCATCAAACATGGATTCAAAAGAAGTCCATATGATCCTAATCTCTATCTCAAAAAGCAAGGGGGGGAGATAGTGATCATAGTAGTATATGTCGATGATCTAGTCATCACTGGAAGTTCAGTGAAGATGATTGAAACAACTAAGGAAGATCTAAATTGATCATTCGACATGACAAATCTCGGGCTTCTTCATTATTGTCTTGGACTTGAAGTATGGCAAAAGGAAAATCACATATTTTTACTCAACTAAAATATGCCAAGACAATGCTCGAGAAATTCAGAATGATGGATAGTATACCAATGGCTACACCTATGGAGACAAGGCTTCAATTGTCTCACACAGATCCTTCAGAACAAGTAAATGTTATTCTTTATTGACAGTTGATTGGGAGTCTCATTTACTTAACTTATTCTAGGCTAGATATCAGCTATGCAGTCAGTTATCTTTCTCGATTTATGCAAGAACTAAGGGTTTGTCACTGGAAAGTAGCAAAGAGGGTACTGAGATACATTAGAGGAACCATGGACTTTAGCCTAAAATACAAGAAGAATGATAACTTCTTCTTGACAAGATATAAAGATTCAGATCATGCAGGAACATTGATGATAGGAAGTCCACTTCAGGATTTGTGTTCTTTTTGGGATCTATACCTATTTCATGGGGGAGTAAGAAACAAAATTGTGTTTCAAGGTCTTCCACAGAAGTAGAATATCACGCAACAGGAGGAGCTATCTGTGAAGTGATTTGGCTCAGACGGATACTTGAAGGATTGGGAATTCCACAGGATCATCCAACAATCCTACATGTAGACAATGAAGGAGTAATAAAACTTGTTTGGAATCTAGTTTTTCATGAATGCACCAAACACATTGAGGTACAAGTATATTTCATTCGTGAACAAGTTCAGAACAACAACATACAGCTTTAGCATTGCCCGATAGAACATCAATGTGTAGATATCTTCACAAAATCCCTTGCACGTCCTAAATTTGAGGCATTCAAAGTATTTCTCTCTGTTCACTTGTAATATGATGAATTAAGGGGGGA
Organism: Taxus wallichiana var. yunnanensis; assembly: GCA_018340775.1. NCBI lineage: Eukaryota > Viridiplantae > Streptophyta > Pinopsida > Cupressales > Taxaceae > Taxus > Taxus wallichiana. The sequence continues at coordinate 313,938,545 of CM031236.1, forward strand.
ATCCTAGAAATAATCTAACACTTAATTCACCATATGTGGATTAATGTGTAATTATAATAAAGTAATTACTTAATTACTTTAGTTAGCTTAGTTGTTAGTGTGTTGTTATCATCCCTTAGATTGTGGAGGATGTTCTTTAGTTAGAATATTGTTCTCGGATGATTTCCTGTAGAAGCTTTTTAGGGGCAATATGCTATTTCTGCATATTTTCTTTGTTTAGGAGATTTGTTCCATGTATTGTGGAAGAGATAGAAGCTGACCAATATTTATAAATATTGTAGCTCTCTCTTTTGGTTGTAATGCTTCATTTTATATTAATAAAATCATAGCAAGCTCCACTTGTTTTTGCAATTTAACTGGTTTTCAGATTTCATTTTTCCTTACCCTTTCCTTTACCTTTGTCTTTGTTTTTGAAAGGTTTATGAGACTTCTCCAATATCCTTCCTTGCTCATCTTGTTAGGTTGTGGAGCATGTTTTCATGTGAGAAAGTGTTGAAGACTATACACTAAGAGTACTATACACTTTCCACAGTTGTCTCACCAAGGTTCGAGGCCGAGTAGGGCCCCGAGCAGGGTGCAGGGTGGCAGCCCCGAGAAAACTTTTTTGGCCTTAAAATGTGCCCGATATACCAGGAAACATGATTTTCTCATATGGGCGAGATTTTGACTCATAGGTTTATGGGACATTTTTGGCCCATGGTTTTAATACACACGGTTTTGTAAATATGCTTAAGTAGTTGTCTATTTATATGGTTTTCTCGCATATGGTAGGTAATATTAAAAAATATAGATATGTTTTGAATTCGGGTGTGAATTCTCAGAGTTTTTTGAGCATAGCTCCAAACAGATCTGGGTATTGTATTGAGAGAGAGGTGACTTGTAATAAAATATGAGAAAGTGATTCTTGGTGGACGTAGCCCAAATTGGGTGAACCACGTTAAATATTTTCTCTTTGTGTTGTGTTATTTTATTTCGTAATTTTATTTTAGATTTGTAATATTTTATGCATATTAGTTTCTACTATTGCTGCATTCTGTGAGGGATTATTGCACATATTTTATCCCTTATATCCTAACACATCTTACCCCTGGATTCCATGTGGATAGCTTGCACACAAACTTCATCAAGGTTGGATGGATTAAACATTAAAATAATATGTTTGGATAATCGTACTCAACCTCCAATATATTTTATCAAAGTCTCGGGATTGTAAAGAGGGATGCCTAACATCAATGCCTTCTTCTCGAATTCATGAGTATAATATTACACACTCGAACTTTACATTGTCTTAACGTCTTCCAATCCATATTTTTTTGTTGCATGTATCCTAATGGATAAAACTAATTTATGAGTTGAGACACAAAAACACTCAAAGAAGATATCAACTTACCATGTTGCTTGAGATCTTTTCGAATCTTACTCTCCCACCATATGAGTATTGTACCACCCATATGAAGAGTAGCAAGCTAGATTATGAATTCCTCATCATCAATCAATCAATCGTAGTATATCTCAATCTACTTGACCTAGTTATCTAAATTTTCGCATTCAATTCATCATTATAAATTGGAAAATCAAATTTAACATCTAACTTCAAATGTGGAATAGTTTTACCATTTGTAGAAGAAGAGGCTTTCTTGGAAGGAGAAGAAGGAATTTCCTCTTTCTCAAATTTCTCTTCTTTTACCTTCTCGATGTTCCTCATACATTTCCTCAACCATGATTTTCATCTGTAAAAAAGCATGTTGAAACTCTACCTCATACATTTCCATTCCCATACTTGATTGTTGGCTTGCACGTCTTGTACCAATTTCTAGATCAATATCTACATGTTCTCCTTCACCACGCTTTGATATGGACCTAGTTAACATACAATATTATGCTTGTGCAAAATAATGTTATAGCCTTGATCACCTTGGCTCTAATACCAAACAGATCCAAAATATCTAAGTTTAATAAAATTCGTAGTCACTTGAAATGTATTTAATCGAATAATTGCTCATAAATTGTATTTCCAATATATAGAAATTTTTTATTAAAAAAATACACAAATTAATAATCAACAATATTAAATTTTTAGTAAGAAAATAAACAAGGTGACAAAAAGTTTGTTTACGGGGATCACCATTTGGATACGTCATCGGGTCCACTCTACAAGTGTTCGATCAATTATTAAACTCTTCAAAGTAAATAATACAACTCCTCGAGCATAAACCCGTGTCTAGAAAATAGAAGAAATCCCCTACTTGGAAATAAAATTCTTCCTCTTTCAAAACTTACCTCCCGTTTTTGTCTCCACAATCCAATAATAATGCTCATGTGTGCTCACTTATTCTTTCTCCAAAAATTACAATGCATGTATTTATATACACTTTAGTGTATACTTAGGATTAAATTTAATCCCTCATAATTCTCCACAAATTTGTGGTCTTCACATACCCACATGAGTGGATGTAGCATTTTAAAATAGATGGGATTATTTAAATTCCCACATAATCCTCCTTAAATCCATGGTTTACCAAATTCCACATGAGGTGGATGCTTTGGTTTAGATGGATCGGGCACGGTTGTGGTTGGCTATACACACTTGCTAAGTTGGAAATGTGTGCTTAAGGTGGCATGTTAATTGTTCAAAGTTGGAATATATATGCACTTATCGTAGAAAATAATGTATAGTTTAATACATGGATTAAAATACAAAGGCATAATGTAATGTGATTAATTGTAGGAAATTATTAAGGATTAATTAATTGTGAATTAATAAAATATGTGAACTATGGGTATGTCGTAGTTGGGATATTGGCCAGACGTCCCACATATGTTATATCAATAGTTAGCATAATTAATTCATAAATATGAAGAATATAAGTAATACGATGGTCAAGACTCCCCTCTGGTAAAAGAGTGAGTCGAACTCTGGTGAGGGCCCCCTACCAATAAATAGTGGGGTCTATTTTCAAATTTACACTTGTCAATGACTGGTGTTACAAAACATAAAGAACCTCTTCAAAAAATTTCCACGTGTCATTTTATTGATGTGACACTTTTCCTCCTTCATATGCTATCATGTTACTTATTTCGAGACCCAACTTTTGGGATGCGTAACTTTTTCTCAGAGACTCGGTTTCTACCCATTCAAAAGGTTTCAGAAAGCTCTCTTTGATATCTTGACTGTGCAAATGGTTTTGTAGAATTTTTAAATTAATCATTACATTTTTATAGGTAAATCCTTCAAATCATCTTTGGAATTTTGGGCCTTATCTTTCATTGAAGGATTCTTGATATTTCTAGCAAGATGATTTCATCTTCCACTTCAATGGAAATTTATTGAGCTTTGTCCAAATATCTTGGCTGAAATCTCCATAGAATGAAACTAACCTTAGGTAATTAGGAATTCATGAAGAACCTTTTCATATTATCTGTAGTAGGACAAGAAATGGTGGGAATCTTGTTGATCATCTTGTTGAATTTTACCACAAAGTCTCTCATGGACTCTTGTGGTTCTTTCTTCATTTGAGTTAATTGAGCAAGGAGGGCATGAACATATTTTGCGATCTTAAATATTGCTTCAAAAATTATCTTCATATTACCCCAATCAGTAATTGAGTGTGACAACGAATATTAAAACTAGTCCACAATGAATCTTGTAATGTTTTCACAAATAGCCACATTACAACATCTTTATATTATACCCTAATAATTCCATAGGTTATGATGAAAGTTGTGATATGATCATCTGGTCATTTATTTTCATCTCCATATAAGTTTGGAAAGTTTGTTCTTGATCCTTTTAGAATTTCATGGAGTGGTGGAGTTAAAGACAACGGGATAATGTTTTTCCCCTATGGCATAGTTTTTCGTGCTTCCAATTCTTCCTCTTCTCTTTATTCTTCTAGTGGAGTGAGGACTAGTGGTTCTAGAAATGGTTCTTCCTCTTCTCTTTATTCTTCTACTTGTATTTTCAAGAACTTGTTTTCTTTCTTGTACAATGGGAAGTCTGAAATCTACTTGTAATTTTTCTTCAAATGTTGGATCAACAGTGCCTCCTGCATAATGATATGTGGTATACCTTTTTCTACCAACTTGTTTAGAGCACTTGAAAAATGTAATTTTTTCAACAAGATGACAATAAGGATTTTGTAACATAACAGGTAACTTTTGGTATTTTTGATTTCTTAGTTTTTATGGATTTTCAAATATATGATTTTTTTTTAGAATTAATATTGGGTGTAGATGTGCTAAATATGTCGTATGGTAGGTGCAAAACCATTGAAAAAATAATTTTTAGATGGGAAAAGTGGGAATCTCTCTCTAACAATGTATGCGACTATGTCCCTCGATTTAATGGGGTAACTCAATTTATTGAAAACAAGGAAATATTTACACTATTATATTAACTGGAGGTGGTATTTCGACCAAGGATTGCATAGGGTACTTCACTACACCTATGGAAAAGTGATTGTATAAAGTACAAGGGAGGAATTGGTGAGTGTGGAGATAGGGGAGAAAGTAAGAATGGGGTTTTACTTAATAAATAAAATAGAAAGTTTATTGAAATAAAACCAAAGAATTTTAAAGTTATAAAAATAAGACTCAATATACAAAGTGAGGCAAAGAATACAATCAACACCAAGTTCAATTGCATTATATTCATCAAAAGATATAATATTTACCTAGCTATGCGGGATTACGATTCTCTATTGGAGTATTAGTTGAGATGACGAGGAAACTTAGAATAATAAGATAGAATAATTTGAGCACTTGTTCTAGAGAGAATTTGGGAACTAATAAACAAGAATAACCATCCTTTGAAGTAAGGAGGCTCTCCCAATTTATAGCTTTACAATAAAACTCTTCATGTACCCCTACATGAATGTCCCATCACTTATGATATTTAAATTTCACTTAGAAGAGATAAATTAAGTAATTCTCTTAAAATTTGAGAGAGTAATTTTACATTTAAAAATATTTTAACATCACTTAAATAAATAGGACAAAATAGCAAAAAGTACATTCTCAATTGAATTTAGGATATATAGAGAGAGATATGAGATAAAGGGAAGGGATTGACTGATTTGTTGTTGATGAAGAACTTATTGATTGGAGGTGTGGTGATCACAATTTAATCCTTCTGCAAGATGCACAGAAACTTTATATTTCTAAATGAGTGTTTAGGAACATTGTTGTGAGACCTCTCGATAAAATCCTGAGATGAATATGAGCATCACTCATGATGATTCCTTCTTGATCACACAAGAAGAATGAGGATAAATTTTCCTTTCCTTAGGGTTTCACAATTGACCTTGGTGATCAAAAATAAGCTCCATGATGTAAAAACCTCTAGATTCTTAACTTTAATTTACCGAAACAAACCCCCATATTGCATCTAAATGAGATTCTTAAGAAGTGGTCATTGGTTGGAATGGAATGAGGTGATTCCTTTATTCTTTACACATGGTGATCTTGAGTGCCTTGAAAGCTCAATTAGCTCACTTCAACCTTATTTTAGGAGAGATTATTTTCTGCTTGCTCCATGAATCTCTCATTTAATTTTTGATCATGATGACCTCTTTTCCTACTTAAAAATTCACTTCCTCAATCGAGATTCCACTTAGGTGGAAGCTTATGGTACTTAGACATTGCTTAATTGTTATTTATGAAGATAGGTTCTTTATCCATGATGGCAAGACTAATCCATGAATGGAAAATTAGCTGACTATTCCTCATACTACATCCTACACTTATACGCTACAAAATCAACCTACTCGCCTTGTAAGATGTGTGATTCTTATCAAGCCCAGTGTCAAGTGTTTAGAAACACTATTCAAGCTATGCATTTATTGAAATGGCCTCCATATTCATTCAAAATGAGCTTCTCATATTATTCTCAAGATGATCATCCTATTGGTGACTTAAACTTAAATTAGGTTCTTGATCTTATTCAATTTATTTTCAATTGCACAATGTTCTCTCCTTTCACCTATTGTGTATTGGTATGGACTACCTTGCTCCTTGGCACAATAGTGATCATAATGATGATTTAATATCTTTGAGGAGGGTGGATTTTATGGTTTGAACTATGAGATAACTTTACAACTATTGGGCCTCAAAATATTAGCTAAGTACTAAAGGGTGCATGCACGCATGGAACCTATAAGAAGAAGGACACGCGAGGAGAAGTGCATAGGAAAAAGAGGTTTAAGAAGGGTTTTGGAGAAACTAGGGTGCGCACGGAAGGCATGACATCAGGTTCAAAGGACTTAGCCATATTCGGCATTCTGGAGGCACTTGAGGAAAACGTGACCCGACTAGGCATGTTGAGTGGATAAGGTGCCAACTAGAACCTTGGAGGTCAAGAAAAGAATATTCCACACATGGAATATTATTAGAAGACATCATTATAGAAGGTGGAGGGTTTGTAAGGAGATAAGCATGCACCATTGGAGGACCACATTGACACTTGGCATGTGATCTATTCAAAAGAGGAGGCATGGCGGTGGGTGTTGAACCTATATATAGAGATGCTCAGAAGCAAGGAAAAAGGGACCTGAAGGATATAGGAGATAGACAAAAGGGGATGCATCAAGAGTATGATACTACAATCATGCTAGGGTTTAGAGCACTTAGTGCTCATGGTTTTAAAGGATGTAACAAGCATTTTCATAGCATTAGGGTCTGCAATAAGGGATGAACTGGGAGGGCATAACTAGAATACCATACCAGAGAAGATCTGTAAGGGATGAGTCCTAGTATTTTGATATGTATGGTCTGTGATGACCTATTTTGATTATAATGTGGCTACCAAGATCACTCTAAATGAATATATATAATGGTTTGTTTTATATATCATGCTTAAGGGTGTAAACCCTCTTGTTAAATGACTATCATTATTTAGATCTATTTTAGCATGCTTAGTACTATGTCTCTATAATGCATTTAAGAAGTAGATCTGTTAGATGTTTCTTCTTCCTTATCTAAACTAAGTAAATGTATTCTCATTCTACAAATCATTCTCTATCAATGGCAAGACCTTCTCACAATGCTCACATAAAGGAGGGGCTCGGCTCCCACGCGTGCCTCGGGTGTGAACCCAGTGCCAACTGGGTGATAGGCTAGTGTGCATGGGATTAGAAAGTTGTACTAAGGGTACATGAACAATGACTACATATTGGTTCTGTTGTTAGGACCTCTTTTCGAAGTTGTTGTGAGAATGATGCATGATGATGGAGCACTTGACCTTGGACAATGTTGAAGCATTGTTTAAGAGCACGGAGGATGAATTTTCTCAGATATTTAGTACTGGACCTGAGTTTGATGCATGTAAATGGGTAGAAGAACACATGTATCACAAGTTGTATGAGACCTTCTTTTGTTTCTTTCCAGTAGAGTTGTATGAATGGATTTTGGTGTATGCATCTAGATCAAGATGGTACTATAGATCTTGTGTGTGGATGCAAGATGAATATCGAGGTTCAAGGATATTAATCGACTTGGACATGTGTTGTTGATAATTGGTTGAGAAGAGTGTTGATTATTTATACCCTAGAGTACGTTAGTTATATGTATTCTTGTTTAGATGTTGCTGAGTTTGAGTTCTTAAGAGAACATAGAGGATCATTTTTGTGTGTTATCCCTTTAGCTATGAATATCCTGATCATTACACTAAGTTTGGAAGAATTCCCTATGGCCGTTTAAGCTTCTTCTAAGCAATGGGAGAGGAAGCTAGGGTGAAGGAAGATGGTAGACCTTTCGGTGGAAAAGAAGAGGGAAGAGAGACGAATCAAGTATGGTGAAGCTCATGAAAGGGAGTTTGCTAGACAACATGAGGTTACTGGGAGTGATGGATTTATGGAGGAGGACATTATGGGAAGGATAGTTTCACGTAGAGGATGTGGAACCTAAGAATTCTATGCTACCCCATCTTGGAAAACATGGGAGAGAGATACCTTCAACTTCTAATGAGAGTTTGTCACTTGGAGAAAGGATAGTTGTCGATGCACATCTGAATCTACCTAGTGACCAACCCCTGGCATTTTGTTTTCAAAACCTAGAGATAAATATTTCTAGCCTAGTTAGAATTGGTGAAAGTTAACAATAAACACCAAGGAGGTATAACTTTTCATTTGGCACATCAATGGCTACACAATCATTTCTTGTGTTTGGAGGAATATTATCTAGAATGAAATTTGGGAAAATTATGGGTACACAAAGCTTGGGTATCACAACTAGAAGTGGTGTGGGACACAAATTTGGTATCATTGCAATATCAAAACCATCGACATGCAATTTGGTGGGATGTTGGGGACACTACGATCGACAACTTCGGCCCATTACACGGCTACATGAGGTGGATCTGGTGGTATAAGAGCTAGAGGACCTAGTGGATCTAGAGGATCTGGTGGATTAAGAGGAATAGGACCTGGTGGATCTAGTGGATCTAGTGGTGGAGGAAATGAATGTTCGGATCGGGTGGACAAGGGCCTCAACCGCCTCAAGCAAGTGTTTTTGAAATTTTGTTTCATCTACTAGACTAATAAGGTGTTGAGGATGTTGTAGAGCATGTACAAAAGTGTGAGTTACAATGACATGCAAAGGGGATCACTACCTCGGAATGGAAGGCAAGTCGGTTTGCAATGATGTTACAATGGTGCACGCATAGTTGGTACCAGAAATATGACCCCCACTAGATAGTGGTAGATTACATTTCTCTACGAAATGTGTTCTTGGCTGAATTTCATATCCTTGAGTTTGAACAAAAGAGAATTAGTACACTAAAGGAGATTCAATAGGGTATGGCAGAGAGTGTGTGGGAATCTGAAGCACATTTTAAGACCTTCTTATCAAAACTATCATATTATATTCACCCTTCGAAAATGCTTAGTGGTTTTTTGGAGGATTGCTAACACTGTTTAGGAGAGAAATTTCACACAAGACCTTCACAGAACCATGTGAGGCCTTGGAGGATGCCCTATGCACCGAGGATAATAGAAAAATGGATACCGGTGTAATCCCTTTCCTTGAGCCTCAAATTTCTGCAATGGCCACGTAGCTAGAAAATCTATCTCGTGAACTCAACGCATGAGACTCGTAGTGGCCTATGGTGCACTGATTGTGAGGTAGAGGGGCATATAAAGGACAGTTGTTCTCGAGAGATCATTATGTACGATAATGATAGGCTGTGATATTTTCCATGGAGATCATGATGCAAGTAGGTGTCCACTACATGCAGCTCATGATCCGTAAAAATGTGTCTTGATATTGCATTGTTTACACTTCTACTACTCGGACACTAACGATTGTAGATTTATTGACAAGATACATGGTGTCATTGATATTGGTGTACGCGAGACCAGCCTTGTGGAAAATTCCAAGGATGATGGTTGTCACTATGAAGGGCACACAGATGAAGGGGCATGTGGAAGAAGTTTCCAAGGAGGAAGAAGTGAGTTCCTACATGGAACCTGTTACAATTATGGGTCTATAGAGCACTATAAGCATGAATGCCTAGATCTGTTAGTATGCTCTTGGTGTGGAAAGAAGCACAAGTATGAGGATTTCCTTGAGATATTTTAGCATATGATCTAGTAACACCAAAAGGGAAAAGGTGATGGAATGCTAAGCGTGAAGAAGACTAATTCATAGTGGATGTCATGGGTGGCGTGCGATTCGAAACTAGAACTTGTACTAGTTATGACGTGAGATGAGGTTGTGTGTGCAAGGAAGTACCAAGGTAGATACCACTAGTTATTAGAGAAGAGGGGCTACATGGAAAGTATTTAGACCCTACTCATCAGAAGGAGGTGTATCAAGAGTCCATGCATGTAATTCTAAGCCTACAAGGAGAGATCCAATGCCTAAAGGAGAAGTCAAGGTAGCTAAAGAAAAGGAAGAATGTGGAGTCTCCATAGAGGGATTTGAATCAAGTAACGAAAGTATGAAAAACTTGAAGGCAAGAGGATATCATTCCTTTGTTAGGAGAAGGGTTACATGAAAAGGTACCATGCACTAGGATAGAGTGAGAGAGACAAGTTCTGCATCCTAACCTTCCTCTCCATAACATTGACCATGATAAGGATATTACCTTGAATGTGTTTGTGGATGGATGGATTACGAGCAATATTATTTTTACATGGGCATGGAATTCAATGTCTTCACTCTAGATGCATAATATCAAATGGTAAATCCCCCATTACATCCATCTTAAAATGTTTTGTATATGGATATCAAAGTCTTGGCACTAGCCAAGGGAAATTTTCACCTGGGATTTTGAAGTCTTGGCACTAGCTGAGGTGGAAAACTTTCTAGTGTTACTTGGGCACCCCTAGTGTTATAAGAACAATGTTGACCTACGGTTCAAAAAGGGGTACATAATTTTTGAAAAAAGGAAGAATGGGTCATCATCTCCTCAATTAATGGGAATTCAATGTCCTATATTTAGCCCTTGAGATATAAATTTCTTTGACATAATCTATGTGTGCTCTATCAGGGACCCTAAGGTGATTCACCCTACAGAAGGAGTTATTTAGTTTGAAGATGCTCATTCTATGAGTGATACAACTAGTGTGGCATGTGATAATTGGGCACATGGGACTTATAAGATAATATGGTGACAATTAAGAGGATTAGTTACAAGGGTGGAAAAGGTGTGCTCGATCAAGCACTTAGGAGGAAAGAAGTTTCGAGTTACTTTGGAGGGGCCAACCCTGATGATTTCTTATGAGAAATGGAGGCTCAGTGGAAAAATGAGATCGAAAGAAGAGGGATGCTTAGCTATAACTTACTTGGGACTACAAGCAGTGCATTGGTCAAGCAACACATTGTGATAGCCTTCTAGAGTGGCGTGAAGTGAGAATCATGTTCTCTATTTATTTTTCCCAAAGCAATGCACCCACTATCATATAAGACTATCATGGGAAGGAACCTACCTCATTTCATGTCCAAGCATGTGAGAAAGCATGGATGGAAGGCACAGAGGCCTTTCCACCTTCTTTATGGGTACATAATTTGTATTCCACCTTACAAGGTTGTATGCGTGCATGGTACATTCACTCAGAGATGCGCCATTAGACAAGAAATTGGTAGGAGTTGACGGCTGACCTCCTTCAAGCTTTCAAATATCAGTACTAAACCAATAGTGGATAGGAATTGTAGGTTCTCAAGTGCCTTACAATGGGAAATAGTGCTATGGTGGAGGATAGGACACTAGAATTTTTGGGTGAACCTAGTTTGTAAAGCACGATTTGATGAGGAATAATTAGAGGAGATACAGCTTGAGCGCGCATGCATGGAGAAATAAAAAGGAAAATTGGTCTATGTGATAGATGGCAAAGAGGTGGAAAATTTGGATGTTAACCATACTAAAGGTATACACAAAGTTAGAGATAGTTTTGATGAGCAAGCATGGGCCTACCATGAACCCCTGAAAAAAAAAAAAAAAGAAGGTTAACATTGGTTTGGAGGCGGAACCTTAAGAAGCTATGATTATGGACTATTGGTTGGAAAAGGAGGTTTCCAAGATCATTGATCTAGTATCCGAGTTTCAGTACTTATTTCCACATGGGTACCATGAGCTTAAAGGCATTCACCACTCCTTGGGGAAATGAAAATAAATTTAAAAGAAGGTTTGCACCCAATTCGGAAAAGGTCTTATAGAATGAATCTGAATCTTCGTGTCAAGGTCAAGGAGGAAATTGACAAAATGATCGCATTAGGCATCATTGAGGCCATGGAGGAATAAGAATGGATAAGCCCCATGGTCATAAACATTAAGAAGGATGTGAGGATAAGGATCTATGTTGATTACATGGATTTGAATGCAGTATGTGTCATTGACCCTTTTCCAACCCATTTTACTAAAGAAATCCTAGAAGGAGTAGGCGGGAGTGAGATCTATGCCTTCACAGATGGATTATCTAGGTATCCCTAAGTTAGAATTGCAAAGGAAGATTGGGAAAGATAAATTTTTCCCCGAATGGGAATATTTACCTACACGGTCATGTCGTTTGGATGAAGAATGTACGTGTTGTATTTTCACACATTGTGGTGCAGACATTTCAAGACTTCATTCATAAGTTTTTACAAGTCTACCTTGATGATTGGACAATATATGGACTAGTGAAAGACCATTGTGACAATTTGAGGTTGATGTTTGAGAGATGTTGACAGTTGAGGATATCCCTCAACATTAAGAAATGTGTTTTTTTACTCCATTTGGGACCCTGTTGAGGCATATTATATATAAGGAAGGTTTTTTAGTGGATCCCACCAATGTTTTTGTTATTATGGGATTAGGGGAGCCTACGGTCGTGAGCACATTACACAGATTCCTTGGACATATGGGGTATTACCAAAAATTCATTAAGGGTAATGCCAAGATCATTGTGCCATTGGAGGAGTTACTAAAAGATAATAGTTCCTTTCACTAGGGAGAGATGCAACAAATGACGTATGACACTTTGAAGGATAAGATTGTCATTATGCCCATATTATTCTTTCCTTCTTGGGATAAAACTTTCCATGTGCATTTTTATGCCTCAAGGATAGCCATTTGAGTAGTACTACCACAACCTGGTGAGGGGATTGTTGATCACCCCCTTTTCTTTACAAGTAGAAAGTTGACATAGGCAAAGTAAAACTACACTACTACTGAGTGCGAAGCACTATCAATGATCTATGCATTGCATAAGTTCAGGTAGTATCTGCTGGTAACACCCTTCGTATTTTACACATATCACATGACACGAAAATACTTGGTTAATAAGCCTTTTTACAAGGGAAAATATGTATACACATTCTATTATTTTAGGAGTTCAACTTTACGGTTGTTGTGAAACCAGGTAAGAAAAATTTTGGACCTGACCATCTATCAAGAATAGATTCAAGAGAGGATGCGCAAAGCATTGAGGATACAATGTTAGATGCACATTTGTTTATACTATGATGTGCACCCTCTAAATTTGAAGATATTTTTGTGTTTCTCAAAATGGGTGTGGCATCGAAAGGAATGAATACTTTAGAATGAAATAAATTATCCATACATGTTGTGCCCTACATATTAATTAATTTAAACTTATACAAGCTAGGCCACAATGAGGTTTTGCATCAATGTTTATTAGAACATGAATGCATTGTAATCATGGAGGAAGCACATGGTGGGATTGCAGGATGACACTACATAGGGAATGTAACCATGCATAAGATCCTTCTATTAGGTTTTTGTTAGAGACAATTTAGAAAGATTTTATTGAGTTTTCCAAGGCTCGTGGCCATTTCAAAGGCCTTAGAAAACCAGGAAGAAGGGATGATATACCCTTGGGACCGATAGCTAGCGTAGAACCATTTGAGAAATGGGAAATCAATTTTGTAGGACCAATTTCACTTGTTGCGTGAAGGTCTAGTTCGTGCTATATCATTACTTGCACTGATTACTTAACAAGGTGGGTAGAGGAAACACTTACAAGGGATCACAAAGTGGTGAAATCTACTAGATTCTTATGGGAGAACATAATCAGCAGGTATGGATGTCCTTTAAGCTTGACTAGTGTGAGGGTGCATAGTTTTTGAATGAAACAGACAAGATTTTTGTTGGCGAGTTCATGGTGGCCCATCACAAGACCACCCCTTATCACCCCCAAGTGAATGGAACTGCTAAGACATTTAACAAGATATTAAACCACAAACTGACCAAAATTTTTGATGTGGGAAGACAAGATTGGGATGACAAGGTATCAGTCATTCTATGGGCATATAGGACAACCTACAAGAGATTGAACAAGGCCACACCATTTCAATTGGTGTTTGGCGTGGAGGCTATTTTACCAGTTGAATTTATGCTACCATCGCTACGTATTGCATGTGCAGGAGGGTTAGCTAATGAACAAGCAATTCAAGAGCACATGGAGAAGTTAATGCAGCTAGACAAAAGGCAATCACTTGTTAGATGAAGTTAGAACACTAAAAAGGTGGATAAGAAAAACATTACAAAATATAGATTTGAATCATAACATAAGGGAAATACATAGGGGTTTACACCCACTCATATGAAATATATATAAAACTGATCCATACAGATGTAAGTAAAACTGGAACCACACATATATTCATATTAAGTATGTTGATAACCACATTACATTAACTAAGGCAATCACAAATCCTTATAATAGTGTAGACCAATGTCATGCATCAAAACTAGACTTAAGCCCTTCATAGTACAAAGAAAATTATTCAAACCCTCCGCTTGATATAAAATACTCCTACAGATATTCTAAACCCATCCCATAGAGCTCTCACAATATTCCTACATGGCTTCACCTCTCTTCAATTCTCAGTCTCTCTATATGTTTTGTCTCTTTCTCTTCTACCAGACGCTCATATATATAGCCTTATCAAGCACCGCCATGCCTTTCTGAAGTTGTAGATCGACTATCATGTGTCCAAGTGGTCCTCCATGGGAGCATACTCCTTCAGATGCAAGCTATCCATCCTTCGCCATGATGACCTTCTAGAATCTTCTATCGCAAGGTATATTCCTATTATGGGCACCAAGTTACCAGGTTGTCACCTTATCCACTCCACTTGCGTAGTCGGGTTATGCTTTCCTCATGTTCTGTTTTATATGCCAAATATGGATAAGTCCCAAAACCTTTGCTTTTCCTTGCACGCACGTGCCACTAGTTCTTCTATACCCTCCTAAAACCCTATCCCGTGTGATTTTGACTTGCACACCCTTCTTCAAATAGGCCTTGTGTGCCCACGCACCTTCTTATACTTAATTATTTTAGGGTCCCAACATCACCCCACACTATGCATGTTCTTCGCCTCGAAAACACCTTCTTAATGAATAAAGAATGACTATCCTTGAATAGTTTGGAGAAAGAATAAAGGAATGAAGAATTTGGGGAAGAATGAAAGAATGGGAAACTATGATTACTTTTGCAAGAGGAGAGGGAAATATTTCTTCAAGTCTGCTCCAATTTATACCTGTATTGACCTCACTCTATGCACTGATGTGAGAGGTCACCAAATAGGGTGCTCACCTCTTCAAATCTTAGCCCTTCTCCTTGGGTATTCATTGTTTCCATAATCCCCTCCAATTTTTTTCCCAAATCCTCGAGCGTGTCCATCCTTTGAGTGATCTAGGGATACAACTCCATCCAGTTTTTGATTGAGCCCCGTAAGGTCTTAGTAGCCTCTCATTTCTTCTAAACCTCAGCTAGAATTCCTATCATGTTCCTCCATATTCCCCTTGTTCTTCTCACGGAACTCCTTGATCTCTGCTTCATGAGTGGTGACAAAAATTCTTGCCACTCTATCTCTATCAATGTAGTTGTCATAGGCGGCCTCAGTGAATTGGGTGGAGGATTTCACATCTACTGAGGACTCTCTTATACTTGGGTAATAATTTCCACAACCTTCATCTTGTTTTTCTTCTCTTTACGTGTTAATGCCTCCTCTATAGACTCCAAGACTAGTGGTCACCTTTCCATTGTGAGGATGCAGGTCAAGTATTCTAGGCACTCTAGGGTGGATCCATACTTCTTATGATGGTGACATTAGATGCGGATGCTTCAATAAAATGGCATCTCGTGATCATCTCTACTTTCTTTAAACCACGCACACCCTTGCCTTCTCTTATTTAAACTCATGCCTTAGTTTCACGTTGATTAGTTCCTCTCACTTTAATTACTTGGTCCTTTCCTTGGGCTCTTCTTCCTTTTTCTCCGCTTCGCATCTAGAAACTTCACCTGTCATTCCTTCCAAAGAGTTTGGCTTCTACTTCAACCGAAACCTTATTTAACGTATTACATGATTTACTCGTTTGATAGCCGTTGAACATTTACCAAGGGTGGTCTCCTTTTGAATCTAGTACTTGTTGATGTCGAATCACTTAGCTTTTGCCGAATGTCTTCAACTCAATGGGTTGAGACTCTCAAGAAGCGATTACATAACATGGAGCTTTTCCCAAGTGTGGGACCTGCCAAATCAAAAATCTCTCCTTATGGATGAAGGCGGTTCCTATTCCTCTGTTCGAGATGCACAAATAAAATGCAGAGGGTTTACTAAAAACCTAATCTAACTTGCCAAGGAGACAAGGTAAGAAGATGCATAAAATAAAACCTAAACTACAAAGGTGATGCACAAGGAATGAAGAACACTGTCTTGCCAATGAACACAAACCATAAAAATGCAATGTAAGATCATGCACGAGATAACCATAATTGTAGTGAAAGATCGGGAGGATGCAAATGAACAGGAGAGAGGGCTGAGAATCATCCATAGACATGCATTAATTTTCTCCAAAGATTGATACATGACACACATGAAAATGCCAAGAGGCAAAGTGGCATTACAGTTTCAAATGGGAGGTTTTAACTCCACAAGTTCACCTGCCAAAGAGAAGAAGGGAGGGGCAAAATAGAAATGTCCAACCTTTAGAAAGAAGCCCCTCCTTACAATTTATAGGAGGAAAAAGAGAGGGAGAAGAGAGGAATTGAAATCTGCCCCAACCACCTCCAGAATGCACTTAACTCATCTCATAATGATGGTAGGTGAGAACCCCAGTGAACCCAAAAGTGGCGAACTGTATTTTGCATTTTTAAGAATTTGTTCTCACCCAATTAAATATATCTAGTTGTATTTGGATAGAGGACCTCGTAAGATTTCCAAAAAGTCCAACCTTGCATGAATCCGAGCTCCCAGTCAAAAGTTATGGCCATCTGAATATCTGCGCCAGGGTCTGCTTCCTGTCAGCGCTCAAAATGTTGCGCCTCCTGAAGGTGCGCCATAGGCGCATCCATATCTATGTCGACATCCTCTTACATGCACCAAGGCACAAATTTTTCCGTGTTGACACTCGTGTCGTGTGCCATTTGTGACGCCAAGGACAACTTTTTATGTGTCGACACTCCGTGTCATGCGCCATTTCTGTGTGCCAAGGCGCAACTTTTTCCGTGTTGACACTCTGTGTTGTGCGCCATTTCTGTGTGCTTAGGCACAACATGTCAGGGATTTGAGCTTCTTTGATTTCTATATTCTTCTACTTGTCTATATCTACCTGGGGAAAGATATATACAACAATTACCTTCATTAGTTCCCTTGGATTAATTCGAATTCTAGCCCATCGATGTGGGACTCAAATGCCCAAGAAATCATTTTCCTCATCCGCGGGTATGCACCTTCCTCATCAAATGATGCATAGCCAAGATTTGCTATTGGTATATTTATTTAAAAGCATGCATAACACCTTATTGGATAATCAATATAGCCCATCCTCTAAACCTATGATGCTTCTGCGCTCTTTCTCCCCGTGCACACGGTCTTAGGAAAGCTCATAGCCAAACTGGGATCCCCTCCCATGCTGCCATATTCCTTTTCTATGCTCTCCTCCTATGATTCCTTCATCACCAGGTTTGTGTTGCATTCCATCTCTTTCTCTACCAAGTCTTTGATTATCTTTGCTACTTATTTCTCTACGGCCTCATTTATTTGTTCCTTTGTGAGGCTTGGGGTCCTTTATTATTTTGTAACTTCTTCACTTACCCCTTTGTCTTGAGTATCCTCCTCTTCCTTTTCATTCTTCCTCTTGACAAATATGTACTCATTTTATTCTTCCTCTCCTTCCTCCTCCAATTCATGTACTTGAATACGGGAGGGCCTTGATCTACCTCAAGTTCATCATCATCATCATCTCTTTCACCTCTATAGGCCTCCAAGCTCTGTACCCTCCTGATGTCATCCTCCTCTATGTCACCTTCTACTTTTTCCTAATAGGATATTTTCTTCATTTTCCTCCTCCTCATGTGACTTCTCCTGAGTGATGGGTTCTTTGTGCTCTGGCACTTCTTCCTATGGAGTATTTAGTTTCATCAAGGACTTCTTTCTCCATGCGTAAGTACTAGGCTTAGCACTTGTCTCACGGCACACTTACCACTTGTGTAGTCTGAACACTTGGTGTTTTCTACACCTCTTCTCTTTCCCTCTTCTTTAGCATGGGATTCTTTCTTCTTATGGGGTCCTTAGGGATGGATACATCATTTTCCAAGTATGTGCCCTTTTCAAATTTTGTCCTTATGTGAAGGTATATCCTTGTTGCATCCCTTCCAGTGATTGGAAATGTTACTTGGCTTCATCATCTGTATCTCATGGGAGACATATCTCTCCATATGCATACTTCTTAGGGTAGACTAACTTCTTGTGCAGCTCTCTGTGGTCTTGATCCACCTCACTAAGGTCAAACCTTAGTCTCTTGGCCTCTTTGAACTTATTCACCCCCATGTTTGGAAGTATTGTGGTGAAGGAGAAGGGTAGTTTGCACCATGGACCCATGTTTTCATCTATCAACCTAAATCTACCAATGCAAAAGTGTTGATATATTGTGAATTCTACTTCTCCTTTCATGAGTGTGGGTAAATGCTCTGGAATCCTCCATTCTACCCTAAACACGTCCCTCATGTGCTTATACCACTTCTCTAAATGTGCCTTGTGAGTGGTTGTCATGGTCTCACAAGTATATTTTGTGAACCTCTTTGTAGGTGAGGGATCCTCTTCTAGGTACTCCTAAACAAACCTTTCTGGCCCATTGGGCACTCCGATCTCTGAGAAAACAATTGTGAGGAGGACATTTCCAAATAGTATCTTCTCACCTTCTGTGTTACTAATGATTTCATCCACGATGAAAGTGGACAAGTTGTAGATGGTCCCCTCAGATATTTTTCGGCATACATTCAGCCATGCCTTGTTCACTTGAGTCCATCTCTCTTGATCATTGAGCTTGGTTACCAAGTGCGCGGCCATCCTCATCATGGGGTCTAGGATCTCTATACGATGTCAAAGTATCATGATCCTTTCTTGTAGTCATACACAAGCAACTATTTCCTTGATGGCCTCCTTGTCACTTAGGTCATCATCAATGCTATCCCCCTCACAGATAAGGCTGTGAACTTGGAAATCAACTGGGGAGTTATGCGCATCTTGCACCCCATGAAATAAAAATGGTCTTTTGAACATGCACCATTAGCCACTGATAGAGGTGCTCAGGTTTTCCGAAGTAGGGTAATTCGTAAAGTTACAGTAACCCTACCTTCTCCAATTTAACTTTTACTTCATCGTTGTATATGGGCATGCCCTCTGGTGTCCTCTTGTTTGTTGGGTGAACCAACTCCAAATCCATTTTTTTGTCGTGTTGGTGTGGTGATTATAGTCACTCACAGTCATTTTTATGCAAATGAGATTCCCATTCTTTTCCTAGCAATACCCCATCTAGGTATTACATCTCCACATACCACTCTTCATTTGTGCTTGTGATGAAGTCATTTACTTCCCCTTGCCCTTTCCCTTCTACTTTTTAGGTGAGATGGTTACTTTCTTTGGTGTCATTCTTCTAGTTAGGTTAACACTTAAAATGTCTTCTCCTTGCTCTGTTTACCACTTTATCCAACCCATAATGCTCAATCTTGTGAAGAAACCCTCCTAACACCATGCCCTAGCCACCAAACCCTAACTAGAACAATTCTTCCACAAGACGATGCTTCTCAAAAAATTTCTTCTCAACAACTTCCTCCATGCCCGTGTACTCCTTTCCTATTGGTTTGTGATCTACTCTAGTCACGTCCTCTTAGATTTCTTAAATTTTTCTTACACAGATCACCTTTGGATGCCCTAGTTCGTGAGAACTCTTTTCACTTCATAAATGTAAGGTAAATAATGAAGTGCCCAATTCTTATTTATAACTTTTCCTTCTTTCAACATTAAATGCTATTTTACCTACCACCATACTTAACACTAAATGTGGCCTTTTCCACCAAGCCAACCTTACACACCTTCACTTATGCACCCAATCTTGTGCAAAACATTCTATAACCTTTTGGTGTGCACAAAAAATACATCCTAACAAAAAAAAATTACGCGCATGTCAACAGTGCCAAAGGCACTTCTTCTATCCACCTTGATTTTTCTCTCACCTACCTCGTGTTGTTCTATGCTTCTTCCTTCTCTGTACGTGGTTTTTTAAAGTCTTATCCTGACACCAACCTTTTTTATCCACCTCTTCTTCCATGTGCTTCCTTCATTCTTGTGCACTTTGTATCCATCAACCAAGCCATTCACCACAACTTCTACTACCAGTTCAACTTGTATTATGGGCCTATACTTTGCATCACTCCACCCCACACTAAAATAGATGTGTGGTCCTCTGCGCATGCACAACCTCAAAATGTAATGTGGTTACCAGTTCCCAAGGCACAAAACAAACAATAAAACAAATGACGAGAAAGGGAAACACAAGAAAGGAAATTACATAAAGGGAAACCTATACTAAATGGAAAAACTACCTTATTACAAACACCAAGAAGACTTATTTATAGTAGGGCTTTAGCCTACTCCCATTGAAATGACCTAGAAATCTCATTCCATCCAGTGTCTCTCAACTAGCATGTGCTTGAATTAAGGATGTCCGAGATGATATAGGGCCCCAACCAATGGACTTTCAACTTTCAGGATGGTGCAGAAACTTAGAATCATATAAAATACCATCTTTACCCAATCTCAAATTGTTTGTTTTTGATGTGGCGATCATGCCATGCCTTTTGTTTATCCTTTTTAGCCTTTTGACTCCACCTAGCCAATGATCATCTCTCATCCAATTTCATTAATTTGTCAATCCTTTCTTCCAGTGCTTGCTCATCGGCCAATCCTCCTGCATGCATGCTATACAGAGAAGGTAACATAAATTCAATAGGTAGGAAAACCTCTATGCCAAACACCAATTGGAATGGTGTGGCTTTATTCAACCTCTTGTAGGTTGTCCTATATGCCCATAGAACTATTGATACTTTGTCATCCCAATCTTTCTACCAACATCACAAATTTTGGTTAGGGTATGACTCAATATTTTATTAAATGCCTCGGTAGTTCCATTTTCTTGTGGATGGTAAGGGGTAGTCTTATGATGAGCCACCATGAACTCTACTAATAGAATCCTAATGGTCTCATTTAGGAAATGTGTACCCCTATCACTAGTTAAGCTCAACGGGCATCCATACCTTGTAATAATATTTTCCCATAGAAACCTGGCTTGTTATAGCCTATACAATCCTTAGTAGGCACTACTTCTACCCATCTTGTCAAATAATCATGCAAGTGATTACATAGCATGATCCCATCCTACGCGTGACTAGTGAAATGGGGCCTACAAAATCTATGGCCCATTTTTCAAATGGCTCTGTACTTGGAATAGGGCATAAAGGCATTTCATCCCTTTGCCCTAGTTTTCCAAGGTGTTGACAATGATCACATGCCTTGCAATACTCTTTGAAATCTTGATATAGGGTTTCCCACCATAACCCAACTTGTAATATCTTGTGTGTAGTGGTGTCCCCTACATAGTGTCCACCTGCACTTCCTCCATGTGCCTCCTCCATAATATCTAGGCACTCATGTTCTAGCATGCAATGCAACACTTCATCATGTCCTAGCTTGTACAAATCACCACTAACCAGCATGTAGGGTGTGGCGTGTATGGCTAACTACTTCCTTTCTAATGCTTTCATCCCTTTGGTGTCACACCCATTTTGAGAAACACCTTAATATCCTCTAAGTCTGAGGGCACGCGTCATAACCTAAATAGTTACGCGTGTGGCATGGTATCTTCAATGCTTTGTGATGTCCTCTCCTGAGTCAATTCTAGACAAGTGATTGGGTCCAGAATTACTCTTTCTGGCTTGACAACCACCGTGAACTCAAATTCTTGGAATAGCAGGACCCATCGACATATTCCCTTTAGAATGGGCTTGTTTACCAAGTATTTTAATGCCATGTGGTCCGTGTAGAATACAAATGGTGTTTCCAAGTAGATATTTCCTAAACTTGTGCAACACGTAGATCATGGATAGTGCTTCACGCTCGGTAGTGGTGTAATTTTGTTCTGTGATGTTAACTTTTGCTTACAAAACACAAGGGATGGTCAACAATCCCTTCACTAGGTTGTGTCAGTACTGCTCCAATGGTTGTACCAAAGGCATCCACATGAACATGGAAAGGCTTATCCCAAATGGGGAAATGGAGAATGGGTGTTGTGACAAGCCTATCCTTCAAAGTGTCGAATGCCCTCTATTGTGCCTCTCCCCAATGAAAGGAACTCTTGTGTCTAAGTAATTCCTCTAAGGGCATGGTGATCTTGGCATATCCCTTGATGAACTTCCTATAGTAACCCATATGCCCAAGGAATCCACACATGGTGCTTTGGCTAGTAGGCTCCCCTAAACCCACAATGGCTGCAACCTTGGTGGGATCTACTAGTAAGCCTTCCTTACATATGATATGTCCCAATAAGGTTCCAAATGGGGTAGCAAAGACACACTTCTTGATGTTGAGGGATATCCTCAACTATTGACACCTTTCAAACATTAGTCTTAAGTTATCACAATGGTATTTGAATAGACCATACACAGTCCAATCATCTAAATAGACCTAAAGAAATTTATGGATGAAGTCTCAAAGGCTTGTACTACAATGCGAGAACACAACAAGAGCATTCTTCAATCTAAAAGGCATGACCATATAGTAAAAACTTCCCCATTCAGTGGCAAAAGTTGTCTTTCTCTTGGTCTTCCTTTGTAATCCTCACTGGTGGTATCCTAAGAACCCATCCGTGAAAGAGTAGACTTCATGCCCGGCCACTCCCTCTAATATTTCTTTAGTAAACGGGGTTGGGAAGGGATCAATGACACATATTGCATTTAGGTCCCTGTAGTCAACACAAATCCTGATCCTTTCATCCTTCTTGATGTTGATGACCATTGGGCTTATCCATTTTGACTCTTCCACAACCTCAATGATACCTAATGCTATCATTTTGTCTATCTCCTCCTTGACCGTATGTGAAAATTTGGGTTCATCGATATGGCCTCTTCCAGATTGGGTGCGCACCTTCCTTTATTTTATCTTCATCTCCCCTAAGGAATGGTGGATGCCTTTAAGTTCATGATACCCGCGTGGGAACAAATCTTGGAACTCACATAACAGATCAATGATCTTTGAGACCTCCTTTTCTAACCAATAGTCTCTAATGATAGCTTCCTTAGGTTCTGCTTCTAACCCAATGTTAACCTTCTTCATTTTTAAGGGCTCATGGTAAGCGCGTGTCCTTTCATTAGCACTATCTATAACATCACACATACCTATAGAGTGGTTAACATCTAGACTTTCCATTTCCTCTCCATCTATGACATAAACCATCTTTCCTTTTTCCTTTTCTATGCATGCGCACTCAAATTACATCTCCTCTTGACTCATCCTCATTGAAGCGTGCCTCTAAAATGGGCTCACCTAGAAAATCTAGTATCATGTCTTCCGCCATGGCACTATCCCCCATCATAAGGTGCTTGATCACTTGCAATGCCTTATCCACTGATGGCTTTGTGCTCCGATATTCAAAAGCTTGGATGAGATCAGTTATCAGCTCCTGCCAATTTCCATGTCTAGCGTGTTTTAAGTGGATATACTACACATGCACGCACAACCTTGTAGTGTGGAATACAACTTATGTACCCATAATGATGGTGGTAAGGCTTTTACACCTCCTATCCAGGCCTTCTCACATGCTTGGATATGAAATGAAGCGGTCTCTTTACCATGGTAGTATTGAATGACTGTGGGCATGTTGCTCCTAGAAAACCTTATAGAGAACATGATTCTTATTACCTCGCACCACTCCAGGAGGTTCTCCCGATGTGTAGCCCACCAGTGCATTGTAGTCCCGAGTAGGTTATAATTGAGCATCCCTCTTCTTTCATCCTCATTTTCCACTAAGCTTCCATGTCCTATAAGAAAATTTCAAGGTATGCCCCTCCAGAGTAACTTGGTAACTTCTTTCCTCCTAGGCACTTGAGTGAGCGCCAAGTCAATTTTTTATAGACCCCCTCTTATCACCCAAGGTTAACTTATAGGTGCATGCACCCAATTGTCACATGCCATGTTTGTGGTATAAATCACATTCGTCCTAGGCATCCTCAAATTAGATAATTCCTTCCGTAGGGTGAATTATCTTTAGGTCTCGATGGAGTGCACATAAATTCAATCAAGGACCTCTTCTCATAAAGGTCGGTGTAAGGCACCAACTTCCCATCCCCATAAACTTGGGGATGATGACCCATTCTTCCTTGTTCTTAAAACTGGGCATATATCCTTTGTTAAACCTCGAGTCTTATGTCAACATTGTTCTTATAGCACCATGGGCACCCAAACAATGGAAAATTGTCTGCCTTGACGAGCACCAAGACTTTGAAGTCTCCAGTGATTTGCCCCCTAAATGGTGATATGTTGCATCTTTTAATACTTCAATGAGCATTGCCTTAGTTTGTTTTTTTCATATACATTACATTTAAAGATGGCTATAATGTGGGCCTTCCCATTTGATGCTAGACATCTAACTTCAGAGCATTAAATTCTACTCCCATGTCAATCAATATGTTTTTTTATTATGGGTAAATTGTTTTGAAGGGACTATAACATTTTGAATAAAAAGGCTCAAAATCCAGATACTTCAAAAGAGATAACATTGCCATCCAACATCGGTGGGCTCAACTAGACTTGTATAATATTGGATTTCTCCCTAAAACAAATCCGGACATCCATTATCTCTTAATACAGTAGAATAGACAAAAAATGAACAAGAGAAAACTTTGGCGCAACACTAGTCATCTCAAGGCCCCAAAAAAGCAACACCAAAATCGCCAATCAACAACAACTTCACCAATTAAAACAGCCACAAAGTGCCCCACATCACTTGATAGCCTGGTCAATCTTGGCTTTAATCATTTAGAGTGAGATGAAGATTTCAATGGCGATGGCCCGAGAAGGATCTTTCAAATCTTAGGGCCTCCTCATACTTATGCTTCTTCTGTTCTCCATGAACCGTAATAAATGTCCTGGACATTCGAGACCGCAAAATTTTCCTACACACATGCTATTTGATGAAATTGTAGATGCTTTTAAGAGCTGAGAGAATGTAGTCATTCCTCGATAGAAGATACCAAGCCTAGCATCCAGAGATAGTGCTTCTTAAAAACTTTAGATACAGTAATGTCAATCAATATGAATACTTGTATCTATCCATCCATAATTGCATTAAGTGTGATCTAATTTGTCATATTCAAGGTATGGGGAGGGAGGTTTACATGATTAGGACCTTCCTTTCGCACTCTATAAGGACAAGGCGTGGCATCTTCTCCCGTAGTAATTTTCTTAGTAAGGGAATAATATTCTCTTTCCTTAATATGTTGCACACTTCCTTGAACTCATCCAGGTCCTTACATCGGATAAGAGTCTAAGGTATTCCATTTCACTCCTACTACCTGGATTACTCCTTTAGACACTATATTGGATCCCTATAAAATAGAATGACATCCATTGTCTCTTGATATACTTCCTAGGAAGTGTGTGAGGGAAGCCTGGATACTTCCCATGCACCACTTCTTCTCTTGATACTAGATTCCTTTTCCTCCCATACTTCTTTGGTGAAGTATCTCATGGGTCGTGTTATTACCAAAATAGGTTCTAACCTTGACTAATTGCCACTCTTGGCATCCATTGTGTGTCACTTCGCCTTTTTATACTCACCATCGCAGTACCCTTGTCCTTCGGTTGTTGTTTAATGCTTCAGAAAAAATCGGGAACTCCTATACTTATGCTTCTTTCGCACCATAAGCACTACTGATAAATCTAGAAACTCACATTTGTAATGTTATATAGATTCATAGTTATAGTAGGTTCCTCATGGGAACTCACTTCTTCCTCCTCCACAGTTACTGTGACCATGAAATCCTCCGTGAGAACCTCTCCCATGTGCCCCTCCATCTGTGCATCCTTCATAATGGTGATCATCTTCTTTGGAACTACTAGAAAGGCTGGTCTAGCACACACCATGATCAATGGCCTCATGGATCTAGTCAATAAGCCTATAATCCTTAGTATCATGGGTCGTAGAGGTGTAGATCTTGTAGTAGCAAGACACATTCTTCTAGATTATGTGTTGTAACAAGGGACATCTACTCACATCATGGTCCCATGACAAATTTCACAATCTACTGCTATGGCATGTACTGACTTTCAGGGGAAACTATCCTTGGCATGCCCCTCTACTTCACAATCCATGCACCAAAGACCACTATGAGTCTCATGTGTAGAGTTTATAGAAATATTCTCTAACTATTTGGCCATGGCATAATTTGAGCCTCTAGAAAAGGGCTCACACCAGTATCAACACTCCCCATTGCTTCAACACATAAGGTAGCCTCTAGAGCCTTGCGGGTCAATAAATGTTTTATGGGACAATGCCCTCCTAAATGGAGTGATCAACCCTCCAAAAAACCATTGAGCATGTTGTGAAGGGTGAATGTCATATGATAGTTTTGATAGGAGAGTTTTAAACCGTGCATCATACTCCCACACACTCTCTGTCATTCCTGTTGGATCTCCTTCAAAGTGTTGATGCTCTTCTGCTCAAAATCTGGTATATGGAACTCTACTAGGAAGGAATTTTCAATGTGGTGTAGTCTACCACCATCTGATAGGGGTCATACTTCATATACCATCTATGTGCACACCCTTGCAACATTGTTGTAAACTGACTTTCCTTTCGCTCAGGGTAGTGATCCCTTTGCACGCCATATAGTAATTTACACTTGTGCACATGTTCTAAACATCCTCTATACCTTTGTAATATGGAAAGTGTAAAGACATCTCAAAGAACACTTAAGGAGGTGGTGAGGCCCATCCTCCTCTAGATCCGTGTTTCCTTGGTTCCCTCCGAGATCCAAATCCACCTGTGCCTCCAGATCCACCAGTTCCACCTTCAGATCCTCCTATAACCAGAAATGGGCCTGAAGTGGTTGTTCTAGTGTCGCTAACATCCCACTGAATTGTGCACCAATGGTCTGTGATATTTCTCCACTACTAGAAGTGTATCCCCTGCACCACTCCCAAACGCGTTGCCCAAACCTTGCGTACTTGCACTTTGCCCAAAATTCCTCCAAACACTAGAATGGTATGTGTAGCCATGGATGTTCCAAATGAAAAATTATATCTCCTGGGCGCTGATCAATCACTCCCACGATACCAACTAGGTTATCAATACTCCTTTGATTTGGAAAACCAAGCGCGCTAGGGTTTGGTCACCAAGTGGGTTCAGATGCATGATCGATGACTCTTCTTTCTTCATATGATGAACTCTCATCAAAATTTGAAGGGGCCTCTCTCCCATGCTTGCAATATGGGGTAGCATAGACTGCTCAAGCTCCATGTCCTCCACGTGAACTTCAACACCCTCTCACAACGTTTTCCTCTATAGATCCATCACACTTGTAACCTCACATTATCTAGTCATCTCCCTTTCATGAGCTTTGTTATACTTGAGTCATCTCTCCTCCCTTTCCTTTTCATCCGTAATGTTCATCATCTTCCTCCACCCTAGCTTCCTTGCCCAGTGCTTCAGAGTAGCTTAGCTGGCCATGGGGAATGCTTCTAAACTCAAAGTAATGACCAAGATCTTCATAGCTAGAGGAATAGCACTCAAAAATGACCCTCTAGGCTCCCTCAGAAACTCAAACTCAGTAAATTCTAGGAAAGAATACGTCAAAATGGCATATTCTAAAGTGTAATTGGATAGAACTCCCTTCCACTAGTGATCAATAGCATGCATCCAAGTCAGATCTGCATCCTGCAGCCTCTGATAGTCATCTTGGGTCCATATGCGCGATCTATAGAACTAGCTTGATCTGGATGCGTATGATGAAAGCCATTCATATATTTCTCTTTGGGAAGCAATAAAAGAATGTCTCATACAGCTCATGGTATAGGTTCTCTTCTACCCATCCACACACATTGAACTCATGATCCATTGAATATTTAAGCAAACTCATCCTCCATGCTTTTGAACCAGGTTTCAACAATTTCTAAAGTCGGGCTCTGTCATTACACATCAAAAAGACAAATATACATACCATTTATCACAACAAATTTGAAAATAGGGTCCCAAAAATGGAACCAAGATGTATTCATTTTAATGCCCTTTTAACGAACAAGGAAATTCCATGCACACGGCCTATCACCTAGTGGGTGTTGGGCGCTCACCGAGGCACACGTGGATGGCACCGAGCCCCTCCTTTGTGTGAGTTGTGTGAGAATGCATTAGTTATGATAGAAACTTAAGTGAAGATATTAGAATGAACCATACATTCATCTTAGAACTTAGAATAACTTCTAGACCAATGTATTCATTCAGATAAGAAAAGCATTACAAAATATAGATATGAATCATAAAATAAGGGAAATACATAGGGGTTTACACCCACTCATATGAAATATATAAAACCAATCCATACAGATGTAAGTAAAACTAGAACCACACATATATTCATATTAAGTATGTTGATAACCACATTACATTAACTGAGGCAATCATAGATCCATATAATAGTGCGAGACCAATAATCATGCATCATAACTAGACTTAAGCCCTACATAGTACAAAGAAAACTATTCAATCCATCCCCTTGATATAACATAATCCTACGAGATCCTCTAAACCTAACCCATAGATATCTCATAACATTCTGCATGGCTTCGCATCTCTTGATTCTCGGTCTCTCTATATGTGTTGTCTCTTTTCTTCTACCACGCGCTCATATATATAGCCTTATTAAGCACTGCCATGCCTTTCTAAAGTTGTAGATCATCATGTGTCCAATTGGTCTTCATGGGAGAATTATCCTTCATATACGAGCTCTCCATCCTTCACCATGATGACCTTCTGGAATCTTCTATCGCATGGTATATTCCTTTCATGGGAACCAAGTTGTCAGGATGACACCTTATCCACTCTGCATGCGCAGTCGGGTCATGATTTTCTTGTGTTCTACCGATATGCCAAATATGGCTAAGTCCCAAAACCTTTTCTTTGCCTTGCACACATGTGCCACTAGTTCTTCTAAACCCTCCTAAAACCTTGTCTTGCATGCTTTCGCCTTGCGCGCCCTTCTTCAAATAGGCCTTGCACACCCATGCACCTTCTTGTACTTTATCAATATTTTTAGGGGCCCAATAGTTTTGATCTCGAGAGAGACAATGACCATTTGGAAAATGGAGAAAGGCCATAAGATGGTTAGAGTGATATAATGATAGAAACACTAGTGGAAGAGGGTGGGGTAAGGGGACATGTGAGTTCCATGCATTTTTTGAAGGAATATTAATTTTTCTCTACGATGTACCATACGGGGTGTAATTTCCTATAAAATTAGTGTAGAGATTTTAGTAGAAGAGGTAGATTAGGAATATGCAAAAATATTTGAATTTGGTTGGGTTTTGGGTAGTTTTTATTTTTCCTTATTGTTTTGGGTGTGATGAGGTGGAACCACCACTCACTTTGGGTGAAACAACCCACTTGTTTACACTAATAACTATGTAACCACCACATAAGGGGTAGGAACACCACTAAAGGTTACATTTCTAATATTTTCAATGTATAACCATCATGGTAGGGTAGAACCACCTTGTGAGTTACACATTTGTGAGTTCAAACATCTAACCTCCGGGATAGGGATGAATCCACCAATGGTGAAAGTCTGCAAATACCACTTACAGAAGTGGAGTTTGCATGCCAAGTAATTGAAAAATTATTTTTTTGTTGGAAGTATTTTAGGTTTTTAATAGATTATAATGTCCATTTAACAGCTTTTTACAATGTGAATATGTTAGCTAGATAAGATATAGATAATTATATTGGCTACATGCTACAATAGGCTAGTTAAATCTGAAGATACTTTTCTCCTAACTAGCTCAAGACTACTAAATCTAGTTGAGACTCCTTGGTTTCTCATACAAGAAATATTTATTGAAATTTTCATACTTATTAGGACATAGAATGTAACATTTTCTAGTTTCCATTAGTCATGGGAGAGTGGACCATCAATCTCAAGGATGTGTACAGCTCACAAGTCTCATGGTTATAGGGAGAGAGGTTACAATGTCCCCTTCTACTAGGGAAAATCAAACCTTAGAGTGAGATAATTACTTTGGTGATGCCTATGTTCTGAAGGGAGTTCCAAGTAGGGTGTTAGAATTTCAATGGTCTACAATACTCACATTACAAAATTCCACGAGGTGATTATAGGTATCATGTTCTCTCGATTGATGGGGGACAAGGACATAGATCATATTCTCTAATATTTGGATCCTATTTCCAAGGATATTGAGGAGGATGGGCACATATACATCTGGGTGTAAGATATGTTATCTCATACATACATGGATTTATACAGATTAAAAAGTTAGGTAGTCAAGATTTGAGCTACCTAACATTAGTGATGAGATAGTTATATGAGAGCTTTAGGCCGTATAATAGGATAAATCTAGTGGGTACACCTAAAGATATTAGAGCACATTTTTGGAGGAACATGGCCCCAATTAGAGACACTCTTAGAGTGTATACTACACTAATAGATGTAGACATGATTATAGAGTTGTAATTAGGAATGTGAAAATATTTTCCTAGAGAAAGTGCATCATTGATGGCATATTCCCTCACAAGGTTTGACAAGGAAAATTTGGGCTACATTGAGGTACATTTGGTGAGTAGGGTCCTTTGGTAGTTTCAGCGTGCCATTGGCCATTGCACTTTGAGATGTACTACTTGCGTACCATGGTGCATGTGAATAATATGAAACTCTATTGGATAGGTTTTTATGGACTCCTTTAACACAAAGAGTCCTTATTATTCCCACTCTAGGAGGAACAACATCAACATGTAACCGGAAGAGATGAGGGCTAGGATTAACACCACCATCACTACTACCTCTAGGGTAGCCACCACTAGGTCAAAAACTAGTGGTAGTGGGGCATGGTTGGGGAAAATATTTATACAAATTGTGCACTGGATGATCACGGTGCGGGGTGGGATAGATCAAGAGCTAGGTTTCTCTCAGAGAGGAGGGGAGGAGGATAATTATTACAAGCCTTTCAATGCTAGGTTATACATAGAGTGGTAGGAAGGAATCCAAGTAGGATCTCTTTTATTTGTTTTTATTCACACTTCTACTTTTATTTAGACTACTACTATTAATATTAATGTCAATGGATTTCTATATCCGGTGGTTAGTTGTTTTTTTAAGACATTTTATCACCGTATGTTTGTGTGTGTATGTAGAGACTACCAAAGAGTGGTGGAAACTAATATGGGATACCATAGTTGACCTATTTTCCCTTGATTTTGAGAAGTCCCTTGATGAGATATAGGTAGATCCTAGGCTTATTTGAAGAACTAAGAGAAATAAAAATAACCTCATCATTATCTATCATGGGGCACAAATCTTGGCTGCTAAGAGGGACAAGATCATAACATTGGAGGATGAGGTTTTTACTTAATGAGAGGTGTATAATACATGGTCGAATGGGCATGGAGTCTCTTCAAGCAAGAGGACACAAAATCAGATGATTTCATAGCCTCAATAGAGTGGGTATAACCATAGGAATAGGTTTAGGAGTGAGGAAAAACCTTTCCTTCATTCTTTTAATCCATGTAACTAGTAAGATATGAAGGATTATCACCAAAAATGGGAAATGTGAGGAAGATCCCAAGCGATGAGATGCACCAATGTATTTTACTCAAAGATATGGATGTAGGGAAGTGTGTTGTGAAAAATACTCTAGTGACATACAAAAACTAAGATCCTTATGTCGAATAAGGTTCACTAGGGAACAAAGGAAGTACAACACTATAAAATCAATAATCAAGGATATATTATGGAGATAATATGAATAATGGTAATGATTCAACATAATAGTAAGTGATACAACTGATAGTAACATAAGGGTTAGGAAACATCACATAGATAAGGTAGAATAAATCTCAACTTTAAACAAAATTTTCACGTATAAACATGGTGAGGTGAGACAACACATAATACAAAATGATAAACACAAAGAGAAATGTAAAACATGACACTAAACATAGTACCATTTGAGGTGAATGGTGTTGATTTATTTTCCAAACTCCTCACCTTCAAGTGTACGGATATGAAAAACCCCATTACTAAATTCCTCAATGACTAAGTAGGTCCATAACCAGTTGGGCATGGAATTTCATCCTCGCTAGTATTTCTTATCTATATAATTATCTTATAAAAGCAAAAATCACCAACCTAAATAGGAAACTCGTGGATGTTCTTTATTATATATTCGAGCCATATGGGAGGCATACACTTCATGATGTTGCATAACTTTTATCATCTTAACTTCCTATAGAATCTAGGCATGCTTCTCTATATTTATATTCATCTAGGAGAACATAGAGAGAGAATCATAGGATAGGAATCCAAACCTCCAATAGAAGGATAACATTAGCTATGAAGAATAGTGAAAAGGGGTGGTACCTATAAATATGTGTATACTAATTTGTTAAACCCATAATATAATATATAGTTGAAGATTCCAATCCCTCTTTTTAGGTTGATTGTTTTAAGAAAATTAGACTTTAAGGTTTTGTTTGTCGCAGTTTATTCGTTATCCCGAGGTTAGTAAATAAATGTAGTTTTGTGTGAGATAAATTTTTTTACACAATTCCCACATCTTCACATTCTAGAAGGATCTCCTATTGTTGTAGATAATAACCCATGGGAATCAAAACATGTAAATAATTTTATTTAAGATGAAATTTTCTATGACTAAAAGCTGGTGATAGTGGTTAGAGGTATTTCATTTTCCTATTTTGTGAAATAATCACTTATAGTAATGATAAAATTATCCATATATAGAGGCAAGGGTCAATTTTTCAATCAGGTCTAGGGACCATGTGAAAAAGGTCCATGGTGTAACAATGGGTTGTCATTCTTGTGCCAAAATATGTATAATGTGCGTGAATTCTTGACATTTGGGACATTTTCAAACATACTCAATTGCATCATTTTTTAGGGTGGGCCAAGAATATCTCATCCTATAAAGTTTTTGGGATTTTTATACTCACCAAAGTGACCACCACAATCCTCGTCATGTCATTAGAATAATATTTATTTAGATTCCTCCTCATTTACACAATGAAGGAACATGTCATCAAAGGCTCTCATATACAAAATTGTATCTAAAATTACATATTTTGTAGCAAGGACATAGAGGTGTTTCTTCTATTGAGAATTGGAATTTTCTAGGTAGGTGATCTAAATGAGGTAGATTACTATATCCATGTACCAAGGAGAAGACACAATGTTAGGCTTATCTATGTAAGAAATCAACTCATTGGGAAGCGCAACATATATTATTTCTCTTGACTCTAATTGGTTTTCAACTAGCCAATCAACACATTTGACCCTTGACCAATTTTTGGTTAACATAAGTCAACCAAAATTCATTGAGGAGTGTGATCATATGGACGTATCTCTTAGAGAGTGATGGTTGTATTAAAAATGTGTGAAGCCCTAGGATTAGATGATCATCATAGTTTCGTAATTTAACATATAATGTCATAGGATTTTTGTAGATAACACTATGGTGAGACATTTATTTTCAACCTAAGAATATCAATTTCATATTCCAAGAGAACAATACTAGTAAAATACATGGCCCATTATCTACCATCATCTTTATCTTGGTAAGCATGTAGGCCAATGAAACATCAGTCATGTGTAGATATATAATTATTGGTCTATCATATCATGAATCCATGAGATTGGGATGAGATAATAGGAATAACTTGACAAATTAAAAAGCTTCTTGCCACTCTTGAGTCCATTTAATGGCATTATATTTCTTTAACATGATTGTTTATTAGGTTAACCACATAGGTAATATCTGAAATGAATCTATGTATAACCCTAATTTTCCAAGGAATGATTAGATTCCTAATTCAGTAGTTGGTATTACCATCTATAGAATAACACAATTTTTGGTAGAATAAACATCAATACCCCATTTGGATATGATATATCATAGGAGATTTCCTCATGTCACTCACGAACACAAAATTTAATTG
This sequence comes from Taxus wallichiana var. yunnanensis, assembly GCA_018340775.1. NCBI lineage: Eukaryota > Viridiplantae > Streptophyta > Pinopsida > Cupressales > Taxaceae > Taxus > Taxus wallichiana. The sequence goes on from CM031236.1 coordinate 313,972,557, forward strand.
GTTTAGGATGATACCATATTTGATGAGTTGTGTGAGAATGATACGTAAATATCCTATATGATCTCCTCCTTTTCTAGCCTTAGCCATCAACATAGAACTCAAATTTTTTTAGATCAAGTCATGAAATATACGAGTCATTTTTTTGATAGGTTCCCTCTGCATTCTTGAGGCCAAAGAGCATGAATTTGTAATAGAAGGTTTCCTAAGGGGTGTAAAATGAGGTTTTGTTATGATCTTCTTCAAAAATACAGATATAATTATAACTTGAGAAATCATCCATGAGTGAAAGGATATCATATATGGATATCTCTTCAAAAATCATGTCAATAGATGGTAATGGAAAATCATCTTTGGGACATGTTTTATTAATATCATGGAAATCAATGCAAATTCAAATCTTTCCATATTTTTTCAAGATTGGCACAATTTGGTATAACCAATTTGTGTAATCTACCATTCTAATGAAACCAAATTTGAGGAATTTTTTTATGTCCTCTTTCACCAAATAGTGATATTTTGGGTTTCATTGGTTGTAGATTTTTTATCATCTTGTCTTCCAGTTTTGTGACTAGGTTGTGTACAATAACATCTGTATGGATAATGATCAAAGGAGAAAGAAAATTATTTGGATAATTTAGTGATCAGGTTCTTATGGTCTTCAAATTATTTTGGAAATAGTGAATATATGAGTTTTAAGATCCTTATCTCTTCCTTCATTCCTATGTTTATTTTGATAACATATTTGATGAGAGAAGCGTTACCTTCTTAATAATCGGGTGGTCCTAGAGGGAGGTCCAAAACTTCCTCTTCATTTTTTTCAAACATTAAGGTTTTAAAAACTAAATCATAATATTTAATTTTTATTAAAAATCATAGTATTCTCTTCCTAGGGAGGAGGAAGGATAAAAAGTCATGGAAAAACCCCTTTTATGATGTGAAGGTGGAATGTTTTTGTAAGCTCTAGATACTCTAGAATGACTTCATCATTATTAGTTATGTCATGATTCATTAACTTCATGTCATCTATATGGACAATAATTTCCTTGAATTTGGGTCCTTTCTTAACGAGAGGACCTCATCTTAGTGACAAAACAAAGTCAACTTCAATAATCTCGTGGAAAGGAAAAAAATACATGAAGGAGTGACAATAACATTAGCTACTTGGTTTTGGATCCTAGGAATATACTAATTAGATATGAAATCAAAATAATGAACCAAACCCTAAGTGGTGTTCTTATATAGCTATAAGTGTTTAAATTTCATTTGATTGACTTCAAGCACTTGATTATTAATAAGTAGTGAATTTATAAAGATTAAAATTATTTGATGTAGATTCTACGAGCTAGAAGAATACATGTTAACAAGGATTCACATTCGGATGCATTATTTGTGCATTCGAAATCTACAAGAAAACCAAAAGATAATTTTCTCCTTCTAGGAAAAATTAAGAGCATACTTGACCTTGTCCCTGCAACATATATGGATACATAATAATACATGGTCCATAAGTTTCCTTTGGGGAGAGGATTGTAGGAGAAAGTCGATAGAGGTAATTATTTATCACTAATCTTGAACCTATTCACATTGATACCATATACAAATAAGGTTGTTTATTGTTATTTTTATAAAAGAGGAAATGGTACGTGGAAGACTCTTTTAGGTTGAATGAAATTACAATATGTGAATGATTTTTAGGATGTAAATAAACTACTCTATGATATTCAAGGATTTTTTTTTTTAGAGCTTTTAGTTGACAAAGAAATTTCCTTTCCTACTTTATAATCCTCCTTTACATTTTTCTTGCATGGAAAGGATCAAGAGCTAAGAGAGTGGGTTTAGTTTCAACATCAACCTTTGTAGTCTTTATTTTACCCTTTTTGAAGGACGTAACATTTGTGAATCATTTGTAGGTAACTTATGATGAACACGATTTCTTGAAAACCTTCTAATATTGGCTTGAACTATATTGAACAAGTTCATGCCTCTTTTAAAAATGAGAACCTTTCCCAAATCCAAAATTAAATTTATTCAAAAATACTTGAAGGAATATCCTTCATTTGGTGGATTCGTTGTCATCCTAAGATCATGTTTTAGTTAGTTTCTTATTATAGGACATAAAATTTAGTGAGGCTTATTTAAAGACTGAGAGTTATAGAGAGGATAATGGTATGAATGATGTATCCCTAAGACTATCATACCCATGAAGAGTGTTTCAATTTGATGAGTAATTGGTTTCACCATATCCAAGTGTCTTTAAAATGGAAAAGGGGATAATGTTGAAATCTACCCCACATTCCACCATAGCTCACTTTACCAAATTTTCACATATCCAAATCTACAAATGGAGAGAGGGGTTTCATCTTCTAGAAATTTTTGCATCCTCGGGTAGTTTGCACAATTTGAATAATTAGAGAGTGCCTCTTATTGTGGCACCCGAGGAACATATCCATGTTGATGTGGCTAACTTTGTACTTTTAATGGGGGTGTGATGTAAGCTAAATGCCATAGTTCCATGGCATCTAAAAGTGAAAGTCTTTGGGATGGAGAATTCTTCACAAGGTAAAAAAATAAATATGGGAAAATGACTTAGAAAGGTCAATAATGATGTCATAACTCCCAACTATTTGGGGATTTCATTATTTTACACTTTTGATGGGTCCTTTAGAGGATCATTGGGATTTTGATATTCCATTTTTTTGTAATTAAATTGGTTTCTTTTTCACTTTATAATTAAATGAAACCACTCATGTGTGGTTGTCTTAGTGTTCCTAAACAGGAGGAAATGTTAAGATTAGCTATATTGGAAGTTAAGTCTTAAACATCATGATTTATGGTGAGGGTTATTTTTTTAGTATGGTGGAGGTGGTTATCTTTGATGTTATTGTGTGTTATTTGGTTGCATGTTATTTGGAAGGGAATTATACTAATGGTTTAGGAAAAGGTTTTGATAAATTCCCAGTGGGTATTTTGGAGTATAATAGGACCTAAATAAGACATCGATTGACCATTAAGGTTTGTTTCCCTCATAAATTATTCATTAGAGGCCTATATTTGGTTTTATAGATAGGCATTGGATAAAATTGTTATATTCCCTATAGGTGGTTGTATCATGAACCTTAACCCTATAAATTAGATAGAATAAGTTGATATTAAAGTTTTATGGATGATGATTTTATTGATCTAAAGAATGATGGAAATCGTTGAAGCTATTAGGGTATCCATGATCAGAATGAAATTTGTTATTTTGATATAAACCATGCCAGTTCTTATTCTAAATTTGTGGTTGTGGTTTCTTTTGATTTAGGTTGTAATTAGAATAAATTTATAGTACACTAATTTATATTGGCATGAATGTTACTATTGTGGTTGTTATTGTTGGTGTTGGGTTGATTTGACATATTATTAGGAAATTTGGTATTTTTAGTTAGTCTCAGTAACAATTTTTTTGTGATGTTACAATTTAGGTTGAGTACTTGACCTGGACATTATAAGAAGCTTGCGTATTACTATTATTTCTTTGATACCCCTAGAGTTTTGGTTAGGAAAACAAGTCATCCATTTAAACCATAGGTCCTACAAATGCTATTTATTACTACCTTGTCAATCATTTACGTGCTCTATAAAGATTCTTCATAAGAATTATATGGGAGCTTTTTCACATCTTTCCTAGTTTCTCTATTGAGGATGTGGAGGAAAAGGTCCCATAGATCTTGTTGATCCATGTTTGGTACATTGGAAAAGCAATACATCACTTAACTCCATCTCGTGATGAAATATGTGGTGTAATCATTGGGTTCTTACTTGATGTGGAGAAACTCCTTAATATTTTTATTTACAAGATTTTTCATATCGAAATCATTGATGAATTTAGTTGTAGGCTTCTTGAACAAGTTTATGGATTCTTTAGGAAAATGGTAATACCAATAAAGTGTTATACATTCATTGGTCAAGAGGCCCCCCTTGGATAATCATCACTATATTTCCACCGAGTCTTGACTAGAAGAATGAATGTCTTCACCAATCAGCCTCATAGACCACCCTAAACCTAGTCTCTCCATATCGGTCATCTCACTTGACCCTGCTCAACTTTTAGTCCTTTATCCTTAACATTATTCCTTTTAACTCTTTTCCTTAAATTGATAACCTGGCTTCCCCTATGAAAATTATTGTACCATTTTCATTTTCCTTTCAGTCATAAGAATGACTCAACTTTCTCCATTTCATGCCTAATGCATATTTTCAGAACAATCTACCCTTATCCATGCTCCTTCACTATTTCTTGATGATGAATTTTATTGCTTTCAACATGGACTTTTAGGCCCAAATGTTTAGTTTCAATCAATGCAACATTTGGATACCTTTCTAACACTTACACAGACCCAAATTACCTCATTACACATTTTCTTAGTCCACTTGATCACCTAGACATCTAATAAATCTTGTGTAATTTGACACCTTATTCACTATTCTTCATGATCTTAGATCCAGTTACTCTTAGCATTGTATGAAATTCTAAATTAAGAGAATTCATTCATAAAAAAAATAACCCCCTACTTAAGAACATAAATACACAAATGTAGGTCTTCCCTGAGTAAATACACAACTTCTGAGAATGCTGATAACATCATACAAAGATTTTACATCCATAATAGATTTTCCATTTTGAAGCCCTTATGGAAATTACTAAGATGAACCTTTAGATTCATGGCATGTTGAGCTTTGAATGAGCACACTTTTCATGAATATATGAAAACAAAACCTCAAAATACCTTTAATGACATTCATAGACATAGAGATTCATAGATTTCAAGGTTTGACCCAAACCACTTCATCACAAGCATTAGGAATAAGACTCAAGTACTGAATTATGACATACCTTTATGAAGCCTTAGTAGTGCCATAGTTTTAATATATTTTCAAGAAAGGTTCACCACTTTGTACATGATGTAATAACCTCTTTGATACATTATAGTCCTTAGAAAACATGTAGCTTACATCAACAAACTTCTTGATTTTCTTAAAAATGCTTGATAATTTTACTTCTTCATACATTTATCCATCTTGGCCTTCTAGAGAGAAAAATCATACCACCATACTGATTTTCATGACTCAAGTTCATCTATAGGTTCAAACTATTATTTTTACCTTCATTCATTTCATGGCACAAATTTCCTTCATAGACGACATTTGGAGAAACAAAACTATGAATAGTGATACATGTTGTATCATATTATCACATCATGTACTTCTCACTCGTTCTCATACCAATCTCAAGGAATATCCTTGACATGCATACCTCTGTCAAACTTACATACCCTGAAACTCAGTCTTCATGCCTTCACAATGAGTGAGCACACTTGTTATTTCTTACAAAATACTTGTCCTAGTCACTATGCACCTTATCATTTGAGCCTTTGTAGTATTGTGAGCCATCAAGCTAACCTTTGTACCTCTCCTAAAGCTACATCACAGACCCACCATGCTTCTAATAGTATTTCAACATCATATACTTTCAGAGCACTTGTTACAAACTTTTATGACTTATAGATCCATCATACTGATTGATACATTGAGACTATATCCACATACCAAAGAGTACACTCTTGAACACTCAGAGACACAAATGTCACTTACACACAAAATTTTCTTCTTGTTTGGGCTTAATCAACCAGAAAACATATCCTTTTCTCATATCAAGTCATCATACCATGACATCTACTCTTTCAATAGACTTTGATAATACCCTAAACGTTTGCAATATGAACAACTAGTAAAGGCTAACACCGTAATAGCCTAGAGCCAAGCTCAAGCTTAAGAATTAAACATCATAATCAAAGATTAAAAGCATGCATAAATGGAAACTAAATGAAATCAAATATTTAATCTACAAGCATCCTTACTATGTGAGATGATTACTAATTAACATAGACCTAATTAGATCTAAGGGAAATCAAATTATGGTTGTTACTCCACAAATGGTGAGAGGATATCTCTAACAATGGCTACAAGGCCATATTAGATATCCCTCTACTAACCAACATGAAGATTGGATGTAAATATTGAGAAAGATAATCCAAGAAGGAAGTAAGGCTCTTAATCATATTTGTTATATGATATACTAATCAAAGTATGGTGTAAAGTTTGAAGGTAGGTGCTTAGTCCTTTTTATAGTTTTCTATTTGAGGAAAACTTGCATCTTGGTGCATGTGGGACTAAAAAGGATAAAGTAGATTAAGGCTTGTTAATCATGATTAGTGAATTAACAAGTGATTAACATGTGAGGAGCCTTAATTAACCACTTAGGGTCAATTAAGAGGCTATGATAAGCTTTTGAAGCCTTTTGAGATGTCTTGGAGGGAAAAGGGGTGATTTTGAATGGTTGGAGAGGGGTTTGAGCCAATAATAGGGTTTATTAATCAAAACAATGGTAAATAGGCTTAATTAGCTAATAATCACTAATTACTTTTCAGAAGAGGATTATGACTTGCAATGTGTTGTAAATTGGCATCCAAAATGTGAAAGAGGTCAAGTAATCAACAAAGTGCCGTTAATTAACCAAAATAGATGGAAACATTAGTTAATTAGTGGAAATTACTAATTATAATGGAAATTTTAAGAATGAGGGTAATTAGTGTGCTTTGAGCAATAAGTGATGTCATACCGCAAAAGAATAATTTAGGTGTCTACATTTGCCCCTATTTGAGTTGAGGTGAAGTAAGTGATGTCACTTCAAACATAGTAGAAAAGTATATTTTGAAGAATAATTAGTAGAATGAAGTATGACCCCTCAAGTTTCGATGAGGTGATAGAATAATTCAATCGACGATCAAATATATGATCGAAACGGATATAAGAAAAAGATGTGGATAAAAATGATTCTTTTATTGCCCTAGGTGTTTGGAAGAAAGATGAATAGTGATAAGACCGATAGTGAAGAATATAGGAATAGCTCTTGTGCATCCAATCTTTCAATAAGAATTTTTTTTTAGCATGTTTCTATGATCTAAATTATTGGCCCTTATTAAAATAAACAAAAGTGTAAAATTTTGGAACATAATGATTAAGTGGTCTGGCCAACCCTTAATGTATATGGGTCCATCACTAATATATAGGTTAATATTTAATAATATGAAATATTTCTATTTCTATTATTAAATATACTAACCTAGGTATATACTTTAGGTTAAATATTTAATATCATGAAATGATTATATTTCTAATATTAAATATTATAAACCTAGGTGTATGTGTCAACCATTTTAGGTTGAAAAGGTGGGTTAGGAGACATATTCGATCACCTTATATAAAAAGTACTTTAGGTCCTCATTTGATATATTAGGATCAAAGGTGTGTAAATCAAGTGATTTTTTTACCCTTGGTAAATAGGGTTTCAAAGGAGGAGGTGATCTTACTGGATGTAAAATAAGTTCTCTGAAGTAAAATGTTATTTTCAAATTGGTTTTTACCCTATTGGGGTTTTCCACTATAAATATTGTGTCACTTGTGTTATTTATTTCCTGTAAGTATTTCTTTATTTACTTATGTTATGATGTAATCTTTATTTAAATATTTATTGTAACATTATGTAATATGTAAGTTGATTAAATCCATATTTATTAGAATCCTCAAATTCTAACATGGTAACAGAATGAGGTAAATTAAATAAATTAAGATCAAATGTTTTGTATTTTATTTATTTAATTTGTACTGAGTTTTTTCAACCAACCCGAAAGGGTATTTAAACTATCTGGTCCCTTCTTTTTTTTCTCCAATTTATTTTAGCATTACATTTGTGCAATTAAACTCTCGGTAAATTTTTTTGGGTTTTTCAATTTTAAATCCATAATTTTTTAGGGGGAGAATGTAATATGATATGATTCTTAATTTCATTTACATTTTATAAATTATATATAATTAATATTTTTTGGAGATTGATGTGTGCACAGGTGAAAGGGGCTTCAAATATTTACCTGCGTGAAAGTCACATACAAAAAAAGAAAGGATTTATTACTATATGAAATAATTTTCATGTTTTCTATAATTTCAAATGTTTGCAGGTTAAATATTTTGGAAGGTAAATTCATACCCATGTTCTTTGGTCCCCTCTAAAAGAATTTGATTTGAAAAACTATAGTTTATAGTTAATCTATAACTATATCCTATATAATTTGAAAACTATATTATTATTTTTAAATAAAAATATATATAATATAGAATAAGGTTTATATAATAATTTATATAAACATCATATTAAAATTTATATAGTTTTGAAAAAAACTATATATTAAAAGCCTTAAACCATATTAAAATTACATGGGATTGAGGGAAGAGTCAACAGACCATATTCTAAGCCTAAGTTTAAATCATATTTAAACTTAACTTATAAATCTAGGTATATATAGTTTTTTAAAAAAAAAAAAAAAACCTAAGTTTGAATCATATTTTATATATATGGTTATTTTAAACCACTTAAAATATAAATTTTATTAGATTTGGTTTATATATGTTTTAAAAAAAAACCAAAGTGCTTACTTTTTTTTTAGTAAGGGGGCCATGTTTATTTCTTGGCCATGAAGGGATTACTTTTTAAATCTTAATACTTATTAAATAAAACCTAACATGTGTCCTAACCATTTATATTATCCATGTAAGGGGGTGACCCTATTCATTTAGATCTTATAGTTTATAAAAACTATATAAATAAACCTATTTAAAGGTTTTCTTTTATATAAGAGTGGGAGTGGAGAATAAAATGAGATAATATCTCAAGTATAAATGTGGAACTCTCAAGTATAAATGGAGAATTAAAAAAATGGGGCTAGTTTATTGGTGGCCCACGTGAAGTGTGGTAAATATTTATTAAAATATTGGTAGTTATAGCCACATAAAAGTTTTAAAGTTTTTAGCTTCATAGGAATTATATAAAATATTTTACAATATTTTCATACTTTTAAATGTGTGTGGGGTAAAATTAAGAGTAAATGAAAGGAGGAGACAAGGTTCATGAAAATAGGGATTTCAATTTATTTCATTGGTCGGGTGAAATTACTTGTCCCCTCTATAAAATATGCAGGTTAATCTATACTCTCATAAATCTACTTGCACTTGGTAAAATTCTTTTAACCTGGTCTATGTCCTTTAAACCCCTTTAATAAGGGTTATGTTTTTTTAATAAAAATAATATACTATAGTTTATAATTTTTATGAACTATATGTTGTTTTTTATTTTCATTCTATAAATTATATATTTTTTATAAAAAATGTATATATTTTTACATTATAAATTATAATAGGTTATTATAATGTGTTAAAATATAACCTCCTAATATTATATACAAAAAAAAAATTCTAGAATTTCACATTCTAGAAATATACAAAGTTTTGGCTTCATTAAATTGATGGTCAAATGACCTTTCATGGTAGACCAAACATAAGATAATATGACGATCATTTAGACGTCAAATTTAAGCTCGTAGGTTCAAGGAAACTTTAACTGTGTTAAAATTGATGGTCAAATGACCATCATGATAGACCAAAAAATAAGCCATTATGACGGTCATTTAGACGTCAAATTTAAGTTGGCGATTTTTGTCTACATTAATTTTTTTCAGAAATTTGAAGTTGTTATGCATTCTTAGGGTCTCTTCTTCACTTCTATATGGTCGGAAATATTTTTATATAAATATGGGGTATAATGCAAAGCCCTTTATAATGCGGGTTATTATTTTGATCATGGGAGGTTAATTAGTATGCATTATAATGACAAAATTAGTTATGATCAAATAGTTTCTTTAGATCTATAAAATTTAGATCTGATTCTATTAAAAGTGTTTTTTTATCGATAAATATGTATCTAAATCTATGGTACATTGTATATTATAATGGGGTGTGTTTTATAGGTTTAGGAAAATAATGACATCTAACTATTTCTGTCTTGACAAAACCTAGATCCTGAATGAAACCAACTACAACATTTGGGTCAAAATAGAATTTATGGCGAGGAAACTCTAGACGATTGTTTCTGGATTTGAGGTTTCTCCCACCGGTCATCAAGAAACTATAGATAACATGAATGCATTCTTACAATGAATGTAAGATGCTCTTTCTATGCAATGTGAATGATGAGTACCTTCTACACATTGGTAATATCGAACATCCGAAAGAGGTATGGACACAACTAGAATCCATGCATGAAGGATACTTGGTATATCAAGGATAGTAATGAGAGTATAATAGTTGAAGGAATTCAAAGAAATGATCTATATATTTTTGATGATTTTCTTTACATCTTGTTTTATATCTTGAGTTTGAATAATTCAAAACTATGGCATGAAAGGTTAGGACATGTTAATTATCGAAGCTTATATGAAATGTATAGATATAGTCTAGTGAAAGGTTTACATGTGTTATCTTCTTCTTTTGAAGTTACTTCATTAAATGCTTATAAATGATGGTTTTGATTCTGATTTAGTAAATGGTCATGATGATGTTTGATGTTATAGATGTTTCTGAAACTCTTATCTTCCTAGATAATAAATTAAATTGGGCTCAATCTATGTTAGAAAACTCAAATCCTATTAACCTTAGGAAAATGACCAGAAGCCATCATATGTACCATGCATTAATTACCTTGTATGAACTTGAGTCGTGAAGTATTATAGGGTCTAGGTGGATATACAAAGTAAAATATAATGGTGATGGTAGTATTAAAAAATATAAAGCTAGACTTATTGCTAGAGGTTTCACTTAGAAACTTGGTATTGATTATGTTGAGACATTTCTGTAGCTAAAATGAGTACTATTAGGGCCTTATTTGTAATTTCCGCTCAATTTGGGTGGAAAATCACCAAATGGATAAGAAAAATAATTTTTTGAATTGTGATTTAAAAGAAGAACTTTACATGTTTCAACCTAAAGGATTTGAAAAAACTAGTAAAGAAAACTATGTAAATTGAGAAATTCTTGTATGGTTTAAAACAAGCTCTTAGAGCTTGATATGTGAAAATTGTTTCATTCTTTAAACTATTAGGTTTTGTTAATTGTTCTTCTAATAATGATATATTCATTAAGCAATAAGGCTCGCATATTATCATTATATGTATATATGTTGATGATTTTCTTATGTCTGGTGATAATTTTGATTTAATTCATATGATTAAAGAGAAATTGAAGTAGTACTTTGAAATGAATGAGTTAGGTCTCTCACATCATGTTATTTGTATGATTGTATTTCATTCTATTGTTATTTTTCAAAACACAATATGCAACCATTGTATTGAAATTTTTCTTATGATTGATTGTAAACCATTTTCTACTTCAATGGAAGTTGGAATAAATATTGATCATAAATCTACATATGAAAAAGGTTGATCCTATTTTATATACGTTGTTAGTTGATAGTTTGATTTATCTAACTATAACTAGATCAGATATTTCCTATACAAAAGGAATTACTTCAAGGTTTATGTAGGAACCTTTTTAGAGATCATTGGAATCTTGTAAAAATAATTTTTAGATATTTGAAAGGAACAATCAATTATGGGTTGCATTATAATAAGAATGAAAATGTTATCTTATATAGATTTTATGATTCTAACCATATTGATGTTGTGTTATAAAATATACTGGATATGTGTTCAAGTTTTTGGTGTAGGAACCATTACTTGGAACAACAAATATAATCAATAGTCTCCATTTTTTCTACTGAGGTAGAGAAGTACAATGGAAGAAGTAAAGAAGTCATGTGGCTGCAATGGTTGTTGGTAGAGATACACATGGAAGCTAAAGGAAGTATTTATCTTCTATGTGGTGGTCAGAGTTGTATTACTCTTGATTAAGAATCTAGTTCAACATCAGAGGACAAAGAACATTGAGATACATATATGCTTCACCCGTGAGAAGGTGCAAAGTGATGAGATAAATCTCAAGTTCATGTTGACTGAAGAGCATGTTGTTGACATCTTCACAAAGTCCCTGAGTGTTGTAAAGTTTTGTCACTTTCGTGAAAAGTTTGGATTGTCAAAGTTTCCATTGAGGGAGTGTGCATGACAATGTCACCTCCTAATGGATGGAACTTAAAAACTTTTGTAAAAAAAGTAAACCTTTGGGCATGTATACCTCCTCGAATTTTTTTTAGAAAGAAGTGTAGAAAGATCTTAAAGGTGGTCTTTAGTAAACTCTTTAGTGCTATTGAGTTTACTGGTAAACATCTAGTACAAGCATATTGTTAAGGAGGTCCTTGGTTGTAAAAGACTCCTATATGCTTGGGTTCAATAACCTTTTATGAGAACCTGTGAGAACATGTAAAACTCACAAATCATACTTAGCCACTGATCATGGGATGATCTTTGGGATTCCAAATCCTTTTATACCAAAAGGTAAATTGAGTATGATGAAGGTGTTATAATTCCTTCAACCGATATGCTAGCCTAAAACCTTTATGGTTTAAGGATTGTAAATCTTGTAGTGTACCACGGGCAGGTAATCTATTGGCATATGTTATGTTATCCCACTTAACATTAAGGGGGAGTGTTGGAACATAATGATTAAGTGGTCTAGCCAACCCTTAATATATATGGGTCCATCACTAATATATAGGTTAATATTTAATAATATGAAATATTTATATTTCTATTATTAAATATGCTAACCTAGGTATATACTTTAAGTTAAATATTTAATATCATGAAATGATTATATTTCTAATATTAAATATTATAAACCTAGGTATGTGTCAACCATTTTAGGTTGAAAAGGTGGGTGAGGACCCGATCACCTTATATAAAAAGGACTTTAAGTCCTCATTTGATATATATGGGAAATATATTCAGGAAATATATCAAAGGTATGAAAATCAAGTGATTTGGTTTTACCCTTAGTAAATAGGGTTTCAAAGGAGGAGGTAATCTTACTAGATGTAAAATAAGTTCTCTGAAGTAAAAGGTTATTTTCAAAGTGGTTTTTACCCTATTGGGATTTTCCACTATAAATATTGTGTCACCTGTGTTATTTATTTCCTATAAGTATTTCTTTATTTACTTATGTTATGATGTAATATTTATTTAAATATTTATTGTAACATTATATAATATGTAAGTTGATTAAATCTGTATTTATTATAATCCTCAAATTCTAACATAAAATAACATGAAAAGCTATATTACTAACATTTTTTCATTGCTAAAAATGTGTAACTCCATGCAACATACATAATGCAATGCAATACAAGAAATTAAACTAGCTAACCTAACAGAGAAACAAGTAAAATCACATATACTCAAATAAAAAACGTTCAAGACAATTGCACCAATGTTTTTGTTATCAAGCTTTAGTTCTGAATGTTCGTGTTTTAACGACAAGGGTTAAAAATGGTGCCCCAAGAAAGGATACATGCGAGGGGAATAACGGAGGACACAAGTAGTCCCATGAAAATAATTTATGTGCTATGACACAATATCTAACAACTCATTGTTACACGGGAGTATTGACATAGCAAGAAAACTAGCTTTGTTAATGGAGGTAGATCAAAATCATCCGCGAGTCATTTGAGATAAGAACAAGTAAGAACCTAAGAAAGATATTTTTACAAAAAAATTCGATGTTTGAGGACAATACATTTAATACATGCTTCATCTGCGTGTATGCAATTGATCAATTTTCGCAAAATTTTGAATTTTCATAGATTTTTAGATATTTAATGATTTTATTAATTTTTGAATTTTTAATGATTTTACCAATTTTTTTGAAAATTTTTGGGTTTTTTAATTTTTGTATTTTAAAGTTTCCAAGAAGAAAAAGATTTATAATAATGAAAATTTCATAGGACATCACCAAATAATGTTGGAAACCAAAAATATGCCCCATGTAGTAGAAAGGGTCACCAGGAAGCAAAAACATGCCCTATCATAATGAAAACGAGCAAAAAATGATTATTTATTTAAAATAATCATCACGACGAGCTCTAGAAGAAAATATTTTCCTAGTGCATTTGATGCATTTTTGACTTGTGCACGCTGGTGTGAAGATGTGTGTGTATGTGTTGAGAGGGGTGCATTCACGTAAAGAAGGGCACAAAGGCACTACTATGCACATGTTGGTGCAAATAGGGAGTGCGCAGTGCTAAGATAAGCACATTGGCACTAACACCGATCATGAAACTTAATTTTTGAAACATTTGTGAGTGTTTTGACTTTTCCGACTAACATATTTGAATGTTTTGGGATTTTGAAACATATTTGAATGTTTTTGTGATTTTCTAGAATTTTTCCAAAGTTATGTTTAAGAAAATGAAGAAGCTTGGATGCCCCAACATTATATGGGATGTACAAGAGTAGAATGTCATGTGAATATTGAAGAATATGAAGATGAAAAGTTTACCCAGCATTAGATGGGAATATATAAAGGAAAACTCTTCACACACGTAAGTAGGGTCAAATCCCATACCGATAGGTTCAACTTAGTGATGAACTCAAGTCAAAGACGTCTTAGGAAGGAGAAAACTGTCTCTGACTTAAGTTGGCCAGAAACACATGCCAAAAAGAATTAGGAGATTGTTTTATTGAAATAAAGACAAAGTTTCCCTCAAACATAGTAAAAGGAAATCTTATAAACGTGAATGTTCGAAGGAAGAAAAATAACATCATGAATGCCATGTAAGGACATGGAAAATGTAGCTAGAAGCCTCACGATGAAGAAGTGATTAGCCAAAGGCACAAATTGTGAGACAAGATACAGACTAAAGTAAGAGTATGAACAAGGTCTAAAAAAGACACTTGGTAACATACTAATCATGTTTTCTCATAGAGATCCAGTGTGTGCATGTGGAAATTAATTACCTATTGGAGGGAAGATTTGATAGAAAACAAGTGAAGACACCCTATCCAATGTGTAGGGATGATTTATTTTAAAATTTGATTTGTGAATGGGTTGTAGAAGGAGATCCATACATTGCTTTGCTTCCATCTAGGCGTCCATAGCCCCGATGGAGATGCATTTGATTCTAATCATAGCATTGCTATAGTGTCAACAAGGCATCCATAGCCCCATTAGAGATTATTAGAAATTCCCCTAAGAGAGATTTATATATCAATTTTTTTTTTGCTTTTAGCTTCTTTTTTTTTTATTTGATTTTGTTTTTCTTTCTAAAAATTTATTTCAGCTCTCTTGATTTGATAAGGGGTTAAGAGCCACATATGGCTTGATGGAAGGATGCGGAAGTGATTGCAATGATGACATTGGCAAGTGTCAACAAATATGTCCAAAATTTCTTCACAACAAGTTCATTAGATGAAGATAATTATAGGATCTCTAAGAGGTCATTCATTCTTTAATTTACCAAGGTGATGAAATACCAAGGTCAAACAAATACCATAGAGATAAATGTCACAAAATGTGTGTGAATAGACTAACCAAAATATCATCGAAGGGATGACAATGGTAGATGACTTACAGAGGGATGGAAAGAAAGGGAAGAAAGAACATCCATGTGTATACAATACCTAATTGCAATGTTTGATATTTTTACCTTTGATTTCTTTATACTATTTTAATGTTTTCTCATTTTTCATATTTTTAGAAATTGGAACCAATCAATATCAATCTACATGATAATATCCAACAACAATATTCACAATTTCCTTGATAATGGATATTAATTATGTTTACGTATCAAGAGTCATATAATATCTAATTTCGATGATCGTAGTGAGCTCATACTTAACAAATGACTATGATTTATCTTGAAACATGGATTTTGTATGTGGGAATTTGAGTTCCTATCCATAGTTTTATGCACTTTATGTTATACTTGATGGTTGCATTGGTATACATTATTTAATTGAATTTGATTATGAAATTTATGATTATTTAATTTTTGGGAGCTTTGGAGCTCTTGAATTTTTTTATCTTAGCTTGATAAAGAAACTGTTTGGGTTTCCTATAAGCTAATACGTGACTTGTTTGATCCCAAGAAGTGGGAGAAGAAAGTGGATGTTTAGAATTGATGTGAGAAATGAAGTTGGGATTTCCACAATAATTGATAGAATGATAATGTGATGGATGAATAGGAAACAGTCTAATAATTGAAGAGGATGGGATACCAGGAGGTGTCCCATAGATTGAAGATGAAGGAATACTAGGATGTGGCCCAAGTATAGAAGAGGATGGGCTACCAAGAGGTGTCCCATAGATTGAAGATGAAGGACTACTAGGATGTGGCCGAAGTATAGAATATAATGGGCTACCCCAAGGTGACCTACAAATAGATGATAAAGGGCTACTAGCATGTGGACCTAGAATAAAAGGTAACGGGCTACCAAGAAGTGACCCCTAAGTAAATGATGAAGGGATTCTTAGAGGATGCGCACATATAAAAGAAGATGATGGGCTACTAGGTAGTGACCCAAGATGATATTGTGATTGAGGAATCATGATAGATAAATAATGATTGGGTAATGAGAAGATAGGTCATGGATTAATGTCAGACCAGGAATTTCATCACGCAATGAAGAATGTGAAGACAAAATAATAAGAGGAGGTTCAAGTGCGATGATCCTAGGTATTCCTTTGTTTCGTGATAAAAGGAATCAACCTCTTCCCCACAATATGTGAATGTATCGAGGTCTAAAGAGAATTATTTCTCACAACCTTCTAGAGGAATATATTCATGTACCCCTTAAATTCTCCAATCACTTCTTCATTCTGAAATGAATCAATTGGTATGGGTAGTTGTTGGTCAACCATAGGAGGTTGATTGGAAGAAATAGGTCCAACAAGTGTGGAAGATTTAGAAGATGTTTGATGAGGGGAAGGTTTGACCTTATTGTGTCCACTAAAGGAATTGGATAGTGCATCGAAAATATATCTTAACACATAATTTCTTGTGAATTTTTCTCCATGGATGCAAACATTGATCTTTAGAAGATGGATTAGGATATGGTATGATCTTGTTTAAATGGCTCAAGGGAAAAAGAGGGGTTGGATTCCAATTGATAGAATAAGTTAACTTAAGAGACGAAATAGACTTATATTTGGATGTCTCACGAGAAGGTTTAGGTGTAATTTTAATATACGGTGGCATTGGTTTTCTTAGAAGATGACATATTGGTGGGAGACAAAGAGGATTACACATCCATTCAAAGTGGATTATGATGTAGGAGTAAGCTTGAATGATTGTGACATATGCTTGCGAATTGGAAGATTGTGACGTATGTGTCGATTGAGATAATTACGAATTATGCATCGAATTAGATGATTGCAACATAGGAGTCAACTTAGATTATTACGACATAGGATTCGACTTAGATGATTGCGACGTAGGTGTTGAATTAGATGATTGATACATGGGTATCAACTTAGATGATTGTGACATAGGAGTCTACTTAGATGATTGCGACATAGGTGTCAAATCAAATGATTGTGATGTAGGGGTCAACTTAGATGTCAACCAGATCTTCAAAAGAGGAAGAGATAATTGAGGCGGAAGATAAGGAGGGTCCTATGAAGAAAGGGATGACCTTGACCCAAGAACCAAATTAGATGTTTTACTAAAATAAATTTGAGTCACACGGATCTTTAATGGAGCAAAACATCCTTTAGGTGAATGATAAGGGAGTCCTACGAATAAAGAGAGGATTTGTAATTTAGAGTTGAATTAGATGAATATCTCTTATGAGAATCTTTGGAAGATCAAGGGGAATTAGAAGAATAGTTTGGATTTGAATCCTCGAAATTGAGCGGAACCCGAATAATAGTTTAGATCAAAATAATCCAAACCATACCACCGAATATGAGATGAAGGTGGGGAATGGGAGTGATCTGAATAGGTTCTCTAACACGAAGAACCAAATGAGGATCGGTCATGATGGGAATGTCGAAACTTAGGTTCCCTATTTTCATAAATATGAGGAGCCATGTGATAATCAGTCATGGTTGGCATTATTGAGTAAAAATTCCTAGACCTATATGGTGATTGAACTCTTTCACGGTGAATAAATTTCTATGTCAATTTGAGTAGCAGATACTTGCAACCAACTAGATATTTTACAAATATGGGTCCTAGGATAAACCAAGCAGCGTAACGACATCAAATCATCACAAAGAATGTCAAATAATAAATGGTAATGAATCCAAAGGATCAATATGAACCAAGGACACCAAATAATAAAAATCCAAAAACTAACAAGGTTCTATATAACAAGAAGTATCTAGGACGAGACAATTAAGACAAGACTCAAATCCAATCACAAGAATATTTTACTCCCTTAGGTCAAGTTTAAAATAAAAAGACCTAAATACTAAGAAATTTTTGACACGATCTCCTAACAAGGTATACTAAAACCAATTTTAGACATAAACAAAGTCCAAGTCTTTAAAAATGGAAGTTACAAATGCGAGCAGCATAACAACACTATTTGGACACATCAATCAATATTTGTAAGAAAAGAAAGATTTTAGTATCAAAATGATGTTATCATGATGTGAACAACATAACGTCAACACTCTCAAAAACTCAAGGCAATGTTGGGATCAAAAACTAAGCCTAAGTATATCAAGAAGTTGTTATGTATGCGAGCAGTGTAACAATACAATTTAGAGACTTAGACAAAGTTTCACAATGGAAACAAGATGTAAGTATCACAATTGTATGGTTATAATGTGGGTAGTGTAATAACTCAAAGGAATTCAATGATGAGACAACCTAGCTACAATATGAAATCTTGATTATGGGTATTGAGACAATGGCTACCAAGATATAAAGACATACCAACACACTTTCAACATTTACCATCCAGTCTCAAGAAAGGACAAATGTAAACAAGTGAAAAAGTGGCAAACAAAATCAATCAATAGCACTACGTAGACATGTTTTCTTTTGTCCCAAATGGGAAAAAATAAAACAAAGGTTTAAACTAAGTGGTGATGATAAATACTTGGCATAACTTTGGGAAGTTTCACCTTGTCTTAGGACAAGTGAAAAACTAGGACAAAGTAACACTTTGTAAGTCTCATGATGAAGTAACACATGGTTCCAACTTTAGTGGAATCTCCCCTTGTTTGAATAACAAGGTTTCGACTCTAAAAAATTATTCACATTGTGAGATCTCCTTAAAAAATGATGTATAAGTCAAATTGGCTCTAAGACACAAGCTACCTATTAGTTCACTCTCTAGGTGTCACAAACTATATCTGTGAGTGCGGTTTGCTAAGAAAGTCACACTGATTAAATATTGTAGTATCCTAACTTTACTTTACCCCCTTAAATACTATGAGCAATGAATGCGTTCAGTTTTATTTTCACTGGGGTCACATGAAGATAATTTTTACTCTAATCTCTCTAAGGCATACTAATCAATTGGGTAGTGGAGCACTTTCCCATTTCGTTCACAAGGTTCCCTCTTACATGAACTACTTTGGGGTTCCTAGGAGCATCCCTCTTATTATCTTAAGGCTTATGCCAAAGGGAATTCCTCCTAGTTCAAGTGGACGAGCCGTAGCTCTTAATTGAAACCTGCATATACAATGTTTTGCAAAGTGGTGTGTTTTCTTATCTTTTGGATTAAGTAATTTGGTTTGAACCACCTTTGGAAACCTACAACACACGTGTAATTAGAGTTTTGTTTAGATTCTCCTTTCTTTGGCAATCATTAGGTCCTACACACAAATAGTTATTAGTTATCCAAAAAGATCTACAATATCATAAAAAGAGGATTAAATGTTGTTTTTGGTTCTCAAGATCGTCCAAGGATGTGAGAGAAGAGCATACACAACAAGAAACCCAACTAGATAACAATGAAAAACTTGTAAATAAAATAACCACCATAATACTTTGTAAATCAAGGTTCATTCCCAATTAATCCAAGTGATTTTTAGTGAAGAACTAAAGTTGTTTTTATTCTCAAGATCACACAATGGTGCAAGAGAAGAGCATACACAAGCTTTAGCTTTAGTTTTTATCAAATGAAAAGATCTTAAACTAAAGGATCATACACATGCCAAATGAAAAGTTCATTCCCTTAAGTACAAAAATGAATAATGAAATTTCCCACTTACTCTAATGTTAGAAAAATAAGGTTTAAAGCTATTTTTGATTCTCAAGATCACACAATGGTGCAAGAGAAGAGCATATACAAAATTTATCCCAAACTCATACAAAGCATGAAAACAAAACCATTCATCAAAACTTAAGAAAATGTATTAGAACAAGTGCTCTAAATTAGAAAACTTGCAATAATAGAATCTAAAAACCATGGAAAATGACAAAAGAAAAAAAAACAACAATTGAAACTTTGAAATTTGATCCAAACTTTACATTATAATTCTAGCGTGCCCTTTGCCATAGTAGTGCGGCCCTGATAAAGACAACACACTTCTTACAACACCAGTGCGGCCTCAACAACACTAGTGCACCTCTGTCAAAAATCCACAGTCGATTAATGTGATCATGTCCAAAGAGATGCCTACACACACCTCGAAGCACCAGTGCATCCCGAACATAGAGGGTAAAAATTCAATAGAACACAGACGCATCCAAAGAAGTGTGAACATGGCCCCAAAGAAGCATGAACATGGCCCTAAGAATGTGGCGTGGCATTGATGATGTGAGAATGCACCTTGCCACGTGAGTGCGGTGCTAAAGACGTGAGTGTGCACTTTCTGTAGGTGGTCAAAACACAAGTTTTGACAAGAAAAATCTGATAAAGCTCAAATCTTTGACATTCTAATGTAATTTTGACAGCACTTTACCTCCTTTGATCCTGTAAAGAACATAAAAACAAAGAAACTACAACTAATCTAGATTAAAAACTATCAAAATTTGAAATTAATCTACAAAAAAATTGAAATTTACTCTAAAAAAATCTTGAAATTAATCTAGAAAACTTCAAAGATGAATGAATGTAATGGGGAAAGGTCCCACCGGGCGTGCCAAATGATAACACCCTAAACTTTTGCAATATGACTAACTAGTAAAGGCTAACACCATAATAGCCTAGAGACAAGCTCAAGCTTAAGAATGAAACATCATGATCAAATCTTAAAAGCATGCATCAATGGAAACTAAATGAAATCAAACATTTAATCTACAAGCATCCTTACTATGTGAGATGATTACTAATTAACATAGACCTAATTAGATCTAAGGGCAATCAAATTATGGTTTTTTCTACTCCACAAATGGTGAGAGGATCTCTTTAACAATGGTTACAAAGCCATATTAGATATTCCTTTGCTAACCAATATTAAAATTGGATGCAAAGATTGAGCAAGCTAATCCAAGAAGGAAGTAAGGCTCTTAATCATATTTGTTATATGATATACTAATCAAAGTATGGTGTAAAGTTTGAAGGTAGGTGCTTAGTATTTTTTATAGTTTTCTATTTGAGGAAAACTTGCATCTTGGTGCATGTGGGACTAAAAAGGATAAAGTAGATTAAGGCTTGTTAATCATGATTAGTGAATTAACAAGTGATTAGCATGTGAGGAGCCTTAATTAACCACTTAGGGTCAATTAAGAGGCTATGATAAGCTTTTGAAGCCTTCTGAGATGTCTTGGAGGGAAAAGGGGTGATTTTGAATGGTTGGAAGAGTTTTTGAGCCAATAATAGGGTTTATTGATCAAAACAAGGGTAAATAGGCTTAATTAGCTAATAATCGCTAATTGTTTGTTTGGAAGAGGATTATGACTTACGATGTGTTGTAAATTGGCATCCTGAATGTGAAAGAGGTTAGGTAATCAACAAAGCATTGTTAATTAACCAAAATAGAGGGAAATGTTAGTTAATTAGTGGAAATCACTAATTATAATGGAAATGGTAAGAATGAGGGTAATTAGTGTGCTTTGAGCAATAAGATCTGCGAAAGAAGAATTTAGATTTCTACATTTTCCCTGTTTGAGGTGAAGTAAGTGATGTCACTTCAAACATAGTAGAAAAGCATAAACAAGTAAATTTTTGAAGAAGAATTAGTAGAATGAAGGATTTCCCCTCTAGCATCGATGAGGTGATAGAATAATTCAATCGATGATCAAAAATATGATTGAAACAAATAAAAGAAACAAGGTGGGGATAAAAATGATTCTTTTATTACCCCATGTGTTTGGAAGAAATTTGAATAGTGATAAGACCTGACAAAGAAAAATATAGGATTTTCATTCCTAGCATGCATAGAACTATCATTCCTATGAAATTCATTCTCAATAATTGGAGACAATGGAAGAAGAAATCCTAGATGCAAACATGTAACCATTAATATGTTCTTTTACAAGAAACATTGATCTAACTGAATGTTTGTTCCATAACATTTATGATATGCATAGGTTTTTTCCTCATAGATTTCCCTTAAATTATCTTTTGAGATATTATTTGGTTTTTAATTCTATTAACCCAAATACCAAAAAACTACCCATTTCCAGGGGAAGTCATTGACTATTAATAGTTGGCTCACAAATTTTGAGGAGAATACCTTGTTTAAACTTTTATGCTCCCATCCTCAATATTTTACTTGGGAATATAGTGATATGAAAGACATTCATCCTAACATTTGCACACACCATATTTACACCACTGATTCTAGACCAGTTAGACAACCTCAAAGGAGGATAAACCTTGCCTTGAGAGATATTTTGAAGACTGAAATTGAGAAATTACTATAGGTAAGATTTATTTATCCAATTTCAGATAGTTAGTGGGTATCTCCATTGGTCATTGTACCCAAGAAAAATAGCAAATGGAGGGTTTGTGTTGACTACAAAGAATTGAACAAAGCCACTCATAGGGATTACTTCCCTCTTCCTTTCATTGACCAAGTTTTGGATAATTTATCAAGAAAAGGATATTTATCTTTTCGAATGGCTTGAGAAAATACAACCAAATACTAATGGCTCCACAAGACTAGGAAAAACATTAAATTCACCTGACCATGGGAAACATGTACTTATAGGTTTTTCCTTTTTGTCTATGTAATGCCCCGTCACCTTCTAAAGAGCAATGCTAGCTTGAGTTTTGGCGATCTCACTCATGAATGTTTGGAAATATATATGGATTAATTGACATTTTATAGAACTAAATTTCAAGATCCAATGAATAACCTTGATAAATTACTCTCTAAATGTGAAAAAATAGTTATCCCTTAATCATGAGAAGTACCTTTTTATGTTGGAATAAGGGATAATGTTGGGACATCACATTTTAGTGAAAGGAATTAAATTGGATCCAAACAAGGTTAAGATCATTTTAGTTCTCACATCACCTAAGAATCAAACAAAGGTATGTAGTTTCTTAGGAAATGTAATTTATTATAATGAACAACTGTCAGGACTCAAATTCTAGCACGTAATGTTACTAATCCAAAGAATGCCTTATAGGAAATCAAACATATATTATTGAAACTAATAAGATACCTGCATTAGTTTCCATTGACTAGATAACATTTTACTATGTTCAAGTAATATTTTTCCAAAACCTCTTCTCCAACCATGAAAGAAATATCAGAATAAAAGGAAGAGAAAAATGAAAAATAAACAAACCTCCTTTTGAGAAGTACTACGACCCACTTCCAACAACACCATTATCAACTAGGTTACTAATCATTGATAATACTCCAAAATAAGAGGTTCTTGAATTAGATCTGATTCAAGGATTGAAGAAATTAAGTATTGGGATTACCCTTTTACAAAATATTAGAGATATTCTAGAATTAAACAAAATAATCAAATAATTGTGTGTCAAAACTGGAAAAGAAGAAAAACTAACTAAATGGTAAATATGTGGCAATGAAAATTGAATTGTGGGATTACTCTGTAGACTTCATGGTTATTAAGACTAAAAACAAAAGAGTTAGATATTACTTAATCTTGGGATGTTCATAGCGGGCTACTCAGTAACCCTTATTGATTACATAATAGGAGATATGATAATCACTAATGGGTAGGATGAAAAGAAAATATATCTTTACCCGGTTGTTAAACCTTTTTCCATTTCATGTAATCAATGGTGCATAAAGTAGTAGAGGACACTAAGGATGTTGTGTCCTCATTGGATGATGTAATAATATAATAACACTCAAAGAAGGATTAAGACTATCATACCTTCAAACTAGATTCTCAAGAATTGGAGACAATGGAAGAAGAAATCCTAGATGAAAACATGTAACCATTAATATGCCCTTTTACAAGAAATTTTGATCTACGAGTATATTTTCCATAATATTTTTGATATCCATATGTTCTTTACCTAATATATGTCCCTTAAATTCTCTTTTGAGAGACTATCCGGGTGTTAATTCTATTAACCCAAATACCAAACAACTACCCATATTTCTAGGAAAGGAATTGATGATAAATAGTTAACTCACCAATTCTAAGGAGAATTCCTTTTTAAACTCTTATGTTAACACCTTTAATATTTTTCTTGGGAATATAGCAATATAAAATGAATTCATCCTAACATTTTTCAAACACCATATGTACACCATTGAATAAAGTCTTATAGACAAATTAGATATCCTAAGAGGTGGATAGACCATGCCTTGAGAGATATTGTGAAGACTGAAATTGTTATATTACTACAGGTAGGATTTATTTATCCAATTTCAGATAGTAAGTGGGTATCTCCATTGGTCATTGTACCCAAGAAAAATGGAAAATGGAGGGTTTTTTTACTACAAAGAATTGAAAAAATCCACTCATAAGGATTACATCCCTCTTCCTTTCATTGACTATGTTTTGGACAATTTATCAAGAAAGAGATATTTTTCATTTTTGGATGGCTTCAGTGGATACAACCAAATAATGGTGGCTCTAGAATATTAGGATAAAACCACATTCACTTGACCATGGTGAACATTTACCTATAGGGTTTTTCCTTTCTTCCTATGTAATTCCCCTATCACTTTCCAAAGAGAAATGGTAGTAATTTTCCAATCTCACTCATGTTGTGTGGAAATATATATGGATGAATTCACAATTTATGGTACTACATTTCAAGAAGCAATGAATAACATAGAAAAAGTAATTTCCAAATGTGAAAAAACAATTTATCTCTTAATCACGAGAAGTGCCTTTTATAATGGAACAAGGGATAGTGTAGGGACATCATATTTAATTGGAAGGAAATAAAGTGGATCTAGCAAAGGTTAATATCATTGAACATATCCCATCACTTAAGAATTAGATAGAGGTACATAGTTTCTTAGGACATGTAGGTTATTATAGAATATTTATCTCATATTTTAGCAAAATAGCATCTCCGCTATTTTCACTTTTAACTAATGATTGTCAATTTCAAAAGATAGAAGCTTGTCGAAGATATTTTGATATTATAAAAGAGAAACTAACTAATACTCCAATTATTAGGGGACCAAATTGGAAGCTTCCATTTTATATTTTTGGTGAAATAAGTCTTTGTATGATAAATCATGTGTTTCTACCAATGCTCATGAGGCTATGCCCCTCCTTCTTATGCAATGGGAGGCTCCCATTATTGAATGTTAAATTATCATATTCTATCTACTACCGTGGCGGTGGCTAGTAGGCTAAGGATCACATAGGAACACTTCACTACACTTATGGAAAATTTCTTTTGTGGGGTACAAGGGATGAATTTTCAGCAAAGTGAAGGGTGAAGGAGAGAAATTAGGAAAATGAAGGCTATTGTTGTAAGAAGAAAATAAAATAATTCACACAAAACAACAAGAGTAGGTAATCATTTAGTTATAGGAAGACAAAATTTAATTAGCGAGAATGAAAAAACTAGAGACACACAGTTCTTTAGGTTCATCTATTAAAGACACCAAGTTACTTCTTGATTATCATAATTGCAAAGTTGAAAAATAGAGAGAGAGAGATTAGAGGAAAACATGGGAAAAGGAAATGGAAAAAATATAATTGTTTCTTTCTTGTGTAGTGATGAATACAAAGCTCAATCAATCTACAAATATCCACAATTGCTACCAAGAAATAAAATTTTCAAAATTTCAGGACTTTGAGAATGAAGACACCATTCTAATTTATAACATTGTGAATTACATTCTCATCTACCCCCACATGACTCTTCATGTTCCTATTCTACTTGTGACATTTTAATTTCCTTAGAAGAGACAAATTAAGTACTCTTATAATTTTGAGAAAGTAATTTTACAATTTACAAATATTGTCACTTAAGTAAATAGGACAAAATACCATGATTGCATACAACAAAGAATTAGAAGAAAGGGAGAGAAGAGGAGAATGGAAAGGGATTGATTGATATATTGAAGAATCTCCTTTTGATATAGAAATTTATGATCCGATATATGGTGGTCATGATCTTGTCCTACTACTAGATGCATGAGACACTTCAAACCATTAAATGATTGTTTAGAAACATTGTTGCAAGACCTCTCAATGTGATCTTGAGATGAACACGGAACTCACCCATGATGATGAATTATTGATCTCATAATTAGAGTGAGGATCACTCTCTTTCTCCTTATGATTTCACAATTTTCATTCAAAATTCTCAAACCTTTTGATACTTGTGTTTCGTATTGCACACCTTTGCATTACAACATTGTAAATTCTACATTTACTAACCTATGAGATGTGAGATCTTTAAGGAAGAAGGATGATCTCATTCTTAGCTCACTTTTCTTGGATATATAAATCAACTCAATAATATCAACTCAACTAGATCACCTCAATGAGCTCATTCAGCAAACTCACCTGGCGAGATGATAATGGTTTCCCCTAATGATCTTGGATTTCAATGGTGCCTCAAGTGAAGATCACTTATCCAACATTCTTAGCTAAATAATATATCTGATGTTTGAATATCTCAATATTAATGTTCCCCTTATAGAAAAGGATGAGCCCTTTAATATCTAACTTGACTCACCCAACTCACTCGGCTCTCTCGTCTCACCGAGCTCAACTCAACCACCTCACCGAGATCACCTCAACCAACTCACTATGCTCACTTCAAATAGCTCACTAAGATATGATGATGAATCCAAATTTTAAAATGAAATATTATTACCCTATTATCTTGAATTAAAAATTGATCTTATTAATATTTTCTAATCTTTTCCAAGCCTAGACAATGTATTTGACTCTCACATGTTACATCTTGAGATGTTCTTCCTTGCTTTTAGACACAACTGAGATCTGGAAAATGATTCCAAGATAATGTAAAGAGATAATTTAAATTTTTAGATATGAAAAGTAATGAAACCATATGATTATGTAAAAATGTGAAAAGATGAGTGAAAATGGAGCCAATTTCCACTTTTTGCATCCAAAATGGAGACTTTATATTTTTAACAGGTAAGACCAGGACCCACTATTTTGGGACATATCTCCTATTTTGCTCAAATTTGATCTTATAAAAAAAATTCACATTCCATTATCCTATTTTGATGATTCCTTTCTATTTTTAACAATATTATATTTCTAGGAGGTTTCTTTTTGTTTTTTTATTTTCAGGAAAATTGTTAATTTTACCTTGCCTATTTTTGTTTTTACACTGTTTCTAATTATTTTGAGTGATCGGGACTTGCAATTTGAGGTACTTAATATTTTTAACATGTGAATGGGAATGAAACATTATATTTTTAGAAACTATAAAAATTACCTCGGTTTACATTAGAAACATATTTATTAGATCCACTCCTCATTGCGATCTCATGCTCCAAATTTCAATTGTGTTATGTCTAGTGGAACTCTTGGAAATTAAAAAAGTAGTTTTTAGAGGTATGTTTTGTAGAAATGAAGTGGTCACACCAGCCATTAATAGAGGAAATAATATTAATCTATCATATAAATTATTGGAGAAGCAAACACAAGTCAAACCCTTAGTATGATCGGTCTCTTGATTCATTGGCGGTGAGAAAAGCTTTGTTCTTGCAATCGTGGATAATTTGAAAATATTTTAACAAAATGATGACTATTTTTGCACATATTTTAATTCTTCATGGATTCAAAAATGGAGTCTTGGTCAAACCAGGTGAGAAAACCCTTAGTAATTAGTCATTTTCAAGCTTTGACGGGCATCTGGTAGTCAAATTTATACATGGCATAATAGAAGAAGTTAGGGTAAAATTAGTGTTTTTAATCTTATTAAAAAGGGGTGAATTTTCTTGTCCCCTCTATCCCCTTAGGACAGTGAAAATAGAAAAATAAAAATGTTCGCTCACCTGGGATTTCCATGTGCCACAACATGGTTGGACGAGAGATGAGAAGAAAAACAATCCATTTAGCATTGAAGGGTTGAAACCAAGTCATATGAAGAACCTTAATAGGGGCTACAGAGGGGTTCATTTATTGTCCCATATTTCCCCTTGGAATGGTGATAAGATGGAAATAAACATTCTCCTTCATATGGTGATGACAAGTGGTGGCATTTGATTCGGTGTCGGGATGAGGAGGAGAATATTCTCTTAGACTGCAGAGCTCAAACTTGGTCACATGAGAAACTAGAGATAAGGATAGAGAGAGATGAATTTTCTTATCCCCTCTATCCGGATGGGATAAGGACATGAGGGAAATAAAATTTTCCCTTCCCTAGTGATGACAAGTGGAACACTTTCACCGCTTGACAGGAGGGGCTAAAAATACGTGAATAGGTCTGCAGAGTGCTTATATCGGTCATATGAAGAACCTAGAGAAAAATTTGGGGCGGGGTGAATTTTATTGTCCCCTTATGATAGGGATTAGAAGGACAAAAAAATGTGCCTTAACCTGTAGGTGACATATGTCCTCTTAAAAAATTGGCTAATTGCGGGAAGCATACCGATAGAGAGAGCAACATGACGATGATATTACAAGAGCTCTAAAAGGTATTTTATGATGAAACATTTTTGATTTTGAATCCCAATAACCTTAAAATATCAATTTTATTGTTATAATCCTTCAATTATTCCTGAAACTATTTGAAATTTCTCCTTTGTCTTTGGGACAATAGGGTGTGCCTACACAAATTGAGTTGCCCAAGCTACTTGAGTCTTGTAAAATATTTAAAAATTCCATAATGTAGAGATACTTCTAAATTGTATTAAGAAATCGTCTTTCTCATGTTCTAAATATATCTCAACATGCTTCCTATACAATTTGGTATGTATATTGCATCATATTCTTGGAAAGAGAAGAGATTAGGATTGGGTAGGCAACATGGAAACTACCATCTTCTTAATTTTTTCTATCTTGAGATTTGACATCAATATTTGTGTTAATAGCATCCATATCTTGAGTAGAGTGAACATTGAGAGATTCTAGCACATTCCTCTTTATACATCCCATGTCAAGAAAGTTCTTGTTTTTAGTAGAATCAACCTTGAGACCATGCATCATTCCCTCTGTCTATTTTGATCAAGAAAGTTTCCATTTTTGTAAAAAAGGGAATGAGCAAAAAAATGGAGGTGAAATATTTTCTTTGACATTTTCCGAATATTTCCCACCAAGAACTAATAAGCCATTTCCATGATGAAACCATCGTCTCCTTGAAAATTTTCATGTTTAAGAGGTATAAACATATTACCATTCTCATAAATCTTGACATCTTCTTCTAATGAGAAAGAGAAGTCTTCGTATTCACAAAAATACTTATCTCATGGGACCTCATATTGAGCATCAAGAACGTGATTGGAAACATTGAATTTACCTATCAAGAAGTTTCTGAGCATTACTCCTTCTTGATCCACATTGCTCATCACTTCAATATTTCCTTGTTGCAAGTGAAGATTTTCATGATCATTGTCAACATCTAGTGGAACAACTTCATTTATGCTCTCATCCCATGGGAAGTACACACTCTCAAACTCTGATTTCATCAAATCATCATGATGTTCTTTGATCGGATTTATGATGCTTGGACATTCTTCCACCAACATGGGCAGCTCAAGATCATCCTCAAAAGTAAAAAAATTTGCAAGATTTTGAATTTTGACACGAGATACCTACAATTAGATCATCAGGCCTCTAATCAAGTATACTTCATTCTTATGATGGGAAGGATTTTCTTTTTTTTACTATTGAATAACATGGTGACATACGACTAATCTAGTTTCATATCACCACTAACATATCGATACAATATTCTTCCCAAAGCAACATATCATTGGAGGTAAGCATGTCTACCACAAGTATTATCATTGTGATTTTATTGTTAGTTAAGACCGCCAATACTACATCAACATCCTTGATTTTTCCTAGTGAGAGGTACTTCTTTCATTTCCATGGAGAGAAAATTTTCAGTGATAGGATAAAGGGAGAGGTGAGGATTTCACAAATTTTCAGGCATGACATTTTCAGAGGTACCAAAGTCAATGATGTAATTGTTCAATTTGTACCCATTGACCAATAAGGATATGTAGAAAGGTTCTACCTTCCTAGAGGTGGAGGGTTTGGAAGTGAGGCAGTTCAAAGATGAATTGGATTGAGATGCATAAGGTAGTTCTTTGGTGGTGGCATCTTTAACAAACAAAATGAAACTACTTCCTTTGATATGTTGAACGCATTTCTCAATTTACTTGAGATGATTTATCAATAACTCATATTCAAAAATTTCAAATTTTGATATTTTGAAATGGTCAATGATATCAAAGAATGAAAAGGTGGTAGTAACATCGATATTTTAGTAACCTTGACATGGATGTTCTAAATATCTACAAAAACTAATTTTTCAAAGGAACTGAAGGAGACTTACTTGAAGAGGTAGAATGATTCTTGGATGGAGTGGTCTCGTGCTTCTTCTCAAATGACCACTGGTGAAGCGGACTTCGATGGTCCTCCTTTTCTTTCATGTAGTTTCCATTTGAGGATTCAATTTATTAGCTTGGGCAGTAGAAGAATATCCTTCTTTCTCCGTTTTTGATTGAGTGAACACCACATAGGAGTAACTTTATGTATGTTCTTCAATCTCTTCATCAAGTGTGCATTTATAAACCCCAATGTGAGCACATTATTCTTCTCCTTCATTTTAGAATTCTGACTCAAAAATTTCTTCTTCACCTTCATTGATCTCACATATTACATTGACCTTCAAGGTGCTCCTACAATCTAGTTCCTATTATAGTTTGAATGAGGTGTTCATTGAGTAACTTCTTTCTTCAACATTGTCAAGTCATTGGCCAACCTTTGTAACAATTGGTTATATATCTAATCTTTGGAACTATGGGATTTATCATTTATATAAGGATTATTAATATTTTTAAAAAGAATGAGGTCATCTTCCACCTCAATAGTAATTTCTTGAGCATGGTCCAAATATCATGGTTGAACTCTCCATAGAAAGAAACTCACTTCAGAAAATTGAGCATTTATGAAGAACATCTTCAAATTATCTGTAACAAGAAGGGAAATGATTGGAATCTTGTTGATTATCTTGTTGAATTTTTCCATGAATTCTCTCATGGACTCTTTTGGTTCTTTCTTCATCTGAGTGAGTTGAGAAAGGAGGGAATGATAATATTTGGCGGTCTTGAATCTTTCTTTAAAAAAATTTATACCACCCCAATCACCAATTGAGCATGAAGATAAAAGGTTAAAACCAATCTGCCATAGAATCTTGTAATATTTCCATGAACAACCACACTGCAACATCTTCATGTTGTACTCCAAGGATGTCACGCGCTACGATGAAGGTTGTGATATGATTTTCAGGACATTTCTTTCCATCTCCATAGAATTTTAGAAAGTTCTTTCTTGATCCTTTGGAAGTTCATGGAGTGGTGGAGTCAAAGCCAATAGACCAATGTTCTTTCCCCATGGCACATGTGTTTGTGATGTTGTTTCCTCTTCTATTTTTTCTTCTCTTTCACCTTAAGGAGGAATGAGGACTCATGGTTCAATAACTGGTTCTTTAGTATGACCTTCAAGAGAATTTTTAGGGATTTTTTTTTCTTTTTGGCATGATGAGAAGTATGAAATCATCTCTTTTGCTCCTCAAAGGTGGGGTCAATAATTCCACCTACAAAATCATCTTGGATTTAATTTCTTTCTACCAATTTTCTGAAGTACTCGAAAGAGTGTGCTTTCTCAATAGGCTTGCAAAAAGTATTTTGAGAATATTTAATATTTTTGGTATTTTTGAATTTTTGATTTTTTTGGTATTTTCAAATATCTATATAATTGCACAAGGAATATCCTCCCTATTATATTCTCTACAAACTATTGGTGAAATACATTTTCATATGGAAAATTATGTGTTTCCACTAATGCTCATGGAGCTATGCCCCTCTTTCTTGTGTATGGTGAGGCTCCCATTATTGAATGTAAAACTATACTAATTTTATCTACTATTGTGGGGGTGGCTACTAGGATAGGGATCACATAGCAACACTTCACTAAACATGTAGAAAAGTGCTTGTACAAGGTAAAAGGGATGAATTTTCAGTGGTGAGGGGTGAAGGAGAAAAATTAGGAAAATGAAGGCTATTGTTGTGAGTGGTCAATAGAATATTTCACACACAATAACCAGAGGAGTTCATCGTTCAATTATAGGAAGACCATAATGCAATTAGAGAGACTAAAAATTAGAGACATATAGCTCTTTAAGTTCATCTATTAAGGATACCAAGTTTCTTCTTGATCACCATACTTTCAAACTTACAAAAGAGAGAGAGAGTAGAGGAAAACATGAGCAAAGGAAATGGAAGAAATATAGCTTTTTATTTCATGTGTAGCGATGAATATAAATCTCAATCAGACTACAACAATCTACAATTACTACCAAGAACTAAAATATTCAAGATTTTAGGATCTTTCGGAATGGAGAAGCCATTTCAATTCATAGAATTGTGAATTGAGTTCTCATCTACCCCCATATGATCGTGTTCATTTTCTTATTCTACTTGTGAACTTTCAATTTCCCTTATAAGAGAAAAATTATGTACTTATCTTATAATTTTGAGAAATTACTTTTATAATTTATAAATATTGACACTTAAGCAAATATGAAAAAATACCATGATTGCGTAAATGACGAATTAGAAGAAACGGAGAGGAGAGGAAAATGGAAATGTATTGAATGATTTATTGAAGAATATCCTTTTGATGTAGACCTTGCTGATCGAGACATGGTGTTCACAATATCCACCTACTACCAGATGCACATACACCTTAGACTATCGAATGAGTGTTTAGAAAATTTATTACAAGACCTACGGATGTGATACGAGAGATGAAAACAGACCTCACCCATGATGATACATTCTTGATATGAAAATGAGAGTGATGATCAATCTATTTATCCATAGGATTTCACAATTATCATTCACAATGCTCAAACCTATTAGTGCTTGTGTTCTATCACGCATAGTGCACTCCAAAATTACAAATTATATCTTTACTAACTCTGTGAGATGTGATCTCTTGATGGAAGAAGGATGAGATATTTCCTAACTCACTTGTCTTGGTTAGCTCAATAATCTCATTGATCTCAACTCAAATAAATCACCTCGATGAGCTCAATCAGCTAGCGTGTGTGGCGAGATGATGATGGTTTCCCATGATGATCTTGGATTTTAATGGAGCCTTAGTGAAGATAACTTATTCGACATTCTTAGCTCAATAATATCTATGATGTTTTCATACCTAAATATTCATGTGCCTCTTATAGAAAATGAATATCCCTTGAATATCTCATTGAGCACAATTCAACTAGCTCATCAAGCTCGCCTCAACCAACTCGGTGAGATCAATTCAACCGAATCAGTAAGAGATGCTAATGGATCCAAATTGAGAAATAAGATATAATGACCCCATTATATTTAATTATAATGTATCTCCTAACTCTTTTTGAATCATTTGCAACTTCATAATTTCTTTGGCTCTCACCTACTTTGCGCCTTTAGAATTTTTACCTTGCTTTTACACGGACACAACTAAGATCGGGAAAATGCTTCTAAGATCTTGTGAAGAGAGAATTTCCTTTTTTAACTATGAAAAAAATAAAACCCTATAAGTATGTCAAAAGTGGAAATATGAGTGAAAATGGAGCCAATCGCCACTTTCTACATCCAAAACAGATACTTTCTCTTTATCATGCAGGTAGGATGAGGACTGCTTATTTTGGGACATATCTCTTATTTTTCTCAAATTTGATCTTCTAAACATTCTATAACATTAAATTATCCTCTTTTGATGATTCCTTGTTATTTTATATCAAGATTCTATTTTTAGTAGGTTGTTTTTGGTTTTTTGTTTTTTTAGGGAAATTGTTAATTTTACGTTGCCTATCGTTTGACTTTGTTTCTAATTGTTTTGAGTGATCAAGAATTGTAATTTGAGGTACTTACTATTTTTATCATGTGTAGGGGCATGAAATATGATATGTTTATAAAATTTCAAAAATGACCTCATTTTACTTTAGAAACATCTTTGTTAGATTCAGCTCCTTGTTGTGATCTCATGCTCCAAATTTCACTGTGTTCCACCCACTAGAACTCTTGGAAATTGAAAAAGTGGAATTCATAGGTAGGTTTTGCATATATGAAGCTGTCATTTTATACATTAATGGATTCAATAATCTTAAATTATCACAAATATTATTTGGAGAAGAAAAATCATCTCAAATGCTTGGTACGATCAATCTCCTAATTCACTAAAGAATGAGAAAAGCTTCGTTCTTGCAATCATGGATACTATGAAAATATTTTAACAGTATGATGACTATGTTTATAGGTATTTAAATGCTTCATGTCTTCAAAAATTGAGTCTTGGTCGAACTAGGTGAGAAAACCCTTATCAATTAGTCATTTTGAAACTTTGACGATCATTCGACAATCAAATTTATACATTGCCGAGTAGAAGCGAGTTAGGGAAATTTTGTTATCCCATATGTCCCCTTGGGATAGGAATAAGAGGGTTAAAAAATTTACCCTCACCTGGGATTTATATGTGTCACAACATGGTTTTACGAGAGGAGAGTCACGAAAAACAAGCCATTTAACACTAAGGGACTGAAACTAGGTCATATAAAGAACCTAACTAGGGGATAGAGAGGAGTGAATTTAATTTTCCACTCTATCCCATTGGGGTAGGAATAGGATGGATATAAAAATTTCCCTCATGAGCTGATGACAAGTGCAACATTTTATTTGGTGTGGGGATGAGAAGGAGAAGCTTGTCTTAACTTTGTAGAGATCAAACTTGGTCACATGAGAAACTAGAGCCAACGGCTACAGAGTGGTGAATTTTATTGTCCCCTATATCAATTTTGTACATGGAAATGAGGGATATAATATTTTTCCCTTCCCTAGTGATGACAAGTGGCACACTTTCATTACACAACAAGAGTGGCTAGAAAGAGGTGAATAGGCTCATGAAGTGCTTATCTCGGTCATATGAGGAAGCTGGAGGAAAAGTTGAGGTGGGGAAAATTTTATCAAACCTTTTTAACCCTTGGCATATGGATAGGAGGAACACAAAAATTTTCTTCAACCTGGAAGTGACATGTTTCCTCTTGAAAAAATGGCTAACTACGGTAACGCACTGTTAGAGAGAACAACTTGACGATGATTTTGTTGGAGCTACATGAGATTTTTATGATGAAAACTTATATTATTTTTACTCCCAAGAACCTTAAAAGATAAATTGGATGGTTCTAATACTTCAATTATTATAGTAAATGCCTAAAATTGGTCCATTTTCTTTGGGACAATAGGATGTACCTCCACAGATTGAGCTTCCCGAGAGATACTTGGGTCTTGTGAAATATTTGAACAATACTTCATGTATAGAATCATTATAGATTTAATATTACTACATTTTTGAATCCTAACTCCATACAGATCTCCCAAAATAATCTACTGAAGGTCAGGTACCTATTTTTACTACCTACTCCTTGCACCGAAAAACCCGATGTTGTGTCGTTTGTCCTAAACCTCCAAAAATTTCCTAAAATTTACTAAATTAGTTCCAAAATGTTCTTATATATTCAATACCATCTCTAGCTGATTGTTATCCTTTCACTTCATCCCAAAGAATGTACACTAGTCCTAAGAAGGATGAAATTAACCTTTCTAGGCCTGCTGAGAAACTAATCATTAGGCGTACTTCACTAAATGAAACTTATGACCTTGTCATATCATTCCAAACACATATAATCAAAAATTATTCATGTTGGAAGTACCTAAAAATTCAATATGGACATGACACAATTGATAAATTGACCAGGAGATGGTTTAGGGAAGACTCACAAGAAAGAATTTCAAATTTGGTTTGGTTTTCATTCTTAAAAGTTTAAAATTTTCAAGTTGCATATTTGCATGAAAACATCTAAATCTAGAATGGGTACTTGTTTTGGATCAAGTTCAGTAAGGAGAGGGAAAGCACAAACCCTCAAGACCCTACATGGACTAGTGCCTTTTCCATTGGGCTTATGGAGTCACCACAAAGATACACAACAAAACTTACTTTATTCAACACAGACATATGAAAATACAAGAAGGGAATCACACAACACAAGGGAAACATGAAACAAGAAAGAAAAACAAACAATGAAACATCATAATTCACCTATTTACATGCAAGGGACAACCCTCTTTTATTGAAGCACTAATTTGGATCGAGTGATTACCAAGAAACAGGTATCACCAGCATTCCTTTCTTCTGCAAACCCATTGACAGGCTCATTGAAATATGAACCTCTTCTCATCTTCTTTAGAAATATAGCATGATTTTTAGTTTAATTTATTATCCATTCATTTTATTTCCTTTTTAATTTGACAACTTCTTACCATTTTCTCATGATTCCCAAGTTTTTTTTTCTAATTTTCCATTACTACTTTGTGAAGATGAGTCTCGATCATACTTTCCTTACCATTTGTATAAAAGGAAATTTTTTCTTCCTTATCCATCTACTTCATGACCATTTTTTCCACAAGTTGATTCTCATCAGATGCTTTAGAATTTTCAATGTTATCATCAACCTCTTGATGTTCTATACTTCTCAAATGTATCAAGAAATCATCTTTCTCATGCTTCAAATCTTTCCCAACATGCTACCATATACAATGTGGTATATAGATTGCATCATATTCTTGGAAAAATAATGAGCTTAGGGTTGGAGTACGCAACATGGAAATTGACATCTTCCTCATTTTGTCCATCTTGAGATTTGACATCAATCTTCATGTTGAGAGCATCCTTCTCTTGAGTAGAGTGAACATTGAAATATTTAGGCACATTCCTCTTCATACATCCCATGTCAAGAAAGTTTTTGTTTTGAATAGAATCAGCTTTGAGACCATGCACCATTCCCTCTATCTATTTTTTGTCAAGAAAGTTTCCAATTTCATGAAAAGGGTATGTGCACAACAATAGAGCTAAAATATATACATTGACATTTTTCAAATATTTCCCACCAAAAATAAGGAATCCATTTACATAATGAAATCATATGATCCTTGAACAAGTTCATGTTAGAGAAAAAAACATGTTACCACTATCATTTTTCTTGTCATCTTCTTCTAGTGATAAAGAGAAGTGTTTGTAATCTCAAGCATACTCATCACATGGACCTCATATTGAGCATCAAGAACATGATTAGAAACATTGAAGTTACCTATCAAGAAGTTTCTAAGAATTACTCCTTCTTGATCCACATTTCTCATCACTTCAATATTTTGTTATTAAAATTCAATATTCTCATTATCATTTTCAACATCCAGTGGACAAACTTCATTTATGCTCTCATCCCAAGGTAAGTACACACTCTCAAACTATTATTTCATGAAATCATCATGATATTATTTGATCAGCTCCATAATTCTTGGAAATCCTTCCACTGACATGTGCAGCTCAAGATCATCCTTGAAATTCATGAAAAAGTTACAAGATTTTGAATTTTGTCACAAGATATCTACAATTGGATCATCGGCCTTTAAACAGTATAATTCATTTTTATAATGGGAAAGAGTTTCTTTGTTTGAACATTGACTAGGATGGTGGAATGCAAGCAATCAAGCTACATATCACCACAAACATATCAACAAGCTTCAACCCAACAACATACAATTGGACGTGAGTATGTCTACTACAAGTATTCACAATGTGATATTCTTATCAGGGAAATCTGCCAATGTTACCTCAACATCCTTGATCTTTCTAATGAGAGGTACTTATTCCATTTCCATGGATAGGTAATGACTAGTGGTAGGAAAAGGGAGATACCGAGGGCTTTAAAAAATTTATAGGCACAACGTTATTGGAGGAATCGTAGTCAATGATGTAATTATTCAATTTGTACCCATTGAACAAAAAGGCTATGTAGAAAGGTTTTACCTTCCTAGAGGTGGAGGGTGTGGAAGAGAGGAAGCCAATAGATGAAGTGGATTGATATTCACAAGGTATTTATTTGGTGGTGACATATTTAGGGCATGAAATAGAACTACTTCCTTTGATATGTTGAACGAGTTTCTCAAGTTGCTTGGGATGAGTTATCAAGTACTCAAATTTGGAAATTTGAACTTTGGATTTTTTGAAATGGTCAATGATATCAAAGGATGAGGAAGTGGTAGGAACATCAGTGGTTTTGTAGCCTTTTCATGGATGTTCTTAGGATCTACAAAAACTGATTTATTAAAGAAAATTGAAGGAGACTTACTTGAAGAGGAAGAAGGATTATTGGTTGGAGTGGTCTCATGTTTCTTCTCAGTTGACCTTGCTGAAGCGGACTTTGATGATCCTCATTTTATTTTATTTTCATGGAGTCACCATTTAAGGATTTAATTTATTATCTTTGGTAGTAGAAGAAGATCCTTCTTTCTCCTTTTGTGATCGAGTGAACACCTCATGGGAGTATCTTTCTTTAGGTTATTCAATCTCTTCATCAAGTTTGCATTCAAAACCCCAATGCAACTACTTTCTTCTTCTCCTTAATTTTCAAATTTTGACTCAAACATTTATACTTCCCCTTCATCGATCTCACATATTACATTGACTAGCAGAGCCTCTAAGGAAAGCCTTTGAGGTGCTCTAGAAATATTGTTCCTATTATTGTTTCAATGAGGTGGTCATTGAGAATATTAGTTCTTTAACTTTGTCAATTCATTGGCCAAACTTTGTAATAATTTTTCAACTCTCTCATCTTTAGAAGTCTATGATTTATCCTTCGTTGAAGTATTCTTGATCTTTCTTAATAGAATGAGGTCATCTTCCACCTCAATATAAATATATTAAAATTGATCCGAATATCATGGTTAAAATCTCCATGCAAATAAAATAACTTTAATAAATTAGGAATTTACAAAGAATATCCTTAGATTATTTGCGTAGTAGAAAGGGAAACAACGAGAATCTTGTTAATTAGCTTGTTGAATTTTACCATAAATTATCTCCTGGAATCTTGTGGTTATTTCATAATTTGATTGGTTTGAGAAGGGAGGGAATGAGAATCTTCAGTGGTTTTTTATCTTTCTTCAAAATTATATTTAATACCACCCCAATCAGCAATTGAGCATGAAGAAAAATAGTAGAACCGGTCCTTCGCGGAATCTTACAATGTTTCCATGAAAAACCACACTATAATATCTTAATGTTGCACTCCAAGGATACCACATGATGTGATGAAGGTTGTAATATGATCTTCATTACAAGAGGGAAAAATAATGTGACCTCATGTGGTGATGACAAGTGGCAGCATGCTATTTGGTATGGGGATGAGGAGGAAAAGCTTGTCTACCACAGAGCTCAAACTTAGTCACATGAGAAACCATATCCGGGTATAGAGAGGGGAATTTTTATCATCCCCTCTATCCCCTTGGGATAGGGACAAGAGGGATAGAAAAATGCACCCTTCCCTAGTGATGACAAGTGGGACACTTTCATTGCATGACGAGAGGGAATAGTAATAGTTGAGTAGGCTGTAGATTTCTTATCGTGGTCATATGAGGAACCTAGAGGAAAATTTAAGGTGGGAATATTTTATTTTCTCCTCTCCCCATTTGCAATAGAAAAGAGGGACACAAAAATGTTCCTCAACCTGGAGGTGACATGTGTCCTCTTGAAAAATTGGCTAACTCGCATGAAGCTTACCTACTAGATAGAGAAACTTGATGATGATGTTGTCGAGCTCCAAAGATGTCTTTTATGATGAAACCTTATATTATTGTGACTCCTAAGAACCTTAAAATATCAATGGGATGGGTATCATCATTCAATTCTTCTTGTAACTCCATGAAATTTCTACTTTTCTTTGAGATAATAATGTATTCCTACACAAATTGAGATTCAGAGATAGATACTTAAGTCTTGTGAAAGATTTGAAAATTTAATAATGTAGACAATTCCTATAGATTTACAATGACTAACGTTTTGACTCCTAAATAATTCTAGAGTTCCCAAAATCATCTTTGAAATTTCAGGTACATGTTTTGTTGCCTATTCCATGCACCTAAAAACCCCGATGTTGTACTGTTTGTCCCTAAATCTCCAAAAATTTCCAAAAATTTCTTAAATCATATCCAACATGTTATTATATCTTCAATACCATCTTTGGATTAGTTTTATCCTTTCCCTTTTTCTGAAGGATGCACACTAGTCCTAAGAAGGCAAAAATTAACATTTCTAGGCCCACTAAGAAACTAGCCATTGGAAGTACTTCTTTGAATGAAATTGATGTCCTTTTCATATCCTTCTAAAAACCTATAATTTGTTTTTCATAATATTTTAATTATCTTTAAATTCAACATGGACATGTCACAAGTGACAAACTAACCACGAGATGGTTTCAAGAATACTTGAGAGAAAAATATTTCAAATTTGGCTTAGGTGTCATGCTTAAAAGTTTAAAATTTTCATGTTGTGCATTTTCATGACAACAATATTCAAACAGATGCTTCAATGAGTAATTTAGGGATGTTTTGGATCAACAAGAAGATGGAAAATCAATTCATAAAATTTATTACATCAGTAAAAATTTCTCTCCAACTAAAAAGAATTATACCACCATAGATAAAAATTCGTTGCAATTGTTTACATAATAAAATAATTTCACCACTTTATCAAAGGATATGAGGTAATTATTCATATACACCATTATTACATTAAATATTTAATGAAGAATCCTTTTTTTAGGTTAGATTTTTTAGATGGTTTATATTATTGCAAGAGTTCAATGTTAAAATTATCGACAAGCCTGTAAAAGAAAATGTGGTAGTTGATTTTCTTTCATGAATCACTATTTCGGTATAGCGAATAATTTACGATGGTTTCCCATATGAAAAATTATTTTATTTCTCCATTGGTTCTCAATGGTTTGTAGATATGGATAATTATTTAGTGAAAGGAAAGTTCCCACCTTTTTTTACAAAGTAAAGGAAACAATTAATCAAATAGAGTGTAATCTACACATGGTTTGATGGAATTCTTTTTAATTATGGAACCGATCATGTTATACTTAGGTTTGTAATCTGCGGATGAAATATTTAACATATTTATATATTTCCATGATAATCCATCAGAGGGAATTATTCATCAAAAGAACAACTCATAAAGTTCTATGAATCGCTTTCAATACACCATGATGTAAAGAGATATGTATGGCAATGTGATAGGTGCCAATGTATGAGGAAACTAACATTGTCAAATAAAATTCTTCTTCAACCTTAGATACTTTTGGAACCATTTGAGAAGTGGGGATTGGATTTCATTGGACCAATAGATCCACCTTATCAATAAAAAAATACATCCTTTTGTGTACAAACTACGTGATAAAGTGGTTGGAAATAAAGGGTATTCAATATGTTAGAGATGATAAGGTAGCATATTTCCTATACAAGCATAATTTTCAGATATTTGGAGCCCCAAGGTATATTTTTTTATATCAATGCCCCCAATTTATGTAAAATGTGATTATATCTATTTTAGAAACCTATAAATAAGGCACAATAAGTCATCCCCTTACCACCCTCAGTCTAATGGTCAACTTGAAGTGACCAATAGGGAATTAGAATTTTTTTCCAAAATAATGGATATTTCAAGGAAAAATTAGGTGTAAAGGTATTAAAAGGAGACATTTTTGTATAACACATCAAGAAACTAC
This sequence comes from Taxus wallichiana var. yunnanensis, assembly GCA_018340775.1. Taxonomy (NCBI): domain Eukaryota; kingdom Viridiplantae; phylum Streptophyta; class Pinopsida; order Cupressales; family Taxaceae; genus Taxus; species Taxus wallichiana. Next base: position 314,014,568 of record CM031236.1, read on the forward strand.
GTGATTTACTCCATATGAATTGGTCGATGGGGAGAAACTTATCTTCCTGAGATATTAACATTAAAGACATCTATAGAAGTGGTAATTGAACTGTTAGAGGAAAAGAAGTCAAGAATTTTCCAATTAATTGATTTGGATGAAATGATACTAGAAATATTACATAAAACTGAAAGCATGTCATCAAACCGAGCTAGTCCAACATAAGAGACAATTGTGGCATGATTGCCACATTAAAAAAGGAAATTTCAAAAAGGACAGTGGGCTCTATTATTTGATTCTAAGTATAAACATTTTAAATGGAATATTCATACCATATGGATGGGTCCATACCAAATAGAATAAGTATACAACAATGGTATTATTTATCTTGTACCTATTGATAGTGAATGAAGGATAATGATGGTTAATGGTAATAAATACATATATACTTGAAAATGAGTATTAGAGGATGTCTCCTCATCAAATATATTAGCGAGATAAATTGTTTTATAAAAATAATAATAAGAGGAAGATAGTTGAAAAATAAATATGGAGGCCACCGTACGTACCCAAAATTGTAAGTCTTGTCTTGACTACTGTAAGCAGTGTAACAAGTTCCCCAATGATGATACAGGTCTCCTCGCAAGGTGTTTGGGATCCGAGAAAAGCCCTCGGAGTATGCATTAACATCCCGCATGCCCCGCTTAGCCCCCGCGTCCTTTGTTTTCCCCTTTTTCCCTCTTTTCTTGGCCTTTTGCCCTTCAATTATGAAATTGCCACCTGCCGGGTGGTGGTCTCGTGACCACCGCCCATGCCCCGATCGGCGGCGATCTGTAACCACCACCCGCTCGGAGCGGTGGTCCTGCATGAATTTTCCGAAAGCGCTTTGACGCGACTCATGTAAAATATCAACATTTCACCAGCCTTTCCTTGCCGACTTGGGCTTGCATTTATGTTTTTGGTCCCCTGGAATAGTGTTTGGCCATTGTTTATAGTTTTTAGAGTTCAGTTTGGTTTTGATCTTTGGGTGAATGGAGAGCTATAAATAAATGGTTTGTGCACAAACAAATGGTCTGATCTTTTTCTCCCATCTCCTCATTTCAGTAGTTCAGCTTGTTATCTTGTTTAGAAGCCATAGTTTTAATTCCTTGCATGCTTAGTTAGCATTGTTGTTGGTAAGCCACATACCCATCTTGTGCGCAAGCGATTACTATTATTGCACCCAATCCAGTTTGATCTTTTTCTCCCATCTCCTCATTTTAGTAGTTCAAACATTATCTTGTTTAGAAGCCATAGTTTTAATTCCTTGCATGCTTAGTTAGCATTGTTCGGTTGTTGGTAAGCCACATACCCATCTTGTGCAGGCAATAATGTTATTTCACCCAATTCGGTTTGATCTTTGGCTCTCATCCTCTCATTTTCCATAGTTCAGTTTATCGTTTTGCTTAGAGGCCATAGTTTCAGTTCATTTGCAGGCTTAGTTAGTATTGTGCAGCTGTTGGTAAGCCACATATCCATCTTGTGCAAGCGCTGTCTACAGTGTCTGCCCTCATTCACTTTCAAGCTCTCATTTTCATAGTTCGGTCTTTTGTTCTGTTTAGAACCATAGTTTCAATTCTTTGCATGCTTATTTAGCATTGTTCAAGCTGTTGGTAAGCCACATATCCAGCTTGTGCAAATAGTGTTATTGTTTTATCCATTCCATTGGAGTAGAATAGCTTAGGAAGCCATTAAAGTTACAGGTTTTCTCCTCAAACAGGATAGTTTCAGGTTCTGGTCACTTTATGTTGCATGACTCGCAATAAAATCCCGCTAGGAATTGCATAAGCCAAGCTCTGTACTCTTGCGCTATCCCTCTCCTACTCGCATTTTTCAGTCTATATTCTGAGCTGTCCTTGTCCCAATATCTATTCCTGTCGATGCTAGCATTACACGCTTTTCTGGATCCACGTGAATACGAAAGAACAAGGAGATCACACTGAGGGGACAAGATCACACACACCATCGGATTCGCCACTATTCTGCGGAATCCAGGTTCTAGCTTTCAAAGTTCTAGTTAGAATCATATCAAATAAAATAGTTAAATTGCTTCATTTCAATAAATTTCTATTCTCAATATTGCTAGGGAAGCTGTGAGGATTGATAGTTTCTGAGAAACTATGATTCACTCCTCACTTCTGAGGTAGGATCGAGAATCTTGCAAGTAGATTAGGAAAGTTATTGCATTATTTAGAATAAATCTACAAATCGCACAGGAAAATAACTACACTCGGTTATCTTGTTTGTTTCAAATTGTTATTTAGTTGTTATTTCTAGATACATTTAAATAGTTGCTTTTCTTCTCATAAAGTTAAATGTAAAAATAGAGGTTATATATGTTTTAGATTTATTCCACGTAGTTAGAATTTGCTTTGTTACTGTTAGATTTACTGATTTATTTTGTATGACAATCACGGGACCTCGGGAGCCCAAGGAATACATATTTGAGCCAATCGTGCCTCAACCAAACCTCACACAGCAATAGTTGACATAGACCAAAACCTCAGAATACAAGTATTCCAAACAACAACAGATTTACAACTGATCAGTTCTCAGTTGAGAGGGTTAAACATAGAAGACGACCAAGCACACACGTTTTGGTCAAATCAACTGAATTACAGATTACCCTAGACAAACATTCACATGACTATAGAAGGATTCGAAAGAGAACAAACCTTTGGTTGTGATCCTTTGGTCCCATAGCCAGGTGCAGGAGACACTCTCACAGATATAGATACTAGTCTAAGGATACATGTTGCACAAACGCTTTGTGAGATATTTCGAGAAGATTGCATAGTTATTGGTCCTAAACATAGAAGTTGTGAAAGCGCACGATTCTCTGGATACTAGGAATCGGGACTTGATTTTGTATATGACCATAATAGGACCGCAACAACCAAGAGTCTACGGTTGTGACCCACAAGTCCCACAACCTAGCAAATCCACAAGCCAATCAGATATAAACACTAGCCTACACACACTAGTATTCCAATCCACTCCACTTCCACCCATCATCATCGAACAATTTTCCTTACTAGATATAGTGGCTAACAAAGCTAGAGAATTCTGGACTAGGCCAGAGAATCGTCCGTAGAGTCAATTGTTTTCACCATCCACCATATGACCTTATCTGGAGACGTACACAAAACTATCACAGGTCATTTTCCACGTATTCCACAACCCATAGATCGAATCATGCCAGAGCTTGATATTGATTGGAGCCTTCGAGTAGTCATCTTTGCCGATCAATCTATTACACCAGTCCAAGTTAGAAGGGCTTTCTTTGCCTTAGATTCGTAAATTCCATTAGTGCGTGTCGAAGACATTAGACTGCCTAACTAGTTTGTCTGCATCCCACGCATATTCCATCCCCACCGGCTGTCTCGGCATGACCTCGGGAGGTCGGGTATGCGGAAGAGTTACTTGTAGATTCCCACGCTCGCTTGTCGCTTTTCCGGCTGCATAACCACCTTCCTATCAATGGATGGTTGAAAACTAGAGATTAAAGCCTAGTTATGGAAATTACCTCATTCCGGAAGTGTTCCATGAAGGATTTTAGCAGAACAATAGCTAGATATCCAACATTGAGGAGCATGTGTCATGATGGGAAATGACAAGGTATGTGCCAAACATGTTTTTAAGCTAGAGAAAATGTTAATTATGATAGCCCTAATTTTGTTAGTAAAATATATAATCCTTCTTTCCCCATTATCTCTTACATGATTCCCATGATCTCTCTTACATTTCTCATAATTATGGAATGCTTTAATTCACTCATAGTGGTTCTTTTATCACTACTTTAAATCAAACCGAATTCATTTAAATTGCATAAGTTTTTACTTCGGATTGAAGGAATTTATTTTAATTTCATGTGTTCTTTCCCTACACTTTTAACAAAGTGAAACACTAACTCCCATAACATATTCCTGCACAATTACTATTTTCATTCTTACACTATCATGGGTATCGAGTTCACCATGAGTCAGTTAGCCCCATGGAATTTCTAGTAGACACTAAGTCTATCACCTTCTTTGAAAAGTTAGGGTGGATTAATTTTATTCTTAAAAATGAGGAATTAAATTTAGAGATCATAGAGGTGTTTGTAATAAACCTCGAGATGAATATTCACCATTTAAATGTATAAAAATTCAATTTAATGGCTAAGTTATTAGTGAAATTTTAGGAATCCCCAAGGTAGTTCAATTGGTAAATTTGATTCATCCATATTATGAAGTTATAAAAATATTTTTTTGGCAAAGAAATAAAAATTAGAATTGGTCCTTGAAAATAATGGTAAAGAAAAATACATAGAAGATCAAATTTTCTAGAGCCATGGGGTTATGTTGTAAAGTGGGTAGTCAAGTACTTTACTTAAGAGGGTGAATATGAAATTATTATTGAGCATATTGTGATAATTCTCATACACTTTCATCATGGAGAGGACATGGAGCATAATAAAATTGACTTTGCTAACTTCTTTCATGTCTCTGTTTATTCTACCATAGATAACTTTTGTAAAGGAACTAAACATTTAAAGGGTTTAATCCATTTAATATGTAAACATCATTTTATCCAAAAATAGAAAGGGATAAGGAAATGGTTCAAGTTCCATATAAAATATGCTCATAAAGATGAAGTAAAACCCAAGTGCAAAACCCTTGAAATAGGTTCTTTAATAGTGGAAAACCCTAAGAAAAACTAAATCCCTCTAGGAAAAATACCAAGGATCAAGTGGAGGATATACCTTGGTCGAAGAGCATAAGGAAAAAGCAAAAATAAGAGAAATGAGGTCCACACCTAAGGCTACCCCACTAGTATCTCCATTCCCTTAACACCCCATTTCTAAGGTACAAATTATTGAAACACATCCTACCACCGAGAATTCACCATTTATAGATAAGGGGAAAATTTGCATGTTTGAAGGAGATCCCAGCTCATTACGGGATGAGGAAGCCATTGCCATATATGTATTGGCCCTCTCAAGTGTCAAATTTAAGTCTTATCGGACCAAATATATGTTGGAAAAGTTACTACTTATACTCCAAGAGAAAAATGAGTACATTTCCCAACTAAAAATTGAAAAATAATTACAAATTCGAAGCTCAAAAAGGATCTACAAAGTGAAGACCATATTATTCATGAGATCAAAAATTTCCGATAACTTAATTGCATGGCTTACAACAATATAATATGAAAAAGAGGAAGAGAATATCGAAGCACAACCGACTAAATCTCCCAAACTGATTGTATTAATAAATCATCTTTCTCATGTTCCAAATATATCTCAACATGAGCTTCCCTATACAATGTGGTATGTATATTGCATCATATTCTTGGAAAGAGAAGAGATTAGGATTGGGTAGGCAACATGGAAACTACCATCTTCTCAATTTTTTCCATCTTGAGATTTGATATCAATATTTATGTTGATAGCATCCTTCTCTTGAGTAGAGTGAACATTGAGAGATTCTAGCACATTCCTCTTTATAAATCCCATGTCAAGAAATTTCTTGTTTGAGTAGAATCAACCTTGAGACCATGAAGCATTCCCTTTGTCCATTTTGATCAAGAAAGTTTCCATTTTTGTAAAAAAGGAATGAGCACAAAAATGGAGGTGAAATATTTACTTTGAAATTTTCCGAATATTTCCCACCAAGAACTAATAAGCCATTTCCATGATGAAACCATCATCTCCTTGAAAATTTTCACGTTTAAGAGGTAAAAACATATTACCATTCTCATAAATCTTGTCATCTTCTTCTAATGGGAAAGAGAAGTCTTTGTATTCACAAAAATACTTATCTCATGGGACCTCATATTGAGCATCAAGAACATGACTGGAAACATTGAATTTACCTATCAAGAAGTTTCTAAGCATTACTCCTTCTTGATCCACATTGCTCATCACTTCAATATTTCCATGTTGCAAGTCAAGATTTTCATGATCATTGTCAACATCTAGTTGAACAACTTCATTTATGCTCTCATCCCAAGGGAAGTAAACATTCTCAAACTTTGATTTCATAAAATCATCATGATATTATTTGATCAGATATATGATGCTTGGACATCCTTCCACCAACATGCACACTCAAGATCATCATCGAAAGTAAAAAAAAATTTGTAAGATTTTGAATTTTGACACGAGATACCTATAATTAGATCATCGGCCTCTAATTAGTATACTTCATTCTTATGATGGGAAGGATTTTATTTATTTTTACTATTGAATGACATGGTGTGGTACGACTAATCTAGTTTCATATCACCACTAACATATCGATACAATCTTCTTCCCAACAACATATCATTGGAGACATGCATGTCTACCACAAGTATTCTCATTGTGATTTTATTGTTAGTTAAGAGCACTAATACTACCTCAACATACTTGATTTTTCCAGTGAGAGGTACTTCTTTCATCTCCATGGAGAGGAAATTTCTGTGATAGGTTAAAGGGAGAGGTTGAGGGATTTCACAAATTTTGCAGGCATGACATTTTAGAGGTACCAAAGTCAATGATGTAATTGTTCAATTTGTACCCATTGACTAATAAGGATATGTAGAAAGGTTCTACCTTCCTAGAGGTTGAGGGTGTGGAAGTGAGGTAGTTCAAAGATGAATTGGATTGAGATGCATAAGGTAGTTCTCTGGTGGTGGAATCTTTAACAAACAAAATGAAACTACTTCCTTTGATATGTTGAACGCATTTCTCAATTTACTTGAGATGATTTATCAATAACTCATATTCAAAAATTTAAAATTTGGATATTTTGAAATGGTCAATGATATCAAAGGACGAGAGGGTGGTAGTAACATCGAGATATTTTAGTAACCTTGACATGGATGTTCTTAGGATCTATAAAAACTAATTTTTCAGAGGAACTTGAAGGAGACTTACTTGAAGAGGTAGAATGATTCTTGGATGGAGTGGTCTCGTGCTTCTTCTCAAATGACCCTGGTGAAGCGGAACTCGATGATCCTCCTTTTTGTTTTTCATGTAGTTTCCATTCGAGGATTCAATTTATTAGCTTGGGAAGTAGAAGAAGATCCTTCTTTCTCCTTTTTTGATTGAGTGAACACCACATAGGAGTAACTTTATGTAGGTTCTTCAATCTCTTCATCAAGTGTGCATTCATAAAACCCAATGCGAGCACATTATTCTTCTCCTTCATTTTCAACTTCGATTCAAAAATTTCTTCTTCATCTTCATTGATCTCACATATTACATTGACCTTCAAGGTGCTCCTATAATCTAGTTCCTATTCTAGTTTGGATGAGGTGCTCATTGAGAAACTTCTTTCTTCAACATTTTCAAGTCATTGGCCAACCTTTGTAACAATTGGTTAGTTATCTCATCTTTGGAACTATGGGATTTATCCTTTATTGAAGGATTATTAATCTTTTTAAAAAGAATGAGGTCAACTTCCACCTCAATAGTAATTTCTCGAGCATGGTCTAAATATCATGGTTGAACTCTCCATAGAAAGAAACTCATTTCTAAAAATTGAGCATTTATGAAGAACATCTTCAAATTATCTGCAACAAGAAGGGAAATGATTGGAATCTTGTTGAATTTTTCCATGAATTCTCTCATGGAATCTTGTATTTCTTTCTTCATTGAGTTAGTTGAGAAAGGAGGGCATGAGAATATTTGGCGGTCTTGAATCTTTCTTAAAAAAATTATACCACCCCAATCACCAATTGAGCATGAAGATAAAAGGTAAAAACCAATCTGCCATAGAATCTTGAAATATTTCCATGAAAAAACACACTGAAACATCTTCATGTTGTACTCTAAGGATGTCACACGCTCTGATGAAGGTTGTGATATGATTTTTCAGGACATTTCTTGCCATCTCCTTAGAATTTTAGAAAGTTCTTTCTTGATCCTTATGGAAGTTCATGGAGTGGTGGATTCAAAGCCAATAGACTAGTGTTATTTCCCCATGGCACATGTGTTTGTGATGTTATTCCTCTTTTATTTTTTCTTCTCTTTCTCCTTCAGGAGGAATGAGGACTCATGGTTCAATAATTGGTTCTTTAGTATGACCTTCAAGAGGATTTTTAGGGATTTTTTTTTTTTGGCACGATGAGAAGTATGAAATCATCTCTTCATTGCTCCTCGAATGTGGGGTCAATAATTTCACCTACAAAATCATCTTGGATTTACTTTCTTTCTACCAATTTTCCTCAAGTACTAGAAAGAGTGTGCTTTCTCAATAGGCTTGCAAAAAGTATTTGTAGAATATTTAATATTTTTGGTATTTTTGAATTTTTTGATTTTTTTGGTATTTTCAGATATCTATATAGTTTCATAAGGGAATATCCCTCCCTATTAGATTCTCTAAAAACTATTGGTGAAATAAATTTTCATATGGAAAATTATGTGTTTCCACTAACGCTCATGGAGCTGCACCCCTCTTTCTTGTGTATGGTGAGGCTTCCATTATTGAATGTGAAACTATACTAATTTTATCTACTATTGTGGGTGGTGGCTACTAGGGATGGGATCGCATAGCAAAACTTCACCGAACATGTAGAAAATTGCTTGTACAAGGTAAAAGGGATGAATTTTTAGTAGCGAGGGTGAAGGAGAAAAATGAGGAAAATGAAGGTTATTGTTGTGAGTGGTCAATAGAATATTTCACACACAATAACCAAAGGAGTTCATCATTAAATTATAGGAAGACCATAATGCAATTAGAGAGACTAAAAATTAGAGAAATATAGCTCTTTAAGTTCATCTATTAGAGAGACTAAAAAATTATAGACATATAGCTCTTTAAGTTCATTTATTAAGGATACCAAGTTTCTTCTTGATCTCAGGTAAAGAAGAAGAAACAATGAGAGGTTTTGATGGATACATCCACCTAGGATGTTGTCACAGCTACAACTACAGAGGTAACTAGTGTTCCTCCTTCTATTTCTTCTCCTCCTGTCATTCAATCATCTATTCCTATGGATGTGTCTTCTCCTCTCCCTTCCTCCCTTCCATCTCCCACCACTTCTATCTTCTCCTCTCTCATGGATCTGTCACCTAGTGTTCCCTCCATCCAATTGTAGATCCCTTCCATTTCCATGTCCTTTTCTTCTCCTGTAGTAACTCCAGGCCCCATAAGTAGTGGTGTGTTGGATTCCTTGTAAATGCCACCACCGAGTGTTTCAACATACTTCCCTGAGGCCTCTATAGTTGCTTCCGCTTTCACTCCCATTTCTTCTTCTATTCCCTTTACTCCCGCTCCCATAAGTCCTAGTTGGATTTCTTACCATCTAGGCCAGCATAAGAGAAAGGTTCCCATCACACCCATGGACTTCTCCATCATTCGAAGAAGGGACCCAAGAATCGAGAAAGTGATAATTCACTTTCCTAAGAGCACTACGGGGAGAGAGTCATAGAGATTGCTTACCTAGATCCCACCAAGAGAAAAGAAGATTTGTCTCCCATAGAATTCATAGTGACTCAAGTCATAATGGGGACCTCATCTGAAAGCCTGCGAGGAGAAGCCTTGTCTGTGGTGGATGCTCTCTACAAGAAGCTCCAAGAACCAAAAGAGGAGAAGAGAATACTGAAAGAACAAAACAAACATCTCCTACAATCATTGCAAAAAAATTGCAATGCTCCTCCTGTGGATTTTGCCAACCCATTGAATTTCTCCGTCAGGATAAAATAAATGAATATGCTAAGATTGGTGAACAAGGTGTAGTAGTGTCATCCTAGATCGAGTGGATCCTCAAAGATGGTCAAGAGATGATTGGGAAGTTCACCATGCTCTACCAAGATGTAACCCAAGAAAATAAGGAGCTACAAGTAGTATCAGGTTCCCTCTTTGAGGAGTTGGATAACGCCAGGTTGCAACATGAAACATTTCAAGCCATGGTTCGATTGCCTAGCTTGCGACCTATTAAAGTTCAAAGCATTATCGATCACCCGCGGGCACATAAAAAATATCTCATCGCTTTAGATTAATGGGTTGATCAAATTGAATATATCCTAGAGAGGATAGATAAAATCAAATATAAAGCCCTGAATGCATGATACAACATGGAGCAGACAGTTACAAAGATGTCTCCAGGGATGCTCAGTGAATCATACACCTTGAGGGAAACAAACGATACATTCCAGCACTTCAAGGCTATCATCACTCAAGGTTTGGCACTAGAGGTCACTTTCGACCGAGATTCAATCAATAACCTCTTGGCTTGCCGCAACTTCATTGGCTTTTTGATCGATGCATGTGAAACTTTCACCGAATTACCTGAAAAGCTCAAGAATGAAAAAGAAACTTATGAAGTCATTGGCAACCATTTCAAAGGTCTAGATCATGATCAACTTCAAGTGATGATCAGCAAGTTTATGGAATATCAAGTGTAGTGTCACATCGACTCTCCTGATCAAAAGCAAGACACCAAGTTTGAGCAAAGGGATGATGAGGAGTAGTTTCTCCTCTTATGTATGCTTTGATCATTTTTGTAAAATATTTAAAAATCTTGTTGGCATTTATGATGACATCATCCATGTTGCACCATGGGATGTTGCCATCCAAAAACTTTCCCAAAGTCAACTTTTGACTTTTTAGATATTTTGTAAATAGTGGTTGGTTTGCTTTTGTCTTCTTTCTTCTTCTCCTTCTATAAATACTTGAATACTTGTTGTATTCTAGGTGGACATTTTTGTATGAAAGGAGAAGTGAGGAGAGAAAGACTTTGTGCTTTCTTGTAACAGAAGAAATATTAATACACGTATTCAGAATTTGTGCTCCATATGTGTGTTATTTGCATTAGATCTTTCTTAAGTTAGATCTATGTTTTTATTTTGTTGGATTCATTCCTACTATTGTCATTTGTTCATCAGTATTGTTTTATTTGTTCATGCCACTAAGTTTGGCTCTATTTTCTACCAGCCCAAAGCATAAACCTTTTGGCCTTTCTGTCTTGGAATTCATTTCTTTTCTTCCTTCAGATCTACCCTCCTCCGTTCCTTCCTTCCTACTTTTGTTCATAGTTAGAACTACCTCTACTGGGATGAGATCCCAAACCCCCTGAAGTTAGAATAGTGTATATTTGCACAGATTCCTGCTTGATAGATTAGTAATAAACCAGTTTCACTTTGCTATCTCAAAGAGGGGCTATGCCCTGCATACTGTTGGCCTATTTCCCCATGACCTGCCTAACCGATAGTTTTTCGGACCAATAGTTTTGGCGACTCCATTGGGGATTCGAACTAAGGAAATAACTAAAAAATTTAAAAATCACTACCCGGTTTGAAAATTTTAACCCTTTGTTAAAAATTAATTTTTTTACGTAGTGATCAAAACTGAAAATTTCCTTATTCAAATCCATAGATCTAGACTAGATAGGAGCTTTTAGTTCGCTGATTTTTACAAAAACTTTTATATTTCAAAGAGATCGAGATTCTCGATATTTTATGACATTTTCAAAACCTTGCAAAATTCAGGTCAAAGATCCGAAAATCAGCTTACTAAAATTAACCCACCTTTTATCCCTATTAATCTTTGTCGAAAACCACAATTGGTATTTATCAAAGAGGATAAAATTAAATATTAAAAAAGTACATGCTGCTGATTTTTTCCAGAAAAATCAGAAAATCAGCAAGTATAAAACAAAAATATTGTTGTAAATCTGCTCCTGATTGTTGTAGATCTGAATGGGTACACTGGCAGATGAACTATTTACTCGCATCAGAAGAGCTCATGGGGAATTTCATCCAATTTTGATCTACTTGAAGGCACAATTTTAGTATCACTCCAAAGCATGATTCACATCTCTGAACTCAAAGCAGATCGATTAGTCAGAAGTGCCTCGCCTCCATGAAAGAGCCAGATTTCATAGGGTGCCTCGACATCGACTTGCAGTGCTCTTTTCCTAAGTGGAACCACACTCCCTACTCATGTTCTTTTTCTCAATTTTCAAATGGTAGAAAATATACTGTACCATGGGAAATTCCCTGGGTCCTCTAGCATTTCCACATCCAGTCATTCACCCTCCCCCAGTGAAATCACAAAAATTTCCTGAAATTTGATGGGAGCAAAAATCAAAGCACAGACACACATATTTCTGCATTTATTATGTCATGTAGCATTCTGGACGTGACTCATGAGGACCTATCGGTACATCTCTTTCTTGAGACCTTGCAAAGGCTTGCAGAAAGAAATGGTTCCAAAGACTTACCAGTTGTGTCCATCACCAATTGGAACACATTGCGGATTGCATTTGAAAACAAATACAAACCTTCGAAGATGCATTTGCGTTATTATCACAAAAAAATCACATGAATAAGGAGGCCAATGAAACCATGCATGATTTTATCACCCATTTCAATTCACTAATCAACCGTGTGCCATTTTCCATGATGCCAACATTAGAGAATCAAAAGTGTTTCTTCTTGAATGCCATGAGCTCAAAAGTAAGTTTCTTACTTTGATAGGAACAAATACCCACATTGGTTCTTACTCAAGCTATGACCATTTGGATAGAATACAACCTTCTCATATCTAGTGAGTTAAGACGAGAGCTATCAAAATCAAAGACTTCAACTTCTTCTCAAGCTACCTCATCATATCCAAAGCATTCTAGAAGATGGCAAATGACTTGCTCTCATTAAAAATGAAATTGACTCAAACATCATCTCCATTCCATACCAGGATATCCCATGGAGGAACTTCACCTTAAAAATGTGCCTTAGCCTCGTAGGTGACATATGTCCTCTTAAAAAAATGGCTTATTGTGAGAAGCATACCTAGCTAGAGAGAGCAACATGACGACGATATTGCCGGAGCTCTAGAATGTATTTTATGATGAAACATTTTATGATTTTTAATCCCAACAACCTTAAAATATCAATTTTATTGTTATAATCCTTTAATTCTTCCTAAAACTATTTGAAATTTCTCCTTTGTCTTTGGGACAATACGGTGTTCCTACACAAATTGAGTTGCCCTTAGAGATAATTGAGTCTTGTGAAATATTTGAAAATTCCATAATGTAGAGATACTTCTCAAGTGTATTAAGAAATCATCTTTCTCATGTTCCAAATATATCTCAACATGCTTACCTATACAATTTGGTATGTATATTGCATCATATTCTTGGAAAGAGAAGATATTAGGATTGGGTAGGCAACATGGAAACTACCATCTTCCCAATTTTTTCCATCTTGAGATTTGACATCAATATTTGTGTTGATAGCATCCTTCTCTTGAGTAGAGTGAACATTGAGAGATTCTAGCACATTCCTCTATATACATCCCATGTCAAGAAAGTTCTTGTTTTGAGAAAAATCAACATTGAGACCATGCATCATTCCCTCTGTCCATTTTGATCAAGAAAGTTTCCATTTTTGTAAAAAGGGAATGAGCAAAAATGGAGGTGAAATATTTACTTTGACATTTTTGAATATTTCCCACCATAAATAATAAACCATTTCCATGATGAAATCATCATCTCCTTGAATAGTTTCATGTTTAAGAGGTAGAAACATATTACCATTCTCATATATCTTGTCATCTTCTTCTAATGAGAAAGAGAAGTCTTCATATTCACAAAAATACTCATCGCATGGGACCTCATATTGAGCATCAAGAACATGATTGGAAACATTGAATTTACCTATCAAGAAGTTTCTAAGCATTAATCCTTCTTGATCCACATTGCTCATCACTTCAATATTTCCTTGTTGCAAGTCAAGATTTTCATGATCATTGTCAACATCTAGTTGAACAACTTCATTTATGCTCTCATCCCATGGGAAGTACACACTCTCAAACTTTGATTTCATAAAATCATCATGATATTATTTGATCGGATATATGATGCTTGGACATCCTTCCACCAACATGCACAGCTCAAGATCATCCTCGAAAGTAAAAAAAAAAAGTTGCAAATTTTGAATTTTGACATGAGATACCTACAATTAGATCATTTGGCCTCTAATCAAGTATACTTCATTCTTATGATGGGAAGGATTTTCTTTTCTTTTACTATTATTGAATGACATGGTGGCGTAAGACCAATCGAGTTTCATATCACCACTAACATATCGATATAATCTTCTTCCCAACAACATATCATTCGAGGCAAACATGTCTACCACAAGTATTCTCATTGTGATTTTATTGTTAGTTAAGACCGCCAATACTACCTCAATGACCTTGATTTTTCCAATGATAGGTACTTCTTTCATTTCAACAAAGAGAAAATTTCCAAAGTGATAGGTTAAAGGGAGAGGTGAGGGATTTCACAAATTTTGCAGGCATGACATTTTCAGAGGTACCAAAGTCAATGATGTAATTGTTCAATTTGTACCCATTGATCAATAAGGATATGTAGAAAGGTTCTACCTTCTTAGAGGTGGAGCTTTGGGAAGTGAGGCAATTTAAAGATGAATTGGATTGAGATGCATAAGGTAGTTCTTTGGTGGTGGTATCTTTAACAAACAAATAAAAACTACTTCCTTTGATATGTTGAACGTATTTCTCAATTTACTTGAGATGATTTATCAATAACTCATATTCAAAAATTTGAAATTTGGATATTTTTAAATGGTCAATAATATCAAAGAATGAGGGAGTGGTAGTAACATCAGATATTTTAGTAACCTTGACATGGATGTTCTTAGGATCTATAAAAACTAATTTTTCAAAGGAACTTGAAGGATACTTACTTGAAGAGGTATAAGGATTCTTGGATGGAGTGGTCTCGTGCTTCTTCTCAAATGACCCTGGTGAAGCAAACTTTGATGATCCTCCTTTTTTTGTTTTTCATGTAGTTTCCATTCAAGGATTCAATTTATTATCTTGGGTAGCAGAAGAAGATCCTTCTTTCTCCTTTTTTGATTGAGTGAACACCACATAGGAGTAAATTTATGTATGTTCTTCAATCTCTTCATCAAGTGTGCATTCATAATCCCCAATGTGAACACATTATTCTTCTCTTTCATTTCAAAATTCGACTCAAAAATTTCTTCTTCACCTTCATTGATCTCACATATTACATTGACCTTCAAGGTGCTCCTACAATCTAGTTCCTTTATAGTTTGAATGAGGTGCTCATTGAGTAACTTCATTCTTCAACATTGTCAAGTCATTGGCCAACCTTTGTAACAATTGGTTAGTTATCTAATCTTTGCAACTATGGGATTTATTCTTTATTGAAGGATTATTAATCTTTTTAAAAAGAATGAGTCCATCTTCCACCTCAATAGTAATTTCTCGAGCATGGTCTAAATATCATTGTTGAACTCTCCATAGAAAGAAATTCATTTCTTAAAAATTGAGCATTTATGAAGAACATCTTCAAATTATCGCACCAAGAAGGGAAAATATGGGAATCTTGTTGATTATCTTGTTGAATTTTTCCATGAATTCTCTCATGGACTCTTTTATTTCTTTCTTCATTGAGTGAGTTGAGAAAGGAGGGCATGATAATATTTGGAAGTCTTGAATCTTTCTTCAAAAAAATTATACCACCCCAATCACCAATTGAGCATGAAGATAAAAGGTAAAAACCAATCTGCCATAGAATCTTGAAATATTTCCATGAACAACCACCCTGCAACATCTTCATGTTGTACTCCAAGGATGTCACATGCTCTGATGAAGGTTGTGATATGATTTTCAGGACATTTCTTGCCATTTCCATAGAATTTCAGAAATTTCTTTCTTGATCCTTAGGAAGTTCATGGAGTGGTGGAGTCAAAGCCAATAGACCAGTGTTATTTGCCCATGGCACATGTGTTTGTGATGTTGTTTCCTCTTCTATTTTTTCTTCTCTTTCTCCTTCAGGAGGAATGAGGACTCATGGTTCAATAACTGGTTCTTCAGTATGACCTTCAAGAGAATTTTTAGGATTTTCTTCTTTTGGCACGATGAGAAGTCTGAAATCATCTCTTCATTGCTCCTCGAATGTGGGGTCAATAATTCCACCTACAAAATCATCTTGGGTTTACTTTTTTTTACCAATTTTCCTCAAGTACTCGAAAGAGTGTGTTTTCTCAATAGGTGGTAAAAAGGATTTTGAGCATATATAATATTTTTGGTATTTTTCAATTTTTGATTTTTTTGGTATTTTCATATATCTATATAGTTGCACAAGGAATATCCCTCCTATTATATTCTCTAAAAACTATTGGTGAAATAAATTTTCATATGGAAAATTATGTGTTTCCACTAATGCTCATGGAGTGCACCCCTCTTTCTTGTGTATGGTGAGGCTCCCATTATTGAATGTGAAACTATACTAATTTTATCTACTATTGTGGGGGTGGCTACTAGACAGGGATCACATAGAAAAACTTCACTGAACATGTAGAAATTTTTTTGTGTAAGGTAAAAGGGATGAATTTTCAAAGTGGTGATGGGTGAAGGAGAAAAATTAGGAAAATGAAGGTTATTGTTGTGAGTGGTCAATAGAATATTTCACACAAAATAACCAGAAGAGTTCATCGTTAAATTATAGGAAGACCATAATGCAATTAGAGAGACTAAAAATTTAGAGACATATAGCTCTTTAAGTTCATCTCTTAATGATACCAAGTTTCTTCTTGATCACCATACTTTCAAAGTTACAAAAAGAGAGAGAGTAGAGGAAAACATGAGCAAAGGAAATGGAAGAAATGTAGCTTTTTATTTCTTGTGTAGTGATGAATACAAATCTCAATCAATCTACAAAAATCCACAATTACTACCAAGAAATAAAATATTCAAGCTTTCAGGATCTTTTGGAATGGAGAATCCATTCCAATTCATAGCATTGTGAATTGAGTTCTCATCTACCCCCCATATGACTGTTCATTTTCTTATTCTACTTGTGACCTTTCAATTTCCCTTATAAGAGAAAAATTATGTACTTATCTTATAATTTTGAGAAATTACTTTTATAATTTATGAATATTGTCACTTAAGAAAATATGACAAAATACCATGATTGCGTAAATGACAAATTAGAAGAAAGGGAGAAGAGATGAAAAGGGAAATGGATTGAATGATTTATTGAAGAATATCCTTTTAATGTAGACCTTGCTGATCTGAGACATGGTGTTCACAATATCCACCTACTACTAGATGTGCATACACCTTAGACTATCGAATGAGTGTTTAGAAAAAAATTTACAAGACCTTTGGATGTGATACGAGAGATGAAAAAAGACCTCACCCATGATGATACATTCTTGATATGAAAATGAGAGTGATTATCAATCTATTTATCCATAGGATTTCACAATTATCTTTCACAATACTCAAACCTATTAGTGCTTGTGTTCCTATCACGCATAGTGCACTCCAAAATTACAAATTATATCTTTACTCGACACGTGAGATGTGATCTCTTGATGGAAGAAGGATGAGATAGTTCCTAACTCACTTGTCTTGGTTAGCTCAATAATCTCATTGATCTCAACTCAAATAAATCACCTCAATAAGCTCAATCAGCCCGGCGTGTGTGGCGAGATGATGATGGTTTCCCATGACGATCTTGGATTTTAATGGAGCCTCAATGAAGATCACTTATTCGACATTCTTAGCTCAAGAATATCTATAATGTTTTCATACCTAAATATTCATGTGCCTCTTATAGAAAATGATTATCCCTTGAATATCTCATTGAGCACAATTCAACTAGCTCATCAAGCTCACCTCAACCAATTCGGTGAGATCACTTCAACCTGAATGAGTAAGAGATGTTGATGGACCCAAATTGAAAAATGAGATATGATGACCCCATTATCTTTAATTACAATGTATCTCCTAACTCTTTTTGAATCATTTGCAATTGCACAATTTCTCGGCTCTCGCCCTCTTTGCGCCTTTAGATGTTTTACCTTGCTTCGGACACAACTAAGATCAGAAAATGCTTCTAAGATCTTGTGAAGAGTGAATTTCCTTTTTTTTAACTATGAAAAAAAATTAAACCCTGTAAGTATGTCAAAAAGTGGAAATATGAGTGAAAATGGAGCCAATCGCCACTTTCTACATCAAAAATAGAGACTTTCTCTTTTTAGCAGTAGGACGAGGACTCGCTTATTTTGGGACATATCTCTTATTTTTCTCAAATTTTATCTTATAAAAATTCTATAACATTCCATTATCCTCTTTTGATTATTCCTTGATATTTTACATCAATATTCTATTTTTAGTAGGTTGTTTTTGGTTTTTTGTTTTTTCGGGAAATTCTTAATTTTACGTTGCCTATCGTTGCACTATTTCTAATTGTTTTGAGAGATAAATACTTGTAATTTGAGGTAATTCCTAATTTTTATCATGTGAATGGGCATGACATATGATATGTTTATAAAATTTCAAAAATGACCTCATTTTACTTCAGAAACATCTTTGTTAGATTCATCTCCTTGTTGCGATCTCATGCTCCAAATTTCATTGTGTTCCACCCACTAGGACTCTTGGAAATTGAAAAGTGGAATTCATAGGTAGGTTTTGCATGTATGAAGCTATAATTTTATAAATTAATGGATTCAATAATCTTAAATCTTCACAAATATTCTTTGAGAAGAAAACTCATCTCAAATGCTTGGTACGATCAATCTCCGATTCACTAGCAATGAGAAAAGCTTCGTTCTTGCAATCATGGATACTATGAAAATATTTTAACAATATGATGACTATGTTTATAGGTATTTAAATGCTTCATGTCTTCAAAAATGGAGTCTTGGTTGAACTAGGTAAGAAAACCTTATCAATTAGTCATTTTGAAACTTTGACTGGCGGTCATTCGAAAATCAAATTTATACATTGCAGAGAGTAGAAGTAGTTAGGGAAAAGTTAGGGTTTTTAATCTTCTACGTATAGGGAAATTTTATTATCCCATATGTCCCCTTGGGATAGGAATAAGAGGGGTAGAAAATTTTACCCTCACCTGGGCTTTCCATGTGTCACAACATGGTTTCACAAGAGGAGAGTCAAGAAAAACAAGCCATTTAGCACTAAAGGACCGAAGCCGAGTGATATGAAGAACCTAACTAGCGGATAGAGAGGAGTGAATTTAGTTTTCTACTCTATCCCCTTGGGGTAGGAATAGGATGGATATAAAAATTTCCCTCATGTGGTGATGACAAGTGCAACATTTTATTTTATTGTCCCCTATATCCATTTTGTATATGTACATGAGGGATATAACATTTTTCCCTTCCCTAGTGATGACAATTGGCACACTTTCATTACATGATGAGAGGGGCTAGAAATAGGTGAATAGGCTTGTGGAGTGCTTATCTCAGTCATATGAGGAACCTGGAGAAAAATTTGTTGTGGGGAAAATTTTATCTTACCTTTTTGACCCTTGGGATAGGGATAGGAGGGACACAAAAATGTGCCTCAACCTGGAGGTGACATGTGTCCTCTTGAAAAAATGGCTAACTATGGTAAACGCACTACTGTTAGAGAGAAAAACTTGACGATGATTTTGTTGAGCTACATGAGGTCTTTTATGATGAAACCTTATATTATTTTTACTCCCAAGAACCTTAAAAGATAAATTGGATGGTTTTAATCCTTCAATTATTACTATAAATGCCTAAAATTGGTCCATTTTCTTCAGGGACAACAGGATGTGCCTCCACAGATTGAGCTTCCTTGAGAGATACTTGGGTCTTGTGAAATATTTAAACAATCCTTCATGTATAGAATTATTATAGATTTAAAATTACTATATGTTTGAATCCTAACTCCATACAGAGCTCCCAAAATAATCTACTGAGAAGGTCGAGTACCTATTTTGACCGCCTACTCCTTACACCGAAAAACCCGATGTTGCGTCATTTGTCCTAAACCTCCAATACTTTCCTAAAATTTTCTAAATTAGTTACAAAATTTTCTTATATCTTCAATACCATCTCTAGATGATTTTGATCCTTTCATTTCATCCCAAAGGATGTAAACTAGTCCTAAGAAAGATGAAATTAACCTTTCAGGCTCACGAGAAACTAATCATTAGACGTACTTCACTAAATGAAACTTATCACCTTGTCATATCATTCCAAACACATATAATTAAAAATTAATCATATTGTAAGTACCTAAAAATTCAATAAGTACATGACACAACTGATAAATTGACCAGAGATGGTTTCGGGAAGACTCGGGAGAAAGAATTTCAAATTTGGTTTGGTTTTCATTCTTAAAAGTTTAAAATTTTCAAGTTGCATATTTGCATGACAACATCCGGATCTATAATGGGTACTTGTTGGATCAAGTTCTAGTAAGGAGAGGGAAATCAAAAACCCTCAAGACACTACATGGACTAGTGCCTTTTCCATTGGGCTTGTGGAGTCACCACAAAGATACACAACACAACTTACTTTATTGAACATAGACATATGAAAATACAAGAAGGGAATCACACAACACAAGCGAAAAATGAAACAAGAAAGAAAAAAAAACAATGAAACATCATAATTCACCTATTTACATGCAAGGGACAACCCTCTTTTATTGAAGAACTAATTTGGGACCGAGTGATTACCGAAACGGGTATCACCATATTCGTTTCTTCTTCAAACCCATTGTGAGGCTCACTAAAATATGAACCTCTTCTCATCTTATTTAGATATATAGCATGATTTTTAGTGTAATTGATTATCCATTCATTTTATTCCCTTTTTTAATTTGACTACTTCTTACCATTTACTCATTGATTCCCAATTTTTTCTTTCTAATTTTCAATTACTACTTGTGAAGATGAGTCTCGATCATACTTTTCTTACCATTTATATAAAAGGAAATTTTTCTTCCTTATCCATCTACTTCATGACCATTTTTTCCACAAGTTGATTATCGTCAAATGCTTTAGAATTTTCAATGTTATCATCAACCTCTTGATGTTCTATACTTCTCAAATGTATCAAGAAATAATATTTCTCATGCTCTGGATATTTCCCAACATGCTACCATATACAATGAGGTATATAGATTGCATCATATTCTTGGAAAAATAATGAGCTTAGGGTTGGAGTACGCAACATGGAAATTGACATCTTCCTCATTTTGTCCATCTTGAGATTTGACATCAATCTTCATGTTGAGAGCATCCTTCTCTTGAATAGAGTGAACATTGAAATATTTAGGCACATTCCTCTTCATACATCCCATGTCAAGAAAGTTTTTGTTTTGAATAGAATCAGCTTTGAGACCATGCACCATTCCCTCTATCTATTTTTGTCAAGAAAGTTTCCAATTTCATGAAAAGGGTATGAGCACAACAATAGAGCTAAAATATATACATTGACATTTTTCAAATCTTTCCCACCAAAAATAAGCAATCCATTTACATAATGAAATCATATGATCCTTGAACAAGTTCATGTTAGAGAAGAAAAAACATGTTACCATTATCATTTTTCTCGTCATCTTCTTCTAGTGATAAAGAGAAGTGTTTGTATTCTCAAGCATACTCATCGCATGGACCTCATATTGAGCATCAAGAACATGATTGGAAACATTGAAGTTACCTATCAAGAAGTTTCTAAGAATTACTCCTTCTTGATCCACATTTCTCATCACTTCAATATTTTGTTATTAAAATTCAATATTCTCATTATCATTTTCAACATCCAGTGGACAAACTTCATTTATGCTCTCATCCCAAGGTAAGTACACACTCTCAAACTATTATTTCATGAAATCATCATGATATTATTTGATCAGCTCCATAATTCTTGGAAATCCTTCCACCAACATGTGCAGCTCAAGATCATCATTGAAATTCATGAAAAAGTTACAAGATTTTGAATTTTGTCACAAGATATCTACAATTGGATCACCGGCCTTTAAACAAGTATAATTCATTTTTATAATGGGAAGGAGTTTCTTTGTTTTAACATTGACCGGGATGGTGGAATGCAAGCAATCAAGCTACATATCACCACAAACATATCAATGAAGCTTCAACCCAACAACATATGATTGGACATGAGTATGTCTACCACAAGTATTCACAATGTGATATTCTTATCAAGGAAATCCACCAATGTTACCTCAACATCCTTGATCTTTCTAATGAGAGGTACTTATTCAATTTCCATGGATAGGTAATGACTAGTGGTAGGAGAAAGGGAGATACCGAGGGCTTAAAAAAATTTATAGGCACAATGTTATTAGAGGCACGAGAGTCAATGAGTTAATTATTCAATTTGTACCCACTAAATAAAAAGGCTATGTAGAAAGGTTTTACCTTCTTAGAGGTGGATGGTGTGGAAGAGAGGAAGCCAATAGATGAAGTGGATTGATATTCACAAGGTATTTATTTGGTGGTGGCATATTTAGGGCATGAAATAGAACTACTTCCTTTGATATGTTGAACATGTTTCTTAAGTTTCTTGGGATGAGTTCTCAAGTACTCATATTCAGAAATTTGAACTTTGGATTTTTGAAATGGTCAATGATATCAAAGGATGAGGAAGTGGTAGGAACATCAGGGATTGTGGCAGCCTTGACATGGATGTTCTTAGGATCTATAAAAACTGATTTTTCAAGGGAAGTTGAAGGAGACTTACTTGAAGAGGTAAAAGGATTCTTGGTTGAAGTGGTCTCATGTTTCTTCTAAGTTGACCCTACTGAAGCGGACTTTGATGATCCTCATTTTATTTTAATTTCATGGAGTCACCATTTGAGGATTTAATTTATTATCTTGGGTAGTAGAAGAAGATCCTTTTTATCCTTTTGTGATCGAGTGAACATCGCATGGGAGTATCTTTCTCTAGGTTATTCAATCTCTTCATCAAGTTTGCATTCAAAAACCCCAATGCAACTACTTTCTTCTTCTCCTTAATTTTCAAATTTTGACTCAAAAATTTATACTTCCCCTTCATTGATCTTGCATATTACATTGACTGGTAGAGCCTCTAAGGAAATCCTTTGAGGTGCTCTAGAAATATTGTTCCTATTATGGTTTTAATGAGGTGGTAATTGAGAATATTATTTCTTCAAATTTGTCAATGCATTGGCCAAACTTTGCAATAATTTGTCAACTCTCTCATCTTTAGAAGTCTATGATTTATCCTTCGTTGAAGGATTCTTGATCTTTCTTAATAGAATGAGGTCATCTTCCACCTCAATATAAATATCTTAAAATTGATCCGAATATCATGGTTAAACTCTCCATACAAATAAAATAACTTTAATAAATTAGGAATTTACAAAGAATATCCTTAGATTATTTGCAGTAGAAAGGGCAACAACGAGAATCTTGTTGATTAGCTTGTTGAATTTTACCATAAATTATCTCCTGGAATCTTGTGGTTATTTCATAATTTGATTGATTTGAGAAGGAGGGAATGAGAATCTTCAGCGGTTTTTTATCTTTCTTCAAAATTATTTTTAATACCACCCCAATCAGCAATTAAGCATGAAGAAAAATAGTAGATCCGGTCCTTCGTGGATTCTTACAATGTTTCCATGAAAAACCACACTATAATATCTTAATGTTGCACTCAAGGATGACACATGATGTGATAAAGGTTGTAATATGATCTTCATTACAAGAGGGAAAAATAATGTGACCTCATGTGGTGATGACAAGTGGAAGCATGTTATTTGGTATGGGAATGAGGAGGAAAAGCTTGTCTACCACAGAGCTCAAACTTAGTCACATGAGAAACCATATCCAGGTATAGAGAGGGGAATTTTTATCATCCCCTTGGGATAGGGAAAAGAGGGACAAAAAAATTCACCCTTCCCTAGTAATGACAAGTGGGACACTTTCATTACATGACGAGAGGGATAGAAATAGTTGAGTAGGTCTCAGAGAGTTCTTATCGTGGTCATATGAGGAACCGGAGGAAAATTTAAGGTGGGAATATTTTATTTTCTCCTCTCCCCATTTTAAATATGGAAAAGAGGTACACAAAAATGTTCCTCAACCTGGA
This sequence comes from Taxus wallichiana var. yunnanensis, assembly GCA_018340775.1. Taxonomy (NCBI): domain Eukaryota; kingdom Viridiplantae; phylum Streptophyta; class Pinopsida; order Cupressales; family Taxaceae; genus Taxus; species Taxus wallichiana. The sequence continues at coordinate 314,038,479 of CM031236.1, forward strand.
CGTGTCCTCTTGAAAAATTGGCTAAGCTGCATGAAGCTTACCCGCTAGATAGAGCAACTTGATGACGATGTTGTCGAGCTCTAAAGCATGTCTTTTATGATGAAACCTTATATTATTTGGACTCCTAAGAACCTTAAAATATCAATGGGATGGGTATCATCATTCAATTCTTCTTGTAACTCCATGAAATTTCTACTTTTCTTTGAGATAATAATGGATTCCTACACAAATTGAGATTCTGAGATAGATACTTAAGTCTTGTGAAAGATTTGAAAATTTAATAATGTAGATAATTCCTATAGATTTAAAATGACTAACGTTTTGACTCCTAAATAATTCGAACTCCCAAAATCATCTTTGAAATTTCAGGTACATGTTTTGACCGCTATTCCATGCACCTAAAAACCTTGATGTTGCATCGTTTGTCCCTAAATCTCCAAAAATTTCCTAAAATTTCCTAAATCATCTCCAACATGTTATTATATCTTCAATACCATATTTGGATTAGTTTTATCCTTTCCCTTTTTCCCAAAGGATGCACGCTAGTCCTAAGAAGGTAAAAATTAACATTTCTAGGCCCACTAAGAAACTAGCCATTGGAAGTACTTCACCGAATGAAATTGATGTCCTTTTCACATCATTCCAAAAACCTATAATTTTTTTCTCATAATATTTTAATTATATTTAAATTCAACATGGACATGGCACAAGTGACAAACCGACCACGAGATAGTTTCGGGAATACTTGAGAGAAAAATATTTCAAATTTGGCTTAGGTGTCATGCTTAAAAGTTTAATATTTTCATGTTGCGTATTTTCATGACAAAAATATTCAAACAGATGCTTCCAATGAGTAAGTTAGTGATTTTTGGATCAAAAAGAAGAGGAAAATCAATTCATAAAATTTATTACATCAAGTAAAAATTTCTCTCCAACTAAAAAGAATTATACCACCATAGATAAAAATTCGTTGTAATTGTTTACATAATAAAAGAATTTCACCACTTTATCAAAGGATATGAGGTAATTATTCATATACACCATTATTACATTAAATATTTAATGTAGAATCCTTTTTTAGGTTAGATTTGTTAGATGGTTTATATTATTTGCAAGAGTTCAATGTATGAGGAAACTAACATTGTCAAATAAAATTCTTCTTCAACCTTAGATACTTTTGGAACCATCGAGAAGTGGGGATTGGATTTCATTGGACCAATAGATCCACCTTATCAATAAAAAAATACATCCTTTTGTGTACAAACTACGTGATAAAGTTGGAAATAAAGGGTATTCAATATGTTAGAGATGATAAGGTAGCATATTTCCTATACAAGCATAATTTTCAGATATTTGGAGCCCCAAGGTATATTTTTTCATATCGATGCCCCCAATTTATGTAAAATGTGATTATATCTATTTTAGAAACCTATAAATAAGGCACAATAATTCATTCCCTTACCACCCTCAGTCTAATGGTCAACTTGAAGTGACCGATAGGGAATTAGAAAACATTTTTCCAAAATAATGGATATTTCAAGGAAAAATTAGGTGTAAAGGTTGTAAAAGGAGACATTTTTGTATAACACATCAAGAAACTATGCGATTTACTCCATATGAATTGGTCTATGGGAAGAAACTTATATTCCCTACAAAATTTGAGATATTAACATTAAAGACATCTATAAAAGTGGTAATTGAATGTTAGAGGAAAATAAGTCAAGAATTTTCCAATTAATTGATTTGGATGAAATGATACTAGAAGTATTACATAAAACTAAAAGCATGTCATCAAATTGAGCAAGTCCAACATCGAGAGATAGTTGTGGCATGATTGCCACATCCAAAAAGGAAATTTCAAAAAGGACATTGGGCTCTATTATTTGATTCTAAGTATAAACATTTTAAATGGAATATTTAGACCATATGGATGGGTCCATACCAAATAGAATAAGTATACAACAATGGTATTATTTATCTTGTTCCTATTGATAGTGAATGAAGGGTAATGATGGTTAATGGTAATAAATACATATATACTCATCAAATATATTGGATGTCTCCTCATCAAATATATTACCGAGCTAAATTGTTTTATAAAAATAATAATAAGAGGAAGATAGTTGAAAACTAAATATGGACACCACCTTCCTATCAAGGGATGGTTGAAAAATAGAGATTAAACCCTAGTAATGGAAATTACCTCATTCCAGAAGTGTTCCATGAAGGATTTTAGCAGAACAATAGCTACATATCCAACATTGAGGGAGCATGTGTCATGATGGGAAATGACAAGGTATGTGCCAAACATGTTTTTAAGCTAGAGAAAATGTTAATTATGATAGCCCTAATTTTGTTAGTAAAATATATAATCCTTCTTTCCCCATTATCTCTTACATGATTCCCACAATCTCTCTTACATTTCCCATAATTATGGAATGCTTTAATTCACTCATAGTGGTTCTTTTATCACTACTTTAAATCAAACCAAATTCATTTAAATTGCATAAGTTTTTACTTCGGATTGAAGGAATTTATTTTAATTTCATGTGTTCTTTCCCCTACACTTTTAACAAAGTGAAACACTAATTGCCATAACATATTCCTGCACAATTACTATTTTCATTCTTGCACTATCATGGGTATCAGAGTTCACCATGAGTCAATTAGCTCCAAGGAATTTCTAGTAGACACTAAGTCTATCACCTTCTTTGAAAATTTAGGGTGGATGAGTTTTATGCTTAAAAATGAGGAATTAAATCTAGAGATCATAGAGGTGTTTGTAATAAACCTCGAGAGATGAATATTCACCATTTAAATGTATTAAAATTCAATTTAATGGCTAAGTTATTAGTGAAATTTTAGGAATCCCCAAGGTAGTTCAATTGGTAAATTTGATTCATCCATATTATGAAGTTATAAAAATATTTTTTTGGGAAAGAAATAAAAATGAGAATTGGTCCTTGAAAATAATATTAAAGAAAAAGACATAGAAGATCAAATTTTCTAGAGCCATTGGGCTATGTTGTAAAGTGGGTAGTCAAGTACTTTACTTAAGAGGCGAATATGAAATTATTCTTAACCTTATTGTGATAATTCTCATACACTTTCATCATGGAGAGGACATGGAGCGTAATAAAATTGACTTTGCTAACTTCTTTCATGTCTCTATTTATTCTACCATAGATAACTTTTGTAAAGGAACTAAACATTTAAAATTTCAAGGTTTAATCCATTTAATCTGTAAACATCATTTTATCCAAAAAATAGAATGGGATGAGGAAATGGATCAAGTTCCAGAGAAAATATGCTCATAAAGATGAAGTACAACCCAAGTGCAAAACCCTTGAAATAGGTTCTTTAACAGTGAAAACCCTAAGAAGAAACTAAATCCCTCTAGGAAAAATAGCAAGGATCAAGTGCGAGGATATCCCTTGGTCGAAGAGCATAAGGAAAAAGCAACAATAAGGGAAATGAGGTCCACACCTAAGGCTACCCCACTAGTATCTCCATTCCCTTAACACCCCATTTCTAAGGAACAAATTATTTAAACACATCCTACCACATGAGAATTCACCATTTATAGATAAGTGGAAAATTTGCATGTTTGAAGGAGATCCTAGATCATTACAGGATGAGGAAGCCATTTCCATATATGTATTGGCCCTCTCAAGTGTCAAATTTAAGTCCAATCAGACCAAATATATGTTGGAAAAGTTACTACTTATACTCCAAGAGAAAAATGAGTACATTTCCCAACTAAAAATTGAAAAATAATTACAAATTCAGAAGCTCAAAAAGGATCTACAAAGTGAAGATCAAATTATTCATGAGATTGAAAATTTTTTTACGATAACTTAATTACATGGCTTACAATAATATAATATGAAAAAGAGGAAGAGAATATTATAAGCACCATGACTAAATCTCCCAAACTAATTTTGTTTTCCTCCAAATTATGATTTGGAAAGGAATGGCAACATGGATGAGTGGTTGGTGTGAGCTCATAAAGGTAGAAGATGAAAATAAAATCATAAGGGAAAAGAATTAGATCTTGGAAAATAATTTGGCATTAATATGCCAATTATATGAGAAAACTCTTTCCTATGGGTTACTAATAGCCTTCTATGTTCCATTTATTAAAGAGAAAATTTATTAATGGTAGATTTATAGGGATTCTCTAATGAATCCATGGATTTTGAGAATGATAGAAAATTCATGGCTACATATGCAACCTATGCTACACATGAAAGGATTTTTTTATTTGAATTTTATGTTCATAAATTTTTCTTTCCTAAAGAAACAAAATTCCAATTAATATGTATGTTGGAGAAGATTAATTAAGTTTTTTCACCTCCACACTCCACCATCAGACTATTTGGAGAGAATAAATAGTTAATTTCACAAGAGACAAGACCAATTCAAGTCAATTCATCGACACAATTTTCCAAAGATGTGGTAAGTTTCTATGGAAATACACAAAACATATTTATTCTCTTCAACTGGTAGATGGGTATAAATCATTTCTTCATGTGTGGCTGACTTTAGGGCATATGCTATACCAAAATTTAATATGGATTTATTTTCCTAACAACAAAGGAAGTAATTTCTCTCTCTCAAAAACATCAAGAAAATGAATTTATTTCTCCTAAAAACTTCGGTGGTCATTGAGGAGGGCCAAGGAGGTAGGTATAAGTATGTTAAACTAAGAACAAAAATGGGTTGGCATACGATTCAGACCTCCACTCATATTGGCATTAGTTCCTTAATAACATAATTATTAAGACCAACTAGCTAAGAATTATAAAAAATGGTGGAAGGTTGTAATAAAATCCCAAGGATACCACAACCCACAAGTAAAGACATTGACTAATTTTTCCAATGAATACAACTATAGTAGGATTATGTAAACCTTGAACAATAACAGATAAATGTGTATCATGATGACCTAGTAATCCTTAAGTATGGGGAGTGATGAACCTTTAGAAATCCATATTCTAAGCCCTATTTTTTCTACTATGTATATTTTACCTTTTATAGATCTACTATTAGTTTTATTATAAATAACACTTTTATTTGACTTATAAATATGTTTTGAGCACTTGTCTTGGTTATTTTCTATATTTTGTATGTCTTGTTGAATTATTTATATAAATTGATTTTTAGTGCTAAAACGTGTGAAAGGAGGGACTCACATAGCCAAGTGCATGACTCACATAACCAGGTGCAAGAATCACATAGCTGAGAGCGGGACTCACCTAGTTAGCAAAAGATTCACCCAATTCTTGGAACTACCTAGTTAGCATCAATTCCATCACATACCCTGGCCTTCTTAGGTGATAACTACTTCTTTTGACTTAAATATCATTCAAGTTGGCATAGTTTAGTCATTTTATTAAAAATATGATTGGAAGTAACTAGTAATTGTTTCATTGAGTCCTCCACTTTATGAGGAATGTGATTACTTGAGTTTGTCTAAAGTTCCAAATATCTCCAGATCCAGTCAAGTGCTATTTACAAAAATCCTCCTCCATCAAGAAGACAAATTTGACCATAAATCTACATGCAAAACTATACATCGGATTGACAAGTAATAGCTATATGATTTTTTTTGTTATAAATATATTTAGTTAAATCTGCATGTAATCAATAACAAAAATTCTATTAAAAGAGAACTATAAATTATGTAATATATAAGGTGTCGTCATTATAGAACAAATGTTTTAATTTCTTGAAGAAATATAGGAAGTGCATTATAAGAAAAACCATTGATAAATAAAGATTAATATTTAGGAATTAAATGTGTTTTCTTGAATAAGACATTGTAGCCAAATCAGATTAAGGATCAAGGGCCACTCCTCCTCAATGTGAATGGGAGTTATTTTCATTTCGTGTCCATCTATTTTAGTTTATTTTACTTCTAACATTAATGTGTTTAATTAATTCAAACTATAATTTCATTTCCGTATGTTTCATTTCTTCATGGCTATAAAATTTGAAGTATTTTTCTCTATTTCATTATCAAATCTAATAATTTCAGGTTATATCCTTTATTTATAGAACTTTTTATTTCTAGTTTGATTAAGTTATATGCTCAATATGTTACAAACTATTCTTTGTTGTAAATATCCTTGGACACCACCCTAGTATTGATAAAATACTAAATTATTAAAGTATGAGTATCAATGATTCTCATCTATTATAAAATTGTGGGAGAGTGTAAATAAGATAAGAGGGAAATCCTCTATCTATTTCCTCAATAGAGAAAGACCCACTCAACAAGATAAATGAAGCTCATACAAACTTGTTCACATTACATGGTGTGATCAAGGATGATGACAACTTGAAACTCTAGATCTACATCTTGATTTGTGAAGGGAGGAATGTTAGGTTGTGCAACATGGATGAAGTGATTATTCAAGGAGGGATGAATCTGATTTATAAAGGTCACATCGAAGGGGTGATGAAAGATGTCATAGAACCTAAAGGAAATTAAATTTCTAATGGGAATAATTTTTGATGAGATGTTGAACATGATTTTTTTCTTATGGTAATTCACTATCAAGAACAATGATATGGGTGATTATATGTGCTAGGTATTTTGAAGAATTAAATACCTCTTATTTTAGTATAGACAAGATGTCATTTTGAATGTTTTGTTGTTTCAAAAGAGTAAGAACATGAGGGAAGTGTATAAATCTTCCTAAGAATATTTGTCTCTCTAGATTCATCCATGGTGGAAATAAGATAACCATTTCATAATGTTTACTATGGTATAGAGGAAAATGGTAAGATATTTTAGTTAAGGCTATGGTGCGGAAATCTCGGGCTAGAAATAGAGCCATATAGTTGTGTTATTGTGATGTTTTATCAAAATTATAGCTCATTTTTCTAAAAATTAGTGAGCATCATTATCTTGTTGTATTATTTTCTTACACCTAAAATAGTGTAAATATGTATTAGAGTTATTACAATATTGTTATTTATTTTTCGGGTTGTTTGAATCATAAAGTTGCCTATTTTATTGTGTATGAATCAAATTTTGGGCCTCTTGTATGCATTTATCTTCACTTTTTTTACGAATTATAAAAATGAGATAAATGAGATAAATAAAATCAAACTACTTACTAAAAAGAGAAGTTTTAAATGTTAAATGTTAAATTTCATTTAATGAAAATCAATAGTTATTACTTCTTCTTTCACTACTCTAGTTGATAAGAGTGCAACTATCTATGATTTTTTTGTCTTATGGGGTGTGTTTGGTTATAAAATATACAAGATAAAAAACATTTACAGAAACAAGATGGAATGTATTCTAATGAACTAAATAATAATAATGGAATGAGGAGTAGAAATGATAACTATTCCTATTCAATTGTTATTTTTGGATCTCATTTTTTATTTGTTTGGATGCGGGTTCTCTAAAATAAGTACTTATTTAATGATTTAATGATTTAAAATACACTATCCACAATCCATACTACATTTAATCTATCCTAAAGTGGGAGATCTGATGAAAATATAGTGTAAAATTAAGTTAAATTCAATTGATCTAACCTATGAATAATTTCAAAACAAATCTATTGGTTATGCCTTTTATTTTTAGGTTTTGTGAATATAATCTCTAAAACAAAACTAATCTAAAATATAATTTAAGAAAAATAAATTTGTAGCTAAACCTATAGTATAATTCTAGAGATGGGAGAAGTCTAGATTATGGATATTTCAAATTATCAATTAAAAAACATGTATTTAATTCAAAAGTTATAATCTAGCATTGTTATTTACTTCCTTTTCTTTTTGTTTGAATTTTATAATTAAATAAAAGAAAGAAACTAAATCTAAAACATATATGTTAAATAAACAAAAACAAGCACAATGCCAACCTCTTCTGCAATTATAAAGGAACAAACCTTGGAATATCTTTACTTATACCCTCACCTTTGGACTACTCTAATTGATGCTCATGAAGACTGGTGTAGTAATGATGTATTTAGTATGTATAAGAAAAAATATTAGTGCACTTTGGAAGAGGAGCGAATAACAAGTCTATGGCTGGTTTAAGGGGGTAGAAGTCTAGTTTATAGGGCCTTATGTTCTCTTTTTAAGTGGTATCAACATAAAAAAATCTTATGGGTTCTTAGTAATGGAAGAAATATCCTTTTGGTTTGGTTTCTTTATCTTATAAACAACAAAACATTAGCAAAAATGTTCTCTGGAAAATATAGCTTGAGAATGCGAGGGGAAAGAAAATAAGTGATCAATTTTACTTAATAAAAATCCTCTTTGTGATCTCAATCTCAACTCTAGATCAAAATTAAAATCTATGGGTTAGATTAGATCCCTAGATGGTGAACTTAAGTGCTAGGCGGTAGGATTTTATACACTAGGAAATAAAAATAAGGTGAATGCATACATGGTAAAAAAAAAAGGATAAAAAATCATGAAAAGCAAGTTTGAGTTGAATTAGAGATGCATTAGAGAAAGAACCACTTGTTCATGTTGTAGGTGGTTATGCAACCACCATGATGGAGGAAAAAAATTTCCGTAGTGTAGCACACAACTACCATGGTGGGATATAGGAATACCATAAAAGGGATGAAATTTCTGCGGAGGGAAACAAAACCACCATGGTGCTACCATACTAAATAATAAAAAGGGTTACAAAAAGAGATAAGGAAGAGAAAACAAGATTCTATGAGGGTTCAGATTGGTCGAAGAAAGATTTAAACTATTCTAAAGGGACTATAAGATATCAAGAAGTGATCTTGAGAATTTCATAACATATTGTCATGTGTTTTGAGATCCACATCATCACCATTACGTGTATTTTCTTTATCACCATGAAAAATGGGGTGCGTATAGTATCTAAGTCATAAAAAGAGTGGGAGATCCTTCATTATTTAAATAAAGAAGTATATTCCTTCCATGTTTTACATCTCCTTTACTTACTTCATGCAAGTTCAAAGTTACAAGTGTTATACTTATTTTAATTTACAATTCCATTTCTAGCATAAAAATTTACTAAACTATGTGTTGTAGGTTTCATCATGGAGCATGCCAACACCAACACATCTGATAACCATTCTCAAGTGAATAAAAAGTGTGTGTACACACTTAAGTATGATTTTCCTTTAAGCATATAATTTTAAATTGCAAACCTAAAAGGGGGAAAATGCAAATACTAAAATTTGGTATATTACCCTTTTGTAATGCCAATTTTGAATATTATCTCTTGATAAGACAAATTCTCAAATTTATAATCCAATAAAACTATCTCTCTATATATTTTTTTAATTTATTATATTTATAACTCTAATTTTTAATCCATTCAAGGAATATTATTAAATTGGAGCAGTAAAAAATATCTATACTTCATGCCCTAATTTTTTTCACTTTAGATATCTCATATACAATACCATACAAAAGGTGATGATGTGGGGTCTAGTCTTGACCATCATTTATGATACCACCCCTCTAAATTATCTGACTCTATTTTTAATGTGAATATATTTATTAGGTCATTTCATCTTCCTAAGGTTGGTCTTATTAGAATATTTCACCTACGGAAGGCCATGTAAATAAGTCAATGTCACTATATAAATCACTTGACACTCTTACAAGTTCCATATTAAAAATATAATTCCAAAAGTACTTAAAGGTATACTAAATCTACCCAAATTAGCTTCACATCAATTAGAGTAGTCCTTACCATGCATTGGAAAAACTCAACTAGGTCAAAAAGTCCATCTTCCCCATTTTCAAGCATGTAAAGGTCATAGAGAAATATCTTAGCAAGAGAAAATTCACTTCAAACATTATTCAAGGCTTACAAAGAATAAATGGGTATCTCATGTAGATTAGGCACACCACATTACACTATTAATACAATGGGTATATTCTATAATATTTAGTTATCCTTCTATAATTGTGTCAAGAGACACAAGGCCACCCTTAGGGGGTTGGCTATATTACACTCACATTTACACAAGCACCTATGAGACTTAAATGAGTCTTGATCCCTTATGAGGACACATAGTGTAGAACTTGGATTGGTTCGATAGTGGTTTAAATACTAATGGCAGTCAAACCCACAATACACACAAAATTTATCCTTCTAGTTTTTGATGGTTTGATAAAGTGTTGTTAGAAGAACAATGACTAAGGGGGAGTGAATAAGTCACATAATAAATTTAAATTCATTTACCATAACATATGTTCATTATTCAAATCATCCATTCAACATGCATAGTAAATTATGAGCTTATTAAGTGTGAATTAACCATTTACAAGTGCAAAAGCTAAGACAGAACACATGAACATCAGATATAATGTTGGAAACCCTCAAGGGAATAAAACCAATTTAACCTTTGCTTATATCACAAAAAATGGACTTGTATGAATATTACACATCACATAAGATTTATTTAGTGAAACACCCACTTAAAAAGGAGAAGCCACCCATATTCGAGTGTAACACCCACTATACAATGAGGATAAAACCCTCCCAAGATAATCAAGCACACACTCAAATATCTAAAGATTAAAATAACTAATATATTGTTTCTTCTATAAATTATTGTGATCACAAGTTTATCTCTATTCACATCTAACCCTCTCAAATAAGATCTTCTCCTACTTCACTCAAACCTACTCTTTCATTTGTTGATTAGGTCTAATGACCTTACAAACATGCTCTTGTACTTTTATCAACTCTTCATTCCTCTTCTTATCTCTTCCCTTGACCCCTCTATACTCTTCTTTCACCTCCTCTAGCTCACTCACATCCCCATCGTCACCACTCTTCCAAATGAGAAAATATAAAGCACTTTTATACTTAAAAATAGATACAAAAACCTTAGGTTGTCCAAGAAAAAGAAGTTCGGTATTCATAAAATGAAAGCACACTACTCCATTATATAAAATCATAACATGAGACCATATATGTCAGAATAGTCCTAAGCACACCAATTGGTACAAGGAAACTCAAATAGGACTAGAAGTGGGTCTCTATGTCTAACAAATGGAACTTGGAATTCAAGGGCACAAGACATCATTATCATGAACCCTCAAGCTCAGCACATATTAGGAACATTCTCTAGACATCAACAACATAATAATTTCTACATCACCTATAAACATCATCAAGCATACCAAGAAGTAAACAACTCCAACAAGGTCTTAAGTACCTGATTGCCAATCTTAGAAAGCAAGTGAATTAGAACAAAAATATCATCATCAAGGATCATGTAACATATGTATGGAAATATATTTAAGTATTCTTTCTCACACAACTCATTTCAATATCTAAATCAAGGCACAAGTCACCCAAATAGTTGATTCTCAAACAGGTCAAATATACTTCTAGCCCTCAAGAACTAGTCTTGAATCCAACAAGCTCTAACACCCCCAACAACACTTCCAATAAATCTCATCAATTGTAATAATTCAAGGATATCATTACACACCTCCTTAAGATCTTACAAGTACATGTTATATGGATAAAACTTCACTTGCATGTCTGAACCACAAGGCTACTTGAGAGATCTAATGGGGAAATTTTATCCTATTAGAGATCAACCATGGAATCATGTCATCTAACCACACCAAGACCTTGAACACTTCATATTAGATCTCTACATACTACCCAATCTCATAAATTTTTGCTAAAATATGCAAAACCATCAGATACCTTTAGGACCATCGTGATTGGTTTTTTAGCCTTATTAGCTCTTTAGCGTGAAGTAGGCTCATAAGGATGAATGGTTTTACCCACTTATTACATAAAACATGTCTAAATCACTTCCTAAGAACTAATTCCACTTACAAATATAGGTCCCACAATAAGATTTGCACCATGACACCTGCTACTCATGATTGTATTATCAAATTTCTTCAAAAGAGAGTTATTTATGTGCCTTACTAGTCGACCTAAAGCATGAAACTGATGCCAAAATGAGATATGAGGATTCATCTTCATTACCAAATCATCAAACTAGAAAACCTTTGGTCATTTCATGATCAAAACCTTTAAATATTTCATATCGCTCTAAAGAAGGGTTTAACTAGCGTTTCAAACCTACTTATCTTGTTAATTATTTTTCATGAATATTTGACGATCAAATCAATCCATTATTTTTAAAAAATTATCTTATCTCTATGAAAAAAATTCCATGAAAGCCTCAAGTTCCCATGCAATTCTCACACGTTTGGGAGAGCAAAAGAAGATGACATTCAAGCTGGTTTTGGCCTTCCTAAGAACTCGATATGACCAAAAAATCATTTTCTTGCTTTGTCTTGATCCTCTTAACCTCAAATTTTTCCAAAATCACCATAAAAACCTCCTAAAATTTTTGGAACTCTCAATTTTATTTGTACCTTTTTGAAACTCTCCATTCACTAAGACTTACCCATGTAAATCTTTCCTTGTCTTGCAATCTTACTCTAAAAAGACTCGTTTCATGAATTTACCACCTGAGATAAGACCTAATGCACCTCCTAAACATGTTGTATAACCTTAACATACTCCTTAAATGATAAAAAAAAAAGTATTTTGTTCCCCATTTCTCATGTTACAACATCATCCGCTTGCACTAGGTCAAGAATAAGACCTAGAATGACTCGACTCAACACACGACTCTCATGATCTGACCTTGTTGACCTCTTATAGACTCATTAAAACATTTGACTCATCATATTGACATGATTTACCTAATGAATACCTCATCTAACCTCTGTAGCACTCTCACTAGATCATACTAGCTTGACCATTCCTAAAACCATGCAAATGCACCAAGACAACAACATTGAACACTACCAATCAACCTTCAATATTGATTATGAATGACACCTCATATAATCACCTATACCTCATAGAATCCTTTACCATCAATGTGATACTTGAAATCAATGACAACAACTAGAAATGATGTCCAAAAATCTATTCATTTGTCATATATGGCAACAACCTTGAGAATCATTGATAGAAACCATACACAAAAACAACCACAAGACTCATAACTTCTTGTTTTTGAGCATAATATCCCCCTTTGACATATATGAAAAATTTTCTATGACAATATTGTCATGAAAAATAACTTGACAAGACATAATAATAATAATTCTTAGACACAAACTTAATTGTTTGCAATCTCCTTGGTTTTTCCACTCTCTCCTTGACAATAATTGATATAATGAGAATATGCATGAGTCCTCATGAGATGATGTCACCTTCTATCCTTTGATACAACACATTATTCAATTTTTTCAAGTCATCCTAATGATTTCAACCCTAATTTGACTATCATAAACATACTGAGATCATATGCCTCTATTTTTAACAAGCCTTCAAGACTTCTTAAGTATTCCGGAGTCACATATCTCCCCCTTGCATTGAGCCTAGGTTTTAAACAACCAACAATCAAAAAAATTGATAATAAACATATTGGAGCCCATACCATACTTGATGCATTAGAGAACATTCTTGAGAAAAAAAAGTCACGAGATAATTCACTAATTTCACAAGTCTACTCGGACTGAGTTAGTACATCCAAGCTTAATACCTTTCTTATCACTTTTTCCATCCATAACTTATCGCCAAACTTTCACATATCTACCCTTAGGACCATAATATCAAATTCATGAATAAACAACATACCTTATTGATCGGAGCTCTCTAACAGAAAACCACATGCTAAGAATTAACCATCTTGATTCAAACCTCCATGCTCCCCCTGGGATGACAAACCTGCTTCAAGATACATCTAATGAAAACTTTCATTCTCATGTTCTCAACCAATCTTTGGGATCATGTGCTAAAAACTAAATCTTGTACTTTCATTGAACCAATGGAGCTTTACATATCAAATTGACACCTTCATCGAGACCTCTTCATGAATGTAGCTTTATTTTTTTATCACTTCTTTAGGAACACGCAAAGATAATGCATAGTGGAACCAATACATATCTTACTAGCTTGCCTTAACCTAGAATGGGAGCCTTTCTTTAATATCATAAAGATTACTAAAAACTCTTTTCTACCTTATCTTCTTCTCAGATTACACATTCTTGATGTTCTCCTTAAGTCATAATTTCAATTTATTTACATACCTCTAGATACTATTCTCATTCCATTTATGATGAGAATCAGATTATGCCATACCTTCAAGAGACTTAACATAAGATACATACCAAGTAAACTTGACTTGAATCAACAAATCAGACCAACCCAACCAAAATTTTGGTTCTTCATGAAGCATATTATCTTCTTGTATACATGAGTAATCACATGAGCAACAATCTTGTTATAAAAAAATAACACCCTCTAATTTACTAATATGTGTGACTAAGGCAATCAGTTTTTTTGGGTAACATGGAGTTTTTTCAAGGTGTGGGACCTTGCAATTGAAACAAATATATAGAGAATGTTGGTTCTTCTTCCTAATCATACTACTACAACTACTCCCAATGCAAGAATAACATCTATCTACTCCTAATATATGAATTCCGAGGACCGGGAGAAGGAGAAAGGGTAAAAAGGATAAAAACTACACTATAGAGCTGATAGAACCAGAAAATGGGGTGTTGAACAACTCAAAATGCAATAAATTGGAATAAATTGAGTGTGAAGAGGATGGACAAGTGTCCCAGATCACAACTACATTCAATCACCTATTCTAGTAAACAAAACATTCCCTAAATCTTGCAATGAAATAAAATAAATGCACAACATTCCAATAGTATGATGAGAGGCAAGAAAAATAATTAAAATCATGCAAGGATAGGAGAAATTACCACAAAACATGAATTTCATTGCTCAAAGTATGCACAATACATCATTTGGGATTAGAAGAAGGCATGGAAGCCATTACAATGCATAGATAAGAAGGCTTGAAAACTCTATAACTATCCTGCAAGAAGAAAGAAGAGAGCAGCATGGAGAAAATTGTCCAACTCCTAAAAATGAGCTCTCTTTTACAATATATGGAAAAATAATGAGAGAGAGAGAGAGGGAACTCAAAATTTTATTCAACCACAAACAAGGAACATTGAATGACCTACAAAAGCATGGATTACCCTATAAAACCCATCCCTCATCATCCCATAACTTGCATTTGAAGAAATGTGGCTCCATGTTGTTATTTAATTCCATTTCATCTCTTTGGAAGTGATTTTTTAGAACTAGGATCATTTTCTAGAATTTTCACCATCAAAACTCCATAAAATTTTAAATTTCTTGGTTTTTGAGAGTACAAGATGGAGACAAAATTCCAACGAGTCAGATTTTTTGAGTTTTGGATGAGAAATGAGAAAGTTATGGCCATTTGAGTGCAAACAACTCTTTGTTCACTTCGGGCTTGTTCAACACTTTAATGGGACTGTCTATTAAATTCCTTTCCGAAAATGATTATTCTCCCACTTTCCTCCTTCATTAAATTTTGATGTTTTCATGGTCCTTGGAATGCAATTTAAAAATATGAGAAGCCCACTATTTTTATTTTTCAAATGGAGAGAAGCGGGTGGCTTGTGTTTTAAGAAAGTGCTAGCTCGGAACCAGCTCACCATTTGGCTTACCAAGCTTCCCATGCTTCATGTTTTGCATTATTTTTCAAGGATCGTCATGACCCTTACTCCCTATTAGTGAGATCCCACACATCCAACTCGGTTGCCTCCCTACCTTGACATGGAATTTACCTCAAAGCTCCGCTTGCAATGTGGATCATTTAACTCGGCGGGGAAATTATTCCCATTGGGAAAATGTTCCCCACATTCTCCATGTGCCCACATTGTGCTTAAATTTCCCAAACATCCCTTTTTACGATGGGCTCCACATTCTTCATATCAGTCTATGTGTGTCCTTTGTGTACCTCTCACCGAGCTCCATCAACTCGTTAATTCATTCTTGAAGAGCACCCTGTGGTTGGACGCACATGGTTCACACACAAAAATTTTTCCCACGAGGCTCTATTGATCCACAATGAGTTAAGCTACTTTGTATTGTGGTGGAAACAAAAGTTTAGGGAACTTGTGACCTAAGATCCCCCAGGTTATCTCGTGCCCCTTGAACCCGACGCGACCACATAAACCACCCATGAACTAGCTCCCTAAGCTTTCCGAGTTGGCTCGGTGAGCCAACCCCATGCACTCCACTAGTCATCCAAGCCACCACCTACTACCAACTCGAGAAAGCTAAGCTTAGCTCACCCCTTAGCTCATGTACCAATTTGAAGCCATTAGGAAGTTTTGGTTCTTTCGATATTTTCCCCAAATTTCTTGGACCTTTTTATACCTTTTCAAACCATTGGGCTAGTTAAGATGTAATGAAAATCCCCACACCATTTTTTCCATTTTTTTCCCATTTTCATCACTTTTCGAATGTTAAAAATGAGGCAAAAGAGGTGAAAATATCTCATCTATTACAATGTTTTCTAATTTCTTCTCACTTAACCATTTTTCCTAATTTCTCTTGGGTTGAAGATGGGTAGAGATGCATGAAGTTCCCTAGACCCTTATGGCCTATTTTTCCCAAAAAAAAAAGCTAATTATTGGCTTTTTCAAGACTAAGAAGAGGAATAATTGTTACGATTGATTCCCAAATGATCCAAATCATTGCAAGTGCCCCAAAACTTAGAAACTCACTTGTATCACTCCATATTTCTCTCAAAGCCTGTCTAGTGTCGATTCACTCTCCCAAGTTGGTTATTTTTACCGAGGTTGGTAAAATGGATAATAATTTGGCAACCTCTCAAAGGCATGTGCCTACTAGATGTGTGACCAAAGTGACCTTAAAGCATCAATTGGGCATGGAGTGTAGTCATTATTTTACCCTCAATACTTCTTTCTAACCCCAAGCGCGCTGACCTATCACCTAACATACATTAAGTGCTCACGAGGTGTAGATGGGAACCAATCCCTCCTTTATATGAGCTTTGCAATATTGTTCCACCATTAATGGAGGTTTATTTACATAAAAGAAGTACATGCATCTACTAAAAAAGATAGAATTAATAGATCTACACATCAATGCACCATAAGAGCTAAATAAAAATTGTATGAAGCGCAAGAAACCATATTTGAGTCATGACAAGCTAAATAACATGAGGGTTTACACCCAAAAACAATATGTACATAATAGATTGATGTATATTGATTTAAAAAGAGTCTCGGTAGTCATACTACATTCAAAAGGGTCATCTCAGACCATATACATAAAATGAAAAGATCCAACCCCGTAAACTAATTTGATCAAAGATCCTAACTATGTTTTCCACATTATAACCCTTGTTACAGACCTGAGTAACCATACTTATGCTTAATGTTATCTCTTATAACCCTCTAGTATCAAGAACTCTAAGCCCTAGAATCATGAGCTCCAAACCCTTAGCATTTCCTAACATTTCGTAGCACCTTGTTACCTTCCTTCCTTCTCCCGAACTCTCGCACCTTCTAGTGCCTTCACACTACCTTCTTCCTTCTCCCCTTTTCCCTTCTCATCTCTCTCTCTCTCTCTCTCTCTCTCTCTCTCTCTCTCTCTCTCTCTCTCTCTCTCTCTTGTTCATGTCCCAAGAACTTCTTTAAGTAGGATCAACGTCCACCGTTGTGACTTCTCTACTAAGAAGATTGTGTGCTAAGTTTCAATGTGGTCCTCCATTGAAAAATACTTATCCTCTTTGTAAAACCTTCCACTAACTATAATGATTCCTCTGGGAATATTCCCTATGTGGAATATCCTTTTCTTGGCCTCTAAGGTTCTAGGATGGCACCTTATCCACTTATCATGCCTAGTTAGGTCCTCACATTTTTCCTCAAGTGACTCCATGATACCAAATATGGCTAAGTCCTTTAAACCCTTATTCTACCTCCCACGTGTGCCATAGTTTTAATTAAACTCATATTCTTGCATGATTTTCCTTGAGCACCACTCTATTTGCTGATCCTGCGTGCACGTGCCTTTTAGTACTTAGCCAATATTTAGGGTCCCACATGCGATCAACTTGATACACATGTAAACTGATCTTGAATTATGAAATCTACACCTGAGCCATTGGAAAATTGTTTCTTAAACCTAACATTTCTTGCTATTGCTCGTATTTTCCATCTCATTTACAAAATTCTCTGATTTAAGGTTTTTTGAGAATGGAAAATCATCTTGAATCTGTAACTCTTTCTCTTTTCTACAAATCTAATCTATGGGATGAAGAATAAAGACCTCTAAAGCTATCCTAAATATGATTTCTTGCAAAGTGTGAAGCATAACCAAATGATGATCTCTTAGAAAGTATAACAATGCAGAGTTTGGAAGCATAGCTCATTTGAAAGGTAATTTGGGACTACTTCTAAAACTGATTTATTCCCTTTACATGCCTTGGTGAAGTGATGAAGATAGAAATTCCCCTGTAACTAATTTCTTGATGTAAGAAGAGGCATAGGAGCTCAATTCAAAACTGATATAGAGAGACAAGAGAGATGAAATCATTGAAAAATACCCCTCAATCTGATTTAGTTGCTCTGTATTTGGATTTACTTAAAGATAGAAACTATTTCTTTGACATTGAACCCCTTACTACAACATTTTTCTCCTAGAAACAAGATGAACTATGTAAGAGAAAAAACCATGCAAAAACTATGTACAAAAGGAAATATCATACATGCCCAAGTGAAGCATGCATGGTGTGCACAAGCAGTTGTTTTGCTTAAAAAGAAACCCTACCTACTCTACTCTAACCCGAGAAATGGAAAGCTCAAATAAATCCCGACACTAGTAAGGAAAAGTAGATTCCATTTCTCACAAACTAAGACCATGTAACTGATTTGGAAAAGGACATCATCTTGCACATGAGTGAAAAACTAACTATAAGCTGATTTATCACCCAATTAGCCAAGGTATCAACAAAAAACAAGGAAATTACCTCCACAAGTTGCTCTGTGTCTGGATCTTAGAGGCTTTAGAGCTGACATTTGGTGCCTTGTATCTCATCCTCATGCCTAGAAGTGAACATGACTAGTGGAAACTCAGAATCTTATCCCAATGAAGCCGGGTACTTGATTGGGAAAGGCACGATCCACTTGAATTTTCTAATTGCTCTAAGTTCCAACTTTAATAAGAAATTCCAATTGTAGACATTCACAGGAAAGGCAGCTATCTACGAGTTGATTTGGTTTTTATTTCTCATCTATAGATAACTGATGTTCTTCTTTGATGACTGATATGAGATTGGTATCATCCTTGTAGTATTTTCCCTCCTTATTCATTGTAGATTTATCAACAAGATTAGACTCTTCAACTGAAAGTAAGAATCCTTCAATGATTGCATCTTCATCTAGAGATTCTGAATCTGATTTAGGAGGACTGTTGTGAGCAATATATTGTTCTTGAATGTTCACTTCTATGGAAGTAGGTTTTTTTTTTTGGAGGGTGAATGGTGGAGCAGCATGGGTTATGATTTCCATGGGCTCTACTTCATTAATACACTCTTCCAAATCTGAAAAATATTCAAGTTCTCTGCTATCTTTATTTTCCAATGATCCTCCTTCCATGATGACCTCTGGAATTTTCAATTTTTCACCATGATTCACTTCCTCTTCAAACATGAAGTTTGATAACTCAAATTCATCCAAAAAATCAGATTTTTGGAGAGATGAAGTGGGAGAAGGGACTGCAATTTTATGTGTAACATGTTTGCTACTCAAGACCTTTGGGACTGAAATGTCTCCCTTTATATCATAAATCTCCCCATGGTTGGTTATGGCTAATGATGATTATTTTGTTAGATCATTGTAACCTCCCAACAAAGCAGCAAGCTCAAGACATGCATGACAAGAAGGGTCATTGCATTTCATTGCATTTCATTGAGATATCCCCCACACTTGGGACCTTTCTATCCTTTACTTACACATGTTCCTCTTTAAGTGACATTAAAACTTGTGATGGATCTATAACCTCACGAAAAAATTGTGCCAATATGGAAAATGCATTGAGAACATAAGGATTGGTGATAATCATCATCATCAACTTGTTCATCTACAAAATCATCCCTCACCACCTGTTCTTGAACTCCAACTTCTTGAGAGGGCTTATTCATTAGTGGAATTTGAGTAATGTTGAACTTGGTAGCCCAATTTCTCAAATTTTGTATTGATTCTTCTCGACTAGGCTCTTTTATTTTCTCCCTTTGACTGATTTTTACGAGTTGTCTATTCCCAAAATGGGTTTTGGAATACAAGAGGGTGGGTTAGGATTCAACTAATTTTTTTATTATTGGTGATGAGATGGAAGGTTCATTTTCTTACTCTTATGGAGGGGATGGAATTTTAGAAGGGAAAAGGGTAGAAAATCCAAGATGAGATGGAAAGGTAGGAGATGGAGAAATGGATTTCACAAAGGGGGCAATAGCTAGAAAGTTAGGATATTGAGGCTTGAGTTGAGATGGAATGGAATGAGGTATAGGAAGAGTGTTGTGATTTGATAGTGCAAGATTTTCTCATTAATAGGAATGAATAGCATCATATTCATAAGCTTCCCTCTTCTTAATCCATTTCCAATTTTAAGCAATGTTTTGATTATCCAATGGATCTTTTGTTGAGGATTAAACTCACCTGGTATAGAGCTAGTCCAGGGGTATGGGATTCCAAAACTAATCTAGGACAAATTTTTCATTTATTTAATCCTTATTTGCACCATGTTATACTCCAAATTTTGAACCTTTCTCTGCAAGTAGTCCTCTTCGAGGTGTAGGATAGACTCGGGTGTTTCTGCACGAGAATTTCAGTTCGGAATAGAGTTGCTTCTATTCTTTCATTCTCTTGAGAAATAGATAAGGGTTAGGGCTTGGAGCAATACCTATTGAATGTTGGGAAGGTGTGTGCGTATCGTAGAGAAATCAGATCGATTGTGAAGAACTCCTTTTTGTCTGGGAAGGACTACTGTAAATAAGAATGCAAGACCACCGATTTTCGTTAAACAATAAGTGAGGGAATTTCCTTAGGCCCAGGGAAATATTATACTTCCTTTCAAAGGTGGTGAGTTCCCATTTGATATGAATTAAAGAAAAATGATAACAAAGAAATACAAGATAATACTTACGGTTCTGATGAAGATACATGTCCAAGGAATGTGGTGGCGGTAGTAAAGCTTAGTTGGGATGATCCGGTGTTGTAAAGTGAGCTGATGAAGCTATCCTCAGTCTTTTCCAATGCTTGAACGAGGGTGACAGTGATCCAATTGCTCAGTTGCAGTCTTCGGCTCGATGCTCTTCTCTGCAACCTTTTCTACTTGTTTCACTTCTCTTTTTCTTTCCTAAGTGAATTCCAGATCCACTCTTTTTGGTTGGGGGAGGTCATTAACGAGGGGAACCGATGCGATTACATAAGCGATGGTGGTTGAGTAGGAACCGATGTCAGTCGAGGTCAAAGTGGCTATTTTTAGTAAAACAGCCATCTTTCCCTCCTTTTCTCTCGAGGGATTAGTTGTGGGCTTGGTCAAGTCATTATTAGGCTCGTTTTGGTGCGGGTGAGGGTGATGAGTCATGGGTGTGGGTCTGGACCAAGTCATAGGTCTTAATTACGTTGGTTTAGGGTTAGGGCTAGGTCATGGTGAGGTGGCAGGTTTGGAGATGTGGATTTATTAATTATAAGGTAATTAATGAATCATTAGGTGTGTAAGGTTTTAGGCAGTGAGTTATGGTTAGGTTACGGGACAAGATATGGGGTAAAGGGCGTCGTAAGACCCAAATTTGGTGTCTAAATTTTCCCCTTGTTGTCATGTATCTTGTATTTTAAAGTTGACTGACAAAAATAAAAAGTGGTTGCCCCAGTTAAGGGTATAGGTAATCCCCCTCAAATCTATCACAGATTGAGGTGACGTGAAATCACGGATAGGGTTGATAAAGAGTGAATGATGATGAGATGATGGTATGATGGTGGGGTAAGTTGAAGGAAGCGGGACACACTTTGAAATGTAGTAGTGCAACCAGGGGTACACGATTTGAAGAGCAAACAAGCAATTCATAGGTAAAGGTTGATAGTTTATCCAAACAAGGTTGATATAATCCGGTATCCAAGGCATAGGAGGTAGCTCCAGGGGATATAACGGGTAAGGTACCGGAACATTTAGGCATGTTCGGTAGTACCAAATGGTTGGTTTGGTTGAGATAAACGTCACGGTCTCGGTCTAAGCAAAGCTGGTTGGCTGATCAATTCAAGTATCCTAGTCATGCTAAAACATGAACAGGTGAGCTCGATTGAACAAACAACTACATTATGGGTGGATAGAATCATAATTTGTGGGCTTCGGTCAAGGTACTTAATTGGTGTGGCCATGGGTCAGGCCGATTGGTTGGTTGTGGCCTTGGGTTGGGCCAAGTGATGGGGTGCGGCCTTGGGTCGGGCCGGTTGGTTTGTTGCGGCCTTGGGTCGGGCCAAGTGATTGGATGCAGCCTTGGGCTAAATTTGGTTGGTTTGTTGCGGCCTTGGGTCGGGCCAATTGGTTTGTTGTGGCCTTGGGTCGGGCCGATTGGTTTGTTGCGGCCTTGGGTCGGGCCGATTAGTTTGTTGCGGCCTTGGGTCGGGCCAAGTGATTGGATGCGGCCTTGGGTTGGGCGGTTGGTTTGTTGTGGCCTTGGGTTGGGCCAAGTGTTTGGATGTGGCCTTGGGTTGGGCAGTTGGCCTTGGGTCGGGCGGTTGGTTTGTTGTGGCCTTGGGTCGGGCTAATTGGTTTATTGCAGCCTTGTGTCGGGCTGATTAGTTTGTTACGGCCTTGGGTTGGGCAGGAGTGATTGGATGCGGCCTTGGGTCGGGCGGTTGGTTTGTTGCGGCCTTGGGTCGGGCCAAGTGATTGGATGCGGCCTTGGGTCGGGCCGGTTGGTTTGTTGTGGCCTTGGGTCGGGCCGGTTGGTTTGTTGCGGCCTTGGGTCGGGCCAAGTGATTGGATGCAGCCTTGGGTCGGGCTGGTTGGTTTGTTGTGGCCTTGGGTCGGGCAAGTGATTGGTTGCGGCCTTGGGTCGGGCCGGTTGGTTTGTTGTGGCCTTGGGTTGGGCCAAGTGATTGGTTGCGGCCTTGGGTCAGCTAATTGAGTGGTTATGGCCTTGGGTTGGGCCCATGAATTCAAAATAAGGCTATTTAACAAATTTTGGGGTAGGCGATGTGGTGAAAAATAGAAATTGGTGTTTAAGGGAAGGAATTAGGAAAAACTAGGCATGTAACCAATATTGGTTAGTTATGATGGATTACTGAGAGGCCCCATGTAGGGCAAGTTGTATATTGTAACATTGTTTTGATGGTATATATAGAGGATGAGGTTGATTCATATGGTGTATATAATTGTGGATTTGATGCATATATTATAATGTTTCATGTGTTTGTTGATGGCATTAGAATTGGATGTATATAGATGATGTTTGATAATGGTTTGATGATATGCATATGTGTGGATGGTATTATTATGATGATTTTTGATAACTATGTCATTATACAGGGAAAAGAGGCGGGCACCACAAAAATTTGCTAAAAACAAAGAAAGGACCTATAAGCCAAATGAGAGAGGTGACCGATGTCGGTTATATAACCGATGTCGGTCACATGTGACCGATATCGGTTATGTAACTGATGTCGGTTACACTAAAATGAGCTTTTCTAAATATAGAAAAGCTTTGGAGGTAACTGAAGTTCTTATTTTTAGAGTCATGCAACATGTTAAATACGAGGATGCGAGGCTGTTTGACGTCCATTCAGGGTAATTGCATGGGAGAATTGAGTAAGAAGGAGGAAGAGACAGGTAAAGTGATCGTGGGCTTGGATTAAGAAGGCATAAAGACAAGTTATAGTGAAGAGGGTGGTGAACATGGCTGAACAAAGAGAAGCATCCAGTGGGCAGAGAGGAGAAGGAAGACAGGTTCCACCTCAAACTACTGCATCCCCAGAGGTATAATTTGTTTTGGTTGGAATGAGATTTTGCATGGTTAAAAATAGAATGTGGTAAGGTAAATGGGTAGAAAATTCATAGGCAAGAGTTTGGGATGGGATAAGTGTTGTAGGGTAGGCAATCAGGTGTTTGAGATATGTTCGTATGTACAGAGGGGGGTAAACGAGCGAAGAAGTGATCATATGTGGTGTTTTTTTTTTTTTTTTTTGAGAAGGGTAGTTGGAATTGACAGTGACCGATATCATTTAGGAATAACCGGTGTCGGTTGTCTATAACCGATATTGGTTACTGTGTAAAGTTGCGGATTGCGATAAAAAATACGTGGGAAGTTATTTGTTGATTTGTTGTTTTTGGTTTAATGTGTGTAGGCACGAGGGGGGTTGAGGATGAATGATAGGGTGCCAGCTTTGTTGTCACGGGTCTGAGTGGATGTAACACTAGCTGAGTGGGCATTAATAAACCATGCGGGGTTAAGCAGAATCTACTATTATTCATGGATCACACGCAATCATGCTATGTTGCAGGCGTTGATTGAGAGATGGAATCCTGAAAAGAATACCTTCTATCTGCCAACAGGGGAGATGACAGTGACGTTAGAAGATGTGTTCCAAATTTTGAGACTCCCAATTACAGGAAGACTAGTGTATCAGGCAGGGCCTAATGCGGCGCGGGGAGTGATAACAGTATTTGGTCCAGCTGCATGAGATTTGACACAACAAGGTTTGACATTCACTTATGGTATAATGTTTGCAGCACACCCTGAGGCAACAAGGTTGGTAGTGGTATTAATGATAGCGGTGGGGTATTATGCATTACGAGGGTGGACGGGGAAGATTTCCAAAATCATTGATGTGTATTATTTGGGAAATGATAGAAGGGAGCATGAATTTTGCATGGGCACCCGCATATCTGGCGGAGCTATACAGGGGTTTATGGGCCTGCAGGTGAAATCACAGGACTACACTAGATTTTGCATACTTATTACATTGTTGGGCCTATGAGTAGATTGTGTGTGTGTGACCAATAGGCTGACCAATCGAAGGAGGAGAGACAGGAGTACAAAGGTTAGGATTCAGATGATGGGTCCAGAAAGAGAAAGAGGTGAGATCCGAGGCCGTGATAGATGACATCGAGTATTATAGGTAGATGTGGGAGATGGTGACGATTGAAAATATCCGTTGGAGGCCTTACGGGAACTATATGGTGACAGAGAACATAGCTGAGGATTTGAGGGGTGTAGAGCGATTGAGGTGGATCGCGGGACACAGGCCAGGTGAGTATGAGAGGATTCCTCTAGATCACGTGTGACGACAATTTGGATTTGTTCAGGATATACCCATGGCTTATAGACCATACATGAGGATTGATGTTGAGGCATCATTCTCACCTCCCCAGCCAATACCTCGAGAAGGACCAGAAGAGACAATAGCCGATCGCAGGGTAATGGATGCAAGAGTGACAGAGGCTTATAGATTATGGTGGGTAGCAGAGCTGCAAGGTACACGTGAGAGGGCCGATCATCCTGACATAGTTGTGATTATAGCAGAGAGAGATCGCTGCAGGGTTTAGTTCACCAGCTTCAAATGCAGGTGAATGAGACAAATTGTTAGAGGTTTCGAGTCACGAGTGGGGAGACTAGAGGTGAGATTCCTCCATGCGAGAGGGCGTATTCATATGTTACAAGAGAGATTGGTGGATCAGTGGGAGGAACCAATAGTAGTGGCACCTTTGAGGATGGAGAGGCCAGGTGAGCGGCATCGACGATCACCGTCACTACCTAGTTCGGGATGAGGCGCGTGGGCCTACGTGAATTTTATAGGGGTAGAAGAATAAATAAGGATGCCGACCTACACGTCGATGATAGAGAAGATGTATTTGTTTAACATCTAAATAAAACTAAATATGTATGGTGATTTTGAGTTTATGATAATAATAAGAAATGTTTGTGTTTTGAATGTTTTGAATTGATAAAGGACAAAGGTGAGTGTTATCAATATAAATATACGAAATCATTTATATTTTTAAGCAAAACACAACATATGATAGGTTATGGTAGGGGATGGTCGAGCTAACCTTGGGAGACCCCATGTCTCCTAAGTGCTACCTATATAGCCCATTGCACAAAGCAAGGAGGGGCCTCAGACCGATGTAGTCTCTTAGGACCAGGTGAGAGATGAATTTAGGCAATTTGGTTGTGTTTAGGTAATTTTTGGTTGGTAAAAGTTTGATGTTGGTAGGGTAATGTTGTTGGAGTTGGTAAGGTATAGGTGAAGCGAGGTTAGCTTACCCAAGCATAAGGAACCGTGTCTTGATTAAGGTCAATATATAATTCAGATTCGGGTAAAAGAGGCAAAAATGTCCCATAGTTGGAAAGAGCTAAACAAATCACGTATTATCATAGGATGAGCTTGAATCTCTAGGTACCTTGCATAGGCAAGAAGTCAATAGGTGAAAAGAGTTGTATAATCACAATATATCAGATATACGCACGTCCCTTGAATTTTGTTATTGTGAAGAATGGTGAGGTGAGGTGGATGGTATGGTAGAGGCGCAGAGAACTTGTTATAAGGTGATTATTCTGACGTGAGAAGAGAACCAAACCAAAATAGACAAGTCCATAAATCAAAAGTACTTTTGAATACTATTTTATTTTTTGGATATAGGCGATCGATGCGGGAAGTCTATATGGGATATGCATTTTGTTGTTTCTTGAGGTCTTCACGAAGCTGATCAATGTGAGAAGCTTCTAATAGAGGCTGACTTTGTATAGTTGTCCTTCAAGGGAGTAGTCTACTTATAGTAGCATGATGCGGCTTTGCACATAGCTGTCCTTTGAGGGAGTAGTCTAGTTTAGATCTTAGAGGTCTAGATGTCGATTTGGCATGAAGCATCTAGCTTTGCAGGAAGTTTGACTCAAGAATATCCCAGAATTATATAATTGAGAACTTGTTATTTTTAAACTTTTAAGTCATGGACCAGACTAAAAAGGGGAAGGCATCTTTAAGAGGAGGTGATGATCAAACCATGTGAGCTTGATGCTACTTTGAGATGCATGAAACAAGGTGTATGAGGTGGTAAATGAGCTCAAGGTACGAGTGCAAGGTAGATAAGAAGTGATGTAACACTAATTTCAATAGTAGAATGGTCGAAGATGTAAGGCATTAAGGGGTTAGGCTCGGGTTTACCATTAAGTGAAGCTAAAGCGATAAGTACGATCCATAGGTGTGAGTGATAATGTAAGGCCCAATTCAATTAGGATCAAATTTTCCACATTTGCTCTTTTCTAGTTTGGTTACATGTTGATTCTCTTTGAGGACAAGATCACCAATCTTAAAGGTACGCTCATGAATTCACTTATCATAAGCACGCTTAATGCACTTTTGATAAATTTGAAGGTAGTCAAGAGCTGTAAGATGACACTCGTCAAGAAGCTCTAATTGGGCTAACCGCTCTTGGGGGAAGTCATCATTGGTGAGAATATCTGAAGAGATATTATAAGAGAAGGGATTTGTATTTGAGTGGCAAGAAAGCCTTGGTACCATACACGAGAGAGAATGGTGTGGCATTAGTAGAAGTACGAATGTTGGTACGATAAGCCCAAAGGGCAAAGGGGATGTGATCATGCCAATTTTTTCCAGAATCGTTAACGAATTTCATGAGAATTTTGGTTAAGGTTTTGTTAGAAGATTTGGCTTGTCCATTTTCTTGTGGATAGTAGGGTGACAAGAAGCTAAGTTTGATACCAAAGTTGTCACAAAGGTCTTGTAACAACTTATTTTTGAAAGATTTTCCATTATCTATTATCAGGCGATGAGGAACACCAAAATGACAGATAATGTGATGATTGATGAACTCAACGATTTTTTATTTTTGGTTGAAATGAGTGGAATGGCCTCCACCCATTTAGTGTAATATTCGGTTGCCGTGATGATCCAACGGTGATGCTGCAAAGAAGGTGGGTGAATCTCACCAATAAGGTCTAAACCCCATTGTGAGAAAGGCCAAAGATCTCGTGCGACCTATAGCAGGTGGCTAGGAGTATGTTGAAGGTTGGCATGTTGTTGACACATAACACAACACTTAACATATTCGCAGCAATATTTATTGAGATTAGGCCAATAATATCCTAGGCGAAGGATCCG
Organism: Taxus wallichiana var. yunnanensis; assembly: GCA_018340775.1. Taxonomy (NCBI): domain Eukaryota; kingdom Viridiplantae; phylum Streptophyta; class Pinopsida; order Cupressales; family Taxaceae; genus Taxus; species Taxus wallichiana. The sequence goes on from CM031236.1 coordinate 314,066,538, forward strand.
CTTGGCCATGGTGAGGCCACTAAAGTGCCCGCCATAAAGTCCGTCATGGATTTGTTGGGTGGTATGAGCGACTTCAGCACCGGTTAGACTAGTGAAGGAGGATACCATCGAAGCCACATTTATAGAGGAGTCCCCCCATGACAACATAATGAGAAACACTTTTAAGAAAAGCACGTTTGCCATTACTAGTAAGGTCAGGTGGTAGAACAGAGGTTGTAAGGTAGTCGTGAAATTGGTGATACTAGGTATCCTGCGAATTAGTAGATACATTATTTACCATACAAACATCCGGAACTAAGTAAGATGGGGCAAAGAGTTGTTGGACCAAGACAAATATGTCCGAGTCAGTTGGTGAGGCTAGAATTTGCGAGGCCAAGCAAGCCATATTATCTATAAATTTATTAATTGATCATGGAATGGTGTGAATAGAATAATGAGAAAATAAGGTCAAAAGTGAATCTACGTAATGTTTGTACTTTTGAAGTTCCTCATTTTTACATTGGTAGATGCCAGTAACTTGATTTACTACCAATTGAGAGTCACCGAAAATATTAATAGACTTCACACCTAAGTGTAATGCAACATGGAGACCCAAAAAAGGGCCTCGTATTCCATTGTGTTGTTAGTGCGGGGAAATTGAGCCACGAATGAAAGAGCCATAGGTTCACCTTCAAGAGAAATGAGAACAACGCCTACCCCTCCACCACACTGGCATTTAGATCCATCAAAGAAGAGGGTCATTGGATACGACACATCACTGAGTGAAAGAGTTGCGATGAGTTCATCAGGGAAAGTAAAATTGGTAAATTGTTCCCCAGGTAAAGGGGCTTCCGCGAGTTGGTCTGCGATAATTTGTCCTTTGCCGATTTTGGTGTACAAACTCAAGGTCGAGGTCAACGAGTAGCATAAGCCATCGGGCGATGTGTTGGTTTAGATGAGGTTTGGCATACATATAATGTATGGGGTCAGCGTTGGTGATGACAAAAGTTTTGTGATTCAGGAGGTAATGTCGGAGTTTGGTGGCCACAAATGATAGGGCTAGGCACAAATTTTCTACGTGTGTATACCTAGTCTCGTAATCCACAAGAATACGGCTTATGTAATAAAGCTGCTTGTTCTCGATGCTCAAAGTCACGATGTGTGAGCATGGCTCCTACAGCATGGTCGGTGGCAGAAAGGTAAAGGTAGAAAGGGCAATCATCCTGAGGTGGGATAAGCACAGGTGGCTGCAAGAGATAAGTTTTAAGAGCCTCAAAGGCTTGGTGGCATTCCTCGCTCCATTAAAAGACAATGTATTTTTAAGGAGATGATGGAAAGGTTGACATCGATCGAGAGTTGTGAAATGAAATGATGGATGGATTAGAGTTTTCCTTGCAAACTACATAATTGTTTGAGGTTAGTGGGTGGGGGAATTTCTAGGATTGCTTTGACTTTAGCTAGGTTGACCTCAATGCCATGCAAAGAGATGATAAAGCCAAGGAGTTTTCTGGAAGGACACAAAGACACATTTCTTTGGTTGAAGATGAACACTGATATTAACAGTGATCGAAAATAATGGTTAAAACATCGAGATGTTCCACTGTGATGTTTGGATTTTCCAAGAAGATCATCAACATAATCCTCAAGGATAGTATGCATAATGTCATGGAAAATATAATTCATAGCTCAGCGATAGGTCGCACCAGCATTCTTAAGTCCGAATGGCATGACACAATAGCGAGAAGGTCCCGGTGGTAATGAAGGTGGTTTTATGTTGATCGGCGGGGCTACAAAAATTTGATTGTATCCGAGAAGCCATCCATGAGAGAAAGCATCTCATGGCCCGCAGTGAGATCAACAAGTTGATCAATGCTAGGTAAGGGGAAGTCATCCTTTGGGCAAGTGAAGTTAAGGTCCCAAAAATCCGTGCATATCCAAAGTCCCCCGTTGCTTTTAGTGATGTGTATGCGACATTAGAAATCCATTGCGGATAGTCAATAGGTAAGATGAAAGAAACAGAAAGAAGGCATTGAAGCTCTTCTTTCACCAAGAGGGCAATGCGTGGATGCATTTTTCTCAGTTTCTATTTAACTGGTTTAGAGTCTGGTTTCAGAGTGATGTTATGGACAACAATGTCAGGATCGATTCCTGGCATGTCGGCGTAGGACCAAGCAAAAGCTTGATTACGGGCATGGAGGAAGGTAGTGAAGGCGGCTTATTCTAATGCGTCAAGAGATTGTCTGATCTTTACAATGTGAGGATCATCCTCCATGTGGATGTTGATTTCTATAGTCGATTCATTCAACATAGTTTGGGTGTCAGATGGTAAGGCACGTTGATTATAAGAGTCATCCGCACCAAGGTAGGTGAGGATGGAGTCATCATCTTGGCACTCCACAACATTAATTAAAGGTGAATCTTCTTCAATCATGTCTAGATATAAAATGGGGAGAGAAGATGGGTCTTCACTATCGCGTTGATAAGTGAGAGGACCTAGGAAGATAGCATTCACGAAAAAAAAAAAAAAAAAGTTAGGAGGGATAGATTCTGGGTCTATCGAATCGTGGGTGAAGATGAAAAAATGGGTGAGGATGGTTTGGAAGGAGTGACTTCATTGTTTTCCTAGATACAATTAACATGAGGCCTCTTTAGTGTAGGTGGTTCAAAAAATCTAAGACCACGATGATCTTTGTGTTTTGCGGGTAGTTACGGGAATGATCGTGTGTCGGCCTTGTTCATAAAGACCAAAACCAAAACCCTTCCAAGCACACAGTGTGTCGGGAAGGTGAGAGCAAAAATGACGGTTGGTTAGATATCGAAAATCAGATTGGAAGGGAACCACACCAAGGGGAGGTTCAGGGGTGACAGAGGATGTGTCAACACCCCCATATGTTAGGTTGGTGTGGTAATTAGGTGGTCCGTAGGAGATCACCTCCCCACATGACGGTCATAGGTAGGATGTGCATATAACTATATGTATTCTGTGGGGTGTAAAAGGTGCTAACGTTGTATAAAGTATTCCCTAGCGTAAGGCATTGAAAAACATCTACCAAGGGGTGCTGAAGTTGGGATGTTGTCCGCGGGGAAGGAAGTGGTATTCGCGGTAGTGGGTTCATTAGTTGAAGGTGTGAGTGTGGTTAAGGTGGATGGTGGAGACGTGGTTGAAGTAGATGGTTGGGCTGGATCAATGGGTGCCTTGACTGGTACAAGCACATCATTAGGGTGATATAACATATTGCAGGTTTTGAAGGGGGAAGCATCAACTTTGACGGTGTATGACTTCCCCTCATACTTGAATTTGATGCATCTATGTAAGGTGGAGGAACGCATCCCATAGCCCGGATCAAGGGTGGCCTAACAATATGTTTTATTGTAATTTTCCCTCAAGGACATAGAAGAGTTTGGGTAAGGTATGTGGCCCTACACAAATGTTAAGGATCACAAAGTGCCTAAGGTAGAAGTAATAGCATCGTTGAATGAACGCAACATGGTGGGGTTGGCACACATGTAGCTAGGAGGGATATTCATCATGTTGGAAGGCTTTAAAAGAGACGATGTTTAGGCTAGTGCCCCTGTTGATCATAACACGACGTACTGGATGTCCCGGGCGTAAGCCGAGATGGATCAAGATCTTCTTCACCAAAGAGCGACAATTTCTTCTTTGAAAAAATGACAGCGGTGGCTTCTTTGTCTGAGGGGCGAAGTGGTTGTGGAGGTAGGTTGTTTGGTGAGAGAAGCGACATGGTTGGGTGTTAAAATGGAAGCGACGGGAAAGGTTTCGTTAGGTAAGACCTCTATCCCTTGAAGGATCTCAATTAAAGCTTGTCGATGTGATTCAGATGTTTGAATGAGATCATAGAGTGTCATTTTGACAGGATATTGGTGAATTTGTTTGATCATGGTGCGGTGGGAAACTCCATCAGAGACGGGATAGGCAGGTCCACGAATGACCACTTTTGGTGGTGGTGCGATCGGGATGGTAGAAGGAGAAAGAGAGGCCACAGGTGTGCTTTCTTTAGCTTTTCCATTATTTTTCTGACCTTGAGTAGCAACGTTAATCATGTTGATCTCATGAATACAAGAGGAGGAGGATGGCGGGGATAAGTCATTGTTCTCAAGAGGTGGGGTTGCAATGATGATAGATTTTGGCGAGGCGGGGACAGGTGGTATAGGAGAAGGAATCAAAGCTAAGGGCTTCTCTCTCCGTAAATTGTCTTTCTTAGGCTGTCTATCCGAGATAGGTGACTGGTGAAGGATGGCTTTCAAAGCTTTGCATCCTTCTACATCGTGTCCTGGTGTGCAATGGTAAGCACAGATTTTAGATTCATCATAACCTATAGGTCGAGGTTTAGATGGATCATAGAGTCGATCGGGGTAGGGAAATGGTCGCATCCCTACCAACATATCAAGGATCTTGGAGTAAGATCCTTTGAGTGGGTCAAATTCAGATGAGGATGAGGTTGTTGATTGAGTGGGTGAGATTTTTGATTATTTTGGTAAGGGTTGGGTGCGAGTGGTTCGTACAGGTGGTGATTTAGGCGAGGATTTTGATGAGTGGTTTTAACTAGGCGTGGTTTCTTCGCAGATGTTATGTTTAGCTGGTTAGATGATGAGGCCCAGGTGGCGTGGTGGCGAGGAAACAACCATGGGGAAAGAGGAGTGACAACAAACAAGTCCTTCGATGATCGATTTTGCTTAGGGTTGGCAGGTAGGCGAGATACTTGGGGCGATGGTGTTGATATGCCCGTGAGTGTCTCGTAGGGGTGTAAAGGTATAGGTCATGTTAAATAAGATGTGGGAGGCAAGGTGGAGGTGGGGTGAGGCCCTAATATAGAAGGTAGGTGTGATGGTGAAGGCTGAAGCCGAGCCTGTTGTATCGGTGTGATCTGGGGTGAGGGTTTTTGTTGTGGAAGAGGTATATATTGGACTCGAGGAAATTGGGTCTGTCTCCTAGGAGGATTGATGGCATTATTTTTGGATAAATCTAAACGTTTAGGTGGGTGTGTCGGTGGCAATTAGTGAAGTCCCAAGCATAAGAGAAGGCTTGGTTAGGTTGATATAGATGGTGAGGGATTTGATAGAGATGAGGGGGTGAAGGTGAGGATATAGGCATTTTGAGATTTTGTAAACACCTTGGGTATATGGTAGAGATGTCTGGATTAGTCATCTGCACTTGAGTAGAGTAGGGTGTACTCAAGCACTCCCATAAGGCTCATCTATCTTCTGAGGGATGACACTCTTCACGTGTGAACAGGAACTTTGGTATGGAAGAGAGATGGGTTGTGATTCCGGTCCCACTTGTGGGTGTGATATAGGGGGTAAATGAGGTGCCATATCAATGGGTACTAAGAGGTCAACCTGGTCATTAGAAAGATTTAGGTGATGAAGAACTAATAGGTAGGAGGGCACCTTTGAGGGGATCTGTTATGATTGAGGAGTTTGGTGATGTAGGCTCAAGGGGTTTCTCCTCTAAGGTGTGACAGAAAAAGTGGCAAGCCTTCTTCACATTGCAGCAAGAGTGGTGAAAGGAGATGTTTGGGAAATAGATAAGTTAGATAACATTCACTCACAATCTTACAGGGATGTGGTGTAAGAAGGTTCATTGTGAGAAGAGAACTGGGTGGTTAATTCCTTTATAGGTAAAGGAATAGCGGGACTATCTTGTCTGATGAAGGAAAAGGGGGCGAAAATCCCTACATTGGTGAAGAAGCTTGATTCATAATTTCCTCAATGGAAGCCCTGGGTTAGGAGTTGAAAATTGCATGGATCTCATGCACACTCTTCTCCTCGGCTGCGATGTCTTGATTTTTGTTACTGTTAGATGCATGGTTTGGAAATGGTTTGTTGAAGATTTTTAAATTTCAATTAGCGGGGGCATTAGGATTATCGAGAGTTATATCCCCTGCATCAACCATTTCCTGCTCTATGTTTTTAAACATCTTGCAGTTTTCGTGACTGTGTCCCTTCACATGATGGAAGTTACAGAAGTCATTTTCTTTATACCAAGAAGGAATAGCGTGGGTGGAATCAAACCCGGAGTGAGTTTTAACAGGAGGCAAGGTGATAGCTCTTGCTTTAAGCAATTTGTCTAAGATCACACCATAAGTTTCTCCCAAGGGAGTATAATTGATGGGCTCGACTTTATACTTATAGGTGGCTTTCGGCTGGGTATTAGATAGTGCTTGAGATTTGACCGTTACTGCGTGTACGGAACCCTTTGATTTTGAAGCAGCCGATGAGTGAGAGTTGGTGGTGTTGGGTTTGGTGGTAGAGTCTTGGGTCCGGAAATTTGAGATTTTGTTGCGTAACCTCAATTTCACTTCCTCTAAGGCTCGAATCTCTAGTTTCCGAGTCATAGTAAAGGCCTCATCAAATGTGTGGAAATTTTGAGTTTGGATGGTGGGAGAAATGTGTTTAGCACAGGCCCGCGTAAAGAGTTGGATGAGCTTGGCCTGAGGTAAGACATAAGTAAGTTGGTTGATGAGGCCCCGCCATCATCCAACAAAATCTGCGATAGACTCGTCTTCAAATTGTCGGATGGCATAGAGGTCGGTAATGGATACTTTCTTGGAAATATTGATGGAGAAGTGATCCAAGAAAGATTGGGCTAACTGGTTAAAGGAGAAAATTGAATGCTGGGCTAGAGCACTGTACCACTCCAAGGTAGGTCCTGATAAGGACATGGGAAAGGTACGGAGTAGTAAGGCATCGTCATGAATAATCAGATAGCAGGCATGTCTAAACGATTCGCAAGTGTTGTTGGGGTCCTCCTTACTATTAAAGCGAGTAAATTTTATAAATTCCCATTGAGGAGGATATGTATGAAGGGGGATAGAAGGATGAATAGGCTCCCAACAAACTTTCTCATATTTCGAGGTGTTACGACTTCAAAAACGAAGCCTCAAGATTTTTCATCTTGTCCATCATCTGTTTGATTAAATCATTGGTTGGGTTAGATGATGGCGCTATCGTTGGAAACAGAGGAGGATTGGTCCAAGAGCCGCTACTAGAAAATGGTGGGATTGAATGTTGATAAGATAATGGTGATGAATGTGTTGGGGCAGCCGAATAAGGGTGTCCTATATAAGAGGTTGAGGCTACCGGATGAGTGTGTGGAAATGAAAAGGTGGGCGGAGCTTGTGAGGGAAAGCTCATGTGTATAGGTGGCAGGGAGCAAGTTATGAAAGAGACAATCTGTGAGAGAGATGAGGTAGGGTTAGTGGATGGTAGTGATATGTGGGGTCCCAGATTAACGAAAGGAAAACCAATTGGTGCAGTATGAACCACCGAAGCTACTGAGCTGGGAGACGGGGCTAAGGATGAAGATAGTGAGGTGGAGTTATTAGGTGGGGAAGGGGCTAAGTGAGCGGCGATACTAATAGGCATACCAATGAGGAGCTGACCGTCGGGTGCACGGTCAGGGGTATGAGACAAATAATATTGTATGGTGCTAGGATTAGCATCCAAAAATTTGGCAAATTCCTTATCTCCTACAGGGATCTTAGGAAAATTACTGGTATCCGTAGGATCCCCCATAGGATGTGAAGGGGGTGATTCAGGTAAAGGCACGAGAACAGGCATGTGAAACCATGGCTGCAGCTTGTTTCTGGGTGATAACAACCATGGACAAGAAGACACAGCAGGGATTTAATCAATCCGGAATGAAAACAGCAACAAAATGTTGGAATTGATAGGTTGCTAGTGTGTCAAGAACTGTTAAACACGATGGAATCGATATCGGTTAGATAACCGATGTCGGTCAGAATGTAACCAACGTTGGTCAGTTAACCAATGTCGGTAGTATAGGACTGGTGTCGAGTCACTGTGAAAGTAAAGAGAGGATGTAAGAAGCTGCTGGTTTGGGGATAACAATGCTTAATATACCTACCAAACTGTCTTGAAGTGATCACTGAAATAGTGTATGATAGAGAAACAGAACTAAAAACAAGCAAGATGCACAAGCAAATCAATAGAATAACCCTAGGATTAGTTTTAATCACTTTGGGCTTATGCCTTAGATGCCAGATGATGTCAATCCTAAACAAAAGACCTAAGGGAGATGTCAAGTTTGTTTTGGCTCATAAGGCTACCTCAATCGAGCGGAGGAATACCACGGGAAGGGGGGATGTTTGAGCTGTTGTGTTGATTATGATGTGATTTGGTATGTGTTGTTCCGTGAGAGTAAGATTAATTTCTCGTCAATACCATGGATATCACCCCCACGTGTATGACCTGTTACTTAATCTACGTTCACTAGAATTAAAAGCAAAAGCAAGAATGTGATGCACGTGTTTTAAACCCAAATCGAAAATGATATTCAATGAAGTAAATAAGATGACTTTCACTAATGCAAAGATGTGAAAGAAAGACAAATTCTTTTATCAAAATGAAAAAATATTTTGTGAATATTTAGCGAAACAAACAAGCAAGTGTGCTCCCTATATGAAAGCAAGCAAGAAAGAAAGACACCGAAAAGGGTCCCACCGAGCATGCCAAAATGTTTCACACGCAATTTCAATTCCGAATAGAGTTGCTTATATCCTTTCATTCTCTTGAGAAGCAGATAAGGGTTAGGGCTAGGAGGAATACCTATTGAATGTTGGGAAGGTGTGCGCATACCGTAGAGAGATCGGATCGATTGTGAAGAACTCCTTTTTATGCAGGAAGGACTACTGTAAATAAGAATGCAAGACCACAGATTTTCATTAAATAATAAGTGAGGGAACTGCCTTAGGCCCAGGAAATATTAGACTTCCTTTCGAAGGTGGTCAGTTCCCCATTTGATATGAATTAAAGAAAAATGATAACAAAGAACTACAAGATAATACTGGTTTTGGTTCTGATGAAGATACGAGTCCAAGGAATGTGGTGGTGACAGTAAGGTTTATTTGGGATGATCCAGTGTTGGAAAGCAAGCTGATGAAGCTATCCTCAGTCTTTTCCAATGCTTGAATGAGGGTGACAGTGATCCAGTTGCTCAGTTGCAGTCTTTGGCTCGATGCTCTTCTCTGCAACCTTTTCTGTTTGTTTCACTTCTTTTTTCTAAGTGAATTCTGGATCCTCTCTTTTTGGTTAGGGGAGGTCATTAATAGGGAACTGATGGCGGTTATGTAACTGATGGTGGTCGAGTAGGAACCGATGTTGGTTAGGTCAAAGTGGCTATTTTTAGTAAAACAACCATCTTTCCCTCCTTTTCTCCCGAGGGATCTATTGTGGGATTGGTCAAGTCATTATTAGGCTCGTTTTGGTGCGGGTGAGGGGTGATGAGTCATGGGTGTGGGTATGGACCAAGTCATATGTCTTAATTAGGTTGGTTTAGGGTTAGGGCTAGGTCATGGTGAGGTGGCGAGATGAGGTGGCGGGTTTGGAGATGTGGATTTATTAATTATAAGGTAATTAATGAATCATTAGGTGTGTAAGGTTTTAGGCGGTGAGGTATGGTTAGGTTGCGGGACGAGATACATGGTAAAGGGCATCGTAAGACCCAAATTTGGTGTCTACACTAGGATCTACATATCCTTTCTCTAAAGCAACTCAATAGTTTGGAAAATGACTAAACTTATTTGAAACTATCTCACATGGATATGCATAGTGTTGATTTTCATTTTGAAACTTTTCTAGAGGTGTGTTAAAGTAACCTAGAGATGGCTTTGAATAATCTTTGTTGCTTACTGAAGTGTGAATTCCATGATGGGAATTATTGATTAGACAAAATGGACTAAGTATGGGGGCATAAATGTAGGGCCTTTGGAAGAGCGAGCGACACTATGATAGGGTTCGAGCGCCTAGGATTAGGACTTGGCCATTTTTTGGATAAGGGCTATTTTTGGAGTTATAGTGCTTAGCACACAAAGAGATGAAGACTTGTGCTCCACAAAATGGTAATTTGGGAACAAGCGATAGTTGAGCACCTTGCATAGTTCGAGGCTAATAATAGGATTTCCACTCAAAGTTAACCATAGGAAGTCTATTATTAGAGAACTTGCATGTTGTGCATCCTATTGTAAAGGCTATTATTAGCATGTGACCTATTTTGAGAAGTGCATGGGTGGTAAAGGGAAATTCCCCAACCCTATATATATGTATTAATTTGCATGAGTTAGTAGGTGAAAACTATGGTAGAGTTATGTTATTGGTTTTGTCACGCGCATGACTAATGGAGATACTTATGTAATGTAAGAATCTTTTTGTTTTATAGTACTTAATACAATGGTTCATATTAGCTAGATAATGGTGTTGAATATGATTGAATTTGGTTCTTGCATGGTAAATCTTGTTATAGTCATTGTTTAGTTCATTTTATATCTATTCTAAGAACTAGATCTGGTTTATGCATTATGTGTTGTTTACTATTGATAATGAATCTGGATATCTATATGCACCATCATGCTAAAATTTTGTACAAGAAACTATAAAGATCAAATTGGTTCCTTTGCGTGCTTGGGTGAGCACTCGGCTCGAGGTTGAGTGATGTGCAGTGTACCTTAATTTCTCGGTTGCATCGTTGGTTCCGTTTCTAGGAAATATTTTTCAGATTACTTTTAGGATGTTGTGTGATGAAGACATATTGGTTGACCTTGGAAAGTGTTTAGGAGATGATAATAGATCTAGAAGAAGAGTACACTTGGAGATTCAACAGTAGATATGGGTTTGACGTGCACACGTGGGTGGAGCAAAATCTTTATGAATGCTTATATTAGAGTTTCTTTTCTATTTTTCCAATAGAGCTATACGAGTGGCTGATTGCTTATGTGTCTAAAAGGAACTAGAGGTTTCACACACTTTTCTAGATGCAAGAAGAATTTCAAGCCCTCTATGATGTTGATTTTATTTGGACACATATTGTGGATACTTGGTTCAATAGTGTTATGAATAGATATATTTTGGAGTAATCAATCTCCACTTACTCTTGTCTGGGGGTAGTTGATTTCTAGTTTTTACGTTATCCTAGGGGACCCTATCTATAAGGCATTCCACTAGCACTCAAAATATTTTTGGTAACCCTCAATTTGGAAGAGAAGCCAATAACTAGCTAAATCCCACCACACATAGGGGTAGGAGCAAGTGTGGTGAAGGATGGTGGACCTAGTGGTAGAGAGGAAAAGAAAAGAAAGGAAACTTAAGTAAAATGAGGTGTGTGAGAGGGATTTAGGGAAGCAGTGTGAGATTTTAGAATGGATAGCATTGAGGAGAGAGATGGCTCATGAAGGATTTAGTGCTCACACCGAGTAAGTGAAGCCATATCATCTGAAGCTCCCCATTTGGGAAAGCATGACAGGGAACCCTCATTGGCCTCTTATGAGAGTGCTCAAAGTAGATACAACTTGGGTCATGGGAAGGCATCGATACTACTTGGCAACCTATCCCTTACGCTTGGTTTTCTAATTTCTAGTATAACCAATAGTCAGCAAGCTAGTTTGGGTAGTAGAGTAGCAAGAGGTAGAGTTGACTTATCAAAAGTTTAGGAGTGAATCATATAGCAAGTGCATTTATGGTTGGGTAGACATATTCCATGTTATTTGGAGGACCAGTTGGAGGAACCTTTTAGGTGCGTCATCGGCACAAAACACAGGCATGTAGAACTTTGGACTCACATCGGGAATAGCACGGCTTCATGGACTATAGAAGTTTCATTTAGCACCACTTTTGGGACACAAGGTAGTTCATCCTCTAGTCCAATTCCCACTACAAGTGGAGGATTGGGAGGAACAGGTGGCTCAAGATCTGGTTGATCTGAGGGAAAAGGTAACACATGAGGTTTTGGATCTAGTGGGCATGGTCCTCACCAGCCCCAAAATATTTACATGGAGATGTCACTTCATCTCCTAGAGTATAGGGGAATAGAAGATGTTGCTGAGAATGTGCATATGTGTGAGATATTGTGGCATGTAAAAGGAATAAAAATTCAAAGCACAAGGCTAGTCAGTTTACAACTACATTATAGGGATGCACACATAGCTAGTACAAAAAGTTTAACCCTGATCAAACTTGTGTGGATTATACAACGTTATGAGATGCTTTCATTAAGGAATTTTATATACCTAAGTTCAAGAATAAAATTATAAGTGTGCTCAAGGATATCAAGTAGGGAACTACTGAGAGTGTCTGGAATATGATGCTCATTTCAAAAAAACTCTTGTCTAAACTATCATATGATATCCATGCAAGTCAACATGCACAAAGTGGTTCATTGGAGGCTTGATTATGCCTTTTAGGAGGGCGCTCTCACATAAGACTTATACAGATACGTGTGAGGAACTTGAAGTAGCTACGTGCGTTGAGGTAGTTAGGGAGCATAGAAACTAGAGTGAGCCCATTCTTGGAAGCTCATATTACAGAAATGGAAAAGTAGTTGGAGAAACTATCAGCCAATACAACACATGAGACATATAGTGGAATTTGGTGCATAGATTATGATGTAGATGGGCATACTAAGGATATTTTTCCTCACAGATTGGTGTGCTCCTTGTTACTAGAATGTGAGATATGTCATTTAGACCATGATGTAAGCCATTATCCATTATTGCAATGCATGGTAAGAAATAACGTGTCCTACTACTATAAAATTTTCTGGTCCATGACTCACAATACTAAAGATTGTAGGTTGATTGATCAAATCCATGATGTCATTGATATTGGTGTACAAAAGATGAGAGTTTCAAATAAATCTAAGGATAAAGGTGAGTGACATGATCATGATCACACTCAAGGGTGCTATGATCAAAATGAAGGGTGCTTTGAGGGAGGCCATGGTAGAGGTCGAGGATATCATGGTGGATTCAAAGTCGAGGCCATGGTGGTGGACGAGGTGAGTTCCCTCATGGAACATGTTATACGTGTGGATCCCCTGACCATTACGGGTGCAAATGTCCTTAGAACATTACTTGTTATATTTTGTGGAAAGAATCATAACTATGAAGAGTTTCGAACTTATATGAACATCTAAGCCAAAAGCACAAATAGGTGAACAAGGGTGCATGGATGGTAAGGATAAATTGTGTCTTGTAAAACTAATGGATGTTGAAGTTAACACCAAATCCTAAGGTAGTACCTGTGAATATTACTACACGTGTTGAGGTTGCGCACACCAGATAAATGTTAAAACAGAAGCCTACAATCACTAAGGAGGAGGTTTTACATGTAAAATATCCAACACCTACACATCATAAGGAGGTTTGTGTTTAAAGGAATAGTAGTGGAAGTTGGAACAAAAGAAGGCAAGCGAGACTTTTGAATCAAATGTTGATGATCTAAAGGAAGTATGCAAGATGTTGCATTAGGAGAACATTATTCCATTACTAGGTATTTGTTGAAAGGAAAGATTCCATGCGCTAGTATTGAGACCGGATGAGATATTTTGCATGCAAATGTCCTTACCCATAGCTTGGATTATGACAAGGAGATCAATCTGAATTTTGTTGTAGATGAATGTATTTTGAGCAATATTTTGATTAACATAGGCACAAAAGTGAATGTGCTTACCTTAGATGCATGTGTTCAAATGGCTAGACCTCTATTGCATCCATATTCTAATCAGGGTTCATTTTAAGAGACCTCTTAGAAATTGGAGGTGGAAAATACTTGGCGAATATCCTCGGAACTAGTTTCATGGGAAGGTGAATTTTTTGGGGGTCTGACAAAAAAATTTCACCTAATTTTTAAGTGGTGGGACAGAAGGTTGTAGATGCACGAAAGAGATTTGCTGACACACGTCAACAAGGTGGTTGATGCACGTCAACAAACCTCATTGACACATGTCAACCACCTTGTTGATGTGCATCAAGCAAATCTCATTGCGCATCTATAGCCTCCGCCATCTGGTTGCAGTTGCAAAAAATCTCTATGTCGTGCATCAAAATACTCTCTGTCACGCATCTACTTCCTCCACACTCCAGTCATGCGTCAAAAACTCTCTCTGTCATGTGTCAACAAACTCTTTTCACACATCTATAGCCTCTGCCCTCCTATCGTGTGTTTACTGTACTTGATAATACATATGCCCCTAGGTGGTATGAGTGAGCTAATAGTGTTCTACCTGGCGAATAATATAGGATTATATAGGGGATAGTTTCAAGGGTAGGTGAAGATGACCCCTAAAAAAATTAAATTGTAATTTTTAGGCAAACAGGTCATTGACCCATGCTAGAAAATTTGCCTTTTCAATTTTTTTAAAAATGGAATATTCACCATATTATGAATATTCACCACTAAAATTATCCCCGATTTCAATGTACTATTTATGGAAAATCAGACTAATGCCATGCCAATTGGAGTATTGAAGGATCCATCCATTACTATACATGGGGCCAAGTTCATTGGGGCCTTTGAGGTATTAGCACTTGTTAAGCAGAAACTTCCCACTCTACTTGGGTGCCCTTGGTGCTATGTAAATAATGTTGATCTATGGTTTAATAAGGGATATATCAGTTTTGAGAACAAGGAAGAATGATTTTTTATCCCTTTGATATACATGAAATTTTCACCTTATGTTGAGCCCTTAAGTGAAGAAGACCTTAACATAATTTATGTGTGCACCATTCGAGATCCAGAAGTTCTTAAGACATCTAAGGAAGGAATTATCTAGTGGGATGATGCACAGTCCATCAGTGATACTATAATTATTATTTCTGATAATTAGGCACATAGCACTTACAAGATGATTGGGCATGAGGTATGAAGTGCGGTTGTGCGTGTAAGTAATCCACACTATTTTAGGTAGTTAGGCAACAACATGGTACCATGGTACACTAGCAAAGGAAACCCTAAGGTATTCATGTGAGTCATGACAGCACAGTGGAAGGATCAAGTGGACAGAAGGAATATGATAGTGTATATTGTATGTGGGATAACTTGAGGTGCTCTAGTGGATGGTTCATAGGGATAATCTCATTGAATGGAGAGAAGTGAAAATTTATCTATCAACTCGGGTTTTCAAGATTAATGCACCTACTCAAATATTTGAATATCATGGAAATAATCTTGTTCAACACCATGTTCAATAGTGTGAGAGACTTTGGAAAGAGGATCGGGAATCCTTACCACCTTCGTTGTGGGTGTACAAATTTTATTTCACCTTGCGAGGCTATGCATGTGCTTGGTATGTTTATGTGGAGCTGCATATAGAGACTATAAATTGGAAAGATTTGACTGCAGGAATGATCCAAAATTTTGACTACTTCTCCACTAAACCTCTAGTGAAAGAGGCATTATAGGTTATGAAGTGATTGACCATGGGAGATAGTGCAAAGGATGAATAAATTAGTCTTTAGTTATTTAGTGAGTCGGATCTAGAAGCGTGTTTTGACAAAATAGATGAGAAAATGAAGAACTGTTTGAGTGTGCTTTCCTAGAGAAGGAGAAAGGAAATATGGTCTATATAGTGGATGATGAAGAAGTGGAATAGTTGGACATAGATAATTGGAGGGTACGTGCAAGGTCTTAGGACAATGTGGATGAGAAGCCATGCACCTACCACGAACCTATGAAAATGAATAAAGTGAACATTAGCATGACTACTGAACCTAAGGAGGCCATAATTAGAGATTATTGGTATGACTCTGAAGTGGCTAAGATAATTGAGTTGCTATGTGATTTCCAAGACTTGTTTCCTAGGGGCTACCATGAGTTGAAAAGGGCACATTAATCTTTTGGCAAGATGAGAATTAAGTCAAAGGAAGGTGTGTGCCAGGTTAGGAAGAGACCTTACAAGATTAAACCCTAACTTGTGCATAAAAGTTAAAAAATAAATAGACAATATGTTGGAATTTGGAATTATTGATCCCATAGAGGAATCATAGTGGGTTAGCCCTATGGTAATCAACATAAAGAAAGATGGAAGAATCAAGATTTATGTGTACTACAGGGATTTGAATGTTGCATGTGTGATTGATCCTTTCCCTACACCATTCATTAAGGAAATATTGGAAGGCATTGTAGGGTGCAAAATTTACTCTTTTACAGATGGATTCTCTAGGTATCATCAAGTAAGAACTATTGAGGATAAAGAGAAGACAACTTTCACCACTGAATGGGGAATTTTTTCATACACAATGATGCCCTTTGGATTGAAGAATGTGCCTATAATATTTTCATGCATTTTGGTTCAAGCATTCTAGGATTTTATTCACAAATTCTTGCAAGTTTACTTGGATGATTGGACCATGTATGGGATTATCAAGGATCATTGTGATAATTTGAGGTTAATGTTTGAGAGGTGTAGATAGTTAAGCATCTCTTTAAATATCAAGAAGTGTGTATTTGCTACACCTTTTGGAACTCTGCTAGGGCATATCATTTGCAAGGAGGGTTTGTTAGTAGATCTAGCTAAGGTTGCAGTCATTTTAGGATTGGAGGAACCCACAGTCAGAGTGAGGTGTATGGATTCTTGGGCCACACAGGATATTACAGAAATTTTTTCAAAGGATATGCTAAGATTGCCACACCCTTGGAGGATTTATTAAAAGGTAAAGGGAAGTTCTATTGGGAGAACCGCAGTAGTGCAAATTCAAAGCGTTGAAGGAGAGGCTTACTACGGCACCTATTTTACGTTTTCCTTCCTAAAATCTACCCTTTCATGTACATGTGGATGCCTTTGGCATGGCCATTGATGTAGTTCTAGCTCAACCTAGAGAAGGTATTGTAGATCATCCTATTTGTTTTACTAGTAGAAAGTTTACTCCTGCAGAATAGAATTATACAACTACGGAGCGTGAAGCTTTGTCAATGATCTATGCGCTACATAAGTTTAGACAATACTTACTAGTAACACCTTTTATGTTCTATATAGATCACATGGCATTTAACTACTTGGTAAATAATCCCGTTTACAGGGCGTATATGTTGATGGGTTCTATTAGTCAAAGAGTTTGAATTTACAGTTGTGGTAAAGTTAGGTAAAAGAAATTTTGGCCTAGACCACTTATCAAGGATCAATTAGGAGGTGATGCATAGAGTATTGAAGATACAAGGTCAGATGCGTAGTTATACCAGTTAAACCACATGCCCTCATAATTAGAGGATATTTTTGTATTTTTATGCATAGGTATGGTGCTAGAAGGAATGAAATCCTTAGAAAAGAAACAACTTGCAATTCACATTACACCTTTCATGTTGATAAGTGGTGACTTATACAAACTAGGTCAAGATGAAGTATTGCATTGATGTGTACTAGAGCATGAGTGCATGAAAATCATGGAGGAGGCTCATGGCGGTATTACAGGTGGACACTATGTAGGTGACACCACCGCATGCAAGATTCTACTCATTGGTTTATGGTGGGAAACCTTGTACAAGGATTGTAAGGAGTATTATAAGGTGTGTGATCACTATCAGCACCTTGGAAAACCTGGGAAGAGAGATGAAATGCCTTTGAGGCCAATTACTAGTGAAAAGCCTTTTTTAAATGGGCAATAGACTTTGTCGGTCTTATTTCCCCAACCGGGTGTATAACTGAATCATGCTACATCATCACTTATATAGATTATCTTACAAGGTTGGCGTAAATAGCACCTACAAAGTATTTTACAATGGCTCTTTACTGCAACAAGGTTCTTGTGGGAAAATATTCTTACCAGGTATGGATGTCCTTTGAGTTTGACAAGTGATAGGGGAACTCATTTCCTGAATGTGAAAATCAAGATATTATTGGATGAATTTATGGTTGCACACCACAAGACAACACCTTATCACCCTCAGAAAATGGGACTATTGAGGCTTTCAACAAGATATTGAGCCAGACTTTGACAAAGATTTTTGATGTTGGAAGGACATATTAGGATGATAAATTTTTTGTTGTACTTTGGGCATATAGAATAACCTATAAATGGTTGAATAAGGAAACACCATTTCAGTTGGTGTATGGCACAGAATTAGTTATTCCCATGGAATTCATGTTACCTTATTTACGTATTGCATGCGCGGGAGGTCTAGCTAATGAGAAAACATTGGAAGAAAGAATTGACAAGTTGATACAGTTAAATGAGAGGTGTGCCATATCACATTAGAGTCGAAGTAAGAAAAACAAGGCAGACGACATGGCACGATAGGCACATCAAGGAAAAGAAGCTTGAGGTTGGGCAGATGGTACTTCTTTATGATTCAAAGTTTTTGTGCCACCCAAGAAAGCTTAAGGTGCATTTATTGGGACCATATGTTATCACTCACATACTTGAATCAGGTGCTTGATGGAAAATGGTTACCCGATTACTTTAATGGGAGTAGGCTGAAGACCTACTATAAATAAGCCTTCTTGGTATTTATAATAAGGTAGTATTTCCATTTAGAATATATTTCCCTTACTGTATTTTTTTCCTTGATGTATTTCCTTCCTTGTCGCTATGCTTTGTCAATTTAGTTGTGTTGTGTAATAAGTACATTTTGTGCGAATTTGATTACTATATCAAGTGTTTTTATGCATAGAGGACTACACATACAATTAGTGTGGGGTGGATAAAAGAAGAGGTTTGGTACATAAAAGAAATAAACTCACAGGTGTCCATAAAGGGAACAAGTTTTGAAAAGTGATGAAAACTTCAAGAGGATTTCTCAAATTTAAATACCATGCATAAGGCGGTGAGTGCTCAAGTAGAAATCAAAGAGGATGTAACATTTGAGACTACGTATGTTTGGGTCACATTGGATAAATAATTTAGTGTAAGGAAGTATGGGTAGAGGATATCTATGATAGATAAGTAGTGGCATGCCAGAAATTTATGACTAAGGTGCCAAAGTTTGAGGTGTGAGAGATTAGGGCATGGGATAAAGAGGCGCAACACACGCTCAAAGAGAATTAACACATGTATGATGGTAGGTGGAGCAATTAATAAAGGGGATTTTTAAAACTTGGTTTAAATTTGGAATTCAAAATGACATTTGTTACATTGTGAGTTTGAAGAAAATTAAGAAGTGCAAAGAAGAGTTGAAGATGATGAGCACTTTGCGCAGAGCGAGTAACTGTCACATTTTAAAGCACGTTGTTGAGAATCTAGGTATAAAAGAAGGATTCAAGTGGTGGTGTATGTGCGTGATGGGAGGGTGAATTAGGTTTCATTTGCATGACAGCTAGGGTTTTCATTTACACTCATAGGATCAAGAGGAACGATGGCACCATGAAGGGCTCCAGTTGTGGAGAAGGAGGTTGATGACCCAACAAAGGAGTGGCTGGTTGAGATGTTATATCCGGAAGAATTTATTGAGGGGTGGCCATGGAAAACAAATATTACATAGTGTAGGGTTTCATAGATCAACCACCGCACTGAGAAATGCCTAAAGGACGTTGTAACAAAAGTTTACAAGAGGAAAAATTGGTGATTGGTGGATGACACTAGGGTCTTGGATGATTCTGTGAAGAAATTACTTGAAAATGTGGGGGTCATGAAAATTATGGAGTTTCCCTATTTTGGGAAGCTTTGTACCAGTGGCTCATGTCATGTGTCCATGAAGACTTTTTCTACTTTGCGGGCAGGAGAATGAGGATCACTACCAAGTTGATTGGGAAGGTGACGGGGCTGCGTGACTCAAGCTTAGAAATTGCCGAGACCTATCGGATGACAATTACATTGAGGCCATAGCATCTCTATATCAAGTATAAGAAGGGGGCGAGCCTTCAAGGTCACCAATATTACAGACATGGCCACTAGAGTTGTAGCATGCTTAGTGGGGAGCAAGTTGGGTGCCACTGAGCGATGGAATAGGTGAATATGTGTTGGTTGCATATATCACACAAAATGGTCAACAATACATACTACAAAAATTTCAGGTACATCGCAAAAATCTTGGTAAATGAGGCACACATCTAAGAAGATAAAGGAGAGAATATTACCTAGGATGCAATTCTATTATTGATTATATTTAGTGAAATTTGAGTACCCGATGGACCTAGGGTGAATATTTGGGAGTTTTCATTAGAGAATAAGTCCCTAGAAAATAAATATTCCAAGAACACTCTTTGGGGTACTACTTCCAATAAATACAAGGAGTACCTAGACAAGTGGTTCAAGAGACTGCATAGGGCATTCAAGGGAGAATGGCACATTCCACGTGAATTGTCAAAGGTGTTAGAAGGGGAGGCTAATTTTGTGTTTTACCATCATTTCAACTTGGGGCACTTCCATATGAAGTCTGGAGAGAAGGGCCCATGGTGTATGTTGCGCTTTACATTTAGCAAAAGATACTTTAAAGATACTTTGTAAACATATTCCACAATGCGTACTAACTCCAATTTGACACAAACAAGGTGGACATAGATATTCACATTCTGTGCAAAGACATATGTATGGCAGGGAAAGAGGCCTATGTGGAAACCATGGAATCAGGAAATGTGGACATCACACCAAAGACTTTGTTCATGGGGCATATTGAACCAATGTGTGTGTGTGTGTGTGTGTGTGTGTATATATATATATGAGGCCAAGGTTCAAGGATGGAAAAATTGTGAAGGGCATAGATATGGTAGTTCCGGGACATCCAAAGAAGGGGCAGGCATTAGGGAGTTCAAGTAATTTTACATCTATGTCTCTTAATCAAGAGGATCCAGTTCTATAGTACTAGAAAACATCTTCAATCAGGAAGAACCAAAAGACAACGCCAGACTTTTGCATACTAGGAGATTTCTATGGAAAAGGCACACATCCAGAGACACTGACACAGGGACTTCACAACCAGTAAGGAGATCATCATGTGTGACTCTTGTGAAGGACAAGGAGGAAGAAAGGAGAAATCGCAAGAAATATGTTCCTATTAAAGATAGTGAAGAGGAGCCCCCACATGAAAATGTGTAGGAAGAAGAGGAAACTCCAAGTATGGCTGGCCATAGAGCAGAGGCCACCCCCAGTGTGGAAATGCAAGAAGATGAAGATATTGGTGAGCACGTATTCTATGATACTATAGACCCAAGTATAAGTATTCATGAACAACGCTTTGGTGAAGGAGAGAGTAGTGCCGATGGAGACACATAGGTCATAGTACGCCCCATAGAGAAGGAAGGAGAGGATGAAGGGGAAGTGAATCAAGATTTTAGAGGCACTATACAATAGGATGTAAGTGTGGTAATACTACAAGATGAGGGTGTGTCTGCTCATGAGGATATTGGCAAGCATGCAGGTGGGCATGATGAGGAAGAAGCAATAGGTACTCAAAACTTGGGTTATATGGATGACCCTTCAAAAATTATTCATGCCTGATTCTAGAGTAATCTACCAAACAAGTAGTTATATGGTTGGGATTGGATGGACCAGAAATGGCCAACACGCGCACTCATAAATAGCTATCCTAGAGTATGCAGAATCACATGGATGAGCCTGATTTTGATGTCTGTAAGGAGGCATGTAGTTCAAAGAAGATGAGGAAGGTGCCTTACACACGCCATGTGACTATTAAGCCAACATAGTTTTCAGACGAACAGGTGGGTAACACATTGGTCAAAGTGTCAACAGAAGTAGTGCACCAAAATATTGATAAGGTGGCAAAAATATAGGTGTTATTAGATGATAAGGAGGATAAAGACACAAAGATCAAGCACCTCACTTAGGAGTGAGATAATGTAGTAGTTGAGGCCTAGAATGTTAAAAATATGGTAGAGTAGATTGTAGATGAGATTTTGCAGAAGAGACCTAATTTTCAAGAGAAGGTTCCTCGGGACTTCAAGTCTGAGTTACACTATCTATGCATGACATTTCACCTACTTTTGGAGGAAGGACCAATGCACCTCCCTAAGAAAAAGGATGATGTGGAAGAAATGTCAAGGATCAATGCTTCTATTGCAAGAAAGATATCCAGCTATGAGGAAGTTTTACAAGCCTTAAAAGATGAAATGAAGAATTCAGATATAATATTGGCCATGTGTACAATGCCTGATAACTTCATTCAGGAAAGGACAAAGGCAAAGGATAATTAATTTGTGCAAGTTGCAAAGGATGAAACAATCATCCACTCAAAATGAGTTACCCTAGTAGAAACAAAGTGCGGTGCGCTGGATGCTATGAGTAAACAACCTATGGATCATAGCAAGGAAATCTGGAAGCTCATTTCCATGAAGGTGTATGTCATGGAAGGGATGGTCTCAGATATGGCCAACATCCTTAGAATCTTGAAAAGTGAAGGCAAAAGCATGACTATGGATGAATTAGATGACATCGTTTTGGACATCCCTAAAAAGACCAATGCAACACTTAAGGACCGGTATGTGATGAGGGACAAATACAAAGTGAATATCCAGAATTCATTCTACCAGAAGATGAGAAGGGTAGACAATTAAATGGCTCACCATATTCTTTATTCCTTAGTTCTTTCTTCCTTTTATCCTATTTTATTTGGAACAAAAAGGTTATTACCCATTTTCGGCATGGTAATGTACTCTAGTGTGGGGTGATGTTGAGTGGAAAAAATGGCCTAAGTATGGGGTGTGTGAATGTAGGGTACTGGAAGAGCGCACAATGCTATGATAGGGTTGGAGTGCCCAAGATCAAGACTTAGTTGTTTTTTAGATAAGGGCTATTTTGGAGTTAGCATGTTGAGCACACAAATACATGAAGACTTGTGCTCCACGATATGGTATTGTGGGAACAAGCAAGCAATGAGCTCCATGCATAGTTGAGGCTAATAATAGGATTTATACTCAGAGTTAACTATATGAAGTCTATTGTTAGAGAACTTGCATGTTGTGCATCCTATTGTAAAGGCACATTGCTATTATTATCATGTGACCTATTTTGAGAAGTGCATGGGTGGTGAAGGAAAGTCCCCACCCCTATATATATATATATATATATATATATATATATATGTATTAATTTGCATAGGTTAATAGAGGAAAACTATGGTAGAGTTATGTTATTGGTTTTTTCACATGCGCGACTCATGGAGATACTTATGTAATGTAAGAATCTTTTGTGTTTTACAATACTTAATACAATGGTTTATATTGGTTGGATAATGGTGTTGAACATGACTGAATCTAGTTCTTACATGGTAAATCTTGTTATAGTCATTATTTAGTTCATTCTATATCTATTCTAAGAACTAGATATGGTTTATGCATTGTGTGTTGTTTACTATTGATAATGAATTTGGATATCTATATGCACCATCATGCTAACAAAAGTATGTGCAAGAAACTATAAAGAGGGACCTGGTGACTTTACGTGCTTTGGGTAAGTTCTCATCTCAGGTTGAGTGATGTGCCAACACACCTGGGTTATTAATAGTAAATTCTAGGCTACATCAGGAATGAATTCATGATTGCAAAAATTTATGGATGGAAGAAATATGGAAGGAAAATGGATGAAAAGAAAGCTCTGTAAATCAGAAAATAGAGTGTGTGGACTAGTGGAGTCACCAATTGTGATTGAAAGTGCCTCCAAAGGATTAGATTTTATTAAGAACACAAAAACCTTAGTGAAATGAAGTGGTAAGGTGCTTCAAACATGGCGCATTGGGCATTCTAGAACTGTTATAACAAAAAAACACTGACCTTCGATTTGCTAGGATTTGTGACTTACGAAATAAGTTTTTTTGGGTAACATGGACTTGTTTCAAGGTGTGGGACTTTGTAGTTGAAACAAGTCTCTAGAGAACGTTGGTTCATCTTCCTAATTCTATTACTACAACTACTCCTAATGCAATAATAACATCTATTTACTCCTAATCTATGAATTCTATGGGACCAGGGAGAAGGAGAAAGGGTGAAAAGGATAAAACCTACACTACGAGAGGTGATAGCACCAGAAAAATGGGTGTTAAAAAGATCACAATGCAAGAAAGTGGAAGAAAATGAGTGTGAAGAGGATGGAAAAGCATCACAGATCATAGCTGCATTCAATCCCATATTCCAATAAACACAACATTCCCTAAATCTTGCAATGTGACCAAAAAAATGCACAACATTCCAATAAAATGATGAGAGGCAAGAAAAAAATTAAAATTATGTAAGGATGGGAGAAATTACCACATAACATGAATTTCATTGCTCGAAGTATACAAATTACATCATTTGGGGCTTGGAATAAAGCAAGAAATCCATTACAAGGTATAGAGAAGAAGGCTTGAAAACTCTACAACTATCCTGTAAGAAGAAAGAAGAGAGCAACATGGAGAAAATGTTCCAACTCCTAAAAATGAGCTCTCTTTTACAATATATCTAAAAAGAGAGAGAGAGAGAGAGAGAGAGAGAGAGAGGAAACTCAAAATTTTCATTCAACCGGTAATAAGGAGCATTGAATGACCTTAAGAAATCATGGAGTACCCTGCAAAACACATTCCTCATTTTCCCGTAACTTGCAGCTAAAGAAATGTGGCTCCATGCTTTCATTTAATACCATTTCATCTACTTGGAAGTGATGTTTTATAATTGGGATATTTTTCTTGATTTTTCACCATAAATATTCCATTAAATATTTAATTTCTTGGTTTTTGAGTATAGAGGATAGAGTCACAATTCCAATGAGTCTAATTTTGTGATATTTGGCTTAGAAATGAGAAAGTTATGGCCATTGTAGTGTAATTAGATATTTGTTCACTTCCAGACTTGTTTGACACTTTTACTTGACTGTGCATTAAATATATTTGTTGTAAATGATTATTCTCCCACTTTCCTCCATTAAATTTTTATGTTTTCATGGTCCTGGGAATGTAATTTAAAAAGATGATAGGCCCACTACTTTTGATTTTTCAAATGTAGATAAGGGGTGATTGTGTTTTAAGAAAGGGATAGCTCGAGCTAGCTCACCAACTAGCTCACTAACCTAGCCATGTGTTGTGCTTTGTAGTATTTCTCCGGGATCTCCATAACCCTTACTCCTTTTTGGAAAGCTCTTGTGCATCTAACTCGATCACCTCCTACTTCCACCTCAAAATTCACCTCAAATCCCTGCTTATAATGCGGATAATTTAACTCGGTGAGGAACTTGTTCCTATGGGGAACAAGTTCCCTGCATTATCCCTATGCCCACATTGGGCTTATCTCGCCCCAACATTCCATTTCTTGAAAAGATCTCGCATTCTTTCATTAGATGATAAACATCCTTCATGTACCTCCCACCTAAGCTCCATCAACTCATCGAGCCGTTCTTGTTGAGCACCCCATGGTTGATGTGCATGGTTCACACACAAAAAATTGTGCTGTAAGGATCCTTTAAGTGGCAATGAGTTAAGTTGCTTTTTATTTTGGCAAAAACACAAGTTTGGGGAACTCATGACCGAGTTCTCCGGGGATGTTTGTGTCTGTGGACTGACTTGGCTACATCACCCAACCCACGAACTAGCTCCTAGGCTTTCCAAGTTAGCTCGGTGAGCTAACACCATGCACTCCATTGATTCATCCAAGCTGCCACCTATTGCCAACTCAGCGAGTTAAGATTAGCTCACCCTTTAGATCAGCCACCAATTTGGATCCCCTAGAAAAACATTTGGTTCTTTTTGATATTTTCCCTCAAATTTCCTGGAATTTTTACACCTTTTCAAACTAGTGCGTTGGTTAAGATGTAATGAATATCCCTACACCATTTTTTCCAAATTTTCCCCATTTCCCCACTTTTCCATGATGTTAAAACTAAGGCAAAGGAGGTGACGATATCTCATCTACTGCAATGTTTTCCAATTTTCCCTCACTTAACCATTTTTCATGATTTCTCTCTAGTCCGGAAGATGGGTGGAGATGTATGAAGTGCCCGTAGACCCTTGTAACCCATTTTCCCTAAAAAAATAAGCTAAGCATTGGCTTATTCAAGACCAAAAAAGGAAAAAACTATTTTGAATGATTCCCAAATGCTCCAAATCACTTTGAAAGTGCCCCCAAAATTTAGAAACTCACATGTATCACTCTAAATTTCTCTATGAAGCCCTTTCCATTGTCCCAGTTCACTCTCCCAAGTTGGATATTTTTACTAGTAGGGTAAAATAGATTAAAAAAATCCTTCTTATTTAACTTACTTTTACTTTTTGACCATTCACTTCCTTCTTGTGTATGAACACACTTCAAGAGATCACACAGATCGCTTCATGAATGAGCAATCAACAAAGAAACATCATGACTTCACAACTACTTAGGAGACTTGAAAACTCATGATACCCTATTCATAATTCACCTATCTATCACAAAGTTGTGTCGAGATCTTCAAAAGACCCATAATCCTTTCACCATACTTTAAATGCATTTAAAAATATTTTGCAGACCTAATAGGAGACACCACACATCTCAAGATGATAACATAGTCATTAATCAAATAAGGATACTTAATTTATCATATCAACATAGTTTCATGACACAAGACAACATGCCAGGACATAGTCCATACCTCTATATCACTTTCTCAATCTTTTTAGTTCTTTTATAGTACATATGATGGATCAATAATCTCAAAAACCTTATTAAGCAAATGCACACCACACTTTGGCTTCAAACTAATTATTGACAACATTTTGAGACTTTACTTTGTAGCACATACCTCAACATGACAATGCACCTTCATTTCTTCTTATGATATATGAATACCTTCAAGAAGCATAATGAATACATTAGGTGTACTTAGGGAACTTAGAAAATTATAAAATCATCAAATGATCCCATAGAATCCACTTCTTCCTTCCTTCTTGATGTCTTTGATGGATTATCAAGCATAATAACATCCTCATTCACTAACGTGTTTTAAATTAGATATAACAATCCTCTTTTTCTTATAATCATATCGGGATTAGGCATGAAAGACTTGATTTCCTCCTCCTTAGTCTCATTCATGTCTTCATGGGTACTAGGTCCTGCCTTGTCATCTACATGACTCTTCATGTGATATCCTTTGTAACCTAATCATGTTTTGTCATTGGTTCATCTCTCATCATTTAAAATATCATCTAGAGCCTTAGATCTCTTCTCCAATCTTTAATACATCTTCAACCTTCCCGATGCTTATTCTAATTCTATTTTCAAGGAACTCACCTTTGTTTTATACTTGACACAATGTTCTTCTTTTGATTTTATGGCTTCATACAATAACCCATCTTGAAATTCTAAATCTTTTATGGCTTGACCATTCCCAACCTCCATCCAACTAATCTATTCTTGTAAACCATGGATCAAGGACTTTGTGATTCCATAATTCTTTCTCAAAACTTCAACATCGGATTATTTTCCCATTATGCTTCAAGGATATCCTCCAAATGATTAAACTTGCTTCAAAAGTACATTTCTATGAAACCAATTGTTATAACCATAGAAAATGAGGGGGTGAATAATTCATACAAGAACTAACTTCATTTACCATAGCATATGTTCATCATTCAAATCATCCATTCAACATGAATAATCAATTGTGAGCTTATTAAGTGTGCATTAACCATTTACAAGTGCAAGATACAAGAGAGATCACATGAACACCAAATATTACATAAAAAAAGGAATTTTATGAATATTACACATCACACAATATTTCTTTAGTGATGAACACACTTCAAAAGGAACACCCACCCCTATTTAGTATAGCACCAGATATACAAGGAGGCTAGATCCCACCAAGATGATAAATAACCCACTAAACTATCTGACTATGAAAATCAATTCTGTAATTTTTATTCTACAATTGATTGTGATCACAATTTCCAATCCATGCACATCAAACCCTCTCAAATCAGCTCATCTCCTACTTCACTCAAATTTGTTCTATCATTTTCTAATTAGTTCCAATGACCTTGAACACCTACTCTTATACTCTTCTCAACTCTTCATGCCTCTTATTATTTCTACCCTTTACCCCTCTATAATATTATTTCACCTCATTTAGCTCACTCAGATCACCATCATCACCACTCTTCCAAATGAGAAAATATAAAGCACTTTTATACTTGATGCTAGATACAATATACCTTAGGTCTGAAAAGACCAATAATATCCATATTCAAAACTTTAAAACACATTAATCCATCATATAAAATCATAACATGAGACCATATAGGTTGGCATAGGCATAATCGCATCAACTTACACTAGGAAACTCAAATAGGCCTAAAACTAGGTCTTTATCTCTAATGAATAGAACTTGGAATTTAAGGGCATAAGACATCATTATCATGACTACTATAGCTCAATGCATATTAATAAAATCCTCTAGACACCATCTAAAATCACAAGAATCTCTTCCTCAGCTATCAACACCATGAAGCATACCAAAAATCAATCAACTCCATCAAGGTCTTAATTACCTAATTTATAGTCTCAGAAAAGTGAGTGCCTTAGGAAATGAAAACTCAACATTAAAGATCATATAGCATGTGGATGGAAATATTTTGAAGTATTATTCCTCATAAAACTAATTGTAATCTATAAATCAAGGAAAAGGTCAACCAAATAATTAATTCTCTAAAACAAGTCAAACAAACTTCTAGCCCTCAAGAACTATTCTTGAGCCAAACAAGCTATAACACCTCCAAAAACACTTCCATCTACCCTCATTACTTGGAATAATTCCAGGATATCATGAAACACATTCTCAAGCTCTTACACGTGTATATTACATGGATAAAAATTCACTTGCTTTGTTTGAACCACAAGGCTACGTGAGAGACTTAATAGGGAAGTTTTATCCTATTGGAGATAAACCATGGAATCACCTCATATGATCACACCAAGACCTTGAAAAATTCATATTAGATCTCTACATACTATCCAAACTCATAAAATTCTACTAAAACATGAAAAACCATCAAAGACCTTTATGACCATCATGACTAGTTTTTAGCCTTATTAGCCCTTTAGCGGTAGGCTCACAAGGATGAATTATTTAACCCACTTCTTTCATAAATCATGTATGAATCAATTCCTAAGTAGTAAGAACACTTCCCAAGATAGCTCCCACATTAGGATTTGTACCATGACACCTACCACTCATGATTGTACTATCAAATTTCATCAAAATAGAGTTATTTGTATTCCTTACTACCTGACCTAAAGCATGTAACTAATGCAAAAAGTAGATATGAGGAGTCATATTCATCATCGAACCATAAAACTAGAAAAACTAGGTAATTTTATGACTAAAACCTTCAAATATTTCATATCACTCTAGAAGAAGGGTTTAACTAGGGTTTCAAACCTACTTATCTTGTTAATAATTGTATATAAATATTTGATAATAAAATCAATCCATTCTTTGTTCAAAACACTCTTATATCCATTCCAAAACATCGTTGAAAGAATTAGGTTCCCATGTATAGCTCACACGTGTGGGTGAGTAAAAGAAGACGACCTTTGAGCTGTTTTTACCTTCTTAAGAACTCGATATGACCAAAAACTCATTTTATTGCTTTGTCTTGATCATATTTACCTGTATTTTCCCAAAGCACCATAAAAACCTCCTCCAAACTTTCCAACTCTCATTTTTATCTGCACCATTCTGAAACTCTCCACTCACTAAGACTTACCCATGCAAACCATGCATTGTCTTGTAGTATTACTCCAAAAATACCTTGTTCATGCACTTACCAGCTGAAATATGATCAGATGTATCTCCTACACATGTTTTACAGCCTCAACATACTCCTTACATTCTCAAACAAGTATCCCTTGCTCCCTTTCTCATGGTACCACATTATCCTTCTTGCATTATATCAAGAATAAGACTTGTAATGACATGACACAACACATGACTCTCATAATATGACCTTATTGACATCTTAGAAACTCATTAACACATTTGAATCATCATATTGACCATACTAGCTTGACCATTGCTAATAAACATGTAAATGCACCAATACAACATATGGAAGACAACAACATTGGACACTAAAAAAACATTCAATCTTGATTATGAATGACATATTATAAACTCACATATACCTCCTAAAATTATTTTATGTTACTTTGTGACATTTTCCATCAATGAAAAAAACTAGACAAATTTCCAATAAGGATTCTACAAGTTTATAGGGTTTTCACATTATTACATGTGATTACAAGTCATCTCAAGGTTCTACAAGGAAGAAAAACATATATAAAAGGTATTCTCTAGGAAATAAAATAACATAATAATTTTTATACCCTAACTACTAAAGGGTCCAAGACTGTACATCCCTAGGTCATGAATGTATAGTTCTAGTCTAGATTGTATAGTAGTACAAATCCCTATCCTTGCTTAATTTGTATTTCTAGGAAGTGATAAAAATATCTCGTCTCTAATATTCCTTTTTCACTTGTTTACTCAAATGTATCTTCTCTATTTTGACATCAAAAAGTATGTTGCCTTCTCCTCTTGCATACTTGAAATATCATTTATCATTTTATCAATCATTACACGTATTAATGAATTATTTTGGTTATGAATGGTTAATGGTGAATTTCTTATATAATAATAATTCCTTGTTACAAACCCTTACATCCTCTTTATTTTTTTGTAATTTCCATAACTTAGATTTGATTAGGTTGTAAATATGTCTAACATTGTTTTTCCCACTCTTAAATAACATAATAATCTTGTGGGGTATCCAACAATGTAGTTTCTTCAAAGAATTAATAAAATCAATCTTTAAATGTTTTGAATTTTTGAGTTATAGAGAAAATGGAACTTGGCTATGGATCATAATTTTATTTCTCATTCCTTTAGTCCCACACATATGAGAATATTCATTTAGGTAGACCTTATATATATAAACACATGCATAATAATGTTATAGAGAGAGAGAGATACTCGACATGCACACACGCAATGTAAGTTGGGTCACTTCATAGTTACACATGATTGTGATACTTGGCATAATCCCTTATAATTCATTTTCTCTTTTTAGATCATGAGAATATGACACATGTCATGATATCATAAATTCTAGCTTTGGGATCCAAGGTGTAAACACATGGTCTAATGATAGTAACTCAATTTACAAGACAATGACATGCATTCAAATCATAGACTAATGATAATATTTTGGGTTATATGGATCATGTAGATTTATGTGCTCTATTTGAATGATAATTAAACCTAAAAGTGGAAACGTGTCACAAAATCAAGTGATTTGGTGATCCCTAGAGTTCAGTCATAGAGGTGACTCTAAGAGTGATATAACTTGAAAATGTTGGCATGTGTCATCATTGTGTAAAATTGAGTTGTGTATAATGAGAAATAAGATAATGTAAAGTGGCAATGGTTATGAGTTTCATAGGGTGTTTGTATGTGAAAATTTGGGATGTTTTCATGTGACACAATCCTTCAAACCCATGTTGAGTTAGTTGTATTGTTCATTATATGCAAGACATCCAAAATAATGAAAAGTATATGAATAAGGATATGACTATGTGATTTATAAATTAAATGTGAATTATATAAGTATAAAAAGTAATTTTTGAGGTCAACTCATGAAACTATAAACAATGTTTATTCATTATTCTTTACAAAAACAAAGCATGCAAGTACCATTCTAGCAGTGATTAATAGATTATATTATAGTTTATTCATTGACATAACATTTTAAATAGAGAATATACATGAACATAGTTCTTCCATTAATCATATATATATATATATATATATATATATATATATATATTTGTATATTGAAATAATCAGTTTGAGATTTAATATACAAATAACAAGAGGTGAATAATCATAAAATATGAATTTATTTTGATACACACAACAATCCTTTTATGGAGATATATAATTAGTTAAACATATATAATAAATTATAGAAATTTAAGTATTGTTTATATAATAATTAAATACATATTTTTCTCTAGATCAATCATAATTCATCGAATTCTTGTGTGTAGGGTTAGAAACCTTGAGCAATTGTCAATTATCAGTGGAAGAATAAAATATTAATCAATTCTTAGGAACCATCTAAGGTTATATTATGGAACCATTTTTAGGAAATAAAAATTTCCCTATTGTTTTAATTAGTGTTAAAATAGGGTTAAGATGCCCCTTCCTTGTACAAAAACAAAGCTCTCTTAAAAGAAGATAAATTGTTATACAATATTCATCAAAAACGTAAACCAATATCCATCACCAGAAACAACAAAATGACCATCTAACAACATACTAATAGAAGATAAAAGTAAAAAAATAGTAAGGTAGCAGAAATCCAAAAATCCCGGGTAAAGAATACCATAGTTATGCAGCATATTTTTCAATATATGTTAATAAGTTAGCCCATTCCTTAGCCATATTTTCAATAGAAGTCCCCAAGTTAGCAAGATCCACATCAATGAAACCTCTCTTCCTTTTCTTCAAGGCTTCTTCATTATCGGTTTTATGATAGGCATTAATTAGTGGGCCAGCAAGTGGAGGTATTATATGGTGGATTTAGTATGCAACATATTCCATTGTGTAACATGTTTCAACAGATCATTAAGGAAATCCACTTCCTTCTCCAAATAATTTCACTTTTCATGCAAAATATCCACTTTTTCATCGTTCAAATTTTGGGCCATGTTGTCCACCTTTCTTCTCATGGCATGCCAATCATTAAAAATAAAATGAATCATTCTTTTAGTAATATTGGTTTCATTCCTGAGGCTTTTCATACTCTCCTTTTCCTTGGCCATTTCATCCAGGGATTACCCCTGCATCGCCCACTTTTCTCCATGACATCTTGATTTTCCTTCCCATACTCTATTACCTCAATAGCATGTTACAAGACATGCTACTACTTTTCAATTCCTAGAGGCCCTTTATGACATCCTCAACCTCTTTCGGATCAATACTCTCCTCCTTGGACAATGAATCTGTCACCGGGTTCTCCCCTTTCTCTAGTTCAAGTAACCTTTTCTTTGTCATACCCACTCAAAATCTAAGCCATAGGTCTTAGATAATCAACATTCTTAGAAACTCAAGTCAAACCATTATTAATCATTACCATGATTATACCTTGGTCTAAAGGAACCAAAATTTTACCTTTCTTATATTGTTCCTTTATTACACATAAAGACCTAATCCTATAATAAAGGAAGATATAATTATAACCATGCCTAATGAAATTAAGCATAGGCATATGATAGGTGAATATGGTCTTGTGACAACCCTAAAAATTCATGAATTGAATTAAATTAATGAAAACCTCATCAAACTAATCAGGTAATGACTCCCTAAGGAACCCAACAAAGTGTGTAGTTAGATTTTCATTACCTTTCAAGAAAATCTTAAGCTCTTATGTACTCTCCTTCTTTGGTTTATAGATATCCCTAACTTATTTGTTCATACCCATGAGATCCACCATAGTATCAATGGTGATTTGTAGTTTCACCCCTCTAAGAACCACCATGTCCCCCATCCAAAGCGTAGAGGTCTTCCATTTGTTTCCATGTTTTTGCTGAGAGTTTCATTATGACCTTCAAAGATCCCTGAAAAACTCAACCATGCCTCTCTTTTCAAAAATGGCCCAAGCTTTGGGATTTATGTTATTGATATCAAAAGGAATTTTGTGTACCAAATCCCCTCCCATTCTCCCTATTCGATTTGTGTAAGAAATCCAAACCAATTCTCCTCTTGACTTCATAATCCCAAACCTAAAAAAATTCAAAGCTTTCAATACCAATTAAACAAACTAGAAGCTCTCTGTCTTACCTTATCATAAATACAAGTTCTAGATGGGATGTAAAGCCTGACATAATAAACCAAAAGATGGATTTGAGTCCAATATTTGTCATTATTGCATGTACTACTCCCATATTTTCTTGGATTTATATAATTTTTCTATTCTTGACCCCATTACCAATGATCATCACCCCCGCCCTATATCTTAACCAAGTATTAATTCTTTTTATGGTAATTATTGACCTTGGATAGTTGGACCTTTATAGGAATATCTAATTCTTAATGATTAGTCATTATTTTCATCTCATCAACATAGACACATTTATTAACGAAGAGATCAGCCATACCATTATCTTCTCTATATATATATATGTTTGAAATTAATACCTTCAAAAAATTTGGCCATTTCATTTATCCCTTCTATGGAATCTTTTATGGAGATGGATGTGGTTTCATTATTGAGAATGTTATTAATGATGCTCAAGAAGTTGTCCTCGGTTTCTATTTTCCTGAATTTTCTTTTAACAACAATGTTTATCCCCTAAAAGGTTGTTGTCACCTCTACTACATGATTTGATTGAATTCCCAAATTACAACAACATCCTAGTATAAATGTCCGTTATGATCTTTGAATACTCCTCCAAATCCATCGTTACACGGGTTTCCTTTTGATGCACCATCAAAATTCAGTTTTGATCCATTCCATCCGAAAAACCTTGGGTTAGGTTTAGGAGGGATATTTTTGTTGCTAGCGATTCCCCAATTCAAAGAGATTTTGCTTTATAATTCCACGATACTCTTTTTCATGGTTTGGATTATGAGAACATTTATCGCATTATAGCATCTAGCTACAATCCTTTTTCTAGTTACTTTTTTCCTTTGAAGCTTCTCCTATTTCGTTCCATCCATATTTCCTAGCAAAGATGCATGATGGAAAAAGTCCATAAAACCTTAACACCTTGGATTTTTAATGGGAAGATCCATTAGTTCGATGTCAAATTTAAATTAGGGGGAAAATGCACTTTATTTCAAATAGATAAAGTAAGGAGTTCTTAACCTTGACCAAAAAGGGGCATTAAAGGAATAAATGAGAGGTGTTTTCAATTTCTTCTTCACATAACACACACATATTGACCATATTAAATCCCCTTTTGTTTAGGTTTTCCATCATGAGTATTTTTCATGTAGCAAAATCCACCAAAAATTTTGACTTTGAGAGGGACATCCTTGACCCACACACTATCCCAATTGAAACTATCAACAATAGGCATATCTTCAAAATAGGAATCATAATAAATATTAGTTGAGAATATATTGTTCTCCTCCCTAGACCATATAATGTTGTCATACTCTTTTTTTCTAATCACAACCATACAACTCAATAATTTATTAGGCGTGTTCACCTCAGTTGTATTTTTTCCTTCTAAAGCAATAACTTTCCATATTTTGTAGGGGACCTCTGTCTTGAAATAATCTTCAACAAAAGAAAAAAATTGACAAAGTGTCGGCATGTTGAAGATAAGGGAAGTTTCTTTTAGTGGTAGGTCCAATATCCATTTATCTTCCCAAAACTTTGTTGTTCTACCATTTCCAATTTTCCATTTACAATCTTTTGAAAGTAACACTTTTTCCCAGTTGATAGCCTTCCAAAAAAGAGATCCTTAGAATTCAAGTATGTTGAAGCACCATTCCTCAAAGTAGTAGCATTCCTCCAATATTTGTTTCTTATTATGGTAGTCCACACACTCTCCTCTTTTATCAACCTCCAAGCCATTTTAGATAGGAATACTTTGTTCATTTTCTCCCAATCTCTAATACCTAGACCACCCCATTTTTAGGCATACATATCTTGTCCCAAGAAAGAATAGGTAGTGTATTTTTTCTATCCCACTCCATATAAATATTTTTTGAATGATTTCAATTTTGTTTTTTTTTTTATTATTGGTAAATAGTTTTTTGAAAGGGACTATACCCTTGCGTACAAAAGAGGGCCTAGAAGCCAGAATAGGAATGAGAACCAAAACAAAAAGGATCAAGATCCAATTGAGACATAGAAACCCCAAGCATTCCAAGAGTAGTTACCCCAACGAAACAAACCAGAATGAACACTGCTGAAGAGCAGCCAAAAAATAGCAAAAATACAGAGAAGTGCAGCAAGAGTATCCACAATTACTTCGTGGCGGCTTTGTCGATTCTGGTTTTGATATTCTGCCAAGAGGTGAACATAGCCAACGTTGTCATGTGGGTAGAGTCAGTAAAATCTAGCTGTTCAATGGTCCTTTTTCTCTCCTCTTCCGTACCCCAAAGAGTTGCTGGAATTCCGCTGAGATTAGAGACTGCTGCAGGACATCTTTGCTCAATAAACTCTTCAATTACACTAAAAATATCCATATTATTATCATGGCGAGTCTTGGTCTTCCCTAAACGGTTATCTAAGGAGTTTAGCTTTTTGTATATGTCTTCAACCTGTTTATTATCAATAACAACCTCCTCCTCCTTCTTCCTCTTACCTTTTTGCTTTGTCAAGTTTTTTACCTCTTCTTTCAATAGCATCATGTCAGCTTCTAAGGCTTCTAGCCTTTTTGTGGAGCTCTCAATGTGTGCCTCCTGTGAACTAGTACTACTAATACATAGGAGGTTATGGGAAATTTCTAACTCCTGAGGAACATTCCCTGCAACAGGGGTATCAAGGTTCAGCCTTCTAGAAGACCTAGTAACAGGTCTAGATGAAGTGGAAGTAAAGGGGGTGGGAGCAGAGGTGGGGGGATGATAGAGGGAGCCGAGAAGGCAGGCAGAGGGGTGACAGCAGTGGTGGTGGGGGCAGAAGGTGAAGAAATGGGGCTAGTGGTAGCTGCGTTGGGCAGAGGAGGAACAGAGGTAGGGGAGGATGGGATGCCAGGAGACCTAAGAAGACAAAGCTTATGCAACAAGAAGATGAGACCCTGATGCAGCGGAACCGCATGCGTATGCTTTTGAAACTCCAAAATGGAGCACTCAAGAGAGTTAAGCAGATAGTGAGGGAAGCATACCGTGAAACTCCTGCGGAAGTGATTGAGGAACACAAGATGCTTAGAGGGCACAATGACGAATCTCCCCTCCAAAGAAATGTAATGCACCATCATACGGGTGACCTCGTCAAAAGGTAGAGGGATAGAACTGACCTGCAGGCCCACCGTGACAAAGATCAACTTCTCATTACCCTCAACAAATTTCCTCTCCTCAAGCACCTCTGTCAATCCTTTTATTAAAAAAATGGTACCCATCCATGCCAAGGCCAGTAGCTTCAGCTATTAATTCCTCAGTGATTGAAATCTTCTGCCCTCCATAATCCACAATGCGATCCTTCCAATCCTTTACAAAATGAAGCGAGAAATACTTTGGTCATGGCCCTGAATCTTCTCAATAAAATTAGTGATGCCTCCCTGGCTGAGAAGATTCCAAAGTTCTTCATTACTTTTCCATTCTACGGATCCGCGTTGGGCTCTATCTGGCAAGGGGCTCCTCCCATTATCACCGTGCCTAAGTGCTTGCAAATAAAATTTTCAAAATCCTTGTGAGGAGGTCTATAGCAGCCGCAGATACCGTCTGCCTTTCACTATTAATTTCCGCAATGTGATGAGAATGATGATTAGGATAGCCATTGTTGTTCCCACGAATACCTGAGTAACTGCTGCTATGTACCTAGGAAAATCCACATGTGTGAACTTCAATCCTTTTAGTAGCCCACTCCAGCTCATCATCATCCTTATTACTGACTTGGGAATCCATAAAGTCCTATTTAAAAGCTATTGAGAGCTCAATATTTCCCACATGCACGTCTTTATTCTTCATATAAATCCACTTTAAGGTCTCATTATACTTCATATAACCTTGATTTCCCGTCAAGATTTGCTTGAGTGTTGTTTTAAAATCAGCACGTGTGGGAGTTTTATTATTGTAGTTCCACTCCCCATGCTCATATCTCATACCCCGAATATGCATGCTCATAAGTATCCACTTGTATGCTGCTTTGAAGCTGTTTAGGCATGTTATCTTTATTATCCCAAATCATGTGATTAACATTTATGCCATAATTAGCCAATGCATCTGCCACCTTGTTACCCTCCTGGTAAGTATGCTTGATCTGAATGTTATTGAAGGTTTGGCAAATACTTATGGATTCCAAGATGAAATCCTTGATGATCCAACTTGGAGGAGAACATTGATTTAGATGATTAATAATATTAAGCGAGTCCCCTTCAAGAATGAGGTTTTGGATATTATGAGTCTGAGCAATTCTAAGACCCCATAAAGTAGATAATGCTTCAGCAAAATGATTAGTTTGAATTCCCATTTTTCCAAAGCATATGTAGCAATCAAGCTGCCTTTATGATCCAGGATCACTTCTCCCCCGTTGTAATTCCAGGGTTACCCTTAGAGGCCCCATAAAAATTCAACTTATACCAGTTAAGATCAGGAGGATGCCAATGAATCAAAGATCTATCAATACTATTACCGGAATTATTTTGGATATTGTTAGCTCCAATCTTCCAGTGGGACAAGATATGTTCTTCATTTTCTAGATAACTCTTATTCTTGGGGGGTTTAAATCTAGCAATATTTTCTTTAATATCATTAGAAATTTTACCAATACTGAGCTTAAAATTATGTGTTTTATTTCTAAAGATAATATCATTTCTATCTTTCCATATCCTCCAAATAATATGAGGAATAACAGATTCCAGAGCCTTCTAACAACACAATGTTTATAGGG
This sequence comes from Taxus wallichiana var. yunnanensis, assembly GCA_018340775.1. Lineage (NCBI taxonomy): Eukaryota > Viridiplantae > Streptophyta > Pinopsida > Cupressales > Taxaceae > Taxus > Taxus wallichiana. The sequence continues at coordinate 314,104,779 of CM031236.1, forward strand.
TGGGCTCCATTGGGTCCAGAGCTGACTGAAATTCTTTGGAATCACCCAGAAAGCTTTAAATTTAGAGAGGAAAAACTCCATATTCTAGTAGCATAATCACAATGGATAAACAAATGACTAATATCCTCAGAGTATTTTTACATAGATGACATCTATTAGGCATTATGAAACCCTTTCTTATCAGGTTGTCAGTGGTAATAATTCTACCTCTGAGAGCCAGCCAAAAGAAAAATGTATTTTAGGTGTTAACTCAGTCATCCAAATTCTACTCCATTTAAACTCAGTTTGACTATTGTCGAAGAAAGTATTATATCCAATTTTGACAGAGTAGTCCCCATCAATAGAATTACTCCAGACCAATTCATCCTTAACATCCAGCTGACTTAAGGGGATAAGATCTAACTGATCTTGAAGGGAGGAAATATTTTGGATCAGATCATCTCTCTCCACAGAAAGTTTTTTCCATTTCTTTTTGTTGCCATTTCTCTCAATATAATCCTTAATTCTAGTGCCATACTTGTTTTCAAGACTATCTTTGACCATCCCAAATCTATCCATAAGGCTGCCATTAAACCAGTTATCCTCCCAGAATTTTATATCACATCCATCTCCCACTTTCCATTTACTACCTTGTTTAATGAAATCTCTACTCTTCACTAAATTATTCCAAAAAATGGAACCATAGGGAAGGTGCTCATCTTGAAGAAAAGAAAAGACTGACTTATTGATTAAGGTATTTAGCCTTAATTAAATCTATCCATGGTTGCTTCTCAAAAGCATTCTCCAGCCCATTTTCGCAATGAGAGCCTCATTCATTTTCTTGATGTCTTTTATGCCCAGTCCTCCTATAGATTTAGGAGTACAAACCTTATCCCAAGCAACTAAGTGAAATTTAAACTTCTCCTCCATGCCCTGCCATAAGAAATTTTTTTAAATCCTCTCAATTCTTTCTCTGAAGGTAGAAGGGATCTTATAGAGAGACATGATATAGATAGGCAGATTTTGAAGAGTGCTTTTTATGAGCAGGCACTTACCAACACTAGATAAAATGGCTCCTTTCCATCTAGCCATTTTTTTGAAATCTCACCAATAGATCATCCCACACCTTGTTAGAGACTTTTTTAGTGCCGAGAGGGAGCCCTAAATAAGTGGCTGGAAGCAAACTTATTTTACAGCCCAGAATTTTAGCAATTTTAAGTTGTCTTTCCTTAGGAGTGTTGAAGAAGAAAATGGAGCTTTTATCATAATTGATCTCTTGCCCAAAAGTAGATTCGTAAAGTTGCATAATAGCCTTGATAGCCTTAGCTTCAATGACAGAAGCCAATAAAAGGAGGATTGTATCATCTGCGAATTGCTGATGAGAAGCAACTTGACTGATGGAAGTGGGATTTGAGCCTTTCAAAAGACCGTCAATGACTACTTTACCAATTGTTCTACTAAGACTATCTGCCATAAGAATGAAGAGCGAGGGGAGATGGGGTCCCCTTGCCTTAGTCCTCTACCGATTGTGAAAAATCCCACTGGCTCCCCATTAACCACCATAGAGAATCTGATCGTAGAGATACAAGCCTTAATAATTTTCCTGAATTTGGCCAAAAAACCAAATTTAATTAAGACTTTGTCAAGAAAAACCCAAGAGACCTTGTCAAAGGCTTTATTCATATCGAGCTTAAGCACCATATTCACTTTTTTATTATTCTCCATAGAATGTATGGTCTCATGAACCATAATCACTCCATCTTGGATAATCCTGCCTTTAATGAATCCACTCTGCTACCTTGAGATTAAATCATTCATAATGCATTGAAGCCTGGTAGCAATGATTTTGGTAAAAATTCTATAGATAACATTCACAAGGCTGATGGGTCTGAAGTCTTTGAAGTCTTTAGCATCCATTTTTTTGGGGCTAGCACAATGTGGGTGTTATTCAGCTCTTTCAAAAGATCTCCAGTTCGATAGAATTCATTCACCGCTCTGAGAAGATCATCCAAACATATTTCCCAAAATTTCTGAAAAAAGTTAATGGAGAAACCATCTCGGGCTCTGGAGCCTTGTCGCCTTCTAGAGTAAACACAACTTTTTGCAGCTCTTCAAGCGTGACAACTTTAGTGATATCTTTATATCTCTGCTCCTCAATTTTGTCTTGGGGAATAGCCTCCAGCATGAAAGAATTTGCCTCAACATTAATGATATTCCTTTCATTAAGAAGTTTTTTATAGAAATTTAGAGCTTCTTCTTTGATGCTATTGGGATCTTTTATAATATTTCTATTACTTTTAGCCACTTCCATGATCCTATTACAAGCTCTGTGCTTCAAAGTGGTCATATGAAAAAACTTCATATTCCTATCTCCTTCTTTAAGCCAGATAGCCCTTGATTTTAGTCTCCATAAGGATTCTTCTCTGCTGTAAATCGTATGCAGCTATGAGAGAATATTCTTTTCATCAGTTTGGTCTTCAATCAGATCTCCCCATTGTATTCATTTTGATTTCCAGATCCTAAAGCTTTTGTTTTAACTTCTTTTTTTTATCAAACACATTGCCAAAAACTCTTTTATTCCAGATTTTAACTTGTTTTTTAACATTTTTGAGCTTTTGAATCAATCTAAATTGAGCAGTGCCTTCACCATTCCAAACCCACCACTCTTTAATTTTGTCATAGATGTTGTCATGCTCCATCCACATATTTTCAAATTTGAATGAGCTTCTGATGGGCTTAGTCCAATTAAGAAGATTTAAAGCAATCGGATTGTGGTCCGATCCAATTCTGGGTAGGGAAGAGAGGTGGAAGTCTTGATTGAGAATCCAGCTAGCAGAAATCAGGGCTCTATCTAGTCTAACCTGGATAAGATCTTTTCCCAACCTTCTGTTATTCCAAGTGTATTTATTCCCATGGAGATCCACATCTAAGAGATTAAGCTCAGCAATAAAATCAGCAAATTCCTCCATACCTGTGGAAAAACTAGAGTTTCCTCCATATTTTTCATCTGGGTTTAGAGGAGAGTTAAAGTCACCCATGATAAGCCAGTTAACTATACTGTGTTGGTTTCTAAAGATCTTAAGATCAGACCAAAGTTTACGTCTCCCACTAACCGTATTAGGGGCATAGATATTAGAAAGGATCCATTCACCATTATTCTCAATAGCATGAAATTTAATAGCAAGATGATTAGTGCTAGCATTAAGAACCATACCAGTACAATGCCTTTTGTCCCAAAGAGTAGCTAGACCTCCAGAGGCTCCCTGAGAGTCCATCACCACCATTTCAGAGTTTTCCCAAAAACTCTTTTTATTAATTTCAAGGATCTTAGCTTTCATCTTAGTTTCCTGCAAAATCAAAATACTAGGACTACTAGAATCACGTAACTCCTTAATGATTCTCTGTTTGGAGTTTCCATTTAGACCTCGGATGTTCCAAGAGATAATCTTCATTTGGAAGGAGTGGGAGTTGGGATTGCTGATGGCTCAATTGACGTTGAATGCCATCTGCAATGTCTCTCTCTATTCTCTTGGATCTAAGAGCCTTTTTTGAGGGCCTTCCTCTTTTAGAACTACTTCCAAAATCTACTAGTCTTCTTGCAGAAGATCTAGTAGTTCTAGATGTTGAAGTTTCCCAGTTGTCCATTTTCTTTTTCTTATCACTGTAGAGTGATTCTGGGATCTTTTCAAATCCTTTCATTCTCTTTTTTTTGAAATGACCTTTATGAATCCAGAAGTTAGCTCCTCATCTTCCTTGAATGGCGTTACTTCTCCCTCTTCTTGCTCTTTCTGATTCCTATCAATAGAGTGTGGATCTGTTGATCTGTTGCTGAAGCAAGTAGGTGAAACTACTTGATCTGTTGCTGAAGCAAGGAGGTATATCTGTTGATATTTTACCATCACCCCTTGGAGTGTTTTTCTGCCATGTTTCTTTAGAACCCATGCTATCCTTGTCCAATATTTCCTCAATGATGCACAGAGAGTTATCTATCTCAGCTTCCTTATTATCGTCCAAGGTCTGATATAGATCATTAGGGATGATATTTATCTTTACAGATCCTTCTTCTTCATCCACCTCCATAGTCACCTTTATAGGATTTTCTAAGCCTTCTTTGATAGGTGCTGCATGTAAAGCTGTTGCTGGGGTTTTGGATGCCAGACCAAATGTTTTCTTATTGAAGTTCTAAATCCCTTTTTTTTTCCTTTTTATTGTAGTTCAACTCAGTTTGGTTAGGGGCCTTGTCTTCTCTCGGCTATCAATGTCAAGAACCCTGCGTTCCTTTCTCAATTCTAAGTCACCCACAGGTTGTTCATTCTTTTTGTGTATATCCTCCTCTGTAGGGATCTCCTTTTTGGGAAATTTTTGTGAAGTGTCCTATGCGATGACATTGCTTACACCTTAAATGAAATGTTTCAAATTTGATTTTTTGAATCCACATTCCATACTTGGATTTCAAGATGATGTGCTCCGGTAACTCCTGTTCCATTTCAGAAGAAATGCAGAAATGAGCAAAAGCAAGTCTGGATCTATTTCTCGTGGGCCCATCTAGCCTGATTGGAGCACCTAAGGACTTAGCAATGTTTAGAAAAATTTCATCATCCCAAAATTGTAATGGTAGCCCAGGGAGTCTACACCAGATTGGAATGGTGTTTATATTTTCAATGTTAGGGTCAAACCCTGGATACCATTTTTTCAAAAATAGGCCCATATTACCCAGCCACCACGGTCCTCCCAGAAGCACCGATTCCAAATTAGTCTACTAATTAAATTTTGCCAAAAAAACCCATGTGGCATGATGGTAATACTCAGATCCCCCTTAGGTTTCCACTTTCTCAGAGCCCATTTTCTAATAAAATCAATATTAGGTCTAGAGCCTAGAAACTTACCAACAAGGGAAAGATTCACTTTGCTCAAAGCCCTATTAACGCAACCATCTGGGACCATCAGGTAGGTAGCACCTTCATTGTCCTTTTCCCACGTGAACTATCCTCTTTCAGGAGACTGTGGACCCACTTTTTTGTTAGGGTTTTGAAGAATCTTATTCCAGGCCAAAGGTGTGGATCCTAGCATGTCCGCTTTTACAGTTTGCAGCTTTTCATCCATCCGATTTTGGTCAGAAAATAGCCTCTCCTTAGATAATCTTGGCCTAGAATGCAGACATTCTGCGGCCGACACTACGAAACCGTCTTGACTGTACCTCCATCGCTTTCTCCATCACTCGCTTTCTCCATTGCTCACATAAGGTAGACAATCAGTATTATCAACTAGATTTTGTTATCGGTATGATTTCAATTTTGTTATAAATTGCAACATGGAGTCTTAAAACAAACATAGTGTACACGAGAAGATTTTGGATGGAACACTTGAGTAAGATAGCCTTTCCTTCTTGTGAAAGGAGAGATCCTTTCTAACCTTCAAGCTTCTTTATAATTTTTTCAATCATGAAATTCCAATCGAGTTCTTTATTATTTTTGTCCCTATCATCATACCCAAATATCTAGTAGGGAAAGATTTCCTTTCGCATCCTAGAATCTTAGATATTTGAAGACTTATTTTTTCGGTGTGTTGGAAAACAACACCGAAATATTTTAAAATTTATTAGTTGGTCAAATACCTCTTCATAATCTATCAAAAGGTTTTTAAATTATTTTTATTCGAGTATAGTGGCTTCACCTACCAATATTTTGTCATCAACAAAATGTTGATGAAAAAATGGTTCACAATTATCAACAGGATAAATCCCTCTAATTATTCCTTCAACATCGGCTGATTCAAGGATTTTCTTAAATTTTCCACCATAAGTATGAAGATAAAGGGAGAAATTGGGCCTCCTTATCTCAAACCCCTTAAGTTGCTAAATAAACCATAAGGAGTTCCATTAACAAGGACCAAGAATCTAGTAGTAGATATGCAACTTTGAATTATGCTACAAAACTTAGGGCTGAAACCAAATCTTTCCATAACTTTATGAAGAAAGTTCCAAGACACTCTGTCATAGGCCTTCTCCATGTCAAGTTTGATTACCATGCTTTCTTTCTTATTTAGCTTCACTTAATGGAGGATCTCCTATATAATCACAATGTTGTCCTGGATTTGTATACCAATCACATACCCCCTTTCTAATCAGAAATAAAATTAGGGAGAATTAGTTGTAATCTCATTTCCAATATTTTTGAACACATTTTATAGATGTAATTTCATAAACTTGTAGGAAAAAAATTCCTAAAATATTCATCATTGTGTTCCTTAGGCATGAGAGATATAAAGGTTCAATTCAAGTCCTTTAGCATCTTTTTGTTTTTGAATAATTCATGAATGGCTAATAAAACATCTCTTTTAACCACATCCCAAAAAAATGGAAGAAGAATAAAAGGAACCCATCCGGACCAAGATCTTTATGCAGGCTCATGTTTTTCAAAGCATAAATTCAATTTCTTCAATGTAAGGAATCTTGATTAGAATATTATTATCCTCTTCTATTACCAACCTAGGAATGACATCCAAAAGTACCTCTCTTTTCCATTATTAGAAGCATGTTGGGAAGAAAGGAGGTTGTTGTAGAATGAGTTAGCATCTCTTTGGATTTTGTTAAGATCAGTCAAAGAGGAATCGCCTTCCCATTTGATGCACATGATCTTGTTAGAGAATATTCTTTTAAGGGATTCAATGTGGAAAAACTTAGTGTTCTTGTCCCCTTCATTTAGCCATTGAATCCTCGACTGTTTCCAAAAAGGTTTCTTCCTTGGCTAATATATTGTGATACTCAGATAAAAAAATTCTCTCGATTTGATTTTCAACTAAATTGTCCTCATTTTCTCCTTCCATGGATATTTGAAGAGAAGATAATTATTATTCAAGTGAGCTTTTGGATTCAAAAATGTTCTTGAAACAAGATTTATTCCATCCCTTGAGTTGATTCTTAATATTAGCAAGATTTTTGGTGACTCTGAACATAGTTGTTCCTTGAATCTTAATGCCCCACCATTCCTTAACTAAGTCTTTAATATTATCATGTTAGAGCCACATTTTTGAAATATAAAAGAGATTATTCTTCTTTCGTTATATTTTACCATAAATAGGATAGGGTTATGGTCTGATCCTATTCTTGGAAGGGAAAAAAGACAAGCCTCTTGTTTAAGCCATCCCCAGTAGTTAAAGCTCTATCTAAATTTAATTGAATCACTTAATCCCCCATTCTTTGGTTTGGCCAAGTATATTTCCCCTTTTCAACTCAATGTCCATGAGGTTGTTAGAGGTAATGAAATCTTGTAAGCCCTCCATACTTTAATTTAATTCAGCATTGCCCCCTATTTTCACTTGGCATTAGAGGAGTGTTGTAATCCCCGATTACAATCCATTCTGTCTCGAGATGATTCTATGAAAATTAGACAAGTCATTCAGAGAAAATTTTTATGTCCCATTTATGATTAGGAGCATAGATATTAGACAACACCCATAAGCTTTAGATTTGGTATCTTAGAACAAAATCACTATATGATTATCATTTCTCAAGAGCTTCATTCCTTTAAACCTTTCAAGATCCCACGTGATGGAAAAACCACACGAGGCTCCACAAGAACTAACAACCACTAACTTTTCCTTACTCCACAAAACTATTTTTAATCAGCATGAACTGATCTTCACTTATTTTGGTCTCTGAATAGAAAAGATAATTGCCTTATGTTTCAATCTTAAGCCCTTTATTACTCTATTTTTGGGGGATTGTGTAAACCATTGATGTTCCATGAGATAGAATTCATTTGGAAAATTTATTCTTAGGTCTTATGAAAATCCTTAGATCAAGATTAGATTGAGTACTATCATTTGTATCCTTCTAGTTTTCTTTCTCCCGAAGCTTGCCTATTTGGCCTTCTGATCCATTTTCTTCTCCTAGGAGTTGGTGGGATTTTGTTCAATTCAGCTACCTTTCTAGGTGTGCACATACCATCGTTGAAATTTTTTCCTTGCCTATCTATAATGTTTATCCCTCAATGAGACACATGTTCAAATATATGTATTCCATCTCCTTGAAAATTTCAACTTCTTCAAAACCCAGAAGGTTTTCAAAAATATTGGAAGTTGGTCCTAACTCTATTTCTACATCATTTACCTCCATATTTCCCTTTCTCAAAATGCTCAAATTGTTTTCCTTTTCTACCTCCTTATGTAGTAAGGGTTCCAATTTTTTTGAAACCTTCAATTTTTCTATCTCGAACGTGGGCCTTGGCGCAGATTGAAAGTGTGGTTACGATAGTGCCTTTTTCTATTTTTCCTAGATATGACTTCAACAAATCCTTCAGCATCTATGGATAGTGAACTGTTAGATTACTTTTCTCCTTCCTTCATACTACTCTTAGGATGATTCGAAGGTTTCTCCATTCTTGAATTTTCATTGATCAAAATCCCTTTGTTTGGGAAAATATTTTTGGTAATCTTAGGGTTCAAGGCTTGGGATTCATCACCCTTACCTTTACCTATTTTTCTATTAGATTGGGGTACTTCTTTATAAACCATGGAGACTTTAAACTTGCATTTTCATTTGGTATGGTCCCAACCTTGGCATTTATTACACTTCTTTAGGCATTTTTCAAATTTAATATTCGTGTCCATTTTCCTAGCTTGGATTTAAGGACAATAGTTTTGGGTACTGATATTTCCATGAAAGAATAGATACAAAATCTAACATAAACTAGCATGGTTTTGTTCAAGGTAGAATTATCCACTAAGACAAAGGTACCAAGGTACCTTCCATCCCTTTCCATGGGTAAACTAGAGAGGCACACCTAAATGGGAAACTGGTTGATATTTTCCTTTTCAGGGTTAAACAAGAAAGACCATTTCCTTAGAAACAAACCCATATGGCCCGAAACCATGGTCCTTCATTCAAGATCCATGGGGATATTCTGATTTGTTGAAGTTAAATAGGAAGAATTCATTTGGTAGGGAAGAAAATTCTCATTCCCCTCTCAGTTTCCATCTCTGGTGAGACCAATATTTGATTGAATCTATATTTGGGTGACCACCAACTAGTTTACCAATCAATGCATTCTCCATCTTACTAAAAATTTTGTCCACAATGTTATCGGGGATCTCAAGAAACAAAACCAAATCATCCATCTTGGGTTGAGGGATAACCCCTACTCTTTGATCATTCCCAGGACTTCAAAATCCTTGACCACGTGAAGGAGCCTTGGGGGCCATTTTTCAAAGATTTGAAGGCAAGGAAATGTCCTTACCTTCCACTATAGAAGTCTGTCTCCCATCTACATCCAAGGTGGAATTTTCCTCCCACAAGCTTCCCTCCCATTCTCATTTGCAATTCCTCATTGTTATCCATCTCTCTCTCTCTCTCTCTCTCTCTCTCTCTCTCTCTCTCTCTCTCTCCATATTATTATGACCCTATAATCAATAAAAAAATGCCCTCTTCTCCACAAGATCACGATCTTATATATTTCCATCAAAAATGTCTTTTAAAGTGTACTTATGATTCAACAAATCATTATTCAAACTTTTATAGGTCATTCGGGTAGTTTACAACTAACACTCTTGTTCATAATGAATTATTGAATAATTTATAATACTCCTAATTTATTAGGTCGATTACATATTTCATTCCATTTTAATAAGTTCCATAACATTACACTCCCTTAATAAGGTTTAAACCATATTACTCCCTTAAAAATGTTTTTGATTGATTATCTTCTCTAAAATTATTACATAGGTATTTCTATCATAAAAAGGGTAAGGCCTAAGGATGTACATAATGGATATAGGAATAATATTAGATAAGCAAGTAAATTGTAACACTATTAAGGGGGATATGGCTTCCCCCAAATATATAGGCATGTGGATGTAGCAATAACATACGGAACCATAGGGGAAGATGTAATATGAGTCATAAGAAAAATAGAATCTTCATTATATTTCTAATCATAAGAGATCTTATAGTAAAGGAGTAAATTCATATTTTGGTTAATATTATGGGGATAAGAATGGTGGTACGGAAAAATTTAGACAAAATTCAAACTTGATCATGATCAAAATTATTAATTTAATCATCATAGATAGTTATATAAGGTTCTCCTTGTGTTTTGATTGGGTCCATAGGCACATCATCATCATCATTTTTAGCAATATAACATTACCCTAAATAGGAATAGGGGAGGAAGTCATATGGATATGATGCTTACAAGTAGTAGGAGAAATATCAATATGCTCAATAGGCATATGATTAAGTTGATTACCGTGTCGAAAGGGTGCATTAGAAAAAATGTTAAAATCAAACATGAAACACTACGTCTTAGTAGAGGTCCTTGGAATCACTCATCAAGACATATCATAGGTTATAGACTAGGAGAAATATCAACTACTTCATATATTAATCTTAAAATAGTGTGGTATGACTCAGAAAAAATCCTAAAAACATGTGGAAAATCTAAAGAAAGAAAGATATCAACAAGAAATATAAATATTTAATAATAAATAGGATTTATTAAGTTGAATCAAGAATATATATATACCTAAATTGATGTAGGAACATCATTTCCATAGTTCGTATATAGGTTGATCACATCCATTTTGTATTCCTAAGCATGTTGATAGGTTTTAGAAGTTTGCTAGAGTTGTCTAGGCATGTTGAGTTTGAATAGTTCATTCATAAATTTAAATTAGGTCATTTACATCCAAAATGAAATTTGAATCATTAAAGGAAAATTTGGTATGAAATTGGTGTGTGATTGTCATCTTGGAGAATTTTAAGGATGTATAAGCTTGTAATAAGTCCTATTAAGGTATGATAATCTTGCTTGGGTCATATTTGTGACCTAGTCCCTAGGTCATAGGATTCTAGTCCCTAGGTCATAGGATTCTAGTCTAAAATTAGGACATTTAATGATTAAGGGAAATTAAAATCATGTATCTTAAGAGGTTTCTTGAACCAAGAATCGGTTAATAAGGCTCGTCAAGAATATATAAACCTCTATGTAACTGTTTTAACCCATAATTTGAATGATATTTGTATGAAAAGGGATCTCTAAGTACTTTAAAGAAGAACATTTGTATACGATTATGGTATTTCATGATTTTGAGGATTATAATGGTTAAGGATTCTATGCATTCATGTAAGTGAGATTTTTCAATTATAAGAGGCTTTATATTATATGAATATATTGTAGTTGGCGAGTTTTCCAAGTTTTGAGATTATATAAGCTTGCATTTATTATTTAACCTTGTGATAGAAAATGAAGAAACCTCAAGATCAAGTTGCATGTATAGGAGAAGGTTAAGGTTGGGAAGAAATTATGTGTTAGGTATTTACCTTATTGTTCGGGAGGATTCATTATTGTGTGTGTATGAATATAAATAGTGGATGCATTATACAACCTGTGATAGTAAGGTTTTAGACCATCAAAGAGAAAATTAGTCATATTTATGAAATAACCTTGTATAAAGATTGAGAAATATGGTCAAGAAATTATTTTGGTGAATTTACATAAGTCATTTCATGTTAACTATGATTTGTAGGGGAATAAGAAGTTATCTTCTTTGTGCCTTTGTGATAAGGTGAATAAATCCATGTTCTTAAAGAGGTAGAGTAGTGAGCAAAGAATTTTTATATGGAGATTTGTGACATTAGAGGATGTGGTAGAGTGAATAAAGTATTTGAATCAAAAATATTTTTTTCATGATCAACATTATTTGTATTTTTAGTTGCATGTAGGAGTGCCTAAGGAAGCAGGCTGAGTATTATCGGTTTGCTCAATTGATAAGATTTGTTTATAACTAAATTTAATAAGTATGTCAATCCTAAGTTCCCAAGAATGAATGGATGAGGAGGTTATAGACCTAGGGAGAGAAATGAATTTCCCTATTTTTTGTTAAGTGTATAGTAAAATTGGGATATAGTTATCCTTAGGATGGGACAACAAGGAGACTAGGTAAAGACGGGTTTAACATGATTTCCAAGACCCTCCAGTAAATTCACCATGTGAAAAACATCAAAACAAACTTATAGGTAAATTTTTGAGTCTTGATATTTAAGTCCAAAGTTTTTATAGCATTTCCTTTGGCCCCAAGTTTTTGGTAACCTTTCTCGGGGTTTAGCTAGCGCTTGCATTTTTAAGGCTCAAATAAAGGAATTAAAGCCTAAAATTTTGTAGAAATATTTATAAAGGTGTATTTAAAGAGATTAAAAAATAATTTTAATATTTAATTGGTTGGTTTTTAAGATTTATATGGTATTCTAGATGAGGGCAATTAAACTCACTGTAACGCATAATCTAGAAGGCCACTTTAAAAAGGAAGTAGGTCCAAAGTTTAGAATCCCATCTTGAAAATTTTTAGTAAAAAGGAAGGGCTTAATGGGTTCCCAAAAATATATAGAGAGTGTGGGGAAACTTCATGCAAAGAAATTTATGGAGGAATAGGGATTGTCCCATGCTAATAGGCCTAGAGTGAGCCTAGAAAGAGGAAATTGAGTTAAATATAGAGTAATTAAAAGAATGGGGTTATAGAATTTAGCATACATGATGAGTAGGGAAATGGGTAACAAAATAATCTTACACATTTGGTGGGTAATACTATAATACTCCAACCATGGGAGTAGAAATTACATAGTGTTAAGGGCTCTTAGAAGACAATTTAGAAAAGATTAGAAAAAGGTGATGAAATTTGATCTTTTGAGTCAATTTTATATTGGATCTATGCATGTTTAGAGTGTGTGAATAGGATGAATGAGGAAGACATCATTGAAGAAGATGAAAAATCAAAATTGCATGTTAAGCTAAGAGAAGCTAGAGAGAAGAAGAAGGGAAAGTTGTTGAGAAAGGTAAGTGGAAGGTGAGATTGTATGAAAAGTGATCACCTTGGTTGATGAAATGAACTTAAATACAAGGTAGGAGTCTGATAAAATAAATAATGGTGTTTATGTGCATCACCTAAGGTGAATTCAACCAAAATTGCAAGTTTAAGCCATTTTTAGGCTTGTGATTGATCACCATTTTATAGAGAAATCATAAGTTTTTTCTTGAAACCTTCTTGATTAGTTGTATGCATGATGAAATGTAATTTTATTTGCATAATAAATTTATATTAGAATCAATATCAACCCTTTGTGTAATGTTTTTACATTTTTTATGCATTTCTAAATGACAATTAGCTTATGAATCCCCTATTATTCCAATTCCTATAAAAAGACGATTGTCGCATTCTCTACTTATACTATGGAAGCATTATATATCCTATAATTTATCTTCTCCATGTTATGCATATACGAGGTATTGAAAAATATACAACAATATTCAAAATACATCTAAGTTAGATTTTTGACCCCTATACACTTATAACACTTTCCCGGACTTAAATAGTTGTCTCATCCCAAGATGAAATGTGGTTATAAATTAAAAGTGATTTGTTATTATGATTTCTCATGTTCATGATTTTGATTGTGTTTTTCACTAAGATATTATGCTTTGCGGTTGACAAATTGGATGTTGTTTACTACTTTTCATCCTCTTGGAACTACTTAACCATCCTTAAATGTTTTGAATTAAGTAGTCTTTCCAACAAATTTCCCTTTTGGGTTTCAATCTATATAAACTCACTCAAAAATTTTCCTTTTAAGGTTTTCAATATATGTTAGACTAATGCTAGATATATATTCAAAATAAATGTAAATAACACTAGATTTTTCACTTACCACAAAATTATGTTGCATGTGAGCCTACATTTTTTTATACGGATGCTCGGTGGGGTTAGACATGTGTTCTTTAGAGTGGAAAATAGAGGTGGTAGTGTGTGCATGATCTTAATATTCCAAAGCATGAGATAAGAGTGATGTATTTTTTTGTTGTTCTTCATGGTTTTCATAGTTAGTAGAAATATTTATAGATATTCTTTGTATAAATTCCAATCTTTGATAGATTTATTCAATATGCTAAAGTATAGTTGAAATTGTACCAATGCTTGTATGACCTAAAAAAACTATGTACTTTTTTATTTTCTATAATTGGATCCTGAAGGGATATAGAATTATGTATTCCCTCAATCATCCCACTATATGAGCCATAATGTGATGTTCTTGTACCCAAGTAAAATTATTATATTTTCTCTCACTCTCAAAGTCTATCAATGATATTATCTCAATCCTACAAGGATGATCGTAGTGCCTTATCTACCTCATGATCATATATCTCCATTATCATTTACACTGCATTATTTTTTGAAGGTCAATGTTAGCATGATTTTTACTCGTTGTAATATATAGTTGTGTATTCAAATATAATAAATCAAATGTGATTTTCTTCACCTATGTTTTATCTTGTTGGATCAAGTTGATGAATTCTCGCAATATAAGAATTAAAAATTTTACTTCCTTTTTGGATTGAAATACACATGCCTTCACCTTTGTTGGAGTATATTACTATTTTCAAAGTAGTTAGTTACATTTTCTTTCTCATGACTTGGTCACCTATGGATTCCATGATAAGTCTAAGAAAATTAGCTTGATGTATGGATTGAGGTTATGCGGTGTCTTCTCTAGTCTTTCTTTCTACTCAGCTAATTGGATTGTTGTTAAGCTAATATTTTTGGTAACGTTTGGAATCCCTCAATTTTTGTTTGTAATGGTAAATTATCAATATCTACCTCAACTATACTAGAAATTATTACAAGTTTTTCATTTGCATACATATCTTTAAGCAATCGAGCCACTATACTTCATATATGAAAGGAGGGGAGGAAAATATTACATTATCTATTGTTTGAATTTGACTACATTTCCCACTAGAATGTTTGGTTACCCCATCCTATATCTTATGTTGTGGTAGGTTGATCTAAGATAAATATTCCTACCTCCATGGTATTGTCCTTTGGTTTTTGTTTTCTCTGTGTACTTTACCGATTGTACTTGATGGGTAACTATAGGTTATGCACTATCTTATGGATGTGTAACTTGCATTTATTTTCTCTCTTGTTCTACCTCAATCCTTGAGTACATGATTTATCAAATATTCAAAATATGATCATATTGTTATTAATAAACTTTGGCTTTAGTGATTCATTTCTCTGTGTATATTTATTGTCTTGGTCCTCTTTTTCCTATTTTTCTTTCTTATTTGATATTTTTGGTCCATTATCTTCTCTTTTTCATATTTTCTCTTTTCTTATTCTTCCTTCCTTATCTTTTTCTTCGTATTCCTTCTTCTATTATTCTTTGAATTAATTTTATTTATGTATTTTCTGAGGATTGACTTGTATAATTTTTTCTTTTGTATCTATTCCTCTTATTCTTTGCAATTTTCTCCTCATATTTCTTTGTTTTTATCTATATCTTAGATTTCTTGTTGGATTTTTCTTCTTCTTATCCTTCTTAATCTTATTCTTCTTCTTTTCTTCTTCTTTACTCTTACATTAATCTCCATCTTATTCACATTATGCACATTGTCTTCTTCCTTATTGAGAGATTATGTGGAATCTTCCTCTTTTTTCATTTTTCTTGTTCTTCTTTCATGCATGCTCATTATTTTTAGCTCTTATACTTTGTTATTCTTATCTTATTATTCTATGGCTTGTGGAGTTGGAATTTTTTCACTAGAATACTTTGTACACTAGGAATTGGGGCCTCTATTTCTACTTACTTTAAATGTGCACTAGTTTTCATAATCTCATTTTTATTATGACTTGATTTTACTAGTGGATATGGGGAGGATAAGGTGTACTCACAATTTATTAATTTTTAGATATTTTAACTCGTTTAACTAGAGCTTAGAACCGGAGGTTTCTTGGGTCCCTAACAACATCCTTAGACAAGATATTACAATTAATCCATCACAAACTGTGACCACTGAGCCCACACCGATGATGTAATATTTTACCACCGCTATTTTTAGAGCCACCAGCCACTATGAATGCCAATGTTGACAATGCAAAGTCTTCCACCACCGAGAATAGCCACCATTCACAATTACGGGTGATGTAACACCCGCCACCACCCCGAAGGGATCGCTCCTAATGGGATTTGAACCTGGTGTGTACTCAAACCCCACCGGTGTGTACTCACAATTTATTGTACCATAGTATTAGGTCTTGCATTAAATTCACTCTGTTGTGGGTCTTAAGATTTTATCTCTTTTGCACACAAACCTCTCTTTTTTGTACAACCATATTTTCTACTTAGTGCACTTCCTAGTATTGAACTATGTATTTTCCTATTACGGATGCTCTTATTCTTGTACCAACTCCCCAAATTCATATATTCAAAACTTCTTCAAGTCATGCTTTTTGCACTAAATGCAATAGGATCATCTTTGACCTTCTTCATTTGTGTAATGTGACTAGTTTTTATTTCTTAATGCAATTGAGGTGGAATATATATAAATGTGGCTATGCTTTTATGTCCACTCCTACTTATTTTAAACCCTTTACAATGTTAACTACCACTAGGGCTTGTGTTACGTTATTTCTTTCTATCTTGATTATAAGGGAGTGTGACATGAGTGGTTCTTGGATCATTTCTTCATCTTTAAGCTTATGAGTCAATGTTGTTTCTATCTTATAAATTTCCATGTATACCACTCCATCTCTTAAGGTAGGTATATTTTTTCCCCTTGTCTTCTAGTGCAATAGTACACTCTTTTGATCTTCGACCTATAATTTACAAAAATATAGATTCACTTGAACCAACTTAGAATTCTTGGATCTTTTGCCACTTGGTCACATTTTTTAGGCTATGAAATAGTATTTTCTTTTCCCTTTTCTTCCATATTTGTATTTTTACTTGGTACTTCCCCTTTTATTGTGGGTTGTTCCTCAAATGTTATTTTCACAACTATTGTGTGTTGTAGTCCTCCTATGATTGGTTGTACAGGCCATTTAGTACATAATGAATGAATATAAATGGGAATCATCTCATGTTATCTATTCAATTTATCTTGGCCTTATCTATATCAATGAATAATGTAAAATTCTTGGCATGTTTAGATTTATCACCTTACGGGTGAAGTATAACCTCATTCTATAATAATATCAGTTTATTCCATGAAATTTTGTAAGTGTGTAGTTCTTTTGTGATCCTTGGATTTGTGCTTATTGTTTATTTAAATTTTTATAGCCATAGTCCCTTATTTTTGTTATCATCATATGTTTTATATGGATTTTATAGAATGTACTACGTAAATACCTCATGTGGGTAATATTCATCATCCACTTTAATGATACCCTTTTTGGATTTCCAATGAAAATCATAAGAAGATTAATAGCTATTGAAATAGAAATATTTTGCTAGAAGATTTAAAAATATTTTGCACTTGATGTTTACCTCATAGGATAAAAATTAAAGCTATTTAAAGTCATCATTTTATTCCCGTATCCACATTACTATGTCCACTATGAAAATTGATGTTTTCTTTCTTCCTGGATGGCTTACTAAAATCTATTTAATAATATTTCAGTAAGGATTCTGATTGAGTGGTTCAAAATTTATCCTAAAGGGCTCCCCTTCCTTTGTGTATATACTCATATGTGATCATTATATTTTAGTTCAAATGTATAGTAGTTTTCATACGAGAATAGATGTTCCCTTGTTAAGAAACCCAATGGCTTGATTTAATATGGTGGTATTGATGAGAATACATCTTGTGTGCTAAACCAAATTACACCATTTAAATGTAATGACTCAATATTATCAACATAAACTTCAGTAATTCTCCCAATTATGGAAAATTTTCTAGTCTCTCATTGTTATTTACTTGTAATGGGTATTTTACTACTAATTACCCTCATACTACCTCATCATTTAATGTGGGGCTATGTACTCACCATTATTATTCAACCCTTTCTTAGAGGTTTTAGTGTGGTGTATCACCCCATTTTGTCTATCAAATCATTTCACTAATGACCATATATTCCTTTTATACATAAATTAGGGTTAATAAATTAATTCCTTTCTCATCCATCATGACCTAAACTTTTGGAGAAATTCGGAGAGTGAAGGGATCTATCATACTTACTTAGGTGTATTTATTATCTCTTTATCTATATTTGGAAAACTTATAATGGAAAACATAGAATTTTGAACTCAAGTTTTCCTTATGCTATAGCTTTTACTTGACACAATGCATTGTATTTTACCATATTTCTCCTCTTTATATCTTTTGGTGCCATTATTTGTCCATTTTACATATGTTTGTGGATTTATGTACCATATTACTTTTACTAATCCATTGGGGATTTTATGTTGCATCCATTGAAGTTCCTCTTCATTTGACTTACCAAAAAATCTACTTTATTTGAAGGTTCACCATACAAAATATTTTGATTTGGTAATGTATTGGTGCTCGATTGATCTTTCCCTTATTCGGTTAAGCTTTGCCATCGCTGTCTGCTATATTTTTTTGCTTTCCCTATTGAGGTGTGAGTTGGCTCTGTGGTTTTTCTGTGTATGGTCTAGTCTTTCCTTTTTTTCGGTCGAGGATCATGTTTGTATGTGCATTTTATCTCCCATCGCTGTTGATATGTGAAGGCTTTAAATTGGATGCGGTATGGCGGGTCCAATTTGTAAAATGTATTTTTCTATGGCATTCACAAATTAAAAAATTGGTCCCGTGACCCGACGAATATTCCTCAAATATTCGCAACCATAAAGCAACACAAGTAGTTTTTCTTTCCGCCCCAAAGGTGTACACATGTCTCAAGCTGAGTGGATGCGGGGAAGTGGTGCATAATTGTATTTGTGCACTTTAAAGATAAAAGGTGTTAAAAGTGTAAAAGGGTCCCCGAGGCCCACAAAAGGACATGTGGTATTTGTTTATAAAGGAAGCGGGAAATAGGTCATCGAGATATTTTTGATACTTTTGGTTTTAATTGGAAAAGGAGTAAAATTGCAAAAAAATCCGTAGCCCCGCTATCACTCAAATGCGACCACGTGTCGAGCTAGTATTGAAAACCAAAAGGCGGATGGGTGGGTCAAGTTTTCCAAAAGTGTGTAAAGTCTCTAAAGCTACAAAATTACAAAAGGTGCCCCTGAGCCCGTGATAGCGAAAAGATTTATTCCATGTGGATGGTTCATTTTTAAAACTGTGAATGACGGATTGAATGGTCTCAATGTAGTGCATTTATTTATGCTACCATTAATGTTCTTTACCCAAATCAAGGACATTTTAAAGATTTTGAATGCTTTCGTCTTTATTTACAAATTGGCTTGATTTTTTTGCTGCCTTTGTGATTTACGTGAAGAATTATTGTGTCATTAACTTTGGAGATCAAATTACAAACCTATGGATTTAAGGAGTTGTTGATTTGGGTTTAAATTATTCAGGCACTTGTGGATTGATTGGTAAGAGCTTCGAAACTTCTATATTTATCTTTCAGTGGAAAGGTTAGTTTAAAAGGAAAGTTAGGGTTTTTGAACAATGAAGATGATGCCATCTTCATTCTCATTAGTGTCGGGAATCACAAGTGATCTAGATAAGATTACGAAACGAGAATTAAAGAGCGTTGATCTAGATGAATTCCTCAAAAGGTTGAAAATTCCCCATCAGAATGAATCCTTGAAAGCACTTCAAACAAGTTGTATTGCTCTAGCTAGTGTCATCCCGCCCTCTGTTCATTTCCCTGAATTAGTGTGGCATTGTGCTATGAACTATGATCCAAAAAAGAGGGAGGTGTTAGATGGGAGTGGGGATGTAGTACTAACACTAACACCAGTGGCCATCAAAATAATGTTAAAATTTCCTATAGTCACAAACCCAATTACCATTGGCATCAAGTTGGCTCTAAAGGATTATGAAACAAAGAAGAAGGACTATGTCAAGATGATAAATACAAATTGGCTTATCATGAAGAGGACAACGGCTAGAATCCCTAAGAAGCTGGTTAGGGCACAATTTTTAGAGGAGGTTGAGGATGTCATTGTGTTGCTAAGTTGAATGGCAGGTTTAGAAATAACAAATGAATTCAAAGAATGGATGACTACATACATATGGATTATTCTGGAGAAAAAAGGGAGCATTTTTGGGCCACCTTTATTGCAGATGCACTCCATGATCACATGGTCACTCTAGCAACAAAAATTGAAATGGGAGATATTTCAGGACATATCTCATTTATAATGTTGTAGGGCACAAACATTTCCTAGGTTTGTCACCACATGCAGATTTTAAGCAATGTCAAATGCATGAGATATTTCCCCAATTGCAATTGATCAACTGGAGTGGGAATGTAAGGTTAGTTAATGATGCTTTCTTTTCCCCAATCATTTGTATTTTTAAGCCAGAGTGGGGACAATATAGGATGTCTAAACAAGCTAGACAAGTAATTTTGGAATATGGATGTTACTTCATCCAATATAAAAGGTTTACTTACATAAGAGTTAGTGGTTTTGAGGGAAAGCCATATAAGTTACCTAGGTATGTAGATGATAAATTGATTTTATGGGAATTGGTAAGACAGTTGACACTTGTGCATAAAATAATTGTTGGGAGGCATAAAACAAATATCAAATTTCCTATTCAAATTGGAAGGTATTCATGTCCTTCCATCATAAAGGCTAGATTGATTGAAGAGGAAATGCAAAAATTTGATATGGAGAAGTTTGAGGCCAGGCCTAATTATGACATTAGATGGGTGTTTAACAACATTGCAAATACCTTTGAGCATGAGCCCCATTTCGAGGATTACTGGATGAACTGTAGGGATGAGGAAGAAGTCAAGTTAAGAGATTTTTCCGAGAATGACTCACATCACGAGATAATAGACTACAAAATTTCGGTTATCCCAGAGGGGATTATGGATGATCCACACACAGTGAGAAGATTTTATATTGATCAGAAGGTGGGGGATCAGCCTGTATCTCCTCCAGAATGGAATGTGGTAGAATCTAATGATCCTTATTTAAGAATAATTGATGTAATGAGGAGGATTGTAAACTGGTTGACCTAAAAGAATATTGATCTTTCACTCTAGAATACAAAAATCCTAAACAATTTCAGAAGTTTGGGAAACCTAAGTGAGGATATTCCACCCCTGAGGGAGGACGCAGATAGAATGGACCCATTGGGAGGAAAGGCCCCTCAATTTCCATCCAAAATACCTACTTCTGAATTCATTGATGAGTGGACATCAACCACTAGCGGAACTGGCACTTCTATGTCAGTTCTCAAGAAAAAGACTAAAGAGATGATTTTAAAATATATGGAGAATGCCCCCATTACTTTTGCAGTACCAATTCAAGAAAAGGGAAAGGTTTGGCATCACATGTGGTCCATCCAAGTGTTTTTCCAAAGTAGCATAGTGCTAAAAAGTTGATGAGTGGGGCCATTGCAAGTGGCCACATTCAGTCTAAGCCACACAAGGATGAAAGAAGGGTAGCACCATATTTAAAAAGGTTTGAGAGGACAAAAAAACACAAGGTTATTCACTAGCTAGTCTTGGTAAGAGTAGGTGCCCATACACCTACAAAGTTCAAGCACCGGGATGTGGTAATTGATCCCCTAGAGTCTAAAAGGAGTGATGTTGTCCAAAAGCAACATGATGCATCATTGCCATGTTTGGAGCAATCAGATCCTTTGATCCCATCTCTGTATTTTATGGAAAAAACAATGGAATGCACTCAGAGTCCAATTTCCCAAGGAAGTACTACTGATTAATCTAGTAGATAATCAATTTGTTACCCCAAGTATGAAAATCTCTGAAAATTTTCTTGCCAAGGATATAAATGTGCCTCTAGTCGAAACAATGCATGAATTTGCAAAGTGCCAAACTGATGTAATTGATGTTGATGTTGGAAAAGGCTTTTCCATGTCGGATGCACTTAATTTATCTATAGATGAACCAATAATGACACCAATGGGTAGCATTCAAGCAAGAAAATAATTGGAAAATGATACTCATGTACCAACTAGTGAAGAGAGGACCCAAGCAACTGAAATGCTTTCCCTAGGACAAATGACTTGAATTGGGTAAACCAGAGTTGTTTGTTGAAAATGACACTAATGATGAGTTATTAATGGAAGAGGCTATATCTATTTCTGCTAAGGTGACCAAAACTGATAACCTTCCTCAAGAGGGAAAATCTATTTTTGTAGAGATATTGAAAATAACACAAGATGAAATTGTTGATGCAGAAATCATCACTGGTAAGAATTTACATCCCTTAGTGGTAAATGTAGATTTTTTTCCATAGGTACAACCTACCATTGCATTCAAGATACATCATTAGAGCATGAAAAGGGTAAGGTTACAACTCAACAAACTTTGGGAGAGAAGGAGCCCACAACCCAAATTTTGCTGCAAGAAAGTGTTATAGAATAAATTAATTCCATTATGGCTTCAAGTGAAGAAGAAAGGAAGGAGTCTCCCACGGATGTTGATACAATTCAAGGAAAAATTATCAATCGACATTCCGAACATGAAAAAGAGCATCCAAAAGAATCAGTAGCATAGGGTGAAATTGGCATGGGGACAATTGAAATAATTTATCAAACAGAGACACAATCATTGGTGCAAAATGACCAGGAAATATCCAAACAAATGGTAGTTATTCCTAAGAAACTCCAACAAGAATCACAAGAAACAAGAGCTATAACAAGCTTAGAAAAGGGATGGATCAATGAGTTGATTTTAAATGAAGAAAATGAGGTTCTCCTGTGCAAGTTGTTGACCTTACTACTCTGTCTTTTCCTAAGGCAGTAAGAGCCTCAAAAAGGGCCAAGACCATCACAAAAACCCACACTAATTCATCTGGAGCAAGATCCTTGGAAATAACAACCCCTTTTGAGGGTAAAATAAGAAAAGACATAACAACTGATGATTATAACATTCAGATTATTCCTTTGGGAAAACCCTCAAGGGAACAATTGAAGAAAGGGGTATCTGAGGTAGTGAGTGATCTTCTATAAAAGGTTGATGAAGATGGAATGACAAAAAGGCAATTAAAGGAGCAAGTTAAGGCCTTGAGTTCTTGTTTACAATAGTTTGAGGGAAGACTAGTCAAACACAAGCAAGTGCTTATATAAACACCCCGAAGGAATGAATAAGGTAAACAAGGATATCAAGAAGGTTCAAGTAGTAGACACATGGATTGAGAACTTGACCAAGAGGGGAAAAGAAGAAATTATGGAAGCCAGATCGAAGTATGAAGATATCAAAAATAGAATTAATGAAATTGATGAGATAATTGAACAATGTGACAATGAGATTTTCTACTTTGAAGGTATTCTTCCCAAATTGGACCGCATTACCCAGCTCAGTGATGAGTTGGTTGAGGAGGAGGAAATTGTACCAGCTGAATTTAAAGGAAGCCAACATGCCCTTGAGGAGTTATCAAAAATTAGAGTCGAGACCCTAAATGGAATCAAAGGAAAGCTTGAAGTCAAAAGAAATTGGGTTGATGACATTCTCGATGCTATTGATAAGTTCAAGAAGAGTTATGGGGACATGAAGATTGATTTCTTACTTGAATATTTTGAAAATAATGTTCTAAGGAATGACTTCTCCTATGAAGTCATTAAGACCATGAGAAAAATAGAAAATAGAATTGCAGAGTTGAAGGCAAGGCCACTAGAATACAAGTAGAAAATGGGCCATTGCATTGATGCAATATCTAGACAAGAATTGATTTTCCAGCATCATACAGGACTAGATGAGGATGAGGTTAATGAATTATTCAAAAGATATGATGCATATGTGGTGAGGCTACCAAAAGAACAAGATCTAGAAGTAGAAGCTGAAGAAGAAGATGCAAAGGATGATGAACATGCTTAGACAATTATTCCTTGAATTGTATTTTCTTTTCATATTCATCCTTTTTAAATTGATGTTTTAAAATGACACTTCTATTGCATTGGAAGTAATTGTTTCTCTAAATTTTATCATTCCTTTATTTCAATTGAAAAATGGAAGAATGCAGTAATGCCATATTTACTTTGATGAAATTAACATACATTTGGGTAAACATGTAAATGATTGATGTTGCTATGTTTCTTGCACTCTGAATAAGGAACAAAATGGGGTTCTATAGGGGCCCCTTCCCATGAAAAATAAAAATATGTACATGCCAGAAAGAGAAACAATGAAAAGAAGAAAACATTTAGGCATTCTTTAGCCCTACTTCATAGCTTCCTCCAAGCAAGGGAGCTTGTTCAAAAGATTTTTTTCCTCAACAAAAACTCACTTGAGCCTTTTGCTGTTTGAAAGAAAATGACTGACCATGCCAGGTCCCTAGGACATTCCCATATCCATTAACACCTCCAGAGTCATTCTAGGACAACTCATGATTTTCTCCAGTTCAACTTTATTCTATTGAGATGAAACCCAATCTAAAAGATCCAGACCTCTTATGAAGAATGTTGTCTTTCCTTTCCCTTTGTGAGGGATTGACATGTTGGGAGTTGCTTGAGAGGGGACACCTAAAGTGGTTAGAGGGGAAGGTATTACATGTTGTTGACTGGGCTAATTCGAGTCCTCGAACTCGACTTGACCTCCCATTTCTATGTAAAGGTGGATTGTCCTTTGGGAAGGAATTGGTTGAGGGCCCAATAATTCATGCTCTACCTGAGGATCACAATGCATTAGGCGGGTGGACAACCAAATAGAAAATCTCCCTCTATTGTCTGAGTAGAGGAAATGGCTGCCCTTGAATGATGAGCAGACAATGATTGGTCTTCTTCCCCATTTGAGATAACAATTGGAGGTTGTGATTGTGGTTCACCTTTCCTTTTTTTGTTGCAAATTAGCAGCACCCCTGGATGTTGATCAAACTTCTAGTTTGACATCTTGGACATCCAGTGTGATTGCACAACATTGAATCCTCTCCCCAAGTGTGGGACTTGTAAAAATGGGAGAGGAATCTCCAGATTAGAGGTTGGTTCCTCAACTCCTCTAATCAAATATATCACTTACAAGTTGTAGAGGTTTGAATTCCTAGTTCCTACCCTAAATTCCAAGGGGACAAAGATAGGGAATGCAAGAAAATGAAGCTAATGCTAATGAGGTGATGCACCAAAGGAGTTACAGACACCTAATACTACAATACATACATAATCCACAAGAAAAAAAAACACAAAGCATGCACAAATTTCTCAAAATGTAATGAAAGATCAGGAAAACAATGGTAGATATATGAAAGGATTGAGGGATTTTAATCATAGAGCATATATTAACATTCCAGATCCAATACAATGCATTACAGTGATCAAGAGGCAAAAGGGGTGCTATATTGCATGGAAAGGTAAAAATTTCCACAAATTCTACCAAAAAGGAAGAAAAGGGAAGTTGTAGAGCTGAAAAAGTCTCTTTTCTAAAATGAACCCATTCTAGCTTTTACCAGTGCAAGCCATGACCCCAGGAGAGAGAAACATGGGAAAATGTGGGAGAGCTTCAACCACCAACCCAAAATGTAGTAAAATAGCATGGGCATCCTTACAGTCCCATCCCCTGACATTTTTCACCATCTTTGGGAGAGAATGTGAGCCATTCTTCATTAAAAATGGTGGTTGAAATGTCATTTCTATCCATAACTACGTGCAGGAGGAATTTTCAATTTTCTCCCTCCAAAATCCATCAGAATGTAAAAATTACCCCAGAATCTTGCACAAAATTTCACCAGCTTTCCATTGATATAAAGAACATGAAAAGCTGATCTCTGGATCAAAAGATATGGCCATTTGAAATTTTAGGAAAACTAGGGCCAAATCAGATTGGCGGGCAAATTTTTTAAATTTTACACTTTTTCCCTTTGGAAAATTTTCCAAAATTCCCCACGCTCCGCCATTCGGGTGCCACATGGCATGTTTTGATTGGGTGTGGGCCTTTAATGCTTCATTTTCCATTGTTTTTCCCTTTGGAAAATTTTCCAAAAATTCCCCGTTGGGCCAATGATCTAAGGACACGTGGCACGTGCTGATTGGGCGTGGGCCTGTCCTCCTAAATTTTCCATCACTGTTTGATCCTATTTCTTGACTCGAGACACATGGAAAAACCTCATTCATTATGGGCCTTTCCCTTCAAATTTTCCATGCGGGCTTGTCTTGTATCTTTTGCCGCCACCGGACACGTGGCAAGATGTGATTGGTTCACGTTCGGGGGTGATTTTTTCCTTTGAAATTTCCTTCCTTTTTCCTTTGGGAAAATTTCCCAAATTTCCCCATCTCCCACCGGTCTAGGACATGTGGCGATGTCTTGCTAGACACGGGGCACCTGGGCAAACATTTTTCCTTTTGCGCAATCCCTTTGGGAAAAATTTCCAATCCCCCTCGCGCTCCGCTGGCCTGCGTGCCCATGGACACGTGGCAAGCTCGATAGTGGTGGCGGGGCCACGGGCCAATAATTTTCCTTCTCCTTTTTCCTCAATACTTTGCTAAAATTCCAATCTTTCCTCCACCCTCCGAAGGTCCGATGCCATAGGACACGTGTCATAACATGATTGGTCGGCGGGCCTTCCTTTTGAAATTTTCCATGGGGCTAACACTTAGTCAATTTTTCAATTTTTCCCCCTGGACACATGGCATAATCTGATTTGCCGGTGGGCTGCGAGAAAAAATATCCCTTTTGAAAACTTTTCCGAACACTTGGTAAAAAGAACCAAATTTTCCTCCAACCCCACCACTTCCTTGGACACATGGCGCTATTTCATTGGGTGCGGGCCTTTCAGGGAAATTTTCCCACAAAAACTCCACCGGACCATAACTTCTAAAATACATGGAGTTAGGAGGAAAACTTTACCTTTCTGGAAAGCTGAGAAAGAGCTCTATCCAATGGTGCCATTTCCAGAAAGTTTTGAGTGCCTGAAAAGTAAAAATTATGACTGAGGCACAAGAGAGGGAAGAATGAAAGGAGTTAGCCACAAAATGAGCAAGGGGCACATTTTGGATAACAATTTTGGTGACTCAGAGGGGTCATCTACTTGCTGGATGAAGTTACTAGTTTCTTGAAACAATCTATTGGGCATGGAGTCATTAAATTCTCTGCTTGGTACCCCAACTGATTAGAACACTGCAAGGAGGGAGATGGAAGGTGGAACATCACCTGATGGAGCAAGGCCTACAAACACATTTCCAGGAACAGCAAGCTTGTGCCAAAGCACTTAGTGAAAGCAAACTAATCTATAGAAAAACAATGTGCACAAGAACTTGGAGGAATGAAAACTTAAGCTAATATGTATAAGGTGGATAATTCCCTTTAGTAGCAATGCTTTAGATGGATTCCATTGACTGGAATCTGTAGTTCTTCGCCATCCAATGAAGACAATTGGAAAGCATTGTTGTCCTTACACTTTGTGACCATGTATGGGCCACTCCAAATGGCATCAAATTTTGAATGCCTTCCCAATTTTTCTCTGTCTACATCCCATTTTAACACTAGATCTCCAACTTGGAAAGATCTATTCTTTGCTTTTCTATCAAAGGTCTTCTTTATCAAAGCTTGATCCTTCTCCATTGCTTGGGATGCTGATTTCTGATTTCTTGGAGCTCCATCAATTCTACATATCTAACCTCCATGGGCTCAAACTCCAACAACTCCAACTTTTCATAAGTTCCAATGTTGGCAACTCAAGTGACATGGGCAGAATTGCCTCTCTTCCATAAACAAGCTTGAATGGGGAGTTACCTGTAGATCTTTTAGGAGTTATCCTATCAGCCCATAAGGCTGATTTCAACTTAGTATGCCAAGACCTCTGATTTTCATCAAGAGTCCTCCTAATGATCCTCAACAAGTTCTTGTTTGTAGATTCAGCCTGGCCATTACCCTGAGGGTAATAGTTTGATGAAGTACTTAGGTAGATCCCATTCTTGACAGCCCATTCAATTACCTTGGACCCAATGAATGCCAATGCATTATATGATATTATTGTAGCAGGTATGCCAAATCTAGTTGCTATTCCCTCATAGAAGTATAGGATGCTAGATTCATTTGCCTCCTTAAGCTGCTCTTTGCTTCGGTCCACTTGGTGAAGTAATCTATTGCTATTAAAATCCATTTGTGCCCTTGGCTTGAATTGGGATTAATGACTCCAATGAAGTCCAAACCCCATTACATGAATGGCTGGTCAACTGAAATTGGATGCAATGGAAGGGTAGCTAGCCTCTCTTTACCTGTGAAGAATGCACAATTCTTGCACCTCTTGATCCATGCATAACAATCACTGAAAATCTTGGGCCAATAATAGCCATCCCTCATGATCTTTAGAGCTATCACTCTTGGTGCAAAATGACCACCAGCTGGTCCACCATGGAACTCTTCCAACACCCTATGAATCTGATTTATACTAATGCATCTCAGCAACACTCCATTCACATCCTTTTTGAACAAAACACCATCAACAAGGGCATATGGGACAGCCTGCAATCTGAAGTGTCTTCTTTTGGTCTTGTTCATCTCTGGAGGGCATAGACCTATGCTTAGGAAGTGCATTATGTCTTGGGTCTAGCAAGGAGTGAGGACACCATTATTTTCCTCTTGAGTTCTTCCTTTCTCATGGCTATCTTGCAACACCAAAATAGCCTCCTTCTCATTGCATGCTTCCTTTTGTTTTCTCAAAATCAGCTGCTCACACAATCCTTTTCCTCTGACCAACTTGGTGACTTTGATCTCTATGTCATACTCCATGACACGAGTAATCCAACCTGCCCTTTTTTCATTCAAGTCTTTGTTGAGGAGGAAATCTTTAACTCCCACATGAGAAACCAACAACTGAACCTTGTTGTTTGAAACTAGATGCTTGAATTTCTTCAAGCTCTTGATTACTGCAAGAACATGCTTCTCAATGAAAGAATATCTCACCTCATAGTCCTCCAGGCTTTGGCTGAAGAAATAAATTGGCTGCTCATCATTGTTTTTGTTCTACTATACCAAAATTGTAGAAATAGTATCATCACCCCCAAATGCATAGAGGATGAAATCCTTGGAGAAATCCAGGTTAATGAGAGTTGGGGCTTGAGAGATGGATTCTTTGATTGCTTCAAAACTTTCCTTTCCTTCTGTTGTCCATTTGAAAGCCATGCTTTTCTTTAACATTTTGGTGATAGGCTTGACTAGGGCTGCAAAATTTGGGACAAACCTCCGAACAAAATTTATTCTCCCAAGAAACTTTGAAGGGCCTTCTTGTGGCTTAGCAATGGTAGTGATCTTATGGCTTCAACTCTTTTTAGATCAATTGCTAATCCCTCTTTGGAGACAATGTGGCCAAGGAGCTTTCCTTCATGGGCTAGAAAAATACACTTTTAAGGATTCAAGGATACTCCAAATCTTCTACACCTTTGGAACACTTTTCTTAATGAAAGAGATGGTCTGCTACATTTTTTGAAAAAACAGTGATATCATCAAGATATACCAGCACCACGTTGTTAATCAAATCCTTGAATGCCATGTCCATTGCTCTTTGGAAATTAGCTCCAGTGTTGGACAGCCCAAATGGCATTTTCCTGTATGCATAAGTTCCCCATTTGGTTGTAAAGGCTATCTTGAACTGATCTTCTTCTTTCACCATAATCTGATTGTACCCCGAATAGCCATCAAGTAATGAAAATATCCAGAGCCAAGCAACAACTTGTAAAATATGCTCCATGGAAAGAAGTGGATAATGATCCTTGAGAGATGCTCTATTCAAATCTCTGAAGTCAACAAACAATCTGATTTCCCCACTCTTCTTTCTAACTAGAACAAAGTTGGCCACCCAACTAGAATGCTTGATAGGGAATATGATTCTTGATTCTATCAACTTATTCAATTCTTTCCTCGTGAGAGGCTCCACGTGTGGATTGACTGGCCTTTGTTTTTGTCTGATGGGTTTAGTACTTGGATCCAATTCAATGGTGTGTTGAGCTAACTTGGGAATGAAACCTTTCAAATATTCATAGCTCCAAGCAAACACATCAGGGAATTCTTGAAAAAGTTGTATGAACTCGTACCTTTCTCACTCAGTTGTCACCTTACCAACTCAGAGTGATTTGCCTTCTTCCACCAAGATGGACACTGAATCTTCTCCCTTGACTTGAATGTTTGCTTTCTCCTTCCTAATAAAATGGACTCCAAAGTAATAAGTCCCTTTAGTAGTTTGTTGGTTCTCAGCTGTACCACTTGGTCACCATACTACTGCTCCAACTTTTCCTGATTTTTAGCTAAGAACTCAACCTCTTCTTGCAAGAAATGGATGATTTGTTGATCATTTTCAAACACTTGCCAACTTACATTGTTTTAGTACTAAAGGCCTCACAATCACATGGATGTTTGGTTGTACCTTGTCTTTTTGGATGCTTTCAACAACGTCAAAGGCTGCCCCAACTGCTGCAAGCCTGTCAGCAGCTTGGTTCTCTTTTCTAGGAATGGATTTTATGCCAAAGCCCTCAAAATATTCAATGAGGTCCCACACCCTATTTTTGTAGCACTTGAGTAGATCATTCTTGACAGCATGTTGCCCCTTAACTTGGTTGACAATCAACTCATTGTCACCAAAGAATTGCAAGTTCTTTATTCCTCTCTTGATTGACTAATGCAAACCTTGTATTAAGGCTTCATATTCAGCAGTGTTGTTAGAGCATGCAAACTGAAATCTAAAAGCTGAATAATACTTAACTCCTTGAGGTGAAACAATCATAGCTCCACCTCCTGCACCTTTTCTACTCCTTGATCCATCAAAAAAAAACTTCCATACCTCATTGTCATCCTTGTGATCTGGCTTGGTGATGCTAGGAATAGGCTTATTTTCTTTATGCGTGCAATAGACTCCTAGCATTATTCTACTTTATG
Source organism: Taxus wallichiana var. yunnanensis (assembly GCA_018340775.1). Lineage (NCBI taxonomy): Eukaryota > Viridiplantae > Streptophyta > Pinopsida > Cupressales > Taxaceae > Taxus > Taxus wallichiana. The sequence continues at coordinate 314,135,496 of CM031236.1, forward strand.
CGTGCAATAGACTCCTAGCTCAGATTATTCTACTTCTTGATAAGGATCAAAAGCATGCACCTTGTTTGCCCATTCATCAAGATTAAGATCTGGGATGCTTCCAACCTTGGTGTCAGCTTCATCAGTGCTTGGATAATCCTCTTGATCAAACGCTGAACAATTGGTATTGATCTGACTTGGAGTGTAAGGCTCAATGTGGAAGTTTGCAATAGGCTTAGATCTGATTGTGGCTTTAGTTCCATATCTTGTTCTAAACAACATGTGTGACCAATCAGCAGATAAGTAACCTCCAATATTGGTTGTGAAATCCCTTGACAAACATAGGGCAAAGAGTGGTGGAAGATCTATTACTGAGACATCTTGTAAAACAACAACGTTGGGGCAGGCATGCAAAGTAAGACTCAAGTTTTTATCACTCCAACTATTGTTACTGTTGTCCCATCCAATTGCACTACCCCTTTGGATATGACTTCATATTGAATTCCCAATTGATCATCTATTTCCTTGGGCATTACTGAACTACTTGCTCCAAAATCAATCATGTAGTTGTGTACTAAATGGTTTCCAATGATCAATGAAACATAGAATGGAGGGGGTTTCAACATTTTACCTTGTTGTCCTCCATGATTCCCCTCAGGCTAGGTAGCATTTGTGAGTACCTTCTCTTGCATTTGGACCTGCTAATTCGAAGTCGACCAGTCCTTCATGGCAGCTTGTAGCAAATCTCTTCGGCCTGGAATGGATAGTGATTCCCATATTGATATGTTTAAATTTTTCTTCTTCATCTGATCAATGATGTTGAATGGAGATGAAGCATCTCTTTTTTGTCCCTTGTCCTACACATTTATTCCTTGCATATGGGTAGCAAAACTAGCATTTGAGTTGTCCTAGGAGCTGTTTTAGGCAGCCCTTGTGTGTTTGGAACTGAATTTTGTTTGCCAATAATTTGTGGAGTAGTAGGAGGTTGTGGATTATTTGGAGCCAATGGCTGTTCTTCACCCAAATTCCTCCTTTTTGACCTTGTGTTGGCTACAACACTTTGGGAAACTGTTTGATTCATGCCACAAAAATCCTCTACCTGCCAGTTTACAAGTGTAGTATCATTTGGAGCTGATTGTTGCTGGAATGTTTCTTGTTGTTGGTTATTTCCTTGACCACCTTCACCCTCCACACTAGTAGTTGTCACCATTAATGCTTGATTTAAGGCACCGTTGAAACACATAGACTAGTTGTGAGGTTCATTGCATGGGAAACACCAATCATACTCTTGAGCTATGTTGTTTTGCACTGGCACTAATGCCTTAGAGGTAAATATAGCATTGGGATTATAGGGCTGAAATGGTTTGTTGGCAAGAGGTCTTGCTTGGTTTAAATTTGCAACTGGATTGGGTGGTCTTTGAGGCTGGTATGGCTTCCTGTTAGGCTAAGCTTGAGGCTGCAAAGAAGGCCTAAAAACTTGGGCTTGCTGCCTCTTGAGTGTAACTAGGTCATTACCTAGATTTTGCAATTGCTTCATGACTTATTGAAGTTCATTTGAGGCACTAGAAGATGAAGTAGAAGCTTCACTTGAATTCTAATTTCTAGGAGTGGGAATAGGGGCTAAATTAGGCACTTGATTTGTACTTGGGCTCTCTAAACTTGGAAACAATGGCATTGGAGGCCTAGGAGCTAGCTTGCTAGCTTGAATCAAACAATTTTCAGCTCTAATGGCAATGTTATAAGCAACAGGGATAGTTGTGCCTCCCATGGATTGAATCAACATAGAAATATCAGAATTTAAAGCTTTAAGGTAATATAGAAAAGCACCTTCTACACTCGGCCTTATCGCCACCTTTGGAATTATCTCCCAAGTCATTCGAAATCTAAAGTTGAAGTCGGTCATTTGCTCATTGGGAGCTCTCTTGATGGTTATCGGCTACTCCAAAAGGGACAAGTTGTCTCCCTTTTCTCCAAACTGCTCAGGAGGGCTATACATAGCTGGCTCCAATTTTGGATAGAACCGAGGTAAGACTCTCCGAACCATTGCAAAGCTTTCCCTTTGAATGAATATGCCAGCATTTGACAAAGACAACTTGCATCTCATTGATCTCATGGATTACACAAATATTAGCAATATCCTTAACATGATCACCAGGAGTGGTCTGATTCTCTCCAGTAAAGTATGGGATGTTCTTCAATGCTGCAACTGGGATTGGATTTTGTGCATTGAGAGCAAGTGGGATGCTTCTAGTGAAATTGACATAGGGGTTGTTTTGTGCCATTCTGATTGGCCTTAGAAACCTTGTTGATTGAATGAAAGGCCTACTAGGTGGAGGAGTTGATAGAGTTCTGTTTGGTGGAGATGGAGACCTTTGAATTATCCTCCCTCTTTTCCTTCTTCTTGGAGATAATTGCAGATATTCAAATAACACCTCTTCTTCTCCAACTCTTGACCTTGTGGTGATTCTTCTCATGAGTTTTCAGGTCTGCACTGCTAAAACCAGCTAATTCTTCTTCCTTGGAGTTGCCAGATGTGCAATTTAGGGCTCTTTTAAGCAAGAAACTTGCAACAAATGCACATCAATTTTGTTGCAATGAAGATGAAGACCTCTAAGGTCCCATCGGGCATGCCAAAATTGTTGTTGCAAATCAGCAGCACCCCTGGATGTTGATCAGACTTCTAGTTTGACATCTTGGGCATCCAGTGTGATTACACAACATTGAATCCTCTCCCCAAGTGTGGGACTTGTAAAAATGGGAGAGGAATCTCTAGATTAGAGGCTAGTTCCTCAACTCCTCTGATAAGATATATCACTTACAAGTTGTAGAGGTTTGAATTCCTAGTTCCTACCCTAAATTCCAAGGGGAAAAAGATAGGGAATGCAAGAAAATGAAGCTAATACTAATGAGGTGATGCACCAAAGGAGTTGCAGACATCTAATACTATAATACATACACAATCCATAAGAAAACATAGCACAAAGCATGCACAAATTTCTCAAAATGTAATGAAAGATCAGGAAAACAATGGTAGATATATGAAAGGATTGAGGGATTTTAATCACAGAGCATATATTAACATTCTAGATCTAATACAATGCATTACAGTGATCAAGAGGCAAAAGGGGTGCTGTATTGCATGGAAAGGTAAAAATTTCCACAAATTTTGCCAAAAAGGAAGAAAAGGGAAGTTACAGAGCTGAAAAAGTGTCTCTTTTTCTAAAATGAACCCATTCTGGCTTTTACAGTGCAAGCCACGACCCAGGAGAGAGAAATATGGGAAAACATGGGAGAGCTTCAACCACCAACCCAAAACATATTAAAATAGCATGGGCATCCTTACAGGCCCATCCCCTGACATTTTTCGCCATGCTGGGAGAGAATGCGAGCCATTCTTCATTAAAAATGGTGGTTGAAACGTCATTTCTGTCCATGACCACGTGCCAGAGGTGTTTTTCAATTTTATCTCTCCAAAATCCATCAAAATTCAAAAATGACCCCAAAATCTTGTAGATAATTTCACCATCTTTCCATTGATATAAAGAACGCAAAAAACCGAGCTCTGGATCAAAAGATATGGCCGTTTGAAATTTTAGGGCAAAATAGGGCCAAATTGGATTGGTGGGAAAAAATTTTTACATTTTCCACTTTTTGCCCTTTGGAAAATTTTCCAAAATTCCCGAACTCTGCCATTTTGTGTAGCATGTGGCATGTTTTGATTGGGTGTGGGCCTTTAATGCTTCATTTTCCATTGTTTTTCCCTTTGGAAAATTTTCCAAAAATTCCCCATCGGGCCGATGATTTGAGGACACGTGGCATGTGCTGATTGGGCACGGGCCTGTCCTCCTAAATTTTCCATCACTGTTTGATCCTATTTCTTGACTCGAACATGTGGCAAAACCTCATTTGTTGCAGGCCTTTCCCTTCGAATTTTCCATGTGGGCTTGTCTTGTATCTTTTCCGCCACCGGACACGTGGCAAGATGTGATTGGTTTGCATTCGGGGAGGGATTTTTTCCTTTGAAATTTCCTTCCTTTTTCCTTTGGGAAAATTTCCAAAATTCCCCGTCTCTCGCCGGTCCGGGACATGTGGCGATGTCTTACTAGACGCGGGGCCTGGGCAAACATTTTTCCTTTTGCGCAATCCCTTTGGGAAAAATTTCCAATCTCCTCCCGCACTCCGCTGGCCCGCGTGCCCATGGACACGTTGCGAGGCTCGGCTCGATCAGTCGGCGGGCCACGGCCAACAATTTTCCTTCTCCTTTTTCCCCAATACTTTGCTAAAATTCCAATCTTTCCTCCACCCTCCGAAGGTCCGATGCCATAGGACACATGTCGTAACATGATTGGTCGGCGGGCCTTCCTTTTGAAATTTTCCATGGCGCTAACACTTAGTCAATTTTTCAATTTTTCCCCTAGACACGTGGCATAATCTGATTCACCAGCAAGCGTGAGGAAAAAATATCCCTTTTGAAAACTTTGCCAAACACTTGGTAAAAAAACCAAGTTTTCCTCGACCCCGCCACTTCCTTGGACACGTGGCGCCATTTCATTAGTGCGGGCCTTTTAGGGAAAAATTCCCACAAAAATCTGCGAGCCATAACTTCAAAAATACATGGAGTTAGGAGGAAAAATTTACCTTTCTGGAAAGTTGAGAAAGAGCTCTATCCAATGGTGCCATTTCCAGAAAGTTTTGAGTGCCTAAAAAGCAAAAAAATATGACTGAGGCACAAGAGAGGGAAGAATGAAAGGAGTTAGCCACAAAATGAGCAAGGGGCACATTTTGGATAACACTTTTCCCTAAAGATGACCTTGGTGCTGAAACTGATTGTGAAGGCACGAGTCTCTACTTTATTTTTCTCTAGGAATTTGATCCTTTTCTCTAACTCTTCTATTTTGTGAGAGATAGTAGGCACTATGTCGATGGAGGATTTATCATACAACACATATGATTCCTTAGGAATCTCTTTTGATACAAATTCCTCATCACATAGAAAGGGACATTGAAAATTGGTCTTCCTAGAGACCTGGGGTCTTCTCTCAACCCAGTATTTTTTCAAGTCTTTGGGATTTTTCATATGCTCCCATCTAAAAAGATGGAAATACATAACCTGGAAGGCTATGAATACCAGATTGATCTGATCAGCCTTGTAAGAAGTGCTAATTGGACTTGCTGGTATGTTAAGGGCCCTCTGGTGTCACCTGCACATTCTATCTCAAACAGATCCCTGACAAAAGCTTCATCAGGACCGCTTAAATCAAAAATTTGATTTAAGTCCTCTGAAGAAATCTCCTTCAAGTTGTGAGCTACGAGCACCTTCGCCATTCTCTTTGAAATTCCTTATACTCAAAATAAGAAGGGAAAGGCATGATGATAATGAAATTGAGCCAAGTTTTATAATGAGAAGGAGACATATGTTCTGATTTGATGTAATATTTCCCATGAAATGAAGGAGATTTTGTTTAGTTCGTACAAAGGAGAATTTAAGATTTGGAAAAATTTAGGAATGAGCAGAGATGGTAAATCAAGGTGATTTGACAGAAACTATGTGTGGCAATTAAGCCAATGAGACATGAAGCAGAGGGTGTGGTGCCTAAGGTAGATTATTGAAAAGTGAGTATGGATATATGTCATTTCAATATTATCCGGAGGTGTTCGAGAGATTGTTTGAAATGATTATCTAATCAATACTAGGAGAGAATGATAAAAAAACCCCCAAACAATATTACTTGATATCCCAAAGTGGAGCACTAGTGAAGTTGATTGAAAAGACTGGTGATTTGTACACCTGGCAACTTCAAGAAAGACCTTTCTAAATACCATGTTCTAGAACCATTTTAAAAGGAGAATATTCTTGGGAATATTTTAACTTTTGGGGGGAAAGAACTTTGAAAGTTAACAAGCAAAGGAGATGATATAAAAGGAAAGAGAATAATCACAAAAGAGGGGGTTAATTTTTCTGAAATTTATTCAGAGAAAAGAGGACAAAAAGCTAAGAAAAACCATTTTCCGAAGGAACTTATTTGAGAAACCATTTATTTCTTTTGTATCTTTGAAATTGATCATGTCAAGATGGTTACAAATGTATAGCCATTGACAAACTTTGAGATTGTAAAAAAACTTTCCCTTGTTGATCAATTTGAAAAACCTTAAGTAATTTGTGTTAATCATGAACCATGTTGTGTCTATTGTCATTTTGAGATATCTTCAAATAGTTATCGTGTTCCTGTTGCAATATTACATTAGGAATCCCTCTAAAATCACACAAGATCTCATCCTCATGATAGTATTGTTTCATTTTCAATTACATTATGAAGAGAGATTTCATTTCATGATGCATTAAGCAATTTAAATTCACTTTACTTTCATTTCATTGATACAAAGTTTTTTTCAGTTTATGAGTGTATCATAAGTGTGATATATTAGGGAATTCTAAGGTTTAATTAAGTCTTTAACATGAGTTCTTATGTTAAATCCTTGAAGAATGTGTAAATCCGTGTGTCTTTGAGCTTTCATAGATGCACAATTTTCTAGTTGAAGGTTCATCTTGACTATTTAAAGTGATTTGTCATTTTTCTTTGTGGATCTATCAACATTTGTTTAAAGTTCTCAAGAATTTGGTATAATCAACTTTATCTTGCTTAACTTCCCAACCATAAATTTCATATTCAGTGATATATCATACATGAACCATCCCTGATTACACTGTATATCCACAAATGCTAAAGAAGATCATTAAATTTTTCCATCCTTTACTAAAATATGCAAGTGCAATCAATTTTTATCGTTGTCTTTAGTGACCTAGGCCTTGTCTAGAGAACATCTTCATTTTCTAAGGTGACAACTCGTAAGAGTTAGGTTATGTTGTATTGGCCATGTTTTCTCAAGGTCTCCTTCAAAATATTGCAAAGGAAGAGTCAAATATTGTTAATCTGTTGATAATTTCCACTAATACAGGTCACAAAGTGGGTCCTCTCACCCTAGTTGAAGGCACAACCTAAAGTAGTAAGGGTAGGTCAAACTCTTAGCACGGTGATACCTAGTCCTTTCCAAACCAGAGTGATAAAGAGTCATCTAGAATCCATCCCCGGCTACAAAATGACTCCTATTATGATTTTTTTGTCTCTAAGCATCCTGATCAAATTGTGATGTTGCTCGGTTTCAAAGGAAGGATCAATTTGGGTACCAACATAACGTATCACCTTTTTGAATTTTTATTTTTATTTTTTCCTCTTTATTTTTCTTACCTTCGTGAAAAGTTCCCAAACTTATTTGATTTGTTCGTATCCTTAAAATTTCTTCCCCATCTTCACACAATTATCCATTTTATTACACCTTTTTACTTGATTGATCCATATCCCTAATCCTACACACACTTAACCACATGACCTTATAAATCTTAAAACTTCTAACTTCTAACTTATTTTGTGTAATCATGCGTTATATACATCAAGCCTACTACCATTTATTATTAGTTATATGGTGTATGCCATGCGGTACATTCCATAGAATACATAATTTTCTTGGCTACATTCTAAACATGATTTTATATACTAGCATCAATTACTCTATTATGACTTACTCGGTGTGAAAATTCCTATCATGATATGCTTTTAAATTTTCTTATATGATTCTTGGCTCCCTTACAAAGTCATATTATTTTCCTCCATTTTTTCCAATCCAATAACCTATTTTCTACTGATTCTATCTCTTAACCTTCTTATTATAGAAATGCAAAAACTTAATATAATTTATTTCATTAGCATAAACAATTACGTTCCATATAATAGCTAAAATGAAGTATTTAATGCAATGCATTTATAGTTTGTTCTATAGGCCCATATTATTACTAGTATTATACCCTCTTAGTTTTATCTATGCTAATTGCATTATTTTTAGCATCCTTTCTAAATATTTATTTGTGGCTTCTTCCTATCCATTTACTTACAGGTGATAAGATGTACTTTGATGGTGCACAATCAAAAGCTGTTCTCCAGGTCCTTGATTATATTATTGATGAAATGAATTCCTCTTTCACTTAGGTATTTATATGGGGATACAAATATTTTTAATGATGTTTTCAAAAAAAAATTATCAATATACCCTTCTACACAATTTGTAGTTCGGTAATGGCTTCTACCCATTTAGTGAAATAATTTGTTATAGTAATTATATATCTTGTTTTGGATATCTTGGATAATAAGTTAATTGGTCTCATAAAATAAATTCCTAATTGATCAAATGGCTATATAACTAGTCTTGGGTTTAGTGGTATCCCATCTCTTTGATTTAATTTTTGAATCCTATAAGAAACATCGTAGTGCTTTGCAATATGGTGGATATCTCGAAATAATATTGGACACCATATTCCACTTTGTAATATCTTGTTTATAATAAATTCTAGAGAAAAATTGAATCTTCATGTTATCACGTGTTTCCCTAAATATGGTTTTCCTTTTGTTTCCAATACAACTCTATGTAATGATTCATATTTTTCCAATTTGTATAGGAATCCATTAATGATTGTATATGGTAATGCCTTATAAACAAGCTAATTTTTCTCTTTTTGATAATTATTTGGTAAAACTCTTTATTTCAGGAATTATAAAATATTTTTTAATTATTTTAGTATTACAAAAACACTAAAAAGTGTGAATCTAGAGAATATCCATTTATTTCTCTTAGTTCTTCTCTTGTGTTTATTCTTCTCAAATGGTCTATCCCAACATGTTCCCTTCCCAGGTTTGAAATTTATTTTAAACCTATATTATTAAAACAACATCATATATCTAGAGATTATTCCTCCCAATAGTGGCTTGTTCACAAGATATGTCAATGCTTGATGATTCATTAAAAATCAATAGGTATTTCGGTAAATATTTCTTGAATTTGTGAAGTGTGAAGATCATTGCTAATGCTTCTTTTTATATTTTTATTTAGTTTGTCTCCATGGGTGAAAATTTCTAGCTTGCAAAGAATGATAAATACCCCCTTCTCTTGGTTATACAAGGATTGTTTGGATTACATTTCATGATGCGTCAACATGCACATGAAATATTTTACCCCATTCTATAAATACCGATATCGGTGTGTTGGTACCTAATTGTATTTTTTTATAAAACTTTTTATCCTAATACCTCATTAACATCCTTGGTTGCTTCATCGAGTTGCATTAAACAATATTTTTGTACTTAAAATGTTTCCTATTTCCCTTAAATCTATATTTAAAAATTTTGTTGTCTATACAACTGTTGCATCATTTAACTAACATCTTTAATGTTTCATATGTTTCATGGCATATTCATGATTTGCAAGTTTATGATTGAAATGAATGAGCTCTCGTGGATCTTATTGATATGCTTAAACAATCTAGGAATGGTCACGTGCCTTAGAAATCTATGTTTTTGTGCTTTTTGCAAGATGCAAATACACTTGTCGATACTCGATTGAGTAGAATATTCGAGAGGATTTGGTTGGGAGTTTGAGGCACTTATCATAGTTTTGTAATTTTTCATGTAAAATTCGTAAAGTGAAAATTAAATAATGTGTCCCATATAGTGGTATATTTAGCTTATCTTTAGGCCTATTTACCATTCAAGTAAGTGCCCAACTCATTGACAAGTTGTAAGTTGTGAGAAATACCCCGACATCCGGTTGTATGATATTCGGATCATCGAGGAGTGTGGAACTTCGTTGTAAGTTTGTAACATCTTATGCAAAGGTGCATCTTGCAATTGCACCCCTGATCCTAGAAACATAGTGAATGAGGTTCAGGTGTTTATAAGGCCCATGAAATTTCACAACTTACATAGTTTCATCTTTGCAAGATGCAAGTTCGTCCCTGCATCCCACCCAGTCAACAAGTTAAAATAATGATGTGTGGTATGAAAATGGGCATCTGATTGAGAATTACAAGTTTCTACTAGCACATTTGCATTGTTTCATTCATATAATATTCCCCCTTTGTCCCAAATCCCATAGAGAAGTATATGGCATATTCACAAATAAATACCCAACATCTCGAAATACAAATAATGGATGTAGGATAAAGCTCCAAGTGGATTTTGTGTTATTAATGTTGCCATTACAAAATATATATAGCTAGAAGGAAATCCTAAATTGACACTTTACATTTAAACTAGCAATTGTAAGAGATTTCCATTAATCCTAGGTGTTTTATGAAATGGATTTTTTCTTTTGGAGGATCTTGAGAAAAGCACATATCATTTTTCCATCCCTAAACTAGAAAAAGAGCTCATAAAATAAGTTCCCTAGATTTGTGGTCTTGTATTTCTGTGTGGTTTATGAATCATTGAGTACACAATTTGAGGAGTAATGGTTCTATAGAAGTTTTTGGTAACTTTTATCATCTCACAGTAAGCTGATTCGAGGTATTAAAAGATGAATATTATACCAAAATTCCCCCAAACAAATTCAAATTTAACCTCCCATTTTGACATGATAAATGATATAAACTTAAGTGGGGAAAAATTAATTGAATTCAACACGATATTGAAGGCCCTGGGAAGAGTAAGATCATGAGGAAGATAGATGATAGTGGGATTGCATTAGATTCTGATTTCCCTCCATTTTATTAGTACGAATCTAGTGTGGACATGTGCTCAAAATTATAACCCTTAAACCTAGAAAATCGGGGATTGGAGTGGTGCCTTAGCTTTATCCCTAATAACAACATCATTTGAACAATTATTAGGCCTCCCCAATTTGAGTCACTTGGTGATGTAAGTGTCAAGAAATGGGAGGAGTATTGGAATGAGAATTATTTAGAGCTAAATTATATGTTGAATGATCGAGTGTCTGGATAATACTAGAGTCTTAGTAACTCAACTCAAAAATAAGTTTTCCCAAAATGAATTCATGAAGAAATTGAAGATTATATAACATTGTTGAGTTCTTTGAGTGGGAATGATTCGACTACATGTTCAAGGAGTGGATGTGTCTTTTTATTTTTCTCATATTGGTGACTAAGCCTCTAATATATTAGGGGAGTTAATCAACAATTCCATCCATTCTCAAATGATATAGGTAGTTGTTATAGATAGAGGGTGATTTTCCAACATTCCACGAGTTCTACATGACTTCCTACTTAGTATACAATGTTGCATTCCATAGAATATTCCCACTATTAAGGTATAAAAGGGATCCTAGCACCTATAACATACATGATATATATCCCCATATGAATATGTTCAATTATGGGGCTCAATTCAGAAGAGTAATTGATACATTATTTACCCTTGTGATATGATTATTTTCCCCTTCTTGGAAATATGAAAGAATGACATATAAAACTAGGAGGAACATATTTGGATAGGGGTATTATTTTATACAATTCCCGGTTTTTCTTAAATTGTGGTAATTGGTTTCTAAGGTACACCATATATAATTCCTAGGCATATGGATGAAAAATGGGTGTTATTGGAATTGGTTAGACAACTTGTTTATGTTCACAGAACCTTGACAGTCAAACCTAAAACTAATATCAAGTTTCCTATAAATGTTGGTAGGTATACCTTCCCTAACCTAGTTAAGGTAAAATTGGTTAAAGCTAAATTGAGAATTTTATCTGTTGAATGGTTTTACCCAGGAATAATTATGATATTAAATGGTTCATGCACCAAGCCATAGGTTCTACATCGGACCATGAACTACACTATGAATATTACTGGATAGACTACTAGAAATAAGAAGAAGTTAGGATAAGGAGTTACTCCAAGATATCCTTAACTTAGATGTTTGATTAAATGATGGTCATGGTGCCTCAAGAGGTGGTTGATGATGAAAAATAGTTAGCTTGGAGTACAATTGAGAACAACATGGAAATGCAACTCTATGCATGAATTAATTAGCTATATAAGTAGAATTGAAACTAACACCTAGTAGATTCAATACAATGCTAAACTAAACCTATGCATCATCATGCTAAGAGCTTAAGAAAAGCTAACCTATCAAGATTTAAACATGAAATGAACATTTCAAGCTACTATGATAAAAAATTAACTTCTATCTCTTATTGAATGATAAATGAGATGAGATTGAACCTATATAGATCTCTAGCAATCAAAGAGTTGATTATGTTCTTGAAATCCCAAATTTTTAAGAATGGAATCTTTTCAAATCATGGCTACAAGACCACTTGACATATCTCCATATGACTTCAAAAACTTGGGTGGATGAATGCAAGAAATGGAGAAGGCTATCTCTTCTAATGGAAGAATGCTCCAAGATCATAAAATGGCTATAGTGAATGCTCTATTCTCATTTAGGTGTAAGAAGAAAGGTAGGAGGAGGGCTCCTTATATGGCCCAATGGATAGAAGAACCTCTACATCCCTTTTCATGTGGGATAATAGAGAGGTTGGGTTAGTTGTGGATAAGGGTTATAAATGGTTGAGAAAACCTTAGGAGAGTTTAGTTTGTCCTTTAGTGACCCATGGGGTTTGATGGGATTTATTAATTAACCCAAATGATTAATTAATAGGTGTACAAACTTATAAAAGCTTTTTATAGGAATAATTAGCATGATTTAGACTATGACAGGGATTTAATCAAATAAATGATCATTTATTGATTTAATGGAAGAGGAATATAATTAATTAATAATAATTAATTAGTCTAGATAGAAAGGGGGATTAATTAACGGAAGGTCATTAATTGGTGTATTTGTTGGATAAAAGAGTTAATTAATTAATATAATGTAAATTATTAACGGTGATAGAAGATAAAATGAGAATTTATTGACGATATGTCATCGATTTGCGAGAAAGGATATAATTAACACAATTTAAGTATTTAAATTGCTCGGGCTAAATTATAGGTGTCTAAATTCACCCCTCTTTGGGATGGCGTAAGTGACACCACTTCAAAGATAGTAGACCGGTAAAATTTTGAAGGGTAGAAGAAATATTAGTAGAAGTGAGAGATGCCTCCTCGAGTGTTGATGGGGTGATGAAAGAAGGTGATCGACGATGAACAAAGTTGAGAGAAATGTATAGAAGAATGGGTAGGGAAAGATGCCCCATGTGAGTTAGAAGAATAGTGTTGATATGAGAATGATGTAGAAGAGGAATGAAGATAGAAAGAAAAGAGAAAGATTTCATCCAGTGTATTGAAACAACTTTAGTGTCATTATATTGCCAAAGATCCATGTCATCATTCCGTATTAAAAATATAAGCATATGACAAAATTAGAATGACATGAAAAGCCATACTACAAAAAGTTGTCCATTGCTGAAAATACCAACTCCATGAAACATACAAAATGCAATGCAATACGATAAAGTAAATGATTCCTAACTCCTTGCAACATACATAATGCAATGCAATACAAGAAAGTAAATAAGCTAACCTAACAGAGAAACATAATGTAATGTTTTTGTTAACAAGCTTTGATTCTGACCTATGCAAATTAATGACAAGGGTTATAAGATGGTGTCCCCGAGAAAGAATACATGCAAATGTAAGGGGAATCATAGAGGCCAATATGGTCCTATGAAAATCAATCATGCACTATGAAATAGTACCAAGAAACTCATTATGCCCCAGTACAGACATAGTAAGCAAACCAACTTTGTTGATAGAGGTAGATCAAGATGATCTGCGATTTGTGCACAAGAATAGGTGAGAACCAAAGAGAGATGTTTTGTAGGATGATTTTTATTGTTTTTTATTTTTAGAAACATATTTGAATGTTTTTTATGATTTTCTATAAAAAACTGGAAACTATGTATAGGAAGACAATGAAGCGTGGATGCCCCTAGCGATAGATGGGATGTACAAAGGGAAAATGCCACACAAACAAAAAAAAGTGAAGATGTGACATGCCTCGATGATTAGGTGGGAGTATTCAAATACAAACTCTTCACATGTAGAAGGGGTATCAAGGCTAATATAAAATAGTTTCAATCATGAGGGAGCAAGGATGCCCCCAACGTAAGCTGGCCAATAAACACGTGAGAGAAAAGAAGTAGAAATTTGTCTTATTAAAAGGGGACAAAAGTGCTTGTAAACATGGAAAAGAGGACATCTGATACACATGGATGTTCTAAATGATTTTCAAAGAATAGAGGATGTTATGAAAATATTTATAAGGTGATCGATGAAAAAGTGATTAGCCCAAGGCACAAATCATGAGACAAGACATGCACTAAAGCAAGAGTTTGAACAAGGTCCAAAAAGAAACACTTGGTAACATACTAATAATGTTTACTCATAGAGATCCCGTGTGTGCACATGGAAATGAATTACCTCTTGAAGGAAGAGTTGATAGACAACAAGTAAAGAAACTAGCCAATGTGTAGGAATGATTTAGTTTGAAAGGTGATTTTTGAATGCATTATGGAAGGAGATCCATACATTGATCCATTGTCACCAAGCTTCCATAGCTCTGATGGAGATTCATTTGATTCTAATCACAAAATTTCTCTACTGCCAGTTAGGCATCCATAGCCCGGTAGATATTATTGGAAATACCAAGAGAGAGTTATATATCAATTTTCTTTTGCTTTTAGATTTTGCTTTTTGATTTATTGATTTTGATTCTTTTGCTTCCTGAAAACTTATGTCAGCTCTCTTGTTTAACAAGGGGTTAAGAACCATTGATGGCTTGATGGAAGGATGTGGAGGAGATTGCAATGACAACATTGGCTAGTGTCAACAAATATGTCCAAAATTTCTTCCCTCCAAATTTATTAGATGAGAATAGTGATAGGAATCTCTAAGAGGTCAATCATTCTTTAATTTACCAAGGTTGTGAAAGACCAAGGTCAAACAGATACCATAGAGATAAATGTCGCAAAATGTGTGAAATGGCTAATCACAATAACATTAAAGATATGAAAATGGTGGATGAATTGTAGACGAATATGAAAGAAAGGGAATAAAGAACATCCATTTGTACACAATACCTTATTGTAATGTTTGATATTTGTACCTTTGATTTTATTTTTGTAATGTTTTAATGTTCTCTCTTTTTTTGTATTTTTGAACTGTTTTATAATTTTATTTTTAATTTTGGATTTTTTGGAAGTTGGGACCAACAATGTCACTTTGCGTGATAGGATCCAAAAACAATGTGTGTGACTTCCTTAATAAGGGAGACTAAGTGTGTCTGTTTATCAAGAGTGATATTATCCTTGATCTTGATGATCATGGTGAATTCACACTCAACAAATGAGTGTGATTTTTTTGAAATATGGGTTTTGTATGTGGGGTTTGAGTTCTCTATCCATAGATTTCTGCACCTTTCACCATACTTGATGGGTATGTTGGTGTGCATTCTGGAATTGCATTTTATTTTGGATTTTATGATCATTTGAGTTGTTGGGAGCTTTGGAGCTCTTCATATTTTTATCTTGGCTTGATAAAGAACTTGTCTAGGTTTTTATAAGATAATGTATGACTTGTCTGATCCTGGGAAGTGGGAGAAGAATGTGGACATTTAAAATTGATATGAGAAATGAATATGGGATTTCCATAATCATTGGTAGAAGGAGAATGTGATGGATGAAAAGGATATGGTCCAAGAATTGAAGAAGATGGGATACCAGGAGGTGAGCCACAGATAGAAGATGGAAGGCTACTTGGATGTGGCCCTAGTATAGAGGAAGAAGGGCTACTAGGAGGTGACCCAAGAATATAAGAAGAAGGGATACTAGGACATGACCCATAGATGTAAGATTATGGGCTATTAGGATTTGGCCCAAGAATAGAAGATGATGGACTACCAGGGGGTTACCCATACATAGAAGACAATGAGATAGTTGGACATGCCAGAAGAAAAGAAGATAGTGAACTACTTGAAAATATCCCATAAATAGTAGAGGGAGGGCTATTAGAAGGTGACCACACCTAGACGAAGATGAAGAGATACTTGGTGTTAACCCCATAAGAGATTGTGATTGAGGAATTATGATAGACAAAGAGTGATTGGGTGATGAGAAGATAAGCCATGGATCAATGTGAGACTTAGGAGTTTCCTCACGTAATGAAGAATGTGAAGATTGAAGAATAAGAGGAGGATCAAGTTACGTGGTCGAGGATTTTCCTTTGTTTCTTGATAAAAGGAATCAACATTTTCCTCACAATATGCAGACGCATCAAAGTCTAAAGATAATCCTTTCTCATAATTTGTTAAAGAGATATCTTCATGTGCCCCTATAAAGGCCATGATTGTTTCTTCATTATGAAAGAGATCAATCGGTATGAGTTGTTGATTGACCACTAGGGGTTGATTGGAAGAAAGAGGTTCAATTGGTGTGGAATACTTAAAAGATGTTTGATGATGATTGATAGAAGAAGATGACATGGGGGATGAAGAATATGTGGAGCTAGATGTCTCGGGAGTAGAAGAAGGTGGTGTGGACCTACCTATATGATGGTATATCATCTATAAACTAGTAGGATTAAGTCCAAAGTCTACAAATTGCAACGCATGGGTTGATTCAGATGTTTGAATAGAAGGACTTTGAGTCACACGAATCTTCAAAGAAGGAAGACTTCATGGGGGTGATTGATGAAGAAGGTCTTGTGAAGAAGGGGAGGACCATGATTCAAGAATTACATTGGATGAATAATAACAAGGGTCCTGTGAAGAAAGAGAGGACCGTGATTCAAGAATTATATTAGATGTTTGATTGGAGGGATTTGGAGTCGTGTGTATCTTCAAAGGAAGAAGACGTCATTGAGGAGAATGATAAAAGGGGTCTTGTGAAGAAAGGGAGGACCGTGACGTAGGATTCATATTAAATGTATGATGAAGAGGGTCCTATGAAGATAGGGAGGACCACAACGTAGGAGTCACATTAGATGAATGATGAAGATAATTTGTGGTGACACAAATCTTTAGAGGAGGATAATGTTGTTTAGGTGACTGATAATAGAGGACCGTGACTTAGGAGTTAAATTATATGAATCCAAATATTATTTTGGATCTGAATCATTAGAAGAATCAGAGGAAATATTTAGATTGGAATCCTCAGAAGAAGAGGAAATGTTTGGATTAGAATCATCAGAAGAATCGGAGGAGATATTTGGATTGGAATCCTCAAAAGAAGAGGAAATGTTTGGATTAGAATCAAGAAGAGTGGGGGAACTCAAATAATAATTTGGATCAGAAGTGTCCAAACCATACCACCAACTATGAGATGAAGGTGGGGAATGGGTTACCCAGATGGGTTCTCTAGCATGAAGAACCAAATGAGGTTTGGTCATGATGGGCATATTTTGATGTGAATGCCAAAAATTTGATTCCTTATTGTCGTATGTATAAGATACCTTACGATAATCAGTCATTTTTAGCGTGTGTTGGGTTCAAAGGTCTATACCTAGATTGTATGATCAAACTTCTTCAAAGTGAAGAAGGTTTCATGTTGATTTGGGCAGCATAATGACAACCAACTAGACATTTCGTAAAGATGGGGATGCTTGTGTGATTTTCCAAAAGGGAAGCTAAGGAAAACATACATTGTGATGACTCAAGATTGATAATCCAACAAGGTTTGGAGGCGTAAATGTCAAAGGATTGATCAAAATTTTAGCAACATAAAGGATACAAAGGAAATATTTCCTATGTTTGATTGATGTAAAATTTTCTTGATAGAAATGTTTTTTCCAAGGTTTGAAAGATGTGTTAAAAATTATCATGAACTTAGGAAAAACAAGAAGATCAAGAGGATCAAATACCCAAAGGATTTTCCTAGAAATGAGTTTATAAGGTAGATAAACACAAGGAACAATCATGCAAGTTTAAAACACAAAGACAAATTAATGACCAAAGAATAATGAATGATAAAGAATCAATTGATCAAAGTGATTGTCCAAAATGGGTAAGTAAATATGAAGAATGAAACACAATCACACAAAGTTGTTTGTTTTAAACCAATCAATCATTGAATTACTTCCTAAGTTTATTTCCAAATGATAGTTGGTGTTTCAAGATGATTAACAAAATGTCACCACTTATGTCAAGTTCAAAGAAATGAACAAGGCGTAAGTAATAACAAGAAGTTAATGTGATCCCCAAACAAATTATACTAAAAGCATGCCCAAATTTAATCAAGACCTATATTCAAATAAGTGTCAGTTACGATTGTGAGGGACACAACAATGTAACCAAGATGTGTTAACCAAACTATATGGTAAAGTAATGTATTTATATCAAGATGATATTGATATAACATGCACAAGTGGTAACACTAACCCTTTTAAAAATCAAGGTAATAATTGGAATGAAACAAAAGCTAGAGTATGCTTAGGAATTGTTAAAGTGTATATAGCGTAACATCACAATATAGATATTTAGGTCAATTTTACAAGAAACAAGACGTAAATACCAAAATTGTAGTGACATGATATAAACAAGATAACCATTCAAAGGAGAATAAAAGTGATGAACTAATCCTAGCTACGATGATGATCTTGACTTGGGTATCAAGATCAAAATCACTACCAATGATATAAAAATGTCTCCACACACTTTAGACATTTAAAAACTTAGTCTCAAACATGGATGAGTGTAAACAGACACAAAAGTGGTGAATACAATCAATTAGAAACACAAGGGTAGTCACTCTTCTTCTAATCAACAAAGTGTCAAAATAAAGTGAAGGAAGTAGATAAATTGGTGTTGAAAAATGTTGGCCTCACTTCGGTAGAGTTTCGCCTCACCTTAGGGAAAGTGAAAAACTAAGAAAAAGTAATGCTTCACACGTTTCGTGATGAATGATATCTCTCAACTCAAATTGGTTTTGATATGGTCCAAGTTGGCTCCTAGTCAAAGATAGCTTCCTAGGTGGTTCATTTAACTGGGTGTCACAATTTATCTAAGAGCAAGCTTGATTTACCAAGAAATTGCATTGACTAATTCTCGGAGTATCTCAGCTTTACTTTACCCCCTTCAATCAAACTGGGCAATAAATGCGTCCATCATATACTCTCGGTGGGGTCACGACAAGGATAACTTTGATGCTAAATTTCATAAATGATAATACTAATCAAGTAGGTTATGCGGAGAACTTCTCATTTCATCCACAAGGTTCCCTCTTGCGTGGACTACTTTGGGGTTCCTAGGACCACCCCCATTATTGTAGCTTAAGGCTTATGCCAAAGGGGTTATGTCCTAGTTTTAAGCAAACGAGGCATACCCTTATCCAAACCTGCAAATCAAGTGTTTTGAATGTGGTGTTTTTTTATCTTTTAGAATTAATGTGGTTTATTCATTCATCATTTGGCAATCTACAACACACGTTTAGTTAGAAAAGTTTGTTTGAACTCCTTTTTTTAACAAGCATTTTTAGGTCCTACACTCAAGCATTAGCAGTTCTCCAAGCAAATCAAATTTTTTAAAAGAGGATTAAGAGTTGCTTTTGATTCTCAATATCATCCAAGGATGCAAGAGAAGATCATACATAACAAATAATCTGAATAAAAATTTTAAAAAAACTTTGTAATCAATGAACCATACAAAAGCTTGATAAATGTTCATTCCCTTAGACCAAAAATGAAAGATGAAGTTTCCAATTTACCAAATGTTATAAAATGACGACTAAAGTTGATTTTGATTCTCAAGATCACCCTAAGGTACAAGATAACTATTGGTGTGTGTTATTTTCGACATCATTAGGTGATTCATCTCACTTAGGTGAGATCGTAGATCCATGTGTCATTTAGGGGTCATTATGAGATTCTCTTACGCGTCGGTGCGTCGGTGCATCAGTCGTCGGCATTTCAAAGTGCATCATATGCGTCATTGGGAGTTACACTTCTATTTTGGGAATGTAACTCCCCCTCTCTACTTGAGTTGTCATGATTACAACACTAGGGGTTACTCAGCACCTCCTATATGTTCACCCCATTTGATCTATGAGATAGAAGAGATTTTTATGGATTAACCGAGTTCTACCCGTGTTTCAAATATTTACATGCACATTCGGTTGATGCTCGCTCCTCCCGAGATCTCTTCACGCCTGCTGTCGTTCGGATGTCCATTGATGTGCACATCATCCCTCGTGATCCTTGATTATGGGTTTTAAACCCTCTTTCATGGTATCAGAGTGGATCTTGTGGATCCGTGCACTCATCGGCATTTCTGTGTGTGTTTTCTAGTTTCGGCGTGATATTCAGATTTCGTTGCGTGTGTCGTAATGGATATTCCGTTCATGTGTTTATTGCATTGATTTTGGGCATTTTCATACCTCCATTCGGGTTGTTCGTGGTTTGGTTTTTGGGTGTTCGTGGCTTCATTTTTGGGGTTTAACAATTTTGCATCCTTGTATGTAGTTTTGGAGTGTTTTCGGTTTCGAGATCCGAGCTTTAGAAGTCTTGGTTTTCTTGGTTTATAGTGGTGAGAGGTGCTCTTGCGTGGATGTTTTCACTCACCTCACCACTTGTATTATTTTCGTGCTCCATTTTTGGTTCAGACGTGTGTGCTTTGGAATTTTTCATTTACTCAAGCATGCGCATCTCCCAACCCGGTCCACATTCAAACTCAGCTCTGCATAGCTCAGCCGCCCTTCAACTTGGTTCCCACGTGGGACTCCACTCCACCAAAGACCACACCTTGCTAGTCATTGGTATGTTGGACATGGGAACAACTCTATTCATGGCCCAGCTTCCTTGTTCATGGTTTAGCTCATTGTTCTTGCAGCTCACTACTCGTGGTATTCCCTAGGCTCCAGCTGACTCCCACGTGCCCTGCTTTGCATTGGAAAAACATTTTTTTGACTCTTCTCAGTCATTTTTGGTGTTTTTGGAATTTTTTGGTGGTTTGAGGTCTTCAAATGGCTCCTCCAGCTTGTGCAGACCTGCTCCACTCCTCCAGTGACCTCCCATGCACCGTTCTCTCCTCTGCTCGGCCCTCCTTCCAAGTACCACATGGAGGTCTGCGAAAAAAAACATTTTTTGCTGCAATACGTTGGAAAAACATTGTTTTTGGCTTGCTATTTGGTCGGATGTGGTTACTTGCTCCCTTTTGGACATTTTTGACAGCCTAACCACTCAGCTCCAGCTCCAGCAGCACCTTGACATGTGGGCTCTCCACTCAGCCTGTAGTTTCACTGCAACTTCAACGGTTACTTGTCTTGCTGGCAAATCTGCACACGTGGACTTGCACTCACTTGGACTGCAGATCTTTCACTAAACGTGGGCCCCCTCTCAGCCCTCTTTTTAATGTTTTATGGCTAAAAAAACATTCATGGCATGTAATTAAATTTAGGCTATTTTTGGCTTGTTTAATTAAACCTTCCTACGCTTGTCGAAGACGAGGGCGAGGTCCGGAGTTGGCAGGAGGCTAATCCACCCTCACAGTCAAAACAAACTATGCCTAAAATTTGATGCCATTTCCAATGAGTAGTCACACGATACCCTTTGCACCCATCTCGTGCACTTTTTTAATGTGTTTTGCAGCGTTTATTACTTTTTCTCATCAGTTGCGGGAATTGTTTTTTGCTATAACTTTTGACTCGTTGCTCAGATCTGAGCACTTCTTTAGTCAAAGTTGCATGTTTTTTCACATTCTACATGATGGTATTATCATTTTTGTAAATGCACTACTTTTATAAAGTGCCACATTCTGGGGTTGCTTGTACTCTTGGGTTTTCGCACGCAGACGCATTATCGGCCGAGTCCGACGTCTTGCTTTCATGCACCTTGCATCTTACATTTTTCATCATGGAGAGTGCTCTTTCCAGACTTGAGCATCATAGGATTACTTTACAGCCTCCACCACTTCTCACCGGGAGAGGGAACTATTCAGCTTGGCATGCTTCCATGGAACGTTACTTCACCCACGAGGGTCTTTTACCCTTCTTGCTTGGGCAGTTCCTCGCACCGCCGATCATTGTCATCTAGAGGACTTTCTCGACACTTGCGACCATGTCTTTGGTCACATGATGATGCATGTCTCTTGATCTCTGGTTTCACATGGCAGACTCAGATCCACCTCACCGTGTCTAGAGCATTCTTCAATCCTTCTATGGAGACCCTTCACATACTACAGTCATTGTTCCTACTACTGATTTAGTTGTCTCCTCTTCTTTGTGTGATGACAGTTCCACTGACATAGACTCATTTGGTTCTATCTTTGATGATGATGATTTTGCACCCAGTTCTAATGCCAGAGAGTACTACAGAGGACTCTTCTCCTCTTTCTCTCACTATTCTAGAGAGTGTTGACACATCCCACATCTCATCAAATATCGAGCAGTCTCCTACTCAGCCTCATATAGTCATTACACCAGCCTCCTTTCCACTTCCAGTGTGTGAGGCCCTTTCCACTCCTCTACCTTCATTAGATGACTCATACCTATCGAAATCACTCTTGTTTGTTGAGCCCCCTCATTGGGATGAGTATCTACCTGACCTTAGTCATATTTTCGTAGAGTCTACTTGTGATGCACTACAAGTCCCTCATCCATCTACAGGTGTTTCAGAGGAGTTCATCATCTCTATTGTTGGGAGTGCCCCTTCGGGAATCATGTCACTTCCACATTTCCAGAGACCTTCATTGATCCACCCTCAGCTGTGGATCCCTTTTCTATTGTGGAGGATGTTTTGTTCCCTTCACATCACTTGGACATCCTTTCTACGGGTGTTCCTCTTTTTCACTCTGACAGTTCTACACACGTGGCATTACCTTTGGTTCCTTGGCACTCACTTGCTAGACCTATGTCACACTTTCGTGCACCAGACTCAGAGTTCTTCGTGTTGCTGCCTTCAATTTCCTTTGTGGAGTGGGCAGACTTCCAGCACATCATTTCTATCCTTCCTAAGGGCAGGCACATAGTTCATTGTAGGTGGCTCTTCTTCAGTCCAGAGGCAAAGGATCTCGTCACCAACATTCTTTTGGGAGACCTCCTAGAGCTACAGAGTTCAGATCCGTCCATGGAATCTTCTACATTCCTCTCATCTCCCTCTTCTTCTCTCTTCTTCTTCTTTCCGAGAGATTGCCTCTTTGTACATGGGTACCTTTTCAGGCTCGTCTATGGCCGGGACCCATTTTTGGCATCTTTCTTAGATTAGAGAGTGTGTTTTTCTCTTGTGGTGGATGTTTTTCCCACTAGGTTTTCCTTCACTGCTTGGGATATTTTTCTTGTACATGGGTACCTCATCAGGCCTTGTGCTGAGACCCATTTCTCATTTCTAACTTTCCACCTCATCCTAAGTTACGATGAAGGGGGTGTTGGTATGTGTTATTTTCCACATCACTAGGTGAGTCATCAAACTTAGGTGAGATCATGCATCCATGTTTCATTTAGAGGTCATTATGAGATTCTCTTACATGTCGGTGCATCAAAGCACGTCAAGTCGTCGGTGCGTCATATGCATCATTGGGAGTTACACTTCTATTATGGGAATGTAACACCCCATCTCTACTCGAGTTGTCATGATTGCAGCATCTTTGGGGTTACTCAGCACCTCCTATATGTTCACCCCATTTCATCTATGAGATAGAGGAGAGTTTTATGGGTTAACCAGGTTACGCATGTGTTTCAAATCTTTGCATGCAAATTTGGTTGATGATCGCTCCTCCTGAGATCTCTTCACACTGCCATTCACATGTCTGTTGATGTGCACGTCGTCCCTCGTGATCCTCACTTATGGTTTTTAAACCCTCTTTCAATAATAGCATACAAAAAGTTTATCCCAACTATATAGAAATGGAAAAATTCAAATCAAGGGACCATTGAAAAATACTTTGTAAAAGGTTCATTCCCTTAAGCAAAATGGATAATAAAATTTCCAAGTTTAACCCCAATGTTAAAAAGATAGAGATCAAAGTTGTTTTAGATTCTCAATATCACCAAAAGGTGCAAGATAAGATCATACACATGCTTTTGTCTAAATCAAGTAAATCATGGAAATACAACATTCATAAAAACATTAGACGTGTTAGAAAATGACTAGTTTTAAAATAAAAGGAAAACCTGTAATTTCTATAAGTATAAATCTCAATTTTATGTTTTCATTGCATATTTAACTTTGATATATTTCCAACGCAAAAAAATGGATTTATTTTGAGTTCGGGAGCAAAATTTATGGCCTTCGGAAGATAGGTTATGCATATGCTCTTATGCTCACGGGTATGCACTTGACATGCACTCAAAAAATGTCAAAAAAATTTCCCTTAATCTGCAAAATGGTAAAACTTTTCCAACCAAGATTCAATTTTGACAATAACCCATTACATTAATATATGAATAGAAGACTCAATGCTATCAAACATTAACATGCATGATCAAAAATTTAAGATTTTCAAGAAATTGGCAAAACTAGCATGTAGAATAAAGAAAAAGTAAGCTCTACAAATGAAAACATGATGAAATCTTGAAATTTTCTCACCAAGATTCAATTTTAGAAACCCACCACATTAATATGTAAATAGAAGACTCAACACTATCAAATACTAACCTACATGCTCAATAATTTAATATTTTCAAGAAATTGACAAAACTAGCATGTAGAATGTTGAAAAAGTAAGATCTAAAAATGAAAAACATGGAGAAATATTAAAATTTTCCCATCAATTCCAATTTTGACAAAGCACTTCACCTCCTTTATACCTATAAGGAAGAACTATTCTTGATACAAACAATCTCTAACACCTCCAAAAACACTTTCATCTACTCTCATTACTTGGAATACTTCAAGATATCATGACACACCTGCTCAAGCTCTTACATGTGTATATTACATGGATAAAAATTCACTTGCATGTTTGAACCACAAGGCTACGTGAGAGAATTAATAGGTAAGTTTTAGCCTATTGGAGATAAACCATGGAATCACCTCATATGATCACACCAAGACCTTGAAAAATTCATATTAGATCTCTACATACTATCCAAACTCATAAAATTCTACTAAAACATGAAAAACCATCAAAGAACTTTACGACCATCATGACTGGTTTTTAGCCTTATTATCCCTTTAGTGGTAGGCTCACAAGAATGAATTATTTCACCCACTTCTTTCATAAAACATGTATGAATCAATTCCTAAGTAGTAAGCACACTTCCCAAGATAGCTCCCACATTAGGATTTGTACCATGACACCTACCACTCATGACTATACTATCAAATTTCATCAAAATAGAGTTATTTGTATGCCTTACTACCTGACCTAAAGCATGTAACTAATTCCAAAAGGAGATATGAGGAGTCATATTCATCATCGGACCATAAAACTAGAAAACCTAGGTAATTTTATGACTAAAACCTTCAAATATTTCATATCACTCTAGAAGAAGGGTTTAACTAGGGTTTCAAACCTACTTTTCTTGTTAATAATTGTATATAAATATTTGATAATAAAATCAATCCATTCTTTGTTCAAAACACTCTTATATCCATTCCAAAACATCCTTGAAAGAATTAGGTTCCCATGTAGAGCTCACACGTGTGGGTGAGTAAAAGAAGACAACCTTTGAGTTGTTTTTACCTTTTAAGAACTTGATATGACGAAAAACTCATTTTATTGATTTTTCTTAATCATATTTACCTGTATTTTCCCAAAGCACCATAAAAACCTCCTCCAAACTTTCCAACTCTTATTTTTATCTGCACCATTTCGAAACTCTCCATTCACTAAGACTTACCCATGAAAACCATGCATTATCTTGTAGTATTACTCCAAAAATACCTTGTTCATGCACTTACCAGCTGAAATATGATCAAATGTATCTCCTACACATGTTTTACAACCTCAACATACTCCTTACATTCCCAAACAAGTATCCCTTGCTCCCTTTCTCATGGTACCACATTATCCTTCTTGCACTATATCAAGAATAAGACTTGTAATGACATGACACAACACATGGCTCTCATAATATGACCTTATTGACATATTAGAAACTCATTAACACATTTGAATCATCATATTGACCATACTAGCTTTACCATTGCTAATAAACATGTAAATGCACCAATACAACATATGGAAGACAACAACATTGGACACTACAAAAAACATTCAATCTTGATTATGAATGACATATTATAAACTCACATATACCTCCTAAACTTATTTAATGTTAATGTGACATTTGCCATCAATGAAAACAACTAGACAAATGTACAATAAGGATTCTAAAAGTTTATAGGGTTTTCACATTATTACATGTGATTACAAGTCATCTCAAGGTTCTACAAGGAAGAAAAACATATATAAAAGGTATTCTCTAGGAAATAAAATAACATAATAATTTTTATACCCTAACTACTAAAGGGTCCAAGACTGTACATCCCTAGGTCATGAATGTATAGTTCTAGTCTAGATTGTATAGTAGTACAGTCCTATCCTTGCTTAATTTGTATTTCTAGGAAGTGATAAAAATATCTCGTCTCTAATATTCCTTTTTCACTTGTTTACTCACACGTATCTTCTCTATTTTGACATCTAAAAGCATGTTGTCTTCTACTCTTGCATACTTGAAATATCATTTATCATTTTATCAATCATTACATGTATTAATGCATTATTTTGGTTATGGATGGTTAATGGTGAATTTATTAGATAATAATAATTCCTTGTTACAAACCCTTACATCCTCTTTTTTTTTGGAATTTCCATAACTTAGATTTGATTAGGTTGTAAATAGGTCTAACATTGTTTTTTCCCACTCTTAAATAACATAATAATCTTGTGGGGTATCCAACAATGTAGGTTCTTCAAAGAATTAATAAAATCAATCTTTTAATATTTTGAATTTTTGAGTAATAGAGAAAATGGAACTTGGCTATGGATCATAATTTTATTTCTCAGTCCTTTAGTCCCACACATGAGAATATTCATTTAGGTAGACTTTATATATATAAACACATGCATAATAATGTTTTAGAGAGAGAGAGAGATACTCGACATGCACACACACAATGTAAGCTAGGTCACTTCGTAATTGCACATGATTGTGATACTTGGCATAATCCCTTATAATTCATTTTCTCTTTTTATATCACGAGAATATGACACATGTCATGATATCATAAATTCTAGCTTTGGGATCCAATGTGTAAACACATGGTCTAATGATAGTAACTCAATTTACAAGACAATGACATGCATTCAAATCATAGACTAATGACAATATTTTGGGTTATAAGGATCATGTAGATTTATGTTCTCTATTTAAATGATAATTAAACCCAAAAGTGGACATGTGTCAAAAATCAAGTGATTTGGTGATCCCTAGAGTTCAGGTCATAGAGGCGACTCTAAGAGTGATATAACTTGAAAATATAGACACATGTCATCATTGTGTAAAATTGAGTTGTGTATAATGAGAAATAAGATCATGTAAAGTGGAAATGGTTATGAGTTTCATAGGGTGTTTGTATGTGAAAATTTGGGATTTTGTCATGTGACTCAATCCTTCAAACCCATGTTGAGTTAGTTGTATTGTTCACTATATGCAAGACATCCAAAATAATGAAAAGGATATGAATAAGGATATGAATGTGTGATTTATCAATTAAATGTGAAATATATAAGTATAAAAATTAATTTTTGAGATCCACTCATGAAACCGTAAATAATGGTTATTCATTATTCTTTACAAAAACAAAGCATGCAAGTACCATTCTAGTAGTGATTAATAGATTATACCACAGTTTATTCAATGAGATAACATTTTAAATAAAAATATACATGAACATAGTTCTTCCATTAATCATATATATATTTGTATATTGAAATAATCAATTTGAGATTTAATATACAAATAAAAGAGGTGAATAATCATAAAATATGAATTTATATTGATACACACAACAATCCTTTTTATGGAGATATATAATTAGTTAAACATATATAATAAATTATAGAAATTTAAGTATTGTTTGTATAATAATAAAATACATATATTTTTCTCTAGATAAATCATAATTCATCTATTTCTTGTGTGTACGAGGGTTAGAAACCTTGAGCAATTGTAAATTATCGGTGGAAGAATAAAAGATTAATCAATTCTTAGGAACCATCTAAGGTTATATTATGTAACCATTTTTAGGAAATAAAAACTTCCCTCTATTTTTAATTAATGTTAAAATAGGGTTAAGAGGCCCCTTCCTCATACAAAAACAAAGCACTCTTACAAAGTAGATAAATTGTTATACAATATTCATCAAAAAGGTAAACCGGTATCCATCACGAGAAACAACAAAAAGACCATCTAACAACATACTAATAGCAGATAAAAAAAAAAATAGTAAGGGCAAAAATCCAAAAATCCAAGGTAAAGAATACCATAGTTATGTGGCATCTTTTTCAATATATGTCAATAAGGTAGCCCATTCCTTAAACATATTTTCAATAGAAGTCCCCAAGTTAGCAAGATCCACATCAGTGAAACCTCTCTTCCTTTTCTTAGAGGATTCTTCATTATCATTTTGATGATAGGCATTAATGAGTTGGGCCAGCAAGTGGAGGTATTATATGGTGGATTTAGTGTGCAACATATTCCATTGTGTAACATGTTTCAGCAGATCCTTAAGGCAATCCACTTCCTTCTCCAAATAATTTCACTTTTCATGCAAAATATTCACTTTGTCATCGTTCAAAGTTTGGGCCATGTTGTCCACCTTTCTTCTCATGGCATGCCAATCATTAAAAATAAAATGAATCATTCTTTTAGTAAGATTGGTTTCATTCCCGAGGCTCTTCATACTCTCCTTTTCCTTGGCCATTTCATCCTGGGATTACCCCGCATCGCCCACTTTTCTCCATGACATCTTGATTTTCTTCCCATACTCTCTTACCTCAGTGGCATGTTACAAGACATGCTACTACTTTTTCAATTCCTAGAGGCCCTTTATGGCATCCTCAACCTCTTTAGGATCAATACTCTCCTCCTTGGATGATGAACTCGTCTTTGGGGTTCTCCTTCCTCCGGTTCAATAACCTTTTCACTTTGTCATACCCACTCAAAATCTAAGCCATAGGTCTTAGATAATCAACATTCTTAGAAACTTGAGTCAAACCCTTATTAATAATTTCCATGATTATACCTTGGTCCAAAGGAACCAAAATTTTACCTTTCTTATATTGTTTCATTATTACACATAAAGACCTAAGCCTATAATAAAGGAAGATATAATTATAACCATGCCTAATGAAATTAAGAATAGTCGGATGATAGGTGAATATGGTCTTGTGAAAACCCTAAAAATTCATGAATTGAATTAAATTAATGAAAACCTCATCAAATTGATCAGGTAATGACTCCCAAAGGAACCCAACAAAGTGTGTAGTTAGATTTTCCTTACCTTTCAAGAAAATCTTAAGCTCTTATGTACTCTCCTTCTTAGGTTTATAGATCTCCCTACCTTATTTGTTCATACCCATGAGATCCACCATAGTATCAATGGTGATTTGTAGTTTCACCCTCTAAGAACCACCATGCCCCCATCCAAAGCGTAGAGGTCTTCCATTTCTTTCCAAGTTTTTGTTGAGAGTTTCATTATGACCTTCAAAGAGCCTGAAAAACTCAACCATGCCTCTCTTTTCAAAAATGGCCCAAGCTTTGGGTTTTATGTTCTTGATATCAGTAGGATCTTTGTGCACCAAATCCCATCCCATTCTCCCTATTTGACTTTGTAAGAAATCCAGACCAATTCTCCTCTTGACTTCATAATCCCAAACCTAAAAAAATGCAAAGCTTTTATCCCAATTAAACAAACTAGAAGCCCTCTGTCTTACCCTATCATAAATGTGAGTTCCAGATGGGATGTAAAGTTTGACTTAATAAACCAAAAGATAGATTTGAGTCCAATATTTGTCATTATTGCATGTACTATTCCCATATTTTCTTGAATTTATATGATTTTTTCTATTCTTGACCCCATTACCAATGATCATCACCCCCCCCCATATCTTAACCAAGTATTAATCCTTGTTATGGTAATTATTAACCTTGGATTGTTGGACCTTCATAGTAATGTCTAATTTTTAATGATTAGTCATTAATTTAATCTCATCATATATATATATATATGTATATATATATATATATATATATATATATACATAACATAGACACATTTATTAGCGAAGAGATCAGCCATTCCATTAGCTTCTCTATATATGTGTTTGAAAGTAATACCTTCAAAACTCTTAGCCATTTCCTTTATTCCTTCTATGGAATCTTGTATGGAGATGGATGTGGTTCCAATATTGAGAATGTTATTTATGCTCAAGAAGTTGTCCTCGGTTTCTATTTTCCTAAATTTTATTTTAACAACAATGTTTATCCCCTAGAAGGTTGTTATCACCTCTCTGCTACATGATTTGATTGAATTCCCAAATTACAACAATATCCTAGTATAAATGTCTCATTATGATCTTTGAAAACTCCTCCAAATCCATCTTTACTTAGGTTTCCTTTCGATGCACCATCAAAATTCAATTTAATCCATTCCATCTAACAAACCTTAGGTTAGGTTTAGGGGGGATATTTTTGTCACTAGTGATTCCCCAATTCAAAGAGATTTTGCTTTATAATTCCATAATACTCTTTTTCTTGTTTTGGATTATGGAGAAATTAACATTTATCGCATTATAGCATCTAGCTACAATCCTTTTTCTAGTTAATTTTTTCCTTTGAAGCTTCTCCTATTTCATTCCATCCATATTTCCCAGCAAAGATGCATGATGGAAAAAATCCATAAAACCTTAAGACCTTTTATTTTTAATGGGTAGATCCATGTCAAATTTAAATTAGGGGAAAATGCACTTTATTTCAAATAGATAAAGTAAGGAGTTCTTAACCTTGACAAAAAGGGGCATTCAAGGAATAAATGAGAGGTGTTTTCCATTTCTTCTTCACATAACACACACATGTTGACCATATTAAATCCTCTTTTGTTTAGGTTTTCCATCATGATTATTTTTTCATGTAGCACAATCCACAAAAAATTTATACTTTTAGAGGGACATCCTTGATCCATGCACTATCCCAATTGAAACTATCAAAAATAGGCATATCTTCAAAATGGGAATCATAATCAATCTTAGTTGAGAAGATATCATTCTCCTCACTAGATCATATAATGTTGTCATACTACTTTTTTCTAATCACAACCATACAAATCAATAATTTTTTAGGCTTGTTCACCTCAGTTGTATTTTTCTCTTCTAAAGCAATAACTTTCCATATTTTGTAGGGGACCTCCGTACTTGAAATAATCATCAACAAAAGAAAAAAAAATTGATAGTGACCGCATGTTGAAGATAAGGGGAAGTTTCTTTTAGAGGTAGGTTCAATACCCATATATCTTCCCAAAACATTGTAGTTATATCATTTCCAATTTTACATTTGCAACCTTTTGAAAGTAACACTTTTGCCAGTTGATATCCTTATAGAAAAGAGATCCTTAAAATTCGGGTATGTTGAAGCACCATTCCTTGGTAGTAGCATTCCTACAATATTTGTTCCTTATTATGGTAGTCCACACACTCTCCTATTTAATCATCCTCCAATCCATTTTAGATAGGATCACTTTTTTCATTTCTCCCAATCTCTAATACCTAGACCACCCCATTTTTAGGCATACATATCTTGTCCCAAGAAAGAATAGGCAGTATATTGTTTTCTATCCCACTCCATATAAATATGTTTTGAATGATTTAAAGTTTTTTATAAATTGCAACATGGAGTCTTAAAAGAAATATAGTGTACACTAGAATATTTTGGATGGAACACTTGAGTAAGATAGCGTTTCTTTCCTGTGAAAGGAGAGATCCTTTCCAACCTTCAAGATTCTTTATAATTTTGTCAATCACAAAATTCCAATCAGAGTTATTTATTATTTTTTTCCCTATCATCATACTCAAATATCTAATAGGGAAATATTTCCTTTCACATCCCAAAATCTCAGATATTTTAAGACTTATTTTGTTTGGTGTGTTGAAAAACAACACCAAAATCTTTCTCAAATTTATTAGTTGTTCGATACCTCTTCATAATGTCAAAATGTTTTTAAATTATTTTTATTCGGGTATAGTGGCTTCACCTACCAATATTGTGTCATCAACAAAATGTTGATGAACAACTAGTTCACAATTATTAGCAGGAGAAATCCCTCTAATTCTTTCTTCAACATTGGCCTGATTCAGGGCTTTGCTTAAAGTTTCCACCATAAGTATGAAGACAAAGGCAGAAATTGGGCCTTATTATCTCAAACCCCTTTAGCTACTAAAGAAACCATAAGGAGTTCCATTAATAAGGACCAAGAATCTAGCAAGTAGATATGCAACTTTGAAATATGCTACAAAACTTAGGGCCAAAATCAAATCTTTAGAGAACTTTATGAAGAAAGTTCCAAGACACTCTCTCATAGGCCTTCTCCATGTCAAGTTTGATTACCATGGTTTCTTTCTTATTTAGCTTCACGGAATGGAGGGTCTCCTATATAGTCACAATGTTGTCTTGGATTTGTATACCAATCACATACTCCCCTTTCTAATCAGAAATAAAATTAGGGAGAAGTAGTTGTAATCTCATTTCCAAGATTTTAGAACACATTTTATAGATGTAATTTTATAAACTTGTAGGAAAAAAATTCCTAAAATCTTCAACATTGTGTTCCTTAGGCATGAGAGATAGAAAGGTTCAATTCAATTCCTTTAGCATCTTTTTTTTTTGAATAATTCATGAATGGCTAATAAAACATCTCTTTTAACCACATCCCAAAAAAATGGAAGAAGAAGCAAAGGAACCCATCGGACCAAGAGCTTTGTTTGGGCTCATGTTTTTCAACATAAATTCAATTTATTCAATGGAAGGAATCTTGATTAGCATATTATTATCCTCTTCTGTTACCAACCTAGGAATGACATCCAAAAAGTACATCTCTTTGCCATTATTAGAAGCATGTTGGGAAGAAAGGAGGTTGTTGTGGAATGAGATAACAGCTCTTTGGATTTCGTTAAGATTAGTCAAAGAGGAATCACCTTCCCTTTGATCCACGTGATCTTGTTAGAAAATATTATTTTAAAGGATTCAATATGGAAAAAATTAGTGTTCTTACCCCTTCATTTAGCCATTGAATCCTCAACTTCTTTTTCCAAAAAGGTTTCTTCCTTGTCAATATATTTTGATACTCAGATAAAAAAATTCTCTTTGATTTGATTTTCAGCTAAATTTTCCTCATTTTCTCCTTCCATGGATATTTGAAGAGAATATAATTATTATTCAAGTGAGCTTTTGGATTCAAAAATGTTGTTGAAACAATATTTATTCCATCCCTTCAGTTGAGTCTTAATAGTAGCAAGCTTTTTGGTAACTCTGAACATAGTTGTTCCTTAAATCTTAATGCCTCACCATTCCTTAAATAAGACTTTAATATTATCATGTTAGAGCCACATTTTTTCAAATCTAAAAGGGATTCTTCTTCTTTCATTATATTTTACCATAAATAGGATGGGGTTGTAGTCTAATCCTATTCTTGGAAGGGAAAATGACAAGCCTCTTGTTTAAGCCATCCCCAAGTAGTTAAAGCTCTATCTAACTTTAATTGAATCAACTTGATCCCCCATTCTTTGGTTCGACCAAGTATATTTTCCCCCTTTCAAATCAATGTCCATAAGGTTATCAGAGGTAATGAAATCTTGTAAGGCCTCCATGCTTTCATTTAATTCAGCATTGTCCCCCTTATTTTCACCTGGCATTAGAAGAGTGTTGTAATCCCCAATTACAATCCATTCTATCTCTCGAGACGATTCTATGAAAATTAGACAAGTCATTCCAGAAACATTTTATGTCCCATTTATGATTAGGAGCATAGATATTAGACAACACCCATAAGCTTTAGATTTGGTATCTTAGAACAAAATCACTATATGATTATCATTTCTTAAGAGCTTCATTCCTTTAAACCTTTCAGGATCCCACATGATGGAAAAACCACCCGAGGCTCCACAAGAACTAACAGCCACTAAAAATTCCTTACTCCACAAACTATTTTTAATCAACATGAACCGATCTTCACTTATTTTGGTCTCCTGAATAGAAAAGAGAATTTCCTTATGTTTTAATCTTAAGCCCTTTATTACTCTATATTTTGGGGATTGTTTAAATCATTGATGTTCCATGAGATAGAATTCATTTGGAAATTTATTCTTAGGTTTTATAAAATTCCTTAGATAAAGCTTATATTGAGTACTATCATTTATATCCTTCTAGTTTTTCTTTCTCCGAGAATCTTGCCTATTTGGCCTTCCCGATCCATTTTTCTTCTCCTAGGAGTTGGCAAGGATTTTGTTCAATTCACCTACCTTTCCAAGTGTGCATGTACCATTAGTTGAAATGTTTTCTTTTCCTATCTATAATTTTTATCCCTCAGATTTTACAGACACATGTTCAAATATATGTATTCCATCTCCCTTTAAAATTTCAACTTCTTCAAAACCCAGAAGGTTTTCAAAATATTGGAAATTAGTCCTAACTCTATTTCTACATCATTTACCTCCATATTTCCCTTTCTCAAAATGCTCAAATTGTTTTCCTTTTCTACCTCCTTATGTAGTAAGGGTTCCAATTTTTTCGGAACCTTCAATTTTTCTATCTGAATGTGGGCCTTGGCAGATTGAAAGTGTGGTTCTAATAGTGCCTTTTTTCTATTTTTCCTAGATATGACTTCAACAAATCCTTCAGCATCTATGGATAGTGAACTGTTAGATTACTTTTCTCCTTCCTTCATACTACTCTTAGGATGATTCGAAGGTTTTTCCATTCCCTGAATTTTCATTGATTGAAATCCCTTTGTTTGGGAAAATATTTTTGGTAGTCTTAGGGTTCAAGGCTTAGGATTCATCACCCTTACCTTTATCTATTTTTCTATTAGATTGGGGTACTTCTTTATAAACCATGGTGACTTTAAACTTGCATTTTCATTTGGTATGGTCCCAACCTTGGCATTTATCACACTTCTTTAGGCATTTTCAAATTTAATATTTTGTGTCCATTTTCCAAGCTTGGATTTAAGGACAATAGTTTTGGGTATTGATTTTCGAATGAAAGAATAGATACAAAATCTAACACAAACTATCATGGTGTTTTTCAAG
Source organism: Taxus wallichiana var. yunnanensis (assembly GCA_018340775.1). Taxonomy (NCBI): domain Eukaryota; kingdom Viridiplantae; phylum Streptophyta; class Pinopsida; order Cupressales; family Taxaceae; genus Taxus; species Taxus wallichiana. The sequence continues at coordinate 314,170,551 of CM031236.1, forward strand.
GTAGCATTATCCACTTTGAGACAAAGGTACCCAAGGTACCTTCCATCCCTTTCCATGGGTAAAATAGAGAGGCACACCTAAATGGGGAATTGGTTGATCTTTTCCTTTTCAAGGTTAAACAAGAAAGACCATTTCCTTATAAACAAGCCCATATGGCCCAAAACCATGGTCCTTCGTTCAAGACCCCGTGGGGATCTTCGATTTGATGAATTTAAATAGGAAGAATTCATTCAAGAGGGAAGAAAATTCTCGCTCCCATCTCGGTTTTCATCTCTAGTGAGACCACTCTTTGATTGAATCTATATTTGGGTGACCACCAACTAGTTTACCAATCAATTCATTCTCCATCTTACCAATAATTTTGTCCACAATGCTATCGGGATCTCAAGAAAAAAACTGAATCATCCATCTTGGGTTGAGGGATAACCCCTACTCTTTGATCATTTCCAAACTTCAAAATCCTTGACCACGTCAAGGAGCCTTGAGGGGGTATTTTTTCCAAGATTTGCAGGCAAGGAACCGTCTTTACCTTCCACCTGGAGAAGTTTGTCTCCCATCTCGCATCCATAGGTGGAATCGCCTCCCATAAGCTTCGCCTTGTGTTTCAATTGGGTCCATAGGCACATCATCATCATCATAATTTTTAGAAATATAATGTTACCCTAAATAGGAATAGGGTAGGAATTCATATGGATATGATGCTTACAAGTAGTAGGAGAAATATCAATATGCTCAAATGTGCATATGATTAAGTTGATTACTATGTCGAAAGGGTGCATTAGAAAAAATGTAAAAATCAAACATGAAACACTACATGTTAGTAGAGGTCCTTGGAATCACTCATCAAGACATGTCATAGGTTATAGACTAGGAGAAATACCAACTAATCCATCTATTAATCTTAAAATAGTTTGGTATGACTCAAAACAAATCCTAAAAACATATGGAAAATCTAAAGAAAGAAAGATATCAACAAGAAATATAAATATGTAATAATAAATATGATTTATTAAGTTGAATCAAAATATATATACTAAAATCGATGTAGGAACATCATTCCCTAGTTTGTATATAGGTTGATCACATCCATTTTGTCTTCCTAAGAATGTTGATAGGTTTTAGAAGTTTGCTAGAGTTGTCTAGGCATGTTGAGTTTGAATAGTTTGTTCATAAATTTAAATTAGGTCATTTACATCCAAAATGAAATTTGAATCATTAAAGGAAATTTTGGTATGAAATTGGTGTGTGATTTTCATCTTGGAGAATTTTAAGGATGTATAAGCTTGTAACAAGTCCTATTAAGGTATAATAATCTCACTTGGGTCATAGTTGTGACCTAGTACCTAGGTCATAGGGTTCTAGTCTAAAATTAGGACATTTAATGATTACGGGAAATTAAAATCATGTATCTTAAGAGGTTTCTTGAACCAATAATCAGTTGAGAAGGCTCGTCAAGAATATATACACCTCTATGTAATCTGTTTTAACCCATCATTTGAATGGTCTTTATATGAAAAAGGATCTCCAAGTAATTTAAAGAAGAACATTTGTATACACGTTATGGTATTTCATGATTTTGAGAATTATAATGGTTAAAGAGTCTATGCATGCATGTAAGTGATATTTTTCAATGATAAGAGGCTTTATATTATATGAATATATTGTAGTTGGAAATTTTTCCAAGTTTTGAGATTATATAAGCTTGCATTTATTGTTTAACCTTGTGATAGAAAATGAAGAGACCTCAAGATCAAGTTGCATGTATAGGAGAAGATTAAGGTTGGGAATAAATTGTGTGTTATGTATTTACCTTATTGTTTTAGGAGGATTCATTATTGTGTGTGTATGAATATTAATAGTGGATGCATTATATAACCTTTGACAGTAAGGCTTCAAACCATCTAAGAGAAAATTAGTAATTTTGTGCAATAACCTTGTATAAAGATTGAGGAATATGGTTAAGAAAGTATTTTGGTCAATTTACATAAGTCATTTCATGTTAACTGTGATTTGTAGGGGAGTAAGAATTTATCTTCTTTGTGCACTTTGTGATAAGGTGAATAAATCCATGTTCTTAAGGAGGCGAGTAGTGAGGAAAGAATTTTTATGTGGAGATTTGTGAGATTAGAGGATGTGGTAGAGTGAATAAAGTATTTGAAGCACAAATAAATTTTTTCACGATCAACATTATTTGTATTTTTAGTTGCATGTAGGAGTGCCTAAGGAAACAGGCACGAGTATTATCGGTTTGATCAATTGCTAAGATTTGTTTATATCTGAATTTAATAAGTATGTCAAGCCTAAGTTCCCAAGAATGAATGGATGAGGAGGTTATAGACCTAGGGAGAGAAGTGAATTTCCCTATTTTTTGTTAAGTGTATAGTAAAATTGGGATATATTGATCCTTAGGATGGGACAACAAGGAGACTAGTTAAAGAGAGGTTTGACGTGATTTCCAAGCCCTCCGGTAAAGTCACCATGTGAAAAACCTCAAAAAAACTTCTAGGTAAATCTATGAGTCCCTATATTTAATTCCAAAGTTTTTATAGCATTTCCTTTGGACCCAAGGTTTTTGGTAACCTTTCTCGGGTTTAGCTAGGGCTTGCATTTTTAAAGCTCAAATAAAGGAATTAAAGGCTAAAATTTTGTAGAAATATTTATGAAGGGATATTTAAAGAGATTCAAAAATAATTTTAATATTTAATTTGTTGGTTTTTAACATTAATATGGTATTCTAGATGAGGGCAATTAAACTCGAGTGTAAGGCATAATCTAGAAGGCCACTTTACAAAGGAAGTAGGTCCAAAGTTTAGAATCCCATCTTGAAAATTCTTAGCAGAAGGAAGTGCTTAATGGGTTCCCAAAAATATATAGAGAGTGTGGGAAACTTCATGCAAATAAATTTATGGAGGAATAGGGATTGTCCCATGCTAATAGGCCTAGAGTGAGCCTAGGAAGAGGAAATTGAGATAAATATAGAGTAATTAAAAGAATGGGGTTATAGAATTTGGCATAAATGATGAGTAGGGAAAAGGGTAAAAAATAATCTTACACATTTGGGGGTACTCCTATAATACTCCAACCATGGGAGTAGAAATTATATAGTCTTAAGGGCTCTTAGAAGACAATTTAGACAAGATTAGAAAAAGGAAATGAAAGTTGATCTTTTGAGTCAATTTTATATTGGATCTATGCATGTTTAGAGTGTGTGAATAGGATGAGTAAGGAATAAATCATTGAAGAAGATGAAAAACCAAAATTTCATGTTAAGCTAAGAGAAGCTAGAGAGAGGAAGAAGGGAAAGTTGTTGAGAAAGGTAAGCTGGAAGGTGAGATTCTATGAAAAGTGATCACCTTGGTTGATGAAATGAACTTACACACAAGGTAGGAGTGTGATGAAATATATCATGGTGTTTATATGAGTCACCTAAGGCGAATTCAACCAAAATTGCAAGTTTAAGCCATTTTTAGGCTTGTGATTGATCACCATTTTACAGAGAAATCATAAGTTATTGCTTGAAACCTTCTTGATTAGTTGTATGCACGATGAAATGTAATTTTCTTTGCATCAAAATATATAGTAGAATCAATATCAACCCTTTGTGTAATGTTATTACATTTTTTTATGCATTTCTAAATGATAATTAGCTTATGAATCCCCTATTATTCCAATTCCTATAAAAAGAGGATTGTCACATTCTCTACTTATACTATGGAAGCATTATATATCCTATAATTTATCTTCTCCATGTTATGCATATACGACGTATTGAAAAATATACAACAATATTCAAAATACATCTAAGTTAGTTTTTGACCCCTATACACTTATAACACTTTCCCAGGACATAAATAGTTGTCTCATACTGAGATAAAATGTGGTTATAAATTAAAAGTGCTTTATTATTATAATTTCTCATGTTCATAATTTTGATTGTGTTTTTCACTAAGATACTATGCTTACAGTTGACAAATTGGATGTTGTTTACTAGTTTTCATCCTCTCGGGAACCGCTTAACCATCCTTAAATGTTTTGAATTAAGTAGTCTTTCCAACAAATTTCCCTTTTGGGTTTCCAATCTATGGAAACTCACTCATAAATTTCCCTTCAAGGTTTTCAATATATGTTGAACTAATGATAGATATATATTCAAAACAAATGTAAATAACACTAGATTTTTCACTTACCACAAAATTATGTTGCATGTGAGCCTACATTTGTTGCTTTGGATGCTCAAAGTGGGGTTAGACAGGTGTTCTTAGAGTGGAAAATAGAGGTGGTAGTGTTTGCATGATCTTAATATTCCAAAACATGAGATGAGAGTGATGTATTTTTTTGTTGTTCTTCATGGTTTTCATAGTTAGTAGAAATATTTATAGATATGCTTTGTATAAATTCCAATCTTTGATAGATTTATTCAATATGCTAAAGTATATTTGAAATTGTACCAATGCTTGTATGACCTAAAAAAACTATGTACTTTTTTATTTTGTATAATTGGATCTCTAAGGGATATAGAATTATGTATTCCCTCAATCATCCCACCATATGATCCATAATGTGATGTTCTTGTACCCAAGTAAAATTATTATATTGTGCTCTCACTCTCAAAGTATATCAATGATATTATCTCAATCCTACAAGGATGATCGTAGTGCCTTATCTACCTCATGATCATATATCTCCATTATCATTTACACCTGCATTATTTTGTGAAGGTCAATGTTAGCATGATTTTCACTCATTGTAATATATAGTTGTGTATTCAAATCTAATAAATCAAATGTGATTTTCTTCACCTATGTTTTATCTTTTTGGATCAAGTTGATAAATTCTTGCAATATAAGAATTAAAAATTTTACTTCCTTTTTAGATTGAAATACACATGCCTTCACCTTTTTGGAGTATATTACTATTTTGAAAGTAGTTAGTTACATTTTTTTCTCATGACTTGGTCACCTATGGATTCCATGATAAGTATGAGAAAATTAGCTTCAATGTATGGAATAAGGCTATGTGGTGTCTTCTCTAGTCTTTACTTCTACTTAGCTAATTGGATTGTTGTTAAGCTAATATTTTCTTGTAACGTTTGGAATCCATCAATTTTTGTTTGTAATGGTAAATTATCATATCTACCTCAACTATACTATAAATTATTACAAGTTTTTAATTTGAATACATGTCTAAGCAATCTGAGCCACTATACTTCATATATGAAAGGAGGGGAGGAAAATATTACATTTTCTAGTTTCGAATTTGACTAAATTTCCCACTGAATGTTTGGGTACCCCATGCTATAGCTTATGTTATGGTAGGTTGATCTAATATAGATATTCCTACCTCCATGGTATTGTCCTTTTGTTTTTGTTTTCTTTGTATACTTACTGATTGTACTTGATGGGTAACTATAGGTTATGCACTATCTTATGGATGTGTAACTTGCATTTATTTTCTCTTTTGTTCTACCTCAATCCTTGAGTACATGATTTATCAAATCTTCAAAATATGATCATATTGTTATTAATAAACTTTGGCTTTAGTGATTCATTTCTCCTTTTTATATATTTTGTCTTGGTCCTATTTTTCTTTTCTTATTTGATCTTTTTGGTCCATTATCTTCTCTTCTACATATTTTTGTTTTCTTATTCTTCCTTCCTTATCTTTTCTTCGTCTTCCTTCTTATATTATTCTTTGAATTAATTGTATTTTTGTATTTTCTAAGGATTGACTTGAATAATTGTTTTCTTTTGTATCTATTCCTCTTATTCTTTACAATTTTCTCCTCATATTTCTATGTTTTTATCTATATCTTAGATTTCTTGTTGGATTTTTCTTCTTCTTATCCTTCTTCTTATTCTTATTCTTCTTCTTTGTCTTCTTCCTTATTGAGAGATTATATGGAATATTCCTCTTTTTTTCATTTTTCTTGTTCTTCTTTCTATGCATGCTCATTATTTTTAGCTCTTATACTTTCTTGTTCTTATCTTATTATTTTATGGCTTGTGGAGCTGGAATTTTTTCACTTGAATACCTTGTACACTAGGAATTGGGGCCTCTATTTTTACTTACTTTAAATGTGCACTAGTTTTCATAATCTCATTTTTATGATGACTTGATTTTACTAGTGGATATGGGGAGGATAAGGTGTACTCACAATTTATTTATTTATAGATATTTTAACTCTTTTAACTAGAGCTTAGAAATGGAGGTTTTTTGGATCCTTAACAACATCCTTAGACAAGATATTACAATTAATCCATCAAAAACCATGACCACATAGCCCACACGATGATGTAATATTTCTTCCACTACTATTTTTAGAGCCACCACCACCGTGAATGCCAATGTCGACAATGCAAAGTCTGCCACCACCGAGAATAGCCACAAACCACAATCACCGGTGATGCAACACCCGTCACCACCCCGAAGGATTGCTCCAAATGGGATTTGAACCTGGATGGATCTGGAAACAACCTTCCTTCTTAACCAATACACCCAAACCCCACTGGTGTGTAATCATAATTTATTGGACCATAGTATTAGGAATCTTGTTAAATTCACTCTGCTATGGGTCTTAAGATTTTATCTCTTTTGCACACAAACCTCTCTTTTTGTACAACCATATTTTCGCTTGGTGCACTTACTACTATTGAACTATGTATTTTCCTATTAAGGATGCTCTTATTATTGTACCAACTCCCCAAATTCATATATTCAAAACTTCTTCAAGTCATGCTTTTTGCACTAAACGCAATAGGATCATCTTTGACCTTCTTCATTTGTGCAATATGACCTGATATTTATTTTTTAATGCAATTGAGGTGGAATATATATAAATGTGGCTATGCTTTTATGTCCACTCCTACTTCTTTTAAACCCTTTACAATTTTAACTACCATTAGGGCTTGGGTTATGTTATTTATTTCTATCTTGATTATAAGGGTGTGTGACATGAGTGGTTCTTGGATCATTTCTTCATCTTTAAGCTTATGAGTCAATGATTTTTCTCTCTTATACATTTCCATGTATACCACTCCATGTCTTAAGGTAGGTATATTTTTTTCCCTTGTCTTCTAGTGCAATAGTACACTCTTTTGTTCTTCTAACCTATAATTTACAAAAATATAGATTCACTTGAACCAACTTAGAATTCTAGGTTCTTTTGCCACTTGGTCAGATATTTTGGGCTATGAAGTAATATTTTATTTTCCTTTTCTTACATATTTGTATTTTTACTTGGTACTTCCCCTTTTATTGTGGGTTGTTCCTCAAATGTTATTTTCACAACTATTGTGTTTTGTAGTCCTCCTATGATTGGTTATGCAAGCCATTTAGTACATAATGAATGAATATAAATGGGAATCATCTCATGTTATCTATTCAATTTATCTTGGCCTTATATATATATATATATCAATGAATAATGTAAAATTCTTCGGATGTTTAGCTTTATCACCTTACGGGTGAAGTATAATCTCATTCTATAATAATATCAGTTTTATAGCCATAGTATCTTATTTTTTCTATCATCATATGTTTTATACGGATTTTATAGAATGTACTACGCAAATACCTCATGCGAGGTAATATTCATCATCCACTTTAATGATACCCTTTTGGGATTTCCAATGAAAATCATAACAATATTAATAGCTATTGAAATAGAAATATTTTGCTAGAAGATTTAAAAATATTTTGCACTTGATGTTTACCTCATAGGATAAAAATTAAAGCTATTTAAAGTCATCATTTTGTTCCCATATCCACGTTACTATGTCCACTATGACAATTGATATTTTCTTTCTTCCTGGATGGCTTACTAAAATCTATTTAATACTATTTTAGTAAGGATTTTGATTAAGTGGTTCAAACTTTATCCTAAAGGGGTCCCCTTCCTTTGTGTATATACTCATATGTGATCATTATATTTTAGTTCAAATGTATAGTAGTTTTTCACACGAGCATAGATGTTCCCTTGTTAAGAAACCCAATGGCTTGATTTAATATGGTGGTATTGATGAGAATACATCTTGTGTGCTAAACCAAATTACACCATTTAAATGTAATGACTCAATATTATCAACATAAACTTCAATAATTCTCCCAATTATGGAAAATTTTCTAGTCTCTCATTGTTAGTTACTTGTAATGGGTATTTTACTACTAATTACCCTCATACTACCTCATCATTTAATGTGGGATTATGTACTCCCAATATTATTCAAACCTTTATTAGAGGTTTTGGTTTGGTGTATCACCCCATTTTGTCTATCAAATAATTTCACTAATGACCATATATTCCTTTTATACATAAATTAGGGTTAATAAATTAATTCCTTTCTCATCCATCATGACCTAAACTTTTGGAGAAATTTGGAGAGTGAAGGGATATATCATACTTAGTTTTATTGATTATCTCTTTATCTATATTTGGAAAACTAATTATGGAAAACTTAGAATTTTCAACTCAAGTTTTCCTTATGCTATAGCTTTATACTTCACACAATGTATTGGATTTTACCATTTTTCTCCTCTTTATATCTTTTGGTGCCATTGTGTGTCCATTTTACATATGTTTTTGGATTTATGTACCATATTACTATTACTTATCCATTGGGGATTTTATTTTGCATCCATTGAAGTTCCTCTTCATTTGACTTACTAAAAATCTACTTTATTTGAAGGTTCACCCATACAAAATATTTTTATTTGGTAATGTGTTGGTGCTTGAATTGATCTCACCCTTATTTGGTTAAGCTTTGTCATTGTTGCCTGCTATATTATTTTGATTTCCCTATTAAGGTGTGAGTCGACTCTATGGTTTTTTTGTGTATGATCTAGGCTTTCATCTTTTTCGGTCGAGGATCATGTTTGTATGTGCATTTTATCTCCCATCGCCCGTTGATATGTGGCAGCTTTAAATTAGATCCGGTATGGCGGGTCAAATTTGTAAAATTGTAATTTTCTATGGCATTCATGAATTAAAAATTTGGTCCCGTGACCCAACGAATATTTCTCGAATAGTCGCAACTATAAAGTAGCAAAAGTAGTTTTTCTTTCTGCCCCAAAGTTGTACACATGTCTCAAGCTGAGTGGATGGGGAAGTGGTGCATAATTGTATTTGTGCACTTTAAAGATAAAAGGTGTTAAAAGTGCAAAAGGGTCCCCAAGGCCCATAGAAGGACATGTGGCATTTTTTTATAAAGGAAGTGGGAAATAGGTTATCAGATATTTTTGATACTTTTGGTTTTAATTGGAAAAGGAGTAAAATTGCAAAAAAAGAGCCATGACCCGCTATCACTCAAATGTAACCACGTGTTAAGCTAGTATTGAAAACCAAAAGGTGGATGGGTGGGTCAAGTTTTCCAAAAGTGTGTAAAGTCTCTAAAGCTACAAAATTACAAAAGGTGCCCCCGAGCCCATGATAGCGAAAAGATTTATTCCATGTGGATGATTCATTTTTAAAATTATGAATGACGGATTGAATGGTCTCGATGTAGTGCATTTATTTCTGCCGCCATTAATGTTGCTACACAAATCAAGGACATTTTAAAGATTGTGAATGCTTTCGTCTTTATTTACCAATTGGCTTGATTTTTTTGTTGCCTTTGTGATTTACGTGAAGAATTATCGTGTCATTAGCTGTGGAGCTCAAATTGTGAACCTGAGGATTTAAGGAGTTGTTGATTTGGGTTTAAATTATTCAGGCACTTGTGGATTGACTGGTAAGAGCTTTGAAACTCATGTATTTCTCTTTTAGTGGTAAGGTTAGTTTAAAAGGAAAGTTAGGGTTTTTGAATAATGAATATTATGCCATCTTTGTTCTCGTTTTTGTCAGGAATCACAAGTGATCTAGATAAGATTATAGACACAAAATTAATGAGTGTTAATCTAGATGAATTCCTCAAAAGGTTGAAAATTCCCCATCAGAATGAATCCTTCAAAGTAATTCAAGAAATTTGTATTGCTCTAGCTAGTGCCATCCCGCCCTCTGTTCATTTCCCTGAATTAGTGTGGCATTGTGCTATAAACTATGATCCAAGAAAGAGGGAGGTGTTGGACATGAGTGGGGATGTAGTACTAACACTAACACCAGTGGCCATCAAAATAATGTTAAAATTTCCTATAGTCACAAACCCAATTACCATTGACATCAAGTTGGCTTTGAAGGATTATGAAACAAAGAAGAAGGACTATGTCAAGATGATAAATACAAACTGGCTTATCATGAAGAGAACAACAACTAGAATCCCTAAGAAGTTGGTTAGGGAAAAATTTGTAGAAGAGGTTGACGATTTCATTGGGTTTCTAAGTCAAATGAGAGGTTTAGAAACATCAAATGAAATCAAAGAATGGATGACTACATACATATGGATTATTTTGGAGAAAAATGGGATCATTTGTTATTCCACCTTTATTGCAGATGCACTCCATGATCAAATGGTCACTCTAGCAGCAAAAATTGAAATGGGAGATATTTTAGACCTTGAATTTTATATGATGACATATCTCATTTATAATTTTGTATGGAACAATCGTTTCCCAGGTTTGTCACCGCATGTAGATTTTAAGCAATGTCAAATGCATGAGATATTTCCCCAACTATAATTGATCAATTGGAGTGAGAATTTAAGGGTATTTAATGACAATTTCTTTACCCTAATCATTTGTCTTTTTAAGCCAGAGTGGGGACAATATAGGATGTTTGAACAAGCTAGACAAGTAATTTTGGAATATGGATGTTGCTTCATCTAGTATAAAAGGTTTACTTACATAAGAGTTAGTGGTTTTGAGGGAAAGCCATATAAATTACCTAGGTATGTAGATGATAAATTGATTTTATGGGAATTGGTAAGATAATTGACACTGTGCATAAAATAATTCTTTGGGAGGCATAAAACAAATATCAAATTTCCTATTCGAATTGGAAGGTATTCATGTCCTTCCATCATAAAGGCTAGATTGATTAAAGAGGAAATGCAGAAATTTTATATGGAGAAGTTTGAGGCCAGGCCTAATTATGACATTAGATGGGTGTTTAACAACATTGCAAATACCTTTGAGCATGAGCCCCATTTTGAGGATTACTGGATGAATTGTAGGGATGAGGAAGAAGTCAGGTTAAGGGATTTTTCCAGAATGACTCTATCACAGATAATAGACTACAAAATTGTGGTTATCCCAGAGGGGATTATGGATGATCCACACATAGTGAGAAGATTTTATATTGATCAGAAGGTGGGGGATCAACCTGTATCTCCTCTAGACTAGAATGTGGTAGAATCTGATGATCCTTATTTAATAATAATTGATGTAATGAGGAATATAAACTGGTTGACCCAAAAGAATATTGATCTTTCACTCTAGAATAAAAAAATCCTAAATAATTTCAGAAGTTTGGGAAACATGAGTGAGGATATTCAACCCCTGAGGGAGAACACAGATAGAATGGACCCATTGGGAGGAAAGGCCCCTCAATTTCCATCCAAAATACCTACTTTTGAATTCATTGATGAGTGGACATCAACCACTAGTGGAATTGGCACTTCTATGTCAGTTCTCACAAAAAAGACTAAAGATATCCTTTTAAAATCTATGGAGAATGCCCCCATTACTTTTGGATTACCAATTCAGGAAAATGGGAAAGGTTTGGCATCACATGTGGTTTGTCCAAGTGTTTTTCCAAAGTAGCATAGTGCTAAAAAGTTGATGAGTGGGGCCATTGCAAGTGGCCACATTCAGTCTAAGCCACATAAGGATGAAAGAAGGGCAGCACCAAATTTAAAAAGGTTTGAGAGGACACAAAAACACAACGTTATTCACCAGCTAGTCTTTGTAAGAGTAGGTTCTCATATGCCTACAAAGTTCAAGCACCGAGATGTGGTAATTGATCCCCCAGAGTCTAAAAGGAGTGATGTTGTCCAAAAACAACATGATGCATCACTGCCATGTTTGAAGCAATCAGATCATGTGATCCCATCTCTTTCTTTTATGTAAAAAACAATGGAATGCACTCATAATCTAGTTTCCCAAGGAATTACTACAGTTAATTCAGTAGATAATAAATTTGTTACCCTGTATCAAAATCTCGATACTTTGCTTACCAAGGATATAAATGTGCCTCTAGTCAAAACAATGCATGAATTTGCAAAGTGCCAAACTGATGTAATTGATGTTGATGTTGGTAAAGGATTTTCCATGTTGGATGCACTTAATTTATATGTAAATGAACCAATAATGACACCGTTAAATGATTTCCTTGGGACAAATGACTTCGGAATTGGGTAAACCAGAGTTGTTTGTTGAAAAGGACACTAATGCTGAGTTATTAATGGAAGAGGCTATATCTATTTCTGCTAAGGTGACCAAAACTGATAACCTTCCTCAAGAGGGAAAATCTATTTTTGAAGAGAGATTGAAAATAGCACAAGATGCAATTGTTGATGTAGAAATCATCACTGGTAAGAATTTACAGCCCTTAGTGGGAAATGTAGAGTTGTTTCCAGAGGAACAACCTACCATGGCATTACAAGATACATCATTAGAGCATGAAAAGGGTAAGGTTGCAACTCAACAAACTTTGGGAGAGAAGGATCCCACAACCCAAATTTTGGTGCAAGAAAGTGTTATAGAAGAAATTAATTCCACTATGGCTTCAACTGAAGAAGAAAGGAAGGAGTCTCCCTAGATGTTGATACAATTCAAGGAAAAATGATCAATTTGACACTCTAGACCATGAAAAAGAGCATCCAAAAGAATCAGTAGCATAGGGTGAGATTGGCGTGGGGACCATTGAAATAAGTTATCAGAACAGACACAATCATTGGTGTAAAATGAATAGAAAATATCCAAGAAAATGGTAGTTGTTCTTGAGAAACTCCAACAAGAATCACAAGAAATAAGAGCTATAACGAGCTTAGAAAAGGGATGGATCAGTGAGTTGATTTCAAATGAAGAAAAGATTTTCTCCTATACAAGTTGTAGACCACGCTCTATCTTTTCCAAAGGTAGTAAGAGCCTCAAAAAGGTCCAGGACCATCACAAAAACCCACACTGATTCATCTAGAGCAAGAGCCTTAGAAATAGCAACCCCTTTTGAGGTTACAACAAGAAAAGACATAACAGCCGATGATTATAACATTCAAATTATTCCTTTGGGAAAACCCTCAAGGGAACAATTGAAGCAAGGGGTATCTGAGGCAGTGAGTGATCTTTTGCAAAAGGTTTATGAAGATGGAATGACAAAAAGGCAACTAAAGGAGCAAGTTAAGGCCTTGATTTCTTATTTACAATAGTTGAGGAAAACTAGTCAAACACAAGCAAGTGCTTATATAAACACCCCTGAAGGAATGAATAAGGTAAAAAACGATGTCAAGAAGGTTCAATTTTTAGACACATGGATTGATAACTTGACCAAGAGGGTAAAAGAAGCAATTATGGAATCCATATCGAAGTATGAAGATCTCAAAACTAGAATTAATGAAATTGATGAAATAATTAAACAATGCGACAGTGAGAATTAATGAAATTGATGAAATACATAATCCGGAAGGCTAAGAATATTGGATTGATCCCGATCAACCTTGTAATAAGTTCTAATTAGACTTACCAAGTATGTTAAGGGCCCTCTGGTGTCACCCACACATTATATCTCAAACAGATCCCTAACAAAAGCTTCATCAGGACCGCTTAAATCAAAAATCTTATTTAAGTCCTCTAAATAAATCTCCTTCAGTGTGATCTATGAGCACCTTCTCCATTCTCTTTGAAATTCCTTATACTCAAAATAAGAAGGGAAAGGCATGATGATAATGAAATTGAGCCAAATTTTATAATGAGAAGGAGACATATGTTTTGATTTGATGCAATATTTCCCATGAAATGAAGGAGATTTTGTTTAGTTCGCACAAAGGAGAATTTAAGATTTGGAAAAAGTTAGGAATGAGCAGAGATGGTAAATCAAGGTGATTCGACAGAAACTATGTGTGGCAATTAAGCCAATGAGACATGAAGCAAAGGGTGTGGTGCCCAAGGTAGATTATTGAAAAGTGAGTATGGATATATGTCATTTCAATATTATCTAGAGGTGTTCAAAGATTGTTCAAAATGATTATCTAATCAATACTAAGAAAGAATGATTAAAATAAACCACCAGAAAATATTACCTGATATCCTAGTCGAGCACTAGTGAAGTTGATTGAAAATACTAGTGATTTGTACACCTGGCAACTTCAAGAAAGACCTTTCTAAATACCATGTTCTAGAACCATTTTAAAAGGAGAATATTCTTGGGAATATTATGACTTTTGGGGAAAGAACTTTGAAGGTTAACAAGAAAAGGAGATGATATAAAAGGAAAGAGAATAATCACAAAAGAGGGGAGGTTAATTTTTCTAAAATTTATTTAGAGAAAAGAGGAGAGAAAGTTGAGAAAAGCCATTTTCCGAAGGAACTTATTTGAGAAACTAGTTATTTCTTATGTATCTTTCAAATTGATCATGTCAAGATGGTTGCAAATGTACAGCCATGACAAACTTTGAGATTGTAAAAACTTTCCCTTTTTGATCAATTTGAAAAACCTTAAGTAATTTGTGTTTTTCATGAACCATGTTGTGTCTACTGTCATTTTGAGATATCTTCAAATAGTTATCTATGTTCTGTTGCAATCTTACATTAGGAATCCCTCTAAAATCACACAAGATCTCATCCTCATGATAGTATTGTGGCATTTACAATTACATTATGAAGAGATATTTCATTTCATGATGTAATAAGTGATTTAAATTCACTTTACTTTCATTTCAGTGATATAGATTGTTTTTCATTTTATGAGTGTATCATAAGAATTATATATTAAGGACTTATATGGTTTAATTAAGTCTTTAACATGAGTTCTTATATTAAATCCTTGAAGAATGTGTGAATCCGTGTGTCTTTGAGATTTCATAGATGAAAAATTTTCTAGTTGAAGGTTTATCCCGACTACTTAAAGTGATCTATTATTTTACTTTGTGCATCTCACAACATTTTTTAAAGCTCTCAATTATTCAAGATAATAAAATTTATCATGCTTAACTTCCCAACCATAAATTTCATATTTAGTGATATATCATACATGAACCATTTCTGATTACACTGTATATCCACAAATGCTAAAGAAGATCATTAAATGTTTCCCTCCTTTACTAAACTATGCAAGTGCAATCAATTTTTATCGTTGTCTTTAGTGACCTAGGCCTTGTCTAGAGAACATCTTCATTTTCTAAAGTGACAACTCGTAAGAGTTAGGTTATGTTGTATTGGCCATGTTTTCTCAAGGTCTCCTTCAAAATATTGCAAAGGAAGAGTCAAATATTGTTAATCGTTGATAATTTCCACTAATACAGGTCACAAAGTGGGTCCTCTCACCCTGGTTGAAGGCACAACCTAAAGTAGTAAGGGTAGGTCAAACTCTTAGCATGGTGATACCCAGTCCTTTCCAAACCAGAGTGATAAAGAGTCATCTAGAATCCATCCCCAGCTACAAAATGACTCCTATTATGATTTTTTTGTCTCTAAGCATCCTGATCAAATTGTGATGTTGCTCGGTTTCAAAGGAAGGATCAATTTGGGTACCAACATAACGTATCACCTTTTTGAATTATTATTTTTATTTTTCCTCTTTATTTTTCTTACCTTCTATGAAATGTTCCCAAACTTATTTTATTTTTTCGTATCCTTAGAATTTCTTCCCCATCTTCACACAATGATCCATTTTATTACACCTTTTTACTTGATTGATCCCTATCCCTAATCCTACACACACTTAACCACATGACCTTATAAATCTTAAAAACTTTAACTTCTAACTTATTTTTTGTAATCATGCATTATATACATCAAGCCTACTACCATTTATTATTAGTTATATGGTGTATGCCATGTGGTACATCCAATATAATACATAATTTTCATGGCTAGATTCTAAACATGATTTTATATACTAGCACAAATTACTCTGTTATGACTTGCTCAATGTGAAAATTCCTATCATGCTATGCTTTTTAACTTTTCTTATATGATTCTTGGCTCCCCTACAAATTCATATTATTTTCCTCCATTTTTTCCAATCCAATAACCTGTTTTCTATATATTCTATCTCTTAACCTTCTTATTATAGAAATGCAAAAACTTGATATAATTTATTTCATTAGCATAAACAATTATGTTCCATATAATAGCTAAAATGAAGCATTTAATGTAATGCATTTATAGTTTTTTCTATAGGCCCATATTATTACTAGTATTATACCCTCTTAATTTTCTCTATGCTAATTGCATTATTTTTTAGCATCCTTTCTAAATATTTATTTTTGTCTTGTTCTGTCCATTTACTTGCGCAGTGATAAGATGTAATTTGATGGTGCACAATCAAAAATTGTTCTCCTAGGTCCTTGATTATATTATTGATGAAATGAATTCCTCTTTCACTTAGGTATTTATATGGGAATACAAATATTTTTAATGATTTTTCAAATAAAAATTTATCAATATACCTTTCTACACAATTTGTAGATGCAATGGATTCTACTCATTTAGTGAAATAATATGTTGTAGTAATTATATATCTTCTTTTGGCAGCATAACAACAACGAACTAGACATTTTGTAAACATGGGGATGCTTGTGTGATTTTCCAAAAGGGAAGCTAAGGGAAAGATACATCGTGATGACTCAATATTGATAATCCAACAAGGTTTGGAGGCGTAAATGTCAAAGGATTGATCAAAATTTTAGCAACATAAAGGATACAAAGGAAATATTTCCTATGTTTGATTCATGCAAAATTTTCTTGATAGGAAATGTTTTTTCCAAGGTTTGAAAGATGTGTTAAAAATTATCATGAACTTAGGAAAAAACAAGAATATCAAGAGGATCAAAGACCCAAAGGATTGTCCTAGAAATGAGTTTATAAGGTTGATAAACACAAGGAATAATAATGCAAGTTTACAACACAAAGCCAAATTAATGACCAAAGAATAATGAATGATAAAGAATCAATGGATCAAAGTGATTGTCCTAAATGGGTAAGTCAATATGACGAATGAGACACAATCACACAAAGTTGTTTGTTTTAAACCAATCAATCATCGAATTACTTCCTAAGTCTATTTCAAAATGATAGTTGGTGTTTCAAGATGATTAAAAAAATGTCACCACTTATGTCAAGTTCAAAGAAATTAACAAGGCATAAGTAATAACAAGAACTTAATATGATCCCCAAACAAAGTATACTAAAAGCATGCCCAAATTTAATCAAGACCTATATTCAAATAAGTGTCAGTTACGATTGTGAGGGACACAACAATGTAACCAAGATGTGTTAACCAAACTATACGATAAAGTAACATATTTATATCAAGATGATATTGATATAACACACACAAGTGGTAACACTAACCCTTTTCAAAATCGAGGTAATAATTGGAATCAGACAAAATCTAGAATATACTTAGAAATTGTTAAAGTGTATATATCGTAACATAACAATATAGATATTTAGGTCAAGTTTTCAAGAAACAAGACATAAATACCAAAATTGTAGCAACACGATATAAACAAGATAACCATTCAAAGGAGAATAAAAGTGATGAACTAATCCAAGCTACGATGATGATCTTGAATTGGGTATCAAGATCAAAAACACTACCAATGATATGAAAATGTCTCCACACACTTTAGACGTTTAACAACTCAACCGTAAACATGGATGAGCATAAACAGACACAAAAGTGGTGAATACAATCAATTAGAAACACAAGGGTAATCACTCTTCTTCTAATCAACAAAGTGTCAAAAGAAAGTGAAGGAAGTAGATCATATGTTGTTGAAAAATATCGACCTCACTTCAGCAGAGTTTCACCTCACCTTAGGGCAAGTGAAAAACTAAGAAAAAGTAACGCTTCACATGTTTCGTGATGAATGATAGCTCTCAACTCAAATTTGTTTTGATATGGTCCAAGTTGGATCCTAGTCAAAGATAGCTTCCTAGGTGGTTCACTCAACTAGGTGTCACAATTTATCTAAGAGCAAGCTTGATTTACCAAGAAAATTCACACTGACTAATTCTTGGAGTATCTTAGCTTTACTTTACCCCCTTTAAGCACAGTGGGCAATAAATGCATCCATCATGTACTCTCACTGGGGTCACAATACGGATAACTTTGATGTTAAATCTCATAAATGGTAATACTAATCAAGTAGGTGTGTGGAGCACTTCCTGTTTCATCCACAAGGTTCCCTCTTACATGGACTACTTTGGGGTTCCTAGGACCACCCCCATTATTATAGATTAAGGCTTATGCCAAAGGGGTTATGTCCTAGTTTTAAGTAGATGGGGCGTACCCTTATCCAAACCTGCAAATCAAGTGTTTTGAATGTGGTGTTTTTTTATCTTTTAGAATTAATGTGGTTTAATCATTCATCATTTGGCAATCTATGCAACACACGTTTAGTTAAAAAAAATTTGAACTCCTTTCTTCGACAAGTGTTTTTAGGTCTTGCACTCAAGCGTTAGTAGTTCTCCGAGAAAATCACATTTTTAAAAGAGGATTAAGATTTGCTTTTGATTCTCAATATCATCCAAGGATACAAGAGAAGATCATACATAACAAATAATCTGAATAAAAAGTAAAACAAAACTTTGCAATTAATGAACCATATAAAAAGCTTGATAAATGTCCATTCCTTAGACCAAAAATGAAAGATGCAGTTTCAAATTTACCAAATGTTATAAAATGAATACTAAAGTTACTTTTGATTCTAAAGATCACCCTAAGGTACAAGAAAATAGCATACACAAATGTTATCCCAACTATATAGAAATGGAAAACTTAAAATTAAAGGACCATTGAAAAATGCTTTGTAAAAGGTTCATTCCCTTAAGCAAAATGAATAATCAAATTTCCAAGTTTAATCCCAATGTTAAAAAGATAGAGATCAAAGTTTTTTTAGATTCTCAATATCACCAAAATGTGCAAGAGAATATCATACACATGCTTTGGTCTAAATCAAGTAAAGAATGGAAATACAACATTCATCAAAACATTAGACATGTAACAAAATGACTAGTTCTAAAATAAAAGGAAAACCTCGCAATTTCTATAAGTATAAATCTCAAATTTATGTTTTCATTGCATTTAACTTCGATACCTTTCCAATACAAAAACATGGAGTCATTTTGAGTTCGAGATTAATATTTATGGCCTTCGGAAGATAGGTTACGCATATGCTCTTATGCTCACGAGTATGCACTTGACATGCACTCAAAAAATGTCCCTTAATCGTAGAAATGGTAAAAATTTCCCAACCAAGATTCAATTTTGACAATAACTCATCACATTAATATATGAATAGAAGACTCAATTCTATCAAACATTAACATACATGCTCAAAAATTTAAGATTTTCAAGAAATTGGCAAAACTAACATGTAGAATGAAGAAAAAGTAAGCTCTAAAAATGAAAACATGATGAAATCTTGAAATTTTCTCACCAAGATTCAATTTTGACAGAAACCCACCACATTAATATGTAAATAGAAGACTCAACACTATCAAAAACTAACCTACATGCTCAAGAATTTAATATTTTCAAGAAATTGACAAAACTAGCATGTAGAATGTTGAAAAAGTAAGATCCTAGTAATTCCAATTTTTGACAAAGACTCCACCTCCTTTATACCTACAAGGAATAATCAACACATTCAAACTCAAAAAAACAAGTTAATAAAAACAAG
Source organism: Taxus wallichiana var. yunnanensis (assembly GCA_018340775.1). Lineage (NCBI taxonomy): Eukaryota > Viridiplantae > Streptophyta > Pinopsida > Cupressales > Taxaceae > Taxus > Taxus wallichiana. The sequence goes on from CM031236.1 coordinate 314,190,326, forward strand.
TTATGTTAATATATGCAAAAAGAGGGTTAGTAACCAAAATTGAAACTAAACTACAAAAACTTGAAATTAAGCACAAAGGATAATGGAGTAATTCCCACCGGCATGTAAAATGTATGCATGAATTAATTATCTATGTAATTATAATTGAAACTCACACCTAGTAGCTTCAATAAAATTCTAAACTAAAGATATGCATCATCATGCTAAGAGCTTAAGAAAAGCTAACCTATCAACATTTAAACATGAAATGAACATTTCAAGCTAATATGCTAAACAAATTAACTTATATCTCTTATTGAATGATAAACTAGATGATATTGAACCTATGCAGATATCTAGAAATCAAAGATTTGATTATGTGCTTGAAATCCCAAGGTTTCTAAGAATGGAGTCTTGTCAAATCATGGCTACAAGACCACTTGACATATCTCCATATGACTTCAAAACTTGGGTGGATGAAAGCAAGAAATTGAGAAGGCTAGCTATTCTAATGGAAGAATTCTCCAAGATGATAAAATGGCTATAGTGAATGCTCTATTCTCATTTAGGTTTAAGAAGAAAGGTAGGAGGAGGGCTCCTTATATAGCCCAATGGATAGAAGAATCTCTACATCCCTTTTCATGTGGGATAATAGAGAAGTTGGGTTAGTCGTGGATAAGGGAGGTTTATAAATGGTTGAGACAAACTTAGGAGAGATTAGTTTTTCCTTTTAGTGACCGATGGGGTTTGATGGGATTTATTAATTAACCCAAGTCATTAATTAATAGGTGTGCAAAATTATAGAAGCTTTTAGAGGAATAATTAGCATGATTTAGACTATGGGAGGGATTTAATCAAATAAATGATCATTTATTGATTTAATGGAAGAGGAATATAATTAATTAATAATAATTAATTTGTCTAGATAGAAAGGGGGTTAATTAACGGAAGATCGTTAATTGGTGTATTTGTTTAATGGAAGAGTTAATTAATTAATATAATGTAACTTATTAACGGTGATAGAAGATAAAATGAGAATTTATTGATGATATGTCTTCAATTTGTGAGAAAGGATATAATTAGCGCAATTTAAGTATTTAAATTGCTTGGGCTAAATTATAGGTGTCTACAAAAATTTCTTCCAAATTTAAACTAGGTTATCCAAGAAATGAAGACCTTACATCAAAGGACTGATGATGTCAAAAGGAGGACCCTTATTTTCCTAACAGATCAAAGAGTTTACATCTATCAACAAAATATCGTTGTACTTGGTGAGTATGGGCTTAGTGGAATTATTGAAGATTTTCTCCCATCCTTTAGGAAGAAAACATGCACCACACAAGGAATTCCACAAATTTACTTCAAGATGCTCCTCACTACTCAAGCAAGAGATGAACTAAGTTCTTACACCAACAAGACTAGGACTTTTAATTCCCAATTGGCAACAAAACTAAAGATATTTTGAGAAGGAAACTCCCATTACAAGTTACTCCTAACTAGGTCATCCCGGCTAGTTCTTCATTACCCAAATTCTATGCCTCTAAGGGACATATTAAGAGGGCAATTGTTGGTCAATCTTTTAGTAGGGGTGGTGAACAAGAAAATTTGAGGACTAATCTCCGAGGAGGAGTAGTCCAAGGGGGTTATGGTGAGGAGGAAGATGATTTATATAAAATCCATCTCATAAGGTGTAAGATACCAAGTGTTTGAGTTATATTGCACATGGAGTTGTCATTTAGGTTAGTACTAAAAGGGCCTCGTAAGACGAAACATTAGTTCAGAGACTAGAGTACCTCTTCCAAGCCCCGTGCTATGGGTTCCTTCACCTCGGAAGATATATTGATGTCAAGGAAAAGAGTGGTCATGGCCCAAATGGCCAAACCTAATGTTTAGGAAAAATACTTTCATGAATTGAAATTCAATTGGTTCCAAAATTAGAAGGTGATAAAAGGGGAGAGCAAAGAAAAGTTCAACCTTGAACATGAGGGGATATTTTTGATTTGTTGAATACATTAGTAATGGACCAAGGGGTAATGTTGTTGTGAATACAAGTCACGAGGAAAATAGGGTTGAAAATAGAATTCCTCCACTCCAAGTGAAGAGCCTATGGGTTAGAAGGAGGAAAGCACAAAGGAAGTTTTGGTGCATCCTGCAAGAGAGAAAAGTGTGGAGAACCTATAAGAAAGTATTGGGAAACTCCAATATGTTGAAGAACCCATCTACTCGCATTGGCAAGTATGGAGGGTGTTTACATGACAAGATAAATAAAATAAAATGAATCATATATACAAACCCTTTATATAACTACAAATCCCTTGGCCTCTAATGAGCATGTGAAAGTATCTCTTCAACTTATTGATACAAGTAAATAGTCTTCCCCACCCCTTGTAAATGAAGAAACTAGGGTCATCAAGACCATTGAAATAGTTCTTAAACAAAAACAAAGGATGATGTAAAATCTCATAGCACAACATCACACCCTAAAATTGAGGGAGAAACAAGTGGAAAAATATTTACTAAGGATGAAGTAATGATTGTTGATACTTATGTGGTTCCCCATTCTTATCAGTAAATGATTGTGGCACCAATAAGGAAACCAATTCCTAGTGAAGATATACTCCTTGGGTGATGGTTAAGATAGGCTCTTCCAAAGTAGAAAAATTTGAAGGTATAGGTAAATAAGGATGAATTGATAAGTATTACATCTTTGATCTCATCAAGGCCACCCAAGAAGGAAAAAACCATGTCTAGGAAATTGGTGGGAAACTAAGGAAGAAGATACTTTAAGGTGGCCACTCCATAAAATGAGGTTTTTAAGGAAGGTGAAACCTTATCTAAATTTCAAGTTACCTGGATCCCCTTGGGTAAGCAGTTCACTGAGGTACTAAAACATGATATTAAAGTTGTATTTTAGGATGGTGTCTAAAATATTGATAATGAAAAGGAAACAATAGAGAACTTGGAGGATAATGTTTAGGCCATACTGTATTGCTAGAAAATTTATCCAACTACCTCCAACCACACAAGAAATTACTCCCGAGGTCACAAACAATGCTATGAATAGTTCCAAAGACTTTAATGTAAGGAATGATACCACCAAGGAATGATAAAGAAAATTTCTTGAGAAAGGTATCTAATTCTCGACAAGGTTAATTACATGGTACAATCAGTTCTTGAACATCTAGATGATGGTGTTGCATTAATAGAAAAATACCAAGTTGAGGTAGATAATAGGGATGACATGTTGCGAAAAATTTAAACTATAAATTCTATCAATGAGGAAGAATTGGATAAATAAGGAATAGTGCATCCGGATTACAAGGGAAAACATTTATTATGCAAGGTGTTATTAAGATGAGAATTGAAAATTTGGGGTTGTCTAGGAAATATTCAGACTATGAGCAAGAAATATGGAAAATATGTGTATGATATAAGTATAAAATAGAAAAGATACTTCTTCTTAGAGGAGGTTACAGCTCATAGACTGCAAATGTAGAGAAATTGATTGAAATACTCAAGACGCATGTTGCAGGTAAATATGAGACTCAAAAAATGTTCAATTATTCTTCCCTCTAATGGTTTGTGTATTTAGAGGGATACATTAATAAATTAGAGAAAAAAATAAGGAGAGGGGTATATCATCAAAATACATCATCCTCCTATCCAAATAGGAGATAATCTTCTAATTTCCCAAGGGGCCTAATGAGGATTTTATTTTAAATATGTTTAAAAGATATGATGCATTCAAGGATAAGACAAAAGTTCAGTAATAGATAAAGACCATTGAGCTCGACTCGCCATAGGATCATACTTTACTCCCTTTTCTTTATTCTTCTATGACTTGATATTTTTCCAAAAGGTGAAGAAGATGAAGAATCCATTTGAATGATTTAGGAAGATAACAAATTCCTTGTAATAATGAATGGATGAGGGCTGACATGGAAGTAGAAGAAAAATTTCTTGATTAATAGAAAGGATATCCTATGCATCTATACACTATCAATCAAGGAACAAAATAAATCCAACCTAACACATCAAAGCAAGATCCAATTTTGGAAGGTTCATCATTTTTTGCTTCACATTTTGGATCTTCTATGTATTTTGGGGGAATGGTTGTATATTCCTATAAATGAAGCATTGTATAAGGATGTTACAAATATATTGTGTAACATTATTAATATATTGTAATATTATTAATAATGAGTTTATATAAACTCATATTAATAATATAGTTAGTATTTGGGTGAGTTGTGAGAACAACTCACGTAGCTATTTTGGTGTGTGAGAGAATAAAGGCTTGTTAGAGTGATTCTAGAGATAAGAGAGAGATATGAGGAAGACTAAGTGATAAGACTTGACTCCTAGATTATAGGATCAAGCATTTGTATAAGAAGCTATCTCTAGATGAATACAACATCCCGGATGAATTTTATATTTTGTGTTTTATATGATATTATTATGTTAGATTATTTGTAATAATATGGACCAAATTTATTATTTGGTATCAAAGCACCAGGGTTCTTGTGACCAAAAATGAGAGTCAAGAATTCCATATGTATTTTGAAGGATCCAAGTCTTTGTTACTACATGCATGACTGGGAGGTTATCTTTACATGTAAGCTCATGTTCTATTCTCGTACTTCTGCGCTTGGCTAAAAAAATTGCATTGATCATTGTGTAATTGAGTTTTTTGAAGTGTGGACTCATGCATTTCCATTCATCCATGTTTTCTATTCTAGACTTCACCCATGTACGCCTGAATTTACACATGGATGTGCCCAAATCTGTGATGCAAGGTCCTTGAAAAATTATCCAATCATGGAAAGTGAGTTCCCTAAGCGGTGAAGCTATTTGTATGCATGAACGAAAAATCATGAGTTACAACTGCACTTATCCATTTTTTTCATTTTTGATTTAGTGGAAAAAAACACAAGAATAGAAAAAAAAATCCATTTTTGGAAAGGGGTCCAGAAAGATGTTGGATTTAAAATTTGTAGTTGCCATAAATTTCTATTGGTAACTCAGATTAAGATGATTTTTTTTTTAAATGTGTGTTTTTTCGAGCTCTTTGCATTGATCATATGCTTTTATTGTCAATCGAAAATAAAATTTCATAAAATTTACTTTCATTTTTTTAGTTTATTGTAAGGGTGCATTTTCGACTGAGTTTGACACCCATAATGGAAAAATTAAGTCATATTGAAAATTTTGAAGGTAAATATTTCCATACCTGGCAAGTTTGAACCCAATTATTGTTAATTAACAAAGAATTATGGGAAATTACCGATGGTAAAATACCAAAACCAATTGATGCAGATGAAGCCACCAAATGGGAAAGCAAGGATCGAAAAGCTACAAAAATTATTGGCCTAGGATTATTTGATGCTTACTTGCATCATATAGACTTATCAAAATTATCAAATGTCATATTGACTACATTGAACAATATTTTTGGATCCCAAACAGGAAGCACAACAGTATCTCTCAAACAGAAATTGTTTGGACTCAAGATGGAGGAAAGTGACAACATGGTGCAGCACATAAGTAAGTTTCGCTCCATTTTAAATCAATTAGCAGGGATAAAAGTAGATGTGCCTGATGATGATGCAAAATTTTATTACTAAATAACATGCCTGCCAATTATTCCAACATGGTTTTTACACTAAGAAAAATAAATCCTAGCCTAGAAGATCTAATTTCTTCATTGATAGATGAAGAAAATAAGAATATTGATCCAGAAGAAAGTGTGTTGTATAGAAAAATAAATATGACAAATCATTTGTTAAAAAAAGATTTAAATATTCTTCTAGGCAAGGAGCAACTTCCAAGGATTCAAAGAAGCAATTTATCTACTACTATTGTAAACAACTTAGTCATATGGTTGTAAACTGTAAATTGAGAGCTCAAGACCTACATGATGGGAAACTACAAGAGAATTCCATGGTTTCTCATGAAGAAAAATATTATGATAAGGAAGAACCAAATAAATGATGATAGTGGTTATAATCCCGAATATTTTCTTTACTAAGTATTATCTACATGGAGGATGGAGGCAACAAAGGAAGGAGGTCAATATGTGACCTCTCATCAGCCGCAATGCATGGGAAGTGACGAGGCTACATAATGTTGTTGTGGCATTTTATTTCAGATTTGTGTTACTTTACGCAAATAAGAGCATATGAAACATGCCTGTTCAACTATTGTAATAAGTGAGCTCTTACGTGAGTGATATTTCCTACATTTTCTCTTGATGTCAGAGCATTGCAGAAGATCAGAAACACCAATGTAAGTTAGTTTGTGGATCTTGAAAAGGTTTTTGGGAGATCCAGAAAACCACTTGAGGTAGATAGATGATGGGTTCCTGTCACATCAAGGTTTCTGGTAAACATGTTTAAAACCATGGAAGGAGAGAGCCTTTCTTTTATTTAAGGTCATGAGCCAAGTTGGGCATGCCACATGGGTGAGCATACCGCATAATGTTTCTTTAAGATAAGTGTGTGAATGATTTTTTACTATGTCAACATTAGAGGAGTGTATATTGGGAATTAATAATGTTAAAAATAGGGGAGTGAATGTTATAAATATATTATGTAACATTATTAATATATTGTAATATTATTAATAATGATTTTATATAAACTCATATTAATAATATAGTTAGTATTTGGGTGAGTTGTGAGAACAACTCACGTAGCTATTTTGGTGTGTGAGAGAATAAAGGCTTGTTAGAGTGATTCTAATGATAAGAGAGATATATGAGGAAGACTAAGCTATAAGACTTTACTCCTAGATTATAGGATTAAGCATTTGTATAAGTTATCTCTAGATGAATACAACATCCCGGATGAATTTTATGTTATGTGTTTTATATGATATTATTTTGTTAGATTATTTGTAATAATCTGGACCAAATTTATTAAAGGATGGGGCCAATCCTAATTCTAGGGGTTGATGATTTTTATGTCTCCTTGTAAATTGCTCCACGTTCTTCATTTTCAAAAAAACTATAGAATTTCTATTCTCCAAAGTTGTGAATACCAAGGTGGTTGTAGTGTACATCCATTAGAAGGAATTAAGGGCATCATGTATATGTCCCCTTTATTAAAATTTATAGGAATAGAAATTTTTATTTATTTATCCTTGTGTTTCATTATGTACATGAATATATGATCAAAGGAATATGGTTTTTACTACAACCTTTTTTTTATTGCATCTATGGAGTACACATATCAAATTTCTTGTTATTGTATTTCTTTGGTTACTATATAAATGTTGTTTTTTAGTACATAATTTGTACATCGATTTACATAGCATACATGTGGTTTGAAAAATTGCATTACTATTTCTGTCATGAATGCATATGCCTCAATTTTTGAATACTAGTGTTACAAACATCTTTAAGATCCTTTTACTTGTTTCATCTTTTTCTTTGGTAAATTTTCATGTTCTCGATTTTATGGTGTTTCTCCAGCTTTGTGTTATCATGTCAACAACACCGGAGTGCCACCGCTTCTGGGGATCTAGTGGTATCATTTCATTGTGAGAGTGTTGCCACAATTTCTAAATGAATACTTATTTATGATCTATCACTTGTTCAACATGAAATATCATTTTATGTGGTCTCACAAGCTAGTGGTATTTTTGTAAACATAAGTGGATATTTACTTGTTCATTGGTGTGTGTACAATATTTTTACATTTTTATAAAAATTGCTTTAGGTTTTGTAAAGGTTTATGAATTTTTATCTCTCAACTACTTGTGAAGTGGTTTTTTGGTACCTATTTTCAGAGTTAATCTTGTATATCTAGAGTGCAAGGCTCTAGTGGTAACTCCTCATGTTAAATATGGGTTAGACCAAAGTGGTATCTAGTTTAGTTTTACTTGCTTAATTAAATTCCCAATTTGGTAAGCTGGAAGGGCTAAAGTATTCTTTGAGATCTATCCCTACAAATAAGATCCTCCCACATTTAGAGGATTTATAACAAAGGAGAATGCAAATATGGAAACATCTAAGTGGTCAAAGATCAAGGGATAAGGTTATTTAATTTTCTAATCTAGATGCCCCATTAATTTAAGCTTACTCCACATCATTTCATAGTTCTGAAACACACAACCCTAATTTCCATTTGAATTCATTATTCCAACAAGGTTCAAATCCTAAAGTTACACAAAGTTGTCCTGGGCCTATCCATTTATTTACCGGTGAGAGTAGATGCTTTGGTTTTGAATATATTTCTCCTAGAGGCCTTCACCAACCTCCTATACCATTATTTAAGAGGCATCCTATCTAGCATTGGTTTAATCCTCCTCCATTTGAGGAACCAAGTACATAACAATATAGAAAACCTCCCTCCAAAAGATCCTTTCAGAGCTAGTACTGTAGACCTATAAACTTTAATGTCATGGAGGGGTACCCTAATGAAATTCCCAATGAAATCAGAATAAGACTACCAAGGTTTCAAGGTAGTATCTTTGAGTTAGTGGAGATCACCATCTCAAATTATTTTAGAACATAATGGATGATTATGAAGTTGAATTTCAAGATGTTTATTGAAAATCAATTGTGCACACTCTAGAGGAATATGCTAGATAATGGTTTAAAACTTTTACTTGAATGATCAATTGATTTTTGTTAGACCCCTAAATTAACTAAGTAACTCGGGTGTGAAGTTTTTGGCACATGGAAGAAGGAGTGAAGGAATGGGTGGGATTAGATTTAGGGGATACGCAAGGGCTCACGCCCAGGAAGGATGGATTTGGGACTTAGTGGGTTTTGGACAATGGGTAAAGATGTGTTTAGGGAATGGATGGAAAAGCAACCAGATATAGTTATGGATAAGCTATGAAGACTTGTAGCTCAAGAAAAGGATATTCTAGGGCATCAATATGGTTATCATGAAAGGATAAGGAGTCGAGTTTGTTATGGATTAGTTGGCACTTGCATGCTAAGGGATACTTGATTGAGGAAATGCATGATGACATTTGGCATGTTCTTGGGTAGTGGTAGGGAAATCATGAAATATTCCTTCAGGCCTTCTCTTGTAATGATGAGTGGTTAGAAGATATTCCTTCAAGTTCCTCTTTATGGATGGTCTTGTATGACATTAGAGAGAGTACAAGCAAGAGAGAGAGAGAGATACATATAGAGAATATATGTAATATGTGATTATAAGATCTATACTGAAGCAATATAGAGAGCATGTTAAAGCTCTTTTGATGTAATATCTCCATCCATGGAACTCTTTTGATGTACTATTGGCTACTGTAATTTGATGAATGAATATAATGGAATGATTTTGAACATCTATGTGATGGATCTTGATCTGTGCATTTTATTTTATGTTCATAGGCGTAATATTGGTGTTATTAATGTTAATCATGATTTTTTTCTATTTCTATTGTAGTATGATCATGTTATTCCATGTTCTGGTGCATTAGACTAGGATTTAATTCTTAATCTTGATTCCAAGAATGGGTGTGTTCATTCTCTATTTGTGCAAACATCCCCTTATTAAGGAAGAACATTCTCATGAATCTCACATGAAATATGGGATCGGCGCCTACACGTGCCTCGGGTGAGCTTCCAGACCAATCTAGATGATGTGTTGGAACTTTTGGGGTTTGATTAGTGAAGCAAGAGGTAAATAGAGACTACATTTTGGTTCCGTTTCGGGACCTCTTTTTGAAGTTGTTGTGATAATGGTGCATGATGACAGAGTACTTGACCTTGGACAATTTTGAAGCATGGTTTAAAATCATAGAGGATGAGTTTTCTCAGATATTTAATACTGGATCTAATTTTGATGCACGTAAATGGGTAGAGGATCACCTGTATCATGAGTTGTATGAGACCTTTTTATTTTTTTCCCTGTAGAGTTGTATGAATGGCTATCATCATATGCATCTAGGTCAAGTTGGTACTATAGACCTTATGTATGGACTCAGGAAGAATATCAGAGGCTTCATGATGTTGATTTTGTTTGGAATCATGGTGTTTACCATTAGTGGAGAGGTTTATTGATGAGTTACACGTTGGAGTATGTAGTTTCCACTTATTATTTCCTAGAGGTTGTTGAGTTTGAGTTCTTGTGAGAACCTAAGGGATATTTCTTACATGCCTTACCTTTAGCCATCAAGATCTTGATCGTGACCCTAAGTTTAGAAGCATTTCCTATGGAAAAGCTAAACTCCCACTAGGTGTGGGGCACATAAGTAGAGGTGGAAGGAAATGGAAAATCTTACGGAAGAAATGGAGAGAGAGGAAATATGGCTTAAGTATAATAAATCTCGGGAGAGGGAGTTGGTAAGACAACATGAGATTATAGGAGTGATGGAACTATAGGGGTAAACGTTGTGAAAGGATTTGATTTTTATATGGAGGACGTGGAACTAGAAAATTTCTTTACCCCATCTTGGAAAATGTGAGATAGAGACTCACGACTTCTGATGAGAGATCATCGAATGGAGGAAGAAGAAGGTTTGTAGGCATGTATCTACACCCACCAAGAAACTAGACCCTTGTGCTTAGTTTTCCAAGTCATGACAAAGGTATTGCTAGTTCAGTTAATATTGATAAACAAGAAGCATCAAGTGGTTACCATTTTCCTTGAGTTCTATGGCCATGTAGATGTTTCTTGTATTTGGTAGTATCCTATCTGGCACATCATTTTAGCAAGGGTTGGGTGTGCATAATGTGGGTATCACGTCTGGGATTAGTTCCACTTCACAAACCATAGGAGATTAGTTTATCTCGACGGTGGGTACACAAAGTAACACCACTTCAGGCCTTATACCTACTACAGGAGGAGGATCTGGTGGATTGGGAATTTCAGGAGAAAGTGGATCAAGTGGATATGGTGGTGGAAACACTGGAGGAAATCAAGGTCCTAGACCTGGTGGATAAGGACCACAACCTAAAGCAACACATATTCTATGAGGTGTGTTACTCTATTTATGGGATTACAAGGGTATTGAGGATGTTTTAGAGCATGTACACAATTTTGGATTTCTATGGTGCATAAAGGGGATCACTTCCTGAGAGCGGAAGGAAAGTCAATTTACAACAACATTAAGGGTGCACGCATAGCTGGTACAAGAAGTATGACCCACATCGAGCGGTGGTGGATTATATCTTGCATTGTGTGAGGCTTTCCTTGTATAATTTCACATCCCTAAGTTTAAGCAAAAGAGCATTAGTGTATTGAAGGAGATACAACAGGGTATGGAAGAGAGTGTGTGGGAGTATGATGCACACTTTAAAACCCTCTTGTCAAAATTTTCTTATGATATTCATCCTTCTCAGCATGCTCAATGGTTTGTTGGAGGATTAATAACACCTTTCAGAAGAGCACTTTCCCATAAAACTTTCACAGATCCACACAAGGCATTGCGAGGCTTCCCTATGCGCTTAGGCTATGGGAAGTGTGGATACCGGCATTAGTCCTTTTCTAAGAATCTAAAATCAATGTCATGGAAAAGCAATTAGAGAAGCTATCTGCGAACTCGGCACATGAGGCTCATAGTGGCCTATGGTGCATAGATTGTGAGGTAGAAGGGAATATGAAGGATAGTTGTCCTCAGAGATCGGTATGCGCCATGATGGTAGACTATGAGATTTTCCATAGAGATCATGATGCAAGTAGGTGTGTGACATTACAACATGTGATCTATAAGAATGTGTCTTTCTATTGAAAAATCTACACCTCTACTACTCATGACACCAAGGATTGTAGATTGATTGACCAAATACATGATGTCATTGATATTGGTGTGTGTCAAGACTAGTATTGCAAGTAGTTCCAAGGATAAGGGCCATCAAGATGAAGGTTTCATGGATGGAGGGATTCGTGGAGGATTTAGAGGCCATGGAAATCGTAGAGGTGGAAGAAGTGAGTACCCGTGTGGAACCTATTAGAACTATGGGTCTATAGAGCACTATAAGTGCAAATGTACCAACCTACTATAGTGGTCTTGGTGTGGGAAAAATCACAAGTATGAAAAGTGCCCAAAAAAATTTGAACACATGATCCAGCAATAATGGAAGGACAAAGGTGGCGGGATGGTAATCGTGAAGAAATTTGAATCACAAGTGGATACCAAGGGTGGCGTGTGAGTCGAGTTAGATCCTGTGATGGTGATAACATGAGTTGAGGTTGTGTGCTCCAGTGGAAGTACCAAAGAAAATACCACTAGTCGAAGAGAAGAGGTGGTCCATGGGAAGTTTTCAAAGCCTATATAGAGAGATCCATATCGGAAGGAAGTTTATCGAATACCATGGATGTGATTCAAAGCCTATACAGAGAGATCCAAGATTACCTAAAGGAGTAGTCACACAGTTAGAGTAAAATAAGAGTATTGAGGCTCCATTGAAAGATCTAGATGATGCCAGGAGGTATGCAAGATCTTTGAGGTAAGAAAATATCATCCCTCTTCTATAATAATGGATACAAGAGAAATTACCACGCATTAGAGGAGAGCGCGAGTGGAAATTATTACACACTAACCTTCCCCGCATAGCATTGACTATGGTAATGAGATTACCTTGAATTTTTTTTGGTTGATGGATGGCTCATGAGTAATATTATAATTGACACAAGAAAGTAAGTTAATGTGTTCACCTTCGATGCATGGAATCAAATGGGAAGGCCCTCATTACAAAGGTGATGCCCATTGGTGTTTTAAAGGATGCTCCTATCATTATCCAAGGGGAAAAATTCACTGGAGACTTGAAATCTTGGCACTTGCTGAGGTGGACAACTTCCCAACGTTACTTGGGTGCCCTTGGTGCTATAAGAACAATGCTAACTTATATTTCAATAAGGGATATATAAGTTTTGAGAACAAGGAGGAATGTGTTATCATCCCTTTGATAGATGGAAATTCAGTTCCCTATACTGAACCCTTAAAAGAAGGATACCTATACAAAATCTATGTGTGCATTATTAGATACCCTGAGGTTGTGCATCCAATGAAGGAGTTATTCAGTGGGAAGACACTCAATTTGTAAGTGATACCACTAGTGTGGCATGTGATAATTGGGTGCATGGGACATATGAGTTAATCGGAAGGAAATTAAGAGGCTCTGTTACAAAATTAACAAAGGTGCACCCACTCAATCACCTGAGAGGAAAACAATTGCCAAGTTATACTAGGGAAGGAAACCTTAATGTTTTTCTAGGGGCAATGGAATTTCAGTGGACCTGTCAGATTGAGAGGAGAAATATGTTAACATATACATTGCGTGGGACAATAACACATTAGTGGGTGATGAATCAAGAGAAAATCTTCTAGAGTGGCGTGAAGTAAGGATTGTACTCTCTGTTAGGTTTCTCTGGAGTAATACACCTACTAAAATTTGTGGCTATGATGGAAGGGGATCCACTTTAAATCATGTTTGGGAATGTGAGAAGACCTAGATGGAAGGTGTGGAAGCTTTACCCCTTCCCTATGGTTACACAAGTTGTGTTCCACAGTCTGCAAGGTTGTGCATGCATAAGGTACATTCATTTGAATCGCACCATTAGACAGAAATTGGTGGGAGTTGATAGATAACTTGATTCAAACCTTTGAGTATCGAAGTATAAAGCCATCGGTGCATGAGGCACTACAGGTTGTTAAGCACCTAACTATGGGGATAGTGTCATGGTGGAGGATAGAATATTGGATTTGTTGGGAGAACCTAACTTGGAAGCGTGCTTCGATGAGGAAGATCTAGAGGAAATAAAACTTGAGCATGTTTGCATGGAAAAATAGAAAGGGAAGTTGTTCTATGTGATCGATGGTGAAGAAGTGGAGAACTTGGATGTTAACCATACTATGGGTATGTGCAAGGTAATGGATAGTGCTGATGAGCAAGTGTGTGCCTACCATGAACCCTGAAAACTAAGAAGGTTAACATTGGCTCGGATGTGGAACCTAAGGAGGCTATTATTGGGGATTACTGGTTAGAAAGGGAGGTTTCAAAGATTATTGATCTGTTGTGTGAATTTCAAGATTTTTTCCATGTGGGTACCATGAGCTTAAGGGAGTTCACCACTCTTTATGAGAGATGTGGATAAAACTAAAGGAGGGTGTGTGCCCAATTCAAAAGAGACCTTCTTGAATGAATATAAATATGCACATCAGGTCAAAGAAAATATTGACAAGATAATTAAATCAAGAATCATTTAGGATGTTAAGGAATCAGAATGGATAATTCCAATGGTCATCAGTATTAAAAAGGATGGGAGGATAAATATTTTTGTTGATTACAGGATTTGAATGCGGTATGTGTCATTGACCCTTTTCCAACCCCCTTCACTGAGGAGATCCTGGAAGGAGTAGCCGGGTGTGAGATCTATTCTTTCATAGATGGATTCTCAGGATATCATCAGGTTAGAATTGCAAAGGAGGACCAAGAAAATATATCTTTTGCCACTAAATGGGGAAGTTTTTCCTACATGGTCATGCCTTTTGGATTGAAGAGCACGATTGTTGTGTTTTCACGCATTATGGTTCAGGCGTTTTAGGACTTCATCCATAAGTTTCTTCAAGTCTACCTTGATGATTGGATGGTTTATGGACTAGTAAAATACCATTGCGACAATCTACGGTATATGTTTGAGATAATCTGGTAGTTGAGTATATCTCTCAACATTAAGAAATGTGTTTTCACTACTCCTTTTGGAACCTTGTTAGGGAATATCATATGTAAGGAAGGCTTGTTGGTGGATCCTGCCAAAGTTTCCATTATTGTGGGATTAAGGGAACCTACCAACTAGAGCACTGTATGCAGATTCCATGGGCATATGGGGTACTACTGGAAATTTATCAAGGGATATGCTAAGATTGCCATGCCATTAGAGGGATTGTTTAAGCATAGAAGTAAATTTTATTGGGGAGAGGCTGTGAGATAATGTTTGATAATTGAATAATAAGCTTATCGATGCACCCATATTATGCTTTCCATCTTAGGACAAGCCATTCCATGAACATGATGATGCTTACGGGATAGCAATTAGAGTAGTATTGGCACATCCTGGTGAGGGGTCTTTTGATCACCCTCTTTTTTACAAGCAAGAAGTTAACTCGCAGAGAATAACTATACTACTATCGAGTGCGAGGGATTTTATTTGATCTATACACCGCACAAATTTAGGAAGTATTTGTTGGCAACACCCTTTATATTCTACATGGACCGCATGACATTGAAGTAATTAATGAACAAGCCCATTTTACAAGGGCACATACATCTGGTGGGTCCTATTGTTTCAAGAGTTTGAGTTTACGGTTGTTGTGAAACTAGGTAAGATTAATTTGGGACCTGACCATTTATCAAGGATTGACTCAGGAGAGGACACACAAGCATTGAGGATACAATTTTAGATGCGCAATTGTTTAGATTAAAGTGTGTGCCCTCTAAATTAGATAAAAAAATTTCTCAAAATGAGTGTGGCACTAAAGGGAATGAAGAATTTGGAAAGAAAACAATTATATATGTATGTCACACCCTACATGTTAATAGGTGGAGACTTATACAAGTTAGGCCATGATGATATTTTTCATCATTGTGTACTAGAGCATGAGTGTGTTGCAATCATGGAGGAAGCACATAGTGGAATTACAGGAGGACACTATGCAGGAAATGCCACCATGCAAAAGATTCTACTAATAGGTATTTGGTGGGAAATAATTTACCAGGATTGTATCAAGTTTTGCAAGGCCTGTGATCATTGTCAGCACCTTGGCAAGCCAGGAAGAAGAGATGAAATTCCTTTGAGGTTGATAGCTAGCGTTGAACCATTTGAGAAGTGGGCGGTTGAATTTGTAGACCTTATTTCACCTGTCGCATGAAGGAATAGTTTACACTATATAATTACTTGTATTGATTACTTAACACAATGGGCGAGGCGGCACCTACAAAATATTGCACGGAAACCACAAGTAATAATATTTCTATGGGAAAATATAATTAGCAGGTATGGGTGCCCTTTGAGTTTGACTAGTGATAGGGGTACACATTTTTTTAATGAGACAGTTAGGATTTTGGTAGAGTTCATGGTGGCTCATCACAAGACTACTCCTTACCACCCTTAGGCTAATGGGACATCCGAGTCATTCAACAAGATACTAAGTCACATGTTGACCAAGATTTGTGATGTTGGGAGACATGATTGTGATGACAAAGTCTAAGCCATATTATAGGCATGTAGAACAACCTGCAAGAGATTGAACAAAACCACACCATTTCAATTGGTGTTTGGCACGCAAAGTTGTTTTTCTTGTAGAATTTATTCTACCCTCTTTACGTATTGCATGTGTTGGAGGGTTGGATGATGAATAAGCATTACAAGATCACATGGATAAGTTAATGTAGTTGGATGAAAGGTGGTCACTTGCTAAATGGAGTCAGAAGACTAAGAAGGTGAGACAAAAAGCATGGCATGATCGTCACATTAAGAATAAACAATTTTAGGTTGGGAAAATGGTTTTACTTTATGATTCTAAATTTCTATGTCATCTTGGGAAACTCAAAGTCCATTGGTTAGGGTCGTATATTATATCTTACATCCTTGATTCATGCACATTCCATTTGCAAGTGTTGGATGGGACAAGGTTCCAAGTTATTTCAATGGGAGTAGGCTAAATCCCTACTATAAATAAGGCTTCTATGTGTCTATAAATAAGGCAGTATTTCCAATTAGATTAGGTTTCCTTTAATGCTTTTCCCTTTCATTTGTTTCCTTTGTCGTCATTTTTTGGTGTTGTGTTGCACGTTGGTGTGCCAGTAGCTAATTACATTATAAGTGATTCTATGCGTAGAGGACCACACATACATTTTGTGTGGGGTGGATTGGAAGATATGTTTGGATATGTTTGAAAAATTCTTTCAAAAATGGGCTATTGGGAATGATTAGCGTAATGGTAGAAGAATGGGTGGTATGGTGGTTAAGGTGTTTGAATTCGTGCAGTTATAAAGGTGTGTTGAGAAAATTTTAAAGACCACGTAGAAGAGAAAGATCACGCAGTATAACATAAGGTAGGAAACACCTTGGGGAACTACTTGGTGGACAATGCAAAGGTTATGTACTTCGGCATGGTAATGTACATGAAGGAGGTCTGTGGCAGTGAAGTAGTGTTGGAGCACCAGAAGGTTATAATTGTGACGCAAAGGGAAAGTCATGAAAGTTGAGTTAAGTGAAATAAAGTGCTTTATTAAAAAGAGACATTAAGACACATGGTTGGAGGAACTTTAAGGCATTGAAAAAGTATAAATAGAAGGGTAAAGGTAGCCATTTCGACTACTTTTCCTTAATGAATTTTTGTGCTCCCGACTTGAAGTGTGACAAGGGTTTTGTGAAGAAGATAAATGTACTTGTCATGAACCAGTGAAATTTTGCGAGCTGTGGCATAATCTTATGGCATAAAAAGAGGGGAAATGAGACAATAGAGAAGGAAGGGGTTGTATGAGGGAGAAGCGTGAAATTCATCAAAGTTTAGGAAGACGAAGGATAGTTTCAAAACACCTAGGGCATGAAAGAAAGAAGAAGAAAGAAGATGGCACCAAAGAAAGCTTGATCAAAGAGACCGGTGGTGGAAAAGGAAGAACCCATGGAGATTTACTTGGAAATTTAGTACCCCCTAGGGGTCATTAAGGTTGAGCACATAGTTGGTTGTTAACACCACAACTCAGAAAGATAAGATAAAAAAATGTGAGAAGTTGGATTTCAGGATTAGCAAACTTTGGGATTCCATCACTGAGTGGATGGACAAGTTCGAAGGTATCTGCATAGAGTTGGTGGTAGCCATTAATGCACTCAAGGGGAATACTAAGGAAGTCACCCGCACCAAGTGCACAGTGTTGTAGGAGAAGCACTAGGGAAGGATTTAGTAGAATTAAAGGCTTGGGAGAAGTTAAAGGATGAAATAGATGTAAAGTTCCCTGAAATCCTCCAATTGGTCATGTAGTGGGTTGACCATGCAACATATTCTCCCATTCTTCCATTCTTTATTCAGATTATTTCAATTCCACTATTCTTTTTTTCTTTAGAGCAGCATTTTTGTCGTCGAAAAATTTTGGTCGTTGATATTTTGATTCGGGAAACACAAAGGATTTCTAGGAAGGCAATCGATTAGTGTGGGGTGATGTTGGACCCCTAAATTAACTAATTACTTAAGGGAAAAAGGTTTGTGGTGCACGGAAGTAGGGTGCAAAGGTATGCATAGAAGTATCTTTTGGGGATGTGCGAGGGCTCACACCTAGGTAGGATGGATTCAAAACTTAGTGGGCTTTAGACAACAGTAAAGATACATTTAGGGAACGGATGGAAAATTGACTAGATACAATTATAAATAAGCTATGAAGACTTGCATCTCAAGAAAAGGATATTCCAGGGCATCAATGCAGTTATCATGAAAGGATAAGGGGTTGAGTTTGTTATGGATTAGTTGGCACTTGCATGCTAAGGGATACTTGATTGATGAAATGCATGATGACATTTGGCATGTTCTTGGGTAGTGGTAGGGCAATCATGAAATATTCCTTTAGGCCTTCTCTTATAATGATGAGTAGTTAGAAGAGATTCCTTCAAGTTCCTCTTTATGGATGGCCTTGCATGACATTATAGAGAGAATGTGAACAAGAGAGAGAAAGAGAGATACAACTAGTGAATATATGTAATATGTGATTGTAAGATCTCAATGAAGAAATATAGAGAGCATGTTAAAGCTATAATGATGTAATATCTCTATCCATGAAACTCTTTTGATGTATTATTAGCATGTTATTTAATGAATAAATTTAATGCAATGGTTTTGAACATCTATGTGAGTGATCTTGATCTGTGCATTTTATTTTATGTTCATGGGCATAATACCAGTTTTCTTAATGTTAATCATGATTTATTTCTACTTCTATTGTAGTATGATCATGTTATTCCATGTTGGTGCATTAAACTAGGATTTAGTTGTTAATATTTATTCCAAGAATGGGTGTGTTCATTCTCTATTTGTGCAAAAATCCCTTTATTAAGGAGAACATTCTCACAAATCTCACATGAAATAGGGTCTCGGTGCTGCGTGTGCCTCGAGTGATCTTCTGACCGATCTGGATGATGTTTCAGCACATTTGGGGTTTGATTGGTGAAGAAAGAGGTAAACAATGACTACAATTCTTACGAAGAAATGATTAATTCATTTAGGGTCTAGTACAATGATAGAACATATCCAAGGTTTTTATCATTTAAACTTGAAAATATTAAGAAGAAACACAATGAGTGTGTACATGATTTTAATACTAGATTAAAAAAAAAATGACAATATTTCTGTTCGACCCTAAAATATTGGTAGGATCAGTAGATAGAAGGGAACTTAGGGAAAAATGCACAGGAAAAAGAGGTTTAAGAAGGGTTTAAGTGAAACAAGGGCATGCCTAGGAGGCGAGAACAAGGGTTTAAGGGAATTATCTATAACCGACATCATGGGGTCACTTAAGGAAAAATTTGAGGACCCAACTACACGTGATGAGTGGATAAGGTTCCAGCCTAGAACCTTAGAGGTCAAGAAAAGGATATTCCGCGTAGGGAATATTCTAAGAGACATCATTACAGTTAGTGGAAGGTTTACAAAGAGGATAAGCATTCACCAATGGAGGACCACATCGACACCTTCCACACAATTTGCTCAAAAGATAATTCACGGTAGTGGTTGATGATCCTATTTAAAGAGATGCCTGGTTTAGGAGTAGAAGTAGACAGAAAACACGGGAAAAATACATGGAGAATCTAGAGAAAGAGAAAGAGAGTAACGAAGTGTTGTAGTAATACTAGGGTTTAGAGTACTTTGTGCTAGAGGGTTGTAAGGGATACCATAAACATATGTATGGGTACTGGGATCTGTAAAAAGGGATATAATGGGGAAAAGTATAGTTAGGATCTGATATCAGATAGGATTGCAGGAGTTAATTCTTTGTCATTTAATATATATGGTCTGAGATGACCCTTTTGAATGTAGTATGGCTACCAGAGATTCTGTTAAATCAATATACATGGATCTATTCTATACATCTTGTTTATGGGTGTAAACCCTCGTGTTATATGACTTATCATGACTCAGATCTAGTTTATTATACTTCTTACAATGTCATTTAGCTTATGTGATGCATTAATGTTTATATCTATTAGGGGCATCTTCTACCTTTTAAAGTAAGTGAATGTACTTATATTTCTACAAATAATCCTCCATTAATGGTAGAACTCTCTTGCAAATATCACATAAAGGAGGGGCTTGGTGCTACTAAGCGCATGGCTCGAGTGAGCACCCAACATATGTTGGATGATAGGTCAGTGCGGTTGGTGTTAGAAAGGAGTATTAAGGGTAAAATAATGACTACAATTTCCAAATAATATCGGACCAAGTAATTTGTCTTGTTTATTCAAATAATATGATGTATTTGATAGGAAGGAACCATAATATTTGAGGAAAAAACCCCAAAACTCTAAGGAAGGAATTCACCATGGCTATTATATTTAAAAATAATATTAAGGTTGTTAGTAAGCCTCCTAAGACAGAGGGTGTTGAATTAGTAAACCCAAAAAGACCTCGAGGCTAGTAAGTTCATTGATCTTGAGGAGGTTTTTAAGACTTTGGTTGGAGTTGTTAAGGAAATTTCCTATAAGTTGGATAGAGTGGAGAAAGGTTTGCCTCCCAACCCTCAAGATGAGCATATAATACTGAATATAATATATTTGAAATCATTCCAAAGGAGATCATAGGAATGATGACAGAGGAAAAAATCCTATGGAACAAAACTACAGACATCAGGATTTCAAAGATAATTAGGAATTCCATGATCCATTACTTGGAAGAGTGGTTATTTTGGAAGAATAACACACCATTTATTGGCTTCATAAATGTTTGATCCCCAATGTGCCTTGTGACTAGCATATTGATGATAGTAATGACGAGAAATATTATGGTGATGCATGTATTTTGAAAGTCAATGGGATTCTGAATAAGTTGCATCTTCTCCGATTTCCTTTGTTCTCGTAACATTATTTATTTTTCAGCTTGTGTTAAAATTATTAGTTATTTCTCCCTAAAATTTAATGTTGACATTGATATGGATCAAGTATTTTGAGTTAGCTCGTATTTTGAGTTACCTAACCATGATTTTAAATATTTGAAAACATTAATTATTAAGAAGTATGATGGGAAATTCCCTTCAAAAAAGGAGATGGAATTATTAATAAATGTTGTAGTTTATTAAGAGGAGTATAGTTTGAAGAATAGGAAAATCAAGGGGCTTACCCTACTTCCAAGTATAAGATGCTTATTCTTTCCAATGTTCCAAAGGATGGTCCTAGGAAGAATATACCAAATAAAAACCCCTGTTGAAAAACCTGGACTTGGTACTCACATCACTCCCCCATTATGAAAGAGTTCATCCCATATGATAAAATAATAACCTTTCCCCAAATACATCCCTCCCCTACTACATGATGTATGTGATATGGCCCAAATCCTAAGCTAGATAAAGATCACATTTCACCTAGTTCAACTTCTTAAGATCACTGAGAATAAAAAGAGATCCTTTAAGTACTTTGGAATCTAAGAGGATATTATTATTAAAGAAAATTTTATTGTTCATAAAGTGGTTTCCCCGACATTTTCTCAAAATAAAATAGAAGAAAATGAAGAAGTTGTAGAACCAACTCTTGAGGTGTATTTGAGTACCTCCCTTTTTGAAACTCAACTAGATGTAGATCATGTTTTCACTACACTCAATGTTAACGGTTCGCTCCTACATATTTTTATGTTTAATTATGTTGCTTCATGTAATATCATACCCCTAATAGTCATGAATGAGTTGGATATCAAGATAAAAACTACTTTTGGAAAGTGTTATGTCATGTATTTAAGAGAGGTACCTATGGTTGGTCATGTGAGAGGTTCACTTGTGCATCTTACTTCTTATCCTAGTAAATACTTGACCATGAATGTTTTTATTGTTTATTTCTCTACTAAGTAGGGCATGTTGTTATCTAGAAAATGGGAAGCCAGTGTAGGGGAAGTTTTTGTCTTTTTCTTCCATACCTTTTTTGGGCCCCTGGAATATTGACCAAGTATGAAGGCGCGTGGGCATGCAAGATCCTAGTTATAGAAGGGCACATAAGGAAAAAGCACACAGGAGGAAGAGTTAAGAAGGCACATGGTTCGTGCGGTGTGCAAAAGGAGGTTTGGGACTTAGCCAATTTATGCAACAAAGGTAGAACACGTGAAAAGTGTGATCGGTTGTGCGCAGATAAGATGCCATCCTGGAAACAGGTGGCCCAGAAAAGAGCATGCTAGTGATGGAATCTTCTAGAAGATCATCATGAGATGGAGTGGAGAGCTCAGGCCTGAAGGAACATGCTCGCTTGGAGGACCACATTCGACACTTGGTGATGGATCTAAGGGCACGGCAAGGTAAGTTGGTAGTGTGGGAAGATGATAAATACAAGTGCCTATGGAACAGAAAAAGAGATCGAGATAACATACAGATGGGGATATAGAGATAGAGGAAGAGATATACATAGAGAGAGAGATAACATGGGTGAAGCTCTATAGGATTGCTGCGAGTGGAACTTTGATGCAGAAAGGAATGTACTAGGCTTAGTATTGTAATTTCTTTTTCTTTTGGCATAGTTATACAAGCCTAGTGATGTGCATGACTGCGGTCTACCCTCTATGGCTCTTTGTAATGAAACAATGAATACAATGAGGTTACCTATTACAAATAGACATGGATATCAGTGGCTTTAATGTATATTTCATTCATAGGAGTTCTCTTTCCTTTCATGCTATGAATGAATGGTTGTATCTTTCTTTCTGTTATAATATATGTTATGGAGTCTGTTAAAACATCTGGTTTGAAGAAGCTACAAGGATCTGGAGGGCATTCTGAGCCCTATGATTCTTGTATGTCTAAACTTCTTTCCTGAATACTCTTACACTAATCATAGATAAATTCTTCCCACTAAAACTCACATAAAAGAGAGACTCGACACCCACGCGTGCCTCGGGTGAGCGCTCAACTTCTGTTGGGTGATAGGCCGACGCGCATGGGATTCCTTCCTTTTATAGTGGGAGTAAAATTGACTACAACCTTTAGGAGGAAGCTGGTCAAATTACACGAGAGAAGATAAGATGTTGCACCTCATATAAGACCCTATGAATTCTTCATATGAGTTTTTGTTTAGTGATGTGGACCTTGAGAATTTTATAGGTAATGCTGATTTTGATGATCGAGTTTGAATATGAATTCCCGACTAGAAGACACCGAGTGCTCCATGGACTATAACTTTTGATGGAGCATTCTCCAACTTTGGAAATGGATTTGGTGTGGTGTTGAATTCTCCAAGTAATGGTTCTTTTAGTTTCTCTTATAAATTGAGTTTTGAGTGCACAAACAACATAACATAATATGAGGCACTCTTACTTGGAGGCACAGAATTAAGGACCTCATTGTCATAGGTGACACTGATATAGTTGTTAAACAAGTTAGAAAATTATATAAAACTAAGAATTAAAGGTTAAAGAAGTACTAGAATGCAGAATGGGATCTCACTAAACATTTTAATTCCTTCAATATTGAATATCACGAGAGGAGTAAAAACGTAACAATGGATAGGCTAGAAGTCCTAGATTTTTAGTATGACGGTGAGAACGTTTCTCCATATTGCAAATTTGAAATGGATGTTTTTATCGGACATTCTATGTCTAACAACATCCTACATTAACAAGTGTTTTATGGTGACTTACACATCAAAATATTCTTGAGTTTTCAAGGTGATTTTATAGATTAGATCATTGATTTAAATCCTATGATATAAGTGTGTGATGTTAAAGATACCTTTTTTAGAAGGAAGTAATTGAATTAACGTCTAATGTGATCCCAAGAGGGTTGGTTAGCCTTGATTCTTCCTTTGAGAGTGTTGAAAA
Organism: Taxus wallichiana var. yunnanensis; assembly: GCA_018340775.1. Taxonomy (NCBI): domain Eukaryota; kingdom Viridiplantae; phylum Streptophyta; class Pinopsida; order Cupressales; family Taxaceae; genus Taxus; species Taxus wallichiana. The sequence continues at coordinate 314,214,263 of CM031236.1, forward strand.
AGTTGTTAATAGATCTATAAACATACCTAGATACATTTTTGAATGTAACTTGGGAACTTGACATGATCATAAGAAAATTTGGTTAGGAAGTAATTTGAATGAAGAAGAAAGAAAAGCCTACACCTATAGACACAAAATCACACACTTTGATTCATTATTTAGTCCCAATCTCATACTACTATTCATATGGTTCTTAAGTCAAAAGAGTAATAATTAACCCATGTCTTTGGCCATTTTTACACTTGCTTTCTATCGTTATTTTCAATCTTACACCTATACTTGCCCAATTTTTATTCTCATCGCATTTTTCCTATTTCTACATTTGGGCGGCCTAGGCACCTTGGTCCCCTTTGGGTGCCCTAATCCTTGTTACACTTTCCTCTCACTTTTTGGCCACTTTCTAGCCATTTGAGCTTCTTCTATTTTTGGTGGTCAACCTTTTCAAGGTTAATTACAAAAGTAAAGAAAGATAAATATATAAATATAAATTAATGTTACCATAATGAGGGGTAAAGAACTAAGAAATTACTATTACAACCTAAGGTTGCGTCAATGAAAGGCATCTAAAGCTATATTTTCATCCATCACAAGGCACAAAAGGTGGTTCATCTCGCATCACACTTCATAGTAGGGGATTCTATTGTTTCCATGCTCACATTTACTAAATTATACATCTAGTTACTTGTTTGTTACTTCACAAAGTGTGACTGGAACAAGAGCACCTAGGGTACAATTAAACACACACACACACACCTAGAACTTTATTGGGTTTTAGATTTAGTGGAGCACTCAAATTGATAATTCCATCCATTTCGTAGGTGAGGACAGGTCAAGCCCTTCATATGCATCTTTATTTTTTAGGGTTTTGATGCTTTGTATGTGGTTTTGAAGTGATTCTTCATTGTACGCTCTACAACAACATTAGCGATCTTACGGTGACATTCACGTGACGGGAAGAAAACACAAGAAAACATCTAGAAACACTCCAGAGAAGGTTTCCTAGCCATTTTCGTAGACCAGGGTGCCCTGTGTGAAGCCCCTATCCCTCTCTAGATGCCCCAATCTATCCAAATAGTCTAGATTTGTACTTTCTTAGGTTCCTTTGTGATGGTTTCTTCCTCTTGTTTACCTAGTCTACACTACTACGACACGGTCCCACAACATCTACAAATTAGCTAAGACCTTCTTAACCCTCTTTACATAGTAGGGTTTCAAATTGCATTGCTTATATTTCTTGGGTTCTATTTTAGTATTTTATTACTTCATTATTTAGTTATTTTACTATTTATATAGCATTAAATTACACTAGAATAAATCTATTTTAGTTTAATCCTTTTTTGAACTTCGAATTTGATCTTCACGCTTAGGATCCTCATTTTTCCTCTATCATGGCTCCAAAAATTCCTCAAATTTCTTTGTCTAATTTTCTTAAGATGCATCCTAATTTCCAGGATGTTATACAAAAATCCCTAGAAACCATGTATCTTCCTAAAGATATCACCCCACATAAAATAATCCCTATTTTTTATCATTTATTTGACGACCCTAGTCTTCGTGATCCTCCATCTAATCTACTTATGTTGGATTTAATTAAATATTTTCATTCTTTATTTCAAGACAAATTTAAGGCTATGGAATCCATGATTACATCTCTCAAATCTAAAATCCAACATCTTAAGGACACTTCTCAGGATCATGTTTGTTCTCCCTCTTCATCTCATCCTCATTCTATGTCCACTACATGTGCTCATGTCAATGAGCCTCAAGTCATACCATTACCAGATCCTCTCATCTTTGAGTGCAATACTAAGCAACATGACCTTCTTACTGAGCTCCTTAGTCGTCAATTGATCACTTTACCACCTACTCATTACTATCCTCATTATCGGATAGAAAAATATCAAGGCGTCCATATTGCAATTATCATCAAATAAATGGCCATAATGACAATGACTATTATGCTTTACAATGAATAATTAAACATCTTGAGAATCGAGGCTTTATCTCATTCACTACACAATATTCTATTGCATTCCCATCTACAAATGCTACATCTCAATGGGTTCTTAAATTTGATTTGTCTATATATAATGAGCATCATGTTATCACTTCTATGGTGCCTTCTTTGGCCACTCAAGTTTCACCTATTTATTCCACTCCACCTCCTCTTATGGATATTCTTACTCATCCATTTATGTTAGTTGTGACATTACCTCCTTTAAAGATCAATTTAACCTAGCCTCCACTAAAGTCATCTGCGGTCAAAAACAACCACTCATTACACAAGGCAAACACACTCTAGCTAATGTTTTAGAATCTCACAATTTAAGGACCCTATCTATTCCTCACCTCAGCATCCAATCAATTTTGTTAAAGAAACTACTCCTTACATTGATCCACTTAGTGTCTTTTGACTAAATCTCTATCACTTACATACTTGGGGGAACATGTCCTCTATACTCCCCCAAAATGTGACATCTCATTCTCTCATCGCTTTCTCAATACACTTACACATACATCTTAGCATACACATCTACATCATTATTACTCGATGAAACACTCTTGTGTTTCGGTTCACACTGAATGCTTATTTTTTCTCTACACATGAACCCCACACACTGTACAATAGTCACTACACCTTAGGAACCACGTATCATCATACGATCCTAAATCCTCTACACATTACAAACTACATTACAGTCTATACACATTGTGCATCTAATTACATACACCATACATGTTATACACATGCTTCACACATTACATCATAGCCATCACTTGTTGCGCATTTTTGCACATTATAAACGTCATTTTAAACACTACACATTACACATTACATCTAGATTCTTACATATACTATGCATCTACACATATTAGGACATCTACGCATGTTGCATTACATACAATACACCCAACTATGCACTTTCCACATTTTTCACATTCTCTTCTACACGTTGCACTCACTACCTGATGACGCACTCTAGTCTCCAGTTCCATACTAGATTGTTGATGGTATACATCACAAATAGACCTCATCACCCTTACACATTCATCATTCAATATTTTATCATATGACATACCTATATTAAGTGATATATGCTTTAGGAAACATGGTCACTTCTTCTAGCATCATCTTGTTATAAGCTACATCATCACTTTCACTTACACTATTTAGTGGTATATGCATTAGGATAAATCACTACTCCTGCTATTTATCTTGTCATGATATACACTTAGACTACGAGTTATACATACTTCATATCTATGTCACATATGATTACTACACATTCACCACAATGCGTTATATACTTTCCCGATGACACACTCTCATTTATGGTTTGTTATTGACTAATTAGGGGGCATACTAAATTAACCTCACTACATACAAGTAAATTTACTTGGGAGGAACATTTCTCCCATCATTAACTTTGCATTCCATTCCATCCATCCACAACATACTACATTTTATGGTTACATTTACTCTTGAGTGTACTTTCTTTTACATGTTTTCTTTATTACACATGTTAGATAGATATCTTATATATCATTTTCATTATCATACACACATGCGCGTTCACTTTATTTCTAGTTGTGATCATATACTATACATGGATACTACATGCAACATGGATTTTTTACTACCAGTCCCATAGTGGATTCTTAGGGCATCCACATTTTTATGCTACAGGTGTTATTGTTCATTTTTGTTCATAGCACACTAGTTTTTTTTATACATGCTTTGACATGTGTTTTATCTTTCTAACATGCTAAGGTTTGCTTCATGTGCAGCATTTTCTATGTAGGGATACTTTTTTTTTTAACATTGTCTACTATTGTTTGTGGGCTTTGCCATTTATTTTGTATGCACACTTGTTTTTTTGCAACTATGGCCTTGAGTGTCTTACAACACCGTGAGTGGTGTCCCATGTTTGCAACCTAATTTTTACATCCTACATTGTCTTCTTGGGTGTTTACATTATTTTCTTACATTTTAGATTACACATTCTCTATTTGGCTTACACTTGTTTTCTACATGCATGTTCATACTAACACTTTTTTCTAGCTATCTTGTTTTTTTGTGCCTTGGTTTCTACCAAGCACATCCCCCACTGCGAGGAACATTTTTAGTATCCATGATCAATCCTCTTTTGGGGTTATATTCTCCTATCCATGACATCACATGCACCCCCAAAGAGGGGGCATCATTTGGGTTTACACACGGTAATCTTGGTACAATTCATTTTTAGATTTTTCCATGACACGGTGGGTTATACAATGAATGGGATCGAGACCATTCTATTAACTCCACACAAGGTGGATTTTATAGGATAGGGTGTCCTTAACAAATTCGGGAGAAGTTAAAGTATAGAGAATAGACTAAACTTTCCTCTCTATACTGTCATGGTGTCGAGATCACCCAAAAAAATAGATATTACGAGAGATCTTTTCACTCTCGGGAAGCAGTTACAGGTTGGAGGATAAATCATACTTTCCTCCCTACACTTCTTCAGAAAGTGGTGTGAGATAGCCCAAAAATATTGCATGACATTGTCGAGGATCATTTCTACACCCTTTTTCTCATTACATATCAGGTTCACATGTTCCTTTTTCATTTTCATACATTCTTTACATCTTTGTTACATATATACCTATGTTTTTACACATTACATAGATACATGCATATTTGACTATTTAATCATCTTCTTTTTTTGCAGGTTCGTCCGTATGGGAATAAATTAGTCAACAACACACACATGGTGGGTACATCACACCCATGATATTAACCATGCAGGTACACTACATACATTGGCATCTACACATGTGCTTTCCCTAGGTTCACTCTCATCACTTTTTTATACTTCTTACATCTTTAGACTCCACGCTCCATTTTTATCACTTCACGCTTTGTCTAGTCCTTTGGCACACATTATACATCACTCTACATGGATATCAGGTACACATCTCTATCTACTTTATGTTACCAATATTTCTACTCACTAACATAAAGTGGGGAAAATGTAGACACAAAATCACACACTTTGAGTCATTATTTAGTCTTGGTCTCATACTACTATTCATATGGTTCTTAAGTGAAAAGAGTAATAATTAACCCATGTCTTTAGCCATTTTTGCATTGCTTTCTATCATTATTTTTATCTTACACATGTATTTTCCTAGTCTTTATTCTCATACTACATTTTCCTATTTCGATTTGGGGCATCCAACCAGACTGGGGTACCCTATGCACCTTGTCCCCTCGGGTGTCTAGATCCTCTTTACACTTTCCTCTCACTTTTTGGGAACTTTCTAGTTGTTTGAGCTTCTTATATTTTTGGTGGTCAACCTTTTTGGGGTTGATTACGAAATTAAAGCAAGAGAACCATATAAATATAAATTTATGTGACCATAATGAGGGACCAAGTACTAGGCACTTACTATCACCACCTAAGGTTGTATCCATCAAAGGCATCTAAAGCTACATTTGCATCCATCTAGCTCCATCATAAGGCACATAATGTTGGTTCATCTACATCACACTTCATAGGAGGGGATTTTATTGTTTCCATGCACACATTTAATATATACTACATCTAGTTACTTGTTCGCTACTTCACAAAGTGCGACTGACATAAGAGCACCTAGGGCATAATTACACACATACACACACCTAGAACTACATTGGGTCTGAGATGTAGTGTAGCACTCAGTGATAATTCCATCCATTTGGCAGCTGAGTATAGTCCGACCCCTTCATATGCATCTTTTTTTAGGGTTTTTTATGCTTTGTCTGGGGTTTTGCAGGTGATTCTTCATTTCAGGTCTATAGTGACATTGGTGATCATTTAATGATATTCATGTGACAAGAAGCGAACATAGGGGAACATTTAGTGACACTCTAGAGGATTTTTCTAGCCATTATCACATACCAGGGCACCCAAATCTCAAATAAGGGCACCCACGGGTGCCCTTATCCCTCTCCATGCACCCCGGTCTATTTAGATAGTCCATATTTGTACTTTCTTAGGTTATTAGGTGATGATTTCCTCCTACTATTCACCTAGTCTACACTATGACACGGTCTCATGACATCTATGAAACATTTAAGCCCTTCTTGACCATCTTTACACATTAGGGTTTCATATTTCATTGCTTAGATTGCTTGGGTACTATTTCAGTATTTTATTACTTTATTTATTCAATTATTTTTCTTCTTCTATAGCATTAGATTACACTAGAATAAATATATTTGAGTTTAATGAACACAAGGTGTTAAAACATTATCACATTGTCTTTCTTGGTCCTATTCTAAGTTGAATGCTTACAAAGAGGATTTATTTCAGCATAAGATACCATTAGAGCCTCACGCTAAACCCTTTAGATAGAATAAAATCCCTATTAATCCCATCCTTGCAGCCAATATGTAAGATGAGTTCATGAATATTAGGTATGGTGATATCATACAAACTACTCGATACTCCTCATGGGTGGCCAATCTTGTGCTAGTTAGAAATAAAAATGTGGATATTAGACATTGTGTTGACTTTAAGAATCTAAATAAAGCATCATTAAAGGACAAATACCATGTATATAACATGGATATCCTTTTGCGAGAAGGTAAGCTGGGTCTGAAATGTTGTCTATTTTGGATGGATTTTTTAGTTACAATCAAGTTGTGGTCAAATAATCATAGAAATATAATAGTGTATTCACAACTCGATAGGGCACATATGCTTCTATTAATATGACATTTGGATTGATGAATGTAGGGGTAAATTTTTAGAGATCCATCAATGTTTCCTTTTCTAGGTTCATCAATGAGTTTATTATTTTTATCGGATGATATTACTATTTTCTCTAAAAAGAGAGGTGACCACTTGGTATACCTAGAAAAATATTGATCAGATGTAGGGAATATGGCATCTCATTGAACCTTAAGAAGTTTCATTTTGGAGTACAAAAACCAAAGTTGTTGGGACACATTGTGTTTCATGAAGGTGTTATGATAGACCCTAAAAGAGTTGAAGCAATTGATAAGGTGCCTATCGCTCAATCTAAAAAGTGTATCCAATCCTTCTTTGGAAAAGTAAATTTTGCAAGAAGATTCATTTCTGAATTTTCTAAGATTACTTTTCCCATTACTAACATTTTGAAGAAGGATCAAATTATCAAATGGGGTGGTGAAGAAACCCAAGATTTTATAGGAGTAAAAGAACTCAAGACTACCCTGTGTGGTGGACGAATAACGACAAGAAGGATTTACAAATGTTTCCTTTTTCTTCTAAACATAATATTGATTTCGTCTTATTACGAGAAAGATGAAGAATGACATGAAAATGTATTTCCTTCTTCAAAAATCTTTGTGGTGGTCTGAGTTGTAATACTCTATAATGGAAAAATAAGCTTTTGCTTTCTTTGAAAGTAACTAATTTTTTAGACCTTATATTATTAGTTCCAATATCATAGCATATGTGCCACACACCATGGTGAAAGGCATCTTCTCTCAAATGGATATGTCAAGTAAGAGGTGTAGGTGGGTTAATAAACTTTAAGAATATCATATGGACATTGAGAATACAAATATTATAAGAGGATTGTGATTGGCAAGATTGATGAAGTGAGACTAATTTGTAAATTGTTGAAGTACACATTGTGGATGAGGAAGAGAAACACCCTCGTGGAAAGGTAAGTAATTTTGTTTGGAAAAAGGAAATTGTGTATTATTTGAAGAAAATGAATTGTACTATTGACTTGGATATGAATAATAGAAGGAAACTCAAGTTAGTGTCCCCTGAAATATATTTTAACCGACCATGGATTGGCTTGGAAAAGCCTTGAAGTGGTTTTGTTAAGACGCATAATAGAAGATGAAGCACCCAAGCTAATTGATGAGTTCCATAGAGTAATTTTTGGTGGTCACTTTTCTCTTAAGTTCATTACTCACAAAATATTGAGAGAAAGCTACTGGTAGCCCTCACTTTTTAATATGATGCTCAGTTAGTAAGAAAATGTGAAAGTTGTCGGTGTTTCTCTCGGAAGGCAATAAGCTTCTAGATCCCTCCCCTTACAACTTGTTTCAATAGAGGCCCCTTTCAAACAATGAAAGTTAGATTTCATTAGTAAAATTTCAGATCAATCCGGTCTGCAAGCCACAAATAGATATTGGTAGCCACTAAATATTTCACTAAGTGGGTTGAAGGAGTTCCCACCAAGAAATTCATAGATCAAGTAGTCATGGAATTCCTTTTGAATAACATCATTGATATACTTGGTGTGCTAATAACATTGGTTTCAGATAAATCCAAAAGATTTAGATCTAAACCCCTTTCAAGGTAATTCCATGTGTGTGTTTTCTTGTGCTTTTTCAAGGGAAAAATTCACTTGAAAGCAGGGCAACTATACCCTAGTGTCGAAATTTTTCATTGTAAACCTTTCACAACACCTCTCTAGGTCATTTCATCCCTTGTTCTAGGATTATCCCCAATCTATATAATGTCTATGATTATGGTATCACCCTCACCCATGTTTGGAAAATAATAAAACAATTCTAAATGAGTCTTCCAAGATAATTCCTTTCAAAGAGGATCTTTCAACGAGGCTTGGGAATGGTTATTTTTAGCCTTTCTCAAGCAAGTGCATATTCTCTGGAGATGAGTTAAAATCCTAAATTCATCAAGGAGGTATATTCATGGGCTAGGATTATTTTTCAATTTATTTAGGAGGATTTTGGAAAGATCTGCAAGTTTAGGAGCTAGTTCAAGCAAAATCTATTTTTGAGGTCAAAGGAGCTTGCACTACGAAAAATCACCTGATATTTGGGAGATGATTCCAAGAGCTCAACAATGAGTTGGAGATAAAAAAATATATAAATGGAAATATAATTCAATTATCTACATTGTCATAATCTCAAATGTTTCACAACACCCATGTAATTCTTCCCACAACTCATTCTTCACGAGCACAACTAAGCGGTCCCAATAAAAAAAAGTTTTTGAAAAGTTTTTGAATCATACCTTGATACCCCTCCCATACTTTAAAAAACAAATCTACTCAAAAAAATATAAATAAGTGCCTACAGATTCATCTGGGGGCTCTAGAAATGTCATTTTCAAGTTCTTCTCTAAGGTACAAGCTCCGTACTTAGCCAAAAATTTAGTGACACGTGTCACCATAAGGATAAGGCACACTTTTTGTGTCCCGATATCCCTTTCCAAGGGGATAATGGGGATTAAAAATTCACCCCACACCTTAGGCCTCATAGACCCCTAACATGACCCTAGGGAGCTTTGATAAGCACCTTTCATCAAATTTCTAGCCCCCGCTCCAACTCTTGCATGCTTGACACTTGTCATCACCAAGCTAAGGAACAATTTTGGTGTCCCTATATCTTGTTCCAAGGGTAAAATTCAGGCATAAAAATACAACCCCCACCTAAGGCCTCATGGACTCACTATATGACCTTGAAGACCTCCATCAAGCACTTTTTGCTAGTTTTTGAGCCCCCTCTCCTTGCTTCACATGCATGCCAAGTGTCACCACCAGGATAAGGAACACATTTGGTATCACCCTACCCTATTCCAAGGGTACATGTGGGGAAGAAAAATGTTCCCCCTTCTATGCTCCTATCAGGTCTCTCACATGACCAAAAATTAACCTTGGGAGCTCAAACTAAGCCCTTTCCTCATTTTTCCTCATCTCGTGCATGTGTGCCATGTGTCACCCTAGGGATAAGGAAAATTTTGGTGTCCCCTATCCCATTATAAAGGGGAAAATGGGGAATAAAAAAATTCCCCCTTCCTCTCTCCCTCTCATGTCTATAAAATCTGACACTTAGCCCTTTTCTACATTCGCCCACATTGCTACATTTTCACCTAGAACTGTGGAAAAAAATTTCCATAATTCTTGCACCCTTGTTTTTCATTTTCATTCATTCTTAAATGTTCCCATGATCATGGTGAGAGAAATTTTATAAAAACTACAAATGTTAAAGGTTCGGGGCACATTTTTCATCAGATTGACTCGGTAACCTGTAAGGTGAAAATCTTCATAACTTGAAAACCAAGTGCAGATTGATGCGAGGATTTTTACATTCTTCAAAATTTTCAAGCACCTTAAAGACACAAGTGAAATCAATTACATGCATGGCCCAAATTTTTTACAATGAGAAAACCCTAGTTTTAGGCCTTCAAATTTTAGAATTATATTTCCATCTATTCAGAAATTGGGTTAAGCTAAAAATTCATATGTGAGATGAAGAAGAAAAATCCATATTAAAAAAGTTGATTTCATTAATATCTTATGTTCAGAGAGACACTTTCCAAAAATAGAAATTTTCTACATAAGATCTTACTATAAATAGCAAATCTTTATAGAGGGAATATTTTGCAAAGGCATAGTTTACAGTGAACATTTAGAGGAGCAAGAAAGGTGATCAAAGGTGTTCCAAGTTAAAAGGGATGAAAAGATAAATTTACTTAAAATACTAAATACCCATTTTGGACACAGAGAAGTGCTAGTGTCAACTATGAAGTTCAATTTTGTAGGATTTGAACTAGTATCAGTTCTCTCTTCTGAGTACTCGGTTGTGCGGAGACAATAATTTCCCGAGATAGACCTCAAGGATATTAAAGACCGGATGTTTGGACGAGTGAGAGAGAGCCAATGAAGGAAAAAAATTCATAAGAGGATTTGTATGTGACAGGAGGACATCTAGTCTCGAGTGAGTGTGGAATTGGTTTTAACATGTTCTCAACACTATGAACACACAACCAGGACCATTCAAGCAAATGATGGCTCAGCCATGGAGGTACTTTCTCACAAATTCATCCCATTCAATGCAAATCCCAATTTGGAGCAATATGGTCATCATTTCAAAATATTTTGAGCAAGAGAGTGGACCAAAATGGACTTATACCTTCAAGGACTCACTCTTGGTTATGGCTAAAACAAGTAAGAAAACCTTCACGGGTTCCAAATTTCTTCCTGAGAGGTGAATTTCATGAATGATATTCAGATTCAATCATCCTTCTCATTCATGTGATGGGATAAGAAAAATCAAATTAATTTCAATAATAGATGGCTCTCTTCATATTCATGATCATGGAAGACAAATAAAGGATTTATTGGGGAAAATCGTCAGTGACAACCTACACCACTAGTTGCTTCAAGTACCGGTCTCGAATACATTTACAATGAATTCATATCTATTTTACACTCTCGTGATCTCAAGACCTTTCAAAGGTTTGGAACTTGCTTAAAACATCTCTCCTAAGGACCCAACATTCAAGAGATATCCTTAGTTGGTTTTGAAGGAGAGCAATCAGAACTTCATAAGGGTAAATGATTCCTTCACCATGTTCATCATCAGGACACTAGAGGGGAACCTTCACTCAAGGTTTTCACCACAAGTAGCTTCTTTAATCAAGAAATATGGGTCATACTTCACGTAATTTGCCACTTTCTCATACATCTAAGTTTTCGGTTATGATCTTTCTCTACTCAAACTACCTCGGTATCTCAGTGACAATATCATATTATTTGAGCTTTATAGACATCTGGCACATGTTCATAGTAAGCTTAAGAAATAGAAAAGGAAGAATGTCTCTTTTCCCATCTCACTTGGAATATTCACTGTAAGAGTGTAGATGATACATAACATCTTGAAGCTTCCTTATCACCCCTAATCTTGTATTCATATACACTGAGGGAATACTTTGACATCCAATATGATCACGACACTTTCCATCTCCCAGAGTCATATTGTGTATTACAGATCAAAGATTATTGGGTAAATTGCATAGATGAATTTGATGTCAAGGAAATAGACTATATGCAGACGAAAGTTGGAAAAATGACGAGATTCAAGTTTGACTGGTATGAGTAGGGAGTTGAAATTATTGAATACGGTTGTATGATTTGGAATATAAAGAAGTGAAGGATTTACCTCTGCCACAGGTAACATGGAGTGTTCACAAGATGGGAGACATAAATGAGTGGACCAAAGTTATAATCAAAAGATCAAAAGAATGGTTTAAGAATAAGGTTACCTCCATCACATCGGGAAGTTTCCCCACCCTTCTAGAGATAGGAATCACACCACTCTTCATTGAAGGTCATGAAGAAGACATCGGGATCATTCCATTTCATAGATATTTCGAAGCATAAAGTGGTGGAGTCGAGAGGCCCCCACTACGAGGGGGATTGCATAAGAAGGTCAAATCAATAGAGGACCTTGTGGTAGAATTTGAACTTGAAGAGTATGAGTCAGTTAACCTCTTAGATTCTCAGCAGCCATAGAGTTTCCCACTATCCACCACCACTCCTTATCCTCCTGTGCTAGATGTACCATCTCATCCTGAGTAGGATACGGTAGTCACATCAGTTGTCTATCTCAAGATAGATGAGATATTTCCTGGATGATGGAAATGATCACCAAATAAGCTCATACATTCCAATAGGTGATGGTCCCCGATTTTTCAGCGATATCAGATGCTTGGCAAGGGAAGAAGAAATAGTTTACTAAAGTGGCTTCACATATTTTCAGTGGTGACATGGGAAATCAATATGTAGAAGTATTCATGCTTTGAAGGTAATCAATACTATTAAAAATTACATTTTCCAACTATGAAAGGAGCACCATTCCCCTAGGCCCAAACACTCACAAAGGATATGCATACATGTTATAGAAGTCTTCCAATCACCTCCTTGCAAGGAATCAAGAGTATAAGGTGAAAATTGATCAATTAGAAGACCAAGTGCAAACACTCTCCTCGTATGTGCAACACTTCATGGACCCAAATGCTTCATCATCGCTCCCAATTGAAGAAGTTACCCCAATCAATATTTTTGATACAAAGTCCATTAATAAGACACAGGCCTTCACCATACATGGACAAGAAAATTAAAAATGGATGAGTATGATCATCAAGAAATGAAATGTAATTCCATAGTTGATATCATTATACAAGTACATGTGTGCCACTACGAGATAAGGTCTAGGTGACAAGAGGAATGATTGGAAAAATAAAAAATAACATTGGGACCAAGTTCATCCATTGGTGATGGAGATGGGAGATACTCACTCCCAACGTTGGTGAACAAAAAAGTATTCAATTCTCTATCGAGGACTTGTCACATGTGTGGGTGAGAAACCTTGCCTCTCGATATGAAATTTTTAATCAGACCATTGATGAACTAGACTCAAATGAGGAGTGTACCTTCAAGATGTAAGATAACATCAACATAAGGGCACAAAAACTTGGAGTTCCCAACCTCAATGAGATAAATACCACGAGATGAACTATTAATATCATTTGAGGAGTATGTTCAGAAAATGGTTGGGGACCCATTTTCCTTTGATGAAAAATACATTAGATTCCCTATCTGATATCATAGCCATAATTTCAAACATTGCAGAGAAACATCTGTCATGGTTGCGAAGAGAAAAAACATCAATGATATCTCACATGGTTGGCTCGAGTCCCTAATTTGTGTCTGCATCCCTCAAGTAGATAAGGTAACATCTACAACATCTCGATATAGTAAAGAGTTCAAGGGAGTGGAAATATTTCTAGTGGATCTTGGCAAGGATCAATTAGGCAAAGTAAGGTAACAAGGAAAAATCAGAAAAAGCAAGCATCTTAATTGGCATATCTCTCTCTCTCTCTCTCTCTCTCTCTCTCTCTCTCTCTCTCTCTCTCCTCCTTCATGTTCTTTTCCTTCATTGGGGGTTGCATTTTTTCATTTTGTCTTATTCTTATTTTGTCTTATTAATCTAAATGTGAATTTATTTTCTAATGTAATAAGTCACCCTTAATGCTGATGTAGGAGGATACACAAAAAGATGGAAAAAGTCAAGAAAAGAGGATACAAAAGAAACACAGAAAGAGAAACAACATCGGGAAGTAGTCAATTTGGACCATAAGGGGCCAAGGAAATTTTCTAATATTTAAATGTTGTATTATAAATATAGTATGTTGGAGTTGCAAAGAACTAAAATGTAAATAAAAATTCTCAAAGGCACGGGAATTTGACATGATGAGTGTAATCGTCTAAACTTTGGAGGCACTTCATATGTGTTTATCATATCCCTATAGCACCTTACTTCATCTCAATTTATCAAAATCTGGACTATTTCTAATGTATTTTCCTCCATCAATGGTAGAAGGCATTTCGGAAGGAGGTAAATGTTTTTGTATTTTCTTTTTCTTTAGTTCATAAAGTTCTTTCTAGATTATACATTGTCATTTTTGTTAGGGAAATACAAAATTTGTTAGGAGGATAGGCATGATAAAGGGGACCACTTATTGGTAATTGGAGGGAAGGGACTAACCTTAGATTAACTCACCAATAGGGGTGTTTTTCCCTCTTTAAAATTTCTTCCCTTACCCTTAGAGATTATTTTGAAGACATATGCGTCATTATAGGCATTAACTTTGATATTTTCAATTATTTTATGGGAACTCGAAATCATAATTGCCTCATTTCTTAAAAGACACTTCACACATTTGAAGAATTTGTATAAATCCCTTAAAATTTTGTGATTTCCCTTTGTACGATTGGTATAAACACTTAGGTTCTAGTTTGTGTAAGGTGTGGTGAAATAATTACTACCTTGGTTATCGGGGTAACAATTATTATTTTTGTGAGCTCAAAGTGCTAAAATGGGGTGACATGAACCAGTCGAGCTGCCATTTACTAGGAAACTTAAGGAGGATAAAAGGCTCTGGGAAATCCTTGGAGCCAATAGATTCAACTCCTTCCTTGAGCGAGGTTAGATGGTGTGATCTCATTTATCTCTGGAATTCTCTCGGGATGGAAATACAAAATGATTTAGTTTAAAAGATAGATACATATCATCTCTAAGGGATTCATTTCCCATGTCACCGGAATGATCTGTAGGGCATGAAGTTTTATAAAAAAATAATAGCAAAAGGGTAAAATAGGAAAATATCTTCGTCACAACGAGGGGGAGAAGATAAAAAAGTCCCCCGGGGTATCCATAGAACCTCACTTCCCAGCCCTTTTGATGAATTAGAAAATCAAATAATCGGTGCACTGACTTTGGAGGTCGAGACTCCACATGATCAACACCTACCACCTAGTCTTCCTCAACCATTTAAGAAGAAATTTACTGGTTATTCTTCCTTTTTATATTATTATGTCACTTGAAATTTCAATAAAGGAGGTACAATGTGGTAAAAGAGAATTATCCTCTCCACCAATCTGTAATTTTTATCATTTGCATGCACCTCAAAACTAAAAATCCAAGTAGAAACCCCTCCCCTACTCCCCTACTCTCTCTAAACCCATCACTCAAGTGTTTAGCAGAAATTCCAAAAAGGGGGAACTTATTGAGGGACCTAGCACTAACCAGGAAGGTATGGAAGAGGAATTGTCCACTAAATGTCTACTCAACTGGGGAAAATATCAAAAGAGATAAGAATGATCTAGGAAATTTAGGACTGGGGGTACAAGAGAAATCCCTAATTGATATAAAATAAGACATCACTAACACGAAGGGGAGTATCAACAAGTTCCAACATGAAAAAATAGATAAACAATTATGGAGCGGGCTCAACGACAACATGGAAAAAGTAGAATACAAATGTGACCTCATTGTTGATAGTTTTTTCATCCAAACAAACCTATTAAAATATATTTCTAAAGATCTCAAGAATTTGAATAGCAAGGGAAAAGGAAAAGAGCTCGATAAGAAGAAGGAGATTGAAGAATGTGACAACCATATCAAAGAGCTTATCATGATTTCTTCTCAAGTTATCAATAATTAATGTTTTCTCTTATTTTTTCTCTCTTCTATTTCTATTTGGTTCTTTTAAGGACTATTTGACACTTGTATGTGTTTTTCACCCGATTTTGAACTGGTTTTGGGCTAGTTTGTGTTGTAGACAAAAGATCCTTTTAATATTTGGTTTCTTTTTGTCTCATGAAATGTATATGGATGTATCTAGATTTTAGATCCTTGTTGTAACAAGGTAGGGTCCCTACCAAAACCCTAATTTTACCAAATATCAAAAAACAAGTCACCATTAATTAATAAAAGGGTACTTAATTATACACCTAAGAATATGAAAATTCACAAATTATAAGGGGACAAATGAAAATTCATGTGGGGGTAGGTGAAGATTTGTTCTCAACTCTATAAATTATGATGGCACCCTCATTCTTAAGGGTTGTAAATTTTTATGCTCAAAGGGAGATTACTACTTGAATTGAAGCAAAAGAGATAAAAAATTTCCTCCATTTTCTTCCTCTCATATGTTCTTGTATTTCACACTATGTACAATTTTCCAAAACATCAATGAAGAAGAAAGGAGTTTCTTTCCCTTTTTATGAGAGATTTATGTAAACTTTGTGTTTCTATTTCTACCTTGTCTTGATGTAAGTAAAAAGAAAAATATTTCTATATATGTGTGTGTTTAAGTACTCGATTAATGTCTGCAGAAATCTGATTTTCTACCTGAGATATTAATTCCCCTTCCTTTTTCCCATTCCATTTCCTACCTTCTAGAAAATTCCTCCCTTGCAAGTAATTGCAATCTTTTTCCATAGGTTCAATGGAGTGTTCATGTTGGACACCCATACTTTACACCACCACATATTTTAATTTCACACACACATAATAAATGAATATGCATCATTCAAGCATAATGGCCTAGACTCTCAAAGCATTGGACAATACCCACCAAATTTTTCACCTGATAAATTTTCTCACCAATAGTGTGATAACTATAGGATCACCCTCACATATGTCTCGAACTACAATCCACAAGGGAATGGGAAAGATGAATCTAGCAATAAGAACTTTCTCAAGATACTTAAAAGGACATTGGGGTAAAATAAAAGAAAGTGGGGTGAGTAATTAAAGTATGCATTATAGGCAGATGAGATCACAACAAAGAGGTCCACTAGAATGAGCCCATTTGAGTTTGTATATGGTTTTAGGACCTCTTCCCACTTCATTTGCAGTTCTTAATTTACCAATTCATGCAACAACTAGTACATGAAGGTAGTGTTGAGCCTTATACGTCCCAGATAAACCAAATAATTGAGTTAGATGAGACTAGGAGAGAATTTCATCAAAGACATATTATGTTTAAGGAAAAAATCATGAAGATATTTTATAGAAATTTTATTCTAGTGAATTTCCATGTAGGAGATTTGGTCCTACTACGGGATAGCGAGGCATGAAGAAAAGGGGAAACATGGAAAGTTTTATGTTCTATGGATGGGTCGTTACTCCATAGACATCCAAATTGGAGAACATACATTTTCTTGAGAGATATGAAAGTACAATAATTGGAGCTTCACATTAATGGAAAACATCGTAAACACTTCACATAGTATGAAATATATCTCCTTGTAAATTGTTTTACAATGTATAGTTTTTTTGTCCTTTTTGTTTTGTTTTTTCTTTTCCCTTTCTAATCCCCTATGATCATTTTTGTCATTTTTTCTCATGGTGTGTTTGAACTTTCAAAATATTAGTTGTTTGTTCCTACTTGAATCTTTTCCCAATCGATGTGGCACTTGGTCTACTTCTCCCATGATATTTTGGCCTGCGGTTGTAACACCCACTAGATCCCCAAGCTAGAGCCATTATTGGTGACCAAATCTATCTTTATTATAAACATTGTTATCTTCATACCGCCTTAATGTCCCTAGCTACATCATCAAGCTTCATTGAAAAATATTATTTTACTTGAAGTGTTTTCTATGTTTCTGAGATCTATATTTAAAAAATTGTGTTGTCTGCAAACTTGTTGCATTATTTAACTAACATCTTTAAAATTTCACATGTTTCATGGAGAATTCATGATTATAAGGTTTATGATTGAAATGAATGAGCTATTGGGGATTTTATTGATATGCTTAAACCATCAAGGAATTACCACATGCCTTATAAATATGCATTATGGTCCTTTTTGCAAGATGAAAATACACCCAGACACCCATTTGAGAAGAATATTGAGAAGATTTGGTCGGGGGTTTCAAGCACCTATCTCAATTTTGCACTTTTTCATGCAAAATTTGTAATCCCATAACCCACAAAGTGGGATATTCGTGATATCTTTGGGCTTATTTAACATTCAAGTAAGTATGTAAATAATACCTAGCACCCACCTAGGGAATATTCATATCATCTCGAGAGTGTAGACCTTTATTACAAGTTTGTAATATATTATGAAAATGTGCATGTTACAATTACACCTTGAATCTCTAAAACATAGTGAAAGAGAGCACATGGCAGTGGCTTGGGTGTTAAGAAGGCCCATGCATTTTTTAACTTACATCATTACATCCTTGCAAGATGCAAGTTCATCTTTGTAACCCGGCTAGGTCAAAAATTCAAAAGAAGCATACGTGGTACAACAACAAGTGTCTGAGTGAGAATTCCAAGTTATAACTAGCACATTTGCATCATTACATTCATGCAATATTCCTCCTTCATCCTGAATCCCATAGAGGATAAGTATATGGCATATTCACAAATAAATCCCCAATGTCTCGAAATAAAAATAAGGAATGTATGATAAAGAACCAAGTGGATTTTGTGTCATTAATGTTTCCATTAAGACATATATAACTCGAAGGAAATATTAAATCAACACTTTACATTCAAACTATAAATTGTAAGAGCTTTCCATCAAGCCACGAGTGTTTTACGAAGTGGAGTTTTGTTTGTGGAGGATCTTGAGAAATTTGTGGGTAATTTTTCCAGCCTCTCAACTAAACACAGAGCTCATAGAACAAGTAAGTTCCCTATAATTGTACCCCTATGGTATTTATTTTTGGTTTATGAATCATTGAGTAGGAAATTTGAGGAGTAAGAGTTCTATGGAAGGTTGTGGTGAATTTTATAATCTCTTGGTAACCAATTCAAGGTATTATAAGATGAATATTGTACTAAACTTACCCTAAATAACTTTAAATTTAACCTCCCATTTTGACATGTTAACCGATACAAACTTATGTGGGGTGGAATTAATTGAATTAAACCTAATATTTAAGGTCCCTAGGAGGAGTAAGATGATGAGGTAGATATATGAAAACAATATTGCATTGGCTACCAATTTCCCTTCCTCTAGTCGGTACCCAGAGTTGGTGTGGAAATGTGTTCAAAATTATAACCACAGAAAATCGGGTATGGGAGTGGTGCCTTAATTTTATCCCTAACAAAAATATTTGAAAAAATATTGGGGCTCTGATTTGTGATCCATTTGGCTGATGTAAGTGTCAAGTAAGGGAGGAGTACTTGAATGAGAATTTTGGAGAGCTAAATAAGATGTTAAATGATCGGTGGCTGGAAAAGCCTAGATCCTTTATTACGTAACTCCCATAGAAGTTGGATCAAACCAGATTCATTGAAGAAATTTAATATTTTATAACATTCTTGAGACACTTAGTGGGGAATTATTCTACCTTTATGTTCCAGGAGTGGATGTGTTTGTTTATTTTACTCATATTGGTAGTCAATCCTCCCATCCATTATGGGAGTTAATCAACAATTCCATCTATTATCAAATGATGTAATTAGTTGTTATAGCTAAAGGATAATTTTCCAGCATCCCAAACTTCTACATGACTTCCTACTTAGTATAAATGTTGCATTCCATAGAATATTCTTAGGGTTAAAGTAGGAAAGTAATCCTATAACCTACAAAGTATATGATATATATCCCTAGCTAAATATGCTCAATTATGGGGCTCAATTTAGAAGAGTAATTGATGCATTCATTCCCCTTTGATATACTTGTTTTCGATACTTGGAGATATGAAATAATGACCCCTAAATCCGGGAGAAGTATAGCTAGATGGGGGTGTTATTTTATACAATTCCCAAAATTTTTCTTACATCAGGTTGAGTGGTTTCTCAAGTTCACCATATATTTTGCCTAGACATATGGATGACAAATGGATGTTATTGGATTTGGTTAGAAAACTTGTTTATGTTCACGGGATCACGACATCCAAGCATATAGATAATATCAAGTTTCCATAATTTTTGGTAGGTATAGATGACCTAACCTAGTTAAGAAAAAATTGGTTGAAGCTAAAATGAGTATTTTCTCCATTGAAAAGTTTTCCCCATGAATAATTATGATATTAAACGGTTCATGCACCAAGTTATAGGTTACGCATCGAACATGAACCACACTATGAAGAGTATTAGATGGAATTGTAGGGAGAAGAATAAGTTAGACTAAGGATTTACTCCATAATGCCCTTGACTCATATTTTTGACTATAAGGTGGCCATGGTGGCTTGAGAGGTGGTTGATGATGGAAACATAGTTAGCTTGGAGTACACCCTGAACAACATGGAAATGCAACCTCTTCCAAATGTAAAATGGGTTGTCCAAGAAATGAATTCCTTGCATCAAAAGTCTATTGATGTCATAAGGAGGGCCCTTATTTGGCTACTAGATCAAATATTTGACATCAGTAAAAAAATATAGTTGTAATTGGTGAGTATAGGCTTAGTGGAATTATTTATGATGTGATCTCGGGAATTAAGAAGGAAAAACACACCACACGGGAATTCCACATATTTATTTCAAGACATCCCTCACTACTCAATCCAGAGATGAGCTAAGTGCTTACACCGAAGTAAGCTGGGACTTTTTTTTCCTCATTAGAATAGGAATTTAATATATTTTGAGGATAACTCCCACTAATATTACTTATCTGGGTTATCTTTGTTGGTTCTTCAACACCAAAGTTTATGCCTCTAAGGGACTTACTAGGAGGGCAGCTTCTAGTCAATCTTCCAAGATAGTGTTGGTGAAAAGAGAATAGGTTAGAAAAAATATCCTCTAGGAGAAGTAGTCCAAGTAGGTTTCAGCAAGGAGGAAGAGGATTCGGATGAAATCTCTCTCATTAGGTGTAAGAGACCAATGTTTTTACTTATGTTGCATAAGGAGATACGATGGAGTTAGGGTGAAAGGACCTTAGAAGAAGAAATATCAGTTTAAGAGACTAGAGTTCCTCCTCTAAGACCCATGCCATGGTTTTCTCCACCCCTAGAATATATTTTAATGTCGGGAGCAAGATTGGTTGTGGAAAAAATGGCCAAATATATTGTTCAAGAACAAATAGTTTCATAAGTTGAAATTCAAGTGGTCCTAGAATTAGAAAGTGATAAAGGGGGAGACCATAAGAAGTTCAGCCCTAAACATGAGATAATATTTTATGATATGTTGGAGTCACTAAAAATATACCAATGGGTAATGTTTTTGTGACTACAAATCGGGAGAAACCAGTGTTGAAAAAGAGAAGGGCCCCACTCTTAATTAAGAGCTTAAGGGTCAAAATGAGGAAGGAACTAAGGAATTTTGGTGTAACCTACAATAAAGAAAAGTGTGGAGACCCTATAATAAAGTATCTAGAAACTCCTATATGTTGAAGAACCCATTCTGCTGCTAGATTGGCAAGTATGGAGGGTGTTGGCATAATATGAGAAACAAAAGAGAAGGAATCATACATACAGCCCTTGATACATTTGTAGGGCCATTGGACACTAGTGAACATGTGGAGGTATCTCTTGTAATGTTCCCAAGTGGACATATTTGACCCCCACTTGGATTTTAGGAAAATCCAAACACTCAAATGCAATTTATAAAAGATGCAGCAATTTATATACTCATTATATTAATAGGGAAAATGTGACTAGGGATGATTATGAAACTTATAAAAATCACAAATAAATCATGATATTTTCTACCATAAATAGAGCTAAAACTTCTATTATTTCACCCTTAATATATTCGTGAAAATATATGAATTTTTAGAGCCCATATATAGTTGAAATGAATTTATTTTGAAACCCGAGTCTGCACAAAATCATGGTAACTTCAAAAATTCATAACTCACTAAAAATGCTCGATCCACACAAATAAACCATGAGCAGATTCGAGAAAAATAGGGAGAATTCAATGATGTTAATAATTCATGCAAATTACCACCATAAGTTCCCTAAATATCCAAAACACTAATTCACCCTTAAGGTTTTGGGCTGGAAAATTTCTGAAAGTTGGTTAATTTAATCACTAAAAATCAGACTTGTAAACAGCAATATAAATCAGCTTCTAGACAACTCCAAAATCTCACGAACCAACTCCCTAGATAGGTCACTCCACCCAGAATACTGTTGGAAATGAAGAAGAGACACAACAAAAATTCCCTTCTTCAAACCCCTAGAGAAATCTATAAAATTATAGCCTACACACTGCTGGAAAAATGATAAAAAAACACACTAACTCCTTGATTCCCAATGGAGTCCCTTATGTAGAGAATCCTCACAAACTCTTGGAAATTTTCTTCCTCAAGATGGTATTTCTAAAGGGTTTCATCCTTAGAAATAAAATAGACAAAGTTGAAAGCTTCATACAAAAATCAGAGATATGAGAAATATTCAAGTGTCCCCCTTTAAGCAATTCTTCTTGCTTAAATAGAAGATTTGGTCCTGATGGCCACCACCAATAACCAATCATATTTTTCCTCCTCATTAAATGATTTCACCCACTTGCTTTCTCTCCCTAGGCAAGTCGCATTTGCCTAGAATAAATCATTTGGCCCATATACTTTTCTTTATGTTGCCCTTTTTAATCACTTACCTTCTCACATTAGGCAAGTCGCATTTTTCCCTAGGATGGATAACTAATGCCAAATGCTTTTTGCCTTATGTTGCTTTTTTCTATTTTTAAGTTAATAATAATTTATTATAAGTGCATATGATATTATTATTTTATTCCATTTTTATTTTGTAGTTTATAATAAAATATTATAACTTAAGTCAGCCCTATTTTCTTCCCTTAGATGTTAGGTAGACAAAATAGGCCAAGGGTCTTCGACTGGGAAGGGGATATTATAGTCCCCCTTCCCAAAATTTCTTGGCCTCAAGAAATTTCAAACTTCATTTGTTTAAGTGCTATGCACAATAGAAAAAACATGTTGAAGTGATCCAAAATCCTTTCACATGTACCTATCAGATGAGATAACTTTTGCAAAAATATGTAGCTCTCATAATGCCCCCAATCATGAAATTGAAACAAAGGATCCACATGTTCCATATTATAATTTGTATTACCATAATTCTCATGAAGAAATAAAATCTGAAATGATTCAATATGCAGCAATAAATTTGACACATGTTCATTCCTTTCATACCTTGGAGGACCCTCCAGGATCTTCATCAATCTTGGTCTTCAAAATAATTTGACTTTTTGCACCATATCCTTATCATTTTTGTCCATAATTGGCTACATATCCTCATGATAGAACTTCTAAAATAACATAGTATGATGCAATGGATCCTTTTTAATACTAATCTCCTTTTACATAAGATCATCAAAGTGTTTACCTTTAATTTCTGATTTGGAAACCTCCAAAATAGTGTCATCCCCATTATGACTCATGATTTCAGACACAACACAATCATCAACATTCTTCACAATTTCATGCCCATCAATACTATGGCTTGGAAAATCCATCCCATATGACAATGACTCATTGATATGTTCCTTTGGAGCTGAAGTAATTTCTCTAACTTGGCATCCAACAAACAATTTTTCTTCCTCACTAATGCAATTATTTTGCTCATCATTAGAAATCATACCTCTTGAAGCTTATTTTTCTTTACCTTGCATGGTGGAATACACAATGGGCTGATTTCTCTCCAATTTTTGCATGCCATTTTTCCTTGTGCCTTTACTATCTTTCAACTCACAAAAATCAGCGAAGGTCAACATAGATCTTACCTTGGGATTGAGTGTTGCATACTATTTCTCCCATGTTTCCATATCTTCATACTCAATTGGTTATTCCTCCTTTTAGAGAAACTTAGCTCTGAAAATATGTGAAGGCTTGAATGAGGTCCTAGCTAATCTAGTAGAGCTTGGTATGGCAATACTCATCCCCTGTATAGATATTCTCAAATTAGAAAAGGATCATATAATGGATTTTCTTAGGCCTCTCTAAACATCCATCCAATAAGCTTCCAATTTTTTGTTTCCTCTATTGAACACTTCATTCATATAGCTCCTCTTATCTTCTTCCATGGTCACCTTCTTTATCTTTAGATCTGATTTTTTTGTTCATTCATAGGCTAGAAGAATCATCACTCTTATACCACTGTAATGTCCCCAAATGGATATATTTGACCCCCACTTGAATTTTAGGGATATCTAAACACCCAAATTTAATTTATAAAATATGCGGAAATTTACACACACACACATCTGAATATTAATAGGGAAATGTGATTAGGGATGATTATGAAACTTATAAAAATCAGAAATAAATCATGATATTTTCCACCATAAAAAGAGCTAAAACTTATAATATTTCACCCTCAATATATTTGTGCAAAGATCTGAATTTTTAGAGCCCATATATAGTTGAAATGAATTTATTTTGAAACCCCGGTTTGTAGAAAATTATGGAAACTTCAAAAATTCATAACTCACTCAAAAATGCTCTAATCCAAAAAATAAACTATGCATGAATTCAGAAAAATAGGAATAATGAAATGGTGTTACCTATTCATGCAAATGACCACCACAATTTCCCTAAACATCCAAAACACCAATTCTCCCTTAGGGTTTCAGGCTAAAAATTTCCACAAGTTGGTTGATTTAATGCTATGTACCTTGGGATATGATAATATAATATATATGGGTTGATGGAGATGCCGATATGTGGCACACATCCCCTTAGTTATATGTATGGGTTCACATGGGATATGATAATATAATGTATATGGGTTGATGGAGATGTCGCACATGGCACACATCCCCTTAGTTAGTTATATGGGCTCACATAGGAATTAATTATATTGGGTAATGGGTCGGCCTACATTGGGATTAGGTGTTACCCATCCTATTTAAAGGATGTGAGTATCATTATGAGGGGGAATGTATGTATGATTTGAGTCTTCTACTTGGTAGAGGTATATTGGAGGTGTCCCCCTCGAAGTGGATTCCCATCTTGGGAGATTGTGGAGTTACTCCTTCCTTAAGGAGAATTGTATGGTGTTGCCCTACCTTAAGGGTATTATTCTGCATATATTGATATTAGGGCATCTTGGCCCCCATATCTCTTGTGTTTTATTATCTTCTGCAATTTATTGATTTATTATATGCAAGGTTCCTATCATTTAATCACTAAAAATCAGACTTGTAAACAACAATAGAAATCAGCTTCTAGACAGCTCCAAAATCTCACGAACCAGCTCCCTAGATAGGTCACTCCACCCAGAATACTGTTGGAAATGAAGAAGAGACACAACAACAATTCCCTTCTTCAAACCCTTGTAGAAATCTGCAAAATTACAGCCTTCACACTGCTAGAAAAATGATAAAAAACACAGCTAACTCCTTGATGCCCAATGGAAACCCTTGTGTAGAGAATCCTCACAAACTCTTGGAGGGTTTTCATCCTCAAGAGGGTATTTCTAAAGGGTTTCATCCTTAGAAATAAAATAGACAAAGTTAAAAGCTTCATACAAAAATTAGAGATATTAGAAATATTCAAGTGTCCCTCTTTAAGCAATTCTCATTGCTTAAATAGAATATTTGGGCCTAATGGACACTACCAACAACCAATCATATTTTTCCTCATTAAATGATTTCACCCACTTGCTTTCTCTCCCTAGGCAAGTCACATTTTCCTAAAATAAATCATTTAGCCCATATACTTCTTCTTTATGTTTCCCTTTTTAATCACTTGCCTTCTCACATTAGGTAAGTCACATTTTCCCTAGGATGGATAACTAATTGTAAAATATTTTTTCCTTATGTTTTTTTTTTCTATTTTTAAGTTAATAATAATTTATTATAAGTGCATATGATATTTTTATTTTCTTTTATTTTTATTTTGTACTTTATAATAAAATATTATAACTTAATTCACCATTATTTTCTTCCCTTAGTCATTGGGTAGACAAAATAGGCCAAGGGTCTTAGAATAGGAAGGGGATATTATATCTCCTCAACTTATTGATACATGTAAAGAGTCCTCCCCATCCATTGAAAATGAAGAAACCAAAGTCATCAAGACAATTGAAATAGTTGTTTAAGAAGAACATGGGGAGAAGTTAAAATCTTGTAACACAACATCATATCCTGTGGCGAGGGAGAAATAGGTGGAAAATAATTGAATGAAACTGAAGTAACCATTTTTATACTTAGGTGGTTCCCCATTCTTGAAGAAAATGATTGTGCCACTAGTAAGGCAACCAACGCCTAGTGAATAGCTACCCCTTGGGGATGGTTAGAAGAGGATCTTCCAAAAAAAAAAAAGGTGAAAGTATAGGTAAATACAAATTACTTGATAAGTACTACATCTTTAAGCTCATCAAGGCCACCCAAGAAGGAAAAAACCATGTCTAGGATATTGGTGGGAAGCCAAGAATATAATTAGAGGTCGTGACTCCACAAAATTATTTTTGAAGGAAGGTGAAACTTTATCTAAATTCTAAGTTACTCAGATTCCCGTAGGTAAACATTCCACTAAGGGATTAAAATATGATCTTAAAGTTGTATTCTATGATGTTTTCCAAAAGATTGATAAGGACAATAAAACAAAAGAGAAACTAAAGGAGAAGTTTTATGGCTTGTCATATATTGCTAGATAATTTATACAACTACCTCCAGCCACATAGGCACTTACCATTTAGGTAACAAGAACTACTCGAAGAGTTCCAAAGACATTAATGCAAGCAATGATGCCACCAAGGATTGGGAAAGGAAATTTGTTGAGAAAGGTATCCAAATCATGACAAGGGTAATTACATGCTACAATCAGGTTATTGAACATTTGGATTATGGTGTTGCACTAATAGAAAAATATCAAGCTGAGGTAAAGCTTTGAAATTTCATGTTACCAAAATTTGAAACTATAAATTCCATCGGTGAAAAGAATTGGAGAATGAGAATTGGAGGATGTTATTAAGCTAATAATTCAAACATTGGGGATTTTATAGGAAGGCTTTGGACTATGAGCAAGAAATTTGGAAAGTATGTGTATTATATAGAGTCTAAAATAGAAGATAGGATTCCTCTTGAAGGAGGTTACAACTTAGAGACTTCATATGCAATGAAATTGATTGAAATACTCAAGAATATTGTTGCAAGTGAATATGAGACTCAAAATGGGTTCAATTATTCATCCATCCAATTTTTGTGAATTTATAGGGATACATTAATAAATTATCCAAAAGAATAAAACATGAGATAGGTATATCAACATAATTCATTAACTCGCTATTCAAACATGATACAATCCTCTGGTTTCACATGAGGATGGATGAGGATTTTATTTTAAATATTTTTAAAAGATATAATGAATTCAAGGACAAGTCAAGGTGTAGGAAGAGATCAATACCATTGATCTTGACTCACCCTATGTTCATTCTTTACTCCTTATTATTTATTCCCTATTCTTTATTCTTCTATGACTTGATTTTTTCCCAAAGGTAACTAAGAGGAAGAATCCATTTGAATGATTAATGAATATAACAAAATACTTGTAATAATGAAAGTATGAGGGATAATAGGATAGAAGAAGAAAAAATTGGTTGATTAATAGAAAGAATATCTTATGCATATCTATGTTGTTAATCATGAAAAAACTAATTCCACCCCTGTACATCAAAGCGGTATCTTTACGGTTAGATAAGTCTTTTTCTTCATTTTTGGCGGGTTCATCGTGTTTGGCTTCACTTTTTCAATATTCTATGTATTTATTTGGGGGAATGAGGGTATACTCCTCTATGGGAAGAATTGTATAAGGATGGGGACCTATCCTCATTCTAAGGGTTTATTATTTTTGTTGATATCTCATTGTAAATTCCTCTAGGTTATTCATTTTCTGAAAAATTGTAGAAGTTATATTCTCTAGAGTTGTGAATGCCAAGGTGGTTTCACTATAATGTCATTGACAGGAATTGAGGGCATCCTTTATATGTCCCCTTTATTAAAACTTATAGGAATAGAATAAATTTTATTTATTTATCCTTTTGTTTTATTCTATACATAATACATGATCAAAGGAATATGGATTTTACTACAATATTATGTTTATTGCATCTATGGAGTACACAAATCAATTTTCTTATTATTGAATTTATTTGGTTACTTTGCATAAATATTTTTATAGTGCATACTTTGAAGTATTTAGGTTCATCTATAAAATTATCATGGTAATAATACTTTGGAATGATTTATGCCATCCTCTAATAGTATTTTACAATTACAAAGTGGAAGCAATCAATATTTTTTTAGGTTTCTTGCTCAAGTGTTTGTACTAGAGATTGAATGGTAACATTTGTAGGAATTGGGTATCAATGAATGCAAATTCCCCTTTGAAGGTCATGTTTGATTGATTTTGTCTTCTCTGCATTCTAGAATTAGCAAGCTATCATAACACTTATTGGAACTTTACGGTTATGAACGATCATCACCCACTCCCAAATATTTCTAACCAAAATTATACTACCATCCTACCCCCACAAGCACATCAAATTTATATACCATACATGTATTTTTGTGTAAAATAGCATTATTGTTGCCTATCATGAATGCATTTTCCTCAATTTGTGAAAACTAGTGTTCCAAACATCATTAAGATCATTTTCTTTTTCCTTACATACGAGAGGATGTCTATGAAATATTTTTATCTATCTTTAGTTACATGTGTTTGATTATCTAAGTGTGTTCAATACCTATGTGACAACTCTTGAGTATGTATTGTATCCATGGATATACTTAGCTCAAATTGACCTACCCCCATTTTAAAGGAGCTTTAATTGTGATATCTCTCTCTCATTTAGGTCACCCTAGTTTAGGAAGATCCAGAAGTAGTATGGCTTAGTCATCCCATTTGTGAGGTGCCTCCTAGTCATTTTTGAGGACCTAGTTATAAGATAATGTTGGATACATCCACGGGTTCAAACAACATTTCCTTCAAATCCATCATTCTTTTAGCCATTCTATCTCAAAATTGTTGCCTAGTCCCTGGGTGTGATATTGGGAGCCAACACAGTGTAATAACTAGATTTTTTAGTTGTTTGAATGTATTTTGGAATTTTTATTTCCATTCAAACTTAATCCCTCTAATAACATTTGTTCTATTAGATGCACAATTTTATCATATCCCATGATGAATTTTATTTATTATCACATATGTCCCAATAATGTACACACTTTAGATGGATTTATGGGAGTTTTAAGCCAAATTATTACTACAATCTCTTCCTAATCTACAAGGATTCCATATTTGTAAATAACATGCCCATGAAATAATTTAAACAGTGTGAAAATAAATGTTTCTTTAAAGTCAATATAATGCACATTGTTATAACTAACATTAGGCATAACCTCAAAATATGTTCCTTGAATAGAGATAAAATTTCGTAGTCATTAAGGTATACTTAGAGAAAATCATGGATGAAATCCTTGAACATAGTCATTGTTGTTGATCATTTTGAGCCAAGTATCTTAAACTAATCGAATCTTGCAAAATCTTGCCCATACCATTTAAGCTCTTCTTTACATAATTTCCATGAACCTAGAAAAGTATTTTTCAAACTAAATTTTTAGTCAAAATTAACTTACATCGACTAAATTTTGTAGTATTATTCATACATCAACTCTTTTAAGAAGTTTTCATGATCTATTGGATGGTGGTGGCTCAACTGGTTCAAAATGGATGTTCTGAACATCAAAAGTATTAGCTGTGGACACATAAACATTTGAACAAAACTTATTTCCTTCAAAAAACTAACTTTTTTCATATGTGTAAAAATTTAATTTCATTCCCATCATCTAATCATGTGGCGTATTCTAGGAAAGTTGCGCATTGGCGGGGCCATCAAGTATACTTGCATTTTGTGCAAGAATGCAAAGTGCAAATATATCTTTGACTCTTGATACATAAATATACTATGGAATATTCTAAGGAGAGAGTGGGGATATTTTTCATGATTGCACTTTTATAAAGTGCAGCCTATATGTAAAAATGAAAAGTGCATCCAAGTTCCCATGACCTAAAAATAACATGTGTCATCATAAAGAAACAAGATAACAAGCGAGAATCTCATGAATATTTGCACTTCGTAGTTTCGCACTCCATGTGAAAGTATAAAATGCATCTGAACCCTCGAGGCATGTAAAGGACACGTGTCATCCTATCAATGCAACTTGGTATCAGGGACCCCATACGAATTTGTATTTTTGCACTTCTTCAGTTAAATACAAAAATGCAAACTAGGCCCCAAGCTCTACTCCCCACCAAAAAGGACACATGGATGGTTCTCATTCAAATGAGAAAAGGTAGATATCAATGGCTGAGATTGAATACAATGCATTTATGGCCTCCGCCATTAATGTTTCTCACATGAAAGGATTATAGATTCAAAATTTTGCTAATTATTTCAAATTTCTACCTTCTTACGATAAAATTGAGAATTCTAAAGCCCTAAAGTTACGAACTTGGATTTTGATATTGATCTAGTGGATCGAAAGAGTGGTGTTTGGGAAAATTGAAGTAATCAACATGCATATGTGATTGGTATTATGAATAAATACGCAAACTTAGGTAAGTCTCCCAGAAAAATTTAAATATTGTTTAAATTTCGTGTTTGCTCGTAAGGCTTTTTAAGAAACAAATGTGGTTTACATTTCTCCTCCAACACATGGTCCTTATTTTGGCTCCCATAGTGCCTAGATAAACCATTTCCATAGATTACCAAGAAATATGAAGATAAGACCAACTGGAACCCCCGTTACCTCACATATTATAAGAAATTTGGATGAGGTGACAGACACCAACCTAGGGAATGTTGACCTAAAGGATTTTCTATAAATATTGCATGCTCCCAACAAAAATAATCACATGGAAACAATTTATGATAGTGGTATTTTTTTAGCTTATTATTTCCCACCCCCATACATTGCCCAAAATCGGTATGGAATTCGCCAAAAACTAAAATCCAGAAACCAATGAAGGATTAGATGGAAGTGGTGCTAGAGTTATCTCATTATCAACTAAGACCTTTATAATAATAATGGGGTTATGAAAAGATGAGAGGGAAATAAAAATTGACATACAATCATCACAAGGCTTTTGGAGCTTAAAACATGTAGAATATACCAAAATTATGAATACTCAATTGTTAATAAAAATAGAGGTTCTTCTACCAGAGTCCCAAAGAAGTTGGTTTGTTCACGTTTTGTGGAAGAGGTTAAAGAATTCATCACTCCAATAAGAAAAAATTTAGGCCTAAAAGTTTCTAATGACTTCCAAGAGTGGATGATGAGCAATATCCAGCTCATTCTATTTTATACCGAGAATGTTTATTGGGAAAACTTTATAAGCACATCTATCCATGATCATCTTATAAAGATGGTTGTAAAAATGTAATATGGCATTGCAATAAAGTGTGAATTTTACAATATTACATGCCACAAGGAACTCCTAGGAATCCCAAGGATGAAATATTTTACTACCCATAGGGTGTATGATGTATACCCCCAGTTGAACTTGGAGAAGCACAAGGGAAATTTTAGAAAGATAAATGATGCTTTCTTTGCACCCATTATATGCCTTTTCAAACCAGAATGGGAACAATTTATAATATCTATGGGTGTAAAAGGGTAATAATTGATTATGGATGCTACTTTACCTAGTTCATATTTTTTACTTACATAAGAGTAAGTAGCTTACAGGGACACCCTTACATGCTACCTAGATATCTAGATGATAAATGGGAACTTTTGAAGCTCTCAAGGTAGTTGGCAAAGGTACACAAGCTAATAGCTGGTAAACACAAGACCAACATCAAGTTCCTAATCACAATAGGGAGATACACATGCACAACAGTCATAAAGGCCAGAATCCTAGATGAAGAGATGAAGAGAATAGAGATGGAAAATTTTCAACCAAGGCCTAACTATGATATCATATGGGTGATGAGCTTAGTATTAGGAGGTTCATACGAGAATGAATCACACTATGAGTATTTTTGGATGAATTGTAGAGATGAAGAGGAAGTTATACTAAAATACTTCTCTAGAATGACTCTAAAATATGTGATAGACTACAAAATTGTAGTTGTACCTCAATACTTTGCAGATGACCAACAAGTTGTGAGCCAATATTACATTGAGATGAATTTCTTAAGGAAACCAATTGAGCCACTTTATTGGAATAAAAATGAAACAATAAGATTGCATACTAGAACTACACATGTAATGAGGATAACATTGACATGGTTAACAAGAAAAGGTTTGGATTTGTCTTTATAGAACACTAAGGTATTGCAAGAGTACAGGTCTACATGAATTATTCAGGAGGATATTCCTCCTTTTAAGGAAGGAGTAATCAAAATGGTTCCCTTAGAGGGGAAAGCACCTCATATTCCTTCCAAAAAAACTAACCACTTTGGGATAATAGAGGAATGTCGCTTCTACCAATAAAATAGGTACTGTATGTCCCTCTTGACCCAAAAGACTTAGGAGACACTAATGAAAACCATGGAGGATTCTCCCATCTCATGGTTTCCCACTACAGATAAGGTAGTAGGTGTTTCAAAACCTATAACTCTTGCAGTAAATTTTCCATGATCTTATAGTACAGAAAAGTGAATGAGGGGGTCCTTACTTGATATTGACCCACAACTTAGAGTGCAAAGTGCTATAGAGAGAGAAATCTTGTCTTAATTTTTTTGAAAGAACAAAAATGCTAGGGTTGTATACCCTTTAGAGAGAGCTACAAAATCCTCGAGTCCGGAAAATCCCTTCTATGAGAGGACATGGAAAATAAATTGAGGAACCAAATGTAATTGACTCAGTTCCATTAAATGAGGTACATAAAACTCTTATTGCAAAATTGGCTCATGAAGTAGCAAAATCACAAGTTGAATTGATTGGTTCAGTTCCACTATATGAGGCACAAGAAGCTCATGTTACAGCACCAACTCAGGAAGGAAAGAATCCATAAATTGAAATGGTTGAAGTGGATGAGGAAAAATAAACACATCTACTCCACTTTTTGAATTCTTACAAAGTTTGGCAACTAAGGAAAAGTTTGATGATACCCCTAGATATTCACTAATAAAGGCCACGTAAATACATGGTGAGGAAATATGTACATCAAATCAAAATGTGTAATAAATTGAATTCATAGTACCTACAGCTGAAACATTACCACTTAATTTAAAATATACATAAGAATCATCTATGAAAGTAATTATCTTCAAAAAGTATAGCCTCAAAAAGAGGTCGATGTCATAGCAAAATAAAATCCATAAGATTTTTTTAACCCCATGGAAAAAGCATTGAATAAATTCAACAAATCTATCACAATTCATGATATTTCTACAAGCAAGGAGAATAAGAAAGCTAGTGATAAAATTCAAGAACCAACTCCTATAGTGGTGCTAACTAAGGAACTTACGGTGATGAACAAAATAAGAGGCATGAAGCAAAAAGTGCATCACAGATTGAATCAAAGTGAGTATTTGTGGGGAATAAATTCCCACAAATATAACTTCCATTTATAGAGGTTCCACATGGTGCTTCCAAGAAAATTGTGGTTTATTCTCGCCACATCATAAAGAAGCACCACAACCTCCGAAGGAGGAAATTTCTACAATAGGATGGTTGGGAGAAATGTTGCCAAAGGAAGAGAAGGAAGAGAAAATGTTAGCATCCCAAATGATTTATCCAAGTTCCTTGTGCTTTATTTTATCCCTCACCCCCTTTTTAAATGCATTTTGACCTTCAAGATAATGAAATCGCCACCTGTCGGGGCGGCGGTCCTATAACCACCACACCCCGCCACGTGGTGGCAGTCCTTCACATGTTTTCTAGCACGTTCCTTTGATCACGACTTGCATAAATTTTCAACATTTACCAGCTTTTCTCAACCACCTTAGCTTGTATTTATGTTTTTGGTTCCCTATAATAGTGTTTCTCCATTGTTTAATGGTAAAAGAGTTCCATTCCAAGTTACCCTTTGGTGAATGGGAATTCTATAAATAGCTGGTTTGTTTTCAAACAAATGGCCCCTCATCCTCTCAATTCTCTTGTTTAGTTTTTCAATTCCTTGCTTAGAATTTTGTTAGTTTCAGGTTTTTATTCCATTGTTGGCATTTTGGAGGTCATATCATCTTCTTGTTTCAAGTCTTGTTGCATTACTACTGCATACAGTTAGTTTAAACATAGAATAGCTTCATTTCTAGACTAGAATCCATTAAATTTATAGGTTTTGTTTTGTCACAAGAATAGCTTTTGAAACTCTCGGTACACTTGTGTTGTATTCCCACAATAAATCCCACTAGGAATTGCATAGTCAAGCTCTGTTCACTTGCGCTATCCCTCTCCTACTCACATTGTATTCGGTCTATATCCAAAGCTGCCATTGTTCGAACACTATCTTCTGTTGATACTATCATATACACACTTTCTGGATTCACGAGGACACGAAGGAATGAGGAGATCACTGTGAGGGACAAAATCACACACAACTAGATTTACCACATTGCTCGTAAATGCCGTGTTTGAGCTATCAAAGTTCTAGTTACAACATATCAAATAAAGTAGTGAATTATTTCATTTCAGTTAAAATTTCACTCTCGATATCACCAGGGAAGCTATGGGGATTGATAGTTTCGAGAAACTGTGATTCATTCCTCACTTTTGAGGTAGAATCGAGATCCTTTCAAGTTAATACATTTAGTTACTTAGATATTTAGGATAAAATCATAATTTCACAGGCAAATAGCCATACCAGGCTACTTTGTTTGTTTTCATTTTGTTTCTAGATTAGTTGTCCATTTTATAAATATACTAGAGTAGCTGCTCTTCAACTTCATTTAAATACATCATTATAAAATACAAAAATAACAAGATGCTTGCATAGTGTAAATACCTCTTTTGTAATCAGTTTATTTAATGTTAGTTAGAGGTTGAATCATCTTTGTATGACAATCACAGGACCTAGAGAGCCTAGAGAGTATATATTTGAACCTATAGTACCTCAACCAAATTTACCCACAACTTTAGCTGATATAGATCAAGACCTTAGGATACAGTCTTTCCAGCCATAGCAAACTTACAAGCAATTAGTGAGCAACTGAGAGGGTTAAACATTGAAGACGAAAAAGCTTACAACTTCTGGTCAAACCATCCAAATTATAGATTGCCTTGATAAAACACCTGAATGACCATGCAAGGGTTCGAATGAGAACAAACATTTGGTTGCGATCCTTTGGTTCCGTAGCCTAACGCAAGAGACCTCCTCATTGATATAGACACTAGCTTACGTATCCAAGTTACTCAGAACACCTACTAGGTACTCCGAGAAAATCATACAACTTCTAGTTCTAAACGTAGAAGCTGAAAAGGCATATGATTACTGGATAGTCGGAAGAAGGGATTGATTCTTCACATGACCTATAGACACCTAAAATTGGTTATCCAAGTCCCCCATGCGTGTTTTCTCCCTCGGGTAACCCGGGGCATGTTTATATCACCACTATCCCCTTGGGGTATTATTCAATTTGTGATTTAAACACCTATCCTAAGTTTAATTCACCCCTTTATGTTTTACTCGTGAGTAATTAAATATTAAATATTTAATTACACATTTTTACATGTATCCTAACCACTTATCTACCCCATATCTATCCTATCCATATATCCCCCCTATTTCTCCTCCTCCCAAAGCGGGATATTTCCCGTATTTGAGGTGGAGGGATCACTCTTATCTTTCCAGAAATCACTCATTTTGGCCGTCTTGGGAGTCTGTTCCGTGATCGGCGCCGACCGGTACTCGGTCGACGCCGATTTTGGAGTGGTGCCAATTATAAATAGAAGCCTAGAACTCAGTTCTGGAAGAGGCACATGGAGAGACAAATTGTAAGAGAGACACAGATTGTAAGAGATAGAACGAGAGATCTTTGCGCATCGAGCGTGAGCACTATCTATCGAATGAGAGCGAATCTTGTCCAAATCAATCCCTGAGAGGAGCACCGTTACTCTGCTCTTATCACATCAACATCGCACGTCTCCATTGATTTTTACGGTGACTCTGTTCTACACCCAAAGCCACGGGTGTAGTCTTGCAAGATCTCTCCGGCTTTTACAGATCTAGCAGATGTTGACAATCTTGCCTTCATTTTCCGATTTCCAAATCTTCTCGCACTTTGTCTCGGATCGATGCCGATCTATATCAGTCGACGCCGATTTACATCAGTCGATGCGATTTTAACCAGTCGACGCCGATTCTACATAATCGACGCCGATCATCCTGCAGACAGGTAAAAAGACACAGGTAACACAAATCCAGCTTTGTTTTCACAGTTCCCTATTTTCTGTTGCTTTCTGCTCGTTGTTTAGATTCTATTTATTACTTTGATCAGAAAATATAGTCTTGTACGTACATCTTTTATCATGTATACTTCTTTACTTAATTGAAAACGTGGACTGACATCCGCCGAGGGAGCTATCGCTTCCGGATCCGCTTCTCAGGCAGTCCACCTAAATATCTTTTAATGTGGTCTTTTTCTGTCAAGCATCGGTGTCTCGCAGGTTACTTGGATCTACTATGCAGAATTGCTCGTGTGCGCCCGTCTTATCTACATCGGCTTCCTTATCCATCTACATCTTCGGATCTTGTCCATCAGGTATCAATTTCATTGGATTTTTTCAAGGTTTTTGTGTTTAGTTTGGTGCATTAACTTGGACAGGTAACAAGCGTGAAATTCTTGATCTACATTCTGGCACACCCAGTGGGACCCAACCAAAGTCCCTTATTGGTAAGTTCATCTCTTTTTAGTTTTGAGCTTTGTTCTTTTTCTTCACTGATTTTTATCAGTTCTGCTTGAGCATTTCCTTTCATCGTTTCAATCTTGCTCTTTATGCGAAATTGTTATTTCCTTGAAATTTTTCTAGTTCCTTAAAATAGAAATTTCGTTTCACCATTATCTGGATATATCTTTCTGGATTTTGTTTGGTGTTTGCTTAACCTTTTCTTGCGGAGCACTTTGCTTGTTCGTGGGATTGTTCGAGGGGAAGAGCTCAACAACGCGCTTTTTGAAGTCCACACACCTTGGAGAGCTAAATCTATAGGTATTTCTCTTTTACGGTGTTTTCTCCTTTTTAGGAACTAAAAAAAAAAAAAAAAAAAATTCTTTGTTTGTTGTCTATCACATTCGAACATTTCAATTTTTGGTGCTTAAAAAGAATTTAATCGCATTTGGGAAAGAATCTGTTTGACTTGTCTTCATCGAAATCAAACACTTCGTTTTTAAGTGCTTAAAAAAAAAAAACTCTTTCTTTGTCATTCTCTGTTGTATGTTTTTCATCTAGTTTTAATTAGGCTGGAAAATTGATCAAAATCGGTAGTGACACTATTTGATTTTTATTTTTCACCCTTGCACACAAAGCCAAAATCACTAGGTATAAAGCATTTAAACAAAAATTCTTTCCCTGGCCTCACCTACTTGGAAGTGACATCCAAGAGGAAGAGCCTATGCGGTACTCGGGCCACGCTATAAATTCATGGAAGTTCTGGTATATATTGGCAAAGCACCCGACTCCCTTATCGCAGCGGTGTGTGAAGTGTAGGGGTAGGCCCCTATATCAAGCCACGTACCGGTCTTTTACTGAAGTGCCTTCGGGACTCCTCACCAAAACATCCCCCAAACCATCCTTAGTTTGGCTATCTGAGTAGTTCCTGTTCTAAAAGGCCTTCCCTAATATTTTCTTTCTTAAAAGCATAAAAACTTAAAAGAGATAATCACCTACGCTGCTTGAATTATCTGTGCATTAGTTAGGTCAATCTTATTTTTACGCTTGTTTATGACGGTCATCACTTCGGTTACAATCTAGAAGAATGGCTCAATTAGCCCCTTCTTCCTCGAGATCACCACTAGTGTGGATGTTTGGCACCCCCAGGTCTTCCTCGGGACCCCCTTGTTAGTTGGTTCCCCATCTTGGTCATATAATCCTTTCTATCAGGCCAAAGCAACCCCATCATGTCCAGCTTCCCCTAGTCCTTCAGAAATATCATCTGCTTCTGACTCGAGTATGTTCCTCACGGGGATCCTGAATTTCAGGCGCTCCTCGATCGCAATCCGGTAGCCCTCATGGACTACCTAGTACACAAGTCTATTCAAATATCTGATCAGGGACCACCAATCCAGCAAGTGTACGATTATTCTCGTGAACCATCCCAGGCTTTTGTAGAATAGTTAGCATCATTTTTCTCGCCTCGAGCCATGGAGAAGGGTGGCGCACCTGTGCCTCCTTTTTCTCTTCCACCGACCATATCAACTAGTTCTCAAATAGTCTTACCTATTCCTAACGCCGCAATTACCTCGACTATTCCACAACCTACTTTTGAGAGGTCCTCTTCTCTGGCTATAATGAGTGCATCTGTGCACCGCATATTGCTGTTAATTCATCTATGTTGTCCATTGTGTCCCAGGGTCAGTACCCCTTTATGAGTCAACCCCCTTCGACTAGTCAGTTGGTTCCTGCTTCTCGTCCTCCAGTGGGTTTTTCTTCCAATGTTCCAGCAACAGTGACCTTCGCCCATCCTCTAGCATCGGCGCCCTTAATAACTAATCCGGCAGTAAAAATCCTCTTTCAGGTCTTGTTCCCCAATATGTCCAATCAAATCGGCACCCATGTTCCTCAATCTATTCCGATTCCTTCAATTAGAGTCCACCAATCAAGCTCGCCCAATCAAATCGGATGTTCCTCATCTATTCCGATCACAAGCATAGGAGTCCACCAATCAGTGCGTCATCCGTCATCCAACCTTCATTTTCTCAACCACTTATTATCTCACAGCCTGCCTATACACAGGCTCCTTCACAGCAAATACCCCACCAGGCGTCACCCAGAATGCCTGGTTACTCCTCTTATCATCCTATCAATCAACAGATGAATCCCCCATTGACACCTCAACAACATCCACCATTTGCTTCTTATGTAGGACATGCCAGTGTGCCTCCTCCTCAATCTGACGTGGTTCAAATTCTTTTCAAGAAAATCATCAGACTTGGAAGCCTCCACCAAAGGGACTCGTCCTTCATACTCTTTTGAAGAAGTGTGTAATGAACCCATTCATCCCTCAGTGGCTTTTAAGCCTTATCCTCCCCAATGGGAACTTCCTAAATTTTCAAAATTTCATAGTCGGGAGGACCCTCAACAGCATTTGCGAGCATTCAAACATGCTTGCTACCTCATAGTCCAGGATCAGGAGCTTATGCTCCGTACTTTTCCTATGTCTCTAGCAGGTCCTGCTTTAGACTGGTACAATAACATTCCTCAACATTCCTTGTTTTCTTTCTCTCAATTGGCTCAGATGTTTGTTGAAAACTTTTCAATAAATATCGCGCATAAGATCTCGATTACAGATCTTTATAACATTCATCAATTCGATGATGAGTCTATTGCAGACTTTGTCACTCGTTGGAGAGGGATAATAAACCAATTGTCTTTCTCCCTTCCTCAATCCCAACAGATCGAGTTGTTTACTCGATCTTGTGCTAATCATATTTCTTCCACTTTAAGGATCCAGACCTTTCATACATTTGAAGAAGCCTTTACGATGGCACGCAAACTTGAGTCTCGCGCCATTGAACAAGGGAAGTTAAAACTTCACTCTAAATCTAAACCGGATTTTTCTCGGTTTACCAAATCAAATCCTTCCACTTCTAAAGACAAGAATCAGGGATCCACCAACGCTATCATATTAAAAACATCACGAGCCGATAACACTTCTAATCAAACACCACGAAGAGACTCCTCATCTTCTTGAAAAGGGTCCTCATCATCTCGATCTTTCACTTCATTGGGGGAATCATATGCTTCTATCCTGGAAAAAATGTTGGAAGTCCACATGATCGAACTTCCCCCCATTAGGAATATTGATGAAAGCCAAGAACGTCCATTCTGGTATAGGGAAAATGACTTCTGTCATTATCATAGAACCAAAGGTCATGACATCGAACGATGTCAGACCTTCAAAAATCTTGTCCAGAAATTCATTGATAAAGGTGAGCTCATTCTGGATAACCCAAATGCTCCCCCAAATCAAGCGCTGGATGTCTTTAAACAACCTTTTCCCAATCATTCCCCGAACCATGATGCTTCAGAGTCTCAAAAACCAAACACTCATACTATCAGCTTCATCTCTACGGAAGAATCTTCTTCTAAAACTAAGCCATCTGCGAACACATCGACCGAATCAGAACCTCCTTCCGCTTCGTTAATCGTTGGGATTCCACCATCTTCAGATAGCCCATCTTTGAATATTCCAACATTGTTAGATATGGATTCACCTCTCTCTGCTTCTTTTTCTGATCTTCCATCCATACCCGAGACAGTGTCATCCTCATCTGTCTCATCGTCAGACATTCTTTCAATGCTCGAGGCAATTACATCCCTTCGAGTTTCCACCGCGGATACATCTACTTCTGTTTCTCCCATTTTTGCTGCGACTATGCCCTTGGTGAACGTACCTATAGTTGTGCCGACTTTGATGAAGCATCTTCGATTTTGACTCTTCCTGTTTCCTTTCCTACAGTAGTTTCACCCACAATTACTGTACCAGAAAGTAGTTCCCTCGTAAGGAACTGCTTCTTCATCACTCACTTCTTCCATCACAAATGCTACTTTGCCTATTAAGGGGAAATCTAAAGAAGTAGCACCAACACCTATACGCTCGGTTCCTGAACTTAGACCGAGACAACCGAAATCTAACGTTGCATCATCAGTACCTCCCCATTTGCTTCCCCGAAAAGGTTACAATCACCTTATGCGGTTGAAATTGTCACCATCCCTGAAAAAGGAAAGCCCATATTTCGAACCATCAAGACTCTTGGTGCTTTCCGCAAAAATCTCTCTCTGCGCCTCATAAAAGATTGGATTTGTCCGCTGAGAAGGCGTCTTCTTCTACAAACTTATCAAAACCATCATCTTCTTCTACAACACATTCTTCACCAGCACCTCGAAAAGTGGACTTACCTACTAAAAAGACGTCACCTCTTTTATCAGAATCATCATCTTCGTTACCAAAAACTAGGGCACCCTCTGTTCCTCCGATTATACCTACTTTGGGAGCTTCTCCCTCATCTAAATCGACATTATCTAAATCATCATTAGTTTCGACCAAGCAGCCTCCCTTATCTCTGAAGACCACAACACTTGTCACATCTCCATCATCTTCAAAATCTATTTTAGGGGCTCCTCCTCCACCGAAATCAATCATGTCTCACTTACTTCCATCTCAAGTGCCCAAGGCTGCTCCTCCAGATGTCCAAAAAAATAAGATGATCCCTAAAAAGACTGTCAAACCTAACATGCAGGTTCTTTTACCTCGGCAGTCTGTTAAAGTAAAAGAGGCGCCTTCATCATCTCTGTCCTCATCTTTGTCTACCGGGTTCTATACTGAAATCCTTCGCCAACTTATCCAATCTTCATCCATATCTCTTCCTCCGATTAAACCCTATAACCCTAAAGGAGTTAAACCTACCTGGTTTAACTCTGATTTGATTTGTGCTTACCACCGTACCCGGGTCATGATACTGAGGGATGTAAAGCTCTTTCAATCATAAATCAATGACCTTTTGGAAGAAAGTGATATTTTTCTTGGAGGAGGAGGAACAAGTATCTCCTGTCATCTTAGCTCCATCTGAGCCCCAACGATCTACTCAGACCTCTACTTCTAGTGATTCCACTCCAAATGATCTTCCACCTTCTCAAATCGACACAATTCATATCGCCACTAGAACCCAACAGTATGATAATCCATCCTCATCTACAGACATCTCGACCACGGGTTGTCATTTCTGCAGCCCCCGAAGGAGTTCCTCCTTCCTCATTAGCCCCGAGACCTCGGGTCTCTATTCGTGTTGCACCTCGGGCTCAAATTCCCGTGTCAGTTGAGGAGAGTGTTATGAAACAACTCACCCAGGCTCCGGTCAAAATGTCTCTTTTTGACCTCATTCAATCCTCTCCACAACATCGCCAGGCTCTGATTGATAATCTGCGTCACATCGCAGTGAATTCAGATGAGCTGACCCTTCGAGATGGTTGTTGGATTGAATAGACCATCAACCACCATTTCTTTTGAAGATTCAGAAATTCCTTCCCTTTCTTCCGAGGATTTGGAGGCTCCCCTCTTTATCACAGTCCAAATCGACAACACTACATTAAAATGCATTATGATCGACAGTGGTGCTGCACTCAACGTCATCTCCTCACACACATTCGAGCAACTTAAGTTACCAAAGAACGTAGTGTCACCCCCGCCTTTCGCTCTTCGATCATTTAACGATCATTAGCTTGATTACTTTAGGAACTGTGGTCCTACCCATTCGAGTAGGTAAGAAGCTGCTTCACGAACTCTTTTACATTGTTGAAGGGAAATTCCACTATAATATGATCCTCGGATGCTCCTGGATTCATGCAATGCATTGTGTCCCATCCACCCTCCATCGATGCTTAAAATATCAATATGAGGGCAAAATCTATACTCATCCAGGAGATCCTTTTCCTTCCGCACAATGCGACATGACCACAGGG
This sequence comes from Taxus wallichiana var. yunnanensis, assembly GCA_018340775.1. NCBI lineage: Eukaryota > Viridiplantae > Streptophyta > Pinopsida > Cupressales > Taxaceae > Taxus > Taxus wallichiana. Next base: position 314,256,882 of record CM031236.1, read on the forward strand.
TCTGCCCCTCTAAAGGAAAATGCTTGTTCTCCTGACGAGGCCTCATCTTCTTCCATACCTGCAACCAAACTACCGGATTTACAAAATTTAGAAGAGACATTGCAGCGTTTCTCACTAGGAGAGCTTCCTCTCCTTTCTTTTGACACCCATCTCAAACCTAGTGAGTATGGTAGACCAGACAAACAACCTGAATATCAGCCAGGTCTTGGTCGCATCGTCACCATTGGTGCCCAATCAACAGACTAATTTCATTTACGGTGGTCTTGATACGCCTCACTATTGCCTGGATTCTCCTCCTAGGACCAAACCTTATTTAACAGGGTTCGATTGTCTACAGAATCCCACGTTTGCAAAAACTTATTTATATCGATGCGCGTGGAAGGGCTTTGGCTTAGGTAAATATGAACAAGGTGTGCATGACCTCGCGTCCATTCCAACTCTCAAGCCACATCAAAAATTTGGTTTAGGATTTAAACCTCTTTCAAAAGCCACCGTCATTGTTCTCGATGAGCCTCTTCCTATTGAGGAACCATCTTCTCCCACTAAGTCAGAAGCATCACTCGATGTGGACGACGCCATTTCCATCCCGTCTAAATTTTTTTTTAGTCAATACCATTTCCTTAGGGCCACTAGCCTATAAGACTAATGACAAGTCCACTTCCATACCGTTAATTTTCCCTGAAATAGTTGGAGACGACTCTCCTACTATCAACACTATCCACTGTGCGGATGATGATTCTATCCTCACCTATCTGGGGGCAGAGGATTCCTATCTTCCTAAAACCATTCCTTCTGACACGTCTACGCTTCTCAATGAAGCCACTATCGACCTTAATATAGGGACTTCTAAAGACCCTCGCATCATTAAGGTCGGTCAATCCCTTAATCCACAGGAGTTAGGAGACTTTACCACTTTTCTTTCCAACCATCGTCAATATTTTGCTTGGGCATATGAGGATATGCCAGGACTCGATCCGATATTGTGGTCCACAATATCGTTACTCTTCCCGACATCAAACCGGTTAAACAAAAATTGCGTAAAATGCACCCTAGAGTAGCCCTTCTTGTTAAAGAAGAATTGCAGCGCTTGCTCTCGGCTAACTTCATCCAACCCATCGATTATCCACAATGGGTTTCCAATGTAGTACCAGTAACTAAAGCTACTAGGAAAATTTGAATTTGTACCGACTTCCGGGATCTTAATCTTGCTTGTCCAAAAGATGATTTTCCTCTACCTAATATCGACCAACTCGTGGATTTAACTGCGGGTCATGAGATGCTTTCTCTTATGGATGGTTTCTCTGGGTATAATCAAATTCTCATCGCACCAGAAGACCAACATAAGACTTCTTTCATAACTCCTTGGGGGACCTTTTGTTATCGTGTCATGCCTTTCGGTCTTAAGAACGCAGGAGCAACCTATCAGTGAGCAATGACCTACATCTTCCATGATCTCTTACACAAAATTGTGGAAGATTACATTGACGATCTCCTCGGTAAATCCAAACGTCGTCAGGATCATCTTTTCATTCTTGCACCTCTCTTTGAGAGGCTTATTCACTTTTGTCTTCGTCTAAATCCATCTAAGTGCGTGTTTGGCGTTCTCACTGGTAAACTTTTAGGTTTTATCATTTCCATTAGGGGTATTGAAGTAGACCCCACAAAAATAAAAGCTATCCTTGAGATGCCTCCCCCTTCTAACTTAAAGCAACTCCATAGTCTCAAGGGCGTCTTGATCGAGTGCGTCGTTTTATCTCACAATTGTCGGACCGTTGTCAACCTTTTCATCATCTCCTCCGTAAGAATGTTCATTTTGAATGGGATGAACATTGCCAAAAGGCCTTCGATGATCTCAAAGCTTATCTTCTTTCTCCACCTGTGCTTACACCACCTCACATGCGAGGAGCCTTTCTATCTTTATATCTCTGTGACTGACCATGCTCTGGGAGCCATGATCTCGCATCGGGACACTTGCGGTAAAGAACAAGCTATCTATTACATCAGTCACACCCTCCATGAGTATGAAACACGTTATTCTGAAGCTGAAAAGTTGTGTTGTGCTCTCTTCTTCGCAACTTCTAAGCTTCGTCATTACCTCCTTAATCACAAAACTTACATTGTCACAAGTGTCAATCCACTCAAGACAATTCATGCGAAGCCTTATCACAATGATCGTATCACTCGTTGGCTCATGCTTATGACAAAATTTGATCTCGAGTTTATCCCACAAAAGTCTATCAAGGGTCAGGTCATTGCAGATCAATTAGTTGATGCTCCTCTTAGGACACTCAAGTCCCCCTTGCTCGATTCGATGAATATATCCAACAAATTGATTTTGGTCTGTCTCCATTTAAATAAAGCTCTTCTTTGATGGATCCAAATTCTAGCAAGGGGGAGGTGCAGGTTTCGTGATGATTCCTCCTTGGGGTACGCCTATCCCAGTCGCACACAAATTGAACTTTGAGTGCACCAATAATATGGCTGAATATGAAGCTCTTGTCTTGGGTCTTCAAAATGCCATTAATCTCGGTGCTCGTCATATTGACATCTTTGGTGATTCTGAACTCATCGTTAATCAAGTCACGGGTGTCTATCGATGCGGGGAATGATATCCTTCAAAAATATCATGATATCATTCTCATTCAACTCTAATCTTTCGATAAATTCACTATCCAAGCTATTCCTTGCACTGCGAATTGATTCGTAGATACAATGGCTTCGTTAGCCTCACTTATCCCACCTTTTACCGAGGACTCGCGACTTTATGTGGTGTGCTGCGATTAGATCAACCATCTCATCTTAGGAAACTAACTTCAATCCATCTTTGTCATGACCCATACTCAGGATGAGTGGTATCAATAGATCGTTGATTATCTATCTCATTCAGTGCTTCCTCCAGATCTAACTTCCAATGGTAGAAGATCTTTTATCCTACGTGCTAATCGCTATACTATTCTAGGTGGGATCCTCTACAAATGCGGCTTTGATGGTATTTTGCTTCGGTGCCTCAAAACCCTTGAATCATCTAAAGCTATCTAGGAGGTCCATGATGGTATCTGTGGTGGCCATTTTAGTGGCTTGGCTGTAGCTAAACGCATCTTACATTTGGGATATTATTGGCCTTCTCTTAATCGAGATTGTTGTGAATACACTAAGAAATGCGTCAAGTGTCAACAACATTCCAATCTCACACACATCCCTAGTCAAGCTTTACAACCTACAGCGGATTTGTGGCCTTTTTCGCAATGGGGTCTTGATCTCATTGGTCTCATCAATCCCCGTTCTTCACAGCGTCATCATTCTATCATTACTGCCACTGAATACTTTACTAAGTGGGTGGAAGCTATCCCTCTTTCTTCAACAAAAGCTAAACCCATAGTTGATTTTGTCTATCAACACATCATTTGTCGCTTTGGTGTTCCACACAAACTCATCACAGATAATGGTAAGTCTTTCAAGAACGTTGATTTGCAGAACCTCTGCGACGCTTTCAATATCAAACTCAGCTTTTCTTCTCCATACTATCCTCAAGCTAATGGTCAGGCCGAAGCTTCCAATAAAACTTTGCGTAATATCCTCACAAAGGTAACTAGTCGAGTTGGTAGGGATTGGCATTTACATATCCCTTTTTCTCTCTGGGCTTATCGGACTAGCATTCGTACTCCTACTGGTGCTACTCCCTTCTCTCTCGTCTATGGGTCTGAGGTTGTTCTTCCTTTGGAAGTCCAAATCCCATCTCTCTGTGTTTCTCTTAGAGAATTTGTCTCTGATGAGGACTATCGTCAAAATCGTCTAGCACAACTTGAATTATTAGATGAGCGGCGTCTCAATGCTCTTGAACATCATCAAGTCTATCTTGAGCGTGTCAAACGTGCTTATAACAAGCACTTGCAGCATCGTGACTTCAAAATTGGTGATCTTGTTCTTAAAGAAAATCAAAATGTCACTACACTCGAAAGGAGTCAGCGTGGTAAGTTTGCTCCCAACTGGATGGGTCCATACGTTATCACTCATAAATATGGGTCGGGGGCTTATCATCTATCTTCCATGGATGGTATACCTGAAGTGGAACCTCTTAATGCCTTGCATCTATGGCCCTTCTACTGTTAAAATCTATCTTACACAAATCTAGTCACAAGACAGATCTTTCATCCGTCTAACAACCAGTCATATACTTTCATGGTGATTCGAAATTATGTGGTTCTCCGCCTATTGTCTTTTTTACCTTAAATATGAGTATCGCGGCTCTACTCATAGCATTTTTCTTCTGGATATGTTTCTCCTCATGGTAGGAACACCTTAATCACCGTTTCATTTGTCCCAAGTGCTTATCTTAATCGGATCTACTCGGGGCATGAGTGCGTGCTCTTTATACGTTTTCTTCCCCTCTATCTGATCTATCTAGGTCTAAACTCAGCTTCTTCCAAAAGTTTTTAAAAAAAAAAAAAAAAAAAAAAGAGGATAGACTGATCCCTTGAAGGACAGCTACCCATACAATCAAATGAATCAAAAGATATAGACCATGCCCTCGAAGGATGGCTATCATTAAAATTCAAAATACAGACCGCTCCCTTGAAGGCCAATTTGTTTCTCAAAGGAATACTCAAGGCTTCTTGCATTGATCAGCCTTTCAGTCAGTTTATACACTTTTTAGCATCACTGAAAGACTTCCCGTATTGATCAGTCTTTCCATATCTAGCAAACTTCCCGCATTGATCAGTTTGCTTTTCTGCCAGAAATCATGAAGCTGAGATATAAGACCTTTTGTCGATCATATGGAGAATCCTATTTTCCCAGTATGAACATGTATTCTGTCCCTTGTAAATTTTGACAAGATACCTACTTACTGCTCCTTCCGTTTCCCTCCTAAATCTGGTTTGCGGCTAGTTAGTGTCAGGTTTATTTTAACCTCATATAGGGCCTTGCATGCATGATCTTTTGGTTTCCTATCCAGATTCTATTTATGGTCGGTTGGGAGTCCAGCTTATCATTTTTTTCTTATCTGGGTGTATTTCCTTTATTTCTAGTCAAGGTCATTTTCATTACATCCTTGGCTCTCACAAAGAGTATTCCCCATTATTATTTGTTATTCATCCAGTTAAATTGACATTTCACATGTTAATTTAATCAAAATTTATCATCTATCTAATTTCATCTTATCTATCAAAGCATGTATTGTCAACACATGTGGATCTGTCTATCTATTTTCATCAAAATTAAATTAACATCTCAAACATACCGAATCTATCAATCCCATCTATCCATCTATCCATCAAACCATCTAAAAACTTGTACATCCAAGTTACACTACATCTATCTATATCCATTTTTCATCAAAATTAAATCCATACATCAATCACATCTATCCATCTATCCATCAAAACATCTAAAAATATACACCCAAGTTACACTACATCTATCTATATCCATTTTTCATCAAAATTAAATCCATACATCAATCACATCTATCCATCTATCCATTAAAATATCTAAAAATATGTACATCCAAGTTACACTACATCTATCTATATCTATTTTTCATCAAAATTAAATCCACATATCAATCACATCAAATTACATCACGTCTATCTATCCTCTATGTCTATGTTCATCCAATCACATCTATTTATCATCTCTCAGCATATGTCGATATCCATCACAATTACGCTACATCTATCCATGTATATCAAAATTAAAAATAGGAGAACAATCATATGACAAAGGAAATGATGATGAATATATATATACATGAGTGTCTGTACAACAAAAAAATGGGTGGCTCTCAATCAAGCCATCTATACAATGCCTTCCAATCGAGGCTACATCACTACACTGATACAAAATACATCAATCCTATATCGTAAAATCTGATGCGTGGAGGACACTATCTCCTCCACCCTCCTCTAGACCAGGCTGTCTCTCCTGGCCACCACCTATCGAGCTAGACGCACCTGCTGGGAGGCCTCTGCCCACCTCGGTCTCTCCCGGTGCTCCCTCCCTCTGATGCCCCACTCAGCTGTGGCCATCGCTGATCTCCTCCTCGCCCCATACCGAGGCACATCTGGGGCATGCTGCACTAGGGCATCCTCGTAGTATCTCACCTCAGCGAGGAGAGACTGATATGTGCTCAAGCTCACGGTACCAGGTGCTCGTAGTGGTGCTGCTGTTGTGTTCTTTGGTGGTGCCCCTCCTATGGTCGTGCCCTGTGTCCCAGACTCTGACATGGTACCTGTCTCCCCATATTTGGCCCTGAGGGCCTCCCTATGTCGATGGTAGCGATCCCTCTGCTGGATCATTGTATCTCGCTCCTGGCGAGCGGTGTCTCTCTCCAAAATCAGGGCATCCCTCTCCTCTGTCAGAGCTCTGATCTCCTCGAGAGCCACCTGGTGTGTATGCGTCAGGGTGGCGTGCTCTCCCTCCAGTCTCTCCAGCACTGTAGCCATATCCTCCTCATCGGCATCTATAGATGTCGGAAGGTGTCATGGTAGCTCTGTCGCATACCATGCCGCATAACCATCACCTACTCGGCGTCATCATCACTGTCTGTGGAGGGTGGGGCCTCTCTCAATGGATCTACCGGGATCAAAATCGGCAGATCAGTCTCTCTGTTGTCTCACCTATAAGGCCTGTAAGTAGTCGGCACTGTCTGTACTAGGCCGAACTGTCTCAATACCCATAAATGGGACGCGCTCCCACATATCAGGCCTGGCCCCTAACCACCCTGCTCCGTCTCAATCCCACCAGGTGAGCATCCTGACCGGCCCATGTCGGAAATACCCGATATGGTCTCCAGATGACCTGCTCTGGTGTCAGCGTCCTGAAACGCTCGGTATACCAATCTGCAGATCTACCTGTATCTCCCGAGGCCATATTGGCCCGCCATCGCCGGAATCCATAATCAATAGCTCCCACTGCTACTGGCATCCAAGGAAGCCCGGATGGCCTGATCACTGCTATATGCTCATATGCCCAGCAATGGAGCACAAAACTAACATCGATACCTATCCTCCGGCCAGTGGTATACATCCATAACTCATGATATATCTGAGCTATCAAGGCATCAGCAAAAGCAAACACCTGTCTGAACTGCAGGATGTCGCAAACGCAATCTAGTAATAACAGTGGGAATCTCCCGCCTCCTGAATCTGGTAGAGCAAAATAGGATATCGCCATCTGAATCAAAACTATCCGTCTGCTCCTGGGACTATCCTGTCTATACTGCGAGGCTATCCACACTGCCCCGGACACTATCTCTGAATCATCTGCCCTATCTCCATACAATCGAACTAGGGCCCTCTGCTGCTGCTCTCGTGGTGTAATCTCTATCGGGTCCCCAGTGATCGGCAGTCTCAAAATCTTGTATATATCCTCATGGGTGATGGTCATCTCACCCGTCCTGAACCAAAAAGTGCAAGTCTGGCTATCCCATCATCGCACTAGTGCTCACATCAACTCTACATCTCGCGGCACTCGTCTGTAGTACCGAAAGCCCCCGAGCCCAGATAACTCTAAATGCCACCAATCTGCGTCAGTGACGTCAGGGAGAATGGTCTCCAGTAGCTCGGGAATCACATCCCTCATATGTAGTACCTCTCGTGCCTGCATCCACGACATCAAGAGCAATATTAGCCTCATATTTACCCAAATCGAACATCCAAAACAAATTTTGATTTAAGTCTATCTAATCGGCGTCGATTAAATACAATCGGCGTCGTTTATATATAGTCGATGCCGATTAATATTAATCGGCGCCGCCTACATAAAATCGGCGTCGATTCTACCAATCGACGCCGATTCGTTGCGGCGGATGTTAAACACACCCTGGCCTCCCACCAAACACAATAAAACAAAAAAAAAAAAAAAAAAAAAAAACAAAAATAAATACGGCGGGTTCAAGAAGAACCACTTACCCCAGGTCGTGTCCTCCTCCACTTCTGACCGCTTCCAGAGGCTTCCATGGTGCTCAAATCCAATTTTTGACTCTCTCTGAATCAATCGTCACGGTGTAAATAAATCGTTCACGTTTTCCGTTCACATATTTATATGTGCTGTGAACGGTCGGCGCCGATTTTTTTGGTCGGCGCCGTTTATTTAGGTCGCGCCGATTATTGTGATCACCGCCGATTTTCCATCTCTTTGCCATAGTGTTGATGCTTGGCTTATTTATCTGGTCATTATTGTACGCTAAATGTTGCCTTTTGGCACATATTTTCGATATCACCGTCCATTTCGAGTTTGTTCCCTTTGCGTGGGGCACTCATACTTTTTGGCAACTTAGAGTTAACGGGTCTGTAGGCACTAACATCGTCTACTTTGCAGACCGTCTGGTTGTCCCTACCAATGTGTCTCTCTTTAGATGCTGACTATTTTGCAGCCCTCCTTACACTCATGGGTATGTAGGTACTAACGTCGTCTCATGAGGAGACCGTCTAGTCTGCCCTACCAATGTGAGTTCCTTAGGTTACTGCCTCTTTATTTATTTTTGTGCGTCATTAATGATCCGGTCTACTCCAGACATCTAGCTGGGGCTTCTTGCATTTTCATCTACCTTTTTCAAACTTGGGATCGTTTGTTCTATCACCCATCCCATCCCTAGTTTGAGGGGGATCACATCATCACTTTTTCTTCCTTTCTTCCACCTCCTTGTTTTTGTCTCACAACCTTGCTTATCACAAGTTACTTGACAAAAAGGGGCAAAATGTAGACACCTAAAATTGGTTATCAATTTACTGTCCCTCGTGCATGTTTTCTCTCTCAGGTAACTTGGGGCACGTTTATATCACCACTATCCCCTTGGGGTATTATTCAATTTGTGATTTAAACACCTATCCTAAGTTTAATTCACCCCTTTATGTTTTACCCGTGAGTAATTAAATATTAACTATTTAATTACACCTTTTTACATGTATCCTAACCACTTATCTACCCCATATCTATCCTATCCATATATCCCCCCTATTTCTCCTCCTCCCAAAGCGGGATATTTCCCGTATTTGAGGTGGAGGGATCACTCTTATCTTTCTAGAAATCACTCATTTTGGCCGTCTCGGGAGTCTATTCCGTGATCGGCGCCGACCGGTACTCGGTCGACGCCGATTTTTTGGAGTGGCGCCGATTATAAATAGAAGCCGAACTCGAGCCTCGGAAGAGGCACACGGAGAGATAGATTGTAAGAGAGACACATATTGTAAGAGAGAGAACGAGAGATCTTTGCGCATCGAGCATGAGCACTATCTATCGAATGAGAGTGAATCTTGTCCAAATCAATCCCTGAGAGGAGCACCGTTACTCTGCTCTTATCACATCAACATCGCATGTCTCCATTGATTTTCTGGTGACTCTGTTCCTACACCCAGCACAGGTGTAGTCTTGCCAGTATCTCTCTGGCTTTTGCAGATCCAGCAGACGTTGACAATCTTGCCTTCGCTTTCCGATTTCCAAATCTTCGCACTTGGTCTCGGATCGCGCGATTTTAACGATCGGCGCTTGATCTGCCGACGCCGATTCTACATAATCGACGCCGATCATCCTCGCATCTGCAGTAAAAAGACACAGGTAACACAAATCCAGCTTCGTTTTTCACAGTTCCCTGTTTTCTATTGCTTTTGCTGTTTAGATTTCGTTTATTACTTTGATCAGAAAATCTAGTCTTGTACGTACATCTTTTATCATGTATACTTCTTTACTTAATTGAAAACGTGGACTGACATCCGCCGAGGGAGCCTATCGCTTCCCGGATCCACTTCTCGGGAAGTCCACCTAAATATCTTTTAACGTGGTCTTTTTCTGTCAAGCATCGGTGTCTCACAGGTTACTTGGATCTACTGTGCAGAATTACCCATGTGCGCCCATCTTATCTACATCGGCTTCCTTATCCGTCTACATCTTCGGATCTTGTCCATCAGGTATTGATTTCATTGGAGTTTTTCAGGGTTTTTGTGTTTAGTTTGGTGCATTAACTTGGACAGGTAACAAGCGCAAAATTCTTGATTTACATGACCATAACAGGTCCTCAACAACCACGTACTCATGGTTGTGATCCCCAAGTCCCACAACCCAATGGGCCTACAAATCAGTCAAGTATTGACACCAGCTTGTAAACGCTAGTGTTTAGATCTTCACCACTCTCACCAGATATTATAGCACAGTTTTCCGTATTAAACATAGAAGTTAATCAATCCAATATTTTCTAGGCTAGACCATAAAACCACCCATAGCTAGCCACAAAACTCGCTAAAACAACCTACCACTACTTTCATGACCTTTTTGGAGATATATACGAAGCTCCCATAGGTCACTTCCCATGTATCCAACAACCAAGAAATAGGATCTCGGTAGAGCTCAACATCGATTGGAGCCTCTGAATAGCCATTATATCCGAATGAGCCATTACACCAATCTAGATTAGGAGGGGCTTCTTCACCTTATATTCACAGATTCCATTATTGCGTGTTGAGGATTTAAGATTACCCGATTAGCTTATATATATCCATTCACATTAAACATTCACTAGCTATCTCAACACGACCTCGGGAAGTCGGGTATGAGGAAAGAGTACTTGTAGATTCCCATGCTTGCTTGTCACTTTTCCATCGTACAAAATTGGTGAACCCAACAAGAAACAAACTAATATTCCTCTTTTTGTTTTCATGTCTTCCATCCACCCTCGCTCTTTCACATTATTCTGCGGGTATTCATATACCCCGAATATGTCGGGATATGATGCATATGGCGAGACTCTCTCGGGTCTCGAAGTAAACTATAGTCAAAAAATAAACAACCATCGCCCTCGCTTTCTACGTGGGCTGATAACTATTCGATTAATTACTTGTTATCTCAAACTCCCCTCACGGGACTAGCTCTAGTTCTTCATTCCGAATCGAGGAATTTGATCGGTTTTTGCACAAACACAACAAAGCTAGAGCCATCGGGCTCTAACAATATGACTTTCTTGGAGAATCCACTTCATCTCCTCAAGTCTTGTTCGGACCACAAATCAAGTAGACAATAAGACCCACTCCCTTTTGGATGAGGAGTACTTAGCACACTTTGCTAAAAGTGAACAACGCTTCCAAAATATGTATCCACCTATAGGGAGTTTGCAAATACAGTCTGATACCCTATTCCAGGAGAACACCCCCACAACTACACCTATGGGAAATACACTCGGTGAAGCTTGGCAGGGTAATGACTAGTTCATAGTAGGGTATCATACCCCCTTACAACCTCAAGCCATACGACAAACACCCTTAAGGAAAAACACTGCGTCTTCACCGATGGAGGTCATTTCAGCTTTAATTGAGAAGATTAGAGGGCTAGAACTTGCTCAAGAAAACCAAAATTCATATTTTGGGCAAGTGGGAATCCCCAACCCTCTACATCACCCTAGTCAAGTTGACCTCCTTACAGAGCAGCACGTTAGGCATGCCTCCTCAAAATCCTTATAATTATCCACAAGAACGCCAACTAGGACAACATTTTCAAACGTTGCTCCGGTTGAAAACATGACACCTCCTAGCTTGGCACCAAACAAACTGTACTGAACAATGCTCCTCCTTATTTAAACATTTATTCAAAGTCACCACAAGGAGACATGTTCTCTTCTCCGGAATGTTCGTTCAACCACAGGGATTCCCTTATGTCCCTACAAATGCATATGCTATGCCATATCAACAACTTATTCCACCTCAACTCCTTCAAAGAAACCCCATCAATGGTCGAGGCCTACGCAGTAGGGAATTATTCATAATATTTAAAATAGCCCCTAGACTTCACCATACGAAGCATTATGCTTCCAAGACCTCTTCCCGATTTACCCAAATACAAAGGGGAAGGGGACCCAAATGCACACATTAAGGCCTATGCCACAGCCATACAGGAGTTACTCCCTTGGGACGGGGTTGTTGCTAAGATCTTCCCCAAGACCTTAGAGGGTATCGCCCTTTATTGGTATTACAGAATACCTGAAGCCTTGATACACTCATTTAAACAACTCATGTCAGAATTCATCAAAGATTTCGACATGAAAAAATTGTTAAGAACGGGAATCGGGAATTCTTGCATGTTAAGCAAGAACATAATGAATCCACTGCTCATTTTATCCAAAGATGGTGTACGGTTCTCTACTCATCAGCGAGTGCTCTAAATATGGATCAAATGGAACTATGTGATTTATTCCTTAATTAACTCAATAGAGAGATAAAGTAAGAAGTCCAAAAGTTCCCACTAAGAACTTATGTTGAAGTACTCAAAAGTGCTCTCTGAATCGACCAAGAAGCGATTGATAGTGGTCATAAAACATATGGGACAAACAGGAAATTAACCACTCCCAATCAAAACACCGCGGCCTATCCTAACACTGGGAACGCTAATCAAGGACCTAAGATCCTTAACAAGAACCACGGTGTTACAACAGATGGAGTAACTGACCAAGCTAAAAGGGCAAGTATTGTAAATATTTCACAACTGTTAATAGTTAGTGAAATAATAATTTTACCCCAATAATCAACACGGTGGATTTTAATCGTCCACCATGACAACAACAACAATAGTGACAAGTCCAAACACAAAGTCCAAATCAAAACCCAACTGGATATCAGAGTCAAAACCAAAGGCAACAACCTCAAAATTTTAACTCTAACAACTAGCAACCTTATCATAATTTTGGGCCACAACAGGTTTTAAATCAATGACCTCAAATTACAATCCCAATTTATATTGTGGCTTCCACAAAATTCAAGGCCGTGATACTAGGACTTGTCGTGACTATAATAAATTCATGTAGTGTTTTTTAGGAAGATCGAAATAACTCTTTATAGATATGTTTTTAGCAAATTCTATAGTACACACACAAACGCTTATGTAGGGGTAGTTTCCCTCAAAATGCATCCTCAAGATCTTCAACGACCCGCTTTCAAACCATTCTAACAACAACAGGTTAGATCCTAATGGAACAAATAAGGGTGTCATGATAGGAAACAATGATCATGAAGCTTCAACTTCATTAAATCCACTAGTCGCACCCCAATTAGGAACTCGACCTCAAACTAAGATAGTTGGTTTAGTAGAGTTAGACACCGAGCTACCCATATAAACCATAACAAGAACACGGGATTATTCTTCTCAACCAACTCTAAGTTATTCATTAGAGCCAGACAACACTAAACAAACATTGCTAAAACCTATAGGCACCTATGATCTAATTAATGATTTAACTAAAACCTTCTCGCACATATCCTTCTTGGATTTGTTAAAAACTCTCCCACCCACAGAGCTGCTCTCTTAGAAGCATTAGGCCTTGTTCATTTAATCAACATCACTCCTCTAGAAACGCAAGTAAACCATGTGGATTTTGACATTTATCCTCCAGGGGTAGCTAGATAGGGATATGGAATTTATATTCGATATAAGCAAAATACCGACATGACAACCTGAAATTACACGAAGAGGTGACCTTTTCTTTACATTTACAAGTTTGGGTCTACAATAATTATGTTAAACATGTAATGGTCGACGATGGGGCGGCATTCAACATAGTCCCCTTCGCTTTCCTTCAAAATCTAGGATATGGAGAAAAAAATTGTTCCACGACGTGAAATACGCTAAGAGGTTATGATTGCCTCAAAGCCACTTCGATTGGAACCATAGTTTTGATCACTTTAGGACCCAAGACGGTCCTCACCAATTTTTATATTATAGATCAAGAAACCAATTATAATATGAGCCTTGGTCAACCATGGATACACCACATGAAGAAAATCCCTTCCACGCTATTCCAAGAAATAAGATTTGTACACTCATGGAAAATATTCATGGCACAATGTGACCCAAAACCCTTCGATATACACCTAGCTGATTTAAAGAAAAGACCAGGTGTTCACTCGAGTTTGAACTCCCAACAAATCAGCTTGTCAAGCCAACTAATTCACAACCAAAAGAAAAGTTGATACCCACCACTGAGTTAGAAATTACAAATCCAACCGAAGACGTTCTAGTACTCAAAAATGAGACCAATGTTATAAAAGCAGTATCACTAGGGACTACCACAAAAATTGTTGAGTTGTTGGAGAAATACTTACCTATTCTCCTACTATTTGATTCCATGGGTATAGGACACACCCTGGGAATCACTTCTCTTCCATCAGATAAAGTTTTTATGGTAGAAGTAACCAAAGTAGAAGAAACAGATATGACAGATATCCCAACGTCCATTTTTCCAAGAAAGTATTGGACTCTCCACTTTGATGGAGCTAGATGTCGCTTTGGAGCTGGGGTTGATCTTTACTTTTCCTAAGGGAAAGATCCTACCTTTCACCTTCAAATTAAACTTTGAATGTACAAACAACGGAGCTGAGTACGAAGCTCTCCTCCTTGGCCTCATCTTAGCTAAAAGAATGGGTGTCAATAACATTAGAGTGCTAGGAGACTCACAACTAGTTGCAAACCAAGTCTCTGAGGTATATGAAACTAGGGCTGAACATTTACAACTATACAAAACAGCCGTGTTAGATTTAAGCAAGGGATTCAACTTCATATCAATTGAAGCAATCCCACGAGAGAAAAACCTTCTCACAGACTCAATAGCAACCTCAGCTTCCTATTTCACCCCAAACAAAGTGAGTTAGAGGACACAAATTTCATAGTATCACTTTGTACCGAACCATTAGTGCGTAAAATACCAACAAAATCACTCCTAGCTCATGGAGAAGCTGAGGATGATTTTTCTATCATAGGTCACTTTGACAATGATAAAGTCACTCTCGAATATCTGAACACCTATGCAGAGCTACACCTTGCTCACCATATAGTTGATCTTTCCCTAATACCTAATTCCTCTTCCTACTTTGGAAATCCCACGGTAGAGTCTCCTCCATAGAAGGATCTTAATATCTATGAGATAGAAAATGGAGAAATCTTGGAACTACCTCCAGCCCCACCTAAATTTGAAGAAGGTAACGCTTCTTTGATAGAAGAAACCATTGATATAAACATTAGAACGGAAGAAGAACCAAGAATTTTGAAGTTGGGATCCTCGTTAACCCCAGAGGAGATAGAAATACACAACTAAATCCTCAAAGAACATCAAAAGGATTTTGCATTTAATTATAAAGAAATGACGGGCATTGCACCACAAGTTGCCGTACATAATCTTGTCACTAAACTAGATGCGAAGCCAATTAAATGAAGTCAAGACCAATGAAGCCAAAAGTGGCTCTCATGGTAAAAGAGGAAGTAGTAAAACTTCTCCAAGTAGGATTCATCAAACCCATTGACTATTCACAATGGGTATCTAATATCGTCCTCTGTCCTAAAAAAGAATGGGAAAATACGCATTTGCATAGATTTTGGGATATTAACAAAGCTTGTCCCAAGGATGATTTCCCATTACCATCCATTGATGTTATCGTTGATGCAATTGGATTTGAACTGTTGTCCCTCATGGATGGGTTCTTAGGGTACAATCAGATTAAAATATCTGAACAAGATCAAGCCAAAACCACATTTATAACTCCATGGGGAACTTATTGTTATGTTGTCATGCCATTTGGTCTTAAGAATGCCAGCGCTACGTATCAGCGAGAAATGACTTATATATTCCATGATCTTATCCATAAAATTGTGGAATCCTATGTGGATGACTTGTTAGCCAAGGCCAAGAAACGCTATGATCATCTGGAAGTGATCCATACCATCCTCTCATGACTAATTGAGTATGGTGTCACATTAAATCTAGAAAAGTGCGTGTTCGGTGTAATAGGAGGCAAACTTCTAGGCTACATTATATCTTCACGAGGGATTGATGTTGATCCAACCAAAATACGGGCTGTTCTCGAAATGATCCCACCATCGGACGAGTCTGGAATTAGGTCATTTCTTAGGAAACTCGGTGCAATTTGAAGGTTCATCCCAGATTTAAGCTTTGTCATTCATCCAATCAACAATCTACTCAAGAAAGATTATAGTGTCGATTGGACTGAAGATTGCAACAAGGCCTTTGAAGTAGTTAAGCGCTTCTTGTTGTCACCACCCACGCTAATGCCTCCCAATCTAGACCACCCTTTGATCCTATACTCACGAGCCACTCATGTCTCATTGGCCTGCATGTTGGCTCAAGAAGATGATGACAAACGAGAATGCACGATCTATTTCATTAGTCAAACGTTGCTCAATTATGAAACATGTTACACACAGGCAGAGAGAGAATGCCTTGCCATAATTTTTGCAACAAAACATTTGAGACATTACATGTTAAACCAAGAAACAAGGGTCATTGTAAAGACAGACCATTTACGAACATTTCTCACACAAGGATCTTTATCTAAAAAGGTTGGTTGTTTCATAACCTTAATGGGAGAATTTGAGTTAACATTCATAAACCAGAAATCATTAAAGGACAAATTATTATAGACTGGTTAGCTGAAAATCCACTAGATGGAGGTGAGCTGGTAGATCTAGACTTTCCCAATGAGTGCGTATACTTTGTCGAAACTAGGCCCCCCATTTCTACATGTTCTGGTATATTGATATCATCAATTTTATCATGGACCATACATACCTGGAAGGTGCCACGTCACAACAAAGAAGGCGGTTACGCATTATTACCACTAGATATGTTGTTTTAGACCAAGTACTCTATTGTAGAGCCTTCAACGGCATGCTTCTAAGATGCATCGACATAAAAGAATCCAAGATGATTCTTCATGAATCCCACAGTGGGATATGTGGGGGCCACTTCGGTGGTCACGCCACCGCCAACAAAATACATCAGATGGGCTATTTTTGGCCCACTCTCGAGCATGACACAGTGGAGTTTTTGTGTAAGTGCCACAAATGCCAAGAATTCTCTCATGAGATTCACATGTCAAAGACAATCCCCGCAACCAATAGCGACTCCGTGGCCCTTCTCCATGTGGGGTCTATACTTGATAGGGAAATTCTCTCCCTCATCAACCGATGGCCATAATTTTATAATCGCAACCACATAATATTTTACCAAATGGGTGGAGGTCATGCCTCTCACCACCGTACCAGGTTCGGTGATTGTCAAATTCATTTTGAACCAAATTATCTGTAGGTATGGTGTCCCACAAGTCATTATCTCAGATAATGGCACATCCTTTAAGAATGACGAGGTTCATGAGCTATGTAGCAAGTTCAAGATAAACCATCACACGGCCTCTCTTTACTACCCTCAAGCTAATGGGCAAGCTGAAGCAACAAACAAAATGTTGAAAGCTATTCTCCTCAAAACAGTCAAGGAGAACAAACAAGATTGGCATTTAAAACTATATCCGGCCTTGTGGGCCCATCAAACCTCAATAAGAACACCAACAAGAGCAACTCCTTTCTCGTTGGTATTCGGAGTGAAGCAGTTCTCCCACTTGAGGTTGAAATACCCAGTCTTTGTATCTCATTACAAGGGATTCTAGACAAAGAATATTGTAGGTAGGCACACCTCTCTCAACTAGAAAGCCTTGACGAGGCCAAGTTAAACACCAAATAGTATCATAGGGCCTATGCTGACCAGATGTGCCGAAAGTATAACAAAAAGGTCTATGAGCGAGAAATATATGAAGGAGATCTAGTTCTAAGACCAGACATCTGGATCAATAAGAAAACCGGTGAAGGAATAAAGTTCCAGCCCAAATGGTTGGGCCCATACCGAGTCATGAAGGACTACGAAATGGTGTGTATCTCTTGTGCACACTAGAAGGTGAGGAATTTGGTGAAACTATCAATTCCTTGCATCTTAAGTGGTTTTACGCATAAAACATCAAATTCATTCCTAGTACATTATAGCTAATTACATTACATTAGTCTATTAACAATTTCATTTGTCCATTTCGTAAAAATGGTAGTCCAGGAGCTTACTCTTAAAACAATCTATTACAAATTTCTGAAATATTGGCAAAAGCATTCATATCACATCTCTCCAAACATCATCAACTATTTTCAAATCTTCTCATCAATTTTGACAGACAAACATTAACGGAAACCATACCAAGACCTGCATACTTGGCTTTGTTCTTTCTTTCTACTAGGTGAAGTTGTCCTTGCCCATGGTCTGTTCTGGAAGCTTCTTGGTGTCACATCTATCCCTCTTAAAATCTCTTGGAACGAAAGGATATCCCAAAGTCATAGATTAGAAGTGTCAAAATCAAATGAAATCAAAAGCACCAAGCAAACAAAATATTTTATTTTACACACTTCTTTGCCCCATCAATATTTGGTGATAAGCCCGCATCTCTTACCAGGTGATGTGAGGTTGGGAAAGGAAAGAAGTGCCCTTACTCGCTTTGTATCTTTCCTTTGGTGACAAACCCATGCTTCTTACTAGTGGTGTGAGGCAGGGTGTGGGGGTCCAGTCACACAAACTAACAAATCTTGGTATGCTAAAAACACAAATCAAATTCTGTTAAGAGAAAAGCAAATATCCAAATATCCAAATTCCAAAGAGATCAAATCCTCAAAACCAGATTTTGTCAACCAGGTTGCCATTTATGAATCTAAGTCTAGATAAACTGAAAAGTAAGTGGTCTTCTAAGCTTGGTAGTAGTTCTAAGTAGGGTGGGTGTGTAGGTCCAAATTTGGCTTTTGTTATTGGTTTTTCTATCTCTCATCATTCCATTCAATCAAACTCATACAACTTGTGCCCTTCCTAACTCTTGGTGTTGAGCCCTCGCATCTTACTAGTTGCGTGGATTTGGGATTGGGGCAAGTTCATCTCTTTATCACTATACATTCATCACGTCTTACCAACATCAGAGGAAATTATAAACATTGCCCAAAGAGTTCAAAAGTTCAATACTACCATATGTTAGTATCATCTCATATCAGCATTACAAAAACATATAGAGTAAAACATCCTATTTACTATCATTTGTTGTCCATTACATACATTCTGGAAACATGAAAAAATATATTTTAAAAACATCTAAAAACACATTTAGAAAATGAGTCACAAAATTCAAGATACCAAGAGTCTAGATCTAAAGATATATATATACAAATCAGGTTTCGTATACAATGCCATCATGCACTAGGCATGGTCAAAATGCTCAATGAGCCCGGAAAGTACAAAAACACTCATATAAACATCTAACAAAATACTACAAAAATAGTCTATCAATCCCTATGGGATCCCTCAGAGGGTGCGCGGCCACGCCTAGGACTCGACTACACCGGTGCTCCGAATGCACTGAGGGCTCACGGTCATGCCCGGTAGCTGCCATCTCGCTACAAGAATGGCTCCTCCTCATCAGGTGCTTAGCTATCCTATATCCAGCCACCTCCATGCGGAGAGAATTCATAATCTTCACCGCATGCCAGATAGAGGCAAAAACATCGGTGTGCTGCCATTGGCCTTGAGGGCTCCCCTACGTCCATGGAAAGCTTAGCATGAGTCTTCCAAGGGAGAAGAAAGGTATTAGTACACACTTAGTGAATCAAGTCTCCCCACTCATCAGCAGTTGTTGCAAACAAAGGAGAAAACAAGTTAGAAAATGATCAACGATAAAACCAAGAGTAAGCAAAACAAAAAGTAACAAAAACTAGAACAACTCTAACTAAAACAAATGTCAGGAGAAGAGTGACAACTCACTAGGATCGCCAGGCCTCCAAGAAGGATCTCTAGGATCTGCACCCGCCACTCGACGCTATAATCGACTAGTGCCCTCGCCCAAATATGGGGCAATGTGACGGCCTATAATCAGACTTGCCATCTCCACCTGGGTCCCGAGAGAGTAACTCCTCTAAAACCAGAGTCACCCTCTCTGCACTCCACTCTGTCCTCTCATCCTGTAGGGTCTCCTGGGTGTCATGTCACTCGGGATCACTCTTATCCCCTCCACCCGTCTCACTGATCTCCATGTCCTCTGTCTCCTCCTTGGTCTCTCCCCCAGTGAACTCCTCAGACTCGGAGTCCACGTCAATGGGCTCATCACTATGAGCGGGACCGGAAGCAATCCAAAGTAAGGGTGCCTGAGGAGCACTAGCTCTCCCTCATGCATGTACCACCCTCCTAGCTACAATAGGAGTGCCAGGCATAACAATGGTCCACCCCGGCCTCTAGGACCTCCCGAGCCTCACAAATAGATCTGTACACTGGCACCACCGGAGGAAGCATGTCGCTATAGGGGAGGTCAAACTACTATGGAACTCTATCAAAGGGGTGTACCTCCAACTTCCCCCCTGTCTATCAACTGGCTAGTGGTCTAGAAAGTAATTAGTGTAACGATCTCCTCTCCCCATACCCCTACCTTGGCACTCGATAGGAGTGGCCTCCATGTCTTCCATAGTCGGGAAACTAATGGCTGGTGGGGTGCTCTAAGAACTGTCATCCCCATCCACCTCGTTACCATGATGGCCCCAGAATCCTCCACCTCTACCCCTCTCCCATATGGGATAACGTGCTCATACACCCAACTCATGACAAGAGTCATATGGCTTAATGACTATCCCTATAAACGGACTACCCTGTATAAATCATGGTAGGTATTCCCGAGGATATCTTCTCCCCAAGTGTAGACACGTCCATGTCCCTCAATTTGGGAAATAATAGGAGCCCAACAATATAAGAGGGTGTCCCCTCCCTTGTCCCCAATCAATTTGGATGTAAGAATGCCCATAATGGCCTTGCGGAGCAAGGGAATGTCTGACTCAATAATAGAGAGGATCCTCACACCCTTCTTTGACCCCATCGATACAACCGCATCTCCCATATAGGTGGCCCACTGAACCACCTGTGATCTAGATACTGCTGTCTTAAGAGACAGCCGCCACCCAAGAATCAGAACTCCTAGTATGCAGTAAACATCCTCCAAGGTGATGGACCACTCACCCCTAACTCCTAACAATTGAAAGGTGTTCGATCCGCATCCCAATAAGAAAACAAGTCACACAATATGTGACTGGTAGGTGCAACATGAGGAACCTATGCAATCCTCCATATACCAGCCCTCTGGAGAGTATCCCGCTCTACCTGGGAGAGTGCGTCGAGAGCCAATCACACTCCCTCTCCCGGCTCCATCTAATGTACTCCTCCTTCTACATACACCCAAAAACATGCAAAAGGAGTAAGTTAGTACCAAAATTGCATTGGAAAAACTATTAAGAACATGCAAGAATGCTAAAAATGTAAAAAAAGTTAAGTGAAGTGTTGTTTTAACACTCTGTAATGGACCGCTGCCCTGTGCAGGGCGGTGGTTCCGTAACCGCCGCCTTTTAAGGCGGCGGACCCATAACCGCCGCCCCTACTCGGGACGGTGGTCTTGTCTGCGAGTTTGAATGGGTCATATGCCCTAAAAATGCTCAAAAACACAAAATTTGACCATTTTAACTAAAACAAAAGCCTACCCATTAGGCGCCCCCTAAGTGACCCTATTAACACTAGCATTTCTAAAAATGACCCCCCCAAGACAAAGATTTTGACATTTTAACATTTTGGGTACAAAAATGGTAAATCAAGAAGAACTAACCTGAGATCTCGCAGTCGACGTTCCGCTCTCGGAGGCATGATCGCTATCTCACCACGAACGTTTTGACTATACTCTTATCGAAAACCATCACCATGGGTCCCAGAGCTCAAAAACTATCAAATCAACATGCACAAATGAATAGGAAAATGAGCCCATTTTTTTATATATATATAGTGTTTTGACTCATTTTTGAATGCCCCTTTCGCAGGTTTGGAGCGCCGACGGAGGTAAGTTCTTATCCACGCATAAATGGTAAGTCCTCATTTCATATTAAATTAGTATTTATTTTCTCAACTTATTTTATATATATGCACTTGAGTCCTCTTTTCATTTTGTAGGTAGCGGGAGTTTGGGTGGCGTCATTTCAACACACGGGTGTATCAGGTATAATTTCTAGCTTCCCATTTTGGGACTGCCATACTTGGACCCACCATTTTACGCCTCTTCATGGTTAAAACACTTCTCCGAGGGGGAAATATGTACGTACCAAAATTGTAGGGTACTACACCGCTGGAATGATGTTACACATGCCCCAATGATGATACAAGTCACCTCGCAAGGTGTTCGGGATCTAGAGAAGCTCACGAAGTATATGTTAGCATCCCAAATGCTTTATCCAAGTTCCTTGTGCTTTGTTTTATCCCTCGCCCCCTTTTTAAATGCGTTTTGACCTTCAGTAACAAAACCGCCCGCTGCCATGGTGGTGGTCCTGTAACCACCACCCTGCTCAGGGTGGCGGTCCTTCACGTGTTTTCCAACATGTTCCTTTGATCGCGACTTGCATAAATTTTCAACATTTACCAACTTTTCTCAACCGCCTTAGCTTGTATTTATGTTTTTGGTTCCCTGTAATAGTGTTTCTCCATTGTTTAATGGTAAAAGAGTTCCATTCAAGTTACCCTTTCTTTGAATGGGAATTATATAAATAGTTGGTTTCATCCTCTCAATTCTCTGTTCGAGCTTTTTCAATTCCTTGCTTAGAATTTTGTTAGTTTCAAGTTTTTTCTTCCATTGTTGGCATTTTGGAGGTCATATCATCTTCTTGTTTCAAGTCTTGTTGCATTACTACTGCATACAGTCAATTTAAACATAGGATAGCTTCATTTCTAGACTAGAATCCATTAAAGTTGCAGGTTTTGTTTTGTCACAAGAATAGCTTCTGAAACTCTCGGTACACTTGTGTTATATTCCCATAATAAATCCCACTAGGAATTACATAGTCAAGCTCTGTTCACTTGCGCTATCCCTCTCCTACTTGCATTGTATTCGGTCTATATCCAAAGCTGCCATTGTTTGAATGCTATCTTCTGTTGATACTATCATATACACACTTTCTGGATTCACGAGGACATGAAGGAATGAGGAGATCACACTAAGGGGATGAAATCACACACAACTAGATTTACCATTGTTCTGTAAATGCCAGGTTTGAGCTATCAAAGTTCTAGTTACAACATATCAATTAAAGCGGTGAATTATTTCATTTTCGTAAAAGTTTTCTCTCGATATCACCAGGGAAGCTATGGGGATTGATAGTTTCTGAGAAATTGTGATTCATTCCTCACTTCTGAGGTAGAATCGAGAGCCTTTCAAGTTAATATGTTTAGTTGCTTAGATATTTAGGATAAAATCATAATTACACAGGCAAATAGCCATACCAGGCTACTTTGTTTGTTTTCATTTTGTTTCTAGATTAGTTGTCCATTTTATAAATATACTAGAGTAGTTACTCTTCAATTTCATTGAAATACGTCATTGAAAAATACAAAAATAACAAGATGCTTGCATAGTGTAAATACCTCTTTTGTAATCAGTTTATTTAATGTTAGTTGGAGGTCGAATCATCTTTGTATGACAATCACAGGACCTAGAGAGCCTAGAGAGTATATATTTGAACCTATAGTACCTCAACCAAATTTACCCATGACTTTAGCTGATATAGATCAGGACCTTAGGATACAGGTCTTTCGAGCCACAACAAACTTACAAGTAATTAGTGAGCAACTGAGAGGGTTAAACATTGAAGATGACAAAGCTTACAACTTCTGGTCAAACCATCCAAATTATAGATTGCCTTGGTAAAACACCTTAATGACCGTGCAAGAGTTCGAATGAGAACAAACATTTGGTTGCGATCCTTTGGTTCCGTAACCTAATACAAGAGACCTCCTCATTGATATAGACACTAGCTTACATATCCAAGTTTCCAGAACACCTGTTAGGTACTCCGAGAAAATCATACAACTTCTAGTTCTAAACGTAGAAGCTGAAAAGGCATATGATTATTGGATAGTCGAAAAAGGGATTGATTCTTCACATGACCATAACAGGTCCTCAACAACCATGTACTCATGGTTGTGATCCCCAAGTCCCACAACCCAATGGGCCTACAAATCAGTCAAGTATTGACACCAGCTTGCAAACACTGGTGTTTAGATCTTCACCACTCTGCCGAGATATTATAGCACAATTTTCCATATTAAACATAGAAGCTAATCAATCCAATATTTTCTGGGCTAGACCAGAAAACCACCCATAGCTAACCACAAAACCCACTAAAATGACCTACCACTACTTTCATGACCTTGTCTAGAGATATATACGAAGCTCCCATAGGTCACTTCCCATGTATCCAACAACCAAGAAATAGGATCTCGGTAGAGCTCGACATTGATTGGAGTCTCTCGAACTGCCATTATATCCGAACGAGCCATTACACCAATCCAGGTTAGGAGGGCCTTCTTCACCTTAGATTCATAGATTCCATTATTGTGTGTTGAGGATTTAAGATTACCCGATTAGCTTATACATATCCATTCACATTCAACATTCACTGGCTATCTCGACACGACCTCGGGAAGTTGGGTATGAGGAAAGGGTACTTGTAGATTCCCATGCTCACTTGTCACTTTTCCATCATACAAACACCTCTTGTGTGAAGAAGTAATTAAGATTTGATTAGAGGTATTAGAGAATGGAATTCATAAATTTCGGGATGCAAGGATTAAAGAATAGGATTATGTTGATGACATTGAATCTTATATATAAAGGATATTTTCCATCTAAGGGATGTATTCCCTACAAGGATAAATACAAAAATTGGTTGAAATACTAAAATAACATGTTATAGCAAGGACCTGAATCCCAAAAAGTATTTTATTACTACTCCATCCAAAGGCTTATGCACTTGGAAAAGTATATTGAAAAATTGAATGAAAGAATAAAGAAAAAGGAAGGATTTTATGTAGAATGCATAGATATCTTCTCCGGGAAGGAAGCAATTTTCCACTTCCATGCACATCTAGATGAGGAGTTTGTGTTAGAAATTTTCAAGAAATATGATGCCCTTAGGGATAGGATGAAGGAACAGATAGAAGATAAATTTGTTGATCTTGATCAAGCTTAGGCTTGTTCCCTATCTTTATCTCTTCCTTCTTAGTTTTTTCCTTCATTCTTTACTATCTAGTGTTTTGTATTTTCAAAATTGTGAATTGAAAGAAAGCACTCAGTAAATTCAGGATGAATTAGTTAAAATCAATCATACATAAAATACCATGAAAAATAGATATTTCTTATATATGAAAAAAATGAGGATTCTATAAGGGCCTCATCCCTTGGAATCTATATTAACGATTGTGTATACATTTGAAAAATGTTTTGTAACTAGCATATGGTCAATTAATGACTACAAATTACTCTCTATAAGAAGGACTATGAACTAATAATTTTTTCTTCCGAACTCAAATTCCTTGTGGTGTTGAGCTCCATAAACATATTTTATATCTCTTACTAAATCATGAGACATACCCTTATCCATAAGCTCCTTAATGTTTTCCCTTGGGCTTTCCAAAATCCCAATTAATTCCAATTTATTATTATAAGATGAAGCCCATTCAATAAGGTTAATACCTCTTGTCATATGCATCTTAGTACCCCAATAAACACTAGTGTTATAATATGTAGATGGCTTGGGCACATTAGTTGGTTTTGCATGAATAATATTTGGTGCATTAAGAGGAACTACTAGGACCCTTTTGCATATCTTCAATGGAGGTGAGGGCACAAAACATTTCATTGGAGGTGAAGGCACTATAGAATTCAATGGAGAAGAGGGCATTGCATAAACATTTTTAGAAGAAGACTTCACCGATGTCTTTTCAAGGAAAATAAGCCTTTGCTACAACTCATCTATTTTTTGAGAAAGTGAGGATATATCTTGTTGAGGATATGAATCGATATACTATAGGAGAATCAACTAGTATTTTTTCTCTACCACTTCCTCAGTAAAAAATGTAGGGGATATGCGAATGGTGTACACATTGATAGTTTTTCTGAAATGGATCTAGAACTTATTTAATTGCTCAGAACAATGTAGTCTTCGGGAAAAATTGTGAAATAAGATCGGAACACCAAAAAAAAGGATTCATTTTGATGAGTTTCCTATTCAAAGTGAGTTAAATTATATGGGGATTTAGTGGTCTCATGGGATCCTTATAATATTCAATTGTGAAAAAGACATCATGATGAATACTTTGTTCGGAACAAAGATATTGAAAATTGAATGTAAATTTTTTGAGGATAGATCTTTCAAATATCCTTCTAGTTTCATGTCCACCATTTCTCAAGTAGGTAGATGTCATTGCTTATTTCATAGGAAATTCCACTTATAATCCTATAAAGAACTTACAAATTCATAGGAAGTAAGTGAGAATTTATAGGAAAATGAATCCTAGGGAATTCTTGGTGAAGTATCATGACAGGATTAAATGTAAGATCAGTTGAATGTTTGACACAAATTGGAGAAAGGGAGAGAAAAAAATATATCTGTAAAAAATACATTTCTTGGGTTTGATTTAAGATCTTGCATGAGGAAGACATTAAATTCAAATGGTTACCTATAATCATTCCTCTCTCAAAGTATATTTTGAAAAAGGGTAAAAATCCAATCAATTAAAGGAATTACGTCAGGAAGAAAATGGTTATGACTAGACACATAAGTGATTGAGACTGGGTGAACAAGACATAAAGACATATGATAGTATAAGCTAACTATGCAAAAATCCACATCTGCGATAGAAAAAGTAAAAGCAGACTCCAAAGTTGGTAACTAAAAATATAATCTTTGCAGTTGGACAACATGTCTTCTCGCTCTGATAAGAGCTTGGGATCCTTTGCTATGAAGGAAAGGAATACTCCCTTTATTTTTGGGGAAATTGAAATATGAATCCATGAATTTTTGTATAAATATGAGTGTTTTTCCTTATATGAAAGGGGGTTAGTTTTCTATTTAAACATTGAAAGAAATTAATGTAACTTTGTATGTTTCCATTTTCTTATATAGAATACATATGAGCTTTGAGTTTTGAAGCTTTTGTGTCAAGGTGGTTGCATTGTACAGCCATTGGAAAAGATTGAGGGAATTCAATTCATGTACCTTGTCAAGAAATTAAAATTTTTAATGATATATGTTTTCTTATTATTCTAGTTTTGTATTTAGCATCTTGTATGTTGAAATTTGACTAATGAGTTACAATTTTTACTGTAATTTTGTGTTTATTGCTTTTATATGTAGTACACTAGATCATATTTCTGGTAAGTTGCATCTTATTGGTCATTAAATCAGTATTGCTTTGTAGCATTTACTCTGCAATATCTGAGGTGGTTATAAAACCATGTTGCAACTTATTGGTTAAATTATTTTTGTCATCCTTTGAGTGTATCTTTGGCATATGAGAATAGGAGCAATAAGTACTTCATTAGAGCTCTTACATAAGCTTTTATGTTAAGTGTTTTAAGGATTGTCTTGAAAATATTTGTAGTTATTGAGCATCAATGAATACAAATCTTTTTGTTTAAAAATTATTACTACTTAATCATATGTTCTTTACTTCCCAGATAGCATCCTATCATAGTAGTTTTTGATGTTTTTATAGGAAATCAACCATCATTTACTCCCCCTTATTTACAAATCAAACCTTCAATATTTTTCCCCACACCATAAAAATTCTATCTAAAGATCCATTTACCACCCTAGTGTTTTATTTCCCACCATCTTTGAAGATAAATCTTCTTATTCATATTCCCATCAAAAGTGATTCCAGATAAACTAAACTTTATTGTCTCTAGTAACTTGTGTTTTATGCACTAAGTATATGTAATATTATAATGACAACTCTTGCAAGTGAGTGTTATATTCATGGTCATACTTATCTCATATTAACCCACCATTTGAAAAATCAAGAGGAATTAAGTGTAAATTATCCTCTCTCTATTCAGGTTACCCAATGGGTCCTCTCACCCTGGTTTAAGGTAGAACCAAAAGTAGTAAGATCAAGCCATCCCCTTTGTATATGCCTCTCAATCATCCCAAGAGCTTGGTTCCAAAGAGAATGTCATACACCTCCCCAGCTATAAACAATATGTATCACATAGTCTTTCATCCTCTAAGCATTCATATTCTCTGAAAGTGTTGTCAGGCCATGGGGGTGTAAAATTGGGAACCAACAATCACTATAACTTGAATAATATTACAAGTACATTTTAAATCCAAATGACAAGTACTTTATACACCAAGGTTCCCTATTCCATAGCAAACATAGTTTTGGATGGATCTTATTGCATAATTGGGATATTATGATAACCAATAAATCCATCCATGAATGAATACACCTCATGTCTTGCAACTACATCTATAATTTCATCTATAAATGGAGTAGGAATTGGATCATTTATATAATGTCATTGAGTTCCCTATAATTTCTACAAATTCTTATTTATCATATTTTTAGTGGATTAACTACCAAACTTATCCAATATGATTTTTATATAGTGTATATCAATCATGCTTCTATCATGTGATGTAACTTCACTTTTACCTTGGCCTTCATATTGGAATTAAACCTATATGGTCAATTATCAATAGGTATTTACACTATTTAACTCAATTCACATTTCTTCCATAGATGGGTCTACCCATTTTATTTCACTAAACTTGGTCAAGAAAATATCCTCATAATCACTTAATATCTACGGAATTTGAGACATCTCCAAATCTATCCAATAAGTCCCAAATGGTGGATAACTTAATTGTTCATAAAGGTCAAATGTATTCCTCCATCTTGTGCATTGGTTCATCATACATTTTTTCCTTTCCATTTTATCATATAATTCTAAATATCCTTGATCCTTATTTTTATGCTATGTTTATATTTTGTAGATTATCTTCTTATTTATTACACAATTCATAGCTTGTAGGAAGTGGATTAAAATCTTCTAGCTCAAAAATACCTTTAAGTTACATATCACCTTTGTTGCTAAATTTTGTGCATCTTCTTTACCATCCCCAACTTTGTGACATAATTATATCCTCCGATTAGTGCCTTTTTAGTTTTTCCATTTCTCTTTGGACATGAATGCATAATTCCTATACTTTATTTATTCTATGAATTTGAATTCATCTCCTCTTTTTGCATTTATATTTCCATAAGAGAGGAGTTTTTATTTTTGCAAGCCTGCATTCACCCTAAGAGATTTATCTTTAAATGTGAATATATGAATTAAATTTTTTCATACCTACCTCGAAGTGAACATTTATTTTCTTCTTTCCTAGTGAAAATACCATGGCTTAAGCAATGGAGTGAGTAATTACAAAAATATATGGACGTGTTATTTTGGTTATATTTTATATTCCTTACATGCATCAATAAATCCTTGAATGTGTATCTCTGGATATTAGTTTGCACAATATCTTGGCCATGATTTGCTCATTCTAGAGGGTATAAAAAATATTGTGCACATTATTCCTATTGGTTTATTCCATCTAAGGTTATTCCTTCTATACGCTTCACACTAGGTTTCTACTATTCTATCAAACACATTTAATCTAGTGTGATAAATTTCATATCCTACCAGGGGCACGTGTTCCTAAAATTTAATCAAGAACATATCTAGATTATAAATACCAAAATATTATGGATTTTACTTTTCCTCAACATGGACCATATTTATCAACCTAACTTCATGCTCTCTTCACATCAAATGGTTCAAATACTTATCTTAATCCCTGATAATTGACCAAGATACTTCCCAAGAAACATAAATTTATCCATTTTTCTAAATATAAAATACTTCTTTACACGTACAAATGCATACACCTTTCCTATTGTACATTTTGTGGAAGATAAGATTATATATTCTAGGTGTTATTATAGGAATAGATTCTTTGAGTGTACATTTTTAGTGTTGGAGCCTAAAATTTTCATGCCAAATCAAGTGAAAAATCAAAGGATTAATGGTTTTAAAAGGAAAAATCATCCTTGACATCTCAATCATTTGTTTTTCCTTTGTTGATGATCCATGAATTTTAATTCAATGAAATATTAAAGTAATGATACATTCTATCCATCGACATTACCTTTACCCAATAAATATTTTGAAATCACTTTACACTCATTGTTTTTAGTGTTTGAGTTAGATCTTGGACACACAACTTCAATCGATGTTGGGATCCTCTTGGAATTTAGTGAATTCATTTATATGATGGATCTGCAACACATGGAAAGTATTGACATTCTACACAAATTGAGACTTAATATTTTGGATTCCATTTTCCAAATAAGATTGATTGAAGACACATTGTGGGCATCGTTGTATAGGGCTATGTCAAGACTTGGACTATCACTCCTATACTCTATAGAGTATTGATGGAAGATACATGTAGGAAATTAATATATGGGACTATCTCAAAAATGTGCATTTTTCTTTCATAATCCATAAAGTACCGATAACTAATACATGGTGCTAATATATACTTCCTTATTTTAAAAAGTATTGAGCTTAGTTGTGGTGTATCTATGACACTTGGTATAAATTGGTGAAAACCTTTGGCTCAAGATCCTATTATCTATAGGGTTCTTATTGTGGATATGTAGAGGTAATTTACACTCTACAAAGTATCTTAATGTTTATGCCTCTATTTCCATGTATCCATATAATTTTGAAAAATTGATGTAATACACATGTCTTCTATCAATAAATTTTAAAAATGTTACATGATGCCTTTCACCAAGATAATTTTGATACTTTCATAGTAAGGGAAAATGAAGCATACGGACATCAAAGATGAAATAAAAATGAAAAATAGAGCTATGATTTTTTGTCTATATATTTTAACATAGAGGTATAATTAATAAATTATTCATACCATTGGAAACATAATTCAAATATCTACACATTAGTCCTAATTTTAAGAAGAATGGGTAATAGATTTATGATAGAGTTTTATAATTGTTTTTGCATCCATTACCATCTTTCATTCCTCTTATCTAGATTTTTTACTTCTACACATATGTGGGGCATCTCAAATGATTTGTAGGTACTTTATGTTTCTCAACAAGTTTAATTGAATCCATATGATCTTTAATTGATTTCTAATTAGTTTCTGGTGTCTTTTTATCTCTATTAGAGCCACTTGAGAAATATTTGCTTGCTCATTCCTTGTCTCTCATTGGTTCTCTAAAATTTTGAATTTTGTCCATTTTTAATTCTGGAATGTTCTCAACATTTATAAATAAATAAATTGTTGGATTTATTAATCATATTATAGTCCGGCCATTTTTTAGATATTTGATCCATATAGTTGTTTAATATATAATTGTTCAATTTAGTTATATCTTAGGCATAGAGTTATAAATAATTATCAATTCAAGGATGTTTTAATTAAAATTTGGGAGAATATCTTTGCATGCTTAATTGAGTCATAAATGAGATACGAGAATTGGAAAGGAGTATATCATTTGAGTATAAAGTGTATTCACTATTATTTTTAAATATCCATTTGGTAATTGAGTGTAGAGGTATGATGTGTAATCAAGAAATAATTTAGTTGTAAAATCCTTTTCGAATTATGATTTCATTTTTACTTGTTAGCATTAGAATTTCTATATTTTAGATTCTTAATTGTAGTAGTCAGATTTTAGACACCAATTTTTGGTGTCGCTACCCCTCATCCCGCATTCGCTCCCTATCGTCATCATTTTCTACATACATACCTCTCTTCCCCATTCAAATTCTCCTTTCCCTCCTAAAATTTATCTATCCATTTAACTGGTATTTTCCACCTTAATCTCATCTTAATCACACCCTTAGTACATCTTCCCTAATTGCCTTTAATTACCATTAAATAGTCCTAAATCTCCATGTAATTAATTTATTATCCCTAAATCCTCCATTTTATCATTTATAGGCCCTCATTTAATAATTTCACCTCCCTTTACCTTTATTTAATATTTTCCACCTCCCACCTACCCATTTATCCATCCTAAGCAACCCTAGTTCATCCTTAGCTCTCAAAACCCTAATCCCGCTTCATAAGGGATCATTGCCCGAGCTTGTCTCCCTTCCACCACCCATAAGGATAGGCCTCTGCAATCAATGATGACCAATCCAGGTCTTTGTTGACCCTATAAATACGCCTTTACCCCCTCCTTGAAAATGGATGGAATTTTGGGTATTCTTCATCTTTTTCTTTATTTTTACAAGTTTCTTCACTTCTCACCAATAGTTGATGTCATCTTGGATATTCATTTTAAACACCCATTTCATCATTATGGAGATTTGAAGATGTTTTGATCTTGTGTAGAGCCCCTTTGGTCTTTCCTTTTCTCTTGTGCTTGACCTCAGATTTTAGCAATCACCTTGGACCCCTATCATTTCCTCATCCTTCATTTAGCATTCTTCATCTTTCGTTTTATCCATGTTAACCACGTAAAATCTTAGATCTATTCCGGTTGTCATCAACCTTCCTTGATTACCTTCGACCCACTTTACAATTCTCCTATTTCTAGATTTTTCCCCTTTTGACCTCTAATTTTTATCTCTCTAGACCTCATATCCTTCAATATTATCATTATACACACATGTAGCTTCGACCCAAACTTCATCAAGCTCGATCGTCGTCAACCCACGGTCTAATCACCATTAACCCTATCAAGAAGTTATCTTATTTCATTAAATCTCTTGCATCCTTTCTATCGATTCGGTTTCATATCTTCTTATAATTCTCCTATTCCAGTTCAACATCATCCTCGGTTCAAATCAAGCTTTGAGAAACCCCTACAAGTCTGTCTTCTACATTTTCTTCTTAAATTTCCCCAATCATCATCGAATGTGCTCTTTAGCCTTGGGTCATTTTCGACCCACCTATGTTTGATTTTGTTTTCATCTATTTAGATCATATCTGCATCTTTACTTTATCTATTACATTTTAGGTTTCTATTTTAGTTCAGTTATCTACTACATCCAATTTATCAATCGATTTTACATATCTTTATCAAAACGTGGTTTGACATCCATTTGAGGAATTTATCACTTCTCGAGACTAAAATTTTTGAAACCCACCCATCTATCTACTAATCCACTTTCGTGTTTAGTTCTCTTGATTATTTAGGTCATCTAGCTCACTTTGAGGATGAGCTCTCACTTACGCCCATATTCATTATCATCCCATCCAAAGGTACCTTAAACCCTCTCATATTTGGATTTTCTTTTTTCTTGTTATCATTTCACTAATATAAAGAAGGTATGAGAAAAATTGTTTAATATTATGGCACACCCGGTGGGACCCACCTTTATTTGGTGAGTCTTTTCATTTTTCTTTCATTTCTATTTTCTTCTATCCATCTCCTATTAACCTCTCAAGAAGTAGTGTTGCTTATTTTCTTGCGTGTGTGGGTTTCTTTGCTCAGATTTGCTTACTTGATTTAAAAATAAAAATAATAAAATGGAAAATTATTATCCATGTATTCATCATTTTCTCTATTTTATCCTTTTGCATTATTCTTCCCTTTCTTGCTTGATTATCTTCATTAAACATAACATTTCATTTTGGATCTAAAAATAACCTTCATATTTGCTTGAAATATAGTCTAATTAGGAGGTTAATCCTTTGCATACACTCTTATCACACACATCCAAAATATACGCATCAAAACTACACATCTAAACATATCCTTCCAGGTGGAACTATTGGGATTTCATCACCCAATAGGAAATCCACCGCAGATGTTCGCCTTGTTAAAAAAATTAGCAATCGGTTATTGGCTAAGTGCTTGACACCCTTATCATTTTAGTGCGTGGTGTATAGGGTAGGCCCCGAGATCAGGCCCCATATTGGTAGTCATCACATATTCATGCCTCACGTACCTTCGGGTATATTGAGGACTCCGGGAAAAAACTACCTAAAACTATCCATAGATTGGCCATTTCTTATGCTCCTTTCAAGACCATTTTACATTTCTTTTCACATCTTTAATAATTAAGATAATCAAAACTCTATAGCGTGAATTTTTGAACAAATTAAAAATTAGCATCTTTATGTTTTATTGTTTGTTTCATTCCCATCATTACACGCTCCCAAGAAATAAAAATGGAACAAAACATATCATTTAACAAAATTCCTATTTCAACTATTGCCTCCCAAAAAAAAACAAATCCCTTTCTATCATTACCTCCACCCCTTTGGTCACCTCTTCTATGATTACCCAACCAATGGTTTTCATTCCCCATCTTTAAGAGTCTTAAATTTTCCAAACTATAACCCATGTTGAAACCAACCCCTTTCTTTATCATCACTCCATCTCATCTAGAGTAGCAACACCCCCCTTTCACCACCTTCATCAAAGATTTTGGGTCTCCTACCATACTGTGTGGGTGTGTGGAATTCTAAGATCTTATCGATGTTAATCTAGTTTCTCCTCATGATTACCTCCTTTGTAAATCTACCAACCTCCCTCTTGATGGACTCCTCATCTAAAACAATTATGCTTATCATTCACATCCCAAGTCCTCACATCACAACTTGTCATATTCTTCCCTAGAGCTATGAATGAACTTTCCATGGCCCAACATGAGCTTGATCCTCAAAAATATTCTTCAAAAATCCCTCACAATCAATAGACCACTCAATTTGTGGTTGTTACTCCCCCTAATTTACATCTCGTTAACACTACTATCACCTCTTCTATCCCCATCACCTCATCATCCACCATGGTTATTAGTGCTCCTATCCAATCATCACAAGAGTCTCATTTTCTTCCTCCTCCACCCAAACAACATAACCCAACTTTACCCCTTATTTCCACTTCCCATATCCATGTAAATGTGATCACTTCACAACCCCATCCTTTTGAATCAACCTGACTCCACGGCCTTTTCTTCAAGGTTTTTTTCACTACATATTTTCTAATCAATCAACTTAGGCATCCTAACAACCCATTATTTACATCCCAAATCATCCTATATCAAACTAATTTAATTTCCCTATCACTCAACAACCAATTCAATCCCATGTTAGCAAGCGAGCGATGGAGATAGAAAGCGATGGAGATAGTGACGAGAATACATCAGTGTGGTTTCCCTTTGTTTTGGTTGTAGAGTGTACGTTCTAGGCCAATAGTAGCTAAAGAGAGGCTACTTACTGACAAGAATCAAATGTCGAAAAAGCTGCAAACAGAAAAGGTGGACACACTGGGATCCACACCTTTGGCCTGGAACAAGATTCTTCAAAACCCTAATCAGTAAAGTGGGTCCACAGTCGGCTGTAAGAGGATAGTTCACATGGGAAAAGAACAATGAAGGTGCTACCTATCTAATGGTCCCAGATGGATGCGTGAATAGGGCTTTGGACAAAGTGAATCTCTCTCTTGTTGGTAAGTTTCTAGGCTCCAGACCTAATATTGATTTTATTAGAAAATGGGCTATTAGAAAGTGGAAACCTAAGGGGGATCTGAGTATTACCATCATGCCACGGGGTTTTTTTCTAGAAAAATTTAATCAGCGATCGATTTGGAATCGGTGCTTCTGGGAGGACCGTGGTGGCTGGGAAATATGGGCCTATTTTTGAAAAAATGGTATCTAGGGTTCGACCTGAACACTAAAAATATTAACACCATTCCAATCTGGTGTAGACTCCCTGGGCTACCGTTACAATTCTAGGATGATGAAATCTTGCTAAACATTGCTAAATCCATAGGTGCTCCAATCGGGCTGGACGGACCCACGAGAAACAGATCCAGACTTTCTTTTTCTCGATTCTACATCTCTTTAGAAATGGAGTAGGAGTTACCGGAGCACATCATATTAAAATCTAAGTATGGAATGTGGACCCAAAAATTGAATTTGAAACCTTCCATTTAAGATGCAAGCAATGTCATCATATAGGACATTTTACCAAAAAATGTCCTAATAAGGAGATCTCCACAGAGGAAGATAAACTCAAAAAGAAAGAACAACATAAGGGTGATTTAGAAATGACAAAGGAAAGTAGGGTGCTAGACAGTGAAAGCTAGAGAGAGGAAAAATCCCTAACCAACCTGAGCTGAACTACAATAAAAGGAAAAAAGGGGGTTCAGAACTTCAATAAGGAAACACCTGGTTTGGTGTCCTAAAACCCCAGCGATAGCGTTGCATGGAGCACCAATCAGAAATAAAGAAGACTTAGAAATGCAAAATCCAGTAAAGGTGACTCTGGAGGTGGATGAACAAGAAGGAACTATAAAGGTGAATATCAGTCCCAAGGATCTAGCTAAGAGCCCAAATGACACTAAGGAAGTTGAGATAGATAATTCTCTAGACTTCATTGAGGAAGTGTTGGAAAAGAACAACATGAGTTCAGAAGAAGCATTACACACTCCAAGGGACGTAAGTAAAATATCAAACACAAGAGGAAACTCTTATTTCAGCAACAGATCTGCAGATCTACCTCCTTGCTTCAGCAACAGATCAGCAGATATGCACTTGATTGATAGTAAATAGAAAGAGAAAGAGGAGGGAGAAGTAACACGGTTAAAGAAGATGAGGAACTAACTTCTGGATTCAGAGAGGTCATTTCAAAAAAAAAAAAAAGAGAGAATGAAAGGATTTGAAATGATCCTAGAGTCGCTATATAGTGAAAAGAAAAAGAAACTTGACAATTAGGAAACTTCAACATCTAGAACTACTAGATCTTCTGCTAGAAGACTGGTAGATTTTAGAAGTAGTTCTAAAAGAGGAAGACCCTCAAAGAAAGCTCTTAGATCCAAGAGAACAGAGAGAGACATTGCAGATGGAACTCAACATCAATTGAACCATCAGGCAATACCAGCTCCCATTCCTATTTAATGAAGATTATCTCTTGGAACATCTGTGGTCTAAACAGAAACTCTAAATAGAGAATCATTAAGGAGTTACGGGAATCTAGTAGTCATGGTATTTTGATTTTGCAGGAAACTAAGATGAAAGCTAAGATCCTTGAAATGAGTAAAAAAAATTTTTGGGAAAACTCTGATATGGCTGCGGTGGACTCTCGGGAAGCCTCCGGAGGTCTAGCTACTCTTTGGGATAAAATACAGTGCACTGGTATGATTCTTAATGCTAGCACTAATCATCTTGCTATTAAATTTCATGTTATTGAGAACAATAGTGAATGGATCATTTCTAATATCTATGCCCCTAATACGGTTAGTGGAAGACGTAAACTCTAGACTGATCTTAAGATCTTTAGAACCCAAAGCATACTACAGCCTAACTCGGCTTATCATGGGGGATTTTAATTCTCCTCTAAACCCAGGTGAAAAATATGGAGGAATCTCAAGCTTTTCCACAGGTATGGAGGAGTTTGCTGATTTTGTTGCTTATCTCAATCTCTTGGATGTGGATCTCCATGGAAATAAATAACTCTTGGAATAACAAAAGGTTGGGAAAAGATCTTATCCAAGTTAGACTAGATAGAGCCCTGATTTCTGCTAGTTGGATTCTCAATCAGGACTTCCATCTCTCTTCACTTCCTAGAATTGGATCGGATCACAATCCGATTGCCTTAAATCTTCTCAATTGGACTAAGCCCATCAGAAGCTCATTCAAATTTGAAAAGATGTGGATGGAGCATGATGACATTTATGACAAAATTAAAGAATGGTGGATTTGGAATGGTGAAGGCACTGTTCAATATAGATTGACTCAGAAGCTCAAAAATGTTAAAAAACAAGTTAAAACTTGGAATAAAAGAGTTTTTGGTAATGTGTTTGAAAAAAAAAAGAAGTTAAAGTAGAATCTCCAAGATTTGGAAATCAAAATGAATACAATGGGGAGATCTTTTGAAGACCAAACCGAGGAAAAGAACATTCTTGGCTACATACAATCTGCAGAGAGAAGAATCCTTATGGAGACTAAAATCTAGGGCTATCGGCTTAAAGAAGGAGATAGAAAACAAAAAAATTCATATGACCACTTTGAAGCATAGAGCTTGTAATAGGATTATGGAAGCCACTAAAAGTAAAAAGACTGTTATAAAAGATCCCAACAAACATTAAAGAGGAATTTTTATAAAAACTTCTTAATGAGAGGAGTATCATTACCGAAGAGGCAATTTCTTTCATGTCGGAGGCTATTCCCATAAAAATTGAGGAACAGAGATTTAAAGATATCACTAAAGCTATCACACTTGAAGAACTACAAAAAGCTATGTGTTTACTTTAGAAGGCGACAAGGCTCGGGCCCAGATGGATTTTCTATTAATTTTTTCAGAAATTTTAGAAAATATGTTCGGATGATATTCTCGAAAGAGAGCGGTGAATGAATTCTATAGAATTGGAAACCTTTTGAAAGAGATGAATAACACCCACATTGTGCTTGCTCCAAAAAAATGGATGCTAAGGACTTCAAAGATTTCAGACCTATCAGCCTTGTGAATGCTATCTATAGAATTTTTACCAAAATCATTGCTACCAGGCTTCAATTTATCATGAATGATTTAATCTCAAGGCAGCAGAGTGGATTCATTAAAGGCAGGATTATCCAAGATGGAGTGATTATGGTGCATGAAACCATACACTCTATGGAAAATAACAAAAAAGTGAATATGGTCCTTAAGCTTGATATGAATAAAGCCTTTGATAAGGTCTCTTGGGATTTTTAGACAAAGTTTTAATTAAATTTGGCTTCCCTGCTAAATTTAGAAAAATTATTAAGGCTTGCATCACTACGGTCAGATTCTCAGTAGTGGTTAACGGTGAGCCGGTGGGATTCTTCACAAGTAGCAGAGGACTAAGACAAGGGGACCCAATATCCCCCCTACTCTTCATTCTTATGGCAGACAGTCTTAGTAGAATAATTGGTCAAGAAATTATTGACAGTCTCCTGATAAGATCAAAGCCCACTTCCATTAGCCATGCAGCTTCTCATCAGAAATTTGTGGATGATACAATTCTTCTCTTAATGGCATCAGTCCTTGAAGCTCAGGCTATCAAAGCTATTTTGTAACTTTATGAAGCTACTTCTGGGTAAGAGATCAATTATGACAAAAGCTCCATATTCTTCTTCAATACACCTGAGGAAAGACAACTGAAAATTGCAAAAATTTTGGGATGTCAAATAAGTGTGCTTCCATCCACTTACTTAGGACTCCCTTTGGGCACTAAAAAAGTTTCTACCAAGGTGTGGAATGATTTGTTGGAGAGATTTCAAAAAAAAATGGCTAGATGGAAAGGAGCCATTCTTTCTAGTGTTGGTAAATGCCTGCTCATTAAAAGCACTCTTCAAAACCTGCCTATCTATATAATGTCTCTTTATAAGATCCCTGCTACCTTCAGAGAAAAAATTGAGAGGATTCAAAAAAACTTCTTATGGCAGGGCATGGAGGAGAATTTTAAATACCATTTAGTTTCTTGGGATAAGGTTTGTACTCCAAAATCTATAGGAGGCCTAGGCATAAAAGACATCAAGAAAATGAATGAGGCTCTTATTGTGAAAATGGGCTGGAGAATACTAACTGAGAAGCAACCCTGGATAGATTTAATTAAGGCTAAATACCTTAATCAACAAGTTGTTTCTTCTTTTCTTCAAGATGAGCATCTTCCTTATGCTTCCATCTTTTGGAATAACTTAGTGAAGAGTAGAAAATTCATAAAACAAGGAAGTAAGTGGAAAGTGAGAGATGGTTGTGATATAAAATTATGGGAAGATAATTGGTTTAATGGCAGCCTCATGGATAGATTTGGAGCAGTAAAAGACATCATTGAAAGCAAGTATGGCACTAGAATCAAGGATTATATTGTAAGAATGGGAAACAAGAAGAAATGGAAAAAACTCACTATGGATAGAGATGATCTGACCCAGATTATTTCCTCCCTGCAAGATTAGTTGGACCTTATCCCCTTAAGTCAGCTCAAAGTTAAGGATGAGTTGGTCTGGAGTAGTTCTATTGATGGGAACTACTTTGTTAAAACTGGCTATAATACTTTCTTTGACAATAATCAAACTGAGTTTAATTGGAATAGAATTTGGATGAAGGAGCTAACACCTAAAATTAACTTTTTCTTTTGGCTTGCTCTCAAGGGCAGAATTCTTACCACTGACAACCTGATAAGAAAAGGTTTTATAATGCCTAATAGGTGTCATTTGTGTAAAAAAGACTCTGAGGATATCAGTCATTTGCTCATCCATTGTGAGTATGCTACCAAAATGTGGAGTTTTTCCCTTTCTAATTTTAAAGCTTCCTGGGTGGTTCCGAGGGATTTCAGTCAGCTCTGGACATAATGGAGCCCACCCTACAAACATTGTGTCATGAGAAGGCTCTAGAATTTGGTAATGCCTCATATTATTTGGAGGATATGGAAAGATAGAAATGACATTATCTTTAGAAATAGTAAACAGAATTATAAGCTCAAGCATTGGGAAAATTTCTAATGCTATTAAAGAGAATATTGCTAAATTTAAACCCCCCAAGAACAAGAGTTACCCAGTAAATGAAGAGCATATCTTGTCCCAATGGTAGATTGGAGCTGATAGTATCTAAAATAATTCAGGTAACAATATTGATAGATCTTTGATACACTAGCATCCTCCAGATCTTAACTGGTATAAGTTGAACTTTGATGGGGCCTCTAAGGGTAACCCTGGAATTGCAGCATGGGGGAGGAGTGATCAGGGATCATAAAGGTAGTTTGGTGGCTGCTTATGCTGGTAAAATGGGAATACAAACTAATCATTTTACTAAAGCATTATCTGCTTTATGGGGCCTTAGAATTGCTCAGACTCATAACATCCAAAATCTCATTCTGGAAGGAGACTCACTCAATATAATCAATCATCTTAATCAGTGTTCGCCCCAAGTTGGAACATCAAAGACTTCATCTTGGAGTCCATAAGTATTTTCCAAACCTTCAATAATATTCAGATCAAGCATACCTACCGGGAGGGTAACAAGGTGGTAGATGCATTGGCTAACTATGGCATAAATGTTAATCACATTATATGGGATAATAGTGATCACATTCCTGAGCAGATTCAAAACAGCATACAAGCGGATACTTATGGGCATACAAATTTGGGATAAAATTAATGAGCATTGGGAGGGGGTCTTTATGAATAAGACTTTCACATGCGTGGATAATTTTAAAACAATGCTTAAATAGATATTGATGGGCATTCAAGGTTATACAAAGTATAATGATGATTTAAAGTGGTTTTATCTTAAGATTAAAGCCACACATGCGGGAAATATTATGCCTATAACAGCTATTAAATAGTTTTTATGGATTCTCAAGTCCGTGGTAAGGCTGATGATGATCTGGAGTGGATTTCAAAGGAGACTGATGCTCACGCATGCGGGAACTCACAAGGTCAGAGAAGCAATAATGCAGACATTCGTGGGAAGTGCCATGACAACAACGGTTATACTATGCATTATTCCCATAGCGTGAGAAAAAACAGAGCAAGGCATAACTGTGGGTTCTATCGAATTTCTCAAAGGGATTTTGAAGTTTACACTGTCAGTTATTCAAGCCCGGTGAAAATGGGAGGAGCCCCATGCCAGATCGAGCCCAGCGCGGACCCAGAGTGGAAAAATAACGAAGAGCTTTGGAATCTTCTCAACCAGGGAGGCATCACTAATTTCATTGAGAAGATACAAGGTCATGACCAAAGCATCTCCATTCAGTTTGTAAAGGACTGGAAAGACCGTAAAGTCGAGTATGGAGGACAGAAAGTTTTGATCAATGAAGAGTTAATTGCCGAAGCTACTGGCCTGGGAATGGATGGGTACCGATTTTTCAATAAAAGAATTGACAAGCCGGCTAAGGAGAGGAAATTTGTGGAGGGCAATGAGAAACTGGTTTTTGTCACGCAGGTTTACAAGTCAGCTCTATCCCTCTGCCTTTTGACGAGGTCACCCGTATGATGGTGAGATATATTTCTCAGAGAGGGTAGATTTGTCACAGCGTTCCCTTAAATCATCTTGTGTTTCTCAACCACTTCCGTAGAGAACACGGTATGTTTCCCTCATTATTTAATTAAATCTCTTGAGCACTCCATCTTGGAGTTCCAAAACATGCTCGTGTGGTCCCATTGCATCAAGGGCTCATTTTCTTGTTGTATAAACCGTGCCTACTCAAGCTTCCGGCTCCCCGCCTCCCCCATCTCTATTCTTCTTGTCCCCACCACCGCGTAGTAGATACCACTCCTCTATACCCATCACCATGGCTACTTCCCCTCATCCTTCCTTCTCGGCTCCCCTATCATCCCCCACCCTTGCCCCCACCCCTTTCACCTCCACCTTAAACAAGCCTAGAACTAGATCATCTAAAAGGCTGAACCTAGAAACCCCTGTTTGGGAATGTGCCTCAGGACTTGGAGGTTGCCCATAATCTCCTACACATTAATAGTATGGGTTATCGGGAGACACACACTAAGAGCTCCACTAAAAGGTGGAAGTATTAGAAACCGACATGTTTTGCTGAAAGAGAAAGTAAAACAATTGTCAAAAAAAGGTAAGAGAATGAAGGAGGAGGAGGCTAATATTGACAACAATCAAATGGAAGATATCTACAAAAAACTTTACTCCTAAACAGCAGAGACTTGGAAAAACCAAGACTCACCATGATTATAATATGGCTATTTTTAATGCAATTGAGGAGTTTATTGAGTAGCATGTTTGTTGCATCTCTAATCTCAGTGGCATACCAGCTACTCTTTGGGGAACGGAAAAAGAAAGCAAACAAACCATTCAACAGTTGGATACTACTGACCCTGCTCACATGACGGCATTGGCTATGTTCACCTCTTGGTAGAATATCAAATCCAAAATTGCCAAAGCTGCCAAGAAGTAATTGTGGATCTACGTTGTTCTTGCTGACTTCTGTCGTGGTTTTTGTTGTTTTGTTGTTTTTTTGCTCTTTTGCAGTTTTTGAACTGGTTGGCTGTTTTGGGGTAACTGCTCTTTGGTTACACTAGTTTTTTATGTCTTATCTGGATCTTGATCCTTCTTATAATGTTTTTCACTCCTATTCTGGCTTCTAGGCCCCCTTTTTTGTATACAAGGGTATAGTCCCTTTCAAAAAACTATTTACCAATAATAATAATAATAATTCAATCCCATCAATCTTATCACATCCTTATTTCCCAACAACTTATATCTCAACCCATTCAATTACATTCCCCCTTATCAACGAATTCCACCAACACATACTCATCCTCAAACATATCAACCTTATCAACAACTTAATCCATCTACTTCATATGTATCACAATCCCATCCTTCAACTTCTTAACATCATCTATCGAATGATCCCATGTATTTTTATTGAGTATAATGGCCAACCTTGAAGCCACTACCTTGGGATCCAAGACCACCTTCTCATATGAATAGATTTGTAACAAACCTATTAATCCATCAGTCCCCATAAATCCTTATCCCCCTCATTGGGAGATACCAAAATTCTCTAAGTTCAATAGCAAGGAGGACCCACAACAACACCTTCATGCCTTTAGGCATGCATGTTACCTCATTTCTCATGATCAATACCTTATGCTTTGTACATTCCCCATGTCGTTAGTTAGACCCACGTTGGATTGGTATAATGGAATTCCTCAACATTCATTATTCTCCTTCACCTAACTCGCACAATTATTCCTAGAACACTTTTTGATCAATATTGTGTGTAATATCACTATCATAGACCTCTATGCCATTAGACAATTTGATGATGAGTCTATCACAGATTTTGTCACATGATGGCATGGCATAATCAACCAACTATCATTCTCTCTTCCACAGAATGAATTAATCAAACTTTTCTCATGGTCTTGTGTGAAGCATATTTCCTCTACTCTTCAAATACAATCATTCCAAAACTTTAAAGAGGCATTTATCATGGCTCGTAAAATTTAACTTCATGCCCTTAAGCAAGGCCACCTTAAACTTTGATCAAATAAACCCAAGTCCAAATTTACTAAATCCTTCACACATGGTGAAAAATCTAAAAATTCCGCTAACGCCATCATGGTTAAATCCTCCTCCACATCCACTTCTCACATGGATCCTCTGCAAAGATCTCCTAGACCACCTCCTAACTATACCCCTCTTGGGGAATCTTATAGTGCAATATTCGATAAGTTAATGGTGGTCCATCTTATTTGAATTCCTCCCATCCAACCCTTTGATGAATCATGACCTAAACCAGCATGGTATCATGAGGAGAATTATTGTAAATATCATCAAGTCCATGGCCATGACATTGAGAAGTGTCACACTTTTAAATACCTTGTCCAAAAACTCATAGACTGTGGTGACCTCCAAGTGGATAACCCTAATGCACCACCCAATCAACCCTTAGATGTTTTCAAGAAACCTTTTCCTAATCATCCACCCAATAATAAAACTCCACCCCACATCACTGACACCTAATTCCCATATAATAAATACTATAAATCAAGAACCAACACTATCACCTACGCCCATCATCTCTTCATCTATTACTCCCATGTCTATTTCAGATTTTTATCCCACACTCACAACTTCATCAACATCTACACATATTATATCTACATCGACTATATCCACAACTACCACATCCACATCAATCCTAATTACACCCACTTCCCCATCCATATCTTCCACATCCTCACCTATCACATCTAGTCCTTCACCTATATCTACCCTAACACCCACCTTAACATCTTCATCATGTGTTCCTACATCCACACCTAATTTTACATCAATTAATTCTATTATTATGACCATACCCATATCAACGTTCAAATCTATATCCACATCCATACCATCTCTTGAAACATCTACGTAGACACCCCCACTTAATACAACTACAAATGATACTCTCTCCCCATCTACAAGTACAATCATTCCTACACTAACAAATCCTACACTTATAAAATCTACAACTTTGGATCACATCAAAAAAATCATAAAAACCACTTCCACCTTTAATATCCACCCCTACAACACAATCTACATCACTTGATTTTGTCTCTACAAAACCCTCGGTTGAAATTTTCATCAT
This sequence comes from Taxus wallichiana var. yunnanensis, assembly GCA_018340775.1. Lineage (NCBI taxonomy): Eukaryota > Viridiplantae > Streptophyta > Pinopsida > Cupressales > Taxaceae > Taxus > Taxus wallichiana. Next base: position 314,301,688 of record CM031236.1, read on the forward strand.
TCCTGCCAAAGGAAAATCCTCACAACCAAAGTCTAAGAACCTTGGCATGCCCATTCAAAAATCCCTCACACATCCACACAAAAATTTGGAGCTCCCTCCTCCCAATACTAACCCTCCTAAGAAATATAATGTCACATCATCACTCTTAGGAGCATATTCTTTCATTTTAGGGCTAGGCCCTTCTTCTAAGACCCCATTATCAACAAATTTAGGACACAACAATCTGATTCTTCCTCTAAATATGATATCTCCTCAAAACCATCCACCACCCCCATTATCAAATCAGAATCCAAGCCATCTAAATTTTGAATCATCAAAACTAAAACCAAGATGCAACCACCTTCTTCTTCTATGTCCAAGATAGAATCAAAGGCTCCCATAAAGCCTCATCAAAGTAAATCTGTTTCTCTTACCTTCATTCACCATTCTCAAAATCACTTCATCTACAACCTCTTTTCCAAAGTCAACCCCATCGGTTCTTACATATAAATATTTCAACACCTACTTCAAGCATTTGCAACAACCCTACGCCCCATTAAGTATTTTGATTCATGTGGCCCTATACCTTCATGGTTTGATTCTAACCTCATTTTTATGTATTATAGTGCTCTCATGATATGACACCAAACATTATAAGGCCCTCCAAACCATCATCCATAATATTATCGATGAGGATGATCTTCTCATTGAATGGGATCCCCTCTTCCATCAACCAATCTCGCTTCTTCACTAACCAAGGTCTCTACATATCCTCATTCATCCAAGACCTTTGTTTCCATTCCTCCTCCAACCACAACCTATCCCAAATAAGTTCCTCCTCTATTTATTAATGATTTTTAATCACAACCTATTTCCACCCCCGTGACTTCCAACCACCTACTCATTCAAAATAAAAAAGTTGTTGTCATCACTCCCTCTAGTGAGCCCACTCCTCCCACTTCTTCATCAAAACCTAAAGTGTCTATCTTAGCCGCCCCTCAACCTACTATCGCTATCAAACAAAGTGTAATGAAATAACTTCATCAGGCCCCAATTAATATGTCACTCTATGAGATCATCCAAAGCTCCCCAAATCATAGCAAAGCTCCCATTCACACTCTCAAACATATCCCTACCCCTAGTGATGAGGCTCAGCCCTTTTCTGGCTCTTATTAGAGCACTTGTTTCTTCCACCACCATATATTTTGAAAATAATAAAATTCCTAACATATCACTTAAAGAGCATGATGTTCCCCTTTTCATCATTGTGTGTATCAATGACACATTCATCCATTGTTCCATGATAGACAATAGAGCTAGCATAAACATCATCTCCTCCCACAGTTTTGATCAACTCAATCTCCCTAATTCTATCCTCACCCAATCACCCTCAATTCTTTATGCATTTAATGGTGTTGTTTCCCCTATTTGGGAACAGTTATTCTTCCTATCCATGTTGGTGAAAAACTCCTCCATGAGGTCTTTTATATCATATAAGGGAAGTTCTAATTCATTATCCTCCTTATAAATCCATGGATCCATGTCATGCATTTTGTTCCTTCCACCCTTCATCAATGCATCAAATATGAACATGAGGGGAAAATCCTGACTCTCCCCACGAAACTCCTCCATTCAAATCATGTCACATGGATTATTGTCCTAATGAAGTGATCATACCCAAACAAGGTTCTTTTGAAGCATCTAGTATCTCATCGTCTCTCGTATCTAAACTTCCCAATTATGATTCTTTAGAAAAATTAATGGACCGTATCATCTTTGGGAGTATCATCATCGCATACTTAATGCTCTTTCCACACCTCATAGACTAGGAAGACTTGATAAAGCTCCAATGTATCAGCTTGACATCGGGGATTTTGTTTCTTTCAGTCCACCTCATATTTGCACCAATCTCATCTATAGTGGTCTTGATCACCCTTCTTCTTCCCATGTTGACACTCAAATGCACACAAAACCATATACCAATGGCTTTAATATTCTTTACAAAAATCCTTTGCATATACCTATCTCCATTGTTGTGCATGGAAAGGGTTTGGAATGGGGCATTATGAAAAAAGCATACATGACCTTGTCATTGACCAATCTCATAAGCCCCATGAAAATTTTGGATTGGGTTTTAAGGAACAATCTATGACCCTCTCCATCCATCTTTAGCTCTCATGGACATTGACCCTCCATCTTCTCCATCCCACGAGGCTATGGATATGGATGACATCATGTCTATCCGTCACTTATCAGTGTGAAGGTGAAACTAGGTCCCTCCCTCTTCAATTTATGGATATGGTAGAGGAAGATTCCCCTACCATTAACATTCTCCAATGTACTAATGATGAATCCATCCTTTCTTACATGGGGGTAGAAGATTCCTATCTTCATAAGACCTTACCACCAAACACATCCACCCTTCTTAACAAATCCACCATTGACATCAACATTGGGACTCTGCAAGAGCCTTGCATCCTCAAAGTGGGTCAATACCTTGATCTGCAAGAGCTTGAGTCTTTCACCGCATTCCTTTCTCGACATATCCAAGAATTTTCATGGTCGTATTCCAACATGTAAAGTCTCAATCCTTCCATTTTTTCCCATAACATTGTTACCTTTCCTAAAGATAATTCGAGTTAAGCGAAGCTTTATCGCATGCATCCTCGAGTTTCCTTCCTTGTCAAAGAGGAGCTGCAACGCCTTATTTCAACTAATTTCATCATCCCTATCAACTATCCGTAATGGGTTTCCAATATTTTACCCATTGTCAAAGCCTCTAGAAAGCTCCACATCTCCCCGAATTTGAGATCTAAACATTTCTTGCCCTAAAGATGGCATTCCTCTCCCTATCATCAATCAACTCATGGACCTTACTATAGGCCATGATATGTTTTCTCTTATGGATGGTTTCTCTAAGTATAATCAAATCCTCATTGCACCAAAATACCAACATAAGAATTCTTTCATCACTCCTTGAGGGATTTTTTTCTATCACGTCATGCCCTTCGGTTTGAAAAATGTCAAAACCACCTCTCGTGCAAACCATGAGTTACATATTTCATGATCTCATCCATAAGACAATAGAGGACTACGTTATTGACCTCTTGGGTAAATCCAAGCATCAACGTGATCATCTTTATGTCCTCAAATTCCTTTTTAAGTGCCTTATCCACTTCTTCCTCCATCTCAATCCATCCAAGTGTGTGTTTGGAGTGCTAACTAGAAAACTCCTTGGATTTATCGTTTCTATCAGGGGTATTGCAGTTGAATTTGGAAAAATCAAATCCATCCTTGAGATGCCCCCTCCTAATATAAATCAAATTCACTGCCTCCAAGGCCAACTTCAATCAGTTTTCCACTTCATCTCACAACTTTATGACCATTTCTAACCTTTTCACCAAATTCTTTGTAAGGATATTGACTTTAACTTGGATGAAAAATGTCAAAAATCCTTTAAAGACGTCAAGCAATATCTTCTATCTCTTCCTATGCTTACTTCTCCACATGAGGGGGATCCTTTATACCTCTATGTCTCTACCTCTAATCATACCTTGAGTACTATGTTGGCACATCGTGATGAGCAAGGTAGGGAGTAGGCCATATATTACATCAATTTCACCTTTCATGATTATGAGACCCACTATACGTAAGTGAAAAGATTTGTTACACTCTTTTCTTCGCTACCTCCAAGCTTCGCCATTATCTTCTCAATCATAAGACCTATGTCATCACTAGATTTCATCTTCTCAAGACCATGCATTCAAGCCTTATCATAGTGATTGCATCACTTGATGGCTCATGTTCATGAATGAGTTTGATCTAGAGTTTATTTCTCGAAGTCAATCAAGGGCTAGGATATCACAAATCAATTAGTTGATGCCCCTCTTCCTGATAATCACCTTCCTCATGAGAAATTTCTAGATGAATCTATCAACACCGTTTATCAGGAGTTCTCTCCCCTTAATATGATTTTTTTCTTTTACAGATCTAAATGTCGACAAGGGGGAGGTGCTGGTGTTATTATTATTCCTCCTTGGGATACTCCCATTCCTATCACCTATAATCTTAATTTCAAATGCAAAAACAATATGGCTGAGTATAAAGCTCTCATCTTAGGTATTCAAACTGCTATCTTACTTGGTATCCAAATCCTTGATATCTATGGGATTCTCAACTCATCATTAATCAATTTAAAGGCATCTATCAATGTAAAATGAAATCCTTCAAAAATATAAGGACATTTTCGAATTTTTTTGGAGAATTTGATTTTTACACCCTTCAAACTATCCCTCGGTCATCTAATCAATTTTAGACTCTATGGCATCTCTTATCCGTTGGACCATGGAGGAATTTAAACTCTCCATTATCATTCATTATATTGGCAAACCATCTCACCTTAGTGAGCTCCCTCACATAAACTTTTTTGAATCTAATCCCTCTAATATTTGGTATTCTCACATATTTGATTACCTTTATCAATCCATCATTCCCTCTAGCCTATCCAAAAATGGTAGGAGGTCCTTTCTTCAACGTGTTAACCATTATGTCATCCTTGGCAGCATCCTCTACAAGCATGTATTTGATGGCATCTTTCTTCTTTGCCTTAAGTCTCATGAATCCATACATGCTATCAAAGAAATCCATGATGGTATTTGTGGTAGACATTTTAGTGGTTATGTTGTCACCAAGCGCATCATTTTTATGGGTTACTATTGGCCCTCTCTTAATCAATATTGTTGTGAGTACATTAAGAAATGTGTCAAATGCCAGCAGTATTCTAGTCTTATCTACATTCCTAGTTAGGCCTTTCATCCAGATTAGGATATTTGGCCTTTCTCATAATGGGGCTTGACCTCATTGTCCTCATCAATCCATGTTATTCTCAACTCTATCATTCCATCATCACTACTACTGAGTATTTCACAAAATGGGTGTAATCCATTTCACTCACATCAACTAAGGCTAATTAGATCATTAATTTTGTCTCCAAAGACATCATTTTTTTCTTTGGCATTCCCCAAAAAATCATCACAGACAACATAAATTCCTTCAAAAACAAATATCTTAATAATATTTACGATTCCTTCAATATTTAGCTTAGCTTCTCTTCTCCATACTATCCTCAAGCTAATGGCCAAGTTGAAGCCACTAACAAAACTATTCATAATATTCTTGCCAAGACTATTGATAAATATAGTCACAATTGGCATCTACTATCCCCTTCTCTCTTTAGGCATATCGTACTATCATCTACACCTCTATGCACACTACTCCTTTCTCTCTCATCTATGGTTCTAAAGTTGTTATTCCTCTTGAAGTCTAAATCTCATCCTTGCACATTTCTCTTCAAAAATTTGTTTTGGACGAAGAATGTTTCAAGAGTACCTAGCACGGATTTATTTGTTAGATGAATGACGCCTCCTAGATCTTGAGAATCACCATGTCTATACATATTGTATCAAACATTCTTATAAAAAACATCTCAAGGAATGTGACTTTAATATCGGTGACCTTGTCCTTAAGAAAATTAGAACGTCACTACTCTAGAAATAATTCAACACAGAAATTTTGTTCCCAACTAGATTGGACCTTATATTATCATACATAATTATAGTTCTAGAGCCTATCGGTTCTATTTTCTTGATGGTAAACCTGAAATGGAACCTCTTAATGCATTGCACTTGCAGCCTTTATATTGTTAACATACCTACCAATTTGAACTTAGTAATCTCAATGGTCATACATCCATCATTTATCATCTTCCATATTTCTTTGTAATGATTTGGAATTATGTCATCTATTGTTACTTTCCTATCTCGTGACCTTGAATATGTGCATCATGGCTCTTCTCATAGCATATTCCTTATGAAAAAGTTACTCCTTTTAGATGGGAACCCTACGATCATTACGTCCACCTCCTTCTTATGTACCTACTAGAACCACACTATGGGTCCACGGGTGTCACTTGTACACTTACCATCCCCTCCTAAGTGGTCTACCTAGCTATCCTGACTCTTCCAAAAAAATTGTAATTCCTGGATGCTCATCTTAAAAGCTATCTTATCCAAAAGAAAATAGACTGCTCCCTCGAAGGATGGTTATTCATAAAGAAAAATATCAATATCGTAGATTGATCACTCAAAGGATAACTATCATGCATATCCTATCTTACCATCCGAAAAAATAAAAATCCAAAAGTAAAAAAATGTAGACCACTCCCTCAAATGATGGTTACCATCTCATATCATGATAGCAAAGGCTTCCCACATTGATCAGCCTTCTATATATTCAAAAGCAAAAGCATAAAGTTCAAAATAAATCATCCTAAGAAAGCTTCCCACATCGATCAGATTTCTCATCCACAAAAACCTTCTGTATTGATCATTTTACAGCATATTTCTCAAAGATGAGGCATAGACTTAGAGATAACCACCTAAGGAGAACCTATTTTCCCACATATGAGTTGCATCTAAAACCCCTTTATCCTGTTGATAGTAGGTCCATAAGTTCATCCTCCATACTTTCCCTCATGACCCTTGGGATAACTAACTACTGATGGTTATGTGTTGACACCTATTATTGGTTGCAAGTGCATTACTTATTTATCTCCTCTTCTTATTTACCTTTAATCCAGTTTGAAGCATCGATTCTTTATGTGCTCCTTGCTACAATGGAGTGTAGTTCATATATTTTTGGTCACCTTATATTAAGTAGAATTGTTTCTCTCTCATCTAATTTTCTCATATCATTCATTCATTATCTATTTATATAAAATCCAGTCCCATTCATATGAATCCATAACATACTCTCCCTAGTCTAACCATCTCATCCATGTTTATGTATATATTTCTAAATCCATTATAATTTTCTAAATAACATCTACCATATTTGTATATCAAAAATGTATATGCCATATCATCTATATCTAACATATTTCTAAACCCATCACATCATTTGTATCCATTATCTATGTCATAATCATGTCTAAAAACTATCTATCCATTTCCATCACATCTATATATGCATCATGTCTAATAAAACATCACATCACATCTACCAAGTCCATATTCTATTCTAATTTCAAAACCATAAAATGACATCATAATCAAATCCATAATCATCATACAACATCTAAATCTAATCAAATCCCTATAACATAATCAAATCCATAAATCAACACACGACACATGATAAATCATGACAAAATTATATATATATATATATATATATATATATATATATATATATATATATATATATATCATCCAAATACATCCATACATCTATGATATGCCACTAAGGGCCCTATCTCAAAGTTGATATATCATCAAAATTATGAAGCTGTAGATCCGATAATCTCAAATCTTGTCCCCTAGGGCAGGTTCCTACACATATCTTTGGCCATCGTCTCCTCTATCGGAGACTAGATATCATCACGGTGTGTCACACTAGTCATGCTCCTAGATGGTACAAATCATGTTGGGACCCTACTCCACTAGCCTCCATCTCACTCAAATTCTCAACTCTCTTTTTCTCGATCTCTCAATCATCATGTTGCACGGTGCAAATGAGCTTAGTCGGTTGACCTAGAGGATTATATAGCCCACTAACCATGTTTTTCGCCAACCCCTTTGGGTCACTATCACCCCACCCTAAGTTTCCAACAACCTTATCAGTCACCATCAACCCCTCCTTACTTTTCAATATTTTATCCCTTTCACCTTATTTCTTCATTAAATTGTCTTTTCTTCCACTCTCTTTTTCTTGTGTGTTACCCACAAAGCACATTGTTACTTACCTTGCATGGCTTACATATTTTTGCATCTTGCCTTTGTTTCCATCTTTATGTTTGGGAAACATTATTTTACTCTTTCTTCATCTCGTGTCTTACCTAGACACATATTTTCTTGATTCCTCATTTATGAAGGATATCGCATAATTTTTCTCCGTGCCTTGTCGGTCATTTTTCCTTACCATCCTTGCATTTTTTTATGCATATTTGATGTCTTCCTTTGACCCATAGATCCCAAAGCTTGCACATCTATTTAAGTAGATTCCCTTGGATTACCTCCATCTTGTAGTGGTTTTCGTCGACTCACTATTCCATAGGACATTGTCATTGTCTCCATTGAGGTCATACTTTGTTCCCTACCGAAGTGATTCCAAAATCACCACCATATTTTTTATTTTTAGTTTTTTTTTCCTCACATGTGGCATCTTCTATCATCATCCTATTTTTCTCATGCTTTCCACTCTTTCACCCTTCATCTATCTCTTTCAAACTTGTGATCGACTTCCCTTCATGTCGGTGATCCCTAGTTTGAGGGGGAGCACCTCATCAATCATCTTTCATCATTTCTCATTTTTGTCTCATGGCTTTCCCAATGTAAACCACTCAAAAAAGGGGTAAATATAGACACTAAATTTTGGTGTCACCGCCCTCATCCCATGTTCGTTCCCCATCATCATCATTTTATACATACATACCTCTCTTCCCATTTAAATCCCCCTTTCCCTCCTAAAATCTATTTATCCATTTAATTGGTATTTTCTACCTTAATCACACCCTTAGTCAATCTTCCTAATCACCCATAAACACCATTAATTAATCTTAAATCCCCATCTAATTCATTTATTCTCCCTAAATCCTCCATTTTATCCTTCCTAGGCCCTCATTTAATAATTTCACCTCCCCTTTTCCTTTATTTAATATTTTCCACCTCCCACCTACCCATTTATCCATCCTAAGAAACCCTAACTCATCCTCACCTCTCAAAACAATAATCCCACTTCATAAGGGCTCATTTCTGGAGCTCATCACCCTTCAACTACCCACATGGACATGCCTCCGTAATGTAATCGGTAGCAACTCATTCAGGTCACCTCAACCCTATAAATATGTCTTTACCCCTCCTTAAAAATGGATGAAATTTGGGGAATTCTTCAGCTTTGGATTTTTTTTTATAGGTTTCGTATCTTCTCACCAATAATTGTTATCATCTTGGATTTTCCTTTTGAAAATGCCTTTCATCATTGTGGAGATTTGAAGATGCTTTGAGCTTGTGTGGATCCCCTTTGGTCTTTAACTTTCTCTTGTGCTTTAGCCTTGTAGGTTCAATAAACACCTTAGACCACTTTGCCATTTCCTTTTTCCTTCATGTAACCTTCTTCATCATTCATTTGTATCCATCTTGACCTTATCAAATCTTAGATTTGTCTTAGTTGTCATCAACCTACCCTAATTACCATTGACCTACTCTGTAGTTCTCCTATTTCTAGCAATCTACCCTTTTAGTGTCTTCTTTTCGATCGCTTTAGACCTCATATCCTTCAATATTTCTAATCTTCACACATGTAGCTTCGAGATCTAGACTTCATCGAGACTTGGTCACCACCGACCTAGTCCAATCATTTTTTACCTTGTCGAGTAGTTCTCATATTTCATTAATTTTATTTCATCATTTCTATCAGATCTAGGTTTATATCTTCTTGTAGTGATCATGTTCTATTTCAACATCATCCTCGGTTTAGATCGGGATTTAGGAATCCCTTGTAGGTTTTTTCTACATTTTCTTCTTACAATTCCCCAATCACCGTTGACTATTCTTTTCCTCCTTGGGTTTCCATCGACCCACCCAAGTTTGATTTAGTTTTCATATATTTAGATAATTTCTGTATCTTTACTTTATCTAGTATATTTCAGGTTTCATTTCAGATTTAGTTATCGACTACATCAAATTTATCAATCAATTTTATTTATCTTTATCAAAATGTGGGTTGACATCCATCCTAACAAATTTTCACTTCTTGGGACTTAAATTGTCAGGAAATCCACCCATCTATCTACTAATCCATTTTTTGTGTTGAGTTCTCTTGATTTTGTAGGTCATCTAGCTCACTACAAGGAGGAGCTCTCACTTGCACATGTATTCATTGTCATCCCATCCAAAGGTACCTTAAACCCTCTCATATTTGGAGTTTCTTGTTTTCTTTTTATCATTTCACTAATCTGAAATAGGTACAAGAAAAAAATTTCAACACTAATAATTTATTAAATCTCAATGTGTGTGTGATTTATTAGTTATCTATATTTTTGCGAGATACATTAATAATGTAAATTAGTGTTTTATTATATTGTTTTTACTTCTTCATCCTAAGATCTACAAATTTATCACAATATACTGAGAAAATTTTAAATTTGGACTAATCAACCCCCTCATTTATAAATACTTGTTGCATTTCCCATTCTAAGAGCTATGTTGCATCTTACATACTGTAGACACAAAATCACACACTTGGGTACATTTCTAGGTCCAAAAGCATACTAATGTATATATGATTCCTAAGAAATAAAACTGGTGGTTGAAAAATATCTCGTGACCTATTAATTCATTTCTTGCTTTCTGTTTGGTCTTACACACCCTACAAATTGACCACGGATCTAGACTAATTTAACCTTTATGGCCTCAAACACTAGCACCCAGTTATGACACCAGTTCCTAAGTGATTCTATCTATATTGGGTGCTCTTGACCCTTTCTTACCTTTACTCACTCTTTTTGGGTCTCTTTTATCTTTTGGGAATATTTTTCACTTATGGGTCACCTTCCAGTTTTCAATTACGAAATTCAAACAAGGGAATCATATATATACTTAGTTACTTCTCAAAAATAAATACCAAACACTAAGCATTACTATCATCAACTAATATTGCATTTAACATCCATAAAAGTGACAAGGGTTGCATGCTTCTACATACACAACATCGGAAGGGGAAGTTTGTTCTATTCCATCCACACATACTATACATTGCTACATTCTAAATCTAGTCCTCTATCACCGTAAAACTTGCACAAGGGAATACTAGGGAATAATTTCTACACACACACACACAAGAAATCCATGGGGCCAGAGATGTAGTGTAGCACTCGGTAGTACATTCACTCTTCACATGACCATCAAGGTCATTCTAACTCTACATATTGCATTTTTATTAGATTTGATGCGGTTTGCGAGACATGTGCAAGTAGTTATTTTATCTTGTAGATTACAAGTATCCTTAGTGATCAAATATTGAATATCAAGCGATAGAAATGAATCAATAAGCAAAGCCCTTGTGTCACAAAAAAATGGTTTTTTATCATTTTCACGGCCACCAGCTCCCGTGTACCTCTACCCTCTGTGCGCACCCTATCCTACATCATTCCTAAGTTCCATAATTTATAGTGAGCATTAACGATGTCGTCTATAGTCTATTTAGGACTTTTACCTACCCAAATCACTTTCTGTTTACTTGAAAATCATCTAAATCTTCCTACCTCTCCTTGTTTCTTAGGGTTTAAAATTTTACATGCTTCATTACTTTTGTCATTACTATATTTTAGCATTCATACATTATTTTACAATACTTACACTACAATATAGATTTAATTCAAATTAAATTAAATCATTTGGTGAACCCACTTTCTCAAACCCTACCTTCTGAGAATGCATCGAAATTTATCCCCTTCTTCTAAATTCATGGATCAATCTTCTTATTCCTCTTATACTCCAACTAGGGTTTTTAGCATGGTTATCACCATTGTTGATTTTATGTAAGTACATACTCAACACCCTCCTAATTTTTACTCTAATGCTTGATCCAACCATCAATGTAGTCACCACTCACCGAAATTTTCCTCCTACTGACTCCACTTGTCTCTATCCCACCACCTCTAAAGTTTATGACATCGTTGAGAAAATTAAGAATACACCAGCCAAAATCTCTCTATGATATCTTACGTAGTGCACCCGATTTTTTCATACATTAGAGGCCTCCCTCCACTCCATTTTCATTAAAAGTAATAATTCACATGTTTCCTTTACTCATCTCATTTAATCCCTCAAAAATTTACTGTTGAACAAATTTCCTCGACCCTATTTCAATTTAATGAAATGGCAAAAATAAAATACGTAACTCCAAAATGAGATGGTTTAAGGATACCTTTTGATGAGATGATGATGTATATGTACCCAAAATATCCTCATAGTATCAATCTTGATTACCTACACAACAAAGATAACTAAAACATGAAAAATGGATTAGTAGATAGGATGGTGGGTTTCCCAAAAAAGTCGGTCTCGAGAAGTGAAAAATTCCTAGGATGGATGTCAACCCACTTTTTGATAAAGGATAGATAAAATATGATAATGGATAAGAGATAATGTATAGAAAAATTGGAACTGAAATAGAAAATCATATATGTGCAAGAAAAGGTAAGATGTAGATTTGATTATAGAAAATCTTAATCTAAATCAAACATGAGTGAGTCAACGGTGACTGAGACCTGTAGAACACATTCAACAGGTGACTAGGATAGTTCATATCAAAAATAAATGTAGAAAATGTAGATCTAATGAGAATATTCGAAGCTAATTTGGAATTCAAGATGATGTTGAGATGATGCAAGTAAATCTAGGTCGATGAGAACATGAAGGATGAATAAAATTGAAAAATATGAGCATTTTTGACAAGGTTGACAGAGACTACTCCTAATCAATGGTGATTAGATGTGACGGAGACAATATCTGAAGCAATGGATGTGTAGAAAGGAAAGATTGGGAGATCTTAGAAAGCTGGGTGATCGAGAAAATAAATATGGGACAAAATGGATGGTAAAAAATCAAAAAAAGTGGATTGGGTTGACACCGATGGTCTAGATTGACGGTGATTAGGGATTGAATAGGGGTTTGATGGATGATGATGAATGGAAAGGAAAATCTGTAAAAATAATTTTATGATGACCAAAACAAGGGTAGAATTATAAAATGGTAGATGGACCTATAGGGATGATGTACAATAATGATGGGTTCTTCAAGCATGCAAAATAATGATATCAAGTGAAGAGATGACTCTAAATCTCCAAGGATGATGCACAATATCTCCAAAGTAGCTCTAAGATGATGATAGCAGCTATAAATGAAGGCAAGATCACAAAAATCCACGAAGTCTCAAAAATTAAATCCTAGAAAGAGGAGGGGTAGGGTCATATTTATAGGGTCAATGATGACCTAGATTGGTTACCAGTAACTAAATTTGTTAGCTGATTTGGGTGGTGGAAGTGTGACAAGCTCGAGATAATGATCCCTTGTGAGGTACAATTTAGGGTTTGGGGTGGTTAAGACCTGGTTAGGGTTGTTTAGGGAAGATAAAAGGTAGGTGAGAGGTAGGAAAATATTCAATGAAGTCATAATGGAGGTAAAAATATTAAATGAATGCCTAGGGAGGATAAATTAATTAATAAAAGGATTTAGGCATAATTAAGGGTGATTAGGGATGTTTAGGGAAGATAAATTAATGGTGTGATTAAGATCGGATTAAGGTGGAAAATCAAAATTAAAAGGGACAAATAGAATTCAGGAGGTAAAAAGGGATTTAAATGAGAAGAGAGGTATGTATGAAAATTATACGAAGGGGAATAAACATGGCAAGGAGACAAAGGATAACAAAAATTGGTGCCTATATTTTCCCCTTTTAGTTGAGTGGTTTGCATTGGGAAAGTCGTGAGATAAAAAGAGAAGTGATAAAGATGATGATTGAGGTGTTCCCCCTCAAACTAGGGATTGATGATATGAAGAGGAATCGATCACGAGTTTAAAAGAGATAGATGAAGGGATAAAGAGTGGAAAGGATGAGAAAATAAGAAGATGAAAGAAGATGCCCCAAGTGGAGAAGGATAAGTGCAAAAACAAAAACAACAATATGTTGGCAATTATAAGATCACTTATGTATGAAACAAAGTACGGCCTCAATAGAGATGATGGAAATATCCTACGGACTTGAGATTCAGTGAAAATCACTACATTATGGATTTTCAATCCATGGGACCAATGGGTCAAAGGAAGATATCAAAATTATGGTCAAACAAATGTGAGGATGGCCAAGACAATGGTCTGATAAAATGCGGGGTAAAAGAAAATGTGATATCCTTCATACATTAAGAATCGAAGATATGTTTTTGGGTGGGACAAAGATAAAAGGTGGCCTGATGGTGGGCTTAGGATGAAATATGGTGACCCAATAGGGACACAAAGATGATCACAATGCAGGGTGCTAGATGTGATTAAGAATGTATGATAAGATAAAAGATATATGATGGGTCCGAGTGGGACAAAGAAAGGTGAGTTACAAATAACACATAAGTCAAAGTGGAAGAAAATATGATTTGACGAAGTCAAAAGTGGAGGACATGGTACATAGATTTTGAGATAGAGCCCTTAGAGGCCTATCACGGATGTATGGATACATTTTATGGATATTATATTTTATATATATATATATATATATATATATATATATATGATTTTGTCATTGTACATGTGTTGTGTGATGAGATATTTGATGGTTTTGATTATTTGATTGTGTTATAGATGTTAGTTTAGATGTGATGCGATGTTTATTTGTGTTGGCAAGAAATTTTAAATTAAATGATGATGATATGATAGATGTAGATTGGAAAATGATGTGATTGATGATAGAGAAAACATGTGAATGTTTAGATTAGATTTATGTGATGAATGAATGTGTTAGACGGTATGAGGAATTTATAGGAATACATGCACGACAAATTAGGATTACATGATGAGATTAGATGTGACATGATGAACAAATGTAGAAGTTAGGATGTTGCGATTATGTGCCTTAAGAGGGTGACCCAAGTGTGAGGACTCGTATACTGTCAGTAGAGAGGAGTGAACAAAGAAAATATTCTTTCAAACTAGATTAGAGGTAAACATGAAAGGGAATGAGACAAAGTAATGCACTTGCAACCATTGACAAGTGTTAACACATAACCAAATATAGTTAGTCATTCTTAAGATCCACGAGGGAAATATATAAAATGTGCTTAAAGAACCATTTTAGACATGAAAAAGGGATTAATATGGAGCTTGTATAGGGAAAATGTTTCTCCTTAGGTGGCAGTCCTAGGTATATGCCCTGCTCCGAGCAATACAAGATAAAATGATCAATGTGGGAAGTTTTTGTAGATGGGAAAGTTGATTGATGCGGGAAGATTTTTGGGGATGTTTGATTTTGATTCTTTTCTTTCTTCTTTTATATATTTTGAAGGTTGATTAATGTGGGAAGATTTTTACTTTCATGATATATGAAAGTAGCCATCCTTCGAGGAGTGTTCTACATTTATATTTTTCTTTTTAGATGGCAGGATGATAGTTGTCCTTCAAAGGATCAGTCTATATTTTTGACAATTTTTTATTTATATGACGAATGATTGTCCTTCCTCGGAGCAGTCTATTTTTGGATAAGATAGCTTTTTGATATGAGCATCCAAAATGTTGACTTTGGATAGAGTTGGATATCCGAGTAGACAAATTGGGGAGGGGATGAGAAGATGTACAAGAGATACCTATAAACCCCTAGCATGGTTACAATAGGTAGATAAGAGGGTGATTGATGTAATGATCATGGCTCTCCACCTATAAGGAGGAACTTTTCCATAAGGAAAATGTTGTGGGCAGGGTCGTGATGCCCATATTCAAGGTCATTGATAGGAAAGTTACGGTAGACCACATAATGCCAAATCATTACAATGAGAGATGGAAAGGATGATGAGGGATATATGATTATTGATATGACTAGGATAACATTGGTAGATGTGTTAACAGTAAAAAGGTCACAAGTGCAAAGCATTAAGAGTTTTTGTTTTTGGTTTACCATCTAGAGACATAAAACAATAGGCTCGAACACATACTTATGTGTGATAATGTATGGTCAATTCTAGTTGGGAGAAAAATTTCCACGTTGGCTCCTTTCTAGAGTAGTAACATTTTGATATTCCTTAATCACAAGGTGTCCGATGCTAAATTTACATTCCTTGAGATGTTTATTGTAGGCACATTTGATACACTCTTCGTAAACATGGTTATGTTGAAAGAGCGATTAAGAGACGCTCATCTAGAAGTTCAAGCTATGATAAACACTCTTAACAATATTCTTCATCAGAGACAAAGTCGCAAAGAGAAACGTGTAAGGATGGGATTTGAAATTTGAGAGGAAGAACAGCCTTGGAGCCATAGATGAAATAGAAATTATTAGTTCCCATCGAGGTGTGGATGTTAGGTGATAGGCCTAAATAATGAAGGGATATGAAGATGCCAATTAATTCTTGATTTGTCAATGGTTTTAGCAAGGATGTTATAAAGAGTCTTGTTAGTGGATTTGATTTTTACGCTAGATTGAGGATAATAAGGAGAAGAGAAGCTAAGTTTGATGTTAAAAGAGTTACAAAGCTTCTTAAGATCTTTGTTTTTAAAGGAATTTCCATTATCCTTAATGATTTTATGGGGAACGCCGAAGTGATGGATGATGTATTGATAAATAAAATTAAAAAATTTGTTAGCTTTAGTCGATGTGAGTGGAATGTATTCCACCAATTTGGTGAAATAATCATTTGTGGTGATGATAGAATTATGGTGTTGAGAAGATCGCAGATTGATGAGGCCAATGAGGTCGAGCCCCCATTTTGAGAAATGCCATATATCTTGAATTGGCTGGAATGCCTAGCTAGGAATTCGGATTAGATTAGAATGTTGTTGGAATTTGATGCACTTTTTGACATAGTCATAACAGTATTGATTGAGGAAGGGCCAATAATAACCCATGTGAAGAACATGCTTGGCAACATCTAAACCACTAAAATGAATAGATTCGAGATAGCACGAATAGATTCAGAGGATTTCGGGCATCAAATAAGAATACCATCAAACCCATGTTTATAGAGGATACCATCAAGGATGATATAGTAGTTACCATGTTGAAGGAATGACCTCCTACCATTTTTAGATAGGTGGGAGGGGAGTTTGACTAATATAGATAGTCAAAAATGTAAGAATATCAAAGATGTGATTGATTAGTATCAATATGATTGACACCTGGAAGGTCATGGACATGAGATAGTTGATCGAGACTGTGGAAAACATTAGAGATCTTGGATTCTTCAGTTTCCTATGGGATAAGAGATGTGATATATTTCATATTGTCTAAAAAAAAATTAGATGAACGAGGAACAGATTGGATGGTGTACAAATTGAAAGCCTCAAGAATAAATTTGATGATATCCTTATATTTATGAAGGACTTAATTTTTGTATTGATAGATTCCCTTGACTTGACTAATGATAAGATGAGAATCACCATAGATGTCAAGGATTTAGACGTAGAGTATGATACTTGTTTCAAGACCCAAGATGAGGCCTTCATACTTAGCCATGTTATTAGTGCATTCGAAATTGAGTTTATAAGCGATAGGGATAGGATTATCCTAAGGAGGAATGACGATAACGCCAGCACCTCCCCCTTGCTGACACTTAGATCCATCAAATAAAGTTTCATCCGGAGGGGTGAAAATTCATAATCGATGATGAAGATAGATTCGTCAGAAATTGTTTGTGAGAAGGATGATTGTCAAAAATAAGGTCCTCGGCTTGTTGATCAGCAATAGCTTGGCCCTTAATAGATTTTGAGAGATGAAATATAGGTCAAACAAGGTCATGGGAATGAGCCATTGAGTACTGCGGTCACCGTGATAAGGCTTAGAAGGCATCCTTTTAAGAAGATGAAAGTTGGAAATGATGAAGGTTTTATAATTGAGGAGGTAATGAAAAAGCTTAGAAGTGGCAAAGAAAAGGGTGCAATACATCTCGTCAACTTCATTATAAAAAGTATCATGATTAGGAAGGGTACGCCTGATGTAATTAATAACCTACTCCTACCCAGCTCATCATGGTGTGCTAACATGGCACCCAAAGCATGATTGGTGGTAGAGATATAAAGATAGAAAGGATCCCCCTCACATGGAGGATTGAGTACTTGTGGGGATAAAAGATACTACTTGAGATCATCAAATTATTTTTGGAAATTTTCATCCCAATTAAAGTCAATGTCCTTATGAAGAATATGGTGAAAAGGTTAGTAACAATCAGAGAGTTGCGAGATGAAGTGATGAATGGATTAAGGTCAGCATTAAAGAATGTGAAGTTGCTTTAGATTAGAAGGAGGAGGCATCTCGAGGATGGATTTGATTTTGGTGGGGTCAACTTCAATACCCCTAATAGAAATGATGAAGCCAAGGATTTTTCTAATTAAAATTCCAAACACACACTAGGCTAGATTCAAGAGAAGAAATAATTGGATGATATGTGTGAAGAGGATCAATGGATTGGTGAATTTGAGGATGCATGGCTCTTGCAGATTCCCTACATTGATGTCAATAGTACTTAGAAAGGAAGGCAGTAAAAGACTCAAGCACTTGGTAATCACGATATTGTGACTTTGATCATGTGGGGCTCTTATGGAGTCCCTATTTTGATATCGATATTGGATTCATTTATAAGAGTATATTTGTAAGGAGGTAAGGTCTTATGAAGATAGGAATATTCTTCCCCCATGTAGGAAAGAATATAATCATAATTATGTACTAAATAATATCAATGGTAGGGGAATATTCCTGTACCATATCAATAAATTGAAGAGGAAGGGACCTAGTTTTACCCTCACACTAATAAGTGATCAGTCCCAAGGTGATTGTGGAGATTAAAAAAATCTAGAAGAGATGGACACAGTAACATTTGTATCCATGGGCTCATCGGATGGAGAAGAATCAAATAAGGGATCGATGTTCATGGGGGATGTGGAGGAAGAAGATGCGAGAGGGTCAGTGGATTGTACTTTGAAACCTAGGCCAAAATTCTCATGAGGTTTATGAGATTGGTCGATGATGAGATCATGTATACCTTGTTCATAGCACCCCATACCAAATCCTTTCCATGTGAAATGATGGAGATAGGTGTAGGAGAAGGATTTGTTATAGAGGAATTAAAATTCATTAGCATATGGTTTGGTGTGAGGTTGAGCGTCGATGTGAGAAGAAGGGTGATCGATGCCACCATAGATGAGATTGGTTTGAAGATGAGGTGGACCAAAATAAATGATGTCCCTAAAATTTGGTTGATACATAGGTGCTTTATCAGGTCTACCAATCCTATTAGGTGTTGGAATGGAATTGAGAGTGAGAGGTGATACTTCCGTAGTGAAATATGTTGCATCATGTTTTCAATAGAATCATCATTAGGGAGGTTGGATGTAGGGATGGATGAGATGGTGGATGGCTCATATGAGTCCTTTTTAGGGACAAGAACATCATTAGGTTGATAATTCTAATGGAGCAGTAACATATTGACACATGAAACTTGATTAATTCTCCACTTAATATTATAATTTAGAAACCTGAATTCATCGGGATATCTTTACATAGATGGAGCATATAATTTATAGTATTTGATCTCCTACAATGGTGTATTCAATACTCATATTAAAACCCTACAATCTCTCTCTATGAATCTCTCATATTTATCCCTAGGATATCTCTCTCATCCCTTTATTATCTCACACACCAAAATAGTTGTGTGATTTGTTCTCAAAACTCACCCAAATACTAATAATAACTATTACAACTATATTATTAATATGAGTTCTATAAACTCATTATTAATAATATTACAATTTATTAATAATATCACAATATTTATAACATTTACTCCCCTATTGTTAACATTATTAATTCCCAATATACACTCCCCTAATGTTGACATTCTAGAAACAACAATCACACTTCTCGCAGACATCACCCATGCGTGTTCATGATCTGGATGGTTTTGTAGGTCAACTAACAACCTGAAACAAAGGATGGTTTTACATGACAACCAATAACCTAAAACAAAGGATGGTTTTATAGGACAACCAACAACCTAAAACAAAGGATGGTTTTATAGGAAAACCAACAACCCAAATATCATGTTGTTGTTTTTCCTTTGTTCTTTCATCTATCCACTATGTCTTTCCTTCAGGGAATCATGTAGGAACCACTTCTTGTTGAATACAAACCGTAATGCCCACATTTTTCACACACAATTACAACAGTAAAATACCAGGGTAATTTTTTATTGATTTACATTGCTCACTACACACAACACAACATGGGTTTCAAGTACAAAAACTCGACTTGCATACAATAACCACATAAGCCATCGACTCACATAGACACATGGAAACAACATAGGCATGTCGATGTCACACTTTTCCCAATGAACAAATACTAGCCAATGCCCTGACCACAAAAAGAAGACTCAAGGAATGGCGAACCCACAACACATCTTTTTTTTAATTGTATTTTAGTACGATTAACATTTCAAGAACATTATTGTGCAAGGATAAATTTATCATTTGTCCACCGACAGTTCTTAAGTTCATACCGTGGTTGAATTATCATTCACCCCTTTTAAGTTGGTTTCTTATTCTTTACAAAAGTTTCCATAACTTGCATACTTATTTGGCTTGGTTCAGATGCGTACAAAACACTTAATTATCTTGTCCTTATGTTAAGAATATTCTTCTCAAACATATATTCAATGTCTACCTTTTTACTCTTACCACTCATGTGAATGTGACTTGGTGTCCATATAGTGATATTAGGATTTAACCGAGATTTAAAATACAATATAGCTTTTTACCACAAAACATTCCTCGATCATGGTACAGTTATTTCCCTACCACAGTTATTCTAATTCAATGACTTGTGAATTTCCTTTTTGATTTATATATGTATTTTTTTTGAAGGTTGATCACATCAAGAAAAATTCATATTATTTGAAACAAAAGAATATATTTAATTGATTTATAAGGTCTTCAAGGGTGGCATTATTCCAAACCTCCACTCTCATTTTTACTCTCATATGCTTTATTTTCTACGTCAAGTTATGGCCTTATTGCTAGCATTGTCTTGCAAAAGGATTTAAGGAATGGTTTACCTAACCTCTTGAAAACATAAATGATAAGGAGACGTGAAGCTACACACGCACCCTAAGTCAACATCCAAATCAGCCAAGGTTTAGATTAATTCCAACTTCACCTAAGGGTCTACCCCTCAGCTAAATATAATTTTTAAGCGAGAGGACAAATTTGTGCTAAACCACCTTCCAGAAAGGACCAAGGTGTTATGTTGAGAGAATTCAAGGTAACACATTTAGCTGAGTGGGGCTAAGGGGTTCATTAACAAGGGTGTAATACCTAGAACAACTAAGTCACAACCTCCATCTATGTCATTTGGATTCAATAGGGATTTCATTCGATGAAGAAGTTTTCTTTTAAATCTATCTTCGGAAACAAGGTAGTCCACTAGGATATGAAGGAGGGGTTAGCTCTACATACTCCAATAAAAATTTGACTGTGTCACTCCTATCTACCAAGTTTATGACAAAGTCACTAGACATAGTGACTAAGATGATAAACCAAAGATTAAGTTCATCCTACAGTTTTCAATGTCATCTACGGTAAGGAGTATCACACATGAAAACAGGTTATACTCCGATATTGGACAAGGGTAGAGTGTTTCGATTTAATTCTCTTTATTACATTTACCAAGTATGAAAGCACAAGATGACTCATTGATCATTTATTGAATATTGAATATGCACTACAAGATATTACTTCAAATTCATTTACCTTATATAAATATCAAACCTTTTTACCAAGTGTACTATAAATCAAAATTGAACTATGATTAAATGCACATTTCCTAGGTGTCCTCGAAACTAGCATCTTATACATAACAACAAATTATCAAATATAACCTTTCTGTAACATGATATTAAATTATAAATTTATCCATTTAACAATGAACTATATAAATTACAATGATAATAATTAAATTACACATCGCCTTTTTGTCGTCATTCTTCCATCCTGCAAAACCCACATGAGCATGATATCAGTGATAATTCACTGGCATGGCATCCACCCTAATCTAACATAATTATCATTTTTCAGTTTCCCATTTTACATATGATAATAATTACAATTTGTAATCGAAATAAAAGGTTTAGAGACATATATTCATTACATTTCATTTTACTTCTTTTTTTGTAGCCCAGGAGAGAGAAGGAGAAGGGAAGAGAGAGAAAACACCATTTGTCAAAAGTTCTATTTTACACAATAAGTTACACTATAGAGTTGTAAACAATTATTTGCATGTGTTTAAAGTTACCAGGGTGGTTTGGCAACCCGACGAGGGTCCCGTAGCTTCCTATTTTTACTTTTCTAACTAGCTAGAAAGACGTTCAAAATGGGCTCGAGAGGCTAAGAAACCACTTCTAAAATTTATCTTCCAATGAGAACGTGCACCACGATTAACTTTCTACGTGTCCCCAGATATACCAAGAGTTCATAAGCCAATCGACGGAATTGGGAAAAAGAGAACGGTTTTTCGTTTGGCGCCTAGTTTTTTGGGGCCTTTGGTCATAGTAGGCCTAGTGAAAATTAAACAAAAGTTAGCTCGAGGGCATAGAAAACCACGTCCAAATTTGGCGTTCGATGGGTGAGCACGCAATGAGACACTTCCTATAAGTTCCCCTATATAAGGATAATTCATCAGAGTCAACGGAACTGAGAACTAGAAAACCATTTTCAAACGGCGACAAGTTTCCTAAAGCAACAAGTCGAAATTGGTCCAGTTTGACCTCATCAAACTGCAACCAGAGGCCTACAAAATGGCTTTGCCAAACTATCCAGAAAAGTTTTTTTCCCTAAACTGAAAGTTCCATGCAATTGTCTAGTAAGAACACTAGAGATTTGCGAAGGCAAGGAATAATTTCTCTATCCAGGTTTCAAATGGTGGTTCAAAACGAAAGCCAACTTTCTAGATTTAACGGCTTTTTACTATTGTAAACCAGTGTAACAGGGCTCCTATAAGAGCATCAAAAAGATCACATATGTTCTTTTGGGGTCAATCCAGAGGTCAAGGTGACTCCTCACATAACAAGGTACATGAATAAAGCTTAACATCTCGTTTTCAGAGTTACGAAGGGTACTAAACGCGTATCTGAAAAATGCAAAAATTAACTATTTAATACGGAAGATGATCAACGTTATTACCAGGAAGTCAATTTCGTCTAGTCGATAAAAATAAGTTGAAGCGATCCAGTTAGATAGGAAGTATTTTAAATCACCTCAAAATGAGGTGGAAGTTCATGTTTTAATGCAAATGGGTTATTTTGACTTTGTGAGTTTCGACATGACATTTCATTGTTTTTTTACAACGAATTGAAATAAACATTTAACGGAATTAAAATCCTGATATTTTAAAATTCTATTAAGTTGTAAAAGAGAACTAAAACATGAGAATTATGAGAGGTAAGGGAAGATGAACCATGCCTGGAGGAACGAAGTCGACTGAAACTGAGGGATTTGGTTCTACATCTTAATTAGGCATTTCGTCGAATGACTCGTGAGCATCAACAACCCAAACTCCATCATGGTGACTTGCCAACTTTTCACTATGTTGACTGAGAATGTGTTCCTTTAGCTCCTCCTCCACGTCATGCAGGATGAAGTTTTTGTTAGGTATGTATCCTACTGCTTCATTTGTATCTCCAAATTCTCTAATGTTGAATAGATCTTCTCTATTTCTGTGTGAGATTTATCTCCTACAAGAAATACATGAACCTTGTTCATTACTTCAATCCAACTGCAACCTGGCAGACTTTTTAAGTCCCTTATTTTTCATCTTTGTTCTCACTTGTGCCATAGCTTCCCACCTGCCCTCTGCAGCATAAATATTTTCCAAAAGCATATATCTTCTTGGGTTTTCGGCTCCAACTCAAAAATTCACTCTGCTGCAAGTTTACCCATCTCTGTATTTCCATGAATTCTACAAGCACCAAGCAATGCTCCCCACATACTAGAATTCGGTTTGCATGTTGCTTAGTAGACAAATTCCTTGGCCTCTTCCAGGCACCCAGCACAGCCAAATAGATCAATTAGGCAAGCATAGTGCTCTGCCCTTCTTGAGATGGCATGATCTCTGTCCAAAAATTAAAATATTTCAAACCTTCCACCACAAGTCCTACACGGCAATAGGCAGCAAGAATACCAATGAAGGTGACATCATTGGGTTTCATCCCCTCTTGTTGCATTTCCTCAAATAGTTGCAATACCTCATTGCCAAACCCATGCTGGGTATATCCTGCAATCATAGCACTCTATGAGACCGCATTTCTTTGAGGCATTCTATCAACTAGTTCCCACGCCTTTTCAACAACTCCATTTTGGCACAGGCTGGAAATACAATGGAAAATGTAAACTGATTGGTTGGAGCCTTGTTTGTAGCATACCATGAAACAACGTGACTATCTCCTAAGGAAACCCATGTCCTTTATACACTTTCGTAACCTAATCCATGTAAAGCTTGCTCGTTCTTTCATCTGGTCAAACACTAACAACCATGTCCCCAATGCATTTGCAAACTACAACACCTGACAACATTCCTCTATCTTTTTGCTTGGATAGGTGTCCATGCGAGAGTGTTTGGTGTGGGGCTAGGAGGAGGCTGCACAACCCTGGCACTCCATGAGAAGACATTTGGCATGGCATTTTTTTGACAAAAAAACAAAAAAATCCCAAAGAGCATTGTTTGGTGGAAAGGTTGCAACCATGTTTTCCTACAAAAACTGTGACCCAAGAACTGGTGTAAAGCTTCCATCCTCCCCCATGGTGGTGGTAGTGCTCTCTCACTCAGTAAAAGACAGAAAAAAACACAAAGGATCCCGAGCCCCCTTTTCCCTAATCCACCCAAAGAAATCACGAGATTTTATTTATTTATTTATTTATTGTTTATTTTAACTAAAGAACATAAAAACCCTAAAACGAATCATCTCCCCATGCAATTTGAGTCTCAGTCTATGGGAGTGAATAGGGCATTACACAAACTAAATAGACGAAACATTAAGACCATGTTCTAGCTCCCCCTCAATGTGAACATTTCACTTATTCAAACAAGAACTATGAAATCATACTACAAATCTGAAATAAAATAAAACACACATACACACACATGGCCACCACAGTTTCATGTGGCCCCATCATTAGTGACTGACGAGAGGTCATTGATTGACTTCTAGCCTCTATTTCCTCCATCCTCCGGATTAAGAAGCTTCTTACTCATCTGGTGAAGATGTGAAGCTCATATTTTCCACATTATGATTATTCTTTTCTTCCCTCCCACAATGTGAAACACATATTTAGTAGGACGTCGAGTTACACCAAAAATGTGTCCTTAGGTAATTTTTTTATTTATTACAATTTTTTAGTCCACAACTATACTATGACAATACAACTAAAACTATTGAAATTCGATACTTTTGAGACTTTTGACAATGACTCAATTTATTTTTTTACTCGAAATATACATATAACTATGAGAGTAAGTTTAACAAAAAGGTTAGACAAAAATTTCATAAAACCACATATTGGACTTTACAAACATAAACATACTAGGATAGAATATGACAAACTAAGAATGTTTGGATGATAGATAAAACACAATTGATTTGTTTGTTATGAGAGTGACACTTGGAAATAAAATAACACTAAATAATACCAAATTAAACTCTATAACCATTGACATTAATGCCTAACATAGAGCAATTTATTAATCATGGATGGATATTCGGGAACAAAATATAAACGATCTAGCTTAGAAAGCTTTTGCATCTCATCAATGTCCCTTGGAATCGGCCCTTTAATATTGTTTCTACTCAAATATAGAATAATAAGATCATACATCCTAAAAAGATAAGTTGGAATGGAAGTCAAGATCACATTCTCACTCAACACAAGTTGTTGAAGTCCTTTTAACCACCCATGAAATCATATCTATCATATAGAGTGTCGATAGAATGCAAAATTCATTTGAAAATAGCTCGTCAACAACACTAACTCGCAAACTAAATATAATTTTCTAATTGAATGAGGAAATGATGTAGCATAGCAGTTGTGGTGGATAGTTAAGCAGTTTGATCGAGAGGATTGGAGAAAATTTTAAAGGCCTTGACTGAATCAATTGTTCCATAATATAGATGACTCGAACTAATTTATATAGATACCTCTTTACACTTACTCATGGTGATACCTCCTATGCATATGAAAACGTGGAGTCTTTCTCAGAATATTCGATAAAAATTGATCCTTTGTCAAACTAGTATGGGATCATGCTAGACATTAATTGTGTAACATCCAATGCAACATGTATAGGTTGGGTGGGGATATAGAGACTATACAAAAAATCTATTTCTTTCCTACGTTGCAACCGATGTGTGAAAAGACCATTTTAAAATCAGGCTATTGAGCTAAACAATAATTTGACATCTTTGGCACATGGAAATAAAAAAATAGATAAGTTTGCAACAACAACTGAGAATTATGGTTGGCAGAATGGTGATCAAAACGTGTTTAAAAATAATATTGAATATTGCACTAAAAATAGATCTACTATTATACGCACATGGGTGCACACAATGTAGCGAAATGAGATGCCTCTCACTCTCCTCTAGTGCCAAACCTTGACAAACAATTTATGAAGAAAATAAAATACCTTTGAGAGGAGATACAATGTCACATAAAATATATGGCAGATCCGCACATTTCTTACATCAACAAAATTCCATTCTCAGGGGAGAATAGTAATAAGACTACCCCTCACAATCTTCAAGACTCCATTTTACACACCAAAAAAATAACTCTCCTACTCTGATACCAAATAATGGAGCAACAACGGATTGACACGGGAAATTTGATTAGTTCTCCACTAAATATTATAATTTAGAAACTAAATTCATCTAGGATATATTTACATAGATGGAGCATACAATTTATAGTGTTTGATCTCCTATAATGGTGGATTCAACACTCATCTTCAAACCCTACAATCTCTCTCCATGAATCTCTCGTATTTATCCCTGGTATATCTCGGCATCCCTTTATTATCTCACACACCAAAATAGATATGTGAGTTGTTCTCATAACTCACCCAAATAATAATGCTAACTATTACAACTATATTATTAATATCAATTCTATAAACTCATTATTAATAATATTACAATTTATTAATAATTTCACAATATATTTGTAACAAATTCATGTGACATGCTTTGAAGGGAGGAATGTTTGTGGGGTTTTTAGGATGTACCCCTCATGCTCATATTTGATCCAACAATGAAGAGTAGAAGGAAGAAACACATGGTGCAGATCCATGGTCATCCAAGATATACATTATAATGAAACTCCCCCTCTATGATGTAAAATATCTCATGAAGGAGTCTTTCACCAACGCAGATGGGAAGGATAACTATACCTAAAGTGAGAGAAATAGCATCATTATAGTCACGAAGGACCGCAAGTAATTGGGCAACAACATAGTTAGGAAGCTTAAGGCGATCAAAGTTATGAGATGGTATAATGTTGATGATAGCTTTGTTTTCTATCATTTATCGGTAGATAAAGGTATTGTTGATGCGAGATAGTAATGAAGAGGGGAAGATTGTGGTATTCAAATTTGAGATATTAGGAATTTTGGTGTCATCAAATGAAATGATGACAAAAGTTGTGAGTGCACCAACAAGGGCCTCAAAATGTTGAGTCTCATCACTAGTCATGGGGATGAGCAGTAAATCATCGATGAGATATTATCTATGATTGGGGGATATTTGGATGAGCTCATAAAGTGACATCTTAACTGGAGCTTGATGGAGCTACTTCATGATACTTTTTTATGGAAGCTAGTTTTGAAGTGGGTGGAGCAGCTAGAATAGATACCTTGGCTTTGGATGAAAAATATGGATTAGATTGATTAGATGGAGTAGTGATGACCACTTTAGACTTAGGTTGAGTAGATGGTTGGGGTTCATAAGGTTGAGAATGTGTGGTGATGTGAACGGTGTAAATAAATAGAGGGGGACATTGTTAGAAGAAGTAGTGTTTTGTGGGGCAATTACAACGAAGGTTTTGGATGAAGAAGTGGATTTTTAGGTTGTAGATTTGATGGGAGGATTATGATTAGATGTGGATGGGAGAGGATGATCTTCTTCAATAAAAATTTCATCTTCTTTGATGAGATTATGGATGAGAGTTTAAAGATCCCTACAATGTTTAGTATCATGTCCATGGGTGTGATGATAGGCACACACAACATTAGGATCAAACCATGTGGGTTTTTGTCCATGTGAGTTGAAATATTTGATAGGAGGAAGAGTGATGGTAGATGCTTGGACAAGATGTTGAAATATTTCAATATACAACCCAAAGGGGTGCTTGAAGGAGATTTTGTGGGGATGGTAGATGATTTGGATGAAGGTAAGAGTGGTGTTTTGCTTTTATGGGGATTTGTGAGTGTCTTGGACTCTGATTTGATCTTGGGAGGAGGAGAAACAAATGGTTGTGAGTCTAATTTAGATGTAGGAGAGAGGATATGTGACTTTGATTTTGATTTTGATTATTTGATGATGGGTAATTTATGTAAAGGGGTCAGTCCGAAATAGATGAAGGCACTCCCAAGATGGATGATGAGGCATGATATTTCTTAAGAGTGTGAGGTTTAGGAGGTGAGAGATCTAAATTTTTATATGGATGGGTGAGATATTTTTAATAGGAACGTGAATGTTTTTGACTTTGGTTGTGATGTTTTTCGCTTGGCGGGAATAAAAATGATCTCTATAGGAAGATGGTCCTTAGAGGTGGAATTGGATGATTTGGATGAATATTTCATTGAAGATGTAGGAGTTGCATATATGAAGGTGGCACTAGAATAAGAGAATTTCAAGGATTCAAGAATTCTTAGGATTTTAGATGCATTGATGTAGGAGTGGTTAAAGGTGCAGATAGGATTATGGAGTTGTTTCTAATTAAATGAGTAGGAGGTATTTGCTTACTAGGTTCAAATGTTGATGTGGGAATAGTGATAGTTGTAGATGTGGTTATACGTAAGGATATGGAAGTGGATATAGATGAATGGATATGTGAGGAATATATTGTAATAAATGTAGGGATAGATATGAATAGGGGTAGTTGTAATTTCTGAAATAGGGGTAGATACGAGATGAGGAAGTATATGTGATGGAAGTAGGAGTGGGTGGAATAATATATGTATCTATGAGGGATTTTGAAGTAGGCATGGATGAAGACAAGGCAATGGGATGAAGACAGGAGAGCAATGGGTATAATGGATGTATGTGATGTTTTCAATTCTTGGTTTATAGTGTTGATCATGTGAGAGTTAGGTGCCTAAGATTAAGAGGAGTAGTTTGATCATTCGGTGGATGGTTGGGAAAGGGTTGTTTAATACATATAGGGGTGGATTAGGTGGTATGTTAGGGTTATCCAATTAAAGATCACCGTGATATATGAGCTTGTCTATGATGACATAAGGACCTAACCAGTTAGGTTTGAATTTACCCTTGAGGGGAGCTTCGACATTCATTTTTTTCTGATTTTATTTTAACATGAGGTCACCCACATTGAACTCGTAAGAATCAACACCTTCAAGTAAGTGTATCAAATTCTCCAAAGTAGGTGGTAGCATTAAGAAATGATGGAGATTGTTTCTTATGATGGAAATAAGGGAGGTGATCATAAACTCCCATGTATTCTAGAAGAGAGTCATTAGTAGAAAAAGTGTCTAAATTAGCCCAAGCGGTAGAATTAGAATCGGTGATGAGTTTTCGAGGATATACTATTGGAAGTAAATAAGTATGCAGAGAAGTAGAAGCCTCCAGAGAAGGTATAGAGGGAAGATGGTATCCTAGGCCAAGATTGTTAGATTGAGTGGGGATATCCCATGGTTTTATGACTCTTTAATCATACGAGGCCTAAACCCATACAGAAAAACCATTAAAGAGTAGATACTTATAGTAAATACCATATTTGGATAAATCGATTAGATGTAGTAGATATCGAGTGTCTATGGAATGCTCAATATAATTACAATATATGAAAGGTGATGGATCCATTGGAACATTGTAGACAACTCCTTGATAAAGTAATTTAAGCCGTGTATGAAGAATGGAAGGAACCAAAAGCGTGGAATGGATCCAAATCTGCCCAAGAAGAATATTATAATTTATATTATTGGGCATTACGTGGTATGTAATAGGTATCATACATTTCTTGATGGTAATAGGGAGGGTGATAGTACCTAAGACACACTTGGGGATATTGTCAAATCCATGAATAGAAATAGATGATAGAGCCAAAGAGGTCTCAAAAAGACCCAATTGGTGGATGAATGCAATATTACAAATATTAAGCCTTGATCCATTATCAACTAAGGCACGCTAACCCAAACATTATTGATACAAACCTGAATATAGAGGGGGTTCATGCTCTAACATGGATTGAGCATGAAACTCATCTGATGTGAAAGTAATTTGATCTTCATTGAGAGATAGAGTCAAAGTAAAATTATGATACACATACTTGGGTTAAGTATGAGGATGAATATAAGTATTGTCTAGATAAGACTTGAGTTTATTGATACCATTAGGATGAGCTTGCAAAAAGGCATGGATGGATACATTCATAATGAGAGGATCATAAGGAAAAATTAAAGAATTGATGAAATGAAGACCCAAGAGCATTTGAATACATTGGGATCACAAATGATTTAATAAATATTGAAATTTATAAAACCCTAATTGTAGATTCACAATGGAATAATAAGCAATAAAATATAGATCTTGCCTAAGAAATAATCTAGAGAAATATAAAACCCTAGGTGCAAGAGAAAGGATAGAGCACTTATCGATATAAAAAAATAACCTAGTGTGCTTTGAGATGAAAAAATGTTGAAGTAGAGGAGAATTTTTCACAACCGCACTCAAAAAAATATAGAATTGTCGGATCTTCTTGGACTAGGGCACCTGGACTGGTTTAGGGTGCATAGGTGCAGATTCGATTATAGGTTTCGTGACTATATAAATGGTTAGAATCTATATTTTTATGTTGCAACAATGTTTTTAGCCTTCGTTGTTTGGTTCCCTGTATGTTGCACTATGCCCATAGAATTTTCTTGTAAACCGTGAAACAAATGACCTCCTACAAAACCCCAAAACACATCAAATCCTAAAAATAAAATATGTAAATGATGAGTCGAATGACCTGGTGGTCACTCGATAGAGTGAACTTCTTATTGAGCATTACACTACATCTCGGACTCCATGTAATTCTATGTGCATGTGTGTAGAATTGTGCCCTAGGAATCTCTTTACGTAATATGCACCAAATAGAAAGCAATAACTAGCTATATAGCAATGTAGATAGATGTGTGGATGTTAAAATGAACTTCTCCTCCTATGAATTGTATGTAGAAAAATGTAGTCCCTTATCCCTTGAATGATGCTAGATGGATGCTTTGGATGCTCTTGAAATGCCTTTGGATGTAACCTTAGGTGATAGTAATAGATGTTTAGAGATTGGTCCTTTATTTTAGTCACATATATTGATATTTATATGATTCCCTTATTTTAATTTTGTAATTGGTAACTAAAATTCCAAACCGTAAGAAAACAAGAGGCCCAAATGAGGTGAGTAAGATATAAAGAGGTCGGGGGCACCTAGAGGGGACGATGGTGCATGGGTGTTCTTTGTCCTAGCTGCGAGTTGGTGTCTAGAGCCAAGAAATATAAAGCACTTGAAAGTCGACTATGAAATGATGTGTACAAGACCATAGAGAAGGAAATAAAGAAAGCAAAGAGGTAAAAGACAAATGTCAATTACTAGTTTTATTGCTTAGGAATCATATAAATAGTGTTATGTGATTAGGACCTAGAAATGTACCAAAGTGTGTGATTTAGTGTCAAAATTTTCCCCGCGTTATGTTATTGAGTGAATACTTGATAACATCAAGTAGATAAGATATGTGTTCCGATAACCATGTAAATCGATGGAAAAAATGTGTCAAGGTGATAAGAATAATTGTGGAGTGGTAAAGCTGAAGCATGGAACCTAGAGAAGAGGAAGTGACCCTAGAGGTGAAAGCATATGTTTTATGTCACGTTTTACCTATTGTCACTATCACTTGATGTGTTTGATGATGTGTCTATTTATTCTTATAAGGACGGACCTGTAAAAAGAAGAGAAAAAGAGTAGTCAAATTCGTGTGTATGAAAAATTCAATCCAAATATATAAAAAGTATGTAAAATTTTAAAAGGTAGTAAAAGGAAAATGTGCACCTAATCCGTGATGAGTGGAAAGGATAGAAAAGATCCTGAAAATGATGTAGAAAAATGATTTTTTGGGGAAATCTCATGCTAGGAACAAGTTTTTGGGTGATCTCATGCCAAATGCAAGTTTTTGGGTGATCTCACGCCATGAAAGAAGAAGTGTTGGGGAGAAAGGTCTAGTGTTATTATCCATCCCTGACTACTTCCCAAAATTTATACACCACTACAAATGGTGTGATCCTACTTTTTTCTAGTTTGATCAAGTTTGATCTAGTTCGATCTAAGTAGAAAATGAAGGTAGAATGCATTCGATTGTTGGAGGATTGTTCCTATATTGAGAAAATTACTCTATGAAATGCTGAAAATTGTGTTGACCTAAGAAAATGACAGTAACTTTTCCCTAGTCATAGGAACCCAAGAAGGGTCAAGAGTGCCTAGGTGCTCATGGCTATATCTTAGCCTATGTGTTTGTGTTGTGTTAAGGACCCAAGTCATATTTTGGGCCATTTTTAACTATATAATTCTCTTTTGATGTACTATTTAGGTATGAACTATGACTGTGTATGTCTTGTTGAATGGGTTGATTGATTTTCCCAATGTATGCCCCCTCATTTGGGGTGCATGCAATATTTCTAGGAGGATGTGGCCCAAAGGAGAGGACCATAAAGCGTGTTGAAATTGATACCCTATAGGGGAGGGAATGTTCTTGGTAAAAAAATAAGGCACACGCAAACAAAGTGATTGGGAAAATGTGTTAGTGGAATCAAGAAAATACGCATATAGAAGAAAAATTGTAATCTAACAAGCAAGAAGACAATGTAGACCACAAAAAGTTGGTTTCAGACATGGGACATCTCTCACAATGTCATAAGACAATTAGGGTCATATTGGCCAAAAGAATACAAGAAATGAACAAACAAGACATATGGAAAAGCCCACAAACAATGACATACAATGGCAAATAACGACAAACAATATCAAGCAAAGTATTAGACAACCATGGTGGAAAATAGTTCCCATGAAAAATTTTGGACATGAAGCACCCATTAGCATGTTAGAAATATAAAAAGTATGTCAAAGTGTGTATAAAATGAAATAATAACACATGTAGTGTGTACAAAAGTAGATAACTCAAGAGATTTAGTGGTAATGGTAAGAGGTGCAGTGCCCGATAATCCATGATGCGTGTAAGGATCTATATAAATTATGCATCCACAACTAGAGAATAAGTGAATGCACATGTGTATATGGTAAAGATAATGACATAATATATATCTAGCTAACATAATAAAAAAATGTAACATGTGAGTATAAGAAAACAAGAATAATTACAACCAAGATATGCAACATGTTGTGAGTGTGAATGGAATGGAATGCAAAGTGAATGTGATAGGAGCAATGTTCCCCGAGTGAATGTGAATGAGTATGTATGAGATGAGGTTCATTTATAAATGCCCCTCAGTAGTTGAGAATGAACCATAGAACAAGAGTGCATCATCGGGAAATGGTTTTATATTATACGTTAGATAGATATGATCAATGAAGCATAGAGCATAAAGAGTGTGAATAAGTGTGGTGAGGTTCATTTTAGATTTAGACCCTTAGCGATGTCAGTATGAACCATGGAACTAGAGTGCATCATAGGAAATGTGTTGTGTGAAAATTATAAATATGTGTCATGAATGCACCAACCTGTGAAAAGTGTCGTGTGTATGATGTGAGGTTCATGGATGTAGTATGCCCTTAACAGTCAAGTGTGAACCATAGCACAAGAGTGTGTCATCGAGTATTGGTGGCGTTTCATGCATAATATCATTTGAGATGGATAATGTTAAGTAGGTTTTTAAGTGAATTTATGAGGAGAGTGGAAAGGAGATATACACCATCCTAAATATTTTGTGATGACATAAGGAACTAGCTAGTTATGTTTCAATTTTACCTTTATGGGAGCTTCAAAGTAATCATGTTTTTCTGATTTTATTTTAACACAAGATCACCCACATTAAACTCACAAGCATCGGAACCTAGATTAAGCACATCGATTCTTTAAAATAGGTGGTAGCATTAATAAATGATGGATATAATTTATTATTATGGAAATAAGGAGGTGATCGTACACTCCCATGTATTCTAAAAGTGACTCATCAATAGAAAAAGTGTATAAATTAGCCCAAATAAAGTAGAAGTAGAATCACGTGATGAGTTTTAGATATACTAGAGGAAGCAAAGAAGTATGCATAGTAGTATAAGCCTCCAAAGAAGGTATAGATGGAAGATGGTATCCCAAGCCAAGTTTGTTAGATTGAGTGGCGAGATCCCATGGTTTTGTGACTCCTTCACCTTGTGGACCTAAACCAATGCCAAAGAAACCAAAAAGGATTAAATACCTATAGCCAAGAACATATTTGGATAAATTCTGACTAGATGCAGTAGAGCTAGGAGTGTCTTTAGAATATTCAAAAGAATTAAAATATGTGAAAGATTATGGATCCACTAGAACATCGTAGACAACTCCCTGATAAAGGAATTTAAGTCATGTATGAAGAGTGGAAGGAGCTGCATGTATGGCATGTATCTAAGGCTGACCAATAAGAATATTATAATTTAGATTATTAGGCATTAGTGGCATGGAATGGGTAGCATACATGGCCCGATGGTAATAGGGAGGGTGATAGTACCTAAGAAACACTTGGGGATATTGTCACATCCATGAATATAAACAAATGATGGATCATAAATATCTAATTGGTGGAGGAATGCAATATTACAAATTTTAAGCCCTAATCCATTATCAACTAAGGCATGCTTAACCCCAACATTATTGATACAAATTTGAATATAGAGGGGGTCATGCTTTAACATGGCTTGAGAAGGAAACTCATCTAATGTGAAAGTAATGTGATCTTCATTGAGAGATAGAGCTAAAGTAAACTTATGATACACATACTTGGGTGAAGTATGAGGATGAATATAAGTATTAGCTAGATAAGACATGAGTTTATTGATACCATAGAATGATCCTAAAAAAATTCATGGATGGAGACATCCATAATGAGAGGATCCTAAGGAAAAATGAAAGAAGTGATGAAATGAAGACCCAAGAGCATTCGAATATGTCGGTTTCGCCAAATGATTTAAGAAATATTAAAATTTGTTTTAAGAAATGATGGATATAATTTATTATTATGGAAATAAGGAGGTGATCGTACACTCCCATGTATTCTAAAAGGAGTCATCAATAGGAAAAGTGTATAAATTGTCCCAAACACCAAAAGTAGAATCACCGATGAGTTTTGGATATACTAGAGGAAGTCAAAAAGTATGCAGAGTAGTATAAGCCTCTAAAGAAGGTATAGAGGGAAGATGGTATCCCAAGCCAAGCTTATTAGATTGAGTGGTGAGAGCTCATGGTTTTGTGACTCCTTCACCTTATGGACCTAAACCGATGCCAAAGAAACCATAAAGGATTAAAATACCTATAGCTAAGAACATATTTGGAGAAATTCGACTAGATGTAGCAGAGCTAGGAGTGTCTTTGGAATATTCAAAAGAATTAAAATATGTGAAAGATGATGGATCCAATAGAATGTTATAGACAACTCCCTGATAAAGGAATTTAAGTCATGTATGAAGAGTGGAAGGAACCACATGCATGGCATGAATCCAAGGTTGACCAAGAAAAATATTATAATTAAGATTATTGGGCATTACGTGGCATGGAATGGGTAGCATACATGGCCCGATGGTAATAGGGATGGTAAAGACACACTTGGGGATATTTTCAAATCCATGAATAGAAACAAATTATGGAGCCAAAGAGGTATCATAAATATCTAATTAGTGGAGGAATGTAATATTACAAATATTAAGCCCTAATCCATTATCAACTAAGGCATGTTTAACCCCAACATTATTGATACAAACTTGAATATAAAGGGGGGTCATGCTCTAACATGGCTTGAGAAGGAAACTCATCCAATGTGAAAAAATTTGATCTTCATTGAGAGATAGAGTCAAGTAAACTTATGATTAACATAGTTGGGTGAAATATGAGGATGAATATAAGTATTAGCTAGATAAGACATGAGTTTATTGAAACCATCGAGAATGATCCTACCAAAATTCATGGATGGATACATCCATAATGAGAGGATCCTAAGGAAAAATGAAATAAGAGATGAAATGAAGACCCAAGAGTGTTCGAATACGCTGAGTTCGCCAAATGATTTTACAAATATTAAAATTTGCAAAACCCTAATTTTAAGAAATGATGGATATAATTTATTATTATGGAAATAATGGAGGTGATTGTACACTCCCATGTATTCTAAAAGTGAGTCATCAATAGAAAAAGTGTATAAATTAGCCCAAACAGTAGAAGTAGAATCATTTATGAGTTTTGGATATACTAGAGGAAGCAAAGAAGTATGCATATTAGTATAAGCCTCCAAAGAAGGTATAGAGAGAAGATGGTATCCGAAGCCAAGCTTGTTAGATTGAGTGGGGAGATCCCATGGTTTTGTGACTCCTTCACCTTGTGGACCTACACCGATGCCAAAGAAACCATAAAGCATTAAATACCTATATATCCAAGAACATATTTGAGAAATTCTAACTAGATGTAGCAGAGCTAAGAGTGTCTTTGGAATATTCAAAAGAATTAAAATATTTGAAAGATGATGGATCCACTGGAATGTCATAGACAACTCCCTGATAGAGGAATTTAATTCATGTATGAAGAGTGGAAGGAACTGCATGCATGGCATGTATCTAAGGCTGACCAATAAGAATATTATAATTTAGATTATTAGGCATTAGTGGCATGGAATGGGTAGCATACATGGCCCAATGGTAATAGGGAGGGTAAAGACACACTTGTGGATATTGTCACATCTATGAATAGAAACAGATGATGGAGCCAAAGAGGTATCAAAAATACCCAATTGGTGGAGGAATGTAATATTACAAATATTAAGCCCTAATCCATTATCAACTAAGGCATGCTTAACCCCAACATTATTGATACAAACCTGAATATAGAGGGGGTCATGCTCTAACATGGCTTGAGAAGGAAACTCATCCAATGTGAAAGTAATGTGATCTTCATTGAGAGATAGAGCCGAAGTAAACTTATGATTAACTTTGTGAGGAGAATTATGAGGATGAATATAAGTATTACCTAGATAAGACATGATTTTATTGATACCATCAGGATGATCCTACAAAAATTCATGGATGGAGACATCCATAATGAGATGATCCCAAGGAAAAATGAAATAAGTGATGAAATGAAGACCCAAGAGCATTCAAATATGTCGGGTTCGCAAATGATTTAACAAATATTAAAATTTGTAAAACCCTAATTTCAAAGTCACAACACAATAATAAGCTATAAAATACAAATCTAACCTAAGAAATAAACTATAAAAATATAAAATCCTAGGTATAAGATAAAGGATAGAGGAATTAGTTGACTTTACAATAAATCCCGAAGTGTCTTTGAGCTGAAAAATTATTGGACTAGAAGAGGAATTTGTCATAGCCGCACTTAGAAAATTACATGATTTTCATATCTATCTAGATCGGGGCGCTTGTCTAGGTCACGGGTACGGGTGCTAGATTATGCTTCTAGGCACCAAAGTGACTACAAAAATTCTCCTAATCTGGATTTTCTTGTGTTGCACCATTGTCGTTAGCCTTCATTGTTTGTCACCTATATGTCACATTATGCCTACATAATTCTCCTATAACATGTAAAACAAATGACCTCCTACAAAACCCCAAAACATATCAAATCCTAAAAATAAAAAGATGCAAATGTGGAGTCAAGTTGACCCCATCGGTCATGCACTAAAGTGAACTTACGAATGGCTCGCAACACCACATCACATAATCCATGTCGTTTGGTGTGCATGTGTGTAAAATCATGCCCTAGGAAGCTCTTGTGAAAGATGCACCGAATAGTGAGAAATAGCTAGATGTAGCAATGTAGATAGATGTGTGGATGTCAAAATGAACTTCCCCTCATATGAAGTGTATGCAAAAAATGCAGCCCTTGTCCCTTGAATGAAGCTAGATGGATGCTTTGATGCTCTTGAAATGCCTTTAGATGCAAACTTAGGTGATAGTAATATATGCTTAGAGCTTGGTCCTTTATTTTGGTCACATAGCTTTGTATGTATATGATTCCCTTGTTTAAATTTCGTAATTCACAGCTAAAATGCCAACCCATAAGAAAACAAGATTCCCACAAGATAAAATATGCCTAAAAGAGGTGATTGAGATACAAAGAGGTTAGGGGCACCCGAGAGGGTACGAGGGTGTCGGGCGCCGGTGTCCTAACTAAGTGCTCATGTCAAGAGCCAAAAAAAAGATAAATCGGTGAAATTCATACTAGGAAGTGAGGTTTACAAGACTACGAGAGAAAGCAAGAAAGAAAGAAAAGAGGCCAAAGATAGATGTCAATTACGGTTTTCTAGCTTAGGAATCATATGAATAGTGGTGTGTGATTAAGACATAGAAATATACCCAAGTAAATGATTTAGTGTCTACTGATTGATTATGCCATGCCATCTAGCAATGAATTATGTGATAGATTTGTCATCGAAGTGTCTAATGGTGTAGAGATCTGTAACGGTGAATTTACGCACAATGTTGATAGAAAAGTTCTCTAGGAATAGTTGCACAAGTTGGGTGAAGGAAAATAGAGAATGGTGAGGGATGTTCTTATACCAATCCAAAGTAGGGCTGACCAATGTGCAGAGCATAAGATCTTGGTCATGAGCAATAAGATACCATGCATGTCTAATTGTGTGAATATATTGTTACAAGTCCTCTTTACAATTAAAATTGGAAAATTTGAGAAGTTCCCCATGTGGCGGATAGGGATTGATGGTGTGATGGGTTCATTACAAATCTGTTCATATGAAAAGATAGTTTAGACCCTAAAGTAACGGCTTCAAGACTAGCCATTCTACTTAGTAAATCATGAATAGATTCATTAGATGTGTGGGGGTGA
This sequence comes from Taxus wallichiana var. yunnanensis, assembly GCA_018340775.1. Lineage (NCBI taxonomy): Eukaryota > Viridiplantae > Streptophyta > Pinopsida > Cupressales > Taxaceae > Taxus > Taxus wallichiana. The sequence goes on from CM031236.1 coordinate 314,340,793, forward strand.
GAGGCTGATGGATGAGATTGTGGGATATAAGAATTAGAATGGTGAGGTTGCAGATGAGATTTATATTTTTTGGATAAGTGGGTGTTTGAGGAGGTGGTTGATAAGGGGGATATTGTTGAAGGGATGCAATTGAATGGGTTGGGAAATTAGATGTTCTTTGAGAGGTAGGGATTGAATTGGATGGATAATTTTACATTTTCTATTGTTGAGAGATGGGGATGTGGGATTGACCTTGCATGGGATGAGTAGAGATATAAGTATGGGGTGGTTGAGATGCTTGAGTAGATTGATTAGGAAGGATGTAGTGAAAGGAACTTCTAAGGGGAGGTTGGTGAGTTTGGGTGGACTCTAAAGGGTGAGGTTGTGAGGTGATGAAATTTTCATGGATGTGGGATGTAGAAATAGGGACCAAAGTTTGATCATGTTTTTCGGGTGGTGGAGGAAGTAGATAGGATTCTTGTAAGGTTTTGATAGGGATGCTAGTGACGATAGTGGATGAGGAAGTGATAAGGATGGAAGAAGTGGGTGTGGTGTTGATACGAGGAAGATTAGGAGGAATGGGATCCACCAGTTGAGTGGATTGGTGAGTTTGAGGGATTGTAGAGAAAGAGTTATGGGAGCCATGTTTGAGTTACACTACGGCAAGATCGTTCATGGCTCATGGGAAGAACACTGCTAGTTAAGAGGTGAGGACTTGAGTGGATTCAAGATGAAAATGGTAAGCGTAGATTTTTGGAGAGGGGGACTATCAATGGGAAGGTTAGTGGATTTACAAATAATATAGTCATGCAAAGCAATGGGATTAGCATCAAGGATCTCTTGGAATTTCTCACATCCATGAGGAAAAGTAGGAGGTCCAAAATTCTCTAATGATGCAATGAGATAGGGGTGTGGCCAGGTCTAGAAGGAATGGATACAAAGTGATTCTCAACATGGGGGTTATTTTGGACAACTTGAGATTCATGGAGAGGGGGAATGGAAATAGTAGGTTGGGTAATTACATAAGAAGTGACCAAGGGAGTGGAGGAGATAATAGAAAGAGTAAGTCTATTGGGAGGAAATGTTAGAAATAGGAATGTTGTTAGATGACATGGATTATTACATTTTTCTTGCTTAAGAATGTGTAATAATAGGAATGAAAGAATTAAACCAGAAACTATGTTGATTCTTAATATTTGAAACAAATCACATAGCAGATTTTTAATTATCTTGATTATTAGAAGAATGTGAGAAAGAAAAAAATGGGCTCAAAGGGGAACCTAGGAAATCACCAAAATATGGATGGTTTCAGGTAGTTTTAGATGGCTTCCTCGATATACCCGAAGGTATGTGAGGCTTAAATATGTGATGACTACCGGTCTGAGGCCTGATATTGGGGCCTACCCCCACACATCACACACCACAACAATAAGGGTGTCGGGCACTTAACCAATATACCGATAGTCCAAAAATTATAATGTGGCTAGAACACCATGCAAGCTTTCCTATTGGGTGATGAAATCCCAATAGTTCCACCTAGGAGGAGATGTTTAAGATGTGTAAGTTGATGTGTATGTTTTGGATGTGTGTGGAAGAAGTGAATGCAAAGAATTGACCTCCTAATTAGACTATGTTATCAAACAAGCATGAAGAGGTTATTTTTAAGTCCCAAAATCAAAATGTGAAATTTGATGAAGTCAAGCAAACAAGAAGGGAAAAATGATGCAAAAAGAGTAAATAGGGAAAAATGAAGAATACCTGGATAACGTTATTTTTCTTCTTTTTTAATTTTTATTTTAGCAAGTGCGTTAATCCAAGAAAGCAATCCACCACATATGCAAGCTAGTGAAGTTCATACCTGCGAGGTTAGTAGAAAAATAGGAATGGAAAATGGAAATGGAAATGAATACAAATTAAATAACTCACCAAAGAAGGGTGGGTCCCACCGAGTGGTCCAGAATGTTGAACAAATTTTCTTGCTCCTATTTCAAGTTAATTAAATGGAAACAAATAAAATAAGTAATTCTAAAATGAGAGGGTTTAAGGCTACCTCTTGTTAAGATGACAATGGATACGGTTGCAAAATATGCTCCTCGCACCGAGCTTGATTACTCCGCACAACAAAGAGAACTAAAACACAAAAAATGGATTAGTAGATATGATGGTGGGTTGCCCAATAAATTCAGTCTCGAGAAGTGAAAACTTCCTAGGATGGATGTCAACCCTTGTTTTGATAAAGGATAGATAATATATCATAATGGATAGCGATAATGTATACCGAATCTGAATTGAAACAAAAAATTATAAATGTGAAAGAAAATGTAAGATGTAGATCTGATTATAGAAAATGCTAATATAAACCAAACCCAAGTGGTTTGAAAGTGATCCGATACTACAGAACACATTTGACGATGATTGAGATAAGACATTAAAATGAAATTCATAAAAGGAAAATCGATTTGACTATTTTGAGGCTGATCTCGGAATCGAAGATGATGTTGAGATGATGCAAGGAATTGGATCGATGAGAATAGAAAGGATGTAATAAAATTGAATAATATGATCACTACCGATAAGGTCGACGATGACGGTCCCGATTGGAAGTGAATGGATGTGATGGAGATGAGATCTGAAGTTTTGGGTGTGTAGAAAGGAAATATTGTGAGATATAGGAAAATGTGTGATCAAAAACATATAAGGGATAGAATAGATGGCATAAAATCAACAAAATTGGATCGGGTCAATGATGATTGGTCTAAGTTGATGGTGATCAAGGATTGAACTAGGGTTTGATGGATGAGGATGAATGGAAATGATGATCTATAGAAAGAAGTTGATGATGACCAAAACAAGGGTAGAATTTTGAGACGACAAATGGACCGGCAGTAGGTGATGCACAATAATGATGGGTTCTTCAAGAATACAAAATAAGGATATCAAGTGAAGAGAGGAATATAAATATCCAAGGATGATGCACAAGATATCCAAAGTAGCTCCAAGATGATGATAGTAGTTGCAACGAAGGGAAATAAATGAAGGAAAGATCACAAGAAAGCATGAACTCTCAAAATTTGCATCTTGGAAAGAGGAGGGGTAGGGTCGTATTTATGGTCGACATCAACCTGAATGGGTCACCAAATACTACGGTGGTTTTTATTTGGGTGGTGGAAGTGTGACAAGCTCGAGACAATGAGCCCTTATAAGGAACGATTAGGGTTTTTGGTGGTTAAGACAGGTTAGGGTTGTTTAGGGAAGATAAAAGCTAGGTGAGAGGTAGGAAAAATTAAATAAAGGAAAAGATGAAGTAAAATTATTGAATGAAGGCCTAGGGAGGATAAAAAGGGAATTTAGGGAGGATAAGTGGATTAATGAAGGGATTCAAAGATAATTAAGGGTGATTAGGAATGTTTAGGGAATAGAGATTAAGATAGGATTAAGGTGGAGAATGACGATTAAAAGGGATAAATATAATTTAGGAGGGAAAAGGGATTTAAATGAGAAGAGATTTATGTACATTTAAAATTACGATGAAAGGGAATGGATGTAGGAAGGAGACAAAGGATACCAAAAATTGGTGTCTATACTACCACATGCCATATCTTTCAATGATGAGGATATCCCTCCGCTACTAGCAATCATTTTTCCCCTTTGTTTATCAGTGCTACTATTGGTTTCATTTTTATCAAACATGTACTCATTGACAATGGATCTACTATAAATGCATGTGCTATATATCTCCTCGTAAAACTACAAATATTTTATAGCTTAATCAATAAATCCTCTACTCTCATTCTCAACTATGATTCCACTATTCGCACAAGCATGGGAAATATCACCTTACCTCTACAAGTTGGTCCTAAAATCATTCATACTCTATTGTTTGTTATGGACACATCATTTCAATTCAATTACTTATTCGGTTGACCATGGATTAATGTCATGCATATTATTCCCTCTATGATTCATGGGTGTGTTAAATTCCTACATGATGGCTATGAGCATACCATTTCTATTGACCCTGATCCATTCAAGTTTTTCTCGCATAGACCGGCCAAGACGACGTCCATACCTCCATTGTATCCTATTCCATATCATACTATCATTACATATGATTTGGGTCAATCTAGTGCTTCACATATGTCTTATACCTCCACATGCATTCTTCCCATTCCTATGCATAATATTGATCTCATATCACCTACCATGTCTACCTCTATTGCTACCATTACCCCACCTGTCATGGATCCTATCAATCGTACATTTGGCTTCAATCCTACCAATATCCTTGACAATTCTATCTAATAAGATAATTCTAGACCGATGATTTTGGTGATGAGGTTGTTTCCGTAGAGCTTAATGATGACACATTGTGTTATATTAACTTTACTCCTCTTGAAATACATGAATCTTATTTTCAGGATACTTTCTTTGTTATTATCCCCTGGTGAATATCAATTCAAAAAACCTCCTCCTTCCACTAATGCCATGATACCTTTCCAGGGGACCATCCATACATTATACATCATACCACCTACTACATCTCCCCAAACTCATTATGCACCACACCATAATCCCTTCACATGTACTCTCTTCATACATGAATCCTATTGGCCTCATATTCCATTCAACCTTACTTTCTCTGAAACTATTTACACACATGATGGCTTAACAAACCAAGGATTCAAATTTACTTATCTCCTCCCCCCACCTCACTCTCCTTGCCTCGTATTATGGATGTGTATTTATTAACGTTTCCCGTGGCCTCCATATCTTCCATTTATTAGGTCTTTATTGCACTACTCCCCTGTTCCTCTCCACTCACACTTAATAATTCTTGGTTTGACTAAATTGGTGGCATTTTGGATCCCAATCACACTGATATCTCATTTTCAATGCCTTTTGGCCATGTTTCTATATGCAATGATTCATTCCTTGGCTATACTCAAAATCTAACTCATTGGTATATAGACATGATTTTCTTCAACCTCCTTTTAATAATGAATAATATGATATGGGCATGTACAATTTACACCACACATGATCTTTATACAATCAACCCCACACCATTACTTACCAAGTCTCAAATCCAAATCCATTCAATTACAATCCCGAAACCGATGATCTCCTTAATTATTTTTCTTGATCCTTCTCTAATTACATACTTGGGGGCCATTGTGATTTCTCCCTCCTTTTCCATCACTGTCAATCCTCAAATAGTCTCTACTACTAAACTTTGTGATTTTTTCCTCATGACTAATCTTACTACACACTCTCACACCCTCTCGACACCCACATTGTATCTTCATTACCCTATGATGCACTCTAGTTCCATGATTCATACTTGACAGTTGAGGTCTAATTTTGGAATGAGCCTCACATCATCTACATTTTATGCTTTGTGCTTTATTGTACATCTTTCTAGCATCTATTCGCACAACACACTCATTACCCGATGACACACTCTTGTTCTATGGTTCATTCTTAACTATTGAGGGTTCCTATAAATGAACCTCATCTCATACACATTCATTGGGGGGCATGTTACTCCTATCATATTCATATTTTTCATACCATACCATCACACTCATACACACATTTACATATCTTGGTTGCATTTACTCTTGCTAACTTATTTTATTTATATGTTACACTTTATTTTCCATGCTAGATAGATTCTTATTATGTCATCATATTTATACACACACACATGCACATTCACTTGGTATTTTGAGGTGAATGCAGATATCTTATAGGTTTTTACATGCTGCAATGATGTTTGGCACTATACCTTTTACCAATCCCACTAAGGCTCCTGGGGCATCTACTTTCACTACTACCACATTCTACACACTTCAGTTCTATTGTTACTATTTTTCATTACAAGTTACTCTAATTTTTTGTTGATATATACATTTCTTGGCATATTATTTATCTTTCTAACATGCTAATGGATTCTTCATATGTAGCATTTTCCTTGCAAGACTATATGAAACCCGGTTATTTGATACACTTTGTTTGATCCTACTTGCTACTATATGTGATTTTTGTGGGCTATACCATATGTCTTATATGATAATTGTATTCTTTTGGCTTCCTTGGCCCTAATTGTCTTGTGACATTATGAGTGATGTCTCATGTTTGAAACCCAATTTTCATGGTCCATCTTGTCTTACTACTTCTTTGTTACACTTTGTCTTCTTTTACATACTAGATTTTCTACTAATGCATGTTCCTAATCTCTCTTGTTTTTATGTTCCTTGGTTTATACCATGCACATCCCCTACCCCCTGTAGTTATCCACTTCATATCAGCATCAGGTCCTCTCCTTTCGGCCGCATTCTCCTACAATCGTTGCATGCACCCAAAACTAGGGGGAATACATTAGGTTAACAAATCACCCCTACAACAAATTAGAGCTACAGTTAAAATCAACACAATACAAAAAAATAGGAACACAATCATAGAACTTCCTAGAATATGACTTGGGTCCAAAACACAGAGTAGACACCAGTGCCTAGAATCAAACACTAGCGTTTGAACGCTCCTATCCTCACCTAGGTGATAATTTTTAGGTGAAGAAATAGTCATTTTCTCATGATAGTTCAATCTAAAATAGTTTACAGAGAATTTCTATAGTAATGTGTGGTGGCATTTAGTCACATAATGCATTCTATCTCCTACAATTAGTACAATTGGAATAGTTTGGAACTAATCGAACTAATCGAGACAAAACAAACAAATCAAGATGTACCATCTGTAGTGGTGCTTATTAGGAAGATTCATGGAAGGAGATAAAAACTAGACCTCTCTCCCAAACACTTGCTCTTTGGCATAAGATCACCCAAAAAAACTCACTATTGGCATGAGATCACCCAAAAAACTCGCTCTTGGTGTGATATCACCCAAAAAACTCACACTTGGCATGAGATCAACCAAAAAAATCACACTTAGGATGAGATTGAACAAGAAACTCAATCTCGGCATGATATCACTGAAAAAACTTTCCCTTCATAGCATTTCAGGACATCTTTCTATCCTTTACACTCTTATACGTTAGGTGCACACTTTCATTTATCACTACTTTTACACACTTTTACATATTTTTCATGTACATGACTTTGAATGCTATTTTTCTCTTATTTTACAGGTCCATCCTTAATATGCAACAAGAAGTATCGTACATTAGAAAATAAAAACACAACAATAGGTACAAGATATGCATATGCTTCACCCCTAGGGTCCACTTCCCTTTTCCTAGTTTCAACGCTTCACTTGTCCACTTGACACGTTATTCCCCACACTCTCTACAAGATCATGAGGTATGCATCACTTATCTATTTTATGTTATTGAGTATTCACTCAACAACATAAATTGGGGGAAAATGTAGACACAAAATCATGCACTTGGGTACATTTATAGGTCTAAAAGCATACTAATGTATATATGATTCCTAAGCAAGAAAACTAGTGGTTGAAAACTATCTTTGGCATCTTTTCTTTATTTTTTGTTTTCTCTTTTTTCTTACACACCCTACAGCCCTAACAAAACTTGACTGATTTATCCTTTATGGCCTCAGACACTAGTGCCCGGTTTAGTGACCAACACCTAGGCACTTCTATCCATATTGGGCACTCCTAACCCTTTCTTACCTTCGCTTGATCTTTTGGGTCTCTTTTATATTTTTGGCATCATTTTCACTTATGGGCTAACCTTCCAGTCATCAATTATGAAATTCAAACAAGGGAATCATATATATACTTAGTTACTTCTCAAAAATAAGGACCAAGCACTAATCATTATTATCATCACCTAATCTCGCATCTAGCATTCATATAAGGGACAAGGGCTACATACTTCTACATACACAACATAGGAAGGGGATGTCTATTCTATTCTATCCACACATACTATACATTGCTACATTCTATATCTATCCCACTATCACTGTGAAACTTGCACAAGGGCATCCTAGAGCATTATTTCTACACACACACACAAGAAATATATGGGGTCTAAGATGTAGTGCAGCACTCGAAGTAAGTTCAATCTTCGGGTGACCTTTGGGGTCAGTCTAAATCCACATCCCGAATATTTTTATTAGATTTGATTTGGTTTGTGGACATGTGTAGTTATTTATTTTTCTTGTAGATTACATGTATCATCGATCGATCAAAGAGCGAATATCAAGTGATAGACCAGATTTAACAAGTAAAGCCCTTGTGACATTGAAGAAAGTAATTTCTAATCATTTACATGACCACCAATGACTAGAACTAGTCACTATTTCCTAGAACCTCTTCCCTCATGTGGGCACCCTTATCCTTTGTCATTCCCGAGTTCCAGACCACAATGAGCATTAACGACACTGTCTACAATCCGCTCAACACTTTTACCTACTCAGATCACTTTCTGTTCACTCAAAAATCAGCTAAGTCTTCATACCTCTCCTTATTTCTTAGGGTTTTACATTTTACAGATTCATTGCTTGTTTCATTAATGTATTTTAGCATTCATACATTATTTTACAATATTTACTCGCAATATAGATTTAATCCAAAATTAAATTAAATCAATACCTTTAAATGCCGCTCTACTATAAATTTATCTTTATACTTAATTAAATATACTCTATATTCTTTTAAACATCTATTAGAAATCCAAAAAAATCATGGATATTTATATATTTCTGCATTAAATTAATTCGAGTCTATTTATTTTCCTATAAATATGTGACTATATCACAAGAGAAGATTAATTGGGTGCTTAGTCATGGAGGTTTCACGTGGATGGATCTAATGTTTGTTTTGAGCTCATCTTGTGATATAATTTCTAAAGTCTCTTCCTTTTCCTTAAAGAACCGTAAGAAGTAGAGAAGTTACCCCCATTCTCACATTTTTTTGTGTTAAGTATGACTCAATTTTTTTAGTAGATCCACTTTCTACAATTAGATAAATTTTTAAATATATCTTCACCAAATCCATGGAAGAATAGATTTGAGAGATAACATGTAGGATCCTTCCAATTATTACAATCCCCTCTCTCCTTTACTTATCTTGATTTTGGATCCTATGTTCTTTTCTAATGCTCCACTATAAACCAAATTTTGGTCTCTTATTCATATAAATACAATGGATCTTTTGGAATTGTGTATGGATTTTATTCAATCCTATTCATTAGTATGACGATAAAATAATCTTCCATATGTGTTTCCTTTTATTAGTGAATTTTTTCATTGTCATGTTCTCATCATAGGACCATTTCTTTCCAATCAAAATAAGGTAGTGTGTTTCATTTTTTCATGTCAATAACTTCAATATATCCTTTTAGGCTTAGATCTTCTACCCAAATTTCTACATCTTCCATTGACCCAATTAAATCCCACCTTACATAGTCCTCTAGGATTATTGCATAGGGATATATTCTAAAATAGGATAATCCATGGCTTCCGTGTGGATTTTTCTTTCTATTATTTCTTCAAGGAGAGACAATATGTAATAGGATGTTTCGCATGTACTCGAGAATATGCACAATATATTTCCTTCTTTTAATTTGAAGGAAAAATATCATGCAATAGTTTAGGCTCTCCATAAAGATAAAATATGACTATTTACCTCTTGGGTTGAGGTATCATCATCTTTTACTAATAACCACTATGATATATTCCTTATTATGTACTATATAGCCTTTGTACAACACTCAACCCATAATTTTAGTGTTGTTATCCCTCATAATGAACTTAATACTAATGGGAACTCCATAGGGGTGATTGTTGGGAGTGAAGGAGGTATCGAATCCATTTTATTTTATAAATAATGTAGATCCCAAATCATACTTTATTTTATAGATTGTGAAGTCCATTATGTATTAGTTTAAGGGGATAAAGGGATAATTATGTACTAGGTTGAGGAATGAATCCATTTATACATCTAACATGATTGGTTCCATATTTGTAGCTAGTTGCATCTAGACTGCAAATACATTCCTCATAAATTCTTATTTCAAATCCATTATCACCATGTAGTCTTTGGATTCATACATGGTGGACCTAAAAATATTACACAATACATTCCGAGGCTAAAAACATGTCATGCTTTAAATGTCATTTACTTGGTAGGATGTACCCATACCCTATAGATGTCTCAATATTCTTTCCTCCCATATAATATAAATAATGGTTTATTTGTCTACACTTTTGGGTATCTATTCTTATGATTCATTTTATTTCCACATTATTCACACTAAATAATTAGTATGGGATTCTTCCATTCCTACTTTTTCTCTATCCATCACATTATAACATCCAACTTATCTTTTGTATTTTTACAATATCCCACACTTTTACCATAGTTTTTATATTCTCTATCCTAATAAAAACTTAAATTTCTTCATCCTTAGTAGAATATTTTTACGCAATTACAAAAGGGATATTACCATGAAGTCCCTCTACAAACCAAACAATTTTTTTACATCATCAAAATTATAATTGGTCTTATTCAATAACACCAAAAACCTCAAAGCATACTCCACCACTTATTCTCCAAGATTATGTTTTATTTCTTTTAAGTCTTGAATAGTATTCATTACACACGTTTCCTCATGAATTATTGGGTAAGAGCATCTCATGCTTATTTTAATGTTTTCCCATTTAATTTCATAGAATATATGAATTATATATCCCTACTATGTAATGATCCTATGATATCACATTTCTTGGTATTCTCATCAATTACTACATTCAAACCCCATCAAGTAATGTTCTAGATTAGTCGACCCATCATAAGGTTGTAGGATTTCATATAAAATAGGGATATGAGGCATATTTCTACCTACACTTAGTTGACCTCTTGGATTATTCTCGAAGAGACGTTTATGTTTAACCATTACTCAATCTTGTTTTTTTGTATGTGCTCATCTAGTTATTTCTCGCACTTGTACTCACACTTTCACTACCCTTTCCTTCACTTATTTAGAATCTGATTCGTTACTATATTTTGTAGATTCTAGAAAACTTACTCTATAGTTAGGAATCACAGAGTTATTATTACTACACTCTCTATTTATTTCTTTACTACTACTCGAGATATAGTATACACAAATTATGTTTACTTAGGAAATAGTATACTTCCTTTGTAATCTCTTCCACACTTAAATCTATAAAAACTAGAGGTAATAGTGCTTGCTATGCATTTGGTTAGATCAACTTTTACTATAATTATTGTAAAACTCCTATCTACTAGAAATAATTTAAACACTCTTAATTTATCAATTCCCTATCTAGCTCAAGTGAAATATATCATATAAGATGGGTACTATCATTTTTTACTATCCTATGAAGATCGTGTATGATTTTTTATTGTGGATTTATTATCCTCTATCTACGCAATACCACGGTCTCTAAGATGGATTATCTAGGCTAATTTCGACATCCTCATAATCCTACTCGTGAACTATATCTAATAATCTATACTCCAATTCCTCTTTCCATTCCTTAGTCACTTTTATCTTATTCCAAGTTCCATAATTAGGTTCAATGTCCCCTTGCACACCCTCTTGATTACTATTATCAAGGTCATTACCTAGTTGTGCATCCTCTCAATCAATTTATTCTTCTTCATCTCTCTTATCTTTAATTTCGAAAGAATATACCTTTCCTCCTTCATTGGTCACTCTACCTACTCTACTTCTACTTATAATTGGTTTCAACTTCCCACTATGAAACATAAAATTCTCCATCTATTACGCAATTTGAATTCTCTTTGCAAATATTTTATTCTTCTTTCTTATCCTTATCATACCCTTCAATGGCTCGCTTTGATTATGGTCCTTTCCTCATCCCATTTCTTATATGAATACTCGATGTCATATACAATTGGATTTATGGATTTTTCCATAGCTAGCATCCAAGAAAGAGATTTGTTTGAAAATTTTACCTTGCAATCCAAAAAAATAAATGTTCTTCTACATAATCAATTGATCAAAACATTTTTAAAGTAATTTATGTACCCATCAATGGAAATTTACATCTAGTGGTTTATATCTTGAGTCTAGTTAGTATCTAGATTTTACAATTTCTTTATCATCTCATCCATCCATTCATTATTTTCTTTGGTTTCATTCCTTAAATAATATTGTTCCATTCAAGATAACCATGAAACTAATTATCCTATGAGTTCACACTAGAATATTTCATTAATGTATTCATATATGTGCTCCAACCTAAATATTTTTTATGATATTTCCCATTACCACCCATTTAAATTCCACAAAATAGTTCATCTTCTTGTATAGCCATCTTTCCAAATCTCATTTTCCCATTATCCATATTAACATTTTCAAGAGCCAAAAATAGATCTATTATTAATAAAGGTCATTGGAATAATTCTCCGAGACATGCCAATGATTTTATTCTAGGATAACTATCAAATATTCCTCATATTATCCTTACAACAATGTGTTATGAATCAAAACAAATCCTAACATAAACATGCATAATAATTACTTAGAGGAAACCAAAGAATAAAATATACCAACAAATAAGAGAAATATGCAATGATAAACTTGATTTATATTACTGAATCAAGAACATAGACCTAAATTCACAATAGAATCGAGATCAACCCTCTACATAATTTTCTTAAAAAAATTTATACATTTTCAAGTGATTGTTCACTTACCAGTCCCTTCTTCTTATAATTCCTATCAAAAAAGGATCTCTACATTCTCTACTTTCACTTAGAGATCATTATATATCCTCTATTTTTTCCTATCTATGTTATGCATATACCTTAGGTATTGCACAATATACAATAATATTTAAAATACATCCAAGTTAACTTTTTACCCCATACACTTCAACACTATGACAATTATGGTTTTAACAAGGTGTGAGATTGAATCAAGTGTCTATTTCACCATATTCTTGTAACCTAAATAATAAAATAAGTGTTTATGTTGTGATATAATTAATATTTATGTAAAGTCACGAGGGTAGTACATGTTATATATTTTTATTAATTAATAAACATTAATGTGTAAATAATAATATAGCTCCCAAATAAATTTGTAAGATATATTGATAAATACAATTTCTCAAAACAAAAGAGGATAGGTGCACTTATCTCATTATATAATTAGAGAGGTGATCTAGGAGTGTAAAGTGACTATGGAAAATATTAAAAACTATTGATGATTCAGTTTTAGAACTATGACTATAAACTAAGAAAGTATGAAATAATAATTTATGTTATGGAGCATGGTATAGTTTGGTCCTAATATGTATGATTTTAGAAAAGGATATAATGGATCTTTGTAACTTCATAAGTGTATTCAACACCATGATAACCTTCACACTATAACCCTAGGTGTCACACATATGTTAAACCTTTATGTGATGTGACATACCATCAAACCCTAACCATAGGTAAAATACCCCTACCAAATTTTAGTGTTTAGGTTGAAGTGCACATGCACCATCTACATTAAAACTACTCCAAGCATATGTCAACCCACACATATTTCTCTACATAGGATGTGATATCATTATGGATATAACTACTTTGGCAACTTTATTATTTGGTAATGAGATACAATGACTTGGCATGCTTAAGATTATCTCGTCTTGACTTAAAAGGTGTATATAATGAGAATCATGGATCTTGAATTATTTTTGGTTGGCTTAAAACCTATGTGTGGGATGATTCTATGTTTTTTTATTTATTTAGAGTTTAGGAGAGGTTAAATTACTTTAGGAATGTATTTTTCAATTATTTATCCTTAGAGCACTAGATGAGTTCCAGGAGAGGTAAATAAGTGACTTGAACTTTATTATTTTAGTGTTCCTAAGTTTAAATTAACATCAAGGACATCCTATGGTATATGAAAAAACTCATGAAAAGATATCATATAGGAATAGTGACCATTATGTGGTAGGAGATAAGACCATCTAGCCTAGGACCAAACTATGGGATGATTTGGTCATATACAAATGTCCCTTTAAAGTGGTTCGTAGGAGTTTTTGATTTTTAGGATTGGTGCTTATAGATATTATACTAATGTGGATTGATGTGATTGGTTTTTTGAATTATTGAGTAAAGTGGATAGATAATAAATTCAAGGAAGATGGATGATTTAATTCACCTAGGCTTGGGATGTGCACACAAGTCATGCTTTAGGTACAAAGCCAAATTTGTCATTTCCAAATGATAAATTTCCAAATTTAGATGTTTATGACCCTAAAAAAATTTATGAGTGATAATTAGGAAAAATTTCCATCTACATTTTATTTTGGATGATCTTGTCATCCTCTTAAGGTAATACATACCCACTCATTCACATTTTCCTCATAAGGGTATGTGAGATTGATTTATACTCAAAGGGACTCTAAATGCTTAGTCACCCTCTCTTGAGTCATACTTTCTAGGTGGGTGCTATGGAAGATTAAAGAAATGGATATGGGCTGCTACATCTTTGAGGTCCATCCATCTCTTGAATTTGCTAAATCTAATTTTCAAGGGAAGAGATGGGTAGGTCATTAGCTTATTTTCTTTGCATTTATTTTCCACTCCATGAAGAATTTGGAAGGTGGCCTCTTTTTCAACTGGTTTTTATATCACATAGTAAGGAATTTACAATGGTGGATTCAACAATACATCTATCATGATCACATTATACTTAGGATAAAATAATGCATTCCTCACTTTTCTACAAGCTTGTAATACCTCTCTGTAGAGAGTATTGTCATAGGGTTTTCCATAAGTAACCTATATACATTGGCATAGAAAGTGTTGTAGATAGCCTCTATGTAATCCTTAAATATATGGGAATAGATTTTTGTGTATTCTTTATTTACTTCACAAATACATTCTAGTTTCCATGGTGAAAAAATCAGGTCCCACTAGACTCCACACATATTGTCCAAAAATAGGAAGCCATATAGAAATGTTTCTTTTGAATGAAAAAGGAATCCTTTCATGTGAATAAATTTAATGATATGACATGGCCAAGGGTTAAAAATTTTCCCTTCATCAATAATCAAATAAAGTATGGGGACCTAGGAGACGTCAATTTTTGTGATAGAAGGATTTCCATATAATATATTCATCAAGGCCATTCCAATGCTCACTCCAATCCTAAATATTTAGATGAAGATATGACTGAGACTCTCATTATCCAAGTTATCAATTGGATCATTAACCCAATTCTACATAACAATTTTAATATCATGGGTGTATGTCCATGACTCGAAAGTTGTGAGATTATAGATAGTGGTAGCATTAGGTAGATTATTAAATACTTTAAAATTAGAACGAGAAATGAAAGATACATTATTATTTTCTTCCTTTGAAAAAAATCCTTCCTTGGCCTTGGTAAGGGTAAACATGGGATAAAGTAAATCAGTGGCATGAAAATACCTCTTGGTTAAGCTACAACCTATTATAATCCAATCCTTTTTAGCAGCCTCATATTTTGGATCTTTTAACTTGGTCCATATAGGCATGTGGGATTCATCGATGGCATCCACCGAGGTGATTTCTCTCTTAATTGCTAAGAAAAAAATAGATTAATGAGGTAACTCATGGTCTAATGTTATGGGGTAAAAACTATATCCCACACCATCCTCTGATCTTCATAGGAATATAGGAAGGTGTGTACATGTGAAGGTCCTCCATCTTCCACCATGGCTCTAGTTTTTTTTTCGTAATCGCTTGTGAAGATATTCCATAGGCTCTGAATGATTGGATCTTTAGAAAAAAATCTAAATTCAATTTCTGTAAATTCTTTCAAAAATGGTGCTTTGTAAATAGTGCTTTGCAAATTACCTTTGTTGGTGCATTCTTTTTAGATTGTACAATGTATCGACCTTGATTTTACATGCTCTACATTAATAGCACATAATGCATGAATTGATGTTTTTTTCCTCAGGGAACACTACTTTTTGAATTAATTTTCCTTTTAAATGTATGCCTTAAACCTATGCAAGTTAATTTTTATCATATCCATCAGATTTAACTACCCCTTATTGACCTTTAGATGCCACATGAATTCCATGTAAGGGGCCACTTGTAGAATTATGGTTGGCCCAATTACTTTATGTGATGAAGTGTCCTTTGACCTTTTATTTTTAATTTTTATTTGGTTTTTGTACTTGTGAAGTGTGAGGTTTCACATGAATGAATTTCAAGCATACTCATTGAACTTTTACCTTTTGAATTCTCGAGCTTGATTTTTGGATTCTCACACTTGAGAATTTTGAGGCTTTCTTTGAAGTTCTTTGTGATATTTGAACATTGAGTCCTTGCATTTGATAATTTTAAGATTTTAATTATTACACTTGAAAATTTCAAGACTCTCTTTTGGGATATTTTTTATTTGAAATGTTTGATCCTTCCTTCATTGACTATGAGGAAAATTTATATGTAAAGTCATCTTAATTTAACAATTTTGCAAATAAAAAATCCTTGCAAATGTAAAATGTGATGAACAATTTTTAAACAACTGTGAGATTATAGTAATTTTAAAGTATCAAGGAAATTCTAAAGTACGGGTATGAGTAATTTAGAATTTTCTAAGTGAAATTAGTAAGCAAACATTAATAGGGTGAGACTTAATAAATCACTTAGCTAAAAAAGGAGAAAACTCTTAAGATAATAAGGATAATACCTAAGTAGTACCAATTTTTAAAACTAAGGTGGGTCCCTATTTGAAATACAATCACTTTGAAAAATGGGGAATTATGTAATAACAAGTTTCACATTAATATTAGCATTACTTTTGTTATCCAAAATGAGCCCCTTGCTCATTTTGTGGCTAACTCCCTTCATTTCATTCCTCCCTTGTGCCTCAGTCAGAATTTTTTACTTTTCAGGCACTCAAGATGTTCTGGAAATGGCACCATTGGATAGAGCTCCTTCTCAGCTTTCCAGAAAGGTAAAGTTTTCCTCCTAACTCCATGTATTTTTGAAGTTATGGCTCGGCGGAGTTTTTGTGGGAAATTTTCCCTGGACAGGCCCACCGGCCAATCAGAGAGCGCCACGTCAGCAATCAAGTGGTGGAGGGTGGAGGAAAATTTAGAAATTTTACTAAGTGTTTGGCACAATGGAAAAATATTTTAAGGGAGTTCCACCGACCAATGGGAAGAAGCCACGTGTCCAGGTGGGGAGGAGTTGGGAATTTTTCCCAAGGGTTGGCGCGAACAAATTTTTGCCCGCAGGGCCCACATCCAATAATATCAAGGCCACGTGTCCTTAGGCCGAAGGAGTGGCGAGGTGGGAAAAAAATTTCAAAAATTTTCATAAGTATTGGCGCCATGGAAAAATCTCCAAGGAAGGCCCAAGCCAATCAGAGCACGCCACATCAGCAAAGAATTGGCGGGCCGTGGAGGGAGACTTAGAAAATTTGGTGAAGTGTTTTGGCGGGGAGAAAAGGAGAAATATTGGCCCGTAGGCCCGCCACCAATCAAATCAGGCCACGTGTCACCATGACGTCAGGGGTCGGAGGCGTGAAAGGATCTTTTCCTTTTCACCCAAGTGTGAAAAATAAAAAGGAAAGCCCGCCCCCGCAAGGCCTGCAGCCAATTGAAAGAAGCCATGTGTCCCAAGACCAGTGGACCGCGGAGGAAAGTTGGGATTTTTTCCCAAAGCAAATTCAAAGGAAAAAGGTGAAGGGAAAGCCCGCCCCATAAGCTCGAGCCAATAGGACCATGCCACATGTCCACATCAGGTGAAAAACAATAGGAAAGCCCACAAATAATTTTTAAAGGAAAGGCCCGCGACGAATCACATCATGCCACGTGTCCTCGAGTCATCCAACCGGTGGAGAATTTTTGGAAAATTTTCCAAAGGCCGAAACGATGGGAAATGAAGCAGAAAATCCCGCAACCAATCAAATCATGCCACATGGCACCAAGATGGTGGGGCATGGAGGTTTTTGGGAAAATTTTCCCAAATGCAAAAAGTGGGAAAATTTCAAATTTTCAGCCCGCCAACCCATTTTGGCCCTGTTTTGCCCTAAATTTTCAAATGGGCATAACTTTCGATCCAGAGCTCGGTTTTGGGCGTTCTTTATATCAATGGAAATATGGTGAAATTATCTACATGATTCTAGGGTCAATTTTTTGTTTTGGTGGATTTTTGAGGGAGAAAATGGAAAACACCTATAGCACGTGGAAGTGAACAGAAATGATGTTTTAACCACCATTTTTAATGAAGAATGGCTTGCATTCTCTCCCAGCATGCTTAAAAATGTCAAGGAATGGACTTTTGAGGGTACCCATGCTATTTTAATACCATTTGGTTGGTGGTTGAAGCTTCTCTCATGTTTTCCCATGTTTCTCTCCCGAGCTCAAATGGGCATTGTAAAAAAGCCGATTTGGCTCATTTTGAGGTGGTTAGACATTTTTATGTTTTGTGCTCCCTCTTTCACCTTAAAAGTGATTTTGTGGAATACCTGCACTCTTTCAATACTGCAACATATTTTCTACCTTTCTGTTGATGTAATGCATGTATTTTGATATTGGAAATGACAATGCAAGCTCTGTGAATGAGTTTCAGTCCTCTTCTTGTGTTGTTTGATTCATCCATGATCTTTCATTACATTTTATCAGTTTGTGCATGATGTTTTTCTACATTTTTGTAATCTATGTCAATTTGCAGAAGTAAAAATGCTCACCACTCCTTTGGTGCATCACCTTATTAGCATTAGTTTTAATTCTTTTGCATTCTCTATCTCTGTCCCCTTAGAATTTATAGTAGGATTTTGAGTTTAAACCTCTGTAATTTTCAATTAATACACCTGATCAGAGGAGTTGAGGAACCAGCCTCTAATCTGGAGATTCTTTTCCCACTTTTACAAGTCCCACACTTGGGGAAAAGATTCAATGTTGTGCAATCACACTGGATGCTAAGATGTCAAACTAGAAATCTGATAGAACATCCAGAGGGTGCTACTGATTTGCACTAATAGTTTTGGCATGCCCGGTGGGACCTTAGAGGTCTTCATCTTCATTACAACAAAATTTATGTGCATTTGTTGTAAGTTTCTAGCTTAAAAGAGCCCTTAATTGCACATCCGGTGAATCAAAGGAAGAAGAATCACCTGGTTTTTTAGTCCAAACTTGAAAACCCATGAGAAGAATCACCACAAGGTCAAGAGTTGGAGAAGAATAAGTGTTGTTTGAGTATCTGCAATTATCTCCAAGAAGAAGGAAAAGAGGGAGGAGAATTCAAAGGTCTCCATCTCCACCAAACAGAACTCTATCAACTCCTCCACCTAGTAGACCTTTCATCCAATCAACGAGGGTTCTAAGGCCAATCAAAATGGCACAACACAACCCCTATGTCAATTTCACTGGTAGTAGTCCACTTGCTCTCAATGCACAAAATCCAATCCCAGTTACAGCATTGAAGAACATTCCATATTTTACTGGAGAAAATCAGACCACTCCTGGTGATCATGTCAAGGATATTGCTAATATTTGTGCAATCCATGAGATTGATGAGATGCAAGTTATTGTCAAACTGCTGGCATCTTCATTCAAAGGGAAAGCTTTGCAATGGTTCAGGAGCCTTGCTTTAGGTTCTATCCAAAATTGGAACCAACTATGTATAGCCCTCCATGAGCAGTTTGGAGAAAAGGGGGATAAGTTGTCCCTTTTGGAACAATTGACAACTATCAAGAGAGCTCCCAATGAGCAGTTGACTAACTTCAACTTCAGATTTCAAAGGACTTGGGAGAGAATTCCAATGGCAGTAAGGCCAACAGCATAAGGTGTTTTTCTATATTACCTTAAATCTTTAAATTCTGATATTTCTATGTTAATTCAATCCATGGGAGGCACAACTATCCCTGCTGCTTATAACATTGCCATTAGAGCTGAAAATTATTTGATTCAAGCTGGTAAGCTAGCTCCTAGGCCTCCAATGCCATTGTATCCAAATTTAGAGAGTCCAAGCACTAATCAAGCACCTATTTTAGCTCCTATCCCCACTCTTAGAAATCAGAATTCAAGTGAAGCTTCTACTTCATCTTCTAGTGCCTCAAATGAACTTCAAGAAGTCATGAAGCAATTACAGATTTTAGGTAATGAGCTGGTTACACTCAAGAGGCAGCAAGCCCAAAGTTTCAGGCCTTCATATCAGCCTCAAGATTAGCCTAACAGGAAGCCATATCAACCTCAAAGTCCACCCAATCTAGCTTCAAATCAAAATCAAGCAAGGCCTCCTACCAACAGACCATTTCATCCCTATAATCCCAATGCTACATCTGCCTCTAAAGCAATAGTGCCAGTACAAAACAACATAGCTCAAGAGTATGATTGGTGTTTCCCATGCAATGAACCTCACAACCAGTCTATGTGCTTCAATGGTGCCCTAAATCAAGCATTAATGGTAATAACAACTAGTGTGGAGGGTGAAGGGAGCCAAGGACATAACCAACAGCAAGAAACATCCCAGCAACAATCAGCTCCAAATGATACCACACTTGTAAACTAGCAAAGAAGACTTTTGTGGTATGAATCAAATAATATCTCAAAGTGTTGTAGCCAACACAAGGTCAAAAAGGAGAAATTTGGGTGAAGGACAGCCATTGGCTCCAAGTAATCCACAACCTTCTACCACTCCACAAACTATTGGCAAACAAAATGCAGTTCCAAACATGCAAGGACCACCCAAACCAGCTCCTAAACCAACTCAAATGCCAGTTGTTGCTACCCATGTGCAAGGAATGAATGTGCAGGATAGAGGACAATAGAGGGATGCTTCATCCCCATTCAACATCATTGATCAGATGAAGAAGACAAATGTAAACATATCAATGTGGGAATCACTATCCATCCTAGGCCAAAGAGATTTGCTACAAGCTGCCATGAAGGATTGGTCAACTTCAAATCAGCAAGTCCAAATGTAAGAGAAGGTACTCACAAATGCTGCCCAGCCTGAGGGGAATCATGGAGGATAGCAAGGTAAAATTTTGAAGCCCCCTCCATTCTATGTTTCATTGATCATTGGAAACCAATTAGTGCACAACTGCATGATTGATTCCAGAGCAAGTAGTTTAGTAATGCCCAAGCAAATTGCTAATCATTGGGGCTTCAATATAAATTCATATCCAAAGGGGTACTAAAATTGGATGGGATAGTAGTGAAAATGGTAGGAGTGATTAAAAAATTTAGTCTTACCTTGCATGCATGCCCCAATGTTATTGTTTTGCAAGATGTCTTAGTGATAGCCTTCCACCACTCTTTGCGCTATGTTTATCAAGGGATTTCACAGCTAAGATTGGAGGTTACTAATCTGTTGATTGGTCACACATGTTGTTTAGAACAAGATATGGAACTAAAGCCACAATCAGATCTGAGCCTATTGCAAACTTTCACATTGAGCCTCACACTCCAAGCCAAATCAATACCAATTGTTTAGCGTTTGATCAAGAGGATTATCCAAACACTGATGAATCTGATACCAAGGTTGGAAGCATTCTATATTTGACTCTTGATGAATGGACAAACAAGGTGCATGCTTTTGATCCTTATCAAGAAATAGAAGAATATAAGCTAGAAGTCTATTGCATGCATGAAGAAAATTAGCCTATTCCTAGCATCACCAAGCCAAACCACAAGGATGACAATGAGGTATGGCAGTTGTTCTTTGATGGATCAAGAAGTAGACAAGGTGCAGGAGGGGGAGCTATGCTTGTTTCACCTCAAGGAGTTAAGTATTATTCAGCTTTTAGATTTCAGTTTGCATGTTCTAATAACATTGTTGAATATGAAGCTTTGATACAAGGATTGCATTGGTCAATCAAGAGAGGAATAAAGAACTTGCAAGTTTTTGGTGACAGTGAGCTGATTGTCAACCAAGTTAAGGGGCAGCATGCTGCCAAGAATGATCTGCTCAAGTGCTACAAAAATAGGGTGTGGGACCTCATTAAATATTTAGAGGCTTTAGCATCAAGTCCATCCCTAGGAAAGAGAACCAAGCTGCTGATAGGCTTGCAGTAGTTGGAGCAGCCTTTGATGTTGTTGAAAGCATCAAGAAAAACAAATTACAGCTGAGCATTCATGTGATTGTAAGGCCTTCAGTGCTAGACAACAATGTAAGTTGGAAAGTGTTTGAAAATGATCAACAAATAATCCATTTCTTGTAAGAAGAGGTTGAGTTCTCAGCTAAAAATTAGGAAAAGTTAGAACAACAGTATGGTGATCAAGTGGTGCAATAGAGAACCAAAAAACTACCAAAGGGACTTGTCACTTTGGAGTCCATTTTCAATCCTAATGATCAATTTAATAAAGAGAAAGTAAACATCCAAGTCAAGGGGAGGATTCAATGCCCATCTTGGTGGAAGAAGGCAAGTCACTCTAAATTGGTAAAGTGACAATTGAGCAAGAAAGGTATGAGTTCATACAGCTTTGTTAAGAATTCCCTGATGTGTTTGCTTAGAGCTATGAAGATTTGAAAGGTTTCAATCCCAAGTTAGCTCAACACACCATTGAACTAGACCCAAGTACTAAACCCATTAGGCAAAAACAAAGGCCGATTAATCCACACTGGAGCCTCTCATGAGAAAATAATTGAATAAGTTGATAGAGTCAAGTATCATATTCCCTATCAAGTATTCTAGTTGGGTAGCCAACTTGGTTCCAGTTAGAAAGAAGAGTGGAGAAATCAGATTGTGTGTTGACTTTAGAGATTTGAATAGAGCATCTCTCAAGGATCATTACCCACTTCCTTCCATGGAGTATATTTTACAAGTTGTTGCTGGCTCTGAAAGGTTTTCATTGCTTGATGGCTATTCAGGGTACAATCAGATTATGGTGAAGGAAGAGGATCAGTTCAAGATAGCCTTCATAACCAAATGGGGGACTTATGCATATAGAAAAATGCCATTTGGGTTGTCCAACGTTGGGGCTACATTCCAAAGGGTAATGGACATGGCATTCAAGGATTTGATTAACAACATGGTGCTGATATATATTGATGATATCACTATTTTTTTCAAAAAATATAGTAGACCATCTCTTTCATGTAACACAAGTATTCCAAAGGTGCAGAAGATTTAGGGTATCTTTGAATCCCAAAAAGTGTATTTTTCTAGCTCATGAAGGAAAGCTCCTTGGCCACATTGTCTCCAAAGAAGGATTAGCAATTGATCCAGAAAGAGTTGAAGCCATAAGAGCACTGCCATTTCCAAGTCATAAGAAGGCCCTTCAAAGTTTCTTGGGAAGGATAAATTTTGTTTGGAGGTTTGTCCCAAATTTTACAGCCCTAGTCAAGCCTATCACCAAGATGTTAAAGAAAAGCATAGCTTTCAAATGGATAGCAGAAGGCAAGGCAAGTTTTGAAGCAATAAAAGAGGCCATCTCACAAGCTCCAACTCTCATTAACCCAGATTTCTCCAAGGATTTCATCCTCTATGCATTTGGAGGTGATGATACTATTTCTGCAATTTTGGTACAAGCAGAACAAAGATAATGATGAGTAGCCAATTGCTTTCTTCAACCAAAGCCTGGAGGACTATGAGGTGAGATATTCCTTCATTGAGAAGCATGTTCTAGCAGTAATTAGGAGCTTGAATAAATTTAAGCATCTAGTTTCAAACAACAAGGTTCAATTGTTGGTTTCTCATGTGGGAGTTAAAGACTTCCTCCTCAATAAAGACCTGAATGAAAAGAGAGCAGGTGGATTACTCATGTCATGGAGTATGACATTGAGATCAAAGTCACCAAGTTGGTCAGAGGAAAAGGATTGTGTGAGAAGTTGGTCTTGAACAAACAAAAGGAAGCATGTAATGAGAAAGAGGTTGTTTTGGCATTGCAAGACAGCCATGAGCAAGGAAGCATTCAAGAAGAAAATGATGGTGTCCTCACTCCTTGTTGGACCCGAGACATAATGCACTTTCTACACACAGGCCTATGCCCTCCAGAGATGAATAAAACCAAAAGGAGACACTTTAGATTACAGGCTATCCCATATGCCCTTGTTGATGGTGTTTTATTCAAAAGGGATGTGAATGGAGTGCTGCTGAGATGCATTGGTACAAATCAGATTCACAGAGTGTTGGAAGAGTTCCATGGTGGATCAGCTGGTGGTCATTTTGCACCAAGAGTGACAGCTCTCAAGATCATGAGGGCTAGCTATTATTGGCCCAAGATTTTCAGTGACTGTTATGCATGGATCAAGAGGTGCAAGAATTGTGCATTCTTCATAGGTAAGGAGAGACTAGCCACCCTTCCATTGCATCCAATTTCAGTTGACCAGCCATTCATGCAATGGGGTTTGGAATTCATTGGATTCATTAACCCAAATTCAAGCCAAGGACACAAGTGGATTCTAACAGCAACAGATTACTTCACCAAGTGGACTGAGGTAGTAGCACTCAAGAAAGAAAATGAATCTAGCATTCTAGACTTCTATGAAGGGAAGAACTAGATTTGGTATACCTGCTACAATAATATCATATAATGCATTGGCATTCATTGGATCCAAGGTAACTGAATGGGCTGTCAAGAATGGGATCTACCTAAGCACTTCATCAAATTATTATCCTCAGGGTAATGGCCAAGCTAAATCTACAAACAAGAACTTGTTAAGGATCATCAAGAGGACTCTTGATGAAAATCAGAGGTCTTGGCATACTAAATTGAAATCAGCCTTGTGGGCTGATAGGATAACCCCCAAGAGATCTACAGGTAATTCTCCATTCAAGCTTGTTTATGGAAGAGAGGTAATTTTTCCCATGTCACTTGAGTTGCCAACGTTGGAACTCATGAAACAGTTGGAGTTGTTGGAGTTTGGACCCATGGAGGTTAGGTATGTAGAATTGATGGAGCTCCAAGAAATCAAAAATTAGGCATCCCAAGAAATGGAGAAGGATCAAGCTTTGATCAAGAAGACCTTTGATAGAAAGGCCAAGGATAGATCTTTCCAAGTTGGGGATCTAGTGTTAAAATGGGATGCAGACAGAGAAAAACTAGGGAGGCATTCAAAATTTGATGCCATTTGGAGTGGCCCATACATGGTCACAAAGTGTAAGGACAGCAATGCCTTCCAATTGTCTACATTGGATGGTGAAGAATTGCATATTCCAATCAATGGAATCCATCTCGAAGCATCACTATCAAGGAAATCCTCCACCTTGTACATATTAGCTTAGGTTTTCATTCCTTCAAGTTCTTATGCACATTGTTTTGTTGTAGTTTAGCTTTGCTTTCCCTAAGTGCTTTGGCACAAGCTTGCTGTTCCAGGAAATGTATCTTGCAAGCCTTGCTCCAATCATATGGTGTTATGCCCTCCATCTTCCTCCTTCCATTGTTCTAATCAGTTGGGGTACCAAGCAGAGATTTGATGACTCCATGCCTAATGGATTGCTTCAGGAAATTGGTAACTTCATCCAGCAGGTAGATGACCCCTCTGAGTCACCAAAATTGTTATCCAAAATGAGCCCCTTGCTCATTTTGTGGCTAAATCCCTTCATTTCATTCCTCCCTTGTGCCTCAGTCAAATTTTTTTACTTTTCAGGCACTCAAGATGTTCTGGAAATGGAACCATTAGATAGAGCTCCTTCTCAACTTTCCAAAAAGGTAAAGTTTTCCTCCTAACTCCATGTATTTTTGAAGTTATGCCTCGATGGAGTTTTTGTGGGAAATTTTCCTTGGATAGGCCCGCCGCCAATCAGAGAGCACCACGTCAACAATCAAGTGGCGAGAGGGTGGAGGAAAATTTAGAAATTTTACTAAGTGTTTGGCGCAATGGAAAAATCTTTTAAGGGAGTTCCACCGACCAATGGGAAGAAGCCACATGTCCAGGCGGGGAGGAGTTGGGAATTTTTCCCAAGGGTTGGCGCGAACAAATTTTTTTCCCATAGGGCCCACATCCAATGGCATTGCGCCACGTGTCCTTAGGCCGAAGGAGTGGCGGAGGTGGGAGAAATTTTTCAAATTTTTCCTAAGTATTGGTGCCATGGAAAAATCTCCAAGGAAGGCCCGAGCCAATCAGAGCATGCCACATCAGCAAAGAATTGGCGGGCCACGGAGGGAGACTTAGAAAATTTGGTGAAGTGTTTTGGCGGGGAGAAAAGGAGAAATATTGGCCCGTAGGCCCGCCAGCCAATCAGATCAGGCCACGTGTCACCGCGGCATTAGGGGTCAGAGGCACAAAAGGATCTTTTCCTTTTCGCCCAAGTGTGAAAAATAAAAAGGAAAGCCCACCCCCACAAGGGCTGCAGCCAATTGAAAGAAGCCACGTGTCCCAAGACCAGTAGACCGCGAAGGAAAGTTGGGATTTTTTCCCAAAGAAAATTCAAGGGAAAAAGGTGAAGGGAAAGCCCGCCCCATAGGCCCAAACCAATAGGACCATGCCATGTTTCCACATCAGGTGAAAAACAACAAGCAAGCCCTCGAAGAGAATTTTTAAAGGAAAGGCCCGCGACGAATCACATCATGCCACATGTCCTCGGGTCATCCAACCAGTGAGAATTTTTGGAAAATTTTCCAAAGGCCGAAATGATGGGAAATGAAGTAGGAAAATCCCGTAACCAATCAAATCATGCCATGTGGCACCAAGATGGTGGGGTGCAGAGGTTTTTGGGAAAATTTTCCCAAATGCAAAAAGTGGGAAAATTTCAAATTTTCGGCCCGCCAACCCATTTTGGCCCTGTTTTTCCCTAAATTTTCAAATGGGCATAACTTTCGATCCAGAGCTCAATTTTGGGTGTTATTTATATCAATGGAAAGCTGGTGAAATTATCTACATGATTCTAGGGTCAATTTTTTGTTTTGGTGGATTTTGGAGGGAGAAAATTGGAAAACTCCTCTGGCACGTGGAAATGAACAGAAATGACATTTCAACCACCATTTTTAATGAAGAATGGCTCACATTCTCTTCCAGCATGGTTAAAAATGTCAGGGAATGGACTTTTGAGGGTACCCATGCTGTTTTAATACCATTTGGTTGGTGGTTTAAGCTTCTCTCATGTTTTCCTATGTTTCTCTCTCCTGAGCTCGAATGGGCATTGTAAAAAGCCAGATTTGGCTCATTTTGAGGTGGTTGGACATTTTTATGTTTTGCAGGCTCCCTCTTTCACCTTAAAAAGTGATTTTGTGGAATACCAGACCTCTTTCAATACTACAACATATTTTCTACCTTTCTGTTGATGTAATGCATGTATTTTGATATTGGAAATGACAATGCAAGCTCTGTGAATGAGTTTCAGTCCTCTTCTTGTGTTGTTTGATTCATCCATGATCTTTCATTACATTTTATCAGTTTTTACATGATGTTTTTTGCATTTCTTTAATCTATGTCAATTTTAGAAGTAAAAAATGCTCACCACTCCTTTGGTGCATCACCTTATTAGCATTAGTTTTAATTATTTTTCATTCTCTATCTCTATCCCCTTGGAATGTATAGTAGGATTTGAGTTTAAACCTCTGCAATCTTCAAGTAATACACTTGATCAGAGGAGTTGAGGAACCAGCCTCTAACCTGGAGATTCTTTTCCCACTTTTACAAGTCCCACACTTGGGGAAAAGATTCAATGTTGTGCAATCACACTAGATGCTAAGATGTCAAACTAGAAACTCGATAGAACATCTAGAGGGTGTTGTTGACTTACACTAACAACTTCTTATAATGCATGACCTTCTTATAAATGGAACTCGTATAAGTGCTCACTATCCATGGATACAATGGATTTCATTTTTGCATTATCCATTCATTTGTGTGATGCTAAAGAAATTTGAATAAGTGCATTTATTATGTACATCATGCATACCTTCCCATATATCATCCTTATTGTTAGTAAGAATTACATTTTGATGATAAATGAGAGTTTTGGTAATCCCCACCTACAATAACAAGTGAATACATATTTTATAAATCCTAAATAAGAAAGAAAATTATGTAAATTGGTGGTATTTTTATGGTAAATATGACCCAATAAATTTCACAAGTATAAAAAGATTTTACATATTCTAAAAATTTTCATACTTTGCAAAACTACCCACTAGACACATGATTGAATTAATGCATTGTGAGAAAAATTTTAATTTTTAAACTTTATTTGATGGTTATGATATAGTTTCTATACAAAAATACTTGAAAAATTAAATATTCAAAGAAAATTTGGGGTGAAAGTATTAATAATGGAAAATTTAAAAATTCACGTGCTCCTTATGTTTGTGAGGCACAAAATCAAAAATTCATAAGCTTGTTGTCAAAACATATTTTCCCATTGGATATGCAAGTAATAATTTGAGACATTAAGATGATATTAAAGGTTTATGAGGTATAAATACCCATATCTATCTTGTGTTGATTGAGGATATTTTACTTATTATATTCATATTAATTGTGAAAAGGGGGTCCAAAATAGAAATAATATGGTTATGCTTTCTATTGAAAAGAATTAGTTTTTGCATATGTTATATCCTTTAAATTTTGATTATTTCAGGCAAGATGTTGTTGAAGTCCTTTGTATTTTGTAACATGATTTTCCTCCAAAAATATTTAATATTTATATGCATTTTATAATACACATAGATAAGCAACTTGAGTATTTTGGTCACGTAAGAACAAGATGGATGTATTTTATAGAGTGATACATGAATATTTTGAAAAAAAATCTTAACAAGGCTAGACCTAAAGTGTGCATGTCTAAGGGATATATAATGCAAGTGGCCATTAATTGTTACACAATGTATATAAAATACTATATGATTGTAACCCAATGTGTATGGGATGATTAAGATGAGGAAAGGTTTGCAGTGAGTTATTAGAAGGAAAGGATACTTGTTTTCATCTATCACATAATGAAAGGAATGCAATACATTCATATATTCTTCAAATCATGTCTACAATGGATAAGTGATATAGGTGAATATCTCTCTATTATTGATGATATTTTTATTTAATTTTTCTATTAAATTAATTTTGTTCTTTACGTTAAAATTATTAGAATATTCTATAATGATTATGTTTCAGAGGTAATATAGTTAATATATTTTAATAGAAATGCCTCTTTATCAAAATCATAGTATAATACACGGATCAAGAATCTTCATTACCATCCTTCAATGAATGGGTTGATGTTGCAATGAATCAAGCACAAAATAAAGGTCAAGATATACATGTGGGGAATATGTGGTTTGACATCCTCGGTTAATTTTGGTGTCCAATTCTAATAGAATGTTGTCATATTCATTTTAGAGTGGAAGATAAATATCATGGGAAGGAAAATTGTGATTTTTTTGTGAGTGCTACATTTCAACATGGATCTCATAAGAAGTATTATTTTGGTATCATAAATGACATCATTTAAGTTCATTATAGTAAAATGAGGAATATACTATGAAATGTAAATGGATCAACCCATCTAAAACACACAATAACAAGTATGGATTTATACTTTTAATACTCACTATTTTTTCACAGATAGATTAACAATATGTTTTTCATTATCAATTTAAGTACGACTTTTTTATGATGTTAGAAACCCTAGGTATCCTTGTGTTATTCAAATAAATTCTCAATCAAAATTTCAATTCATGGATTTTGGAACGATATCCAATGGATAAAATACGGATACATTACAACAAACATCAGTAAGTTGATGATGGCGAATAATTGATTAGATTATTTAAAGAAGTAACTTTATAGCATAATGGAGAGATTTAAATTAAAGTTGGGAAGGGAAATTAATTAAATGTTGATTTGACGACACCGAAAAAAATTCATGTATGCATGATGAAGAGTTTCATTTGAATGTCACATAAAATAATGATGACCAACCTCTCTAAATTCAAAAGTTTTGTTTTTTATTTTTAGCACAATAAGAATTGCATATGCTCATATAATGATAGTAAAAAAATCATGTCATTACTATAATTTTCCTCTTTATATTTATTTTATTTCTACATAGTATCATAAGTACATATTGTTTTTAAGTGCTATGAATAATGATAATATTTCATTTTTATAAGACTAGAAAAACAAGATCTATGAATAGAGTTTTTCAACATCATTTAGGCATTTTATGATTCGAGTATTCACAAATCAATATTTTTAACATGTTAAGGGCTCAATATCTAGATATAGCCCCTATAGGTGATAAATATGATTTGACTATTTGAAATATAGTGAGTTAATTTTGTATATAACTACATCATTCTAAGACTCCAAAGGTAGGCCTTAATGTAAGACTTTGGAGGTGTCCTAAATGAATGAATGTAGAGAAGTGAGACTTTAGAGGTAGTCCCAAATAAATAAATTAGTAGTTGCTTCAAAACTTCTTGAAAATGTTTGTAAAAGTTTATAATTTTTTGTTCATGTGCAAGGTGAATATGAACATCTTCATGATGACACTATAAAGATATATAATGACTATGTAATTACACTTGGTATACTTGTTGATGATTTAAATATTCAAAGTATCTTTTCAACATATTTAATAACACTCTCAATTTAATATATTTTAATGTAATTATATATCAGTATAATCGTTAACTTTTAAATCTACCTTGAAACGAAGATGTTGAAATCAATTGTAATTTTTTTCTTCAAATCTTATGCCTGAAAGTGTTTAAGAATTTGATTAAGGAACTCTAAACTCCAACAGTCTGAAAGTCCAAAATTTTGGACTTTTAGACATTCAAAATTTGGAGGTCTCTTTTGGTAAATTTAAATTTTTTAACTTGGAGCTCCAAAGTCTGAAACTCAAGTTCCAAAATTTTGGAACTTCATACTTTCAAGTTTCAAAATTCCATGTTGATATTTTGATAAAATACTTCCTAAAGTTCCAAATTCTAAAACTCAAAAGTTCCAAAAATTTGGAACTTCAGAATTTTAGGTTTTGGAAGTCTCCCACCTATTTTCAACATTTTCTTTCGGACTTCCAAAGTTTGAAACTTCGAAGTTCCAAAATTTCGGAACTTCGGACTTTGGGTTTGGGAAGTCTCCCACCTATTTTAAAAAAATTTGCTTTCAGAATTCCTAAGTCTAAAACTCTGAAGTTCTAAAATTTTAGAACTTTGTACTTTCGAGTTTCGGAGTCCTCCGTTACCTTTTTCACAATTTTCGTCTCTCGAAGTCTGAAGTCCGAAACTCAAGTTCCAAAATTTTGAAACTTCAGACTTTCGGGGTTTCAGAATTTGGAGTTCTTTGAGCATTTAATTCTCACCAACCTTCACACGTGTCATATTCCAAGCATTAATTTTGGGTTTTCCTATATAAACTCAAGTTTTTACCTGTCATTTTCACCTAAATTTTTTCTCTAACAATCTAATTTTTACTGCATTCTTTGTACTTTCAAGGCATCATTTTCAAGGTATTTTGTTTGGATTATTTATTTTTGGTTTATGATATTTTTGAGTTTTTCTTCCTTGTTTATTTTCATTTGTTCTTCCTTTTGAAATGGAACTCTTGACATCCACCATGTTTTCCTTGAAGGTGTTTCCTAATCTCCACGGTTGCAAAAACCCACATGTGTAGGCATCTAGCTCAGATTTTATCATAGTTTTTGAGATATCCCAAGTGTTTTACTTGCTCTTTGTGCCTTCGGTGAGGTTCACAGTTTACAAATTTTCTAGTTCAAAGATTCTCATTTTTAGAGATTGGTATTTTTAGAGTTCGGGAGTCTGTGGTTTCATAGTTTGGGAATCTGTGGTTTCAGAGTTCGGAGGTTGGATTTTTTGAGTTTGGAGATTTGTGTTTTCGGATTTTAGGGCTTCTCATATTTGGACTTCGGAGGTTTTCTTTTTTGGAGGTTGGGTTTTTTGGACTTTGGACATCCTGTTGTTTCAAATTTTTGGAGGTTTCTCACTTCAAAGTTAGATTCTTTTCAAACTTCAGCTTTTTGAGACTTTTGTGGTATTTGTTACAAAGTTCTAAAGGATTTTTCAGATTCCAAAACCTGAATTTAATGTCAACTTCTTCAGCAAAGGGAAAAGAGAAAATGAAGTATACATTCCTAGGAGTTGCTCCTCACTCTTGTCTATCTTCAGACCTAGGAAATATAGGAGATATCGATCTCAAACAGGTTGATTTTCCTGATTTCTGGGCAAGGGTAAAGGCTCCTAACAAGACATATTGAATGCAAGGTATATATGACAGTGCGATTTTTCTTGTTGTTGGTTTCCCTGCATCAATGCATTTCCCTGAATTCATCTTGATTGTAGCAGCCCACTTCGATGAAGACTCCAGGTTGGTAAAGGATGTTGACAGCAAGGTGGTAATTCGATTAGACATTGATTTCTTTGAAGACTTGTTAAAACTCTCAAACATTGAAAACTATGCCACGATTTCACCAGAGGTAGGTAAAATCGGGATAAAGAAACTGAGTTATGTACAAGGGTCATAATGAAGAGCTACTTGGCCAAGAGTGTCACCAAGTTTCCAAAGACCCAGATCGATCAAACTTCATCCAGAAGTGAATGATATTATCATGTTATTGAGTAGAGTTTCAGGCCTTGCCTCTGTGAAATAATTTTAGGAATGGATGTTCTTATATATTTCCACCATTAAGAAAAATAAGGAATTCATACGATGGGGAGAGCATATCAACAGCTCCATTTGTTTCCAGTTAAGGCAAGGTTTTTCTTTGAAGAACTTCTACATGACCTCTTTCTTGGTCTATGTCAGCAGCTGCTATGGGAGACTTCACTGGGTTGAACACTAAAGGTGTTAGGAGTGCTTCACAAATTTATGATTTTTATCCTTAGCTTACAATGGATGAGGGTAGCAAACACTTTCGTAAGGTCAATGATGCCTTCTTCGTTGTTATCCTTTATCATTTTGATAAGGATTTATATAACCAAAGGATTTCAGATGAAGATTTCAAGGAAGTACGTGAGTGGGGAGATATTTACCTGTAGTTTCCTACATTCACATACATCTAGATCCCTGGTTTTGTAGGTGCTCCTAGTAAGCTGCCAAGATGCCCTATGGAAAATGGGTTTTGTTGGAGTTGGTTCAAAAATTGCTGGACTACCATAAAATTTAGAACAAATGACACAAGTCGGGAGTCCATTTTCCCATTTCAATTGGTAGATATACTTGTGCAAGTATTTACAAGGCAAAGAATGTAGATGCAGAAATGTTAGAAGTGACCTTGTGAACATTTCATCCTCAAACCAGATTTCTGACATCGAGGAAAATTTATGAAACAAGTTTATCCAGTTCTCATGTACCCTAGTTAGAAGACATTTGGATTCATTTTCAAGATGAGTTCATTATCCAAAGAATGAGAATATGAAAGGTTAACCTTGGATGAGGTTCGATAGTTTGGGATCGTAGATATTCCAAAGGAAATGGAAGATGAAGAGGAAGTATTGGATGTAGTTTACAAGGATAACAATGTTGTCAATCAACCATTTCCATGGATTGATTGGTATGTAGAAGAATGTTGTAATACTAAGGAGAGGGCAGGGCCCATTTTACAGAGGACATATAATTGGTTGGCTACCTTGGGAATTTCACCCAAAGGGTTAGATCAACCTATAAGAATAGAAGCCCAATCAACAATGAGTCTTCCAACACCTACTAAAGGGAAAAGGTCTATCCAAAGGGCCCATATAGTCCCCAAGAATATTTCATTCGTTGTTGGAAGTTCCTCTCTCTAAGGCTCCTGCTTCCAAGGTTGTGTCTCCAGTAATATCAAGCATCAAAAAAATTGAAGTCACTGATTCCCCAAGCTTACCACTAGAATATGCCATCCTCTCCTTCCTTACCATCATCACTTCCTTCCACTTCTACACTCATTTCTTCTTTTCCATCCCCATCCATGGCCTAGGTCTTTTCATCTCTTCCTGTTCTTTTAGTAGGGGAGATGATTGGGTCTCCAATTTCCACTTCACTTCCTCTACAACTTTCATTTCCTCCCATCTCATCTTCTAGCCTCTTTGTATCCACCCCTGGGGCTATTCTCACTTCCACTCCTTCTATCATTACCACTTCCATTCTAATGCCAACTAATGTTACCAATGCCATTGTATTATCTAGTGCTCCAGGTACCAAATCAGTTGTTCCACTTCCATCAGCATCTGTTATACCAGAATGGTTGTTTCACCAAACTCCAAAATAGAAGAAGAAAGTACCTCTGGTGGATGTTATAGATCTAAGTGTGTTAGAACCTACTCCAAGGAGACATGACAAGTGGCCAAATATCATCTCCATCCTATCATTGAATCAATCAGGAGAAAGGGTTGTGGAAATTGCTACTCCCGCTAAGGAAAAACAAAAGAAACTATCAAAACAGTTGATTACCAAATTTCCGTGTTTCATTAGGAAAAGCAACACATGAAGTGGCCAAACAAGATGTACAGATGGCTCTCGAGAATTTTTAGAAAAGTACGACAAATACAAGGCTTCTAAGGATGAGCTCAAAGAAAAATTTGAGCAGCTCACTACTCTGTTAAGAAAGGTAACATAGCCTACTCCATCTACTGAGATTTCAACTACCACTGCTCTAACAATTTCTTCCACTCTGGATGATATTTCCTATCATGAGATTGAGAAGATAGGATAGAAGGGAATATTAGTAAATGGATGGATAGAACGTATACTTCAAGAAGCCAATCCTTTGATTAAAGAGGCTATTGAAATATATAATTATTTATAGACTGAAAGAGCCTCTATTCATAGAATGGATGAAGCCTTCTCCGAAGATAATAATAACTTGAATTTGAATTTGACCACATGGAGTGAAATCAGAGAAGAGGATCTAGATCTACTTCTTCAAGAGGATGTAATCAATGATGTTTCTAAGTTGTTTGAATATCAAAAGGCTATGGAATTTAGGTCCCAAGTATTACAGGATTTAATAAGGAAATTGGACGATAAGTGTGTGGAAATCATGGATGCTCTGAATGACATCTCAGAAGAGTTTGATAATGTTAACTACAAGTTCTTCAATGAAAACATTGATGCTCTTTCGGAAGATCAAATTAAGTCAAATTTCAAGGATTTGGTGAAAAGGGATGACGAGGTGACTAGGAATTTCAACAGTGACTCCATTGATAGGTTGGTTTCATGCCAAAATTTCACAGGTCGACTGAAGAAAGTGGTAAGTAAACTTAAAATAATTCCATCCAAGGTAGCAAGAGAGATTGAGATAAAGATCAAATACAAGCATCAGATGGCTGCATGGGAGAAAGAACAAGAGAAAACTAAAACTGGAGAAGGTGTTGCAGGGCCAAGCTAAAGTTAGGTGGCCATGGAAGGATAGTTCTAAGCTTTGGATCGGTCCAAGCTGCAGTGGTTGACCGATTCAAACCCTTACAACCACCTTGTTATTTTTATGGGAGCATGTTCCCTTGAACTTAATGATATTCTATTTTTAGTAATTTTTTGGTTAAGGCCCAGTTGTAATGGCTCAGCCTAGAAAACTTATAAATAGTTAAGTGCATGAAAGGTTTTGATAGATAGATCATTTTGGGAAGTTACTCTTCAAGCTTGGAAGAGTGCTTTGAATATTTTGAAGCCTTTCAATTACATTCAAAAGTGATATTTTGCGGTCAAGAATATGATTTATTATGTTAATGGTTGATCAATGTATGCTTTGTGGATGCACAATTCCTTAGTGTAAGTGTTTAACTTGCCTTTATTTCAGGATATCTTATTTCATTTTATGGGAAAGTGATATAATTGTTTTGAATATCAGTTGTGGAGAGGTTATTTTCCTTCTATTATAAAATTTATATTATCATTAATTATCATAAGTGAAAGAGATGTTTGACATGTGCATATTCTATATCATCATAGTGGTTGATTGTGTTTTCAATCAGATTTGATCTATCTGTTATGTATACTTGGGGTCTTACAAGGAGATGCATACTATTTTGACAAGTGGTTTGTTATTTACCCTGTCCAAATAGTACTAGGTGAGTTAGATTGTGATGATTGTTTTATCCTTTCTGAGTTACCCCTTTCTGGCATAAAGATCATCTAATTATCTAGTTTTACTCTTGGTGTATCACCACATGTTTCTTTATTTGTTATTTCTAACCCCGAACCTCATAAATTGAGTAGATTAGAATCATCTAAAGTGTTTTAGCCTTGCACATCGATCTTAAATCAGTTTCCCCCAAGTTCCAAAGGAATTTGACCTTCTCCGGAGGTTCATCCCAAGGCGACAAGGTCCCACACCTTGGGGATGTTCCCATGTTGCATAGGATCTTTTCAAATTTTAACGGGTGCATGAGCCATGTGACAACATATACCTCTTATTTTTAAATAGTAATTTATTTTATAGGTCAAAATAATTCTAATATAAAGGCTAACAATAAATAAGAACATAAAAAAATTATTGTCTCATAAAATTCATTGTTTGATTAGAAACCATTCAAGAAGAAAGGAACCATACTCATGAACATGTTGATTTAAATGTTGAACCATCCCATTCTAATTCAAAAGGATCCTCAAAAAAATTATGTTCAGTAGAAATTACTAAAGAATAAGGGAACCCCATTAATGAACATTTTTATTTAAATGTTCAATAAGGCCCCCTTCTAAATCAAGTTGATCACCTAAAATTTGATCATTTTATAAACAATTGAAGAAATTATATGAAGGTGGCCGAAATAATCATAATGGTATCATGTTAGTGTTGCAAATATTCAAGTATTATCTTCAACTACATCAGAAAATAATATGTAATATAACACAAATTACTTTACCACGCCACCTTCAATGGTTAATCAAGCATCATCAACACATTTTTCAAAGAGGGTTAAATGCTATGTAGCCTACTAGTTTCAATGAAAATTAATCAAATTAATTATATTCCTATGATTCAACATCAATTATTGATTCAAATATTTCAAAAAAATTGTATGATTTCTCAATACGTATATAAGACCACATTGAGATAGTATAGAAAAGAGAAGATGAAGGGAATATTCCCTTTGTTATTGAGATCGTAGACAAGGTCCTTTTATGGAGACATGTTATGAGTTGGGACACAATATTGGGAGTATATTTTTGGTGACATTTGGATGTTAACATTAAAATATTATCATATAAAAATAAAATACATGTATACCTTGTTAAATCAAAAATAGAAAACATGTTTGAGAGTACTTGGTGAGGTGGTTTCCCAAAAATACAATAAATTAAAAATGAGACAAATCAAAAATAATTACATAAGTAAGTGCATAAAGATGATTATTGAAGGAAAGGAAGAAATTTTATCCTTGGCTCCAAAGATTTGGGATGCCTTGAAATAGGGTATGTATTCTATGGATTTTTTAGAAAGTAGTAGTAGACGAAAAATGCAAAAATTCCATCACCTTTCCATGTCATTTTGGATGAGCTAAGGTAAGAGTGAGTAGAGAAACATTTATAAGTTTTTTTTTAATTTTATATCTATTTTTTATTTTATTTTTTCAATCTTCTTGTGTCATCTTCCCACATTCAACTATGATCTCTATATGGACCCAAAATATTTTATTTGAGACAAAACTGTATGCACAATCCTCACAAGAAAATTTAATCTTTATTTATAGGAGGAACAACATAGAATAACACCTATAATTCATGAGATACGTCAGTTGAAAAAGAAGATGCTACAAGAATAATTCCTCCTTCAACAGTTTCATCAATCGAAACCTAAGAATTAATGTTGGTATGTTGGAGTTTCCAAGTATATTTATTAGTTGAGATATTTCAAATAGTTCAATTAAAATTCTCTTAATTATTTACTTATAAAAAATACATTGCACCTTCTAAGGGTGTAGGTGCTAGTAAATAACATATTAAGGAGGTTAGTCAAGAGAAAATTTACTCATAGCAACATGTCTATTTGTTTGTTAAATTTATGATTCAATTTAAAAAATTTAAATATTATGTGTTGATTTTGTTTTCTAGGATCAACATCATAAAGGATCACCTACAAATTATGACTTACATTATACAAAGGAAAGGGATCAAATGGAGCCAATTATGAAAATATTTTTAGAAAAAAAGGAGGCATTCTCACCTAATAAGACTAAAAAAATGACAATTTTTCCTCCTCATTTGCACCTTTTTTCATCACATGGAATCAAAAACTAAACAGATTAATCCTTTATAGGTACTATTAAACAATCGACATCATTCTACTTATATTTTTATCTAGAATAGATATTTTGTATATTTGTGTCGCTTAAATTTTATTTCATGCACCTTCTCATTTGAATCATTTTATTTCATTTATGACTAAAGGAAATAATGAAAATCTCTCAAGATATAAGAGAAAAAATGAAAAACTCAAAACAAGACCCATATTGACCATGAAAATGGAAAGAGGGAGAATTTTTAGAAAAATATGGCATGTGATATACATAAATGTGAATGTTAAATATGTTTTTATCAAATAAAAAAATAAATTTATTCATCTATTAATTTATAAACTCTTAATTTTCTACTCTAGAATGCACATGAATAACAACAATTGATGTTCTAATTTAAATAATTTACTTGAAATGACATAAAATGCTCTTGGTGAATTTATAAACTCTTTAGTTTCTACTCTATAATGCTCATAATAACAACAATTGTTGTTCTACTTAAAATAATTTACTTGAAATGACATAAAATGCTCTTGGTGAAATAGAACTAGTGATGTAGATTTATTTTTTATTAGTAAATTGATTATACCTATATGATCCCTCACTCGTGTATAAAAGGTAAAAACATACACCGTGGCACTCATAAAGCTAACAAAAATATTTTTCAAAGTGTCACTATAAGACCGAAAAATCAACACATGAATTTCAGGCACACTCGACCTCCCGAGGTTGTGTTGGGATAGCCGATGTGGAATGGATAGATGGCTATGTGGAAACTATACAAGGAAAATAGGTAAAATGTGAATAAGGAAATATCAAGACAATCTAATGTCATGTATGGACACTAATAGAATATTCTCATCTAAGGTAGAAAAATCTTCTCTTACCTGTGTGGGTGAGATGGAATGGTCTAATATAATGGTAATGTGTAAATGGTGGTCAATATCTAGCTCACAAAAATGCTCGCAACAGGTTGTGGAAGGCGTGGGAACTATCTTGCATTTTCCTCATAGAATTTTCTAGATAGGTTCATGGAAGTGTGGGAAGAAACATATGAATAGGAAAAATGGGTAAATGATGGGGTCTAATCTAGACTTGTTTGAATTTTCTAGAACTCATAAGCATTGTCCACTTTGACATTCAGGATGTAAACTATGAGATAATGACCGTGGAAGTGGTGTGAATCAAAAAAACCAGATTCTAAGGCCCGTGTCTATGTCCCTAAATAGATCAACCGAGTTTGGTTACGTAACTCGGGGTCATATATATAATATCTTAATTGTTGATGACCTTGAATGGTCATGTGGGATATGTAAATTACTAAAGCAAAGGAACAAAAATATTCAGAAAGAAAACCGCAAATGGGAAATATTAATCCTAATCCAACTAGGGATATGTGGGGAGATATGATAATTCCTTTCTAATTAACTCTACTTTCCTAATTTAACAAATGGAAAAAACATATTTAAATCAATTCAATTCAATTAATTTCTATGAATTAATTAAATCATGCGTGTTACCAATAGCTAATTAACAAATGAAAGCTAACTAATTGAATAAAGGAAATAACTAATCTTTTTTTTTTTGGTATTTTCTTAATGATTTTGAATAAAATGAAATAAAACAAATAAAGAACTAATTAATCTAATGTTTTTTTATTTTGAATGATTTCTGGAAAACATAGGAAATACACACAAACAAATTAAATTTCTTCTAATTAATTAAAATTACTTTTATGCTAAAAATTAACAAAACTAAACAAGCAAACAAATGAATGTGGGTATTTCCTTGCATGCTGAGAAGATCTAATCTATTCTAATAAATCAAAACTTTTCCAATTTTTATTTGTGGATTTATAATTTCTTCTATTCTTTCCTCGGAGTCATGGGAAGAAAGGAAAGCTTCTCAAAATATTTTCTTCCCCGAAAACTCCCCGGAAGAATCTGTAGGATCTATGGAAGCTTACAAAAATGAAGGGAAATTACTATAACACTAAACAAATGTAGAAGCTTCTTCTAGAAAACTTTCTGTGCAAACCCACATGGAATAGGTAGGAAGCGTCTTTCGGTAGAAGCTTTTTGTGGATAAATGAAAGCTATAGAAACTGATATACTCTAACAGAATGTGGAATAATATCTACTAAAACAAAGAAATATTTAAGAATCCAAATACATCCCTAACCTAAAAATTATAGAACTCGACAATGCCATAACCGGTTTTGGTTTGTTTTCCCCTCAGCTTCTTTCTAACTTTATTTTCATACGAGTCTAGGGAACTGTGATGGCTTGTGTGGAAGAAATGATGAAGAAACGTTGGAGCTGGAATGGATTACAAGCACTCTAGTAGTAACGCAGGTGAGAGAATAAAAAGGAAACAATATTGAGATTGATTGTGTATTTTCGAAATATTATGGGCAGCATAACAATGCAATTCAAAACAATAATCTCCAACCAATGCTCTGGATAGAAGCTTGGCTCTTATAGGAAAAAGGAAGAGAAATGGTCTAAGCCATTTGGCAGCCAAGAAATGCCACCTCTCTCAAAGAAGGGGCAATTAACTCACAATTAACAAAAGGAAGGGAAGGAGAAGTTGGTATGCATCAAATGAGCTCAAGAACAGCCAAATTGGTTAAGAAACGTGTGCTAAAATAAAGTTTGAAGAAGTTGACATGCATTCAAAACATGCCAAAAGAGTATTGGTTAAATGTGCACGACGGGACTTTCATCTGCACAGAGAGGAAGTTGTGCAACACCGAGAGGTTACGCAACCACCGTTGAGGTAAAAGCAGTGGTTGCATAACTATTGGGGTGGTTGCATAAGCTACTGAGTGATTCAGTGACTTAAATTCAAAAGCTAAAGAAAAAGTTAGTAGAATGATAAAGGAAAGTGGGAAAAGCATGGAAATGGACAAGGAAAGCATTCTAGGCTACAAATATACACGCAAATGGGAAATAAGACTTTAACACCATTAGAAAATCTATCAATCATCATTAGGGATTTTATTTCATTTCAAAAATGTAGCACGTGTAAAATTTGGTGCATACATATTGCCCCCTCGAGAGAAGCATTTTAGTCATGAAGAGACATAAAACGTAGATTCTGAGTACAGTGCTCCCAAATGGGAGAGTTATAAATTATACCTGACACGTTTGTGTGTTGAAGTGACACCAATCCAAGATTCCCTGCCACCTACAATAGAAAATGAGAATCAAGTGTAGATATAATGTAGAATTGACAAAATACACTAAAATAAAATGACAAGAGGACTTACCATATCCGTGGGGATAGAAATATACGTACGCCAAAGACTCAAGCCTCACCCTATAAAACACAAACACTCAAAATAGATTTAAAACACGCTATATATAACCAAAATCAACTATTTTTAGAAATCATTTTCACTCACCCATTTAGATATTTTTGAGCTCTGGATCACCTGTGATGGTTTTGCGCGTGAGTATAGTCAAATCGAAGAGTATTCAAAAGTGAAGACAGCCCCAATAGTAAGAGAGTAGAAGCTCAAATACATGTGAGTTATTTGCATTTGTTTATTTTTAACCTATAATGTGAAAAATCTGAAAAATTCAACCTAGGGGGTTATTTTCACTAATTTTGTAGTCAAAATGTTCACTAGGGGGTGCCACATGGGATGTGGCTTTTATTTCATCAAAAATAGTGTCTTTTTATCTTTTTGAGATTTTTGGGTCACAAGGTATGGTTTAACCTTTAGCGGAAAGAATCGTCACTTTGTGCAGCAATGAATATGTAATTGCCACTTTGCACACTTGAGGAGGTTACGTAATTGTCAAGGAAGAAGCTAAAATTGACCAAGTGCAAAGAAGTTTTTGGTTTTTGTGTTGTTTTATGATGCTTTGTTGAGCTTATTATGCATGAGATGTTTCTAACTTGCTCTTTTTGGTGTTTTGGTGAATACAGAGTTCATACATCAGATGGAGCCATCCAGAGAGTGTGATTGGATTCTTCCCATCTTATACTCATTTTCTTGGGTGAAGAGAGACTTATTTCATAGGGTCAGGATATGGATATTATCCCAAACGCAGTTAGTAGTGCTAGAGAGCTACATACTCTCTAACTTATTGAGCTATTGGGATGTAGATCGAAACACTTTCTAACCGCCTCGGGGTTCAAGGAGAGTGGACTATCACACTAGAGGATGTTCAAAAGATTATGAGTGTTCAAGTTACAAGAAATAAATTGACTTTGGACAGTGTAGGATCATTCACCATATCCCAGAAGTGGGCAACCTATATGGGAGATGGCTTGGCATGACACATGGGTGCCAAGCAGGGGATGAGATTATTTTCTATTTCCTCTACCCCTATTCTTGCCTTGCACAAGGCAATTTTTGGCATCTTGGATTCACACTTGGTGGGATAACAAAATGGGGACAAGCTACTTTTGTTGGGCCCCCATCATTTAGTGCATAGAGCATTACATGACCACATATATGCATGGGGTGTTGACATTCTAGGTGCCACTTACCACAATCTCTATAGGGTTGTTCAAATACATGGCAAGGCCCATAGTCATCCTACTTTGGTGATGTGTTGGGTGTATGAGCACATGTTCCCCTACTAGATGGGAGATAGGATAGCTAACCATGGAGCTATCAAGGAAGTTAGATGGACACTTATGGCCCCACTCAAGAGGAAACATCGGTCGGTGGCTACTCTTACTATAGATTACATGATCACATAGTCGTACTAGGATATGGCTGGATTATGGGGGATGAGGAGGTTATTATGGCTACATGCAATACCACCCTCTAGTTAGTCGACCGAACTAGCAGGATTGAGACACACCGGTTGACAAGGTTTCACAAGCAATTTGGGTTTCCTTATGTTGATGCCCTTTCGGTGATTCATATGGTTTACCATGGGATTTGAGAGGCTATAGCTGGCCCTAAGTGCCACTCTAAGGGACCATTGTTATTCCTAGGGTCCCGATTAGTGTAGTATAGGTTGTCCCAAATCCATCCATGCCGGGGAGATATTACAAATTGAGGCTGCTCCCACGCATAGTGGGGAAGAGGAGGAGGATGTCAAGGCATGGAAAGAGACCAAGGAGGAGGGTGACGAGGAGGGAGGTGAAGAGGAGCGTGGTGAGGAGACCAATATAGAGTGGAAAGCCACTAGAGAGGCTTTTTTTAGTAGTTAGGGCTGAGGATGAGGTCAAGAATGAGACTCTTCATTTAGAAGAGCCTCTTTCACATGAGAGAGAGGGATAATGAGAAATCCGTTATAGGACAATGAGTGGCTTCAAATAAGATTGTAGTCGAGTAGGTACCCACAATGATTCCACCACCGGTAGATCTATCCTAGCATATAAGAGATCCGAGTAAGTTAACACTCTTCTCTCGACTCTAATACTTAGACTAGAAATGTTAGTGAATTACACATTGTACTTATTTTTTGTTTTATTTTCAAAAAAATCCAACTCGTTGTTCTTTCATTTTTCAGCTACAACATATGGCTGATGAGAGCTTATTCGCATCATTCTCGTGGATACCTTCACGCACCCCATGGGCATAACACGAGATGAGCTGCTTATGGACTCAGGGAATTTGATCATGGTGGGGTGGCACAATGATGTATTTTCTCAGGCATGGATTGCAGTAGAAGCTATGACCAAGATGAGGAACGAGCTCACTGCATATCATATGGTCAAGAGGATATAGTGGCGGGAGTGTTCTCGTAGCTAGGCCACCACTAGGAGATCACCTAGTTCTTCATATCATTGTCACTATCATAGGTCTAGGCATGGAGGCTCCCACTCCCATCATAGGATTCGTAGTAAGAGTCCCACATGTGTACCTTCATATGGATCTCATAGAGAGGGATAGGTCATAGGACTTTATTGCTTAGGATCGATTTTTATTGTATATATCAATTTTTGGGATTTTTGTGCTCATTTCAAGAATTTTGACCACACCTAGGGTGTGACGACATTGTATACAAACTCAATTATAATATATATATATACACACACACACACACACACACACACACATATGTTTCTTTTTGGCTCGGATATCTTGTGTAAGAGTTTACCTATTCATGACTTGGTTCATCTGTGTACTATTTAATGTGTAGAATCTAATGATTTTTATATGTTTGTATGAATGCATGTATAGATGATGATGATGATGTAAATTTGTAATAGAATGATATATTTCTCTTTATTTTTGCTTTTGATATATATCTATGATGAATATGAGGACAAATTGCGAACTTAAAACTTTGGTTTTCAAGCAATATTTGGTATTTTTGCTTTATTGGAAAATTTGATGAAAATTATATGATAATGAAACGAACCCACTTTGTTCTTAACTCCACACAACTAGTAACATGTGATGGTTCAATGCCAAGATTCAATAATGATGTGATTTATATGACCGTGATGAATGAAAGTGATGATATGAAGATAATATTTTGACAAAGACCCAATCAGGAAACTATAACTCAACTGTAGGTAAGGCTAACTACCCAATTTAGAATACAGTT
Organism: Taxus wallichiana var. yunnanensis; assembly: GCA_018340775.1. Lineage (NCBI taxonomy): Eukaryota > Viridiplantae > Streptophyta > Pinopsida > Cupressales > Taxaceae > Taxus > Taxus wallichiana. The sequence continues at coordinate 314,385,332 of CM031236.1, forward strand.
TGCTTACAAGTGTAACTAGACTTAGACCCATAGATGGCCTCATGATTAATAGAATCAATTTTTATGGATTAGCTCTCTTATAAATTATGCATCTAACTCATTTTATGATGATTACAAAGGACTTAAAGAACTTTTTACTTGTTGAATTGTTTACAACTTATTGATTTATTTGAAAGGACCCCTATGTCTTGCCCCATGCTACCAGTAAGAAGCATGGGCTCATCACCAAGGACAAGGAATAGGTGAGTAAGGTAACTTCCTCCTTTCCCATCCTCATGCTACCTATAGGAATCATGGGCTCATCACCAAAGATTGGTGGGGCAAATAAGTGTGGTTTTATTTGCAAAATGAAATTGTTTTGTATTATTATTTGTTTATCTCTTTTTTTTATTTTATTTTTAAACTTTGACTTGTGCTTTTTGGAGGGAATACTTTCCCCTAGCCTCAACCCCATGCAACCAATAAGATGTGAGGGCTCACCACCGAGGGTTGAAGTAGGCAAACAAGTAATCCAAGTGAAATGTTTTAGATTGATTTGTCAAAAGAGAGATTTTTAAGGAAAGATGTGACACCAAGAAGCTTCTAGTATAGACTATGGGAAAAACACCTAAGCTAGAAGCAATCTGTGAATAAAACTAAGTATGTAGGTCCTGGTAGGATCAATGTCAAAACTTCATCTAGTAAGATGATAAAAGATTGAATAGTTTAGAGATGATATAATGAATAGTTAAAGAAGTATGATTAAATGTTTTTCCAATTCTCAGAAATTTTGAAAGTCGCTTGAAAAATAAGTTTCTTGTTTCACAATGTTACGATATGATTATGCAAATGACATGAATTATGGATGTAATAGTGTACAAGTGGAAATACAAATGAACTATGCATAGAAGCATTTAAGGTGAAGTGAATTGACTGAATCACCAAACTCTTCACCTTCTAAAGTACACAGACGATATGCACCATTCTTATAGTCCTCCATGACTTGATATGGACCTAACCACTTTGTTCTAAAAAAATTTCCTTCACCGCAGTCTTCTTGTCAATCTAGCTATCCAACCTCAAAACCAAGTCTCCTACCCATATTTCTCATTCATAGACCTTTTTATAATACCTGATTGACACATTGCACGCCGGCGAAACACTATGGCATTTCTCATCTCTAAGTTGAGCTTCATTTATGGTTTCTAGTTACACTAATCGTGCTTTGTGGTACGTTTCTTCATCTAAAATTCCCTACAAAGATATGTAAAGGCTAGGTAACTCAATTTCCAAAGTGGTAAGACCACTTCAGATCCGAAGATCAAACAATAGGGGGTTACCCCGTAGGTGTTTCAGCACCGACATCCTATAGGCCCACAAGGCTGAAAATAGATTTAAATGTCAGTCACACTTATTCTCCTTAACTTTTTTGAGGAGTATGGACTTTAAAGTTTTATTTTTAGCCTCAGCTTGTCCATTAGCCTGAGGGTAATAATATAAAGAGGTTGTGTGATGTGATATTTTTAATTGTGAACAGAACTCATGCACCTCTCTTTATTTTTAAAGGACTTTTCATTATCCAAGATAATGTCTTGTGGGACTACATACCTACAGATGATCTAATTCAAGATGAACTTAGCGATCACAGACCCAAGCACAGTAGTGAGAGGCATAGCCTTAACCCACTTTGTAAAATATTCAGTGGCCATGATAATAAAGTTGTGGCCATCGATTGATGAGGGAGAAAACTCCCTATTAAATCCAAACTCCAAGTAAAAAGGGCCAAAGTGTCATAATTGCCTATAGATCCTAAGAAGGGATTTGTATCTCATGCAAGATTTTTTTACTTTTATGGCACCTACGTACATATTCTACAACATCATGCTCTAAGGTGGGCCATAAATAACCCATTTGATGAATTTTATGAGTGGTATCATGCCCTCTAAAGTTTTCCCCATAGACTCTGTTTTAGGCTTCAAAGAGAATATTTTCTCGACTCTTCTTCATCCACACACCTCAAAATCATGTCGTTGAAGGCTCTGCAATAGAGAACTTCTTCTACAATTGTATACTTGGCAGCTATGACACATAGTCATCGCCTTTGTTGTGAGATTTCTCCCTCAGGATATGTCTTATCCACAATATGGTTGATAATTTCAGTGTACCATGGACATGATGCAATGGAGGCTTTGTTTCCACATAAAATACACACTCATCGTGGGAAATCTAGGTCTACTAGGTCTCCACAATCTATCAGGTTGTCCGCTAACCAATCAGCAATAATTTTTCTTTGATGAACTTTTGGTTGATGAAGGTGAGTTCAAATTCACCCATCAATGTGAGAAAACATCTAGCCTTTTTAGATAAGGAACCTTGAGTCAATAAATTTTGTAGTTGGTCAGACTTGATGATCACTTGTGTTTCCTAGTTAAGCATATAATACCTTAACCTTTTCATTGCAAAAATATTGCCAAGCATTCTTTCTCTACCTATATATAATGTGTCTTATATTCAAGTAGAGTACGACTGATGAATAAAATATAATGCTCACAGATTATCATCATCTTCATGTGCCAACATGCAAGCTAGCGAGACCTCGGTGGCTTAAGAGTATAAGATTAGAGGATGGTCAACTTTGGGTGGCATGAGTGTAGGTGGTGACATGAGAAAGTGCTTGACTGACTCAAATGCCTCATGACATTCAGAATTCCACTCTTTACTACACTCCTTCTTTAGCAAGTTGTTAATGGGATGGATGATGCAAGTTAGATCGGGAATAAACCTACAGATTGCCCCAAGTTTACCTAGAAAATACCTAATTCCTGATTCTTATGAAGGTGGAGTCATCTCCAAAACCTCCCTAATCTTCACTAGATCTACATCAATTCCTCGAGAAGAAATGATATACCCTAGTAACTTTCATCCTGTCCATCCGAGTACGCAGCTTTTGGGATTCAACATTACACTGTATTTGATAAGATGAGAGAGGATAATGCAAAGCACCTCAGGGTGATCACAATGTTTCTTGGCCTTAGGGAGAAAATCATTGACGTAAGACTCCACACTCTTATGAATAAGATCATGGAAGATGTATGTCATTGCTCATTGATAAGTAGCTCTGGCATTTTTCAAGCCAAACGGCATGACTACGTAGCAAAAGGTTCCCCAAGGAGTAGTAAAGGTATTCTTGGTTTGATCCTCCTCAGATATCCTTATCTAATTGTAGCCGGAGAAGCCATCCATAAGTGACAATAACTCATAACCAGTCATTGCATCTACAATGACATCAATGGAAGGTAATGGAAAGTCATCCTTAGGAGGATTTTTGATTTCCCTAAAGTTAACGTAAATGTGTATCTTCCAGTTATTTTTAAGGACTTGGACGATGTTAGACACCCATTAGCTTTATGAAACCCACCTGAAGGAGCATCATTACTTCTTCTTTGAACATTAAATCCACCTTAGGCTTCATGTTTTGCAACTTCTATTTCATCGGCTTAGAATCATACTTCATGTTGAGGTTGTGAACCACCACGTCATGAGTGATTCCTACCATTTCCTCAGAATCGAAAGTGAAGGATTTTGAGTGCTCCTTGAGCACCTTCATATGCACTTCTATCTCATATGGATTCAAAGAGGAACTAAGTTTCAAGATCTTAGCATCCTCCTTTGTCCCTATATTACTATCTATGGTTCCCTTAATCAAAGAGGTGTTACTATACGTACCCAAAATTGTAGGGTACAGTACCACCAGAACAATGTTACACATACCCCAATGATGATACAGGTCTCCTCGTAAGGTGTTCGGGATCTGGAAAATCTCTCCAAGTGTGCGTTAACATCCCGCATACCCCGCTTACCCTCCGTGTGCTTTGTTTTGCTCTTTCCCCCTCTTTTCCTTTGAATTTTGGCCTTTAGTGACGAAACCACCGCCCTTCTGGGCGGTGGTCCTTCACGCATTTTCCAGCACACTTCTTTTAACGTGACTCGCGTAAATTTTCAACTTTTACTAGATTTTTCATCCGTTTTTGCTTATATTTATGATTTTGGTTCCCTAGAATAGTGTTTCTCCATTGTTTATAGTAAAAGAGTCCTAGTTGGAGTTACCTTTGGGTGAATGGGAATTCTATAAATAGCTGGTTTGATTACAAGCAAATGGCCCCTCAAAATTGCCTCTCATCCTCTCATTTCAATAGTTTAGTCTTTCAGTTCTTGCTTAGGAATTCAATAGTTTTCATTTCTTGGATGCATAGTTAGTCTTATTTTGTTGGTTAGAAGCCACATGATCTTCTTGTTCTAGTGTTATTACTTGTTTCATATAAGTAATTGAGATAAGATAGTTTCATTTTCACCAAGCCATTGGAGTTGTAGGTTTTGTTCGGCCAAGAAGGATAGTTTCGTGTTCTGGATGTTTTGTGTTGCATGACTCGCAATAAATCCCGCTAGGAATTACATAAGCCAAGCTCTGTTCTCTTGCGATATCCATCTCCTACTCACATTATATTCAGTCTACATCCAAAGCTGCCATTGTTCCAATACCTACTTCTATTGATGCTAACATTACACACTTTTCTAGATTCACGTGAGCACGAAGGAATGAGGAGACCACACTGAGAGGACAAAGCCACACATAATCAGATTCGCCACTGTTCTATAAAATCCAGGTTCTAGCTATCAAAGTTCTAGTTAAAACATATTAAATAGAGTAGTGAATCATTTCATTTAATCTCACTTTCGATATCTTTGGGAAGCATGTGAAGATTGATAGTTTCGAGAAACTATGATTCATTCCTCACTACGAGGTAAGATCGGGGGTCTTTCAAATAGATTAGATCAGTTATTTGGTTATTCAGAATAGATTCACAACTGCACAGGTAGATAGCCATACTCGGCTACCTTGTTTGTTTTAAATTATGTTATTAGCTTAGTTGTCATTTTCTAGATATTAAATAATTGCTCTTTCAATTTTATTAAATAGTTGTTATCATAATTTGTCAAACACTTTGTCAAAAATACAAAAATAGAGAAGTTATATATGTTGTAGATATACTTTACATAGTTAGTTTTACTTTGCTTCAGTTAGATTTATATTGTTTCTTTTGTATGACAATCACGAGACCTAGGGAGCCCAGAGAATACGTATTCGAGCCAATTGTGCCTCAACCCAATCTTATTGCAGCAATAACTGACATAGACCATAATCTCGTAATTGGGTCTTCCGAACAACAAAGACCTACCAAGAAATCAGTTCACAATTAAGAGGATTAAACATAGAAGACGACAAAGCACATATGTTTTGGTCAAATCAGCCAAACTACAAATTGCTGTAATAGATATCCACATGACTGGTGTAGAAGGGCTTGAAAAAGAGAAAACGTTCGGTTGTGATCCTTTGGTCCCACATCCAAACGCAGGAGACATTCTCATTGACATTAACACTAGCTTAAGAATTCAAGTTGCACAAATTTTAGTTCTAAACATAGAGGCCAAAAAGGCATATGACTATTGGATATTAGGGATCGTGGATTGATTACGCACATGACCATAGGAATCCCATAACGACTACACGAACCTACGGTTGTGATCCACAGGTCCCACAACCCAATGGGCCCATAGGTCAATCAGACGTTGATGCTAGTTTACACACATTAGTATTTAGATCCTCTCCACTTCCACCAATCATTATCGCATGCCTATCCTCACTAGACGACGTAGTAGCTAATCAAGCTAAGGATTTCTAGACTAGACCGGAGAGAATCGCCCATAGAATCCACCATACATCCATCATCCATTTTCATGACCCCGCCTGTGAATATCTACAAAGCACCCACAAAGTTATCTTCCACATATCCCACAACCTATAGATTAGATCACGCCGAGCTCGATATTGATTGGAGCCTTGAGCATCATCCTCGCCGAATGATCTATCATGCCGCGATTCAGTTGGGAGGGCCTTCTTTGCCTTAGATTCGTAGATTCCATTAGTGCGCGTTGAAGACATAAGATTTCCTAACTAGTTTGTCTGCACCCCACGTATATTCCATCCCCACCAGTTGTCTCGGCACGACCTCGGGAGGTCGGGTGCGAGGAAGAGTTACTTTTAGATTCCCATGCTCACTTGTCACTTTTCCATCGTACAAAATTGGTGAACCCAACATGAAAAGACTATTTTTCCTCTTTCTTTTCTTTCATCCATCTTCGCTTCTTCCCATTATTCTATGGGTATTCATATACCCCCCGAATATGTCAGGATTCGATGCATATGGCAAGACCTCTCCTAGGTCTTGAAGCATATTACGATTAATTGAAGTAGACACCATCACCCTCACTCTCGGCATGGGGTGACAACTATTTAATCAACCGATTTTCAACACAAACTCTGCCTCAAAGGACTAGATATAGTTCTTCTTTTCAAATAGAGGAGTTGGATCAGCTCACTCAAACGCAAAAAGCCTAGAGCCTTCAGGCTTGAATAACATGACACTCACTGGAGAATCTAGTTCATCTCCTCAGGTGTTGCTTAGACCGCAAATCAGTAGACAATCAGATCCATATCTATTTTTAGATGATGAACATTTAGCACGTTACGCTAGGAGTGAACAACACTCTCAAAGCATGTACCCACCAATAGGAGGTTTGCAAACACAACCCGAGGTCTCTTTTCAAGAAAACACCTCCATTCCTACACCTATAGGAAATGCCCTCGGTGAAACTTGGCAGGGCACCGATCAATTCATAGTTGGGTACCATATGCCTATACAACCTCAAAAAACACCACTAAGGAAAAATACCGTATCTTCACCAAACAAGGTCATCTCAGCCTTAGTTGAGAAAGTTAGAGGGTTGGAACTTGCTCAAGCAAGTCAAAATTTACAATTCATGCAGGAAGGAAATTCCAATCCTCCACATTATCCTAGCCAAGTAGACCTCCTCACAGAACGGGCACATTGGTCATGCCTCCTCAGTATTCACAACAAACACCAACTAGAACCATGTTCTCTAACGCCGCTCCAGTGGAATATATGATACCTCCCGGTTTGGTACAAAACAATCCATTTCCGAACAATGTTCCTCCATATTTAAACATGTATTCCAAGTCACCACAGGGAGATATGTTCTCTTCTCCCAAAGATGTTCCCTCAACCACGTGGATTCCCTTATGTCCCCTGTAAATGCATACGCTACGCCATACCAACAACCCATTCCACCTCCACCCCCTCAAAGCAAACACCATCAATGGTCGAAACCTATGCAATAGGAACTTATTCAGAATATCTAAAAGAGCCCTTATACTTCACTATACGAAGTGTCATGCTTCCAAGACCTCTTCTCGATTTTCCCAAGTACAAAGGGGAAGGAGATCCAAATGCACATATTAAGGCCTATGCCACAGCCATTTGGGAATTGCTCCCTTGGGATGGAGTTTTTGCTAAAATATTCCCCAAAACATTAGAGGGCATTGCCCTCAATCGGGTACTATAGAATACTTGAATCCTCCATCCATTCATTTAAATAACTCATTTCAGATTTCATCAAGGTGTTCAACATGAATAAATTTTTGAGAATAGGAATCAAGGAATTCTTGCATATTAAACAAGAACACAATGAATCTGTTGCTCATTTCATCCAAAGATGGCATACAGTCCTCTATTCTTCAGCAAGCGCTCCAAACATGGATCAGATGGAACTATATAATTTATTCCTTCATTCTCTTAGTAGAGAGATAAAGGAAGAAGTCTAGAAGTTCCCACTAAGAACTTACGATGAAGTGCTTGAGAGCACCCTCCGAATAGATCAGGCTGCAATAGATAGCGGTTCAGTAAGGCATATGGAACAAATGGGAGGTTAATCATCCCCAACCAAAATACTATGACTTATCCTACTACCATAAACACTAATCAAGGACCTAAAATCCTTAACAAGAACCGCAGGGTCATAATAGATGGAGTAATTGACCAAGCAAAAAAGGAAAATGTTGTAAATGCTCCACCGCCGGTTAACAATCAACGAAACAACAATTTTACCCCAATAATCAACTTAGTAGATTTTAATCGTCCACAACAACAACAACAACAATAGATCTAGACATAGGGTCCAAGTCAAAACTCAACTGGATATCAAAACCAAAGGCAACAAACGCAAAACTTTAATCTTAATAGTCAACGGTTGAATCAGAGTTTTGGACCATAACACGTGCCAAACCAAAAACCTAGGAATTATAATCCCAACTTGTATTGTGGTTTCAACAAAATTTGAGGCCATGACACTAGGACTTTCCATGACTACAATAAATTCATGCAACATTTTCCAGAGGAACAAAGACAACTTTTCATAGATATGTTCTTAGTTGATCTTGCGTCACCTGCACCGAGTACTTTCATAGGGGCAGTCTCCCCTCAAAACACACCCCTCAAGATCTTCAATGATCCACTCCCAAGTCACAATAAAAATTAAATCCAAATGGGACAAACAAGGGTGTAATGACAGGAAACAATGATCATAAAGCCTTGACTTCACTAAATCCACATGTCGCACCATAATTAGGAAATCAGCCACGAACCAAAATAGTCGGTTTAGTGGAATTAGACACTGGACTACATGTGGAAGCCTTAACAAGGACACGAGAGTATTACTCTCAGCCAAATCCAAGTTACCCACTAGAGCTAGATAACATTCAACAAACGCTAGTAAAACCCGTAGGTGCCTATGATTTAATTAATGACTTAACAAAGACCTTTTCTCACATCTCCTTTTTGGACTTGCTGAAGAACTCTCCCTCCCATAAGGCTGCTCTTTTAGAAGCATTAGGTTTAGGTCATTTAATTAACATCACTCCTTCAAACACAAGTAAACCATATAGACTTTGATATCCACCCTCCGGGGCAGCCGGATAGGGATACCAAGTTCATATTCGACATAAGCAAAATGCCAACAGACGCTGAGATTGCACATAGAGGTGATCTAGCCTTACATTTACAAGTGTGGGTTTATAACAATTACGTTAAATGCGCAATGGTTGACGATGGGGCAGCAGTTAACATAGTTTCCTTTTCTTTCCTTCAAAAGCTAGGGTATGGAGAGACAAATTTTTCCATGACTCGGAATACACTAAGAGGCTATGATAGCCTTAAAGCAACTTCGATTGGAACTATAATACTACCAGTCACCTTAGGACCCAAAACAATCCTCACCGAGTTTTATATTATAGATCGGGAAACCAACTATAATATGATCCTCGGCTGACCATGGATACACCGAATGAAGGCAATCCCTTCTATGTTATTTCAGGCAACAAGATTTTTACACTTAGGAAAGATATTCGTAAAAAGGTAATTCGAAACCATTTGATATACACCTAGCAGAGACTGAAGAAAAGGCCAGGTGTTCACTCTGAGTTTGAACTCCCAACAAACCAACTTGACAAACCAACCAACTCAAAACCAGAAGAAAAATTAATACCTACAATAGAACTAGAGATTACGAACCTAGTCAAGAGCATCCCAGCCCTCAAGGATGAAGCTAACATTGTAGAAACAGTGTCATTAGGAACTAATGTAAAAATTGTTGAGTTGCTACAACAAGATCTACCAATTTTCCTACCATTTGGTTCCCATGTGTATCGGATGTACCCTAGGATTTGGTTCTCTTCAAAGATAAGAACTCTACATGGTACAAGTAACCAAAGTAGAAGAAATAGACGTAACGCATGTCCCGACATCCATCTTCCAAAAACATTAGACTCTCCAATTTTATGGAGCTAGATGTCGTTATGGGGATGGGGCAGTGTGATCTTTACTTCTCCCAAGGGAAAGATCCTACCATTCACCTTTAAATTGAATTTCGAATGTACAAACAATGGTGCCTTTGAGTACGAAACCCTCCTCCTTGGTCTCATCATAGCTAAAAGGCTCGGTGTTAACTACATCAAAGTATTAGGAGACTCTCAATTAGTAGCAAACCAAGTCTTTGAGGTGTATGAGACTAGAGCTGAAACTTTACTGACTCTACAAAATAGCAAGATTAGATTTGAGTAAAGGATTTAACTTCATATCAATTGAAGAAATCCCGCGAGAACAAAACCTTCTCTGATTTGATAAAGAACCTCAACTTCATGTTTCACCCCAAATAGTGGGTTAGAGGACACCCGTTTCATGGTATCCCTTCGATCTTGAACCATTAGTAAAGAAAACATCAACAAACCCTCTCTTAACACACATAGCTAAGAACACATCTACTATCTTAGGTCACATTAACAAAGTGATACTGACCACTCTTGATTACCTAAACGCCTATGCAGAATTACATCTCACCCATCACAGGTAGATTTGTCCTTAATCCCACATTCATCTTCTTACTTTGGAAATCCCATGGTAGAACTTCCCCCACAAAAGGAACTCAACATATACGCGGTAGAGAATGGAGAAGATCTGGAACTACCTCCAGCCCCACCTGAGTTTGAAGAAGGTAATGCTTCTTTAATCGAAGAAATGATTGATATTAACATCAGAACGAAGGAAGAACCAAAGATCTTGAAACTAGGATCTTCGTTAACTCCAGAAGAAATAGAAATACACACTTGAATCCTCAAAGAACATCAAAAGGATTTTGCATTTACTTATAAAGAAATGACAGAATTGCACCACACATCGTAGTACATAACCTCGTCACCAAATCAGATGTAAAGCCAATTAAACAAAAATCGAGACCAATGAAACCCAAGGTAGCTCTCATGGTGAAGGAAGAGGTAATGAAGCTTCTCCAAGTAGGGTTCATCAAACTAGTCGATTACTCTCAGTGGGTATCTAATATCATCCCCATTCTCAAAAAGAATGGGAAGATACACATCTGCATAGATTTTCGAGACATTAACAAGGCATGCCCCAAGGATGACTTCCTGTTACCATCCATTGACATCATCGTTGATGCAACAGCTGGATTTGAGCTTTTGTCCCTCATGGATGGGTTCTCGGGATACAATCAAATCAGAATATCTAAACAAGACCAAGCCAAAACCATGTTTATAACTCCTTGGGGAACTTATTGCTACGTTGTTATGTCATTCGGTCTCAAGAATGTTAGTGCTACATACCAAAGCATGCAATGACATACATATTTCACGATCTTATTCATAAAATCATGGAATCCTATGTAGATGACTTGTTGGCCAAGGCCAGGAAGTGCCATGATCACCGGAAGTGCTCGCATCATTCTTTCACATTTGATCGAATACGGAGTCACACTAAACCTAGAAAAATGCATGTTTGGTGTGACATGAGGGAAACTCCTAGGTTACATTATATCATCACGAGGGATCGATGTAGACTCAGCCAAACCCCGGGTTGTTCTTGAGATGATCCCACCATCATACGACTCTGGCATTAGATCATTTCTTGGAAAGCTCGGGGCAATCTAGATATTCATTCCGGACTTAAGTTTTGTTGTACATCTGATTAACAATTTGTTGAAAAAGGAGTGTTGCATTATTTAGACAAAAGAATGCCATCAGGCCTTCAAACTAGTTAAACACTTCTTACTGTCTCCTCCTACGTTAATGCCACCTAGACCAGATCATCCTTTGATCTTATATTCATGGGCTACGGATGTCTCGCTAGCCTACATGTTGGCTCAAGAAGACAATGATAAACAAGAATGTGCGATCTATTTTATCATCCGAACATTGCTTGATTATGAAACACGTTATACACAAGCAGAACGAGAATGCCTTGCCATAGTCTTTGTAACCAAACGCTTAAGACATTACATGCTAAATCAAAAATAAGGTTCATTTTAAAAATTGACCATTTATGAACTTTCCTCATGCAAGGGTCTTTGTCTAAAAAGGTTGGACACTTTATAACCTTAATGGGTGAATTTGAATTAACTTTTGTAAACCAGAAGTTTGTTAAGGGAAAAATCATTGTAGATTGGTTAGCCGACAACCCGTTAGACGGAGGTGATCTAGTAGATCTAGAATTTCCGATGAATACATATATTACATCAAAACTAGACCTCCCATCTCTGAATGTCCTTGGTATACTAATATTATCAATTTTATCATGGACCATACGTATCTAGAGGGTGCTACACCACAACAAAGAAGGCGGTTATGCATTATCGTAGCTAAATATGTTATTATAGAACAAGTGCTCTATCGTAAGGCTTTCAATGGAATGCTTCTAAGGTGTGTTGACATAGAAGAATCCAAGAAGATTCTCTACAAATCTCACAGTGGAATATGTGGAGGCCACTTTGGTGGTCATGCCACTACTCATAAAATACATCAAATGGGCTATTTTTGGCCCACTCTCGAACACGACGCAGTAGAGTTTGTACGTAGATGCCATAAATGCCAAGAATTTTCCCATGAGATTCACATGCCGGCACAAGCTCTACAACCAATCGCAACTCCATGGCCCTTTTCTACATGGGGCCTAGATTTGATAGGGAAATTATCTCCCTCATCAACAGATGGCCATAACTTCATAATCACAAAGCCACTGAATATTTTACCAAATGGGTAGAGGCTATGCCTCTTACCACTGTACTAGGTGCCATGATCGCCAAGTTCATTTTGAACCAGATCATTTATAGGTACGGTGTCCCACAAATCATTATCTTAGATAATGGCACGTCCTTTAAGAATGATGAGGTCCATGAGCTATGTAGTAAATTTAAAATAAACCATCATACGGCCTCCCTGTATTACCCTCAAGCCAACGGGGCAGTGAAGCAAAAACAAGACATTAAAAGCTATTTTACTCAAAACAAGAAAAGAAAATAAACGAGATTGGAATATAAAACTATATCCATCCTTGTGGGCCCACCGAACCTCAATAATAACACCAACAGGAGCAACTCCTTTCTCATTGGTATTCAGAGTGTAAGTAGTTCTCCCACTTGAAGTTGAAATACCCAATCTCGCATCTCACTACTGGGGATTCGGATGAGGAACCTTATAGAGAGGCGCGCCTCTCCTAACTAGAAATCCTAGATGAGGCCGGGTTAAACATTGAATAGTAGCATAGATTCTATCTTTGACCGAATGTGCCGGTAGTATAACAAAAAGTTTTATGAATGAGAAACATATGAAGGAGATCTAGTTCTAAGACTAGACAAACTAGATCGATAAGAAAATCGGTGAAGGAAGAAAGTTCTAGCCCAAGTGGTTGGGCCCATATTGAGTTGTGAAGGACTACGGAAATTGTGCGTATCTCTTGTGCACACTAGAAGGTGAGGAATTTTGTGAAAGCTGTCAATTCCTTGCACCTTAAACGGTTTTACACATGAAGCGTCAACACTATTTGTATAATTATGTCTACATTTGTATCTTCATTTAGATAGGTTCATTATGTTCACTCCTATTGTAAGACTTGGTGATCAAAGGACTCGCTCTTAAGCAATTCATTACAAACTTCGATGGTATTGGCGAAACATTCAAACCATACTTCTTCAATTTCATAACATCATCAAGCTGTTTCAGAATCATGCCATCAATTAAAGTTAGATATGAGAAAGTCTTAACAATAGCCATATCAAGGCCTGCATACTTGTTCTCACTTTTGTTTCTTCTTAGGATAGGTGTCTCTTCCTATGGTCTATTCTAGAAGCTTCATGGTGTCATATCTATCTCGTATATAGATCTCTTTGGAAATAAGAACATACCGACATTTTGCTCAAATAAGTAATTCGAATATAGATCAAACATAAAATTTTACTTTTACACATTTCCTTGCCCTACCAACCTTCGGTGATGAGCTTACATCTCTTACTAGTGACGTAGGGTTGGGAAAGGATGGGAATGCCCTTACTCGCCTGTACCTTATCCATGGTGATAAGCCCATGCTTCTTACTACTAGCATGGGGCAAGGTGTAGGGGGTCCTCTTGACAGTAACATTGAAGGTCATAAGCAAATAGTTCAAATAAACCTTCGAAATCTTGAGTCAAAAACAAACGACTCGGATGTCTAAAATTCCAAGAGAGTCCAAAACCCTGAAAACCAGATTTTGTCAACCAAGTGGCCATCTACGGATCTAAGTCTAGATAAACTGTAAATCAAGTCACATTCTAAACTATGGAGTCACTTGAGTAGGGTAGGTTTTTAGCGTCCTAATTTGGTTCCACCAACTCTTTTTCTATCTCCCATCATTACCATTTCAACACACCTCATAGCTTGTGCCCTTTCTAGCTCTCGATGGTGAGCCCTCACATCTTACTAGTTGTGTGGAGTTAGGAGTGGGGCAAGTGCATCTGCTCATCATACTAGTTTGTCATCACATTTTGTCAAAACAAATATGAAGTACTAGAAAATTGCTTATAGAAACTAAAGTTCAAGATCACATTGTGTCTACATTATCATACATCAGCATCACGAAATACAAAAGGAAGAAGGCATTTGTATCATTTGTTCTCCATTGCATACATTCTAAAAAGCATATAAAAACAAGAATTCTAATAAGCATCTAATATACATGTGGAAATGAATCACAAAATCCTAGACACCAAGAGTCTAGTCCAAAAAAAAGAAGTATATATATATAATCAAGTTTTATGTACAATGCCATCATGCACTAGGCATGGTCAAAATGCTCAATGATCCTAGAAAATACATAATGATTGTATAAACAATATAACAAAAGTCACTACAAAAATATCCAAGTGGCCTCTCAACCCTTGTGAGATCCCTCCAAAGGTGCATGACCATGTCAGGACTCGGCTATGCCGGCGCTCGAGTGTATCAAGGCTCACGGTCCCAAACGGTAGATGTGGCCTCACTATGAGAGCAGCTCCTCATCAGGTGCTCTTCAGTCCTATACCCAACTAAATCGGTATGGAGGTAAGTCACCATCTTGGCCACGTGTTAGATAGGGGCAAAGACATCACTATGCCTACCAGCTCCGAAGGCTCCCCGCATCCACCAACAACTCGGTGTGATTCCTATCCATGGGGAGCATCAAGGTATCAGTACATACCCATGAATCAAGTCTCACCACTCATCAATAGTCTCTACAAGCAAAGGAGAAAACAAATTAGAAATAATCAAAAGATAAAAACAAAAATGAACAAAAGGAGAGATAGCAACTAAGGCAATCCTAGCTAAGAACAAATGTTAAAAGAAGAGTGACAACTCACTCGGATCTCCAGGGCCTCCAAGAGGGATCCCTAGGATCAGCACCTACCACAGATGCCGCCACTAACTAATTTCCTCCTCCTGTGTTTGAGGCAACATAGCATCCTACTACGGACTCATCCTCCCCACCTAGGTCCTGAGAAGGCAACTCCTTTGAGACTAGAGTCACCCTCTCTACACTCTGCTCTGCCCTCTCGGCCTATAGGATCTCCTGAGTGTCATGCCACTCGGGATCACTATCCTCTTATCCACTCTACTCACTTGGCCTCCATGTCCTGGTCTCCTCCTCCATCTTTCCCCCGTGAACTCCTCGGACTCGAGTCTATATCAATGGGGTCGCCACCGCTATGGGGACCGACGGTGATCAAGTAAGGATGCATGAGGAGCACTGACTCTCTCTCGGCACATACCACTTGCCTAGCTACAATAGGGACACTAGGAGTAACAAAAATCCAACCCCTGACCTCAGGAACTCCCCTAGCCTCCCGAACTAATCTGAACATTGGCACCACTGGGGGAAGCATACCAACGTAGGCAAGGCCAAACTGCTGAGGCACTCGATCAAAAGGGTGTGTCTCTACCTTCCCCATCCTGTCCACAAGCTGCCCTGTAGTAGAGAAAGAAATCAAAGTGAGGGTCTCCTCGCCCCATAACCCTGCCATGGCTTGATAAGGTGTGGCCTCCATATCATCAGTAGTCAGGGAGGCAACTGGCTAGTGAGGTGCTCTAAGCACCGACATCTCTATCCATCTAGCTACCCTCATGGCTCCGGGATCCGCCACCTCTACACCTCTCCCATAGGGGATGATGCGCTCATAGACCTAGCTCATAACCAGGGTTGGATGGCTCAAGGACTGTCCCTATAAGCGAACCACCCTGTATAGGTCATGGTAGGTGGTCCCAAGTATATCGGCTCCCTAGGCATAAATCCGGCCATGTGCCTCAATCTGTGTAATAATAGGGGACCAGCAATAGAGTAAGGTGTCCCCTCCCTTGTCCCTAATCAATCTCGAGGCAAGGATCCCCATAATGGCCTGACGAATCAAAGGGATAGGCAAGCTAGGAATGGAACAGACCCTCACCCCCTTCTTCGAACCAGTGGAGACAACTGTGTCTCCCATATATGTAGCCCACTGAGCTATCTGAGCCCGCGACCCCGCTGTCTCAAGTGTAAGTCATCTCCCAATGATCGGGACTCCCAAGATATGGTAGACATCCTCCAGGGTGATAGTCCACTCACCCCTGACTCCTGGAAATTGGAAAGTGTTTCGATCAGCATCCTAATACGAAAACAGGTCACACAGTATGTGACTAGAAGGTGTGACATGAGGAACCCGTGATATATGTAATATGTCGACCCTCTGAAGAGTATCCTGCTCGGCCTAAGAAAGTGCATCCAACACTGCTGGAAGCCAATCACACTCTCTCTCACGGCTCCATCTGATGTACTCTTCCTTCTTCTACAAAAACACGTAAAAAAGAGTAAGTTAGTACCGAAATCACATTGGGAAAAATCATTAGAACATATAAGAATACCAAAAATGCAAGAATGGGTTCAAAATAATGATATTTTAGCATTCTGAGAAGGATCGCCACCCCGAGCGGGGTGGCGGTCGTGTCCCACATTTTTAAAGGGGTCACGTGCCCTAAAAATGTTCAAAAATGTGAAAAAAAGACCATTTTGGCTAAAAAGAGAGCCTACCCATTAGGTGTCCCCCCTAAGGACACATTTAAAACTAAAAATTTCAAAAATTCCCCCATGGTGAAAATTTCATCATTTCTACATTTTAGGTATAAAAATGGTAAATCGAGAAGAACTAACCTGAGATCTCGTGGGTCGATGTTCCACTTGCATGAGGCATGATCACTATCTCGTCACGAACGTTTCGACTATACTCTCATCAAAAATGTCATCGTGGGTCCTAGAGCTCAAAATCAATCAAATCAACATGCGCAAATGAATAGGAAAATGGGCCCATTTATATATATATATATATATATATATATATATATATATATATATATATATATATAGCATTTTGACTCGTCTTGGATGCCCCTTTTCGCAGGTTTGGAGCACCGATAGAGGTAAGTTCTTATCCTCGTGCAAATGGTAAGTCCTCACTTCATATTATTTTAGTATTTATTTTCCGCTTATTTTATCTATATACACTTGAGTCTTCTTTTCATTTTGCAGGTAGCGCGAATTTTGGATGGCGTCATTTCAACACACGGACGTATCAGGTATAGTTTCTAATTTCCCATTTCAAGACCGCCATACTCAGACCCACCATTTTGCACCTCTTCATGGCTAAAACGCTTCTCTGGAGGGGGCAATATGTACTTACCCAAAATTATAGGTACAGTACCACCATAACAATGTTGCACATACCCCAATGATGATATAGGTCTCCTCGCAAGGTGTTCGGGATCTGAAAAATCTCTCCAAGTGTGCGGGCGGCAATTTCATCATCAAGGCCAAAATGCAAAGGAAAAGAGGGAAAAGAGCAAAAAAAGCATGTGGAGGGTAAGCGGGGTATGCGGGATGTTAACGCACACTTGGACCGTTTACCCTCCGCATGCTTTTTTTTGCTCTTTCCCCCTCTTTTCCTTTGCATTTTGGCCTTTGATTTAAACTACCACCCTACCAGGCGGCGGTCTCATGACCACCACCCGTAAGGCGGTGGTCCTATAACCGCCACCCTACTCAGGGCAGCGGTCCTTCACGCATTTTCCAGCACGCTTCTTTTAACACGACTCACATAAATTTTTAACTTTTACCAGCTTTTTCATCCATTTTTGCTTGTATTTATGATTTTGGTTCCCTGGAATAGTGTTTCTCCATTGTTTATAGTAAAAGAGTCCTAGTTGGAGTTACCTTTGGGTGAATGGGAATTCTATAAATAGCTGGTTTGATTACAAGCAAATGGCCCCTCAAAATTGCCTCTCATCCTCTCATTTCAATAGTTTAGTCTTTCAGTTCTTGCTTAGGAATTCAATAGTTTTCATTTGTTACATGCATAGTTAGTCTTATTTTGTTGTTTAGAAGCCACATGATCTTCTTGTTCTAGTGTTATTACTGTTTCATACAATCAATTGAGATAGGATAGTTTCATTTTCAATTTGAATCCATTAGAGTTATAGGTTTTGTTCGTCAAGAAGGATAGTTTCAGGTTCTGGATGTTTTGTGTTGCATGACTCGCAATAAATCCCACTAGGAATTACATAAGCCAATCTCTGTTCTCTTGTGCTATCCCTCTCTTACTCGCATTGTATTTAGTCTACATCCAAAGCTGCCATTGTTCCAATACCTACTTCTATTGATGCTAACATTACATGCTTTTCTAGATTCACATGAGCACGAAGGAACAAGGAGACCACACTGAGGGGACAAAGCCACACACAATCAGATTCGCCACTGTTTTGTAAAATCCAGGTTCAAGCTATCAAAGTTCTAGTTAAAACATATCAAATAGAGTAGTGAATCATTTCATTTAATCTCACTTTCGATATTGCTAGGGAAAATTTGTGAAGATTGATAGTTTCTAAGAAACTATGATTCATTCCTCACTTCTGAGGTAAGATCGGGGTCTTTCAAATAGATTAGATCAGTTATTTGGTTATTCAGAATAGATTCACAACTGCATAGGTAGATAGCCATACTCGGCTACCTTGTTTGTTTTAAATTATGTTATTAGCTTAGTTGTCATTTTCCAGATATTAAATAATTACTCTTTCAATTTTATTAAATAGTTGTTATCATAATTCTGTCAAATACTTTGTCAAAAATACAAAAATAGAGAAGTTATATATGTTGTAGATATACTTTACATAGTTAGTTTTACTTTGCTTCAGTTAGATTTATATTGTTTCTTTTATATGACAATCACGGGACCTAGGGAGCCCAGAGAATACGTATTCGAGCCAATCGTGCCTCAACCCAATCTTATTGCAGCAATAACTAACATAGACCAGAATCTCAAAATTCAGGTCTTCCAAACAACAATAGACCTACAAGAAATCAGTTCACAGTTAAGAGGATTAAACATAGAAGACGACAAAGCACATACGTTTTGGTCAAATCAGCCAAACTACTGATTACCCTAATAGATATCCGCATGGTCGTAGAAGGGCTTGAAAAAGAAAAAATTTGTTGTGATCCTTTGGTCCCATAGCTGATGCAAGAGAAATTCTCATTGACATAGACACTAGCTTAAGAATTCAAGTTGCCAGAATGCTTGTAAGGTACTCTAAGAAGATTGCACAAATTTTAGTTCTAAACATAGAGGCCGAAAAGGCATACGACTATTGGATATTAGGGATCAGGGATTGATTCTGCACATGACCATAGGAGGCCCACAACGACCACAAACCTATGGTTGTGATCCACAAGTCCCACAACCCAATGGGCCCATAGGTCAATTAGACGTTGATGTTGGTTTACACACATTAGTATTTAGATCCTCTCCACTTCCACCAATCATTATCGCACAACTATCCTCACTAGACATAGCAGCTAATCAAGCTAAGGATTTTTGGACTAGACTAGAGAATCACCCATAGAATCCACTATACATCCATCATCCATTTTCATGACCCTGTCAGGGAATATCTACAAAGCACCCACAGGTTATCTTCCACGTATCCCACAACCTATAGATCAGATCACGCCAGAGCTCATTATTGATTGGAGCCTTTGAGCAGTCATCCTCTCCGAACGATCTATCATGCCAATTTAGGTTAGGAGGGCCTTCTTTGCCTTATATTTGTAGATTCCATTAGTGCGCGTCAAAGACATAAGAT
Source organism: Taxus wallichiana var. yunnanensis (assembly GCA_018340775.1). NCBI lineage: Eukaryota > Viridiplantae > Streptophyta > Pinopsida > Cupressales > Taxaceae > Taxus > Taxus wallichiana. The sequence goes on from CM031236.1 coordinate 314,405,242, forward strand.
TGCCTAACTAGTTTGTCTACGCCCACGTATATTCCATCCCCACCATTTGTCTCGACATGACCTCGAGAATTCGAGTGCAAGGAAGAGTTACTTGTAGATTCCCATGCTTGCTTATCACTTTTCCATCATACGGTTACCCTCTTCAAACTCGTAGGTCGAAGGTAGTTCCATTCAACTACCTCTACTTTGTAGATCTCAAGGGCCTCCGATGAGGAAGGACACATCGTGGGATCTCCAAAGTAGGAGGAAGGTTGAGTTTCAAGATAAAATCATCTCTTATGATGTGCGGGATGAACATTCATAAAATAATTGAGGAATCCTAGGATTACCTCATCATTCTCTATAAAATCCATGGTGGCAAGCTCATTCTCAGCCTTAACATACGCCAAAATTGTGTTAGTTGGCACTCTTCAAACTAAAGGTTTGGATCAAAATGAGACCGTAAACTAAGTTTCCTTTAAATACTTTCTTGGAAAAAACCATGAGGAAGAGGTGGCCATGGAATCAACCAGTTGATTCTTCTCTCTAGGTATGGCTTCAATAGAAATGAAGTCAAAATATTACAAAGTTCTAAGTACAATGGATTTGTAGAGTTGCAGTGCTCATCTCTAGTCTCATAAACTTTAGATACTTGGTTAGCAATAAGTTAGGAATCACCTAAAACTCTAACGTTGTTAATGCTCATCCTTTTGGCTATGATAATACCCAACAAAAGAGCCTCGTACTGTGGTGTTATTCGTACATTCAAATTTTAACCTAAATAAGGCATGATCCTCCCAACTGGAGAAGTAAGGATCACATTTGCTTTATTATCATAGTGGCACTTTTCACCATCATAGTTAAGATCCCAACAATCATTATTGAAGATAGAATTTTGATCATTTTTGGAATCTTCTTCCTCAACCTCTCGAAACCTCAACCATACAGATCTTTCCAAAGATGCTAGATGGGAGAGAACCAATCCCAAGAGCATATCATATGCCCAAGGAATCGAATGGGAGAACGATAGGCATGTCATTCTCTAAAAGCTTGATGATCTATGTTGTACTTTTTGTTGAGAAATTTTCTACTACAATAGGTTTAAATTCAATAGAATCAACCCCTTCAATTTCCTTAAGGCTTTCCAACTCGTCGTTGGAACAATTTAGTACTCGTGATTTAGTCTTGGGGCTTATTCAACTAATTGGCCAAGATCTCGAACTCAGTATGAATCATGGATTTCTTCTTTAGGTTGGACAAGTGGATGTTAAATGGCTTTGGGTCACCATGTGTGATGAAAACCTTTCCCAAGTGCAAGAATATGACCTCTTGGAATAATGTGGAAGGGATCACCTTCATTATATGAATCCAGGGTCGACCAAGAATCATATTATAGTTGGTTTCCCAATCTATAATATAAAAATCACTCAACATAGTCTTTGTTCCAAGGGTAACCGGAAGCACTATAGTCCCAATAGACGTTGCCTTAAGACTATCATAGCCTCTCAACATATTTCACATTGAAGAACAATTGGTTTCTCCATAGCCTAGCTTCGAAGAAACAAGAAAGGGACTATGTTGACAGCAGCCCCATTGTCTATCATTACACACTTAACATAGTTATTATAGATCCAAACCTAGAGGTACAACATAGGGTCACCTCTTCATGCCAACTCAGTGTCGGTTGGCATCTTGCTAATATCAAATAAAAACCCTACATCCCTCTTGAGATGCCCTAGAGGATAGACATCAAATTCTATATGATTAACTTGGGCCTTTGGAGGAGGGGTGACATGAATTATATGGCCAAGGCCTAATGCTTCTAATAAATATACTCAATGCGTAGGTGAATTCTTCAACAAATCCAAAAAGGAAATGTGAGAAAAGGTCTTGATAAAATCTATAATCAAATCATATGCCCCTACTAGTTTACGAGATATTAGTGCATCATCTGACATTAAAGGGTAGATAGGAAGAGGTTATGAATAATAATCACTAGTTTTGGTCGGTGAATTAACCTCGAGTTCATTCTCCAACTCAACCAAGCCTATCATCTTAGTCTGATTTTGGTCATCTAAAGGAGGATCTACTAAATGGTTTGATGAAGTACATGCTTTGTGATCATTATTTCCAATGCAAGCCCCTTTATTAGTTCCATGAGGGTCAATCATTTTGTTCTTGGGGTGTGTCAGGAGATGGTATCTATAAACCCCAAGGGTAGAATTCTAAGGGGAAATAGGCCCCATGTGAGCATTTTACATTGGCACCATAGGATTATCCAAAAACATCTCAACAAAGAGGTGCCTTTGGTCCTCTAGAAGCCATTGTATAAATTTTTTGCAATCACGACATGTATAAGTATCATGTCCTCTAACCCTATGGAAACCGCAATATAAATCATGGTTGTAATCATGCAGTCTTTGATTTTGGTTTTTTACAACCCATATTTTCTACTATTGTTCTCTTATTGGTTGTTAAAGTTGAAATTCGGGGGCCTCTGAATTTGGTTCTGATATTAGTTTAGATAACCACTCGGGTATTGAACTGGCACTTGGGCTTGCACTTGTTGAGGTGGGGGAGGAGGATGAATAAAGTCCACTGCATTAATGAAAGGATAAAATTTTGTACTCCTTTGATTGTCGGAATTCACATTATTTTTATTGTTATTCACATTTTTGGTGTTAACAAAGTTTAAGCTTCTATGATTGGTCATTTACGTCATCCTGTCATTTGTAGCACCACAGTTCTTATAGATGACTTTGGGTCCTTGGTTATTATTTTTTGAACCATTCAGGTAGTTCAAATTACCTTGAGAGGGTTTGACTAGTCTCCCATTTGAGTCATACGTATTTCAACCACTATCAATTGTCGTTTGGTCAATACAGAGAGCACCCTCCAAGACCTCCTCGTAGCTTCTAAGAGGAAAATTTTAAACCTCTTCCTTGGTTTCTCAGTTAAGAGAATGAAGGAAAAAATTGCAAAGCTCCATTTGGTCCATGTTTTGAGCACTACCCAAGGATTAGAGGACTTGTCGCCATCTCTGAATGAAATGGGAAGTGGATTCATTATGCTCTTTCTTGATATGAAGGAATTATCTCGATTCATGTTTGTAAGAGTTTATTCATGTTAAAAACCTTTACAAACTCGAAACAAGTTGTTTGAACAAATGAATTGAGGCTTCTTGACCCCCAAGTGCACATGACTATCGGGCGCACTCAACCTCTTGAGGTCATGCGGGACATCCAACTGGAATGGATAGTGAGCTATGTGGAAACTATATAAGGCGAATAGGAGAAATGTGAATACGAAAAGATCAAAGCAATCTAATGTCCCGTATGGGCACTAATGGAATCTTCTTATCTAAGGTATCAAAATTGTGTCTTACATGTGTGAGTGAGATGGAATGGTCTAAGATAATGGTAACGTGTAAAAGGAATTCAATATCTAGCTCACAAAAATGCTCGCAACGGTTTATGGAAGGCGTGATAATTGTCGCATTTTCCTCATAGAATTTTCAGGACATGGTCATGAAAGTGTGGGAGGAAGCATATGAATAGGACTAATGGGTGAACTGTGGGGTCTAATCTTGACCTGGTTGAATTTTCTAGAACTCGTAAGCATTTTCTACTTCAACGTTTAGGGGTATCACAACTATGAGATAATGGACGGTGGAAATAGTGTGGAATTAGAAAATCAAGATTCTAAGGCCCGTGTCTATGTCCAGTAAATAGATCCATTGAGTTTGGTTGTGGGACTCGGGGTCATAAACGTAATATCTTGGTTGTTGAGGACCTTGAATGGTCATGTGGGATGTGTAAATTACTAAAGCAAAGAAAAAAACAATCTCACAAAGAAACCACAAGAGGGCAAGGTTAATCCTAAGCCAACTAGGGATATGTGGGGAGATATGTTAATTCCTTTCTAATTAACTCTATGTTCCTAGTTTAACAAATGGAAACAAACATATTTAAATCAATTCAATTCAATTACTTTCCTCAAATTAATTAAATCTACGTGTTGCCAATAGCTAATTAACAATGAAAGCTAACTAATTGAACAAAGGAAACAACTAATCTATTTGTTTTTGGTATTTTCTCAATGATTTTGAATAAAATGAAATAAAACAAATAAAGAACTAATTAATCTAATGTTTTTGTATTTTTAATTCTTTCTACAAAACAGAGGAAATACATGAGACAAATTAAACTTCTTATAATTGATTAAAATTACTCTATGCTAAAAATAACAAAACTAAACAAGTAAACAAACCGGTGTGGCTATTTCCTTATGTAGAGAAGCTATAATCTATTCTAATAAATCAATACTTTTCCAATTTCTATTTGTGGATTTACAATTTCCTCTATTCTTTCCTCAAATTCGTGGGAAGAAATTAAAGCTTCTTAGAAGCTTTTCTTCCCCGAAACTTCCCTTAAGAAACAAGCAGGATCTACGAAAGCTTAAAAATGAAGGGAAATTACTACAACACTAAAAAAATTTAGAAGCTTATTTTAGAAAAACTTCCCATGCAAGCCCACGTGGATAGGAAGGGAAGTATCTTTCAAGATAAGCTCTATTTGGATAAAGGAAAGCTACAGAAACTAATATACTCTAATCTAATGTGGAATAATATCTACTAAAACAAAGAAATCTTTAAGAATCCAAATACATCCCCAACATAGAAATTGTAGAATTGTGACAATGCTAGAACGAGTTTGGTTTGTTTTCCCCTCAGCTTCTTTCCAACTTGATGTTTATATGAGTCTAGGGAATTTTCCTAGCTTGTGTGGAAGAAATGATGAAGAAATGTTGAGCTGGAATGGCTTGCAAGAAATCTAGTAGAAGAACACAAGTGAGAGAATAACAATGAAAGAGTGTTGATCTTTCTTGTGTATTTCTCGGTAGGATTACAGGCAGCATAACATTGTAATTCAAAACAATAATCTCCAACCAATTCTTTGGATAGAATCTTGGCTCTTAGAGGAAAAAGGTAGAGAAATGGTCTAATCCATTTGGAATCCAATAAATACCACCTCTCTCAAATAAGGGACATTTAACTCATAATTAATAGCAGGAAGGGAAGGAGAAGTTGGTACACATCAAATGAGCTCAAGAATAGCCAAATTGGTTAAAAAACGTGCGCTAAAATCAAGTTTAAAGAAGTTGACACACGTTCAAAACACGCCAAAAGAGTCTTGGTTAAATGTGCACGGGACCAATGGTCTGCATAGAGGGGTGGTTGCATAACCACTAGATCGGTTACACGCACACCATTGAGGGAAGACTGATGATTGCACAGAATCACAAGGCGTTACATAACCATCGCAATAATTTTATGACTTAAAGTAAAAATCTAAGGAAAAAGTTAGTAGAAAGATAAAGGAAAGTAGGAAAATCATGGAAATGGACAAGGAAAACATTTTAGGCTACAAATATACACTTGTAAATGGGAAATTAGACTCAAAAACCATTGGAAAATATATCAATCATCATTGGGAAATCATTACAACAATGTAGCACGTGCAAAATTGGGTGTGTACAGTCACCTTGTAGAAGGTGTTTGACACAAAAACAACATGTGACATATTTTTTAGCCCCTTCATGTTTCTACCAAGAAGTAGAAAAGATAATTACAACATAAAGTGATAATATCCACCCTACCCAACTAATAGTAAACTAATACATTTCATGTTCCTTTTTCACCTACATGTCTTCCATATGATAATCACTTTTCTTAGAAACTTGCATTAAAATCCTCTCCTTACGGAATGGAATTTAGGACCATTTTGGGGAGCATTTAATACGAAGAGTATATCACTACGAAGGAGGATGATAACCCCATGGAATGAATTTCATCCATTATTTTACAAGGTTCATCTAGAATTTGGTGAATATTATGTTTGTGCTTTGTTGAACACAGTCATTCCTTAGCATCAAAGCTACCATGAAATAATTCTTTTCATCCTCTCCTACTATGGATTTTACCTAAGGGGTGATTACTTGTGGGATAATTTTTTTGGGTCTACCCTTTAAACATGGTGAGCCAAAAAGGGACCCAATTTTTGTTCTCAAGATTCTCCACCCCGAAAAAGAGGGACAAAAGGTTCATGGTTAGATCCACAAAGCAGAAAGAGTTGGGTTATTATCTTTTGTAGAGAGCCATCTAGTATTTTAAACATAATGAAATCCCTAGAAAATTAAAGTAGATGTTCAAAAAAATAGGATTTGTTACATTTGGGTGATGCTTGAGCTATAATTTATTAAGGTTTTCAGAAAGTATATGTGCATAGGGTGGAAAGAGGTGGAAAATGATAAGTTGAAAACTATAAAATAAAGGTGACATTCTGGCCTATTTTTCATTAAACATTTCCTTACCATTTCTAGGAGGAGAACAAACTTATAGTTTCTTCCAAGATAGACAGGCCAAGAATATGTTTGAAAAAATATTCATTCATAGTGATGAGATTAAATGAGTCCCTCAATATTCCTTCAGAAGGTACCTTAAAACTAATGTCTTCTTAAATTTCCCCCTTTCTCAAATTAGCTAACATGTAAAATAAAAATTCCAAGTTAAGACTTAGCACGGTCACGAGATAATTTAACCTCCTTCCCATGTTTTCTAAATATCCAAAAATGATATGAAAGGTTGATATTTACTTACTTAACTTATCAAAAAAATTAATTTGGAATGCCCTCTCATGATTACAGAATCATCAAATGTAATACCAACATATATGGTTGCATTATATTGTAACTCTATTTAGTTGGGAACTAACTATGACATGTAGATTATTGTTATAATCAGCATAGGGGTTTGCTTGATTTTCCTTTAAGCACTCCTTTTAATAGATGTCTTAAACTTTTCAAGAGATATCTTATCCTATATATGTGTGGAGGATTTTCCCAAGGGCACCTCATCCAAGTGTCTTGTCTTGTACTATTTTAATCCTTCGTAAATTATAATTTCTTTATTTCAATACATGTAATCCATGCTTTTCTATATTTAAAATTCCTTACAATTATGTATGTTCATGATTATCATCACTTTTCACTCGAGAGAATGGATCCATGTTAGTACATGCATTAGCCAAGAATATTGCAGCCAATAATTCTACAACTATGTTGATGAATCTCGGATAATGTTGGATTTCAAAATTGAAAAATAATATAGAATTTGTAAAAAAGAGGAAAGAATATAATTAAGCCTTCAATAACTATTGAATTTATTTTTAATCTGTGTTAATGGTTATGAGTGAAACACCCTAAATTATAATACTTAAATAGTCATTTTCCTTTTTCGTATGTAAACCTTCTAACAAAGCCAAAAATTGTGTTTCATTATTAGTTGCATGATGGATTAGACAAGGTGTTCTCATTACTAAATCACCTATTGAATCACTGAATATGGATCTAAATCCATCTTGAAATAGATTATCTTTACTAGCCCCATCAAAATCAATGTTAATTTCTTCCATAGGTGGAGGAGACCATGATGGGGGCAGTAGTTATTGAAATATATTTTTCCTTCTTGTCATGCATTCCAAGAAATAAGTGGACAACTTACTTCAATCATAGGATCACCTCGAACATAAGGATATTTATTCAAAACTAGGGATTATTCAAAATTATAGTTTCCAAGTAGATTTGAAGTAACTGAAATAGAAATTATAGTGAATTAAAGTGTAGAGACATAAAATGATACAATGCGGAATTTAAATAACATGGTAACATAATTTTAATATTGGGAAACCATAAATAGTAAAAAACACAATAATGGACTATCTAATAATAATGATCTTTGAAATGTCTAACAATATCATAATTTCTTGACAATTACAAGCCGAGAACCTATAAATCCAATATTCCTTCTCACTTTTTCATAATGCATTCAATGTCAGAAGAAAAAAATTGTATCTCTCCCCATATCCATTTCTAAAGGAAATCACCTTGATATAAGGATGGTGTATTTGGCTACAACTAAAAGGTTGTACCAAAGCACTCTTTTCTAACTTAATTAAATAGTTGCTTTACTCTATAAAATAATTTAAAACATTTATAACTTATGATATAAGTTATTTATATAAGTTTATAAAACAAACTTTCAATAGGATATGTGTTTATGATGTTGGGACACAATAGGTGTGTCCCCACAAACATTAAATTCTCCAATAATTTTTCTTCCCTTAGTATTACATTTATCCACTTTGAAAATGCCACTTCCAATAATTAAACAATTATCTATATGAAGAGTCCTTCATTTCTAATTATTCTCTTGTTTCTTTCTAGTCACGTATTTCACATTACAAATGTTGGAAATTTCTATCATAAAGGGCTTAAAATGGATTTTGGTGGATAGTTCCACTAAGATATTAGGTCTATTATGGAATTGGGGATGCCTATGAAAAAGATAGATTTTGTATGATGTAGCTCAACACTTTAGTAGCATAAGTACAATGGAGGGTATGCGGTCTACCATTTCCTCTAGAGATTCAAATATTAAACATATGGTTAGGCCATGGATTCCCTTTTTAATCGAATTATCAAATTTTAAAAATTTGTAAAGTTTTTCCATCTAAGAGAAATCCACAACATTGGGTGAATTCCATTTACACTATATTCTCTGGTGCATCCATTAATCGTGGATGATATCATTTTCTTGGAGATATACCAAATTATACCCATAATTGACTTCATAGTCCCCTGTTGAGGATCTGTTCCATTTTAAATTATCTTATTTTACCATGAACGGAAGTTTTCTATCCAGAATTATTTTTTTGACCATTAAAACCAAGTCAATAAGAGCCCCAAGTTGATTACAATCCTTCCAATCAAACACATTGCCCCTAGTATAGCTATAGATTATATATAGTCTACACGGTGTATCCCCCACATTAATTGAGAAAGTTTAATGATATTTTCTAAAATTGTGGTCGTCACCAAAGGGGGAAACCCAAGACATGATTCTTCCCAATATTTAACTTTCAAATCTAACCCTATTTCTCATCTAAATTTATTTTGGATTACATTCCTACATGAACCAATGAATTTCCATATAATAGATCCTCAAGAAATATCCACCATAGTGAAAATTATTGCTTTCTCCATGGAATCTAAATACTTGTATTTTAGGATATGATGCCAAAGTTGATCCAGATTGAATAAATTATTCAAGCATAGATTTGTACCTAAAGTAATAAAAATATCTTTAGGTATGTGAGGATTTGGGGAGGAAAACTTTCTTTTAATGCATTAAATGAAATTTATTGTCCATAGAAACTCCTTTCCATAATAATGTATTCACTTTTCTATTTAAGATTTCCATAATGTTTGAGGAATCCTTCATGATATAGAACATGTACATGGGAATGTTTTAAAGGAAACTTTTAACTAAGCTTAATCTACCATCCAAACTTAACCATTTCTTTTTCTAAGAAGATATTTTTCCATATGTTTTTGACACCATACCTTCAAATTAGTGTTTCCTCATTGCACCATTAAATAGTGAAATTCCTAGGTATTTATTAGGAGAGAGCATATTTTTATTCCCATGATATCTAACAAATGATGTTGAAAAGTTTTGGAATGTTAAATAAAAATATATGATACTTTGTAGAATTTATCTCTTGTTATGAGGTTGCAGAGTATTTGTTCAACATCTATGTTATGAATCTAACTTTGAAAACTTTTCACTTTTTAGAATTAAAGTGTCATCAACAAATAACATGTGTGAAATTGGAAGATCCCCTAAGGCCACCATGATTCCTTCTAATATATAATCTTGGATGGCCATTTGGAGGATTTTTGAGTGATTCAACCATTAGAATGAATATGAATGGTTAAATTGGGTCCCCTTGTCTCAAACCCCTATATGAGGAGAAGAATCCTTATCAAGAACCCATTTTTCATTACTATAAAATTACTAGTTAAAATGCAAAAAAAAACCATCAACACAAATCATTCTTGAAACTAAAACTCTTTAAAGCATTAATAAGGAATTTCTAATTGACTTTATCATATGCTTTTTTAATGTATAGTTTGATGAACATCCCCTCTAATCCCCTAGTTATTAGGGAATACAAGGTTTCATGTGTCAAAAAGATGTCATCTAAATTAACATACCTTTTACAAAACCTCCTTTCTCTTCTAAAATAAGGTTTGGAAGTAACATATTCACTCTATTTTCTATGCTCTTAGTGATGATCTTGTAAATAGTATTTTTATCACAAAATTATAGCACCCCTCGAATGGCCTAAATTTGAATGGGGCATTCAGTGTAATTTTTGTAACATTGGGTCACCTCTCAAACCGTGGGACTTACAGGCTTAAGATGACACTCTAGAGAAGGATGGTTCCTCTTCCTAATCCTAGTGCAAAAAAACTCTAATGAAAGAAAACTACTGACTATCTCTATCCTATAATTTCCAAGGGACCATGGAGAGAGAAATAACATGAAAATGAAAAAAACTACACTACTAGAGGTGATGCACCAAAAGAAGGGTATGAGAACAATCCCCAATGTGTGAAAATGGAAGAAAAATACATATTAGAAAGGGTGATAACAGTTCTCCACAATCTAATAACAACACTCACAACAACATTTCCATACATACACAATAATAATGAAACCCTGCAAAATCATAAAATAGACACAATACACCTACAATAAGATTGAAGAGGAAAGAAGAATGTAAACAAACATAGCAAGGGAAGATACATCCACAAACTTACATCTATTACTTCATTAATATGCATAGTTCAAGATATTACAAAGTAAATGCCTGGATCACCATGTAAGGAGTCCACTACAAAGGCCTACAGCACATTGTCTTCACAAAACAAAATGGGTAGAGTTTTTCTACTCAAATCATCCTCCCTCAAATGAGGAAAATCCCCAATTTATAGAAAATGGAAAGAAAGAAAAGGGGACAAGCAATCTCAGATCAATTTCAATTTCAAAGTGGAAAAGCAATTTAAAAGCACCAAAAGTGGGTGAAAAGCATGATTTTAACTTACAAAATCCTTCCCATACTGCCCATAACTTGCAGCAGTAGAAAAATGGCCATCCATGCCCATTAATTGTATTTCCACCCACCATCCAACTACCTTGTTGAAACAGGTTCGTTTTCTAGAAAATACACCTCCTAAATTCCATTAATCTCTATATTTTTTATTTTTTTCCGTAGATCTTGGAATCATGATTCCAATGAGACCAATTTTGTGCAATTTTGTTGAGAAACACAAAAGTTATGGCCTCCTAAGAAGATGTAGTTGTTTAGGGTTTTGTTGGGCATTTCTTCCTCTTTAGGAGTTGTGCAATTAATCCCTTTGTTGAAATTCATCATTGAAAATATTTTCCCTTTTCCCAATATTTTTCATATATCTAAAACAATTTGAAATTATTTTTCATTAAAAAATGGTGGGAGCAGTTTATTTGATCATTGTTTATATTTGGGGGAAGTTGTGTTTTTGATGTTTTGAAACATTCCTAGCCATCTCAGCCAGCTTGGCCGAGTTAGATCTCCTCTCACTACCACCTTCGGGATTTCCTTTTATCAACACTTTGGATACTTATTTGGTTACATCAAAATGCCACCCATTTTTCACGATTTCCTTGTATTTACGCTAACTCCCAATGCTTTATTTGACTCGTGTCAACCCGTCGAGCCACCTTGATTCCATGATGACCCCTTATGAGCTCCTCGTTGTGTCTACGTGCTTATCATTTTCTTGTTAGTTCATTTTTTCTTCCAAATTGGTGCCACATATCAACTTTCCATGCATATTTGGTTTGGCATTTACTTCTTTCCTCGGGAAAAGAGTTCACTTAATGCATATCCAACTCAAGTTTCAATTCATGGCCACTTTTTCATTCTATTTCCTCACCAACTCGACACGAGCCATTTAAATTCACTGACATCCTCCAACTCCTTTTCAGTGGGGCCCATCAACATCTTGAACCAACATGGATGCCTCGCACAACTTTGGGGTCTCCAATTTCTCCCGGCTCCATTGAGTTGCGTCGGGGCCATGTGGCACCCCGCAATGAGTTTTTTTTTCCTTGAGATCATCTCATGACATGTCAAGTCAGCTCGATGAGCCACCCTAACCTTCTTTTTCTATAACTTGGCTGCAAGCTCCCAATTTTAGCTCAAAATGACTTCATCGAGTCATTCCTAATGCATTGCACTTGAACTCAAAAGACAACCCTGGTCATACCAGAAAAAACTTGCCCACCCTTATGTAATGGTTTGGTTCATCATGGCTTCATTGAGTTATGCTTGAATCGTTTCCATGAGCTAGAGATAGTATTTTGGATAGCTCAGTCACTTCTTTGATTAGTGATCATGATGAGCTCTCAAAGATATAGCTCGGTCTCTCGACGTTACTCACTACATGTTATAGGTAACTCGATGATCTAAAGGAAAACTCGGTGATGAGCATTTAGCTCATTGTTTCATCATGTGAGTTCACTCTTTATAATTTCAATTCAGCTATGAAGAATAATCGGTGTTGCATTAGAAGGACTTGTCTATGCACTATTGGACCGACTCAATATTCATAAGAATGGGCTCGATTCACTTTTCTCAATGCAACAGAGCTCGGTCACCAACTAGCTCGGTTCCCTTTTGAATACAACTCGATGGGTAAAGGGATCTCGGCCATGAGTTCGATTATTATTGCAAAGGCTTAAGTGTAATTCCTTCAATTCTTATAACTCCCTTATAATTTAGGAACATGTTGGACCCTTGTAGCACTAGGGAAGTATGAGAAGATGTTGGAGGGTATCCCTTAGTGAAACACTGGATTTGTCATTTAGTGTTGCAAGTGGACCCCACTGTTGGTCTTCTAAAAGGGATAAAACCTTGAACCTCAATGAATACCAAGAAGAGGAACAACTCTCTTGTAGCCTTCAATTCTCTTAAATACCCCAATTTTTCCTTGAACACTTAAGTCTTCCCGCTTCTTCCGAATGGTCATGTGAGAATCCCCGAGCACAAGTTTGTTATGCTTTGTACAATTTCACCTGGGGCCAAATTGGAAAATAGTATTACACAATGATATGCATCTAAACTCACAAAAATTCACACATTCCTCTTTCTTTGGAACTAGATTTTAAAAATATAAATTTATAACTTTTGGGATCTTACCATACTTACAAGACTCAATAAAAAAATCATTACCTCCTTGTCTAGGAAATATCAAATATCTATTATATAAAAGTGTTGGCAAGGTATGTTGTAATTGATGTCAATAGGTTTCATTGATGTTAAAATGAGTATGATGTCATGTGAAGGTTGATTGGTAGAACCATTGATGTTATGTGTTGAGGTGATGTCAAGTTGAGTTGCGTGATGAGGTGTCTTGAGTAGGTGTGATGGATTGTAGTGACTTAGAAAGTTATTGTAATGTTATAGTGATGTTGTGTTTTATGACATGAATTTTGTTGAAGGATCTTGTAGGTGGGAAAGAGTGATGAATTCGTTAGGTAATCAGCATTGATGGTGCAAGCATGGTCAAGATGTTTAGCTAGGAGGCCTAGTCAGTAGGATGAGGTATGTCATGATGCTTCAAAGGTACATGTATAAAGCTAGATAAGCATGGTGAGATCATTGAGATCATGTGGATGAGGTGTAGAGACACCCATGTGTGTCTCAAAGTACAGGTATAGGGATAAGACTACTTTCTAGGTCTGTACCTAGACCTATTCTTAAGCCCTAGGTGATATAATTAGGTGTGAATGTTATATTTAATCTTGGAAATGCAAAGATCAGCATTGGAAAAGTTGTATCATGTTGTTTATGAGGTGTGGTCCAAGTTTTAGGTCCTAGTTTACAAATTTGAACCAAATATAGAATTTTTCCTCTAAATAGCTCACAGAAGTGAGAAATAGAGCTTGAAATGTAATTTCTTGTGCTCATTGGCATGTGTAAAATCTACATGTTGGTTCAAGCTCTTCATGGTATTTGGGTAAGGGTCCTAAGATGACATTCTAGACATTATTTTAGAGATTAAGGGGTAGATCTTTATGAACAATCATTAAGAAGCTAAGGTGGTCTAAAACCCTCCTTAAACCCTAGTTAAAAAGTCGTGGCTCGAAGAACTTTCTCAATCATTCCCAAAATGATTTTTGACCTAGTATGATTATTAGAGGTTATATAGGATTCCTCCACTATTCTCTAGGTGGTATTTAGGTTCATGATAGTTTGTGTACCCCATAGAAAATTGTAAGTTTATGAAGAATTTGGTATATCTCTCAAGTTTTTCATTAGACCAAGAGAGTTCTTTTTATAAGACTCTTTCATTAATCACCATCTTTTGTTGTCCCACCTAGCTTCTTTTGTTCACTCAACTCAAAATCAGCTAAGTATGAAGTTGAATGTGAAATATATCTACATGTCTTGTTGGCATAGTTGGGGCATGGAGAAAAAGAGAAAGGGCTCTCAAACTTGTGTCACATTGTCCACATGTCCCAGGCCCAATAAAGGTTACCCGGTGGGTTGAAAATTCAAAAGCATAGCAAGAATGCGCAAGGCCTCCACATGTCCCTCAAATGCAATTTTAAATAAAGAAAAAGAGGAAGACTCCCCAAACTAGCACACGCCCACCACGTGTCTCTCGGGCAAGATTGGAAAACCAAGTCCCAAGAAAGAATCTCGAAAGAGCACCCACCCTCCACATGGTGGAAAAGAATCATCACCGACTCAAAGAGCGCCAGTTGGGTGAATTAAAGACAAACACAAATATCTCAATATGTAGTTGAGATATTGACCCAGAAAGAGAAGATCATGTAAGAGAATTGAAGGCTTCTAGTAGAAGCTCTAATTCTAGACATCGAAGTAAGAGCCATGAACATCTATAAAAGGACATCTGATCCAAAAGGGAAAGAGGGGCAGAGTTTTGAAGAAAACAGACAGGAGTCGTAAAAGAGATTCAAGGTCTAGTTTTTGTAATAGCTAGCCTTAGCAAGACTCCATTATAGAAGGAAATTGTAATTTGTGCCATTTCGGCCTTATGTATCATTTTATCCATAATAGAGTTCTTGTTCTATGCACTTTGGCTTTCATATTCTGAGTCTTTCTTTTCTACTAAGTAGTTCTAGATAATTTAAGAAATCTATCATGTTATGCACCCTTGGGTTTTAAATTATCTATTATCTATGTTTTTTATGTGTTTCGTCTCCTCGGATTCTAATAAATCTAAGGTATTTCTAAAATAGGTGGATCATGCTATAATGCTCTTCAAACTATTTCTAGATAATCTCCCTAGGTATCTCTATCTCTTTAGGATCTATTCTAGTGCATTGCCTTAGTTAGTTTTACGTTTCTTTAAAATATTTCTCCTAACCCTATCCCACACTAGAGAAGAGCCACTTCTTTCAAATCTGGAGGTTACCTTAAGGCACACGTCCCACTAACCTAAGGTATCCAACAAATCTAACGGTTCATTCACAAAGATAATCATCACCATTTTTCTAGCATGCCTGGTGGGATGAACATGTACACATCTGCATATTTCATCATCAAAAATCTACTGATTCTAGCAGTATTTAGTTGGTCTACTCTAGTCTACAAAACAAATGCAAACGAGGGCAAGAACTAGGGAAGAAGGTGTGTTTGACTATTTGATTATCCCCACCTTGCAATAGAAGAGGTAGATAGATCCAGAGATCTCCATCTCCTCCAAACCAGACTCTCTCAACACCTCCACCAGGTAGGCCCTTCACATAGTCAACTAGAACCCTCAGACCTATTTTTATGGCTCACCTTCAAGCTCAACCTCCAAGGCAGTTTATTTCATGGAACCAAGGGAGTCCACTCATTTTCCCACACCCCGGTGGTGTGGAATCCTATCCCAACCAACACACTAAAGGAACTACCCAAATTTAGTGGAGAAGACTTCAAAACTCCTAAGGAACATCTCTAGGATGTAGCAGAAATATGCGTGGTACATTATATTAGGGAGCAAGATGTCACCTTATGGTTGTTAGTTGCTTCCTTCAAAGGAAAGGCTTTGGATTGGTACCGATCCTTGAATCCTAATACTATCAGCACTTGGGACCAGTTAGGGAATGTGTTGGTAGCAAGATTCAGCAAAAAGGGAGATAGATCATCGCTCCTACAACAACTTATCAACATCAAGAAGGGCCCACAAGAGCTAATGACAAATTTTAACACCAGGTTCCATAAAACTTGGCAAAGGATTCTGGTCCTAGCAAGGCCACCTATAGGTATGGCTATCATCTTTTATTTAAAATCTCTAAATTCATATATTTCTATAATGATTCAATCATTGGGAGGGATTCCTTACTGCAAGCCTATAACATTGTTGTCTAAGATGAAAAATTTAATAGATGCTGGGAAACTTCCTCCTAGAACCCCTTTTCCAATGTACCCTGAGATAGCCCCCTTCCGCAAGCATAGGTACCAAGCCCTACTCAAGCCCCTACATCCTTATATAACTACCCATCTTCTCATTCGGCTCTAACTCCCACTGTTGTGTCTTCATCTTCTTCTCCCAAAATGGAGGAAATGAAAAATATTCTAAGAAACTTTTCTAACAAGATAGTAAATCTTAAAAGGAATCAGGCCACTTATCCAAGACAAAATTATCAAAATTATCAAGGTAGTAGGCTTTCTTATTCCTCTCAATATCAGAATACCCAGAGACTTCCTCTGCATGACCATCTAATCGCTAGTTAGTTCCTGTACCAACGCCGCTCTAGACTATTCCACCCAATAGTGGGAGAGAGATGGTACTGGCCAAAACCATTTGGTGAGGACCCTAACACGTGATGTTTCCGTGTAATTAATCCCACATGCCAAGAGACTACCCCTAAGGTAACTTGCAAAAGAAGGTGGCCAAACAACGATCAAGAGAAGGCTATGACACTGGTACATCCAGATCTCATCACTCTGTGGGAGTCCAAAATGTTACTTTCATCACACAAATTCAAGGTATGTCCCTGGAACAGAAGTAGAGATCACACTGGAGCATGCTCTTTTCTCTTGGATAGAAGGAGAGGAATCCGTATTTACAAATGAAGCATTTGTTTCAAATCTGATTTATTTTAATTATAACACTCACTTCAAGAAAAGGATCATAGAGGTTAACGCTATGATCCCAAGCATGACCTGACAATATGTAAAAAGAGCCTTCAACCATCATAACCATGTCACCGCCTATCACCATAAAATAAGCTCCAAGAGGAACTGTTCAAAACCAAGATGTCCCCACCCCACCGGTGAGGGAACGAAACACCAGTCATCATCTAAATTATTTCCACCTGGACTAATTAATGTGGTCCAACAACTCAAGAAAGAACTAGCTAATGCATCCTTGTGGGAGTATCCTAGAGAATAAGGAATTGCTCCAAGAAGAACTCAAACCAAATGACGATCTAACCACCTCTGGCAAGGAGAAGGAATGGGTAAAAGCCACCCGAGTCTCAACGAGAGGCAATATTGTTGAATCAAAAGGTAGAGGTGAGTAAACCAAGGCCCAACCCCTTCTTTATGACTCTTATCATAGGCAAAAATTACTGCATAATTCTATGATAGACTCTAGTGCTAGCACTATAGTCATGCCTAAAGAAATTACAAATGCCTTGGGCATTAAATATGAACCCTTGAAGAGGGGATTCATGCAACTAGATGGAAAGTATTCCAAAACCATTGGGGCTATCAAGGGACTCCCATTATAGCTTTAAAAAATCCTAAATATAATTTTCCTATAGGATATCGTGTTAATCGACATCCCGCTTATCTATGGACTTTTCCTCTCTCATGATTTTACAGCTAAGATTGGAGGCTATATGTCTCTAGATTGGTCTCATCTAATTCTGCGAACCAAATACGGGTCTAAAATGAAGGTCTTGTCAGAACCCCTCGCCAAGGAGCACATAATGGACTAGGTGGCTTTAGGCTTCAAAGCTTCCCATGCTATGATTACTAGGGAAGAGGAATCATGCACGGAAGATGGAGACCCTCCAAGCTACGGTCATTTAGCCAACCTTCCTCTGGGTGATCCTTTTGGGAACTTTGACTCCACCGGTTTGGGAACTTATATCATTTTTGACGAGGACTCCATGATCCCTAAGGTGGCAAAAGGATATGATAAAAAGAAAGGGAATCCCTCTAAATATTCCCAGATATGGACCCTACATTTTGACGGGGCCAAAAGCAAGAATGGATCAGGAGTTGGAGTGTGCTTATTGTCCCCAAGTGGAAGAAAGATACTTTAGTCATTTCATTTCCAATTCTCTGTACCAATAATGAGGCTAGAATATGAGGCCTTGGTGCATGGCTTGACTACAACCCAAAAAGAAGGCATCAAATAGTTGAGAGTCTTTGATGACTTAGAATTGGTAGTAACACAAGTAAGAAATATTATCGCCACCAAGAATCCTAGGATGAGATCCTATCTAAGATCGGGTATGGGATCTCATAGATGATTTTGAAGCCTTCAATATCAAATTGATTCCCGAAATCAAAATACGGAGGCTGATAGGATGGCCTTGATCGGGTCGCAGTTTGACCCAATTCAGGATTTGATAGCAAATGAGAACACCATAAAACTAATCATTCGTCCTTCTATCCTTGACAACTTCGATCATTGGCAGGTCTTTAATAGTGACCGAAAGATCATACACTTCCTTCAAGCAGTCAATCAATTTGCAAACCGACTCCAGCCCAAGATTGAGGAAGCATATGGAGATCATATTATCCAATTGAAGATAAATAAACTTCCAAAATGGTTAATAACCCTAGAGAGTCTCTTTGACTCAAATGATGCTAGTTCGATCGAAGGAAGTTTATAGCAATAAAGGAGGACTATGTCGAACTAGAAGTAACTAAGGAGAGATGACTAAAAGTTAGGAAATCGGTGACTCAAAAGGAGAGAGAGAGAGTCGTGGCCTTATGTCATAAGTATGATAAGGTGATGGCTTGGATGTATGATGATCTGCATGGTTACAATAAAGACATCATTCAACACACCATCAACCTTGAAGAAGGGACTAAGCTTGTGCATCAAAAATAGAGGCTTGTGAATCCAAAGATAGAATCCCTCATGGCTAAGGAGTTGAGGAAACTACTAGAGGCTCACATAATATTTCCTATCAAACACACAACATGGGTCTCCAATTTAGTCCGGTAAGAAAGAAAAATGGTGAAATCAGGCTCTACGTGGATTTCAGAGATCTAAATAGGGCCTCCCTAAAGGATCACTACCATTTTCCCTCTATGGAACAAATACTACAGATAGTCATAGGCTTAGATATGTTTTCTCTACTGGATGGTTTTTCGGGCTATAATCAAATATGGCTCAGAAAGGGATCAACACAAGACGACGTTCACAACCAAATGGGGAACTTTTTCTTATGCAAAAATGCCTTTTGGACTCACAAACATTGGGGATACCTTTCAAAGGGCCATGGATTCTACATTTGGATCACTGATAAACAAATTGATCCTTATATATCTTGATGATCTCATGGTGTTCACCAAAACAGTGGAGGAGCACTTCGACGCCTTAGAGGTTGTATTCAAAAAATGTCAAGAATTTGGAATCTCCCTAAACCCAAAGAAATGTGTCTTGAGTGCCCCAAGGAAAAATCTTGGGACATATTGTGTCAAAGGAAGGAATCTCCATTGACCCCAAGAGAATTAAGGCCATTCTAGAGCTACCCTTGTCAAGTCAATAAAAAGCAGTCCAATCTTTCCTAGGAAAAATCAACTTTGTCAGCAAGTTCATTTCGGACTTTTCATGATCCACCCGATCACTCTCATGCTGAAAAAGGACCTCAGTTTCAAGTGGACCTCTGAAGGTCATCTAGCCTTCAAGGTGATAAAAGAGGTTGTTGCATCCACCTCGGTGTTGCACAATCTGGACTTCTCAAAGGATTTCATTATGTATGTATACGGGGGTAAGCATAGTGTAGCATCTATACTAATGTAGAAAGGAGAGTCACAAGGAGAGGAACATCCGATCACCTTCTTTTCAAAGACCCTCCATGACTATGAAACAAGGTACAATTTTGTAGAAAGATATGCTTATGCCATAGTTAAAGGCCTAAAGAAATTCCAACACCTTGTCACTCATAATAGAATCCAGGTCATGGTGGCTCACTCCAGTGTCAAAGAATACATAATGGAGGGCGAGATAACCGATAAAAGATCCAATTAGATTACTAAGATCCTTGAGTATGACATTGAGGTAAATCCCACAAAGCTTGTAAGGGGTAGGGGTCTGTGTCAATATTTAACACAAGACTCCATGCCCCTAATTGAAGACGAACACGAGGAGATACTATATCTCCAGGAAAGTAATTTAGATAGTTGGGTCTCAGACAGGGTCCATTTTATGTAGACCTGGGGAGTATCCAAGCCATCTCCCCTTGAAAAGAGGAGGTATTATAGGCAACAAGGGGCCAATTTTACTATGATCAACAATTTCCTTTTTAAGAGGAATTTTAATGGAATCCTGCTGAGATGCCTGGAAAATGAAGAAGCTAAAAGAGTCTTATGAGAATTACATCATGGGAGCTCAGGAGGCCACTTTTCTACCCAGACTATAGCCATGAAAATCCTACAAGTAGGATACTTTTGGCTAAGCCTGTTCACCGCCAGGAAGAAACAAACAGATGCAAGGTTTGCCAAGTTTACACCTATTTCGAAGAAATGTGGCCTTGCCTCTCAACCCCATCCTAGTTGAGGAACCCTTTGGAAATGGAGTTTGGACTTCATCGAATGGTCAACCCCACTTTGAGTGTCACCATAAATGGATCCTCACAACAACCGATTACTTCACCCAATGGGTGGAAGCAGTCCCCCTTAAAGAGGCCACTAAGAATGTAATTGTAGGACTCTATTAGATATAACTACACACGCGTCACCCCCTCCCCCGCACTTTCATATCGAGATAATTATAAGGCCTTCGTGGGAGCCACAGTGTATCGATTTTGTGGTAAAGCACAGAATCTACCTAAAAACATCTTCCAATTATTACTCATAGGGAAATGGTCTGGTGGAATCTACCAACAAAAACTTAATCAAACTCATAAAGTGAATGGGGCATGAGCATAAGATATTATGACATGAACATATCATAATAGCCTTGTGGGCTGATTAGATTACCCCAAAGCAAATCCTAAAAAGTTTTCCATATGAGTTAGTCTATGGGAAAAGAGTTGTAATACATATCTCCCTATAAATCCATGTATTAAAACTATTGAAACAACTTGAGATATAAGAGAATGGAGTGATGCAAGTGAGACTCATCGAGCTAGTAGAGCTCTAGGGGAAACATCAATCTTCTCATGAGGCCATGATTAGGCGCCAAGCAGTGGTCAAGACTTGGTTTGATCAAAAGAGGTCAGAACTAAACTTCTAGGTCAGGACTATGGTTTTGAAATGGGACGCGAGATCTTCCAAGCTTGGGAATCATGGAAAATTTGACCCACTATGGACATGACCCTTTAGGATCAGTGCATGCAAGTCAAGACAACGCATTTGAGCTCGAAACAATGGAAGGTGACTCCTTAGCAATTCTGGTGAATGGAATTCACTTAAATCCTTTCATGTAAATCCCTTTGTAAAGGGTTATATCATATGTATATTTTGATTTTATTTTTCTTTGCTTTACCTATTGTTTCCCTTTTAATAAGTGTCTCAAAAAAGTGTCCTTCACATATGCCCCTTACCTCTTTTTGAAATTTTGGAGGAGTTTACCTTCTGATTTTTCCTAAAATTAATGATCCAAAGCAACTTCCTTGACACTTGAGAGAAAAATATTTCAAATTGACACAAAATCTCTTGAAGAACACAGAAATCGGTGCTTGAGGTCATTAATTAGAAAGGGGTCATTGTAAGAAGTGACCTTGTTTACGTGTGAGCCATTACTCCTAAAAGTGAGGGAGATTATTTAAGATATTAGGAGCATCTAACAAGATCATTTCAAATGCCAGAGTCTCCCAAATCAGTTGTCAAGTATCAGAGCTAAAAGGATTCTAGCTTTCTCCTAATTCAAAAAAATGCCATGGTAGCCTCCAACTCTATACCACCAGCAAAATCTTATGCAGGACAACCCATTCCCCCTTACCCTCTGTAACCAAAATTGAAGTTCCCTAATGGAGGGTCTTAGTTCAAGTGACCCTACTATGATTTTTGACCCCGTTGATGACGTCTTTGACCCGATCCTCAACAAGAAACCCAAATCTTTGAGGGAGGCAACCTTTGTCAGTTTCTCAACCTAGGAGATTTAGAATATTTTAGCTCTAGAATCTAGAGTATAACTCTCACCCAATATATGGTTCCCCTCATGCACCCATACCTAGAACTCATTTAGATGTGTGTGGACTATTTCGATTCAAGAACCCATACCATTCAGGGAAGGAACTTAATGGCAAAGTGATTACACCACATGCTATTAGGGACATGTTGGCTCTAACTCATGACCTAATGGCTAGTTTCTATGATATGGCCAATCTCTAAACTGTCTGGGTGTAATTCTAGAATAAATCCTTGTTCCTTAATAGGGAGTGAGACATGAAGATACAAGCGTTTCGAGGACCGTGGGATTTCCCATCTGTTGAAATCACTTCTAGAAGATTCTCATTATGCATGTTACATGTTGGTATTCATCTTTGGGTAGTATTCATATAGAGGTGTCGAGGATTGGTAGATGACAACCTTGTTCGAATGAGGTTTGTCACCAAGGAGCAAGTGTATCACTTCAAATTCATTGAATTCATTACGAGATCCATGTGCGAATAGCTCGACCAATTCTCGGTGACCTTAACTTTCAGGTATTCATCCTATCTATTCCACCTCATTCTTTATCAAAATGCCCAGTATTTCAGTCAATTCATGACTCTAACTCTCTGGGACATGGAGGTGGATCCTCAAAAATTCATTCCAAGTGTCTGCATGGACCCATATACTATCCTGATCATTGGATGTATATGAATTCTTTAATTATTTTGTGGAGCCCCTCCTACTTGAGATTGATCCTAAAGGGATCAAAAATAGGATGAATGACTCGGTGTAGTCTATCCTTGTGGACCCCCTACACCCCTGTGATTACTTCTTTGCCAAAGGGAATTCCATGATTTACCTACATGGTTTTAAATAAGAATCCTTTATGCTCCCCAAGATCCTCATAGCTCGCGTGGTGGGCCTCGAAATAGCCAAGCAGCTAGTGCTCTGGACATTGATTTTGGCTCAGGATAAAATAAGAAGGCACTTTTTGATATCCCCTTGAGCAAGGGAGGAATCATTGTACTTAAGAGAAAGGTGGAGCATAGCCTTATAAAGAAGTTGGCTTCCTATGGGTTTTCCTTAATTCAAGACTCATGGAGGTATGACCCAGATGAGACAATGGTTGTGACTTTGGTTCATAACAAGGTCTCAAACTCCTACAAGCATGAGCCAAGGGAATTTTTTGAAGCGAGGTGGAACCCCTAGGTAAATTTTCCCAACATATTTTTAAATCTTAAAGACATACCGACCCCGGTGGGAGGCATTCCACCAGTCAAGTACAAATATGACCCCACTCTCACCATGACTAAGGGACTCTAAGCAGCCCTAAAGAAGAGAGATTGGAGCATAGAGAAAATTGAATCCTATTGGAAATATAGGTAGGAGATTGGCTAGACCACCCTAAATTTTGAGGTTGTCTCCAGTGATGATGAGATGTGGGAAGAGTTTTGGGACGTGGATCATGCTTCCGATGTGGAGAGAGCGAGGATACAATCACAATAATTTGAGAGCGATCTGTAAATTGACCGTTGAATCCTTTGGTCCCCAATAAAATAAATTGCATGTTCTACCTCCACCTTCCATTCCCCAGTAAAATATTCTAGTCCAGGCTTCGACACCACATCCTGGGATCATCCCCTCGGGAAAGAAAACTCTGGAAGAATCAGCCTCAAACCCACCATGTAAGAAGTTGAAATCAGTCGTGGCTCCTGATTCACCTCTACCTCTCCCTCCTCTATGGGCTCCATTTCAATCTCCCCCTCTACCTCCATTTTCCCTTTCTAGGTGTATTCCCTTATCGTAGCTCCCTCCACGCAGCCCCCTATCTTCTCAACTTCCCTCCACCATCCCAACCTTCTCCCCCACATGGTAATAGGCTCTTCTACATCCCTAGTGGCTTCGATGCCCCAACCACAAGTTATAATTCCTTATGGCCTGCCACCTAGGTTCCCATTCATGGGAGGAATGGTCCCTTCTTCCTCTAAATTTTTGAGTCAAGTCAAATCCTCCAAGGCCACCCGAGATAGCCGAAGGGAAAAACAAAATAAGAATGAGATGGTGGTAGGAGAAATAAAGCATATGTGGTCATTATATGACCATCAGCAGAGCTCCTTAACAATCACTTGACTCATCCCTCAAACATCCAAACCCATGGAACAGATGCAACCAGATGATTATTCTATCAGTGTTGTAGTGGTCGACCTTTCTAAGTTTTGGCCTCAAGGATAAGGTTGAATTAATGAATGAAACGGTGGCGGTAGTCACTACAAGCTATCTCGAAGCTTGAAAATCAGTTGAAGAAGGTGCAATCTATCCTTCGGAGGGTAGAAACCACTATAGCTAACCATGAGGCTGAGATAAAGGCCAAAGGAAGAGAAATCGACCAGCTTTGCAAGGAGTTGAAGGGAGCCCCATCACAAGAGGCCCTTGCAGCTTCTCAGGTGGAGGCTAAGACTCTAGCAACCAAAATCACCACATCCAAGGCCTCGGTCAGTTCACTCACATAGGAAAAGGGAACACTCCAATAGCTATCCGATTCAAGCAAGGTAAAGGTGGTGACAATCCAAGCCAAGTTGTGTGTTGTCGAGGCGGAAAAGGGTAGCCTCCAAACAAATCTTAAATCATCTGAGGACGTGGTTAAAGACTTGACCCACAAAATGGGGCAATAATCCCAGAAGGGGGAATTATAACATTAGTACATGAGTTATATGCTTCTTGTTGTGACCAAATTTCCACTAAGGCAATGGATTTAGCCCCCACACTTGGATTTATATCTGATGCTCAGGGATTGTACTCTAATGTGGAAACTGCAGCTTCCAGCATCACCAGTGCAAAGTGTCTTCCAAGGTCCCTAAATCAATGCTCTTGATTTAGAAACTTTATGATGCTTTAGACTCTACCCTTCAAGGGGTAGGGATTACTAAAATGTGGATAATCATTGGGAAAATCAATAAGATTCTAAGTTGTAACAGGCCTTTGTCAAATGCTAGAATCTCTTAGCACAGCTCCACCAAGGAATCAAAGAGAGGAAGCAGAGCATCAACGAACTAGTTCAGTTAGGCTTCCCTTCCCCCTTCCCCAATGATTCTACAGTCCTCGCAAAGGAAAAAATTCAATAACTCCTGGTTTCCAAATGCCAAGATAAGACTATCTTTCAGTATTTAAAGGAGAGCTCTAGTGTTGTTGAGGTGGAAGCCATTTTGAACCCAATCGTGTAGTTAGAAATCTGCTTACATGTAGTAGTGCAAAATCTCCAAAATTTCTCACATAAGGAGATAATCGAGTTGGATTGAGCCTTCCAGGCCTTGTAGAGAAGGACCTATCAATAGAAGTAGAATGGCTTAGATATCAGGATGTCTTACAGTAGCTCTGAGTGGCATTTTGAAGCCACATTTTGATATTTTGAGGCCAATGAGATTGTCAGATTCTTCCATGGCTGGCACGGAGTCCCTTGGTGAGTCATCATAACTATAGAGTTCTTTTTATAAGACTCTTTCATTAATCACCATCTTTTGTTGTCCCACCTAGCTTCTTTTTTCACTCACCTAGAAATCCGCTAAGTATGAATTTGAATGTAGAATTTTTTCGCGTGTCTCATTGGCACATTCCGTGCATGGAGAAAATGAGAAAGGGTTCTCAAAATTACATCACATTATCCACGTGTCCCGGACACTGATAAAGGTTTCCCTGGCGGGTTGAAAATTCAAAATAATAGTAAGATCATGCAGGTCCTCCATGTGTCACCTAGGTGCACTTTTAAATAAAGAAAAAGAGGAGTACTCCCTAAACTAGTGTGTGCCCACCACATGTCTCTTAGGTGCGAGAATGGAAAACTAAGTCCTAGGAAAGACTCTCAAAATATCGCCCACCCTCCATGTGGTGAAAAAGAATCATCATCGACTCAAAAAGCACCAATTAGGTGAATTAAAGACAAACACAAATATCTCAATAGGTAGTTGAGATATTGACCCAGAAAGAGAAGATCATGTAAGAAAATTGAATGCTACCAGTAGAAGCTCGATTCTAGAAATTGAAGCAAGAGCCACGAACATCTATAAAAGGACCTGCTGCTCTAGAAGGGAAGGAGGAGGAGAGTTTTGAAGAAAAGAGACAGGAGTTGTAAAAGAGATTCAAGGTCCATTTTTTTAATAGCTAGCCTTAGCAAGACTCCATTATAGAAGGAAATTTATAATCTATGCCATTTCAACCTTATGTATCATTTTCTCAATAATAGAGTTCTTGTTTTGTGCACTTTGGCTTTCATATTCGAGTCTTTCTTTTCTGCTAAGTAGTTCTAGATAATTTAAGAAATCTATCATGTCATGTACCCTTGGGTTTTAACTTATCTATTATCTGTGTTTGTCATGTGTTTCATCTCCTCATATTCTAATAAATCTAAGGTATTTCTAAAATAGGTGGATCATGCTATAATGCTCTTCAAACTATTTCTAGATAATCTCCCTAGGTATCTCTCCATCTCTTTAGGATCTATTATGGCGCATCGCCTTAGTTAGTTTTACGTTTCTTTTAAATATTTCTCCTAACCCTATCCCACACCTAGAGAAGATCCAACTTCTTTAAAATCTGGAGGTTACCTTAGGGTGCATGTCCCACTAACCTAAGGTATCCAAAAATTTGACAGTTCATTTGCAATGGTAGTTGTTGTGATGTTGTTTGGCACATAAAGGAGGTAGAGTAAGACTGAAAAGTGCTTGTTATCTTTTTATGAGTCATGAAGGAGTGCATGAATCATGGGGAGCTCTTAAGCATGTTTAAGATAGGTATACATGTAGAAGATTAAGTGTTGTTTAAAAGTCAATAGGGTTAGTTGTGAGTGTAGTACAAGGTAGTCATCATTATGAGATTTGAGGCTTCATGAATTGTGAAACAAGAAGAAGAAAGTTATGATAGGGCATGATTGTTTCTATAATTTTATCATCTTCCTAGATAAGGTATACAAATATTTATTGTTTCAAAGTATTTTATATATTGGTTTGAATGTTCGATTGATGATGTACTTGAGGAGTTCTCTAGCACTATTTTGAGAATATTTTTGAATCAAGGGCAATTATTGATCAGTGAAATTAGGTAAGTTGTTTTGAAATTCTTATCATAAAGTAATTTATGATTCGGAGGGAGCTTCGTGGTTGTTTGATTCAAAGGATAAGGTAAGCATGTTGTTTCTTGATTTGGTAGTTGTTGGTCATTCAAACGTGCACCCGTGTTTTAGATCCTGGAAGAGCCAAGCTATTTGAGACCACAATGGAACCATCCCCAAGTTGTGGAACC
Organism: Taxus wallichiana var. yunnanensis; assembly: GCA_018340775.1. Taxonomy (NCBI): domain Eukaryota; kingdom Viridiplantae; phylum Streptophyta; class Pinopsida; order Cupressales; family Taxaceae; genus Taxus; species Taxus wallichiana. Next base: position 314,432,763 of record CM031236.1, read on the forward strand.
TTGAGCACTTGGGACAGATCTTCAAAGAAGGCTAGTTCCTCTACCTACCTCTAACGCTACTACTAATCCTAATTCTGAAATGAAATCCTAGACTAATTATGCCAAGGGACCAAGGATAGAAGGATGTGCAAGAAAGGGAAATCCTAAGCTAAGGAAGGCGATAGCACCAAAGAAAGGGTTCGATCAATCTCCATGAGCGGCAAAGGAAATAGAGAGAGCACGGGAGAAGAGGTCGGATGGCACATGCCACGAGATCAACATGCAATCTTAGCCTTCCAGTGTGCACAACACATGAACATGGGAAGCTGTAAGTGGGAATACAAACAAGACATGCCGTAAAATTCAAATAGAGAGGCGAGATGTAATGAAAACAAGAAAGGGAAGACATGAGTTCCACAAAATGTGATTTTATTTCCTAAGAGACACATAGTCATTTACATTCATGGCAGGAGGTGAGAATACATTGCGAGAGACAATGTCAAGGTTTGAAACCCACGGGATGATGGCCACCATTTTGGCATGGTGTCATTACAACAGAGAGGGATCCTTTTTACAAAGCAAAAATATGTTATTTATAAAATAAGAAGGATAGAAATAAAGGAGAAAAGGAGGGAAACTTGGATTCAAATCTTCAAACACCAACAGCAAATGATAAATGCCTATAAAACCACCTACAAGGATGTCATATGTGATTCCCGTGTCTATTTTACGTGTAGAAGAAGAAAGAAGGAAAGATCTAATCGAATTCTAGTGGTTGAGGTCGATTAGATGTGTGAATTGATTATTAGAAAGATGTTTCACTATTTTCCACCCACCAAATCCCACCTAGATTTGAATTTGAATGGTCCAAAATTTAGTTGATGTCAGCAGCTTTCAAATGAGATTGGGCACAAGAGAATCTTAGCACTGCAAATAGAAGTTATGGCTATCGAAGTCTACAGTCATTATGACACACAATGATACGTGGTGCATGTTGATTAACTAAAGGAGTCAGCTAACTGTTCATTTTTTTTGTCTTTTCTTCCATGTGTCATGCACCGGTTGGTTGTCTAGATTTGGTGCCCTTTTGGCATGCTTTCATAGGTTGCATGTATCACACCCAATTCTGATAGATGAAGTGGTGATGTGACTAAGAGAAGAAATCAAGGCACAAAAGTAAGACACGTGGAGGGAAGAGGCGCGAGACTACTAAAATCGAGCATGTGAAGGGTGTAGAAGAAGGGCGTGTAAGAGTATGTACATGGAAGCAAGGTGCATAGTTGCAGAAGTAGACAAGTATGCAAGTGGGGTGCAAGCATTCATCTAAGGAAGGTGCGACAATAAGGAATAAAATCATATGCAAGGCACGCAAGGAAAAGAGGGAGTGCATGGTGTGCAAGCGTGAAGGCATGCAAGGGACTTAGCCAATTTAGAAGGAAAGTCTGTAGAGGTGCGTGCAAGGAATGCGCAACAAGATAGGAAATAAAATAGGTGCGCAGAGGGAAGGTGCAAAGGGGAAATGTCAGGAGATAGCATAATGAAGGGAAAAGGGGGACGAAGCAAGAAGGAAGCAAGGTTCATGGGGTGTGTGGAAGAAGCGCAGCCAAGAAAATTATGCCAAGAGAGCAAGCTTGAGTGTGCGTAATCTGAAATGTGAAACATCAGAGTCAAAATGAAATATAAGTTGTCCAAATAACTTAGGGAGTTATTTGGATAACAATTTTGGTGAATTTCAAGGGCCATCTACCTATTAGATGAAGGGACCAGTAGCATTAGAAGTCTATTGGGCATGGATTCAAACACTAAACTTGAAGATCTGATCTGTAACTTGAAGAACATCCCTAAAGTCACTTATAACATTGTCTAAACTCTGAACTGAATTGTTTCTCTCATATGAAGATTTTCAATTGGATTGATGAGAGTGAAAGTTATGCACTGATTGTTGGAACTTCCTCTTCCAAAATTGAACTATCATCCTAAGAAACAATAAAAAAGGGGTGTGTGGGTGCAACAGGAAAGGAAAGGCACCAAAGGGAGTACACGAAATAGAAGCACAACACTATGTACAAAGATGAAAATCATACATGTCCCAAAGGGAACATGCAGAGTGTGCATGAGCACTTGTGTTACTAAAAGAAAACCTAAACTAGCCTACTCTAACCAGAGGCAAAGGAGCTCAAGTAAAACCTACAACATGCAGGGAGAAGTAGCTTCCCTTCCTCACAAATTGTGACCATGTAACTAATTTGGCGTTGAACATGGTCAAAAATGAGAGTGAAAAACCACCTTATAGATGGTGTTTCACCCTCCTCAAAGTATCAACAAACAGAATATATACCTCCTAAATTTTTGTGCTTAGATTTGGGAGGCACTACTGCTGACCTTTAGCATGCTAAAGCTCTACCTTATGCTTTGAAGTGAGCATGACCGACGGGAACTCTGTCTTTGGCTCTATTTTAGCTAGATATCTAATTGGGCACGGTCTGATCCTTGTGATTTTCCCATTACTTTGAAGCTCATTCCCACAAATGATATTTTCACACAGACTCTCCTTCTGAATGGGAGTGCTTGCAAGCTAGGTTGCGAAAAGTTGGGGTGTGCATGGTTTTACCTATATAAGCAAATCGAGTCTCCTCTATGAGTGCACCCTTTGATACTAACTAATTTTCTTCTAGAGCGAGGCACTCGTATGATTTCCTCTTCCAATTCAGATTCACATGAGTCATACCATTCTTCGACTCTTCTACGGTCATCGAATATGTTGGGAAATGCACGTTGATAGGGGATGCTCATTTATGTTATAGTTAGTTAGAGGTAATGGAAGAAGAAGGTGGAAGGATGGGTGTGGAAGGCATGGAAGGTGTGCGTGCAAGAGGAGTAGAAGTGCACACAAGTGGGGTGATGGTAGAGAAATGAAGGTGAGAGGATAAAGGAGGGGGATTATCAATGGGGTTGCATGCAAGAAGCTAAGAACATGTACAACGAACTGAGATGATGTAAGTTGATGGGGAGGAGTGGAAGGGCTGTAAGATGGTAGTGCATGGTTTCCCCATTAACAAGGTTTTCGTGCACTAAATTTTTGATCCTCCATTTCTTCCGCCCACTTTGTAATCTAGGGTAGCATCTCAGTGATAAAGTGTAGCTTCATTGGGCACTAAACCATCCCTCACAGTACAGGGCCAACCCATGGACAAGGGACCTTGTAGCAAACTTTAGCTACCTTTATGGAGCACTTGACTCTAAGATGCATCATGTCCATCTCCATCTTTTGCACTTGCCTCTCAAAATCAACTTCAGCCATGGAGTTTCTGCCATCATCTACATAAACCTATTCTTCATACATCTTATGGTTAGAAAAATAACCATACATATTAGTGGGAGGTGGGTTATATGCATATTCAAGATGACGGGGATTATAAAACTGATTTGGAGGAGGATTTTGAAACTGTGGTGATGGAGAAAAATAGTTTTGTTGCTACAAATGAGGATTCCAAGAAGGGAAAGAAGTCATGATTGCACAACTTCAAAAGAGGAAGGTGGAACGATGGTAAAAGGAGAAATGGATGAAAGGAGGAGATATTGGTCTGTAAATGAAATAATGGGTGTGTTTGGATCTGTGGAGTCGTCAGATGTATTCAAAAATGCCTCCAAAGATTGGATCTCAGCAAAACACATCAAACTTACTAAGATGAAGATGTAAATCTCTTCACTCTTATCCCATCGGGCGTGCGAAACTATTGTTCATGTAAGTGTGCACCTACGTCTCGAATCTAGAAGAGTCAAGTTGTTTGAGACCAAATTGGAACTATCCCCAAGTTATGGGACCTTGTGTGCTTGGGAAAAATCTCCAAAGAAGTTCGGTTCCTCTACCTATCTCTAACGCTACTGCTACTCCTAATGCTAAAATCAAATCCTAGACTAAACATGCCAAAGGAATAGGGATAGAAGCATGTGTAGAAATGGGAAATCCTAAGCTAAGGAAGATGATAGCGCCGAGAGAAGGGGTCAATCACTCCCACAAGCGAAAAAGGAAACGAGGCGGGCGTAGGAGAAGAGGGTGTATGGCACATGCCACGAGATCAACATGTAGGATCGTCCTTCCAGCACGCACAACACATGAACATGGGGAATGTAAGTGGGAATATGCACAACATGCCAGAAAATGAAAATAGAGAGGTGAAATGCAATGAAAATGAGAAAGGGAAGACAAGAGTTCCATAAAACATGATTTTATTACTTAAGGGATGCACATTCATTTACATTCATGGTAGGAGGTGAGAATACATTACAGAGACCATGCCAAGGTATGAAACCCATGGGAATTCAGCCACCATTTTGGCATGGTGTCGTTACAACAGAGAGGGATCCTTTTTACAAATCAGAACTTTGTTATTTATAGAAGAAGGAGAGAAAATAAGGGATAAAGGAGGGAAACTCAGATTTAAATATTCAACCACCAACAACAAATGATAAATTCCTACAGAATCACCTGCACAGTTGTCAAATGCACTTCCCCATGTCTGTTTGGCATGTAGAAGAAGAAAGAAGGCAAGATCTTAGTGAGATCGGTGGTTGAGGTTGATTTGATGTGTGCATATACGATTAGAAATACGTTACCATTTTTTCACACTGCCAAATCCCACCTAGATTTGAATTTTAATAGTCCAACATGTAGTTGATATCAGTAGCTTTCAAATGATACCAGAACACAGGAATCTAAGCACTGCAGCAAAAGTTATGGTTGTCAGAAGTCTACAAGTCGCTTTGACACACAATGATATGTGGCACGTGTTAATTGAATGAAGGATTCGGTCAAATGTTCATTTTTTTTTCTTTTCTACCACGTTTCATGCACCGATTAGTTGTCTAGATTTGACACCCTCTTGGCACGCTTTGATAGGTTGCATGTAGCACACTCAAGTCCTGAGGATGATGTGGCATAGTGACTAACGTAGAATAAAGCAAGGTGTAAAAGGAAGAGGCATGGAGGGGAAGAGGAGCGAGAGTGCTAAAAGTTAGCGCATAAAGGTGTAGAAGAAGGGCTTGTAAGAGTACGCATGTAGAAGTAAGGTGCATAGTTGTAGAAGTAGAAAAATATGCAAACGGGGTGTGAGCATTCATCTAAGGAAGGCGCGGTAGCAAGGAATAAAGTCATATTCAAGGCACACAAGGAAAATAGGGAGTACATAGTGCACAAGTACGAAGGCATGCAAGGGACTTAGTTGATTTAGAATGAAAGTCGTAGAGGTACGCATAAGGAGTGCGTGACGGGATAGGAAAGAAAGCGGGTGCGCGAGAGGAAGGTGCAAAGGGAAATGTCGGGAGATAGAAAAATGAAGGGGAAAAGGGGAACAGAAGAAAAAAATAAGCAAGGCATGTAGGGCACACGGAATAAGCTGAAGCCAAGAAAATTATGCCAAAGGAGAAAGCTTAAGTGCATGTAACTTTGAAATGTGAAACATCGGAGTCAAAATGAAATATAAGTTGTCCAAATAACTTGGGGAGTTATTTGGATAACGATTTTGAGCACTTTCATTTAAGATTTTTGAAGATGTTGGTATCTATCAATCATGATAGTTATATCTAGAAGTTAGGGGAGTTGGGTGGATATATTTAAGTTTCATCATGTCATGTTAGTGATGCTAAAAAAATTAAGTATGGTTTTGCATGAGATCACATTTGGAATCCTCCATAAGATGTCTAGGTCTAAGGGGGTTGTGCAAAACTCCATGAACATGTATGTTTTGAGTCCCATAAGCAAGATTAGTAGTGTTAAGAAGTAAGGGGGAGATGAGTAGTTGATTTTTGAGCTCCATAAGTAGGTAAGTTAGTACACATGTCATGAAACATGAAGAGATTGGTGACAAAGCTAGTTGTGTTGTTTTGGACCTTGAAATGTAATAAAAGGAGTGTTACTTATTTCTATGCATTAGTAGTAGTTAAAGTTGGTACATTAGTATCAAGCATAAGGTGAGGTGATTTTGTCAATATTTTGGTATCTTATGGCCTTTAGTTCTCTTGATAAGGGTATGCATCTACTTAGGGGGAGCCATGTTGTTTTTATGCTATAAAGAGTTAAAACATAAGATGAAGAGGTCAAATGAACTTTATCTTATTTGGTTGATGTTTCCAACCAAATGGTGAGATCTAGTGTTATGTCGGGAGAAGAATACTAAGTTGTTTTAGGGTATTTTTCTTTTTCATTAATGTCAAAAGGGAGAGAACGAGTTGATGGCCTAAGATAATGAGATTTCTATATTTTCCATCAATGGGTTTTCCATGAATAACAAAGGGAGATATTATTGGCAAGGTGTGTTGTCATTGATGTCAATAGGTGGCATTAATTTTAGAAGGAGTATGATGTCATGTGAAGGTTGATTCGTAGTACTATTAATGTCATATGTTGAGGTGATGTCAAGTTGATATGCTTGGTGAGGTGCCTTGAGTAGGTGTGATGGATTGTAGTCACTTATAGAGGTATTGTAGTGTTTTGGTATTATCATGAAGTGTGTTGAAGGACTTTGTAGGTGGGAAAGAGTGATGAATTCATGATGTGGTTATCATTGATGGTGAAAGCATGGTCAATATGTTTGGTTAGGAGGCCTCATCAGCAGGATGAGGCATGTGATGATGGTTCACAATTATGTATGAGTTGGATAAGCATGGGGAGTATGTGGATGAGGTATAGAGACACTCATGTGTGTCTTAGAGTGCAAGTATAGGGATGATACTACTTCTAGGTATGTACCTAAACCTATTCTTATGCCCTAGGTGACCTAATGATGTGTGTAGGTTATATCTCAACTTATAAATGTAAGGGTAAGCATTAGAAAAGGTGTATCAGGTTGTTTTTGAGGTGTGGTCCAAGTTTCAAGTCCTGGTATGCAAGTTTGAGCAAGATATTTTTCCTCTACCGAGCTCAAGGAAGTGACAAAAAGATATCGAAATGAAGTTTATTGTGCTCATTGGAACATGTAAACTCTACATGGTGGTCCAATCTCTTCATGGTAGTTTTGGAAGGATCCTAAGATGAAATTCTAGGCATTAGTTTAGATATTAAGGGGCATATATTTATGAACAATCATTAAGAAGGTAAGGTGGTCTAAAACCCTCCTTAAACCCTAGTTAAAAGTGATGGAGAATAACTTCCTCAATCATGCCCATAATGGATTGTTTGACCTAGTATGATTATTGGAGGTTGTAGAGGACTCCTCCAAATTTCTCCAAGTGGTATTTAGGTTTCATGACAGTGTGTGGACCCCACAACAAATTAAAATTTTCTCAATAAGTTGGTATATATCTCAGGTATGGCATTAGACCAAATGAAGAAATGGATGTTTTAATAATTATGGTAAGTAATTTTACATGTTTGGAGTGGTTTCAGAACAAATTTTTATACCATAGGAGGTCTAGGGAAGCCTATCTTGCATGACTGGTTTTGGGGGCTTTTGGCCAGTTTTGGTGGTCCTGGTTGCAGAGGTGTTTTGATGGTGTTTCATTCTAAGTGATGGTGTCTTATGCATTTGGTGATGACCCTGAGGTCATCAAATTTATATAAATGTGTCATAATTTTATGCTTTAGGTGATTTGATGTTGGTTTGGCTTCAATCTTTGAGGATTGGTTTTGTAGGTCATAGACCTACATAGAGAGTTGCTCCCATCGGTGGCTTCATAGCATGTTTTGATAATGCATAGATGCACAAGCTTATATAATTTATGGAGTGGACTTAGATAACATGTCTAATTTTTTTAAGTTTTTGAATGCCATGTGGGCCCAATAAGACTTGGTTTTGGTGAGAGGGTCGTTTGGGTGCATGAATCCTAGTTAGGTCCTAATGAAGGATTTGAGTGTGAACATGGTATTTCCTAACTAAGTGGTATTTTTTATGATTTTTTAAGTTGTTTTTATGATATTTTCCCTATGATGACATACCTATGTTTTTATGATCATGATTTATGTATATAAGCATGTTTTAGTGGCTTATTTTGTAGTTGGGTGAGTATGGAAAAGTGTGAGTAAGAGGGAAGTTTGAAGAGGTGAATAGGATCAGTGTGACCATCAAGAGAAGGAAAATATTATTTCATGAAGTGATAATAGGTGGAAATCATATGGATAGATAGGTCATATGACCTAATCATCTTGGTGAAAAATCTTGTTGTGTGAAGAAGCCTATAAGGAATATTTGAGGAAGTCGGTGAAAGGAGAGCTTAATTGGTGTCATCATCAGTTGTTGGTGTAACATTTCAAATGTGACAAAAAAATTTAGGTGGTTGAGTTGGTGTGACATCATCTAAGGGGTTTGTGCCTCTGTGTAGGGTTGGTGCTCTACTAAATCTAGGGGTTAATGTTCCTTGTGGGGTTGTTTTCTCGATAAACCAATCATTTGGTGCTCATTTTTGGTTAGGGCTCAACTAAATTTGAATCATTTCTATAATAAATATTTTTTTCAATGGGTTTTCTTCCTATAAGGTTTTACCACTTAAATATGGTGTTCATGTGTTCATGTGTTCTTATGTCTCATTTTCATGTATGGATGTTGTAATGTTTTGATGATTCATGTTAAGTTGGTTTGTATGATTAAGTTGAATGGAATGATTGATGAATGCTAAGTGATAAGTGAAAGAAATTTTTAATGGCCCACTGATTCACCCCCCTCTCTTAGTGGTTGTGATTCCAACAAAAAGGGCATAAAATCTATTTCATCCTAGGGATTTATTCCCTTCCATTACTTTGATCTCTTCTAAACTAAAAGAATCCATTAGTTATGCATTTTTATTTTTTAGAAACTAGTATTGGAATATTTTGAATGAATCCTTCCATTTCCTCATCCAAATATGCATTTGGTGTTTGAGTATATTCTCAATTAATTTTACTACTTCATTTCTAATCTTAGCACTAATGTCCATAATCATTTCATCTACTTTGGAGATCCTATTAATTTTCCTCCTCAAAATTATCAAAGAGTGGAAGAATTTTGTATTTTTATCCCCTATCTACAACCATATCTCTTTGGATTCATGTATTCATTATAATTCCTCATAGATCTCTTTTAGGGCCAAAAACAAAGGTTTTTTTGTTTTAAGAAGGCAAGCTAACATCCCCTCATTATAAATAGATCTATTAATATCATTTTGGTCTCCTCCATTTTCCTTTTTATGAATGAATAAGTTATTGAAGGAAGTTTTATTTCATTATTTCACTATACCCTTTCAAGAATTTCAATTTTGAAATTAAACAGATTGTTTTTTTAGCCTTTAGTTTTAGGAATTTTTCCCTCCATTATTTCACCAAAGTTGGATATTTCAATCGCTAAGCCTCGTTTTCTCAAATTTGAAAGGATTGTTTTGGGAGAATTTTCTTTTCCAATATCTAATTTTATTTGAAATGATTCTTTTTGGATCATGACATTAGGAGAATCTCGTGTTTGATTAGACAAAAATCAAGTATCTATTATTTAGAAATCAGATTTCCTTCAAGCCTCTCAACAATGTTGTTATGGCCCTTACTTCTATTTGTCCATATAAACCTTCCTTATTTAGGGGAATATCTAAGAAGTTCCAATCATTAAGAAATGAGATAGAATATCTTTTAAATGGAGTTTCCTAGCATAACCTCTTTTCTTATCAAATTTAGAGAGATTAGTATTAAAATATCCCCTTGTGATGATGTTGTCATAGGGATTTGGACAGAAAAATATTCTAATTTCCTCCAAGGTTAATTTTTTCTGCTTTAAGTGGTTAGGACTATAGGTTTTTATTGTTTGAGATTAAATATCTTCATTCTATACCTGAAGGTCGTAGAAAATCCAATTTTCCCAAGCTTACAATTCTACATATGCATGCTCTTAAGCTCCATAATATCCCCAACCCCTTATAGGATCCTTCTACATCAGCCCCATTACTTTCATATGTAGATCGTTATAATAGTACTAGAAGTAATGAAAATGATCACACATAAAATTCTATTCAAAAAATAGACATGTTTTACATAAAATGTTATCCTAGATTGATATTATCTCCTTGAGTGTGCTATAAAATCTCAAAACTATTCTATATGTGGCTCTCTATTTTCTATAATCAGATCTTGAGTTGCTATAAGAAGATCCCAAGTATGCTACAAGTATCTCCCAAATATGTTATTAAAGGATCCAGTATGCTACAATTGGTTCTTGAGTATGTTGTGTAGATACAAAATCTATGCACTTGGGTACATTTCTATGTCTAGAGCATACTACTATATGCATGATTCCTAAGCAAGAAAACTAGTAATTGAAAATGTCTTTTGGGCCTTTTTCTTTGTTTTTTATACTTTTATTGACCTTGCACACCCTACAGCCCTATCGGTATTTGACTGATTTATCTTTTATGGCCTTGGAAACTAGTGCCCAGTTAGGACACTAGCGCCCAAGCGCTCCTATCCCTCATGGGCACTCATGGCCCTTTCTCCCCTTTTCTCACTCTTTTGGGTCTCTTTTACTTCTTGGGAATATTTTATACTTTTGGGTTGGCCTTCCAGTTTTCAATTACAAAATTCAAATAAGGGAATCATATATATACATAGTTATAGCTCTCAAATAAGGGTCCAAACACTAGCATTATCTATTATCACCTAAGCTTGCATTCAAAGGAAAAAGAGCATCACAAAGCATCCATCTAGCACATTCACTCAAGGAAAAAGGCTGCATTCTTCTGCATACAAAGCATAGGAGTGGAAGTTCATTCTATTCCATCTCACACATTTTATACATTTTATATATTCTAGATCTAGCTCGCTATCATTGTGTAACTTATAAAAGGGCATCCTAGGGAATCATTACACACACTTTCACACATAACTACATGGATTCTAAAATGTAGTGCAATGCTCGATAATAAGTTCAATCTTCAAGTGGTTTTGGGGCTATTCCGACTCCACATTCTACATATTTGTTCTTATATTTTATGTGGTTTGTGGGCATGTACAGCTAGGTATCTTTCTTTGCATCTTACAAGAAAAAATGATGACATTGAAGCAAGATCAGAGTGACAAACAGAGACTAACGAGAGATCAAAACCTAAGCATCGGGTGGACACTATTTCCCAGATCCAATAACTAGCACTTGGGCACTCCTGTCCTTCCATGGGCACTTATGTCCTGCACAACTTTGAGTTCTAGAACCTCCAAAGTGAGGCCTAACAAAAATCTTCCCATTTTGTTTCGAAAGGTGGTTCCTCGTCTATAACACTTCTAGATCACTTGGAAACCAACTAATTCATCTATCTCTCTCATTTTCTTAGGGTTTCATATCATTGTTTGCTTGTTACTTGTCCATTTACTTTATTTTTTTAATTATATATCATACTCTACAAAGCAATTACTCTGAAATATAGATTTAATTCAATTTATATTAAATTATTTGGTGAACTCGATTGCTCAAACCCTTCCTTCTGAACATGCATCAGATTTTATCTCCTTCTAATAAATTTATGGACCAATCTTCCTATCCATCTTATGCACCAACCTTATGCAATTTTTTACCCAACATCCTCCTTATTTCACTACTCCACGCTTGATCCAACCATCAATGTGGTCACCACTCACCGCAACCGGCTACCTACAACTCCACCTATCTCTATACCATTGCATATTACCTCTATAGTTCCTACCACCACTTCAAAAGGATATGACATCAATGAGAAACTCAAGAATACACCAGCCAAAATATATCTTTATGATCTTTCAAACAATGCACTAGATTTTTCGTCATACCTTAGAGCATGCACTACACTCCATACATATTGAAAGTGATAATTCCCTTGTCACATTTACACATCTTATTCAATCTCTCAAAACCTTCTTCATTCCATATCCTTCGAGAGATGAGGATATCCCGCATGTTTCCGCTAGTGATCTTCCTACACCATTTCTTATTACCACTACTATCGGTTCCATTTATATCAAGCATGTACTTATTGAAAATGGTTCCACTATAAATTTATGTTCTATCTCACTACTCACATAATTGCAAATTTATGATAGTTTAATCACTAAATCCTCTACTCTTATTCACGGTTATGATTCCACTACTCACACATGCATCGACACCATCACCTTACCTTTACAAGTTAGACCTGAAACCCTTCCCACTATGTTTTATGTCATTAACATATCATTTCATTTCATTTGCTTGCTTGGTAGACCATGGATCTATACCATGCATGTCATTCCTTCCACCGTTCATCGATGTGTTAAATTTTTACATGATGGATATGAGCATACCATTTTTGTGACCCTGACCCATTCAAGTTTTGTCACATAGATCTAGTCACTGTCATGCCCATACCTCCGTTGCATCCTAGTCCATACCATAACATCAATACATATGATGTCAGTTAATCTAGTGCTCTCACTAATTCGCTTCCTCCACATGCCTCCCTTCCATCCCTACACATAACACCAACCTTATATCACCCACCTCATCTCCCTCTAGCACTACTACTACCCCACCTATCACTACTCCTCCCAACCTTACATCTAGCTCCACTCCTAATATCCTTTATAATGTAATCTAATAATATAATGTCGATCTTGATGATTCTAAAAATAAATGATGACGAGGTTGATGTCGTAGAACTCACTAATGATAAATTGTGCAATCTCAAATTTACTCCTCTTGAAATAGATGAATCCTATTTCCAAGATTCTTTTGTTGCTACTATCCCAAGTGAATATCATATAAAACATTCTACTCCTTCTACTACGGTTATTATCCCTTTTCAAGATTTTATACATGCATTGGATCTAATGCCTTCTCCTCTGGTCACATTCACCCCATAGCTCAATCCATTTACATGTACCTTATTCATTTGAACCCACTTTCCTTGACATTATTTGTACACATGAATTTTTATCCCACTTAGGAATTGTTGGTTGCTCAAACGTGCACCTACATCTTAGATCTCGAAGGGTCGAGGTGTTTGAGACCACAATGGAACCATCCCCAAGTTTTGGGACCTTGCGCGCTTGGGATAGATCTTTGGAGAAGGCTGGTTCCTCTACCTACCTCTAACACTACTACTACTCCTAATGCTGAAAGAAAATCCTAGAATAAACATGCCAAGGGACCAGGGATAGAAGGATGTGTAGAAAGGGGAAATCCTAAGCTAAGGAAGGTGATAGCACTAGAAGGAAAGGGTCAATCTCTCTCCACGAGTGGTGAAGGAAATAGAGAGGGTGCGGGAGAAGAGGGAAGACAACGTGCACCATAGATCAACACATAGGATCAGCCTCCCAAAGTGCACGCAATACATGAACGGGGAATGCAAGTAGAGGAATATGCACAACATGCCAGAAAATGTAAACAGAGAGGCGAGATGCAATGAAAATGAGAAAGGGAAGACAAGAGTTCTACAAAACATGATTTTATTAAGGGATGCACAGTCATTTACATTCACGACAGGAGGTGAGAATAAATTACAGAGACCACACCAAGGTCTGAGACCCATGGGAAGTTAGCCACCATTTTGGCATGGTGTCGTTACAACAAGGAGGGATATTTTTACAAAGTAGAACTCTACTTATAGAAGAAGAAGGAGAGAAGAGAAGGAGAAAGGGAGGGAAAATCATATTCAAATCTTCAACCACCAATAACCAGTAATAAATTCCTATAAATCCACTGCAAGGTTGTTAGATGCACTTCCCCATGTCTGTTTGGCATGTGGAAGAAGGAAGAAGGCAAGATCTGATGAAATATGGTGGTTGAGGTTGATTAGATGTATGCATTGATGAACTAAGAGACGTTTCCATTTTTTTCTTGAAAAATCCCACCTATAATTGCATTTTGAATTTTGGCATTGTAGTTGATGTCACAGCTCTCGACAAGCCGAGGCACGTGCCAATCTGAGCTCTGTAGCAAAATATACAACTATCGAGAAGATTTGAGTCATTGGCATACGCAAGACACGTGGTACACATAGGTTGGATGAAGTGATGGCTAAATGTTCATTTGTCTTTTCTTTCCTAACATGTGTCATACACTGGTTGGTTATCACACTGAGAAGGGCACAAAGGAGGGCGCAAGGTGTGGGAATGAGAAGCAACCTCACAAAAGGGAACATAGTGGAGGCGTAGAGGGGTGTGTGTGATGTGCATGGGGAGATGAGTCAAACTAATGAGTAGAGAACGTATGGTTAAGGTGCAACTATTACAAATTAATGGGCGCAGGGCGCGAGGGACCAAGGACTTAGCTAATAGAAGTAAGTGTGAGGTGCGTGGGAAGGGAATAAATAGAAGGAGATAGAAGAATGCAAAGGGTGCAGGAAGGCACGCGAGAGGAACTGAAATTATACCAAGGTTTTAAAAGAATAATCTTGAGTGCGTGTAACTGGAATGTAAAACACAAGAGTCGGAGAAAATATAATTTATCCAGATAACTAGGAGAGTTATTTGGATAATAGTTCTAGCAACTTTTTGGGGCCATTCACCTTTAGATGAAGATACCAGTAGCCTTATAAGTCCATTGGGCATGAAGTCAAGTGATTAATCTTGAAGATCTAATTTGTAACTTTGAAGAACATTCCTGAAGTCACTTGAAGCTCTATCTGAACTCTGAACTAAACTGTTGCTCTCATATGAAGATATTCTGAATTGGATTGATGAGAGTGAAAGTTATGCACTGACCGTTGGAACTGCCTCTACCAAAAATTGAACTATCGTCCCAAGAAGCAACAAAAGGGGTGCACAGGTGAAATAGAAAGGAAAGGCGTCAGAGGGAGCATACCAAAATAGAAGCACAACACTATGTACAAAAGTTGAAAATCATACATGTCCCAAATGGAACATGTAGAGTGTGCATAGGCACTTGTGTTACTGAAAGCAAACCTAAACTAACCAGAGGTAAGGGGCACTCAAGTAAAACTTGCAATAAGTAGGGAGAAGTAGCTTCCCTTCCTCACAAATTATGACCATGTAGTTGATTTGGCGTTGAACATGGTCAGAAATGAGAGTGAAAAACCACCTTACTGAGATGGTGTTTCGCCCTCCTCAAAGTATCAACAAACAAAATATACACCTCCTGGAGTTGTTCTGTATTTGGATCTGGGAGGCATTGATACTGACCTTTAGCATGTGAAGCTCTACCTCATGCTCTGAAATGAGCATGACCAGTGGCAACTCTGTTTTTGGCTCTAGGCTAGCCAGATATCTGATTGGGCATGGTCTGATCCTTGTAGTTTACCCATTACTTTGAAGCTCAATCCCACAGATGGGATTTTCTTGTAGAATTTCCTCCTGAAGGGGAGCGCTTGCAGGCTGGGGTGCGTAAATCTAGGGCGTGCATGTTTTTTCCTCTACAAGAAACTCAGTCTCCTCCAAAATTGTGCCCTCTGGAGCTAACTAATTTTTGTATGCGGAATAAGCGCTGTATGATTTCCTCTTCCCAGTCGAAGTCACATGAGTCACGCCATTCTTCAACTATTTTGCAGTCATCAAACATGATGACATTAGGCTGGGAAAGGCGCGTTGGTAGGGGTTGTTCATTTATGGTACAGCTAGGCAGAGGGGACTTGGAATGAGGTGGGAGGATGGGCATAGAGGGGATGAAGGGCACACACACTGAAGGAACAGAGGTGCGCATAGGAAGGGGAATGGAAGAGAAATGAAGGAGAGATGAAAGTGAGGAGGGAGAAGGGATGGAATTCTCAGTGGGGCAATGCGCAAGAAGCTAGGAACATGCACAGTGGGCTAAGATGATGTAAGTTGGTGCGAAGGAGTGGGAGGGTTGTAGGATGGTAGTGCAAGGTTTCCCCATTGACAGGGCTACCACGCACTAGATTTTTGAGCCTCCATTTCTTCTACCGACTCTGTAATCTGGGGTAGCATCTCGGTGATGAAGTACGGCTTAAGTCAGTGCTAAACCATCTTGGTATAGGGCTGACCCATGGACAAGGGACCTTGTAGCCAACTTTAGCTACCTTTATGGAGCACTTGACTCTAAACTGCATCATGTCCATCTCCATTTTTTTCACTTGCCTCTCAAAATTAACTTCAGCCAAGGAGTTTCCACCATCATCTACATAAACCTGTTCTTCATAAACATTTGGGTTAGAAAAAAGTGGGTTGTATGCATTTTCAAGATAATGGGGCTTATAAAACTGATTTGGAGGAGGATTTTGAAATTGTGGGGATGGAGGGAAAAGCTTGATTCACTGCTGTGCAAATGAGAATTCCATGGCATGGGAAAGAATTCATGATTGCATAACTTCAAAAGATTCAAAAGAGGAATGTGGAATGATGGAAAAAAGGAGAGATGAATGGAGGAATGAGGGGAGACTGGTCTACACATGACATAATGGGTGCGTTGAATCATTGTAGTTGCCAGATGTGTTGAAAAATTCCTCCAAAGGCTAGATCTCAGCAATAACACATCAAACTTGTTGAGGTGAAGATGTAAATATCTTCACTCTGGTCCCACCAGGCATCCCATAAACTATTGGTTACTCAAACATGCACCCGCATCTTGGATCTCGAAAGGGCTGAGGTGTTTGAGACCATAATGGAACCATCCCCAAGTTGTGAGACCTTGTGCGCTTGGTATGGATCTTTGGAGGAGATTGGTTCCCCTACCTACCTCTAACGCTACTGCTACTCCTACTCCTAATGATGAAAGCAAATCCTAGACTAAACATGCCAAGGGACTGGGATAGAAGGATGTGCAGAAAGGGGAAATCCTAAGATAAGGAAGGTGATAGCACCAGAAGGAAAGGGTTGATCTCTCTCCACGAGTAGTGAAGGAAACAGAGAGGGCACGGGAGAAGAGGGTGGATGGCGTGCACCACATATCAACACACATGCTCAGCCTCCCAAGACGCACAACACATGAACGTGGGGAATGCAAGTAGAGAAATATTCATAGCATGCCAAAAATGCAAACAGAGAGGCGAGATGTAATGAAAACAAGAAAGGGAAGACAAGAGTTCTACAAAACATGATTTTATTTCTTAAGGGATGCACAGTCATTTACATTCATGACAGGAGGTGAGAATACATTGCAGAGACCACACCAAGGTCTGAGACCCATGGGAAGTCAACCACCATTTTGGCATGGTGTCGTTATAACAAGGAGGGATATTTTTACAAAGCAGAACTTTGTTATTTATAGAAGAAGAAGAAGAGAAGAGAAGGAGAAAGGGAGGGAACTCAGATTTAGCTTTTCAACCACCAATAACCAGTGATAAATGCCTGCAAATCTTCCTACAAGGCTGTCATATGCACTTCCCCATGTCTTTTTGGCATGTGGAAGAAGGAAGAAGGCAAGATCTAATGAAATATGGTGGTTGAGGTTGATTGGATGTATGCATTGATGAGCTGAGAGACGTTTCCTATTTTTTTCCTAACAAATCCCACCTATATTTGAATTTTGAATTTCTATCATTGTAGCTGATGTCAGCGGCTCTCTAATAAGTCTAGGCATGTTTCAATCTGAGCTCTGTAGCAAAATATACGGTTTCGAGAGAAGATGTCATAGTTTTCGGAACATGCAAGACATGTGGCACGCATGGGTTGGATGAAGTGATGGCCAACTGTTCATTTGTTTTATCTGTTTTGCCATGTGTCATACCTGGTTGGTTGTCAGATTTGGCGCCCTGTTGGCACGTTCGATAGGTTGCATGTAGCACACTCATTCTCGATCGAAGATGAATTAGCATAGAAGAGCTTAAAGGAGGGCACAAGGTGCAAGAGTGAAAAGCAAGCACGCGAAAGGGAACAAAGAAGAGGTGTAGAGGGGTGTGCACGATGCATGCGGGGAGATGAGGTAAAGCTGGTGAGCAGAGAATGTATGGTTAAGGCATAGCTATTAAAAAGTAATGGGTGGCGCGCGAGGGGCCAAGGACTTAGTTGATAGAAGTAAGTGTGAGGCATGCGGGAAGGGAAGAAATGGAAGGAGATAGAAGAATGCAAAGGGTGCAGGAAGGTGCGCAAGGGCATGCAAAGGAATTGTAATTGTGCCAAGGTGTCAAAAGAACAATCTTGAGTGCGCGCAACCTAGAATGTAAAACACAAGAGTCAGAATGAAAATATAAGTTATCCAGATAACTAGGAGAGTTATTTGGATAACATGATTCATATTTGATGATCTCCTCCTTCCATCTCACTCTCCCCACATGTACCATGTATATGTACTCATTATTGTTGTTTATGGCCTTTATGTCTTCCATTTGTTAATATGTATTACACGTAAACCTCGTTCCTCTTCACTCCCCCTCAAACAATCTTAGCTTGACTATATTGGTGGCACTCTTGACCCCAATCATATTGATATCACATTCCCTATGCCCTTCTGTCATATCTCTATATGCAATGAATCATTCCATGGCTATACATAAAAACTCACTCATTGGTATGCACATGATTGTCCAAAACCTCCTTTTACTGATGAAGAATATGTTATGGGCATGTATAATTTATGCCACACTAGATCTCTCTATGATCAACCTCATACTATCAACTACTACGTCTCTAATCCAAGTCCTATCGGTTACGACCACGACACCGATGGTCTCCTCGAATAATTTACTTGATTATTTACACCTCACACACTTGGGCGCATCACACCCCCCTTCTATCATCATCATTTGTCTCTAGTGTCTACTACTACACTTCATGCTTCACACTTTATGTCTAATATTTCTCAAAGCACTCCTACACACACATTATACTATCATGACCCAATGATGCACTTTATTGCTATAGTTCACACTTGACTATTGAGGGAACACTTCATTAATGAACCTCACATCATACATATTTGAGGGAACTCTTGTTCTATGGTTCATTTTTGATTGTTGAGGGGGAATTTCTAAATGAACCTCATCTCATACACATCCACTGGGAGGAAACGCTTCTCCTATCATCATCACACCTTGCCTATCACACTCATGTAGCATTTTCATATCTTGCTTGCATTTACTCTTGTTCTCTTATACTACTTACATGTTGTACTTTGCTTACTATGCTAGCCGGATTCTTAGTATGTCATTATCTTTTTCTATATACACATTCCCGTTCACTTGGTATCTTGAGGTGAATACAATACCTATCACAAATTCATACACAATACAAGATGCTCAACACAACTCTTTACTAGTCCCATCGAGGCTCCTGGGGGCATCTACTTTTTCTCCTATCATCCTCTACATATCATAGGTTCTATTGTTACATCATTTACTTTACTATCACTTACTTTTCACTGCTATATATTTCCTTCTAACATGCTAACAGGTGCTTCTGTGTATACTTTACCTTGAAGAATCAATACAACCATGGTTATTTGTCACTCTGTTTGTTCTTGTTTGCTACTATTTGCGGGCTATGCTTTATGTCTTGATTGATCATTACATGCTTTTGGCCGTTTCAGCCCTAATTGTCTTGTGACATTGTGAGTGATGTCCCATGTTTGAAACCCACTTTTTGCGGTCCATCTTATCTTCACACTTGCTTGTTACATTTTCTTCTCTTACATGCTAGATATTTTTACTACTAACACTTGTTACTAGCCTACATTGTCTGCATGTGCCTTGTTTTCTACCATACACATCCCCTACCCCATGTAGTTATCTCCACTCATAAATGCGTATCAGTTTTGGTCCTCTCCTTCGGGCCGCATTCCCCTACGGTCATCGCATGCACCCCAAACAAGGAGGCATCTAATGGGTGAATAAATCACCCCTATAGTGGCTCGAGCTTGATACATCACGGCACGAGTTCATAATTAGCACAGAACATAGTTCTTAAATTATCTCATAATCATATTTGGGTGAAAAATATAGAGCGAACACTAGCATCCAAACCTAGACAATAGCAGTGGGTGTTTGTGTCCCCCCTATGCACTTATGTCCTAAGGTAAAAAATAGTCATTATCTCGGTTTAGCATAGTTTACATAAATTTTTAAATCAGTTATCCAAGTAGTAGGCACTATCCTCTAATTAAATAATTCAATTACAATCGGAATAATTGGAACAAATTAGAACAATCGGAATAAATCGGGGACATACCATCTCCAATGGTACTTATTCAGGAAGCATTTTGAAAGTAGAGAAAAGATAGACCTCTCTCCCCGACACTCTTCTCTTAGCATGAGATCACCCATAAAACTCACTCTTGGCGTGAGATCACCCAAAAAACTCACCATTCGCATTCAAATCTAGAAACTCCAAGTAAATCAAGATAATTCTCTATCTCTTACACTCTTATACATCAGGTGCACACTTTCCTTTTACATATTTTCACACTTTTACTTACTTATACACATGTTAATTTGATTTCTCATATATGGAACTTTGACTACTCTTTCGCTCTTATTTTGAAAGTTTATCCTTAATATGTAATAAGAAGTATCTCACATCAACAAACACAGCATGCTACTATGCATACACTTTACCCCCGTGGTCCACTTCTCTTTCCTAGTCTCCATGCTTCACATTGGCATCACTTCATGCTTCACTTATCCACTCGGCACACCATCGGAAACACTCTTCTCTACATGATCATAAGGTACACATCTTCTATCTACTTTAAGATATCAAGTATTCACTCAACAACATAAAGTGGGGGAAATGTAGATACAAAATCTATACACTTAGGTACATTTCTAGGTCCTAGAGCATACTAATATATACATGGTTCCTAAGAAAGAAAACTAATAATTGACAATGTCTTTCAGGCTTTTTTATTTATTTTCTATATGTTTATTGACCTTACACACCCTACATCCCTATTGGTATTTGACTTATTTATCGTTTATGGCCTCGGACACTAGCACCCAGGCGCTCCTGTCTCTCCTAGGCACTCCTGACCCTTTCTCCCCTTTTCTCACTCTTTTGGGTCTCTTTTACTTCTTGGGAATATTTTATACTTTTATTTCAGCCTTCTAGTTGTGAATTACGAAATTCAAACAAGGGGATCATATATATGCATAGTTATAGCTCTCAAATAAGGGTCCAAGCACTAGCATTATCTATTATCACCTAAACTTGCATTCAAATGCACAAGAGCATCACAAAACATCCATATAGCACATTCACTCAAGGGACAAGGATTTCATTCTTCTATGTACACAACATAGAAGGGGAAGTTCATTTTATTCCATCTCACACATTTTATACGTTTTATATATTCTATATCTAGCCGACTATCATTGTGCAACTTGCAGACAAGGAATCCTACGACATCATTACACAAAAATTTCACAGAGAACTACATGGATTCTAAAATGTAGTGCAGCACTCAGTAATAAGTTCACTCTTTGGGTATTGTTGGGGTTGACTCCAAATTTTACACCTTTATTTTTAGATTTGATGTGGTTTTTAGGAATGTGCGGCTAGGTATCTTTCTTTGCAAGTTATAAGAATAATCTGTGACTTTGGAGCAAGATCATAGTGACAAATAAATACTAACAAAGTGAGGCTCCTCCTACATAGAATAGATCAGATATTGAGCATCTGGGTAGACACTAGCTCCCAAATCCAATCAATAGCACCCGGTGCTCCTGTCCTCCCATGGGCACTTCTTTCCTACACAATTCGAGTTCCGAGAACCTCCAATGATGCTCAACAAAACTCTTCCCATTTTTTTCAAAGTGGTTTCTCAGTCCATAACACTTCCATATCACTCAAAAACCAGCTAAGTCATCTATCTCTCTCATTTGCTTAGGGTTTCATATCATTTCTTGCTTGTTGCTTTTCCATTTACTATATTTTATTACTTGTATATCATACACTACAAGTAGTTACTCTAAAATATAGATTTAATTCAATTTATATTAAATCATGTTGCATGAAGTTCTGAGTCACTACAAGAATCTCCCAAGCATACTAGAAGAATCTCTTTAGTATGCTACAAAATTAATTTTCTAGACACATATTATCCTTTGAAAGGTCATTTGCTTTAACATTTTCCCTAGTAGATATGATGAAATGGTATAGAATTAATATTTTATTTAAACACTTGAATTTCATCAAATATTGGCCCAATTAAAATGTGCATGTTATTAAATTATTGAACTTGAGGTGATAAAATTTACATGTTTCTTGCATGCCTATTTAGCATAAAATATATGCCAAATTTTCTTGAAAAAACTAAGCGGTTGGAATCTTCCATGAAAGATGATGTGGTAAGTATATTGAACTTAATATCAAGTATGAAATTTTTTATTTTTCACTTATTATTTACTTTAAATATATTAATATAAACAAATATTTTTGTAATAATGTTTGAAGAAAACAAAATTAATGGTGGGTGATCAAGTGGAGTTGATAGATTCATTCACATTAATAGTTGCAGTGCATGGAAGGATACATTCACTTGATTCATGTCATGGAGAGAGGCTTGGTCCAAAGGATGTCAATGTTTGTGTGATGTAAGTGTTGAAATATGTACCTCTCCCTTACGAGGACAAGCTAGATGATTGCACAAATTTATCTCAAAAATGAAATTCCTTTGTAAAATGGCCAATAGGCCTAATATACATATCTATGAAACAAGGCATCTAAAAATGGCCCATGATAGAAAAGGATATTTTTGAGAAAATATTATTTACAAAATTGAATTAAAACCTACTTTTTAATATAATTTATTTCTTTGATAAGTATGTTGTTTGATTAAAAAAATTGAATCCCATAATTATACAAATGTATGCAATTATTTTACTTAATGATTTATGTGGCCATTATATATCACTTTGTGTGTGTGTGGTCAATTTGTGATATAACACCAAATTTGTGATATGTCACCAAAATTTTGTTATAGCACCAATTTTTGATATACCACCAATTTTAGATAAAATACCAATATGTGAAAAAATCAAGCATATATTACCAATTTGTGATTTGTTTATTACTACCAAAATATACTTCAGCTTTTGGTTATATTAAATATAATACTACTAAATTGTTGGTAGTATATTTCTAGTAGTATATTTACCAATAATATATTATCAAACATTTGGTAGTAATCAACAACAACCACAAATCTAGTACCACTTGTAGTTTATCACAAATTGGTAGTATACACATGAATTTTAGTGTTTTATTTATTATTTAATTGGTGAAATTCTTGTAGTGACTAGTTGTGGGCCTCTACCAGTTTTGAGTTGTCTTTATAATATCTTTTACCTCAATCCTTTTTGTAAGGCTTGTATCTTAAATATTATATCATTGACCCTAAATTATTTATAATATAAAATCCTGGAGTTTGTTATTATAAATAGTTATTATTCTAATAGTAAAATTGTAACTTACAAATCACTTATTGAGCAAAAATTTCATAAAATGAATTTGAGGGCGCATAATTGAAGGATAAATATATAGGTATCATAGAGTTCTTGAAACTTTTATTATGAATTTCTTAGTGCAATATGATTTGTGAGATTAGTTTTCATTCATAGGAGTATTGATGACATGCTCATTGATGGATGAGTACAACCTTGAGATATTTAATGTATATATAATTTATAAATTAATTAAATCTTATTATTTGATTCATATATTTCAAATCTAATTATTTATTTATTGCATAATGAACTTGCAATCATAGACCTTACATTGATGTTGTATTTCTCTATCAAGTGACAAATATTTCTTATATTTTCATACATTATAGCTTGTTGGAATTTGTATTGTCGAAAAAAATTGTTATGACCCAAAATTTGATTCATATTTATATACAATATTTTTATTATTGAAATACTATTTTTAGGTTGTACTTCTTTATCAATTGATAAACATGTCTTATAGTGTCATGCATTACGGATTATCGAATTTGTATTGTCGAATAACACTTATTGTGACCAAATATTTGATCAATATTCAAATTTTAATCTTTAAATATCTGAAATAATATCTCTCATATTCAATACAAATTTACTATATTGGTCTCAAATACCTATTTTTATAGTGTACTATGTGTAATCAATGTTTTATTTTCTTTCTATTCCTATTTAGTTTGTTGTTTTGGTTATTTCCTTTCAACATTGTATTTGTATATGTTTCATTTATTTCTTGAACATGAAAGTATTTTATTCATAAATATTTTCATCAAAAGTGAGATTACAATGTAGATTAAATTGCTCTTTCATATTCAAATTAACTCATCTAGAGTACTCATTTATGTACTTTTGGTAGGTTAATTTGATAACACCATAGTGAGAGGTTATCTCTTCCATAAGTTTCACACTATAAGAGAGGATAAATAATAATGTAGAGTAATTTATTTAATTTTATTATTTTCACTCTTGTTTCCTTATTTGTTGTTTATCTACTTTGTTTTCCCTCTTTCGATGATGATTTGAATATTATAATCTATTAGGTTCCGACTTCTCTCTATAGACATGTGGCCTAATAATCTACAAGTATCCAGGTTCACATTATATCGTGTATCAACCAAAACCACAAAGTCCCTTTGAGTCATTTTTATGTTGTTAGTGTGCCACATCGTATAATATTTGTGTTGTTGGAGGGTTGCATAGTACTAGCTAATTATGTGGAACAGAGTGAAGATACAAAGGTTTGTTGAAAATTTGGAGTCATGAGAGGTTTCACAAGATTATTAAAGCCTTAAAGCACTACAGAAGCCATGGAATACTAAAAGTTTGTTTATAAGCCACGATTAACTACAAGGTCGAGTGGGCATTGTGAAGATCATGGATAAGCTAATTGGTTATGATTTGAATCTTGTGATGGGTCATTTGGGCCTTATCTTCACAATGTTCCATAGTATAGGAGTTTAGTAACTAAGTCAATATAACATCGAGTGGTATGAGAAGTTGCACAAGACTATTAAAGCCTCAAAGCACTACAGAATCCTTTGAATACTAAAAATTTGTTTAGAAGCCACGAATAATTATGAGGTCAAGCCGTTGTTGTGAAGATCATGGATAAGCTAATTGGTTATGATTTGAGTCTTGTGATGGTTCATTTTGGCCTTATCTACATAATGTTCCATAAATATAGGATATTAGTAACTAATTCCAATATATCATTATGTGTCTTATATGTGTATATAAACAAAGCCCAATCACCTTAAGAATGTATTTTTGGAGTATCTTAGTGTTAGCTATTAGAAGTAGAGAAAAAAAGGATGTGAGCTTTATAAAGATCATATTAGAGTAATTAATGTGTAATTAGGTTGAGTGTGACAATATGTTGATATAGGATCATTGACTATCAATTTATGCGTGTATGTTTCTCCTCTGAGTAATTTAATAAAATTGTGATTTTATTGTTTATTTCAAAAAAATTCATTTGTATATCTTTTTATGTATTCCACTCATAATTTTGATGGCTTGGTGATCTATAGAGGATCTTCATTGAGCACCCCAACTACGTCTATGTCATTTGATATCGTAGAAAGGTTTATTTTCCTTGTGAGTTGATGTAATGTCCCCTTTTCCGTGCAAAGGTGTAAAGACCAGGTCAATTCCAAGTCATGGTCGGACCAGGAGTCAGTGGATCTTTGGGAGATATGGGAAGGGGGCCACATGGTTCTAATAGTATAATTTTGCATTGAGGGTCACTTTTGGACCATGGCGACTTAAAGGGGAAAATTTTATTTTATTGGCCCCTCCATGGAATGAAATGTGTATAGGGTCTATTGGGGATATTTTTCCTTGAGGAAGTATATAAGGAGCTGGGGGAGAAAGGAAAGGGACATTTTTTCATATACATTGTATTGTCCCCTTCACGTGTAGTGTTATTGTTGTGCATCTACAACTTGTGGATTAAAATCCCACAATGACCCTAGCTTCGATGGTGAGAGACCCATCCCTAGCTAGCAGGGAATTCTTTGGTAGTGAGAGATCTACCCTAGTCTGTCATTTTGGAGCCGCTTTCAGGGTTGTGTGGAAAAGACATTATCAGAGGTTTCAGAGGAAGGATTTGGGGTTTTGGGGGCATTTGGGGAAGATAATCAGAGGGGCTCCAGATCAGATTCACGGTAGCCATTTGGGTTGGGCGTGGCAGCATGTTGAAGGTGCCTCCATCATTTTCGACCCCATTCCAAGCGAGGCGACTTGCAACCTTTATTTGGGGGTTTTTCAATCGGTCGTTTTCAGATCCGAAGGTGCAACCTTTATTTGGAGGGTTTTCCAGTTGGCCATTCCCAGATCTGAAGGTGGAAATATTATTTCCTTTATCTGTTAATGTTATTACCAAAGACCCTTAATTTTTGCTCCAGTATTTGGAGAGTTACAAGCCTCTGAAGTTTCCAACTGCCTAGGGCACGTTGTACTTTTTCCGGGCAGAATATATTATTCCAAAAATGTTTTCATAGTGTTTATTATTATTGTTGCAAGATTCCCTCAAATTTCATGCTCGTGGGAAAATATTTTGTGTGATATCAATTTAATACCATTCGTTGTCCTAGCTGGACATTTTCAATAAAAATCAAAAATTTTACTCTGCTGCAATTTTCCCATATTTTGTGCATTTTTAAGTAGTATCCCATAAGGGATATTTCAGTGGTATCAGAGTTGTTCCTCCAACCTGTGTGGGTTAAATATGGTAGTTTGGAAATATCTCAATGTGGGTTTTATGAAGGAAATGTTCACCAACATGGTGAAACAACAGGAAGCCACTAACCTTTATTTGAGCCAGCTCACTCAGAATGTGAATCAAAGCAGATCTAGGGACAATAAGGAACATGGTGAGAATAGTGATAAAGGGCAGACAATATAGGTGATTGATGAGGATTCTTGTTGGAGGAAATACCAATCTTTGAGTAGGGGTTTCAGAGATAATATGTCATTTCCAGATTATTGCATGATGAAGATTGGTAGCAAGCCCAAGCAAGGTCATCATATGCCGTACCTGAATTACAAAATAACTCATTTGAAGAAGAAGCTTCTAGACAAAAAGGTATGATTTCCATTGAGAAAAATAATTGCATTAGTGAAACTTTTCTTGTTAGAGAAATTATTCCAGCTCAGGAGAAGAAATTTGTATATGCAAGCAAGGAGGATGTAATGGAAACTCTAAAATGGTGTGAGGAATGGAATAGCAGAGCTAGAGCTGCTAGATTGATAGCTGCCCAAGCAAGACAACACCTACAAGAGTTCAAGGAAAAGATGTGGGCAAATGATCCTGCTGTAATTTCCAAACCAGCAACTTTTGATCAACTTTCAGATACTTTCAACGGGCACTCAGGAAACAATGTTGGGGGCAGCTCAACATATGTCTATCTTGAACACACGGAGGACATTGATGGCATTGAAAGGTATGAACAAACATGGCTGGTTGGTTGTAAAACTGAAAAATATATTTCAATCCAAAAGGTACCTATCAATCCTCCAAAGAATAAGTCATTATCATATGGGATGGATTTACCAAGCAGTAATGAGCATAAAATTGTGAAAGGTGTTGATTCTTGTTCCACTTATTCTCCATCTAAAATCATGAATCACAATAGGGATGGTGTTGTTTTGGAGGTTTCTAAAGCAGCGATAGAAGGTGAACCTTTTGATGATATTATTTATAAGGAGGTTAGTAGTAGCATGGATTTATTTCATCATCTTCATCCTATATCATTACAACAGTTTTATCATGATGGTATTCAGCCTATTGTCGATAAGAATGCTAAGAATTTGGTACATCAAAGTCAAGTCATCATGAAGACAAAGAGTGATAATCTTCTTTATGAGGAGATACAAGAGAAGCAAATATGGCAGACCTTACATGATACAAGGGTTCATGGGCATTATAAGGTATGTGATCCTAGTAATATGTTGCAATTATCCAAAACTATCAATTCTGATTTTGAAAACTTTGTGCATGATTTCTTCATTGGAGACTCCGGTGCAAGAAGGGAGAGTAACTCTCAAGGTACTAGCATTGGTTTTCTGATTGCTAAAAAGGGTAAGAGAATATTTTTTAATCATCTTGACCCTCTTTGGATTTGTGTATAACAGCAGTCATAAAGAGAGGGAAAATGCTTTATTAATAGAGCCCATGACTAATTTTTATACCAACTACATGGTGGAGCCCTTGGAAGGGTTAGTGGGGGCATTTGGTCCTCAAAGTGCTCAAAGAATCAAGGTGCAATTTTTGTTAAAAAAGAAGAGTTGAATTCAAGGTGCATTCATGACTTTAGCATCCTAAGGTATGAGAATGGTTACCATTTTCCTAGCTTGTTGAGTTCTCCTATGTTGTTGCCATGTCTCTATTATTTGGGACAACATTTATATGCT
This sequence comes from Taxus wallichiana var. yunnanensis, assembly GCA_018340775.1. NCBI lineage: Eukaryota > Viridiplantae > Streptophyta > Pinopsida > Cupressales > Taxaceae > Taxus > Taxus wallichiana. The sequence goes on from CM031236.1 coordinate 314,460,957, forward strand.
TGGATGATTGGGGAAGACTATTTCATAATCACGTCTCAAGGTATGCTAGATGGGATAAACACATCCTCCATTCACATTGCTCTTGATTTAGCTAATAAGCATATGTTGGCAAAGAAAACAATGCAAGAGCCCATGATAGTGAAAGGACATGAGGTATGTGGTATATTTATTGTGGTTGAATTTGCTAGAGGTAAGACTATTTTTGGGATGCAATGGTTGCATGATGTTAAGGAAGATGATGATGCATGTGTTGAAAAATCAAAGGAGAATGAAGATGTTGATCCTATATCAGAAATTCTGAGTTGCAAAGGTATGATGAGCAGCCCCAATTATGTTATTTCAGATGTGTTGTCTTCTCTCATGACGAGAATCAATGGGTACAACAAGAGGTATGAAGTTCCTTATGATAAATTTTATGGATGCATGAGTTCTAATGTTGATTTCCCTTTCTCTTGCATTTACGATGAAATGAAAATATGGGGAAAGAGAATAAAGTATGATGAGGGAGCAGCCATGTGTATTCCCAACATAGAAGGAATTGATGAGTTATGTCCATGGAAAGACATGTCTTGCACTAAGAAGGTAACTCATTTGTTTATTGTCATTAAGAGATGTGAAGTACTTGAATGTGTTTGTACATTTGGGTTATTTGAAGTTGGAATCATTCATTGGACATATTGGCTTCCATCTTTTGGGAAATTTGCATTCATCCCTCATGTGGATAAACCAAAATTTTTCAAGGAAAACAAAGAAATCAGATTTCATGGTATACAAGGGCAGATTGCAAAAGATGTGATTGGTGAAGAAAGAAGCATGTCGTTGTAGTGGTTGAATTGTGAAGGAACTCAGCGTCTTGTGGATCATGGTGACATCACAAGGAATGAGACAAGTGGGATATTTGATGACTCCTATTCTGACGGATTGTTTGCTGTTGTAGACACAAAGCACACCATAATGACTTATGTGGAGAGTGAGTCGGATGATGTTGAATTGGGGAGTGAGTTAGATATGATGGAGACTTTGACTCTAGATGGGGTGAGTGGAGTCATGGATGTGGGTGTAACCAATAGTGTTGCACATGAGATAGTTACAAAGATTGGGATTACAAGTTCAAACCATCCGAGTTTATCATTATGTTGGTTATCTGAGGTTTCGGTAGACTAGAGATCTCATTTTCTTATTGAGTACTCCAAGAACCGACACACTTGTGAGATTCTGGATGTTCATATCTGAGAATGACACACTACTGAGATGGGAGGATGAGATGATCTTCTATCAGGGCAGATTGTACCTTGTGTCAGATTCATGGTTGAGGATGGAGATATTGCGACATGTGCATTGTTCTTCTATGACTGGGCACTTGATCTTCGATGAGACCTATAGGTTCATGTCAGAGAGGTTCATATGGCATAGGTTGAGTGAGGATATCCTCAACTGTATACAAGCATGTATAGTTTGTCACTAGGGCAAGTCAGAGCTTACGGGTTCATCATTTTTTTAGTCGACATGGGATAACATACCTATGTATTTCACTACTTGTATACCCAAAGCAAACACTTCATCCACGTGCTAGTCAGTGGAGAGACGAAATTGACTCATGGTTATTCGGTAGGTTCACATTCAGCGCAGAGGTGGACTATGTGGAGCTGATATGGCCGGTTGACTATCTACTGGAGTCTTGGGACTTTTCCCCCATGGGACACATTGAGATACATTATGAGGAGCCTTGCTCTCACACGAGTGCAGGTCATGTGGGAGAGTTAGCACCATTTGTGTGTATACATGTTGTTTCACAGGTTGATCCAGGGGATTCTACAGGATTTAGAGTGGACTTTCATACCCAAGAGTTGGTTGGAGAGGCCGTGAGTGATCCCATGATGATAGCCTTGCATTGGCAAGGATTGGACTGATTGGAAATTTCGGTGTGGGTACCAGTGGAGAGTCGGTTTGGGTATCATTCTACTTCACAGACAACATTGCTCTCGGTACCATATGGAGGTCATGATGACGGCATGGGGTTTCTTGGTTACTTCGGATTACACGGATCCTTGGTGGATGGCAGGGTGAGGTGGAGAAACTTACGGCACGAGTATTCAACTTTTGCAGCAAGATAGGATAATGCTTGGGGTCAAGCATTTCTCGGGAAGGGAGGACTGTAATGTCCCCTTTTCCTATGCCAAAGGCCTAAGGGCTAGGTCGAGTCCAAGCCGTGGTCAGACCCAAGGAGTTGTGGATGTTGGGAGCTATGGGGAGGGGGCCACATGGTTCTAATAGTCTAATTTTGCATTGAGGGTCACTTTTGGACCATGGTGACTTAAAGGGGAAAAGTAACTTAAGTTACTTTATTTTATTGGCCCCTCCATGGAATGAAATGCATATAGGTCTATTGGGGATCTTTTTCCTTGGGGAAGTATATAAGGAGCTGGGGGAGAAATGAAAGGGACCTTTTGTCATATACATTTTATTGTCCCCTTCACGTGCAGTTGCTATTGTTGCGCATCTACAGCTTGTAGAGTCAAATCCCACAGGGACCCTAGCTTCGGTGGTGAGAGACCCATCCCTAGTTAGCAGGACATTCTTCGGTAGTGAGAGATATACCCTAGTCTATCATTTTGGAGCCGCTTTCAGGGTTGTGTGGCAGAGACATTATCAGAGGTTTCAGAGGAAGGATTTTGGGGTTTTGGGGCATTTGGGGAAGATAATCAGAGGGGCTCCAAATCAGATTCATGGCAGCCATTTGGGCTAGCGTGGCAGCATGTTGAAAGCACCTCCATCATTTTTTGACCCCATTCAAGCGAGGTGACTTGCAGCCTTTATTTGGGGGTTTTCCAAATCGGTCGTTTTCAGATCCGAAGGTGCAACCTTTATTTGGAGGGTTTTCCAGTCGGCCATTCCCAGATCTGAAGGTGGAAATATTATTTCCTTTATCTGTTAATGTTATTACCAAAGACCCTTAATTTATGCTCTGGTATTTGGAGAGTTACGAGCCTCTGAAGTTTCCCAAATGCCAGGGCACGTTGTGCTTTTTCCAGTAGCAATAAAATTATTCCAAAAATGTTTTCATAGTATTTATTATTACTGTTGCAAGCTTCCCTCAAATTTCATGCACTGTGGGAAAATATTTTGTGTGATATCAATTTAATACCATTCGTTGTCCTTGGACATTTCGGTAAAAATCGAAATTTTCCTTTTTGCAGCAATTTTCCCATATTTTGTGCATTTTTAAGTAGTATCCCATAAGGGATATTTCAGTTGAGGCACATCAAATACTAATGGTTTATTTTCCTTGTGATTTGAGGCACATCGAATACTAATGGGTTTCCATATTTGTAAGTGTGGATGGAAAATCGCTAAGGACATTTTCCCGAGGATATTTTTGGGTAGAGTGTGTGAGGATCAAGCAAGTAGAAATGTTGGTTTTCAACATTTGAAAGTGTGGGTAGAAATTATGGACATCTTCTAGCAATGATAATTGTTGGGAAAAAAAAGTGTAAAGTTTGTGGAGATCATGGAACTTGTTTTGAGGAAGCAAAATGACATATAAGTAATGTTGTAAAAGGACATGTTGTCCTCAATGATTGTCACGCTTTGATTTCCTTCCCACACTAACAAGGATGTTGATATTCTCATAAGGTTTTCATGGGTATGCGCAAGCAAAAGCAAACTAGACAGATTCTCATGCAAACCGGAAAGGCTCTACATCTCTCGAAAAGAAAGAACGCATGTGGGAGGGAATAATAGGAAGTTCAACACGCTCAAGAATTCCTTCTTCAAGGTTTGTTTCCTCTCTCACCACATTTGGTGTCCAAATGATGATGTGTTGGGGAATATCTCAAGACAAAGGGAAAGTGGATTTTAATGATTCATATGAGGTTGTTTTTGGTTCTTTTTTGTTTCTATCTAGTATGGGAAACTACCGGCTTAGGAACTCATCAAAATGTAACCAATTTGGGGATTTTCAAGTAAAATAACTTATTAGTGTTCATTCATAGCCTAATGGTTGTGTGAAATCCAATAACACTTATATTCAGCTATGAGTATCACTTATAACCCAAACATAGATTGTATGGTGATTACCAAGATTACAAGTTTTAGTCCTAATACTAATAAATTTGTTTAAAAGTGAAAAAGAGAGTAGGGTAGTGATTGAAAGCGGGTGTTTATTTTTTCACTTTTAAACGTTTTCAAGGATTGTTAATTTTTAATCAACTTGAAGTCTTTTATACTCCAAAAATTGATCAAATTATGATTTAGGAATGTTTTCAAACTGAAATTTAAATTCCTTTTTATTCAACATTCACTGTTTGATCAAAGCCCAAATTCATTGTTTCTTGATTTTAATCGATTTTTCAAAGTTGTCAAATATTGATTACCATTGCATCCACATTATTTTTATGAAATTAAATTATTGCAAATAATCATAAACTAAAAATAAAATCAGAACACAACACCAAATTGTTTACGGGGTTCGGAATTCCTACGTCCCCGGGTTCGTGATGAACCGATCCATTAATAATGTTAAAAAATGTAAATACAATAACATTTACATTAACCAATAATGAATCAAAAACCTACAAAAATATGTTTCAGACCTTCGAAGGATGTTAATGGAGCTCAGCCTCTGTCCTTCACCTTCCTGATCCACTTGCAGCGGTGTCTCCCTTTGGTTCTACGCCTTCGTGTGACTTTAATAGAAAATAAATCTATCAAAAAAATCTCCAAATCAAAAATTAATCACATCATTGTGATTGTCTCAAAATTCTGAACAACTTTCATATATAACTCAAGATCTGGTTTTGAGTGGAAGTGCCTCAAAATTGTATTTTTCCAAAAGCGCTGCTTATTGGCTTGACATAGACCTGGCACTTGTCCTTACAAATACAAGTGAGCTTTACTTATACCACTTACAAGAGGGTGGCAGGTTGGTAAGGCCGCTTATCTTTTTAGATGAGGTGTTGGGTTCAAATCCCCCTTCCATAGGTTTAGCGTCCAATTTAATCATTGACCCCATATTTGGTGGGAAAGGGATAGGATAAGCCTTTAAATAGCTTTTGTCCATAAAATCCTCCTTATCCCATGGGATTAGGCTTATTCCCGTGGAATGGATTAAATAAAATATTATTATTATTATTATAAATCTAAATCCACTAAAAACCTATCAAGTGTCATGCCCATAATATGTCATTTGTCCACGTCAGAGTGTGCCACATCATCATTTGACCACAACTTTGACTATGCATATCTTTCGCATACGAACTCAGATTTGGTTCGTTCAAAATGCGTCAGAAAGCTTGCGATGAGCTCTATACCATGGAACTGATTTTTTAAAAATTACAAGACCATCAATTTTGCCTTGTCGCCAATTGCCACGTGTCACCTTGCCATTGGTCCACTTGTTGACCTGTTGACCAAAGTTGACTTCCATGTTGACCGGACATAACTTGAGCTCAAAGTGTCTATTTTTCACATTCTTACAGTCGTCAGAAATCTCTCTGAAGGCTCTACTACACTGGCATGGTCTAGGAAGTTTAGGGAACTTTTGACACTAAAAAATATCCCCTTATCGGAGTAGGGAAAAAGAGAATAAGTAGAAAATTTGTGTTGCTTGCTCCAACTCGTGTGAATGCTAAAGTTCATGAAAATAATTCCCACACTCATAATAGTATGCACTTGATAAATGTATGGATAGGTGTGAGAGTCGAGGGGCGGGACTTAAAGTCCGAGTGGCTTAGGAACTCATCAAAATGTAACCAATTTGGGGATTTTTCAAGTAAAATTACTTATTAGTGTTCATTCATAGCCTAATGGTTGCGTGAAATCCAATAACACTTATATTCAGATATGAGTATCACTTATAACCCAAACATAGATTGTATGGTGATTACCAGTTACAAGTTTTAGTCCTAATACTAATAAATTTGTTTAAAAGTGCAAAAGAGAGTAGGGTACGGAAAAAAGAGAATAAGTAGAAAATTTGTGTTTCTTGCTCCAGCTCATGTGAATGCTAAGGTTCATGAAAATCACTCCCATGCTCATACTAGTATGCACTTGATCAATATATGAACATGTGTGAGAGTCTAGGGGCGGGACATAGACTACCAAGTCTGACAACGGCTTTGGACATGTAGGATGCATTCTAATCTTCTAGCCATGAAAGAAAGATATTGCATTCAATCAATAGTATAATCCTTAACACTCATTCAAACTGAAACAAGATAAACATAGAAGCTAACTTAGGCCAAGAACATGGATATCCAAGTGAGAAAAAATAATTGTGAATAAAACTCTTAGAAGCTTTTCTATTCTAGATTCAAGGACCTTTACAATGAGTTTAATCTGGGTATTTATAGGAAAATCCATATGGATAGTGCATACAAGAATTAATGGTGGTTAGCTCTTCACAACCTAGATTTAACAATATAAGATTACATGGTAGATGCACAGTCAAATTACATTAAATTCCTAGTTGGCCATCTCGAATTTTTTTCTGTCGAATATAACCTCTATAAGAATAAATATCCTCCTTAAATAGTGTGAGGCTCGAGAACAAGCTTGGATATGGTACATCCATATTTTGTAGGTTCCAGGGCAATATGAAACACTCAACTACAAGATTAAAATTCCTCATTTAAGATAGCTAACTACCTTTGACATGGCATTTACATGCACTGAGATATTTTGAAAAACTAAATGACACAACCCTACGATTTGCAGCCAATTTTGATTTGTATCCTAGTTTGACTTGACATTTTTCCATTCTGTGCATCTTTGATTTATGGCATGCGATGGTGTGCGCGGAAGGTTTGCACAATGGATCATGCACTCGAGCAGTCTTGGTGTGAAATCACACTTGACTCCTCCAATTAGAGTCCTACATACACAAAGTGAATCTAGGAATCAAATTAATATAAGGTGTAATGAATTAGATGAAAGGGAAAAATAATTATGATGTGCAAGTGTAAGGGAGTGTGTAATATTTATTCAATCTATCACGTTATATTTTGATCATTAATGCATGGTGATGACTATTTTTATCATACGGGGAATTTTCTATCTAGGATTATGTAGATGGGAAATTGGCTAAGCATTGGTGGTGCGGGAAGTTTATCACTTTTTGCATGGCTTATAGTGGGTAAAGGTGTCACAAAGCATTAAGGGGTTTACGGGACTCGAGTTAAGGTTGCCTGCACAAAGATTGTGCACAACTAGTTTTGAATGTGAAGGTACCACATAATGACTCTAGATCAAACATGAATTGTTGAAGGACACATGATAGCTAGTGAAAGCATGGCACCGAGGATTTTTGCAATGATGTGTGCGGGATATCTATTAGGAAAAGATGGATGGGTGCATGAGAGGATTACATAGAAGTATTAGGAATTTTTATGAAAGGAACGGGGGAATCATCTTGGGAGCTAAAGAAAATATGGCTAGGGCATGGAATGCTTGGAAAATGGAATTGTGCGTAAGATATAACAAAGCAAGGGTGCGCAATTCTGGATTTCCTTGTGAAGGTCAAGAGGTTCCATGATTTTGTTAGTGAAATTTGGGGTGTTTTTTGGACAAAATAAAAAATGTTGACTCTTACGTAGAATGCTCCAAATCGTTCCAATCGAACTCAATATCTCTAGTTCACCTACAACAAGCAAAGACAAGCACACTCAAAGATTTTATGTTATCAAAACAAGAGCTGAATCTAATACTTTAACTTTATAATGTGACATACCAAATTGAGAACACTCTAAAGTGACCTGGTGTGTGCAAATGAAGTTATTTACCTTTCCTTGGAATTTTTCTCATTTGCACAAGGAATTCTCATGGTGCACACAATTATTTGTGTGGGATTATTATGTTTTGTATTTTTATGGTTTTGAATGGAAATGGATGGAATGGGGGAGAAGGAATGTTGAGGCATTGTTTTGCTTCCATTCTGGCATCTATATCCCCAACAAAGATACCTTTGGTTCCGATCATGGCCTTTCCCTATTCCCGATCGGACGTCTATAACCTCGATGGAGATTACGATGAACACCCTTACGTAAAAAAATATTTTGAAACTCTCTAAAATTTGATTGACTTCTTTTTTCATTTTTTTCGGTGAATGTGCAATGATTGCATGCGAGTTAGGAACCAATATAGCCAAGTGAGAGGATGGGAAAAAACAAATGGCATGCACATGATTCCTTAGCTTCACATATTACTAAAAAGAAACATTAATGTGAATGTTATTGTGTGTCCCTTTTGAAGCACCCCAATCTTTCTAAATCTGCATAACAAATTTAAAATAAATATTAAGCTCTTAACTTGGAAACACAAAACAATGAAGTATCTTACCAATTCCATTTCCCAATTTATCAAATTTCTTGGGGATATGTCATTGTTAGAACGGGCATTGTCAACCATTGGTTAACCCAACACAAAAAAATCTGCAATTGGCTAAGTGAAATAGGGAAATGGTAATGTGCGAGAAAGAGTTTGTTGAGAGGGGATAACCTAAACTAAGGATTCTACAAGTATGCACAATTTTATTAACAATTACCAAAACAACCTATAAAAGCAAATCAAAACAAAAGGAAAGATAACCCAGAAGGCAAGAAAAATCTAATTACAAGGCACAGGTTTACCCAAAGTGTTGCACGCTCTAGTTTCATGTACAAAGTGGCTCATGCATAGAAATAATTATTAAGGAAGCACCCTTTAACTCATAATGGAAGATCATCATTATTAAGGTTATTAAGCTAGAAGGTGTTCTCACCTTCAGCAATTTGGAAGGGACCAAGCCAAATCTTGTTGAATTCATTATGTTTTCCCTTTTCTAATGTGTTTTATCCCAAAGTAGCACTAAGTCTAATATTTTGGAGGATTTGAACTTAGTTTTCTTGGAAAATCTACGTTTGATGACCCGTTGGTACCTACTAAAATGAGCAAGGGCTTCGTCAGGTTTTTCATCTAATTGCATGAAGTTGATGATCCTAGCCTCTACTTTTTCATCCTCGCTTGAGTATTCTTACATAAATTTCAGCATGGGGATTCTTAAACTCACTAGAAATACAGGGTCTAGGCCATAGACAAGGTGGTAAGGTGTGGCTCCTAAAGCAGATTTAATGTAGGTTCTCTCTAACAAGAAGGAATATTTGAGTTTATTATGCCGGTCTCAAGGATTTGTATCCAAGATCTTGTCGATAACATCCAAAAAAAAACATTATTTGACTCTGCAATAACATTTCCTTGCGGATAGAAGCTAGAAGAAAATATTATAATAATTTTATAATCATACCCCATTCAAGGAATTACACAGAAGAAAAAGCAGGGCTAAAAAATCACATCAGTGCAAGGGCATACGAAACCTAGTAATGATGTAGTCCTCTATGAACTTGATAACAACGTATGTTATGTAATTCCTGAATGTTAATGCTTCTCCCAGCACATGCAAAATTGAGTCGCTGTGAAGATAAACTTGTGGCCTACACTGAAAAAGTCTAATGCCTATTTTACAAAGGGGTGCGCCTCAATAATAGGATATGGCAGGGTTGCCTTATCTTGGTGGATCAGTCTGGAAAGTTTGGTAACTTCTAAGATGAGAGTGTGTATCTTTAAACAAACAGGGCCAATAGTATCCTCCTCTTAAAATCTAGTGTGCAGTATAATTGTTTGACCTATTGCTAGTTTCATGTTTCTCATGGAAATCATGCAATACTGCGGAAGTTTCTTCTTTGGATAGGCATTGCAAATAGATACCTTCATGGTTCCTTTTATAGAGTGGGCCATATTTTATCATGAAATTATTGCTTTTGAAGCACAGTGCTCTACGTTTTGTTTGATTCAAGTGCGCAGGACATCTTGGATGAAGCAAATAATAAGTTATGTCCTGGTACCATTCATCATGTGCGAGAGATTCGACTATATATTATTGGAAAACCAAATTTGAATCAACCTCTATCATTGTGTAACTCAGACCCATACCTCTTATTATCTTCATCAAATGGATCTCTAAGTCCATTTTCCACGGCGCTCACCCATCTCATTAACTACATGATCAAACGCGATATAGCAATAACTTTACTGCACAATCTTTAGTGTTTGAACTTTTTCATGGCCTTAATGAGTGTGAAGTCTTATTTGTCAATGGAAGAATAACAAAGTTTGGTGTTGCGCAAAGGTGAACTCACAAATGCAACGGGCCTCTTTACACCTTTCTTCTGATTCAAGAAAACTACGCAAGAAAAGGCATCCATGAAGAAGGCTACATTGAACAGGTGCCCGAGTGACTTCTTATTTGAGTTTTGTGAATGCGGCATGCGCTTCTTATTTCCATTTGAACATAGCATCTTGCTTTAGCATTGTGTTCAGTGGCTCGACTATCTCAACAAATCCTTAGATAAACTTTCTCACAAAGTTGATATTTCCAAAGAAAGATTTAAATTCTTTCCAACTGATAGGGAAGAGAATATTCAATATAGATTTGGTCCTGTCATGATCAATGGATATTCCCTTCTCAAAAATGATGTGTCGCAATAATTTACCTTCGGTGACCCTGATGATGCACTTCTTCGGATTGAGGGAGATGTCATGCTCACAACATCATTGGAGAATAGTGCGCAGGTATTTGACATGGTTTGCACACTCCTTTCAGAAGACTGTGATTTTATCCAAGTAAAAAATTATGCACTTGACAATTAGGTCCTTAAAAGTTATATCCATCGTGCACTGAAATATTGCACCAGAGTTAATTAGACCAAATGGCATTGTTGATATGCAAATTTCCCCCATTTTGTGGTGAAGGTAGTATTGAGCTTGTCCTCTTTGTGTATAATGACCTGATTTTATCCTAAATAGCCATCGAGGAAAGACATCATTTCACGTTGTTCACAATCTGCAGCACCTCATCAAGGGATGGAAATGGGTAATTATCCTTTTCGAATGCCTTGTTCAAATTGCGGAAATCTACACAGAGGAAACTTTCTCCTCTTTTTACAAACAGGAGCAAGGTTTGCGACCCAAGTAGATTGGTAGATTGGAAATATAATGTGTGCATTCAATAGCTTCTTCACTTCCTTCAATATGAGAGGCTCGACTAATGGGTTAACTGGCCTATGCATCTAGTAGAATAACTTCACACTAGGATTCAATGGGATGGTATGCGTCTAGATGGAGCGATCGAAAGTTTTCAAGTCATTATAACTCCATGCAATAACATTTTGGTAGCACTTGAGGATGCTTACCAAGTATTCTTTCTCTTGCAAGGGGTACATTTTTTTGGATCGACGTAGTCTCCCAAGTTGAAAGACATATATTGTGCACTCCCGGGGGAGAAACTCTCTTCATTCTTTATGTGATGATCCATATCAACTAGACTTTCTGAGGCTATGATGCTAATGGGAATGTCATTTGTTTTCAGATATATAACTCCATCATCATCCCATTCAAGTTCCTCTATGTCGACTTCATCAATCATATGTGCCTCAAAATCTCCAGAGTTGGATAGAAATTCTATGATATGTTTATCATCATTGAAAAATTTAAAATGATCAAATCTGTTTGGAATGGAAGATTGGGAGACCAATTCAAATGAGAAGTGTTTGAGCTTCGAACTTTGTATTGGCTCCAATGTGTTACGTGGTTGAAACGTTCCTGTCAAATGCATCAAGGTCTGTGATGAGGTTTCATAAGCGACTTATGTACCTGGATATGCATTTTTCATGGAAAGTGTACTAGATTTTGACTTGCTTGGCAATCAATTGAGAGCCTCCAAACACTACCAAGCATTTCGCACCCTTTTGTAAAGCACATTACAAGTCATGTATAGGTGCTTCATATTTTGCAGTATTATTAGTACATGGGAATTGAAGTATGATGGTTGTGCAGTACCTTTTTCCTGTGGGGTTGATCAACTCATCGACTGCATCTCATCCTTGTTTGGATTTGGACCATCAAAATGCACCATCCAGATATGATCTTGCATTTTTGGATTATGTAGCTTAGAATCCACAGGGTTCTCTTCTATTACAATTCCACAATGGAAGATATCACATATCTCATGTACTAAGCACTCTACAATGCCATCTGTATTCTAGTGAGGGAGTGCCTCGAGAGAATTTTCCTTTGTTTCTTGCTCATTATACACCACACACAAAAATCATATGTGGAATTCGAAGTACATTACAAGGGACAATCCACTTCAAACTTGAGATGTAATAGAAACCTCAAGTAATGGAAAGTTGTTAGGTGGGGTATCATCAATTACACAGGCTTCCTTCCGGTCAGCATTTGTGTTCTTCTCCTTCATGTAATGGTATGCACATTGAGGTTATTTTGTTGTGTACTAGAGGATAGACAAGAAAGTGACACATGAATTCTCGTGATGGGGATCTGAATGCATGTGACACCAATTGGGTAGTGCGAGAAAGATAATATCAACCATTTACCTAAATATGAGGTAGTCCCTTTTCAATTTTCAGAAGATGGCTTCATGATCCATTTCCTCTACTTCATGTGTCTCTCCTCCATCTGGAATTTTGACACACCCTTCCTCCTTAATAATACCAACGTGCTTCTTTAATTATTTCACGGGATTACATATCCATGCATGCGGTATTATTTTCATCAATTGCACAATGATTGTGCACTTCTTCACTCAACATTTCCATAGAACAAGGTTGCACATAATTATCTATGCACTCTAGGAATAACACTTCTACTTTTGTGGTGTCTTCTTATCCATAGCGTAAACTTTAGCATCACATTTGGTAAATAAGATTTCATGGACCTTGTTATACTTGGTAATCATGAATTGCATACGAGGCTCTCGATTGATCCTAATTTTATTTGCAACCGTCATTGTGGAAACCACATGTGTGAAAAGTCACTTTCCATGTAGCCATTGAGAGTGCGCGACCAATATCTAATTAGAAGTATAACATCTAGCTTCAGGGATGTCCACCACTTGTATATCAATAAACTATTGGACTTTTGGATCTATTACCAACTACATGTGGATGTGGGAATGTTCTCGACCACATTAACTTCCATATTGTCCAATTGAACCACTATGCATCTTGACTTTGAAGAAGATAAACCTAGTTGCTTAAAAATGGAAAATGATATGTCATTCTGGAGGCTCTGGATCAACCAAATTGTTATGTAAGTTTTTAACTCAAAATTCTAATTATTAACAAAAAAGGAGGAGAGTATTTTTTCCTTATACGAGCAACATGCATGTCGGTTGTTTCACTTGTATGTTTATCCAATGAGGTAGAGAGGGACTTGAATAAGATGCCATTTTGATTTTTCGATGAGAGAAGTTCATACATAGATATATTGGCCATGGTTTTTATAAGTCTTGATGATATTGTACTCAATAAGGGTTTTTCAACAAGGTGCATATGATTAATATGATCCTTTGTGGGATGTGCATATTTTAGACCTTTGGGAAGTAAAGGGTTCTTGGACTCATAAATCTCGGGAGCTACTTGAAAAGATTTGAAAGGAGTAGAGAATGTCGAGCCTCACGAGATTTACTAAGGAGGAGGTAGTGGTTCCCTCTTTGGTATCATTTGGTAAGCATGAAATTCCTCTTGGTTTTCTTTAGGTTCATTATCAATTTCCCTAGGAACTCATATGTTTCAGACTAACACAATCCTAGGGTCATTCTTACAGGTTTTGCACACCATATTTAAGTGTTGGAACTATCTCGAGGTTTTCAATCACTTCTTTGAAGATGTCAAAGGTTGCGAGGAAATATGGGCAAACAAATTCGAAGTGATATCATGTTTTTGGACTCTACACCATGAATTTAAGGCTTAAAAAGCCAAGTTGACAGAGTTAGAGTGGTGGCCAAAGCTATTATATTGTTACACGCTTTGGTCTAAAGGACTTGGTACACACCCATTATTTGGTTTTGTGTTCCATTGTCATTTATTGCGATAGAAGCTAAAATTTCACGTGGGGTAGCTAGTTGAAGGTTGGCTTTGATTCAATTGTGCACCTTGTCTTTGCAAGTTTATAACATCATTTGTGAGTTTTTGGAAAATTTGATGCAAGCTCTCGGTTTTTGTATTTGAAGTGGGATAGAGGGTGTAGAAGAAGAAGGTTCTAAAATAATTACACAAAGAAGATAAGAATTCTCAAAGCTTCCCATAGAATGTTGCGCAAGGGTAGGAATAGTTTGATTGGTTACCACTTCGGCATAGTGATTTTGTGCAAGCAATGTTAAGGGTTGATTAGTTGTCTATTGCACAAATTGGTTATGTTGAAGGTTCATGGGAAAAGGGATGGTTGCCAAAGGAGTGGGAAACTAAGCATATATCGGCATCTGCACAATGAGAATCGATTGAACGATGGTTTATTGTGTACAAGCTCATGATTGATAATCTTAGTTTAGTTTTGTGCAATGTGCTAACCTAAAGAATGTGAGGGTCGGCACTATCTTAGGGCCTTATTTCGAGCTCAATATTGAGTGTTTCTCTATATGCAAGGGCCAAAGTGGTCAAGGTGAGGGGAGTTTTATGGAAAAACATGGAGGTGAGGGATTCAAACGCTTGAAGGTGTACTTACATGTTACTTCTTCAATATGAGTGTAAAGGGATTTTAGGTTCCTATAATGGCTTTGAAAGCACTTTCTAAAGTGGCCAATAGGCTCATTTTGTTCTCTACACAATGGAAAATTGATGATATAGAATATTTGGGTTGGTCCGATCTGGGGTAGTACAATGGTTAAGAGAGTTCATCTCAAGATTTGCCCATGAAGTGACGGATCCCTGGTGGAAGGATAACAAACTAATTATAATCATGTCTAACCAACAAATAGGGTAATCACCTCCCAACGACGTCTTCATGGAGGATTTTCATCCTCTCGAGTCGATCCTTATAGGCATTGATGTGTTCTTCTACGGTGTAGGATTCACCATGAACATAATTTTCTCATATTATTTCTATGTTTTGGGAAAATCATAGTATATAGCCTGAAGGAAAGCGGGTTATGGGTGTTTCCTAGCTATGTTTTCATGTGTTGGACTTGTGAGAATGTGAAGGGAACATCAAAGGGTGAGGTTGCACAAGGTGAAATACTGGCAGTGTGAGTTTTCCTTGGGAAATATTTCCCTCTATTTCGTTTGTGCTTCCTATGGGTTGGAAGTCTTAAAAGATCAAAGTATCCTTCAACATACTTTAATCTTGTGATGATTTGTGTATAGTTTCTAGGGTAATGGCTTGTGATTTAGCACCACCCTCCTTCTAGCACCAGAAATGTTGTTCTCCACGAGTGTCACACTTTGATTCCCCTCCCACATTTCAAGGATGTTGATGTTGTCGGAAAGTTATCGGGGACACATGCAAGTGTTGGAAACCTAGACATAGTCTCACACAAATGGGAAAGGCTCGGCCTCTCTTGAAAATAAGGCACACACATGAGAAGGTGCAATAGGAAGTTCAAGCATATGCGCAGAAATTTTTCTCCAAGGTTTATTTCCTCTCTTGTCATCTTGCTGGCAAAATGATGACATGTTGGGGAATATCTCAAGACAAAGGGAGAGTGGATACTTATGATTTTTACGAGGATTTTTTGGTTCTTTGTTATTTCTAGCTAGTATAGGAAACTAGTGGCCTAAGGAACTCATCACAATGTAATTGGTTTGGGGTTTCTTCAAGTAAAATAACCAATTAGCGTTCATTTGTAGCCTAATGATTGTGTGAAAATCAATAAAACTAATATTCAACTATGAGTATCACTTATAACCTAAACATAGATTATGCGGTGATTACCAGTTACATTTTTTATTCCTAATACTAACAGAGTTGATTTAAAAAGTACAAAGATAGTAGGGTAGGGCAAAAAGAGAATAAGTGGTAAATTTGTGTTGTTTTATCTAGCTCGCGTGAACACCAAGGGTCATGAAAACCACACCCCCACTTATACCAATATGCACTCGATCAAGATATGGACAAGTGCAAAAGTATGAGTGGCAAGGCTTAGAACACCAAGAGGATTGTGCAACACCGTTGGATGCACAAGATGTGTCCTCGATCTTATAGTCACGAAGGAAATATGTTACATTCAATCAACAAGTATAATCCTTAATACTCATTCAAACCTGAAACAAGATAAACATAGAATCTAACTTACGCCAAGAACATGGATAGCCAAGTGAGAAAAATAAATTGTGAATAAAACTCTTAGAAGCTTTTCTATTCCAAATTCAAGGACCTTTACAATGAATTTGATCTGGGTATTTATAGTATAAAACATATGAACAAAGTGCATACAAGCATTAATGGTGGTAGGATCTTCACAACCTAGATTTAACAATATAATATTACATGGTAGATGCATAGTTGGCATCTAGAATGTATGTCCTATTAGAAGGCATCGTCTACAAGGAAGTGTTATCCATTTTTGCCATGAAAAAATAGGACTTGGGCGGTTGATGGAGCTTTAATGGAGAATCTAAAAAAAAACGGGTAATTTCTATGTTTTGGGTACTCGCAGTTGATTTTGGGCACTTGGAACCATTTTGATGCAATTTCCTTTCTCTCTAGGCTTCAGAGCTCAATACTTAGCCAAATTTGAGAAAAATGGTAATATGGGGAAATTTTGGCTTTGGGGCACTCTACTATATTTTTTCTAACTCCTCAGTCCAAGAGAAATCCAATAAATTTAGAAAAAACCAAAAAAATGGAAGAAGAAGAAGAAATGGAGTAATGCAGAGTTTTGATGTCGGATAGTTGCAAAGTAGAGCTACTCCAAAGCCCCACATAGAATTGAAGCAAGGTAGTAATGGCTAAGCGAAAACCCATAGAGAAGAAAAAAGAAGAAGAGCAGCTCGGAGATTCAAAGTGGCACTGCTGCAAAGTAAAGCTCGATAAAAACGTGAGTAAAGCACATCAAAAAAATGTGGCAAAGGTCGAAGCACAAAATAATGCATAAATGCGACTTGGCATTATTGCGAAGTAATGCTCAAGTGCAAGCCCAAGAAAAGTAGCTCCCAAAACCCGCAACAATGTAGAGTAGCCCGGAAATGCGACCCAACATTACTGCAAAGTAATGCTCAAGCAAAAACCCGAAGCAAAACATTCGAAATTCCATGAAGAAGGCGATGGAGAGAGTGATGTGGGGAATGACTCGCGCTAGTTGCAAAGTAATGCAAGCTCGAAACCCGCAAGTGAAGCAATCTCAAAATCCCTGAGCCAAAGGCAAATGAAAGGTGAGTTATGCGGGTTTTGAGCTCGATAGAGCTAGGAAGTAAAGCTAGCTCGTAAACCTGAGTTGAGTCACCTCGGAAACCCGCACAACCATAACTTTCGATTCAGGTACCAAATCCAATGAGATTATACTCGTTGGAATCGTATTTCCAAGTACTTCACCATGGAACCATAAAATAAGAGAAGTTGGTGGAGTAGATGGGAAAAATAAGGAAAACACTTCCAATATTCAATGAACACTTCCACGCAGCCTAAAATTAGATTAAATGAAGACATGGGCATTTTCTTCTCTAACAAGAAAAAATACATTGGGAATGAGTTTAAGCCAAGCCACCCACACCATTTTTCAAAGGCATTAATGATCTCTCTCTCTCTCTCTCTCTCTCTCTCTCTCTCTCTCTCTCTCTCTCTCTCTCTCTTCTTTTATATATATTGTAAACTTCTCATTTGAGAAGTAATGGGATATTTTTAGATGTGGGGAAACTCTGTCAAATTTGTTTCTCACCACCAATGAGTTGTAAGCCTTCACATGGGCCTCATAAGTGTATTTGTGCCTCTACTTTACTCATGTAATAGATTGTGCATATTCTAAGAGAAATGAAATTTGTGTTTTGTGGTGTTCTTTCAACCCTAGCATTCATTTTATTGTATCTCCTTGCCTCTTTATTCTTGTTGTTCTTTTTGTGCATGTATTTCTCATTTGCAAGTTTGTGTTGTTGTGTTTCATGGAGAAAAGATGGTGAATGGAGCCTTGGTTTGTGTCATAGTTGTTTGGCCTTTCCTTGCTTCATTTTCCTCTTCCCTTCTCCCTCAAACAAGATATTTCACTCCCCTTTTCTAGTGTTATCACCACCTTTTAGTGTAGGATTTCCTTTTCATGCATCTCTCTAACCCTCTCTCTCTCCCCCTGGTCCCTTGGAATGGTTAGTTTAGGATTAGTTAGTTATTTTCCCTTCTAGGAGTAGTTTAGCATTAGATATAGGTTTAGGAAGCCGGCCTTCTCGATTCTATGAAGTTCCATCTCAAGTAGTAAGCCCCACAACTTGATAGATGGTCCCATGTTAGCAAAAAGTAGAGGTTTGCATAGTCAAATCTCAAGGTGCTACTTTTTGGAATAAATTTTTGGCACGCCCAAAGTGGGACAAGTTTGAAGCACCTTACCACTTCACTTCATCAAGTTTGATGTGCTCTTAGTGAAGATTTCAACCTTTAGAGGCATGTTCAAGCACATCTGGCAACTCCACTGATCCAACAAACCCATTATCTCAGTTTCAGACCTTTCCCTTTATTTTTCCATTCATTTTAATGTTTCCATTTCAGTCATGGCTCTCCAAGGAGATTTTCCATTCCCTCATTTAGTTCCATTCCACTTCATTTGCAATAGTGGGATGTTATCCCCAAAATAGCCTTGAAAAATGCCCCTTTTCTATGGAGATGGATATCAATACCCTATTGATCACATTCAAGATATTGCAAACGATTGTGTCATTCATGATGTCACAAAGAGAATGTTTTCCTCAGACTTCTGGTTTCATCATTCAAAGGAAAAGTAAAAGATTGGTATAACAATTTGACTCCATAATCCATTTCCACATGGAATCAACTGGGAGAACAACTACACAACCGGTTCAAGGAGGATATAGATGTCATTTGCCTCATGGAACATCTCAAAAAAATATAGCGGGCTCCAATGGAGTTTATTCCTGATTTCAACATCATATTTACAAGGACTTGGCATAGAATTCCTCAAGAATACTAGACCCTCACAAGGTATGGCATTCTTGTATTATTTGAGATCCTTTGATGTTGATTTAGCTATATTGATTCAATCCTTTGGGGAAAAAAATCTTCTTCAAGATTTTGTCATTGCATCCCAACCGAGAAGATTCTTATTCAGGCTAGAAAAATAAAACCCATCCCCATTGCTGCAATTCTTCCCTCACCACCTCAAATTCTTCCTTCCCCTTGTGCTAAAAATGAAAAATCCATCATTCCTTTCCAAAATCAGGAAGCTCCTTTGCTTCCTTATCCTTCATTTGATGTTTCACAAGTTTTTCATGCCCAAAGAATTCCCCAAACTTTGCAAAAATCCCTCCCATCTCCACCCAGAGGCACTACCCAACTTCACTAAACCTTGCACTAATGTTTTCAGAAGTTGTGGTATCTCAAATGTTGTCCCTAGTTTCTACCCAACCCTCACTAGATAGAGTTATCCTATAAGGTTGGTAGAAAGGGATGTTTGTTATGATTTTGGAGAGAAGGAACAGCCCATGCAACACTCCAAACAACAAGACTTTAGGCAAAATCATGCAGTTGTTTTGGAGGCAACAGATCAGCAGAGTAGGGAGTATGTTTTGGAGGATCATTTGGCTTCTCCTCAGGTCTTGTGAGCATCAAATACCTCTTCCCAAGCATGCAACAAATCAGAATCCCCTTGTTTATACCTCTCCTCTAACCAATTCTACCAAAGAGGATAATTCCATATCTATTGAAGATTGGTCTAATTCAAATTGGGAGGATGAGAGGATCCAAACTATGTAAAAAGAGGAGTTAAATATCAAGATAGAGTAGGAATATTTGAATGATAGTCCGAAAGGAAATGGAGGGGAAGAGAAAGTATTTTTCAACACTATTGCATTGATCGGGGCCTCAAGGAAGAATTTATTGAAAGTGAGAAAGGTGTTTCAATGGAATGCAGTGATCCTCATTACTTTGCATGTCTAGAGCTTGCTGCACTTTTGATGGAGGATCATTATGGAACAGAGAATGAGGAGACCCATGAAGAACCAAGTGCAAAATTAGCAGCCATCAAGATGGAAACATAGTATTTTGTAGAAGTAGTATCAATTCCAAATCAGCTTGCAAGCAGCCACCTTCAGGAAGAAAGTCTGCAAGATGACTCCATCCATGCAGTTGAGCTTCATAGGAATGGGAAAATTCAAAGGATGGTTTGTGGGTTAAAGCTGATTTGTCTCCCTGGATAACTTGACGTTTTGTCATTTTGTGCATCTCTCGATTTGCAATGCACAATGGTGTGAATGAAGGATTGCACAATGGGTCACGTCGATCGTCATCACCAATCCGGCACTATGATAATTCTTCACCGGGAACTCCTCGTGCTATGATTATTTACTAATGCACAGCCTTTAGTTTGGTGGATGTAATCTAGAAACAAAACAACAACATAACACAAGAATACCATCGACTATGATAAGACAGAATGATGACAAATCTGAAATATCAAAATAAATTATAATATTAACATGAAACTATTACAATCTCACCCATGAGGTACTTCAAGTGTTATTGACTTCACTTGCCTTTCACCAAGACTATGGGAGAAACTTTACAATTACACCTCTTAATGGCTTCTTCAACACACCTTTAAACTAATGGCTTCCTTCGCACACTTCCTACAATATTTCTCACTACTTCCTTCTATGCTAAATGAGGGGGGTAGCCTCTCTATTTATAGAACTTCTAGGCTTATCCATCTTATCTCTAAGATAGGATAAGAAATCCACTCTGACGAATCATATTCCATACCTTAACTCTTATATGTACATGTAAGCTTATCTTTTAAGATAAGATAAACCTTATCATTTTACATGGGTTCCACATTTTTAGACTTTTTACAAATAAAATACACAAAATATTTATGACCTCACTCCTTGTCCTTATTACCAATATAATATTTCTAATTCCTAATCACGTAGACCCTACTTCTCTAATTACCCAAACTTTGACATTTTAACATTACCGGACCACTTACGACAAATATTTACTTTTTACAACATTCCTATTGTACTTTTTATTTATTACCGTACTCCACATTATTGGCGGCACCATCTTGTGGCGCCATTATCTTCTATCGGATGCTACTACTAATTATACTTAACAACATCATATTCTAATACATACATTAATGAAATAGAAATTACGGAGGAAAATTTTAGTGTCGACATCTTCCCCTTCTAGCTTCTACTCCAGTCCTCGGAGTAGACTATTCTACAGTGCTTGGAAAATCTTGACTTGTCGTGGTTGACCCATTTTGTAATGGGAGTGCCATCAATTCCTCCGGTCAGTACGTACCATTTTCATGCATGCTTCTTTATTTTGTAGGGCCCCATCCATTTTGGAAGAAATTTTCTCTGTCTTCTTTTTTTGTATACGGAATCATATACTAGAACCAAGTCATTCACATGAAATGGAGACCACCGGATCTTTTGATCAAAGTATTCTTCGCTTCATTTTCTTCTTATGGCTTGTATCCTTTGCTATTTCTCTCATTTCCTCGTGCAAATGAAGATGTACCAACCTTTCTTTTCTTGAATCACTTTCATCCATCCTTTCATTTTCATAACTCTCACGGTGGGAATATCAAACTCAATAGGAAGAAGCTGGATCAATGCCATAGGCCAATTTGAAATGGGGAGTATCTTGTTCTTGACTTTGATGTTTCCCTATATGCCCACAATCTTTGCATGAATCCTTTTATCCCATTTATGTACTGCTGAAATTTGCATCTTTTGCTAGAATTTGACACTGACACAAAATTTGTTCGTTCCACTGTCCATTTGTGCTTGGCTTGTATGTTGTTGCCTTCACTGTGCTTAATAGAAAACTTATTGACTAGGGCTTCTACCACCTCATTAATGAAGTGGCTTCCTTGATCTCATTACAATTTCTAATGGGCAACCAAATCTGGTGACAATGCGTTCATACATGAACCTTGCCACTTCATCCATGGAAGTTGTTTTGATGGCCTAGCTTGACCCACTTGGTTAAATAATCTGTGGCAACTACAATATACTTATTTTGGCGTGATGTAGTTGGAAGTGGACCTACAATGTCTATTCCCCACTTTTAAAGGGACCGAGGGAAGAATAGGACATAATGGAGTATGAAGTCTTACGGTTACCATGTGTTTGACAAATATCACATGTCTTACAATAATTATAACAATCTTTAAAAAGAGTGGGCTAGTGATAACTGCATCAAGATCCTTCTTCTTTGTAAGTTGTCAGAGAAGTGCCCTCCACATGTACCATTGTGGAATTCTTCTAGCAGTTCCTTCCCTTGATCACGTCCATTTGCCCTCTTGTCTTGTCCATCGAGGTCCTATTCGAAATAATACTCCATGCGAGAATAGAATATGGATGATAGCTTGAGTAATCTTTCTCTTAGTCTTTGCATTGGCACCATAGGAAACTTGAATTCATTCGGATAATTCCAAATATCTATGTATTCACTAGGGATTGTGTCGAGGATAACAATCTTTGCATCGGGAAATCATCATCATCACAAGATGATCCTAAACCATCATAGGCTCGAGAGAGTGCATCTGCATTGACATGCTTCTTTCTGGCCTATCTATAATATCAAATTCAAATTCTTGTAGCAAAATTATCCATCTTGCTATCCTCACGATGGGTTAGGCTTATTTACAATATATTTTAGAGCACGATGATGCATTCTGACTAGAAATTTTGCCCCTAGCAAGTAATTTCTAAACTTCTTTACACAAAAATGATAGCGAGCCTCTTTTTGATTCTGTATAATTTACCTCAAGCCTTTGCTCATTTATGCTGCTCCCAAAGTAAATTGGATGTTCATTCCCATTTTCATCCTTTTGGCTCAAAGTACTTCCTAGTCTTTGTATCGAGGCATCGTGTACACAATGAATGGCTTGCTCAATCTGGATTCTTCAAAAGCAAGGAAGACACGGGGCTTCCTTGATTGTCAAAAGCTTCATGCGCCTTATTTCTAGTTCATAAGTAACATCCTTCTTCAAGAAGCTGGGTTAGTGGGTCATGCGATCTTTGAGAAATTCTTGATGAACCTTCTATAGTAACCCACATGGCCTAAAAATGATCTCAACTTACTTCTATTAAGAGGAAATGGTAAATCTTTGATTTTGAAACTTTATCGAGGATCGTACCAATACCATCTCTGGATCTGACATGCCCTAACAAAATGCCTTTAGAACATCCAAAGACACACTTTGTAGGGTTTAGTGAGGCTTGTGCTTCATCTAACCTTTGAAATGTTGTCTCCATTTGGTGCGAGGTGGTCGACTTGCTCCCATAGATGTAAAAATCATCGAGAAATACTCGATGAAGGTCCCGATGTAGGGTTCGAACACCCTATTCATCAAATATTTGGAATGTTTTGGAGCATTACACAACCCAAAAGGCATAACTCTATAAGCAAATGTTCCCCAAGGAGTGGTGAACGTGGTCTTGACTGATCTTTCTCTGCTTTATACGAACTTGGTTGTAGCATTTATATCCATCAGCAAAACTATAGCACTCTGGCCGGCTACTTCGTCAGATCGATCGATCGAAAATGGAAGAGGGTAATGATCCTTCTTTGTTGCCTTATTGAGCTTCTGTAATCAACACAAATGCGTAGCTTCCCATTCTTTTTATTGAGATCACAATGGGAGAAACCCATTCTGAATTCTCCATAGCAAATATGAATCTTGCATCAAGCAACTTATCTATTTCTTCTTTTACAGTCTTGGAAAAATTAGGATTCATTCTATATGGCATTTGCTTTATGGGCTTAGCACCATCTACCAGCTCAATAGAATGTTCTACCCAACTTACTTGACGGAGTTCCTTGTAATCAAAAGTGAATAGGTGTATGTACCTTCAAAAGAGTTGGAGGTAGGATTCCTTCTCACTCTCCATCAAGCATCACCAATCTTTATTTGTTGGAGAAGATCATCAACTTCTTCTTGAGATAATTTTATGGGGTCATGAGTTGGTGTGGTGGAAGGATATCCATGACTGAAACATCAACCTCACTTTCTTCATCTTGGTGTCCACTTCTTGGTACTAGAGTAATCGAGAGGATGTCAATCATTAGTTTCATCACTTGAATCCACGAGGTTACTGCCTTATGATGTCGAGGATCACATTTATCTTCACCCTCTCTCTACCACGTCCAAGTGTCATGAAACCTTCATTCCGGTAGTTTCTTGCATGAACTCTCCTTAGCCATGGTCTTCCCAGCAGTGACATTGGGTGCACAAGCAGTACCATTTTCATCACTGAAAGTCTACCACACATACCACACCCATAATGAGATATTGCCACATTTGAAACTACACCTTTGGTTTAGTTTTCCTTTATTTAATGACCTTAACATAAGTGTTGAAGGGCGATCAATTTTAAACCCAACATATTCATTCTGAGACTCGGTCATTACATTAAGCTGCAGCACCTCCATCAACTAAGACATCATGAATTGAAATACCATTACATAATACCTCGGCTTGTGGAGCATAGGGATCTGCCTCTGCCTCCAAAAAAGCAGGGACCTCAACCTCCTTCCTTCTTGAGCATTGAGTCCACCTCGCATGACTCCGCCTCTTCTCGAGAAGACATAGCCAAGAGTTGACCATATGTAATATTTGCGAGGCCTTTTGGACGAGATCTTCCAAGATGGAGTATGGTCCTTGCCCCTGTGAAATCAGAAAATCCTACACACCCAACTTTCTTCTCCTATGTTTCTTACTAGTTTCTTCTTTCATCTTCTTAGGATCATTTCCATCTTGATTATCTTTTTCTTTCTTTCTTTTTTTACAAACACATCTACTTCATTATTTACTGCTCTTATCTACTACATCAAAAGAATTCACGGTGCTTTTCCTTTATCATTATCTCCTTTACTAGATGTAGAAGCTCTATCGGACAATTATACTTATAATGACCCTTTTTATAACAACCATAACAAACAACTTAGAAATATTTCTTTTGGACCTCTATCTCCTCCACGAGAACTAAATTCCTTTCCTTGAAGAAGATTAATAGTTAAGCGACCCATCTTTTTGAGCAGATCTTCATACTCGGTAGATGTACTAGGAGAAATATTTGTGCTCACCGGGAGTGGTTGTGGATTACGGACCAAAGGTCTTTGGTGTAGGCTCTACTTTAGAAACAATTTCTTTGGGCTCCTCTTCCATGCTTTCTTCTTGCCTTCTTGCGATCTCCTTTGCTTGTTGATGGTAGTTGGGTGGTCATACTTCACTCGTTGTCGATCTCGGCTTCATCCCAAGAATGAAGTGCTTACGAGAGGAGATTATCCATGCCATTCATCAACCCATCCGCTAGTCCTTCCTTAGGATCGGGCATCGAGCTTCCTCCTTAGCTCTAGAACACGAGCATGATAATCCCTTATCTTCTCCTTCTCTCCTTGGGATAGCTTTGTGATCTCGATCATGAGATCGCATATTTTGTTGTTCACCAAATTCTTCAAGAAAACTTTTGAGTTAATAAATCCCATGAATTTTTCACATTATCACCTAGTGTTTGAACCACCTAAGTCTTGAACCATCCAAAAAGGTAGGAAAAATTCAGTCCATTGTTCCCTTCTTATAAGGCCATTACAAATACAAGATCGCTTAAACTCTTGAATGAAAGAAGAAGCATCTTCATTAGATTGAGCTGAAAAAACAGGAATCTTTCCCATTTTCAAAAGTAACCACTGTGAAATACCAACTCACAAGTACAATCAACAAGACTTATGTGTACAAATAATTGGAATCACTATACTAGAAAGTGACTTTACACCTTTCTACAGTAAAATAGAAATGACCACGGTAAACTATGGTAAAACTTGACTTCTTTGTGGTAAAAAAAACTTTCTTGTGGTAAACACTATTCACGATAAAAAGTGAAATTCTTTGCGGTAAATACTATTCACGGTAAAAAGTGACTTTACTGCGGTAAATACTATTCCAACAAAAATGACTTTACCATGGTAACTACTATTCATGGCAAAAATGACTTTACCATGGTAACTACTATGCACAGTAAAAACAAGGTTACCCTCTAATTGATTTTTGACTAAGTGGGAATATCTCTCGGAAAATCCACCAACGAGGAATGGTCAGCAAGCGAAACCAAAAAATGTCATCACCAATCCGGCACTATGATAATTCTTCACAGGAACTCCTCGTCTTTATGATTATTTACTAATGCATAGCCTTTAGTTTGGTGGATGTAATCACGGAAACAAAACAACAACATAACACAAGAATACCATCGACTATGATAAGACGGAATGATGACAAATCTGAAATATCAAAATAAATTATAATATTAACATGAAAGCTATTACAATCTCACCCATGAGGTACTTGAGTGTTATTGACTTCACTTGCCTTTCACCAAGACTATGGGAGAAACTTTACAATTACACCTCTTAATGGCTTCTTCAACACACCTTTAAAGCGATGGCTTCCTTCGCACACTTCCTACAATATTTCTCACTACTTCCTTCTATGCTAAATGAGGGGGTAGCCTCTCTATTTATAGAACTTCCGAGGCTTATCCATCTTATCTCTAAGATAGGATAAGAAATCCCTCTGACGAATCATATTCCATACCTTAACTCTTATACATACATGTAAGCTTATCTTTAAGATAAGATAAACCTTATCATTTTACATGGGTTCCACATTTTTAGACTTTTTACAAATAAAATACACAAAATATTTATGACCTCACTCCTTGTCCTTATTACCAATATAATATTTCTAATTCCTAATCACGTAGACCCTACTTCTCTAATTACCCAAACTTTGACATTTTAACATTACCGGACCACTTACGACAAATATTTACTTTTTACAACATTCCTATTGTACTTTGACTGTTACCGTACTCCACATTATTGGCGGCACCGTACTGTGGCGCCGTTATCTTCTATCAGACGCTACTACTAATTATACTTAACAACATCATATTCCTAATACATGATGAAAGGGAAAAATACTAACAATGCGCACATGTAAGCGAGTGTGCAATTCTTTATTCAATCCGTTGTGAAATATATTGATTGTTGATGTATGGCGATGACTAGTTTTAGCATAAGTGTGAAGATTTTTAGCTTGGATTATGCGGCCAGGAAATTGGCTAAGACTTAGGGCGTGAGGGAATTTTATCACTTTTCTCGTGGCTTATAGTGGGTGAAGGTGTCACGAGAACATTGAGGGGTTCACAAGACTCGGAGTTAAGGTTGCAAAGAGCGTGCACGTTTGGTTTTGAACGTGAAGGGACCGCATAAAGATTTTGGATCAAACATGAAGGGTTCAAGGACACATGAGAGCTAGTGAAATCATGACGTTAAGGATCTCAATGATGCATGTGGGATATTTATTGGGAAAAATTGGATGGTGCGCACAAGGATTATGCGAAGTATTAGGAATGTTTTTCACAATGAGAAGTAAATATATTTGCGAAGGGCATGGGAAAATTATCTTGGAGAGCTCAAACAAATATGGCTAAGGCATGAAATTCTTGGGAAATGGAATTATATGCAAGATATAGCAAAGTAATGGTGCGTAATTATATATTGCCTTGTGAATGTCAAGAGGTTCCATGATTTCACTAGTGAAGTTAGGGCGTGTTGTGGACACAATAAGTCACAAATTCCAAGGTTCAAGATCTAAGGATTTGGCCAAATTGATGAGAATTGTGCAAGATATTTTAGAGGCCATGAAAGCTGCACAAAATCAAGGTGTTGTTTTGGAGGATCGCAATGATAATGAGTTGGAACTCACGCAACAAAGAGTGCGGGCCATGAATGACGAAGAAAATGCAAAAATTGAGGGAATAAAAACATGCATTTATGCGTAATTGGTAATATGGGGAATAAGAATAGATTGGATACCCAAGTTATTTTGGAATTTTGGAACCAATAGAGCTCATTAATTATATAATAGAACTTGAAAAGTATTTTGAGTATGAAGACATGGAAGATCCTAGGAGATTCAAATTTTCTTGCATAAAGTTGAAAGGTCATGCATCTCTTTTGTGGGAGCATATCTAGGCAGACAAAGTGCAAAGAGGGAAGCCGATAATCAAGACATGGGATAGGTTGGTGGCAAAGTTGAAGGAAAAATTCTTGCCCATGGATTACCAACTTAGTTTGTTTCAAAAATTGCAAAACTTGTGATAGAGATAGCTAAGTTTGAAGGAGTACACTCTTACCGACTCACCATTCAAGTGGGACATGTGAAGGATGATTTGGAGAAGATCTCTAGGTATATGAATGGATTGTGGATTGCAATCCAAGATGAGTTTGGAATGATCCAAGCATGGTCAATAGATGAAATCTTTCAATATGCTCGAAGGTATAAGAGAAGTTGCACGTTAAGCAACAAATTGTTGCACAAGGAAAAGGAAAGGGCGCACAAGACAATGGACAAGATGATGGCGGAGGAAACTCTACGTATCATGAAGGCTAGACTAGTTTAGTTTCACACGATGAAGGAAAATCTAAAGGTGGAGGAATTACATCCCATGGAAGAGGGTCTTTTGGATGCGAGAAGAGGTCGTGGATTCAGCGGTACATGTTATAGGTGTGGCGAAATAAGGCATAGATATTTTAAGTGCCAACATGCATAGAGTGATGGTAAGTATAGGAATGCAAGTGTGCACGTTGTACAAGCTAATGAAGATGATATGCTAGGTCGTGGAGAAGACCCAAAGGTGGCAAAGGAATTGATGTTCAAGCACATATAGTTGAAACCAAAAAAGAAGGAAGTTTATATTAAGTAAAGAAAGAATTTGTTCAAAATGGTGTGTAAGTTGAGAGGTATATCCTATAATTTGATAATAGACAACGGAACCACCTATAATTTGGTTGTGCATGAGATTGTAGACAAGTTGGGGTTGAAGAGGATCAAGTATCCTAATCCCCTACAAAGTTTCACGGTTACGTCACCACGCTTTGGTGAATGAAAAATGTCTAGTTAAGTTTGAGGATAAGGAGGTATGAAGATGAAGTGATGTGTGGCATCATGCCTATGGACACATGTCATGTGCTACTTGGAAGGCCATGGCAATTCAACTGAAGGTGCAACACGATGGCTACATAAACACCTATAAGGTAATGAAGGATGTAAAATATTACACTTTAAATCCAATGAAGGATAAGGGTGAGGAGAAGAGCAAGGACCAAAGGTTATATTGTTATCATGGAAGCAATCTTTGAGTGAGATAAAGTAGAATAGTGTTTGATTTGTGATGATATTGAAGCTTGCGCAAAGAGAGCACAAGCAAGAACAAGGGAGAGAGATGGATCAATGTCGTGAGAGGTGAAGGATATGTTGGGAGAGTTTGCTTGAGATAGTTTTAAGTGAGTTTACTAAAGGGATACCACTTGTAAGGAATATAATTCACCTAATGGATTTAATTCCAAAGTTAAGTTTTCTTAACAAGGTAGCATACATGATGACATTGTAAGAGAATACGAAGATACATAAACAAGTTCGGGATTTTTTTGATAGATAGCTAATTAGAGAGATCTTGAGTCTCGTACATAATTCTAACAATTCTAATGTCGAAGAAGGATGGTAAATGACATATGTGTACAAATTCCATAGCCATCAATAAGATCACCATCAAATATATGTTTCTATTTCCGCGCATGGGTGACATCATGGATCGTTTGAGTGGAGCAAGATATTTAAAAAAGATTGATTTAAGGAGTGGATATCATCATATTTGCATAAGAGAGGGGATGAATGCAAGACGTATTCAAGATGCAAGAAGGATTGTATGAGTGGCTAGTAATGTCATTTGGATTGAACAATGTAGCAAGTACTTTCATGAGCTTGATCAATGAAGTCCTAAGACCATTTTAGAAGAAAAATTTCTTGTGTACCTTGATATTTTGATATTGATGGGGACGCGAGAAGAGCATTTATCGTATGTAAGAAAGTGTTGCAACAATTGCGGAGGAGAAGTTGATTAATTTGAAAAAGTGCAGTTTCATGTAGGAAGGCGTAGTGTATTTGGGAATTATGATATTTTGTGAGGGTTTGAAAGTGGATCCAGAGAAGGTCCTCGCATGAAAGTGGAATGGTCATCACCATGGAGTAGTTCATGGGTTGGTTAGTTTTTACCACAAGTTCATCAAGAATTTCATAGGAACGTGTGAACCTATCACAAAGGCCATGCGAGGAGATTGGAAGAGTTTTAGTTGGAGCACAGATGCACAAATAAGTTTTCGAGAGCTAAAGAGGAAGGTGATTGAATAACTAGTGTTGGAGTAGCCTAGCTTTGTGAAGGTATTTCAAGTTGATTTTGATCCTAGAGGTATAGCCATTGGTGCAAAGTATTGAGTTAAGCATGAAGGCATGTCACATATTTTAGTGAGAAAATGAATGATGTGAAGAAGTATAGTGTGTATGATCAAGAGTTCTATGCAATTGTGCAAGTGCTCAAGAAGTGTAGGCACTACTTATCGTCGAAGGAGTTTTTGTTATCTATTAATCATCAAGCATTGCAATTCATAAACACTTGTGGGAAATCAAATCGGAGACATATGAAGTGGGTAGAGTACCTATAAGGATACACCTTTGTGTTGAAGCATAAGAGTGGAAAATCTAATAAGGTTGTTGATGCACTAAGTAGGCGTAATATTTTGTTGATAGAAATGAGAGTAGAAGTTGTGGGTTTTGAATCCATCAAGGATTTGTATGTGCAATAAAAGACTTCGGGGAGCAAGCGCAACACGCACAGTGTTGATAGGACACCTTAAACTAATTTGTGCAAGATAGCCTATTGTTCAAGGAAGGCAATTATGCATCCCGAAAGAATTAATACAAGAGAACTTGGTGAGAGAGAAGCACAACGGTGGATTATGAATCCATCAAGGAGTTGTATGTGCAAGAAAAAGACTTGAGGAGCATGCGCAACACACATGAGTGTTGATAGGACACTTTAAACTAATTTGTGCAAGATAGCCTATTGTTCAAGGAAGGCAATTATGCATCCCGAAAGAATTAATACTGAGAGAACTTGGTGAGAGAGAAACACAACGGTGGATTAGCAAGGCACTTTGGATTGGATAAGACCTTAGCACAACTAGTGGAAAATTATTTTTGGCTGCGAGATGTTTGTAGATGTGTTCAAGTTTATACGTGCAAAACAAAGTATGTCAATTGGCAAAAAGAAGATCTCATAATGCAAGGTTGTAACAACCTTTTCCTATACGAGAATTCTTGAAATTATATAAGCATAGATTTTGTTTTGGGTTTACCGAGGATGGAGTAAAGAGGAGTTGGTTTCATCTATGTTGTGGTGGACAAGATTTTCGAAGATGGCACATTTTATTGCTTGTAGGAGGACTAGTGATGCGACTCATATCGCAAATCTTTTCTTCAAGGAGATTGTGAGGTTACATGGATATTCACTTAGTATTGTGTCTCATAAGAATATAAAGTTTGTCGATCATTTTTTGCGAACATTGTTGAAGAAATTGAATATAAAACCACAATTCAATTCAACATGTCATCTACATATTGATGAACATATAGAAGTAGTAAATATAAGTCTTGGCGATTTGTTTAGGATGTTTGGTGGGAGATAAACCGGGAACATGGGATTTGGAACTAACACAAGTAGAATTCATGTATAACTCGAGTTAATATTAGCACAAACACCATTTCAATTTGTATATGGCACTAACCCACATGGAGTTACAAAAATTGAAATCTTTGCGTGAAAGAGTGTTCAAGCAAAGGATTTCACATAATATGTGGAAGAAGTGCACCTAGTGCATAAGCAGATTGTTTCGGTTATTTTCTTTTAGCACTTTATTTATGTATATTTCATTTCTTTATCAATCATGAAAGTATTTAATTCATAAATATTATCATCGTAAATAAGATTATAACTTAAATTAAAGTGTTCTTCCATTTTCATATTAACTCATCTAAAGTACTTGTTTATGTACTTTTAGTACAATTTGAAAACATAGTGTTAGTTTATTTTTTATTTCTCAAGAGTTTACCTCCTCTATAAGTTTCACTCTGTCGGAGAGGATTAATAATAATGTAGAGTGTTACCTTCTATGGTATTTCTCTTTCTTATTTCCCTCTTTCGGTGATGATTTGAATATTCCTAGAACCCATTAGATTCCCAACATTGCTCTAGATCCATCTAACCTAACTTTAAACTACCTTTCACACTAAGGTCTTAAATTTTACACGATTAAATCTAGTTTGATTCTCGCTTTAACCTTGCACTAGGAAGGTTGATTAGTTGTCACATTTTTTGGAGAGAGGAGAGAAAGCTTGTTAGGCTTTACACATGTTGGGTGATGTTTGTTTCTTCTTCCTGTGGTATCGTCAATTTGTTTCTTAGGCTTATTGCATGGGTTACTTGTAAGAAAAATAGGAAAAAAAAAAACTATTAAATTGATCAAGCGAAATGCTTGCCAAGGAATTCCTTGAACATATTCTAGAGAATTTTCTTTCACTAGTTTTGTAAAGAATAAGAGAGGAGCAAATGACTAGGTATTGACCAATAATGGTTAGTGCACATATGAAGTAGTGATTTAAAGAAATTTAAATCTTTATCAAAGAATTGAGATCAAACAAATATAGCAATAACAAACAAGATCTAACATGCAAAGTACAAGCAAGTGTGTAAGATAGGAGATAAGAATGGCTAGGATTGTATCGGGAGATTTGGGTGATCCTTGGCTTGAAAGCGGAGTTGAAAATGCTAGATTTGAACTGTGTAGACTCTATCTCGAGAATTTGGGATATGGAACCTCTTCAGACGAGAGCACCTAGATGTGGATAGGACCACCCGGGAGGGCACTAGTGTCCTGACAAGTACTATGCTTCTAGGCTTTTGAGTCCGAACGTAATTTCTTCCTTTCGTTTGTCAAATCCACTTCATTGTAGGGTTCATGTATCACACATGTACCGCAAAACAAACCCTAGCTACCTGCACAAGGCTCAAACAAATATTAGATGAAATAAATAATGCATATGTTTGAGTCGGACTGACCTCAACGGTCACCCCAATGTGATTGTCACCAAGTGTTGCACTACATTTCAAATTTTATATAGTTCTAATGTGTGTGATTGAATTGTGTCGGTGGCACCAAAATAGCGAGCTACAACTACTTTGCCCCCAAGATGAATGTGTGAGATGGAATTCAAAAATAATCCCTCCTATGCAGTGAATAATGCAGTCTTTGAATGTTGCTCTTTTCCCAAATAGTAGATAGTAAGTATTAGCCCAAAGTTGCCCAACCCCTAACAATAACAAGTTATGCATATATGTGATTTCTTTGTATGAATTTCATCATTAACAACCAAAAAGACCAACCCAAAGTGATAAATAGTAATTTAAAAAAGAAAACAAACGATGTGGCATTTCACATTTGAAAAAGAGAGGGAAAACGACATAACCACCCAAAGGGGACATTAATATTTGGGCGTTCATGTCTATAATGGGTGATGGTGTCCAAAATGCTCGGAGGATAAAACAGAAAATACAACGCTGAGTAATATGTTGTCTAATGTCCAAGAGTAAAGTGGTCATTCCAAAAAAACAAATAAGAAGTGTGTAAGAGGATAAAGCAATGTAAAAGCAAAACATGTGTTGTTAATGTCTAGTTTTCTCACTTAGGAATCATGCATTTAACAACATACATAGAGGCCCAATATAAATAGAAAGTGCGTGATTTCGTGACTGCAAGTAATGTACTTTTAATTCAGAGACTTTATGTTTTCACAATCCAAAAATAAGATAAAACTTTCGAAATAAAACAATGTGAATCCTTCTATCCGCAATTTTAATCCAAAAACTTTATCGTATCATTAGTTGTTCAAATTAAAGTGGGTATATCTCACGTTTATACCTAAAATTTGAATAAAAAGTAACCAATAAAACAAGTCGCATCATATCACATTAACAAATTAATCAATTAAATGGTGACACATAAATAATCTCAAATGCATGACTTTATTCTCAAATAATGTGCCACCTTACAAAAATTATATTTAAAACTCCCTTATTTAAATCCAATCACAAATACTTTTCACATAATTTAAATACTCAAAAAAAAATTGGTATATAGTTTCATTTCAATAATTATATGATACTTGGGTGTTTTTATACACCTCTTTAACTAAACAAAAAAATTCAAACATTGCACTTCTCGCTGATGGTGCAGCAAATGGATGCATAATGGCTTGAAAAAATTTGAATGTCCTTTGCGAATACTAGTAAACAAACAGCTAAAAATCAAGGCGATAGATGTGAGACAAGTATATTAGTAACTGTTCATTTAAAATAGAATTTCAGAACAGCTAATTCTTTTATTCCTTATATATTGTACCCCCACGGCAGACTAGTGCGTTTTTTCATTTCCTCTGGAATCATCTTCATACGCACTGAAGACCCCACACAAGCCTCAACGAAAATTGAATTTATAGCCAATTTCTCACCGGAATGTCATTATCTAAATCTGGCTTACCTACCTATTTTATGAAATTGTATGGCGCCGATTGACACTCTAATGTTGACAACTTCGATGAGATTTCCATTCTACCCTATGTTCTTATGGGAGCTAATTCGCTTGTTAGACAAAAATACAACCTGAAAATTCTACAAACACTAGAAAAGTAACGATCGTATCGCCCATTTTGTAATCTCAAGTAATTAGACACTGAAGAAAAATGGTAGCCCATCTTAGCGCGTTGACCAGTTCCCAAGGCAAATTCTCTCGAGTTTATCCCATACCGTACACCATGCAAAGATTTATACTCGGAATGTAGATTCTGTAGCCTCTAATGAAACACAGAATTTTCTCAGTTTTCTCTAATAAAACACAGAATTTTCCTTTACATCTGATATGTTTTGTTGTCATGCATATAGCGAGCTTTTCTTCATAAATGTGGATCGTTCCTAATCAAATTTGTATTGCATACATGCACTGTTGCTTTGGAAGAAAACATATCGAATGAAATCACATTAGGCCTTGTGTACAAGGGCGAGGTATGAAGTCAAAACAAGCGAAACAATAGAAAATTGTAATGCAGATGGTTTTATACATGAGGCAATATTCCAGTTTTAGCAGTTTCAACTTATCTTAAATCACCTAAAGCAGCCTAGAATTCTCAATCACGCATTTTGACCATTGCAATTGAGTTCATTGATTATTCAGAGCTGCACAAATAGTGGATCTGCATAAAGTTATTAAACTCGAACTGTTCAAGCGAGCAACAAGCAAATAAAACTGTATGATGTTTGCATCTAGGTCAGCAATGCAAAATGCAATTTTAGTACTATTTGAAATATCCATAATACCTCAAATTTTAAACTAAGTAGTTTGGTCAGTGCAACGGATTTCATACATTGTCCAGGCTGTACTACAAATGACCAATCCATCAAAGTGTTCTCAGAAAAATCCCCCTAGCTTCACGAAGAGTACCTGAAAACAGGCAAATACTGTTATAAGCAGCCACATTCTTGGCTGACATAACCAAACAGTGACTGGACTGACACTTTAAGAGTTTTTCAGTCCAGGCTACTAAATATGTTAGTGTACCTGACACCCGAGCCATTGTATTATTGTCAAACCAACTCTTACATACAGAAACAAGACGAGAGCTGAAATTCTTGTAGAAGGTGGACTTCCCCACATAGCAATACAAAGGATTAACAAGTTGAAATGTTCATGCCTCGTGCCAACTTCCCAAAAATGCTATATGAGAAATCCTAATAGAAACCCTTGTTGAAACACGAAATTTGCATGTTGCAAGTAAATAACTATAACTCCATTTCCATTTTCCTTTTACCGGAATAACATTCCAAGGTACAGCTCAGTTTTTACTTCAACAGGATACCATACTGAGATTTTAAACTATACTAATTACCCACAAGAGGAGATCAGTCATTTGCAATTTGAGACTCTCAACAACATTCATCCAACAGTACCACAAACATCATTTGAGCATACAGCTAAGGAATGTTGGTAACTATGCAAATCACCGAGATTTTGAATCGCTTCCTCTGCTTCTGAATGATGACAGTGAAAAGAAAGAGCGGGGTGCTGTACAAAGTCCATAAAGTGGCATCGTTATCAAACAGACTTTGAGCAGACAAGTGAAAGGGGGAAAATAGATACCGAGTGAGACAGGACAAAGAACTATCTAACCAGCTGTAAACAGAACAGCTAGACAGGAAAAGTGTAACCATGGAAGAGGAATTCACCTTTCAGCAATGCGGCCCCTGTTAGATGCTCATCCCGGAAAATGGCACTTTGAATTGATTGGACTGTAAAAGATATTAGATTAGTCATAGGACGAAAATCATAAACAGACATGTTTTTTTTATAAAAGAAGAAATTAATTTCTCCAGAAAGACTACTTAATGGACCTTGTTTCAAGGAAACCCTCACCTGAAGAATTTGTGCTTTGAAAATCATTTCTATCTGAAAATGTGTTTGCTGGTCTAATGCCCTTAGCTTGCATTTGGCCTCTTTTCAGGACATTCACATTTCTTTTAGAGGACTCTTTCAAGTCTTCTGTGT
Organism: Taxus wallichiana var. yunnanensis; assembly: GCA_018340775.1. Taxonomy (NCBI): domain Eukaryota; kingdom Viridiplantae; phylum Streptophyta; class Pinopsida; order Cupressales; family Taxaceae; genus Taxus; species Taxus wallichiana. Next base: position 314,497,509 of record CM031236.1, read on the forward strand.
CTTCATCACCTTCAGAAAAGGTGGATACAGAAATTGAGTCCGTTGTTACAGTTTCAGAGCGGTTTTTCCTACCAAATTTCAGAAGTCTTTTTAATCCTTTTGGAGCATCCTTTTGGGAATATTGAGGAACCAAAATGGGCTTCTGTGCACTGCCCCATTTTTTGCGTGTTTGTTCTTCATCAGTATCAGCTGCCAACATCTGAGAAAGCGAATGCAGTTTATGCGATTTCAATGATGTAGAGTTTGCAAGCTCAGAGTTTAGGCCAGATGGGATGTAATGGGCTGAGGCAGTAGAATAGGGTGGCTCAACTGAAAATTCAGCTGCTGGGAATGGTTTGACACCATCCTCATTCAGGGTAATTTCAGAAGTCAAAGTAATTTCTTCACTATGTTCTTGATTTGTAGTGACAGAATTGGATTCCATTTTTGATGGAGAGACACTGGTAGAGCTGACTTTTGAAACAGTCGGAATGTTCCTACCATGATCAGAGATGTCATTCTGGTGGACACAATCTTCTGGCACATCTGTTTTACTGAGAACTGTCCTGCTATGAATATTTTGTTCGATGTATCTAAATCACCATTGGCATCCCCGGTTTTTGCAGCACCATTTACAGACCAATCAGGTTCATTCTCTTCCGCAGCTCCTTCCATGATGTTTGATGGTTCAAAGTTCCTCGATTCTTCTATTGTTTCCTTTTTATTTTCTTCACCAACATGACCATCATACTCTACAGTCTTTGCAACATCATCAAGTGAGGATGCTTTCGTTTTGGAAATACCACGACCGATGCCAGGGCCTATTCCATTACCTTTATGGAGGAATGGCTTCGACTCTAGGGGAACAACACTGCTCTTTTTGGTCATCTTATTGTAGAAACTTGGTTTTGAGATCAATGCACTTTCCTCAGAATCAATGGCAGGCAAGGGTTTGAACACATTCCCACTAATGGGGCCTTTTCTTAGTTGACTACGGTTCTTCTTCTCTTCCTTACCATGACATGACTGTGAACCAGAGCGAGAGCCATTGACATCCAGACAAGGAGCTTCATTGCCACTTTTGTTGCGGCCGCTACCTTTATTTTTCCCACGAGACATAGCCCCACCTTTATCAAGGGTTGAATTTGAACTTAAATGTCCAGATAAAGTTTTTCTGCTGTCCTTCTTCAGATCAGCTAAATTAGGCATTGATCGAGCCAGAGGATTTCCACCTACCGGTGAGTGGCTCTTGCGCCTGCCTGTAGAGGTGTTACTATTACTTGAAATTTTAGGTATGGCAGACCTGGGTGATGACGATTTCAAAGGAGAAGAGCTGCATGCAATTGCTGGAGGCATACTTTTGGATGAAATCTTCCTGAAACCATTCGATTTGGACGGATCTGTTGCAACACGTGGAGTTGAGGTAGCAGAAGGGATCAGACCACGAAAGCCTTTGTTTGTCGTACTTTTCTGGTAAAAGCGAACACTCGTTCAAATCATTTGCGACAACTCCATTATCTTCATTGGTTTTGTGCTGTGTAAGACATCACAGACATAAACATCATTCTTACTAATGAAAATTCCAAATTTAGGAATCCTTGGCAAGTGTGCTATCATTAGAACATTAAATTCTATGGTTAACTTTACAAGTGAATGAAGTTATAGCAAGCATACCGATTCTTTCTTGTTCTTGTAAAGCCTAGCCCTGGAAGGCTGCAACTTTCGGGCTTGAGCTTGAGACTGGACCGAAGGATCTCGCTTTTCAAATGACTTTGAACTTTTTCCTGCCATTTCTGCTTTCCTTCGTTCTAGTACTTCTTGCATAGCCTTAAGTTTTGCTTCTTTTTCTGATCTTTTTGCAGCATTTTCCTCCCTCAGCCTGGCTTCTCGTTTCTCCCTGTACTGGTCATAGAATTTCCCTCTAAGCTCGTCAGAAAATTTGTTGTTAGCAAGGTCTCCTGATTGGTTCTCATAATTATAATAGTTTCCATCAACCAGGTTCATCAAGGTCTGCACATTAAAATCTGCACTGTTGCTCCATGAGCCGCTCAGTGAATCTTTGCCAAAACTCTGCATGGTTCTTAATTGTTGATCCAGTTTTGTCTCGGCTCCGGGAACATATTTTTTCTGTGACTTACTTCCACTGGCTTACCTGTGTATGATATTTCTAGGGTACTAGGCCCAACGGAATTCACATCTGAGCCTTTCAAATCAAGGCTCACTTCATCTTTGTTAGCTGGACAAAGAACAATTGAACCTTCTTCAGGAGCCTGACTTCTGACCTTATGAGCAGCGAATAATGCTTCCAACTGATTGGCTTTCTCTTGAAGGAGTTGATTCAACTCATGACTGGTCCTGAATTTTTCAGTAGACTCATGTTCAGGTCTCACTGAATTGGAAAGCGTTGTCGGTGTTTTCTGGCCCTCGTCTCCGAACACCATTGTCTGCTGAAAATATTCTTCCCCTGTATTTTTCCAGGTACCTAGTGGCATCTGAATGCTGAAAGTCAATTTTTGCACCTGTTCACCCTGCATTTTCTGTGATTCCATAATTTCAGGTGCAAATGAGAACCTTGAAGCTGCATCTTTTTTTTCCTCGATTGGTTTCAACTCCCTCTGAGGAGTTGTCTCCACTGCGACGTGTCCTTTCCAATTGCCAATGACTGCATTGTAGAATCTGGCACATCCAACTTACCTATTTCACTGGCTCCACTCCACCTCCTTAGGACAGCTTTTTCATATGTAGTTGTGGTCTCAGTTTCAGCTGATAACCTTCGACTTTCTACTTTGATATTTTTTTAGGCCTTCCGTCGAATGTCTTTGTTCCTGTTGCCTCCTTTCAAAAAGATTAATAGCATCTTGAACGCTGATTGTCCTTGCTGACTCAACCTTTGATGGGAGCTCCAACTCTTCATTATCCCCACCACTTTCGTTATCTGTATCACTACTTTCAGACTCCCTGTTTAATTCTCTCTCTCTGTTAGACCATTGCGGCATGTAATTTATGCTTGAATCACTGATACATTAGATCTCCGTGATCCACATCTCCCTATTTGAACTCTTCGCATTGGGGAGGCTGACCTTCTTGGCCTTGCGGGGGATGAAGATCTGACTAAGGATCTTCTTGTCGGTGCTGGAGAATAGTTATCTTTGTCTGATGGGGGCGGTTCGAATGCAATTGAAACCATATTGTTTGACTCTGAACTTAATAAATTAGATTCAGTTTCTGTTGTAGAGAATTCCGGAGCTTTTGCACAGGAATTGTCCGTAAGTGGTGAGAACAAACTTTCTTGCTCATCTTGTCGGTTATTATATAACTGAGACATCGGGCTTTCCTTCACAGTATTATCATTGGATTTTTCATCCTGTTTCCTTGGAAATTTGGATAAAGCTTCAAATGTTTGTCTGTCATGGGGATTTCCAAAACCTGAAAAAGGTGCATCTGTATTTTTCTTAGGATGAAATTGTGTTGCTGTCTTTGCTGGCATGAAAGAAGAAACTTGGTGCACGCATCCCTGAGGGGAAAATTGTGGTTATGTTGGAGAATTGTATGAAGCCCATTGGAATACGGAAGTATGCAGTAGATTTATATCACTTGACTAAATATTTGACATTACAATGGCTCACCTGAAAGCGAACGGCCTGAAATTGTTCTGAAAATGCCAAGAGATCAGCCATGTGTTCAATTAAAAATCCGCAGCAGTAGCATGAGCAAAAGCTCTATCCAATTCTTGATGCAATGTCATAAGCCGTACATCTAAGGCACGTAATAACTCACTCCTGCTACAAAAATTGCCATTTCAACTAAGTGCATATAATAGAGGGAGAAAACATTATTATTAGAGCTCTTAAGCTTCAACAGTCCATGAAATTAGAATTGTGCTTCTGGAAAAACATGTGTAAGGGATTTAGCGATCGAAAGAAATTATTTATATCTGAGACATAGATTCTGCTCAATAAAGTCGGATATTTACTCACCTTGAAGGATCTGCTACTACTGTGTCTGTCCCCAACTGTACAAACAAGTAATTATTAATTTGTGCGTTTCTAAAAGCAGAACTTAGTACACACTCCCAACACAAGGAAAATGAAGGAAAAAATCACCTCAAGTGAAAAATGTAAAGGTGTTTGAGTATATAAAATGGATTACTTTGGTGTTTGAACATGAGTCAGAAATTAAACAAATATACTCGGCACAAGTGGCAGTAATTATTTACTATGTACCTTGATAGGTGCTCCAGCTGTGCTCCGCTCTATATTAAACATAATTGTAAAACACTAGTCAGCATAGAATTATGTAAAAAATACGCTTTCAATCTAATAATGTTTGAACGCTTTTAACAACTTGCAAGTGTCAAAGTCAATACTAGTAAATCATTTTATTCTCATGCCATCTAATGCTTCTGAAATTTGGTGTTCAAAATGAGTTTTTCTATTAGAACTTACTAAAATGCTTATGCTTCATTCGGATCTAGCATTTATCATAATTCCAGTACAATATCTATTTTTAGAGAGAGTATTTCTGGAGGAAGCCGTGTCGGAGATTTTTTCATCAACATTTCAGATCACACGACGTGATCAATTATTAACATATTCTCATCTTGATGATGGATCACGAAGTGTAATCTGCTCTATTTTTATTAAACAAACTACACTTCCAAAGGAACATCAATTACAGAATAGTAAATACATACCACAATGCAGCATAGAAGAATATAAGAGTGATCACAGCTTCATTTCACACAGTGCCCATAGCTCGACATGCATCATTCTATTTATATGACAAGAGACCCAACGGTTGCAGGTTAAGCACAACCATCAACAACCGAACATACTGAAGAGAGTCGTTACAACACTACCCAAAGCTAAGCTGATAATACAATCATTGACAAAATAATGACATCGGATACTAAAACATGTGATCGCCAGTCGCCTGAGACTTGATGTCGGATCGGCCCTACATCAGCCGTCTCTAAATAGACAATACAACAATTCAACACTATCTACGTCAGCCCTGCTTTGCTTAGTCATTGGACCAAGGTGAATGGAAAACACTAACTTGCAACAAACTCAAACTAGGTGGATTAGAGGGAATTCGAGGTATGAAAAATGTGATAACTCCCAAGGAACTAGGCTTGTCGATTTGTTACTGGTAGATGGAGTAGCACTTGACTTTGAATCACTAGCCTTTTTCTGCGTTTCCCAAAACCCTAGGCTATGCATTTGACACAATTGCAAGAATTTTAAAAACATTTTCAGCAAAATTTGTCACTTCACAAATTTAATTTGAGAGCTTTATTCATTAGCTTGGTTGTCTGGCACATCTGAGTCACCTCCTCCTACTATATTTTTTGCAACCATTAACTTCACTTGCCATTTCTACATCTTCCAGTATCATGCATAAGAGCAATTTATGTCACAGCCATTCCTTGTCACATGTATGGCATTGGATTAGTAGGCTCAATTAATATATCCTGATACACTTCTTGGGAATATAGACAAAAGAAAAATTAAATTGCTTCTGCCTAGCTGTCCCTGCCCGGAATGCTTTATGCCTCTCTTCAGACATATTTGATGCCTAATTTAACAACTAGTCCTTCCAAACAATGTTAGTAATTGGTATGTACTATATTGGGGCTTCATATGAACGGCATATTCAAGTTAATATTCAGCTGATGTAAATAATTTTCTCTCAGGAGCAATATAAGATGCATTTCTTCAAAAAAACAAAAATCAACGGCCGTTGACTCAGATGTTATTATTTATTTTAGGTCAGCAGTGTGTACCCTTCAACATCATTTAATGATAATCATCTTGCTTACAAAATTGATAAGTTCTACCTTGTATAAATAGAATGATTAACCAAAAACACTTCAAAAAATTCATTTGACTGCATGAATCAATGACAGTTTCTAGTTCATAATCCCTATTTGTTTCATACATCATCTCTTCATTGGGTTCCAACACTAGCATCTAGGTAGCATGATACACTCCTATACTCCCGACCATTCAGTACTTAAATGTTTCATTTTTCATCATCCGTCTCAAGCAATAACAGTTCAACCAAAGAAAATTGATATCCAAAACAGTTAGGAGGCTTATGAATTTGCATCAAGTTGCCTCCTATGAGCCATGGTTTATGCATCTGTTGTTTTCTGAAACTTTTCCTTTGTAACATTGCAAAGCTTATAATGGCTAAATGCTGTGCAACCTGTAAAAGAGGCAAATCTGAATCTTTGTGAATTACATGGCTTTTTCAGATTGTCATAATATTGGCCTCTTCAATTACATAATTATGGTGTTGATGAGTTGATCGCGCCGCATAAAACAAACTAATGCCTTCAATCTGCACTTAGATCACCATCCCTGTTTTCTCGTTTTTGAGACGAGCAATGATCAATACGAAGTGAAACTTGTCGACCATGGTAGAAAATTCTTCTTGTCAAAATAAAATGTCCTTCCTTTTGGAAACAATGGCAATGAGATGCCTCAACAGACATCATTTGTCATTCTGATTTTTTCATGACAGGTTGCCTACATCCACAGGCACTCTTCATTTCCCATAACCAAATGCAACATCAGCTTCTATCACATCGTGCACTCGTAATCTTGAGCCGTCAATTGACATTCAAGACAATGCTTTAGAATTGTTTGACCTTAAACCTTGCTTCTATAGAAAATAATATCATCCAATTGCATGATTAAAATCTATAGATATATCCATTGGTGAATCTGGGAATTGAAATTTATTGCATGTTTCTAACGATTTTTCTGCAATGTTTGCTAGTTTTTTATTTGTTTAGTTTTGCATGTTTTGAATAAAAACTGATTGGCATTTATGGAACAATTTCTGTAAAGTAAATAGTGCTAGTGTATATCTCATAATTCATATACACTAGTTTTGGACTTGCAATATTTCCATTTTCCTAGGTAAATAGTTTATTTTACGAGTTAAAATAAATTAATATAGCAATCAGGATATTCTTGAAATATCTTAACACTCACTAGCATAGATTTATTTCCTTGTTGAGTCTTTTAGCTATTCTAGTTAGACTCTTTGTTTCCTAATCTAGAATAAGCTTTTACAGCTGCAATCCGCTTTGTTTAATATTAGCTTAGAGAAACTTTCTGTTCAAAATTGGTTATTTAGATATGAGTTGTCATCCTCATCCATACATCGTATTCTCTATATATGCAACTGTTATTGCATTAATCAATAACATGATTTTGGGGTAGTGTTGGTATTTTCATTTTGCATAGCTGTTTAATATTGTCATTACATTGTTATGCTGCCAATTTCTCTCTAGTAGGCATTGTTCTCCAAGTCTAGATCAGCAAGCTATATGTGGATATTGTTAGGTATTGCACATCTTTGCACAGTATCAAACCAGGTGACATCGGACTTCCAAATATTGGTGAGGTGATGAGGATCAGGCGAACCATGTGTTCGTGTATCATTCTACACAAACTAGTGGTATAAATCCATTCATTAGCTCATGTTACACTAGTGCTAGGTGTTATTTGGAAATCCATGTGCTTTTGGATAGAAAACTTTCTAGCTTTTGCAGTACAAGAATTTGGTTTTTCAGTTCCCTGACTTTGAGATGAAGTTTCTCTCTCATCGGGAGGATTTTTTCAAGCCGTTTTTATATAATGCAAGTCTTTTTGCTGGCTACACGGTGGTGGGATCAATATGGAAATTTTCTGAATTTTCATGCAAGTTTTGTGCCATGTTTTTCAGACTGCTTCTGTCCCATTATTTTTTAAAGCCCTAACTTTGAGAGGCAGTTTCTCCCTCATCCTAAGGGTGTTTTTCGAACCATTTTTTTAAAGTGCAATTTTTATCGCCATCTATATGTTGATAAATTCCACACCAGCTTCATTTCCCAATATTATTTTCATTGTGGAAAATAATCCAACTAAAGCTTCAAAATTGCAAAAGAGCTAAGCTTTATATAGCTTGTGTATTTTAAAATGGAAAAAACTACGTAGAAGCAAATCAAAAGAAGGCACTTGAGCTAGATAAGTTTTATTTAAAAGCCTTTTAAAAAGCTAGCTTATATTATAAAGTAAAAGCTTTGTTACACGAAGTTTTCGGGACAGGGATGGCAAGGGATGGGGGGCTGTGTTTCTTGGACGAATGTTTTTGGAGGACATTTTTTAGGGGACGGCTACTAAAAATAAAGGAAAATTTTAAAAATATAGGAAATTTCAAATATTCATATGATAACATTGATAAAGCATTCATCACACACATTATAGAACCTTAATACATAAAATTGGAGCTGAATTGAGATTTCACATAAGATTCAAGTTTCAATTACAATAATAATTACAATGAAATGCCCAAGGGCTGCAAGTTTCAACTACAAAATGTCTGAAACATAGAAAATGAAAATATATTGTTGCCCCTAATCAAAATCTACTAAAATGGCATCAAAATCAGACCCTGAGTCTGAGTCACTGGAACTATGAGGGATTGCCTCATCCAATGGAACCCCAACCAATCCCACATGTGCCTCCTCATCAACTTGTGTGGCATCTTCGGGATCAACATCCCAATGTGTAGCTAGAGTCTGACGATACTCAGGAGTATGTCGATCTTGAAGTCGCAAGGCACTATGCACGGCTACTAACTTCTCTGCTCGTCGAGAGGTAAGCTTGTTCCTCTTAACTAAGTGGATGAGGCCGTATGTGGACCAATTCCTCTCTTGACATAGGAACTGCAACCTGTGAAAGGAGGTGAATGGCAAGAATCCTCAAGTCTAGCGCATCCTTATCATGTCATGTCCACCATCCAATAGAGTCTACTTGAGCTAATTTAGCTCTATCATTCTCGGCTCTGGTTTGCTAAATGTTCGACCACGAAGGTTGATAAAGGATAGCCATTATGTCCATAGTAAAGTGGACTCCTCATCAATGCACATCTTTTGAAAGGCCTTCATGAGCCCTTCTTTCACCTCTTCATCATCAGATGGAGGCATTCTCCCAGGCCGTGTTGCATACCATTTGGGATTTAGAGCATAGGTTGCCATATGAAGCGGGGTGTTCATTGTGTTCCACCATCGTGTCACAATGGGCATGTTATGTTCATAAAATCCCAAAGTAGGATCCCTGCTACAAATGGCTTGCTTCATCTGCCCAAGCATGTTGTCAAATGTCTCATAAATCTCTCCAAGACTAGGAGAGTTTGTATCAGCATATCTTATGACCCCCACTACAGGTGAGATGATGGAGCAAACATATCTGCAAACAAGTTACAAAAAAATCAGAAAATATTAAGAATTTAAGACTCAAAGAGTGAATCAGAATGTTATCACAAAGAATGAAAAACTAAAATAATTTACAAGTCAGAAACATGGATAAAAATATTAAAAATTAAAAATTAAAATATAAATATTAAATATATAAAATCAGCAATTGCTTACCTCACTGTGGACCACCAATCATCGTCGAGGATCTTTTGTTTCACACTTTTTCCTTCAGCAGTGTTTGCCTTTGGCCATCTACCCCACTCTTGATTAACCATCATTAATTGTAGAGCCTCCTACACCTCAAGCATCCTCTCTAACAAAATGAAATAGTTGGCATATCTAGTGTCCACGAGCTTGAGGAATTCCTTCCTCGAAAAAGACCTGAATAGAGCAAGTGAGGTGTGATGGTTGCAAATGAACATTTGTATGTGTCTAGCCTCTGCCACCACTGTCTTCACCCAATCTATCTTTCCAATGTCTTTCAATGTGTTGTTCAACGCATGAACACAACATGGAGTCCAGAAAATGTGCTTGTAAGCACCCTCAACCATTAAACTAGTTACCTTACAAACGCGGGCTAAATCGGTCACCACTTGTACAACATTAGAGAGCCCAATCTCTTTTATGGCATCCTTCAAAATTTGAAATTGAAAGGTTGCATCTTTCCTCTTCCCTGTACAATCAATAGCTCTAAGAAAATAAGAGTCACAAGACATGTGACAATGATATTGATGAGTGGTCGATGTCTAATATCGGTCCACCCATCCATGATGATAGAGCAACCCACCCGTATCCAAGTTTGCCTCATCTCCTCCATAACCACACTCACCTTAGAATATTCTTTATCAACGAGGCTGATTCGTAGTTTATGTTCTCCAAGAGGGACATACGAGGAACCAAGCAACAATTACATCTTGAACATTTGTTTGAAATAAGGGGAACGTGACACATGAAATGGTATTGCATTGGCAAAGAAGAATTTGGCAATAGAAGAGTCAACTACTTCTCGTGATTGCACATTGAACATCCCCACAACAGTAGTAGCCTTTCTCTTTCCCTTGGTAGAATCCTCTCCCCTTTGACTTTCAACATCCACGGATTGGGTAGGCAATTGTGTACCATGCATAGTCTCCAATGGCATCCCTTTTTTCTTGTCTCACCCTCCATGTGCAACCTAGTCACTTCGGCCTTCTCAGCTAATGTTATTTTTTCACAACCTTTTACCCCTGTCCAGCTATGCCCAAAAGATGACAATAAACCCTTGTGTAGCTGCCCCTAAAATCTTTGTTGCAAATATGACACAACCACACTCTACTCCCCCTTGAGTTTTTCTTTTTCTTTGTCAATGGCTGTTGTAAATTGTGAAAGAGGCTTTTTAGGATTGAATGGGCCCTTTGCATAGATTTTGAGGAGTTGAGAAGGGCATTCAAATGGATTATTTGAACCCACAATTGCTACAACTCTTTGTTGCATTTAAATCTCTTCACCTCACTATCTCTTCACCCTCACTACCCACTGCTACTCATTGTTTTTTATTGAAAATGCAACACCCAACTGCAACTACAAGTGCAAACAAAAAACAAACAAAAAATAAAACCTCCCTAAGTCTTTGAAGTTTGAAACTTTGAAACAAATGAAAACTAATTTGTGTAAATTTGTAAAATGAACAAAGGATGTGAAACATACCTCAAATGGTGTAGAATATTGCTCTCTTGCCTTCTTCTCATTGTTCTCTTTTTTTCTCTCTATTGTTTTCTTTCTTTGTCTTCTCCTTCACAAGATGGGAAATGACAAAAATGAGCTTCTTTTTTTGTTTTAGTTGTAAGAGAGGTTGTTTTAGGTTTAGGTTAGTTAGGAATGAGTGTGGGGGTCCTTGTGGGCCCCCACATTCCTTTTTTATTAACTTGAGTTTTTTTTAAATAAAGAATGCCTTTGCTGGGATGTAAAGGACGCTTGAGGCGTCCCAATACGGTCGGGAACTTGTAGAAGACACCTGACCATCCGCGGGACGTCTGGGCATCCCTTGCCATCCCCTTTTTTTGGCATCCCGAGGACGTCCCCTATTTTTTGTGCAGATTGGGGACAGGTAGGGGACGTTTCCTACCCGTCCCCACATCCCCATAACATCCTCTATTGGGGACGGGCCTAAATATGCCGGGACAAGTCCCGTGGAACATTGAGTAAAAGCAATGGGTACATAAAACTCTCTTATGTGGTACCCAAAACTTATTTAAAACTAAAAGTTGTAAAGAAGCTCAGGAAGAAAAAGCTAAGGAGCAAGCTACAAGCAAAAGGAGATGAACAGCCGCCAAATTCAGCTAGTCAAAATATTTCTCAAGCCACCCAAACCTGCAGCAGCCGGACAGTAAGGGTGAATTCAGAGTTTACATAAAATGCTCTTCCCTCTCTTCTCTCTTCTTCTCATTCTATATAGAGCTGAAGATCTTATTGTAAAGGAATCGGATCTCTAATTTACTCATCTGCAAATAGAGTTTAGATTTTTGGTTTGATTTTAGTTGTTATATTTGCTTCAAGTATCCATTTTGCTGAGCTTACAGTTTTTAGCTGATCTCAAACCTCAGCTGTGTTACATGTAAAGTTTGTTGTCGAGTTTCTTGGCTGTGAATATGAACTGAGTAATTTACAGTGCAATTGATAGGGTTTCTTGCTACTCTACAGGATAGAGCTCACCTTTTGGTATTCATAGTTAATTGTGCTCATTTATACGCTTGTATTGCCTATTGATCAGTTGAGTCTATAAGATAGGAAAATATAGCACTTAAGTCCTTTTTCTTAATTTGGTGCAATGCCACCATTTTATTTTCTCTCTCTAACCCTATCCCTTTTCCCTTCAGCAATTTCCCTTTCAATTACTTTTCTCTTTCAGCAAGTTAGTTTAGGTGTTTTTATGCATTAGATTAGGAACAGCACCAATTGTCTCTGGCTATTTTCTATTAAGTTGAAGTCCCACACTAAACAGAGATCTCAGGTTGTGTTGGACCTGCGGGCACAATCCAATCAGACAAATCCAAGCATCAACACTACAAAATGGTGGGATCCATCGGTTTGGGAATTTTTTATTTTTTTGCACGATTTCTAATAGTTTTCTGACAAACACTGTTTACATACCAGATTTATTATAAACGTGCTATACATAAACTTAAAGCAGAATTTTAAAAATATGTTTGGTTTTGTAACGGTTGATAAAATCAGAAATTGTAGTAACGGTGGTATTTGTGTGCAAATCTATGCACACAATAGGTGGTGAGATTGCAATGGTTTGTTTTGGCAATCTGCATTTCAGTTTGAGCTTTGAAGTGCAATGTCATTGCCAATTGCTTTTCAGTTTGCAATGCAACATCAATGTCATTCTTTTTATAGCATTGTACCAGCACTACGACATCAGTAATTGCTCCATTGTGGTTTTTGAATTCATTATTTTGCAACACAACTCTTTTTGTAGATTGCTATACTTGTGCACTTGCAGATGGTTGAGAACAAAGTGACTCCACTCACACTCCATAACTACCATTCATGGAAAAAAATTGGCCAGTTGGATGGATAAATTTCAAGGGGTATCTTGCATTGCTTTAGGGTGGTATATCTGTATGTGCAAATCCATGCACACAGTAGGTGGTGAGTTTGTAATGGTCTGTTTTGGCAATCTGCATTTCAGTTTGAACTGCAATGTCATTGCCAATTGCTTTTCAGTTTGCAATGCAACAACAATGTCATTCTTTTTATAGCATTGTACCAGCACTACGACATCAGTAATTGCTCCATTGTTGTTTTCATACTCATTATTTTGCAGCACAACTCTTTTTCTGTAAATTGCTATACTTGCGCACTTGCAGATGGTTGAGAACAAAGTGACTCCACTCACACTCCATAACTACCATTCATGGAAATTTGTGGACTAAAGGACTGTACAGAGTTATAGTTGGTGATGAGACAAAACCTGAGAGGGCCATTGGTAATTGCTGATGGCTTAAGTGTGATGAAGCCCAAAGATTAATTTACATGTCAATATATGAGGAGCTGAAATTCCATATCAAGGATTTGGAAACTCCTATTTCAGTATGGAACAAGTCGAAGACTTTGTTTGGGAAGACCCTGATTCGTGCCAATCATTTCGAGATTCAGATGATTGGTTTAGACTCTTTAGATTTCCCAACCATTGAAGACGACTTGACCAAGTTCAAACTATTGGGAGTGCAGCTTCAGGATTGTGAGGTAGAGATAACAGATGACCAGATGGTGACAACAATATTGTCCAAATTGAAGGATCATTACTTCATGTTTGTCTCAATTTTTACTCCCAGATGGATACTAAGGGTGAATTGTTCAAATACTCAAGCATTTGATTTGTTTTGTAATATGGTAATCAGGGGACAGGATAAACTCATCAATATGGCCCTTCTTAGTTCCAAGACTTCCATGAATCACACTTTTGTTTCCCATCAATAAACGGGGCAAAGTTCACAAAAGCAATTTAAGATGGGTAACAAGAAGAGTGCCAAAAGAGGATCTCAAAACTATAATAACTCCAACTCTTCCGTGCCCAAGTCTCAAAACAGGAAAAAAAAAAGGAAGGAGTTAAGAGTGGGTTTTGTAAGTAAGATGTCCATTCAGAAAACCAGTGTTTCAAGAAGTTGGAAGCCTTGTGACTGCTATGAAGAAATACAACATCCAGGTTGATTCTTCTTCATCTGCTTCTTACGGTACCAGAGGTAAAGACCAAGTTCTTAAAACTTAATGGCACACGGACCGAGTCACCTAGAATAGGTCATGGACTAAAGAGCTTCCCACCACATGCCCCAAGATGAGTCCTTGTTCACTTTGCTTAGTGAATGTAATGTAAAGAAGATATTTGTGGAAAATTATTCACCTTTACAGGTTAAAGTATTAGGATCAATTAAACTTATTGATGGAGATATACTGAATGTTGTATGTGTTCTAGAGTTGTTCATGAATATGCTATCTATCTACTAGATCACAGACTTTGCCAAAGGAGAAATGTGGAGTTTCTTCCACATTCTATTGGGATCATAGAGCTTCATGATCAGACCCAGAATGTTGCTTCTAGATGAGTGCATCATTGTGCAAAGCTCATGTGCACCTAAGTCTTCATCCCACATTCTCTTAGCTCACTAAACTGATTTGAGCAAGTTATGGCATGACCAGTATAGGCATTTGAACTTCCACTATTTGAAACTGTTGTGTAAGCAGGAATTGTTCACAAGTCCCCACTTATTAGATTTGAAGATAGTGTATACCAAGCTTGTGACTTGGAAAAGCACAGTTAAAACAGGTTTGAGAAGGGAAAGGCTTGGGCAATAGAGCAACTTTAGTTTGTCCATGGTGACATCTCTGGCACATTTCAGTATTTTCATATATTAGGGCCAAGTATGTAATGATGCAGGAGCATCCAAGGTGAAGGGCAATCTCACATCATCCAAAACTATGAAAGTTGTGTGTTTTCGTAGTTTTGTTGTTTTGTTTGGCATTCAGTATAGAGAAGTTGATTGTAGGAAGCATCAGGATTCCAATATTTCAGTTGCATAAAGTACATTAGAGAAGGATCATTTTTAAGAATCTACATGGTTCCCAGGGAGTTGATTGAGTGCCTCAACCATCGGTACAATCCAAGAGGTTGTTGTGTCCATTTAAGGGCTAAAACAGATAGGTTTCGGGGTAGAGGCAATATGAGCATCAAGGACCTCCCTAAACCTGAATTTTATTGCATTTTTGGATTCCCCTTGAAAAGTTACGCAATTTTTAAAAAATCATCTCGTTCGAGTCCATATGCAAAAAGTTGAGGCATCCAGAAGTTGGCAAACTGTGCTCAATGACATAACCGTCAGTCTGCACTAAGTGGCAGTTTCAAAAGCTAAAGTGGCAGTTACGTGACTGCCCCAGCTGTTTCACAAGTTTGAGTGGCGGATTTGCAACCGCTGGACTACACAAAGTGGTGGTTTTTCCCGCTTAAATTGAAAAAATGAACTAACAACCCAAAATGATGAGATGTTGATTCTTGAACGTTTCCAAGAAGCAAATGAAGATGCACTTCAAGAGTCATAAGAAGTTAGAAAAAAAGATTCAAATTGGGAAAGAGGGGGTGTTTTTTTCTTGTAGGGGGTGAAGGAAAAAAACAGTTCTCCCGAACATAGTAGAGGAAGGGAACCGGTCCATGAGGTACCATGTGTGAGTTTGTTTTCTTCATGTTAATGCTTGAATAAGCTTGTAAGGCATGTGAGTAGTATGTGTGCATTGTAAAAACCATAGTTATTTTTGTCATTTGAATGAGAATACAAAAGGTGCTTTGTGTCAAGGTCTGTACATGATATATGAGCTAAGTGTGTATTTGTGTGAGTGTAATTTCATGCTGCATAGAGTGAAGGTTGTCCTCCATTGGACTCCCTTCCTGTGTCTACATCAATCCAAATAAGGAAAGGTGATGATTGGAAGACCACATTCAAGACAAATGATGGATTGTATGAATGGTTGGTCATGCCATTCAGTTTGTCAAATGCCCCAAGCACATTCATGAGACTCGTGAATGAAGTATTGAAGCCATTCATGGTAAGTTTGTTATTGTTTATTTGGATGACATTTTGATTTTCAGTCATTCTAGAGAAGCGCAGCTGGTATTGGTTTTGAGTAAGTTGAAAGAAGAAAAGTTGATAGTGAATTTAAAGAAGTGCAGCTTCATGCAAGAGGAGTTGGTATATTTGGGATTTGTGATCTCAAAGGATGGGTTAAAAATGGACCCCAAAAAGGTGAAAGCAATTGTGGAGTGGCCTTCACCAAAGACTATGTTTGAGGTAAGAAGTTTTCATGGGTTGGCAAATTTTTATAGAAAGTTCATAAAAAAATTCATGGCATATGTGCACCTATTACAGAGACTATGAACGGAGACAAGAAAAAGTTTCAATGGACAGTTGCAGCAGAGAATAGCTTTCAGCTTTTGAAGAAAAATGTGACAGAACAGCCAGTGTTAGCTTTGCCAGATTTTGGAAAAGTGTTTCAAGTGGACTGTGATGCAAGTGTGACAGCCATAGGAGCAGTACTAAGTCAAGAAGGTAGGCCCATTGCTTATTTTAGTGAAAAATTTAATGAAGCTAAGAGGAAGTATTCGGTCTATGACCAAGAATTCTATGCAATGGTACAAGCTCTCAAGAAGTGGCGACACTACTTGTTGCCAAAAGAATCATTTTGTACACAGATAACCAACCCTTGCAATTCATAAACAGCCAAGGTAAATTAAATCGATGACATGTGAAATGGTTGGAGTTTCTTCAAAGTTATTCTTTTGTTTTGAAACATTGAAGTGAGAAGTCCAATAAAGTTGTTGATGCCTTGAGTAGGAGAGCTACTATTGTGAGTGTGCTCAAGATAGAGGTCATTGGGTTTGATTCAACGAAAGAATTATATGAGGACTTGGATTTGCAAGATGCATGGACAGCATGTACAAGTTCAATGAATATGGATAGAACTCCATGGCTAGAGTATATAGTTCAAGATGGGTGGTTGTTTAAAGGAAGGGGGTTGTGCATACCTCAAGGTTCCATGAGAGAACATAGTGAAGGAAAAACACAGCAGAGGTCTTGCTGGTCATTTTGCATATGATAAGACTTTGTTGCAGCTGAGTGATAAATGTTATTGGCCACGGATAAGTACAGGCATGAAGAATTTTGTGCAAAGTTATAGAATTTGCCAACATGCTAGAGGCAAAACTCAAAATACTTGATTATATCAGCCATTGCCAATTTCAGATAGACTATGAGATGCCTTAAGCACGGATTTTGTTCTCGGGCTGCCAAGAAAGCAACAACATAAGGACTCCAATTTTTGTTGGTAATGATAGATTTTCAAAGATGGCTCACTTTATAGCAAACAAGAAGACTAGTGATGCCACCAATATTGCTAATTTGTTTTTCAAAGAAGTCGTGAGATTGCATGAGTTGACAAGAAGTATTGCATCAAACATGGATGCAAAGTTTGTTGGGCACTTTTGGAGGACACTATGGCGCAAGCTGGGTACAAGATTGGACTTCAGATAAGCCTATTTCCCTTAAATGGATGTGCAAATGGAAGTTGTGAATCGTAGCCTTGGCAATTTGCTGAGATGTTTGGTTGGTGACAAACCCAAACAGTGAGACTTGGTGTTGGCCCGAGCTAAATTTGCATATAATGATTCAGTCAATAGAAGTACAGGTATGGGTACTTTTTCAGATTGTGTACGGGGCAGCCCTATGGGTGTGTATGAATTGAGAATTATAGCTGATATTAGTATAAGAAGTGTTGAAGGTGAAGACTACGCACAAGCTATGCATTATGTGCATAAGGAGGTGAAAAGAAAGTTGGAAGAGAGTGCTAGAAAATACAAACAGCATGCTGATCAGAAGCGAAGAGAGCTGAATTTTATGGTTGGGGACTTGGTGTTGGTGCATTTCCCTAAAGAGAGGTTTCCCAAGGGTGAGTATAACAAGCTCAAATGGAATAAAATGGGGCCTCATAAGATTTTGAGGAGGTTCTCAGCCAATGCTTATGAGATCGAGTTGCAGGATGGAGTAGGTATTTCATCTATCTTCAATGTAGCTGATTTATACCCATATGTGGTGGAACAAACAATTGAGAAGGAAAAAAGCATGGGTCTTTCATCCATTGACTAGAAAGAGCAATTCCCACAAATGGGAAAAGTGAAGATGGAAGCCATTTTGGACATACGGTAGGGGGTACTAAGAGTACTTGGTCAAATAGAAAGAAAGAGCAGCTTTAGATGCTAGTTGGATGAATGCATCTAAAGTTGCAAATTATGGAAAAACCATAGAGGAGCTTACAACAAGTTCATGAGCAAGAGCTTGTGGACATAATCATTACCTTAGGTTTTTGATGCAGGAGCATCCAAGGTGAAGGGCAATCTTGCATCATCTAAAAATATGTTAGTTGTGATTTTTCATAGTTTTGTTTGGCATTCGGCATGGAGAAGTTGATAGTAGGAAGCATCAGGACTCCAACATTTCTGGAAGCTACATGGCTCCCAGTCAGTTCATTGAGTGCCTCAACCATCAGTACAATCCAAGAGGTAGTTGTGTCCATTGAAGGGCTAACATAGATAGGTTTTGGTGAATAGGTAAAAAGAGTATCAAGGACCTCCCTTAACCTGAATTTTACAGTATATTCGGATTCCCCTTAAAAAGTCATGCACTTTCAAAAAATCATCTCATTTCGAGTCTATATGCAAGCTAAAGTAGCAATTACGTAACCGCTCTTATGGTTTTGCAAGCTTAAGTGGCAGTTTCACAACCACCGGACTGCACAAAGCAGCGGTTTCACCCACGTAAATTGTAAAAAAATGAAGTAATGGCGAGAATGATGAATTATCGGTTCTTAAATGTTTCCAAGAGGCAAACGAAGGGAGAAATGCACTCCAAGAGTCGCAACAAGTTAGAGAAAGATTCAAATTGGGAACAGGGGAGTTTTTTTCTTTTGGGGTGAGGACATAAAAAAAGATCTCCCAGCAACAGAGCAGAGGGAGGGAATAGTCCATGAGATACTAGTACAAGTTTGTTTTCTTCATGTTAATGCTTGAATAAGCCTGTAAGGCATGTAAGTAGTATGTGTGCATTGTAAAACTATTGTTACTTTTTCATTTGAATAAGAATACAATAGATACTTTGTGTCAAGTTTGTACATGATGTATGAGTGTGTATTTGTGTGTGTGTAATTTCATGATGTACATAGTGAAGGTTGTCCTACATCGAACCCCCTTTCTATGTCTGCATTATGTACTTACCTTCATTGATGAATTTCCTAAATGCTCAAAGGTGTATTTCTTGAGAGGGAAGATTGAATTTTTGCATACTTCAAATATTTAACGGCATTTGTCAAGAAGTAGCCTAGCAAGAAGATTCAACAATTGAGGACAAATAATGCTGGAAAATATGTCAAGCATGAGTTTGAAGAAGTTCGTCAAGAGCATGGCATATAGAAGAAGTACATCGTTCCTCATCCCATAGCAAAATATTGGTTCAGAGAGGAAAAATGATATTGCTGATGCATGTGAGGTGCTCGCTCAAAAGGATGACAAGCTCTTAATGTCCTTCTCGTTTTAGAGTCAAAAGAAATGATTCAAAGCACGAGTTGCAAGTTTCTGGTCTTATATTTTTGGACAGATTTACAGTCCTAGTGCCACTCTCTGCATTACCTGATTATTCTAAGATAAACTATACCTAACACCTACAAGACTAATGGGGTCATGTGAGGTGCTTGCTCAAAGGATGACAGGCTCTTAATGTCGTTCTCGTTGTAGAGTCAAAAGAAATGACTTAAAGCACGAGTTGCAAGTTTCTGGTCTTATATTGCTGGACAGATTTACAGTCCTTCTAGTGCCACTCTCTGCATTACCTGATTATTCTACAAGCTAAACTATACCTAACACCTAAAAGACTAATGGGGTCCTAATTAATGGTTATTGCTCAGAAGAAAAACAAACAGGAAGGTAAGGCAGAGAGAAAAGAAATATCTGCTGAAACTAAATTTCATGGAGTTGAAATTATGTAAACTAAGCATGCACACCCAAATAACCAAATGCATTTAGTCCAGTTTACACACAGACTAATACACAATTGATGCAAAGATTCAGAGGAAATGAGAACTATGACTATAATATGCAATTGAACATTCATAAACAAGGCAAATTATCAGATTGTTAAATGCACATCCATTACAACTTATCAAGATATGAAGCCTATTACA
The DNA here is from genome assembly GCA_018340775.1 of Taxus wallichiana var. yunnanensis. Lineage (NCBI taxonomy): Eukaryota > Viridiplantae > Streptophyta > Pinopsida > Cupressales > Taxaceae > Taxus > Taxus wallichiana. The sequence continues at coordinate 314,517,502 of CM031236.1, forward strand.
CATTCATTAAACTTGCAAAGCACAATTTAAAGGTCAGAATTATGGGCATGAAAATGATTATAATTTCAACAACAATTCATAAAGATCATACAGAAGAGGAAATGAAAACCAGATTACTTCTTGCAGGAATTATTTGAACCAGCTGGCATTAGAACTCTTGAATTCACCCCTTTGAATGGAAGGGGACAAGGGTATTTATACAAAATGGGACAGAGATTCACACCCATGTAGTGCCAATTGACCCCTTTCAAAGTGCCAGACAACGTACAAAATATCAAGGATAGCTGGCCTTTTATAAAATATCCTACCTGATTCAGTTAGAATGTTACATTGATTACATGACTCAGCGTGCCCAAAGAATATTCCTAGAGCATGTTTTGTTGGGACCACCTACTTCTCCTTCTTAACCATTGGTCCTTTAGAAGTGCCTGAGGCTTGTTGTGGGGACCTTGTTTTGTATGTTGCCAATGCATCCCTACATACTTTATAGTCCCCATCAAGTTTGTTAAGATCAATAATGGGCTTTTTAAGAGCTTAGGAGTTTTGTCCAGCAAATTATTCTGGGAAGCCATTATTACCTCTGAAATATCCTTGAGGGTTTGAACCTTCTGAATTTGTTCCTTGGCATGAGATACTAGTTCAATGACCTTAGAAGCCTTTGCCTCATTTACCTTGGAAATATTCTTGTTGAAGTGCACCATGAATTGTCTAAGTTGCCCTGAGAATTCATCCATGGTCACTGCATCTTGGTTCTCTATGCACACCCTGGTGATAGCTACCTCAGAGAATATTTGACTACCCCTGGAGATGATATCATCTAATTGTGGGGGAATTCTGCCCATTTGATTCTCCCAATCTTCCAAAGAGGCCTTTGTATATGTGATATATGTTTGGCAAAGGCCAATATCTTTTGTTGATAGCACCGCAGGATCCTAACATACTCCTTCATCAGTGGCTCTAATAATAACCTGGAGCATTTGTTGTAACACCAACACTCTATTCAAAATTGTGTGAACCTTTTTTGAAAATGGCTGTCCCTTCTTGGCCTCAAGGCTCTGTTTCAGGATGTTAAAGAGAGATAAGAGAGCCTGTTCAACCTGATTTGCAAGGTCATCTGGGACAGTGGCCTTTCCTTGTGTTTCCAATGCTTTGGCTCTTCCCTGGATTCCCTTAACCATGTGCACTGCCAACTCAGTTGATGCTCTTATGAAGGACACTGGGTCTTCTTGGTACTCAACAGCTTGGGACCCTTTAGTTTTCCTCTTTTTGTGAGAGAAAACAAGTCTTCTGATGTTTCATGCCAAATCAAAGCTTCATTGGTTGACATTCTTTTCCTGGTCACTCTTTTCATTGTGTCAGTTCTAGGATTAAACATAGTCTTGATCTGGAGGTCCTCAAGTGTTGCCCAATCTGTTGCTCCTTCTGTGAGACTAGAGCCTTTTCTACCTAGTCATGTTCTTGTTCCCATGAGAAGATGCGTTGGTTGAGGAATCCTTTCCCTCTCTCTTTGAGATTTGTTCTGGTTCTTCAGTTGTTACTTCCTCTTCTGAAGAAGACAATTCATATGCCAGCGGAGGAGAACCTTGGACTTGTTCAGGGACTACCTCCCGAACTTCTGAAGTATCAGGATCAACAGGCCCTAGGGAGGAAGTTGGTGACCTTTCACTGTGTTGGGTCTGTTGCTCTGTATGAGCCCGTGTTTCTCTTCTTGAAAAGTCCCTCCTAATCACTCCCTTAGGTGAGGGAACTACCCCTGCATTCTTCATATTTTGCTTGACAGCATCATCATCTTCTTGGGTAATCCATACCCAATCATTAGCATCAAGTTCATGATGATATACAACATTTAATTGTCCCTTCAAAGACTCCAAGTGCTTGGCCACTCTGCACTTAGGATCATACTTTCTTAATGTATGCTTAGGAAAATTGAAAGAATGCCTATGAACAGCAACAAATTTAATATCAAGCCATCTCTTGAATTCTCTGATTCCAACTGTGAGAGGCAAAGGAGGATATGGCCTTAACTTCTTTTCCTTGCATTTGCTGGCCCTGCCATTGAGGATTTGAAAAGCAACCTCCTGCTCTGCTAGCTTGTCTGGCACATGATATGGTAGTTGCAGAGGTGGAGTCAGAAGTCCTTCAATCATTATGAATATGTAGTTGGGATAGAACCATGCAGCTCCCATTTACCAGATGGACTTTAGAACTGCTGAAATCCTAGCCATTGGTTTCTCCATAACCAGTCTGTAGACTGTGGGATAGAAGAAGTTACATATGTCCTCAATATGTGCCCTGAATCTGTGTGCGTATAAATCAGAATAAGTTTCATTTACCTCACGAGGGCACCTAGGATTCCAAAGCGAGCAAAACATGAGACAAATCAGAATTCCACAGATTGCATCCATTAAGTATGATGCCATGAAGAATGACTTCTTGTTGGCCACGTATGTCTCCTTCGGCAAATCAAAATTTGTGATATAATATGTCTTAAGACCAGAATTTGGTTGTCATCAATAATGATAGACAGAAGAGGGATCCAGGAAACATCCATCTTGGAAGTGGAAGGGTTGCCATATAAACAGTTCATTAGGGCCATTCCAATTCGTACTCTTGGCCTAAACCTTTGAATATGGATGTTATTTAGGTTGTCATCATCCATATTTTCAATGGGGTCCTTCACCCAATTTTGCAAAACCATCCTCACTTGATGGGTTGCCATCCATGACTCCATGGTAGTGGAGTTGTACATTACATCAGCTTCTGGTAGCTTATAATATACTTTAAAAGCGGACCCAGAGATGAAGGTGTCTCTATTATCTTCATTCTTATTGTGTAGTATTCCATTTTTTGCATGAGTGAGGGTAAAAATAGGAGAGAGCAAATCAGGAGAAGAGAATACCTTTGGTTTTGTTGTTATCCGATGTAATCCGGACTTCTTTATTGCTCTTATGTCTATGGCTCTCTGAACCTGGTCGGGCGTCATTGTATTCTCATCTAATGCATCCACAGAAGACCTTTCTCTCTGAACGGTTGAGAAAATGGCAGAATATTGAGGGAATTCATTACCTGGTGAAGCAGGGTCTAAGACAATGTCTCTCAATACTTGCTCGTCTGCATAGGTGTACAAGAAGGTATCCACATTAGACTACCCGGGAGACTGTGTTGAACCGCTCGCCATTGCTTAAGTTGATATTGTAGCTACTGTAATGCTCAAGGCTATGAAAATTCAGGCCTGCAAATGACTTTGATTAATGCCTTAGTTTTAGATTGAACAATCTTCTTATTCAAGCTGACATGCCTATATTTATGGCGCATGACATGTGATTTGATGTTTTCCCTGATTTATGAACGTTAATTTTTTAACTGTCGGCCTTCAAATATGAACCACACACTTGCACCAATTAAGATTGAGCATAATCACTAGTCTTTATTAGCTTAGTTGCTTGACATGTGGATGCCATGTGCAAACCATGTGTAAGTTGCATGTCCTATTATGATTGGCTCACAGATCTCTGATGCTGAGGTGTGCTTACTTTAGCCACTTCTTGACAGCCAGGTGCGAGTAGCATATCTTCACAATTGCGAAGTGCGAGAAATACATTCTCGCAACTGTTAAGTGCGAAGAATAAAACCTTTGACCACAAGGAAGAGTCATTGACTGCAAGGAACAAATTTTTGTCAGTGCAAGGAACAAATTTTTGTCAGTGCAAGGAACAAGCTTTCGTTGACTGCAAGGCTCGAATTCCCGTTGACTGTGAAGCATGGTGACTATTAACTGTGAATCTGTGAGGAAATGCTTTAGTGCGAGAAACAAAACAATGTTAAAGTGCAAGCACTTAGCAAAATGGAAGTGTGGGTACCAAGCAGATTTTAAGTGCGAGCACCAAGCAAATTTAAAGTGTAAGTACCAAGCAAATTTGAAGTGCGAGGAACAAGCATATTTGAAGTGCAAGTACCAAGCAAAAGGACTTAGGCAAAAAGATAAGGAAACACTTCTACGAAATAAAGGCAAGTATTCACATATTGCCAGCTTTTTTAAATCAAAGTGGGTCCCTATTTTAAAAGGAGTTTTGAAAATGGGGGGGTGTTAAGCAATAACAAATACTGTGTAGGAGATGGCCAATTATAAATTTCAGTCCAAGAATCTAGCTCAGCAACTTTGGGCACAGGTCATCAACTGTGCAACAACATTCGGAGTAGGACCCCTAGTGCAATGACATGAATGATTCCTACATACAAGGTAGGACCCCGAACAGTGCAGTGAAGGGAATGACTCTTGAAGAGGCTTGTAATTCCATGAAACCTAATAATGCCCACTTCATACTATTTGGGTGTCATGGTTGGCGAACATCCCCATTGACAAACACAAGGCAATGGTGCCACAAAGCGAGACTCACATTTGTTCAATATCCGGAAACAATTAAGGGCTATCACATTCTTTCTCCTAAGAATCGTACTTTGATTATTAGGCAAAATGTTTGTTTTCCTTTCCCATTTCTTCAAAGTCGTTTTCCAATAGATGTGATTATTCTGACAATGAGTGGTCAAAGTACCCAAATGATTCAAAGGATTCAGAGGATCAAAAGGATCAACATGGGTCAGATTCAGTGGAGGAGGACATGCTTTCATTTCCTCCAAGTTGCAAGACCTACAACTTGCACACTTCCAAAGTGAGTTAAAAAGACCCACAAGGATGCATGTTCGTCAATAGGTGATCCTCACAACACTCACAGGACTCAATTATATTTCTAGTATGAATTTTCCTCAAGTTTCCTTTCCATAAGAAGTGATCCCTAAAATTACAAGAAAGTGGCATTCTAAAGTGGGAGGAAGCCATGATGGAACAATATTGTTCTTTACAGAAGAACACATGGGATTTAGTCTCTCTTCACACAAGAAGAAATATGGTTAGGTGCAAGTGGTGTATCGGACTAAGTATGCAATTGATGTTAGTGTGGATAATTACAGGGGCCGCCTGGTTGCTAACAGTTTCTATCAAGTCATAGGAGTCGATTATTCTTAGATCTGTACACCAATGGAAAATATGAACTCTATTTGCTTTGTACTTTCCTTTACTACCTCCCACATATAGAATGCCCACCAAATAGACATGAAGTGTGCCTTCTCACATGGTGATTTACAAGAGGAAATATACATAGAACAACACCTAGGATTTGTTCAATCCAGCAAGCCTTTACTTGTGTGTCACCTTCAAAAGTCCCTCTATGGACTTAAACAAGTTCCCAAGGCTTGGTATGAGAAGATGGAAAAGTTTTTCCTTAACATTTTCCACTCAAATCTAACAATCTAAACTAAGAAGCTAACAGTTTCTATCAAGTCAAAGGAGTTGATTATTCTTAGATCTTTACACCAATGGAAAAAATGAACTCTATTTGCTTTGTCTTTTCATTTGCTACCTCCCACAGACATAACGTCCACCAAATAAATGTGAGGAGTGCCTTCTTGCATGGTGATTTACAAGAGGAAATATACATGGAACAACACCTAGGATTTGTTCAATCCAGCAAGTCTTCACTTGTGTGTCGCCTTGAAATTCCCTCTATGGACTCAAACAAGTTCCCAAGGCTTGGTATGAGAAGATGGACAAGTTTTTACTTGACATGGATTTTTCCACTTTCCACTCAAATCTGACAATCTACATTAAGAAGCCGGGAGTTGATCTTATGATCTTTGTTCTTTATGTTGATCATTTGATCATCACTAGAAGCTCCACTTCTATGGTTAAGACCATGAAGTTAAGTCTTATGCAGCAATTTAAGATTGACTAACAAGGGCCTTCAACATTACTTCCTTGGTATACAAGTTACTCAGTCCAAGATAGGGATTAGTATCTTTCAGCCAAAATATCCTTTGGACATACTTCAGCATTTTAGCATGCTTGATTGCAAGCCCAACCCTACTCCATTTCAGTTTAGAGTTAAGTTGTCGGCACAATGTTCAACCCTGCTTGTTGATGCTACATTATACAAGCAGTTCGTTGGCAGCCTTCTATGCTTGACTCACAATAGGCCAAACTTATTCTTTTTTGTTGCCCTTGTCTCTCAGTTCATACAAGATCCCCATGGGAACCATTGGCAAGCATCCAACCACATCCTTCAGTACATCAAAGGTCACATCAATTTAGTATCGAGCATACTTCAGTGGATGCAGCAACATTAGTAGGCTACACAGACTCAAATTGCGCCGGCAATATGACTGATGCAAGTCCAATGTAGTATATGTTTACCACCTTGTTTTAGGACCAAATACTTAAGAGTAGCAAGAAACATGCCACTGTCCCTCTTTCTAGGACAGAGGTAGAGTACTGCAGAGCTGTCAGCACAGGCTAGGAGGCCCATTGGATGTCAAATCTTAACCAAGTTTGGAATCCACTATGAGAATCCTACAACATTTTGGTGTGACAATCAATTGCAATTCACATTGCACACAACCCGGTGGACACCAGCGCACGAAACGCATTGAGCTTCACATGCATTACATTCGACAACTCATAGTTATTTCTAATCAAGTCATTGCCTTGAAAAAATTTCGAACAAAAGAGTAGGTTGCAGATATCTTCATTGAGTGGATGATAAAGCCCAAAGTTTTTCATCTTCGTGCCATGTTTCGAATGAAGAAAGTACTCACTCAGGGGATAGCATAGCTATTTTTCCAGTTCCTTCTTTCCACAGTTTTACCAAGTTTATCTTAGGGGGTTGTTAAAGCATATTTCATATACACAAGTTTTGGAATTAATATATTTCCACTTTCCTAAGTTTATTTTATGAATTGAAATAAACTAATATTGTAGTCAAAATATTCTTTAACTATCTTCACAACTCACTAGGATAGATCTATTTCATTGTTGAGGCTTTTTGCCTGTTTAGTTAGAACGCTTTGTTTCCTAATCTAGAATTAGCTTTTAAATCTGCGCTTTGCTTTGTTTAAGATTAGCTTAGAGAAACTTTTTTATGTGGAATTGATTAGTTAGATATGATTAGTCATCCTCGTCCACACATTCAAACTTTCTTGTTTGGAACTAATTAGTTGGATATAAGTAGTCATACTTGTCCACACATTTTATTCTTTACATATGCAAGAGTTATTGCATATTTCAATAATGTGAAACTGAGGTAGTGTTGGTATTCTTGAATAACTGTTCAATAGTCATTATATTGTTATGCTGCAAATTTATCCCTCGTAGGTATTGCTCTCTAAGTCTAGATCAGCAAGTTGTATGTGCATATTGTCAATTATTGCATAAATTGTCAAATACATTAAACTTTTGTCACCGTGATATTTGCAACGCTTAGAAATGTTAACATACTTGTTGCGACTTTCTACATCCAGATTTGTGAACAAAATTGTTCCATTATCCCTTATTTTCCATCAAATTTTGACAATTGCTACTATATGTACTGCAAACATCCGTATTTTCAATTTTTCTTGAACTTAAATTATTCGGATGGATTTAAAAAGTCCATAGGAATGATTGCTGCATGCTCATGAGTCAACAGAAATGGACCAAACCCAATAAGAGGCTTTGTATGTTTATAGTAAGTCTAAAGTATTTTGGTATTTTTTCACTACATAGCCACCTCACTCAATACCACAACGTATAAATCATTTGTACAAAAAAACTTAAATCTGGCTTCAGCTTGTTTATTGCTATTGGATAGAATGCATTTCAATTCTTATGCATAATTTTCGGTCTATGCATCATCTTCTATAAAATGAGTATCTTTCTCACGTGTTATATATTGGACACCCAGAAATTGTAAACGTGTTACCATATATGAATTAGATGTGCTTCTGACTTGCTTGGAAGTGCCTTGGCTTTCTACAATTTTTCATATACTCTATAGCCACAACTACTTATCTACACCGTCATCTTTGATTAGGCTTCTTAAATGGACCAATATAATCATCCCTGACCCACAAATGATTCTTGAGAAACCATAGAATTTAATGGCACAGAAGTTTGCTTGTTTAGCCATTCCATTCTCTGACATTTATCACATCATTGTACCCAATGATCCAGATCTCAAGAGAGGTTCAATGTACAACACTCCCAAATGCTAAAAATCGGATGTATTATACGTGGAAACAAGCTATTGTGCAAAGATCAGAAACAGATGTAGCATTCTTCATTAATGAAACACAATAGAACTATAACAAAAAAATATTAGACAGCTCTTCTAGATGAGCTGGTAGAAGTTTTGTTCAGTGGTGATTACAGATGACTAATGTCCGGTCCTAGCCCTCAATTCATAGGGGATTCCACCCCACAAGGAAGGGGATGATCTAATTGCCTGCCATGCATAGTGTACAGTTAGCAATGTGTTGTTCCTGCAATATAATGTCAAATGTGCAGCATCTGTGGTGCAAAGTCAAATGTATAGTGTTTGTGTTGCAATGTCAGATGTGTAGTGTCTGGTACTTCATGCACAAATCACAAGGCTGGGCAGATACACAACGCCATAATGCAATGCTCTTTGGTCACCAATTTTCCTTGTTCACACTCAAAACAACCATTGATGAGAATTTTGGAACAATATTGACCACTACTATCCCACCAATAAAGAATAATTGTCGAGTCAACACTGGCAAGTCCTCCAAACACAATTTGACGAGCATGTTTAATGTATTTTTAATTAGTCATTGCAACCGACATCTTTACAAAAATATTCTCTTTACCCGTACAATAGAGCAATTATTTTATCAAACTAGAAAGGTGCATATATCTTGATTATCTTCTATTGTGGTGTCATAACTAAAGGTAATTCTCTAGTTGACAGAGAATTCCTAATGTTATCATACCACTTTGGTACCTTAGTGATAAAAAATAAGTGAGAATCTAGGAGCTCATCATCAACTCCGAGAGGTGGCTCTCTTGGTTTGAGACGTGGCAATTAGCATGCAATAACTATAGGAATTTCCGCCAAAATCTCGAATAAAGAATGCTTGCACACATGTAGTTGCACGAATTCCAAGAATGATCTAACAAGTAATGCAATATGAAATTAACTCACAAAAGAAGAATGGTGCAAAATCAGAAAAATCTCAATAGCTCAAGTGGTGTGTACAAATAGGAGTGTTGTGTAACTCCTCCATGAGAATATTCCCAGAATAGGAAGGGGAGTTACACTCCAGAATGGGAATGTAACTCCTATGACACACTATGACATGTAAGACATGTCATAGTAACTCCTATGACGCTCAATACACCTAAGCAAGATGAGTCACCAAGGGTGAGGATTTATTCCAAGTAAATAAATACAAGGAAAATAATATCCTACACCAACAATAACATGCTTCTTGCCTCATCTTTACTAGAACTGAGAAAGTAAAATCTTGTAACAATAGTAGCCATCGTGAGATTATTTCGTGAATTATTGGTTATTGATTAAGTGTAATGATGCTTGATGCTATACATCAAATACAAAAAGTGCTGTCCAAGAAATGGTGTTTGAATTTTTGCATCAAATGGACCATGTCCAAGGCCTCTCTTACAATAGTCATACAACTCTTCTCAACCCCGGTAAGTAATTGTCTTGCAAAGTAGATTGGATGATCTACCTTTTGTTGTCCTTCTTGGGCTAAAATACACCATATTGCTCAATTTCATGCATCCACATGCACATGAAATCCTTATCACACATTGTGAATTGAGCTAAAATAGCGGCTTGGGATAGTATAGTTGTCAATTTGTCAAAAGCAACATGTTGCTTATATCCCTCTAAAGCAAACTGATTTTTTCTTCAAATGCTCCAAAGAATATGAAACATATGTATAACTATTTATGAACCTTCTACAACATATTGTATAACCCAACTATGGATCCTTCAAAGTTATTGCATTCAGTTCTCTATAATCACAGATACTCACAATTGGTTAGTTTCCTTCTTTGGTGCTATGACAACGGGAAAAACCAGTCACTTTCATCTACACATAATATAGTGCCAGCAACTAGCAGTCAATTAGTTTCAGCATACACCCATTCAGCATAATGAGGATTCATTCGGTATAGGCATTTTTCATCGGTCTTCCTCCTATCAGCTTCATTTTGGGACCCCTATCTCCAGTGGAATTCTGTTCAAGTCTTTAAAAATGTAAACACATTTTTAACACTTTAAAATCTTAATAGCATCCGTTAAGAGCACTTGGTCTCTTTCTCTTCCCATGACAATGTTCTAGGATTCCTGCAGATTGTTTCTATTTCCATTTGAGAATGAGATTTCTCAATTTCAGTGATCTTCCTTTATCAAAATGATGAGGTGTTGTCATATCCAATATTACATCTTTTGTTGTACAAATTAATAAAATATATTGGATAGACTTCTTTACATTGCTCTAATCATTTGTCTAGCTCCACATTGTAAAATCCTTTTAATAATTCAGTCTTCTAGTTGCTAGTGCAAGAGACCTCTTTATGATAAAAAATTTTCCTTTGAACACTCCTCCAATCGCAAAACTCTTTCATTTGGCTTGTATCCTCATTGTGATTTCTCACTTGACCTCAACTTTTGTTAATTGTTTCCATCACCAACTCAATCATCAATTGATGATGTTCATTTTAAAAGCACCAATATAGTCTTCCTAATCATGTAAGATAGTTGTTGCTTTCAACCACGGTCTTCCTAGCAATGTGTTGTAAGGCCTCATTTGATCATATAGTTCAATCAGATATATCAAAATCAATTATAAAAGGCTTTTCGGCTATTTAGGAAAAAGTTTTCTCATGATTCCTACTGGCTGTATTCTATAATAATTGTCCATTCTCAATTTGAAAGAAGTTTCGAGGGTAGGTCTATCTAATTTCACCATGTCTCTCTAGTTAGAATGTTAATTCTTGCTCCTCCATCAATGAGGGCATTATCATAGACCATTTTCTTGACTCTCATTCTTATTAACAGTATTGTCTCGTTTGAAAGAGACACATCTGTTACTTGGCAACCCTCAACTTCCTAAATCGGGTCTTAATCATATCTTTACTTAGCCAATATCTTCAAGAATAACCCAATGAATCCAATCACTGTATTTGTCATTACATGACAAGTTAATTGTTAACTACCACTTCCTCAATCATCTTCTTCAGCCAATCCTCAACAATATTTTGCTTATCTCAGTCATCATTTCAAATTGACTTCATTATATAGTTCATAACATCGATCAAAGTTAACTCTTTCTTGAGATTGGTAGGTACATATCTGGCATTGGTCAAAAGCTCCTCATTCTCCTTATCATTAGCAATGTTTTAAAAATCAGAACCAGACTCGGAACTGGCCGAGGGTCGGACCGGAACCGAATCAGTTCAAAACTTATGAACCGGTTTACTAAAAAATACATAAAATATTACAATTTTAATGAAAACAAGAAATTTTAAAGATTCCAAACCATGATTACAAACAATTAGAGACAAAATATGCAAAGTTTGGTCATGCATATACCATGTAAGGGTAAATATAGCAAAACGGCACCGAGTGCACTACATATCGAAACAAAATACATAAACAATGAGGCTCTAAATGGCCTATAGAGTCCAAAAAACAATATGCTACAAGCTACTACATGTTTGATATCAATCATCAAACTCAACACCACTGCTAAGAATGGGATCCTCATCCTCATCAATGTCATCATGTTCCTTTGGCTCAGACACATCAAACTCCTCGGGGACATCTACAGTAGTAGTAGTAGCACGGCTAGTGTTTGCCATGTTTGGTGCTACTAGTGGTTCATCATCCAAAGCCATCCACCCCAAGTCATCGGGATCAAACTCTGTTAGGTGACTCTCCTCTACCCATTTTGAGGTTGGATCAATATCATCCAAGACAATGGGATTTGTATTAGGTATCCTATTTAGTAATTGGTTGCGCCTTAGCCAAAGGTTGTATTGCACGAAGACAAGATCATTTAACCGTTGTTCCAAACGGGGTCTATATAACATCATTTTAGGGTTAGGGTTGGAAAAAGTAACTTAAAAGCTAAAATTGGAAAAAAAATGTTTTAAGGCAAAACCTGCCCCTCAACTAGTTCAAAGCAGTCCAGTACGGAACCGGCTGGTTTGACCAATTCAAGACTAAACCGGTATTGAATCGGCTAGCTCTGTATGGAACCGGTCATTGGTTCGGTTTTTCTAATGGTTTGCAAATTTTTTAAGAATTGGAACCGGAATAGTTTTCAAACATTGATCATTAGTCGATGTCAACTCGCCTTGAATTCTCTAAGCTTTATAGACCTCACTTCACTAGCGCCTCACATCAATTTCATTTAATTGGGTCGCCTTCAACAATCTTTGAACCTCATCGGTTGTCTACTTTGTGTTTCGAATATGAAACATTGTTATTCCTTCTTCACATCATGGGCATCCAATCCTCACTATCATCGAAATGACACTTACTTAATGCTTTAGGAAATGGTCATTGTGATGATTATCATGATGACACATGACACAATTTTCTACAACCTACTTTGAATAATTTTTCACAATATACCTCGATGCCTCACAATTTCAACACTACATGTTTGACATGTCATTACTATTAGAGTTATCTGTGTTCCCACTAAGCTCAAATTATCTCGTTATTATCTATTAGCCTAGTTTTATGATAGTTCACACTAAAACTTAGAGTTAAGCTTGAATTTAAGGAGTCAAGTTGTTATATTAACAACTTTATATTTGGTTCTCACATAGGTTTGTTTGAGCATGATTTTAAGGATCTGAATTATTCCCTAATATTAACTTTTACAACCTATTTTCTAGTTGAGGATAACTATGTTGTAAGCCTATATAATAGACACTCCCTCTTGTATTTTGATATCCGGGATTGTACATTTGAACTATAATAATGTGGAGACATTATTGATCCATTTGATTTCTCTGCAATATTTTCTCTCTTGTGCAATGTTAATTTGATGTGCATAAGGTTTCAAGGTTTTGGTAATGTATTATCTGCTGGAGCAGATCCTGATGGAAGAGTGATCGTCACTCTGACATGGACTCAGAGATGGCCCAGCAGCCATTATCCAACCTGGTTTGTTGAGTGTAGGCATTGATAGAAAAATTGCAAAAAAGCATTACTCGGCTAGGGGCATCTGGTGTGCAAGAGGAGGAAAATTGTAGGAAGCTCCATTGTAGAGCTCTTGCATAAGCAAATATTGAATTGTAATGTAAAAATCTGCATTCATATTGCAGAAATACTGCATTGAAAATATTTTACATTGCAGAAATAAATAAAAAATACATTGAGAATTTTTTCTAGAGCTCTAGACTGCACGCCCTATCTCTTGAGCTCTCCTCGGCAAGTTGGTTGCTACTTTACAAGCGAGTTGTTTTTATGGTTTGGGCGAACTCTTGTGCACCTCAACAAGCTCACTCACCTCCCTCATGAGTTGGGTATGGAATGCTCAACAAGGCATCAAGGGCACCTTGCTCAGCAATTTAACTCCCAGGCGGCTTGCAGCATTGATCTGGCTAAGAGCTCTTAGGTGACTGCGGTCAACAAATCAGGCTCGGCCCTCAGTGCTTCACCCCTATCACAATAGCAAGATGTTGACTCTCCTTTAAACCTGCATCCAATCCTGTAGCTCAACACTTTGCTTGGTCGATTGATCACATACAGTTCAGGTTCACATTGTAGTGATCTCCTCTGTGATTCCTCTGCTTAGACTCTGTCATCCCCCATCTCTTTGACTGCTGTCCAACCTCCACGCCTGCAGTGGCAGGATCCTATGTGGCGTTGTTTGCATCACAAGCTACCTTTAAGGCTCAGCCCTTATCCAAGCAACTCTTCATAGGCGATGGCCAAATCTGAGCTCGCAGCAAAAATAAAACCCAAAGCACACTTCTTCCTCCTCAAAGAAAGTAAAAGGTAAAAGCCTTTTACTTTTTAAGGATTCGTGAATTATTAAAAAGTTAATTTTTGAAATATGTATGTTTGAAGCGATTTGTAGCATTGGCGGAGAAAGCTATATTTATAAGGCACTTGAGCATTGAAAAGGATACAGGGTCGAATCCCTAAACCTCAAATCATTAGTTTTTTATTAAAAATTCTTCTAAAGAATTGATTTAAAGAATTTTTGTATAAAAGTGAAAGAATTTGTTACTCCGACATGATATTTGTACAAGCTGCTATAAAATTGTAAAGGGGGAATTTATTTTTGAGGGTATATTATTGATGGGGCATATTATTTTTTTGTAAAAGAGGGAAAACCTTTGTAAAAAGGGGCAAGTTTGTTTGTAAAAAGGGGGTTTGGGGTCTTCAAAGGGCATTTTGTGAGCCATTTCAAAGGTTGTTGCCCTTCCAAATTGTGCTTGGCATTAGGGGCATTGCCCCTCGACCCTGCCCTATACCACGATAGGGAGCCCGCAAGAGGAGCTACCCCTCAATCCTATTGAGGGATGTCTCCCCTAGAATACCGCTTCCCGGTCGTTGTTCATACTTTCAAGTTGCCCTCTCTACTTGGTGGCAAATTATTTTGTGTGTCAAAGGCTGAAGGGTAAGCTCCGGTCTAACAAAAGGTCATACCCCCTCACAGAAAGCACTTTTTTTCCTACTTGTGCCTTGCACTCTGCGCCCGCTTTGTCCCTTCCTACCTCTCTTGCTCTCTGTCATAGCTTCCTACCCTAAGCTTGTTTCCCTCCAATCTGATAATGAGATGTTTTTCTCTGAAATCTATGCCATTTAGGAGGACATGGTAAAATTTGTGGAAGAGAACAGAAAATTAAAGAGGGAACACTCTCTTCTTTGCTCCTCCCCGCATGAGTAAGGATGATGTCATTCGCTTCTATATAGCAAACAATTGTGAGCCTACAACATCCCTCTCTTATTGTCGACATTAAAAAATCTGCTCCTATTCCACCTACTACTCCCGCACATACCGACCTTGATTTGTTAGTATGTGAGCTTGTTGTTAGTCCAACTCATCGCTCCCCGCACATACCGAGCGTACTCCCGCTCTCGATGCTCATATTGCATCTTTGCGACTAAGCATGTTGCACTTATTGCTGCACCTTCTGTTTTTATATCTAGGCCTATTCCAATTGCACACTATGAGTATCCCACTTCGCTCACCGCCTAGCTCTTTTGAGAAGCATACTTTTGATTTTGGTTCTCACATACTACTGGTCTATGGGATTTTTTTGTATAGGTATTGGTAGATATTCGCAAGGTATTGTTTTCCTATTCACTGTTATGTGGCATGTTTTCCACAACATTGGTTTTGATGCGAGATAATTCATTTTTATCACTTATTGACAACGCTCTTGTTTTTGTTCACTCGACTCTTTGTGACGATCATGAGCTACACATGAGTCCTGTCGCACCTTCACTTAGGCCTAAGAAACCTTAGATTTCAACTATCAAACATAATCAACCTCACACACATTTTGATGTTCCCTTGCATGCTTCATTTGTACACTTCACACTGAATCATATGCAGACATCTTCCTCAACCACCTATGTTCATTTTGGATGGATCTTTGATCTCTTTTGGTGGAAATGTAAGTGTTCATAAAGAGGGCACTACAGGTGTAGCACCTCCACCATTCAGCTTCTTGATCCGCTAATCGTTCCTCTTGCATTGTAATACTTGTTGTTTGAGTTATTTTCTTTAGCTTGATTGTAAAATAATTCTCCTATTTCAGATGGCATCCTTTAGAGATTGACAACATTCTGAATGTTTATGCGTCACTCGGTGAAGTATTTTTATGGGACCATTTTGTAGTTGCATTGAGTCTACAGAACTAAGGAATTTTTTCATACGATTGTGCTCAATTTTGAGCATTTTTCTCTCCTTTAGTTACGTGACTTTTCCATTGCCACCAAGGCCATCTTGAGAGGTATATTTCACCTATATTTTAGGCACTTTTTAGCATGTTGACAATCTCTTTGTAATGGAACTAGTTTGGTGAAGCTCAATGTCACTCATTAGTGTTCAAGTAGTTGGTTAGTGCACTCACACAAATTTGTTGTGTCACTCCACCCATTCAGCATTATGGGAGGGTGCAATCTTGCTTTTGGGTCTCGTGTCCTTGTCTTGGCATTTGTTCTTGGTTTGTGGCACATCGTTTTTGCAATAGATCGAATTAAATTTGGTTATGTTCTACACTATCGACACTACTTCTAACATTCTCCTTCACTTAGTATTAGAGCTTGCCCTCTTTCTAAAGTGTAGCTATTATGTTGTATTACAGTGTCAATTGTTTAAGTTTAGTGATCGAGAAGTGGATCCAGGCACCATAATGTAGACCAAACATCTTCAGCAAAGTGTATGATTTTGGAGCCATGCTTCTTAGAATACCTTGCAAGTAGGATATGGCTCTCTCCACTTTATTGTTTTTACTTGTTTTTGGGTACCTTGCAGTGACGTCTTTTCATCCATGGTAACTCTTTTTCACAGCTTGTTTGTAAATGGGTACCTTATTACGCTAGTTGTCGAGACCCATATTTTGATCTGTCTCCTTGCTTTTCTCTTTTCTCACTTCCTAATTTTGTGCTTAAGGGAGGGTGTTGGAGTTGTGTTCACACTAGGCTCAAATTATCTAGTTATTACCTATTAGCCTAGTTTAATGTTAGTTCACACTACAACTTGGAGTTACGCTTGAATTTAGGGAGTCAAGTTGTTATATTAACAACTTATAATGTTTCTCACATAGGTTTGTTTGAGCATAATTTTAGGGATTTGAATTATTCCCTAATTTTAGCTTTTACAACCTATTTTCTAGTTGAGGATAACTATGTTGTAAGCATATATAATAAGCACTCCCTCCTTATATTTTGATCCCGGGATTGTACATTTGAGCTACAATAATAAGGAGATTATTCATCCATTTGATTTGTCTGCAATATTTTCCTCTCCTGTGCAATGTTAATTTGTTGTGCATACAGTTTCATAGTTGTGGTAATGTGTTATCTGCTAAAGAAAATCTTGATGGACGAGTGATCATCACTCCGACAATTACTCTCATACTCAATTTTCGACCTATTAAGACTATTATTGATATCACTAAATCTACTCTTTTCAAAATCACTAATTATCATTCTCTCAGTTGTACTGCAAATATTCCTTTCTTTTTACCCTTAACATTACATTTGTAATACAATCAAGACAACAATAATTAGTGGTTTGTATTAAAATCAAGCTACTCCATAGCTGCTTGTAGTCATCTTCTTCCTTAAGGCACTACTCACAACCTTTCTCTTCTTCATTGTAGTCATCTAAACCTTCAGCTTTCTCGAGGTGTGCTATCTATACTTTTGCATCTCCATCCTCGTCTTCCTTGAATGGTTTATCTTCTTCTTGGAGCTATATAGCAACAATATTTCTTTTCAGGATGTGTAGACTGGCTTGCTCAGTCTCTAACCCCTTCACCTCTTCAATCTCTGACCCCTTCCTCTTCCTGCTTGCCCCAACTTCCACTCGGGCTTGCATTACCCTTAATGCAGCTTTCAACTCTGCCACTTGGACTGTATGCTTCTCATCCGTATCTTGATCTTTGCTCACCCACACACTAGGTTCTCTTTGGACCATAGTTACCTGCTCCGGAAATCCAGATCCGTTTGGGAGGGCAAAAAAATCTGAAAATCCGGAATTCTTGAAAAGGTTCGGAAAAATCCTGTCTGAAATATATACAAGTTGAAATTTACAAATATGAAAATTTGACAAATACAATGAAAAAATTTAATAATGTAATGTAAAATTTTATATTTTTAATGTATAAGGTTGATCATTGACTGTTTTTTTCAGAAAACTACAGAAAAAATTTTTTAAAAAATAATAATTTTTTCACCTAAATTAGGGCCAACCTAGACCGAATTTATTCGGGTTGGCTGAAAATCCAGATCCAGCCGGATTTGGTAACTATGCTTTGGACCTCTTTTTCAAGTGTTTGTTCTCTACCCAAAGTCACCAGATTGAGAACACTCTATGCACCCTCTACCCACTATTCACTTAGTGGAGAATATACCTTCAATTCTCTACCACCCACTATTCACGTAGTGTAGGATGTACCTTCAATTCTCTACCCACTTATCCAAGATGGGGAACAACTTTCTATTTATACACCTTCTACCCATCACTCTTTTTGGTGGAAGACTTTAATTTTCTTGCTTTCTATCCACCTTTTACCAATGGAGAACAAATTTCTCTTCTCTTTTTGTTCTCTATCCACTTACGAAAATGGAGAACAACCTTTTACACTTCACTCTTATCTTCTCATGTAGATTGTCTCACATTCAACATTTTCTCTTCATTTTTTTCTCGGCAATATTCATTACCAACAGCTTTCTTCCTCCTCCATTTCTTCCTCCTCCCAAAGTTGTTCCCAGCTTAGATACCAAGTAATGTAATCAAGGTATGGGGTCTCCAATCAAGGATCACCTTGACATTGCAACTACAAGAAATATGCACGCAACATGTTCACAAGTTTATGGAGCCACTAGTTCAGCTCTTAAAACAACACATTCACCATACCAAAACAATGAGGATGTAATATCCCCTTAGGGCATAAAATAAGAAATTATGGAAATTCCCACAAACCCTTGCACAAACATATAACAGCAATCTGATTTTTTTATTTTAAAACCCTTACAAAAACAGCAAACTGAAATCTTCAATTATTCCTCAAATATCATCAAACAGGGAATACCCACAAGGGGCAAAGCATCTAGAAATACTCTAGGAACATGAATATGCAAACAAATAATTTTTCCCACCAAAGTCTGAATTTATTTTATTTATTTTTGCAACTGGAAATACAACAATAAAACAGCCGACCATATGTTGCTAGAACTGAAGGAAGAAAGGCTGTCCTAGGACAGATTAAGA
Organism: Taxus wallichiana var. yunnanensis; assembly: GCA_018340775.1. Lineage (NCBI taxonomy): Eukaryota > Viridiplantae > Streptophyta > Pinopsida > Cupressales > Taxaceae > Taxus > Taxus wallichiana. The sequence continues at coordinate 314,536,333 of CM031236.1, forward strand.
CCTTTGGCAAGCTCTAACACTGAATGCTTGGCCTGAAATACCCGCAATAGTCCCCACAAGGGGTCGCCACATTCCTTAGAGGGTTGGCCAGCCCAAAAATGGCCCAAAAACACTGTTGTTACACTTCCCAATGCTGCTCACACTAGTAGATGGATGCCCTAGCTGGAATAGGACTGAAAATCTGCTCTTTGGTGTGTGCCCTAGCTGTTAAACCCCTGAAAACAGCCTTGAATCTGTGCCCTAGCTCCGTAAAACTGATTGTTAGCTCAAGTATGATCTCTGGATGAGATCACCAATGAGAACTTGAGGGTTTTTGTCCCCAAGATCTGAATGCTAATGAGGGTTTTCGTCCTCAACAGCTTGCCAATGAGGGATTTCGTCCTCAATAGCTGAAGGTGAAAGCACAAGCTCCAACTCTCCAAAATAGAAAATGTTGTAAAAGTAATCATCCCAAAAGAAACCCCAAGCTGCCTTTTATAATTTTCCATTTGCCTTTCCCAAGTTGGGCGCTCCACTTTGGGCCTTTTCTTTATTTTTAATAAAGTAACGCTTATATTTCTATTTTAGCATTGACTTTATTTTACATTAAAAATCATCTTTTAATTAAATAATAATAAAACGTAAGTTGCCTTTAATATAACATAAAAATTAATTTTTTAATAATATACTAAGTTTCCCATAAGATTAGAAATGACTGGGCCCAACTTAAATATTATTATTAATTATTTTAATCTAGAAAAGGGGACATGACAGAGGAACAGTCATGGTCGATTGAGGCACCCATTACACCATTAAATAAATATTCAAAATCTGTTCAACCTTACAAACACTATAACATGATTCTTTGGTGTCCTACAGCATTAAAAACACCAAAACAACCAATAACAACTCTTTCAATCCATTTCAACTTGAAGACACATAACAGAGGCATTTTGACAAACACTTAGCTTGGTTTTAGATGATTACAATCCACTACAAAACAAATTATTGTGCTATTTTTGAAGGTGTATACTTCAAACCATAAAAATCCAGAGGGAGTATGCCTTATGTTTCTCCCGGAACCTCTGCAAACTTTGTATCCTTCAACTCGCCAAAAGCATCTGCTTTGCTAAAACAGGCCTGCACAAATAGGAGCACAAATTCGTCAATGGATTCACATTCTCCGTGCCAAAACCTTTATTTTGGTACCTTGGGTGCTCTCTAAAATTTCCCCAAACTCTCCAACCTTCACACCCTTGCTCCCAAACCAAAGAAAAAGGAAGTCTGTCCCTTTTGCTGTTTTTTTGTTTTCCAATGGTAGCAAAGATCAGATTTGTTGTCTGTTATTGGGTCCCTTAGGGACATTTTCCATCCATATCCAGCCCTCTCATGTCGTTTCCATGTTTTTCTGTCTTTTATGCCCAAAAATGGCTATTTTCCCTCAAGTATCAAGAAAACATCTTGTTTTTGCAGCATTCGGGTTTGTCTTCTACCTGTGCATTTTTGATGTCGTATCCTTGCCACATGGTTGTGGATTCTTCCCCAGCACCCTAGCAATGTTCTTTCAACTTCAAACATGGTTTTCTGATTTCAGTGAGGTTATGGGCCTCAAAACAAATATGGTGAATCAATTTACACCAACTCAAACAGTTTTGCTTTTGCTTTAAATGATGTGAATTTGAGTTCTTGGCTCTTTGACACATTTTGATCATCACAACCCTCAAGAACAACCAGCCTCTGTGTGTTAAAACCAATATCTCCTCCAAAACCATCAACTGCCCATTACCACTATGGAAACAAAGCAAAAATGGAAAACAACCAATATTACACACCTTACTTCTACCATGGTGACATTTTCAAGTTTGCAAACAATTTCAACTACCACATCAAGGTCACTACTTATTGAGTTGACTAACATGTTTTCGGAGATGCAAGATTGCCAATCTTATTTGGATGCTCCTTCATCAAGCTAACTCACAAGGTCCAAGTTCAAGTTCATGCTCATGTTCGACAAGGATAAAGTTCCACTCAAGTTCGCCAATGGCTAGAAATAGGAAAAATGTCATTAAGTTCAAACAATAGAATTGTTTTTTATCATTTTAATTTTCTAAAAACTGCATAAATAAAGAGGGACGGAGTGGAGATAGCTTTCAGTCCTCTGTTTTCAGACACTATGTGTATATACACACATATTTATAAATAATGCAAAAGCAAGTCAAAAACTTCCCGTGTTAAATCAAAGGATAAAGTTCAAATTCATAGATGAGGATAAAGTTCGGCAAATTTAGAACTTTTCCCATAAAATTAGCCATAACTTGTGACATAAAAAGAAAGGAAGATTCTCTACCATCACATGCTGTTGTTCACAACTGTTAGAAAACTATCCTTGCTATCTTGTATTTCATTTACAATGTGTGTTTGTGTTCTTCAGAATATATTAGATATGAGCCACTGTTTTCTACATGAAAGGTTATTGTATGCCAACTTATCCCCATTTTATATTTTTGGACAGAAACTTGAAATTGTTCTCAAGTAATTTAAGGCATGTATTGTTTGTTTTTCAACTTTGTATCAAGTAATTGTGTAAGTGATTTTCATACATTGAATGGACCTCAGAAACCATGGATACACAGAAATGCTTTCACATTGTTGAGCACTGCAGCATTTCTTCTATGTGCCAATGGCAGCTTCAAATGATGTTACTCAAACTCCAGTTCAAGACGCCGAGTGGAGGTCATCCACCTATTCCATTAATCATCCAGAACAAAGAAACAGTTCTGTCCCTATGTGTTGGAAACTCACCCTCCCTTGAATATGTCTTCAAAATATTTCCATCCAAGAAAGTTCCAGAAATTATAGACAACTTTTAGGTTATGGGAAATATTTCCTCTTGTTTCCTAGAGAAGTACAACAAAAAACAAAATAGTTTTTTTCTATTAATATTAAAGCACTTTTAGATCACTTAACAGACCACATCGCCCACGAATGATGTTTCAAACTATGTTACGAAATACTTATTACCCATCCCATAAGTACAATGTTATTAGATATGGATACGGGTATGTATTCCATATAGATATGCCTCAACTATGCCCAGATGTGTGGATAATCAGAAAGTGTTGTAAGAATCCATGGCACACAGTAAGATTGGTGGCAACTGCCTTCCTCTAGAAAAGAAGGTATTGGATGATTTTCCTAGGGAAGAATCCTTGCCTGCAACTGAGAGAAGTTGATTTTTTCAAGAAGGATCTGGTTTGTACTTCAAAAGCCAAAGGAATTTGTTCTGAAAAGATATAGGCATTTCGCCTTTGCCATGTAAAAATAAAGGGTAAAGTTCAAATTCATAGACGAGGATAAAGTTCGGCAAATTTACAACTTGTCTCATAATTCATAGCTTGAGACATAGAAAGGAAGGGAGTTTCTCTACCATCACTTGCTGTTATTGATTACAACTCTTCAAATACTACCCTTGTTATCTTCTATTTCATTTACAATGTGTGTTTGTGTTCTTCAGGAATAGATTAGATACAAGCCATTGTTTTCTACATGGAAAAATATTGTATGCCAACTTATCCCCATTTTTAATTTTTTGACAGAACCTTGAAATTTTCCTCGAGTAATTTTAGACACGTATTGTTTGTTTTGCAACCTTGTCTCGTGTAACATGCAAATGATTTTCTTACAATGAATGGATTCCAGAAACAATGGATACACATAAATGTTTTCACATTGTTGAGCAGCATTTCTCCTATGTGCCAATGGCAACTTCAAAAGATGCTACTCAAACTCCAGTTCAAGACACCAAGAAACCATATTTGAAGAGAGTACGAAGTTATTGAGGCATTGTGAGGTCATCCACGTATTCCATTAATCATCCAGAACAAAGAAATAGTTCAGTCCCTATGTATTGGAAACTCATTGCTTCCCTTTAGTTTCCTAGAGAAGTAGAAAAAAACACAAAATAGTTGTTTTCTATTAGTATTGAAGCACTTTTAGATCACTTAACAGACCACATCGCCCACAAATGATGTTTCAAAATATGGTAGGAAATACTTATTACCCACCTTGTAAGTACAATTTTATTAGATATGGATACTGGTGCGATACTCCTTATAGATGTGCCTCAACTATCCCCAGATGTGTGTATAATCAGAAAGTTGTGTAAAACTTGATGGCGCACAGTAAGATTGGTGGCAACTGCCTTTCTCTGGAAAAGAAGCTATTGGATGATTTTCCAAGGGAGAATCCATGCATGCAACTGAGAGAAGTTGATTTTTTCAAGAAGGATCTGTTTGCACTTCAAAAGCCAAATGAATTTGTTCTAAAAGATATAGGCATTTCGCCTTTCGGGGTAAAGGCTTAAATGTTAGACTAATTAGCCTTCATAGATCAAGATGTTTTACACCAAACTTGTGGTTGTCATTTGTAACTCATTTTTCTGACAATGTAGTATATAAGATGTGTTCCTAAACAAAGAATAGATATGGAGACCAATACTGTTCGCATTCAAGACAAAAATATTTTATGGTTAATCAGACATCCATATTATTCTTCTGACATAATGTAGGCCAGCATGCTTAGTTATTATGATAAGGCTAACTTGATGCAATATTTTTAGTTATAGTTATGATGTCAAAATGTGGCCAACAAGTTAACAATTGAACTTGTTGCCAAAATGAGCCTCTTGCTCATTTTGCTCAACTATATCACTCGTTTTCTCGTATTTTTAAACATGCTTTCACAGGTTCATTTGAATGTTTTGTAGCTGAGAGCAATATGAGTTTGAAGGGCTCGAGCATGAAAATGACATCTTTGTTTGCTTGGAGCCATGAAGGATCCCCCACCCGCCGCCTTATTTGTTTGGAACTGCATTTGAAACGCCAACTACATTCTTGCATTGAGAAGTTATCCCACATTTGCCCGAAAAGCAAGAGTTGAAGCATTAATTTATTAAATCCAAAGCCAAGGCTTTCTTTTGAACCGGTGTGAAGATTACTTGAAAAAGTTTCTAAGTTAAGGAGAAAAGTGGAGGGGCTCTTAGATCACACCACGTGGCAGGATCTAGTGAGCTCGCAAATATATGCAAAGCGAGGACTAGTTCGAGGTTGAGAAAGGCTCCACAGCTCCGAAGTACTAGATCTTGCCACGTGGCATAGTCTACCAAACCTACAAAGTTCGGAGGAAAAGGAAAATGGCCAAGGTTGGAAGGACCCCAAAGCACTCGAGCTACTAGATCGCACCACGTGGCGTAATCTAGCAGTCCAGCAAATTTTGAAGAAAAGGAGAGTCGACAAAGGCGTAGAAGGAACATGCATCCCCAAAGTCCTAGATTGTGTCACACGGTGCAATCTTATGACCCTACAAAGCATTCAAAGGAAAACGAAGGGCGGTAAAGGTCAACGATGGTCCGCAGCTCGAGCTCCTAGATCATGCCACATGACAAGATCTAGTGCACTAGAAGCCTGCGGGGAGAAATGAAGGTTGGCAAAGTTTGAAGGTCTCCTTAGCTTGGGAGTCCTAGATTGCACCACATGGTGCAATATAGGAAGCCTAGAGTTCGCAGGTATAGAGGAAAGACAAGGATGGAGCCGTGAGAAGAAGCCACTAGATGCTGCCACGTGGACCCAAACCAAGATTAATTATGAAAATTAAATTCTGGGGAAGCATTTGTAGAGAAGGCTTAAGACACTCGAGCTTGACCGGAATTGAACATTGTGGTTTCCACATGGCACCAAGCGCCAATCAAATAGCGACACATGGCAAAGGTTGTTTCTCCTCCAAATTTGACATCCTAACCACCATCATTTGGGAACCATGGTGCAGAGAAGATTCGACAGCCATAACTTTTGATTCAAAACATCAAATCAAGTGTAATCGGATCCTTTGGAAAGCTCTTGGGAGTGCTTTTGGATGAAGTTTGTTTTGGGTCATTATCTGCCATGATTTGGGAGTAATGGGCAATCATAATTGCCAATTGTCGCTCTCCTGGAAGATGAACCACAACAATTTCTAGTGGGGTTCTTTTTACCATCAAATCATGCCCAATTCCATCTAGCGTAATTGTTAAAAGATATCTTGAGATTCTTTTGGCCGGAATAATGCAATTACACATCAAATTCGAGCCCTTTAAGTTTTTCTAGGAAATTGGGCAAGAGAAATGCAATGAAGAGAGAAGATTCATTTCTTCTCTCTTCTCTTCTTTCTTTGTTCTCTTCTCTTTTGTTGGTTGTTTTCCTCTCTCGTTGGTGGCTCCTCTTTCTTGAATTTATAGCTACTCTTTTGAGTAATGAAATTCCTTTGTCTAGACATCTGTGTTAGATTCTATAAATTGTGTCTAGTGTTTCTTTCATTTTTGTAAAAGATTATGCATACTCCAAGCAATACATATAAGTTGGTTGCGGCTTTTTCCTTTTAACTATGTGTTTTGCCTTCTTGCCTTCTGTGATTTATGATATAGAGTGCGTGGGTTAGAGTTGCAGGGTTTTGATTCATTATGTTGTTGATAGATCGAGAGAGAATCCCTATTTTCTTTGGTGTTGTTGGCATATAAAATGCCACTGCATTTTATATAACCCCATTAAAACTTTTGCCCCTTTTTGGTCAAATCGGTCAAAATTGTCAAAATTGCTTGCTTTCAAATTTCAACTTTTGGGAAGGGTTTCGGGAGTCTCAGAGCATTTCAGAAGTCCTGGTTATAGTCAACAGAGAGGTATCTGAGTTTTCTCCATGATGGTATGATCTAGCAAGCATTATGGGAGCTTTGGGATGGTCTTGGGAAAGATTTTTTCCTAGGCACTTTTGGAGAAAAGGGAGTGTGCATGCTTCATTGAAGATCCAACTTCAACGAAAGTTTCAGAGCCTCATAAAGTGTTGGGAGCTCATATTCCAGGCATTGGAAAGCTTATGGAGCCTGCTTCATGATAGAGCAAGTGTGATAGAATTTTGGGAGCATAAAAACGGAAACCTTTCAACACTAGCACAAGGTGGCCTTTTTGTACATGAATTTTGCACAAAAGGTTTCGGACACCCCGAGCGGAGTTGGGAGCCTAACAAAATCTCAAGTGAAGGTATATTCAATTCTCTTCATGACCCACAAGTTGTTTTGGCTCGTGCTTGTTGAAAACTCTCCTCGCACTGACTTGGCTCACCGCACACACCGCCTTAGGAAAAAGGATGGTACGAGTAAAGTTGTTGTTGAATAACTTATTTTCAAGCTTCCTAAATAGGCTCATTGGATTCATTGGCTGTTTCCATGCAATTTCATATATTATACGGCCAAAATTCATCAAGGATAGACTCTAGGGCGAAGAAAACACTCTAAAGTGAAAAACGGAGGTGTAAACCATGCTCCAACCTCCACTTTGGCGCACTTGCGCACTTTTGTTGTCCCTTTGCACCCTTGGCGCACTTATGAGGTGCAATTTGCACCCCATAAGTGTGCCCTCTTCTAATTGGCTGGAGTTTTACAAAGAAAAAACATAAGGATGACCAAAAAATGCATGTGAAGGCTTAGTTTGACTTGATGGTGGGACCCACTTTTCCCTCCAAGTGGAGTTTTGAACCTCCATTGCACCCAAGCGCACTTATGAGGTGCAATTGCACCCCATAAGTGCACTCTCACCTGATTGATGGGGATTTTTGCATGGTGGAAGACAAGGCATGGTCAAAAATAATAAAATAAAGCATGGGTGCAAGTGCATGTGCAAACCCCATCTCCATCTCCACTCCAAGCGCACTTTTTCACCCTCCTTGCACCCAAAGCACACTTATGAGGTGCAATTGCACCCAAAAGTGCGCCTAGATGCAAATGGGCTTCCAATCTCAACTTCTCCACTTCTCCATCTCCACTCCATGTGCAATCCCCACCTCCATCTCCACCATATAAAAGCACCAAACCTTGTTTCCCCCTCACAAAAACACAAAGCATCATAAAGTGAGTTCAAAAAGTGCAAAGAAGCCATTAAAGCTCATCTTAGAGTTGGTTCACCATGTTCAAACTTAAAAACTCCCCTTTGTGCCCTAGAGTTCCAAATCTTGTTTTCCTCATATCTTCTCATTCCAAACTCGTTTGCCACCAAATTTGGACCAGCAACTCCTCATGATGGCACATTAAAGGAGATGTATAAAACATAGCAAGTGATAACATCCTCAAAAAGATATTCATGACTGTTTTTTCCAGCCATTATAACCCCATTTGTTCAAAAACATCGTTTTTGCAAAGAAGATTGTGAAAAATCCCCACGAGAGAATCATTTCAAACTTGGAACATCCATTCCTCTCCTCAATCTCGTAATTTTGAGCTATTGGACATGATCTAAGAAGAAGAATTGCTGCACTTGTGAACAAAACCATCATTCCTTGCTAAAATACTTGCAAACCCCATGTGCTAAAAATTGTTTTCGCATTTTCTCTCAAACCCTGCGAGAGAATCCCTTCAAAATTGGAGCATTGTTTCCCCTCACCGATACAGTTCTAACGAATCGAAAATCACTCAAATCGGACAAGAATTGCTCCTGGAATGACAAATTGAAATTTTGCCCCTTCCTCCATTAACACCAATTTTCAAGCTTTTCCCATATCCGAACTTGTTTTTGAAATTCTCATTGACTCGACGAGAGAACCTCACCAAATTTGGAGCTTATTCGCGTTTTGGAAATGGCTTTCCAACGAATCGAGTCATGTCCAATTTGGAGTTGATTTGCTCCAATTTTTCCCAAAATACGGAATCAGCAGCCCGTAACACTGAAATCCACTCAAATTTGCGGATTTTCAAAACGGTTCGATCCACTTTTGCTTTCATTGTAGCATCCCGCCACTTCCTAAGGCCAACAAGAGCATAAAAATGTAGAATGAAGGTCCATTACTCTAGATACGAGCTCATTTCATTTTTGGTGCCTGAGTACCCGGGCATTGGAAACGGCAGTGTTTGGTAACCCGAGTCAGCCAGAGGCGGGAGGATTGTTGATCACAAAACATCCAATTGAATTGTTCAAAGGATTTCACAATGGGAACCATGGTTATGAGCGTTGTTATGTTTTTGCTAGGGATTCTCAAGAAGCTCCAAACACTTGTCATGGTTGTCGAGTTCGAGGTGTGTGTGGTACAAGTGCATTCTTCATGATGATCATAAGAGGAGTGTTTTCTCATATGGAAGAAAGGATATCATGTTCATATGTTCATCCTACCATTGCTCACAGAGGTGAAGAGGTGAAACAAGAGATTTCAAGATATAACAAAAGGTGACCATTCCAGATAAGGCATGAAACATCATTTCCAGGTCCAAGAAGAGATGTGTTCCAATCAGATAAGCAATCGAGGAAGATCCTATCCATATGCAGCATTCATCTCCACCATGAAGGAAGAATGAGACTTCATTCTACAACATCTATCTCTCTCTTTCTCTCTCTAGAATTCTATTTCTTCGTTAAGGAGCAAATTTTGTAAAAAGTGACTTAAGTCACTTAAGTTACTATTTTTTCGTTTAGGATTGCACTTTAAGTTGAAAAGTCACATGGAAATGCAAAGAGCCATTGGCTTTGGCTATAAATTGTACGGCTCTCTCCATTTCAGGGGATCAGTTTTTGCCCTCTAGCAAGTTGTATTCATTCATTCCCTTGCATTGTAGTTTTCCTCCATTTTCTCAACTTCATAATCAACCAAATGTACTACAATATGTTGCACAAATGAAAAGCTTTGTATCTTCTCTCTCATGGAATGGAATTGTCAATTGAACTTTGTGTTATTGTGATTGTTATTTCATAAAACTTGCATAGTTTCGTGTATATTTGCCTGTATCTTCTGATTGAACTAGACATACTATGAGTTATCGGTTGATGGAATCTGTGTTACTACCATTAACATAACTCCCTCTCCCTCTTTTCCCATTGTTTCTCTCGTAGTCTTTCTCCCCTCCACCTCATACCTTTCTCCCTCTCTCACTTGCAGTTGCAGTTACAACAAGGATGTTTCTGCACTTTCACCGGTCTTCGACCACCCCCAAAGAGTTAGAAATAGTGTAAATAATCCAAGTTTCAATAAATGGGAGCCGCCCCATCTTGAAGCAGAGCGATAGAATCCCGTTAGCATTGACAAAGCCCATATTTTGTCCTTGACAAAATATTTCGCCAACGGGTATCACCTTTTTCTTTGATTTTCCCTTGTGGAGTTTTAGATTAGTGATAGCATTAGAGTAGAAAATCAAAACCAACAGTCTCTAGAGGGCTGCTTCAAAAGGTGCCAAGTCCCACACTTGGAAGCAGACCCATGTTGCTGCCAATAGACCTTCAGTGTTTGAGGCAGACAAATTCAGCAAACAACAGAACTATTTAAGCATTGACTGCATGAAGCTAGGAAAGCAGACTTTCATTCTAGAGATCCCTTACCCTTTTCAGATTCCTTAATTGTTTACTTTTGTGTAAGGTTCCAACTTCAAAAGCATTTCAGAATCTAGTCACTGGAATTGGGCCATGTTATGGAACCAAACAGCGTTTTTAGCTTTTCATGGATTCCAAATGCCCTTGATTTGAAATTCCAACTTCAAAAGCATTTAAAGATCCGGTTATTTGTATGAAGTAACATTAGGGAACAAACAAGAAAGGGCACAAACTTCTAGAAACATTGCAAGAGAAATTAGAAAAGGTGATAGAATACTTTATTCCATTCACGAAGCCCACACTAGAAGAACAGGCTCCTTACAATATTAGTAGTTCAGAAGTTTTCCATATATGATGGTTTGTATCCCTTCTAAAGACTAATACAAGAAAAATATAGTTAGGTAGACATCCTTTATGGAATAACAGTATCCAAAGTATCAGGTATACACCCAAATCATCATAGAATGTGGTCTCCATATGAAGCCCTTCACCACATTACCCTAAAAAGATTAAAAATATAATGCTCAATGCAGAAATATTTTCAGAGTTTATTGATTCTGTGAAAGTTCTCACTCCACACTTTCGATGCTAAACCTAAGATTAAGTAGTGATTGATCTTTTCATTGCATTTACAGTCGCATTATTGTCATGCTCCCAAATCTTACCTACAGAAATGTACTGATTTGATGACTTTAGTTCTATTGTCGTGTACCAAAGTTGCTAAAATAGACAATTTTTAAGCCTTTAACTCTTCTCTAGTGTAAGATTCTGACCATCAAAGAGACATAATAATTGCTTTTGACTTCCCAAATCTGGGAATCGCAGAGGACTGGTTTACAATCTCTTGTTGCACCTAGCAACTTCTAATTCTCAATCTCCCTTGAATGCAGAGAAGCTACTTACATGAGATTGGCTGGAGTTCATAACAACTGCTAAAGAGGTCTACAATACATTTTGGATGATTGTTAAAATGAAAAACATATTGAAAGACCAATAATTCTTCACAGACAACATGATATTTGTCACTGTTTTACATGGTATGCAAGCTCCATGGAATCATAGTTTCAATAGAATGTAGTATGTACAGACAATCTTCAAGCAAGGGACAACCAAAGACCCCTCTAATTTGCCTTTATTCAATCTTGAGTTAAATGCAAAAGTGAGCGATATGTTTCGACAGAAAATAGGATTTCATGAATTTACAGGTTATTTATTATCTAAAATGCCAATGTACCTGTTTCCAACCCCACACTGGAAAGTCGATCTCCATCAACCTATTGAATAAGAAAATATGGCTCAGAACCTCTAAATTATTTCCCCAATTTATCTATTTCTGATGTCATGGAGGAAAGAGAAATGGCAAAGAATGAACGAGTTTGCCATTCTTGCCTGTGAATATAGTGCAAGATGAAATTTTCTGGCAGTCTCCAACTGAGCTATCTCTTCCTGAATAGCATTGGCCCGCTCCAGCACTTCAGGAGTGCTTAGAAACCGCATAAACCTAGTTAAAAATGAAGAAGTTTTAAAACCAAGTCATCCACATTTTTTCATTCTTGTTCAAAATATAAAAAGGAGAAGCCAGTTCCATGACATATTGCAAAAGAAGGCAGACCTTTCCACGGTGCCTTTGGTGAACCATTGTGCCACATTCTCGTTTTCATACAATTCAAGCTTGAGAAAAAGTACAGCTTCATTAGCTAGCTTCCTTGCTGCAGGTAAATGTGCAATCAGGGCTTCCAGAAGGACTGGATCAAGATTTTCTGCTTCGCCGCCACCTGAGACTACCAGCTCACACCTGCCAGGCAAATAATAAGAGATCCAAAACTTTTGTTGTAGATCTGCCTACAAATTCATTTTTTAAATGTTTTGTCAACCTCAAACTTACAAAGGCTTGCACTAAACAATTAGCTTTCTCAAGTATTTCAACAACAAATATAGCGTTAAATAAATTTCATTTTCACTTCCACGTTCTCTAGATTTGCTGGGGGGAAATATATACCAAAGATTTAGTATTTAACAATCAAGATAGTGTACCTCGTTTGTCCTGGATAGAGTTGAAATGCGGCATAATCAAGGAGTGTATCTGCTTTCATGTCGTCTCTATTACTTGTTTTCCGGGATATTGAAGAGTACTTGTACAGTTTGGACTCAGAGAGTTCCAAATAATTCGGATACAACACCAGGAACCCTCATCGTAAGCTAATTCACCAAGATTTTGAGCCTTTTCCGTTAAAGAGAGACCTAAAGTTGACTCTGAGAATGTCGGTTTGGTCAGCCACGCGGTTTACAAACAGAGAATTAAAAAAGTGCAAAAGTTGTGGACGATTTGGCATACACGTTATTTACAGAAAAACAGCCCTGCATTACCGTAAAGCGTCCGTATCTGCATTTTCAATTTAAGAAATTAGACCGGCAGGTATCTCCTGTGAAAATGAACCAAAAGGCAAATGTGTGTTTACAGGAACAGCGATGTATGATAACATCCTCCAAAACTCCAATGGATATCATAATATTTAGCTTGGAAAATCTTGCATTCCGGAAATGCCACTTTCAATAGGCTAATTGACGCGAGAATATTTAGCGTGAAGTTAGGTTTTCCTATATATATATAAACAAACTGCTTCACATCTAAAATGAGCTATTTGCAAACTATTATACACCCTAGTAATGCGCTCGCTTGCGCCACTCCACGGAAAATGTGTACAAAACAACTGTTTCCACGAGTGAATTGTCAACTACAGACCCGGAAAAGGGAAAACACAATGTCCGTCCCAACTAACGGTTCACAAACTCAAAGAATGCTTGTGCTAATGAACAACACCATCTCAACTGCAGAAAACGCAATGCCTGTCCACAGTGAGCTTCTACGGCGTTAAAAATCACTAGTTGCACAGCTCAAAACCTCACAACCCGCAATCTTGAGTAGAAAATGCATGCAGACCCCGATCTGGACGAAACTGGTGTGAAAATGGTCACCGGAAAAAAAAAAAAAAAGGCCATTCAGAATATGTGGGAGCGAGTTTGGAACCCGTGACTTAGCGGATGCGACTTTTTTGCGGAGTCAAATATAGGGGCCTACCTTCTCCACCGGTTATCGGTTAAAGAGTGTGCACACGCGTAGAGCTCACTTTTCAGAGGAACGCATTAAGTATTATTATGTGAATAATTTAATTTTGTCATTACTTGCAAAACAGCTTTTGTTTTTATCGTTTCTTTAAAAACTTAAAAGCGTGCGTTTGTTGATGCGGACGCCACCGACTAGCACTCGTTACCGATGGCGATTGCGAGTTTTTCCGTAAAGAAAAGCCTTAATTTTCGCATTATTAGTTGTGGGCCCCCACTGCTCTGCTCCCCACCAATTACAAACATCCGTCTCCGCGGGGTAATTCGGATCGAGGGCCGGGCCCACATTACATGTAAAATGGATGCTTTTATTTCAACCACGTCTGCAATAAATATTTTATCTGACCATTGTGTCGGTGAACAAAAACCCCAGAAAAGACAGGAAACAATGTTGGTACCTAAATTAAAGGTCGAACCAGATTGAGACAAAACGAAGAGGGGTCAATTCACTATTAATGATTTCTTTTTATCGGATTATATTAGTTTAGGAAAACAATAAGTTGCAATTATATTTTTTATTAAATTGTTGGCAAAGGAACACGGTACCTAAAATAGATTGTTTATAACATATGGCCAAGTTAACTTTTAAAAATATGATATTAGGGAGAGTTAAGTGCACGTTTCTTACATTATTAAGAATTCATTATATATGTATCTATTTATTTTGTTGTATATGTGATATAATTAAATATCATTTGTTTTGTTTTAATGTGTCATTTTTTTATCCATCTTGATATCTCTCGTGTTTATTAATTGAGTTGTTGGTTAGTGGTTTTGGCGCCCCAATTTTATAGAGATAGAGATTGAGTAGGTCATCAAGTCCCCCATCCTTTTTATTTCTATGGGATAAAGGACCCATATAGTTCGAGATATGGGGACCTATATAGCCAATGACATATATAAAGCAATCGGGCCATCTAATCTATATGGATGGATGGATAGAGGTCGTTTGTATAGATAGAAATAGCATAGACTAACTATAGACTATATATTGAGCATGGACTTTATAGATATAGTGAGTGGGTGGAGGTGGATCATTTTTGGGAGGCCCTCGAGGAGGTCATTGCTCTAAAAGAGAATGAAGAGCCACCCACCCATCCGCCATCAAGAGTTTGATTGTCACTAACAAGAGCCAATGAAACAATAACCCCTTACCCAAGTGTCAAAGGCATCGTCTAAACATTATCCTACACTAGGGGAAGACCACCAAGGCAACCCAACAAGTGATTTGCCACAGGGCAATAAAGATGAATTCCACTCCCCCATTGAGGTGGGGGGAGGAGGATCAAATGTGTAACCAGTTGAACAAAATTTAAGCAAAGGTGATGGGGTACCCTATGGAGGTTAGGACGTGCAATACACAACTCATAATGCAGAGAGCATTCCCCTAATGATGGAGAAACACATAAATATTAAAATTATAGTGTTACTTTTTTTATATATAGAGGGTAAAGATAGGGTTTTTTAAAGCGCCTTAAGCCTTTTTACAAACTACACATCAAAGGATAAAGCATTACCATGTCTAAAATAGTATTAAAAGCATGAAATAGGTATATATATACCCCAATTAACAAAAGGTATTAAGCCAACAATAAAGTGATGGTCAACTAACAACTCATTTTACTAACACAAGTTGGCAAAGCAACTTCCCATTCTTCGTAAAGGACATTGAGATGATCCTCCAACACATGCAAGTTAATGCCCTACTCTTGATAATTCTCATCTTCATTTTCTACTTGTTCCTCTTCCTTAAATGGCAATCTTCACCATGTTCTTTCCTCTTACTAAGACCCTCCATCGTGAAGATGGTTGTGCACTATGTTTGATAGTAGTTTTACTCAATTGAATCATTTTATTAAGGACCTTCTTTTAGTTTTTTTGTTCCATTTCCATGATCCATATCCTCTCCTTCAACTAGTTGACTTCTCTAATCCATTCCTTCCTTTGACTAGAACTCCCAATATCTCTCATGGGAGAGGGAAGCCAATTACATTCTTCATGGTTAAGAGTAGGAGTTTCTTCACAACTTCAACTTGATTATCATTTTCCATCTCAAGACACTTCATGATATTATGTTGCAACTTAACATTAACTTCTAAGGCCTTAATTATCTTTAGGAGAGATTCATAAGACTACATATTCCTTGAATGCCTTGGCTTCCCTTGTCTTCCTCCACTCCATTGGGAGTCCCCTTTATCACATCCCACTTTGGGATCCCTAAAGTTGACATCCTTACATGGAGCCATCAATAGGGTGGATTAAATTGATAAAGGTAATTTCAAGCAAGTACAATGAATAAAGATTGTAGTCCTTTATTTACCACCTAAGGATGTTATACACGTTGGCACTTCATCCAAACGGTTTGAACGCTCATCTAAAGTGCACGAAGCTACCATGTCCCTCCTTTCTTTGGCTTGTCAAGATGTTAGCATGCATGTTCATGATTACCAATATCAAAGCATACACTCAAATGTAGATCATTATAGATATCATAAGGAAACACATGTAATAAGGAAACATAGCAGATCAAATAAGTACTAAAATCAATTGCACCATGTGGACACCATACTTAGACACATCAATTACCATAATCCATTAATAACCAAAGTATTACATATCAGAAGTTGAATACATAACAATACTATCACAGAGCCATGCACACCGATATATCGAGTAAAGATAACCCTATCACATTGATTGTGTGTCTAATACAATGGAGTATATCAAATATTTATAGGGGTGGGGACTTTCCCTTCACCACCTATGCGTCCTCAAAATAGACTACATGCTCAAAATAGCCATGCGTACATACAAAAGCAACTATAAAGCATGCATGCTTTCCTAACAAGCCTAATAATAGATTAATCTATAAATAAACTCTACTTTAATCATATTATTAGCTTGATCCATGCATGACCTTTGATCTTCAATTGCATGTGCTTTATCTCCAAAAATAGACATTCCTTGATCCTCAAGTCTTCATGCTTTTATCTAAATCGGAACGTTGCTTGAACGCCACTCAAACTCGGTATCATCTATTTTTAGCTTGTGGTTCCAAAATCGGCTAAGTCCCGGAGGTTCCGCAGCGCGAGCCTTCTCCCGCTACTTGTTCTTCCACATGCCCCTTCGCACCTACCTCACGTGTGGCTCGTGTTTAAGTCAAAATGGGTCATACAACATTACCCCACACTAAATTGGATTATCGTCCTCAACAATATCTTAGTCACCCAAAAACATAAGTGATCTCAAAAAGAATTCAATGCCCAAAAAGAATCTTCGTACCTACATTTTATCACCTTAGACTTCATATTGTTGGAAGAGTTCTAGGAACTCGACATTTATTTCACTCTTCACTTTCTTCCACTCTTCAAGTTCTACCAATGCTTTCCCGAGTGCACCGCCTCTACAATTCCTAATATTCGGTCTGGTGTCAAATCTTCAACTCTACTCTTGAGCTCTTGGATCACTACAATCAAATCTGAACTACCCCTTCAATTGTATCCATGTGCTCAAACACCATATTCTAAAATTGGCTGACCTATAGATCCAATTTATCCTTCTTGGCCTTAATCACTTCCTTCTGTGTTGTTATCTTAGCCATAACCTTAGTGCGCTCTCTCTTGTTAGTGGGTATATTTTCCTGTATATCCCTTAGCATTGCCTCTTCATCACTAATGTACGTCTTAAGAATGGGTCGCACTCTTGGCACTTGTTGAAAGCTTAGTTAGCCTTATTGATTGCCTCCTTGAGTTTTATGAACAAATCCTCAAGCTCAGTAATTATAGCTTAAACAATGACCTTGTTTACTTCCTTCTCCTTAGCTATCTCTTCCGATATTGGCCCTGTGTCACTCTTATGTTCATCAAGAGCATGCCAACCAAGTCTTCCGGGTACTCCATCTCGTCATTATAGTCGCATCTAGCTTGGTTCACTGTATGGGCACTCGACTTGACCAAGATTTGTTTGACCAAAGTGCTAGCCCCTGTCATAAGCCTCCTTAGTGCACTTTTGTTCTCCCTGGAGGTCCTTCAAATCATCAACCTCATGCTCCTTTTCTTTTTATCTCGCTACTAATACCTTCATATAGTAGCACTTGCATCAAGGTTCCTACGCCCAACATTTGCGACCAACTTGTTGAGGCATTGCTGGGCCCGCTCATCAATGAGGTACATGGGGTCGACTGCCTTATACTTTCTCTCTGGCTCATTCTTCAACTCAATGACACCAATGGAGTGGTCACTTACCTTGAACTCAGGTTCTTATGCATAATTGTGTAAGTTCCATCTCAACATCTTCTTGGTTTGTGATACTCCCCCATGATTTTTCATCAACTCCCCACCATATAAACTTTGTCATTGGGTGTTGTGCTTTGGAAATGCGCCCTTAGAACCTTATTTGGGTCATCCACAAAATTCATATGTGGTGACACTCGGGCGCCCATGTCTTCCTCCTTTGCCTTTGTTTTTGTCCTCTTCTTCTTCTTGGTATTCATTTGGCACCAACTCTTCAACTCTACTCTTGAGCTCTTGGATCACTACAGTCAATTCTACAACTACCCCTTCAATCGTATCCATGCGCTTAAGCATCATATTCTAAAATTGGCTGACCTGTAAATCCAGTTTATCCCTCTTGGCCTTAATCACTTCCTTATGTGTTGTTATCTCAGTCATAACCTTAGTACGCTCTATCTTGTTAGTGGGTGTCTTTTCATGTATAGCCATTAACACCACCTCTTCATCACTGATGCATGCACTAAGAATTAGGTCACACTTTTGACACCTATTGAAGCTAATTCAACCTTAATGTTTACCTCCTTGAGTTTTACGAACAAATCCTCAAGCTCAAGTGAATTCTAGCTTCAACATCGACCTTGTTTGCTTCCTTCTCCTTAGCTATCTCTTCATTTATTAGCCATGTGTCACTCTTATGTTCATCAAGAGAGTGTCAACTAAGTCTTCTAGGTACTCCATCTCATCATTATAGTCACATCTAGCTTGGCTCACGAGGCGGGGCACGACCTAAGATTTGTTTGACCAAAGTGCTAGCCCTGTCATAAGCCTCCTTAGTGCACTTCTATTCTCCCTAGAGGTCCTTATTCAAATCATCAACCTCACACTCCTTTTCTTTCTTATCTTCTACTAATACCTTCATAGTAGTGCTTGCATCAAGGTTCCTACGCCAAACATCTGCGACCAACTTGTTCAAGGTGTTGCACGCCTACTCATCGGTGATATACATGGGTCGATTGCCTTATACTTTCTCCCGGCTCATTCTTCAACTCAATGACACCGATGGAGTGGTTACTTACCTCAAACTTAGGTTCTTATGCATAATTGTGCAAGTTCCAACTCAACATCTTCCTAGTTCGTGATACTCCCCCATGCTTGTCCATTAGTTCCTAGCCATATAACTTTTCATTAGGTGTTGTGCTCGGAAACGGGCCCTTAAAACCTTCTTCGGGTCATCCATAAAATTCATATGTGGCGACACTGGGTGTCCATCTCTACCTCATCGCTTTTACTTTTGTCCTCTTCTTCTTCCCGGTTTTGGTTTGGCATAAACTCTTCAACTCTACTCTTGAGCTCTTAGATCACTACAATAGATTATGTAACTACCCCTTCAATTATATCCATGTGCTCAAACACCATATTATGAAGCTGGTGACATGTAGATCCAGTTTATCCCTCTTGGCCTTAATCACTTCCTTCGTGTTGTTATCTCAGGTCATAAACTTAGTGCGCTCTATCTTGTTAGTGGGTGTCTTTTCCTGTATAGCCCTCAACACCGCCTCTTCATCACTAACATGCGCACTAAGAATTAGGTCACACTTTTGACACTGTTGAAGCTAAGTCGGCCTTATTTTTTTACCTCCTTGAGTTTTACGAACAAATCCTCAAGCTCAATAATTCTAGCTTCAACAACGACCTTGTTTGCTTCCTTCTCCTTAGCTATCTTCACTATTGGCCATGTGTCACTCTTATGTTCACCAAGAACATGCCAACTAAGTCTTTCATGTACTCCATCTCATCATTATAGTCGCATCTAGCTTGGCTCACCGAGGGCAAGGCACTTACCCAATATTTGTTTGACCAAAGTGTTAGCCTGTCATAATCCTCCTTAGTGCACTTCTATTCTCCCTGGGGTCCTTATTCAAATCATCAACCTCAGACTCCTTTTCTTTATTATCTTCTACTAATACCTTCATAGTAGCACTTGCATCAAGGTTCATATGCCCAACATCCACGACCAACTTGTTCAAGGCGCTGCACACCTACTCATTAGTGAGGTACATGGGGTCGACTGCCTTATACTTTATCCCCGGATCATTCTTCAACTCAATGACATTGATGGAGTGGTCACTTACCTCAAACTCAAGTTCTTCTACATAATTGTGCAAGTTCCATCTCAACATCTTCCCTGGTTCATGATACTCCCCCATGTTTGTCCATCATTTCCCAAACCATATAATTTTTCAATGGGTATTTTTCTCTGGAAATGCGCCCTTAGAACCTTCTTGGGTCATCCACAAAATCCATATGTGGTGACTTGGGTGTCCATCTCTTCCTCGCCACCTTCACTTTTGTCTTTTTCTTCTTCGAGGTAGAAGTGTCTGCACTTGTCCCAACTCTTCCACCCTTTTCTTCCCTGATAACATAAGTGTAATCAGTCACCTTCTCTTCATGTACCTCCTCTTCCACAGTGTGTTTTGTCCTTAGACGGATTCTTATTATTTTCCTCTCCCTCGTGGCGCAAGATTGGCTTTGATCCTCAACATTATTTCTGACCAACTGCTCAGCCCATTCTTTCTCAAGCTTCTCACATAAGGTTTCTCCTCTCTTCTCTAAATCGAGACTCCTCGCTTCTTTTTTGTGTTGAGACAACCTTCACCCCTCCGTGCTTGACTTGTTCCTTCTTCACGTTGTCATGTGGTGGTTGAGACGTTCCAGTTGCTCTTTGTTGCTTCTTCTTGTGTAGTACATCTTCTTGTGTCGCGAATGATCAAGTTTACCTTCCTCTTCTCCTTCTTCCTCTTCAGGAGTGTCTTCGTGTGTTCTCTTCAATGGTGGCACCACTGGTCTTCCAGGTTGTGGGAGGGTAGAATCTATAACCTCTATCTCAATTCCTCCCCGATTCTTGGCCTCAATTACAAAAATATTCGAATTATCAATCCCCTAATGGTAACATTCATCCTGGGGGTTCAAGTCCGTCATGTCGAGGCTCCAACATCTCCAAGTATGTGGGCCTCACATCATACATGTACGTCATGTGCAAAATGTGCAAGTCTAAGTCAACCTTATCAACATCAAAGGTTAACTTCTGCGCGTCTTTAATCTTGTTCACAACACACTTGAAGTATCATGCGATGAATGCAAATGGAAGTTTGCACCAAGGTCTCATCTCCCCATCCTTCATTTTTAACCGTGCAAGGATGTAGTGCTACATCACTATAAATTTTGCATGCTCCCTAACCTTCATAGGCAACTCGCATGGAATGCGTCACTTATTCTCAAAATTCCCACATAACTAGTTATACCACTTATCAATTCTAGCCTTATACGGATTTGAAATTACACCATCACGGGTGGGTAAACCCACATATCATCGTGGGACCATCATATCATCGAAACTCCAATCTCCCAAAAGATGATGAGAAGTAGGATCGAGCCCCAAGTTATATATTCTCTCCTTCTTTGTTTTACACCCTCACCTCTTCAATAATTCCATCAGTGAACATATTGCACAATGTTATAGTGTGCCTTGTTCACCATTCATGCACAATGTATTAAAAAAATGTTTACGTCGGTCCACATTTCCGAGGCACCCAACTTATAACTAACCAATCTTGTCGCAACCCTAGTTGAAGTATATGTGAGGTTGTCAATAAGCATAGCCCTTCCTCCTTCTCATATTGTAGTGTTGTGGTCAATTCATCAATCTTCGCATTGGAGCATAAATCCAGCCCCATGTCCTCTCTTGTACTCCTCAACCCTGTGACTCACTCAATAAGTTGAGTTGTAATTCACATCCTCGGCCCATAAAAGAAATCCTCATGCACCCTAGACATGAGCCACTAGTATAAATGTGCAAGCTTGCGAAGAAGGGTGGTTTGAACAATTATAAGACTCCAACTTTCTCAAAGTTCTTTCGTACTGAGTCATTGACTAGTACTTTCCCTTCCTTGTTTGTTTCTCGCAAACTACCACAACATGTATACCTTCAAAGTTCCTTTGTGCCCTAGAGCTCTATGGTTGTATTCGTTGATTTTACACTTGGGAAGTTGAGACTTCCAAGTTTGAACCCTAAGTACTTCGGTGGGTACTGCATTTCTGAGTATATATCCTCCAGGGGTTCTTCCACCTCGACTTCAACCCTCTTTGTATGGTGCTTTCTTCCATTTTTGGGTGTCATTATTCCTACAAATATGTGCCCTAAGTACTTTGTCTCACCATACTTTCTTCGTTACCCAAGCATTGCGAAACCTAGCTGTTTAAACTCGCATGCAAACCCTTCTCTCTCGTGCCCTAGCTACTTGCTCAAACTCGTCTCGTCACGAGGAACTAAATACAACTTCGTATGCTTAATGATCTAGTTTTCTCTTCTTTTCTTTCGCTCTTTCACACAAAGTCACTTGATAGCTCAATTGCTCCAAGTTTTCTTCGAATGCAAGGTAGCAAATAACTTTGACTTTCCCCCTTTTTATACTTTTTCATACCTCACCGACTTACTTTTTCCACTTAACCCACGCTTTTTCTTGCTTTAAAACTTTTAAGTTACTTTCTTAATAAAGTACCTTTTCCACTTTTTACTTTATTACGTGACTTATTTTCACACGCCGTGTCAAAACCTTCTAACATGCCCTAATTTCCAAGCCACAAACCTCCTTCGCACGCCTCCTCGCATCAAAGTACATAATCCTCTTGTGTCATATACCAAGTAGTTTATCATGTCATTTCCTACCTCGTGTTACACTGCACGATCATTCTTCTCACGTGGTCTTCAATCTAAGCAATTTCCTTAAGAGAACCTTCATCCATAGCACCTGTAACACCTTTCTCTCTCGCATCAACCTTTCATAGGATACCCTCAACCATGCCAACTTGTATAAATCGATGCCAATAATTTTTCTCTTGTACCTAATCTACCCCACACTAAAAGTATGTGTGGTCCTTTGCGCATGAACTCAATAGATAGTAATCAACTTCTTGCGCACAAATGCACTTATTACAACAAAATAAAGAACTAAATTGAAAAAGCATAACAACGATTAAAAGTTAACACATGAAAGGGAAATCTAATTTAGTTGGCAAAATTGCCTTATTAAAAACACCAAGAAGCCTTATTTATAGTAGGGCTTCATCCTACTCCCATTGAAGTAACCAGAAACATGGTTCCATCCAACACCTGTAAGTGACATGCCCGTTTCAAGTATCTTGATTACTATAAACGGTCCCAACTAATGCACCTTCAATTTTCCTGGGTGGCGTGCGAACTTGGAGTCATAGAGAAGTACCATCTTTCTAACCTCAAATGTATTATTCTTAATGTGCATATCTTGCCATGCCTTCTTTCTTGCCTTCTCAATCTTTTGGCTCCAACACGTAATGGCTCACCACTCATCTGATTGCATTAGTTTGTTAATGTGTTCTTCCATAGCTTGCTCATCAGCAAGTCCACCTATGCATGTAATACATAGGGATGGTAACATGAATTCAATAAGCAATATAGCCTCCGCGTCAAACACCAACTAAAAAGGTGTGGCCTTATTCAATCTTTTATAAGTGGTCATATAAACCCAAAATATAATTGACACTTTGTCATCCCAATCTTTCCTTCCAACATCAGATTTTTTGTCAATGTTTGTTCCAACATCTTTTTGAAATCCTCTACATTACCATTATCTTAAGGGTGATAAGGAGTAGTTTTATGGTGTGCCATCATAAACTTTTCCAATTAGATCCTTATTGTATCATTCAAAAAAGGAGTTCCTCTATCACTTGTTACACTCAAAGGACAACCATACCTACTAATAATGTTTTCCCATAAAAATTTTGTTGTTGTAGTTGCTATACAATCCTTTGAGGTGTTTCCTCCACCCACCTTGTAAGATAGTTTGTACAAGTTATAATGTAGCGTGTGCTAGTCCTGTGCACAGGTGGTGAAATAATACCTACAAAGTCAATATCCCACTTCTCAAAAGGCACAACGCTTGCAGAGAAGGTTGTAATGACATCACATCTCTCGATCCAGGCTTTCCAAGGTGTTGAAAATGGTCACATGCATTTACACACTCCTTGGTATCCTCATACATTGTCTCCCACCAAAGTCCAGATATTAGAATCTTGCACTGCGGTGGCATCTCCAACGTAATGTCCTCCCGATATCCCACCATGAAGCTTCCTCCATAATAACCTCGCGCTCATGCTCGAACACAACAACGCAAGAATTCATCACGACCCAACTTGTATAAATCTCCACCAATTAACTAATACAACGTCGTGCATATTACAAGTTGCTTCTTCTCTAAGGTCTTCATCCCTTCAGGCTCTGTATAGTGTACAAAAATACTAAAATGTCCTCCAATTTTGTGGGCATGTTGTTCAATCTAAACAACTACACATTATGCATAGTATATTCAATACTCGCACATACTCACCAAAATTAATCATTGATAAATGGTCAAGCCCTAAATTACTCCTACGGCTTAGAACAATTATGAATTCAATCAAATTCTTGAAACAAAAGTATCCATCTGCATATGTGCCCTTACAAGACAAGCTTGTTGACCAAGTACTAAAGTGCCATATGATATGTATAGAAAATAAATGGGGTGCTAATAAGTACTATATGAATTTATGCAACGCGTGGATCATAGACAAAGCTTCACGCTTAGTAGTTGTGTAATTCTTCTCCATGGGTGTCAAATTCCTACTTGCAAAGCAAATAAGATGGTCCAAAATCCCTTCCCTTGGTTACGCCAACATTGCATTGATTTCCATACCGCAGGCATCAACGTGGACATGGAAGGGCTTATCCCATGAAAGAAAATGCAAGATGGGTGCAGTAGTCAACCTTTCCTTCAATGCCTCAAATTTTTGTTGTTGCACATTACCCCAATAGAATTTCCCTTTAGCCTTCAATAATTCCTCCAAGGGCATGACAACCATTGCATATCCTTTAATAAATTTCCTATAGTATATTGTGTGTCCCAAAAATTCACTCACCTCGCTATGATTGTTAAGCTCTTCTAAACCCAAGATTACAACTATCTTGGTTGGGCCTACCAATAATTCTTCCTTGCAAATTATATTCCCAAGTAAAGTACTAAAAAGTGTTGCAAAGATGCACTTTTTAATGTTGAGAGAGATGCTCAACTGCCTGCACCTCTTAAACATGAGCCTTAGATTATCATAATGATCCTGGAGTAAACCATACACTTTCCAATCATCTAGATAGACATGTAAGAACTTGTGAATGAAATCCTGAAAAGCTTGCACAATAATGTGCGAGAACACCTTGGCACATTTTTCAATCCAAAAGGCATAACTATATAAGCAAAAATGCCCCACTTAGTAGTAAAAATGGTCTTCTCTTGATCTTCTTTCGCATTGCGCACCTAGTGATAACCTGAAAATCCATCTTGAAAAGAATATATCTCGTGCCCAAGTAACTCCCTATAACACGTGAAGTTTTGAGTTCCCTATAATCCACACAAATCCTTATCCTATCATCCTTTTAAATGCTTATAACCATAGGGATAACGCATTTAGATTCTTCAATGGGCTTAATTATTCTAAACTTGAGCATTTTATGTAACACCCTTAATGCTTGTTATTTTCCTCCTTTGCATTCAAGTGTTGACATGTGATTTTCCTTATAAGGATATGTTCTTTTGATTATTGGAAATCATGCTTGATATGGTTAAGTCTTTTCTACTCTTAAGATCCTTTGACTGAATTGGGATGGCTTCCTGAATCCATTTTTCACTTCTTGTAGGTGATTTGCAATCTGGTTTAAGAGTTGTAAACCTATCTATTTATCTGACTCATCCTTGGATCAATTTTAGTGATCCAAGGAATGTTTTAAATCTATTCAGAGTGAACAACTGATGAATTGGCATTCCATGAATTAAGAAACATATGGACTGAACTTGGTAGATACAAGTTCTTTAATTCTTTTTGTGTGAAAATATTTCCATTCAGTGGTATGTTTTGTTGGGTCTTTGGAGATCGACCATGGTAGGTCATTACTGACGTAATTGGGATTTCAGCCTATTCATGGCATAAGAGAGATCCAGGATCCTATATAGGACTAACCTATGGGATCCTAAGCTAGGTAAAATATATATATTTCTACCTAAGCTATGACACTTGATAGAATTCTGATTCTAACCTAAAGCTCCTTATTTTGTTTTGATTGGTTGATTTGTTGATTTGCAACCTAACCTAAGCTCGGTGCTAATGGAATTGGAAAGGCTACTAGGTATTAAATTAACCTAGATCCTAACACTACAAAGCATTATTGTAATCTAACCTAATGCCTAAAACTATTATGTTTTGAATTAAACTTCCTATGTGGAAATTATCTAAACCTATTTGCTAAGGCCTATGGTGGGGGTTAGTTGTTAGTGTTATATCCTAAGGTATAAATTTTAATCTACCTAAGATCTAACCTAAGCAATCTAATCTATCCTAAACTAATGGATATGAATGGGGACTTAAGTGGTCGCATACACTTGGGCGACGGTTCCTAAGGCATTTATGTTATTGATAAGGATGGTGAATGCATACGGACTACCAGCTTTGGTAGGGGTTAGTTGGCTTGGCGGAGGCTTAGGTGGCAAGTATCACTAAAATGGAAACACATGTTAATTTGGACTTGGCATTCACCAGACTTGGTAGGCGGTGGCAAGGAAGATTAGGCGGGAGATATGGAATTAATTGCTTTTGGTTTACGAGCCCAAACCGTCTTGGTAGGCATGCCAACGGATTTTTCTTGGGTTGTTTCACTTTGCATGTTTTTCGATTTTCACTTTGCATGCGCTCTGGTTTTTCGAACCAGCAGTTGAACTGCACTTCATGGCTATTTTTGAGGTTTCAAATCTATTTTTGTTTCGTGGAATTTATAAGAGGCATTGTGGAAGAG
This sequence comes from Taxus wallichiana var. yunnanensis, assembly GCA_018340775.1. Classification (NCBI taxonomy): domain Eukaryota; kingdom Viridiplantae; phylum Streptophyta; class Pinopsida; order Cupressales; family Taxaceae; genus Taxus; species Taxus wallichiana. The sequence goes on from CM031236.1 coordinate 314,562,951, forward strand.
GTATCTAGTTGTTTGATCTTTCATGGAGAAGAGGAGAAGAAGTGAGCTCAGCTGGAGGTCTTCTTCGATTTGACAGAGACACTATCAGGCATGATAGGCTCTAACTGTTAAAATCTCTTGCTTTCCTCTAAGTGTTTTCATTAAAGCAACTCTGCTCTATTGAGTTTTGTGCATTGCATGCTCTATCTGGTTAATTGGTTGATGGGTTTAGTAAATCTTGCATTTTGGGTTTTGAATCCATGGTATATGTGATTCTATTGGAAACTTATGTTGTATTGTTTTTGCACAAAAGAACTATGCATGTGAGAACAAAGTTGGTAACTCTGTTTAACTTTTCAGTTGTTGGAAATTATTTGTTTGGTTCCGACTACTTTTGTTGCCAATAAATTACTAGTTGAGTTTTTAAGGAACTCTGAGTTCCACTGTGTTTGTTGAGATTAGTGTTTTGTGAACTCAAAGTGATTGTGATCTCGAGCTGGTAAAGAACTCCAGTTCTTATGAATACTTGTATACAAGTTCAAGCTTTCTGTTGGAAACTTGTTTTGGTAGGAGAGAACTATTGTAGAGATTCTCGGTTCTATGGTGCTAGCATTTTGTTTCATAAATAAATGGGACTGTGGATAAAACCATATATGGCTTGGTTCTTGTATTTTATCTTGCAAAAACTGTGATTGTTGTTGAAACCCACATCTAACTTGGAACTGTGTTTGTTATCTTGGATAAATTGGGATTCGTTGATCGAAGTGCATATGGCATGGTGCTTGTGATTTATTGTCCTTATGACCATATGAACTGTTATTGAAGGTTCATTATGAACACGGCTTCATGTTTTGTTATTGTCTGGTCTGAGCTCTGTTAAGCATCTTACATTCCATTTGAGTTGGGAAACTAGGGTTTGATAGGATGTTAACTGGAAATGGAAGCACTTTTCTTATTTTGAACTGTGTTTTAAGTAATTTCATTATATTCGGTCTAGCATTATGATCTTTGGTGTATAAATGAGCTCGTGAGTGAGATCTTTGTGATACAACACTATAAAATCAATTTGTTACTTGGTGTTTTTTTAAATTGTAACACGAACGATGTATTGGTTCGAGATCTTACGATCTTTTGGCTTCTTTGACTATTTTTTATAAACAGTAAAAGGGAGCATGTTGTTGCCGAACTTGTTTATAATCACTTGAATGATCTTGATCCTTTGAGGGAGCTTATGCTTTACATTGTGCTCGACTTTGTAATTCGAGTCTTGAACATAACGTATTTTTAATATGTTGTTTGATCTTGTCATTTTATTGGAATCTCAATCTGTAGTTCTTACAATGATGTGTTGAAATCACAAGATAGTTACGCCTTGATGAACTATTGGGAGATTTTTAGTGTTAGCATCTACTCGGATTTCATACTTCTTGTTGGGTCCAATGAAAGAATGTTAAGTCTTTGAAAGATAAATTGTGATTCTTTAGTCCGTGGTGTGTATGAACTTCATTGTTATAATGTTCCAAATGGAAAGTGGAATTCATGCATTATAATGGGAAGATTTTGAAAGGAAGGTAACATTAAGTTTTCTCTTTCCTTGAAGTTGTTCTTGTTCTCTTTCTTGGGAACTCTTGCATGAACTTAAACTGTATGTATAAGAAAAGGTAAAACTGTTAATTAAGTTGAAAGAAATGATTACAGATTGGGATCATATTCTGTTAGGACTCCTTTTCTAATGCAGTTGGGTTAAGTTCATTGGTTCGAGAACCTTTTGTTAATTATTCTTATGGGAAAAAGAGAATCATTACTTAATTAGTCTTTTTATACTTGTCATTTGACTGGAATGAAGTAGAAAGAGATTGAGGATTGGTTGGTAAAAGGAAATGCAAACTTGTTGTTTGACTGTTAATCCATCATTCCTTCTTGGATTTCTTTTATGTGAATCATGTTTTGATGAATACCATAAAATGTTGAATTTTAAAGTAGATGTCCTTTAAAGGAAACAATTTAAGTCATGATATGCACTGTTTTCCGCTGCGGATGTTATGTACTTTGGCATAATGGAAATGGTTTCTCTTCTTCTTTACTTGAAAGTTAGATGAAACATCCTAGTGAGAATATGTTGTAAACACTTTCTATATCTTGTAGTAAAGATAAGTGTTTTTTTATATTTTGGTAGGATTGGAAACAATGAGATGTTATGATCTATTTTTTGGTAAAGATAATTGATAGGATCAATTATACTTTAATTTGTAAGACAGATATCATTGATTATATTTTGTTCTTCTTTTTGTGAATTCTGGTTCATTAATGCTCTTCTTTTATTGTTATTACTTATGCTTAGAGTATGAAATACTAATTTTTCATTAAAGCAGGGTTGTTTTTATTGGAACAATTAGTGGAATGCACTTCATTTTAAGGCTTAGTGCTTATCATGCTCAGTTCATTGAACTAACCCGTGCTAGCAATTTTTGTAGATGGACTTCGTAAGTGATAAAAGAAGGCAAAAACTTATATGATGCATTGGCTGATCTAAGTTTGATTCTTGTGAAGAATTCTGATTCATTCTTAAGTTGTATTGAAAAAGAAAAGTTATTTTCTTTTGAATGAAGGTTGTTGTCATGCAGTATGCCTAAAATGCATAAGTTTGTAAATGTATAAGTTTTGAAAATGAATTGAAGGATGAGAATTTACTTGCATGGGTTGTGTAAATTATCTTGTACCTTTGTAAAAGAAATGGAATCCTATCCTATTGATATTCTTCATGTTATTTATATGTTTAAATGAGTATTCTTGGATAAGTAGGAAAAAGGGAATTAGAGTAATTTCCCTAAATGTGATGCAACTAAATAAGTTGCAGAATTCAATGTTCTTATCTAAACAATTCATATTATTAAGGTAACGTGTAATGAACTTACAATGAAAACTATAGAATTTGTAAAGGACATAAAGGGTGTGTTAAACCCTAGAACTTAACCATGAAGAGGAAGACTCTTCCTCTCTTATGAAAAAGTAAACAAAAAGGAAGATATGATTATAATCATTAGACTTCATTTAATAAAGTCTATTAAGTTACAACCTAGGTGGTTGTTACACTTCCTTGAATGGTTAAATCACATTAAATGGAACTTATGAGGTTCTTTGTCCTTTCTTTTTGGTAACTGCTTATTAAGCCAAAATTAACGAACATCGAAAGCAATCATAAGTTAAGAAAGTTCTCCCAGGTTAATGGAACCTGATTTGGAAAAGAACTTAGGGAGAGTTCGATTAGGGTTTGGGTAGGGTTGCTAAAATCTACTTTTAAGTATCCAAATTAATTAAATATTAATAATCTCCTGGGGGTATGTACATCTCGACGAGGTTGTTTTGTAGGATGCTAGCACACGCCAACTGCAGGGCTGTACCTTTGAGAAGATTGGGATCTTCTCGAGGATACAACGTTGCAGTCGACATGTGGCAACACCCTTCTGCATTGATCATCTAGATCTACACACTTATGGACTTGAACTTAGTTTTTCTCTAGGACTGGGTAGTAGCATAGTTACGATATGAAGTAGCCCTCTAGGACTCAGGGTACCTTGGCACACGGGGTTGACCTAGGTTGACCCAGTATGCCAAAATATCCTAAGTCTTTGTGAGCCCCTTCCTATCATAACCTACGTTGTTAACCAGAACTAGGGTTAAACCTTGGACAAGAGGATTGACGGAAGTCAGTAAAGGAAATTCTAGATAACAATAGAGTGGGGGTGAAGGATGTATTTCGGATTGACAAGTATGTCGTCAAGGAATAAGTAATACAAACAGTATGTTAGAAATATTTGGCAAAAGTATCGTAAGTCGCTCGATTGCGTTGTCTATGTCGCCTAGTGTAAGGATCGTGATGCGCAGATGAATATTGGTAACAACTATTCAGTTAGGTTCCTTAGATAGATCACTCAATACCCATAACAGGGTAAGAGAACCAAGTATACGTAGTATACAGAAAAGTACTCAATACTTAGCATTAAACATGAATAGATCGGTAGTTCACCGAGTCATGAAATGAATAGATCGGTAGCTTACCGAGTCATCACAGTGCATATGGTTATTGTTATAAGAATGGTTGTTATGGAGTGCATGTTCTAAATTACATATTTAGACAGAGAACATCACTCAAAAAAAAAAATTTTTTTCCCTTGTTTCTAAAGTCTTAAAATAGGAATGTTACATTTTATAAATTTCTTCTTTCACCTTGACACGCAGATTAGGATTTATCCAGTAAGGTCTCTTCTTAATCGAGCATGTGTGTTCTTTCAACTTTATCTTCATCTACCTAAAGAGGGATGCACACCTTTCAGTTCTTGATACCCTAGCGGGAATAATTCCTAGAAGTCACGTAAGAGCACAATAATATTGCATACCTCCTACTTTGACCAATAATCACTAATGATTGTTTCTTTGGGCTCATTATCTATACCAATGTTAACCTTCTTTGTCTTCATGGGAGCATGATACGTGCGTGCCTTTTCATTTGTAGAATCCATTACCTCGCGTGTACCTTCAGTGTGGAGAACATCCATATTGTCAACTTCTTCATCATCTATCATGTAGACCAATTTTCCCTTTTCTTTTTCCTTAGGCCCGAACCATCTCTTCTTTGTTTATTTCCTCAAAATCAAGGTGTTCCTCAAGATCAGGTTCCCTAAACAACTCCAATATGAGTTCTTCAATTTTTGCTCTATCCCCCAAAGTGATGCACTTCATGATCTACAATGCTTCATGGACTAGAGGCTTAGTAGAAAAGTAATCAAAGGTTTGAATCATACCTACGGTCATCTCTTGCCAATTTATGGTCTCCTTTTCATTTCTACATGGACATACCATGTACATGTGTAACCACACAATGTGGAGTAGAACTTATGTACCCAAAGTGATGGTGGTAAATCCTCCTTTCCCTGTGCCCAAGATCTCTCACACTCCTAGACGTGATGAGAGGCAAGAGACTTCCCATGAAATTCACATGTTTGTGTAGGTACATTACTCGAGTAAACCTGGTGGAGAAAGTGATTCTCACTTCTCGCCACTCTAAAAGGCCATCTTTATGTGTTTCCCATCAATGTGTTATTGTCCTGCGTAAGGTATAAACCAACATATTTCTTCAATCCCCTTCATTCTACCACCGCATGTCCATGACGCAGAGGAATGTGTCGGGGTTCCCCTCACCAATGTACCTTGGTAGATGAGTAAATCTTAAACGCCTCACCACGCAGGGGCCTAATCATCTCAATGAATCTTCCTTTGATATCACGCATGACCATCTCATACATTCCATGAGCCCAGTTATTCCAAGCGACATTAATAGTGTCACTCGCTGCATCGCACGTCTTCACAATGAAGCACGCCATCCTTTGATGGTTATAAATTCTCTAGATCGCACACCGACCGCACATATATTCTCGTTGAGATTCTCCTTACTCAATGGTTCAACATAGGGCTCAACCTTCTTTTCAAACAGAGGTATAATCATGCACTCCTCATTGTTCTCAAAATTGATGTACCTTTTATTAAAGTGCAAATCTACATTGTTCGCAGAGCATTAGGGATAACCAAGTAATCTTTGTAAAATTATCGCCTTCAAAAAGATCCCACACCTCAAAGTCTCTAGTAAACTTGGTCCCTTGAATAGTAATAGATGCATCCTTCAGTACCCCAATAGGCATAGCCCTAGTTTTATTCACCATATACAACACATTCGAAGATGGTTGTAATTGTGGTCTACCCATATGATTCCAAACATCCAAAGTTAACACATTCACTTCCACGCGGTATCAATAAGAATGTTACGTAATAACCACCCATCAATTATTGCATCAAGTGTAATCTCTTTATCAAATTCATGATTCTAAGGCAATATATTTGCATGAAGTATATGTCTTTCGTGTTCAATTCCAATGCGCAGTACATTTTCTTGTAGTCATTCTCCTAATAGGGGAATGATGTTCTTCTAGTGCAACATATTACATACCTCTTTTAGGTCATCCACATCCTTCTGTGGAAGTTCAGCCTTCCTTGCACAATCTCTCACACACACCTATTCTTTCAAGCATAATATCTCTCCCTGGATCTCCCTGAGGACGTCCATGGTATCCTGGTAGACTTCCTTCTAGTTTACAGCATTGAGATACTTAACATGTACTACTTATTCCTTGTAATGAGAGGTTTAGCCTTCGAGAGGTTTGGGTGCACGCAGCCTCGGCTTGTGTAGTAACCATTAATGTTTGTAACTCGGGATCAAGTGTCTTCTTTTGCATCCATTGATCAACAACAACGCATTGCACCTTTATCATTTTTGTACCATTTCCTTCTCGTTGGTTGTTAAACTTACACCCGTGTCTCAGATCTAGAAGAACTAAGTCGTTTGAGACAACAATGGAACCATCTCCAAGTTGTGGGACCTTGCGCACTTGAGATGGATCTCCAGAGAAGGCTGGTTCCTCTATCTATTTCTACTGCTACAACTACTCCTAATGTTGAATGGGAAAACTAAGCTAACAATGTCAAGGGACACATGATAGAAGGATAATAGAATGGAAAACTAATCTAAGGAGGGTGATAACACAAAAAGGGATGAACACCATCCGTTCTAAGCAAAAATGAAAGGACAAGGCATGAAAGAAGGCTAGGCACATGTAGCACAACTAAAACACATTTACCAGATTAGTTTCATGGAACACAACTAAAAATGGAGCTGCAAGGGACATTGAGTGACACAACAAGCACTAAATGTAAAAGAAAGGCAAGGAGAAAGAATACAAACATGCTTAAGACAAAGAATAGTCACAAAATGATGCTTCCATTATTTCCAAAAATGCACGGTAATCATTCTAATGGCGAAAGAGGTGGTATCCACATGCACGAGCCAGATATAGAGGTCTGTAACTCATAATACATAAATATGAAGTCCTTATCAAAGTACGTAAGGATCCAAAGTGTCCAACATTAACAATGATCCTAACTCTTACATTTATAAATGAATCGATGGAAAAAAAAAGAGGGAAAACCTAATTTTGAAATACAACCACCAACAACAAGCATTCAATGCCTGCAAATCTATCAAATGTGTTTTCCCAAGTCTATTTGGCATGTTGGAGAAGGAAGGAGGGTGGATCAGATCAAATCAGGTAGTTGGAGTAATCAAATCTACTCATTAATGCCCAGAAAGATGTTTTCCCATTTCTCACCTACCAGATCCACCAAGAATTTGAATTTGAATATCTAGCATTGTAGCCTACATCAACAGTTATCGATTGATACTAGGCGCACGCCAATTGGAGCTCTATAGCAGAAGATATGGTTGTCGAGGAATATGGTCGTGGTTACTCGCACACGTAAGCACATGGCGCGCATTGATTGGTGAAAATATGGTCAACTATGTAAAAAAATTTTGTCGTTTATTCCACTTTGTCACTCACCGATTTGTTGCAAAGATCGACGCCTAAGCTCGCATCACGCTTTGATTGGTTATGTATGGCACACTCAAGCATGTCAAAGAATCACGCAACGTGGAATGGTATAGAGGAGGGTACAAATGTATGCACATATAAGAATGAGGCACGGGAAGAAGGAAGAAGGAAGGAGCGTGCAATCGCAACACGTGCAGAGGAAATGGGGCAAACTAGTGAGTAGAAAATGTATGGTCAAGGTGTGACTATTACAAAGTAATGTACGGGGTACATGAGAGGGCTAGGGACTTAGCTGATTGAAGCAAGTGCAAGGCACACGTGCAGGATGAATAGCTGCTAGGAAGAAGGCAAATGTGTAGAAGATGTATGCAAGGTAAGAGTGGAACAAAGAGGAAAAGGAAAATGGAAAGGGGAGAAGGGGAAGCGCGCAAGGGTGCATGAGGAAACAATGACCAAGTGAATGTGCTAAGGAGATAGCTAAGGTGTGCATCACTTGCAATGAAGATCTCTGAGCTAGAATATGTATGTAAGTTGTCCAAATAACTAGGAGAGTTATTTGGATAACAATTTTAGTGACTTTCAGGGCCATCTTCTTGCTAGATGAAGGAGATCAATAGCTTGGAGCATCCATTGGGCATAGAGTCTACTATGTAATCATGAAATTATGACCTTTAGCTTTGAATAATTTCTCCCAAAGTCACTTGAAGGATCATTTCTTGACTCTATTCTGAATCCTGCAAATTGTTGAAAGAAGACTGGCATCCTGGAAGAAAAAGGAAGAGCACGCGTAGGAAGCACGCAAGAAGAAATAACTATGTACAAACAAACAATGTGTGCACATCACACTTGGAGGAATTGAAACTACTCTAATATATACAAAATGATGCAACAAACTTAATGGAAGGGTTTGAGATAGATCCCATTTATTGGGATTTGCAGCGCACCTCCATCAAGATGAGTTAACTTGAAAGAGTTAGCCTCCTTGCATGAACTGATGATGTATGGGCCACTCTAAAGTGCATCAAACTTTGAATAGCACCCTGGTTTAGCTCTGTCAGCATCCCATTTTAAGACCAAGTCCCCAACTTTGAAAGCTTGAGGCCTAACCTTTCTGTCAAACCATTTCTTTGTTGCTTGTTGATGTTTTTCTAGCTTGATCATGACAAAGTTCCTTAATTCTTCAAGATTAACCAACTCTGCCATTTTGATTTCTCTCTAGTCTGTGCCTTCAAATTCCAGTTGTTGGGCAATTGACAAAGAGTTGAACTCAAACGTCAAAGGAAGAGTAGCCTCCTTGCCATAGACAAGCTTGTAAGGAGAAGTACCTATTACTTTTTTAACTATGATTCTATCTGCCCAGAGCGCGTGTGAGACCTTTGTATGCCACTATCTTTAGCTGATGTTCATTGTGTGCTTCTTGTTTTTTACTCTTCCAGAACATTTCCTTGAGGGTAATAGTTAGAAGAAGTCTTCAGATAGATGCCCATATTTAGAGCCCAATCAGTGATTTTAGTGCCAAGGAAGGCTTTTGCATTATTAGAGATAATGGTTTGAGGAATGCCAAACCTTGTGACTATACCCTTGAGAAAGTCAAGGATGATTGACTCGGTTGATTCCTTGAGCATGACATATTTTGTCCATCTGGTGAAGTAATCTCTAGTTGTCAAGCACCCACTTGTGTCTAGCACTTGAAGGCGATTTATCATTCATATGAAGTCAAGATACTATTGCGCAAAAGGTTGATCCGCTTGGATTGGTCGAAGGGTAAGCGCCACATATTTCTTCTTTCTTGCAAAGAAAGTGCATTCTTTACATTTTTTGACCCACTTGTGTGCATCTACAAACAGAGTAGGCCAAAAGATACATGCCATTATGATATTCATTGTTGTAGTCTTGGCAGAGAAGTGTCCACCAGAGAATCCATCATGAAATTTTGCTAACACTTTTTAGTTTGCGCACCATTGATACACCTTAACAACACGCCATCAAGATTCTTCTTGAAGAGAATTCCATCAATCAAAACATAAGGGATAAATTGTAACCTTAGATGTCTTTTTTTGCCTTATTCAAGCTAGGAGGGTATGCACCCTCGGAAAGGAATGTGATCATGTCCTTTATCTAATCGTGTGTGTTAGGATTTGTATTTTGCTTCATTTATGGTAGTCATAGTGGATATTAAAGTCAAAATATCTAGCATGATGCCTACTTAGATTAACCTCAAACATATGGAGATATATGAAGCTATCTTCGAGTAACATATAAGATACAAAAGCATTAAAAGCACAAGGTTCACTCGTAGGTATATACACATTGTTATATATAAGGGTAGTACTAACAAGAGAAATATAAATTATGTTATGCTAAATAAGGGCATAGGTTTCCCCAAAAACACAGAGACATTATAGGTGTAGAAAGCGTATATGTGACCACATGAGAGGAGAGATTCTCAACATAAACACTAGATGTGGGTAATTTTATATCATCAAAGACCAAAAGGGTGGCATCACATAAGATATCTATAGATACCAAAGCACAAACACAATATGAATGATTTATGCTAGAAAAATCAAGTTCATCAACATTAACAAGATCATAGGAAGTAAGTGTATCATTTTATATATCATTAGAGGCATAACTAAACTTGTTCTAAGTAATAGATTCAAAATCCATAAAAATTGTAACATTTTGTAGGGGTATGAATTGACCCTAGAGCGAGGTATTGTAGATGTGGTAATAGTATAGGGAATCTTAGAAGACGTGGTGCAATTGAGTGGAAATGTTACAACATTAGGATTTTATAGAGTAGGAATAGTATCAATAAAATATCCAAAGTGGATGAGCATAAGAAGGAGGTATAGATTAATAAGCATGGTATGCTTCTTAATTAGAGTTATTAATATCATGATTAGAAAATAGGTCATTGAAAATATTACATTTAGCATTGTCCTTAGTGAGCTTATATTTATCAATGGGCGAGTCCCATTAAATATCATTTACATCAACCACATCTTAAATAACATGACAAAGATTGATACATCAATTATTAGGGTGACTAACAAATTTATGATAATCGCAATAGGTAGTAGTGTCAAAATGTTTCTTTGTGAGGGTTTTTTGTCCGGACCTCTAAAAATAGAGTGAGAGATACAATGTTTCACTCTAGTAACTATTTAAGCACCAATTTAGGTTAGCAAGATAATCTTGTGAATTTTTGCCTAGGAAGAGCTCGTATAGGAGGTGGAGGAGAAGTCATATAAGGGATTTAGGCAATCCTCTAACTTTGTGTAGCATAATATTGAAAAAGGCTATCGCTAGGGAAAGTATATAAAGAACCTTGAATAAGGGAATGTTAAGAAATCATGTAGGTTAATTGCATGCATTCAAGGTTATCCCAAAATGATACTATAAATATGATCATCGTGAATAACATAGCATACAATGGCAAGGTTTTATGGACCCACAATAATGTGTAGTGTAAGTTAGCAAGCATGCGATGTGGCATGTGATTGAAATTTTGAATATGCACATTGGGTGGAGTAAGATCATCAATGGGTACAAAAAATTGTTGAGGAAAGAGGTGGTGCAAATATTAAGAGGTAAGTTATTATTAACCAACACATGCTTAACAAAAAAATTGACACCCTAATGGGAATATAAAATGGAAGATTGGTATTGAGGATGGGAGGGGAATCCATGGTAAAAACACCAAGGAGAAAAAATCAAGAGCTAATAAAAAAAACCAAATAAGGAGGATAATCTCGAGGGAAACCTAGGGTTTGCACAATGATCGGTTTTTATTAGGTTCTTTCCTTATCTATGAAATAGTGAAAGAATGTTGCATAGATTGAATATTTTGATTAATTAATAAAACTTAATGTGAAAACTAGAATATTAAATTTTAATATAATGTGTGATGATGAAATAATAAAACAATTTCATAAAATTAAAGGAGGGTAGAATATTCTCTAAAAATAGGTATAGAGGTTATCTTTGAGTGTAAACTATATTTGTAACTTTTATAAGATCTATAAACGCTTCATCTTTGGAATTGTGACCATAAACTAATCTTGTACATTTCAGTAAAAAATCTACTGGCGTGTAGTGTAGTTTGGTCCTGTGTATTATTGTATTGGAACAACATATGTTGGGCTACAAATTATAGGGGTATTCATTGGCCTAGAAATATGTTTTTCTATCACTAGGGCCGTCGAATGTCGACACCTTGTTGTAGCGATTTGTAATGGATTAAACCCTTGAATAGATTCACTAGCACTTCGTGCACATGATTATATTAACAAATGATAAATATATATGGGGGTGGGTTTGGATTGACCGTGGTGGTCAACTCTTGTTGACCAATCTATGTAATGCACTACATCCCCTTGCAAGCGGGAGCAAACTCTATGTAGTTATCCTAGCGTATGTGTGATAGTGTATGTAAATACAATACAACACCCTATGTTTCCCTTGTGTCTCTTAACACAAAGAGTAGCAATAATAAATAGAGAAATAATATATGCGTGTCCAGTAGTGATATAGTGGCATGTGTTGTATACTCTAAATTGATTCCCTTTAAAGGCTTTGGAAATTATTTGTGTGACTTGTTCTTGTTATGACTTATTTGTAAAACCTTTGGAGGTTTGGTAATGGAGGAAGCTAGACTCTTAAACTTTTTTTGAGTGCTTCAAACCTATTTTTTGGATTCTCTAATAGACGTGTTTCTACTTTATGGATATTGAGGAAAGCCTTGAGTTTTATTGGAGTGTAATTTTTAATAGGCACTCATAAGAATGACAGTGAGTTCTTAAGTGCAATAAAAGTTCTTATATATCTTTCATAGGTTAGATGCCATATTAAGGATGACCAGGGGGTAAGAAAGGAACCAAACAAATACATCAAATTAAGAGAAAATCCATTAGATATAAATAATGGTATCGTAAAAGTCATCCTAGACCATAATATGGCTTGGTCCCACATTGTATAGTTTTGTAAAGGTAATTCGCGATGATGGAGAAATATTCTAGGAAACGTGCTGCGAGTAAAGTACTACTTTGGATAAATAAAACTAAGTGATTGAGTGATGGATTAGTGTTTTTAGTTAAGAAATTTACATTTGAGAGACAAGGATATGCCAATTAAGATTAAAATGTATGTATAATTCATAGTATAAAAACAAATTCAAACTTGTCATTGTCAAAGGATAAGTTGTCAAATTTAAGTTTCTACACTAGTTTAGATAAGATGGACCCTTCAATCCTATCCATGTCCCTCTAATAGTCACATTTTCAAAATTTTATCTTATATCCCCCTTCTAGTTCATTTTTTTGTGAAATACTACTCATGGAGTTGTTTAAATACAAATCAAACTCCGCTCATTTTCTCACTTGGAATCTTGGTCACCATTACAAAAGCATTAAATTACACTTTTCCTTCATATCCAAATATAAAGAAAAGTTTTCCTAATCCTCCCTATTTTAGTATATCACATTAAGAGAATCCTCTAAGTAGCTCAGAATCTCTCTAAATAAATACAAAATCATTCCAATCCAAGTCAAGAGTATTCCAAGCCAAGTCAAAGAAATCATTATCAACTATCAAGATCCAAAATATAATTACAGGTATTCAAAAGGATAATAATTACACTTCTACTAGTTGGGAAATATGCATTTGATTTTGCATTCCAAATGAAGCATTGTAGGTGGCGTAAGGTTACTTCAACTCAAATATATTAAAACCCTATTCACCTTATCTTATCTTGAGAGATATTGTTTGTTATTACAAGAATATTCACCTAAATATGGAGTGACCAAAAGCGAAATGGAAGAGCATAACGAGACATAGAAGCACCAAACAAAATAAAAATGCATAAATCAACTAGAAAATTTCATGCAACTCCAAACATGTTGTGTGAGTTGATTATGTCCTACTATGATTTTGTCTAGAGTAAAATTAAAGCTCGAGTTTCATACTCAAATCAAGTACAATAGTTTCCATATTTTTTAACTCAATTTCATGCCCAAATCATCCTAGAAACATGCATAAATCTAAGTACACACATCCTCTTGTCAATTTTTATATTTAGCATTTTCACTAATTGATTAGATGTTGTAAATCATTTTATATTTTCATATTTAAACATTAACTTTGGACTTAATAATCTAAATGTTCACCATTTCTATATCTCTATCCTAATTAGATAATAAACCCTAAAATCGGGGTTTCATTCTCCAAATCAGGTTAAATCACAATACTCATGATGGGATGAAAATAATGAAGTATAATCTTAAAAAATATGTTATTGATGAACTCAACCATGTGATAGAGAAGGAACATAATGAGAAAATAGATTTCATAAGGGAAAAATTATTGGTTTTGGTTTTTTTATGAGATAGTTGTATCAAGGAAAGGAAAATGTGTCAAGGTAGCAGTAAAGGAAAATGTATCCTATGTGAGCTGGTGTAAAGATTATAGCTATGAAGGAATTGTTACTCTCATATAACTGAATATTTTAGTATGAATATGTTTTATCTATAAGTAAGGTTGAAAGAAGGATATCACAACAAATTTTAGTTGTGTATTTATGGAACATAGTTTTCAAAGAAATGGTTCATATGACATTGGGAAAGCTCATTGGAGAAGATGAGTAATTGACGCATTAGTTGAGGTTATCATATGTAGTAATAGTTGTAGACACCAAATTTTTGTCACTTGCCTACTTACCACATGCACTCATTAAACTATTAAACCTATCATTATATCATTATCCTAAGTCATTTCCCTCACCCATAAAATCATCTTTTACCCATCCTAAATTACATTTACTCATCCTAAACCACCTAACCATTTCAAAACCACCTCAAACCCATTTTACCCTAACCTCTCAACCTCCCCAACTCGACTTAACCTCTTCCCAACAAGTTTACCTCGTCCCCATACCCGAAATTCCCATTTGGGAAGTGGTTGAAACCACTTCCCAATGTTTTTCCCAAGTTATCCGGATCATAGGAGATCTTAACAAATCACAAACGATTATAAAAGTCATTTTAGGCTCTTTTCTCAAGGATATTCAAAAATATTTTTCACATTCTTGCTTCCTTATTTTGAGCTAGCACAAAATCTTTGTCATCGCAAGTCCAATAACCACACCACACTCTTACAACATATAAATCTTGGTAACTTTGTCTTTAATAATCTTCCTAGGAAGCTCAACAATCAACAATCAACTTCATCCAACATCTACAAACATCTTACAACCCATCTCAACATCACAAGGTATTCCTCTGTGTTATTTTATTATTCCTATTTCATAAACACATCAAAAGCAACCAAAAACAATCATTTAGAGCTTTGTCTTTGTCAAATTATCATTCTTAGGGAAATCAAGCTCTTACGTAAGAATCACCTGTGATTCCTTTGAATCACCTATGATTCCATTGAATTGTTAATGAGTTGTCCTAAATCACCCGCGATTCCTTTTAATTTTGAACTATCTCTATCTACCAATCCTTTTAATCAAAATTGTAATATTTGGTCAACTTTTATTTATCTCTTAGGATTTAACTTGTTTGTTTCAAGTATTTGTATGCTTTAGATGATAGTATTAGGCCAGTCACATCCTATTACAATTATTTATGATCTTCCGATAGTCCCACAACCTTTCTTTTGGGAACAATATGACATCTTTCATGAGTTCATGTTGTGTTCCATTTGATTTACAACTGAAATTGAGGACATCGAGGATCAGTTTGAGTTCCTCCACGATATCTAACAAGAAAAAATAGACTATTGGTACAATTATTTCAAAGTCGTTCAGCTAGCCTCTACATTAGCCTGGGCCACATTCAAATTTGTGCAGAACTTACCCTTCAATCTTGAATTCTGAGCTTCTTATCCACCCTTTATTTATCTTTGTCATTATTTATCATTCTATCGATTTCTCTTAATTGTTTAAAAAGTTAAAAACAAGTTAATATCCTCAAAGGAAGTCCTTTTGGATTCCTAGGATCGGCCTTTGTCGATTAGCTCGTTATCCCATTTATCTAATATATTTTATTTAGTTGTCTCTGTTTTTTGTGTGTCTTCACTTGGCGAAAGGAGGAGCGTTTCATACATCAATCACCGCTGGTATCGGTAAATCCAGCCATCTTCTCGAGCTTAGTTTATTTTTTTATTTCATTTTCTTAATTTAAATTGGAAAGTAAAAACTCTCTGGTACATTCTCGGCACACCGGTGGGACCCTCGTCCACTTTATTTTTCATTTAAATTAACTTATATCCATCTTTAGGTTTTCTTCTCTATAATCGTTATCGATCCGGTAAAATCATCGACAATTTTGTTGAATCACATGTGATTCCTTCAAATCACCAACAATATTTGTAGATTGTTTCGATTACTCGATTAGTTTGCCTTTAACATTTTCATTTATTTCTATTTTTTGTCTTCTGCTAACCCTTTTAGGTTTCTATCTTAGGAGAATCAACATCGCATTATAATCTGCGCTAAAAATATAAAATATAAAATATAAAATCTAAAAATTAAAAAGGAAACATTTACAGTACATCTTCTTCTTTTCTTTTTCTTTCTAAGAAGTTTGATTTCTTTATCAAAATTAACATCTTCTTTTGGGTTTTAAATGAACCTCTCATTTATGTTTGATCACATAATTTAATTAGGAGGTTAAATAATTGCATTCACTTAACTTCCCCCACTAATATGGAGGATAATACAAAGGACGATGTTCCATAAATCTCCGAGGATTGCTATAGTATAGAAGATCACTATGATAGGTTTCCGATGACTATCTGAACACATAAAATAGAGTCCATACGTTGAAATGGTGGCTAGTCAAAGTTAATCAATGTTAGGACAGGACTAAGACAAGCTGGCGGCGAGTCACAAGTGGATAAATGTAAGATCGTACAAAGGTGATAGGCTTGGGTTGATAGGCCTCCTGTCTTCGACATTCAATTAAAATTGTCTCCGGTGACGATCGAAAAAAAATTCTCTCCATTAGCCAACTCGACGAGTTGGATATTGAGCTATGGAGCGAGTTGTAATTTTCATTGGACGAATTCATGTGCAAGTTGACCATTTAGCTTAGCGAGCTACTTATATTTCCTTGGTCAGCAAAAGCATTTACAACGTGGTCGAAGCCACGTACACATAGGAGGTTGAAAGCCTTAAAAAGGCTTATCTTCTCTACATCCCCGCATGTGGGATAATATGCCTACCTATTAAACTGACCTAAGTGCTCGAACCGGACAATATTATCCACAAGGCCCATGTGGAGGGTGCTAAACTAGGCGGGGTGACGTGGCACCAATGCATAAACCACATAGTTGTGGAAAAGCGATCGAAAACAAGAGAGGGGGTGATGTGGTGGCGAATGCGGGGTCACTACAACGTGGTAAAGAACGCAAGATGACACATTGATGAACAACGGTAGCGGACTCGTAGTCGGTATAACCGACCAAAACAAAGATGAGGGTGGGGAGTTGACCCGTGACCTCCCTTTGCAAGCATGTTAGCTATACCAACTCGGCCAATTGAGTTGGTTGGCATTGAGTTGCAGGATATGCCATTTAACACATTCCTTGGGTCCGTTAAGGCCTATAAAAGGCCCCTCATACACTCCACTCAACAATACAACGAGCTTCCAAGCCATTTCAAAAGGAGCCCGAGGAGGATAGAATAAAAAAGCTAGAATATTTGGTGAAGAATTCAAGTCCTAATTAATTTAGGAAATAATTAAATCCTATTATTTCTAATAGGTATTGTAAATTATTATGGTACCTAAGTCCTATTATTTTAATAGGCAAATTGTATAAATTGGGAGTTATTCTAAACTACCCAATAGGCCCATAGCGCCACACTTCATATTACGGAGTTTAGAAGATCGACCTAGGGTATCATAGGATGTCGTCAAGCATCTGGAAGACCGATCGAGGATCCATAGGACTTTTTGCTATGAAGTAGAATACTAGGATCGATTAACTTCATAATCGGGGGAAGCATCTCGGTGGTCATGATAAGGATTCTTGTTCTCTAAATATTCAGGTTTATTATACTTCTATTGTAATTTTGTATTAAAATTGCAGTTAAGGAGTGAATAATAAATTGGTTTGATTACGAACCCGGAGACGTAGGCTATTGCCGAACTCCATTATCAACCTGTGTGCATTATGGTCATCATTTTATTGTGCATCTGTTTTAGAGTTGATTTACTTAAATGGAGTAATTTATTGGTAAAATATTAACATCCTTGTAGTCTCATTTACCTCTATCATCTAATCTTTCTTTCAACCCCAAGCATGCCAGCCTATCACCAAAGTGTTGGGCACACGCCGAGCCCCTCCTTTATGTGAACCTTGTGAGAATGTTCTGCCATTAATGGAGGAAAGGTTTGCAGAACAAGAACACATGCATTTAATCTAGTATAAAGGTAGTAGATCTATTTTTAAGCACAAATGCTCCATGAGATAAGCATAAACATCACAACAACATGATGGAAACATATCGAAACCATGAATAAAATGAAAATACACTAGGGTTTATTCCATAGACACAAATATACAAAAGAGATCTCCATATATTGATTAAATGCATTTACAAGTAAGCCATATTACATCAAACAAGGTCATCTCAGACCATAAACATCATGAAATAACATTCAAACCCTACAAAAATACTCTCGAATAGAGATCCTAGCTATGTTTTCCCATTACCACCCTTGTTTAGACCCAAGCGCATAAATCTATGCTTAGTAAGAACATTCTTGTAGCACTTCATTTCCTCTCTCACTCTCATTCTCATACTTCTATTTTAGACCTAAGCACTCCTTTAAATAAAATTTGGATTCACCGCCACGCAGTTTCACCCATGAGCAGATTGCATGCCAAGTGAAAGTGCGGTCCTCCATGATCGATCAAGTGCTTATGTCAGCTTATAAAGACCTCCACTAATTGTAATGATCCTCCCGGGTACATTCCCTATGTGGAATATTCTTTTCTTGACTTCCAAGGCTCCAGGCTGGTCCATTCATCATGCCTACTTGGGCCCTTACTGTTTTTCCTGTGACACCACCTTTGAAATGTGGCTAAGTGCCCAAACCTTCTTCTACTTCCATGCATCAACCTCTTCTCACACGTGTCCTTCCTCGAGTGCCTTCCTACTCACTTTCCTTGTGCACATGCACTTCTTCTTCCTTGGGACTTAGTTGATTTGGGGCCCAACATTAGCCCATGCCACGTGTTATCTCGTCCTAGAAACACTCTACTCTTTCACCAAAGAATTAAGAATGGGAGAGATGAGATAGTCTGTGCAATTGAATCAAGAATTGAAGAATAGAAGTATCATGTTACTATTACATGAGGAGTGGGAAGTCTTTCTTCACGATGTTTCAATTTTATCCCAAGCATCTACCTCACCCTGCGCATGTTGAAGTAAATCACCCACCAATGTGCTAACCTCGTCAAAACTTAGCTCATCTCCCTTAGCCTTCAGCGTATCTGCGATGTTTTCCATTTGCTTGCTAAGGTCACCCAACACATCCATCCTACGAGTGACTTGGGGGTATAATTCCTTTAGTTTATTTTTAATCGAAACCCTTAAGGTTTTAATCGCCTCTGATTTCTTCTCAACTTCTACCAAGATCTTATCTCACTCCACCCTATTTCCCTTGTTTTCTCTTGAAATTCCTTTAGATCCACCTCATGGCTAGCAACCAATATGCTTGCTACCCTATATTTATTGTCATATTTATCATACACAACTTCAGCTATTTGTGTCGTGGTCTTCACTGAGGCAAAGAGCTCAGAGTACCGATTTATTGTCTCCCCAATATTCAAATATTCTTCTCCCTTCTGGTGCACCATCACCTCTTCTGCTGACTCCAAGGAAAGTGGTTGCCTATCGATGGTGAGTATGCACGTCAAGTCTTCCAAGAATTGCATGGTCAACTCACACTTCTACTTAGAGGGGCAAGGTCTAGTTGCTTTAATATAATGGTATTTGAAATAACTCGTATCTTTTTGTAGAATCCACATACCTTTGTCTTTTCATCCCTCATTTCACGCCTTAATTACACATTGATCAATTCCTTCTATTTTATCTCCCTATCCCTCTCAATGATCTCCTCATTCTTTTTCTCAAGCTCATCCTCTAAGACTCTTATTCTATCATTTTTGCCAAAAATTCTTGTTTCCACCTCTACCGACACTTTGTTGAGTGCGTTGCAAACTTGCTCATCCGATAATTTGTTGGGCATTAACAAGAGTGTTTATCCCCGTGACATCTAGTGTCTTCATCAATGCATCACTATTAACCTCAAAATCAGGCTCATCAACATGGGACTCAAAATCCCAGGATAGCATTTTCCTTGTGCGCAGATACGCACCCTCTTCATCAAAAGAAGACCAAATGAGGAGTTATTCTATGGGCATTGTACTTTGGAAGCACGTGTGCGATTGCACTTGTTTGGATCATTTATGTAAGTCATGGCATGTTCTTGCACCGCTATTTCACCCTTTCCACATGTGTGCACTGCATTGGGAAAATACCGCCTGGGATGGGATCTCCGCCCATACTTCCATACTCTTTCCCCACACTTGCGCTCTCTTATGTTTCCTTTAGCATCTTGTTGGTGCTGCGCTCCACCTTGTGTTCCACTAACTGTTGTATAATACCTACCACCTTTTTCTCTATTGTGTCATCTATTTGTTCTTTGGTTGGGGTCGGGGTCTTATGAGCATGCATGTCTACTTCCTCACTTCCTCCTTTGTTATGGGAACCCTCCTCATACTCATTCTTCTCTTCATCTCCTTCTTCATTGGACTCGTGTATATTGTGAACAAGAGGACTCTTACCTTCATCATGCTCTTCATCCTCTTCCTCAGAGTCATCACCCTTCATGCTCTTTGTCTCCTCAGTCCGAACCTTGCGCCACTTTCTACTTCTTCTTCACTAGAGAATCCTCTAACATAGGGGACTCTTATTTTTTTGGTAACTCTTCCCTCTTGGGAAACTCCTTTGCAATGGACTTCTTCCTGCGAGTGTAAGTGCTCGTGCCCACATCAAGTTCTTGTTCCCCCATAGTCTGAACTATATGTGCGCTCGACACCTTTTCTCAGAGTCTCCTCTCGTTCCCTCTTTTTTATTACCACTTTCTTCCTCCTGGTGGGGTCTTCGGGATAGATACATCATCCTCAACATAAGCACCCTTTTCAAATTTGGGCCTTATATGTACATACACCCTTGCTTTCTGTTCTCCCTACAACAGGAAATGTCATTGGTTTCAACATATGTACGTCATAAGAGACATACTTCTCGACATAAGCACGCTTCTTGGGATACACCAACGTTCGACATAGCTCATGGTAATCTTGATCTACTACACTTAGATCAAATCTAAGTTTCTTCACCTCCTTAAACTGATTGACCGCGCTCTGAAAGTATTGCGTTGTGAAAGAGAAGGGAAACTTACACCAAGGGATCTTGGTGTCATCAATCAAAGTAAACTTATCAATACAAAAGTGATGATACACAACAAGCCCAACCTCTCCATCCACCAATGCCAATTTTTTTTCAGGAATTATCCACTCTATCCCAAACATGTCGTGCATTCATTTGTACCACTTCTCTAGGCGCACCTTATTAGAAACTGTCATTGTGTTACAAGTGTAGGCTTCAAATATTTTAATAGGGGAGGGGTCCTCATTTGGGTACTCCCAAACATTTTTATCCGGCCCATCGGGCACTCCAATTTCTGAAAACACAATGGTGAGAAGGACGTTACCATACATAATCTTTTCTTCGTCGCGCACAATATCTATGATCTCCTCTGCGATAAAGGTGAAAGGTTGTAGATTGTTCCCTTTGAGATCTTGTGGCAAACATTCAACCAAATATTGTTTACATGTGTCCACCTCTCTTGCCCATTCAACTTCGTGACCAAATACACACCATCCTAATGATGGGTTGGTGATCACAGAGATATAAAAATAGTGTGAACCCTTCTTGTACTCATATTCCACAATTTCTTCTTGATGGCCTCCTTGTCACACAAGTCATCATCTAGTGGCTCTCCTTCACTAGATAATGCTAGTGTACTTGGAAATCAACTGAGGAGTTATGTGCATTCTTCATCCTGTAAAATAAAATTGATCCTCATGCATGCATGACATCAGCCATTGGTATAACCTTCGGGCTTGCCGAAATAGGGTAGCTCATAGAGCTACAAGAGTCCATCTTCTCCAACTTAGTTTGCACCTCATCGTCATACACAAGTTTTCCATCCTATGTCCTCCTTCCTGTCGTGGGGTGAACCAACTCCAGTGTCATTTATTTTTAGTGGTGCTTTTTTGATGGTTGTAGTCACTCACGGCTATCTTGTGTATGTGAGATACCCATTCCTTCCCTAACAACACACCATCTGGGTACTACATCTCTGCGTACCACTTTTCATTAAAAATTGTTGATACAATGAGGTTTCCTTTGCTCTTGCCCTTGCCCTTCTTCGGTGAAACATTAGATCCCTTCCTTGGTGCCATTTCTTCTCATTCGGTCCTTGTAAGCTCTTCCTTCCTTCTTTCCCTAACTCTGCTTAATCCTGTGGCTTTACTCCTTTGCGAAAACTCCAAATCCCGTGCCCTAGCTCTACAAACCCTAACCTAGAAAGTGTTCCTTCCATAAGATGACGTAACACCCGTGGGAATCCTCTAAACACACTTCTCCACCCACACCTGTGTACTCCCTTTCCACTCTGGTTCACAAATCCATTGAATCTTCTGCTACGCATGCAAATCTCCACAAATTTTTCTTTCGCAAGGATGCCCTAGTTCACAAGATATTTTTAACACAAACGCAAGGTAAAAGAATAACTCACCCCGAACTTTTATTTATAGCTTTTTATTTTTCTATATAAACTCCAATGCCACTTACCAACATACAAATGTAATAAAGTCAGATTTTTCCAACAACATCCCACCACGCGTTTTGTCCATCACTTTCCCTCTGTGCGTAAACTCACGTGAAAATTTTTGGAACCTTTTGGTTCGTAAGACTTCTTTGACAAAATACTCACTTGTGCACACCCCCGCACCGAAGTATGTCAACCTCTACGTCCTTTACCAAGTTCTTGCCTTCACCTACCTCATGTTTCTTTATGCTTATATCCTTGTATGTGGTTTCCTCAAAGCCTTTTGACACCATTATTCTATCATGAACACTTCTATTACGTGCCTTCCTCCATCCTACGCGCCTTTGACTTCACAACCCGGGCCACCATCTAACATTTCTCTTAACACTTACCACATCCTTTTATGAAGTTCTCTTTTCACTCCACCCCACACTAAATAGATGCGTGGTCCTCTACGCATAAAACCCTTTAGATAGTAACTAGCTACTCTGCGACGCATAAGTGCAACCACAAAAACCAAACAAAAGACAAAGAAAAGCGATAAAGAAGGGAAACAAAAAGAAAGGAAAATGCATTAAGGGAAATCTTATGCTAGCTGGCAATATTGCCTTATTTATAAACACACCGAAGACTTATTTATAGTAGGGCTTCAGCCTACTCCCGTTAAAGTAACCGGGAAACCTTGTTCCATCAAGTGCCTCTAATTTGCAAGCACCTAAATTAAGTATGCAAGTGATAATGTATGGCTCCAACCAATGCACTTTGAGTTTCCCAAGATGGCGTAAAAACTTAGAATCATAAAGTAGGACCATTTGCCCAACCTCAAACTTTTTATTCCGATGTTCCTATTATGCCAAACCTTCTTCCTAGAGTTTTCTATTTTACGAATCCATCAAGCAATGGCTCGCCTTTCATCCAATTGCATTAACTTGTCAATCCTTTCCTCAAGTGCTTGTTCATTAGCTAAACCTCCTACGCGTGCAATACGCAATGATGGTAACATGAATTCAATAGGTAACACAACCTCCATGCCAAACACTAATTGAAAAGGTGTGGCCTTGTTCAATCTTTTATAAGTAGTCCGATATGACCATAACATGGTAGAAAATTTATCATCCCAGTCCTTTCTTCCAACATCACAAATCTTGGTCAACATGTGACTCAAAATTTTGTTAAAAGCTTCCACTATCCCATTAGCTTGTGGGTGATAAGGGTAGTCTTATGATGGGCCACCATGAATTCAGCCAACAAGATTCTAACCATCTCATTTAGAAAATGAGTACCCCTATCACTTGTTAAACTCAAAAGACATCTATACCTATTGATTATATTCTCCCACACGAATCTAGATGTTGTTGTCAGAGTTGACAATCCTTCGTAGATGCCACTTTTTCCCATCGCATAGGATAGTATGTGCATGTAATGATATAGTGTGAACTCCGTCCCTCACTCAGTTGAGGTAATAGGCCCTACAAAGTCAATTTCCCGGTGTTCGAATGGTTCTCGCACTTGCTGGCGATAGGCCTTGATGGCATCTCATCTCTCTTCCCTACTTTACCAAGGCGCTGACAGTGATCACAGGCCTTGCAATACTCAATACAATCCTTGTAAATAATTTCCCACCAAAGGCCAGCTAAAAGGATCTTATGCGTGGTCACATTCCCTACATAGTGTCCTCCTGTAATTCCACCATGAGCCTCTTCCATGATTACAACGTTCATGCTCTAGCACACACTGGCGTAAAACCTCATCACAACCTAGCTTGTATAAGTCTCCACCAATTAACATATAGGGTGTGGCGCGTATGGCTAATTTCTTCCTTTGTAATGCCTTCATCCCTTCTAGCGCAAAACCCGTTCATAGGAATAAAGCAATATCTTCCAAGTCAGAGGGCATGCACTTTGCTCGAATAATTGTGCATTTGGTGTTTCACCAATAAGTTACGTATGTATGAGAAAAATAAATAAGGTAAAGGTGAGTAATAGCTATGAAATGAAGGTGGAAGGTAGAATGCTTGCATTCTGATTTCCCAATCCAATATTGATTGCGAGAACTTCCTTTTTGCTAGGAGAAACTACCTGTGAATGTAAAAGAAGACCACAAAAAGAATATTAAACAATATATGCCGATTGGACCTGCCTAGCGTGTCTTAGATCCGGAAGAAGTGTGATACTTCATAGATGGATGTCAATCCACTTTGTTTAATGGAACTCAATGCAAGAAATAACGTAAAAAATAACATCCTATTGTAATTGATATGATTTAGGTATCTCATTCGAATACAATAAGAAAATCTAATATAACAAGTTGGGTTATGATCAGATCTGAAGGTTGGGCAGGTAGCCAAGGTGATTAGAACATATCAGGGTCAAGCTTTGGGTGGTTTTGAGTTATTTGGGAAAGGTTGTTAGGTCACCGTTATAGGCATGATTACCGATTCACGAGACCGACGTCGGTTTGGTATAACCGATGATGGATGAGAGGGAAACCAACAACGGTCAAGGCGTGACCAGCGTCGGTATAGGTGAAATGGCAAAAACTCAATAAAACTTGGTTTTGGAGGTTTTTTTGTGATTGCAGTAGAGTGTAAGAATGATGGTTAGGTTTTAAAGAAGTGTAGAATACTCGGAGATGATTGATGTTGAATATGGGGAGCCAAAAGGTTATGGGTGGTTAGATGGGTGGATGGACGTAGGAAGGTGAGGATGATAGGATGTAAAAGAGAATATGATTTAAAAGAGAAAGCTAAAGAAATGATGATCTAAGTAAGTATGGAATGATGTAGATCAAAATGCACTTACTTATATTTGTAGACTTGGTGGTTGGATGAAGGTGATGGTTGATCTGTGAAACTGGTGGTCAATGTCATGACAGTGCTTCTCGAAATGCTACCGTGAATGCTAATGTCTTCGGATCAATCTTGGTGTCGGCTAGGGTGTGTCTGGATGTGCGAGAGGGCTTTGGTTCGTGCTTGCATGTAGATCTCTCTCTCTCTAAACTTGAATAATTCTTCCAACCTCTGGAACAAGGTTACCAAAGTGAATATATGGTAACCGACGATGGTTTAGGTTAACCGATGTCGGTTTAGGGTTAACCAAGCGTCGGTTAAGGTGAAAAATCCTAGGTTTGCAAAAATAATAGATATTAACTATCTTTTTGGCGATTACGCCCATTGGTTCGGGTCTAAAATGATATTTTACGCTTAAGTAAGTGGGCATGTTGTTAGAGAAAGAATGGGCATCTAATGTTAGGGTTAGACTAAGTCTCAGTTAGTTATGGTAAGTAGAAATTTGATCTTAGTTAAAAGAAACATACTAAGAATAGGTTCATGATGAGGTGGCTAGGTGATGTGAGGTAGGTGAGGTGGTCAAGTGAAGATATTTATTAAATTAATTAAAATAATTAATTGATTAATCATGTGCACTATGGGATATAAATATGTAAGGTATGTCTAATTTAATTAACGGGGCTATAAGGGTGGTATGACCTAATTTTGGTGTCTACATTTTTCCCCTTCTGATGTTGAAAAAATGCGAATGGGCAGTGTGGGTGAGAAGGGTCAAATTAGGCAACGGATTATGGGGATGAGGTGTGGTCAAATAAATGTGAGTGGTTTGATAGTAATAGGTGATGGTAGTCAAATGCACTTTGGGAAAGGGTAATGGTCAACTCGGTAATAGGTATGTATAGGTCAAATGGGTAATGGGTAATGGAAATCGCAACACGGTACTAGGTTGAGTTGAAGAGCTTGCAAACTCTACATCGTCCAAGGTCGATAGGTTTATCCTAACAAGGTTGAAGTGATTCAGGTATCCAATGCATAGGATATGGTCCGAAAACACAACGTAGGTTAGATGTAGGAACATGTAGGTATGTTTCGGTATACCAAAGGTTGGGTCGGGATAAATGACACGCAATAGGCAAGGTAAGGTCATAGGCCAAACAACATGGGTAACAACATTGCAAGGTATAATGAGTACATAAGGTCAATGGTCACACAAAGTAGGTCAGTCAGGTAAATAGGTCATGGCATGGGTAAGGCAAAGGTATAGGTAAAATAACAAATCCCTAGACACAACTAAGGAAATGTAGGGGTAGTTTGGGCTTGTAGGTAGGTTGCAATAAGTGTGGGTAAGGTCAAAGGGTATCGGGCAATAATGAGTTGAGGTCAAAATGGGAAAAATGGGGTGAAAATGGTAATGGCAGGTGACTGATTCCAGTTATAAAGTAACCGACATCGGTTTGGTATGACCGATGACGTCGGTCATGTCGGAGTTAGGGTTAATAAAAAGAAAAATCCATATTTTACAAATTCATTTTAACATGTTGTCATTTGTGAAAATGACAGAGCGGTGGAGTAAGAGTGGAAAGTGATGCTACAAGGTGTTTGAGCTGAGTTGGCGAGTGACGAGCGCATGATTGGCATTCGGTATGCAGGTCCAGGAGATTAGTTCGAGTGATTGGATTTACAAGGAGATTCGAGGTAGATTTATGTCATGGCAGAGGTGGGAGAGGGTTTGAGTGGGCCACCGGCATAGAGGCCAGACGTACCACCACACAGACGACACCAAGATGAGGTAGCCTTCAATCCGCTTTTGTCTTTGGGTTGAAAATAATGTGTTGAAATTGGTTTGGGTTAAAAGGGTTTTGGGTGGGAGTTTTATTTTGAATTTGTGGGTAAAATGAATGAAATGAGGGAGGGGGAAGGTCCAATGTAGCTTAAATGGAATTAGGTAAGGTTTGGGTAGGGTAGAGTAGGCTAGAGTTAATTTTAGGGATTTTTTGTAGATGGGGGGGGGGTTTAATTTGGGTGCCGTGATAGAGACCGACATTGGTCTAAGGGTGGCCGATGTTGGTTTTCTTTTAGCCAACATCGGTCTGGTTTAGGTGACCGACATCGGTTAAGTGAACCGATGTCGGTTAAGGATAACTAGTGATGATGATAATGTCAAGTGTGGATGAAAAATAGGGGTAAGAAAGGTTAGGTGGGCAAGAAAAACAAGGTGAGAGGGGGAGGGAGGGTACATGTAGAGTGATGGGGGTAGAAGGTTGGCATTGGTGTAAAGGATAGGTAAGTAGGTGAAATGATGTTTTTAGAATGGTGAGTCATGATTGCAATGGGGTAGGAGGCTAGTAGGTGAATTAGGTAAAATGGGGTGAGTAGGATTGGTGTGGTTGGGTATGGTTTAGGGGGTTAATAGATAAGTGAAGGTTGTCAAGTTTGTAATAATGTTGTGGTTTTGTTGGATGTAGGCTAGGGACCAATTGCGGATGCGGGACAAAGTACCACCTCTGTTGCTAGTGATATGACCGAGTGTGACCACGGAGGAGTGGAGGCATGTGACAGATGTTAGCCTGAGTGGATCCAACGCTACTATAGGCGTGTAGCTTGAGATCCGAGTTTGATGGTCACACTCATCGACAGATGGGACTCAACGACCAACACATTCCACTTACCAATGGGTGAGATCACTGTCACCCTAGAGGATGTATATAGGATCCTGTGGCTACCGATAGTTATGGCATATGTATATTCTATTATGTCGAGGTGTCGAGGAGATGATAGTGGCTATTTTTTGAGAGGTGATGGTGGAGCTTGAGGTACCATAGTGTGAGTCTGAGCTATGGGATATGTATGCAGCTCATCCTCAGGAGATGCGGTTAGTGGTTTTGTTGATGGAGGTGGTATGTTGTTTTTCCTTGCTAGATGCAGGAGGGTGGGAGATTCCCACGAGCACTGATGGGGGTCTCTCAGGACATGATGGAGGAGTGGGTCTATTTTTCCTAGGCATCGACATTCTTGGTGTAGTTGTATAGAGAGTTGTGGGCCTATGAGAGGCATGAGATTCAGTTTATGTTGTACCTTCCTTCTACATTGTTGGGCATACAAGCACATCACATGCATACACCCTAGTTGGGTTGTCCCTAACATAATTGATTTTGGGATGGTTTAGTCAGGGTTGGTTACATGCGATGGGTACCACTTGGTGGAGAGCACAGGGTGACGAGGGCCACACATGATGTAGCATACTACAGTGAGTGCTAGAGGGGTTATCTGGGGTTGATATTGTTTGGAGGCCATATGTTGGATTTCCTTCATATATGTGCATGGCCAAGGAGTTGGAGGAACTGCAGCTACTCAGGTGGATAGAGGGGTCTTGTTTTGGCGAGCATGAGATGATACCAGTGGATAGGGTTAGGCGGTAGTTTGGGATGTCATAGGACGTGCCTCCACCATTCCCATAATATAGGAGAGATGATGTGGAGAGGCCTATGCCTCTACCACAACCGATTGTGCCAACATAAAGAGGAGGGAGAGCAAGTGGTGGACAGGTGGATTGATGATGACATGGGGTCACTGAGACAAATAGAGATAATGGTGGGTGGTGTACTACTATGGGCAAACACCACCGAGGCCAGACAACCTGACTTAGCTACTATCATAGTATAACGAGATACCTTGCAGGCAGTGGCCCCCCTTTGACACAAAACTTGGAGTATTGTAGGGGCAACTCATAGGATCAGAGGCATAGGTTACCACTTTACAGCACATGTGGTAACCCTACAAGCCCAAAGTTACACAAGGATAGGTGCCCGCATAGGGTGTGATGGAGATGGGGGATAGGTAGCCAATGTATAGTGCACATATAGCAAGTTTACAGGTCATTTGGCCACTACACAAGCTCAGATTGTGGCCCTACAGGCCCAAAGTTACAAGTGCAGCACCTCCAGGCAAAGCTGGTGGGACAAGGTCCCATAGTACATATAGGAGGACATGGGTATATAGGTACACAGTATAGGTCCAAGGCCAACCCTAGTAGGACAGAGCTCACAGGTTGTTGTGAGACCTATGACACCACCCCAAATGGTGCCGATGGTGAGGTTCAAGGATGCCCTGAATGAGGTAATGGTATTACCAGGATCACTTGATGACTTTGGGATAGATGTCCCCTCCTATGTAGAGTACAGGGCACAAAAAGCATCGAGTGAGAGGATGAGATCCCACACTCATATAAAGTAGAGAGAGTACAGGGGGGGTCGGTGAGCCCAGAGATAGGGTCAAGGTGAGGCTACTAGTTCCAGGAGGAGACCTACCTAGTTGTGGGCAGGGGAGACTAGACCGAGACCCATGGAGGGTGGAGAGATGTTGGCAGGGTGCCAGACAGGAAGAGAGGAGGAGATAGATGAGACTGGCCCCGAGGGTCTCAGGTGGGGTGATGATTAGTCACTTGGTATGATTTTTATTTTTTTGAGATTTTGATATATATATTGGCCTATGAGCCGAAGATAGTGAGGATGTACATGAGAGTTTTGAGATTTTGATTATTATACCAGCCTACGTGCCGAAGATAGTGAGGATGTATCTGAGAGATTTGAGATACTTATATGTATTTGTATTGGTGTACATTTGTATTGATATATAGACTTTCATTGTTATAGATGATGAGATTTATGGTATGGATGATGTACTTGTGTTTTAATTTCCATTGTTATTTGTGTATGGATGGAAACTAGGTGAATTAGGCATGGTGGGAGTCAAGGTCATGTAGGCATGGATGAGTTAGGTCAGTTAGGCAATGAGATGTAGGCATGGTCTAGATCATCTAGGTGTAGTGGAGTTCATGGTGAGTTAGGCATGGTGGAGTCTAGGTGAGTTAGGCATGAGGTGATGTTTTGGTTTGATTTAATTTCCAATTTTTGGTAGTATGGAGCATAAATGATGATGTATATGTATGTTATGGTGTAAATTTCAAATATTTGATGTCATGGAAATATGAAATGATTGATTGGATGTTTTGATGATGTGATAAAATGGTAGGTATGTATGTTTGTTGATTGTTTAATTTCCAAGTGTTGTGAAAAATGGAAACTAAGTAAGGTAGAATGTTAATAGAAAAATGGGGGAAATGGGTTAGGGTAAAGAGTGGCGAGCTAACCTCCAAGGGCCCCATGCCCTCGGAGTGTTGCCTACATAGCCCCTAGTGAAAAGGGGCCTCAGGCCATGATGTAGTTCTCCCATAAGCTAGGGAAGAATATGATGAGGTAGAGGATGGGTTGGTAGGTTTTAGGGATGATTGGGTCTAGGTCATTTAGGCATGGTGAGTTTAGGTCATTTAGGCATGGTGAGTTTAGGAGTTAGGTCATTTAGGCATGGTGGTGATTTGGTGAAAGAGGAATTCTTAAAAGTGTAGGTGTTGATGGTCTAGTCATGTATATAGGAGAATCAACAAGTAATGAAGAAGGTGAATGGTAAGAGGTGACAAAAAGAGCCACCTAATTAAAAGAACCATAACAAGTCTACCATACCTAAAGGTGGGCTTATGAACATAAGACCCTAAAGGTGTTACATGATTGACTATGCTAAGGGTGAAGAAAGTCACATGATCACGAAATGTCATTTTTGTGGCAAGTCCCTTGAGAAGGTAGGAGATTAGGATGAAAAGGAAATGAGGTGAAAATGGTTGGTTTTAGTGTAACTTGGTGTAAGACAACATGCCTACTTGGCAAGAGACCCAAGATCAAAATAGGCAAGTCCATGATGAAAAATTTATCATTTTCTATTTTTACTTTTTATTTTTGATAGACTGATCGATGTGGGAAGTCTATGTGGGATGAGTATATTATCTCCTTGAGGTCTTCGTGAAGTTGATCGATGTGGGAAGCTTAAATATTTTAATATTTTTGCAAGATAGTTTTTTTGATAGACTATGTAATATAGCTTTGTATAGTTGTCCTTCGAGGGGGAGCAAATCTATTTATAGCGGTGAGATAGAGAGAAGAGATGTCCTTTTGAGGGAGTCATCTTTTGCTGGAAGTTTGACTCAAGGAGTTGAATCCCATTTTTTTTTTAAATTATTTTTTTTTTGGATTTTAAGTCATGGACAAGACTATAGAGGAAGATTAGGCTCTTGTTTAGAAGACAAAAACCATAAAGCACACAGAGGTTAACTATGAAAGAGATGGTTTCAAGTGATGAATGACCATGGGATTCCATCTTGAAAAAGATGAAAAGTATCCATGAAAATCATGCCATGAGTAGAGCATGGTACTCATATTGAAGATAAGGCTGAAAGGTGATGGGTAATCACATGATTTTTGTTTAGTCATTGACCCAAGAATAGGTAATATGAAAGGTGAAGGGTGCTCAAGGGATGAGCTTAAAATAAACAGAAGGTGATATAGGATTTGATTCAACAATAGAATGGAATGGTCAAAGATGCAAGGCACATTTGGGGTTCAAGTTTGGGTTTACCTTCGAGTGAAGACAAATGATAAGCACTGATCCATAGGTATGAGTAATGATATAGGGTCCAAGCCAATTAGGAGAAATTTTCCCCGTTTACTTTTTTCTTCTTTGGTTACATGTTGATTTTCCTTCAGGATGAGGTCACCGACCTGGAAGGTTCACTCATGGACACATTTTTCAGGCACGTTTGATACATTTTTGGTAGATTTGGAGATGATCAAGAGCATTAGAGATGACATTCATCTAATAACTCAAGTTGTGCCAAATGGTCCTGGTGAAATTCATCATCATTGAGCATGTCTTGGAGTGAGATGCAAGAGAGATGGAATCTAGACTTGAGAGGCAAGACAACCTAGTACCGTAGACCAGAGAGAAAGGTGTGGCAATAGTTGAAGTGTGAATACTAGTGCGGTAAGCCCACAAGGTGAAAGGAATGTGCGTATGCCAATCCTTTCCAGTATCATCAACTACTTTCATAAGAATTTTGTTCAAGGTTTTATTGGTTGATTCTTCTTGGCCATTTTTTTGTGGGTAGTAAGGTGAAGAGAAATTGAGTTGAATGCCAAAAGCATCACAAATTTTTGTAGGGTTTTGTTTTTGAATTTCTTTCCATTATCAAGTGATGAGATGGTGAGGAACACCAAAGTGACAAATAATGTGATGGTTGATGAATTCACAAATTTTTTGGATTTTTTTAGAAATGAGGGGGATGGATTCTACCCATTTAGTGTAGTATTCAAGTAGTGGTTATAATCCATTGATGGCATTGTGAAGAATGAGGATTGATCTCTCCGACAAGATCCAAACCCCATTGAGAGAAAGGCCAAAGGTCTCGTGTGACCTGTAAGGCATGACTAGGTGTGTGATGAAGATTAGCATGTTTTTGGCATTTCACACAATGTTTGACATAGTCACAAATAGTCATGGTTTAGGGTTGGCCAATAATATCCTAGGTGAAGAATGTGTTTAGTGATAGCTAAGCCACTAAAGTGACCTCCACAAATTCCATCGTGAACTTCCTTGATGGTGTAGGGAATTTCAGAACTTGTAAGGCATCGTAAGAGAATACCATCAAAGCCACATTTATAAAGAAGACCACCCATGATGACATAGTGAGAGACACTTTTAAGAAAATGCATGTTTCCATTATGAGTAAGATCTGGGAGGTAGAATGGAAAGGGAAAGGTAGTCTGCAAACTGCTTATACCAAAGGTCACATGGGTCAAGTGCAATGGTTCCTAAATGGAGTTGACATCTCGAGATAAATAAGAAGGTGATTGCAACCTTTGTATTGTGACAAATATTTTGGAGTCAGAAGGTGAAGTGGGTATCTGAGAAGCTAGATATGCCATGGTATCTACAAATTTATTAGTAGAATGTGGGGTGGTTTGAAGTTCATAATGGTCAAAGGTAGTCAAAAGTATGTCGACATGGTGTTTATACTTTTTGAGTATTTCATTATGACACTGGTATATACCATTGACTTGGTTTATAACTAGTTGAGAGTCACCAAAGATATTAATTGATTTGACATCTAGGTGATGGTGGTTTGAAGGCCTAATATGAGTGCTTCATATTGGTGATGATTGTTAGTGCAATCAAAATCTAGTTTGAAAGATAAAGGCATAGGTTCACCATCAAGAGGAATGAGGATAACGCACCTGCACCACCCCCACGCTGACATTTGGAACCATCGAAGAATAAGGTCATTTGGTAAATGGTATCATCCAAAGAGAGGGTAGCAATGGATTCATCTCGGAAAATCAAAGTTAGAGGGTTGATTTCCAGAGAGGGGTGCATCTGCAAGTTGGTCAATGATGGTTTGGCCCTGATATATTTTTGATGGATGAATTTGAGGTCAAGGTCTATGAGAAGCATGAGCCAATGTGCAACATGTTGATGTTGGTAGGGTTTGGCATACATGTAATGTAAGGGGTCAAGTGTTAGTGATGAAAAAGGTTTTGTGGTTGAGTAAGTAATGATGAAGTTTAGTGGTGACAAAAACTAAGGCTAAAAAATTTTTTTGGCATGGGTGTACCTAGTTTTGTAATCCAAAAGGGTATGACTTATGTAATAAACCACTTTCTCCTGTGTTTTCATCATGATGAGTGAGCATGGCACCCAAGGAATGATTAGTAGCAGAAATGTATAGGTAAAAGGGTTGGTCATCCTTAGGAGGAATGAGCACTGGTGGTTAGAGAAGGTATTGTTTTAAGGCATCAAAAGGATTTTTGTGGCATTCATCATCCCATTTGAAGGAGACATCCTTTTTGAGGAGATGATGAAATGGTTGGCAAATGGTTAGAAAGTTGTGAAATAAACCGATGAATAGATTGCAACTTACCTTGCAAAAAACTTTGAAGTTGGTAGAGATTAGTAGGTGGAGGCATTTTGAGAATAGCCTTTACTTTAGTAGGATGACTTCTATGCCACACAAAGAAATGATGAAACCAAGGAGCTTTCCTGAGAGCACACAATGAAGACACACTTCTTAGGTTGAAGGAAAACACAATACTTGATGAGGTGGTCAAAGATGACCTTAAGGACTGTAAGGTGTTTGGCCCGATGTTTGGATTTGGAAAGAAGGTCATCTACGTAATCTTCCAATATGTGATGCATTATGTCATGGAAGATATAAGTCATAGCCCACTGATATGTAGCACCAACATTTTTAAGGCCAAAAGGCATGACTCGATAGAAGAAGGTCCCCAAGGAGTGATGAAGGTAGTTTTGTGTTGATCTTCTAGAGTGAGTAATATTTGGTTATAACCCAAGAAACCATCCATGAGTGATAACATCTCATGACCAATGGTGAGATCAACTAGCTGGTCAATACCTGGTAGAGGAAATTCATCTTTGGGGCAAGCTAAGTTGAGGTCATGGAAATCCATGCAAATGTGAAGTCCCCCTGTCACTTTTGTGATAGGAATGATGTTAGAAATCCATTGGGGATAGTCAATGGGTAGGATGAAGGAAACCGAGAGAAGGTTGAAGTTCTTCTTTGACAAGAAGGGAAATGCGAGGATGCATTTTCCGTAGCTTTTGTTTTATGGGTTTGGCTTCAGAATGGTTATGATATTGTGGACCACAATGTTTGGGTCAATACTGGCATATCAACATAGGACCAAGAAAAAGCATTGTTATGATCCCGGAGGAAAGAAGTAAAAGCTTCATGTTTGTTCAAACATCAAAGATTGGCCTATCTTTAGAATGTGTGGGTCATCCTGAGTGTTAATATTGATTTTGATGGTTGATTCATTCAACATGGTTTTTGCATCTCTAGAAGGCAATGACCGGTGAATATAAGAATCTTCCACACCAAGGTAGGTGAGGATAGACTCATCATCCTGACATTGAATGACGTTAATAGAAGGTGTATCATCATCGATCATGTCAAGATATAGGAAGGGAAGAGAAGAGGGAGCCTCGCCATCACATTGATAAGTCAAGAGGTCCAAGGAAATTGTGTTCACAAAAAAAAAAAGTTAGGAGGAATAGATTCGGGGATCTATGGACTCGTGGGTGAAGGTGGTGATGTTGGTGAATGGGGTGGAGAAGGTTTTTCATCCTCAATGAGGTCGATGTGGGCCTTCTTGGAAGATGGTTTGGAAAATCCAATGCCACTGTGATCTTTGTGTTTATGGTGGTACATGGGATGATGATGGTATGATGACCTTGTTTGTAAAAACCAAAGCCAAAGCCTTTCCATGCACAATGGTGAAGGAAAGTGTGGGTGAAAAGTGGTTAGTGAGAGATTGGAGGTCAGATGAAAATGGTCATGTTTGGGATGGTGGTTGGGTGAATAGGTGGAAGTATCAAGTCCCCCATATGTTAAGTTGGTGTGAAGGTGGGGAGGACCATAAGGGAAAACCTCTCCTATGTGATAGTCATAACGAGGATGTTGGCGTAGGTTTCCATACTCTTGGAGTGAGGAATGTGTTGATATTGTAGAGGTGGTACTCCCCAGAGTGAGGTGTTGAAAAACACCTCTAAGGGATCAGTAGTAGATATGTGGGTAGTGGGGATAGATGAATTACTAGGTGATTGGGTAGGAGGGGTATCAGTTGGTTGGGAAGTAGATGGGCTAGCTACAGAGGCTATGATAATAGTATGATAGAAGAGTTAGGTGTGGGAGAGGTGGTGAAACATTGGTGGATGGGGTTATGGGTGAAGGAGAAGTGGGGGTAGTGGTAGATGCCTTAACTGGTACAAGGACATCGTTAGGTTGGTACAACATGTTACAAGTTTTGAATGGTGATGGGGGTCAATTTGGGATGGTATAGTTATGTCCTTCATGTTCAAATTTTACACAACGGTGTAAAGTTGAAGGAACACAACCCATGATGTGAATCCAAGGTTGGCCAAGCAATATGTTATACTAGAACTCCCCCTCTAAGATGTAGAACAATTCTGGGATAGTGCGAGGGCCCACATGAATGTGAAGAATAATGGTGCCAAGGGTGGAAGTGATGGCATCATTGAAGGAGTGCAACATAACTGGGTTATTATGCATGTAATTTGAAGGGATGCACATTTGATATACATGGGAGGAGATGATGTTGATGCTAGCACCACCATCGATCATAACATGTCATGCACGTATATATATTATCGATATAGATGGAGATAAAAAGGGTGGGATCAGGGTCATCGATTGAGAGAGGTATGATCTCCTCATCAAAAAAATTGAGGGTGACTACTTGATGAGTGGGCATGTGGGGGTAGAAGAAGGAGATGATTTGGTAAGAGAGGCCATGTGGTGAGGGGTGATAATGGAGGCTACTAGTGTGGGGTCATTAGGTAAAACCTTGATGGATTGCAAAACCTCCATAAGGGCTTTTTCGATGAGATTCAGAGGTTTGGATGAGATCATACAAAGACATTTTTAGAGGGATGGTGTAATTGTTTTATCATTGTATGATGGGTGACCCCATCATAAATAGGGTATGTGGGTCCTCGAATGGTGATTTTGGGTGTGGGTGCAGATGGTATATTGGGCACATGGATTGGTTGATGGGCTAGTTGTTTTTTCTTTTCCTTTTTCCTTTTGGGGCATGAGTGGCAACTTGGATCATGTTAATCTGAGGGAAAGAGGTAGATGGAGAAGGTATGTCATGAGTAGTATAATGACATGATGGAAAAACCTAATGTGGGGTAAGAACCTTATGAAATGAGTAGGGCACACTAGCATTTAGGTGGTGGTTTGGCCAACTCTCTGATATGGACCATGTTGATCTCAAATTTTGGAGGTGGATAAAAGGGTTGTGGGGGTGGAGATGAAGGTCATGAAGAAGTAAGGGATGAGGGTGTGTGGTGATAGGTGAAGGTGGAACATGGTCCTCATCAAGAAGATCATCATCAAAATTTTCTTCAAGAGGACATAATTGGAGGAGAATGGTTTTGAGAGCCTTACAACCCTCTACATCATGTCCTGCACACATGATGGTAGGCACAAATTTTAGTTTCATCAAACCCTTTTGGTTTGGGTTTGAGGGGGTCATAAGGTCTAAGTGGTGGTAATGTGATGATTGAGGTCTCTAAGAGGTTGGCTAGAATGTTGGCGTAGGACCCTACCAATGGATCACAGTGGGAAGTGAGTGTGGGTTTGGGTAAAGGTGTGGATGATTGTGGGTGGAAGAGGTTTATAGGAGGGGGAATAGGTTTGACCACTAGTTTGGTAGGTGGTATTGTCTTAGGTTTTGATGGTATCTGCTTGGGTAAAGGTGTGGTAGAAGAACTAGAAATGGAAGGTGTTGTTGGTTTAACTACCTTGTTGGAGGGTAGTGGGTTCTTGTCTTTGGATTGCACCTTCTTGGGTAAAGGTGAGGTGGGAGTATGTGATGTAGAAGGGAAAGAAGATGGTGGAAGAGGATGGGTTACCCATGGGGACAATAGAGTTGTGGTGGAAGTGGTTGGTAGAGGCCTGGGTGGAAGGTATGGGTTGAAGTCATATAGGAAAATTTGGGGTTATAGTAGTTGGTGGAGGTATAGGTGGTAAGAAATGTATGGGTGAGGGAGAGGGTTTTTTTTGTAGGTAAATTGGATGTAACAAAGGATCGTGATGATGAGGTAGGTTTCTTAGCTTTTGATTGGCCTTGGGTAGGGGGTTGTTTGGCCAAGGTTGATGGGTGAGGTCCTAGGATGGATGGAAGGGGGAAAAGGTGACAAAGGTGTGGTAGGTGAGACTGGTGTATGTGGCTAGAAGGTTGGGTCTTCCTTTTAGGTAGAGGAACAATTTTGGTGTGGGTTTGGGAAGATGTGGCTAAATCTAATTTGATGGGTGGATGGGTAAGGCTTGACATCGGCATGACACCCAAGGTAGTGATGGGTCTAGATATGGATGAAGATGTAGGTGTGGGTAGGTTCTTAGGCATAGGAATGGTTTTAGTCATGGGTAAAGGTTTGGATGTAGGTAAAGGTGACAAAGAAGAATCCATTTTTCGATAGGCATGGTCAGGGTTGATCTGGTTGCTGGAAATACCTTTGGATAGATCGTGGAGGTATTCTGTAGGAAACATTTGCATTTGAGTCAAAAAGGGGAGCCGAAGATGTCCCCAAAGCATGGAATTATCAACGTAATCCAAGTGATCGATCAGTCAATCATGAAAATGGGACTCATTGTAAGAGGAGATGTAGTTGGTTTAGTGGAAATCCCTATAAAATATGTCTGTGAGATAGGAATTGGTTAGCCTCGAACTTTGTGGGTAAAAGAGCCGAGACCAAGATCAATGGGATCCTGGAATGCTAATGGAGAATTTCCCCCCCAGGTAGGTAGTGGCATGTCTAAAGGATCTCCCATGGGTAGGAGAGATGGTAGGTGGGGTGAGGATAGATTCTTTTTGGTGTGGAGGAGAAATGATGATGATTCTCCTGCGGGTAGGAGAGTTAATATTGATTGATTTTTAGTAGGTTGTGAGGTAGATGGTGAAACGACATCAACAGAAATCATGGAATCCTCCATGGGTGAAGGGGGAGATGAAGGGGACTCCTCTGAGGGTGAAGGAGTGGAAGAGGTATGCTCCTCCGTGGGTAGAGGAGCTCATGCCAGAATTTCCTCGATAGATGGAATAGGTGGAAATTGAGGAATGACTGGTATGATATCAAAAACAACATGGACTTCATGGACATTGTTATCATTGGTTGAAGGTTCACCATTTTGATTAGATGATGGTGTATGGTTAGGGAATGATTCTTAAAGATATGCAAGTTTTGTTTTTGGTGTGTTTGGGTTGTCCAGATGAGATCTCCATTATCTAACATTTCTTGGACAATGTTCTTAAAAGTTATGCAATTACCATCACTATGGCCTTTGATGTGATGATAATTACAATAGTCATGTTCCTTATACCATGCAGGCATAGGATGAGTGGGATCAAAACTAGTATGAGGTTTTATGGGGGGTAGTGTAATGGCTCCAGCTTTAAGAAGCTTTTCCAAGACTGAAGAATAGGGCTCTCCAATTGGAGTGTACTTTCATTGTTTTCGAAACTGAAAAGTTTGAACAGGAGAAAGATTGGAGGAAGGTTTGGATTGATTAGATGGATGAGATGGACCAGCTTTGAGAACTACCACATTGGCAGATCCTTTGGATTTTGAATAATTTTTTGGGGGTTTTAAAGATGAAGAAGAATCATTTGATTTGAACGTGGTGTTTTTTTTTCACAATTGGATTTTCTTTTCTTCAATGGCATGAATTTCCAGCTTTCGTGCCATGGTAAATGCTTCATCAAAGGTATGGAAGGTTTGTACCTATAGAGTTGGTGAGATGTGTCTAGCACAAGCTCTAGTGAACAACTCTATAAGTTCAACTTGAGGTAACTAGAATGTTAATTGGTTGATAAGACTTTGCCAATGAGCAACAAAATCTGTGATAGATTCATCATCATACTATCATGTTGAATATAGGTCAGTCATGGTGACTTTTTTGACTACATTGATTGAGAAGTGGTCCAAGAATGCTTGAGCCACTTGGTTAAAGGAGTAGATGGAATGTCTAGGTAAACTATTGTACCAATCTAAGGTGGGTCTGTAAGGACATGGGGAATGTTTGTAGGAGTAAAGCATCATCATGGGAAATTAGATAACACCCATGTTTGAATGACCACAAGTGTTGTTGTGGGTCTTCTTTACTATTGAAATGTTGAACTTGGGCATTTCCCAATGCATGGGGTATGGGTGAATAGGAATAGATGGATGAATAGGCTCATTACAGATTTCATCATAAGTTAAGGAGTTATGAGAGCCAGAAACTGATGCTTCTAATGTCTACATCTTTTCCATCATCATCCTAATGAGGTCATTGGTGGGTTGTGAGGAATGGGCACCCTCCTGCAGTAAAGGGAGGTTGATGATGGGTGTATGATGTGGATGGCATCCCAATATATGGGGGTGCCGAATATGAAAAACTATGAAGGGGGATAGATGTAGGTGGAAGATACCCCAAATAAGTGATAGATGAGATTGGGGGTTGTTGGTGATGTGTGTAAATAGGTGGGGTAGTCGTAATGAATCTTGTGGTAATTGGGGGTAGAGACTGAGGGATGGAAAGGATGAGGTTTTGAAATGGGGTGTGGGTTTCGACACCAGGGGTGGTTGTGATGCAACTGGTATATATGAGGAAAAGGGGGAAGATGGGGCCATGCTCAAGGTGGTTGGTGAAGGAATGGTCGACACACCATGGGTGTGATAGATGTTGTTGGTGTAGTAGTTATAGTGGATGTGGGGCCTAGTTGAGAGACCACAGGGGGTAAAGTGGATGAGGTAATGCTGAGCTAGTGGTAGCTGATGTGGAAGTGGGGGTGAGGGAAGGAGGGATAGATATGGGCATGTCGTATACTAGCTGTCCTGAGGAGTCTCG
This sequence comes from Taxus wallichiana var. yunnanensis, assembly GCA_018340775.1. Lineage (NCBI taxonomy): Eukaryota > Viridiplantae > Streptophyta > Pinopsida > Cupressales > Taxaceae > Taxus > Taxus wallichiana. The sequence goes on from CM031236.1 coordinate 314,603,388, forward strand.
AGTAGATGAGTGGGAAAGATAGTATTGTAAGGCCATGGGATTCTGGTCAAGGAGTCTTGTGAACTCCTCTCTCATCCTAGTAGTAATGGTGATGGGTTGAGTTGGATCCATAGGTGACAGGATGGAAGGAAGTGATGGGATGATGGGGTGGGAGTGGATTGAAGAGACTAGTGTGAAATATAAGTGTTGGTTTGTTGTGAGTCAACACCATGTGAATTAGCATTGACTGGTAAAATTGTACTCTAAGATGACATAAAAACAACAAGAATGGAGAAGGATGAATTCTAGGAGGTAAATCTGATCAGTGTTTTAATTAAAAATCAAACACAAAAAATCAACGATGATGATTAAGATTGACCGATGATGGTTACAAGGGAACCGATGATGGTTATGATAACCGATACCGATTTATGTGGGAATAATAGTTTTGCAAATGAGGAAAAACTGATGAAAATAAAATAATGGAAACTATACTGGGATGTGATATGAAAGTTTGGGGATATGATGATGTTTTGAGAACTTCAAATAAAACAAAAGATTTGATGAATGTTATCTTTGGGTAAAATGACCAAAAAGAGATGGAAACCAACACATCGTTAGGTAATAAATGATGATGATGGTAGATATAAACCGATGATGGTCTTGTGGACCGGACCGATACGTTATATGAAATTAGAAGAAAAAGAAAAAAAATTTTTGTGAATTAAATTAGATGAAACACCAACCCAAAAATTTGAGGATGATGGTATTAGACCCTGACACACTCTAAAAACAATCAGAATGCTCCAACTATGATGGTGGAGTGTGAAAGGAAGAGGAAAGTGGAGAATGTAACCTCACAACTCAAAATGTAACTCAAGAAAAAGCTAAGAAAAAACACAAATCCTAATAAGTGAATTTTATGTGTTTAGCTTATGCCATTTAAGACTGACTTGTGAATTTAGAACAAATTTTTTTGGTTGGGAAGGCATCCTATGAAGAGGAAAATTCTAAAGGGTGGTTTTAGGTTATGTTTTGGTGGGGGGTGGTCCTTTCTCTGAGATAATGACTGGACAGAGAGAAACCAGTTGGGTGCCCATTGTCAATCCTCTGATCATGTGATCGTTGACAACTTCTTCTAGGTAAGGTGTTGTTTAAGAAGATGTGTGAATTTTTTGTATTTGTAGTTTTGGAAAAGAGAGAGAGAGAAGAGAAAGTGCTTTCTATGATTCAATTATGTCAACCATCAGTTGGGCATGACTTCCAACGTATAGGTTGCCCTCAGTTTTAAATGTGAGCTAATAATGCAACATACAAGGATGAAATGCAACAAATTTTATAACCCAAATTGATAATTATATTGATGTAGCAAAGTGATGAATAGGTCAAGAACGTGCTCTTTCACTACTATGCAAATGCAGGAAGAAAGAAATGATTCATTTTAAACACCAAATCACAAATGTCATTTAGATAATTAGAAGAAAAGAATGTTACCAAGGAGAAGATTAAATGTGTATTTTTCAAAAAGAGAAAGAAACACACAAGATTTCCCTATATGAAGAAAATGCAAAGAACCCAAGAGAGGGTCCCACCAGGTGCATGCCAAAATGTTTCACCAATAAGTTATGTACGTATGAGAAAAATAGATAAGGTAAAGGTGAGGAGGAATACCTGTGAAATGAAGGTGGAAGGTAGAGTGTGCATTTTGATTTCTCGATCCAATGTTGATTGTGAGAACTTCTTTTTGCTAGGAGGAACTACCTATGAATGCAAAACAAGACCACAAGAAGAATATTAAACAATATATGTCAGTGGACTACCTAGCATGTGCTAGATCCTGGGAAGTGTGATACTTCCTAGATGGTTGTCAATCCATTGTTTAATACAATTTAATGCAAGAAATAATGTAAAAAATAACATCCTACTGTAGTTGATATGATTTAGGTATCTCATTCAAATACAATAAGAAAATATAATCTAACAGGTAAGGTTATGATCAGATCTGGAGGTTGGGTAGGTAGCCAAGGTGATTAGAATAGGTCAAGATCAATTTTGGGTGGTTTTGGGTTATTTGGGTGAAGGTTATTAGGTTGTTGTTATAGGAAGGATTACTATTATACAGAGACCGACGTTATTGGTTGGTATGACCGATGATGGTTGAGAGGGAAACCAATGATGGTTTAGGTTAACCGGCGTCGGTAGAGGTGGAATGGTAGAAACTCAATAAAATTTGGTTTTGGAGAGATTTCTGTGATTGCACAGAGAATGGAAGAATGATGGTTAGGTTGTAAAGAAGCTGAGAATGCTCAGAGATGTCTGGGGTTGAATATGGGGAGCCAAAAGGTTATGGGTGGTTAGATGGGTGGCAGGAAGGTGAGGATGATAGGATGCAAAAGAGAATAGGATTTAAAAGAGAAAGCTAAAGAAATGATGATCTAAGTAAGTATGGAATGATGTAGATCAAAACACACTTACTTGTATTTGCAGACCTGGTGGTTGGATGAAGGTGATGGTTGATCTATGAAACTAGTGGTCAAGTGTCATGTGGAAAGTGCTTCCCAAAATGCTACCATGAATGCCAATGTCTTCAGATCAGTCTTGGTGCTAGCTAGGGTGTGTCTGGATGTGTGAGAGGGCTCTGGTTCATGCTTGCATGTAGATCTCTCTCTCTCTCTAAACTCAAATAATTCTTCCAACCTCTAGAACAAGGTTACCAAAGTGAATATATGGTAACCGATGATGGTTTAGGTTAACCGACATCGGTTTAGGTTAACTAGGTGTCGGTTAAGGTGGGAAATCCTAGGTTTTCTCAAAATAGCAGATCTTGGCTATCTTTTTGGCCAGTTCTACCCATTGGTTTGGGTCTAAAATGGTATTTTCCACTTAAGTAAGTGGGCATGTTGTTAGAGAAAGAATAGGCATCTAATGTTAGGGTTAGACTAAGTCTCAGTTAGTTATGGTAAGTAGAGATTGAGTCTTAGTTAAAAGAAACATGCTAAGAATAGGTCCATGATGAGGTGTCTAGGTGATGTGGCTAGGTGAGGTGGTCAAGTGAGGATATTTATTAAATTAATTAAAATAATTAATTCAATTAATTCATCGCGCAATGCAATATAATTCACCACCATCGATGGGGCTCATACTTTCTGAGACTAGCTATGCGTGTGCCTTTACAACGTTGTTACAAAATGACTTCCTTCCTCTCTGGGGAAGTGATTCCCTTGCATTCCATAGCAAATCACATTTGTGCACATGCTCTGTAGTGTCTTCCACACCCTTATAATTAGGTAAATGGAGTGACATTTCATAAAACACCTGTTGATGGTGTTGTGGACCTTGCCCACTAGATCCAGAACCTTGACCTCCTCCTAAATTTCCTCCACCACTAGCACCACTAGATCCACTAGCTCCTATCCCTCCGGATCCTCTAGATCCTCCTCTTATCATAGGTAAGGGGCCTAACATAGTTGTGCACTAAATTCCCACTGTTGTCCACTCAAAATTCCCCTGCTCTTAAGAAAGTGAAAATTTAAAATTTTGAGTTTAAGTGTTTTCTCTGTTGTACTGATAATGTGAAATGCCAAAGAAATTGAGAAATCTGCATTTTTGGGTCATTTTGTGTGTTTTTCGGGCCTGTCGGACATTTTTGTCCCACGTGTCCCAAGTTCAATTGGGCCCTCTGTTCCCGATCGGCCGGTTCACCCAAAGTCTGTTCTTTTCGGGCCCGTCGGAACTTTTTGTCCCAAATGTCCCAAGTTTGCCCGGACCAATTGTTCCATTTTCGTCCGATTCGGCCGAGCCGCATACTTCGCGCTTTCGCGTCCCACATGTCCCAAATGTCCCAAGTTCACTGGACCAATTGTTCCATTTTCGTCCGATTCGGCCGAGCCACGTACTTCACGTATTTTTGTCCCGCATGTTCTAAGAGCATTTGTGCATCTTTTCCCCGCTTCGCCCGAATCGGCCGAGCCACGTACTTTACGTACTTTTGTCCTGCGTGTTCCAAGAGCATTTGTGCGTCTTTTCCCCGCTTCGCCCGAATCGGCCGAGCCGCGTACTTCGCGCTTTCGCGTCCCACATGTCCCAAATGAACCAAGTGCTATTTGTGCTAATTTTTCCCGCTCTACCTGAATACCTTACTTTTCAAATTAGTAGGTATGTATTAAATGCGCATTCATTGCCTTTCTCTCTCCTAAACGGCTATATAACGAGCGAACCCCCTATGCGTTTTGCACACTGCTTTCCTACTATCTTTTGCTCGAACCTTTGCAATCTAAATTCCTGCGCGCGTATCCATTTTCCTCTATAATTCCTTCCCAAGTCTAGCTTGCAGCTTCGCCTCCGAATTACTACCAACATGAAGATCAAATTTCAGGGGCAAGAACAAATCTCACCACTAGAGTCTGCCGTTCCCGATATCGGGGACAGTGAAGTTCACCATCTTGACTTTAGTGATTTTTGGTCGAGGATGACAGACGCAAACCCTACGCCAATGGCACAGATGATTCATGATAGCGGTTTGGCTTTCGCTGGTGGTTTCCCAATCTCTGTGCAATGTGCAGATACAGTGCTTTCATGCGGAGCTCATTTCAACCCTGATTCGAGTGAATTGACCAATATACACGTGGCAGAGACATAGCCGAGGCATTGAAGAGATTCAGGTAGCGGATTTTGAAGTTAGTGGGTCCCTCCCAGTCATAAGCACCTGTCTTCTTCTCCTTATTCCTCTCTTCTCTTCCGATTCTTTTTCCTGGATTTATTGTAATAAGTTGAGGTATTGCGATTGGCAATCCTTAACTAATCTTTAGTTAAAATAAGTAGTTACCGAGAGTAACTGAATTGTAAACTATATAATGGCCTCTCCTCGCCATTTTGAAGAAGGAAGAACTTGGCTTATTTTCTGAAAGTGTAAATAAATCATAAAGAAATCAATACATAAGGGCTTTTCATTCTTCGTCTATCTGATCTCTTTTATCCCTAAGCTTTTCATTTAATCTTGTTAAGATCATTTGTCTATATTATATTAAGAAGCTTTGTATTCTTGCAGATGTTATTGATAGAACTTTGTGTCTTTCAAATTTCATCTTATTAGTATGATACAAATGATCTTGTTTCAATTCACTGTAACTTCACATACATAAAGAATTACTCTGTCATCTATAATTCTGAGTGTTGCCTTTCTGCTCATTCTCGTTTTCTCATTCCTCAGTCCTTTTGTAATTGATGATCCTTATAGAAAACACTTTCGTAAATATCCAAGTTCCACAAGAAAATCATGTTTTGTATATGTGTAAATAGGTTCATTTCTGAATAAGGGAACCTCTCCCATTAAAGAGGAGGGACTTCTCCCCCCGACATTATTGCTCTTCGTGAAGTCCTATTTGACGACCAACACCACCGTCACGCTAAACCGTGCGCCGACATCTGTGATACCCAAACTTTGTGAACCCACACCTTGCCCAAACAATGTGCTAGAAAAAATACCTCCAAACACCAGAAATGTTTGCGACGACCATAGATGGGTGTAATGTAAAATGATGTATACCTAAAGCTATTTGCTTACTAACACAAACCGAACTCAAGTACTTGTCTAAAATACTTCGGAAAACTAAGTGCTAGGGTTTGGTCGCGAGATGGGATAATATGCGTGTAAAAGGCTCTCCTTTCTTCACACGATGAGCTCTCACTAGAAGTCGAGGGGTTTCTCTCATGCGCTTGCCAAGATGGCGTAACATAGAATGCTCAAGTCCATCTCCCTCCGTGCTAACCTTGAACCCTTCTCACAACATCTATCTCTATAAATTTATCACACCGAAAACTTCACATTGTCTCGCCAACTCCCTCTCTCGAGCTTCATTACACTTGAGCCACCTCTCTCTCTCTCTACCTCTGCCGCAAGGTCCGCCATCTCTATCACACCAAATTTTGTGCCCCGTGCTTAGTAAGAGTTTAACTAGCCATAGGAAATGCTTCCAAACTCAAAGTAATAATTAGGATCTTGATGGCTAACAACAAAGCATGCAAGAAATATCCTTTGGGTTCTCACAAGAACTCGAACTCAAGTAACCTCCAGACAAGAATAAGTTGAGATTGCGTACTCCAACATGTAACTAGTCAACACACCTTTCCACCAGTGATCAACAACATGATTCCAGGTCAGATCACCATCCTGTAACCACTGATATTCCTCTTGGGTCTAAACATGAGGTCTATAGTACTAACTTGTCCTTGATGCATATGCTGAGAGCCATTCATACAACTCTATTGGGAAACAATAGAAGAATGTCTCATAGAGCTTGTGATATAGGTTATCCTCCACCCATTTATGTGCATCAAATTTAGACCCAATACCGAACCTCTGAGAAAACTCATCCTCTATGATTTTAAGCTAGGTCTTGACGTTGTCCAAGGTCAGACACTCTGTCATCACACATCATTCTCACAACAACTTCAAAAGAGGTCCCGACAATGGAACCAAAATGTAGTCTCGTTTACCTCTATCCTCTAATCTTTCTTTTAACCCCAAGCACATCGGCCTATCACCCAAGTGTTGGGCGCACACCCAAGGTGTGCACGGGCATTGAGCCCATCCTTTATGTGAGCCTTGTGAGAATGTTCCTCCATTAATGGAGAAAAGGTTTGCATAATAATAACACATGTATTTAATCTAGTACAAAGGTAGTAGATCTATTTATAAGCATAAAAGCTCCATGAGATAATCATAAACATCACAAAAACATGATGAAAACATATCTAAACCATGAATAACATGAAAATACACTAGGTTTTAGTCCATAGACACAAATATACAAAACATAGCTCCATATATTGATTAAATGCATTTACAATAGCCATATTACATCAAACGAGGTCATCTCAGACCATAAGCATCATGAAATAAGATTCCAACCCTACAAAACTACTATGAATAGAGATCCTAGCTATGCTTTCCCATTACCACCGTTGTTTAGACCTGAGTGCATACATCTATTCTTAGTAACAACATTTTTGCAGCACTTCTTTTCCTCTCTCACTCCTACTACTCTCACACTTCTATTTTGGACCAAGCACTCCTTTAAATAGAATCTAGATTCATCGCCATAGTTTCACCCATGATCAAATCACATGCCAAGTGGAAGTGTGGTCCTCCATGATCAATCAAGTGCTTATGCTAGCTTACAAAGGCCTCCACTAACTGTAATGATCTTCCGGGAATATTCCCTATGTGGAATATTCTTTTCTTGACCTCCAAGGCTCCAGGTTGGCACCTTATCCATTCATCACGCCTACTCGGGCCCTCACGTGTTTTTCCTGTGACGTAACCTTAGAAATGTGGCTAAGTCTCCAAACCTTCTTCTCGCTTCCGTGCACAAACCTCTTCTCCAGTATGCCCTACTTGGATTTTATCACCAACCAAACCACATCAAATAAAAATTACATCACAAAAATTCTACCTGGTTGACCTACTTGGATTTCATCACCAAGGGGATAAGTTGACTCAATGTTCTACGAGCTGAGAAAAATAATTGGTGGGTGGTATGTTGGCTAAACACCCAACTCCTTTATCGGCGTGGGACCGTGAAGTGAGGGGTTAGGCCCCAATACCAAGCCCCATACCGACACCGGTACAAATTTGGGCCTCACACACCTTTGGGTATATTGATGACTCTAGCCTTCAACATCACCCGAAACTAGCCTTAGATTTCCATTTCTAGGACCCCACCAACATTTTTTCACATTTCATCTTTATTTTAATTAATCAAGATAATTGAAATTATTTTGTGTGATTTCTCTATTTTCTTTTAATAAAAAATGTAGGTTCATTTTTCATTTTAGGTGATTGTTTGTTTTCATGGTTCTTACTGACAAGCTGTAGACACCAAAAATCTACACCCCTCATCTTTATTCAGTCAATTAATTAAATATATCGATATTTCATATACTACATCCCTCATCTTTGTCCCATTAATTAAATACATCAAACATCCCTCCCATCCTTATTCAATTAATTAATTAAAAACATTAAAACCACCCCATATCCTATTTAAAATACTCATCCTTATCCAATTAAATACATCAATGTCCCATCATTATCATACTTATCTCACGTAATCCTTCTTTACAATTGTTAAATCCTACTCAACCACCTAGGAGTCATTTACAAACCTAAACATAAACAAAATCTAGTCAAATTTAGCCTATTTTGTCACCCTCCAAAACAAACACAACACATCCCCTAACAACTTAACAAATTAACACCTCGAAACCCAAAACAAAAAGCCTTATTTTAGAAGTTGTTTCAACCATTTTCCAAACAAAAATCAAACAACCCAAAATCTCCAGAGATTCAAGTAATCACCAACAATTATTTAAGCTAGTTTTGCAGCTTCTCAAAGGGATTCTCAACTTCAATTCATGAGTTCTTGCTTTCCATTTGATTTCACAGCATCTTGTATATCATCACTGAGTACCAAAACATTTGAGTTATCACTTAGTGGCATTATCAATAATCATCAAGAATTTTCAGGCCATTTTTGGAGCTCTATGGATCAACACTCCATCACTCAACTTGTAAATTTCACCAGTTACTTGCATCATCCTTCATCAAGGTTAGAAGATTCTTTTAGCCTCACATCAACCATCCAAGTATTTCTTGTTTGTTTATTCATCAATTTTACATCATTTCTAACTATCTGTAACTCTGAAAACATCAGTTTAAATCATTAAACATTTGAATTTATTAGTCTGTCACAAAACACCAAAATCTCCAACGTTTGGCCCAATTGTTAACGATTCCTGTAATTTTTACCTTTCTACAATTTTTATTAGTTTTCATTCAATATCCCTTATCTGTCATATCATCCCTTTTTTCTAACATTTTTCTAAGCATGGATCAATGTTAGATGGCAATCGGTGGCCCTTCTCATGAAATTACCAACATCCATTCCTTGTCGATAATTCAACACCCTTTTTATTGGGAACAATACGATATCATGCATGATCTGAATTTTGTGTGCCATCCATCATGCTCCTTTAGATGAATTGGAGAAAATTTTCAAGTTCACTCAGGAAATCCATCAATCAATAGAATACTACAGTTAACGTACTTTGAATACATACTCATCCGATCCGAACTTGCTTGGGCTACATACGAGGTGAACAGACCCACCTTTTGAGCTTGAGTTCGAGCCATAATCCATCTCTAATCTATCTCTTATCTATCTTCTATCTACTTTGTATTAGTTTATCATTTGTCAATTATCTATCTTATATTAATTTATCATGTATCATTTATCTATTTCAATCCACTTAATTGTTTAAAAAAGTGAGTGACATTATTAGAGGAAGCCATTTGGATTCTGGAACCGGTCTTTCCGAGCAGCTCACTTATCCATCTTTCTAATCATATCTTGTGTAGTGTCTTTAATTGTAGGTTTCCTTGTAGGAAAGGAGATTATACACATCTTTTATGGAGAGTAACATCGAGCATCATCAATCAACATCTACAAGTATTGTTAAACCCTGCGTCTTTCGAGGTTAGTATATTTCTATTTTCTTGCTTAGTTAATTCAAGTTGAAGGAGAATGAATATTTCTAAATATTCTTGCACGCCAGGTGGGACACCCTAATTCTATTATTTCATTTCATCAAAATATCATTATTTTCATTTTCTGGTTTTCTGTTTAGTAATTTCTATTGATTTGGTCAATCACCAATGATCGGATGAATCGCTAGCAATTAAGTCAATCACCGACAATTTTTTTGAATACTTTTGATTACTTTACAATTTTCCTTCTAATCATTATTTTCTGTTGTGTTTTCTATTTCTGCTATCCTGGTTTTGTAGGTTGTTGTCTCTGGAGGTTTTGCTTCTTGAATTCCTTATCACCAAAGATAATTTTTTTGGAAAAAATACATTTTTAAAAAAGGAAGCTTTATTAGAGGTGATTCCTAATCCTTCTTTTTGTTTTTTTGTACTACATTTTTCTTGTTTTCTCTCATCAAAATCAATCTGTCATTTTGGGCTTAAAAAAAAATTGCATTCTTCTTGATCACATAGTTTTAATTAGGAAATTTAATTGATTGCATTCACTTTATCTTTCCCCAAAATAACCAAATCACTCAAAACATCAAACACGCATTTAAAAAAATTCTTCCTAGGTGATAACTATTGGGATTTCATCACCCAATAGGAAACCGACTCGGTGTTCTGGCTAAGTATAAATAATTTTATGTCGGATATTTTCCAAGCATCCAACACCCTTATCGTTGCGGTACCATGAAGTGATGGGGTAGGCCCCAATACCAAGCCTCGTACTGGAAACAACACAGATTTGGGACTCATGTACATTTGGTTATATCGAGGACGTCACCATAAACATACCTGAAACCAACAATAGACTGGCATTTCCTAGGACCCATCAACCATTTTTCACATTTCACTTTTCTTAATTAAATCAAGATAATCTATTTTTTTTTATTTCGCTTGCTTGTTTGTTGTTTGTAATCAACCCACTTAGTTATTTTCATTTGTAGGTGATTGTGTGTTTTTTACTATGGTACTTACTAGACAACAAGCCTATAATCAAACTTCAGAAAACATGTCTACACCATTATCTACAACATTCTCTACACCATTACAACATCAAATCCCATTTTCTCAACCAATCACATCTACTCCTCTATCTAAACATCAACAATCCTGGGATGAATTAGAGGAACAACATAATGAAGAAATTTGACAATGTCTCTTAGATTTCACACACCATCATCGTCATCAAACATCCCACAAAAAGCAAGCGACCAACCATATTCTCCTAGATCTCAATCAGAATCATCTAAACCTCCTTTCTTTGATAGAGGAGACCCTGTTTTTGAAGAGATGTTAGATTCAAACCCTATTTCCCTCAATGCTTATCTTGCAGCTAAGGGTGTCCAACTCTAACCATTTGTATCTAAACCACACCTACCTAATCCTTCATTCGGTTTTGCACATCTTATTGATACAAATCAACAACCCGTTATCTAAAAAATAAATTTATATCCACCCATAATTCAACCCGAAACATCTAGTGTTATGTCTTCCATTCCTGTTTTTAGTCTCCATATGATCTCTTCTCAAGACACATCTACCCAACAACCCACATCTTCACCCGAGCCTTCTACTGGTTCCACACCTCCCTAAACAAAACCAAGTGTTTCCTTGTCTACCCCTCCAACATCTTGATCGTCCATACACCTCTAGTAAGTTTTGTTATTATTCATATTGTTTTATCTCAGCCACCATATTCTCAACTGGTAAGCAATCTTGTCCAAAACATCACTATGTCCATTCCTGCATCCATTCCCTTAATTAATACTAGTGTTATCACCAAGCACTCATCCTGTTTCAGTCCAATCTTTTGTACCTCTTGTCTCACAATATATACCACAACCATCACAGCCTTTGGTCTCCATACCAAAATCTATTCCTATTCAGACCATCCCACAATAAACACTATATTTTGTTACCTCTACAATACCCTTCCAACAATGTTGGGACCCCGATTCTTGTTTAAGTACACGAAGGTGCATGGGCCGTGTAAGGCCTAGTTAAAAATGCAGAAAATGCACAAGAAAGGGGTTCAGGGAGGTTTTAAAAAACAAGGCACGCGTGCATGCAAGACAAATCAAGATTTTGGGACTTAGCCATATTTGGCATATCAGGTAGAACACGTGAAAAGCATGACCTGACTACGCATGCAGAGTGGATAAAGTGCCCGACCTAGTGATAGGTTGGCCTAGGAAGGAATATGCCCTACAATGGAAGTTTCTAGAAGACCATCATGGCAAGGAGTGGAGAGATCAAGCCTGGAGGATCATGCTCCCATGGAGGACCACATTTGGACACTTGGCGACGGATCTGAAGCCTTAGAAAGAAGAGTTAGCTAGTTCAAGAGGCCTATGAATACAAGCACCACACGAAAATAAGGGAGAGAGATCAATGAAGAGCGGAGCTCGCAGGAAATCCGCGAGGAGTTGTATTTGGTTGGGTAGATAATATATAGGAGAAGGATGCATCAAAGGGGCTTGGGACTGTAATTTTTGAGAGCTAAGGAATGTAAATCCAGTTATGATGTATGACTTGATCTGCCATACTGTGATGTCCTATAATGGATCTAATGGATGTAATGAGGTTACCAAACCATTTTGAATATGATCATTAATGATTCTGGTCCATGCATATATCTTCATGGTTCTGTTTTATGTCTGTATATGAAATGAGTGTGAATCCTTAAGCATTTTCTTTTTCTATTTTAATTCAGTCCTATAATCTGTTAAGTATCTTTCTGTCTGAAATGACTGCATTGGTCTAGAAGCCATTCTGAGCTCTGTGATGATTGCATGTCTCGTTTCCACTCAATCTCTTTAAGGTCCTATCATAGATGATGTTTCCCACTAAACTCATATAAAGAAGATACTCGGTGCCCACATGTGCCTCGGGTGAGCACCCAATGCCCGCCCGGGTGATAGGCCAACGCGCATGGGATACCCTTGTTCTTTGGTGGGTGTAAAAATGACTACAAATAACTACCTCCTTATTCACAACCTTTTATCGCCACATCTATCCCACATACTTATCAATATATTCAACCTTCACAACCATTAGTTTTACAACCTACTTATAACATCCCTACAAACATCCCACCTTAGCAAAACATCTTGTATCAAAAAAATATTCCTCAACAAAACATTTCGTATAAAAAAATTCCTCAACAAAACATTTTGTATCAACAAAATATTCCTCAGAAAATCATTCCTCAACAAAACATTCCATATCAACAAAATATTCCTAAAAAAAAATTCCTCGAGAAAAACATCTCTACCAATATCTCATACCAACATAACATCCTTTAGAAATATTAAACATATCCACAACCTAGCCAGTTCTCATTTCAACTTGGTTCATCCTCGCAACAACCAACACAACCCAATCCTCTTCAAGCCCTCATGAACCACATATCCAATCTTGAAGTTACCTCATTAGGACCCAAGAATGTGCTCTCTTACGACCAAATTTTCAATGAGCCCATTCATCCCTCAATGCCATATAAAGCATATCCACCCCATTGGGAACTTCCAAAGTTTATCAAATTTTATAGCAAGGAAGATCCTCAACAACACATATATGCTTTTTGTCATGCCTATTATCTAATATCCCATGACCAAGATCTCATGTTGAGGAATTTCCCCATGTCCCTCGTTGGTCCTTCCCTAGATTAGTATAATAACATCCCTCAATACTCCATTTTCTCATTCACACAACTCGCACAAATTTTCCTAGAATGCTTCTCTAGAAACATATCCCGTAAAATTACTATCACCAACCTTTACACTATCAAACAATTTAAGGTTGAGTCCATTGCCGACTTTGTTTCCCACTAGAGGGGTATAATTAATAAACTATCCTTCCTCATTACCACAAACCGAATTGATTGAAATTTTATGTCGCTCATGTGCAAAAAAATTCATCAACATTACAAATCCAATCTTTCCAAACATTTGATGAAGCTTTCACTATGGCCCATAAGTTGGAACTACGATCCCTAGAAGATGGTCGAGTTAAACTTCATCCTAAGAAACCATGAACTAAATTCCCATCTAAGTCATCTTCCAGTCCCAAAAAATCCAAATCATTCGCTAACATCGTAGTAGTTAAATCTACTCCTAAGGAAAATCCCACTATCGAGCATTCTCATCAATAACGTAGTTACACACCCATAAGAGAGACTTATAGTGTAGTCTTTGACAAGTTTCTCACTGCAAACATGATATCTCTCCCACCCATCCGACCTATTGATACATCCGTATCCAAACCCTCTTGGTATCGAGATAATGATTATTGTAAATATCATAGGGTTAAGGGACACGACATCAAAATGTGTCAAACATTCTACAATGTCCTTCAAGATTTGATTGACTAAGGGTGAACTCAACTTAGACAATCCAAACACACCCCCAAATTAAAATCTTGATATATTCAAACAACCCTTTCCAAATCACCCCCATCCATTGATCAACCACAAACAAAACCATTCACACTCACCATATTATCAACACCATCACTAAAACATTACCCATTCCCGAGTCCACATCAACACTTGTTAAATCTAAATCCACATCTACATAACCAACATCAACATCTACCGAACCTACATCAACATCTACCAAGTCCTCAATCCGTTAGGAACACTATGAAAACAATTCTCCCATCCTTGTCACATGTCATTAATAAATCATCATCCACACCTTCTACACCTCCTAAAGATACTTCCAAATATTCATCCAATAAACTATTCAAAACTCCTAAGCTCGTTACTAAAAATAAACTCTCCATGTTTAGGACTTTAAGCATCTATTCTTGTATTTATACCCACTTCCACACCAACCACATCTTCTACACCAACCAATCCAAAACCTAAAAAATCTACAACTAATTTAGATCTCATCAACCACATCATTCAAACTCCTCTTCCTTCATCAATATATACCTCTACATCCACACCTAGCTTATCCAAAACCACAAAAGGACCTCATAAACAAGGTGTTGTTTAAGTTTTTAAAATCCCTTACTATACCTTCCTGAACAATATCATTTTCATGGCCCTTGGCCTTTTCTCCCACCTCCTTCTAGAAATGTCATTACCACACCTAGTAATCACCCTATCATTTCAAGTCCAAATCCTACCTACCAAGCCTCCACATTGGGCCCTCATCCTTCATCTGTTACACCATCTAAGAATCCTCAGTGAAAAACAACCCAAAACCCACAATCAAAGTCTTACTTCCTCTAGAGGATAAGATACACAAAACTTCATTACCATCCACATCTGCACCTAGGGGTGTTATGTAACTATCTTAGATGACCTCCTCTAAGCAATCACTTATAACATTACCACCTCCCAAACTATCTAACCCTCGAGGATGGAAACCTATTGGTATGACTTCAATGTCTCTTGTGATTATCATAGAACATGAGGTCATTCCATAGAGGATTGTAAGGCCTTTCATCTAATCACTCAGAAACTTGGTAATCCCTTTCCTTCCTTCCGAACCACATACAACATCATCATCTTCATCTAAATCTAAAGAACCCATGTCTAAAATATCTCCCCATCAAAGTTGAATTCATGTACATAACCACTTGCTCATAGAACTACAACACAGATCCATCCGAGCCTAAGAAATCCAAAACTTTTGTAGCCATACCTCCACCTCCAGAGTTAGTCACTTTGTTAGATAAGCCTAAATTATTATATCTCCATAAATCCCAAAGCATCTAATCAAACAATGTCACCCAAAGCCAAGGTTTTAATACTCTCTACACCACCCTCATCATCTACCTCGTATAAAAAGGTTGTTATTAAACAGTTACACCAAGCTCCTATCAAAATGTCATTATACGAGTTGGTGTAAACATCACCTTCCCATAAACAAGCCATGATCAAAGCCCTTCAGTCAATATTTGTGCCTTTAGATGACCCTTCATCTTTCACAAACTTTGTAGGGCCCTTAAAGCATCCACATCCATATCATTTGATCCATCTAAGATCCCTTTACTTAGGAAAAAGAGCATGACTTACCACTCTTTATCACCACCAAAATCAATGATGTCCTCATCAAAAGGGTCATGATTGATGGGGGCACAACCATCAACATTATATCATCCATTTCCTTTAATCAACTTAAACTATCTCCTTCCATCATTGGTCAAACTCCAGTTTTACTACGATCCTTCAATGACACTATCACACCCACATTAGGTACCGTTATCCTACCACTTAAAGTTGGCATTAAGACCTTACATGAACTCTTCTACATTATAGAAGGAGAGTTCTAATACAACATGTTGTTAGGATGCCCCTAGATATGCATTATGTGGTGTGTCCTTCTACACTCCATCGGTGTCTTAAATACAAATACGAAGGTCAAACGTTCACAGTCCCCACATATCCAAATCCCTTCACGATGAATGTTATATGACATATCACCCAAATGACATCCTCATGCCTAAATCCACATTAGAATCATCTCGATGAAACATCTACCAACACGTCCATTCCTTCATCTAAACTACCAAATGATTCCTCCCTTAGTGACATTGTACAATGCCTTACGTTGGGGAGTACCGCCTCCTCATGCTCAACTCCATCCCCTCACCTAAGACTTATGGTCTCCTAACAAGAAACCCATGTATGAGCCTAATGTAGGGGATGTTATCTCTTATGGTCCCACTTATCTCAAAACAAACCTTTTCTATGGGGGACTTGATCATTCTCCATCTCATTCTATCAATCAACACCATGTCATGCATTTCACATTGGACTTCAAATCCCTAGATAATCCAAGTTTCACTTATATGTACCTTCACCATTGTGTATGGAAAGGTTTTGGCCTTGGCCATTATGAACAGGGAATACATGACTTGATTTTCCAATGCTCCCTTAAAACTTATGAGAAATATGGCCTAGGTTATGAGAAACCCGGCTCAACCCATCCATCCAAACCCACTACATCTGTGCATATCATTGAAATTGAACATCATCACCTACGAACCCTAAAGATCCTATGGACATAGATGACACCGTATCCATCCCACCTAACTTTTTTTTAGTCAATACTATATCCTTAGGACCACTTACTTATCAATCTAGTCACTCTGTCAAATCATTACCTCTTATTTGGCTAGAAATGGTTGAAGAAGATTTACCCACTATATATATCCTTCAATTTCATGATGATCTAAGACATCCTTTCCCATATGGGAGTTGAGGATCACTTCCTTTAGAAATCCCTACCATCTGATACACCAAATCTCCTTAATGAATCCACTATTGATGTTAACTTAGGAACCCCTCAAGATCCTCGCATAGTTAAGGTCGATCAATCACTTAATTCACAAGAACTAGATGACTTCACCTCATTTTTAACAAAATATTATCAAGCCTTCTCCTAGTCATATAATGATATGCCCGGAATTGATCCTAACATTTTCATACACAACATCATCACATATCCCGATGCTAAACCCATTAAATAAAAACTCCATAAGATGCATCCTCGTATATCTCTCCTTGTTAAAGAAGAGTTACAATGTCTTTTATCCGCTAACTTCATCATACCCATTGACTATCCACAATGGGTCTCTAATATCATTCCTATAACCAAAACCTTAGGAAAGTTACG
Organism: Taxus wallichiana var. yunnanensis; assembly: GCA_018340775.1. Lineage (NCBI taxonomy): Eukaryota > Viridiplantae > Streptophyta > Pinopsida > Cupressales > Taxaceae > Taxus > Taxus wallichiana. Next base: position 314,620,593 of record CM031236.1, read on the forward strand.
CATTTGCATAGAATTAGGGATCTCAATCTTCTTTGTCCTAAAGATTATTTCCCACTTCCAAGTATAGATCACCTCATTGACCTAATAATCGGTCATGAAATTCTCTTCCTTATGGATGATTTTTTTTGGTTATAATCAAATTCTTATCGCTACCGATGATCAACATAAAACTTCCTTTATCACTCCTTGGGGAACCTTCTACTACCACGTTATGCCATTTGGTCTTAAAAATGTAGGAGCTACTTACCAACATGCCATGACCTACATTTTTCATGACCTCATCCACAAAACTGTTGAAGACTATGTTGATGATCTCTTAGGAAATTCAAAATCACACAAAGATCACCTATTAACATCCTTGAATCCATTTTACTCATCTCATCTAGTATTGCCTTCATCTCAATCCTGTAAATGTGTTTTTGGTGTTCTCACCATAAAAATTTAAGATTCATCATATCTATTCGAGGTATTGAAGTTGACCCAACAAAGGTTAAAGCATCATTGAAATGCCTCCTCCATCCAATCTTAAACAACTGTGTAGCCTTCAAGGTAAACTGCAATCCATCGACATTTTATATCGCAACTTTCTAATCATTTTCAACCATTTCATCATCTTCTCCGCAAGGATGTAGATTTTTTGGGATTCGATTGTTATAAATCCTTCAATGAAATTAAACAATATCTCCTATCACCACCTATTCTTACACCTCCTTGTGAGGGGGAGCCATTTTATCTATACATATCTGCTTCAGAACATGCTTTAGGAGCCATGCTCGCTCACTATGATAGCCAAGGTCGTGAACATGCCATATATTATATCATTCGCACACTCCATGATTATGAAACTCATTACACTTCGAGGTTGAAAAACTATGTTGTGCCTTATACTTCACCACTTCTAAATTATGTCACTATATCTCTTAATCACAAGACCTATGTTGTCACTAGCTTTAATCCACTTAAAACCATTAAAACTATGCACTTTAATGGAATTTAACTGAATTTTGAGTTCATATCACAAAAATCTATTAAGGGCCAAGCTATTACAACCAACTCGTTGACGCACCCCTTCCCAACAACCAACTTCCTCAAGAATACTTTCCAGATGAATCAATTAACAATATCGATGAATATGAATTCATCCCTATCAAAATGACCCTCTTCTTTGATGGATCTAAGTTCCAACAAGGGGAGGGGTCGGTGTTGTTCTCATACCTCCCTGGGATATTCCTATTCCTTTATCATTTAAACTTAACTTTGAATGCACTAATAACATGATAGAATATGAAGCTTTAATCATGGGTCTTACAATTGCCATTCTCCTAGGTGTTCACAGCTTATAAATCTATGGAGACTTCACAACTCGTCATTAATCAAAGTCAAAGGATAATACCAATGTAAAAATAAATCGTAAAAATATAAAGCCAACATTGATTTTCTCCTCGGTGCTTTTGATCATTATACCATCCAAACCATTCCACGATCTTCTAATAAATTTATAGACACAATGGCCTCTTTAGGAGCCCTCATCCCATTAGAAATTAAAGAATCAAAAGACAACACTAAAGTATTCGTGGTCATTCAACGATTGGATTACCCCTCACATAAAAATCAACTCCCTTCTCTCAATATTATTGACAATGATCTAATTAATTTGTGGTATACGCAAATCTATGATTACCTTTCCAAATCTAAAATCCCATCCCGACTTATCATGTAGCACTAAAATATCATTTCTTCAACACCCACCCACTTTTTCATCATAGGTGATATCCTCTACAAATGTAGTTTTGATGGTATCTTGTTAAGGTGCCTTAAATCTCATGAATTAATCAAACAATCAAAAGAAGTCCATGATGGTATTTGTGGTGGTCACTTTATTGGAAATTCCATCACTAAACATGTCATATGGCTAGGGTACTACTGGCCTACTATCACTAAATACTATTTTGCATATGTTAAGAAATGTGTCAAATGCCAACTACATTTAGACCTCATCCATGTCCCTAGTCAAGAATTACAACCCGCTTAGGACTTATGGCCTTTTTCTCAATGGGGATTAGACCTCATTGGTGATATCAATCCTAAATCATCTCAACAACATCACTCCATTATCACAGCTACTAAGTACTTCACTAAATGGGTTGAAGTTATCCCTTTAACCTCGACTAAATCAGGACCTATCACCAACTTCATATATCAATACATCATATGTCATTTGGCGTTCCCCATAAACTTGTCATAGAGATAATGGAAAATATTTTAAAATAAAGAACTTAAAAATATTTGTGACACCTTCAACATCAAACTTAACTTTTCATCACCATATTATCCCCAAGAAAATGGATAGGTTGAAGCCTCTAACAAAACACTTGTCAAAATCCTTATGAAAATAGTAGATGATGCAAGAAGGAATTGGCATCTCCAAATCTCATTTTCTCTCTAGGCTTATCGAAACTAGCATCCATACTCCTATAGGAGTTATAACCTATTCACTCATCTATGGCTTTGAGGTTGTCCTACCTCTTGAAGTCCAAATTCCATCACTTCATGTATCCCTTAAAGACTTCATCCCTAATGAAGAATATCGCCAAGACCGCTTAGCATAACTTGAATTATTAGATGAAAAATGTCTAATGGCCCTCGAACATCATCAAGTTTATCAAGAATGCATCAAAAGAGCTTATAACAAACATATTAAAGAACATGACTTTAAAATTGGTGATCTTGTACTTAAATAAAATCAAAATTTCACTACATTAGAATGGAGTAAATGTGGAAAGTTTTCCCCTAATTGGATCGGTCCATACGTCATCACTCACAAGTATGGGTCGGAGCGTATCATCTCACTTCCCTTGATGGTGAACCTGAAAAGGAACCTCTGAATGCCTTGCACTTACAACCTTTCTACTATTAAATGATTGATCGTCATGATAGTAGTTACATTTAAGATCTTATCACTCTATCAAACCATCCATCTTATCACAATAATGATTTGAAAGCATGTGGTTATCCATCATTATCCTAAATATACCTTAAAGATGAGCACCATGGCTTTATCATCACATATTTCACTATGGACAAGTTCCTCCTTTACATAGGAACCCCTTAATCATTACATTCACCTACCTTGTACCAATGAAAACATGACATGGGGCATGTGTGTGTAGGTCATATATGCATCTTCTCCCCTCCTTGAAATGGTCTATTAGGGTCTTGCCCTTAGCTCAAAAATGTATGTAAAATTCATTGGATGTTTCTTATAAAAAAAAATATAATAGACTGATCCCTCGAAGGAAAACTATTCAAAATATAAAATCATTATAAAAAGTAGCTTGAAGGAAAAAGTAGTTAAAATCATAGACCGATCCCTTGAAGGATAGATACCATTTAAAAATGTAGATCAAAAATATGTAGACCATACCCTCGAAGGATGACTAGCCATGTGAAAGTATTCTCGTATTGATCAACCTTCAAAAAGTCAAAAGCATCCTAGGAAAGCTTTCTGCATTGATCAGCTTTCCCATTATAAAAACTTCTACATTGATCAGTTTACATCCAAATTCAATATGTAAAGTTGGGGCATTTCCTATGAACCCATTGAAAAGGAGAACCCTTTTTCCCACATTGATCTACACATACAAAACCCCTTTCATGTCCTAGGAAGGTACATTTATCTCATCCAACTTTTTACTAAGATCTTGTGTAACTACCTATTGATAATCTCATTTAAATTTCATTATTAAAGCTACAAGTGCAAGTGCTTTCAAATTTTCAAAACCCATCATGTATGTCTCAAATCCATAATGAGGTAATCATTTCATTTTTACCCTATCTTATTAGTCACATTTTGATAAGAATCCATTTCAAGATCACATTTTAAGTCATGTCATACATAATCATTTAGACATTCAACAACATTCTACAAACACACCATATTTTCTATCATCACATTTATCTACTTACACATATCAAAATCCATCATACTCTAACTCATTTAAATTAAAACATATACCACAACATCATCATAAATCAACACATTAAAATTAAAAGAGATATAGGCCATAAACCACATCACCATCATATATATAAATAAAGTCCAAAATACATCATGATCCAACTCATATAACAAAGTCATACATCATCACCGATGTCATATCACAACATAAATATATCAAAATAATAATGTCATAACAAATATCCAAGGCTTCTAAGAGTCATACATCAAATCTATCATCAATACATATCATCATCAATAAAATAGAAGTCTCCAAGGAACTCACTAGCATGGACAGTGTTGTTGTCTCCTCCGGGCACCTATACCACCAAAAACTCAAGCATCGCCACTAACTCCTCCCTCACCACCGCCTTCTCTCTCTCGATCTCATGGTGGGTGACCCACACTCCCTGCACTTGCACTAGGGCCTACCACCTTCGCGGCCAAATGATCAACATATAATACAACATCTAGATAATCACAGATCACCATATCAACATAATAATTCAACTCTACTCGTAGTAGTGTCTCGATAATGGGCCAAATAGAAATCATCAGATGATGCGGTGTCACCCTTGACCACTATCTATGTGCCATCATTGCTAACTCTACACTAGAAATAGAAGACCCTGTAATCCCCAAGGCCTTCTTTAGTGCATCCCCTCTTGTTGATATCTATCCCTATTTGTATAGCTTGAGTCAACTAAATACTAAGCCCATCCCGCTAAGTCACCACACCATCCCTCTCAACAATCAAAGCATCTATGACCCCCATGAGGTCATATCTCTCTCTCTCGAGCCGTATCCATCTCTCCCTCCACCATGGCATTCTTGGCTGTCACCTCTGCGATAACAACCGCTAGATCATCATCACCCTCCTCCTCCTCCTCCTCATCATCATCATCATACAACCTGGATCACATCATGTGCTGTGCTCCTCCCTCTACTTGAGCACAAAACCATCTCACCCATTATACTACTCGAGTCCTATCAAAAGATCTCAATGATCGGGTCCACCATGCTCTATACTCTGGAGTAACTCCCACATCATCAATCGACACAATTTCACCATCATCATTAGGGCCCATAACCCCTTCTCCTCAACAATAATCATAGGCCTCACCAAAACTACCCTCGGGGTCTTTGTATCTCCATCCTCCCATCTATACTGCACGGGCTCCTCGGGCACATCCTGAATCAACCCAAACTTCCTCCTCACCCGATCAAAATGTAATAACTCATACTCCCTACTCTACGAGCCTAGACCATGTATCCTATTGTGTGCCCACCAAATCATACTCACAACTAGGCCAATCATGAAAATATAAGTAGGGCCTCCAAACAACATCACCTACTTATAGCCCTGATAATAAATCTCGGTAAAAGGTAGCCCTCTTCTTCTTTTTCTCCCATCCCTTATCCTACCGCCACCTCATAAAAATTTCATGGATCTCACTAATACCCCATGGAAACCCTAATGGATGTGTAATAACATATATATATGTACAACCAACAATGTAATAAAAATCCAACATCGATCCCATACCATTTGTGGGCCTTCCAGGCCCACAACTCTCTTGAATGTTTATGCAAGAAAAGTGGGCCCCCACTCAAACATTGTGTGGCTCTCCATCATCTCTGCCACTACACCTATCATCATCTAGGGAACCATCCACCTCCCAAATCCAGTAAAGAAAAACATGAGATGGTCATCATCATCATGGTCATCCTAGTACAACCATCCCTCCTAGGCTCATACAATGACTGATATGTAAACCCCCTGACTCATATCTCACATGATTTGCCTCATCACCATACAACCTCTGCATCACATCAATCTCTCGCCTCACTGATGGTGTATATCCCCTCTCCACGGATAGGAAATCTCATAATATGATGAACATCCTCTAAAGTGAGGGTCATCTCTCTAGTAGGAACCAAAAAGTGTAGGTGGAAGGATTCCACCACTCTAATAATGCTAGTATCAAACCCGCATCTATGAATCCATCTATAATCCCTCATACCACCGAAACCCACAACCTCAATATGTTCCCAATCATCATCTAACATATCTTCCCTCACCTCATCTAAAATAAGTGGTATACGATCTCGATCGTCAGCTTTGCATCCACCTGCAAACACAAACACATTAAAAATAACATTAATATTATTATCATAAAATATCTAAAACATTATCAACACATCAACATCAACATCATCACCAAATTGGCATCAAAAACTCCACAAAACATTGAAAACATTTCCTAAAAATCATACTTTTTTCCATCAAAAATTCAAACTACCACATAACAGTTGAATCACTAGCGATTCACAAGCAATTGTTGGCAATTCACAACCGATCACTACCAATTCACAATCAATATCGATTCACAATCAATTGCTAGTGATTGCATGAATTGTTAGAGATTCTGCGTTTCCAAATTAAGGCATCCGTACACCCCCAAAATGATAAAAAATTCTAAAACTAGCCAAAAATCAACAAAAAAACACACAAAACAAGTCAAAATGACTTACCTCTGCCATAGTAGGTTTGCGGTGCCTACTCGATGAAGCCATTGCACTCAAATCTCAAATTTTCACCCAAATTCACTCTCCAAATGCGTAACTTGATTGGTTAAAATAAGCTTATCACATTGATCTTGGCTATTTATAGCCCCAAATTTACCTCAACGCAATCTCTGACGATTTCTCTGAAATCATCGATGATTTCTTCAAATCATTAGTGATTCATCCCATTTTTGGCATCCATGCCCATTTTTATCAAATCATCACTTTTTTCCACAAATGTGTCTCTTTTAAAGGACCCTAGTCCTTGAAACATTAAATATCGAAAAATGAAATCAACATTGGGATTCATCATATGACTATGGGACGTGTGCCCTTTGGCCCCCATCACTTGACTTCCCGTCTATTTAGCCTACCTTCACGGATCATACGTCTATAGGTATCAAGCCCTTTGGTTCCCCTATCATTTGATTCCTCGGTAGCACATCTTGTTTTGGTACCCCTTGGACTGGGGAAATTTTTAAACGAAACACATGACAAACCTATCTAATCACAATTGTCAAATTGGTGTTCCTTGCACTGCGTTGTAGTCACCCCATTTTGAGGGGGATCACCCATATAAACAACTCATCATCATTTTTGTCTAATGCTTTTCCATTAAACCGCTAGACAAAAAGGGGCAAATGTAGACACCAAAAATATACACCCCTCATCTTTATTCAATCAATTAATTAAATATATTGATATTTCATATCTACACCCCTCATCTTTGTCCCATTAATTAACTACATCAAATATCCCTCCCATCCTTATTCAATTAATTAATTAAAAAATTTAAACCCACCCCATATCTAAGTTAGATACTCATCCTTATCAATTAAATACATGAATGTCCCATGTTATCACACGTATCTCGCGTAATCCTTTACAATTTCGTTAAATCCTACTCAACCACCTAGGAATCATCTAAAACCTAAACTTAAACAAAATAAAATCAAATTTATCCTATTTTGTCACCCTCCAAAATAAACATAACACATCCCCTAATAACTAAACAAATTAACACCTCGAAACCCAAAACAAAAAGCCTTGTTTTAGAAGTTGTTTCAACCATTTTCCAATCAAATCTAAAACAACCTAAAATCATCGGTGATTATTAGGTAATCACCAGGATTATTTAAGCCATTTTTATAGCTTCTCAGAGGGATCCTCAACTTCAATTCATGAGTTCTTGCTTTCCATTTGATTTTCACAACATCTTGTATATCATCATTGAGTACTAGAACATTTGAGTTATCACTTAGTAGCATTATCAACAATCATCAAGCATTTTTAGCCATTTTTGGAGCTCATGTGGATCAACACTCCATCACTCAACCTACAGATTATACCAGCTACCTACATCATCCTTCATCAAGGTCAGAAGATTCTTTTAGCCTCACATCAACCATCCAGGTATTTCTTGTTTGTTTATTCATCAATTTTACATCATTTCTAGCTATTTGTAACTCTGAAAACATTAGTTTAAATCATTAAACATTTGAATTTATTAGTCTATCACAAAACACCATAATCACTAGTGATTAGCCCAATCGCCAACGATTCCTGTCATTTTTATCTTTCTACAATTTTTATCAATTTTCATTCAATATCCCTTATCTGTCATATCATGCCTTTTGTTACTAACATTTTGCTAAGCATGGATCAATGTTAGATGGAAATTGGTGGCCCTTCTCATGAAATTACTAGCATCCATTCCTTATTGATAGTTCGACACCCTTTTTATTGGGAACAATATGATATCTTGCATGATTTGACTTTTTGTGCCATCCATCATGATCCTTTAGACGAATTGGAGAACATTTTGAGTTCACTCAGGAAATCTATCAAGCAAGTAGAAGACTACTAGTTCGTGTACTTTGAATACATACTCATCCAATTTGAACTTGTTTGGGTTGCATATGAGGCTGAACAAGACCTGCCTTTCGACCTTGAGTTTGAGCCATAATCCATCTCTAATTTGTCTCTTATCTCTATCTTATCTATCTTCTATCTTTTTTTGTATTAGTTTATCATTTTTCAATTATCTATCTTATATCATTTATCATGTATCATTTATCTATTTCAATCTACTTAATTGTTTAAACAAAGTGAACTGACATCCTTCGAGGAATCCCTTTGAATTCTTGGAATCAAACTTTGACAAGCAACTTGCTTATCCATCTTTCTAATCATATCTTGTGTAGTGTTTTTGATAGCAAGTTTCTTTGCAGGAAATGATTTTATACACATATTTTACGGAGTGCAACATCGAGCATCATCAATCAACATCTATGGGTATCATTAAACCTTGTGTCTTATGAGGTTGGTATATTTCTATTTTCTTGCTTAGTTAATTAAAGTTGAAGGAGTAGGAATATTTCTGAACAAAAAAAATCCCATCTACAAAATCCCAACAATATAACTAAAAATTCCAATAGTCTATAGAAAATATCCAAACCCGAATCGACAAAGACTACATGTTTAATTTACCAACACCAAGAATCTCTATCACCTTGATCACACGATCAAGAACCTCCACATTATCCTAGAAACCGAGTCTACCACGTCCGAAATCCTTGATCCTGCTATACCTCACTTCTTTGATATTTGTGATCTAGTTTTGCATAAATTTTGAATTGAACCCTATGGCCTTAAGTGCTTATCTCTCTCGCTCGAGGATTCCAAATGCAACAACCCACACCTAAACAAAGTCCCCATCTCTAATACCACATATGAAATTTTTAGGCTTTTCGATTCTAATCACGAGCCTACCATCTAACAAGTCCACCCCTATCCTACTACAAACACATTAGAAATATCAACACTCACATCAATGACATCTCTCACTTTTTACATTAACATTGTTTCTTTAGAACAACCAACCAATCAATAACCAACATCTTCTCCAGATATTTCATTTGGTTCCAACTCATCTCAACACAACGTAAACACATATTCTCCCACATCTAGCCTTGCTTTGCTTATTCTATAATTTAGACACCTATTGTAACTTAGTAGGCATCCCGGTGAATTTTTCTCAACCTACCCCTTCACAACAATCCACATCACCCGTTCAAAACATTGTCATGTCTATTCCCACATCCACACCTCCTATCAATACTAGCTCCATCTCTACCACCTATCCTTCTTCCCAAAAGTCGTTAACCACTCCTATTTTGCAAATCCCTTCTCAAAATATACCTCAAAAATCCTAACCACTTATCTCTTCTCAATATACATTCCATTCCTTATAGCTCCTTATTCACACTTCTACTCCCTTTCAACATATATCTCAATATTCTCAACCTCTCATCCATACATCGACTCCTTTCTAAAACATACCTCAACCATCGCAACCCATTATGAACACATCCATTCCCATCCAATATCACTACGTCCAACCCTCACAACCCTTGGTTTCACAACCCACTTATAACATTCTTATGAATACTCCTCTCCAACATAACATCCCTCTACCATATCAATCATATCAACAACCAAATCAATTATCGTACAATCAACTTGGTCCTTCATCATCCATATTTCCAAAAAACCACAAATGCCCTTTACATGAACTAATGAACATAATATCTAGCCTTGAAGCAACCTCTATGGATCCTACAAACACATTATCCTATGATCAAATTTGTAACAAACTCATCCATACATCTGTGCCATATAAAGCCTATCCTCCTCATTGGGAACTTCCTAAGTTCCTTAAATTATATAGCAAAGAAGACCCTCAACAACATATCCAGGACTTCCAACATGCATGTTACCTTATAGCACTCAACCAAGACCTTATGATAAGGACATTCCCCATGTCCTTAGTCGGACCTGCCTAGACTGGTATAAGAACATACCTCAATACTCACTCTTTTCATTCACAGAACTTGCTCAAATTCTTCCTGGACATTTATCAATCAATATTGTACATAAAAAACTTTATCGCCGACTTATATACAATAAAAAATTTGAAGATGAATCCATTACTGATTTCATTACCCGTTAGAGGGGTATAATTGATAAATTATCCTTTTCTCCCACAACCGAGATAATTGAATTATTCTCTCACGCATGTGCCAAACACATATCATCCACATTACAAATCTAGTATTTCCAAATGTTTGACAAAGCCTTCACTATGGCTCTCAAATTCTAGCTTCGCGCTCTCAAAGATGGTAGGGTTAACTTAGATCAAAGAAACCAAAACCCGAGTTTTCGTCCAAACCATCCTCTAGCCATGACAAATCCAAATCATCAACCAATGCAGTCATTGTAAAGACCGCTCCCAAAGAATGTTCAACCTCTGAACGCACCCATCCTCAACGTAATTATATTCCCATCGATGAATCATATGGCACTATCTTTGACAAACTCTTAGCTTTGAATGTGATCACTCTTCCTCCCATTCATCTTATCGACACATCCATATCAAAACCCACTTGGTATCGAGATAATGATTACTACGTGAAAACCATATAGGTCAAATTCCACGACATCAAAAGGTGTTGTTGATTTAGTAATGTCCTCTCAGCACCTAATCGATAAAGGTGAGTTATAACTAGATAACCCGAATGTACCTCCAAATTAGAATGTGGATGTTTTTAAATAACCCTTTCCAAATCATCCCCCATCCTCTAATTCAACATAATCTAATGTCGTCCACCATACTATCAATACAATTAAGGATCAATCATCTACACATTCAATATTTGATGCTCTTATCATTGAGTCACTATCCGATTCATCCACAAGTGGTCCCGTCACATCTATAATGAGTGAATCCCCACTACACCTTCCACATCGAAGTACCTATCGATTATCTCTACTTCTGGTCGCATCATTGAAAAAACCATAGATTTATCCACATCCACTTCATCATCTTTAAACTCATCTACGAGTTCTTCACAAGTATCTGAAAAGAAACCTATCCTACAATATAAAATCTCTTATGAAGACCAGGTCACTCGACACTATGTGCGTAACCTTAAGAAACCCACTACACAACCACACATCCATTCATCTAAAATAGTAACAATCATATCACATAATTGTATGATCCCTTCAACACCAAATTCAAAGGCCATGCCTTCCATTTTAGGACCACACCTTTCATCAAGCTTATCACTCACAATTATAGAATCAAAAATAACCCCCTAGAAAACATCTAAAGGAGTTACACAAAAAACAATCCCTCCGATGCTCCTACCATCAGACAAATCCGTGTTCCCCTCAACTTCCACCTCAAAAGGACATTACACATTGATCCTCAAAAGGCTCACCCAATAATATACCATAACCTTACCCTCTCTCAAATAATATATCACTCGATGATGGAATCCATCTTAGTATAATTTTGGAACATTTTGTGATTATCATCGCACACTAGACACTCTACGGAGGACTATAAATCCCTTCACATAGCTATCAAAAGCCTTGCTAATAAAGGCCTTCTCCCTACAGACTTGAAACCATAAAAAACAACCCATCAAACCACCACTTCTAAACCATTATTTACATCCAAATTCATAAAAAATGGGGACTCTTCCAAGAAATACCCTCTTCATTAGATAGATGCAATACGCATTACCACTAGAGCACGTACCCACAAACCTAAGTACTTTGGATCAAAACAAATCTAAAGTCTTTATCAATATTCCCTTGAATCCTCTAATCCCCCACATCCAAAAATCTAAAGTATCCATCTCCCTTGCTCTCGAGTCCTCTAATCCAACACTTCCTAAGGCCAAGGTATCCATTCTTGTCATCCCACCTACACAGTCTACTACTTCCATACAAAACACCATTATCAAACAACTTCATCAAGCTCTAGTAAAAATGGCCCTTTATGAGCCTGTCCAAACTTCACCTCTACATCAAAAAACCATGATCAAAGAACTCAACTCCATATCGGTACCCTCGGATGATCCATATCCGTTTAAAAATCTAGTCAAGTAATCTAAAAATACTACTTCCATCTCTTTTGATAACACAAAATCCCATCATTAAAACCTAAAGACCACGACCTCCCATTATTCATCACCGCCAAAATAGATGACAATCTAGTTAAAAGAGTTATGATCAATAGTGGTGCTAACATTAACATCATATCATCACATGCCTTGACCAACTCGACTACCTAACACTATTGTCCTAGTCACCTATTGTACTTATGAGATTTTAATTACATCGTAGCCCCTACACTAGGCATGGTCATCCTACCAATTAAAGTCAATGTCAAAACTCTTCATGAACTCTTCTACCTAGTAGAAGGGGAATTTCAATATAACATACTATTAGGTTGACCTTGGATACATGCTATGCATTGTATCCCATCGACACTCCATCATTTTCTTAAATATGAACATGAAGGTAATACTTTCAAGTACCCATAGATCTGAACACTTTCAAAGCATGTCATATGACATATTAACCAAACAATGTTCTAGTTCCTAAAACAAACTCAAGATCCTCTCGATGACGCCTCTACCAGTTCATCCATTGCCTCATCCATATTATCAAATGACACCTCTTTCAATTATGTTATGCAACACCTTTCACTGGGGAGTATCACCTCCTCACACTTAATACCCTTCCTACACCAAAGACATATGGAAGACTTGAAAAAAAACCAATGTGTGAACCTAATGTTTGGGATGTTATTTCCTTCACTCACCACATCTCAAAACTAACCACGTTTATGGAGGGATCGATCACCCTTCTTTATGTCCTACATATCAATGTTACACAAAACCATTCATATCAGACTTCAAATTCTTATACAACCAAGTATTTGCACAAATGTTTATCCATGTTGTGCACGGAAAGGCTTTGGATTAAATACGTTATGAACATGGGTCCATGATTTAATTGTTGAACATTTCCTCAACCCACATGAAAAATACGAGCTAGGTTATGAGAAACCAACTTCTAAATCCTCTACAAGTACCACATCTAAATCCATCATAGATCCTTAACCATCCTTCTCATCTACACAAGATGACCCCATGGACATAGATGACACCTTATCCACCACCTTGAATTTTTTTAGTCAATACTATCACCTTAGGACCATTGACTTATCAAACCCTGACCATGGTACCAAAATAATCCTTATTTTACCTAAAATGATCAAGAGGATTCACCTACTATCTAAATTCTCCAATGCCATGATGGCCAATCCATCCCCTCTTATATGGAGGAAGATGGCCATTATCTCTAGTAAATCTTGCCACATGACACATCAATGCTTTTTAATGAATCCAATATCAACGTCAATATAGGAACTATATAGGATCCTCACATAGTCAAATTTGGTTAGTCTTTAGATTCGTAAGAATTAAAAGACTTCAATACCTTCCTCTCTAAACATATTCAATCCTTCGCATGGTCATATAGTGATATGCCGGACATTGATCCTAACATATTTGTTCACAATATCTTCATCTAAATCGGTCAAACAAAAGCTACGTAAAATATACCCTCGTATAGCTATTCTCATCAAAGAAGAGTTACAACTTTTGATCTCTACTAATTTCATCATACCCATTGACTATCCATAATGGGTCTCTAATATCATTCATGTAACCAAATCCTCTGGAAAGTTATGTATTTATACCGACTTCCTAACCTCATTGGTCCTAAAGATGATTTTCCTCTTCCAAACATTGACCAACTTGTCGATCTAACCAAAGCAACGAAATTATCTCCCTTATGGATGGATTCTCCAACTATATTCAATTCCTTATCACTACTAACCATCAACAAAAACATCTTTCATAACCCCTGGGGGAATTTTTGTTATCGAGTAATGCCCTTCTAACTTAAAAACATCGGATCCACTTATCAACGCAATGACATATATCTTCCATGACCTTATCCACAAAATATTAGAAGACTAGTGTAGATGACCTTTTAGGTAAATCTAAGCAATGAAGGGATCATCTCACCGTCTCGAGGCTTAATTTTCACCCATCTTATCTCGATACTTTCTCCACCTTAACCCCGCTAAAGTGTGTGTTTGTTGTTTCACCAATGGTAAGTTCTTGGGGTTCATTGTGTCTTTCTAGGGCATTAAAGTAGACCCTGCCAAGATCAAAGACATTATCGAGATGCCTCTCATCCATCAAACCTCAAACAAATTCGTAGCCTTCAAGGTAAACTTAAATCAATATGTCACTTTATCTTCGCAACTTTTAGACCGTTGTTAGCTCTTCATTATCTTCTCCGAAAGGATGTAAAATTTAAATGGGATTCTAATTTTCAAAGGCCTTCGACGACCTCAAACAATACCTCTTATCACCACCATTTCTTACACCTCCACATGCGAGGGACAATCATTCTACGCTGCATATCCACTACCGATCATGCCTTAGGAGCCATGTTTGCTCATCAAGATGAGAAGGGTCGTGATCAAGTTGTTTAATATTTAAGCCGCACTTTCCATGACTATGAGATGCATTATATACCAAGCCAAAAAATTATGTTGTGCCTTGTACTTTGCAACATCCAAACTCAATCATTACCTTCTTAATCATAAAATCTTATTTGTAATCAACTTTAACCCTCTTAAAACCATGCACTCCAAACCATATCATAGTGAGCGCATCACTTAGTGGCTTATGCTTATGACTGAGTTTGACCTTGAATTCATCACGCAAAAATCTATCAAAGTACAATCCAACGATCAACTTGTCAAAGCTCCCCTTCCGACAAACAAACCCCTCATGTATAATTTCTTGATGAATCATTCAACACTATCGATCATGAATACACCCCTCTCAAAATGAAACTTTTCTTTGATGGATCTAAGTGTCAGCAAGGGGGAAGTGCTGGTATCATTATCATACCTCCATGGGGACTCCTATCCCTCTATCATTTCAAACTTAATTTTTAATGTACTTAACAACATGGAAGATAATGAAGCTTTAATTATGGGCCTCTAAAATTCCATCATGCTTAGCATCCAAATCTTGGACATCTATGGAGACTCATAACTTTTCATCAACCAAATCAAAGGAATTTATCAATGAAAAAATGAAATTATACAAAAATATAAAGCCATTGTTGACTTCTTCTTAGAATTTATTGACCAGTTACACTATCCAAATAGTTCCATGATCTTCTAACAAATTCATAGACACCATGGCCTCTTTAGCATCTCTCATCCCTTTATCAATTGATGATTCTAAATTATTCATTTTCATACACAAAATAGATCAACCATCCCATAGCAATGAACTCCCTTATATCAACATCATAAAAAGAATATAACAGATCTCTGGCATACTCATACATTTGATTATCTTTCAAAATCTAAATTCCTCCCGATCTATCTAGAAAAGCTAAACGATATTTTATTCAACGTGCTACCTGATATGTCATTATAGGTGGTATCCTCTATAAACACAAATTTTATGGTCTCTTACTAATATTCCTTAAATCTCATGAGTCTAATAAATCATTTAAGAGGTACCATGACGATATATATGTTTTGGAAATTTCAATAGTAAAATTTTAGCTAAGTATGTCCTTTGAATGGGATATTATTGGCCTACTATCAACCAAGATTTTTTCATGTATGTTAAGAAGTGTGTTAAATTTCAACAAAATTCAAATCTCACTCACATCCCCAGTCAAGCCTTACAACCCACTCAATACCTATGGCCTTTCTCGAATGGGGGTTAGACCTCATTGGCACTATCAACCCTCATTCATCACAACAACATCACTCTATCATCACAGCCACTAAATACTTCACTAAATGGGTAGAAGTCCATTCCCTTAACATCTAATAAAGCTAATAAAATCATCGACTTTATCTATCAACATATCATATGTCACTTTGGTATCCCTCACAAACTAGTCACTGATAATGGAAAATCCTTTAAAAACAAAGACGTTAAGAAATTTTGTGACACATTTCAACATAAAATTAAGATTTTCATCACCATATTATCCATAAGAAAATGGACAAGTTGAGGCTTATAATAAAACACTTAACAAAATTCTTATGAAAATTGTCGACAAAACAGGTAGGAATTAGCATATCCAAATCTCGTTTGCTCTCTGGGATTATCAAACTAGCATATGTACTACTACAAGTGCTACTCCCTTTCCTCTAGTCTATGGCTATGAGGAGATCTTACCCCTTGAAGTTAAAATTCCATCACTCCACGTATACCTTAGAGAATGTCTGAACAACTAGGAACCACCAAGCTAGATGAAATACAATTAGAATTGATAGATGACCCTTGAACACCACCATGTCTATCAAGAGCGCATCAAATGCACATATAAAAAACATGTCAAAGAGTGTGACTTAAACATAGGTGATCTCATTCTAAAAGAAAATAAAAATGTCACTACTCTAGAAAAGAGTAACATGGAAATTTTCCCCTAACAAGATCGGTCCATATGTCATCACTCACACGTATGGGTTGGGAGCTTACCATCCAGCCTCCCTCGATGGTATAGTTTAAAAAGGAACGCTTGAATGCCTTGCAATTATGACCTTTATACTGCTAACACATTGACCGTCATGACTGTAGTCACATAAAATATATTATTTCACCAACCATCTTATCATTGTAATGATTTGAAAGTATGTGGGTTTTCCATCACTATCCTTAAAAACCTTAAAGATGAACACCATGGCTTTGTTCATCGCATCTTTCTCATGGAAAATTTCCTCTCTATCAGGAACCCCAAAAATCATTACATCCATCCACCTTGTCTACCAACTGAAAACATGTTTGGGATACACATGTGAGGTATGTGCACATAGCTCTTCCCCTCCTTGAAATGGTCTCTAAGGATTTCCTAACATAAAAAGTTAAAAGTCAAAAATATATATGGATGCATCTTATCAAAATAAATAGAGTGATCCCTCAAAGCACATATATCAAAAAATCAAAATCACATCGTCAAATATAATAAGCATACTGATCCCTCAAAGGATAGTTACTTGTCAAAATCATAGACCAATCCCTCAAAGGATGGCTATCAAAAACCAAATCAAAAAGTCAAAAATTGTAGACCACTCCCTCGAAGGATGGCTACCCTATATAAAAAGGCTTCCCGCATCAATCAACCTTAAAAAATTCAAAATATCAAAATCATCCTAAGAAATATTCTTGCATCGATCAACTTTCCCATTACTATAAACTTCCCTCATCGATCATTTTACGTCAAAAGAAAGGTATAGCTAGGGCATGTCCTTACAAAAACATTGAAAGGAGAGCCTATTATCCCGCATAACCTACATATTTTACCATTCTCCTCTTTAAAGAAGGTATACATTTCACCTCCATCCATATCCAAGATTTTACATGAACTACCCATTGTTAGTCATGAATTAACATTTGTTATAAGGCAAAAAGTGCAAAAGCCTTCATCCTACGTTTTACCATCACATATGTATCACATCCAATCAAAAAGAAGCAATCATTCCACAATTTATTCCCATTTATAATTAGAACACATTTTGGATACATCTTAAAATCACATTGTAATTAAAATCCATATCTTAGAATACCATCACAACAAAATTAATTACATCTTTCACATCTGAAATCAACCATATCAAAATTAACTAGAACATCCATCAACATCTATCTAACAAATCAAAACACCACATTATCCAAAACATCACATCAAAATACATCAACATATAAATCATAATCATATATGTATATATATGTATGTATGTATGTCCAAGTATCATAATACATCATTAATCTCAAAAATATACATCGAATATTAGCTTCGTAAAATATCCATGTACATGCAAAAATATCATATCACTAGCGCAAACCGAACACCCATGAATAGAGATCCTCCATGAGCATTGTTACCCCGGTCACCACCCTCACCTCCATCAAGTTCTCTGCTAGGAATACCTCTATTTGGACCTCATGAATGGTTTTCCACACAATTGTTATACTACCACTCGGTCCTCCTCACCTCTATATCAAATATGGTGCATAACAAAGGTTAGTAGGTATCCTATGTATAACTATATCCTCATAGTATGCTAGCTCATCACGCATTGACTAGTAGTTAAAAAGCTAACATACAGGTGGTCACATCTAACCACTAATCTAGGCTCTAGCTACCTCCACTTGACTAATGGAGAGCTCTCCTCAAAGTCTCTCATTATTGTTTGTATATATCTCAATCCACTATATCTTGTGCAAGTTGTGTTTGCACACCATTTAATCATTATTTTTCTCTATCCTTCTCTACCACCACCGGTCCATCCCACTCACCTATCATTCCATCTCTCTTAGTAATCAATGTAGCACATGTAACCAAAAGTACGACCTTCTCGGCATCAACCTAGTAATAGTATCCTCTAGTGTTTTTCAGTCCTCATCACCAACATTCTCATCATCACAATCCCCACCCTCACCTACCTCACCTTCATCAAATGACACTTGAGGGGCTACCTATACATAAGCTTGAACTCTTCTATCAACTCCAACATACCGATCCTACCACGATGCAACATATGCCTTGGTAACCCGAAATCATCTACCACTAGGGGTATACCTAATCATCAACTCCCATGGCTCCCTCCTCATCATATATAGCACAAAGTGGTGGAACCACTAGTAATAGCGTATCTATATCCCCATCATGATGTCTATAAGCTATTGTTGCCTTAGGAACATCTATAATAATCCAAATTGTCATCTCACACGACTAAATCACACCACCTCCCACTCACCTGGCCAAATTCCCTAGACCCACATATCCATTTGGGTGGCTACAATCTCACCCTCCTCTCCCTCCCACTCTGGAAACCCAATAAATGGTCTCCATCTCACATCTCAATCCCTGTAACTTGCGATAAGCGATGATAGTAATCCTCACCTCATACCGGCCCCCTCTTTCCTCTATAATATATCCATCACATAAAACCTTAAGTACCCTCCAACATCCTAAAACCTCCCCATGGAAAACCTCTAGGTTGAGCAATGGCTATATGCTCAAATTCCCAACACTGTAGCATAAAACCAACATCAATCCCAAACCTCTTTTGATCCTCCAAGACCATAGCTCTATATAGGTCTATGCAAGTAATGCAGGGGGCCATGTAAATATTGTCCTCTAATCCATTATATCAGCAACAACACCTGTCAACATCCATGAAAACTAACCCCGGTAGAGTCGGGTAACACATAGTAAGTGATCCATATCATCATCAGGGTCATCAAGGCTCGACCCTCTGTCTAAGGACTATATAAATCCACGTATGAAAACCCATGTGAAGTGAAAACCACCCCATTGGCATCAACATCATCCATCCTCCTCATTACTCCCGACCTATTTGCCTCATCAATTAGATATATACCATCTCTCGCACAACCAACCACAGAGATCTATGTACATCCTCAAGGGTGATGATCATATCGTCAAGAGCCAAAATGTACATGTAACGAGGTCATATCTCTCTAATAAATCCAATAATAATCCCTGTTGTCTATGAATCCTCCTATAATGGCACAATGCACCTAAACCCACCTCCTTCAAATAACTCCAATCATCATCTAACAACCAAGCTCTCACATCCTAAAAAATCAATGGGATCCTATCTCGGATCATCAATTTGTCCCCCTCCTACACCCACAAAATCATAAAACCTCCATTAGAACATCATCCAATCAAATATTCAACCAAAACACAAACATTAAACCTAAAACACAATCGATCACCAATGATTTCCCATAATCGCCAACATTTATACCTAAATCATCGGCGATTCCTTCGACCTAACTAACATGCCTTGACACGGGCCTAAAAAACCAAAAAAAATAAAAACAAACCAAAAATGACAAGAGAATGTACTCACCTCTCCCAAGGCAACCCTTTGCACTTATCACCCAAATAACACTAAGCCATAGCTCTCAAAATGTTTATCACACTCGGTAAGAATGAAATTTCCATGGTTAAAATCAGCTATATATAGGCATATGTTTTTCTTGCCTTGAAATCACCGATGATTCCCTTAAATCTCTAGTGATTACCAATAATCACCAATGACCCATTTAAATCACTAGCGATTCATGCCCAAACTATCTCAATTTATTTTCAAACATCCAAATCATTTGAAAAAATATCAAAACATATCCAACTAGCACTATTTAAAACATGTGCTTCCTTTAAAAATCCCCCAAGCTTTTTGAACATAAACAAGCCATATGTTCATAGGACATGAACCCCTTGGTTCCCCCTATCACTTGGCTTCTCAAGCCCACCTTTTGTGGCCACATCACAATATACCTAGATGGGATTACCCTCCCACTTTCACTCCCCATGATTCATACGTCTATAGGTCGTGAACCCTTTGGCTCCCCTATCATTTGACTCTACGAATATCAAACATATCTTTTATTGTTGTTTTGTTTCTAAACCTTGTATTGGGGAAACTTAAACAAAATGCATGTCTACCTATCCAAAAAAATAATACTAAACTGGTGAGTATTTTCACTTCATTGGAATCACCCCCATTTTTAGGGGGGGTCACCCATCCAAAGAAAATTGACCTATCTCAAATCGATTTTTTCTAATGCTTTGCCTATCCCAAACCACTTGAGAAAAAGGGGCAAATGTAGACACCAAGTTTTTTTTCGCATGCCTAGTTCTTGCATACCCATCACATACACACATTAAACTATTAAACCTATCATTATATCACTATCATAAGTTATTTCCCTCATCCGTAAAATCACCTTTTACCCGTCCTAAATTACATTTTCCCTTCCTAAACCACCTAACCATTTAAAAACCACCTCAAACCCATTTTACACCAACCTCTCAACCTCCCCAACTCGACTTAACCTCTTCCCAAAAAATTTACTTCATCCCCATACTCAAAAATCCCATTTGGGAAGTGGTTGAAACCACTTCTCAACATTTTCCTAGAGTTATCCGGATCACCAGTAATTATAAAATCTAGTTCGGAGCTCTTTTCTTAGGGATCTTCAAAAATATTTTACATGTTTTTTCTTCCTTGTTTTGAGCTAATAGAAAATCCCGTCATCACCAAGTCTAAGCAACCACACAAATCTCCCGTAACATATTAATCTTGGTAAATTTTTCTTAAATCATCTTCCCAAGAAGCTCGGAAATCAACAATCAGCTTCATCTACTATCTATAGACATCTTACATCCCATCTCAACATCACAATGTATTCCTATGTGTTATTTTATTATTCCTATTTCATAAACACATCAAAAGCAACTGAAAACAATCATTTAGAGCTTTGTCTTTGTCAAATTATCATTCTTAGGAAATCAAAATATTACGTAGAAATCATGTGTGATTCCTTTGAATCGTCAACGATTGTCCCAAATCTCTGTGATTCCTTTTAATCAAAATCATAGTATTTTTTCAACTTTAATTAATCTCTTGGGATTTATATTTTTTGTTTCAAGTATGTCTCTACTTTATATGACAGTCTCAAGCCAGTCACATCCTATTACAAGTATTTACAATCTTCCAATCATCTTGTAACCTTTCTTTTGGGAACAATACAACATCCTTCACAAGCTCACGTTGTGTGCCATCTAATTTACATCTGATATTGAGAACATCAAGAATCGGTTCGATTTCCATGAGATCCAATAAGAAACAATAAACTATTGGTATGATTATTTCAAAGTCGTTCAAACAACCTTTACTTTAGCCTAGGCCACATTCAAATTTGCGTAGGAATTACCCTTCGATCTTGAGTTCTAAGCTTCTTATCCATCATTTATTTATCTTTTTCATTATCTATCATTTTATCGAATTCACTTAATTGTTTAAAAATGAGTTGACATCCTCTAAGGAAGTCCTTTGGATTCTTGGGATCAACCTTTGCCAAGGAGCTTATCTATCCCATTTATCTAATATATTTTGTTTACCTATCTTTGATCTACAGGTCTCTTCACTTGGTGAAAGGAGGAGCACTTCATCCATCAATTATCAACATCAATCACCACGGGTATTGGTAAACCCCATCGCTTTTTTTTATCTCGGTTTGGTTTTTTATTTTATTTTATTAATTTAAATTGGAAAGAAAAACTCTCTGTACAAGAGCATATTATATGGATAAAAATTACAATAGTTGAAGGATAATTTTAAAGAAATGGTTGATGTTACATCATTTTATAAGTAAAGGAATGGGTTTTTGTGAAAAATGGTGAGAAGGGAGATGTAAACCATGGATGAGTTTTTGGATGATGACCCATTGGTTTTGATGCCACCAAAATAATTTTTTTCAATGATGAGATAATTAATTTAGTCAATATAATTATACCAATAAACAGGGATTCAATAAGGACCCTAGTAATTGTAGAACTATTAGAAAAGGGATCCATATCGATGAAGATTTGGCAAGGTGCAAGGTAGCGAAATCATATCAAAGTGTGCACATGTTTCCCAAGTTACCTAGGAAAGGAAAGAAATAATTGATAGAGAATAATGTAGTGTAGGAGAAATGACCAAGAGGGATGATTGATCCATCACAAAGGACATCACCTTTACATGTAATGTCGATAGAAATTCTAGTGCGCTTGGGTGTGAGGAATGTAACTACTCTGGGAAGTGTGAAAATGGTTAGGATGAAAAGACGATGGTAAAATCAAGGATCCTAGGAGGATATAAGTCAAGGTGTATCCATACCAAGAAAACAGAAACAAATTAAGGTAGCTAAAAATCCATGCATTACAAACCTTAAAAGTGAAGAAGTTTGTATGTATGCTAAAACTTTGAACTAAGCTAATTGAAAGAACCTAACACTAATTAGATCCTAACTTAGTTAAATTCAAGATAATACATCATGATAAAGCAAAAAGGAAAGCTAATTAACTTGCATAAAACATGAACTCAACATTAAATGCAAACCTCCCTTTGATATTTGGATGTGCTTTGGATTGTAGATACTTCCTTAGTGAGCTGAACATAAACCACACATGATCAAGGATTTCTCAAGCAAGAGGAAGAGATCTCATCAAGTATGGCTTAATTTCCATTTTTTATTCTTCTCTTACTACTATTTAACAAGTAGAATGGAGGAGAGATTTAAGAAGCCTTTCATTAACATGAAATTTACTTCTCAAGTATAACTTTTGTCAAGGACATGGTGTTGACAAGATGTCAAAGGTTTAACAGTAGTGTAGATTGGTAAGAAGGTACTAGGTTTATTATATAGCTTTCCATTTTGAGAGAAGCTTGTAACCTAGTGAATGTGGGATAAAGGGAATGTAGAATTAGAAAGGGATAAGTATGATTAGAAGAGATTAATTAGATATTAGTAACTCATAAGAGCTTTGGAAGGTTTAATTAATTAATGTTGCCAAGTTAAGCTTATAGAATCCATTTGCATATTATTTAGGGAGATTAGTAGAATTTGAAGGGTTTGAAAGGGGATTTAACCAATAAGAAGGTTTATTGATTAAATACAAGATTGAAAGGTTAATTAACTAATAATAATTAATTAATTAATTAAAAGAGGATTATAACTAATGAAGTGATGTTAATTGGCATCTAGGATGGGATACGAGACTAGTTAATTAATGAAGTGTTGTTAATTGAATGAGGCAAAAGGGAATGCTAGCTAATTAGTGGTAAATTCACTAATTATAACAAAATGATAGTAAAGAATACAAATAGTGTAATTTTACTATTAAAATTGTGTGGTCAAAATTAGGTGTCTACACTTGCCTCTCTTTGATGTGGTGTAGTGTGAGCGGCGTCATTTCAAAGATAGTAGACAATTGTATTTTTAAGGGTAGAAGAAAAATTATTAGGATGGATGATTCCCCCTTAAGTTTCGATGGGGTGATAGAAGAGGTCGATTGACGCTCGAAAAGAAGAGGAGAATGACCATGGCGGGAGGGATACAAACTTGGCTTGGTTGGCCATTGTTTGATTTGAGAAAAAATGGTGTTAGCACATTGCGAGGTTTAAATAAGGGAGGAAGGGAGGGAGGGAGGGTAAGAAACAAGTCATTGTGACAACTATGTCTTAGTAGGTTAGAATAAATAGAAAAGGTTAGTGAGAAGGAATGTTAGGTAGAATGAGGAATTAGTTAGAATGGGAGGAAAGATAGATGAGGAATGGAAAGATCATAGCATAGCGTACGTACCGTCCTAGCTCGGAAGTACCTTTTTATTTGATATAAGTATACAAAAAAGGTTAAATGACATGAGAAGCCATAATAATTATTTTTTTGTAATGATAAAGAACTTACTCAAAGTAAAATACAAGAACAATGCAATATGAGAAAGTAAACAAACAAACAAGCAAAAAAAAGACACTTAAACAAGAAATGTTTAAGACAATTGTATTAGAGAATCACCATGGGATCTACTAGTTCAAATAATGCATAGGTGAACAATGCGAGACGTGAATTGTTTCAAGACAAAAATAGCAAGCACACAAGACTACAAATTATGAAAATACAAGAGAGATAATTATAATAACAAAAAAATAGCTCCAACTCAATACGATCAAATAGAATAATGCAAGAGATGTACATATAGGAGGTGAATGTGTAACCTCCTCCTAGAATCATGGAAATATCCACCTAGAATAGTGGTAACCAACACCTAGAATGGTGTAGTCAAGTGGTAACTAACACCTAGAATAGTGTAGTCAAGTGGTAACCAACACCTATAATAGTGTAGTCAAGTGTACACCTAAGCAATCATATCCCATAAGTGTAGGGAAACTCCAAGTGAGGTGGAATATCTTGAGTAGGATAATACAAATAAAGTGAGGAAAATAAATCCTACACCAACAAATTGTACCAACATTTTTGTTATCCATCTTCAGTACTCAAATGTGCGAGTTATACGAAAAGGGTTAAAATGGTTACCCGAGAAAAATACATACAAGGGATTGGATGGAGGACCTAGAAATCCTATAAAAAAGTAAGCATACACTATAAAAATTCCCCGAGCATTGATATATGTCAAGAAACACCAACATAGCAAGCAAAAAAGCTTTGTTAATGAGAGAAGATCATATGTATGATTTGCATGTCGTGCGCTCGAACTAGTAAGCACTAAAGTAAGATGTTTTGGTGGTATAGTTTCCAACGTTTAGTATTTTGAATTTTTTCATTGTTTTTAGATTTTGAGATGATTTTGTGAATGTTTTTGAGTTTTCTAGATTTTGTGAAACTTTAGAATTTTGAGGTTTTTCAAACTATGTATAGGAAGAACTAATGTCGAGATGCCCTCGTAAAGAGGTGAGAATATACAAGGGTGAATTTGTGTGTATATATACAAGAATAGGATAAGTCAAATCAAGGACAAAAGGGATAAGTTTGACAAGAGTACAAACACATGCCAAAGAATTTTTTTGGAAGGAGAGAGCATGTCCCTAGTGCAAGTAAGTGGCCAAAAATAGATGATAGAAATAAGTACAAGATTATTTATTAGAAAAAGGGACAAAGCTTCCCTAAACATGGTAAGGAGGAAATTTACACACATGGATGCTCTGAACAAAGAAGAAGAACAATATGAAAGTTACGGATGGATATGGAAAATACAGCTAGACAATTGGCAATAAAAAAGTGATGAACCAAAGGTAAAATCTGTGAGACAAAACATAGAATAAACAAAGATTTGGAACAAGGTCCAAACAACACGTGGTAACATACTAGTCTTGTTTGCTCATCGAGAACTAGTGTGTGCATGTGAAAATGAATTAATTATTGAAGGAAATATTTAATAGGAAATAAGTGAAGGCGCTCTAGCCAATGTGTAGGAATGATTGATTTGGATAGTTTATTTATGGATGGAAGGTGGAAGGAGAGTCATACATTTATATGTTGTTGGCAAGGCATCCATATCCCTCAAAAAGACGTATCTAATTCTAGTCAAAGCATTGCTCTACTTCCATCCAGAATCCATGTCTCTCCGATAAAGATACTTGGATATGGGGTAGAGAGTTTTATATGTATATATTGTTTTGTTTTTATTTTTCTATTGATGTTTTTTATTTCTAAAAATTATTTCAGCTTCCTCGATAATTTTTATAAGGGGTTAAGAACCCTAATTACGTGATGGAATGATGTGGAAGTGATTGTGATGATAACATTAGCTAGTGTCAACAGATACACCCAAAGGTCTTCAAAACAAGCTTATTTAATGTATGTTAGTGATAGGATCTCTAAGAGATCGGACGTTCTTTAACATACTAAGGTAATGAAAGACAAATTGAAACAGATACAATATAAATAAATGCCACATGATGAGTGTGAATAAACTAACCAAAATATCATCAAAGGGATGAAATTGATGGGAGATTTGTAGAGGAATTGAAGGAAAGGAAAGAAAATACATGTGTATGCAATACCTTATTGTAATGTGTGATGTTTTATGCGTTCAATTTTTGTAATGTTTTAATGTTTTATTTTTTTGGATTTTTGAAAATTTGTTTGATGTTGTATATTTTTAAAGTTTTGTGAAGGGAAAATACAAAGAGAGAGGACCATATTTAGTGTCAAGGAGATGATGAAAATGGATGAAATAGGGATAAATAGGAGGAAAAATATCCATGATAGGGTAGGAAGTATAATATAGGATGGATTACAAGGTTGGGGCCAAAAATGTCACTCGTGTGATAGGATCCAACAATAATGTTTATGATTTCTTTGATAAGGGATACTAGGAGTTTTTGCTTATCAAGAGTGATATTATCTCCAATCTCAATGATCGTGGTGAGATCATACTCAATAAGTGATTGTGACTTATCTTGCAACATGGATTTTGTATGTGGGAGCTTGAGTTCCCTATCCATAGAATTTTACACTTTGCACCATGCCCGGTGTTTGCATTATTGTGCATTTTTAAATCATGTTTTAGTTTTGGATTTGTGGGTGTTGGATTTATTTTGAGATTTGGAGCTCCTCATATTTTTTATTTTATCTTGGTGAAGATTTTTTTGTTTTATATAAGCTAATACATGATTCTACGGATCCCAAGAAATGGGAGAAGAAAGTGCATGTTTAGGATTGATGATAGGGGTGTTAGAAATGATGGTAAGATTTCCAAATGTTGTTAACAAAGGAGGATACGATAAATGAATAGGATATGGTCTAAGGATTGATGATAATGGGCTAGGATGAGGTGACCCAAGAATTGATGGTAATGGGTCAAGTAGGAGGTGGATAAAGAATTGACCGTAATGGGCTAGCCGAAGGTGACCCATGTGATGGGTCATTGTATTCTCTAATCATTTAACTAACAGGATCTTCTGTTAGTGTCATTATAAATTGGGGTTGTGTCCTAGGCTATAAACAATGGAGCTTTATGTAACCAGTTTTCCTATTGGGTCTTCTGTTGGGGGGTTTTTGTGAAATCTTTCAAAGTTGGTTACTAATCTACGGAAACTCAACTTAAATCTACGGAATTAAGTTGTGATGAAATGAAGTCTAAAATCTATACTTCTAATTTAAATGGAAATGCGCACCTGAATTTGAAAGAACGGAATTGAAATTACACACTTGTAACTAAAACTCAGTAGAAGTAAAAGCACATGCTAACTAGACTTTGCATAAAGGGAAACACACATTCTGAATAGAAATTTCAATAGGGAAAACAAATACGTTCAAACAGAGATTGCATGAAACATACTGAAATAGAGATTACAGTAAAACTTATCAGAAAACCATATGTGTATGTGAATGTAAACAACCTCATGTCTCCTTGGTCGAGTGGGCCCTTGCTCTCCCTTGGGATAGAGGAAATCTCAATGATTTAGATCCTCAAAATTATTCTCACTTATATTAATTCAAATAAGTTCCATGACATATTCAGTATGTGAAAAGAAGAGTGCTAAATACAACAGGCTATATATTGTAGATTATATCTAAAATAACAAACTACTACAGTGTTCTTAAGAAGGTGTCTTTATAAAGACGCAAGCAGTTACAGAGTATGCCATAATAGCCAGCACTAACGTCTCCCACTAATCAACATTGATCAAGACTCATAAATTCCTATAGGACTGCTAGAAACAAGTCCCATACTTATAGGTTGATAGGTGGAAAAATTCTTCCGCTTCCGCATTCCAGCTCCAAACTCGGACTTCTTAATTACATTGGCAATAAATGTTCATTATTTCCCTACACACATCATCACATTTCTCTCATGAAGGTAGTTAGTAGGAAGTTATACGGTAATCAGGTTGCATGAGCAAAAGTAAGGAAAATGCATTAAACTCACTAAGATATAACTATACAAAGCATCCCCATGCATTAGCAAATCATATCTAAATGACAATTTATTAATCATAGGAATGATATAAATGAGCCAAATAATGCACTCATCACCCTGGATAGAAGG
Organism: Taxus wallichiana var. yunnanensis; assembly: GCA_018340775.1. Taxonomy (NCBI): domain Eukaryota; kingdom Viridiplantae; phylum Streptophyta; class Pinopsida; order Cupressales; family Taxaceae; genus Taxus; species Taxus wallichiana. Next base: position 314,649,508 of record CM031236.1, read on the forward strand.
CCATGGGATATTAGGAGGTGGCCCAAGGATAGAAGGTAATGGACTACTAGGAAGTGGCCCAATGATAGAAGATAATGGGTTAAAAGTAGGTAGCCCTTGGATAGAATATGATGGGCTAGGAGGAGATAGCCCATGGATTGATTTTAATTGAGGGGCTGTGATATGTAAGGGAGAATCGCATGATGAGAAGCTAAAGGAGGGATCAAGGACAAACCTAGTCATTTCGCTATGTAATGTGAAATGGGATAATGGCAGGATAAGAGGAGGTACTTGTAGGTTGATGATAGATGGTTGATTTGAAGGAAGAGGTTCAACCGGTGTTTAGTATTTAGAATATGTTTGGTGATGGAGATGGATTGGGAGGTTTTGACCTTGTTATTTCCACAAAGGAACATGCTAATACATTGAAAATATATCTTGGCACATTGTTGCTTGTCAATTTTTTGACATGGACACAAACATTAGTTTTTAGAATATTGGTTAGGATATAATAAGGCATGGTTGAAATGGCCTCAAGTCAAAAGAAACATTGGATTTGGAGTGGTAGATGAAGATGACTCAAGAGATGAAGTATATTTGGATTCGGATATCTTGAGAGTTGAATTAGATTTGGATTGGGAAAACTTGCTTAGAAGATGGTATATTGCATGTAGAAGAAGGGGTATCATGGAAAGAGAGTGGATTGTGATGTGGGGGTCGAATTGGATTTTTATTAGACGATTTTTGATCGGTGTGGATCTTTAATGGAGGAAGATGTCGGTTGGGTGAATGATTGTTCCATAAGAGAAAGTCGAGTGAATGAGACTCGGGATTCTAAGGAGGATTGGTTAGTAAATATAATTGATTAGGAGATGAAGGTCAAGAATTAAATGGTAGGATGGGTTCCCTATTGTCAGCAGTGTAAGGAACCATCATATATCTAGTCATGGTTGACATCGTCTTGATTTGAATTTTTAGACCTGGATTGTTTGATTGAACTCCTTCATATTAGACGAAGTTCCATGTCAATTCGAGCAATGTAATGGATACAAACTAAACATTTTACAAATGTTTGGATGCTTATGTGAGTTTCCAAAGGGAACCTAAGGAAAATAGACATCATAACGACACAATTTTAACAATCAAGCAAGTGTCAAGTGTGAGTGTCAAAATGGTTGACGTAATTTTGGCAGAGCTTCAAATTGTTCTCTTTGATAAATGAATCCAAAATTGTGAAAGAAGTATGATTTTATGATGAAAATATATGTGGCACAACTTGGATAGAGTTTCACCTTGTTTTATCACTAAAACAAGGTTTTAACTCAAACAAATTTTTTATTTGTAAAGTTTTGGTATACACAAATAATATAGGATATGGTTGACCCCCATGCCGATAATCTTCCTAGGGATTTTAGGCAGTTTCTTTCACCAATATATTTCTAAAAATTACACGTACCAAAATAAATCTTGAATATAGACTATACCCCATAATCTATATGAAATGGTTTGTCACCATGGACAATATTTTGCATTCCATGCGAGTAATACTAGTCAAGTAGGAATTGTGAGTGTTACCCATTTCGTTGGCCGATTCCCTCAATGTGCCAACTATTTTGGGGTTCATGTGGTACTCCTCATAATGATTTTTAGGGCTTAATCCCAAGCACTTCCCACAAAAATAAGATGGGTTTTATCCTTATCTCGAACCTATAATGACAATGTTTTTGTTCATTTTATTTTATTTTAGCAAAGTGTGATTTGTTTTTGACCAAGGAACCTATATACAAACTATTAGTAATTTGTTTGTTTGATATTTGGTAAGATATTCCCCCAATTTTGCAATGGTCCTACACACAAATGATTAGTAATTTTATATACAACCACAATCTTATAAAAACAACAATGATCGTGACCATTTCTTATTCTCAAGGTTTTTCAAGAGCGTAAGAAAAGAGCATAAATGGCTTTGACCAAATCATCCAAATGGATATTTTAACAAATATTTCAAATGTTAGCATTATTTTGAGAAATTTGTATTTAGCAAGAGAATATGGAAACCTATGCACAAGATTTAGTAGTTTGGAGCAAAAAAATCTAACATGCAAAGAAAATGAAAAGTTTTAGGAGAAAGGAAAACTTGAATTTTCTGTAAGGTGAAATCCCAAATTTATATGTTCATTTCATATTTCATCTCGATACCTTTCTGTCACAAAAAAACAGATTCATTTCGAGTTCGGGATCAAAAGTTATGGCCTAGAAGATAGGTTACATAGATGCACTTATAGTCACAAAAATGCACCTACAATCTTGGAAATGCACCTATAGTCATGGAAATGCACCTATAGTCACGAAAATGCACCTACAAATCATGAAAACAAACTTGTAGTCATGGAAATGTACCTACAATCACGAAAATGTACCTATAGTCATGGAAACACACCTACAATCATGGAAACACACCTATAATCATGGAAACGCACCTACAATCACGGAAACATGCCTACATTCACAAAAATGCACTTACAGTCATGAGAAATGCACCTACAATCATGAAAATTCACCTACATTCATGAAAACTCACCTACAATCATGGAAATGCACTTAACCCGTACCTCCACAAAAATGAACAAAAATAGCCAAAAGTTCAGATTTTTCCCATCAAGATTCAATTTTGATAGCACTTCACCTCCTTTATACTGTAAAGAAGACTCAACACTACCAAACACTAACATGCATGCTCAAAAACAAAGTTTTTTTAACAAATTGAAAGAACTTTCATGTAAAATGGAATCTTTAAACTAAGAAAATAAATGAAAGCACATGAGACAAAGGAGTGTCCCACTGGGCGTGTCATATGTATGCATGCTAAAATTTTAAACTAAGATAATTGAAAGAACCTAACACCAAGTAGATCCTAACTTAGTTAAATTTAAGCTAATACATCATGATAAAGCAAAAGGAAATCTAATTAACTTACATAAAACATGAACTCAACATTAAATGCAAACCTCCCTTTGATATTTGGATGTGCTTTGGATTGTAGATACTTCCTAGTGATCGAATGTAAACCACACACAATCAAGGATTTCTCAAGCAAGAGGAAGAGATCTCATCAAGTATGGCTTAATTAAATTTTTCATTCTTATCTTACTACTCTTTAGCAAGTAGAAAGAGGGAGAGATTTAACAAGCCTTTTAATAACATGGAATGCTCTTCTCAAGTATAATGTCTATCAAGGAAATGGTGTTGACAAGATGTCAAAGGCGTCAAAGGTGTAGATTGGTAAGAAAGTACTAGGTTTCATATACAACTTTCCATTTTGGGAGAATCTTGCAACCTAGTGAATGTGGGATAAAAGAAATGTAGAATTAGAAATGGATAAGTATGATTAGAAGAGATTAATTAGAGATTAGAAACTCATATGAGCTTGGGAAAGTTTAATTAATCAATTAGAATTAAGTAATAGGCCAAGTTAAAATTATAGGATCCATTTGGAGACGATTTAGGGGAGATTAGTATAATTTGAAGGGTTTGAAAGGGGGATTGAACTAATAAGAAGGTTTATCGATTAAACATGAGATTGAAAGGTTAATTAATTAATTAAAAGAGGATTATAACTAATGAAGCGGTATTAATTGGCATCCAAGATGGGGGAAAATATCGTAGACACTAAATTACGCACTTTAGGTACATTTCTAGGTCCTAGTCACATAAAACTACTCATATGGTTCATATGCAAGAAAAGTACTAATTAACCACTATCTTTGGCCTCTTTTCTTTATTTCTAGTTTCCTTCTTGGTATTACATGCCCTATTTCCTAGTCGACCTTTAATACTTGGTTTCTCGAGTCTAGACACCGCTGCCTGTCAGGCACCCTTGTCCCCTCCGGGTGCCCCCGACCTCTTTGTATCTTTCTCACCTCTTTTGGGTCCTTTCTAGTTGTTGGGAATCTTTATTTCTTATGGGTCGGCATTTTAGTGGTTAATTACAAAATTCAAACAAGGGAATCATATAAATACAAAGCTATGTGACCATTATGAGGGACCAAGCACTAAGCATCTACTATCACCACCTAAGGTTGCATCCAAGAGAATTATAAGAGCATTCAAGCATCCATCTAGCTTCACACAAGGGACAAGGGATTGTTATTTCTACATACATGCATAGGAGGGGAAGTTCATTTTTCCATGCACACATTTATCTACATCTTTTACATCTAGTTATTGCTCGCTATTCAAGTGCGTCTAGCACAAGAGCCACCTAGAGCATGATTCTACACACACACACATAGAACTACATTGGGTCTCAGATTTAGTGCAAAACTCAGTCGTAAGTTCACTTTGTTGATAGCCGAGGACAATCCAACCCCTCATTTGACATCTTTCTTTTTAGGATTTGATGTGGTTTAATGGTTTTACAGTGCTTCTTTCGATTGCGGGTTTTAGGCATATAACGGTGAAGTGCAAGTAAAATACAAGTGACCAAAGGTGACAAGAAATGAACATCTCTTGACCCTAAAAATTGGGTTTTGTAGCTCTTGAGCGGTCACAGTGCCTAGAACAGTCTCAAACACCCCCAACCCTCTATAGGCACCCTGGTCCTAGAACTTCCGATACCTCCGTAATTTTATTGGTGTGATTGTGACATCCGCCTCGTGGTTCTAGCAGGTTTCTAGCTCTACACGTCTTCTATAACACTACAAATCAGCTAAGTCCTTTATCTTTTCATTTGCAACTAGGGTTTCAAATTTAGATTGCTTATTTTCTTGGATGAAATCTGCACTTAATTGTTTATATTCAACTAGAATTAGGTTTTTTTATTTCAATATTTGCTTAATCATAGACTAGTTAATTAAGGAAGTGTCGTTAATTGACCGAGACGAAGGGGAATGTTAGCTAATTAGCAAGAAATTCACTAATTATAAAAAAATAAAGGTAAAGAAGAAAAATAATGCAAATTTAGTATTAAAATTACATGGCAGAAATAAGGTGTCTACAAAGTCAATGTTGAAAAATATGTGGAATATATAACACAAGGTGGGGTGCAAGATAAGTTACAAGAGGAAATTTATGAAGGAACAAATGTAGATAACCACGTAGTAATAGAATTTATGGATGAATATGTGCATTTTATTAGTCGAGACAAGTATAGGGAATAGAAATATGGTTAACAAAAATTCCAATTCGAAACCATCACATGGGGAAGAACAAAAATATTTAAGAGGATGAAAGCAAGGGTGTAAGGGTTCCTATATATGTTTTAGGAACATTGTGATCGGGATTGTGTATTCAATATATCAAGCATATGATTGGTATGGGAAGTGAAGAAAGGAGAAGAAATTGATTCCACATATGGTGTTAGAAGAGGGTTTAAAATTCGTAATCCACATAAGATGGATGCTAGGTAGTTGAAGATGATGATGATAAGATAGCAAATAATTTTGTGACCACATATGAATGGATAGAAAAATAATTGGATCAAACATTTGATGAATTTAATTTTTCAAGGAGAGAGTTGGAGAAAGTTAACACAAAAATAGAACCATGGAAAATAAGGTTGCTTAAAAATACACAAATCAAACATAGGAGACCTTAGATGTAATGCAATCAATCATGATGTATTGATTTATATCCATTTAGGTTTTATTACAATGTTTTGTGTTTAGTTTTAATGTATTATTATTACAAAATCATTGTCCACATTCATCATTTTGGTGAATTTAAATTAGCTTACATGATTATGCCTTCAAGGGTTATATATTGATTTATTTTTAGATATATCTAATTATTCTAGGGATTTTTATATTCTTTATGATATTGATTTAGTTGTAATGTTTGAATGGTTCTTCTTGAATTTTTTCTCATATTCATATATATGTTATCCTTAATTATTCCTTATACATTTGTTGTTAATTATGTATTTCTATATGTACTTTATCTATTTATATGCATAGTAATATTGTTATTTTTGATTTCATTATAAAATTGTTTGCAATGTTTGTATTTCCATGGCATATTTTTATCATGTATATGTGAATTGTATATTATTTTTGTCATCATACAAATTGTGTGTATTCATATTTTTATAACTAGTTCGATGGCATTTAATAGATTAACATGTTAGGATTATACACAATGATGATAGTAATGATTTTTTTGTCTTGTTACTCATACCAATGATGGGGAAGCTATACATTGTAGACACTAAATCATGCACTTCGGGTACATTTCTAGGTCCTAGTCACATGCCACTATTAATATGATTCCGAGTGAGAAAAATAGCAAATAAAAATTTTCTTTGGCCTTCTTGTCTTTGTTCATGTCTTCTTCTTGGCCTCTTACACCATATAGCTAATTTGATGCTTCATTATTTCATCTTTACCACTGAAACCAGCGCCAAGGTGCCCCATCCTTTTAGGCGCCCCAACCTCTTTGTATCTTACTTGCCTCTTTTGGGCCTCTTTTATCTTTTGGGCATCTTGTTTTCTTATGGGTCGGTATTTTAGTTGTTAATTGCGAAATTCAAACAAGGGAATATTATAAATATAAATTTATATGACCATAATAAAGGAGAAATCTATAAGCATATAATATTATCACGTAAGGTTGCATCAAAAGGCTTTTCAAGAGCATCAAAGCATCCATCTAGCTTCATTCTAGGGACAAGGGACTACTAATTTGGCATACACGCATAGGATGGGAAGTTCATTTTAACATGCACACATCTACTTACATTACTACATCTAGCTACTTTCTCACTATCAAGCGCATCTTGCACAAGATCCACCTAGGGCATGATTCTACACACACGCGTAGAACTACATGGATTCGAAATGTAGTGAAACGTTTGGTTTTAAGATTGCTTAGTTGGGTGACCAGGACTTAGTCCAACTCCCCATTTACATATTTTTTTATTTTTAGGATTTGATGTGTTTTGGGGTTTTGCAGGTGCTCTTTCTTGTTACTGATTATAGGTGAATTAGGTGATCTTGAATCAAAATAGAAGAAATTATTTTATGACCATTTTAGCGATCACAAGTGCCTAGCAGAGGTATACAATGCCCTGTGCACCCCCGACGATCCAGTGCCCCTATCCCAACATTTCTGACAATTATACAATTTTTTGTGTGCGGTTGTGACATATTCATCCTCCATTCATCATTTTTCTAGCTTGGCATACTTCGGGATTCTTGAAAAATCAGCTAAGTATTTTATTCCATCTCTTGTAGTTAGGGTTTCAATTTCCAATTGCTTATTAATTAGGTCGAGTTGTAATTCATTACTTATTTATTGCATTGTGACTCTTGTGCTACGGTTCACACTTATTTGTTGAGGGCATAATACATTCATGAACCTCACATCATACACACTACACATTTCACACTCCTGCACGTTCATGACACATCTTTCTTGCACACATTCATTAGAACACACTACCCAATGACACACTCTTGTTCTATGGTTCATTCTTGAATTTCGAGGGGTATTTTATAAATGAACCCCATCTCGTGCATAAACATCCACTCGGGGGCACATTTCTCCTATCACGCTCATAATGCATTCCATTTCATCTCACTCATGACATGTTGCATATCTTGGTTGCAAATTTTTCTTGCTTACTTATACTCACATGTACACTTTGTTTATTATGCGCAGTCGGATATTCAAGTATGTCATTATATTTTCTATATACACACGCACATTCACTTTCCTTCTAGTTGTGAATGCAACATTCCTACAGATCTCTACATGCAAGACTAATACTTGGCACTATACCTCTTACCACTCCCACAACGGCTCCTAGGGGCATCCACTTTCGTATACACTACATGTGTTATTATTTCATTTTGTACTACTTCATATTCTTCCTAACACACTACTCTATATTGGACCATACATGCTTTGACATACTTTTTATCTTTCTAACATGTTAATGGGTGCTTCATGTGCAACATTTTTTTGCATGAACTATTTGCCACCATGGTTGTCTGATACTTTGCTTGTCACTATTTTCCATTGCTTTCTATTATATGCTATTGTTTGTGGGCTATGCCCTTTGTCTTGTGTGCACATTGTATGCTTTTTTCCACTTCAACCTTGATTATCTTGTGACATTGTGAGTGATGTCCCATGTTTGAAACCCGCTTTTCATGGTCTACATTGTCTTCTTTCTTGCTAGATTACATTTTGTCTTCTATATGTGTATTTTTCTTGTTTACACTAACACATGTTTCTAGCCACTTTGTTTACATGTGCCTTAGTTTCTACCAAGCACATTCCCTCCCCCTACACAGGCTACAATTTCAAATTAACGTCTATTCATATCCATTGGGTCGCATCCTCCTAAGAACGCCGCATGCACCCCAAATGAGGGGGCATACATTGGGTGAATCGGTCACCCCATATAACGATCCACAATCACAAATACAACACAGTTTAGTACATAATTAACACAATCTATAGTCTTAAAAATGGCCCGAGAATCTAACTTGGGTCTTTGGCACAACAAAAACACCAGCATCCAAACGTAAACATGAGTGGTTGGGCTCCTTGACCCTTCATAGGTGCCTATGACCAGCGGGAAGTTACTACAAATATTTTCTCAAAGCCGACACACTTTTCAGCAATTTTCATAGAATAGGCACAATCCTTCAGCAATTAGCTTGCATGTTTTCTCCATTTTCTATTTTTACGTTGGATCGAAATGGGCTGAATTTGAATAAATAAATATCACACCATCTGCAGTGGTGTATAAATCATGGGAAGCAGTCAAAGGATGGAGAATAACATTATACCTTTCTCCCTACACTTTTTCTTCCATGGTGTGAGATCTCCCAAAAAAATCTCACTTGGCGTGAGATCACCCAAAAAACTCCTTGGCATAAGATTTCCCAAAACTCGTTCTTCTATAGCATTTCCAAGATCATTCCTATCCTTTTTACCTATTACGGATCTCGGTGAACATGTTCCTTTTCACATTTTTACATACTTCTACACACTTGGATCAAATTTTTCATATACACATATTTGAATACTCTTTTTCTCTTCTCTTTTACAGATCCGTCCTTATGGGATGCAACAGTCACACCAAGAGACAACGACAACATGTGGTATAATGCAACATATACACATACACTTTCACCCCTAGGGTCACTTCCTCTTCTCTAGCTTCCACACTTCATTTTTATCACTCCACGCTTTTTCTTATCTCCTCAAAGCATGATTTTTCCATCAATCTACATGGTTATCAGGTCCGCATCTCTTATCTACTTTATGTTATCCATTATTCACTCAACAACATAAAGCGGGGGAAAATGTAGACATTGAATCACGCACTTTGGGTACATTTCTAGGTCCTAGTCACATGCCACTATTCATATGATTCCTATGTGAGAAAACTAGCAATTAACAATTGTCTTTAACCATCTTGTCTTTGTTCATGTCTTATTCTTGGCCTCCTACACCTCTACAACCCATTTTATGCTTCACTAGTTCATCTTTGTCACTATAGACACTAGCGCTTAGGCAAGACGCCGGTGCCCCCGTCCTTCAAGGTGCCCCCGACTTATTTGTATCTTAATCACCTCTTTTGGGCCTCTTTTATCTTTTGGGCATCTTGTTTTCTTATGGGTCATCCTTTTAGTTGTTAATTGTGAAATTCAAATAAAGGAATCAGATAAATATAAAGTTATATGACCATAATAAAGGAACAAGCTCTAAGCATCTACTACTATCACCTAAGGTTGCATCCAAAGGAATTTCAAGAGCATCAAAGCATCCATCTAGCTTCATTCAAGGGACAAGGGACTACTAATTCTGCATACACACATAAGAGGGGAAGTTCATTTTGACATCCACACATCTACTTACATTATTGCATCTTGCTACTTTCTTAATATCAAGTGCATCTTACACAAGAGCCACCTAGGGAAAAATTCTACACACACACACACACACACACACACACACACACACACATGTAGAACTACATGGAGTCTAAAACTTAGTGAAATTCTCGGTTGTAAGCTCACTCAGTTGGGTGACCGTTGGGGTTATTATGAATCCCCATTTGCATCTTTTTGTTTTAGGACTTTATGTGTTTTGGGGTTTTACATGTGTTCTTTCTCTTTGTAGGTTACAGGTGAATTTAGTTATCTTCCGGTGACCTACAAGCGACAAGCATCTATGGTTAGTGACATTGAAGCAATATAAAAGAAATCATTTTCGGCTATTTTATCATCACGGCGCCCAACAAAGGTCTACAAAGGTGCCTAAGCATTTCCGACAGATTCTGTAAATTTATGTGTGCGATTGCACATGATTCCTCCTCATGTTCAACATTTTCTAGCTCGGCATACTTTAGGATTCTTGCGAAATTAGATAAGTATCTTATTCCATCTCTTGCACTTAAGGTTTCAATTTGCATTTGCTTATTACTTAGGTTAGAGTTGTACTTCATTGCTTATTTATTGTGTTGTGACTCTCTACAATCTAGGATTTTACAAATTCAATATTTGTTAAATCATAGAGAGGAGGATTAAGTGAAGGATAAATACATCTTCTAGAGATTTTTACCATTGTATAATGATTATTATGAGGTGAACCATACCATATAAAGGAGGGATGGAGTAAAGAATGCAATAGTCCCTCCTACTCTACATTAACTTGAAGGATGGTTTGGCCAATATTTCCCTCAATCTCCCAAGTTTATTTTTATGTGTAAAACAACTATGATATCATGGATCAATTTAAAATACCATGTTAATACATGTACCCTTGATTTACTTACCAAATTCAATGTATAAAAGGATATTTTTAATAAATCATTGAAGAAACATTATTAGAAAGTGATATTAGACCTTCTCACTTTTTATATATTATTAGATCCAAGATCGATAATGAGAATATCATTACCTTTGTGAATGATGAAGTTCCTTCATAATATATTATCGATTGACATTGTCCCTTGCATTTTATTTATAATAAACAACACAAGAATCAAAAGGGTTATTATAGATAATGGTTCGGGAATACATATATGCAATTAGTCCTTTCTCTCATTGTTGGGTATTGGTAGACATGCCCTCATAAAGAATAAATTATCATCAAGTGATCAACCAACCCTTGAAGGTCTTGTATTGGATCATTTTCTATCAAATATGTCACTTGGTCCCAAACTAGCCACATAATGTAGTTATTATTTATAATTATGTGAGTTATAATATTTCACTTGGGAAACCTTTGAAACATGACACGAATATGTCTCATCCACCTTACATTAATGTTTATGAACGGTGAATGGTATTATTTACACATGTACCGCGTAGGATGTACCATTTTATATTTTTAGAGATAATAAAGCCTCGTGATTTATTTCTACCTCACTTGAATTATACCCATGGATAATATGGAAGGATTTTAATTTGAAAATGTAGTAAGGTTAATGAAGATAATGAAAATAATGAGATATAGCTATACAATCTTAGTTTCACACCAAAATCCCATGGGGATAGAGATATAATGTAATTGATTTTTATGTTGGAGCCCATTATATCACCCATCAATATTTTGTAAGAACAAGCCAAACATCACATAAATTTTATAGAACAAACAAAGTATGTTAAGCATAAATGACCTACATATGATTAATGAATGTTGACATACCAATAAGAAAATAAAATTGTTGGATTAGTTTAAACTATTTTAGAAAAATATCACTTTGGGATTAAGTGTGAACAAAAGATGAGTTATAAAAGTCAAGGCCTAGGAAAGAGTGAACATGGTATAAATAAAACTATTTTTAGAATAGCCCATAAGAATAAAAAGTGAATTAAATGTAAGAATGATAAATTAATAGTTTAAGTAGGTATCAATATTAAAAAGTATCTTTTTGTAAACTATGAATATCTTGGATGATAAATCACCATAGTACTCTTATACACACAATCAAATATATCCGTGATTTATTTTCAAATTCTATCTAAGATATGGTCAATATTATGCATATTTATGATCATGTGTTTAGCTCATCCTATTGAAATAATGACCAAGAGGAAAATCAAGTTATATAGCTCAATTTGATGCATTATGATTCACCATATGAGACACCATCTCTTGATACATTTGTATAATGATGAATCGGTAGAAGCATATTTGGGAACTAAGGTGGAGTTACATATGCACCATCATTAGATATTATTCCATTTTACCTTGAGAATTTTTTTGGGAATGTGATCCCTCATATAATGATGATGAAATTACTTTGGATAGTTTAGATGTCTTACCTATTGCACTATTTATGGAAGACTAATCAACATTTTTAATGAAGATACAATCAATATTAACATTTGTATTAGTGACACACCCAATACAAGGAAGGTTTCCAATTATGTTGATCCTATGAAGTACATGATTTCATCTAATCCATATTTATCAAGAAGAATAACCAAGTGGGTAATGTTGTTAATAGAGTTTTACCTCAAGTTTGTACCACACAAATTGGTTAAATGGAAATTATATAAGATCAATTAGATAAGGATCCCTATAATACCACATCCCTATTAATTTCATTTTTCAGATAACTTTTCTATGATCATAGAGGAAAATAAAATATGGACAATGTGTTTTGATGGTTCTAATGGACATCTAGTGTAGGGACCTGAGATCGTAATAGTCATCCCTCATATATAGATGTGTCACTTAGAACAAATGATACTTATTTGTACCAATAATATTTCTCAATATGAGGTATTGATTTTGGAATCCATGAGAAACATATTTTAAATTTTATAAATGTAAATGTAAATGTGTGTGTGTGTGTGTGTGTGTGTGTGTGTGTGTGTGTGTGTGTGTGTGTGTGTGTGTGTGTGTGTGTGTGTGTGTGTGTGTGTGTGTGTGTGTCGGTATTTAGACATTCTCAATTCATTGTTAACCAAGTAACATGAACCTATCAAAAAAAAGAACGAAAAATGATTCCATATAGACATTTAGTAAATAGTTTGAGGCTCTTGTTTGATGTGTTTAAGATCACTACATCATTGAAAAAAATTGGGACTTGTTTGATGCATTTGAGATTTCTGTATCCTCAAATAAATGCCAACATGTGGATGTTCGCTAGTAAAAATTCCTTAATACCTATTGATATTACAGACAACCATGTTATATTGATTATCAAGATATTGGAATATCTACACACACACACACATACACACATATATATATATATATATATATATATATGTGTGTGTGTGTGTGTGTGTGTGTGTGTGTGTGTGTGTGTGTGTGTGTGTGTGTGTGTGTGTGTGTGTGTGTGTGTGTGTGTGTGTGTGTATAAGATTGTATAGAGGCATTGAAATTACATATTGGTATAGAAACCTAAAAATGGTACGCAAATGTGTATATATATTTATTATAAGAAATTATTTCCATATAGTTTTTAAGAAATGAAAGAATTAAATTACACAAATTTTACCTTAGATGTTTCAATATGAGAAATGTAATCTTTAAGAGGTCGTTTTATGGGAAATTAATTTAATTTCTTGGACAAGAAGAAGCCTAAATTTCCAAGCACAAGAAGTTTATGGTAGTGAGTGCAATGGAATTTTCAATACAAAATCCATGTCATATAAATTTCTTCGAATGGATTATTATTGGAACACGATGGAACAATATGTATAAGCATATGAAAAAGTATGTGGTAAATGAAAAATATATAGTAACCTTACCCATGTCTTACCTCAAGAGCCACAACCCATTATTTCACCATGGCTACATTCTATATATGGATATGAGTCATGACTTAGTTGGCAAGATTAGTTTGCTGTCCTTATAAGTTCACAAGTTTGTGAGCATAATATTTCTTTTTTATTATTGGTAAATAGTTTTTTGAAAGGGACTATACCCTTGTACACCAAGGCTCATAAGCCAGAATTGAAAGTTGAAGCACAAGAGATGGATCAAAATCCAGAAAGAACAATAAAGCCCGACTGCAGAAGATTGTCTGCAAAGTAAAAACCAACAACCGACAAAGCATCAGCAAAAAAACAACTGATGTACAACAAACAAACAACAATGGCATATCAACACCATTGGAATCAAACTGCTATCCAGCCAAGAAAAATGAGACCAATGTAACCCAACCAGCCAATAGCAGAGATAAGAGCCATCAAGGCGAAGTGTTACCCTTCAAAGTGGTAAATTTTTTCTTTTTCACTGACCGTAACCCATCCTGATGGAGTCTTCGCGGTTGGAGAAGAAGACAAAGGAGGAGTATTTTCCTTAGTCGCATTTGTCCCATTTGGGACAGCCACGTTGTTATCCTGAGAGAGATATTTATCATTTTCCATGCTGCCCTCAACAGCTTGTGCATTTTTCATGCTGCTCACAATTTGAGATTCGGTTTCCGGGGCTGAAATGGATTCAATATTTGTATCTGCATTTGAATCTAGACCCTTTTTGCATCAAAAATCAGGTGTTTCGGGAGTGCGTCTTTCCACTAGTTACGCTTCTCATGTTGACGTTTTTCCATCCCACACTCAGTAGAGGTGTGCCCTAAGCAAAAACACCTTCTACATCGAAAAGGAAGACCTTCATAATCAAGAGGTTGTGACCAAGTTCTGTTTTGCACTCTAAGATCTATGGTTGCAGGAAGATTTTTATCAGTGTCAAGTTCCACCAGGATTCGAGCATAAGTAGTATGGGTGTAATTAGTGGTTTGAGAATCTATATAGAGTGTAGTTCCCAAGGCATTGCCAATGGATGTCAGACAGTCATGACTCCAGAACTGGAGAGGTAAATGGGGCAGCCTGATCCAAACAGGTTTCCATGAGAAAGATTCTGTGAGTGGGTTGAAGGATGGAAACCAGGGTTTAATGATCAAATATTTAGATTGGCAGGTCCAAAGTTTGGAAGCAATGATGTTTCTATCAGCTATTAAAGAGAAAGTTACAATGAAAATACCTTTAGCACACGGATACAAGTCTATTTTTCCAGTTAAAATTGGAGTCCAGTGCTCAGAGATCCACGCATGAAGAATAGGAAGGCTGGGCCATAGTCCCCCGAATCTACAAATCAGAGCATGCTCTTTGTAGTAAATCTCAGAGGAAATGACCTCTTCCCCGAATGTAATAGATGGGGTAACGTCTACAGGTTTCATGGAAGATTCCTTGCTGTTTAAAACATTTTTGAAGGATGACCCAATATGGCCACGACTAGCATCTCTGTCCAGTTCCAATCTGTCACGAACTGAACCTTCCAACATAGATTTTAAGTTTCCAAAACCAGGCGTAGCCACAGGAACACCCCCGGATGGATCTTGTAGTAGATCACGGCTAGGGTTTGCGTCATCATTCCGAGGTAGAGGGCTCCCTGCATTGAAGGCAAGGTCGATCCACGACCAGGGTGGATTCTCATAAATGAGCCCCACATCCGTGCCGCCTCCATCTCCCTCACCTATCCGCAGAGTTCCTGCCGAAGTCTTGCGCGAAACGTCAGATTTAGGGTTTGCATTTTTGGTTGAGGCTAGGGCTCGGGTAGACACCATTCTTGCAAAAATATTTTGTGCAATAATAAATGTATTTCCTTTCAATATTTCTTAACCTTATCTACCTTAGGTTATTATTATATGATGTATTACATGTTTCTAATTATTGTAAAATGCGTAAATGGATTACAATTAAATGTAACACAAATAACTTGATTACTTTAATTAAGAATCATTATAGATTTATAATCCATTGAAAAGAATTAATTAATTATATATAAATCAATTGATCAAGCATTCACATAGGGTTTCATTATTTATCTTGGATATGTTATAATTTTAAGATATTCACTTTAATTTTAACCTAGAAATGTGTTCCCATAAGTGAGGTTATTTTTGGACCTATAAATGTGTTCCCATAAGTGTACACAACCTCATTTATATTTATAAATATGATAAGGAAAGGAGGTACGAAGCGGTGGAGATGTTTTTATCAATCACCAAGAGCTTTGGGGATGCTTCATATAGTCCCCAAAAGTGTTAAGGATATTGTTGGTAGATGACACACATATTCTAAAATAAATTAACGAATTATTTTCCTAATCATCATTTCATATTTCCTCACGCTGATATGTGTGTTATGAAACATATAAGTTGAAAAATTATATTTATTATTATTTACCTATAATAGATTTGATATCTTAAAAACATAAATAAAATAATGTGAATTGATCCAAGTCGGGGTGATAGTTATTTTGTAGGGAAAGACATATATTTTGGGATAAGCTACATGTTATAGAATGTGCAAAGGAGAACTAAAATAGCATTAAATAAAAACACATCCAAATGCATAAAATATTTTTGTAAAGTGCAACTTCTTAACTTACATAATTGGAGGTCGTACAATATTATACATTATCAAGAAAGGTTTGAAATGATAATTTATGTAATAATAAAGGGGTGAAAATTTTCTACATAATTTTCCTATATTATAATGAGATATGCATGAGTATGGTAGATATGAGATACACGGGGCATTCAAGTATTCACTATTATCTAGTATATTATCACGGTGACACCCTTTAGGTTGAATATTTCACACACACACACACACACACACACACACACACACACACACACACACACACACACACACACACACACACAGGGATATGGTTACAATAGTTGATAGTTAAAAAGTTACTAATTACAATAGTTCATCTCATAGACAAGTGACAGTTGAGCTTCTTGCATTTTTAGTACACTTCAAAGCATATAGTATTACTAACATGTGCTCTAACATGGTGCGCACATTGAGAGTGATGTGTGGTGTTTTATATGGAAACTTGACCTAACATATAAAAATTGAGTTATGAAGGTTTTGTGTATGTGTGGAGTGTTGCAATGTTTATGCAATGCTACTACAGGGTATGTGTGACATTGTGAGGTACTATGAGGTGCATGTAGTGCTAAAAGGTCTGTCATAATAATGTGAGATGTTGCAAGGTGATTTTGGCAATTGATTTTTCCAAAACAAATAACCGCATATAATAGTTTAGAGTCAATTTTGCACATTATTCCCATGGTGCTACATGAGTACGCAAAGGGAAAGTGTATAGGTTGGCACACTTTCTCATGGATCATTCACCCTTTTCTTTAGGATAATTGGTCCATGTTACATCTTTGGTCGGTTGTGGAAACTAAACCTAATGTTTTTAAGGTTTCACCAATTAACCTAATCAACATATTGCCTTGCCTTGGGAAACTCAAAATA
The DNA here is from genome assembly GCA_018340775.1 of Taxus wallichiana var. yunnanensis. Classification (NCBI taxonomy): domain Eukaryota; kingdom Viridiplantae; phylum Streptophyta; class Pinopsida; order Cupressales; family Taxaceae; genus Taxus; species Taxus wallichiana. The sequence goes on from CM031236.1 coordinate 314,666,742, forward strand.
GTTGATATGTTCCCTAGCAAATTGGTGTGGGTATCACTCTAATTATTTTATCCTCCGATGTGGTGCACAAATGTCTAGGAACCAAATAAAAGTATGTTGTCATCTCAATAAAATTTGGTAAGTGTAACTTCAGGAAGTCCACATTCAAAAATAGATGAAGACTCATATATGGTTAGAGATCAAGAACAAAGGTGTTTTCAACAATTGTGCACATGAGATGGTGCAAGAACAATCACACATAGGCTTGATCTTCTCATGTGGACCCTTAAAGCCTCCTTCCAAAGATGCAACCATAATTTATTTACTACCTTGAACTCATGAGGTGTCTAACACACAACATGACTCTCTCTTATTTATTTTCATTGTTGGTTCAAGAGTATCATTTGAACTTACTAGTGAACAAATTGGATGTATTACAAAAACTTCATTCCTTATTTTATTCTCATTCTTATGCATGCAAATATATGTCTTATGGCATGCAATATAATATTTATAAGGATGTCATTGGTTCGAACCCAAGACACGTTTGAAATGGAATATGCCCAATAGAATTGTGAAGAGATCTGGTGTAGGAATTTTGGATGTATAACAAATTATCATCCCATATTTATGGGTCAACATTGTTATATATTCATAAAAAATGAAAAAATATGTGGTTGGAAATGATTTATCCATATGTATATAGATGAAATGTCATCAACTAGTATAATTATGTATCCATTTTTCCCACAATGCTAACTAAAATTGACATACAAAGAGTGGGTCACAATCGACACAATGGATGTTGAAAGTCCAAAACAAACCCAAACGTGGTTGATGAATAAGAACATGGATCCATGCATATCAATTCCCTTATTACAAGAAACCATGATGACTATCTTCGAAAGCCTATCATTTTATTCTCATCATGATGATGGATATAGAGTGTGATCCACAACAATGATTAAAAGATCACTTACATGATATTTCTAGAAGTATTTTTAACATAGTCATTATGGTGCTTCATAATAGGTAGTCCAAACATGAAATCCATGATGATATATTCCTATGGTTTAGATACAATTAACAAATTCATGTAAAGCCTTAGCTTCCTTTTTTAGGGCTTAGTGATGCAACAATGAATACATGACTTAATGGTATGCTCAATGTATGTATGCATGTGAGGCTAGTAAAAGTGTTCTTTAAACATTTCTAGATGTCTTGGTAACATTGTGGTGTCATACTTTATGGGCATATTACACATCCCAAATGAACCTTTGGTAAGGTGTGCCATTAGGAGCACTAGTTGTCCAATTTTGTAAAGAAAATTTTCACGTGTGTGGAATTCATGAACCTATTTACTTTATGTGAAAATGATGTAGGCTTCTTCAAATTTATTTTCTGTTGAGTAGATAGATACCTAGTCAAAGAAGTTATGGCTACTAATTTTGACAAGCACTATGATAAGTGCTTTCACTTAGGGACAATTTAGATAATTTGTTACCTTATATTATTTACACTTATTTTACTTGATCACCAAATGTAATTTTTACATGCAGGTCATCGATGGAAAGTGGCATGCATTCTCTAGCTTACTTTACATGTGCAAGAACTTAAGTGACTTATGAATGGATGGTTGTCTCCTTACCCAAAATGTGGTGGCGTCATTACTTAATTACTTACATGATAGTGTACACGATTTTTTACTTCAAACCATGTTGTTGAAGGTCTCTAAGTGACATGTGAATGAATTTTCTTGATGTGTGAGTAATGCACAGAGTGCTTAGTTAGAGCATGCATCAATTTGGATCTCAAAGGTTTAGACAACATCGAACGTTTCAAAAAAAAGTGTTGCGTAGTGATATTTCTTGAGCTCATTAAAGGTGTGTTGTTATATAGAAATCAAGTGAAATTTTGCATTAGCATGTATGACTAAGATGAGCCTCTGTGACATTTGCTAGAATATGAGTGGATGGTTATTTGATTCTTATTATTTTTTCATTAATAGCACTTGTAACCATTATTTGTAACATTTGGTAGATTATTTTTTGGTTGCATGAGGATCCAATTAATTTTTATGATAATGAAGGCTTCCACGGGTTTCTTATGGACACCACTTGTAATGCACACAGGATTTGTCACTTTTAACGGTGTAGTTCTATATATTTATATTTATAGGTAGTAGTTATCACGTTTGGAGGGTTGAAATATTGCCCAATTTATCAAAAATGGAGTGTCATATTTTGGTGTTTGGCTTAGCAAGACTTTTTGCTTTGTGTGGATTCAATGCCATTTTTTTCATGTTTATTCTATAAGCCCTCGAAAATATTCATTAACCATCATCCAAAGATTTTTTTGGTCCATTATGTGTGCGCCCTTTGAGGATTTCACTTAATTTTCAATCTTTGTTTGATCCAATGGTCCTATTTAAATTTTTGGCTAATTTAAGGAAGCACTAGGTGTTATAATTTTTTGAGTTATGTTTAAACATTTTTTATTTATATTTTAAAAATTATGTTTTTTTGTTGTTCGGAAAAAATTGAATTTCCAATTAGGAAAATACTATTGAGTCAAAGTAAGGACCACATTTTATTATAGTTATGTCAATATCTTCTTGAAGTATAAATTGAGAGGTGGGTTTTTCTTTAAGACGGTTGATCATTTCTTTTGATTTGACATACTAGTTTCTCCAATTTTTTAATTCTCAATTCTTCAAATAATTCTTACAAGATGTCAACATTAAATGCTTACGTATATTTGACCTAAATGTTGTTATAGGTTGGGCTTTCTAGGATGAAGTTCTTTTCCATCTCTATTTCTTTTGCGGTGCACAAAAATATATCCTTTGTTTCTATTTTTCTTTAGGGCATCACTCATATATGTGTCTTGCATCCAACCCCGGGTGAACTAGTTCTTATTTTAGCTATGACCATCTTCTCCCTTTGGTCGATCTTAAACCCTATGTATTTTTAGTGATGTTTATAGGTCGGGTTGAACTCTATAGTGTAGTATTTTCGTTTCTTGCTTTATTTTTTTCTCCACGTGATTATTTTAAATTTATCATTCACACGGTTGTTTGATTCTTTGTTAAAGCTTGGACATTCTTTCATATCAATATCTCATCTACTCATCCATTTGTGAATTTGTTTCATTTGTGTGCTCTTTCTACTATGTACCTCTTCTTCCTTTACTTATTTAGGCCACTTTTCATTCTCTATGTTTTCTCTTTTTTCAAGTAGCATAATAATTTCATCGTAGTTGTTGCCTCTAAAGGGAAAGTTCATATTTTTTCCACAAGTATTTTGTATGGAACCGAGGTCTCAATTTTGAAGTTGTTTCGATTAAGTGCTTCTAGATCCTTTCTATTTGCCTCCATTTTAGACATGAAGTGTCATTGCCCCATATTTCACATCCATATTGGACCACTAGGCGAAAAGTAACCCAAATAAGACCTTGATGGTCTTCCAATCCCACAACTTTGTATTCTTACACCTATTTTGTAGTGCATTTGAGTTTTCCATCCACCTTATATTTTTTCATTATGTATGTATCCTAGATAATTTTGTTGTAAAATTACAGGCCAAGGTACTTGTATTATGATACTACTTCGAGAGGGCCTCCCTCAAATTTGAATGTGAATTGTTTTTTTTTCCTTTTTAGATAGAAGACTAGTATTTTTTTACCAAAGTGTTAACCTAAATTCCAATTCAAGATTAAAGACATTAGGTGATTGTATCAATGGAAGGAGAAGAGTAAAATTGAAACATTCCAACTCATTTCCTTCAAATAACCAAAACTAAACTAATCCAAAGTTCCACTAAGATAATCCATTCTTACAACAACATTAATAGATGTCAATCAAAAGGTTATTCACAAACCATTTCATAACATGCAGGTGAGAGAAACAACAATATCCTCACACAGTTTCGAAGAAGAAGTTAAATCATATTTTACCAGATTTTGAGCAAGGAAGAACAAATCTGAATGAAATCCTTTCTTAACAATCCCACAAAGTTCACAGATTCAAAACATACTAAACTCAAAAGGAGTAAACATATCACTGTTGTTTTCAAACAAGTTTGAATTCACAAAAACATCGAATCTAAATAACTATTACAACATAGCCCAACCAAAATAATCAAGATTCAAAGCAACTCAAGTTTCAACAAAGGACAATGCATTTCATACCTTCTTCCTACAGAGGAAAAACAAACCCATATTGAATCTTTATCAAACAATGTCTTTCCCTTAATCCATTTTGCATAGACAACAAGAGTTCACACAGTTGACAACATTCCAGATCCAATAAAGGTTAAAGCACGATTTACCCATATTTTCAACAAGGAACCAACCCACATTCAATTTTGTCAAACAATGAATCTCATCAAAAATACAATGAACTTATTCAAGCATGGATGCAAAATAACATCACAACAAAAACCCATTTGTTTCCAAGAGCAGAGTTGTTCTAATGAAGACGTTTAGTAAAAAGCAGAACTATTTAATAAGAAGATCCTATCATGCCTGATAGAGTTTCCTTTTGATTTGCAGAAGATTTCCAGTTGAGCCTCCCAGAAATCTCTTCTTTCCAAAACAACGTCAACAACCAATCTTCCTGCTTCCCTTATACTTCTACAGTCCAAAATAGCTCAAAAATGCTAAAGATTGCAAAGGATCAATAATGAAATTTCTGGTTCGAAGAACCAGAACCCTCATGCAGAGCAAAAAACCAAAATGAACAAATGACCAAACAACTTCCCCCAATTTCGCCTGCCTAAACTCCTAGGTGGTTTCTTCCACTAAGCCCGAGGCCATTGAATGCATTGAATGCCACTTTCCCTCCTCTTTCCTCACACCACTACCAATTCAAATTTGGCAAGGTTCCATTTCAAAATTTGCATGTATTTTAAACTTAGCAATGATGCTAGCTAGGCATCCCACTATCTCTCCATGTCTCCGCCAAACTTGGCAGGCTCAAGATGTAAGGACAAAAATTAATCCTCATAAATACCTTAGAAACCATCACCACCAACTTCCCACTTGCCACGTAACCCTTAGGTCCCCTTTCTTTGCTTAGTAATAGTTTAGATTACATTAGCATTAGCTAGGTTTCCCTTTAGTTCTTAGGTCATTAAAAATTGCCTTAGGTTAGTTCGAGACTCATAACCATAAAGCACACTATCTTAGGTTAGGTTATAACCCTTAGATTAGAATCCATATAGAATAGGATATTACATCCTAGGTTAAGGCATAAACCTTAGTAATTTAGGAATAGGTCCTAGGTCGGTCTTATTACAGTAGGTTAAAATCCAATTAGGATAAAACATCACAATTTAGGTCAGATTCGAATAGCATCAACCATTCCGACCAAGGCTAAGGTATTTGCATTAATATCCCGAATGATCCTTTATCTCCTCACATTTTTCAGTGTTATGAAACGTTTATAAAGGAGGTCCAAACTCACCATTTGTAACATGATGCCTAGTAAGAACACCGAAATCGGGTCCTTAAAATTTATAACAAAACACAGCTCAGTTCCTCATTACCTTTCCATTTTGAATGTCAGTTATCAAGATGATAATAATGAAGAACTGAATCATACCTTGGATCAATGGAATTGATTCAAGGTGTGTTGTTATCATATGGTAAGTATGAAAACAATAATATAGATTTACAACTTACAATTCATATAGCAGAATGGCTTCATTTCCTAGTAAATAGAATTACAACAAGTATGAACTTCTAAACAGTAATAACTTATCCATTGCAAACATGATTTTCAAATGTCAAAAGAATACACCTTCCTAAGACAAATCACATGTCAACATTTGCAATGTCAAAAGTGGAATTCATCATAGTAACAACCATGCCAAAGACGTTACATACCTTCCTCCTTAAAAGAATCATTGTCTTGATGATTAACTTAATCAAACCATTAAAGTTTAGGACAAAAATTAATTATTTTCCTTCCATTCATATGTTCATAACAAAACTAGATTTGAGAAATTCAAATTTCAAAACAGTATTAAAATAGTTGTTAAATAGTTCAGTAACTGCCCAAGTTTGGTAGATTTATCATCAAAACATGAATAAAATTTTTAGATTTTATCAGTTTTCAATATCAATCCTAATCAAACAAATATGGAAAATTAGTTCTCATTTCTTCAATATTTTCCCTGTGTTGCGTTTTATTCATTAAATTGGTCCCACGAGACCTTACATTGACTTATTTCATGGTTTCTTAAGTGTAACTAATGAGTTTCAAAGCACTCGAATGGGATCAACCGTGATTATTCCTAGGTCTTGGACTGCAAGGAATTCCAATTCAACACGTGATAAATCTGAAATGTATTTCTTAATCAAATAAATATGGAAAACATCATGCATTCGTGATAAAGAAGGAGGTAAAGCTAAACGATAAGCTATTGGGTTGATCACTTCAACAATTTTAAAGGGTCCCAGATAACGAGGTGATAACTTGGCAGCCTTGCCAAAAGTTATAGAACTCTTTTTTGGCTTAACCCGAAGAAGGACCTTCTTACCAAGTTCAAATGTTCTATCAATCCTCTTTAAGTATGCATAAATATTTTTCCTATCTGCAACTTCCTTTAAGCATTCACAAATCATTTTTACTTGTTGTTCCATTTCTGTAAGGATTTCAGGTCCTATCACCTCTTTATCTTCAATGTTGTCCCAGCTAATAGGGATTATGCATTTCCTTCCGTATAGTGCTTCAAAAGGTGCCATTTTTAGAGAGGTGTGATAAGTGTTATTATAAGAAAATTCAACTAATGGGAGGTACTCTTCCCATTTGTATTGTTGATCCATGCAATACATTCGTAACATGTCCTCTAAAACTTGATTAACTCTTTCAATCTGTCCATCTATTTCTGGGTGATATGCAGAACTGAAATTCAGCTTAGTCCCGAGGTGCATTAAGTGTTTGCCAAAATCTAGATGTCATTCTTGGATCTCTATCTCGATATGATCAATTCAGGTACTCCATGTAACCTAAAAATCTCATGTACAAATCTTCTTGCTAACACAAGTGAATCATCCTTTAGATTACCAACAATAAAATGTGCTACTTTTGTTAGTTTATCAACAATGACCAGAATAACATCATGTTTATTTTTTGACATAGGAAACCCCTGGACAAAATCCATACTTATCACTTTCCATTTGTACTATGGAATGTTGTGAGGATACAATAAACCAACTGGATGCATATGTTCACTTTAACACATTGACACTCTAAGCAGTGTGTCACAAATTCCATCACATCCTTCTTCATTCCTTTCTAGAAGTATTGTTGTTTTATATCAGCAAGCATTTTCATAATGTCAGGGTACCCAGAGAAAGGTGAATTGTGAAATTTAGCTAATAATTTATTTCTTAAATCTTTTACCAAAGGTATATATACCATGTTTTCAAACCGCAAGATTCCTTCATTGTCAAAATGAGAACCTTTATATCTCACATCATTTGGATCTGCAGCAAGTGTTGTCTTTACCTACTGAAAACAAGAATCAGATTCCATGACTCTTTTCACCTCATATTTAAACTGAGTCCTCAATTTTATGAGAGAAAAATATGCTTCCTATGACTTAGAGCATCTGCTACTCTATTTTATTTTCCTTTAATGTAACTTATGTCAAAATCATATTGAGATAGAAATTCTAACCATCTTCATTGTCTTGCATTCAAATTTGGCTAAGTAAAAATATAATTCAACCCAAGATGATCAGTATTTAGTTCAAAAGGTCTACCAAGGAGATAATTCCTCCATACTTGAAGCACATGAACAATGGCAGCAAGCTCTAGGTCATGTGGAGCATAATTCAGTTCATGTAACTTGAGTTTTCTACTTAAGCTATGACATTGTCATTCTACAATAGAATGCCTCCGAGACCCTCCCCATATGCATCTGTTATGGCAAGTAAAGTCTCCATTAGGATCAAGTACAATCAAAATAGGTGTTGTAGTTAGTTGTTCCTTTAGAATCTTAAAAGTAGATTCACATTTTTCATTCCAAACAAATTTCTTGTCTTTCTTCTGTAATGAAGTTATTGGTGCAACAATTTTAGAAAAGTCTTTAACAAACTTTCTATAGTAACCAAGCAAGACCCATGAAGCTTCTAACTTCATGTACATTCTTGGGTGTAGGCCACTCAGTTATAGCTACAATATTTGAGGGGTCTACTACTATCCCATTCTTTCTTATAACGTGACCCAAATAGTGTACTTCTATATCATAGAAGGAACATTTTGATAGCTTACCATACAAATTTCTCTTTCTCAAGATTTCCAAAACTATCTTCAGATGCTTATGATGTTCTTCAATGCTTTTAGAGTATATGAGGATGTTGTCCAAGAATACAAGAAATTTTTTTCCAAGTATTCTTGAAAAATATTATTCATCAAATTCATAAAAGCGGCAGGTGCATTCGTCAACCCAAAAGGTAAAACTGTGAATTCATAATGCCCATACCTTGTTCTAAAAGTTGTTTTATGAATGTCTTCATCCTTTATTCTCAATTGATGATACCTAGACCGAAGGTCTATTTTTGAATATACTGATGCACCACACATCTGATCAAACAGATCATCAATTCTAGGAAGTGGATATATGTTCTTAATTGTTGCTTTGTTTAACATTCTATAATCAATGCACAATCTAAGTGTGTCATCCTTCTTTTTTCACAAAAATTACTAGTGCTCCCCAAGGTGAGACACTCGGTCTTATCAAACCCTTTGTCAAAATTTCTTGCAACTGAGCCTTAAGCTCTACCAGTTCAAGGGTAGTCATTCTATAAGGTGCCTTGGAAATAGGCTTGGTTCCTAGTTTGATCTCAATCGTGAAGTCAAACTCTCATTTGGGTGGAAGACCCAGTAACTCTTCTCGGAAACACATCACTGAAATTTCTTAACGGATATATTTCCATGAAGTTATTACCTTCTTCAATAGTTTCTAACATTTTTACTACATACAAGGTATAACCTCTGTTTTTGGCCTTTTTAAGTTGCATAGCTATCAGTTTCCTAACTGAAATCTCACATTTTACACCCTGAATGACTGTTGTTTTCTACAGGTCATCAAAACAACTAATCTATTTTTCATAACAGTCAACCTTTGCCTTATGCTCAGCTAGCCAATTAACACCTATGATTACATCATAAGACCCCAAAGGAGCAACATAAAGGTCAACTTTGTGGAAAAACTAGGCAAGTCAAGGACTTCTCAAAAAGACACATACTAACTATATGAACAACATTATTTTCATAATGTACAAAGCCCACGACTTATCCATTCTTTCATCTTTTCTTTTTTAATTTTGAAGCTAATTTAGTAGAAATAAAACATTCAATAGCTCCAATATCAAAAATTATAGTCACAGTATGCCAAATAATTTACCGGAACTTCTATGGGTGTGACTTACTTTTTAGCTTGCTTGTCAACTACTGCAGCATGTATCCTATGTTGTTAGTTACAATCATCCTTTTTCAAAGGAAAGTGGCTCACGTAATGGTCCTTGCCATAATTAAAATAGCCTCCTACTGGCCCCTTCCTAGGCTCAAATTTATTTCCATCCTTGAAGTTATCATTCTGGCTCCCGTAGGACTTCTGTCCATTATTATTGTTCTTTACAAAGCTATTCTACATACTAGTAGTAGGTTTGTTTGTTGTTTTTTTCTTATTATTATCAGTGGTAAATTTTCTTTTCATACCAAACCTCTTCCATGGTCCCTTTTTGGGTGCAAGAGATGAAGAAGAGTTTGGAACTTTCTTTCTGATTTCCTCCCTATGAGCAGAGATTGCTCTCAATTTTTGTTCTTGCTTTATGGCTTTTTCGACAACCCCTTCCATAGTGGTTGGGCTGTGAACATCCACCTCACCACCTATAATGGGATTTAATCCCATGATAAATTTTTCGTATCCTAAACTTCTCGTCAGTTTGATACTGAGGCACGTACTTAAGGAGTTTAGTAAACCTTTCCCAATACTCACATAGTGAAACTTTCCTAAGATAAGTTCTGAAATTCAGTCATTTTCTGATCATAATAAAGTTGAGGCAGCCATTGTTGCCTAAAGTAACCTTTAAATTGATCCCAATTTATGTCTATTTGACAATGTTCAACTCATCCTTATGGCTGTCCCACCATGAAGATGCCTCATGGGAAAGTTGATAAGCTCCCCAAATTGCTTTTGTTCCTCCGAGAAGTTTCTTATTGCAAATTACTTCTCCATTTCATTGAGCCAATTCTCATCCCCATCCCCAAGTGTAGTTCCATCAAACTTGGGAGGAATTATTCTTTTTATATCATTGGTGAGTTCAGTTGCTAATCTTGCCTTATTCTTAGGCGGATTATATATGTTTACATTACTATTATCAACACCCAGATTTCCCCCATTGGTGTTGTCCACAGGAGGTGGTTGATTGTCATTATCAACATCTTCTTCCTCCTCCTCATTTCCCATAACTTGTTGTTCAAGTATAGCCAAATGATCTCTTGTGTCCATCAGGGCAGCAAGGATCTCACAATTTTTTTAGTAGTAGTTGCTTCTCCACCAAGTGGTGGGTTGTTTGCAGCATTTCCTCTTATTCTAACCATTTTTGTTAACAAGAAAATTTAAGTTTTATCAGATTATGGACACAATATGTCCAAGAGCTGCAACTTTGAATTCTAATACCAAGATGTAATATTCCCATTTTAAAGCTTTAGAAACAAGGGGGAAAAAATTGAATAGCGTTCTCTATTCTCAATAATCATGAGTTAGAACACATGTTTCAAGTTTTTAAATAATGTTCTCTGTTCCAAATAATCATAATTTATAACACACATTCCATGTTAATCAATCTCATAACAGATAACCATATGTAGCTGTAATGACTCGATGAACTGCCAATCTCTCATTTCTTGACTTAGAGTTTCATCGATCTCTTATTTCATGACTCAGTTTCTTACCGATATCTCATGTTAACTCAATTTATCATATAATACGTATACTTGGTTCTCTTACCCCCTTTTTGGGTATTGAAGTTTTCCATTTAAGAGGCCTATTTAAATATTTTTTACCAATATTCATCTGAAATCTTGCTTCTTAAACTAGGTGACTTAGGACAACACAACCAACAGCTTATGATACTTTGGCCAAATATTTTCACATGCTATGCATGTTCATATTCCTAGATGACATACTCATCAAAAGAATATGTCATTCACCCCACTTCATCTGTTATCTAAAATGGTCTTTATTGACTCTGTCAGTCCACTTGTCCAAGGTTTAACCTTAACCTAGGTTAGCAACATGGGTTGGTATAGAGAATCACTCACGGTGACTAAGGGTACATAGACATACTCAATTAACATAGGTCGATTGTGTGTGTCTAGTTACCTTTAGTCATCATGAGTTACCCCATACAAAAGCATGCCCCTAAACTAACCTAGAGTAAAACTAAGGCCAAGTCTGAGTTTATGTAGATCTAGATGGTCCAATTTGGAAGGGTGTTGTGACATGTTAGTTGCAACATTGTATCCTCATGAATACCCCAGTCTTCATGTTGACACAGTACTTTAGTTTCTATGTACCAACATCCTACGGAATCACTCCATCTGGAGGTACATTTCCGAGATAAAAATTTAAACACTTACTTATCTTCTTAATTAAGATTTAAATTCATCAACCCTTTTGATTCTTAATTTATTTGATCATTACGGTTTCCAGCCATAAATGATTTACAATTGACATGTAGATAAATTTGTAACAAATCCCTCTTCCCGAAGGTTTATGTTTCATCCCTTGGTATCTTATTTTAAGATTCAGACTTATAAACAGAATCAACATACCAACAGTAAGATTATCTTACTTAGCTTAATCAAGTTTAAGCATGATTGAATTTAGATTCAGATTCCTTAATAATAGACTTCATTATAATGAAGTCTATTTATTATATTTGTATTTATTCATTTTCAATTTTTGATGTAACAACGAGTATACCTTCTTCCTTCCGAATCTCATTTAAGTATGATTCTCAAAGGAGGTCTTAATGACATGCTTATCCCTATAGGTTTTTTGTCTTTCCTTTGACTTAAATTAGTTAGGGTTCATTGCAACCATTTACTTTATACTAGAAATCGTAAGTAAATTACTCTTCTATTAATGTCAACTAATATACCATAATGAACTAGTTGAATGTTCATCTATGCAAGCCAACTTAAAATTTGCATTTAATAAAGAATAGAGTATCAATTCCCTTTTTATCTATTTCATTTGAGTCCAACTGGAATGATTCAAAATAGATATGTTTACGAGAGAATAGGGATAAGTTTACAAATTCCCTTATAGTATGTCCAAAGAGAATGACACATCAAGTACAAATATCACTCAATCCTTTTTCCATTCATCAAGTAAATACACATTTTACAAGTCTAAACATTTCAGACATATTTCATGCCAATCAGCATTAATAAACTTAAGTAAGAATTACAACTTTTCCCTTGCTAATTACATTTTAATGAGAATCATAATTCCTCATAAAAGATCCAACTTTTAGGTAAACATAAGAAGCATCATAAAATAACTTGTCCTCTTTTATCACTTACGAAATCCATCTACAAAAATTGCTAGCATGGGTCAGTTCGTCGAACTGAGCATGATAAGCACTAAACATTAAAACGATGTGCTTTCAACTAACTGTCTCATAAAAAGAACTCTACTTTTACGAAATAGTAAAGCAATTCAGCTAGATACTTCATAAAGAATAAGGATCATAAAAAGAAGAACAAAGTGCACAACCACATTTCATTAAGTAAAGATCATGATCAAATCAGCACTCTTCAATCAATGATTTTACCAGAAGTGTACATTAGATAAGTAATATTTAATCTAAATTACTTACCTCATTCTTACTATAGTTATCTATAGTTCATTTCCTGATTCATTCAATCCTAATCAAGAGAGGTAATAACTCTAATGATCTACTAATAATAGGGACACTTTTGAGAAGCAATGATCTCCTATGTTCAACATTAATGTACTTTATCAACAATAACCAGAACCAAGCACATTCATTCTCTATGACAAGATTTAGGAAGAACCAACAACATCCAAAATTAATAGTTTCCCGATTAATATATATCATTCAAATTTAAGCCAACTCTAGCCTAAGTCTCATGTTTATCATCAACAATTTTTGTAAATCATAATTTCCATTACATACCCCTGAAGTTAGTTACAAATCAACATCCTTACCTCCCTAGCAATTTTTTTTTAAGGGGAAAAAGGAAAAGAAGATATTTCCTCTAACTATCTACTCTGCAATATCCTTCAACTAACACAACCAAACAGGTCAATTTCATGTAAGGAGGAATAATAGAAGAGAATAATAGGTAGAGAGAGAACAAAATATAACTTCCTTCAGTTTCAAAGATAAACAACAATGAGTACCTTAACTCAGAAAAGAGAGAAAGGAGGAACATAGTCAAAATAAAAAAGGGTTGAACTAATTCTTTCGAGCAACATCTGATTTTAACAACCATTGTAACACAACATCATAGTCAAAATTGAATTGATATAAGATACAAAACTGAAACCAGTAAGGCAAAGCTTGAAAGAGAAGGCTTCTCATCCAATAAAGAGAACAACCATTGTTGTACCAAAACTAATACAAGTTTTCAAGAAACAAGCTCACTAATTGATTCCTTAGTTTCATTTCAGTGAAGATAGCATCTGCCCAGATGTTTCTCTTATTTCCCAAATAGAGAGAGAGGCCTACAATGTATTCCTATGTGCCCAAGGGAAATGAATACAAGATTACAGCCAAGCCAACCATGTACCCTCTTTACAAGAATCAAAAAAACAATCAATAGGTAAGAAGGATAGAACTCCAACCTAGATTTGAACAAAATGAAGGCAAATAAAAGTGACTTAACCCCAATTCAGTGTTCAAAATCAAACTAAAAGGAGAAGAGTAAAATTGAAACATTCCAACTCATTTCCTTCAAATAACCAAAACTGAACTAATCCAAAGTTCCACTAAAATAATCCATTCTTACAACAACATTAATAGATGTCAATCAAAAGGTTATTCACAAACCATTTCATAACATGCAAGTGAGAGAAACAACAATATCCTCACACAGTTCTAGAAGAAGTTAAATCATATTTTACCAGATTTCGAGCAAGGAAGAACAAATCCAAACAAAATCCTTTCTTAACAATCCCATAAGTTTCATGATTCAAAATGTACTAAACCCGAAGGAGTAAACATATCACTATTGTTTTAAAGCAAGTTTGAATTCTTAAAAAATTGAATCCAAATATCTATTACAACATAGCCCAACCAAAATAATCAAGATTCAAAGCAACTCAAGTTTCAACAGAGGACAATGCATTTCATACCTTCTTCCTACAGAGGAAAAACAAACCCATATCGAATCTTTATCAAACAATGTCTTTCCCTTAATCCATTTTGCACAGACAATAGGAGTTCACATAGTTGACAACATTCTAGATCCAATAAAGGTTAAAGCATGATTTACCCATATTTTCAACAAGGAACCAACCCACATTCAATTTTTTCAAATAGTGAATCTCATCAGAAAAATACAGTGAAATTATTCAAGCATGGACACAAAATAACATCACAATAAAAACCCATTTATTTCCAAGAGCAGAGTTGTTCTAATGAAGACGTTTAGTAAAAATTAGAACTATTTAATAAGAAGAGCCTATCATGCCTGATAGAGTTTCCTTTTGATTTAAATGATTTCCATTCGAAACTCCTAGAAATCACTTCTTTCCAAAACAACGTCAAGAACCAATCTTCCTACTTCCCTTATACTTCTATAGGTCCAGAAATAGCTCAAAAGTTCCAAAGATGCAAAGGATCAATAATGAAATTACTAGTTCAAAGAACTAGAACCCTCATGTAGAGTGAAAAACCAAAACGAACAAATGACCAAACAACTTCCCCCAATTTCCACCTGCCTAAACTCCTAGGTAGTTTCTTCCACTAAGCCCCGAGGTCATTGAATTCATTGAATGCCACTTTCCCTCCTCTTTCCTCACACCACCACCAATTCAAATTTTGTGAGGTTCCATTTCAAAATCTGCATGTATTTTAAACTTAGCAATGATGTCAGCTAGGCATCCCACTATCTCTCCATGTCTTCGCCAAACTTGGCAGGCTTAAGATGTAAGGACAGAAATTAATCCTCATAAATACCTTAGAAACCATCACCACCAACTTCCCACTTGCCACGTAACCCTTAGGTCCCCTTTCTTTTCTTAGTAATAGTTTATATTACATTAGCATTAGCTAGGTTTCCCTTTAGTTCTTAGGTCATTAAAAATTGCCTTAGGTTAGTTCGAGACTCATAACCATAAAGCACACTATCTTAGGTTAGGTTATAACCCTTAGATTAGAATCCATATAGAATAGGATATTACATCCTAGGTTAAGGCATAAACCTTAGTAATTTAGGAATAGGTCCTAGGTCGGTCTTATTACAGTAGGTTAAAATCCAATTAGGATAAAACATCACAATTTAGGTCAGATCTGAATAGCATCAACCATTCGACCAAGGCTAAGGTATTTTCCTTAATATCTCCAAGAACAGATCCTTTATCTCCTCACGTTGTTCAAGTGTTATGAAACATTTATAAAGGAGGTCCAAACTCACCATTTGCAACATGATGCCTAGTAAGAACACCTGAAGTCAGGTCCTTAAAATTTATAACAAAACACAGCTCAGTTCCTCATTACCTTTCCATTTCAGAATGTCAGTTATCAAGATGATAATAACAAAGAACTGAAGCATACCTTGGATCAATGGAATTGATTCAAGGTGTGTTGTTATCATATGGTAAGTATGAAAACAACAAGATGCAGATTTACAAAGCATAATTACAAACATAAATACAATTCACAGAGCAGAATGGCTTCATTTCCAAGTAAACAGAATTACAACAAGTATGAACTTCTGAATAGTAATAACTTATCCATTGCAAACATGATTTTCAAATGTCAAAATAATACACCTTCCTAAGACAAATCACATGTCAACATTTGCAATGTCAAAAGTGGAAGTCGTATAGTAATGTGACCATGTCAAAGACATTATAGAATGCATGGCATCTCCGTCGGTACTCATGCCACCTATATAGGATAATCCTATGTTGTTATATACATCTACAACACAACATTCCATTGGGGCATTATTGGTGCAACATAATGATAAGGGTTAGGAACAAGTGTGTATTACTTGAGCAGAACTCTTCTTGAGCATGAGACCAAGTACTCACAGGTTAAAAAGGATTGTTTAGCAGTTGCTTATACTTTTGGAAAGTTACGACACTATCTCCTAAATCATACCACCAAGCTAATTTCACGGGTTGATCCTCTTAAGTACCTACTTTTGAGACCATTCATAACAGGATGCATGTCTAGCTAGATTGCACTACTTAGTGAATTTGACATTGAAATTGTCAATCAAAAGGATATCAAAGGTCAAGCACTGGTAGATCAACTAGCCACAACACCACTACCAGGTTCACAACCACTAAATTTTGAATTTCCAGATGAAGACTTGTTGTACATAGAAGCAACACCCTTATGGACATTATTCTTTGATGGATCTTGCAATATCCATGGTTCTAGAGCAAGAATTATCTTACGTACACCGGATGGAGACCTCATACCTAAATCTTATCGTATCAACTTCCCTTGCATAAATAACATAGTAGAGTATGAAGCACTAATAGCAGGATTAGGGTTTGCTATCTCATGGCACCTACAAGAATTGACAGTTCTTGGTGATTCTCTTCTAGTCATTAATCAAGTTAATGAAGAATATTAGGTAAAAGATGAAAATATATTACCTTATAAAAGAATGGTTGATAGCCTTAGAGGGTATTTCGGATTATCAATTTTGAACAAGTTCCTTGCATACAAAACAAAGCAATGGATGCCATGGAAACTATCACTTCCCTTATTTCATTTGACACTAATCAAACTCACAATGAGTTCCTTGTTGAACATCTTTTGGTGCCCGCATACGAATTTCCAAAGTCCACCATGGTTTGTGAGATTGTTGGTCCTAATCATCCCTAGTACCATGATATATACACCTTCATTCAAACTAAAGCCTATCCTCCTAATTTTAATTCAGCTAATAAAAGAGCCTTAGCATAACGTGCTTCGTACTACACCCTTCTTGCTGACACCTTATATCAAAGAGGCTATGATGGGACTCTCTTAAGATGTCTCAATCAGGATGAAGCTAATCAGATGCTAGCTAAAGTACATTCGGGTATTTTTGGTGCCCATACTAGCGGAATAGTCCTTGCAAAGAATATTTTATGCATTGGATACTATTGGCCCACAATGGAGGAAGATGCATGCAACTTTGTGAAGAAATGTCAAGCTTGCCAAAAACATGGTAATCTCATTCATGCACCATCCCAAGCCTTACTGACCTATTACTTCACCTTGGCCCTTTTAAAAATGGGGACTCGATTTAATTGGAAAAATAAAGCCCACATCTTCCGATGGCCACACTTTTATTATAACCACCACTGAGTATTTCACCAAGTGGGTTGAGGTTATGCCTCTTACTAACGTTACTGGGTGCAATATTTCTAAATTCATCTTCAACCATATTATCTATTGTTTTGACATAGCCACGCTATCTATTGTCACTGACAATGGTGGTTCTTTTAAGAATAAGGATCTCAAGTCCCTAGCTAAGAAATATAATATCCGCTTAAAATGAGCCACACCCTATTCTCCACAATGCAATGGCCAATCAAGCATCAAACAAGACTATCAAGTCAATTATGGAAAAGACAATCAATAAACATGGACATAATTGGCATACACAGTTATATCCAACCCTCTAGGCCTACCCCACTTCCTTCCGAACACCTACAGGAGCTACTCCTTTTTCCCAATTATATGGATTTTAATCCATATTACCTATCAAATTTGAACTACCTTCACTTTGTGTCTCCCTCCAACATTTCATTCATGAAGAGGATTACCGTGTTGCATGCCTTGCAGAGCTAGAATTATTGGATGAGAGACGGATTCACACCTTAGACCATATGCAGGTATATCAGAATAGATTGTTTCGTAATTATAATCATAAGATCAAACTTTGAAAGTTTGAAATCGGTGATTTGTTCCTAAAGTAAAATCAAAAGAACACAACTAAACCATGAGAAAAACAGGGCAAATTTGAGCCTAATTGATTGGGTCCTTATGTTATAACTATTAAATTTGGATCTGGTGCATACAAAATGTATACGAGGATGGCAAAGAGTTAAAGGAGCCTATGAATTCCATTCATCTGAAGAATTTCTACTCCTGAGTCTCTAAAGAGTAACCCTTGTGTTGGGGGCATATCAATGCATCCATCTGTTTCATCATTTCACTTTTTTCCATTTATAACTTTTCACCTCGTTGTGTGTTGCATGTTCTCCTTGGCAGGTTTTCATGCCCATTGTTTACCACCATTGTTCACCTTCCATTTAGCATGTTAGTTTTGACTTGGGAATTTCCTTTCCCTCTTCTTTGGCATGTGGTTCAAAATTCCAAAAAGACCAAAAACATTCAAAAAAATGTCTCACAAAACTACAAAAACAATATAAAATTGTTCAAAAATCCCAAAAATAATATAAAATTGTTCAGAAAATACAAAAAAAAACATACAAAATGTTTCGAAAACGCTTTAAAAAAAATATCACAACTGTGTAATTTCGTTCACCATTTTCTTCATCTGATTGTTCCCAATCATATTTTCCAATCAATCAAGCTACTCTTTGCAATGTAACTTTGCATAGGGACATCACTTGGCTTTGGATTTCTCTTGGGGGAAACTTGACATCTGTATATATTCACTTCTTTATTAGAATTTTTACATTAGTGTGTTTTTGTTCACTAGCTTGTTTGCTTGTTTAACATTTGTACATATGGAATTTTGTATTGTATATTCTTAGCTTAGTTTCTTATGTTTGATAGTTTGAATAACTAGTACTTTGTGTATCTGGAATGCGCTCATGGACCAATTGTAGGAAATTTATTCACATCCTAGTTCACATATAACTTTGGTGTGGTTCTTTCCTGTTCATATTGGGTTTCTTTCTATTACTTATTTTATATATTTTTTTCATTTGTCACGTGTTGTGTTTTCCTCTTGGTTTATTTAAGCCATGGAATGTCTTCATTTTTGTTTACATTTTTATTTCAAAACTTATGAAAATCCACAAATCAAATATTTCAAAAATTAAAAAAATTACAAAACTTTCAGACAAACATTCACTTATCATAGAAATCCTACAATTGGAAAACACTTAAAGTGAATCATTCAACATTTCAATACAATCTTGATAAATGTCATACTTTTATCTATTACCCTAGTGATTGTGCCAATCTTACAACTATCACTTTCTTCCCTTTGCATGATATGCTAACTGCTTGGGGCAAGTCACACAATTGTTTTTCCTTCATGATATAACTTCACCTGGGGAAATTTCAACCTTGATCATTTGCACAATGGATTCAAAGCAAGAGTTTCATAAGGATTCGCTTTAACTCTACTCTTCCAGTCTGATCCTATTCCCACTTGGGAGCATTTGTATCTACTTAATCATCATTATGGCATGCATTAGGGGCATGGTTGATTGTCTTCTTTTTCTTGACTTTGTGTTGCATTGTTGATGTTTACTCTTTTGGACCACTTACAAGTAGTGTGATTACATCTTGGTTCCTTTATAACCTTGATGTCGGCACCTACTTTATATATTGGGTTTGTTTTCCTTTTTATATTTTCTTTGCTATGTGTGTTTTTTTATGCACATCTAGGTTAACCATCTTGATTCTTTCATAATCATGGTGATAACTCTATTGTGTAACAAATGGCAAAAATCAGGTTGCTCTAAAATAAAAATTACTTTCCAAATAATGTTCATGCTATGAACATAGTCATTTCCTATCCTTGTTCTCATCCTTTGTTTTATTCCTATAAATCAGTTTTCCACCACCTTATTGCATCATCCACCCACTTGAGGGGGCATTCCTCTATCATTCTACTTGTTGGGGCATCCCAATGCTTCACACTTTTCCACTAGCCAATCTGCATCGTCATTATCTTTAAAGCACTATTACTTCGCAATAGTACTTTAAAGAGGGGAAAAATGTAGACACCCCAAAATTCACACTTTTGTTTCCACTTATTCCTAGTATTATTCTAGTACACCTTGTTATTCACCCATTTTAATTAATAGATTTAATTAATTAATTAAATTAATCTCGAGGTAGCCTTTGTACCCCTTTAGCTAAATTAATTGTTATTTATTAATTAATTAATTAAGTGTGTGCACATCTTAGTCATTTGCCCCTTGCTCAAACTACACCGGGACTCCATTTAGACTCCACTTGGACTCCCTATCCTTATCCTAGTTGACTACACTTCTATAATCCTAGAAAAGTGGGGGCAATTAAATTACACGTACAACCACCTTTTTAGATGCAAATTTTTGTAATTAATTCATTTACTACCCTGGAACTATTGCAACTTCCCACAATGTTATTTTTAGCATACTCATTTATCCATGTGTAACCGATTTCAACTACCTTCTGCTTCTATAAATTACAGGCTTACTTTCCTTTCAAATCGTCTCTTGAATTTGAAGTACAAAAATTTTTTTGAATTCACTGTGTCTGTAGCATTTGCATTCAAATCTTGGAGAGTACTCAAGAGCACCCACAATCATTTCTGACATCCATTTTGCAAGGTTTCACAGGAGACCCTTATTTGAGGTTTACATGAAGGTTGCTGGAAAGGTTTACATGGTTTTTTATTTCTTTCATTACATTGATTTTCCTTACTTACACTTTTTACCTATAGTTTTATCTCAAAGCTTCTTGGTGTAAAATCCTCCTTTCAAATAAGCTCTCTCTTTACTAGAAAGCACAAACTTCCTTACTTTGTCCATTTTGACCATCCATTTTTGTCTATATTTTTCAACCCTTGTATCTTACTAGTCACATGAGATTGATACTTGGGGCAGAATTTTCCTTCCGAACAAGCATGATATCAAAATGCAATTTAAAATCAATCTATAAAATAAAATAAAAATCAATCATCACACCTTTCATCCTTCACAATCTTTGGTGATGATCCCATACTTCTTCCTAGTAGTATGAGATTGGGAACGGAGGCAAGTTTCCTTACTCGCCTACATTTTTTCTTCAATGTTGAGCCCTTGTCTCTTACTAGCGGCATAGAGCAACATGTAGGGGGTCCTTCACAAAAAATTTAATCAATAAATCCTTTATCAAATCTAAATCAAACATGCTTAATCAATTATATCCCATGAATTAATTTATTTGCTCATGTTAAGAGAGAAAACAATTCCTTCAATCAAATATTGTCAATCAATAGGCCATGAATGGATCTAAGTCTAATCAAAACCTAAAAATTGGAATAATCTTGGAATTGGTCAGGAAATCTTGACTAGAGATGCATTAAATTTTTCTTATATGGATCATTTTTACACCTTGTGTCTTCGCATCCATCATCTTCATTTTCACATTGTTATTCACCTTGTTCTTACATCCTTCTTGGATCTCGGTGATGAGACCTTGCATCTTCCTAGTTGTGTGGATTCATGAGCGGCGGAGTGATACATCATTTCATTACATCATCTAAATTTTTTGCCAATGGAATGATATTCTTACAATTGTTTGAGCATGATTTCAGATGTGTAACCCTTATCCTGAGTCAAAAATACAAAAAACATTCAAAAAATGTTTCAAAACACCAAAAACATTCAAATATGTTTCCAAAACATTAAAAACATTAAAATATGTTTCCGAAACATCAAAAACATTTAAATATGTTAAAAATAAAATAAAAATCAAATATGTTTCAAAAAATTGATGGGGAGTTGATTTCTTTTCATCCATTTATAGCTACAAGATCCATATTCATTAGAAGAATGTGTGTCAATACCTCTACAGTTCTTCTCCTCCGGATGCCATTAACCTAGAATCTAGAGATGGAGTATGGAGATATAAGCTTTCATATGATGATTCACCTTTGTTTTGTAGCAAGTGTAGGATGGTTGGGCATGGATGTTACAGTTTCAAAGATAAGAAAAACCCACCACTCCAAAAGAGAGCTACGAATAGAAGAAAGAAAAATTGATGGTGTTTAGCTCAATTCTGCAGATCAAGGAGGTGGATATCTCAGTTGTGGCAAGGTAACCTACACACATGACCCTCTAAAATGACCAGGACTTGATCATGGAATAAGTAGTGGATGAGTCGGTGGATGATGTGATGGATATTTTAGAAAATGCGAGACGTTGGGAAAACCGTTAACGAAGGCCATGCGGTTTTAACCAACAACCTGCATCGGTTGGAGGGTGGAGAAGCATATCCTACCCAAATTAAATTCAAATCCACCTAATTTGAGCAAACTAATCTCCAAGGTATATTTTATTACAGGTGGCATGGCACAGTAATCCTTTGGGGTGGATATGCTAGGTCAAAAATAGCAAACTAACCACAAACCAAAACAAAGGTACATTAAATGTGAGTTCATCTGTAAATTTTGAGGCATTAATGGTGGAATCGTTGCTCAATGACCTTGATTTGGAAATATTAGTAATTGGAAAAAATGGCTTTGTAATTTTGTTACACCTTTAATTCGACCGAGTCTTCAAAGGAATTGAGTCCCCTTTTCAAAAATGAGAATGACAAATTAATAATTATTTTCATTGAGTCTCGGGAAAGGTGGATATTATAGCTTCAAATGAAGGAGATGATGGATGGAAAAATTTAAAAATAAAATGCCACATTTTGTTCATCCCGCCATGACACTGGAGTCGGGTAAGAAATTATAGACGTTTTCTCATTGACTAGTCCAAGTTTTATCTACCTTTCTTTGGTTCTAGACCGTACCTAAATTAGTCTTTGTTCGCTTGTTTTTTCTACTCTTGGTGGTTTTTTCTATTCTCATGTGGTGTGCATTGTTGTCTCACTACTATCATGTTGTTTTTGGCTTCTTCATGCGGTTTGTCCACCGACATCATGTTTCTATGATATTTCTAGATTTTTATCCTTTTCTTTGTGATGTGAACCTCATATATCATCTAGATTTTGATCCTCTTTGTTCTCCAAATTATGGTCCCCTTCCAAACCATTTACCAATAATAATAATAAAGTTTCAAAAAAAAAAAAAAATTCAAATATGTTTCAAAAAACCAAAAGCAGATTAAAATTGCCAAAAGAAAAACATTCAAAAATGTTTGACCAACTTCCAAAGATAATTAAGTAACACATTTCAACAATATCACCATTTGACGAGTGCTCCTCATGATCATTCTAAATCATCTTTTTCTAATCATTTTTCTTACCCATGGTGTATATCTATGCTTGCGGCAATTATTCAATTACCCTTTTACAATATAACTTTGCTTGGGGCACACTTGGATTTCACATTATAATCTAATATATATAAAACTTTAATGGGATATAACAAGATTATTTTTGGAGTATCTAAGCATCACTCCACTCTTTATCCCAATCCAATCCTCTCATGTTCTAAGCTATCACTCAGGGGCATTCATATATTTCTAGTTCTTTAATGTGGAACACATTCGGAGTGTCATTAAATGTTGTTAATTCAAATTATGTTGTATTGTTGTGGTTTGTCAACATCATGACGATGCTTTTACTTTTTTTAGTTTTTTATTTTGTTGTACTTTGTTTACCTTTGTAGACCAATTATAAGAAAATTCTCTACATCCTAGTTCACATATAACTTTGGTGTGGTTCCTTCTTGTTCATATTGGGTTTGTTTGACATGCTTGTTTTATGCTTTCAATAAAGCATATTTTATCCATAATAAATTAGGTGTAACAAAAACACCGCTCCTCTTCTTTACATCAATTTTTTCTAAAACTTTGTAAAACCATCAAAAAAATCAAAATATTCAAAAAAAAAAAAAAAATCAAAAACATTACTAACTTTTCAAACAAACATTCACTTCTCAATAGAAATCCTACAATTGGAAAACCCTTGAAGTGGATCTTTCAACATTTCAACACAATATTGATAAATTCCTACTTTTATCTACCCTAGTGATCATTTCAATCTTACAACTATCACTTTCTTCCCTTTGTATGATTCCTAATCCTACTTGGGGCAAATCAACTTAGATCATTTGTCAATTGGATCCAACAAGAGTGTCATGAGGAGCATATTTACTCCACTCTTCAATCTGATCCTATTCCAAACGTGGGGGAATTTTCATCTACATACTCATCATTGTGGCATGCATTAGGGGAATATATGATTTTCTTCTTTTTAAACATTGTGTTTCATTATTTATATTTACTTTTGGACCAATACTACAAGTAGTGTGATAATATCTTGGTCCCTTTATAACCCCGATGCTTTGCACCTACCTTGTATATTGGCTATGTTTTCCTTTTTGTATTTTCATTGTTGTGTGTGTGTTTTTATACGCATCTGGGTCACCCATCATGATTCCTTAATAATCATGGTGAAAACTCTATTGTGCAATAGAAAAGTGAAGGTTGTTCATATATTCACACTCTCTAAATGGCACTCATGTTATGAGTATAATTCCTTCCATCCTTGTTCTAATTCATTGTTTTCTTCGTGTCAAGTAGCTATCCACTACCTTTCCACATCATCCACCCACTTGAGGGGGCATTCCCTTACCATTCTACTCATTGGGGCATTCAAATGCTTCACCGCTTTCCACTCGTTGATTTGTATGTGTCTACTTGTAGACACAAAACCATTCACATACTACTATTTTATTATGTCGTCAAGTATGTTGTTAAATGCATGGGTCTTAAGTAAGAAAAGCATTCTTTGGTGAAACAATCCTTTTTCCATCCACTTTTTTTAATTGTTTCTATTGTATTTCTCTCTCACATCTGTCATTTTTGTACCTAGTTTTGGTTAGGTCATAGGGATCTTTGTATGTCTTTCTTTTCACATCTGTTATCATTTATCCCAAAACACTAGCATCTACTCTGACACTAGCAAAAAGACACTCTTGTCTATTTTGGGTGATTTTTTCCTCTTTGTTCTTTTTACACATTTTTAACATTTGTGGTCGGCATTTCTAGTTTTCTAATCTATATCAAAGTGTTCATATTCAACCTTTTGTGTCACTAGTGTTGAAATTCAAACAATAGATCCATATATATACACAACATACACTCTATTATTCTGGATGGAAATTCTAAGGGGAAATCATATCTACATACTATCACTACCATCAAAGGGGACTACATTTTTGGGCTGCATACACTATATAAGAAGGGGAAGTGCTCAATTCCATACCACACATTTGCATCTTATCTAGCTACAACTCGTTATCTTGGCATCATTGGCGCAAGGGAAACCTAAGGACACTATTACACACATAAAAATAGAGAACTACAAGGATTTTATAATGTCGTGTAGTGCTCGGTCATAATTTCACTCATCAGGTGACCATCGAGGTCATTCCGACAACACATTACATATTTCATTCTGATTTTATGTGTTTGTGAGCTTATGCGCAGTAACTAGGGTTTGTTTTATAGGTTATAGGTACATTCAGCAATCAAAGAGTGAATATTAGGTGACTGAAAGGAAGTGGTAGTGAAACACTAGTGACCTAAAAGAAAGCAAATTCTAAGCTTCTACGTAGCCACCGGCCTAGAACAATCCTCGGTGCCTGTGTGCCCCTTTCCAAGACCGAGAGCCCCTATCTAGCATTACTCTCAAGTTCCAAATTTTATAGAGAGAAGTTGTGACATTATTTCAATCTTTTCAGCACCTTACACTTCCCAGATCAGTTCCAGTTTTGCAGGATTCGGTTGAGTCATTTATCTCTCATATTTACTCATAGCCTAGCATTACTTGAGTGTTTAGCATTTATATATTTAACGTACTTTATAATATCAGTTAGTTTGAAATTACATTTAATTAAGTATTTATTAAATAATTTAGTGAACCCTACCTTATTCAAAATCTTTTCCTTAGGATCCCAAAAACCCTCATGACCAAGAAGAGGTCCTCATCTCCCAAGCATAATATGGTCGATACATGTTTGACACCTATTTTTTAGAAGACTTCTATAGAATCGAGTTTCATGACCTATACTGTAATCCTCAATGTGATTCCTCGGTCCTCCAAAAACTTTCTTTCCAATATACTCTTCATATTGGCCTTGACACCCCTAACATTTACATAGTACCGCCATGAAATTTTTTTACTTCATGTTCTCCCTCATATTCTATAGTCACCCATGTTGTTGCACCTTCTCCTCCTCTTATAGCATGTGCTAATATTGTTGTAGATTCTTTAATTGACCATCTTCTTTCTTATGATAATATGGATACCAATAATTCTACTTCTAATGTTGAAAATGTAAATGTGCATGATGTCGCTTCTATTAGTAGTCAAGATGAATGTAAATTTATATCTCATATTATTCCTACTTCTGAAAGTTATTCCAATGAATGTAATGATAAATATAATATTATTACTCCTACCACTTCTTTGTATGTTGATGATAGTCTTGATGAAATACTTGCTTGTGAAAATATGACTGATAGTGATGTCGATTATGCTTCTGATCATGAACATGTTAGTGATGATGTTACTTCTCTTAATCTGTTGAATGTGAATTTACTACTCCTCTTTCTTCTACTTTTGAAGTTGTTTCTCATGATGATTCTACTCCTACCACTAGTACACCTCTTATTGTGTCTCCTGAGCCTACATCTAGCATTCCCATAGAGCCTCCATGTTCTTCTCCTCCTCTTCCACCTCCTTCTCCTCCTTCCACATCCACTCCTCCTTCTCATGTTCCCATGATCACTCACAATGGCAAGATCCAACCTCTCAATATGCCTCTCACTTCACCAACCATTCCTTCACACAATATTTTATCCCTCATACATGTTGTTGGCACTTTGCAATCTCAATTGCATACACACACCCTTGTAACTAAATCTTATTATGCTTCCATTGACAATCAATCTTTGCATGACAATCCTATTCCTAAAATATTCACAATTCTGCTTTTCTAGAGGACTTCATCATGCCTAGCTTCTCTTGTTTTGATGGCACTGGAAATTCTTATTTGTATCTCAAGCATTATCATTCAACCATGTATTCTTATTTTAATGATTTCTTATTACTCAAATCATTTCATCATAGCCTTGTTTATCACTCTCTCCAATGGTATACTCATTTTCCTTATGGATCCATTAGTACTTATTATGATATGGAGGATGTTTTTATTAGACAATTTATTTCTAACAATTGTCATAAAGTTGTTTATGAACGTGTGTCTTCTTTGCATCAAGGAAATAATGAACCCATTTTATATTATATTTTACACTTCAATTCTTGCATACATCAGTTATTATTTCAGCCCATTGATTTAGAAAAGCAATTTATATTTTTCATGGCTTGATTCCTATTGAAAGAAAAACTATTATATGATACATGTGAATATTTTACTCTTTTATGCTACAAAGTCCTTAATTTAGAACAATATTTAATTTCTGAACATATTATACCACCCTCCTATTTTTTTACTACTTCATTGTCTACTTCTTCTCATCTTTCATCCATTAAGTTCCCTCCACGGTCCCCATTGTTGGTATATATGACATGTCTCGTCGACACTCAACATCTTTTGTACCTCATGTGGTTAGTCAACTCACTTAGTGAGAATATGTCTATAGGGTTAGTTAGGGTTGTGTACACATGTCATGCACATGAGTTACATAGCACTCTTGTATGTACCTCTTATTTTTTCTCTATGAGCATGCCAAACCCATATTGTCTTTCTCTACATGATTCTCATTTTTTGATTTGATCTCTTTCTTACTACATGGTGTTCATGACACCATTTGAAGTGTAACATTGTTCAATGTGCACGGGGTTCCGTATTGATCCTTGTAGAATAATCTGATATGGTATCAAAGCTATTGTTTGGTAAATATGCACTCATTTGATTTCACTTGTTATTACTTTTTTCGGTTTTCGTGCTTCTTGTGCAAGTTTTCGTTTATCCTTTGGAATCTTGGTAATAGGTTTAACAATATTTTTTTAGATTTTCTCGTGGGTTTTATTATTTTGCATGTGTAGGTTACATGTGTTTCATAGCCATATCTAGCTAGATGCGGTTAAGTTTGGAGGTATAGCTAAATTTGGAGGTAGGTTTTGCATATCTTGTTTTAATCAAAAATATTTAATTAGAAGTGATTTTTTTAATTTCTAGTTTTGGCCTTGTTCCAACCACCTCCCTACTAGTTTTCCCTACATCACTTGTTACTCTTTCCCTCACCTATTCCCCTCATGAGCTCCCGAGATGGCTCTTGCAAAGTGACTTGAACTAGTTTATTACTAGCCAAGTTGGCTCTTAGGGTGAAATTAACTTGGTCAAGTTGTGTTGCCTTGTTTGTGAACCAGTTGTATTGGGTTGGGTTTTCGTTTCCCTCATTATTCTTGGTTTGCATTACCTTTTTCATTCTATCTTAGCATTGAGGTAATGTGTTGAGCCTATGTGTTGGGCATTTTTGTTTTTTACATACGAGTGCCCTATTTTTGTAGCTCGTGGCTGCATTTTGATTCCAACCGAGGGTTTGATGGAGTCCATTTTATCTTTTCCTACATTTTTCTATGCACACAAGTCTATTTTTTTCCCTTGCGTAGGGTATTTTTTCCATTCCATGATGGTAATTTTTGTTTTGGCCTGCGTTGGATTGGGCCCGCATGTTGGTCTCTTCTCGGTAAAACTTGGCTTGGATTTGCTCCCTACAAGACATGTCATCTACATGTTTTTCACATGTCACATTAGCCTACTCATCTTTGGTGCCTCGACCCATTCTATAACTCATTTTTGCTCCATTTCATTTCCTTTCCATTGAAACCCCTCTCTACCATTACAAACCCGTTGAACTCACTCTCCATTGCACCAACCACCTCCCACTCCCGTCAACTTGCCCAGTCTCCCATCGACTCACCCAAGATTATCGATGGCTCGCCCTTTGAGTCCTTCTTGAACCTCCAACCCATATTGTCACTCCATTGAGCAAGCCACTTCCCATAAAAAGCCTTTTAAAATTCATTTGTCATTTTTAAATTTTTAACATAAGTTAATCATTTTTAATAAGCAATGGTGAATTTAAAAGGAGGCTTTGTTTATAAGGATTTGGAATTCTAAAATTAAATGTGGGCATTTATTTTTTTAAAAGGTGGCTTTTTTATATTAAAAGGTAAGTTTTAAGTTGTGAAGTGGGTGTTTTCTTGATAAGGGGTTGTTGCACTTTATAATCAAAGGGTGTTTATTAATTTTAAGTGGTGGGATTTGTTCTAGATTGTTTAGATTATTAATTAAGGGTTAATTCATTAATTATATCCTTATTTATTTAATCATTAATAGTTTATTTTTAACGTTATAGTCATTTTTTCCCTTTAATTTTTCAAATTAAGATAATTGGGAAATTTCAAAGTACGATTTATAGTGTTACTAGATGTTTTTGCTATCAAATGTTTTATAGAGTGTGTAGCATCCCTCGTAGATTTTTGCCTTTTGAAAGTGTTTTTGGAATATTGGAGGTCCCTTAACTCATCTTGAGCTCATTTTTTATCGTAACCATCCTTATTATTGTTTGTGGACTAGTGAGCACATCCACCACAATCTTGCAGCAAGGAGGTTTCTACTACGACGTGAGATGCTTTTTCTCACACTGGACTTTGTTTTATCCCCTTGTTCATTTCTTACACCTTTTTTATGTTTCTTTATGTGTTTTTCATTGCTTCGATCGAGACTTATTATTACATCCACTTTTGCGTGATTCACCACCTACCGTAAGGTGAGTGTTCAATTGTCCCACATTGCACAAACACACCCTATTGTAATCAATGCACTACTTATAAAGTTCCTTAAACAAGGGGGTTATCATTTTTCTTCGATGTTATATTACACACAGATGCATTCTCGGCTAAGTTAGATGTCTTATAACCTTGTGTGTATTCTTACACCCTTCTTTTCTTAACATCCGAACTTATTACTTTTTTATGTTTGCACTATGAAGATTGCTTTTTCCAAACCTATGCTTCATAGGACCATTTTTGTATTACATCCTCTACATATTCTTCTTGGTAGGGCTAACTATGCAATTTGGAGTTCAAGTATGGAATTTTTCTCATTCATGATGACCTTTATCTCTATTTGTATGGATGATTACATGCACCTTGTGATCCTGGTCAGCTTGAAAACTAGCTTAAGACTTGCATCATGGTCATTGGTCATTTATTGACATATATTTATAGGCCTCTCCACAATCATATAGTACATACGGAGTGTCCTTGCACTATTTGGAGCATTCTTCAGTCCTTATTTAGATACCCTTTAGAGATTACCATTGTTACTTCTCCCATTGATACGATTGTTTCCTTCCCTTCCTCATGTGATGATAGTTCCGTTGATCTTCGATTTATATGTTTCTATCCCTAATTACAAGGATTATATTTCTATATCTCGATGACAAGAGTATATATGAGGACTTATCTCCTCCTCTCGGCCACTTTTCAAATAATGTTAACACTCATCCCTTCTCATCGGACATTGTCCAGTCTTATTCTCAACCTCATACCATCATTACATCTACCTCTTTTCCACTTTCTATATGTGAGACATTATTCACTCCTCTTCAATCACCACAAAATCATGTACTTTAGACATTTATTCATCTCGAGTCTCTCATACTATTATTTAGAAGGTTCTTGAGTAAAGAAAGTATTAATTAACCCTTGTATTTTGGCCATCTTTGTTTATTTTATTTTGTCATTATCAACCTCGTGTACCCAAATGCACAACTAGATTCTATCATCCTGTATTATTTTAGCCTTGATGGGGCACCCAAATTATTATCGGGGCACTCGTGGGTGCCCTGGTCTCACTCATGGGTTCCCGATCCATCTAAAGCTTTCCCACCTCTTTTTGGGATCTTTCTAGTTGTTTGACATCCTTATCTTTCTTGCAGTTGGCCTTTTGGGGGTTAATTATGAAATTAGACCAAGATAGCCCTATAAATATAAAGTTATGAGACCATAATAAGGTACCTAGCATCACTTACTACTATCACTCCATCTAGAGTTGCATCCATCTATTACATTAGAGATCACTTGTATCCATATAACTCCATCATCAAGGCACAAGGCTAGGACATCTGCACCACACTTAATAGGGGAGATTCTATTCTATTCCATGCACACATTCTACTAAATTTTCTACATGTAGTTATTGCTCATTACTTCACAAAGTGTGATTGACACAAGAGCAACCTAGGGCATGTTCACACACACTTGCATATAGAACTACATCGGGTCTAAGATGTAGTGCAGTGCTTAATTAGTAAGTCCACCATTGTGGCAGCTGAGGTTAGTCTAACCCCTTCATATGATTTTTTATTTTTAGGGTTTGATGTTTATTTTGGGGTCTTATAGGTCTTTCTTCCATCTTTAGTTATTGGTGACATCTCGGGACAGAAAACAAAGTTGGTGTGAAAGACAGCGAATATTTCAGATCACCTTTTGGCCCTGTAAAGACCAAATTCAAATCTTTTACATAGACCATGGCACCTAAACTATAAACCAGAGCACCCATAGGCACCCCAGTCCTCCTCCAAGCACTCCAGTCTAGCTAGATCCTCCATATCTGTCCTTTTTGGGACTTTTTTATAGTAATTCTTTGCTTCCTTATTTTGTAGTCACACCTACGACAAAATATCGTCACTTCATCAAATCAACTGAGTTATTTCCTCTTCCTTTTTACACATTAGGGTTAGCATTTCCTTTTGCATGGTTTTTAGCTCATTTACATTCTTATTTACTACATTTATTTACTTTATTACAGTTTTTCATAGCTTAGATTAACTATTCCTACACTACATAGTTAGTTTATTTTAGTTAATCATTTTGGTAAACTGTGCTCGTTCATTCATGCGTTTACCTTCTTCATTCCTAGGGTTGAGCCATCATGACTATCTCAATCAATGATTACTTTCTTGCAAACCCGGATGTACTCCATAGAGTCCAACATTTTTTTATACTACTTGTATTTGTCTTGATATGCATCCCAACTCGGTTTATCGGACCTTTGTTGATGTATTATCTCCACACTTATTATTTAATTCCAACCTTTCATCTGATGTTCACACTTTTAATAATGATCCACCTTTGCATATTATATCCCACATTTATAATGTCATTGTTAAGCGTACTTTAATTGACAATGGATTTGAACTTAATTCGTGTCCTATGCCATTTCTCAAAAATTTAGGTCTTACTTCTCGTGACATTAGTCCCTCTAGTGTTTCACCATGTGTTTATGATGGTTAAGTCCATCCTTGTTTGGTCATATCTCATTTCCCATAATTGTTGGTTTTAATATTGTCCACACTATCATTTTTGTTTTTGATTTCCCAATTTCCTATAATTGTCTACTTGGTAGACCATGGCTTCATGCCATGCAATCTATCACCTCTACTGTCCATAATTGTGTTAAATTATTACATGAGAGCATGGAGTATACCATTTTTCATGACTGTAATCCATTTCAGTATTGTGATTGGGCTCCTAATACTAATCTTCCTATCCCACGCATAGACATTATAGATGAGCCCCAACCTAGGGAAGAACCACCTCACTTACCACCCCTTAATGGTACCATTTGTGTGATAGATGTAGTTCCTTCTATGCCACCTACTACTATGACTAGTATGATCCTTTATCGGGGCATTTCCATTCTATGGACGTCACTCTATCACATCCACCTTTACATACCCCACGGCTTAGCACACCCCCATTCACTTGCAAAATTTTCATTCATAACTCATAGTGGGAACATATTCCATTCTATCCTACTACGTGTGATGTCACTACATGTTCCCGTGATGGTCTATCTCATCTTGGTTTCACCTTTGAGGATATTTATCCTTCTGCTCATGCCCCTCATCTCTACTATGGTTTTGTCAATATAACTGTTGCTTATGGTTTGTGTGTCTTTCATCTTCTAGTCTATTTATCACGTACCCCTCGTTCTTCTCCACTCACATTAGGGGAATCTTGGCTTACTTATATTGGAGGCACATTAGATCCTATTCATACCGACATTTCATTTCATATGCCTTTCGGTTGTGTTTTTATCTGTAATAGTTCTTTTCTTGGCTATTCACAAAATCTCACTCATTGGTATGCACACGGTTTCCCACATCCTCCATTCATCGATGAGGAATATGCTATGGGCATGTACAACTTACACCTTAATGGATCATTACATGATCAACCAAACATTATTGCTTATCAAGTCACCAATGCTTATCCATATGACTTTGACCCAGAGGATGACGATCTTCTTGATGATTTTACATTATTTCTTTATACGCTCACTTAGGGGCATAGTAATCCACATCCCCCTCAATCATCATAGAATTTTCACATTTATCATATTTACATTTTCATATAGGCATTTTCATCACACGTTGTAGCATCATTGTCATATGATGACTCACTCTTGTGCTTCGGTACACACTTGATTGTTAAAGGATTACTACCACACCGAACCCCACACACCGCACCTAAGTATTACATACATCGCATCTAGTCACACATCACGCGCCATAATCCATATGCAATACATTCGTTGTGTTCTTACGTAACATTGTGCCATTTCCATATTCATACATTATACTAGTCCTCACCTTACATGTTTTACATCATACACTATTACGATATTTATGCATATTGCCTCACATCCTATACATAGGCATATACCATACATCATACACTACACGTCTCCACATTACTCATATTCTACACATTATGTTAGTCTTCATCATACATGTGTCTAACATTACATTCATCCCTACATACTACATTACTCATCTATCTACATGTATTACATTACGTGTTATACATTACATTTTATACATTCTACACATCTACCATCACATTTTACACATTACATTTTTACATATTCTCTTCATCCCATGGTCATATTTTATCATTACATATACTACATTGTTTTCTACATGTTGCACTCACCACCCGATGATGCACTTTAGTTCCTCATTCCATACTCAACTGTCGAGGGTTTACAAATCAAATGGACCTTACACTCATCACACATGCGACAATCCTAGGCTAGTGACATACGCTTTAGGCTAAATTGTCACCTATTCTATCATTTTATAGTGGTATACACCTTAGGTTACATCACCACTCCCTCCTTTCATCTTGTAGTGACATACGCTTTAGGATAAATCGTCACCTATTCTATCATTTTGTAGTGGTATACACCTTAGGTTACATCACCACTTCCTCATTTCATCTTGTAGTGATATACACTTAGGGATAAATCATCACTCATCCATTCATCTTATAGTGATATACACTTAGGATAAATCATCACTTATATGTTCATCTAGTCATGATATACGCTTTGGTTATAGGGTTCATGCACACATCATTTCTAGGTCACATCTCACCACTACACCTACACATTCATCATAGTGCGTTAGACACAACATACACTTCAACCATTTCCCGATGACACACTCTCGTTTACGGTTCATTCTTGACTACTAAGGGGGAAAAAATGAACCTCATTACATACATTTCCATTCACTTGGGGGGCACACGTCTCCTATCACTCCATCTTTCATTCCATTCCATCCATCCACGACATGTTGCATATATGGTTGCTTTTTTCTTGCTTACTCTTGTTTGTTCATGATCACTTTACTACACATGTTAGATTGATTTCTTATATTTCATTATCTATATCATCCACACATGCATGTTTATGTATTTTTCTAGTTGTGATCATAGATACAGATCTCTTACACACATCATGGATGCTCGCCTTCTACCCTTCCTACATTGGTTGTTGGGGCATCCACATTCATCTCTTCCAGTTGATATTGTTTCATGTTGTACTAAGCACTTTATATTACTTTCTTATAAACGCTTTTTACATACTAGTTATCTTTCTAACATGTTAATGGGTGCTTTAATTGTAGCATTTGGTATGTAAGGATATTTTTTTCCATAATTGTTTGTTACATTGTATGTTGTTATTGTTGCAGGCCTTGCCGGGTGTTTGGTGTGCACACTTTTTTTTTTGTGTCCATGATGGCCTTGCATGTCTTACAACATCGTGAGTGATGTCCCATATTGGCAACCCGCTTTATGTAGCTTACTTTTCTTCTTATGCGTTGCGTACATTACTTTTCTTGGTAGCTTACACATTGTTTTATATATACATACATGTTTACACTTGTCTTTGGCTAGCCTTATTATTTATGTGTGCCTTGGTTTTCTACAAGAAATTTTTAGGGTTACAGCATACACACAATTGGTCCTCTTTTGGGGCCGTATTTCTCCTATCGGGGATGTCACATTCATTCCCAGAGAGGGGGAATCATTGGGGGTTTTACATACTAACACATATTCTACACCGTTTGTTTTTGGCTTATATACAGTGAGTGGGTTCAGACCAGTCTACAAACCCCATACACAACAGATTTTAAAGGACATGGTGTCCATAGCATTCTGGGAAGAAATTACAAACTTGGAGGTTACAGTGGGTGTGCCTCTTTACACTACTTTGGCCAATGGTGTCATATCTCCCAAAAAAACTGGATGATATAGAGATCTCTACACACATTCAAGGAAGCAATTAGAACTTGGAGGACACATAGAATTTCCTCCCTACACTTCTTCAACCTATGGCCTGAGATTCCCAAAAAAACTTATAGTACAGATATACTTATACACTCTCCTTCGGACATGGATCGGTGCACATATTTCATTTACATTTACACTTTCCATTTACATTTACGTATTTTATATTTAGATTCTTTCATATACATGTGTTTTTACATTTCATTTTTACACTTACATACATACATATTTGACTACTTGATCATTTTCTCCTTACATGTCTGGTCGTATGAGGAAAAAGTAGTTAAATGGGGGCAACAACAATAGCAGCATCAACAAAAACACTCTGTGACATCACACACACTTTACTAACCATGCAGGTACACTACACACTACAAACTACACACATTTTCCACCCTAGGTTCACTCTCATCACTTTTTCTTTGTGCATTTTTCATCTTTACTTTCCGCGATCCTCCATATTTTTTCATTCCACACTTTTCTATTCCTTCAGAATGCCTTCTTCATCACTCTACATCAGTATCAGGTACACATCTCTATCTAATTTGTGTTACTAAGCTTTCTCCTCACCAACATAAAGTGGGGAAAAATGTAGTCACAAAATCATGGACTTCAAACATTTATTTATCCCAGTATCATACTATTATTTAGAAGGTTCTTGAGTGAAGAAAGTACTAATCAACCCTCATCTTTTAGCCATCTTGTTTTGTTTTATTTCATCATTATGGACCTCTTACACCCATATGCCCAATCAGATTCTATCATCCGGTATTTTATCCTCGATCGGGGCACCCAGATTAGTATTAGGGTACCCGTGAGCACCTTGGTCCCACCATAGGTGCCCCGATCCTTCTAAAGATTCATCACCTCTTTTTGGTCTCTTTCTAGTCATTTGACATCGTATCTTTCTTATGGTCAGCCTTTTCGGGTTAATTATTAAATTAGACCAAGAGAACTCTATAAATATGAAGTTATGAGACCATAATAAAGTACCTAGGATCACTTACTACTATAACTCCATCTATATTTGCATCCATCTATTTCATTAGAGATCACTTGCATCCATATAGCTCCATCATCAAGGCACAAGGCTAGGACATCTCGCTTCACACTTCATAGGGGCCATGATTATATTCTATTTCATGCACACATTCTACTAAATTTTCTACACGTAGTTATTACTCACTACTTCACAAAGTGCGACCGGCACAAGAGAAACCTAGGGCATGCTCACACACATTTGCACATATAACTACATCAGGTCTAAGATGTATTGTAGCACTCAGTTAGTAAGTCCACCATTGTGGTAGTTGAGATCAGTTTGACCCCTTTATATGAATTTTTCATTTTTAGGGTTTGATGTTTGTTTTTAGGTCTTGCGGGTCTTTCTTCCATCTTTAGTTATTGGTGACATCCGGTGCAGGACAAAAAATTTGATGTGACAGACAACAAATATTTCATATCACCTTTTGGCCCTGTGAAGACCAAATTCGAGCTTTTACGTAGACCGGGGCACCTAACTACAAACCAAACCACCCGCAGCACCCTAGTCCTCCTCCAAGCACTCCAAAGATAGCTAGATCCTCCATCTCCATCCTTTTTGGGACTTATACATAGTCATTCCTAATTCCTTATTTTCCAGCCACACCTACGACACAATCTCGTCACTTCATCAAATCAGCTAAGTTCTTTCCTCTTCCTTTTTACAAATTAGGGTTAGAATTTCCTTTTGCAAGGCTGTTTTGCTCATTTAAATTATTATTTACTACAATTATTTACTTTATTATAGTTGTTCATAGATTAGATTAACTATCCCTACACTACCTAGTTATTCTATTTTAGTTAATCACCTCCTTTGTGTGTTGATGATTCATACATGTCTGACATTGCTCTTCTGTTTATCAAACCACCTTCTTGGGATGAGTATCTTCCAAACCTTAGTAGTGTCTTGAAGTGCCTACTTGTTTCAACATAAAGGAGTTTCTCATCCTTCTATAGGTGTTTCAAAGGATTCCTTCATCTCCTTTATTGGCAGTGCCCCTTCTAGGACTCTTATCACTTCCACTTTTTTAGAGACCATCACTAATCCACCTATTTTTGGATACTCATTTTGTTTTTCTAGGGGTTGTTACTTTTACTTTACTTCACTTGGGAATCCCTTCAGTGGATTTTCCTCTCTCATACTCTCATAGTTCTATGTTCATGGCATTACCTTCAAATCTTGTGCACTTACTTGTCAGACCTTTGTCTCATTTCCATGGACTAGATTCAGAGTTCTTTGTAATGTTTCCTTGATTTCCTTCATGGAGTGAGTGGAATTCAAGTACTCCATTTATTTCCTTCTTAATGGGGAACATTATTAGATGTAGATGGACCTTGTATAGTCTATGTGGAAGACCACATCATCGACACTTCTTGGATACTTCATAGAGTTTCAGACTTCAGATCCGGTTGTAGGCTTCTTTACTGACCCTTTGTTAAAGCCAAATATCCTTACTTATGATCTCATCTTAGGGTGAGGTCCACTACTACTTCCACACATCTACTTCAAGCCTTCTTGCATTTCTCTTATCTTGAGGATTCCATTTCACCTTCCTTGGCTGATGTTTTGGATTCACCATTGCTTCATAAAGTATTTTGCACTTCCACCTCACATATGGAGAATCATTCCTTGGATACGAAACCACACCTTATCACTACAAGTATCTTCTTCTTCACTTGACACAGGGTGGTCTTCGACATGTTATTTATCTTGGAAGGTTAGATAGAATTTCTTCATCTCTTCTCTTCTTCTAGAAATATTATAGTTTGTACATGAGTACCTTATTAGGCCTTTAGTTGTCGAGACTCATTTAGGACATCTTTCTTAGGTTGTTTATGGGTGTCTTTTATCTCTTATAAGTGGATGTTTTCCTTAGGTTTTTTTCCTCCATTATTTGATATCCTTATTATACATGGGTACCTTATCAAACCTAGTTTTTGGGACCCATTTCCCTTCTCCTCTTCTTCTTTTCCAAAAAGATAATTTTTTTACATGGGTACCTTATCAAGCTTAGTTTTGAGCCCCATTGACACATATTTTTTTAGTTTTCTAGGGGAGTTATCTTTCAATTCTAACTTTCCATGACCTCTACCTCAGCTTTAATGAAGGGGGTGTTGGTGTATATGACTTGTCTTGTCAACACTTGGTGTCTTTTCCACCTCATGTGGTTAGTCATCTCACTTAGTGAGAATAGGTCAATAGGGTTAGTTAGGGTTATGTACACATGTCATGCATAGGAGTTACACATCACTCCTATATGTACCCCCTTATGTTTTATCTATGATCATGTAATACCCATAGTGTCTTTCTCTACTTGATTCTCATTTTGTAATTTAATCTCTCTCTTACTGTGTCAAATTTTCATGAAACCATTTGAAGTGAAACCTTGTTCTATATGGATGGGGTTCCATATTGATCCTCATAGAATAATTTTTACCCATATCTACCTCTGTATAAGCGTCTTCATTCCCCTCTACCATATTGGTATTCACCTAAGTCTTTTCATCTCCCACTCGTGAACCATTGTAATTATCACATAATGAAAAACCTCATGATGTTCAACATGCTTTACTTGATAAGAAACTCATATGTCTACCTTATACTCAAGCATCATCCACCTCACCACTTATAGCACTAGTGTGACCATCATTTCTATAATTTCCGTTGGATAAATGGACATCATGATAATAAACGACATGATATCCATGATCACTTACAACAATTAGAAGACAAAGGTGTCATTACTTTCCACTCTCGTTCTCACGAGCGCTCTCTCTTTCCTATTCCTCATAAGTGAGTGTCCACTATTATTCACTTATCTCCTTCACCTCCATATAAAGTATTCATCCGCCCACATCCTAAGGTCATTATCCATCCACTTCCTCCATCTAATCCACCTATGGTTACATCCTCTCATTCCTCAAACATTGTTCATAGTACCTCATTGGCTTCTTAAGCCCCTTACTTCCACACTTCCTCCCACCACACCTTCTATTCTTGGTTCCATTCCATCCTGGAATCTAATTTGGCACTTACCCTCATATTGTTACTACTTCACATGTTCCATACATGCCTTACATGCCTCTTAATCTTTGGTAGATGACATCCATTTTCCATTTCATTACCCTATGACACACTCTCGTGCTATGGTTCACACTTGACTGTTGAGGGAATACTACATCAATGAACCTCTTCTTTCACAACTCATGCATTGTGCTTCATGTCATATCTTTTCTAGCATCTCCTTACACATGAAAAACCCATTTCCTAATGACGCACTCTTGTTCTATGGTTCATTCTTGACTATTGAGGGGGCATTTATAAATGAACCTCATTCTCACACTTGGGGAAATTGATCTTCTTCCCCTACATTCTCATCCCATGCTATTACAACTCTTATTTACATCTCATCATTATTTGATTATCAACACATCATTAGCTTACTCTCTTATCTTATTGTTGGTTGCTCAAATGTGCACCCACATCTCGGATCTCTTAAGGGACAAGGTGTTTGAGACCACAATGGAACCACCCCCAAGTTGTGGGACCTTACGCACTTGGGACGGATCTCTGGAGAAGGTTGGTTCTACCTACCTCTAATGCTACTACTACTCCTAGTGTTGAAAGTAAATCCTATACTAAACATGCCAAGGGACCATGGATAGAAGGATGTGTGGAAATGGGAAATCCTAAGCTAAGGAAGGTGATAGCGCTAGAAGGAAAGGTTCAATCTCTCTCCACCATGAACAGTGATGGAAATAGAGTAGTCACGGGAGAAAAGGGTGGACCGCGCACACCACTGAGATCAACACATGAGCTTGACCTTATAACACGCGTAACACATGAATGTGGGAAATGCAAGCACATGAATACACACATGCCGAAAATGCAAATGGAGAGGTGAGATGTAATAAAAATGAGAGAGGGAAGACAAGAGTTCCACAAAGCATGATTTTATTGCTTAAGGGTGCACAGTCATTTACATTTATGAAAGGAGGAAATAATACATTACAGAGACCACACCAAGGTCTGAGACCCATGGGAAGTCAACCATTATTTTGGCATGGTGTTGTTACAATAAGGAGGGATATTTTTACAAAGCAGAACTCTGTTATTTATAGAAGAAGAAGGAGAGAAGAGAAGGAGAAAGGGAGGGAAACTTGGATTCAAATATTCAACCACCAACAACCAGTGATAAATTCCTGTAAATCTTCCTACAAGGTTGTGCTGATGCACTTCCCGTGATTTGTTTGGCATGTGGAAGAATGAAGAAGGCAAGATCTGATGAAATATGGTAGTTGAGGTTGATTGGATGTGTGCATTGATGAGCTGAAATATGTTTCCTTGTTTTCACCTAACAAATCCTACCTAAATTTGAATTTAAATAGTCCAACATGTAGCTTGTGCTAGTAGTTCTCTGACAAGTCTAGGCACGTGCCGATCTCGAGCTCAGAGAAAATATATGGTCACAAAGATGTCGAGCCGTTGGCTCACAAAAAACATGTGGCATGCATAGGCTGGCTGAAATTATGGCCAACTATTCATGCACTGGTTGGTTGCCCAGTATTCGGCACCTGTTTACGCACTTTGGCTGGTTATGCTCGGAACACTCAAGTCTGACATAAGATGAATTGGCACAGAAGGGCGCAAAGGAAGGCACAAGGCGCGGGAGTGAGAAGCAAGCGTGTGAAAGGGAAATATAGGGGAGGTGTAGAGGAGTGCGCGTGGGAGGAAGGCAAGTATGAAAACAAGATGTGGGCATTCAACTAAAGGAAGGTGCAGAGGAAGAAAGAAAAGAGGATGCACAAAAGAACTAAGTCTGGGTAAGTGCGCAAGAGGAATGTCAGGGACTTAGCTGATTGGAAGGT
Source organism: Taxus wallichiana var. yunnanensis (assembly GCA_018340775.1). Classification (NCBI taxonomy): domain Eukaryota; kingdom Viridiplantae; phylum Streptophyta; class Pinopsida; order Cupressales; family Taxaceae; genus Taxus; species Taxus wallichiana. The sequence goes on from CM031236.1 coordinate 314,708,438, forward strand.
AATTTTGCAGAGGTGTGCACAAGGAGTGCATGACGAGATAGGAGAGAAAGTGAGCACGCAAGAGAAAGGTGCACAGGGAAAATGAAAGGAGATAGAAGAATACAAAAGGGAGTAGGAAGGCACATAAGGGCATGCAGAGGAATCAGAATCGCACCAAGGTGTCAAAAGAACAATCTTGAGTGTGCGTAACCTAAAATGTGAAACACTAGAGTCAGGATGAGAATATAAGTTATCTAGATAACTAGGAGAGTTATTTGGATAACACTTATCTAAGTCACATTTCTACTTTTATTTCCCTACCACATTACATACCGTGCATACGTTTTTATTTTTATTCATATAAATTATTTATCTAGTTTACTACTTATTTATTTTTTCCACATTCCAACATGCAACAATCAAAACAACCATGTCAATAATGCACATACAATCTATCACATTACACAATTGCTATCATGTAAACATCATAATCATCACATAATATACAATGCACATCAAGTATTAAGTACCATAGCAACATCCATCTATATATATCATGTTGGGTCCCTAAAATATTGGCCAAGTACAAGAAGGCATGTGGGTGTACAAAGTCTAGTTAAGAAAGGGTGCAAGAGGAGAAAGTGCGCAAAACAGGATTCTAGTAGGGTTTAATAGAGAAAGTGTTGTACATGCAAGATAGAACAAAGGTTTAAAAAATTAGCCATATTTGACACATCATGCAAAACACGACAAAAGTGTGACCCGACTGTGCATGCGGAATGGATAAGGTGCCGGCTGGCAACAAAGTTGGCCTAAGAAGGAATATAACCTGCGATGGAAGTTTCTAGAAGGCCATCATTGCAAAGAGTGGAGAGCTCAAACCTGAAGAAACATTCTCTCGTGAAGGACCACCTTGGACACTTGGAAATGGATCTACAACTCCTATGAAGGCTTGATGATGTTGAGAAGGGCTATAAATACAAGAACCTGCAAAGGAAAAAAAAAAGAGAAGTAGAAGGAAGCAAAGCCATGCAAGAATACTGTGAGAGATCAATAAGTTGGGTAGCAGTCTATAGGAAAATGATGTAATAAGGGGTTGGGATTGTAAATTTCTCTTGAGAACTGATGGATATAAATCCAACTATGATGTATGACTTCGGTTTGCATAGATGTGATAATCTATAATGAATCCAATGAATATAATGAGGTTACTAAACTTGATTCAATATGTTTATTAATGATTCTGGTCCATGTTTATAACTTGTCGGGACCTTTTTTTGAAGTTGTAGTGGGAAATAGCATACATCATGATCTTTGCAATGAGTGATGATAGAATTCCTAACTCTAGAATGTATTGAATCATGCTTCAAGAGCATGGAGGAAGAATTTTCTCAGAGATTTAACATTGGGCCTGAGTTTGATACACACAAATGGGTAGAAGAGAACCTCTACCATGAGTTATATGAAACTTTCTTCTGTTGCTTCCCAGTAGAGCTGTATGAATGGCTCTCAGCATATGCATCTAGATCAAGCTGGTATTATAGATCATGTGTGTGGATCCAAGAAGAGTACTAGAGGCTGCAAGATGCATATCTGATGTGGAATCGTGTTGTGGATCATTGGTGGAAAGGAGTACTGGCTAGATACATTCTGGAATATGCTATTTCTACATATTCTTGTCTGAAAGTCACTAACTTCGAGTTTTTACGGGAGCCCAGAGGATAATTTATATGTTTTATTCCTTTGGCGATGAAGATCTTGATCGTTACCTTGAGTTTAGAGGCACTTCTAATGGTCGGCTAAACTTCTCTGAGTGTTGGGTGAGGAAGCTAAGGTGGAGGAAGATGGAAAATATTGTGGTTGAGAAAGAAAGGGAGGAGAGATGACTCAAGTATGGTGAAATGCATGAAAGGGAGATTGTTATACAACGCGAGGTTGCAAGTGTGATGGATCTATGGAGGCAGACATTGCAGGAAGGAGTTGAGTTTCATGCAGAGGACGTGGAACCTGAGCAGTCTGTGTTACCCCATCTTGGAAAGCATGGGAGAGAGACCCCTTCAGCTTCTGATGAAATTTCTTCACATGGAGAAAGAAGAGTCGTTGGTGTGCATTTGAACCCACCTAGTGACCAAACCTTGGCACATGGTTTTCCGGATCAAGGGAGAAGTAATTTTAAACTAGTTGGTATCAATGGAAGTGACCGATATACACCAAGGAGATATAATTTCTCATTTGGAACTTCTATGGTTGCACACTCTATTCTAGTGTTTGGAGGAATTTTTGGACAAGGTGCAAATACACAAGGTTTGGGTAATGCATCAGGAAGTGGCATGGGGCATACATCTGGCAGTGGAACAATCTCACAGACCATTGGCGCACAGTTCAGTGGGACATTGGGAAATTAGGCACGACCACTTTGGGCCCATTTTTGGCCACAAGAGGATCTAGAGGTGGAATTGGTGGATCGGGAGGCACAAAACCTAGTGGATCCAATGGATCTAGTGGAGGAAACACCGGAGGGAACACCAGAGGAAACCAAGGATCTAGACTAAGAGGACGGGGCCTCAGCCACCTCCTTAAGTAATCTTTGAAATGTATTTACACTTTCCAGACTACCAGGGCATAGAGGATGTTGCGGAGCATGTTCACAAGTGTGAATTTCTATGGTGTGTGAAGGGGATCACAACCCTGCAGAAGTCCCAATTTGCAATGATGTTGCAAGGGCACGCGCATAGTTGGTATAGGAAGTATGACCCCCATCATACGGTGGTAGATTACACCACGTTGAAAAATTCCTTCCTAACAGAATTCCACATCCCTGAGTTTGAACAGAAGAGCATCAACACCCTCAAGGAGATTTAGCAGGGAATGGTAGAGAGTGTGTGAGAGTATGATGCACAGTTTTAAGACTCTCTGTCAAAATTTTCATATGACATTCACCCTTCATAACATGCTCAATGGTTTGTTGGAGGGTTGATAACACCATTTAGAAGAGCATTATCTCATAATACTTTCACATACCCACGCGAGGTGCTAGAAGCTGCTCTACATGCTAAAGCTATTGGAAGCATTAATACTAATGCTAGCCCGTTCATGGAAGCTCAAATCACTGCTATGGATAAGTAGCTGGAAAATTTATCTGTAAACTCAGCTCATGAGACTCATAGTGGAATGTGGTGTATGGATTGTGAAGTAGAGGGGCATGCCAAGGATAGTTGCCCCCGGAAGACAAAGTACACATCATAGCGGTAGATTGTGAGATTTTTCATGGGGACCATGATGCGAGTAGATGTCCCTTGTTATAGCACACAATTCAGAAGAATGTATCTTTCTATTGTAATATCTACACCTCTACAACCCATGATACTAAGGATTATAGGCTTATTGACCAGATCCATGAGGCCATTGATCATGGTGTGTGCTAGACCAGCCTTTCCAGTAGTTCCAAGGAAGATGACCATTGTTATGAAGGACGCATGGATGGAGGCGCGCATGGAAGAAGTTCTCACGGAGTATTTTGGGGTCGTGGAAACCATGGAGGAGGAAGAAGTGAGTTCTTGTAGGGAACATGTTATAACTGTGGATCTACAAAGCATTATAAATGTGAGTTCCCTGTTGCAATGCTTGTGGTACAAAAAGAAGCACAAGTATGAAGAGTGTCGAAACTCTATGAGCATATGAACTAGCAACACCAGAAAGATAAGGGTGCTGCTATGGTGAGCATAAAAAGGGCCGATTCACAATGGATGCCAAGAGTGGTGCGTGAGTTAGAGCTAGAACCTGTACTAGTGACAACGCGTGCAGAGGTCACACACACCAAGGAGATGCCCAAACCAAGGACATTAGTTTCCAGAGAGGAGGTACCACATGGAAAGTACCGGACCCTGTCCATTAGAAATAAGTATACCAGGAGACTATGGATGTAATTCAGAGTTTACAAGGGGAGATACAAAGTGTCTCAAGGAGAAATTGAGGTAGGTGGGGTAGTGAAAGGATAACAAGGTTCCAAGAAGTGACCTAGATGAGGTCAAAGAAGTATGTAAAATGTTAAGGCAAGAGAATATTATTCCCTTGCTAGGAGAATGGCTAAGGGAAAAGGTACCATGCATTAGAGCAGAGTGTGAGAGATAGGTTTTACATGTAAACCTTTCTCCACACAACCTTGAGTATGATAAAGAAATTACTCTAAATGTAGTTGTTAATGGATGGCTCCTGAGTAATATCCTCATCGACACAGGAGTAGAAGTGAATGTTCTTACCTTAGATGTTTGGCATCATATGGGAAGGCCCACATTGTAGCCATCCTCAAATGTGTTGTATATGGAAAATAAGACGAAGGAAATTCCCATCGGTGTCTTAAAATATGTGACTATCACCATTCAAGGGGCTAAGTTTACTGGGGACTTTGATGTCTTGGCACTCACCGAGGTAGAAAACTTCATATCATTGCTTTGGCACCCATGGTGTTACAAGAATAATGTTGACATAAGGTTAATAGAGGATATATCAGTTTTAAGAACAAGGAAGAATGGGTGGTTATCCCTTTGACAGATGGAAAGTCAACACCCTACATAGAGTTGTTGGGAGAAGAAGTCCTTGATAGAATATATGTGCGCTCAATCAAATATCCTTAGATAATTCACCCTACAGAAGAAGTTATCCAATTTGAGGATGCCCAATCTGTGAGTGATACCACAAGCATGGCGTGTGACAATTGGGCACATGGGACCTATGAGTTGATTAGATGGCATTTAAGAGGATCAATAACCAAGGTGACAAAGGTGCATATAGTCCGGTGCTTGGGAGGAAGAAAACTACCAAGTTACTCGGGAGGGGCTAATCCGGAAGATTTCTTACGAAAAATTGAGGTCCACGGAGACATGAGAAGGAAAGGAGGAAAATGTTTAACTACAGCCTACTCAAAACTGCTACACACGGGTGGGTGACACATCGGGAGAACCTTTTGGAATGGTGTGAGGTGAGAATTGTGAACTCCATAAGGTTTTGCAGAGCAACGCACCCACAGCTATAAAATACTACCATGGTAAAGAGACTACTTCCTTCCATATCCAAGCATGTGAGACAACCTGGATGGGAAGTGTAGAAGCATTACCACCTTCATTATGGGTTCACAAGTTGTACTCCACCCTACAAGGTTGTGTGTGTGCGTGGTATATCCACTTGGAGATGCATCGTCAAACTGGTAATTGGCAAGAATTGGCGGTTGATCTCATTCAAACATTTGAGTATCGAAGTACAAAGCCATTAGTACATAAGGCATTGTAGGTAGTCAAGCGCCTTACAATAGGGGATAGTGCTATGGCGGAAGACAAAATACAAGAATTTCTAGGTGAACCTGGCCTAGAGGCGCGCTTTGAGGAAGAAGAAATAGAAGAGATACAACTTGAGCGTATGTGTATAGAAAAAGAAAAGGGGAAGATGGTGTATGTTATTGATGGGGAAGAGGTGGAAATCTTAGATGTTAACCATTCTATAGGGATGCACGAATTCATAGATAGTGTTGATGAATGGGTGTGCACCTACCATGAACCTGTTAAAGATGAAAAAGGTTAACATCATATCAAAAGCAGAACCCAAGGAGGCAATCATTGGAGACTATTGGTTGGATTAAGAAGTCTCTAAAATCATTGATCTGTTACACAAATTCCAAGGTTTGTTCCCACGTGGGTACCATGAGCTTAAAGGCATCCACCATTCCTTGGGGGAGATGAGGATAAAGCTAAAGGAAGGTGCATGCCCAATTAGGAAGAGGCCATACCAAATGAATCCCAATTTACACGTAAAGGTCAAGGAGGAGATAGAAAAAATGATAGCATTAGGTATCATTGAGGTTATGGAAGAGTCAGAATGGATAAGTCCAATGGTGATTAGTATCAAAAAGGATGGGAGGATAAGGATCTATGTTGATTACATGGACCTGAATGCAATGTGTGTCATTGATCCTTTCCCAACCCCATTTATTGAAGAAATCTTAGAGGGAGTGATAGGATGCGAGGTCTACTCTTTCACGGATGGATTCTTGGGCTATCACCAGGTAAGGATTGTGAAAGAGGACCAGAGAAAGATGACTTTCGCCATTGATTGGGGAATTTTTTTATACATTCATTCATTTTTGGTTGAATAATGCACCTATTGTGTTCTCGCGCATTGTGGTGCGAGATTTCCAGGACTTCATCCATAAATTTCTTCAAGTTTACCTGGATGATTGGAAAGTATATGGGTTACTTAAAGGACCATTGTGACAACTTTAGGTTGATGTTTGAAAGGTGTCGACAATCGAGGATATCCTCAACATTAATAAATGTGTCTTTGCTACCCCATTTGGAACATTATTGGGGCACATCATATGTAGGGAGGGCTTACTAGTAGATCCCACCAAAGTTGCAGTAATTATGGGATTGGGGGAGCCTACTAGTCAAAGCACAAAGTGTGTGGATTCCTTGGACACATGGGTTATACGAGAAGTTCATCAAGGGATACACCAAGATTTCGCCTTTAGAAGAGTTACTTAGACACAAGAGTGCCTTCCTTTGGGGAGAGGCGCAGCAGAAGGCATTTGACACTTTAAAGGATAGGCTTATCACCGCACCCATAATATGATTCCCCTCTTAGGATAAGCCCTTCCATGTTCATGTTGATGCCTCAGGAACCACCATTGGAGTAGTACTTGCACAACCTGGTGAAGGGATTGTTGATCATCCTTTATGCTTTGCAAGCAGGAAGTTGACACCAGTAAATCATAATTATACTATAACTGAGTGTGAGGCATTGTCAATGATCTACGCACTTCACAAGTTTATATAGTATCTGCTGGCACCCCCTTTTATATTTTACACTGACCATATGCCATTGAATTATTTAGTGAACAAGCCCATTCTCCAAGGGTGCATATGTCGGTGGGTACTATTATTTCAAGAATTTGAGTTCACGGTGATTGTCAAACCGGGAAAAATTAATTGTGGACTGATCATTTGTCTAGAATCGATTCAGTGGAGGACATGCAAAGCATTGAGGATACCATGCTAGATGCACAACTATTTAGGTTGCAGCACATGCCCTTAGACTTAGAAGATATTACATTATTTCTCAAGACATGTGTAGCATTGGAAGGAATGAAGGCATTGGATAAAAAGTAGTTATCTATACGCTTCGTGCCCTACATGTTGATTAGTGGGGATTTATACAAATTAGGACTTGACAATATTTTGCATTGGTGTGTGCTAGAACATGAGCACCTAGCCATAATAGAAGAGGTGCACAGAGGTAGTGCAGGTGGGCACTATGTAGGCGACGCCACTACACACAAGATATTGATGGTTGGATTATGGTGGGAGACCCTATATCAAGATTGCAAGGAATATTACAAGGCATGTGACCATTGTTAGCACATTAGAAAACCAGGGTGAAGATATGAAATGCCTCGCAAATTATTCCCAATGTCAATCCATTCAAAAATTTGGCTATAGACTTCATAGGCCCTATTGCACCAGCCATGCATAGGACTAGGTCACGTTATATAATCACTTGCACAAATTACTTGACAAGGTGGGTAGAAGCAACACCTACCAAGGATTGTACAGTAGCTACTGCAACAAGGTTTTTGTGGGAAAACATTATTACAAGGTATGGGTGCCCTTTGAGTTTGACTAGTGATAGGGGTACACATTTCTTAAATGAGACAAGTAAGGATTTTGTTAGTAGAATTCATGGTGGCTCATCACAAGACTACCCCTACCATCCACAAGCAAATGGAACCACAAAGGCATTTAACAAAATACTAAGTCATACCCTAACCAAAATTTGTGACATTGGTAGATAAGATTGGGATGACAAAGTATCGTCTTGTTCTTTGGGCATATAGGACAACCTACAAGAGGTTAAATAAGGCCACACCATTTCAATTAGTGTTTGGCATGGAGGTTGTCCTACCAGTTGAATTCATGTTACCTTCTTTACGTATAACACATGTAGGAGGATTAGTTGATGAACAAGCACTAGAAGAAATAATTGAAAAGTTAATGCATTTGGACAAAATATGATCACTCACCAAGTGGAGCTAGAAGAGTAAAAATCAAAACAAAAGGCATGGCATGATCGTCACATTAAGAACAAAAAGTTTGAGGTTGGGAAGATGGTGCTACTATATGATTCCAAGTTTCTGCGCCATCCTGGGAAGTTAAAATTCCATTGGTTGGGTCCCTACATCATCTCGTACATCCTTGATTCAAGCACGTGCCAGTTATAAGTGCATTGGATGGGACGAGATTTCCATGACACTTCAATGGGAGTAGGTGAAGCCCTACTATAAATAAGTATTCTTGGTGTTTGTAATAAGGTAGTATTGCAGATAGGTTAGGACTTCCTTTAATGCATTTTTTTGTGTTTCCCTTTCTCGTTGTTTTTTTGTGTTGTGCCTTGGGTACCGGTAACCTCATTACTTTTTAAAAGGTTTTGAATGTGCAGAGGACCATGCATCATTTTAGTGTGGGGTGGAATAATGTGAAATAAAGTGCAAGGTGCAAAGTACCAGGAAGGATTGTGTTGGAAAGCCCGGATTGAATGGCCCTGTGAAAGGAAGCGCATGGATGGCCCTGAGAAAAAGGGTGAATGAGGATGGTTGGTGTTAGGATAAGACTACATCTTGGTTCCACATACAAGGAGGAAGAAGTACCTTCGATGCTGGTAACGCGCACATAAGAGTCTTTTATCGATATATTTTTACACGCCAGAAGGTTGTAGGATTTTCCATGCAAGGTTAGGCACATGAGTGGGGGCGCTAGAGTGTGGCTTAGTGGAAAAAGCTTCAATAAGTGTTGAATTATGGTGGTAGGTGAAGTAGCATTTAATGCTAAAAATAATGGAAAGCTATAAATAGAAGGTTGGGCACTTCATTATGGACATTGCGAAACACGAGAAAAAGAAAGCTCTTATGGACTAGGGTTTCAGAGTTGATCTATGTGAAGAAAATTTTGAGGAATTAAGGTGTGAGTTACTAGATTTGATCTGCAAACCAGAAGGAAAGAAGTTCACGGGCATAGAAAAAAATTGTGGAGAAGCGTCGTCTTGTGAACAAGGTTATTCTAGTTAGGGTTTGGCAGCTAGGGCACGGGCTGAAAAGGGTTTCTTCACAAGTTTGAGGTTTGAGCTTGGAGAGGGTAGAAAAGTAGAGCAAGTAAGAGAATTTGAAGTGCTAAGATAACCTAAACCATGGCACCTAAGAAACCAACTATATCACCTAAGAAGCCAAAGGGAAAGGGAAAGGGCAAGGGAAAACAACTAGAAACCCCTGTAAGCATGAATGAAGAATGGTACACAGAGATGCAATACCGGATGGGGTTTTTCTCGAGAAAGAATGGGAGTCCCACTTAAGAAACATGACAGTGAGTGATTACAACCATCACACAAACACGATAGAAAAATAATTAGCGCTGGAGTTGGTGCACTGAAAAACAAGAGGACACCAAAAGGTTTACCTATCTATAGCGATGAGGTAAAATTAAAGTTAGAGAAGGTGGGATTATTGCAACTCTATGAGTTGCCTTATTTTGGAAATCCTGAGCACCTCTATCAATGGTTAATGTCGTATGCGTACATGAGGACCAATTTTACTTTGCGGGGTGTAAGATGCACATAACTCCTTAGCTGATTTCAAAATTCATAGGCCTCATCTGTGAAGGAGAAAGTATAGATGACGACCTGAGTGACAAGGAAGCCATCAAAGCAACTATCACCACATATGATTATAAGAAGGGGTCATGGTACTTTGATATCGCGAGAGATCCAAGACCTTGTCATGAGAATGGCCACATGCACGGTGACAAAGCTAAATGACCAAGAAAGGTGGACACAGGTAAATAAGGCATGGTTAAATGTGTGCAGGAAAATATCAGAAGGCACCATCTACAATTTGTCTACCTTCATTGTAGATGAAATTATCAGTAGCGCACAGGAAGGAGATAAGATACTCTTTGGTAATGTCCTTCTGAAAATTGTGTTTTTAGATATCAGAGTGCCAGATGCGGTAGATAATTTTGTTTGGGAATATCCGGAGGAAGACCCCTCACCCACGAAAAGATTTGCAAAGTACACTTGTGATAGCATGACGGCTGCTCACAAAGCACGCCTAGAAAAATGGTATAAGCACTTAAGGGATGTGTTTGGGGTGGAGTGGAGGATCCAAAGTAGATGCCAAAGCACTCGTTGTGAGAGAATTTGAATTTTTGGTGTACTAGCATTTCTGCATTGGCAAATTTAAATTGACAGATGAAAACATGGGCCCCTAGTGCAAGCTCCCTTCTCCTTCACCGCTCAATATTTCCAAGCAGGGGTAAACAGGTTTAAAGAGGAAAAATACTAAGGTTCAACCTTAGTGAGGTAGATCAAGACCACGGGAGCTACGTAGAAATCTCATTTACCCCAAGAAGCACGCGTACGTGGAGAGGTATGTCTCCCACAAAGTTCAAATGACAAAGCCCCTGACTTTTCCAATAGCAGGAGAGACCACGGCAAGGGTATATCTATGCATAAGACCAAATTTTGAGAAGGGTACATACCTAGAATGTGATGTCTCCATCCTGAAGACCCCATGGGAAGAAAGAATCCCGCGTTAGTAAAGAAAGGAAAAGAAGAGGTGCAAGGGAAGAAGGCACCAAGTGTCCAAAGTGCACCACAAGTGGGCACCCCAGGGACAAGCGCTAGAACTAGTACTTACACATGCCAGAAGAGGTCCCCAGTCAAAGAGGAGGCACCAGAACAAGAAAATCCTATCAAAAAGGAGAAGTCACCAGAGGAGGAAGAAGAAATATCGAATCTCTTATAGTGGAATCCCCAGTTAGGAAGAAACAAAAGGTGATGGAGGAGGCTTATTCGGAGGACACGGAGATCTTGGAGGCCTATAGAGGAGATAGGAATGATGAAGAAGATGAACCTGAAGGAGCCCAGGAACCACCAGTGTTTGATGTGCATGATTCAGAGGAAGAGGGTGGAGAAGAGGAAAATTAGTTTCTCTTCATATGGAGGAAGGGTAACTAGGAGGAGGAAGGCACCCAAGATAAGGGAGGAAGCGAAGAAGTGAGTATGAAAATCAAAATCAAATCCTCACACAAGAGTAGATAAACGAGTTGGAAAAAAAAAGACATGGTGAAAATCATTAAATCTTTAGTAGAACAAGATTTGGAGCACATCGTTGATTTAGTAATGAATGAAGATAAGGAAGAAAGTGTGGGAAAAGATCATGGCAGCATAGGAGGAGGCCCCAATTTGATGGTATGTATTCCTAAGGGAACACACACAGGAGGAAGGTGCACGGAGATCCAGAGACCAAGAATTTACTATATTGATGATCCAAACAAGGTGTTGCACATGCGTTTCCAAAGCACAGTACCAATAGAGCAACTCTTGGCTATGAAGTTGTTTGATGAGGAAGGTGCATACCCTCGGACAAGGAAAATGATTTCTTGGGAAATTGAGTCCCACATCGACGAGCCAGAATTCAAGGTAAGCCAAGGGGCAATAATGAAGGTGCCTAAGTCAAAAGGAGACAACCCCTTGGTGAGCGCTCAATGGTTATCATATGAACAAGTCTACAATGCGCTAAACAAGGTCTTGGTTGAACTAGAAGCTAGGTTATTCGGGAGGAACGACAGGGTAAAATTCCTAGAGGTAGAGCTAGAGAAGAAAGAAAAAGAGCTTGAAGAAATGACCAAGGACTTAAAGTAGGAGGAACTAATCAGCACACAGCTAAGGCGTGAGTTGAAATAAGATAAGGCAAGGGTGCGCGAGATTTATAAGTAATTAGAGATGATCACAGATGCCATTTTCTTGAAGCATCCAGATCTAACGTCGCCCCACAAAAGTATGGATCCACCCTAGAGTATCTAGAGGACTTAACCCACATCCTCACAATGGAAAGGTGACCACTGGCCTTAGAGTCTGCAGAGGAGGCATCGGTGCGTGCAAGGAAAAGGAGGACAAGATGAAGGTTGTGGAAATTGTTACCAAGTACAAGAAATTCCTTGCAGATGTGAAATTTTCTTGCCCAAGCCGTTGAGGTCATTTATGACAATTACACGATAGAGATAGAGTAGTGAGCATTTTGGTCGCCTATGAATCAAATCTCAAGGAGTTCCAGGAGAAGAACAAGGGGAATAGAGTGGAACGTGACAAGATTTTAGCCAAAGTTGAGAAGAAATCAGAGGCTATTGAGACCTTGCAGGCTCAATCAAGAACCAGATGAAGGAGTTGTATCCCTAGATCACTCGAAGGATGGACGTGCTTGAAGACTTGGGCAAAAAATTAGAGGAGATCATGGAAATGATGAATACCCAAGGAGAGGGGCTAAGATTTGAAGAGGTGAGCACCCTAGTCGGTGACATTTTTCAGTGGGCGCGGAGCAAGGTTGGTACCTAGAATAAGCTAGAGGTAGACCTAACAAAATATTTCCCTCTCCTCTTATAGAAGTGATCATAGTTCCCCCATTCTTTCTTTCTTCCCCAAAGTTCTTCATTCCCTTTCCCCAAACCATTTAAAGGTATTCATTCTTTATTCATTGAGAAGGTGTTCCCACAGGCAGAGAATCAGGCATAGTGTGGGGTGATGTTGGGCCCCTAAAATATTGGCCAAGTACAAGAAGGTGTGTGGGTGTGCAAGGCCTAGTTAAGAAAGGGTGCGCAAGGAGAAAGTACATAGGATAGGGTTCTAGTAGGGTTTAATAGAGAAAGTGGCACGTGCACAAGACAAAACAAAGGTTTCAAGACTTATCCATATTTGACACATCAGGAAGAACATGAGAAAAGCATGACCTGACTGCACATGCGGAATGGATAAGGTGTCACTGGTGACAAGTTGGCCTAAGAAGGAATATACCCTATGATGGAAGTTTCTAGAAGGCCATCATTACAAAGAGTGGAGAGTTTGGACTGAAGAAGCATGCTCCCATGAAGGACCACCTTGGACACTTGGCAATAGATCTATAACTCCCGTGAAGGCTTGATGATGTTGAGAAGGGCTATAAATACAAGCACCCACCAGAGGAAAAAGAGAGAAGCAAAAGGAAGTGAAGCCATGTAGGAATACTTGTGAGAGCTCCATAAGTTGGGTAGGAATCTATAGGAAAAGGATGTAATAAGGGGTTGGGATTGTAAATTTTCTCTTGAGAACTGATGGATATAAATCTAGCTATGATGTATGACTTTGATTTGCACAGCTATGATAATCTGTAATGAATCCAATGAATATAATGAGGTTACTAAACTTGATTCAATATGTTTATTAATGATTTTGGTCCATGTTTATAGCTTACAGTTCTAATTCATGAATGTTTATGGAATGAATATAAATCCTTATGCATTTCCTTTTGTTTTGGTTCCTTTCTATAATCTGTTAAGTACCATTCAGTCTGGGATGACTGCATTTGTCTAGAAGCCATTCTGAGTTCTATGATAAATGCATGTCTCGTTCCCACTCACTCTTTTTAAGCTTCTATCATAGATGATGTTTCCCACTTAACTCACATAAAAGAGAGACTCAACATCCACACGTGCCTCGGGTGAGTTTCAGCACCCACCGGGTGATAGATCGGCACGCATGTGGTTCCCTTGTTCTTGGTGGGTGTAAAAATGACTACATATCACATCCAAAATCATAAGTTTTAAAATATAATCGTTGGGGGGAAATCCCCCATGCATCAATACAACATATACAATACATCACACATCATCATCGCTATCACTATATACAATCACGAGAGCTCTAGAACTAGAGGATTTTCCACTCACTCTACGTCATTGATCTCAGCCTCTATATCTCTCTAGCTGAATTTGTAATATAGAAATCTCAGTCATCTACTCTAAGTAAATCATCCTTGTAGCTCAACATATTTAGCAAACACATCCTGAGCTAGGGCTCCTCCTCCTATAGCATGTCTAGCTCGCTCAGTCTATACACAAGCCTCATCGCGCTCACTCAATAACATGGTACACATGGATGCTACTATAGCTAACAACTTAAACAAATGGGCATGTTTTCCTGTAATCACTTCCACTGGTCTAGCATACCTCCTCATGAAAAGAACATTTGGAGGCATGTTTCACGTCGACATGTGTATCGATGAACCTATAATAAATGACCAATAGGAATCACCTATAATCACAAAAACGCCATTATTTACTACACACATTTACAATATATAATAGCCACACAACCAATAAAAAATAGAAATGAACAATACTTATGTTCAGCTCATGCCACTGCTACACCATCTACATCAGGGACGGGTGCCTGCCCCTCTACTCCTCTAATTGTCGGTCCACTAGATACATCAACCACTACTAGAAATAGCAACACCCATCGATGTGTCACCCACCATACATTGTATGCTTGGGAACACCCTACATCATCAACTTATATAGGCTCTATAGTCACATCTACCTCATCTAGACTAGGATGCACTAGTTATGCTCTTGTTGGGCCCGACCTTGTTCTTGGTCGTCTCACCGCTCTAGTAGATCTCAACCATATATATGGATCCGTGGGCACATCATGGGACATTCCAAACTCTATAGATACTTTTTCACCCCGGAAAAACTTAGTCACCCCTAGGAAGTGATCCTTTAACCACATGGTGTGTCGAATGCACCACAACTCCACACCATCCTCTACCCATCCACCATAGTCTCTATACAGTCTCCATATAATGGCCCCAAGGCCCATTTGATCTAACATCAACCTATAGGTGGTTGTATCCATCCTCCTACTATGAGTGCCTACCCACCTCAAAGGTGAATATCTCAAGTCAAGCCCAATCGGGATGTGTCGATCGAGTGGCCTCAATATCGCTATATGCTCATATGCCCATATGTGCAACAAATTTGTGGCTCCTAGTCCACCCCCATGATCCTCCTGAGTAAATCTATATAAATCTCTATATAAGTGGGCCAATACACATTGCACCCATGCATACCTTGTCCCATGCTCCTCTATCCTATGACAAATATCATGCATCTTATATAATATCCCAACTCCATCACCCTCCACTACCACTAATGATGTTAGAATCACTGCAATAAACTTTCGCAACCGTGGAACACTGGATCTCAATATTACATTTAAACTGATATGAGTATCGGATTGTACTTGTGTTCCTATGAAATATTACATCGCTACCCTCATATTCCTCTAAGCATCCACTATATTCATCACATATACCCTCTCTCCTATAATAGGAAACCACAATATCCGGTATACATCCTCTAGTGTAATCATCATCTCGTTTATCGGCTAACCAAAATGTACACGTATTTGTGTGCCATACATTTCACAAAGTAGTCAACATAGGCATATAATGGGGTACTTCCCCCAATCTAGCAATGTTCCACAAGCTGGCATGGTCTAATATATCCCACTCTTTGTCCGACAATCCCAACATAAGAATGGACTCAAGTGGTGACCCATACGAAACTCTCAGAGTGTATATCCTTATGCACAACACAACATACCAAAAAAAAATAATATTAGCAAACCATAAAGCTCATCATAGCCCAATATTAATGAATATTTATGTAATTTACAAACAAATTGCCCAAACCCTACTCCGGGATTTCAATGCCTAGGAATAGGTCACTAGCACACAAAAATAGGTCACTAGTGCTTAGAACTAGGTACTAGTGTCCCAAGGACATAAATACCCTAGCCCCTTCCGCCTAGGTCGAAATGCCGAAAAATACAAAAAGTAAATTTTACTAAAATTGACAAAAATAGACATATTTGACAAAAATTTCCAAAAATAATCACACTTACCAACTCATCAGTCGTCTGCAAAGCCACGGTTTTCGCTACTCTCTCAAATCTAGTCAAACTCACTTTGTTGTAATGCATGACATCCTCACAAGCTCGAGCTCCAACTTTTGACTCCTCTCGGTACAAATGAAATTACAATGCACCTTTTCACTATTACTATATATAGTAATTCCACTTTTCACATACTATAGTTACTATTTGCAACCACTTTTACAACTAATACACGTTGCACAATTTCACTCATATCTTGAGCCTCATAACTCTATTTTTCTTTTCATTTGCTCCATACAGATCATACTTTCCTATAGTACCATACGCTATACATTTCAACATATCATATTCACATCGGCACATGTACTACTCTACATTTACTCACACTTTGACAAATAGTATTCCATCCTATTTCTCATTATAACATCTTATACGTCTTGATTTTGTCTTAGTGCTCATTTCTCTACCTTTCTTTCGAAAGGGCATACACAGATCATCTCATAATCCCTCTCAAGATACCATACGCTTAATCGATACTCCTAGCATATTACTATTACAACTTTCTCTGATCTCATTCAAATAAAGGTACAATTATTGTATACTACAATCAATACTTTCTAATATTTAAAATCTATTCTTCCAAATGACCTAATTTGGGGGAAAATTATAAAAATATCTTCGTGGGTAATTTACTAATTACACAATCTCAAAGAAATCTTCTATCATTCAAAGCAAATCAAGTAATTAGTTCAATAAGCATACTTTACTATCTCTCCCAGATGACCTAACTTGGGAGCTGCATTACTTTACTATCACTTCCAAATGACCTAACTTGGAAGCCATCTAGTACTATTCAAATTAGAACACCCGTTATTATAGGATTGGGGAAATGAGACATCATTTCCTTTCTTATACTTCTCCTACATGGGTTCTTTAATCGAAATAAACAATTTTTCAAATGGAACTAAATCGGAACTAAATTTGGTCTCTATATGTTTGCAGTGGTTAGACCTTTTTGGGGATGTAGTCATAGATGGAGAGTAAAACTAGACCTCTCTCCCCAACACTCTTCCTCTGGTGATAGGATGCCCAAATCCTCC
Source organism: Taxus wallichiana var. yunnanensis (assembly GCA_018340775.1). NCBI lineage: Eukaryota > Viridiplantae > Streptophyta > Pinopsida > Cupressales > Taxaceae > Taxus > Taxus wallichiana. The sequence continues at coordinate 314,725,324 of CM031236.1, forward strand.
CATTTACAAACAAAATTGGGTTGGGAATTGATCACTCCCTACCTCTTCAATCTCCTTTGGCAACAATTCAAAATCTCCAAAATCTTCAAATCATTTCAAATATTTCTCCAAGTGCTCCTTACAATGGTTTGTTATCTCCACTTACACCACATGGGTCAAAACGTTGATCCATGGTTCACCACACTACAAGTTTTTATATTCTACACGTACTTTGCAACATGGCTTCTCCAAACTCTATATAGGTATGTTCCTTACTTCCTTTACACTACTTGAATTTCATTCAAATAGCATAAAGGGGGAAAATGTAGACACAAAATCATGCACATACTACTATTTTACTATGTCATCAAGTATGTTGTTATATGCATGGATCTTAAGTAAGAAAATTATTCACTGGTGACACAATCCTTTGTCCATCCACTTGTTTTTATTATTTCTATTGTCTTTCTCTCTCACATCTATCATTTTTGCACCCAGTTTGGTCAGGTCACAAGGATCCATGTCTGTCTATATTTTCACATCTGTCATCATTTATCCTAGGACACTAACACCCTCTGGACACTAACGCCTACACGCTCTTGTCCATTATGTGTACTTTTTCATCTTTGTTCTTTTTTACACATTTTTACATTTGTGGTTGGCCTTTCTAGTTTTCTAATCCTAATTATGTATTCATAGTGGCCTTTTGTGTCACTAGTGTTTAAATTCAAACAAGAGATCCATAATACACAACATACACTATATTATTTGGGATGGAAATTCTAAGGGGAATTATATGTACATAACATCACTACCATCAAAGGGGCTACATTTTTGAGCTGCATCCACTATATAAGAAGGGTAAGTGCTCAATTTCGTACCACACATTTACATCTTATCTAGCTACTGACCCTTTATATTGGTGTCATTGGCACAAGGGAAACCTAAGGACACTATTACACACACAAACACAAATAACTACATGGATTCTAGAATGTAGTGCAACACTTGGTCATAAGTTCACTCATCGGGTGACCACCGAGGTTAGTATGACTTCACATATTGCATATTTCATTCTAATTTGATGTGTTTGTGAGCTTTTATATGGGTAGCTAGGGTTTTTTTGAGGTTACAGGTACCCTCAATGATCAAAGAGTGAATATTAGGTGATTGAAAGGAAGTGGCAATGAAACCCTAACGACATAGAAGAAAGAAGATTCCAAGATTTTGTGTAGTCACCAGCGGCCAGAGAAGTCTCTCCAAGCACCCAAGCGCCCTATCAAAGACTGGGATCCCCTGTCCATAATTACTCTCAAGTTCTAGATTTTACAAAGATAAGTTATGACATTGTTTCAATCTTGTTCAACACTTTACACTACCCCAGATCAATTCTAGTTTACCTAGGATTCAGCTAAGTCATTTATCTCTCCCATTTACTTATAGTCTAACATTATGCAATGTTTAAAATTTGTATATTTATTATTTAATCATATCAGTTACTCTGCAATTAGATTTAATTAATTATTTATTAAATTACTACTATATTTAAAGCACTATTACTTCACAATATCACTTTAAAAAGGGGCAAATGTAGACACCCCAAAATTACATACTTCTTCCCAAAGATCATCCCGGTTCATACCCCTTTTACGATTGATTAACCAAATTAATTAATCATGCACATTACACCCCTCGATTAATTAAATTATTCCTCAACACTTTTTAGCTATGTTGATTAACATTTATTAAATAAATGGTTAATTAATTATCTTACACATTTTAGCTAAGTAAATTAGTTAATTGGGAAAATACGCTTATTTTCCTAGTCGATCGCCACTTCCTCATTCTAGTTAAATACACTTGGACTCCACTTCCTCATTCTAGTTAACTACACTTGAACTTTACTTCCTCATTCCATTCAACTCAACTTGAACTCCACTTCTAGATTCCTAGAAAGGAGGGAGCGATAGAGTTGTATGTGTAATTATCTTCCTATATGTAACTTTTGCTATTCCAAATGTCTATTACCCCTCAAAAGCTGCAAGTACCATTACCAAGTCTACTTGTTATCCTAGGTGATTACAATTATGACCTAGAGCTTAGTCAAACTCTTGTAATCACTTCCAACTACTACTCGCCTCTATAAAAGAGAAAGCTTACCCCTTTGCAAATCCTCTTGGATTCTTACACAATTACTCTATTAATTTTTTAATCCAATATCTACATATTGGAAGCTATATCCAAGCCAACTCTCAACTCGTAGAATTTTTGAATCCCCATTTGGAGTTCACTTTCAAAAGCACCCGTAATCAAATATTTACAAGGCTACACAAGCTCAAAATATTCATATAACCTTATCTGAGGTTTGCAGGGAATACATGGAGGATTAGGTTTTCCATTTTACTTATCTCTTTGTTTTACCAAAAAAAAATTTCCTCACATCAGGTTTCCCCACTTTTTTCGGGTCACTAACGATTCTAACTAATTTTTGACAATTACATAAAGATCACTAAACTTAATGAATGATGATCCATAGGCATTACAAAGAAACCTCTGTTACTCTAAATACATAGATGACTGCATTTCACACATCTTGACACCTCCATCATCCTTTTCACCTCCTTGAAGGTTCTTCGAATCTTGTAATATTCCCCCAGTACTATTTCTTAGTATTTTGTATCAAAGGTAAGATCTTGTCACTTCTTTTCATATTCAGTTTATCAACAAGTGATATTAAAGACCATATTAGTCCTTAGATAATTCATTTCATATCCAACTTGTATCTTATAAAAGAATCAAAATTTTCCACAAAGTAATTGCCGGTGATTTATCTCAATCACCATTGATTACCTTAAATCAATAGTGATCCATGTCCTTTTATCACTTTAATCACATTTATCATATTTACAATCAAAATATCATTTGTTTTCTTTCTAATCCACTTATTTTCAAGTTGTTTCTCTCTATAGATGATCGCACCAAGTCGGGCACATCGATTATAAACATATATGACCTTCCTATATTGTATCAAGACCTCTAGTCTAGGAACAATTTGACATTACACACAAACTAAGCCTATGTTCCATATCCTTAACACCAAATGTCGAATACATCATATATCAACTTGAATTCATATGAGAAGAATATAATTCTTCTAAAAACTATTGGTTTGATTACTATTGTCACCAAATCACTACACCCCCAAATGGCCACGAGAATGAATCACGACATTTGATGTGATTGGGACACATGGGATCACTTCTCAAGCTATGGGACTTGAACTCAAGGTGAACCTCCAGAGAATACCGGCTTCCTCTTCCTTATATTAAACAAAACACTAATTCTAATGCAAAGCAAAAAGAGCTAACTAGTCCTATGCTAACATTTTATGGGATTAGGGAAAGATATTTTGTAAGGAAATAAAACCTATACTAGAAGTGGTGATGCACCAAATTAAGGGATGTTTAACACCTGGAAGGGTTAATGTGGGAGGTATGCTTGCATCACCGACCACCTTCACCTATCACAATTAGAAAGGGTACAAAATACCACAAACCAAGGCGGACGTTCCTCTATTAAACTTGAGTGTACATAAGGGTAGATCAAATAAGATTTGACACAATTAATTTATCGAAAGTAAACCACACATGCATATAACACCATCTATTTCTGTGATTAGGTACAATAATGACATAAAAATTAATGCGAAGGAAAACGAAGTCTTCACAATCGGCATAAAATATAGTAGTATTATTCCTTCACAAAGCATAAATAGACATCCTAAAATAATTTAAGTTAATAAATATCACTAAGGAATTGTAAATTCATAAAGTAAATGCTAATTAACATTCAACACAATAAATCAGTTCTTAATAGCAAAGTGTAACTCTAAATATAATCAAAAGGTTTCTTAGAATATAAGAAGCACTCTTCCAAGCTTGAAGAGAAACTCTTCTCAAAAATAATCTCCCAAAATAATATCTCTAAATAATGGAAGCATTCCACTATTTATAAGTTCCTAGGATGAGCCATTACAACTAGGCCCTTAACTAATATATAACTAAAAAAAGAAATGTCATTAATATTAAGGGAACAAGATCCCATGAAAATAGTAAATTTGTTGAAAGGATTTGACTCAGTCGACCCTACAACTTTGACCGATCTAGAGCTTGAACTGTCCTTTCATGGTCGCTCAGCTTTGGCCTGGTTCATCTACATCTCCATCACCTACAAGTTTTTGTTGTCCTTCCTCCCATACAACCATTCAGTGTTTGTACTCAAAGAAGCGCTTGGTAATCCCCTAAATTTCTTCATCTCCAGGCCCACATGCATAGTGATTCACTACATCTGTTGTCTTGATCTCTTTTGTGATCCTGGCTAGCAATCTTGAAATTTATTTGTAACTTTATTTAGTCTCCTATTAAATTTTGACATAAGACTATTCAATCAATGGAGTCACGCTTCACCAAATATTTGAAATTTCCCTTAATTTGATCCTCAGGAAGAGCATCGATATTTTCATTGAAGAATTTGCAATTGGCGATATCAAACTCCTTTGAGATGTCATTTAAAGCATCTGTAATCTCCACTTGTTTCTCCTCCAATTTCTTAATCAGATCCTATAATACTTGACACCAAAATTCCATGGCCTTTTGATATTCAAATAATTTAGAGGCATCATCGATCACCTCTTCCTGAAGAAGCAAGTCGAGAATCCTCTTCTCTAATGTCACTCCATGTTGCCAAAGTTAAATTTAAATTATTATTATCTTCAGAGAAGGACTCATCCATCTTGGAAATGGTGGTTTTTATAACCTAAAAATCATTATATATCTCAACTACTTCCTTGATCAAAGGATTGGCTTCCTGCAGAATTCTCTCCATCCATCCACTCATTGATCTCCCTTTCTGGCCTAGCTTCTTGAGCTCATGATAAGAAATATCATCAATTGTAGATGAAATTTTCATAGTCGTAGTAGTTGAGACTTCATTGGATGGAGTGGGTTGGGTTACTTTACGCAACAATGCAGTGAGCTACTCGACCTTGGCCTTGAGCTCATCCTTGGTGGCCTTGTCTTTGTCATATTTCTCCAAAAGGGCCCCAAGAGTAGTGTGTACATATTTCTTGGCTCCTTCATGAGTAGCCTTCCCCAATGAGAATTTTGATATCCGGTAATCTGTCCTATGATTGTTTCTTTAGTTTTCCCCTCAATGGGGGTGGCCACCTTTATCACACATTCTCCAGATGAATTAACCATCAGACTTGACATGGTTCTCGATCTCTTGGCATGTCTCTTGGGAATATGCTCCAATATGCTGAGATTTATAACATCTCTCAAAGGAACCTTTTTCTTTTTCTTAGGAGTTTGTCAAATAACCATCCTGGTATGGCTAGAGTGATGAAGGAATAGATCCAATACCTGAAACATCGGTTAGAGAAAGATCACTAGAAATACTAGCTAGTGTTTGAGCAGAGGTAGCAATGATGGAAGGTGTAGATGTAGGAACAACCATAGGAATTGATAGAACAATGTTGGGGGTTGTGATTGAAGAAAATGGAAGTGTTAAAGGAAGTGAAGAGGAAATGGGTGACCAGATATTTTCCCACCCGATAAAACTAGAAGTGATGAGAATACTTGGGCCATAAAATGGGATGGGAAGGAAGAAATGATTGTGGAAGTGGAAAGAACTCATATTGGAAGTGATAATGGAGGAATAAAAAGATGTGATGGATCATGGACAATACTAGGAGATTCACCGACTTCAACCACTTATGTCTTAGGCACGCAAGAGATGTAATCTTGGGAGCAGAAGACTTAGAGAGAGATGAGCCACCAACAACAAATGAAATCTTCTTTGGAATTGTAGGAGCCTTATAAGTCGACCTCTTTCCCTTGGTGGGTGTTGGTTTGTTTATTCATTGGTATAGCCCCTATATTTGTAGGTTGATTTTCCCCTTTGGATGAGATTCCCAAGGTGGTCAACAACTAAAATTCCTCTTTAAAAGAGGAAAAAACTCAAGTCCCAAAATTTAAAATTTCAGATTTCGGTCATAGAAAAATTTCACTGTGCAAGGATTTTCTAAAAAATTGTCTGACACATAACTTTCCTTCTAGGTAGGTTAAATGGTTAACATTTTTGGTGATCTCCATGGAATGCTTGCATGCTAAGCTTTTAGACCAGTAGCCTTAAGAAAAACATTGGGCAAAGGAGTCTAAAATCCAAAACCAAAATAGAAAACACGCAAGCAAAAGAAAAGAAAAGAAAATAATGTGTAGAGCACTTAGAGGAAAAGACAAAACATCCTGTACAGGGTGGAACATCCTCAAAATCAAGCTTTGAGGAGTATCTCATTCACATTAATGTGTAATTCTTCTCCATTGAGTCTGGATAGGAAAAATGAATTTACCTCTTTACAACTTGTAATAACATAGGGCCTGCTCCAGAGAGCATCAAACTTGGTGTGCCTACCAAGTTTGGTGTGATCTTCATCCCATTTTAGAACCAAATTTCCCTCCCTGAATACCCTTTCATAGGTTTTCTTGTCAAAGGATTTCTTAACTTAAGCCTAATGTTCTGTCAACGTATTCATGGTGGTGTTTCAAATTTCCTCTAGCTTCATGAGTTCTAGAAAACCTCACTGTTAAGGCCTCATCTTCCATAACTTCAAGCCGATAAGCCAAGTCTAGGGAAGGCATTTCCAAGGAAAGTGGAAGTTTCACTTCCCTTCCATATACAAGCATGAAAGGAGAAACCCCGATGGCCTTTTTAGGTGTTATTCGATCAACCCATAGGGAGGTCTTGAGCTATGTATGCTAGGTTCTTTTATTGGCCTCCATCGTGCGCTTAATGATTCTTATAAGATTCTTGTTGCTGGATTCGGCCAACCCATTTCCCTATGGGTAATAGTTAGATGAAGTCTTGAGGTAGACTCTATTCTTGATGGCCCATTCACTTATCTTCATCCCGAGGAAAGACATAGCATTGTTTGAGATAACAGTAAAAGGAACACCAAACCTTGTCATCAAATTTTCTAGAAAATCTAGAACAACTTTTTCATTACTTTCTTTTAGGGCTACTGCCTCTATCCAACAAGTGAAATAATTTGTTGCAGTAAGGACCCATTTATGCCCCTCGCTAGATGGAGGATTAATCATCCCAATGAAATATAATCCCCACTGAACGAAGGGTTGATCCACCTGAATGAGGCGTAATGGGAGAGCTGTCAACCTCTATTTGCCTATGAAAAGAGCACACTCTTTACATTTCCTCACCCATATATGAGAGTCTTTAAACAATTCTAGCCATTAATAATTGGCTCACATGATCTTGGTGGTGGTTTTTCATGCAAAGTAATGTCCTCTGAATAGGCCATTTTAGAATTCCTTTATTACCTTGTTCAATTTCGGCTTGATGCAATGTAGAAGAACACCATTTAGATCCTTTCAGAAGAGAACATTATCTATCACGACATACGGGATAGACTGTAGATGGAAAGTACATCTCTGGACTTTATCCATGTTTGGAGGATATATCCCCAAGAGAAGAAAGTTTTACATCTTAGTTGACCAATCAATCTAATCATTTCCTTCATCAACATTCAGAAGCATGACATCTTCCGTATCTTTGGTCTCCATGTCCGTGGCCAACTTCGACATAACCCTTTGCCCCTGACAAGCTTAGTGACCTTGATGTGTATGTCATATTCCATTACTTTCATAATCCACCCAGCGCGTTTCTCATTCATCTCTTTATTCAACAAAAACTCTTTGACGCTAGGATGAGAAACCATTAAATGGATTTTTTTGTTAGACAACAGATGCCTAAACTTCTTTAGGGCTCGAATGACTACAAAGACTTATTTTTCGATGAAGGAATATTTAATTTCATATTCCTTAAGAGATTGACTGAAAAAGGAAATGGGTTGCTCCATCAGGTCATCATTTTGTTGGGTGAGAATTCCTGAAATACTTTCCTAGCCTCTAAAAGCATAGAGAATCAAATCCCAGTCAAACCAGGGATTCACTAGCGTAGGAGCTTGGGAGATAACTGTCTTGATGGCTTTGAAGATTTCTCTTCCCTCCTTCATCCATAAAAATGGGATATTATTTTTAAGCATGGTCGTTAGCGGTTTTTCCAACGTTGCAAACTGAGGAATAAATCTCTAAACAAAATTTATAGTTCCTAAAAACTTTAGAGACCCTTTTTATGACTTGGGAGGGATAATGACATAATTGACTAAATCCTAGTTGGGTCAATAGACAACCCTTCTGCTGAAACAATATGTCCCAACAAATTTCCTTCCTACACTACGAAAATGCACTTCTTCGGAGTTCAGTGAGACACCAAATTCCCTACACCTTCGAAAAACTTTCCTTAGATGGGTGATATGATCCTCAACATGTTTGGAGTAGATAGTGATGTCGTCAAGGTAAACCAAGATCATATCATTGATGAGTCCCTTAAATGCCATATCCATGGCTCTCTGAAAGGTATCCCCACATTAGATAATCCAAAAGGCATCTTGTTATAAGCATACATGCCCCATTTGGTGGTGAAAGCCATCTTGAATTGATTAGATTCTTGAACCAGAATCTAATTATATCCTGAATATCCATCAAGCAAGGAAAATATTTGAGCCCCTGCCACTATTTGGAGGATTTTTTCCATTGAGGGGAGAGGGTAGTGGTCCTTCAAAGAGGCATGGTTCAGGTCCTTGAAATCTACACATGCTAGATTTCACCATTCTTTTTCCTTACGGGTACCAAATTAGCTACCCACGAAGAATGCTTGATAGGAAAAATTATACAGGCCTTGATAAGCTTGGTCAGCTCTTTCCGCATCAATGGTTTGATTTTGGGATTAATTGGCCTCTATTTTTGATGAACTGGCTTGGAGTTTGGATCTAGTTCAATAGTATGTTGAGCTAAGCCGGGATCAAAACCACGCAAGTCCTTGTAGCTCCATGTAAAAATATCATGATATTCCTGACATAATTCGATGAAAGCCTCTTTCTCCTAAGTAGTGCATACCTTACCAATTTTAAGACCTTTTTGCTTGCCACCTCAACCTCTTCAAAATCTTCCTTCTTGACCACCATATTAGTGCTCTACTTGGCTTGATCATATGAATTGAAAATGGATTCCAATGTAACTAGGCCTTTTGGCAACTTGTTTCCTTTCAGTTGTATAATTTGATCACCGTAAGAGTTTTGGAGTTTATCCTGATGTTTGGTAGTGAATTATGCTTCTTGCTGTAGGAAGAGAACAATATTTTGATCACTATCAAACACCTACCAATTACTCATATTATCTGGTACTACGGGATGGACCACCATTTTGATTGTCTGTTGCTCTTCTTTCATGATGTCTGTTGGTACATTGTATTGAGAACCAATCGTGCTAGCATCATCACAAAGATCTTGATTTTGTTTCCTAGGGATTACATGAATTTGAAGGATTTGAAATATTCTATCAAATCCCAAACCCAATTTTTGTATGACCAAAGTAGATCATTTTTGATACACTATAGGCTGTAACTTGGTGCACAACCAATTCATTATCACCAAAGATAGTCAAGGTTTGGATTCCTCTTCATTGGGCCAACTGAATTCCTTGTATAAGAGCTTCATATTCAATGACATTATTAGTGCAACTAAACTACAACCAAAAGGAAGAGAAATATTTGTTTCCTTCTGGAGACACTAACATAACCCCTACCCTGGATCAATTTTTACTTTAAGAGCCATCAAAGAACATTTGACATAGTTTGTTTGTATCACTTGATGCCTTAACCAGTTGAGGTATAATGGCATCTTCTTCATGAATGCAATATGTACCTAATCTAGTCTCTTCCAAAAACAACATACTAGATTCTTCATGTGCCAATAAATTAGCATAGGGGTCGTATTGATGGTCTATACTCACCTCATCAAGAATCATATCAGAACCTCTTCGACGAGTAGTTGGTTCATGATCTACATCCTCATCTTCATGATCATAAATGGTTTAGTTACCATTTATGGGTTTGGATGTGTAAGGTTCCACATGATTGTGATAGATTGGTTCTACCCTTATAGATACCTTAGTCCCATATTGGTTCCTCAAGATCATCTGTGACTGACCGGTCGATGATGAAATATCCACCCATTTTTACGTGAAATCCCATGATAAGTAGATAGCAAAGAGGGGAGGGAGATCAATGATAGATATGTCCTGTGTGAATGTCAAGCTAGGACATGCATGGATAGTAAGTTGAAGCCCCTTAATGACCCCCATAGTTTGGACTACTAGTACCATCTATTTGAATAACCCCTCTCAAAATTGGAGTATATGGAATTTACAAGTACATCTGCAACATGCTTAGGCATCACAGAACTATTGGCTCTAGAATCGATCATACAATTGTGCACCAAATGGTCACCAATAATCAGCGAGATATAGAATGGTGGAGGTTTTTGGGCTTAGCATGTATTTTTTCTTGGGTTGGCATAAGTTGGTTGTTTCCACTGCTACTTCTTGACCTGACAATCTATTAGTAGTGCCAAAGTTGTTCAAAGCCTCTCGTAGCAAGTTCCTTTGAGAAGGAATCGAGAGTGCATCCCACATTGTGACACTCAAATTGGTCTTCTTCATTTGCTCCACAATGTTGAATGGAATCACTCCCACTTTTCTAATGCCTTTTGGGGCATTGGGGTCCTCCTTTGGATAATGCTTATTGGGTATCATGATACTCGAAGTCCCATCTTTCTTTGTAGTTTGATCAACGGATATTTTGATGATTTCTTTCTCATGCCTTTATCATCCAGTATTTGTGTTGGGGCCTAAGAAGTGGATGCTTGATCAAGTATTGGAAGACTATGAATCTATTTCCCTTTTCTTGGAACGTGTGTTAGATGCTATGGTGGAGGCATTAGTATTCAAACCACAAAAGTCTTCTGCTTTCCAATTTAGTAGTGTGGTTTCATCAGGAGGTTGGTCTTGAATTTGGGAGTGGATGGTCTAGTAGATGATTCAGGTGGAGTGGTTATGCTTTGAACCATGAGGGCTTGACTCAAAACTCCATTTGGGAAGATATTATAATTATGGGGCTGAGAACAAGGGTAAGCACCATTCATAGTCTTGGATGAGGTTGTTCTGGACCGGGACTATAGCTCTAGAAGAACTGGCAGTAGAAGGGTTCTAAAAATTCAAAGGTTTTACATTCGCAGCTTGGCTTGTGGCCTAATTTTGTGACTGACCATTTCCTTGGAATGGAGGACAACTCATCTGATATTGGGGTTGAAAGGGGTGAGCATACTGGGATTGTTTCCTCTTCATTACTACGAGTTCATTCCCAAAAGTTTGTAACAATGACTTTACCTTAGCCAGATCATTTGAGGGATTGGACGCATGCATAGCTATCGGAATAGAAGCTACCAAACTGGGGCAATGACTAGTTGTTGGCCTGCAAGCTCTACAAAAATAGGTATGGGAGGTCTAGGAGCAATTTTACCTACTTGAATCAAGCAATTTTCAGCTCGTACGGAAAATTTCGTAAGCATCAGGGATAACGGTTCCCCATGGATTGAATCATGATAGTGAAATCACTATTCAATGCCCATAAGTAATATAGAAATGTGCTATCTGGGGATGGCCTTATGAGTGCTTTGGGATCCATTTCCAAGTCTTGTCAAAATGGAGGTTGAAATCACTCATATACTCTTGAGGAGACCACTTGATAGTATGAAATTGTTCTACAAGTGAGAGATTATCACTTTTGTCTTTAAACTACTTACACAAATTCATTCCTAACTCATTCTAAGTGGTAATGGATCCAACAACTAAACTCTAGAACCATTGAAGTTCTCTACCTTTGAATGAAGTAGTAAGGAGTCAAACTGCCACGTTATCTTCTGTGATATTATGTACCACACAAATGCTAGCTACATCCAATATGTGCTCCCGAGGTGAAACATTAGTCTCCCCAGTGTAAAATGGTAAATTTTCAAGGCAGCTACCGGTATGGCATCTCTTTGTGCTAATAGCAAAAGGACTGGCATTGAAAGGAGGACAAGTATTGGCTTACCATGACGTTCAAAAGTTGGTTGTGTCTTGGTGGGGAAAATTTCCTTCAGGAGGAGTTGAATTCCCTCTACGAAGTAAAGTGGTAGCTGATGATACTGAAAGGTTTCTTCCCTTCTTCTTGGGGGAGACAAAGAAAGCTCTGTATGCTTATAATTTTCCCACCTTGAAGAAGCTCTTGTGTGAATTCTTCACATAAGTTGATGTACTAAACTTTGAAATCTAGAGAGATGGAGTCATCAAGTACCTTATGTCAATGGAATGAGAAGAGAAGTACCAACTCTTGTCCCACCGTGCATGCAAAAATTGTTGTCACCAAATCACTGCACCTCGAATGGCCTGAGAATGAATCACGACATTCGATGTGATTGGGACACATGGGATCACCTCTCAAGCTATGGGACTTGAACTTGAGGTGAACCTCTAGATAAGGCCACTTCCTCTTCCTAAACTAAACACAACACTACTTCTAATGCAAGGAAAAAGGGCTAACTAGTCCTACGCTAACATTTCATGGGATTAGGGAAAGATATTTTGCAAGGAAATAAAACCTATACTAGAAGTGGTGATGCACCAAATTAAGGGATGTTTAACACCTAGAAGGGTTAATGTGGGAGGTATGCTTGCATCACCGACCACCTTCACCTATCACAATTAGAAAGGGTATCAAAATACCACAAACCAAGGTGGACATTCCTCTATTAAACTTGAGTGTACATAAGGGTAGATCAAATCAGATTCAACACAATTAATTTATCAAAAGTAAACCACACATGCATATAACAACATCTATTTCTGTGAGTAGGGACAATAACGACATAAAAATTAATGCAGAAGGAAAATGAAGTCTTCACAACTGGCATAAAATATAGTAGTATTATTCCTTCACAACATGAAATAGACAACCTGAAATAAAGGTAAGTTAATCACTATCACTAAGGAATTGTAAATTCACAAAGTAAATGCTAATTAACATTCAACACAATAAATCAGATCTTCAATAGCAAGGTGTAACTCTGAATATAATCAAAAGGTTTCTTAGAATCTCATAAGCACTCTTCCAAGCTTGAAGAGCAACTCTTCTCAAAAATAATCTCCCAAAATAATATCTCTAAATAATGGAAGCATTCCACTATTTATAAGTTCCTAGGCTGAGCCATTACAAGTTGGGCCCTTAACTAACATTTAACTAAAAATAGAAATGTCATTAATATTAAGGGAACATGCTCCCATGAAAATAGCAAATTTGTTGAAAGGGTTTGACTCAGTCAACCCTACAACTTTGACCGATCTAGAGCTTGAACTGTCCTTTCATGGCCGCTCATCTTTGGCCTGGTTCATCTACATCTCCTCACCTGTAAGTTTTATTATCCTTCCTCCCATACACCATTCGGTGTCGGTAATCAAAGAAGTGCTTGGTAATCCCCTAATTTCTTCATCTCTAGGCCCACATGCATAGTGATTCACTATGTTTCTATCTCGATCTCTTTTGTGATCTTGGCTGGCAATCTTCAAAGTTTATTTGTAACTTTATTTAGTCTCCCTATGAAATTTTGACATAAGACCAGTCGATTCAATGGAGTCATTATTGAAAGTCTTGGTGACCTCATCGTCACGCTTCACCAAATCTTTGAAATTTTCCTTAATCTGATCCTCAGAAGAGCATCGATATTTTCATTGAAGAATTTGCAATTGGTGATATCAAACTCCTCTGAGATGTCATTTAGGGCATCTGTAATCTCCACTCATTTCTCCTCCAATTTCTTAATTAGATCCTGTAATACTTGACACCTGGAATTCCATGGCCTTTTGATATTCAAATAATTTAGAGGCATCATCGATCACCTCTTCCTGAAGAAGCAAGTCAGAATCCTCTTCTCTAATGTCACTCCATGTTGCCAAAGTTAAATTTAAATTATTATTATCTTCAGAGAAGGACTCGTCCATCTTGGAAATGGTGGTTTTTGCAACCTACAAATCATTATATATCTCAACTGCTTCCTTGATCAAAGGATTGGCTTCCTGTAGAATTCTCTCCATCCATCCACTCACTGATCTCCCTTTCTGGCCTAGCTTCTCAAGCTCATGATAAGAAATATCATCGATTGTAGATGAAATTTTCATATCCAGTAGTAGTTGAGACTTCAGTGGATGGAGTGGGTTGGGTTACTTTACATGTAGCAGTGCAGTGAGTTGCTTCGACCTTGGCCTTGAGCTCATCCTTGGTGGCCTTGTCTTTGTCATATTTCTCCAAAAGGGCCCCAAGAGCAGTGTGTACATATTGCTTGGCTCCTTCATGAGTAGCCTTCCCAATGAGAATTTTGATATCCGTAATCTGCTGTTGTGATTGTTTCTTTAGTTTTCCCCTCAACAGGGGTGGCCACCTCTATCACACGTTCTCTAGATGAATTAACCATCAGACTTGACACATGGTTCTCAGTCTCTTGGCTTGTCTCTTGGGCATATGCTCTCCAATATGTTGAGATCTATAACATCTCCTAGAGGAACCTTTTTCTTTTTCTTGGGAGTTTGTCTAAACAACCATTCTGGTATGGCTAGAGCCGATGAAGATGGAGTGGCAGATCCAATACCTGAAACATCGGTTAGAGCAAGATCACTAGAAATACCAATTGGTATTTGAGCAGAGGTAGCAATGATGGAAGGCATGGATGTAGGAACAACCATAGGAATTGAGAGAAATGTTGGGGGTTGTGATTGAAGAAAATGGAAGTGTTAAAGGAAGTGAAGAGGAAATGGGTGACCCAATATTTTCCCCAACTGATAGAACTAGAAGTGATGAGAATACTTGGGCCATAAAAGGGGATGGGAAGGAAGAAATGATTGTGGAAGTGGAAAGAACTGATATTGGAAGTGATAATGGAGGAAGAAGAAGATGTGATGGATCCTGGATGATACTAGGAGAGTCACTGACTTCAACCACTTCTGTCATAGGCACTGCAGGAGATGTAATCTTGGGAGTAGAAGACTTGGAGAGAGATGAGCCACCAACAACAAATGAAATCTTCTTTGGAATTGTAGGAGCCTTTTGAGTCGACCTCTTTCCCTTAGTGGGTGTTGGTTGGTTTATTGCTGGTATAGCCCCTATATTTGTAGGTTGATTTTCCCCTTTGGGTGAGATTCCCAAGGTGGTCAACCAACTAAAAGTCCTCTTTAAAATGGGTCCCGCACCCTCTCCTTGGTATTACTGCATTCTTCCACATACCAATCAATCCATGGCAATGGTTGATTGGAAACATTATCATTCTTGTATGATGAATCCAAAACCTCATCATTGTCTTACATGTCCTTTGGCACATCAGCTAAACCAAATTTCCAAACTTCATCAAGGGTTAATATTTCATAATCCCTTTATCACATGATGTATTCATCCAAAAATGAATCTAGATATCTTCCAATTGGGGTACGTGGGCACTGGACCAACCTATCTCCCCAAACTTACCCCAATAATCAAAATTAGTCCACGGATGAAAGGTCCGCAGGGTTACCTCAGCCATTTCTACATCAACATTTTTTCCTTGTGAATATTTGGGCAAGAATACCTACCAATCAAAATAGGGAAATGCATTCCCACTTTGTGACGCTTATTTTGGATTCGATGATAATCCAACAACTACCAAACTAATTCCAATAGAATCCATTTGTTAGTGGGACACCTTGGCAATTTTCTTGGGGCACCTATGAAACCCGGAATCGGATGTAGGTGAATGTAGGAAACTTGAAAGTAGATTGCTCCCCATTCTCACACTTCTTAGAAAGCCTCATCGAAATCCTTTGATTGTATAGTTCTTTGTCAAAACAATAGAGGATGACAGAGAAAAAGTGGCATCATTGACTCTGTGGAAATGTCTGCTTCCTTCATCCAGAGTGAGTTGGGGATAAAAGTCATATATTTGGGAGGTGCTGCAAACACCCCTGGTATTCAAACTAGTAAAATATCCCATAGCAGCAGCCGCATATACCAGGAAATATGTCATGTAGAAATTCTTTGTATCTGACACTCTACCCAATTGATAGCAAATGGTGCTACTAATATGCTCCCCCCATCGGATAAACTCATCATTCTTCTTGATAGTTGCGATGTACAAAAACATCCATTCCTAGAATTCCTTTGTAGAAGGAAGACCTGAAACTCTACTTAACAACACAATAAGATCGTTGACTTCCTGAATAAAATCTAACCAATGCATAGTTTTGGGTAATTTGGTGAAATTCTTGGCTAGATAAGATTTCATCATAATCTTTGAGCATACTTCCTCTTTCTTATCCCAATGTTCCACTACTATTTCTGGTGAAATTGTGGCATAATCTTGAACGTCAAGAAGTTTAAGAAGATCCTCAAAGAAGTCTAGGTCCAAACGGATTACCACCTTATCATCACTATCTCTGATTGACATGGAGTCTTGTCAAAGTGGGTTGTTGCAGCTAAAACAAATTATGGGAAATGCATAGATGGGGAAAATTGAGTGGCAAGGGAAAGCCCACTATTGTAGATGGCTTGCATCCATGGTTTCTTGTTTGGAGCCTTTAATCTTTCCTGAAATTGGGAAGATCAATTTGTCCTAGATCAATGTCCCCAATATTTCCTAAGTCGGAGGACTAGGCAAGATTGAGGAGAAACCCCAAGAAATGAGTATTTCATCTTCTCTTTTCCCTTTGAAGTGGAAGAAGACATTAAACCCGTGTTTGAAGTTGAAGTTGTAGAAATTCTGAAAACCCAAAAGAAAACTTCTAAAATTCCGAATCGAAAAAGTTCAAAGAAATCACCGAATCTGAAATCTCTAAAAGAGTTTCCCGAACTAAAATCTCTGAAACCAAAGTTCCAAAGGAAATATCCAAAACCAAAAGTTTCTAAAGGAAATCTCCAACCAATTTTTCCGAAAAGAAATTTTCTGAAAGAGTTTCCCAAATCCATAAGTTAAGAAAACCTAAAAGCAAAAACCTCTAAAATTCTGAACTGAAAAAATTTCCCGAAAAGAGATTTCTGGAAGAAAGTCCCCGAAGGAAAATTCCTAACAAGTTTCCGCTTAATAAATTTCCAAAGGAATTCTCCGAACAAGTCTCTCGAACAAGTTTTTCCAAACAAGTTTCTCCAAACAAGGAAAGGGACTTTTGCCGAACAATGTTAACTTGCAAATTCTAAAACATGAGAAATGAAAAGAAGTATGGGAGGCCTAAGAGGATCCTTTGAACAACTCGAATACCTGAAGAAAACTCAAAATGTGAAACATGGTGAACCAAGGGAGTGACATCATAAAAAACAGAGGGAAACCAAAGGGAAAACCAAAATGAGAAGGAAATAGAGGAAAAGACCTAAAACCAAAAGAAAATAAACAAAAAACCATACCTTGAAAAAGACATCGCAAAGTACAAGAATGGAATGTCAGAGAAAATGTGTCAAGTAAAAATGACAAGTAAAAATTGAGTTTAAATAGAAATCCCAATATTAATGGTAAAAATATGATCCATATAGAGGTAGGTGAAAAATTAATTACGTGCAGAATCTCTGAAGGTCCGAAACTCCAAAACCCGAAATTCGAATTTGGGATTTGGACTTTAGATATTGGGAGGTGAAAAGATGAATTGGTGATGGAAAATTTCGAAACTCAAAATTATGAAAATTTGGGCTTTAGACATTCGGACTTCAGAAATTTTCAAGTAAAAATCCTAAAAATGACTCGAGAACTCCGAAAACCCAAAAACTGAAATTTGGGTTTTCAAACATTCAGACTTCGGAAGTCCGAGAGGGATTTAAACAAAAAGGGGGCAAAAGTCCCAAAACCCGAAATCCTGAAAGTCAAAAATTTGGACTTTCATGGTTTCAGACTTTGGAAATTTTCAAGAGCAGTTCTGAATCCGAGCTAAAAACTCCTGAAAGAGGAAAAAACTCCGAAGTCTGAAAATTGAAAATTTCATATTTCGGTCTTAGAAAAATTTCACTGTGCAAGGATTTTCTAAAAAATAATCTAAAACATAACTTTCCTTCCAGGTAGGTTAAATTGTTAACAATTACCTTTTGGAGTTTGAGCTTATCGTATCCCTCACGTAGACCACCTTTCACATGGAGCAAGATCTCTCTATCCCTTTGGATTTTTAATCATCCGCTACGTCAAATATTTTCCTATAGTTATCACTTGATTGTAAAATTATTTGACACCCTTCAAGGAAGCCCTTTGGTTCCTAAGATCGGCCTTTTCTAAGAAACGTGTCTTATCCGGGCATGAAAATGTCCATTTCTTTCATGTTTTTATCTTAAGTCAGCAATTACATCAGTACAAAATTAGACCTAGATCCATCTACAACAAAGTGTGGTCTATAGGTTTTTTAGAAGGTAGTGAAATGGCTAAGATCTTCACAAAGCTATCTAGCTTCTTGTCTCACCATATTCTCTCGATGTGGAAGGTATTGAAGAGGATAATTTGTTCATAGGTTTTCCTTCCTCTTTACAAAAGTTTCAAAAGGGGTACTGGTTTCCTCTTCTCTCTCTCCCAAGTTAGGTTACACTCAACACTCTAGTCTTATATTTAGCACAAAAAGGAACTAATCACCCCTAATCCTTCAAAGATCTCTACAAAATTCCAATTCTCTAAATCACAACAAGTGTGGGATATCCTTCCTCCACAAAATGAATAGGTTTATTCCTTCATTGTTTTACATCTCCTTTACTTACTTTACACAAGTTCAAATTTACAAGCATTATCTATATTTTGAATTACAATTTAGTTTCTATCATATAAATTGATGACAATCTATGTTATAGGATTCATCATGGAGTTTTATAATGTTAACCCATAAAATAACATTTTTTGAGTGAAGACAAAGTGTGTGTGCACACTCAGGTATATTTTACCCCTTTGCGTGTAAGTTTCAATTACACAATTCAAGGGGGTGAATGTAAACACTAACATTTGGTAACTTGTCCTTTTATAATATGTCAAGTTTGATCATGCTCTCTTTCTAAGACAAATTCTCACATTTTGAATCTAATCAGTATATCTCTAGCTCTTCCATGACTTTCTTATCTTTACACTTTTCTCTATCATCAATTCAAGGAATATTATTAAATCAAAGCAGTGAATTATCTTTGTACATCATTACACAACTTTATGTTTCAAATCATATTCCTCCTGGAAAGGACAATATATTTTGGTTGGTATGTGGGGTCCATCCTAGATGAATTATATGGTCTTGCCCATTTGTATTCTCCAAAAATCAGTTTAAATATCTTTATCACATCATTTCACCTTTCTAAGGTCAGCTTTATTAAAATTATTCACCTACGAAATGTTATGTAATCAAGTGAATATAACCTTATAACTCACCACACATACATGATTTCTCTTTTCTATTTGTTAATGCTTTTGATGAAGGGTTCTACATGTTTATAGAGTTTCCACATTGTCGTAAGTGATTAAAATTCATCCCGAGGTTATGCGAGCAAGAGAGACATATAGAAAGGTCATTTTTAGGAAAGTGAAGCACAAAAAAAGTTACAAACCCCAACTTCCAAAGTGTCTAAGACCATACAACCCTAGGTCAAGACCATACAATTCTAGTTTGACCCATACATTACTTGTACAGCCCTGTCCCTACTCGTTTCTATCTCCATAACACATATTTAAGCATATTCGGTCTTTTATTTACCTTTTCCACATTTCTAGACATATGGTACAACTAAGTCTTCTTCTCCACTTGTGTATTAGAGCTATTTTTTTCCTTTTATCAACCATCTCAAGGATTAATGTGTTAATTTGATTATGATTGGTTGGTTAAACATTAATTACATAAGAATAATTCCTATTACAAACCTTTCCATAATATTTATTGTTGTGTACATTCCATAAAATATATTTAATTAGGTGTCAACTATATTATTTTTTAATATTTTTAAATGACTGACCATGGATGAGGTACATTTTATGATGTCTACATTTTCCCCCTTTTTAGGTTTAATGTTGAAATAGGTAGGATGCAGTAAAAAATGAAAAGGATATGGGGTTCACCTTACCCTATGAAAAACAAATGCATGCACGCAATCTTAGACAATTGATTGGATATAGAAGAACCTTTAGATGTGATCAATGGGCCACTTCATCCAGATTTTATAAAGGGATCAATATTTTTATTTTATAAAATAGAGGCTACTTGGTTGATTGACTAAGATAGATGTTGATTTAATGCCACAAGATTGATGAGAAGTATTTTGATATATTATCCCCTCAAGTGATAGGTTTTGGACCATATGTTTCTCCAACATTGTGTGGTGTGAAAATTGGAAATTGATAAGTGATAGAAAAAGAACCTCGGTACAAGGGATGTGTTTATTAAGAAAGGAAAGTAGGTGTGGCTTCCCAATTGGCCATAGGGAAAAATATGATGATGGTGAGAAAAAATTTACTAAGGTAGACGTATATTAAAAATTAGTGTGGAGAAGTGGTAAATAATTGCAAGTTGGTCTCGGATGAGAAGTGGTGGTTATGAAAAAATTATGCAACATGCAAAGTAGGTGCCCATAAATGTTTTTTTAGGAAAATAAAATACAAGAGTGAAAGTGACATGGATGAAATGATTAATACATATTAGGTGCATATGATATATGGTTATAAGCAATATTTTGGTGAGCGGTTTGATGATCCAAAAGGCATGTAGCATGTTTCAAGAGATAAACTAACGAATTTGAACAAGGTTTAAAAAAACCTAAGAACATACTAGCCCTATTTTTATTGAGATATAATGTGTGAACATGAGAGATAATTGTTTCTTGAATAGTTAATATAACAATAACTAAAGTTAAAGCAATTAAATAGTCCCATACTACGAGCTAGTGGTAATAATTTTTGGGAGCACTCAAAGGATATGACTATGGAGGGATTCGATTGTAGGAAATAGGAGGATCCGCAGTGAATATGGATGCCATGAATGGAATCAATAGAGTATTGGGGGTCACGGGTAGTAGTGGAGCGCTAGACCGATCCAGTTGAGATAAGGTGGAGGTAGATTTGTGCCCTAACCCTAGGGCTCCAAAAATGAATGTGCATCCATATGGGGCAGGTGGACAGGGAACAAATGGTGATAAGAATTAGGGGTTGGAGATTCAGGTAATTGTGGCTCGGGGTATCACCAAAAGGCTACTTCCTTCAAAGATGCACTAGAAAATAGGGCGGTCGTTCTAGCCAAGGACATTCCTTTGCTCACCATAGAAAATCTAGAAGTTGAAGAATATTTCAAAATCAATCAAATCGACTCGAACAAATGAATAGGAAAATGGGCCCACTTTCATATATATAGCGCCCTGATTCGTTTTAAATGACTTTTTCACAGGTTTGAAGCACTGACGGAGGTAAGTTCCTATCCCCGCACAAATGGTACGTTCTCATTCCTTATTATTTTAGCGTTTATTTTTCAAACTATTGTGTCTATCTGCACTTGAGTTCTCTTTTCATTTTGCAGGTAGCGGGAATTTTGGATGGCATCATTTCAACACACGGATGTATCAGGTATAACTTCTAACTTCCCATTTCGGGACCACCATACTCGGACCCACCGTTTTACGCCTCTTCATGGATAAAACGCTTCTCCAAGGGGGCAATATGTACGTACCCAAAATTATAAGGCATCATCGCGAACAATGTGACACGTGCCCCAATGATGATACAGGTCTCCTCGCAAGGTGTTCGGGATCCGAGAAAAGATCTCCAAGTGTGTGTTAACATCCCGCATGCCCCGCTTAGCCCCGCGTGCTTTGTTTTTCCCTTTTCCCCTCTTTTCTTGGCCTTTTTCTCTTCAGTGATGAAACCACCGCCCTACCACTGGGTGGCGGTCTCATGACCGCCGCCCGAAGAGGGTGGTGGTCTGAATCGCCACCCTACTCGGGCGGCGGTCCTTTACGTGTTTTCCAGAAAGCTCTTTTAACACGACTCACGTAATTTCAACATTTTACCAGCTTTCTTTCACCGCCATAAGCTTGCATTTATGATTCTGGTTCCCTAGAATAGTGTTTTGCCATTGTTTATAGTTTAAGAGTTCTATTTGGTTTTTACCTTGGGTAAATGCAAATGCTATAAATAGTTGGATTGTGCTCAAGCAAATGGCCCCTCAAAATTTGCCTTTGATTTCTCTTTGTAATAGATTTAGTTTTCATTTTGCTTAGAATGCTTAGTTTCTTTCATTGCATGCTTAGTTAGCATTGTTTTACTGTTAGTAAGCCACATATCCATCTTGTGCAAAATCTGCGTTATTTTATCCAATCCATTGGAATAAAATAGTCTGCATTTACCAATAGGAAGCCATTAAAGTTATAGGTTTTCTCCTCAAATAGGATATTTTCGTGTTCGGATGCTTTATGTTGCATAACTCGCAATAGTAGATCCCGCTTAGGAATTGCATAAGCCAAGCTCTGTACTCTTGCGTTATCCCTCTCCTACTCGCATTGTATTGATTAGTATTCGAGTTACCTTTATCCCAATATCTACTGTTGATGCTAGCATTACATGCTTTTCGGATCCACGTGAACATGAAGGAACGAGGAGATCACACTGCGAGGGGACAAGATCACACACACCATCGGATTCACCACTGTTCTGCAGAATCCAGGTTCTAGCTTTCAAAGTTCTAGTTAGAATCATATCAAATAGAGTATTTAATTACTTTATTTTAGTTAATTCTACTCTCGATATTGCCAGGGAAGCTGTGGGGATTGATAGTTTATGAGAAACTATGATTCACTCCTCACTTCTGAGGTAGGATTGAGAGCCTTACAAATAGATTAGATGAGCTATTTCATTGTTTAGAATAGATCTACAAATTGCACAGACAAATAGCTACACTCAGTTATTTTATTTTATTTTAAGTTATTATATTAGTTGCCAATTCTAGATATTTTAGATAGCTGCTTTCTTAAATTCATAAAGCTCGTCAGAAAACACAAAAAAATAGAGAAATCATATATGCTATAGATACACTTCACATAGTTAAATTTCATTTTACTATAGTTTGTTTTACATTGTTGCTTTTGTATGACAATCACGGGACCTAGAGAGCCCAGGGAATACGTATTCAAGCCAATCGTGCCTTAGCCCAATCTCATCACAGCGATAACTGATATGGACCAAAATCTTAGGATCCAAGTCTTTCGAACAACGTAAGCTTGCAACAAATCAATTCCCAGTTAATCGGGTTAAACGTAGAAGATGACCAAGCACACACGTTTTGGTCGAATCAACCAAACTACAGATTACCCTAGACAACATTCATATGACTGTAGAAGGGCTTGAAAGAGAACAAACATTTGGTTGTGATCCTTTGGTCCCATAGCCAAAGCGCAGGAGACACTCTTTTAGATATAGATACCAGCCTAAGAATCCAGGTTGCACAAATGCCCGTAAGGTATTCTAAGAAAATCACACAATTATTGATCCTAAATATAGAAGCTGAGAAAGCATATGATTACTGGATACTAGGGATTAGGACTTGATTTCACGCATGACCATAACAGGTCCACAACAACTAAGAGTCTACGGTTGTGACCCACAAATCCCCAACCCAACGAATCCATAGGAGAATTAGACATAGACACTGGCCTACGCACACTAGTATTCCGGTCTACTCCACTTCCACCTATCATCATCGAATAATTATCCTTGTTAGACACAGCAGCTAACAAAGCTAGAGAGTTCTGGACTAGGCCAGAGAATCATCCATAGAGTCGACTATATTTACCATCCACCATATGACCCTGTCTCGGAGAAATACACGAAACTATCCGGGTCACTTTCCACGTATTCCACAACCTATAGATCAAATCACGCCAGAGCTCGATATTGATTGGAGCCTTCGAGAAGTCATCCTTGCTGACCAATCTATCACACCAGTTCAAGTTAGGAGGGCCTTCTTTGCCTTAGACTCGCAAATTCCGCTAGTGCGTATTGAAGACATTAGATTGCCTAACTAACTGCATCGCATCTCACATATATTCCATACCCACCGGCTGTCTCGGCATGACCTCGGGAGGTCGGGTGCAAGGAAGAGTCACTTGTAGATTCCCATGCTTGCATGTCACTTTTCCATTGTACAAAATTGGTGAACCCAACGTGAACAAAAAAGCTGTTTCACCTTTTTGTACCTCATTAGCCTTCACATCGCCTTCACCAAAAAATTGGTGAACCTGACGTGAACTTCCCACTTTCTAGTTGAGTCATATTATTACGTGTTCTTCCAAGTTAGTATACTTTTCATCTTTTCCGCCTCATTAGCTTTCACCATCACCTTCGCTCCTTCCCATTATTCTGCGGGTATTCATATACCCCGAATATGTCGGGATTCGATGCATATGGCAGACCCCTCTTGGGTCTTGAGGCATACTACGCCCAACAGAATAGACAATCATCACCCTCGCTCTTAGTATGGGGTGACAACTACTCAACTAACCAGTTGTCAACACAAACTCGAGAATCAGATATAACTCATCATTTCAAACTGAGGAGTTAGATCAGCTCACTCAAATGTAACAAACAGAGCCTTCAGGCTCGAATAACATGACATTCACCAGAGAATCTGGTTCATCTCCTCAGATGCTACTTAGACCACAAATTAGTAGACAATCAGACTCATACCGAGGTTTAGACGATGAATATTCGGTACGTTATGCCAGGAACGACCAACGTTCTCGAAGTATGTATCCACCTGTAGGAGGTTTACAAACACAACCCGAGGTCTCTTTTCAAGAAAATACCTCTATGCCACTGCATATAGGAAATACCCTCGGAGAAACTTGGCAAGATAGCGATCAGTTCATAACAGGATATCACATGCCTATACAAAACCATGGTATACAACAAACACCACTACGGAAAAACACCGTGACTTCACCAAATGAAGTCATTTCAACTCTAATAGAAAAGGTTAGAGGGTTAGAACTTGCCCAAGCAAGTCAAAATTCACAATTCATGCAAGCAGGAAGTTCCAATCCTCCACACCATCCTAGCCAAGTAGATCTCCTCACAGGAGTAGGCACGTTAGGCATGACTCCTTAGTATTCACAACAAATGCCAACTAGACCCACCATCTCTAACATTGTTCCTCCCGGTCTAGTACAAAACAATCCATTCTGGACAGTACCCCATCATACTTAAACATGTACTCCAAATCACCACAAGGGGATATGTTCTCCTCTCCTGGCATGTTTTCTCAAACACATGTGTTCCTTATGCCCCTACCAACACATACGTTGTGCCATATCAACAACCCATTCCACCGCTGCTCCCTCAACAGGCACCATCAATGGTCAAAAAATATGCGATAGGGACTTACTTAGAATATTTGAAAGAGCCCTTGGATTTCACCATACGAAGTGTCATGCTTCCAAGACCTCTCCCCGATTTTCCCAAATACAAAGGTGAGGGAGATCCAAACGCACATATCAAAGCTTACGCTACTGACCATTCGAGAACTACTCCCATGGGATGGGGTTGTTGCTAAAATATTCCCAAAAACCTTGGAAGGCATCACTCTCGATTGGTATTATAGAATACCTGAGGCTTCCATACATTCGTTCAAACAACTCATGTCAGAGTTCATCAAGGCCTTCGACATGAACAAATTATTAAGAACAGGAATCAGAGAGTTCTTACACATCAAACAAGAACACAACGAATCTGTCGCCCATTTCATCCAAAGGTGGCGTACAGTTATTTATTCTTCGGAAAGTGCTCCAAACATGGATCAAATGGAACTATGCAATTTATTCCTTCATTCTCTTAGTAGAGAAGTGAAGGAAGAAGTCCAGAAGTTCCCATTAAGAACTTACGATGAAGTACTGGAGAGTGCTCTTCGAATAGATCAAGCAACAATTGATAGTGGTTGCAAAACATATGGAGCAAATGGGAGGTTAATCGCCCCCAACCAGAACACTACAACTTATCCTACTACCACAAACATCAATCAAGGACCTAAAATCCTTAACAAAAATCGGGGTGTAACAACAGATGGAGTAACCGACCAGCCTAAAAAGGTAAATGTTGTCAATACTCCATCACAAATAAACAACCAACGAAATAACAACTTTACCCCGATAATCAATACAGTGGATTTTAACCATCCACAACAACAACAGTGAAATCCCATATAGGGTCCAAGCCAAAATTCAACTAGGTACCAAAACCAGAATTCAAACCAAAAACAACAAATGTAAAATTTTAATAGACAACGGTTTGATCAAAATTTTGGGCCACAATACACATCAAACCAACAAACTAGGAATTACAATCCTAATTCGTATTGTGGTTTCCATAAAATTCGGGGCCATGACACTAGAACGTGTTGTGACTACAACAAATTCATGCAATGCTTTCCAGATGAACAAAGACAACTTTTCATGGATATGTTCTTGGCAGATCCTACGTCACCAACGTCAAATACCTTTTCAGGGGCAGTTTCCCCTCAAAACGCACCCCTGAAGATCTTTAATGATCCACTCCCAAATCACGATAACAATAGGCTAAATCTAACTAGGACAAACAAGGGTGTAATGACAGGAAACAATGATCATGAAGCCTCGACTTCACTAAATCCATCGGTTGCGCCACAACTAGGAAGTCAGCCACGACCTAAGGTAGTCGGTTTAGTGGAGTTAGATGCTGAACTACCCATCGAAGCTATAACAAGGACACGAGAGTATTTTTCTCAGCCAAGTCCAAGCCACCTGCCAGAGGTAGATGACATCCAACAAATCGTAGTAAAACCTATGGGTGCCTATGATTTGATTAACGACCTAACAAAAACCTTCTCGCACATTTCATTCTTAGACTTACTAAAGAACTCTCCTGCTCACAGGGTTGCTCTTTTAGAAGCGTTAGGTTTAGGTCATTTAATTAACATCACTCCACCTCCTGAAACATAGGTAAATCATGTGGACTTTGATGTTCATCCTCCGGGGCAGGTGGATAGGGACGTCAAATTCATATTCGAGATAAACAAAATGCCGACAGATGCTGAGATCGCACGCCGAGGTGATCCAGCCCTACATTTACAAGTATGGGTTTATAACAACTATGTAAAGTGTGTAATTATAGATGATGGGGCAGCGATTAACATAGTCCCCTTCTCTTTCCTTCAAAATCTAGGGTATGGAGAAACCAATTGTTCCACAACTCAAAATACACTAAGGGGCTTGTTGTTGCAAATCAGCAGCACCCCTGGATGCAAATCAAGGTTCTAAATGATGTTTAGAGCATCCAGTGTGATTGCACAACATGGAAACCTCTCTCCAAGTGTGGGACTTGTGAAAATGAGAGAGGAATCTCTAGAATAGAGGTTGGTTCCTCAAACTCCTCTGATTTAGATCTATATTTTGCACAACTACAGAGGTTCTAATCCTAATTCTACCCTAGATTGCAAGGAGACAGGGATAAAAATGCAAAAATGAAACTAAACTAAAGATGGTGATGCACCAAAAGGAGTGGTGAAACATTTTTTTCCATGTAAATAGACACAAATTCATGAAATGCAACAAGGGAAAACATACACAAGCTGATAGATGTAATTAGAGGTCTTAAAATGAAGTAAAACAATACAAACAGAGGACTGAAAGCATTCACAGAGTTTGCACTGTCAATTCCATGTAAAAATCTCTTGCATTCCACCATCAAAGAGGTATAAACCTGTTACAAAATGTGAAAAAGTTCTGATTCTTACAACTATCACTTGCTGGAGGTGAAAGAAGAAGTTTTCAATGCCAAAAGTGTTCAACCATGAAGAAATGAGCCCAACTCAAGCTTTTACAAAGGTGCATGGGTCGAGCCCAGGAGAGAGAAAACATAAAAAACGTGGGAGCCCATTCCTCATTGATGGAAAATGCATTAAAACAGCATGGAGGACCTTACAAACCCATACCCTATCATTTTTGACCATATTGGAGAAGAATGCGACCCATTCTGTATTAAATTTGGTTGTTGAAATGTCATTTCTGGCCATGGACACATACCAGAACCGTTTTTGAATTTTCTCTCTCCAAACTAAACCAAAATTAGAAATTGACCATGGAATCATGTAGATAATTTTAACATCTTTCCAATGATATAAAGAACGTGAAAATCTAAGCTCTGGATCAAAAGATATGATCGTTTGAAGATTTAGGCAAAAACGGCCCAAAAACAGATCGGGGGAAAAAATTTCAAATTTTACCTCTTTTTTGTCTTTGGAAAAATTTTCAAAAATTCCCCATGCTCCACAGGTCAGATGCCACATGGCAAGCTCTGATTCATCATGCAATTCTCTCTCCTTTCTTCTCCACGGGTTTTTCTTTGAAAATTTGACCTTTTTATACTTTGGGAAAATTTCCCATTTTCTCCCCGCGCCCCTTTGATCCACGAAGACACGTGGCTCACTGCCATTGGACGCGGGCTATGCGGGCTGGTTTTGGCCTTTGAAACTTTTACAAAAACTTAGCAAAAATTTCCAATTTGCCTCCGACCCCCGAACTCCTCTGCCACGTGGCAGCTTCCTATTGGCTGCGGGCCTCAAATGGGAAAATTTTCCACAAAAACTCCGCCAAGCCATAACTTGAAAAATATAAGGAGTTAGGAGGCAAACTTTAACTTTCTGGAAAGCTGAGAGAGAACTCTATCTAATGGTGCCATTTCCAAAAATCCTTGAGTCCCTTAAAATCAAAAAATGTGGACTGAGGGACAAGAGAGGCAAGAACACAAGGAGTTAGCCACAAAAATGAGTGGGCACATTTTGGATAATAGGGCTATGATAGCCTTAAAGCCACCTCGGTTGGAACTATAATATTACCGGTCACCTTAGGACCCAAAACCATCTTGACTGAGTTTTATATTATAGATCGGGAAACTAACTATAATATGATCCTCGGCCGACCATGGATACACCGCATGAAGGCAATCCCTTCTACACTATTTCAAGAAGTAAGGTTTTTACATTTAGGAAAGATATTTGTGGCCAAAGGTGATCCAAAACCATTTGATGTACACCTAGCTGACTTAAAGAAAAGACCAGGCGTGCACTCGGAGTTTGAACTCCCAACAAACCAACTTAATAAACCTACCGATGCAAAAACAAAAGAAAAGTTGGTACCTACGACAGATCTTGAAACTATGAGCCTAGCCAAAGCAACCCCAACCCCCAAAGATGAGGCTAACACTGTAGAAATAGTATCATTAGGAACTACTGCAAAAATTGTTGAATTACTAGAAAATGATCTACCAATATTCTTACCATTCGATTCAGTAGGCATAGGATATTCCCTAGGTGTTGGTTCTCTTCCAGTCAGAGGATCTTTGCATGGTGGAAGTAGAATGCACAAACACAACAAGTGCCCCGACATCTATACTCCCAGCTAAATATTGGACACTCCATTAGATGCCGTTATGGAGCAGGGGTAGGTGTCATCTTTACTTCCACTGAAGGAAAAGTCTTACCTTTTGCCTTTAAACTAAATTTCAAGTGCACAAACAACGGCGCTGAGTACGAAGCCCTCCTCCTTGGCCTCATCTTAGCTAAGAGAATTGGTGTTGATAACATCAGAGTCTTAGGAGACTCACAATTAGTAGCAAACCAAGTCTCTGAGATATATGAAACCAAAGCCGAGCACTTACAACTTTACAAAAAAGTTGTATTAGATTTAAGCAAGGAGTTTGACTTCATATCAATTGAAGCAATCCCACGAGAGAAAAATCTTCTTGCCGATTCAATAGCAACTTCAGCATCACATTTTACTCCAAGCAATGAGTTAGAGGATACCTGTTTCATGGTATCCCTTCGTGATGAACCATTGATAAAAACAATGACGAATTCTCTTTTAAACAAAAATGAATCTACTATCCTAGACCATGTTGATAGTGATATGGCCACTCTAGATTACTTAAACGCCTATGCGGCACTACATCTCTCCTATCATATGATAGATTTGTCCTTAATCCCACATTCGTCTTCCTACTTTGGAAATCCCATGATGGATCTTCCCTCGGAAATGGAACCTAGCATATACACAGTAGAAAATGGGGATGATTTGGATTTACCTCCAGCGCCACCTAAGTTTGAAGAAGGTAACGCCTCTCTAATCGAAGAAATGATTGATATTAACATCGGAACGGAAGATGAACCAAGGATATTGAAACTAGGATCCTCATTAACCCCTAGAGGAAATAGAAATACACACTCGAATTCTCAGAGAACATCAGAAGGCTTTCGCATTTAATTATAAGGAAATGACAGGAGTTGCACCCCACATTGCGGTGCACAACCTCGTCACTAAATCTGATGCAAAGCCAGTTCAACAAAAATTGAGACCCATGAAACCCAAGGTAGCTCTCATGGTAAAAGAGGAGGTAATAAAACTCCTCCAAGTAGGATTCATCAAGCCAGTTGATTACTCCCAATGGGTATCTAATATCGTTCCCGTTCTCAAGAAGAATGGGAAGATACACATCTGCATAGATTTCTAAGACATCAACAAAGCATGTCCTAAAGACGACTTCCCGTTGCCATCCATTGATGTCATTATTGATGCAACAGCTGGATTTGAACTTTTGTCTCTCATGGATGGATTCTCGGGATACAATCAAATTAAAATATCTAAACAAGATCAAGCTAAAACCACGTTTATAACTCCTTGGGGAACTTATTGCTATGTTGTTATGCCATTTGGTCTCAAGAACGTTGGTGCTACATATCAGCGAGCTATGACATATATATTTCATGATTTAATTCATAAAATCATGGAATCCTACGTAGATGACTTGTTGGCTAAGGCCAAGAAGCGTTGTGACCATCCAGAAGTACTCCACGTCATTCTCTCACATCGATAGAATACGAAATCATGCTAAATCCGAGAAAAATGCGTCTTTTGTGTAATAGAGAGGAAGCTCCTAGGTTACATCATATTGTCATGAGGAATATATGTTGATTGACCAAAATTCGGGCTGTCCTCGAAATGGTCCCACCTTCGGATGAATCCGGAATCAGGTCATTTCTCGAAAAGCGGGTGCAATCCGGAGATTCATCCCGGACTTAAGTTTTACCATTCATCCAATCAACAATTTACTCAAGAAGGATTATAGCATTGATTGGACTAAAGATTGCAATGAAGCTTTTAATGCAGTTAAGTGTTTCTTGTTGTCACCACCTACGCTAATGCCACCTAAGCTAGATCCGCCCGTTAATTTTATATTCACGAGCTACCGATGTCTTGCTAGCCTATATGCTGGCTCAAGAAGACGATGGCAAGAGAGAACATGTGATTTATTTCATTAGCCGAACATTTGCTCAACTATGAAACACGTTATACACAAGCAGAATGAGAATGCCTCGCCATAGTCTTTGCAACCAAACGCTTAAGACACTATATGCTGAATCAAGAAACAAGGGTCATGGTAAAAATGGACCATTTACGAACTTTCCTCACACAAGGATCCTTGTCTAAGAAGGCTGGATGTTTTATAACCTCAATGGGAGAATTTGAATTAACATTTGTAAATCAGAAATCAGTTAAGGGACAAATCATCGCAGATTGGTTAGCTGATAACCCATTAGATGGAGGTGATCTAGTAGATATAGATTTTCCAGATGAGTGTGTATACTACATCGAAACCCAACCCTCTATCTCTGAGTGTCCCTGGTACACTGATATCATTAATTATATCATGGACCATACGTATCCAGAAAGGGCTACACTGCAACAAAGAAGGCGGTTACGTATTATCGTAGCTAAATACATCATTATAGAGCAAGTGCTCTATCGGAAAGCGTTCAATGGAATTCTTCTAATATGTGTCGACACAGAAGAATCCAAGAAGATTCTCCATGAATCTCATAGTGGAATGTGTGGAGGCCACTTCGGTGGCCATGCCACCGCTCGCAAAATACATCGAATGGGCTATTTCTGGCCCACTCTAGAGCACGATGCAGTAGAGTTTGTACGCAGGTGTCATAAGTGCCAAGAGTTCTCCCATGAGATCCACATGCCAGCACAAACTCTACAACCAATTGCTACTCCATGGCCCTTTTCTATGTGGGGTCTCGACTTGATAGGGAAATTCTCTCCCTCGTCCATAAACGGCCATAATTTTATAATCACGGCCATCGAATATTTTACCAAATGGGTAGAGGCTATGCCTCTTACTACTGTACTGGTTATGTAATCGCTAAGTTCATTTTGAACCAAATCATTTGTAGGTATGGTATCCCACAAATCATTATCTCAGATAATGGAACTTCTTTTAAGAATGAAGAGGTTCGCGAACTATGCAATAAATTTAAGATAAGCCATCATACGGCTTCCTTGTATTACCCTCAAGCCAACGGACAGGCTGAAAGGCACGAATAAAACACTAAAAGCCATTCTCCTTAAAATGGTGAAAGAAAACAAACGAGATTGGCACTTGAAGTTATATCCAGCCTTATGGGCCCACCGAACCTCAATAAGAACACCAATGGGAGTAACTCCTTTCTCACTAGTATTCGAGGCAGAGGCAGTTCTCCCGCTTGAGGTTGAAATACCCAGTCTCCACATTTCATTACAAGGGATTCTAGATGAAGACGCTTACAGAGAAGCACGTCTTTCCCAACTAGAAAGCCTAGATGAAGCTAGGTTAGATGTTGAACAACGGCATAGATTCTATGCTGATCGGATGTGCCGGCAATAGAACAAGAAAGTCTATGAACGCGACATATATGAAGGTGATCTAGTTCTAAGGCTAGACAGTCGGATCGACAAGAAGACTGGCGAAGGAAGGAAATTCCAACCTAAATGGTTGGGCCCATACCAAGTCATGAAGGACTATGGAAATGGTGCATACCTCTTATGTACGCTGGAAGGTGAGGAATTTGGCGAAACAGTCAATTCCCTGCACCTCAAGCGGTTCTATGCGTAAGCAGCTAGCACTATTTATATACATATCTACATTGCATCTTCATATAGATTAGGATCATATTGTCCGCTTATTTCATACACAAATTGTGATCAAGGAATCTATTCTCAAAGCAATTCATTACAAACTCATGATATTGTTGGCATAAACTCTTTAATCATGCTTCTTCGTTTTCATGATATCATCAAATTATCTCGGAATCATTTTATCAAATAAAGCTAGACATGACAAAGTCTTAACGGTAACCATACCAAGATCTGCAAGTTTATTCTCACTTTTGGTTTCTTCTTAGGGTAGGTGTCTTGCCTATGGTCTGTTCTAGAAGCTTCATGGTGTCACATCTATCCCATATGTATATCTCTTTGGAAATAAACACATACTGACATTTTACTCAAATAAACAAGTCAAACATTGATCAAATAGAAAATTTTAATTTTACACATTTCCTTGCCCCACCAACCTTTGGTGATGAGCTTGCATCTCTTACTAGTGATGTAGGGTTGGGAAAGGATGGAAATGCCCTTACTCACCTATGCTTTGCCCACGGTGATAAACCCACGCTTCTTACTAGTAGCATGGGGCAAAGTGTAGGGGGTCCTCTTGACAAATAAATGCAAAAGGTCATACACAAACAATTCAAACCTTGAAGCTTTGAGTCAAAAACAAATGAATCAGATGTTCAAGATCCCAAGAGAGTTAAAATCCTAAAAACCCAGATTTTGTCTACCATGTGGCCATCTAAGGATCTAAGTCTGGATAAACCGCAAAGCAAGTTGCATCCAAAACTATGAAGTCACTCGAGTGGAGTGGACTTGTGGTATCCTAATTTGGTTCCACCAAAGCTTTGTCTGTCTTCCATCACTATCATTTCACTACATCTCATAACTTGCGCCCTTCCCAACTCTTGGTGATAAGCCCTCGCATCTTACTAGTTGCGTGGAGTTGGGGGTAGGGGCAGGTTTATCTGTTCATCGTACCGGTTTATTTTCATCACTTTGCCAAAACAAATATGAAGTATCCAAAATTGCTTACAGAAACTAAGATTCAAAATCACATTATATCTACATCATCATATATCAGCATCATGAAATACAAAAAAAGGAAAGTAAAACACTTGCATCATTTGTTCACCATTGCATACATTCTAAAAACATATAAACATACATCATGGTATACATAAGGAAACTGGAAATAGAAAGTGAGCCATGAATGCCAAGAATTTGATCCAGAACAAATATACATATATATAAATGATCAACATTTATGTACAATGCCATCATGCACTAAGCATGGTCAAAACGCTCAAAGAGCTTGGGATATACAAAAGAATGTATCATACAAAAACTATGAGAGCCAAGTGGCTTCTCAATCCCTACGAGACCCCTCTGAAGGCACACGCCCACGCCTAGGACTCGGCTACACCGGCGCTCTGAGTGCACAGAGGGCTCAGGATCAGGGGCAGCCGCAGTCTCACCACAAGAATGGCTCCTCATCAGGTGCTCGGTCATCCTATACCCTGCTAACTCTATGCGGAGAGTCGATACCATCCTGGCCACATGCTAGACTAGGGCAAAGACGTCAGTATGTCTACCGGCTGCTGAAGGCTCCCCAGCGTCCATGGATAGCTCTGCGCGGGTCCTCTCCATGGGGATCATCAGGGTATCAGTGCATACCCTGCGAATCAAATCTCGCCACTCATCGGTGGTCTCTGCAAACAAAGGAGAAAACAAATTAGAAACCAAACAAGAAATTAAAAATACAAGATAGCAACTAAGGAGATCCTAACAAAGAAACGAACATTAAAAGGGAGAGAGGGTAACTTACTCGGATCACCAGGCCTCCAAGATGGATCTATGGGATCAGCGCCCACCACGGATGCCACTGCCAACTAAGGGGCTGCTCCTGTGGCTGGAGCAATGTAACGCCCGTAATAGACTCATCCTCCCCATGGCCCTGGGAGAGTGGCTCCTCTAAAACCAGAGTCACCCTCTCTGCACTCTGCTCGGCCCTCTCTACTTGTATGATATCCTGGGTGTCGTGCCACTCAGGATCACTATCCTTGGTCTCCTCCTCTATCTCTCCCCCTGTAAACTCCTCAGACTCAGAGTCTATGTCAATGGGGTCATCGCTGCTATAGGCAGGACCCACGGCGATCTAAAGAAAAGGTGCCTGAGGCGCACCGGCTCTCCCTGCAGCACGTACTATCCTCCTCGGGTAATAGGAACGCTAGGAGTAACCACTATCCATCCCCGGCCTCAGGCCCCCTCAGCCTCTCGGACTGATCACGTATCTTTGGTGCCGGCTGGGGAAGCATACCCATGTATGGTAAGCCAAACTACTGAGGAACTCGGCCAAAGGGGTGCATCTCCACTCGCCCCACTCTATCAATAAGCTGCCTGTCGTGGAGCGGGAGATCAAGGTAAGAGCCTCCTCACCCCATATACCTACGCCATAGTACGGTATGGTGTGGCCTCCATGTTGGCGGTGAGTCGGGAGGTAAGCGGCGATGAGGTGCTCTAAGCACTAACATGTCTGTCCATCGGCTGCCCTCACGGCTCCGGGTCTGTCACCTCTACACCTCTCTTTGTAGGGGATGAAGTACTCATAGACCCAACTCATAACCGTGGTCGGGTGGCTTAATGACTTCGCCCCGTAAATGGACTACCCTGTATAAGTCGTGGTAGGTGGTCCCAGAATGTCTGCTCCCCAAGCATATATCCGACCGTGCCCCTCTATCTGTGTAATAATGGGGGACCAGCAGTATAACAAAGTGTCTCCTCCCTTATCCCCGATCAGTCTCGAGGAAAGGATCCCCATGATGGCCTGGCGAAGTAAGGGGATGGGCAAAGTAGGAATGGCTCAAACTCTAACCCCCTTCTTCTACCCCATGGAGATGGCTGCATCTCCCATATATGTAGCCCACTGTGCAATCTATGCCCGTGAACCTACTGTCTCTAAGGTGAGCCGTCTCCCAATAATCAGGACTCCTTGAATGCCATAGACATCCTCCAATGTAATAGTCCACTCACCACGGACCCCTGGCAATCGGAAGGTGTTCCGATCTGCATCCCAAGTATGAGAACAAGTCACAAAGAATGTGACTAGATGGTGTAACATGGGGCACACGTGAAATGCGAAGTATCCTCACATTTGAAGAGTATCCTCCTCATCCTGTGAGAGGGCATCTAGTACCCCTGGGACCCAATCACACTCCCTCTCTCTACTCCACCGGATATAG
Organism: Taxus wallichiana var. yunnanensis; assembly: GCA_018340775.1. NCBI lineage: Eukaryota > Viridiplantae > Streptophyta > Pinopsida > Cupressales > Taxaceae > Taxus > Taxus wallichiana. The sequence goes on from CM031236.1 coordinate 314,761,506, forward strand.
TCCTCTCTTGCCTGCATACACCCAAAAACACACAAAACAGAGCAAGTTAGCATCCAAGTAACACTGGAAAAATCACGAAAACACGTAGAAATGCTAGAAAAGCAAAAACAATTTCAAACAGATGATCCTTTTGCATTCTGTGCAAAACCGCCACCCTGAGTAGAGAGGCGGTTTTGTAAATGCCACCTTAAGGGCGGCAGTCGTGTAATTGCCCCGCCACAGGCAGGGGGCGGTCATGTAACCGCCGCCACGGGCGAGGGTGGCGATCATGTGGTCCAAACCCACGCGGGTTTTTAAACTTAAAAAGCCTAAAAAGTACAAAAATGACCATTTTACCTAAAAACAAAGCCTACCCAGTAGGCGCCCCCTAGGTGGACCTTTTAACACTAACATTTCCAAAAACTACCCCCATGATAAAGTATTTAGCATTTCAAATTTAAGGGGTAAAAGGATAAAGCGAAGAAAACTAACCTTTGTGATCTCACGGTCAATGTTCGCACGTGGAGGCATGATCGCTATCTCGTCACGGAAGTTTTGACTCTACTCATGCAAGAAAGCTGTCACCGTGGGTCCCGAGCTCAAAATCAATCAAATCGACTCACACAAATGAATAGGAAAATGGGCCCACTTTCATATATATAGTGCCCTGATTCGTTTTAAATGACTTTTTCACAGGTTTGAAGCAAGCGACGGAGGTAAGTTCCTATCCCGCACAAATGGTACGTTCTCATTCCTTATTATTTTAGCTTTTATTTTTCAAACTATTGTGTCTATCTCGCACTTGAGTTCTCTTTTCGTTTTGCAGGTAGTGGGAATTTTGGATGGCGTCATTTCAAACACACGGATGTATCGGGTATAACTTCTAACTTCCCATTTCGGGACCACCATACTCGAACCCACCGTTTACGCCTCTTCATGGAAAAACGCTTCTCGAGGGGGCAATATGTACGTACCCAAAATTGTCAGTCTTGTCTTCGCCGCGAACAATGTGACACGTGCCCAATGATGATACTGAGTCTCCTCACAAGGTGTTCGGGATCCAGAAAAGATCTCCAAGTGTGTGTTAACATCCCGCATGCCCCGCTTAGCCCCGCGTGCTTTGTTTTTCCCTTTTCCCCTCTTTTCTTGGCCTTTTTCTCTTCAGTGATGAAACCGCCGCCCTACAGGGTGGCGGTCTCATGACCGCCGCCCCGAAAGGGCGGTGGTCTCAGCTTAATCGCGCCGCCTACTCAAGGCGGCGGTCCTTTACGTGTTTTCCAGAAATCTCTTTTAACACGACTCACGTAATTTCAACATTTTACCAACTTTCTTTCACCGCCATAAGCTTGCATTTATGATTCTGGTTCCCTAGAATAGTGTTTTGCCATTGTTTATAGTTTAAGAGTTCTATTTGGTTTTTACCTTGGGTAAATGCAAATGCTATAAATAGTTGGCTTGTGCTCAAGCAAATGGCCCCTCAAAATTTGCCTCTGATTTCTCTTTGCAATAGATTTAGTTTTCATTTTTCTTAGAATGCTTAGTTTCTTTCATTGCATGCTTAGTTAGCATTGTTTTACTGTTAGTAAGCCACATATCCATCTTGTGCAAAGTACTGTTGTTATTTTATCCAATCCATTGGAATAAAATAGTCTATTTACCAATAGGAAGCCATTAAAGTTACAGGTTTTTCTCCTCAAATAGGATATTTTCAGGTTCTGGATGCTTTATGTTGCATGACTCGCAATAGATCCCGCTAGGAATTGCATAAGCCAAGCTCTGTACTCTTGCGTTATCCCTCTCCTACTCGCATTGTATTCAGTCTGTATTCTGAGTTACCTTTATCCCAATATCTACTTCTGTTGATGCTAGCATTACATGCTTTTCTGGATCCACGTGAACATGAAGGAACGAGGAGATCACACTGAGGGGACAAGATCACACACACCATCGGATTCACCACTATTCTGCAGAATCCAGGTTCTAGCTTTCAAAGTTCTAGTTAGAATCATATCAAATAGAGTAGTTAATTACTTTATTTCAGTTAATTCTACTCTCGATATTGCCAAGGAAGCTGTGGGGATTGATAGTTTATGAGAAACTATGATTCACTCCTCACTTCTGAGGTAGGATCGAGAGCCTTGCAAATAGATTAGATGAGCTATTTCATTGTTTAGAATAGATCTACAAATTGCACAGACAAATAGCTACACTCGGTTATTTTGTTTGTTTTAAGTTATTATATTAGCTATCAATTCTAGATATTTTAGATAGTTGCTTTCTTAAATTCATAAAGCTCGTCAAAAACACAAAAAAATAGAGAAATCATATATGCTATAGATACACTTCACATAGTTAAATTTCATTTTACTGTAGTTCGTTTTACATTGTTGCTTTTGTATGACAATCACGGGACCTAGAGAGCCCAGGGAATACGTATTCGAGCCAATCATGCCTCAGCCCAATCTCATCATAGCGATAACTGATATAGACCAAAATCTTAGGATCCAAGTCTTCCGAACAATGGTAAGCTTGCAACAAATCAATTCCCAGTTAATCGGGTTAAACGTAGAAGACGACCAAGCACACACGTTTTGGTCAAATCAATCAAAGTACTGATTACCTAAGCAACATTCATATGACTATAGAAGGGCTTGAAAGAGAACAAATATTTGGTTGTGATCCTTTGGTCCCATAGCCAAAGCGCAGGAGACACTCTTTTAGATATAGATACTAGCCTAAGAATCCAGGTTGCACAAACACCTGTAAGGTATTCTGAGAAAATCACACAGTTATTGATCCTAAATATAGAAGCTGAGAAAGCATACGATTACTGGATACTAGGGATTAGGACTTGATTTTACGCATGACCATAATAGGTCCACAACAACTAAGAGTCTACGGTTGTGACCCACAAATCCCGCAGCCCAACGAATCCATAGGAGAATTAGACATAGACACTGGCCTACGCACACTAGTATTCCGGTCTACTCCACTTTCACCTATCATGATCGAACAATTATCCTTGTTAGACACAGCTGACTAACAAAGCTAGAGAGTTCTAGACTAGGCCATAGAATCATCCATAAGTCGACTATATTTACCATCCACCATATGACACATGGAGAGAAATACATGAAACTATCCCGAGTCACTTTCCACGTATTCCACAACCTATAGATTGAATCATGCCAGAGCTTGATATTGATTGGAGCCTTCGAGCAGTCATCCTTGCTGACCGATCTATCACACCAGTTCAAGTTAGGAGGGCCTTCTTTGCCTTAGACTCACAAATTCCGCTAGTGCGTATTGAAGACATTAGATTGCCTAACTAGTTTGTCTGCATCTCACATATATTCCATACCCACCGGCTGTCTCGGCACGACCTCGGGAGGTCGGGTGCGAGGAAGAGTCACTTGTAGATTCCCATGCTCGCATGTCACTTTTCCATCGTAAAGAAACTCTTTTGAATTTTTTTCCCAACTCCATTTTGAGTTGAAAACCTTCTCCTACATCTGGCAAGCATTTTTGTGCCTCTAAGCAAAAACGTAATGGTCTATGCACCCATATAGAGCAATAAAACATGTTTTTGTGGTGTTTCTTCAACCCTTTACATTGTTTTGTTGTCTCTCTATGCCTCTCCCTTTCAAATCTATTTTATGTGCATGTATTTCACATTTTTAGGTGTAGGGCGTTGTGTTTCATGGAGTTTTGATCATGGATTAGGATCTAGGTTTGTGTCACTTTTGTCTGACCTTCCCATCTTCCTTTCTCCCCTGTTTCATCCTCCCTCAACAGAGCATCTCACCCCTTTCCTTCTCTGGTGTATCACCACTTTAGTGTAGGATAGTTTAGTTTTTGCCTACATTATAGTAGCTCATGACAGGTAGTTTAGGAACAAGAACCAGCTTTCTCTAGAGGATCATCTCAGGTTTGCAAGTCCCACAGCTTGAGAGATGATCCAATGTTATGCAATCACACTGAATGCCCCATTTTAACCACTTCACATCTTTGGCCATTCGAGGGTGCTGTGATTTTACACTACTAGTTCTAGTAGATACTATTGACTCATAAAACATGATGATATGTTGAATAAGAGTTAAGTAAATATAGAATCAATCCATGAAATGGAATGTGAATGAATTATAAATAAATGTTTTAAGAGTGAATAGAGAATTGAAATGAAATGGATATGAATGGTAATGGAAAAAGAACATCCATGTGTAAGAATTGTTTATTACAAGTTTTTGAGATATATTAAATTTTGTGTTTTGAAATATATTTATATTTTTCATAGTTGTGTGGTTTGTTTTTGTTGTTTTTAATGATGCTAAAGTGGGACGTGGGGGAATCGGGACATGTCTCGAATATGGGACAAGTTAGAGGAGAGGAGTGTATTCAGCAAAAAAGTGTAAAAGTGAAGACAAGGAAATTCCCTTGGTCCTAGAAGGGACCATATCAAGGAGAGACAAGATATCTATAAAACGTCAAAAATTAAGCATATAACATAATGATGTGTGAAAAATTTGGAAATGAGTGAAGTAAGAAGGAAAATTATTAACCAAAAAAGATAATAATTGGTATATGTGATACCGGGATATAAATATTAACGCAGGTGTTTAGTGATCTAAAATGTGGGATAAATTTAGTCGAGATGAGGGCTCGAGAAAAGCCTTGTCTAGAGGCAAAGTGTAATGAAACATTATTGTGGGAATGATGTCATGTGGAGGATGATTACATAACATATCATGTCCGAAGGCGGTGTGATCGACAAGGATGTGGCATTGGGAGGAGTTTTCATGAGAAGGGGATGAATACATTTAATAGAGTGAGGTGTGTGGAAGAAGATGTTTAATGGATAAGAAGTGGTACGAGAACATTAAATGAGGTGAAGGTGTGAGAAAAATATTCTATATGAGATTATTAGTGTAAATTATAGGGGCTCTTGGGAGAGCCACGATGTATATAATCGAATGTTATGATGACAAGGAATAGATAACAATTCCTAGCAAGGAAGATACGGGTGAGAAAATTATGGATAAGTGTGTAGTGGATGAATTATAGGAGGATAAGGAGTAATAATCGATGATGAAGGATGAGATTAAGTTTTGGTTTAGGGGATGGGATAGTCATCAAATCACTTAAATCCTTTGTGGAGGGTATATATGGTGAGGCTAAGAATGGTTTAGGCCAAAGACATTTGGAAATGGGTGGAAAATATGGAAGGATGGTGATAAGAATGTGGTCATGAGATGGTGTAGCATAACATAAATTATATCTGGGTATGGAATGGTGAGAAAAAGAATAGATGGTTGAGATAGTGATAATGAGGATGACTGGATAGGAGGAAGGGAATGGTTCCTTAATCAAGTAGTGATGAGAGTAGTAAGGTATGTGTGGAAGATGGATCCAAGTTGGGCGAGCAATGATTTTCTCTTGACATGGGAAGGATAACAATGTAAGTTTTGGGAATAGAGAAATGTGTAGGGATCAGCACACAACCAAGTCCAAGGATAAGGTAATGATTTAGGGATAAGATTAAATCACAAAATGGTGTATAAGGTGAGGAGGAGGATGTAGGTACTAATAATAATGATAAAAACTATAGAAATTAAGATAAGAAAGGTGAAATTTTGATTTATAGATAGTGAGAGGTGAATAATTCAATAATGGGACATCTTGGAAGTTGAGGGGATAAATGAGAGTTATGTTGACATTAGGAAGAGTGTGTATATACTCGAAGGGGTGTGTTGGTGATAAAAATTTTCAGGTGGACAAATTAGGTGTCTCCACCAATGTTCACGGGGCTACAGACTCTCTGTATTGAATAGTAAAACTCCCATTATTGAATGTAACTAATCCTAATTCTATCTAAATGTTATGGGTGGCCAAAAAAGTTGGGTATCACACGGGGACTCTTCATTGAACCTCTTCTTGGCTCAATCAAGAAGCTCGATCCCTAGAAAATTGGTCGGGGATTACTTCTTCCTGTCCTGAGAAGCTTGATCCAACCAACTCTCCTTGGCTCATTTAACCAGTGAAATTGAGATCCATGATGGTAAAAATAAATGATATACATTGTTATGGAGATTATAGCAATTTTCTACACCTTGGACCAAAAATTTCTAGTTTTGGAAACTAGGTCCCAAGAGCTATTATTTTGGGCAGGGTTACTTTTTCACCTTCTTGTTTTCACTGAGGAGTTTATTTCACATTTTGATTTTACCACATTTGTTTTGGGTTTAATTCTAAGAACTTTCCATTTTTGTAAATTTTCTTTTTTGACTTTTTCACCCACGTGCACAAGTTTTCCACTTGCGTAGTTTTCACTATTTTTTCTTCTAGAGGAGTTTTCTATTTTTGGAAACTTACTAAAAATGGAAAGTGTGAACTAGTGACACTTTATATTTTTAGAATCTAAAAATCACCATGTCAGATTGACAAGAAAACTCTAGATTCTTTCTAGGTTTTTGATTTAGATGCTCTATACAAATTTTCAAGTGAAACCACTTCCTGGATTGATAGCAAATGAAGGAAGAACACCCTAGGGCACAAAATTTCAAATGGATGCCATTAAAAATAAAGGATTTATTTCGATATTTGGTTTTTTTAAGCTTCAATTTTTTTTTGATGAGGAAGGATTTCTACAATTTTCAATGATATTCGATCATCGGTTCATTAGTTATGAGCAATTCGATTCTTTGTTTTTGTGCCTCAAGGGTTTCTGGCAGCTCTTGATCATGGAGCTTTCTTGAAAAAACTTATGTTTCTTCTCTGTAGCAACATGTAATTATTGAAAAATTATGGAGGTGTTGTAGATGGTTTAGTATTAGAATTAATGGAGGATTTTAGGAGAATCGATAGTTAAAGAAAATATGTGAGTGTATGTAGGAAGAATGGAATCACTAAGTAGTAGCAGCCCTATAGTTAGAAATTTTTACATATTTTGAAGATTGGGAATGAATCGCACTTTTTTCACCAAGTGCACTAAGGGATTTTTGTATTTTGTACCAAAAAAATCCCTATCCTCATTGGTCCACGTGGCAGAGTGTGCTTTTCCGTTGAGGATGAGAGAGGGGCTTGAAAAAACACTTTAAAGCAACCTCTAGGGGCACATGGGTGACCAAGAGCTTAAATGGGAGGGTTGGGGAGTTTTGTGTCCCAACCGTCCCAAATATTTGGTGCACATGGGACACAAAAATTATTCCTCACCCTAGCTTGACAAGTGGCTGATCGTGATTACATAAAGCAAGGGCTGGGAAATGGAGCCTAGGGGGCTTAAAATTGTGAAAAGAGTTGAATTGTTGTCATGTGGAGGGTCCAGGATCCCAAATGGGGTAGGGGAACATTTTATTGCACCTTTTGTACCAAATATTCAGTGCACTTGGTGAAAAAAGTGTGCCACTCTCCCATTGGTTGGATTTCCAACACAAAAATGACTAATTGTTGAAGCTTGTGCCTTGGAGAGCGACTTGTCATGACCATAACTTGAGTCCCCAGAGGATATTTTTGATGAAATTTTATATCTTACATTGGATGTATATATCCAACTTGTGGCTATAAGAACTTCTTATCATTATGTATCTCTTTCATATATGTTATATTATCATTAGTGGGTTGTCCTTGGTGTTGGCCATAGCATAGGAATAGTATATATAGGGGTTAGTTGGTAGTAGTTGATCATCATATTGAGCATTTGAGTCTTATTGTTTGGTTTGGAGGTTTCCCCCTCAAAGTGGCTAAGCTATTCTACTTGCATATTGAGATCATTTATCTGAAATATTGTGTTCATTGGTGTTATATTGCTGCTAATAATCAGATTTATACAAGTAATTCCATTACAAGTGGTATCAGAGCTTGAACTCGGCCAAAGCATTGCGTCAAACCCTAATTGTGAAGGTTTGGCCATATCTCAAAATTGGTAGCAATTTTTTTTTATGTGGAGAAATTAGTCAAGTAAGCTCCCCTCCAAATTTTAAGAATTTTTACTTGTTTTGAAAAAGTTATAGCGGTTTTATATTTTTTCATAATTTGGCTACCTATGGTGTAATTTGTGGAATTTTCAAAGTTATTTACATTTGAAAAAAGAGGATTAAAACTTAGTTTGAGTTTGTTCTTTGAGTTTTTTAAAATTACACCGAATTCTTATTGAAATACCAAATCCTAAATTTTAACCTTGATCCCTAAATCCTACCATTTTGGGGCATCATGGTTGGGCCATCGATAAGAGGCAAAAATAATCCCATCACTTGGGTAAAACCCCGACAAGGATGAGATAATAATAGTTGATGAGTTAGATTCAGAAGGGGTATCTATAGATTCCTCATGGTTAGGGTTTACTTCAAAAGACCATAAGGTCAGCTATATTGAGTTAGAATTGTGAAACCTTGAGGGTAGAGTGGCTAGCAAAGAATATATATACAAGATTGGAAAACAATTAGAGGATTTCATTACCAATTTAGTTACAATATAATGGGTTATCATAGCCTACCTAATCATCCACAACTCGGTCATACTCATATTAACCAAGGTGGATCTTCAGGTCAAAGTAATAGACAAACTAGTCAGGGTGGATCTTCAAGCATGCCCAATCTAAATACAAACACTTTGCAGACTCCTAACATGATTCCAAAAGTGGAAATGCGTAAGTTTGATGGAAAGGATCCACTCAATTGGATTAACCAGATGGATAATTTCTTTGATCTTCATCATATTCCATCGAGAAAAAAGGTTACCATGGCATATTTGTACCTCAAACCTGACCAATTCATTTGGTATCGATGGTTATGTTCTCAAAGGAAAAAGAGTGGCCTCAATGTTACATGGACAGTATTCACCGAAGATATTCAATTACACTATAGTTCTAGTGTGTCAGAGAATTATTTCATTCGATTAGCAAAGTTAAGACAGGTAAGAACGGTAAAATATTACATCCATCAATTCCAAAACCTTTCCTTACAGGTGGAAAATATTCCTAAAGAGAATCTAAATGACTTATTTCTTGGGGGTCTTAAAGAACACATTAAGACTGAGGTGTGTATGTTTAATCCTCATAAGGTTTTAGATTCTATGATCATGGCACGTAGGGCAAAGGAAAATTTTCTTTCCAGTAGGAAACAAACTGTCAGTAATATCAAAGATCGTAGCACCTTTCCACCATCATTCCCTCGGCTAGTTAGACTGACACCTCAACAAATTGAAGAAAAGAGAGCCAAAGGGTTATGTTTTAATTGTGATGACAAATTTTACCAGGACATAAGTGTGCAAAAAAGAAGTTGTTCTACATTGATGGGCCTAATGAAGAAGACGAAGAGGTAGAGAAAGAGGAGGAATTAGGAGATCCCTAGCCAATAATATCATGCCATGCAATTTTAGGTATTAGGACTCCCAAAATCTCAAAGTAGTTGGATTCTTAAAAAAGCAGAGGGTAACAAAGTGTTGATTGATTCAGGAAGTACTCACAACTTCATCAATCATAAGTTAACAGTATGCTTGAACCGCTTTGTTTATCCATCTCCAGAATGTCAAGTCATGATCATTGATCGAGAAAATTATTTGTTGCTCGGGAAAATTCAATAACATTAATCTCACCATGGGAGATTACTTACTAACTAGCAATATGTATGCCATTGCCATGGGAGGAGCAGACATTGTGTTAGGAGTTGATGGCTTACCACCTTGGGAACCATATAAATGAATTTCCAAGAGTTCTTCATACATTCCAATCGAAGGGAGGACTTTTAAACTAAAAGTATTAAGAGCAAAGTCCCCATAGATGGTAAGTTCTCATCAGATGTAAAAATTCTTAGAAAAGGTGCCGAGGGTTTGTGGCACAACTATTTTCATTAGAAGCACATCATTCAAATACATTTATACCCACAGATATGCAAGCAGTTATATGAGCACTCGGTGGTGTCTGGAGAAATTCCAAAGGGTTTACCTCTAAAAGAGGGCATGACCATGCCATCCGGCTAGTATCGTGGAGTCAACCACCCAACATTAGACCTTACAGGTACCTCTATATGCAAAAGAGTGAGGCTGAGAAGATAGTTCAAGATATGTTAGAAGAAGGACTTATTGGTCATAGTCAAAGTGTTTACTCTTCTCCCGTCGTGATGGTACGGAAAAAAGATGACAAGTAGCACATGTTTCTAGATTACGGGGAACTCAATAAGTACACGAGTTAAAGATAAGTTTCCTATTCCTGTAATTTATGATTTTTTAGATGAGTTACATGGTGTTGTTTACTTTACAAAACTTGATCTTCATTTTGGATATCATCAAATTAGAATTAGGGATGAAAATATTTATAAAACATCCTTCAAGACACATGAAGGACACTATGAGTTCTTTGTAATGCCTTTTGGAGTAACAAATGCACCTCTACATTTCAAATCCTAATGAATTCCATTTTTAAACCATTTCGTGAAAAAAAAAAATTAGTGTTCTTTGATGATATATTAATCTATAGTAAAACACTGGGAGGAACACCAACATCATGTAAATAAGGTGTTGGAAACTTTTGAACAACATAAAATTTATGGAAATCCTTCTAATTATTCTTTTGGTGTCAAGAAGGTTGAATATTTGGGTAATGTTGTCTCTTATGAAGGTGTTAAAGTGGATCCTAACAAGATAAAATCCATGTTTGAATGGAAGGTCTTCGAGGATTTTTGGGCTTATGATTATTATTATATATTTGTAAGGAATTATGGAACATTGCAGCACCACTCACTACTTTATTGAGAAGGACACTTTCCATTAGAATGAGCAAGCTACTATACTTCATTTGAGAATTTTAAGGATGTCATGTGCACCACTCCGGTTCTAGCCACCCCATATTTTTCCAAAACATTCATTATTGAATGTGATGCTTTAGGGTATGGTATGGGGGTAGTACTCATGCAAGAAGGTCGACCCATTGCCTTTGAGAGCCACCAGTTCAAAGGTAAGAATATATCTAAACCAGTTTATGAGAAATAAATGCTAGCCATACTTCATGCAATGAAGCAATGGAGACCATATCTAATGGGAAAAAATTTCAAAGTAAAGACAGATCATGATAGTTTGGAATACTTCTTAGAGAAGAATTTATCATCTGAAGAACAATAGAAATGGGTCTCAAAAATGTTGGGTTATGATTTTGAGATAATATAAAAGAAATGGAAAGAGAATGTAGTTTTTGAAGTTAGGAGGATTGGATAAAGGATGTAAGGTCTAAATGGAAAAATAATCCAAGTACACAAAATCTCATTCAGAATCTCCAATAAGATCTAAGCATGTCATAAAAAATTGTAAGGATATGCTTTATGGTATAAAGATAGATTATATCTATGTAAGAATTCAATCCTTAAAATAGGGTTATATCTAAGCTCCATGCTTCTCCAATAGGGGGCATTATGGTTTGTTGAAGACTTATCATTGAATCAAGCATGATTTTTTTCGGGAAGGGATAAAAGAGAATGTCCAAAAATTTGTGGCAGAATGCATGGTTTTTCATCAAAATAAGGGTGAAACAATTAAGTCCCCAGGTCTTTTGCAACCTCTGTCTAATCCTAGCCAGAGGTGGGAAGATGTGTCCATGGACTTCATCACATGATTGCCTGAATCGAACGTAAAAATGTAATCATGGTGGTGGTGGATAGACTCACTAAATATTCCCATTTTTGTGTGTTATCACATCCATTAGTTGCTATTACAGCAGCAACATCCTTCAGGATACAATTCAAAAGCTACATGGGACACCAAAGATTATAGTAAGTGATCGAGACCCTAACTTTACTAGTAATTTTTGGACTAACTTGTTCTCATGCTTGGGCACACAACTAGCTTATAGTTATTCTTATCATCCCTAGTCTAATGGGAAAACAGAGGTGGTAAACAATTGCTTGGAGGGATATCTTTATTGTTTTACCTCAGATAAGCAAGTGAGATGGGTCCAATGGTTACCCTTTGGCAGAATGGTGGTATAACACTTCCTTTCATACCTCATCTAAAATCTCTCCTTTCTTAGCATTATAAAGGGGTACCATCCACCATCTATCACCTCATCTTTGAGAGTCCAAGCAAGGGTTCGAGCAGTTGAAGAACATATTCAACACCAACAAGAGGTGTTTTCTAGTCTCAGGGAGAATTTGGCCATGTCACAAAACCGCATGAAGCAGTAGGCAGACCAACATCGTAGTGAAAGAAATTTTCAAGTCAGTGATTGGGTTTTTGTTCATTTACATCCATATAATAAAATGTCCTTGAAACAACAGAAAAAGGATAACAAGCTTTCACCTAAGTACTATGGCCCTTATCAAGTGTTATAGAAGATTGGTAGTGTAGCATACAAACTGGAACTTCCTCTCGGCTACTTGAATTCATCCAGTCTTCCATATATCTTTCCTGAAGAAGGTAATTGGACATAGACAGTATCAACCCAGATAGTGTTACTAGAGCTTGACGAAGAGGGATGAATCATCCTGGAACCAGAATGCATCCTTCAGACACACACTAAGCGATTGAGAACAAGGGTCATCGCTGAGTATTTGATCAATTGGAAAAATATAGACAATGAAGACGTAACTTGGGAGGATGCAAATTTCCTATAGAAGAATCCAAATATTCTCAACATTGGGGACAATGTTGCTTCAAACGGAGGGGCATGCTACGCCCTTAATCATATATCTTACTTTAGATGTATATAGCCGACTTATGGCTATCATAACTTCTTATCATTATGTATCTCTTTCATATATGTTATATTATCATTAGTGGGTTGGCCTTGGTGTTTTCCGTAGCATAGGAATAGTATATATAGGGGTTATTTGTAGTATTTGATCATCATATTGAGCATTTGAGTCTTATTGTTTGGTTTGGAGGTTTCCCCCTCGAAGTGGCTAAGATATTCTACTTGCATATTGAGATCATTTATCTAAAATATTGTGTTCATTGGTGTTATATTGTTGTTAATAATCATATTTATATAAGTAATTCCATTACATGATTCTACCTGGAAATGACCTTATGAATTCAATTGTGGTGATATCATCATTTGATTCTCGCATGAAACCCCCTAAAAATAGGATTTTGTTCTAGATTAAAGGTTATAGGCTCTTGCTAAAAATAGTTGTAGATAGGATTCTCCTAAGTGTTGTGAAAATATTATCCCACCATCTCTTAGGGATCTGAATTAACTTTTCAATGATATCTTGTTTTTGTCCTAACTCCTTTCGAGCTCCCGAGTCACTTCCTGAAGCTCGGGGGTTATTTTCACATTGTGCACTGCCTACGCCTCCAACACCCACTTTTTCCGGAGCTTGTCCAAAACTTAAAACCCTCAAAAACTGATTGGAAAGTGTTCTTGTCTCTTTTTATGCCTCCTTGATGATTTTAGCCCTTTTTTTCCACTCTGGGGATGTACACTAGCTTCAAGAAGACTTGGGAATAGCCTTTCCTAAAGTTTGCCAAAAAAGCATATCTTGTTGGATCTTGTATTGAAAGTACTTAAAATGAATTGATACCCCTAAACCACCTATGATCCCACTGACATGATACCTTGAACTACATAGAGAGGGGGAAATAGGACGTACTTGGGGATTAGGGTGACCTAGGAAAGTGTTTAGAAAGGCCTACAACCAAAATTTTCAACACTGGGGTCCATTATCATGCTTGAAAATTGGGTATTTTTATATTACACATTTGAATAAAAATAGTTGGCTATAGCTTGGGGACATGTTGTGAATCAAGTACAGCAAGGACATAACATAATAATTCCATAATCTCAATTTCATTTTACACATCAGTGCCTTATCCGTTGGGCTTTAAAGTCACTAGAAAGATAGACTACACAACTTGATTTATTGAACACACACACACACACATAAAGGAAAGTGAAACACACAAAATGGGGAAACAACACACAATTGAAAAATGGAAACTATGTATAGGGGAGGGATATTTACAAAGGTGGGGAAATAATATACACATACTCAAAAATGGGTTGAGAGAATTACATGTCATCATGAAACAACGGATCAAATTCGACCTTTGAAGAACCATGCTTTTGTGATGGTTTTGATGTCTTGAGAGAAGATCTCTAGCCATGATTCCATTTTCATACTCATACTACACCAAGAATGTTCTTACATCCAATGAAAACTTTCACTTTCTCAAAAATCTTGTACCTTGATGCTTCTACTTGACACCCTGTGATCATGAGACACTATTCTTCCATGTATTCAAGAGTGGGAAGATTGATCTTGTCATGAAAATGTTCATCCTCTTTTAATTGCAACTTCAAATCATCTCCTACATCAGCAAGGTACTTGGAAGGAGTGAGAAAAAAACTGATTTTCTTCCCATTCAACAACTTCTTTGGATGTCCCACTTTGTTTCTTTGAGCATATGCTTTCTAGAACATGTGCCATATCATTGACATGGGGTCCTCATCATCTTTGAGGGCTTGATGTAGCATGGAAACATGTTCAAGACACATTGTATCTTAGGGGGTGAGTGTAATCTGATTTTGAATCTTTTCACAATAATCATGCACCTTTTCACCTTTGTTCTAAATAACTCTCTTCGATGCCAATCAGATCAAAATTTCCTTTCTATATTCCTCCATAGAGGATATGTTGTCTTCAACATTGAGGATATCTAAAGGAGATTCAACAACCTTCCTTATTTTGCACTTATGATCTTCTTCACACAATAAGAAAGAGAAAGGTATATTTTTGTGTTCCCTCTCATTAGACAAGACATTGGGGAAGACATCAAACTCATCTATTTGCTCCATCTCAACATCAAACATTGGTGAATCAAAATGAGAGGCATAATTTGATTCATACATGTCTTGAATCTCCATATCTTGAGTCAAGAGTTCAAGACTGGTCCGAGGTCTTCGGTCTCTTCTCGTAGCCTTCAAGATGTATTACATAGATAATTCTTCTAATCTTTCCATATACTAACCTTCGTCTTCGTGGGAAAATTCTTTGTGTTTTTCCTCCAGGAGATGATCAAAAATCCACTTGGGCCAAGATGTATTTGAAACATCCTTGTTCATCTCTTCCATGTTTTCTATTGCCCAATATTCACTTTCTTGCATGCACATGCATAATTTATTCATGACACCTTCTGACAAGTAAATTAGGTCCACGTTTTGTGGGAAGGGTGCTCCTTTGAGTTCAAATTCCATATCATCCTCCTCTTGGTAGGAAGTAGAGAACCATGTTGGGGTAGTAGTATGGGAAGAATTTTTAGCTACATCTTGATCATCCATTATTAAATCATCTTGCTCATATGGACAATGAAATACTTTGTACTCACCGTGATTATCATTCTACTCTTTGGGTGAGAAGAGGTTGTGCTCGAGTTATTCATTTTCATTGGATTCAAAAAGGAAGTGGGCCTCTTCCATTCAATCATCCATGATCGAATCGAGAAGGGAACTTGATTATTTCGATTATCTTTGTCTCTTCATTCAACATTTCTACATCACTTGAAGAATAAAAATAGGAAGGAAAATCATCCATGATCATTTTAAATTCATCATCTTAAGCTTGGGACATAACCAACTTCTTGTACTTCTTCACATATCTCTATTCCATCATTAATTGAAAGATCAAATTTTGAAAGGAGATTATCCATGATTACCTTAGACTGGTCATTTTGTATTTCTTCATCATTGGTGGAGTCTTTAGAAAGCATTGAATCATCTATCATGCAACATGAATATTCTCTTCTTGAATCCATTTCTCCTCCAATGGGTGGTGTCTCAAGCCAGAATGAGTTGATGAATGGACGTTCCATCTCCATGTCTTCTACTTCATCCTCCATGACATCATTTTGGTTTTTTTCAGAAGGTTCCATAATAAGATCTTCTTCAGGAGCATCCAAGAATCTTCTTAGGATTAACACCTCGTAGTGTGGATAGTCATCAAGGTACTCTTGAATTTCTTCATTATTGACAACACATGAAGTGCTTCAAGTGTTCATACCTTCTTTGCATAGCTAGAGCATACCTCCAAATTTCATAATAGACTTCGAGGTTATAATTTCCTTATATTATGATCTGAAGACTTTCCACATAATATCTTTTTCAACATGTTCATTTCTTCATCACCATATGTAATGAATTCATATAGAGAGCGAAAAAAAAGGAAATGTTCTCAATTTTATAGTGAGTTGTGTGAGATTGAAAAAATATTCTCCAAGTGGATCCTTCATCATTTTCCATAGTGTTGATTTGATTTTCATTAGGATCTTCTTCCATAGGACAAATATCCTCTTCTTCTTCCTTGTCATGGGCTGATTCAAGTTTCTCATACATCTCTTGTAAGGATTTGACATATTTCATAATTTTGAGGTAGATTTGGGGATCAGAATCTCCTTGTACAATGCTCATGACTCTTTGCACATACTTAGTTTTTAAGGATTCCATCTCATCATTTCTATACGTAAGGAAATCATCCCAAGGGAGGGTGATGAAAGACATGGCTTTGAGCTTTAAATTCAGTTGTGTGAGATTGAAAGTATTACCTTCAACTAATTCTTCATCTCCATAGATTTCATATAACATCTTGTACCTCCTTTGCATCTTTTTCATAGTCTCTTAGATTCTTGATCATTGGATGCATAAGTTCTTATTTTCTTTCCTTTAAAAAATCCTCTTGAATTGTAGCCACCAGGATTTGATGACAGGTTCTTCACAAGTGGAAATTTTTTTATTCTACCTCATCTTTCCTTGATTTTTAGAGCCATGTAACTACTTGAAGAAAGAGACCCTTCTGTTATTATTGATTTTCCCCTTTGTAAGGGCTGGTCTGGAACCATGGTTGATCAACAATCTTCATTTCCAAGAAAGCATCTTCTTCTTCTTCACTATCACTCATTGGTACTTCACTCCAATCTCTGGAAATTTTTCATGATGTATGAGAAACAAATGTGAAAAAGGATTCGTTCCTTGATGGAGTCACCTTCAAAAATGATTTTCTTTTGGAATTTTTTTTTTTTTTTGAATATATTTTTTTGTATTTTTTTGGCCAAGAGATCTTTTTAGGTGCACTTGGGAAAATATCTCCCTATAGAGTCACCAAAAATTGTTGGTGATAAAAATTTTCAGGTGGACAAATTAGGTGTCTCCACCAACATTCACGGGGCTACGCCCCTCTACATTGAATGGTATAACTCCCATTATTGAATGTAACTAATCTAATCCTATATAAATGTTATGGTGGCCAAATTAGTTGGGATCACATAGGGACACTTCACTGAACCTATGGAAAAGTGCTTGTATATGGGGGCAAGGGAGGAAATTACAGCGATGAGGGGAAAGGAGAGAAATTATGAAAGGAAGATTACTTCTATGAGTAGAAATCAGATTCACACCCAAGAATGGAGTAGTTTCATCATTCAATATAGAGGAAACATAATGAAGCTATCTAGTGAGATGGGAAAATTAAGACACCAAGTTCTCATATTCATCTATCAAAGATATAAATCTCTTGCATCACTATGCTTACAAAGTGTATAAAAGAGGGAAATAGAAGAACCATGAGATGCATGTAACAACCATGCTTATCATGTCAACGATGAGAGGAAACCATGCATACAAATCTGCACACATTCATACATCTTGGAAAGTAAAAACTCTATTCCTTGATTGACATTTACACAAGTTGTACAAAGAAAGGGAAAAGAAGAAAGTGGAAGAAATTGTAGCTTTATTTCATGTATATTTGTGACACAAAGTCCAACAAACACAATCCAATATTGCCACAAAGTAGAAGTCTTCAAAATATGGAATCCCTTGGAATGGAGAGCCATCCCAATTTATACAATCTGAATTTTCCTTTCACCTCCCTCATATGACTCTTCATTTCCATATTCCACTTGTGACCTTTCATTTTCCATGAATTAAGTATTTCTCTTATAATTTTGAGAAAATACTTTTACAAATTTAAAATAGGTCACTTAAGTGAATAGGATGAAATACAATGATTATGCTCAATGAAGAATTAAAAAGAGATAAAGGAGAGGGGGAAGAAAGAGAGTAGAAGAGAAGGGAAGGATATTTCTGATGAAGTAGCATCCTCCTTGAAGAATTTTGAAAATTAAACCTCTAGATGGGGGTCCTTTGGAATGGGCACCTATTCCTTGAATTCTCTGTTGAACTGAGTTATTATAGCTGTCAAATTCTCTTCCCTGGAATACAAATGCAACCAAGTACCTTGATCCATGTGCCTAGAACATCCCGATTCTTTGACATTGATGAAGCCATTCTTCGTGATCCATTACAATTGAGGAAATGTAACTTTGGATACTAGCTAGGGACTCTAAATTGTTTTTGTTGAAGGAAAGAGGGTCACCTACCTCCTTCTTGACCATCTCCTAGAATGTGATGATGAGTTCCTTTGATGATGATTCTTTAGTGAGTGGGGGAACTCAAACCTTTGAACACAATGGTAGACTTCATTCAAGATTCTAGAGACCTGATACTCGTGGGAGTCTAATTTGGATATGGAATTTTTGAGCATTGCATACCGTGTATCCAAGATACGGATCCAAACTTGAGACAAGTCCTTGGTAGTTGATACGAACACTCCTTACTCACGAGGGCATGAGAATTGAAAGAACTCATTTTAAATACTAGTGGGAGTATCTCCTCCAAATGACTAACTTCCTTTGAAAGCTTCTCTTTTATCTTATTTATTTCAAAAATGTTTCATGAGCATATTGATGAGAGAAATGATGTCCAAGACACAATTCCTTTCCTTTCTCGATGATTTCTTCAATCCACTTTTCATAGGATTTTCCCCACATCATGTATTCATGTGCTTTTTTATCACCTTGGGGTCAATACTGTTGATTGGAGGGATATCTTTGATCGGAAGAGGAGGTGTTGATTCTACTCTTGAGAAGGGATGAATGTATGTACACTACTGAGAGCTCTTACATGTTCCTCCAATTACATAATGGTTTACTTATATTCTTTGATTTGATCAAGAAAATGGGAAGAGGATTCTTTGAACAAGTGAATGTTGCCTTTGTGAGAAGCTTGACCCAATGAGATGTGAGTCAACTCATAATCAGATGGAGTCATTTCTTCCATGGGCTTTTCGGTCTTAGGCTTGGAAACTTCAACATATTGGTTACCTGAGGTGCCATTGAAGAAATAGGAATTTTCTAAGCCTTCTTTCTTCATTTGGGTTTTAACATTCTAAAGATTTCCATGAGATTGGAATGGTAGTGAGTTGCGTTGTTCTTGGCCCACTCTTGAGTAATTCTTGAATCCATGGAAATATCTCTTTGGGAGTTACCATGACATCAATCACCAAAGTTCTTCTATAATCTTATCATGGAGCTAGCTCTTGATCACCTTGAGAAGACATAATTAGATGTTTGTGCAGAGGAAGATACTACTACAGATTACTTCTTCTTGTCTTGAGAAGATTGATCCAACCAAATCTCCTTGGCTCACTTAACCAAAGTGAAATGAGATCCATGGTGGAAAAAATTAATGATATACATTGTTATGGAGATGATAGCAACTTTCTACACCTAGGACCGAAAACTGCTATTTTTGGAAACTAGGTCCCAGGAGCTGTTATTTTGGGCAAGGTTGATTTTTTGCCTTGTTGTTTTATGATTGAGGATTCCCTTCACATTTCAAATTTTCCACATGGATGTTTTGGGTTCAATCCAAAAATTTCCATTTTTGGAAATTTTTTTTTTTTTTTTTTTTTTTGACTTTTTGACCCACGTGCCCTAGTTTTTTCACCTTTTGTGTGATTTTCACTTTTTTCTTTTGGAGGAGTTTTCATTTTAGAAACTTAATAAAAATGGAAAGTGTGAACTAGAACTACTTACTATGGTGAAGCTAAAATCACCATGTTGGATTGACAAAAAAATTTGGATTTTTCTAGGTTTTTGACTTAGATGTCTCTGAGAAATTTTCAAGTGAAATTGCTTCCCATAGTGACAGTACATGAAGAAAGAACACTCTAAGGCATAGAATTTCAAATAGATGTCATTAAAAATCAGGGATATATTTCAATTTTTGGATTTTTGAATTTTAAATGTGTTTGGATGAGTAAGGTTTTCTACAAGTTTCAATAAGATTCGATCACCGGTTCATTAGTTATGAGTAATTCTTTGTTTTTGTGCCCCAGGGTTTTTGACTCTTGATCATGGTTTTCTTGAAAAAACATTTATTTCTTCACTGTAGCAACATGGAATTATTGAAAAATTATGGAGGTGTCATGTAAGTTTTGGAATCAGCAGCAATGGAGGATTTGAGGGAGAATCTGGCAATAAAGAAAATATGTGAGTGTGTGCAGGGAAGAATGGAAGCAAATAGTGGAAGTCCAAAGTTAGAAATTTTTACATATTTTTGAGTTTTGGAATGAGTTACACTTTTTTTTGCACCACTTGCACCAAGGTATTATTTAATTTTGTGTAAAAAAATTCCCCATCCCTATTGGGCCATGTGTCGTAGCGTGATTTGTCTTTGAGGATGAGAGAGGGGCTTGAAAAACACTTTAAAGAAGCTTCTGGGGGCACATGGGTGACCAAGAGATTAAATGGGAGAGTTGGGGATTTTATTTCCCAACTTTCCCAAATATTTTTTTACATGGGACACAAAAATTCACCCTCACCCTGGCTTGACAAGTGGCGGAGCGTGATTGCACAGAGCGGGGGTTGGGAAATGGAGCCGGGGGCTTAACCTTGCGAAAAGAGTTGAATTGTGGTCATGTGGAGGGTCCAGAGCCAAATTTTGGTAGGATAACATTTTATTGCACCTATTACACCAAATATTTGTGTACTTTGTTCAAAAAAGTGCTCCACTCTCCCATTAGTTGGATTTCCAACCCAAAAAATGACTAACTGTTGAAGCTTGTGCCTTAGAGAGTGACTTATCGAGACCATAACTTGAGTTCCCGAAGGTGTTTTTTAATAAAAAAATTTATTATTCCACTTATAAATGACCTTTTGAATCTAATGGTGGTGATATAATCCTCTAATTCTTCCTAAAATGCCCTAAAAATAGTATTTTTGTTCTAGATTAAAGGTTGTGTCTGCTAAAAATTGGTTGTAGATAGGATTTACCTAGGTGTTGTGAAAAATATTATTCCACCATATTATAGGTATCTTAATTACCTTTCTAATGATATATTTTTTAATCCTAAATCCTTTCGGATCTCCCTGAATCGCTTCTTGAAGCTCAAGGGATTTTTTCACATTGTGCACTACCTAGGCCTCCAAGACCCACTTTTGCTGGAGCTACTCCAAAACTTGTGAAACATTCCAAAACTAATTGAAAAATGTTCTTGGCTCTTTGTTATGCCTCCTTGATGATTTTAGGCCTTCTGTTCCACTCCGGGGATGTGTACCAACTTCAAGAAGACTAGGGAATAACCTTTCCTAAAGCTTGCCAAAAAGCATATCTTGATGAATCATGTTCTGAAAGAACTTGAAATGAATGGATACCCCTAAATCACCTATGTGCCCACTGACATGACACCTTTAACTTCTTAGAGAGGGGGAAATAGGACTGACTCAGGGATTAGGGTGACTGGGAAAGTGTTTAGAAAGGCCTACAACCAAAAGTTTCGACACTAGGGTCCATTGTCATGCTTGAAATTAGGGATTTTCCTCTGTAAATTTGCATGACAACATGGTGATAGTATATGATAGGTAGATTACATTGCTAATTATATCATGGGATGAAGATGATGGAATGGTGAAGCACTCTACCCGAATCGGAGTAGTGGAGTAGGTAGAAGAATGGGTTTGTTGTTTGTAGGTGGTGCAAGACGAGATAGATGTTCAAAAATTATTTCACCATTGTCAAGGAGGTCTTAGATGATGTTAGAGAGTTAGGTAAATGATTTTATGAAATGGTAATTTGTGTAGTGATAGGAACACCAATCACATGATGTGTGCCAAAAGGGTGGTGGAAAAATGGGAGGAAGGATGATCAACATATTGTCGAGAAACTTTTGGAATATGGAAGAGAGTGTTTCAATTAGGGGAAGAATTTACATTTAGAGAGTAAGAATATATAATGCTTGGAAGGATACTATGGAGGTATGAGAATGAGAATAATGTCGGATTCAGATGCAAGGGTAATTTTGAAGGATGTGAGGAAGGTTGTGAAGTGTTGTATGGGGGAGGCGAGGAGGGAATGGGATGAGGCTACTAATGGAGGACATGGTGGACATGTATGTGTGGTGGTGGAGAATACGGGGGAATAAAGTAAGTGGAAAGGAAACAAAACACCTAAGATAGACATCCTCGAGCATTAATTCATGTACACGCCATCATCAAAGGTGGGCACTTGGTTTATTTTCAATTGGTATGAGATGTGGGAGACATAACTTTTGGAAAATTGAACAATGTGTTTCAATTATAGAAGTAGGAAGTAGAGGGTATGTATGCACACATGTCAAATTGGAATAAAATTGATGATAGACACACTAGTGGATTGAAAAATCATATAGAGGTCATCCAAGGTGGCTTTAGGAGCAATATGAATGGATAAATTGTTAAGGAATGTGTCAACAAGTTGTCAAAAAAGTGTGAATTTTGTGTTCTCGTAGGAGTGATTACTAGTCAAGTGTTTGGCCCTCGAGTAAAATTAATAAGGTGCATAGGAGTTTGTCGTCATGTTGGATGAGGTGGCATGTAAATAAAAATAGGTTTAGGTGATGTTGGGTGTCCTCTGTGTCGGTGTATTTCTTGAATGTGAGCATTTTTAAGTGTAGAGGATAGTGGTGACATGACACCATAGGTTGAATAGGTTTGTTGCAGAGTTAGTGATAAGTCATTTTAGGTGGGCCTTCCCCAAGGGTTGGGACTTAAGTTTGGTGAGTAAATTGAATAGGTCTTATTGGATTATGTCAAGGGTTGTATGAACATCGAATTAATATGTTTTGAAATTATGTGATGAGGTGTGTGGTAGGATTAAGGTTTAAGAAGGGTGATGTAGGATTGAAAATAAATCATCCGAATCCCTTACCAAGTTTTTAAAGGACATCGTAGCCACCTTGGGGGATATGGGGCATGACATTCGTGGTAGCGAACCAAAAAAATGGTCCTTTTTGTGTGTTATAGTGAATTATGGGAACAACCAAGACGGAGGAGTAGAGTGTAGGAGTGGTCAAGGAAAATGAAATGGTTATGGGTGTAATTGAGTGGATGGGTATGGGAGAAAGATTGGAGGATAATCACAACAGCAATAGATACCTAGAAAGGAAGTGTTACATTATAGCAAAGTAGAAATAGTGAATCATGGTGAGTGGTAGGAATACAATGGAAATGTTTTACACTGGAGATAAGTCATTATAGTAACTAGTGATGAGTCTTGATACTACGAGTGTCAACTAAGAGGCAAGTGATAGAGAAGATGATTGGATTAATCGTAAGTTTGTGGATGCCATGTGTAAGGAGGGTCTAGGGGATCTCAATAGAGAAGATCCAAATATGAGGTGATGTGAAACCAATTCAAACTACAAGAAGTCACACTAGAAACTAGGAAATCTAAGAAAGGTAGCAAGTAGTCAAGATACGGTGGGCAAGAGAAAGGATCGCAAATGCAACCAACCATAGACCTTATAAGTTACACTAGTAAGCTCGCGACAATTGTTTTTAGTGCAGCAAGACTAGAGAAAAATCAAAAGTGTTAGGTCAAGAACTCAACCTACGTGACTAGACTATTTCATGTTAGGTAACCATGCTTGATAAGGTGAGGGTAGTAGTAAATGGTCATATTATGGTTTGAAAAAAGGAAAGATAAGGGAAAAAGGGATTATATGTCAGGTGAAGAGTAAAGGAATCACCAAGTTGTTTCAATGGGAGGAGACCATGAGATGGTTGTGTAAATGAAGGAGGGATTCGATCATGGGTGAAATATGCAACAAAGGTATGGTTTACTTAGTGGCAAGGTGAGAAGGAGATATGCATGTTGCACATGCAATCTAGGTGCAACCAAGAGGGATAGTAGGAAAACTTAGGTAGTAGTAAAGATGCGTGATCATAAGCGAGAAAAATGTTGCCATGGTAAATCATGCATACGACAGTGATGGGATGTTTTTTGGTTTGTTTTAGCATTTTATGGAATTATTTGGGATTTGGGCAAGTATGAACACAAAAATGTATTCCTAATTTTAATATTGGTGGTGAAATCCCCCTCATTTCATAGAAACTAGATAAAATTAAATTTCTACTTAGCAAAAAAATGACAAGTCCTATAAGGAATACTTATAGTCCACCAAAACACGAGACTCTAAAATATGGAATCTTGGTGATGAAATCTAAGAAGCCCCTTAAGGACTAAGATGGTTTCTAATTCTGAAGGTCACCTTATGACAAGATGGAAGATCATACATCAATATTAGTTGGGTAAATGACAAGAAATGAAGCATGGTAGAAACGCATAATGGAATTAAATAAAATTTTAAGCGTACTTTTTAATATAGAAAAATTGTATAACAGATCACGTGTGGTTTTCCGTAACTAGATTTTTATTTATTTATTGTTGAGCCCCTAAAATGACCAAGTACCCGAGTGCGAAAGGTTGTGGCGCATAGAAACAGGGCACGGGCACGCGTGGAAGTAACTTTTGGGGATGTGTGAAGGCTCGTGCCCAAGCAAGATGGATTTGGTACTTATTCATTTTTGGACTATGAGTAAAGTCACATTAAGGGAATGAATGGAAAAGTAACTAGATACAGTTATGGATAATGTTAAGCTATGGAGACTTGCAACTCAAGAAAAGCATATTCTAGGGCATCATTACGGTTATCATAATAGGATAAGGAGCCTAGTTTGTTAGGGATTAGCTAGCACTTACATGCTAAGGATACTTGATTAGGGAAATACATGATGACATTTGGCATGTTCTTGGGTAGTGGTTAGGCAATCATGAAAGATTCCTTCAGGCCTTTTCTTGTAATGATGAGTGTTAGAGGAGATTCATTACCATTTTTATTTATTTTTATGGTTTTGCATGACATTCGGATAAAGAAGAGTGTGTATGTGTAGAGGATGGAGTGTGTGTGTGTGTGATACATGATTGTAAGCTTTGTAATGAAGCTATCATCAAGAGCATGTTGAGGCTCTATTGTTGTCTTATCTTCATCCATGGAATCCTTAATGTATTATTGGCTATTGTAATGTGATGAATTAATACAATGGATTGATTCTAAACATCTTTGTTATGGATAATAATCTGTGTATCTTATTTTATGCTTATGGATCCAAATCCTTGGGTTTTTATAATACTCATGGTTTAGATCTAGTTCCTCCTTGTGGTTGTATTGTTCTCATATGTCTTATGGTACATTGATGCTTAGATCTAGTTTCTTTGTTTTCGACTTTGAATACATTCAATCATATCTGAGCATTGTTCCTCTCATGGTGATAAACATTCTTGTAAATATCATATAAAGGGGGAGCTCATTGGTGCTGAGCACACTTTGAGTGAGCTCCCAGTTAGACTAGGTGATATGTCAGTGTGCTTAGGGTTTGAAGAGAAGTTAGAGGAAAAAGGAGACTACATTTTGGTTCCATTTTCGGGACATCTTTTTTAATTTTTTGTGAGAATGATGTGTAATGATGGAGTGCTTGACTTTGGACAAAGTGTCAAAGTTTGGCTTAAAATCACAAAGGATGAGTTTTCTCAGAGATTTAACACTGAGACCTAGGTTTGATGCATGTAAATGGGTAGAAGAAAACCGTATGATGATCTCAGTATGAAACATTTTGTTTTTTTCGTTGTGGAGTTATATGAATGGCTATCATCATATGCATCTAGGTCAAGTTGGTACTATAGACTGTGTGTATGGACCCAAGATGACTATCTCGAGAGGTTGCATGATCTTGATCGACCTAGACCCGTGTTGTCGATCACTTTGGTGGAGTAGAGTGCTTACTAGTTATACCTTATAATACACTATTTATATGTATTCCTTCATGGAGGTTGCTGAGTTTGAGTTCTTGAGGGAGCCTAGAGGATCATTCTTGCATGTTATTCCATTGGCTATCAAGATTCTGGTTATTACTTTGAGTTTGGAAGCCTTTCCTATGGTTGGCTAAGCTCTTACTAGGCACGGGGAACGGAAGTTAGTGTGGTGAAAGATGGTAGACCCTGTGGCTGAAATAGAAAGAGAGGAAAGATGGCTCAAGTACAATGAGGCTTAGGAGAGGGAGTTGGCGAGACAATGTGAGGTTGTTAGAGTGATGGATTTATGGAGGTAGATGTTACGGGAAGGATTTGAGGTTTGCGCGGAGGGCATGTAATCTGAGCAGTTTGTGCTACCCCATCTTGGAAAGTGTGGGAGAGAGACCCCCTTGGCTTCGATGAGAGCTCTTCATTTGGAGAAGGGAGATTCATGGGTATGCATCTATTCCCACCTGGTGACTAAACCATGACACTTAGTTTTCCAAATCGAAGATAAGTGTAAACAATGAAAAAAACTACAGTAATGAAAGATAAACAACTAATAATGCAAACCTTCCCTGCACTTCCTTCAATGTAAACCTCAGTAAGGTTATGGAGACCTTGTCTGTGGAACCTTGCAAATGAATGTGGATGCTCTTGAATTCTCTCCAAATTTTGAACGCAAATGCTATGAACACGGTGAAATATAAGCAGAGTTTTCTTGCTTCAAATTCAAGAGGATTTGTAAGCAAGGTAAGCCTACAATTTATAGAGGCAAAAGTAGTTTAAATTGGTTACATACAGGTAAATTCATAGGCTAAAAATAGCATTATATGAAGTTACACTAGTGTCGGGGAAAGATAAATGAATTAATTGCAAAAATTTGCATTTGGAAAGTGGTTGTACGTGCAATTCAATTGCCCCCGCCTTTCTAGGATTCTAGAAGTGCAATTAACTAGGATATGGATAGGAGTCCAAGTGGAGTCTAGGTGGAGTCTAGGTGGATGTTGATCAAGTGTTATTTGACTAGGATGTGCATACACTTAATTAATTAATTAATAATAATTAACTTAGCTAGAGAGGTACTAAGGATACATGGGATTAATTTAATTAATCCAAAGGGGTGCAATGTGCATGAACTAATAAATTAATCACAAATGGGTGAATAACAAGGTGTACTAGGAAGAAAATTGGGAACAGGTGGAAACATGTGTGTAAATTTGGGGTGTCTATATTTTCCCCTCTTTAAAGTGCTATTGCAAAGTAATAGTGCTTTAAAGATAGTAGACACATACAAATCAGCGAGCGAGAAAATTGTGAAACATTGGGATGCCCCAAAGAAACATAATGGAGTGAAGCATTGGGATGCCCTAATAAGTATAATGGTAGAGGAATTCCCCCTCAAGTGGGTGGATGACGTAGCAAGGTGGCGAAAAACCGCTTGATAGGAAGGAAAACAAGGGAGTAGAACAAGAATGGGAAAGGATTGTGCTCATAGCATGAGCTTCATTTGGAGAGTAATTTTTTAGAGCAACCTTATTTTTGTTGTTGCATAATAGATTTGTCACCATGATTATGAAAGAATCAAGATGGTTAACCCAGATGCACATAAACAAACACACACAAAAAAGAAAAGATAAAAAGGAAAAAAACACAAAATACGTGAGTATGTGACGGAACCAAAGATTGTATTGAAATGTTGAATGATTCACTTTAAGATTTTTCCAATTGTAGGATTTCGTGATAAGTGAATGTTTGTTTGAAATTTTTGTATTTTTTTTTTTTTTTGAAATATTTGATTTTTTATTTTGAAATATTTGATTTTTTTTGGATTTTGCAAATTTTGGAAGGAATTGAAAAGACAAATGCAAAGAAAACACAAGCAAACATGAATACACAACAAAAGGAAAATGCTCCATGGCTTAAATAAACTAGGAGAAAAACACAACACATGCAAATGACAAAAAGATACAAGACAAGCAATAGAAACAAACCCAATATGAACAAGAAGGATCCACACCAAAGTTATATGTGAACTAAGATGTAAATAAATTTCCTACAATTGGTCCATAAGCGCATTCCAGAGTACTGGTTATTCTAACTAACAAACATAAGAGACTAAGCTAAGAATATACAAGACAACATTCCATATGTACAAACGTTAAACAAGAAAATACAACAAACAAGCTAGTGAACAAAGCATACAATGAAGAAATATATACAGATGTCAAGTTTCCCAAGAGAAAACCAAAGCCAAGTGATGTCCCTAAGAAAATTTATATTACGAAGAGTGGCTTGATCTATTGGAAAAGATGATTGGGAACAATCAGATGAAGAAAATGGCGATGAAGTTACATAGTTGCGAGTGTTTTTTTAGAGCATTTTGAAGCATTTTGCATGTTTTTTTCATATTTTGAGCAATTTTATATTGTTTTTGAAATTTGTTTTGGAATTTTGTGAGACATGTTTTGAATGTTTTTGGTCTTTTTGTTTTGGAATTTTGAACCACACACCAAATAAGAGGGAAAGGAAATTCCCAAGTCAAAACCAACATACTATGTATGAAGGAAGGTGAACAATAGTGGTAGACATTGGGCATGACAACCTACCAAGGAGAACATGTGACACACGATGAGGCAAACATTTACAAGCAAGAAACAAAGTGAAATGATGAAACAAGTGGATGCACTGATATGCCCCAAGACAAGGGTTACTCTTTGGAGACTCAGGAGTAGAACTTCTTCAGATGAATGGAATTCATAGGCTCTTTCAACTCTTTGCCATCCTCGGTAGATAGTTTATATGCACCAGATCCAAATTTAGTAGTTATAACATAAGGACCCAACCAATTAGGCTCAAATTTTCCTTATTTTTCTCATGGTTTAGTTGTGTTCTTTTTTTTTCCTTTAGGAAAAAATCACCAATTTCAAACTATCGAGGTTTGATATTGCGATTATAATTACGATGTAGTCTATTTTGATATACCTGCATATGGTCTAAAGCATGAAGTCGTCTCTCGTCTAGTAATTCCATCTCTACAAGGCGTGTAACACGGTAATCTTCTTCATGAATGAGGTGTTGAAGGGAGACATGAAGTGAAGGCAGTTCAACTTTGATAGGTAATATGGCTTCAGAGCCATATACTAGGGAAAAAGGAGTAGCTCTTGTAGGTGTACGAAAGGAAGTGCAGTAGGCCCAGAGGGTGGGATATAACTGTGTATGCCAATTACATCCATGTTTATTGACTTTCTTTTCCATAATGGACTTGATAGTCTTGTTTGATGCTTTAGATTAGTCGTTACATTGTGGATAGTAGGGTGTAGCCCATTTTAGGTGGATATTATATTTTTTAGCTAGGGCCTTGAGATCCTTGTTTTTGAAAGAACCACCATTATCAGTGACAATAGCAGTGGGGATGCCAAAACGAAAAATAATATGGTTGAAAATGAATTTAGAAATATTGCACCCAGTAACGTTGGTAAGAGGCATAGCCTCAACCCACTTGGTGAAATACTTAGTGGCAGTTATAATAAATGTGTGGCCATCAGAAGATGTGGGCTTTATTTTTCCAATTAAATCGAGTCCCCATTTTGAGAAAGGCCAAGGTGAAGTAATGGGCTGCAAGGCTTGGGATGGTGCATGAATGAGATTACCATGTTTTTGGAAATCCTGACATTTCTTCAAAAATTTGCATGCATCTTCCTCCATTGTGGGCCAGTAGTATCCAATGCACAAGATATTCTTTGTAAGGACTATTCCATTGGTATGAGCACCACAAATACCCAAATGTACTTCAGCTAGCATCTAATTAGCTTCATCCTAATTAAGACATCTTAAGAGAGTCCCATCATAGCCTCTTCGATACAAGGTGTCAGCAAGAAGGGTGTAGCGCAAAGCATGTTGTGTTAAGGCTCTTTTATTAGCTCAATTAAAATTAGGAGGATATGTTTTAGTTTGAATGAAAGTATATATATCGTGGTACTAGGGATGACCAGGACCAATAATCTCATAAACCAGGGTGGACTCTGGAAATTCATATGTGGGCACCAACAGATGTTTAACAAGGAACTCATTGTGAGTTTGATTAGTGTTAAACAAAATAAGGGGGCAATAGTTGCCATGGAATCCACCACTATGTTTTGTATTCGAGAAAATTTTCAAAATTGATAATCTAGAAATACCCTCTAAGGTTATCAACCATTCTTTTATAGGGTAATAGATTTTCATATTTTACTTGATATTCTCTGTTAACTTGATTAATGACTAGAAGAGAATCACCAAGAATTGTCAATTCTTGTAGACATCATAAGATAGCAAACCCTAAGCCTGTTGTCAGTGCTTCATACTCTGCTATGTTATTTGTGCAAGGGAAGCTGATATAATAATATTTAGGTATGAGGTCTTCATCTGGTGTACGTAAGACGATTCCTACTCCAGAACCATGGATGTTACAAGATCCATCAAAAAACATCCATAAGGGTGTTGCTTCTATGTACAACAGGTATTCATCTAGAAATTCAAAATTTAATGGTTGTGAACCTGGTAGTGGTGTTATGGCCATTTGATCTACCATTGCTTGACCTTTGATATCTTTTTGATTGACAATTTCAATGTCAAATTCATTGAGTAGCGCAATCCTAGACATTCGTCCTATTATGAATGGTCTCAAAAGTAGGTACTTAAGAGGATCAACCCTTGAAATTATCTTGGTGGTATGATTTAAGAGATAATTTCGCAGCTTGCTAAAAGTATAAGAAACCACTAAATAAGCCTTTTCAACTGTGTAAGTACTTGGTCTCATGTTCAAGAAGAGTTCTTCTCAAGTAATACACACTTGTTCTTGACCCTTATCATTGTGTTGTGCCAATAATTCCCCAATGGCATGTTCTGTTGCAAATGTATACAACAACATAGGTTTATCCTATATAGGCGGCATGAGTACCAACGGAGATGTCAAGTATTCTTTCAATTTTGCAAAGGCATCTTGATAATCTTGTGTCCATTTGAACTAGACATCCTTTTAAGCAAGTTGGTTGAAATGATGGCACTTATCTGCCAATTGAGAGATGAAGCAATAAATAGACTGTATTTTTCCTTTCAGGCCCCTTAGTCATCGAACGTTCTAAGGAGGTGGCATATTTATTATAGCTTTGACCTTGGTAGGGTCCACTTCAATTCCTCTTCGTGAGACAATGAATCCTAGAATTTTTCCTGAAGTAACACCAAAGACACATTTTTTTGGATTAAGGTGAACCTTGTACTCCCTTAACCGCTCAAATATACACCTAATAATTGTTAGATGATCCACTCGGTATTTGATTTAGTAATAATATCATCGACATAATCTTCCATTATGTCGTGAAGAAGGTCGTGGAAAATAACAGTCATGGCACGTTGATAAGTTGCACCAGCATTTTTAAGGCCAAAAGGCATGACCTTGTAACAAAATGTCCCCCATGGGGTTGTAAAATTTATTTTATGTTGGTCTTCTTCAACAATTTGAATTTGGTTATACCCAGAAAATCCATCCATAAGGGATAACATCTCATGGCCCCTGAGTAGAATCAACAATCATGTCAATATTAGGCAAAGGGAAATCATCCTTAGGACATGCCTTGTTAATGTCACGAAAATCTGTACAAATACAAATTTTGGGGGTCTTCTTCACAACTGGTACCATATTAGATATCCACTATGAGTAGTCAATGCACTATATGAAGCCTGCATCCAATAATTTTTGTAGTTTGGCCTTAACAAGCAATGTGACCTTGGGATGCATTTTACGTAGTTTTTGCTTGATAAGTTTAGCATCTGGGTGCACCACAAGGTGATGAACCACAAGAGAAGGATCAAGGTCAGGCATATCTTTATAAGACCAAGCGAATACATCCTAAAACTCAGTTAGAAGTGTTGTGAAGGATTTGATTTTGGTTTCTGATAAATTGGCACCTAGTTGTAACAATTTTGGTTGGTCTTCAGTTCCAATGTTAATGGTTATCGTCTCTTCTACCAACAACTTAGAAGTGTCATTATCTTGAAATGATGTTGTAGGATTGTGTATATTGTCAGATATTTCTAGATCTGAATCTCCTCTCTCTAGTGCCTTTGAAAGGTTTTCACTAGGAGATGTGTCTTTTCTTTCTTTTTCTTTTTCATTTTTTGCTTCTCGTATAATGCCTCAGAAAGGTTTTCACTATGTGAGATATAATTTGTCTTTTTTTTGTGTTTAATTTATTTTTCTTTAGGACTGGAGATTATAATTTCTTCACCAAAGTAGGTAGTAACATCAAGGTTTATATCAAAACCATTCTTGTGATCCGATAAGGGAAAAGGGTCCCGAGCCCCGAGGAACTCTTGGATGGCCTCATCATTTTGAAAGAGGTCCATGGAAATATGACATTGTTGGTCCTGATCAATGAGGGAAGGATAAACAAAATCAAGGGTTTGAACAGATAATTATTTGAGGAAAATCATAGTCTCGGCTAGGTCTTCGAAGAGGCTATGTGTGGAACCGGTCTCAATTTCAGAATCTGAGTCCTCATCGCTAGGTAATACATCAAAGACTATAGGCCTCTTCTCATATGTCTCATATCCTAGACCATATGTGTAAATATTAGACTTGATATTCATAGGTTCAAGAACACCATGTCCTTGTGGGCCAAGGCCTCTTCCTTTCCAGTTCATGTTTTTCATCATTTTATGGCCCTTGGTGTAATCAATGGATTCATAGCATTCTACCATCTTGTCTTTGTATAGCCAAGAGTCGTCATTAGAGATTAGAATATGTTCATCTTCTAGATATCCATATCATCTCCAAAGAGTGTTTTTGAGATAGTAAGCTGGAGGTTCTCGTAGATGAGGAGCATTAGGATGCCCATAGCTACGAGGCAATAATGGGAGTTTTCCAACAAGAAATGTATTGTCAAGTGTGTACTCGCCTAAGCCTTTATGGGAGAATGTATCTTCAGGTGACACCTTAGATGTAGATGCTTCAAATGAAGGTGCAGAGGTGTGAGGAATATCCTCAGGTGATGCTTTAGACGTAGATTCTTCAGAAGAAGATGTGGAAGCATGAGGGCACAATATTACATTAGGGTCAATACGGTTGGTAACAATAGGAATTGCGCTAGATCCAATTGTGCTATCAGTAGATGGACAATAATTTGATTTTTGTACCTTTCTTCAAAAAACTTACAAGTATTCAAAGGGGTCAATATCACCACACAGGTGAACTCTCTATGCCATTATGTGGAAACTTTATGCATTAATGGAAGGTGGAAGGTACGCATGCATCACATGTATCAATGGTCTACCAAAAGAAAAGAAGGTTATACGACATTTCTATGCCAACTACATGGCATACAAAGTGTCGAGGAGTTATGGGCCTACTTGTATGGGAAGAGTAATGGTACCATAGGATTGGCACTCAGTATTATCATAACCATGAATGGTAATGATATTAGCATCTAAGTCATTTGTTGTATGACCAAGGCAACGAAGCATTTTTATAGAATAGATGTTAAGAGTCACTCCATTGTCAATAAGAAATCTCTTGACCTTATGGTCTATAACATAGGCTTCAATGTACAAGGAGTTATTGTTAATCAAATTTGGGTTCAACATATCTTGAGGGAAAAAATATAGGATAGGAGTTTAGGTGTAAGGTTCGCGATCATAGCCTGAAACTATTGAACATTGAGAGTATGAGGAACACACGATTCATTTAGAGCATGAGTGAGAATATCCTGAAAGCTAGGTGACTCTTTCAGTAGTTCCATGAGAGAGATATGTGCTGGCGTGGTTGTTAATTGTTTGATGAAGTCATACTGACCTGGAGTGGAAGATTTGGCATTAGAATTTGACTTTTGATTTGAAGGAGTTGTTGGTTTAGATGTTTGAGGTTCTGTAGAAGACGTAGAAGGTTGTTTTTCACGTGGGAACCCATATCTTCCTTTGGTGTGTGGTCATAGCATTACTCGAAGGTTTGAATTTAATGTTCACCATTGTAGATGGTACTTCCTTAATAAATGAGATAATTGAGCTGAAATCAGCGTTATTTACTAGAGGGGCCTTTATCAGCATTTTTACCGTCACCGCCATGTTTGGGAAATGGGTTTGAGAACACCTTGAGATTGTTGTTGGGTGTTTTATTTGGTGATGGTTCTTCAATAGTGATATCTCCACTATCAATGAGGTCTTGGAAAAAGTGATGTAAGTGAAAACATCAATCAGTTGGGTGACCGTCAATGCAATGAAAATCACAATAAGTATCAGCTTTATACCAAGTAGGTTTGGGTTCTCCCTCAACCCAAGGTCTAGTGATGGGATAAGTAACCATGTTTTCATTAACGATTTGTTAAAGGACATTTGATAGAGGTTCTCCCAAAGGAGTGAAACGATGTTGCTTAGAATCAGGAGAGGAGGAAACCTCTTTGCTAGAAACAACAAGAGATGTTGTTTACCTTTATTTGGTCTAGTCTAAGTGTTTTGGATGTTGTGGACATTTTGGTTGTCTATAATACCATCATTGACCATATTATGATTATGGTTAACATGTTTAGATTTTTCTTGGTGAGAGCTATTAGGATGATTACTATGTTTCCCATTATCTTTTAAATGAGGTTTAATCAAACCTTTTGTGACAAGGGATTTTTCAATTTTTATCCTTTCTCAATGACTTCTTCAAAAGTATTAAGGCAATGCATTTTCATGTGAAAGGATAGCTCACTATTGAGATTAGGTACAAGGATGCTCACAAAATGTTTCTTAGGCATGGAGCATTGGAAATGACTAACAATCCCATGTCATCTCTGTAGGAATTGTGAAAAGGTTTCATTTGTTCGTTGTTTGGCATTACACAAATCCATCATTGTAATTTTAGAGTCTAGGTTGAATGAGAAATGTTTAACGAACTTCTCTGAGAGGTCCGTGAAATTTTTATAGATCCCTTGGGGAGGTGTAGAAATCATTCCAAGGGTTTTCCTCCCATACTTCATGGAAAGAGATGCATTAAGAAGACATCACTATAGGCCACCTCTTGGCAAGCCATATAAAACTCCTTGATATGCTCTCTAGGATCATTCTTTCCCTTGTATTTGTCAAATTTGGGCATCTCAAAATATTTTGGAAAAGGGACACACAAAATGTCCTTATCGAAGGGGTAAGGACATAATTCTTCAAAGTTGAATTGTTTGCATTGATGTTGCATACCTGAGATGGTCCTTCATCATTTTCCATTCTTGGGAAAATGGTGAGTTGTTCTATAAGAAAGATAAGGAACCATCACTTGTAGAGTTATTGTTATCTTTGGTGTGTGCGATATGACTTTTAAATGAAGCATCACTAGTTTTATTTGGTGCCTCATTGTCATGGGATTCATTGGTGACTTTGGAATTTAAGATAGCAAGTTGTTTAGCCATGTCATTAATTTGATTCATGAGGGATTGAGTAGGATCGGTGGCGAATCAGTTGATTTTCCTTTGTTCCTTTCATCATATTTGTCTTTGTTTGATTCATCACCTTTGGTGTTGTTCAAGGTGGACTTGTTTTGATCATCATTGTTCATGTGACTAGGGCTGCCTCATCGTCATTATTTTTCGAAATGAAAGGTTCACCCTTGTTAGGTGGTGGTTTTCCAAGTAATGTTTTTAGACTAGCTTCATCGAAATCAGAGGGTAATTTTTCTCCCATCTCAAGGAGACAAAGAAAAAATTGGTCTTTATTCATACGTAAAATATTTTCAACATGGGATTGTTCTTGAGTGAGATGTCATTCTGATCATCCTCAAAGTTTTGGTCATTATCACTATCAAAATTTCCAAAAGGATTTCGATGTCATTTTCCCCTTCCAAAAGGACTATAATATTTATGTTGTGTTCCCACCATTTTTAAAAGAGGGGGGGAGCAAAAGAGATATGTGAAAGATAACTCAACTCAGTAGCAAAGTGAATGCGATGATGGAAGAGAGGTGTGTGATTAAGCTTGATAATAACTTTTCCCTTAACAAAGTGAATTCTAAGATGGGCAAGAGGTTCAAAATATGAGTGATGCAACCCTTAACAAATTGAATGTCAAGATAGAAGTGTAGCAAAGTGTTTGATAAACTCAACCCTTGTCAAATTGGATGTCAAGATGGAAGAGTGATCTGATTTGATGAAGGTTCTTGTCCTCTAACAAATTGAATGCTAGAATAGAGGAGGGATATAATGATAAATGTCCAAGTGTGCTCAACATATAACAATTTGAATGCTAGAGTGGAGGAGCGAGGATATATTGATTGCAAATGCACTCTACCACCTAGAAAAATTGAATGCTAAATGAGAAGAGAGTATGAAAAAGGAGTCAAATTGTATGCGATGTGCTCAACCCTTAACAATAATTAGTTAAGAAGGAAGAGGCTAATGAAGGGATAAGACTCAAATATTGATAGTGTAAATGTTGGAAAAGAAGATATGATGAAGTGTCTAAACACAACAAATATTTTGTCAAGTTAGAGACGTAAAGAAAAATCAAACGTATATAGTTTAACAATGATGTTGTTAAACTAAAGGATGCATGAAGAGAATGACAATAAGGTGTGATGAAAATAAGTTGTAACAAAGTGGAACACAACACCATTAAGATGTGAGTCGTAAGATGAAAGTTCTTAAGCGAGGACATGGATATCCACAACTCAAGACTTGATGTCAAAAAGGAGATGAAAACTTAAACTTTGGGAATGTAATCCAAATGTTTAAGTGTTGAATGAAAGGAGAGATAAACTCAAAATGAGGTGAGTACAAAATATAGAAGAATTTTATGACCGTGAAAGAGGAAGACTCAAATAATTGAATGAGAACTCCAAATGAATGAAAGAAGATCAAATGGAGAATGCAATGAGGATGAAAATATTGAAATAATGAAAAAGAGATGAAAGTTCTGAAAAGGGGAAATTTGAGAGTAAAATGAAGGTTAGTGAATGACTGATGAAAAAGATGATGAGAAAAGATGAAACGAGAATGAAAGTAGAATCCAAACAAGGATTGTTTGGAAAATGAAAAAAAGATAAGAAAAGTGAAAGATGGATCCCAAACAAGGAGTGTTTGGGAAAATCGAGTGTGGAACACTACTACAAAAAGAAAGAAAAACAAAAGAAGAAAATCAAAAATAAGTTTTTGTTTGAATGTTTATTTGTGGCCTCTACCTTAGATTGGCTTGGACAATGTTTGGCTTCCTAGGTGGCTCTCTCAACTAGGTGTTAGTAGTATATCCGAGTGAGCACGACATTATTTCTAGCTGATGGATTTACTTTACCCCCTTTGAAACCTTGAGCAAAGATCTTGCTTAGAATGAATTACATTGGGGTCGCCACTAAGGATATCTGTGACTCTAACTCACAAGGCTTTACTAGTCAGGTAGGATAAAAAGGTTCCCATTTCGTCCACCAGTTCCCTCAAGGTGTGGACTACTTTGGGGTTCCTAGAACCACCCCCTTTGTTGTAGCTTAAGGCTTATGCCAAGGGGGTTATGTTCTAGTTAAGCAGTCGATCGTAGCTCTTAACCGAACCTGCAAATATAGTGTTTTGAATGTGGTATTTTTTTATCTTTTGATTTTAATGTGGTTTGGTTGTACTCCTTTGGAAACCTGTAGTTAGTAGTTTTTGAATTTTTTATCCACCTTGTGTGAGAGCGGGTCCTACAAACAAAGATTAGAAAGTTTTCTCGGAATGAGGTAAAAAAAGAACAAACAAAAAAGGCAACAAAAGCAAACCCATGTTTTTGATTTCCAAGATTGCTTAAAAATCATGAGGAAAGAGCATATGTGTGGGTTTGCTTTAATTAAGTGAAACGTTAATGCCCCAAAAATATGAAAAATAAACGACCACGTTTTTGATTCCCAAGATTTCTTAGAAACCGCAAGGGAAGAGCATATGTGTGTTCATGTCGTGGTTAGCCTCAGAAAAACAAAAGAAAATGATAAATGAGAAGCATGCAAAACACATGAGAAAATGTTAGTCTAGTGTGAAAAAATGACTAAACATGTACGAGAAAGGATAAAAAGCAAGAAAAATTGGACCGAAACATCCAATAACACTAAGTTTGTAACCTGCGTAGTCCAATATAAAAAAAAAGAAATAATGAAACTAATTTAAATGTAACTTAAACTACAAATAATAAAATATAAATAAAATAAAATAAAATAAAAAGAAAACCTAACCCTAAAACTTACAATATAAACTAAAAATAATAATGTACACTAAGGTGGCTTTGTGTGTGGTGTGCAGTTAAGCAAAGTGGAGGAGCTCGATGTGCAGAGGGCCAAGGTAGGGAGAGTTGGGGTGGGGAGTGAGTTGGGTGGGGGTTAGGACGGGGTTGAGATCTTTGGGTGAGGCCAATCATACTTGGATGTGGGTGTAAGGCTCTAGGTGAGCAGAGGTGGGCTCAAGGGTAGGAACAAGGTAGTTAGGGTCTGTGTGAGGGCTCGAAAGAGAACTAGGGGATGGAGAACGGGGTCGAGAGGAGTGGGATGGGAACGATCTAAGTTAGGAACAAGGTGTGAGTAGAGGGGGAAGCCGAGGGCTTGGTCGGGGTAGTTGGGGATGGGGTGGGGAATAGGGATGGGGTTAGGATCTTTGGGTGAGGCCGATCATACTGGGTGTGGGTGTAGGGCTTAAGTGAGCAGAGGTGGGATCGGGGTGGGAACAAGGTAGTTAGGGTCTATGTGAGGGCTTGAAAGGAGAGTTGGGGTGGGGAGTGCGTTGGGTGGGGGTTAGGACAAGTTTAGGATATTTGGGTGAGGCCGATCATACTTGGGTGTGGGTGTAAGGCTCAGGTGAGAAGAGGTGGGCTTAGGAGGGGAACAAGGTAGTTAGGGTCCAGTGTGAGGGCTTGAAAGCGAGAGCCGGGGGGATGGATAACGGGGGTCGAGAGGAGTGGGATAGGAATGATCTAAGTTAGAGGAACAAGGTGTGAGCAGAGGGGAAGCCGAGGGCTCGGTCGGGGAAGTCGGGGATGGGGCAAGGAACGGGGATGGGATTTGGGGAATGGGGAATGGGGGGTGGGGTGAGTTGGTTGAGGCGAGTGGGGAGGGCTCAAGGGTGGGAGGAGTTATAGGGAATGTGGAATAGGGATTGGGGAACAAGGTGAGAATGGGGTAGTTAGGGTCCTGTGGAAGTTGGGTAGGAGGAAGGGATGGGAATGGGGGTTGTTAGGGGCTCTGGTCTCGTGGGGAACGGGGTGGAGTGGAGGAAGGCTCGGTGAGTTTCAAGGTGGGTTAGAAAATAGGGGGAGGGACAAGGGAGCCAAATGGGTAAGGGGGGAAGGGATGAAAGGGGAGGAGTGAGGTAATGTGGCTCTACTGATTTGACGAGCCAGTGGGTAGGGAGGGGGGTAGGGGTCTAGGTTAGGGTTAGAAATTTTTATTTTTATTTTTTATTGGATTTTATGTTTTGTTAAAAAAAATTATTTTATTTTTTTAACAACACATTTAGAAATTTGAAAATATAACCAAAATAAAAATAAAAAACTAAGCGTGTTTTTTTTATTTTACAAGTTGTGCAGAAAGTGCAAAAAAAACCAAGAGTAGAAATGTACACCAGAAGAAAACAACAATGCAGAAATTGATAAACGAAAAGAGAAAATGCTTGTAGCAAAATCACAACTCCTTCCTACACATGTAAAACAATAAACAATGGTAACTTCCCAATTCACTTGTGAAAGTTACACACAAACAAGAAGTTTTTTGTGAAACAAATAAAACATAGGAATAAGAAATGAAACCAAAAATGAAAGAAAATGGGGTGCGAGTCCCACCAAGCGTGCCAAAATGTAAACAATGAAAAAAATTACAGTAATGAAAGATAAACAACTAATAATGCAAACCTTCCCTGCACTTTCTTTAATAAAAACCTTAGTAAGGTTGTGGAGACCTTGTCTGTGGAACCTTGCAAATGAATGTGGATGCTCTTGAATGCTCTCCAAACTTTGAATGCAATTGCTACGAACACAGTGAAATTTAGCATAGTTTTTGTACTTTAGATTCAAGAGGATTTGTAAGCAAGGTAAGCCTACAATTTATAGAGGAAAAATTAGTTGAAATTGGTTACATATGGGTAAATGCATATGCTAAAAATAACATTGTAGGAAGTTACAGTAGTTTTGGGGGCAATAAATGAATTAATTGAAAAAATTACATCCAGAAAGGTGGTTGTATGTGTAATTCAATTGCCCCCACCTTTCTAGGATTCTAGAAGTGTAGTTAACTAGGATAAGGATAGGGAGTCCAAGTGGAGTCTAAGTGGAGTCTAGGTGGATGTTGATCAAGTGGCAGTTGACTAGGATGTGCACACACTTAATTAATTAATTATTTAATTAATAAATAATAATTAACTTAGCTAAAGGGGTACTAAGGATACATGGGATTAATTTAATTAATCCAAAGGGGTACAATGTGTATGAATTAATCAATTTAATCAATTAATCATAAATGGGTGAATAACAGGGTGTACTTAGGAAGAAAACTTAGAAGCAGTCGAAATAGGAGTGTAAATTTGGGGTGTCTACAATAAGTATTGTTAACTGGTTGGTCTTGGTATTAGTAGTTGAGTGACACCTAGGAGATGTACTTTTCATTTCGTACATCTATGACCACACTGTCATTTCATGTGTTCGGAGGGATCCTATTTGGTACAACATTTAGGCAAGGTAGGGGTATGTAAAGCTTGAGCACCACATCTGGGAGTGGATCAAATTCGTAGACTATCGGCACATAGTTTAGCATGACGGTGGGATCACATGGCATAATTACGTTAAGCCCCTTACTGCGATAGGAGGAGGATCTGGTGGATCCGGAGGAGTTGGCACTAGTGGATCTAGTGGTGTTGGAGGTGGTGGAAATATTGGAGGAGGCCAAGGTTCTAGATCTGGTGGGAAAGGGCCTCAACAACCTCAAAGCAGGTATTTTTTGAGATGTCTTTGCATTTTCCTAATTACAAGGGTGTGGAAGACGTTGCAGAGCATGTGCACAAATGTGAGTTTTATGGTGTGCAAAGGGTATCACCGTCCCAAAGCGTAAAGTGAGTCAATTTGAAACCATGTTACAAGGGCACATGTATAGCTGGTACAGGAAGTATGATCCACACCAGACATTGGTGGATTACATCGCATTACATGATGCATATTTGGAAAACTTCCACATTTTTGAGTTTGAACAAGTATATATTTAGCGCATTGAAGGAGATTTAGCAACAAATGGTGGAGTGTGCGGGAGTATGACACATGCTTCAAAACTCTCTTGTCCAAGTTGTCTTATGATATTCACCCATCTTCAAAGCATGCTCAGTGGTTTTTAGAGGGCTGATCACTCCATTTAGGAGGGCACTTTCACATAAGACCTTCACATATCTATGTGAGGCCCTGGAGGCTTCCTTACGCATTGAGGCCATGGAGAGCATTCA
This sequence comes from Taxus wallichiana var. yunnanensis, assembly GCA_018340775.1. Lineage (NCBI taxonomy): Eukaryota > Viridiplantae > Streptophyta > Pinopsida > Cupressales > Taxaceae > Taxus > Taxus wallichiana. The sequence continues at coordinate 314,802,842 of CM031236.1, forward strand.
TACCGGTATTAGTCCATTTCTTGAAGCCCAAATTACTACCATGACAAAGCAATTGGAGAAATTGTCTGCGCAAACTTGGCTCATGAGACTCACAGTGGGCTATGGTGCATGGACTGCTAAGTAAAGGGATATACAAAGGATATATGCCCACAAAGATCGAGTGTGTGTGCCATGTTAGTGAACGGTGATATTTTCCACAGACATCATGATGTGAGTAGGTGTCCACTATTGTAATGCGTGATCGGAAGAATGTATCTTGCTATTGCAAAATTTATACCTCTAATACTCATGACATAAAGGATTGTAGGTTGATAGACCAGATCCATGATGTCATTAATACTAGTGTGCGCTAGACCAAGAGTTCCAAGGATGATTGTCATCATTATGAAGGGCGCGTGGATTAAGGAAGCCACAGAAGAGGACTTCGAGGTGGATTTTGAGGCCATGGCAACCACGAATGGGGAGAAGTGAATTTCCTTGTGGAGCCTATTATAAATGTGGGTCTACAGAACATTACAAGTGGGAGTGTCCTGATTTGTTGTAGTGCTCTTGGTGTGGGAAGAAGCACAAGTATGAAGAGTTCTCAGAGTTATATGATCATATGAGCCGAAGTAGCGGAAGAATAAGGGCACTTTGGGATGGTGAGCGTAAAGTGTGCTTTGATCAACAATGGATGTCGCAGTTGGTCAATGAATCAATCGAGAACCTATGTTAGTGATGACACACAGTGAGGCTATGCTCACGCCAGGGAGATACCAAAGTAGAGACCACTTGTTATAAGAGAAGAGGTGATACATGGGAAGTATCCAAACCCGGTTCATCGAAGGAATTATATCAAGAGACCATGGAGGTTATTAGGAGACTTAAAGGGAGATTCAGTGCTTGAAGGAGTAATCATGAAAGTTGGAGCAGAAGAAAAGCATTGAAGTCCCTTAGGAGGATATTGATGAAGTCAGGGAAGTATGTAAGATGTTGCGCCAAGATAATATCATCCCTCTATTAGGAGAGTGGCTGAGAGGAAAAGTACCAAGTGCCAAAGAAGGGTGCAAGAGGTAGGTTTTGCATGCTAATTTGCATCCTCACACTATTGACTATAATAGGGAGATTACATTGAATGCAGTTTTTGATGGATGGCTCCTATGTAATATTCTGATTGACACAGTGTGGAAGTTAATGTTCTCACCTTGGATGCATGGAATCAAATGGGAAGACCTCCATTACAGTTTTCTTCAAATGTTTTTTATATGGCTAATAACACAAAGGTGATTCCCATTGGTGTCTTACGAGGATGCTGCTATAACTATCCATGGGGAAAAATTCACCGGAGAATTCAAATTCTTGGCACTTCGAGGCGGACAACTCTCCAACATTACTTGAGCAATTGTTAGGAAATAAGGGATAAAATATGTGGAATAATCCCTCACATAATCGCAACAGTAGAAACTAATATGCAGAAAATATTACAGATCTCAAATAAAAGTGTAGAATAAAATAACACAACACAAAGAGACAGTATTTAATGTGGTTCACCCAATTTGGGCTACGTCCACCAAGAATCACTTGCTCAAATTTTATTACAAGCCACCACTCTCTCAATACAATACCCAGATCTGTTTGGAGCTATGCTCAAAAAACTCTATAGAATTCACAACCAAATTCAAAACACATATGTAATGTTACATAATACCTACCATATGCATAAAACCATATAAGTAGACAACTTTTTAAGTAGTTTTACAAAACCATGGGTATTAAAACCATGGGCCAAGACCGTCCAATAAACCTATGGGTCAAAATCCCGCCCATATGAGAAAAATGTGTTTCCCGGTACAACTATGGAAAGTGTACATTACTCTTAGTGTACAGTCTTCAATACTTTCTCACATGAAAACAGGCTCCATAACCTAACAATATCCCACTTGGAGACTAGTTTTTCTCGAGAAAGTTTCTCAACCCTTCACTAGTTTTCGTGAAGGCCAACCAAAGTCGAACACAACTTCATTTTTTCCTTGTGACCACCTTGGTCATCATGTCCGTAGGATTCTAACTGGTATGAATCTTCTCCAGCTTCAACTTATCTTCCTCCAAAGTTGTCCGATGAAATGGTACCTTAACTCGTATATGCTTCATCCAAGAGTGGAAAGCAAAGTTCTTAGCTAGGTGTATAGCACTCGACTATCACTATGCAGCTTTCCTTCTTCCTACTTATGCCCCAACTCTTCAAGTAATTATGTAACCAAATCATTTCCTTGCTTGCCTCGTGGCAGCAACATACTCACCTCCATGGTTGACAAAGCCACCCAACTCGTAGTCATGAAATCCAGCTTACTATTGTCCCATCTACAATGTAAACATAACCCGTTGTTCTCCTCCTGCTGTCTACATCTCCAGCCATATCTGAATCTACATAACCACACAAAGTGGTGTCTGATCCACTTGTAGCACAAAATTTTCCCCCGTGGTTCCTCTCAACCTTGAAGGATCCACTTTACTCCTGTCAATGATCTCTACCGGATCACTCATAAATCTACTCACCACTCCCACTGCATGAGCAATATCAGGCCTGGTGCACACCATGGCATACATCAAACTTCCAACCGTTGATGAGTAAGGTACCTTAGACATCTGGTTTCTCTCCTGCTCTGTCTTGGGACATTGCTCCTTTGATAACTTGAAATGGCCTGCCAAACGAGTCATAACCGGTTTAGCATCCTGCATATTAAACCTCTCCAAGACCTTATTAATGTACTCTTCCTAAGATAAATTTATCTTTCGTTCCTTCCTATCCCAAGATATCCTCATACCAAGGATTTGTTTGGCTGCCCCCAAATCCTTCATAGCAAAGGATTCACTTAGCTACTTCTTGAGTACTTTTATTTCCTGCATGTTTTTACTTGCAACCAACATGTCATCCACATATAGACATAGGATAATATAACTACCATCCTCAAATTTCTTTGTATACACGTAATGGTCAGAATGACATCTAATATAACCTTGCTCCATCATGAAGCTATCAAATTTCTTATACCATTGACGTGGAGCTTGTTTCAAGCCATACAAGCTCTTCTTCAGTTTGCACACCATCTCCTCTTTACCTTTGACCTCATATCCCTCTGGTTGCTGCATATATAGTTCCTCCTCTAAATCACCATGAAGAAATGTAGTCTTTACATCAAATTGTTCTAAGTGCAAGTCTTCTGCTGCAACTATTCCTAGAACAGTTCTAATAGAAGTCATTTTTACTACAGGAGAAAAATCTCATCAAAATCTATACCTTTTTTCTGTGTAAACCCCTTGACCACCAACCGGGCCTTGTATCTTTCTTGCCTCCTTCTTCCTCTTTGACTCTAAACACCCACTTATTATGTAATGCTCCTTTGCCTTTATGTAGCTTCACAAAATCCCATGTCAGTTCTCCATGAGAGCCTGATGCTCCTCATCCAAGGCTTGCTCCCACTTCTTCTTCGCATCTACCTGCATTGCTTCATCAAATCTCTTTGGATCTCCACTATTAGTGAGTAATAAATAATAAAGAGAAGGAGAAAAATGTTCAGGTTCTCTTCTTACCCTAGAAGACCTCCTTAATATAGGATTTTGGGGTTCCTGTTGAGGAGGTTCCTGAACTAATTCATGTGTCATTTTCCCATCCGGAAGATCCTCTACCGCTACATATTATTTCTTGGATTCTTCCTTGTTTTCTTGCAAATGTTTCTTATACATGACTTTCTCATTAAAGACCACATCCCTAGATCGAATTATTTTCTTGTCCTTAATACTCCAACATTTATATCCAAAGTCATCACCACCATAACCAATGAAAGTACATTTTTCTTATTTAGCCTCGCTTGGTCCTATCATCCTTGTCTATATGGACAAACACCTCACATCCAAAGACTCTAATAAATGAATAATCAACTATCTTACCATACCAAGCCTCCTTAGGTATGCCTCCATCCAAGGCACTTGAGGGTCCTTTGTTTATCAAGTATACAGTTGTTCTCACCGCTTCTGCCCAAAACTAAAGAGGCAGTCTTGCATGTAACCTCATGCTCCTAGCACGTTCCATTATTGTTTTGTTCATCCTTTCTGACACCCCATTCTCTTTGTGAAGTTCCTGGAACCTCTTTTTGCCTACGGATTCCATTCTTGGAATAGTAATCATCAAATTCATTGTTGCAATACTCCCCTCCATTATCGACCTAAGACATTTAGTTAAGACCCGTTTCATTATCTACCAAGGCTTTCCATTTAACAAAAGTGTCAAATACATCAGATTTGTTTCTAATACAATAAACCCAAACTTTCCTTGTTACATCATCAATAAAAGTAACATAATAACTTGAACCCCAAGAGATGATACCTAAGCCGGCCCCCACACATCAGAATGCACCAGCTCTAACTTACTCTCTTTCTTTGTAGGTCCAACCTTGAGAAACCTTAATCACTTCTATTTACCATATATCCAGTCCTCACATAACTCCAACCCCATTTCTATATATCCGGGCAAATCCTTCTTTATGATCTCCATGCCCTTATGGCTCATATGACCGAGCCTATAGTGCCACAATGTTGTATCTACTTCTGAAGCCACAAGATTACAAACATTAGTGTTATAAGTGGTTAAATACAAGGTTCCAACCTTCTTACCTCTTACCACCACAAGAGCACCCTTAGTAACCTTCCAAGAATCTGTTGTAAATATCATAGTATAACCATCACTTCCCAATTGCCCTGTCGATATCAAATTTTGTCTTAATGTAGGCACATGTCTGACATCCTTCAATAGCCAAGTATTCTCATTTTGCATCTTAACCTGAATAGAACCTTTTCCAACTATGTTGCAAGGCTCATCATCACCAAGAAAAACATGCCCAAAATCTCCTTGAACATAATCAACAAAATAATGTCTATGTGGAGTAGCATGGAAAGAAGCCCCGAATCTAAAACCAAGATTGATAATATTGTACAAAGAAAGAATCAAAGCATCCCGACATACATTACCCGTTGCCACATTTGCCTTCTTGTTTTCTTTCTGTTGTTTCTTCTTGCCCCAAAGCTCCCAGATCCTTCTTTGTATGCCCGGACTTTCCACAATGCCAACATATTATCTTGCTTTTGGATTTTGACCTTGCCCGATCCTTTGATTTTCCATTGCTTCCTTTATTCTTTTATCTCCCTCTAGTTTCCACTATCAAAGAATTCCCTAAAGTAGAAGATTCGCCAGAGATTTTTCTTCACATTTCCTCACTTAGAATCACCCCTACAACATCCTTAAACTTCAACTTTGAGTTAGTTGGAACTATGTTGCTTACCGCCATTACCAGGTTGTTCCAACTCTCAGATAAAGAGCATAGAACTAATAAAGCCCTAACTTCTTCATCAAATTCTATTATAACCGAAGCTAGCATATTTACAACCGTATTAAAATCATTTAGATGATCTACTACTAAACCATTCTCAGACATATTCATATTAAACAACTTTTTCATTAAAAATATCTTATTAGAGGTAGAGAGTTTTTCATACAACTTCCCTAATGCATCCATCGGTTCTTTTGTAGTCTTTTCCTTTGAAACATTAAATAATACCGAAGATGCAAGACAACCGGATTGTCCCAAGTGCCTTCCTATCCAGCAAATCCCATTCCACATCCATCATGCTTGAGGGTTTGTTCACCTTCTCAGACAACGGAATATAAAGATCCTTCTAATAAAGGTAATCTTCCATCTACATCTTCCAAAGACTGAAATTCTACCCGTTGAATTTATCAACCCTAGATCTTCCATCATCTGCCATAGCTCCCACTCAAGATAAAACTTTCCCTGTGATTCAACACTTCAGCAAACCAAACTAGGATCTGATACCAATTGTTAGGAAATAAGGGATAAAATATGCGAATAATCCCTCACATAATCGCAATAGTAGAAACTAATATGCAGAAAATATTACAGATCCTAAATAAAAGTGCAAAACAATATAACACAACACAAAGAGACATTATTTAATGTGGTTCACCCAATTTGGGCTACTTCCACCAAGAATCACTTGCTCTGATTTATTACAAGCCACCACTCTCTCAATACAATACCCAGATCTATTTGGAGCTATGCTCAACAAACTCTATAGAATTCACACCCGAATTCAAAACACATCTGTAATGTTACATAATACCTACCATATGTATAAAACCATATAAGTAGACAATTGCTTAAGTAGTTTTACAAAACCATGGGTATCAAAACCATGGGCCAAAACTGTCCCATAAACCTATGGGTCAAAATCCCACCCATATGAGAAAAACACGTTTCCCGGTATATCGGGCACGTTTTAAGGCCAAAAAAAAAAAAATCTCGAGGGCTGTGCCCCGAACCCGGTGAGACAACTATGGAAAGTGTACATTACTCTTAGTGTACAGTTTTCAACACTTTCTCACATGAAAACAGGCTCCACAACCTAACAAGCGCCCCTTATGCTATAAGAATAATTTTGACTTACGATTCAATAAGGGGTATATAAGTTTTGAGAACAAGGAGGAACGTGTTATCATTCCTTTGACGGATGGAAATTCAGCACCCTATACTGATCCCTTGGGAGAAGAAGACCTGGACCGGATCTATGTGTGCACTATCAAAGACCCTAAGGTTATGCATCCAACAAAAGAAGGCATCATTCAGTGGGAAGATACTCAATATATAAGTGATATAACTAGTGTGGCATGTGACAATTGGGTGCACGGGACATATGAGTTAGTTGAAAGGTAGTTAAGAGGCTCTGTGATGAGATTAACAAAGGCACACTCAATCAGGCACCTAGGAGGAAGACAGTTTTGAGTTACACTAGGAAGGAAACCTTGATGTTTTCCTATGAGAAATGGAGACCCAGTGGAGATGTGAGATCGAAAGAATAAGTATGCTTATCTATACATTGTGTGGGACTACAACACGTTGGTGGGTGACCCATTGAGATAAACTTCTAGAGTGGCATGAGGTGAGAATCACATTCTCTATTAGGTTTCTCTGAAGCAATGTACCTATTGTTATACAAGACTATCATGGGAAGGAACCCACCTCATTTCACGTCTAGGCATGTGAGAAGGCATGGATGGAAGGCATGGAAGCCTTGTCTCCATCACTATGGGTGTATAAGATTTACTCCACCTTACAAGGTTGTGCGCATGCATGGTATGTTCATTCAGAGCTACACCGTCAGACTAGAAACTAGCAGGAATTAATGGTCAATCTCATTCAAACTTTTGAGTATCGAGTATTAAGCCATTGGTGAATGAGGCATTGCAGGTTGTTAAGTGCCTAACTATGGGAGATAGTGTCATGGCAGAGGAATAGGTACTAGAGTTATTGAGTGAACCTAGTTTGGAGGTGTGTTTCAATGAGGAAGAATCAGAGGAGGTATAGCTTGAGCGCGCCTGCATGGAAAAGGAGAAAGGGAAATTTGTCTACATTATAGATGGTGAAGAGGTGGAGAACTTGGATGTTAACCATATTGTGAATACGTGCGAGGTTATAGATATTGCTTTGATGAGGAAGTGTGCACTTACCATGAACCCCGAAAACTAATAAGGTTAGCATTGGCTTGGAAGCAAAACACAAGGAAGATATTATTGGGGATTACTAGTTGGAAAGGGAGGTTTCAAAGATTATTGATCTATTGCATGAATTCCAAGATGTATTCCCATGCGGGTACCAAAACTCAAGGAGTTCACAACTCCTTAGGAGAGGTGCAGATCAAACTAAAGGAGAGATGCATCCAATTTGGAAGATACCTTATCACATGAATCTAAATTTTTGCATCAAGGTCAATGAGGATATTGATAATATGATCACATCATGCATCATTGAGGTTATTAAGGATTCAGAGTGGATAAGTTCGATGGTCAATAAAATTAAGAAGGATGGGAGGATAAGGATTTGCATTAACTACAAGGATTTGAATGTGGTATGTGTCATTGATCCTTTCCCAACCCCATTCACTAAGGAGATCCTGGAAGGAGTAGCCGGGTGTGAGATCTATTCATTTATAGATGAATTTTTGGGGTATCATTAGGTTATAATTGCAAAGGAAGACCAAGAGAATACAACTTTCACCATAGAATGGGGAAGTTTTTCCTATACGGTAATGCCTTTTGGACTGAAGAACATACTTGTTGTGTTTTCACACATTGTGGTTTAGGTGTTTCAGGACTTCATCCATAAGTTTATTCAAGTCTACCTAGATGATTGGACAGTTTACGGACTAGTAAAGGACCATTATGACAATCTAAGGTTGATGTTTGAGAGATGTTGGCTAGTTGAGTATATCTCTCAAAATTAAGAAATGTGTTTCGCTACTCCATTTAGCACCCTATTGGGATATATAATATGTAAAGAAGGCTTGCTAGTGGATCCTGCCAAAGTTGTAGTTATCATGGGATTGGGGAGCTTACCACAGTGAGCACGGTGTGTAGATTTCTTGGACATACATGGTATTACAGGAATTTCATCAAGGGCTATGCCAAGATTGTTGCGCCATTAGAGATGTTGTTAAAACACATGAATAAGTTTTATTGGGGAGAGGCGCAGTAGATAGCCTTTGACACACTGAAGAATAGACTCATTACTACACCCATATTATGCTTTCCCTCTTGGGATAAACCTTTTCACGTGCATGTTGATGTATATGGAATGGTGATTGGATTAGTCCTAGTACAACCTGGGGAGGGAATTATTGACCATCCCTTGTGTTTTGCTAGTAGGAAGCTAACCCCAGCAGAACATAATTATACTACCACGGAGCACAAGGCATTGTCGATGATCTATGTCGTTGTACAAATTCAGACAGTATTTGCTAGTAACACCTTTTATCTTTTATACGAACCACATGGCATTAAAGTACTTGGTGAAAAAGCATGTCTTGCAAGGGCACATATGCAGTGGGTCCTATTGTTTCAAGAGTTTGATTTTACGGTTGTTGTAAAACCGGGTAAGAGTAATTTGGGGGCTAACTATTTATCAAGGATTGACTCAGGAGAGGATGCGCAGAGCATTGAGGATACAATGTCAGATGCACAACTATTTATATTGCAGTGTGTGCCCTCTGATTTGGAAGATATCATTATGTTCTTAAGAACGGGTGTGGCACCAGAAGGGATGAAGGCCTTAGAGATGAAACAATTAGCCATACGCACCACACCTTACATGTTAATCATTGGAGACTGTACAAGTTAGGTCGGGATGAGGTCTTGCACCAGTGTGTACTAGAGCATGAGTGCGCTGCAATCATGGAGGAAGCACATGGTGGGATTGTGGGAGGACACTATGCAGGAAATGCCACCATGTGGAAAATCTTATTGGCAGGAATTTTGTGGGAAACCCTTTACCAAGATTATATTGAATATTGCAAGGCCTGTGATCATTGCCAGTGCCTTGGTAAGCCAAGAAAAAGGGATGAAATTCCATTGAGACCAATAGCTAGTGTTGAACCATTCGAGAAATGGGAAATTGATTTTGTAGGCCCTATTTCACCTATCATGCGAAGGATAGGTTTGCATTATATCATTACTTGTACTAATTATCTAACATAGTGGGCAGAGGTAGTGCCTATGAGGGATTGCATGGTGGCCACAACAGCTATATTTTTATGGGAAAACATCATTAGCAGATATGGGTGCCCATTGAGTTTAACGAGTGATAGGGGTATGCATTTCCTAAATGAAACAATTAGGATTTTATTGGTAGAATTCATGGTGGCCCATCACAAGACTACCCCTTACCACCCACAAGATAATGGGATAGCGAAGTCTTTAACAAAATTTTGAGTCACACATTGACCAAGATTTGTGATGTTGGGAAACAAGACTAGGATGACAAAGTCTCGGCGTGTCTATGGGCGTATAGAAAAAATTATAAAATATTGAACAAAGCCACACCATTTCAATTGGTGCTTGGCATAGAAGTTGTTTTTTTGGTAGAGTTCATGATATCCTCTTTGTGTATTGTGCGCGTAGGAAGATTGGCCGATGAACAAGAGTTGTAAGAGCGTATTGATAATTTAATGTGTTTGGATGAAATACTATCCCTTACTAGATGGAGCTAGAATACAGAGAAGGCATGAAAAAGGCATGGCACGATCGTCACATTAAGAATAAGCAATTTGAGGTTGGGTAGATGGTTTTACTTTATGATTCTAAGTTTTTGTGCCATCCTGGGAAGCTCAAATTCCATTGGTTGGGGTCGTATATTATATCCTTCATATTGGATTCAGGCGCATGCCAGTTACAAGCATTGGATGGGACATGGTTGCCAAGTTATTTCAATGGGAGTAGGTTGAAGCCCTACTATAAATAAGGATTTTGTGTGTTTGTAAATAAGGCAGTATTGCCAATTAGATTAGGTTTCCCTTAATGCATTTCCCTTTTGTGTGTTTCCTTTTGTCGTTATTTTACTTTGTCTTCTTTATTTGGTGTTGTGTTGCATGTTGGTGTGCTAGTAGATAATTACATTGTAAGTGATTCCATGTGCAGAGGACCGCGCATACATTTAGTGTGGGGTGGATGGATTGGTAGATATGTTTGGATATGGTTGACAAATTCTTTGAGAAGATGGACATTGGGAGACTCATTCTAAATAATTAGCACAAAGGTAGAAGAACGAGTGGTACGGTGTATAAGGTGTTTGAATTCATGCAGTTATAAAGGTGTGTTGAGAAAATTTTAAAGACCACACAGAAGAGAAACAATAATCACGCAAAGATAAAAAGAGGAAGGTGACACCATGGGGAACTACTTGGTGAACAAAGATGAGAGGTTATGTGCCCGACACGGTGACGTGTGCAAAGGAGATATGTGGTAGTGAAGTAGTATTAGAACGCCAGAAGGTTATAACTGTGACACATAAAGGGGATTCGTGAAAGTTGATTTAAGTGAAATAAAGTGCTTTATTAAAAAGAGATGTTAAGACACGTGGTCGAGGAACTTTAAGGTGTTGAAAAAGTATAAATAGAGGGTAAAGGTATTCATTTTGACTAATTTTCCTTGGCAAATTTTTGTGCTCGCAACTTGATGTGTGATTAGGGTTTTGCAAAGAAGAGTGAGGTACTTGTCACGAACCAATAAAATTATGTGAGTTGTGGCATGATCTTGAAGTATAGTAAGTAGGGAAGAAGACATCAGAGTAGGAGGGGGTTGCGTGACAAAGAAGTGTGGAGGTCATCAAGTTAGGGCATATGAAGGAAACGTTGGAAGAACCTATGAGGAAGAACGAAAAAAAAAAAAAGGAGATGGCACCCAAAAAATCTCATACAAAGAGACCAGTGGTGGAAAAGGAAGAACCTATGGAAGTCTATTCAGAAATGCAAAGTATCCCCAAGGGTTATTAAGGTAGAAGTGGAGCTCGAGATTATACAGATGCAAAATCAGTGAATTCATACCACAGAACCACCGACTATGAAAATTTAATCTGGGTGGATCTTGACAAGAAGTAACCACGTTAGACGAAAAATGAAACCCTAGGGTAGATAATTCATTGAAGAGGGAGTTGCAGAAAACTAGGGTTTACTGGCTTTGGGAGCTGTCATTTTTTCTAAACTCACGTCATTGTTCAGATGGTTGATGTCATGAGTGCATGAAGAATTTTTCTACTTTGTAGGGAGAAGGATGAGACTCACAGGCAATTTAATCCATAGGGTAATGGGCCTACAAAATAAAGGTGAAGACATGGCCCTCGATTTAAGTGTCACTGCGAAGGTAGAAGAGCTAGCCAAGCAATTAAACTATGAGAAGGGGGAAGGGCACAAGTTATTGTGGATCTATTGGATGCAGCATTGAGAGTCACTTCCCAACTCATTAGTTGTAACTTGGGTGAATTTTAGAGGTGGACAGACATAAACAATAGGTTCCTATACATTTCATATAGGGTTTTCAAGAGAGCACATTACAATTTTGCACAATTTATCGCGGATAGTATAATTGAGGAGACGCGAGTGCAAAAAAACTTAGAGCAAAGATAACTTGGGGATCCATTTTGTTAATAATTGTATTCTAGGAACTTGGTGTCCCATATGGACTAGATGATAATATGTGGGTTTACCCAACGGTGCACCCATCTCCTTGATGCAGTACCCAAACAATTCACTTGTGACAGGAGTATATCTAATGCGTACAAGGCGCATAGATGAACAAATGGTATGAGAGAGTACACATAGCTTTTGAAAATGAATGGTGCATCTGCATGAGCTTCCAAAGATCGTTGGGGACCAAGTTTTGTTTACTGTAATGCACCATTTTAATCGGCATGGTTTCTAACGGCCAAAGTAGAGAAAGGGTCATGATGCAAACTCCCTTTTCATTCACCACTAGGTATCCGAAGTGTGCGATCAACTAGTTTAAGGATGCACCGTTGTTGACCTTTGACGCAGATAAGGTGGACGTGGATGTTCACAACCTGCACGTGACCTATAGATACAACTTGAGACCAACATAAGTGGAGACCCTGGAGCCTAAATTCTTAGATCTGTACCCGTAAATCAATGTTACCATCAAGAGATACATTCACCGGGTTTTCATGTAGCTACACCCTAAGACGCAAGGATGAGTTGAGATGGACATTAGAGACGCCCCCTTCCCCAAGCCATGAGAAGTGTTGATCCCACCTATAAAAGTGGTTCAGGCAGACAAGGAGGTAGTAGTGGAAGAAGAAGAGAGTGAGGATAAGTTGGACACCTCCCGAAAGTGGAAATAATATACGCATCGAGGTATTAGTAGGGTGCAAGTTCTTCATATCCAGGAAGTGTTGAGGACACTCAAGCAATGTGTGAGAGAGGAGAATTACCGGAAAGAGATAAACCAGATTAGAAGAAACACAAGGTGCACGAGGTTTCTAGTTCTGGAAATAGAAATAGGCTTGGAGGAAGATAACACGACCTTTAAGGAAGAACTTGAGGCTGAGCTTGAAGTAGAAGAGAAGAGAAGAGTTGAGGTAGACACCAAGGCGAAGTTGATGTGCGTGCCAAGGAGAAGGCGCATTGTATGGAATAAACTGAGAAGAGCCCAGCATGAGAGTCTTATCTTACATGGCCCACCAATTCGAAGGAAGAAAGTAAGGGAGACTTATTTTTTATAAAGTAGGATAAGGGGTTCACTCTATGATCAAAGAAGCAGTGTTCACGGTGAAAAGCAATAAGGAAAAATTAGATACATGTGTCCCCCATATGGAATTCTTGGATGACCCCACGAAGGAATTATTTGTGATGTTTCAAATCACCCTTCCCCCCGAAAAAACTACATGCATGGGATATCTTGGATCAAGAAGGGGGCGTGCCCAAAACAAGGAAGATGATAATTTGGAACCTACACTGCCACATAGAAGAGCTGAAATTTGAGGTCAGCAATCATGCAATCGAGACCATTCACTTAAAGAAGAAGGGAGGAGAGACATACCAATTGGTGGATCCTATCCACCTCACATATGAGAAAGCTTGCAATGCTCTACAGAATATTTCCTCAGAGGTGGTGTGAAGCAGATTTGATGCAGGGGCCACTATTCAAACCTTAGTCACGGTGAAGAAGGAAAAAGAAAAGGAAATAGAGAGATTGCGCCAAGGACTGAAGGGTGAGCATGCACAAACCAAGGAGGCCTATGATCGAGTTGGCACCCTTGTTAAAGGAATTTTGGGACGATTTCCTAGCATTGGTGAGCCAGGCCAGGATAGATTATGGTGATGAGATGGAATATTTAGAAGACTTGGTGGGGATGTTGTTGGCCAACATCAAGGATCACACAGGGCCGGTGTACTTTGACAAAACTATTACTATGATTACTTTCCCTCTTGACATTACAAACATTGACATGTGATTTGTCTTAGGAAGGTGTACTCTTATGAATTTTTGAAATCATGTTTGCAATGGATAAATTATTACTATGAAGAGGTTCACTTTGTTGTGATTTCTACTTACTTGAAAACGAGGTCATTCACCTTTTTGTATATCTTTAATTCATTTTTTAAAAAGGGGGGATTATGAGCTTGTGTTGTTGTTGTCTAAAATCATCTTGTGTTGACAGAAAAATATTGGATCAAATTCCATGGATCTAAGGTATACTTCAGTTTTCCTTACCTGATTCATCTGGTTGACTTAGCATTCTGAAATGGAAGGTGAAGTGGGACTGAGTTTTGTTTTATTTATAAATTTGAAGGACTTGGGTTCATGTGTCCTTGCTTTGCATCATGTTGTAATTAGTAAGTCTGGGCCTTCTTGTTAAAAAAATTTAAAATGTTGAAGAGCGTAATAGAACCTAGGATCTATTACTAAACTACTAAGGTTGACACCCTAACCTAAGTTGGTATGTTTTATGGTTGTGGAGTTTTGAAACAACCTAAGGCAAATAATATTTACCTAAGGACTAAGGTTGATTTCTAACCTAATGATAATCTAACCTAAACTAATACTAATCTAAGGGGTACCTAAGGACTACTTGGCAAGTGGTAGGGCGGTGGCGTTGGTTTTCAAGGCATTAATGAGAATTGATTTTGGTTTTAATATCCTCTAAACTGCCATTTTGGCGGAGGCATGGGGAGTTAGGGGATGCCTAGTTGGCATCACCACTAAATGGAAATTGCATGTAAATTTTGAATTGAAGGTTCGCAAACTTGGATGGCGGTGGCATGAAGAAATAGGAGGGAAACTGACAATCCTTACATTAATTAGTCTCGGTTATGGTGAAGAAACCACCTAGGAGAGATGCAAGGTGGATTTTGGAAAGGTTGTTTGATATTTTGTTCTTTTGATTTTTTCTCTGCATGGATTTTTAGTTCTTTGAACCAGCAGTTCTATTTTTGATCCATCGATATTCTTGGCATTCTTGAGATATTTTTGGATCCTGTGGAAGTATAAGAGGAAGTAGGAAGATTGGATTTGTTGACATCGCTTGGAAAAAGAAGAGATTGTGGAGGCTCGGCTAGAAATCTTCTACAAATTGATAAGAATCTCTATCAGGCATGATAGGCTCTACCCATTAATTTGTTCTACTTTTTCCTAAGTGTTTTCATTAAAAAAACTCTGCTCTTGGGGAACAATGGGTTTTTATGTGAGGTTTATCTTACATTCATGTTTGTATATTTTTACTGTATACTTCTGATTGGGTTCACTGTTTGAGGAAATAAGATTTGGGTTGTTCCTTGTTGGATAAATGAGTAAACCGTGCTTTAACCATTGTTTGAACTGGAATGTTTACAAATTTTGTGAACTTCTCTTGACTGTGAAAAAATGGAATAGAGGGGTTCATTGTTTGATAAAGATAGGATTTGGGTTTGTTTCTTTTATTGGGTGAAATTTTGAAACGTGTTACCTTCTATTGAGCTTGAAATGATTTCAAATATTATTACATATGTTCGAACTATGCTAAAATAGATAGTTTGATTCAATGTTTTGGGAGTCATTTTTAGTTGTAAAACAAGTGTAACATGTTCTAATTTTGTTGAGTTTGAGATGATTTGATTCTGGGAACTCCTCTAGGACTGTTATGAAGTTAGATAGTAGAATTCACTCCTATGGAAGAATTATGTTTTGGATTTTGGTTCTCCCTTGTTTGAAATTTGATTAAATCATGTTAGCTTCTGCTTGAACTTATATGATGTTAATTTTTGTCTTGCTCCTATAAGTTGTGAGAAGATTTGTTGATGACTTATCGATTCTAGGTCTGAACGAATATCCTTGTTGCAATTTGTCTGATAGTAGGGTTGATAGTTATCCTGTTGTTGTGATTCTGGAAAGTCTTATCGAATGTTTATGCATATTTTTGAAATGAGATTTCGTACTACGGGAATTACCTTATCAGTTCATCTTGTTGGATTTACTGGATCCTTACATTTAAATTTGATATATAGATGATACTGTAGGAATGGGATATCTAAGTTGAATTAGGGATTAGTTCATTCTTGAATATTTTAAGGAAATGGGTTGGAACGTTTTCAGTTTTACTCTTCTCCTTTTGGGATCGACTTCAAGCACCTGAATTGGGTTCATGTCGCTTTTTGTTGTTTTCCCTTATGGCCGAATCTGGGTTGGGTTCTTTCCTTCTTAAACTTGTAGCATGTTCCATTGATTCTTGTGAAGTAAGGGATCTAGGTTAACTTGAATGTAAGTTGCGACTATCAAATCTTGTATTCGTTTATCTTCATTTTTATGTGTGTTGACACTTGAAAAGGAATCAGGATTGCATAAGGATGACTTACTTCAACATTGCTCTATCTCTCTTTGTTTGGGAAAATTAGAGAACTTCTAGGCTAATGTTGTTAAAGTTTGGAAAGAATTTAATGTTCAATTGTTGTTATTCTTTTGTTGCTTAGGGAATTGTTTTTAAAATAAGGCATTTGATTAACCATTTGTAGTTGTAGCTTCTGTACTACAGTGGTTGTTCTCATTGAATGATGGGAAAACTTCACTTTCGGTTTCTGACTTCCTTGTTTTGATCGTATATATCGATTCAAGATGTCATCGACTAGTTATTCGGGCTATAATTGTTGTTAGAGTTAATGTTTCTTGGTTGGATTTGCCTCAGTTCTTTAATTCCGGTTTGTATTCCTCTTCTTAGGAAGAAATAATGAGATCCTATCTCATCCTTGTTTGTTGACATACTTTTCCTCTTTTCTGAGTTAAGGTATTCACTAAACTATCCTCTTGAATTCCCAGACTTGAGATATAGGTTGTTTCCTTTCCCTCTTTTCGTTTATTCTCTCTTCGATATTACTCCTTTGTATGAAGATGACTTGTTCATTGTATTAGTTTGAAGGAAATTGCAGAGTGGGTAGTTGGAGGATAAATCTTTATCTTCTTCTCCTTGACTAATGTTTTGATAGGGATCTAATTATGGTGATGTGTGACCGATTCCAGGTGCATGTAAATGAAAAATATCCTTTATCAAACCCATTGATGCTTAACCCAAACTTAGGCTAGAGTTTGGCTTTGAATTTGGATGTAGCATCTTAAATAGGAAGCTCTTACTTTAAGATGTTGATGGTTCATCCTAAATTTTGTCTTAAAGATTAAATGAGCTTTGCCTTAGATATTTTAGGATGGAGTAAGTTAATGTTGAGTATTGTGGATCATTGCTTCTTAAAAATAATTCTATTTTTATGAATTATTAGAGTTAGTATCTTTCTTTGATTTAGATAGAATGAATCAAGAGATGAACTATAAATATCTATAGTAGAAATGTGGTAAGTAATTTGGATGGAATATTACTTATCTGATATAATTCTTTATGAAATCATTGGTTGAACATTTTTTTATTACACCAAGATCTCTACTTAATGATAATATGGTTTAACACTTTGTTCTTCCTTTCATGACTGTTATTTCTTTATGATGTATCTTTCTGTAATGCTTTAACTATTTCTTAAAAGAAGAGTTATTTTTATGAAACAGTTAGTTGAAATCACATTGTTTTAATGCTTAGTGCTTATCATGCTCAGTTCAATGAACTGACCCATGCTAGCAATTTTTGCAGATGGACTTCGTAAGTGATAAAAGGAGACAAGTTCTTTTATGATGTTACTTTTGTTTACCTAAAGACTGGAAATTTTATGAGGAAATATGATTCATTATTGAAATGTATTTGTAAGAGGAAAAGTTTTATTTCTTAATTGAGCTTATTGATGTTGTTTGACATTAAAGATGTCTGAAATGTTTGGACTTGTAAAGTATGTATTCCACTTAGATGAATGGAAAAGATTGTGGGTTTATTAGTACTTGATGTGCCATTCTCTTTGTACATTATGTGAAGGAAATTATAAGATTATATTTATTCTCTCATATTCATATATGTATGGAACCCTTTCAGTTGAATTAAAATGAATTAGGTGGTAAGGGAATTAGATACACTATCCCTTTATTAAAATGCAACTTAACAAGTTGGCATTCGTTTCGATAATTTAGCTAAATCACTATGGTTTATTAACATGGTGATAATGGAAGTGCAAATTCATTATGATATCTTCAATAATGGAAGGGGTTGTAATGAACCTAATTCTTAATAAGAAAGAGGAAGACAACTATTCGAAATGATAATCTGGATTGTTTTAGAATCCTTTTGAGTTAAACCTAATGTCATCTGGGAAAGAGGAAGATGAACTACCTCTTGACCAATACCTTTAAAGGTATAAGACAAATGAAAGGTAAACATGAACATTTAATAAGTAGAATTCATCTCAATGAATTCTAATATAAAGGAATCTACTTCGGAAGTTAAATAAGCTAAGGATGGTTGAATAAAATAAGTGAACCATATTTTTATTGTTGTTTCTGTTTTATTAAATTGAATCCTAAAGTAGGAAGTTAATGATTAAAAAATAAATCTAGATGTTTCTGCAAAGCAATTACAACTCAATTATGGTTGGCAACCTTAGGGGTTAATGAAACTAGGGATTCAGCAGGGTTGTTGTAATTAGACCTTAATTATAGAAAATAATTAAGTAATTAACTTCTTTCATGGATATGTACATCCAGATGGGATGACTCAGACAGAGATGTTGGCACATGCCAACTGTAGTGCAATACCTTCATGAAGACTTGGGTCTTTGCGAGGATATTGTGTTGCAATTGACATGTTGCAACACCCTTCAGAGTTGAATCACCTAGACTTACATAACTCAAACTTGTCCTTAGTTATACCCTAGGTTAGGTTAGAAGCATGATTTAGTGTCGGGGACATCTCGACAACTTAGGATAACTAGAAACACATGATTGACTTAGGTCAATCAAGTATGTCTATGTATCCTTAGTCCTCGCGAGTAGTCCTCTACACTAAACGATGTTGTTACCCTTGGTTAGGGTAAAACATGGAACAAGTGGACTGACAGGAGTCAATAAAGACCATTCTAGATAACAGATGAAGTGGGGTGAAGGATGTATTTTGTTTGATGAGTATGTCATCTAGGAATAGTAATATGAATAGTATGTTGGAAATCTTTGGCCAAAGTATTGCAAGTTGTTGGTTGTGTTGTCCTATGTCACCTAGTTTAAGAAGTAAGATTTTAGATGAATATTGGTAACAAATATTCGAAAGGCCTCTTAAACAGAACACTTAATACCCAGAAAAGGGTAAGAGAACCAAGTATACCTAGTATACAATTCAATGAGTTAACATGAGAGATCGGTGTTTCACCGAGTCATTAAATGAGAGATCGGTGTTTTACCAAGTCATTACAACTACATATGGTTATCTATTATGAGATTTATTGGCATGGAATGTGTGTTCTAAATTATGATTATTTAGAATAGAGAACATTAAACAAAAAAATCCCTTGTTTCTAAAGTCTTAAAATGGGAATGTTACACCGGGCATCACGGACCTCACCGAGGAGAAGGAGAATAACAAAATCGCGAGTTGAGGCGGGGGTTTGAGTTGGAGGATCTAGTCAACCATCTCAAGGAGGCATACATTTTGGAAAACATGGGTTTCGAAAACTACAAGAAGTGTGAGCCCATAATCAATGCGTGGGTAGTAGAGGAAGAGGCCGCTCTCAAGGCATTACAGGAGAAAATCCCTACCAACAAGTTCGAGTGCGCACAGATTAATTGTTGACACTCTGCGCATGAAGGATAAAATAAAGACCAAGTGCAAAAAGATAGAGTTCCATATTGGAAATCTTTGGGACTCCAACACTTTGAATGCATGGATGAGTTTAAGGGTCTTTCTTGTGCAAAGTGGTAGTGGTGATCTAGGAGCTGAAGGAGAAGATAGAAGAAATCACGCCGGATCAAGTACCAGCATCATAGGGGAAGTACCAGGAAAAGCATTGAAAGAGTTGGATGCATGGGAGAAGGTGAAGGGAAATGTAGAATAATATTTCCTTGAGTTAATCTTTTTGGTTGTATAGGCGGTAGCGGCCTAGATGTCCCTTTTGGCCTTAGGCGATTCTTACAGAATTTTTGGTCGTTAAAGTTTTGTTTGAAGCGGTCTGAGGATTTTCATGGGCGGTAATTGCATTAGTGTGGGGTGATGTTGAGCTCCTAAAATGACCAATTACCTAATGCATGAAGGGTTGTGGTGAGCAAGAACAGGATGTGAAGGCACGCGGCCCTGAAGTAACTTTTAGGGATGCGTGAAGGTTTACGCCCAGGCAGGATGGATTCAGGACTTATACATTTTGGACTATGAGTAAAGTCACGTTAAGGGAATGAATGGAAAAGTGACCATATACAATTATGGATAACATTAAGTTATGGAGACTTGTAACTCAAGAAAAGCATATTCTAGGGCATCATTACGGTTGTCATATCAAGGTAAGGATCCTAGTTTGTTAGGGATTAGCTGACACTTTCATGCAAAGGATACTCGATTAAGAAAATGCATGATGAAATTTGGCATGTTCTTGGGTAGTGGTTAGGTGATCATGAAAGATTCCTTCAGGCCTTTTCTTGTAATGATGAGTGGTTAGAGGAGATTCATTTCCATTTTTATTTATTTTTATGGTTTTGCATGACATTCGGATAGATAAGAGTGTGTATGTGTAGAGGATGGAGTGTGTGTGTGTGTGATACGTGATTGTAAGCTCTGTAATGAAGCTATCATCAAGAGCATGTTGAGGCTCTATTGTTGTATTATCTCCATCCATGGAATCCTTAATGTATTATTGGCTATTGTAATGTGATGAATTAATACAATGGAGTGATTCTAAACATTTATGTTATGGATATCGATCTGTGTATCTTATTTTATGCTTATGGATCCAAATCCTTGTGTTCTTGATAATACTCATGGTTTAGATCTAATTCCTCCTTGTGGTTGTGATGTTCTCATTTATCTTATGGTACATTGATGCTTAGATCTAGTTTCTTTGTTTTTGTCTTTGAATACATTCAGTCATATCTGAGCGTTGTTCCTCTCATGGTGATAAACATTCTTGCAAATCTCATATAAAAGAGGAGCTCGATGCCTACGCATGCCTCGGGTGAGCTCAATTCGGACTAGATGATATGACGGTGTGCTTAGGGTTTGAAGAGAAATTAGAGGCAAAAGGAGACTACATTTATTTTGGAATTTTATGGACAAATTTTGCAAAAACAATTGGTAGATGTGCAACGAATGAATATTAGAAAAGAAATAAAAATGAAAAATTTTCAAACCCTAATGAAAATGATGTTAGACTTACAAACAAAAGGTTACCCTTGCAATCAAAATCATCCCATTGTGGTCATTAAATTTTATGTCAAAATATTGAGCTACATTACATAGTCTTAGAGATATCATATAAATCAAGCTCAAATTATGTTACAAATTTAAAATGGGTTTATGTTGTCGAGTATATGTGTGAGGGACAATCATGAGGCTCTTTACATGAATAAAGTAGGCTAACTTATAAATCGAATCGCAAAACAAGAGAAAGTGCGAGTATGATTTTTGGTCAAGGGACCTATCTCGGTCAAATCCCTAGCCCTTTTCAAATTTGATAAAAGAACATGTAATACATACAATGATAAATGAAAACAGGAATGAAATAACTATACATGTTCGAGGGCCCAAGGAACCAAGTCGTATGTAGGGTTTATTTGTGGTGGATTGTTGATTGTTGAATGTTGATGTTGTGTTGATTGATTAGAAGTTGTCACCATATGCATCTCATTCGTATGCGTACCGCCAGAGAAATTGCAAGCCAATCATATGTATGGTGACACCTATGTTGAAGGTCTGAAATTTGGTGTGTCATGAGATTTGTAGATCGATATGGTTCTATTTTTCCTTTGGGAGAAACCTGCGAGTAGATGATGTGTGAACAAGAGCAATAATTGTGCAAACAATCAAGTAAAAGTGAAAGGGGGTGGGCACTTCCTTATATAGATTTAGGGTGAGGGATAGATGGGTATGATTTATGGGTGCTTTGTGTAGAGAGATATGTAATGGTTGGTGGATTTCATTAAATGTTTATGGTGTGTGCATAGAGTGTTGTGACAACATTAAATGTGAGTGGGGGTAATTAATTTGGTATAATGTCTTTAATTAACCTTATTTTACATTTTTAGTTGTTTTTGTGGGATTCTTTGATTTTTAGTGCTTATTATGTTTTTTTTTTTGCGAGTTTTGTAAATGAAGTGACCATGGATGAGGTTAATTTTTATGTATATACTTTGAAGAATGGAGCAAGTTAATAAATAGTCATTTGTATCATCGTTGCATCATATTCTATATTAATTATGAAGTTCGAATTGGCTACTTCCACGCATCTAGTGGGTTAAGGCAAGGGGACCCTAATTCTTTATCTTGTTCATTATTTTGGTAGAAATATTGGAGAAATCGATGACAAAATCTTTGGAAAGAGGCAAAATCAAAGGCCTTGAGATTACTTCTTGGCTGCAGTCCATCCTCCATCTATTATTTTTGGATGACATGTTACTAGCGGGAAAAGCTTGATAGGAGAGGCTCAAACTATTAAATTGCTACTAGATAAATACGTTTGAGTAATTGGCCAAGAATTTAATACTAGAAAATATGAGGTCTTCATTTTAAACACCCCTAAGCCAATGTAGCAAAGAATTCAAAGGATACTAATTTTTGACATCGAGGAATTGTTAAGCTCATATCTCACTATGCCTCTCACAAACGGGGAAGGCGAGCATAGAATTATGGAAACCTATCCTAGACATGATGCAAAAGAAGTTATCTTGGAAAGGGAAATGGTTAACATCAACAAGGAAAGCCTACATGATGTCACTTTTAAAGATCCCAAACTCAATAGTTAAGGCTATCAATGTCATCAAAGGAAATTCTTGTGGAATTGCTCAAATGGTCATATGAAGATTAATTTAGTATCTGGAAGCAAGTATGTCTACTTAATTCATCGAAGGTTTGGTAATAGGAACTGTAGAACCATGAACTCGGTCAAGAATGTAACTTACTACGATGAGTACGTGAGGAAGGAGATAGAGTGTGGAGCTAGGTGATCATATCAAAATACTTTGATTGAACATATAAAGAGAGAATTTTCACATAAGATATTCTTCCCGGGGATCAATTATCTAGAATTTCATTAAGGAATGTAAAAATACATACTAGGAAGCTACGTTGGAAAGTAAACAATGGAGAAAAGGTTGAATTCTAGGAATAATAGTGGATTTAAGGAGTTACCCTAGCCCATAATAAAGAGTTGGTAAGACTTTGTGAAGCCACCTCCCAACATTAGGAACCCAAGTTTCAAAATTTATTGAGAAAGAGGATGGAAGATGCAAATGGAAGGATTTTCACTAGTTGAAACTTGACCTCAGCGCTAGCAAAGAAAATGATCCTTTGCTTAAGACCTATGAAACAAATAGAAAGAGAAGTAGCATCTTGATTGGGTAGTTCCTAAAAATTGAAAGGCATGATCGAGACCTATTCCCTTTATTATCATTTGGGATCTTTCTAAAATCTTCCTATTCTATCAATGGCTTCCCGTTTATTATCATTTGGAGTATTTGGTTAGAAATAACCCGGGGAATTTTCAAAGAGAAATCCCAATTTTCCCTATAGGTCTGAATAAAATGGAATTCATGATCATTGAAGCTTGCATGACCAATATTATATTATATTTAATAGAATTGATTACAGAAGATAAAGCTAGTTGGAGCTAGGTGTGGCCTCTCATTTCTTGGCACAATATGCCTCCCTTATAATAGGGTTGGATTTAAATCGCATGTTCAATTAGAGTCATTATGATCCCCTCTAGAGAAAGGATTTATCAAATTAAACTCTGATAAGAGTAGCCATAAGGCAGCCATGGCCACGCTAGAGGAGGTATCTTTAAGGATGAATTTGGCTAGCAAAATTTGGCATTTGATGCAAGATTTGATACCAATAATCGGATTAAAGGTTTGACACTGCTTAAATATTTCGAGATTGTCAATCAAAAAGGATGGAAACATCTTGTAATTGAAGGCGACTCGGATATTTAGATCAATAACATGACTATCACAAAATTGAATCTTGGTCATTTGGATTGATCAAAGATGAGACTTTTTGGTTAGAAGAGGTGTAAATTGGGCAACCGAGTAGTGGATAAAGTCGCCAGGTAACCCTGGACTCGAGTGTATGTAATAGAGGAATCAAGATCCTAATGCGAGCAGACAGACTACCATTGACGGATAGCCTTAATTTGCAGAGCAGGGAAGATCAAGATGCAGAGCATGCGAGTGGGATTAAGCGCCTAAAAATTCCTCCCTCTCACATCGCGATCTTTGTTCTCTAAGGAACAACTTCGGATACTATGGAGATGGTTTCTTCTTCCTCAATACAAAATGGTACTGCAGGGCGACCAAACAAAGATTTCTCTTCTAAGACAAAAGAGCAGGATAAACCCTGTTTTACACTTCCTGATGCTATTTTTAATTAAACTTGTGATATGTTTGATAAAATGTATGACATCGGATACTTTACTGGGAAAGTTACCTCAGTCTCGATTATGTCTACCTGGATGAAACATTGCTGGAAACCTTTGGGAATTCACAACCAGCTAGGGATGAACTTAACAAAAGGGCTTTTTCCTCTTCCAATTTGGTACCACAGAAGAAACCAACATAGTCTTTCAGAAATCCCCATGGAATGTCCATGGCTCATATTTGGTTCTTCGCAAATGGACGGCAAATTTTAACCCTTAAAAATCCTCGAGAAGTCTGTTGCCAGTTTGGGTGGAGCTTACAGGACTTCTGATGATTTTTTCCCACATTTGGACAAGATTGCAGGATCTCTTGGAATAGTCCTTAATTTAGAGCCCTTGCAAGGTTTTATCGCCATACCTACTAGGAGGGTTTGTGTTGAGCTAGATCTCAGTAGAGATCTTCCTAACTCTATTTCACTGAATGTAGGAGGGTTCTCAGTTGAGCAGAAAATTGTTTATTTGACATTACCAAATTCATGCTACTACTATCACGATTTGAATCATCGCTCATTTAACTGCCCAAAGCTCCTAACTAAAAAAACCACGATGACCATGGTTGCTTAACCTTGCAAAGCAGATAATATTTCATCCCAAGACATCGATAAAATTGCTTCTCAGGGGTCACAAGATAAGTCATGGCAGACAGTTTCTCATAAAAAGAGAACCTTTTCTCAGGTTGTCAATTCAAAAGGTCCAGCCAAAAGCTCACAGGTTGTTAATGGAGGTACTAGTAATGTTCATCGTACTACCCCTATAATAAAAATGACTCATACTCTCTCTGACTCCAAGAAGGAGCCTAAAAAATCAGACCATTCGGTGCACAATCAAATTTTGGAAGCTTCTGTCAATTTTTCTGATCATGAAGATGTTAATCCATTCAGTTATCTAGAAAGGATGGACGAAGCAACGTTGGTATCAACCCATCCTTCATCATGAATTTTATCTCCTGGAATGTAAAGGGTCTCTCGGACAACCCCTACCAATTTATTGTCTGAGATTGTTTACAGAAACAAGGTTTTCCTGACTTGCTTTTTCTTCAAGAAGTCAAGATTTCTGGTTTTTACTTTGAATGGCTTGTAATCATATTTTCCTTGTTGTTGTGCAAGTAGCTTCTTCCCACTCTCCTAGTAGAGGTGGTATTGTTATTTGCATTCATAAAAAATGGGAATCCAATATTATGGATACTGGTCAAGACCCCAATGGTCGTATTGCTTGGGTTCGTTTGCAGATTAGTAACAATGTTTTAGGGATTTACAGTATCTATGCTCCTTGTGAAGATTTTCTTAGAGCTAATTTGTGGACATGACTTGTTTCTTGGCTTCTCCCTGCCGCTTGGGTTTTTAATGGATCTTTCAATATGTTAGAGTATGAGTTTGATAAGGTGGGTGGTCTTCATGTTACCCTTACAGAGATGAAAAAATTGATTTGCTTCAACTCAAGCGAGACTTTTAAAGCCATCGGTCCTAATTCTTTAATCAAGACTCCTCTTGATTCGTCGTTGGTTTACACGGAGCAATATAAGGCAAGGAGATTATACGCACCCAAAATTGCATGTGCTACATTGTCGGAAAATGGTTACAAAAGTCCCCAATGATGATTCAAGTCCTTTTGAAGGTGTTTGAGTTCTTAAACCCATTCGTAGTACATATTTGTAACCTAGACATCTTTACTTAGCTTTTCCACGCTTTCTTCCAACTTCCCACTCATTTTGTGCATGTTTTGGCCTTTAGTGTCAAGACCGCCACCCTACCTAGGCGGCGGTTTTGAAACCACTACCCAGGCAGGGCGGCGGTCCCGTGACCTCCACCCTACGCATGGCGGTGGTCTGCGCGCTTTTCGGGAACTCTTCATGTTTGGTTTTAACCCGCGTGATTTCACTTAACTTGACTTCCAAAGTGCGTTTGTGAACCAAATTGCCTAAAAATAGTCTTAATTGCATGGTATTCCTTCCCTCTTCTATTTTTAAATAGATTTAATTAGTTTAAACTACCTCTTCACCCAATTATTTGGAACTCCAAGGTGCCTTGTGCATGAAGGCACATCGACCAATTCTATATATTGATGTGTGTATTCAAGCAAAGGGTTTGAGAATTTTGTGTATCTTGCATAGTATTGCTGCAACAATCCATTGACAACAAAGGATACATCCCTTCCGATGAGTAACCAATGCGATATCTTGTCTACAACAAGGTTATCTAATTCATTCAAATCCAAGTAATCTTCTCACAGGATTAAACACACTAGGGATGGGTCCTCGTCCTTCTCAAGCTTATCCTACGAGAGGGCTAGTTGGAAGTTCGTTCTCAAATTTCACCACAACAAGAAATGCGGCGTCCCCTAGTTTTATGCCCGCTAGTCCATATCCTGGTATTATCCCACCTTACATACACATGTATTCAAAAACTCCCTAGATGGACCCATATGCCATTCCCATTCCCGACATGCCATGTCGAGGACCCCATTCATTCCCCTCAGCGCTTATAGTGCAACTTATCAATACATCCTCCTCGTCGAGGATCTTGATGGTGGAATCTTATGCGATGGGTACATGCCACGAGTACCTAGATGAGCCTCTTTACTTCACCTACGTGGTGTCATGCTTCCATGCCCATTGCTGGATCTTCCAAATTTTAAGGGAGAAGGAGACCCGAACACTCATATCAAGGCCTATGCTATTGCTATCAGGGAATTTCTTCCTTGGGATGTTGTAGTGGCTAAGATATTTCCAAATAATCTTGAAGGAATCGCACTAGATTGGTATTATCGTATGGAAGCTTCTATACATTCCTTTAAATAGCTTGTTTCCGAGTTCATCAAAGCATTTGACATGAACAAGTTGTTGCGTATAAGGATTAGGGAGTTCTTGCATATTAGACAGGAGAAAAATGAATTTTCCTCCCATTTCATCCAGAGATGGTGCCAAGTTCTCTATTCCTCTGTAAGTGTGCCCAACATGGACCAGATGGAACTTTGCGATCTTTTCCTTCACTCACTCAATCGAGAGACTAGGGAGGAAGTCCAGAAGTTTCCTTTCCACAATTATGAGGAAGTATTAGAAGGTGCACTTGATTGACCAAGCCGTTATAGATAGTGGGTGTAAGATCTATGGTCCCAATGGGAAATTGGTATCCCAAATCAAAATAATGCAAATTATCAAAACAATGGTGCCAACAACTAAGGAGCTAATGTTGTGAATCGCAATCATGGTGCTACCACAAATAATGCTACTGATCAAGCCAAGAACAACGGTAACACTAACAATAACAACAACATAGACAATCAAAGAGCCCCTAACATTATCTCCTCGGTCAACACGGTTGGCGTAAAACATCCCCTACGAAAAACAAAATCAAACCCAAGGCCCAAACCATTATCAAAACTCTAGCCAAGGGGCAGCGAATCATGGTTATAACAACCAATTTCAAAACTACAACCGAGGTTATAATCAACAACTAGTAAGACACTTATCAAATGACAAGAGATTATGAACCTAACCTATATTGTTGTTTCCATAAGGTTCGAGGTCATGACGATAGGAATTGCCGTGATTGCAACAAGTTTCTGCAAAGACTTCCCGAAAACCAAAGGCATCTCTTTGAGACATGCTCTAGCAAATCCTAAAACAAAACCATGACCTAGTCATACTGGGGTGTCATACCTCAAAATGTGAACCCTAAACATCCCCAGGGATTCCCAAGTGAATCCTCAAAATATAAACAAGGGCATTCCTATAGGAAACAATGACCATGAAGCCTCAACTTCTAAAAACTCTCGGGTTGCTCCTCATCTTGGTTCAAATGATAATACAAAAATATTGGGGTCAATCGAGCTAGAGGTCGAGCAGAGAAATTAATGCAACAACTCGAGGACGAAGGAGTATGTTTCACAACCCTTACTCTTTCCTTTCCACGAGATGACATTCCTTGATCTCAAAACCATTAGGAGCCTATGATTTAATATCGGATTCAAACAAGACCTTTTCTCACATTTCATTTCTATTTCTTTGAAGAATTCACATGCGCATCATTCTGCGTTGCTCAATGCACTAGGTCTTGGTCATCTAATCCATGTTACGCCACCTCCTAGCACTCAAATAAATCATATTGACTTTGATATACATCCTCCATGACAGAATGATAGGGATATTGGGTTTGTTTTCGATATAGACAAGATGCCATCTGACGCTGAAATTGCCCAGAAGAGGTGATCCTACCTTATTTTTACAAGTACGGGTTTATAACAATTACATTAAGAGATCCATGATTGATGACGGGGTTGTTGTAAATGTGGTTCCCTTCTCTTTCTTGCAGAAGTTGGGATATGGAGAGACAAATTGTTCCTCTACAAGAAACACGTTACGAGGTACGATAGTCTTAAAGAGACCTCGATTAGAACCATAGTTCTTCCGGTCACACTTGGTCCAAAAACCATCTTAACAGAGTTTTACATTATCGATAGGGAAACAAGTTATACCATGATCCTTGGGAGACCCTAGATTCATTGAATGAAGGCTATCCCTTCTACCCTATTCAGAGATTAGATTCCTCCATTTAGGGAAGGTCTTCATCGCTTAAGAATATCCGAAGCCCTTTGATATACACTTAGAAAACCTCAAGAAGAAGAAAGGAGTCCATACGGAGTATGAACTTCCTACAAATCAATTAAACAAACCACCTCCATCAAAGAAGCTAGTCCAGATCACCCTGAGTTTGCCGAAGGCTGAATTCGTTGACCCAAAAACATTTTAAGGTGAAAAAATCAGATAAGGGTAAATCAATATATGTGGAAACAATGTCCACTAAAACCATAGACAAAAATTATGAAACTTTTAGAGAGTGACGATCAGATCTTCCTCCCATTTGAACCACAGGGGATGGGTAGTCTTCTCGGTTTAGCATCTCTTCCCTACGATGACTTGGGTCTAGGCGTAAACATGATAGAATTAACAAACAAAGAAGGGAAATTTGAGATTGAAACGATGCCCATCAAAACCATCTCTGAGGGTTGTTCTATTCTAAACCCGGTTTTAACCCATGTGCATCTAAAACTAAGCTTTCCATATCCATGGGGCAAGGCCTCATCATTCAACAAGGGTCACAAGTAAACACAACGCTCTACATAAGAAACAAGGTCAAGCAGCATAGTCATGCTCACCCACACACCATGTCTCAAGAACGTGACAAACAGGTTCACGAACGCCTCTTTCAAACAAATGATTTTAATGATTGGACATATACATTTTTGGGCAAGGGTTGTAATTTTAAACCCAGAATGGTAGGCCCTTGTCAAGAGAACGGAAATTTTAAGGATCATGGTTCTCCGTTGTGTACTTTTAGGGGTGAAGAATTCGATATTCGTCAACTTTCTTCACCTTAGCTATCATGAAATGTAGTATCACCTGCATTTTCATATGTATATTATGCATACGTGTTGCATTTTCATCTGCCAATTCATTTTGTAAAATTTGTGATCAAGGGACTTATTCTTATAACAATTCCTAAAAACTTCTAAAAACATTGGCAAAACATTCAAATCATATCTCTTCAAATCCTCATGGTATCATCAATTGTTTCTGAATCATTTCATCAATTCAAATAAGATAAGATAAAGCTTTGATAAGTAACCATACCAAGGCCTACATACTTGGTTCTACTCATAGTTTCTTCTAGATTAGGTGTCTTTGCCTATAGTTTGTTCTAGAAGCTTCATGGTGTCACATCTATCCCATATACATCTCTTTGGAAATAAGAACATTCTAGACATTTTTCCTAGATAAATAAGTCAAATGTAAATCCATAAAAAAAAATATTTTACACATTTCTTTGCCCTACCAACCTTCGGTGTTGAGCTGCATCTCTTACTAGTGACGTAGGGTTGGGAAAGGAGAGAAGTGCCCTTACTCGCCTATGCCTTGTCCATGGTGATGAGCCCATACTTCCTACTGGTAGCATGGGGCAAGGTGTAGGGGGTCTCTTTGACAAATTTGAAAGTTAGAAATAGTTCATTCAAATACTATGAAATCATAAATCATAACAAAGTGAGTTACATGTCCATAATTCCAAAAGAGTTTAAAACCTCAAAACCAGATTTTGTCAACCAAGTGGCCATCTACGGATCTAAGTCTAGATAAACTAGAAAACAATTCACATTTTAAACTATGAAGAAAACTTGAGTAGAATGAGGTTATAGGGTCTCAATTTGGTTTTTCCAAATCCTTGTCTTTCTCTCATCGTTACCATTCAACAAATTTCTATAATGTGTGCCCCTTCTAGCTCCTGGTGTTGAGCCCTTGCATCTTACTGGTTGTGTGGAGTTAGGAGTGGGGAAAGTTCATTCACTTATCATATCACTCTTTCATCACGTCTTGCCAAAATAATACGAAGTATCAAAAATTGCTTAGAGAAACTAAAGTTCAGCATTACAGTGTATTTGCATTATCATGTATCAAAGCATTACAAAACAAAAAAAAATCATTCTGTTAGCATTCATATCCACTACATACATTCTGAAAAGCATATAAAAATGGAAGTTCTAAACATCTAGAGTACACATGAGAAGTGAGCCAAGAAGAAGTCAACTCAGATACAATGAATTACCGAACCAAAAAGAAGAGTCGTCTATGTATATATATCATAATAAATTAAGTTTGTATACAATGCCATCTTGAGCTAGGCGTGGTGGTCAAAATGCATGATGAGCCCGAAATATACAAAAAATCATATAATGCCGGCAAAATGGCAACTAAGCAATAAAAGGCCTAATGGTCTATCAATCCTTGTGGGATCCCTAAGATGGTGCACGATTGCGTCCAGGACTCCTACTACGGCAATGACGACGAGAATGCATTGAATGGTGGGAGTGCTCATGGTGCGACCATTGGCTATGGTTTCACTATGGGAGCGACTCCGCCTCATCAATCACTCAGTTGTCTCATACGCAATCACCTAAGTACGGAGATAAGTCATGACCTCCATTGCCCTCAAATGGGTGCAAACACATCTGTGTGTCTTTCGATTGCAAGTGGTTGTCATATGTCCTCAGTCAACTCAACTGGGGTCTTCCCGAGGGGATCACCAAGGCGTCCACACACACCGCCGTCGAATAAGCTCTCGCCTCTCCTGTGGAGTCATTTGCAAAAAAAAAAAAAGAAACAACGAGTTAGAAAGTTACAAAAACAAAACAAAAATAAATACAACTAACATTTCGACTAACAAGGTCAAGAGAAGAGGATCAACATACTTGGATATTTGGGCATCCATATAGGGTCAATGGTTGTTGTTGTTCTTACATTGATGGCTACTGAGGCCTCCCTAAAACCAGAAGCAAGATGATGTCCCATCATGGACTCATCATCCCCCTCTCCATTGTGAGGAAGTGGTCCCTCGAAACAAGTGTCTCCTCCTCTGCGGCCGCCTCCTCCCGCTCGCTCTCATAGCATCTTGAGTATCATGCCACTCAAAATCACTCTCCTCCTTTGTGTGAGCTGCCCCATCAATCTCACCACCCAACCCCTCATCACCAATCTCCTCTCCACCAATATCTTCTCCAACCGACTCCTCTTCAGTATCATCCCATGTATACTCCTTAGAGTCAGAGTCCACATCTATGGGGTCGTCCTCCTCTCCATTGTGAGCGAGTGCGGCCTCTCAACTGGAATAAGGGTGCATGAGCGGCACCATCCACCCATCGGCAAAACAGCTCACCTAAGCGCAACAGAACTCCTGGAGTCACCATTGTCAACTGGATCTCCATGAGGGCCCTTTCGAGCCTCCTTAGTGGTCATGTACCACGGTACCACTGGGGTAAGCATATCAATATAAGGAAGGCTAAAACTGCTGAGGAACTCGGCAAATGGGTGAGTCTCAACCTTCCCGTCCTGTCAACTAATTGGACGGTAGTGGTGTAAGCCACCACTGTGGTCCCATCCTGTCCCCACAATCTTGCCATGTCCTGATATGGAGTGGCCACCATGTCTATTGTGGTCAAGGAAGCCAGATGGCTGATGTGGCACTACGATAAGTGTCATCGTCGTCCATCTAACGGCCCTGATGGCCCCTAGGTCCTATATTGGCACTCCCCTCCCATAGGGGATGATCCGCTCATACACCTAACTCATAACCAATGTAGGGTGGCTCAAAGAATGCCCTTGTAACTGTGATCCGATACGAGGTCATGATAGGTACTGCCAATTATATCTGCTCCCGAGGCATAGATACGACCATATGCCTCAATCTGCATGATAATGGGAGCCCAACAATATAACAATGTGTCTCCTCCCTTATCCCCTATCAACCGTGAATCCGAATACCCATGATGGCTTTGCGAATAATAGGGATGGGAGTAAGTAGAATGGATTGTACCTTCATCCCCTTCTTGAACCAAAGGAATAGCGGCATCCCCCATATAAGTGGCCCTGAGTCATCATGGCTCTAGATCTTGTTGTCTCAAAATTCAATTGTCTGCGCCTAATATCGGAACCCCAAGAATACGATACACATCCTCTAGGGTGATCGTCCACTCACCCACCTAGCACCCAAAGAATCTGGAAGGTATTCTGGTCTGCATCCCAATAAGAAAACAAGTCACATAGTATGTGACTGGCAGGAGTGACATGGGACACCCATGTGCAATCCTCCATATGCTCTCTCTCACGAAGAGTATCGGTCTCATCTTGAGTCAACTAATCCAATATCATTGGGAGCAGTCACACTCCCTCTCATGACTCCAACGGATATACTCTTCCTTCTTTTGTATCCACCAAAACATAGAAAAAGAGCAAGTTAGTGACATATTTTAAGAAACAAGCTCATCAAAAACATAACAAAACATTAAAAATCCAAAAAAATTAAGTTAGCATGAGTTTTGGTCATTTTATTCAAAACCGCCGCCTGGTGGTGGTGGTTTCACCGCCACCCTACTCAGGGTGGTAATCCTGAACCAATTCATTGTATGGCTTTGTTACCCTAAAAATGATCAAAAATATAAAAATAGACCATTTTTAATGAAATAAAATACTACCATGTAGCGCCCCCCCTAGAGACTCATTTAAAACAAGAAATTCAAAAATGATCCCCCTAGGCAAAGATTTTGACATTTCTACATTTTAGGTTTAAAAACACACAGTGAGGAAAACTAACCTAAGACCGCGTTGGTCGATCTCCCACTTGTGGAGGCATGATCACGATCTCTCAATGACGTTTTGACTATTCTTTCGATGAAAACGGTCACCATGGGCCCAGAGCTCAAAAATCACCAAGTCGATATGCGCAAATGAATTTGAAAATGAGTTTGTTTTGATATATATGTTGTTATAACTTCGTTTTGAGTGCATATGTTCATAGGGTTGGAGCGCTAGCGGAGGTAAGTTCTTATCCCTACACAAATGGTAAGTCCTCTTGTCGTTTTAATTTAGTGTTTATTTTTCAATATTTCATCTATCTGCACTTGAGTCTTTTTTTCATTTTATAGGTAGTGGGAGTTTGGGCGGCGACATTTCGACACATGGGCGTGTCAAGTATAGTTTCTAACTCCCCATTTTAGGAACGCCATACTCGGACTTTACGTTTTAGGACTTTTCATGGCTAAGACGCTTCTCAGGGGGCAATATGTACGCACCCAAAATTACATGTGCTACATTGTCAAAAAATGGTTACAAAAGTCCCCAATGATGATTCAAGTCCTTTCAGAAGGTGTTCGAGTTCATAAACCCATTCGTAGTACATATTTGTAACCTAGACATCCTTACTTAACTTTTCCACGCTTTCTTCCATCTTCCCGCTCATTTTTGTGCATGTTTTGGCCTTTAGTGTCAGGACCGCCGCCGCTGGCAGGTGGCGGTCTCGCGCACTTACCCCCAGAACTCTTCATGCGTGGTTTTAACCCGTGTGATTTCACTTAACTTGACTTCCAAGGTGCGTTTGTGAACCAAATTGCCTAAAAATAGTCTTGATTGCATGGTATTCCTTCCCTCTTCTATTTTTAAATAGATTTAATTAGTTTGAACTACCTCTTCACCCAATGATTTGGCACTCCAAGGTTGCCTTGTGCATGAAGGCACATCCTAGCCAATTCCTATATATTCAATGTTTGTATTCAAGCAAAGGCCATGAGAATTTTGTGTATCTTGCATAGTATTGCAACAATCCTATTAGAAATTGCATAGCCAAGCTCTGTTCACTTGTGTTATCTCTCTTCTACTTGCATTGCAACCAGATTTGCCTTCAAGTTGCCATTGCTCAAGCACCTTCTCATGTTGTTGCCTTTGCATTCCCAATTCCTTGGACTCATATGGACACACAAAGAAAGAAAGGATAAGCGGCGAGGGGACAAGTCATCACACCATGTTGGATTTACCTATGTTCGTGAATTCCAAGTTTGAGTTGTTTGATTTCCTTCATTGCTGCAATTTATTATTGTAACATCATATCAAATAGAGTAGAAATCAATTGCAAGTAATTAGTTAATTTCGGGGAGAGATTTAAATCATTAATAGCAACTCCCGATGACGGATCCTCTTCTTCCCATCCATGTGGATCGAAGGAGAGAATATTTGTAGGAGGTTGTTTGTGCGTCATAGATCATTTGGAAAAGTTCTTGTTTTAAGTTAGTTTAGTTTCAATACACTCAACACAGGTGAATAACCACACCGAGTTATTTTGTTTGTTTAGTTTTAGTGTAGAAATATTTTAATTATTTAGAATAGAAGAAAATTGTTGTTTGTGATTGTAATATTTCAGTTTTTGTGATTTGTTTAGATTAGTTTCCCTTTCAGCAGTAGCATAGATTGTTAGTTTCATCTTAGTTAATTTGGACACTTCAAACTAGTTCAACATTGAGATTCAGTTAGACAAACCATAGGGAATTTACGCTACCCGTTCATAGCCTCTAAATCTCCCCTTTGCCAACTCAGCTACTAGGATATCACACTACCAGATCTTAGTCATTGATCCTCCTATATTTAGCCACACATATTTCCACATCGGCTGCCCTAGCACGAGCTTGGGGGTCGAGTGCGGTTGAAGGTTGTATGTCAATTTTCATCCGTGAGAGACTAAAGGATTTTAAGTCGTCTTCGGCCAACGATGTTATCGAGAGAATAGTTGGTGTCACATACCATTGATGGAAGGTCTTCTAGTTAGTGTGGATCCTTCGAATGTCTTATTTGATTACGAGTCTAATATCGTGGTCCCTTGATTTTTGAAGTTCCAAAAGATAGCTTCGAGACTTTCTTCATAATAAGCATTTTCTCGTTTCGATTATGCCAAAATTATATGGACATTAATTCCTCGTCCTCAAAGTGATTCCAGATGGATTATATGGTGGCAAGATGTTATTTATTTGAATTGTCAAATTTTTATACATTTGGGTAAAAAGATAGCAAGTAATTTTAACAATCACATGGAGAGCTTAGATGCTAATATTTTCATAACTCAGTCAGATCTAGTTAGAGATCCTACTGACTATTGACACACATAATCATCTTGCCTATTTGCGATAACAGAAGAGAATCTTGGAATTCCATAAAGCTAAGGGAGACATTTTGAAAGCATGTCTTTCTTGGTTAAAATCTAGAGACCAATCCTCTATTGAATTTTTTACATTTCTTAAAGGTTCCAATAGGCAGCATGTTATTAGTTAGCTCAATATCGATGGGACCACTATCAACAATCATGATGGCATTCTAGATGTCTTTTTCAACATTATACGAGAGGTGTTTAGGTCTACAAATTTCGATGAAGCTGCTCTTCAGTCCTGCCTTGAGGCTACTCCTAATTTTGGGATCCAAATTATGTCTGATACATAACAACTTATTGTTGAAGACTTATACAATGCTTTGATTTCTATGGCAGACCATAAAGCTCATGGGCATGATGGTCTACCGTGTGAGTTCTACAAAAATATGTGGCCTATCCTTGGTTGTGATCTCCACAAGGTTTATCAGGAAACTCTTACCACTTTGGTTCTCTAGGCTCCATCATTAATCAAGGTTATATTAAACTTCTTCCCAAAGTTGGGGATCCATCTTTGATTACTAGCTGGAGACCGATTACTTTACTCAATGTTCCTTATAAGATCATAGCTAAGGCTTTGGCACTTAAACTTAAACCTCATCTCCATAAAATTATTTTTGTTAATCAAATTGGTTTTATGCCAAGAAGATACATCTTGGATAATGTTGTTATTGTTGTTGAAAGTATAGCTTGGGTTGAAGACTCTAATCAAAAAAATGTGTTTCTCAAGTTGGATTTGCAAGGCTTATGATAGAATTGAGTGGCCTTTTATTCTTGCTATGATGGTCAAATTAGGCCTTGGCAAAACTTTTGTTCAGCATGTGCAAACGCTTTTTTCAGATGCCAATGCTAGAATATGCATATCAGGTAAGTTATCTCAAGGCATTGATCGCAACGTTCAATGAGACAGGGTTGTCCTCTTGCTCCGTACCTGTTTATTCTAGTAGCAGAAGCCCTTGGTCATATTTTGAGAAGTTATGCTAATGCGGATTTAGTTAAAGGCATTTCTCCTCCGCATCATCCTATTTAGTTGATTTGATCCAACTTGTTGATAATACTTTCCTTCTTCTGGAGGAACGTGAAAGGTGCATTGATAATGCTCTTAATTGTTTAGACACGTATTGCAGGGCCTCAGGTTCTTTGTTAAACTAGAAAAAAACTCAAGGTATTCACATGTCTTATGTTGATCCCCCTCTTTGGGCTCTTAAGTATCAATGGAAGTGGCTGAAACTGATACTTTTTTTACTCTTCTTGGCATACATTTTTGCCTTTCATACTATGCCAATGCATTCTTGGCACCATGTTCTTGACAAGGTCAACAAGAAAGTTCTAAAATGGATTAGGATTAGGGCCTTGTCGTTAGCTAGAAAATTTATTATCGCACTAATATTTTACTGAGTGCATATTTACTATTCCTCTTTTATGGCTCCCTCCCAGAGTGCCTATAAGAACCTTGATAGAGTTATCGAGAACTTTCTTTGGGGAAATAATCGATCGGAGATATTTTTTTGAGAGTGGCCTAGCTACTTGCATGATGGATCGTGAGGTTGGAGGTCTTGGTTTCCCTAATTCCTACTGCGCAGGCATTCTTTTAGCTACCAAGTGGATTATTCGCTCGCTTGAAGGGGATGAGGCTTGGAAGATTATCTTTCGCTACAAACTTGCTAATGCACACCCTATTGGGAGAAAAATTTGGGGTCATACTCATTGGATGAATTGGTTATTTACCCCTGCCCTTGTCAAAATTAGAGGCTTTGTCATGCTACAACAAATTTGGAAAGGTTGGGTTAGAGTTAATTCTTTGCTCACTTGGGACATGTCGAAGTGTGATCTTCAACACCTTTCTCTCCATTCTATTTGGTGGTCCCCACTTCTCTCTAATCCTGAGGGGCCTCTTGTGTGGAATAAGAATTGTCAGAGCATTCGATTTCTTCACAAAGGTATTTTACATGTCGAGGATTTCTTTAATCATGACAATGGCACTCTCCTTGATTGGCCTTCATTCCGTGTTAAATTCAAACTTGCTTCTAAAGACAAAACTACTTATGACATTGTTAAGGAAAAATTGGAGACTTTGAATATTTCCAGCGTTGTTTTTCACTCCAATCAACAATGGTGGGATGTTTGGTGCCGACCTAACAACTATACAAGTTTTCCCTTAAATAGGCTTCCCACTGGATCAAGTTTAATTCTCTGCCTCTTACCAAGCTCAATCAGCACTGGGGTACTCATGATTTTGAAGATATTTGGTGTGCTCGCTTAGTGCACTCTAGAAACATATTGCTCAACCCAAAGTTAATTTTTTTGCTTCGTCTCTCTTACATCAAGGTTTGCCGTTAGGCACAGATTGCAACATTTGGGGTTGGATGATCCTAAGTGCCCAATTGGCAATGAAACCGACTGCTTCAAACATGTTTTTATGTTTTGTTTCATCGCCTAACAATTACGGAGATGGGTGGCATTAGTCCGGGGTTGACTTATGCTACTCTCTCTATGCATCATGTTCATGTGGGAGATAATATTGCTAATGCTAGTCTCGATTTTCTTTTGCATGCTCTCAGACTTCACATTTTATTTGAAATTTGGAAAGTTCGGTTGAGATAGACATCTCTGGCAGAGATAACTGATGTATTTGAAGTCTTTGAGTAATTTACATCTCTTTTCGAGAGATGGTTGTTTTTCAATTCATCTAACACAATTGTTAATTTGTTCCTTAAGTTTGAAACCCCTTCAGAGATAGTATAGCATGACTAGGATAAATTTTGTCTAACACGACATTCCAGTAATTCTTATTTGCTTTAGAAAACATCATATTTTCATAAGATTTCAAATTTCAAAGAACAACTTGTCTTGATTGGACATTTTCGGTAATTTCTTGCTTTAATCTCCCCACTTGTTTCATTCGCATGCCAATTGATTGGTTGACATCGGAATATAAAAACAACTAAGAAGAGACAACCAAACCAAACCATATCATTATCATTCATTTTATGCCTTGTATCAAATGAGAGTGCTATGATTCTAATATATATAAAAACTTATCGATATAAAAAGAAAGCCATGATATAACTATTTCTTTTCTCTCATTTTATTTTAAAAATAAATATACAATATAAAATATTAAAGTACCAAAATTTTCTTTCATTTTTAATAGTGATTGTCAATGTTATTAAATGGATCCCATAAATGTTTTTATGTTGAAGAGTAAAAGACAAAATAGATTCCAAACCATAAAATAAAAAAACTAGTTTTTTTTTTTTTAAAAACAAATGCTGCTTTAATTAATAAAATTGAATGATACATTGAGGGACCTGTGAAGGGGATGTACATTTGGGAGACGCCACTAATACTTTAATACTCTCACCCGATTCTGGATTTGGCTGAGGTCCACTCTCAACTTCTTCAAAACCCAAACACAATTCTTTTAGTTTCGGGCACCAGCGCAATCTCAGGTTCTTGAGAGCTTTGAGTTGAACGAATGTGGAAGGCAATTTTTCCAACTCCTACAAAATGACAAATCTAAATACTGTAAAGCTGGAAGGCAACTCTTTCAAGCTCTGTAAAGAGGTGAGTTGGCCAAAGCTTAAAGGCAATTCCTTCAACTCCCCACACCCACTCAAATTTAAATATTTTAAAAGTGATAGCTGACCAAAATTGTGTGGCAATTCTTTCACCCGCAAACACAAAGTGCTGTAGACATTTTAGATATCTCAATTCGTTAAATTTCTTCTGGCTTTGTCCACTGGCTTTCATGCGCCTTCCCAAAGCGAGAACTCTTAGTGAATTCCTCATTGAATCCAAGTGCCTTTCTTCAACCACATATTCGGATTCATCCTTGCCCAATGAAATCCCTTTGATTTCCCTCAGCTGTTTCTGCACAGGAATAAAAAACAGAGGAGTTAGAGAAGACAGTTTCATGAATTATTAAGTTAAGAAATAAATTATTACCTTGTCTTCTGCAACTTCAGTGAAGGACTGCAAATCCATAAATCTACTGGATTTCGACATGCTTAGCCCTTTTGCTCGAATAACGTCATGAACAATCAACTTCTCTTCTTCAATTTGTAAGACGTGTATATTCTTTGTCGATTTCTGCAACTGACATTGACAAGAACGTAGTGAGCAATGCTGCCTCTTGAAGCGATTTAAATTGCTGTGATCCCACAATATACTCTACACGCCGACGGTTCCAATCACTAAAAAAGCAGCAAATGTCCAAAAATGCTTCTTGGGCAGACTTTTCCAGCTTATCATATACAAAATCAATCACACTTGAGGTGAGATTTTCTTGTTTCACGTTTTCTCCTTTCTCCAAGTCTTCAAATAACTGACGGCACTGCTCTGTGTTATAGCCCATCTTAGCCAACTGAGCACCAGCCACTTTAAGAACCAGCGGAATGCCACCGCAAATCTTCAGAATTCTTTTCCTATCTTCTTCATTTATATGCTGAAGATTTTCAGAATCCTTGCACAAAATTTTCAATGCATCCTCCTCCGGCAAAGTATTAACAGGGTAGTCAAAGCGTGGAAGGCCGTATTGCTTAAACATATCTGTCTCGCCCAGTAATCTTGTGGTTACCAGGATTCTACTACCCTTGGGAAGGCTTCCCAGGTCCGTGGGAAGAAGCTGTTCCAGATCCTCTGCCCTTAAAGCATTGTCAATGAAAAGAAACAATGGTCTTTCGCTTTCACTTTTGAAAGCTTTTGTTAGATGCTCTTGACCTTCTTCGCAATCTCTTAATGTTATTGACCTCCCACCTTCATATTTTGGAAAACCATCTTTTAATATGATTTGCTGCAGGGTTTTCAAGTCATTCTTAGAAGGATCGATATCAATTCCAACCCTGGCGTAGTTGTAATCTTTCAAGCTTAATTTGGCCAAAACAGCTTTTGCCAGTGTGGTTTTCCCAATGCCGCCAAGACCATAAATCACCACAGCCCGTGATTTATGGTCATCTGTTGTTGTGGCCAGCAGATTTATTACTTCCCGCTCTCTCTCCTCAATTCCCACTGTTAAGAGTAAAAATGCAGACATTCAGAAGTCATTGCGTGCTCTATGTCAAAAATCAATTAAAAAAGCGTTAACGAAGGCTGGAAGAAATTAAAATTCCATTTCCACAAACATTACAAGCGTTAAGAGAGTATATAATTTAGGGAAAAATTAGTGTTTCGAAACTAAAGTGCAGAGATTTATAATTCCACAACCATTACAAATCTCGTTTTCCCTTTTTACATTATTTTAAATAAATGAATCTGACAAATCTATCTCATATAGAAGCATATGCATATGTGAATCGGTCAGACTAGCAAAATAGAGAAATCTCTGGTTCAAATTAGAGACCCATAAATAGGAATTTGGGTGGATGGAGTAACGTCTTTTCCTATTTCCCACAAATTGAATTGACATACCACCTTTCCATGGATTGCATTGGGAAACAATTATACGGAAGAAGGAAATATGATAATTCGAGAGCTAATGTAAAAAGTAATGCTTTACCAGCATAGCTTGGGTAGCCTGGGGGAGATATAGGAAGCATAACAGGTTGATCGTGTTTCAATGCTATTATCGCTGTCAACATCAGATCGGGATAAAGCTGATTTATTTTCTTCTCAACACCGCTCAAAGTTTCAGAATCCACAGAAGTTTTCAAAAACTGCATCATAAATTAACAAATTTAATCAACAATGAGATTCAACTTAATCAGCTATGAGATCCAGATTAAGGTATTTATTTCAAATTTGCAAAGAAAATAATCATAACAAAATGGAAAATTAATGTCTTGAACAAAGATGCAGTTACCTGAAAAACTTCTTAGAATTTAATTGGGCAGCACATTTGATACACTCTTCAACAATGATAAGAACAGCATTTTTCAATTTTTCTCCTTGTTCGGGAATCTCAACCCTTAATTTCTTGATATGATCAGCGAGGTCGACCATATACTTGAGCAGTTGTAGGCATTCACTGCGGTTCTCAGACACTTTGTTAATTTTTTGTAACAAATATGCTATAATGGACAGCCCTCCAACCATCCAATGGATATTTCCAAGTTTGTCAAGAATATCTGATGCAATTTTTGTTGCTGCAATGGAATGGGAAAAATCTTCCTGCAAACCAATATACCAATTACAAACTAAACAAATTTTCAAGAGTGAATATTTGATATTAGAACCAGAAACATCCATTGGTTACCTTCTTGTCCGTTTTCTCAATATGGTCGCTGACAAATTTTAGAAAGGTAGATCCACTCTTGATAAAAGAAGTCCATGATGTTATCTTGCTTGTGCCCTCCTCTTTTGTCTTATCTTGTTCATTCTGCAAATCATAAAAATAAAATCAATAATGTTAAAAATATGTAATCACAATGGAACACGCTAAAACTCAGATTTGTTCTAACCTTTTGAGTGATCTTGCTTTGTAACAATGCGTTGATGGCATTGATGAGATCATCCACGTCGTTTACATCTTTGACAGATTTGAACTGGTCTATTACATTCTCGAGGGTCGGCGATTGTTTGGATGAAGAGGCCATGTCCTGCTGCGAAGTTGTAGCTGGTTCCGCCTGCGATCGAGAAGTGTTGTCTACGATCTCATTTTTTTGACAGATTTCAGAGCCGCTGGATTGTGTGGGTATGTCCTGCTGTGAAGGCGTAGATGGTCCTGTTGTGGAAGGTTCCGCCCGCGGTCGAGAAATGTTCTCTACGTTGTCCTGCTGTGAAGGCATACATGGTTCTGCCTGCGGTTGAGGTTCAGAGTTCTTGAAACAGCTCAAACAGTTTCCCATGGTGAATGATCCTCACTCAAAAATACCAACAATAAATGCTAAAGCTAATGCCAGTCAGAAAAAGCTCTTCTTAAATGATTTTGGGGATGAATTGGAACAGCTAACAATTTATGGTGTTGTATTTCATTTTCTTATCAGGAAAGTTATCCTGCTTTGAAAAAAAAATCGCTTGGCGGATCGCAGATAATAAATGTTTGGTCGAGAAAAGAAAAGAAGTGGAGAGGACAATAAAAAATTTTGTGACAAGAAAAGAATCCCGCGCGAATGAAGTAATTGACTATGTCACCATAAAGAAATTAGGAAGAAAAAGTTTTACAACGCGCCTCTCACTATTAATAGAAGGGGTGAAATAGTGTTAGTCATTAAAAAACAAAAAGATTAGCGTTTTTAATTTTATTTTAATATTTTGGAAGTTCATCTTTTACTGAGGTAGCTATTAGTTTTTAAATCATTAAAATGGCTATTATTGATTGGAATCTTATTATTAGTGTCGTTTTTATTCCATTGGATATATTATTGGGGAAGAGCCCTTCGAGGTAAGTGTACAGAAATAGGTATTACTTTGGTTAAAAGTTATATCTATACTCTCACGCATATATTATGTTGAAATTATACTATATTTGTGGACATCATATACATTGTATCATGTATATTTCAAGGTCTTTTCTATGCGTTAGGTAATTCAAAGTATACAACTTTAGTTTTTAAATTATTTGTGTAAGAATCAGCTAAATATAATAATCTTATGGGCATTAGCTAGCTTATTACCTGCCGTAGGCAGGTCTTATAGGCACCAACAATTCATTTCATTTGTATCAAGAAACCAATTACAAAATTCCACGTGGCACTTTATATATTTATTGTATAGTTTTCCATAAATGTATATTTATTTATTCTTTTTAAAACATTTAATTCAATTTTCTGATTGGCTGAATTAATTTTATAAGCCTTTTAGATTTTTTACATATAAAAAACAAGATTTTCTGAATTTTTTGCCTTTGTATGGTTTGAACATTAGAAAAGACAATAAATGTCATAAATATCATAGTAATTACACCAATGCTC
This sequence comes from Taxus wallichiana var. yunnanensis, assembly GCA_018340775.1. Taxonomy (NCBI): domain Eukaryota; kingdom Viridiplantae; phylum Streptophyta; class Pinopsida; order Cupressales; family Taxaceae; genus Taxus; species Taxus wallichiana. The sequence continues at coordinate 314,846,601 of CM031236.1, forward strand.
TGACAATATCATGATTAAATCTTATTTATGACATTTATTTGTTAATGGATGCTAGCTGTTTAAATGAACCATCTGTGCAACTGTAAGGCTGATGTGAATGACATTTTAATTCTTCCTGTCTACATCTCTCTTCATTTCATCTTACAGGGAAGTTTCTCTTTGTCATGAGCTCTTCCGTAACTTGATATTCCCCTAAACTAATTCGTAGTATTTGAAATTGCAAAGCATGGAGGTGAGCCTTGTTGTCATGTTATCTATTGCACACACATAAGGGAGCCTCCCAAATGTACATCTCCTTGAGAGGTCCCTAAATGTATCATTCAATTATATTAATTAAAGCAGCATTTGGTTTTTAAAATTTTAATACTAGTTTTTTTATTTTATGGTTTGCAATCTATTTTGTCTTTTACTCTTCAACATAAAAAAATTTATGGGATCCATTTAATAACATTGACAATCACTATTAAAAATAAAAGAAAATTTTGGTACTTTAATATTGTATATTGTATATTTATTTTTAAAATAAAATGAGAGAAAAGAAATAGTTATATCATGGTTTTCTCTTTATATCAATAAGTTTTTTTTATATTAGAATCATGGCACTCTCATTTGATACAAGGCATAAAATGAATGATGATGATATGGTTTGGTTTGGTTGTCTCTTCTTAGTTGTTTTTATATTCCGATGTCAACCAATCAATTGGCATGCGAATGAAACAAGTGGGGAGATTAAAGCAAGAAATTACCGAAAATGTCCAATCAAGACAAGTTGTTCTTTGAAATTTGAAATCTTATGAAAATATGATGTTTTCTAAAGCAAATAATGTCGTGTTAGACAAAATTTATCCTAGTCATGCTATACTATCTCTGAAGGGGTTTCAGACTTAAGGAACAGATTAACAATTGTGCCAGATGAATTGAAAAACAACTATCTCTGAAAAGAGATGTAAATTACTCAAAGACTTCAAATACATCAGTTATCTCTGCCAGGAGATGTCTATCCCTTTTCGAGTTACATACGATCCACATCACCTCCTCCCAAATGGCTCCTAGAAAGCAGAAATCTGTTAAACGTGAGCCAACAATACAAGGTAAAACCCCTGTTTGAAAAAGGGTCAAGGGAATCAGTGGGCAATACATTAACGTTAGTTCTTGACAGAGAAATCACCAATCCTTTGATGAGACTGTGGGTTGAAAAAGTCTAGACCGTGGCAAGGGAGCATAGAGACATGGGTCTCCTATTTGACTCAAATCAGTCTATTGGTAGGCAAAATGTGTATGACATGGCTTAAAATCTAAACAAAGCCAATATTGGCTAGTGTTGTGGACGGCTTTCTTCTACATAAGGATCACATAGATTTAAAGGCGGACAATGGCTGCAAACCAGGGGTAAATAATTTCCACTTTCATACCATTTTGAAGGTTATGCAATGGCTATTGCAAGGACAGAAAGATTTAGTTAAGGCTTCAGGTATCCAGCTCTCCCCTGTCGCTTAAGTGTAACTGCCAGTGTCCTTTTGAGCCGCAGAGAGACAATGTAATTGTGATTGATTAATGTCATGTGGGTTAAGGTAGTTTTTTGCTTTTTGGTCTCCTTGGTTGCTTGGGAGTCTACCAAAACGTATAATAGCAACGGAGAGTACCATATACAGACATATTTTATAGAATATATCTATCTTTGTTCTAAGGTAAATGTGAGCTAGATTTGGTTTGAAGATCTGGCAGTGGCACACACACATGCTGGCACAGTTCCCCTTTTTTTGACACTCCATTACACAGCAGAGGACCTTGACACTGCATGATACAACATTGTATGACTCGACACGGCACTACAGATCACTATTATCATGGCATAGCACGGTAATTTGAGGAATTTTGCAAGTTCCTTATGGTGTGATCATCCAGCATTGATTCAGAGATATGAGATTTTGAACTCGCTCTCGAGTTAGTTATCATGGTTGAAAGGTGGCGAAATGGATAATCAAAATTCCATTGAATGCGTTCTCTCTTTTTATAATTTGCAAGATAAAATGTTTTTCCATTTGCGGATCTGCTGAACACTTGGTTAACAGCCCACTTACTCTTAATTGTTTTTCGCTGGGCTAGGGCCCTCTCCCTAGGTCAATATAGTAAAAACAAATAGAAAAATGCAGAATTTTACTTTCCATACTATCTTCACCTTTGGCTCTTTGTTTTCATAATTACAAATCAAAAATTCTTTGATTTTCTGAAGTTCTGGAATAATTCAAAAATAAGGAAAATAAAGGACAAATCATAATTACAAGAATTATCCTCACTGGAAACTATGGAAATTCTAGTGCTGTATTATTCAAGAAAACGTAATAGCTTGTTAACCTTTAACCTTTAGACTTCTATGGCATTTCCTTTCTCCAGCTTCAGGCAGAGATTCGTCATGACTACATGTGACTTCTGCTAAACAGTAAAACTCATTTACTGACATGATGGCATGACCATGTTTTCTCCAGTAATTATGAAATCAAAACAAATTTGTGTAAAAGCTTGCCAACTCATAATTTCATTTCAGTTACGAAGGACTTAATTTTCCATCATTGTGTACACTGCCCCTTTACAACTGTAAAACATTTATGCGAAGTCACTAATTAATGATCAGCCAAATAATTGGTCTTAAAGAAGAATTATTCTAGATTCAATAATAGGCAATTTTAGGTAGTTCAATTACTCTAGATTGGATACATGAATAAAGAATGATTAGTGACCAATTTTAAGATGTCACTTGGGTGTCTGAACGCCCTAGACAGCATTAAATTGCAATTAGTTCAAAATTAGAAATAAATGCTGTCTCTAATAAAAAAATATTGGGAACTCGTAAAATCTGTGCCATTTGTTCTTAACTTGCGATAATCACAGATTGCCAAGAATCAAGATTACAGGTGTTGCTGGCAAAAAGCAACAAGAATTAAGTAGCTTGTGCCTGCCTTCAATTCTCGTTTTACTTAAGATAGTCCATAAAAAGAAATTTCTGGAGTTGACAAGCTTTTACTGTTGTTACAAATGAGATCTGACTGATGGCATTGTTATTCATACACAAACTGAACATTGAGACGAGCGGGGATGGGAACTATCAATGAGAAAATTACAGAAACAGAAAACCATCTTCAGGAACCATTGGCCTGGTTATCAAGAGCAGAAGCAGCAGACTCAACATGCTGAAGCAGGAAACTATATATTTTCCTCTTCAAACAATCTACATTTTCTACTAGCCTAGCATCAGGTATATCTTCCTTCTTATGTCCAAGTTGATCTAACCAGTCATTTACCTTTTTAAGTTGAGATAGCATTGCTGCAATCTGGCTGTTATCTTGCTGCAACTGACTTTTGGACGTCGAGGCAATTACATGATTTTCATTTTCTTCAAATAAATGAAAACCAGCATCCAGTGCATCCTCTATAAATTTCAAAAACCAGTTCTGTGCTTCCAATTGTAGATGCTTTGCTAGACCCATTATTTCAGTGATTCCTCGCCTTTCACCCATGCAATGCCTGTACCCATTAAACGTGCTTCTGGCAAACCTCCATTTGGGGCTTTTATGCAATTGATCTTTGCAGTTGTACCAAGAGTCTGGCGCTTCAATGCATTGGCCTTCAAAGGAGAAGCTGGTCTGATATCTCCCTTCTCAGCAATGCTACGCCTTCTTTCATTGTTAGTGTGAGTTAGAGATGACAGTGCAAGCCTACCCTGAAGTTTGTTATCAGGTGATGCAAGAGTGGATCTTCTGGATAACACAGATGAGTACAGTGAACCGTCTTCTAGGTTGCTTTGACCAGCTGCATTTGAAGCTACCTTGTTTGATGAGTTATCAAAACTATAATTAAGGTTGCTGAAAAAGGATATTGATGCCAAGTCAGTTGCTAATGCAGCACCAATCCATTGAACAGCACTCTTTGATTTCTCTTTTGAAATATTAATCAACCTATTAGCCACTCCATCTAAACTTGAAGAATCTCTATCTTTGCATGCAGTACTGCTTACAGCAAGGGCTTCAGCAACAGAAGTTGATTGAACAAGCATTTGATGGATCTCAAAGAACCGATCAATTGAAGGATGGGGATTGCTTGTTTTTGCAGAAGAGCATAGCTCAGAGAACATACTGCAGGAACCAAAAACACAGATCAACAATTAGTTACTAAAAACACGTAACAGTAGCATCATATGCTCTTCCCTATTATTTTCAAAGACACTTGCGAAGAACAAAAAACTGCAATTAATACAAAGAGAAATTATATCAGGCCTGTCTTTAAAAAAAAGAAACATGCAAGAAAAATAAAACATGAAATCCAAATCAAATACACTTTAAGAAAGGAAACACAGTCAACATTTCATCTTCAACTGAATGAGACTCAGAAGAAGCAAAAGATTTGATCCGCCAAATCACCAACAGTCTTCAAACTAGATTGATTGATATTATTTTGCATGGTGCGTAGCTCTGTTTTGTCATAAACTTAAGTCTTATGAAATTAGCATCTAGTATTGACAGGCATGAGCTCATTTGGGTTTTTATAATCACATATAAGTTATGAGCAGTAGTAGCATATGGTCTGACTTGAAGTGTTAATTGCCATGGAGATGTTCTGATATATAAGCATTGCTTTTTTCTTCATGGGCAATAGCTTTATTCTTCGTAATCCTGTTAGGATTTTACTACTATAGTAATCCTGTTAGGATTTTACTACTATAGTAATCCTGTTAGGATTTTACTAATGTCTATTTAGATAGCCGTTGCACCGTGACTATCCAGGACATCTACCATGAACGCTTAAACCTCTTATATGTACTGTAAATTTTATATATTTATCTTGTTCAAAAACAGTACTCTATATAAAAACCCACAAATACAAATACAATATAAACAAGTAAATACAGACCAACAGTGTTGAGTTGTTGTGTGGGCTGTCATCTATTGATTAGGTGGGGCACTTATCTCCACAATGACTCAAGTTCAAAATTTGAGAGGCATTTCCCCCATGCTAAGGCAGCTTCTAGTAAAAGAGTGGAGGAGTTGACTTCCACGATCCAAATATCCAACAGAGGTCTGAAGAGTTGGCTAGTTTACCATCTAAGCAATATTGTATTTTGGGAGAGGCATGCTTCTTGAGAATTAACAGACCCACAGGCTCTAAAATGCAATTAAGGAAATTCTCACACTCATAAGCTCAAGATGAACAAGCTTCATTCAAATTTCAACTGACAAAAGTGAATTCACCGTACATTTGGTAGCCATTCTTTCATACCGTATCACAAATATATTCAATGAATGGACAAATAAATACACATAAATCAGCTTCACACAAATTTAAGTTAGCTCTAAAATGCAGTGAAATTTTACCCTTCATATACACTAGCTTGTGAAAGCAGAGAACTCAATTATATCAATCAACAATAAGGAGGCCCTAATTTTTTCGATTAAACAATACAAAAGACCTTTAGCATAGAGCTCAAGTACGAAGTACTTGGACATAAAGCCTCATTACATGCAATATGTACTTGGACAATCTAGGAATCTAATGTTTAATGTAACATTACTCCTTTTAACCCAACTCTCTATGGGTTTTTATGAGCTACATTTTTCAAATCAGCTATATATTACGATAAAATTCTAAATTATCAAAAATTCAAAAATGTTAGCTACAAGTTTGCATAATTTGCACACAGCTAACAGAATCAACAAAATTTACATGTATTATTACTAAATTAGCCTATAATGCATATAGAACTTGTATATTGAAATAGAAAGGCTCGCCTATTATTCTACAATCATCAAAAACATTCCATCCCATAAATCTTGCTTTTTGCCTCCCCCATAACCAGTCCACTTTCGTAACCCAAAGGATTTGAACTTTTGCCACCCATACAAGAACAATGGCTAAAATTATGTAACCTCAGGATTAAACATTGAGAAACAATTTATTAGAAAAGAAACAACTGTAACTTAAATAGCATTGATTGATAATGAATTGTTTGCTTGATATTTATTTGCCAATCTCCCTTCTTGAAGTATTAAAGAACAAAAATAAATTACCTGATCACCTTTGCCACCATCCCTTGCAGGATTGTTGGCTAATCAAATCACCATCTCCACCACCTGTCCTTGAGGAATGTTGGCTAACGAATTCATCAGTTATGCCACCATCCTCTTGGACATGGATAGCGAATCAATTCATCGCCTCTTCCATCATAAGACAACTCTTACTCAGAAATGACTCAGCATCTCCAAAAAGATGAGCTTTAAGAGGAAAAATGGGGAAAAAACAACAAATTTAAACCTAGACAGTATTTTTAAATTAGCCAAAAAGACAAAGCACTATTAAGTCAGCAGGTGAAACACAAATTGATAAACAATGGAAAACAATTAAATGTACCTTAAATCAAAGTCCACGAAATATCTGACATTTAGTCAAATATTCGCTACTAGATGATCAACATTGCAGAAAACACTTGACACTTCTGTAGAAAATCAATGTTACGATGAATTTGTCCTTGGCTTTGGTAAGTATAACGAGATATAGATTGATTTTCAGATCCTCGATGGCCAAAAATCCAAGCTGTCACACAAAAGTGCTGCTAAAAATTGGTTAAAACTCAATGCCGATTTGAGCAGTCTGGTCTTCAGCCTCTTTTCTATCCTCTTCCTTGGGAATTGCATTATTGATAATTTGTAATCAGTCAAATTAATTAGGGTCAGATTGGGTCATCTGTTGACTTATGAATATACATTTTACGTGCTAAAAAAACAGGCTGACATCATGCACGTTAACCCAATCAGCAATAACCTGCATGATTAAAATAACATTACATTGGTAAAATTTAATCAAGCAATATATGTATTGTATTTATGTTAAGTTCAAGACTTTCACGAGTAATTTAATTAGATTATTAATTTTTGTGGGCTTTTTATTCTTGTGTTTAAGTCATCTCAAGATGAGCACCATGAATAGTTACTAACATAGTGACATTGTTTACTCGTATATTTTTTGTAATAATCACAAGGTAAGGGGATTCAGCACACAAACACCATGGGCATTTGTTAGTCGGGAGAGGAATGGAGAATGTAATCCACCTATTTGTGCTTCTCACCCACTAGCCTTATAATCCACCCTCGTTTCACAGTTATTATCTGTGGGATTAACCCAATTACAACCCAACCATGTATTTATGTTAAGTTAAAGTTTTTCATGAGCAATTTAATTAAATTATTAATTTTTGTGGGCTTTTTACTCGTGTATATTTAAAGTCATCTCAAGATGACCATCATGAGTAGTCACTAACATAGTGACATTGTTTCATGATGCATTTTTGTAATAATCACAAGGCAAGGGGACCCACTTGGCACACAAGCATTGTAAGCATCATGGAGGGCGGGAAAAGTGGAGAATGGTGAATATAGGTATTCCCAAAACCTTTCAAAGATTGTGTATGGCATCATTTGTTGAGCCAAAGGTGTGGCCGACCTAAATTGGGTTAACCACAAATCTGAGCCTACATTTCAACCACCACTCTTGTGATATTTTCTAGCTTCAACAACCTAACTATGTACCTCTTCAAGTAAAGCCCTCGTCTTGAAAAACCAGCTCAAAAGCTGGTAAGTGGTCATCAATCAATCAAAAGTAAATAAGCAAAGAAGAACTAAGCGTAGCATGTGCCCTCTTGAACAAGATGCCCTTCGCATTCAAGCTATTATGGATCAAATTCAGTCCTACCTCAAGAGGTCTACCAAATTTCAAAAGCCAGAAAGCTCAATGAGGTCTACCAAATTTCGAAAACCAGAAAGCTCAAAGATTGAGTGAGCTCCTTGGCCTAACAAGCGATTCAGAAAGGGATCTGCCGAATTTAGAGAGCCGACAAGCTCAAACATTTGACCTCCTTGGCCTGACAAGCCCTCTCTTCTTCAAACTTCATTTGGAGGTGCATTTCAAAGAGAGGGATAGCCTTCCTCCCTATAAATACACATTTAATGTGCTATAAAGTAGGCTGACATCATGCAAGTTAACTCAGTCAGCAATAACCTGCATGATTAGAATAATACTGCATTGTTGAAATTCAAACAAGCAATACAGATATTTCCAAAACCTATCAAGGATCGTGTATGACATCATTTGGTGAGCCAAATGTGTGCCCAACTTAGATTGGGTGTTCAACTACTCTTGTTATCTTTTCTAGTTTCAACAGCCTGACTTTGTACCTCTTCAAGTAAAGTCCTTGCCGAGAAAAACCAGCTCAATAGCTTGTATGTGGTCATCAATCAATAGAAAGTAAATAAGAAAAGTGGAATTTAGTGTAACACGTGCCCTCTTGGACAAACTATTATGGATGAAATCCAGTCCCTATAAGTCTACCGAATTTGATAAGGTGGATGGCACAAAGATCGAGCTCTTTGGCCTGCTCTCTTCTTCAAACTTCATTTGGACAAGCATTTCAAAAAGAGGGATAGCCTGCTTCCCCTTAATAGCTTATATTTTGCATAGATTGTTGTTTAATGGTACTCTCACTTCAAACCTTTCCCTAATATCAAAGTTAAATTGTTTGAATTTTGAATTTGACATCCCAATCTGTAGGGATTCCAAAACGTAATTTAAAGGGCAGCCTTTAAGGTAATTAACTTCTTGTTTCAATATCTTAAAGTCAGTTTTCTTGAGAATAGTGGATAACTGGTTATCTTAAAAGGTTCATCCCAATAGGCTCAAGGATTTTTGCATTGCCCAATAAACTAGTCTGTAGTATAGACAATAAATCTGTGTACCCTGTATTTGGATAGAAAACCTACAAAATTCCATTCCTCGTACAAATCAATGTAAGCAAACAAAATATCAAAAGGCCAAAATATCCTCAAAGTTTCATCAAACCTCTAACAAGTAATAACCAGGTTATAACAGATTGCCAACAAATAGTTGGATAAAAAGAGTGAAACTTGTTTGACCTTTAGATTTGGCATCTCAATTTGTGGAGATTCAAAAACATAATTGTTGAGATTTCAAACATAATTTGCGGCGCGGGGAAGGGGAGAGCGGCGGGGGCTGCAAACGGCCGTGTACGGCTGTGCCGCACTTGGCCGTTTCCGCAGCCCCCGCCGCCGCTCCTACCCGCTCCCACTTAAAAAAAAGTGTTTTTTCTTTTTATTTTAAAAATTTCCTTGTTTTAAAAGCACCACTCCTTTAAAAAATAAAATATTTTTCTAATCTAAACCCTAAAAGCTAACTCTAAACAATAAAACAAAAGAACAACACAAAAACAAAACATAAAGCAAAGAAACTTACCTTTGGTTCTCCAAAATTACATGGTACTTGTCTAGGGTTTGAGGAGCTATTCTAAGCTTGTAAGAGTGTGAGGAGCTGTAAAGGAGGAAGATCTGTGAAGGATTTGTGGTTTACAAAGTGAAGGTAAGTTTTTTTAATTTCTAACCTTGTTTCTTTTTTTTTGTTATTTAATCTTGCACACATTACATTTTGAATTTTTTGCTTATGTTCATCTTTTTTTTGCTCTTTCTATTTAACTTTTTTAATTTTCATTGTTCAATCACAATGCAATTGCATGCCATTGTTTTCTTTGCTTTTTTTTTTTTTGGAACCTTGTAGGTATTTCTACAATGGCAACAACAAGTTTTGCTTCTTCTAGGCAATCTTTGGCCAAGGACTTTGACCCAAATTCACCGTTATGGAGGCACGTAACAATAGTTCAACAACTTGCAGGTGGTGGTTGTTTTGAATGGAAATGCAATGATTGTGATGGACTATTCAAAGGCTCTTACAGTAGGGTGAAAAGCCACTTGTGTGCCATAACGGGTAATGGCATAAGAGTATGCAAGGGGAAGAATAATGCTGGGGTGCCAAAAGCAAAAGTTTTGGCATATATCAAAGAGCAGGAAGATGCAGAGGCAAATGTGGCTATGAGAGCGGGTCATCCATTGGCTAAAAGAGGAGGTTCATCTCGTTCAACGAGGCCTCCAGTTGCTCCATCACCTAGTGGATCCCCAATTGTGGCCATGCCACATCCATTTGTGGCTCCTATCTCCACGGATGAGGATGTTTCCCTTGCACGAAAGAAAAGCAAGACAAAAGGGCCATTGGAAAAGGCCTTTCAGAATGAGACCAGGGCAATTGCAGATGAACACATTGCAAGGTGTGTATATGCTAATGGGCTTTCTTTTAATGTTGTGAGATCACCTTATTGGCATGAGATGGTGAAAGCCATCAATGAGGCACCAAAAGGGTATAAATCACCAGGATATGAGAAGATCTACACCACCCTTTTGGATAAACAAAAAAATATGTGGAAACCTCTTTGCAACCAATTAGGGACTCATGGACCAAAACAAGTGTGTCCATTGTTTCTGATGGATGGAAAGATGCAAAAAACCACCCTTTAATCAATGTGATTGCAGTATGCCCTAAGGGGGCAATGTTTTTGAAAGCGGTTGATTGTGAGGGGCAAGTGAAGGATGCCCAATTTATAGCCAACATTCTCTTTGAGTCCATTGAGGCAGTGGGGCCTGAAAATGTTGTCCAAGTCATAATGGACAACACCAAAAATTGCAAAGCTGCGGGGATGCTAGTTGAGGCACGGTATGGGCATATTTTTTGGACACCATGTGTCGTGCATTCATTGAATTTAATGCTAAAGAAAATGGCAAACAAAATAGAGTGGATCCAACAAGTGTATGAAGAAGTTGAAGAGATCCAAATGTTTGTCACCAACCACCACATGTCACAGGGCATTTTTAGATCATTCTCGCAGTTGGAGCTACTGAAGGTAAGGAAAAGCTTTCTTTCTTTCTTTTTAATTTAAAATTTAAATATAAGTTTTTTAGTATTCTTTTAGCTTTCAATTTTATTTTTAATTTTTGTTCCTCATTCTTATTAGGTTGCTGAGACTCGGTTTGCATCACACACAATCGTCTTGAGACGACTAGTGAAGGTGCGAGAGGCACTCATGAGGATGGTAACATCCAATCTTTGGTCTATATGGAGGCAATCAAACACTCAACGGGCTCAAAAAGTGAAGACCCTGATCTTAGAGGACCCTTGGTGGGATAGAGTGAATTATCTGTTGAGTTTTACGGAGCCCATTATGAGCATGATCCGGTTTACTGACACGGATCAGCCATGTCTAGGAGAGATATATGACAAGCATCAACTCAATGATTGAGAAGATAAAAGCCGTCATAAATGCAAAAGAACAAGATCCCGAGGAAATATTTTTCAAACAAGTGAAGTCAATCCTCATTGAGCGGTGGAACAAAATGACCACCCCATTACATCTATTGGCTTTTGCATTGACTCCTAGATTTTATAGCACAGAGATCCTTTCCTTGCCAAGGAGGGTAGCACCATACAGGGGTGCGGAAGTCAATGAGGACTATATGACGGCATTGGCTATGCTCTTCCCTGATCCTGAGGCCCAAGACCAAGTTATGGTAGAGTTTGGCAATTTCATAGCAAAAACGGGTCATAGCCTTCTCGCTCTTCGGAGCAAATACAAGATGGATGCTCATATGTGGTGGTACCTCCATGGTACTTCATCGGTTTACTTGCAACCTCTTGCAATCAAGGTCTTGGCACAAGTAACTTTTAAATTTTTTTATTCTCTTTTCTTTTAGTTTTTTAAAATTTAAGTTTGAGTGTTTAAGTTTGAAGTTGAACTTTGCATTGACTTTGAAGTTTGGGTTGCCTTAATAGGTTGCAAGTTCATCTTCCTCTGAGCGCAACTGGAGTACATATAGTTTCATCCACTCACAGAAACGCAACAGGTTGAGGGCTAAAAGGGCTGAAGATTTGGTATACATACATTCCAACTTGCGCCTTTTATCCCACAAGTAGGAGTACAAGGAAGGGTCAACAAGACATTGGGACATTGATCCAGAGATAGTTGACTTGGATGCTTCCATTTCCCACCATGGAGCATATGATGATGAGGGGAGTTCTGTGGCACTGGCACCACGAGACCTACATGCACAAGGGGGTGCAACTGGCAGTGGCCCTAGTGCGAGTGGTTCGAGCCCATGTGGTTCTAATGAACCACATAATGATGATGATGTAGTTGGTTTTGATCCTCTTGATGAAGAGGAATATGATGAATATTGACAATGAAAGATAGTTTGAACTTTGAATATTGATCTATGATTGAATATTGAAGTTTTGGCATATATCAAAGAGCAAGAAGATGCATAGGCAAATGTGGCTATGAGAGCGGGTCATCCATTGGCTAAAAGAGGAGGTTCATCTCGTTCAACGAGGCCTCAAGTTGCTCCATCACCTAGTGGATCCCCAATTGTGGCCATGCCACATCCATGTGTGGCTCCTATCTCCACGGATGAGGATGTTCCCTTCGCACGAAAGAAAAGCAAGACAAAAAGGCCATTGGATTCAATATATCATGAGATTCATGACATTCACATTGTGTTCGATTTAAGTATTTTAAATTTTAATTTAACTTTTAAGCTTTTAAGTTTCTAAATTGTATCGGTATCCTAGCTTGTTTGTTGTGGTTATTCACTTATTTAGCTTATAACTTGTCTTTTATCTTGTCTTTCATATGCATAATATGTGGTTAATAATTAAATTTCTATTTAAAAGGCTGAAATTTATATACTTTTAAATTTTATATAGTTTTTGTCTTCGCCGTATCCTACGCTATATCCGAGGTCAAAAAAAATTTGCCTTTTCCGCATATCGGATACCCCGCTCCCGCTCCCGTATCCAAAAGCGTTTGTGCAACTTAGATAATTTGAGATGCAGCTTTTAAGAACATTAACTTCCTCTTCTAATATGTTAAACTTGGTTTCTTGAGAACAGTTGATAATTCAAGATAACCTTCAAAAGATTCATCCCACTAGGCTCAAGTATTTTTCATTGCTTGATAAACCAGTCCCTAGTATACCCACACACAAATGACATGCAAACCATTACGCCATCTTCTTTCGCTTTGGTTGCGATGTCCGATTATCAACAAAACCCTTTAGCCAAAGACAGTAGATCCTTCACCGAATCCTTTAGAACCTTGCATTTAGTTAGAAAACCTATAGAAGTTCATTTCTCATTTAAATCAATTGTTGTAAGCAAACACAAGATCAAAAAGCCAAAATGTCCTCAAATTTTCCCCAAACCTCCAGCAACAAATAATAGCTAGGTCATAAGTGATCACCAACAGATAGGTGGAAAACAAAATGCCCTAATATTCCAATTTTGAACTAAACTAAATAATGTATAGCTACAATGAATGGGATAAACTAGCATTAACCACATTTGACTTGTATCTCCCTGACATCATACACAAACAAGATAGACATGTCAATGCTCGAAGTTGACAAGCCTGGAAGAAATCTTGAAGCTAGAAAAGGGCTTGGTGTACAAGTCCGGTCTAGTCAACACAAGATGATTCAAGTCGTGATAGAAATTTAGGTTTATCAAAGGACAACTTAGTTAAATCGGATGTCCAGAGAAGTAGAGGCCCCTAGGAGGTTAATTCAAGTTCATTTTGATGCATTAGTGGTTCAACATTGTCTTGAAATGAAGACTGCTTGTGCTCAAAAAAGGTGTCATTGAGTTTGTAATATATTTCATTGGTATTAAGATCAATAAATAAACCAAAAGTCTATCCAATTAATTCTAGAACTAATTTCATCCAAGGGGTTGTGGTGTGATTGTAAAGTGGTGCATTCATAAAGATAGTGACTCAAGTTCAAATCTGCACATTGCAATAATGCGACCCAGAACAAGACAGACATGTATACCAAGACCAGGGCCTGCTCATCCCACAACCAGTCACCCTGCTTCTGCCATGTACTTCAAAGCAATATTAGAAATGGGTTTATTTGAGCTTCTTCTTACAGGTTCTATCCCTCTAAACTGCAAAAGTGCTGGAGTTCTCCCTTGACTTTCAGCCATTAAATTCAACATTAAAAGAACTCCATCTCAACCTGTAGTAGTAGGTTTATATTTTATACTATCCTTGTAATTTTTCTACAATTACAATAATCGCAGTATCACAATCCCAAATGACTCCACATACAAAATTCACCACACAATTATTTACAATATCTTCAGAAGATGAGATTACTGCAGACAAATCAATTACAGCTAACAAAGTAGAGGAGAAAAACTACTTATTTTCACTACCTAGGCCAAAAACACAAAATTGATTCTGAAAAATCTATATTTATTTTTGTTTCCAGCTACAAGATACCGAAAACACTGAGTTTACCTTTGTTTGAAACATGTAGCCATTGGTTTCGATCTCATGACCAAGCTCGGTAGTAAACCAAACCTTGCCAATCCACCTTTACCCAAAGAAAAAAATAACAGATAAACCAAAAATAAGCTGCCTGCTAAGGGATTGCATGTTGGCGAGCTAAGTGCCTCCATAATTTGATTTTGTAATAGGATTTTTGAAGCTATGATGAATTTGTTGTAAACACGGTGAAGTCAAGCCTATGCCTTGGTATGATATCATCCAATGAAAGATACTACCACTTTAGGAGGAATTGCTTTCTTCTGACTTTTGTATGTGATATGTATGCTTAAGAGAAATCAAAGGCTATGTTGTTATTTTTCATCAAAGCTTGGATATCATCTCTACCTGGTAGTGATCTTCTTATTATGTTTAAAAAGAATGTGTGGCCTTCGTTTGATAGTGACCAGGAAAAACATTAAATTCTTTTGGTCCCTTGACTTGTAGTGGTCAAGCAAATGCCATTATTAGTGGTGACAAACATGCAAATTAAATTCAAGAGATCATAGCAATCGAAAATTCCATTTTATTCTAGAGTGGCTAGCAAGGAACCCTTAATATCATAGTGGTCAAGAAGGTGTGGTATTAATTGTACATAAAAGAAGAAAAATCATAGTATAGTTCTTGAGCTAAGAAATTGATTGTTGCCTTTTATGAGGGATTCATATATTGGACACTAAACAGTATTAACAAGTAAACGTGTGATTTTGCAATCAAATCCTAGTCAAATCATGATGCATTTTTCTCACAACAAGATAGTTGATTAATTGCATAGAAAGCAAATCCACATCAATCTGGTGCATTACATTTTGGCACTTAAAAGTGTTGGGAATATAGCTTGAATACTTTGTAGTTACTCTATTGGCATATAAAATGTCATTGCAATTTATTTGACAAACTCGTTAAAACTTTTGCCCCTTTTTGGTCAAATTGATCAAAATTGCCAAAATTGCTCGCTTTCAAAGTTCAACTTTTGACAAAGGTTTCGGGAGCCTTGAAGCATTTCAGAAGTCCTAGTTAGAGTCAACATAAAGGTCTCAAAGTTTTCTCTATGACGGTATGATTTAGCAAGCATTCTAGGAGCTTCTGGATGGTCTTGGGAAAGATTTCTTCCTGTGCGCTTTTTGAGAAAAAGGAGTGCACATGTTTCATTGAAGACTTAACTTCACAAAAGGTTTTGAGAACCCCATGTGGTGTTGGGAGCTCATATCCCAAGCATTGGAAAGCTTTTGGAGTTTGTTACACGGTGAAATAAGGTGAAGTTCTAGGAGTATAGAAAGCGGAAACCTTTCCAACACTAGCGCAAGGTGGCCTTTTTGCACTTGAATTTGGCACAAAAGGTTTCAGGTACCTTGAGCAGAGTTGGAAACCTAACAAAAGCTCAAGTGAGAGTACATTCAATGCTCTTCGTGACCCATAAGTTGGTTTGGCTCATGTTTGTTGAAAACCCTTCTTGCAACTCAACTCACTAGCACACCGCCCTAGGCAAAAATGGAGGTACAAGCAAAAGTTGTTAAAGCACTCATTCTCAGACTTCCTAAATAGGCTCATTGGATTCATTGGCCCGTTTCCATGTGAAATCATATATTGCACGGCCAACATTGACCAACGACGAACTCAAGGCGAAGAGATGACTCCGAGGTGCAAAACGAGTAGTGCAAAACATGTTTGAAACTCCACTTTGGCGCATTTGCACACTTTCCTTGTCCTCTTGCACCTTAGGCGCACTTATGAGGTGCATTGCACCCCATAAGTGCACCCTCACCTAATTGGTTGGAGTTTTATAAGTGAAAAACATAAAGTGTGTGCAAAAGTGCATGGTGGGGATATGAAGACAAGGTGTAACTTGAAGGTGGACCCCACATCTTCCATCCAAGTGGAGATTTGAATCCTCCTTGCACCAAACACACTTATGAGGTGCAATTGCACCCCATAAGTGCACCCTCATCTAATTGGAGGGAGTTTTGAATGGTGGAAAGCAAGGCAAAGGAAAAACATGAGAAAAGCAAGTGTGGGTGCAAATCCATGTGCAAACCCCATCTCCATCTCCACTAAAGCGCACTTATTCACTCCTCTTGCACCCAAAGCGCACTAATAAGGTACAATTGCACCTCAAAAGCGCTCCTAGGTGCAAATCATCTCCATTCCTCCCCCCTATGCTTCTCCATGCTCCATGTGCAATCCCCACTCTCACCTCCACCATATAAAGTCATCTCACCTTGTTTCCCTCTCACAACAACATAAAGTGAGTTCAAAAAAGTGAAGGCAGCCATTAAAGCTTACCTTGGAGCTGGTTATTCCTCTTCCACATTGCAAAACTCTCCCTTTGTGCCCTAGAACTCCAAGATCAAGTTTTCCTCATAACTCTTGACTCCAATCTCCATTTTCCACCAAATTTTACCCAACTCCTCATGATGGCGCCTTGAAGATGAGGTATTAAACACAGCAGGTGATAAACTCCTCAAAAAGCTATCCAAAACTGTTTTTTCCAGCCATCATTGTCTCATTGCACCCAAAACATTCAAAATTTGAAGTGAAGACCCGGCTCACACAAAGGAACCTCACCAAACTTTGAGCATTCATTACACTCTCCAAGCCCGTCATTTTGAGCAATCCCATGATATGATCAAAACCATCCAAAACCTTAAAAACCCCATGCCCATGTCAAATTGTTTTGACTCGTTCTTCCAAATCCCGTGAGGAAATTTCATCAAATTTGAAGCATCCATTCCTCTTCCCAAGAACTTCAGAACGAGCCGATGATCACCTCATTCGGACAAAAATTGCTCCACATGTGACCAAATGAAAATTTGCCCTCTTTCCCATTAACACTAATTTGTAAGCTTTCCTCCCCGCCATAACCCATTTTTGAAATTCCCGTTGATCTTGACAAGGAATCTCGCCAAATTCGAGCATTTATTCGTCTTGAGATTATATTTCAAACAAATCAAGTCGCGTCTGATTTGGAATTGATTTGTTCCAATTTTTCCCAAAATACAAAATCAGCGGCCCATAACACTAAAATCCACTCAAGTTTGCAAATTTTCAAAAACGGTCATGGAATCCATTTTTCGTTTGCACCATAGCATTCCTACCACTTTCTAAGGTTAGGAGATCATAAAAACACAAAATGAAGCTCCACTGACTCCGGATACGAGCCCATTTCAATTCTCTTTGGAGCACGTGGATTTCGATGTTTCATTGATTTGAAGCGGAGAGGATGGAAGAAGGAAAACTCATTTGTGGACTGAGTCAAAGTGTGCAAGGATTGTTGATCACAAAACATTCGGTTGAATCATTCAAAGATTTTCATGGTGGGAACCACAATTGCAATAAATTCTCGATCTCCATTCAAGAGGCATGACAGAAGTTCTCACATGCTTCAAGAAGGCATTTTTCATTCAATCAGTGTTCAATTCTATCTCACCAAGAGGAAGTGTCTCCATTCAGAGGATTACAATGTTGTCATTGATGATTCTCAAGAGATATTTGATATGGTCAAATCCAAGGAGCTCATGGTTACCGAGTTCGGGTCATGTGTGGTATAAGTGCATTCTTAATGGCGATTGTAAGATAAGTGGTTTCTCATATCAATGTTCTTCTCAGCTCCTGTTTGCTTACTTTCATTGGAAGGAATGGCGAGATCCAACAGAGAAAGGAGATCAAGTTTGTGACAAAGAGTTGATTTGTGCATCCTACCATTGCTCGTAAAGATGGAGAGTTGAAACAGAGTTTCCAAGCATGACCAACAATGATCAGTCAAGATAAGGTGTGAAGCATTGTTTCTCAATTCCAAACAAGTCATGCCTTGATCAGATAAGCAGTTGAAGAAGACCCTATCCAGTTGTAGCATTCATCTCACAATGAAAGAAGAGTGGGAATTTATTCTACAAGATCTATCTTCTCTCTCTTCTTCTTTCTTCTCTTTCTAGAATTCTATTTCTCCATTGAAGAGAAACTTTTGTAAAAAGTGACTTAAGTCACTTAAAGTTTCTATTTCTTCGTTGAGATTGCACTTTAAGTTGAAAAGTCACATGGGAATGCAAAGAGCCATTGGCTTTGGCTATAAATTGTAATGCTCTTTCCATTCCAAGCTATCGATTTTTGCTCTCCTTTAGCAAATTGTTTTATGTTATTCCTCTCTACTATTTCCTCCATTTTCTCAACTCCATACTCAGTCGAATGTACTACAATATGTTGCAAGAATGAAAAGCTTTTTATTTTCTCTCATGGAATGAAATTATCAATTGAACTTTGTGTTAATTGTGGTTGTTGTTTCATGAAACTTGCATAGTTTTGTGTATATTTGCTTGTGTCTTCTAATTGAACTAGACATACTTTGAGTTATCGGTTGATGGAATCTGCATCACTACCATTAACATAACTCCCTCTCCCTCTTTTCCCATTGTTTCTCATGCAATTTTCTCCTCTCCACCTCATATCTTTCTCTCTCACTCACTTGCAATTGCAGATTCAAGGGTGTTTCTACACTTTCACCAATCTTGACCACCCCCAAGAGTTAGAAATAATGTAAATAATCCAAATTTCAATAAATGGGAGCCGCCCGTCTTGAAGTAGAGGGATTCAATCCCACAAGCATTGACGAAACACATATTTTGTCCTTAACAAAATATTTTGCCAACATACTCTTAATGCAAATTGGTTCTGTAATACAATGGAGATGAAAATGACCTCACACAAGTGATGCACCTATGTTATCAAAATCAAATTAGTCATAGTAAAGCCTAACACGAGTGAATTAGAATTAGCAAAAACCAAATAAAAGTTAAAATTAAAAAAGAAATCAAATTTAGCTTTTGGAGTGAATGGATAGCATATAATCTAACTTGGACTTGTCTACCATTGTTATTAGGTAAAGATATCAAGCTATCATAACTCCTTGTAAATACCTAGCAAATGGGCATCATGTGATTCCTCATAAGACATTCCAAGTCTTCTCATCCTTGTAAATGAATCATGGCCAAATGTAAACAAATTATAACTCTTCTTTAAACCAGAAAAGTCTTTTCCATGTTCTCTATCTTCTTTCAAGTCTTCTCATCCTCGCAAGGTCAAATGTAAACAAATTCTAACTCTTATTTAAGCCAAGAAAAGTCTTTTCAATGTTCTCTACCTTAGCATATTGAATTGCATCATAACAATTTGAGATAAGATGATTTATATATGTGTGTGTGTGTGTGTGTGTGTGTGTGTGTGTACTTATGTATATATATGTACATACAAATGTATACACACACACATACATACATATATATGTATCTATACATACAAACATACATATACATATTTGTACATACAAATATATATCCATACATATGTATATGTATATGTATTTGTACATATATGTATATACTACGTAGCCAATTATCGTATATGTATATGTATATGTATATGTATATGTATATGTATATGTATATGTATATGTATATGTATACATGTATATATACGTGTATATGTACATATATGTATATACTACGTAGATAGTTCGGTGCACGGTGCACGAAGTATCCAATACATGGAGACAACAATTTTTTTGCCTTGGGTACGTAAGTACAAAAAGTATATAAAAAATAAAAAGTATAGAAATGATAGCGTAATAAATCAAAAATTATAGGCATTTGTCATTAACCATATAGTATGCATATAAAAAACAAAATAACCACAAAAATGAAAATATTATCCGAATGCCAAATGTCATAATAATCAAATATCTCAAATGTCATGTGTTGATCATAATTAATTACATCAAAATTAATATTCATAGTCATCTTGCTCTTCATCAAGAGCATCAATATCAACATCATGTGGTGCACTAGAACCACAAGGACTACCACTCCCACTAGCTTCACCACTCCCGCTAGCTCCACCACTCTCACTAGCTCTACCACTCCCGCCAACTATACTATGCCTCCCAGGAGAGTCAATGTCAAACAATGACTAGTGTGAAAGGGAAGAATTCAAGTCAACATCCTTAGGATTTATATCCCAATGCTTTGACAACCCCTCATTGTAATCAAGCTTCTTGTGGGAGATAAGGCACAAGTTCGAGTGTATGTAGACCAAGTCCTCGGCCTTTTTTGCTCTAAGCTTGTTGTGCTTCTATGAGTGGATGAAGTTGTATGTGCTCCAATTCCGCTCACAAGAAGATGAACTTGCAACTTATATTAAAAATTATAAAAGGGTAAAAGTTATGTGACAAGACTTTGATTATAAGATTTTGAATAGTCAATGTTGTTTGGCCATGGAGGCACCACCACATATGCACATCTTTCTTGTATTTGTCCCACATTGCACCAAGGTTTTAACCTTGGGAGGTGATGAAACTCCCAAACTCGGTCACAAGCATGTCTTCTACCTTAGGATCAAGAAAAATCTTGGCTAATGCCAACTTGAACCTTTCACCCACTTCCACATCTCTATATGGTGTCACCCTCCTCGATAAAGAAAAGATTTGTGTTATAAAATCGAGGAGTTAATGCAAAGGCAAGGAGATGTAGCAAGGTGGTCATTTTGTTTCACCAATCGACAAGGATTGAATGCACTTACGTGAAAAAAATCCTTGAGATCTTGCTCCTTTACACTAATGACATCTTTTATCTTCTCAATCAATGAGTCGATGTTGTCATATACTTCTCCCAAACATGGATGATCCATGTCTGTGAAACGAATCATGCTCATGACGGGCTCTGTGATACTCAACAAATAGTCTACACGACCCCACCAACCATCATCTAGGACCATATTTTTCAATGTTTAGGCCCATTCTTTACTTGACTCTTTTCATACAACCCACATGTTGCTTATGACCATGCATTGTAGTGCCTCTTTCACCTTCACAAGTCCTCTCAAGACGATTGTGTGAGAGGTGAACCTTGTCTCAACAACCTATTAAAAAAATAAAACAAAAGAAAATTAAAAACTTTTAAAAATAAAATAAGTAGATACAAGATATTAAAAAATTTAAAAACATAAAAAACAATTACAATTTACTAAATTCAAAAAAAAATTATAAGTACCTTCAGTAGCCCTAAAGAAGAGAAGATGTTAAACATGGTTGGGAGAGCGGTGATGTGGCTTGGGAGCGGTGATGGTTTGTGATGAACATCTGAATCTCCTCTTCCTCAACATAAACTTGGCCTATCCATGGAATTTTTCTATCAATCTTTCGAAAAATGGGGTTGAGCGAGTGGACAGCACAAAGTATCTAAAAACTGTGTGGATACCTTGCCTCCACCAACATCCATGTGGCCTTGCAATTTTTTGCATTATCCATGATGACTTGGATAACGTTTTGAGGCCCCACCACCTCAATAGATTCAATGAGGATGTTGGCAATGAACTTCACATCCTTCACACGTCCCTCGAAAACAATGACCTTCAAAAACATTACCCTTTAGAGCACATTGCAACCACATTGATAGGAGACATATTGCTTGGATCTTTCCATCCATCAAAAACGATGGAGACCCCTATTTTTGCCCATGAATCCCTAACCGGCTTCAATGAATTGTCAACATATTGTTTTTACTTGGCCAATAGGGTAGTGTGAACTTTTTCATACCTTGGTCCATGGTAACCTTTTGGAGCCTCATTCACTACTCTTATCATTTCCTTCCAATATGGTGACCTAACCACATTGAAGGATAATCTATTAGCATACAAGCATTGAGCAATATGCTCATCTACAAGATCTTAGGCCTCATTTTGAAAAGATTTCTCCAATAGTCCTTTTGTTCTCTTGTTTAAAGGAGTATCTTCATCCTGTGTGGGAGGTGATGGCAAAAATGGATATCGTGGGGCCACCACAAAGGGAATGCTAGCCAAGTGGGGCCAATCGTGGTTTCTTTGATCTTGTCCCTTTCTTTAACAAAGGATGACCAATTTTCATGATGCAGGCTATGTTTGCTTCCTCTTGCTCTTTGATAAATTCAAGAATTTGAGTTTTTGACATTAGAACAAGATGTGTCCCCTTACATCCTCTAAGACCCGTATTAGGTATGTGACATAGGTGGGCCTTTTCCCGATTATATGAACTATGGTGAATAACATTGCACCAGCCGCATCTCCATTTAGCCCCCCTACCACCTGGAACCACATCTTCATAGTGGTGATTGTTCATCATGTTGAAAGTGAAATTGTTCTTGACCCACTAACCCAAAACTAGTTGTCATTGTGATTGTAAAATGTAGTTGCAAGTTAAAAAACATGCAAACTATCACCAAAAAAAAAAAAACTTAACTTAGTGAAAAAAAAGTTCAAGAATAAAAACTTACCTTGCGCAACGAATGGGCTACTCAATCACCTTAGAAATACGATAACAACGAAGTTTGATGAAACTTCAACCATGGATAAGCAATGGAAAGCTAAGTTGCCGAAAGCAGAGGCAAGGTCCTCGAGAGCGGGTATGGGAGCGGGAGCGGCCCGGGAGCGGGTAGAGGCTCATGGATTCAGCTTTTTCCCTTTTTGGCATTTCTTTCCTCTTTTGGATTTTTGGTGAAGAAAACACAAGCATAGAAAAAAATTGCCATTTTTGGAAAGGGTCCGAGAAGATGTAGCAGAAGAAAACTTGCATGACCCATACCTTTCGTTCTATGGCTCCGTTTCATGTGTCGTTTTCTCTAAAAGTGTATATTTTCTCGAGCTCTACGAATTGATGGTAATATTTTTCGTATTTTCATAAAATCCATTTTTGCACCTTTTTGGACCAAGCAACTTCTTTTGATCTTCTAAAAGAATCATGAGCTTTGATCGCTGTAGATTGTGATTAGTAATTAAAAATACAACTATGCAAGTATTCCAACTATGGTATATACAACTTATACAGTATATTGTACATTGTATACATTTATATAAAATACATTATTTAATTTTATACAATCTATAACATACACTATAAATTTAATTTTATTCGTTTTGTATAAACCATACATTATTATAAATTTATAGTTAATAGTATAACTTGTCTTTTATCTTGTTTTTCATATACATAATGTGGTTTATAATTAAATTCCTATTTAGAAATTTGAGATTTATATATTTTTTAATTTTTATATAGTTTTTGATCGCCGTATCCGGGGTCGAAAAAAATTTGTCGTTTCACAGATCGGATACCTCGTTCCCGCTCTCGTATCCAAAACATTTCGGCTACTTAGATGGAAAGTAAGTTTGTAAAGAAAAAAAAAAGGATAGTTTTTGCATTTGTGTTTTGCTTTTCTTTTTGTGGTCTTTTATTTTTGTTTTTGTGTTTGAGTTATTTTTAGGGTTAGAACTAGTTTTATAATTATTATTTTTTGTGTGTTTATGTTGACTTTTGATTGGAAAAGCAAAATAAAAATAAAAACCATTTTTAATTGTGGTTGCATCTTGGACGTCTAGTATGTTAGGCACGCACGTTTGAGACGTACCCAAGGGGTATCATACTGCGTACCATGTCTCGTGTACATACCCAAGTTGAGTTTAAGGCTGGGGACAAACCAGCTACTTCGTGTGTGTGTATAAGATCTCAATACAACACCTATAGAGGTCTAGGTACCAATATGGTATGTAGCGCAGTATGGGTACATCCTGGAATTGTACCTAGGAGCAGCCAAGGTATAGCCATGACATCTCAAATATGTTTTCAAGACAATGCATTTTTTCCCTCACTTTTTTGCACATTTTTTTAAAAATAATAAAAATACAATGTGAAACCCTAAATATGAAATGGAATGTATAAAACAAAAGAAAAACATAAAAGCAAAACAAGTTAATTCTCATTCCCTCATTGCATACTTGCCTCTCTAGGCTCTCATTTCACTCATTTAGGTTTGATACTTCCTCAACAACCATTGCAATCATTTTCATAAGCTAATACGAGAGCCCATTCACTGCCAAGGTGATTGAAGAGCTTAAAAGGAAGAGGATTTATGGATTATTCATTTAAGGTAAGGTTTAAAATTTCAAGTTTGATTTTGTTTTTATGTTTTCATTTCATTTTCAATCTTTCACACATTTCTTGCTTCATTTAATGTTTTATTGTTTTCATTTTAAAATTTTAAAATGTTGTTTCATTTATTAAAATATTTTACAATACATACATGCCTTGTCTAAGGCATGGAGTTTAACCAATGTTTTCTTTGCTTATGGTGTTGGTTTTTGAACTTGTAGGTGTGACTTAAGACTCAAAGAGAATATTACTACAATGGCAACAAGTTCCACCTCCTCTAAGTAATCCTTGTTTAAAGAATGATGTTGGTGTTGATGCTCTCAATGGAGAGGAATATGATGACTATTGAATACTAATTTGATCATTAATGTAATAAATTAAATTTAATATATCATGACATTGTGTTTATTTTAAGCTTTTAACAAATAATGAGTTGTATTTTGTGGTTATTTAATTTATTTTGTCTTTCATATACATAATATGTGGTTAATTCCTATTTATAAGGTGGGAATTTATAAATTTATTGATTTCTTAATATTTTTGTACGGTTCTATCCAAGGCCAAAAAAATTGTCATATCCACATATCATATACTTCGTACCCAGTGCCCATATCCAAAACGTATCACACACACACACACACACACATACATACATATATGTGTGTTCCACCAAGTTTTTGGGGCAAGGACGGGGGACGCATTTCGAGGCAGATTATTTTGGAGACCATTTTTAGGGGACATCTACTAAAATAGGGAAATTTTTAAAATATATAGCTTCAAAACATTCATATGATAACATTGATAAGGCATTCATCATATATGTTATAGAACCTTATTACATAACATTAGAGCTGAATTGGGATTTCACATAATATTCAATGTGAATATATATAATAATTGCACGGTCATTTGTGTAAGAGAGGTAAAACATTCATATGATAACATTGATAAGGCATTCATCATATA
Source organism: Taxus wallichiana var. yunnanensis (assembly GCA_018340775.1). Lineage (NCBI taxonomy): Eukaryota > Viridiplantae > Streptophyta > Pinopsida > Cupressales > Taxaceae > Taxus > Taxus wallichiana. The sequence continues at coordinate 314,871,773 of CM031236.1, forward strand.
TGTTATAGATAATAGAACCTTATAATTATTACATAACATTAGAGCTGAATTGGGATTTGAGTTAATATTCAATGTGAATACATATAATAATTACACGGTCATTTATGTAGGAGAGAATTCAAGACAAGTAATTTACATAATTACATGTACAAAACACAGTGCTCGACAAAATTTGCCCTAAATGATTGCATATCCATAACATATTCCAATTTATTGAAAAAGGAGCAATGCATAACAATGATAATCTTACATTAATCTAGTAGTAACAAAACTTAAAATCAATTCCAAAACATATACAATATATTAGTTTATTCCAAAAAAATTATTTAAAAAAGGAACAAGGGCACCTAGATCACATGTTCTACTATGCAATATGCACATAAATGACATGAATTTTCAAGCCTTCAATCTTCACCAAAGGGAGCTATTGCTTCCCACCTTTTTTATATGACAACATTGGAGCCACATATATAAGCATCCACAATCTTCATTTGCTCTCTTCAATATCATACATCAAGCCATATTTTAACCCACAAAAATAGAGCATATAATTGCTACATGTTGAATGGAACAATTTTAACTTGTAAAGAACAACACCATCCATTCAACCTCCCCTTTACATGACAGTGTGTCTATTCAATAAGGCTTGCTCTATTTGTTATCTCGTTTAAGTTGGACCTTCAACTTCTTTCCACTCAATTGGAATCCATTCATCACATTGATGGCAAATTGTGCAATGTAGGGAGTCATAACTCACAAAACTTGTAAATTTTTAAGTTTAAAAAAAAATGTGTTTTTTTTTTTGTTGGGATGCAAGGAATTCTAACCATACTAGGGTCCCCTGTCAACCCCTACTACAAAAATGTCGTCCCCAAAATGTTTCCTAAAAAAATTGGGGATAACTAGGGACATTTCCTACCCATCCTCGAAATGTCCCCTATAGGGACGCCCCAAAAACACAAGGGATGTGTCCCCAAGGTACACTAATATGTGTGTGTATGTATTTATGTATGTATATGTGTCTATATAAATATATCACAAAATAATGTACATATACATATGTAAACATACATATCTATACATGTATGTGCATATACATATGTGTATGTTACATATAACATACATGCAACATACAACATATACCATACATATACATATATGCCCATACCTATGAATGTACATATACGTACTTACATACATATATACGTACATATATATACACATGTATGTATGTGTGGACATGTGTGTGTGTGTAAGTATATATGTATGTATATGTATATGTGCTATTTTAGAAATATCATATCATACTAGTTTTGCAAAGCAACAACTTTGTATAATTGTTAAAAACATTGACGAAACCTAGGGTAGAGGCAGAGCATGTGCACAAAAGATAATCAAAAAAACCAACAGGGTAGAGCATGCACACAAAGCTCTTCATAGAAAAGCACATCTAATTGCAAACAACCAGTTTAGTGTGCAGTTAAGTACAGATTGCTGTAGCTAGCAAACATAGAATCACTCTAAACACGAAGCAGAAGCTGCATCGTGGCCTCCAATTTATCCTTCACAATACCCGGGCATCATCGCCTTCAAGAGGTACATGGCGATATACTGAGAATCTTGTTGAATTACATCTTTAAGAATGGTCAGATAAATAGAGCATATTTATGTTTCTACTGCAATCTAGAAGTGTATCAAGATCATTTTATTTCTACATGAGCCTTCCACACAAACCATGATTACTGAGCTTACGGAAACCAACAAACATATTAAATTGCATTAAAGAATAAACAAAGAAAAATATGCTTGACCTCAACCCTCTGATGACAGCTTCGGCAGCAGAGGCTTCCTGCAGAGCTTCAGCTGCAACTATGGATGCCACATTTCGTCTTTTTAGAACCTCCTGATATAGCAGAATACTAAAATTAAGGCAAGTGTATCCAGAAAATTAATGTAAATGTGGCCTTAAGTAATGCTAGACAAAAATGTGAGTAGGTCTGAAGTAACCCTGAAATGCCAGAATGCTACTTGAGTCTGAGAATTCAAAATGTTATACATGTGAGAGCATAAAGATGGAATCCCACCTGTCCAAATTCCACTAGGCTGGAAGAAAAACCTTCCCAAGCAATACTTCCATCTGTCCATTTTTTATCATGAATCAGAATTTGTGGTACATTACAGATTGTTTTGTCTGCTGAAGGTGCTGATTTCTGAGTCGGTGATAAACAAGTAGTTCTATTTGAAAGCTTGGAAGTTTCAATTGTATCCCTTGTGACTGTATCTTCTTGCTTTGTCGGTATGCTTTTAGCATCGCTTAACCTCCGAGAAAGGGCCACCTGCAACTTGTAATGGGATGCCATTAGTGACACCAGTATCACCCATTGCTATCTAACAAATACATACTGTAAAGAATGAAATTGTGGATATAATATTGTTGAATCATTTGTTCACATCTTTCATAGTTGCATTCAAAGATGGTAAGAGAGAAATAGATGGTAGTTTTCCAAATTCAGTCATGGTGCTGCATGTATTACATGGCATCTATTTGGGTATATGCTAAGACCTTGCATTCAAACATGAAAAAGGAAAGAAACAGATGACATTTTTACCAACTTCGACATGGACCTGTATCTAAGGGATGGCCATGTATATGGATATACACCCACCAATTATGATTATGATCGGAAAAGAGAGAATGGGTATGCAACATGTTAAAACATTTCTACTGTGCACTTAAAGTAAATTAGAAGCTTGACCATTGTATTGGAGGATTTTCTTCATCATTTGAAATTAGTTGCATCCAAACATTGTGAGTAGAATTAGATACCAGTGGCAAAAATTCTGCCACCGTCTACCATCTATGAGCCGGAAGAGTCTGGGGAGATATATCCAGAAATTGGCATTACAGGTATACAACTAGCATTTACTGAAACCTTTACGTCAGAATCACAGCTACAATATTGAAGGAATTTCTTCATTGTATAAAAGTAGTGGCATGTCCATAGTAGAGTATGGCAACCAGAGCTTCAGTTTTCATGCTAGTCCTGCCAATGTAAAATCCTAATTTTATTTTTATATAGATTTGGTGAGGCTCGGAGCTCAAATGCTAGTCCATGCTCAATAAGATGCCAGAGCTCCAGAGGAAAAAACCCCATGGGATGCAGAAAATTGGCAGGGAGCAGATATCCCAATGTTGCAAAGATTAGAAAAGAGGCAACCACCTAGTCCTTGAAAAAATGGTAAAAGCCCAACAGATTTCTCTAGGTGTATCCGGAAAGAAGGTTTGGTTGTCAGATCAAATAATTTGAAAGGGAACAGTGATGTCCAGCTGTGAATTGAATCATCTCTTATGCCCACCCTCCGTGTATATTTTCCTATCAACAAAAAGAGACAAAATGCAAAGAGATAACGGCAGAGGTGATGCACAAATGAATCAACCATACCTGAGCACGCAAAGCAGCCTTAAGGTCTATTTTGTTCTTGGAGCCACCCCCTTCTTTTCCCTCTTTTACTTCCACAGAGGGGTCTTCCCAACTCTTCCTCAAAGTCTTAGCAGCCACGGCAACATCGGCAACCTTAGATCCACTGACAGTAGTCTTCTTCCTACCCGAATCTCTGACATTTGGAGACACCCTTCTTCCAGGAGACAAAGAAGCCCTCCTGCCAATGGGAGATCCCTGAAGCCCCCTCCTCCCGGGTGAGGGCTGAGGGTTTCTCCTCCCCACTGGGTGAAGGCTGCCTGTACCTAGAAGGAACAAAATACACACCTTCCTTCAAGACAGGAGCCTTATTTTCCTCCTGAGCAGCAGCCATCACAAGGCTGGGGACAACACATTTGGAGGGAACAGGCGATGAGGCCCTAGAATTAGCCCTAGTTGCAGGGGACCCGTCTCTAGCTCCCTTGACATGATTTTTGCCCGATTTCCCTGCAGAAACAGACCGCTTTTCACTCTTGGTACCCTCCACTTTAGAAGGCAAATTTTGTGAAGAAGCCAAAATTGGCCTAAGATTAGGGTTCGGTAAGCCCGGCTTGTCAAAACCCTTATTATTATCGTTCTCGGAGAGCTGAAAAGGCTTGTCGAAGTTGTGTGTTGTTTGTAAAACGGGCCCTGATCCTCCTTCCATGGAAGTAGAACTGGACTGAATGACAAAGCCGTTGGGCAGAAGCCTGGCAACGAGATCCTCGGGGTTCCAATGCAGGGATGCCTACCTGGAAGAGGGCGAACACCGAGGACGCGTGGCAGCGGGGTAGCGGACTGGAGCCTGTCCACGTAGACGAATTGTCCGAGGTGGAGCTTGTCAGAGAGAATGAGGTCGTTGTCGTGGTCGGAGAGAGAGACGTAGGTGGCGTGGGAGGAGTCGGAGAGCTTGACGTAGAAGCCCTTGTTGGGCCACAGCTCGCTTCCAGCCAAGGCAGGCACAATGCTGATCACCTGTAACAGCACGGAACGGTGTTCTCCACAAACCTTAACGTCTGAATTCATGCACTGCAGAAGCTTCAACAGAATCCCTGGAGTCAAACACGCCATCAAATTAACACTTACGCTCAGAGGCAGTGTGCCACATTGAAATGAGATTTTTACAGTGCAAACACTCCATTTTCCGTTTTGGGGATTCCGTAAGGAAATAGCCGTTCCGCCCAGTTTTCAAATTCCGCTGTTCCCGCCGGGCACCCACACGGACTTTGTTTAGGACTCCCAATTTATTTTTTTAAGTTTAATTTTGTTTCACGTACGAAAATTCAAAAACGCAAGCCCCACCCCGTGCTTGTTCCAACTCCAAGGCTTGCTTGAATGAATGAATGAAAGATTTTAATAACATCCACGAGACTAAAGAGTTTATGGGTTCAAACCCATCAAGAAGTGTAATCCGATATTAATGAAAATGACAAAATGGTATTTTTCTACCTACAATTTGCAAGTACGCTTTACATAATTAATTAAAATAAATATTTGTCATTAGAATTTGAAAATGAGAGAGGACTAGGCATTGAAGTGTGTAATTGTACACCTACATATTAATTTTAAAAAATCATAATTTATTAGATGTATCGATCAATCTGTAGTGAATTTGTTGAATTTGGGTCCCAAATTCCAATCTTTGAGTGACATCAAAAGATAGGTACTCATCGGTGCAAAGTGAAGTTTCATTTTATATTAAATTTTACATTCAATTTTCTATGTGTAAACCAACTATCAAATACTCTTCCTCATAATCCTATGGCGGTGTCTTTGTTTATCTAACCAAATCTCTTCCCTTTCATTCATTTCATCTTTTGTTAGGTAACCTCTCCTCCAATTTTTCTAAATTTCAAGTAAGATAATAAGTACTTATGTATATTCTAAATTTCTAATATATAGTATCCAACTATAAGTGTGTGTGAATGTTGGGTGGGTCGGAATGTATATGTTATGGATTGTAATGTAGGTTGACAAGTTAGCACCCAAAGAACAATGTGCTACCTTATTGCTAAAGTTTGGGCATTCTAAAGATGTCAAGTCAATATATTCTTCCATACTTGTTGTAAATTCCAACAATTGTAGGTTTTGTTACAAATATTAGTCATTTATGCTAGTGCTCACATAGCATAAAATAATGTGGGTAAAATAAAAGTTTGTGAATGACAAGTTATTATGCACAACCCATCATATCATATAGTTAGTGTTGGCATACGGTTTGTTTAAACAACCCACTTGAATTAGTGGAGTTGTTATAGGAGACAAATGAGGGGCCCTATAAAGAAGAATAATTTCTTTTATAGGAGCGCGAGATGATCTTTGTTTTCCTATGAATGAGAGATTTGTTATTATGCCTCCGTAGGTTGTTTCTTTTTCAAAAAATTGTAGTGTAGTTTGCACTAGTTATACGCAAAGATCTATTTTTTATTTAAAGAGATTTCACTTTGTATATACATTATGTAATTATCAACCATCTTTTCTTATATGTCTATATAATTTGATAAGGTGTGAATTAACCTATTAAGCCAAATATCATTTTTCCATCTATCATCATCCATGTATCGGATCTAGGCATAGTTTTGGGTCTCTTTGCGTGTTATTTTTGCTATTCCAAACGTCTATCATTTCAATTATTCCAAGTCATTAGGCGGTGATTTGAAAGTTACTTCCAAGTTTCCAACGTAATGCCTTTCTCATCATTCAAAGAGTTATCAAAGCCTCGATCGATGATATGTCCTATTGCACGTCCACATTAGATTTGCATTGAGATTTTACATTCCATATGACCTTTGTGATCAAACATTGCTACATGGATTCATTGATGACTTGAGTACACATAGTATTTAGTGACTCAATCATGTATCCTTGACATCTTTATTATAATCTCACACCATATAATCCCATTGCTAAGATGGTACAAGTAGATCTCAAGAGTGGATCATGTACAAATGTGTAGTTGAAACTACTTGATCATTGTTTGGTGATTTGATAGCAAAGTTTCGCCATTACAACGACTAACACTTAGCCTAGCACAACATTGTTCAAACACCTTCATTGTTAACGACAATGTGCACAATCTCTCTATCTACGTGATATTTTGGGACACCAATCACACCTGGGCTCACTCCTAAACACTCGCTTCTCGCAACTTGTGGTGAATTTGACTTCCATGCACTGACATAATCGTTGTATCTCGTGAAACTTATTAAATGCAATGTGGTGTTGATCGGTGTTCTACCATATCTATATGTCCTTGTGATTTTTGATTGCATTCAACCATTTTGTATTGGAGTATTGACCTTTGCAGTTTGACCTCGTATTGCCTTTTTAGTGTCAACAATTTACTTTGATTTCATGCTCTTGTATTGGAAATTTCGTGTTGGTTTGGTCTCTAACCCACGATTTCACCAAAAAAATTCCTCCTTGCCACACTTAATCCACATTTTTAACATGCAAGGTATGTTTTTTTCCATTCCAAAATCGAGTTGATAAAACTTCAAAAAGGTTAATTACGTCGAAGGCATTTGCACTACTAGAAACCCAAAGTGCCTTTAACACACACGACTAAAATGGAGGGCAATGATGCAATAAGTACATGGTCATTGATTGAAAACATTTGGGCCATCGGTTTAGAGATGACGTCGGTGAGTGGATTGGATGACCCCAAAATACCACGTCTACAACAATGGCGGCGCTCAACTATTTAAAGGAGATGTCCCTATTTGAAAAGGATGGTCGGAACCCATTTTATTATTATTATTATTATATATGGTCACGACTCATTCTTTATTTATTTTTAATATATACGGGCGCGCCCATTCAAAATGTGTCCTACAAAGCATCTTTCTTTACTCCTCGATGCTTCGCAACAATGACCCGTGGATCATTTTGATCTATCTCCGTTAACAAAGTTGGTTTGCTTATCATGTATGTACTCCTTGCACAAATGAGTTGTTTGGTACTATTTCATAGTGCACAATTGCTTTTTCATTGGACCCATGTGTCCTCCGTTTATATCATTTCTTGGGGTGTCATTTTCAACCTTTGTCATTAACTCAAACATTTGGGGACAAAAGCTTGATAACAAAAACATCAAAGTGCAATCGTCTTCAAGGTTGTTTGTTTGAGTATGTGTGTTTGTACTTGTTTCCTGTCAAGTTAGCTTGTTTACTTTCTCGTATTACATTATGTTATGTATGTTGCATTGAGTTAGTGTTTTAGCAATGAACAAATGTTAGTATTATAACTTTTCATGTTATTTTACACTTTTATTGTATGCTTCTATTTTAATAAGAATCGATGATGTAGATCATATGAGCAACGTGATGAAACAAAGTTGTTTATTGAACAAGTTGGATGCAAAAGTTGTAGTCATTTTTATGTACTCTTAATACAACTCTCTAATCCCATGCACGTCGACCTATCACCTAAACAGTACCTTTGGGTGCTCACCTGAGGCACGCGTGGGCGTCGAGCCCCTCCTTTATGTGAGCATTGTGAGAAGATCTTATCATTGATAGAATATTAGATGCAAAAATTAAATGTTCATGCACTCATTCTGAAAGCATTAGATGAGCTATTACATCTATATACCCATGCAAATAACAAGAGAAACATTATATAAAGAACATATCTGATTCATAACATGAAGAAGAGACACTAGGGTTTGCACCCATGAACCAGATATTCAAAATAGAGTCATATATTCATATTGATCATAATATCAAGTAACCACATTACATTAAAAAGGGTCATAATGAGACCAACATAACAAAAGACTTCAAACTTATCTCTTGCAGATCCTCCTGTGGTGTGATATTCTAACTAAGCCCTCACAGTTCATCACTTATTACATATTCTAACGCCATATGAGGCCTATTACATCCATTATACCCCTTAGCACTAATGCTCTAAATCCTAGCCTTACTGCAACATCATACTCTTGATGCATTCCCTTATGATCTCACACCTATTGTTTGTCGACTTCTTCTCCATTCAGGTGTGTCTTCCTTGCTCTAGAGCATATCTATAAATAGGTTTAGCACCCACCGCCATGCCTTCCTTCAGAGTAGATCACTTGCCAAGTGTCCATGTGGTCCTCCAATGGAGCATGCTTATTCTATTCTGAGCTCTCCACTTTTTACAATGATGTCTTTTAGAACCTTCCATGCGTGGAATATTATTTCCTTAACCACCAAGCCTCCAGGTTGTCACCTTATCCATTCAACACACCTAGTCGGGTCACGTTTTTCCTCAAGTGCCTTTAGAATGCTGAATATGGCTAAGTCCTTAGATCATATGCATTGCCTTGTGCGCGCCGGTTTCTCCTAAACCCTTCTTAAACCCTTATCCTATGTGCTTTACCTCGCGCACCCTTCTTCTTCCTAGCCCTACACGCGCACGCACTCTTTGGCACTTAGCCAATATTTTGAGGCCCAACATCACCCCACACTAAGCTTGTTCTCCATCCTCGAAAACATATTGATCCTCTAAAGAATAAAGAATGGCGAGACTTAGACAATTTGAATAAAGAATGAAGGAATGAAGAATGAGAAATGGAAGAATGAAGAATGAAGAATGTTTTTATTGTTATAAAAGGAGTGGGAACTCCTTCCTCATTTTTGCCTCAATTTTCTCCTAGGCATTTACTTCACCCTGCGCCTGCTGGAGTAGGTCGCCCACTAGAGCACTCACCTCTTCAAAACTCAGTTCATCTCCCTTAGCGTTTAGCGTATCAACAATCCCCTCCAACCTTGCTAAGGTCATCAAGCGCATCCATTCTTCGCATGACTGGGGGTACAACTCCTTGAGCCGATTCTTGACCGAACCTCACAAGGTTTCGATTGCTTCCATCTTCTTTTCAACCTCGACTAGGATCTTATCCCGCTCTGCCCTATTTCCTTTGTTCTTTTCTTGGAATTCTTTTAGATCCACCTCATGTGTAGTAAACTAATATACTTGTTACTCTATCCCTATCAATGCAGTTATCATACACGACCTCATCCATGCATGTGTGATGGTTTGTATAGTGGCAAGGAGTTTGGAATATCGAGTGATTGTCTCCTAATCTTCTCGCTTTTCTTCTTCTTCCTTATGGCACACCAAAATCTCTTCTGTTGATTCTAATGCGAGCGTACCTTTCCATGGTGAGGATGCACGTTAAGTCTTCCAAGCATTACAAGGTTGACTTGTATTTCTGCTTAGGTGGTGCTAGGTTTAGGTGTTTCAGGATAATGGCATTCGTGATCATTTCAATTTTCTTGTACACCTCTCGCACCTTCACCTTTTCCTCCCTTAGTTCACACCTTAATGTGCATTGATCAGCTCTTCCTGCTTCAAATCCTTTCTCTTCTCAACGAGTTCCTCCTCCTTCTTCTCTAGTTCTTCTTCTAGGAATCTTACCCTATCATTCCTTCCAAATAGCCTCACCTCAACCTCAACCGATACCTTATTGAGGGCATTGCAGACTTTCTCATCTGATAATTATTGAGCGTTTACTAGTGGGTTTATTCCTTTGTTCTCTGGTACCTTCATCAGCGCTCCCTGACTAACCTCGAACTCGGGCTCATCAACATGGGACTCAAAAGCCCAAGATAACATCTTCCTCGTTCATGGGTACGCACCTTCTTCTTTGAAGGAAGACCATGCAAGGAGTTGTTCTCACTTGCACAAGTACTGGAAGCGTGCACGTAATACCTTACTTGGGTCATTTATGTAACTCATCCATTGCTCCTGCGCTGCTACCACGCTCTCGCCTCCTATATGTGTTACCTTCGAAAAGCTTATCGCTAAGTTGGGATCTCTGCCCATGCTCCCATATTCTTTCTCTATGCTTTCCTCTATCTCCTTGAGTATCTCATCAACGCTTCGCTCCACTTCCTGCTCCACTAACTCCTTTATTATGCCCATTACTTCTCTTTCCACGTCTTTATCTGGCTCCTTTGTGAGGCTTGGGGTCCTTTGATCCTTTGTATTCACTTCTTCACTCTCCCCTTTTCCTTGAGCACCTTCCTCTTCTCCATTCTTTCTTCATTTCCTCATCCTCAAAGTCATGCACATCGTACACCAAATGGTCTTGAGCCTCTTCATGCTCATCATCATCCCTTTTTCCTCTGTAGGCCTCCAGGCTCTCCATTTCTTCTGAGTCAGCCTTCTCTACTACCTTCTGCTTCTTCCTAACTAGTGATTCCAAAGATAGGAGACTCTTCCTTTTCTTCTTCTTCTGTAGGCGACTCCTTCCTTGGTGATTCTTCTTATGCAGGAGGCTCTCTTGCTCGATGCCTCCTCTTCAAGTGTCTTTTCTTTTTCCTTAATGGGGGACTTCTTCGCCATGCATATGTGCTTGGCTTGGCACTGATTCCGTCGCGCCCACAAATGTGTTGTCTAGACACTTGGTGCTTTCTTCTCTGGCACCTCTTCCCTCTCCCTCTTCCTTGGTGTGACCTTCTTTCTTCCGATGGGGTCTTCTGGGATGGAGACATCATTCTCCAAGTAGGTGCCCTTCTCATACTTGGGCCTAATTCACAGTATACCCTTGTTGCGGTCCTTCCAACAATTGGTAGTGTCACTGGTTTTATCATGCACACCTCATGGGAGACATACTTCTCCACATAAGTGCGCTTCTTAGGGTATACCAACTTCCTTCGTAGGTCATGGTGGTCTTGGTCTACCTTGTTGAGGTCAAACCTTAGTCTTTTTGCTTCTTTAAAGTGATTGACCTCGCTTGAAAGTATTGCACGATGAAAGAGAAAGGTAGTTTGCACCATGGACTCTTGGTCCCATCTGTCAATGTGAATCTGCTAATGCATAAATGTTGGTAGATAGTGAACTCAACTTCTCCTTATACTAGCATTGGCAATTGTTCGGTATCCTCCATTCAGCTCCAAACACGCGTGCATCCTCTTGTACCATTTCTCCGGTGTGCACCTTGTGGGCGGCCATCATGGTGTCACAAGTGTACTTTTCAAATCTTTTCGCATGGGGAAGGGTCTTCATCTGGATACTCCCATACAAACTTCTCTAGGCCCATCGGGCACTCCAATCTCTGAGAAGATGATGGTGAGGAGGACATTCCCAAACATGATCTTCCCAAACACCGATGATTTCTTTTGCAATGAAGGTGGATAAGTTATAGATGGTTCCTTCTGAAATCCTCTAGCACACATTCAACCAAGCCTTGTTTATCTGTGTCCACCTTTCTTGCCCATTCAACTTGGATACCAAGTGCACGACCATCCTCATCACTGGGTGGAGATATCTGAAATATCAAGTAACATGATCCCTTCTTATAGTCATAAGCCTAGATTGTCTCCTTAATGGCCTCCTTATCCTCCAAGTCATCATCCAACGGATCCCCTTCATAGACAAGGCCAATAAACTTAGAGATTAGTTGAGGGGTTATGTGCATTTTACGTCTTCGAAGTAGAAGTGGTCCTCATGCACACGCGACATCAACCATTGGTATAGTCACTCAAGTTTTCCAAAGTAGGGAAACTCATAAAGTTGCAACAACCTAGCCTTCTCCAACTTTACCTTCACCTCATCATCATAGATCAACATTCCTTCTAGTGTCCTTTTATCTATTAGGCGAACCAGTTCTAATGTCATCTCCTTCTCGGTGGTGCTTGTGCGATGGTTGTAATTGCTCACCGTCATCTTCCTTACATGGGATACCCATTCCTTTCCAAGAACACTCCATATGGGTATTGCATCTCCGCATACCACTCTTTGTTAAAACTGGTGGTGGTAGTTTGTTTCCCCTTTCCCTTGCCCTTCTTTGGTGAGACAGGTTGCCTTCTTTGGTGCCATTTTCTTGTCGAGTTAAAAAAATTCTTCCTTGCTCCTCTTCCTTTCTCTACTCAAATTTGTGGCTCAATTTTCATGAAGAATCCCTTTACTCTCATGCCCTAGCTACAGAACCCTAACTTGGACAACCCTTCCATAAGATGGCGTACTCTTTTGAACCCTTCTTCCCTATGCTCGTGTACTCCTTCCACTCTGGTTTGTAAATCAAACTAGCAATGCACTTAGATTTTCGTAATTCCTCACACAAATCTTTTTTCGGAAGCCCTAGTTCACAAGAGCTCTTCAATATCATAATAGCAAGGTAATAACATTATATGCCGACCTTCTACTTATAGCTTTTTCTTATCTCCTATAATAAATGTTATACCACCTACCAATATAATTAGCATTAAATGTAGCTTTTTCCACTAAAGCCAATCTTAAGCGCTCTTACCCACGTGCCCAATCCTGCGTGAAAAATCTCTACAACCTTCTGGCACGCAAAAATCCTTACTAGCCGAAGACTATTATGCACACATTTACAACGCCAAAGGCACTTCTTCTTCCCTTGACCTGATTTTTGCCCTCGCCTACCTCATGTTGTTCTTGTGCTTCTCATCCTTTGTACGTGGTCTTTGTAAAGCTATCCTGACACCAAAATTCCTTGTCCACCTTTTCCACGCACGCTCTCTTATCTTACGTGCTTTTTATCCTCAATCGGGCCATCGAAACACAACTCCACTACCAACTTTCATTTTACTTTGTACTACTCCACCCCACACAAAAACATATGTACGGTCCTCTACGCATACACAACCTTTTGAAAGTAATAAGTGGTTACCGGTGCACAAGGCACATAAATCAACAACACAAAGGAATAAAAATGAGAAAGGGAAACACAATAAGGAAAAATAAATGCATAAAAGGAAATCCTAGGCTAAATGGCAATACTACCTTATTTACAAACACAAAGAAGACTTATTTATAGTAGGGCTTCAGCCTACTCCCATTGAAATGGCCTGGTAACATGTTCCATCAAGCGCTTGTAACTAGAAAGCGCTTGAATCAAGGATGTACAAGATGATATATGGCCCTAACCAATGGAATTTCAGTTTCCCAGGATGGCATAAAACTTGGAATCATATAACAAAACCATCTTCCCAACCTCGAATTGTTTGTTTTTAATATGGCGATCATGTCATGCTTTTTTTTTGTGCCTTTTTAGTCTTTTGACTCCATCTAACAAGTGATCTCCTTTCATCTAGCTGCATTAACTTCTCCATGCACTCTTGAATTGCTTGTTCATTAGCTAACCCTCTTGCACCACACGCAATACACAACAATGGTAGCATAAATTTAACCAGTAAAACAACCTTTACGCCAAACACCAACTGAAATGGTGTGGCTTTGTTTAATCTCTTGTAGGTTGTCTTGTATGCCCATAGAATGACTGATACCTTATCATCCCAATCTTTTCTTCCCATATCACAAATTTTGTCAGCGTGTGACTTAGAATTTTTTTAAACGCCTCAAAGAGTTCCATTAGCTTATGGGTGATATGGGGTAGTCTTATGATGGGCCACCATGAACTTTGCCAACAAAATCTTAATTATTTCATTCAAAAATGTGTACCCATGTCACTAATCAAGCTTAAGGGACATCCATACCTGCTAATTATGTTCTCCCATAAGAATCTAGTAGTTTTCGTTGTTGTACAGTCCCTTGTAGGCACTTTGCCTCCACCCACCTTGTTAAGTAATCAGTGCAAGTGATGATATAGCGTGATCCAGTCCTTCACGCAATAGGTGAAATTGGTCCTACAAAGTCAATGGCCCACTTTTCAAATGGTTTTTGTTGGCTATAGGTCTCAAGGGCATCTCATCCCTTTTTCCGGCTTGCCAAGGCACTGACAATGGTCACAGGCCTTGCAAAATTCAATACAATCCTGGTATATACTTTCCCACCAAATCCCTGCAAGTAGAATCTTCCCATGGTGGCATTCCCTACATAGTGCCCTCCTGTAATCCCACCATGTGCTTCTTCCATGATTGTAATGCGCTCATGTTCTAACACGCATCGATGCAAAACCTCATCACGGCCTAACTTATATAAGTCTCCACTAATTATCATGTAGGGGTGCAATGCGTATATAGCTAATTGTTTCCTTTCCAAAGCTTTCATTCCTTCTGGCGCCACACCATTTTGAGAAACACAACAATATCCTCTAAGTCAAAGGGCGTGTACGCCGAAACCTAAACAATTGTATGTCCGATATAGGATCCTTGATGCTCTACGCTTCCTCCCCTAAGTCAATTCTTGACAAATGGTCAAGCCTTGAGTTACTCTTTCCTAGTTTCACAACAACTATAAACTCAAATACTTGAAACAACATGACACACTGACATATGTGCCCTTGTAAAACGTGGTTGTTTACCAATTACTTCAGAGCCATGTGATCTGTGTAAAATATGAAGGGTGTTGCCAACAAATACTGCATGAACTTATGCAGTGTGCGAGATCATTGAAAGTGCTTCGTGCTTAGTAGTGGTGTAGTTTTGTTATGCTGTTGGTGTCAACTTCCTACTTGAAAAACAAAGGGGGTGATCAATAATCCCTTCTCCAGGTTGTGCTAGGACTACTCCAATGGTCATCCCTGAGGCATCAACATGCATGTGGAAAGGTTTATCCCAAGAGGGAAACTATAGTATGGGGCAAAGTGACAAGTCTATCCTTCAAAGTGTCAAATGTCGTCTATTGCACCTCTCCCCAGTGAAAGGCACTCTTGTGTTTTAGTAACTTCTCCAATGGTGCGATGATTTTGGCATACCCCTTGATAAACTTCCGGTAGTACCTTGTATGCCCAAGGAATATGTGCACTGCACTTTGACTGGTAGGCTCCCCTAACCCTACAATAACAACAACTTTGGTGGGATCCACCAACAAACCTTCCTTACATATGATATGCCCCAACAGAGTCCCAAATGGAGTAGAAAAACACATTTCTTAATGTTGAGGGATATCCTCAACTGCCGACATCTCTCAAACATTAGCCTCAAATTATCACAATGGTCTTTCACTAGTCCATACACCATCTAGTCATCAAGGTAGACTTGCAAAAACTTATGGATAAAATCCTGAAATTCCTGGACCACTATGCGAAAACACAACAAGCATGTTCTTCAGTCCAAAAGGTATGACTGTATAGGAAAAACTTCCCCATTCAGTGGTGAAAGTTATCTTCTCTTGGTCTTTTTTAGCAATTCTAACTTGATGGTATCATGAGAATCCATCCGTGAAGGAATATATTTCGTGCCTAGCCACTCCTTCCAGGATATCCTCGGTAAAAGGATTTGGAAAAAGATCAATTACACATACCACATTTAAGTCCCTGTAGTCAACACAAATCCTTATCCTTCCATCATTTTTCATGCTAATAACCATGGGGCTTACCCATTTTGATTCCTCCATAGCTTCAATGATGCCCAACGCTATCATCTTATTTATCTCCTCCTTAACCTTGACACAAAGATTTGGATTCATTCGATAAGGCCTCTTCCTGATCGGGTGTGTACCTTCCTTTAACTTGATCTTCATCTCCCCCAAAGAGTGATGAATGCCTTTAAGCTCATGGTACCCACACGGGAATAAATCCTGAAAATCACGCAATAGATCAATGATCTTCGAGACTTCCTTCTCCGACTAATAGTCTCCAATAGTGGCCTCCTTAGGTTCAGCCTCCGAACCAATGTTAACCTTCTTTATTTTTAGGGGTTCATGGTATGTGTGCACTTGCTCATCAAGCACTATTAATAACTTTCATGTATACCTTCAATATGGTTAGCATCCAAACTCTCCATCTCTTCACCATCTATCACGTAGACCATCTTTCCCTTTTCTTTCTCCATGCATGCATGCTCAAGTTGCACCTCTTCTGACTCTTCTTCATCAAAGCGGTTCCAAACCAGGTTCACCCAATAACTCCAGTATTCTATCTTTTGTCATGACACTATCTCCCATCGTTAGGCACTTAACAACCTACAACACCCTATCCACTGATGGTTTAGTACTCCAATACTCAAAAGCTTGAAGGAGGTCAGCCGTCAACTCCTACCAATTTCCTATCTTGACGGCACATCTGGAGTGAATATACCATATGTGCGTGTAGCCTTACAAGGTGGAATACAACTTATGCACCCATAAAGAAGGTGGCAAGGCCTTTGTGCCTTCCATCCATGCTTTCTCACTTTCTTGGACGTGAGACGAGGCGGGTTCCTTCCCATGGTAGCTTGTATCACAGTGGGGACATTACTTCAGGAGAACCTTACAGAGAACGCAATTCTCACCTTGTGTAATTCTAGAAGGCTATCGCGATGGGTCGTCCACCAGTGCACTACAGTCCCAAGCAAGTTATACCTGAGCATCCTTCTTCTTTCGATCTCATTTTTCCACTGAGCCTCCATTTCTCATAAGAAATCATCAGGGTTGGCTCCTCCAAAATAACTTGGTAACTTCTTTCCTCCCAGGTGCTTGACTGAGCGCACCTTCATTACCCTTGTCACAAAGCCTCTTAGTTGTCACCCAATTAACTCATAAGTCTTGTGCGCCCAATTGTCACATGCCACACTAGTTGTATCACTCATGGACTAAGCATCTTCAAACTGGATAACTCCCTCTATAGGGTGAATCACCTCAGGGTCCTTGATAGAGCGCACATAGATCATGTCGAGAATTTCTTCTCCTAAGGGCTTAATATATGGTGTTGATTTTCCATTGGTTAAGGGGATGATGACCCGCTCCTTGTTTTCAAAACTTATGTATCCCTTATTAAACCTTAGGTCAACATTATTCTTGTAACACCAGGGGCGCCCAAGTAATGTTGGAAAGTTATTTGCCTTGGCTAGTGCAAGACTTCAAAATCCCTAGTGAACTTTGCCCCTTGGATAGTGATAACAACATCCTTCAAGACACCAATGGGCATTGCCTTTGTCTTGTTAGCCATATACAACACATTCGAAGATGGCTGTAATGGGGGCCTTCCCATTTGATGCCATGCATCTAGGGTGAGAACATTGACCTGCGCTGTGTCAATCAAAATATTGCTCAGAAGCCACCCATCTACAACAACATTCAAGGTAATCTCCTTATCATAATCAAGGTTGTGGGGAGGAAGGTTAGCATGCAGAACCTGCCTCTCGCGCCTTCTCTCGACATGCGGTACCTTCTCCCGTAACCACTCTCCTAGCAAGGGAATGATATTCTCTTGCCTCAACATCTTGCATACTTCCCTAACCTCATCCAGATCCTTCTATAGAGCCTCAACATTCTTCCTTTGCTCTAACTTCCTCGATTGCTCTTTCAGGCACTAGATCTCTCCCTAAAGGCTCCAAATCACATCCATGGTTTCTTGATACACCTCCTTCGATGAGTAGGGTCTGGATACGTTCCATGTACCACTTCTTCTATAAAACCAATGGCATTTACCTTGGTACTTCCCTGCGTGCACATCTCAAATTTCAATTCACGCTCATAACTAGATCGGTTCCAGTTTTGAATCGTGTGCCACCTTGGCATCCATTGTGAATTTGACCTTCTTTATACTCACCATCTCAACACCTTTATCTTTCCAGTGTTGCTCACGGCTCATATTCTCAAATATCTCTAAGCACTCTTCATACTTATGTTTCTTTCCACCCCAACAACATTGTAACAAATTAGGGCATTCACGCTTATAGTGCTCTGTAGACCCACAATTGTAACAGGTTCCACACGGGAACTCACTTCTTCCTTCGTGGTTGTCATGACCACAAAATCCTCCTCTGAAACTTCTTCCACATGCCCCACCATTTGTGCGTCCTTCATAGTGATGCCCCTTGCCCTTTGAATTGTTTGCAAGGCTGGTATGGTGCACACTAATATCAATAACATCATGTATCTGGTCAATCAATCTACAATCTTTGGTGTCATGAGTAGTAGAGGTGCAAATATTACAATAGCTAGACACATTATTACGGATCACGTGCTACAATAGTGGTCACCTACTTGCATCATGATCTCCATGGAAAATCTCATAGTCTATTGTCATGGTGCGTAACGATTTCCACAGACAATTGTCCTTTGTATGCCCTTCTACCTCACAATTTGTGCACCATAGACCACTGCGAGTCTCATGCGCCACGTTCGTAGATAGCTTCTCCAACTGCTTCACCATTGCAGAAATTTGAGCCTCAAAGAAGGGGCTAACACTGGTATCTACACATCTAATAGCCTCGGCGTGCGGGTAGCCTTGAAGGCCTCGTGCGGGTCTATGAAAGTCTTGTGTGAAAGTGCTTTTCTAAACAATGTTATCAATCCTCCAAAAACCACTGAGCATGTTGAGAGGGGTGAATATCATAGGATAGCTTTGATAAGAGAGTCTTGAAATGCACGTCATACTCCCACACACTCTTTATCATTCCCTGTTGGATCTCTTTAAGCGCACTCGATGCTCTTTTATTAAAATTCAGGATATGAAATTCAACCAAGAAGGCATTCCGCAACACGATGTAATCCACCACTGTCTGATGGGGTCATACTTCTAGTACCAACCATGTGGGCGTCTTTATAAATGTTGTTGTAAACTAACTTGCCTTCTACTCTGGGCTAGTTCACACTTCTGTACATGCTCTACAATATCCTCAAGACCTTTTTAGTCTGGTAGGTGCAAAGACATCTCAAAAAACACTTGCTGAGGTGGTTCATGCCCTTGTTCGCTTGTCCCAGAACCTTGATTTCCTCCGGTGTTACCTCCACCACCAGATCTACTAGATCCACCAGGTCCTATCCCTCTTGATCCACCAAATCCACTAGGTCCACTAGGTCCTTCAGATCCTATACTACCAAATCCACCTCCTGTAGCCAGTAAGGAGCCTAAAGTGGTCGTGCCTAGTGTTCCCAACGTCCCACTGAACTGTGCACCAACAGTTTGTGATATTGTGCACGCTACTGATGTGTGTGTCTCACTCCACTCCCAGACGTGATACCCAAGCTTTGCGTACTCACACTTTTCCCAAACATTGTTCCAGATAATATTCCTCCAAACACAAGAAATGATTGTGCAGCCATAGATGTACCAAATGAAAATTATATCTCCTAGGCGCAGATTGGTCACTCCCACTGATACCAACTATGTTAGTAATACTTATCTCTTGATTTGGAAGACTAAGCGCTAGGGGTTGGTCACTAGGTGGATTTAGATGCGCATTGATGACTCTCCTTTCTCTAAGCGATGAACTCTCATCAGAAGCCGAAGGGATCTCTCTTCCACACTTGTCGAGATGGGGTAAAGATGATCGATTAGGCTCCACATCCTTCGCGTGAACCGCAATTCCTTCCCACAACATCTACCTCCATAAATCCATCACTCCCGCAACCTTGCGTTGTGTAGTCAAATCCCTTTCATGCACTTCGTTATACTTGAGTCATCTCTCCTCTCTTTCTTTTTCATTTGCAATGTCTGCCATCTTCCTCTACCCTAGCTTCTTCCTTGCCAGCCCTAAGAGAAGCTTAGTTAGCCATAGGGAATGCTTCCAAACTTAGTGTAATGAGAAGGATCTTCATGGCTAATGGGATAACATGCAAAAATGATCCTCTAGGTTCCTTTAAGAACTCAAACTCAACAACCTCAGGACAAGAATACGTAGAAATAACATATTCCAAGGTATAATTGGTCAACACTCTCTTCCACCAATGATCAACAACACGTGTCCAAGTTAGATCAGCATCCTGCAACCTTTGATATTCATCTTGGGTCCAAATGTGAGATCTATAGTACTAGCTTGATCTCGATGCATACACGAAAATCCATTCATACAACTCTATTGGAAAGTAGCAAAAGAAGGTCTCATATAGCTCATGATACAAGTGTTCTTCTACCCATTTGTGTGCATCAAAATTAGGTCCAATACTAAATCTCTGAGAAAACTCATCCTCCATGCTCTTAAACCATGCTTCGACACTATCCAAGGTCAAGCACTCTGTCATCACACATAATTCTCACAATAGCTTCAAAAGAGGTCCGAATGCAATGAACCAAGATGTAGTCATTTTTATGTACTCTTAATACAACTTTCTAATCCCATGCACGTTGGCCTATCACCTAAGGGGTCTTGGGCACTCACCGAGGCATGTGCAGCACTTAAACCCTCATTTATGTGAGCATTGTGAGAAGATCTTGCCATTGATAAAATATTAGATGCAAAAATTAAATGTTCATGCACTCGTTTTGAAAGCATCGGATGAGCTATTACATCTATATACCCATGCAAATAACAAGAGAAACATTATATAAAGAACAAATCTGATTCATAACATGAAGAAGAGACACTAGGGTTTGCACCCATGAACCAAATATTCAGAATAGAGCCATATATTCATATTGATCACAATATCAAGTAACCACATTACATTAAAAAGGGTCATAATAGACCATACATAACAAAAGACTTCAAACTTATCTCCTATGATCCTCCTTGGTGTGATATTCTAACTAAGCCCTCCCTAGTTCATCCCTTATTACATATTTTAATGCCATACAAAGGCCTATTACATCCATTATACCCCTTAACACTAATGCTCTAAATCCTAGCCTTACTGCAACATCATACTCTTGATGCATTCCCTTATGATCTCACACCTTTTGTTTGTCGACTTCTTCTTCATTCAGGTGTGTCTTCCTTGCTTTAGAGCATATCTATAAATAGGTTTAGCACCCACCTTCATTCCTTCCTTCAGGAGCAGATCACTTGCCAAGTGTCCATGTGGTCCTCCAATGGAGCATGCTTATTCTGTTCCAAGCTCTCCACTTTCTGTAATGATGTCTTTCGGGAACCTTCCATGCATGGAATATTATTTCCTTGACCACCAAGCCTCCAGGCTATCACTTTATCCATTCAAAGACGCCTAGTCGGGTCATGTTTTTCCTCAAGTGCCTTTAGAACGTTGAATATGGCTAAGTCCTTAGATCTTATGCATTGCTTCACATGAGCGCCTTGGTTTCTCTAAACCCTTCTTAAACCCTTATCCTATGTGCTTTTCCCGTGTGCCCTTCTTCTTCTTGGACTGCATGTGCATGCACTCTTTAGCACTTAGCCAATATTTTGAGGCCTCACAAAAGTTATTTCCATATTCTTCATTATCAATTTTTCTTCTAAAACACTGGGCAATAGGGATCATTTATATCCCCCTTCCCCACCTTGTTTCTTCAATTCCTTTCCTTCATATTTTCAATTTTCGATTGACCTCTTCTATTACTCCATGGAAAATCGAGGGAGCATCCTTCATTCTACTAATTTCCCTTCAAATTTTACTTTTTATACTTGTGTAGTCACAAAATCATGCACTTACTATTACATTTATATTGCCGAGTATGTTGTTTTATATATGGATCTCACATAATAAAAGTATTTAGGTAACAAACCATCCCCTAGTCATGTCATTTGTTAGTCATTCATCATTATTATTTGTCTTATATAGTCATCGCTTGTTTACACAGCTTCGATCATCTCTCAGGAGTCTCAAGTGTCATTATTTGGTCATTTGTCGTCTCTAGTTTTTTATTAGGATGCCTACGATAGTATTGGGGCACCTATGGGTGCCCCGATCCTTATTTTAGGTGTTTTGGTCTCGGCCACACTTGAATCTAATTTAGAGTTTTGAGGTCGGTCTTTGTAATTTTCCCTCTCATTCCCCTAGGTACTAGTCGGCATGTCGGGTCATTAGTGTCGAAATTTGAGAAAGAGATCCCTATATAAACATAACATACTTACTATCTTATGGGTGGACTATCTACTATCAAGGGCTAGCTATCTACTAAGGCAAGGGACTGCATTTGGGCATCATTGCATCACACACACTACATAGGAAGGGTTGTATTCATTCTATTCCATCCACCATTTGCATTTTACATCTAGTTATTTCCCTATCTCTGCGTCATTGGCGCTAGGGCACCCTAGGCACACAATTACACACATAAGCACACATAACTACATTGGGTCTGGAATGTAGTACAATGCTTAGTTGTAAGTCCACCATTATGGTAGCTAAGGTCAGTTTGAACCCTTCATATGCATATTTCTTTTTTAGGGGTTTGATGCTTTGTATGGGTTTTTACAGTAAACATTCATTTCATATTTACAAGAAAGATATTGTGACACTCACGCGACAAGGATCAAGATATTACGAAGATATAAAGACATTGTCAAATTCATATCCCGAGTTATTCGGCAGCACGAGATCACCCATACTTGCACTGTGGTGCCCATAGGCATCCAGTCCTCCTCCAGGTGCCCCAGTTTGGGCAAATCACCATCTGCTGCAATTTTTTGGGTTATTTCATCACACTGTCCTTCATCTTTACATCATTCTATTCAGTCACAACATACAACAAGGTAAGTTATTTCCAGGTTAGTATCTTACCATTTCTATTTCATTTAAATATTAAAATAAAATATTTAGCACCAACATTTCAGTTTATATTATTTATTGCATTTCTATACCGCTTAGATTAACATAAATATAATACATTTAATTCATATTTTTGTTAATCATTTTGGTGAACTTGACGTTAGTCTCATCAATGAGGCATTACTGTGGTACACTCATCTCCACTTTAGGTCTATTAGTACTTACTATGACATGGAGGATGCTTTCCTTCGTCGTTTCATCATCAATAATGGCCCTAGGGTTACTTACGACCACATAACTACTTTACATCAGGGCTCATTAGAATCAATTAAGGATTATATATTACGATTTAATGCATGTATGCATTAACTAGTATTCCAACCTATAGACCTTGAGAAGCAATTCATTTTCTATCATGGTTTGATTCCTGTGCTTAAATAAAGATTATAGTATGATACATGTGAGTCATTCATTCTTCTATGTTATAAAGTCATAGACCTAGAGCAAGATCTTCTTTCAACAAATGTCATTGATCCTCCACATACATCTACTTCTATTATATCATCTAGTCCTCCTCCGTCAAAATTGGTTGAGTGTCCTACATAGTCTCCACCTTTTCCTCCTAAGCAAAGCAAACATGCTCAACCTACTCCACCACCACAACATACTTCTTCTCCTCCTCTGCGACAGACTACTCCTCCTTCTTCTTCGCCTATGTCACATGAGCCATTGCATTTCTCCCATCATACTAGACCCCATGATGTGTTGTTTACCTTACTTGAAAAGTGTCTAATTCACTTACCATCCAACCAACATCATCCAAAACATAGGCTACAATGTCAACATGATCAACCATACTGTAATTATCATTGCATAAATGGCCATAGGGACAACAATTGTCTTGCCCTTCGTGATAGATTGCAATAATTAGAGGAAAAGGGCATCATATCCTTTGGTTCTCATTCACTTGAGTGGTCTATTTCTCCTCTACCTCGAAGAGAGTTTCTACTCCACTTGAGTCCTCTTCTCCATCAGCGCTCAAGCCATAGTTCATCCATCACCACCATATGTCACTCATGCACACTTTCCACCGCATCCATCCATCGCTCCACCATCGCATCATCTGTCATATCCATCACATTCATGCTATCCACCACATCATGTTACTTCTACACATTGGCTTCCATAGCCTTCCGCATTTGCGCATCCCACCATAACTCCATATGACATTCAATTTGGCACATATTCACATGTTGCTTCCATCCCACATACTTCCACCACTACACGTCACCTCGATCTCTGGTAGGTGATGCCTATCACCTTACCACCGACGATGCACTTATGTTCTTATGGTTATTACATGACTATTGAGGGATTTATTCTAAGAACCTCTCATCATGCACTCAGTCATTTCATCTAGCGCACTGAATCATTTCCGAATATGCACTCTTTCTTACGCGGCTCATCCTTAACTATTGAGGGATCTTAACTAATTAATCCTATTCATCTACACACTAGGGGGCATCACTAATCTTTCCCCTTAGTTTCATCATGCTAACATTTTATGATTACATCACATTATCATTCATCCCAACATGTTAGTTTTGTGATTATACATTTTTGCATCTATCTTACTAATCAACATTACATTCATTACGCGTTACACATTCCATCACATTACATTTGTTATATATCATCATTCACATTACACACTTTGTCTTCCATTATCAACATTATACTCTGAGTCTACATCAATAAAACACGAACAATATATAACACATTACATACACTACGAAAATAAACATCAAACCATATATCAAGTAATCACAACAAAATAAACTCATCATATAACAATAACATGTGTCCATACATATATATCAAATACAAGTCATCATTACAAAAAAATGTCTCATCACCTGGGGCCACACCCCACACCATATACACTACTACAAGTCAAATCTCATCATCACTATCACTCTTGAGTACTGCGAGAGCCCTATAAATCGACACCGGTGCTCGTGGCCTCAATATCTCTCAACCTACCTCCCTAATAGGGTAATCTCGGTAGCTTACTCGAAAAACTCACACCGCACATCCACATATCATACAAACACATCTTGTGCCAAGGACCAACACCTACCACCTCTCGGGCTCGTCGAGTCTCCTCACATGCCTCGTCCCTCTCAAGCATAGCAACATAGTACATGTTGCCACTACTATGGGCACAGCTCAAATAAATGGGCATGCTCGCCCGCTATATCATCCACTCACTCAAGTATACCTCCACCAAGTACATCATTTGACACGTTCCATCTCAATGTGTAGATAGATGTCTCAACTATCAGGGACCAATACACATCGCCTACAAAACAAATAACACAATGTGTTAGACAACCATCACTATCACATAGGCCAATAAAAAAACAAACAACATAGTTATCCATAGATACTTATGCTCCTCTATAGCTGCTGCTACATTTTTAGGGGCATGGGACTCCCCCTCTCCTCCTCCATGCAGTAACCCCGCTGGACCTATAAATAATGGGAATAACAATACCCATCGATGTGTTTCCCACCATGCGCGGTACTCCTTTGTATAACCCACATCATCTAGGTCAATCAACTTTATCGTCACGCTCTACCTCATCTCGGACTGGTGGTATTAGTTGTTCTGCTTTGTGGGCCCGGCCTAGCTCGGCCCTCCTAGGTGCTTTGATAGCTCTCAACCATATGTATGGCTTAGGGGGCATGTCTTGAGCCATATCGAATTGTCACGATACTCTCTCTACCCGAAAAGCTCAACCACACACGGAAATCGGTCCTCTAGCCACATAGTCCTCCGAATACACCACAACTCTACAACATCCTCGGGCCATCCCCCATAGTCGCGATATGGCCTCCATGTAATTGATTCGAACCCACTCTTATCTATCGTTGCCTTGTAGGTATTTGTGCCCATCATATTCCCATGAATATTAATCCACCTCCTCACATATATCTCTAGCCTAGCCCACTCTCCTCATGGACTTCAAACTGGTCTCAACACAGCTATATGCTCGTAATCCCATATGTGCAATAGTGTAGTGGATCCTATCCCACCACCATGCTCATCGTGAGTAAATCGGTATAGATATCTATATAGGTGGGCCAACACACATCGTGCCCACATGTATCTAGTACCCTCCTCCTCTATCCACCGACATATATCATGCATCTTATACAAGATTCCTACACCTCCTCCCTCCATTGCTATAGATGAAGTAATCATAACTACTATGAACTTTCACAAATGCCAAGTACTCGAGTCCCCGTAAAATACCTTTTAAAACTCGCATCTGCCTCTCCATATCCTCCAATGGCATCACCTGTAGTCTCTCCCCAACAAATCGATAACCACAATATGCGATACACATCCTCCAAAGTAACAGTCATTTCCCTCGTAGGCAACCAAAATGTACACGTATTCGTGCACCATCTCTCACATAGTGTAGTCAACATAGGCATATTATGGGGCACATCCCCCATTTGTGTTATGTACCGCAGGCTGACATGATCCATAACATCCCAATCATCATCTGACATGCCCAACCCAAGCAAAGTACTCATGTGATGCCCACCGCGGAACTCCCTCGAGTGAATGTATCTCTACACAACACAAAAAAACAAACCCAATGTTAGAACACCTTATAAATAAAAATGCACTCACTCATCACATCACTATACATTACAAATCACATTTATACCATTTCAGACCAAAATACACACATTCTAGACCAGGGTGCCCAGATGTAGGATTGGGGCACCCAGGAGTAGGACAGAGCGCCCGCCCGGGTGCTCTGCCCTAGGGGTCACTAGTGCCCTCACTGCTCTTGTTCGGGTCTAAAATGCAGAGAAACTTAAAAATCTCAAAATTGTAAAAATTCAACAAAAACAACTACTACTATACTGCTAGTGCAAATCAGCAACACCCCCTAAATGACCTTTAGATCTGCAAGTGAGAATTGGGTCATTTAGTGTGATTGCACAACATGGAATATTTTCCCCAAGTGTGGGACTTGCAAAATGGAAAAAAATCTCTAGATTGAAGGTTGGTTCCTCTAATCCTCTGATCAGATGTATGTATGAAATTTGTAGAGGTTTAACTCAAAATTCTACTCTAATTCTGCCAAGGAGACAAGGATAGAAAGAAAAGAAGATAAAACTAAATTGACAAGGTGATACACCAAAGGAGTGGTGAACATCTATTTTTACAGATTGACACAGATTATAAAAATTTAACACAGATCATGCACAAATTGCTAAAATTGTAATGGATGATCGTGGATGAAACAAACAACACAAGAAAGGATTGAAAATTCATTCACAGAAAGTGTATTGTCATTTCCATTTTAAATACGGTGCATTACAACAGCAAGGAGGTAGAAAACATGTTGCAGTCCTAAAAGAGGTTTGATATTCCACAAATTCACTTGTCAGGGTGAAGGAGGGAGCCTGTAGAACATAAAAATGTCCAACCCTTTACAAATGAGCCAAATCTGGCTTTTAATAATGAAAACCCGAGTTTAGGAAGGAGAAACACAGGAAAATTAAAATAAATGATTCAACCACTGACCAAATCCATCAAAATGGCATGGGTACCCTTAAAAGTTCATTCCCCAATATTTTCAACCATGCTAGAGAAGAATGGAAGCCATACTGCATTAAAAATGGTGGTTGAATGTCTGGTTCTCGCTTTTTTCTCCATGCCAAAGTTGTTTTTCTTATTTTCTCTCACTAAACTTCACCAAAAACAAAATTAAAGATTCCATCGTGTAGAGGACTTTAATAGCTTTCCAATGACACCAAAATTGAGAAAAACCAAGCTCTGGATCGAAAGATATGCCCCTCTGAAGATTTAGGGAAAATTGGGGCAAAAATTGGGTCGGTGGGCCGAAACCTAAAATTTTCCCCTTTTTTGAATTTGGGAAAAATTCCCCAAAAATTTCTACACCCCACCGCTCTACTACCACATGGCACATTCCCATTGGTCCGCGGGTTCAAACGGCCATTTACGCTTTTTTGAATTTTGGAAAATTTTCCAAAATTCCTCCGCTGACCCACCATTCTCGCCGCCACGTGTCATCCTCCTATTCACCGGCACGCGCTCCAAACTTTCCTTTGACACTACTAGCCCTTTTGGAAAAAATTGCCAATTCTCCCTATGCCCCCAACCTTTGACGTGAACAAGACACGTGGCATCCTCCCATTAGTCCGCGGGTTCAAATAAAAACTTCCATTTCCTCCTTCGTAGGCCTCTTGCGGCCAATTTTTTCCTTTGCCCTTAACTATTTTGGCAAAAAACCAAAATTTTCCATGCCCCTCCAACTTCCACTACCCCCATGGACATGTGGCACATTCCTATTGGTTGTGGGGCTTCTGGGCCAAAATTTTCATTGTGCCATTTTTTGGAATTTTTCTCAACTTACCTTGTCAGTCCGACCTTCGTGCCACGTGTCATCCTCGCTATGCGCTCCGGCCTTCGGGCCAAGATTTTTATTTTTACACCTTGCCATTCCTTGGTGAAAAATTCCAACTTACCTCCGCTGCTTCCTGCCATTCCACCACCACGTGGCGCATTCCCATGAAAATTTCCCTCAAAAACTCTGTCGAGCCATAACTTGCAAAATACAAGGAGTTAGAAGGAAAATTTTACCTTTCTGGAAAGGTGAGAAAATTATCTATCTAATGAAGCCATTTCTAGATAAATTTGAGTGCCTGAAAAGTGAAAAAATTTGATTAAGGCACAAGGAAGGAAGGAATGAAAGAAAGTTAGTCAAAATAAGCAAGGGGCTTATTTTGGATAACAATTTTGGCGACTCAGAGGGTCATCTGCTTGTTGGATGAAGTGACCAGTTGCCTGAAGCAATCCATTAGGTAATGGAGTCATCAACTTAACTGCTTGGTACTCTCAACTCATTAGAAAATTTCTAGAAAGAAGATTGTGAGAGTAGAACATCACTTGATTTGGAACATGGCTTGCAAAGATGCATCCTTGGGACAACAAAGCTTGTGCCAAAGCACTTAGGGAAATGTGAAACTAAGCTACAACAAAACAATGTGCACAAGCACTTGGAGGAATGAAAATCTAAGCTAATATGTACAAGGTGAGGAGTTTCCCTTCTAAAGAAGAATGCTTTAGATGGATTCCATTAACTGGAATCTACAGTTCTTCACCATCCAATGTAGACAATTGGAAGGCATTGTTGTTCTTACATTTTGTGACCATGTAGGGGCCACTCCAAATGGCATCAAACTTTGAATGCCTTCCTGGCTTTGCTCGGTCTGCATCCCATTTCAACACTAAATCTCCAACTTGGAAGGTTCTAACCTTAGCTTTCCTATAAAAGGTTTTCTTGATCAAGGCTTGGTCCTTCTCCATTGTTTGGGCTGTATTCTCTCTGATTTCTTGGAGTTCCATCAATTTTGCATATCTAACCTCCATGGGTTCAAACTCCAACAATTCCAATTGCTTCATGAGTTCCAACGTTGGCAACTCAAGTGACATAGGCAAGATTGCCTCTCTTCCATAAACAAGTATGAATAGAGAGTAACCAGTGGATCTCTTAGGAGTTACCCTATCAACACATAAGGCTGATTTAAGTTTAGTGTGCCAAGTCCTCTGATTTTCATCAAGATTCCTCTTGATGATATTTAATAGGTTCTTGTTGGTAGACTCAACTTGGCCATTACCTTGAGGGTAATAATTTGATGAAGTGCTTAGATAGATCCCATTCTTAATAGCCCATTCAGTTACCTTTGATCCTATGAATGCCAATGCATTATCTAATATTATAGTGGCAGGTATACCAAATCTAGTTACTATCCCCTCATAGAAGTCTAGAATGCTAGATTCATTTGCCTCTTTGAGTGCCACCGCCTCAGTCCATTTGGTGAAGTAGTCTGTTGTTGTTAGAATCCACTTGTGTCCTTGGCTTGAGTTTGGGTTAATGACTCTAATGAAGTCCAAACCCCATTGCATGAATGGCTGGTCAACTGAAATTGGGTGCAATGGAAGGGCTGCTAATCTTTCCTTGCCTGTGAAGAATGCACAATTTTTGCACCTCTTGATCCACGCATAACAATCACTAAACACCTTGGGCCAATAATAGCCAGCCTTCATAATCTTGAGGGCTATCACTCTTGGAGCAAAATGACCCCCAACTGATCCATCATAGAACTCTTCTAACATTCTATTAGTTTGATTTGTCCCAATGCATCTCAAAGTAGACTCCATTTATATCCTTTTTGAACAAGACACCATCAACAAGTGCATATGGAATAACCTGCAATCTGAAGTGTCTTCTCTTGGTTTTGTTCATCTCTGGAGGGCATAGGCCTATTTGTAAGAAGTGCATTATGTCTTGGGTCCAACAAGGAGTGAGCATACCACCATTCTCTTCTTGAACACCTCTTTATTCTTGGTTGTCTTACAACGCCAAAACAACATCCTTCCCATTGCTTGCTTCCATTGATTTGCTCAAGACCAAGCTGCTCACACAATCCCTTTCCTCGGACCAGCTTAGTGACTTTGATCTCAATGTCATACTCCATGACACGAGTAATCCACCCTGCACGTTTTTCATTTAGGTCTTTGTTGAGGAGGAAGTCCTTAACTCCCACATGAGAAACCAACAGTTGAACCTTGTTGTTTGAAACTAGATACTTAAATTTCTTCAAGCTCCTAATCACTGCAAGAACATGCTTCTCAATGAAGGAATACCTCACCTCATAGTCCTCCAAGCTTTGGCTAAAGAAGGAAATTGGCTGCTTTGTATTTTCTTTGTTTTGTTGTACTAAAATTGCAGAAATGGTATCATCACCACCAAATGCATAAAGGATAAAATCCTTAGAGAAATTTGGGTTAATGAGAGTTAGAGCTTGTGAGATAGCCTCTTTGATTGCCTCAAAACTTGCCTTACCTTTAGCTATTCATTTGAAAGCCATACTTTTCTTCAACATCATGGTTATTGGCTTGACAAGGGCTGCAAAGTCTAGAACAAACCTTCGAACAAAATTGATTCTTCCCAAGAAACTTTGAAGGGCCTTCTTATGACTTGGTAATGGCAGTGATTTTATTGCTTCAACCCTCTCTGGATCAATTGCTAATCCTCTTTGGAAACAATGTGGCCTAGGAGCTTTCCTTCATGAGCTAGGAAAATACATTTTTTGGGATTCAAGGATACCCCAAATCTTCTACATCTTTGGAACACTTGTCTCAAATGAAAGAGATGATCTCATTTGCACTTAGGAGCTTTCCTTCATGAGCTAGGAAAATACATTTTTGGGATTCAAGGATACGCCAAATCTTCTACACCTTTGGAACACTTGTCTCAAATGAAAGAGATGATCTTTTGCACTTTTAGAAAATACAGTAATATCATCTAGGTATATCAACACTATTTTGTTGATCAATCCCTTGAATGCCATATCCATTGCCCTTTGGAAGGTAGCTCCAGCATTAGACAACCCAAATGGCATTTTCCTATATGCATAGGTTCCCCATTTGGTGGTGAAGGTTGTTTTGAACTGATCATCCTCCTTTACCATGATCTGATTATACCTTGAATAACCATCTAACAATGAAAACCTCTTAGAGCCAGCAATAACTTGCAAAATCTGCTCCATAGAAGGAAGTGGGTAATGATCCTTGAGGGATGCTCTATTTAAATCTCTAAAGTCTACACACAATTTGATTTCTCCACTCTTCTTTCTAACTGGAACCAAGTTTGCTACCCAGCTTGAATGCTTGATGGGAAATATGATACTTGCCTCTATTAACTTATTCAATTCCTTCTTCATGAGAGGCTCCATGTGTGGATTGACCGGTCTTTGTTTTTGCTTGATGGGTTTAACACTTGGATCTAATTCAATTGTGTGTTGAGCTAGCTTGGGATTGAAACCTCTCAAGTCTTCATAGCTCCAAGAAAATATATCCAGGAACTCTTGGCAAAGTTACATGAACTCATACCTTTCTTGCTTGGTTGCCACTTTACCAATTTGAAGTGATTTGCCTTCTCCCACCGAGATGGGCACTGAATCTTCTCCCTTGACTTGGATGTTTGCTTTCTCTTTCCTAAATTGATCATTAGGATTAAATATGGACTCCAAAGTGACAAGTCCTTTTGGCATTGGTTCTCAACTATACCACTTGATCACCATACTGTTGTTCTAACTTTTCTTGATTTTTGGCTGAGAACTCAACTTCTTCTTGCAAGAAATTGATGATTTGTTGGTCATTTTCAAACACTTGCCAACTTACATTATTGTCTAGCACTGATGGCCTTATAATCACATGAATGTTTGGCTGCACTTTATATTCCTTGATACTTTCCACAACATCAAAGGCTGCTCCAACTGCTGTCAAACCTATCAACAACTTGGTTTTCTTTCCTAGGGATGGAGTTGATGCCAAAGCCTTCAAAATCCTCAATGAGGTCCCACACCCTATTCTTATAACTCTTGAGTAGGTCATTTTTGGCAGCATGTTGTCCTTTAACTTGATTAATAATCAACTCACTGTCACCAAAGACTTGTAAGTTTTTGATACCTCTCTTTCTTGACCAATGTAATCCTTGTATCAAAGCTTCATATTCAGCAGTGTTGTTAGAACATGCAAACTAAAATCTAAAAGTTGAATAATATTTAATGCCTTGAGGTGAAACAAGCATAGCTCCCCCGCACCTTGTCTACTTCTTGATCCATCAAAGAACAACTGCCATACCTCATTGCCATCTTTATGGTCTAACTTGGTGATGCTAGGAATAGGCTGATTTTCTTCATGCATGTAATAAACTCCTAGTTCAGATTCCTCCATTTCTTTGTAAGGATCAAAATAATGTACCTTGCTTGCACATTCATCAAGAGTCAAATCTAGGATGCTTCCAACTTTGGTGTCGCCTTCATCTCGTGCCTAGATAATCCTCTTGATCAAATCTTTGAGCAGTTGGCATTGATTGGGCTTGGAGTATGAGTCTCAATGTGAAAGTTTGCAATAAGTTCAGACACTGATTGTGGCCTTAGTTCCATATCTGGTCGAAACAACATGTGTGACCAATCAGTAGATAAATAGCCTCCAATTCTAGCTATGAAATCCCTTGACAAACATAAGGCAAAAAGTGGTGGTAAATCTATCATTGACACATCTTGCAAAATAGTGACATTGGGGCATGCATGCAAGTTTAGACTCAAATCTTTAATTACTCCTATTGTTATTCTATCGCTGTCCCATCTAGTTGCACCACCCCTTTGGATATGACTTCATATTGGAGGCCCAGTTGATCAGCTATTTGCTTGGGCATCACAGAACTACTTGCCCTGAATCAATCATACAATTGTGTACTAGTTTATCCCTAATGATCAATGAAACATAGAATGGAGGGGGCTTCAAAAATTTACCTTGTTGTCCTCCATGCTTTCCCTCATCGAGCAACCTTTGTGAGTACCTTCTCTTTCATAAGAGCTTACTGATTTGAAGTTGACCAATTCTTCATGGCAGCTTGTAGTAGATCCCTTTGGCCTGGGATGGATAGTGATTCCCACATAGATATATTCACATTTGTCTTCTTCATTTGCTCAATGATGTTAAATGGGGATGAAACATCTCTTTGGTACCCTTAGCCTGCACATTCTTTTCTTGTACATGGGCTGCAACAACTGGCATTTGAGCTGGTCTAGAAGGTGGCTTGGGCTGTCCTTGCACGTTTGGAACTGCATTTTGCTTGCCAACACTTTATGGAGTGATGGAAGGTTGTGGATCACCTGGATCTAATGACTGACCTTTGCCAATATTCCTCTTCTTTGACCATGTGTTAGCTACTACATTATGAGAAATAGCTTGATTCATACCACAAAAATCTTTAGCCTGCCAATTCACAAGTGTAGTTTCATTTGGAGTTGTATTTTGCTGAGACGTTCCTTGTTGTTGGTTTGTTTCTTGACTCACCTCACTCTCTATGCCAACTGCCGTCACCATCAAAGCTTGGTTCAAAGCACCATTAAAGCACATAGACTAGTTGTGAGGTTCATTACATGGGAAACACCAATCATACTCTTGAGCTATATTATTTTGCACTGGCACTAAGGCTTTAGAGGTAGATGCAACATTGCGGTTATAGGGCTGAAATGGTCTATTGGCAAGAGGCCTTACATGATTTTGATTTACAGCTAGATTGGGTGGCCTATTAGGCTGATACGGTTGCCTATTAGGTTGATTTTGAGACTGATAAGAAGGTCTAAAACTTGGGCTTGCTGCCTCTTGAGTGTAACCAGCTTATTGCCTAAATTTTGTAATTGTTTCATGACTTCTTGAAGTTCATTCGAGGCACTAGAGGATGAAGTAGAAGTTTCATTTGAACTCTGATTTCTAGGGGTCGGAATAGGAGCTAAAGTAGGTGCTTAACTGGTACTTGGGTTTTCCAAGTTTGGATATCAGGGCATGGGAGGCCTAGGTGCTAGTTTACCGCTTGGATTAAAAAATTCTCAGCCCTAATGGCAATGCTATAAGATGCGGGTATATTTGCACCTCCCATGGATTGGACTAACATAGAAATTTTAGAATTTAAAGCTTTTAGGTAGTATAAGCAAGCATCTTCAACTGTTGGCCTTACTATCCACCGGGATTCTATCCCATGTCCTTTGAAATATGAAATTGAAGTCTGTTAGCTACTCATTGGGAGCTCTCAAGATAGTTGTCATTGTTCCAATAGAGACAAATTATCTCCCTTTTCTCCAAAATGCTCATGGAGAGCTATGCACAACTAGTTCCAATTTTGGATAGAACACGCCCAAGACTCGAACCATTACAAGGCTTTCTCTTTGAATGAAGATGCCAAGAATTTGAAAATAATTTACATCTCAACAATCTCATGGATTGCACAAACATTAGTAATGTATTTGACATGATCACCAAAAGTGGTTTGATTTTCCACAAGAAAGTATGGGATATTCTTCAATACTCCAACTAGAACTAGGTTTTGTGCATTAAGAGCAAGTGGGTCCAAGTGAAGTTGACATAAGGGTTGTGATGTGCCATTCGATTGGCCGAGAACCCTTGTTGATTAGGTGAAAGGTCTACTGTGGAGGAGTTGATAGAGTTCATTTGGTGGAGATGAAGACCTTTGAATTCTTCTTCCTCTCTCTCTTCTTCCGGGGATAAGCTGCAGATACTCAAATAATCCCTCTTCTTTGGCCCTTGACCTTGTTTGGATCCTTCTCATGAATATTTAGACTTGGAATGCTGAAACCAATTGATTTTATCCTTTGGAGTCGTCAGATGTGCAAATCAGGGCTCTTTTTAAGCAAGGAACTTACAACAAATGCACATCAACTTTGTTGTAATGAAGATGAAGACCTCTAAGGTCCCACTGGGCATGCCAAAACTATTAGTGCAAATCAACAAAGACTCCCTAAATGACCTTCAGATTTGCAAGTGAGAATTGGTTCATTTAGTGTGATTGCACAACATGGAATCTTTTCCCTAAGTGCGGGACTTGCAAAAATGGGAAAAAAACTCTCTAGATTGAAGGTTGGTTCCTCTACTCCTCTAGTTAGATGTATGCATGAAATTTGCATAGGTTTAACTCAAAATTCTATTCTAATTCTGCCAAGGAGACAAGGATAGAAAGAAAAGAAGATAAAACTAAACTGATAAGGTTATACACCAAAGGAGTGGTGAACATCTATTTCTACTGATTGACACAAATTATAAAATGTAACACGATCATGCACAAATTGCTAAAATTGTAATGGATGATCAAGATGAAGCAAACAACACAAGAAAGGATTGAAAATTCATTCACAGAGCTTGTATTTTCATTTCCATTTTAAATACAATGCATTACAATAGCAAGGAGGTAGAAAATGTTGTAGTCCTAAAATAAGTATGATATTCCACTAATTCACTTGCCATGGTGAAAGAGGGAGCCTGCAGAACATAAAAAACATCCAACCCTTTACAAATGAGCCAAAATTGGCTTTTAACAATGAAAACCTGAGTTGGCATGATGGGTGAGCTAGGGTTTTGGATAACGCAGTGCAAATGGGTGCTTGTAATGTCAATGGAGTTGAGCAAAGTGGGCGCTAGTGAAGGATCGCATTAAGGTGGTTCAGCCTGGAGTTCTCACCTCCGTCGGCTAAACGGTGTATGGAGAGTCTGCTACTTCATTCGGGGCTACTGGAAGATAGCTTGGTTAAAGGTCTTTTCGAGGAAGCTAGGAGATTTGCGTGGTTCCTCCTTCGCCAGATATGAAGGCCTTCTTGGCCCTCAAGAGGTTTCCCGCCCCATTTTTCTCACTCCTTTTCCGGTGGAGAAGATGGTTTCAACCTTTGTTCGGCTCTTTTTGCATTTTCATCGTCCCCGAATGTCCTTATTCCAGAACCCCTATGTGTTGTGTCTTCCCCGATTTCTCTGGTCTTTTCTCTTGTGGATGAACCCATGCAGGGGACAAAGGTGTTTCGGTCACCTGTTCCCTCATAGGAGCCATCGTATTCAGATCTGGTGGTTATGGAGGGTCTCCTTGTGCCTCTTGGTCGCTCTTTGCCTCGTGTTCCACCCTTGGGGCATGGTTTCTCTCAAGTGTTGGAGTGTCGTTGCAGGGTCGCCTTCTCCTCTTTCCGGTCTCTGGGTTTTGGGTCAGGTATGGAGAAGGCGGGCGCCCCTACTGCTCGTGTTAGTATTTTTTGGACTTGTTCTAGCTTTGTCGGTCATGTTCTCTTTTTCCTTCTCTAGGCACGACAGGTTTGGTTCCCAAAGCAACGTGACGTAAAACGCCCGTGTTTTCGTCCACCCATGTTTGACCGAGTTTTTCACCAAGATCAAGGTATTCGCCGACCCTTTTTGCTTTCTTTTGGTTCACTACTTTCCGGCTTTCGTGTTTTGGGCTCCACTCTAGTGCCTTGCTGTTATGGGTAGTCCGTGAGTGTCTTAGGTTTTCGTTTTAGATGGAGTGGATTTGTGGTCTTACAACATGGGGCGCTTTGGGTTCGTCCTGGCCCTTGTGTCGTTCCGATTCTCGTGTGGTTGGTTGGCTCCAAGTTGTTGCCTCCCATCTTGTTCTCCTATTTCTTCACGCCTACGTGTGGTTTCCTCTTCGTTTGGTTTACCGTCATTCACCCCCTTGGTCTCACGTGTTCTTGGCTCTCGCTTGCTTCTCTCTTGCTCCTAGCGTTCTTCATGATCGGGCAGGGTCTTCGGGTTGAGTGTGGTTGCTTTCATCTTCATGTCTCTAGTTCGGGCTGCTCTTCGATTTGTGTGTCAGCTATTGGCCTGGTTTTTGACAGGCTGTTGGTCGTTTGGCATTCGGTCTTGTTTTCGGCACCTCTCCCTTTTCTTCTTCCTTTACATTTGCATGTTTCTCCCTTCCTCTCTCCTCATCAATTCTTCTTTTCTTCCACGTTGTAGGGTGGGGGCCCCAACCCCTCTGGTTCATAGCTCCGGTCAAAAGCATTTATCAATAAAAAAATAATAATGAAAACCCGAGTTCGGAAGGAGAAACGTGGGAAAATTGAAATGAATGATTCAACCATTGACCAGATCCATCAAAATAGCATGGGTACCCTTAAAAGTTCATTCCCCAAGATTTTTGACCATGTTGGAGAAGAATGGAAGCCATACTGCATTAAAAATGGTGGTTGAATGTCGGTTCTGCTCTTTTCCCCATGCCAAAGGTGTTTTTCTCATTTTTCTCTCACTAAACTCCACCAAAAACAAAATTGAAGATTTCATCATGTAGAGGACTTCAATATATTTCTAATGACACCAAAATAAAAAAACCAAGCTCTGGATCGAAAGATATGCCCCTCTGAAGATTTAGGGCAAAATTGGGGCAAAAATCGGGTTGGCGGGCCGAAACCTAAAATTTTTCCCCTTTTTTGAATTTGGGAAAAATTCCCCAAAATTTTCCACGCCCTACCACTCCACTGCCATGTGGCAAATTCCCATTGGTCCGCGGGTTCAAACGGCTATTTTACACTTTTTTGAATTTTGGAAATAATTCCAAAATTCCTCCGCTGACCCGCCATTCCGCTACCATGTGTCATCCTCTTATTCGCTCTGGGCACGCGCTCCAAACTTTCCTTTGACACTACCGGCCCTTTTGGCAAAATTTTCCAATTCTCCCCGTGCCCCTGACCTCCGACGTAAACAGGACATGTGTCATCCTCCTATTAGTCTGTGGGTTCAAATAAAAAACTTCCATTTCCTCCTTGGCGGGCCTGCGAGCCAATTTTTTCCTTTGCGCCCTTAACTATTTTGGCAAAAAAACCAAAATTTTCCGTGCCCCTCCGACTTCTACCACTGCCCCCATGACACGTGGCACATTCTTATTGGTTACGGGGCTTCTGGGCCAAAAATTTCATTGCGCCATTTTTTGGAAATTTTCTCAACTTACCCCCACCGGTCGACCTCTTCTCGCTACGTGTCATCCTCCTATTCGCTCGCGGCCTTCGGGCCAAGATTTTTTCTTTTTGTGCCCCGCCATTTCTTGGTGAAAATTCCAACTTACCTCTGCTGCCCCGCCATTCCGCCACCACGTGGCACATTCCCATTGGTGGCAGACCTTCCCAGGGAAAATTTCCCTCAAAACTCCGTCGAGCCATAACTTGCAAAATACAAGGAGTTAGAAGGAAAATTTTACCTTTCTGGAAAGGTGAAAAAATTATCTATCTGATGAAGCCATTTTCAGATAATTTTGAGTGCCTGAAAAGTGAAAAATTTGACTGAGGCACAAGGAAGGAAGGAATGAAAGAAAGTTAGTCAAAATAAGCAAGGGGCTTATTTTGGATAACAACTACACCATACATTTTGTGAAAAAAATGCACTTAACAACTCCGTGGTCATACGTGATGCTACGATGGTCACCACCATCTCAAATCAACCAGTCATGCTGCTCTCATGTAAAAATCCTTACTCGAGCTCAATTTCACAATCATGCAAAAGACAAATGAAGTAAATAATCACTTTTTCATCTTACTATTTATAGTTACTTTTCACCAATCACTTTATTATGGTCATTATTTCATGCTTATTCTTGCAACTAATACACACAACACGATTTTTATCATATCTTGAGTGTTTCTTCTTCAATTTATATCTCGCCTACGACATTCTTTTTTAGAATTCTACCTATCATTTTACTATGCACATGATGTGCATGTTATCTCTCCTCCACGTTGTCTTCCATCTAATTCATACACATTTTTAGTGATTTCTATCACTCTCTGCCTATTTCATGCTTACTTTTGGCTTAGTGTTCATTCTTCTCATCACTTCCCCTTTCACCGAAAGGGGGCATATTGTTAGGGTCATCCCATAATTCCCCTTACATTACTATGCAATTAATCAACACTACAAATTCATCATTTTCAAACAATTACTAATCACGCGATATTTCACCATTAATTCCCCTTAATGACCTATTCTAGGGCAATAAACATACATTTTTCTATGCGACATCTCATCACCTCCCCATAATGACCTAACCTAGGGGTAACAAGTGATTAAAAATCTCTCCATGCGATATTTCATCTATTTCATCGATTCCCCCTAATGACCTAATTTGGGGGCAACTAATGTAAAATCTCTCTATGAGTAACTAATCAATCAATCAATCAATCAACGCATTCAAATTTCTAACAATTGAAATCATATCATCAATACAAATACAACACAATTGGCCTCCCAGATGACCTAAATTGGGAGTTACATGTGTTACTTTCCTAGATGACCTAACTTGGGAAGTTATTCTACATTTTACGTTTGCTTCCATGTGACCTAATTTAGAAGCCATCATACATTCTTGTGTTTGCTTCCATATGCCCTAAATTGAAATCCATCATACATTTTGTGTTTGCTTCCAGATGACCTAACTTGGAAGCTATCACATTGTGGCAACACCTGTGGAGTGGGGGAAAGAGTGCCTTTCCTATACCACTCCTATATGGGTCAATTGTTTGATCAAATTATTTGGATCCAAAACCAAAAAGTTTGATCTCGATTTCATCTCGCAGTGGCTAGATCTTGAGGATGTCATCGAGATTGGAGAATAACACACTTTTCTCCCTACACTCTTCCTCTGTGGCAGGATGCCCAAATCCTCCAACCAATTATTCATATGCATGTGTTTGTGTGAACCGATCACTTCTTACCCTACCTCATCGTCACCATACATGTTTGAATCAATAATCCAACATTAAAACCATAGTTCTTATTTAGTACACTTCATCACGATATTTACATTTCTCGCTACGTTGCATGGATCAACACGCTAATCCCTAGTTTGACACACTATATGGTTCTTTCGACACGCTTCTACTATAACATCCGCACGTTCTACTATAGTATGGGCTTCTTTGACTTCTCTCAGTACACATCTCTATCTACTTTATGTTACCAAGCTTTCCGCTCACCAATATAAAGTGGGGGAAAATGTAGTCACAAAATCACACACTTACTATTACATCTATACCACCAAGTATGTTGTTTTATATGGATCTAATGTAATAAAAGTATTCACTAATGACCCATCCCCTAGTCATGTCATCAGTTAGTAGGTCATTATTGTCACTTGTCTTCACAAACTGCTGGATTATTTACATAGTTCTAGTCGTCTCTTAGGGAGTCTTAGGTGTCGTTATTTGGTCATTTGTCATCTCTAGTCTTTGACTAGGGTGCCTAGGGTAGTACTAGGGCACCCATGGGCACCCCGGTCCTTATTTTAGGCACCCTAGTCCCGGAAGCACTTGAGTCTAATTTAGAGTTTTGAGGTCAGTCTTTGTAATTTTCCATCTCATTCCCTAGGTACTAGTCGGCGTGTTGGGTCATTAATGTCGAAATTTGAGCAAGAGATCTCTATATAAACATAACATAACATACTATCTTATGGGTGGACTATCTACTATTAAGGGATAAATATCTACTAAGGCAAGGGACTACATTTGGGCATCATTACATCACACACACTGCATAGGAAGGGTTGTATTCATTCTATTCCATCCACCATTTGCATTTTACATCTAGCTATTGCCCCTTATCTTTGCATCATTGGCGCTAGGGCACCCTAGGCACACAATTGCACACACAAGCACACATAACTACATTGGTTCTGGAATGTAGTGCAACACTTAGTTGTAAGTCCACCATTGTGCAAAGCTAAGGTCAGTCTGACCCCTTCATATGTATCTTTCTTTTTAGGGTTTGATGCTTTGTATGAGGTTTTGTAAGTTAATATTCATTTCATATTTACGACATCATCAGTGAAGATATTATGACACTCACATGATAAGGATCAAGATATGCGAAAGGTATAATGACACCGTGAAATTCAGATCATGAGCTATTTGGTAGTACATAGCACTCATATGTAGACCAGTGGTGCCCATAGGTGCTCCATTCCTCCTCCAGGCGCCTACCTGGGAAAATCACCATCTACTTCAATTTTTTGGGTTGTTCCGTCACACTATCCTTCATCCACACATAATTTTTTTAGTCCCGACACACATCGAGGTATTTCATTTATTTTATTTCATTTAAATATCAAAACAAAATATTTAACATCAACATTTCAGTTTATATAATTTATTACATTTATGTACCTACTTAAATTAACATAAATAGAATACATTTATTTCATATTTTTGTTAATCAAGTTGTCTACTATGTTTGAAGTGGCGTCGCTTATGCCACCCCAAAGAGGGGCAAATGTAGACACCTAAATTTTGCTTACGTAATTTTATTGCTAAAATTGTACTAACTATCCTCTTTCTTATCATTTCCATTATAATTAATGATTTCTCGCTAATTAATTAATGTTTCTTTCTATTATGGTCAATTAATGCCGCTTCATTAATTAACTAGCCTCTATCACATTCTGGATGCCAATTAACGACACTTCGTTAGTTATAATCCTCTTCAAATTGATTAATTAACTATTATGAGTTAATTAAGCCTTTTTAACAATGCATTTAATCAATAAACCCTTTTATTGGCTAAATCCCACTTTCAAATGCTTCAAATCATATCAAATTCCTCCTAAATCACCTAAATAGCCTAAAAAGCTTATTCTAGCCTATTAATTAATCCTAATTGATTAATTAAATCATCTCCAACTCCCATG
Source organism: Taxus wallichiana var. yunnanensis (assembly GCA_018340775.1). Taxonomy (NCBI): domain Eukaryota; kingdom Viridiplantae; phylum Streptophyta; class Pinopsida; order Cupressales; family Taxaceae; genus Taxus; species Taxus wallichiana. The sequence continues at coordinate 314,913,603 of CM031236.1, forward strand.
AGTTGCTAATCACTTGTTAATTCCTCTAATCAAGCTTAACAAGTCTAAATCTACTTTATCCTTTATCCCACATTCATTGGGATTCAAGTTTCTCCCAAATATGAAAGCTATATAAAGGACCCTCCTACATCCTTTCACACCTACACCATACTTTTGCTAGTATTTCATATAAGACATATGATAAGAGCCTTCTCCATTATTTTGGAATAACTACTTCATCTCGTGCATCCATTCTACCATTGTTGAGTAGAAAGGAAGATCTAAGTATGGCCTTGTAGCCATTTCTTGGTGAGATCCTTCCCTCTCTTTGGAGATCAAACACAAATTTGATTACTCATGATCTAAAGAGGCTCATGTTTAGAAGTAATCATACATTAAAAGAGTAGGAATGGTTAGCATTAAGTGATTTTATTCATGTTTATGCAATTAAGATAGTTATTTCCTTTAAGCTCTTATCATGATGTTAATGGTAGATTTAGCTTTTCTTTGAGACTACTAGGTGTTAGTTTCTTTCAATTAACATAGAAAATTTAGCATGTACATAGTGCCGATGCAGGTTCTAGCTAGATGACCATCTAAAGAAGTTATAGATTTTGAATCAAAGTAGGTATAAGACCATATAGAAGGGTCAAGATTGTATGGTACGGTCTTGGTAGAATTATATGGTTTTGTACCAAGCCACTTTCTAATGATTATTTTAGAAACAAGTCATCATCAATCCTACATATCCTTGTTCTAGAACTTTGTACACCCATAACTTCCTAGAATCATATATAATCAGCTAAGTGCACTCATCTCCTCGTGTCTTCAAGTTTATATCTTGTGTAGTACATTAGTTACACATATTAATGCGTTGCTCGGTAATGGTAATTTATGTTGGAAGTTAATGAATCAAAATAAGTTCTTGTAGCTAGCCCTTAAATCCTTTAGTGTACTCATTTCACTAATAATATATTTCACATAATATAACTAGGGTGTAAACACATTCAACACCAATATGAGGTACTCTATAGCCTTAAAGAGAATTTGGCAATGACATAAAACTCGCATCAAACAATAGGAGGATAAACAATGTATTGAGAAAATATTTGAAGGCAGACATTTTTTTTGCAATTACATCCCTATAAGAAACTATATTTGAGACAACAAAAGAATAATATCAAAATTTCACCTAAATTATTTATGGCCCTTATCAAGTGTTTCAAAAAATTGGTAGTATAAAATATAAAATGGAGCTTCCTCAATCAACTAAAATACATTCAACTTTCCATGTTTATTTCTTGAAGAACGTCATTGAATATAAGGTATCCTACCAATTAGTGTTACCTAAGTTTGATGAGGAGGGACGTATCATTTTAGAGCTCGAAGGTATCCTATAGACACCCGCTAAGAAGTTGAGGAAAAGGGTTATTATCGATTATTTGATCAAGTGGAAGGATTTAGACATTGAAGATGCAACATGGCAAAATGAAGCATTTTGACAATAGTATACAAAGATTACTAACATATGGGAGAATTTTTCAAGGGAGATACATAATACACTCTTAATCCTAGGTCATATGTTAGTATATGTATGTATGAATTATGCCTAACGTAATCTCTTATCATGTCATATCACATTTATTTATGCTTCCATATGCTTATTAGGTTTTCTGTGTGCTTTACATCGCGTAATAGGGTATATATATGAGTTAGTAACTAGTAGATGATCATCATACTAAGCAATTCGAGTCTTATTATAAGGTTTATAGGTTGCCCCCTGAAGTGGTTATCATTATAATTACTTTTTGTGATCATTCATCTATATTTTGGTGTTCTATTTCTTCTAATATTTAAATATATCTATCTAATTTCATTACATTTCTATACAATTGTGGTCTAAATATTTGCATTTTCATGAGTTATGGATGTAGGAAATTTTTTACCTCAACTAAATTGGGACACTAGAGGTAGGTTATCACCGGGAAGAAAGTTTTAGATTAGGGTAGACATGATTCTAGAGAGAAGGAAATGAGGACCCCTACACACAATCTAGTATTGTGTGTTTCCATTGTGCATTTAACTTGTGATGTGGTGGTTTTTGTGACTATTTTGAAGGTCATATTCTTAAATTTAATTAAATTTTTATTATTGTGAATATTTTTGTAGCCTTTGAATACCATGGTTTTTGGGCTTATCCATAATTTGATTGACTTGTGTTTACTTTATTTGAATTCCACTCTTAGGATAATCTTGGGCTTGGTGGTCATTTCAAATTCTTTATGAAAAATAAAATATAACAATAAGTTACATTGAAGTAAAATAATTAATACTACTTTTATATTTGAGCTTGACTGAAACTCTATCTTGTTGAGAATTATTTCAAAAAAACTAGCTATTGGAAATCTAGATGGAGACATGGAAATATAAAAGAAAAATACAACCTTTGCATGTATGAGGTGGATTCTATTTTGGGATTGTTGGTTAGAATTTATGTGGAATACAAAATTGTAGGTATATATATCTTATTATTTCTAGGAGTTGGGGTGCTCATTTAGGATTATTAGTAAGGGTTTGGGATAGTAAAATTTGTTTTCAAAAATTTGAGAGATCATACCCATGAGTTGAGGGAAAGTAGAAAACTATAGCTGGAGAAACGAGACAAGGATTTTTACAAATTCAAATGTTTCTAAATTGAGCCTTTCCCAAGAAATAACTTTGTTTTATTTTGTTGTTTATCTTGAATTCTAGAATGATGTTTGTTGGAACTTTTGTTTATAGATTTTTATGGTTATAAATCACAATATGAATTTTGGGGTAATTATTTTTTTGTTATTTTGTGGTTTTACTTATTTTATACTAAGGTAGAAATTTGATGTGCTTGATTACCTTGAAATCCAAACCAAGAAATTCCCTAGTTTTTACTTTCTTGCACACTCCAAAAGTTTGATTTATGCGATCCAAAACATTTCCATGTATTTTCACTCCAAAAGTCTAATTTACACTATTGCAAGAATTTCCCATGCTTTTTCAGTCTAAAAGTATGATTTACAATATCATGGAAATTTCACATATTTTGTCACTTGAAAAACTAATTTACACTATTGTGGACTTTTCCTATGCTTTTGCACTCCAAAAGTTAGATTCACACTATTGCAATTTTTTCCATGTTTTGTACTCCAAAATTCTTATTTACACTATTGTACAATTTTCCTTTTCTTGTGCACCTACAAAATTCTAACTTTGACTACAAAATTTTACCTTGCACACGTTCATGAAAACCTAACTTACATTATCATAATTTCTCCGTGCTCATGCACATGAAAAGTATGATTAATATGGGAAAGGTTTTAAGATCAGGGACTACATGCATTATTTGTAAATAAGCTATAAATGTGTTCCAAAATTTTGAGACTTTTCCAAAAAAAGGGAATAGACAAAATAAAGAATTGGAGGTATATAATAAATTTGGATGAAAATTACATACGTGCTCCAAAATTCTGAAACTCTAATTCGACACTAACATTTTTCACTCTTGACCAAATTGATTTTGAGTCCTCCAAACCCGTAGAATTTACTTCTCGACATCAATTTGTTTGGTTTTGGTTGATTATGACAATATTGAATATGCATAGCTAGGAATTGCAAGTAAATATTTTATACTATAAAAATGGATAAAAACTTGGTAAAGGATGAATGTTCTCTTGATCTATTATGGATAAATTTTGCTAGGGTTATTTAACTATTTTCTTACACCCAAACACTAGAGGATTACTAGTCTACATGAGAAATTAATTTTATTGGAGGATATTTTTAGTATTGATTATTTATTTCTAATATAATTAGTCTCTTAGGTACTCTCTTTGGTGTTATATTGCATAGTAAAGTAGGAAAATTGTAGTGGCTATACATAGGAATGCATGAATGAATTTTTGTTGAACCTATGTCCACATACACTTCCTTGTATGGTTTTTTTGGTGAGATTTATCTTTTAAATCTTTGTTAATGAGGTTAGGGTCACGAAGGGGTTCCACCTTTTCCTAAAATCACTCTCTTCTCCTCATAGTAGAATCATGCATAGTTTTGATATGAGATAGTTATGTATAAACATAGAGCTATCTCTTGTGTTTGTACAAACCTTGCATAACTGAACTACAAGTGTGGTTTAGAATGCTTTGGCCAAAGAACTATGATTGTTGTTATCAATGTATGTTCATGCTTACCAAGAGTTACATGTTATCATAATCCAAATGATAATGGAGTTTCTTGTTCATATTGGTTTATTTGTGTGATAGGGGAAACATACTTTTATATACACATGATTATCTATTATAATCTTTATAAGGATGAATTCCTTTATCTACTCCCCTCTTTGAAGGGCAAACCCACCACCCAAGTTAGGGAGGTGAAAGAGGATCCTTTCGTGTACTTGGTAGGATGAAAAATTCCTCAACTATATTATAATTTATTTATTGAACTAAATTAGAGTGTTTATGGTGAATCTCAATTGTCAATTATATGATAAACACCAGAAACTCGAAGACAACAGGGTTTAATGATACATGCACCGAAAGTGCAATGTTGGGATGAATAGATGCAAAATACATGAGATACTTCTCCTTCCAGTGAATGAGATAACCTGCATGCAAATATAGCTAAACAAAATAGATATTAGATAGAGATTTGATGAGTTACTCAAAAAGGCCAATCCCAAGAACCAATGGGATTCCTCGAAGGGTGTCAACTTGTTTTTACAATTAAGTGATATGATATGAAATTAATTGAAAATACAAGGATGATTTATAAATCTAAGATCCTATTCTGCGTGGTAGATGGCCCAGAGAGGGCTACGGTGAGCTTAAATTCCTCAAAGTAATCGAACCACAACCGTTTATTAGTGTCTCATTCTTCTTGTATGATTTTGAGTTGGTATTTGATGTATTGAATTATTTCAGTGTGTCAAGGCAACAATGACATAAAGGCTAAGTTTGTGCATGATGTTGAGTTGTTCCTGATAAGGGGTTACTACATGATTAGAAGATCATAGATGCCTTGGTAATGGGGTGTGACTTACATGGACTTGTCATCTACAGAGAAACACATCTTGAAAACAAACATATTAGATAAAAGACATGATGATGAAATGATTACAAATACGATAAATATGATTGGAATAGTAAAAAGATAAGAATCTGCTAGTGATTCTCTATGTTCGTTAGCCATTAAGGTAAAATTGTTGGCGATTGTTGAGAGAAAGTTGATATTTTGATATAATGTAAATTTGATCTAAAGTGAATGATTTATAACTTGATGTGGTCTCTAATAAGATGTATTGATATTGAAGGTGAAAATAAAAGATAAAAACTCACCTTTGTTGATAAATGCAATGAAATGATGTTGTGGGATTCTTATGAGATTATAGAGCTTTGAGGACGTAATAGGGATGTTGGAGATGCTAAGATGCCTAAAATGATGTCATGTTGATCTTGAAGGGAATAAAGCTTCACCATGGATGTCAAAAGATCCCCAACTAGGAGGTTTGAGGTTACTTTTATAATCATTGATGATTTTATTAGAGTCACTAGCGATCTAGAAAATGTGGGGAAAACCCACTAAGAAGTGGGTTTAGCACTTCCAAATAAGGTTTTGGGCTTGGATACAAGTGAAAATGGTTGGGAAGATTTCTAGGGATTTAGAAGGTTAGGATTTTGAGTGTTATAATGGGTTAGAATAGGTTTTAGGTGGTTAGGGGGTTTAGGATAAGTAATTAAGTTTTATGGGGTAGAAATGTGCTTTCATGGGGGTGAGGTATGACTTAGGATAGGTTTATGATTAAATGATAGGATTAGATTAATATTTGAGATATGAATATGAGGGATGTAGATAGGTCACCTAGGGTGGTGAAAACACAGTATCTACATTTGCCCCTTTTGTAAAGTTTTTGTGATGGACAAGTTGCACTTAGACAAAAGATGAGTGGGATGATTATATTGGTGTTAGATAGGTAGTCCCCCTCAAACTGGGGGTCATTGCAACGAAGTGAAATGGTCACTAGTTTAAATATATTATTTGATGAGATAGGTTTGTGTGATGTTGTGTTTCATTTAAGATGCCTCAAGAGTAGGCATGAAAATGAATTGCCACAAAGGTGGACTTGTGTAACTAGAGAATCAAGTGATAGGGGAACCAATGGGTTCTCAAACTATAGATGTATAACTCATAGAAGGAAGGTGTGGGAAAAGTATTTTGAAAGCATATGGTATCCAAAATGTATTAGGAGATGCAAGCTTGATAAATGATGTTGTCCACAAAGGTGGGCTTACGTAACTAGGAGGTCAAGTGATAAGGGAACCAATGAGTTTGCAACTTATAGACATATGACTTAACAAAAACAAGGGAAAAGTTTCCCTAGTGGCTACAAAATCCGAAATGGATTTGATAAAGGAAGTATTGTATAGTTTGATTGATTTTGATTTTTAGAGGGTCTTAGGGCCCAAAAAGGAAGCACATACTTGAAAAATGTGTAATTTTGGCAAGGAATGATGAAAATGATGATTTAATGAGGCTAGAAGGGCAATCAATAATGATTTTGGATAAAGGGGAGGTAATAACTGGAAATTACTATAGGTTATTAGTGATTTGACATAATCATCAACAATTAGTCCAATCGCTGACAATCGGGTGGGTGGAAAAATATTTGATATAAAATGTGATTTGGGGCTCATTTGGTTCACTTGCAATTGAGAACCTAAAAGATTAAGGACCCCTAATCTTCAAGTTTTTTACTATTTTAAGTGAGATGGAGGAAGTTAGAGGTGTGCAGAGAGAAACATAGGCCCACATGTGCCTTGAAGTAGGTGATGTTTTTTAGATTTTTTTACTTTGATTTTTTTTTGTTTTTCTAGAAATTTGGAATCACCATAGAAACCACTAATGATTTTTTTATGAAATGCTAGCAATTTTATGGGTCACCATGTTAATTTTCATATGTAAGGCGCCAACCATTCAAGTAGAGTTGTGGATGATTCTACTATTTTTGTAAAGAAGTTATGATTTTAAAGTGTTTTTGATTGATTTTGTATTGATTGTGGATTGATTTTTTCTAATGATGTATGTTGTCTTATTGTGGATGCAAGCTAGAGAGAGGTTGATTACATGGGATAGGATCTCAAAGATACTTGAGGATGTTTGAGCTCTATTGTTAGATGTTGATTGGGATCATTTAGAGGATGTTGGATTGGGCAGGATGCATCATTATAGATGCATCCATAGAGACATGGGTTTGTTGTTGGCATTGTTTGAGAGATGGGACCATCCTACATGAAATTTTGGTTGTCATGAGGAGATATATTGGTGAATTTGAGGATGTGCACTAGATCGTGCATCTTCTAGTACATGGTGAGTAAGTTTATATGATTAATATGATAGGTAGGGGCACCTTGTGATGTAATGATGTAGATGATGATGGTGTATATGTATTTTGGGGCTTTCATATGGAGCCCTATATAGTGATGATGAGGAGGATCAAGCCTTGATGACTATGATGATGATGGGTATTAGTTGTTATGCCTTACTAGATTTCTTGAGAGAGGATGATTCTTGTGGATGTTGACATGGGTTATGGGGGATATCTTGAAGTACTAGAAAATGTTTATTTAGACCCCCTGCTTTGTTGGAATAGGTTTACATGGAGATATGGTCATGGAGTACTAGACACAAGTTTGGGGTAGATGTGTTGTTATTTTTAGAGTGGTGTGCTTACGAGAACATTGTAGTGGTTTGGTTATGAGGAGTGCCTTGGATGATATGGATAGAGTTGAGTATCTAGTGGAGTTCATGAGGTGGAGATTAGATTTTGCAACCACTTGGGCCTATCTAAGGTGAGGATTACTACATGTAGCTCTCTTAGCCGGTTTATAGGGTTGGGATGTTATTCGAAAGTCATATACATGTTTCCCAAAGTATGGCCTAGTCCAGAGGGGGAGTGAGGACTACAAACAGATAGGTGGGTGCGAGGTTAGAGGGAGGATCAATGGTATTTGATTAGATTTGGTTTGTGTTAGATGATATTTTAGTTTTTTTAGGATATATCAAAGGTGGCATTAGTGGGCTCTACGTGAGAGATGATGCGAGAGATAGATGTAACACTTCCAAATGTTTGAGAGAGGTGATTACCATGAATGATAAGTAGGGGGTAGGTGTGAGGGTAGATACTTATAGAACATTGATATGATATGATGATGTGGGAGAGACAAAGGCCTACATTGCGTGGTGGCATGGGTAGTTAGATGGGTTTGAGAGGTGGGTGTGGGCCCGTGTAGAGGTGGAACCTCAAGAGGGTGGCAGTGGTGGTGAGTGTGGAGGTGAGGAGGATAAAATGACAATATTAGAGGGCAAGTTTAGAGGCTGAGAAGGCCTTATGTGGTTAGATGAGTGGGACACACTAATAAATAAGAGAGATATAGTGGTGGTGAGTGATATGGGTTGAGCCAACAACTCAATCATGTGTAGTAAGAGCTCACACATGCGAGAGATGACAAAGATCAATATAGGTGAGACATAAAGGCCTTGTGAATGGCCCAGGGTGACATGCCCTTGATTTTAGGAACTAAGATACAAGCTACTAGGACTCAAACAAGAAAAATATGGGACCACCTAGTAGTGTGGGTATGGCTAACTACTAGACAATGTGTGAGTTATGAGATATTATGAGGATATAGTGCAACGAAGGCTTCCAGATGAGCCTCGTTATATAATGTTTTTAACAAAATGACAAGAGGCTCCATCAGGTAGTGTTGGGGCATGGGTCAGCCATCACGAGATCTAGAGGGAGGACTAGATAGAGGGCTTGGTAGAAACCCATATGGAGGCTGGGGAAGAAATGTAGGGGAGTGTTCATTTGACAAACATTTAGTTTACTTAGTAGTTTTTAGATATGATTTTGATGTAGGAGGCTCTTTTGAATCCTTTACCAATGATGTATATTTTTGATACACGGAATTTTTAGGCCCTTGATGATGATGTATAGACATTTTATGTATATATATATATATATATATATATATTTTGTCATTGAGTTATGTTTTGTGTTTTAATTATGATTATGATGGATGTAGATGTGATTGATGAGGATTTAATTAATGATTTTTGTTATGATATGATGTGTTATGGAAATATTTGTATGATTTAGATTATAGATGCATGTGTTATAATATGATTTGATGATTTTAGACATTTTCATGGCAAATTGTAATCTTCTTGTATGATTTACACACTTATACGATGGATAAGAACCTATTATGAAATATTTGTTTCTTCTTATTTTGGACACATATAATGTATGATGGTAAATTGATTTATATGTATGATAATGCACATACAAATTTGTACTATATGTTAACATAAGACCCATAATGGTTATTCATATTAGGACCATAGATAAATATGAGATAGATCCCATCCTTTTCTCGACATGGGAAATGTTTTATGTTTAACATAAACAAGGAAACAAGTTCTTCTTTGATGCTACCATGCTTTTACCCACTTTATTGTATATGATACAAACTAATCAACATGGGAAGCTTTCTTGGGATGGTTACTTTTTGATTTTTTGTACGAGGGATGATTGATGTGGGAAGCCCTTTTTTATATGAGGATTGATCAATATGGGAAGTATTTATTGTGTATTTTGATTGGGTATCCATCCTTTGAGGGAGTGGTCTACAATTTTACCAAATTTTGATTTCATGGTAGTCATCCTTCAAGGAAGTGGTCTAAAATTTATTTGACAAGTTTATTTTTTGGATAAACGTACTTTGAGGGATCGGTCTATATTTTGGTTATATCCATCCCATATATATTTTGATTTTGAGCTAGGGCAACCTTGGGTAACCACTTAGAAGGGGATAAATATAAGCGTGCAAAATACACTTATGTATTTGTCATGTTGTTCAATAGGATAAGATATGGGGATGGTGTGAGTAATGATTACAAGGTTCCCTAATTATGAGCAGGGAATGTGTCCATAAGGAATATGCTACAAACAGATATGTGGTGCTCATATTTAAGGTATTGATAGGTATGTTATTGGAAAATTCCACATGATTCCAAATCATTGTGAGAGTGATAGGACGTGTGGGTTGATGGACAAAGATTGTAGTTTGACTAAAGTCTCACGAGTTGATAAGTTAACAGTAGAATGACCATAAGTGTAGAGAGTTAAGAGGATACTTTTCATGTTTACCATCGAGAGAGGCTAAATGATAAGCCTCGGACCCATATTTATGAGTGATAATATATGGTCCAAGAAGTTAGTTTGGAGAAAACTTTCCACATTTTCTCTTTTCCATGTTAGTGATATGTTGGTTTTCTTTTAGAACAAGATCACTAATATGAATGTCACACTGTTTGAGATTTTTTTATAAGCACGTTTGATTCATTCTTGATATATGTTGATGTGTTCAAGTGTGGTTAAATGAATGTTCATCTAATAGTTCAAGTTATGATAGGAATTCTTTGATAGTCCTCATTGGAGATGAAATATCTGAGAGAAACACATAATGATGGAATCTGAACTTCAATGGGAAGAACAACTTTAATGTCGTAGACTAAAGAGAAAGGTGTAATGCCTATAGGGGTATAAATGCTAGTCCAATAGGCCCACAAGGTGAAGGGAATTTGAAGATGCCAATCTCTCCTAGCTTGATCAATAATTTTCATGAGGATTTTGTTGAGTGTTTTGTTAAGGTGTATTCTTGACCATTTTCTTGTGGATAGTATGGTGTAGAAAAGCTAAGTTTTATGTTGTAGGTGTCACAAAGTTTTTGAACTTTTTTATTTTTAAATGATTTTCCGTTATCTGTGATGAGCTTATGAGGAATACCAAAGTGACAGATAATGTGATGATGGATGAAGTCAACGATTTTATCTTCTTTAGTAGAAATGAGGGGATTACTTCCACCATTTTGTAAAATATTCAGTTGTTATAATAATGGAGTTGTGTCATTGTGATGAGCGAGGGTTGATAAGGCCGATGAGGTCAAGTCCCCATTGTGAGAAGGGCCAAATATCATGAGTTGGATGAAGAGCGTGACTAGGAACATGTGTGAGGTTGGCATGTTGTTGACATTTAACACATTTCTTGACATAGTCACAATAATCTTGATTAAGTGTGGGCCAATAGTAGCTCATGCGTAAGATGCGTTTAACAACAACTAAACCGTTGAAGTGTCCACCACATATGCCATCATGGAATTATAGCTGGATGAGCCTCCAAATGAGTCTCAAAGGAGGAGGTTGTCAAATCCTCTTTTGTAAAGGATACCTCCTAATATGACATGACATAACATGACACACATTGTTGAAAGGATATTTTTCCATTTCTAGATAGATTTGTAGGTATTTTACTAGTGGAAAGATAGTTGTATTTGATTGTACCAAGTATCAAATGAGATATCTTCTATATGATTGATGGTTGGGATTAGTGCTTTGTGTAAGATGATTGAAAGTTTGTGTACGACAAAAAATAATTTAGAATCATTAGGTGATAGAGGAATAAGAGAGGTAAGAGAATCCATTGTGTATGCAAATTTATTAGATGATCGAGGGTTGTTTGGATTTCATAATGGTTAAAGAGTTGTAGGAGATCTTCAATGATGGTTTTGTATTTCTAAAGGACCTCATTTTTACATTGATAAATTCCTTTGATTTGATTGATGACAAGTTATGATTCACCATCAATATCGAGACTTGTACACCTAGAAAGGTAACAATTTGGAGTCCCATAATGAGTGTTTTGTATTCTACCATGTTATTAGTACATTCAAAGTTTATCTTGAAAGATAACAAAATTAGAGTGTGCCAAGGTGATATTATGACTATTTGGCACCTCCCCTACCTACATTTGGACCCGTTGAAGAACAATGTCATTTTGAGAGGGGAATTGTATTGATCAAGAGGGAAGTGTTCAAAGGGTAATTGATTAAATGGGAGGGGAGCTATTGTGAGCTGATAAACAATGAACTACCCCTTAATGGAATTTTGAGAGATGAAATCAAGGTCAAATTCAGTCATGAGCATGAACCATCTAGTGATGCAATTGTTGTTATATGGTTTGGAATGTACATATTTCAGTGGATTTAAATTCATGGCTACATATGTTTTACGATTAAGTAAATAGTGACAAAGTTTAGAATTTGTGAAGTACAAGGCACAAGATAAATTTTTGACATATGAATAGCGAGTTTCATACTCATGAAGGATATGACTTATGTAATAGATGGCATGTTATGTACCTTGGTCATCTTAATGCACAAGCTTGACTCCCATGACATGGTTAGTTGCATATATATAGATAGAAAGGCTCCCCCTAATTTGGAGGTGCGAGAACAGGTGGTGATAGGAGATACTATTTGAGCACATCGAAGGCCTATTGACAATTATGGTCCCACTTGAAGTGGATATATTTCCATAGAATATGATGGAAGGGTTGATAGCGGTTGGATAATTGTGAGATGTAACAATGGATGGATTGAAGCTTTCCTTTAAGACTACAAAGTTTCTTAAGATTAGATGGTGGAGGCATTTTGAGAATGGATTTGAATTTAGTAGGGTCAACTTCAATTCCCCTAATAGACACTATGAATCCAAGGATTTTTCATGTGAGAACTCCAAATACGCATTTGATGGGATTAAGGAAAAGGAAGAGTTGTAGAATATATACAAAGATCATATCAAGAATAGTTAGATGGTATTTTTGGTGTTTGGATTTACCTAAGAAATCATTGACGTAGTCTTCTATGGTTTTGTGGATGAGATCATGGAAGATGTAAGTCATAGAACACGTCGATACATAGCTCCCTGTATTTTCCAAGCCAAAAGGAATTACTATATAACAAAATGTTCCCCATGGGGTGATAAAAGAGGTCTTGTGATGATCCTATGGTGTGATTAAGATTTGATTGTAACCAGAAAAACCATCCATAAGAGATAACATTTCATGGCATGTTGTTAAATTGACGAGTTGGTCAATGTTTGGGGAGAGGAAAACCATATTTGGGGTAGACGAGGTTCAAGTATCAAAATTTCGTGTAGATTTGTAATTTTGTAGTGGATTTCATGATGGGTACGATGTTAGAAACCTATTGTGGATGATCAATGGCTAGTATGAAGTTGGCTGAAAGAAGATGTTGAAGTTCTTCTTTGATTAGAAGTGTGATATGATCATGTAGCCTATGAAGTTTTTTCTTCACAGGATTAACATCCAGGATGGTGACGATATTGTGGATGATAATGCTAGGGTCTATGCTAGACATATCATTGTAGGACCATGATAATACTTGACTATGTTTGGCTAGGAAAGCGGTAAATTCTTGGAGTTCACATGAGTCTAAGGCTTGGCCAATCTTGACAATTTGTAACTCTTACATTGAGACGATGATAAATTTGATAGTGGATTCATTAAGGAGGGTATTCATGTTAAATAAAAGGGTATTTTGGAGATAATGATCCTCAACACCCATATAGGTTAGGATGGCATCATCATCATGATAATGGAGAATGTTGATGGTAGGAAAATATTCTTCTATCATGTGAGGTAAGCTTAAGGAGATAGGTTTAGTATTATAATTAACCTGGTGGGTTAGTGGTCCAAGTGTGATGGTGTTGACTAAAAAATGTTACGAGGGATAAAGACTATATTATCATTATCGAAGAGGGGTTTGATGTGGGTGATGATGGGTATAATTGGGATGCTAACATTGATGGGGATGAATTGAAGGAGGATGGTTTGAATCTTAGGCCATGTTTCTCACAAGGCTTTTGGAACTCATCAAAGGGGAATTTGTGGAGACCTTTTTCATAACAACCAAGGACAAATCCTTTCTAGGCACAATGATGAAGATAAGTTTGGGAAAACTAAGGGTTATCGAGGAATGAGAAATCGAGGAGAAATATTTTGTGTGAAGTTTACTATCGAGATGGGTTGAAGGGTAGTCAATGCCTCTGTACACTAATTATGTTCGAAAGAATGAAGGGCCAAGGAAATGATGTTTCCTACATTAGGCTCGTAAAGTGGTTATTTATCAGGCCTCCTATACATTTTAGGTGTGGGAAGTGTGTTAAGGGATAGGAGGCGGTACTCCCCTTGATTTAGCAAAAATAAACTAAAGTGTAGATTACTTTGTTAAATTATTATGTATGTTATAATAGGAAAGATATGACAATAAATTACATAAATGAATCGATCAAATAAGAAAATGAAGTAAAACCCTAAGTGAAATATAGAGTTAGGTTACTTAGCTGATTTCACAAATATCCTAGTAGTGCGTGAAGGTAGAAGAATGGTAGAGTGATAGTACATGACCTCAAAACCGAGCATAGAAAAGTGTAGGAGTGCATGACGAGTAGGGATCGGGGGTGCCTAGAATGGTACTAGGGTTCTTGGGCGTTAGGATCCACTCCTAGGTGTTAGAGTCTATAAGGAGCTCTAGAGATGAATTTCCTAAGGTCGATGGTTAATCCAAAACCCTCATTATTTGTTGCCGGATGGTCACACTATGATTGCTAATGTCACTAATAACCTACAATAAAGATATCACTTGTAAAACCATCACAATAACATCAAAACCTAAAAAATAAAGATGCAAAATGAGGGGTCATACTGTCCTCAATCACAAATAAGTGATCTTAAACCGAGCATTGCACTATATCTTAGACCCAATGTAGTTCTATGTGTATGTACAGAATCATGCCTTAGGTGGCTCTTGTGTGTGTTGTACTTGATAGCAAGAAAAGTAGCTAGATGTAATATATGTGTGCATGGAATAAAATGAACTTCCCTCCTATGCGTGTGATGTAGAAAACCAACCCTTGTCCCTTGTAATGGTGTTAAATGAATGCAAAGATGCTCTTGAGTGCTTATGAGATGCAACCTTAGGTGATAGTATAGATGCTTAGAGCTTGGTCCTTTAATTTGGTCACATAACTTTATATTTATATGTTTCTCTTGTTCAAATTTCGTAATTGATCACTAAAAGGCTAACCCCTAAGAGATAGGGATGCCCAACGGCTAGAAAGGACCCAAAAAGGAGTGAGCAAAGTATAAAGAGGTCTAGGGTGCCTAGAGGGGATGAGGGTGCCGGGAGCTAGTGTCAGAGCTAGAAAAGGTGAAGTATGAAGGGTCAAACTAGGTAGTGAGGTCTATAAGGCCAAGAGGGAGGCTAGAAAGGAAACTAAGAGGCCAAGTATAATGATCAATTAATACTTTTCTCTCGTAAGAAGCATATGAATAGTAGTATGTGATTAGGACCTAGTAATGTACCCAAAGTGCATGATTTAGTGTCTACATTTCCCCACTTTATGTTGGTGAGTGAAATATCGGTAACATAAAGTAGATAAAGATGCATACTTGATAACCATGTAGATTGATGTAGAAGAGTGTGTCGAGACAAGAAAAGCATGGAGTGATAAAAGTGTGAAGTGTGGATGCTAAGGAAAAGAGGAAGTAAAAAGAAGTGATGATAATGACATGTTGACATTTTTACACTCATGCAAAAATGGAAACTCGAAACTTCATTTCAAATGAGAGGCATTGATGTGATGGACCTAACTAAGGGGAAGGCATAAAATTTTCTTAATGTTTTGAGTTACAATATATTGAAAAACAATGCATTATGCAACTATGTGTGCTGTTGCAAAATGCAACACCTCACATATGCTGCCATTCACATTGTATTTAGCAAAGAAATGCAGAAGCCCCGAAGGAATAGTGCATAACTTTGATGAAGGTGGGAATCACAACATAGGTGGGATTTTTCATCCCATAACAACAAACAAAGTTGCAGATTGTAGTTGGAGGAGTTCATGATTGAGTTAAAAGTATTTTGAATTTGATTATCTCTGATGATTAAGTGCTATTAACTATGTGATTGAGTTATTCAATTCGTTATAAAATCAATAGATATCACAAAAACTAAATGCGAAAGAAGTATATAACCCTTGATTATAGAAATTAATGTCATTTATTCATTAAGAAATTTAGTTTTTCCCACACAAGCCATGGGATGTAACTTATATGTCTGAAATAAAAGATGCATATGCATTAAGCTATAAACAAATGGAGAGAGAAGAAACCCATCATTTCCTGATTGGGTTTGTTATCTCGTACTCCTCATGTTGCTTCATCTTCAACTTCCTCACCTTAAAATCCCAAACAAAACAGTACTGTGGACATTCAACATATGCTTTATTAGAGCTCAGTGTTTTATCTATATCCACGTATTTACGATTTAAAGCAGAGGAATCTTTTAAAATGCACTGAGATAAGATACATGAAGACAAAATTAGAAAGAACATCTCATAGTGTTGTTTTGAAGCAAGTATAGAAAAGAATTCATGAGCGGGGTATCAACTTCAAGAAGAGTGTCATCAACTAAATGATAAAGGAGAAGCCTTTGGCTATCATATTTTCTAACGAGTTGATAAGTATACATGTATAGGTGGTAAGATGTACATTTCAATTATGATTTTATCATACTTATGAAGCCTCATGTTTGGATAATAAAGTAAGTTCCAGTTATTACAAAATCGAGTGTAATGCAAGCAAGTTTTAACCTAGATAATCATAAGGATTGCACAAATTAATGGACAAGTTACATCCATGAGGTTCAACAACAAGCTATAATATACACTCATGAACTTGATTGAAAAGAAAATTTTATCAAGGACAACCCATTTTCTTGTAAAAGAGGTTTGCAAAGCTTGGTAATAATAGATTTCAATAATGAAACAAGACAATATAACTTATCATTACTTGCTTTTAAAGGAAGATTGAATCTCAGAAGTACATGACGAAGTAAGTGTTACTAAACATGCATGAATCAAAGTTCCATGCATAGACAATTAATGAAAGTAAAATCACTCACTATACAATCACGTGAGGATTCCATTACAAGATTTATAATAGGTCATGCAAGAGTTAGAGCCAAAAGAGCTATCATCAAGAACATAAATGATTGAATCTCATAACAGATTTTAAGAGGATAAACAAAACTTTGCAGATTGTTTCCTTTTATTACAAGTCAACTAAAGAAGAACATGTACTTTCTACAACATGTAATAACTTCAAAAAATACATATCAAACCCATGAGAGTTAATTACAAAATGTTATATCTCAGCAGGTTAAACAACATTATATCGAGTACTAACAATGCAAACAAAATTCATATAATTTAAAGGAAAAAGGATTTCCCATTTCCAGTGTAAGAAAAAGTAATTTCCAGCTGATTGTTTCATTTGATAATGGATATTGAAAAAGAAGTTTTTGACTTGGTGTACAACACTGACTATCACCTTTATGATATTTGTTCATCACCAAGATATCAATTTGTCTATTTTTTAGAGACAAGGAAAATATAACCATGGTGAACAACCCAAGACTTCTTCACAACTGAATCAAGTAACTCGATGAAATAACAGTAAACAAAGCTTTAAAGCATGAAAAATGGTGGCTGGGTCACAATGTTTAAGCAAGATTTTGAATACCCAATAAGAGACAAATCTCTAAAAAAATGGTAGAGACAATTCAAGTTTGAGCTTAGATTCATGAACATACAACAAAACTAGAAACCCATATTCATGCATCAATGGCCAGAGATTAAAAAAGAAAATACCCATCACTTTTCGGGTAGGAATATGCATTTTCAAGCGAAGGACTAAACTATATCTCTAAAGGGCATCCGTTGAAATGAAAAATAATACAAAGCTAAAAGTAAAATCAAAACCCATCAAAACAATTATCAATGGCAGTTTTTTTGTTTCATTGCTAAATGGTACAACAAATGACAATAAAAGGTTGAAAGAAACAAATCCTAGAAAATTTTCCAATAGTTATTGGAGGGGAATCGAACCAAAAGGTGAGTAATACAAAGCAAAAATCCCTTGCCCAAAATCAATATGAGCTCAAATGTTTGAATACACATCAAAATAGAGACCGGTCATTGCTCAACTCACATACAGAATAACAAAGTGAAATGGCACAATACAAGAACCAATAGCAAAAGAATAACAACCCCAAAATGGGTTAAGTTCCAATCAAAAGAAATGGTGAAAACCTGGAGGATTTATTTTCACAGAGGTAGAATAAATAAAGCTTACCATTCTTTTTTAGCGACTGGAAAGTGATACAAAGCAGAACTATGTGATGAAAGATGAGCATAAGGAAAAATCTCCATAACGAACAATCTTCCATCAAACAAAGTGTCAAACAAGCTTCAATAATGGTGGCAAGAAACCAGAGTTTCATCCTTCACAACTATCAAATTAGTGAAAAGCTCACATAAATAATCAATGACCACCAAAATAAAGTTTTTCAGGGTCTTTAGAACAAAAAATTGCTCATCCTTCTTCATCATTAGCTTTCAAACAAAGCATAGAAAATACAGAGCTTGAAAAGATCAAAAATGGTCGTCGAGAAAAAATTCACCATGGTTTTGCCATAATGTAGAGCTCATGAGAGAAAACTGAAATGGATTACGTTTTGAAAAAGTTTGATGCATTGTTTGACCCGAGTTAAGCCTAACTCGACTTGAGTTAGAAAACAATGTACGTGGCACTCAACAAATCAAACCCTAACTCAATTTGAGTTAAAATGCCACCGACTTATCATGAGGGTCAAAGCAACATGGAGGAGGGGACATAATTTACCATTTAAATGATCATGCTTCAAATTATAGTCTGTGATGCAATAATAAAAAAGGAGGCCGATTAATGATTAGGTATTTTGACCTTATACTAAGTGGGCGTGTCTGTGTTAAGATGGCCGAATACCATGGTGACATGATTAAATCAAAGGAAAGCCTTATTCAAATGTGCTAATAATCAAAAGACTCCCATTCTTTTAATCAAGTATATGCCAAGTCAAGGAAGGGCCAATGAAGGGTCGATTAATATCAAAATTTGATTACCTTAAACATTGCAAAAATACCTTATTTTTTCCAAATACCTCGTACCTTTCAACTAAGGCAAACAAAAGGAGAAGGATTATTACTTTTGCATGTGCACAGGTGGGAAAAGAAGGAAAGGATAGAATTTTGCACGTGATCACTAGAAGACAAAATTGAAGAAGAAGACAAAACATGTGCTACATCAACTTAAGAGAGACAAAGAGATGATTATTTTAATAATTCACTACAGAACAAAATTACATGCACTTATTTGAGAAGACTTGTACATGAAGCAAGGACCAAAAATAACAATTAATTATTCACCTATTACATCATTTTTCCAAAAAGTGATCGTATTATTCATGCAACAGTCAAATCAGTTTGACTTGGATTATTTTTGGAGAATTAAAAGGCTATTATTGCCTAATTATAGCAACATGCTATTTTATCATTTTATTTATTCACAATGAAGGTTAATAATAACATGCAAGTGTAGTTAAGACTTAGTCTATTTTTAGGGGGTTGGGTGAATAATTTTTGCTATATATTGTGTGCATTGGAAAACACAAAAGGGGGAATTTTTGGAGTACTAAAGCCATTGTGCCAAATTTTCCCTTATATGAGAATCAGTTGTTTCCTTTCCAATTTTTGCAGTAGTGTGTATGTATGTAGTTTATTCTTGTGAATTTTATTCCCTGAATTTCATTAAGCTTGCTTAGACTGATTTTACCTTGCTGCAAATTGGTGTTTTCTACTAGTTTTAGTGTGCAATAATTTGCACTATTGTTGTGAGCAATCCCTCAATAGTAAATTGTTTGCCTTGCAATTAGTTGAAACCCATTGGTTTGTGATTATGCAACTTATTCACAACTTATTGTGCATGTATCTCTATAAAGTTTCCCAATAATTTTGGTGTATCACCCCATTTACTTTTCAGTTTTAGCCATCTTTTACCCTTAAACCCCACAAAGTTAATTAGTTTTAGGATACATCAATAATGAATCGGCCTTGTAATCCTAGAGATTCACCTCAAAATAGGGATACCCACATCCCTAAGGTGTTTCCATTGTATCTGCAGAAGTGAGGGAGAGAAAAATTAGAACACCTGTTATCCCTCAATCACAGGGTGCACTTTTGAGAGATAACATGACCCTAGGGTGAAAATGCATGTGAATATGTGATGTTGTACCTATTGTTGATGATGTGTTTGGAGTGTGATGATTGTCTGTTGATGTTGACTACCACTTTCCATAAGGATGAACCTGCAAAAGAGAAG
Source organism: Taxus wallichiana var. yunnanensis (assembly GCA_018340775.1). Lineage (NCBI taxonomy): Eukaryota > Viridiplantae > Streptophyta > Pinopsida > Cupressales > Taxaceae > Taxus > Taxus wallichiana. The sequence continues at coordinate 314,933,800 of CM031236.1, forward strand.
AACAAATAAGTAGTAAAATCTGCGTAAATATATGTAAAAATGCATGTAAAAAGTGTGTAAAAAATGTGTAAATAGTAGAAAAAGGAACATATGGACTTGATCTATGACAAGTAAAAGAGATAGAAAGGATCCTAAAGATGTTGATGAAGAATGAGTTTTTAGGTGATCTCACGCCACAATAGAATTAGTGTAGGGAGAAAGGTCTAGTGTCATTCTCCAACCTTTGACTACTTCCCGAAGTAAAAACACCACTGCAGATGGTGTGTACAAGTATGATCTAATGTGAACAAGTGTGATCAAATGCAATTTCCAAGTGCTGAATGAATACTTTCCCTATGAAAAGCCAATGTGATAATGCTAAAACGTATTGAATCAAGAATGTCGTGTATCTTCTCACTAGTCTCAAGCGTCAAGAAGGGACATAAGTGCCTAAGTGCCCAAGTCTCGATTCTCGGGTGCTAGTGTTTATGTTGAAGTAAGGATCCAAGTTTGATTTTGAGCCCTATTTAAGTCTATAGACTATCTTTGACTCTGTGTTGTCTTATCTCGAATGTGACTATAGAATGCTTAATTGTGATCAGAATCGTTGAATGGGGTGAATGATTTATGTAATAAATGCCCCCTCATTTGGGGTGCATGTGATGTTACTAGGAGGATGTGACCCAAAAGAGGACCCCATGCTAAAGTGATACTTGGTATGTAGGAGGGAATGTTCTTGGTAGAAACCAAGGCACATGTAAACAGTGGCTAGAAGACAAGTGTTAGTATAAACAAGCATGCATATAGAAAATAATGTAAGCTAACAAGCAAAGAAGACAATGTAGGCCATAAATAAGTGGGTTGTAAACATGGGACATCACTCGTGATGTCGCAAGACAATCGAGGCCACAATGGCTGAAAGCATACAATGTGCACACAAGACAAAGCATAGGGAAAAAATTGTAAACAATAACAAACAAGAGTAAGTAAACATTAGATAACCATGGTGGCAAATAGGTCCTATAAGGAAAATGCTACACATGAAGCACCCGTTAGCATGTTAGAAAGATATAAGTATGTCAAATCATGTATAATCTAATATAGTAGTGTGTTATGTACGATAATGAAACAATAACACCTAAAATGTGTACGAATGTGGATGCCCCTAGGAGCCACTGCGGGAATGGTATGAGGTACTATGCAAAGCATACACATAGCATGTATAAATATATGTAGAGTCTATGATCACAACTAGAAAGCAAGTGAACGTGCATGTGTGTATGATAAATATAATGACATACAAGATATCTATCTAGCATGTGTAATAAAGTGTACATGTAAGCATAAGCAAGTAAGAACTATGTGCAACTAATATATGTAACATGACGTGGATGAGACGGAATGGAATGGAATGCAATATAAATGTGATAGGGGTGGCATTCCCCCGAGTGTGGATGTATGCATGAGTGAAGCATGGTTTGTTTATAAAAGACCCCTCAACATTCAAGAATGAACCATATAGTAAGAGTGCATCATCGGGAAATGGTTTGAATGATGTGTTGTTGTATGCGAGAAAAAGTTGTCATTAAAGTACAACGTGTAGAGAGTAAGTGATGGGAGGTTCTTAAATTATAGATCCCTCAATAATCATGTAAGAACCATAGAACATGAGTGCATCATCAAGTAGTGTGCGCTATAAAGGTTCAATGATGATGCGTAGAGTGTAGAATATAATAGTACATTACATGAGTAGACTATGATGTAGATGGTAAGATTGCGACACTAGAAAGATGTGTGTTGAATGTGTCGAGTGTGATGATGTGTAATGTGTAACACAAGATGTATAGATTGTGTAAGTGTAGGAAGCGCCATGCGTGTATGATACTTAGTAGAAACATGAAGATGATGTTGTAGATGTGGATAGTGTAAAATATGTAAAATGTGTAGTAGTAAAGTGTGTAGAATGTGTAGGTGTAGAAAGCACAAAGTGCGTATGATGTGTAATAGATGCAAGGAGAGGATGTAGGAAGCACACAACATGTATGATGTGTAGGAAGAAGAAGATGTCATAGATGTGAAATGTGCAATGTGTGAGGTTCATGTGTATAGTATGCCCTCAACAGTCAAGTGTGAACCTTAGCACAAGAGTGTGTCATAGGGTAATGACGATACTAATGTATCAATATTTATATGTTGTATGTGAGAGATCAGATGTGAAATGATGGGAATATAAGACATGTGTCAATGCTAGAAAAGGGGGGAGAAAGATATAGTGTGATACCCCCAAGTGTGTGATAATGAATGTGTTATCCAATGAAAGTGAAAGATGAGGGTCCTCCACCCAATGCTTAAGGAGATAAAGGCTTGTGACCATGCTCTAAGAGTGGTGGTATATGAGATAAACGTTGTGTAGGTGAATAAATATTTTATGCATGCAACCGATGAGTATACCACGGAGGTGGTAGAAACCTTTATTCAATAGAAAGAAGGGGAGATGGACACCTATGTGAAGCAAAACATGAAGGTGATGGATACCTATGTGAAACAAAATGCAGAGGTGATGAACACATATGTGAAATAAAACAGAGGTGATGGACACCTATGTGAAACATAATGTGATAGTGAGGTATACCAAGGTGAAGGAGATGTCCAAATGGTGGACCTAGATTGGTGTGATGGACTAGTAAACCTATGAGGACGAGTGTGTCACACATGAGTAGGAGAGCTAGGAGCAGATGGTGCTTTATGTTTCAGAGGTCTAGGGGACCTAGATGCTCTAGCAAGTGCAAGGGCCACCTCAAGAGGAGGCTAAGGCCACGGTGTGTATAGAGGGACACCTCGAATAGTGACAACCTGGTTGTTATGCATGAACTTAAGACACATATGAGGCATGGAAATAATTTCTTGAGCAACCATGACCCATGGAGAACCTAAGAGCATGTCACAATTATGGATGCTTGGTGCCACAAGGAAAGGAACAAGCATGGTGAGAGGACCAATAGTGACTGGAAGCTTGACATAGCCATAAGATCTAGGCATTGGATATGAGATCTATGAGAGTGGATAGCCGATAGTGATAAGTAAGGCAATAGAACATGCGTTTTGTTGAAATGATGGATTGATCATAGTGTTATTGATAGGAGTAGATCAATAGAAGCAAGCGATGTGCAAGTAATTAGTGGAGAATGTAGCGTGGCGATTGTAATCAAAGAATGCAATGATAGGTTGTGATGAATTAGTGTGAGCAACTAGAAAATCGAGAGGTCCCAATGAAGGAGGAGGGACAACATGATATGCATGATTAGTCAAGGATTCAAAAGCTTTCTTTTCATGATTTGGAAGGGGATTGTTGAATATTTTAAGCTTTTTATTTTCATTTACTAGTGGAGAAGTCGATGGCTCAGGAAGCTCAATTTGATTGTTGTCTATGAGATCTTGAATGAGATGACATAATTTGAAACAACAATCGTGGAATGTCCAACGCATTGGTGATAGTCACATCTAGAATTTTCATTGTAGCTATGGCCCTTAGGGTGAGATGGATCCATAGTAAGTGGAGGAGGAAGCGTAATTAGGTTATTGTCAATAATTTGTGGTAATAAGATATGTGGAGCACATGTTAATTTTGTAAACACACCTTGTTGAGGTTGTAATTGAAGCTTCTTAGGAGGAGATACAATGTTAACAATGACCTTTTCTTTGTTGACCTTAGTAGATGGTTTGAAAGGATCTTTTCTTGGAAACTTGTTAGAAGATGAGGTAGCCTGATCTTGATACTTGAGTTTACCCATAGTGAGAAGCTTGCTTTCATGAAGCTTAAGAGTGTGACAAAGGTGATAAAAAGGAGAAGTTTCAAATATGACACTCTCCTGTAATGGTGGTAAGAGACTCGAACAAATAGATCTTGTAATTTTGAGTCAACAAGCACATTAGTCATCCTAACAAGGTTGTTCTTATAACACAAGACATAGTCCACTAGGTGCTCATTAGATCATTGCTTTACTTGTGCTAGTTGTGCATATGATATCTTTGAACCAATGTTGATGGAGAAATGAGCAAGGAAAACATCAGCTAAATGTGTGAAAGATGTTACCAAATGCATAGGTAGATCATAAAACCAATGTATAACGTAGTCCTGGAGACTATGAGTAAATATTTTTTTTAATAGAGTGTGATCATCCACATAGTCTAAACATGCCACATGAAATGCACAAATATGCTCTTGAGGATCACCATGACCATTAAAAGTTGGGAGCTTAGGAACTACAAAGTTTTGAGGAAGTGCATATGTGGAAATGATGGGTGTAAAAGGGGTATGAAGAAGCAAAGTGGAATCAAGAGATGGAGAGGCATGAGAAGTAGCTTGTTGGAGTTGACAGATTTGAACTTGAAGATCTTGATAAAGAGAAGCTAAGTCTTGAGTGCAAAAGAGGTAACTTGTCGTGTATGCGAAGTGAAATGGTTTGTAGGAGTAGGAATGGAGGAAGGCATAATGGAAGTAGGTTGAATAGTAGAAGGATTGGGTTGGGTAGCAATAGGAATGGAGGTAGCAGCGGTAGTAGTTTGAGTAAGCTCAACAAAAGTAGTGGCTTCCTCACGAGAAACATATAAAAGTAGATCTAGATCCCATGGATGCTCAGTGATATGATCTTGAAGATCACAAAGATGGGTGTCATTAAAGGGACCATAAGATGTAGCCATGATAAAGGTTGGGTTCGAAAGGATGGGCTCACCAAATGATTTAACAAAATTAAAATATGGTGTAAATTACTTTGTTAAGTTCTTATGTATGATACATCAGAATATACATTTTCATCCTAAAATGCCTTATCCAGCCTTCATATGCTTTATTCTAACCCCATTCCTCTCTTTTCTTGCATTTTGGTCTTTAGTTTCAAGACCGCTGCCCCTGCTCTGGGCGGCAGTCACGTGACTGCCACCTAGGATCAGGTGGTGGTCTTGTAACCACCACCTTTCTAGAACTTTTGACACTTTCGTCAACGTAAAAAATCAAGTGGCACTCATATTTCTCAACCACTCTTGCTTGCATTTAAGTTTTAGCCACCTAGTAAATAGTAATTCCTCTTTGTTTATAATAGAAGAGTTCAATTCAAACTTACCCTCTGGTAAATCAAAGTGCTATAAATACCAAGCTTGTTTACAAGCAAATGGCCCCTCTCCCTCTATGAATTATTATTCAGTGTGTTTTGAAAGTTCTTCAATAAGTCTCAACAAGTTTAGATTTTGTAAAGCTTTCAGCCTCTCAGTTCAAGGCTCCATAGTTCTAGTTCTAGATTATGTCCATTTGAATCTTGATTCTAGCTTAGAATTATAGGTTGTTGTTTTTGTCACAGGAAGTATAGATCCTAGAGATTTCGGTGTGCTTGTATTGTATCCCTGTAACAATCCCGCTAGGAATCACATAGTCAAGCTTTGTTCTCTTGCACTATCCTTCTCCTACTTGCATTTTTGTTTGGCTTACATCCAAAATGCCACCATTATTGAACATCTTCTCCTGTTGCCACTTGTCACATTCCCACTTTTCTGGATTCACGAGAACACGAAGGAATGAAGAGATCACACTGAGGGGACAAGTCATAATACAACTGGATTTTCCATGTTGTTATGTAAACTCCAGGTTTGAATTATCAAAGTTGTAGTTACAATATATCAAATAGAATAGAAAATCATTTTATTTCAGTTAAGCTTGCTTTTCAGTATTACTAGGAAGTGTATGGGGAATGATAGCTTCTGAGAAGTTGTGATTTATTCCTCACTTCTGAGGTAAGATTGAAGGTCTTTTCAATTAAATTAGTTAGTTATTTAATATTTAGGATAAATTCACAAATGCACAGGAAAATAGCTATATCTGGCTATCTTACTTGTTTTAATTCCATTATTAGATTAATTGTTCATTATCTTAATATTGTAGAATAGTCACTCTTTAAATTTTGTTCAAACTCATATCTTCAAAAATAAAAAAAAAAGGAATATAAGCATAGTGTAGATATATCTTTCATAATTCATTTATTTCTTTCAATTAAGTTTGGTTATCTCTTGCATGACAATTACGGGACCCAGAGAGCCAGGGATTACGTATTTGAACCTAGTAATACCTCAGCCAAATCTCTTCACAACATTAACGGATATAGATCAAGGTCTTAGAATTCACGTCTTTCAAACAACAACAAACCCACAAGTAGTTAGTGAGCAATTGAGAGAATTGAATATTGAAGATGATAAAGCATACGCATTCTGGTCAAATCAACCCAACTATAGATTGCCTTGATAGGATATCCGCATGACCATACAAGAACCCAAAAGAGAGAAACTATTTGGTTGTGATTCATTAGTTCCACAACCAAATGTAGGAGACCTTCTCATTGACATAGACACAGGCTTACGTATACAAGTTGCTAGAACACCCGTAAGGTATTTTGAGAAGATCACACAACTCCTGGTATTAAACATAGAAGTTGAAAAAGGCTTATGACTATTGGATAGTCGGAAGAAGAGATTGATTCTTCACATGACCATAAAAAGTCCACAACAACCACGAACTCATGGTTGTGATCCCCAGTCCCACAACCCAACGGGCCTGCTAATCAGTTAAATATTGACACCAGTTTATGTACGTTGGTATTTAGATCTTCACCACTCCCTGAGATATCATAACACAATTTTCCATATTAAATATAGAAGCCAATCAAGCTAATATTTTTTGGGCTAGACCAGAAAACCACCCATAGTTCCTACAAATCCACTACACCTCTCACTACCACTTTCATGACCTTGTCTGGAAATATACATGAAGCACCTACAGGTCACTTTCCACGCATCCAACAAGCCAATAGATAGGATCTCGGTAGAGCTCGACATTGATTGGAGCCTCCGAGAAGCTATTATATCTGAACGATCCATTACACCAATTTAGGTTAGGAGAGCTTTCTTTGCCTTAGACTCACAGATCCCATTATTGTGTTGAGGATATAAGATTTCCCAACTAGTTTTCTCACCCACATATATTTCATTTCCATTGGTTGTCTCGGCATGACCTCGGGAGGTCGAGTACGAAGAAAGGCTACTTGTTGATTCTCATGCTCACCTGTCACTTTTCTATCGTACAAAATTGGTGAACCCGATGTGAAAACAACAACTGCTCCCTTTTCATTTCCATTTCTTTCATCCATCTTCACTCCTTCCCATTATTCTGTGGGTATTTATATACCCCCCGAATATGTCGGGATACGATGCATATGGCAGACCTCTCTCAGGTCTCGAAGCATATTATGGTCAAACAAATAGACAACCATCACCCTCACTTTCCGCATGGGCTGACAACTATTCAAGCAACTACTTGTCATCACAAACTCCTCCTCAAAGAACTAGCTCTAGTTCTTCATTCCAAATTGAGGAGCTGGATCAGCTCACACAAACACAAACACAGAGCCCTCAGGCTCTAACAATATGACATTTACTGGAGAATCCATTTCATCTCCTCGGGTTTTGTTTAGACCACAAATTAGTAGGCAATCAGATCCACTCCCATTCTTGGATGAGGAGTACCTAGCACGCCACGCTAGAAATGAGCAACACTTCCAAAACATGTATCCATCTCTAGGAAGTTTGCAAACACAACCCGACACCCTGCTTCAAGAAAATACCCCCATTCCTCCACCAATGGAAAATACTCTTGGTGAACTTGGGAAAGAGTAATGAACAATTCATAGCAGGATACCATACCCCTCTATAACCTCAAAGAGTACCACAATAGCCATCAAGGTGAAACATTGGGCCATCACCAATGAGGTCATCTCAACTTTGGTCGAGAGGGTCAGAGGACTAGAACTTGCTCAAGAAAATCAAACTTCATATTCGGGGCAAGTGGGAACTCCCAACCCTCCACATTATCCTAGTCAAATTGACCTCCTCACAGGAACAGGCACGTTAGGCATGCCTCCTCAACATTCGTATAACTACCCACAACAAACACCAACTAGAACCACATTTTCAAATGTTGCTCTAGTTGAAAGTATGATACCCCCGGTTTAGTACCAAACAACCCATATCAGAGCAATGCTCCTCCCTATTTAAACATTTATTCAAAATCACCACAGGGAGATATGTTCTCTTCTCCCGGGATGTTTTCTCAACCACAGGGGTTTCCTTACACTCCTACAAATACATATGCTATGCCATATCAACAACCCATTCCACCTCTCCCCCTCAGTAGGCACCATCGATGGTTGAGACCTATGCGGTAGGGACTTACTCAGAATATTTAAAAGAACCTCTAGATTTCACCATACGAAGTGTCATGCTTCCAAGACCTCTTCCTGATTTTCCTAAATTCAAGGGGAGGGAGATCCAAATGCACATATCAAGGCTTATGCCATGGCCATTCGAGAATTGCTCCCTTGGGATGTGGTTGTTGCTAAGATATTCCCTAAGACCTTAGAGGGTATTGCCCTTGATTGGTATTATAGAATACCTAAAGCCTCGATACACTCATTCAAACAACTTGTGTCAGAATTTATCAAAGCTTTTGACATGAACAAATTGTTAAGAACAGGGATCAGGGAATTCTTACATATTAAACAAGAGCACAATGAATCTGCTTGCTCATTTCATTCAAAGATGGCGTATAGTCCTCTACTCATCAGCAAGTGCTCCGAACATGGATCAGATGGAACTATGTGACTTATTCCTTCATTCTCTCAATAGAGAGATAAAGGAAGAAGTCCAGAAGTTCCCACTAAGGACTTATGATGAAGTACTCGAGAGTGCTCTCCGAATCGATCAAGGAAATAGATAGTGGCCGTAAGACATATGGAACAAATGGGAAATTAATCACTCCCAATCAAAACACTACGACTTATCCTAATGTCGGGAATACCAATCAAGGACCCAAAATTCTTAACAAAAACTATGGGGTTACAATAGATGGAGTCACAGACCAGGTTAAAAGGGAAAATGTCGTGAACATCTCACCACCCATTAACAATCAGTGAAATAATAACTTTACTCCAACAATCAATGTGGTGGATTTTAATCATCCATCATGACAAACAACAACAACAACAACAATGGAAAATCCAAACACAAGGTCCAAATCGAAACCCAACTGGATATCAGAACCAAAACCAAAGGCAACAACCTCAAAATTTTAACTCTAACAACCAACAACCTAGTCAAAATTTTGGACCACAACAAGTTTCAAACCAACAACCTCGAAACTATAATCCCAACTTGTATTGTGGTTTCCACAAGATTCAAGGCCATGATACTAGGACTTTCCATGACTACAATAAATTCATGCAACATTTTCTAGAAGACCAAAGACAACTCTTTATAGATATGTTTTTAACAAATTCTGCATTACCCACCAAACACTTATACGGGAGTAGTTTCCCCTCAAAATGCACCCCTCAAGATTTTCAATGATCCTCTCGAATCACTCTAACAATAATAGGTTAGATCCAAATGGGATGAACAAGGGTGTTATGATAGGAAATAATGATCATGAAGCCTCAACTTCATCAAATCCACCGGTCGCACCCCAATTAGGAACTCGACCACAAACCAAGATAGTCGTCTTAGTAGAGTTAGATACCGAGCTACACGTAGAAACCATAACAAGAATGTGAGATTATTCTTCTCAACCAGTTCCAACCTACCCATTAGTACCAGACAATATTCAACAAACACTAGTGAAACCTATAGGTGCTTACGATCTAATTAATGACCTAACAAAGACCTTCTCTCACATTTCCTTCTTGGATTTGTTGAAAAACTCTCCCGCCCATAGAGCTTCTCTCTTAGAAGCATTAGGTCTTGGTCATCTAATTAACATCACTCCTCCTCCTGAAACACAAGTAAACCATGTAGACTTTGACATCTACCCTCCAGGCAGCCAGATAGGGATACTGAGTTTATATTTGATATAAGTAAAATGCCAATAGATGCTAAAATCACATGTAGAGGTGACCTAACCTTGCATTTATAGGTATGGGTTTACAATAATTATGTTAAGTGTGCAATGATTGATGATGGGGCAGTAGTTAACATAGTCCCCTTCACTTTTCTTCAAAAGCTAGGATATGGAGAAACAAATTGTTCCACAACATGAAATACGCTAAGGGGTTATGATAGCCTCAAGGCCACTTCAATTGGGACTATAGTGTTACCAGTCACCTTAGGACCCAAGACAGTCCTCACCAAATTTTATATTATAGATGGGAAACCAACTATAATATGATTCTCGATTGACCATGGATACATCGCATGAAGGCAATCCCTTCCACGTTATTCTAGGAAATAAGATTTTTACACCTAGGAAAAATATTTGTGGCACAAGGTGACCCAAAACCCTTTGACATACACCTAGTAGATTTGAAAAGAGACCAGGTGTTCACTCTGAGTTTGAGCTCCCAATGAATCAACTTAACAAACCAGTCAATTCAAATCCAGAAGTAAAGTTGATACCTACAACAGAATTAGAAATCACGAATCTAGTCGAAGGCATTCGACACTCAAAAATGAGACTAACGTCATAGAGACAGTATCATTAGGAACTACCACAAAAATTTGAGTTACTAGAGAAATATTTACCTATTCTCCTACCATTTGATTCCATGGGTATAGGATGTACCCTAGGAATTGGCTCCCTTCCAAGTGGATGAAGTTTGTATGGTAGAAGTAACCGAGGAAAAAGAAGTAGACACGAAGAATGTTCCAATATCCATTTTTCAAGAAAATATTGGACCCTCCACTTTGATGGAGCTAGATGTCATTTCGGCATTGGGGGGTGTGATCTTTACTTCTCCCGAGGGAAAGATCCTACCTTTTTCCTTTAAGTTAAACTTTGAATGTACAAACAATGGGGCTGAATACGAAGCCCTCCTCCTTGGCCTCATCATAGCCAAAAGGATGGGCATTGATAACATTAGAGTACTAGGAGACTCACAATTAGTTGCAAACCAAGTATCTGAGGTATATGAGACTAGAGTTGAACACTTACAACTCTATAAAATGGTGGTATTAGATCTAACCAAGGGATTGACTTCATATCAATCAAAGCAATCCCATGAGAACAAAACCTTCTCATTGATTCAATAGCAACCTCAGCTTCCCATTTCACTCCAAGTAGTGAGTTGGAAAATACAAATTTCATGGTATCACTTCATACTGAACCATTGGTGCGTAAAATACCAATAACCCCGATCTTGACACATATAGAAGCTGAAAATGAGTTTACCATCCTAGATCACTTTGACAATGATAGGGTCACTCTTGGATATCTAAATGCCTATGGAATTACATCTCACTCATCACATAGTAGATTTCTCCCTAATCCCATCTTCCTCTTCCTATTTTGGAAATCCCATGATAGAATCTCCCCCACAAAAGAATCTCAAAATCTATGAGGTAGAGAATGGAGAAGGTTTGGAACTACCTCGGCCCCACCTGAATTTGAAGAAGGAAACGCTTCCTTAATTGAAGGAATGATTGACATAAATATTGGAATGGAGGAAGAACCAAATATTTTGAAGTTGGGATCCTCGTTAACTCTAGAGGAGATAGAAATACATACCCAGATCCTCAAGGAACATCAAAAGGCTTTCACATTTAATTACAAAGAAATGATGGGAATTACACCACATATCACGGTACACAATCTTGTCACCAAACTAGATGCAAAGCCAATTAAGAAAAATTTGAGACCAATGAAACCAAAAGTGGCTCTCATGGTGAAAGAAGAAGTAATGAAACTTCTCAGGTGGGATTCATCAAACCAGTTGACTATTCACAATGGGTATCTAATATCATCCTTGTTCTAAAAAAGAATGGGAAGATACACATTTGCATAGACTTCGGGACATTAATAAAGCTTTCCCCAAAGATGACTTCCCATTACCATCCATCGACGTCATTGTTGATGCAACAACTAGATTTGAGCTTTTGTCTCTCATGGATGGGTTCTCGGGATATAATCAAATCAAAATATCTGAAGAGGATCAAGCCAAGACTATGTTTATAACTCCTTGGGGAACTTATTGTTATGTTGTCATGCCATTCGGTCTTAAGAATGCGGTGCTACATACCAACGGGAAATGACATACATATTCCATGACCTTATTCATAAGATTGTGGAATCCTATGTAGATGACTTGTTGGCCAAGGCCAAGAAGCGTTGTGATCACCTAGAAGTACTCTATATCATTCTCTCATGATTGATCGAATATGGCGTCACATTAAATCTAGAGAAATGTATTTGGTGTGATAGGAGGCAAGCTTCTGGGCTACATTATATCATCACGAGGGATTGATGTCGATCCAGCCAAAATCAGGTTGTTCTTGAAATGATTCCACCATCAGATGAGTCTAGTATTAGATCATTTCTTGGGAAACTCGGTGCAATTCGAAGGTTCATCCTGACTTAAGTTTTTTGTTGTTCATCCAATCAACAATTTATTAAAGAAGGATTATAGCATTGATTGGATGGAAGAATGCAATGAGGCCTTCAAAGTAGTTAAATGCTTCTTGTTGTCTCCTCCCACGCTAATGCCTCCTAGACCAGATCATCCTTTGATCTTGTATTCATGGGCTATTGATGTCTCGCTAGCCTGCATGTTGGCTCAGGAAGATAATGATAAATGGGAATGTGTAGTTTATTTCATTAGCATTGGACGTTGCTTGATTATGAAACACATTACACACAGGTAGAAAGAGAATGCCTTGCCATAGTCTTCGCAACAAAACGTTTAAGACATTACATGTTGAATCAAGAAACAAGGGTCATTGTAAAGACAGATCACTTACGGACATTCCTCACGCAAGGGTCTTTATCTAAAAAGGTTGGATGTTTCATAACCTTAATGGGTGAGTTTGAACTAACATTTGTAAACCAAAAGTTTGTTAAGGGACAAATCATTGTAGACTAGTTGTGACAATCCATTAGATGGAGGTGATCTGGTAGATCTAGACTTTCCCGATGAGTGCATATATTTTTTCAAAACTAGGCCCCCATCTCTATATGTCCTTAGTACACTGACATTGTCAATTTCATCATGGACCACACATACCCAGAAGGTGCCACATCACAACAAAGAAGGTGGTTACGCATTATCACTGCTAAATATGTTATTTTAGAATAGGTGCTCTATCGTAAAGCCTTGATGGAATGCTTTTAAGATGTGTTGACATGGAAGAATCCAAAAATATTCTTTATGAATCCCATAGTGGGATATGTGGAGGCCACTTTGGTGGCCATGCCACTACTCACAAAATACATCATTGGATGGGCTATTTCTGGCCCACTTTGGAACATGATGCATGTAGTAGAATTTGTGTGAAAGTGTCATAAATGCCAAGAGTTCTCCCATGAGATTCACATGCCAACACAGGCTCTGCAACCAATCGCAACCCCATGGCCCTTTTCCACGTGGGGCCTAGATTTGATAGGGAAATTCTCTCCCTCATCAACAAGATGGCCATAACTTTATAATCACGGCCACATAATATTTTACTAAATGGGTAGAGGCCATGCCTCTCACCACCATACCAAGTTTTGTAATCGCTAAGTTCATTTTAAATCAAATCATTTGTAGGTACGGTGTCCCGCAAGTCATTATCTCAGATAATGGCACATCCTTCAAGAATGATGAGGTCATGAGTTATGCAGAAAATTCAAGATAAACCATCATATGGCCTCTCTTTATTACCCCCAAGCCAATGGATAGGCTGAAGCCACAAACAAAACATTAAAATCTATTCTCCTCAAAACAGTTAAGGAGAACAAATGGGATTGGCATTTAAAATTATACCCGGCCTTGTGGGCCTATCAAATGTCAATAAGAACACCAACAGGGACAACCCCTTTCTCATTGGTATTTGGGGTAGAAGTAGTTCTCCCGCTTGAGGTCGAAATACCCAGTCTCCGCATCTCATTACAAGGGATCTTGGGAGAAGAAGCCTATAGAGAGGCACGCCTCTCTCAACTAGAAAGCCTTGATGAGGCCAGGTTAAACACCAAACAATGACACAGAGCCTATGTTGACCGGATGTGCCAGAAATACAACAAAAAGGTCTATGAATGAGAAATATATGAGGGAGATCTAGTTCTGAGACTAGACAACTGGATTGACAAGAAAACGGTGAAGGAAGGAAATTCCGGCCCAAGTGGTTGGGCCCATACCGAGTCATGAAAGACTATGGAAATGGTGTGTATCTCTTGTGTACACTAGAAGGTGAGGAATTCAATGAGACTTGTCAATTCCTTGCATCTTAAATGGTTTTATGCATAAGTCATTAACATCACCATTTGTACATTATGTCTACCTGCATTGCATTAGTCACTCAGTTGTTTCATTTTGTTCACTCACTTCGTAAATTTTGTGGTCAAAGGAACTTATTCTTAAGAAATTTATTACAAGCTTCTGAAAATATTGGCAAAAGCATTCAAATCATATCTCTTCAATTTTCATAATATCATCAAATGGTTTCGAAATCATCTCATCAATCCGACAGACAAAATCTTGACAAAAACCATACCAAGGCCTGCATACTTGGTCATACTCATTCTTTTCTACTAGGTTAAGTTGTTCTTACCTATGGTCTTGTTCTAGAAGCTTCTTGGTGTCACATCTATCCCTCTTACGTCTCTTTGAAACAAGGATACTCCAAAATCACAGATCAGAAATGTCAAAACCAAATTAAATAAAAAATACTAAACAAAATAGAATATTTTATTTTACACACTTCTTTTCCCCACCAACCTTCGGTGATGAGCCCACATCTCTTACTAGTGGTGTGAGGTTGAGAAAGGAAAGAAGTGCCCTTACTCGCCTATGTCCTGCCTTTGGTGACAAGCCCATACTTCTTACTAGTAGCATGGGGCAGGGCGTAGGGGGTCCATTCACACAAATTAATGAATCTTAGTATTTTAAAAATGCAAAGCAAAGTGTATTAAGTGAAATTAAGTATCCAAATTCCAAAGAGATCAAATCCTCAAAACCATATTTTGTCAACCAAATTTCCATCCATGGATCTAAGTCTAGATAAACTGGAAAGTAAGTTGCATTTTGAACTATGTAGTAGTTTTGAGTAGGAATAAGTACGTAGGTCTAAATTTGGTTTCTGTCAATACCTTGTCTTTCTCTCATCATTTCCATTCAGTCAAACTCATACAATTTTGCCCTTCCCAACTCTCGGTGTTGAGCCCTCACATCTTACTAGTTGCGTGGAGTTAGGAGTGGGGAAAGTTCATCTCATTATCACTACATATTCATCACGTTTTTCCAAAACAAGAAGAAGCAAATGAACATTCCCAAAGAAGCCAAAAGTTTAGTACTACAATATGTTTGCATCATCACATATCAGCATTACAAACAATAAGAGAAACATTTTGTTCAAACACTTGTTATCACTTATCATCCATTGCATACATTCTGAAAAGCATATAAAAACAAAGATTCTAAAAACATCTAGTGTACACATGAGAAATGAATCACAAAACTCTAGATACAAAGAAGATCTAGATCAAAAATATAAAATATATATATATATATATATATATATATATATAAGAATCATGTTTTACATACAATGCCATCATGCACTAGGCATGGTCAAAAAATGCTCAATGAGCCCAAAAAATACAAAAACAACTCATATAAACATCCAAGAAAAATCACTACAAAAAGACCAAATGGCCCCTCAATCCCTATGGGATCCCTCGGAGGGTGCACGATCATGTCTAGGGCTCCTACTACGATGATGCTCTGAATGAACTGAGTGCTCATGATCATGGCCACTGGTTGTGGTCTCACTATGAGAATGGCTCCACCTCATTAGTGCTCAATAGTCTTGTATCTAGCTAGCTCAGTATGAAGGGAGGACACTAACTCTGCCACCTTCCAGATAGGGGAAAACACATCAGTGTGTTGGCCGGTTGCTAAAGGCTCTCTCGACGTCCTCGGTAAGCTGAGCTTGGGTCTTCCCAAAGGAGCAATAGGGTGTCGGCACACACCCAGTGAATCAAATCCCACCATCCCTGAGCAGTCACTGCAAATAAAAAAGGAAATAACAAGTTAGAAAATCACCAAAAACAAGTCAAAAACAAACAAAAAACAAAAAAGAAATATCAACTAAACATCTCTAACTAACAAGGTTGAGAAAAGAGTAGTAACTCACTCGGATCTCCAGGCATCAGGTAGGATCTCTAGGATGCACCTACTACCGATGTTGCCACCGACTATGGAGCCTCCCCAAAATCTGGAAAGAAATGACATCCTACCATGGACTCATCATCTCCCTCAAAGTCCTGAGAAGGAAACTCCTCTGAGACCAAGGTCTCCTTCTCGCACTCACCTCCACCCTCTCTGCCCTCAAGATATCCTGAGTGTCATGCCACTCAGAATCACTATCATCCTCCTCGGCCATCCCACTGGCCTCACCTCCAACTCCCTCTCCCATCGTCTCCTCATCAGTCTCCCCTCCTGTGAACTCCTCAGAGTCTGAGTCCACATCAACAGGCTCATCCTCCCCCACTGAAAGTAGGAGCAGCTCCGATCTAAAGTAAGGGTGCTCGAGGAGCACCAGCTGCCCCTCGGGCCCGAACCACCCGCCTAACCACAATAGGAACTCTAGGAGTAACCGTGGTCCAACCTCGATCTCCTCTAGGACCTCCCGGGCCTCACAAATAGTCCTGTATACTAGCCCCGCTGGAGGAAGCATATCAACATATGGGAGGCCAAACTATTGAGGGACTCGATCAAATGGGTGGACCTCCACCCTCTCTATCCTGTCTACTAACTGACATGT
Organism: Taxus wallichiana var. yunnanensis; assembly: GCA_018340775.1. Classification (NCBI taxonomy): domain Eukaryota; kingdom Viridiplantae; phylum Streptophyta; class Pinopsida; order Cupressales; family Taxaceae; genus Taxus; species Taxus wallichiana. The sequence goes on from CM031236.1 coordinate 314,950,603, forward strand.
AGTAGAGCAGGAAATCAATGTATGTGTCTCCTCTCCCCATACTCCCACCATGGCCTGATAAGGAGTGGCCTCCATATCTGCAGTAGTCAGTGAAGCCACTGGCTGATGTGGCATCCTGAGTATTGTCATCCCCATCCACCTCACTACTCTAACAGACCCCCTGGATCCTCTGCTAGTACACCCCTCCCATAGGGGATGATGCGCTCATACACCCAACTCATAACTAGAGTGGGATGACTCAAGGACTGCCCCTGTAACCTGACCACCCTGTATAAGTCATGGTATGTAGTCCCAAGAATGTCTTCTCCCCAAGCATAAGTACGGCCATGGGCCTCAATCTATGTAATAATGGGAGCCCAACAGTATAAGAGAGTATCTCCTCCCTTATCCCCAATCAACCGTGAGGCCAAGATACCCATAATAGCCTTACGGATGGTAGGGATAGGAGAAGAAACAATAGATCGGACCTTCACCCCCTTCTTGAGCCAAAGGAGACAACAACATCTCCCATATAAGTAGCCCACTGAACCATCTAGAGACCTGGATCCTACTATCTTAAGAGACAACCACCTCCCAAGAATCGAACCCCAATATATGATAAACATCCTCTAGGGTGATAGTCCACTCACCCCTAACACCTGGAAACCAGAAAGTATTCGGTCCGCATCCCAGTATGAGAACAAGTCACACAATATGTGACTAGCAGGAGCAACATGAGGAACTTGTGAAATCCTCAAAATACCGGCCCTCTGCAAAGTGTCTCTCTCTGCTGGGTCAGCATGTCTAACACTTCAGGAGCCAATCACACTCCCTCTCTCTGCTCCACCTAATGTACTCCTCCTCCTTTGCATCCACCCAAAATAGAGAAAAAGAGCAAGTTAGCAACATAATCCAATAGATAAGCTCATCAAAAACATAGAAAAATGTCAAAAATGTAAAAATAATTAACTAAGGCATTTGTTTTCTCTTTCTATCTAGAACCACCACCCTATGTAGAGCGGCGGTTCCATGACCACCGCCATCTAAGGGTGGTGGTCCTGCGACCACCACCATCATAGGGTGGTGGTCCCGTGACCGCCACTCTGTGTAGGGTGGCGGTCTGTGTCGATTTGGCGTGCACCCATAAAGCCCTAAAAATGCCTAAAAATAGCAAAATACACCATTTTGAATGAAATAAAAGCCTACCCTATGGGTGCCCCCTAGAGACTCATTTAACACTAAGATTTTCAAAAATAACCCCCAAGACAAAGATTTCAACATTTTTATATTTTAGGTTTAAAAACAATGAATTGAGAAAAACTAACTTGAGACTTCGTGGGTCGATGTCCTACTCTCGGAGGCATGATCACAATCTCGCAATGAATGTTTTGACTGCACTCTCATCGAAAATGGTTACCGTGGGTCCCAGAGCTCAAAAATTGCCAAATCGATACGTAAATGAATAGGAAAAAAATGATATATATATATATATATATATATATATATATAACATTCTAACCTTGTTTTGAATGTTCTTTCACAGAGTTGGAGCACCGATGGAGGTAAGTTCTTATCCCCACACAAATGGTAAGTCCTCATTTCATTTTAATTTAGTGTTTATTTTTCGATTTCTTTATCTATCTACACTTGAGTCCTCTTTTCATTTTGTAGATAGCGGGAATCTGGATGGTGACATTGTGACACATGGGTATGTCAGGTATAGCTTCTAACTCCCCATTTTGGGACCACCATACTCGGACCCACCATTTTATGCCCCTTCATGGCTAAAATGCTTCTCGAGGGGGCAATATGTACGTACCCAAAATTGTATGTATTGTACTACCAGAAAGAGGTTACAGAAACCCCAATGATGATTCGAGATCTTGCAAGGTGTTTGGAATCTAGAAAGCATGTTGAGTATACATTTCATCCTAAAATGCCTTATCCAACTTTGCATGCTTTATTCTAACCCTGTTCCTCTCTTTCCTTGCATTTTGGTCTTTAGTTTCAGGACCACCTTGCCCTACTAGGTGGTGGTCCCGTGACCGCCACCGGGAAAGGGTGGCGGTCTGTAACTACCACCCTGTGTAGGGGGTGGTCGGTCTGTGCACATTTTTCAGAACTTTTGATGCTTTCGTCAACGTAAAAAATCAAGTGGCGCTCGTATTTCTCAACCACTCTTGCTTGCATTTAAGTTTTAGCCACTAGTAAATAGTAATTCCTCTTTGTTTATAATAGAAGAGTTCAATTCAAACTTACCCTATGGTAAATCAAAGTGCTATAAATACCAAGCTTGTTTACAAGAAAATGGCCCCTCTCCCTCTATGAATTATTATTTAGTGTGTTTTGAAAGTTCTTCAATAAGTCTCAACAAGTTTAGATTTTGTAAAGCTTTCAACCTCTCAGTTCAAGGCTCCATAGTTCTGGTTCTAGATTATGTCCATTTGAATCTTGATTCTACTTAGAATTATAGGTTGTTGTTTTGTCACAGGAAGTATAGGTCCTAGAGATTTTGGTGTGCTTGTATTGTATCCATGTAACAATCCCACTAGGAATCACATAGTCAAGCTCTGTTCTCTTGCACTATCCTCTCCTACTTGCATTTTGTTTGGCTTACGTCCAAGCTGCCACTATTTGAACATCTTCTCTCACTGCCATTGTCACATTCCACTTTTTTGGATTCATGAGAACACGAAGGAACGAAGAGATCACATTGAGGGGACAAGTCACAAATACTGGATTTTCCGTTGTTTTGTAAACTCTAGGTTTGAATTGTCAAAGTTGTAGTTACAATATATCAAATAGAATAGCAAATCATTTTATTTCAGTTAAGCTTGCTTTCAGTATTACCAGGGAAGCTATGTGGGGAATGATAGCTTCTGAGAAGCTGTGATTTATTCCTCACTTTTGAGGTAAGATTGAAGGTCTTTTCAATTAAATTAGTTAGTTATTTAATATTTAGGATAAATTCACAAATGCATAGGAAAATAGCTATATCTAGCTATCTTACTTGTTTTAATTCCGTTATTAGATTAATTGTTTGTTATCTTAATATTGTAGAATAGTCACTCTTTAAATTTCATTCAAACTCATATCTTGAAAAAAAAAAAAAAGGAATATAAGCATAGTGTAGATATATCTTTCATAATTCATTTATTTCTTTTAGTTAAGTTTGGTTATCTCTTGCATGACAATTATGGGACCTAGAGAGCCCAAGGATTACGTATTCAAACCGGTAATACCTCAGCCAAATCTCTTCACAACATTAATGGATATAGATCAAGGTCTTAGAATTCACGTCTTTCAAACAACAACAAACCCACAAGAAGTTAGTGAGCAATTGAGAGAATTGAATATTGAAGATGACAAAGCATACACATTCTAGTCAAATCAACCCAACTATAGATTGCCTTGATAGGATATCCACATGACCATACAAGAACTCGAAAGAGAGAAACTATTTGGTTGTGATTCATTAGTTCTCGTAGCCAAACACAGGAGACCTTCTCATTGACATAGACACAGGCTTACGTATACAAGTTTGCCAGAACACCCAGTAAGGTATTCTGAGAAGATCACACAACTCCTGGTATTAAACATAGAAGCTGAAAAGGCTTATGACTATTGGATTGTTGGAAGAAGAGATTGATTCTTCACATGACCATAATAGGTCCACAACAACCATGAACTCATGGTTGTGATCCCGGGTCCCATAACCCAACGGGCCTGCTAATCAGTTAAATATTGACACCAGTTTATGTATGCTAGTATTTAGATCTTCACCACTCCCACCAGATATCATAACACAATTTTCCGTATTAAATATAGAAGCCAATCAAGCTAATATTTTCTAGGCTAGACCAGAAAACCACCCATAGTTCCCTACAAATCCACTACACCTCTCACTACCACTTTCATGACCTTGTCTGGAAATATACACAGAAGCACCTACAAGTCACTTTCCACGCATCCAATAACCAATAGATAGGATCTCGCATAGAGCTCGACATTGATTGGAGCCTCCGAGTAGCTATTATATCTAAACGATCCATTACACCAATTTAGGTTAGGAGAGCTTTCTTTGCCTTAGACTCGCAGATCCCATTATTTGAAAGAAAGGCCTTGTTGATTCTTTATCTTTTCTATCGTATGGATCACACTAGAGTTTGTGTAAGAGATCTAGAGATGAATTTTGCGAGGTCATTGGTTGATTTGAAACCCTTGTTATTTATCGCTATATGGTCACACTATGATCGATGATGTCCCTAATAACCTACAAAACCCTAGAAATAACATCAAATCTTAAAAATAAAGATGCAAAATGAGGGGTTGGACTATCCTCAGCTATCAAACACGTGATCTTATGACTAAGTGCTGCACTACATCTTAGACCAAATGTAGTTCTATGTGTGTGTGTGCAGAATCATGCCCTATGTGGCTCTTGTGCATGTCGTACTTGATAACGAAAAAAGTAGCTATATTTAAAAGATGTAATAGATGTGTGCATGGAATAGAATGAAATTCCCTCCTATGAGTGCGATGCAGAAAACCAAACCTTGTCCCTTGTAATGGTGCTAGATGAATACAAAGATGCTCTTGAGTGCTTGTGAGATGCAACCTTAGGTGATAGTATAGATGCTTAGAGCTTGGTCCTTTAATTTGGTCACATAACTTTATATTTATATGTTTCTCTTGTTAAAATTTTGTAATTGATCACTAAAAGGTCGACCCCTAAGAGATAGGGATGCCCAACGGCTAGAAAGGACCCAAAAAGGAGTGAGAAAAGTACAAAGAGGTCTAAGGCACCTAGAGGGGATGAGGGTACCTAGGCACTGACATCCTAGCCGGGCGTTGGTCCAGATCTATAAAAGTTGAAGTATGAAGGGTTAGACTGAGTAGTGAGGTCTATAAGGCTAAGAGGGAGGCTAGAAATGAAACTAAGAGGCCATTTATAATGATCAATTAGTGATTTTCTCTCGTAAGAAGCATATGCATAGTAGTATGTGATTAAGACCTAGTAATGTACCCAAAGTGCATGATTTAGTGTCTCTACCCCTAGAAAAGGCATTACATGATGTCATCAAAAGAATCATCATTTGATAGTTTTTATGTGAAGATTGATGAAATTATGGAAGATTTTTTTGTAGATGTAAGATCTTACAGATGAAGTAGGATGTCATTGGGCCTATATGTCATGTGGTAAGCTTTAAATGGATTTGGATCAGTAGAGAGAATGAGGGTCTTACCTTCATGTTTGTATTTTATACATCGGTGTAGAGTGGATGGGACACAACACATTACACATATCTAGGGATGACCAATCAATATGTTATATTGGAACTACCCTTCTACAAGATAGAAGACTTCACAGAGGCCTTTTGGACTTATTTTTATGGGTAGGATAAATGTGCCCAAGGTAGGAGTGACTGTAGACACCTAAATTTGGTTACATTCCCTTAACCCCGATCGGATAACCAACTTAAACATGGGAACCTAACCATGGCCCCATTTCACCTCACATTAATAATTAATTTAATTATTTTAATTAAATTAAATACCCATCCTCATAATATCCATTATTTTATTACCTTAATTGACCTAATTTCCACCTCACCTAGACACCTCATCCAACCACCTCACCCTAGACCTATTCTTGGCATGTTTCCATAACTAACAATAACTAAGTCTTACTTGCCTTAATGAGCTAAGATTTGGTCTAACCCTAAAATCAATGCCTAAAATCTCTCTAACCACATTCCCGCTCATTAGAAGGGAAGCTTCTATTCTAATCGTGACAACAAACCAACTTGGCCCAAGAAATTAGAAAGATCTGCCCATTTTAGTAAACCTAGGGAATCCCACCTTAACCGACGTCGGTCAGACCTAAACTGATGTTGGTCAAGATGGAACCATCATTGGTTACCATTTATTCACCTTAGCAACCTTGTTTGAGGCATTGGTACATTCGAGACCAGAGGAGAATGAGATCAGAGCTGCATGCAAGCAGAACCAACATCTTCCTGTGCATCCAGGCATCCAAAACCATCATCTAGATAAATCTAGGAGCATTTATTCACCTTAGCAACCTTGTTTGAGGTGTTGGCACATTCAAGACTAGAGGAGAATGAGATCAAAGCCGCATGCAAGCAGAACCAACATATTTCTCGTATCCAGCATCCAGAACCATCATCTAGATAGATCTAGGAGCATTGTACCCATGGTAGCATTCTCCGGGAAGCACTGCCATGACACCAAACACCATTCCTCCGATCAACCGTCACCTCCATCCAACCGTCAAACTTGCATCACAGTAAGTATTTTGTTAACCAACATCTTCCCATGCATCTAGGCATCTAGAACCATCAATCAACCAAGCATAAACAAGTATTCCTCCTCGCCCTTACCCTTATCTGTTTCATCATTCAAAAATGTAAAGAAAATGGTGAAACATTTTGGCACACCTGGTGGGACCCATAAGGGTTTCTATTACATTTTCTTCATTTCTAGGTAAAATTTGTGTGTTTTTTCCCTTTAAAAGGATTACATAGTAATTTTCTTCCCTAGTAATCCTCTCTTCTTTCTAATTGCTCTAAAAGAAACATTTCTCTTGGTGCATTTAAAAGGAATCATTCTTCTTTCTTGCTTTCTGCATTTAGTGAAAGATCATACCCTCTCTTATTCATCATTTGCTTCATCGAATGTAATATTTTTGATTTGGGCTTAAAATTGGTTACATTACATTCTAATTTGCTGCATTTAGCTCACATTAAAATGAGGGCAACCTATATGCGTTGGAAGTCATGCCTAGCTGATGGTTGACACAAAGAATCGTAGAAATCACATTCTCTCTCTCTCTCTCTGTGTCTTACCAAACTACACAAAATTGAAATATACACATATTTCTTAAACAACATCTTACCTGGGAACACCTATCCATGATCACATGATTAGATTGGTAGGTACTCCCCATCTCGTTACCTCTGTCGAGTCATTATCTCAGAGGACGGCCCGCCCCCGCCATAACATACCTGAAACCTCTCCTTTTAGATATCCTTCTTCATAGGAAGCCTTCCTCACCAAAAACTCTATTCTAAAATTCATGAGTCAGTCTTATAAATAACATAAGCTCAATACATTAAAAATCACTTGTTAGGTACGTGTTTTTAGTGTTTGATTGACGTGTTTTTGAGGTGTGAGGATACGCTTCTCTATTTTCCATTTTGTTTCCTTACACACTCCACAATCACAATTGGAGTATTCTGACTTCCTCTGAGTGTGTCAGGACTTCATTGCATCATCTCCAGACTTTTGGGTTGATTATTTATCTCACTAAAATTCACAATAATCCATTTTCTACATCTTTCCAATTTTCACAGTAATTGACATCGGTTACCCCTGACCGACATCGATTTTTCTTAACCGGCATCTGTTTGCTGTTATTTTGGGTTAAATTGCCTAAAGAACCCTTATTTCATTTTATTTGCTACAGAGTTCCTGTGAGTCTCTATACTCTCTCTTTTGATAAACAGTCATCATACAACTTGTTCATCTGACCATCACCAATATTTTCCTCATTTGATAAAACTGTTCCTATCTCACAGTAACCGACCTTGGTTACCCCTTAACCGGCATCGATCATCCTTAACCGGTGTCGGTTACCCTGTATTGAACATCAACTGATATATTACCCAAATATACCTATAGACACATGTTTTCTTCATTCTTACTACCCCTTGTGTCATCTGTAGGATACAAAATCACTTGATATATACCCATTCACATGGTGTTGACTCGCAGTCAAGCCAACACTCTTATATTTCATGCAAGTTGTCAACCACTCCCACCTAGTCCTTCACCACCCTCTGTCCTGTCACCCATGGATCCAACCTTACCTACCACCATTGCTACAGGTGATGAGGAATTTGCATGACTCCTTGATCAGAATCCTGCGGCCTTACAGTTCTACCTTTCCCACTCTTCCACTCAGGACTCTTTAGGTCAGTTGATATATGACATGCATGTATCCATCTCTCCTACCCTTATTTATACTTCTGCATTAACCCCTAATAATACGGCGTTACCTTCACCTGCTTCACCCCCAGTGGTTTCATAGCTAGGACCCATACCCGTCATGTTCGTTGTGTTTGCAGTATCACCTCCATGCCTGTCGTATCTATTGTCCCCTCATTAACCACCCAGACCATAACCTCATCCACACCCATTATCTCACAAATACCCATTGCAACACAACCACCTGTGGTGTCGGTGACCCCTACTCCATTCTAGAATCTTGTCCTCTCCATCCCATAAACATTGCCCCCAATCGCTACTAGAGTCACTACGACCGTCCCACCTACATACACATACTATCAAAAACCCCCTATCTCATCTATCACCCATTCTAGATACATGCCCACTATGTCGGTCCCCTATTCTCAACCTCCCTATTTGGCATCACCATACAATGGAATGCCGCCCATGTCACAGGTTCAATACCAGCCCCCTTATGCCACAGGAGGTGCCCTTCCATCACAACCTACCAATGACCTCATCAAATTGATGATGGAAAGGATGCAGACACTGGAAGCATTGGTTTTGGGCTTGCATAATTCTCTCACCTATGATGAAATCTGTAATGAGCCCATTCATCCATCTATCCCCATTCACCCATACCTTGTACATTGGGAAATGCCAAAATTCAACCATTTCAATAGTAAAGAAGACCCGTAACAACATTTACGGTCTTTCAAACATGGGTGTCACCTGATCACCCATGATGACGCTTTACTCCTACGAACCTTCCCGATGTCCCTGACATGACCTACATTGGACTGGTATAGTGGGCTACCAAGACACTCCATCTACTCGTTTAATCAAGTAGCCCAAGCCTTCTTAGATCACTTCTCCATAAACATTGTTAAGAAGGTTACCATGACTGATCTTTATTCCACACGATAGTACGGCAATGAGTCTATTCTTTGACTTTGTCACTTGTTGGCATAGCCTAATTAACCAGCTCACATTTCAATTACCTAAAACAAAAATCATAGATTTACTTACTCGGGCTTGCGTAAGACACATCTCACCAACCCTGCAAGTGCATACTTTTCACACTTTTGATGAGGCATTCACCATGGCACAGAAATTGGAAATTCGTGCTATCAAAGAGAAGAAAATTCAACTTCGTAACGAGAAAATCACATTAAAATCAAATGATTCTTCTTCGTCTTCAAAACCCCAAAACACCTATTCAAAACCCAAAGGATCTGCCAATGTCGTAGTTCTCAAATCTAGCTCCCTCATCAATCAAACCCAGCCAAACCTCCTTCTAATATCTCTCCCATCCAAGCTTTCCAGTTCAGATGAGAATAATGAAAGTACACTTCCATAGGAGAATCTTATTCTTCTGTTTTGGAAAAGCTTGTTAAGGCTAGTGCCATTACCCTTCCACCTATAAAACCACATACTGGTTTTGAACTTAAGTGCCCCATGCCCACATGGTATAAGGAACATGAATTTTACAACTATCATCGTGTCAAAGGTCATAGTGACAATAATTGCATCACCTTCAAGAATATCGTCCAAGAAATGTTAGACAATGGAGATCTAGTCCTGGATAGCCCGAATGCACCCGCTAACCAAAACCTACACATCTTTAAGAAGCCATTCCCTAATCATGCCCCATCTTCCAACCAAGCTGGTGACACTTCAAATAGTGATAACAATGTCCACGAGGTCCATGCTATTTTGATGACATACTAGTTGCTTCCCAATTGCCTCATGTTCCTTCCATAGATGAAATTTTAGCCCAAGCTCCACTACCTGCACAAGAACCAATTTCATCTACTCCTCCACCCATGGGGAACCCCCTTAATTTTCTCCATCACCCATGGAAGAGCCTATAATTAGCATGCCACCTTTGACCCCTCAAATTATTGAGCAATTGTCAGTGGCACCTCTCCTACTCATAGAAGATGCATGTCCACCACCTACACCATCACAAGGAGAGTCCACCTCGTTTGGCCCATCCTCTCCACTACCCATGGAGGATCTTATAGAAGTACCATTACCTTTAGATGACCATTCACCATTGGACCTTCAAGATCCCACTGATATGCTTTCATCTCTCTTACCCACAGAGTCCGAGGCTAGCCATTTCCTTGTGTCTCAAACACATTTTATGGGAATTACAACTTGATCCACATCGGCCCCACTTACAACAACACCATTTTCACGCTTGGCCGATCACCTGGACTATGTCAATAGATCCTTACTTTGGGGACGCCTTCTACTTCCTATTTCAACAAAAATGCAACTATCACTCGCTGACACCTCCACTATCTATCCAAAAGTGTTTCGAGCGACCAAACTAAACACAACCATGACTATTGTAACACCTTCCATGTCACCACCCATGGCCCAAATCACACCTTTTCCCATAACCAAACATACATCTACATCTAAACACCTACCCACACCTATATAATCTCCCTTACCTAAACCTATCACTACCTTAGGGGTCATACCGACATCTAGCCTTACTCACCCACCCATCAAATTAGATTTAACCACATCTTCCAAAACTAACACTAAACTTACCCCGACCCCTAAAAAGAAGATCCAATCTCCTAGACCTCATACACCAACCTCACCTACCATGCCCTTATCACCTTCACCCCTTCCGTCCATCCTAGGACCTCACCCCTTGACCCTAGACAAGAAACCCCATGCACCGGTAAACCAAGAGCGCAACAACCCATTTCCCCATCACATACCTCTAATATACCCAAGCAACCCACACAACTTCCGCCCTCACTCATAACCTTCTTACCACCCATACCTCTACTACCATCCATAACTTCTTCATTACCCATGACACTTCTCTTTCACTCACGCCTCATGCCTAACCTACACCACCTACCTCCACAACACCTTAGTTACCCCCACGGGTAACCCGTTCTCTTCCACCATCAGATTTTCCCTCCAAATCTTGTACACCCATGTCATTGTTGCCCAAAAATATGCAACCTAAAGCTAAAAATCCTCTACCCTCTAATAAGGTATTTAAACCAACCAAACCTTCCACCTCTAGCTCTTCTACCATGCCCATACCCAAGCAAATACAACCAAGACCTAAGACCATTTCACACACCAAATTAGTAAACTAACCCACCCCACCTCTTGTAAACCCTCTTCCTCCATAATTAGATGTACCTACACCCAAAATTACATTCACCTCCCATTGTGATCCACTAGCAGGATCTTACGCCAAAATCTTAACCAATCTCCTCGAAACTTCTGTCATCACATTACCACCTCTTAGACCTTACGACCCACTCAAACCCAAACCAAAAGGGTTTGATGAAACCAAAATTTTTGCCTATTATCATGTGCCAAGAAATGATGTAGAGAACTATAAGGCTTTAAGGACTACCCTTGTCCAATTATGTCCTTCCGAAGAAAATTTTGATAATGATAATCTTCTTGATGAGGACCCCATTTCACCTTCACCAATTTCCATAGATCTTCTCTTATTACCTACTCAACGACCAAAATATCCACCCCCACAACTCTTTGATCCACCCCGAGATTCGAGATCAACATGGTTCGTATAAGAGAGTTGGCTAAACCACCACCAAAATGCCAATGCACCCTACTCATTTCACAAGGATCGTATCCCCCACTAGGGTTTCACCCTCATGTCACTATACCTTCCATGACACACCCTCTTCATCCACCTCCCCTCAGATTAACATGATCAACATTGCCACCCGTGCTCAAAAAGACAAGGGAAGGAAAATGCAATTGGCCCATCAACCAACCCTGTACCCAACATACCATCTCGCACCGATACCCAAAGTCACCATTCAAGGTCCTACATATCCTATTTCCGATGGGGTCACACATCGCACAATGCTAAAACAACTACATAAATCCCCCTCAAAATGTCTTTATATGACCTCGTCCAAACCTCAGAGTCACATCGTCAAGCCCTCATGGAATTCCTTCAATCTATTGAAGTCTTACCAAATGACCCCACACCCGTAGCCTCCATCATTACCCCTCACCACGTAGCCTCTCTCACTAGATCATCACCTTCCTCTACACCTCCACCTACTCGCCAAGTGGCTGCCCTCAACTTTTTAGATGAAGACATCACTCCCTTCCTATCCAACGACCTTGATCCTACTCTTTTCATCTCCACATTTATCGATAATATACACATACAACGCGTTATGATTGATGGTGGTGCTAGCATTAACATCATCTCCTCCCATGCATATAACCAAATGCGGATACCTGCCAATTACATGCATGGTAACCCTGGTTATGCTATCCGCATCAATGACGCCATGACCTCTACCCTAGGTACCATTGTTCTCCATGTCCGCGTGGGTCCCCGAACTATCTTGAAACTTTTCTATGTCCTAGAAGGGGAGTTCCAGTATAACTTCTTGCTCAGACCTCGGATCCATGCCATGGGTTGTGTCCTTCAAATTTACATCTCTACCTAAAATTTGAACACGAGGGACATAATTACACCATCCCCACCAACTCATCACCTTTTAAGATTTGTAACATGTTATATCAGCCCAATGATGTGATTATATTGGTCAAGGAATCTGCCACTATCACTACTTCACCTTCACCCACAAGCCCATCCACCAAAACTGCCAATACCTCTGCTACATATAACATTGCTATTCCCACTATAGCTGTAGCCTCTACCACTGATGCACATGTTTCCCCATCATGTAGCGAGCCATCTATCCCAAATACCCACATACCAACTATTGATCCCTTAGAAGGTGTTTTTCAATGCCTCACTCTGGGGGAATACCGCTTATAGAATATCAAAACCTTCCTCACCCTAAGAGAGTATGGGAATTTGTGTCAACACCCCAACTATGACATCCACATCGGTGATGTTTTTCCTTATGGCCCTCCCCACCTTCACACCAATCTAATGTATGGGGGACTTGATATTGCCACCTATAAACCCGAACCTCCATCCCAAGCCCAACCATTTTCGTCTAACCTACACTCCCTCACTAACCGCCACTTCGCTCACACTTTCCTCCACCGATGCACGTGGAAAGGATTTGGCTTCAGCTTTTACAAATAGGGCTGACATACTATCATTTTCTATACCTTTCATAAACACAATGACCATAGTGGCATTGGTTTTGATGCACCACCTTCCAAGAAGGTTCACGTTGACCTCATCCAGAAGGAAAATATTCCCCATCTCATTCACCCACATTACCATCTTCACCCACCAAGTCCATAGATCCCAAATCTATTCCTCCTAATTTTTTTCAGTAAACACCATTTCCCTAGGAATTTCGACCTATCAACATGATGGCGAAGCTCCCTCTTCTCTCCCATTCCTATATCTTGACATGGTCAATGACGATACACCTTCTATTAATGTTGTTCAATGTCAGGATGATGAATCCATCCTCACTTACCTTGCTTGTAGAAGATTCTTATATTCATCGATCATTACCTTCTCAGACACAAACCATGTTGAATGAATTAACCATCGAAATCAACATTAGCACTTAGGAAAATCCACACATTCTAAAGATCAGCTAATCCTTAGACGTTACCGAACAAGAAGCCTTCACCTCTTTCCTTCGGGACTATAGCAACGTGTTTTCCGGTGTTGGGTTTCGAGAATGGAACAAGGGTTTAAACCATAGTCAGGGGACAACAAGTCCCTCCTCTTTAATGGGAGAGGTTCCCTTATTGAAAGTTGGAAAAAAATGTGAAAATCTACAACTATCAATGTTTAGACCCTAGTAGCCTGGTTCGTTTTCATGCTCCAAAGTTTATCAATCAGAAGGAATGGAAGAATAAAGATATGGGAGAAGGAAGAAAACAACAATGCTTTTGGGAAATATAGATAGTAGAGTATCTCCCTACTCACATTGAACCAAGAAAATATAGAAAAGGATCAATTACTTCACCACCAATGTAAATCTGTAGGCACAAAGTTCTAAAGATTACACAGACCAGAACACAAAGTTTCTATTGAATGCAAAACAAATGATCCATTGAATCGAGCAAGGAGAGAGAAAGATATAACAGAGGAAATAAGAAAAGAAATAACTTCTGTATTGAATTACTTCAGAATTTACAACGTTCCTAGAAAACCTAGAATCCCCTTTTTCCATGGCCAAAACCATGTTCTTATAACAATTTGTATACATCCATACTTTGCCCCCAATAAAAGAATATCCGAAAGGAATAATGTTTGTTACAGATTTGCTTTTAGAAAGTGACATGAAACAAATGCACTCATGAAAACCGGAGGTTCAAAAAGGTGAATATTTCGTCAGTTCGAGCATGATTACTTTAGCAGGGGGCATCTCATGATTTTCTTCTTCATGTGGTCTTGCCATTTCTACCTTTTAACCACTTTCATAACACTCAAGTGCTTACTGGTAAGTTTTCTCCTTTTTTATCGTGTATGCCTGATAAACTCCATTTTTTGATGATTAAACTTTTCATTTCTTTAAACTTATCGATTCGGCTCCATAATAAACCAAAAATGCATCTCATGGAGAAACGACAAGAATATAGAGAAAAAGAATGAAGAATGATCCATTTTTGCATTTTGCAGAGCTCTAGTTCATTAATGGCGTTAAAAACCAGATGAGTGCATTTGGCTATCTTTTCCCCCTTTTACCTTCAAATTTGGACCTTACATGTGGCAAGATCAAGCAATGATGACCCTGGAAGAAATCTACATTTCCTGACATTTGGGAGAAAAAGCATGATTTCTCATTTTGCTCCGCCCCTCGCAGCTCTGCAAAAAACTAGACACGTGGCACCATCTGAGTGGTTAAGGAAATGCAGTTCAAATCTACCATTTAAACTCTTTTTAACAAAAAGCTCAAATTCTCAAAAACCTCTGTCGGCCCGCTTTGAATTTTCAACGTGAACACATGGCACACCATAATTGGAAAAAGGGGTCATGACCCAATTTGCAACATTTTAACCCTTTGGTGAAAAAGGCTCAAATTCTCAATTTCCCCACTGAGTTAAGCTGCTCCGATTTCATCCTTCAACACATGACATTACTTGATTGGGTGCGGTAATGCACTTTAATTTTATACTTTATCTATTTTTGAAAAGGGGAAAAATTCCAACTTTCCCTCGAAAGTCCATGTCCCCGCCATTGAATTTTCAACATAGGCCACGTGTCCCTTTCTAATTTTTTGTGGGCCTCAACTTAGAAATTTTCCCTTTCGCATGGGTGGGGCCACAGCCATTTTAGAACTTTTCACCCTTTGTGGAAACAAGGCTAAAATTCCTAAAGTCCTCTGCTGGTCCGCCAAAGCGCATATGGACTGAAAAATGGCCACGTGTCCCTGTTTCATTCTTCAACACATGGCATCACCTAATTGGTTGTGGGGATGTGCTTCACTTTTTATCTGTTTTGAGAAGGGGAAATATTCCAACTTTTCCCCGAAAGTCCATGCCCCCACCGTTGAATTTTCAACATGAACACGTGTCCCTTTTTGATTGATCGGGCTTTAACTCGAAATTTATCCTTTTGCATGGGTGGGGCCGCGGGTCATTTTAGAACTTTTCACCCTTTCACCGTAATGCCTTAGAGAATAAAATGGATCCGTCACCTCGAACTTCCACCAAAACTGCTCCAGCTAATCAGGGACTGGCGGGGATGTGGGGCAAATCTGACATTTTTTCCAAAATCACCAAAAGTGATAAGTTCAAAAAGGAACCCGCCCAGCCGCATCCAATGGGAAACAAATGCATAGCTTCACCTTCGAGCAAGAATTTGATGGGGAAAAGAACGTAGGAAGTTGTAGGAAACGGGAAAATGCCATTTTTTCTCCCGATGAAGAATTTCTTTCTCTGTAAAAGGTTAAAAAGAAAGATGCAAGGCCCTACACATAAAAGAATAACTAAAATCATTTCCCATCCATTGAAAATAGGTAAAACATTTTTACGGTAACAGACTGAGGAAATTTTGATTAAAAACATCGTGAGAAATGAAAACAAGCATCTGAGGAGTTTAAAACACGAATTTCTTCTATGGCAGGGTTCTAATTTTCATGAAATTAGATTCGAAAGGGTGGGGAAAATTGAGAGGACAACACCTAGTCCTATGCCAATATGCCCGGCATTGACCTAAAAATCATGGTCCACAATATTGTAACCATCCCTGATATCAAACCCATCAAACAAAAGCTACGGAAAATGCATCCTCACATTGCTCTTCTGGTCAAAGAAGAACTTCAACGCCTTCTCTCGGTTTCCTTCATTCTACCCATTGATTATCCCCAATGGATTTCTAACATCGTCCTCACAAAGGTGATAGGGGAATCCACATTTACATAGATTTTCGTGACCTTAACCTCACCTGTCCTAAAGATGATTTCCCCCTATCAGGCATTGACCAACTGGTGGATCTCACCATTGCCCATGAAATTTTATCGCTCATGGACTATTTCTTGGGCTACAATAAAATATTATTAGCTTTAGAGGATCAACACAAGACTTCCTTCATCACCCCTTGGGGGACTTTCTATTATCGAGTCATGCATTTTGGCCTCAAAATTCTAGTACTACATATCAGCGAGCCATGACTTACATCTTCCATGACATCATGCATCACACATTGGAAGATTACGTAGATGATCTACTTGCCAAATCCAAACATTGAGCTAAAAACTCCGCTCGTCCTTAAGGTCATCTTTGACCTCCTCCTTAAAGTATTGTGTTCATCTTTAATCAAAGAAGTGCATCTTTGTGGTACTTTCCAGAAAACTCCTAGGTTTCATCATTTCTTTGCGTGGCATAGAATTCGATCCTGTTAAAGTGAAGGCCATTCTGGAAATGCCTCCACCCACTAATCTCTGTCAAATTCAAATCCTACAAGGAAAGTTGTAATCCATTCATCATTTTATCTCACAGGTTTCAAACCTCTATCAACCATTTCATCATCTTCTCAAGAAAGACATTTCATTCAAATAGGATGATGATTGTCATAAAGCCTTCGAAGCCTTAAAACAATACCTCCTTCAACCACTAGTGCTCATTCCTCCTAAGGATGATCAACCCTTTTATCTATATATTTCCACCATTGACCATTCTCTAGGTGCCATGCTCGCTCATCACGACAAGCAACAAAGAGAGCAAGCGGTTTATTACATAAGCCGTACCCTTCTGGATTACAAAACTAGATATACCCACACCGAAAACTCTTCTTAGCCTTAGTTTTCATCACCACTAAACTCCACCATTACCTACTCAATCACAAAACCTTCATCATTACTAATACTAACCCATTACACTATATGTATGCCAAACCCTATCAACATCAACGTGCCACACCTCATAGAGTTGTTTACTCGGGCTTGCGCAAGACACATCTCACCAACCCTGCAAGTGCAGAATTTTCACACTTTTGATGAGGCATTCATCATGGCATGGAAATTGGAAATTTTTGATATTGAAGAGAAGAAAATTAAACTTTGTAACAAGAACATCACATTCAAATCAATTGATTCTTCTTCATCTTCAAAACCCCAAAACACCTATTCAAAACCCAAAGGATTTGCCAATGCCGTAGTTCTCAAAGCCGATCCCTCATCAATCAAACCCAGCCAAACCTCCTTCTAATCTCTTTCCTATCCAAGATTTCCAGTTTAGATGAGAATAATGAAAGTACACTTCCATAGGAGAATCTTATTCTTCTATTTTGGAAAAGCTTGTTAAGGTTGGTGCCATTACCCTTCCACTTATAAAACCACATACTAGTTTTGACCCTGAGTGCCCCATGCCCACATGGTATAAGGAACATGAATTTTTCAACTATCATCGTGTCAAAGGTCATAGCAATAATAATTACATCACCTTCAAGAATATCATCTAAGAAATGTTAGACAATAGAGATCTAGTCTTGGATAGCCTGAATGCACCCGCTAACCAAAACCTACACATCTTCAAGAAGCCATTCCCTAATCATGCCCCATCTTCCAACCAAGCTGGTGACACTTCAAACAATGATAGCAATGTTCGTGAGGTCCATGCTATTTTCGATGACATATCAGTTGCTTCCCAATTGCCTCATGTTCCTTCCATAGATGAAATCTTAGCCCGAGCTCCACTACCTACACAAGAACCAATTTCATCTACTCCACACACAGGGGAACCCCCTTCATTTTATCCATCATCCGTGGAAGAGCCTATAATTAGCACGCTACCTTTGACCCCTCAAATTACTGAGCAATTTTTAGTGGCACCTCTCCTACTCATAGAAGATGCATGTCCACCACCTACACCATCACAAGGAGAGTCCACCTTATCTAGCCCATCCTCTCGTGTACCCATGGAGGATCCTATAGAATTACCAGTGTCCTTGGATGACCCTTCACCATCAAACCTTCAAGATCCCGCTGATATGATTTCGTCTCTCTTACCCACAGAGTCCAAAGCTAGCCCTTTCCTTGTGTCTCAAGCACATTTTATGGGAATTGTAACTTGATCCATGTTAGCTCCACTTATAACAAAACCATTTTCACGCTTGGCCGACCGCCTAGACTATGTTGATAGAGCCTTACTTTGGGGATGCCTTCTACTACCCGTTTCAACCCAAATGTAATCTGTCACTCACCGATACCTCCACTATCTACCCAAAAGTGTTTCAAGCGACCAAACCAAACACAACCATGACTATTACAACACCTTCCACATCACCACCCATGGCCCAACTCACACCTCTACCCATAACCCAACATACATCTACACCCAAACACCTACCCACACCTATATCATCTCCCTTACCTAAACCTATCACTACCTTAGGGGTCATACTAACAACTAGCCTTACTCACCCACCCATCAAATTAGATTTAACCACGTCTTCCAAAAATAACACTAAACTTACCCCGAACCTTAAAAAGAAGATCCAATCTCCTAAATCTCATACAACATCCTCGCCTACCACACCCTTATCACCTTCACCCTTCTCGTCCATCATAGGACCTCACCCTCGACCCACCGGCCAAGAAACCCCCATCCACTAGTAAACCAGAGCGCAACAACCCATTTCCCCATCACAAACCTATAATATACCCAAGTGACCCACACAACTTCCACCCTCACCCATAACCTTCTTACCACCCATACCTCCACTACCATCCATAACTTCTTCACTACCCATGACACTTTCTTCTCTTTCACTCACGCCTCATGTCCAACCTACACCACCTACTCTACAAAGACCTTAGTTACCCCGTGGGTAACCCATCCTCTTCCACCATCTACTTTTCCCTCCACATCTCATACACCCGTGTCACCTTTTCCCAAAAAGGGGCAACCTAAAGCTAAAAATCCACTACCCTCCAATAAGGTAGTTAAACCAACCAAACCTTCCGTCACTAGCTCTTCTACCATGCCCGTACCCAAGCAGATGTGACCAAAACCTAAGACCACACCACACACCAAACTAGTAGACCAACCTACTCCCCCTCCTGTAAAGCCTCTTCCTCCACAATCAGCCACACCTATACCCAAACCCACATTCACCTCCCATTATGATCCACTAGTAGGATCCTACGCCAAAATCTTAACCAATCTCCTCGAAACTTCTGTCATCACATTACCACCTCTTAGACCTTATGACCCACTCAAACCCAAACCAAAAGGGTTTGACGAAACTAAAATTTGTGCCTACCATCATGTGCCAGGACATGATGTAGAGAACTATAAGGCTTTAAAAAATTCCCTTGTCCAATTGTGTCCTCTTGAAGAAAATTTTGATGACGACGATCTTCTTGATGAGGACCCCATTTTTCCTTCACCAATTTCCACAGATCTTCTCCCATTACCTACTCAGTGACCAAAATATCCACCCCCACAACTCTTTGATCCACCCCGAGATTCGAGATTAACATGGTTCGTATAAGAGAGTTAGCCAAACCACCACCAAAATGCCAATTTTCCCTACTCATTTCACAAGGATCATATCCCCCACTAGGGTTTTTCACTCATATCACTATACCTTCCATGACACACCCTCTTTATCCACATCCCCTGAGATTAACATGATCAACATTGCCACTCGTGCTCAAAAAGACAAGGGAAAAGAAAAAGTAATTGGCCCATCAACTAACCCTGTACCCAACATACCATCCACACCCATACCCAAAGTCACCATTCAAGGTCCTGCATATCCTATTTTTGATGGGGTCACGCATCACACAATGCTAAAAAAACTACACCAATCCCCCCTCAAAATGTCTTTATATGACCTCGTCCAAACCTTGGAGTCACATTTTCAAGCCCTCATGGAGGTCCTTCAATCTTTTGAAGTCTTGCCAAATGACCCCACACCCATGGCCTCCATCATTACCCCTCACAACATAGCCTCTCTCATTATATCGTCACCTTCCTCTATACCTCCACCTACTCGCCAAGTGGTTGCCCTCAACTTTTCAGATGAAGAGATTGCTCCCTTCCAGTCTGACGACCCGACCCCGCTCTTTTCATCTCCGTCTTTATTGATAATATATGTATACAACGCATTATGATCGATGGTGGTGCTAGCATTAACATCATCTCCTCCCATGTATATGACCAAATGTGGATACCTGCCAATTGCATGCATGGTAACCCGGTTATGCTGCGCTCCTTCAATGATGCCATGACCTCTACCCTAGGTAACATTATTCTCCATGTTTGCGTGGGTCCCCGCACTATCCCAAAACTTTTCTATGTCCTAGAAGGGGAGTTCCAATATAACTTACTACTTGGCCAACCTTGGATCCATGCCATGGGTTGTGTCCCTTAGAATTTATGATGACGACTTTCACTAAGATCATTTAGCGTAACTTGAGTTATTAGATGAACACCGTCTTAATGCTCTTGACCATCTCCAAATTTACCAAAAGCATATCAAACGTGCATATGACAAACACATTCACAAATGAACCTTTCAAGTTGGTGACCTTGTCCTGAAAGAAAATCAACATGTAACTAAAGAAGAGAAAAGTAAATGGTGCAAATTTGCTCCTTGTTGGCTTGGACCTTATATCATTACCCATGCCTATGGATCAGGTGCTTATCATTTGTCTTCACTCGAAGGTAAACCCGAACCTGAGCCCCTTAACACCTTACATCTTTGACCATTTTATTGTTGATATCAAGTCCTATATCACTTTCTGTTAGTTGATTGCTCGTCCCTTGAGCACTATTCACCTTCCATATTACCCATTTTGAGGATCCATGACTAAACAAGAATCATGTGATTTCCCATCACCTTTCAACCTTATCTTCAATATGAGTACCACAACTCTACTCATAGCATGATTCTCATGGATACTTTTCATCTTCTCTAGGATGGAATCCCATGGTCATTCATCACTCAAAACCACCCCCTTTTATAGTTAATCTCTGTGTGCTAGGGTCTTGTCTTCTAAACAAGAACCTAATCTTCCTCTATAGTCTTGTCCATGACTTAAACATAAAAAAAAAAGAGAGGGATGCAACTCCTTGAGTCAAAATTCTAGAAAAATATGACTCCCTCAAAAGGGACATCTCTTCACTCTAATGCCACCATTATAAATAGACTACTCCCTTGAAGGACAACTATATAAAGTCATTACAAAAATGTAATAAATATCCAGAAGCTTCCCGCATTGATCAGCTTCACAAAGACCTCATGGAGATAATATACTCATCCCATATAGACTTCCCACATCAATTAGTCTATTATAAACAAACAAATAAAGAAAATGATGAAATTTTTGTCATGGGCTTGCTTATTTTTGATTTTTGGTTTCTTATTTTGAAAGACACACTGTCGTACACTAAGTTACGCTCAATCGCCCATTCTCACCTCCTTTCCTTTTTCCTAATTTCCTCTTTACTCAAGGGACTTGCCGCAAACGTGACATTTCATGATAATGTGACTTTCTTCACCTTTAGAATGGTCCATTATGCAATGCCTTTAGGGTCTTTTGTTCATGAGCCCCTCTTAGGTATGATCGACTCATTAGGGTTCTTATCAATTAAGTGGCTCTTTTACCACCTCTTACCATTTACCTTCCTCATTACTTATTAATTATCCTATACAGACCCCCATCAACCACACCCTCAACACCCTAAACCCCAAACCCTAAACACCCTAAACCCCAAACCCTAAACACCTTGAACCTAAAACCCTTCAACCTAAACCCCAACCCTAACAAACCTACACCCTAAATTCTCTAACCGCCTTGGTCACTCCTGACCAACACTAGTCCATGCTAAACCGACATCGGTTCTTCAATCCTGACCGATGTTGGTATCTATGATCAACGTCAACCATACCTCGATCAAGCGTCGGTCACTATTACTGCGTGCCTAAACATGAACCGCCAATTTTCATCCCCCTTTCTCTCCCATTTATCCTAGACACCTACCCAAACTTCCCCAAATCCCTCCCCAACCCTATTCAACCTACTTATGCATTTTCCCACCCCTTCTCTCACCCATTTTAACCACCAAATTTAAAATTCTCTACCCTACCCACACCCCCTGACCCATATTCCCTTCTACATTTCATAACAATACATTGAAAAGCTTAGATCTTACCTCGTCTCGACGTTGCCTCCGTGGTGGCACATCGGCCGTTGTCTTTGGTGCACCACCCGACCCCTCTCCTACCTCTCGCCATCTAACACCTCTACCTCTAACCTCTCCACCAATCCACTCACTCTACCTGATCTTGTGGGCCCGTCTACCTGACTCCTCTCCCCACCCAGATCTCTCCACCTCACCTCGGTATGGTCCCGCGTACTTCTCTCATGAAAAACATAACTCGTTCAATGCTCTGTCATTTTCTAAAAGTCAAAAGTGTACAAATGAATCCGTATAGGTTGAATTTTTATTTTTATACCCAAATTGACATGATCGACTTCGGTTAGGTTGTGCCCTAGTAAACTAATGTCGGTCATTACCTAATCGACATCGGTTACCTGCCATACCCCTTTTAGTACCTTTTGCCCATTTTGACCCACCTTTACCCCACTTGCCACCTTCATGACCTTACCCATCCTTATTTCCACCTTCCTACCAACCTACATTACCTCTCCTTGTGCTTAATTACATTTAGGGACTTGTCATTTTACCCATACCTCGGCCCTACCCATTCCGTGATCTAGCTACCTGGACCCGAAACATTGTTAGTGACCTGTGAACTCATGTGCCCGCTATACCTTATGACAATGTTACTCGTGTTGTTTGAACTAATGACATTACCTTGCCTATTGCCATGTTGTTTATCCAAACCCAACCTTTGGTGTATTGGAACATACCTAAACATTCTTTCACATGACCTACGTTGTGTTTCCGCACCATATCATATTCCTTGGATACCAAAATCACTTCAACCTTGTTCGGATAAACCTATCGACCTTGGATGATGTAGAGTTTACAAGCTCTTCAACCTAGAGCCATGTCACAGTTTATAACATGTGCGTGCATTTGATTGCCACTACCTTTGACCCTGGACCATTTACTGTTAGCCTGTTTTTGACCTCTACCCTTTCCCACCACCCACATCTATGCTCCTTTTCACCACATCCACCTTTTATCAAACCACTCACCACTTCTATCTTCCACCTCACCAGTTCTTGGTTTGAGGGGGATCACCTTCACCCACACATGGGGCACCCACTTCTTATTTTTGTCAAGCATCACTTACCAATACAAGCTACGTGACAAAAAGGGGCAAATGTAGACACCTAAATTTGGTTACATTCCCCTTAGCCCTTAATCAGATAACCAACTTAAACATGGGCACCTAACCATGGCCCCCTTTCACCCCACATTAATAATTAATTTAATTAAATTAAATACCCATCCTCATAATATCCATTATTTTATTACCTTAATTGACCTAATTTCCACCTCACCTAGACACCTCATCCAACCACCTCACCCTAGACCTATTCTTGGCATGTTTCCATAACTAACAATAACTAAGTCTTACTTGCCTTAATGAGCTAAGATTTGGTCTAACCCTAAAATCAATGCCTAAAATCTCTCTAACCACATTCTCGCTCATTAGAAGGGAAGCTTCCATTCGATCGTGACAAAAACCAACTTGGACCAAGAAATTAGAAAGATCTGCCCATTTTAGTAAACCTAAGGAATCCCACCTTAACCGATGTCGGTCATACCTAAAACGACGTTGGTCAAGACAGAACTATCATTGGTTACCATTTATTCACCTTAGCAACCTTGTTTGAGGGGTTGGCACATTCAAGACCAGAGGAGAATGAGATCAGAGCTACATGCAAGTAGAACCAACATCTTTCTATGCATCCAGGCATCCAGAACCATCATCTAGATAGATCTAGGAGCATTGCACCCATGGTAGCATTCCGGGAAGCACTACCATGGCACTAAACACCATTCCTTCGATCAACCGTCACCTCCATCCAAATTATCAAACCCGCATCACAAGTAAGTATCTTGTTAACCAACATCTTTCCATACATCTAGCATCCATACCCATCAATTGACCAACATAAATAGGTATTCCTCCTTGGCCCTTACCCTTATCTATTTCATCATTCAAAAATGTAAAGAAATAAGTGAAATAGTGACAATATCATTGAACACATGTAAGACAGTGGGTGATTGAGTGAAAATGGTTTTTAATAGTTAGAGATGTTTAAACATGTGAGATGGTATGATGTTTATGCTAACACCATTATCAATAATAAGCTGTTGTAATAAGAGTATCATTGATTTAGGTGGTGAAGAAAAGAGGAAGATCGTGGTATTCAGGTTGAAGTGAGATCTCGAGTCATCAAATATAATGGTAATCGACATATTCAAGGTACCAAAAGCATTAGCAAAAGGCTAGGACTTGTTGGAAGGAACTGAGATTGAGTGGAGGGATTTGATCATGGCTTGGTGATGTTGGGGAGAGTTCTAAATGATCTCGTAGAGAGACATTTTAACAAGAGTCTGATGTAGCTATTTGAGCAGAAGATTTTGAATAGATGTTGTTGACTAATTTTGAAGGTCTACAAGTATAGAAACTTTTTCCTTAGATGGTGAAGGATTAGGAGACCTTAGAGGATCCATATAGATAGAGACTCTAGTTCTGTCTTGATTTTGGGCCTTCAAGTTGGATGTGTAGGCTCTGGTGCCTATGTGGTGGCTTACTGGAGGACGATAAAGTTTTGTCAAAGGTTCTTTCGAATGTTTTCTTTAGATTACTTG
Source organism: Taxus wallichiana var. yunnanensis (assembly GCA_018340775.1). Taxonomy (NCBI): domain Eukaryota; kingdom Viridiplantae; phylum Streptophyta; class Pinopsida; order Cupressales; family Taxaceae; genus Taxus; species Taxus wallichiana. Next base: position 314,975,839 of record CM031236.1, read on the forward strand.
ATTTAGGAACCTTAGGAGTAGGCGTGATGCGATGTTTTGATTTTTTTGATTTGATGGGTGGTGGGATGATATTTTTAATTATGAGGTGTCCTTTATAAGAAATTCTTTAGATAACAACGTGAAGGGATTTATAATCTTCAACGTAATTTCATAGTATTCGATGGTTAGCACAAAATTCCTCGTAATTACACCAGGAAGATTTCCATCCCTAAGGGTTAGAGAGTTTAATAGGTGGTAATATGATAGTTGATAATTAAACAAGTTGTTCAAGGGTTTTAGCATAATACCCTATCAGATCCTATTGAGATGATGTTGAGGGTGTATGATTATGAGTGTCATTGGCTATTTTAGGGGTATCTTGGACACAATGTGTGTGCGAGGCGATATTTATATGTTGTTTTAGAGACATATATGGAATTTTGATGAGTGATTTTAAGCTTAGAAAATGGATGTGGCCCCAAGATGGAAAGAAAGAGGATTGTCTTGGTTTGGAAAATGGTATTGTGAGAGTTCTACTTTTCTAGATGGTCGGGTTATTGGTTTTGAGGTGGGATTGCTAGGGTTTTTGATTCGATACATGAAAAATGGTTATTGGAGAGAATATTAAAAATGTCAATGACATGTTTCTTTTCTTGTGACGTGGAAGGGGCTGTATCATATATTTATGTGGAAGTGGACATGATGAATTTTGAATGTGGATACCTAGATGGACTTGAGATCTATGTAGTGATTCGATATGGAGAGTTGGATTTTTGGTTGGGGTGTCGGTTGTAGATATCAATGATGTGTTGGGTGTGGGTGAGGGTTCATTAACAACCATGATGACGTGATGAGATCCTATGAAATTGGTTTAGGGTTGGTTGCTAGTTGGGGGATGATTTATATAGGATTGTTTAAACAAATTCAAATTTTGATTAGGAGGTGCATTCGGGTTATCAAGTTGTAATTCACGTCAATCAATGAGATATTAAAAGATATTTCTAAATGATCAACAAATTTTGATGTCATGTCCTCAGACTTGGTGGTATTTATAGTAGTCATTTCTCTATACCATGATGATTTGGAAGTGGATATGTCAATGGGCTGGATGAGGGGGTGTAATCATGTAAGCGGAAATACATTTTTCAAAGATGGAATTATATGATTCCCCTAGGGGTGTATATTTTCATTTAGGTCGGTATTTGTTAGAATCTTAATGGATTTTATATTTAGTTTTCAAAACAAATATATTTGTAGAACCCTTAGATTTTTTTGTGTTAGAAGAAGCCTTGAAGGAGGGGTCAGGTTTGGGTTTCTTAGATCATAATTTTACCTTACCATCTTCAAGGGCTCGAAGTTCCAATTTTCAGGCCATGGTGAAGGCTTCATAAAAGGTTTTGGAATGATTGAATTTGTAATGTGGATGATATGTATTTGGCACAGGATTGAGAAAAAATCTCGATTAACTTAGTCTGTAGAAGGGAGAAGGAGAGTTGGTTAATAATCCCTCGCCATCTAGTGATGAAATTAGTGATATAATCATCTTCAAATTGTTTAATAACATACAAATCGGTGGAGATCTTACGAGATATGTTAATGGATAGGGAATTTTGGGGAATACTATTGTATCGATCGAGGGCATGGTGTTTCACCACATAGGAGTACCGTATGACAAAATGATTTAAAAGGTAAAGGTAAGGTATGTGAGGAATACTTGGAGGTTGTGAAGAGGTTACACACCATTGTTGAAGACCAAGTTGATTGTAGAGCACTCCTTTTTGTCTTGGAAGGACTACCTGAGAAGAAAAACAAGACCAAAAATAGAGTTAATAACATAGGTCGGTGGATTGCCTAGTGTAAGCTAGATCCGAGGAAGCGAGGTGCTTCCTCAAAGGCTGTCAATCCATGTCTTAATACAAATTAATGCAGATAAATAACATGAAATAGAAGGTCCTACTGTAGTTATATGATTTGGGTATCTCACACAAATATAATACTCTAAATCTAATCTAAATAATGAATATAAGATCAAATCTAGAAAGGGCGGTTGGTTGATAGGGTTTACAGTGTAGCAGAGGGTATTATAGAGGTCTGGGTGAAGTTGTGGGAGGTTTTGGGTGAGGAAATAAGCTTGCTAGTCTAAGGGAAAATTCTAGACACACAGAGACCGATGTCGGTCAGGGAATCGACACTGGTAACTAGTTATAGCCAGGATTGGTTGGGTAACCGATCACGGTAGGGGAAATTGGGTGCCAAAGGTGAAAAGGGGTTAGTTTGGGCTCTCTGTGATTACACAGAGTGTTGGGAAGGCTTAGGTAGGGTGTTGGGATTTAGGTGAAGGCTTAATAGGGGTGAAAGAGGTGGTTAGAAAGGCAGGGAAGTTTAGATTGGCAGGGTGTTGGGTAGAGGGGCTACGTAATGTATTTGGGAGAGGAAGGAGGTGATTGCAAGAAAATAAAAATATTCAAAACCAAAGCTAATGAAACCAATGACTTGTTTGAGAATAATTATTTGAGATTAACAGGTGATGGTATTTGATGGGTGCTCAGAGGAGAAATAGGTCCAGATATAGTACTACAATAATGAATACTGAGTGCTTCCCTGTATGAATGATTTGAGACTATGGAGAAAAAGGTTGGTTTATGGTGAAGAACTTGAATGCTCTGGTGTTGTGTTTGATCATTAGATGTTCAATCGAATGCAAGGATGTGAATGAATAATCAAAAGCCAACAAAAGGAATCCCTACCCAGGTAATGATTTGAAAATCCTTATTTGAAGGAACCGATGGTGGTTCTATGACCGACACTCGACCGAGGAATAACCAGAATTGGTTAGGGAGAAATAGTCAATTTTTTAAAAATAGCTTGTTTCTTCCCCTTTTTGACATGGGTCAAGAATTGATTATGGGCTAAGAGTCTTGGTACTTATCAAATCACATGGGAAATTAGTGGGAGAGGTAGTTGGAAATTAATATTAGGTTTAGAAGAAGTCTCAGTTGGTTAGGGGAGTGATGACTCAGTCTTAGTTATTAAATGGGCTTGGAATGGGTCCAAGGTGAGGTAATAATTAATCTAATATAGGTAATTAAATTAATAAAAATATGTGAAAGGGGTCATGATAAGGGGGTATGTAATGAAAGGGGCTTAAAGGGTGTCATCCCAATTTTGGGTGTCTACATTTTCCCCTTTTTGTCACATAGCTTGTACTAATGAGAAATGACAAAAAAGTAAGAAGTGGATGCCCCATATATGGGTGGAGGTTATCCCCCTCAAACTAGGAATTGATGTAGTGGAAGGCAGAATCGGTGATGGGTTTGATAAGGTGGTAGGTGATGTAAAATTGGGTTATGTGAAGGTGTAGGTGTAGGAAATGGTGATGATGGGGTGATCTAAAGGTGAAGATAGTCAAATACACACACACACACTTAGAATGTAACAAGGCACAAGGTTGAAGAGAAAAAAACTTGAACTCGTCAAAGGTTGATAGTTTATCCAAACAAGGGTGATGTGGTCCATGTATCCAAGGTATAGGATGTGATCCTGGAAACACAATAGGTCAAGGTGTAGGAACGGGTATAGGTGTGTTCTAAAACACCTAAAAGGTTTGGTCTAGTCGAGATAAACGTCACGAAATAAGGTAAGGTAAGGTCTATAGGCTAAACAACATGGGTAACATTATCACATGGTAGATCAAGTAAGAGATTTTGATTGTCATATAGGTGAGGTTGGTTTGGTGAGGGTATATAGGTGAGGCCATGGGTAAGGAAAATGTAATGTCAAACATGACCCTAAGTACTCTTAGGGAGATGGTAAGGTGGTGAGGTTGTTTGTGAGTCTGTAGGGATGTTTTAGGGTTGTGGCAACAAGAAAATGACAATCAACAACAAATATTAGGGCCAATGAAGCATATTTGGTTATATGTAGGGTGATCGATGCTGATTTAGAGTAATCGATGATGCGGTAGGGTGACCGATGTCGGTCACCTAGGGCATGAATAGATCGACGTCGGTCACAAAAATGAAAAACCTACCTAAAGGTAATTCATTTGAGCATTTTTTGACAATAAAAAAATTGGTGGAGAGCATATTTGTGAGGAAAATGATAGATAGGCTCACAGGAATGATTTGGCAAGAGATTAGTGGTTGGAGGAGTGAGTTCGGGGCCTCGCTTGTAGCCTCCGATTGATTATTATTATTTGAGAGCTTAAAGAGCTATTTGACATGACAGAGGCAAGAGAAGGCTCTAGGGGTGATCCAGTTTAGGCTCCACCCATCCCACCACGGAGGTGCCGATGAGTAGAGGTAGGTTTCAAGCTTGAATCTTGGTTTTTGTTTAAGAATAAACAAGGAAGAATTAAAAAATTGGTTTTTTGAAATTTAATTGAAATGGGGATGAAATCAGGCCGGGGGAGGGTGGAATTAGACTAATTAGGGGTTAAAACAAACTTAGGGAAAGTTTAAAGGGATTTAGGTGGGTAAATTAGGTGTTTTTGTCAATATTTTACATTGGGGGATGTGGGGGTTTGGCCTTAGGTTGAACCCAAGAACAATGTCGGTTGACTAACTGGATCCTGGTCATGGAAGGTTACCAACATCGGTAGGGGAATCTGATTCTCGTTTCTTTGTTAAATAACAAAGTATAAGAAATAGTTGGTTTTAGGTCATCTAAGGGAGTGGGAGGTTGGGTAGGGTAGAAAAGAGAAGTGTTAGGGTAGGGTTTGGGTAATAGATGATGGTATAGGATGATTACGAGAGGGATGTGGTTGGGTAGGTCAATAGGTGAATGAGTGGGAGGGAAAATAGGTAAGAATATGAGTTTGGGAAGTAGGTTGGGTGAAGGTGAATGGTCTAGGTAAGGCATGGTAAATATTAGGCAAGGTTGAGTGTTGAATAGAAAGTCAAAAGAGAAAATGAGTAACTTGTGTGGGTGTTGATGATGCAGGTAGGCAACAGATGACGATGAGGGATCAACTGCTGCCCTTGTTAGTACAAATGAGACCTACCATTTCAGATGAGGAGTGGGAGCACATGTGGGCATTTGGGCTAGGCATGGTGAGGAGGTACAGTGGATTGTTCAAGACCATAGTATGATGGTATTCCCTCATTAATAGATTGGACCCGTCTACCAAAACCTTCCATCTACCGATGGGAGAGATGAATGTCACCTTAGAGGATGTATACAGGATTATGTGGCTTTCGATTATTGGGGAGACACTATATCAGGTGTCATCTTAGATGCGGTGGGTCATATGGCTATGGTGTTTGGGCCAGCCATGACAGAGATGACATACCATAGTGCGAGTATCAGTTATGGTGTGATGTATGTGATGCATCCTCAAGAGACTCATCTTTTAGTGTTGATGATGGTTGGCATCAATTTTTTCCCTTCCAGATTCGAGGGTGGGAGGTTTCCATGGGCCTTGATGGGATTCCTAGAGGACATGGTGTTTGACAGGTTTTTTTTATGGGCACTAGCGTACTTGGTTTAGTTGTACATGGATTTATGGGCTTATAGGAGGATACGACAATATGGTCTCTATTGTACCTATCTGTTACACTGTTGGGCATATGAGCACATTGTGTGCCTTCATCTACTTGGTCTACCATGACATGGGTGGGAGGTGGGTGTATATAGGGAAGGATATATGTGGTGGCTACGGATTGGAGAGCAGGTGAGGTGGATGGGGTGACTTGGGATATAACATATTATCGGAGGGTACTGGATAGCCTATCACTAGTAGAGATTCTATGGAGGCCATACCTCATGTATCCAGAGTTCATAGGCATGGAGGAGTTGGAGGGTATACAACTTTTGAGATGGATCTAGGGGCGCAGGGTTAAGGAGCATGAGCGTATACCCATAGAGTGGGTTAGACGATAGTTTGACTTACAACAGGATGTGCCCTAGCCATTCCCACAGTACCATCGAGATGATTTGGAGATTTCATTACCTCTTCCATAACCGACACCACCAATAGGAGTGGAGGATTAGGTAGCTGATGAGATGATAGATGATGTTGGGTGCACAACTTGGTATAGGTAGTGGTGGACAACATAGTTACATGAAACACCAGCCAAGCCGTAACAACCTAATTTGGCCACCGTTATTAGTAGTGAGAGAGACATGTTGAGGATTGCAGGCCTAGGTACTACTTTATAGGAATATGTGGCCACATTACGTAGACACAATTAGCGGTAACACAGTGCATGACCGACAACGTGGGACATGTGGATACCCCTTGTTCACCTCCAAGGGGACATAATGGGACACAAATATAGGGACATGGTCCACCCTCATAGGTAAAAGTACTAGGATAGGGTCCACAACCACATGTACAAGGAAATGGACCACTACCATAGGTACAGGATAAGGACAATAGCCTCACGGACATGCTCCACTACAACAAGGACATGGACAGATAAATAGTATAGTGATGACACCACCACATGTGATATCTATGGACCGATATAGAGAGTTGTGAATCGAGGCTAAATATTATAAGGATCGTATTTGTAGAGCTTAGTCTCCATGTTCAAGCTATGCACTACTACCTGAGCACATAAGATAACTAGTAGTCGAGGTCTAGCTTATGGACCCATAGTGGTGATAGTTCAGGGAGCTACCATACTCATGGGAAGAGCTAGCAGGAGGTGACCAATGCACATAGACATATTCTAGGTGAGGGGACATGGGAGAGTGATAGAGGTGTCGGGCCCTCCCAAGGATGATGAGATGATGGAGATTATTTTTGATTTTTGATTTATGACTTATATATACATGCCTACTCACCGAAGAGGCGAGTTGTATATGAGATTTTTTGAGAGACTTATATATGTGTGTGTGTGTGTGTGTATATAATGTATTGACACATGGACTTTCCAGTATATAGATGATGGTATTTTATATCTGTTGTGTTTGATTTCATTTCCATTGTATTGTTATCATGGAAATTAGATGTGGGTATGATTGATGATGTTGTGTTTTGGTTTAGGTTTAATTTCCAATGTATTGATATTATGGAAACTAGATGTAGGCATGGTTGTTGTATGGGTTGGGTTTAATTTCCAATGTATTTATATTATGGAAATTAGATGTAGGCATGATTGATGATGTATGGGTTAGGTTTTAATTTCCAATGTATTGATATTATAGACACTAGATGTAGGCATGGTTGATGATTTTTTGGTTTAAATTTCTAATATATTGATGTTATGGAAATTAGATGTAGGCATGGTTGATGATGTATGGGTTGGGTTTTTAATTTCCAATGTATTGATGTTATGGAAATTAGATGTAGGCATGGTTGATGTATGGTTTGGTTTGGTTTAAATTTCCAATGTATTGATGTTATGGAAATTAGATGTAGGCATGGTTGATGATGTTTTTGTTTGGGTTAATTTCCAATGTATTGATATTATGGAAACTAGTTATGGGGTATGATAGCGAAAGTTAGAAAGACCATGTAGGAGGGGAAAATAATGGCCAAGCTAACCTACAAAGACTCCATATATCTTCATAGTGCTGCCTACATAGCCCTCTTAAAAGGGCCTCAGGCTGATGTAGTTCTCCCTCAAGATATGGAAGAATAAGATGATGATAGGGAAGTAGGGTAGGATTGGGTAAGGTAGATCATGGTAAGGTAGATTGGGTAAGATAGATTGGGTACTATTAGGTAAGATAGATTGTGGCAAGGTAGTTTTTGGTAAGGTAAGTTGGGTAGGATTTAATTCCCAATGTATGATGCTATTATGGGAACTAGATGATGGGTATAGGTATGGGTGAATTGAGAATGAACCAAGCTATCGATGTCGAGGGTCTCACCTTCTTGAAGAAGCAACAAGGAGTCATAGGGGAAAAAAAAGTGAAATGCTCCATAGTTGGCAAGGACCATAATGACCATACCAAATAGGCTTATGAACATAAACCCCTTGAGACGTTACATGATTGATAGGTCTATGGTTGAAAGAAGTTGCATGATCACAAAGTGTCGCATGAGCACCATGTCCCTTGAGTAGATAGGAGAAAATAAAAGAGGGTAGGGTGGAGTGGTTTGTTTAGTGTAACCTTGTTGTGGGACAACATGCCCCTTCTGCAAGATACCCAAAACCAACATAGGCAAGTCCATGACCAAAAGTTTATATTTTTCTTGATTTTTTTCTTTTGCATTTTACTTTTTGTATTCATAGATTGATCGATGTAGGAAGTCTATATTGGGATGAATAGTAGTGTCTCCTTGAGGTCTTCATGAAGCTGATCGATGTGGGAAGCTCCAAGATAATTTTTGTTTTAACAAATATAGATTAGTACCATTTTTTTGATAGACTAAGTACAACATGTGGCTAGATTTTTATAGCTTTCCTTTGAGGGAACAATATACTTATAACAAAAATAGAGAGACATAGATGTTCATTTGAGGGAATCATCTATTTGTGAGAATTTTGAATCAAGGAGTAGAATTTTTGTTATCCCAAAATTTTTGCATTATTTTGGACTTGTAGTCATGGACAAGACTATAAAGGAGTATAGGCATCTTTTATGAAGGAAAAACCATAACATGAAAAAAGGTTAGCTATGAAAGAGGGGTTTCAAGTGATGAATGACCATGGGATTCCATCCTAAAAAGGACAAAAAGTATCCATGAGAATCATGCCATGAGTAGAGCCATGGTACTCATATTCAAGATAAGGTTAAATGGTGATGGATAATCACACAATTCTATTTGAGTTGTTGGTCCTTAAAAGAGGTAGGTGGAAGGAGAGGTTCGCTCAAGGGATAATCATATATGAGACATAAAGTGATGTAGTACTTTATTCAACAATAAAATAGTTGAAGATGCAAAGCATTAAGGGGCTCAGTTTGGGTTTACCCTTAAGAGAAGATAAATGATAAGTTCCTGATCCATAGGTATGGGTGATAATATAAGGTCCAAGCCAATTAGGAGAAAACTTGCCTCATTTACTTTTCTCCATTTTGGTTACATGTTGATTTTCCTTCAGACAAGATCTCACGATCTTGAATGTTTGTTCTCGAACATGTTTGTCATAGGCACACTTAATGTGCTTTTGGTAAATTTGGAGGTGTTCTAAAGCATTTAAATGATGTTCATCCAATAGCTCAAGTTGTACCAAATGTTCTTGGAAAAAAGCTTCATCAAGAGGATATGTTTAAGAGATATACGAAGAGATGAAATTTGAATTTCAATAGGTAGGATGACCTCTATACCATAGACCAAAGAGAAAGGTGTGGCAGTGGTAGAGGTGTGAATTCTAGTACACTAAGTCCATGAGGTAAAAGTAATGTGTGTGTGCCAATCATTACCAGATTTGTTAACCACTTTCATAAGAATTTTGTTGAGATTTTTGTTAGAAGATTCGGGTTGACCATTTACTTGTGGGTAATATGGTGAAGATAAACTAAGTTGAATACCAAAGTTAGCACACAATTGGTGTAGGGTTTTGTTTTTGAATTGTTTTTCCATTGTCAGTGATGAGGCGATGAGGAACACCAAAGTGACAAATGATATGGTGGTTGATAAATTTGACTATTTTCTTAGATTTGGTAGAAATGAGAGGGATGGATTCCACCCATTTAGTGTAATATTTAGTCACCATGATGATCCAATGATGACGTTACAAGGAATGAGGGTTAATCTCCCCAACGAGATCTAAACCCCATTGAGAAAAGGGCTAAAAGTCTCTGGTGCAACTTGTAAGGCGTGACTAGGAGTATGATGAAGGTTATAATGTTGTTGACACTTCACACAATGTTTAACATAATCACAATATATCTTGGTTAAGGGTTCACCAATAGTAGCCGAGTCGAAGGATACATTTGGCAATAACGAGGCCAATAAAATGTCCCCCAAAATCCCATCATGAATCTCTTTAATGATGTATGGGATTTCAGAAACTCGTGAGGCACCGCAAGAGGATACCATCAAAGCCGTGTTTGTAGAGAAGACCTCCCATGATGATGTAATGAGAGACACTTTTTAGGAAGGCTTGTCATCCATTGCAAGTGATATCCAGAGGCAGGATTGAAAGTGAGAGATAGTCATCGAACTTCTTATACCAAATGTCATGTGGGTCAGTATCGATGTTACCCAAAAAATTAAGGCAAAGGATAATATAAGAAGGTGACTACAATCTGTTGGATTGTGACAAATATTTTTGAGTCCGAAGGTGATTCAGGTATTTGAGAAGCAAGAAAACCATGGTATCTATGAATTTATTAGTGGATCACAAAGTGGCTTGAATGAGGAAGTGATCAAATGTGGTCAAAAGTAGATCGACATGGTGTTTATAATTTTGAATCTCATCGTTACGACACTGGTACAAACCATTTACTTGGTTCACAACTAGTTGAGAGTCACCAAAGATGTTAATGGATTTAACATATAAGGCAATGATAGTTTGAAGACCTAACACAAGAGCTTCATACTCAGCTATGTTATTTGTGTAGTCAAAGTCTAGTTTAAAGGATAGTGGCATAGGCTCACCATCAAGAGGAATAAGGATGACCCATGCACCTCCCCCATGGTGAAATTTGGATCCATCAAAGAATAATGTAATTTGATAAAAATATCATCAATGGAGAGGGTGGTGATAGATTCGTTGGGAAAATCAAAGTTTGAGGATTGATTCCCAGGAAGAGGAGTGTTTGCAAGTTGATCCGTGATGGTTTTTCCTTTGACAAACTTTTGATGAATGAACTCTAACTCCAAGTCTATAAGAAACATGAGCCAATGAGTAGTGCATTGGTGTTGGTAAGGTTTGGCGTACATGTAATGAAGAGGGTTGGTGTTGGTAACGACAAAAATTTTGTGATTAAGAAGGTAGTGGTGAAGTTGGTGGCCACAAAGACTAGGGCTAAGAATTTTTTTCAAGTGTGAGTGTACCGAGTTTTGTAGTCTAGAAGAGTACAAATTATGTAATAAACCACTTTTCTTGTGTTGCTCATCATGATGAGCGAGCATGGCACCCAAGGAATGGTCAGTAGTAGAAATGTAAAGGTAAAAAGGTTGATCATCTTTAGGTGGAATGAGCACAGGAGGCTGAAGAAGGTAGTTCTTCAATGCTTTGAAGGATTTGTGACACTCATCATTCTAATGGAAAGAAACATCCTTTTTAAGGAGGTGGTGAAACGTTGGCATTAGTCTGAAAGTTGAGAAATGAAGCGTCAGATGGATTGTAATTTTCCATGCAAGCTACGAAGCTACCACAAGTTAGTAGGTGAAGGCATGTCAATAATTACCTTGATATTAACGGGATCAACTTTGATACCCCACAAAGAGATGATGAAACCAAGGATATTACCTGAGAGAACTATGAAAACACACTTCTTTGGTTGAAGGTGAACACAATATTGGATAAGGCGGTCAAAGATAACTTTAAGAATGACCAGTGTTCGGTGTGATGCTTGGACTTACTAAGAAGGTCATCGACATAGTCTTCCAATATGTCATGTATGATGTCATAGAATATGTAAGTCATAACATGCTGATAGGTAGCACTATAATTTTCAAGCCAAAGGGCATGACGTGATAAAAAAGGTCCCCCAAGGGGTGATGAAGGTGGTTTTGTGTTGATCTTCTGGAGTGAGTAATATCTGATTATAACCTAAAAACCCATCCATAAGAGATAACATCTCATGGCCAGATGTAAGATCAACTAGTTGGTCAATGCTTGGTAGAGGAAAGTCATCTTTTGGACAGGAAAGGTTAAGGTCACAAAAGTCAGTGCAGATACGAAGTCCCCTAGTTGCTTTCATGATAGGAAAATGTTAGAGATCCATTGTGGATAATCAATAGGTAAGATGAAGGAAACAAAGAGAAGGTGTTGAAGTTATTCTTTCATGAGAAGAGAAATGCAAGGATATATTTTATGCAGCTTCTATTTCATGGGTTTGGCGTTAGGGTTAGTTATGATATTTTGAATCACGATATTAGGGTCAGTACCTGACATATCACTATAAGACCAAGTAAATGCGTTTCTATGATCACAAAGAAAAGAGGTGAAAGATTCTTATTCTGAGTCTAAATATTGGCCTATCTTTAGAATTCGTGGGTCGTCTTGAGTGTGAATGTTGATTTCTATGGTAGATTCATTCAACATGGTTTGCATGTTAGAGGGTAATGAAATTTGAATATAAGAATCCTCTACACCTAAATAGGTTAGAATAGAATCATCATCCTGACATTAAACGACATTTATAGAAGGCGTATCATCATCCAACATGTCAAGATAAAGAAGAGGAAGGGAAGAGGGAACCTCACCATCACGTTGATAGGTCAGAGGTCCTAAGGAGATGGTGTTCATGAAAAAAAAATTAGGTAGAATGGATTCAGGATCCATAGACTCGTGGGAGAAGGTGGTGTGATAGGTGAGGAAGGTGGGGAAGGATTTTCATCTTCTACGAGGGTGATTCGGGCCTTCTTAGGAGGAGGATTCCTAGGAAATCTAAGACCATGATGGTCGTTGTGTTTCCTAGTGGTGCATGGTATGACGATGTGATGACCTTATTTGTAATGACCAAAGCCAAAGCCTTTCCAGCACAACGGTGAAGAAAAGTAAGTGCAAAGTTGCGTTTGGTGAGGTAGGAGAAGTCGGATGAAAAATGTCTAGTTTGGAAGGGAGGTTCAATATAATAGAGGAAGTGTCAAGCCCCATATAGGTTAGGTTGGTGTGAAGGTGGGGAGGGCCGTACGGTATGAACTATCCTATATGATGATCATAACGTAGGTGTTGGTGTAGTTTTCCATACTCTTAAGGAGTAAGGAATGTGTCAATGTTGAGGAGGCGATATTCTCCGAGTGAAAGGCATTAAATAACACCTACAAAGGGGTCTCTCGGTTAGTGCTTGGGTAACAAATATATATGAGCTATCTAAAGCTTGAGAAGATGGGGCATCAAGTAGAGGGTGGAATAGGAGGGTCGGTAGGTGGGCTAGATGAGGAAGGTGAAGTGGAAGAAGTGGTAGATGTGGTAGATGCCTTAATTGGGATTAGGAAATCATTTGGATGGTAAGTCATATTATAGGTTTTAAAGGGGAGGGATCTTCCGAATGGTGTAAGGTTCCCCTTCATATTCAAATTTGAGGAAACGGTGAAGGGTGGAAGGTACACAAGCCATGACATGAATCAAGGATGACCTAGAAACATGTTATACTGGAACTCTCCTTCGAGAACATAGAAGAGTTTGGGAATAGTTTGGGGACCCACACGGATGTGGAGGAAATGGTGCCAAGGGTAGTGGTCATGACATCATTAAAAGATTGAATCATGACGGGGTTGCTAGACATACAATTATGTAGTATGCCTATTTTTTTGTAGGCATGAGAAGAGATGATGTTGATGCTAGTGCCCCCATCAATCATAATGCATTTAACGTGAATATCATTAATGTAAGTGGAGATGAAAAGAGTGGGATCAGGATCATCAGGTTGTGAAGGGGAAATATCTGATTTGGAGAAATTAATGGAAGTAATTTGATGAGGGGTAATGAGGGTGGTGATAGGTGAAGTGTCATTGGGTGGAACCTTGATGGATTGTAGGACCTCAATGAGGGCTTGATGATGAGAATAAAAAGTTTGAATCAAGTCATATAAAGACATCTTCAATGGGGACTGGTGAATTTGTTTGATCATTGAATGATGTGTAACCCCAAAAGAAGTAGGTGGTGCCAACCCAAGGATGGTTATCTTGGGGGAGGTGCAAGTGTAATGGTAGGTGAAGGTAAACTAGAAGGGTTAATTACTTTTTCCTTTCCTTTGTATTTTACGTGTTGTGATTGAGTGACGATACACACCATGTTAATTTCAAAGATAGGAGGAGGAAAAGAGGGTTGTGTGGTGACAAGTGAAGAAAGAATGGAATCCTCCTCCAACAGATCATCTTCTTCAAAGAGACCATTAGAATTACAAAGCTAAAGGAGAATGGTTTTAAGAGCCTTACAACTCTCAACATCATGCCCTGGTGAGTGATGATAAGCAAAATTTTTGTGTCATCAAACCCTATTGGTTTAGGTTTGAGAGGATTGTAAGGCTTGATAGGTAGAAGTGATATAGCAGATGTCTCTAACAATTGAGAAAGGATGTTAGAGTAGGATCCTACCAAAGGATCACAATGAGAGGTCAAGGTTGTCTTGGGCAAAGGGGTAGGTGACCTTCGTGAGGAGGGTGAGGTGAGAGATCATGTTGGTGTAACTACTTTTTTATAGGTAGTGAAGGTTTGGGTTTAGGCTACACCTTCTTAGGTAAAGGTAGAGGAACAACATGGTAGGAAAAGGAGACTTAGAAGGTGTAGGTATCCGAGTAAGCCAAGGTGAAAGTGTGGGTGTTGGCAAGAGTGAGGGTAAAGGTAGTGAAGAAGGTGTGGGTAGAATGAGAGGTGAAGGAAAGGGTATAGGTTGTTGCACTTTGGGTTTGCCTTGGTAAAGGGGTAGGTTAACCAAGGTTGAAGGATGTGGGCCCAATATCGACGACAGAGGTGAAGGTGAGTGAGAAGGTGTGGGGATACTAGGGTGTGAGCCCTAAGAGGTTGGGTCTTCCTTTTAGGTGTCAAAGTAGATTTTTGATTGGTGGTGAAGAAGTTGACAAGTCTAGCTTCACAAGGGGGTGTAACAGACTTGGTACCGGTAAAACCCCTAAGGTGGTAGTAGGTTTTGAGTAGATGGAGGCCTGAGTGGAGGGGGTGTTGATGAAGAAGGGGCTAATACCACCTTGGTTCAGGCATAATAGCCTTAGTCGCTTTGAAGATATTTGGATATATGGTCAAGGTATCAGGGGAGGAAATTTACATTTGTGTGGAAATAAGGATTCTAAGGTGTCCCCAGAGGGTAGTGTAATCGACATACTCCAAGTGGTCAACCAAATGAGAGAATGGTTTTGGAGTAGATGAAGAGGATGATGACTTGGTGTTAAATCCCGTGAAGATCTCTAAGGCTGTGAGACAGGAAGGTCTTAGCCTCTGACTCGGTGGGTAAGAGTGAGGTAAGAAGAGCGATGGGATATTTGAAGACCTTCAGAGAGGTATCAACAATAGGAAGAGTAGATAAAATTAGATCCTTTATGGGTTGAGGAGAAGGCAAAGTGGGTAATGTAGACTCCTCTACGGGTAGAGAGGATGATAAGGTAGGTTCCTCTATGGGTAAAGGAATAGGTAAGGTGAGCTTTGTTAGAGGTAAAGGAACATTTAAGGTGGGTTCCTCTATGGGTAAATGAACATGTGAGGTGGGTTCCTCTATGGGTAAAGGAATAGGTGAGGTGGGCCCTCTGTGGGTAAAGGAACAGGTAAGGTGGGTTCCTCTATGGGTAAAGGAACATGTGAGGTGGGCTCCTCTAGAGGTAAAGGAGTTCGTGAGAATATTTTCTCAATAGATGCTATAGGAGGATATTGGATAGAAGGATCAGATGTTGTATTAAAGATTGCATGAACCACATGTACATTGGTTTCTTCTTTAGATGTCTCGCCAACGTGAGTTGATGAAGGGGCATGGTTAGGAAAAGGTTTTATGAAAATTTCCAAGTTTTCATTAGCAAGTGCATTAGGGTTGTCAAGGACGAGATCACCACTATCTAACATTCCTTGCACAATGTTTTTAAAGGTTTTACAATTTATGTCACTATGTCCTTTTATGCGGTGGTAATTACAAAATTCATTTTCTTTATACCAAGCTAGTGTGGGGTGAGAAGGATCAAAACCAAGTATGTGGTTTGATGGGAGGAAGAGTGATGGCTCCAACCTTTAACAAATTTTCCAATATGGAAGAATAAGGCTCCCCAATGGGAGTGTAACTCTTTTGTTCATACCAATATTGAAAATTTTGCACTAATGAGAGATTGGAAGGAGGTTTAGATTGATTGGTTGGATGAGAAGGGTTGGATTTTAGAACTACCGTGTTAGTGGATCCTTTTGGCTTGGGATGGTTGTTGGGTGGTTTGGAAGAAGAATCATTTGATTTGAAGGTGACATTTTTGTTACACAGTTTTAGTTTGTCTTCTTCAAGGGTGCAGATCTCAAGCTTCCTAGCCATGGTAAAAGCCTCATCAAACGTATGAAATGTTTAAACTTGAAGAGTTAGGAAAATGTGTTTGACACATGCCCTCATAAACAACTCTATGAGCTTAGGCTATGGGAGAGAGAAGGAAAGTTGATTGATTAGGCTTCGCCACCGTGTGATGAAATCAGTGATAGAATCATTGTCATATTGATGAATAGAATATAAATCTATGATAGAGACCTTTTTAGAAATGTTTATCAAAAAGTGATCGAGAAATGTTTGTGCCAATTGATTAAAGGAAAATATCGAGTGCTTGGGAAAAGCACTATACTAGTCTAAGGCGGGTCCCGACAAGGACATGGGAAAGGTACGAAGGAGCAAGGCATCATCATGGCCTATTAGGTAACAAGTGTGTCTAAATGAACACAAGTGTTGTTGTGGGTCCTCCTTACTGTTGAAGTGGTTGAATTTAGGTAGCTCCCATTGCACAAGATATGGATGAATAGGTATAGAGGGATGGATGGGTTTGTTACAAATATCATCATATGTTAAGACATTATGGGACCCAGAAAATGAGGCCTCAAGCATATGCATTTTATCCATCATCATTTTAATGAGATCCACTATGGGATTTGATTGAGGGATGCCCCTTGAGGTATAAGGGGCTTGATAAGATGAATGGGTCGTAAAAGGCATACCAGTATGTGGTGGTGCAAGTACGTGAATTGAGATGTAGGTATGTAGGAAGTAGTGGACGAGGAGGGCATATACCCCAAATATGCAATTGAGGTGATGGGTTATGTTTGAGGTAAGGTGGAAGTGGGAGGGGCTTGTGGAAATATCCTCATGGCAATGGGTGGAAGATTTTGGGGAATAAAGACCACAAAATTCTGAAATTAATTGGTAGAGGTCAACGCAATGGCGGTTATGTAGGAATGGGTACAAAAGATATTGATGATGACACAATAGGGGCAGTGGATATGGGTACTACAGATTTCGATGGGAGAGAAGATGTCAAGGATGCAAAGGTTATGTGAGAAGTAGGTGGTTACGAAACGGGAGTAGGAAATGCTAGAGTAGTTTGGGTGGCCACATTAGCATTCCTCGATATGGCAGAGATGGTAGAAATGGGGGCATGGAAGTGGGAATTCCATAAATAGGCTGACTGATGAGTCACGAGGTGGAAGAAGTAGCAAGGTAATGTTGCAAGGCCTTGGTGTTATGATCAAGGAATCTAGTGAATTCCTCATCACCTATGGGTATGTTCACAAAAGAATTAGGATCCATTGGAGACGAAATGGAAGGTGATGAAGGGCTAGAAGGTAAAGGTATATAACTTGTGTGAAAAGCAAGAGATTGTGCCTATTGGTGAGTCCAAACCATACAGAAGGATGGAAAATAGGTACTGGGCTTTGTAAAAATGACAAAAACTCAGAAAAAACTTTTGGAAAATGTATGGAAGGTGAAATTAGCTCATTGTTTTTGACAGAAAATAAAAAGACAAAGACCGATAGTCTGTAGATTGAATAATTGATGTCGGTTGCTGAACCGATGCCAGTAGGGTAGATTAGATCTAAACTTAAGAAATTTGAAATTTCTAAGCAAGATTTTGGTCAAAAGAAGTTGAGAACTGGGTTGTATATCAATTCTAATCTAACACACTCAGAGAACCAGAATTAATTGATTGTGATGGCCGAGTGTGAAAAAGAAAGAAAAGTGATGAAATATGATCTCACACCTCAAATAGCAGAAGACAAGAAAGAAAGTCACAAATCCAACAAGAAAAATCTAACAAACATGTTATCCTAGGAATAAGATTTTAGTGTTTTGATGGCTTAAGCCTTAGGAATGACTGTGAATATATAGAAAGGAGTGGATACAAGGTACCTAGAAGCCAACTATGGATGGTTTCAGGAATGTTTTGGTGGGGGTGTCCTCGATATACCTTTCGGTATGTGAGGTCCAAGCTCTGATATGACAATCCGGCCAGAACACCGGTCGGGGCCCACTATCAACGGGTGTTTAAATCCTTGATAACTTCTTCCTGGGATTTGGGGAATGTTTAAGAAATGTGTTGTTTGTTTGAGTGATTTGGAAAAGTGTGTGCAAAAGTGGACTACACTTAATTACCCAATCATCAACTGGTCATGACCTCCATTATATTTGATTGCTAATTAGACTATGTGAGCTAAATGCAAGAATACACAGGATGTAATGCAACAATTTTAAACCCAAATCGAAAGATTGAGATTGGATGAAAGCAATAGTGAATAGGAATAGAGTATGACTTTCACTAATGTAAGAAAGAAAGAAAAATAAAATGATTCATTTTAATTTACACCAAATGAAATTTGACTTTTAGAGAAAATAGAAGAAAAAGTGTTACCAAGGAGAGTTTTAGTGAAGATTTTAGAAAGGAAACAATCAGAAATGCAATCCTAAAAGAATATAAGGAACCCAAAATGACGAGGGTCCCACCAGGCATGCCAAAATGTTTCACCATATAGGATTACCGTATGAAAAAATGATTTAAAAGGTAAAGGTAAAGGTATGTGAGGAATACCTGGAGGTCGTGAAGAGGTTTCACATCATTTTTGAAGACCAAGTAGATTATAGAGCACTCATTTTTGTTTGGGAAGGAATACTTTAGAAGAAAAACAAGACCAAAAATGGAGTTAATAACATAGGTCAATGGTGTTGGAAATAAAACTAACACTTAATTCATCATATGAGTTAAAGTGATATTGTAATAAAGTAATTTTTTAATTACTTAAGTTAGCTTAGATAAAGTCAATTATTAGTGAGTTGTCTTTTAGTTGTCTTATCCCTTGGTTTGTGGGATCATGTTCTATCTTGCATATTTTGTTCCTAGATGATTTCCATGAGGGGAAATAGGGGCTAGTTAGGGGCAATAAGCTATTCTTGCATTTTTGCTTAGTTTAGTTGATATTGTTCCATATATTGTGGAAGAGATAGAAGTTGTCCAATATCTATAAATATTAGCTCTCTCTTTTGATTGTAATGCTTGATTTTGATATTAATAAAATACACAAACACCGTCTTGTTTTTGTGTAAAGATTTTGTGTCAAATATTATTTTCAAGTATTCATTGTCAAGATTTGGTATTAGAGCAATATTTTGATCCAAGGAGAGTGTAGGAAGTTTTAGGGAAGTTTAGGGAGACCTGGAGAAATTTCAGAGCTTGGAGGAGCCATAGATGCCCCTACCCGAATCCACACCTCAATTCACATATTGATTTGCAGTTGAAGAACACCTAGAGTGTAATCACATGCCCTTACAGACCTAGATGCAACTCTGTTGCAAAAGGTGACATTGTTTCATTATCTTGTATTATATTTAAAAAAATATTTTACTTGAAGATAAAGAAATCAATACTATTTTATTTGACTGCAATATTTTTTTTAAAAATTGGAAGGATTTTAAATAAAATATATACAATTTTTTTTTTTGTGGGGACCTGAGTTTTTCAAGCTCCCCACATAACTTCTCCTCTCTTGTGCTCTGTCTTTTGATGGATGTGGCGAGATAATTAGAATCCAAGGCGAGCTGAGCTAGTATATCCAAGTGAAGGGAGAAAGAGAGGAGATTTTGAAATCAACCTATAAGAGGAGGAGCAACAACCTCCAAAGTATTCAACGTCACATGCAATAGATTTCAAGCAAAGAAATACAAAGTGACCAAGGTTTTTCAACATGAAAATTGTTGTCCAAAGCTATAGATCAAAGAAACAAAATACTTGTGTTGATTTTCAATTCCAAAAGCAAGAACTAAATAAAAAAACTATGGCCAAGGATTATTAAAGTGACTAAGAAAAAGAGTTAGACTTCAAGATTGCCCTAAAATGCACGAGATCATGACATGTGTGACCTCTGCATACAACCACATCACGTTTATAAAGTAAGAGCTATAAAGATGAAAAAATAAGGTGGCAATGGAGGAACCAAGGTGCATGTAAGCTAGGTAACACATTTTCTTTTTTTTCCATTTTTTGGATTTTGCGAAAAAAATTAGAGGATAGAATTTTTTTTTCCATTTTTGGAAAGGGGCCCGAAAGATATTGAAATTAGAATTTAAACAAGTCATAACTTTCAACTGGTACCTCAGATTGAGGTGCCATTTTTTTGAAAGTGTGTATTTTTGCGAGCTCTACATATTGGTCCAACTTTTAATAAGCTTTGTCTTGTAAAAATTACAAAAATTAGAGGTTTTTTGTACTTGAAAAGAGGCCAAAGAGTCCAATTTTTTTATTTTTACAAATCAGCCATAGAGCCAAATTTGTAATAGGGCCAAAAATTAATTGTACATGGTTGAAAAGGAGCCTAAATTGAAAAAAATATTATTTTTTGGGAGGGGTTTGCATGTTTTAAGCGGGGAAAAGTGTTCAATTTTTCTTCTACTGTTTATTAGTATTCATAATGGCTATAATTACGATACCAAAATTATTTTTTCCAGATTCTCAACTTTTACGTTCTGATAATTACCCAACATGGAAAACAAAAATTCATGCACAACTTGATTTTGAAAATCTATGGTCCGTTGTTTCTGGTACATTAACAAGATCTACAATAGATGTTACACAACAAGCTACATTTTATCGTGTAAATCAAAAAGCAAAGTTAATAATCTTGTTTAGTGTTTTAGATGAGGTAGAACCTCATATTCATGAGGCCACAACAACAAAAGAATCTTGGGACAAGTTGAAAATAGTATATGAGTCCAAAAATAAGAACACAATACTTCATCTCCAAAGTCAACTATTGAACTTGAAAATGTAACCAACTGAAAAAGTTGAAATGTTTTTGAGAAGAGTAAGCAACTTTGTGTGCATCACTTCAAGCTTTGGAAGAAGAAGTAACTGACACATTGCTTGTGCCTATAGTATTGAGAGATCTTCCTCATTCTTATAGGATTTTTGTGACCATGTTAAACATAACTGGTCAAACAACAAATTTTGAAGAGTTAGTGAATATGCTACAACAAGAGGAAGCTATTCACTCAACTACCGGCAAGAGCAGACAGTTACTTCTAATCAAAAAGGAAAAAAAAGCAGCTAAGTCTAGTAAACAACCTTAGAAGTAAGGTAATACTAAACAAGGCCATAAGGACCAACACAAATGACTTATTTATGGTTGAAAAGGACATGAGTTAAAGAATTGTTGGTACAATACATTCCAACAAGGATCATCAAGTGGTAAAAATATTGATTACCAATAAACAAAATTAGGCCAACAATAGAGTAAATAGGGACAAAATAATCAAAAGTGGAAGAAGAAACTAACTCAACAAGGAAATGTAGCCAAACAGGAAGATCAATTTGATGATGATGAATTCCTATATTCTTCATAGTCAAATGAAGTATCCAATTCTACAAATCAAATTTGGTATGTCGACTACAAGGTGTAACTCAACACATGACATGAAAGAAAGAAGCGGTTCTTCACAATGAGTAAAAACCCACCAAAATCATGTCTCTTTGGGTGATGATACATCATACAATGTTGAAGGCATTGGTTCTATTTCACTACCACTTGGGCAACATAATTGTAAAATTACAGATGTTCTTTATTTCCCTAGTTTAACAAAAATCTATTATTTGTTAAAAATCTCAAAACTCAAAATTGACTTTGATTGTAAAGGTGGTAAAAATATGTGCTTAATTCAAGATAAGTTAAAAAGCTCAAAAATTGTTGCAAAAGATTTGAATGTGGGAAGAATGTTTTAGTTGGATTTTGTTCAATGAAATGATCAAGCACTTGTAGCCAAGGATACATCATTAACTCAACTATGGCATCAAAGACTTGGACATGTGAGTTTTGGCTATCTTGACACACTTCATCAATACAATATGGTTAGAGGTTTGCCACTTATAAAAAGGGTACAAATAAATTTCAGCATTGTTTGGTAGGAAAACAACATAGAGCACCATTCAAACATAGTACATTTCGAGCTAAGGAAAAACTTGACTTGGTGCATACCAATCTGTGCAGACCAATGAGACCTAGCCACTCTGGGTTTCAATACTTCATGCTCTTTGTTGATGATTTTTTAAGAAAAATGTGGATATACCATCTTTCTACAAAATACCAAGATTTTTAAACTTTCAAGAAGTTCAAATCCCTTGTTGAAACAAAGTCTGGCAGGAAAATAAAAACACTCCACTCCAAAGAGTTCAATGATTTTTTGGAAACACATGAAATTTCGTCAAATGGCTCCTCCTCATACACCACAAAAAATGGTGTTGTTGAAAGGAGAAATTGTACTATTATGGATATGGTGCGATGTATGATTGATGATGTAGGTTTATCAATTTTTTTTTAGGTCAAGCAAGCTGAAATGACAGTCTATTTACTAAATAGAGTTCCCACTGCAGATCTTGATGGAGTAACACCACAAGAAGCATGGTCAGGGAATAAGCCATCTATTTCACACCTTATAGTTTTTGGATGTAAAGCGAGTATGCACATTCCTAAGAAACAAAGAACTAAGCTTGATATGAAATTAGAAAAACTTATCTTCTTAGGATACAATGATGAAGCACTTGGCTATAGACTTATGGATCCAAGAACAAGGAGGGTATACACTAGTTGGGATGTTGAGTTCTTTGAGAAGAAAGAAGCAGATGTTCCTTCCATACACTCACATGATGAAAAAATCATCCCTACAGTGAAAACAAAGGATGGTAATCACTTTGATGATGATAGTGATGATGGGGAAGATGGTGAAATTCAACCTCCCATAGGAACCACTAAAAGTATGCCTAAATGGTATACAAGTATGATGAGAGATGCAAAATTGGATAGTGCCCCGACACATCTACCACTAGAATGAGGACTCGCAGTATGGCTCAAAATGAGGTCAATTTGTCCTTAATGGGTAAAGTTGTTGAAACTACTTGAGTCGTCCACAGGTTTAGAAGCCTTACAGTCTAAACCTTGGAAAGATGCTAAGGATGCAAAATATAAGTCACTTATGAAAAATAATACATAGATAATTACAGATCTTCTACCAGGGAAAAATATGATTGGATGTAGATGGATCTTCAAAACAAAGTACAAAGCAGACAAAAATTGATAAACACAAGGCTAGACTAGTTGCTAAGGGATATGCTAAAAAATAAGGCATTGATTATGAGGAGAATTTTGCTCCCACATCTAAGATAAAAATGTTTAGGTTAATCTTTGCTCTAGCTGTACCCTTTGGTTGGAAAATACACCAAATGGATGTGAAAAATGCCTTTCTTAATGATGATTTATAGGAAGAATTTTACATGACTCAACTAAAAGGTTTTGTCATACCAGGTAAATAGGAAAAGGTATGTAAACTCATAAAATCACTATATGGTTTAAAGCAGTCTCCCAGGGCATGGTATATTAAAATCAATGAGCATCTCATTCAACATGGATTCAACAGGAGTCCATACGATCCTAATCTCTATCTCAAAAAGTAAGGGGGGAGATAGTGATCGTTGTAGTATATGTCAATGATCTAGTCATCACTGGGGATCATGAGGATGATTGAGTCAACAAAGAAAGATCTAACATGATCATTCGACATGACCGATCTCGGGCTTTTGCATTATTATCTTGGACTTGAAGTTTGGCAAAGAGAAAATCATATCTTTGTGTCACAATTGAAATACACCAAGATAATGCTTAAGAAGTTCAATATGATGGATTCTAAACCAATTGCCACACATATGGAGACAAGACTTCAACTGTCTCGAATAGATCCATCACCATAAGTAGATGCAAATCTCTATTGGCAGTTGATCGGGAGTCTCATCTACTTGACTTACACTAGGCCAGATATTAGCTATGAAGTCAAATATATTTCATGGTTCATGCAAGAACCAAGTGTTTCTCACTAGAAAGCAACAAAGAGGATACTGAGGTACATCAGAGGAACTATGGACTATGACCTAGAATAAAAGAAGAACAATAAAGTATTCTTGATAGGATATTAAGATTCAGATCATGCAGGAAACATAGATGACAAGAAATCCACTTCAGGATTTTTATTCTTTTTGGGATCTAGAATGATATCATGGGGGAGTAAGAAGAAGATGTGTGTTTTAAGATCCTCCACAAAATCAGAATATCATGCAAGTAGGTGGAGCTATCTGTGAAGTGATATGGATCGACGTATACTTGAAGGATTGGGAATACCACAGAAAGATCCAACAATCCTACATGTAGACAATGAAGGAGTAATAAAACTTGTTCAAAATCTAGTTTTTCATGAACACACCAAACACTTTGAGGTGTAATTACATTTCATTCATGAACATGTTCAGAACAACAACATCCAACTCCAACATTGCTCGACAGAACATCAACATGCTAGATATCTTCACAAAGTCTCTTGCACGTCCAAAATTTGAGGCATTCAGATTTTTTTCTCTCATGTTCACTTCAGAGTATGCTAAATTAAGGGGGAATGTTGGAAATAAAATAACACTTAATTCATCATATGAGTTAAAGTGATATTGTAATAAAGTAATTTTTTAATTACTTAAGTTAGCTTAGATAAAGTCAATTATTAGTGAGTTGTCTTTTAGTTATCTTATCTCTTGGTTTGTGGGATCATGTTCTATCTTGCTTATTTTGTTCCTAGATGATTTCCATGAGGGGAAATAGGGGAAATAATCTATTCTTGCATTTTTTCTTAGTTTAGTTCATATTGTTCCATATATTGTGGAAGAGATAGAAGCTATCCAATATCTATAAATATTATAACTCTCTCTTTTGATTGTAATGCTTGATTTTGATATTAATAAAATACACAAACACCATATTGTTTCTATGTCAAATATTCTTTTAAAGTATTGTTAGTGCAAATTCACAGCACCCCCAAAATGACCTATGGATCTACTTTTCTAAGGCAATGTCATTTGGTGTGAATGCACAACATTGAGCTTTCCCAAAGTGTGGGACCTTTGCAAATGGGGAAAGTTCTCAGAGAAGGTTGGTTCCTCTTCCTAAACTACTTGCCATAAGCTATTCTAGTGTAGGCAAACTAAATGTAATCCTAATCTAACTTCTAAGGAGATAGGGAGAGAAAGAAAACTAGGAAAATAGAGCCTACACTAAAACGGTGATACACCAGAGAAGGAAAATGTTGAACATCTATCAAAACTGCCATGGAACAAGAAGAGGTGAGCAATGGAAGGGATGGACAAGTGCATCACAGACCCAAAGATGGATTTCACACAAAAAATGTTCCAAAACTCCATGAACACAGCTCCAAAACCTGCAATGAACATCCAAACATGCACAAATACTTGCAATGAAGAGAGGCAAGAAGAAAACAACCAAAAACGAGCAAGGATGGACAAATGCATCACAAAACATGTTTTTATTGCTCCAAAAATTTACATAGAATCATCATTTCATGGGTAAGAGGCAAAAATGCCATTACAGAGCAGGGGAGGAGATTCAAACTCCATTTTTGACCCTAGGGAAGAAAAGGAGGGAGAGGCAGAGAAGAATGATGAACAACCTTTACAAATGAGCCAAATCTGGCTTTTATCGATCAAACAAAAAGAAAGAAATGAGAAAACGTGGGAAAATTTGATTTAGAACTCCAACCACCAACAAATCTATTTAATTGGCCTGCAAAATGATGGGTTTCCATGAAAAATCCCATACTTCATTGTACATTGCTTTGCAGAGAAAAACAGAGGCCCATACTTCATTAATTTTGGTGGTTGGGAACCATTTCTACGTTTTTTACATGCCAAAGATGTTTTCCCATTTTTCTCCTACAAATCTCCATCAAAAATCAAAATTGAACTATCCATCGTGTAGAGGACTTCAACAACTTTCCATTGATATAAAGATCATGAAAATCGAGCTTTGGTGCGAAAGATATGCCCCTCTGAAGATTTAGGGCAAAAATGGGGCAAAAATTAGGTTGGTGGGCCAAAACTTTAAATTTTCCCCCTTTTTCAAATTGGAAAAATTTCCCAAAAATTCTCCATGCCCCACCGCTCCACTACCACGTGGCATCTTCTAGTTGTTTGGGGAATGCGCTTCCATTTCTGCCCTTTGCGCCTTTTAAATTTTTCATTGGGAAAATTTCCCAATTTACCTCTGCGGGCCCGACCTCCGCTGCCACGTGGACACATGGTGCCATTTCATTTGTCGATGGGACTCGGGTTCATTTCATGCCTTCAACCCTTTTGACCAAAAAGGAAAAAAAGAATTTCTTCCGCCCCGACTCATTGTTGATTGGACATGTGGTGTTATGCGATTGCTCGGTGGGGCCTTAACAAATTTTCTCCATTCTCCTCCATGGGCTTGCGGGTGAATTTTTCCTTTGTGCCTTTCAGCCAAAAGGGCTAAGTGCCAAAACTCCCCTTACCCCCTGCTGCTCCGGCGATGACATGTGTCACTTCTTATTGGTTGCGGGCTGCCTAGGAAAAATTTCCCCTCCAAACTCCACCGAGCCATAACTTGCAAAATACAAGGAGTTAGGAGGACTTCCTTACATTTCTGGAAAGGGGAAGAAAAATAATATATGATGAAGCCATTTTTAGAATCTTTTAAGTGTTTTAAATGTGTGAAATTTTAATCGAGGCACAAAGTGAAGGCAAGTTAGCCAAAATCGGTAGGGGATCATTTTGAACAACAATTTTGGTGACTCTCAGGGGTCATCTACTTGCTAGATGAAAGATCAACGACCTTTGAAGCATCCATTGGGCATGGAGTCAAGCCTGATAAACTGATTTTGATCTGAACTCTAAAATTCTGACCTCTGAGTCACTTGGAAACCCACTAAAACTTGGAGTTGACCTCACCAAAATGCCACTAAAATGGACTATGCAAGAGCAAAAACCAGCACCACAAAAACTATGTACAAATTGAAAATCATACATATCCCAAGTGGAATATGCAGAGTATGCACAAACACTTCTTCTTTTGAAAGAAAACCTACCTACTCTACTCTAATCAAGAGAAAAGATAAGATAAACAAACCTTACTATTTGGTCATGTGCAAAATATCTTCCTTTCTTCAAAATTAGTAGCCATCCAATTGATTTGAAGCTGATCATGGCTGGTAGTATGAGTGGAAAATCAATAAGAAGCTGGTCTTTCACCCAAATTAACAAGGTATCAATTGAAGACAAATCCAAAACCTCTTTTAGTTGCTCTGCATTTGGATTGAAGAGGCATGGCAGCTGATCATTGGTACTTTGTAACTCATCCTCATGCTTAGAGGCAAGCATGACTGGTTGTGGCTTCTCCTTTAGCTCCAATGAAGCCAAATACCCTATTGCACAAGGTATGATCTGTTTGACATGCCCATTCTCTACGAAATTCAACCAAAAATATAGTCCTCTTGTAGACCTTCTTGGATGGATGGTGTGGAAGAGATGATGGAATCCTCATGCCTTTTCTCTTCTTCCTCCAATGAAGAACATGGAAGATTAATATCTTCCAACCTTGATTCCAAAGAGCTGCTATAAAATGTAGGCTGCTGCAATTGAAAGTTCTCCTCCATGACAACAAGCTCATGTGCTTGGAAGGTGGATGATGAAGGAGAAAATGGTGTGATTTCAACCGGTTCCTCTCCATCAAAATAGTCCTCCAAATCTGACAGATAAACTACCTCATTGCTGTCTTGTTGCAAATGTTCAACTTCCTCCATGGTGTTCTCTTGATCTACAACTTGATCACCATGGTTTCTCTCATCTTCAATCATTGAGTTTGAAAGATCAAACTCTTCTTCAGCACTAGAACTCGAGAGAGATGAAGTGGAAGGAAGAACTGAAGGTTCTTCTATAGCCTGTTTTGTGCTCAAAGCTTTTGGATCTACACTTTTCTCCTCCATAGCTGGAATGTGCTCCTCTTCTTTTGGATTTGGAGCAGCTTGTTCTTCCTCAGCTACTTGAAGACAATCTTGCTCTTGATTGAACTCTTCCTCTAGCATGAAGTTTGTCAAATCAAACTCTTCAATCTACTGCTCTAGAGGACAAGTTGGGGCTGCAAGATCTCTTTTAGAGCTTTCCTCTTCCATGGCTGATTGTGCAACTTGGATTGGACCAGCATCTTCTTCAAGTAGAGTGCCAACATGGACACTACATTCTGAGCCAAATGATTGCTGATCTACTTCTTCTTTTTCTCTTCTTCTACTGCAACAAAATCAGTCCTAACCACCACTTGTTCTTCAACCTTTACCTCCTCTGTAGGCTTAACCAGCAAGGGGATCTTTGTTATCCCAAATTTGAGAGCCCAACTTCTCAAGTTGTCTGTCATTTCTTTCCTATTGGGCTCCTCTTCTTGCTGTCCTTCATGACTGATTTTCTGATTTTCATTTTCCCAACATGGATTTGGGAACACAAGAGGAGTGATGGGTTGGGATTCAATTGGTTTTGCAATTATTTGTGGTGGTGGAAGAGATATTGTTTCTGGCTCTTGTGGAGGGAATGGCTATTTGGAATGGAAAAGAGTAGAGAAATTGAGGTGGGATGGGAGACTAGGAGAAGGGGAAATGGAATCAATTTTTGGGACAGTAGATGGGCAACTTGAAACTTGACACTGTTGAGATAAAATAGGTTGGGAAAGAGGAAAATAAAAAGCATGAGATGGTGTGCTTACCCATTGACAAGGTTTTTGAATACTCCTCTCATACACCTCTATTCCTTCAATCCACTTTGCAAGCAATGGCAGCATTGCAATCATGAATTCAAGTTTCTCTTACGGGGTATAATGCCTTGGAAAGGGTCCCACCCATGAACAAGGTGCTCCATAACTGATTCTAAATGCTTTCATTTGTGCTTGAGCCTTGATTGTACCATGTCTGCCTCCATCTTTTGGATTTTCTTTAACAAATCAACATTTTCTTCTTGACTTCCCTCACAAGCTGCATATCCTTGTGCTTGACATGCTTCATAGCCAAACTGATTTTGGCATTGCTCATATGGATATGCATACTGATTTTGAATTTGATCAAAATGCTGATCTGGAGGATTTGAGAAACATGTTGGAGGTGGAATATACTGCTGTTGTGAATGTGAATTCCATGATGGAAATGAAGTCAAGATTGCACAACTTCATGGGATGAAAGAAGATGGAAGAGATGGAAGGAAGAATGAATGGAAAAAAGTCTCCGTAACTCGAGAGAATGAGTTATTGATCGAGATGGAGTCACCGAGATGTGTTTGAGAATGCCTCTAAAGGCTGTAATTTTAAAAAGGAACACATCAACCTACAAAAATGAAGTGGAAGATCTCTAAGTCCCACTGAGCGTGCTAAAACTATTAGTGCAAATTCACAGCACCCCCAAAATGACCTATGGATCTGCTTTTCTAAGGCAATGTCAATTGATGTGAATGCACAACATTGAGCTTTCCCAAAGTGTGGGACCTTTGCAAATGGGGAAAGCTCTCCTAGAGAAGGTTGGTTCCTCTTCCTAAACTACATGCCACAAGCTATTCTAGTGCAGGAAAACTAAATCTAATCCTAATCTAACTTCCAAGGAGACAGGAGAGAAAGAAAACTAGGAAAAATAGAGCCTACACTAAAATGGTGATACACCAGAGAAGGAAAATGTTGAACATTTATCAAAACTACCATGGAACAAGAAGAGGTGAGTAATGGAAGGGATGGACAAGTGCATCACAGACCTAAAGATGGATTTCACACAAAAAATGTTCCAAAACTCCATGAACATAGCTCTAAAACCTGTAATGAACATCTAAACATGCATAAATACCTACAATGAAGAGAGGGAAGAAGAAAACAACCAAAAATGAGCAAGGATGGACAAATGCACCACAAAACATGTTTTTATTGCTGCAAAAATTTACATAGAATCATAATTTCATGGGTAAGAGAAAAAAATGCCATTATAGAGTGGGGAGGAGATTTAAACTCCATTTTTGACCTTAGGGAAGAAAAGAAGGGAGAGGCAGAGAAGAATGATGAACAACCTTTACAAATGAGCCAAATCTGGCTTTTATCGATCAAACAGAAAGAAAGAAATGAGAAAATGCGGGCAATTTTGATTTAAAATTCCAACCACTAACAAATCCATTTAATTGGCCTTCAAAATGATGGGTTTCCATGAAAAATACCATACTTCATTGTACATTGCTTTGTAGAGCAAAATAGAGGCCCATACTTCATTAATTTTGGTGGTTGGGAACCATTTATGTGTTTTTTGCATGCCAGAGATGTTTTCCCATTTTGTCCTATAAATCTCCATCAAAAATCAAAATTGAACCATCCATCGTGTAGAGGACTTAAAAATATTTTCATTGATATAAAGATCGCAAAAATCTGAGCTTTGGTGTGAAAGATATGCCCTTTGAAGGTTTAGGGCAAAAATGGGGTAAAAATTGGGGTGGGCCACAACTTTAAATTTTTCCCCTTTTTTCAAATTGGGAAAATTTCCCAAAAATTCTATGTGCCCCACCACTCCATTTCCATGTGGCATCTTCTGGTTGTTGGGGGAATGCACTTCCATTTCTTCCCTTTGCGCCTTTTAAATTTTTCATTGGGAAAATTTCCCAATTTACCTCCGCGGGCCCGACCTCCACTTGCGACGTGGACACGTGGCACCATTTCATTTGTCGATGGGACCGCAGGTTCATTTCACACCTTCAACCCTTTTGACCAAAAAGGTAAAAAAACAAAAATTCTTCCGCCCCCCGACTCCCTGCACGACTAGACACGTGGCGTTATGCGATTGCTCAGCGGGGCCTTTACAACTTTTCTCCATTCTCCTCCACGGGCCCACGGGTGAACTTTTTCCTTTGTGCCTTTTAGCCAAAAGGGATAAGTGCCAAAACTCCCCTTGATGCCCACTGTTACTCATTGATGACACATGTCGGCTTCTTATTGGTTGCTTTGCAGGGGAAAATTTCCCCTCAAACTCCGTCGAGCCATAACTTGAAAAATACAAGGAGTTAGGAGGACTTCCTTACATTTCTGGAAAGGGGAAGAAAAATCCTATTTGATGAAGCCATTTCTAGAATTTTTTGAGTGCTCTAAATGTGTGAAAATTTTACTGAGGCACAAAATGAAGGAAAGTTATCCAAAATGAGCAGGGGGCTCATTTTAAATAACAAGTATTAATTGTCAAGAGGTGAATTTCCTAGCATAAACTAGATCCGGAAGCGGGGTGCTTCCTCGAAGGCTATTAATCCATTGTATTAATACAAATTAATGTAGATAAATAACATGAAATAGAAAGTCCTACTATGGTTATATGATATTTTCATCTCACAAAAATACAATACTCTAAATCTAATCTAAATAATGAATATAAGATCAAATCTAGAAAGGGCGGTTGGTTGATAGGGTCTGCAGGTGTAGTAGAGGGTATTATGGAGGTTTGGGTGAAGTTGTGGGAGGTTTTAGGTGAGGAAATAAGCTTTCTAGTTTGAGGAAAATGCGGACATAGAGACCGATTTCGATCGGGAACCGATGTGGGTTATTAGTTATAGCCAGGATCGGTTGGGTAACCGATCACGATAGGGGAAATTGGGTGCCAAAGGTGAAAAGGGGTTGGTTTGGGCTCTTTGTGATTGCACAGAGTGTTGGGAAGGCTTAGACATGGTGTTAAGATTTAGGTGAAGGCTCAATAGGGGTGAAAATGGTGGTTAAAAATGCAGGGAGGTTCAGAATGGTAGGGTGTTGGGTAAAGGGGCTACATAATGTATTCGGGAGAGGAAGGAGGTGATTACAAACAAATAAAAAGATTCAAAACCAAAGATAATGAAACTAATGACCTGGTTAAGAATAATTATATGAGATTGACAAGTGATGGTAGTTGATGGGTGCTCGAAGGAGAAACGGGTCCGAGATCCAAAGGTCTGTAACAATGGATATTGAGTGCTTCCATGTGTGAATGATTTGAGATTATGGAGTAAGATGTTGGTTTTGGTGAAGAACTTGAATGCTTTGGTGCTATGTTTGATTGTTAGATGCTCAATCGAATGCAAGGATGTGAATGAATAATCAAAATCCAACCAAAGGAATCCCAACCGGGTAATGAGTTGAAAATCCTTATTTGAAGGAAGGCGATGGTGGTTCCAGATGACCAACACCGACCAAGGAATAATCGGTGTTGGTTAGGGAGAAATAATTAATTTTGTCAAAAATAGCTTGTTTCTTCCCCTTTTTGGTATGGGTCAATAATTTATTATGGGATAGGAGTCTTGGTTCTTATTAAATCACATGGGAAATTTGTGGTAGAGGTAGTTGGAAATTATTACTAGGTTTAGAAGAAGTCTCAGTTGGTTAGGGGGAGTGATGACTCAGTCTTAGATATTAAATGGGCTTGGAATGAGTCCAAGGTGATGTGGAGAGATGAGGTGGAGGGGTGAGGTAATAATTTATATAATATAGGTAATTAAATTAATAAAAATATTCGAAATGGGTCATGGTAAGGGGCCTAAAGGGTGTTGTCCCAATTTTGTGTGTCTACACAGTATGGCCAATGACATGGGAAAGGTCCTCAACATCAAATATTTATCATGGGTGATGAGGTAACAGGTATGACGAAAGGCCTTGATATGTTGTTGTGGATCCTCCTTACTATAAAATTTGATAAACTTAGGTAGTTCCCATTGAGGAGGATATGATTTGGATGGTATGGATGGGTGATAGGCTCATTATAGATTTTCTTGCAAGAAAGAGTAATCTTAGGTCTCATGATAGTAAATTTGAGACTTATGATTCTACTTATCGGTGCCTACATGGGATCGTTTTGGAGAGGTGGTTAATATTTAAAGAGGATTGGTTGGATTGATTATGGATATAGGGTTTTAATAGTTGATATACATGATACAAGAGGGTATGATGCTAGAAATATAAAGACCCCTTATGAGGTTGTTGGGAGACCTGAAGATTATGAATAAGCTTGAATATATTGATAAGGTATATGGATAAATGTGTTGATGAGAGGTTGTGTTGGTTGTGCAGTATGTATTGAGATGATGTGTAACCATATTATGGGATGACAGGTAATGGATTCTGTTGTTAGAAGGGTAAAGTATTAGTAATGACACTCGTGTTAATAGGAAGTGTAGATGCAAGTATGGGTAGGACTATATTTTGGATTAAAGATGTGGGTTGTGAAT
This sequence comes from Taxus wallichiana var. yunnanensis, assembly GCA_018340775.1. NCBI lineage: Eukaryota > Viridiplantae > Streptophyta > Pinopsida > Cupressales > Taxaceae > Taxus > Taxus wallichiana. The sequence continues at coordinate 315,008,926 of CM031236.1, forward strand.
AAAAAAGTTGAGACATGATTAAAGAATTTGTAGAGAGAGGGACACAAATTGATCTTGTAAGAGGAGAAGTGGAGGTTGCATGGCTAGATGTAGATGGGGAGGTAGTAGTATGATTTCAGTATAGCCTACGGGCTAGGTGAGGGATCGATGATGTAGGCACTGTTAGTTGGCTGTGTTCTATGATGATATGACATTAAGGTAAAAATAGCAACAAGAGTGGACAAAGAAAGTGCTGAAATTCTGTATGACTACTAGGGTGTAGGGAGGTTTTTCAATGATGGGTTGATAGTCGGGGTCATAAAGTTTAGAATAATCACAAGTGTCAAATTGAGTAGATAGGTAATGTGCTATATAAGGAGTGGTGTAAATGATATGAACACCTTTAGTAGCAATGCAACCACTAAGGGAAACGAGATTGGTGTCTAAGAGTTCTATGAAGACTGTTTCACCACTCTATAAGAACTAAGGAGGGTCGAGGCAAGGAGCTTATGGCATTTCAGATTGAGAGATGGGAGAATGTGGAGGTTCCATATTTGTTTCTAAGGATTTTTATAATGGATTAGATGTGTTTGGGATGTTTTACATATGAGACTGAGTTGATTCTAAGGATTGCTAAAGTGAATCTACCATAATCAAGAGGTTTTGAAGGCAAGCTGATCTAGTCATAACCATGAACTAATCAAATAATCAATGAAGGAAAAAGGAAAGATGGTTATTTAAAAAAATGAAAACAACAAACACAAAGAAATTTTAGATTATATTTATTAGTTAAAAATATGTGAAAAAGAGAAGATGGTTAACAAGGGTACTATGGAAGATGCTAGATAAGGATGGGTTTAGGTAAGTTTAAATCTAAAGTCCATAACATGGAGGCCCAAATCTGTGTTGTTGTCATTACGAGGTGTGATATTGGGGCCTACCCCCTCACTTCACGGTCTTGCATCGATAAGGGTGTCAGGTTCTTAGCTGATATACCACCCACTAGATTGTTTTTACTCAGACAAATCACCGAGTTAGCTTCCCTCTTAGTGACGAAATCCAAGTAGGTAGAATTTGAAGGAATTGTTTATACATGAGTTTAATTTAAGACGTGGTTTGGTTATGTGTGAGGCAATATTGTGAATGTAATTGTTTAACCCCTAATTAAATTATATGAATAAGAAGATATGAAGGTTATTTTTAAGATCCAAAAAGAAATTTGATTCAATGAAGATAGATCAAATAAAATATAATGTTGAAAGAAAATGAAGGAAAAAGAAGTGTACTGTATTCATTATTCCATTTTGATTTTTTTCTTATTTTTACATGTTTTTGAAGAAGCGAGAGTAAAGAACTCCAAGATACAAGTTAGAGGATTTGAAAATGAACAAAAATATATGAAATCTAATGAAAAATGGACTATGGTCGCATCAGGTGTGCCAAAATTATTATGGTGAATCTCGGTTGTAAATTATATGATAAACATAAGAAAATCAAAAGACAATAGGGTCTAATGATAATTACACCGGTAGTGAAATGTCCGGACAAATGAATGCAAAAGATGCGAGAGACTTCTCCTTCTAGTAGATAAAGAGAACCTACATGTAAAGATAACTGAACAAAATAGATATTAGATAGAAATTCAATGAGTTTCTTGACAAAGGCCGATCCTAGGAACGGATGGGATTCCTTAAAGGGTGTTAACTCATTTTTATAATTAAGTGGTATGATATGAAAGTAATTGACAATATAAGGATGGTTTGGAAATCTAGGGGGATAGAAAGATCATGTTTCATGTGGTAGGTGGCCCGGGAAAGGGCTACGAGAAAACTCAAATTCCTCGAAGTAATTGAAGCAAAACTATTTAATTGAATTTCATTCTTCTTGTATGATTTTGAGTTGGTCTTCGGTGTCTTCAATTTTAGGTTTCAAGGAGATGAAAGCAGAGTCTAAGTTCATGCGCGATGTTACACTATTCCTAGATGAGGGGTTGTTGCATGATCAAAATATCGTAGATGCGGTAATAGGGTGTGAATAACTTGGAACTATCGTCTACAGAGAAACATATCTTGAAAACTAAAAAATTAGACAAAAGACAAAATAATAAAATCATTTTATATATGATAAATATGATTGAAATGGTAAAAGATAGGAATCACTAGTGATTATATACGATCATTAGCGATTCAAGTAAAATCATTTGGTGATTGTTGAGAGAAAAATGATCTTTTGATATAATAAAAATTTGATCTACAAAAATGATTTATAGCTAGATGCGGTCTCTAATAAGACGTATTAATAGATTGAAGGTGAAAACATAAGATAAAAAACCACCTTTGTTGATAAATGCAATGAAATGATGTTGTGTGATTCTTATGAGATTCAGAGCTTCGAGGATGCAATAGGGATGTTGGAGATGCCAAAATGCATGAAATGATGTTGTCTTGGTCTTGAATGGAACATAGCTTTGATGTGGATGTCGAGAAGATCCCCAATTAGGACATTTGAGGTTTCTTTTATAATCGTCAGTGATTCTATTAGGGTTTAGTGATCGAAAAATGTGGGAAAACCCTCTTGGAAATGGTTTTAACCACTTCCAAATTAGTTTTTCGAGCTTGGATATGAGTGAAAATGGTTGGGATTTTTTTAGGGGAGCTGGGAGGTTAGGATGTTGGGGTTATAATGGGTTAGAATAGGTTTTGTGTGGTTAGGGAGGTTTATGGTAAGTAATTAAGTTTTTACAATGGTAGAAAATGTGCTTTTATGGGGGGCAGGGTATGAATTAGGAAAGGTTTATGATTAAATGATATGATTATATTAATATTTGAGATATGAATATGAGGGATGTAGACAAGTCACCTAGGGTGCCAAAAACCCAGTGTTTACATAGAGACATAGAAACTATGGAGCTTTGCAATGGATTATTGATATTATATTATACCAATGGAAATTTTTGTTGTCTTATTATAGTATTTCATGAAAGTTGAAAATAATGTAATATTAATTTGAGGATTTAAAAACTAGAAACTATTATTATTGGAATAAACAAATTTTAATTTTAATATATACACCATGTAGCTATTATGTAATTTTTGTACAATGAACACACGAGTCTTCAAATTTAGTAATATTGATAATTATGCGAGGATGAGATTTGGGTTGGCTAATTATTTTGATGATATGGAAAATGGATAAAGGAACAAGACTATTGGAATTATTGAATTATTATATTCTAGATTTTATAAACATATATATATATATATATATATATATATATATATATGTATTTAATAAAAATTCCTCATTTTTGTATCAAGTATTTGCCTTTCCCTCCCCTCTTCCCTTGATGCCTCAATGATTCAATGACCTTATCATACACATTATTGTATAACAAGTTTAACAAAAATGAAGAAGTATGGATGGTTTTGAATCATTGACTTAGTGTAGATGAAAACAATAATGAAAAGTGAGGATTAAATATATCGTCAATGCATTGTATTGAATAACCATCGACCATCGATTTGGTCAAACGTGTAAGTGGATGCCACCCTCAATGTAATAAATATAATACCTAATAATTGTAGATACTAAAACTTGTAAAAATCATTATTACATCATGCTTTTGTTAGAATTGTATATACACGAGTTTAAGACCTTAAAACTAGATCTTAGTGGCATAATCTAATCTCCTTCGGTTTTTTTATTATTTAATTTGATCACTTGATAGTTATTTTAATATGATTTTATGATTTTGAGGCACATCATAGAGGCCTCTTAAATTTTCCTTTTAAGACTTTATTCACATCTAGTATCGGTCCAAAGTCGTATAGTGGGCCAAAGATCGTACACCCGATCCCGGACCTTCCATATGTTTTTAAACCCTTTGGGTCTTCACTTAAATTTTATTTATGGGTCTCTTCTTTACTCCTTTTTATGAACTTTGATATGTTTGGGTCAACCTTTTCCCACCACTAAGGTTCAAAAATCAAGAGAATGAACTCATATATATACAAGGTCTAATGTGAGCATTTACTATCTAGCAATCACTTATCTATCTACCACATACTAAACTAAAAGAGAAAGAAACAATTTTACACATCTGCATATCACAACATAAGAGGGCATAATTCTGATTTCTTTCATTAGCACACAAGGGTTTGAATGGGATGAAGTAGCTTAGCCCACTATCGGTGTGGAAACATAAGGGAAACACTAGGATAAGGGATAATTGCATGCACAATAACACAAAGCACTAGGAGAACTACATGGAGTCTGAAATGTAGTGTAACGCTCGGTGACTCACATTCGTGGTGCCTACAGAGGTTACTCGAAGTAAGCATTTGTATTTATTTTTCATCTAATGTGTGCTTGAGTGTGTTGTAGGGTAGCTAGGGTTTATTTTGTAGGTACATGTGCAAAATATGGGGTTTGATGTAACACTCGATATTCTAATAGGTGACAAAGAGCAACACCGAGATTTGTAGATCCTCATTTTGTATAGCTCCAAAACTACAACAATAGGGTCGGCTTTTGTGTAGTACGGTCTGATTGTACCATATGGTTATGATCTAGGAGCTCCAAGCAAAGTGCGGTAGAAGGTTCTTCTAGTTTCCAAGTTCTGTTTTTATTCTAAATCATTCACCGACATGGCATAAAACTCATTTGAATAAGATAATTGACTCCTTTTACCCAAATCCACCTTTGATTGCTTGCATTCCTTCCTTAGAGTGATTTCCATGTCTTGTATGTATGTATATTTGAATTTGAAACAATCATTGTACACATTATTTACTATTTAGTTTTTATATTATCAACCATCATAGTTAATTAATTTTAATTAGGGTTAATACGTCGGTGTACTTATGTTTCTTAATTTATTTTTCTTATGTCTATGTATGTATCATGTTTGATGGAATCTTGTTCTTAAAAAGTGACATAGAAAAAAGTATATTAGTACTGGAGACATTCTTTAAATTAGATATCTAAGATTTGTGGAGTTGACATTTGATGGTTAAAGATTAAACCTACTTATAATAGGAATTTGAAATACAAAGAAGGGATACATAAAATATGGACATTTTCCACTTTGAATTACTTTTTCCTTGGACATGGGAACACAATTTGTTAAATTATGTGTGTTTGATGAACCTTAAAACTTTATATTATTTAGATATTTAATATTTTGGACCTTTCATTTAATTTTCCCCTTGATACGAAAATTAAAAAAAAAATTCATTTAGTTGTGGCTTGAACCATAGAAACTTGAGAATTAAGGATATTAGGCATTTCTTGGCTTTGAATTCCTTTGATCCCTCCACATAGAAATTACAAAATTTATTCATGTTGCTTAATTAGACCAAAAAGCGAGAATTTTTGGTTTTATAATTGGTTACGGTTCGAATGGAGCTTATAATGACCAAAAATATAATCAATCACTAGAAAATTATGGGAATAATTATTTAGACACTAGAAAAGGTAACTTGCACATAAGGTCTCTTAATTAAAACAATACCAAAAACATTAATAAATATAATAATTCTAAAATAATAAAATAATACCAAAATGCAAATAAAAATACAAAACCCCACAAAAGGTGATAAAATACACATCATCACTAATTTATTAACCCTAATAGTTAATCTTAAATAATTCAAATAAAATACAAAACCCCACAAAAGTTGATAAAATACACATCATCACTCATTTACTAACCCTCACCCACTCACATTTAATTTCATCCACCCCACCTACCCATTTGCATCCCCAATGCACTATGGACCCTTATCATCTCATTCCTCTATGCAAATCAAATTGTAGCCATGTGTCACAACCTTCTATGCACTCAAAAACTATAAAACATCACTCACCCCGTAAGTCCTAACCCCTTGAATCTTTGTACATTTGAGCCCATACCTTAGTTATTTTTTTTTCTTGCATATTTCAATGTTTTAGGTTTTGGAGAGGAGAAGGTGGATCATTAAGGACTATTGCAGTCCATACAAAACTATTTTGGTGATATTTCAATGTAGGTGTTAGTCGCGCTTGCAACCGGATCACAACCTTCTTGTGATTTAAGGTGAATCACAATCACGATTGGTTTGTGACTGAATTTGGTATATCATTTATTTTTATACATTCTTTTGTCATTTTTCTAGAATAAAATGGGTTATGGATTTGATTGAGGTAGGTCCCTTAACCACAAAAAAATAACTAATATTTTTGCAAATGTTTTCATGTAGATTTTACATTCAAATATGGAAGATTTATCCCACATTATATTTCATGATTGTCCCCCTCATTTTCAATGGGAGCGTAAGCCCATGTATTTAATTAGAATTTATCTAAGGATTTTTATATCGACTACCTCATATTACAAGTGATCTAAACATAGGCCTATATTTTAGCGACCATGTTGGGATTAGTTTAGTTGTGGGTGAATTATTTCATTTTCAATCGATAATGTTTTTATTAGGTTTTATTAGTCATTTGATTTGTTTTTCATTTCTCCCTAACGTTTGTGGTTGTAGATCTAACATTTATTCTTTCGTATCTTCCGAAAAAAAAATAAAAAAATATGGTTGAAGCCATTTGTAATGTGAATTTATTGTGACTTTTCCGGGAAAAAACTAACAATATGGTTGCAGGTAGTCACAAACGCAAGTATCTTGTAATTTTGTTTCGATTAAAATTTAAAAGGGAATAACTTTATTTTTTGATTCACATATCATAGATTGTGTTCTATGTATGCTCTTCCCTTGAGCCCTAGGTGATATTAGGAATAAAAAAATAGCTTGAATATTTTTATTTTGTTATTTTTCACAACATGAGCCTAGTGCTTATAGTTGTGTTCAATATTTACGGTGCTATGGGTTACACTTACGGGTGAAGAAATTGTGATTGACCTATTAATTTTTCCACTTAACACAACCACAACAATGAAATCTATGACATTGAACTCATAAATTACTAAGGAGTTATAAGGACACACACCCATCAATTCGCCATGTCCCACCTTCATTGGTTATTAGGAATAAACCTCAAAGTGTTGGGACACCATTGTCTTACATACAAACGATCCCATTTTAAAGGGATTCCATTGATATGACAAGTCCCTTTCACATACTATTTATGGTATATCATAAGGCACATTGATAAGAGCTAATTTCATCATCGTATCACAACATATTGCATTTGCATTTAAAAAACAAAATCCCAAAAATAACTATTAGGAATTGTTAGTGGTCACTTTATTATTGGTATATGTATTTGTATAATATAATATTGAGTTGTTGATTAAAAAACTCAATATTAATATTAATATTAATATAAGTATAACACGAATTGTTAAAACAACTCAAATACTATGTTAAGTAGAGGGGTAAAAGTGTTGGAGCAAACTCCTAGTTTATAGGAGCACCTTGAGCTATAAATTTAATCTCTTTCAATAATGTATCACGATCTAAATGTATTAAGGAAGACATTGAGTCTTGTGTTATTTCTATGTATTCATATGCTACAATTTTAATATGACAATTCTATTGTAAACATATATACCAAATTACATTTGGTATAAAACACTATTTGTTATGAGCTTGTGATGGACCAATATCCCGAGATGGAATGATAAGTGTAAAGGCTAGCTACATTCATCCATTGATAGACTTTGAATACTTCTACTGAGTTTCAAAATCAATGTTTTTTGTGTTCAAGTTCCATTTATAGCCTCCATGTGGATAGAGAGGTGTTTCAAGATCTTTGTTTGATCACTTTATTTCCTAAGATCCAATCACAACACTTTGTTTCAACGATATGTCACCATTCAACTTTTTTTGGATGCATTTTGAATAAAATTTATGAGTCTAAAATCAATGTTTGCATCTTGATAATGATGGATCCACACGCAAGGCATCAATAAAAGGATTTGAACCTACGTGGGAATATATAACTATGTATGCTATGATTTAAGAAATAACACCTCCACCCCTATAATTTTATGTCAAATTTAGATCATTGACATCATCATTGTGAAGATATTTTTACAGGAACATGCAATTTTCCAATTCCAATTCATTGAGACCATTATTCATTCAATTTCACCATCCGTGAAATTTCGGTCTATTCTCCACATCTTGTAAGAGTACAAGTCATAGCTTCACATTTTTAGGTCTTTTTAAATCTTTCATACCATTTACTCGTCATCGTAATTTTTAGGTCTTTTTAATCTTTCATTTTTGTTTTGAATACTAACGTCAATATGCATGTATCTCCCAACCGGTCCAATATCCTCCATAAACATTTAATAGTCCTTATATTTATCTCAATATATGTTATCTTGTTAGAGTTGAAAAAAGTTGTGTTATTCGTCAAAAGTATCACGCTATTGTGTAGTAATGGTAAAAATTAATACATAATTACTTTCTTAATTATCAATTTTGTAATCATTTGGTCTTTGATTGTATTGTTTAGTACATAGTCATAGAGTGTCAAAAGTCAATAGATTTGTAATTAAATTAATATTACAAATATAATTTATTTTATTATTTTTATTAATGTTAGTTAGTGTCATTTAAAAGAGACAAAGGCCATTATTTTGTGTCAATAGAAGTGTATCATTATCTAAATTCCGCTACCCGCTAAAATTAGATAACAAGCAGATTCCTGTTGAATTGACCAAGTAAGCTTTAAGGTTCCTACAGATTCGAATCCCACCAGGGGTCAAGCCTTCAAAGCAACATGGAAGGAAGACTTAGCCAAATCAACGATTAAAACTAAGTGGGACAAGCCAACTCAAAGGACAACAACGATCTTGCGAAAAGTGCCAAGTGTCAACCTGGCGCGAGTTCCAGAAAGCAAAAGGAGCGGAGGCCTCAAAACCCCGCGGGACTTACACATGGAGTCAACTATAAGTGACCCATCCAAGGCTAAAGTCTTCACAAAGTAATATGTAGCAGGTTCTTTACTTACTCAAAGGAAAGTGACCAGATCACAAATGATGCTAGGTGTTAGCCCGACACGCTTCCAAGAGCTACAATGGGAATAAAGACCCTAGAGAAGCACTTGGCCTCCATATGGATCTCGCAATAAATCAGCTCCGAGTTTGAAGCAGGTTGCAAAAGATTGGTGATAAGCCAAATACCATGTATGGGCAATTATGAAGCCTATCTAAAAGTTTTAAATGCTCAGATATTTTAAAAAGATCAAAGACAAAGGGTCATTTAAGTTGGTCTTTTCAATGATGAAGTTAATACATAGTTCCGTGTAAAGAGTGTGAACCTATGAATACTTAATTTGTTCACTTGCATTCAAAAGGTCATTTTAATAGAATGACAAAAATAGGCACCACTTGAATCATGAGCCCAAGACCCAATGCATAAGCGATTAAAAGATCCAAATATGTAATAAAGATTTGAAAGAATAAGTCCGCTCCAAGGGAGTCGGTTGCAAGATAGTTAAGAGATGTATTAAATGAGTATGGCTCTCACCTCTAAAAAAAAATCATAGGGAAGTGTGAGACATATCTCAAGCAATCTACTTTTGTCACTTCACACCATTTACCATAATGAACAAGCAATTGGGAAATAGTTAAAAATGATCTTCTTATCTTCTTCCCATCATATATATTGTAAAAGAAAAGGTTTCAAAAAGAGAGTTAGCAATTCCTTTTCTGTCTCGGTTCCTCTTCTGTAAAAGGCAGGGGCTTGGAGCTTTGGCCTTCTTTCTGAGCTTTGTAATAACACTCTTTCCTCTTATCTATTGTAATATTGTGCACATTTTTGGAGTAATATAATATTCCATGTGGTGCAATTCATCCATCCTTTGCATAATCTGTATTTTCTCTGATAGCCTTTATTTCGATGTGGGTATACTGTGCATGTTTATATGTTATTACTATCTTTAGAAGCTATGCTTGAGTAGTTAGAAGTAGTGTTTTGTGTGAATCTTCTCTGGCCTATGGTGCATCTTGTCCACCCTTTTCATTGTTCACCTTTTCCCTATTTCAGGTAGTTGTGCTTTGGGTTAACTCCTTCACTTTTCAAAGCATATCACTCCCATTAAGTTTTATGTTTTGTTTCATTTTCTCTGACCCTCATCTCATACTACTAGAGAAGAGCCAACTTCTTTAAAATCTAGAGGTCACCTTAGGGTGCACATCCCACTAACCTAAGGTTTCATAAAAGTCTGACGGTTCATTCGTAAGGATAATCGTCAACGTTGTCTAATGTCATTCTTAAGTTTATGTTTAATGTTGTAGTCTATAGTCACAAAATCATGCACTTACTATTACATTTATACTACCAAATATGTTGTTTTATATATGGATCTCACGTAAGAAAAGTATTCACTAATGACCTATCCCCTAGTCTTGTCGTCAGTTAGTTGGTTGTCGTTGTCATTTTTCTTGCATAATCGTCAATTGTTTACATAGTTCTAGTTGTCTCTTAGGGAGTCTCAAGTGTCATTATTTGGTCATTTGTCATCTCTAGTCTTTGAATAAGGCGCCTAGGGTAGAACTGGGGCACCCATGGGCTCCCGGTCCTTATTTTAGGTGCCCTGGTCCCAAAAACACTTGCATCTAATTTAGAGTTTCAAGGTCGGTCTTTGTCATTTTCCCTCTCATTCCCCTAGGTACTAGTCAAAGCATGTCGGGTCATTAGTGTCAAAATTTGAGCAAGAGATCCCTATATAAACATAAAATACTTACTATCTTATGGGTGAATTATCTACCATAAAAGGGATAACTATCTACTAAGGCAAGGGACTACATTTGGACATCATTAAATCCCACACACTACATAGGAAAGGGAATTCCATTATATTCCATCCCCATGTTGCATTACATCTAGCTATTGTCCCCCTATCTCGTGTCATTGGTTTAGGGATCTCTAGGCACACAATTACACACACAAGGACACAAAACTACATTGGGTCTAGAATGTAGTGCAACACTTAGTTGTAAGTCCACCATTGTGGTAGATAAGGTCATCGACCCTTTCATATGCATCTTTCTTTTTTAGGGATTTGATGCCTTGTATGGGGTTTTGCAGGTGAATATTCATTGCAGGTTTATGGCGCCATTAGGGAAGATCTTTGCAACATTCACATGAAAAATATTAAGACATTACGAAGATCTAGTGACACTTTGCTTGATTCGGGTCCTAAGCTATTCTACGGACCGAGCACCCATAATTCAAAACAAGGAACCCATAGGTGCCCCTGGGTCCTCCTCTAGACACGCCGATCGGGAAAATATTCATCTACTATAATTTCTTGGGTCGTGTCATCACACTTTGCTTCATTCGCACATCATCTTGTTAAGTCACGATACATAACGAGGTAAGTTATTTTCAAGGTAGTACCTTATCCTTCCTATTTCATTTCACTTAAATACCAAATAAAATTACTTAGCACTTATATTTTAGTTTATATCATTCATTGCATTCATGTTCTCGCTTATATTAAATTAGATAGAGATATTGTTTCATATTTGGTTAATCATTTTGGTGAACCCAAAATTTATAATATTTTTCCCTAGGATCTGTTTCAAACCCTAATGACTAAGGATATTTCATCCTCTTCACCCATCATTCCTCATTTTAGTGTCAACCCTATCTATGATGAGACTTCCGTTGCTGAGCTCATAGCTCTCTATGGTAATCCTACTCCCGTGCCAAACCATATCCAATAATAACTTCTAGATGGTCAAAAATATGCACCTACTCATTTTGAAGACTCTCCCATTGGCATTAATATTGTTGAGGATCGATAGCCTTCACTCATTGTACACCATGTTATACGACTACTTGTGATCCTCCTTTCGATATTTATAGGGAAATTTTAGATGATTCTCTTATTAATTGCTTACGTGGTATTGAAAATCACTTACATGTGCATACTAATTATTCTCCTAGTCAAGCCACTACTATAGTTCCTTCTCATGATTCTCCTACTTCTGATATTGCTTCCCATGATACATCTCATACTCCTTCATATTATTTTGATGATCCTATTTATCGTATCCTTATTGACATTCCAATTTTTGAATCTTTATCGATGTTGATGAGTCGGTTGATAGCCCTAGTTCTCCTTCTTTTCATACTACCAAGTGTGAATCTCCTATTCCATCATTGTATTCTCCACGAGATTGAATCTAGCACTATGCATAACTCACCTCCATCTATCACTTCTTATTCTCTTACCGTTTAATCTCCTCTTATTACATTATCTACACCCATTCGTTTGTCTTCTCCTCTAGATGTATCTCCATCGGTTACCTCACTTATTAGGGATGTTTCCGATGTTATTACTACCACTACTATGGAGATTCCATCTACATCATCTACTATAGCTTCTCTCGGTACCTACTTCTAGTGCACCTTTAACATCAAAACCTCCTTTGTCATCTTTAGATATTCCTATGATCACTCACAGTGGAAAATTAAAACCTCTTAATACATTATTTCCATCTTCTACTATTCCTTCACAGGATATCATCTCTCTCATTCATGCCGTAGGTCAATTACAATCTCAGGTTCAATCTATTTCTCTAGAAAGTAGGGATTACTATGCTTCTATTGATAATAAATCATTACATGGTAACCCTATCCCTAAGAGGATTCATAATTCAACATTCCCTAAGGACTTTATCATGCCTACATTCACTTGTTTTGATGGTACTAGTGATCCTCATGCTCATCTTCTACACTACCGCATGGCTATGACCTCTTATTCTAATGATAGGCTATTACTTAAGGCTTTCCGATACAATCTTATTGATGAGGCATTGCAATGGTACACTCATCTTCCCTTTGGGTCCATTAATACTTATTATGACATGGAGGATGCTTTCCTCCATCATTTCATCCTTAACAATGGCCCTAAGGTTACTTATGACCACATACCTACTTTACATCAGGGCTCATCAGAATCTATTAGGGATTATATCTTACGATTTAATGCTTCTATACACGAACTAGTATTCCAACCTATATACCTTGAGAAGTAATTCATTTTCTATCATGGGGTGATTCTTGTGCTTAAACAAAGTGTTGATGGTGAATCACAGCACCCCTAGATGTCTACAACTTGATGGGTTGAGACTCTCAGTGTGATTGCATAACATGGAGCTTTTCCCAAGTGTGGGACCTTGCGAAATTGGAAAAGCTCTCCGGATGAAGGCCGGTTCCTATTCCTCTGTTTAGATGCACACGTAAAAATGCAGAGGGTTTACTCAAAACCTAAACTAACTTTCCAAGGATACATGGTAAGAAGATGCATAAAATAAAACCTAAACTACAAAGGTGATGCACCGAGGAATGAAGAACACTTGTCTTGCCAATAAACACAAACCATTAAAATGTAATGTAAGATCATGCTGAGATAACTAGATTTTGCAGTGAAAGATCAGGAGGATGCAAATGAACACAGAGAGGGTTGAGAATCATCCACAGACATGCATTATTTTCTCCAAATATTGATACAATACACTACAAAATGCCAAGAGGCAAAGTTGCATTACAATTTTAGATGGGAGGTTTGAACTCCACAAATTCACCTGCCAAAGAGAAGAAGGGAGGGGAAAAACAAGAATGTCCAACCTTTAGAAAGAAGCCCCTCCTTACAATTTATAGGAAGAATGAGAGAGAAAAGAGAGAGGAATTCCAAATCTACCCCAACCACCTCTAGGTTGCATTTAATTCATCTCATTATGGTGGTAGGTGAGAACCCTAGCAAACCCAAAAAGTGGTGAACTATATTTTGTATTTTTAAGAATTTGTTCTCACCTAATTAAAGATATCCAATCATAGTTGGATAGAGGACCTCGTAAGATTTCTGAAAAGTCCAACCTTGCGTGAATCTGAGCTCCCTGTGAAAAGTTATGGCCATCGAATATCGGGTGGAGTGCTTCTGTCGGTGCTCAAAATGTTGTGCCTCTGAAGGTGTGCCTAAGGCGCATCCATATTTGTGTCGACACTCTTTGATGTGTGCCACTTACCTGCACCTTGGGCATGAATTTTCCCTTGTTGACACTCCGTGTTGTGTGCCCTTTACCTGCGCCTTGGGCGCGAATTTTCCCTTGTCGACACTCTGTGTTGTGCGCCCTTTACACGCGCCTGGGCGTGAATTTTCCCTTGTCGACACTCCGTGTTGTGTGCCCTTACCCGTGCCTTAGGTGTAAAATTTCCCTTGTCAACACTCCATGTTGTATGCCATTTACTCTGCGCCTTGGGTGCAAATTTTCCCTTGTCGACACTCCATGTTGTGCGCCCTTTACTGCGCGCCTTGGGCGTAAATTTTCCCTTGTCGACACTTCCGTGTTGTGCGCCCTTTACCTACACCTTAGGCACACATTTTCCCTTGTCGACACTCCATGTTGTGCACCTTTACTCGCGCCTTGGGCGCAAATTTTCCCTTGTTGACACTCCATGTTGTGCACCCTTTACCTTCACCTTGTCTACCCAGGGGGAGAATATATACAACAATTTTGGTGACTCAACGAGATCACACCGTCTTGCTAGGTAGAAGATCGGTGGCCTTTTAGCAATCCATTGGGCATGGAGTCATAAGCAATAAACCGAAACTAACCTAATATCGATCCAGAGCACGATACCGCAACTTCTTCTCTCGAGAGCATCTTTGAACTATAGAAAATCAACCCGAGAGCGGTAAAACCTATGCCAAAGAACTTAGGAAAATTGAAACCTAACTACAACAAGACAATGTGCATACGCACTTAGAGGAATTGAAAACTAGGCTAATATTTACAAGGGTAAACCTTTTCCTTTTAGTAGCAATGTTTAAGATAGATTCCGTTAACTAGAATCGGGATTTCTTCTCCATCCAATGTAGATAGTTGGAAGGCATTACTACTTTTACATCCCGTGACCATGTAGGGGCCACTTCAAATGGCATCAAACTTGGAATGCCTTCCTAGTTTTTCCCAATTTGAATCCCATTTCAGAACTAGGTCCCCTTCCTGGAAGGTCTTTGCTCTCGCTTTATTATCAAACCATATTTTTACTAAGGCCTGATCCTTCTCAATCATCTGAACTGCATATTCTCTAATTTCCTCCAATTCCATCAACTCCGCATACCGAGCTTCCATTGGTTCAAACTCAGCCAACTCCAACTGCTTCATGAGCTCTAATGCTGGCAATTCTAATGATATAGGTAATACTGCCTCTTTCCCATAGACCAACTTGTAGGGAGAATTACCAGTAGACCTCTTTGGCGTTATTTTGTCAGCCCATAATGCTGATTTTAGCTTGGTATGCCATGTCCTTTGGTTTTCATCCAAATTCCTTCTGATTATTCTTGTTCGTGGACTCTTCTGTCCATTACCCTGCGGGTAATAATTTGAAGAGGTGCTCAAATAGATTCCATTCTTGATAGCCCATTCTGTAATCTTGGAACCTATGAATGCCAATGCATTGTCTAATATGATAGTGGTCGGCACACCGAACCTGGTCACTATTCCTTCATAAAAGTCTAGTATGTTAGACTCATTTACTTATTTGAGTGCTACTGCTTCGGTCCACTTGGTGAAATAGTCCATTGCTGTGAGAATCCACTTGTGGCCTTGGCTGGAGTTTGGATTGATGACCCCGACGAAGTCCAATCCCCATTGCATAAATGGTTGGTCACCAAAATTGGGTGCAATGGAAGTTCTGCTAGTCTTTTTCTTTCTGTGAAGAGTGCACATTTCTTGCACTTTCTTATCCATGTATAGCGATCCTTTGAACACTATCAGCCAATAATACCCTGCCTTCATTATCTTGAGAGCTATTACTCGTGGGGCGAAATGTCCTCTAGAATCTCCATTGTGAAAATATCATAACACCCTCTCAATTTGACCTGTCCCAATGCACCTCAATAGAACTCCATTGATGTCTTTTTTAAACAAAACACCATCAACAAGCACATATGGAATGACTTGTAATCTAAAGTATCTCCTTTTTTCTTTGCTCAATTCTGGAGGGCATAGGCCTACCTGTAGGAAGTGTATCATATTATGAGTCCAACAAGGAGTGGGCACATCATCATTTTCCTATTCTTGACCATCCTGTAGTACCAAGACAGTCTCTTTTTCATCACCTGATTTAACTTGCGACTCAAAGCTAGCTATTCACATAGTCCTTTTCCATGTACTAGTTTTGTGACCTTGATCTCGATGTCATATTCCATGACACGGGTTATCCATCCTACACGTTTCTCGTTCAAATCCTTGTTTAGAAGGAAATCCTTGACTCCCGCATGAGAGACCAACAATTGGATCTTGTTGTTTGAGACTAGGTGCTTGAATTTCTTTAAGCTCTTGATCACTACAAGGACATGCTTTTCAATGAAAGAGTACCTTGTTTCGTATTCCTCCAAGCCTTGACTGAAGAAAGCAACTGGTTGTTCTAATTCTTCCTTGTTTCATTGTACGAGATTGCGAAATGGTGTCTCCACCATCGAAGGCATATAACATGAAGTCCTTGGAGAAGTCTGGATTGATGAGAGTCAGAGCTTGAGATATAGCCTCTTTTATTGCCTCAAAACTTGCCTTGCCTTCAGATGTCCACTTAAATGCCATGCTCTTCTTCAACATCAGTGTTATTGGATTTACAAGAGCTATAAAGTTTGGAACAAACCTGAGGACAAAATTGATCCTTCCCAAGAAGCTTTGAAGATCCTTCTTGTGACTTGGTAATGGCAACGCTCAAATTACTTCAACTCTTTCTAGGTCAATCGTCAATCCCTCCTTTGAAACAATATGGCCTAGAAGTTTTCCTTCGTGAGCCAAGAATATGCATTTTTTGGGATTCAATGATACCCCAAATCTTCTACACCTCTGAAATACCTGCCTCAAATGAAAGAGGTGATCCACTACATTTTTTGAGAATACAGTGACGTCGTCAAGATATATTAGGACTATTTTGTTGATCAATCCCTTGAATGCCATATCCATTTCCCTTTGGAAAGTGGATCTAGCATTTGATAGCCCAAATGACATCTTCTTGTAGGCATAGGTACCCCATTTGGTGGTGAAAGCCATCTTGAACTGGTCATCTTCTTTAACCATTACGATTATACCGAGTAGCCATCTAGGAGAGAGAATCTCTCTGAATCAGATACCACTTGCAATATTTGTTCCATTGAAGGAAGTGGGTAATGGTCTTTGAGAGATGCCCTGTTGAGGTCTCAGAAGTCCACACAACCTGATTTCTCCACTCTTCTTCCGATGAAACCAAGTTTGCAACCCACTTGAGTGCTTGATCGAAATATAATGCTTGCCTCTATTAGCTTGTTTAACTCTTTCTTCATTAGAGGTTCAATGTGAGGGTTGTGGTCTCTACTTACGCTTTGATGGGCTTAGCATCTGGATCCAATTCTATGGTATGTTGTGCCAACTTCGGATTGAATCCTCTCAAGTCTTCATAGCTCCAAGTGAAGACATCACGGGAATTCTTGACAAAGTTGTATGAAATATGATTTCTCCCTTTCGGTGGCCACTTTACCAATTTGAAGTGTTTTGCCTTTCCCAACTGAATTGGCTCTGAATCTTCTCTCTTGACCTATATGTTAGCCTTTTCCTTACGGAACTGGTCGTTAGGGTTTAAGATAGACTTCAATGTTACTAAACCCTTGGGAAGCTTGTTTGTCTGCAACTGCACTACTTGATCCCCATACTGCTGCTCTAATCTGTCTTGATTCCTAGCTGAGAATTCAGCCTCTTCTTGTAAGAAATTGATGATCTGTTGATCGTTCTCAAACACCTGCCAGCTTGTGTTATTATCTGGAATTGCTGGCCTCACAATCACATGGATATGTGGCTATATTTTTCCCTTTTGATGTTGTCAACCACATCGACGTTGCTCCAAGCTGCTTTGTGAGCCTATCTATAGCTTCATTTTTCTTCCTAGGTATGGACATGATGTTGAAAGCTTTGAAATCCTCAATGAGGTCCCATACCCTATTCTTGTAGTTCTTTAGCAGGTCATTCTTTGTAGCATGTTGTCCCCTGACTTTGTTGACGATTAGCTCGCTATCCCCGAACACCTGAAAGCTCTTTATGCCCTTTTTCCTGGCCCAATGAAGTCCATGAATCAATGCTTCGTATTCAGCCGTGTTGTTTGAACAGGAAAATTGGAAATGGAAAGTTGAATAATATTTGATGCCTTGAGGTGAAACAAGCATAGCTCCTCCTCCTGCGCCTTGCCTACTCCTTGATCCATCAAAAATAATTGCCATACCTCATTTCCATTCTTATGGTCTATTTTGGTGATCTTAGGAATATCTTTGGTTTTCTTCATGTATGCAATAGACTCCTAGCTCGATTCTTATTCTTCTTGGTAGGGATCAAAAGCATGTACCTTGCTTGCCCATTCATCAGAGTCAAATCGGGATGCTTCCAACTTTGGTGTCGGCTTCATCTGCTTTGATAATCTTCTTGATCAAATGCTAAATAGTTGGCATTGATTTGGCTTGGAGTATGAGGCGCAATATGAAAGTTTGCAATTGGTTGAGATCTGATTGTGACCTTAGTACCATATCTTGTTACGAAAAACATGTGTGACCAATAAGCGGATAAGTAGCCTCCAATTCTAGTTGTGAAATCCCTTGATAAGCATAGGGCAAAGAGTGGTGGCAAATCTATCACTGATACATCTTGCAAAACGGTAACGTTGGGGCATGCATGCAAGGTAAGATTCAAAATTTTAATCACTCCCACCATTCTCTTTGTTGTCCCATCCAATTGCACTACCCCCTTTGATATGACTTCATATTGGAGACCCAACTGATCAGCTATTTGCTTGGGCATGACAGAACTACTTGCCCCAGAATCAATCATGCAATTATGTACTAGTTTATCCCCAATGATTAATGAAACATAGAATGGAGGGGGTTTGAAACTTTACCTTGTTTTCCTCCATGATTCCCTTCAGGCTGAGCAGCATTTGTGAGGACATTCTCTTGCATATGGACATGCTGGTTTGAAGTTGACCAATTCTTCATGGCAGCTTGTAGAAGATCTCTTTGGCCTGGGATGGATAAAGATTCCCACATTGATATATTCACATTTGTCTTCTTCATTTGATCAATGATGCTAAATGGGGATGAAAGATCTCTTTGCTGTCCTTTAGGCTGCACATTCCTTTCTTATGCATGGGCAGCAACAACTGGCATTTGAGTTGGCTTAGAAGGTGGTTTGGGCTGTCCTTGCGTGTTTGGAACTGTATTTTACTTACCAACACCTTGTGGAGTGATGGAAGGTTGTAGATCACTTGGAGCCAATGACTGCCCTTCACCAATATTCCTCTTCTTTGATCTTGTGTTAGCTGCTACACTCTAAGAAATTATTTGATTCATGCCAAAAATCCTCAGCTTGCCAATTCACAAGTGCGGTATCATTTGGAGTTGTGTTTCTTTGAGATGTCCCTTGTTGCTGATTTGTTTCTTAACTCACTTCACCCTCTACGCCGTAGTTTTCACCATCAAGGCTTGGTTGAAAGCACCATTAAAGCACATAGATTGGTTGTGAGGTTCATTGCATGGGAAAAACCAATCATACTCTTGAGCCATGTTGTTTTGCATTGGCACTAATGCTTTAGAAGCGAGATGCGACATTGGGGTTATATGGCTGAAATGGTCTATGGGCGGGAGGCCTTACTTGGCTTTGATTTGCATTTGGATTGGGTGGCCTATTGGGCTGGTATGGTGGCCTAGCACTGGTATTGCGGTTGAGGATGATAAGAAGGTCTAAAGCTTTGGGCTTGTTGCCTCTTGAGTGTAACCAACTCATTTCCTAAATTTTGTAGTTGTTTCATGACCTCTTGGAGTTCATTTGAAGCACTAGAGGATGAAGTAGAAGTTTCATTTGAACTTTGATTTCTAGGAGTGGGAATAGGAGCCAAAGTGGGTGCTTGACTAGTGCTGGATTTTCTAAGTTTGGGTACAAGGGCATGGGAGGCCTAGGAGCCGACTTACTAGCTTGAATAAGACATTTTCAGCCCTAATGGCAATGCTATAAGTAAGCGACGGAGTAAGGTTGTGCCTCCCATAGATTGAATTAACATAGAAATATCGAATTCAAAGCCTTGAGATAGTATAGAAAAGAACCTTCGGATGTTGGCACGATGGCCGCTGGAATCCTATCCCAAGACCTTTGAAATATGAAGTTGAAGTCGATCACTACTTGTTGGGAGCTCTCTTGATAGTTGTCAATTGTTCTAGTAGAGACAAATTGTCTCCCTTTTCCCCAAATCGCTCATGGAGAACTATGCATAATGATTCCAATTTTGGATAGAACCAGCTCAAGGCTCCTAAACCATTGCAATGCCTTCCATTTGAATGAAGATGCTAGCAATTTGACAAAACAACATCCAGATTGCACAAATGTTAGCAATGTCTTTGACATGATCATCGGGAGTGGTATGATTTTCTCTAGTAAAAAATGGAATGTTCTTCAATGCTGCAATTGGGGCTGGATTACATGCATTGAGGGCAAGTGGGCTCTACCGGTGAAATTGACAAAGGGATTTGGTGGTTGCACCATTCGATTGGCTGAGAACCCTTGTTGATGTGAGAAAATTTCTACTAGGTGGAGGTGTAGACAAAGTTCGGTTAGGTGGAGATGGTGATCTTCGTGGTCTTCTTCCTCTCCTTCCTCCTCCCGGTGATAGTTGTAAGTAGAAAAAGAGCCCCTCTTCTCAAGTATCGGACTGGTTCAAATTCTTCTCATATGCAGGCAACTTTTGCTGCTATACCACTAAATTCTACCCCTTTGGAGTCGCCAGATGTGTTAGAAAGTGAGCCTCAAAAGGCTAGCTTATGCCAAGTTACACACCAAACCTGACAATATTAAAAATAGAATTTAAAACTTTGAAGGACCAGAAGATATAGCCCTTCAATTTAGTTATGGGGGTATTGTTTTGCAGCTACTAATCCCCAAAAGGTACAGGTGAAACTTAGGTCATGCAAGGCAACTGGGAAAACCTGAAATACTAAAAACCATGAAATTTTGAAAGTCAAAATATTAAAAATATAAGAATACCCTTTTGAAGATTATCCCCTGATCTATCAACTGGTGAAATTTCGACTTGTTTTGAGCAAGTTAAGCTCTTGAAAATTGATTTCAAAGTTTAGCCTGGAAGGTGAAAAATCTGAAATTGTAAAACCTGCAATTTTTAGTCCAAATTTCTTGAAAATTCCTTCAAATATGTGGAATGACCTCTTGGTCCCACCGGGCATGCCAAAACTATTGATGGCAAATCACAGCACCCCTAAATTTCTACAACTCGATGGGTTGAGACTCTCAGTGCGATTGCATAACATGGAGCTTTTCCCAAGTGTGGGACCTTGCGAAATTGGAAAAGCTCTCTGGATGAAGGCCGGTTCCTATTCCTCTGTTCAGATGCACACGTAAAAATTTATAGGGTTTACTCAAAACCTAAACTAAATTTCCAAGGAGACATGGTAAGAAGATGCATAAAATAAAACCTAAACTACAAAGGTGATGCACCGAGGAATGAAGAACACTGTCTTGCCAATAAACAAAAACCATTAAAATGTAATGTAAGATCATACACGAGATAACTAGATTTACGGTGAAAGATCGGGAGGATGCAAATGAACACAGAGAGGTTTGAGAATCATCCACAGATATGTATTATTTTCTCCAAAGATTGATGCAATACACTACAAAATGCCAAGAGGCAAAGTTGCATTACAATTTTAGATGGGAGGTTTGAACTCCACAAGTTCACACCTGCCAAAGAGAAGAAGGGAGGGGCAAAACAAGAATTTCCAACCTTTAGAAAGAAGCCCCTCCTTACAATTTATAGGAAGAATGAGAGAGAAAAGAGAGAGGAATTCCAAATCTACCCCAACCACCTCTAGGTTGCATTTAATTCATCTCATTATGGTGGTAGGTGAGAACCCTAGCAAACCCAAAAAGTGGCAAACTGTATTTTTATTTTTAAGAATTTTTTCTCACCCAATTAAAGATATCTAGTTGTAGTTGGATAGAGGACCTCGTAAGCTTTCCAAAAATTCCAACCTTGTGTGAATCCGAGCTCCCTGTGAAAAGTTATGGCCGTCTCGAATATCGGGTCGTGAGTGCGCTTCTGTCGATGCTCAAAATGTTGCGCCTCGAAGGTGCGCCTAAGGCACATCCTATTTGTGTCGACACTCTTTGATGTGCACTACTTACCTATGCCTTGGGCTCAATTTTCCCTTGTCGACACTCGTGTTGTGCGCCCTTTACCTGTGCCTTGGGCGCGAATTTTCCCTTGTCGACACTCCGTGTTGTGTGCCCTTTACTTGCACCTTGGGCGCGAATTTTCCCTTGTCGACACTCCGTGTTATGCGCCCTTTACTCGTGCCTTGTTTACCTAAGGGGGAAAATATATACAACACAAAGATTATAGTATGATACATGTGAGTCCTTTATTATTCTATCTTTATAAAGTCCTAGACCTAGAGCAAGATTTTCTTTTAGAAAATGTCATTGATCCTCAACACACATCTACTTATATTATATCATCTAGTTCTCCTCCATCAAATTTGGTTGAGCATCCGACACAATCTCCACCTTTGCCTCACAAGAAAAAAAAAAACATGCTCAACCTACTCCACTTCCATAGTATACTTATTCTCCACCTCCATGACATGATACTCATCCTTCTTCTCCGCTTGTGTCGCGCGAGCCTTTACATTTCTCTCATTATGCTAGAACTCATGATGTGCTATTTTCCTTACTTGAAAAGTGTCTCATTCACTTACCATCCAACCAAAATCATCCACAACATCGATTACAACGTCAGTGTGATCAACCTTATTATAATTATCATCACATCAATGGCCATCGGGATAATGATTGCCTTGTCCTTCACGATAGATTACTACAATTAGAGGATAAGGACATCATATCCTCTGGCTCTCACTCGTGTGAGTGATATATCTTTCCTCTAACTCATCAGAGAGTTTATACTACAGTTACCACATCCATACACCATTGCATCATCACTTCCACCACATCCTCTTCATCCACCTCATCCACCGCATCATCGCTACTACTTCACATTGGCTTCCACGAATGTCTATATTCACGTATCCCACTGCACTTTGCATATGATATTCGGTTCGGTTCATATAATCACTTAGCTTCCATGCCACATGCTTCCACTATTTCATGCCACCTTGGTCTCTGGTAGGTTATTACTATCACCTTACCCCGATGATGCAATTATGTTCTTATGGTTACTACATGACTATTGAGGGATTTATTCTAAGAACCTCTCATCATGCACTTCTTCGTTTCATCTAGCACACTCAATCATTTCCCGATGATGCACTCTTGCTTACGCGGCTCATCCTTGACTACTGAGGGGTCTTAACTAAATGAGTCTATTCATCTACACGTTGGGGGGCATCACTAATCTTCCCCCTTAGTTTCATCATGCTAACATTTTACGATTACATCACATTATCATTCATCCCAACACATTAGTTTTGTGATTATACATTTTTGCGTCTATCTTACTAATCGACATTACATTCATTATGCGTTACACATTCCATCACATTAAATTTGTTATATATCATCATTTACATTACACACTTTTTCTTACATTACCAATATTATACTCAAAGTATTCATCACTCAAACACGAACACTATATAATACATTACGTACACTACGACAACAAACATTAAATCATACATTATCAATCACAACAAAATAAAATCATCATATAACAATAATATGTGACCATACATACACATACATACATACATACATACATACATATATACATCTTTGTTAGGATTATACCAGTTGTACAGATAAACAAGCATGCAATGAATAATGTAGAAAATGTAAAACATAAAAGAATGCAATAAAACAGAGACACAGATTTAACGTGGTTCACCCAAAATGGGCTACGTCCACCAGAAACAACCAATCCTTTTATTCAGTCCAGCAAAAACTCTCTCATAAGTACAACCACTAATACAATGAGCCTCATACATAATGACCCTTTAAAGATATTAGGGTTTTTATCATTTTGGGGAAACATAGAAAACCATTCGTTAGATTTGTGACCTAATAAGGAACAATCCAAATTTCACAATGCATAAATACATATAAAATGTGGCTTACGGGGCCCTACCCCCGAACCCCCACCGGGGCATGTGGCCCCTAGACTTCATTATACTAGGGGGCCACCCCTGACCTGTAAGGGGGTGAAGCCTCCTGCAACCCCCATCACTATCGGGCTCCACAACCAACACATACATACATACATACATACATACATACATACATATATACATACACACACACACATAGAATATAAGTCATCATTACAAAAATATCTCATTCGGGGGTAATGCCCCACATCATATATCTTTAGTACAAGTCAAATCTCATCATCATCATTATTACTCTCGGGTACTTGGAAAGCTCTCAAACTAGAAGTCTCACCACCGATGCGACACCATTATTCATGGCCTCGATAGCTCTCAACCTACCTCTATAATAAGGTAATCTCAGTAAACTACTCAGAAAGTTGACACTACACATCCATGTATCGTGCAAACACATCATGATCTAAGGGACCACCACCTACTACCACTCGGGCTCGTCGAGTCTCCTCATGTGCCTCATCCCTCTTGCCTAACAACATCATGTATGTCGACACTACTATGTCCATTGGCTCAAATAAATGGGCATACTCACCTGATATATCATCCACTCACTCAAGTATACCACCACCAAACACATCAGTCGACACATTCTCCGTCAATGTGTAGATGAATGTGTCTACTATCAAGGACCAATATGCATCACCTAAAAACAAATAACACAATGCATTAGCAAAACATTGGTATCACCTAGGCCAACCAAAACATACACAACATAGTTATCTATAGGTACTTATGCTTAGCTACAACTACTACTACATTGTCGGGGGCAAGGGCTTCCCCCTCTCCTCCTCCACGCAGTAACCCCGTTGGACCTGTAAATAATTAGAATAAAAATAACCAATGATGTGCGCTACTACCATGCACAGTACTCCTCTGTACAATCCACATTGTTTGAGCCTATCGACTCTATCGCTGCATCTACCTCATCGGCCCTTACGGTACTAGTTTATCTGTTGTGGGCCTTAGCCTACTCGACCCTCCTAGGTTCTCTCGATAGCTCTCAACCATGTATATGGCTCTGGGGGCATGTCCTATTCCATACCAAAGCTGTCGTGATACTCCCTCTACCTTAAATAGCTCGACCACTCCTAGAAATCAATCCTCTAGCCACATAGTCCTCTAAATACACCACAACTCTACAACATCCTCGGGCCATCCTCCATAGTCACGATATGGCCTCCATGTAACAGCCTTGGGCCCCATCCTATTTATTAGTGTCCTATAGGTATATGTGTCCATCCTATGCCCATAAATATTAATCCACCTCCTCGCATATATCTCGGCCTAGCTCACTCTCCTCATGGACCTCCAACTGGTCTCAACACAACTATATGCTCATAAGACCATACATGCAATAATGTAGTGGCTCCTATCCCACCACCATGCTCATCATGAGTAAATCAAATTAGGTATCTATATAGGTGGGCCAAAATACATCATGCCCATGTGTATCTTGTACCCTCCTCCTCTATCTGTGACATATATCATGTATCTTATACAAGATGCCCACACCTCCTCCCTCCATTGCTATAGATGAAGCAATCACAACTACTATGAACTTCCGCAAATGCGAAGCATAGGCGTAAGATAACATCCAAACTGATATGGGCCTTAGCAAGTACTCGAGTCCCCACAAAATACCATCTAGCAACTCACATCTACCTCTCCATATCCTCCAATGACATCACCCGTGCTCTCTCCCCAACAATTGGCAACAAAAATATGTGATCACATCCTCCAAAGTAACAATCATCTCCCCGTAGGAAACCAAAATGTACACGTATCCACATACCATATCTCACATAGTGCGGTCAAAAAGGCATATTGTGGGGAAAATCCCCATTCGTGCTATGTGCCACGAAGCCAACGTGGTCCATAACATTCCAATAGACATCTAACAAGCCCAACCTAAGCAAAGTACTCATGTGATGCCCACTGTGGAACTCCTTCGAGTGAATGTCTCTCTGCACACCACAAACCAACAACAAACACCATGTTAGAACACTATACAAGTACACATACACTTACTTATCATAATAATTTACACTATAAATCTGATTTTTACTATTCTAGACCAAATACATACATTTTGGACCAGGGGTACCCAAATGTAGGCCCTGGGTGCCTAGGAGCGAGGACAGCAAGACTTGGATCTGGGATCTCCTATCCCAAGGGTCACTAGTACCCTCAATGATTTTATCCAAGTCTCAAACGCTAAGAAATTTAAAAATATTAAATTTGTAAAAATTCAATAGAAACGACTAATACATCATACATTTTTCGAAAATCAACACACATACTAACTCCACTACCATATGCGACACTACGATTGTCACCACCATCTCAAACCGGAAGGATGTCTTTGCTTCATTTGCGGGATCCTCACAAACTCAAAGCTTAAATTTATAATGACACAAAAAAAAATGAAGTAGCTAATCACTTTTTCCTCTTAATATTTATAGTTAATTTTGACCAATCACCTTATTATGGTCATTATTTCATTCTTATTCTCACAACTAGTACACAACGCAATTTTCATCATATATTGAGCATTTCTACTCGATTTGCACCCTGTTTGAGACATTGTTTTCAAAATTCCACCTACTATCATAATATACACATTATGCATGTATTATTCATTGTTAGAATTATCTTCCATCCAATTCATATACACTTTGGTGTTTTCTATCACTTTCTATCTATTTCGTGATTACTTTGAATTATCCTTTGTTCTTCTTATCACTTCCCCTTTCACCAAAATGGGGGTATATCATGGGGTCATCTAATAAATCCCCTTACATTATCATGTGATTAATCAAGACTACCAACTCATCATTTTTCAACACTTACTAATTCACGGTGTGACATCTCACCATTAATTTCCCCTAATGACCTAACTTGGGGGCAATAAACGAACAAATATTTCTATGTGATATTTCATCACATTTCCCTAATGACATAGCCTAGGGGCAACAAGTTATTATTATTTTTCATATGATTATTCAAAAATTTCTATCGATTCCCCTAATGACCTAACCTGGGGGAAACTTGTGTAAAATCTCTATACGAGTAACCAAACAAAGAAATCAATCAATCAATCCATCAACACATTTAAATATCTAACAATCAAAATCATTATTACTCAATCATTCAATATAACAAAGTCGGCATCCCGGATGGCCTAACTTGGGAGTTACATGCATTACTTTCCCATATGACCTAACTTGGGAAGTTATTCTAGATTTTACACTTGCTTCCAAATGACCTAACTTTGAAGCCATCATACATTTCACATTTTCTTTTAGATGAGATAACTTGGAAGGTATCACATTGTGGTGACACCCATGGAGTGAGGGCAAGAGTGCCTTTCCTATACTACTCCTATATGGGTCAAATATTTGATCGAAATTATTTGGATCTAAAAACCAAAAATATTTGATTTGAGTTTGTCTCCAATAGTTAGATCTTGAGGATGTAGTTAGAGTTTGGAGAATAACACGCTTTTCTCCCTACAATCTTCCTTTGGCGGCAAGACACCCAAATCCTCTGGTCAATTATTTGTATACACGCATTTGGGTTGGGAACTGATCACTCCCTACCCCATCTCATTATCATCACACACATTCAAAATCATCAATCATATATCATTACATCATCATCACTTGCATTTAACACACTTTATCACAACATTACTCTAATCCATGGCTTAGCGAGGCTTGTAAGAGCATGATATATGGTTATTTCAGCACACTTTTACTACAACATCATCCGATTGTTCTACTACAACATGGGCTTCTCGGATCTTCGAAGGAGAGATCACGACACATTACGCACGTAGGAAATTGCAACGATGGCGGAACTAAACCGGATATGGCTCTCTAATTCTCTCGCTACGGGGTACACATCAAGGTAGATAGTGAATCTTGCGAGGAATATCGACTTTATGTTATTGAGCTTTCCACTCACTAACATAAAGTGGGGGAAAATGTTTTAAATAAAAAAATCACACACTTACTTTTATTACATTTATACCACAAAATATGATATTTTATATATGGATCTCACGTAAGTCCCTTTCAAAAAAGTATTTACTAATGACCTATCCACTAGTCATGTCATTAGTTAGTTAGTCAACATCATCGTATTTTATCTTACATAGCCATCGTAGTAAAAAAATCACACACTTACTATTACATTTATACACAAAATATGAGTTATGTTTGGCTATCTCAGAGAGTCTCATGTGTCATTATTTGGTCATTTGTCATCTCTAGTCTTTGACTAGGGTGCCTAGGTAGAATTGGGGTGCCCATGGGCACCCCAGTCCTTATTTTAGGTGTCCTAGTCCCGAAAACACTTACATCTAATTTAGAGTTTTGAGGTTGGTCTTTGTCATTTTCCCTTTCATTCCCTAGGTAATAGTTGGCATGTCGGGTCATTAGTATGTTGAAATTTGAGAAGAGACCCTATATAAAAATAACATACTTACTATCTTATGGGCAGACTATCTACCAAAAAATGGATTACTATCTACTAAGGCAAGGGACTACATTTAGGAATCACCGCATCACACACACTATATAGGAAAGGGAATTCCATTCTATTCCATCCATTATTTTGCATTACATCTCGATATCACCCCTATCTATGCGTCATTGGCACTAGGGCACCCTAGGCACACAATTGCACACACAAGTACATGATTTACATTGGGTATAGAATGAAGTGCAATGTTTAGTTGTAAGTCCTCCATTGTGACATATAAGGTCAGTCTAACCCCTTCATATGCATGTTTTTAGGGATTTGATGCCTTGTATGGGTTTTTGTAGGTGAATATTCATTGCAGGTTTACGGCGCCATTAGTGAAGATATTGCGACATTCACGTGACAAAGATTGAGACATTGTGAAGATCTAGTGACACTACTGATTTAGGTCCTGAGCTATTTTGTAGACCAAAGCACCCATACTGTAGACTAGGGTGCCCATAGGCACCCCAATCTAGGTAAATCTTCATCTGTTGTAATTTCTGGATTATGTCATCATACTCTGCTCCATCTGTGCATCATCTGTTCGGTCTAACATACATCGAGGTAAGTTATTTTCAGGTTAGTACCTTATCCTTCCTATTTCATTTATTTCATTTCAATTAAATAATAAATAAAATCGATTAGTGCTTATATTTTAGTTTATATCATTCATTGCATTATTGTTCCTTCTTAGATTAACTTAGATAGAGATATTATTTCATATTTTAGTTAATCATAGTCTTAGTCTACATATTGTCAAAATATTGTATTATATAACTCTTATAATCAAGTTTTTCTAGTTCATCGTCATTGTTTGTCAAGTCTAAATCAAAAAAATTGGGTAGGTCAATTAGTAGAGGTAAAAGTGTCAAAAATAAAAAAATTCCTTACGGATGCATTTTTGGTTGAAACCGATGTCAATGAAATAAAATGTTTTCACATTATGAGGGGAGATAATGGTTAGTAAAATGTGGAAAAAATGCACTTAATGTCTTCATCAGCTAAGTAAAAAGTAACATTCACTAGAGGATAGAGGAATAAGAGGTTGGAGGTCAATCAAAAACCTCTCTTCAATCACTAGCAATGAGACGATGAAACTCCATTAATGGCACCACATTTGCGCCAAAAAAGATAAAGCCAAGATCGGTTCATAGGTGGTAGCAATAATTATCCCATAATGTTTTTTATCGGTGTGGTAGTGATGAATAAAAATAGCTACACACGTGATAAGGACATGGTCTTCAAATTTCCATTTTTCTACTATTTTAGTTGTGTGTGTAAATAAGAACATAAGTTCGGTGATGTTTTTAATTCTAATATTTAGTCTTTAATGTGTTGTGATATGGGGTGGAAGGTGTAAATATGTAAAACTGGTTGCATATAAGAGGGAATATGATTGTAGAGATCCTTTGAATTCCATACTTTGTGGAAGTGTTATCGCTAGTGATAAGTTCACTATGGTGAAGTGGGTGATCATGTGTAACAAGATCCATACAACAATATGCAGACCTAAAAGCATGTGATGGCATACCATTTTATTTTAGTTGTTCATTGCCTCATGTTCACACTAAGGGAGGAATGTTATGAATTGTTAGTGTTCACTTTAGTATTAGTATATGCATTTGTATAAGATTATATTGATTTTTTGAGAAACAAATCAATATTAATATTAATATTAATATGAGTATAACACAAGTTATTAAAACAACTTGTCTATGTTATCTAGAGAGGTAAAATTGTTGGAGCAAACAACTAGTTTATATGGGCATCTTGAGCTATAAAAGTAATTTCCTTCAATGATGTATCATGATATGAATGTATTAAGGAAGACAATGAGTCTTGTGTTATTTATCGTATTCATATGCTAGAATTTTAATATGATCATTCTATTATAAAAATGTATACCAAATTACAAAAAAAGAATTCTAAAACAAATTTCTCATCCACATTCAATCACTTCTTAGTCACATCCATGACTTCCCCTATCATCAAAAACATCTTCACTAAGTTTACGCTCTACCTATATATTCTTGTCATTTTTTATATTTTCCTAGACCCGGTCGTAGGTGAAATTTCCCTATGGTTTTACATCAATCACATTTCTATATTCATTTATTTCTTAGATCATATATTCATCCCATTTCCCACATTCTATAATTTTAATATTTTTCCTTGTTTTAATCACATGTGCAATTGGCCTACGATTTTTCATCCCCAAAATTTTCCATTTTTTCATCTCTATAATCATGTACACTTTGTTCATCCATATTTTGTATATTCTTATTCGCAGTGCAACTGTCTCAAATCCATCTAGTACCATTTTAAATCTTTATTCCTCTCTACGTGCATTCAAGTCCCTTACACACACTATTACCCTCCTTATATGCTCCAATCCCTTGCACACTCTGGTCCCTTCTATGCATGCTCTAATCCCTTGTGTACTCCAATCCCCTTCATGCACACTTTTAGTCCTTTGCATACTCCTATCCCATCCATATACACTCGAGTTCCTTGAATTATTTTTTCACCTCAATGCATGATTTGGTCCCTTATATGATTCAGTCCCATCTACGTATGCTTTGGACCTTACACTCATTGGTCTATCCACATACACAACCTAATATATTATACATTAAATTTCTCGACCTCAACACTTCTCATTGGTTGGAGGTGTGAACTTCATACAATCATCTTGCAACCATCCTACAACCTTCCTACATCTATCCCACAACCTCCCCTCTATAACTTACTCTCAAATCATCCCATGTCCTTTATTCACTTCACCTTTCTCCTCAAACCTCACCTATCACCCTACCCTCTTCCACACTTCCATATACTAACCACAACATTTCCACTAGTCATTTTTGTAACTACTTATGATCTTCCATGAATCCTTGCTCTACACATGTCATTCTCCCACCTCTTCCCTTATTCACTTGGTTGTGCTCAAGACCACAATGGTATTCACCAATATCTCTTCCTTCCCTCCATCTCTTCATCCCCTCCCAGTTGCACATGTAACTAGGCTCTTTCCCTTTACCTTCACATTTTCATGTTCTCTCATCCCCTCTCATTGAATGTCCATTACTTTGACTAGATTCTCACCACTTCCTCCACCTCGGTTGCACCCAATACTCCCCCAATACCACACTATTTTCCTTCATCTTCTTTGCATCCTTATGAATTAGCTTGTAGCCATGTCCCCACCCTCACATCTCTACATTTTTATGTTCCCAACTAAACATGTTGGTGTAGGATATTATTTATTCCATTTATTTATTTATGTTTATTATTCCTACACTTTAGGATTCAAATTAGGTGTACTATTCTTAAGAGTTACACTTGGAGTTAGTCACATGAATTACACTTGGCCATTTTTGTTAGCTAAGTGGGAGTTACTCTTAGTTTGACTATGTCAAGTGTGTGAGTTACAATTATATTTTGGTATATTTATCCACTAATCATTTAGGAGTTACAAACTCACTCTCCTTTATGTACATCTTCTTTTGTGAACAATTCTAAGTAGTGTATTTGGAGAAAAATTGGATTTGATATATATTGAGTTATTATTTTCACTTTCATACTTATTAGTTACTTCATTTTCTCAGTAACCACATGTGCACTTGTTTTTCTATCATTGATGCTTATGGATACTTTGATACAACCAAAATTATCATTCTAAACTTAAATCTCCATCTTCCTTTGTAGTTGAAGCCAAAACCACCTTAATTCAAATGAATTGGCTCCATAGGACTTATGAAACAATTTGGCTTCCATTTGACTACTTATTTGTATACTTATCCTCATCCTCATCGTTGGATCATAGTCACAAATTTGTATGCCACAATGCATTCATTATTATGACTGATACTCATTCTTGACCGTATTTATTTGTCATATAGTTTGATTTGATTTCCACATATCTCATCTCCCTTCCGCCTTACATTACGGTGCGGGCATGACCTACCCATAACCTTGCTTCCACATTTTCGGTTGTAACAATGACTAGATAAATTATAATCTTCACCTCCACGTGCCAAAAAGACAATAATAATAACATATCAAATACCCAACCTACCCATTCATGGATGTGAATGGGTCAAACATCTCACCACTTGGGTCATTAGTACATGTGAACGACCTCATAGAAAACCAAATAAAATAATAATAACAATAACATCATAGACCCATCTTACTCGAGTCTATGACATGACCGAGTCAAACCTCTTACCACATAGGACATTCACACATGTGGTGACCCCTTAGACCACCAAACAGAAAAATTAAAAATATAAATTACATCAAACTTATAGGTCCGAACTAACACCTCATGGGTTAGTTGTATGTATTACCTATTTTGTAGCCCATTTTGTGCCCATAAAAAAATATCCCAAAAACATTCTTGGTTAATAACGCCCTTATATCAACTTTTATACTCACAAAATATACCATACTACACTCATCCCGCATTTGGTTATAGTTGTATAGCTCTTTACACACTCTACTCCCTTGTGCATTTCATTCCTTCCCCATATAATCTCTACTCACCCATTCTACATAGTCATTCTCCATGGATTCTCTTCACCCCCATGCTCACTCAAACCATGAATTTCTCCACCAACACCTTATTGAAAACATCTCCTAACTTGAGTCCCAAAACTTGGGGGACTTCAACCTGTACTAACTTACCACCAAAATTTCTCTAATCTTATCCACCCCATAGTTCCATATCACCCCTATCCTTTGCATTTCAATATTCCCAAAAATTAAAAATTAAATTACACCAAGGACCCCAAAATCACTTGCATCTGTTTCACTATGCATGCCACTTAATTCAATATGAAAATGCACTCCTCTTGTGTACCTTGTCACTTTCATTTGTTGGTCAATATTTTTATTAGTAATCATCCATTCCAAAACATAACATGCACACATTTACCTAGATTTATAACATATTCCTCACTCACTTATCCATCCATATTACACCCAAAGTAAAACTATTGATCTTCATATGCTTCAAAATCTCATAACGATTCCATTCTTGACTTTGTCAAGCATTGACATGTGATCATCCACTACCTCTTATTTTCACTCCCACAATTATATCCTATTGATCTATTTTCTAATATTTACATCTCCGACATATATTTTCACTTAAAAACCATCCACGTCATAGCTTGATGAGGTCGTACATATGACAATGCCTCAAGGATGTCCATTTTGGCCATCTTTTTACCTTGCCATGTGTTTTGATTTCTCCTCCATATATTCCATTATCGCACTTGCACATTCACAAATTCATCCAACTATATCCTTCTCACATTTCATTACAACCTATACCTACCTCTTCACATTTTCCATGTTCTATGTCTAGGGCTTATCTATTTATCTAACCTCCTTACAAATTCAGTCAACTAATTGAGTCAATTTATTCTATTCTCTATCAAGAAATGCGGCGATCCATACTAACACATATTTATATATCCACCAAAATAAAAGCCAAATATTATAGTTTATGATTAAACAATAAATTATAATAAGTTACATCATAGAATGTATTACATATTAGATTGCATACATAAACATGAAAGTAAATGACACAAGACATAAGATTTAAGTGGGAAATTTTTTTGGTAAAAAACCAATGAAAAATCACCTATCTTTATTAAGAATATGTATTTTACAAATAACTCCCATTATTTCATGAATCCCCAACAATTACACATTTAAGGAGGAATTATAAAATTTCACATATATTTTCTCATGTGTTAAGATTAAACTCACATCATTCGCATAATATATCATCAATCTACTTGCATATTACAACTCACATGTATTCATGTATTGTCCTTTTTATAATCATTGATCTCAAAGAGATCACTATATACACCCAATTGCATGTGTCACATTGTCATAAAATGGTTACAAAAATTCCCCAATGATGATTCATGTCCTTTTAGAAGATGTTCGAGCTCCTAAACCCATCTACAGTGCATATTTGTAGCCTAGATGTCCTTACACAGATTTTCCACGCTTTTTCCACTTTCCTGCTTCGTTACGTGCATATTTTTGCCTTTAGTGCTAGGATTGCCACCCTTCCTAGGTGGCGGTTTTGAAACCGCCACCCAGGTAGGGCGGCGGTCCTGAGAAATTTTTCTAGATTCCATTATACATGTTTTTAACATGCGATGATTCAATTAACTTCACTTTTAGGACGTGTTTGTGAACCAATTGGTCTAAAAATAGTTTTTATTACTTGGTTCTCCTTACCTCTTCTATTTTTGCATGTGATTTATTTAGTTGAAACTCCCTTTTCTTGCTTTGTGCATGAAGGCACATCCCAACCCCAATTCTTATATATTCCATACTTGTGTTCAAGCAAAAGGGCCTAAGAATTTTTGTGTATCTTGCATAGTATTGTTGCCACAATCCTACTAGGAATTGTATAGCCAAGCTCAAATATCTTGTGCTATCTCTCTTCTACTTGCATTGAAAATAGACTACCTTCAAGATACCATTTCTCAAAGGGTATTCTTCTACTGCTGTTCTTGCATTCCCTATCCCTTGGACTCATATGAACACACAAAGAAAGAAAGGAACAAACTAAAGGGACAAATAAATATGCAACCAAATTTGCCAAAGCTCTTACTTATCCAGGTTGGAATTATTATGTGTTTGCTTCGTTTGTCAAGTTATAAATTTCAAATCGTTAGTTTTAATTACATATCAAATAAATTAGTAGAATTGTTCATTTCAATTGATTAGGAAATTACAAGTAGATTAAATCATTAGAAATTTTTCTGAATGACATTACCAGGGAAGTTGTGGGGGAACAATAGCTCTTTTAGGGTTATGATTTGTTCTTCACCTTTGAGGTAGGGTTTGAAGGGTTTTGATTAAATCAGGTTATTTGTTTTATATTTAGATTCACATATTCGCACAAGTAACTAATTACATCCGCTGATTACTTGTATTTAGTTTGTTTATTAGATTATAACGCATTGCTTGAAAAATAGAAAAGATAAAAAACATTTACTTTTGTTAGATTAGTTTGTTTTCATTGTTTTTCTTTGATATAATGTAAAAAAAACCAAAAACATAGATTAGATTTCCTTTGATGGTTAGTTTTTTTACCAAGATCATTTAAATTCATATTGCATGACCATTAATGGCCCACAACAAGAAAATACATATGGTTGTGATCCTT
Source organism: Taxus wallichiana var. yunnanensis (assembly GCA_018340775.1). Classification (NCBI taxonomy): domain Eukaryota; kingdom Viridiplantae; phylum Streptophyta; class Pinopsida; order Cupressales; family Taxaceae; genus Taxus; species Taxus wallichiana. The sequence continues at coordinate 315,044,828 of CM031236.1, forward strand.
TGGTCCCATAAACCAACAAGATGAAATTGATAACAAGAATTGATACAAGTTTACATTTGACAATCTTACGCACACTTGCTATGTATTTTTCGAGAAAATAGAACAACTAAACATGCTAAACATCGTAGCTAATCAAGCCTATGATTATTAGACTACTCCTGGAAATAAGGTTTGATTACATGCATGACCATAACAAGACCACAACCTCCACGAGTTTTCGGTTGTGATCCTCAGGTCCCGCAACCCAACGGGTCTGCTAACCAATTAGATATCAACATTGGTTTGCATACATCAATATTTAGATCATCACCACTTCCACCTAATATCATTGCACAACTTTCATTATTGAACATAGTATCGATCGGCTAAGAATTTCTGGACTAGACCAAAAAATCATCCATAGTCCCTATGGCTTCATTATGCCTCTCGTTCTTACTTCCATGACCTTGTCAGGAATCTATACGAGGCACCTACATGTCACTTTTTGTGTGTTCAACAACCAGAGAATATAATCTCAGTAGAGCTTGATATTGACTGGAGTCTTTGAGAAACTATCATATTAGATCGATCCATCACACAACTTCAGGTTAGGAGAGCATTCTTTTCCTTAGACTCGCAAATCTTGATATTACGTGTCAAAGATATAAGGTTACCTCATTAGCTTATCCATCATCACCGCACATACAAATCCATTTTTATCTCTACACTGGCTCTCTCGACATGACCTTGGGAAGTCGTGCGAAGAAGGTCACATGTTGATTTTATTTTGCACAAATTGGTGAACTGACGTAAAGAGCTAGTCTCTAAGCATTTTCACTTTTTTGTCCATCCTTTATTCTGTGGGTATTCTTATACCCCGAATATATCGGGATATGATGAGTACGATCAACCCATCCCAGGTTTTAACATATACAACTATCAAATAGGTATACCACAACAATCACCTTCACTCTCAATATGGGTCAGATAATCGCTCAACTGCTCAAAATCCTCTTCTTTAGGGAACCAATGTTGGTTCCTCTATGCATATTGAGGAACTTGACCAAATCACACAGACATATCCTCATGAACAATCAAGTTCAAACAATATGAATTTCTCTAGGAAGCAAGTTCATCTCCTCGGGTATTATTTTGACAACCCATTAGCATGCAATCAGACTAGCTCTCGTATTTAGATGAGGAGTACTTATCACGATATGCCAAGAGTGAACAACGCTTCTAAAATATGAACCAAGATTTTGATAGGTTGTAAGGACATGGTGATGCTTCGCTTCAAAATAATAACAGTACCCCTCAAACAATAGAAAACATTGCCAATGAGGGGGAAATATAGTGAACAATTCATAACAGGATACCACACTCCTCAACAACCTCCAAAAGTTCAACAATAAGCACCTAAAAAAACACCATCCCATCAATGGGTGATGTCATCTCAACATTAGTTGACAAAGTCAAAGAGTTAGAGCTTGCCCAAAATGCTCAAAGTTCATATGTAAGGAAAGCAAGAACTTCTCCCTATCCACAAAATTATGGATAAATACCTACTACATAGAATCCTTCAGTTTATACGGGTGCTCCAAACCCTAGATATTTACTAACTAGGATGGGTACCTTGGGTATGCCCCCTCACGCCACATATGGATATCTACAACATGTACCAGCCGAAAGTGCTTTCTTAAATGCCATACCAGTTTAAAATGCAACGTTCCTTGGGTTCGTGCCTTCGACTCCATATCAAAGTAGTCAGCCCCCTTATGTACACATGTACTCTAAATCACCATAAGGGGATATGTACACTTACCAGATCCATTATGGACATCCACATGGGATGCCATATGCCCGAAAAAATGTTTACGATGTGCCATTTCACCAACCGATTCAACCTCCACCTCCCCAACAAGGATCTTCAATGGTTAAAACGTACGCAATGGGGACCTATTCGAATATCTTAAGGAGCCTCTAGACTTCTCCATCTAGATAGTCATTCTCCCAAGACCCTTTCCTGATCTTCTAAAGTTTAAAGAGGAGGGAAATCCTAACACTCACATTAAAGCTTATGCAACGGCCATTCGAGATCTACTCCCATGGGACACATTTGTTGCGAAGATTTTCCCTAAGATGCTAGAAGGTATTTCTCTCGATTAGTACTATAGGATATCGAGGATTTAATACACTCCTTCAAGCAAATCGTATTAGAATTTATTAAGGATTTTGATATGAACAAGATTTTAAGAACATGAATCGAGAATTCCTTCATATCAAACAAGAGCACAATGAGTCCACATCCCACTTCATTCAAAGGTGGCGACAGGTTCTCTACTCCTCTGCAAGTGCTCCAAATATGGATCAGATGGAGATTTGTGATTTTTTCCTCCACTCCCTCAATAGGGAGACAAAGGAAGAAGTTAAAAATTCCCACTAAGGAGCTATGAAGAGGTGCTAGAAGGTACTCTTCAAATTGACCAAGCATCCATTGATAGTGGTCGTAAGACTTATGGAGCAAATGGAAGGTTAGTCACTCCTAACCAAAATAACCTCGGTTACTCCAACAACACAAGCAATAATCAAGGACCGAAGGTCCTTAATAAGAATCGTGGGGTCATGACGGATGGTGTCACTGACCAACCCAAGAAACCTAATGTTGTTAGTCCTCCCAATACAAATACTACCAACAAAAACAATGGAAATAGTCATAGAAACAATAACTTCTTGTCCTCAGTCAAGGTTGTAGATTTTAATCATCCTCGACAAAAACAATAACAACAACCTCAACAATTAAGAAAAATGCAAATCCAAGGCCCTAATCGAAACCTAGGTGGGTATCCAAACCAATTTCAAAACCAAGGGTAGGGGCTCCCAAATTTTAACTATAAAAATCAACGGTTGAACGATAATCATTATTTGAGACCACAACAAGGTGCAAATCAAAGGACTTGAGATTATGATCCTGATTTATATTATGGTTTCCATAGGGTTCACGGGCATGATGCAAGAACATGCCATGATTGCAACAAGTTTCTACAACATTTTCTAGAGGATCAAAGATAATTATTTGTTGACATGTTTTTGGCAAACCCAACAACGGCAACTAAGAACACATACATGGGACCGGTATCCCCACGTAAAACACCTTTTGGAATCTTCAATAATCCTCTCCACACACACCTAGAAGATGGTAGAATAGATCCCAACAACTCAAAAAGGGTATCATAATAGGAACCAACAATTGTGAAGCCTCAAATTCATCGAACCCAAAGGTGGCATCTCTTTTGGATGGCCGCCAACAAACAAAAATTATGGGATTGGTAGAGTTAGACATTAAACCTCAGATTAACGCTACCACTAGAACCAAATATTATTCTTCGCAGCCAATCCCGATCTACCTAACTATATCAGATGACATTCATGATATACTAGGAAAGCCAGTAGGAGCTTATGACTTGATCAGTGATTTAACCAAGACCTTCTCTCACATTTCCTTCTTAGATCTGTTAAAGAATTCCCCTACTCACAGAGCCACTCTATTAGAAGCACTAGGTCTTGGCCATTTGATTAATGTCACCCCTCCTCCGAAGCAGCATATAAACCACATGGACTTTGATGTGTATCCTCTAAGGCAGCTGAAAGAGATTTTGGATTCATATTTGACATCAACAAGATGCCCACAGACGCTGAAATAACTTGTAGAGGTGATCCGATGTTGTTTTTACAAGTTTGAATTTACAACAACTATGTAAAACATGTGATGATTGATGATGGGGAAATGGTTAACATAGTCCCCTTCTCTTTCCTTCAAAAGTTAGGTTACGAGAGAGACCAATTGCTCTTCAACGTGAAATACACTGAGAGGCTATGATAGCCTCAAAGTGACGTCAATTGGGACTATAGTATTGCCGGCCACTCTCAGACCTACTACGATTCTAACTGAATTTTATATTATAGATTGGGAAACTAATTATAATATGATCCTTTTCCATCCTTGGATTCATCACATGAAGGCAATTCCCTCCACTTTGTTTTAGGAAGTCAGGTTCCTACATTTAGGGAAGGTATTTGTGGCATAGGGTGATCTAAAACCATTTGACATACATCTAGCTAACTTGAAAAAGAGGCCAGGGGTCCACTCCAAGTTTGAGATTCCTACAAATCATTTAAATAAACCTATAAGCTCAGTGCCAGAAGAAAATTTGGTTCCTACAAGATAATTAGAAGTCACGGGACTGATCAAAGGCATTCCAATAGTCAAGGATGAAACCGTCATCATAGAGACAATGTCGTTAGGAACCACAACAAATATTGTGGAGATGTTGGAGAAGAATTTATCTATTCTCCTTCCATTTGATTTCATGGGTATGGGACATACCACGGCACTCAATTCTCTTCTAGCGAGATGAGGTTTGTATGGTTGAAGTAACTGAGGTAAAGGAAGAAGATACAAAGGATGATCCAACATCCATTTTTCTAAGTAACTGTTGGAATCTCCATTTTTATGGAGCCAAGTGTCATTTGGTGCGAGTAGGTGTGATCCTTACCTCTCTTGAGGGAAGGATTTTGCCTTTGCCTTCAAATTGAACTTGAATTCACAAATAATGAGGTTGACTATGAGGCTCTTTTACTTGGTCTCATTGTAGCCAAAAGGATGGGTGCTCTTAATATTAGGGTGCTGGGTGATTCAAAACTAGTCACAAATAAAATATACGAGGTATATGAAACTAGAGTTGAACATTTACAACTCTATAAGAAAGCAATGCTAAATATAACAAAGGGCTTTTACTTCATATTGATTGAAGCAATTCCATGAGAACAAAACCTCCTCACAGAATCTATAGCAACTTCTACATCCCGCTTCACTCCAAGCAGTGAGTTGGAAGACACAAACTTCACGATATCGATTCGTCTTGAACCTTTGTTTGTAAAAATTTGATAACCCCAATGTTTACATACATATAAACCAAGAGTGAGTTTGTCATCTAAGATCATATTGACATTGATAAAGCAGCCCTAGGATATCTAAACACTTTTGTAGAATTACATCTTACTCATCATGAGGTAGATCTTTCCTTAATCCGACACTCTTCTTCCTCTTTTGGAAATCCCATGATAGAATCTTCCCCTGGGAAGGAGCTCAAAATTTATGAGGTAGTAGAAGAGGGGGATTTATATTACCTCTATCCCCACCCGAGTTTGAGGAAGGGAATGCATATTTAATCTAGGGAGTAATTGATATAAACATAGGGATGGAGGAGAAACAAAAAACCTTAAAACTAGGATCCTCTCTAACTCCCGAGGAGGTTGAAATACATACCCATATCCTTAAGGAGCATCAAAAATATTTCATATTTAGCTATAAGGAAATGATGGGAATTACACCACACATTGCAGTTCACAACCTCATCACCAAGCCAGATGCCAAGTTGATTAAGCAAAGTCAAGGCCCATGAAGCCAAAGGTGGCCCTCATGGTGAAGGAAGAAGTTATGAAACTCTTGTAGGTAGGGTTCATCAAGCCTAGTTGAATACTCACAATGGGTGTCTAATATCATCCCTATTCTCAGAAGAATGGAAAGATCTACATTTGCATAGACTTTCAGGATATCAACAAGGCTTGTCCCAAAGATGATTTCCCATTACCATCCATCGATGTTATTGTCGACGCAACAAATGGTTTTGAGTTGTTGTCTCTCATGGATGGGTTTTTGGGTACAATCAAATCAGAATCTTTAAGGAGGATCAGGCTAAAACTACATTCATAACTCCTTGGGGAACCTACTATTATGTTGTCATGCCGTTCGGCTTAAGAACATTGGTGCCACATACCAATAGGTGATGAATTATATATTTCATGATCTTATACATAATATTATGGAATCCTATGTGGATGACCTTTTGGCTAAGGCCAGAAAATACTGCGATCACCCAGAGGTGCTTCGTATCATCCTTTCTCACTTAATCGAATACGACATCACGTTGAATCTAGAAAAATGCATGTTCGTGTAACGAGGAGAAATTTTTGGGATACATCATATCTTCATGAGGGATTGATGTAGACCTAGCCAAAATATAAGTTGTACTGGAAATGACTCCACCATCAGACGAGTCTGGCATCAAATCTTTCCTTGGGAAACTCGATGCAATCTGAAGGTTTATCCCTGATTTGACCTTTGCTATTCACCCAATCAAAAATTTGTTGAAAAAGGATTGCTGCATTGATTGGATAGAAGAATGCAATGAGGCATTTGAGTTGGTTAAATAGTTCTTGTTGTCTCCTCCCACACTCATGCCGCCTAGGTTAGATCACCCCTTGATCCTGTATTCATGAGCTATAGATGTCTCATTAGCCTACATGTTGGCTCAAGAAGATGATAAATGAGAACATGAAATATGCTTCATTAGTTGGACATTGCTTGATTATGAGACATGTTATACACAAGTAGAGAAGGAATGCCTTGCTATAGTCTTCGCGACAAAGTGCTTAAGACATTACATGCTAAACCAAGAAACAAGGGTTATTGTTAAATCAGATCACCTGCAAACATTTCTCATGCAAGGGTCCTTATCTAAGAAAGCTAGATGCTTCATAACTCTAATGGGTGAGTTTGAGTTAACATTTTTAATTAGAAATCCATCAAAGGAAAAATCATTATGAACTAGATGGCTGAAAACTTGTTGGATGGAGGCGATCTATTGAATTTATACTTTCCCAACGAGTGTGTATTTTGTTGAAACTAAACCTCCAATTTCTATGTGTCCATGGTACATCGACATCATTACCTTCATAGTGGACCATAAATATCTAGAAGGGGCAACATCACAAAAAGAAGACAATTACATATAATAATAGCGCAAGTATGTCATCTTGGAACAAGTGCTCTATCATAGAGCCTTTGATGGAATGTTGTTAAGGTGTGTTGATGAAAAATAATTTTAAAAGATTCTTTATAAATCACATAGTAGAGTATGTCGAGGTCACTTCGGTGGCGAGGGCCAGCACTGCTCGAAAGATACATTAGATGGGATATTTCTAGCCTATGCTAGAACATGACATGGTAGAGTTTGTGCACAAATGCCATAAATGTCAAGAGTTCTCTCATGAGATCCACATCGACACATTCTTGTAACCAAGTGCAAAACCATGAACTTTTTCCACATGGGGTCTAGATTTGATAGGGAAATTCTCTCCCGCATCAAAAAATGGTCATAACTTCATAATCACGGCCACATAGTACTTTAATAAGTGGGTAGAAGACATGCCTCTTTCCACCGTACCTAGATGGTAATTATAAAGTTCATTCTGAACCAAATCATTTGTAGGTATGGGGTCCCACAAGTCATTATCTTGGATAATGACACATCCTTCAAAAATGATGAGGTACGTGAACTATGTGAAAAATTAAAAATAAGTCACCACACAAATTCTCTCTATTACCCTCAGGAAAATGAACAGGATGAGGCTACAATCAAGACATTGAAATCTATTCTCCTTAATATTGACAATGAGAACAAACGAGATTGGCATTTAAAGATTTTTTCCAGCCTTTTGGGCCAATCATACATCATCAAGAAGAACACCAATAGGGAAAATGTACAATGGAAAAGTGACATGCGAGCATAAGAATCTACAAGTAACTCTTCCTCGTACCTGACCTCTCGAGGTCATGTCGAGATGGCAGTGAATGTGGAATATATATGGATATAGACAAACTAGTTAGGTAATCTTATATCCTCAATATGCAATAATGGAATCTGTGAATCTAAGGTGAAGAAGGCCCTCCTAACCTGAATTGGTGTAATGGATCATTCGGATATAATAGTTGTTCGGAGGCTCCAATCAATGTCAAGCTCTACCGAGATCCTGTTTATTGGCTATTGGATATGTGGGAAGTGACTTGTAGGTGCTTCGTGTATATTTCCAGACAAGGTCATAAAAATGGTGATGGGAGGTGTAATGGATTCTCCGGGATTTTATGGTCAATTCTCTAGTCTAGTCCAGAAATCCTTAGCTTGATTGGTTGCTATGTTTAATAAGGAGAATTGTGTAATGATGTCTAGTGGGAGTGGTGAGGACCTAAATACTAGTGTCCATAAACCAACATCAATGTCTGATCGATCAATAGGCCCATTGGGTTGTGGGACCTGTGGATCACAACCGTAAGTTCATGGTTGTGTCGGACCTCCTATGGTCATGTGAAGAGTTAATCTCTCCTTCCGATTATCCAATAATCATACACCTTTTCAAGCCTCTATGTTTAGAACTAGAAGTTGTGTAATTTTCTTATAATACCTTACAGGTGTTTTGGCAACTTGAATGCGTAAGCTAGTATCTATGTCAATGAGGAGGTCTCCTGCATTAGGTTGTGGAACTAAAGGATCGCAACCAAATACTTGTTCTCTTTCAAATCCTTGTATAGTCATATGGATTCCCTATCAAGGCAATCTATAGTTAGGATGATTTGACCAAAATGTGTATGCCTTGTCGTCTTCAATATTTAACTCTCTCAGTTGTTCACTAATTACTCGTAGGTTTACCGTTGCTTGAAAGACCTGTATCCTAAGGTCTTGATCTATATCAGCTAGTGTTGTGGGGAGATTTGGTTGAGGCACTATTGGTTCAAATATGTATTCTCTGGGCTCTCTAGGTCCCATGATTGTCATGCAAAATGATTCAAATTTTAACTAAAACTAATAAACTAATTATGAAAGATGTATCTACACTATGCATGTATTCTTTTATTTTTGTATTTTCGATGAAGTATTTTAACGAAATTAAAAGAGAAGCTATTCTAATATATTTAGAAAATGGACAACTAATCTAGTAACATAATTAAAACAAACAAAGTATCCCGATGTAGCTATTTGTTTGCCTATGTAGTTGTGAATTTATCCTAAATATCTAAGCAACTAATTGTTTTAAATTGAAAGACTCTCGATCCTACCTCATAAGTGAGGAATGAATCATAGTTTCTCAGAAACTATCAATCCCCACAACTTCCTTGACAATATTGAGAGCAAGCTTTGACTGAAATAAAATAATTTACTACTCTATTTGATATGTTGTAACTAGAACTTTGATAGCTCAAACCTGGAGTTTATAGAACAGTGGTAAATCCAGTTGTGTGTGACTTCATCCCCTCAGTGTGATATCCTCATTCCTTCTTGTTCTCTTGAATCTAGAAAAGTGTGTATATGATAGCATCAATAGAATAAGGTACTCAAACAATGGCAGCTTTGGATATAGACCGGATACAATGTGAGTAAGAGAGAGATAGTGAAAGTGAACAGAGCTTGACTATGTAATTCCTAGAGGATTTATCATGGGAATACAACACAAATGTGCCAAGAGTTATAGAAACTATCTTTTGTGACTAAACAAAACCTGCAACTTTAAATGGATTCCAATCTAAGAATGAAACTATCTTATTCTAAACTGACTTGCATGGAACAAAAATGAAGCAAGATTGAAACAAGAAGATCAAATGACCTCTAAACAACAAAGGAAGACCAACAATGGATGCAAAACATGAAACTATTGGAATTCTAAGCAAGAAAATCAAAAGACTGAATGATTAAATAGAGAAGGAGAGGGGCCATTTGTTTGAAAAAAAGATGGCTATTTATAGCAAATGCATTCACTAGAAGGTAACTTGGAATGGAACTCTTTTACCATTAAACAAAGTGAAAAAACTATTCATAGGGTGGCCAAAACATAAATGCAAAGCAAAGTAGCTGAAAAATGTGGATAGAAATTGAAATTTTACATTTGATGTGATCGTTGGAACTTTCTGGAAAATGCACACAGGACCGCCGCCGCCATGTGCGGTGGTGGTGGTTATGGGACCACCACCTAGGCAGGGCAGAGGTCTCGTCACTTAAGACCAAAATGCAAGGAAAAAGGGGGTAGAGGGAAGAACAAGGCATACGGGATATAAACGTATACTTGGCGAGATTTTTGGATCCCGAACACCTTGCGAGGAGACCTATATCATCATTGGGGTATGTGTAACATCTTTCCGATGGTGCGCAAACCCTACAATTTTGGGTACGTACAAAAACCTCCTTTTCTTTGGTATTTGGTGCAAAAGTGGTTTTACCACTTGAAGTTGAAATACCTAGTCTCCATATATCATTGCAAGGAATTATGAGAGAAGAAGTCTATCGAGAGGCATGACTCTATCAGCTAGAAAGTCTTGATGAGGCTAGACTTAATCTTTGAATAATGACATAACGTTTACGCTGACCGGATGGCTCGGAAATACAAAAAGAAAGTATATGAATGAGAAATATATGAGGGAGATTTGGTTTTGAGACTTGACAACCGAATTGAAAAAAATATCGGTGAAGGAAGGAAATTCAAACCTAGGTGGTTGGGTCGATATCAAGGGATAGAAGACTACAAAAATGGGGCATTTTTCCTGTGTACACTAGAGGGTGAGGAGTTTATCAAATCTGTAAACTCTCTTCACCTAAATAGGTACTACACATGATCCATTAACATTTTCATATGTGCATTACTACATCGCATTACATTTTCATCTCGCGAGTTCATTATGTAAAATTTGTGATCAAGGGACTTATTCTTATAGCAATTCCTAATTTTTTTTTGAAAACATTAGCAAAACACTCAAATCATGCCTCTACAAATTTTCATGGTATCATCAATTATTTCTGAATCATTTCATTGATCCTAATAAGATAAGACAAAGTTTTGACAAAGAACCATACCAAGGTCTGCATACTTGGTTCTACTTATAGTCTCTTTCTAGGTTAGGTGTCTTTGCCTATAGTATATTCTAGAAGCTTCATGGTGTCACATATATCCTGTACAAATCTATTTGGAAATAAGAAAATTCTAAACATTTTGTCTATATAAATAATTCAAATACAAGTCCAAAAACTTTTTATTTTACGCATTTCTCGACCCTACCAACCTTCGGTATTGAGCCTGCACCTCTTACTAGTGATGTAGGGTTGGGAAAGGAGAGAAATGCCCTTACTCACCTATGCCTTACCCATGGTGATAAGCCCATACTTTGTCTTGGTATCATGGAGCAAGGTGTAGGGGGTCTTTTAGAAAAACTTGAAAGTTGGAAACAATTCATTCAAATATTGTGAAATCATAAATCAAAACAAAGTGAGTTAGATGTCCAAAATTCCAAGAGAGCTTAAAGCCTCAAAACCAGATTTTTTCAGCCAAGTGTCCATCTATGGATCTAAGTCTAGATAAACTGGAAAGAAATTCACATTTTAAACTATGAAGTAGCTTGAGTAGAGTGAGGTTGTAGTGTCACAATTTGGTTATGTCAAATTCTTGTCTTTCTCTCATCATTACCATCCAACAAATCTCTATAACTTGTCTTTGTTTCGACTCTTGGTGTTGAGCCCTCGCATCTTACTAGTTGCGTGGGGTTAGGAGTGAGGCAAGTTCATTCACTTATCATATCACTATATCACCACATTTTCCCAAAACAATATGAAGTACCAAATATTGCTTAAAGAAACTAAAGTTCAACATCACATTGTGTTGCATTATCATATATCAAAGCATTATAAAATACAAAAAGAAATCATTCTGTTATCATTCACATCCATTGCATACATTCTAAAAAGCATAGAAAAGTGGAAATTCTAAACATCTAGAGTACACATGTGAGATGAGCCAAAAGGAAGTCAACTCGATACAACAGATTACCGAACCAAAAAGAAGAGTTTGTATATATCATAGCGAGTCAAGTTTGTATACAATTCCATCACGTGCTAGGCATGGTCAAAATGCTCGCAATGAGCCCGAAATATACAAAAAAATCATATAAATTCTTGATAAAATGGAAACAAAGCAATAAGAGGCCCAATGTCCTATCAATCCTATGGGATCCCTCGGATGGTGCACGGCCACATCTAGGGATCCTAATGTAGCTATGAAAACAATGAGAATGAATTGAATAATGTGAGTTCTCGTGGTGGCGGCCATTGGCCATGGTCTCACTATGAGAATGGATCCACCTCATTAGTCACTTGAATGTCTCATACATGGTCACTTGAGTGCGAAGGAAGGTCACCACCTCTGCTATCCTCCAGATAGGTGCAAAACATCGGTGTGTTTGCACAAAGTGCTAGTAGATAGCCTGAATCAACAATCAACTCAGCTCAGTCTACTTGAGGGAATTAACAGGGTGATGGTCCACTCACCCTTGACACCTGAAAACCAACAATTGTTCTAGTTTTCATCCCATTAAGAAAACAAGTCACACAGTATGTGACTAACAAGAGTGACATGGGGCACCTGTGTAATCATCCAAATACCTACCCAATGTAGATTATCCATCTCATCCTGAGTCTACTGATCCAAAATCCCTAGGAGCAAATCACACTCCCTCTTGTGACTCTAAGGGATTTACTCCTCTTTCTTCTGCATTCACCAAAACATAGAAAAAGAGCAAGTTAGTAACGTATATCAAAGGATAAGCTCACCAAAAACATGAAAAAATAAAAAATCCAAAACAATTCAAGTTAGCACACATTTTGGTCATTCTGTTTAGAATTACTGCCTTGTGCAAGGTGGTGGTTCCAAGAACATTTCCCTAGTAGGAAAGTGGTCCCATGATTGCCATCCCATGACTGCCACCTTTCTTAGGGTGGCAGTCCTGGACCGATTTTCCAAACACGTCTTTAACCCTAGAAAATGCTAAAAAAAGGCCATTTTGAACAAAATATAAGATTGCCCTATGGGCACCCCCTAAAGACTCATTTAAGACAATAAAATGATCCCCCTAGGTGAAGTTTTTAATATTTTTTACATTTTAGGTTTAAAAGTGCAAAAGTGAAAAAGACCAACCTTAGACCGCACAAAGTTGATCTCTCGCTCATGGAGGCATGATCATAATCTCGTAATGGTCATTTCAACTACACTCTCATAAAAATGGCCACCATGGGTCAAGAGCTCCAAAATCACCAAATCAAATAAGCGTAAATGAATTGGAAAATAAGTTTCTTTTGATATATCTATATATATGTTTTTTTGACCTCATTTTGAGTGTATTTTTCCATAATTTGGAGTGTTGATGCAAGTATATCTCTATATCACCGCACAAATAGTAAGTCCTCTTGTCATTTTTATTTAGTGTTTATTTTTTGATATTATATCTATCTACACTTGAGTCTTCTCTCCTTTTGCAGTAATGGGAGCTTGAAAGGTGACGTTTCAACACACGAGCGTGTCAAGTATATCTTCTAACTCCCCATTTCGGGAATGCCATATTCATAATCTACGTTTTACACCTTTTCATGGATAAGACACTTCTCAAAGGGGGAAATATGTATGTACCAAGAATTACATGTGCTACATTGTTAGAAAATGGTTACAAAATTCCCCAACGATGATTCACATCCTTTCAGAACATGTTTCAGCTCCTAAACCCATATGTAGTGTATATTTGTAGCCTAGATTACCTTACATAGATTTTCCATGATTTTCTAGTTTCTCGCTTCATTCTGTGCATGTTTTGGACTTTAGTGCGGGACCACCACCTTGGTTGGGCAGCAGATCAAGCCGCTACCTGCAGAGCGATGGTCCCGGCGATTTTTCTAGATTCCGTTATGCATGTTTTTAACATACGACGATTCACTTAACACTTTTAAGTTGTGTTTGTGAACCGATTGGTCTAAAAATAGTTTTAATTTCTTGGTTATCCTTCCCTCTTCTATTTTTCCATGTGCTTAAGTTAGTTGGAACTTCCTCTTCTTTCCTTGTGCATGAAGGCACATCCTAGCCCAATTTATTATATATTCCATGTTTGTGTTCAAGAAAAAGGGCCTCGAGAATTTTTATGTATCTTGCATAGTATTACTGCCACAATCCTATTAGGAATTGCATAGCCAAGATTAGATCTCTTGTGCTATCTCTCTTCTACTTGCATTACAACTAGAATGCCTTCAAGCTACCATTGCTCAAGCATCTTCTTCTACTATTGTTCTTGCATTCCCAATCCCTTGGACTCAAATGAACACACAAAGAAAGAAAGGAACAAACTGAGGGGATAAATACAGATGTAACCAAATTTTCCAAAGCTCTTGCTTATCCAGCTTGGAATTATAATTTTTTTGCTTCATTTGTCAATTTATAAATTTCAAATCATTAGTTTCAATTACATATCAAATAGAGTAGTAGAATTGTTCATTTCAATTGATTAGGGAATTACAAGTAGATCAAATAATTATAAAGTTTGCTCTTTGACATTACCAAGGAAGTTGTGGGGGAACAATAAATCTTTTAGGGTTATGATTTATTCTTCACCTCCGAGGTAGAGTTTGAAGGGTTTTGATTAAATCAGTTATTTGTTTTAGATTTAGATTCACATATTTACACAAGTAACCAGCTACATCCGGATGATTACTTGTATTTAGTTTGTTTATTAGATTAGAATGCATTTCTTAAAAACTAGAAAAGATAAAAAAACATTTAATTTTGTTAGATTCGTTTGCTTTCATTGTTTTGATCTGATATAATGTAAAAACACCAAAAACATAGATTAGATTTCCTTTGATAGTTTGTTTGTTTTACCAAGATCATTTCAATTCATTTACATAGCAATCAACAACCCACAACAAGAAAAGATGTATGGTTGTGATCCTTTAGTCTTAGAACCCAATGGGACGAATTGATAATAGATATTGATACAAGTTTACGTCCCGGCGGTCTTACGCACACCTACTACATTGCGTGAGAAAATAGCACAACTAAACATGCTAAACATTGCACCTAAGCAAGCCTATGATTATTGGAATGCTCCTAGCAACAGGGTTTGATTACTTGCGTGAACATAATAGGACCAAAACCTCCACAATTTTTTGGTTGTGATCCTCAAGTCCCACAACACAACATGCCGCGCTAACCAATTAAATATCAACACTGATTTGCATGCATCAATATTTAGATCATCACCACTTCCACCCGATATCATTGCACATCTTTCATTATTGAACATAACAGCCAATAAGGCTAAAAATTTCTAGACTAGAGTAGAAAATCATCCATAGTCCATGTGGCTTCATTACACCTCTCATTCTTACTTCCACGACCTTTTATGGGAATCTATATGAGGATCCTACAGGTCACTTTCCACGTGTTCAACAACCAGAGAATAGAATCTCGGTGGAGCTCGATATTGAGTGGAGTCTCCGAGTAGCTATCATATCAGATCAATCCATCACACCACTTCAAGTTAGGAGAAAATTATTTTCCTTAGACTCACAGATCCCGATATTGTGTGTCGAAGATATAAGGTTTCCTCATTAGCTTATCCATCATCACCGCACATACACATCCATTTCTATTCTACATTTGTCTCGGTATGATCTCGGTAAGTTGGGTGTGAAGAAGGTCACGCGTTGATTTTATTTCACACAATTACCTTGATTTATATCAATATGGGTGGCCCATTTGGGTCACTCTTATAATTTAAATTTAATCATTGTTGACACGGTTTGTGGATTTTACCGTGCTTATGTTTTAAACAAAATTTATATACCACGATCGTTATTCTTTGGAGGGTTTCTATAAAGTCAATTTCTTCCTTAATATTATAACCCCAATACCCCCTTACTTTTAAGTAGGGAAACATGCAAAATTTACTTTTTATATAAAAGGAATTACAATCCATAAATCATCACATGAAAATTTAGGCTAGCATGAAAATATATAAAGCTTGTTCCAAATAACACATGCCGAGTCACCCTTTCGTATAAAAGAAATTACAATTCATAAATCATCTAATTGATTTAGGATAAAATGCAAGAAACTATTTATCCTATGGATTTTTAACTCCACAGTACACTACTTCACTGCTTTGTTTAGCGGGGTTTGCAACTCGCAAAGCGGTACATTATTGCAAAGCACCTCACGTAATTAACAAGTGATGAACCAATGTAGGTATTTTGTAGGTTTTAGAAAAGCCGTGGTACACTTTCTTTGTAGTGTTTTTGGACTTCAAGAAACCATGAAAAAATTAATTTTTCTATGGGTTTTATAAAAACTATAGTACACATGAAGATTATGGAGTCTTTTATAAAACAAGAATCTCTCATATCTAATGTTTCATTGGGTATTACAAGTAAACTTACATAAAGTGATAATTTACTTACACACAATGGAAATAGTTTAGGGAGTTTGTAATTGGCACAATTAAATTGATAAGAGGTGGCATTACAAGAGGTGGAGTTTGTAAAACATACAAAATATGTTCATTCCTCCTTATTTCCCTCTTAAGGGCAACTCTAAAAAGGCTATAGATCATCGATTCGGATGTGAAGATCAATATCATTCACATGATCATTTGAGTAATTCTCATCGATTCATAGGTAGGGATCAAGGTCATCAACATGATCATTTGAGTCAAACAACATATGCTCATATGATTCAGAGGTGAAGATTTATGTCATTCACATGATCATTTGAGCCAAATTATGAAATTCCCAACATAGCACAAAATTTACAATAATTTCTAGCACACAACGGATTTGTAAAAATATCTACAACTTGATCTTACAAAGAAAAAAACTTGAGGTCTATGTCACCATTCAAAAATTTCTCCTTAATGATGTACATATTAATCTCAATATACTTAGTTATTTGATCTTTGAACTAGATTATTTGTAAGAGCAATGTAACTTTGGCTATCACATAGAAGAAGATTACTTCCTTTGATGCCCATATGAAGTTCATCCAACATTCTTTTCAGCCACATAACTTATTTTTATTCTTCCATAGAACTTCAATAGTCTATTTCAGTAAAGAGATAGATACTATTGACTGCTTCTTGCTACTCTAAGTGATTGCACCCTTACCCAAATTGAAAACACATCCAGTAGATGTTCTATCTACAATATCAAAAACATGGCCATAATCATAATAAAAATTAAATTTTCCTCATCACAAGAAGAATAATACAAACCATAATTGATTATACCTTTTATATACCTTAGAATCCTTTTTACCATTTTCCAATATTCCTCATAAGGATCCTACATGAATCTAGAAATAATTCCAATTGTAAACGATATATCAGGCCTAGTGATAGTCATATAAATTAGACTACTAACATGACCTCTATATAAAGTAGAATTAAATTTATCATAAACAAGTTTTGGATCTAATTTGATTCAACTTCCATAGGAAGAAAAATTACAATCAACCATGTTAACTTTTTTTGAGAAGGTTAGAAGCATATTGTGCTTAAGATACAATAATAGATTTGTGATTTTGACAAATAACCATGCCTAAGAAATTATTTAATAGTTCTAAATCAATAAATCAATCATTTCAAAATGTTATCTTAGCTTCTTTTTGATTCTAAGGATTATATTCTTATCACTACCAAGAATCAAGAGATCATGAACATATAAGACCGAATAATAATATGATTGTTTTCCTATTTTACAAACAAATCATTGTTAGCAAAATAATTTTTGAAACTAAGATCTTGAAAGAAACTATTTATTTTAGCATACTGAACTCTAGGATATTGCTTAAGACCATTCAAATATTTTTTAAGTTTACGAGACATGTAATTCCTTACTGTGTTCTTTAAACCATTTAGGTTGATGCATGTAAATTTCTACTTTCAAATCACCATTAAAAAGCATTTTTCACATCCATTTAGTGAATCTTGTCGGACCTTTGTCAGTGTCATATGTGTTTTCATTGATGTCAAGATGGATTAGTTGATGTCAAGTTGCATTGATGGCAAAATAAGTCAATTGGTAAAGTGAGCATGTGAAGAAGATGAAGGTTGATTGGTAGTGTCAACTCACAAAGGCTTCAAGATAATTAAGGATAATTTCTAAGGGACTTAGTCATTTTTGTATAACTGTGGACATAAGGAGATATCCGACAAAGACTAAAGGTAGCCATTGAAGTTTGTATGAATCCAGAGCTCTAGAAGAAGCCAAAAAGATTAGTAAGTGTCGCATGTAAAAGGATGAAGCCACCGAAGCGGAAGGAGTCAAGGGACAAGTCTCGAGTGATATTGATGAAGTTTGTGTATGTAAAGGAAGATACGCATAGGTAAAGGCAAAGCCACAAGTATAATGAGGTCAGAAGTAAATCCACAAATAAATAGAAAATCCTCGAAGAAATTTGGAAACCGTGGAAGACTATAAAAGCTGCAAGTAAAAGGAATAGAGTCACATATAAAGAACAAAGCCATGGAAAGGTGTTGGATAAGGAGGATGGCCACGAGACATTGGGAAAGCCACAAGAAGCATAGAAGAGCCACAAATAACTAAAAAGCTATCGAGGAAGGATAAATTCCATTGAACAAAGGCAAGTGCCATGATACAAAGAAGAAAGTCAGAGGAGCCAAGGAAAGCTATGAAATGATAGAATATGGACTAGACAAGGGTCGAAGGAAATCAAATTGATTCAAACTTGGACAAGTGAGAGTTGGTTCACCAAAATCAATGGTGATTCAATTGTCAGGTGATTGTGGCTAAGTATACGACTTGATCTCCATGAAGAACAAAGAAAACTACTATTCCAGCTGCCAACATTTAATGCTTATTGACCTTGGGAAATATAGTTGAAATTTTCTATGAGAATCGAGTTTCAAGGAGAAATAAAATATTGAAGAAGAAAACAAATCACTCATCTGGGTCATGTTGCAAATTCTAAAAAGATGGAAAATCTATTTTTAGGCACAACTAATAAATTGCTCTTGCACATGCATGGAAAATGGTGTAATCAAGCCGAATATAGAAGAAAAAAATCGGAGTTAGTTGTATGCATTTAATAGTCTAAATTCTCAGGCAACAGAGCAGGAAGATACACGACACACAAATCAAAGGAAAGGAATGGGTTGATTTAAGAATATAGTTTGAACTTGGAGCCATTTTTGTTGTTGTTTTCAAGTAAGAAAATAAGTATTCAAGATAAGGAAGAGTTGTTCAAGAGAGATAATACGATGTAATCAAGCTGAGAAAGAGCCACAGAAGAAAAGAGAGAGGAAAGAGGAGAGAAGACTGATGAAACATTGATTTATCATATGAGAATGGCATTAGGGTGGCATATTGAATGAGAAAAAGGGATTGATTCAGATGAGCATAAGAGAGTGAAAAGAAGAACACATATTGATACAAAAAGGTGATCATAATCCATTGTACAAGAAATTTTTGTAACTAGATGATCAAAATTTGCATGTAAATCAAGTCTAAGTTATAGCTTAGCATTTTCAAGGGGTTATAGCCTCCTTATGGGTTGGTGCCTACAAAAGATCAGTTGTAGCTGATTATATTAGGGGTTGGTGCTCCTTGCAAGTGGGTGCTTGCTAAATTTGCTTTGAGTGGGTGCTTAGAAAGTCTTCGAGTAGGTGCTTGAAGTTGTGAAGTGGGTGCTTCGCAGGTTGAGTGGGTGCTCAACTGAAAATATTGTAGGATGTGTAATATTCTTGCAAGTCCTTGCTTTGTGTAATATAAGAAATGGTTTTGGTGGGTTTTTCTCCTGAAAGGGTTTCCCATGTTAATCTATGTGCACTGTATTATTTTGCATGGCATATGTTTGATTGAATACTCATGGTTTAAAGTTGCACATCATTAAAGATTTAAATTTGGCACTAAAATAAAAGTTCTAATCTACACTGATTCACCCCCCTCTCAGTGCTTGTGATCTCTAACAAATCTGCTATCCATGTTGAGTAGTTAGAGCTAGAAGAATTATAACATTGCTCATTTTGGAAATAGGAGAAACTATTTCAACATAATCTAAATTAAGTTTATGAATAAAACCTCTAGCAACTAATCTTTCCTTAAATTTGTCAATCTTACTAGTAGAGTTATACTTAATACTATACAACTATCTATATCCTGCAATGCTTCTTTTATTAGGAAGAGGGAATAATTCCCAAGTTTTTTTATTATAGCACGTTATTCAACTTTCATAGAATTAATCCACCTTTCATGTAGGCTATATTCTTCAATATATTGAGTTTAAACCTCATACAAAGTTGACAAGGCATAATAATAATGTTGATTGTAGGTCATATTTCTTAGATTATTACACTAAGAATTAGAAATCATATTTTGAGAAAATTTAGGAACTCTAGATTGAGACAAAAATCAAGAAAAATCCCCCTTAATGTCCACATCCATCATATCATAAGAAACATAACCAACCTCTTGGAAATCAATTTCCATATTGTCTAAAGAAGGATTATAAAATTGAAGAGTTTTAGACTCAGGAAACATAGAGGAGGGAAGAGAGGAAGATTCACAAAATGGTTTTTATAGAACATGAAAATTCCTATTCTCTATAATCATATGTTTGACTGGATCATACACTTTCAATCCTTTTATTTAATAGCCATACCAAAAAAATTCAAAATTAGGAAGTATCATCAAGTTTTTATCTTTTAATTTTAGGAACGAGAAGGGAAACAAGAGTACCAAATATATTTAAATGAGAGATATCAAGTTTTTTTGGTCCAAACTTTATGAGGTATAGTTTGATGAAAATATTTAATAGGAACTCTATTTAGGATATAAACAATAATGTTCATGGCTTCATCCTGTTATCACCAAAACAACACCCTTTGATATGTCATGAATTGTGGATGAGAAATCAATGTTTTTGGGTAACATGGGATTATCTCAAGGTGTGGGATACTTGCACTTGAGACAAACCTCCAGAGAATGTTGGTTCCTATACTTAATCCTAAGGCTAAAAATAATCCTAGAAAGGGAAAATTCAGCTACCTAATACCAACCTATAGTTCAAAGGGACTAGGGAGAGAGGAAGATGCATAAAATTAAAATCCTAAACTAAGGAAGGTGATAACACCAAAAATAAAGGGGTGGAGATATTCCAGTAAGTGAAAATGAGTGGAAATGAAGGAAAGGAAGGGAAATTAGAAGTGCCACACTCCAAAGAAACATTTAAATCATAATTACCATGGAGCACAATAGATTTGAATCCTGCAAGAAGAATAAAGTATGAAAAATACATCTAAAATTGTAATGAAAGGAAAGAAATGCAATAAAACACAATCTAGGGTAGGAATAACCACAAAACATGAATTCTATTACTTAAAGGATACATAATTCATTACAATGCAGGAAATAAGACAAGACTAACTCTGCACAATACCAAAATATGAGGCATATAAATGACAAAAGTTTTGGAACAATTTTGATAGAGTTCCTTTCCATTTTAGA
Source organism: Taxus wallichiana var. yunnanensis (assembly GCA_018340775.1). Lineage (NCBI taxonomy): Eukaryota > Viridiplantae > Streptophyta > Pinopsida > Cupressales > Taxaceae > Taxus > Taxus wallichiana. The sequence continues at coordinate 315,066,022 of CM031236.1, forward strand.
ATATCCCCCTTCAAATGGGGGTTTTTACATTATATAGAGAAGGAAACTCAAAATTTTTGCCATCAACCAACAACCTAAATTAATTATCTAAAAAGAGGTATGTGAAACCTTGATAATCTATTTCCCAATGGTAACTTGTTTTGCGAGAGAAGACATGGGTGTCATACCTCATTAAACTAGTCATTAAGCTACTATATACTACGTTCATTAATGCTTGACCCATCAACAATGATCTTGTAGTCGACCAGTTACATGCTAATACACCGATAACTAATTTTCTTATCCTTCATTTAAGGTGTCATCAACAACATTAACCTTTTCGAGTCAACTAGTTTCATATTGTTCCCATGTCATTGGGTTGCATGTTTTCCCACCGATGGTCAATTGCAACATTCCTACCATTGGCTGGTTGCATAATTCCATGATGTTGACTAAACACATGATCTCTACCTTATGTTCCTACTATTGGAAGGTTGTGTGTTCATACAACCGGCCGGTAGCACAATTCCCTACTACCGGTCATTAACATCCGTATCACCGCCATCATCGCTCCGCTACCAGGTCGATGGTGCCCCACCTTTTCTTTTAGCCGGTAGCATTCAAACTTGCTACTAGCTGGTAGCTCCATGTCGCTTGCTTTCTATTCTATCCGTCATCATGCTATTGACTAGTAGCATATGAACATGCTATCAACCGGTAGCATATGTACATCCTCCGATTGGTAGTATATAAACATGCTACTGGATGGTAGCATCATTGATGCTATTGAAAAGTCTTAAAACTCTATGACTGTGAAAATTTCCCCTGTCCTTAGTTTTGAGGCCTAACTACATATGATGTGTAATCAATTGGTTGCATAAAAAAATGGTAGCATTTAAAAATGCTACTAACCAGTATCATCTATATATGTTGTCATATATCATTTGATTCCCGTGCCTTCTCCAAACCTTGTAACATTATACTCTTTCTCCAGTTTCTTTATAGGGGATCCAACAACTGTTAAAGTGTATAATTTGCAGGTGTCCAATTTTACATGGGGTAAAAAAATTGGGCAATAGTTTGACGACCTTTAGGGGAAATATACCTGCTATATTGAAAAGATCAGTGGCCTTGAAGCATCCATTGGGAACAGAGTCAGTCTGATATTCTAAAAACTACTATGAAATCTGAAGAACTCACCATTGGATCTACCTGATTCTCTATTACAACTACTTGCATGTTGATCTATTGAAGTTGAATGAATGCACTTGAAACTTTCCTCAAACACCCTACTTTCCCAGGAAAAATTTTCTGAAATAGGAATGCACAACAATAATACAAGGAAAAAAACTATGTACAAACATGAAAATCATACATATCCTAAATATAATATGCAGAGTGTGCATAAGCACTTATTACAAAAACATACCTATACTACCAATAGAAAAAATTGCTGTAAGCACTTAAAGTAATTGAAAACTAATCTAATATGTACAAAGGAGTTTTCCTTTAATAACAATGCTTGAGGTAGATCCATTGACTAGGATATGCAATTCTTCTCTGCCCAATATTGAAAATTGGATATCATTGTTTGGTTTTGTAGCTTAATATCATATAGGGGCCACCCTATATTACATCAAATTTAGAATATCTAGCTGGTTTATCCTGTCTATATCCCACTTTAGAACTAAGTATCCTTCCTAGAAGCTCCTAGAATTTTCCTTTTATCAAATCTCACCTTAATCTGAGCTTGGTCTTTATCCATTATTTACATAGCTTGGTTTCTTATCTCCTCTAACTCCATGAGATCTGCATACATTAATTCCATGGCCTCAAACTTAGATAATTCCATATGTTTCACGAGCTCCGTGGTTGGTAATTCAAGGGATATTGGAAGCCTTACTTATTTTCCATAAACTAGTTTGTAAGGAGAGCTACTAGTTGACCTTTTGGGAGTAATTCTATCATCCCACAAGGTTGATTTCAACTTTGTATGCCAAGTCCTCTAATTCTCATCCAAAGTTCTTATGATTTTAAAAAGGTTCTTGTTTTTGGAATCAGCTTGACCGTTACTCCGGGGTAATAATTTGAAGATGTGCTCAAGTATATATCATTTTTAACATCCCAATCTAAAATCTTTGTGTCAAGGAATGCTAAAGTGTTATCATAGGTAATCATGGATGCGACACCAAATCTAGTTACAATACCTTCATAAAAATTCAAAATGATATTCTCATTAGCTTCCTTTAGTACAACAACCTCTGTCCACTTAGTGAAATAATATGTGGTTGTGCGGATCCACTTGTGTCCTAAGCTTGAATTTGGTTTGATCACCCCAATGAAGTCCAATCCCCATTGCATGAATGGTTTCTCTACCAAGATGGGATGGAGTGGAAGGGCTACTAGTATTTATTTCCCTGTAAAGAAGGCACACCTCTTGCATTTCTTGACCCATGAATAATAATCATCAAAGAGACTGGGTGAATAGTACCTATAATTCATGATTCTGAGAGTTGTTACCCTTGGATAAAAATGACCACCTACTTCTGCATCATGGAACTCATGCAACACTTTATCTATTTGATTTTTCTTGATGCATCTTAGAAGGACACTATTCACATATTTCCTAAATAAAATTCTATCAATAAGCACATATGGAACAAATTGATGTTTGAAATACCTCCTTTTAGCTTTATTTAATCCTTGGGGAATTTTCCTATTTAGAGGAAGTTGATCATATCATGAGTCCAACAGGAATAAACAAGGCATTAGTTGGATGTTCTTGGTCACATTGAAACACTAAGATGTTCTCTTCATCAATTTTCTGACCTAAAACTAGCTACTCATACAACCCCTCTCCTCTAAAAACTTGGTCACCTTGATATAAACTTCATACTCCATGAGCTTGGTTATCCATCCAACTCTTTTCTTTTCAGTCCTTATTCAAAAGGAAATATTTTACACCAAAGCATGTGAAACTAGTAGATGGATTTTGTTATTGGACACTAGATGTATGAATTTATTTAAACTTCTTATCATGACAAGGAAATGTTTCTCAATGAATGAATATATTACCTCATAATCTTCAAGGCCCGGTTGGTGAAGAATGCAATAGTTTTCTCTAGTCCTTCTTGATTCAATTGTACTAGTATAACTGATATTGTCTCAGCACCTCCAAAGGTATAGAAAATGAAATCCTTTGAGAAATATGGATTAACAAGAGTTGGGTCATGTGTAATTACTTGTTTGATGGCTTAAAATCTGCACTTGAAGCCATGCTCTTCTTCAACATCAATGTCAGTGGCTTGACAAGATTGGAAAAATTTGGGACAAACCTTCTAACAAAGTTAATCCTTCCTAAGAATATTTGAAGTGATTTTTTATGACTAGGCAATGGCAGTGCAAGAATGGCACTAACTCTCTCTAGATCAATTCTTAATCCTTCTTTAGAAACAATGTGTCCTAGGAGTTTACCTTCATGGGCTAAGAAGATGCACTTCTTGGGATTAAGAGAGACTCCAAATTACCTACATCTTTCAAAGATTTTCCTAAGATGAAGGAGGTGATCAATTGTATCCTTAGATAACACTATAATATCATCAAGATACACAAGAACAATTTTTTGATTAGCCCTTGGAATGCCATGTCCATGGACCTTTGGAATGTTTCTCCTGCACTAGGTATACCAAATGGAATTTTCTGTAGGCGTAGGTTCCCCATTTGGTAGTAAAGGATGTCTTGAATTGATCTTCCTCCTTCACCATGATTTGGTTGTATCCTGAGTATCCATCTAGGAGGGAAAATCTTCCAGAACCTGCTACCATTTGTAGAATTTGTTCCATTGAAGGTAGTGGGTAGTGATCCTTCAAGGAAGCCTTGTTCAAGTCTCTAAATTCAACACACAACCTGATTTATCCATTCTTTTTCCATACTAGGACAAGATTGGCAACCCAAGATGAATGCTTGATAGGAAAAATTATGCTTTCTTCAATCATTTTATTCAACTCTTTCTTCATCAAGGGCTTAATATGTGGTTTGATAGGCCTTTAATTTTATCTAATAGGCTTGGCTATAGGGTCCAACTCAATAGTTTTTCGAGCTAATCCAAGATGAAAACCTCCAAGGTCTTCATAGCTCCATGTAAAAACATCAAAAAAATCTTGACAAAGTCTCACACAATCATCCTTTTCTCGAGAATTTTTACGTTGTTAACCTAAAGATTTTTACTTAACCCACTGAGATATGCTTTGTATCATTACCCTTGACCGTTATGTTTTCCTTTTCTTTTTTGAACTGGTCATTGGGGTTGAAGATGGACTCCAAGGTCACTAGGCCCTTGGGAAGCTTGTTTGATCTAAGCTAAACAACCTGGTATCCATACTTTTCCTCCAACTTGTCTTGGTTTTTAAAGGAAAACTTAGCCTCTTCTTGAAGGAAATTGATGACCTGTTGATCATTTTCAAAGACTTTCCAACTCGTGTTATTTTATGGTATAGCAAGCCTTACTACGCCTTGATATGTGGTTGTGCCTTGGATCTTTTACATCTTCAACATCAACTTACTCTAATTGCAAAAGTATGTTAGAAATCTCATTTTCCTTTCTCTAATTGCAATTAATAATTGAAGGATTAAAAATACTTAGAAATCTCATTTTCCTTTTATAGGGATGTCATTCTTGAATATTACATTGGATCCTTAAAAATATCAATTCAATATAAAAGTTTAATTTTTTTGATGTTCTTCTTCCTTGCCTATTACGTGATTATAAGGGATTCATACTCCACTTTGTTAATGGAGAAGTAGAACATGAAGGAAGAGTAATACTTAATTCCTTTAGGAGATATAAGAACTACACCTCCTCCTACACCTTGCCTACTTCTTGATCCATCAAAGTACATTTTCCAAACTCCATTTTCTTCTTCATTATTTGGCTTGGTGACACTAGGAAGGGGTGAATTTTCCTCATGTAGGTAGTAAATACCTAGGCCACTTCTTCAATCTCCTTGTATGGATCAAATTTATAGTGTTCATGTGCCCACTCATCTAGTAGTAAATTAGGAGTGCCTCCAACCTGAGTATTTTATTCTTGAATACTTGGACAATATTCTTGGTCAAAGATAATACAATTACCATTAATAGGAATAGACACATAAGGTTATAAATGGTATGTAGTAATTGGTTCAGACTTGATATCATACTTAGTGCCATACTTGGTCATGAAGAACATGTGAGACCAATCTACTGATGAATATCCTCCATTTTTTGTGAAATCCCTATATAGAAATAGGGAAAAGAGTGGAGGTAGATAAATTATGGATACATCTTGAGAAATTGTGACATTGAGACATGCATGTAGTGTAAGAATTAGACCTTTGATAAATCCAACAATTCCTACCTCTTGTTTCATTTAAGCGCACTATCCTTTTGAAAGAGGTTCTTACTTAAGGCCTAGCATTTGTTCGTAATTTTCTTTGGAATTACGAAACTTCTTGGTCCAGAGTCAATCATATAGTTGTGAACCAAGTTTTTCCCTATGATCAAAGATACATAGAAAAGTGAAGGCTTCACGTTTCTACTTGGTTGACCTTCGTTTTGTTTTATTACATTGGTAAAGACATTTTCTTTCTCCTTGGATGGCTTATTTGGGATAGAAAAGTTGGCTATAACTACTTGCAAGAGATCTCTTTGTCTGAGATAACTAATGCATCCCACATGGATATGCTCACATTGGTTTTTTTCATGTTCTTGAGGATGTTGAAAGGATTTGAATGATACCTTTGTTTCACCCTACTCACAACAACCTTTTCTTATACTTGAGGTGGTATAGAAGGTATTCTAGGTTGATTTTGCAAATTTTGAATGTGTTTAAATTACCACCCCTTGGAGTGTCAAATAAGGTTGATGAAGACCTACATTTACTGAATATCCCTCTTCCATATCTCTTCTCTTAGATCTTGTGTTTGCAGCCCTACTTTGAGGAAGAGTCTGATTTATTCCACAAAAGGTTTCTACTTACCAATTTACAAGTGAAGTGTCATTTTGAGGTGCCTCTTGACTGATAATTTGTTATTGATTTTCCTCTGTAGGTGTTTCTTGAGGGACATATGTACTTTGTACCATCAAATATTAGTTCAAAATTCCATTGGGGAACATTTATTGGTTGTGTGGAAGATGACAAGGGAAAAACCACTCATAATATTGCACAAGATTATTTTGAATAGGAACCAAAGCTTGAGATGAGTTGGCTACATTTGGGTTATATGGTTGAAATGACCTTGTAGGAGGAGACTGATTTTGATTTACATCTTGGGATGGAGGCTTGTAAGGGGATTTGTTTGGTTTATATGGAGGTTAATAAGGTCCAAAACTTTGTGCTTACTACCTCTTAATGGATACCAACTCATTCCCAAATTTTTACAATCTTTTCATCACCTCTTGTAACTCGGTGGAAGCACTTGAGGAAGTGCATGCTTAGCTAGAAATCTGATTTCCTAGGGTTGGGATAGGTGCTAACTCAGGGGTATGATTAGAATTAGGGTTATCAATATCTATGAATACAAACATTGGTGTTGTGGGAGTTATTTTTCTGGCTTGTATTAGAAAATTTTCAACCTTAATGGCTATTGCAGAAGCATTAGACAATGTTGCACCCCCATAGAATAAATCATGAAAACAATATCAAAATTTAAAGATCTTAAAAAGTAAATAAAAACATCTTCTATTGTTGGTATCATGAGGGTTGGAATTTTTTCCCATGTCTTTGAAATCTGAAGTTGAAATCTTCCATGAGCTCATCGGGAGCCTTATTTATAGTTGTTAGTTGTTCTACTAAGGAGAGGTTATCTAGTTTTCCCCATATTGGTTATAAAGGGATGTTCCAAGATCATACCAATTAGTAATCGTTTCTGCTCCCAAAATCTTGAAGCATTAAAGAGCCTTTCCCTTGAATGAAGAAGCCAAAAACTTAACAACTACATCATGTTCAAGTAATTTGATGAACAACACAAACATTGACAATATCTAGAATATGGTTAGTTGGAGTGGTATGGTTCTCCCCAGTGAAGTAAGGTATAATTTTTAAGGCTGCTCTGGAATATCATGTTGGCCATTAAGAGCAAGGGGACTACTACTAGTAAAGTTAACAAATGGTAGATTCTTCTGTGGTGCTACCATAATAATAGGTCTCGAGAATTCTATTAGTTAACAAGAAGGGCATACAAGGAGGTGGTGTGGGAAAAGTTATATTTGGTGGTGAAGGAAACCTTTGAACTATTCTTCCCCTTATTCTCCTCCTTAGTGATAGTTTCAGGTACTAAAAATCTCCCTCTTTTGGTGTTCTTGACCTAGTCTGGATTCTTCTCATGAACATGAGCACCAATATTGATGGAACTAGTTGATATGAAGCTTGGAGTTGCGGATGTGTTGCGAAAATCCTCCAAACGCTAGAATTTACCAAGATATAGACCAAAACTTGGTAAGATTAAAATATTGACCTCTAAATGTCCTACTAGGCGTACCAAAACTGTTATCACAAAAAAACACCCTCTGATATGTCATGAATTGTGGATGAGAAATCAATGTTTTTGGGTAACATGGGATTATCTCAAGGTGTGAGACCCTAGCAATTGAGACAAACCTATAGAGAAGGCTAGTTCCTATACTTAATACTAAGGATAAAAATACTCCTAGAAGGGGAAAATTTAGCTACCTAATACCAACCTATAGTTCCAAGGGACCAGGGAGAGAGGAAGATGCATAAAATTAAAATCCTAAACTAAGGGAGGTGATAGAACTAATAATAAAGGAGTGGATATATTATAGTGAATGAAAATGAATGTAAATGAAGGAAAGAAGGGAAATTAAAGGTGCCAAAGTTCAAAGAAACATTTAAATCATCATTCCCATGGAACACAAAAAATTTGAATCCTACAAGAAGAATAAAGTATACACTATACATCCACAATCATAAAGAAAGGAAAGAAATGTAATACAATACAAGCTAGGGTAGGAAGAACCATAAAACATGAATTCTATTTATTAAAGGATGAAAAATTCATTACAATGCAAGAAATAAGGAAAGAATCACCTTGAAAAACATCAAAATATGAGGCCTACAACTCACAAAAGTTTTGGAACAATTTTGACAAAGTTCATTTAAGTTTCAAATATCCCCCTTCAAATGAGGGGTTTTTACATTATATAGAAAAGGAAACTAGAAATTTCTTCCACCAACTAACAACCTGCATTAATTCTATGAAAAGAGGTATGGGAAACCTTGCTAATCCATTTCCCAATGGTACCTTGATTACAGGAGAAGAAATGGGTGCCATACCTCATTAAACTGGTCATTAAGCTACTCTGTAATGCATTCATTAATGCTTAACCCATCAACACCGATCTTGTAGTTAGTCGGTTGCATGTTAACTTATTGATGGCTTCTTTCAAGGTTTTAGTCGAAAATAATAATATTTTGGAGTTGGCGATTACATATTGTTCCCTTCTCGGCTAGTTGCATGGTTTCACTGCGACGATCGGTTGTAACATTCTGCCATCGATCGGTCACATAATTCTATGATGTCGATCGGAGAACAACTTCTACCTTAAGTTCCTGATATTGGCTGGTTACGTGTTCATATAGCCGATTGGTAGCACAATTACCTGCTACTAGTCGATCGCATTCGTGTCATTGTCATCTACCTTTGCTATTGGTCGGTAGTGCCCCTTTTATTGTTGGTTGGTAACGCTCAAAATTGCTACCAGATGGTAGGTCCACATTTCTTGCTTGTCAATCCAGCCTGCCATCATGCTACTAATTGGTAGCATCTGAACATGCTACTGACCGCTAGCATACGTACATGCTCTTGAATGGTAGCATCTAAACATGTTACCGATGAATTTCCAAAACTATGTGACCTATGTAACTCACCCTGTCCTTAGTTTTGTGGCCCAAATTTAGACGCTGTGTCATCATGTTACCAGATGGTAGCATCCAAAAATGCTATTGGTAGTATCGATACATGTTCTTGGTTGGTAGCATCCAAAAATGCTACCGATTGGTGACATCTATATATGCTACTATTTATTGTTCGACTCCGTGCTCGATCCAAACCTTACAACACACTACTCTTTCTCTAGTTTATTTACTAAGGCTCCAACAACTCGTTAAAGTCTATATTTTGTAGGTTTTCCAATTTTGCATGGGGTGCAAAAATTGGGCAACACATCCCAAAGGAACTTAAGGTACTTTAGATGCATTAAGCATAGTCCTAGCCATTTACATGATTTTCCTATTCTTACTTTTAGCTATGCCATTTTGTTGTGGTGAATATGGAGTTGTTAACTCTATTTGAATTCCACAAGACACACAAAAATCATCAAAATTCTTATTGACATATTCACCTTCATTATTAGTTTTTATTTTTTTATTTTCATATTAGCCATGTTTTCAACTAAGGCTTTAAAATCTTGAAACTTAGACAAAAATTCATATTTTTTATTAATGTAATAAGACCAAATCATTCTATAAAATTCATCAATGAAACTAACAACATACAAGGCTCCACTAAGAGGGAACTTCCAAATGACCTCTTACATCACTATGGATTAACTCAAGCAAGTTAGAGGAATTAGACTCATAATTTTTGTGAAATGGTTCAATATGTTTCTTACCACGAAAATAACTTTCATAAGATCCACAGTCTAATTTCAACTTAGGGAGTCCTATAAAAATGTTAAGGCGGGATATTTTAAATAATAATTTAAAGTTCTCATGCCTAATCCTTCCATGTAATAATTGAACACCATTACAAGAAGAAGAAGAAAGACATGATTCAACAACAAATCCTTAAAATATATACAATCCATTCTTCTGAAAACCAATATAAATAATCTTACCAAGCTCATTTTTTACATACCATCTATGGTCTAATAACACAAATTTGTAGTTTTCTCTAGTTAGTTGAGAACAAGGGACATGGTTTTTCCTTAAGTTAGGAATAGATAAAACATTACTAATGGTTCCATTTGCTAACTTAACATTACCACAATATAGTGACATTCTACAACATCAAAAATAATTCCATGGATATATATCATATGCCTATATGCACCACTATCTAGAATCCATTCATTGCCATTAAAGGCTAAAAGAGAAGTATAAAGAGAAATATATTTCTCAACATTATTACCTTGATTCTGATTTATATTCTTCTTCTTTTTATTGTTGAAGTTCTTATTTTTAGCATTATTATGAACCTTATTAACTTTAGAATAACAATCAACTGCTTTATGACCAAATTTACCACATTTGGTACATGTGCCATCAAACTTGACCTTAAAATTTTGATTATTCTTAGGATTGAACTTAGATTTAAATTTTGATTTGATTAGTATTGTTTTTATTCTTATTTTTAAATGATTTATAATTTTGGGAGAATAATGCCTAAGAGGCATTCTATTTTGAGTCAAAGTTCTCCATTACTCTTTATTCTTGAATGAGTAGAGAAGACAAGGTATATAAATCAGGTAAATCAAATTCATTTTTATACTTAGAATTTAAAATAGAAATGTAATATATGAATTTTTCATGTATGTTAATCTGAATAATAAAATATAACAACTTATCTTAAAATAATTCACAATTATAGCCATCTAACTAAGCCTTAATGTTCTCAATCTTATCTAGATAATTGACTATCTTTTCATCTCCTTTCATTAGATTTGTAAATAGTTCCATGATTAGTTTTATTATCTTAGAAAGGTGACTACCTTCATGCATAGTTTGTAATTGATTCCATGCATTAGCTAGAGACTCCATGTGTCTTATGTGCAACAATAATTCATCTTTAATACTTTACAACATGATTGACATGGCATCTTGGGATTTTGGGAGAAGAAACCAAAGTTTTAGGTGTAGCTTATCTCTTAGTGTGCCTCTTTTCAACACCACTAACTAGATCCCAAAGCTTTCTTTCCATAAAGATGGATTTAAGCCTAACTCTCCAAATACTATAGTTAGAACCATTTAAAATATGATATTTATCCATGGAGAAATTAGATGAAGTAGCCATAAAAAAACTTAGCAAATTTGGAACAATTAGTGGCATGCATGTTTTAACAGATTACAAATATCCACATTTAGAAGAAATTAAAATTTTATGATTATAAATGTAGATAAATGATTGCAACTTAATAAACACACTCAAACAAGGTATGAGAAACAAAAAGGGAGACCAAAAATACAAAGAACAAGCCACATGAATCCACAATGCATAAGATACAAAGATACCACTTTTTAAAGTTTTTAGTAGACCACAAAACAAGGAAGCAATCCATGAGATAAAGGAAGTACATGAGACAAAGTAAGTAAGTGAGAAAAAGGAAGTCTACTAAACAAAGGAATGTATGCAAGATAAGAAAAATAATTATTTATGGAATTGAAGAAAATAAGTTTTTACAAATTAATAAAAATCCTTTAAAAGGATATGGGGAAACTAAGGATATTCCGGGAAGAACAAAAATTATGTTGCGATGACATGTGAGGTAACACATAAGAAGTTATAGTTTGATGTTTAATAGGGTTTTAAGCTTTTAGTGTTCTACAAAATAGTAAGGTGAAAGTTGTAGAACAAGAGAAAGTACGAATCAAAGAGAGTCCACGTAACAAAGGATTTTTAAAATAATACACAAACTAAAAGAGTTCTGCACAATAAAAAAATAGACCACACAATAAATAAGGTTATGCACAATAAAGGAAAATTCCACGAAGTGAAGCAAAATCTACACAACACATAAAAATACCGTGTAACAAGAAAATGAGATGCGTAATAGAAAGAGAGCCATATATTAAAGAAAAATTCACACAAATTTTAAATAAAATGCAAAACATAGTAGACAGATCTTTGAGTAAATAAAAATCCATGCACCACTTAAATAAGCCACGAAGAATTAAATAAGTCATGTAAGACTTAAATAAGTTGTGTAACTCTTAAATAAGCCACGAAACCAAGGAAAATATGTGTAACTTTTAAATAACTCACATAAGGATTAGAAATGTTGCACAACACAATAGAAAGCCACGAAATACTAGAAAAATCTAAGGAAGGCCACCGATGACCAATAAAAATTTCTAATGAGTCGAGGGTTGCGGGAGAAAATAACACAAGTACACACTTGATTTTGATCTTCCACACTTAATTTGAACTTTCAAAACTACCAAATTCAATTAAGTTGACAAGGAATTGGAGTTTTACACCCGTAGTCTTTGAAAAATCTACAAATGCTTAGAATTAGGGTTTCACGGGTTTTGAAAACTTCAAGCTATCTTGTTCAAACCGATTTATAGATGATATTGCACCTACAATTTTTTTATCCCTGCATAACCGTAAAAATCTAGCTCTAATACAATGTTAGGAAATACAGGGATAAATAATAACATAGATTTATATATCCTCCAAAATAAATAAGCCAAAGGTTATAGTTTATGATTGAATATCAAGTTATAATAAGTTATATCATAAAATGTACTTTTGGATATTAGATTTCATGCATATACATAAAAGTAAATGAACACAAGATACAAGATTTAAGTGGGAAAACCTTTCGGTAAAAACCCACTAAAAATCACTTATCTTTATTGAGAAAATGTATTTCACCCAACACTCCCACTATTTCATGAATCCACAACAATTACACCTTCAAGGAGGAATTATAAAATTTCACATACATTTGCTCATGTATAGAGATTACAATGACATCATTTGCATCATGTATCATCAATCTAGTTGCATATACAACTTACATGTATTCATATATTATCCTTTTTTCTCATCATCGATCTCAAAGAGATCACCTTGATTTATATCAAGGTGGGTGGCCCATTTGGGCCACTCTTATAATTTAAATTTAGAAAATGCTGATGTAGTATGTGGATTCCACCATGATTATGTTTTAAAAATAAGTTATATGCATGCCCATTAGTCTTTGGCAGTTTCTACCATGTCATTTTCTTGCTTAATATTACAACCCAAATATTATCTATAAGTCATTATGTAGAGAGGAATTCTACGAGTTATACGGGGCCATCGATTATCATGGTGAGACCATGTACATAAAAAATAAATTAAAGCCAAATACTAAAAACATTAATACTATGTCGGTTATTAAAAAATATTTTGATTTTTAATAAGTTACATACCTTTTGAAACACTAGATTTCTATAGTTTTAAATGTGTGCAGAGTTGATATATTTTTGGGTGGAAATGAAAACAAAAGGTTAAATAAAATCCAAGTTAATTTTCAGGAGACAAATTTTCCAAGAATAGGAAATGAAATTTTTCTATTGGTCCATGATTTATCAATGTCCCCCGAGTGTGGTAAAACTCTAATTTTTATTTTACCTTTGTCATTTCGAAAAATAAATTTTCCTATGTCCCTTGTTTATAAACTATACCCTAATATCTAAAAACTATATTTTAAAAATATAACGTTAATATATATATATATATATATATATATATATATATCCAAGTTAATTTCAAGGAGACAAATTCCACAAGAATAGGAAATGAAATTTTTCTATTGGTCCATGATTTATTAATGTCCCAAGTGTGGTAAAACTCTAATTTGTTATTTTACCTTTGTCTTTCCTATGTCCCTTTGTACCCTTTTAAATAAGTGGGTTGCATTGGATTTGAAAAACTATAGTTTATAAACTATACCATAATATCTAAAAAAACTATATTTTAAAAATATAAGGTTAAAACATATATATTATAGTTTGTAATTAATGTAGTCTCCATAGTACTGCTTGTTTAACAACCAAACCCAAGTGCACTGGAATATCATCCAGATTAGTTTGGAGCTCACCCAAGGCACACACAGGTGCTGAGCCCCTCCTTTATGTGAGCTTCATGAGAATATTATTTCTTACACGGGGATGTATTACAACTAGAGGATAGATGCAATTATCCATAGGATTTTAGATGTAAGCTTTTACTCCTAGTTGATGTATCCCAAACATAGATTTAACATGATCAACTAAAAGTAGAATCAACCATGAAATAACATTGAGGAAACTAGTAACATACACATGAACATAAGGGGAAAACATAGATCAAGATCCATTACAAGAGTGTTCTGAACTGCTTCATTATATTGATAAGTCAAATACAGTAGCTAAGATTACATCAAGAAGTTCCATCCATGGAAAAATGTTCATAGTAGAAGAAATTTCTTTACATCATAGAGCTCTCTGTTACACTCATTACATAATACTTCCTCCTTCACCCCCTTTTTCTTTTCTCCCATCTCTTCTAGAAATGACCCTCTATAATAAGAATTTGAAGGAATCTTCTCCTAACCATCCATCATCATCTGCGGAAGCCTACTGGAATCTTCTCATGATTTCTCTACCACTACTTAGGGATCTACTAGATATTGCCATGCATTTCCCTCAATTGAGTGTCTTTAACATGCATGTGCCAGCTAATCCTTAACAACCTCGACTCCTTATCCTTTCATGATAACCGTAATGATTCCTTGGAATATCCTTTTCTTGAATCACAAGTCTCCATAGCTCATCCACATCTGTATCTGGTCACTTTTCCATTCACTCCCTATGCACATCTTTTTCTTGTTTGTCCAAAACTTACTAAGTCCTAACTCCATCCTGCCCTGACACAACCCTTCATGCCTCTCCGAGGACTACTTCTGTGCATAGCTTCACACCCTTTCTTTGTGCACCACAAGGTTTCATGCCTTAGGTACTTAGTTTATTTTAGGGGTCCAACATCACCCCACACTAAACTGGTTACCACCCCAACAAATCTTCGTGCTAACTGAGTGAATTTTATTTTTTGACCAAAACCTACTCTGGTAAGAATGCTACTCCAAAGAATAAAAAATAGTTATCGGGAAATAATTTGAGAAAAGAATTAAATAATGTGGGGGTGCTTATATGACTAATTGAAGAAGCTTGGGGAATTCCGCATCTATTTTGTCCTTCAATTTCACCAGGCCTTTAATTCTAATAAGGCCTTTCCTGACGCATCCCCTACAACATTGGGCACATGGTATGGGATGATTTCCTCCACCTTACCCTTTAATGCACTGATGGCCAACCATAAATCCATGTAGACACCCTTAAACTCATCCATCCACTCAGTGATGGAGTCTCGAGCTCACCGGTTATGAAATCTAGCTTTCCGTGATTTGTTTTAATCTTCTCTTTCTAGGCCGTGGTGTTAACAACAAATTGTGCACACTCTGCCTTGTTGGTGGGGATGGTCTCTCACAAAAATTTAAGGGTTTCCTCCTCTATCACCTACATGTCTATTATTGGTTCACATTTCTTACAAGCTGTTGAGGTCTCTATTTGCTAGTATATTCACCTCCTTGAGTTGGGAGAGCAAGTATTCTAACTCAGTGATCTAGGCTTCAATAACGACATTGTTCTCTTCCTTTTATTTTGTGAGATATACGGTTTTCGGGCTTGTGCTATCCTTGATGTTAAAGACTAACATCCCTATGAGGTCATCAAGATACTCCATCTCATCCCCATAATCTATCCTGGCATGGCTTACCAATGCCAGACATTTCCCTAGAATATTCTTCACAAGGGTGCTCGCTCAGTCATATGCCTCCTTTGTCTGCACACTCGCTCTCCCCTTAACTCCCGACACAACCTATCTATTTACTTCTCCTTGCTATTTCTTTCTGCGATCAAGGTTTGAATAGTGGCCCCTGTATTTGGATTATGCTATATCCCCTCGAAGACATATTTTACAAGGCATTACATACCTGCTCATCTATAAGGTAGTTAGGATCCACCACCTTATATGTATCTCCCCTTCTTCTTCAAGTGGACAGTCTCGATCACATGATCGTTAACCTCTAACTCAGGTCCTTGGCATGGCAAAGGTGCATAGTTTAACTAAGCATCTTCCGGTTGTGGGCACACCCCATCTTGATCCAACAATTCCCAACCATGCAACTTTTCCAATGGGAGGGTGTCCCAAAACCTTACGTGTAGGAAAATCATGGGGTCATCTATGAAGTCCATGTATAGGGATAATGATGTCCACTTCTTCCTTATAGCCTTGCACTTTTTCCTCTACTTCTTTACCCTAGGGGTGAATCCCATATCCTCCTTTATAGTAAAGGAGTCCCCTTGTCTTCCTTTGGGTGGTGTTACATTTGTGTAGTGACTTTACACGTTGAAATATTCTCAGCCCCTACTGAATGCTCCTATCCTTCTTCCTGTGCCTCGCCTGCATCGATGGCCTTCACCTTAGCCTCCTGCCCCTCCAACTCCACTTCTAATTATACTTTGAAAGTGGTGGGATATTATTCCTCTAAGCCTGTTGTGAGGATTGATGCATTGTGTGTCTTCTATTTATTTTCCTCAGGCTCTTCCTTCTCTTATTCCTCTTCCTCATGCCATAGTGATGAGGTGTTGGTGTCACCCTGTTTTGAAGTGCTTTGGTATCCTTTCTACTATTGTGACGTTTGTAGTAATTCCTCTTCCTTGAAATGTCTAACTTTGCTTCTTGTTCTTATTCTTGTTCTTGTTATTTTTCTTCTTTTACTACCTTTATGGGTGGGAATGGCACCTCCCATGGTTTGTAAAAGGAGACTCTGTAACCTCCACTTCAATCCCTCCTTGTGTTTTGGGGCGCAGCTACACAAACACTTGATGGACATACCCTTTGATGGTAACACTGAATTATGGGTGTAAGTCAAGGAAATATGGCTCTAAAACCTTGATGTAGGAATGTCAAGCATCATAATTGTATGTAACATGCAATGTGTGGACATAAACATCTACCTTTTCTGCATTAAAAACTAATTTCTACGCATCCTTAATCCTATTGATGATACACTTCATGTATCTAACGGTGAATGCAAAAGGAGCTTGCTCCATGGCCTTATATCTCCTTTGGTCATCATGAACCTTGCTAGACATTAGTGTTTGGTGATGAATTTTTTTACCATGTTACCAAAAACTTGTGGCAACTCATGGGGGACTGCTCCACTTGTTCTCAAAATCCCCACACAACTGCTTGAACCACATATTCATTCACATCTTGTAAGCATTTGAGATGGTCCCATCGTAGGTGAAATGTGCAAATTAGACTATAGGGGAGGCGTGCATGGGTGGGTGAACCCAAATATTACCATCTAGTCCATCCGGGATGCCAATCTCCTAGAACATGATTAATAGTAGGATGGAGCCCCAAGTGATCTTTGCTCCTACCTCATTTTGTACATACTCCTCTTTGATAATTCCATTCGCAATGAATTGGGAAAGTTTATAGTGTACCCTTTTGGACACCCTTTAAGCCACATATAAGAATATATGGTTGATGTCTGTCCACCTTTCTGATGCACCCAATTTATAGCTAATTAGTCAAGAGGTGAATCTTAGTGTTGGGTCCGAGAGGTTTGCGATTACCTAAGCCATACCCCCTTCTCATAATTTAGATTCTTTTCTAGCTCCTTAATCTTGGCAGTGACACATAAATCAAGTGCCATATCTTTTGCAGGCTTGTTACCATTCAAATCAGATGGCCTATGATTCTCATTCTTCTTCCCGTGAAGTCTAAGAATTATTTGTGCACCCATGACATCAACCACTTGAAGAGTAGAGTAGGTTTGGAAAAGAAGGGAAGCTCCCATAGCTGTAAAAACCTAGTCTTTTGTAGAGCTTGTTGTACTGAGTCATCAACCTTAGGGTTTCCAAGCTCGTCCACCATCGGGGTGTTTGACACAAGGTATGCTTACATCAGATTTTTGTTGTTAGTCGTTCTATGTTTGTAATCGCTGATCTTACATCTATATAGCTTCAAGCTTCACTTCTCATCATTGATAACTCCAGGAGGGTACTGTATCTCCGAGTAGATCTCCACATGATCCTCCTTTTCTACCACTAGTTTCTTTGTGCATTCCTTATTTGGTGTCATCTTCCTTTCCTTCATTCTTTCCCTAGGTGTTATGTTCCTCTCTTTCAATTGCCCTAACTCAACAACTTTCCAGATTCTCTTTCACGCCACCTTCTTCCTGCTCTACTATTTTCTTCACTTCGTGCTATGTCACAAATTTTACTACAACTTTACAAAAGTCCACTAGTTCATGATAGTACCTTGCATCTCTCTTCTTTGACAAACCCACATCTCACATCAAGCTTAGGAGCACAAAAGAAATTCTCTAAGGAAAGGTAGTCAAAATGACTATCCTTATCTCTTATTTATACTTTATCGATGCCTTAGAGTTCCTCCGACCACATGTCCTAATGTTGATTTTTAATAAAACACTTTTCTTCACTTAAGGAAACTTCCATGACTTCCTCTCGCGCTTCGTAGCTATAACCTCTAGGAACTCCAATACCACTTAGACTGCCACATACCTCCTTCACATGCATTTCCATGCTAAAGTACATAACATCTGTGCCATCTAATAAGTAGTTGCCTATAATTCTTCCTATCTTATGTCATACCACACGATCCTTCCCTTCTTGTGGTCTTTAGATTATTTAAACTCACCATCATAACCATACAAATTTATGCATTTTATCCATTAGGTTGCTCATTATTTTGCCTTCACGCTATTTTTTCCCAACATTTTGGCCTCCATGTTCAATATATCTACTACCTCACCCCACACAAAAATGTATGCGTGGTCCCTTACACATAGAACCTCTTATAATGTAATTAGCTATAGGCACACCAATGTGCAAAAAAAAAGCTGAAAACAATGAAAAGGAAGTAACCAAAAACTTAAACAAATAAAAATAATTGGGAAAACTACCTTATTTATGACTAAAGGGAAGGATTATTTATGATAGGGCTTCAACCTACTCCCATTGAAGTAACCTGGTAACCTCATCCCATCTAGTTCTTATAATTGGCACATGCGAATCAAGGATGTACAAGATGATATATGGTCCTAACCAATGGAATTTCAGTTTCCTAGGATGACACAAAAATTTAGAGTCATAAAGCAAGACAATCTGCCTAACCTTGAATTGTTTGTTTATAATATGATGATCATGCCATGCTTTTTATCTCGCCTTTTCAGTCTTCTAAATCCACCTAGTAAGTGATTGCCTTTTGTCCAACTGCATTAAATTCTCCATGCGCTCATGTAGTGCTTTCTCATCAACTAATCCTCCCGTGCCCACAATACGTAGAGATGTTAACATAAAATCTATTGGTAAAATAACTTCGTTAGTGCAAATTCTGAACTTGCATCTTTTCGCCCTAATTTTCCATGTCTAGTTTTGCTCAGAAATGGTTTTATTTTTTGGGCTGGTGGTCTGCAATTCAGTTTTCCATTGAATGCTTTCAAAATGCTCATAATGTTGTTGTTTTGCCCTCATCTGAAACAATTTTCCAAGTTTGCCCCTTTTTTTGCCCTAATTTCTTCATTTTTATGGGCTGTGTCATTTTTCCTTTGTCAAATTGTGAAAAAACTCGAGTCTGATCGAATCCCAAATTTGTGCAAGTATTTTCCCAATCCCAGGGTCGAAATTAATGTCAAAAAATGATTCAATTGGTTTAAGATCAAGAAATCTGCCATCCTTGTGAAAATTTTTGATTTCTAGGGCATCTGTGAATTTTTGACGTTTTGACGGTCATACGGGCATATTCTACCCATCAAATTCATCATCATAACATTATTGCAACATGGCAGTTCCTATTGGCCGAGGACAATGGGAATGTTTTTAACTTAATATTTTGAATTTTTGGCAAAATGGCACATTTTGACCCATGGTCCCGCCTTCTGCAAAGAATGCCTATGTGGAATGTTGTGATTGGTTGAGGGATTGGCAGGTTATCCTTGAAAAATTTGGCTTTCATTTTGCAAGATTTTCAAAAATCAATTTTTGGCCCGAAAGCCTGCACCAAGTAGGGATAGGACACGTGGCGCACAAGGTGTATGGATGACAAAGGGACTTGGAGAAGTTTTAATGTTTTATGGCTCAAAATGATAAGGTGAAATTTTGGCCCAAGGGCCTCGACCAATCCATGGTGGGCACGTGTCCAAAAAAAGGCTAGCATGGGAGGCGGAGGTTTTGATAAATTTGAAGTTTTTAACTTCAAAACTTTAAAGTTAAAATTTGAGCCGAAGCTCCACAACAAATCACGAGGCGACACGTGGCCAGAAGAAGTCAATATGAGGGGTCAACGGGTTTTGTGATGGTTTTGAAGTTTTAACTTCAAATGGTATAAAGTCAAGTTTTGGGCGAAGGTCCCGACCAATGAGAAGTGGACATGTGTCTGGAAATGTAAAAAGTCAAGCAGGGGATTGATGGAAAATTTTATGAAATTTGTGCCACTCCAATCCAGAGCCAACATGTGTCCCAAATGGAAAAATGGGGAAGTATGGGCCCTGGGGAAAATTTTGAAATTTTACAAATTTGGCAGGGAGGATTGAAGGCAAAATTTGAAAGGTTGAACCCGCAGCAAATAGAGGATGGACACGTGGCAAAGAGGAAAAATCGGGGTGTGGGCCCGTGGGGAAAAATGTAAAATTTTTCCAAAATCTAAAAAATGGAAAAATTCATAAAATTGGCCCGCAGTGATTTTTGGGGCCCACAGGTGGACATGTGGCGGGCCCGGGGAGAAGTGGGGAAATTTTGCAAAATTTCCCAAAATTAAAAAAAAAAGGTCACAAATGCAATTTTAAAACATAGGGATCTGATCCAATCACGTTTTGACACGTGTCCCACCTTATCCAAAGGTCAAAAGGGGAATATTCAAGGATCTCATCCTCCACGTGGAGGGTTAATATTAAAAGTTGAGCAAAATCGACGGATACTGTGCATTTGTTTGTTTTGGCCACCATGGGAGCTCGCAAGCTTGGATTCACCATTTCTTCACCAAATTGCATCAAATTTTATATGATTTTGCATCCTTTCGGCCTTCTGAGTGCAATGGCACCATTTTCATGAGCTAATTTGATGATCTATGATGTTTTTGGTGTAATTTTTACCCTAGCCCGTGAAAGAACGTGAAAAGTCAAAATTAAAAGTTGCAGAGGTAAAAATTGAAAAGGTAAAAGGTGAAAAATGATTGCTAAAGCATGCTGGCATGCCTGAATGACAAAAACGTGACCTTGGGATGGATAAGGATCTGAATTTGTGTAATATTTTAAACTTTTTGTGCATCCCTGGCAATATGCATTGTTTTCCAGTTTTATGTCATTTTCATGAAAGGATAAGGGTTTTTGTAACAAATTTGATCCCTTAAGCATATTCTTTACTTGGGAAGCAAGAATCCAAGATGGCATAGAGTATATATGATATTTTTGGAGAATTTGAGGAGGAGAGGAGAAAAAGGATGTAGAGTTTTTCAAGGAAGAATTAGGAAGAAGCCCATTTTCTCCGAGAAAATTGCCTGAGAGCCATTTTCAATTCCATTTTTGTATCAGATTTCATCATGTTGAGTTAGTTTCAGTTGTAAAGCCATCAAAAAGCTCTGATATTATTTTCATAACATTCCCCTGATGATGTATTCGATCAAATTTTTGATTATTTGGTGTTATCTCTTGGCAAAATTTGTATATGCTTATGTTTCAGAATGATTTCAATTTGTGTTTCTTGCTCATGTTGCAATCTTGTGTTTGGGATCTCTTGATCATACATGGTCTCATTTCTTGTTGATGGTTTGATGGCATCTACAATCTTATATTCAGAAGAGCCTTCATCTGATAGAAGATAAATAGATTTAAAATCATTTTACTGTCCTTGAATCTTGAGATTGTTTGTAAACCTTTGGGGGTACCTTAGGTCATGATCAAATAGGGATTTCTAGATATTTTGTTGGTATATTTTCTTCAAGATTTTGTATCAGGTTGTCAAAGATTGTGTGGAAGAGTGTAGATCTGGGCCTCCATTTGTGCACATATCCTGGTTGAAGGGGTATTGTAAACCTTTTGAAGCATTCCTACTATTTAAGTGTTACAAATTTCTTGCAAAGGTCCTCAAATTTCTGGTTGGTCTTGTCTAACATCTCCCATTCAAAATTTCATCCAAAGTAATTGACCCTACCCTATACTACCCCCGCATTGCATTGTGTGTTAACAAAAGAATACAATCCATTTACAAAAATGCACAAAGCAAATCGGGATAATCTGTGTCTCTAAAGAACCTTAGCCTTGTCTTGAAAACATTTCTGTCATTTAGTAGTGACAACTCTTTTGAGTTTGAGTAATGGAGAATTGATCATGTTTTCCCAAGGCCCTTTCCATACAACATGCAAAATACAAGGATATCTCCACTTCCCTCCCCAAACAAAGGGTGCAATACGGGCTCTCTTGCCTTGGTTGATAGGCACAACCTAAAATAGTGAGGATCAGATCAAAATCCTTCGAGGTGATACACACTCCTTCAAATATTGAGTGCCAACAAGTCGGATAGATGTCTCCCTGCCACAAATTACATATAAATAATCTATCTACCTCTCGAGTGTCTTGTGTAAATCCATGATGATGCTTAAGTTGTGAAGGAGATTAAGTTTGGGTACCAACACCGGAGTGGCGCCGTTGCCGAGGAATTCTTGGAATTTCTTGGTGTTTTTGAGGTGTATTCAGGTATTTGAGCTGCTGCATTGTCAAGATATCATCCTATGTTTCAGATCTGCAAGTTTTAAAGCAAAGGTTTCAAGCTCAGCTTGCCCTTTTCATTTCCCAGTAGTTTAGACACTTCTTGTTACATTATGTTTGGTTGATTCAAGAAGAAGAAGGTCTGATTTATAAGGCTCTACAAAATTATCAGTATTAGCAAATATTTGAAAAAATTACTTTAGTGCATTCTTGCACAACTAAGGTGAAATTCCTTAGTGGCGACTCCATGCTGATTTGAATTTGGAAATACCAGTGTCTTAAGCTTTTTGTCATTTATTTTTGTCTTTGTTGATCTCTGTAAAATTGGAGGAAGAAGATCTCTCTTCCTTAAAGACTCTGCTTAAGAAATTGTTCTCGATTTTAAAAATTCGAGTTGGAAGGGAGAAGAGTTTGGAAAGTGGTTAAAGGTCAGACATCAAACAAAGATATAGTCATTGGTGAGAGAGATCAACCTTTGGTAGAGGACTATCACTCTTCTTCAAGTGATTCTGATTCAAGCAATCCTCTCATAAACTTGTTTTCCTTGGTTAGTGAGGGTCCATCTACTAAACCTGGTAAGTTCCTTCTCCAATCTACACCTCTGTGTTTTAATTCAAGTAAAACTTCCTAGAAAATCAGCACTTAGAAAATACCAGTCTTGTGAATCACATTCTTGAGCCCCAAAGATTTTGTACTCCTCACTAGCTTGTTTCACCTCCAAGATCACCCCCACCAAACAATATGGCTTAGCCTAGACCTCCATTTGTTGTTAACACCTTTGGTCCTATAAATTTTAGAGGAATGGATGGTTACCCAAATGTTGTCCCACAAGATGTCAGAAATAGGTTGCCAAAATTTCAAGGTAATAATGCCATTACTGGTGATCAACATCTGAAACTTTTTGATAATATGATGGAAGATTTTGAGATATTGTTTGAAGATGTGTATATTAAGTTTTTTATTCATACACTAGAAGAAGATGCTAGGGATTAGTACAAGGCTCTACCGATAATTCTATTGATTGATGGATTGAAATGAAAAATGCATTTAGGTTGATTTAATATGGTGATAGGACTGATCCTAGATTTCTTTTGTCTCGAGTTTGAGAATATCAAGAATAATCCTAATGAATCAGTCCATGACTTCAACTAAGGTTTAAAAAAACTTTGAGAAGGCTTCTTGTTGGTTTGAGGCCTTGTGATGAATCTTGTTTAATCAAATATACTGAGATGCATTTGATAAAAAGGTAGCCTACTACCTAAGAGACAAGAACCCAACCAATATAAGACAATCTTTCACCATGGCACTTCAAATTGAGAACAATATCAAAGCTATTGGGAAACCTATTAAGAGAGATGGTGTAAAATTGATAAACCCACGAAAAACCTCAAGCTAGAAAATGTGCTGATTTAGAAGAGGTTGTGAAGACTTTGCAAGGGTGTCAAAGAAATTTCATACAAGTTGGTAAGAGTTGAGAAGGGAATTGAGCATACTTCACAAGGCCATCCTAGGAAGAAGGCACAATATAGATTTGGTAATCACCATAGGAATGAGTAGAGGTTAGATGACAAGAGTAAAGTGCTGTGGATCTGCAAATAGAAAACCCCAAACACGTGAAAATAGATTGGTTCTCGATCCTCTAACTGCTAGGGTTGCTGCTATTGATGAAGTGGCTGATATGGATTGGTGTGATAGATGTTTTCTTCCCCATACTCCATGTGAGGTGGACCAAAAAGTTGATGAGGCTGAAAATGAGGATGGAAATGATGATGATATTTGCATGATGGGCTGTTCTTCAAGCTCACAAGGAGGAGCAAGATCTACTAAAGTATAAGTGCTAGGACTGCTGCTACCTTTTGGGACTGCATAAAGTGGGTACCACTCCTTTCCCTCCCTCATGCTCTTGAAGTTGATGTAGTGCAAGCTTTTGAAATTCCTAACAATGAGTTTGAATACTTGAGAGATTTGATGATTAAGAAGTATGATGGTGGTATCCCTTTAGAGGAAGATAGACAGGTTATTGATGAATGCCGTTGTAGCTCAAGAAAAGGACTATAACACTAGAAGTAAATTTGTTAAGGGAGTTGGGCCTCAAGCCAAAACTAAAAACCCTTGCTCACAAGCATTCCAAAGGATGCTCCTAGGAAAGAGACACTTTCTAAAAGTTCTATTGTCCTAAACAAAAATTATAGTCCTTCACATGCCCAAAGCTACCAAGAATCCTTCTCCATCGATGAACCTTCTTGTTTCCCTTCCCATGCTGTCTTACCAAAGAATGTTCCATATGATATTGCCAGGTATTGAGCTAGATTAAAGTGAGTGTTCCAATTATTGAGTTGTTTAGAATTCCTGAGCATAAAAAGAGAGCATTTGAGTACTTGGGATTGAAAGAAGAGAAGATTACCCCGAGATAGAAATGTAAATGTTGTTAAGACTCCTCTTCAAATAATTTCTAGCCTTGAAACACCACTAGCATTAGAGGATCTTGGAGAGGCTCCTGAGGTGTATTTAGGAACATCCTTGGTTGATTCCCAATTGAATGTTGATCCATTCTTTATAACCTCTCTCATAAAATATATGCTACTTCACAATTGTATGTTTGATTCCGGTGCATTATGTAATTTCATGCCTCTAGAAGTCATGAATGAGTTGGATATTAAAGTAACAGCTACCTATGGGAAGTGTACTACCATGGATTCAAGGGAAGTGCTAATTGTTAGTTGTGTGAAGGGTTTAGTAGTGCAAATTGCAGCCTATCTGGGTAAGAACTTAAAACTTGATGTTGTAATTGTTGACTTCGCTTACTGCCAAATGGGGTATGATTTTATCAAGAAAATGGGCTACAAGTGTTGGTGGTAGTGTTTAGATGGACATGTATTTTTCCACCATTCCCATTGAGGGCAGCCTAGTCAAACTCTATGGTGAGAAGAAAATGTTGCACTTGATTGAAAATCCCAACAATTCTTCCTATGAAGTGTTATTTGCTAATGTAGATGCTTGACAATTTCATTGGCTTTGCTGATGGAAAAGAACACAAGATGGATAGATCAAAGTGCCTTGATATGGTAGGTTCTCCTTGGACCTTGCTATTTGATGGAGCTTGCTCCAAATTTTGAAATGGTGTTGGTATAGTTCTGCTTTCTCCTAGTTTAGAAGAGTTTGATTTTTCCTTCAAACTTAATTTTGAATGCACTAAAAACATTGCTGAGTATGAGGCATTGATGTTGGGGTTAAGAATTACATGGAAGTATGGAGTGAAGGATATTGTTGTAAAGGAGACTCAGAGCTGGTTGTCAAACAAATAAGAAAACTGTATGCTACAAAAAAATCAACGTATGAAACAATATAAGCATGTTGTTTGGGATCTAATTGAAATGTTTGATTCCCTTAACATTTTTTACAATGATAGAGGTATTAATGTTGCTGCTGATAAGTTGGTAGTGCTGGGTTCTAGATTTGAAAATTTCACCATTTCACCTTGTTGTGAATAAAACATTAAAGTGCTGACTAGGCCAATTGTCCCGATAATGTGAAACATTGGCAAGTGTTTGATGATGATGCTCAAGTGCTAAGGTTCTTGCAAATCCATGGTGAGTTTGAAAATTAGAATATTGATTGGGAACCAATGGTGTGTATGACTGAAGGAAGAGAAACTTTGTTTGGAAAAGATATCATCCAATTGAAAACAAACACTATTCCTAGAGGTCTTGTGGCACTTGAGGAAAATTTTAACAATGTTGATTGCATCATAAATAGAAAGATGTATGCTTCAAGGGATGTGGAAGAGAATGAATTGGGAACAAAGGACAAACCAAGGAAGGTTTGGTTGGGAAGCAATTTAAGTAAGGAAGAAAAACAGTCCTATGCCCAACTCTTGAAGAAATATCAAGACTGCCTTGCTTGGTCCTACTCAGAGCTGAAAGCATATAGAGAAGATTTATTTCAGCATGAGATCCCTCTTGAAGCAAATGAAAAACCATTTAGCCAAAGGCAAAGGAAGTTTAATCTTACTTGTCCATGAAAATGCAAGAGGAGTTAAAGAAGTTGAGAGATGGAGGTATTATTCAGCCCACTAGATATTCATCTTGGGTTGCAAACCTTGTGCCAGTCAGAAAGAAGAACAGAGATATCAGACTTTGTGTGGATTTTAGAAATCTAAATAAAGGCTCCATGAAGGACAACTATCCCTTGCCAAATATGGAAAATATGTTACAACTTGTGATGGGGTTAGAATTGCTATCTACTTTGGATGATTTCTCCGGATACAATCAAGTAGTTGTCAAAGAATCAGAAAGACTTAAGACAATTGATGAGTGTATTGTTTAGCTCATTAATATCATTTCTTTAGGCTGAAAATAATCTTTTTGATATGACTTATTAATACATGGGGATGTTTTGTGTAGTTATATCTTAGTAGGTTTGATGCATTTTCCTTGCTATAGTTTATGAAAACCGATTATCACATGAACCTCCTACTAACTGTCTTTGTGAGATCAAATGTGATGATGTGTGTAGGAAATGATGGAAGTTGCTGGTAGTTATGGAGCCCGAGTTCGAAGCATGCGGTAGAAGACTGTTTCCATCAAGTTGACCTATTAGCTTTGGGCTTGTTCTAACGGCCCGTAGAAATTTATGTGTTTTAATTAGTATTTGGTGGACAAAGTGTTTAATGCCACCTGATATGGCAGATCTTGTAACCAATAGTATCTATATGAAGACTTCATCTTCAGAACTTGGTAGTACCACTTTTTGATATACTGAAGGAGATTATCTGCATCCAGTTATTGATTATTTTTACTTGTCTATGTTATGAACTTATTTTGAGTTAATGAAAGCCATGACATTTTGAGAATCAGAAGTTGTTAATCCCTCTATCCCGAGGAAGAGCAAGGGCCCACTCGACCGAGGAGATACGAGGTTACTTTGAGTTCATGCATACAGTTCTTTGATTAGATTTACTACAATTGTCATTTGATAAATCTTACATGCATGCTTTGATTAACTGTATCTGCTTTCTCCATTACTACTTTCACTTAGAATAGATGCTTTTGTTATGCAAATATGGTTAACGAATAGTCTTGCTTTCTACTAAGTTTCATTTATACAGTTGTGATTTCATTTGTTAAGAATAGTGTGTGCGTATTTCATTTTACAATAGAAGATTAGTTGTTAAATTTCCTTTCATCACAAATAGTTGAATTCTGTAGAACTGTATTTAATTTCTGTAGATTTGAATTACATTTCTATAGAATAGTCACTAAACTAAACAACCCCCAATAGACCCAACAGATAACTGGTTCCCCTAGACTCCATTGCATACTACCTAGGACACAACCCTGGTTTAGAATGACACTGACAGAAATTATGTCAGTTAAATGATTGGAAGAATACAACGACCCATCAACAACCTTCACTACTCTTGGGGAACTTATGTTTTTGTAAGGATGCCCTTTGGATTGATGAATGCTAGTGCCACTTTTCAAAGGGAAATGGATGTTGCTTTTGCTGGTTACATCAATGAGTTTATTGCAGTTTACCAAGATGATGTGACTGTATTTTCAAGGCAGCGAGGTGATCATTTGCAACACTTGGAAAAAATGCTGATCAGATGTAGGGAGTATGGCATTTCTCTTAATCCAAAGAAGTGTCATTTTGGTGTGCAAAATGCCAAGCTGCTTGGTCACATTGTATCAAAGGATGGTGTTATGATAGACCTTGAGAGAGTGGAAGCAATCAGCAAAGTACCTATCCCAAGAACCAAGAAAGGTATCCAATCTTTCTTCGGTCAAATCAATTTTATTAGAAGGTTTGTTTCAATTTTTCTGAGCTAACTCTCCCAATCACAAGCATGTTAAAAAGGATCAAGTTATCAGGTGGGAGGAGGCTGCCATTCAAGATTTTGAAGGAATAAAGGATGCACTTAAGCATGCACCTATTTTGGTAGCTCCAAACTATAAGAGGCCTTTCCAAATCTTTTCTTTTGCCTTTGAATTTACTATTGCTTCAGTTTTGTTACAAAAGGATGAGAATGGAGCTGAGAGGCCTATTGCCTTCTTTAGCAAGGCTTTACAAGCAACTGAGTTGAAGTATACAATCATGGAAAAACAAGCGTTTGCCTTGGTGAAAGCAACAAAGATTTTCAGGCCTTATATATTGAGTTCAAAAGTTGTTGCCTATGTTCCCCACACCATGGTTAAAGACATCTTATCAGACATGGAGATATCAAGAAAGAGATGTAGATGGGTCAAAAATTACAAGAATATGATATGGATATCCAAACAACAAAGCTAGTAAGAGGTTTGGGTCTTGCCAAGCTCATGGCTGAGAGCAATTTGCAAAATGTAGAAGTGAATCAGCTAGAGGAAGAAAGGGCAGATCTTCTTGAGAGATTGATGAGTTCTGAATGGTACAAGGATGTGATCTTCTACCTCAGACACCTATGCTATCCTATTCATTTAAATAAAAATTAGAAAAGAGCCCTCAAGCTGGCTTCTCAAAAATATATCATAATAGACCTTGGGCTGGCTTGGAAGAACCCTGAAGGTGTCCTCTTGAAATGCATAACTAAAGATGAAGCTCCCAAGTTGATTGCTGATTTCCATGGGGGAGTTTGTGGAGGAAATTTTTCTAGGAGAGTGATAACACATAAGATTTTAAGAGCTGGTTATTGGTGGCCTACTCTTTTTAAAGATGCAACCCAGCTGGTTAGAAAGTGTGATAGTTGCCAACGTTTCTCTGGAAGACTGAAAGCTTTAGGCTCCCTTCCTTTGCAGCTGTATCAATTGAAGACCCTTCCAAATAATGGGGAATGGAATTCATTGGTGAGATTTCAAATCCTTCTAGTGCTAGTCATAAGTGGATTCTTGTAGCCACTGATTATTTTACAAAGTGGGTTGAGACAATTCCATCTAAGAAGGCCACGCATCAAGTGGTAATGGATTTCTTGTTGGATCATATCATATGCAGATTTGGAGTTCTAGTTAAGATTGTATCTGATAATGCCATGTGCTTTAGAGCCAAACCTTTAATGGTAATGTGCAATGAATATGGGATAAATCTAACTTATTCTTCAAACTACAATCCACAAGGGAATGAACAAGCTCGGTCCAAGAATAAGAACTTGTTGAATATCATTACGAGGACCTTGGAAATGAATAAGAAGAAGTGGGGAGAACAATTGAAGCTTGCAGTTTGGGCTGAAAGAATAACTCCTAAAAGAGCAACTGGTAAAAGTCCATTTGAATTGGTGTATGGAACTCGGGCTTTACTACCCTTACACTCGCAGGTTATCTTTGTTTCAGTTTTCCCAATAGTTGGAAGATCAAGAGCATGGCCCATATGAATCAAGGATCAATCAAATTATTGAGCTTGATGAAGAGAGAAGAGTATCCCATCAAAGGCATGTCGATTTAGATAGAAATTGAAGAGATTATTTGATAAGAGGTCACTCCTAGAGCCTTTGGTGTTGGAGATTTGGTTTTGCTATGGGATAGTAGGCATGAAGACAAGGGAAAGCATGGCAAGTTTGATGCTTTATGGATGGGCCCTTATGCCATTGATATAAGAATTGGTGAACATACCTTTTTCTCAAAGATCTAGATGGGGAATTGCTAGAGTCACTGTTAATGATGACATTTAAAACATTTCTTGGATTAAATCCCCAAATTGAGGTATGCACAAATTGTACATTTGTATAGTCCTTGTTCTTGCTTTATTTTTTTTGTTGTTTGTTGGTGTGTGGTTTGCCCTTTTGTCCTTGGCAACCACTTTTGGCTGGTTTTCTCGGTCCATTTTGGTGGTAATTCTAGTTTTTGGGCTGCCTTGTATTTTGACTCCTTTGCCCAATGGTTTTTGGCACTTGGTCTACGTTTTTCCTTGTGGCACTCACTGGGAGTGCCCATCCCCATGCCAGAGCCAATGTTAGTGCAAATTCTGAACTTGCATCTTTTTGCCCTAATTTTCCATGTCTAATTTTGCTCAAGAAATGGTTTTATTTTTTAAGTTGGTGGTCTGCAATTTGGTTTTTCCAGTTGAATGCTTTCAAAATGCTCATAATGTTGTTGTTTTTCCCTCATCTGAATTTTTTTCAAAGTTTTCCCCTTTTTTGTGCCCTAATTTCTTCATTTTTTACGATCTGTGTCATTTTTTCCTTTGTTAAATCATGAAAAAACTCAAGTCTGATCGAATCCCAAATTTGTGAAAATATTTTCCCAATCCTAGGGTCGAAGTTAATGTCAAAAAATGATTCAATTGGTTTAAGATCAAGAAATCTGCCATCCTTGTGAATTTTTTTGATTTCTATGGCATCCTATGAATTTTTGACATTTTGACGGTCATACAGTGTATTCTACCTGTCAAATTCATCATCATAACATTATTGTAACATGGCGGGTTCCTATTGGCCGAGGACGGTCGGGGAATGTTTTTAACTTATTTTTTTGATTTTTTTGGAAAAATGGCACATTTTGACCTATGGCCCCACCTTCTGCAAAGAATGCCTATGTGGTATGTTGTGTTTGGTTGAGGGATTGGTGGGTTATCCTTGAAAAATTTGGTTTTCATTTTGCAAGATTTTCAAAAATCAATTTTTGGCCCGAAAGCCCGCACCAAGTAGGGAGAGGACACGTGGTGCAGAAGGCGTATGGATGGCAAAGGGACTTGGAGAAATTTTAATGTTTTATGGCTCAAAATGATAAGGTGAAATTTTGGCCCGAGGGCCCTCGGCCAATCCATGGTGGGCACGTGTCCAAAGAAAGGTCAGCATGGGAGGGTGGAGGTTTTGATGAATTTGAAGTTTTTAACTTCAAAACTTTAAAGTTAAAATTTGAGCTGAAGCTCTATAACAAATCACGAGGTGACACGTGGCTAGAAGAAGTCAATATGAGGGGTTGGTAGGTTTTGTGATGGTTTTGAAGTTTTAACTTCAAATGGTATAAAGTCAAGTTTTGGGCCGAAGGTCCCCGACCAATGAGAAGTGGACATGTGTCCGGAAATGTAAAAAGTCAAGCAGGGGGACTGATGGAAAATTTTATGAAATTTGTGCCACTCCAATCCAGAGCCAACACGTGTCCCAAATGGCAAAATGGGGAAGCGTAGGCCCGGGGAAAATTTTGAAATTTTACAAATTTGGCAAGGAGGATTGAAGGCAAAATTTGAAAGGTTGAGCCGCAGAAAATAGAGGATGGACACGTGGCAAAGAGGAAAAACTAGCGTGCCCTGGGAAAAATGTAAAATTTTTCCAAAATCTAAAAAATGGCAAAATTCATAAAATCGGCCCATGTTTTTTGTTGGGGCCCACAGGTGGACACGTGGCGGGCCTGGGAGAAGCGGGAAATTTTGCAAAATTTTCCAAAATTAAAAAAAAGGTCACAAATGCAATTTTAAAAGATAGGGACCCGATCCAATCATGTTTTGACACATGTCTCACCTTATCCAAAGGTCAAAAAGGGGAATATTCAAGGATCTCATCCTCCACGTGGAGGGCTGATATTAAAAGTTGATCAAAATCGATGGATACTGTGCATTTGTTCGTTTTGGCCACCATGGGAGCTCCAACAAGCTTGGATTCACCATTTCTTCACCAAATTCAATCGAATTTTATATGATTTTGCATCCTTTTGGCCTTCTAAGTGCAATGGCACCATTTTCATGAGATAATTTGATGATCTATGATGTTTTTGGTGTAATTTTTACCCTGGCCCATGAAAGAACGTGAAAAGTCAAAATTAAAAGTTGCAGAGGTAAAAATTGAAAAGGTAAAAGGTGAAAAATGATTGCTAAAACATGTTGGCATGCCTGAATGACAAAAACATGACCCTGGGATGGATAAGGATCCAAATTTGTGTAATATTTTAAATTTTTGTGCATCCCTGGCAATATGCGAGTTGTTTTCCAGTTTTATGTCATTTTCATGAAAGGATAAGGATTTTTGTAACAAATTTGATCCCATAAGCATATTCTTTGCTTGGGAAGTAAGAATCCAAGATGGAATAGAGTATATATCATATTTTTGGAGAATTTGAAGAGGAAAGGAGAAAAAGGACGTAGAATTTTTCAAGGAAGAAATAGGAAGAAGCCCATTTTCTCTGAGAAAACCGCCTGAGAGCCATTTTTAATTCCATTTTTGTATCAGATTTCATCATGTTGAGTTGGTTTTAGTTGTAAAGCCATCAAAAATCTCTAAGATTGTTTTCATAACATTCCTTGCTGATGTATTTGATCAAATTTTGGATTATTTGGTGTTATCTCTTGGCAAAATTTGTATATGCTTATGTTTTAGAATGATTTCAATTTGTGTTTCTTGCTCATGTTGCAATCTTGTGTTTGGGATCTCTCTTGATCATACATGGTCTCATTTCTTGTTGATGGTTTGATGGCATCTACAATCTTATATTCAGAAGAGCCTTCATCTGATAGAAGATAAACATATTTAAAATCATTTTACTGTCCTTGAATCTTGAGATTGTTTGTAAACCTTTGGGGGTACCTCAGGTCATGATCAAATAGGGATTTTTGGATATTTTGTTCTTATATTTGCTTTAAGATTTTGCAGTAGGTTGTCAAAGATTGTGTGGAAGAGTGTAGATCCGGGCCTCCATTTGTGCACATATCTTGGTCAAGGGGTATTATAAACCTTTTAAAGCATTCCCTACATTTAAGTGTTATAAATTTCTTGCAAAGGTCCTCAAAGAGTTTGGTAATTTCTGGTTGGTCTTGTCTAACATCTTCCATTCAAAATTTCATCCAAAGTAATCGACCCCACCCTATATTACCCCCGCATTGCATTCATGTGTTAACAAAAGAATACAATCCATTTACAAAAATGCACAAAGCAAATCGGGATAATACTTGTGTCTCTAGTAGCCTTAGCCTTGTCTTGAAAACATTTCCATCATTTAGTAGTGACAACTCTTTTGAGTTTGAGTAATGGAGAATTGATCATGTTTTCCCAAGGCCCCTTCCATACAACATGAAAAATACAAGGATATCTCCACCTCCCTCACCAAACAAAGGCTGCAATACAGGATCTCTCGCCTTGGTTGATAGGCATAACTGAAAATAGTGAGGATCAGATCAAAATCCTTTTGAGGTGCTACCCACTCCTTCAAATCTTGAGTGCCAACAAGTCAGATAGATGTCTCCCGGCTACAAATGACATACAAATCATCTATCTACCTCTCGAGTGTCTTGTGCAAATCCATGATCTTTGCTTGAGTTTTGAAGGATATTAAGTTTGGGTACCAACAAATTTTATGCCAAAAACCAATTGGAATGGTGTGGCCTCATTCAATATCTTATAGGTTATCCTATATGCCCATAATACTACCGATAATTTGTTATCCCAATCATGTCTTCCCACATCACAATTTTTTGTTAGCATGTGACTCAAGATATCTTGTTAAATTCCTCAATAGTTACATTGGTTTGTGGATGATAGGGGGTAGTCTTGTGGTGGGATATCATGAATTCTACTAACAAAATCCCGACTGCCCGATTCAAAAGTGTGTGCCTTTATCACTTGTCAATCTTAAAGGGTACCCATACCTGCCGAGTATGTTTTCCCATAAGAATATTGCTGCTGTGGTGGTTCTGTGTGCAATCTTTTTTAGGCACTACCTCTACCCATATTGTTAAGTAATAAGTAAAAGTAATGATGTAGTGTGAACCAATCCTTCACATTCTTTGGTGAAATCAGTCGTACAAAACAATGGACCACATCTCAAAAGGTTATGCGCTAGCTTTTGTCTCAAAGGCATCTCATCCCTTGTTGCTTTGTTTTCCAAGGTGCCGACAATGGTCACATGCCTTACAAATCTAAATGCAATTCTAGTAGATGCTTTTGCACCAAACCCCTACCATTAGAATCTTCCACACTTTGTGGCATTCCTTACAGAGTGTCCTCCCGTAATCCCACAATGGGATTCCTTTATGATTGTAATGTACTCATGTTCTAACACACACCGAAATAAAACCTCATCATGGCCTAGCTTGTATAAGTCTCCAATAATTAGTATGTAGGGTGTGGTGTGTATGGCTAACTGCTTCCTTTCCAAGGTATTCGGTCCCTCTAGTGTCATACCTATTTTGAGAAACACATCAATATCTTCCAAGTCGAGGGCACGCACTGCAATCTAAATAGTTACACATCTCAAATTTTATACTCAATGCTCTATGTGTCCTCCCCTGAGTCAATCCTTGATAAATGGCCATGCCCTGAGTTACTCTTTCTTGGTTTCACAATAATTGTAAATTCAAACTCTTTAAACAACATGACCCAGTAAATATGCACCCTTGTAAAATGGGAATGTTCACCAAGTACTTCAATGCCATGTGGTCCATGTAGAATATGAAGGGTGTTACCAACAGATATTGCTTGAATTTGTGTATTGCGCATACCATTGATAATGATTCATGCTCGTAGTATTATAGTTTTACTTTTCTCGTGTCAAATTTCTGCTAGTAAAATATAAGGGGTGGTCAATAATTCCTTCTCCAGTTGTGCTAAGATTTCCCCAATTGACATTCCGAAGCATCGAAATGTACATGGAATGACTTA
The DNA here is from genome assembly GCA_018340775.1 of Taxus wallichiana var. yunnanensis. Classification (NCBI taxonomy): domain Eukaryota; kingdom Viridiplantae; phylum Streptophyta; class Pinopsida; order Cupressales; family Taxaceae; genus Taxus; species Taxus wallichiana. Next base: position 315,101,159 of record CM031236.1, read on the forward strand.
TCCTAAGAAGGAAAGCATAATATGGGTGTAATGATAAGATTATTCTTCAATGTATCAAATGCCATCTGCTGCACCTCTCCCTAATGGAATGTACATCTGTGCTTCAATAATTCCTCTAGTGGTGCAACAATTTTGGCATACCCTTGATAAATTTCTAGTAATACCCCATATGACCAAAAATCCACGCATCATGCTCTCGCTAATAGGCTCCCTAATCCCACAATAACGGAAACTTTGGTAGGATCCACCAACAAACCTTCCTTACATATGATATGCCCCAACAGGGTTCCAAATGGAGTAGTGAAGAGAAATTTCTTGATGTTGAGGATATCCCCAACTACCGACATCTCTTGAAAATCAACCGTAAATTGTCATAATGGTATTTTCCTAGTCCATACACTGTCCCATCATCAAGGTAGACTTGAAGGAACTTATGGATAAAATCTTGAAATTCTTGGACCACTATGCGCGAAAACACAACAAGTGCATTCTTTAGTCCGAAAGGCATGACTGTGTAGGAAAAAATTTCCCATTTAGTAGCAAAATTTGTCTTTTCTTGGTCTTCCTTTATGATTCTAACTTGATGATATCTTGAGAAGCCATCCGTGAAGGAATAGATCTCATGCCCAACTACTCCCTCTAGGATTTCTTCAGTGAAAGGGGTGGGAAAGGGATCAATGACACATACCACATTCAAATCTCTGTAATCAACACAAATCCTTATCCTCCCATCCTTTTTAATGTTGATAACCATTGGGCTTATCCATTCGATTCCTCAATAACCTCAATGATGCATGATGTGATCATCTTGTCTATCTCTTCCTTTACCTGTACACGTGATTTGGGTTCATTCAATAAGGTCTCTTGAATTAGGTGTGATCCTTCCTTTAACTTGATTTTCATTTCCCCCAAGGAGTGGTGAACTCCTTTAAGCTCATGGTACCCATACGGAAATAAGTCCTAAAACTCACGCAATAGATCAATGATCTTTGAAACCTCCTTTTCTGACCAATAGTCCCCAATAGTAGCCTCCTTAGGTTCCATTTTTGAGCCAATGTTAACCTTCTTTGTTTTGAGGGGTTCATGGTAGGCATGTGCTTGCTCATCAGCACTATTTATTACTTCACACGTACCCATAGTATGGTTAACATCCAAGTTCTCCACTTCCTCACCATCTATCACATAGACCATATTTCCCTTCTCTTTCTCCATGCAAGCATGCTCAAGTTGTATCTCATCTAATTCTCCCTCATTAGAGTGCTCTTCTAAGCTAGGCTCACCCAATAATTCCAATATTCTATCCTCTACCATGACACTGTCTTACATAGTTAGGCACTTAATAATATGCAACACATCATTCACAAGGGCTTACAACTTTTATATTCAAATGTTTGAATCAAGTCATATGTTAAATTCCACCAATTCCCTTTCTGATGACATAAATCTCAATGAACATACCATGTGTGTGCACAACCTTGTAGTGTGGAATAAAAATTAAGCACCCAAATGGAAGGAGGTAAAGGCTTTGTGCCTTCCATCCATATCCTCTTGTACTCTCTTGGACATGATCCGAGGCAAATTCTTTCCCATCATAAACACAAAGTTTACTTATCTTATTGCTCCTTAAGAACCTAATAGAGAGCATGATCCTCATGTTAAACCACCCTAGAAAATTTTCCTGATATGCCATCCACCACCGTGATGTGGTTCTACACAAAGTGTAGACCAGCATGTCCATTTTTTCGATCTTACACCTCCATTGAGATTCTATGGATTGTAAGAAAACATCGTGGTTTCCATCTCCAGGTGTATCATGGTAACTACTTCCCACTCAGTGCCTAAGTTGGTGTGCCCTTTTCACTCTTGTAACAGAGCCTCTCAATTGCTACCTAATTAACACATAAGTCTCGTGTGCTTAATTTTAACGTGCTAAACTAGTTTTATAACTCATAGATTGAGTGTATTCCCACTAAATAACAGCCTCCTTTGTTGGTTGTATAACTTCAAGGTCTCAGATTGTGTGCACATAGATTCTATCAAGGAATTCTTCTCCCAAGGGATTAGTATATAGGTGTTGACTTCCCATCGATTAGAGGGATAATAACATGTTCTTTTTGTCTTCAAAACTTATGAACCCATCATTGAACCGTAGGTCAACATTGTTTTTATAACACTAGGAGCACTCAAATAACATTAGAAAGTTGTCCACCTTAGCTAAAGCACTAAGACTTTGAAGTCTCTAGTGAATTTCACCCATTAAATAGTGATAACAATGTCCTTCAAGACACTAATGGGCATCACATTTGTCTTGCTAGCCATATACAACACATTTGACGATGGTTGTAATGGGGTCTTCCCATTCGATGCCATGCATCTAGAGTGATAACATTAACTTCTACACCTGTGTCTATTAGAAGATTGCTCGGGAAGCCACCCGTCGACTAATACATTTAGGGTAATGTCCTTATCATAATCAGTGGTATGAGGGGGAAGGTTAGCATGAAACCTGTCACTCATGCTCTCCTCAGTGCATGGTACCTTTTCCTGTAACCATTCCCCTAGTAGAGGGATGATATTCTCTTTCCTCATCATTTTGCATACTTCCCTGACTTCATCCAGATCCTTCTGTGGAGCCTCAATGCTCTTCCTTTGTTCCAACTACCTTGAGTGCTCCTTCAGGCATTGGATCTCTCCTTGTAGGCTTTGAATTACATCCATGGTCTCTTGATAAACCTCTTTCTGATGAGTAGGGTCCAGATACTTCCTATGCACCACCTCTTCTCTAGTAACCAATAACCTTTTCTTTGGTATTTCCTGGTGTATGAAACCTTAGCTCGCGTGGTCACGTAAAGACATGTTCTAACTCGACTAGTGTGCCACCCTTGACATCCATCATGAGTTAGAATTCTTTGTGCTTACCATTCCCTGTGCCTTTATGCTTCTTCTCAGTTACTAGCTCATGTGTTCAAATAACTCTAGGAATTCCTCATACTTTTGCTTCTTCCCACACCAAGAGCATTGCAATAGATCAAGACATTCATGCTTATAGTGCTCCGTAGATCCACAGTTGTAGCAAGTTCCACATGGGAACTCACTTCGTCCACCTCTATGGTTTCCTCGACCTCAACATCCTCTATGAAGCTTCTTCCGTGGGTTCCTCCATCCGCACACCCTTCATAGTGATGACCACTATCCTTGGAATTGTTTGCAATGCTAGTATGGCACATACAAATATCAATGACATCATGTATATTGTCAATAAATCTACAATCCTTATTGTTATGAGTAGTAGAGGTGTAAATCTTTCAAGTAGAAAGACACATTCTTATGGATCATGCGTTGTAGTAGTGGACACCTACTTACATCATGATCTTCATGACAAATCTCACGGTATATATATTGTCATGGCGTGCACCAATCTTTGAGGAAAAATTTCCTTTTATGATTCTCTACCTCATAATATGTGCAACATAGGCCATTGTGAGTATCATGGGTTGAGTTTATAGAATAGCTGGTTTTCCATTTCAATAATCTGAGCTTCAAGAAAAGGGTTAATCTTGGTATCCACACTCCCAATGGCCTTAGTGCGTAGATCAGTTTATAAGGCCTCGCGTAGGTGCAGTGAAAGTATTATGCAAAAGTACTCTCCTAAAAGGTGTTATCAACCTTCCAACAAACCATTGAGCATGTTGAGAAGGATGAATGCCATACAACAATTTTGAAAAGAGGGTCTTAAAACTCGTATCATATTCCCACACACTCTCTGCCATACCTTGTTGAATTTCCTTCATTGCACTAGTACTCTTAGTTCAAACTTAGGAATATGAAACTCAAATAAGAAGGAATTACGTAGCACATTGTAATCTACCACTATCTAATGGAGATCATACTACGGTACCAACTATGCGCGTGTCCCTATAACATTGTTGCAAAATGACTTGCCTTCCGTTCCATGGTAGTGACCCCTTTCAAGTTCCATAGCAACTCACAATTTTTACATGATCTACAACATCCTCAACACCTTTGTAGTCTGGTAGGTGCAAATACATTTTGAAAAATACTTACTGAGGTGGTTGAGGCCCTTGTCTACCCAATCCAGAACCTTGATTTCCTTCGGTGTTGCCTCTACCACCAGATCCACTAGATCCACTAATGCCTGTCCCTCCTAATCCACTAGAACTTCTAGGTCCACTAGTTCCTATTCCACTAGATCCACCTCCCATAGCTGGTAAAGGTCTTGAAGTGGTCGTACCTTGTGTCCCCACTGTTACACTAAACTACGTGCCAATAGTCTGTGATATTGCATCACTACTAGATGTGTGTCCGATACCGCTTCCATATATGATACAAAAACTTTGTGTACCCGTAATTTTCCCAAATGTCATTCCAGAAAATATACCTCTAAACACAAGAAATGATTGTGCAACCATAGATGTGCCAAATGAAAAGTTATACCTCTTAGGTGTTGATCGGTCAATTTCACCAATACCAACTGGGTTAGTAATACTTATCTCTGGATTTGGAAAAATAAGTGCCAGGGGTTGGTCACTAGGTGGATTAAGATGTGTGCCAACGACCCCTCTCCTTTATTCATATGATGAGATTTATCTAGAAGCCAAGGGGGTTTCTTTTCCATGCTTTCCAAGATGGGGTAACATAGATTGCTTAGGTTTCATGTCCTCTCGGGTGAGCCTCAATTCCTTCCCACAACGTCTACCTCCATAAATCCATTGCTCTAGTAACTTCATGTTGTATATCTAACTCCCTCTCATGAGATTTGTTATACTTGAGTCATCTCTCTTCCCTCTCCTTTTTAGCCGCAAGGTCTTCCATCCTAGTTTCCTTGCCCAACGCTAAGAAAAAGCTTAACCAACCATAGGAAATGCTTCCAAACTCAGTGTAATGATCAGGATATTTATAGCTAAAGGTATAGCACACAAAAATGGTCCTCTTGGCTCTCTCAAAAACTCAAACTCAATAATCTCTAGACATGAATATGTAGAAATCACATACTCCAAGGTGTAACTTATCAATGCTCTACTCCACCGGTGATAAAAACAAGTGTCCAATCCAGATCAACATCCCGCAACCTCTCTAATACTCATCTTGGGTCCACAGGTAAAATCTATAGTACCAGATTGATCTAGATGCATACCATTCATACAACTCCAATAGAAAGAAACATAAGGTCTCATACAACTCACGATATATATGTTCTTCTACCCATTTACATGCATTAAAATTAGGTCCAGTACTAAATCTTTGAGAAAACTCATCCTCCGTGCTGTTAAGCCATGCTTTGACACTTTCCAAGATCAAGCGCCCTGTCATCACTCACCATTATCACATTAACTTCAAAAATAGGTCTCGAAAATGGAACCAAAATGTAGTCTCCATAGTACTACTTGTTTTACAACCAAACCCAAGCACGCTGACATATCATCCAGATTAGTCTGGAGCTCACCTGAGGGGCATAAAGGCATTGAGCCCCTCCTTTATGTGAGCTTCGTGAGAATATTATTTCTTACATGGGGATGTATTACAACCAGAGGATAGATGTAATTATCCATAGGATTTTAGATGTAATATTTTACTCCTAGTTGATGTATCCAAAACATAGATTTAAAATGATCAACTAAAAGTAGAATCAACCATAAAATAACATTAAGGAAACTAGTAACATACACATGAACATAAGGGAAAAAAATCAAATCCATTACAAGAGTGTTATGGAATTGCTTCATTATATTGATAAGTCAAATACAGTAGCTAAGATTACATCAAGAAGTTCCATCCATGGAAAAATGTTCATAGTAGCAGAACTTTCTTTACATCACAAATCTCTCTATTACAATCATTCCATAATAATTCCTCCTTCATCCCCCTTTTTCTTTTATCTCATATCTTCTAGAGACAACCATCTATAACAAGCATTCAAAGGAATCTTCTCCTAACTCGTCCATCATCATCTACGAAAGCCTGTTGGAATCTTCTCATGATTTCTCTACCACTACTTAGGATCTGCTATATGTCACCATGCATTTCCCTCAATCGAGTGTCTTTAGCATGCATGTTCCAGCTAATCCTTAATAACCTCGACTCCTTATCCTTTCATGATAACTATAATGATTCCATGGAATATCCTTTTCTTGAATTATAAGTCTCCATAACTCATCCACATCTGTATCTTATCATTTTTCCATTCTCTCCCTATGCACGTCTTTTTCCTATTTGACCAAAACTTACTAAGTCCTAACTCCATCCTTCCCTGGCATGATCCTTTGTGCTCTCTAAGGAATACTTCTACATGTGCCTTTACGCATGCTGTCTCCACGCACCATAAGGTTTCGCACCTTAGGTACTTAGTTGCTTTTAGGGGTCCAAAATTAATCTCATGTTATTAATACATTTACTTTTAATAACTCGACATACGTTTTAACCCACATACATTTTCACACCAAAAGTCACATACCTTTTGAAACAATATATATGTAAGATAAAAACTAACATACCTATCTTAGAGAAATCTATGTAAAATATGCTAAGAGATATCATTATCAAGGTGCCTATTCCACATAATTCTCATATTCAATATGGGTGCATCGAGAATGATATCTCTTGGCATATTTTATATAGATTTCTCTAAGATAGGTATGCTAGTCATACTCATATTTTATCACTCTCCCATCCATACCACTCCTACCATTTTAGCGTACCTACCACGAAGGGTGTGCTTATCATCATATTGATGGTAATTCTTTTGAATTGTTTCCCTAACTCCTCAACATCATTCATGATCTTATTGATAAGGGTGACATCATTTTTGACCCTCCACCTCCTTCCACTCCACCTTCTAACATCAATCTCATCATTTCATTCACTACTACTACCGCTTCCTCTCTATGTGTTGAATTTTAATTTCTAACTACCCATCAATCACCATTTTCACATTATTTATCATCTTATATGGATTTATTTCCTTCATTATTCCTATCATCTATATAATCTACCTCACACTACACATTGACATACACTTCTACCTTGGACTCCACATCATCATCCTCCCCTAATGTTTCATCATCTAAAACATAATGCATTTCCCTTGGGATGTACTCTCATCATCACTTTCCTCGAGATCCTTCTCCACATTTTCATCACATCCATCAACATTATCACCATCTATGTCATTACATGATCCGGTCAGCTCTTCTATGTCCCCTACTTCATCAATCACATTGGTCATATAAAAACCACTTATCATACCTATAATGCAGTTCCACTCGTCAGTTCACCTATCTAGGATACCTCTTCCACACACATCTTATTACCTCCATCATCACTAATTTAAGAACCTTTCTTATTTCCCCACCACCGTTACATCATATATGATCTATTACACTCATTAACACTCCTCTTAAATCCATTTCCCACAAGTCATATCTACTCATTCTCACATATATTCTTTACTACTATATTTGATCATTATTCCACACACACATTCTTTCCTCCATCCTTTCTTATTTAGGAACCATTATTGATAGCATATTCTCCTTCTTCATTCACATCATATATCATGACCACACAACCATTTTTTCTTTTACACTTTCCTTGCAAATCTCATCCACACCCACTTAGACTTTCACATCATTTTGATTTTATTTGGAATTATCATTTGTTTGACATATAATCTTATGTATAACTCCTCCTCTATACAATCATCCTCTTATCATAAAAAATCATCACAATACAACATCCTTGGATTGTAGGATTCTTTGTACATCAATATGTTATACAATCCTTTTCCACCGACACCATTTATTGTACATCACTTAATCACTTTCCCTCATCAACTATGTATCTCTTTTCATGTCCTCTCCCACATGAAATTATCTAACATTCACCACACATGAGATCTATCTTGATTTATCGATCTCCACACTCATGTCATCCACTCACCACCATCATATGGATTTTATTCAACATCATTTCAAGTTAATATTCATCTATCTCATCCAATCCAATTCAAATTTCTAAGTAATTTACCACCCACTTCTCTCATTCACACATCTGCTACATGGGTGGGGTTAACTTATCTATATTTCCACATTCTATGCATTCTACACATTCTTTTTATTTTCATCTATCCTGGATTCGATACATGACTTAATTCTCTACACATCATGTACTATCATAATTGAAATGCAATCAAACACACATCTCTACACATACCCAAGAATATTCCAAAATCCAATATATATATATATATCTCCAAAAATTACAAAAATGCATTTTCATTGAAATTCTTGTGCAATTTCTCCATCCATTCATATTTCTTTCCAATTATTAGTTCACTACTACATACTTCACTTACAATTCATTAACATTCTAGGTCATTGTTTGTTTCAAATTCATTGGTGAATTCATGATTAATTTGATTTTACATTTTGTGAGTTAATAGTCTCTACTACCATTGTTTGAACTTAGTCTCTCACCACTTGGTGAATTAATAATTATTGCCCTTTTAGATATCCATACACCTTTACACACTTAACAACTTTTCATGAATACCCTAGGTATTATTTCTTTCCACTCTCCAATTTCATCCCCACAATCACTTCCGCTGCCTCCATAAAGCCACTAGTGATTCTAATCTCTTTGGAAAATTGAGAGAGTTCAATATCATCTCAAAAAAATCCAAAAGTCAAAATAAAAATAATAATAAAAATTAAAAATAAGAGTACAATATCGAGAACTCTCTCTTAGGGATTTTTATAGTATATCTACCATGGATATGAATGCCTAGCTAATAGTAGATAAATGTTATGAATAAAATAAAAATGTATACCATTGGGGATGTAGATGTCTGGTTAGTAGTGGAGCAAGGCACAACTTATAATTTTCTTCCATTCTTCCCCTCATCAATAACTTGTTTCACTTAGACCTATAAAATGGCTTGTGTTTTTGAACCCTTCTCATCAATCCTATGACATATAATCACCATTCATCTTAGTCAATTAACTTAGTATCATGAAATCAAAATATCAACCCCTTCATAAAATATGACCGAAGTGGTCCATCAATCACATTTCCAAGTTCCCATCTATCTAGTCAACTATCTAAGCCTATGTGTGTGAAAACCATTATCATAGGGTTATATGACCCCATCTCATCTTTATATTTTGCATTGCATATTGAATACTATAACACATATCACAAAAGGGGTAAAATGTAGACACTAAAAACATACCTTACAAATAAGGTATCCTAATTTAAAAACACAAATTTTTTTATGATACATAATAATCCCAAAAAGAAGTAATCTCAAATAAGAAAATAAAAATACAAAACCCCACAAAAATGTGATAAAATACACCTCATCACTTATTTACTAACCCTTTCCCACTCACATTTGATTTCATCCACCCCACCTACCTATTTCCATACCCAATTCCCTATGGACCCATATCATCTCACTCTTGTATGCACATTGCACCCATATGTGTCACAAAATTCTATGTACTCAAAAAATATAAAACATCACTCACCTCCATAATTCCAACCCCTTGAGTCTTTCTACACTTAAGCACATACCTTAGTTTATGGTTTTTATTTGTATATTTTTGTATTGCACGTTTGGAGAGGCCAAGGTGGGTCCCAAAGGACTATTGTAGTCCATGACAACACTTTTATTGTAATATTTAAACTCATTTGGTAGTCATACTCATGACTAGCTTTGCAACCTTCTTATGATTTTTGATGAATCTCAATCATGAATTATTTGTGATTGAGTTAGATATATCATTTATTTTTATAGATTGTTTTGTCATTTTCTATAGTAAAATGTTTTTAATCTCCTTAAATGGGTTAGTTATCCGACCGAGGAAACTCCCAAACCAACAAAAAAGTAATCCTTTTCCGTGCTGCGAAATATTTATTATCACTCTTCAAGATTAATTGGATCTTTCTTTCTTTTTTAAAGTTGATTTGGAGCCAATGATACTAGGCCTTTAGGAGCCAAGGACTAAATCATTTATAGATCCTTACGATTATGCACATATGTTGGGAAATACAGAAAGAGAGAAATAGGATAATTTTTAAGGGAAATAAGGAATCATAATTTTTTTTTGCTGTTAGATGTTGTAACGCCATAAATGTAAACTTCTCCATTATCTAAAATAATAAGAAAAAAATAATAAAGTCGAAAGTAAAATTTCTAGAAATTGGGGAATCACGAATGTAAAAAAACCCTCCTAAACCTAACCAAAGGCTGGTTGGATGGAAAAAACCGAGTAATGAGTGGATTAAGATGAACTTCGATGGGGCATCAAAAGGAAACCCAAGAAAATAAGGAATTGGAGGGGTTTAGAGATCATAATGGGACCTTCATATTAGGGTACTACTGTAATTTTGGGATTCAATCTAATCACATCGGAGGATGCTACCGCTTATTAGGTGATTAACATAGCTAGGAAAAAAGGGTTCAAGAAAATTGAAATCGAAGGATATTATTTGAACATAATAAATAACATCCTCAAAATTGGAACAACATCCATATCAATACAAGACTCCATTGAAAGTATAAGGGAAATGATAATTTTTTTGAAGGTATCACCTTCAAACACATCTATAGAGAAGATGACACTTGGCATACTAATTTTTGTAATTGTAGAAGAGGGATGGGAGCCTCACGATTTTATTAATATTCAATCAAATTAATTACACTTGATATGGATGCAATATTTATAGATATTGCACAACCAAGTACAAACAAAGAATTAAGTTTCATAGGTACAACCGGGAAATAATACAGACAAAAATATTATTAAAACAATATAACAATAATTACAACAACCTCACATATGTTTAATAAAACAATATAGATGGTTATATAAACATAACCATATAAGAATTATATATTACTTACCAAATTACTATAGTAAATGCAAAATTAACTATAGTAAAATATGTTTTACCTAACAATTTTCAAACAAAGGAGTTCATAGTGATGGGATGAAATTATTTACATGTTATGATGACTTGGAACCCTCGATGAAGGCCTAACTTACTAAGGACAATTATGAAGAAATAAAAGACAATAATTGATTTAAGGAGTAAGGGTGGTAGGATATCTAGGGGTATTCGATACATCCATGGAAAGAATCATGGGTATCAATACAAATATTTCTTTATCACTCAAAACAAGGAGAAAGATAGGTTTGTAATATCTCTCGTGCCAAATTTCAGCATGTCATACAACTCATTTGGCAAGTGCATTTATAATGTGGCAAAGAGAAAGGCATTAAGTCTTGTTGCTTAGATGGTTGAGACCCATACTCATAAAGACTATAAATTCTTGAGCGTGCCCTATATTTGGAGAGTGAAAATGGGTGGGAAAATTATGTGAATAAAATCTAGTGATATCAAAGGCATCAAATGAGAGGCTTGGGAATTCTTCAAAACCAGTGGTATGGCTTCATTCTTTAGGCTTTTCAAGGCCACAATGAAAATCTCAATAAGGACTTTGTTTTGGCTTGGAATATCTTGAAAATGTGGACAAGGGGTATGATGATCCTAAGAGTTATGAATATTGAGATATCCATTGACATTATGGATTCTATTATGGACATGAAGAAGGAAGGTCGAGAGATCTACAAGCCCCAAAAGGATAGTGTTAAAGAATTGAAGATTTTTTTAAGAGGTAAGGAAAATCTCACCAATCATTTTATTGGATTTTTTGGGGACTCTCTCGCTGAAACTTTAAATGAGGTTTCTTTAAACCTAATCCAATTAATAATGATGGAAGGATACCATAATTCCATTTATGTCTACCACCTTCCTATGTTAAAATTTATACGTCATGGCCATAACTATAATTTTCCCAACTATATTCTCAGCCCTTTGCACCACTATAGATAAATATCAAAAGGGTAAAATTGTGGTGCCGTTACATCAAGGGTTGATAATGGAAATTTTTAAGAGAGATGCGATGGATATGAACAAATCTATGAATTACTTGAGTCCTTTAGCATATTTCCTTAGTGGGTATGACAACATGGAGGAAGACAAAGTCGAAGAGGAATAAGAGTCCAACGAGAACCCTTCATTGGAAGAGGGAGTGATTCAAAAGGAAAAGGAAGTGGTGAAGGTTTTTCACAACTTAAATAAAGGAAATGAAACTACTTTAAAAAGGAATGTACAAGGGAATACCAATCAATCGTGAGGGGGAAAGTGATCAAAAGAATGGTATAGAATCCCACAACGAGCGGGTTAAGGAGAATACTGACCTAGAGACCCTATGAATTATACCAAGCTCACTAAAAACATGATATAATTCATCCTTAATGACTGACACTCTATGGTGAACAAAGTTGATGACATGGACCAATTGCTAAACAACGACAAGTGCAAGGAGGTGCTTGATTAAAAATGCAAAATGATGGAAAAAGAAGGGGAAATCTTGAATGAATTGCTGCAACATTTCACAAATTGGAGTATGATGCATGTTAATTCAACCATCCAACATCGTAGTTGTAGGCCCAATTAGTTAATTCCTACAAAAATGTGAAGAAGATGAGACCAACAAGAAAAGGAAGAGAGGTCTATCTCGAGGCAAAACTAGCCAGCCTTGGTGCCTCTATTGAAAATCTTACAAAAGAGTGGGCCACTATGTTGGAAAACATCGAAAAATAGGTTGAATAACCGTGGGTTCCATTTTCCCTATGCTGATTTGTTTTTAGTTTTATCTTTGTTAGTTCTATGGTTTTTTGTTGTTGTTATGTTGTTAGTTTCTTTTGTATTATTAGTCATTTTTTTGGTTTTTGCTGTTTTAAATCCATATAACTAATTTGTATCAGAGCTCACTAATATACAGGGAAGGGATCCCTTAACCCTCTTTTACCCCTAATAAAAAAAAATCCTTTTCCAAGTGTTTAGATGTAGATTTTACATTTAGATTTGGAATATTTGGACCACTTTATTCAATGAGAGAACCAATCATTGTCCTCATAAGTTCAATGGAAGTGTAAGCCCATTTATTTAAGTAGTATCGATTTCAAGATTTTTATTACAACTAACACTAGGTAATCCAAATATAGGTATACATTATTACAACTAACACTAGGTAATCCAAATATAGGTATACACAAACCTACTAAAATTTTACTCTTTGAACACATAATATGATCTTCCAATTATCATGAGGCCCTTACCAAATCTATTAATTTTTCCACTCAAAACCCTAACATATTTTCAAATTATGTGAGAAATATTAAAAATTTGGCTTCCTCATCCATTACATTATATGAATATGAGATGAAATCATAATTTCCCATCATAACACAAAGGGGATTGAAATATTTCATCCAACATTGTTCATCATTTCCAATTTTGAAACAAGACCATTCAAAGGTGTCCTCATTTATAGCTAATATACTATCAACATCATATATCATGCATGAAACTTCATGATCTTAATATTCCATTATCCCATCTTTCAGGATTCATGTTACAATTAAGGGAATTAAATTATACTTCTTAGACTCGCATTGAGCACCAATGTTTTACCTCTAAAAGTGGGATTTAAAAATCTCCATAAACTTCTCTTTTCATGAAGGGAAACTTGGTATAACATCCTATTGGGACATCCACGGATCCCTAAAATGAAGTTATCCAAACCACCATTCATTAATACTATAAATATCAACAAGATGACATTATGATATAAGAACAATTAGAAAGTTAGATCAGAATAACCCTTTAACCCCTGTTTTCCTAGAATATCCCGATTAGGCTTGTAGTCCCGAAAATCATTAAAGCTTCTAGTATACGAAGTTTGACAAATTATCTTAGGAAACCAAGATACTTTGCATACACCCTTTTTCAAGTTCATGCTCTGATATAAATCTTAGGTTTTAACACTTAAACAATACTCCAAAAGTTGCTACTCTATTTTGGTAATTAGGTCTCTATATTTGCATGTATAGTCCTTAGAAGAAAATTTCATGAAGTGGGCATTTTTCGCTAAGTTTCAAGGCTCCTACCTCAAAAAAACTCCTGTCACTACAAGATTCGGGATAGTAGGTATATCAAGTTTCATGCTTAAAGATTTTGCCTCTAAACACCATTTTATATCAAACCGTAACGATGGTTTCCATCCCAACCGAGAGATGAAACTCTTCCCAAATGAATTTTCTTCAAGTTTAAGGCTTGAAATTGATCCTGTAGGTCTGTGATGACCTCCCTCAACTACCTTTGATAACATAAAATTGTATGAAAACAAAAAAGTTCAAAAATATTATCTTCTTCAAATGGATTTATCATTTACGGTTGTTCAACACCATAAAGTATTAATGTATACATTCAATATGAGAGCATATATGGTCTTGGACAAAAAAATTCAAACTAGATTCTCAAACCCAAAACAAAGCATAATTATTCCTTTTTATTGATACTCCTCCTCTATACATTTACACAGAGCCTCCTCATTCTAAATCATGTAGCTACTCTCAATTTTTGGTTATTAACCTTTCCTCCTCGAATTCACTCCACTTAACTAATTGTTATGGTTGCATGGAGGGTTTTATAGCATAGTTTTAAATGAGTGATCCTTATTTTAGATACATTAAAAAATTACACATACAAATATACACCACATGACAAGACAAGATGTCAAAAACATCTAACACAAACATTAAACTCCAAAAAATACCCCACAAGCCAAAAATGACCAACAAGGTTTGAAAATTCAAAAATATCACTTTGGGAGGGAAAGTGAGAAAAAATAAATTTAATTCTAAACAACTTGAAGGTTAAAAAACATATAGGACATTAAGAAAACCCACACAACATGATCATACCAAAATTTGAGCTATACAAACTTGTCCAAGTTGATGCTCCTACATTATTCTCCTAAGGACAAAAATACATCTTATGAAATTTTCTTACGATATTCCAAAGTGCTTCCAAGTTTGATAATGTCATTATCTATCATCCAAGTGAAATCCTCAATAGGATGGTGTTTCCACCTTACTAAATATTGATAGTATTCTTTTTATGTGGTTCTCTTTGTCACTTTATGATCCAAAACTAACTCGATTTCTCCTTAGTGGCTCTTGGAAATTGCTTTATCCAATCTTGGATTTCTATTTCTTATTTTCTAGATGTATATTCATTTCTCCTCCTCCTTTAAAATGATAAAAGTCTACAATATTGAATATAGGAGAAATACCAACATTTTCTGGAAACTTTAACTCTGTGTATTATTAGAGACAAGGATAATTTTAGTGGCGAATATTCGTAATATGGCGAATATTCCATTTTTGAAAAAAATTGAAAAGGTGAATTTTCTGGCATGGGTCAATGACTTGTTCGCCTAAAAATTATAGTTTAATTTTTTTAAGGGGTGGCTTCACCTACCCTTGAAACTATCCCCTATATAATCCTAGATTATTCGCTAGGTAGAACACTACTAGATCACTCATACCACCTAGGGGCATATGTATTATCAAGTACAATAAATGTGTGATAGGAGGGTAGAGGCTACAAATGTGTGACAGGAGGGCGGAGGCTACAGATGAGTGACATAGAGTTTGTTGACGCGTGACATGGAGAGTTTGTTGACGTCTGACAGGAGTGTGGAGGAAGTAGATGCATGACAAAGAGTCTATCGACGCGTGGCAGAGAGAATTTTTATTGCGTGACCGGAGGGAAGAGGCTACAAATGCGTGACAACAAATCTCCTGTCGCGCATCTGCAGCCTTCTGTCACACCTCTTAAAAATCAGGTGAAAATTTTGTTGCTGGACCCCAAAAAATTCACCTTCCCGCGAAATCGGTTTCGAGGATATTCGCCAGGTATTTTCCACCTTTGATTTCTAAGAGGTATCTTAAAATGAACTCTAATTAGAGACCTTCCTAATGATCCTAGAAGGAAATATCTTCTTCATCTTTAGTTTTTTATACTACCCTTTGGGAGTATATTCTTTCCAAGATGAGATAAAACCATATCTCTTAGAAACTTACTTCTCTCCTTTTCAAATCAGCATGTTGCTTGTACTTATATTCTCTTTATCTATCTTTTGACATGTTCATGGACCTCTTGTATGGAAATGACAAAATCTTCTCCATTACCACTTCTCTTCTTCAATTTTTCCAAATATCTCATCTCAAAATTCCTCTAGGATGCATTCCATACACTACTTGAAATGGAATCATACATGTGCTTATATTAGGTGAATTATTGTAAGTAAAATTATCCTGTGAAAACACCGAACCCCATTATTTTGGATTTTCTTTTCGTTAAACATCTCAAAAATTTACCTAAACTCTTATTCACCACCTCATTTTGGCCATCAATTTGAGGATGATAGGTTGAACTAAAACTTAGATTTTTCCCTAAATTCTTCCACAATGTTCTTTAGAATTTCCCTATGAACTTTGTGTCCCTGTCTAAAACAATGCTTCTTAGAATTCCATGCAAGTATACATAATTATTTAAAAAAAACTAATCACATGTGTAGCATCACTGATTTTCTTGCATGAAATGAAGTGAACCATCTTAGAAAATCTTTCCACTACTACAAAGATTGAATCATACCCACCTTATGTTATTGGAAAGCCTAACATAAATCCATATTGATGGAATCCCATGGACTATTAAGCACTGGTAAAGGATGATATAGACCTACATTCGTACTTATTCCCTTAGAAAATTGACATTCAACAAAATTATTTACATATGCATACATTATAAGCCAAAAATAGTGAAAATTCAGGTGTGCTAAAGTTTAATCAAGGACAAAATTACCATCTAAACTTCCTCCATGCTTCTCTTTGATCAAATTTTCTCTCATAGAACTTATTGGTACACACAATTGCACTCCTTTAAACAATAAATCATTTTGAATCATGTAATCTAACCATGGCTCTTTATTTTGTATAGTATGATACTTACAAACTTTATAAGCCTCCTTAAAGTCTAGAATCATCCTCATATAGCTCTTTAGTGTCTCCATTCCTCCACTTTCCAGCTGAATCTCTTATACCGGCAACATTCTTCCGCTTAATGCATTTGCTACTTTTTTTTATTGGTCCTTTCTTATGATTGATCACAAATGTGAAGTTTTACAAGTACTCCACCCACTTCATATGTCTTTGATTAAGCTTAGGTTGGCTGGTTATATAATGTAATGCTTGATTATATGTATATATAATAAACTCCTTAGGCATAAAATAATGTCTCCATTTTCTCAAGGCTTGAACCATAACATAGAATTTTAAGTCATAGGATGAATAATTATTCTTAGTTTCATTTAAATCCTCACTAACATACGTCACATGCCTGCCCTCTTGACTTAAAACATCTCCTATGACCACTTCACTAACATCACATTCCAATTGAAACACCTTGTTAAAGTATGGAAGAGATAACATTGGTTTCTCTATAATTTTTTTCTTTAGAAACTGAAAAATCTTATCAGCTTTATCAGTCCATTCAAACGTCTTTTCTCTCCTCTAATTGCATCAATGATAGGATCACAAATACCATTGAAATTTTGAATGATTTTTTTATAAAACTATCCAAACCATGGAAACTTCTTACCTCGTATGTTGATTTGGGAGTTGGCCATTCCACAATAGATTTTACCTTGTCTTTATCCATCTTCAACAATCCTTGTGAGATCACAAAACCTAAATAAACTAGCTCTTTCTTGAAAAACACACTCTTCTTAAGATTGATCATCAACTTCTCTTCTTGTAGTTTCTCTAAAACCATCCTAAGATGATGAAAATGCTCTTCTTTGCTTGCACTGTAAATCAGAATATCATCCAAGTAAACTATGACAAACTTACCAAGAAATGATTTCAAGACTTCATTCATAAGCCTCACAAATGTGCTATGATCATTTGTTAATCCAAATGGCATGACAAGCCATTCATAAATTCCCTCATTAGTCTTGAAGGTTGTTTTCCATTCATCTCCCTCTCTTATCCTTATTTGATAATATCCACTCTTGAGATCAATTTTAGAAAAGTAAGAAGCACCACTCAAACAATCCATCAATTCTTCAATTCTTGGCAAAGGAAATATGTACCTTATAGTGATTTTTTGGTTGCTCTTGAATCTATATGCATCCTCCAATCTCCTTTTTTATGCACTAGAATAGCTGGTCCACCGCACATGGAATAAGACTCTCCTGAATCAGTCCTTTATCCAAAAGTTCTTGAATTTTTTTCTTAATCTCACCATTTTTTTGGTGTCATCTTGTAGGTTGCTTTGTTTGGAAATTTTGATCCTAGAATGAAGTCAATATTATGACTGATCCTCCTTATAGGTGGTAGTTCATTAGGTAGCTCATCTACTAAAATATGAGAAAAATATTTCAACATATCCTAATATTCTTGAGGTAGTTCTTATACTTTATTGGTTGTTATAAAATCCCAGGTCTGATTATGATTCAAAACCCAATCTTTCTTCTTTCATATTAGCCAAAAATTCCTTCTCACTCACCACCATGACACTATACTCCACTTCTTTTTCATGTTCTTCTTATTTCAAAGGCAACAATGTATGTATTACTCATGTTTTACCAATGTATACACATTATTTCTTCCATCATAATTTTTTTCCTATCATATTGCCAAGGTCTCCTAAGATGTACATGGAAAATGTCCATAGGTACTATGTCACACAATACCTTATCCTATAGCCTCCAATCTGAAAATCTACCTATATTTTCTCACTTACAAGAACTTATTGACCTTTTTGAAGCCAAAAACCTATAAGGTGTAGGATGTGGTATTATTTTCAAACCAAGTTTCTCCACCATTTCCAAAGAGACCAAATTATCAGTATTACTTGAATCAATCACTAGTTTGCAACACTTACCTTGTGATTTGCACATTTTCTTGAATAAGGTATTCATTTGTACATGATCCTTCTCCTTAGGTTGTTTGATCAACACTCTCTTCATTAGAAAATATTCACCAACTTCTAACTTTTCTATGTGTGATGGAGAACCCACACTTTCTTCCTCTACTTGGACCAATTTTTTTATGTTTTCAGTTCTAGAAGTGCTTACTTGAGATTTATTCTATGCATTCCCATGACATATTATCTAAAAATTCATTACATTTGAAACATTGTACCTACAAATCTCCCTCTTACCTCTTCCTCCTCTATATGAGAATCTTCTTCCTCTAAAGCCACCTCTTAAAGTAGAAGTTTGTTCTTGTGAACTACTAGTTTCTCCATTTGTCCTTTGTGATGAAATTATTCCTCCTCCTCTGTCCTCTTCCTCTACAAATTATTACTCTTCCTCTACCTTGTTGGTTTTTTTTTCTATTCAACTCATCTTCCGATTTTAAGTGCATATTGATAACACTAGAAGTCGTTATAGGAATCACCAAACTAAGTTCATCCTAAATTTTGTATCTCTACTTGGATATCTTCTCCAAATATTCTTCTACATACCTTGATCTAATTTTTAGTTTTAGAAATACTTGGTGTAGTCCTTAACACTCATTTCCTTTTGTTTCAAATTTTGTAATTTCATGTATAAGTTTTTCTGGTAGTCACTAGGTAGAATTTAGCCTTAAGCTTGGCTACCATTATGTCCCATGCCTTGATTCTTCTCTTCCCTACTTAAATATCTCATCTTGTATGAATTCCCACCATATTGTTGCATGTCCTTTCAATCTAGTACATGAAAACTTCACTTTCTATTCTTCTGGCACATTTTCATATTCAAAATACTTATCTAAAGTGGTTATCCAATCAATGATTTCCTCTCCATCAAGACTACCTACATATGTAGGAATTTATAACTTTGGTTTTATCCCTTTCTATGATCACCTTAAGTAACCTATCAATTTCACTCTCTTCAGGATCTTCTATCTCTCTTTGTGTTGGGGATGTCTATAGTTCCTCCTCCTTACCACTCACATCACCTCTTGTGATTCCTCTTCTCGTGATTAGCTTCTACTATTGTCAACCTTGCATCAAAAATCACTCTCATGTTCCTCAACTATTCCATGTTGGCATTTCCAACTTGAATGCCTCCTCTACCACCTCCTCTCACTACTCTTCTGGGTGGCATTTTATCCTTTCTCACTTACCTCACTTATTTTTCTTATTTTCCTAGTATCACCTCTTGTGATACCACTATTAATTCTAGAAAACTCAAAATTTAGATCAGAAAAATACTTTATCCCCTGTTTTCCTAAACTACCATGATTAGGATTGTAGCCCTAAAAATCATTAAAGATTATAGTATACAAGGTTTGACCAACTATCTCAAGAAACCAAGATAATTTTCATTCACCATTTTTAAAGTTCTTTCTCTAAGATAAAACTTAGGTTTCAACACTTTAACAATCCTCCAAAATTCACTACTATATTTTGGAAATTTAGGTCTCTATATTTTCAATCCTTAGAAAACTGTCATGAAATGGGTATTTTTGGCTAAGTTTCAAGGATCATAACTCTAAAAATATGTTGCTACAAGATTCAAATAGTAGGTATATCAAGTTTCAATCTTTGAATCAAATATTTGGGCCTCCAAACACCATTTTAGCTCAAACCCTAACGAGGGTTTCCATACAAGCCGAGAGATATAAAATCTTCCCAAATGAATTTTTTTCAATTTAAATATTTGAAATTGACCATGTATATATGTGATGACCTCCCTCAATTACCTTTGATAACATAAATGTGTATAATGTGTATGAAATCATAAAAGATTAAAACAAATTATATTCTTCACATCACTTTATCATTTAAATTTGTTCAACATAAGAAAGTATTAGTGTATAAAACCAATATAAGAGTATTTATGCTCTCTTAAACAAAAATAATCAAATAGTCTTCTCAAAACCAAAACAGAGCAGAATTATTCCTTTTTTATTTATAGTCCTCCTCCATAGATTTACATAGAGCCTCCTTGTTCCAAATCATGTAACTACTCTCAATTTTTAGTTATTAACCTTTCCTCCTCGAATTCACTCCACATAACTAACCAATATGGTTACATGGAGGGTTTTATAACATGGTTTTAAAGGAGTAATCCTTTTTGTAGAGATATTAAACATAATTACACATATAAAGATACACCACATGTTAAGAAAAGATGTCAAAACATCTAACAAAAACATTAGACTCCAACAAAAATCCCCACAAGCCAAAAATGATCAACAAGGTTTGAAAATTCAATAATATCACTTTGGGTAAGAAAGTGAGAAAACAACAAAAATTGAATTCTAAACAATTTGAAGGTTAAAAAAAAACATCTAGGACCCTAAGAACACCCAAACAACATGATCAAACCAAAATTTGATCTATACAAACTTTCCTGTGTTGATACTCTTGTATCACAATACCCATTATATCCCCAATGAACCTATTCCATTTAAATATTACAAAAAAATCACATTATTATTCACTTAAGTTTTCCATTCTACTCAAGTACACCAATTTTTACATATCCTGCTAACATATTTGACACATCCAATCAAATTATTTCATCTTCTCATTTTAAAAATACTTCCAATACAAACAATCTAACTTATTTGACTCACCATTGATTTCCCTCTTTTACATCACCTAAATCAATAAAACCATAAGATCCATCATCTCATGAAAAACCATCATCAACACTTCCAGAGGTGATCATTCTTCCTTATAATTATTCACCTTCATCATCATCACCACTATCGGATTCAATTTCTCCCCCTTAAAGTAACAAGATCACAACTACCGAGCTATAAAAAGACCACATCAAGGCTCCTATGACTAAGAAATAACACTTTAATATAATTAGGTAATATACAAACTCCCTTATGATATTGTATTATTACATAAGATACAAACTATTAAATAAGATGTCTCTAGTCTCATTTATAATCCCTTCTTATAAAAACTTCTTAGTGTATGGGGACATGATATTACTATCGCCCTCATCTCAAATGATTATCTATTTTAAGAATCCATGTTCTATGATGATATATCTAATATTTTTAATCTAGACTATATGATGCAATTTTTACTTCACCAAATATGGAAAAGCTATGGTTTGGGCATGTTGAGTATGATTCTAATATGGGTGTATCGCCATAACTAATTTAAATAGGGTTTTATAAATGATACTACAATAACTAAGCTTATAAATAAATTCATATTTGTACTATAAATATGATGGTAGAAGCATACAATATGAAAATTAACAAAGGTAATTGATACATGCAATTTGGAATATAAACAAGGTGGAAAGAGGTACTTAAGTAGTCTAGAAAGTTATTAGAGTATGTTAATGACTGATCTAGGAAGGAAAAAATTCTAGAGACCAGTAAAATCAACTATTATGGATCTAGGGATCTATGTTATGGGTCATACAAAAGGGCATTACCATATTGAATGGTAAAAATGAAACAATACGGTATTAAACATATAAGGAACAAGGATCTACAACTAGAAATGCTCATTATGTGTCATAATATGTCACTCTTTGGTATCTTCAAATTTGCATAAAACAATGAATATTGCACATCAACTTGAAAAATAAACACAACTATCTTACCAAAAACTCAAACAATCATTAGCTCTAAAAATAAATATGTAAATGTTTGGGTTGGACTGACCTCAATGGTCACCCCATACGTGATTCATCGAGTATTGTACTACATTTCATACTTAATGCAGTTCTAGTGTTTTGTATTGATATGCATGCAACTACCCCTTGACCTAGTTAGGCCCTTGTTTCTCAACACCAATAACAATATATACTATTTCATCCCAAAAAACCCTTGTGTGTAGAAAAAAATCATATTTATACCCTCCTATGATGTGTATGCATTATACATATGTAGCTATTGATTCCTTATCTCAATAGATGGAAAATAGATATGTGATTGCTAGATGATAAATTATTGCATTAACCTTGTTTATATATGATTTCTTATTTTGAATTTAAAACCTTAGTGGTGGAAAACGCTGACCCAAAATATAAGAAAGGTACCATAAAAGAGTAATAAATTGAATCAAAAGGTAACATTTAGAGAAAAAAAAGAGGTTTAGGTTTGTACAACTAGGTTGGGACCATATATATGGTCCTAACCCATATATATGGTTTTGGACCAACATGTTGGGAAAACACTGAAAAATGACATGAAAAGGGATCCATGTAACTTGACACGCAATCATGACAAAAACCAAACATTAACATAAGACTAGTCACACCAAGAAATAATGGATGAAAGAATAAGGGGTTATGCAACTAATATCTATATTTAAGGTTAAGAACTAATGCATATGAAAGTGTAATAAAAAAATGATGTAATAATATTTTTTTGAAAATTTTGGTGTTTACATTTCCCCCATTTTCTTTGGTGAATGAAATTTACCAAAGTGTAAAGGAGAAGAAAAGTCATGCTGATATAGTGTTGGCATAAGAATAATCAGTAAACATACCAATATAAAATTACCATGTGTGGTTAGTAACACGAGTCATTGATTGACCCATGTGGAGATGAGAGAGACACATGTCATTGTTATCAAGGGAGATATTAAAATTATAAGAAGAGATTTCTAGAGATTTGGGTAATTATGCTTGTTATGTTTGTAGAGTTGGGGGTGATCAAATCCACAATAAGGTGCTTGATTTTTCAATAAGTGGGAATTGGGTGTCTTAGAACTAAGGGAAGAGTGTCACAGGATTTCTATTTTCCCACTATAATGCTTCCGAATAATGGGACCACACCACCATAGATGGATCTAGGTATTTTATTTTTAAAACCCCTTATAAGGTGAAAATTAAATGACATTGCATTGCCCTCATCATCATGTTTATACATGTATATTGTTGTAATATTAGCACTTTTGTGAGTTTTGAATACACTATTATTTTCCCCTAGCATTTTACATTCATGATTATATGTATTCAACATATTTGTAAAATTTTATGTTAATGAGTGATTTTTAGGGGATAAAATTGGATTGAGTTGTGTAATTACAAAGGGAAAAGGTGGCCTCAGTATAGTCAACCTTGTTTTATTTTTATGTAATGTGTGTAAAGAAGGATTGATTTGTATGACCAATCCATTAGATGTTGTTTTCTGGTTTGAAAGATGAAAGGGAGATGACCATGTATGGTCATCATATAGAGGTTCCCCCTTTTGGTGAAAGGGAGTGTGAATTTTGTTTTCTTGAGGTGAAAGTGAATATATGAAAATATGGAAGATATAACCTAATGTAGAGGAGAGAGATCTAGGTCATGTAATTAGAAAAGATAAAAAAGTGGTATGTGAGGAAAGAGAGAAGATAAAAAGTTAGTACTTGGAAATAAAGGTTTAATTATAAAATATTTCCCACATAGTGTAGTGATGTATGAATGTGGAATATGTCAAAGATAGGATGATGATACCAAAAATGGCATGAAAATATGATTATTAGAACTCTAGATATAGAACTAATAGTTATAAGGCTATAAATGATATGTAGATCAATTCAAAGAGAAAAAGTTTCCCTAAATCTCCCATAATCATGATAGTATGGTAGAGGACTATGAGATATTTACATCACATATTAGCATGCAAAAATAGACTCTATTAAGCAAGATACCATTTGAAAAAGTTCCTAGTTGAAGGATTAAAATATGGGGCAGTGACCAATCAAAGTTGCGACACGTGGCAGTGCAAAAATGACAAAAATGGTAAAATGTTTTTTTTTAATTTTTACCTCCGGTCTTTAAAAATCAAGTTCGAAAGGTGGTCCCTACTATTTTCTGGTTGGGGGCCCTCAGCTAGGGTCGACACACTCTTTTTACAAAGGGGTGGCTTTGCTTTTGTGACTTCATATTACCATAGTCACAATTTTGTATTTAAATGCCACAAATTGTTCTGGTATGGGGCATGTGGGACTAATATTCCCATTTTTATTTTATTTAAATTACCATACACCAACCTTATGATAAGTTTTGCACATTGACCATTTACCACACCAACACATTAACCTCCTCCATTTTCTTATCAATGTATAACCTAAGTTTGGAGCTTAACACCCACCTACATGCCACATGGAAACCCATAACAACCTTGGTGGCTCTATGTCTTTTCCACATCCCATTGGGACATATTAATTTGGGTACATAAATTCTACATGGATTAAACTACATAAAGTGGGTGGTTAAAATGCTTAATAAAGCCTATGCAAAACATAAATAACATGGAAAATGGGATTAATATCCATATATAAGAAATGAAAATGGTGGGTGGTTGGGGTGGTTTGAACCCCCAACTACATTTTCCCAAAATACATACCCCACCATTAGGCCATAAGGCAACCACAATATTATATGAATGCAAAATTTCCTTTATACAAGCTAATGTTTAGGATTTTGTTTTTAATAAAAAGAAGTTTTGGAAAATTGAGTTTTTGAGCAACTTAGAGGCATTTTGGATCTTGGTGTAAATGGGAAAGTTTTCTACAATTATGAGACTCGTTGAGAATGAAAAATGAATGTCCTTAAAAATATATGTTAGCACGTGTGAAGGGCATTATAGGAGAAAGGAATATAAGGAAGTGCACATGAAGGGAACATGGTTTGTGTGCTGAAGTTGGATATGAATGCACGTAGGAGATAGGTGAACACTTAGCCAATTTTTGGGATGTGGATATAAATACGTAATTGGAGTGGTGAGAAAGCAAGGTTTTGAAGATAAGAATAGAACAAGGAGACTTGTGGTTCAAACAAGGTTTATTTTGGGATAAGAGGAAGACCAAGCAATATGCATAGGTCCGAGATGATAACTGGATCTAAATTAAGAGTTAAATTTTGTAGATCTATTATTAGGAAATATTGCATGATTTTTGTACTTAACATGTATCGGTGCATGGCTATTCTTAGAATGCAACCTATTTTGGGGATGCATAAGTGGTGAAGGGAAAGTCCCCACCCCTGTATATATGTATGATCTGCATAGTTTAAAAGGATCACTTTTGTAATATAGTTATGTTGCTTTGGATTATGTGTGCACATCACTCATGGTGATATTGCTATGTATGTATGAAGCTTCTGTGTTTTACAATAATTAATATAATGGATCTTTGTGATCTGGATATTGATTATTAACATATCTAGTGATTGGCTCATGCATGGTAAACTTAATCTTGATTCTTGTATGAGGTATTCTTACACATGGTTAAGATCTAGATCTAGTTTATGTTATGAAATATAATTGATTATCTATTATGGATTTGGAATATTTGTATGATCATGCTAACTCCTTGAGTAAGCTTCCATAAAAAGGGACTTGGTACCCTTGCGTGCTTTGAGCGAGCACTCAGTTCTAAATTTGAGTAATGTGCCATCATGCCTTAAGATATTAGTGAAATAATAAGACTAAATTTTGGTTCCATTTCGATACCTCTTTTCAGTTGTTTTCCAGGATGTTGCATCGAAGACGTACCAATTGACTTTGGCCAAGTATTGAAGAGTGACTAGACAATTTAGAGAAAGAGTATGCTTACTGATTTAGCACTGGACCTGAATTTATTACACACATGTGGGTTGAAAATAATCAGTATCATGAGATGTATGAGATGTTATTCTAAATTTTCCCTATAGAGGTGTATGAGTGGTTGGTAGCTTATGCATCAAAAAGAAATTAGAGGTTTAGAGCACTTTTTGGATGTAGGAAGAATTCCAGGATTTACATGATGCTAATATAACTTGGACATGTGATGTAGTTCAATGATAGAGTGGTTTTGTTGAGCAGATGAAATATAGCTCAAGGATGAAAGTGTAAAAGGTTTGGGTGCACAAGAATAGGGTGCACGGGAAGGCATGGAATCATAGCAAAACATGAGCACGCCCGAAATAATCAGAATTAGGACTTAGCCATTTTTGGTATGAGGATATTCTTGGACATGGAGTGTGGAGCACACAAAGATATGAAGAATTGTAGTTCACGTAAGGCTATTTTGGGATGTGCAGTAATTTGAGAGCTATGTAGATTTTTGGCTTAATAATAGGATTTCTACTTAGAGTTAACTATAGGAAATATATTATTAGAGCACTTACATGATTTTTTATTCTCTTGTAAAGGCACATGGCTATTATTAGCATGTAGTCTATTTT
The DNA here is from genome assembly GCA_018340775.1 of Taxus wallichiana var. yunnanensis. Lineage (NCBI taxonomy): Eukaryota > Viridiplantae > Streptophyta > Pinopsida > Cupressales > Taxaceae > Taxus > Taxus wallichiana. The sequence continues at coordinate 315,128,286 of CM031236.1, forward strand.
TGGAAGGTGCATGGGTGGTGAAGGGAAAGTCCCCACCCCTATATATATGTATTGATTTACACGGTTTGGAGAGACTAATTATTGTAGAGTTATGCTACAGATTTGTTAGCGCACATGACTATGGAAACTAGATCTTGATGTATGAAGCTTATGTGTTTTGCAGTATTTAATATAATGGATCATATTGGCTGGATATTGGTGTTAGATGTGACTGAATATGGTTCTTGCATGGTAAATCTCATTATAATAATTGTTTAGTCAATCTTTCATATGGTTTAGATCTAGATTTGGTTTATGCAATTGTGGATTGGTTATTATCTGTTATGGATATGAATATATACATACCCAATCATGCTAAAATTATGGAAAAAAAAATCTAAAGAGGGACCTAGTACCCTTACACACTTTGGGTGAGCACTCAATTCAGGCTGAGTGATGTGCTAACGCACCTTGGGTTATTTATACAGTGAATTCTAGGCTACATCATTAGTTTTATTGCTAGGACCTCTTTCTCAACTATTTTTAGGATGTTGTGTGATGAAGACATACCAATTGACCTTGGCTAGTATTAAGGAGTGGTTAGTAGATTTGGAAGAGGAGTACAATCATAGATTCAACACTAGTCCTGATTTTAATGCACACGTGTGGGTCGAGAAGAATCTGTATGACATATTATATGAGATGCTCTTTGTTATCTTTCCCATAGAGCTGTACAAGTGGCTGGTTGCTTATGCATCAAAGAGGAATAAGAGGTTTTTACACTTGTTCAGACACAAGATGAATTCCAATCCTTATATGATGAATATCTGATTTGGACATGATCCGTGTATGTTTGCTTCCATGGTGTTATAAATAGATATATTCTTGAGTACACAGTTTACACTTACTCTTGCCCAGAGGTTGCTGAGTTTTAGTTTTTGTGCGAACCCAGAGGATCGTATTTTTGCGGTATTCCATTGGCGATTAAGATCCTAATTGTAACTCTGGATTTGGAAGAGAAGCCAATGGATAACTAAACCCCACCATGCGTGATGGTAGAACTAGGATTGATGAGGATGGTGGACCTCGTGGAAGACAAGAAAAGAGAAAAAAGGTGTCTTAAGTTCAATGAGGCACATGAGAAGGATTTAGAGAAGTAGCTGGAAGCTATAGAATAAATGGTGTTGTGGAGAGAAATGACTCATGAAGGATTCAAATATCATGTAGAAGACATGGAGCTAAAGCATTTGGATCTCCCCTATTTGGGAAAGCATGGTAGGGAACCATCTTTAGCCTCATATGAGAGTGTGCTAATAGAGATGGTATGGGCCATAGGCACGCATCCGAATCTACGGTGACCTATCCCTTGTGTTTGGATTTCAAGTTTCTATGACAATAAGTAATCAACAAGCTAGTGAGCAGAGAGTTGCGGTATATAGAGTTAATTTCTACTCAAGTTCAAGAGTTAATTAGGAGCTTATTCATCTATAAAGTAATCGTCATCAACTTTATTTAGAGGACCGATTTGCATGTATCTTTTCCGCACATCATTGGCATAAAATGTAGACACATGGTACCTTGGTGTCATATTTGGAAGTAGTGCAACTTCATAGAATGTGGGTATTCAGTTTAACACAACCGTCGGAACACAAGGTAGTAAGTCTTCCAGTCCATTACCTACTAGATAGGGTGGATAATGAGGATCAGTGTGGCTCAAGCACTTTGGAGGATCGGTGGATCTGGAGGTGGTGGAAATATAGGAGGAAACACAAGAGGTTTTGGATCTAGTGGGCAAGGGTTGCACCAACCTCAAAAAATTTATCTGGATATGTCTCTCCGTCTTCCAGTATAGGGGCATTAAAGATGTAACCGAGCATGTGCATATGTGTGAAATAATATGGTGAGAAAAGGGGATTACAGCTCCATAGCGCAAGGTAAGTCAGTTTGTAACTACATTATAGGGACACACACACAATTGGTACATGAAGTTTGATCCTGATCAGACTTGTGTGGACTATACAACATTACAAGATGCTTTCTTAAAGGAATTTTATATCCATGAGTTCAAGCAGAAAAGCATAAGTGTGCTCAAGGATATTAAGTAGGGCACTACTAAAAGTGTTCAGCATATGATGCGAGAATCTCTTGTCTAAATTATCTTATGACAGCTACCTAATCCAACATGTATAGTGGTTCATTGGAGGACTGATCATGCCTTTTATACATATATACACAAGGCAATTGAAGTGGCTCGCACATTGAGGTAGTAGGAGGTGTGGACATAAGAGTGAGGCCATTCTTGGAAGCTCAAATTGCAGTAATGATGAAACAATTGGAGAAATTATTTGCTAATTCAAAGGCATGAGACACACAATGGAATTTGGTGTATAGATTGTAAAGTAGAGGGGCATACTAAGGATAGTTACCCTCAAAAATTGGTGCACTCCTTGTTGCTGGATTGTCGATATGTCACTTGGACCACAGTTCAAGCTAGTGCCCATTATTTCAGCACGTGATAAGAAAGAATGTGTCCAGTTACTTCAAGATTTGTAGGTCTTCAAATCATGATACTGAAGATTGCAGATTGATCAATCAGATCCATGATGCCATTGATATTGGCATATGATAGACTGGTGTTGCAAATAATTCCAAGGAAAAGGGCAAGCATCATGACTATGATCATAGTGAGGGGCATTCTGATGGCGGCCATGGTAGAGGTCAAGGTTATAGAGGTGGATTCAGAGGTCAAGGTTGTGGGGAAGAAGGAGTGATTTCCCTCATGGGACTTGTTATACATGTGGATCTCTTAATCACTATAGACACAAATTTCCACAGAATATTGTGTGTTCTTTTTGCAGAAAGAATCATAGTTATGAAGAATTCCTAGAATTGTATGAACACTTAAGCAAGAAATATAAACAGGAAAATAAGGGCGCAAGAATGGTTAGAGTACAATGCACCATGGAAGACCAATGGATGCCAAAGTTAGTGTTGTATAATAAGTTAGTACCTGTAAAGATTACTACATGTCTTTGAGGTTATATGTGTTAAAGAAGATCTACAACAAAAGCCTACCATTACTAAGGAGGAAGTCTGCATGCCAAGTATCCAGACCTATGCATCAGAAGGAGGTTTATCAAGAAACCATGGAGGTAATTTGGAATTTATAGGGTGAGATACAATGTTTGAAGGAACAATCACGGAAGTTAGAACAAAAGAAAGTAGTTGATCTCCATTAGACAGATGTTGATGATTTGAAAGAGGTTTGCAAGATGTTGTGCCAAGAGAACATTATTCCTTTTTGGGGAGCTGGTTGAAGGGAAACACTCGTGCACTAGGAATGAGCATGAGAGACAAATTCTGCATGCTAATCTTCCTCTAGAAAGTTTGGATTATGACAAGGAGATTACTTTGAAAGATGTTGTTGATGGTATGCTTTTTAGTAACATCTTGATTGGCACAGGCACAAAAGTAAATGTACTCACTTTGGATGCGTGGGTTCATATGGGTAGACCTCCATTACAACCATCATCTAATGTTCTATTCATGGAAAATTAGACTAAGGAAATTCCCATTGGAGTTTTAAAAGATGCATCCATTACTATATAGGGGCCAAGTTCACTAGGGAATTTGAGGTCTTAGCGCTTGAAGTAGACAATTTTACCGCATTACTTGGGCACCCTTGGTGCTATGCGAACAACAATGACCTATATTTTAATAAGGGGTATATCAAATTTGAGAAAAAGGAAGAGTATGTCATCATACCTCTGATAGATGGGAAATCTACGCATTATGTAGAGACCTTAAGTGAAGAATACTTGAACAAAATTTATGTGCACACCATTTGAGATCCCGAAGTGCTTGAGATGATGCACAGTCAATGAGTGATACTACAAGTGTTTCATGTGATAATTGGGCACACAAAACTTATGAAATGGTTGGGCATGAATTATGAAGTGTAGCTACATGCATCAAGTAAGCCACGTAGTATCAGGCGTTTGGGCTACAACTAGGTACCAAATTACAGGTGAGGAGAATCCAAAAGTATTCCTGCTTGCTATGGAATTTCAATGGGAATGTTAGGTGGAAATAAGGAACATGTTAGTATATACTTTGTGTGGGATGACAACACACTGGTGGATGGTTCATAGGGATAATATTTTGGAGTGGAGAGAAGTAAGGATTGCTTTATCTGCTCAATTTCTAAGAAGTAATGCACCTACTCAAATTTGTGCATTTCATGGTAATGATCCTATTCAGCACCATGTTCAGTAGTGTGAGAGACTCTAGATGGCAGGGCAGGAAGCTTTACCACCTTCTTTGTGGGTGCACAAGTTTTATTTCACCTTATGAGGCTGCGCACATGCATGGTATGTCTACGCAAAGTTGAATAGGGTGATTGGAAATTGGCAGAACTTACTAAAGGTATGACTCAAAAATTTGATTACTTTTATTCTAAACCTTTGGTGAATGATTCATTAAAAATTATGAAGTGCTTAACTATGGGAGATAGTGAAAAGGCTGAAGAGTTACTTTAGGAGTTTTTAGGAGAATCAAACCTAGTGGTGTGCTTTGAAGAGGAAGAAACAAATGCAGAGCAGCTTGGGCATGCCTACCTAGAAAGAGAAAAGGGTAAGATGATCTACATGGTTGATGATGAAGAGGTAGAGAACCTAGATATTGAGCACATAGAGGGTACACATGAAGTCTTGGACAATGTAGATGAGAAGGTGTGTGCCTACCATGAGCCTATGAAGACCAAGAAAGTGAACATTGGAACAAATGTTGAACCCAAGGAAGCCATTATCGGAGATTACTGGTCTGAATCTGAAGTTACTAAGATCATTGAGCTGCTGCATGACTTTCAAGACTTGTTCCCTAGAGGCTATCATGAGCTAAAATGTGTGCATGAATCATTGGGAGAGATGAAGATAAAGTTGAAGAAAGGTGCACACCCAGTCTGGAAGATATCTTTCAAGATGAATCTAAATTTTTACATCAAGGTAAAATAAGAAATTGACAAAATGTTAATTTTTGAAATTATTGTGCTAATTGAGGATTCAAAATGGGTGAGTCCTATGGTGATAAAGATCAAGAAATATGAAAAATTAGGATTTTTGTGGATTACAGGGAGTTAAATGCTGCATATGTGATCGATCCTTTCCCACACCATTTACGAAGGAAATATTGGAAGGTGTTCAGAGAGCACAAAATATATTCCTTCACTAATGGATTCTCTAGATATCATCAGGTAATGATAGCTGAAGAAGATTAAGAGAAGACAACTTTCACCACCGAGTGGGGAAGTTTTGCATACATGGTTATACCCTTTGGATTAAAGAATGCACTGCAATATTTTTTTGCATAGTGGTACAAGCATTTCATGATTTTATATACAAGTTCTTACAAGTGTATCTGGATGATTGGAAAATCTATGGGATCATGAAAGATCACTGTGATGATTTGAGGATAATGTTCAAGAGGTGCCATCATTTGAGCATCTCCTTAAAAATTAAGAAGTGCATATTTTCCACATCCTTTGGAATTTTGTTGGGGCACATCATCTATAAAGAAGGCTTGTTAGTGCATATTGCTAAGGTAAATGTTATTTTGGGCTTAGAAGAGCCTACTAGCTAGAGTGAGGTGCGTAAATTCTTGGGGCACACAGGTTATCATAAATTTTTTATCAAGGGATATGCCAAGATCACCACGCCTTTAGAAGAATTACTCAGGGCAAAAGGCAAGTTCTATTGGAGTGAGGCACAATAAAAACGTTTAACACACTGAAAAAAAAGGCTTACTAAAAACTATTTTGTGCTTTTCTTCATGGTCCAAGCCTTTTCACGTTCATATAGAATCCTCCGACATGGCCATTGGTGCCGTATTTTCTCATTCCGGATAAGAGATTGCTAATCATCCTAATTTCTTTACTAGCATAAATTTGACTCCAACAAAACATAATTATACAACGATAGAGCGCGGGGCCTTGTATATGATCTATGTGCTCTATAATTTTTGATAGTATTTTCTAGCTACACCTTTCATATTTTATATAGACCACATAGCATTGAAGTACTTGATGAACAATCTTGTTTTGTAGGGGCACATATGTCGTTGGGTGATATTATTTTAGGAGTTCAATTTTATGGTGGTAGTTAAGCCCGGTAAAAGAAATTCTAGTCCAGAAAATTTATCAAGGATTTAATTAGGAGAGGACATGTAGAGAATTGAGGACACAATGCCAGATGCACAACTGTTCAGGTTGAACCATGTGCCCTTGAACTTGGAGGATATTGTTTTCTTTATAAGCACATGTGTGGCACTCAAGGGAATAAAGGATTTAGAAAATAAAACACTTGCTATTCCTGTTGCACCTTACATGTTGATTAGTGTAGACTTATACAAGTTAGGCCATGATGAATTTTTGCACCGATCTCGTGCTTGATCAAAAGTGTGAAGAAATTATGATAGAGGCTCATAATGGTATTATAGTGGACACTATGTGGAACTTTTGGATGAAAGAACTATAATTAGGATTATATTTCTTGTTTGAAATTTTGGACTAAGTTAATCATCGGGATGATGATGATTTTAGGAGGGAGGTATGTAATACCTCTAACATGACTAATATCTATGATGACTTATGTTATTGAAGGTTCAATCACTAACAGTGATTTTTTGTTAAGACGGTGTACTCTTATGACCTATGAAATCATGTTTACAGTAGGTAATATGTTATCTACTGAAATAGGTACATTCTGTCATGTTTTTTCTTAATTTAAAATGAAGAAATCCATCTATTTTTATGTAGAATAATTCACTGCTTGGGATTGAGAAATTGAGTTTCAGTTTAAATATTCACGGGGATTTAGAACAACATTACCTTGGATCAATTTCATTGATCTAAGGTATGCTTCTAATTTTCAAACCTTGTTGTCATAATGTCCAAGATGGATAGATGAAAGGCTCTTGGACCTTGAATTTACAAAGGTCATGAATGATCCAATCTCCTTGGTTCTTTGCTTCGTATCTGAATTTGGGTAATAATCTGGTTCCTCTTTTCTATTAAAGTAAGATGTAATTTTTTAAATTAGGAACATGGAACCTATTTACACTATGTTCCTTAAATTAGGAACTTTATCCTAAAAAGAGTAACCTAACCTAAGTTACTAAGTTCATTTGTTATTTTGGATGTTAAATGGACCTAAGACTAAATAATTATACCTAAGGACCTATGTTGGTTCCTAAACTAATGTTGAACCTAACCTAAGGCATGTCTAACCTAAAAGGGGCCTATGGAATGATATAGGGAGGCGAAAAGTCTGTGGCATTGAATCCTAGGAATTTATGATGAAGTTAATGAGTCCTTATCTCTTTTTAACTACTAAATTTTGCAAGAGCATAAGGAAATTTGGGGAATGAGCTAGCATCTCCGCCAAGTATTGGTTGCATGTGAACTTGAACTTAAAATTTTCCAGAAATAGAGGTGGCGGTTGTAGGGGAATTGAAAGGACTGACAATCCTAATTCGCATTTAATATTTTTGAAGTTGGAAAAATTGCCTAGGAAGAAGAAAGAGGGGTTTGGTTTTGTTTGTTCATTTGGTTTTCGAGCTTGAGCACTGCATGGTGGTTGTTTTGGCTCTTCGAACCTCTAGTTTGATTCTTGCATGAAGGTTATATTTACATTAACTCTCTTGCCTTGCATGGCGTTGAATGAAGAATTTATCATTAAGAAGCTATAAGGAAGAGAATGAGAAAGTGTAGAGGATTCTTGGCGTTTCGAAGGAAGAATTGAAGCTCTGCTTGGAGATTTTCTATGAAACAAAGATGTTTGGAGCACTACGAGGTATGATAAGCCATATCCACTAATTTTTATGCTTTTAATTAAATTTTCATAAAAATAACTCTTCTCTTAAGGAAATAATTTGGTTTTGTTTTTATTAATAGAGTTTTTTCTTCATGATATTGTGTTATTTTTCTAAATGCATTATTGATTTTGTTTGAAAAATGGATGGTGTGTTCTGGGTATGTGGTTTCCATACTTCTAAGCAGCTAGATTTTACTTTAATATTTTAGCAGAGGCTTGAAATAGAGCTGAGATCTATTAGGTGATCATAGTTAAAAGTTTCTCTAACCTTGTAGGTAACTTGGTTTGCTTAAATATAAGGATCTTGTTCTAAATGATCTTGTATAATCTCCATCCGAAAACTTCAGATAGGGAACTTTTTTGGATATCTTGACTATTTCTTAAGATCTTGCATGACTGTCTGGTAGTTTGATTTTATGACTCTTTCTTTAAATGTTTACTTTTTGTTTCTTTTGGAAGGCTTCAAAATGGAGAACTTGTTTGAAATCTTGTTGTCATTCGAGATTTAGTTATTCTTGTGGTTGTATGTAATTCCATCTTGTTTCAGAATTTTAGACCATCGTTGTTCTTGATGGAGGATAAATTTATAATACGAGTTGCATGTTGAAAATTTATATGCCTATTTCGATTTACATGACCTCTTTCAGTTGTTGTTAAAAGAACTTCAAAGGAAATCTTGTGTAGACCTCACGAGAAAAAAAGTTTTTGCATGGAAGTCTAATTGTTGAACAATGTATGAGGGAAATGTTATTCTATTTCCATTTGTTCAGGGAATTTAAGTTATCAAATAATTAATCACTTTGTGTTAATTTGGGAAACTCTTTTGGGTATCAGATAGTTGTTTACTCATTTAGTTGTAGGTTTACATGACTTCATAACAGTTTTAGTCAACCTTGTTCTATTGTATATTATCTTAGCTTGATTTATAAATCCCTCGAGCCAATGAAATCAGTACCAGATCTTTTGGGATAGAGGAAAATGTTATGAATGGTTGTTGAATGCTTGATCTTATATGGGTAATGTTCGAATGCTTACTTGTGTTGCTTTTTAAGGGTTTTGAGTTCATTGGAAGTTTGTTTCAGACTAATCCTACTGTTCTACTTTCCTTTTCTTCTCTGGGCTTTTTGGGAAATGGATTACTTGTTTATCCTTGAGGGAATTGAGTCTTTCAAACATGTCTCCATTGAATGACAAAAGGGTAAAGGTTTGATGTTGTGCTACGTTCCTTTTTCTTAGCCTTTTGGTACTTATACAAATCGAGACCTGAGTGAATATCTGTTTGGATTTTAGTGTGGGTCGTATGTGATCTATACTTTTTAATTTCAGTTTTCTTAGTTATATAATATTCTTAAGAGTTAGGATAGACGAGGAGACTGCAATATCCCTCATACACTCATCTATCTTTTAGTTAGGATATAATTTACTTGGTAAAGTTTTTGTCCCTCCTCTGGTCTATTATGGTTATGCCACTTCTTGAACATGTGTAAGGACTAAGTGTAGAAATGCTCTTGGGTAGTAGAACAAAAGTTTTTATATGTGGGAAGGAGTATTGAGTCTTGTATAAGTTCCGAGCTCAACCAATCTTCTATTTTATGTAATTTTAACAATGGCATATCTTGTTGGGATTTGAATGTTAGCTTGTTTTCTTGTTAGAAGAAGCCTTTCAATTTTTGATGAGGTCTGATTTAGGTTGTTTTTTAATTCTAACTTGATTTGGTTCCTTATTCTAAGCCTAAACATTAGGATGCTTCTATAAGGGTTACATTAATTTTTTACCCTTACTTCTTCTTACGATTTTAATTATGATTGATGAAATCTTAGACTTGTGGTGAAATTGTGATAATGAGATGATTAGTTGGAAGGAAATGTTTATTAATGCTCAAATTGAGGAGTTATGTCTGAAAGATAGTTTTAGGTATTTTATCTCCTTCTATTAAATAGGTTTAGTTGAGTGAAGAAACTTAAATGGATTACATGAAAGTAATGGTAAGGTTCAGATGAAATGATAGTTCTTCTTAACTTTGCTATTTAAATTTTGTATGATAAAAGGATTTTATGATGGAAAGTTAAGGTTGATAGATTGAATGACCAAACTTGGCTTTTGATTTGAAATATCTCTCTCTCTCTCTCTCTTATATCTACGATTATACTCTTTTTGGTTGAGTCTTTCTGATTTTGTTCTTTGGACTGTTTCATAACAACAAAGTTATTTTTATGAAATAGTTAGCTAAAAGCACATCGTTTTAATGATTTAGTGCTTATCATGCTCAGTTCAATGAACTAACCCATGCTAGCAATTTTGTAGATGGACTTTGTAAAAGATGAAAGGAGAAAGACTTATAGAAAGTTACATTTGTTTTATTAAAGAGACTGAATCTTTATTATGATAAAATATGGCTTCATTATTGAGATGTACTTGATGGAAAATAAAGTTATAATGAGAATTGATTAGGTGTTTTTGTTTTGACATTTTGTGATATTTGAAATGTTTGGACTTAGTAAATGTATAAATCCTCCTTAATGAATAAAATATGTGTGATTCTATTACTTATTGTTGTAATACTTCTTGGCATGAATTGGGCTGAAATGATATATATTAATCTAATAAAAGAGGGCAGGCTTGTTAGAGATCACAAAAAGTTCACGCGGGAGAGAAGGCCAAGATCAAGGGCATGGAGGGATAGGAAGAACCCTCACATGGAGGGAAAGTTTAGCATTCAGACTTAGCCGATTTTGAGCATGAAGGACCTATTTTTAGAAGATGGCATGCGGAACACACCAACAATGTAGAGACGTGCACGCCACACATTGTCTATCTTTAGAGGATCAAGATCAAGTGTTTTGCATGGAGACGAGCTAAGAATAGGATTGTCACTTCAGTTAACTGTAAGAGGTATATAGATATCACACTTGCATGTGTGGTTATGCCTATAAATGACATGTGGCTATTAATAGCATGTAGCTATTTCTGGAATAGATAAGTGGTGAAGGGAAAGTCCCCACCCTATATATATATGATATGAAGAACATAGTAGAATATATACACAGAGAGATGGATGTATGAAGATATAGAGGTATGTGCATATGATTGGATTACTATATCAGATCCATGCGCACATTGGTATAGATTTCCATTATTGTAAGGAGCTTCTGTGTTTATTAATAGATGAAAGATATTGGCTGAACCTAAGTGTCATTCCTTATGTGTAATTGAGTAGTGCATGTTATTAATTCAATCATGATTATTGTTTAAGCTTGTTCTTTCATAGATCTGAATGTAGCATGCATTATAGAATGGTGGATTAGTTATGGATATATATGTTTCTTCCTTCATCATGCTAACATCCTACTACAACAACCCTAAAGAGGGACCTAGTACCTTTGTGTGCTTTGGGTGAGCACTCAGTCTAGGCTGAGTGATGTGCCACATGCATCTAGGGTGTTATCTAGTAAATTCTAGGCTGCATCATTGGTTCCATTTCTGGGACCTCTTTTTAGTTGTTTTTAGGATGGTTCATGATGAAGATGTATCGGTTAACTCTAGCAAGTATTGAGGAGTGGATACATGATCTGGAGGAAGAATATGCATGGTGGTTCAAGCAGTGGATCTGAGTTTAATGCACATGCACTTGGGTAGAACATAATCTGTATGATAGCCTATATGAGATATTTTTGCTATCTTTCCAGTAGAACTATATGAGTGGCTTATTGCTTATGCATCTAAGTGGAATTAGAGGTATCATGCACTTGTCTGGACACATGAAGAATTTAGGCCCTTTATGATGCTGATTTGATCTAGACTCACACTGTGGATACATGGTTTCATGGTGTTCTAAATAGTTATATTCTAGAATATTCAATTTCGACATATTCTTTCCTGGAGGTAGCTGAATTCTAGTTTTTTGTGGTATCCAAGAGGAGTATATCTATAAGGTATTCCACTGGTGATCAAGATCTTGATGGTAACTTTGAACCTAGAGAGTAAACCAATGGCTAACTAAACTTCACCATGTGAGGGGCAGGAACAAGTTTGGTGAAAGATGGAAAGACCTAGCAGCAGAGAGGTAGAGAGAGGAGAGGCAACTTAAGTATAATGAGGCACGTGAGAGGGAGATAGAGAAGCAACATTCCATTGTAGAAAGTATGGCATTGAGGAGAGAGATGGCTCGTGAAGGATTTATAACTCACATAGAAGATGTGGAGCAGAGCATCAGGAACTCCCCCATCTTGGAAAACATGACAGAGATCCCCTTGGCCTCACATAGAAGTGCCAACAGAGACTACTGGGCCATGGGGCGTGCATCTTAATCCACCTAGTGACCTAGCCCTTGCGCTTGGTTTTCCAAGTATCTAGTACGACAAGTAACCAACAAGCTAACTTGGGAAGTAGGAGAGTAGGAGTAAGTCAGGAGAAAGTACATCAATGGTAGGACAAATGGATTCAATGATATTTGGAGGAACATTCTTAGGTGCATCATCCACATAGAATGTGAGTGCACACGAATGTTGGATTCACCTCTGGAAGTGGAACTACCTCACAGACTGTAGGGGTTAGTATAGTACTATTGTTAGAGCACATAGGGAGTACATCTACAGTCCTATTCTAGCTATAGGTGGAGGATCAAGGAGGTATAGGTGGTTCTAGTTTAGTGGATCTGGTGGTTCTGGAGGCAGAGGGAACACAAGAGGTTTTGGATCAGGTGGTCAAGGCCCGCAACAACCACAGAAATATTTATATGGAGATGTCTCTTGTCTTCCTAGAGTATAGAGGCATAGAGGATGCTACTGAGCATGTGCACATGTGTGAAATCTTGTGGCACGCTAAAGGGATCATGGATTTTGAGTGAAAGGAAAGTCAATTTTCTACTACATTACAGGGATGTGCACACAACTGGTATAGGAAGTTTGACCCTGATCAAACTTGTGTGGATTATGCAATCATTGAAGGATGCTTTCTTGAAAGAGTTCCATATCCCGAATTTGAGTAGAAAAGTATAAGTGCACTCAAAGATATCAAGCAAGGCACTACTGAGAGTGTACGTGAGTATGATGCCCATTTTAAGACACTTCTATCTAAGCTATCTTATGATATTCACACAAGCCAACATGCACAATGGTTTGTTGGAGGATTGATTACACCATTTAGAAGGGTGTGTCACATAAGACATACACTGATCCACATGAAGCACTAGAAGTAGCTTTGTGTGTTGAGGTAGTTGGGAGCATTGACACTAGCGTTAGTCCATTCTTAGAGGCACAATTGTAGCTATGGAAAAGTAGTTAGAGAAGCTATCAAAAATTCAGCCCATGAAATGTGCTCAGGAATTTGGTGTACAGATTGTGAAGTGGAAGGTCACACCAAGGATAGTTTTCCTCACAGATCTGTATGCTCATTACTATGGATTGTGAGATCTGTCATTTGAATCATGATGCTAGTCACTTGTCCTTTATTACAATGTGCATGATAAGGAAGAATGTATCCTACTTTTGCAAAATTTTCCTCCATGACCCATGATACTAAAGATTGTCAGTTGATTGGTCAGATCCAAGATGCTATAGACATTGGGGTATGACAGACAAGTGTAACTGATAATTCCAAAGGGTAAGAATGAGCACCAAGATTGGGATCATAATAAAACACGCTATGACAAGAATGAGGGGCATTTTGAAGGAGTCATGGAAGAGGACGTGGATATCATGGTGGATATGGAGGATGAGGCCATGGTGGAGGAAGAGGTGAGTTCCCTCATGGAACATGTTATATGTGGATCTCCTGACCACTATAGGTGTGAATGTCCTTAGAATATTGCATGTTCTTTTATGTGGAAAGAACCATAGCTATGAAGAGTGCTGGACTTATATGAGCATCTGAGTAAGCAGCATAAGCAAGAAAACAAAGGTCGGGATGGTTAGAATCCAATGCACGTGGTAGAAGATCAATGGATGCCCAAGATAGCACAAGGACCTGAGGCATTAACTATGAAGATTACTACATGAGCTGAAGTGGTGTGCGTGCAAGAGAGGCATTGCACCAAAAGCCTACGATCACCAAGGAGGAGGTTTTGCATGCAAGGTACCCAGATCCTGCTCATCAGAAGGAATTTTACTAGGATACCATGGAAGTGCTAAGGAATCTTCAGGGTGAGATACAATACTTAAAGGAGTAGAAGAAAGCATCAGAGAATCCAAACTGATATCGATGATCTGAGAGAAGTGTGCAAAATGTTGCGCTAGGAGAACATTATTCCACTATTAGGAAGTTGGTTAAAAGGGAACACTCCACGCACAAGTATTGAGACCGGATGACAGATTCTACATGTAAATATCCCCCGATAGCATTGACTATGACAAGGAAATTACTCTGAATGTTGTTGTGGATGGATGGTGTTGAGAAACATATTGATTGATACAAGTGCAGAAGTAAATGTGCTTACATTAGATGCATGGGTACAAATGGGGAGGCCTCCATTGCAGCCATCATCTAATGTGTTGTTTATGGAAAACCAGACTAAGGCCACTCCCATAGGAGTTTTGAAGGATGCATCTATAACCATACAAGGGGCCAAGTTCACTGGGGATTTTGAGGTATTAGCACTTGTAGAAGTAGACAATTTTCCATCCCTTCTTGGATGCCCTTGGTGTTATGTGAATAATGCTGACTTGAGATTCAATAAGGGGTATATCAGCTTTGAGAACAAGGAGGAAAGAGTTGTGATACCTCTAATGATGGGAAGTCTACACCATATGTTGAGCCTCTAAGTGAGGAGGACTTAAATAAAATTTATGTACGTGCTATTCAGGACCCAGAGGTCAATGAGCCATCAAAAGAAGGCATCCTATAGTGGGAGGATTCTCATTCTATTAGTGATACTATGAGTATTGCTTGTGACAATTGGGCTCATGGTACATATGAACTAGTAGGGTGTGAGGTAAAAAAAGTGTGGTTGCACGCAAGAATGGAATTCACTTGTTTGATGGATAGGTAGCATAGTACCTTGGTATATAGGGGTAGAAGATCTTCCTATATTTTTGAAAGCCATGGAAAAACAAGTGGACAAATCAAATTAAGAGAAGAGATATGTTAGTATATACCTTGTGTGGGACAACAACACACTGGTGGGTAGTCCATAGAGATAATCTTATAAAATGGGAAGAGATTGGAGTCACCTTATTTATTAGGTTTGTAAGGAACAATGCACCTACATAGATATGCACTTATCATGGTGATCAACCTATTCAACATCACATTCATCAAAGTGTGAGAGACTCTGGATAAAGAGGACAGAAGCATTACCACCTTCACTCTGGGTGCATAGATTGTACTCTACGCTACAAGGATGCACACGTGCCTGGTATGTATACAGAACTACATCGAGAGACTGGAAACTAGAAAAATTTGACTGCAGGAATGATCCAGACCTTTGACTACTTTTCTTCCCAACCTCCAATAGAAGAGGCATTAAAATTTGTCAAGTGCTTAACTATGGGAGATAGTGCAAAAGCAAAAGAGCATATTTAGGAATTATTTGGTGAGGCAGAGTCTAGAGTGCATTTTGAAAGGGAAGAAGAAATGGACTCCATACTACTTGAACATGCTTGCCTTGAGAAAGAGAAAGGAAAGATGGTTTACATCATGGATGATGAGGAAGTTGAGAACCTGGATATTGAACATTCACAAGGGGTGTGTGAGGTCTTGGATAGTGTAGAAAAGGATACGCATGCCTATCACAAACCCATGAAGACAAAGAAGGTGAATATAGGTTTGGAGGATGAGCCTAAGGAGGCCATCATTGGAGACTACTTGGTCGACTTGGAGGTAGCAAAGATCATTGAGTTACTTAGGATTATCAGGACTTATTCCCTCGAGGGTATCATGAACTTAAAGGTGTGCATAAATCACTTGGGGAAATGAAGATAAAACTTAAGGATGGTGCATGACTAGTTAGGAAGTGACCTTATAGAATGAACCCCAATTTGTGTGAAAAGGTAAAAGAAGAAATTGATAAAATGTTGAAATATGGAATTATCAAGCCCCTTGATGAGTCAGAATGGGTTAGTCCAATGGTGATCAATATCAAGAAGGATGGATGAATTAGAATATGTGTGGACTACAAGGAGCTGAATGCTTGCATGCATCATAGATCCATTCCCTATGCCATTCATTGAGGAAATACTGGAAGGAGTGGTAGGGCGTGAAATATATTCTTTCACAGATGGGTTTTCGGGTATCATTAGGTTAGGATTTCTTAGGAGGATCAAGAAAAGACAACATTTACTACTGAATGGGGTAGTTTTTCCTATATTGTGATGCCTTTTGGATTGAAAAATGCACCTGCTGTATTCTCGTGCATAGTTGTTCAGGAATTCAAAGATTTTATTCACAACTTCTTACAGGTCTACCTAGATGATTGGACAATATATGGGCTTGTGAAAGATCATTGTGACAATATGTGCTTAATGTTTGAATGGTGCAGACAATTGAGTATCTCTTTGAACATCAAGAAGTGCATATTTTCTACACCATTTGGAATACTATGTTAGGACATATAATCTAAGGAAGGTTTGTTGGTTGATCCAACTAAGGTTGCAATCATTCTAGGCCTGGAAGCACCTACCAGTCAAAGTGAGGTGCATGGATTTTTAGGTCATACATGATATTATAGAAAATTCATCAAAGGGTATGCCAAAGTTGCTGCACCCTTGGAAGAGTTACTAAAAGGGAAAGGTACATTTTATTGGGGAGAACCGCAACAACACGTGTTTGAGATATTAAAGAGAAACTTACTACCATACCCATTCTGTATTTTCCCTCATGGGATAAACCATTTCATGCATGTGGATTTTGGCATGGCCATTGGCATTGTGTTAGCTCAACCTGAGTGAAGGTATTATAGATCATCCAATTTTTTTGCTAGTAGGAAGTTGACTCCTACTAAAAGGAATTATACAACTACAGAGTGCGAAGCTTTGTCAATGATCTATGCATTGCACAAGTTTTGATAGTACTTGTTAGCAACACCATTTGTGTTTTATACAGATCACATGGCATTGAAGTACTTGGTAAAACAATCCCATCTTATAGGGGCACATATGCAGATGGGTACTCCTATTTCAAGAGTTTGACTTCACAGTTGTGGTGAAGCCAGGGAAAAGTAACTCTAGACCAGACCATTTATCTAGAATTCAACTCAGAGAGGAAGCACAAACAATTGAAGAAACCATGCCAGATGCATAGTTATATAGGTTACAATGTGTGCCATGGAATTAGAAGACATTTTGTCTTTCTATGAACTGGTGTGGCACTAGAAGGAATGAAGGCATTAGAAAAGAAACAACTTGCTATATACGTGACACCATTTATGTTAATCAGTGGTGACCTCTACAAGTTAGGAAGAGATGAAGTATTACACCATTGTGTATTAGAGCATGAGCACAAGGATATTATGGAAGAATCCCATGGTGGTATTATTGTAGAGGCCATTATGTAGGTGATGTGACTTCCCGAAGATCCTACTTGCTGGATTATGGTGGGAGACATTGTATAAAGACTGTAAAGAATATTGTAAGGTGTGTGATCATTTTCAGTGCCTAGGAAAACTAGGGCAAAGAGATGAGATGCCTTTGAGACCAATTACTAGTGCTGAACCATTTGAGAAATGGGCCATTGAATTTGTAGGACCTATTTCACCAGCCGCGCATAGGACTGGGTCACGCTATATCATTACTTGCATAGATTATCTCACATGGTGGGTAGAAGTAACACCTACGAAGGACTGTACAACAACTACAACAACTAGGTTTCTATGGGAGAATGTTCTTACAAGATATGGATGTCCTTTAATCTTGACAAGTGATAGGGGTACACACTTTTTGAATGAGACAATCAGGATCCTATTAGATGAGTTTATGGTTACACACCATAAAACTACACCCTATCATCCTTAGGAAAATGGAACTACTGAGGCTTTCAACAAGATTTTGAGCCAAACTTTGACAAAAAATTGTGATGTTGGAAGAAAGGATTGGGATGACAAAGTGTTCAGCTGTTCTTTGGGCATATAGAACAACTTATAAGAGATTGAACAAAGCCACACCATTTCAGTTGGTGTTTAGCGCAAAACCATTCTCCCTATAGAATTTATGTTACCTTCTTTGCACATTGCATGCACTGGAGGTCTAGCTGATGAACAGGATTTAGAAGAGTGTATCGAGAAGATGATTCAACTGGATGAGTGATGAGCCATAGCACGATGGAGTTAGAAGTAGGAAAAAGCTAGGTAGAAAGCATGGCATGACAAAAACATAAGGGATAAGAAGTTTGAGATTGGACAAATGGTACTTCTTTATGACTCAAAGTTCTTACACCATCCAAGAAAGCTCAAAGTACATTGGTTGGGGCCATATGTCATCACTTACATACTTGAATTAGGTGCTTTCAGTTAGAAGCACTTGATGGAACACAACTACCTAGTTACTTTAATGGGAGTAGGCTGAAGCCCTACTATAAATAAGTCTTCTTGGTGTTTGTAATAAGGAAATATTTCCATTTAGATTAGGTTTTCAATTATGTATTTCCTTAATGTATTTCCTTCATTTTCACTATGCTTTGTCAATTTAGTTTTTGTTTTTGTGTAATAAGTGCACTTTGCGCATGAAGCTAATTACTATATGAAGAATGTTTATGTGTACAGAGGACTGCACATACTTTAGTGTGGGGTGGTTGTAGTTATCCAAGTAAAAGATATATGGGAATTGAAAGGTGAAAGGAATAAGCTGCTACGGGTGTGCTTTAAGTCAAAAGAAGATTGCTTCTCAAAAGTGACCAAGGATGGAGATGAATGAAAGGACAATATAACATGAGGTAAGCAGAGGCCATGATAACTACCAGAGAAGGTACAAGTGATGAGGTACTTGGGTGCAAGGGTGCACACTGAAGAGAAGTCTATGACTAGAGGGTAGGGAGGTGCTGCTAGAAGGTTATAGTTGGGGCGTGAAGATGTACCATGCGTGGAATGAATGAATTTGGTCAATGAATGAGGGGATATTTGGTAGGTGAAGGAGTAATAAATGCATCAAAATTTGAAAAATCTATATAAGGATGGGATGTGAATTCATTTTTACCATTGTGATTAAGAGTATTTGAAAGAAGCCAAGTGTGAAGAGCCGAGTGATCATTTTTAAGGTGTGAGAGGTGTGTAACCAAGTCATGATGAAGAGATCTATGTGTAGAAGAAGCTTGTGTCCCCGTGGTGAAGGGTTTGAGTGAAGCGAGGTGACAAAGATGAGTTAGGGGCATGTAATTTCACCTAGGCATGCTGAATCGAACTAGGGTTTGCTTCACACATTGCAGAATTTGAATGGAAAGGATCTACAAAGGATTGCAAGGTAAAAATGGCACCCAAGAAGGTAGCTACAGCAGGAGTAAAAGGAAAGAAGAAGGTGGTCGTCGAGGAGGAAGAAATGGCTCCAAAAAGTAATTTTTGGAGATGCAATATCCAAGAGGGGGTTATTGTGGCCAGAGTGGGATTCTCACATAAGGAAAAGAAAAGTGAGTGAGTACAATCACCATACCATTGAGAACAAGAAGGAGCTTGATGCGTTGTTGAACACGAAGACAAATAAACACACACGTGGAAGATATGCTGGTGTATGATGATGCTAGTGAGAAGCTCTTGTAGAGGATAGGGGTTTACCAACTTTATGAGCTCCCTTATTTTGGGAAGTATGAGCCATTATACCAGTGGCTTATGAGTAGAGTGCATGAGGATTTTTTCTACTTTGCAGGGTGCAGAGTCATAATTTCAGCCATGCTCATCTCCACAGTGACAGGGTTGAAAGGCATGGGAGATGATTTGTGAGATGATCTGACAAGATAAAACCACAATATTAGAGACAAGAAGGAGTTGGGATATACAAAGGGTCCGCATGGTATGGACATCAACAAACTAAAGAAGTATCTAGTTGTACAAGTGGCCACACATCTCATTACAAAGCTCAATGACTAGGAAAGGTGGTCACAAGTGAACACCATGTGGTTGCACATTGCCAAAAAGATGTCTGAAGGAGTAGTCTACAACATTTCATGGTATATGCAGAGACAATCATTGAAGAAGTGTGCGTAGGAGGAAAGATCAGCTTTGGAGTTGTTCTGTTATCACTAGTGTTCATGGAGATCGAGTGCCTGATGGACCAAAGGAGAAGGTATGGGAGTATCCGATGGAACACAAATCACCTGCAGAATGCTTCAAGAAGTACCTATGTGAGGGATCCATGATAGAGATAGGTTAGGAAATGGGCCGAGAAGTGGTATGATAGGCTCATGTGGCTTTTGAGGAAGAATGGCATGCATCCCCAAGGACTTTCCTTCAGTGGTTGGAAAGGCAGTTCAATTTTCTGTATACCAACATTTCGTATATAGCACATGGTTTGCAATGAAAGATGGGGCATGGAGTCCTTGGTGCAAGTTTCCATATGCATTCACAACAAAGTACTTCTAGGCATCAATACATAGGTTTATAGATGTGTGCAACTGATGTTCAATGCATAGATAAGGTAGATTGTGACTACCACACACTAAGGAAGAAATATGTGTATCCAGGGTGGGGTGCATATGTTGAAAGACTCATTTATGATGTTTTAAGCATTAAACCAATAAGTTTGGTGGTGGGAGATATTGGAGCAGCGTTGGTGTATCTCCAACTGAAGCCAAAGATGGAGAATAACAAGTATGTGGAAGGTGAGTTCGCACTTCCAACACCACCAAAGGGAAAGCATACAATGGAGAACATCCCAAAGTGCCTAAGCCCACAAGAGCCAATTGAAGTGGAGGATGAGGAGGAGGAGTGTGAAGATAGTGGTGGTTTGGAGCATAGAGGTAGGAGACATCCTACAAATAAGGGTGAAGTTGAGCGTGCCACTACACCACCTCAGCCACAAGAGGGGGATGATGAGGACTTGAATGTAGTCTAAGGGGAGCACAGATTTAAGAGGGTGTTTAGGAGAACAAGGACCCAAGGTGCTACTCCAACCATGGTGTGTAGATCACCCAAACTCTCTCCATAGAAGGAGGCAACCATGCAAAGAAGGAGGAAATTGAAGTTAAATGAGGAGGTGGAAGAGTCAGAGGAAAGCATGCCTAATTCTCCTACACTTCTAGAGAACATAGAAGAACAGGGTGAGGAATCAAAGGAAAGAGGAGAGGATGAGAAGGGACTAGAGGAGATACTACAGAGAATGTTCAGACATGGAGACACAAGTCCCAAATTTGGAAGCTAAGGTCCCTAAGCAGCAATGGTCTAGAAGAACGAGTGGAGAGCACATTCCACTAGCCATGGGGTATGGAGGACGCAGGTAAAATTGTCCACGCCCGCTTCAGAGCATGATAGCACAAGAAGGATTTATTTGGCTGGGAGCTAATGGATGAGGATATGGTGATTGTGTGCACTTGAAAGAAACTATCATGGTCAATGCACACCCATATGGATGAGCCTGAATTTGATATGTGAAGAGTCATGTGTTTCAAGATGGCTGAAGAAGGCACCACAAGCTAGACATATGATAGTAAAGCCTACTGTCATGTCAGATGAGTAGGTCAGCAATGCATTAGTAAAGGTTTCTACTAAAGTTTCTAGAAGAAACATGGATAAAGCTACAACAATCAGAGCATTGTACAAGGAGCTAAAGACAAAGGATGTTGAGATAACACACATAACACAAGAGAGGGACTTAGTGTAGAAGAAGAATGAAGTATTTATCAGCTTTGTAGAGGAGATTGGGGACAATGTCATAAGAGCTAGGCCACACTTGGAGACCAAGGTACCACAGATGTTTCCCTCAGTGATACATTATGTAGGAAAGTTGGTGGACCTGGTGCTTGAAGATGAACCTCTACACATGACACAGTGCCAAGGAAGTCAGAGCAAGAGGTAGAAATGAGAGAAAGCCTCAGTGATGTGAAAGATTACATCCTATGAAGGGTTCTATGTGCAAGCACTACAAGAAGTATTGAAGAAAGTAGACCAGATTTAAACATCTGCATAGCTCTAGAGGTGCTTATCAACATAAAGACCCTAGAAGAAAACAATGAGGTCCAAAAAGCAATGAAGGATGAGACATTGGGCGCACGAGAAATATTGTCAATGGTTAAGTAGAAGTGCGAGGCCCTGAAGCAACAACACAAGAGCCACACAAGACTCGGCTGGAAGAGCTTGGGAAGCTAATTACGTAGAAGATGGATCTTCTAGAAGGAAGAATGACCTCAATGTCCAAGTGTTGTGTTGGTTCTACAAAATGAAAAAGGAGAGATTGTGAGGGATGAGTTGGAATCCATTGCTATGGACATTCCTAGAAATAAAACAAGCACTCACTGAATGGCAGGCCTTGGAGGCCAAAATAAAGGAGGAGTATCTAGAGTTGATACTTCAAACTGATATAGAGGAGGCTTGCCTCATAGCCTCATAAAACTTCTTTATTTATCTACATTATTTTATTCTTATTCTTTCCATTCTTCTATTCTTTACTTCAATTTTTGGAGATACCCATTGTCGAGATGACAATGAGATTAGTGTGGGGTAATGTTGATAAGAGAATACTTGTTAGAGATCACACAAGAAGTCCACATGGGAGAGAAGGCCAGGATCAAGGGTGTGGAGGGATAGGAAGAACCCATGCACGTGGAGGGAAAGTTCAACATTCAAGACTTAGCCAATTTTGAGCATGAAGACCTATTTTTAGAAGATGGCATGTGGAACACACCAATGATGCAGAGACGTGTGTGCCACACATTGTCTATCTTTAGAGGATCGGATCAAGCATTTTGCATGGAGATGAGCTAAGAATAGGATTGTCACTTCAGTTAACTGTAAGAGGTCTATAGATAGCACACTTGCATGTGTGGCTATGCCTAAACAACACATGGCTATTAATAACATGCGGCCTATTTTGGAATAGATAAGTGGTGAAGGGAAAGTCCCCACCCTATATATATATGATATGAAGAACATAGTAGAATATATACATAGAGAGAGATGGATGTATGAAGGTATAGAGGTATGTGCATATGATTGGATTACTGTATCAGATCCATGCGCATTGGTATAGATTTCCATTATTGTAAGGAGCTTCTGTGTTTATTAATAGATGAAAGATATTGGCTGAACCTAAGTGTCATTCCTTGTGTGTAATTGAGTAGTGCATGTTATTAATTCAATCATGATTACTATTTAAGCTTGTTCTTTCATAGATCTGAATGTAGCATGCATTGTAGAATGGTGGATTAGTTATGGATATATATGTTTACAAGTTGTATCAGTTAAATGATAAACTAAAGCATGTAAATAAATAGGTTAGGAAGCATATTTTATCTGCATACCTACCATAGATGTAATTATAACTTATAACCCTTTAGGTTAAATAACTGATTGAATCAAGTAAAGATGTTGTAATTAATTTGTAATGAAATGTTTAATATAACATTAAATTTCAATCTAAGTTATGTTCATCCAGATGAGGAAACTCAGTTGGATGTTGACACATGCCAACTACAATGAAGTACCTTCGTAACTACATGAGTCATTACGAGGATACTATGTTGCATAGGTTGACATGTCTCAATACCCCTCAGAGTTTGTTCAACTAGACTAACATAAGTTCTTGAATGGATCACAATTCTGCCCTATGTAGAGATAGGGACATGATCTAGTATCGGGAGCAAGTCACGTTGACTTAGGATAACTAGACACACTCAATCAACGCCCTTAGTCATCGCAAGCAGTCCTCCACACTAGGGCATGTTGCTAACCTTGTCTAGGGTTAAAATTTGAATCGAGTGGACTAACAGAGGTTAGTGAAGACCAATCTAGATAATAGATCAAGTGTGGTGAAGGACTTATTCCGTTTGATGAGTATGCCATCTAGGAATGCAAACATGATAAACATGTGTAAAATATTTGGCCAAAGTATCGTAAAGCTCTTTGGTTGCGTTGTCCTATGTCACCTAGTTTAAGAAGCGGGATTTCAAATGAATATCGGTAACATATATTCAGATAGGATCTTAAATAGAACACTTGAGTACCCCTAATAGGGTAAAGGAACTAAGTATAATTCCACCAATAGAAAGCCGATTCATGAAATGAGAGATGTGTTTCACCGAGTCATTATAGCTGCATATGATTTTCTATTATGAGATAGTTTGGCATTGGAATGTGTGTTCTAAATTATGATTTAGAATAGAGAACATTATGAATTTTTTTCCTTTGTTTCTAAAGTCTTAAAATGGGAATGTTACATCGTAGTATCAATGCTGAAGGTTGCAGCTATTGGACCTATTAAGTCCATAAATCTGATAAAAACTTAATTTTTCTTGTAAAGTAAAAATGGTTAGAACAAGGAGAGATGCCAAACAACCCACCACTAGGTGGAGAGGTAGCTACCGCCCAAAAACTTGACGAGATCCTTGCTTCCCTGTTGGACACAAGAGACCATCTGTTGTACTTGAACAACAAGTAATGGGTAATGAGGAGGAATAAGATGTTGGTAATAACAATCAACCACCTCCTGTGGACAATGTCAATATTGGGAATTTAGGAGTTGATAATAACAATGCTTGTAAATGCTAATGTTAATGTACCCAATCAACTTGAAAATAAAAAGGCAAGGTTAGCAGTTGAACTCACAAACGATATAAAAAGGATAATTCCACCTAATTTTGATGGCACCACACTGAGGGATGGAGTTGAGAATTGGCTCAAAGAAATGGAGAAGTAATTTGCAATAATAAACTTCTCGAGATGAAAGAAAAGTAGTATGGGGAGTTTATCAACTTTCCCATGAGGCATCTTCCTGGTGGGAAAACCAAAAGGCTGAATTGAATATTCATGAATTAAACATCAAATGTGATAAATTTAAAAACTATTTTAGGCAATGATGACTACCACAACTTTATTATGATCAGAAGATGACAAAATTTCAAAACTTAACTCAAGGAAAGTTAACTATAATAGAATACTAGGAGAGGTTCACTAAACTTCTCAAGTATGTGCCTCAATATCAAACTGACAAGAAGTTTAGGATACAAAAATTCATTATGGGATTAAATCCTATCATAGGGGGTGAAGTAGATGTTCACAACCCAACCACCATGGAAGGGGTTATAGAAAAAGTCATTAGGCAGGAACAAAAATTAAAAGCAATATTTGCCTATAAGGAAGAAATTAGAAAGAAAATTCCTAATTATTCTTCATCTATTGCACCCAAAAAGACGGCATGGAAGAATTTTGGTACCAAAAATAATTTTTTTTTCTGATAATAACAAGAAAACAACAACAAAAAAACTTTCGCAAAATTTTGAAACAATTTCATTAAGAACAATGATAATGGACAAAAGTCCTATGGATAACAAAACAATAATTTTAAGGATGGAAATAAATTTGAGCCTAAATGAGGACCTTTAGGAGGCTTCTTTAATTTTGGTAAATATCATTATGCAAATTAGTACCCTCTAAGGAAGGATGATAACAACCAACAACATAAGATACATGCTACAAGTGAGGTGATAAACAAACCGAAAAAAAAAAGTTACACCTATAAAAGTGCCTGTAAGTTATTTGGTATACTTGTTACTATAATTTTTGATACTAGAGCTATTGAATGCTTTATTTCTACTAAATTAGCTTCAAAAATAAAAATAAAAGTTGGAAAAATGGATAAATCTTGGGATGTACATTATGGAATTAATCTTTTGGTGTAGTCCTAGACTTGCCTAGTTTTTCCACTAAAGTTGATCTTTACCTTGCTCCTTTGGGGTTTTATGATGTAATAATTGTTGTTAACTTTATTTCTAAACATAAATAAAAATTTGATTGTTTTTAAAAACACATTAGTTATCTTGATGATCTGTAGAAAGTAACAGACATCTAGAAGATAAAACGTGAGATTTCAGTTAGAAAATTGTCAGCTATGCAGCTTAAAAAGGACAAAAACAAAGGCTACACCTTGTATGCAGTAAAAATTTACGAAAAAGGATGGGAAAAGTGATTTCTTGGAAAAATATCCACTTTTATGAAATTTTAGTGATGTGTTTCTGGAATAACTACCCGGTCTTCCGCCTAAACGGGAGTTTGATTTCACAATTGAGATCAAGTTGGAAACTGAACCTATTTCCAAGACACCATATCGAATGACTACCATTGAACTGGTAGAGCTTAAGGAACAATTACAAGAACTGTTGTCTAAAATTTTGATAAGACCAAGTTTCTCACTTTGGGGAGCATTGGTAATTTTTGTGTAAAAGAAAAATGGAACACTTAGTCTGTGTATTGATTATAGGGTGTTAAACAAAGTAATAATAAAAAATAGATATCCACTTACTAGAATTGATGATCTATTTGATCAGATGTGTGGTGAATTAATATATTCTAAGATAGATCTTCATTCTTGGTATCATCATTTAAGAATCAAAGACAAAGATATTCATAAAACAACTTTTAGGACAAGGTACATGCATTATGAATTCAGTTTTACCTTTGGTTTGACAAATGCACCTATAAATTTTATTAATTTAATGAATAATATCTTTCAAGAATACCTAGAAAAATTTGTGTTTGTGTTCTTTGAAGATATTCTCATATATTCTACAAGCATTGATGAGCATTTGAAGATAGTTCTTGAAATCTTAAGAAAAATAAGATTATATGGTAAGTTGTCCAAATGTTCTTTCTATGAGACATAAGTGCACTATCTAGGACATGTTATAAGTAAAGATGGAATAGATGTTGATCCATCAAATATTGTTGCCATAATTGCTGGCCTATACCTAAGAATGTACATGAAATCAAAAGCTTCATGGGTCTTATTGGTTATTATAGAAAATTTGTTAAGGACTTTTCAAAGATCACTACACTAATAACTTCATTACAAAAGAAAGATAAGAAATTTGAGTGGAGTGGAAAATGTGAATTAACATTTAAAACTCTAAAGGATAATTAACATCTGCACCTATTTTGGCTGTACTTGATCCAAATGGAAACTTTACGGTAGTAATAGATGCTTCAGGAGAAGGACTCGAGAGGTATTTTGTTACAAAATGAGCATGTTATAGCATATGAGAGTAGAAAAATCAAGTTACATAAATTGAATTATGCTCACCATGACCTAGAGCTTGTTGCCATTGTACATACACTTCAAGTTTGGAGGCATTATCTTTTAGGGATGCCTTTTGAGTTAAAGATTGACCATCTTGGGCTGAAGTATATCTTCACTCAGCCAAATCGAATGCAAGACAATGAAGGTGGTTAGAGTTTCTATCACAATATGATTTTGACATAAGTTACATAAAAGGCAAAGAAAATAGAGTGGCAGATGCACTAAGTTATAGGAAACATATTTCTACACTTATAAATTTGAAAACTTAGTTTAAGGATGAAGTAAAAAGTGTTATGGAATCTGATTCATACTTTCAACAAGTAAAAACAACACTTGTTGCAGATCCAAATGACTCAAGATATAAAGGTTTTCACTTTGATGATGAAGGAATCTTGAGATATGATAAACGAGTGTATATACCTTTGGGAAATGAGTTAAGAAGGAAGTTGTTAATTTAATTTCATAATTATCCTAATTTAGGACATCCCGATGTTTTGAAAATGCTTACTGATATAAAACAACAATATTTTAGGAAAGGGATGAAGAAAGATGTAATTGATTTTGTGACACACTGCTTAGAATGTCAACGTGTTAGGGTTGAACATATGCATCCAATTGGTTTATTGTACCCTCATAGCATATCACAGTATAAATTGTAGGTAATTAACATGCATTTTGTTGAAGGGCTACTAATGTCAAGAAATAAGCATGATGTTATTTAGTTGTTGTTGATAAAGTAGCAAAGGTAACACATTTTATTTCTTGTAATCTTAAGGATGATTCCTCTGTTTTAGCAAAAATATTTTTACGTGAAATTTTTAGATTGCATGGAGAACCTGAATTGATCACATATGATAGATACCCAATAATGACATCTAGATTTTGGCAAACGCTTAATGCAGCCTTAGGAACTAAACTGAATTTTAGTTTAGGATACCACCGAAACCGATGGGGAAGGCGAAAGAGTTAACCAGGTTTTGGAAGATATGTTATAAATGTACTGCATGGATCAGCAGTACAAATGGGAAGAGTACCTTCCATTAGTCAAATTTTCTTATAATAACACATACCATGCCTCTTTGAAAATGACACCTTTTAAAGCATTATACGAAAGGAAATGCAGAACTCTAGTTAGCTGGGATAACATAGAAGACAAAGAGGTAATTGGACCTAAAATCCTTACTAAAATGGAACAAGTTAAAATGATTCATGAATGTTTAAAAGAAGCAATAGATAGGAAAAAAGTTATGTAGATCTGAAAAGGGTTGATAAGAAATTTGAACTTGGTGAAAAGGTATTTTTATGGGTTAATCCAAAAAAGAGTTCTATAACCTTTGGCAAGGCTACCAAATTATCACCTCATTATGTGGGACCCTTTGAAATTGTTGAAGTAATCAATCATGTAGCTTATCATTTAGCTTTACCACCTGCTTTATCACGAATGCATGATGTTTTCCATATTTATTTACTTAAGAAATATGTTTTGATTTATCACATGTGTTAAATTGGAATTCCTTGTAGGTCCAAGACCCAAGAATAATCATGGTTAAACCCATTAGAGTGCTAGAAAATCACCAGTTGCACTTGAGAAATCATGAAATTAGTCAATGCAAGGTCCAATGGGACCAGTTTAATGAAGAAAGTGCAACATGGGAAAACCTTGAGGACATGAAAATTGCTTTTCCTCATTTATTTGAACAGAATTGATTTTGTTGATTGATAATAATTAAATATTTTGTTCTTAATTTATCAATAAATCTACCAGTTTTGGGTAGGTACTAAATTCATTAGTACAAGAACAACTATTTTAATGTTGAATAAATTATGGAAAATTTGGAATTCTCAAATCTGGTTTCTTTTGTGAACTTATGGATGAAAGAACTATAATTAGGATTATATTTCTTGTTTGAAATTTTGGACTAAGTTAATCATCGGGACGATGATGATTTTTAGGAGGGAGGTATGTAACACCTCTAGCATGACTGGTATCTATGATGACTTCGTTATGGAAGGTTCAAACGTTGATAGGTGATTTTTCTTAAGATGGTGTACTCTTATGACCTATGAAATCATGTTTGTAGGTAATATGTTATCTACTGAAATAGGTACATTCTGTCATGTTTTTGCTTAATTTAAAATGAAGCAATCCATCTCTTTTTATGTAGAATAATTCACTACTTGGGATTGAGAAATTGAGTTCAGTTTCATAATTCATGTGGATTTAGAAAAACATTACCTTGGATCAATTTCATTGATCCAAGGTATGCTTCTAATTTTCAAACCTTGTTGTCATAATGTCCAATTTGGATAGATGAAAGGCTCTTGGACCTTGAATGTACAAAGGCCATGAATGATCTGATCTCCTTGTTTATCTGCTTCTTACCCGAGTTTGGCTAAATCTGTTTCCTCTTTTCTATTAAAGTAAGATGTAATTTTTAAATTAGGAACATGGAACCTATTTACACTATGTTCCTTAAATTAGGAAATTTATCCTAAAAAGAGTAACCTAACCTAAGTTACTAAGTTCATTTGTTATTTTGGATTTTAAATGGACCTAAGACTAAAGACTTATACCTAAGGACCTATGTTGGTTCCTAAACTAATGTTGAACCTAACCTAAGGTGTGGCTAACCTAAAAGGGCCTATGGAATGACATAGGGAGGGGGAAAGTCGGTGGCATTGAATCCTAGGAATTTATGATGAAGTTAATGAGTCCTTATCTCTTTTTAACTGCCAAATTTTGTAAGGGCATAAGGAAAATTTGGGGAATGAGATGGCATCTCCGCCAAGTATTGGTTGCATGTAAATTTGAACTTAGTCTTCGCCAGAAATAGAGGTTAGCAAAAACTTTGTAATTTTTGAAGTTGGCAAAAACTGCCTAGGAAGAAGAAAGAGGGGTTTGGTTTTGTTTGTTCATTTGGTTTTTGAGCTTGAGCTCTGCATGTGGTTTTTTGGTTCTTTGAACCTCCAGTTTGATTCTTGCATGAAAGTTATCTTTGCATGAACTCTCCTACCTTGCATGGAGTTGAATGAAGAAGTTGGCACTGAGAATCTATAAGGAAGAGAAGGAGAAATTTTAGAGGGTTGTTGGCATTTCAAAGGAAGAATTAAAGCTCTGCTTAGATATTTTCTGTGAAATAGAGAATGACGAAGTACTATCAGGCATGATAGGCCATATCCATTAAGTTTTATGCTTTTACTTAAATGCTCATAAAAATAACTCTACTCTTAAGGAAATAATTTGGTTTTGTTTTTATGAATAGATTTCTTTTGCTTCTTGATATTGTGTTTTTTTCTAAATGCATTATCAATTTTGTTTGAAAAATAGGTGTCTTCTTACGGGTATGTGGTTTCCATACTTCTAAGCATCTAGATTTTTCTTTAACCTTTCACTATAGGCTTGAAAAGAGAGACGATATCCGTTAGGTGATCACATTTAAAAGTTTCTCTAACGTTTTTGGTAACTTGGTTTACTTAAATATGAGGATCTTGTTCTAAATGATCTGTATAATCTCTATCGAGAAAACTTCAGATAGGGAACTTGTTTTGATATCTTGATTGTTGCTTAAGATCTTGCATGACTTTTTGGTAGTTTAATTTTGTGACTATCGCTTTCAAACGTTTCCTTTTTGTTCATTGTTGGAAGGAATCAAACTGGAGAAATCGCTTGAAATCTTATTACTTGTATGAGATTTTGTCATTTTGGTGGTTCCATGTAATTCCATCCCATTTGGACTATTTGACCATCGTTGTTCTTGATGGAGGATAAATTTATTATAGGAGTTGCATGTTGAACATTTGTATGGATATTTTGACTTGCATGACCTCTTTTTGTTGTTGTTAAAAGAAATTTGAAGGAAATCTTGTGTAGACCTCATGGGAAAAATAATTTGTTGCATGGAAGTCTGATTATTGAACAATGTATGTGGGAAATGTTATTCTATTTCCATTTGTCTTGGGAATTAAAGTTATCAAATAATTAATCACTTCATGTTAAGTTGAGAAACTCTTTTGGGTATCGAGATAGTTGTTTAATCATTTAGTTGCGAGTTTACATGACTTCATAATAGTTTTATTTGACCTTGTTCTATTGTATATTATATTAGCTTGATTTATAAATCCCTAGATCCTATAAAATTAGTACCGATCTTTTGGGACAGAGGTAAATGTTATGAATGGTTATTGAATGCTTGATCTTATATGGATAATGTTCGAAAGCTTACTTTTGCTCCTTTTTAAGGGGTTTGAGTTCATTGGAAGTCTATTTCGACTAATCCTAATGTTCTACTTTCCTTTTCTTCTCTGGGATTTTTGTGAAATGGATTACTTGTTTATCCTTGAGGAAATTGAATCTTTCAAACATGTATCCATTTAATGAAAAAAGGGTAAAGGTTTGATGTTGTCTTTATGTTCCTTTTTCTTAGCCTTTTGGTACTTATAAAAATTGAGACTTGGGTGAATCTCTATTTGGATTTTAGTGTGGGTCGTATGTGATCTATACTTTTAATTTCAGTTTTCTTAGTTATATAATATTCTTAAGAGTTAGGACAGACAAGGAGACTATGCAATATCCCTCATACACTCATCTATATTTCAGTTAGGATATAATTTACTTGGTAAAGTTGTTGTCCCTCCCTGCAGTCATTATGGTTATGCCACTTCTTGACCATGTATAAGGACTAATTGTAGAAATGCACTTGGGTAGTAGAAAAAAGTTTTTTATATGCTGGGAAGGAGTATTGAGTCTTGTATAAGTTGAACTCAACCAATCTTCTATTTTTTGTAATTTTAACAATGGTGTATCTTGTTGGGATTTGAATGTTAGCTTGTTTTTTCTGTAGAAGAAACCTTTCACTTTTTGATGAGGAGTCGATTTAGGCTGTTTTTGACTTCTAACTTGAATTGGTTCCTAATTCTGAGCTTGAACATTAGGATGCTTCAATCAGGGTTACATTAATTATTTACAATGATTTGGTTACCCTTACTTGTTCTTATGATCTTATTTATGATTGATGACATCTTAGATTTTAGGATGAATTTGTGATAAGGATATGATTAGATGGAAGGCAATGTTTATTAATGTTAAAATTGTGGAGTTATGCCTAAAGTATAGTATTAGGTATTTTATCTCCTTCTGTTAAATAGGTTTAGCTGAGTAAAGAAACTTAAATGGATTACATGAAAGTAATGGTAGGTTTAGATGAAATGATAGTTATTCTTAACTTTGTTGTTTAAATTCTATATGATAAAAGGATTTTATAAGGGAAAGTTAAGGTTGCTAGATTGAACGACCAAACTTGGATTTTGATTTGAAATATATATATATCTCTCTCTTTTATTTGGGATTTTACTCTTTTTGGTTGAGTCTTTCTAATTTTGTTCTCTATAATTTTTCATAACAACATAGTTCTTTTTATGAAATAGTTAGCTAAAAGTATTTCATTTTAATGATTTAGTGCTTATCATGCTCGATTGATTAATTGACCCATGTTAGCACTTTTACGAGATGGACTTTGTAAAAATGAAAGGAGAAAGACTTATTAAAATTTACATTTGTTTTATTAAAGAGACTGAATCTTTATTATGATGAAATATGGCTTCATTACTGAGATGTACTTGATGGAAAATAAATTTGTAATGATAATTGATTAAGTGTTTCTGTTTTGGACATTTTTTTATATTTGAAGTGTTTGGACTTAGTAAATGTATAACTCCTCCTTGATGAATAAAATATGTGTGATTCTATTAATTCTTGTTGTAATACATTCTTGGCATGAATTGGGCTGAAATGATATGTATTACTCTAATAAAGGAGGGTAGTTAACATACTTAAATAATATGGAATGGTTGGGGTAGGAATTTGAGTTGTTAGTTGAATTAGTTTCTCTAAGAGAGATGCAACTTATAATGTTGACAATCTTAAGATACTCTACCATCACAAAAAGGATTATAATTAAATTACATGGATGTATGTGTATTAAACCATGATTATAATTTACAATATGCAATTTGACTATATATGGAACATATGAATTCTATTTTCATTAATGGGCACTAGCCCATGACATAGGAAAAAGGGGAAATTCCCTTGAGAGCATACATTAAGATTTAAGTTATGAACTTGCAAAAATGATAATGAACATAAGGGTGAATGGTTGCATGTGTGCTTCCTTATGCAGATTTCCTTAATCTTAAATTGGAAAATAATTAGTTCATTCACCTTCATAACTAAAAGTTCCTTTATGTCCCTTTTCTTGTTACAAGTTGTATCGGTTAAATGATAAACTAAATCTTGTAAATAAATAGGTTAGGAAACATATTTTATCTGCATACCTACCACAGATGTAGTTATAACTTGTAACCCTTTAGGTTAAAAAAATATTGAATCAGTAAAGATATTGTTATTAATCTATAATGAAGTGTTTAATATAACATTAACTTTCAATCTAAGTTATGTTCATCTAGATGAGGAAACTCAATTGGATGTTGACACACACCAACTGTAATGAAGTACCTTTGTAATGACATGAGTCATTATGAGGATACTATGTTGCAATTGACATGTCTCAATACCCCTAAGATTTTGTTCAACTAGACTAACATAAGTTCTTGAATGGATCACGTTTTGACCCATGCAGAGATAGGGACATGGTATAGTGTCGGGGTCAACTCCTGTTGACTTACGAAACTAGAAAATCCCAATTGACGTAAGTTGATTGAATATGTTTATGTACCCTTAGTCACCGTGAGTAGTCCTCCACACTAGGGCATGTTTCTAACCTTGTCTAGGGTTAAAATTTTAATCGAGTGGAATGGTAGAGGCCAGTGAAGAAAAATCTAGATAATAGATCAAGTGTGGTGAATGATTTATTCCATTTGATGAGTATTATGTCTAGGAATGCAAACATGATAAACATGTGTAAAATATTTGGCCAAAGTATCACATCTTTGCTAGTTGCATTGTCCTATGTCACCTAGTTTAAGAAGCAGGATTTTAGATGAATATTGGTAACAAATATTTAGATAGGCTCTTAAACTAGAACACTTGAGTACCCCTAATAGGGTAAAGGAACTAAGTATACTTCGTATACACATTACTGAATAACATGAGAGATTAGTTTTGTACCAAGTCATGAAATGAGAGATTGGTGTTTCACCGAGTCATTACAGACTTCATATGGTTTTCTGTTATGAGATAATTTGGCATTGGAATGTGTGTTCTAAATTATGATTTAGAATAGAGAACATTATGATTTCTTTCCCTTGTTTCTAAAGTCTTAAAATGGGAATGTTACATTTTGGTGTCGAGTTGAAGGTTGCGGCTCTTGGAGCTATTAAGTTCATAAATATGATAAAAATTAATTTTTCTTGTAATGAGAAAATGGTTAGAAAAAGAGAGATGTTGAAACAACTCACCACTAGGTGGAGAGGCAGCTACTACCCAAAAACTTGACAATATCTTTGCTTCTCTGTTGGAATGAAGAGCTGTTTGGTTGTACTTGAACAACAAGTAATGGGTAATGAGGAGGAGTAATATGACGATAATAACCAATAGCCACCTCTGTAGACAATGTCAATATTGGGAATTTAGGAGTTGATAATAACAATGCTGTAAATGCTAATGCTAATGTACCCAATCAGCTTGAAAATAAAAAGGCAAGGTTAATAGTTGAACTCACAAACGATATAAAAAGGATAATTCCACCTAAGTTTGATGGCACCATAATAGGGGATGGAGTGAGAATTGGTGCGTGAAATGGAGAAGTACTTTGCAATAAGAAACTTCTCAGAAGAAAAAAAAGTAGTATGGGGAGCTTATCAACTTTCCCATGAGGCATCTTCTTGGTGGGACAACCACAAGGATGAATTGAATATTGATGAATCAAGAATCACATGGGATCAATTTAAAAAATATTTTAGGCAATGATGGCTGCCATAAATTTATTATGATCAGAAGATGAAAAAATTTCAAAACTTAACTCAGGGAAAGTTAATTGTAACAAAATATTGGGAGAGGTTCACTAAACTTCTCAAGTATGTGCCTTAGTATCAAACTAACGAGAAGTTCAGGATATGAAAATTCATTATGGGATTAAATCCTATCATAGGAGGTGATGTAGATGTTTACAACTGAACCACCATGGAAGGGGTTGTAGAAAAATCCATTAGGCAGGAATAAAAATTAAAAGTAATCTCTGCACATAAGGAAGAAATTAGAAAGAAAATTCCTAATTCTTCTTCATCTCTTACACCCAAAAAGGGGGCATGGAAGAAGTTTGGTACCAAAAATAAATTTTTTTTGATAATAACAAGAAAACAACAACAAATAAACCTGTTGCAAATGTTTGAAACAATTTCGTTAAGAACAATAATAATGGATAGAAGTCCTATGGAGGACAAAACAACAATTTTAAGGATGGAAATAAATTTGAGCCTAAAAGAGGACCTGTAGGAGGCTGCTACAATTGTGGCAAATATCATTATGAAAATCAGTTCCCTCTAAGGAAGGATGACAACAATCAACAACATAAGATACATGTTGCAGTAGCTGATAAACAAGCTAAAAATCAAGTTACACCTATAGAAGTGCCAGGTAAGTTATTTGGTATACCTGTTACTATACTTTTTGATACTGGAGCTACTGAATTATTTATTTCTACTAAATTAGCTTCAAAAATAAAAATAAAAGATGGAAAAATGGATAAATCTTGAAAGTTGTACATTATAGAAATAATGTTGTCCATACAATTAGTAAGTGTCTTTTTGGAGCAGTCCTAGAATTTCCTAGTTTTTCCATTGAAGTTGATCTTTATGTTGCTCCTTTGGGGTCTTATGATGTAATAATAGGTGTTAACTAGATTTCCAAACATAAAGAAAAAGTTGATTGTTTTGAAAAACATATTAGTTGTCTTGATGATCTGTAAAAAACAATATACATCCGGAGATAAAACATGAGATTTCAGTTAGAAAATTATCATCTATGTAGCTTAAAAAGGACAAAAACAAAGGTTGCACCTTGTATGTAGTAAAAATTTATGAAAAAACGAATGGGGAAAGTGATTTCTATGAAAAATATCCATTGTTATGGAATATCACTGATGTGTTTCGGAAGAACTACCCGGTCTTCCGCCCAAACGGGAGTTTGATTTCATAATTGAGATCAAGCCGAGAACCGAACCTATTTCCAAGGCACCGTATCAAATGACTACAATTGAATTAGTAGAGCTTAAGGAGTAGTTACAAGAACTGTTGTCTAAAGGTTTGATAAGACTGAGTGTCTCACTTTGGGAGCACCGATAATTTTTGTGAAAATGAAAGATGGAACACTTAGGTTGTGTATTGATTATAGGATGTTAAACAAATCAACAATCAAAAATAGATATCCACTTCCTAGAATTGATGATCTGTTTGATCAGATGCATGGTGCATCAATATATTCTAAGATAGATCTTCATTTGGGTATCATTAGTTAAGAATCAAAGACAAAGATATTCATAAAACAACTTTTAGGACAAGGTACATGCATTATGAATTCACAGTTTTACCTTTCGGTTTGACAAATGCACCTATAAATTTTATGAATTTAATGAATAATATCTTTCAAGAATACCTAGAAAAATTTTTGCTTGTATTCTTGGACGATATTCTCATATATTCTAAAAGCATTGATGAGCATTTGAAGATAGTTCTTGAAATCTTAAGAAAAATAAGATTGTATGGTAAGTTGTCCAAATGTTCTTTCTATGAGACAGTGCACTATCTAGGACATGTTATAAGTAAATATGGAATAGTTGTTGATCCATCAAAGATTGTTGCCATAACTGACTGGCCTGCACCTAAGAATGTACATGAAGTCAGAAGCTTCATGGGTCTTCACTTTGGTTATTATAGAAAATTTGTTAAGGAATTTTCAAAGGTCGTTGCACCAATAAATTCATTACAAAAGAAAGATAAGAAATTTGAGTGGAGTAGAAAATGTGAATTAACATTTAAAAACTGAAGGATCAATTAACATATACACCTATTTTGGTTGTACCTGATCTAAATGGAGACTTTACGGTAGTAACAAATGCTTCCGAGGAAGGGCTCGAGAGGTATTTTTCTACAAAATGAGCATGTTATAGCATATGAGAGCAAAAAAATCAAGTTACATGAACTGAATTATGCTCCCCATGACCTAGAGCTTGCTGCTATTGTACATGCACTTCATTTTTGGAGGCATTATCTTTTAGGGAGACCTTTTGAGTTAAAGATTGACCATCTTGGGCTGAAGTATATATTCACTCAGAAAAATATGAATGTAAGACAACGAAGGTGGTTAGAGTTTCTATCACAGTATGATTTTGACATAATTTATATTAAAGACAAAGAAAATAGATTGAAAGATGCACTAAGCTATAGGAAACATATTTCTACACTTATAACTTTGAGAACTCAGTTTAAGGATGAAGTAAAAATGTTATGGAATCTGATTCATACTTTCAACAAGTAAAAATAACACTTGCTGCAGATCCAAATGACTCAAGATATAAAGGTTTTCACTTTGATGACGAAGGAATCTTGAGATATGATAAATGAGTATATATACCTTTGGGAAATGAGTTAAGAAGGAAGTTGTTAATTGAATTTCATAATTCACCTTATTCAGGACATCTTGGTATTATGAAAATGCTTGTTGATATAAAACAACAATATTTTTGGAAAGGGATGAAGAAAGATGTAATTGATTTTTGTCACACTAGT
The DNA here is from genome assembly GCA_018340775.1 of Taxus wallichiana var. yunnanensis. Taxonomy (NCBI): domain Eukaryota; kingdom Viridiplantae; phylum Streptophyta; class Pinopsida; order Cupressales; family Taxaceae; genus Taxus; species Taxus wallichiana. The sequence goes on from CM031236.1 coordinate 315,166,016, forward strand.
GAGAATGTCAACATGTTAGGGATGAACATATGCATCTAATTTTGCAGATGGACTTCGTAAAAGATGGTTAGAGAAAAACTTATAGAAAGTTATATTTGTTTTATTAAAGAGACTGAATCTTATTATGATGAAATATGGCTTCATTATTGAGATGTACTTGATGGAAAATAAAGTTGTAATGAGAAATGATTAGGTGTTGCTATTTTGACATTTTGTGATATTTGAAATGTTTGGACTTAGTAAATGTATAACTCCTCCTTGATGAATAAAATATGTGTGATTCTATTACTTCTTGTTGTAATACTTCTTGGCATGAATTCGGCTGAAATGATATTTATTACTCTAATAAAGGAGGGAAAGTAACCTACTTTAATAATATGAAATGGGTGGGGTAGAAATATGAGTGGTGAGTTGAATTAGTTTCTCTAGGAGAAATGCAACTTATAATGTTGACAATCTTAAGATACTTTCCCATCACAAATAAGATGGTAATTAAATTACATGAAGGTCTATGAACTAAACCATGATTATAATTTACAATATGCAACTTGAATTTATGTGGAACATATGAATTTAGTTTTCATGAATCGACACTAGCCCATGACATAGGAAAAAGGGGAAATTCCTTGAGAACATACATTGAGATTTAAGTTATGAACTTGAAAAAAATGATAATGAACATAAGGAGAATGGTTTCATTTTGCTTCCTTACATGATTTCTTTAATATTAAACTGGAAAATAATTATTTCACTCACCTTCATAACTAAAAGTGCCTTTATGTGATAAACTAAAGCTTGTAAATAATTATGTGAGGAAGAAGATTTTATCTGCATACCTACCAAAAATGCAGCTATAAATTTTAACCCTTTAGGTTAAAGAACATGATTGAATCGAAGTAATGATGTTTGTAATTAATGTAATGAAATGTATAAAATAAATTTAACTTTCAATCTAAGTTATGTTCATCCAGATGAGAAAACTCGGTTGAATGTTGACACACACCAACTATAATGAAGTACCTTCACAATGAGCGAGGATTCGTTATGAGGATAGTATGTTGCAGTTGGCATGTCTTAACACCGCTCAGAGTTTTTTCAACTAGACTAATATAAGTTCTTGACTGGATCACAATTCTACCCTATGCAGAGAGAGGGACATGATCTAGTGTCGGGGTCAACTCATGTTGACTTAGGATAACTAGACACACCCAATTGACGTAAGTCAATTGAGTATGTCTATGTACCTTTAGTCACTGTGAGCAGTCCTCCACACTAGGGCATGTTGCTAACCTTGTCTAGGGTTAAACTTTGAATCGAGTGGATTGACAGAGGTTAATGAAGACCAATATAGATAACATATCAAGTGTGGTGAAGGAATTATTCCGTTTGACAAGTATGCCATATAGGAATGTAAACATGATAAACATGTGTAAAATCTTTGGCCAAAGTATCACAAGCTCGTTGGTTGCATTGTCCTATGTCACCTAGTTTAAGAAGCAGGATTTCAGATGAATATCAGTAACAAATATTTATATAGGATCTTAAACAGAACACTTGAGTACCCCTAATAGGGTAAAGGAACTAAGTATACTTCATATACACATTACTGAATAACATGAGAGATCAGTTTTGTGCCGAGTCATGAAATGAGAGATCAATGTTTCATTGAGTCATTACAACTACATATGGTTTTCTGTTATGAGATAGTTTGGCATTGGAATGTGTGTTCTAAATTATGATTTAGAACAAATAACATTATTATTATTTTTTCCTTATTTCTAAAGTCTTAAAATGGGAATGTTACACAAAAGGCATGACATGATAGGCACATCCGGGTTAAAAATATTAAGGTTGGGAAAATGGTACTTCTGTATGATTTAAAGTTTTTGTGCCACCTTGGAAAGATTAAGGTGCATTGGTTTGGACCACATGTTAGATCACTTATATACTTGATTCAAGACTTACTAGTTAGAGACACTAAATGGAAAACGATTTATTGGTTACTTCAATAGGAGTAGGCTGAAGCCCTACTATAAATAAGCCTTCTTGGTGTTTGTAATAAGGTAGTATTGCCACTTAGATTAGGTTTCCCTTAATGCATTTCCTTTATATGTGTTTCCTTCATCATTTCTATGCTTTGTCAATTTAGTTTAGTGTTGTGTGTAATAAGCACGCTTGCATGCCAGAAGCTGATTACAATTTAAGTGTTTTCATGCATAGAGGACCGTACATACCCTTAGTATGGGGTGGTTTACATATAGGGTTCATTACCAAGTTGAATATAGTTTGATTTTCATCTAAATATGGGTATGCATAAGGAAAATTTTGTGTAGGTGATTTTGGAAGGGTGTAGATAGAAAAAAATTACTCCTAAATGAAGACCACAGATGGAAAAATGGATACAGTATAACATGAGGTAGGCTACAACAGTGGAAACTACTTGGAAGAAGGCATAGTGGTAAAGTACTTCAGCACATATGGGCACATGGAAGGAGGTCTGTGGCCAAGAAGTAGAAGGCACACTAGAAGGTTATGAATGTGGCGTAGAAATGAGTAGCGCGGAAATATTGACAAATGATGCATTAATGCTAGGATTAGTGGTAGGTGAAGGAGAAATAAATGCGATAACTTTTAAAAATATATATAAGGAAGGGTTATGAGGCCATTTTTACCTTTGCAATTACAAATTCTTGAGTGATTTGTTTACGAGTGAGCTAGCTAAGATGGTTGTGAAGAGTGGAGAGCTGTGAACTAGTTGGGTTGGTTAGATCTACGCACGAGGAACTATTACGCTCCATTTGTTGAAGTGTTTGAGCAAGGTGAAGGTGTGCAGGAAAGGAGATTGATGGCTAGGGTTTGAGTTTGAGCTAGGGCACATGGAACCGAGTTGCAGAGCTTGAGGGAGGTAAGAGAACACATATTTTTGATTGAAATGACACCAAAAAGAGCACCAGGGGTAGGTATGAGGGGAAAGAAACAAAAAAGAAGTTGAGATTGAGATCGAGGATGCCCCTAAAAGTAGGTTTTTTTAAATTCAATACCTAGAGGAAGTGATTATGGGCCGTGATTGGGATTCCTATGTCTATTGAAGAAATGTCAATGATTACAACCATATGAAAACCGATAACAAGGAGGAGTTGGATGCATTGTTGAATAAAAAGACAAACAAATAGACAATGGATGACATGCCCATATACAACGATGTTGGGGAGAAGCTCCTAAGAAAGGTAGGGGTTTTACAATTGTATGAACTTCCTTATTTCAGAAATCTAGAGAAGTTATACCAGTGGCTAATGAGTAGAGTCCATGAGGACTTTTTCTATTTTGCTAGGTGACGAATGAGGATTACCACACCCTTGATTGACACTTTGATAGGTTTGAAAAGCACAGGAATAGAGGTGAGTAGCAACCTAATTGATAAAGCAACAATTATAAAAACCAACAAGGAGTTGGGTTATACAAAAGGTGGGTGTGACATGGATATTTACAAGCTGAGGAAGTATCCGGTCATACATGAAGCCTCACACTTATTGAAAAAATTGAACAAATAAGAGATATGGTCATAAGCGAACACTTTGTGGTTGCATGTTGCAAAGAAAATGTCACAAGGGGATACCTACAAATTTTCTAGATAAATTTATGAAACAATAATTGAAGAGGTGTGTACAAGTGAGAAAATTAGCTTTGGCACTATTCTATTGTCCCTTGTGTTTGTGGAGATTGGAGTGCCCTGATGGGCTGAAGAACAAAATTTAGGAGTACCCTATAGAAAAGAAATATCTCGTAGAGAGATTTGAAAAGTATATTTGTGAGGGGACCATGAGTGGCCCGTTCAAACCAAGGGTAGAGATGTGGTATGCATGACTCACACCTGCATTCAAGGAAGAGTGGAGGATACCTAAGGAGTTCCTGTGGTGGTAGGTAAGTTGGCATGGTTTGCAGTCTATCAACATTTTTGCATCACACATTTTGAAATGAAGGACGAGACACTTAGGTGCATGGAGAGACTTGCTTTGGTGGAAGAGAAGTGAAAATCACTTACAAGTGCCCAAGAACCACATGAAAATAGGTGAAGGAGATAGGAAAATAGATTTTTGGGAAGATAGACTATATGGAAGGCATGATTTCTAGTATGGAAAATATTTGTAGAATCTTGTAGAATGAAAAAGAGAATATGACTCAAGATGAGCTAGATGCCATAGTCATAGATGTCTCAGAAAAAAATAGGTGAGGCCTTAAGCAATTGATAGGCATTAGAGGTAGAAGTTAAGAATGAGTATCTGGAATTAATACTACCTATTGAGGAGAAGAGTCGTTGAATGATATCCCATTCTTTTGTTTGAAAAATCTTCATTCTTTCATTCATTGTTCTTTACTTTGGAGAGATAAGTTAAGATTACCCATTTCCAAGAGGAGATAATGCAATCGAGTGTGGGGTAATCTTGAGAAACTAAAATATAGCTCAAGGATGAAAGCATGGAAGGTTTGGGCACATGGGAAGGCACAAAATCATAGCAGAACATGAGCGTGCCTAGAAATAGTTGGAATCAGGACTTAGCCATTTTTGGTATGAGGCTATTTTTGGACATGGAGTGTGGAGAACACAAAGATATGAATACTTGCAGTTCACGCAAGGCTATTTTGGGATGTGTAGTAGTTTGAGCACTATGCAAAGTTTTGGCTTAATAATAGGATTTCTACTTAGAGTTAACTATAGGAAATCTATTATTAGAGAACTTGCATGATTTTTGTATTCTCTTGTAAAGGTGCATGACTATTATTAGCATGTAGTCTATTTTTGGAAGGTGCATGGGTGGTGAAGGGAAATTCCCCACCCCTATATATATGTACTTGATTTATACGAGTTTGAAGAGACCAATTATTTGTAGAGTTATGTTATAGATTTGTTAGCGCACATGACTATGGAAAATGGATCTTGATGTATGAATCTTCTATGTTTTGCAATATTTAATATAATGGATCATATTGGCTAGATATTGGTGTTAGATATGACTGAATATGGTTCTTACATAGTAGATCTCATTATAATAATTGTTTAGTCAATCTTTCATATGGGTTAGATCTAGATTTGGTTTATGTACTATGGATTGTTAACTATCTGTTATGGATCTAAATATATACATACACAATCATGCTAACATCCTAGACAAATAACTCTAAAGAGGGACTTGGTACCCTTGCATTCTTTGGGTGAGTGCTCAATTCAAGCTAAGTCATGTTCCTACGCATCTTGGGTTATTTGCAATGAATTCTAGGCTACATCATGCTATTAATAGCTATTTGATCTCTCCTAGAGACCTATCCCTTATGCTTGGTTTTCCAGTTTGTACAATAGTCTTTAGTAAGTAAGCTAGTGTGGTCAGTAGAGTAGTGATATGTAGAGTTAATTTATAGTCAATTTCAGAGTTAACCATGTAGCTTATTAATCTATGGTAGTGTAATCATTTTCTATGTTATTTGGAGGTCCGGTTAGAGGTATATTTTCTAGTGCATCATCAGCATAGAACGTGGGCACAAAAAATGTTAGAATCACATATGGAAGTAACACAAATTCACAGACTGTGGGAGTCCAGTTTAGCACAACTGTTAGAACATAAGGTAGTGCATCCTATGGTCTATTCCCGATAGAAGGGGAGGATAAGCGAGGATTAGGATCTAGCATATTTGGTGGTTTTAGAGGTGGAGGAAACACATGAGGAAATACAGGGTTTGGATCTGGTGGGCACGGTCCACACCAACCGTAGTAGTTGTATTTTGAGATGTCTCTTCATCTCCTAAAATACAGAGGAATTGAAGATGTAGTTGAGTATGTACACATGTGTGAAATACTATGGTGCACGAAGGGGATTACTGGCTCTAGAGCACAAGGTGAGTTAGCTTGTAACTACTTTCTGGGGGCACGTGCATAGTTGGTACATGAAATATGACCCAAACTAGACTTGTGTAGACTATACACCATTGCATGATGCTTTCTAGGAAAATTTTCACATGATTAAGTTTGAGTAGAAGATCATTAGTGTCTTGAAGGACATCAAACAAGGCACGATTGCGAGTGTAAGGAAGTATGATGCACGATTCAAGAACCTTTTGTCAAAGTTATATAATGAAATTCACCCAATTCAACATGCTCAATGGTTCATTGTAGGTTTAATCATGCCTTTTAGAAGGGCTTTCTCACACAAGACTTATACGAGACTCCACACGAGACACTTGAGGTAGTTTTCATGTTGAGACAGGTTGGGAGCATAAACATAGATGTTAGACCATTTTTGAAGGCTCAGATTACAACCATGGAAAAATAGTTATAGAAGTTGTCTACTAATTCAATGCATGAGACATGTAATGGAATTTGGTACATAGATTGTGAAGTGGAAGGACATACTAAGGATAGTTTTCCTCGTAAATTGGTGCATGCCATGTTACTAGATTGTGAGATTTTTCACTTGGATCATGATTCAAGTAGGTGCTACCCTCTTTGCAATATACGATAAGAAAGAACATTTCTGTTATTACAAGATTTACATGTTTACCACTTATGATACTCATAATTATAGGTCAATTGATTAGTTTCATGATGCTATTGACACCGGTGTACATCAGACCAATGTTGCAAATAATTCTAAGGAACAAGGTGAGCATCATGATCATAACCACAATGAAGGGCGCTCTGAAGGAAGTCGAGGTAGAGGTAGAGGATATCATAGAGGATTCAAAGGCCGAGGTCACGAATTTGGAAGAAGTTAATTTCCACAAGGAACATGCTATACATATGGATCCCATGATTATTATCGGCGTGAATTTGCCTAGACTATTATTTTTCTTTCTATGGAAAGAACCACATTTATGAAGAATGTGTAGACTTGTATGAACATATAAGTAAGAAGAACAAGTAGGACAAGGGCATGGGGATGGTTAGAGTACAACATGCTATAGAATATCAGTGGATGTTGAAGTTAGTGCCCGATCTTGAGATGGTACCTATGTCACTCACTATGCACACTAAGGCTGCGCTTACCGGGGAAGTTTTAAAGTATAAGCCTCTTATTACAAAGGAGGAGGTGTTGCATGCAAAGTATCTACACCCTACTCACCAGAAGGAAGTTTATCAAGAAACTATGGAGGTGATTAGGAATTTGAAGGGTGAGATACAATGTTTGAAGGAGCAGTCATGGAAGCTAGAATAGGAAAAATCAAATGAGCTTCCTCATAAGTATGTTGATGATTTCAAGGAGGTTTGTAAGATATTACGATAAGAAAAATCATTTCTTTACTTGGGAATGGCTTAGGGAAATATGCCATGTGTGGTAGTTGAGCACAAGAGACAAATTTTACATGCTAACTTACCTCCTCATAGTTTGGATTATGATAAAGAGATCACTTTAAATGTAATTGTTGATGGATGGTTGTTAAGTAATATTTTGATTGATACAGGTGCAGAAGTGAATGTACTCACTTTGGATGCATGGAATTAGATGGGGATACCACCATTAAAACTATCCTAAAATGTGCTATTTATGGAAAAAAGATTAAATCCACACCCATTGGAGTCTTGAAGGATGCTACTATTACTATACAAATGGCCAAGTCTGTTGGAGACTTTAAAGTCTTGGCATTGGTAGAGGAAGATAGTTTTCAAAGCATTGCTTGGGCGCCCTTGGTGTTATGAAAATAATGTTGATATTTTCTTCAATAAAGAATATATAATTTTTGAGAATAAGGAATAACACATCATTATTCCTTTGATAGATGTAAATAATAAACCTTATGTGGAAAATTTGAGTGAATAGGGTTTAAACAAAATTTATGTGCACACCATTAGAGATCTTGAAGTGCTTGAGCCATCAAAAGAAGGAGCTCTATAGTGGGATTATGCACAATCTATGAGTGATACTACAAGTGTTGCATGTGATAACTAGGCACATAGAACTTATGAAATGGTTGGCCATGAGATGACAAGTGTAGTTACGTGTGTAATTTGATTGCGCTATGTTAGGCATTTGGATAGTAACCAGGTACCAAGGTATAATGGTGAGGGGAATATTGAAGTTTTCTTGCATGCTATGGAAGTTCAGTGGATAGATCAAGTGGATATAAAGAGTATGTTGGTGTGTACCCTATGTGGGATGGAAGCATGGTGGTGGATGGTTCATAGAGATAATATTTTAGATCGGCGGGAAGTGAGAATTTCCTTCTCTACTATATTCCTTCGAAATAATGCACCTACTAAGATATGTGAATTTCAAAGATTTTAAGATAATTGAGCTAGTGCATGAATTCCAAGACTTATTTCCTAGAGGATATCAAGATTTGAAAGGGTACATCACTCTTTGGGAGAGATGAGGATCAAGCTAAATGAAGGTATGCACCCAATTAGGAAGAGGCCTTATAGGATGAATCCTAACACGTGTGTCAAGGTGAAGAAAGAAATTGATAAGATGCTAAATTATAGAATCATTGAAACCATTGAGGAGTCAAAGTGGGTTATCCCTATGGTGATTTGTATAAAAAGATGAAATAATAAGAATTTGTGTGGATTATAGGGATTTGAATGCTGCATGTGTAATATATCCCCTTCCCACACCATTTACAGAGGAGATTCTGGAAGGCATTGTAGGGCACAAGATTTACTCCTTTATTGATGGATTTTCTAGATATCATTAGGTGAGGATAGCTAAAGAGGATCAAGAAGAGAAAAATTTCACCATAGAATGGGGAAGTTTTTCATACATAGTTATGCCCTTTGGATTGAAGAATGCTTTTTGTGCATTTTTGTGTTTTGTGCAAGCATTTGATACTTTATTCACAAGTTCTTGCAGGTTTACTTGGATTATTGGAAAATTTATGGGCTAGTCAAAGATCATCGTGATAATTTAAGGCTTACGTTGTAGAGGTTATGATAATTGAGCATCTCCTTAAACATTAAAAAATGATTTTTGCTACACCTTTTGGGACTTTTCTAGGACACATTATCTATAAAGAAGGGACACTAGTGGATCCCACTAAGATTGTTGTTATTATGGGCTTAGAGGAATCTACTAACCAAAGCGAGGTGCATGGATTCTTGGGGCACACAAGTTATTATAGGAAGTTTATCAAGGGATATGGTTGGATCACCACACCCTTGGAAGAGTTATTAAAGAGTAAATGCAAGTTCCATTGGGGTGAAGCACAACATTGTGCATTTGATACATTGAAGGAAATTCTTACTACAACTCCTATTCTTCTCTTTCTTTCGTGGACCAAACCTTTTCATGTGCATGTAGAAACATCTAGCATGGCCATTGGTGTGGTATTAGCCTAGCCTAGGGAAGGTATTATTGATCATCCTATTTGTTTTGTAAGCAAGAAGTTAACCCCAGTTGAACATAATTATACAACTATGAAGTGTGAGGCCTTGCCCATGATTTATACCGCATAAGTTTTTGACAATACTTGTTGGAAACACCCTTTATATTCTTGTAGACACCAAAATTCTACACTCCCTTGTCTTCAATATTTTTCCTATTCACATTTATAATCTATCACATTCATATCTATTAGCTTATGATTATATATATATATATATATATTATATATATATATATATATATATATATATTATCATTTAGATTATTATTTAAATAAATCCATTTAAAAGTTATCCCTTAATGTGAAATCATTCCAAAACCCCTTTATCCCGACATATCTACCATGGACTATTTCATATACTCATAATATCTTGTTTTATTTAAATATCCTAACATAATATATTATTATTAGACATTATCCTATGAAATATGTTTAATATATCTGTTTCACCGTTTTCTTTAAGTTTTTAGACAAAACAGATAAGGGTATGGGTCAAGGAGGAATACTTGTTGTGATGGTTGGTTGGAGGTTGTTACGTGCATTTTGACTTCTTGATCCAATGTTGATTGTGAGAGATTCCTTTTGGCTAGGAGGAACTACCTGAAATACAAAACAAGACCACAAGAAAGAGTTAAACAATATATGTCAGTGGGCTGCCTAGCATATGCTAGATCCAGGAAGTGTGATACTTCCTCGGTGGTAGTCAACCCACTGTTTAATATAATTTAATGCAAGAAATGACATAAATAAACAAGGTTCTACTATAGTTGATATGATTTAGGTATCTCATCCAAATACAATAAGAAAATCTAACATAACAGGCTAGGCTATGATCAGATCTGGAAATAAGGTAAATAATCAAGGTGCTAGAATAGGTCAGGGTCAGATTCTGGGTCACTTGGGTAAAGGTTATTAGGTTCTACTATTAGTAAGATTGCTAAATATAGAGACCGATGTTGGTTAGGTATGATTGATGACATTTTAGTGAGAATTGACGATGATTATGAGTAACCGACGTTGGTAAAGGTAGGATGATAATAAATCAATAGTTCATGGTTTTGGGGATTTGTTTGAGGCTGAATCAGAGATGGTAAGGAGTTGGTTTAGGTCTATGGAGGTGTTGGGAATATTCAGAGATACTCAGGAATGGGAATAGGTGATTAAAATGATTATGAGTGATGGGAATGGTTGGGTTCATAGGAAGGAAATAGTGGTGAGATAAAGATATAAATGGTGATTGATAAACAAAGGTGAAGAACTCTTATAAACTGAATAGAAATGAAATGGTGCAGGTTAGAAACACACTTACTATTGTGTAGGTTCAATGGCTAGGTGGTGGTGATGGTTGATTAGTGAAATGATGGTCAGTGCCATGGCAGTGCCTCCTAGAATGTTACCGTGGATGCAAATACCTTCTGATCAATGGTTGTGCTAGCTATGGCTGTCTAGATGTGCGAAAGAGCTCTAGTTCTTGCTTGCATGCAGATATCATTTTCTCCAAAACTTGAGAATGTGTCTAACCTCTCAAACAAGGTTACCAAAATGGTTATATGGTAACCGACGACGGTTTAGGGTGACCGGCATTAGTTTCGGGTTGACTAGCATCGGTTAAGGTGGGATATCCTAGGTTTCCTAAAATAATAGATCTTGGCTATCTTTTTCCATATTTTTCTCATTGGTGCCAGGTATAAGTGGAACATTACACTTAGATAAGCAGGAATGTGGTTAGAGGAAGAATAGACATGTGCTTTTAGGGTTATACCAAGTCTTAGTTCATTAAGGTAAGTAGGGATAAGTCTTAGTTTGTTATGGAAACATGTTATACACCATTTAATTAAAGTAATTAAATTAATAAATGGAGTGAGGGTGAGTATTGATTCAATTGTGGATAGTTAAATTAATGTTAATATGAGGTGAGAGTTAATGTTGTTTAATTTAGTTATTTGAAAGGGGACCAAGGGAGTGTGACCCAATTTTGGTGTCTACAATATCTAACCAAACCTCCTAAAATATATCCTAAAAAAAAGCTAAAATAGAACATAATCTAACTATTTTCTAAACAAAGACGAAACTTCATATGACAACACAACACATTAAAAACTCATATCATATCCCTCGAATACACAAACAAATAAAATAAGATTATACAATTAATTCAACTATTTACTAAATAAACTCGAAAAGGCTGAAATTTCCAGTGTTTCGGTAGAAACGCTAGTTATTATTAAAGCCTAATTTCTAGTCTCATTTTGGGGCCATCGCTTACATTCTCAAGCTTATTGTTTGTCATCCTTTTTCATCTTGAACCGAGCGTGTTTATCAAGATTTGTCTCTATTTGCTACATCCACTCATCATCCAAAGTGTCTACACACACCATCGTCAAACACGTTTAGATCCTATTCGGGAATCAACAAATCTTCACCAGCTTGTAGGTTTTGTCAAGTTTCAATCTTCATTAAATCAAGGTTATCTATTTTATTTTTACATATTCTATTCAATCATTTGAAACATTGTTTATTAAAGCTCTCCAATTCATATCGAATCAAAATCAAATTGTTAATTTATCGTAAACATAATACATTTACACTTTGTTAGTATTAACTTAGAAACACTGTGTTTTACCCAAAAGCCAACATTTCGGTCAAAACTCCTGTGTTTCTGTCATTTTTATCTTTTATAGCTTTTATTGAATTATTACTTATCAATTTCATATATTTTTGTGTCTTTTCTAACATATTGTCAAATATGGATTTTGTCGAATTGTAGGTGGCCAAGTCGATGAGATAACCAATATTAACTCTCTTCCAATTATCTGTCACCCTTTGCATTGGGAGAAATACGACGTATTGCATGATTTAGAACTTTGTGCTATACATTCTTCCCCTTTAAACTAGTCAGTAAAACATTTTTGAAACCACTCAGAGGATTCATGAGGCCACAAACAAGTTTTGGGAGGCCTATTTTGAAATTTTACGCATTCAAGCTGACTTGGATTGGTTCAAATAACACCTAGAAGCTTGATTGGAAATTTTAGACTGTGACACTTTGAATAAACAAACCAAAAGGAATTCATCAACCATCATGAATATCAATATTCCAACTCGCATCGATTATCGGTATGATTCAGAGAATGAGGAACCAGAATACGTCCTTTATTTCTTTAGAGATGATTATACCAATGATTATGACTTTGACCTCTTTGAAGAATCTAAGATATACTATCCTGAGATAACTTTTGAGAATTCGTTATCATCTGAATATTCTAACATTGAATTTGATTCAAATTTCTAGGTCATAGTTTATATATCTAGGTTTTCATCATATGCTATAAATTTGTAATAAATTCTGAAACTGTCAAAATAATTACTATTTTTATACATCCTATATCATGATCGGCTTTATGTATCACTTGATTGCATAAAACAGTGGGTTGACATCCTTGTGAGGAATCCCCTTGGATTTCTAGGGACTAGCCTTCGCTAGGAAGCCTACTTACTATTTTTACTAATTAAAAATTTGGTGCAGTGTCTTTGATTGTAATTTTATTTGCAGGATAGGAGCTGAACTATTTTGAACACGCGACAAAACATCAACACAATTCATACACATCTATGGGTACTGGTAAACCCAACCATTTTGAGATTTGATGAGCTTTATTTTCTTTCTTACACCTATAAGTTGAAGAGATAAAACTTTTCTAAACATTTTGGCATGCCCAGTGGGACCCGACCCCTTGTTTATTTGATTTATTTTATCATTAAAATAACATTTTTTTGTTTTTCGATTCAATGTGTAATTTGTTTTCTGTGATTGGTTAAATTACTGCGATTTCCTGGTTGTTTTTCAAAACCTAATAGTTTTCTTTTTCTTCTTGTGTACAACTTTGTGCTTGTGTTTTTCCTAATATGTATGTAGGATATTATCTCTAGAAAGCTTATCTACTAGATTGTTGAAATTATTCATTTCATAAATCGCTAAAATAAAAATAAAAAAGGAAGCGTTATTAGAGGTAAGTCCTAATCCTTATTTTTTTCTATATTGCATTTTTGTTTGTTTGTTCTCATCAAAAGTAATATTTCATTTTGGGATTAAAACGAACAAACACATACTTCTTGATCATATATTTTTAATTAGGAAGGTAAATTGGTTGCATCCACTTATTCTTTCCCCACACACAACCAAATCACAATAAAACATAATTTGCATTCAAACATTCCTACCTAGGTGGATACCTACTTGGATTTGATCACCAAGAGGAGAATCGACTCAGTGTCTTTGCCCAAGTATAATCTTTTGTTTGTGGGAATATATGGGCTAAGAACCCGACACCCTTATCACCGTGCGACCGTGAAGTGAAGCGGTAGGCCTCAAATACCACACCTATATCAGTAATAGTATAGATTTTGGCCTCACATAACTCTAGGTATATTGAGGACTCCGCCCTTAAACATACCTCAAACCAACCCTAGATTGCCATTTCCTAGGACCCTTGTTAACCATTTTACACATTTCACCTTATAATTAAATCAAGAAAACTTAAAAATCTATCTTGTTTGCTTTTGATTGCTATTTGTAATCAACCCATTTTAATTCATTTCTTAGATAATTCTTGTGTGTGTGTTTGTTTACAATGGTACAAACAAGACAACAAGCTCGCAACCAAAATTCTGAAAGCATGTCTCAACCAATGTCCACACCCTTACAACAACAAATACCTTTTATCTTCTTGTATTTACACCATCATTAACCATGCCATTGCAGAAACAAAACCCATTCCATCAACCAATTACATCAAATCCTTTAAATGATGGTCATCGAGCTTTAAATGAAATAGAGGAACAATACAATGAAGAAATGAGACAACATCTTTTAAATTTTACACGTCAATTTTGTAGTAAAAATTCAATACCTCTAAATAGGAAAACAATGAACAACCATACTCTCTCATCTCACAATCGAGAATCTTACGAAACCACTTTCTTTTAAAGAGGAGACCTGTTTTTGAAGAAATGTTGAATTCAAACCCCATTGCCCTCAATGCCTATCTAGAAGCTAGGGGTGTTTAACTCCAACCATATACACTAGAGCCATCTAAAAAATTCCTAACCCTTTGTATGGATCTATTATCCAAATAACTCTCCTAGTGATTTGGATAACTTTTATATATCTTTAGGCTCTGAGCTCTTCATTACAAGATTACACATGCTCAAGTTCTCTTGGCACATTCCTTTCTTTTCCTCACGTGCCCTTGTGCACTTCCCATTCTTCCCTTACTTTCCTTTTCTTCTTTGTTCCATATTCACCTTGCACATGTATTTTACGCATTCACCTCCTTTCTAGAAGACGTTCACTCTCATGTGCACCCACACATTATCTTGTAATGGTTGCACCTTGACCATGTGTTATTTGCTCACCAGTTTTCCTCATTTTCCCGCATGTGTTGTGTGCGTGTTCCTCTATTTTCTTCTACGTGCCCTTCCCTTGTTCCTTGCTTTGTGCCCTTCTGTGCTGGGTCATCTTTTTACATGCTTGAGTGTACCACACGTAACCAGTTAAAGTGTGCCAATAGGGCACCAAATCATTACAATAAATCAGTGAGTGACACGTGGTAGAAATGACAAACATTTTGCATAGTTGGCCATTATTTCAGCTAATTTGCGCATGCCACATGTCTTGCATGTGTATAAAACTTTAACATCCTATGACAAACATATAATTTTATATAGATCTTCAATCAGTGTGTGCCTAGACTTGTCAAAGATCTGCTGACATTAGCCACAGTGCTAGACATTCAAATTCAAATTCTTGGTGGTCTGGTAGGTGAGAAATGGGAAAACATATTTTTAAGCATTAATGAAGTAGATCTAATTGCTTCAACCACCTGATTTGATATGATCCACCCTCCTTCCTCCTCTAACATGCCAAACAGACCTAGGGAAGTGCATTTGATAGATTCTTAGGTGGATTTGTAGGAATTGAATGCTTCTTGTTGGTGGTTGCATTTCAAATTCAGGTTTTCCCTCCTTCTCTTCTCCTTCTATAGATTCATCTATAAATGTAAGAGATGGGCTCATTATTAAGGTTGGATACTCTGAATGCTTATGCATTTTTGATAAGGACTTCATATTTTATGTATTTACGAGTTGTAAACCTCTAGATCCGGCTCATGCATGTGGATATATGTCTTTTTAACCATTGTAACATCTATGTTAATTTCTAGAAGTAATAGAAGCATCATTTTATGACTATTCTCTATCCTAACATGTTTGTATTTCTTCCTATTGCCTTTCTTTTACATTTTGTGTTCATTGTGCCACTTCACATCCATTGTAGTTCCTTATTTAATTGTGTTCCATGAGAACAATCTAGTAAATGGGTTTTCAACTATGCTACTTGTGCTTAGCCTCCTTTCAACCTGTCCCCTTTTCACTCCTTCTCTAAAAGATAGTGTTCATCCCTATTTTTCTGGTGTTATCACCTTTTAGTGTATTTCATTTTCATGTTATCCTTCTATCCTTGGTCCCTTGGCATTTATTAGTTTAGTTTCCCCTTTCGATTACTAGGCGTAGAAGTATCAATAGAAATAGATATAGAGGAACCGACCTTCTCCAGGATATCCATCTCAAGCATGCAAGGTACCACAACTTAGAGATGGTTCCATTGTGATCTCAAACAACTTGACCCTTCTAGATCTAAGACATGGGTGCAAGTTTGAAGACCAATAGTTTTGGCATGCCCAGTGGGATAAGAAATGAAAGCTTAAATTTCATATTGCTAAGTTTTGGTGTGTGGACTTAGTATTTCAGAATTTAAAGACTCATTTAAACAAATATAGTGACTCCCAACATTTCCATATCTCTATTTTAATATCCTTGAGTGCCTTTCATGAGAAGAGTGCATGAAGAATTTTAGCGATTGAATATTCTTTCAAGTACCTCCAGCCTATCCTTGAGAAGAATCCATTCCGAAGGCCCACACACACATCTCTATATCCAACATGTCATGCTCATTCTACTCCTCCTCAAAGCGAGAAAACCTACATGCCATGCGATGTTGCATCAACCACCTCCTCCACTCGAGAAACATTGCTAACTTCACATGAGGAAGTCCTCAGGTCTTTGGTTGTATAAAATGAAATGCTAAATGGTGTGCTCAAAAGTATTCCATACTTCATTGGTGAGAATCAAGTCACCCCTTAGGATCATATCTAGGATGTAGAAAATGTATGTTCACTCTATTTGATCACACATGATGATGTAGCAGTAAGGTTACTTGCAACCTCTTTCAAAGGTAAAGCACTTCAATGGTACCGAGGCTTGAGACTTGGATCTATTACCACCTAGGATGAGATGGGAACAACTCTTTGCAATTACTTTGAAGATAATTCAGATCACCTATCTCTGGTGGAGCAACTGACAACAACAAAAAGGGTGCCCAATGAGAAAATGATTGATTTCAACATCAGATTTTAGAAGACTTGGGACATAATCCCTCTTGTGATAAGACCTACAACCCAACATAATTTTATGTATTATCTAAAGGCGTTGAACAACGATATCTCAATCATGATTCAATCTATGGGAGGTAGGACCTTACCATTGCTTATAGTATTGCAAGTAAGGGTAGAAAATAGTCTTATTCAGGTGGGAAAGATAGCTCCTAGACCGCCTATGCCCTTATTCCTAGAAATGTCACAAGTGCCCTAGCCTTATGTGGACCCTATTCTTGTTCCTCAAGTAAAGCACACAACCTGTTACATCAAAATCCTACTCTCTAGTGCAACAAAAGGAAGATGAATAATTAAAGGCTCTAATCATAAATTTATCAAACAAAGTCATATCATTAGAAAAGAAACAGGTACAAGCCTATAGAAGAAATTCTAATCAAGTGCATAGCTAGAAAAATCAGCCTTGGTGGAATCAATATGGAAACCAAAGATACATGCATAAGATGGCATGCTAACACACATCTACCCTTGCAAGTTGTTTCTCTCATGCCCTCTCTTCCAGTACCTAGTACAAGTTAGGCACTCATTCCAGTTCAAAAAAATTTTTATACAAGAGTCAGAATGGTGCTTCCCTTGCAATATTCATCATAGTCAATATCACTATGTGAATTCCATGTGCACCCAAGCCTACATGATCCAAAATGCTTTAGCCTATGAGCCTTTAACAAGTGCCTCTGAAGCAAAAAACCAAGGAAGACTAGAAGCTCCTCTAGAGGCAAATTTGATGTTCTTTGGTGCTAAGGACTTCTATGCAATCAACAAAGCAACAGATGATACAAGTAGATCACATGCCCAAGTTGTAGAAAACATGAGATATAAGAAGAGAATGTTGGAGTCAGGTGCATAGGTCACACTCCTAGCAACGCAGACTAACCCTCAAAAGTAGAAATAAGTAGCCAAGGCATCTAATAGTAAGAGTGCTCAAGTCCCTACATAACAATCCCTACACAAGGCTCCTAAAGTGGCATGCACCCCTCTTTTGGTAGGTCAAGCTCCTGATTTAGCTAAAAATATTACTTCCACACTTGAACAATAAAAAAGGGAGGTTGTTCCTCAAATGCACAAGTCAGCAGGTCTTCCATTCAACATTGTTGACCAGATGAAGAAGACAAATATAAATGTCACAATGTGGGATGCCCTGACTATTCCATCTCAGTGGGATCTATTGCATGAAGCTTTGGCACAACTCCCACGTGCTGATCTAGCCATACAAAAGCTGTGTGTTTCTATCACACCTACCAAGAAGAGGAGAAACAAGTAAGTAAGGTGGTTAAAACCCCACCCTTTTATATCCTTGATCATAGGAAAACATCTTGTCCATAATTACATGATAGACTCGAGCGCTAGTACCTCTATCATGCCAAAGAAGATAACTAATGTCACATGTCTTAGGTATAGCCCCATGTCTAAATGAGTCCTGCAACTCGATGGCTCAAATGTCAATACTTTAAGAGTCATTAAGGATCTTGAGTTGACCCTTCATGCATGTCTAATTTTGATAATTACTCAAGATGTGTCAATCATTAACTTACCTCCTTTATTTACCCTATGTCTATAAAGAGATTTCACTTCTCAAGTGGTTGGTTACTTGTCTTCTGATTAGTCTCATATGTTACTCAAGATAGGGTATGGTACCTAGTTTACCATATAATCTGACCCTATATTTTCCTATCATGTAGAGCCATATGTCCCATCCCCTCTCCAAGCCAATTATCTAATCCAAGAGAAAACTTCAATTCTTGAAGAGCAACCTCTTCCACCCCATGTTCTTGACATAATACTTAAAGAATGGGTGGAAAGGCACCATAAATTTGATCTATGTGCTGAAAAACTAGAAGCTTATGAAATTGGGCTTGGTACTTACTACATTCTTGAAGAAGAAGTTGTGCTACCATGTGTGCTCAAGAAAGACCAAGTTGAACCTAGCCTATGGAAGTTATACTTTGATGGTTCCAGAAGTAGAAATAACATGGGAGCAGGATTTGTTCTCATTTCTCCCAAGGATGATAAATTCTTATTCACGTATAGGTTGTAATTTACATGCTCCAACAATGTGGTAGAATATGAGGCATTGGTGCATGGTCTACTGATTGCTGAAAAGAAGAAGATTAAGGTGCTACAAATATTTGGGGATATAGATTTGGTCATCCATCAGGTTACCAACAAGTTATTAACAAAGAATAAGCTTCTCAAAGCTTATAAACATAGAGTTTAGGACCTCCTTGAGAGATTTGATGCTCTAAACCTGTAGGTGGTGCCATGTAAAATGAACAAGGAAGCTGATCAAATGGCCACACTCGGTTCACATTTCTCTCTTATTGAGGACTTTGTCAAAGGAAACACTCAACACATTAAGATGGTAATCATACCATCCATTCCATAAAACAACACTAGCTGATAAGTGTTTGACAGTGACGCACAAATCATCCAGTTCATCCAAAATGAATATGAGTTCTCATCAAGCATGCAAGTTGAATTACATGATAACTATGGTGACCAAGTAATATAGCCGAAGACAAACAAGTTTCTTAAAGGGCTGATCGCCTTAGCAAAAATGTTTAGCCTTGATGATGAGTTCAAGGGTGAAGAAAAATATATGTGTGATATGCAATAAGATTGCTCCTTAGTTACTATTGCATGTGGAAAGGAGTTTATTCTTAGCAAGGCTTGCATGCATGATGAAAGGCAAGCCTTCATATCTCGTGTCAAAAATACAGTGATATCTTCTCTTGGGAGTATGAAGACCTAAAAGGTTTTGATCCAAGTGTTGTTCAACACTCCATTGACCTTGATCCTAGTGTATAGCCTGCTAGATAGAAGCAATGGCTAGTCAATCCAAAGATAGAGCCCCTCATGAGAAAGGAGTTATCTAAAATCATTGAGGTAAAGATTATTTTCCCCATCAAATACTTTACTTGGGTTACAAATTTAGTTCCAGTGCACAAGAATAACGGTGAAATTAGACTTTGTGTTGATTTTAGAGATTTGAATAAGGCATCTCTAAAGGATCATTATCCTTTTCCTTCAATGGATTATATTCTATGATTTGTGGCTGGTGCACAAAGATTCTTAATGTTATATAGGTATTCAAGTTTCAATCATATCCTGGTCAAGGAAGAGGATCAATTAAAAATAGCGTTTATAGCCAAGTGGGGAACATATGCCTATCATAAAATTCCCTTTAGTCTGTTAAACATAGGCACAACATTTCAGCGTGACATGGATATGGCCTTTAAATGTTACATTGATGAGTTCCTCTTGGTTTACCTTGATGAAATAACCATATTCTCAAAGCAGAGCATGGATCATATGGCACACCTAGAGAAAGTATTTGAGAGGTGTAGAAAGTATGGGGTGTCTCTTAACCCCAAGAAGTTCAATTTTGTAGTGGTGCATGGAAAGATCTTGAGCCATGTGGTTTCAAAGGATAGTAACAAAATTGATCCTAAGCACGTTTCATACATCATATCTCTTTCCTTGCCAAAGTGCACAAGAAAGCCTTACGAGTCCTTGGTAAGATAAATTTTTTAGGCGTTTTATCCCTAACTGCAGGATTGGTTCGGCCCATCACCTTGATGCTTAAGAAGGACATAACCTTCATATGGACAAAAAAGGACGAGAAAGCTTCAAAAAAATCAAGAAATAAATTTCTTACGTGTAAACACTCATCAACCCAGATTATTCTAAGGATTTCATCCTTTATGCTTATGGTGTTGACAAAAGTATTTCTGCTGTCCTAACACATGAAAATGAACAAGGGTTGGTGCAACAAGTGGATTTCTTCATCTAAACAATGAAGGATTATGAATTAAGATATAATCACATGAAGAAAAATGTCTTTGCCATCATGCATGCACTCAAGAAATTCAAAAGTATGCTCACCACAAATCATATCAAGGTGTTAGTATCCCACTCTTATGTTAGAGACTTCATCATGGGAGTAGAGATCAATGAAAAGAGAGCACAATGGGTGACCAAAATCATGGAGTAGGATGTGACTATCAGAGCCAAAAAATTGGTAAGAGGTAGCATGCTCTCTGGTAGATTGCGAGAATGCATAGAATGAATCTAAGACTTCATTATTTCCGGAAGTAGGTCTTTGGTGCACGGATCTTGAGCAGAATATAGATCCTATTGTGCATGACTGGATGAAGGACATGATGAAATTCCATTCCAAGGGCACATACCCTCCTAGTTTGAATAAGGAAAAGAGAAGACATCTAAGGTTACAATCTATCCCTTATGTTTTGATTGATGGAATTATCTTCAAGAAAAATCTTGATGGCGTGTTGTTAAGATGTATCAATAACATGCGAGAATGAAAAGTTTTAGCATCATTTCATGATGAATTATCTGGTGGAAACTTTTCTACCAAAAATACAGCAATGAAGATCATAATGGTAGGAATATTTTGGCCTACCCTATTTGCAGATGCACACAAGTGGGTCAAAAATGTAGAGAGTGCACTTTCTTTACTGGGGAAAGGAAAAACTAGAAGTGATTCCCCTCTAACCAATCCAAGAAGATAAGCCTTTTGTGAAATGGGGTCTTGACTTCAATGGCATGATCAATCCACCTTCAAGTACTAGACACAAGTGGGTGCTTGTGACTACAAACTATTTCACCGGATGGACATGAAGTTTTCACACTTAAAGAATTAACCAAGTCAGTTATCATTGAATTTCTCAAGGGTATAGTCACAAGGTTTGACCTCCCCCACACCATTATATCTGATAATGAAAAAACATTCCTTGGTACTAAAATCACTAATTGAGTGCTAAATCGAGCATTCCACCTAAAGACTTCTTCCAACTATTACCCTCAGGGAAATGGTTTGGTAGAGTCAACAAACAAGAACTTGATTAGAATCATGAAGCAAACAATGAACATCAACCAAAGATAGTGGCATACAAAGGTCTCATGTGCACTCTAGGAAGATAGAATCACAAGTAAAAAAGGAAATAGGAACTTCACCTTATAAGCTTGTCTCACGACAAGGAGGCTACCATTCCTTTGAAATTGGAATTGAATTCATTAGCACTTGCTTAGTAGTTGAAGTTTGAAGGAGTACGAGAGAGAAATCAGAATGGAAGAGCTGATTAATCTTGAAGAGATAAAGAAATCTACCATGTTTAAACTAGAACAACGTCAACAAGAAACAAATAAATGGTTTGAAAGAAAGGCCGGACATCAAGCTTTCAAAGTTGGGACTTAGTCTTAAAATGGGAAGTTGAAAGAGCTAAACTAGGGTGTCATTTAAAGTTTTATGCACTTTGGAGTGGCCCTTATATAATTAATTTGTGAAAAGAAGATAACTCTTTTGAGTTAACTCATCTTGATAGAAGTCTTATTGTGAATCCCAAGTAAATGGGATCTATCTCAAACCCTTCCATTAAGTTTGTTGCATTATTTTGTATATATTAGAGTAGTTTCAATTCCTCTAAGTACGTTGCATGCACATTTATTTTTGTACATAGTTCGTCCTTTCACGTGCTTCCTATTCGTGCTCCTCTTTTGATTCTAAAATGTAGATCTTCTTTCGTAGTTGCAAGATTCCAAATCGAGTCAAGAATGATCCTTTAAGTAACTTCAGGGGCAGTTCTTCAAATGATTACATAGTAGAATCCATGCCCAATGGATGCTTCAGCACTTGATCTCCTTCATCTAGTAAGAAGATGTCCCGAAATGTCACCAAAACTATTATCCAAATAACTCTCCTAGTAATTTCGATAACTTTTATACATCTTCTAGATTTGAGCTCTTTATTACGAGGTTGCTCATGCTCAATTTCCTTCGCACATTCCTTTCTTTTCCTCGCATGCCCTTGTGTGCTTCCCCTTCTTCCCTTCCTTTCATTTTATTCTTTGTTCCATCTTCCCCTTATGCACATCTTCTACATATTCACCTTATTTCGGAAGACATTCACTCTCGCACGGACCTACACATTATCTTGTAATGGTTGTGACTTGACCATGAGTTCTTTTCTCACAAGTTTTCCTCATTTCCCCACATGCATTGCATGCTCATTCCTCTGTGACTTCCTCTGTTTTCTTTCACATTCCCTTCCCTTACACCCTCTTTTGCACCCTCTATGAGGTAATCTTATGACATGCTTGAGTGTGCCACCCATAACTAGTCAATGTGCTCCAACAAGGCACCAAATCATTACAACAAAATAGTGAGTGACACGTGGCATAAATAATAAAATTTTTGCACAGTTTGCCATTCCTTCAACCAATTTGCACACACCACGTGTATTACATGCGTAGACGGCTCTTCCATCCTTTAACATCCGTATCCTTTAATACAAAGTTCTAATTGGCATGCGCCAAGACACATTAGAGAGCTGCTGACATTAGCCACAATGTTAAACATTCAAATTCAAGTTCTTGGTGGATTTGGTAGGTGAAAAATGGTAAAATGTATTTATGAGCATTAATGAAGTAGATCGATTGATTCAACCACCCAATTTGATATGATCCGCAATCCTTCCTACTCCAACACACAAAATAGACTTAGCGAAGTGTATTTGACATATTCTTAGGTATATTTGTAGGCATTGAATGCTTCTTGTTGGTGGTTGCATTTCAAATTTGGGGTTTCCATCTTTCTCTTCTACTTATACATATTAATCTATAAATGTAAGAGTTGGGCTCATTATTAAGGTTGGATACTATGAATCCTTACGCATGTTTTCTAAGGAATTTATATTTTATGTATTCTAAGTTGTAGTCCTCTAGATCTGGCTCATGCATGTGGATATCGACCTCTTTCACCATTATAACAGCTCTATGCATTTCTAGAAGTAATAAAATCATCATTTTATGAATATTAACTATCATAACATGTTTTCATTTCTTCCTCTTTCCTTTTTTACATTGTGTGTTCATTGTGCCACTTCATGTCCCTTGAAGTTTGTTATTTAGTTGTGTTGCATGAGAATGATCTGGTAAATGCATTTTCAGTTGTGCTACTCATGCCTAGCCTCCTTTCACATGTCCCCTTTTCATTCCTACTTAGAAAAAATAGTGTTCATCCCTCTTTTTCTAGTGCTATCTATTTTTAGTGTAGTTCATTTTCATGTTATCCTTCTATCCTTGGTCCCTTGGAATTTATTAGCTTAGTTTCCCCTTTCAGCACTAGGAGTAGCAGTAGTAGTAGAAATAGATAGAGGAACCGGCCTTCTCCAGAGATCCATCTCAAGCACGCAAGGTCCCACAACTTGGAGATGGTTCCATTGTGATCTCAAACAACTCAGCCCTTCTAGATTTGAGATGCGGGTGTAAGTTTGAAGACCAACAGGCTCTTCACAACAAATTGAATCGAAACATTTTTAGGTGTTCATGGCTCTACACAACCCATTGATTCAAACCAAAATCTATACCTGAACCACAATTTTCATATAATCCTTCCTCTACCATTGCAAGACTTGTTTTAAATCAGGAACCTATCATCCAACAAGTACATTCATATTTTCCTCTGAGTTAGACTAAAACTTCATAAGTTGCATCCTTCATTCCCATTCTTAGTCTTTCTATGGTTTCTTCTTAGGATACAACCACCCAACAACATACTTCATCACCTGAACCTTCTATTGGTTCAAAAACTCCAAAAAGTAACACTATTACCTCATTTTCTACCCTTCAACATCCTCAATCACTAAAAAACTTCCAATAAGTTCCATTGTTGCTTCTCTTGTTGTGTCTCGGATAAGTAGTAGCATTCATAATATTACCATGTCTATTCCCTGCATCAATTCCTTTAATCAATACTAGTGCAATTGCCACCACTCACCTTGTTTCACAATACATACTACAACAATCATTTCCGTTAATTTATATAGCACAATATGCTCCTACACAATACATTTCACAACAAACACCATCCTTTGGGGCCTTTGCTATGGTTTTTCAACAACCACCTCCTTACTCATAACCCTTTCCTTATCAAGTATATACAATCTTCACAACCTTTGGCATCTCAATAATACATCCCTCAAAAAACTCTTCCACAACAACAAAGCATCCCATCTCAATAATATATTCCATAACAAACTCTTCCACAAGAAGAAAGCATCCCATCTCAACAATACATTTCACAACAAAATATTATACAAAAACAAAACATCCCTTCTCAAAAATACATTATGCAACAACATATTACACAAAAACAAAACATCCATTCTAAATAATGCATTCTACAACAAAATATTCCTCAACAATAGAACATTCCTTCCCAATAGTATATTCCTCAACAAAACATTCCACAACAGAATATACCCCAACAAAATATTCCTTATTAGCAATATGTTCCTCAACAGAACATTCCTTATCAACAAAACATTCGAGAAATATCAAATATACTCATAATTTAGAAAGTTTGCATTCCAACCTATTCCATATTCATAAAAATAAGCACTAACTAATGCTCTTCAAGCTCTTATGAATCGTATATAAAGTCTAGAAGCTGCATCATCTACACCTAAAAATATATTCTCCTACGATCAAATCTGTAATGAACCCATTCACCCATCAGTCCCATACAAAGCATACCCTCCTCACTAGGAGCTCCCAAAGTTTATTAAGTTCTATAGCAAGGAATATCCTTGGCAATACATTTGTTCATTTTTTCACGCTTGTTATATAATATCACATGATTAGGAGCTCATGCTGAGAACTTTTCTCATGTCCCTCATTGGCCCTACTCTAGATTGGTACAATAACATTCCATAATATTCCCTTTTCTCCTTCACTTAAATCGCATAGTTTTTTTAGAACACTTCTCTATAAACATAGCCCGCAAAGTCACCATTAATGATCTTTATGCTATCAAACAATTTTAGGCGATTCCATTGCTAATTTTGTTTCCCACTGGAGGGTAAAATAAATACATTATCCTTTTCATTACCACAAAATGAGATGATCAAAGTTTTATTTCATTCATGTGCCAAACATATCTAAATCAACATTAAACATTCAATCATTTCATAGCTTTGATGAAGCCTTTACTATGGCCTGTAAATTAGAATTGCGTTCTCTAGAAGATGGTCATGTTAAACTTCACCCTAAGAAACTGCAAACCAACTTCTCGTACAAAACAACATAATCCAATCCTGACAAATCCAAGTCATCTGCCAACACTGTAGTAGTTAGATCTACCCCTAAGGAAAGACCTACTACTGACCATGCATGTTAATCACATAGCTATACACCTATAAAAGAGACTTATAGTGTAGTATTTGACAAACTACTCACCACAAATATGATATCTCTCCCTCCTATCCATCCCATAGATACATCTGTATCCAAACCTTCTTGGTATAGAGATAATGACTATTGTAAATACCATAGGGTTAATGGACATGAAATTGAAAGGTGTCACACATTCTGCAATGTCCTTTAAGATTTGATTGATAGGGGTGATCTTCATTTAGATAATCCAAATGCACCCCCAAATAAAAACCTTGACATATTCAAACAACCTTTTCCTAATCATTCACCACCAAGTGATCAAGCGCAGATGAATGTTGTTCAAACTCACCATACAATTAATACCATTACTAAAAAATTACCCACCTTTGAATCCACCACAATGCCAATTAAATATGAATCTACATCTTTATAATCAACTTCAATACCACTTGAATCTAAATCCACATCTCTAAATTTGACACCAACATTTACCGAATCGAATCCATATCTACCAAATCCTTTACCATTCAGGATAGGGTTGAAGCCGTATCTCCCTTTGTATCACATGATGTTACTAAATCCATCCCTACACCCAACATATCCCCTAGTACAATTGCACCTACACCTACACCTAGTTTTACAAATATAACTATGATACCCCTTGAGAAATTCCTAGCACAACTACCTCCACCTAAACCAACCATGGGTCATATTCATCCCCCATCGGAAAAAAAAACAATCAAAGACCTGATATAACCCACAAATAATTTGGATTACATTAAGCGCACTATTCAAACTCCTCTTCCCTCATTAACATCAATTTCAACAAATACACCCACTCATCCAAAACCTCAAGGGGACCCAATAAACAAGGTGTGGTCCAAGTCTTTAAAAGTCCTTATTATGATCAAACATACCATTTCCGTGGCCCTCGCCTTTTCTTCCACCTCCTCCTAGAAAGGCCATTTCCACTTTCAGTGATCCTCTTGTCATGCTAAGGCCAAAGCCTACCTATCAAACTCCCACTCAAGACCTCATAAACAGACACCATTCAAGATTTTAATGACCCTTATTATGTTCCCCAAATGGGTTTTTACAGCCCTTATTATGTTCCCTCATATTAGAATCACTGGTGGTCCTTGATATCTTATACCTAGGAACCATCCTATCATTATAGGACCAAATCCTATCTATCAAGCCTCCACAAATGGATCTCACTCCTTTCCCATAAAAGCACCTAAAATCTCTTGACAACCAATAATTTAACCCTTGGCCAAGGTCTTTCTTTTGTTGGAAGATAAGATATATCAAAATCTGTCATCATCTATGTATACACCTAAAGGATGTTATGCAACTATTTTATAAGAATTCCTTCAAGTAATCACTCATAACGTTACCACCTCCCAAACCTTTGGATCCACAAGGATGGAAGCCCCTTGGTATGACTTCAATGTCTCTTGTAATTATCATAGAACATAGGGCCATTCCATAGAACATTGTAAGGCCTTTCATTTAATTTCTTAGAAGTATGGAAATATGGCTTTCCTTCCTTTAGAACCATCCACTTTGTCACCTTCACTAGGTCCAAAGCAAACATATCTTCCCATCAAGTTGACACTATTATTCATATTGCTACCAGTTCACAAACCTATGACACAAGCTCACCGAACCTAAGAAAGGTAAAAATTTTGTGGCCATACCTCCACCACCAGAATATGTCGTCCCATCGGACCAACCAAAAATATCTATTCAACACTGGTAAAAAAAAATCACCCAAATATAAAATTTCCATCCTTTTCGCACCACCTTCTTCCTCCACCGCAATACAAAAGGTTATTATTAAATAGTTATAGTAGGATCCTGTCAAAATGTCACTTTATGAGTTAATAAAAATGTCACCTTCTCATAAAAATCTATGATCGAAGCTCTACAGTTAGTAACTATACTAACAGATGACCCCTCATCCTTCAAAATTTTGTAGGGGCCCTTAATGCATCCCTTTGTTATATCATTTGAACCATATGAAATTCCTTCACTTAGACCCAAGGAACATGACTTGCCCCTCTTTATCACTACTAAGATCAATGATGTCCTTATCATAAGTGTCATGATTGATGGGGGCACAACCATCAACATTATATCATCCATTGATTTCAATTAGCTTAATCTATATCCTTGTCATTGGTCAAAATCTAGTTTCTGCGATCCTTCAACAAAAATATCACGTCCACATTAGGCATTGTGATCCTTCCACTTAGTGTTTGCAATAAAACCTTACATGAACTCTTCTACACCATATAGGGGAATTCCAATATAATATCTTTGGTAGAACACCCCTATATATGCACCATGTGATGTGTGCCTTCCACGCTTCACCACTGTCTCAAATATGAACATGAAGGTCAAACATTTATAGTCCCCACAGATCCCAATCCTTTTATAGATTTTTATTTGACATATCATCCAAATGATGTCCTTATACCAAAGTCCACATTTGTCTTATCTAACAAGACATCTACTAGCACACCTATTTCTTCATCCAAGCTACGATGATTCCTCCCTTAGTGACATTTTACAATGTCTCACATTAGGAGAATATCACCTCCTCATGCTTAACTCCATCCCCTCACCAAAGAAATATGGTTTCACCGACAAGAAACCCATGTACGAGTCTAATGTAGGGGATATTGTCTCATATGATCCCACCTATCCCAAAATAAACCTTGTGTTGGGCCCTGAATTGACTAATTCCCAAGGTAGAATATGTGCACGCGTGCAAGGAAAACATTTAGGAAGGCACTCAAGGAAAGGCATGTGGGAGAAGAGGTTGGAATGTGGAGCAGAAGAGATATTGAGGACTTAACTTCATTTTAAAGGTGGTGTCACAAGAAAAACATGTGAAGTCTGAGCGAGGCATGATGAATAAATAAGGTACTAACTTAGAGCCTTGGAGCTCAAGAAAAGAATATTCCATGCGAGAGAATATTCCCGGGAGGATCCTTATAGTTACTTAGAGGCCTTTGCAAGCTAGCATAAGCTCTCGATCTATCATGGAGGACCACATATTCCACTTAGCATGTGATCTACTCATGGGAAAATCTATGGTGGTGAATCCATATTTTATTTAAGGGAGTTCTTAGGCCCAAAATAAGGGGGAGTAAGAGAGGTAACAAAGTGATAGAAGAATGTTATTACTAAGTATTGGTGTATGAACTTGGAGTCCGAATAAGTGTTTTAATGGGAAAGCATATCTAGGATCTCTGTTCAGAGTAGATTTGTAAGATTGGAATGTTATTTCATGATGTATATGGTCTAAGATGACCCTTTTTGATGTAATATGGATCTGCAAATGGATTCAATCAATATATGGGTTTTTTTTTTTTGTATATTTATGTCTATGGACTAAACCCTAGAGCATTTTCATGTTATTCATGGTTTAGATAATTTCCATTATGTTGATGTGATGTTTATGCTTATCTCATGGAGAATTTATGCTTAGAACTAGATCTACTACCTTTGTATTAGATAAAATGCATGTTTTCTTATTCAACAAACCATTCATTTACTAAAGGAAGAATATTCTTGTGAAGCTCACATTAAGGAGGGGCTTGGTGCCCTCGTGCGCCTCGGTGAGTGTTCAATACTTGGGTGATAGGCTAACACACTTGGGGTTAAAATAAGGATTAGAGGTAAAAGAAGACTACATATTCATTCCATTACGGGACCTATTTTAAAGTTTTTGTGAGCTTGATGTGTGATGATGGAGCATCGACCTTAGACATTGTCGATACCTAGATTAAAAACATGAAGGATTAGTTAGCTCAAAGGTACAACATTGATTCGAGTTTGATGCACATAAATGGGTGGAGGAGAACCTATATCATGAGATCGATTTGAAATTTTCTCTTTGTTTCCTCGTAAAGTTGTGTGAATGGCTCTCAACATATGCATCGAGGATGAGCTGGTACTATAAATCTTATGTTTGGACCCGGGAGGAATATTAGTGGTTGCGGGATCTTGATATGATGCGGAATCGTGTTGTAGATCACTTTGGTGGAGTAGAGTGTTGTTGAGTTATACCCTCGAATACATGATTTATATGTATTCTTTCCTGAAGGTTGTTGAGTTAGAGTTCTTGAGGGATCATAGAGGATCATTCTTGGATGCTATTCTACTAGTTGTCAAGATCCCTGGTTATTACTTTGAGTTTGGAAGCCTTGTTGGATAAATTCCTGCTAGGTGTAGGGCACATAAGATGGCATGGTAGAAGATGAGAGACCTTAGGATGAAATATAAAGAGAGGAAAGATGGATTAAGTACAATGAAGCTCGGGAGAGGGAATTGGTGAGACAATGTAAGGTTGTTGGAGTGATGGATTTATAACGGAAAATGTTGCATGAAGGATTAGAGGTTCACATAGAGGGTGTGGAATTTGAGAAGTCTATGCTACCCCATCTTGGAAAGCACAAGAGAGAGACCCCTAGGATTACGGTGATATCTTGTCATTTGGAGAAAGAAGAGCCATAGGAAAACATCTAAGCCCACTTGGTGACCGAAATTTGACGCTTAGTTTTTAGATCTAGAGGTAAGTATTGTTAACCATGTTAGTCTTGGTATTAGTGGCCAAATGACACCTAGGAGATATAATTTTTACTTTGGTACATATATGACCACACAATCATTTGTTTTTAGAGGGATATTTTATGGTACAACATTTAGGAAATGTGGGGGTACGTAAGGCTTGAGTGCCACATCATCGAGAGTGGGTTGAATTCATAGATTATGGGCATGCATTTTAACAAGATGGTGAGTTCACGGGGTGCAACTATGTTGGGCCCCTTACCTACGACAGGGGAGGAGGATCTGGTGGATCTAAAGGAGTTGGAACTAGTGGATATAGTGATGCTAGAGGTGGTGGAAATATTAGAGGCCAAGGTTTTGGATCTAGTGGGTAAGGACCTCAATAACCTCAACAACTATTTTTTGAGATGTCTTTGCATTTTCTTGATTACAAGGGTGTGAAAGATGCTAAAAAGCATGTGCAAAAATGTGAGTTACTATGGTCCGTGAAGGGTATTTATACGACAAAAAAGTGACATGTGAGGATGATAATCAGCAAGTGACCTTCCCCATACCCGACCTCTCGAGGTCGTGCCGAGACAGTCGGTGATTTGTAATTCGGGTGACTTAGATGAAGTCACAGCCGGGATTATGGTCAGTTTTCTATGATAGAAAAGCTACAAGCGAGGATGAGAATCGGCAAGCAATTAATCATGGGAGGATCAGTGACTAAGATCTGGTAGTGTGATCTCCTGGTAGCTAAAATGACAAAGGGGAGATTTAGAGGCTATGAGCGGGTAACATAAATTCCCTAGTGATTTATCCTCCTAACTAGAATTTAAGCGTTTAATCTAGTTATGAAGTCTCCAAATTAACTTAAACTGAAAATAACAATTTATACTACTATTGAAAGGGAAACTAATCTAAACAAAACATACGATTGAAACATTATAAGTACAAGCAACAATTGAACTAATTTATACTAAAAATAATCAAGCGAGATAACCCGGTGTGGTTATTCACCTGTGCAGATGTGTGAATCTAAATAAAAGATAGCTAATTAACTTAATTGAAAACCTTCAATCCTACCTCAGAAGTGAGGAACAAATCATAGTTTCTCAGAAACTATCATTCCCCACAGCTTCCCTGGCAATATTGAAAGTGAGCTTAACTGAAATAAAATGATTCACTACTCTATTTGATAATAACTTTGACAATTTAAACCTGGAGTTTACTGAGCAGAGGCAAATCTAGTTTTGTTGTAACTTGTCCCCTCAGAGTGATCTCTTCGTTCTTGCGTGTTCACGTGAATCCAGAAAGAGTAGGAGTATAGCAACATCGGCAAGGGAAGACACTGGGACAACAATTACTTTGAAGTAAAAATGGCACAAAGCACAAGTAGGAGAGGGATGGCGCAAGTGAACTGGCTTGGCCTATGCGATTCCTAGCAGGGTTGTTGCAGCAATGATAAAACAAAATGATAAACAATAGGTACTCAAACAATGAATAATAGTAGCTTCAGAGAAATACAACGAAGTACAAGTAGGAGAGGGATGGCACAAGAGAACAGAGCTTGGCCTATACGATTCCTAGCAGGATCGTTGTCGGTGTACAGTGAGGCATAACTAAATACTCAGAATTCTAATCCATGCTAAAATAAAATGATTCATAAAATAAATCTAGGACTGAGTATTGAAGACTAAAGCTCAAGAATGAAGACTCCAGACCAAAGAACCAAGACCATTTACTTGTAAACAAGCTACATATTTATAGCATTTGCAATGACTAGAAGGCAAGTTCAAATTGAACTCTCCCACTATTAAACAAAGATAAATCACTATTCAGTCGGCAAAAACATAAATACAAGCTTTAGTGGTTGAGAAATGCGAGTGAAAATTGAATTTTCACGCTTGACGCGATCGTCGGAACATTCACGGAAAGCGCATACGGGACCGCCACCTGCGCGAGGGTGACGGATTCTGAGACCGCCGCCCGGCTGGCACGGGGGTGGCGGTTACAGGACCACCGCCCAGGCCTGGGGGTGACGATTCTGAGGACCGCACGCTCTAGCTTGGGTGACGGTTACTGAGACCGCCGCCCCCAGGTGCAGGTGATGGTTCTGAGGACCGCTGCCCTGGCAGGTGATGATTCTGAGACCGCGCACGGCAAGGAGGCGGTCATGTAAATAACAACAAAACAAGGAGGAAAAAGAGAGAAAAGGCTAGGACAAAACGTGTAGAGGCTAGACAAGGATTTTTGGGATGCAAATGTATACTCAACAAGCTTTCTGGATTCGAACACCTTGCGAAGAGATCTTAATCATCATTGGGGCATGTGTAACATCTTTCCGGTGGTGCAGTACATACAATTTTGGGTACGTACATATTGCCCCCTCGGAGAAGCGTTTTAGCCATGAAGAGGCATAAAACGTTGGGTCCGAGTATGGCGGTCCCAAAATGGGGAGTTAGAGGCTATACCTGACATGCCCGTGTGTCGAAATGCCGCCAACTTTCACATGCTTTTCAGAATGTATGCAATGGATGACAAGTGATAACAAATGTTAAACAGAATGTTTTTACTTTATTTGCTTTTGCAATGCTGATATGTGATGACAAACATGTTGTAGTTTTGAACTTTTGGCCTCTTTAGACAATGTCTGTGATTTCTTCTCATGTTGGCAAAACGTGATGAATGTATAGCGATAAAGAGATGAACTTGCCCCAATCCCAAATCCACGCAACTAGTAAGATGCGAGGGCTCAACACCAAGAATTGGGAAGGGCACAAGTTGTATGAGTTTGATTTGAGTGGAATGATGAGAGACATACAAAACAAGAACAAGAACCAAATTTGGACCTACACACCCACCCTACTCAGAACTACTACCAAGCTTAGAAGGCCACTTACTTTTCAGTTTATCTAGACTTAGATTCATAAATGGCAACCTGGTTGACAAAATCTGGTTTTGAGGATTTGATCTCTTTGGAATTTAGATGTTTGGATATTTGCCTTCTTTTAACAGAATTTGACTTGTGTTTTTAGCATACCAAGATTTGTTAGTTTGTGTGACTGGACCCCCCACACCTTGCCTCACGCCACTAGTAAGAAGCATGGGTTTGTCACCAAAGGCAAGATACAGGCGAGTAAGGGCACTTCTTTCCTTTCCCAACCTCACATCACCAGTAAGAGATGTGGGCTTATCACCGAAGGTTGATGGGGCAAAGAAGTGTGTAAAATAAAATATTTTGTTTGCTTGGCACTTTTGATTTCATTTGATTTTGACATTTCTGATCTATGACTTTGGGA
The DNA here is from genome assembly GCA_018340775.1 of Taxus wallichiana var. yunnanensis. Taxonomy (NCBI): domain Eukaryota; kingdom Viridiplantae; phylum Streptophyta; class Pinopsida; order Cupressales; family Taxaceae; genus Taxus; species Taxus wallichiana. The sequence goes on from CM031236.1 coordinate 315,199,949, forward strand.
TATCCTTTTGTTCCAAGAGATTTTAAGAGGGATAGATGTGACACCAAGAAGCTTCTAGAACAGACCGTAGGCAAGGACAACTTTACCTAGTAGAAAGAAAGAGCAAAGCCAAGTATGCAGGTCTTGGTATGGTTTCCGTCAATGTTTGTCTGTCAAACTTGATGAGAAGATTTGAAAGTACTTGATGATGTTTGAAGAGATGTGATTTGAATATTTTGCCAATATCTTCAGAAATTTGTAACAGATTACTTAAGAGTAAGTTCCTGGACTACAATATTTATGAAACGAGTGAACAAAATGAACCAACTAAATTACTAATGTAATGCAACTGCAACCATGTACATATGAAAATGCAGGTGGAACTATATGTCATGATGTCTAAGGTGAAGAAAGTTGACGAATATCAAATTCTTCACCCCTAGAAGTACACAGCGGAGAACCATTATCCTCAAATTTTTCATTTTCTTGACGAGGGCCTACCATTCTGGGTTTGAACTTACAACCCTTGCCCAGAGGTGTATATGTCCCATTATTAAAAACATTTTTCTGAAAGAGGTGTTCGCATGCCTCTTTGTCATGTTTTTGAGAGATGACATGTGGGTGAGCATGACTATGCTGCTCGACCTTCTCTCTCATAGTGAGCATTGTGTTAATGATGAGGTCTTGCCCCATGGATAGGGAAAACTTAGCTTTAGACACGCATGGGTCGAAACTAGGCTTTAGAATAGGGCAGTGCCTAGAGATGGTTTTGATAGGCATCGTTTCAGTTTTAAATTGCCTTTCTTCACTTGTTAATTCTATCATGTTTATATCTAGATTTAGGTCATCGGAGGGAAGAGATGCTATGCCGAGAAGACTACCCATTCCTTGAGGTTCGAATGGGAGAAAGATCGGTTCGTCATTCTCCAAGAGTTTCATAATTCCTTCTGTGGCTTTAGTGGAGACTGTTTCCACAGAAATTGACTTATCTTTATTTGTCTTTGCCACCTCGTATATTAAATCATAGGATCCTACCGGTTTAGCATTTGTAGGAACTTCATCTCGTGTGGAGAAAATATCGGGTAGGGGTTGTGAAACATACTCCTTTGTCCGAGTTGTTGCATTAATTTCACGCTCAACCTCTAGCTCAACTAATCCCAAGATTTTTGTATTACCATTTGAACTTAGGTTAGGAGCAATCTGAGAGTTGTCAGGAGTTGAGGCATCTTGATTGTTATTTCTTATTATGATACCTTTGTTTTTCCCATTTGGATCTAACCTGTTATTGTTATAATGATTTGGGAAAGGATCATTGAAGATCTTGAGAGGTGCATTTTGAGGGGAAACTGCCCCTGCAAAAGTATTTGGTGCTGGTGACGCAGGATCTGCCAAGAACATATCTATGAAAAGTTGTTTTTGTTCTTCTGGCAAGCGTTGCATGAATTTATTGTAGTCATGGCAAGTCCTAGTGTCATGACCCCTGATTTTGTGGAAACCACAATATAGATTGGGATTATAGTTCCGTGGTCGTCGGTTTGAATCATGTTGTGGCCCAAAGTTCTGATTGGGCTTGGTTGTTATAGTTGAAATTTCGAGGTTGTGGCCTTTGGCTTTGGTTTTGATATCCATCTGGGCCCCGAGCAAGGCCTTGTGGCTGGATTTGCTGTTGTGGAGGATGATTAGAATCCTCCGTATTGATCGCTGGGGTGAAGTTATTATTGCGTTGATTGTTAGTAGGTGCCGGGGTGTTCACAACATTTGGTCCTTTGACTTGATCAGTGAATCCATCTGTTGTAACCCCATGGTTTTCATTAAGGATATTGGGTCCTTGATCAACATTCATTGTAGTAGGATAAGTTGTAGTGTTCTGGTTGGGGGCGATTAACCTCCCGTTTGCTCCATATGTCTTACGACCACTATCTATCGCTGCTTGATCTATTCGAAGAGCGCTCTCAAGTACTTCATCATAAGTTCTTAGTGGGAACTTCTGGACTTCTTCCTTCACCTCTCTGCTGAGAGAATGAAGGAATAAATCACATAGTTCCATCTGATCCATGTTTGGAGCACTTGCTGATGAATAAAGGACGGTATGCCACCTTTGGATGAAGTGGGCGACAGACTCGTTATGCTCTTGTTTGATGTGTAAGAACTCCCTGATTCCTGTTCTTAATAGTTTGTTCATGTCGAAGGCCTTGATGAACTCTCGACACAAGTTGCTTGAATGAATGTATGGAAGCCTCAGATATTTTATAATACCAATCAAGAGCGATGCCTTCCAAGGTTTTAGGAAATATTTTAGCAACCACCCCATCCCAAGGGAGTAATTCTCGTATGGTTGTAGCGTAAGCTTTGATATGTGCGTTTGGATCTCCCTCACCCTTGAACTTGGGAAAATCAAGGAGAGGTCTTGGAAGCATGACACTTCGTATGGTGAAATCTAAGGGTTCCTTTAGGTATTTTGAATAAGTCCCTATTGTATAGCTTTCGACCATTGATGGTGTTTCTTTGAGGAGTGGTGGTGGGATAGGTTGTTGATACGGTGCAGCGTATGTGTTGGCAGGGGCATAGGGAGGTCCCTGCATTTGAGCAAACATGCCGGGAGAGGAGAACATATCTCCTTGTGGTGATTTAGAGTATATGTTTAAGTAGGATGGGGTATTGTCAAGGAATGGATTGTTTGACACCAGACCTGGAGGAATAGTGTTAGAGATGATAGGCCTTGTTGGCGTTTGTTGTGGATATTGAGGAGGCATGCCTAACGTGCCTATTCCTGTAAGGAGATCTACTTGGCCAGAGTGGTATGGAGGATTGGAACTTCCTGTTTGTATGAATGGAGAATTTTGACTTGCTTGAGCCAGCTCTAACCCTCTCACTCTTTCTACTAACGTTGAAATGACTTCATTTGGTGAAGTCACGGTACTTTTTGCCTGAGTGGCGTTGGTTGTATACCTTGGTGTTGTAAAGGTACGTGATATCCTGTCATAAACTGATCGCTATCTTGCCAAGTTTCTCCAAGAATATTTCCTGTATGCAGTGGCATAGAGGTATTTTCTTGAAAAGAGATTTCGGGTTGTATTTGTAAACCTCCTATAGGTGGGTACATTCCCCGGGAGCGTTGTTCACTCCTAGGATAACGTATTGATTGTCCATCATCTAAGACCAGGTATGGATCTGATTGCCTACTAATTTGTGGTCTGAGTAGCATTTGAGGAGACGAACCAGATTCTCCGGTAAACGTCATATTGTTTGAACCTGAAGGCTCTGTTTGTTGGGTTCGAGGGGGTTGATCTAACTCCTCAGTTTGAAAAGATGAACTATATCTGATTCTTGGGGTTTGTGTTGACAACTGATTAGTTGAATAGTTGTCACCCCATACTGAGAGTGAGGGTGATGATTACCTATTCTGTTGGGCGTAGTATGCCTCAAGACCCAAGAGGGGTCTGCCATATGCATCGAATCCTGACATATTTGGGGGGTATATGAATACCCGCAGAATAATGGGAAGGAGCGAAGGTGGATGAGAGAAGATTTGAAACTTCTCAAAGAGAAGGTGAAACAGTTGTTTGTTTCACGTCGGGTTCACCAATTTTGTACGATGGAAAAGTGACATGTGAGGATGATAATCAGCAAGTGACCTTCCCCGTACCCGACCTCTCGAGGTCGTGCTGAGACAGCCGGTGATTTGTAATTCGGGTGACTTAGATGAAGTCACAGCCGGGATTATGGTCAATTTTCTATGATAGAAAAGCTACAAGTGAGGATGAGAATCAGCAAGCAATTAATCATGGGAGGATCAGTGACTAAGATCTGGTAGTGTGATCTCCTGGTAGCTAAAATGACAAAGGGGAGATTTAGAGGCTATGAGCGGGTAACATAAATTCCCTAGTGATTTATCCTCCTAACTAGAATTTAAGCGTTTAATCTAGTTATGAAGTCTCCAAATTAACTTAAACTGAAAATAACAATTTATACTACTATTGAAAGGGAAACTAATCTAAACAAAACATACGATTGAAACATTATAATTACAAGCAACAATTGAACTAATTTATACTAAAACTAAACAAGCGAGATAACCCGGTGTGGTTATTCACCTGTGCAGATGTGTGAATCTAAATAAAAGACAGCTAATTAACTTAATTGAAAACCTTCAATCCTACCTCAGAAGTGAGGAACAAATCATAGTTTCTCAGAAACTATCATTCCCCCATGGCTTCCCGGCAATATTAAAAGTGAGATTAACTGAAATAAAATGATTCACTACTCTATTTGATAATAACTTTGACAATTTAAACCTGGAGTTTACTGAGCAGAGGCAAATCCAGTTTTGTTGTAACTTGTCCCCTCAGAGTGATCTCTTCGTTCTTGCGTGTTCACGTGAATCCAGAAAGAGTAGGAGTATAGCAACATCGGCAAGGGAAGACACTGGGATGACAATTACTTTGAAGTAAAAATGGCACAAAGCACAAGTAGGAGAGGGATGGCGCAAGTGAACTGGCTTGGCCTATGTGATTCCTAGCAGGGTTGTTACAGCAATGATAAAACAAAATGATAAACAACAGGTACTCAAACAATGAATAATAGCAGCTTCAGAGAAATACAACGAAGTACAAGTAGGAGAGGGATGGCACAAGAGAACAGAGCTTGGCCTATACGATTCCTAGCAGGATCATTGTCGGTGTACAGTGAGGCATAACTAAATACTCAGAATTCTAATCCATGCTAAAATAAAATGATTCATAAAATAAATCTAGGACTGAGTATTGAAGACTAAAGCTCAAGAATGAAGACTCCAGACCAAAGAACCAAGACCATTTACTTGTAAACAAGCTACATATTTATAGCATTTGCAATGACTAGAAGGCAAGTTCAAATTGAACTCTCCCACTATTAAACAAAGATAAATCACTGTTCAGTCGGCAAAAACATAAATACAAGCTTTAGTGGTTGAGAAATGCGAGTGAAAATTGAATTTTCATGCTTGACGTGATCGTCGGAACATTCTGGAAAGCGCGTACAGGACCGCCGCCCTGCGCAGGGTGACGGTTACAGGACCGCCACCCTGGCCTGGGTGGCGGTTACAGGACCGCCGCCCTGGCTTGGGTGACGGTTACAGGACCGCCGCCCTGGCTGGGTGGTGATTCTGAGACCGCCGCCCGGCTTGGGTGACGGATTCTGAGGCCGCGCTGCCCTGGCAAGGAGGTGGTCATGTAAATAACAACAAAACAAGGAGGAAAAAGAGAGAAAAGGCTAGGACAAAACATGTAGAGGCTAGACAAGGATTTTTGGGATGCAAATGTATACTCAACAAGATTTCTAGATTCCGAACACCTTGCAAAGAGATCTTAATCATCATTGGGGCATGTGTAACATCTTTCCGGTGGTGCAGTACATACAATTTTGGGTATGTACAAAGTATCACTTTCCGAGAGTGGAAGGTGAGTCATTTTACAACCACATTGCAAGGGTGCATGTATAGATGGTATGGGAAATATGATCCATACTAGATAGTGGTCAATTACACTACACCGTGTGATGTAGTTTTGGTGGAGTTCCACATTCTTGAGTTTGGAAAAAGAGTAGCAGCACTCTCAAGGAGATTTAACAAGGAATGGAAGAGAGTGTGTGGGAGTATGATGCATGTTTCAAGACTCTCCTATCTAAGTTATCTTATGACATTCATCCTTCACAACATGCTCAATAGTCCATCATAGGGATGATCACACAATTTGAAAAGGGTGCTTCTATTGAGGATGTATTATCTATCCCGAAGACCCCACTTTGGGAGGAATAAAGTTGTAATAAGAAAAAGGGAATGAGAAGAGACTCCAACAAAAAAGGCACCAAGTGATCATACAAGTATGGAATATAGAGGCACCAAATTCAGGTGTGAGCACAAGCACTTATGTTTTCCAAAAGAAGTACCTGCATAGGAGAAGGAGAAGTCACTGTGAGAGAGGAGTTTCCCGGAAGGAATTTTTCCCTGATGTTAGAGGGATCTCCAGTTAAGAAGAAGTACAAGGTGATAAAAATTTTAGGTTACGAGGAGACAAAGAGCATGAAGGGTGATGGCTCGAGGAGGAAGATGAAGAGTGTGAAGAATGTAAGAGTCTTCCTATTCATGATGTACATGAGTCTCGGTGAAGAGTAGAATGAATATGTAGTAAGAACTCATAATATAGGAGGAAGTGAGGAAGTAGACATGTATGCTCAAAATACCTCAACCCCAACCAGAGAATAGATAGATGACACCGTTGAAAAATAGGTGGTGGGTATTAGATAATAGTTGGTGGAGCATGAGGTGGAGTGCAACATCGATGAAGTGCTTAAGGAAACATAAGAAAGAGCAAGTGTAGGGAAAGAATATGGAAGCATTGAAAGAGATCTCAGCCTGGTAGTAAGTTTCCCAAGGTAGTGTATACAGTGGAAAGAGTGTAGGAGTGGCATAGAGCAAGCCATGACTTACATCAATGATCCAAGCAAGGTATTGCATGCGGGTTTCAAAAGCATAGTTCTCATAGATCAACTCCTCACTTGGTCTTCTTTTGATGAAGAGGGTGAATACCTACACATGAGGAAAATGCTATCTTGGGAATTTGAGTCCCACATTGATGAGCCTGAGTTTGAGGTAAATAGTGATGCATTGATGAAGACACTACGTGCTAAGGGAATAAAATCTCTTGCAAATGCCTAAAAATGTCGGATGAGAAAGTTTGAACGCGCTCAACAAAGTATCGGTGGAGGTGGAAGCAATAAATTTTGGAAGAAATGATAGTATAAGAGTCTTATAGGAGGAGCTTGAGAAAAAGAATGAGGAGATCATTGAGAGGGACAGGGAGATAAAACAAATGAAATTGATTAGTGCACAATTAAGGCGTGAGCTAAGGGATGAAAACAAAAAGGTGCACAAAGTCGAAAATATTATATAGGTTATTTCAAAGGACATTATATTAAAGCACTCGGACACTGGCCGCTCTTGAGAAGAAATATGAGTTGAACATGCTTGCTTGGAAGACCTGATGTGCATACTCACCATGGAGAGGCAACCACATGCATTGGAGTTGGCAGAAGAGGTGATTGCATGCCAAAAGGGAGAAGAGAAGTTGAAGATTGGGGAGACGATAAATTAGTACTCTGAGCTCCTTGCCTTAGTAAAGATCACGATGCGAGATGGATGAAGCTATGTATGATAACTACGGTGACAAAGATATAGTAGCAAGTATATTGGTTACTACCCATGAGGCGGATCTGAAGAATTTTTAAGAGAAAAAAAAGGAAATAAGGTGGAGCGAGATAAGATCTTGGAAGAAGTTGAGAATAAATCAGAGGTGATTGAATCCTTAAGGGTTTCAATCAAAAATAAATTGAAGGAATTGTACCCCAAGTCACTCGCAGGATGGATGCGTTGGGAGACCTTAGTAAGTAGATGGAAAACATTACGAGATACGTTGAAGGCTAAGGGAGATGAGATAAGTTTTGACAAGGTTAGCACACTAGTGGGTGATTTACTTCAACATGCATAGGGTGAGGTAGATGTTTGGGATAAAATTGAAGCATCCATGAAGAAATACTTCCCACTCCTCATGCAACAGTAGTAGGATCCCTCTATTCTTCCATTCTTTATTCAATTATAGATTATTTCATCTCTCCCATCCTTTATTATTCATAGTGAAAGAGAAAAGTTTTTCCGACGATGGATAACACACGTAGTGTGGGGTAATGTTGGGCCTTGAATTGACTAATTCCCAAGGTAGAAGAGGTGTGCATGTGAAAGACAAGCATGTAGGAAGGGGTTATGGGAAAGGCGCACGGGAGAAGGGGTTATGGGACTTAGTTGCATTTCAAAGGTGGTATCGTAAGAAAAATACGTGAAGGCCCAAGTAGGTGTGATGAATGGATAAGGTTCCATCTTAGAGCCTTAGAGGTTAAGAAAATAATATTCCATGTAGGGAATATTCCTAGGAGGATCATTATAGTTAGTGGAGGCCTTTGCAAGATGGCATAAGCTATTGATCGATCATGGAGGACCACATCTTCCACTTGGCATGCAATCTTCTCATGGGTAAAGCTATGATGGTGAATCCTAATTCTATTTAAGGGAGTTCTTGGGCATGAAATAAGGGAGAGAAAGAGAGATAACAAATTTCTACAATAATGCTATTGCTAAGCATAGGTGTATGCGCTCGGGTCTGAACAAGGGTTGTAATGGGAAAGCCTAGCTAGGATCTTTGTTTAGAGTAGCTTTATAGGATTGGAATGTTATTTCATGATGTATATGGTCTGAGATGAACCTTTTTGATGTAATTTGGCTACTGTAAATGGATTCAATCAATATATGGGGTTCTGTTTTGTCTATTTGTGTCTATGGACTAAACCCTAGCATAGTTTCATGTTATTCATGGTTTATATCTATTTCCATTATGTTGATGTGATGTTTATGCTTATCTCATGGAACATTTATGCTGAGAACTAGATCTAATACCTCTGTATTAGATAAAATGCATGTGTTCTTATTTAGAAAATGTAACACTCGAACTATTGTTACTTCCTCCTGAGCATTCAAGTGTTGATATATGATTTCTTCTATATAAGGATGTGTTCCTTTGATTGTGAAGTCATGCTTGATATGGATTGTATCTTCTTTGCTCTTGAAGATCTTTGACTGAGTCAGGATATGCTTGGACTCTTTTATTTCTTTCATTTTTAGCACCTGAGTTCAATCTGATTTCGGGATGAATTGTGGATTTACCCATCTTTATGACTCAGCCTTGGATCAGTGGCATTGATCCAAGAGATGTTTTAAGTTTATTCTGGATGAACAAAAATTATAGACCTTACGAAAGTTGCAAGGTCTGAATGTGTTGAATGAGAAATTCAGGAGTTAACTCAGGATGATCTTGTTAAATGAAAATCGGTTCCAAATACCATAACATCGGGAAGGCCTAGACCTTAAGCCAAGTAAGATGTTCCTGGATATTCAGTAAGCTTATTTAGTAATACCGATAGGATCACGGATAGGGACATTTTACCCTGTTTGGTTCCAATATGGATCGGTCCTACTTGGGAGACCTAGATCTGGATTTATTAAGGTTAATAACCTAAACCTAAACTATAACCTATTGGTTAAATTATTATTAATCTAACCTAGCCCTAAACTATAAGCTAAATGTTCCTAAGGTTAGCCACCTAGCACTATGGAAGTAAGACTAAAGTATACCTTATGATCTAACCTATGTTTTAACCTAACTAATGATCATGGATGAAGGGGACCTATGAAGGGGGTGCGAGCCATGGGCGGTAGTTTCTATGGCATTTATGAAGTGGATAAGGATGAAGGACTTGGGATTTGGTGGAGGTTGTAAATATCTATTGAGACCGAGCGTGGCGAGTCGCCAAATGCGGGAATGGTCGTTTGTTTGCATTTGTCAATCGCCAACTTTGGTGGTCGGTGGATAATGGAGATTGGGCGGGAATCTTAGAGTTAATGTCATTGATAAACTTCGGTTCCCAAGCATGGATTGCTCGGGAAGGCATGCAAATGGAAAACTAGTTGGTTGTTTGGTTTTCCATACGCTCCGGTTTTCTCTTTGTTTGATCACTTTGGTTCTTCGAACCAGTCTACTTGGTGTTGCATGGCAACTATGAGAATATCTAACTCTTTTCTCTATCGGGAAAGTTTATAAGGCATGAGGGTAACAAATTTTCGTTCTTTGAATCTATCGTGGAAGAAGAGGAGAAGGCGCGAGCACATTCAGAGGTCTTCTTCAGATTTTTAAGCGACATTACCAGGCATGATAGGCCCTGACTTTTAAAAATCTTGCTTTACTCCAAATGCTTTCATTAAAACAACTCTGTTCAGGTGATTTCAGTTCAGTTGGTTTGAAGCAATGTTTTGGTTCTTCTTTTCCTGTGGAATTAGGAATCTCGGGTTATTCGATGACTTTGTTGGAATGTTACTATATTTATTCTTCCTTTTGGATTCATTTCGATTAAAGACCGGCTGTGCTTTTATTGTTGATTGAATCCTGTTGAATCTTGCTGTGAATTCTTGAAGTTTCTTCTGTTTGGAATGCTTGCTGTGATTATACTACTTGAATGCGACTATTGTCGAGGTCCTTACTGAGTTTGTGATTTTGGGTTAGAATCTGTTGAAAGTAGCAAGGATTAAATATGAAAATGACTCAGTGTGAGTCTTTGTAATGTTTCGTATGTTTCGACTTCTGTTGAAGTTTTGTAGTGGATACTTTTAGCATGATATTGTTGGAATTCTTGAAATGGACAGTATGTTTTGACTTCTGTTGAAGTTTTGTAGTGGATACTTTTAGCATGATATTGTTGGAATTTTTGAAATGGATAGTATGTTACGACTTCTGTAGAAGTTTAGTTGAGAATACTATATGGTTTCGACTCCTTTTGAGTCCTTGAAACGTAACTTATGTTTTTAACTTCTGTAGTAGTTTTGTTGTGCATACTGTTGGAATCCTTGAAATGGATAGTATGTTATTGACTTCTGCGGAAGCTTGTTGTGGATACTCATTGGTTTTGAGTCTGTTGGAGTCCTTGAATTGTTGTCATATGAATTCGACTTCAATCAAAGCCCTGGTTGTGAGTACTAGTTGTATTTGACACTGTTGGAGTCCTTGATATGTTGCGAGTTGGCTCGATTCTCGAATTAAGTTCTCGTTGTGCATGCATATCATACAGACTCTTTCTTATCATTGTTGTGTGATATTCAGTTCGCTTCTGTGGAATTAAAGGATGGGTTTTCTTTACCAACTTGACTCTGTTTGAGACCCTGTTGAATTTCGTAGTAGCTCGACTTTGGATGAAACTTTGAGGAAATTATTGATATGGAATTCGGCTTCTGTGAAGTCCTTGTTGTGATTATTCTTCTTGAAATCGGCTTCTAATATAAGTCCTTGTTGTAAAATCGTAGGGATTTGATTTAGTTGAATGAAGTTGTGCATGTTTGTGTTTAGACTTAGTGTGAATATCGCTGTATTTGCATATGGAACGTCATTTGTTTTAGTGTTATCTAGTCTCATGGCTGACTGTGATAAAAAGCTCCTAGCTGTGCCCTGTTAAACGATGGCGATGGATATATTCATGTTGATGAATGATATGAAAAATATTTGTTGAGTCTGTTATGGTTGGATTACTTACTATTGCTTGTCGCGAGAGCTCTTGTATTGCTTAATAGCTACAGGTGATTTTTATAATTGGATTTAGATGGAACTGTAGTTCTTCTTGTAATCTCAACTATTAGTCGCATGCGTAAATGTATTTGCATTATTCTAAAGGAGTCGGTACAGTCCAGAACATTATGATTTAGGAATCTGATTGACTCTATTTCTTTCTTCTAGACTGTAATTTATATGTTGATGTATAATAAGTTGAATAGGAAAATTCTCTCTCTCCTAGTCAGGAAACCTTGTGTGCTTTCTTCTTGCATCCTTTTGCGATCTCTACGGTAAGGGCATAACAAGAATAAACTGTGGTATTGTATGGAGAGACTGGTATAAAATGTGTGTTGCTGTATAAATAGGTATACTTGTCAATACCATTGAAATGTGTTATGATGATAAAAGAATTAAGACAGTGAGCTTGTTGAATGTTTTAACTGCCTTTGAGAAATTGTTAGAAACAATCTTGTAGGAGTTTTGCTATCTTTAGAATGGTTGTATTCATTTGTTCTTAGTCTCTAACATATAAGATGAATAGCCTGATTTATGTTTGGAATGTGAAGAAATGATTTCATATAAACAAGTTGTTTAATGAGAACAATTGGTGGATTGCAATTGTTTTAAGAATTAGTGCTTATCATGCTCAGTTCACCAAACTGACCCATGTTCACAATTTTTGCAGATGGTTGCCGTAAGTGGTAAAGGCACGCAGATCTGATATGATGTTCAGATTGTTTAATTTGTTTTTATGATGAATTCCAACTTGATTCTCTAAATGTACTACTTGAAGAAATATTTTCTTTTGCTGTTGAGTATTGTATCAAATATGGTGAATGCATAAAATGTATTTGATTAGCTTAGAAATGAATGAAAAAGGTATTTGTTACTAAATGTGTTTGCATTCGTATCTTGATGGATTGAACTTCTTCGGTTAGAATGATTTTAAGAGCATTGTTATTATTGTATACCTTGGAGACATTTGGGATTCTCTAAGTAATCTTTGCAAAGATTATGTGACTGAATACTTGTGAATGTTTAGTAGTTCTGTTATGTTCTATCTAAAGCTAAATTGGAATTTAGATCACTGTCTTTCGAGAAGCTAAGGTTAAAATAAACCTCAACAGGAAGCTGAACAAGCTGAATAAATTATTACTCCCTAATCTTGATCTAAGTCAAGACAACGTTTAATTTGATTTTAAATCACTATATCTTAATACTAATAAGTAAGATATATTTCAGTTATGAGAACTGATATAAACCTAAAAGGGTATGGTTAGCAACCTTATGTGAAGATTTAGGGCTATTGCCCAATTTCGTTGATTTAGATTATTGTTTTTCAATGAACTCCTTGATGAGACCTCAAATCTTAATAACTTCTCTTTGTGAAATGGGTTTTAATAAGAAAGGCAATTCTAAGGTGAGGAACCCAGGGGTTGGGAAAAGACTACCCTAAAAGGAGCGTCTTAAAGTATAACTTTAACTCAACATAAGTAACACCTTAAAGTTAAGTAGATCTTTTCGAGGCGGATTTGAAGGTTGATGGCACAAGTCAACTGCAGGGTTGTACCTTTGAGAAGATTAGGATCTTCTCGAAGATACAACAATGCAGGTGACTTATGGCGACACCCTTTGCATTGATCATTAAGATTTACACCTTAAACTCGAACAAGTTTTTACTTCAGGACTGGTTAGGAATGTGGTCATGATATGAGGTTGCCCTGGAGACTCGGGGTACCTTGACACATAGGGTTAACTAGGGTTGACCCAGTATGTCAGCGTATCCCTAGTTCTTGAGAACATCCTTATATCATTGTCATATTATTAATCCGTTCTTGAGTGAATAACTTGGGACAGGGGAGGCTGACAAAAGTCAGTGTAAGACATTCTACATAACATTGGAATGGGGTGAAGGACGTATTCCAGATTGACGAGTATGCCGTCAAGGAATACGATACATAAGCATGTATGTTTAAAATCTTTGGCCAAAGTATCGCAAGTTACTCGATTGTGTTGTCTATGTCACCTAGTCTAAGGAGCGAGATCTTCGATGAATAATGGTAACAATTATTCAGATAGGTTCTTTGGACAGAGCATTTTGAATCCCAGATTAGGGAAGAGAACCGCAAGAGGGATGTGTTAAAATAAAAATGCCAACTCTTTGATACTCATGAATAGATCGGTAGATTACCGAGTCATGGAATGAATAGATTGGAGGTACTCGAGTCATCACTTTGCATATGGTTATGTTTTATAAGAATGATTGTTATGATCTGGAAGTTCTAAATTATGTATTTAGAACTAGGATGCACCTATCAAATTTTTTATTCTTGTTCTAATGTACTAAATTGAGGACGTTACTTCTTGGTATCAGAGCTGAAGGTTGCAGCTCTTGGACCTATTGTGTCCATAATCGATAAAAACCTAAATTTTCTTGTAACGAGAAAATGGTTAGAACAAGAGGAAATGTTGCGAATAATGCTCCACCGAAGGAGGGCGGAAACAACCCAAACGCTTGATGAGATCCTTACGCCTGTTGGACACAAGAGATCATTTGGCTGTAATTGAACAACAAGCAATGGGAAATGAGGAGGATGAAGAAGTGGTAATAACAATCAAGCAACCTCCTGAGGACAACCCCGATATGGGTGTTGATAATAAAGCTGAAAATGCACCTGTCCAACCAAAAAACAAAAAGGCCAGGTTGGCAGTCAGAACTCACTAATGATATAAAAAGGATAAGCCCACCTAAATATGATGGCACCACATTAGGAGATGGAGCTGAGAACTAGCTCAACGAAATGGAGAAGTACTTTGCAATAAGAAACTTCTTAGAGGAAACCAAAGCTATTTGGGGAGCCTATCAGCTTTCCCACGAAGCATCTTCGTGGTGGGATAGCCGTAAAGCTGAGCTAAATATTGATGAGACCAATATTACTTGGGATCAATTTAAGGGCTATTTTAGGCAACGTTGGCTGCCACAACTTTTCTATGATCAGAAAATGACAAAATTCCAGAACTTAGCTCAAGGGAAGCTAACGGTAACTAAATACTGGGAGCGGTTTACAAAACTCCTCAAGTATGTACCGTAGTATCAAACTGACGAGAAGTTCAGAATACAAAAATTTATCATGGGACTGAATCCCATGATAGGGGGAGAGGTCGATGTTCACAGTCCAACCACTATGGAAGGAGTTGTTGAAAAGGCCGTAAGACAAGAAAAGAAATTAAAGGCTATTTCGCTCATAAAGAGGAAGTGCAGAAGAAGATTGCAAACCCTTCTTCAACTTCACTTGCACCCAAAAAGGGACCATGGAAAAAGTTTGGAAACAGAAGTAAGTTTCCAGGGGATAATAGTAAGAAAACAGTAGCAAATAAGCCTGCTGGAAATGTAAGGGATAATTTTGCCAAAAATTATAACAATGGGCAGAAGCCCTATGGAGGACAACGTGATAATTACAAGGTTGGAGGTAATTTTGAGCCTAAAAAGGGACCTGTAGGAGGCTGCTACAATTGTGGCAAAGACCACTATGCAAATCAGTGCCCTTTGAAGAAGGATGATCGTAATCAACAGCATAAGATACATGTTGCAGTAGCAGACAAGCAAGCTGAAAAGAAAGTGACACCTATAGAAGTTCGGGTAAGTTATTTGGCATACCTGTCACTATTCTTTTTGATACAGGAGCTACTGAATGTTTTATTTCTAGTAAACTTGCTTCTAAACTTAAAAGAAAGGCTGGAAAAATGGATAAATCTTGGACTGTACAGTATGGTAATAATTCTATTCATACAGTGAGTATGTGTCTTTTTGGGGCAGTCCTTGACTTACCTAACTTTTCCACTGAAGTTGACCTCTATGTTACACCTTTGGGATCATATGACATTGTCATCGGTGTCAATTGGTTAGCTGACCATAAAGCAAAAGTAGACTGCTATGAAAAGAATATAAAATGTTTAGATGATCGGCTGAAGGTAGCAGAGATTCAAGGTGTGAAACAGAAATTTCAGTTAGAAAACTGTCAGCTATGCAGCTTAAAAAGGCTAAAAACAAAGGATGTACCCTTTATGCAGTAAAGATATCTGAATTTTCAGAAGAAGATGGTGATTCCATGAAACGATTTCCTCTGTTGCAAAGTTTCAAAGACGTTTTTCCGGAGGAATTACCAGGTTTACCACCCAAGAGGGAATTTGACTTCACCATCGAAATCAAACCAGGAACAGAACCTATTTCCAAAGCACCTTATCGGATGACTACTACAGAGTTAGTAGAGCTTAAGGCTCAATTGCAAGAAATTTTTTCTAAAGGTTTGATTAGACCAAGTGTTTCACCTTGGGGAGCGCTAGTAATATTTGTGAAAAAGAAGGATGGAACACTTAGGTTGTGTATTGATTATCGGATGTTGAACAAAGCAACAATCAAGAACATATACCCACTTCCAAGGATTGACAATCTATTTGATCAGATGCGTGGGGTAGCGGTTTATTCTAAGATAGATCTTCAATCTGGTTATCATCAATTAAGGATTAGAGAAGAAGATATTCATAAAACAACTTTCCGAACAAGGTACGGACATTATGAATTCACGGTTCTACCCTTGCAATAACTAATGCACCCGAGCTTTTTATGAACTTAATGAATAATATCTTTCAAGAATATTTGGACAAGTTTGTACTTGTATTCTTGGGACGATATTCTCATTTATTCTAAAATGACGAGGAACACAATGAGCATTTGAAGATAGTTTTGGGAATTTTGAGAAAAATAAAGTTGTATGGTAAGTTATCCAAATGTTCTTTCTTTGATACAGAAGTTCACTATTTGGGTCATGTCATTAGTAAAGAAGGAATTGCTGTGGATCCTTCAAAAATAGTGGCAATAACTGAGTGGCCTGCACCAAAGAATGTGCACGAAGTAAGAAGCTTCATGGGTCTTGCTGGTTATTATAGAAAATTTGTTAAGGATTTTTCTAAAGTGGCTACACCGATAAATTCATTGCAGAAGAAGGATAAGAAATTTATTTGGAATGATAAGTGCGAAACTGCTTTCAAAAGTCTGAAAAGTCAGTTGACTTCCGCACCTATTTTAGCTGTACCAGACCCTAATGGGAGCTTTACTGTTGTAACGGATGCTTCTGGGGAAGGCCTTGGAGGTGTTTTGTTACAAAATGATCAAGTCATAGCATATGAAAGTAGAAAACTTAAGTTACATGAGATGAATTATGCTCCTCATGATTTGGAGCTTGCTGCCATTGTTCATGCGCTTCAAGTCTAGAGACACTATTTACTTGGGAAACCTTTTGAGTTGAAAACTGATCACTTAGGACTGAAATATATTTTCAATCAAGTATAATCTAAATGCCAGACGAGAGAAGGTGGTTAAAATTTTTATCTCAAGTATGATTTTGATATTAGCTACATCAAAGGGAAAGAGAATAGGGTAGAAATTCTCTAAGTCGTAGGAAGCACATTTATGCTCTTATAACATTAAGAACTCAGTTTAAGGATGAGGTAAAAAGTGCCTCAGAATCTGATATATACTTTCATAAGTAAAAGCAGCGCTTGCTGCAGAACCTAATGATGAAAGGTATAAAGGTTTTCATTTTGATAATGAAGGAATCTTACGTTATGAAAACAGGGTATACGTACCTATGCTTGAACGATTTGAGAAAGAAGTTGTTAGTTGAATTTCATAATTCACCCTTCTCTGGACACCGGGTATCACAAAAATGCTTGCTGATCTAAAACAACAATACTTTTGGAAAGGTATGAAAAAGGATGTTATTGATTTTGTGACTCATTGTCTGGAATGTCAGCGGGTTAAGGTAGAACACATGCACCTTGCTGGACTATTATATCCCCATAGCATACCGTAGTACAAATGGCAAGTAATAAGCATGGAATTTGTACAAGGGTTACCTATGTCCAGGAATAAACATGATGTTATCCTGGTAGTTGTAGATAAACTAACTAAGGTAGCTCATTTCATCGCTGGAAATCTAAAGGATGATTCACCAGTGTTGGCCAAAAGATTCGTGCACAAAATTTTCAGGTTACATGGTGTACCAGAATTGATTATATCGCGGGGATCCTAGAATGATGTCAATTTTGGCAAACGCTTAATACTGACTCTTGGAACGAAACTAAACTTCAGATTCGCATATTATCTTGAAACAGATGGACAAACCGAGAGAGTAAATCAAGTGTTGGAAGATATGTTGCGAATGTATTGCATGGATCAACAATATAAATGGGAAGAGTATCTTCCACTAGTTGAATTTGCATACAACAACACTTATCACTCATCTCTTAAAATGGCACCTTTTGAAGCACTTTATGGAAGGAAGTGCAGAACCCCTGTTAGTTGGGATAGTATTGAGGATAGAGTGGTAATTGGACCAGAGATCCTCACTGAAATGGAACAGCAAGTAAAGTTGATTCGTGAATGATTAAAGGAAGCAGTAGATAGGCAGAAGAGCTATGCTAACCTTAAGTGGGTTGATCGAAGGTTTGAGCTTGGTGAGAAGGTTTTTCTTCGTGTTAAACCCAGAAAGAGTTCTATAACTTTTGGCAAGGCTGCCAAGTTGTCACCTTGTTACGTGGGACCTTTCAAAATTGTCTCAATAATCAATCCTATAGCTTATCGATTAGGATTACCACCTGCTTTGTCTCGCATGCATGATGTTTTCCATATTTCTTTGCTTAAGAAATATGTTTCAGATTTGTCACATGTCTTAAATTGGAATTCCTTGCAGGTCAAGACCCGGGAATAATCATGGTTAAACCCACACGAGTGCTGGAAAATCACCAATTATATTTGAGAAATCATGAATTACAGCAATGTGAGGTCAGTGGGACCAGTTTAACGAAGAAAGTGCAACTTGGGAAAATATGGAAGAGATGAAATATGCTTTTCCTTTTCTTTTTCAACGAGAATGAAATCATTGACAAAACATTTTTTATGAACTTATCTTTTTCATATGTCTATATGAAAGCGATTAAGGCAAACATTATTGATCTGAATAAAATGTATCATGACATTGATTTCTGGAACTATTCAAGTTGGAAATAGTCTTTTGTATTGTGAACTAATAAATTGGTTGACACGAAGGTAAATCAAATATGTAATCATCGGGACGATGAATCTTTTAGGAGGAAGCATGTAACACTCTTAACTATTGTTACTTCCTCCTGAGCATTCAAGTGTTGATATGTGATTTCTTCTGTATAAGGATGTGTTCCTTTGATTGTGAAGTCATGCTTGATATGGATTGTATCTTCTTTGCTCTTGAAGATCTTTGACTGAGTCACAATATGCTTGGACTCTTTTATTTCTTTCATTTTTAGCATCTGAGTTCAATCTGATTTCGGGATGAATTGTGGATTTATCCATCTTTATGACTTAGCCTTGGATCAGTGGCATTGATCCAAGAGATGTTTTAAGTTTATTCTGGATGAACAAAAATTATAGACCTTACGAAAGTTGCTGAGGAGTGCGAATGTGTTGAATGAGCAATTCGGGGAGTTAACTCAGGATGATCTTGTTAAATGAATTGGTTCCAAATATCGTAACATTGGGAAGGCCTAGACCTTAAGCCAAGTAAGATGTTCCTGGGTATTCAGTAAGCTTATTTAGCAATACCTGATAGGATCCTGTATAGGGATGTTTTACCCTGTTTGGTTCCAATACGGATCGGTCCTACTTGGGAGACCTAGACTGGATTTATTAAGGTTAATAACCTAAACCTAAACTATAACCTATTGGTTAAATTATTATTAATCTAACCTAGCCCTAAACTATAAGCTAAATGTTCCTAAGGTTAGCCACCTAGCACTATGGAAGTAAGACTAAAGTATTACCTTATGATCTAACCTATGTTTCTAACCTAACTAATGATCATGGATGAAGGGGGACCTATGAAGGGGTGCGAGCCATGGGCGGTAGTTTCTATGGCATTTATGAAGTGGATAAG
Organism: Taxus wallichiana var. yunnanensis; assembly: GCA_018340775.1. Lineage (NCBI taxonomy): Eukaryota > Viridiplantae > Streptophyta > Pinopsida > Cupressales > Taxaceae > Taxus > Taxus wallichiana. The sequence continues at coordinate 315,219,078 of CM031236.1, forward strand.
GATGAAGGACTTGGGATTTGGTGGAGGTTGTAAATATCTATTGAGACCGACATGGCGGAGTCACCAAATCTGGGAATGGTCGTTTGTTTGCATTTGTCAATCGCCAACTTTGGTGGTCGGTGGCAATGGAGATTGGGAAGGAATCTTAGAGTTAATGTCATTGATGAACTTCGGTTCCCGAGCACGGATTGCTCGGGAAGGCATGCAAATGGAAAACTAGTTGGTTGTTTGGTTTTCCATACGCTCGGTTTTCTCTTTGTTTGATCACTTGGTTCTTGAACGATCTACTTGTGTGCATGCATATGAGCAACTATGAGAATAGCTAACTCTTTTCTCTATCGTGGAAGAAGAGGGAAAGTTTATAAGGCATGAGGGTAACAAATTATTTAAAACAACTCAACATTCGATGGTGATTTTGATTCGATTGGTTTGAAGCAATGTTTTGGTTCTTCTTTTTCTATGGAATTAGGAATCTCGGGTTATTCGATGACTTTGTTGGAATGTTACTGTATTTATTCTTCCTTTTGGATTCATTTCGATTAAAGACCAGCTGTGCTTTTATTGTTGATTGAATCCTGTTGAATCTTGCTGTGAATTCTTGAAGTTTCTTCTATTTGGAATGCTTGCTGTGATTATACTACTTGAATGTGACTATTGTCGAGGTCCTTACTGAGTTTGCGATTTTGGGTTAGAATCTGTTGAAAGTAGCAAGGATTAAATATGAAAATGACTCAGTGTGAGTCTTTGTAATGTTTCGTATGTTTCAACTTCTGTTGAAGTTTTGTAGTGGATACTTTTAGCATGATATTGTTGGAATTCTTGAAATGGACAGTATGTTTCGACTTCTGTTGAAGTTTTGTAGTGGATACTTTTAGCATGATATTGTTGGAATTTTTGAAATGGATAGTATGTTACAACTTCTGTAGAAGTTTAGTTGAGAATACTATATGGTTTCGACTCCTTTTGAGTCCTTGAAACGTAACTTATGTTTTTAACTTCTGTAGTAGTTTCGTTGTGCATACTATTGGAATCCTTGAAATGGATAGTATGTTATTGACTTCTGCGGAAGCTTGTTGTGGATACTCATTGGTTTTGAGTCTGTTGGAGTCCTTGAATTGTTGTCGTATGAATTCAACTTCAATCAAAGCCTTGGTTATGAGTACTAGTTGTATTTGACACTATTGGAGTCCTTGATATGTTGCGAGTTGGCTCGATTCTCGAATTAAGTTCTCATTATGCATGCATATCATACAAACTCTTTCTTTCATTGTTGTGTGATATTCAGGTTAATCTGTGGAATTAAAGGATGGGTTTTCTTTACCAACTTGACTCTGTTTGAGACCCTGTTGAATTTCGTAGTAGCTCGACTTCGGATGAAACTTGAGGAAATTATTGATATGGAATTCGGCTTCTGTGAAGTCCTTGTTGTGATTATTCTTCTTGAAATCGGCTTCTAATATAAGTCCTTGCTGTAAAATCATAGGGATTTGATTTAGTTGAATGAAGCTGTGCATGTTTGTGTTTAGACTTAGTGTGAATATCGTTGTATTTGCATATGGAACGTCATTTGTTTTAGTGTTATCTAGTCTCGTGGCTGACTGTGATAAAAGCTCCTAGTTGTGCCCTGTTAAACGATGGTGATGGGTATATTCATGTTGATGAATGATATGAAAAAGATTTGTTGAGTCTGTTATGGTTGGATTACTTACTATTGCTTGTCGCGAGAGCTCTTGTATTGCTTAATAGCTATAGGTGATTTTTATAATTGGATTTAGATGGAACTGTAGTTCTTCTTGTAATCTCGACTATTAGTCGCATGCGTAAATGTATTTGCATTATTCTAAAGGAGTCGGTACAGTCCAGAACATTATGATTTAGGAATCTGATTGACTCTGTTTCTTTCTTCTAGACTATAATTTATATGTTGATGTATAATAAGTTGAATAGGAAAATTCTCTCTCTCCTAGTCAAGAAACCTTGTGTGCTTTCTTCTTGCATCCTTTTGCGATCTCTACGGTAAGGGCATAACAAGAATAAAATGTGGTATTGTATGGAGAGACTGGTATAAAATGTGTGTTGCTGTATAAATAGGTATACTTGTCAATACCATTGAAATGTGTTATGATGATAAAAGAATTAAGACAGTGAGCTTGTTGAATGTTTTAACTGCCTTTGAGAAATTGTTAGAAATAATCTTGTAGGAGTTTTCTTTGTCTTTAGAATGGTTGTATTAATTTGTTATTAGTCTCTAACATATAAGATGAATAGCCGATTATGTTTGGAATGTGAAGAAATGATTTCATATAAACAAAGGTTGTTTAATGAGAACAATTGGTGGATTGCAATTGTTTTAAGAATTAGTGCTTATCATGCTCGGTTCTTCACCGGGCCCGACCCGTGTTGACAATTTTTACGAGATGGTTGCCGTAAGTGGTAAAGGCACACAGATCGATATGATGTTGATTGTTTAATTTAGTTTTATGATGAATTCCAACTTGATTCTCTAAATGTACTACTTGAAGAAAGATGTTCTTTTCTTTGTTGAGTATTGTATCAAATATCTTGAATGCATAAAATGTATTTGATTAGCTTAGAAATGAATGAATGATTGAATTGAACTTCTTCGGTTCGAATGATTTTAAGAGCATTGTTATTATTGTATACCTTAGAGACATTTGGGATTCTCTAAGTAATCTTTGCAAAGATTCTGTGATTTGAATACTTGTGAATGTTTAGTAGTTCTGTTATGTTATATCTAAAGCTAAAATTGGAATTTAGATCATTGTCTTTCAAGAAGCTAAGGTTAAAATAAACCTCAACAGGAAGCTGAACGGGCTGAACAAATTATTACTCCCTAATCTTGATCTAAGTCAAGACAACGTTTAATTTGATTTTAAATCACTATATCTTAATACTAATAAGTAAGATATATTTCAGTTATGAGAACTGATATAAACCTAAAAGGGTATGGTTAGCAACCTTATGTGAAGATTTAGGGCTATTGCCCAATTTCGTTGATTTAGATTCTATTTTTTCAATGAACTCCTTGATGAGACCTCAAATCTTAATAACTTCTCTTTGTGAAATGGGTTTTAATAAGAAAGGCAATTCTAAGGTGAGGAACCCAGGGGTTGGGAAAAGACTACCCTAAAAGGAGCGTCTTAAAGTATAACTTTAACTCAACGTAAGTAACACCTTAAAGTTAAGTAGATATTTTTGAGGTGGATTTGAAGGTTGATGGCACAAGTCAACTGCAGGGTTGTACCTTCGAGAAGATTAGGATCTTCTCGAAGATACAACAATGCAGGTGACTTATGGTGACACCCTTTGCATTGATCGTTAAGATTTACACCTTAAACTCGAACAAGTTTTTACTCCGGGACTGGTTAGGAATGTGGTCATGATATGAGGCTGCCCTGGAGACTCGGGGTACCTTGACACATAGGGTTAACTAGGGTTGACCCAGTATGTCAGCGTATCCCTAGTTCTTGAGAACATCCTTATATCATTGTCATATTATTAATCCGTTCCTGAGTGAATAACTTGGGATAGGGGAGGCTGACAGAAGTCAGTGTAAGACATTCTACATAACATAGGAATGGGGTGAAGGACGTATTCCAGATTGACGAGTATGCCATCAAGGAATATGAGACATAAGCAGTATGTTTCAAATCTTTGGCCAAAGTATCACAAGCTGCTGATTGCGTTGTCCTATGTCACCTAGTCTAAGGAATGAGATGTCGATGAATAATGGTAACAATTATTCAGATAGGTTCTTTGGATGAGCATTCGAATCCCAGATTAGGGAAGAGAACCGCAAGAGGGATGTGTTAAAATAAAAACGCCAACTCTTTGATACTCATGAATAGATCGGTAGATTACCGAGTCATGGAATGAATAGATCGGAGGTACTCCGAGTCATCACAGCTGTATATGGTTATCTATTATAAGAATGATTGTTATGATATGGAAGTTCTAAATTATGTATTTAGAACTAGGATGCACCTATCATTTTTTTTTCTTGTTCTAATGTACTAAATTGAGGACGTTACATCTTGGTATCAGAGCTGAAGGTTGCAGCTCTTGGACCTATTGTGTCCATAATCTGATAAAAACCTAAATTTTCTTGTAACAGAAAATGGTTAGAACAAGAGGAAACGTTGCGAATAATGCTCCACCTGAAGGAGGGGCGGCAACAACCCAAAAGCTTGATGAGATCCTTGCTGCCTTGTTGGACACAAGAGATCATTTGGCTATACTTGAACAACAAGCAATGGGAAATGAGGAGGATGAAGAAGCTGGTAATAACAATCAGCAACCTCCTGAGGAAAAACCCTGCTATGGGTGTTGATAATAACGCTGGAAATGCACCTATCCAACTAGAAAACAAAAAGGCCAGGTTGGCAGCAGAACTCACTAATGATATAAAAGGATAAGCCCACCTAAATATGATGGCACCACATTAGGAGATGGAGCGAGAAGCGGCTCAACGAAATGGAGAAGTACTTTGCAATAAGAAACTTCTCGAGAGAAACCAAAGCTATTTGGGGAGCCTATCAGCTTTCCCGGGAAGCATCTTCGTGGTGGGATAGCCGTAAAGCTGAGATAAATATTGATGAGACCAATATTACTTGGGATCAATTTAAGGGCTATTTTAGGCAACATTGCACGCCACAACTTTTCTATGATCGAGAAAAATGAGCGTGAGAATTTCAGAACTTAGCTCAAGGGAAGCTAACAGTGGCGAATCTTTGGGAGCGATTTACAAAACTCCTCAAGTATGTACCATGATATCAAACCGCGAGAAGTTTAGAATACAAAAATTTATCATGGGATGAATCCCGTGATAGGGGAGAGGTCGATGTTCACTGATCCAACCACTATGGAAGGAGTTGTTGAAAAGGCCATAAGACAAGAATAGAAATTAAAGGCTATTTTTGCTCATAAAGAGGATGTGCGAAAAGAATATTGCAAACCCTTCTTCAACTTCACTTGCACCCAAAAAGGGACCATGGAAAAAGTTTGGAAATAGAAGTAAGTTTCCAGGGGATAATAGTAAGAAAACAGTAGTAAATAAGCCTGCTGGAAATGTAAGGGATAATTTTGCCAAAAATTATAACAATGGGCCGAAGCCCTATGGAGGACAATGTGATAATTACAAGGTTGGAGGTAATTTTGAGCCTGAAAAGGGACCTGTAGGAGGCTACTACAATCATGGCAAAGACCACTATGCAAATCAGTGCCCTTTGAAGAAGGATGATCATAATCAATGCATAAGATACATGCTGCAGTAGCAGACAAGCAAGCTGAAAAGTAAGTGACACCTATAGAAGTTTCGGGTAAGTTATTTGGCATACCTGTCACTATTCTTTTTGATACAGGAGCTACTAAATGTTTTATTTCTAGTAAACTTGCTTCTAAACTTAAAAGAAAGGCTGGAAAAATGGATAAATCTTGGGTACATGCAGTATGGTAATAATTTTATTAAATACAAAGTGAGTATGTGTGTCTTTTTGGGGCAGTCCTTGACTTACCTAACTTTTCCACTGAAGTTGACCTCTATGGTACACCTTTGGGATCATATGACATTGTCATCGGTGTCAATTGGTTAGCTGACCATAAAGCAAAAGTAGACTGCTATGAAAAGAATATAAAATGTTTAGATGATCGGCTGAAGGCAGCAGAGATTCAAGGTGTGAAATGGGAAATTTCAGTTAGAAAACTGTCAGCTATGCAGCTTAAAAAGGCTAAAAACAAAGGATGTACCCTTTATGCAATAAAGATATCTAAATTTTCAAAAGAAGATGGTGATTCCATGAAACAATTTCCTTTGTTGCAAAGTTTCAAAGACGTTTTTCCGGAGGAATTACCAGGTTTGCCACCCAAGAGGGAATTTGACTTCACCATCGAAATCAAACCAGGAATGGAACCTATTTCCAAAGAACCTTATTGGATGACTACTACAGAGTTAGTAGAGCTTAAGGCACAATTGCAAGAACTTTTGTCTAAAGGTTTGATTAGACCAAGTGTTTCACCTTGGGGAGTGCCAGTAATATTTGTGAAAAAGAAGGATGGAACACTTAGGCTGTGTATTGATTATCGGATGTTGAACAAAGCAACAATCAAGAACAGATACCCACTTCCAAGGATCGACAATCTATTTGATCGAGATGCATGGGGCGTGGTTTATTCTAAGATAGATCTTCAATCTGGTTATCATCAATTAAGGATTAGAGAAGAAGATATTCATAAAACAACTTTCTAAACAAGGTACGGACATTATGAATTCACGGTTCTACCCTTTGGATTAACTAATGCACCCACAGCTTTTATGAACTTAATGAATAATATCTTTCAAGAATATTTGGACAAGTTTGTACTTGTATTCTTGGATGAAATTCTCATTTATTCTAAAAATGACGAGGAACACAATGAGCATTTGAAGATAGTTTTGGGAATTTTGAGAAAAAGAAAGTTATATGGTAAGTTATCCAAATGTTCTTTCTTTGATACAAAAGTTCACTATTTGGGTCATGTCATTAGTAAAGAAGGAATTGCTGTGGATCCTTCAAAAATAGTGGCAATAACTGAGTGGCCTGCACCAAAGAATGTGCACGAAGTAAGAAGCTTCATGGGTCTTCTTTGGTTATTATAGAAAATTTGTTAAGGATTTTTCTAAAGTGGCTGCATCGATAACTTCATTGCGAGAAGAAGGATAAGAAATTTATTTGGAATGATAAGTGTGAAAGCGCTTTCAAAAGTCGAAAAGTCGGTTGACTTCCGCACGTATTTTAGCTCATACTGACCTAATGGGAGCTTTCTTGTTGTATGAGATGCTTCTAGGGAAGGCCTTGGAGGTGTTTTGTTACAAAATGATCAAGTCATAGCATATGAAAGTAGAAAACTTAAGTTACATGAGCTGAATTATGCTCCTCATGATTTGGAGCTTGCTGCCATTGTTCATGCGCTTCAAGTCTGGAGACACTATTTACTTGGGAAACCTTTTGAGTTGAAAACTGATCACTTAGGACTGAAATATATTTTCACTCAGCCTAATCTAAATGCCAGATAGAGAAGGTGGTTAGAATTTTTATCTCAATATGATTTTGATATTAGCTACATCAAAGGGAAAGAGAATAGGGTAGCAGATGCTCTAAGTCGTAGGAAGCACATTTCTGCTCTTATAACATTAAGAACTCAGTTTAAGGATGAGGTAAAAAGTGCCTCAGAATCTGATATATACTTTCAGCAAGTAAAAGCAGCGCTTGCTGCAGAACCTAATGATGAAAGGTATAAAGGTTTTCATTTTGATAATGAAGGAATCTTACGTTATGAAAACAGGGTATACGTACCTATGCTGAACGATTTGAGAAAGAAGTTGTTAGTTGAATTTCATAATTCACCCTTCTCTGGACACCCGGGTATCACAAAAATGCTTGCTGATCTAAAACAACAATACTTTTGGAAAGGTATGAAAAAGGATGTTATTGATTTTGTGACTCATTGTCTGGAATGTCAGCGGGTTAAGGCAGAACACATGCACCCTGTTGGACTATTATATCCCCATAGCATACCATAGTACAAATGGCAAGTAATAAGCATGGACTTTGTACAAGGGTTACCTATGTCCAAGAATAAACATGATGTTATCCTGGTAGTTGTAGATAAACTAACTAAGGTAGCTCATTTCATCGCTGGAAATCTAAAGGATGATTCACCAGTGTTGGCCAAAAGATTCGTGCACAAAATTTTCAGGTTACATGGTGTACCAGAATTGATTATATCTGACAGGGATCCTAGAATGATGTCAAGATTTTGGCAAATGCTTAATACAGCTCTTGGAATGAAACTAAACTTCAGTTCTGCATATTATCTTGAAACGGATGGACAAACCGAGAGAGTAAATCAAGTGTTGGAAGATATGTTACAAATGTATTGCATGGATCAACAGTATAAATGGGAAGAGTATCTTCCACTAGTTGAATTTGCATACAACAACACTTATCACTCATCTCTTAAAATGGCAACTTTTGAAGCACTTTATGGAAGGAAGTGCAGAACCCCTGTTAGTTGGGATAGTATTGAGGATAGAGTGGTAATTGGACCAGAGATCCTCACTGAAATGGAACAGCAAGTAAATTTGATTCATGAACGATTAAAGGAAGCAAAGTGAGATAGGCAGAAGAGCTATGCTAACCTTAAGTGGGTTGATAGAAGGTTTGAGCTTGGTGAGAAGGTTTTTCTTCATGTTAAACCCATAAAGAGTTCTATAACTTTTGGCAAGGATGCCAAGTTGTCACCTCGTTACGTGGGACATTTCGAAATTGTCGAAATAATCAATCCTATAGCTTATTGATTAGCATTACCACCTGCTTTGTCTCGCATGCATGATATTTTCCATATTTCTTTGCTTAAGAAATACGTTTCAGATTTGTCACATGTCTTAAATTGGAATTCCTTGCAGTCCAAGACCCGGGAATAATCATGGTTAAACCAACACGAGTCTTTGAAACTCGCCAATTGCATTTGAGAAATCATGAATTATAACAATGTAAGGTCCAGTGGGACCAATTTAATGAAGAAAGTGCAACTTGGGAAAATCTGGAAGAGATGAAAATTACTTTTCCTTTTCTTTTTCAACAGAATGAAATCTGTTGACAAAACATTTTTATGAACTTATCTTTTTCATGTCTATATGAAAGCTAGATTGAGGCAAACATTATTCAGTTTGAATAAAATGTATCGTGACATTGATTTCTGGAACTATTCAAGTTGGAAATAGTCTTATTGTATTGTGAACTAATAAATTGGTTGACACAAGGTAAATCAAATATGTAATCATCAGTCGATGAATCATTTTAGGAGGAAGCATGTAACACTCTTAACTATTGTTACTTTCTCCACGAGCATTCAAGTGTTGATATATGATTTCTTCTGTATAAGGATGTGTTCCTTTGATTGTGAAGTCATGCTTGATATGGATTGTATCTTCTTTGCTCTTGAAGATCTTTGACTGAGTCAGGATATGCTTGGACTCTTTTATTTCTTTCATTTTTAGCACCTGAGTTCAATCTGATTTCGGGATGAATTGTGGATTTACCCATCTTTATGACTCAGCCTTGGATCAGTGGCATTGATCCAAGAGATGTTTTAAGTTTATTCTGGATGAACAAAAATTATAGACCTTACGAAAGTTGCAAGGTCTGAATGTGTTGAATGAGCAATTCAGGAGTTAACTCAGGCTGATCTTGTTAAATGAAAATTGGTTCCAAATACCGTAACATCGGGAAGGCCTAGACCTTAAGCCAGGTAAGATGTTCCTGGGTATTCAGTAAGCTTATTTAGCAATACCTGATAGGATCCTGTACAGGGATGTTTTACCCTGTTTGGTTCCAATACTGGATCGGTCCTACTTGGGAGACCTAGACTGGATTTATTAAGGTTAATAACCTAAACCTAAACTATAACCTATTGGTTAAATTATTATTAATCTAACCTAGCCCTAAACTATAAGCTAAATGTTCCTAAGGTTAGCCACCTAGCACTATGGAAGTAAGACTAAAGTATTACCTTATGATCTAACCTATGTTTCTAACCTAACTAATGATCATGGATGAAGGGGGACCTATGAAGGGGTGCGAGCCATGGGCGGTAGTTTCTATGGCATTTATGAGGTGGATAAGGATGAAGGACTTGGGATTTGGTGGAGGTTGTAAATATCTATTGAGACCGACGTGGCGAGTCACCAAATCTGGGAATGGTCATTTGTTTGCATTTGTCAATCACCAACTTTGGCGGTCGGTGGCAATGGAGATTGGGTGGGAATCTTGGAGTTAATGTCATTGATGAACTTCGGTTCCCAAGCACGGATTGCTCGGGAAGGCATGTAAATGGAAAACTAGTTGGTTGTTTGGTTTTCCATATGCTCTGGTTTTCTCTCTGTTTGATCACTGGTTCTTCGAACCAGTCTACTTGGTGTTGCATGGCAACTATGAGAATATCTAACTCTTTTCTCTATCGGGGAAAGTTTATAAGGCATGAGGGTAACAAATTATTGTTGCTGAATCTATCATGGAAGAAGAGGAGAAGGCTTGAGCACATTCAGAGGTCTTCTTCAGATTTTTAAGCGACATTACCAGGCATGATAGGCCCTGACTTTTAAAAATATTGCTTTACTCCAAATGCTTTCATTAAAACAACTCTGTTCAGGTGATTTCAGTTCAGTTGGTTTAAAGCAATGTTTTGGTTCTTCTTTTCCTATGGAATTAGGAATCTCGGGTTATTCGATGACTTTGTTGGAATGTTACTGTATTTATTCTTCCTTTTGGATTCATTACGATCAAAGACCATTTGTGCTTTTATTGTTGATTGAATCCTGTTGAATCTTCTTTGTGAATTCTTGAAGTTTCTTTGTTTGGAATGCTTGTTTTGATTATACTATTTGAATGTGACTATTGTTGAGGTCCTTACTTTGAGTTTGCGATTTTGGGTTAGAATCATTGAAAGTAGCAAGGATTAAATATGAAAATGACTCAGTGTGAGTCTTTGTAATGTTTCGTATGTTTGACTTCTGTTGAAGTTTTGTAGTGGATACTTTTAGCATGATATTGTTGGAATTCTTGAAATGGAAAGTATGTTTCGACTTCTGTTGAAGTTTTTCAGTGAATAATTTTAGCATGATATTGTTGGAATTTTTGAAATGGATAGTATGTTATGACTTCGTATTAGATAAAATGCATGTGTTCTTATTTAGAAAAACCTTCCTCCACTAATGGTGGAACATTCTCGTGAAGATCACATAAAGGAGGTACTTGGCACCCACACGTTCCTCGCATGAGTGTATAACACTTAGGTGATAGGTCGATGCACTTGGGGTTAAAAGAAGGATCGAGAGGTAAAAGAAGACTACACCTTGTCTATGGGGGACACGATCACCCTTTATCTCAAGTCACCAATCTACACCAAACCATGTCGTTTATATTAGAATTCAAATCTTTAGATAATCCAAATTTTTCCCATATGTATCTCCACCATTGTGCATGGAAAGGTTTTGGTCTTGGTCATTATGAATAGGGGATGTATGACTTGTTCATCCAACATTCTCTTAAAATATATGAAAAATATGGCCTAGGTTATGAAAATTCTTGTTACAACACATCCAAACCCACTACATCTATACACATTACCGAATATGAGCCAATGTCACCCACAACTCCTAGATACCCTATAGACGTAGATGATGTCGTTTCCATCCCACCTAAATTTTTTTTATTCAATACTATATCCTTAGGTCCATTAACTTATCAATCTAATCACCATACTAAACAAATACCTCTTGCTTGGCCAGAAATGGTTGGGGAAGATGTACCCATCATAGATATTCTCCAATGTCAAGATGATCAAGAAATTCTTTCACACATGGGAGTTGATGATCATTTCCTCTAGAAATATTTACCCTCGAAACACCAAATCTCCTCAACAATTCCACTATTAATGTTAACTAAGGAACCCTCAGGATTCTCACATAGTTAAATTTGGCAAGTCATTGAGCCCACAAGAAATAGATTACTTCACCTCATTCTTATTAAAATATTACGAACCCTTTGCTTGGTCATACAAAGTGATATGCTCAATTGATCCCAATATTGTAGTACATAATATTTTCACATATCAAAATGCTAAACCAACTAAACAAAAACTCCATAAAATGCATTCACACATAACTCTACTTATTAAGGAAGAATTACAACGTCTCTTATCTACTAATTTCGTCATACCCATTGATTATCCATAATGGGTCTCTTGTTAGAGCTTATGTTAGTGTTAACATTATTTTTAATTAGTTTATTATTATATTATGAGTTTTTTAGAAGTTATATAGTTTGTTAGTGAAGTTGTTAAAACAACTTCACGTATATAGTGAGTTGTTATAGGAGGTTTCCTATTTTATAGAAACTCTCCCTTTATATATTTTCTTTGTATCGTCAGAATAATATATGGAAATAAAAGATCAATACAAAGATTATTATATTGTGTGTGTAAAATGCTTTGATCGATCCAAATCAATATTTGGTATCGGAGTGAATCGATCCTTTGCATAATGGATTTTTGAATTTAGTGGAGGAGAGCGGTCATGGAATCCTAAGTATTATTAGGTGAGGCAGATCCATCATTTTTTTAGTTTCCCTATTGCATGAGAGAAGAAATTAATTGTTCTGTTGTGTAAATCTACTACTGTACCATCATAACCCTGAAAATGGATTTTTCATGATTCAACAAGAGTCTTATTGTTTTCCTGTCTCAAAAATAGGTCGTAACTTTCATTTCATGATCTGGGTTTATGAGATTTTTAATGGGTTTCTATGGAAATTATTGTCAAAATTTATGCTAAACCCACATCCAGGTTCTGGAGAAATTTAAAAAATACGATAGGGATTTTTTGTTGAATTTTATCCTTACGGCTTGCCATGAAATTCAGTTTTGGGCCAATCTAGTTTGATCTTGAGTGTACGTATATAATTACTCAAGTATTCATTATGTGAGTATTTTACTATTCGCATTCAACTTGGAGACATCTAAGGATTGGTTTTTCTTGGAGAGAAATCTCATAAAAATATCTGTCACATCAGTGTGATAGAATTTGGTGCCTTCATCACATTTACAGTGAAAAAAATTGATGCGGCTATATTTTTCATTGGATTCCAACATTGATTTTTGGTTTGCATGAGTTTTTAACTATTGGACCTTCAAGAAAGTGTTATCCTTTGAAATAGTGATTCTCCAACTACTGAAGTGTTATTTATAAACAACATTAAAACCAACATATTTATTTTAGTGTCTGGGCCACAATCCCCAAGTGCACTCCAATTTGTAGTTGGATTGGATTAGATAAAGGCATTGAGTGGTGATTATTTGCATCGCGGACCAACTGAAGTATGAGCTCAACCTATTCTCCAGTGGAAATCAATTTATGGTTTTAGTATCTACCTAAGTCAAAGTAGTTCATTTTATTGATACGTGTCAAAGATTATAGTCATGGTCATTTTTAAATACATATTTTCATGATTTTATGTTTGGTTAAAAGGTCTTATATAAAGTCATTCCTTTTCTAAAGTGTAGATCACTTAGTCTAGGAAGTAATTAAATATCACTTTATATGTGATATGTTTTTGTTGGGTCTAAGTAATGTATGTATAATTAAAGTCGGTTATTGTCAATGGTATGTGTTTAGGATTTAGTTAAAATTGTCCAAGAATAAATTGTCATCTTACGTCGTATGGTTAGTCAACCTTGAAAGTCATTTTGTATTGTAAAAAAGTCTATTATCAAATTGTTTTCAAGTCAACCAAATAGGTGATATTTGTTTCTTGTCTGGTCAAAAGAGTCAAGTTGTCAAAAATATTGTCATTTTTTTTTTTTTCCTTACGGATGCATTTTTGATGTTACTTGACGTCCTGGAAACCATTGAGTCTCATTGTCACATCTGGCTGAGTTAGAAGCCATCTACTAGAGGCAAAAGGAAACAGAGGATGGAGGGTGATCAACACCTCTTGTCAGTCACCAATGACGGGGTCACATTCAAATTTGGTGGCAGTATTTTATATTATTTTAGTTGTGTGGTGTGTGCAGAATAAAGTGGTGTGTGGTTTCCTTCCCTATTTTGATTCAAACAAGGAAGATGTGCATTTTTGATGTTGAGAATAGTTGTATAGGAGGGCAAATGAACTAGAGTGATCCTCTAATTGTAGAGTTCCTTCAAGTGTCATACTTCTAACATCAATTGACCGGTGAAAGCTAGTGTTCACTGGAAGTGAAAGCGGGAACTGTTGAGTTCACGTATGTAGGTGAATCGGTGGAAGTGTGATCATATGGTATGGGGTTCACTGTGGTGAAGTAGATTGGTCATGTGCAGCAAGATCCAAAGAACAATTATGCAGACCTAAAAGTATGCAGAGGCATATAATTTTGGTTCCAGTTCTATGGTGCATGTTTTTTGTTTTCACATTAAGGGGGTGATATCAATAAATAATGTTCACACTAAGGGGGTGAATGTTAGGCTTATGTTAGTCTTAACATTATTTGTAACTATTTTATTATTATATTATGAGTTGTTTAGAAACAACTCATAATTATAATAATCGTTATATGGTTTGTTAGTGAAGTTGTTAAAACAACTTCACGTATATAGTGAGTTGTTATAGGAGGTTTCCTATTTTATAGGAAAATCTCCCTCTATATATTTTCTTTGTATCAGCCAGAATAATATATGGAGATGACATATCAATACAAATATTATTATATTCTATGTGTAAAATGCTTTTAGTCCGACCCAAATCAATATCTCTAATGTTTTTCCCATAACTAAAGCATTAGGTAAATTATGAATTTGCACTGATTTTAGGGATCTCAATCTCACTCGTCCTAAGGATGATTTCCCCCTTCCAAACATAGATCATCTCATTGACCTAACAATTGGCCATGAAATGATCTCCCTCATGGATGAGTTTTTGGTTATAACCAAATCCTCATCGCCACTGACGACTAACAAAAACTTCTTTCATCACCCCATGGGAAATTTTTGTTATCACATCATGCCATTTGGTCTCAAGAATTCCGAGCTACTAACTAATGTGCCATGACATATATATTTCATGATATTATTCATAAATCTATTGAAGATTTTGTTAATGATATCTTAGTAAAGTACAAACAACACAAATATCACCTTGATGTTATGGAATCCATCTTTACTCGTCTTATCCAATACTATCTTCATCTTAATCCTACTAAGTGTGTTTTTGGTGTTCTCACTAGAATAATTTTAGGACTCATTATCTCCATCGAGGCATTGAAGTTGACCCAGCTAAGGTTAAATCCATTCTTGAAATGCCTCCCCCATCTAATCTTAAGAAATTATGTAGTCTTTAAGGAAAATTTTAGTTAATACAACATTTCATATCACAACTTTCTAATCATTGTCAACCTTTCTATCATCTCCTTTGCAAAGACATAGATTTCATTGGGATTCTGGTTATCAGCAGGCCTTCGATGAAATCAAACATTATCTCTTATCACCACCTGTTATCACCCCACCACGAGAGGGAGAGCCATTTTATCTTTACATATCTCGCTTGAGAACATGCTCTAGGTGTTATTCTCATTCACCATGATAGCCAAGGTCATGAACAAGTGTATATTACATCAATCACACACTCCATGAATATGAAACCCATTACATTGAAGTGAAAAAGCTATGTTGTGCTTTATACTTCGTCACTTCCAAATTATGTCATTATCTACTCAATCACAAAACATATGTTGTTACTAGTTTCAATCCACTCAAAACTATGTATTCTAAACCATACCATAGTGATCGTATTACTCGATGGCTTATGCTTATGACTAAATTTTACCTCGAATTCATATCACAAAAATCTATTAAGGGTCAGGCTATTGTGTAACAACTTGCTAACGCTCCACTTCTTGAAAATCAACTTCATCATGAATATTTTCCCGATGAATCCATCAATGATGTTGATTAATATGAATTTATCCCTGTCAAAATGACCCTCTTATTTGATGATTCTAAATGCCAAAAGGTAGAGGTGCAGGTGTTGTTCTCATACTTCATTAGGGCATTCCCATCCTATTATCATTCAAACTCAATTTTGAATTAACTAATAATATGGCATAATCTGAAGCTCTAATTTTGAGACGTACAACTACTATTCTCCTAGGTATTCACATCTTAGATATCTATGGATATTCACAACTTGTTATCAGTCAAGTCAAAGGAGAGTATCAATGTAAAAATGAAAGATTGTAAAAATATAAAGCCAATGTTGATTTTATCCTTGAAGCTTTTTATCACTACACCATTCAAACCATACCATGATCTTTAAACAAATTTGGAGATACAATGGCCTCTTTAGCAGCCATAATTCCATTGGAAACTGAGAAATCAAAAGATAACATTAAAATATCTTGTGGTTGTTCAAAGAATGGACCATCCCTCACATGAAAATCAACTCCCTTCTCTCAATACAGTTAACAAAAATCCAATTGATTCATGGTATACTCAAATTTACAACTACCTTATGAATCTAAATTCCCTTTTAATTTATCACATAATTATAAAAATCCTTCCTCCAATGTGTCACTCATTTTTTCATCATAAGCGATATACTTTACAAACGTAGTTTTGATGGTATTTTACTAAGATGTCTTAAGTCACATGAATCAATCAAATCCATTGAAGAAGTCCATGATGGTATATGCAGAGGCCATTTTAGTGGAAATTTGTCACTAACGTGTTATACGGCTAGGGTATTATTGGGCTACTATCACCAAGGATTGTTATGCATATGTTAAGAAATGTGTGAAATGTCAACTTCATTCAGATCTTATCCATGTCCCTAGTTAAACATTACAACCCACTCAAGATTTATGGCCTTTCTCTCAATGGGGGTTAGACCTCATTTGAGCCATTAATCCCAAGTCATCTCAGCAACATCATTCTATCATCACAACCATGAAATAATTCACCAAATGGGTTGAATCTATTCCTTTAACCTCAACTAAATCAGGACCTATTACTAATTTCATATATCAATACATTATATGTCATTTTGGTGTCCCATACAAACTAATCACTAGATAATGGAAAATATTTTAAAAATAAAGAGGTTAAAAATCTCTATGATAAATTTTATATTAAACTAGTTTTCTCATCACCTTACTATCCTTAAGAAAATGGTCAGGAAAAAGCTTGAGATAAAACACTCAACAAAATCTTCATGAAAGCGCAAATGATGCGGGCGGAATTGGCATCTCCAAATCCTATTTTCTCTTTACGCTTATTGAAAAAGTATTCACACACCTACAAGTGTTATTCCCTACTAACTTGTCTGTGGTTATGAGGATTTCCTACCATTGGGACGCCAAATTCCATCACTTCATGTATCTCTCAAAGACTTTGTCCCAGCATAAAGAGTATCGACAAGACCAATTAACAAAACTTGAAGCTGTTAGATGAAAAAAATATAATGGCCCTTGAACATCATCAAGTCTATTAGAAACGTGTAAAATGAGCTTATAACAAACATATCAGAGAACATAATTTCAAAATTAGTGATCTTGTTCTTATAGAAAACTAAAATGTCACTTAGTTAGAACAGAGTAAATCTAGAAAGTTTTCCCCTAATTGGCTTGGTCCATACATCATCACTCATAAGTATGGGTCAGGAGCATATCATCTTGCTTCTCTTGATGTTGAACCTAAATTTGAACCTTGGAATACCTTGCACTTGCAGCCTTTCTATTGTTAAATAATTGATCATCATAACAGTAGTTACATTTTATCACTCCATTAAAACCATTCATCGTATCCCAATAATGGTTTGAAAGCATGTGGTTATCCGTCACTATCCTAAAAATACCTTAAAGATGAACACCATGGCTCTATTCATCACATGAATAAGTTCCTCTTTAAAAGGAACCCCTTAAAATCATTACACTCATCCACCTTATACCGACTGAAAAACATGACATGGGGTACAAATGTGTAGATCATATATGCATCTTCTCCCCTCCTTGAAATGGTTTATTGGGATTTTTCTCTCAGCTCAAAAATCTATGTAAAAAAATTATTTGGATGCATTTCTCAAAAGTCAAAACATAGTAGATTGATCCATTGAAGGACAAATACCATCCAAAATTATAGACCGATCCTAGGAAGGACGATTATCTTGAAAAAAAAAAATGTAGACCATACCCTCAAAGGATGGCTACTCATATATAAAAAAGGGATTTTTACAATTGAATAGCCTTCAAAAATACATCAATATCAAGAGCATCTAGGAAATCTTCCTGCATTGATCAGCTTTCCCATTATAAAAACTTCCCGCATTGATCAATTTTCTTCAAAATCAAATATGTAAAAGTGGGGCATTTCTCTTTAGACTCATTGAAAAGGAGAATCCATTTCCCCACATTGATATACATATATGAAACTCCTTTCATGTCCTAGGAAGGTACACATTTTATCTTATACTTATCAATTTTCTGTAACTACTCATTGGTAATCTTATTTAACAATTGATAAAGGCTACAAGTGCAAGTATTTTCACGCTTTTAAAACCCATCATGTATATACTAAGTCCATAATGGAGAAATCATTTATTTTTATCCAATTCTACTTAGTCACATTTTTTTATCACATTTTGATATATCACACAATTAAACCAAAAGCACATATCATATAATACATTTCTAAACACATAACATCATATCATATATTTATCAAAATTCATCTAACATCAGCACATTCAAATTAAAAACTATACAACACCATACATATTAAGATCAACACATAAAAGATAAAAACAATATAGATAAAAAAACCTCATCATCATCATCATCATATATGTCAATCAAATCCATATACATCAATATCAAAAATAAGCTTCTAAGAGGCATGTCAAGAAAATACATTGTATAAGAATTGGCTTCCATGAGTCATACAACTATATATCATGAATAAGTAAGCTGCAAATCTCCCGGGGACTGGTGAGAAGTTGTAATCCCCTCTCTTCCCTTAGCATCTATACCTCTGGCTTCTCCTACACCACCCATAACACTTGTAGCTCCTCTAATAACCCCCTCACTATCACCCACTCACTCAAGTCTCCGAGGCGGGTGACCCACACTCACACCACTAGCGGTAGGGCTTGCCATCTTATTGGCCAAATGGTTGGCATAAAAACTAAGTATGATAAATCATGAGTCACCATATCAATATAATACTGTAACTCAGCCCACACTAACTCATAGTGAGTCTTAGAAACTATCCCAGACCCCATAGGTGGCCTCTATCCACTAGCCTATGGCCTCACTCCACTAGTCCCGGTCTCTGTCCCTTTGGTCTATGCTCTCGAGCCATATAAACCAACTCGCACCATAAATCTAAAGCCCGATAATATCTAAGGCCTTCCTCATCCCATCTCTTTGCCCATTGTACCGATCTCTATCTGCAATGGCTAGGTCCAACCGAGCTCTATAATCCTCTCGCTCTACTATCACACTATCACTCTCAGTGATCAAGCCATCCCTCTCCATAATGAAGGCATCCCAGATACTTAAGAGATCATCCCTCTCCCTCTGGGCCGCATCCCTCTCTCCCTCAACTATGGCCTTCTTGGCCATCACTAATATAATAAATTCAACCAACTCATCATCACCATCCTCCTCACTATCATCCTCGGCCCTCTTTGCTATCTCTTGTGTTGGTGCTCTCACCGCACGAGCTCGCACTTGTCTAACTATGTATAATCCGAGCTTGATCAAAAGCCCTTAATGCCCAAGTCCACCATGTTGTGTACTCGGGGTAACCCTAAAAATATCAATAGGAACAATCTGACCCTCATCATTAGGACCCATGGCTCCTAGTTGATCCACGATATCTTTAGGATCAATCAAAATGACCCTTGGGGTCTTTGTATCCCCATCCTCTCATTTGTATTGTACAAGCTCCATTAGAACTCCCTGTGCTAATCCAAACTATCTCATAACATGATAAAAATGAATTAACTCATGCTTACCTAATCGGTGATCCTTCAGCCATATAGGCTACTGTAAACTAGTCGATCATCCATAAACTCGAGTAACAAACAAAAAATCTAGGTATGGCCTCCATACCACATCACCAATCTGCAGTCTAGATAATAGCTCTCGGTAATATGACCAAAATCCTCCCTCCATCTCAAGAAACTAGGGTGTCCATCACCAATCACCCTAGGAAATCCCACCATTCGAGAAATAACAATGTGCTCGAAGGCCCAATCCTATAGTAGAAATCCAATGTCAATATCATATCTCTTGTGAACCTTCCAGCCCCAAAAATTTTTATATGTCTGAGCGAGTAAGATAGGACCCCACTAAATAGCAATTCGCTCCTCCATCATTTCAGCTACAACTCCCACCATCATCTAAGGAAATCAACCACCTGTTGAATCTAGTAATGCATAACAAAGAATGGCCATCATCATCATGGTCATCTAGAGTACATCCCACTATCCCAACCTGTATACAATCTAGCATAAGAAAATCCCCCTGACTCTAGTTTGATATCCCCTACATCGTTCCCATATAATTTATTCATAACATCATCTCTCTCCTCCTCATTGATGAGATAAACACCATCACCTCGGATAGGAAATCTTAGAATGTGATGAACATCCTCTAGAGTGATCATAATCTCTCCAGTAGGCAACCAAAAAGTGTTGGTGGAAGGATTCCACCGCTCTAATAAGGCCAACATAAAAATCCTATATCTATGTAGCTGCTGATAATGTCTCATACCACCAAAACCCATGGCCTCGACATTATGCCAATCATCCTCAGACATATCATCCCTGACTTGATCCAAGACCAGTGGTATATGATCTTGAATAGTCAATTTCGCATCCACCGAAAAATAGAAATAAATTAACATTAGTATCATCATTAAAAATATATGTTTGAAAAATTAAAACCATCCACAACATATCAAAAACAAAACATCAACATCAACATCATCACCTAAAAATATAAATACCAACAACATCTAAAACACTACCTAAATTAAAATTCCATATTTGAAAGAAAAAAAAAATAGATTACGCAAAATTGCTTAGATATCAAAATTTAATGTCATCACAAAATAAAATGTCAACATCAATTACATTCAACACCAACACCAATATTGAAACCACAAATATAATGAATAATTCAAAATATATTTCTAAAATTACAAATTAAACTATTTGCATAGTAATATAATCGCTAATGATTCACTATAATCACCTACGATTGTAGGAATCACCGGTGATTACTACATTCTTTCCCTAGGGCATCCGTGCGACCCCCAAAAATGGAAAAGATACCCTAAAACTACAAAAAACACAACAAAAGCAAGGATATAACACCTACCTTGACCATTGTGGGCTTCCTTTGCCTGCTCAAACTCACCATTTTGTCCAAAATTCACCTTTATCTTCTCAAAAACATGCTTTCGTTGCTCTAATAGGCTGCTTTCACCACAATAACAATGTAGTAAAATGAACCCGTGACTTGGATTTTTATAACCCAAATTTTACATTAAGGGAATCACTTGTGATTCCACCAATACCAATGATTTTCCTCTAAACACTTACAAATCATACCTTATTAGCATATGTGGCTATTTTTTCCCTAAATCATGAAAATCACACTTTTCCAAAAATGTGTCCAATTTTCAATGGACACTAGTCCTTGAAAAAACAAATAAAGGAATTTCAGATCGGGATCTATCATCCATCTATGGGAAATGCACCCTTTGGCCCCCATCATTTGGATTTCCCTCTCTTCTAGCCTACTTTTATGGATCATACATCCATAGGTGTCAAACCCTTGGTTCCCCTATCACTTGGTCCCTCGGTAGCACATCTTGTTTGATATCCCCTCGACCGGGCACATAGAAAAAACACATGAAACACAAACATAGGTGTTCCCCTGTATTATGTTATGGTGAGATCACCCATAAAATGTTCCATCATTTTTGTCTGACACTTTTCCCTTAAGTTTTCAAAAAAAAGGGGCAAATGTAGACACCGAAATTCTACACTCCCTAGTCTTTAATAATTTTTCTCGTTCACATTTATAATCTATCACATTCATATCCATTAAATTATATATATATATATTAATTTAGCTTATTATTTAAATAAATCCATTTAAAATTTACCCCTTAATGTCTAATCATTCCAAAATCCCTTTATCCCGACATATCTACCATGGAATATTTCATATACTAATAAGATGTTGTTTTATTTAAATATCCTAACATAACCTATTATTATTATTAGACATTATCATGTGATATATGTTTAATATATCTAGACAAACCTCATAAAATAGATTTTATGTTATTATTTAAATAAATCCAATTAAAAGTTATCCCTTAATGTGAAATCACTCCAAAA
Organism: Taxus wallichiana var. yunnanensis; assembly: GCA_018340775.1. Lineage (NCBI taxonomy): Eukaryota > Viridiplantae > Streptophyta > Pinopsida > Cupressales > Taxaceae > Taxus > Taxus wallichiana. Next base: position 315,241,076 of record CM031236.1, read on the forward strand.
CCCCTTTATCCCAACATATCTACCATGGACTATTTTATATACTCATAATATCTTGTTTTATTTAAATATCCTAACATAATATATTATTATTAGACATTATCCTATGATATATGTTTAATATATCTAACCAAACCACCTAAAATATATCCTAAACAAACCTAGGCTAAAATAGAACATAATCTAACTATTTTCTAAATAAACATGACACCTCATATGACAACACAACACATTAAAAAACAAACCCATATCATATCCCTCAAATACACAAAAAAATAAACTTAAATTAGACAATTGTTTCAACTATTCACTAAATAAATTCAAAAAGGCCAAAATCACTGACATTTCGGTAAAACATCAATGATTATTTAAGTCCAATTTCCAATTTCATTTTGGGACCATTTTCTTACATTCTTAATCTTATTATCTATCATACTTTTGCATCTTCAATTGAGAGTGTTTATCGAGATTCGTATCCATTCACTACATCCACTCTTTATCCACCATCTACACACACCATCGTCAAGCATGTTTAAATCTGTTTGGGAATCAACAAATCTTCACCATCTTGTAGGTTTTAGCAAGTTTCAATCTTCATTAAATCAAGGTTAGCTATTTTATTTTTACATCTTCTATTTACTCATCGAAACATTGTTTATTAAATCTCTCCAATTCATATCAAATCAAAATAATACTGTTAATTTTTCATAAACACACTACATTTACAAATTATTAGTATTAACCTGAAAACACCTGTGTTTTACCCAAATGCCTACGTTTAGTCAAAAAACCTATGTTTCTTGTCAATTTGATCTTTTATAGCTTTTATCAAATTATTACTTATCGATTTCATATATTTTTGTGTCCTTTTTAAGATACTGTCAAAGATGGATTTTTTAGATGGCTATAAGTGGCCAAGCTCATGAGATAACAACCATTAAATATCTTCCAATTATCTGTCACCCTTTGCATTGGGAGCAATACGACATATTACATGATTTAAAAATTTGTGATATACATTACGCCTCTTTAAACCAAATTTGTAAAAAATCTTCGACCCACTCAAAGGATTCATGAGGCCATAGACAAGTTTTGGGAGGCCTATTTCAAAATTTATACATTCAAGCCAACTTGGCTTGGTTTGATTACCACTATGAAGCTAGATTAGAAATTTAGGACTCGATCTTTGAATCAACAAACCAAACCGAATCCATCGAACAACTTGAATATCAATATTCCAACTCTGCATCTGATTATCGGACGATTTAGAGAACAAGGAACCAGAATACATCCCTGATTTCTTTAGAGATGAGTATACCAATGATTACGACTCCAACCTCTTGAATAATCTGAGATAGATTATCTAGAGCTCACTTTCAAGAATCCATCATCATTTGAAGATTCTAACATTGAATTTGATTAAGATTTCTAGGTCATAGTTTATATATCTAGGTTTTCATCATATGCTATAAATTTGTAATAAAGTCTAAAACTGTTAGAACAATTACTATTTTTATACATCCTATATCATGATCGGCTTTATGTATCACTTGATTGCATAAAATAGTGGGTTGAAATCCTTGTGAGGAAGCCCCTTGGATTTTTAGGAATTTGGACTTCGTCAGGAAACCCACTTACTATTTTTACATATTAAAAATTTGGTGCATTGTCTTTGATTAAAATTTTATTTATAAGATAGGAGCTAAAATATTTTAAACACACAACGCAACATAAACACAATTCATACACATCTCAAGGGTCTTGGTAAACACTGCCATTTTGAGGTTTGTTGAGTTTTATTTTCTTTCTTACACCTGTAAGTTGAAGAGATAAAACTTTTCTAAAAAAATTCCATACAGATCACATGACATTGAAGTACTTAGTAAACATGACCATACTTGTAGGGCACATATGCCAATGGATTCTCGTTGTTTTAAGAATTTGAATTTACAGTGGTGGTTAAGCCAGGAAAGAGAAATTTTGGACCAGATCATTTATCAAGGATTAATTTAGGTGAGGACATGCATAGCATTGAGGATACAATTCTTAATGCACATCCATTTAGATTAAACATCACACCCTTTAACTTAGAATATATTGTTGTCTTTTGTGTACTAGTGTGGTGCCTGAAGGGATGAAGATTTTGGAGAAAAATCAACTTTTCATATGCACCGCACGTTATATGTTGATTAGTGGTGACTTATACAAACTAGGATAGGATGAATTTTTGTGCTGATGTGTGCTTGAGCATGAGCGCAAAGCTATTATGGAGGAGGCTCATGGTGGTATTGCAGGTGGACATTATGCAGGAGATGTTACCAGATGCAAGATTTTATTGGCTGACTTGTGGTGGTAAACACTGCATAAGGATTGTAAAGAATATTGTAAGGCATGTGACCATTGTGAGCACCTTGGAAAACCTGGGCATAAAGATGTAATTCCTTTAAGGCCTATTTCCAGTGTAGAACCTTTTGAAAAGTGGGAAATTGACTTTATAGGTCCTATTTCCCCACCCGCATGTAATACTAATTCATGATACATTATAACTTGTAAATGTTATCTTACAAGGTGGGAATAAGTGACACCTACAAAGGATTGCATGACGACTACGACAACAAGGTTTATATGGGATTACATTATCAACAGGTATGAATGACCATTGATTTTGACAAGTGATAGGGGAACTCATTTTCTTAATGAGACCATCGGGATATTATTGGCAGAATTTATGGTGGCACACCATAAAACTACACCCTATCACCCATATGTAAATGGGACTATTGAGGCTTTCAACAAGATATTGAGCCATACATTGACTAAGATTTGTGATGTTGGAAGGAAGGAATGGGATGATAAAGTTTCTATTGTAATTTGGGCATATGAGATAACTTATAGAAGATTAAATGAAGCCACACCCTTTCACTTGGTATTTAACAGAGAGGCTATTTTTCCTATGGAATTCATGTTACCTTCTCTTTGTATGACATGTGCAAGAGGTTTGGCTGATGAGAACATAATTGAAGAGCGTATTGATAAATTTATGTATTTAGATGAAAGGTGCCCCATTTCTAGGTGAAGTTAGAAGACATAAAAGGCCATATAGAAGGCATGGCATGATAGGCATATTTAGGATAAGAAGATTGAATTTGGATAGATGGTTCTTCCATATGATTCATAGTTTTTGCGCTACCCTAGAAAGATTAAATTGCATTGGTTAGGACCATATATTTTGGCGTATCGACTTGATTGAGCACTTGTCGCTTATAGGTGCTAGATGGGACATAATTTCTTGGTTATTTCAATGGGAGTAGCCAAGCCCTACTATAAAAAAATCTTCTTGGTGTTTCTAATAAGTCATTTTTTCCATTTAGATTAGGTTTCCCTTAATGCATTTCCTTTATGTGTGTTTCCTTTCATCGTTACTATGATATTTTAATTTAGTGCGGTGTTTTGTGTCATAAGCATGCCTATGCACTAGAAGCTGATTACTCCCTTTTTGAGTTCATGTACAGAGGAATGCACATACATTTAGTGTGGGGTAGAGAGAATACAAATAGAGGAAAGTGTACAAGATTTGATGTTTCAGTTTCTTGGGAAAAATAAGAGGGCATGTTGGGAGTACTAGGTATCATAGGAACACACGTGGTGGTGGTGATACTAGTTGAAAAATGATAAGGTGTCATTAGGAAGATTGTGATAATAAGGACGATTCCAAAAAAAAAATCCATGTACAGGAGTGAACACGCAGGGCAACGTTAGGTAGGCTGCGGTAGGGATACCTACTTGGAATAAGACACCTTTGGTTGATGTACTTCGGTGATGGAAGAACACATAAGGAGGTCTGAAGTTAGTATATGTTTGCACACCAAAAGGTTACTGAGCTCACGTGTGATTGGTCATGTGGAGGAAACACGCTTGGAAAAGATGAATTTAATGTGACATTATGGTGGTAGGTGGCATTGTAATTAATGATATAAAAAGAGAAAAAATATAAATACGGGGTTGTGGTAGGTAAATCATTTTTACCTTGTGAATTTTGAATGAGCTTGTGCGGACTAGGAATCCTCAAGAGTATTGGAAAAGGACTAATTGTTAAGGTGAAGATTTACAAACTAGATTGTGGAGAAGAACATGGTTGTGTGCAGAGAAAGTTAGGAAATAATTTTTGTGGGTTTGGATGGTGTAGTATGAAGAAGAGAAGTTTTTATGTTAGGGTTTGTAGAAATAGGGCACAATTCATGGAATTTGCATAAGAGAGTTGTAGATAGGGTTTTAGGCACCAAGAAAATCAAAGTATGAGGTAGAAATAATATGTACCCGACCAAAAATTTCACCAAGAAGGGGAAAAACCATTCCACCTAATAAAAAGGGCAAGGACAAGGAAAAACCAAGGGAGCCAGAAAATTTCAATGAGGAGTGATATTCCAAAATTCAATACCCAGATGGAGTATTGATGGGGATGGAGTGGGTGTCCCATGTAATAAGAATGGTTATAAGTGATTATAACCATCAAACCGACACAACTAAGAAGGAAATGACTTTGGAACAGTTCGAATTACATGGAAGAGGGACGATGATGATAAACTGGTATATGATGATTCAATGCAGAAGAATTTGGAGAAGGTTAGAATTCTACAACTATATGAACTACCATTTTTGGCAAGCCTAAGAGATTGTACTAGTGGCTTATGTCACGCATACACAAAGATTATTTTTACTTCACTGGAAGGAGGATGCACATAACTCCTCAATTAATCTCAAAGTTCATTGGACTCATCTACACTGGGGAGTCATTTGATGATGACTTGGGTGATAATGAGGTTATCAAAGAAACAAATAAGGAATATGGGTATAAGAAAGGCATGCGTACCTTTGATATCTCAAATATCAATAACCCTGGTGATAAGGATGGTTGTGTGTCTACTTACTAAGTTAAGTGGATAGGAAAGATGGACCCAAGTTAATAAGAGATGGTTGAATGTATGTAAGAAGATAAGTGAGGAACCATTTACAACATCTCAGCCTTTATAGTAGAAAATATAATTGATGCAACATGAGATGGAGACAAGATAATGTATGGTAATATCTTACTTTTGATTGTCTTCTCTGAGATTAGAGTGCCCAATGGGCTGAAAATTAACATATAGGAGTACCCTGATAAAGACCGCTCCCTGGATAAGATATGTGTGGCCTATACTTTTGATCTTTATGACATTGGCATACAAGGCACACTTCGATGAATGGTACAAGAAAATGCACGATGCCTTTGGTGCCTAGTGGAGGATCCTAGAGTAATTGCTAGCTTTGGTAAAATATGAAACCGAATTTATAGTTTACCAATAGTTTTGCATTGGCAAGTTCACCCTTGCTGATGGTACAAAGAGCCCATGGTGTAAATTACAAATTTCCTTCACCACGCAAAGATACTTCTAGAGCATAATTAATAGGTTCAAGGTGAAGAATCTGATATTTGATCTAAGTACTATAGATTAGGAGCATCACGAGGTGCGTAGGACACTTGTTTATCTTGAGAAGTGCACATATGTGGAGAGGTATGTCTCACATGACATATATATGGTCAAACCTATTACCATACCAATTACAAGAACAACTACAACAAGGGTGTATATTCATCTACGGTTGAAGTTTGAATAGGAACATATGTAGAGGATGATGTAAGTATACCTGAGGACCCTGTAGGGAGAAAGAAGGTGGAAACAAAGAAGAAAGATAAAGGAGATACTCCTACAACAAGTCGGGTGCCAAGCACACATGAAGGCAAGACTACATGGACAAAGGAAATAGGTACATGCATGAGTACTTATACTTGTAGGAAGAGGTCCCCAGTAAAAGACAAGTATCCAGTGAAGAAGAAACCAAGGGTAGTTCAAAGAATTGAATATGATGAAATATAGAGCTTGAAGAACAAAGAATCGAGGAGGAGGATGAGGAACAAGAACTCGAGAAGAACCCTCCCATGCATAATGTGCATGATTCGATGAGGAGAAGAGCACACCATTGATGGAAGTTAGAGAATTCAAAGTGGATGGAAAAGAAGGATATGGAAAAAACATGCATGATACTTCATGCCTTTCCAAACAAGAGTTAAAGAACATTGTGGAAAAGGAAGTAACAAGTATTATATATAACTTGGTCTAATAGGAGGTAGAGTGCAACGCTGAAGAGGAAGAATAAAAAGAGAAAGGTGGGAGTCTAAGAGGGGAAAAATATTTGGCATTAGGTTATCCAAAGGGTACATACACATTTGGTAGATGCTCGTCCACCCACTAAAGATCTACTATATCCTACAAATAGATGCCAACAAGGTATTACGTGCTCACTACATGAGTACACTATCAATGAACCAAATCTTTTGTTGGTCATCCTTTGATAGGGAAAGTGCATACCCGTGCATAAAGAAGATGTTGTCTTGGAAGTTTGAGTCTCATATTGATGTACCTGAATTCAAAGTCAATGTAGGAGCATTACTAGAAACACACACTTTACTTAGTTCCAAGGAAATAAATCCAATAGTGGATTCTCAAAAATTTACTGATGAACAAGTGTGTAATGTGCTGAAAAAAGTATCAGTAGAAATAGAGGTCAGATTAGTTGGGAGAAATAACTTAATCAAAGCACTGGAAAAGGATTTATAAGAAAATAATAAAGAAATTATTGAGAGAGACAAGGAAGTAAAGGGAAAAGAGTAGATGGTTACGCAGTTAAAGGTTGAGTTGAGGGAGGAAAAGGGGAAATTACATGAAGTATAAAAAGGTAGATTTGATCACATATTTGATCATACTAGTGTGCCCAAACCTAGCTCCTCCTTCATAGAAGTATGAATTATCTCTTCACTATTTGGAGGATTTAGCGTGTATGATAACGATGTAGAAGAAACCACTTGTATTGGAGTCCACTAAAGAAGTTATGTCACAAAAAAATCAAAAGGAGAAAGATCAAATTGAGGAAACCATAACCCAATACATTGAGATTATTGCATCGGTAAATACTTGTAAGCGGGGATAATTTTAGTAGCAAATATTCGTAATATGGCAAAAATTTCATTTTAGGAAAATTTGAAAAGATGATTTTTTTGAAGTGGGTCGGTGTCTGTTTGCCTAAAATTTACGTATATATTTTTTTGGGGTCGGCTTCGCCTACATTTGAAAAAATATTCTATAAAAACCTAGGTGATTCACTAGGTAGTATACTATAGTACTACCACTAAGTAGCTTACCAATACTATGAACTCGCATACTCTAAGCACCAGAGATTGTTGTTAGCTTGTTAGTATTTTAGAGTCAGGTGAAAGGTGATATTTTTGCGATGCATGACCCATTGAATTTGTTGATGCATGACAAAGGGGTTATTTGTTGGCGCCTTGACAAGGAGGTGCGCAGATGCGACGACAAGGGGTTAGTTTTTGACGTGCAATAGGGATATAATTGAAATACGACAAAGAGGTATTATAGATGCATGATAAGGAGGTTTGTTGTTGAAATGTGACAATGAGGTATTGCAGAAATGTGACAAGGGGTTTAGCTGTTGACGTGTGACAGGGATATAGTTAATGCGTGACAAGGAGGTATTGTAGACATGTGACAAGGGGGTTAGTTGTTGATGCACAACAGGGATATAGTTGACACGTGACAAGGAGGTATTGCAAATGTGTGACAAGGGGGTTAGTTGTTGACACACGTCAAGGAGGTATTACGAGATGCGCTGTGATAGGATTTTTTTCTCGAGTGTAACTTGGTTCTTTTGTTGATGTAGGACTCTATTCATAATAATGGAAGGTGCTAGTCCTCTCAGAATGCGAAGACCATAAATGTAACTAAGAAATATTAGAAGTCCCTATTCAAGTATTTTGGAAACTATGTTGATACAGATATTACAACTACCAACAACCATATAGCTACCACCAGAAAGAATCAAAATACTAACTATGTGGAAGGTAATATTGAGGTGGACATGCATACTTGCACAACATCAAACAAATGACACTGTGATCATATGCCGGATCTTGAAGATATAACTATTGAGATGCCGATCCTTGAAGATATTCTTCCTATTAGGTGTAACCAGAGTGCATCAAGATATCACACATACAAATACTCAAAGCAAAATGGAACACAAAAATCAAATTCAAATTTGGTTCATGAAAGAGGAAACTAGGGGATTGTGATATTGCTCAAAATTCTACTAAAAAAAGTAAAACATTGAAAATGAACAAGAATATGTGGACCATTGGCAGGACATACAAGTTTGATTGGGTTGCCAAATTTCTATTTATCAAACTTGTACAATCATCTAATTTAGAAGAGATCCCATTTGAATGTACATGTACAATATGTATGTGGAAATTGGGAAAGTAGAAAAAAATGCAAATGAAGCTAGACACTATAGAAAAACATTGTGGAAAACAATATTTGACTGTAACGGGGGCAGATGGCTAGAAAATCAAAACACATAGGTGGAAAATTGAAAAATAATGCATGCATGTTAAATACGTAGCGGATTATGAAGTAGAGAAGAAAAAATGTAGACATCTCATGGAAAAGGGAGGAACGATCACATCACAAATTGGTAAGATGAATCAAACAAATCTACATGAAAAACTTATACGAGTTCTTTACTTTATTTCACATACTAAAAACGGAAGACCGATTTCAGATTTCATTAATTTCAATTTTTTTATCAATATAATGGAATACCGAACGTACCTCGGTCTCATTGGTATGAAAGTAATGGATGGAAAATAGTAAAATTCCTTTTGATGATAGAAAAGGAAGATTTGAAAGAGAATGTAAAAAATCAAAGTTTATCTCTTTTTGATTGATGAAGTGACAACAGATCAACAACACTACATGGGTATGTATCCACGTCTATACTTTAGAAAATCATATAAGGAAACCTCATCTACTTTGGGTGTTATGATGCCGAAAACCTACATAAAATAGTTGTTTCTCATTTAAAATATATTTCTAGAATGACTGATTATGAACTTGCTACGAAGTTGGTATGCATCAGAAGCAGATGGAGCATCTATCATGCGGGGTCACCGAATGGGGTTGTGTGTTAGATTACAAACAATAGTGGCCGTATATATGCTACCAATTCTTTGTATGGCTCACAAGAATGAATTTAGCATATAAAATGGTAAGCAACTATGAAAATTTTGCTAAATTAGAAGACATTATAAGAGACCTTCATGCCTATATGGCAAACAACCCAAGAAATTTCTTGAGTTCGAGAAATTTGCAAGGGAATTACATATGGGAAAAAACTTATGAAAGATGTTGAGATGATATATATCTCTTTGTATTAACTTAACTGCATGTAGAGTTCTTGAGGATTATCCTTTGTTGGTTGGTTTCATGCAAAAATATCATCATGAAGTTGATAGGGCAAGGAATTGTTATTCTGTTTAACTAATTTTGAGATATTGCTTACATTGGTTGGTATTCTTCAATATTGTAGGAGATCAATACACGGATGAATCATGCACTGGGGAGATTAATCTATATTGTGGATTTTATACAGATGAGAAAAATGGTATGTCAAAGTCTTGATATCTTGTATTGTTCCCAAGATAGTTTTGATACACTGTTTTCAAAAATTGGAAGCTTTATTAGATCTTAAAAATCCTAATAACTATTTGAGATTTAATATCCACGATCACATCTGCATCACTTTGTTAATGGGAGGGACATACCAATGCACATTTTTCAAAAACATCAAGATAGTACATGTTTGAATGAGAAGATGTTCCCATGGCACGTAATCTCTTTGAGTACTGTTATAGTTGAAACAAGAATAATGCTTAAAAAAATTCGAGAATCCTTATCATCGAAATTAGAGAATGTTTCTCCAAAGATAAAATTCTTGAATCAATGGGTGTGATGAATCCTAATTTTGAAATCTTCGAAGGTGGTCATGCGAGAATTTGTAAGAAAGCATTTCCATAAATTCATGGGTACAATAATGGAACATTTCACAAACACTTGAGTTGAGGTTACGGAAATCAAAGGTATCTTGAATGATGATTTATTAAATTTTTAATCAACAAATTTTGCAACAACAATGAGGAACCAATATAAAAATTTAGATGAACCTTCTAAAAGTGGTCTTTACAAGGTTGTGGTGAGGAATCTATCAAAGTTCTATCTTACAAGTAAGACATCAATGAATATTTCAGATTGTATGAGTTATTCCAAACAATGATTTTGGGTCTATGGAGGATGAAAGGGTTTTTAGTTATTTATCATTTATAAAATCAAAACTAAGAAACATGTAAGTTGCGCATGAGGTGTTATTGTTAGGAAATATATATTAGTGCTCCATTTGATGGGTGAATAATAATTACATGTGTAATTATTATTATGGTAAATTAGTGAAAGTACATTTACTATGTAAACGTAAATAGTAAATGTAAAATGTGGTTAGTATGTGGTAAGTTAGTAAGTTAGAATAATAAAACAATTAGTATTGTTTTATTATTATATTGGTGAGAGGTTGAAACCATATGGGTGTATGGTTGTATATGAAGACAAATGTTGTTGTAAGGATTGTTATTTTACATCTCCTATATAATGGAGTGTATTGAAATAGTGAATTAATGAAAATATAATATAGAGTTGTTGATTTCAATTATTGTCTGTGTATCTATTTCATGGATTCTTTGTATTAGATCAGATTAATTTCTACATTTGGTACCAGAGCAGGTTAAATCTGTCTCGAAGATGATCTCGTAACTTTTGTTTCGCAATCTGGGTTTCTCCAAAATTTTGCATGTGGAATGATCTATTATACAGGAAGCTACAGTAGAAATTTCAGCAAAACCCAGTTCGTAATTTGGGAGAAACGTGCAATTTACTATACAGCACATTGATCACTGTTGTTTTTTGAAGAAATCAGAGAATCAGAGGTTGTTGGTCTTGTCCTCAAAAACCATCTGTTGTGTGGTTGTTGGTTAACCACTTGGAAAACCATCCAGAGGTTGTTGGTATTGTCTTGAAACCATCCGGATCATGAGCATGCTACGTGGCGGCACGTTGTAGTAAAGCGAGGTTTTCCCATGTTCGCACTAAGGGGGAATGTTAGGAAATATATATTAGTGCTCCATTTGTATGGGTGAATAATAATTACATGTGTAATTATTATTATGGTAAATTAGTGAAAGTACATTTACTATGTAAACGTAAATAGTAAATGTAAAATGTGGTTAGTATGTGGTAAGTTAGTAAGTTAGAATAATAAACAATTAGTATTGTTTTATTATTATATCAAAGTGAGAGGTTGAAACCATATGGGTGTATGGTTGTATATGAAGACAAATGTTGTTGTAAGGATTGTTATTTTACATCTCCTATATAATGGAGTGTATTGAAATAGTGAATTAGTGAAAATATAATATAGAGTTGTTGATTTCAATTATTGTCATGTATTTATTTCATGGATTCTTTGTATTAGATCAATTAATTCTACATTTGGTACCGAGAGGGTTAAATCTGTCTCGAAGATGATCTCGTAACTTTTGTTTCGCAATGGGTTTCTCCAAAATTTTGCATGTGGAATTATCTGTTATATGTAGAAATTGAGAAATTTCAGCAAAACCGAGTTCGTAATTTGGGAGAAACGTGCAATTTACTTATACTTGACACATTGATCATTTGTTGTTTTTGAAGAAATCGAGAGAATCGAGAGGTTGTTAGTCTTGTCCTCAAAAACCATCATTGTGTGGTTGTTGGTTAACCACTTGGAAAACCATCCAGGAGGTTGTTGGTATTGTCCTTTTGAAACCATCCAGGATCATGAGCATGCTACTATAAAGCGGCACGTTGTAGTACATTTGAAGCGAGTTTTCCCATGTTCGCACCTAAGGGGGAATGTTAGGAAATATATATTAGTGCTCCATTTGTATGGGTGAATAATAATTACATGTGTAATTATTATTATGGTAAATTAGTGAAAGTACATTTACTATGTAAACGTAAATAGTAAATGTAAAATGTGGTTAGTATGTGGTAAGTTAGTAAGTTAGAATAATAAAACAATTAGTATTGTTTTATTATTATATTGGTGAGAGGTTGAAACCATATGGGTGTATGGTTGTATATGAAGACAAATGTTGTTGTAAGGATTGTTATTTTACATCTCCTATATAATGGAGTGTATTGAAATAGTGAATTAAGTGAAAATATAATATAGAGTTGTTGATTTCAATTATTGTCTCATGTATTTATTTCATGGATTCTTTGTATTAGATCGATTAATTTCTACATTTGGTACCAGGAAGCGGAGTTAAATCATCTCGAAGATGATCTCGTAACTTTTGTTTTCGCAATCTGGGTTTCTCCAAAATTTTGCATGTGAAATTATCATGTTATACGTAGGAAGTTACAAGTAGAAATTTCAGCAAAACCCCAGTTCGTAATTTGGGAGAAACATGCAATTTACTATACAGCACATTGATCATCTGTTGTTTTTGAAGAAATTAGAGAATCGAGAGGTTCAAATCTGTCTCAAAACCATCTTTGTGTGGTTGTTGGTTAACCACTTGGAAAACCATCAGAGGTTGTTGGTATTGTCCTTGAAACCATCCAGATCGTTGGCATGCTACGTGAATTCTTATACGTTGAGAGACAAAGCGGGTTTTCCCATGTTCGCACTAAGGGGGAATGTTAGGAAATATATATTAGTGCTCCACGTAGTATGGGTGAATAATAATTACATGTGTAATTATTATTATGGTAAATTAGTGAAAGTACATTTACTATGTAAACGTAAATAGTAAATGTAAAATGTGGTTAGTATGTGGTAAGTTAGTAAGTTAGAATAATAAAACAATTAGTATTGTTTTATTATTATATTGGTGAGAGGTTGAAACCATATGGGTGTATGGTTGTATATGAAGACAAATGTTGTTGTAAGGATTGTTATTTTACATCTCCTATATAATGGAGTGTATTGAAATAGTGAATTAGTGAAAATATAATATAGAGTTGTTGATTTCAATTATTGTCTATGTATTTATTTCATGGATTCTTTGTATTAGATCAGATTAATTTCTACATTTGGTACCAGAGCAGGTTAAATCTGTCTCGAAGATGATCTCGTAACTTTTGTTTCGCAATCTGGGTTTCTCCAAAATTTTTCATGTGGAATTATCTATTATACAGGAAGCTACAGTAGAAATTTCAGCAAAACCCAGTTCGTAATTTGGGAGAAACGTGCAATTTACTATACAGCACATTGATCATGTTGTTTTTGAAGAAATCGAGAGAATCGAGAGGTTGTTGCACTTGTCCTCAAAACCATCTGTTGTGTGGTTGTTGGTTAACCACTTGGAAAACCATCCGAGGTTGTTGGTATTGTCCTTGAAATCATCCAGATCATGAGCATGCTACGTGTAGCGCACGTTGTAGTACAAAGCAGGTTTTCCCATGTTCGCACTAAGGGGGGGAATGTTAGGAAATATATATTAGTGCTCCATTTGTATGGGTGAATAATAATTACATGTGTAATTATTATTATGGTAAATTAGTGAAAGTACATTTACTATGTAAATGTAAATAGTAAATGTAAAATGTGGTTAGTATGTGGTAAGTTAGTAAGTTAGAATAATAAAACAATTAGTATTGTTTTATTATTATATTGGTGAGAGGTTGAAACCATATGGGTGTATGGTTGTATATGAAGACAAATGTTGTTGTAAGGATTGTTATTTTATCTCTCTATATAATGGAGTGTATTGAAATAGTGAATTAGTGAAAATATAATATAGAGTTGTTGATTTCAATTATTGTCTGTGTATTTATTTCATGGATTCTTTGTATTAGATCGATTAATTTCTACGATTATGTATCTCGCTACTCCATGGAAACCTTTCCTTTCGATGAGCAATTGCACATTGGAATTCCCTTTGCAAAGAAGAGGTGTGAATAATACAACTATAAGTACAACTATTCCCAATGATGAGAGTGGAATTGGCGCATCATCACACTCTATAGAAGAGAACATCGAGTTTGAAGAAGATATTGATAATGGATTGTTTCAACTTTAAATAGGTATCTCCTTCACCTTAATTTTATTGTTTGTCACCTTAAATTTTGTTTCATCTCTTGTTATCATTAAAGATGTTATATGTATATATATATATTTACATTTATTTAAATACAATTATTTCATCTTTTTTTTTTAAAACGTGGGTTGACATCCATTTAAGGAATCTTGCACTTCTCGGGACTGACAATGTCAGGTAACTCACCCATCTATCTACTAATCCATTTCTCGTGTTGAGTTTTCTTAAATGAAATATCTAGCACACTACAAAGGATGATTTCACAGCCATCTAAAACACTAGAGGTAACTTAAACCCTATCATATGCCATTTCTTAATTTTTTACAATTATTTTTAATTTATTTTTATATTTGTAAAACGCTTTGATATATTTTTAAAAATTTGTGGGATAAAATCACACAATCAAATTTTAAAAAGAGGAAGATTTTTCCATATTATACAATTCATAATCCATGATCCATTATACAATTCATCATCCATGATTGTGCTTGAAGCTAAATCTACGTCCACATAAAATTCATCATCATCCATATATATCATATCATTATCATATCATAATCTTGACACTTTAATTATTATTAAGTTCATCATATCATTATCATAATCTTGACACTCTAATTATTATTAAAACAATTATTTATCTATTTTAATTGTGCAAAAGCGTCTTTGTCCTAACACATTCCATTTTTTAAATTTTTTATCCATTATCATCATTCATCATCATCTATATCCATTCTAATGTCATCATATCATTACAAGTATAGAGAAGAAGATTTTGAGAACGTTTAAATGTCTCTCGTCGTACTACATTCCATTTTTCTTAAAACAATTATCCATTATCATCATCTAGATTCCATGATCATGCTTCGATGCTAAATCTACGTCCACATACAATTCATGATAATCCATATCTATGAGACTATGGTTCTATTGTAATGTCATCATCCACATCTAATGCAATCATCATTACAAGTAGAGAAGAAACATAAAAACCATATACAATCTAGAAATTCTATACATAATATATAGGAAGTTATAAAATTATAGATTATATAGTATTTCAAATTTTCAAAGGCTATCAAATTCAAGTTTAAAATTTCAAATCCAGATAATAAAATTAAAATTCCATGACCATCACATTTAATGTTTCAAATTATCAAATATAGATTCTATTTTTCAAGTTTCCACACTGTTGGTTCGAAAATCTATAGCTTGGGCAGATTTATGGATAGACGAGCCAACAGTGTGCGGGGCATAGCCCCTCTTTGAGTCAAAGAAAGTGAAACCGGTTTATTACTATTCTACTATGCTTGAGAATTTGTGCAAGTCTCACAATATTCTGCCTTCGGGGGTTTGGGATCTCATCCCAGTAGGGTTATTTCGACTGCGGAAAGAAAGGAATGGAAGAGAGGATGAAGAAAGATCAGATCCGAAGAAAGAAAAGAAATGAATTCCAAAGCAGAAAGGTCAGAGGGTTTATGTTTTGGGATTGGTAGTAAACAGAGCCAAACCTACTTGCATAAACGAACAAAGCAATACTGATGAATAAATGACAATAAAACAGAAGTAGATCCAATAGAATAAACACATAGATCTGACGTAAGAAAGATCTAATGCAAATAACACATGTATTCAGACAAAGTCTAAATATTGTATTAATATTTCCTTCTGTTACAAAAAGTTCAAAGTCTTTTCTTCTCACTTCTATTTTTCATCTGAAAAGTATCCACCACCAAATACAACAAGTATTTGAGTATTTATAAGAAGAAGAAGAAGAAGAAAAAGGAAGGAAAAAAGGAACCAACCACCTATTTACAGAATATCTACAAAAATATCTCAAAGTCATGTTGACTTTTGACAACTTGATGGATGACATCATCCCATGGTGCAACATGGATGATGTTATCATTTGTGCCAACATACTTTAGACATTTACAAAAAGAAAGTCGAAGAAGAGAGAGATTATTCATCGTCGTCATCCCGCGGCTGAAAGGGGATATCCTACTTTTGCTGCTCGGGTGACGAGATGTGAAATTGGGCACGGTATTCCATAAACTTGCTGATCATGGGCTCTAGTTGATCCTGGGAAGGATCCTTGTGTCGCTCGCTGATCACCTCGCAAGTCTCCCGCTCATCTATGAGCTTCTCTGGGAGTTTGGAATATTCTTTCTCTGCTTCTATTAGGAATCCGATGAAGTCCCGATAGGCCAGCAGGTTATTGATGGACTCCGTGTCAAAAGTGACCTCTGGCCCTAGCCCTTGCGAAACGATCTCCTTGAAAATATGAATGGTTTCATCAACCTTCCTTAAGGTGAAAGAAGGAGTAAGTAACCCTGGGGACATGTTGAGAACGATCTGTTCCATTTGGTGCATTGCGTCCAGGGCTTCTTCTTTTACCTTATCGATCTTTTCAAGGACAAATTCTAGTTGATCCATCTGGTAATCCAGAGTGGAAAGGACTTTATTGAGGGCCCTGGGGTGACCGAAAATGCCGAACTTGACCAGATCTTTGACTGAACAGTCGAACATTTGTTGAAAGGTCTCATGTTGCTGACCTAGCATGGTCCAGCTCTTCTGATATGGGTCCCGCTAATGCCTGGAGCTCTTTATTCACCTTGTTGATGTTCAGATACAAATCGGTGAACTTGGCGATCACTCGTTCACTGTCCTTGAGGATCTGGCTCCTCCAAGCGGAAACTGCCATGCCCTGCTCGCCGATCTTTGCATATTCATCAATTTTATCCTGACTCAGAGGCTCAGGAGTTTCGGCGGCAGTTGTGGGAGGTGCACTGCCCATCTTCTGTAGGGCGTGGAGCAGATGTCTATTTTGCTCTTTCAGCAACCTTTTCTCTTCTTTTGCCTCTTGAAGTTTCTTGCAGAGGGCGTCAACTGTAGATAGGGCCTCTCCCTAAAGGCTTTCAGAAGACGTCCCCATTGTGACTTGAGTCACTGTGTAATCTATCGAGGACAGATCCTTTTTATCCTTCAGAGGATTGGGGTACGCGATCTCCATTACCCTCTCTCCCGAAGCACTCTGAGAGAAGCGTGTGATGGGCTTCTGCTTCTTTACCCCTTTTGATGGGATCACGGAGAAGTCCATCGGTGCGATGGGAACTTTTCTTTTCTGCTGACTCAGGTGCTGGGAGATCCAAGCTAGACTTATGGGAGAAGGGCCAGAAACAGAGAAGGGGGCAGTTGCAGTAGTAGAAGGGAAAAACGTGGAGACACTTGGAGGCAGCATCGAGAGGGAGGCCGAGGAAGTGCTCACGGGAGGAAGAGATACTGCAGGAGAGGAAGACATAGGAAGAGAGGGGAACTTAGAGATGAGGGAAGAAATGGAGGGGGACAGGTCCACAAGAGAAGAGAAGATGGATGAAGAAGCAGGAGGAACAGTAGAAGAAGGGGGAGAGGACACGACCAAAGGAATGGTTGCTTGAGTCACTCGAGGAGGGGAAGGAGGAGAAGGAGAAGGAACAGAAGGGACCTCAGTTGTTGCAGCAGTGGTGACATCCTGAGTGGATGGGCCTATTGGAACATCTTCCGCCGCTTCTTCCTCTGAGATTTTCGGGATTTCAACCCGTTCTTGTGAAGCGGAAGGAGGACTTTCTAGAGCTTCCTCTTGGGTGGAACTGGATTCACCCTCTTTACCTTTACCTTTTCCTTTTGGCTGCTGTTTTGATCGAGGAGGTGCGTTACCCAATGGAGAGGTTGTGAAATCGACTCTGAGGTAGATGAGCCCGTTCATTCGGCACCAATGTTCTGTTCTACGCAGAGTTTCCTTGACCCTTTCCTCAATTGTCTGAGGCACTTTAGTTCTATCAATTACCGCAAAAGGCCAATCGTCCCCACCTGTGTCAAGATACACTTGATCCACTTCCTCCTCAGTAGTTTGGTAGCCTTTGGGGATGATGGCCACCCCGTACTGGATGATTTCTGCTAAGGCCAAACGAGAATGGTCCTTCCTCCTGAGCTCCACCTCATGATATATATCGATGTAGATATCTTCGATCTGAGGGATATGGATCGGATCGAGCTTGGCCCTAGGCAGACAATTTCTCGGGTCGAAGGTGGGCCTTGCTGGGAAATTATGTTTCAGATTCAGCAGCTCCAGCTCTGTAAACATGTCTTTTGCCTTGTGGTGAGTGAGACATGTATACCTACCCACTGTGAGGGGGAAAGGAGTTCCACCCTTCTTTCTCTTAAGGCATTTCTCATGGTAGGTGATTAGCTGCCTCGACAGCTCCAACAGGATCAATTTGGGACCAGCATACCTTGGTAGTTTAGTTGGTTCCCCCAAGAAATTAGCCGCCCTTAAATAAGTGAATGTGGGGAATTGAGTGAACAGGGCCCCCCATTTCTCCGTGGCTGCCACGATGCTCTTGATCGTGTGACCATGAGTCATATTCGGCCTCAAGAGGTAGATGATGCCGTAGAAGAAGGCATCGTTGATCTTTGTAAATTGGGGGATGCTATTTTCCAGCTTCAGTTCTGGATAATATTCATAGATTTTAACCTGGGGCCAAACCCCACACCGCATCAGAGATGGGTAGTCCCTTTCTGAAGGTGCAGAGCGTAAACAACATAGGAATTCATGTAGAACTTCCCTGTTGTGGCAAGTTGTTGTAGCTGCTCTGATATTGTGCTGCTTATGATTTCTGCCCACTCAAAGTGTTGATCGGGCACATTTTTGTTCATTGTTTCCAAGTACCGCAGCATCCATTTGTGAAAATAATGGGCGTCAGGAAGCCCAAAGACTCTACTCAGGAATGTAATGGTGTCAGCTGAGTTCCTCTGAGAAGTCACTGCGATGAATGACCTGTGGCCACCGAGTCACCACCTTTTTATTTTTCAGATACACCTCATTCATCAGCTGCATGCACTGATCTTCATTGTCGTCCCAGGCCTTAATGCAGTCTTCCCGGCTTACGGCCACAAAGTGCCGATGGTGAGGGATGCCGAGCATTATTTCAAAGTGGCGGGCAGTGAGGTTGATTACGACCTCGCCCTTCTCATTTACGACACATCTTGTGTCCTTATTGTAGCACCGGGCAACCACCATCATAAATTCGTTATTCACGGCACTTACTGGGATTCCTCCAGCAAAGTGCAGCGCACTGCCTATCAATTTGTCCATCCATGGACTTCTTGTGACCTTCTAAGTTCTGACCCAGAACTCCTCCATATCAATATGACCCAGCTCTGAGTCTTTGATGTCCAGGTCACACTCGGCCTGGGACTTGGGCATTCTGACCCTCTGATACTTATACTTCATTTCTTCTTCTATGAGCTTGGCCTTGCCTTTGGATTTGGTAGGTTTCTTGCTTGATGTTGACATACGTTCTTCTGAACTTAGTTGCTGATCTGCAACAATAAGAAGTGAAACCCAATTGAAGAAATCCGTGTCAGCTGTTTGATTTTCCATTGAAATGTTGACAGAAGAAAGAGTTTAGCAATTTAAAGGCCTCAGGGCGCAGGGCGCATGAATACTACAGGTTGCAGGGTTAAATAGTAAGGCGCACAGGAAAGGGATGCTGCAGGGGAGAAATCAGCGCAAAGGGCGCATGGCGCATGGATACTGTAGATTACATTCTTTGTTGTTGTAAGCACAAGTGCGCCTACGCCATATGTATGCATTTTATAAAGGGCGCATGGATTCTTTATGTTACACGGGAACAGGATGCGCCGTGGCGCATGGAATTTTTATGTTGCATGGAACTCTGGTGCACCAGAGGTGCATATAAGGTTTGTGTAACATATGCTTTTAGTGCGCTAAAGAGAGCTTGGCACGGTACATGGAAGCTATGCATAACATGATGTTGTTACAATGAGGGATGCGCCTACGCCGTTTAAAGCTTTGCACTTGGCACAGTTTGACTGGTGTTGCATGACGCAAGGTGTGCCAAAGGGTGCTAGGTTTTAACGATGCAACAAATGAGTTTGGCGCGCCATGAGGGGGCATGAGGAAAGTGTTTGCAACAAACTAAGGAAGTGCGCCTTGAGGGCACAACTTTTCATGATGTAGCAGGCAGGGAATGTGCGCCATTGGCGCGGCTGCTCTTGATGTAACAGGGGTGACAGATGTGCCAAAGGAGAAGAGAAGAAAAATACAGTTTCTTAAGCTTTGATTCTCTCTGTGAGGGGTCTCATTCTTTCAAACTTCTTCTTGAGAGTGTTTTGGGTGATAAAGAGGCTTTGCACAGAGAGTTTTAGGCAATCATTTCAGGACAGAGTTCTCCCCTACCAGCAGATCTGGAAAGAGGGGGAAGAACATGGGGGAGAATGGAAAAGACAACAAGGAAGGGGGAAAATTCATGATTCACAGTCCTTCCAATCAAACCATACCAACAAGCAGCCAAAAACCACAAACACAAAAATGCACAATAGAAAGAGGACCTCTTACCAGGATAAATAGTGGAGAAGTGTGCAAACGGGTCCACGAAAAGATTCGAAAGCGACAGGGCTAGTGCAGCTGACAGGTACAGAGAAAAATAATCACGTGATTGTGTTTGGTGACAATGACAGGAGCAGACGCACCTATTTATAGGTGAGGTGATAATAAATGCACCACCAACTTTTCAAGTGGCACACCAAAAGAGCTGTCGACACAAGAGAACATGTGCCCTTTGGCGCACCAAAACGCTTGTCAACACAAAGTTATGTGTGCCTTTGGCACACCGGAAGTGGTGTTGACAGAGGAATATGTGCGCCCTTTGCGCACCAAAAAGTGGCGCAACAAATGTTTTGTTGACAGGAAGGCGCATGCAAGGAAGACTCAACATAGTGAGGCGCACCAAAACGTTTGTTGACATGAGAAAGCATGCACCAAAGGATTTAAAGGGGGTGCATCAAAATTTAATGTTGCATAGTCATTATGTGTGCTCGACCAAAAAAGACCAAAAAAAGCTAAGTTCGGAAAACTAGATTTCCCGGGAAGGGATTTTGCAACGTTTTGAACGCAAGGATCCCCGATGAGGACCGGAACAAAATTTGGTAAGGTTATCGGTAAAATTGCCCTTGCAATTTTACGAGGATAACACACACTCAATAATGAAAATTTTCAACCCTCAATTTTTTGTACCCGTTTCCACTCCTGTAATCCTTTCCCCAATGGATTCTCTGCTGTACCCATTTCCCCAATGGTAGAAATAATCCCTAAACTTATAAGATCTTCTGCAACACTGTCTAGATTCTTTAAAATTCTTTCTTCTTGCTTTGTCGCATCTCCATGGGATAGAAAATTTGGATCAGTAGTTGCCTTGGTTTTGAATAAAATTTCAGGGTTGAAGCCATGCTCTTTAATTATCTGCTTCAGTGTATTGTTTTGTTTATTAACCAAAACAATATTTTCCTTCAAATTCTTTGTTGCGGATAAATTGTTCTTTTGCGGTTTACAAGTGAACTTGAAAAACCTTTACTCGAATCTTCAATTTTTCATATTTCGATTGCGAAAAAAAAGTGATGTCAATTCAACATATTACTAAAATAAGAAAACTTCAAATTAACAAAAAATATTGTTTGAAAGTGATAATACTTACGACCGCTCTATCTCTCTCAGCAT
The DNA here is from genome assembly GCA_018340775.1 of Taxus wallichiana var. yunnanensis. NCBI lineage: Eukaryota > Viridiplantae > Streptophyta > Pinopsida > Cupressales > Taxaceae > Taxus > Taxus wallichiana. Next base: position 315,262,714 of record CM031236.1, read on the forward strand.
TTGCAACTGCTACCAAATCCTTGTCCTTAGACCATTTGTTAAAATATGCTTGGGCCTCAGCACTAATATTTTCCAATTTTTTTAATGTCTTATCTAAAATGTCATCTTTATAGTAGTTTTTAAACATGACAGTCCCAATTCTTACTTGGGTAAGTAAGGAATCCATCTTCGCAATTTGATTCTGGACTGCAACAATCCCTTTGCCAATAATTTTCATAATGACTTATTATCTCATTGATAAGTACTTTAGCACTTCTCTCCCATTCTATGATATGACTGATATGAGGTAGAATAAAGTCATCTACATGGGATTGACAATCATAACCAATTAATTTCTCTAAAGGAAAAGGTAACAACTATTCACCATCTGTATCTGAAGAAGATGATCTCACTAGAGAGGTGCACTGGGGCTTTCGGGTTGATCGATTACTACTTGTTTACGCCTTTGGGTGGCTCGATCTTGTTTGTGATAAAATAAATCAATATTCAAACAAATAAATCTAAAGTGAAATGTAGTGATAGTTGAATAAATAATGTTGAAATAGAAGTATACTGTTGGCCTTGAATCATCTCACGTGTATTGAAAAATCATGTTGGGTCATTGCTATCAATTCCCAAGTAATCTTCATCTAAAGTTATATTATTTAAAACCAATATTCCCATTGCACTATGCAAACCACTAAGTGAAATGCTTGGAATTCAAAACGAGGAGGCAATGTTTAGTGTGCCACTAGGGGCCGGAGGAATTGGAATGCATTTACCAATGTTATTTTTTTCTGATCCTTTGGTTGGCATTTTGAATATTATTGGTGAAGGAGGGGTAGTGCCACTATTTGTACAAAAGGTGGAGGACTGCAATGTGCTGAAAAGTTCAAGAAAAATCATATGAAAAACTAGAAAACTATGTAAAAACTACTAAATTAAATGAAGTACTATTTAAAAATTATACCTTTTTGTTGAGGGGTAGCTTGTCAAGGTGCTTGAGGTGGCCGTGTTGGAGTAGTAATTGGTGGTTTTGAGATTTCTGTTACTAGGATTCTTTGAGGTGGTTGTTGAGAAGACAAAAATGCATGCGATTGAACTGAGTGAGTTGGGGAAGACGATTGAATTTGAGAAGCACACGTATGGTCCAAAGTCCCTACAATGTCATCAACATACGATTGTATGTCAATTCAATATGGTAAACTTTAAATGGGAAAATGAAAATAAAAATTTGGAATTTGTAAATAATACATGTAAGGGTATTACTTCTACGGCATTTAACAAATTCAAATAGTTGACGGTTCGGAGATGATGTAACACCTTTGAAAAATTGTTATCTTTCCTCTTTTGCATTGCAAGCATTGACATGTGATTTTTCTTGATAAGGTGTGTTCCTTTGATTTTTGGAAATCATGCTTGCCAAGGATAAGTCATTCGATCTTAGATTCATTTGGTTGAAATAATGTTGCTTACAAAGAATATATTTTGTTTCGGATAGATAAGTTATAATCTAGTAATGATGGTTGCAAACTTATCTCTATTTATTATCACATCCTTGGACCAATTCCATTGATCCAAGGTATGTTTTAAATCCTCTTACCTGATCTGAATGGTAAACTGACATTCAGAGGTTTAAAGACATAATGGACTGAACTCTTGTATGTTTACAAATTATTTTATCTTCTTGAAGGATTGTTCTTGCATTCTGTTGTATGTTATGTGCTCAGATATTTTTGGTTGATCTCTTCAAGATGCTTTACGATGTTAAGTGGAACAAGGCCTGCTTCAGGACTATTGAGGAACAATCTAAGTCCTAGACCTAAGAGATCTATCCTAACGGGATTCTAAACTAAGGTAGATGTACCTATTTCATATCTATGTCTACTTTATTCGGGATAGCATCCTATCCTAAGTTGCATGTTCTAAGTTGAGGGAATAACCTAAGGTGATGCTAGGTCTATTTCTAATCTAATACCTAATACTATATGGTTGTGAAGTATGACCTATCCTAGGATGGAAATTTACCTATTGTAATGTTTGTAAACCTATGGTAAATACTTCTAAACTATCCTATGGTCATATCCTAAGATAATGGTATCTAGCCTAAACTAATGAAGTGTTGGAAGGGGACCTAAGGGTCGTATGGCAAGTTGGAAGCTTGGCGACAGTTCCTAAGTTATTAATTTGATTCTATTTTTGAAATAAATGGACAACATACCACCAGTTTAGGCAGAGGCATGTAAATTAGTGGAAGTCTACGTGGATTCATCACTAAAATTTAGTAATGCATGCAGAAGTTGAATTAGGATTCACCAATTTTGGATGGTGGTGGCAGGGAGAGATAGGTGGGATTTTGGGAATTAATGTTTTATGAACCTCATTTTTAGCGATAAAAATTCCTTGGAAATCATGTGGGTGGATTTGTTGGAGGTTTTTGGTCATTCATGCTTTCCGATTTTTCTCTGCATGGAGCTATCTGGTTCTTCAAACCAACAGTTCTATTTTCAATTTGTGGCTATTTTTGATTCCCTTGGTCTATTTTCGATTAAAGGGAAGTATATGAGACATTTGAGAAAGAATTTTTTAGTTGTTGATCTTGCTTGGAGAAGAAGAAGTTTTGGAGGCTTGGTGGAAGTCTTCTTTGAATTGATAGAAGCACTATCAGGCATGATAGGCTCTATCCATTAAGATCTCTTTCTTTTCTCAAAATGTTTCATTAAAACAACTCTGCTCTCATGAGATAATTGGGTTTCTATTTTTATTCTGGTTATTTGTTTTTCTTGCTGAAGGAACCTCTATTTTCTTGGTTTATGGAACCTTTGCATGATAATTTTATCATTGGATGCTTTCTGAATGAGTTGATGGAGAAATACACTTGGGGTTGTTTGAGACTTGAGTGTTTTGGATTGAATCTATATTCTGGTTTGTTTTCTCGAAAAAGGGTTTAAGTTGTTTTTTCCTAGAGCTTTGAACTGGAAGTCTCTTTTGAAATTAGAAGGTGAATGAATACTCTTCTCTGATGCATCCTTGAGTTATTAAAGTTGTATCACTCCTTTGTGGTTTGTATGGGTTTTTATTTCAAATCATTTCTTGAACACGAACTTGTATGAAGGTAAGGAATGGATATCTTGTTTCTTTTGTTCTGGGTAAACCTACATTGTTCAAACTAAATGTCTTTGATTGTTTTTGGAAGGTAGAAGAATACTCTCCTATGTCATATCTTTTTTTGTAGAAGTTTAAATACTCCTTATCGGGACTGTATTTTCATACTTTGATCTGCAGTATGGACTCAAACTTGTGTTAAAAAAAGGGTTAATGGGTGAAGGAGGTTTATGGAATTGTCTGTATTTTATACTCTAAACTTGTATAAAAACCATGAAGGAATGATTTTCTCTATTTTTGTGCGATATCCACCTTTGCTTCAAACCGATATTTTGATTAACGATTGTAGTTCGAACACGTGAGGGAAATAGAAGGAAAGGTTGACTTAAACTTTTTGTTTGGTTTTATTATTCTCTTTTGAAACTCTTGAAAGGACTTTTGGGTTTTAAAATGGTCTTGGAATTTAACTGTGGAAATAGTAGTGATGAAGTCTTCTATGCAGTTTATTTATGTTTGAGTCTTCCTTTAAAATTTTGGAAGTTGAGCTGTCGGTAGATAGTTGAAGTTATGTTGTTTGAATATACATTGGGTGACAGTATTCTCCAAGTCGATACCATTATTATCATTCTTAGCTCTGTTTGAATTTCTTAAGTTCGATCTTTCCGTCCTTAACACTTTTAGGACTTGGATGTGAATGATAATTGTTTTTGTTTCTCACATCCTTCTTGGAATGAATTAAGTAAATGATTAATGGTTGTTGTTTCTTTAAATGGTGAAACTCTTGGAAGGTTTATTCGAAGATACAATTATGTATGTAATCGGTTCGTATCTTTTGTACCTGATTTCTATATCTTAAAAGATTTGGGGTATGGGGAACTGTCTCTACTAATTCTTTTACAACCTTATTTCTTTTGAATGAACAATAGAAACCTCTTCTGGCATAACTCCTTTCTCTTCCACTCTCAGTGGTAAGCTCTCCATTGTCATTTTTGGAAAACTGTAGGGTAGGATGTTGATTCTTATTTTCTAAAGATGCATATGGGAATTCGGTTTAACCGAATGATGAGGAAGTTGTAAACTATTTACTCTCCAGTTTGATCTTCCTTTCTTTAGATAAACCTTGTTATAGGTTTAATAGAATCAAATGCATTACTTTTATTAAAGTAATTGAGTAGTAATTGTTACTACTTACTTCTCCACTTATATTGTATTGAAGGAAATTAATAGTTGTTTCAGTTAATTGAAGTAAAACATTGTGGCTAGGGAAATATTTTTCTAATGTAATAAGAGGCCTAATCTAAGAACCTAGGATATATATTTTTACCTAGAATCAGCTGCCACATCTAAATTTTAATTTGTTGGATGAATCATCCTATAAATGTTACTATGTTGGAATGAACTTGACCGTGCATGTTTTCTTGAAACTTTGTAAAGATGAACAAGAAGGTCTTTGTTTTTGAAAGTAACTGTTTTTGTTTATATAGTGAAGTTGATTTTGTATTTCAAATTCAGAAAGAATTATGAAATAATTAATTGATAGGAACTATTACTTGAGATAAATAAGTAATTGTTTGGGTCAATACTTATATGATATAATGTAGTGGATTAGCTGATTATATTATGATCTCTTCCTATAAAGTGAATTCAGATTTATTATTGTGCTCCTTTTATGGTTGTTATTTCTTATGATTTATTTGTATGACTTCACCCATTGTTTTGTAAAATCAGGGTTGCTTTAATGAAACAATTGGTTGAAGGAACTTCATTTTAATGCTTAGTGCTTATCATGCTCAGTTCAATGAACTGACCCGTGCTAGCAATTTTTACAGATGGACTTCGTAGTGATAAAGGAAGGAAATAACTTGTATGATGTATTGGTTGATTTAAAGTCTGGCTCTTTTATAGAAGAACTTCGATTCATTCTTGAGTTGTATTGAAAAAGGAAAAAGAAAATTGTATTCTTTGATGATCTTTAATTTGTCTAAAATGCATGGTCTTGTAAATTGTGTATTTCTATCATGATGAATTGAAAATTTTGGAGATTTACTACAAATTGTTGTGTAATTTCTCTTGTACCTTTTATGAAGGAAATTGGAATACTATCTCGTTGATATTTTTCATATCTGTTTGGATCCTTACTCTTTTGTCATTTAATGAAATGAATGAATGGGAAATAGTGCAATTTCCCTTACTGGAATGCAACTTGATAAGTTGTAGGTATTGAGGTTCTTTTCCTAAACTAGTATGGTTTATTATGGGATGTTAAATGAACATGCATTTAAAAGTTATAAGGAGTGTGAAAGGAAAAAGGGTATATGAACCCTAACACTTAACCGTAAAGAGGAAGATTATTCTCCTCTCAAATGAATGTAAGGAAAATGAATGGTGTTTGTGTCCATAATCATTTAGACTTCATTCCTATGAAGTCTATTTTAATAGAACCTGTTTTGGTTCATACACCTCCTTCAAACGATTGAATTACATTAAATAAACCTTATGATGTATGTTGTTTTATTTTTGAATAATTGCTTGTTAAGCTAAAGTTAATGAACATTAAGGCAATCATGAGATATTGAAGTTCTTTAATATATAAACAACCCAAATATGGATAAAGAACTTAAGGAATGTTGGATTTAGGGTTTTGCAAGGTTAATGTAATTTGAATCTTAATTCTAAGTTAATTAAGGGAAATGACCTCCTTGAGGTGTGCATATCATGATGAAGTTGTTCGTCTGTGGATGTTTGCACATGCCAACTGTAGAACTGTACCTTTGTGAAGACTTGGGTCTTCACAAGGATACAATGTTGCAGTTGACATGTTGCAACACCCTTCAGCATTGGTTCATCTAGATCTACTCAAATTGGGACTTGAACTTAGTTTCCCTCTAGGTTAGGATTAGCAATATGATTTTACATAGGAAGTAACACACTATGACTTAGGGTAACCAGGCACATTCATTTGAATTAGGTTGAATGAGTATGCCCATATACCCTAAGTCATCGTGAGTGGCTCCCTATACCAAATTATGTCACTAATCTAGGCTAGGGTCAAACCTTGGACAAGTGGACTGACAGAAGTCAGAAAATACCATTCTAGATAACAAATGAGTGGGGTGAAGGATGTATTCCACTTTGACGAATATGTCATCTAGGAATAGTAACATGAATAGTATGTTGGAAATATTTGGCCAAAGTATTGCAAAAGCTGCTATTGGTTGCGTTGTCCTATGTCACCTAGTTTAAGGAACATGATTTCAGATGAATATTGGTAACAAATATTTAGATAGGTTCTTTAAACAGATCACTCAGTACCTAGAATAGGGTAAGAAAACCAAGTATACGTAGTATACATAAAAGTATTCAATACTTAAAGACAAACATGAGAGATCGGTTAGAGACCAAGTCATGCAATGAGAGATCGAGTAATTCACCGAGTCATTTACAGCTGCATATGGTTATCTGTTATGAGATTGATTGGCATGGAATGTGTGTTCTAAATTATGTTTTATTTAGAACAAAGAACATTGTATAATTTTTTTCTTCCCTTGTTTCTAAAGTCTTAAAATGGGAATGTTACGAGATGAGTGAACTTCCATTTCAAATTGTGAATATCCCGATGCCTCGGCATGTGGTTGGCCTCTTCCTCTTGATGCCAACTTTTTCTAGGGAAGGGCATCCAAAAATATTCTCTATAAATAGTAAATAGTTAATACCTGTTGTTAGTTTAATGTCAAAATACAAACTTTATAGTTTATGCCTATTTTTCTTGAAATGGAATTGACAAATTCATCAATGCTTCATCTGTCAAGTGAGAATTAGTTTTACTTTTAAATTTAAAAGAGCCTCGTAATAAAATCCAAGGAGATAGTTTGTGGTGTGAATGACTGGTTTTTCTTAAAGCTTTGCATTTGTAATATCAGTTCTTATTTTTTTTGATAAAAAGGTGCACCAATCATTTTTTTTGTTTTACGATAATTGCAAGAATGTATGTAATGGCCCAGTTTGGTATATCTGTTTACTGACCCTACAAAACTATTTTGGATCGAAAGAAGGAAATCATCACAACAAGAAAGTGGTGTGCAATTCCTTGTGTATCCACACCATGTCTAGATTTATTGACATGAGATGAAAATGCCAAAAATAGTTGGAATTAATATAAATTTGAATTGTATCAAAATCAAAAACTGAATACAAAATGACAAATGAAAACAATTTACACTTACAATCAACATGGAAACTGAAAGTCGATTCGAGATATTTCTTATCATCTTCGACGAGTGTTGCCTTTGTTGTAATAATGGGTAAATTTTTGAATGGGAGGCCTGTAAATTGATGAATATCAGTTGGGTCAATACCGAATTGAAACAATCGACCATTGTCCACAGTAACATTAAACATGCTATCCTCTGTATTGTACGAGGAGAGAAGGTAGTTCAAAATATCTTGGTCTGTTTCAAAATGGGGCATCTTAATGAGCCCACCAAACTCACATGCATCGATCAAATCCTTGTATTTTGAATTCATTTATAAAATAGTCTAGATGTGGGGGCACAAAGGGTTCTTGTAGAGTATCTTGCCCATGGATAGGGCTTGTGGGTTGACTGGATTTTCCTCTTGATTTTTTTCTTGAGCTTGGGATGTACTTGTAGTCGCCATTGTATTTATCCTTAAGCTTGATTATGAATCGACTTGGATAATGGATTCTCGTATACAAGAAAATTCAAGAGCTGAAAATTTTAAACGTGAAAATTACCTGGGGAGGGTATTTATAGGACAAAACCAAGGTTTTGAGCCTTGTTGACACATGTTAATGAGCCTTGTTGACGTGCGTCAATGAGCCTTGTTGATGCGTGTCAACAATCCTTGTTGACACACGTCAATTATCCTTATTGATGCACATCAATGAGCCTTATTGATGCACATCAACGAGCGTTGTTGACGCGTATAAACAAGCCTAGTTGACGCACATCAATGAGCCTTGTTGATGTGCATCAATGATCCTTGTTGACGTGCATCAATAAGGCTCATTAACACGCATTAGCAAGGATCATTGATGCGCGTCAACAAGGCTCATTGACATGTGTAAAAAAGGCTCATTGACGCGTGTCAACAAGGATCATTGACGTGCATCAATAAGGCTCGTTGATGTGCATCAACAAGGCTTGTTGACATGCATCAATAAGGCTCATTGATGTGCATCAATAAGGATTGTTGATGTGCTTTAACAAGGATTGTTGATGCACGTCAATAAGGATCATTTACGCACGTCAACAAGGATCATTGATGTGCGTCAATAAGGCTCATTAACTCACATCAACCATGCGTCAGTGTCTGCAACTTTGCAGTCTCTCTAACTCAAAAAAATGTGGGTGAAAATTTAGTTCTGAAAAATTGGTAAATTCACCTTTCAGTGAAACCGGTTCGGGGATATTTGCTAGGTATTTTCCACCTCCAATTTCCAAGAGGTCTCTTAAAATGAACCCTGGATCATGGCTCATATGGCTGAAGTTGTCTATGAAAATTATGAAGATAGGGATCGGGTGGCAAGCATGTTGGTTGCCACTCATGAGGTGGATTTGAAGGAGTTCGGGCCAAGAAAAAGACAATCGGGTGGAACGAGATAAGATCCTTATAGAGGTCAAGAAGATGAGTCAAGCGATTGATATATTAAGGACCTATATAAAGAATAAGCTCAAGGAATTGTATCCCTAGGTAATGCACAAAATGGACGCGCTAACAGACATGGGAAAACAATTGGAAAATTTGGTTGACACATTCAAGGCCAAGGGTGAAGAGCTCACATTTGAAGAAGTCAATGCAATGATGGGGGATCTATTCAAACAAGCGCAAAGTGAGGTGGAAGGATGGAATGCAATTGAAGCATCCTTGAATAAGGATTTTCCCATTCTTCTTACACAATGACAAGATTATTTTAGTATTGGTGATGATGGATATTATTTTATTCTTTGTGACTATAGATTCTTTATTCTTTATTCATGGAGGGATAAGTTCAGATTACCCATTGTTGGGGGTGACAATGAAGCAAGTGTGGGGTAATGTTGAGCATGAAAAATGACTAAGTCCTTGAAAATAGAGGTTAGTGCGCACGAAGGGAATTATAGGAGAAAGGCACATGAGGAAGTGTGCACATGGAGAATAGGGTTTGCATGCTAAAGTTGGATAGGAATGCTTGCATGAGACAGACTAAAAACTTAGCTAGTTTTTGGGATGTGTATCTAAATATATACTTGGAGTGGTGACCAAACAAGATTATGAAGATAAGAATAGAACAAGGAGACTTGCAGTTCAAGCAAGGTTTATTTCGTGAATAAGAGGAAGACCAAGTGACATGCATAGTTCTAAGCTAATAATAGGATCTCGAATTAAGAGTTAATTGTAGTAGATCTATTATTAGGAAATCTTGCATGCTTTTTGTACTTAGCTTGTAGCGGCACATGGCTATTCTTAGCATGTAGCCTATTTTGAGGATACATAAGTGGTGAAGGGAAATTCCCCACCCCTATATATATGTATGATCTACATAGTTTAGGAGGATCACTTTTGTAATAGAGTTATGCTCGTTGGAATATGTGCACACATGACTCATGGTGACATTACATTGTATGTATAAAGCTTATGTGTTTTACAGTAATTAATATAATGGATCTTTGTGGCTAGATATTGATTGTTGACATATCTGTGATTGGTTCATGCATGGTAAAGTTAATCTTGATTCTTGTATGAGGTAATCTTGCACATGGTTAAGATCTAGATCTAGTTTATGTTATGCAATATACTTGATTATTTGTTATGGATCTGGAATATTTGTATGATCATGCTAACTCATTGAGCAAGCTACCATAAAAGAGGGAGCTGTTAACCTTGCGTGCTTTGGGTGAGTGCTTAGTTCTATTTGAGTAATGTGCTAACATGCCTTGGGTTGTTAGTGAAATAATAAGACTACACACTTTTGGTAAATATCTCATTTTCCTAATTTGGAGTTGTTGTGATGTTATTTTGTGGAGCGAACATCATTGGAAGAAAAATATGAAGGGAAGAATCTCTGTAAGTGCTTCGGGAAGGTGGAAGAAAATATCTTGAGCTTCTCAGGGTATTTAAAAGTATTGAAGACACACAATTGTAGGTTTTGGGTCTATTTTTGTTAATTGTACATTGATTATACTTATAGTTCTAAGAAAAAAATAATAGATTGGTTTGTATGAACCATGGGATGTAGGAAATTCCAAAACCCGTAAACAAATATATGTTCTATTCTGATTTTTACAATCATTTTCAGAGAGTTTAAAGCATATTTTAATTGGAATACAATTAAAATTAGTAATGACAATTTTGTAAAAAAATAAAAGCTCGGGTAAAATTAATTCGAATGGCTTTGATCAAACAAAGTGATTTCATGAAACTTAAAATTAGTTTTGGATTAGTCCTAATTCAGTTTTAAAACCAGATTCTAATCAACTTTGGATTTTTAAATCATAAAATTTGATGAATTTATAAGATCTATTGAAACATTGAAAAGAGTAGGGGTCCTACCTATTTACGGATCATGTTTGGTATCGAGATCTAGTGAAAAGCATCATTGGTACTCACACTTTAGTTATCTCATGATTATCAGTCGTGGTGGTGTCCATGACTATTTGAAAAAATAAAATTCATTTGAAACTATGCTCAATGCTTTTTCACTAATGAACTCAATCAAATACTATGTTAAATGCTATTAAGAAACAAATTCTATTGATAAAACAAGGGATTACTGAACTTAGAATTGAAAATACTGAAAGCAATGAAATTTTGGTAATTTAAATAAATGTTGAATAATAGAGATTAAATAAATAAGAAATGATCCCTTCACATTGGGGAGGAGTGTCCCTTTCTCCTTCCCTCTCATCCAAAGACTTAGAATTGAAAATAAAAATTCGAGTTTATCCTGAATGATGCACTTTATTTAATAGAATATTTTTTGACCACAATCAATGAACTAACTATTTAATTCTAATACAAATTCCCTTTTATATTGAGAGAAGTACTTCCCATGCTTACAAGAGGACATATTATTTACAATCATTAAATAATACTTAACTAAAGATAGCTATGACAAAACCGATTATTTGAGGAGTTACAATTGTGGAAGGACAAGTGCATGCCACACTTATATCAGATTTATATTGTTAAATATAGATAGAGTTCTTATTCAAATATCGGTTGAGATGATTAATCAATTCCAGGAGATGTCAAAGATTGTGTATTGAATTCTTTCAATAATGGTTACTATAACTTGTTTTGTTCATCTACTCCACATCTTCAATTGATTGGGTCATAAGTCAAGATTGCATGATCCACATAAACCTCATGATGTATTAGAAGGTAACCCATGTGTCATTCCCTTCTCACCATGTCAACTCATGTGCTGTATAAATAAACTCATTATATTAATTAATTTTCCTTCTTTGTGTGAGTCCTAAATTCCAAGCGAGTCCTACGCTAGTTCTTGGGCGTGTTTTGTGCTCCACAACGAGTCTTGCACTAATACATAGGCGAGTCTTACACTCCAAAGTGATTCCTACATTAGTGCACAAGTGAGTCCTTTGATCTAAAGTGATTCTTACACTAGTGCACGAGTGAGTCATGTGTTGGTCTATGGATGAGTCTTGTGATGAATTAATATATGTCCTTCAACACATATTGTTATTGCACATAAAGACTCATTTAAATTCATTTTAAGAAACATACAAAAGATGAAAAATAACAAGATTATGCACAAAACTTCCTTTCAAATATACTAAAGTATTAATTACAAAATGATAATATCAAACTTAGTACAAAATGATGACATAACAAAATGGGGGTTTACATAGGAATTAGGAGGGTTCATCACTCCCCCAGACTTAATGTTTAATAAGTCCTCCTGCTATCTATTCAAGTTCTCAACAATACATGTACAATTGTACTCATTGGTAAAAGTAAGCCATGTTTCCTTTTGTTATGTATCAGAAAACCCAAAGAATTTTACCTTTGTATCCCTTCATGTTTTGCAACTTGCTTCAAGTTGATCCTGAGTGGTGTTCCATCGTGGCATATGTGCTAATATTAATGGAGGTCTATATCTCATACTTATCCACTTCTCTTTCATTTTTAGCATAATTTTATAGAGGTCGTTGGCCCTTTTTAATGACCAAAGTGAAGATTGGTTGGGGAAATAACCTCCTTCTTCTAGAAATTTGGAAGTAGTCCATACCTTAGCTAATAGGAAATAAAATTGACATTAAAAGTTGGGAGTACATAATCCCAAAAGTTTGAGATACAAGTTGCAATATTTTCCTTATACTTATCCACAAGTTGTAGACACTAAACTTAGGATTGAAACCACCAGAAGAATCTAAGTGAAGTTGGGAGATCATGCCTCATTAAGAGGTATGCATTGATTTATTCTCTAACATATTCCCTTATTTTCTCTCTCCATACAGATTGGTGTCTTAAGGTGGAAACAAAAGACCTCAATTACACTTCTCCTACATATAAATTAATTGGAATTTCTATTTTCTCTGGGAGAAGAAACTTATGTACATAAAACTCACATAATAAATTCTTGCCAACCTGTATTTTTTGATGTATATTCCCAAACAAATTATTTGTCATCATAAAAATCTATAAATTCTATGGAACAAACTCTAGAAACATGCCACTTGTAGAATTGTTCCTTTAGAAATAATGCATAAAAATTTGAAGGTTCCCTACAAGAAAGGGCTTGGTCATATAACCTACAGATGTGAAGCATATTATCTTGAAGTATCTTCTTTTCTTATTTTAACATTTTTTTCTTCTACCACTCCTATGAGATTATAACATTCCTACATCCATTTTACCATACCCTTCAACACAATGATATGAGGAAATACAAAGTATGTTTGAGTAATATGATCAGTAGTTTCTATAAACTTTGTTTCCTTCCTATATCTTTGTAAGAGCACAAGTTTTGTGGTCAATTATTCAGTTATAAAAAGAATGCAATGAATTATTTGTTATATTTCTTCTACATCATGTTGTAGTTGTTGGATTACTTCTCCTTTCTACTCTAGTGATTTTTGGAGATGTTGAATTTTCTCTTCCTTCTTTGCCTCTAACTGAGAGAAATTTTCCTCTTTTGTTTGTAAAAGTAGTTGTAACTAGGAAATCCTTTCTTGAGATTATTGGAGCTCATATTGAACCTTAGAAAGAGACAACACTTGGGGAATAATTATATCAGAATCAACATGTGAACTAGGCTCACCTTCAAGTATGGGTGTTTTTCCTTTGTCATGAATAGGTGATTCCTCAACCGTGATTGGTGTCTTATCAATCTCCATCTCAGAAATATGGCATGGAGGATATATAGAGTGGGGTGGAGAAGGAGGTGTCTAGTGTAGAGATTGCATGATGGTAGTTGCTTCTTGTTCCTCTTGTGAAGGAACATTTTATGTTTGATGTTCATCAAGGGTTTGGGTAGGCCCTAATGACCTAAAGCATTTCCTTGTACTTTATAAGGTAGCTATCCCTCTTTCTAGATTTAGAGAAGGTTCAAGGGAATATTTTTTTGAAATTTAACCCACTTCCCAAGCCCATGAAGTTTTTAATGAAATGGTGCTTGCAGATGAGGTGTATGAGGCCTTGGAATTTGAGGTAAGAGGAACCCCATCGAAACTTCTCAGTAGTAGAGGAGACATAATCAAATAAAAATGGGACAAATTAATCTTGTTTAGGGCTTTGGCCTAACTATAGTGTAGTTGAATGATGATTCTCAAAACAGGGCCTAAAAAACTACATATTGACCATCACATCAAAATTATTTAATCACTAATTTAGCTATATCCTCATTGAAAGTATTTAATCACTAATTTAGCTACATCCTCCCATGGTTGAGGAAAAGTACCCATTATTATGCCCTTATCCTTTCCCTTATTTTCAATAAATAATTCTAATTTCTCTTTTTTCCTACATAAAAATGCTTAATACTTTCAGAGTAGGGGGTCTTGAAATTAACTAGTTGACCTTCCTCTGGATTGCCAGAAATGTCACTAATTATGGAAGGGATGACCAAGATTTTCTTACCTTTCAATTTTGAATGTCTTACCTCTATGTTCAATGTGAATTATTTTGTTATCCTTTGGTGAAATTCCTCATATTCCAACATGAATTCTAACCACCCTACTTTCTCAAAGATTGCTACTGATTTCCTATCAGAGATTAATTCAACCAAACTTGTTGGTTCATGATAGAGCCTAATTCCCATGGCCGATACTTAAAATAGAGAAAGAAATGACACAATATTGGAAGGAGCTAAAGCACATGAATCGGGGAGAAAAGAAGTAAGAATGGTAATTTTTTTAGCATGAGAATGAGAAAGTTTGTGGAGTAAGAATGGAGTGACAAAAATGGAAAATGGGGAGAAACAAGGGGGAAATAGTTTTATATGGAAACAACACAAATTGGGTACAGTTTAACCAATTGTGATGAGACAACGATAACATGGAGAGTAATTTGGTATGTGAGAGGGATTAATTGGGAATGAGTGTCATATTTACTAAGATATGGTGTGCATGTGAACATATTGGGAAAGGTGGAATCATCATTTCACATGAACATAATAATTATCACCTCATAATTAGACTTTTTAACATTTAAAAGGGAAGCCATGACACATACCTTGTCACTAATCACTTGTCAAATCTGGTAAGAAATAATTAATTCTCCTTTTTCTCTCTCCACATGTTGTCTCACATTTATTGATTGCACCATTCAGGGGGTGACCGTTATTGCTAGTTTTTAACCACCTGCATTTATGATTATTTTTTCTTCAAATATTTTTTTAGAGGTAATGACCGAAATTTATGTTTTTCAATATATACATCATAAGATGATGGTCGTCATCTCTAGTTTTTAACCATATACTATTTATTATTTCTGAGAACTAATTTAGCTTTGAATTGAATTTGACAAAGAAATTTTTTCCAAACAATTCAGAGCTAAATTTTCTCGTAGCATCTTTTTGAATTCCTCCTTTGATGTAATTGAATTAGAAAAAGAATTTTTTTCCAAACAATTCAGAGCTGAATTTTCTTGTAGCATATTTTTGAATTCCTCCTTTGATGCTAGCTTTTAGTATAGCCTCAATCTATGACCATTAACCAACATTACCTTTCTTTCACCATCAATTGGAATTAATTGTACAGTTCTATTTTGAAGACTTCCTCAATTTCATATGGACCCATCCATCTTGTTTACAATTTTCCTTTGAAGTCTTTGTACTTTGAATCAAATAGAAGATACCAATCTCATTTTTGAAACTTCCTTTCCTTGATGTGAATGTCATGCCATAATTATCTTTGGTGTTGGATGATTTTTGTTTGATGAAGTGCTTGTAACCTTATTTCATCCAACTCATTTAATTTAAGAATCCTTTCTTGTTGTGCTTCTGATAACTCAATTCCCACTTCAGCAACTGTTCTTAATGTCTAAATTTCAAATTCTATAGGAAAGATTGGTTTATTTCCATAGACCAACTCATAAGGGGTGAATCATATGGTTGTCTTCCAAGTGGTGTTATAATCCCATACTGCTTCTAGGTAACTTTTGAACCCATTTTTCCTTGAGATATCCACTATCTTGGTTAGGATATTTTCCAATTCTCTGTTAGTGAATTCCACTTAACCATTGGACTATGGGTGATATGGGGATGATTTATTATGCCTTGGATGATATGTTGCCACAATGAAACTGACTAATCCTAACATAAACTATGGTCCTTGGCCTAAAAAAATGGATCTTGGTGCTCTAAATTGTTAGAAGATGTGTTCATATAAGAATTCTGCAACTTTCTCATCCCTTGCATATTGGAGATCCTCCACTTTAGTCCATTTTGTAACATAGTATATACACACCAATATGTATTAATTTCTTTGAGAAGATGGGTCACTTAGTCCAAATAAATCCAATCCCAACTTCTTAAATGGTTCTAGAAGAACTTGAGATAGGAGTGGCATCTCGGTGTGAATGTTGCCTTTCCCATTATTTGACATTGATCACATTGCAATATGTACTTTTTAATATCTTTATACAATGAAAGCCAATAGTAACCAACTCCCAAAACTTTATGGAAAGTTATCTTGACTGAATAATGTCCTCCTAATGGATCATTATGACATGATTGGAGTATGCAGAATATCTCATCTTGATTACACATTTGATTAGTAGATGGTCATGTCCTCATTTGAAAATCATTCCATTAGTCCATGTATACATCATACTTTATTTAATTAATTTCTTTCTTTGTTTATGTGTGAAGAAATATGGGAAATTCTATGTAGTCAAGTAGTTAGCCATGTCTGCAAACCAAGGAGAGAGACAATTGATATTGGAAACATATTTTAATATGGAAATTCATCATTGATCTTCTCTTCTATACTTAAAATGGTTAGCCTTGAGAGAAATTCAGCCACCACATTGGATTTTCCTAGTTTATCAATAATTTTGATGTTAAATTATTGTAATAACAACAACCACCTTACAATTATGTCATGCACAAAAGGTTTATTCATTATATAATTGATAACAAAATGATCAATATGAATAATTACCTCATATATGAGTTTAAAAAAAAGATATTTGATGGTTTTATTCAACTCTGGAATTTCTCTAAGAGCCTGTAAAAGAGGGATTCCAATACTTAGTTTTTTTAATCCCTAAATTAAATCGACTTTATTTCCTCATGGGTTACAAAGTTGCATTTTTCCAAAATTCTATTTAGAAAGGGAATACACGAGTTTGGTTCGGATGTTTCTTTAATAACATGATCACTTTGCGTCTCTTCTAATTTTTCTTTGTCTTCATGGACTTCTTCTATGATTGGAGATGATGGTTTTGAGGTAACCTTCCCTGAACATAGCAAGATATTTCTACAGTCCACAAAGTTTACTATTGATAAGATATTTGCATAAGACAAGTGAAAAAGATGAATAATATGCTGAAGATAACACAACACTAGAGATATTTGTGGGTCAACATGCCTAAATATTCAATATAAGAAGAATAATACCCTTAAGGTAGGGCAACACCATACAATTATCCTTAAGGAAGGAGTAACTCAACAATATCCCAAGATGGGAATCCACTTCAAGGAGAAAACCTCCAATATACCTCTACCAAGTGGAAGAATCAACTCATACATCCATGCCATACTCATAATGACACTCACATACTTTATATAGACATACATTCATTATGGATGGGTAGCACTTAATCCCAATGTAGGCCAATTCATTACCAAATATAACTAATTCCTATCTGACCCCATATATTATAAACATATAAATAAGGGGATGTGTGCCACATGTTAGCATCTCCATTAACCTATATATATTATAATATCATATCTTAAGGTACATAACATTCCCTCCCTCCTTGACATGTTTCATCCCCAAAACATAAGAAGAATCCATATAGTGAGTGTGCTTTAAATCATTGCACACTTGTCGCCATGCTCAATCATCCAACCACCCATATGAGATCTTAGTGGGTGAAAATTTTCCAAACCTGATTATATATTCATGTACATTCATATGATTCCATCCATTTCCATACGTGTTCCTCCTCAGCATCCATGCATATCTATAATAATTATTCTTGTGATTCCATGTCATATAATTGTTGCTCCATTGATTCCATGTATAGCCATAATTATTGCTCCTCCAATTCCCTGTATATCCATATAGATTGCTGCCCTCATGTGTCCTAACATGTCTCCATGATTGTTTCCTCTTATGATGATATGGGTGTCTATATGGTGCAACCTTAGTATCCTCAACCTTATCAACCTTTTCCTCAACTTTCTTTTCTTCTTCCACCTTTTTGCTATCTCTTTTTTATCTTGAGTAGATGAATTATTTTTGTATTTTTCATTTATTTTTTCCTCCTATCCTTCCAAATCATCCTTACTCTATTCCTCACCATCTTTATATTTATCTTCATGATCCTACTTTACATTATGTTTTTCCTTGCTAAGTGTGATATCCTATAATGTAATTGTCTTTCTCTTATACCATAATTTCATTAAATTATTTTGCGCATTAATATTGATTGTTCGAAATGTCTCTAACTAGGGATATATAAGAATAATATCCATACCATACATATCTAAAGCATTAAAATTTGAATGTAAAATATATTTATCTATAAAAATATTTAAATCTTCAAAAACTTGAATATTCTTACCATCCACTTGAGATTCCTTGATATTCTTTACTTGAACATGTAGATGTTGAGCTATATCCATATTGATGAAGTTATGTTTGCTTCTAGGGTTTATGGAAACAATTAACTTTTTTCCTTTGAATGCACCCTTCAAACTAAAACATTGAAGCTTCTGTCCTTGGAGATGCAATATCTGAACTTATATCTTGATCCAATATCTCTCCTTCTAAATCATGTGTAGCAGCTTCAACATCAACATTTTATTCTTCTTCTGATTTTCATCTTCCTCACTATTACCTGGTCATTCTTCTTCTTCCTCCCTCTTTTTTTCCCATATATCCATGAAGACTTGTTCCAATTCCTCCCAAGACCAATTAGACCTTTCCTTTTCTAACTCAAAAAATCAAACCAAGATAGAGCCATTAATGAAAAATTTGAAAATCCAAATATCTGATGATGTATAAAAATATCCATAAATTGATTCCACCATTCTTTGGCATCAATCTGTTCATCTCCATAAAAAGTTGTCATCCCCATGATATGTAAAAACAAGTGTTTTAGGAATAGACCCTTTTAATATTTTTTTAACCCTTTTGGTTAGAGGTCAACCAAAAATCAAAAAATACAAAAAAAATCCCAATTATATTTTTGAGATATTTCGAAAATGTAAAAAAATCAGAAAAATTCCTAATATTTCAGCTTGTGGAGCACATTTGTGAAAAACCATAAAACTACAATAAATATCTCAAAATAGATCCAATTTTTAAATTTTTTTATGGATATCACCTTGAAATTCATTCACATCAACCCAAAAACTTTAAGAACTAATCCATCATTATTCATAATATATAGACAAAACATTAAAATTAAGGTTTCAACCCTAAAAAGAACATATCTTTCACAAAATAGATCCAAAAATATGAAATTTGGGGGAAGCTCCTTGAATGATTTATCAACTTTTTAAAAATCTCTAACGACTTCTAAGTTGATCTCTAGATATAGGCAAATCACCAACATTAGGGTTTCATCCCACAAATTTCTGGATCGATGATTTGATAGCAATTGATAAGATATTTGCTTAAGATAAATGAATAAGATGAAAAATATAACAAAGATAACACAACACCAGAGATATTTGTGGGACAATATGCCCAACTATTCAATATAAGAATAATAATGCCCTTACGGTAGTAGGAAACACCATACAATACTCCTTAAGGAAGGAATAACTCCACAATATCCTAAGATGGGAATCTAATTTGAGGAGGACACCTCCAATATACCTCTACCAAGAAGAGGACTCAAATCATTCATCCATGCACGGGGAAAATTTTAAGGATCCCTTGGAAAAAATTCCTTAGATAATATTTGGTGAATTTTGGTTAACCACTTTTGCATGTATGACGAATCTCAAGAAAAGTTGTTTCGTGTAGAAAATGATTTTTAGCATCATTTGGGAAAGGTAGGTGTGGCATAAGGAACAAAGTTTTTCATGTTACTAGCTGGTAGCATGGAGAAAGCTATTGGTCGGTAGTAGGAACCATCTTGTAGGTCGATAAAATTCTTCATACTCTTTGGCTAGTAGCATTGAATATGCTACCAATCGGTATTATGTAGAATGCTACTAAATGATGTTAATTTCCATGCAGCCGAATGGTTATAGTATAAAAAACTATATATACACGGAAAAAAATCATTTTCACTTTACAAAAAGAGAATAACATGCAACATATGAGGAGAAATCCTCAAGCAAACAAACAAGGTGATCTATAGAATCTAGATAGGAAGAAAATTGAAAGGATATCTACACACACACGTAAGCAAGGATTTTGTAATAGATTACATAAATTCCAAGAAGAAAACCATTTCCACATAGCCTAAGGTACCACTCCTAGCTGCGTCAAAAAAATATGCGGAAGTTTTTATTCAAAATATTGGACTTTCCTCAACTATACACATTTCTCAAATATCCTACTACGTTTTCCAATGGATTGAAGCAACTAGTTTCATAGTGTTAGGAAATAAGGGATAAAATATGTGGAATAATCCGTCACAAAATTGCAACGAGAGAAAATAATATGAGAAAATATTACCGATCTCAAATAAAAGTGTAAAATAAAAATAACACAACCAAAGAGATAGTATTTAACATGGTTCACCCAATTTGGGCTACGTCCATCAAGAATCACTTGCTCAGATTATATTACAAGCCACTGCTCTCTTAATACAATACCTAGATTTGTTTGGAGCTATGCTCAACAAACTCTACAGAATTCACACTCAAATTCAAAACACATATGCAATGTTACATAATACCTACTATATGCACAAAAAATTACAAATAGACAAGCGCTTAAGTAGTTTTACAAAACCATGGGTACCAAAACCATGGGCAAAAACCATCCCATAAACCTATGGATTAAAAATCCCACCCATATGAGAAAAATCACATTTCCTAGTATATCGGGCATGTTTTGTTTTAAGGCCAAAAAAACTATGGAAAGTGTACAATACTATTAGTGTATGAGTCTTCAACACTTTCAGACATGAAAACAGGTTCCAAAACCTAACAATCTACCACTTGGAGAGTAGTTTTCCTCTCGAGCAAGCTTCTCGACCCTTCACTAGTTTCCATGAAGAACAACCAAAGTTGAACACAACTTCAATTTTTACCTTGTGACCACCTTGGTCATCATGTCTATAGGATTTTGACTAGTATGAATCTTCTCCACTTCAACTTCTCTTCCTCCAAAGTCTGATCGATGAAATGGTATCTTAACTATATATTCTTCGTCTAGATTGGAAAGTAGAATTCTTAGCTAGCTTTATAGCACTCTTACTATCACTATGCAACTTTCCTTCCTCCTTCTTATTCCCCAAATCCTCAAGATATCACTTTGTAACCAAATCATTTCTTTGCTTTCCTCTATATGGCGAAGCATACATACGGCCTCTATGGTTGACAAAGCCACCAACTTATGTAGTCGTGAAATCTAACTTACTGTTGTCCCACCTATAATGTAAACATAACCTCTCATGCTCCTCATAATTTCTACATCTCCAGCTATATCTGAATCTACATAACCAAACAAAGTGGTGTCTGATCCACTGGAGCACAAAACTATCCTCATGGTCCTCTCAAATACCGAAGGATCCATTTTACTACGTTTCAAAGTGATCTCTACCGGATCAATCATAAATCTACTCACCACTCCCACTACATGGGAAATATAAAGTGTGGTGCACACCATGACATACATAAAACTACCAACCATTGATGAGTAAGGTACCTTGGACATCTGGTTTCTCTCCTGCTTTGTCTTGGGACAATGATCCTTTGATAACTTGAAATGGCCTACCAAAGGAGTCCCAACCGGTTTAGCATCCTGCATATTAAACCTCTCCAAGACCTTATTAATGTACTCTTCCTGAGATAAAATCAGCTTCTATTCCTTCTTATCCTGAGATATCCTCATACCAAGGATTTGTTTGGCTTCCCCCAAATCCTTCATAGAAAAGGATTCACTTAACTTCTTCTTGAGTACTTTTATTTCTTGCATGTTTTTACCTGCAATCAACATGTCATCCACATACAAGCACATGATAATATAACTTCCATCCTCAAATTTCTTTTTATACATGCAATGCTTAGAATGACATCTAATATAACCTTACTCCATCATGAATCTATCAAATTTCTTATACCATTGACATGGATATTGTTTCAAGCCATACGATCTCTTCTTCGGTTTGCACACCATCTCCTGTTTACCTTTGACCTCATAGCCCTCTGGATGCTACATATATAGATCCTCCTCCAAATCACCATGGATAAATGTAGTCTTTACATCAAGTTACTCTAAGTATAATTCTTTCAGAAACTATTCCAAGAACAATTCTAATAGAATTCATTTTTACAATAGGAGAAAAATCTCATCAAAATTTATACCTTTTCTAGTGCAAACTCCTTGACCACCAACCTGGTTCTTATATATTTTCTTGCCCCCTTCTTCCTCTTTGACTCGAACACCCACTTGTTTTGTATTGCTCTTTTTCCTTCATATAGCTTCACCAAATCCCATGTCCGGTTCTCCATGAGAACTCGATTCTCCTCATCCATGGCTTACTCCCACTTCTTCCCGGCATCTACTTACATTGCTTTCATCAAATATCTCTAGCTCTTCACCTTTGTCATTGAGTAATAAATAATAAGGATAAGGAGAAAAATGTTCGGGTTCTCTTCTTACCCTAGAAGACCTCCTCAATATAGGAGTTTGGGGTTCTTGTTGAGGAGGTTCTGAACTAATTCATGTGTCAGCTTTCCCATCCGGAAGATGCTCTACCAATGCATATTATTTCTTGGATTCTTCCCTATTTTCCTACAATTGTTGCTTATACTTGAATTTCTCATTAAAGACCACATCCCCGCATCGAATTATTTTCTTGTCCTTAATACTCCAACATTTATATCCAAAGTCATCATGACCATAACCAATGAAAGTACATTTTTCTGATTTAACCTCTAGCTTGGTCCTATCATCCTTATATATATGGACAAACACTTCACATCCAAAGACTTTAAGAAATGAATAATCAACTTTCTTACCATACGAAGACTCCTCGGGTATACCTCCATCCAAGGCATTTGAGGGTCCTCTGTTTATCAAGTACACAATCTGTGCTCACCGCTTCTACCAAAAAATAAAGAGGTAGTCCTACTTGTAACCTCATGCTCTTAGCATGTTCCATTATTGTTCTGTTCATCCTTTTGATACCACATTCTTCCATGGAGTTCTAGGAACCATATTTTTCCGAGGATTCCATTCTTAGAACAATAATCATCAAATTAATTGCTGTAATACTCCCCTTCATTATTTGACTTGAGACATTTTATCTTAAGAATTGTTTCATTCTCTACCAAGGCTTTCCATTTAACATAAGTGTCAAATGCATCAGATTTGTTTCTAATACGATAAAAACCTTTCCTTTTTGCATCATCAATAAAAGTAACATAATAACTTGAACACCCAAGAGATGATACATAAGTGACCCCACACATTAGAATGCACCAAATCCAACTTACTCTCTTTCTTTATAGCTCCAACCTTGAGAAACCTTACTTGATTCTATTTCCCATATATGTAGTCCTCACAAAACTCCAAACATATTTTTGTATATCCAATAAAATCCTTCTTTATGATCTCCATGCCCTTATGGCTCATATGACCTGAGCCTATAGTGCCAAAATGTTGTATCTACTTCTGAAGCCACAAGATTACAAACATTAGTGCTATAAGTGGTTAAATAAAAGGTTCCAACCTTCTTACCTCTTTTCACCACAAGAGAACACTTGGTAACCTTCCAAGAGTCCATTGTAAATATCACAACCCAACCATCAATTCCCAACTGGCCGAATGATATCAAATTTCATTTTAAAGTAGGTACATGTTTGAAATCCTTCAATAGCCATGTATTCCCATTTTGCCTCTTAACCTAAATAGATCCTTTTCTAACTATACTACAAAGCTCACCATCACCAATAAAAACATGCTTGAAATCCCTTGAACATAATCAAAAAAATAATGCCTATGTGGAGTACCATGGAAAGAAACCCCGAATATAAAACCCAAGATTCAACAATATTGTGTAAAGAAACAATCAAAGCATCCTAAGATACATTACTTGTTGCCACATTTGCCTCCTTATTTTATTGTTGTTATTTCTTCTTGTCCCAAATCTCCCAACAGTCCTTCTTCACATGCCCAAACTTTCCACAGTGTTAGCATACTATCTTGCTTTTGGATTTTGACCTAGCCCGATCTTTCGATTTTCCACGACTTATTCTATTCTTCTGTTTCCCTCTAGTTTCCATTGTCAAAGCAGTCCTTGAAGTAGAATATTCCCCATAGATTTTTTTTTACATTTCCTCACTTAGAGTTGCCCCTACAACATCCTCAAACTTCAACTTTGAGTTAGCTGGGCCCAGAGTTGCTTACCGCCATTACTAGGCTATTCTAACTCTCAGGTAAAGAGCATATAATTAATAAATCCCTAACTTATTCATCAAATTCTATTGTAACCGAAGCTAGCATATTTACAACTATATTAAAATCATTTAAATGATCTGCTACCGAACCATTCTCAGACATCTTCATATTAAACAAATTTTTCATTAAAAATATCTTATTAGAAGCAGAGGGTTTTTCATACAACTTCCCTAATGAATCCATCAATTATTTTGTAGTCTTTTCCTTTGAAACATTAAATAATACCAAAGATGTAAGACATAGCTGGATTGTCCCAATTGACTTCCTACCTAGAAAATCTCATTCCACATCTGTCGTGCTTAAGGGTTTGTTATCAGACAACAAAATATAAAGATCCTTCTGATAAAGGTAATCTTCCATCTGCATCTTCCAAAGACTGAAATTTTTCCCATTGAATTTATCAACCCTCGATCTTCCATCATTTTCCATAGCTCCCACTCAAGCTAAAATTTCCTTGCGATTCAACACTTTAGCAAACCAAACCAGGCTCTGATACCAATTGTTAGGAAATAAGGGATAAAATATGTGGAATAATCCCTCAAAAATCTGTGAAGAGAAACTAATATGTACAAAATATTACATATCTCAAATAAAAGTGCGAGTAATAATAATAACACAACACAAAGAGACAGTATTTAACATGGTTCACCCAATTTGGGCTATGTCCACCAAGAATCACTTGCTTAAATTTTATTACAAGCCACCGATCTCTCAATACAATACCCATATATGTTGGAGCTATGCACAACAAACTCTACAAAATTCACACCCGAATTCAAAACACATTTGCAATGTTTTTTTTTTTATTAAGGGAAAATAGTTTTGAAGGGACTATACCCTGTATACAAAAGGGCTCAAAAGCCAGATAGTAAAGATGAGAGAAGCAGCCCAGAGAAGGCCAAAACAGTCAACCAAGGAAGGCTCAACAACCAAATATTACAATATAATTGAAAAAAGGATCTAAACGTACAAAGATCTAGAAATGAGAAGGAAAGATAAAAAAGGAACCAAAAGAGAAACAACATAAAGAGCTCGCACAAAAACAGCTCCAATGTTACATAATACCTCTTTGTATGAAAAAACCACATAAGTAGACAATCGCTTAAGCGAGTTTTACAAAACCGTGGGTATCAAAACCATGGGCTGAAACCACCTCATAAACCTATGGGTCGAAAATCCCACCCATATGAGAAAAAACACATTTCATGGTATATTAGGAACGTTTTGTTTAAGGGCCAAAATAACTATAGAAAGTGTACAATACTTTTAGTATACAATCTTCAAAACTTTCGGACATGAAAAAAGGCTCCACAACCTAACAAATAGGGCTTGTGTATATGCCCCAATTTTGGATAGACCAAAAATTACTCAACAATCTTCTAGCCACCTATGAAACTTCCACTTTGATCTTTCATATTAAACTTCCATCTCACACACAGTCATTTGGAATGTCACCTCAGGACATTAAGCATCTGAAAGGACTACCACACAAGGATGTGTATCATGTTACGATGAAGTATGTTTTATCAGATTAAGATTGCAAGTATTTGAAGTCTCACTTTGAATTATCTAATGATACTGATTGCAGTATTATTCTTTGCTCATAAGTTTATTTTCAATTTTATAGCATTCGATTTTTATTAGTTTTGATTTTTATAGATTTTGATTGTGTTTTTTATCAAGTATTAATTAATTTTTCTTCTTGCATTTAGAACTTCCCAAAACCATTTAAAAGGGGAATTCAACTCAAATATTTCAATCACCCATTTCTGTAGGCCGTGGAGTATTTCTTCCAAGCCGAGTTATATTACAAGGTCAATATACAAATATTCCATGGTGGGCTTTGGCTTATATCATTTGCACCCTAAGTGGGTAGAAATTTGGTGTACAGTTTCTTATCCTCCAAGATAAGAGCTGATTTGGATAACATTCATTTGAATGAGAATGTTACTATCATCTCAACAAATTTTATTCTTGGTTTATATTATGAATCTCTCTATAATTTACATGGCACCACTCCAACAACAATGCATGAAAAGCTATCGAATTTGTCGTTAATAGTTTAAGAGTAGGAGGTGAGTCCTAATTTTTATTATTTAGTTTTTAATTATTATTCTTTATTTTTGTAATATTTATTTATTATATGTAGGATTAATATGAAGTTTACTTTTGAATTATAACAAAATATAGATGATGTGGCTGCATTACGAAGGGAAGATGTCATCAGAGGTCATTTCCCACCAGGTTCAAGAGATTCAATTACTATTTCAAATGATCAAGATACGAGAGGAGGTTTGAAACACCACCGCACAAATCTGTCAAACAAATGAGGAGTTCTTTAAACCCTCAAACTGACATATCCACCATACCACCTACATTAATAATAGGTATTTATGATGTATATATGTTTGAAAATAAATGTAATTAATTATTTAAAACTTGTATATGTTTCAAAATTACTTTTAACTTATATTCCTTTACTACTAAACTGCTAGTAGTATAATATTATATCGTCGGGCTTATGGTAGGCTAATAAAAAAATTATATGAATTTGATCAAACATAGGATGTAGAAATATCTTTGGTACCTCACTCTTTGGCTCTAGGTATGAATCTCATTTTTGTATTTTTAAAACAAAAATTCAACAATCTCATAAATCGTTAATGCTTAATTATGTTTTAGATCACACCTACCGGTCTGACAACTCTCGGACTATGCAATCGTTTTCTCTACAACAACCACATCAACTGTAACATGCCCCATTTACACCTCAGCTGGAATCCACTCAACTAAGTAATTTTTATAATCATATATGATATAACGTTATATTTATTATTATTTCATTCCTATTATGTTTGTCATTTGAATTTTCTCATGTTATTTACAAAATTACAATTGATTGTTACAGGGCCTCCTCCACATCCAATTCAAAATCCATCTTTTACTATGAAGAGGAAGATGCCACCTTTGCCACCTCCACCACAAAATATTAAGACCGTGTTAGTGGAAAGCATGTTTCATTTATTCCTCCAGACTTTGTGCAGGGAACCCTTAATTTTATAGCTGATTTTCCAACGTTTTTGTTGGGAAATGTTCCTAGTGGATGAGGTGTTTCAGTTTTGAACAAAATTGATTTGGATGAGGAATATCTAGGGATTGAAAGTGGGGCCCATGGAAATTTCAATCCCTAAGATATGATTCATGGGGCAAGGCATCCTTCTCCAATAAGAGTGGATAGATCAAACACACCTTCTTCAATATAAAACAAATGACCAAAAACTACTTTTGCACTTAATGCTCTTTTGGTTGATAGTTGTGAAGCCAATGTTAATGATGTTTTATTGAAGGATATTGAACAATTAAAATTATGGGAGTTTAGGGATAAATTTATGATTAAAGAAATAAATTATCATTTTAAAAATCACTCCCAAAGACATATATTGTATTCTTCAGTTCAAAACAAGCCAACAAAGCTTGATATTTTGTTGAATCAAGTTGTGTTTGGTTCTGTATCTTTTGAAAATAATTATGATGATGAAGTGTTGGATATTATGTTGAATATAATTGAGAATTTAAATGTAGAAGCACAAGCCTACCACAATATGTGGTCGAGAGACAAGGGCCTTGTAGTTATTGCAAATGTAGAACGAGATAAGGCATTGGTAAGTCTTACTAAATTTTCAAATATTATTTAAATTTTTTTGAAACTTTATTAATTATTTTTCTATTTTGAAATGCAGTCAAAGTACAAAAATTTGAAAAATGAGGCTACAATGCTTGATGTGCATTTAAAAAGTGCAAGGAAAATTTTAAATGCAACAATTGAATGAAAGAAGCTTGTTATCTTAAACAAGCAGAATAATACCTTAAGAAGGATAATAAAGGAAAATGGAATGGATCCAGATATATTTTTGAAGAATAAAATAGAATAGGATCCAACGTTACTTATCTGCTAGTGATGTAAAAAATTCATAACGATAAAATATTTTGAATATCGAAGTTGCAACGGAGGATCTTGTTCAGTCGGGTGTTGTAAAAGAAAGTTGTAGTGCACAGAAGACATAAAAACAAACAAAAATAATCTTCTTAAGGATGAATCTGCAAAAATAAATTGTGAAATTGTAATTTTCATTTTAAAATCTTGTTGTAAATTTTTTCATATTCAGAGTATAAATATATATAATTTTTAATCAAAATATTGAGTTTCAAATTTCAATCGATGTGGCATTTTAATTTTGCTATATTAGTGCATAAGTTATTAAAATATATTCTTAATGTGATTATTATTCTCAATTATGTTTGGTATTACTATTACATAATACATTACTGATTATTATCATTTTCAAATACTTTATGTGGACAAAACTAGAAGTTACATTTCCAAACACTGAAATTATCTAAAAATATTGGCAAATAAAAATTATATGGTGTTGTATTTGTACTATATTCATGCGTAAGTTCTCCCAAAAAGGAATGATATTATTTTCATTTAAAATACAACAAAAAAATTTATAAAATTTCTTCATTAAAAACTCTAAAAAAATTGCAACATTGAAAATATTATTCAATAAAAACATGCATAAAAAATAACAAGATACATACATATAATCTGATATGAAATTTGATTTCCAGAATTACAATGTGCATACATTCTTCTTTACTCAATATCAACAAGGTCAAACTGAAACATATCTTGAAAATTTTGGTCACCATCATTCACACTATTATCTAATCTATCGGTGAGATTTTCAATCATAGTTTCATTGTTATCCACAGTCCTTGTATTAGAATTATTGATCCCTCTCCTCTCTGTAAGATAATTCCATACTATCATTACTCATTCATAAGGAAATGTGTCCACATCATATTGTGAAACATATAATCTCAAGAAAGTATTAATATTTTTATCCAGTCTATTTCGATATTTTGATTTTATAAATGTTAATGCGCTAAAAAATATTTCGTCTTCAATTGATCCCAATATCATTGTTTGACACAATTCATACAATTGGAAATATTCACTAATTATTTCACGAAGGATGGTACTAGGATACAACTTTTTCCATAGAAGTGTAATTGCTCCATTCTTTGTTGGTTCACTCAGTAAGTCAAATTGTTTGCTCATTACCTGGCCAAAATGAGTTGATTGTAATGAAAGTGATTCCTTTTGAAGAACACCATTAATCGAAATCCATTACATTCAACTGATTGTCCAAAATTCTTAATGATAGTACCCATGTGTCTTTTAAATGCATCATCTACAACTCTGCCTCCTGGAGGATTCCAAAAAGCTGTAGGATTGACCACTCCCATGTTATCAAAAATCTCATCTGTTTTAAAGTGATCTCTGATCTCATTGGATAAGCATTGTGAAATTTTCTACGTAATTTTATTCTTGTTTGAGATATAAGAGCTTCATATAAATTATGTGTAATAGGTACTTATTCAATCTCTAATCCAACAATATCCACTCATTTTTGGAATGTGTGCATTTGAATCTCTTTCTTGTTTATAAGGATATAAAGATGACCACATATATTGAATCTGAAATAGATTTTAGGATCCTTTAAATTTTTCATAGTTTTCCAATTACTGAATACATGTCCTTGAAAGCATTCATCGAGTTGTATAAGAAATCTAGAGTCTGACACACCCTTTTTCTAAATCTAATGAAGTCCACTATATAGATGGATCTTTCTTGAGAAAGCTTTGTTAAGAAATTGATTTCATTCAACATTGGAAGAATCCCACAAAGTGTAAACAATGTTTCCAAGTTTGTTAAGTGGTAAAGAAAATATTTTTCCTTGTCAACTTGCATACAATTCTTAAACATGAAACTAGTTAACGATGGATATTCATCAAAAATTTTGCATGTAGGATCATACATTGAAATCCATCTTGTATCAACATATTTAAGAAGTTTCTTACCATCTATGACTCTAATTGAAAACTTCTGAAACTATAGAAATATTTTTGGACTACTTGACATATAGGCATGCAATTCATAGATAAGCTCTTCAACTTTTTCAACACATTCAAATGTGCTTACTATCTTGTATGAAAGATTCATCTTGTGAGCCATGCAATGAATAAGAATCATATAAGGAGAAACTGATGTTTGTAGGTGCACACATAGACCATTTCTATGACCCTGCATCACTAATGCACCATCAACACCAATGCAAATAAGCTTTGTAGCTATATAATAATCATCCATTCTTGCTTTATATCCTTCAAATTAGATATAACCAATTTGAAAATATTTTCAACATTGCAATTTTCTTGCATTTTATGAACAACTAGCAAATGAGGTGTCCTTATGTGGTTCTGGAAAGTATATACATGCATACAAACCCAATAAGTGTTGTCAACAAGCTGTAACCTCATCAATGGAAAGGGAGATGAAACTTGCATTCTTGACATTTTCTTTCAAATCCTCTTTTTCAATCATTGTAAGACATCTCGCCATCTCCCAAGCACTGCTCTCTGACCAATGTGAATGTGGAAGGTTTGGAAACCCATTGAACTTGAAAAATTTCTTATATTTTGAAAAATCTGAAATAGGTCTGCCCATTTTAAGAATAAAGAATATGGTTGAAAATTGTGTAGTTTTTGCCTTCATATTTTCATTTGCATCTTTTCCAAAATTTTCATTAATGGTTCCTCCTTTCTCCTCAAGTTTTTGAGAATGTTTCATCTTATTGTCATACTCCTCATATCTTACATGCATGCACTCTTTAATAATTTTCCATCTATGAGTCTTTGTTATTTTTCCATCATTTTCCTTGACTGTGAAATATACTTTGCCACAATGTTTCTCAATAGTGTCCAATTTAAGTTACATTTTATGTTATTTTCCTAATTTCCAACCACAAATAATACATCTACATTCTTTTGGAGTATCACTACCATTATTTGGCTATACAGGTTCAATGAATGGGTATTTTTTGTGCAATCTACTTGAAAATACCTTCCAATTATCCTATCAATATGTTATTCTTGAATATTTTCATTAGAACATTCATCTATTGAAGGAATTTGGTAATGAGGAATGTCTTCTAGCTCTGGCATGTCATCATCAATTATATATTCATCTACTTGAAATGGTCACTTCTTTAGGGTTTAACCATTGAATACAATTAATAGTAGGGGTTTTTGTATTCAAATTTCAAAAATAAAAATGTTCGACTATTACAAAGATATAAAAAAATTAAACTGAATTGATGAAAAAGGAAAATTTTTATGATAATCTGTTACAACTTACTAGTACCTATGTTACTGTTTCTAGTGGATGCAAGTTGGGTCTTCATTTTTTTGGTTGGCTGAAAAATTTAATATGTTACTTTTTCTTTTGATTTTATCTACCTTATGTTCATTATTCACGAATCCATTGTACCTATCCATGAGAAATTTTAAAATAGATCATTTTTTTCAAAATCTAAACAGAATATTTAAAAATTTACAAATGCAAAGTCAAACAAAACAAAAATCTACTTTATGCTACTAGTTGGAAACATAATGTATACTATCGGCTAAAAACATTATGTATTTTAGCGGTGGTGGCATAACATATGCTACAGATGGTGGCATAAAGTATGGTATTGACAAGAGCATACAATATGATACTTATTGGTAGCATACTATATGTGGCGGGCCTATAGAAAATGTATGCTACCATATAGTAACAAATGTATGCTATTGCACAGTAGCATACTATATGTGTCTGGGTCCGTAGAAAACATATGCCACTAGCCGGTAGAAAATTTATGTTCTTCGACCAATAATAAATGTATGCTAGCACAATGTTATCGAGTGACAAAATTGTGGTTGCTTTACCATTCAAAGATAGCATTTTGTATGCTATTGACTAGTAATACTAAAAATGTTGTCGAACAATAAAGAGTACCTTTAAAGTAGAAAGGAAATATCTCGGTGACCGGTCGATGATGATATTTAAAGAAGAAAGGAATTGCGAGGAATATTTGATAATCACAATTTCAATACGGAAGTGGAAGTTGGAACTATGAATAATGAATTATAAATACTTAATAGTATATATATGAGGTGAATTTGGCATATTTTAATTTCACGTTAAGGGTGATTTGAATGATAAAATTTGGTAATTGATGTAAAATCCTTGTGACCGACCCCTAAAATTAACTTGTATCCATAAATTTTTGGTGACCCAGTCCTAATTCCTACCCAAAATATTCACCAATTTCAAATTTTAAAAACTGAAATATTTGTGAATTAAAAATATTCACCATTAAAATCTTACCTACATCCATGACATAATCATAATGACACTCATATCCTTTATATATATATATACATTACTCTTTATGGATGGGTAACACCTAATCCCAATGTAGGCCGACTCATTACCCAATATAACTAATTCCTATGTCACCCCATATATTATAAAAATACAACTAATTAAGGGGATATGTGCCACATGTTAGCATCTCCATCAACTGAGATACATTATAATATCATAAACCAAGGTACATAGTAGTTTGGTTCAGATGTTTCTTCATTAACAAGATCAGATTGGGTCTCTTTAAATTTTTCTATCTTTAGGAACTTCTTATATGATTGGAGATGATGGATTTGAGGTAACCTTCCTGAATGTAATAAGATATTTCTACAATCCACATAGGTCACTATGGGATTTTTATCTAATTCTATGGTGTATGTTGGGTTACCCCGATTCACATTCTTTGATTTTCCCATAGTTTGAGTTGGAATTTTTGGTTGAGTAGGTTATTCGGATGGATTAGCAATTATAGGCCCAATTAACAAGGCTTGTTGTCCCGGGGTATTCTTGGGTTATAATACTCGATGACATGATCCTTAGGTGCATTCCACTATTGTTGGAATTGACAATTAAATTTTTGGAATGGTGGAATGTTTCGGTTCGAAGTCGAGAATTCCCGATAATAGTTCTATGGTGCATTCCATCGAGGATTCCACTCCCGTGGGACTTGTTGAGCCCAATATTGGGGTATGACCATGGTGTATTCAAATGATTTGGAACCCATTGTGTTTTTAGTGTATAGTGTATGCATGAAAGACTAACTATGTCATAAGAATTGAAACTAACACCTAGTAGCTTCAAGACATGATTAGATAAAACAAAACATCAAGATAAGAGCTTATAAAACTAACTTATTTGCATGCAACATGAATGAAACAAACTAACATGCTAAGCCATTTTACTCTTTAGATTGCTAACTAAATGTGAACCTATTTAGATCCTATAACAATCAAATTGGGTTTGTTGTTTTGCTTCAAGATGGTGAAAGGATCTCTCTAAACAATGGCTACAAGGCCATGTTAGATATTCCTCTACTAACCAAACATGAAGAATGGATGCAAGGTGAGCAAGCTATTCCAACAATGGAAGTAAGGCTCAAGATCATATGTTTTTATATGAGATACTATCAAAATTATGGTGTAAAGTTGAAAGGGATGCACTAGGATTGTATTTATAGGTTTCCATTTGGGAAAGTTTAGAATCCTAGTGCATGTGGGACAAAAGGTAAAGCCAAAATAAATTTTACAAGTCAATGCACTTTTTGATTAGATTAGGTGTAGACACTAAAATTAGGTCACACTCACCTTTGGTCCCTCATCAAATAAAACCATTGAACACATTCACCTAACCATGGCCCCCTTCACCCTACTATAATATTAATTTAATTATTTAAATTAAATTAATTCATTATCCTCATCATATTTATTATTTAAATATCCTAATTGGGATAATGCCTACATATCCACCTCATCTAGCCACCTCACCCTAAGACCTATTCTTAGTAAGTTGCCATAACTAACTAAGACCTACCCAAACCCTAAAAACAATGCCTACATTCCCTCTAACCACATTCTCGCATGCTTAAGAAAAGCTTCCAGTCTAATCTGTGAGTTAAAAACACGAGATCCTAGAAAATAAAGGGGATATGCTTTGAGTTTAGTAAACCTAGGAAATCCTGCCCTAACCAATGTCGGTTACCCTTAATCGCCACCGGTTAAGTTTGGAACCACCATCATCACCTTTTAATCCTGAAAAAAACCTTATTTTCAAGGTTGGAAAAAGTTGATGATTCCGAGAGAGAACACATCTTTTACTAACAAGTTTTCATGAGAACAAACATGCAAAGAAGGAGATCAATCATTTTCTCTTGCACAAACAACCATCATTCACGCAGCAACCATCCAGTACTCACCCTAGCACAGATTTGATCTAATCAGGAAAGAAGGAGAGAACATGCAGCCCATGCAAGAGCTCCCCAATGTTTGGTGATCCTCCACAGCATTCAACCTCTTATCAACACCTTCATTCCTCAATCATAGACATCCGAGCCAAATTCCAAGTAAGTAGAACATTTTACTCCTCTGGTTCACTCATTTCACCATTATATTTTCATCCTTTGTTCTCCTAGCCACCCAATGACCTCCATTAATACTCACCCCTCCATATCCCTATTAAAACCTCACCAAATCCCATCCAAACAACTTAATACCTCATTTCGACTAGCCTAGTCCTTGGTGCAATCATAAGGGATATCTAAAGCTCATTCTGTGACATTCCTAAGTATCTCACGAAGAATCGCACCGATTCTCCCAAACCGGCATCGGTCACCCTTAACAGCATTGGTCTCTGTATTTACTAATATAGCCCAGAATAGTGACCTACCTACCTATTCTTGCATCACCCTTAATCACCTGTGACTTGCCTAAGACCTCTGTCAGACATGCAAAGACCTTGAACTATTCACTTGACCTTTAGATCTTATTTTAACCTAGCTTATTAGATTAGATCTTTCTTATTGTGTTTTAAATGAGATACCTAAATCATTTTAACTACAATAGGATTTACTTTATTACTAGCATTAAATTGTTTTAAACAGTGGACTGATAGCCGTCTAGGAAGTATCACACTTCTCGGACCTAGCACATGCTAGATAGTTCACTGCATATATTATTTAACTTTTATTTGGTGGTATTGTGTTCCATTTTAGGTAGTTCCTCCCAGCCAAAAGGAAGCTCTCACGATCAAGCTGTGGATTCAAGAATTGTACGCGCACAACAACCTATCAACCAACATTTCAATAGGTATTCCTCCTACGCCCATTACCCTATCTATTTCATCATTTTCAAAGAAATGTCTAAGAATTAGGTGAAAAATTTTGGCATGCCGGTGGGACCCATTTAGGGTTCCTTGCATTTTATTCATTCCTAGGAAAAGTTGTGTGTTTGTTTCCCTTCTGAAAAGCATACACATTAATTTTCTTCCTTGGTAACCTTCTTTTTCTTTCTATTTTCTCTAAAAGAAACCTCCCTTTTGGTGTACTTAAAAAGAACCATTTCTTCTTGTTTTTCGCTTTTTAGTGAAACAACATCCCTCTCCCTCTTTATCTATTTGTGTCATCAAATTCCATATTTATATTTGGGATTAAAAATAATTGCATTTCATTCTGGTTTTTTACATTAGCTCACATTAATTGAGGGAAACCTATACGCTGGAAGTCATGCCTAGCTGATGGTTGAATAACGAATTATAGAAATCACATCTCTCTCTCGAGTCTTACCAAATTGCACAAATTGAAAAAAATACATATTCTTAAAAAAAATCTTTCCTAGGAATGCCTGTCAATGATCACATTTATATGAGGATTGGAAGATACTCCCCATCTCCCTGCTCTATTGAGTCATACTTCTGAGCAAAGCCTGCCCCCGCCATAACATACATGAAACCTCACCTTTTAGATCTCCTTCATAAAACCATCCTCACCAAAAAAATCTATTCTACAGTTCATGAGTAAGTCCTTAAAGAGCATAAGCTAAACAAACATAATAGAAAAAGCACTCTTAGGATCACATTTTTCTTAGTGTTTCTACTTGGTTTTGCATTTTTAGGTGAGAGGTCACGTTCTTCATTTTTCTTGTTTCTCCTTGCATGCTCCTCATCATAGTTGGTGTATTCCAGCTTCATCTGAGTGTGCCTAGACCATATTCTCATCATTCTCAACATTCTAGGTTTGATTCCACATTAGATTTTAATTCACAACCACTTTTCTTTCATCATTGTTTCAATTTCATAGTGACCGGTGTCGATCCTCAGTCTAACATTGTCGGTTACCCTCTGACCATCATTGGTTATACCCAACCGGCGTCAGTTCTTAGTCCTTTTGGTTAATCTACCCAAAAGGACCCTATTCACTTTCTTTGACTATTTAGAGTTCCTGTCACTTTTATTACATACATTGACCTTGTAAATCACATCATTATTCAGCATACCTGTCAAATTCATCTTTATACCTTGTTTTTGACCCATTGTCCCCACAATGACCGACCTCGGTTCCCTGTGACCGGCGTCGGTTTATCCTAATTGGCATCGGTTAGCTTTGTGTCGTTTTTAGCTACCATTTTAGCCCCCAATTCACCCACTTTGCTGCCTATTTATCCTACTTGTGATATATTTCTATGGCACTTACAGTAAAGCGATCTTACCACGTTAGTACTGTTCACATGGTACTCGACACATAAACAACAAGCACCCTCGTATTCCACACGGTTGTCAACCAATCCCACCAAGTCCTTCACCACCTTATATTTTATCACCCGCTATGGAACCTATCCAACCTATCTCTATCGTTACCGGTGATGAGGAGTTCATGTGACCCCTTGACCAAAATCTGGTTGCCTTGCAGTTTTACCTTTCCCACTCATCCACTTGAGATGCCTCAGCTTAGTTGATATACGGCATGCCCGTATATATCCCCCCAAATCTTGCTCCCACTGCCTGCTCAGCCCCATCTAGCTCCGCATTGCCCACAACTACCTTACCCCAGTCATTTTGTAGTTAGGTCATATACCCACTATAACTATCATGTCTGCTACATCCATTACACTTGCCACATTCACCATACCTTTGCCAACCACCGAACAC
This sequence comes from Taxus wallichiana var. yunnanensis, assembly GCA_018340775.1. Classification (NCBI taxonomy): domain Eukaryota; kingdom Viridiplantae; phylum Streptophyta; class Pinopsida; order Cupressales; family Taxaceae; genus Taxus; species Taxus wallichiana. Next base: position 315,300,040 of record CM031236.1, read on the forward strand.
AACCTCATCTACCCCTATTGTTTCACATATACCCATAGCTACACAACCACCTCCCGTGTCGGTGACCCCTACCCCTTTTCAAAACATGGTCCTTTCTATTCCACAATCATTGGCCCCCATTTCCACTAGGGTCACCATGACCCTTCCACCTCCATATACGTACTATCAGCAGCCTCTTGTTTCATCTATTATTCATTTGGGTACGTACCCCCTATTTCATTACCTTCTTCTCAATCTACCTACATGGCAGCACCATATACTGGAATGCCACCCTTGTTACATGCCCAACACCAACCCTCTTATGCTACAGGAGGCACCCAACCATCACAACCTACCAATGACCTAATTAAATTAATGATGGACAAGATGCAAACATTGGAGGCATCGGTTTCTAGCTCCCACAACACTCTCACCTATGATGAGATTTGTAATGAGCCTATCCACCCATCCATTCCTATCCATCCATACCCCATGCATTGGGAAATGCCTAAATTTAACCACTTCAATAGAAAAGAAGACCTGCAATAACATTTGTAATCTTTTAAACATGGGTGCTACCTAATCACCCACAATGATGCTTTGCTCTTGAGGACCTTTCCCATGTCTTTGACTAGACCTGTGTTAGATTGGTATAGTGGGTTACCTAGACACTCTATATTTTCATTTAATCAGGTAGCCCAAGCCTTCTTAGATCACTTCTCCATCAATATTGTTAAGAAGGTTACCATGATTGACCTATACTCCACGCGTCAATATGATGACGAATCTATCATAGATTTTGTCACTCATTGGCGTAGCCTGATCAATCAACTCACATTCCAACTACCGCAAACCAAACTCATCGAGCTCTTCACATGGGCTTGTGCTAGACATATCTCACCGACCCTGTAGGTCCAAACTTTCCGAACCTTTGACGAAGCATTCACCATGGCATGAAAGCTATAAATTTGGGTCATCGAAGAGAAGAAAATCCATTACACAATAAAAATGTGGCATTCAAGTCGAATGATACCTCTTCCTCTTCCAAACCATAGAACAATTATTCAAAGGCCAAGGGGACCACTAACACAGTGGTACTTAAAGCCGGCCCATCTCATCCATCAAATCAGGCTAGCCCTTATCTAATCTCTCACCCATCCAGGACTTTTCAATTCGACGAGAACAACGGAAATACACCCCAATTGGGGAGCCTTATTCTTTGTCTTAGAAAATCTCATCAAAGATGGGGCCATCACCCTTCCACCTATAAAACAACACACCGGCTTTGACCTTACTCACCCCATGCCCACATTGTATAAAGAACACAAATTCTATAACTATCATCGAGTAAAGGTCATAGTGATGGAAATTACATCACTTTTAAAAACATTGTCCAACAAATGCTTGAGAAAGGTGAGTTAACCGTGGATAATCCTAACACACCTGCCAATCAAAACCTACATATCTTTAAGAAACCCTTTCCCAATCATGCCCGTTTGTTTGATCAAACCGATGAAACCTCATCTCATGATAGCCATACCCGCAAGGTCCACGCTATTTTTAGTGACACACCTATTGCTTCCTAACTACCCCATATTCCTTCCATAGAGGAAATTCTAGCCTGAAGTCCTCCTTCTACATTAGAAACCACCTCACCTATTTCTCCACCCACAGAGGAACACCCTTCAGCCTCCTTCCTCACCTATGGAGGATCCTTCGCTAATATCGAGACCATTTCACCTTTGGCTTCTCCACCTAGGAGCTATCACCCACGGTAATTCTTCAGTCCATGGAGGATACTTATTTATCTCCTCTACCCATAGAGGAGAACCTATCATCTCCTTCACCTACAGAGGAGCACCTACCATCTCCTCCACCCACAGAGAAGCACCCATCATCTCCTCCACCTATCCAAGACCCAGTAGAGATACCTTTTCCTCTTGGTGAGCATTCTCCATCAACTACCCAAGATCCTATAGACCTAATTTTGGCTCTCTTACCCGCGAGAAGCTTAAGCCAACAAATTTCTCGTCTCTAAGACACATTTTATGGGAATTACCATTAGGTCCTTATCAACCTCACCCATAGACGTGCCATTATCATGCTTGGATGATCACTTAGATTATGTGGACAAAGCCTTATTATGGGGGTGTCTTCTACTTCTGTTTAAATGCAAATGCTAATGTCACTTGCCGATACTTACACCATCTACCCAAAAATACTTTGACAAATTGAACCAAACACAACCACCTTTACCACAAATTCTTCCTCAACACCCATCATAGCTCAACACACACCCTTACCCATAACCAAACATACATCTAAATCCAAACCCGTACCTACATTATCTTCCTCGACTAAACCTATCACTACCTTAGGGGTCACCCCGACCACCAGCCTTACTCATCCACTATCAAATTGAAGCTACATCCTCCAAAGTCAATGCCAAACCTACTCCGACACCCAAATAGAAAAGCCAATCCCATTAAACTCATACCCCGACTACGAAAATCATACTTGCATCACCTTCACCCTTTCCGTCCATTTTAGGACCTCAACCTCCTAACACGGTCAAGAAACCTCCACCCATCAATAAATCAAAAACACAATAACCCACTCCTTCCTCGCAAACCTCTAACATACCAGTGCTCGACACGGCTTACACCCACACATGCAAAGATCTTTACCACCAATACCTCCAATAACCTCAACAACTTCTTCACTACCCACTACACTTCGCCTCGTCCCTCACACCCCCGCACAACCCGCATCATCTACCTTCACAACACCTCCGTTATCTCCCTAGGTAACTTTCCTCTTCCCCATCTGTTTTCCCTCTAGATCTCGTACACCCTTATCACCTTTACCCAAGAAGGTGCAAACCAAAGACAAAAATCTGCTACCCTCCAATACGGTAATCAAAACAACCATACGCCCTCCCGCCCATCCATCTACCATACTCCTCCCCAAAAAAACACGACCAACACCCAAGACCACTCAAAGCACCAAAACCATGGCTCGACCCACTCATCCTCCCGCAAGGACCTTTCCTCAACAATCGACACACCTCTACCCAAACCCACTTTTACTTCCCATTGTGATCCAATAGCAGGTCCTATACCAAAATTTTAACCAACCTCCTCGAGACTTCTTTCATCACATTACCACCGCTCGAGACCTTATGACCCCCTCAAACCCAAGTGAAAAGGGTTTGATGACACTAAAATTTGTGCCTACCATCGTGTGTCAGGGCACATTGTGGAGAAGCTGTAAGGCTTTGAATATCATCCTTTTCCGGTTGTGTCCTCTTGAAACCAAATTTGACAATGATGACATTCTTGATGAAGACTCTGCTTTCACTAACACCCATTCCCACATCCCTTCCCTCATTACCTACTCAACAACCATGACCTCCACCCCCATAGCTCCTAGAACCACCCCCAAGATTTGAAATTAACATGGTTCACATCGAGAACTTGCTACACCATTACCTAAATGTCATTGTGCCCAACTCACTTCACAAGGTTTTTCTCCTCGGTAGGTTTTTTCCTGTCATGTCATTACACCACTCACCCTACACCTTCTCCATTTGCCAACTCCCCTCAAATCAACATGATTCATGTCACTACCCGTGCTCAAAAAGACAAAGGAAAGAAAAAGGCAAAAACTCACCAACCAATCCTATACCCGACATACCATTTGCACCCACACCTAAGATTACTATCCGGCCCCAGATACCCTATTTCTAATGGGGTCACACATCACACCATGCTCAAAAAATTACACCAATCTCCCCTCAAAATGTCCCTTTATGACCTCATCCAAACCTCGGAATCACATTGTCAAGCTCTCATGGAGGTCCTAAAATCTATTTAGGTTTTACCCAATGAGCCTACACTGTATAATTCACACCCCATCATGTATCCTCTCTCACCAAATTTCCACCTTTATCCACACCTCACCCTACTCACCAAATAACATCCCTTAGCTTCTCAAGAAGAGATCACACCAAACCAAATGGATGACCTGACCAGTTCTCTTCATCTCTATTCACATCGATGATATACATGTATGATGTGTAATGATCAATGGGGCACAAGAATTAATATCATTTCATCCCATGCATTCACTCAAATGTGCATACCTAAAATTTCATGCATAAACATCTTGTCATGTTGCGTTCATTCAATGATGCTATCACCTCTACACTAGGAACCATCATCCTCCATGTTTGCATGGCCCCCACACTATTCTAGAGTTATTTTACATCCTGGAGGGGGAATTTCAATATAAATTGTTGCTTAGTAGACCCTGGATTTGTGTCATGGGTTGCGTTCCTTCCACTTTGCATCGTTGTGTAAAGTTTGAACACAAAGGACACACCTATACCATTTCAACTGATCCATGACCTCTTAAAACATGTAACATGCTCTACCGACCCAATGACATGCTCATACCCATTAAAGCCTCTATGAACACTACCGCTTCACCTACACCTCGACTTTCCAGTGCCACCACTACCTCAACCACACCTACATCCTCCATTCCTACCACTGCCACAACCTCCACGGCTGACCCATCAGCCTCCTAATCCATTAGCTCTACCTCCGCATTGACCACCGACACATCATCTATTCTAGCTACCCACATACCAACCACTAATCCCTTGGAAGGAATTTTTCAATGCTTCATCTAGGGAGTATCGCTGTATAGTGTCAACACATTTCTCACTCCACAAGAGTATGGAAGTCTTCACAAAGACCTCTCTATGATCACCGCAGAGGAGAACACCTCCTTTATGGACCTCCTCATCTCTATACTAGTCTCACCTATGGGGGACTTGATACTACCACCTACACACCTGAATCACCATCATAAACCCACCCATTTTTCGCTGACTTCCTGTCTCTCACCAATCTCCGTTTTACCCACACCTTCCCGCACCAATGTGCATGGAAGGGTTTTGGTTTTGGGTTTTCAAGCAATGCCACCATATTGTCATTCCATGTACCACCCGAAAACATAACGATCGTAGTGGTATCGGCTTTTCTAAACCACCTACTAAGAAATCCCACATTGAACCCATCGAGAACGTCAGCCCTTCTTCGCCTTCTTCACCCGCTCCGCCTTCATCACCACCTTCGCGATGGAGTCGATGGATCCGAAGCTATCCTCTTATTTTTTTCATAAAAACCATTTCCTTTAGGCCTTTGACTTATCAATGCGAGGGTGAGGCCCCTTCCTCTCTTCCCTTCCTATATCCCAAAATAATCGATGACAATACACCTTCAATTCACATCGTTCAATGTCAGGATGATGAATCTATACTCACCTACCTTGGTGTAGAAGACTTATATATTCATTGGTAGTTACCTTCTAAGACACAAACCATGTTGAATGAATCAACTATCGAGATCAACATTCATACTCAGGATGACTTGCACATCCTAAAGATCGGTCAATCTTTAGATGCTACTGAACAAGAATCCATCACTTCTTTTCTCAAAAATCATAACCACGCTTTCGCTTGGTCTTACACATACATTCCTGGTATTAACCCCACCATAGTGGTCCACAATATCATAACCATTCCCGATGCTAATCCCATCAAACAAAAACTAAGGAAAATGCATCCCCGCATTTCCCTTCTAGTCAAAGAAGAACTTCAGTGCCTTCTTTCTGTTTCCTTTATATTACCCATTGAATATCCTCATTGGATTTCTAACATTGTCTTTATCACCAAGGTGACAAGAGGACTCCGCATTTACATGGACTTCCGTGACCTTAACCTTGCCTGCCCAAAAGATGAATTCCCTCTACCCGGTATTGACCAACTGGTTGACCTTACCATTGGTCATGAGATGCTATCACTCATGGATGGCTTCTCGGGTTATAACCAAATCTTGCTTGCCCCAGAGGATCAACACAAAACCTTGTTCATCACCCCTTGGGGACCTTCTACTATCGAGTCATGCCTTTTGGCCTTAAAATGTTGGTGCCACATATCAGCGGGCTATGACTTACATCTTCCATGACATCATGCATTATATATTGGAAGATTACATGGATGATATCTGGCCAAATCTAAACACCGCTCGAGCACCTTGCCATCCTCAAAACCATTTTTGACCATCTCATTAAATATTGCGTTCACCTTCAGCCCAAGAAGTGTGTCTTTGTAGTTCTCTTAGGAAATCTCTTGGGATTTATCATTTCCTTACGTGGTATAGAAGTTGACCCTACTAAAGTCAAGGCCATTCTAGAAATGCCTCCACCCACTAACCTTAGACAACTCCGTAGCCTGCAAGGTAAGTTGCAATCTATTCACCATTTCATTTCACAATTATCTGATTGGTGTCAACCATTTCATCATCTGCTAAAGAAGGATATCTCCTTTAAATGGGATGATGCCTACCACAAAGCTTTTGAGGCCTTAAAACAATACCTTCTCCAACAACCTGTACTTATTCCACCTAAATATGATCAACCTTTCTACCTATACATCTCAACTACCGATCATTCCTTGGGAGCCATGCTTGCTCATCGTGATGAACAACACAGAGAGTAGATAGTTTATTATATAAGTTGTACTCTTTTAGACTATGAAACCCAATACACCCATCCCGAAAAGCTTTGCTTAGCCTTAGTTTTCATTGCCACAAAACTCCACCATTACCTACTCAACCACAAAACCTATGTTGTGACCAACACCGACCCCTTACACTTCATGTATGCCAAACCTTATCAAAATCAGCGTGCCACACGATGGCTTATGCTTTTAGCTGACCTCAACCTCAAATTCATTCATCAAAATTCCATCAAGGGCCAAGCCATCGCCGACCAATTGGCCGACACACCTATTTTTGGGGATCAACCCTCTAATTTTGACTTTCCAGATGAGTCAATTGCTACCCTTTCCTTGGACGAACCCACTTATCAAATGACACTCTTCTTTGATGGTTCCAAGTGTTAGCGTGGGGTGGGGCTGGTGTTATCCTCATTCCTCTTGATGGTGAACCCATGCCTTTGTCTTTCAAACTTGATTTTGATTGTACAAACAATATTTCCGAATACAAAGTGCTCATATTAGGTCTCCAAGCTGCCTATGCCCTCGATGTCAAATCAATCAACATCTTTGGTGATTCCCAATTGGTCATAAACCAAGTCAATGGTATATACCAATGTCGTAATGAGATACTTTAAAAGTATAAACATCATGTAGACATACTTTTGACCACCTTTGACTATTATGCCCTTCAAATTATCCCTCATTCAACTAACAAATTTACAGATACCATGGCTTGCTTAGCCTCTCAAATACCCGCTTCACCTATAGATTCTAAAATCTTTGTCACCATAAAACATCTCCAATCACCCTCCTATTTACCTTGTGATGTTTACTCCATCGAACCATTACCCCTGACTTGAGTGACCTTTGGTATAAACAATACTCTAACTATCTTTCTCTCTCCATCTTACCTCCTGATCTCACCCATAATGGACAATGCACCTTCCTTAAAAATGTCTCTCGTTACATCATCATGGGGGCCTCCTCTATAAGTGTGGCTTTGATGGTATTCTCTTACGATGCCTCACGAGTTCTGAAATTCCTTATACCATTAAGGAAGTTCATGATGGCATATGTGGAGGTCACTTTAGTGGCCTTGTTGTTGCTAAGCATATTCTTCACCTCGGCTATTACTGGATGACCCTCAACCATGATTGTTGTGACTACGTCAAATGTTGTGTAAAATGCCAACAACATGCTAACCTTCATCATACACCCAAACATGCCTTACAGGTTTCCCGTGACCTTTGGTCCTTCTCTCAATGGGGTTTGGATCTTATCGGAGAGATCAACCCCCATTCTTCCCAACAACATCAATGGATCATTACCACTACCAAATACTACACAAAATGGGTAGAGGATATACCACTCATCTCCACGAAAGCCGAGAAAATATGTGAGTTCATCAATCATCACATCATTTTTCACTTTTGTGTTCCTCATCACCTCATCATTGATAATGGAAAACAATTCAAAAACAAAACATTGCAAAAACTTTGCGACGCCTTCGACATTCAGCTAAGTTTCTCATCACCTTATTACCCACAGACCAATGGCCAAGCCAAATCCACTAACAAAACCTTGAACAAGATTCTCATGAAATTTGTTAATGATACTGGGAAGGATTGGCATATGCACATTCATTTTTTCCCTGTGGGCATACCGCACTAGTATCCGCACTTCCTTCTTTGCCACACCATTTTTCTCGGCCTATGGTACAGGAGAGGCTGTTCTACTTCTTGAAGTCCAAATTCCCTCACTGTATTTCTCTCCATGACATGCTCAATGATGATGACTTTCGTCAAGACCATTTAGCACAACTAGAGTTATTGGAAGAACGCCATCTTAACACTCTTGATCACCTTCAAGTTTACCAAAAATGTATCAAACATGCCTATGAAAAATGGGTCCATGAATGAACCTTCCAAGTCGGTGACCTTGTCTGAAAGAAAATCAACATTCAACCAAAGCAAAAAAAAAAAGTAAACAGGAAAATTTTTCTCCCAATTGGCTTGGACCATACGTCATGACTCATACTTATGGATCAGGTGGTTATCATTTATCTTCACTCGATGGTAAACCCGAAATCCCCTTGATCCCCTTACATCTTCGAATGTTATATTGTTGAATTTTAGTCCTACATCACTTTTTTCCTCTTTCCATGCTCGTCCCTTGAGCACTATCCACTTCTTACACCTCACTAATGATTAAACTAGAATTATGTGAGTACCCATCACTAGTTATCTTCTCTTGAATATGTGTACCATGGTGCTGAACATAGCATGATTCTCATGGATACTTTTCATCTACCTTTAGATGAGATCCCATGGTCATTTCACCCTGATTTCTGAACAAGAATCCCATTCTTCACCTTGTTCTTGTCTATGAATTCAAAGCCCTCACATGGGAACCCAACTCCTTGAGTCAAACTTCTAATAAATAGATGACTCCCTCAAAAGGACATCTTCCTCATGAAATCACTGCTATAAATAGATTGCTCCCTTAAAGGACAACTATGTAAAGCTCTTTAAAAAAACAAGAGAAATTGAAGCTTCCGCATCGATCAGCTTCAAAAAGACCTCAAGGAGTTAATTTAATCATCCCATATAGACTTCCCGCATCGATCAGTCTATCTCAAATACAAGTCAAAATAGAAGACTTTTAGTCATGGATTTCCCATTGTGACCTCAGATCTCTTGCCCAAAGAGCATGCTACCTCATACCATGTCAAAATTAACCACCTCTTTATACCTTTCACCATTCATACTCCCATTTCCTACTGCCTCAAGGGACCTCTTGGAACTATAACATTTGGTGATCATGTGCCTATCACTCATCTTTAGAAAAATCAATCATGTAATGCCTTTAGGGACTCATGTTCATCGCCTCCTCCAAGGTATGATCTACTCAGTATGATCCTAACCAATCAAGTGGCTTTATTGCCCCTCATATCTTTTACCTGTCTTTATTTACATTTTGATTACCTTATACAGGACTTGGTCCTTGATGCATACCTTTGGGGTAATATTTTTCTTTTTCCAAAATCGATATCATCTACACCATTTTTCCTATAACCCACCCACACCTAATAGACCTCAAACCAAATCATGCTTAAAACCTACCAACTCATTCTCATACTTCCTCATATTCTTCCCTAGCTTATGGGAGAACTACATCAGCTTGAGGTCCCTTTTCGTTGGGACTATGTAGGCAGCACTCTGAGGGCATGGGGCCCTTGGAGGTTATCTCAGCCACTCTCTACCCTAACCAATTCATCTTTCATCTTCTTAAATCACATTTGGCCCCTACGTAGTTTCCTTTTTATATCACAGAATTGGAAATTAAACCAAAAAATAACAAGTTTCTTAACATTTTTATCATCATCACAACATACATTTATTACAACTACCACTTCTCCACCATCATCATGCATGTATTATAAACATGACCCATATCACCATTCATTGCATAAATTAATGAATCATAGCTTTTTCCCATTTAGACTCAATCCATGCCTAAACCAACCCGACTTGAACCATGCCTATTACCGACTTGATCCATTCCTAAGACAACCTAACTCGAACCATGTCTATTACTTGATTCGATCCATGCCTAAACTAACTGACTCCATCATGCCTAACTCACCTAGTTTCCGTCCTTATCACAACAAAAAATTAAAAGTCTCATCAAAACACCAACAAATCAAGCATCTCATGTATCTCATCATATAAATAGATATGTGTGTCTCAATATAATATGCATGAATATCCCATCATGTCTATCTCAAAATCTTCAACACGTAGGCCGATACTCAATACAAAATGTCATTGCACGTAGGCCGGTCTCATATATAATAAAATAATAAAACAATACAAAATATCTTTGGCACGCAGGCCGGTATATGCTCAAAATATACAACAAACTCTCGTACATCCTCACTCTCTTTGGCATGCAAGCCGATATGTGATCAAAAATATAATAATATCTCAAAGACTGTAAAGTCGGTATATATCAAAACTCAAAACTATGTCAAAAATTGGGAGCCATATATCAGGCACCCTCTCGGCGGACATCCTCCATATCGGTATCACTGTCCCCTCAACCTCCTTGGCCCCTATCTGGTGACCTGCTAACATCTCCCCACCCATCATAGGTGGTGGCTAGGTCCCTACTGGCGCATCACCTGGAGCTAGTCTCCGTGAGATGGTGGCCTCTCCCTGATCCTATCTAGGAGCTTGATGGCCCCATGTGCTCTCTACACTATGAGTGCGGGATCTCGTCCTCTCACTCAAGGCCTACTATGCCTGTACTCTCCATAGGATAGAAATTCTATCCCAGCCACCATCAACTGGTCCTGGTAGTATCTCACCTCACCTAGGGCATCCTGTAACCTAGATATGGGCATGGTCTATGGTGGCCCCATAGGCCTCGGCCCTTGTACCTACCCTACGGGACCTTGTCCTACCCCCTGTCTCGTGAACTAGGACCCTATCCGGTGCTTATGGTGGTGCTACGCCCGCCCCGTGCCTATATCGGTCTGTAAAGCCCAAATCTTTTCTGTGTTATGGCCAACTGGCCCTACAACCCTGTCACCTATGCCTGTAGGGCAGCCACCACCATCATCTCCATCTCCATCTCTATCCCCACCCTGGGCCATCTAGGCCTGAAGACTAGCCACCTGTACATGTAACTCAAATACCTTCGCCTATGAATTGAAAATTTGTGTCTACACCATACCTAACTAGGTAATTAGCGTTGCCACCTACCCTTGTAGGGTGTCCCTCTACACCGTGATGGTGGCTAGATCCGGCTGCCCCAACCTGGGTGGTACTACTCATAAATGAGCCGCCCACCACTATCTATATCTGTCTGTGACCCTGAAATCATCAATCTGTTAGTCCACTGCCTGCTCCTCCTTCCTGTGGGCACTATTGGCTGTGGTAGAGGTAAGGGCCTCTCCACGTCATCTCTCATGTACTGCAGAAGGGCGGAGGTATGTCCTGTAGCAGCCCAAACTACCACCTAACTCTGTCAACCGGGATCATCTCATGCTCCCCGACATGGTGACCTTGTATCCATCTCAGTAGCTGCAGCTTAGCTAGCTCATCATGCATATGCCTATATGATGGGAAGCCCACATATGGCCTCCATATGATGTCCACTCCAGACAACCCCTCCAATAAACACTAGAAATAGGCCACATCATGTGTGGGCCTATCTAATCTCCACTCTCCAATAGTGGAACCCATCGCCTATACCCCACTCGTACAAAGCCTAGTAGAAAGGCATCGACTTGGGGCATACCCACTAGACACACATAGACAATGTGCTCATATGCCCAGTAGTGAAGTAGAAAGGTACAACATAGGCTGAACCTACGCAGATACCCATACGCCCACAACTCTCTGTATAGCTGCACTAGGAATGCTAGCACCCAGGAAAATCAGGTCTAATCTATCATCATGTCATGGAGTACCCCATAAATGATCGGGAAAATTCTCACCCTCTCGCATCGCAAAGGCAAAGCGTAACATTGCCTCCATCAATAGAACTACTAGCCTTGTCTCCTCCGGATGGGCTAGGTACATCTCCCCATAGCTCAAGTTGGTGCTATGGAATGTCAGCTCAACCATCCCCTCTCCAAACACCATTAACATCAACTCCTCCGAGGCCTCAGAGGAGATCAAATAGACCTGTGTACCCAATATGGGTAGCCGTAGAATCCTGAACACATCCTCTAAGGTGACTGTAATCTCACCCATCGGTAGGTGGAATGTGTTGGTTGCGGAATCCCATCTATCGATGAGAGCAAACATCAGACTTGGCTATCAAACTACATGCCGGTAGCATCAGACCCCACTCAGGCCTAGCTCCTCCACATGTTGTAGTTCCTCGGGGTCTTTGTGCCATGAATCGTCACAAGAAGGATGGAACCCTATCCCACATGTGTTCTTGATCTCTCCCTGCATATAATACAAACAACGAATTAATCTACATTTATCATACCCATACTCACCCACTATCATTTTCCCACACCCTATTTTACCCCTACCCATCTCAACCACCCAACCTATGGCACTTTTGGCCCCTTGCTCTCCAAAACCAACCGGTGCAGTTCTCTCTAACCGACCCCGATCACCCCTAAACCGGCATCGGTCACCTGTTTCATGATCGATGCTAGTTTAACCCTACCAATGTCAGCTTAACCCGATTGACGTCACTCAACTGACCAAAGCCGATCACTATCGCAAAAAAACCCGTGACCCCAAACCCTCCCTTCTCAAAACTTACCTCTTCGACACTTCTACCCACCCAATCTTACCTACAACTCCCCTACACCTCATCCACTCCCCTATTCTCCCACTTATCTCTCTCCCCACTCCTATTTTACCCAATTTACCCTCCCATTTCCAAATTTTATTTTCCCCACCCAAAATAAAAACAAAAACCCAATTTTCCAAATCACCTAATCTATCTAATCAAATACAACAAGATTTGGACACTTACCTCATCATGTTTCCATCATCGTGGTGGCACATTTGACTTGCACCGGTGGCCCACTCGATCCCTCTCTCGGCCTCTACCATCACCAAATCACTACCCACGCCTCCAACCAATCAAATCACACACACCGATCCCATGGACCCACCTCTCACCAACCAATCACCCCCCATTCAGCTTGCCAACTCAACTCTCCATTCCATCTGGACACTTTTCCCTTTTCTCTCTCTCTTGTGTCATTTTCTCAATTCACAAGAAGACAAATGAATAACAAAAATGTGGATTTTTTTATAATAAACCCGACCTAACCGATGCCGGTTTTCCTTCACCGGCATCGGTCATGTGCCCTACCTTACCATGGTCGGTTACCCTATGTCAAGCATTGGTTACCCTATGCCAAAGATTGGTTACCCTTGACCGGCATTGGTCACCCTCTCCTACACATTGCCCTAAATTCTACCCTATTACCCTGCCCATCACTCTTTTTTTCTACACCTAACCTTTACCCTGACCATTTACCCCACCCCACCTTTACTCAAACCATTTACCTCACCCTCCTAACCTCATCATTTACTGCCTAATCTCGTCCTCCTTTGGGGACTCGTTATTTTACCCATACCTTGGCCTACTTGTGTCGTGACCTAGATTCTTGGACTGGAACATCACTAGTGACCTTTGACCTCATGTGTTTGCTATACCTTGTGGCACTATTACCTATGTTGATTGACCTAATGACCTTAACTTTCCTCTTACCGTGACCATTTATCCGACCCTACTTTTGGTGTACCAAAACATACCTAACCATTCCTGCACCTAACCTATGTCACGTTTCGACCATATCCTATACCTTGGATACCATAATCACCTCAACCTTGTTTGAATAAACCTATCGACCTTAGACAATGTAGAGTTTTCTGCTCTTTAACTCCGGTATCTGTGCTACATTTTATATGTGTACGTTTGTTTGATTTATTGCTACCTTTGACCCTGACCCATTACCTAGATTACTTGAGTAGACCTTGCTCCTTTTTCCCCTGTTACCCACCTTCCTTTTCATCACATTTACCTTTTATCAAACCACTCACCGATTCTACCTTCTGCCTCATCAGTTCCTAGTTTGAGGGGGATCACCTCCACCCACACATGGGGTAACCACATCTTATTTTTGTCAGTGTCACTTACCAATACAAGATACACAAAAAAGGGGCAAAATGTAGACACTAAAATTAGGTCACACTCCCCTTTGGTCCCTCGTCAAATAAACACCATTGAACACATTCACCTAACCATGGCCCCCTTCACCCTACTATAATATTAATTTAATTATTTAAATTAAATTAATTCATTATCCTCACCATATTTATTATTTAAATATCCTAATTGGGATAATGCCCACATATCCACCTCATCTAGCCACCTCACCCTAAGACCTATTCTTAGTAAGTTGCCATAACTAACTAAGACCTACCCAAACCCTAAAAATCAATGCCTACATTCCCTCTAACCACATTCTGCATGCTTAAAAGAAGCTTCCAGTCTAATCCATAGGTTAACGAAACAAGATCCCAGAAAATCAAGGGGATCTACCTAGTTTAGTAAACCTAGGAAATCCTACCCTAACCGACGCCGGTTATTCGTAATCACCGCCGGTTAAGCCGGAACCGTCGTTGGTCACCTTTTAATCCCCAAAACAACCTTATTTTCGAGGTTGGAAAAATTTGGCAGATTCTTGAGAGATATCACATCTTTTGAGAACAAGTTTCCACGAGAACATGCATGCAAAGAAGGAGATCAAGCATTTTCTCTTACACAGACAGCCAACATTCACCCAACAACCATCCAACACTCACCCTAGCACATATTTGATCCAATCAGGAAAGAAGGAGAGCACATGCAACCCATGCAAGAGCTCCCCAACGTTTGGTGATCCTCTACAACATTCAACCTCTTATCAACACCTTCATTCCTCACTCACATACATCCAGAGCCAGATTCCAAGTAAGTAGAACATTTTACTCCTTTGGTTCACTCATTTCATCATTATATTTTCATCCTTTGTTCTCCTAACCACCCACTAACTTCCATTAATACTCACCCCTCCATATCCCTATTAAAACCTTGCCAAATCCCATCCAAACAACTTAATACCTCATTCTAACCAGCCTAGTCCTTGGTGCAATCATAAGGGAGACCTAAAGCTCATTCTGTGACATTCCCAGTATCCCACAATAATCGGCACTGGTTCTCCCAAACCGGCGTCGGTCACCCTTAACCGGCATCGGTATCTATATTTACTAATACAACACAAAATAGTGACTTACCTACCTATTCTCACATCACCCTTAATCACCTGTGACCTACCTAATACCTCTGTCAGACCTGCAGAGACCCTGAACCAGTCACTTGACCTTTGGATCTTATTTTAACCAAGCCTGTTAGATTAGATCTTTCTTATTGTGTTTTAAATAAGATACCTAAATCATTTTAACTACAATAGATTTACCTTATTACCAAGATTAAATTGTTTTAAATAGTGGGTCGACAACCATCTAGTAAGTATCACACTTCCCCAGATCTAGCACACACTAGGCGATCAATGCATATATTGTTTAAATTTTATTTGGTGGTCTTGTGTTCCATTTCAGGTAGTTCCTCCCAGCCAAAAGGAAGCTCTCACGATCAGATGTGGATTCAGAATTCATACGCGTGCAACAACCTATCAACCAACATTTCAACAGGTATTCCTCCCGCGCCCATTACCCTATCTGTTTCGTCATTTTCAAAGAAACGTCTAAGAATCAGGTGAAACATTAGGAGCTAATTAATATTTTAGGATTAACTGAGGATCATAAGTAGGATTACGAAGCTTTCTGAGAGCATATAGATGAGGTTTTGATGGATTTTGGAAGTTTTGGAAGTGAGATTTAGCCAATAAGAAGGTTTATTGGTTAAATACAAGATTAGAGGATTAATTAACATATAATTAGCTAATTAAGAGGATTATCACTAATAAAAATGTCGTTAATTGGAATCCTAAGTGAATTAGAAGCATAATTAGCTAACAAAGTTTCGTTATTTAAACAAAGATAGAGGAAGTGAAGATAGTTAGTGCAATTTAAGTATTAAAATGCATAAGCAGATTTTAGGTGTCTACATTTTCCCCTCTTTGGGGTGGCGTAAGCGATGCCACTTCAAAGATAGTAGATGTTCGAAAAGATGAAGAGAAAAGACCGAAGCGGGGAAAAATCTTATTGCAATGGGGGATAGATGATGATATACTAACTATTAATATAAAGTAGAGGTTTTGGCCTTGGTCCTGGATAATACCAATACGAACTTGTTTATTGAAAAAATTCATGTGGGTATCGTTGTGAAGCACAAGATACACTTTTCTTAATAGATATGTAGAAATGATTTATAACAGGTGAGCCTTATTACCCCAAGTGAGTTAGAAGAATAACATAGGATAGGAGAGAATGATAGGGGAGGAAAATGAAGATGAAGATAATGGAAATATCTTGTATCGAGCTAATGTAAACAACTTTATTTCATCATATTGCTAATGATCTACATCATCGGTCCTTATTAAATTGTACGCATACAAAAAAGTGTAAAATGATATGAAAAGCCATAGTATGTAAATATGTTCATTGCCAATACACTAACTCAATGCAACATACAAAATGTAATGTAATACAAGAAAGTAAACAAGCTAACCTAATAGGGAAAACAAGTACAAACACACATACTCAAAAAAACAACGTTCAAGATAGTTGCAATTTTTTTTTTTATTACTAAGCTTCAATTTAGACTTGTATGAATTAACGACAAGGGTTAATGATGGTGCCCCAAGAAAGGATACATGCAAGGGGAATATACGAAGGACTCAAGGGTCCCATGGAAAAGCAATCGTACACTATGATATTGCACCAATAAACACGTTCGTACTGAGGGAAGATAGACATAGTAAGTAAATAATTTTTTTTTAATGCAAGGTAGATCCAAATGATCCATGAGTCATGCAAAAGACTAGGCAAGAATCCAAGAAAGATGTTTTGTAGAAATTTTTTCTACATTTGAGTGCAATGTGTTTGATACGGGATTCAATTTGTATGCATATTGTTTACCATTTTTGAGAAATTTATGCGATGTTTTCAATTTTAAGGATTTTTGTGAATTTTACAAATTTTCATGGTATTTTTGCAAGTTATACAAATGTTTTTTTGATTTTCTAAATTTTTTTGAATGTTTTTGGTATGTTTGAAAGTTTTCCAAAACTATGTACATGAAGGAAAAAGAAACGTGGATACATGCCAATGATAGATGAGATGTACAAGGGTAGAATTCCATGTGTATGTTCAAGATAGTGAAGATGTGAAGATGAACCTAATGTTAGATGAGAATATACAAAGGTGAAACCTTCACATATATACAAGAGTAGAATCAGCTAGATCAAGGTGAAAGGGGATAGGTCTAACCGAAACTCAAACATAGGCCAAAAATATCTTAGGATAAAATAAATTTTCTCCATAGAGATGTGAATTATTGTGAACAATGAATCCTCCCAAGGTGCAAAAACTATTTTTCACCAGGGAATTTTCCAAAGTGCCACAATTATGTGGTTTTCACATTTGGATGACTTGTTTTCTCTTTACATTTTATTTCTTTTTAATACTTTTTTGCTTGTTTTTTCTAATTTTTGAGGAACTCCATACTCAAGCATAGAACTACTTGAGATGCATGGTGTTCATGGGTTCCTTTAGTTCCTCACCATCTAAATGAGAAATTTTGTAGGCCCCTGAACCATACTTAGTGACCACAACATATGGTCCTAACCAGTTTGGCTTGAACTTGCCTTTCTTTTCCCGTCCTTTGGTGGTGTTGAATTGATTTTATTTTAGCACTAAGTCTCCTACCTCAAATTGAAGAGGTGTGATATGTTTTTTATAGCCACAAGACACTCGATTCTAATAAAATTTTAAGTGATTGAGTGTGCGGAGGTGTATTTCATCTAGTAGTTCATCTCTGCCAGTCTAGCCACACGGTAGTCTTTGTCTTTATCTAGATAGTCTTTGAGAGATATCCTTAGGGAGGAAGCTCAATTTCTAAGGGGATGATGGCTTCAGTGCCAAAAACTAGGGAATAGGGTGTTGCACTAGTAGGAGTGTGAATGGAAGTTCTATAGGCCTAGAGGGTGGGATAGATTTGTAAGTTCCAGTTTCAACCTATTTTTCTTACCATATTTCCATAATATGAACAAGGGTTTTGTTAGTGGCCTCTACTTTTCCATTACCTTGAGGGTAATAGGGAGTGGAACACTTTAGATGTATTTGGAAGCATTGACATAACACTTTGACTGTCTTGTTCTTAAAATATTTAACATTATCGATTCTGATGGTGGAAGGGATGCTATAATGATAGATAAGGTGATTCATGATGAACTTAGAAATTTTTACACTGGTAACATATGTGAGAGGAACAACCTCTACCCATTTAGTAAAATACTTGGTGGTGGTGATGATATGGGTATGGCCATCTAAGGAAGTTGGAGTGAGCTTCCCTATGAGATCTAATCCCCATTTTGAAAATGGCCATGGCGTTGTTATTGGTTGCAAGGCTTGTGTTGGCGCATGAATAATATTTCCATACTTCTGACATAATGCACACTTCTTAACATAGTTACAACAATCTGATTCCATGGTAGGCCAATAGTAACCTACTCGTAACAATTTCTTAGCGAGCACCATTCCGCTCGTGTGAGCCCCACAAACACCTTCATGTACCTCTTTAATCACTTGAATTGACTCAGCCAAATTAAGACAATGCAATAAATTCCTGTCATAGCCACGAAGATAGAGGGTGCCTCCTAGGATGGTATAATGAGCTATGCTTCGAATAAGGATTATTTTCTCAAGGTTGTAAATGTCTAGGGGAAAGGTACCATCTTGTAGGTATATTTAAATGGGCTTGTACTAGGGGAAAAAGGACCAAAAATTCACATATCAAACATGATTTTGACATGTCATATGTAGGCACTCAAAAATATTCAACAAAGAATGAAATTTTACTTGCCCTCGTTAGAATGCGAAGAAAGGATCGATGGTGGCCGAAGTGGCGTCTGCCGATCGATTATTTTCACTTGGTATTTGTTCAAAAGTAAAACATAAAAAGTAATCCTTTAGAGTATTAACCATCTTCTTGTATGGGATGATATTTTCATCCTTGAATTTATACTCATCATTGACTTATTTGATGATCAATTATGAATCCCAAATGACCCTTAGTTGTCTTCTATTCCATCGATAACACCTTTCAAGTTGGAAATGAGTTCATTGTACTTTTCTATGTTATTGGTACATGGGAAACTCAAACAAAAAGCTTGTGAAATGAAGTCTCTTATTGGGGTGATAAGTACCACACTAGCTCTTGAACCATGGAAAGTGAATGATCCATCGAAGTGTACTTGTCATACGACAAATTTCTCAATATACATTAGGGGGACATATGGAAGACCCAAACACAATGGTGTTTTTCCTAGTAGGGAGCTTCAACTAGTTGATTAGAAAGTACCTATCCTTTGAGTGACTTTTGGTTGAAAAATTCAACATCAAACTCACTTAGCAGGATGATCCAATTAGCCATCCTCCTAGTAAGCGCAAGTTTAGAAAAAAGGTATTTTAATGGATCAAATTTAGAGATAAGCTTGGTCTTGTTATTCAATAGGTAATGATGAAGTTTTTGAAAGGAAAAACCACAGCTAAGAAAGCCTTTTCAATTTGGGGATAATTCAGCTCATAAGAAATTAAAGTGTGGCTAAGGTAATAGACCACTCTTTATTTTTGGATTAGATCATATTGGGATAGCAATGCACCAATAGCACATTGGGTGGTTGAGATGTATAGTAAAAAGGATCTCTTAGAGTAGGCATGAGGACTAGAGGACTAGTAAGATATTTCTTGAGTAACTCAAAATCATTTTGGTATTCAGGGCCCCAATGGAATGCAACATTTTTCTTGAGTAGATGGGTGAAAGGATGGCACTTATCGTAAGATGAGAGATGAAATGACGGATTGCCTAAATTTTTCCCTATAATTTACGTAGTTCTTAAGGTTCTTTCATGGAGGCATTTTGTTAATAATTGTAACCTTAGCTAGATATAATTCAATCCCTCTTCTCGAGATAATGAATCCTAATAATTTTCCTGATTGCACGCCAAACACACACTTATTTGGATTTAGTCTAACTTTGTAGTCTTGAAGGCGTTGAAAGATACACCTCAAAAAAATTTCGGTGTTCTTCTCTAGTCCTAGAATTTCCTAGGATATCATCAACATAGTCTTCCATGATGTTATTCATCATGTCATGAAAGATTATTGTCATTTTTTTGATAGGTTTCCTGGAATTTTTGAGACCGAAAGGCATTACTTGGTAGCAGAATGTTCCCAAAGGGGTGGTAAAGGAAATTTTGTGCTGATCCTCCTTTGTGATATTTATCTTGTTATAACTGGAAAATCCATCCATGAGGGACAACATTTCATAACCTGTAGTTGAATCAAAAATCATGTCGATGTTAGGTAAAGGAAAATCATCTTTAGGACATGCCTTATTAATATCTCTGAAATCAGTGCATATCCTAATACCTATTGGTTTATTTTTACCGGAATTGTGTTGGATATCCATTCTAAATAATCAATAGGTTTGATAAAACCTACCACCAATAACTTCTCTAGTTCTTCTTTGACTAAAAGTGCTACACATGGGTGCATATTCCTTAGCTTTTTTTGATAGGTTTGGCGTCTGGATGCACCACAAGGTTATGCATGACTAAAGATGGGTCCAAACCTAATATATCTACATATGACCATGAAAATATGTCTATAAATTCTCACAGTAATATCACAAAAGTTTTCTGTTCTGCACCGAGAGTGAAGCTCCCAGCTTTACCATTCTAGGGTTATCTTCTATCCCGATATTGACGTCTATGGTATCCTCTACCAACATTTTAGATGTGTCCTCCATACACATAGGATCAGGAAGGAGATTGAGGTCTTCTTCCAAGGGTATTTTAATGATATTTTCACCCTGGGTGTGGCCACTTTTTATGTCCTTTGATTTTTCCATTTGTTTTTCTACTAGTGCCTCAAAGAGGTTTTCACTATGTGTTTTGGACTTTTGCTTTTGCTGAGGATTTTTGGAAGAAATTTTTCCCTTGCTTTCATTTATGTTTTTCTGACCACACATCTCATCCTCCTCCTTGAAGTATGCACATGCATCCAAATTGATGGAGAAACCATTTTTGTGGTCACCGATTAGAATGTTATCATGAATACCCATGAATTTTGTAATTACCTCATCATTTTCAAAGAGATCGATTAATACATGAAGTTTTTGGTCCCATTCAATGAGATTGGGATATACAAGGTTTATTTGGGAAGCAAAAGGGGATAAGGTTAAGATGGATGTATCCAGAAAAAGGTTTGTGGAGGCAAGATCTTCATATAGGCTATACAAAGTAATCTGCGTCTCTATCCAAATGAGAAAAGCTATCCTCACAATCTAAAGAGGTAGTATTAATCTCGAGGGTGGAATTCCATGAGGCCTAATACTAAGGTCATGTTTATCTACCTTGTAATGGGGAATTAGGACAAGATCTAATCTGAATTATCTAGCTTTGTTGCACTGTATCCTTTATAACCCATGACATATATCATCTTGTGAGCTTTGGTATATTTTGGAGCTTGGTGACATGAAGTTTTTTAACTTTAGGGATCTAGTTTTTAGGAAAATTCAAAATTTTCTCATCTAATAAGAGGCCACGAGGAACAAATTTCTCAAAAGGACTAGCACAACTATCCCGGGAGCTCTTGAATTGGAAACTTGGTCTACCCCATGTTTTTGGTGATAATGAAAGGTCAAAGACCAGAAGGGCATGTTGGAGGTTATACTCTTCAATTGGGCCATTTGATAGGACTTTCATCTCCCATGTAGCAAAGGGAGAAATAGAAACAGGCTCACTTTATCACTAGCAATCAGTGTGTTTAAGTCAACACGAGTTTCTATAGCTTCAGTTTGTAGTGGTACAACTATATCCATGGAAGGACATTCATACATCGCATGAGAAAAACTATGTAATGCTCTACAATGTGCGAATAGTTATGGATCTCTTGAAAGAGCTATTATCTTCTGTTATGATATAACTTAATGCATTGATGAAAGGTCGAGGGTACAACTTACAGGGCATGTATCCATGGGTGGCCTAGGAGCATATTGTAAGGAAGATCCAAGTTGAGGACATGGAACTTAGTGTCGTGATATGTTGGCCCTAATTCCATAGGAAATACTATTGTACCGGATGATTTACGTTTTGTATTGTCATATGTTGTGATAGTGATGATGTGAGAATATAAATCTACCTCTATTCATCCCAATTATCTAACCAACTTCAAGGTGTAAATGTTCAAACTAGACCCATTGTCCACAAGCACTCTCTTTATATTTCTTCGAGTAAAAATTCCTCTAGGTATAGGGGTAGGTTATGCATCTATTTGTCATGTGGAATTTCACTTTGGTTGAAGGAAAGGTGTTCCATAGGAGCAAGGTTCATGACCACCACTTAGAGGTGCAAAGGATCGATATTGGTTGACACTCCTGACCCTTGAAGTGTTTTGTAGAGGATGTATTTATGAATATTTGATATCTTGAGAAGATCTAAGATCAAAATCTTAGCAGTGGTCTTCTCAAGTTTTTCTAAAAGGTCATACTGACTATCCTGAGGGGTAGGTAGAGGAGGTTCCAGAATTGTGAGATGAGGGTGCCGCGTTACCGCAACACAATCTCTTCTCTTGATTCTTATGGAATTCACATGCTCATTAAGAGAATGAATACAACCGATAAGTGAATCGAATGGGTTACTGGTTTGACCATAAACATAATTAGTGGCTCTATAATCATTGGAAGATTGGCCTTGATCTGAATTTTTTGTTTCTTGTTTGTTATGTTTAGGAAACGGTTCTTTGAATATTCCCATCTTCTGATTGGGTGTTTGATGAGGCTCAAGTGAATCAACTTCAATTTCTCCGCTTTCAATAAGGTCTTGGACAAAGTGTCTTAGCTTGAGGCACTTATCCATTTTATGTCCCTTGACACGATGATACTCACAATATTCATGTTCTTTATACCATGATGGTTTAGGTGCATCATTGGCATATGGTACTATTGCGGGGTATTGGACCATGTTCATTGTGTCTAACTTTTTAAGGATCATGGACAAGGAGTCCATGAGAGGAGTGAACACCGAATTTTGATGGCAAGGTTGAATCGACCCTTTAGTGATTTTGAAAGGAGGACTAATTTGTACTTCTGGACACATTTAGAATCCGTGATACCGTCTCCTATGACATTTTTGTTTTTGTTGAAAAATTTAGGTTTTTCCATAGGTTTGGAGGTTTGGTTGTCTTTTGAAAAGGGTTTTAATGTCCCTTTTTCTATCAATGCCTTTTCTATTTGGGTACCCTTTTCTATAACTTCTTCAAAGTTACTGACATAATGAATTTGTAAATGAAACACAATGTCTGGGTTTAAATTGGGTATGAAAATGCTAACTAATTTATTTTTGGGATCAAACAAGGGAAGCAACTAGCTAGCCCCCGCCATCATTGCAAGAAACTAGCAAAAGTTTCATTAGGTCTTTTCTTCATGCTACATAAGTCTAACATAGTGACATCACTTTTGACATTGAATGAGAAATGTTGTACAAATCTCTCTGCTAACTCAATCCATGTAAAGATAGACCCTTAGGGATGTGGAGAAACCACTCCAAATCTTGACCTCCTAAACTTTGTGGGAAGAGGTGTATGAGGTAATTGTCACTATAAGCCACTTCCTGACATGCCATGTAGAAGTCCTTAATGTGATCACGTGGGTCACCCTTCCCTTTGTACTTTTCAAACTTGGGGAAATCAAAATTCTTAGGAAATGATGTATGTAACATAGCCTTGTCAAAGGGATAAGGACATAGTTCTTCAAATTGATACTTTTTCTATGTCCCACATTACTTTCTTGAAGGCTCGTAAGTATACTCTTCATGGATTGCAACTCTTGTGTGAGGAATTTATCTTTGGTAGGTGAAGCCAACATGTACAACCTAATTTTTCTTTATGTTTCACCCTCTTTGTCTTCAGTGTGAAGCTCACTATGTTTAGCCCTAGGTCCTTCTTGATTTTCATGTATAGGAGGTGGTTCTTTGTGCTTACGTTCTATCCTAACTTTGTAAGGTATATTAAGAGGTGGTAATTCATAAACAATTGTGTGTTTGGGTACCTCATTTTTAGTGTTATTGTTTTAGTGATATGAAGTAGAGGCATGTCCTTATTTTAATTCATCATCAAATTTAATAAGAGGATGTTGTGCTTCTTCTTCATAGGTGATATAGGTAGGTGGAACAAATTCATATTCGGGTGTCATCTTGGCACCTAACTCTACCACCCATGTGAGCACCCTATCCTTATTAAGATAAAGGAAGTCATCTAAGCATGTGGGATCAAACTCAAAATCACCCCGAGGTGAGTCTTCCTCATCACCACTATGATCAATTAAGTCATCTGTGTCTTTTACCATAGAAAAGAGGGGTCCTAAATCATGACCAATGAAAGGATTAGACCCTAATCTCTTAGATGCCATCCTTGTGATAGGGGGCATACGAAGGTGTCTATAAAGGTTTTTGTCGAATGTGATCAATGATATGATAAACCTAGGTGTAATCCCATACCGTGACTTTTGTAACATTTTCTAAAGAATGCTTTGACAATTTGTTAAATAATTTTGAATGAAAAAGAATCTAAGGATCTAACAAGGATTTCCCTAGAAAAATAGATCAATACAATGAACAAACACAAGGCACAATCATGCAAGTTTGGTAAACCAATCCAACCTAAAGGAACCTACTCCTCATGTAAAATGTACTATCAAAGGTAGGTTAGGCACAAATAGTGACAACATGATATCACCACTTAGGTCAAGTTTGATATAAACAAGGCCTAAGTACTAAGAAGGTGTTGATGCGATCCCCAATAAGGTATACTAAAACAAGTTTCTAGAAACAAACAAAGTCTGAGTTATGAAAAAGGAGGCTACCAATGCAAGAAGCACAACAACACTATTTGGATACATAAATCAAGCTTCATAGACAAAGGAAATATTTTTAGTATCAAAATGATGTCACCATAATGCTAACAATGTAACGACATTTTCTAAGACCCAAGATAATGTTGGGATCAAAAACTAAGTCAAGTATATCAAGAAGTTTTTATTTATGCAAGTAGCGTAACAATACAACTTTGAAACTTAAATCAAGTTTCCCAAGGAAAACAAGACGTAAGTATCCAACTTGTAGTGATAAGATACGTGCAAACATAACAACTCAAAGGAATTCAATGATGAGATTACCTAACTACAATGATAATGTGTCTCAATATGGTTTTGAGATAAAGGGCCTACTAGAACATGAAGACGTACCATTCACACTTTCAACACTTGCATTCCGACATTGCAACCTAGTCATGCAAGTAGACTAAAAAAGTGGTGGACACGATTATTTCTAGTGGTATCCACGCATGTTGTTTTATTTTTCCCAAAATGGGAAACAAGAATACAAAGGAGTAAAACCAAGTGGTGATGAAACAAACTAAGTATAACTTTGGCGAAGTTTCGCCTTACCTTAAGGAAAGTGAAAAACTAAGACAAAGTAACACGTCATAAGTTTCATGATGAATATCACTAGGCCCCAACTTCAATGGAGTCTCCCCTTGTTCAACTAACAAGGTTTTGACTTCAAAATAAGTTAGTGCTTCACGATGGTTCTTTAGAACATGATGTTTTGAGTTGGTCAAGTTGGCCTCAAGACAAAATGGCTTCCTATTTGTTTCTCTCAACTAGGTTGTCACAAAAATCTTTGCAAGCTCAGTTTTCCAAGGAAATTGTAATGACTAAACCTTGGATTATCCTAGCTTTACTTTACCCCATTTAATACAATGAGAAATAAATGTGTTCAGTTTTATTTTCATTGGGGTCGCGTGAAGAAAGTTTTGACGCTACTCTCACAAGTGCGTACTAATCAAGTAGGTAAGTGAGACACATCTGTTGCATCCACAATGTTCCCTCTTGAATGGAATACTTTTGGGTTTCTAGGAGCATCCCTCTTGTTATCTTAAGGATTATTCCAAAGGGAGTTTCTCCTAGTTCAAAGTGGATGAGCCATAGCTCTTAACCAAAACCTACATATACAGTGTGTTGATTGGTGTGATGTGGTATGTTTTTTATCTTTTGGTTTAAGACATTTGGTTAAGCACACCATTGGAAACCTACAACAAACATGTTAGTTTCATATTACAAATATTTCGCAAGTGTATTCTTGGTCCTTCATGCAAAGATTAGTAGTTCTCTAAATGATCAAAACATCATAAAAAGAGGATAAAACGTTATTTTTGATTCTCGAGATCATCCTAAGATGCACAAGAAGAGAATACAAAATGAGGAATCCTACTATATTGTGAAATGGAAAACTTTGTAACCTAAGTGCATAAGCAATTATTTTTAACCAAGTTGTTTGTTCTTTCCCTTAAGCTTAATGAAATGTTTTTTGAAAGCATAAGAAAGGTATAGAATCATTTTTATTCCCAAGATCACCTAGAAGGTTTGAGGGAAGAGAATACATGATATTCATCATTATAAATGAAAATGTGACATTCATTAACTTATCCAAACAAGTTAGCACAAAACATGATCTCATATACCCTGCAAATCAATAGTTAGCTTTAAGAAACCTTACAAGATGTTAGAAATATTCAAGATTAAATCATGCAAACTTTGGAAATAGAGCCAAATTTGAACTGATCATGCCTGTGCCCCTAACAGCATATGCACATCCCTCTAGCATATGTGTGCCCTTTAGAGTGCATGTATGCCCCTGGAAACAACACAAAAGAGCAGGAAAAAGTGTAGCATATGCATAACTAACAAAGCATATGCGTTCCCCTTAGAGTGTATGCACACACCTGGTAGAAAAATATAGAGAGAAATAAGTAATATTGTGTATGTGTGACCAATGAAGCATATGTACATCCCTAATAGTATATGCATGCCCCTTAGAGTGTATGCACCCAGTAGAAAAATATAGAGAACATGAAGTGGTATTGTGTATGCCCGGCCATTGAAGCATATACGCACCCCGATAGCATTCGCACACCTCTAATAGAATATGCACACCCCTAGGCCATAAGATAGAGAGTGGGAGAGACATTTTAACACATATGTGACTAGCAAAGTGTATGCATGCCCCTTAGAGCATATACGCACCCCTTAAAGTGTATACGTACCCCTTCCTATAGATCACTAAAATACAAGATTTTTGACAAAAAAATGTAAAAATTCAAAAATTTTTCTATTTCGTTTGATTTTGACAACACCTAACCTCCTTCAATCCTGCAAAGAGCATAAAACCCAAGCAATTCTAACTAAACTAGTTAAGAAATCCTATGTTTAAAAAAAAATGCAAAAGAGGGTTAGTTTAAACAACTTTGAAACAAAGCTTGAAATAAAAGACAAAGGACTAGGGATTTGTCCCACCGAGCATGCCAAATGTATGCATGAAAGACTAACTATGTCATAAGAATTGAAACTAACACCTAGTAGCTTCAAGACATGATTAGATCAAACAAAAACATCAAGATAAGAGCTTATAAAACTAACTTCTTTGCATGCAACATGAATGAAACAAAATAACATGCTAAGCCATTTTACTCTTTAGATTTCTAACTAAATGTGAACCTAGTTAGATCCTATAGCAATAAAATTGAGTTTGTTAT
Source organism: Taxus wallichiana var. yunnanensis (assembly GCA_018340775.1). NCBI lineage: Eukaryota > Viridiplantae > Streptophyta > Pinopsida > Cupressales > Taxaceae > Taxus > Taxus wallichiana. The sequence continues at coordinate 315,327,949 of CM031236.1, forward strand.
TTTGCTTCAAGATGGTGAAAGGATCTCTCTAAACAATGGCTACAAGGCCATGTTAGATATTCCTCTACTAACCAAACATGAAGAATGGATGCAAGGTGAGAAAGCTATTCCAACAATGGAAGTAAGGCTCAAGATCATATGTTTTTATATGAGATACTATCAAAATTATGGTGTAAAGTTGAAAGGGATGCACTAGGCTTGTATTTATAGGTTTCCATTTGGGAAAGTTTAGAATCCTAGTGCATGTGGGACAAAAGGTAAAGCCAAAATAGACTTTTACAAGTCAATGCACTTTTTGATTAGATTAGGAGCTAATTAATCTTTTAGGATTAATTAAGGATCCTAAGTAGGATTAGGAATATTTTTGAGAGCATCTGGAGTGGTTTTGATGGATTTTAGAAGTTTTGGAAGTGGAATTTAGCCAATAAGAAGGTTTATTGGTTAAATGCAAGATTAGAGGCTTAATTAACATATAATTAGCTAATTAAGAGGATTATCACTAATCAAAATGTTGTTAATTGGCATCCTGAGTGAATTAGAAGCATAGTTAGATAATGAAGTGTCGTTATTTAAATAAAGTGAGAGGAAGTGAAGATAGTCAGTGCAATTTAAGTATTAAACTACATAAGAAGATTTTAGGTATCTATACATAGTAATGGTTTGGGTTTGATTAAAATTTCCCTCCTTGCCTCTAAGCCACATAATTCAACTCAACTTCATTTTGTGTGTTCTTCTTTAAATGATTCCTTAGCAAGGGAAGTAATCCACATTGGTCTTGTGGCATGCTTTAGATCACAAACAAGGAAAATGTTTGTTTTATCTAAGGGATAGTCCTTAAGCCCATGTTTTTTCCTACATCTTGGATAATATATGAACAATGGCTCTATATTCCTAGCTTTCTCCCTATCCATAGTTGTATTAAGATGAACTAAGAGATCTATCCTTAAATTTACAATTTCTTCTCTTAGTTTGGATATGTCACCATTGGCCATTTTTCCTTTTTTATTTTCAAAGGTTTGGGTGAGTCTAGGAGTAGTTCCTATAGAGGTCAATGATATCAGTGAATTCCAATTTGGTAATATCTCATTTTCCCATAAAATTAAAGGGATTTTGTGTGTCCTCTTTTAATCCCTTGAGGAATAGAGTTTTAAGAAGAGTAATATCAAGACCAGTGCCACACCTCATGTGAAGGAAGAGGAACTAATCAAGATAGTCCTCAATAATCTCATCCTCCTTTTTTTGTATCCTAAAGAGATCTTACCTTCTATCCCTAACCTTATAGAAATCTTGGTATTTTTCTGAGAATATTATTTCCATCTCCTACCAACTATGAATGGAGTTGGGGGTTAGGCCCATGAACCACCTCATCGATGTATCATTCAAAGTTGAAGGAAATAAATCTAATTTTTGAGTTTCTAAGGTGTAGTCATAGGTCTGGCACAATAATTTGAACTCAAATAGGAATTTCTAATGATCTTATAAGACTAGTCCCCTGAAGGTTGGTACAATTGAAGGAGATATATTATTCATGGGGACTTGGTCATTAGGACCCAATTCTATGGGATAGGTAAATGTCCTTCCAAATGGAGGGTTTTCATTATTTGCACCATTGGGATTTTCCACTCCATCAACCATCCTTTATTATTGATCAAGTTTCTCCATAGGTTGGTTTTGAGGGGTTTTGTAAATTGATTCTAATAAATCTACCTCTATGATCTCTAGGTCTAAACATAAAATCCTATCATACTGAGAACAATTTCCTAACTATAAGTACTTATTGATTGCTTGTGTTCCACATACTCCAAAGCACAAAAAGAATCTTGTTGTCACTACAAGGTATTTTATTTCAAAATAAAGAGTTATGGAAAATATATTTTTGAATGGAAACTTACCAGGCTATTAGGAAGTACTAGAGTTAGTACCTTAATCTTTTCTAACACCTTAATATTCCCCGACAATGGCACCAAAAAGTGACGAGCATTATTGGTACTTGCACTTTAGTTATCTCATGATTTTCAGTCTAGGGAGGTATTCAAAACTATTTATAACAAAGGAAACAATTGAACTACACATAGTAATTTTTCACTAACAAATTCAATCAAATATTATGCTAAATTCCATTAAGAAACAAAGTATCTCGATAAAACATGGGATTACTGAACTCAAAATTGAAAATACTGAAAGCAATGAAATTCTAGTAATTTAAATAAATGATGAATAACAAAAATTAAATAGACAAGAAATGCTCCCTTCATGTTAGGGAGTATTGGCCCTTGCTCCTTCCCTATGATCCAATTTAGAATTGAAAACCACACAAGTTGATTTATCCCAAAATCATGCACTTTATTAAATAGAATAATTTCTTCTACAACAATAAAAAAATTAACTCTATAATTCTACTAAAAATTCCCTTTTATATCAAGAGTAGTACTTGTCACTCTAGAAGAGGATGAATTATTTGAAATAATTAACTAATACTCAACTAAAGATATCCATGATAACAATTGATTGTTTGAGGAGTTACAATTGTGGAAGGAAAAGTGCATGCCACACTTAGATCAGATTTATCTTGTTAACTATAGATAAAGTCCTTAATTAAATTTCAATTGAGATGATTAATCGGTGCAAAACATGTCAAAGAACATGAATTGAATTCCTTTAATCATGGTGACTATAAGTTGTTTTTTTCATCTACTCCACGTCTTCAATTGAGTAGGTGTTAAGTTGAGCTTGCATGATCCACATAAACCACATTATGTATTAGATGGTATCCCATGTTTCATTCCATTCTTACCATGTTAAATCATGTGCTAGATAAATCATCCGCTGTTGTATTGATTCATTTACCTTCTTTAAGTGAGTCATAAATTCCAAGTGAGTCATGTGCTAGTGCTTGGGTGAGTCTTATGCTCCACATGACAAGTCATGCACTAATGCACAAAGCGAGTCTTGTGTTCCAAAACGGGTCTTGCACTAGTGCATGAGTGAGTCTTGCACTCCAAAGAGAGTCTTGCACTAGTGTATGAGAGATTCTTGTGCTAGTCCACAGATGATTCCTATGATGACTTAAGATATGTTCTTCAACACATATTTTTATTGCACATAAATATTCTTTTAAAATCATTTTAAGAAACATACACAAGATGAAAACAACAAGATTATGCACAAAAATTCATTTCAAATAAACTAAAATATTAATTAAAAAATGATGATATCAGCCTTAGTATAAAATTATGAAATAAAACAACGAGGGTTCACATAGGAATTAAGAGGGCTCATCAACTAGTTGCATTTAGTATTTCCTTTCGATTACATTTGGATATAAATTGTTATTTTCTAATTCCTTCATATTTGCAGACTTTTTGGCTTGATATTCCATTTTTATAGTGTTGTGGAAGTACAAGGTGTTCTTAGGTAGCTATGGGGAAATCCGTGAAAAAGAGAGGTTGGAAGAGATTAAAATAATTAACATACAAATTCAAGATGAGACTTCTTTCCTAAGATGCAAGCTCTATTCCCTTGAAGAAAAAAATGAGCATTTGAAATCATGGATGGAATCCAAGGGTAAAATCTTTATCGATTGCATTTTGGTGAGATGAAGAAGGATTTTACTTAAACTTTAGATACATAAACCATGATGAGATGAGAACACTATAATTTATTCACCACACGATTCTTCCTCCCATTCGATTTAGATTTAGGTAACGCTTTTGGTTCATTTGAAAAATACGGTTAGGGCATTGGATCTAAGTTATTATTTAATATGTGATTAGATGGAAGAGGCCTTAGTAAAAATGCCAAGATATTACCAACCGAATACAATTTGATGATATTCCTAGCTTTATAGGTTTGGGTTATACTAGTGCGGGAATAGAAATTGGAGAGTGCTCTAAGCACACTAAAGGGAGACAAATTTTCGACAACAAAGTGAACATGCTAATAGTACTGCAGGAATATTTGATGCAGGAACTTGGTGATTCATGGTCATAGGATGGATTTGGTAAGATAAAAAGAGAAGAGGTAATGAAATACCACCTCCTCATTCTTATCATAAGAAAAAAATTGTAAGACTTCTAATCCACTCTTTCAATTTAAGAAATATGGCTATGATATTCAAAAAATGTGGAATAATTTTCCTTTAAATTTTTATGGATTAAGTAACCATTATGTTGCCAATTGTTGGAAGAGAAATATATTACTGAATAATTTGATGTTGTTTTTCAAGAACAAGGAAGATGAAAAAGATAAATATCCTAATTAAAAAAGAGAAACGAAAAAAGTGATTCCTCATCCCAGAAGGAGAATAAGAGGAATTTTTGCACTCATTGTCATATGAGTGGACACCGGGTGGAACATTGTTGGAAAATTCATCCATCACACCATCAGAGTAATGGTAAGATGAAGATGGAATATAAACCCATTAAAAATGTAAATGAAGTTACTAATCCACCACCAGTTGATGAGTCAACCCTGGATCATGTAATGATTGAAAAATAAAATCCATTAGAATGGGTTGGAAAACAATTTTTTAATTATATATTATATAGTTTTTGATTGTTGAATGACATGAAATATTTTAAATCTGTTGGTTATGGGATTCTTGTTGTATGTTGCAAGGAAATATTTTCCCATTTGTGTAGCTTTGAATATTTTTAGAGTTCAGATTCGTAAGGGAAACTGAGAGACAAGTTTACCATACTCATTGATTTTATTACATTGAAAAATTTAAAAATACTCCATTTACATCTCCTTATTTAGCTTTTGAGTTCTGGTATAGTTTGGGTACAATGGATTAAACTCATATTTTCAGCTTTAGAGATTTGAACACAATGTACGCAAGTTAATGGAAACATTAGCAGTGTTCAATTTCATACTTGCATTGCAGAGTAACTGTTGTTTTTAGGAATGCATCTATTTTTGGCATATATATGTTAGGTGCATTTTAAGACCCATATTTTGGGCATGTTTGTAATTTTTCTTACTTTTTGAAATATCGATGTATCCATACTTATAAATCACATGTCCACGAGGGTAATAAATGTGATTTATAAATATGGTAGTAACGTGAGCACATTATGATCACTTTGATAAACATAGTTGTAGATGTAGTGTTTGAAAATTTCACAAGGACAATGGACACTAGCATATTATTGACATGTAAATGTATTCATATATTGATCTATTTTGGTAGAATTGTGTTTATAGTGATGGTCATGTCATAGAGTATTAGTTGGAAACTTTAATCTTTAGGTGAACAATTGTCTATTTTTAAATAGACTAATTGATTTTTTGTGTTGGCAGTTATAGTTATAGAGATTTAGGCTATTTGTAGAATCACAAAGTATTATTGGGAAAATTTCCTCTTTTGGTGAACAATTGCATATTTTTAAAAATCGATCAATTTTTTGTGATAAGCTTATCAAAAATATGTAGTAATATTACCCATAATGCTATTTCTATGGATATTGTATGCGTCTTTGATATGCGGAAGCTGATTATAAATATTTGTGGGTGAAAAAATAAAATTGTGGAACAAAATCCTTCTTAGTGGGGAGGTGTGATCCAGAGATCAATTTAGTGGAAAATTTTCCCTAAATCTTCCAAAATCATCAAAATGTGATAGAAGGCCCTGAGATATTTCCTTATCCTATTTGAATGCAAAAAATGGAATTTGTTTGAGCAATATACCATCTGCGAAGTTCCCATTGAAGGAACAAAACAAGGGGCAAGCTGACCAATTAGGTTGCTGACACGTAGCAGTTGAAAAATAATAAAAATGGTAAAATGGTGTTTTTTGGTTTTCTCCTATGGTTTTCAACGCTCAATTTTGGATAGGTGGGCCCCATTATTTTCTAGTTGGGGACCTCAACTAGGTTTGACACACTCTTTTTGTAGAGGGGTGCCTTTGCCTTTGTGACTTCATATTACCATAGTCACAATTTTGTATTTAAATGAAACAAGTTATTTAGGTAAGGTACATGTGGGACTAATATTACCATTATTATTTTATTTAAATTATCATGCATCAAACTTATGCTAAGTTTGGTGCATTTACCATTTACCGTGCCAACACATCAACCTCATCCATTATCTTATCAACGTATAACCTAATTTTGGATCTTATGAACCACCTACATGCCACATGGCCACCCATAACAACCTTGGCCAATCTATCTCTATTCCATGTCCCATGGGGAAATATTAATTTGGGTAAAGAAATTCCAAGTGGCTAAAACCACATAAGGTGGGTTGTTAAAAGGCTTAACAAATCCTATGTGAAGCCTAATTTATGAGGAAAATGAGATTAATACCCATATATAACAAATGCAAATGGTGGGTGGTTGGGGTGGTTTGAACCCCAACCAAATTTTCCCAAAATAAATGCATATCGATTGGGAAAATAGGTGGCCACAAGATTATTTAAATGAAAACTTTCATTTATACAAGGTAATGTTTCAGGACCGTGTTTTTTATAATAGAGCTTTTTGGAAAATTGAGTTTTGAGCAATGTAGATGCATTTTTGGATCTCGGTGTAAACTAGAAAGTTATCAAGAATTCCAAGATGCTCTTAATGCATATATCATTTTCCAAATTTGAATTTTTGTGACATTTTTTTATGTAGCATAATTCACTCGAAGACAAAAATATGAAGGGAAAAATATCTACAAGTGCTTCAACATGGTGGAATAAAAACACCTTTGAGATTTTTCAGGTCTTTTCAAGGTCCGAAGACACAACATTGTAGGTTTTAGGTTTATTTTTTTAATTGTAAGTTGATTTTAATTACATTTTTGAGAAAATTTTAATAGATCGGTTCGTATGAACCCAAGTACGTAGGGAATTCCAAACCCCATAAAAATATTTTGTGTCATGTTTTATTCTAATTTTTGCATTCAGTTTTGATTATTTTTCAGAGATTAAATCATATTTTAATTGGAATGGAATTATAATCGTAATGAAAATTCTACGAAAATTGATAAAATTGGTTAAAATTAATTTTGAATGGATTTGATCAAACAATGATTTTATGCATCTTAATATATGATTTTTAAATTAGATTCGATCAGATTTGGATTTGTTAAATCATAAAAGGTTATTACTTTATAAGATATGTTGAAACTCTAAAAAAATTAGGGGGTTCCTACCTATTTACGGATCAATAAATGAAGAATTAGGGTGGGTAATTGGTTGAGATACTTTACGCCCTAGGTAATTTGTTGATATAAATAGTAGATTGAAAAATTAATAATTATTTTTCATTACTTGATTCTATTTGATTGTGATAGGATCTTTAAGGTTATAAAAATGCAATGAATAAGACATCCCATGTGAGATCATGATTTGAAAGGGTATGAGATTATATTCAGGAAAAAATGATCCATGAGTTGGTAAGTGTAATTAATGCTAGTGTTTTTGTGTGAAATTGTATAGTTTGTTGTAAATTTTGAAAATTTGAAAAATTGTTCACTTTAACATAGAATGATGAAATAGACTCGCATGGTTCGGGTTTTACATTGGGTATGTATTGTATGAAACTTTATGGTACCAACCAAGAATTATATGGTCCTAACACAGGATATAGAATGAGTAAAAAAATATCATAACAAACTAATATGATTTTTTTGGATAAATTTCTTATAGTTGTTTGTTGTATGATAATTTTTAGTGCCATTGATGAGGACTAATACAATGTGTTGTGCATATGGTTATAGAGATATATCCACACATAATATTTCCATATAGGGCATTATATGATGACATTATTTGCATTAGGTCTAGATGATGCAGGTTGGGACATCTTGGATAGAGCACGTTTGTGATATGTGGCTAAATTGGGGAATTCACCCCAAATATGCATTTCATCACATCAATTTACGAGTGATGAAATATAGATACATGTATATTTTTTTCTCATGATAAGGAAGATGATGGTGAAATTGGAGGATGTTTATCACATTTTATGGTTACTAATAATAAGGGAGAGGGTATAAGTATTACCCCAAATATGCCTTATCATAAAAAATAGGATCAAATATTTTAGGTGGGGAGTGGGGGTATTGGAGATCCCACAATTAGGTTGAGTGCTGTGGTGACTTATGGTGTTCTATGATTATAAATAAATATTTATGTGTTAATGGCCCCATTCATAATAGTGGATGACAGAGGATATGAATATCACATACTATGTGGTGGATTTCTCATGTGATATAGGATCACAAGACTTAATATGTATGGGGTCATTGTGTGTTAGCTCACTTGTACAAAGATCTCTATAGGTTCACATTGGAGAACCATGCTTTGGTGGTGTAACAATTGTGACTTTGCTACATATGTGGGAATGTGAGTACATTTTTGTTGTGTTATTGATAAGTGGGCCACTCTTAGATTGGGTCCATCTAAATATTCTAGTGGTGAGGTGGGTGATGCTAGGGTGGAAGGGATTTGATATGATGACTTATAGACTATGTTGGTTAGGTTGACACTGCAAGACATTGTTTGGATGCAATACATGGATTTCAAAGGGTGGTTGAAGGATGTTGTAGAGATGCAAAAATTTAAAATAACATGTGGCTAGAGGATTGATTTCCACACCAAAGGGAATTATTTTAGTATGAGTATGTAACACGAAAATTTTGTATTATGTAGGAGTTTCCTCTAAAACCATATCCATGGAGGAGTTCTATGCCTCAGTAAATTATAGAGAGGGGGTGTGGCTAGAGCCAACCATAGCTGATATATTTACACCTCAAAAAAATGAGGCAGACTATGTGGTTGTGCTAAGTGATCGGGATGGCATAAGTTTTACCACAACATATGTAGAGTGGTGGAAAAATACTAGATGGGTGTTATTATTTCATATTGTTATGTATTTGGTGATAGAAGAGATTCCACTACACCTAGAGGAGTAGGTGGTGTAGGGATACCTCTAACCATGGGTGGAGGAGATAATGGAGGGAATGATGCCCTTGGTGGAGATGTGGTGGCCTCAAATGTAGCATAATGTAATTATTATGTGATGTCGATCTTTAATTAAGTGATAGATAGATGTTGTCTTGTTACATGTTGAATACAAGTGATACCTATGTGCCCACCATTGTGGATGCATATTTATAGACATTGATTTGATGTGGTGACTAGAGGTATCTTTGCATGAGTGGATAATACAATGGGTGAGCATGTATACTTGTTTAATCGAGTTGAAGTGGTGGCAGCCACATATGTAGTGTATCGAGTGAGTGGAATGAGAATGGAGTAGAGACATCCCATTTATCAGATTATCACCCTAAGACTAAGTTAGTGTATAATTTTTGTGAGATTATTAGATTCCTAGGATTGGTATGTAAAACTATTGGCATATAATACCACTTTATGGAAGAGAGTGGCTCACTATCAAGAGAAATCATGATCAAGAAGTTGTGGTGACACCAAAGATGCCTTGATCTTTCACGATTCAATGAATATTGAGAGTAATGAGGATGAGTTAATGCACAAAAGGAAATTTCCTCCGCATATTGTATTATATAATTTATAGCATAGTTGATGAGATACATAGATGTATGTTATAATTATTAGATGATTTTGATGTAGTTTTAATGTTGATGCAGAGAGAAGGAGAAATTTAATTCTAAGAACACAAATTTGATTCACAATAAAATACCAATTGTTGGTTTGAAATTTAGTCACTAGAGATAATCAATAGTTCAAGGGGACAAAAATCCCTCCTCTTTATGGGGAGGTTCCCTTTTCACTAAAAATTTGGAACTCTAAATAATATAAATATATAGACTAATTAATCCGAATGAGGATATTGGTGCATGTGAATGATTCCATATTCTCAATACAGAAGACAAAAAGGAATAGGGTTTTGAGGAAGAAACAATAGCTTATATGAAAAAGAAGTATGAATTAGGGAAGCAAAGTTTAGGCTAACTCATTTATCAAGGATATAAGTATCCTCCTTGGTTGTGAAAGATTACCCACTACTATAAGGAAATAATTGAATAAGGAAACACTTTCAGATATAGAGAATGCATATTTATACCTTATTGATGCATGCAAAAGAGCTTAAGAACATGTGAGCCAATATATATGAAAACCCATATAATATAAATGCAAAAGACACAAAGTTCTTCACATCATATTCTATAGATTGAACACAAAGTTTTAGAATTCACATATATTAAACAATCACATTCACATATGCAGGAAAAGAAATTAGGAAGATGTAGACACAAAATCACACACTTTGGGTAATTATCTAGTCTCGATCACATACTACTATTCATATGGTTCCTAAGTAAGAAAATTACTGATTAACCCATGTCTTTGGCCATCTTTCATTGCTTTCTGTTGCTACTTTTGGTCTTACACCTTTACTAGCCCAATTTTGTCTTTTCATACTTCATATTTAACCTTTCTAGACCGGGGTGCCCAGTCAAGATGCTAGCACCAAGTGCCCTTATCCCCTCTAGGTGCCCCCATCCTCTTTATATTCTACTCAAATTTTTGGTCCCTTGCTTTTCATTTGAGCATATTTTATTTTTATAGTCAACATTTTTAGGGTTAATTATAAAATTCAAGTGAAGGAATCATATAAATATAAATTTATGTGATCATAATAAGGGACCAAGCACTAAGAACTACTTATCACCACCTAAAGTTGCATCCATCAAGGCATCTAGAGCTCCATTTGCATCCATCTAGCTCCATCACAAGGGACAAAGGTTGGTTTATATACATCACACTTCATAGGAGGGGATTTTATTCTATTCCATGATCTTGCTACTTGATTGCTACTTCAAATGTGACACACATAAGAGTAACCTAGGGAAAAATTTCATACACACACACACATAAATACAAACTACATTGGGTCTAAGATGTAGTGAAACACTTAGTTGTAAGTCCACCATTATGGTAGCTAAGGAAAATTTGACCCCTTCATTTACATCTTTATTTTTTAGGGTTTGATGCGTTGTTTGGGGTTTTTGAGGTGATTTATTCATTATAGGTTTACAATGACATACACACGACAGAAGAAAATAAGTATGAAGCTCTAAAACTATTTCATAACTAGGTTCTAGCTATTTTTATAGACCAGGGAACCCAAAATTCAGACCAGAGCACTCTAGGCACTCCCATCCTTCTCCAAGTTCCCCATTCCATTTAAATCACTTGGATATGCATTTTCTCAAGATAATGTGTGACGGTTTCCCATTCATGTTCAACTGGTCTTCATTGTGAGATGGTCCCATAAAATATTTGAATTCTAACTCTCTTTGTACATTAGGGTTTCTACATTTCATTTCTTAGTTTACTTGGGTTATTTCCTTTATTTATTTATTTTTTATTTACTACAAACTTGCATTAGACTAGGCTATTATTATACATTTTAGCATAATCATTTTGGTGAACCCGAGCTCGATCATCATACTCTTAGGGACCTCATTATTTGTCTTACTTTGCTTTCTCATTCCATAATCTTGTCATCATGAGTATCTCAATTAATGAATTCTTGCTTTCCAATCCTGATTTATGACATAGAGTCCAACATCTCCTCGCTACTACTCACATTCCTGCTGATATTAATCCTGACTCAGTATATCAAACATTTATAGATGAATTTTCTAAGCATATTGCTTTCCCTACTAATCTTGATATTGATCTTAATATCTTTGAAAATGACCCAACATTGCACATCATGATTCAAATTTATAATGTGGGTGTCAAGCATACTTTAATTGACAATGGATCTGAGCTTAACCTATGTCCTATGTCATTTCTTGAAAATCTAGGAATTTTTGCCACTAATGTTAATCCATCATGTCTTTCACTTCATGCATATGATGGTTCATTCATATGTGCATAGGTCACATCACTCTCCCTATTACTTTAGGGCCCAATACCCTTAACACCATATTATTTTCCGTTGAATTTCTAGTCTCATACAACTATTTAATTAGTAGATTGTGGCTTCAAACCATACAGGTTGTTTCCTCTATAGTACATCATTGTGTCAAATTTCTACATGAAGGAATCAAATACATTTTTGTTCATGATGATCACCCATAAAAAAATTGTGACCGTGATCCTCATACCACAATTCCTACTCCTGACTTATACTACGACGACCCTCAACTTATGGATGAACCACCTTATCTTCCATCACTTGAAGGTGCTATTTTCATGATAGATACAATTTCTTCTACACCACCTCCACCTACTACTACTACTACTACAATTCTTTATCAAGGACTTGTCCAGTCTATGGACATCGATCTATCACATGCACCTTCACATGCACCATCTCTACCAATATGCCCACCATTTACATGTACATTCTTCATGAATGATTTGTATTGGGAGCATATTCCATTTTATCCTACTTGTGATGTCACTATATGTTCACATGAGGGTTTGACTCAGCTCGGTTTCACTTTTGAGGATCTTTATCCTCTAACTCATGATCCTCATATATACTATGGATTTGTCACTATCACTGCTACTTATGGTCTACGTGTCTTCCATCGCATAGTCTACCTTGCTTGCACTCCTCACTCTTCTCCACTCACATTAGGTTAGTATTGGCTTGCTTATATAGGGGGCACATTGGACCTTGATTATATTGATATCTTATTTCCTATGCTCTTTGGCCGTGTCTTCATTTGTAACAACTTGTTTATTAGATATACACAAATTCTCACTCACTGGTATGCACATAGATTCCTATTACCTCCTTTCTCTACGATGAGGAATATACTATGGGCATGTATAACCTATGACACAATGGCTTGTTACATAATTAACTCCGACACTATTGCTTATTAGGTCTCTAATGCTTCCCCATTTGGATTTGATCATGACATTGATGACCTCCTAGATGACATTATATGTTTATGCTATACATCATATACAAACTTGGGGGAATTACATTCACACACATAGAATCAATGCATCTCCCATACTTACATCATCATCTAACAAACTGCTAGCATATGTATATTCATCTACTCTTTAACATCGACATTACTTAATAGTGTCCTCTTGTGCTTCGGTTCACACTTGATTGTTGAGGGCATCCTATACACATGAACCTCACACACTACACCATAGACACTACACATCACACATCCTTGCACATCCTATACCTTTGTACATACACATCATCTTACATGTTACATCATACATTACACACTACACATTATGCATCACATGACGAATTCTCATCATCACATATATTTACACATTTTACTCATCTACTTATATGCACTGCACTCACTACCCTATGATGCACTCTAGTCTCATAGTCCATACTAGACTATTGAGGTTATACATCACAAATAGACCACATTACACTCACACACTCAACTATTCAATCCTTTGATCATGTGACATTCCTAGATTAGTGATAAATGCCATAGGCTATATCATCACTCCCTCAATCATCTTGTTGTGATATACATTTAGGCTACATAATCATGCTCAATTTATATTTATGTCGCATATCATCACAACACATTGATCACAGCGCATAATTCAACTATTTCCCAATGAAGAACTCTCATTTTTGGTTCATTCTTTACTAGTGAGGGGAAATAAACAAATTAACTTCACCACATATAACTACATTCACTCGGGGGAACGTGGATCCTATCATTCACTTTGCATTCCATGCTATCCATCCATAACATATTGCATATCTTGGTCGCACTTAATCTTACTTGAATTTACTTATATGTGTTTACTTTATTACACATGCTAGATAGATACCTTACATGCCATTATATTTTTCATACACACATGCACATTCACTTCCATTCTAGTTGTGATTGTAGATTATTCAGATCCATTACATGCAACATTGATACTTGGAATAATACTTAGTACCGATCCTGAGAAGCTCTTAGGGGCATCCACTTTCATACACTATAGGTGTTATTGTTTTATTTTGTTTCATAGCACAATACTTTATCAAATTATACATGATTTGACATAATATTTATCTTTCTAATGTGCTAAGAGGTACTTCATGTGCAACAATTGTTTTGCATGACTATTTTCCACCATGGTTATCTGTTACATTATTTATAATTGCTTATCATTGTATGCCTTTGTTTATGGGATTTTCCCTTTGTATTGTGTGCCCAATTGTATGCTTTTGGCTTCATCGGCCTCGATCGTCTTGTGACACCATGAGTGGTATCCCATGTTTGTAGCCCAATTTTCATGGTATACACTATCTTCTTGCGTGTTTTAGCTTACATGTTGTTTTTATAGCTTACACTTCATCTTATACATGAATTTTTATCTTTGCTTATGCTAACACTTGTCTCCAAACCACTTGTTTACATGTATTTTGGTTTCTACCAAGAAATCCCTCCCCATGCAGGGAAAAAATTTAATGTTTGGTCCTTTTTGGGTTGGATCCTCCTACAATGATGTCACATGCGCCCTAAAGAGGGGGGACTCATTTGGGTGAATTAGTCACCCCATACATGGTATACACAACACAACATAGTACCAGTACAATATAACAAAGTTGATGGATCAAAATCAGACTTGGCTCCTTAATACAATGATGCCTTTCATGGAGCACCTATAACTAGGGGTAGTTACATAATGACAGGGTTCAACACAGTCTATAGAACTCTACACAATAGATTTTATAGGGTAGGTTGTCCTTAGCACATGTGTTAGTACACATCATCTACAATGGTGTTTTATTCGGGGAGTAGTTAAAGGTTAGAAGATAAAATAGACCTTCCTCTCTATACTACTTCTGTCATGGCATCAAATCACCCAAAAACTAGACAACACATAGATCTCTTCAATTTTGGGAAGCAGTTAAAGGTTTGAGGATAAATTAGACTTTTCTCCCTATACTTCTTCAAACTAGTGACATGATATCACCCAAAAACTCACACTTCATTGACATGATCCTTTCTACACCCTCTTTCTCATCACATATCAGGTGCACATGTTCCTTTTTCACATTTTTAGATTTTTCTTTTACATACTTCCTTACATTCTTTTATACATATACATGCATATTTGACTACTTTATCAGCTTCCCTTTGTAGGTCCGTCGTATGGGAGGCAAACAATCAACATAAAAACATCACATACATCAAAATCTACATATGTGTCTCTGCTCTAGGTTCACTTCCATCACTATTTACACTCTTGTATCTTTATTCTCCATGATCCATCTTTTTATCACTCCACACTTTGTCTATTCCTTGGGAACGCTTTTTACATCGATCTACACATACATCGGTACACATATCTATCTACTTTATGTTACCAAGATTTCCACTCACCAACATAAAGTGGGGGAAAATGTAGACACAAAATCACACACTTTGGGTAATTATCTAGTCCCAATCACATACTACTATTCATATGGTTCCTAAGTAATAAAAGTACTAATTAACCTATGTCTTTGGCCATATTTTGTTGCTTTCTGTTGCTACTTTTGGTATTACACCTTTACTAGCCCAGTCTATCTTTTCATACTTCAATTTTACCCTTTCTAGACTGAGCGCCTAGCTAGGACACCAGCGTGAGGTGCCCTCATTCCCTCTGGGTGCCCCTATCCTATTTATACTTTACTCACACTTTTTGGGTCCTTTCTAGCCATTTGAGAATCTTATATTTTTTTAGTCGGACTTTTTGGGGTTAATTACGAAATTCAAGTGAAGGAATCATATAAATATAAAGTTATGTGATCATAATAAGGGACAAAACACTAATAAATACTTATCACCACCTAAGGTTTCATCCATCAAGGCATATATAGCTCCATTTGCATCCATCTAGCTCCATCACAAGGACAAATGTTGGTTCATCTGCATCATACTTCATAGGAGGGGATTTTATTCTTTTCCATGCACACATTATTTAAATTCTACATCTAGATACTTTCTCGCTAATTCAAATGTGAAATGTATAAGAAAAAGCTAGGGAACAATTCCACACACACAAAACTACATTGGTTTTGAGATGTAGTGTGTGCTAACTGTAAGTCCATTTTGGCGGTTGAGGATATTTGAACCATTCATTTACATCTTTATTTTTTGGGGTTTTGAAGGTGATTTCTTCATTACAAGTTTACAATGACATACACATGATAGTAAGTGAATAAGTGTGAAGCTCTAAAGAACCCTATTAGAACCAGGTTTTGGCCATTTTTATGGACCAGGCACCCAAAATTCAAAACCAGAGTGCCCCAAGAACCCCCATCCTTCTCAAGGCACCACAATCCAACTAAATTACTAAGATATGCATTTTATCAGGCTCTTGTGCGATGGTATCCCATTCCTATTTAGCCAATCTTTATTGTGACATTGTCCCATTAACTCTTTGAATCAACTAAGGCTATTCTAACTCTCTTTGCACATTAGGGTTTGTACATTTCATTTTCTTAGTTTTCTTATGTTATTTCCTTTATTCATTTATTTTTTATTTACTACAAAATTGCATTAGATTAGGCTATTATTTTACATTTTAGCATAATCAGAAAACCCAGATGAGAGGAAATAAGTATTCTTCTATATTGATTAAATTTTTTATTTACATTCAAGAGCACCAATATCTAACCCCTTTACAAATGAGAAATAAGCCTTATATATATACTGAGGGGAGGATGTTATTAACTTTATAACTAATTAACTTTTAATTATGTGCTAAAAACTTAATTAGTCAATCACATAAGTTGGATCTATTTTACAATTTAAGCCAACCTCAAAACATAACAATTAGATAGAAGAAAGTCATGAGCTAGGAGAAGAAGGAACATTGGAAAGAGGAATAACTAGAACCTTCATCTTGAGAAATTGAAGTATTAGAAATTTCCATGAACTTGGGGATAACTGTGTTAGACATGGTATCCAACCAACTTATGAGAGAGCACTCCATCTCCTTTTCTATTCCACTATTCTACAACAGGCCTTTGGTGGCTTCCACAACTACATTGTGTATCTTAGAGAGTTCTTCCATTTTATCTTTGTTGACTGAATTTACCTTGAAAAAATATTCTTTTATCAATGAATTGAATTTTTATTTGACTTCATCAACTGATTTTATCTCTTTAGAATTGTATTTATAGAATTGGAAACATAGAGCTTGTAATTTAGAAAATATTTCGATTTCGAGATTCACCTTTTTGTACCATATTTTTCAATTCACTTGTAGCTTTCTCAAGGAATCTGATCCTCCATTCAACACTATAGACCCATTTCTTGGATAATTTTTTTAGAATCATCAAAAATATTATGAGACAATAAAATATTCTCATCAGTGGTACTCATGATTCGAGATCTTGAATACTATCCATCCAAATATTGAGTTCTTTGTCAATGACACTGATTGTTGCATTGAATTGATCTTGTGTTGAATAGATGTTATCATAAAAATTTATACTTCATAAATGAAACTCAAACAAGAAATCAAAATTTCTTTTACCCAAGCCTTAACAAATTTACCAATGTTACGTGTTTAGGAATCTCTATTATAGATATGCTATCAGATTTAAAGAAGAAAAATACAAGAGGAAGTGAGGAGAGAGGAATGGGATCCATAAGGGTTTTGTTAATAAATAGAAAGGATTTAATAAATTTTGAGAGAACCTGTAATTTTTCCTCAAATTGTTCTTGTGTTTGCTTCCATTTCTCTACCCTCTCAATTAATTTTGAGATAGTCTCCTTGATATTCTATACTTCACCTTTAGGGGTGGACTCTCCAAGTGGGATCCTTTTAAACTCCCAGTCTGAAATTGATCTCCTTTTCATCTTTTTCCTCCTTTGGCTTTGCAATTTCTAGAAATTTTTGTCCCTTGGAATCTGAGACTAAACAAGAGGTTGTCTTAGCTTTCTTTAGAGGAGGATAAGTTGTACCAAGAAAAGTAGCCACCGCATCAAATATTGGAAATATAATCTATGAAGAAGCCTTCCCTTTCCTATTATCAATCATGGGCTGAACCCATGTGAATGAATCACTAGAAGGTGGAGCTGGAGGAGGTTCCAATGTAAGGAAATTTGGAGGACCAAGAGGCTGAGTAGTGGAAACCTCAAGAGTAGGAACCTCAATAGAAGAAGAAGATGGTATTCTAACTTCAATATTAGACCTTGAGGCACTTGAATTTTCCTATATGTGGTTCTATGATTCATACTTCATCTTCCTCATCCTCACCTTCTTTCTCCTCTGCTTCCTCTTCACCATTATTTTCTTGTTCTTCACCTACTTGTTCTGATTCATCCTTCCTCTCTTCAATTGCTTTTAC
The DNA here is from genome assembly GCA_018340775.1 of Taxus wallichiana var. yunnanensis. Lineage (NCBI taxonomy): Eukaryota > Viridiplantae > Streptophyta > Pinopsida > Cupressales > Taxaceae > Taxus > Taxus wallichiana. The sequence continues at coordinate 315,346,230 of CM031236.1, forward strand.
TTCTTCTTTTGAAGGCTGTGATACTTATTTAATCATAGGAGAAAATTATTCAACAGATTATTGAGTTTTATCTTATTCCACCTCTTTCTCGGGGTTTCATCAGCCTTATCTACCTCCTTTGTTTTATATTTCTTTATACATATGTTTTTTTATTAAATCCAAGGGTGAGGGAGAAGGAGTAAATTGTGCGAAATTATTTATGAGAAGTGGAGGCCTCATGAGAGGAATATGTATTCATCATTTTCTTCTATTCCTTCATTTTCTCGAATGAATAATTTCCTTGTCCTCACTATCACAGGATTATTCATCTCATAAGGATAATCCTTTTCATTTTGAGACCAATCAATGGTTGGGATAGGCATATGATGAATGGTTATGATGTATTCCATAGAGTAAAAATCATCATAATCATCTTCTAGGTCCTTAGGAACATGATACAAATTGAAATATTTAATTTTTTGCAAAGAAAGCCTCCTAAAGTACATTTTTGTTACTTCATACTCATCTACACAGTCTTCCTAGTAGTCTTCAATTGTGGGAACATAATAGTATGTCATTCTCAAATGTTTTGAAATGAAACCCATACTATCAAATGAGGAACTCCTTTGATAGGTGTGGAATTTGAACTCAATGATCATTCTCTCCACATTCTAAGCATCCAAGGAATATCTCGTATGTGTAGTTTCGAATGAGATAGGAAACCGAATACCCGGTGATATTTTTATCTTTGCAACTTTTGTGTAACATTTCTAATTTCTGCAAAATTTCACTAGCACCAACTTATCATTAAAATACATAGGAAATTTATCAGGTGCACCTTTAAAACAATCTATCTTGATATATGATAAATGTTGGAATTGGATAAAATGGCTGCCATGGGTGGAAATTAATTTTCTTGATTCTGCAGAGATCCTCTCAATTGTATTTCCTTCCAATAGCTTAACTATGAACATAGTATAAATATCATTTACTCTCATGTGGTGAGTATTTATTTTTCATCATATATGCGCTAAGGGTAAAACTCATATACTAGTGCATTCTTCTTATCATCCTATGGTGATAACCCTACCCATACCCCGTAGGTCTGTAATGGTGTACATTAGGTAGGATGCCATATAGAAAGTTTTTATTTTTAACAATTGTTCACTCAATTTCTCACAAATGATTTCCTCCAATCCAGTCTTTGTTTTTCCTCACAAATGAGATTGATATATACACACATACAAAGTGCTAAAATTCATTTATAGAGGGCATGCCCATCATTCTTGCAAGTAAGGTAATCATGTCTGACAATTCTTCTTTGAAATATGACATGTATAGGACTTTTGGCAACTTGGAAGATCCTTTCTTGTGAGATTTGAGACAGACTTGACCATCATTGTTATATACCTATAATTTTCTTAATCAAATTGGTTTTGAGCCCGATCCCTAGTTAAGGTATTAGAGTTCTCAAAGGTGGGAATCCCTAAGGCTGCATTTATGTAATTAACATCAAGATTGATTATTTGGTCTTGAGGGTCCTTGAATTATTTGGTTTCTGGGTCAAAACTTGAAGCACATGCCGAAAAAATGTTAGTACATTGGAAAAATAGGAGAAACCAATATGCATAGGGAATTAAACTATTTTTAATGCATTAGGAAATGATGGTGGGAGTATCTTCAAAAATGTGGGCCCAAAAATCATCCAAGTCCATATGTCACATGTAACTATCACCAATATTGGGTACAAAGGTCTCAAGAGAAGAAATTTGTTCATACCCTCATATTGGAACTTCATTGTGAAGGTGTGGGAGAAAAATCAAGGAGGACGGAGGTTTAATAATGGTTTTATGAGGAATTTGAAGAAGAAGATGAAAAACACAAACTACCACCAAATTAAAATAAAGGAATGAATTGACTCACCTTTAGTATGAAAGGAACAACACCTCCAAAATAGTCCCAATAAAGTTTGAATTTTTAAATTTGGACAAGAAATGAGAAAGTGTAGTCTCTATTATCACCGCCATTTTATTAACTAATCTCAAGCACATCAGCATATCATCATGTCTTCACCTAGAAGCTCACCGAGAGGCACACATAGGTACCAATTCCCTCCTTTATGTGAGCTTTGTGAGAATGTTCTTTATTAACATGATGATGCAATATAACCAGAGAATAAATGTAATTATCCATAGGTTTTTAGATGTAAGCTTTTACTCGTAGTTGATGTCTTAACATGATCAACTAAAAGTAGAATCAACCATGGAATAACATTGAGGAAACTAGTAACACACACATGAACATAAAGGGAAAACACAGATCAAGATCCATTACAAGAGTGTTACAAAATTGCTTCATTATATTGATAAGTCAAATATAGTAGCTAAGATTACATCAAGAAGTTCCATCCATGGCAATGTTCATAGTAGTAGAGATTTCTTTACATCATAGAGCTCCCTGTTACATCCATTACACCATACTTTCTTTTTTACTTCTTTTTTCCTCTTCTAGAAATGACCCTCTATAACAAGAAGTCGAAGGAATATTCTTCTAACCATCCATCATCACCTATGAAATCCTCGTTGGAATCTCCTCATGATTGTTCTACCACTACTTAGGAATCTTCTAGATGTCACCATGTTTTCCCTCAATCGAGTGCCTTTAGCATGCATGTGCCAGCTAATCCTTAACAACCTCGACTCCTTATCCTCTCATGATAACCATAATGATTCCTGGAATATCCTTTTCTTGGATTGCAAGTCTCCATGGCTTATCCACATCTATATCTAGTCACTTTTCCATTTTCTCCCTATGCACGTATTTTTTTGTTTGTCCAAAACTCACTAAGTCCTAACTCCATCCTACCCTGACATGACCCTTGTGCCTCTCCGAGGACTACTTCTACATGTGCCTTTGTGCCCTGTCTCCGTGCACCATAAGGCTTTGTGCCTTAGGTACTTAGTTAATTTTAGGGGTCCAAAATCACCCCACACTAAACTGTTGCCACCTCGACAAACCTTTGTGCTAACCGAACAAAATTCTTGTTGACCAAAACTGTTATGGTAATGATGCTACTCCAAAGAATAAAAATAGTGGTAGGAAATAATAGAAAATAATTAAAGAATGGGGGTGGGTACTTATACGACCAATTGAAGGAGCTTGGGGAATTCCATGTTTATCTCATCCTTCAATTTCTCCTAGGCCTTTAATTCTGATAAGGCCTTTCTGGCACATCCCCTATGACATTGGGCACTAGTCTGGGATGATTTCCTCCACCTTCCCCTTTAATGCACTTGATGGCCACCCCTAACTCCATGTAAAACCCTCAAACTCATCCATCCACTAATGATGGAGTCTTAGCTCACCGATTTTGAAATCTAGCTTTTCGTGCTTTGTTTTGATCTTCTCTTTCTGGGTCGTGGTGTTAATGACCAACTATGTGCATACTCTACCTTATTGGTGGGGATGGTCTCCTATAAAAACTTTGAGGGATGCCTCCTCCTCTATCATCCACATCGATTATTGGCTCACATTTCCTACAACTGTTGAAGCCTCTATCTACTAGTATATTCACCTCCTTGAGTTGGGAGAGAAAGTCTTCCAACTCAGTGATCCGGGATTCAATGGTGACCTTGTTCTCTTCCTTTTATTTTTGAGCTTTCTAGAATCATTGGGCCCACACCATCCTTGATGTTAATGAGTAACATCCCTACGAGGTCCTCAAGATACTCCATCTCATCCCGTAATCTATCTTGTCCTGGCTTACCAATGTTGAACATTTCCCAAAATTTTCTTCATGAGGGTGCCAACTTGGTCATATGCCTCCTTTGTTCTGCACCTTCTCTCCCCTTAACCCTTGGCACAACCTATCTATTTCCTTCTCCTTGCTCTTTCTTTTATGCAACCAAGGTTGAACAAGTGGCCCTATATCTAGACTCTGTGTCATATCACCTCGAAGACATATTTTGCAAGGCATTACATGCCTACTCATATGTAAGGTGGTTAGGATCCACCACCTTATATGTATCTCCCCCTTCTTCTTTAGGTGAATGGTTTGATCACATGATCGGTGACCTTGAACTCAGGTTCCTCGGCATGGCAGTGCATAGTCTAGTTGAGCATCTTCCTAGTTCTAGGCACACCCCATCTTGATCCATTAAATCCCAACCATGTAAATTTTTTGGTGGGAGGGTGGCCTGAAACCTTACGTGCGAGGACCTTCTTGGGGTCATCTACGAAGTCCATATGTGGGGACATAGGTGTCCACTTCTTCCTTGTAGCCTTGCACTTTTTCCTCTACTTCTTCACCCCAGGGTGAATCCCATATCCTCCTTTATAGTAAAGGATTCCCCCTTGTCTCCTTTGGGATGGCTAGCATTCTACTATGGAATAGTGGCTTCATACATCATGTCGAGAATCTTCTCATCCCCCTACCGAATGCTCTCTCTCTATCTTCCTGCGTGCCTCACACTGCATTTGTGGCCTTCACCTCGGCCTCCTACCCTCCAACTCCACTTCCAATTCTTCTTTGAAAGTGGTGGGGTATTCTTCCTCCGAGCCTATTGTGGGGCTTGATGTCATGTGCATCTTCTATTTCTTTTCCTCAGATCCTCTTCTCTTCTTCCCTCTCCTGCCTGGTGATGAGGTGTTTGCCACCCTATTTTGAAGTGTTGGTGCCTTTGTTATTATTGCATATAGTATTACTTCCTCTTCGTATATAAACTTTCTCTTCCTCAAAGTATCTAACTTCTTCTTCTTCTTCTTCTTCTTCTTCTTCACTTGCCTTCATGGGTGGGATTGAGTCTCTCATGGTTTTGGAAAGGGAGAGTCTATAACCTCCACCTCAATCCCTCCCTATGTTTTGGGGGTGCTAGCTACACGAACACACCTGATGGACATACCCCTTGATGGTAACACTGACTTGTGGGTGTAAGTCCAGGAAATATGGCTCCAAAACCTTGACGTAGGCAAGTTGAGTGCCATACTTGTATGTAGCATGCAACGTGTGGACATCAACATCCACCTTGTCTACATCAAAAACTAACCTCTATGCATCCTTAATTTGTTGATGGTGCACTTCATGTATCTAGAAGTGAATGCAAAGGGGAGCTTACACCATGGCCCCATCTCTCCTTTGGCCATCATGAACTTTTCTAGGTAGAAGTGTTGGGTGATGGAAAATTTTACCTTGTCACCAACAACTTGTGGCAGCTCATGGGATGCGCCACTCATTCTCAAAATCTCATACAACCACTCGAACCACATTTCATTCATGCCTTGTAAGCATTTGAGATGGTCCCATCAGGTGAACTGTGTGAATTGGACTGCTAGGGGATGCGTGCATGGGTGGGTGAACCCAAATGTTCTCATCTGGTCATTCGGGATGCCAATCTCCTAGAACATGATTAATAGTAGGATGGAGCCCCAAGTGATCTTTCTCTTCCTCATTTATACCCGTGCCTCTTCGATAATGCCATTCATGATGAATTGGGAAAATTTGTAGTGTGCCCTCTTGGACACCCTGTAAGCCATGTACATGAATCTATGGTTGATGTTCATCCACCTTTTTGATGTGCCCAATTTGTAGCTAATGAGTCGGGAGGTGAATCTCTCAGTGTTGGGTCTGGGAGGTCTATGATTACTGTGCCCTACCCCCTTCTCATAATTTATCTTCTTTTTCCAGCTCCTCGATCTTGGTAGTGGCACATAAATCAAGTGCCATATCTTCTCTAGTATTTTGTAGGCCTATTACCATTTGAATCAAGATGGCCTATGATCCACATTCTTCTTCCCGTGAAGTAGAAGAAATCTTCATGCACCCATGACATTAACCACCTGAAAAAGGGGTGGGTTTGGAAAAAAGGGAAGCTCCCATAGCTACAAAACCCTAGTCTTTTGTAGCTCTTATTTCACGAGTCATCAACCTTAGGGTTTTGAGCTCATCTACCATCGAGTGTTTGCCACAAGGTCTTCCCACATCAATTTTCATTGTTGGTCATTGTGGTTGTACTGCTGATTTTTACTTTTATCGGTATAGCTTTGAGCTCCACTTCTTGGCCTTGATAACTCTAGGAGGGTACTACATCTCTAAGTAGATCTCCATGGGATCCTCCTTTTCCACCACTAGTTTCTTTGTGTGTGCCTTCTTTGGTGCCATCTTCCTTTCCTTTCCTTCATGCCCTAGGTGTTATGTTCCTCTCTTTTGACTATCCGAACTTAACAACTTCCCGCTTCTCTCTCACGTAACCTCCTTTCCACTCTGTTGTCTTCTTCCCTCCATGTTATGTCATAGATTCTACTACACTTTGCACAAGTCCACTAGTTTGTGATAGTACTTTTTGTCATCTCTTCTTTGAAAAACCCTCATCACACTTGAGCTTGAGAGCACAAAATAAATTCTCTAAGGCAAGGTAGTCAAAATGACTATCCTTATCTCTTATTTATACTTTATCGATGCCTTAGAGTTCCTCTAACCACGTGTCCTAATGTCATTTTTAATAAAAACACTTTTCTTTACTTAAGGAAACTTCCATGACTTCCTCTCGCACTTCGTAGCTATAACCTCTAGTGCTCCAATACCACTTAGACTACCACAGACCTCCTTCACGTGCATCTCTCGTGCCAAAGTACATAACCTCTGTGTCATCTACTAAGTAGTTCCCTATAATGTTTCCTACCTCATGTCATACCATGTGATCCTTCCCTTCTTGTGGTCTTCATGTTCTTTCAACCCACCTTCATAACTACATGAAATTTACACACCTTTTCCATCCATGCACCCTTTCCATCTTCATCACTCATTCTTCTACCTTCGTGCTAATTTTTCCCAACATTTTGGCCTCCATGTTCAATATAGTTACTACCTCACCCCACACAAAAATGTATGTGGTCCCCTACGCATAGAACCTCTTATAATGTAATTAGCTATCGGCGCACCAACAATGCAAAACAAATCTGAAAATAATGAAAAGGAAACAAACACAAAGACAAAAATCTAAACTAATTGGAAAAACTACCTTATTTTAGATTACATAAGCCTTATTTATAGTAGGGCTTCAGCCTACTCCCATTGAAGTAACCTAGTAACCTCATCCCATCCAAGTGCTTGTAACTAGCATGCACCTAAATCAAGGATGTATGAGATGATATATGGTCCTAACCAATGGAATTTCAGTTTCCCAGGATGGCACAAAATTTGGAGTCATAAAGCAAGACCATCTTCCCAACCTCAAATTGTTTGTTTTTAATATGGTGATCATGCCATGATTTTTGTCATGCCTTTTCAGTCTTCTGACTCCACCTAGCAAGTGATCACCTTTCATCCAACTGCATTAACTTCTCCATGCACTCTGTAGTGCTTTCTCATCAACTAATCTCTCTGCGCATGTAAATAATATGGGGGATACATAAACTCTACTAGTAAAATAACTTCCATGCCAAACACCAATTAGAATGGTGTGGCCTTGTTCAATCTCTTGTAGGTAGTCCTATATGCCCATAGTACTGCTGAGACTTTTTCATCCCAATCCTATCTTCCCACATCACAAATTTTTGGTCAGTGTGTGACTCAAGTATCTTGTTAAATGCCTCAAGTAGTTCCATTAGCTTGGGGTGATATGGGGTGGTCTTGTGATGGGCCACCATGAACTCTGCTAATAAAATCCTGACCATCTCATTCAAAAAGTGTGTGCCTCTATCACTAGTCAGGCTTAAAGGGCACCCATACCTATTGAGTATGTTTTCCCAAGAACCTTACCACTATGGTTGGTTTGTGTAATCCTTTGTAGTGGTTACCTCTTCCCATCTTGTTAAGTAGTTAGTGCAAGTGATGATATATGATATAACATGAACCAATTCCTTTCACGTGACAGGTGAAATTGGTCCTACAAAATCAATGGCCCACTTCTCAAATGGTTTTGTGCTAGCTATTGGTCTCAAGGGCATCTCATCCCTTCTTCCTGGTTTTCCAAGGCACTAGAAATGGTCACAAGCCTTGCAAAACTCAATACAATCTTGGTAGATGCTTTCCCACCAAATCCTACTAGTATAGAATCTTCATGTGGTGGCATTCCCTACATAGTGTCCTCCTGCAATCCCACCATGTGCTTCCTCCATGATTGCAACATGCTCATGTTCTAACACACACCGGCACAAAACCTCATCATGACCTAGCTTGTATAAGTCTCCACTAATTAACATGTAGGGTGTGACACGTATGGCTAATTGCTTCCTTTCCAAGGTCTTCATTCCCTCTGGTGCCACACCCATTTTGAGAAACACAACAATATCTTCCAAGTCAAGAGGGGCACATGCCACAATCTAAATAGTTGTGCATCTGGACATTGTATCCTCAATGCTTTGCGTGTCCTCCCCGAGTCAATCCTTGATAAATGGTCAAGCCCTGAGTTACTCTTTCCTAGTTTCACAACAACTATAAACTCAAACTCTTGAAACAATAGGACCCACCGACATATGCACCCTTGTAAAATGGGCTTGTTCACCAAGTACTTCAATGCCATGTGGTCCATGTAGAATATGAAGGGTGTTGCCATAGATATTGCCTAAATTTTTGTAGCACGTAGATCATTGATAGTGCTTCACACTCAGTAGTAGTATAGTTCTACTCTCTTGTGTCAACTTTTTGCTAGCAAAACACAAGGGGTGGTCAACAATTCCTTCTCCAAGTTGTGTTAGGATTTCCCCAATCATCATTCCCAAAGCATCAACATGTACATGGAATGGCTTATCCCAAGAAGGAAAGTGTAATATGGGCACAAGTGATAAGATTATTCTTTAATGTATCAAATGCCATCTATTGTGCCTCTCCCTAATGGAATGTACATCCGTGCTTCAACAATTCCTCTAGTGGTGTGGTGATTTTGGCATACCCCTTAATAAATTTCTGGTAATACCCCATATGCCCAAGGAATCATGCACACGTGCTCTCTCTGGCTGGTAGGCTCCCCAATCCCACAATAATGAAAACTTTGGTAGGGTCCACCAAAAAACCTTCCTTACATATGATATGCCCCAACAGGGTTCCAAATGGAGTAGAAAAGAGACATTTCTTGATGTTGAGGGATATGCAACTACCGACATCTCTCAAACATCAACCAAAATTTTCACAATGGTATTTCACTAGTCCATACACTGTCCATTCATCAAGGTAGACCTGAAGGAACTTATGGATAAAATCTTGAAATTCCTAGACCACACTATGTGTGAAAACACAATAGTGCATTCTTTAGTCTAAAAGGCATGACCGTGTAGGAAAAATTCCCCATTCAAGTGGAAAAATTTTTTTTTCTTGGTCCTCCTTTGTGATTCTAACTTGATGATATCCTAAGAAGCCATCCGTGAAGGAATAGATCTCATGCCCAGCTACTCCTTCCAGGATTTCCTCGGTAAAAGGGGTTGGGAAAGGATCAATTACACATACCACATTTAGGTCCTATGTAATCAACACAAATCCTTATCCTTCCATCCTTTTTAATGCTTATGACCATGGGGCTTATCCATTCTGATTCCTCCATAACTTCAATGATGTTTGATGTGATCATCTTGTCTATCTCCTCCTTGACCCAGACGCACAAATTTGGATTCATTTGGTAAGGTCTCTTCAAATCGGTCACACTCCTTCCTTTAGCTTGATCCACATCTCTCCTAAAGAGTGGTGAACTCCCTTAAGCTCATGGTACCCATGCATGGAAATAAATCTGAAACTCACGTAATAGATCAATGATATTTGAAACCTCCTTTTTGACCAATAGTCCCCAATAGTAGCCTCCTTAGGTTCCATTTTTTGAGCCAATGTTAACCTTCTTTGTTTTGAGGGGTTCATGGTAGGCACGTGCTTGCTCATCAACACTATGTTATTTTCACGTGTACCCATAATATGGTTAACATCCAAGTTTCTCCACTTCTTCACCATCTATCACACATACCATCTTTCCCTTCTCCTTCTCCATGTAAGCACACTCAAGTTGTATCTCATCGATTCTCCCTCATCAGAGTGCTCTTCTAAGCCAGGCTCACCCAATAATTCTAGTATTCTATCCTCTGCCATGGCACTATGTCTCCCATAGTTAGGCACTTAACAACCTACAATGCCTCATTCACTAAGGGCTTAGCACTTTTATATTCAAATTTGAATCAAGTCATTTGTTAACTCCCACCAGTTCCCTGTCTGATGGTGTAACTATGAATGAATGTACCATGCACATGCATAACCTTGTAGTGTGGAATAAAACTTGTGCACCAGAGGGAAGGAGGTAAAGCCTCTATGTGCCTTCCATCCAGATCCTCTCACACTCCTGGACATGATCTGAGGTGGATCCTTTCCCATCATATAGACAAAAGTTTAGTTGGTGCATGTTGCTCCTAAAAAATCTAATAGAGAGCACAATTCTCACCTCGTGCCACCCTAGAAGATTTTCCTGATGTGTGCCATCCACCAACGTGTTGTGGTTCCACACAAAGTGTAGACAAGCATGCTCCTTCGTTTGATTTCACATCTCCATTGGGATTCCATGGCTCACAGGAAAATGTCAGGGTTTCCATCCCCAAGTGTAGCTTGGTAACTACTTCCCTTTCAAGCACCTAAGTGGGTGTGCCCTTGTCACTCTTGTAATGGATCCTCTCAATTTCCACCCAATTAACTCATAAGTCCCATGTGCCCAATTGTCACATGCTACACTAGTGGTATCACTCATAGATTGAGCATCTTCAAACTAAATAACTCCTTCCGTAGGGTGAATCACTTCAGGGTCCCTGATAGAGTGCACATAGATCCTGTCAAGAACTTCTTCCCCAAGGGCTCAAATAGGGTGCTGAATTTCCATCGGTCAAGGGGATGATAACCCATTCTTCCTTGTTCTCAAAGCTTATGTACCCCTTATTGAACCATAGGTCAACATTGTTCTTATAACACAAGGGTGCCCAAGTAATGCTGGAAAGTTTTTTCCACCTTGGCTAGCACCAAGACTTCAAAATCCCCAGTGAATTTTTCCCTTGGATAGTGATAGTAGCATCCTTCAAGACACCAATGGGCATCACCTTTGTTTTTTTTTAGCCATATACAACACATTTGAAGATGGTTGTAATGGGGGTCTTCCCATTTGATGTCATGCATCTAAAGTGAGAACATTAACTTTACACCCGTGTCTATCAAAATATTACTTAGAAGCCACCCATCGAACTACCACATTCAAGGTAATCTCCTTATCATAATCAATGGTGTGAGGGGAAGGTTAGTGTGCAAGACCTATTGCTCACGCTCTCCTTTGACGCATGGTAATTTTTCCGTAACCATTCCCCTAGAAAAGGAATGATATTCTCTGCCTCAACATTTTACATACTTCCCGACCTCATCCAGATCCTTCTGTGGAGCCTCGGTGCTCTTCCTCTTCTCTAACTACCATGACTACTCCTTTAGGCATTGGATCTCTCCTTGTAGGCTCCGAATTACATCCATGGTCTCTTGATAAACCTCTTTCTGATGAGTAGGTCTGGATACTTCCCATGCACCACCTCTTCTCTAGTAACCAATGGATTTTTCTTTGGTATCTCCTGGTGCATGCAAGCCTAACTCACATGGTCACTAGTACAAGTTCTAACTCTGACTCACGCACCACCCTTGGCATCCATTGTGAGTCTTCTTTCTTCATGCTTACCATTCCTACACCTTTATCCTTCCATTTTGTTGTTGGCTCATATGTTCAAATAGCTCTAGGCATTCCTCATACTTTTGCTTCTTCCCACACCAAGAGCATTGTAATAGATCAAGGACATTCATGCTTATAGTGCTCATAGACCCATATTGTAACAAGTCCCATGTGGGAACTCACTTCTTCCTCCTCCGTGGTTGCCTCGACCTCAAAATCCTCCTCATGGAAACCTCTTCCACATGCCCCTCCATCCACATGCCCTTCATAGTGATGACCTCATCCTTGGAATTTTTTGATGTTGGTCTGATGCACACACCAATATCAATGGACATCATGTATTGGTCAATCAATCTACAATCCTTGGTGTCATGAGTAGTAGAGGTGAAAATATTTACAATAACAAGATACATTCTTATGGATCATGTGCTGTAGTAGTGGACACCTACTTGCATCATGATCTCCATGGAAAATCTCATAGTCTACTATCATGGCATGTACCGATCTCTGAGGAAAATTGTCCTTTATATGCCCCTCTACCTCACAATCCATGCACCATAGGCCCAGAGTCTCATGCACCGAGTTCATAGATAGCTTCTTCTCCATCTACTTTTTTCCATTGCAACCAATATGAGCTTCAAGAAAAGGGATAACACCAGTATCCATGCTTCCAACAATAGCCTCATCATGTAGGGTAGCCTCCAAGGCCACATGGGTCTGTGAAAGTCTTGTGTGAAAGAACTCTCCTAAAAGGTGTTATCAACCCTCCAAAAAACCATTGAGCATCTTTGAGAAGGATGAATATCATAAGACAATTTTGATAAGAGAGTCTTAAAAATGCACATCATATTCCCACACACTCTCTATCCATACCTTGTTGAATCTCCTTTCAACATGCTAATGCTCTTCTATTCAAACTTAGGATATGAAATTCAGCTAAGAAGGCATTCACAGCATGGTGTAATCTACTACTGTCTAGTGGGGGTCATACTTGGTACCAACTATGTGTGTCCTTGTAATGTTGTTACAAACTAACTTTCCTTCCATTTGGGGTAGTGATCCCCTTCGCATGCCATAACAGCTCACATTTGTGTACATGCTTGTAACATCCTCAACACCTTTGTAGTCTGGTAGATGCAAAGACATTTCAAAAATACTTGTTGAGGTGGTTGAGGCCCGTGTGCCCACCTGATCTAGAACCTTGATTCCTCGGTGTGTTTCCTCCACCACCAGATCCACTAGATCCAGTGCTCCATCCCTCCCTGATCCACCCAGATCCTCCTAGAGGTCCAGTCCACTAGTCCACTAGTTCTATTCCACAGATCCACCTCCCGTAGTTGGTAAAGGTCTAAAGTGGTCACGCCTTGTGTCCCCACCATCATGTTAAACTACATGTGCCAATAGTCTGTGATATTACACCACTACCAGATGTGTGTCCCATGCCACTTCTAGATGTGATACCCAAGCTTTGTGTACCCATAATTTTCCCAAATGTCATTCCAGACAATATACCTCCAAACATAGGAAATGATTGTGTAGCCATAGATGTGCCAAATGAAAAGTATACCTCCTAGGTGTTGATCGGTCACTTCCACCAATACCAACTGGGTTAGTAATACTTATCTCTAGATTTGGAAAACTAAGCACTAGGGGTTGGTCACAAGTGGATTCAGATGTGCCAATGACTCCTCTCCTTTCTTCATATGATGAGCCTTCTCTAGAAGCCGAGGGGGTTTCTCTTCGCGCTTTCCAAGATGGGGTAGCACAGATTGCTTAGGCTCCACATCCTCTACGTGAACCTCAATTCCTTCCCACAATGTCTGCCTCCATAAATCCATCACTCAATAACTTTGTGTTGTCTATCTAACTCTCTCTCACGAGATTCATTATACTTGAGTCATCTCTCTTCCCTCTCCTTTTCAGCCACAAGGTCCGCCATCTTCCTCCACCCTAGTTTCCTCACCCAACACTTAGAAGAAGCTTAGTCTAGCCATAGGAAATGCTTCCAAACTCAGTGTAATGATCAAGATATTTATAGCTAAGGGGATACACATAAAAATGATCCTCTAGGCTCCTCAAAAACTCAAACTCAACAATATCTAGGACATGAATACATAGAAATTACGTACTCAAGGTGTAACTCATCAACACTCTACTCCACCAATGATCAACAACACATGTCCAAGTCATATCAACATCATGTAAGCCTCTGATACTCATCTTGGGTCCACACATGAGATCTATAGTACTAGCTTGATCTAGATGCATACACCGAAATCCATTCATACAACTCCACTGGAAAAAGAAACAAAAGAAGGTCTCATATAACTCATGATATAGATGTTCTTCTACCCATTTACGTGCATCAAACTCAGGTCCATACTAAATCTCTGAGAAAAATCATCCTGTGATTTTAAGCCATGCTTCAACATTGTCCAAGGTCAAGTGCTCTTGTCATCATGCACCATTCTCACAAAACTTTGAAAAGAGGTCCAACAATGGAACCAAAATGTAGTCTCTATTATCACTACCTATTTCAACAACTAATCCCAAAGCATGTCGACATATCATCCAATCTTAGCCTGGAAGCTCACCCGAGGCATGCGTAGGCACCGAGTCCCTCCTTTATGTGAGCTTTGTGAGAATTTCTTTATCAACATGATGATGTAGTATAACCAGAGAATAAATGCAATTATCCATAGGTTTTTAGATGTAAGATTTTACTCCTAGTTGATGTATCCCAAACACAAGATTTAACATGATCAACTAAAAGTAGAATCAACCATGGAATAACATTGAGGAAACCAGTAACACACACATGAACATAAAGGGAAAACATAGATCAAGATCCATTACAAGAGTGTTATAGAAACTGCTTCATTATATTGATAAGTCAAATACAATAGCTAAGATTACATCAAGAAGTTCCATCCATGGGCAATTTTCATAGTAGTAAGATTTCTTTACATCACAGAGCTCTCTATTACATACACATTACACATACATACTTTCTTTTTTTTCTCCTATTCTAGAAATGATCCTCTATATAACAAGCATTGAAGGAATCTTCTTCTAACCATCCATCATCATCTATGAAATCTTGTTGGAATCTCCTCATGATTTTCTACCACTACTTAGGAATCTTCCAGATGTCGCCATGTGTTTCCCTCAATCGAGTGCCTTTAGCATGCATGTGCCTAGCTAATCCTTAACAACCTCAACTCCTTATCCTCTCATGATAACCATAATGATTCCCTAGAATATCCTTTTCTTGGAGAGAACCTAAGAAGCTCATATAGTGTGGAGAAAATAGGAGTGCAGGGAATTGAGGGTCTAAGATAATGTGTACCTTATGTTATAATAAATTTGACATCATCCACAATAAAAACAAATCAAATAATTTGTGGGAGATTGAAGGTTTTGGGAAATGGGGTGCTTACAGGAACCATTCTATCTCGACTTGAAAATTTCCACATACCTATGAAACATAAGGCTTGTGGATTAAGGAACAAAGCAGAAAACTTGAGGTGTGGGGAACCAATAGTCGATGAAACAAGTTCCATGAGCTCCAAATTATTCCACATTGTCTCGGTAGACAATAGAATGCGGAGAACCAAGGCCTAATAGGAACTAGTTCCTTCAGGAGATAAAAGACACATAATACTATAGATTAACAAATTGTGGGTGAATAGGATAAATGGGAAACAAGAGGAATGAAGGAACTGTTCCTCTTGCTCGCTAGAACCCATAATTTCTACACAACATTGAAAAGGCTCAAATCAGCTTGAATTAAAATAACTACAATAATTTCCCACTCCTCAAACTTCACAAAGGAAAATACATTAAGGAAAAGGGGTCACTTAGCCAAAAATTCAAAAAAAAATTAAAATTGCACATTTTGGACAACAGTTAGCTCTTTCTGGGGTTTGACTTGACTTGAGATAGAGTAAAAGTAAGACAAAACAAAGAACCTCATAATCTCATGGTTACAAATACCAGTGTATACATCCATTGGGAAAATACATAACAATACCACACATAAGGAAACAAAGACACAAAACATAGACCAAAACAAGGACTATACAAGACTATATAGATAACTATATACAAAAGGAATGATATCCAATTATGACTTAAAAAAATTTAGATATTGGCCACTATATGGAAATGGAAGGTAAGTTCCATCCATATATCTCAAATAATAAGAATTCTCACCAGAAAAGTGCCAAATTTTAAAAGGACCAAGCTAGAGTTAATAAAAATTACTATGACTTTCGCAAGGTTCACGCCTTTTTTCCAAGAGTAGGAAAATATCCAAATTGGAAGTCTCTGGACTTGGTCTTTTTGTCAAACATTTTCTTGATTCTTTGCTAGTGTGTAGAGATCCTATCCACAACTTGTAAATTTCCCTCATCTAGCTTCAGTATACAAGATTCTCTTCTCCATATCATATGAGAACTGATCATCTTCAATGGATTTGGCCAAGTGCAAGGTTGGTAGCTCCACGGTAAATGGAAACTAAGATTCCATCTCGTAGACCAACTAAAATGGATACATCCCATAGCTATTTTTGGTTTTATTATTTCATCCTAAAGAGCATCATATAATTTCTTATGTCAGTTCCTTTGTGACTCATCCACTAGTTTCCTGATAATGGTTACTAGGTTCTTATTGGTTGATTTAGCTTGTTCGTTTCCGTGTGGATAGTAATATGAGGAATGTGCAAGGGAAATACCATACCCATAAAAAAATGAGCTCATGAGAAGAGAAGTTAGGGGAATTATCTATTACAATCTTATTTGGGACCCTAAATCTTACCAATATGTTTTCCTTGATAAAATCAAAAACAACTTTAGAAGTGGTTCTTTTGACTAGAATTGCTTCAACCCACTTCATGAAGTAATCAATGGTAGTTAGAATGTGAGTGTGACCTAAAATTTAAATTATATTGAGAGTTCCAATTTAAGCTAATCCCCACCGCTATAAGGGCTCTTCAATGACAACTTATTTTAGAGGCAAAGTGGCCAACTTGGGTCTACAAAAAAATTCTGACATGCTTCACATTTTGAAACCCATTTTGTTGCATCCTTAAACAAATTTTTCTAGTAGTACCCTCCATGAAGAATTTTTTGAGCTGTTACTGTGGAAGAAAAATGTCCTCTATATGCCTAATCATGAAAATATCTTAGTAACCTCTTATGTTGTTCCTTGTCCACGCACCCGAGAAATCCTCCATCAACTTCTATCTTGAACAAAGAATTATCTTGAAGGACATATTGTACATCTCTCATCTCTATGGATATATTTCCTTTGGCACTCAAATGTGTTGTATATTCTCTACGGGTTAGAAAATGAGTGATATTGGAATACCACTCATTATTTAAACTTAAGAAAAGTATAGTAGGAATCTCAACCGTCTATTTTTCACATGAATCACTCTTCTAGCCTTCAACAATAAATTGACATAGATATTTACCTCAAACAAGCTTGGTTGTATTTATTTTGAGATCATACTCCTGGAATTTGGCCACCCAATTACCTCATTTTTATCAAAACTATTATGCGTGAGGATATAATTCACTCACTGTATCTGGTATAAATAGAGTGGAGTGTGAGTTCATAATGTAGAAATGGAATTGTTTCATAACCATCACCACAACAAAATCATGTTTTTCCAATTGGGAGTAATTTAACTCATGATCCTTTAACACATAACTCATGAATGCAATGGGTAATTCATATCCATGAAAATTCTTAGGACTAGGATGGTAGAAAAGGTAGGCTCAGAGGCATAACAATAGATTATGAAGACTTAGTCAAAATATTGGCAAGAAAGAATAGGTGCCCTAACAATAGCTCTCTTTATATTCTCAAAAGAGTTCTTTCATTTGGAACTCTAATGAAAATAATGATTTTCCTTCATCATTTGGGCTATGTTTCTTATCAATTCAAAAAAATTAGGAATAAATCTTAAGGAAATTTATTTTTCCTAAGTAGTGAACACATTTCTTTCTTGTTGGAAGAGATATCTTCTGGATGATCCGAACATGCTTTGGAGTAATTTTTATCCCATCTTTGGACACAATATGACCAAACATCTTTCCCTCCATTATGACAAAGACAAATTTCTTTAGATTCAAAGTGAGATTTCATGATCTATGCATTTTTGATGAACTGACTTGGTGCTAAAAATGATCTTCTCTCTTCTTGGAGAAGATAGTGAGATCATCTAAGTAAATCACTATGTACTTGTTTTTAGATCTCTAAAGGATAAATCCATTTCCCTATGAAAATTTTCACCTGCATTGATTAGACCAAAAGGCATCCTTCAATAAAAAAATGTGCCCCAGGGAGTTGTGAAGGAAGTTTTGTGCTGATCTTACACGTCCAATTAAATCTAGTTATATCCAGAAAACCCATCAAACATGGATAACATCTCGAAACCATTCACGTACTATAGGATATGATTCATCATAGGAAGTGGGTAATTTTATTTGAGGGAGGCTTGGTTTAAATTTCTAAAGTCAACACAAATCTAAATGTCTCTTCTTTTTTTCCTCATAAGAACAATGTTGGAAACCCAAGGTGAATGATGAATAAGAAATATTATCTTGGCATTTAACACCTTTTGGATCTCTTGATAGATAGTACTTGTAATTTTTGGATTGTACTATCTTTGTTTCTAGTGGAATGGTTGAATGCTTGGCTTCAGGGGAATATAGTGTTAGATCTCCTTGGCTTAAATTTTTTTAATTTTCCATTTGACTAGGCTATAAAATCTATATATTTCTTCAAAAGTTCAACCATTTTTCTCTTTGCTTCAATAGAACAACATTTCCCAATATTGAAAAACTTTGGCTCCTCAGCACTTCCTAAATTAAACTTTTCAAAGTCATATGTTTTCTTATATCTTGTGATACTCTTCCTTGTATATATCTATCATGTTTATCAAACAAATATTTGAATCTCACAAGGCCTTTCAAGTATCTTATTACCTTTGAGTTTTATGCATCCATCTTGATCATATTCTTCTTCAACTCCTTCCTCATGCACATAAGAGGTAGTGGATTCACGATATCCAACCTCACTTCCTTCAAAATATAATTGGCTGAAATTATCACTTAATTCAAGGAAGGAAATCAAATTCATGTCATCACTAAAGACTTTCCAATTGTTTGTGTTTTCAATAATACTAGGTTTGAATATCATCTCCACCGTAAAATTATCTTGACTAAAATACAAATGAGGGATGAGTAGGGACTTGAAGTCTACTAGAAGATATGGCATGATAAAATTTTGTAGGCAGCTTTTCAGTGAATCTTGAGCAGCATTCAAAGTGGCATGAAGATCAGATAGATAATGATGTGTGTCATTTTGTAGCCGGGAGTTGATCTAAGCGGCACTCGATTCATTTGTGGGAGATCTCAATTTATGCAAATAGTATGAAAAGGCCTTGGGAAAATATGATCAACACTCCAAATCTGACTTTCACAAGTTGTCACTCCCAGATCATGGAGATATTTTCAATGCAAGGCAAGGGTTACTGAAGACATTGTATAATCCTGATTTGCCTTGTGCATTTTTGTAGATGGGTTAGATCCTTTTGTTGACACACAATGCAATGCAGGGGTAGTATGGGTAGGATTAGTTTGTTTGAATGAATTTTTGGTGGGGTGTTGACAAGACAAACTGGGATATATCAGATCTTTGACAACCTCTACAATACTTGAACAACTATCAGATAAAATGCTTCAAATAATCAAGGATATTCTTTCAACTAGAAGAGGCATAAATGGAAGCCCAAGTTGCACTCTTCACACAATATTTGAGAATTCACCACAAAATCATTGAAGTAAAGAACTCAATTAAACACAAAAATCCTTGATCAAACCATGCCTAAGGTACCCCCAAAGGCTTACAAGAAATCTGTAGTCAAGGAAGGTAAAGTGATTTTAAATTTGTTTATATCTTTTTATCAGATGAAGGCTCTTCTGAACATGAGATTGCAAATGCCACTAAACTATCAACAAGAAATGGAGATTCTGTGTGATTTCTAAAGACTTTCAATGCAAGATTGCAACAAGAACAATGAAAACTATTTGTAGGCATTTAAAAATGATAACAAGACATCATATTGCCTAGAAAAACATAGATTAACTCAAAAGCTTGTTAGATTCATCAGCAAGGGGAGAGTTTCATGAACAATCTCAGAGCTGTGTGATGGCTATACACTTGTAACCAACTCACATACATGAAGATCCAACACAGAAGAAATTATTCTTGGTTCTTTGGTGGGTTTTTAGAAAAAATGAGCTTTCTCTCAAGAATTTGCTCATGATTTTCAAACTTTTCCAACCCCTTTACAATTTCTCCAAAATGCATTATATACCTCATGCCACATTGGAGCCTTCTTTCCCAAGAAAAGAATATGCCATGGGATCAATTTTGTTACAAAAATTCCTCATGATTCAATGAAAATGACATCAAAAAAAAAAAAACATTCGCAAGAGTTGCGTGTGTGCCCAAAAAGATTAAATCATTACAAATATCTAGATCATTATCCATCCTGGAGGCATGTTTTTCATCATTGAGGCATGCAAACACCTTTTACTCATCATTTTCACCTTTTTACCTTTTCAAATTACCTCTGCAACTTTTGATTTTGTCATTTCACGTGTTTTCTCTGGATTAGGGAAAAAAATTTATTTCAAAAACATCTCAAATCAAAGAATTAAGCCATGAAAGTGATGCCAATGATCCTGGAAGGCCAAGATGACACAAAATCACTATAAATTTGATGAATTTTGATGCAAAAATCATGATTCCAAGCTTCCTGGAGCTCCCATGGTGGTCAAAACAAATGGATGCACAACAACCATCGATCTTATCCATCTTTTAATCCTGGCCCTCCATGTGGAAGATGCGGACTTAGAAATAAGCTTGAGTTACCTTTTTAATTTTTGGATAAGGCCGGACACGTGGCAAAAAAATGATTGGAAATCAAATTGGGCTCATTTTTTACTTTTTGACATTTTTGAAAAAATGGAAAATTTTGACTTTTTTCTCCACCCCCCTCCGCCTTTGAATTTTGGAGCTGACACATGGCACATGGTGGGTCCCATTGGGATCATGCTTCAATTCTATGCATTTTGACCTTTTTTGGAAAATTGGAAAATTTTCACTTTTTTTGCCCCATGGGCCCGCACCTCGATTTCTCCCTCGCCACGTGTCTCCTTGTGATTCGTCATGGGCCAGTGCTCCAAATTTTGATTTTAAGCCTTTTTGCAAAAGGGAAAAAATTTCTCTCCTACCTCCACCCACCCCACCACCCCCTTTCCTCTCTCGCCACGTGTCATCTCTGATGATTTGCTTGGGGCCAGTGCTTCAAATTTTGATTTTAACTCCTTTTTGCCAAAAGGGAAAAAATTTCCTTCTTCTTTTCCCTTGGCCCCCCACTCCTTTCCCACTGACCATCGACCACGTGTCCTCCTTTTATGATTCCATGGGGCCACGCTTCAAATTTTTCATTTTAACCTTTTTGCCAAAAAAAAAAATTCCAAATTTTTTTTTGAAAACCCACTTCCCTCCTTTGACATTTGGACTCCATTCCATTTTTCTTGGGCCTTGGCTCCAAAATTTTTTTAACTCCTTTTTGCCAAAAAGGGAAAAATTTTTTTCCCTCCATGGCCCACACTTCCCTTCGACTTTTGGACATGTGTGTCCACCTGTGATTGGCCATGGGCCGGCTCCAAAATTTTAATTTTAAGCCATTTTTGCAAAAAAGGAAAAAAAAAAAACCTTTCCCCTCCCCCTTCACCCTTGACTCAAAATTGATGCCACGTGTCCTCCTCTGATTCTGGGGGCTGAAACTTATTTTGAAACTTTAGAAAAATAGAGCTAAAAACTCTAAGTCCCCCTCGCCCGCCTCCTCCCCTTTTTGGTCTTTTAGGACACGTGTCCCTCCCGATCGATTGGTGCATGGGGCTTTAGACCATTTTTGACTTTTAAAATTTTTACAAAATAAAGTCTAAAAATTTAAGGGAATCTGACCACCCACCATCCCCCTGCCAATCAAAACATGCCACGTAGGCAAATTTGAAAAAATGGGTCCCTGGGCCCGAAAATGCCCCATTTGTCAAAAAGGAAAAATGAAAAGTTACAACACTTCCCCACTTTTCCTCAGCCAATGAAAACCCACCACATTGCCAATACCTTCTTGAGGATGAATTTGATGGGAAAATGACCCCGATGACCATCAAAATGTAAAAATTCAAAGGATGCCCTAGAATTCAATTTTTTCACCAAGGATGGCAGATTTTTTGATTTTAAATCAACTGAAGCATGATTTCAAACATTTTCGACCTTGGGATTGGATTTTCAATACACACAAGTATGATTTGATCAATTTCAATTTTTCCATGATCTGGCAAAGGGAAAAATGACATAGCCCACAAAATTGGAAAAACTAGGGCACAAAAAGGGAAAACTTGGATTATTCTTTCAAATTAGGGAAAAACAACAAGTTTGTGAGCATTTTTAAAGCATTTCAACTAGAGGGGAAGAATTTTAGACCATCAAATCAAAGGATAAAACATTTTTTGAGTAGATATAGATTTGAAAATTTAGGGCAACATGGTGCAAGCTCAAAAATGGCACCAACATCGGCTCTTGCTTGGGGATGGGCACTCCCAGTGAGTGCCACAAGGACAAAACATAGACCAAGTGCCAAAATATCCATTGGGAAAAGGAGTCAATATGCAAGGCAGTCAAAAAACTAGAACCATCCTTCAAAAATGAGTTGAGAAACCAAAAAAATGGCTGCCAAGAACAAGGGCAAACCACACACCAACAAAAAACAACAAAAAAAAAAAAAAACAAAGACTATACAACTATACAATTGGTGCATACCTCAAATTTGGGGATTAATCCAAGAAATGCTTCAAATGTCTACCATTAATAGGAAGCTCTCAAGCAATTCCCCATCTAAGTCCTTGAGAAAGAAGGTATGTTCACCAATTCTGATATCAATGGCATAAGGGCCCATCCATAATGCATCAAATTTTCCATGCTTGCCCTTGTCTTCATGCCTACTATCCCACAACAAAACCAGATCTCCAACATTGAAGGCTCTAGGAGTGACCTTCTTGTCAAACAATCTCTTCAATTTTTCCCTAAATCTGACATGCCTTTGATGGGATGCTCTTCTCTCCTCATCAAGCTCAATAATCTGATTGATCCTTGATTCATATGGGCCAAGCTCTTGATCTTCCAACTGTTGGGAAAACTGAAATGAAGATAATTGTAGGTGCAAGGGCAAAAAGCTGAGTTCCATACACCAATTCAAATGGGCTTTTACTAGTAGCTCTTTTAGGAGTTATCCTATCAGCCCAAACTACAAATTTCAATTGTTCACCCCATTTCTTCTTGTTTTGCTCCAAGGTTCTTCTAATGATCTTCAACAAATTCTTATTGTTGGACTCAACTTGTCCATTCCCTTGGGGGTTATAGTTTGAAGAATAAGTCAGATTGATTCCATATTCATTACACATTGCCATTAAAGGTTTGGCTCTAAAGCACATGGCATTATCAGCTACAATCTTGACTGGGACTCCAAATCTGCATATGATTTGATTCAACAAGAAGTCCATAACTATTTGGTGTGTTGCTTTCTTGGTGGGGATTGCCTCTACCCACTTTGTAAAATAATCAGTGGCTACAAGGATCCACTTATGGCCAAGCACTAGAAGGATCTGAAATCTCACCAATGAAGTCCATCCCCCATTGCTTGAAAGGAGCTTCAATTGATACAGGCTGCAAAGGAAGGGAGCCTGAAGCTTTCAGTCTTCCAGAGAAATGTTGGCAACTATCACATTTTCTAACCAGTTGGGTTGCATCTTTGAAGAGAGTAGGCCACCAATAACCAGCTCTCAAAATCTTATGTGTTGTTACTCTTCAGCAAAGTGTCCTCCACAAAACTCCCCCATGGAAATCAACAACTATCTTGGGAGCTTCATCTTCAGTTATGCATTTCAAGAGGACACCTTCAGGGTTCTTCCAAGCCAGCCCAAGGTCTGTGATGATATATTTTTGAGAAGCCAGCTTGAGGGCTCTTTTCTGATTTTTATTTAAGTGACTAGGGCAGCACAGGTGTCTGAGGTAGAAGATCACATCTTTGTACCACTCAGAACTTACCAACTTTGCAAGCACATCTACCCTTTCTTCCTCTAGCTGATTCACTTCCACATTCTGCAAGTTTCTCTCAGCCATGAGCTTAGCAAGGCCCAAACCTCGTACCAACTTTTGTGGTTTGGATGTCCATATCATACTCTTAGCTTGTTCACCCACCTACATCTTTTTCTTGAGATCTCCATCTCTGATAAGATGTCTTTCACCATGGTGTGGGGAACATAAGCAACAACTTTTGAACTCAATATATAAGGCCTGAAAACTTTTGTTGCTTTCACCAAGGCAAATGCTTGTTTCTCCATGATTGTATACTTCAGCTCAGCTACTTGTAAAGCCTTACTAAAGAAGGCAATAGGCCTCTCAGCCCCATTCTCATCCTTTTTTGCAAAAAAATAGAAGCAATGGTATACTCAGAGGAAAAGGAAAAGATTTGGAAAGGCCTCTTATAGTTTGGGGCTGCTAAAACAGGTGCATGTTTAAGTGCATCCTTAATTCCTTCAAAATCTTGAATGGAAGCCTCCTCCCATTTGATAACTTGGTCCTTCTTTAGCATGCTTGTGATTGGAAGAGTCAACTCAAGCAAAGTTGGAAACAAACCTTCTAATAAAATTAATTTGACCAAAGAAAGATTGGATGCCTTTCTTGGTTCTTGGGATAGGTACTTTGTTGATTGCTTCCACTCTCTCAGGGTCTATCATAACACCATTTTGACACAATGTGACCAAGCAGCTTGGCCTTTTGCATGCCAAAATGACACTTCTTTGGATTAAGAGAAATTCCATACTCCCTACATCTGATCAACATCTTCTCCAAGTGCTGCAAATGATCACCTCTCTGCCTTGAAAACACAGTCACATCATCTTGGTAAACTACAATGAACTCATTGATGTAACCAAAAAAGCAACATCCATTTCTCTTTGAAAAGTGGCACCAACATTCATCAAACCAAAGGGCATCCTAACAAAAACATATGTTCCCAAGGAGTAGTGAATGTTGTCTTAAGTCTTTCTGATTCTTTGACAACCACTTGATTGTATCCAGAGAAACCATCCAATGTAGAAAGCAACTCAGACCCTGTCACAAGCTGCAACATATTTTCCATATTTGGCAAGGGATAGTTGTCCTTCATGGATGCTTTGTTTAGATTTCTAAAATCCACACAAAGTCTGATGTCTCCATTCTTCTTTCTGACTGGCACAAGGTTTGCAACCCAAGATGAATATCTAGTGGGCTGAATAATACCTCCATCTCTCAACTTCTTTAACTCCTCTTGCATTTTCATGGAGAGAAGTGGATTAATTGGCCTTTTCCTCTATCTGAATGGCTTAGTCTTGGCCTCAAGAGGGATCTCATGTTGAAACAAGTCTTCTCTATATGCTTTTAGCTCGGAATAGGACCAAGCAAGGCAAGTCTTGATATTTTTTCAAGAGTTGGGCATAGGACTATTTTTCCTCTTTACTTAAATTGCTGCCCAACCAAATCTTCCTTGGTTTACCATTAGTGCCCAAGTTATGCTCTTCCACATCCCTTGAGGTAGACATGTTTCTATTTATGATGCAATCAACATTGTTAAAATTTGACTCAAGTGCAACAAGACCTCTAGGAATGGTGTTTGTTTTCAATTGGATGATGTCTTTCTCAAACAAAGTTTCTCTTCCTTCAGTCATGCATACCATTGGCTCCCAATCAATATTCTGATTTACAAACTCACCTTGGTTTTGCAAGAACCTTAGCACTTGAGCATCATCATTAAAAACTTGCCAATGTTTCACATTATCAGGGACAACTGGCCTAGTTAGCACTTCAATGTTGTATTCACAATAAGGTGAAATGGTGCAATTTCCAAATCTAGAACCCAACACTACCAACTTTTCAGCAGCAGCATTGAGACCTCTATCATGATACACAATGTTAAAGGAATCAAACATTTCAATTAGATCCCAAACTGCATGCTTATATTGTTTCATACGCTGATTTTTTGTAGCATATAGTTTTCTTATTTGTTTGACAACCAACTCTGAATCTCCTTTTGCAACAATATCTTTCACTCCATACTTCCATGCAATTCTTAACCCCAACAACAATGCCTCATACTCAGCAAATGTTGTTAGTGCATTCAAAATTAAGTTTGAAGGAAAAAGCAAACTCTTCCAAACTAGGAGAAAGCAGAACTATACCAAGCACCATTTCCCAAATTTGGAGCAAGCTCCATCAAATAGCAAGGTCCAAGGAGAACCTACCATATCAAGGCACTTTGATTTTCCATCCATTTGTTTTTTCTTTTCCATCAGCAAAACCAATGAAATTCTCAGCATCTACATCAGCAAACAACACTTCATAGGAAGCATTGTTGGGATCCTCAATTAGATGCAACATTTTCTTTTCTCCATAGAGCTTGACTAGGCTGCCCTCAATGGGAATGGTGGAAAAAGACATATCCATTTGGACACTCCCTCCAACACTTGCAGCCCACTTTCTTGACAAAAGCATACCCCATTTGGTAGGGCAATCAACAATCACAACATCAATTTTAAATTCCTCCCTGGATAAGATGCAAGTTGCACTACCAAACCTTTCACACAACCAACAACCGCACTTCTCTTGAGTCCATGGTAGTACACTTTCCATAGGTTGTTGTCACTTTGATGTCCAACTCATTCATGACTTCTAGAGGCATGACATTACATGATGCACGGAATCAAACATACAATTGTGAAGTAGCTTATCCTTTATGATCAAAGTTGTGAAGAATGGATCAACATTCAATTGGGAATCAACCAAAGATGTCCCCAAATATACCTCAGGTGTCTCTCCAAGATCTTCTACTGCTGGTGGTGTTTCAAGGTCAACAATGATCTGAGGTGGAGTTTCAACAACATTTACATTTCTTCCTGGAGTAACCTTCTCTTCTTTCAATCCCAAGTACTCAAATGCTCTCTTCTTATGCTCAGGAATTCTAAGCAACTCAATGATTGGAACACTCACTTTAATTTGGCTCAATACTTGGGCTATGTCATAGGGGACACTCTTTGGAAAAACAACATTGGAAGGGAGACAAGAAGATTCATTAGATGGCAAGTGGATTCTTGGCAGCTTGGGCATGAGGAGGACTGTAATTTTTGTTTGGGACAACAGAAAAACTTTTTTGCAAGTGTTTCTCTCCTAGGAGCTTCTTTTGGAATGCTTGTGAGCAAGGGTGTTTTAGGTTTGGCTTGAGGCCCAACTCCCTTAACAACTTTTCTTCTAGTGTTATAATCTTTCTCTTGAGCTACAACAACATTCATCAACAATTTGTCTATCTTCCTCCGAAGGGATACCACCATCATACTTCTTAATCATCAAAGCTCTTAAGTATTCAAAGTCATTGTTAGGAATTTCAAAAGCTTGCACTACATCAACTTCAAGAGCATGAGGGGGAAGAAATATTTGTACCCATTTGATGCAATCCCAAAAAAATTTAGCAGCTATCCTAGCACTTATTACTTTAGTAGATGTTGCTCCTCCTTGTGAGCTTGAAGAACAACCCATCATGCAAATATCATCATCAGTACCATCATCATTATTAGCTTCACCTTCTTGTTCTGGTCCACTTCACATGGAGGATGGGGTAGAAAACACCTATCACACCAATCAATATCAACAACCTCTTCAACAACAACAACCCTAGTAGTTAAGGGATCAGAAACACTCTTCCTTCATGTGCTTGAGGATGTCTATTTGCAGATCCAATAGGCCCTTTACCTTTGTCATCAAACCTCTGCTCATTCCTATGGTGATTGCCAAATCTATCTTGTGCTTGCTGCCTAGGCTGACCTTGTGAAGTCTACCCAATTCCCTTCTCAGCTCTTGCCAACTTGTATGAGATTTCTTTGACAGCCCCTACCAAAGTTTTCACAACCTCTTCTAAATCAGCACCTTTGCTAGCTTGAGGTTTTTTAGGGTTTATCAATTTTACACCATCTCTCTTGAGAGGTTTCCCAATTGCTTTGATATTGTTCTCAATTTGAAGTGCCATGGTGAAAGCTTGTCTTAGATTGGTATGGGTTCTTGTCTCTTAGGTAATAGGCTGCCTTCTTATCAAATGCATCTGCATATTTGATTAAACAAGATTCATCACAAGGCCTCAAATTAACAGGAAGCCTTCTCAAAGTTTTGTTAAACCTTGTGTTGAAGTCATGGACTGATTCATTAGGGTTCTTCTTGATATTCTCAAACTCAGATAAAAGAAATCTAGGATCAGTCTTGTCACCATATTGCAACCTAAATGCATTTTTCATTTCAGTCCATGAATCAATAGAATTATCAGGTAGAGCCTTGTACCAATCCCTAGCATCTTCTTCTAGTGTATGAATAAACAATTTGACATACACATCCTCAAACTCTATCTCAAAATCTTCCATCATATTATCAAAAAGTTTGAGATGTTGATCACCAGTAATAGCATTGTTACCTTGAATTTTGGCAACCTATTTCTGACATCTTGTGGGACAACATTTGGGTAACCATCCATTCCTCTAAAATTTATAGGACCAAAGGTGTTAACAAAAATGGAGGTCTAGGATGAGCCATATTGTTTGGTGGTGGTGATCTTGGAGGAGGTGAAACAAAATGATGAGGAGTGAGAGGTCTTTGGGGAATGGGAATGAAATCTTCAAAATAGATCTCTCTTAAGGGCTCTCCTTCTTGATGATCTCTAGAAAATTTAGAAAATACAGGAGCAGATTTAGGAGCAAGCCTTTCAAATGCACAAGAAGGTCCCTCACCTGATGGGGAATTCAAATCAGCAATAGGATTGTCTGAATCAGATCCACTTGAAGAAGAATTGTAGTCCTCAATAACAAGTTGCTCACTTTCAAACTCAACAATAGGGATCTCCTTTCTTGTAGTCAAGTCTCCAACAACCTTCCACACCTTTCTCCCCTCTAGCTCTAAGTTTCTTGAATCTGTAAACAACTTCTTAGCAGAGTCCTTGATGAAGAGAGATCTTCTTCCTTCCAGTTTTAGTAGATTTGAGCAACAAATTATAAATGACAGAAAGGTAAGACAACTGGTATTTTCAAGATCAAATCAGCATGGAGTCGCCACTAAGGAATTTCACCTTAGTTGTGCAAGAATGCACTAAAATAATCTATCAAATTTTTAGCTAGTACTGAAAACTTTGCAAAAGGCTTTATAAATCAGACCTTCTTCTTCTTAAATCAATCAATCACAATGCACCCAAAGTGTATGAACTACTAGGAAATGGAAAAAGGGTAGACAAAACTTGAAACCCTTGTTTAAAACTTGTAGATCTGAAGCATAGAATGATATTTTAACAATGTAGCAGCTCAAATACTTGAATACACAAATGCTCAAACTCTTCAAACACTCCAAAACACCAAGAAATTCCAAGAAGTCCCCAAAAGCGAAGCTGCAAGTGCCAGAAGGTGTTGGTACCCAAATTTGTTCTCCTTTTCAGTATGAGCAGCATCAGAGATATGGCATGAAGCTTGAAGTTAGATAGATCATGATGTGTGTCATTTTGTAGCTGGGGAGGTGATCTAACTGACACTCAGATTTGTGGAGAGATGGATAGCACTTTGAAAGGATTTGATCTGACCCTCACTATTTTAGGTTGTGCCTTTTCAACCAAGGTAAGAGAACCTATATTGTAACCCCCAAATGGTGAAGGAGATGAAGATATCCCTCAATTTATGCAAATAGTATGAAAAGGCCTTGGGAAAATATGATCAACACTCCAAATCTGACTTTCACAAGTTGTCACTCCCAGATCATGGAGATATTTTCAATGCAAGGCAAGGCAAGGGTTACTGAAGACATTATATAATCCTGATTTGCCTTGTGCATTTTTGTAGATGGGTTAGATCCTTTTGTTGACACACAATGCAATGCAGGGGTAGTATGGGTAGGATTAGTTTGTTTGAATGATTTTTTTGGTGGGGTGTTGACAAGACAAACTGGGATATATCAGATCTTTGACAACCTCTACAATACTTGAACAACTATCAGATAAAATGCTTCAAATAATTAGGATATTCTTTCAACCAGAAGAGGCATAAATGGAAGCCCAAGTTGCACTCTTCACACAATATTTGAGAATTCACCACAAAATCTTGAAGTAAAGAACTCAATTAAACACAAAAATCCTTGATCAAACCATGCCTAAGGTACCCCCAAAGGCTTACAAGCAAATCTCTGTAGTCAAGGAAGGTAAAGTGATTTTAAATTTGTTTATCTCTTTATCAGATGAAGGCTCTTTTAAACATGAGATTGCAAATGCCACTAAACTATCAACAAGAAAATGGAGATTTTGTGTGATTTCTAAAGACTTTCAATGCAAGATTGCAACAAGAACAATGAAAACTATTTGTAGGCATTTAAAAATGATAACAGACATCATATTGCCCTAGAAAAAACATAGATTAACTCAAAAGCTTGTTAGATTCATCAACAGGGGAGAGTTTCATGAACAATCTCAGAGCTGTGTGATGGCTATACACTTGTAACCAACTCACATACATGAAGATCCAACACAGAAGAAATTATTCTGGTTCTTTGGTGGGTTTTTTTAGAAAAATGAGCTTTCTCTCTAGAATTTTCTCATGATTTTCAACTTTTCCCGACCCTTTACAATTTCTCCAAAATGCATTATATACCTCATGCCACATTTGATCCTTCTTTCCCAAGAAAAGAATATGCCATGGGATCAATTTTGTTACAAAAAATCCTCATGATTCAATGAAAATGACATCAAAAAAAAACATTCGCAGTTGCTGTGTGTGCCAAAAAAAGATTAAATTACAATATATCTAGATCATTATCCATCCTGGAGGCATGTTTTTCATCATTGAGGCATGAAAACACCTTTTACTCATCATTTTCACCTTTTTACCTTTTCAAATTACCTCTGCAACTTTTGATTTTGTCATTTCATGTTTTTGGATGGATTAGGGAAAAATTTATTTCAAAATCACCTCAAATCAAAGAATTAAGCCATGAAAGTGATGCCAATGATCTTGGAAGGCCAAGATGACACAAAATCACTATAAATTTGATGAATTTTGATGCAAAAATCATGATTCCAAGCTTCCTGGAGCTCCCATGGTGGTCAAAACAAATGGATGCACAACAACCATCGATCTTATCCATCTTTTAATCCTGGCCCTCCACGTGGAAGATGGACTTAGAAATAAGCTTGAGTTACTTTTTTTTTTTTAATTTTTTTGGATAAGGCCGGACACGTGGCAAAAAATGATTGGAAATCAAATTGGGCATTTCAAAACTTTTACTTTATGACTTTTTTTTGAAAAATGGAAAATTTTGACTTTTTTTTCCCCCCCCCACCTTTTGAACCTTTGAATTTTGGAGCTGACACGTGGCACATGGTGGGTCCCATTGGGATCACGCTTCAATTCTGCATTTTGACCTTTTTGGAAAATTGGAAAATTTTCACTTTTTTCCCCGTGGGCCCACACCTCCGATTTCTCCCTCGCCACGTGTCTCCTTGTGATTCGTCATAAAATCCAGGCTCCAAATTTTGATTTTAAGCCTTTTTTGCAAAAGGGAAAAAAAATTTTTCCACCTCCCCCCACCCCGACCTGACCACTTTCTCCTCTCGCCACCACGTGTCTCTTGATGATTTCTATAGGGCAATGCTTCAAATTTTGATTTTAAGCCTTTTTTTTGCAAAAAGGAAAAAAATTTTTCTCTTCCTCGCCGCCCGCCCTTCCACTTCCTTGACTCCTGATTTCTCCCACCACATGTGTGTTCTCTGATTGATTCTTGTGGGCCCATTGCTTAAAATTTTTTTTTTAACCTTTTTTTTGACCAAAAAAAAAAAAAAATTTTCCTTCCTTTCCTTGGCCCACACTTCCTCCACCTGACTTTTTTGGACATGTGTCCACCTGTGATTGCCACCCATTGCCACGCTCCAAAATTTTTTAATTTTAAGCCTTTTTTGCCAAAAAGGAAAAATTTTTTTTTTCCAAAAATTTTCAACCTTCCACGTTCCTCCTTCCCCTGCTCCCTCAAAATTTTTTGAAACCTCCTGCCATCCCCCTCTCCTCTGATTTGACTAGGGGAAATTTTTAATTTTGAAACTTTAGAAAATAGAGCTAAAAACTCTAAGTCCCCCATCGGCCCGCTCCTCCCTTTTTGGTCTTTTAGGACACGTGTCCACTCCCGATTGGTTGTGGGGGTTTGGGACCATTTTTGACTTTAAATTTTTGCAAAATAAGGTCTAAAAACCTTAAGGAATCCGACCACCCACCATCCCCCTGCCAATCAAGAACATGCCACGTAGGCAAATTTGGAAAAAATGGGTCCCTGGGCCCAAAAATGCCCCATTTGTCAAAAAAGGTGAAAAATGAAAAGTTACAACACTTCCCCACTTTTCCTCAGCCAATGAAAACCCACCACATTGCCAATACCTTCTGAGGATGAATTTGATGGGAAAATGATGCCCGTATGACCATCAAAATGTAAAAAAATTCAAAGGATGCCCTAGAATTCAATTTTTCACCAAGGATGGTAGATTTTTTGATTTTGAATCAACTGAAGCATGATTTCCAAACATTTTCGACCTTGGGATAGGATTTTCAATTACACACAAGTATGATTTGATCAATTTTCAATTTTTCCATGATCTGGCAAAGGGAAAAATGACATAGCCCACAAAATTGGAAAAACTAGGGCACAAAAAGGGCAAACTTGGATTATTCTTTCAAATTAGGGAAAAACAACAAGTTTGTGAGCATTTTTAAAGCATTTCAACTAGAGGGGAAGAATTATAGACCATCAAATCAAAGGATAAAGGTGCAAGCTCAATAGAACCTGACAAGAGGAGATTTAATGGCTAGTGTTGGTTGGGTAATAGGGAGATGATTCCTCGGATGGAAGTTCCTTTTTGGAATTTCCTTGTATGGCACATTCTAAGCCAATTGTTTCTTAATAACAATAATGTATTTGGCTAACTTTTGAACCAATTTTTTAGAACTTGATGAATCTCAAGTAGAAGATTTATCCTTGGGTGGTTATTTTATAAACTTACCTAACATAATCAGGTCATCTTCTACACTTATGGCTAAATTTTGATCTAGATCCACATTGGAAAGGTTTTCTCTTCTTAGTATGTAACTCACCTCTATAAATTGGGCATTAATAAAGAAACACTTGTGTTTTGTGTAGTAGGACGAGAAGTAGTTGGAATCTTGTTAACTAGTTTTTGAATTAGGAAATAGACTCCGCATAGGATCATAAGGCTCTTTCTTCATTTGGGAGAGTTAGGAAAAAGTCCATGAGAATCTTCTACATGATTGAACCAAAGTGTTATCCCAAATGTGCCCCGCTCATTTTGTGGCTAACTCCTTTACATCTTTCCTTCTCTTGTGCCTCAGTCGAGAATATTTTGTTTTCCAGTGCACTCAAAACCTTCTCGGAAATGGCACCATTGGATAGAGCTTTTCTCAAATTTCCGAAAGGTAATTTTTTCCTCCTAACTCCACGTATTTTTCAAGTTATGGCTCAATGGAATTTTGGTGGGAAATTTTTCCCTAGAAGGCCCATGCACCAATCAGAGCCGCCACGTGTCCAAGGAGAAAAACACCAAGCGACCAAGGAAAAAATGGTCGTGAAGGGCCCACACCTAAATCAGAATGTGCCATATGGCACCTAGAGTGGTGGAGCACGGGAAAATTTGAAAAAAATTCCAAAGACCAAACGGGTAAAAATTCAAACTTTTACCCGCCGATCCGATTTTGGCATGTTTTTGCCCTAAAACTTCAAATCACCATAACTTTTGATCCAGAGCTCATATTTTCACGTTATTTATCAATGGAAAGCTTGTGAAAATATCTACAAGATTCCATGGTCAATTTTGAATTTTGATTTAGTTTGGAGGAGAAAATAAAAAATTCTTCTCGTACGTGCCTATGGACAGAATCGACGTTTCAACAACCAATTTTAACGCAAAATGGGTCGCATTCTTCTCCAAAGATGGTCAAAAATGTAGAAATGGGTTTGTAAGGACCTCCATGCTATTTTTAATGCATTTTGGTCAATGGGGAATGGCTCCCATGTTTTTTCACATTTTCTCTCTCCGGGCTCAACCATGCACCGTAAAAGCCGATTTGGCTCATTTTTCAAAGGTTCAACACCTTTTGCATGAAAGCTTCTAGTTTCACCTTCAACAAGTGATTTTGGAAGTATCAAACCTTCCAGGATTGTAACATGTTTTTTCGCTTCTTTGGTGTTGGAATACAAGGATTTTGATGTTGAAAATCACAATGCAGGCTCTGTGAATGCTTTCAGTCCTTTGTATGTGTTGTTTGCTTCATTTCAAACCCTTGATTACAGCTTATCAACCTATGCATGATGTTTTATGTTATAATTTCTGATTTGTGTCAATTTGCATGAGCAAGAAGTGCTCACCACTCCTTTGGTGTATCACCTTTATCAGTTTAGTTTCAATTTTTGCATTTCTTATCCCTGTCTCCTTGCAAATTAGGATAAAATTAGGATCTGAACCTCTGTAGTTGTGCAAATAATAGATCTAATCAGAGGAGTTTGAGGAACCAGCCTCTAATCTGGAGATTCCTCTCTCATCTTGCAAGTCCCACACTTAGAGAGAGGTTTCAATGTTGTGCAATCACACTGGATGCCCAAACATCAACTTAGAAACTTGATTTACATCCAGGGGTGCTGCTGATTTGCAACAACAGTTTTGGCACACCGGGTGGGACCTTAGAGGTCTCATTTTCATTGCAACAAAGTTGATGTGCATCTGCTGCAATTTTCTTGCTTAAAAGAGCTATAAGTTACACATCTGGTGACTCCAAGGAAGAAGAATCAGCTGGTTTTAGCAGTGCAGACCTGAAAACTCATGAGAAGAATCACTACAAGGTCAAGAGCTGGAGAAGAAGAGGCACTGTTTGAATATCTACAGTTATCTCCAAGAGTAAGGCAAAGTGGGAGGAGAATCTAAAGGTCTCCATCTCCGCCAAACATAACTCTCTCAACTCCTCCACCTGAGAGGCCTTTCATTTAATCAACAAGGGTTCTAAGGCCAATTAGAATGGCACAAAACAACCCCTATGTCAATTTCACTGGCAGCAGCCCACTTGCTCTCAATGCACAAAATCCAATTCCAATTGCAGCCTTGAAGAACATTCCATACTTCACTGGAGAGAATCAGACTACTCCTGGTGATCATGTTAAAGACATTGCCAACCTTTGTGCAATTCATGAAATCAATGAGATGCAAGTTGCTGTCAAATTGCTGGCATCTTCATTCAAGGGGAAGGCTTTGCAATGGTTTAGAAGCCTTGCCTTAGGTTCTATTCAAAATTGGAACTAGCTATGTGTAGCACTTCATGAGCAATTTGGAGAGAAGGGAGACAACTTGTCTCTTTTAGAGCAGTTGACAACCATCAAGAGAGCTCCCAATGAGCAGCTGACTGATTTCAACTTCGGATTTCAAAGGACTTGGGAGAGAATTTCAAAGTGGCAATCAAAGCCAATAGTGAAGGTTATTTTCTTTACTATCTCAAAGCTCTAAATTCTGATATTTCTATGTTAATTCAGTCCATGGGAGGCACAACTATCCCCATTGCTTATAGCATTGCCATTAGAGCTGAAAATTATTTGATCCAAGCTGGAAAACTAGCCCCTAGACCTCCCATGCCATTGTTTCCAAGTTTAGAGAGCCCAAACACTAATCAAGCACCTAATTTGGCTCCTTCTCCCACTCCTAGAAATCAGAATTCAAGTGAAGCTTCCACTTCATCTTCTAGTGCCTCAAATGAACTTCAAGAAGTCATGAAGCAATTGCAAAATTTAGGTAATGAGCTGGTTACTCTCAAGAGGAAACAAGCCCAAAGTTTTAGACCTTCTTATCAGCCCCAAGCTCAGCCTAACAGGCAGCCATACCAACCACAAAGACCACCTAATCCAGCTGCAAATATAAATCAAACAAGGCCTCCTACCAATAGACCATTTCAGCCCTATAATCCTAATGCCATATCTGCCTCTAAGGCATTGGTGCCAACACAAAACAACATTTCTCAGGAGTATGATTGGTGTTTTCCATGTAATGAACCTCACAACCAATCCATGTGCTTCAATGGTGCTTTGAATCAAGCATTAATGGTGACAACTACTGGTGTGGAGGGTGAGGGTAGTCAAGGAAACAACCAACAACAAGAAACATTCCAACAGCAATCAGCCCCAAATGACACCACACTTGTGAACTGGCAGGCAGAGGATTTTTGTGGCATGAATCAGACAGTCTCTCAAGGTGTTGCAGCCAACACAAGGTCAAAAAGAAGGAATTTGGGTGAAGAGCAGCCATTAGCTCCAACCAATCTCCAACCTTCTATGGCTCCACAAATGGTTGGCAAACAAAATCCAATTTCAAATGCACAAGGGCAGCCAAGAACAGCTCCTAGACCAACTCAAATACCAGTTGTTGCTGCCCACATGCAAGGAGTGAATGTGCCAACCAAGGGACAACAAAGAGATCCTTCATCACCATTTAGTATTATTGATCAGATGAAGAAGACAAATGTAAATATATCAATGTGGGAATCCCTATCTATCCTGTGCCGTAGAGATTTGCTACAAGCTACCATGAAGGATGGCCAACTTCGAATCAGCAAGTCCAATGCAAGAGAAAGTGCTCACAAATTCCGCCCACACTTAGGGGAATCATAGAGGACAAAGCAAGGTAAAATGTTGAAGCCCCCTCCTTTTTATGTCTCATTAATCATTGGAAACCAATTGGTGCACAATTGCATGATTGATTCCGGGGCAAGTAGCTCAGTGATGCCCAAGCAAATAGCTGATCAACTAGGACTTCAATATGAAACCATATCCAAAGGAGTAGTGCAGTTGGATGGGACAGCAAAGAATAACAGCTTGGGGTGATTAGAAACTTGATTCTTACCTTGCATGCATGTCCAAATGTTGTTGTTTTACAAGATGTATCAGTTATAGACCTTCCACCACTCTTTGCCCTATGTTTGTCAAGAGATTTCATAGCCAAGATTGGAGGATATTTTTCTGTTGATTGGTCACACATGCTATTCAGAATGAGGTATGGAACCAAAGCTACAATCAGGTCTGAACCTATTGCAAACTTCCACATTGATCCCTACACTCCAAGTCAGATCAATGCCAATTGTTCGGCATTTGATCAAGAAGATCACCCAAGCACTGATGAAGCTGACACCAAGGTTGGAAGCATCCTAGATCTAACTCTTGATGAATGGGCAAACAAGGTGCATGCTTTTGATCCTTATCAAGAAGTAGAAGAATCTAAGCTAGGGGTCTATTACATACATCAAGAAGATCAGCCCATTCCTAGCATCACCAAGCCAAACCACAAGGATGACAATGAGGTATGGCAGCTATTTTTTGATGGATCAAGGAGTAGACAAGGTGCAGGAGGTGGAGCTATGCTTATTTCACCTCAAGGAGTAAAGTACTATTCAGCTTTTAGATTTCAGTTTGCATGCTCCAATAACACTGCTGAATATGAAGCCTTGGTGCAAGGGATGCATTGGGCAATAAAGAGAGGAATAAAGAACTTGCAAGTCTTCGGTGACAGTGAGTTGATTGTCAACCAGGTCAAGGGGAAGCATGCTATCAAGAATGATCTACTCAAGTGCTACAAGAACAGGGTGTGGGACCTCATTGAATATTTTGAGGGTTTTGGCATCAAATCAATTCCTAGGAAAGAGAACCAAGCTGCTGATAGGCTTGCAGCAGTTGGGGCAGCCTTTGACGTTGTGGAGAGCATTCAAAAAGATAAGGTACAGCCAAACATCCATGTGATTGTGAGGCCTTCAGTGCCGGATAACAATGTAAGTTGGCAAGTGTTTGAGAATGACCAACAAATCATCCATTTCTTACAAGAAGAAGCTGAGTTCTCAGCTAAAAATCAGGAAAAATTGGAACAGCAGTATGGTGACCAAGTGGTACAGCTGAGAACTAACAAGCTACCCAAGGGACTTATCACTTTGGAGTCCATTTTCAATCCCAATGATCAGTTTAGGAAAGAGAAAGCAAACATTCAGGTCAAGAGAGAAGATTCAGTATCCATCTTGGTGGAAGAGAACAAACCATTGCAAATTGGAAAGATGACAACTGAACAAGAAAGGTATGAGTTCATACAACTATGTCAAGAGTTCCCTGATGTGTTTGCTTGGAGCTACGAAGATTTGAAAGGTTTCAATCCCAAGTTAGCTCAACACACCATTGAGTTGGACCCAAATACTAAGCCCATCAGGTAGAAACAAAGGCCAGTCAATCCACACATGGAACCTCTCATGAGGAAGGAATTGAACAAGTTGATTGAGTCAAGAATCATATTCCCAATCAAGCATTCTAGTTGGGTTGCCAACTTAGTTCCAGTTAGAAAGAAGAGTGGAGAGATCAGATTGTGTGTTGACTTTGAGACTTGAATAGAGCATCTCTCAAGGACCATTACCCACTCCCTTCTATGGAGAAAATTTTACAAGTTGTGGCTGGCTCCGAGAGGTTTTCACTACTTGATGGCTACTCGGGCTACAATCAGATTATGGTGAAGGAAGAAGATCAGTTCAAGACAGCCTTCACAACCAAATGGGGAACTTATGCATACAGGAAAATGCCATTTGGGTTGTCCAACAGCTGGAGCTACCTTCCAAAGAGCAATGGACATGGCATTCAAAGGTTTGATTAACAATGTGGTGCTGATATACCTTGATGATATCACTATTTTTTCAAAGAATGCAGCAGACCACCTCTCTCATTTGAGACAAGTCTTCCAAAGGTGCAGGAGATTTGGAGTGTCTTTGAATCCTAAGAAGTGTATCTTCCTAGCACATGAAGGAAAGCTCCTTGGCCATATTGTCTCCAAAGAAGGATTACCATTGCCAAGCCACAAGAAGGCCCTTAAGATTTTCTTGGGGAGAATAAACTTTGTTCAGAGGTTTGTCCCAGATTTTGCAGCCCTTGTCAAACCTATCACCAAAATGTTAAATAAAAGCATGGCTTTCAAGTGGACAGAGAAGGCAAGGAGAGTTTTGAAGCAATCAAAGAAGCCATCTCTTAAGCACCAACTCTCATCAACTGGACTTCTCCAAGGATTTCATCCTCTATGAATTTGGGGGTAATGATACCATTTTCGCCATTTTGGTACAGCAGTAACAAGCACAATGATGAGTAGCCAATTTCTTTTTCTTCAGCCAAAGCCTGGAGGACTATGAGGTGAGGTATTCTTTTATTGAGAAGCATGTTCTTGCAGTAATCAGAAGCTTGAAGAAATTCAAGCATTTAGTCTCAAACAACAAGGTTCAGTTGTTGGTCTCTCATGCGGGAGTAAAGGACTTCCTCCTCAACAAGGATTTGAATGAGAAAAGGGCAGGTTGGATCACTCATGTCATGGAGTATGACATTGAGATCAAGGTCACCAAGCTGGTAAGAGGAAAAGGATTGTGTGAGTAGCTGATTCTGGGCAAGCAAAAAGGAGTATGTAATAAAGAAGAGGCTGTTTTGACAGTTCAAGACAGCCATGTGCAAGGTAGCACTCAAGAAGAGGATAATGCTATCCCCACTCCTTGTTGGACCCAAGGTATAATGCATTTCCTAAGCACAGGCCTATGCCCTCCAGAGATGAAAAAAACCCAAAGAAGACACTTCAGATTGTAGGCTGTCCCATATGCCATAGTGGACGGTGTTTTGTTCAAGAAAGATGTGAATGGAGTGCTACTGAGATGCATTAGCACAAATCAGATTCATAGGGTGTTGGAAGAGTTCCATGGTGGACCAGCTGGTGGTCATTTTGCACCAAGAGTGACAGCTCTAAAAATCATGAAGGCTGGTTATTATTGGCCCAAGATTTTCAGTGATTGCTTTGCGTGGATCAAAAGGTGCAAGAATTGTGCATTCTTCACAGGTAAAGAGAGGCTTGCTGCCCTTCCATTGCATCCAATTTCAGTTGACCAGCCATTCATGCAATGGGGTTTGGACTTCATTGGAGTCATTAATCCCAATTCAAGCCAAGGGCATAAGTGGATTTTGATAGCCACAGACTACTTCACCAAGTGGACTGAAGCAGTAGCACTCAAGGAAGCAAATGAGTCTAGCATCTTAGACTTCTATGAGGGGATAGTAACTAGATTTGGCATACCTGCTACAATAATATCAGATAATGCATTAGCATTCATTGGATCCAAGGTGACTGAGTGGGCTGTCAAGAACGGGATCTACCTAAGTACTTCATCAAACTACTACCCTCAAGGTAATGGCCAGGCTGAATCTACAAACAAGAACTTGTTGAGGATCATTAGGAGGAATCTTGATGAGAATCAAAGGTCTTGGCATACCAAACTGAAATCAGCCTTATGGGCTGATAGGATAACTCCCAAGAGATCCATAGGTAACTCTCCATTCAAGCTTGTCTATGGAAGAGAAGAAATCTTTCCCATGTCACTTGAGTTGCCAACATTGGAACTCATGAAGTAGTTAGAGTTACTAGAGTTTGGGCCCATGGAGGTGAGATATGCAGAGTTGATGGAGCTTCAAGAGATCAGAGATCAGGCATCCCAAGCAATGGAGAAGGATCAAGCTTTGATCAAGAAGACCTTTGACAGGAAGGCCAAGAGTAGATCTTTCTAGGTTGGAGATCTAGTGTTAAAATGGGATGCAGATAGAGCAAAACCGGGAAGGCATTCAAAATTTGATGCCATTTGGAGTGGCCCATACATGGTCACAAAGTGTAAGGATAGCAATGCCTTCCAATTGTCTTCATTGGATGGCGAAGAACTGCAGATTCCAGTCAATGGAATCTATCTAAAGCATTGCTACTAGAGGGAAATTCTCCACCTTGTAAATATTAGCTTAGGTTTTCATTCCTCCAAGTGCTTGTGCACATTGTTTTGTTGTAGGTTGTTTTGCTTTCCCTAAGTGCTTTGGCACAGCTTGTTGTTCCTGGGAATGTGTTTGCAGGCCTTGCTCCATCAGGTGATTTTCCATGTTCCTCTTTGCAACGTTCTAGTCAGTTGGGGTATTAAACAGAGAATCAAGTGACTCCATGCCCAATGGATTGCTTCAGGCAATTGGTAACTTCATCCAGCAGGTAGATGACCCCTCTGAGTCACCAAAATTGTTATCCCAAATGTGCCCCCTGCTCATTTTGTGGCTAACTCCTTTACATCTTTCCTTCTCTTGTGCCTCAGTCAGAATATTTTGTTTTCTAGGCACTCAAAACCTTCTAGAAATGGCACCATTGGATAGAGCTCTTTCTCAGCTTTCCAGAAAGGTAAATTTTTCCTCCTAACTCCACGTATTTTTCAAGTTATGGCTCAGTGGAGTTTTGGTGGGAAATTTTTCCCTAGAAGGCCCGCAGCCAATCAGGAGCTGCCACGTGTCCAAGGGAAAAAAAACACCAAGCGACCCGAAGGAAAAAATGGTTAGGAAGGGCCCACGCCCAATCAGAATATGCCATGTGGCACCTAGAGTGGCGGAGCGTGGGGAAAATTTGAAAAATGTTCCAAAGACCAAACGGGTAAAAATTCAAACTTTTTGCCTGCCGATCCGATTTTGGCCTGTTTTTGCCCTAAAACTTCAAATCGCCATAAATTTTGATCCAGAGCTTGGATTTTCACGTTCTTTATAACAATGGAAAGCTGGTGAAATTCTCTATAATATTACATGGTCAATTTTGAATTTTGGTTTAGTTTGGAGGAGAAAATCAAAAAAGCTTCTGGTACGCGCCCATGGACAAAATGACGTTTCAACAACCAATTTTAACGCAAAATGGGTCGCATTCTTCTCCAGCATGGTCAAAAATGTTAGCACATGGGTTTGTAAGGACCTCCATGCTGTTTTTAATGCATTTTGGTCAATGGGGAATGGCTCCCATGTTT
This sequence comes from Taxus wallichiana var. yunnanensis, assembly GCA_018340775.1. Lineage (NCBI taxonomy): Eukaryota > Viridiplantae > Streptophyta > Pinopsida > Cupressales > Taxaceae > Taxus > Taxus wallichiana. Next base: position 315,387,964 of record CM031236.1, read on the forward strand.
TTCACATTTATTTTCTCTCTCCTGGGCTCGACCCATGCACTGTAAAAGCCAGATTTGGCTCATTTTTCAAAGGTCAACACCTTTTTGCAAAGCAAGCTTCGTTTTCACCTTCAACAAGTGATTTTGGAAGTATCGACCTTCCAGGATTATAACAGTTTTTCTACCTCTTTGGTGTTGGAATACAAGGATTTTGATGTTGAAAATCACAATGTAGTCTCTCGTGAATGCTTTCGAGTCCTTCAGTATGTGTTGTTTGATTCATTTCAAACACTTGATTACATGACTTATCAACCTGTGCATGATGTTTTATGTTACAATTTCTGATTTGTGTCAATTTTCATGAGCAAGAAGTGCTCACCACTCCTTTGGTGTATCACCTTTATCAGCTTTAGTTTCAATTTTTGCATTTCTTATCCCTCGTCTCCTGCAAATTAGGATAAAATTAGGATCTCGAACCTCGTAATTGTGCAAATAATAGATCTAATCAGAGGAGTTTGAGGAACCAACCTCTAATCTAGAGATTCCTCTCTCATCTTGCAAGTCCCACACTTGGAGAGATGTTTCAATGTTGTGCAATCACACTGGATGCCTGAAACATCAACTTAGAAACCTGATTTGCATCCAGGGGTGCTGCTGATTTGGAACAACAACTAGTTCTCAAACTAAGTTCACATGTTATTAAAATCAATGATAGTACCAGAAAAAGATGATAAAACCATTCTAAAGTATCTGTTGCCTTATAGAGTCTCAATGAACAGTTTGATGATACGCCCTCATGCTCAAATCCAAGGACCCTCATGCAACAATAAAGGTGCAATATGTTCATATGGATGCACTTTTCCATTACCTCTAAATTTGGGAAAATGTTTCCAATTCACCTTATGAAAATCATGTAAAGGTTGTGTAAGGGCTAGGGGACAAAATTGTTGGCCCTAAGGCATCGGGCGCAGCCATTGTGGGAAAGAAAATCTATAAAGGGATAACAATGCCGACTAGAACCAAGGCTTGAGTAGTAAAACTTTATTGTGTTGATGAACCAACCCTTCCTTTGGTATAAGGTGTGTTGATTGACCTTTACCTTTTCCTTTCTTCTCTCTGGAGATAACAAGAAACCTTATTGTTGTTGTAATCGAAAGACATGGTCTTCTATACCTTGATCTCTATCATTGTGTATATATATTTTTAACCAAGTTGTGTTGAAATTATTGGATTATTTTAAATATTAATTTGTGGAAAACATGATATGTGCCCGATAGTGGGTGCCAAAAAAAAATTTTGGTTGGAAATTTAGTCATTGGAGACAATCAACAGTTCAAGGGGACAACAATCCCTCCTCTTTATGGGGAGTTTCCTCATTTCACCAAAATCTTAGAGCTCTAAATATATAAAGATATACAGACTAATTAATATGAATGAGGATTTTGGTGCATGTGAATGATTCCAATATCTCAATATAGAAGACAAACAAGTAATGAGGTTTTCAGAAGAAAACTATCTTATATGACCAATAAGTTGTAATCGGGAAGCAAAGTTCATGATGACTCATTTATCAAGGATACAAGTATCTTCCTTGGTTGTGAAATATTTCCCACTACTGTAAGGAAATAATTAAAGAAGGAATCACTTTTAGATACAAAGCATGCATATAACTTATTGATGCATGCAAAAGTGCTTAAGAACATGTGAGCCAACATATATGAAAACCCATATAATATATATGCAAAAGACAAAAATTTCTTCACATCATATTCTATAGATTGAACACAAATTTTAAGAATTCATATTTATTAAACAATCACATTCACATATTACAAGAAAAGAAAGTAGGAAGAACATAGATGAGAGGGAAAGAAGTCTTCTTCTGTATTGATCAAAATTCTATATTTACATTCAAGAGAACCAATGTCCAACCCCTTTACAAATGATAAATAAACCTTATGTAGATTGAGGGGAGGATGTAACTACATTTTAAACTAATTGAATCTTAATTAAGTGTTAAACACTTAATTATTCAATTACATAAGTTGGCTTTATTTTACAATTTCATTTTCAAAATAATAAAGCCAACCTCAAAACATAACAATTAGATAGAAGAAAGTCACGAGCCAGGAGAAGAAGGAACATTGGAAAGAGGAATAACTAGAACCTTTATCTTGAGAACTTGAATCCTAAATCTAGTTATAGTATCAAAAATTTCCATGACCTTGGGGATAATTGTGTTAGACATGGTAGGCAACTAAATTCAGAGATAGAAATTCATCTCCTTTGCTATTCCACCATTCTCGCAAAGAGGCCTTTGGTTGTTTCAACAACTACATTGTGTAACTCATAGAGTTCTTCAATTTTATCTTTCATTGACTGACTCTACCTTGAGTAAATATTATTTTATTAATGAATTGACTTTTTCTTTGACTTCATCAACTGAGTTTCTCTCTACATATTTTTTTATATAATTGGCAATGAAGATATTTGAAATAAAAAAGATTAATAATTTTAGAGATTCACCTTTTTGTACCATATTTTCCAATTCACTACAGCAGCTTCCTCAAGGACTCGATCCCCCATTCAGTACTATAGACCCATTTTTGGATAGGTTGTTCTTATAATCATCAAAAATATTATGAGACAATAAATCTTCTCATTAGTGGTACTCATGATTATGAGATCTTGAATACTATCCATCCAAATCTTGAGCTCTTTGTTAATGACACTAATTTTTGCATTGAATTGATCTTGTGTCAAGAGATGTTATCATACATATTGTATGCTTCATAAATGAAACTTAAATAAGAGATAAACATTCCTTGTACCTAAGCCTTGACATCTTTGCCAAATGTTTCTTGTTTATGAATCTCTCGTTATATATTTTATATTATATTTGAAAAGGATAGTTGCATGAGGTAGTTAGGAGAGAGGAGTAGGATCTAAAGGGGTATTTTTAGTTAAGAGAAAATATTTAATAAAGTTTGAGAGAACTTGTACTTTTTCCTCAATCTATTCTTGTGTTTTCTTCCCTTTCTCTACCCTCTCAATTAATTTTGAGATAGTATCCATGATATTTTGTACTTCTCCTTTAGGGGTGGACTCTCCAAGTGGGATTCTTGTCAAATACAAGTCTAAAATTGATATCTCCTTTTCATCTCTTTCCTCCTTTGGCTTTGCACTTTCTATAAATTTCTATCGTTTGGAATCTAAGACTAAAAGTGAGGTTATCTTATATTTCTTTAGAGGAGGAGTATTTGTTCCAAATAAAGTAGCCACTACATCAAATCAAGGAATGATAATCTGTGAAGAAGCCTTCCTTTTCCTACTATCAATCATGGGATGAACCCATGTGAATGAATCACTAGAAGGTGGAGTTGGAGGAGGTGCCAATGCAAGGACATTGGGAGGACCAAGAGGTTGAGAAGTGGAATCTTTAAGAGTATGAACCTTCATAGAAGAAGAAGATGGTATTATGACTTCAAGCTTTGACCTTGAGGCATTGAATTTTCCTATATCTAGTTTTATGATTTCTACTTCATCTTCCTCACCCCAACTTCTTCCTCCTCTTATTCCTCTTCATTATTATTTTCTTGTTCTTGACCTCCCTATTTTTATTCCTCCTTCCTCTCTTTAGTTTCTTTTAATTATTATTCTAAATGTTGTGATACTTGTTCAATCATAGGAGAAGTTTCTTCAACTGATTCTTGATTTTTCTCTTGTTTCGCTTCTCTTTCTTGGGTGTTTCATCAACCTTCTCTACCTCCTTTGTTTTATATTTCTTTATATATACCTTGGTTTTTGAATTTGAGGGTGAGGAAGGAGTCAATTGTGTTGTAACCTTTTATGAGAAGTGGAGGCTTAATGAAAGGAATATATCTTCGTTATCTACTTATATTCCTTCATTTTTCGTAACATCCTCATTTTTATACATTAGAACAAGTAATTTTTTTTTTTTTGATAAATGCTTCCTAGTTCTAAATACATAATTTAGAACTCACAAATCAAAACAACCATTCTTATAATAGATAACCATATGCAGCTGTAATGACTTAGAGTACCTCCGATCTATTCATTCCATGACTCGGTAATCTACCGATCTATTCATGAGTATCAAGAGTTAGCATTTTTTTTTAATTTTAACACATCACTCTTATGGTTCTCTTCCCTAATCTAGGATTCAGAATGCTCTGTCCAAGGAACCTATCTGAATAATTGTTACCATTATTCATCGGCATCTCGTCCCTTAGACTAGGTGACATAGGACTACACAATCAAGCAGCTTGCGATACTTTGGCCAAAGATTTGAAACATATGCTTATGTCTCATATTCCTTGATGGCATACTCGCCAACTGGAATACGTCCATCACCCCATTCCTTTGTTATGTAGAATGTCTTATACCGACATCGGCTCTCTCTCCGCCCAAGTTATTCACTCGTAAATGGATTAATAATATGGCAACGTTATAAGTATGCTCTTGAGAACTAGGGATACTCGACATATTGGGTCAACCCTAGTTAACCCGTGTGTCAAGGTACCGAGTCTCTAGGGCAGCCTCATAACATGACCATGTCGGTAACCGATCCCAAGTCAAAACTTGTTCGAGTTTAAGGAGTAAATCTTGACGATCAATGCAAAGGGTGTCGCCATAAGTCACCTGCATTGTTGTATCTTCGAGAAGATCCTAATCTTCTCGAAGGTACAACCCTGCAATCGACTTGTGCCATCAACCTTCAAATCCACCTCGATAAGATCTACTAAATTTTAAGGTGTTACTTACGTTGAGTTAAAATTATACTATAAGACGCTCCCTTAAGGGTAGTCTTTCCCAATCCTTGGGTTCCTCACCTTAGAATTACCTTTCTTAATAAAACCCATTACACAAGAGAAGTTTAATAAGATTGAGGTCCCATCAAGGAGTTCATAGAAAAACATAATTCTAAATCAACGAAACTGGACAATAACCCATAATCTTCACATGAGATTGCTAACCAAACCCTTTTTAGGTTTATATCAATTCTCATAACTGAAATTATATCTTACTTATTAGTATCAAGATATAGTGATTAAGAATCCAATCAAACGTTGTCTTGACTTAGATCAAGACTAGGAAGTAATAATTTATTCAGCTCGTTTAGCTTCCTGCTCAGGTTTATTTTAACCTTAGCTTCCCGAAAGACAGTGATCTAAATTCCAATTTAGCTTTAGATAGAACATAATAGAACTACTAAACAATCTTAAGTATTCAGTCACATAACCTTGCAAGCTTACTTAGATAATCAAAAAAGTCTCCAGTTATACAATAATAACAATGCTCTTATGATCATTCAAATCGAAGAAGATCAAACCATCAAGATACGAATGCAAACACATAAGTAACAAATACCTCAGTTTATTCATTTCAAGCAAATCAAATACATTTTATGCATTCAACATATTTGATACAATACTCAACAACAAAATAACATCTTTCTTCAAGTAGTACATTTAGAGAATCAAGTCGTAATTCATCATAAAACCAAATTAAACAATCAACATCATATCGATCCGCAGCCTTTACCACTTACGGCAATCATCTCGCAAAAATTGTCAACACGGGTCAGTTTGGTGAATTGAGCATGATAAGCACTAACTCTTAAAACAAATGCAATCCACCAATTGCTCTCATTGAACAACCTGTTTAAATGAAATCAGGCTAAATATCTTTTCACAATTTTAACATGACTATAATGCATAACCTCTATTATAGCTGTCAATTAGTCCTAAATATTTTTAGATGTCTCAACGTACATTTTAGAGACTAAGAAGAAAAAAATAATTCCAAAACATCCATCCATCTGTATCTCCAAGACAACATCAATCCATCAATTTATTCCATTCTAAAAAGAATATACTATCAACTCGTATTTCAACAAGTATGATTCAACCAAGTTCACAAGGCAATTTAAAATAACCAGCAAGCTCACTGACATAATTCCTTTTCAATCATACACTATGTTAATGGTACAGGCAAGCATAGCCACTTATACAACAACACACAATTTATGCCAGGCTCTCCATATAGTACTACTGTCTATTCTTGTTTTACCCTTACCGTAGAGATCACATAAGGATACAAGAGAAGAAAACATTCATAGTTTCTAGACAAGGAGAGACTACTTATTATTCATACAGTTATAGATATCAACATAACTTAACAACAAAGGAGAAAGAAATAGAGACATTCATATTCCATTCCAATCATGTTCATGACTGTACCGTCCTCTCAAGAGTAATGCATTTACACTATACGCATATGACTAAATCAGCCGAGGCCATAAGAAGATACTACAGCTTCACCAGAATTCAAATATAAAATTCACCTGTAGATTATTAAGCAATACAAGAGTTCACGCGACAAGCATTAATAAATAATCCAACTCCAATAGACTCAACAAAACTTTCCATATTATACAACAACATGAAAAATATCCAACGCCATCGCCTGTCATGGCACAGCTAAGAGCTCTTTGTATCAGTCAAACTTGAAACAAGATCATATTAAAACAGTTAACGTTTCCATATGAAATACAGTGACATTCACGCAGAGTCAAAACACAATATGCACAGCCTCATTCAACTAAGCAAATCCCTACGATTATTCAACATGGGTGTAAATTAGAAGTCGTTTTCAAGAAGAACAACCATAACCAGGTCCTCACAGGAGCCGAGTTCCACACCAATAAATTTTCCTAAAGGTTTCATTTGAAGTCGAGTTACTACAAAGTATAACACAACAATATAAAGAAAGAGTCCAAAATGATATGCATGCTCAGCGAAGACTCAACTCGAGAAACGAGCCAACACGCAGCATATTATGGACTCCTACAGTGTCAATTCCAACCAGTACTTATAACCAAAGTTGAATTCATACAACAACAATTCAAGAGTCCTAAAAGTACTCACAGCAAAACTTCAACAGAAGTTAAAACATAAATTACCTTTCAATGACCCCATCGAAGTCAATAACATTTAGCATTCTTAACAAAACGACAGCATTCATAACCAAGCTTAGACAGAAGTTTGAAATACTAGATACATTTCAAAGACTTCTAAAGACTCAGAATCAAAGAGTATCCACAACAAGCTTCCGCAGATGTCATAACATACTACCCATTTCAAGAATTCCAACAAAAATTCACAATAAAACTTCTTACCGAAGTCGAAACATTAACTACGTTTCAAGGACTCAAAAGGAGTCGAACCCAAGTAGTATTCTCAATTTAAACTTCTACAGAAGTCAAAAATACTATCTAATCAAGGATTCCAATGAATTCAATAACATATAGTATTCACGGCTGTACTTCTATAGAAGCCAAAACATATTATCATTTCAAGAAGTCCAACAACAACAATAACATATAGTACTCACGACAAAACTTATACAGAAGTCAGAATATACTGTACATTTCAAGAATTCCAACAGTATCATTTTCAACAAGTGAAAACAACAAGGTTTCGACTGAAGTCTGAATCAAACAAGAAAACAATTCATGGACTCCCACAGAGCCGAATTCGTACATTATCCTTGCATGCATTTCTACGAAATCAAACCGAAATGCAAAACACAGCAAAATAATTCAACCGTTCGAAACAAAATGTACACCCAGCAAGGGTTCACCGAAAAATCGAGCCAGCAAGAAGATACAGCAAACTAATTCATACAATGCTACCATAAAAACCAACTGAACCAAAAATCATCTGAACAGAGTTGTTCTAATGAAATCATTTGAAGGAAAGCAGAATTTTTAAAAGTTAGGGCCTAACATGCCTGGTAATGCCGCTTAAAAATCCAAAGAAGACCTCTGAAAGAGCTCGAGCCTTCTCCTCTTCTTCCACGTTAGTTTCAACAACAATAATTTGTTATTTCCATGCCTTATAAACTTTCCTCGACAGAGAAAAGAGCTAGTTATTCTCATAGTTGCCATGCAACACCAAGTAGACTGGTTCGAAGAACCAGTGATCAAACAGAGAGAAAACTGGAGCACATGGAAAACCAAACAAACAACCAGTTTTCCATTTTGCATGCCTTCCCGAGTGATCCGTGCTCGGAAATCGAGTTCCTTAATTGCATTAACTCCGAAATTCCCACTCAATCTCCATTGCCACCGACCGCCATAGTTAGCGATGGACAAAAACAAACCAAAGACCATTTCCAAATTTGGCGACTCTGCCACGTCGGTCTCAATGGCCGTTTGAAATCTCCGCTAAATCCTTTGTCCTTCATGCTTATCCCCTTCATTTAATGCTATAGAAACTACCGCCCATGGCTCGCACCCCTTCATAGGTCCCCTTCCTCCACTAACATTAGTTAGGTTAGAAACATAGGTTAGATCATAAGGTGATACTTAGTCTAACTTCCTTAGTGCTAGGTCACTAACCTTAGGAACATTTAGCTTATAGCTTAGGGCTAGGTTAGATTAACACTAATCCAACCCATAGGTTATTAACCTTAATAAATCCAGTCTAGGTCTAACAATTAGAATCGTTCAGTATAAGAACCAACAAATATACATTCATGAAAAGGATTCATTCCAGCACTGATAATAAGCTAGTAGTATAAATGTATTTGAATTTATTACTTGGCTCAAGATCAAGACCTTCCTGATATTACGATATCGAGAACCAATTCATTTAACAAGATCAGCTTGAGTTAACTCCTGAATTGCTCATTCCACACATTCGAAATCAGATTAAACTCAGGTGCAAAAATGAAAGAAATAAAAGAGTCCAAGCATATCCTGGCTCAGTCAAAGATCTTCAAATGCAAAGAAGATACAATCTAAATCAAGCATGACTTCACAATCAAAGGAACACATCCTTTTACAGAAGAAATCATATATCAACACTTGAATGCCTGGGAGGAAGTAATAATAGTTCGTGGTGTTACATTTTCCTATTGAAATATTTCCTTGTCCTCACTATCATAGGATTATTCATCTCAAAAGGATCATCCCTTTCTTTTGAGACCAATCAATGGTTGAGATATGCATATGGTGAATGGTTATGATGTATTCCATAGAGTAAAAATAATAATCATCATCTTCTAGGTCCTCAAGAACATGATACAAATTGAAATCTTTAATTTTTCAAAGAGAAAATCCTCCTAAAGTACCTTTTCCTTACTTCATACCTGATCCGCATAGTCTTCCCCGTAGTATTCAATTATGGGAACATAATAATAAGTCATTATCAGATCTTTGGAAATGAAACCTTTACTATCAAAAGAGGACATCCTTTGGTAGGTGTGGAATTTGAAATAAGTGAAGCTTCGTCCATGTTTTATGCATCCAAGGAATATTTTCATGTGTAGTTTCCCAATTAGATAAGAAACTTAATACCAGTGATATTTTTATCTTTGTAACTTTTGTGTAACATATCAGTTGATGATTATATTTGTAGATGAACTGTAAGAGTCATGGTATACCTTAGGGAAGTGGGATGTACTCCTAAGATAACCTCATGATTTTAAAGAAGCTTGCTCTTCTCAATGGTTTGAGGTAAGGTTAGAGTAAAAATGAAACAAAAGTACAAAACTAACAAAGGCAATGTGCCAAAACTGATCTTAAAAGACACAAAGATAGATCTCGAGAAACTTATTGAACTAGCCAAAGAGTAGTTAGCATGGTCTACTATTTTTATAAGTATCTTGGATTATTAGAGGCCAAAAAGGTGCAAAACATAATAATATGTAGATGATAGATGCATATAGAAAACCCAAGGGAATATAGCACGATAGATCTTCAAAATTATCTAAAAACTACCAGCAGTAAAGGATGAAAGACACAAAATATTGAAAACTAAAATGCACAGAAAAAAACTCTTTATTCATAGAGAAAATAATACATAAGGACGATACGACATAGATTACAACTTTATTCTACAACATTCCTTGCTAAGGCTAGCCAATATAATAATAACTAAGCCTATAATCCCTTTCGTAGCTCTAGTCTATTTTCTTTTCTATTTTCTCCCTCTTTTGGTTATGGATTAGAAGATTCCTTTATAGATCCCTTTGGCTCTCACTTTAATTTCCGTAATGAGATCTTCCACCTACAACATTCAATTTTATTAAAAGATATTTCATTTTTTTGGGAAAGATCTCAACTTCATGTTAGTTATATTTATGATTAACTTCAATTCGTCCAACTTGCACTCCTTTGGTTGGTGATGATTCCATCTCTGCCATGTGGAGGTCACATGCTTGTTTGAGGGAGTTTCCTATGGATTTGTCTTCAAAACTGTTCCTAAGTGACGCATGGAGGGCATGCACTTGTTTGAGGGAATTCCTTCTTTCTCTTTATTTGAAATTACACATAAGAGACATGAGGAGGTCATATGTGTTTCTACTATACTCTTGAATTTTCAACCTCTTGGGAAACTTTATCAAGAATGAGACATGTGGGAAATGTGGTGTAAGTTTGAGAACACTCCTTCTCCACTTCATGCCCCGAGTGTGCCAAAGGGACACATGGACATCTTCCACATTCAACTTCATACTTAGTCAAATTTAGGCTTAGACAAATAAAAAGAATTAGAGATGGGGTGAAAAAAAAATGGTGGCCAATAAAAGAATCTTATAGAAAAAGAACTCTCTAGTTATGGCAACTCACCAAGGAACTCGTGCCCAATCATGGAAGGATCCGAAAATCATCTCATCCTAAAAATTAAAAATGTGGCTTATGAAATTCCACTCAAAGTTGTTGCAAAGTAGTCCGATATCCGAGCCATTCTATCTCTCTAGGGTAGTTTATTTTTTCTAAGGTCCGGAAAGCTTGATTTGGCCTCGATTATCTCCTTGTGGGAAAATTTTTGGAGACTTTGCACTACTACGTGTAAATAGAACTCCAACTACACTATTGGGTTCAGGATGGCTTCCACCTTAGTGACACTAGAGCTCTCTTTTAAAGACTAAAAGACAGTCTTGTCTTGTCATTTGGAAATCAAGAAGCTGTTGAATTTGGTCTTTTGATAGGACTATAGATTCATTAGGGAAGGGGGAGGGGAAGTCTAACTAGACCAATTCGTTGATGCTCTACTTCCGATCTTTGATCCCTGTCGAGATTTAGGTCAATAGATTCGGCATTTGATGAATGATTTTTTGTAGCTCAAGATCTTGTTGATCTTTATAGAGATCATCTGCCTGTCTATGATTCCTTCCCCTTATAGGGTGAAGTTGAAAGAATCATAAAGTTTTTGAATCAATAGTAATGATTTAGGGACCTTGGTGGATATGATGTTGTTGATGGTGGAGGCTTTGGTCTCCACATTTGAGCATAATTTGAGCATAACCCGTATGCATAAAATATAAATCCAATTCGGGGATAGATTCATTTCGTGGTGGAAATTTGGTCACAGAAGAGGCATATAAATCCTGCACTAATGTTACAATTCCCTCTTTATGGGGTTGTTGTCCCAACTTATGGGTCAAGTCCTTGACCGTGTCCTCAGATGATTTCAAACTATTCTGGCGGCTTTTCTTTTCTGCCTCAATGTTGCACAAATTTTCTTGGATCATAGTCACCTCTACCTTTCTTGAATCAACTTCCTATTAGAGGAATCCTTTCTCATGTGAGAGAGAATTGGTCAAGGCCTCGAACATGGAAATTTTAGCCTCTAGAGTTTTAACTTCCGTGTGAGAAGCCACAAGAACTTCTCTTGAGGGATTTTCCTTCAATTCCTTATAGAGCTATTCAATCTCCTTGCCTTTTCCTTTAATCTTATCTTGTAGGTTAGCCACGATGATGTCTACCTTGCAGAGGATAGATTATGCCTTCTTGAGATAGTTGTTGAGTTTAAGGTAGTCTATTGTGACTACGGATACAATTTCAGTCCTTAAATCAACCTTTTCCTAAGGCTAGAACTCTAAGAGATCAATTGTGATAACACTAATAAAAGAGTCGCCGGGATGCATTTGTTCGTGGGTTTGGATACGTAGGGGACTAACCGTGTGATGGTCAAGGAGATTTGTTGATGGTTATATAATGACTGAATTTTCTTCGTTGCTCCTTCTTCTTTTGTTTTTCCCTTCGCTATCTTGGGATGCCTTGTTGGTTTCAGCTTGACTCAAAACTTTGAGGGGAAGGGACAACCCCACCCGTGAATGAGAACCTGGGTGACAGACCATATGGAATTGTAACTCTTGTGGTTGAGGCAGTGAAGTTATCAGAGCCGAAGAAGGGCTTGTCACCATGTGGGGGGAGAAATTTGGGATGGTGGAGGGAGGTTGAGGCAAAGAGGGGCTCTAGGTGGAGGGAGAGTCTAAGATGGGGTTATTGATAAGGGGATACCCCTTATAGGGGAAAAAAGTGGTGAAGGAGGGGGAGGAGAGGCAGGGGTCATGATTGACTTTAAAATTTTGTGTGTGGGGGTCGACATCGATTCCTCCATAGGTTCCCTACCCTAGGGAACTGATGCGAGCTGCAAAGATGGGTACACCGAATGAAGGACCTCCGAGAGATGGAGGGTGGGGGTGGTATTGGCAATTACTATCTGGAAGGCCCAAAGGACTCTACGATCAATCTTATGGGCCACTCTAAGGTGATTATCACTGTCCTCACTCTCCACATCGTGAGGGATAATTTTAGTGGTGAATATTTGTAATATGGCAAAAATTTCATTTTAAGAATTTTTGAGAAGGTGATTTTTTTGGAGCGGGTCGGTTTCCTGTTCGCCTAAAATTTACAGTATATATATTTTTTGGGGTCGGATTTGCCTACATTTGAAAACATATCCTAAAAAAACCTAGGTGATTCGTTAGGTAGTATACTACGGTACGACCACCAGTAGCTTATCAATATCGTGAACTCGCATACTCTACGCACTCAAGATTGTTGTTGGCATGTTAGTAGTTTAGAGTTGGGTGACAGATGATATTTTCTAATGTACAACCCATTAAATTTGTTGACGCATGAAAAATGGGTTAGCTATTAACGCACGATAGGGATATAGTTAATGCACGACAAGGAGGTATTGCAGATGTGCGACAAGGGGTTAGTTGTTGACATGCGGCAGGATATAGTTGATACGTGACAAAGAGGTATTATAGATGTATGATGAGGGGTTTGTTGTTGATGTGCAACAAGGAGATATTACGAGACGTGCGTGTGACAAGGGGGTTAGTTGTTGATGCATGATAGGGATATAGTTGATGCATGAAAAGGAGGTATTGCAAATGCGTGACAAGGGGGTTAGTTGTTGATGTGTGACAAGGAGGTATTATAGAAACGTGACAGAATTTTTCTCTGACACGTAACTTGGTTCTTTTGCTGATGTAGGACTCTATTTAGAATAATGGAAGGTGCTAGTCCTCAGAATGTGAATACCCTAAAAGTAACTAAGAAATCTCAGAAGTCCTTATTTAAGTATTTTGGAAACTCTACTGATATAGATATTACAAATACCAACAACCATATAGTTTTCCATCGTAAAGAATCATAATATTTTCTTGTGTGGAAGGTAATATTGAGGTGGACATGCATTCTACATAGTATCAAACAAATGACACCTACGATAATATGCCATATCTTGAAGATATAATTGTTGAGATGTCATATTCTAAAAATATTCTTCCTATTGGGGTGCAACCAGGAGTGCATCAAGATATCACACATATAAATACTCAGCAAAATGGAAAACATAAATCAAATTCAAATTCTAGTTCATGAAAGAGGAAACTAGTTGATTTTGATATTGCTCAAAATTCTATTAAAAAAGTAAAACATTAAAAACAAACAAGAATATGTGGACCATTGGTAGGACATACAAGTTTGATTGGGTTACCAAATTTCCATTTATCGAACCTATACAATCATCTAATTCAGAAGAGATCCCATCTGAATGTACATGTACAATATGTACGTGGAAATTGGGAAAGCAGAAAAAATGCAAATGAAGCTAGACACTATAGAAAAACATTGTGGAAAACAATATTTGACTATGTAACAGGGGTGGATGGTTAGAAAATCAAAACACATAGGTGGAAAACTAAAAAATAATGCATGCATGTTAAATACGTGAGTGGATTATGAAGCAGAGAAGAAAACGTAGACATCTCATGGAAAGGGAGGAACTATCACATCGCAAATTGGTAAGATGAATGAAACAAATCTACATGAAAAACTCATGCAGTTCTCTACTTTATTTCACATACTAAAGAAAGGAAGACTGATTTGATTTCCTTAATTTCAAATTTTTGTATCAATATAATGGAAAGCTAAACATACCTTAGTCTCATTGGTTAGAAATTAGTGGATGGGAAATGGAAAAATACCTTTCGATGATAGAGAAGGAAGATTTGAAAGAGAATGTAAAAAAATCAAAGTTTATCTCTCTTTCAATTGATGAAGTGATAACATTCGACAACACTGCATGGGTATGTATCCATGTCTATACTTTAGAAAATCATATAAGGACACCTCATCTATTGGGTGTTATGAAAATGGTTGAAAAATGTAATGCCAAAAACCTACATAAAATAGTTATTTCTCATTTGAAAGATATTACTGGAATGACTAATTATGAAATTTCTACAAAGTTGGTATGCATCGGAGTAGATGGTGCATCTATCATGCAGGGTCACCGAACAAGGTTGTGTGTTAGATTACAAACAATAGTGGCCCCATATATGCTACCAATTCACTGTATGGCTCACATAATGAATTTAGTGTATAAAATGGTAAGCAACTACAAAAATGTTGCTAAAGTAGAAGACCTTATAAGAGAAATTCATGCCTATATGGCAAGCAGCCCAAAGTGATTTCTTGAGTTCCATAAATTTGTAATTGGAATTACAGATGGAAAAAAACTTCTGAAAGATGTTGAGACGAGATGGATCTCTTTATATAAACCTCGCATGCGAATTTCATGAGGAGTATCCTTCGTTGGTTGGTTTCATGCACAAATATCATCATGAAGTTGATAGGGTGAGGGACTTGTTGTTCCATTTAAATGATTTGGAGACATTGCTTACATTGGTTGGTATTCTTCCAATGTTGCGGGACATCAATTTATTGATGAATCATGCACTGGGAGATTAATCTATATTGTGGATTTTATACGGATGAGAAAAATGGTATGTCGAAGTCTTGATATCTTGTACTATTCCCAAGATAGTTTTGACACACCTATTTTTGAGAATTGGAAAGCTTTATTAGATCTTAAAAATCCCAGTAACTATTTGAGATTTAATATCCATGATCACCTCTACATCACTGTTAATGGGAGGGACATGCCACTACACATTTTACAAAAATGTTAAGATATTATAGGATTGGAATGAGAAGATGTTCCCATGATACATAATCTCTTTGAGTCTATTATAGTTAAAACAAGGATAAAGCTTAAAAAAAATTTAGAATCCTTATCATCAGAAATTAGAGAACGTTTCTCCAAAGATAAAATTCTTAAAACAATGGGTGTGATGAATCCTAATTTTTGGAATAATGAAGGTGGTCATGCAGACTTTATAGGAAAGCATTTCCATAAATCCATGGGTATAATAATGGAACATTTCACAAAGAATTCAAAGTTCAAGGGTATGGAAATCAAAGGTATACTGAATGTTGATTTATTAAAGTTTCAATCAACAAATTTTGCAACAAAAATGAGGAACTAATATAAAAATTTAGATGAACCTTATGAAAGTGGTGCTATTACAAGGTTGTGGCAAGGAATCTATCAAAGTTCTATCTTACAAGAAGACATCAATGAATATTTTATATTATATGAGTTATGCCAAACAATGATTGTAGGGTCTATGGAGGACAAAATGGTTTTCAGTGCTTTATCATTTTTAAAATCAAAACTAAGAAACAGGTTGGATAAAAATCTTGAAAGTTGCATGAGGTGTTATGTATCTCGCTACTCCATGGAAACCTTTCCTTTCGATAGAGAAATTGCACATTGGAATTCCCTTTGCGAAAGAAGAGGTGTGATAATACAACTACAAGTACAACTGTTCCCAACAATGAGAGTGGAATTGGTGCATTGTCACACTCTACATAAGAGAACATCAAGTTTCAAGAAGCTATTGATAATGGATTGTTTCGACTTTAAATAGGTATCTCCTTCACATTACTTTTATTTTTTTCACCTTAAATTTTGTTTCATCTCTTGTTATCAGTAAATATGTTATAGGTATATATATTTACATTTATTTAAATACAATTATTCATCTTTTTTTTGAAAACGTGGGTTGACATCCATCCGAGGAAGCTCGGACTTCTCGGAGACTGAAAATGTCGTGCAACTCACCCATCTATCTACTAATCCATTTCTCATGTTGATTTTTCTTAAATCAAAGTTCTAGACACTGCGAAGGATGATTTCACACCATCTAAAACACTAGAGATAACTTAAACCCTATCATATGACATTTCTTGATTTTTACTATTATGTTTAATTTATTTTTATATTTTAAAAATGATTTGATATATTTTTTAAACTTTGTGGGATAAAATCACACAATCAAATTTTAAAAAGAGGAATATTTTTCCATATTATACAATTCATAATCCATGATCCATTATACAATTCATCATCCACGATCATGCTTAAAGCTAAATCTACTTCCACATAAAATTCATCATCATCCATATATATCATATCATTATCATATCATAATCCTAACACTCCAATTATTATTAAAACAATTATTTATCTATTTTAAATGTGTAGAAACGTCTCTGTCCTAACACATTCCATTTAAAAAAAAGTCCAAAGATCATCATTCATCATCATCTATATCCATTCTGATGTCATCATATCATTACAAGTATAGAGAAGAAGATTTTGAGAACGTTTAAATGTCTTTGTCGTACTACATTCCAAATTTTCTTAAAACAATTATCCATTATCATCATCCAGATTCCATGATCATGCTTGAAGCTAAATCTAAATCCACATACAATTCATGATAATCCATATCTATGAGACTATGATTCTATTGTAATGTCATCATCCACATCTAATGTAATCATCATTACAAGTAGAGAAGAAACATAAACACCATATACAATCTAGAAATTCTATACATAATATATAGGAAGTTATAAAATTAAAGATTATATAGTATTTCAAATTTTCAAAGGCTATCAAATTCAAGTTTCAAATTTCAAATCCAGATAATAAAATTCAAATTCCATGACCATCACATTCAATGTTTCAAATTTTCAAATATAGATTCTATTTTTCAAGTTTCCACACTCAATAATGAAAATTTTCAACCCTCAATTTTCTATACCCCTTTCCACTCCTGTACTCCTTTCCCCAATGGCTTCTCCACCGTACCCCTTTCCCCAATGGCAGAAATAATCCTAGAACTTATGAGATCTTCCACAACACTGTCTAGATTCTTTAAAATTCTTTCTTCTTGCTTTGTCGCATCTCCATGGGATAGAAAATTTGGATCAGTAGTTGCCTTGGTTTTGAATAAAATTTTAGGGTCGAAGCCATGCTCTTTAATTATCCGCTTCAGTGTATTGTTTTGTTTGTTAACCAAAACAATATTTTTATTCAAATTATTCATCATGGATAAACTATTCTTCATGGTTTCCAAGTGAACTTAGAAAACCTTTTCTTGAATGTTCAAATTTTCATATTTCAACCGCACAAAAAAAAGTGATGTCAATTCAACATATTAATAAAATAAGAAAATTTCAAATTAATAAAAAATATTTTTGAAAGTGATATACTTACAACCACTCTATCTCTCTCGGCATTTGTAACTACTACAGATCCTTGTCCTTAGACCATTTATTAAAATATGCCCGGGTCTCAAAGCACTAATTTTTCTAATTTGTTTAATTTCTTGTCCAAAATGTCTTCTTTATAGTTGTTATACATGACAGCCCCACTTCTTACTTGGGTAAGTAAGGAATCCATCTTCGTAGGTTGATTCGGACTCCAACATATAATCTATCCCTTTACCAATAATTTTCATAACGACATATTATCTCATTGATAAGTATTTTAGCCCTTCTCTCCCATTCTATGAGTGACTGATATGAGGTAGAATGAACTCATTGACATGGGATTGACAATCATAACCAATTAAGTTCTCTAAAGGAAAAGGTAGAAACTATTCACCATCTGTATCTCGAAGAAGATGATCTCATTTGGAGAGGTATGGTTTGAGTTGATCGAATGCTACTTGTTTCTTCCTTTAGGTGGCACGATCTGTTTGTGATAAAATAAATCAATATTCAAACAAATAAATCTAAAGTGAAATGTAGTGAAAGTTGAATAAATTATGTTGAAATAGAAGTATACTTGTTGGCCTTGAATCATCTCACGTGTATTAAAAAATATTGTTGGGTCATTACTATCAATGCCCAAGTAATCTTCATCTAAATTTATATTATTTAAAACCAATATGCCCGTTGCATTGGGAAAGCCACCAAGTGAGAGGGTTGAATTCAAAACGAGGAGGCAATTTTTAGTGTCCCACTAGGGTCCAGAGGAATTGGCATGCGTTTACCAATGTTCTTTTTTCTTGATCCTTTGGTTGGAATTTTGAATATTATTGGTGGAGGGAGTGGTGCCACTATTTTTATAGAAGGTGGAGGACTGCAATGTGATGAAAAATTCAAGAAAAATCATATGAAAAACTAGAAAACTATGCAAAAACTATGAAATTAAATGAAGTATTATTCAAAACTTGTACCTTGTTATTGAGGGGTAGCTTGTTGTGGTGCTTGAGGTGGCCGTGTTGGAGTAGTAATAGGTTGTTTTTGAGTTGTTTGTTGCTGGGATTGTTGAGGTGGTTGTTGAGAAGACAAAAATGCATGCGACTGAACTGAGTGAGTTGGGGAAGATGGTTGACTTTGATAAGCACACATATGGTCCAAAGTCCCTGTCATTTCATCAAAATACAATTGTATGTCAATTCAATATGGTAAAATTTAAATGGGAAAATGAAAATACAAATTTGGAATTTGTAAATAATACATGTAAGGGTATTACTTCTCTAGCATTTAATGAATTCAAATGGTTGGCGGTTCGAGAGATGAGTGAACTTCCATTTCAGATTGTGAATCTCCGACACCTTAGTGTGTTGTTGGCCTCTTCCTCTTGATGTTGCCTTTTTTCGAGGAAGGGCCTCCAAAAATCTTCTCTGCAAACAATAAATAGTTAATACCTGTTGTCAGTCTAATGTCAAAATACAAACTTTATAGTTTATACCTGTTGTTCTTGAAATGGAATTGAAAAATTCATCAATGCCTCGTCCGTGTAAGTGGGAATTGGTTTGTCTTTTAAATTTAAAAGAGCCTCGTAATAAAGGCCAAGGAGATAGTTTGTGGTGTGAATGACTAGTTTTTTTGAAAGATTTGCATTTGTAATGTCAGTTCTTTTTTTTTTTTATAAAAAGGTGCACCAATAATTTTTTTGCTTTGCGATAGTTGTAAGAATGTATGCAATGGCCCAATTTGGTATATCTATTGATGACCACGCAAAACTATTCGGATTGAAAGAAGGAAATCATAGTAGCAAGAAATTGGTATGCAATTTCTTACATATCCACGCCACTTCTAGATTTATTGACATGAGTGTAAATGCCAAAAAACCATTGGAATTAAAATAAATTTGAATTGTATCAAAATCAAAAATGAATACAAAATGACGAACGAAAACAATTTACACTTACAATCAACATGGAAACCGAAATTTGATTCGAGATATTTCTTATCATCTTCGATGAGTTTTGCCTTCATTGTAACAATGGGTAAATTTTTGAATGGGAGGCCTGTAAACCAATGAATATCAGTTGGGTCGATACCTAATTGAAACAATTGGTAATCATCCAAAGTAACATTTTTGAATGAGAGGCTCGTAATGGCGATGAATATCAGCTAGGTCAATACCGAATTACATCCCAAAACTCCTCCCATTTCTCATCACTAGATATGCCCTCAAAATTGAGGGTGGTTTGTCTAATCTCCTACCTATACTTCCAATAGGCTTAAAGTTTTTCTACTCTCCAGTATTTCTTACACAGGGCTTCTTTGAGACCTTTTTCATGGTGAGGTTGGGATCATACCTATGCTTAACTGGTTGGAATGAATCCTAGTCTAGAACTGGAATGTTTCTGAGCTTAATGAATATGTCAAGTGACTCTTCATAAGTGTACCGCCTTTCTTGAAAAAATTCCCTAGACTCATGCTTGTAGGAGTCTGGGACCTTGTTTTGAACTAGAGTTGCGGCCATTGTCTCGATCCGGGTCATACCTCCATGAGTATTGAATTAAGGAGAAGCCATAGGAAGCCACATTTTTGTGAGGTTATGCTCCACCTTTATTTTAATCACAATAATTCCTCCCTTGCTCAAGGGAAGTCAAAAAGTGCCTTCTTTTTCCGACCAAAGCCGAATTCAATATCCAGGAGTACCAACTACTTGGCTATCTCAAGATCCACCACCCGTGTCGTGAGGACCCTCGGGAGCATAAAGGATTTGTCTTGAAAACCATGCAATCGAATCAAATAATGTCTTGCTCCAAAAACTAATCATAAGGGTGCAAGAAAGTCGTGACAATGTATTGGATAGAGATATTCATTCTATTTTTACCCCTTCTCGGGTCAAGTTCAAGGAGGAGGGGCTCCACAAAAGAATTAAAAAATTCATATACGTCTGATGAGTGAGACAATACATGAGTCCAAGTGGACACTAGAATGATATTTTGGGGGTCAACATCCGCATCCCATAGTGTTAGATTCATGAAATGGATGAGGTATTAGGAATTCTGATACAAAATAAGGTAAAATAAATAGGAGGAATACCTAAAGATAAAGTTTATTGGAAACATGGGTATTTACTACTTGTAAATAGACTCGAAATTACTTTAGTGAAGTTGAAATAGTACGCATGTTATTTTTTACAGACCTCATTCTAAATAGGGACACCATCCTGACAATCCTAGATGTCCCTATCCGAATCTTGGCCAAAAATTAATGTTAGAATAGAGAAAGAATCATAAGAATCTACCATAAGTGACTTCAAGGGAATGGGGAATCCTACAGTTCCCGAATTGTTTCAATTTGTCTACCTTAATTCCCATTGAGAAATGAAAATTTATTCTATCTTTGAGCCTAGATGCTTTGGAGCTTGGCCATGTCATATAAATTGGCCATTGGGTCATAGACTAGAGCCATCACGTCCCTGATAGCTTGAGGTTTGATTACCACCTTTATGTTCCCGCCTAGATGACACTTTGGTGCTTTGGAGTTGAAATAGCTCACGCACATCTATATGAGATCTGGGTACAGTACATGAGAGGCACCATATATTGATTAAGTGTCATGCTCTAGATTCTTAGGCTACCTCTCAAAGCTTTGGTATTCTTGTTGAAAATAGGGTCAAAGACATTGTCAAAAAGTAAAAACCATGGAAGGATCATTGGATCGAGACCCCCATCAAGGAACCTATTATCCAAAATAAGCTCCTTGCTTATTTTTGGCTAACTCCCTTCATTCCTTCCTCCCTTTTGCCTCAGTCAGAATTTTTATTTTTAGGCACTCAAAACCTTTTGGAAATGGAACCATTGGATAGAGCTCCTTCTCAGCTTTCTAGAAAGGTAAATTTTTCCTCCTAACTCCATGTTTTTCTTAAGTTATGGCTCGGTGGAGTTTTTGTGGGAAATTTTTCCTAGACAAGCCCGTTGGCCAATCGAAGCTGCCACATTGGCATCGGAGCATCGGGAGGCATAGGAAAATTTCAAATTTTCACCAAGCATTGGCACAATGGGAAATTTTCCATGGCAGGTCCTGTTAGCCAATCACAGAGTACCACATTAGCGAAGGAGCAGCGGGCGCGGAGGGAGACATGGAACATTTGCTGAAGTATTTGGCGGGGGCGCGAAGGGGAAATTTTGGCCCATGGGCCCACCAACCAGTGAGATAGTGCCAAGTGTCCCAGGGGGCGTCGGGGTTGGAAGTGTGAAAGGATTTTTTTCTTTTTGCCCAAGTTTAAAAATTTTCAAAATAAAAGCCCGCCCGCTAAAGTCGGAGCCAATAAGAGGAGGACACATGTCCCAGCGCTGTTGGGGATCGGGCCAGACGGGGAGGAGTTGGCAAATTTTCTCAAAGAAAAATCAAAGGAGAATTTTTGGCCCCAAGGCCCACCAACCAATAGAAAGAAGCCACATGTCCTAAGACTAGCAGAGTGTGGGAGGAGTTGGGAAATTTTCCCAAAGAAAAATCAAAGGAAAATATTGAAAGGAAAGCCCGCCCCTAAAGCCCGAGCTAGTAAAATCATGCCACGTGTTCACATGGTGACAAAAAATATAATGCGGGCCCATGGGGAAAAAGGGGTAGTTCAGATCTGCATCTAATAGGATCATGCCACGTGTCCAGTCTGGGGCAGTGATGAAAAGCGATGGAAAATTTGAGAGCAGAGGCCGCGACGAATCACACCATGCCATGTGGTCTGGAGCTTTACTTGACGGAGAATTTTTGGAAAATTTTCCAAATGCCAAAATGGTGGAAAATGAGGTGGGGAAAGCCCGCATCCAATTAGAATGTGCCATGTGGCACTGGAGCGGCGGGTGCGTAGATTTTGGGGAAATTTTCCCAAATGCAAAAAGGTGGGAAAATTTTGAATTTTCGTCCCGCCAACCCATTTTCGGCCCTGTTTTGCCCTAAATGTTCAAAGGGGCATAAATTTCGATCCAGAGCTCAGTTTTTCATGTTCTTTATATCATTGGAAAGATGGTGAAATTATCTACATGATTCTAGGATATTTTTTTGTTTTGGTTGGGTTTGGAGAGACAAAATTGGAAAACACCCTCAGCACGTGGAACCGATAGAAATGATGTTTCAACCACCATTTTTAATGAGGAATGGCTCGCATTCTATCCTAGCATGATCTAAAACATTACAAGGTGGATTTTTTATGGAATGCATGCTACTTTTATGAATTTTTTTGGTGGTTGAAAGCTCCTCTCACGTTTTCCTACATTTCTCTCTCGAACTCGAATTTGCATTGTTAAAGCTAGAATGATCTCATTTTTAAAGAATTTAGACATTTTTCTTGCTTTGCAACTCCTCTTTTCTTCCTCATCAAGTGGATTTGTGGAATTTTTACCTTTTCATACAACTACAACACCCCTTTTTACCTCCTGGCCATTGTAATGCACTGTATTGGACCTGGAATGATAATGTATGCTCTGTGATTGAACTTTCTCAATCCTTTCATGTGTTTATCATTGTCTCCTGATCCCTCATTACATTTTGGAAATCTATGCATGTTTTGTGTTGTATTTTCTAGTGAATTGTGTATATTTTGCAGTAGCAGGTGTCTACTACTCCTTTGGTGCATCACCTTAATTAGACTAGGTTTATTTTTTACATTTTATCAACCCTGTCTCAGTGGAAAAATATGGTTAAAATATAGGTAAACCTCTACATAATGTTGTGCACACTTGAACAGAGGAGTTGAGGAACCAACCTGTAATCTGGAGGATCTTTTCCAGCCCCTGCAATTCCCACACTTGTGTGAAAAGATCCAATGTTGTGCAATCACACTGGATGCTAAAATGTCAACTAGAAATATGATAGAACATCCAGAGGGTGTTGTTGATTTTCACTAATAGTTTTGGCACGCCAGTGGGACCTTAGAGGTCTTCATCTTCATTGCAACAAATTGATGTACATTTGTTGCAAGTTTCCGCTTAAAAGAGCCCTAATTTGCACATCTGGCGACTCTAAAGAAGAAGAATCATCTAGTTTTGGCAGTACAGACCTAAAAACTCATGAGAAGAATCACCAAAAGGTCAAGAGTTGGAGAAGAAGAAGTGTTGTTTGAGTATCTGAAATTATCCCCAAGAAGAAGACAAAGAGGGAGGAGAATTCAAAGGTCTCCATCTCCACTAAACATGACTCTATCAACTCCTCCACCGGTAGACCTTTCATCCAATCAAGGAGGGTTCTAAGGCCAATCAAAATGGCACAACACAACCCATATGTCAATTTCACTGGCAGCAGTCCACTTACTCTCAATGCACAAAATCCAATCCCAGTTGAAGCATTGAAGAACATTTCATACTTTACTGGAGAGAATCAGACCACTCCTAGTGATCATGTCAAGGATATTGCCAATATTTGTGCAATCCATGAGATTGATGAGATGTAAGTTATTGTCAAACTTCTGGTGTCTTCATTCAAAGGGAAAGCTTTGTAATGGTTCAGGAGACTTGCTTCAGGATCTATCCAAAATTGGAACCAGTTATGTATAGCCCTCCATGAGCAGTTTAGAGAAAAGGGACATAACTTATCCCCTTTGGAACAATTGAAAACCATCAAGAGAGCTCCCAATGAGCGGTGGATGACTTCAACTTTAGATTTCAAAGGACTTGGGAGAGAATTCCAATAGTAGTAAGGCCAAGCAGAGAAGGTGCTTTTCTATATTACCTTAAAGCTTTAAATTTGATATTTCTATGTTAATTCAATCCATGGGAGGCACAACTATCCCCTCCTGCTGCTTATGGCATTGCCATTAGGGCTGAAAATTATCTGATTCAAGCTAGTAAGCTAGCTCCTAGGCCCACAATGCCATTGTATCCAAATTTAGAAAGTCCAAGCACTAGTCAAGCACCTAATTTAGCTCCTATTCCCACTCCTAGAAATCATAATTCAAATGAAGCTTCCACTTCATCTTCTAGTGCCCCAAATGAACTTCAAGAAGTCATGAAGCAATTACAAAATTTAGGCAATGAGCTAGTTACACTCAAAAGGCAAAGCAAGCTCAAAGTTTTAGACCTTTATATCAGCCTCAAGCTCGGCTGGCGGTGTAGCCATATTAGCCTCAAAGACCACCCAATCTAGTTACAAGTCAAAATCAAGCAAGGCTTCCTACCAATAGACTATTTCAGCCCTATAATCCCAATGCCGCATCTACCTCTAAAGCACTAGTGCCAGTACAAAACAACATAGCTCAAGAGTATTACTTGGTGTTTCCCATGCAATGAACCTCACAACCAATATATATGCTTTAATGGTTCCCTAAATCAAGCCTTAATGGTAACAACAACTAGTTTTTATGGTGAAGGAGTCAAGGAAATAACCAACAACAAGAAACATCCTAGCAACAATCAACTCCAAATGATACTACACTTGTAAACTGGAAGGTAGAAGACTTTTGTGGCATGAATCAAACAATCTCTCAAATTGTTGCAGCCAACACAAGGTCAAAAAGGAGAAATTTGGGTGAAGGGTAGCCATCAGTTCTAAGTGATCCACAACCTTCTATCACTCCATAAACTGTTGGCAAACAAAATGCAGTTCCAAACATGCAAGGACTCGCCCAAACTAGCTCCTAGACCAATTCGGATGCTAGTGTTGCTGCCCATATGCAAGGAATGTGCGAGCAAAGGGAAGTAGAGAGATGCTTCATCTCCATTCAACATCATTGATCAGATGAAGAAGAAAAATGTAAACATATCAATGTGGGAATCACTATCCATCCCAAGCCAAAGAGATTTGCTACAATCTGCCATGAAGGACTAGTCAACTTCAAATCAACAGTCTAAATGCAAGAGAAGGTACTCACAAATGTTTCCCATCTTGAAGGGAATCATGGAGGATAGCAAGGTAAAATATTGAAGCCCCCTCCATTCTATGTTTCATTGATCATTGGGGACCAATTAGTACACAATTGCATGATTGATTCCAGGGCAAGTCGTTCAGTAATGCCCACGCAAATAGCTGATAAGTTGGGGCTCCAATATGAATTCATATCCAAAGGGGTAGTGCAATTGGATGGGACAGTAGTGATAATAGTAGGAGTGATTAGAAAATTGAGTCTTACTTTGCATGTATGCCCCAACGTTGGTGTTTTGCAAGATGTCTCGGTGATAGATCTTCCACCAATCTTAGCCCTATGTTTGTCAAGGGATTTCATAGCTAAGATTAGAGGTTAATTATCTCTTGATTGGTCACACATGTTGTTTAGAACAAGATATGGAACCAAGGCCGCATTCAGATATGAGCCTATTGCAAACTTTCACGTTGAGCCTCACACTCCAAGCCAAATCAATACCAACTATTCAAAGTGTTTGATCAAGAAGAATACCCAAGCACTCGATGAAGTGACACCAAGGTTGGAAGCATCCTAGATTTGACTCTTGATGAATGGGTAAGAAAGGTGCATGCTTTTGATCCTTATCAAGAAATAGAAGAATCTGAGCTAGGAGTCTATTGCATGCATGAAAAAATCAGCCTATTCCTAGCATCACCAAGCTAGAACACAAGGATGATAATGAGGTATGGAAGTTGTTCTTTGATGGATCAAGAAGTAGACAAGGCAGGAGGAGGAGGAGCTATGGTTGTTTCTCCTCAAGGAGTTAAGTATTATTCAGCTTTTAGATTTCAGTTTGCATGTTCTAATAACATTGCTGAATATGAAGCTTTGATACAAGGATTTCATTGGTCAATCAAGAGAGGAATAAAGAACTTGCAAATCTTTGGTGACAGTGAGCTAATTGTCAACCAAGTTAAGGGGCAGCATGCTACCAAGAATGATCTGCTCAAGTGCTACAAAAATAGGGTGTCGGACCTCATTGAGGATTTTGAGGGCTTTAGCATCAAATCCATCCCTAGAAAAGAGAACCAAGCTGCTGACAGGCTTGTAGTAGTTGGAGCAGCCTTTGATGTCGTTGAAAGCATTAATAAATACAAGGTATAGCCAAGCATTCACATGATTGTAAGGCCTTCAGTGCCAGACAACAATGTAAGTTGGAAAGTGTTTGAAAATGATCAAAAAATCATCCATTTCTTGCAAGAAGAGGCTGAGTTCTCAGCTAAAAATCAAGAAAAGTTAGAACAACAGTATGGTGATCAAGTGGTACAACTAAGGACCAACAAACTACCAAAGGGACTTGTCACTTTGGAGTCCATTTTCAATCCTAATGATTAGTTCAGGAAAGAGAAAGAAAACATCCAAGTCAAGGGAGAAAATTTAGTGCCCATCTTGGTGGGAGAAGGCAAGTCACTCCAAATTGGTAAAGTGACAACCGAGCAAGAAAGGTGTGAGTTCATACAGCTTTGTTAAGAATTCCCTGATGTGTTTTCTTGGAGATATGAAGATTTGAAAGGCTTCAATCCCAAGTTAGCTCAAAACACTATTAAATTGGACCAAAGTGCTAAACCCATTAGGCAAAAACAAAGGCTAGTCAATCCACACATGGAGCCTCTCATGAGAAAAGAATTGAATAGGTTGATAGAGGCAAGTATCATATTTCCTATCAAGAATTCTAGTTGGGTAGCCAACTTGGTTCCGTTAGAAAGAAGAGTGGAGAAATCAGATTGTGTGTTGACTTCATAGATTTGAATAGAGCATTTCTCAAGGATCATTACCCACTTCCTTCTATGGAGTAGATTTTACAAATTGTTGCTAGCTCGAAAGGTTTTCATTGCTTGATGGCTATTCAGGGTACAATCAAATCATGGTGAAGGAAGAGGATCAGCTCAAGATAACCTTCACAACCAAATGGGGAACTTATGCATATAGAAAAATGCCATTTGGGTTGTCAAACGCTGGAGCTACATTCCAAAGGGCAATGGACATGGTGTTCAAGGATTTGATTAACAAAATGGTGCTGATATATCTAGATGATATAACTATTTTTTCAAAAAACACAGAGACCATCTCTTTCATTTAAGACAAGTGTTCCAAAGATGTAGAAGATTTGGGGTATCTTTGAATCCCAAAAAGTGTATTTTTCTAGCTCATGACAGAAAGCTCCTTGGCCACATTGTCTCCCAAGAAGGATTAGTAATTGATCCAGAAAGAGTTGAAGCCATAAGAGCACTACCATTGCCAAGCCACAAGAAGGCCCTTCAAATTTTCTTGGGAAGGATAAATGTTGTTTGAAGGTTTGTCCCAAATTTTTCAGCCCTAGTCAAGCCTATCACCAAGATGTTAAAGAAAACCATAGCTTTCAAATGGAAAGTAGAGGGAAAGGAAAGTTTTGAAGCAATCAAAGAAGCTATCTCACAATATCCAACTCTCATTAACCCATATTTCTCCAAGGATTTCATCCTCTATGCATTTGGAGGTGATGATACTATTTCTACAATTTTGGTACAATAGAACAAAGACAATGATGAGAAGCCAATTGCTTTCTTCAGCCAAATCCTGGAGGACTATGAGGTGAGATATTCCTTCATTGAGAAGCATGTTCTTGCAATGATTAGGAGCTTGAAGAAATTTAAGCATCTAGTTTCAAACAACAAGGTTCAACTGTTGGTTTCTCATGTGGGAGTTAAAGAATTCCTCCTCAATAAAGACCTAAATGAAAAGAGAGTAGGGTAGATTACTCATGTCATGGAGTATGACATTGAGATCAAATTCACAAAGTTATTCAGAGGAAAAGGATTGTGTGAGCAGTTGGTCTTGAGCAAGAAAACAAAGGCATGCAATGAGGAAGAAGTTGTTTTGGCGTTACAAGACAACCATAAACAAGGGAGCGATCAAGAAGGAAATGATGGTGTCCCCACTCGTTGCTAGACCCAAGACATAATGCACTTCCTAAACACAGGCCTATGCCTTCTAGAGATGAATAAAACCAAAAGGAGACACTTCAGATTGCAGGTTGTCCCATATGCCCTTGTTGATGGTGATTTGTTCAAAAAGGATGTGAATGGAGTGCTCTGAGATTCATTGGTACAAATCAAATTCATAGAGTGTTGGAAGAATTCCATGGTGGATCAGTTGGTGGCCATTTTGCACTAAGAGTGACAGCTCTCAAGATCATGAGGGCTGGCTATTATTGGCCCAAGATTTCCGGTGGTATTATGCATGGACCAAGAGCCATCACATGGTCAAAAAGTGTAAGGACAACAATGCCTTCCAAGTGTCTACATTGGATGGTGAATAATTATAGATTCTAGTCAATGGAATCCATCTGAAGCATTGCTACTAAAGGAAAATTCCCCACCTTGTATGTATTAGCTTAGGTTTTCATTCCTCCAAGTGCTTATGCACATTGTTTTGTTGTAGTTTAGCTTTGCTTTCCCTAAGTGCTTTAGCATAAGCTTGTTGTTCCAAGAAATGTATTTTACAGGCCTTGCCCTAATCAGATGGTGTTCTACCCTCCTTCTTCCTCCTTGCATTGTCCTAATTAGTTGAGGTACCAAGTAGAGAATTTGATGACTCCATGCCCAATGGATTGCTTCAGGTAATTGGTAACTTCATCTAGCAGGTAGATGACCCCTCCGAGTTGCCAAAATTGTTATCCAAAATAAGCCCCTTGCTTATTATTGGCTTACTCCCTTCATTCCTTCCTCCCTTGTGCCTCAGTCAGAATTTTTATTTTTAGGCACTTAAAACCTTTTGGAAATGACACCATTGGATAGAGCTCCTTCTCAGCTTTCTAGAAAGGTAAAGTTTTCCTCCTAACTCCATGTATTTTTGAAGTTATGGCTCGGCGGAGTTTTTATGGGAAATTTTCCTAGACAGGCCCACCACCAATCGAAGTTGCCATGTTGGCATCGAAGCATCGAGAGGCAGAGGAAAATTTCAAATTTTCACCAAGTATTGGCTTGCAATGGGAAATTTTCCATGGCAGTCTGCCGGCTAATCGAGAGTGCCACGTCGGTGAAGGAGTGGCGGGGCATGGAGGGAGACATGGAAAATTTGCCGAAGTGTTTGACAGGGGGCACGAAGGGGAAATTTTGGCCCATGGGCCCACCAACCAATGAGATAGTGCCACGTGTCCCAGGGGGCATCGGGGGTTGGAAGTGTGAAAGGATTTTTTTCTTTTTGCCCAAGTTTAAAAATTTTCAAAATAAAACCCCGCCCCCCAAAGCCCAAGCCAATAAGAGGAGGCCAGATGTCCCAAGGGCTGTTGGAGATCGGACCGGCGGGGAGGAGTTGGGAAATTTTCCCAAAGAAAAATCAAAGGAGAATTTTTGGCCCCAAGGCCCGCCAACCAATAGAAAGAAGCCACATGTCCTCAGACTAGCGGAGCGTGGGAGGAGTTGGGAAATTTTCCCAAAGCAAAATCAAAGGAAAATATTGCAAGGAAAGCCCGCCCCCTAAAGCCCAAGCCAGTAAAATAATGCCACGTGTTCACGTGGTGACAAAAATATAATGCAGGCCCACGGGGAAAAGGGGCGATTCAGATCCACATCTAATAGGATCATGCCACGTGTCGGTCGGGGCAGTGATCAAAAGTGATGGAAAATTTGAGAGTAGAGGCCCGCGACGAATCACACCATGCCATGTGGCCGCGGAGCTTCGTCCGATGGAGAATTTTTAGAAAATTTTCCAAAGGCCTAAATGGTGGAAAATGAGGCGGGGAAAGCTTGCATCGAATTAGAATGTGCCATGTGGCACCGGAGTAGTGGGGTGCGGATTTTTGGGGAAATTTTCCCAAATGCAAAAAGGTGGGAAAATTTTGAATTTTCGTCCCGCCAACCCATTTTCGGCCCTGTTTTTCCCTAAATGTTCAGAGGGGCATAAATTTCGATCCAGAGCTCAGTTTTTCATGTTCTTTATATCATTGGAAAGATGGTGAAATTATCTACATGATTCTGGGATAAGTTTTTGTTTTGGTGGGGTTTGGAGAGAGAAAATTGGAAAAATCCTCTGGCACGTGGAAACTAATAGAAATGACGTTTCAACCACCATTTTTAATGAGGAATTGCTCGCATTCTCTCCCAGCATGATCTAAAACACTAAGGGGTGGATTTTTCAAGGAATCCATGCTGATTTTATGAACTTTGTTGGTGGTTGAAAGCTCCTCTCACGTTTTCCCATGTTTCTCTCTCCTGAGCTTGAATTTGCATTGTAAAAGCTAGAATGAGCTCATTTTTAAGAAGTTAGACATTTTTCTTGCTCTACAACTCCTCTTTTCTTCCTCATCAAGTGGATTTGTGGAATTTTTACCTTTTCATACAACTATAACACCCCTTTTTGCCTCTTGGCCATTGTAATGCACTGTATTGGACCTGGAATGATAATGTATGCTCTGTGATTGAACTTTCTCAATCCTTTCATGTGTTTATCATTGTCCCCTAATCCCTCATTACATCTTGGCAATTTGTGCATGTTTTGTGTTGTATTTTCTAGTGAATTATGTATATTTTGTAGTAGCAGGTGTCTACTACTCCTTTGGTGCATCACCTTAATTAGACTAGGTTTATTTTTGCATTTTCTCAACCCTGTTCCTTAGCAAAGTATGGTTAAAATATAGGTAAACCATCTACAGAATGTTGTGCACACTTGAATAGAGGATTTGAGGAACCAACCTCTAATCTAGAGGATCTTTTCCAGCTTTACAATTCCCACACTTGTGTGAAAAGATCCAATGTTGTGCAATCACACTGGATGCTAAAATGTCAACTAGAAATCTGATAGAACATCCAGAGGGTGCTATTGATTTGCACTTATAGAACCTCAACGTTGGTTGAAGAGGGCATGGGGGCATGGGTTTCCTTGCATAAGAATTTTCTTGTGGTGTAGAGCTAGGAGTCACCATGGTAGTTTTTAGGACTAGGAGAAGGCTCTGATTATTTTTACTCAAAACTCAAGACTGGTTGGAAAACTCTAGCATTTGAAATGAATATGTTGGATGCTCCCAACAATATTAAATAACCACCTTAACTTGTAGAGTAATGGCTTGCGCATATATAGAGTCACATCACATAACAACCCTTTTTAATTAATGAACCTAAACACTAAAATTTACATTTTTCTGAGAGATTTTATATCAATTCTCAATCTTTTCCCTAAATATCTTAGGAGGACATTGGATCATTAATTTTGGGGAAAATTAGGAAGATGCACTCCCTCCAAAACTTCAAAAGAGGCAAGGGGATCCACAAGGGACATGTGTCTAAGACACTTATGAAAGGAGCAAAAACAAATAGAGAAAAAGAAAGAGGAAAAGCACAACTATACATATAATACAATATTTAAAACAAAGAGACTTAAAGGAATGGTTTTAAGTGAATCATGTTTACCAGAATTGCAAGGGTCACCTTCCATGGTTTCAAGTTCAAAAGAAGTGTGTTGTTTGCATGCACTAATTTTGAAGGGTCCTATCCATAAGGGGTCAAAATTTCCATTATTTCTATGCTTGGCAGCCCTTGCATCCCATTTCAAAATTGTAGTACCAAATTGAAATTATAGTTCCAACGTATTTTGATCAAACCAAGTTTTCACCACCTGTTGGAAGCTGATCATATCTTCATGAGTAGCATCTCACTTCTCTTGGAAATCTACTAGCTTAACAAGTCTCACTTGCATCACCCTATTTTCCTCTATCTCAATTTGTTTTAATAGTTGTAACGCAGGGATTTCTAGGGAAATTGGCATCACAATGCTTTTCCCATAGACTATCTCATATGGTGAGGCTTTCAAGATCTGTTTAGGTGTGATTTGATCAACCCATAAGGTTGTTTTAATATGTTCATGCCATAGCCTCTTATGCTCATTTCCCATTCTTTTTATGAGTCCGACGGGTTTTGTTAGTGGACTTTGGAAGACCATTTCCTCTTGGGTAATAGTTGGAGGATGTTTTCATATAGATCCCATGCTTTTTACGGTGAAGTTAGATAGCTTATTTTAAAGGATTTAGTATTATACGATATAATAGTGTAGGGGGTCTTAAACATGTATTGATATCCTGTAGGAGTCCTAGGATCATGTTCTTGGTGGCCTCTTTTAGTGGAACTACCTCCACCCATCGGGTGAAGTAATCGGTTGCAGTGAGGATCCATTTGTGCATGGTGCTCGAAGTTGGGTTGACCATACCAATGAATTCTAGACCCCATTGTGAAAATGGTTCCTTAATTAGGATGGGGTTAAGAGGTAATGCCATATTCCTCCAAAACCCATATAAACTTGAAAAACCTTACATCTATTTGTTTTTCGCTTGACATCCAGGTGAATAGGCTTGGCCAAAAGTACCTTGCTTGTAGGATTTTTATAGTTGTGGTTTGGGTAGAAAAATGGCCTCCGAGTTCCCATGGTGCAACTCGCGTAAGACCCTTTCAGCTTCTTCATTCTCCAGGAACCTTAGCAGGATTCCATTAAAGTTCCTTTTAAAAAGGAAATCACCAATCATGGTGAAATTGGATC
This sequence comes from Taxus wallichiana var. yunnanensis, assembly GCA_018340775.1. Lineage (NCBI taxonomy): Eukaryota > Viridiplantae > Streptophyta > Pinopsida > Cupressales > Taxaceae > Taxus > Taxus wallichiana. The sequence goes on from CM031236.1 coordinate 315,421,062, forward strand.
CATGTTTCCTATAGTACCTCCTATTTTTAGGGGAAGATGGCTTGGGTATTTTCTTGTCTGCATGAAGTAGATCCTATCCAAGAACCACTACCCAAGTCACTTTCTTGGATATAGAGTATCTCTTTGGGCTCATCATTAGTCAAGGGCATGGGGTCTTGTGTTAGATATTGACATAGGCCCCTTCCCCATACTAGCTTTGTAGGTTTTACCTCAATGTCGTATTTGAGGATCTTAGTGATTCAATCATCCCTTTTATTTTTATCTCACCCTCTGTTATATATTCTTTGACACTAGAGTGTCCCACCATAACCTAGATTCTACTATGAGTGAAAAGGTTCCTAAATTTATTCAGACCCTTAACTATAGCATAAGCTTGTATTTCTATAAAGTTATACCTTATTTCATAGTCATGGAGAGTTTTTGAGAAGAAGGAAACCAAATGTAACTCTCCTTGAGACTCTCCCTTCTATGTCAACACAAATGCAACACTATGTTTACCACCGTATACATACATGATGAAATACTTTGAGAATTCAGTGGTTTCACAAGTACTAGGTGGATACAATAGCCCCTTTAATTACAGAAAGGTCCGACGACCTTCAGTGGTCCATTTGAAGTTAAGTTCCTTCTTAAGCATTAGCATGATCAGGTGCATCATTCTGAAATTTTTAAAAATGAACTTGCTGAGCAAAATGATCTTTCCTAAGAAAGATTAGACCGCTTTCTTATTGACTGGTAAAGGTAGTCCCAAAATGGCTTTAACCCTTTTTAGATCAATAGAGATTCCTTCTTTTTAAACAATGTGTCCTAATATTTTTCCATGGGGTACCTCAAAAACACATTTCCTTAGGTTCAAAGACATCCCAAATTCTTGGCATTTCTTAAATACAACTTCCAAGGCATCAAAATGACCCTCTAATGTCTTGGTAAACACTGTGATACCATCTAGGTATATAAGAATTACCTTATTGATCATTTCTCCAAACACAGAGTCCATGGCTCTTTGAAAGGTAGATCTAGTGTTTGTGAGTCCAAATAACATTTTTATGTATGCGAAGGTTTCCCATTTTATCATGAAAATGGTCTTATGGTTGTCCCCTTTCATGAGCCATATCTGGTTATAGCCTGAAAAACCATCCAAAGAGAGAGAACCTTTCGATCTTGTAATTGTTTCTAATATCTTCTCCATAGAGAATAAAGGGTAGTTATCTTTTAGGGACACTCTATTTAGGTCTCTGAAATCTACAAAGAGCCAAAATTTTCTATTTTTTCATTCTTACTAGAACTAGGTTAGAAACCTATGTTCTGTACTTAATAGGGAAGATTATTTTGGCCTCTAGGAGTTTTCTCAGTTCCTCGGACATGAGGTATTCTATTTTTGGGTTCACGGGATGATGCTTCGGGATAGAGGCTTAGTTCCTTCTTCAAGGTCAATGGTGTGTTGGATGATATCCTTTTTGTAACCATGTAGGTTGTCGTACGTCCAAGCCATCACTTTTTCATACTTATGGCATAAATCCACAAGTCTTTCCCTTTCCCTTTGAGTGACTAATCTCCCAAATTTTAGCTTTCTCTCATTAGTCACTTCTAGCTCGATGTAATCCTCCTTTACCACTGCAAACTTCCTTCAATATGGACTAGCATCATTAGAATAAAAAAGGATTTCTAGTTTTATTAAACCTTTTAGAAGTTTGTTCATCTTCACTAAATAATATGATCTCCATAAGCTTCTTCAATTTTTGGTTGGAGTTGGTTTGCAAATTGGTCAGATTGTAGGAGGAAGTGTATAATATTTCGGTCATTGTTAAAAACTTGTCAATGATCAATGTTATCAGGTATAAAAGGGTGGATGATAAATTTTATGGTACTTTCGTTCACTATCAAATCATGAATTAGGTTGAATTTTGATCAATGAGAGCCATCCTATCAACCTCCATATTTTGGTCTCGGGAATAACCTTGATATTAAAGGCTTCAAAATCTTTGATGAGATCCCACACCCTATGTCGATAGGACCTCATTCTTGGATTTTTGTGGCAGTAGTGTTCCAGACTTGTGTTACTACCAAATTTGAGTCGCTAAAGATCCTCAACTATTTGATGCCTTCCTTTCATGTCGTGGCCAAGCCATGTACTAAGGTCTCATACTCGATTTGTTCTTGCTGGTACAAGTGAACTAGAAGTGGAATGCCTAGAGTATCTTATTTCCACTTGGGGATAACAAGCATATTCTAGATCTTGAGCCATTGTTTCTTTTCACTCCATTGAAATGCAAGGTCCATATATGGGAATCTCTGATGGGATTCCCTTATCTTTTATCCTCTTCTTTTAAAACCTTTGGAATCATGGATTCCTCGTCAAATATGATGTAAGTACCCAAACCAGTTGAATTGAAGTTCTTAAAGGGATCACTAAGGGGAAGGTTGGATAAATTACCTTCACTTTAAATATTACCCTCCTCTGTATATGATTCCTCTTCTCTAGTGATCATAGCATGGGAAGCCTCAAATCCTAAGATCACTTGGTCTATTATATGTTCTTTAGAAAGGGGTTCTGATAATACCTTCATCTTAGACCCATACTTGGTCCGTAGAATTATATGGGACCAATCAAGATACATATAGCCTCCTATTTTAGTTGTGAAATCATGGGAGAGACATAATATGAAGACTGGAGGAACACCAATTACTTATATATCCTGTGGAATGGTTATGTTTGGGTAGGAATAAAGCTATAACATGAGTCCCTTAATTTCTCCTATGGTTTGTACTGATTTTCCATCCAGTTGCATGAATACTTTCTTTTAGGGCTCATATTCAATTGTATGCAATTACTTTGGGCATGAATGTAGTGCTTTGTGCTAGAGTCTGTCACAAAGTTTTGTAATAATTTCCTATCTATGATAAAAGTCACAAAAAGGGGTTGGGATTTGGTTTACTTACTTCTCCCTTCTGATTTAACAACACTTCCTCTATTGGGGCTCGAATCACTTTTACCTGTTCCTTCTCTTTCTCGGTGGTGGTTGGGTCATCATTTGATTTAAGTGCTTCTTGGAGAAACTCCTTTTTCTCTAGAATGCCCAGAAGATCCCACAAGGATGTGTTAGCTGGTGCTTTCTTGAGTTATTGGACCACATTAATTGGTCTGGGAAATGATGTCTTGGATGATGACTGGTGTTTTATTCCTTCAACTATGGGATAGAGGGCATCCTAATTCTAGACAGTTCTTAGAGCTTCTTTTACAACCATCGGCGGTGAGACCATGATGGTTGGGGGATCTTTTTGTGTCTTGCTAGTCGTACTTGGGATAGGAGAGTTCATCTCTATCATCCTTTTTTGAAGTAAGTGTTGTAATTAAATTGAAATGGATTAGAAGAAGCTACCTCATTTGTAAATATGAATTCCTTTCCTTCTACCCGGAGAAAAGCATGTGTTCGGTGTGATCTCTAATTCTTCTTCTAGGGACATCCCTTGAATCTATGCAACAAAGGCTACATTTTGAACTCCCATAGACTGGTAAGGTCTTGATGTGTTAACATCATAGCCTTCCCTTGCTCTTTGTTTGGATACCTTTTGTTGTAAATTTCCTTGGGGAAAATCTCTTGGCATGTGGGGAATATTACAGGGGAAGCACCATGCATTGGGATCTTTTCCAAATTGTTTTTCTTGGGTACCATTTCTCTTCCACTATTAGGTGGGATAGTCTTGAAGTGGTGTTGGCACCGAAACTAGTTGGTTAGATGACTACCTAGATAGTGGCCTTTGGGTATTCTAATATTGTGAGGGATAGGTAGGCCTGTCACACCCTGATAGTTTTGATAATTTTTTCTTGGGTAAGCACTTTGATTCTTTTAAAGATTTACTATCTCGTTAGAGAAGTTTCTAAGGATATTTTTGACTTCCTTCATTTCGAGAGAAGAATATGATGACGCTGTAGTGAGAATTAGTTATGGATGAGAGGATGGGTAATTATACAGGGACATAAGGGCTTGAGTAGAGCTTCAGACTGATGCTTGTGGAAGGGAAGCTATTTCGGGATACATTGGCAAAGGGGCTCTCAGGGGAAGCTTATCGACATCTATTTGATTGTTCTCACTTGGATCAAAATATCATATGATTAAGGTAAAGAGTCTTCTCTAATGATTGAATCATCATAGAAATATCCAAATTCAAAGCTTTTAAGTAAAAAACAATAGCCATACCTATAGGTGGCCTCGCTAGAACATGAATCCTCTACCATGTTTTGTGAAATCTAGTGTTAAAATTGGTCATAAGCTCTTGTGGACCCTTCTTGATGTTGATAATTTATTGTAGGAGCAAGGATCTATCCCCTTTCTTGTTGAATCTTGCTACCAAGACATTTCCCAGTTGGTCCCAAGTGCTAATAGAATTAGGGGTTAGGGATCGGTACCAATCCAGAGCCTTCCCTTAAGGGAAAAAACTAGTAACCACAAGGCTACGTCATGTTCCCTGATATAATGTAACCCGTATATTTCCACTATGTCTTGTAGGTGTTCCTCCAGAGTTTTGAAGTCTTCTCCACTAAATTTGGGCAGCACTTTTAATGTGTTATTCGGAATAGGATTCCACACCACTAGGGGTGTGGGTAAGATGAGTGGACTCCCTTGATTCCATGAAATAAAATTCCTTAGAGGTTGATCTTGGAGGTGGGCCATTAAAATAGGTCTAAGGATTCTAGTTGATTGTAAGAAGGGCCTACCTGGTGGAGGTGTTGAGAGAGTCCAATTCGGAGGAGACAAAGACCTATGAATCTATCTACCTCTTCTATTACACAACGAAGATAATTGTAAGTATTCAAACACACCTTCTTCTCTTGTCCTCACTCTTGTTCACATTTGTCTTGTAAAATAGAGAATACCAAACTTAGTATTGCTGAAATCAACAAATTCAATGGTGGAGTCTTAAGATGTGTAGGTGTTTGTGTCCCACTGGGTGTGCTAGGAAAATTGTTGATGATTATCTTTATGGATGAACTGTTAAAGTTGTGGGATACCTTAGGGAAGTGGGACGTGCTCCCTAAGATAACCTCTAGATTTTAAAGAAGATGGATCTTCTCTATGGTGTGAGGTAAGGTTAGAGGAAAAATGAAACAAAGTTACAAAACTAACAAAATGCGATGCGCCAAAACTGATCTTAAAAGACATAAAGATAGATCTTGGGAAACTACTTGAAATAGCTGAAGAGTGTTTAGCATGGTCTACTATTTTTAGAAGTATATTGGATTATCAGAGGCTGAAAAGGTGTAAAACATAATAATATGTAGATGATAGATGCATATAGAAAACCCAAGGGCATATAGCATGATAGATCTTCAAAATTATCTAAAAACTACCAACAGTAAAGGATGAAAGACACAAAATATTGAAAGCTAAAATGCACAAAACAAGAACTCTTTATTCATAGAGAAAATAATACATAAGGCCGATACGACATAGATTACAACTTTCTTCTACAACAGATCCTTGTTAAGGCTAGCTAATACAATAACTAAGCCTAGAATCCCTTTCCACAACTCTAGTCTATTTTTCTTTTCTATTTTCTCCCTCTTTTGGTTCGGATTAGAAAATTCCTTTCTGAGATCCCTTTGGATCTTGCTCCAATGTCTAGAATTAGATCTTCCACGAAAACATTCAATTTTCTTACAAGATATTTCATTTTTTTGGGCAATATCTCAACTACATGTTGGTGATATTTACGATTGCCTTTAATTCATCCAACTTATGCTCCTTCGGTTGGTGATGATTCCATCTTTTCCACATGGATGTCGCATGCTTTTTGAGGGTGTTTCTAGGGATTTGTCTTCAAAACTATACCTAAGTGACACATGGAGGGCACACACTTGTTTGAGGGTGTTCCTTCTTTCTCTTTATTTGAAATTACACTCAGGTGACACATGGAGATCCTGTTCAACCTTCTTGGGAAACTTTATCAAGCCTGAGACATGTGGGAAATGTGGTGCAAGTTTGATAACACTCCTTCTCTACTTCATGCCTTGAGTGTGCCAAATGGGCACGTGAACATCTTCCACATTTATCTTCATACTTAGTTGAATTTAGGATCAAAAAAACAAAAAGAACTAGGGCCAGGGCAACAAAAGACAATGGCCGATAAAAGAGTCTTATATAAAAACAACTCTATAATATCTAATCGATGCAAAATTCCACTAGAAGTAGCTTATCATTACAATACATAGGAATTTTTTAGGAACACCTTTAAAACCAGCTATCTTGATATATGAGAAATTTCAGAATTTGATAAAAAGGCTGCAATAGGTGGAAATTAATTACCTTGCTTATGTATATACCCTCTCATCTTTATGTCCTTCTAATAGTCTAACTATGAACATAGTATAGGCATCATTGACTCTCTGTAGTGAGTATTTCTATATTCATATATGGTGAGGTAAAACTAATACACCGGTGCATTCTTCTTATTATCCTTTAGTTATAACCCTATCCATACCTTATTGGTTGTAATGGTGTACATTAGGTAGGATGTCATATAGAAAGTTTTACTTTGTTGAACATTTACCAACTGTTCACTCAAGTTCTTAGAAATGATTTACCCCTCAGTCTTTGTTTTTCCTCACCAATGATATTGATATATACACACATCTAGTACTCAAATTTATTGATAGAGGGAATGCTCATCATTATTACAAGTAAGGTAACAATGTCGATAATTTTTCTTTGAAATATGACCTATATAGGACTTTAGGCAACTTGAAAGCTCCTTTTGTGAGATTTGAGCAAGGACTTGGCTATCATTGATCTATACATTTCCTTATCTTGATCAAAGATGTTTTGATCCTAATCCTTGGTTAAGGTATTAGATTTATCAAAGGTGTGAATCCCCAAGGTTACATTTATGTTATTGGCATCAAGCTTGACAATCAAAAAGTATGGCTCATATCACTATCATAATATTTGCTATAAAGGAAGAATTTTTCTTTATTATGACAAAAAGGATCAAAATCTAGATAAAACACTATACAAAAGAGGATCAAAATCTAGATAAAACATTATGAAAGCATTAACCTAAAGATAGTTACAAGTAAGAAACAAAACAGAACATAAATTGTAACAAAACAACAAAAAAACATACTCAACAAAAAAGACCAAAAAGATCAAGCAACCAAAATGACACCCCTACCCAAAGTGAGTTTACTTCTTGGATGCTTTATCGATTCTGGACTGGATAGTTTGTAGTGCAAGGTGAACAATGCCAATGTGGTGATGTGCGTTGGGTCAGAAGCATTCAGCTGCGAGATGGTCTGGCTCCTCTCTTTTTCATTCCCCAAATAGTGTCAGGGATCCCACTAAGCATGGTAATGCTTCGAACTTGTTGCTCTAAAAAGTCATTGATGGCTTTGAAGATAGCCATGTTGTGATCATGTCATTATTTTTTCTCTCCCCAATCTACTGTCAGTGAGTTCAACTTCTTATAAATGTCAACAATCTGATCCTTCCCAATGTCATTATCATCATCAATTTTTCTTTTTCCTTTTTGCTTGTCCATGCACTGCAGGTCCTTCTTAAGCTGCTTCATCTCTTTCTCCAGAGACTCCAATCTATGAGGCACGTGATTCCCCTCCTGATGTAGGGCCATATCCAGACCAACATTGCTGATATGCAACAAATTTTGTGCAACTTCCAGCTCTTTGGTGCTTCTGAGAACCCGGCAGAGTGAGGGGTGTTAGTTTTTGGAAGCTTGGGGTTCTTGGTCTTGGATTTGGAAGGGTGTCAGTATGGGAGTGGGAGCAGTGGAGGTAGTGACGTGTGGATCACTGGGAGTGGTCGGGAAGCTAGGAATTTGGAGACACAAAGCTTATGGAGCAGGAAGATGAGGCCCTGGTGGAGAGGGATAGCATGGGAGTGCTTTTGAAAGTCCAAAATGGAGCATTGAAGGGAATTAAGTAGGTAGTGTGGGAAGCAAACCGCAAATTCCTTCTAAAATGATTTAGAAAGACTAGGTGTTTAACAGGGATAGTTTTGTATCACCCTTCCAGAGAAATATACCTAACCATCATATTTGTCACTTCATCAAATGGCTTGGGAATAGAACTTACCCTAATGCCCACAGAAACAAATTCAAGCTCCTCTCCCTCATCAGAGAATTTCTTAGCCTCGGTGACCCTATCAATCCTTTTGCTGAAAAAATGATAACCCTCCAATTCGAGGCTGTAGCCTCAACAATCAACTCTTCATTGATAGTAACATGGTGGCCACCATATTTCACCTTTCTATCCTTCCAGTCCATTGCAAAATGAACTGAAATATTTTGATCGTGGCCCTGAATGTGTTCTATAAAATTGGAAATGTCTTCCCTTGTGTAAGAGGTTCCAAAGCTCCTCATTGTTCTTCTAGGCCGGATCACAACAGGGCTCCAATTGGCATGGTGCACCTCCCATTTTCTTCTTCTCCCTACTATTCCTACAAATTTTCTGCTCAAAACCCTCATTTGAATTTGTTTCTTCCTTATGTTTGTCCCATTTTTAAGAACCCATCCACATGTGTGAGGCTCAATGGCATTAATGTGGCCGTAATTAGGATGATAATTCTCACATGTGTGATCTTTCACCTCCGCTAAAGCCCGCTCCATACCATTATTATTTCTACTCCATGTTTGAATGCCCATATTTATCCACATTAATGCTATTATGTACCTCCTTAGGGATGTAATTTTCATTATCCCATATGGTTAGATTATTATTGATGCCAACATTGGCCAAGGTATCCGCAACCTTATTCCCCTCCCTATAAGTATGCCTAATGATGATATTCTTGAAATTTTGACAAATACTTCTGGATTCCATAATAAAGTCCTTGATAGTCCAACTAGGAGGAGAAATTTGATTTAGGTGATTGATGATGTTTAGTGAATCCCCTTCCAAAATTAAGTTCTGTATATTATAATCTTTGGCAACCCTTAGCCCCATAGAGAAGCTAGGGCTTCTACATAATGATTTGTCTGAATCCCCATTTTACCAACATAAGTAGTAACTAAACAACCTTTATGATCCTAAATTACACCTCCCCAACAACAAAACTAGGATTACCCTTGGAGGCACCATCAAAGTTTAGTTTATGCTAGTTAATCTCAGGAGGGATCCAATGAATCAAAGACCTATCAATGTTTGAGGTATTCCTAATCTACAAATTTGCAGCTCCTATCTTCCAGTTGGAAAGAATATATTCTTCATTCTCAGGATATTTCTTATTTTTGGGAGGTTTGAATCTCCCAATATTATCTTTAATAGCATGACCAATCTTAACAAAATTGAGCTTGTAATGTTGTTTATTGTTTTTGAAAATGATATCATTCCTATCTTTCCAAATCCTCCTAGATAATATGGGGCATGACCAAGTTTCCAAAGTCTTCTCACAACACAAGTGCTTAAAAGGAGGATTCCATTGGATCCAAAACTGAATGAAATCCTTAGGCACAGTCTAGAAAACATTGAACTTGGAAAAGGCATAACTCCAAATCATTGAAGCATACTCACAAAGTGGACAAAAAGGTGCTTAATATCTTCATAATATTTTTGCAAAGGTGACACCTATTAGGCATAATGAATCCTTTCTTCATCAGGTTATCATTAGTAAGAATTCTACCTCTAAGCACAAGCCAAAAGAAAAAGTTAATTTTAGGGGTTAGCTCAGTCATCCAAATCTTGCTCCAATTAAACTCACTCTGGATATTCTCAAAGTAAGAATTATATCCAGATTTAACCGTATAATCCCCATCTCTAGATTTGTGCCAGACAATTTCATCCTTGACTTCCAACTGATTCAAGGGGATGAGGTCAGTTGCTCCTAAAGAGAGGACAACATGGAGTTCAATTCAATTCTATCCACTGAGAGTTGTTTCCATCTCTTCTTATTTCCATCAATTTCCATGTAATCAATGACCTTAGTACCATATTTATGTTCAAGACTATCCTTTACTGCACCAAATCTATCATTAAGGCTAAGATTAGACCAATTATCTCCCAAAAATTGATGTCTCTGCCATTTCCCACTTTCCATCTACAACCTTGCTTGATAAAATTCCTGACTAGAATCAAGTTGTTCCAGAAAATGGAACCATGGGGAAGTTGTTCATCATGAAGGAAAGAGAAAGTTGTTTGTTGTTCAAGATATTTAGCCTTAATGAGATCAATCCATGGTTGTTCCTCCGAGAGCATTCTCCAACCCATTTTTGCAATTAAGGCCATATTCATTTTTCTTATATCTTTTATGCCCAATCCCCCAATCCTTTTAGGAGTGCACACTTGATCCCAGAAACTAGGTGATATTTGAATTTTTCCTCCATTCCCTGCCATAAAAAGTGTTTCTGGATCCTTTCAATTTTTTCTCTGAAGGCAGAAGGAATGTTATATAGAGACATAATGTAGATAGGTAGATTTTGAAGAGTGCTTTTGATAAGCAAGACATTTACCAACACTGGAAAGAATGGCTCCTTTCCATCCGGCCATTTTATTTTGGAATCTTTCCAAGTAAATCATTCCAGACTTTGATTGAGACTTTTTTAGTACAAGGGGAGCCCCAAATAAGTAGTGGGAAGTAAATTGATTTTACATCCCAATATTTTAGCAATTCTATTATGTCTTTCCAAAGGAGTGTTGAAAAAGAAAATAGAACTTTTATCAAAGTTGATCTCTTGTCCAGAAGTAGCCTCATAAAATTTTAGAATGGACTTGATTGCCTTAGCTTCAAGATAGATGCCACTAAAAGTAGGATAGTGTCATCCACAAATTGTTGATGAGAAGTTGTTTGATTCGTAGAGGTAGGTTTAGTGCCTTTTAGAAGACCATCTTTAACAACTTTGGTAATAGTTCTACTGAGGCTATCCACCATAATAATGAAGAGAAGAGGGGATATAGGATCCCCTATCTTAATCCCCTACTGCTGGTAAAGTACCCCACTAGTTCACCATTAACCACCACAGAGAATCTAGCAGTAGAAATGCAAGCCTTGATAATTCTTCTGAATTTGTTGAGAAAACCAAATTTGGCTAGAACTTTGTCAAGAAAAGACCAGGAGACTTTATCAAAGGCTTTATTCATGTCAAGTTTAAGGACCATGCTTTTTTTTTATTATTATCCATAGAATGAATAATCTCATGCACCATGATCACACCATCTTGAATTATCCTTCCTCTGATGAACCCACTTTGTTGTTTTGAGATTAAATCATTCAAAATGAACTACAGTCTAGTGGCAATAATCTTAGTAAAAATTTTGTAGACAACATTAACCAAGCTAATGGGTCAAATATTTGAAATATTTAGCATCCATTTTTTTGAGCTAGACATGATGTGAGTATTATTAAGCTCTTTCAGTAAATCTCCAGTTCTAAAAATTCATTTACAGCCCTAAGGAGATCATCCGAGAAAATTTCCCAAAATTTTAAAAAAAATTGACAGAGAAGTCATCTGGGTCCTGAGCCTTATCTCCTTCAAGAGTAAAAATAGATTTCTGAAGCTCCTCCAAAGTAACAACTTTGGTAATATCTTTAAATCTCTGCTCCTCAATTTTATCTTGTGGGATAGCTTCTAACATAAAAGAGTCAGCCATATCATTAATAACACTCTTCTCATTGAGAAATTTTTCATAGAATCTGAGAGCTTCTTCCTTGATGATCCATGGATATTTTATGATGATGTCATTACCTTTAGAAACTTCCATAATCCTATTACAGGATCTATGCTTCAATGTGGTCATATGGAAGAACTTTGTATTTGTCACCCTCTTTCAGCCATATAGCCCTAGATTTAAGTCTCCATAGGGATTCTTCCCTGCTACAAACCATGTGTAACTCTAAAAGGATATTTTTTCCACTAAATGATCCTCCAAAGACCTCCCCTATGAATTTATTTTATTTTCCAAATCTTGGAGTCTCTATTTTAATTCCTTTTTCTCACAAAAACATTCCCAAAGACTTCTTTATTCCAAATTTTAACCTATTTTTTGACATTTTAAAGCTTTTGAATAAGCCTAAATTGAGCAGTTCCTTCTCCCACCCAATTCCACCATTCCTTGATCCTATCAAATATGTCATCATGCTCCATCCACATCTTTTCAAATTTGAAGGAGCTCTGGTGGGCTTAACCCAATTAACAAAATTTAAAACTATCGGATTGTGATCAGATCCGATTCTGGGCAAGAGAGGTGAGATGAAAGTCTTGGTGAAGAATCCAACTTGTAGAGATAAGAGCTCTATCCATAGTATGACTTGAATCATATCCCTACCCAACCTTCTATTTTTCTAGGTATATTGATTTCCATGAAGGTCCACATCCATGAGATTTAGATCAGCAACGAAATCAGCAAATTCATCCATACCAGTGGAGAAACAAGAGTTACCCCTTTTTTTCCCCTAGATTTAATGGGGAGTTGAAGTCACCCATAATAAGCCAGTTGTCATAACTATGCTGAATTCTGAAAATCTTTAGATCATTCTAGAGTTTCCTTCTTCCACTAACCGTATTGGGTGCATAGATATTAGAAAGGATCCAAGTACAATTATTTTCAATAACATGGAATTTAACAACAAGATGGTTACTAGTTTCAGAAAGAATCATACTAGTATAATGCTTCTTATCCCAAAAAGTAGCCATGCCACCTGAAGCTCCCTGAGAATCCACCATGCAGCCATGTCCGAATTTTCCCAAAAATTGTTTTTACAATTTACAAGTACCTTAGAATTCATCTTTGTTTCCTATAGAAGTAGAATGCTAGGCCTACTAGAAACTCTTAACTCTTTGATTATTCTTTGTTTAGAGTTTCCATTCAAACCTCGAATATTCTAGGAGATGATCTTCATCTAAAAGATATAGGTGATGTAATTTCCGATGGCTCAATTGGCTTTGAGTACCATCTGCAATATCTTCCTCTGTTCTTTTGGTTCTAAGTGTCTTCTTTGAAGGTCTACCTCTTTTAGAGTTGCTTCCAAAATCCACTATTCTTCTAGTAGATGATCTTGTAGTTTTGGATGTTGAAGCTCCCCAGTTATCAATTTTCTTTTTTTCTCATTATAAAGTGAATATGGGATCTTCTCAAATCCCTTCAATTTTTTTTTTTTTATTTAACCTCTAAAAAACCATTGGGATCTGGATCTCCATCAGACATCATATTTTATTTGAGTGGCGTAACTTCCCCCTCCTCTTTCTCTCCCTTCTCACTTGTCAAGGGTTGTAAAGATGTTGAGTTGGTATTGGATAGGGGTTCCCACTTTTAGGAGAACAACTCTTAAACAACGAAGAGACTTTCTTCAGTGAGGTTTCGGATATAGTCATTTCTTTTTCCTCATTTAGGACTTCCTCAATGGTGCATAATGGATCAAGATTAGCCTTTTCAGTTGCTATTTCCCCTGGCACAACTCTAGTGTCCTTATTCTTATCCCAAAGTCCATTCTGATCAACCTCCTTAGATAGAAGATTCACTATAACTGTCTCAGTTTGCTCATCAACCTCCAGAATCACCTTTACTGGAGTCTGTGAATCTAAATCTTCTGTGGAGGTTGGATGAACTTCAGATGCACCTGTCACTAGGGTTTTAGGATGCCGAGCTTCCTACAAATCAAGTGGTTTCCTAATTGGAGTTCTAAAACCCTTTTTACCTTTCTTGTATTTCAGCTCTAGTTGGTGAAGGGGTAACCCTTCCCCCTACCCTTGATCTTTATTTTTTTGCATCCTTGTTTTCCAACCTAACTTCCTGTATCTTATCAGATTCTTCAAAAGGCTTATCAAGTTTTCCTTTTTTTCCTCTTGAGAGATCTCTTTGTTAGGACATCTACTGGTAAAATGTCCTATTTTATGACATTTTTTACATCTCAGATGAAAGGTTTCATATTCAATATTTTGATGCCAAATGCCATACTTAGAATGTAGAATGATAAGATTCGGTAACTCCTGCTCCATTTCAGAAGAAATACAGAATCTAGCAAAAGCTAGTCTGGATCTATTCCTCGTAGGCCCATCCAGCCCAATTGGAGATCCGAGAGATTTAGCAACATTTAATAGAATCTCATCATCCCAAAATTACAGGGGTAGTCCTGGAAGCCTACACCATATTGGAATGGTGTGTATATTCTAGTATTAGGATCAAACCCAGGATACCACCATTTCAGAAAAAGACCCATATTGCCCAACCACCATGGGCCTCCCAGAAGCACCGATTCCAAATCATCCTGCTGATTAAATTTGGCTAGAAAAAACCCCTAGACATAGTGGTGATGCTCAGATCCCCTTTTGGTTGCCACTTTCTACAGGCCCATTTTCTAATGACATCAATATTAGGTCTAGATCCGAGAAACTTACCAACAAGGGAAAGATTCACTTTGTCCAAAGCCCGATGTAGACAACCATCTGGCACCTTCAGGTAGGTCACACCTTCTTTATCCTTCTCCCACATGAACTACACCTTAGCTGGAGATTGCGGACCCACATTCTTGATCAGAGGGTTTTGTTATAGCAGAATCATTTTCCAAGCTAAAGGTGTGGATTCTAGTGTGGAAGTGGGCATGTTGCGGCTTTTCAACCGTCCAATTTGAGTGCGATTGTAGCCCCTTCGCAATTACATATGAGTGAAAAAGTAGACAAAAAAATGATTCGAGTATACCCTTTTATAGAAAAATAATTTGAAAATGGGGTTAATTTGAGCCACACGGTGAAATGTGGAAGTCGAAAGATTTTAGGAATTTTTATTAATAAATCCCTTTAAAATGTGTACATGATGGGGTTCAGGATAACCTAAGGAACTCATATAATGTGGATGAAACAGAGTGTGGGGAATCGAGGTTCCAAGGGAATAAGTACCTTATGTTCCAATAAGTTACAAATCATCCGAAATACAAAGAAATAAAATGATTTGTAGGAAATTAAAGGATGTTGAGAATGAGGTGCTTGTAGGAACTGTTCTATCTAACTTGAAAATTTCTACATAACTATGAAACATAAGGCTTCGGGTTAAGGAGCAATGTGGGGAATAGTGAGGTGTGGGGGAACCAAGATTCGGATGAAACAAGTTCCGTGAGTTCCAAATTCTTTCACACTGTTTGCAAAGAAAAGAAACGTAGTGTAATGCGGTGGACAATATAATGTGGAGTACTGAGGCCCAATAGGAACTAGTTCCTTTCTGGGGAGAGAAATCCACTCAATAATATGGATCAATGAATTACGGGTGAATAAGATAAATGAGGAATATGAGGAACTGTTCCTCCTATTTTGCTAGAACCCACAATTTCCACACAACTCTAAAAAGGCTCCAATCAACTCAAAATAAACTAAATGTAAGAATTTTACCACTCCTCATACTTCAAAAAGGAAACTACATTGAGGAAAAGGGGTCACTTAGCCAAAAATTAAAAAATTAGACATTTTGGGTAGGTGACAACACCAAGCTTTAAGCATTACTCAATCACCATGCAACTCTTAAAAATAGTTCATAATGAATATTATTCCTCATTCATTCATGATCACTATTATATCCTTCATTGATGTATGTAATAACTAAACACATTTTATCAATATAACAAAGTAGATAAAAACCATGCAATGATTCTTTGAGCCTCACAATATAATTCTAGATAACATGGACTAATTGTACCTTATCTTGGTGCTATTTTCATGCCACACCTTTCTCCATTCTTCAATGCTCACTATCTATCATTCTCTATCCCGTAAACATCCACAACCCATCATACCAATTAAGAAAAAGTAGCCTTTTTATACTATTATATTTTTGACTTTGTCCTCTTACAATGCAATTAAATAATCGTGAAACATCACATTCCTTCTAAGATATACCCTCTTATCAATAGTTTTATATAGTTATATTGAGATTCCTTTAGCAATTCAAGACTAAGTATTTATCGGTTTCAATTAGGAAGCTATCCTCTAAAGCTTATGGCTTCATAACAATGCATTTTTCTCCCTTATAACTTACTCTATATCATAAGGTCTTCCAAAACCGTCCTTTACCTAATAAGACCTTAAACCAAGATTTACAACCACTTTGTTAACTCATAAATAATATGATTACATGTTTATAGACATCTCCCTTCATGGAAAATCAAATTATTGTAAAATAAACTCATATTTTTACATATCTTTATTGCCCATTCTACTAGCCCTAAAATCATGCAAATTCTATTGCTCCAAAATATTGATAGCAAATATCAAGAAACTAAACATATATTTGAGAACCCATTTGGGAGTTATTTCTTCTTACAAAGTTTCATATTCCAAAACCTAAAACAACTCATTTTCACATGTTCATCTTTCTAATAATGTCACCATTAGGAATCTAGACTAATTTTTGAGGATAAAACCTTCACACGTACCAAAACCCATCCAAATCAAATAAGACCCAAAAATTAGTTAAAACATCTTTATTAGAGTCTACAAGTATAAGTCTAGACCATCAAGAAGTCATAAATATCTTGATATAGAAAATTCTCCTAAAACCCTAGGTAGGGTTTATTCTTGGACCCAAGAGGTATCATTTCAAGTTTTAAGGACCAATATCAATTATCACGAATCATTAACATATTTTATAGGTATTTACCACCTTATTACCCATCTAGGAACAATTTTTGTTTAAAAACTCCACAAATGCTTATAATATCAGCTTTCTCAGTTAATAAAAGAATACCATGTTCTTACACAGTCACCTATGGTTGAGTCTCATTATTTAACTTTCTAAAATATCAAGTGTGGTCCTTTTCTACACAAAAAATAGAAAATATTACATTTATTGTATCCCTTATGCAAGGTAACCAACAGTAAAGGTTGAGAATTTAACATCCATTGATGAACATGATATTAAAATTGTGATAATATTTCTTTTACCATCCCTCCAAACAAGAAGTCATTCATCAACTAAGTATTTCAGAGATTGGTTATTGTATATTTCACACCTTTAAACTCCTGTTACAATCAAATTTCAATTTCTCCACCCTATTCCACGAAGTGAAAATTTCTTCAAACTCCTCCATAACTTGTACAGTCAAATCAAATAATGTAAAATAGAATTTTCCCTATTTCGCAAGGAACTTCCACCATAAATTTTATAGAATCATTAAAGATGAATAACCACTATCATTATATAGTGATTACCATTAATAATAACATTGTATTATTCTTATTAAAAGCATACATAGACAAACAAACACAACAATTCATATTTCCATAACTCATTCTTCACATTTACAAGAAATTCAATGCTTTATTAATCAAAGATCTGTATTACAAGATTCACATAATTTCCTACAAACCCCTGGATCCTTCACATATATTTCACACTAGGGAACCTTGCAAAGACACCTAAAATTTCTAATAATACTCTAGTCATCCCAAAAATTTCTTGAAACCTAAAATTTTTGTATATGCATGATGATACTCTTGCATCATACTCCCCTAGTGGGAAGATTTGAACTCATGTTCAAATATCCATTTTTCCTTATTATCTCTTTCCTTATTTAAATTGTATCTTTCTATGGTTTATTTTAGTGCATATTTAACTTTCATGGATTTTTTTATTATTGTTCATGACTTCTCTTGTCTTTGGTTTGCTTGTTTTGCCCTCATTTTGCTTCAATCCTTATTTATTATCTTTATTTTCTTCTTTTTCATCTATCAGTTGTACCTTTCTGCCATTTTCTTGTCTTTTTCCATCTTTCATGTCCACTTCTTGGTTCATACATGCATAAACATAGCTAAAAATAACATTAGATAGAAAATATTGAGACAAAATTGTCTCAATTTTTACTTCTTTCTTCCACCATTTGGATTCTTCACTCTTTTTCCAATCACTCTCTATTATTTCAAGTGTATTTTTATGTTTTCTTCATATTATTCCTCCCTTTCTATTATTGATTCTTCATCATGTAATAATTCTCATTTTTATCTTTCTTGTTTAATATTTCTAAGGATTTTTGCTTCATCTTCACTTCATCTTCAATCTTATTAATGAATGTATTCATATGATTTAAACTCTTCTTAACTACAGAAAAATACTTAGGGATTGAATATCTCCTTAATCATCCTAATTTTTAATTACAATAAGAGATAATTTATTTTTCCACTTTCTTATTCAAATTTAGGACCTAGTTGTCCTTTATCTTCTCTCAAACTTTGTCCTAGATCACTATACCCAACCTTCACTTCCTATTTTATCAATTGATCTTCACCCTCCTTCCATTTTCTAGTCTCTCTCTCTCTTTGATTTTATTCAAGAAATCTTCATGCTGCATGTTATTTTTCTTAACTATTTTTACATGACTCATCATCACTTTTAATGAATTCATTCAATGCATCATCACTCAAAACATTCAAAACAATTTGCTTACCCTTACACTCTCTTGTTTCCTTCTTTTTCCAAACTCTTCTTAATCTTACCTTTGTCCTCTTAGGATCTTCCTCATTATTTTTTCTTGATTAATTTATTGTGAATACCTCATCTTATCCCTTATTTATTCAACTATCTCTTTCTTCTCGTATCATATACATTCTTGAGATGTTTCTTCCTTATCATGCTTAGTGATTTTGTTATCATGTTCTTCTTTCATTCTCTTGACCATTGAAAATTTGTTTTTCATATCATTAGGATGATACATGATCATTAATTCATTCATTCTATTTAATCACAAGTTGGTCCATGTTTTGAGACACTTCCTTCATGTTTTCTTCATCATTCCATCTTCATTATATGTTTGTTTCATCATGAAATCTACTTTTTCCTTATTTTTTATCTTCTCCTCAATTGTATTTTTCGTCTTCATTAACCTATTGTTTTATTTTGGCATCCTTCATACCATCAAGTGGTTTCTTAAGCCATTTTGGCACTACATATCCATGATTTATTACAAGTTTTGAGAGTTCAACATTAATCTTCTTTGTATCAACCTTTATATCAGAAATTTCATCCTCATATGCATGATCAAAATCAAGATT
Organism: Taxus wallichiana var. yunnanensis; assembly: GCA_018340775.1. Taxonomy (NCBI): domain Eukaryota; kingdom Viridiplantae; phylum Streptophyta; class Pinopsida; order Cupressales; family Taxaceae; genus Taxus; species Taxus wallichiana. The sequence goes on from CM031236.1 coordinate 315,440,037, forward strand.
CAAATCTCTATTTACCTACTCAATAGCTAGCTACATGACCATATTTTCTTCCTTGTATTCATTGCTTTTAATGACATATTTCTTGTATGATTCCTTACTTTATTTAACCAAAATAGATTCTAATGCATCATGGAAATCTAACTCATCTTCTATCTCTTCCTTGGAATGATGAAGGTCTTCAATTTATTTTTATAAGATCCCAAAAAATTCTCTAGTCTTCTATCATATTCATTTATCCTTATGGATGCTCTTATCGCTCCATTTCTAAAAATATCAAGGATTTATCTCTAATAATCTTAATGCAATTTACCATACCTACACACACACACACACTTAAAAACATAATTATATATAAAAATTAGAGACCAAAATTTCTCCACAAGTTCATTCTTCTTGGACACTCTCCTCTTGTTCTTCATTTCTTCAACAAGTGCTTTGTTTTGCACTTTTTATTGTCTCAACTCTTATTTATTATGTTTCTCCATGTTCTCCACAATTATAACCATTTTGAAAACTTCATTTTTAGGTTTCTCAGTTGGAAAATCTTTACTATTTAATCCTCCATATGGGTTTCTCTCTATACCTTCTTCTCTTCTCATGGTATTCATATTTTTCCTTTTATTTTCTTGACAAGTGACTCTACAGGCCACTTCACTCTTCTTTTCAAATAAAAACCATATGCTTGGTTTCCTTCATGTAGCTAAAACCCATCCAATAATTAAATCCCCTATAGTTCACTTCTTAACTCATCTATCTTTGTATCCCATTCTAGTTCTTGCTTCTTGATATTTGTCTCCATGTTTTCTTTTCTCTACTTAAAGGATAACCTATCAATTTTGCAATACATATTTACACAAAACTTTGTTAGATTATTTATCTTCTATATATTCCTACCTTGATACCACTATGATGCAGAGAGAGGGAATAATTTACTTATAATAACACAAATTTGATTCATAATCAAATACCAAGTTTTACCCAAATCACCATGCAACTCTAGAAAACTAGTTCACAATGAATATTATTCCTCATTCATTTTTTTATCACTGTTATATCCTTCCCTGATGTAGGGAGGAACTTAACACATTTTATCAATAAATTAAATTATATAAATAATCATGCAAGTATTATTTAAGCCTTACAATATAATTATAGATAACATGGGTTACTTGTACATGAATAGACAATAGAAAATGCACCTTATGCATAAGGTCTTCTATTCAAATATACCAAAAATAATAAAAACATAATAACCCCACAAAAATTAAATAATCCCAAAAAACCAAATAAAAATTATAAAACACCACATAAATGGTGATAAAAGATACTTCATCACTCATTTACTAACCCTCACCCATTCACATTTAATTTTGTCCATCTCGACCTACCCATTTGCATTTCCAATGCACTATGGACCCTCATAATCTCATACACATACGCAAATTAAACCCATATGTTTCCCATTACCCTATGCACTTTAAAAATATAAAACACCACTCACACCCATCATTCAAACCTCCTAACTCTTTATGCACTTAATTCCATACTTGATTTTTTTATTCTTTCCTCACATGTTTTGGTTTTTGGGTCTCAAATAAGTGAAGGAGGATCACAAAGGATATGTGAAAATTGTTGTAGAAATGTTTTAGAAAAACTTCAACATAGGTGTCAATGAAATATTGCTATCTCCATACAATTTTTAGTGAATCGCAACTACGAATGTCCTGTGATATGAGTCGATTATACTTGTCATTTACATGAATTATTTTATCATTTACACTTAAATACAATTTATTTTATCTACTTAAATGGATAGGGATATCACCAAGGAAGGTCCCATAACCACCAAAAAATTTCCAATTGTTCTTGTGTATAGGTTATAGATTCCGATTAGGAATATTTTCCACACTTTATTCATTGAAAGAACCCATGATTGTCCTCGCTTTTAAAATGGTAGTGTAAGACCATTATTTTTAGTAGCATTGATTTGGATATTTTATATATGCTAATACATATTTATAGTGATCCAAATATAGGAATATAATACCTTAGGTTGGTACTTTTTTTTATGTCATACCTTCCTCTATTCATTAATGCTCACTATCTATCACTATATATCCTGTAAACATCCACAACACATCATAGAAATAAGGGAAAAACAAACTTTCTATATTGTATTATTTTTAACTCTCTCCTCTTATAATATAATCAACCAACCGTGAAACTTCACATCCATTTTAAGCTTTTCCTTATTATCAATAGTTTTCTATAGTCAGATTGAGAGTCTTTGAGCACTTCAAGACTAAATATTTATTAGTTTTAATTAGGAGGTTATCCACCAAAACTTATGACTTCATAACAGGCATGTTTCTCCCTTAAGAACTATTTTAAACCATAAGGTATTCCAAAACTATCTTTTAGCTAATAAGATCGTAATGTGCCAAAACCACTTTGGCATTAACATTCTACTAAAAATGTTCATGTTATAGAATTATGGGTCATGAAATCAAAAAGTGTCACCAATTGTGTAATGATATTCAAGAATTAATCAACAATGGTGCTTTTCACATTGATAATGTCATGGTACCTGTAAATTCAAAACCTAGATGTATTCAAAAATTCCCTCCCATCACACATGACTTCAACCAATTAGGTTAGTCATGATGTGTCATCATCATATTACCAATATTTTTTTGGCATGATTCACATTATGACAAGAAATCAAGATACAAATATGAATCCTAAATCTACATCCAAAATGACATATACTATTATACCAACACCTAATGTGGAATTTACTTCACAACTAGTCATCACTCTCAAGAATAATATGAGAAATCAATTAAAAATTACATCGGCTAAGATATCATTATATGATCTCATCATTTAATCTTTCAATCATCATGAAGTGCTTACTGAGGCCTTAAAGTCAATCAAATTGTCCACTCAAAATCCCAATGCCTTTTCACAATTCATGGGAAATATTCATACTTTGACTTCATCATCGATCACATTTTATGACTATGAGATTAAGTCTAAATCATCTCTCGAATGCTAGGGGATTGAGCCTCATGATCCACCATTGTTCATCATCACTAAAATAAAAAACAAAACATTAAAATGTGTATTGATTGATAATATATTTAACATTAATATCATATCATCCACAACCTTACGTCACCTTAACATACCATTATCTCACTTTTGGCCTCAACATTATAATTATGCACATTCAATGATGCCCCTTATGTTGCATTAGGAACTATCATTCTACCACTAAAGGTTGGATCTAAGATACTCCACAAAATTTTATATGTTATAGAATGAGAACTACAATAAAATATTTTTAGGATGCCCTTGGATTCATGAAATAAATTGTACTCCATCCAATCTTCATCGATGTATCATATACAAGTAAGAAAAAGTTATGCATTGTGTCATTACTAATTCTCGAACCATTTAAGTATTGCAATAATATCACATTCTCATTTGGTAGAGTGGTACCTATTACACTGGTCACACCAATTGTCTCATATCCCACGGATGTATTTAATACATCCAATCATATACCTACTGTATTTGACCCATCACACTCAACACAATGTTCAAATTCACCATGATTTGTATCCTTCTTCATCATCATCCCATGATCAACCATCAACATCACTTCGAAGTAATCATAATCCCTTCATCATCCTCTTCATCTTCACCATCTTCAAATTCGGGTTATATTCCTTCTAGTAGGAAACCAATATATATATATAAATATACCTCAATATCATGGAAGGGATCCTATGACAAATGAAACTAACCTATTTGCATTGGGTAATAAAAACTCCCTTATGCCATTATATCCCTACCCAATATGTCTTTTGACATTTCTTACACATCAGCCATGATGTGTGAGAGGTCAAATAAAATTTTTGTTTCTCATATTGTAGGGATTAGGTTGCTACCATATGACACAAAGAACGGTTGCTACTAGTGACACCAAGAACAATTACTACTAATCGACACCAAGAATGACTACTATTAGATGATACCAAGAACGAATGCTATCGGATGAAACCAAAAATGGCTGCTTCTTGGCCAATACCAAGAATGACTATTACCGCCTAACACCAAGAATGACTGCTACCGAATGACACCAAGAAAAAAATGATGGTCTAGACCAACGAAAAAAGTGTCATGGGGAAATGATGTAAAGTGGGGTGAGTTAATAATGTGGGTGAGAGAGTATAGAGGGAACAGTCCCCCTCAATCAAGTTCCCACACCACCAAACCATCTACACCACAAAAGAAAAAATGAATTAAAGTGGACTATGAAATTTTTCTTAGAACCGTGTTCCTCCTCAATCCCCCTAAATATACCTTTTTGAAAAGGTATTTTAATCCTCTACATCATGGAAACTAAAAAAATTGGGTTAGGTGAGGCTAGGTGGATGAAAAAGAGGAAAACATATTCAACATTAAATAACACATTTCAAGGTAGCTTAACAACTAGTTTAAATGAGGTATGATGCTCATTTCTTCTTTCGCAAGTAAAGTATGACTGGGAATGGATTTGTAAGGGTGCTCATACCTATTTTCAGGGATTTAATACATGTTGTTGGTGGGTGGAAGCATAATTTGAGTTACCTCTCTTTTCTCCCCTTCTCTCTCTTTCCCATTCTCTATATATTGTAAAAGGAGGCTCATTTTAATGTTGGACATTTTTGTAATTATAATACAACCTTACACAAGTTTTGCATGTGGATTTTGAGTTGCAGGCATCATATTTGGATAACTACATTGTGATCCTTGTGTTTCTCCTTCTTTGTATAGGTTTGTGCATATTCCTAAAGAAATAAACGCTTATTTTTTGGTTATTATCTTCCCTAGCTTGTGTTCTATCACATTTTCTTTCCTTTAATTTCATCTACAGTATATTTTGCATTCTTTATTCTCCTTGCATGGTTTGAATCTATTGTGCTCCATGAAAATGGTGGTTTGCATGTTTCTTTAGACTATGACACTTATGTATTCCCTCTCCTCTATTTTTATCCCATTTTCCCTCATTTGAGAGTGTCTTTCCACCCTCTTCTTTGTGTTATCACCCTCCCTTATTGTATGATTTCATTTTATGCATTCCCCTCTATCCCCGGTCCCTGGAATCATAGAATAGGATTAGATAGTTGCATTTCCTTCCTAGAAGTAGTTTAGTATTACGAATAGGTAGATGAATCTACCTTCTCGGAGGTTTTTTCCAAGTAAAAAGTCCCACAACTTGAGAGATAATCCCATGTTACCCAAGAACATTGATTTCTCCTCCTTCATTCATGACAAATTAAAGGGTGTTAGTTTTTGGTGATAATGATTCTGGCATGCTGGTGGGACTTGTTCAAAATTTAATCTTTCCATTTTTACAATTTCACTATGTATCTTGGCAAGTTTAAGCCTTTAGAGGCTCTATAAAAACACACATGACGACTCTAAGCATTCTATTTCTTGGTTTCAAAGCGGTGTTAGTACCCAGGTTTCATGAGAAGGATTCAGACAAGGTCAAGAATAGTGGAAGAAGGATTATTTGACTACTTGTAGCTATCACCAATGAGAAGAAGAAGGGGTATATTAATTTAGAGATCACCTTCACCACCGAATAGAAATCTTTCTACACCACCTTCTGGTAGGAATTTTTTGCTATCTTCTAGAGTCTTAAGACCTATTGCATTCATGGCATAACAAAGAAAATTAACCTTTTTCACCTTCATTGGTAGTAGCCCTCTTTCTCTCAATGCACAACATGATATTCTAGTGACAACCTTGAAAAGTATCCCTTTCTTCACTGGTGAGAATCATACTACCCCATCTGATCATATTCAAGATGTTTCTAATGTTTTTGATCCATTTTATTACCGAGGAGGATGTAGCAACAAGAATTTTGGCCTCATCATTCAAAGGGAAATCTCTTCAGTGGTACAAGAGTATGGGACCATGAATAATTACTAATTGGGATGAGCTTAGAACAACCCTTTTCAATTAATTTTGGTAAAAGGTAGACAATATCTCCTTGTTAGAAAAACTGATAACTATAAAGAAGAATCCCAATGAGCTTATGGAGGAATTCAACTTCAGATTTCAAAAGACATGGGATATAATTCCAATTATCCTGATAAAAATTTCATAAGATGATTTTATTTACTTCTTAAGAGATTTGAATTATGATATTTCTATTATGATACAATCTATGGGTGTTATTCAATTACTTGATTCATATACAATAGCCATTAGGGTTGAGAGTTGTCTAATACAAGCTGGAAAAATAGCCCCTAGAATTCCTATGCCTTTGTTCCCTAAATTACCTGAAGCTCTGCAACCTACCATTGCTCCCAATTTTGATAAAAGTTACCAAAATGATCCCTTCACATATTATTCTCCCTAAAATCAAAATAATGATGATGAAATGAAGGAATTGCTCAAAAAAATTTCAATCAAAGTGGTATCCTTAGAAAATTAGCTAGCCCAGTCTTATAGAAATTATCTTAATAAGGATAGTCTTCTAATCAAGGATTCAACCAAGGTTACTAGCATTATAAGAACCAATACCCTAACCAATAAATGGGAAAAATTAGCAAAATTATAGATGGAAGGGTCAAAATGCACATCTTCCACTTCAAACAGCTCTCCTACTCAATCACTTCCTATTGCTAGCTCGAGTAAAGAATTGGTACTTGCAAAAAAATGTGATACAAGAAACAAAATGGTGTTTCCCATGCAACCAACCACATAATCAACTTATTTGTGCAAATGTATTACATGCTCAAGCCTTTATGGTTCATAATTTTTCCAATCAGGAAGAGCCATTTATTGAATCAGTCAATCCTAATTTGGAAGGAGCTTAAGAGGTCAATATAAATACTAAACATGTGTTATTTGGGGCTGATGAATATTGTGCAATGAATCAAGCAATGGGTAGTTCCAGTAAGCCTCATACTCATTTTTCTCGATAACACAAGGTTTTGAAAACAAATGATGGAGTCACAAACTTCATAATCTTCTAATCAAAACAATGCTACCAAAAGGAAAGGGAAGTTAGGATAGATGCAAGTAACAATAGATTGCATGAGGCTCATGGTAGACCTATTTTAGATAAGGAGATTACTTCCCAACCAAAGATGCATATACCAATATTGCAGTAATCAAGGAAAGAGAACATTGTACATTAATTTTACAAGTCCATGGGCCTTCCTTTCAAAAATTTTGAGTAGATGAAGAAAAAAAATGTTAATGTAACAATGTGGGATGCTCTAGCTATTCCATCACAAGGGGATACCCTACCTGAAGCTCTCAAGTAACTTTCTCAAACTAATTTAGTTATTCAAAAGACTCATGTTGTTGTAAATTTGTGCCAGGAAAAAGAAGATGAGGTAATAAAATTTTCAAGACCCCACCCTTTTATATGTCCTTAATTGTGGGAAAAAATTGGTTCATAATTGTATGATTGATTCAGGGGCTAGTACTTCTGTGATGCCCAAAAATATTGTTGATATCCTAGGTCTCAAGTACAACCCTATTTCTAAAGGTGTTCTACAACTTGATGGCTCAACCGTTGGCATCTTAGGAGTGATAAAATATCTTGAGTTAACCCTTCATGCTTGTCCAAGTCTAACCATAACTCATGATGTATCAGTAATTGAATTTCCTCCTTTGTTTTCCATTTTCTTATCAAGATATTTCATTGCCAAAATATGAGGATAATTATCAACTAATTATCCTCACATGCTTTTCAGAACCAGGTATGACACTAAGGCTACTATAAAATCTGAACCTATTACCACATACCATATAGAACCTTATGTGCTTAGCCCCATCAATGAAAATTGTACCATCTTTGATCAAGAGGATTGCCCAAGTACTCAAGAATTAGATACTCAGATTGAGGGAATTCTTGACTTACTACTTGATGAGTGGGAAAATGAGTGTTATAATTTAGACCCAAATAAAAAGATTGAAGAAGCTAGATTGGGTATTTATTGTTTGCATGAGGAGAATACACCCCTACCTAGTGTTATCAAGCCAATTGATAGAGAAGAAGATGGAATTTGGAAAATGTTCTTTGATGGATCAAGAAGAAAATAAGGTTCAAGAGGAGGTGTAGTCCTTGTATCTCATAAAGGTATTGAATATTAATCCTCTTTAATATTTTAATTCATATGTTCCAACAACATAGTAGATTATGAGTCCCTCATCCACAATATTTAATGGACAAGGAAGAAGAATATAAAAAGTTACAGAACTTTGGTTATAGTGAGTTGATAGTGAATCAAATCAAAGGATGAAATTCAACTAAGAATGATTTGCACAAAGCTTACAAACAAAGAGTATGGGATATTTTGGAATATTTTGAAGCCTTCAACATCCATTCCATTCCTAAAAAGGAGAATGAAGCTATTGAAAGGCTGGATACAATTGGATAAAAGTTTGACATGGTTAAGAAATTTAAAAGAGAAAAAGTTCAACCTCATATCAAGGTGATAATGAGACCTGCTATACTAGACAATGACAAAATTGGCAAGTGTTTGAGAGTGAAAATTAAAATTTTAGTTTCATTCAAGAAGAAGCCAATTTTTCTTTAAGGAATCCAGTAAGGCACTCAAAGTTTGATACAATATGGAGTGGAACCTATGTGATTTCAGCTTGCAAGTCAAACAACACTTTCCAGTTGTCAAAATTGGATGGAGAATAATTGCATATCCTAGTCAATGGGATCTACCTCAATCATTTTTATTGAAAGAAAGTCCCTCCCTTGTACATAGTAGATTAGTTTTCAATTCCTCCAAGTGATTTTCAACACATTGTCTTGTTGGTAGTGTAGTTTCAATTTCCTAAGTTCTCTGCACAGTGTTTTGTTTCTTTTGGATGGCATGGTTCCATTGCATAGTGCTCATGGTGGATTATGAAGAGGTATGAAGTAGTACGAGTTTCAAAGGTTCAAGAGTAAACTGTAATAATTCAAAGGATACAATACTGAGCAACTAAAATTAGATATGGGATACTTTCGGATGCTTAATTATTTGTCGAATAGATCAATATGCAGGGAGTTGTGATGGATTTTCACTTTCAAGATAGTTTTCCACTCTTATTAAATTATATTTTGAACAACTCTTATGGTGAGGATGATCAATCTAAGAAGTTCCAGATCATCTCTAGGTATAGGTAGTACGTTAGGCGATTCATGGAAGATAATTTCAAGTTTTGGATCAGTTCTCATGTTTTCAGGTTGACTCCATGCCCAATGGATGCATTAAGGCACTAGATCATTGTAGCTAGCATGAATATTATCCCATAAAATCACCAAAAAAATTTAACATTTATCATACATTGGCCATGATGTGCGAGAGATCAAATCAAAACTTTTATTTGTCGGTTTATAGGGGTTAGGCTACTTGGTGACACCAAGAATAGATCTTCTGTGACCGACACCAAGCAGATTCTACCGATGAACACCAATAACGACTACTCTTGCGAGAGACACTAAGAATGGTTGCTATTGGACGACACCAAGAATTATTGCTACCGGATGATGCTAAGAAGGATGTTACCGGCCAATACCAAGAACAAATGCTATCGGCCAACACCAAGAACATAAATTATGGGTTGGACCAATGAACAAAGTGTCATGAATAAATGGCATTGGACCTAACCCAATATGCATTTTTGAAAAAAAAATCGTCCTCTACAACATTACAACTAAAAATATTGGGTTAGGTGAGGGTAGGTAGGTGAAAAAGAGGAAAACATATTCATTATTAAAGAACATAGTTCCAGGTAGCTAAACCACAAGTTTTAATGAGGTATGACATCCATTTCTTATTCTCAAAGTAAAGTATCATTGGGGAATGGATTTGTAAAGGTGCCCATACCTATTTTCAGGGATTTAATGCATGTTATTGGTTGGTGGAAGAGTAATTTGAGTTCCCTCTCTTTTTACCTCTTCTCTCTCTTTCTCATTCACTATATATTGTGAAAGGAGGCTCATTTGTAACATTGGAAACTCTTATGTTGGACATTCTTGTAATGATAATGCATCCTTCTACAAGTTTTGTATGTGAATTTTGAGTTGTAAGCCTCAGATTTCGATATGTACATGATGATCCTTACATTTATCCTTCATTGTAATGGATTGTGCATCTTCTTAAAGCAATAAAATACTTGTTTTGTGGTTATTATCTACCCTAGCTTGTGTTCTATTACATTTTCTTTCCTTTCATTGCATCTGTAGGTATAATGTGCATTCTTTATTCTCCTTATAGGGTTTGAATATGTTGTGCTCCATGAAAATGGTGGTTAGAATGCTTCTTTGGATTGTGGAACTTATGTTTGTCCTCTCCTCCTTCATTTTTATCCCATATCCCCTCATTTTAGAGTGTCTTTCCACCCTCTTCTTGGTCCTATCACCCTCCCTTCATGTAGGATTTCATTTTATGCATTCCCCTCTCTCCTTGGTCCTTTGTAATTATATAATAGGATTATGTAGTTACATTTACTTCTCAGAAGTATTTTAGCATTATGAATAGGTAGAGGAACCAACCTTCTTTGGAGGTTTGTCTCTAAGTAGTAAGTTCCATAACTTGAGAGATAATCCCATGTTACTTAAAAACACTAATTGCTCATCATTCATTCATGATAAATAAGAGGGTGTTATTTTTTGGTGATAACAATGTCAATTGTCAAAGAAATGGGTAGAACATATTCCGAAAAAAATTGTCAAAGGTTCTTTAGTTTTATTTGGTATTCCTACCAAAAACACATATTTTGTTTATGGGGGATATGATATTGCAGATCATCTACCAATCAACAACATATCTATAGAATAATCTCAGTTTACATATGATATTTCATATCTTTCAAACCCATATTTTGCTATGCATTGCTTACTTGACCAAGGATGGAAAGGTTACGGTTTGGGAAAGTTTGAATAAGGAATTTCCACTCCTATTCATCCATGTTACAAATTTGCTTTTGATAAATATGGATTAGGATACACCAAGCTTGATGATGATATTGAAATCTAACAAAATATTTTATTGATATGAGTTTCCAATCTAGATGGATAGAGCTAGTTATTCATATCCATGTGGTTCTTAGTCACTCTTTCATATTAGATCATTCACACATATTCCTTAATGAGGCTACACAATTCCATTTCTCCTAAATATTCCAATATTTCGGAACCATTTTGTATTGGTGCATTGATCATACCATTCCACACATGATACCTATACATCACGATGACATTTCTAGACATCCTAGTTACCAACCTACGGATTATATTTTCCTATGAAACAACATTACCATTAATTGATTTGATAATTTACCCATTAATTATCATCTTATGGACAAGCTCATACCCAGGATTTACTCTTCGGAAGAGGCCATCTTATGTCACATATGTGTTATGGATAAGGAGCCTTATAAATAATTCACACAAGATACACACATCCACAATGAAGAATAAGTTCGGGACATCGATGATGTACACATAGATCCTACTGATGTGCTTCCCACATTGATCACCTTGATGAATAATTATGCATGCTTAACGAGGAAACTATTGAAGTTAACATTGGTACAACTGAGGAAGACAACATAGTCCTCCTTGTAAAATTCTTATATGATGAATAATGTCTTGAGTACACATCACTATTACGGGAGTTTGCAAATATTTTTACTTAGTCATATACTAATATGCAAGCTGGATCCTAATACAATTATCCACAATCTCGTGTTAAAACACAACAAAACCCGTTAAATAAAAAGTTATGAAAAATCGACCCATGTATCACATTCTTTGGTTAAAGATGAGCTAAAAATATCCTTGACTTTGGTTTTATTAAACTAATTGACTATATGAAATGGGTCTCTAACATGTTCACCATGGGAAATAAAACTGTTGGTATATGTGCTTACACTGATTTCATGGATATCAACAAGGCTTCTCCTAAGGACAACTTTCCCTTACCCAATATTTATACCATCATTGAAAATAATTCTAGTCACGAGAATTTATCCTTCATGGATGGTTTCTCCGGTTATAATCAGATCAAAATCACTCCAAAAGAACAATATAAGACCACTTTTACCACTCCTTAGGGGACCTTTTTCTATAAGGTTATGCCCTTTGGGATAAAAAATTCTAGTACCACCTATTAAAGCATTATGACTTATATATTCCATCAATATATCCATGATATTGTATAGGATTATGGTGATCATATTCTTGCAAATTTAATACCATGTCCAGATCACATAAATGTCCTATGTAAAATCATTACGCTTCTTGGAATATAAAATATTTTTGAACCTTAAAAATGTGTATTTGGAGTCACATCAGGAAAGTTACTTGGTTTCATTTTCTCACATCATTGTATTGAGGTAGATTTGTCTAAAGTTAAGGCCATCATAGACATGCCCCCTAAAAACATTAAACAACTACGTAGTCTTCAAGGTAAGATTCAATCCATTTGATGCTTCATCACACAACTTTATGATCATTGTCACCCATTTAATCAGCTCTTTCTGAAAGCTATTAATTTTGGTTGGGGGAGAAGTGTTGTATCACATTTGAAAAACTAAAAAAGTATCTCCTCACACATCTAGTAATCTCACCACTCACAACTGATTTACACTTTTATTTGCACATTGTTGTTACCAAATTCACTCTAGGAAGTATGTTATCTTAATGTAATGTGGAAAATCATGAACCATCTATTAACTACATCATTCACACACTTGTCACCTATGGGCTCAATTATGTAAATGTTGAGAAATTTTGTTTTGCTACAATATTGTATACAAAAAAACTTTGACATTACATCCTAAATCTTATGACATTTATTGTTACTAAAAATATCCCCTGCATTATATGATGATAAAAACATGCCATAATAGGCATACACCTAAGTATATCATGTTACTCACTGAGTTTGACCTACAATTTATTTCACAAAAATATATTAAAATACAAGTGATTTCTAATCAACTGGATGAAGCACCACTTACGAGTTGTGGTCACTAAATCTTGCTCTTCTAGATGATTCCATATTTACTATATCTAAAAGAGAAGACTATATTGACAAAAATATGATTTTGATATGACCTTTCATTTTGATGGGTCAAAAAATTACCAAGGGGGTGACACAAACATTGTCTTCGTTACAACTCAAGATGTTTCTATTCCACTATCATTAAAGCTTGAATTTTCATTGAAAAACAACATGGAAGAGTACGAGGCACTTGTCATTAGTCTATAAGCTATTTATCTCAAGCTCAAATTTTTATGAATCATTGGTGACTTGCGAATTTTCTTCAATTAAACACTAGTGTCTTACTAATGCCATAATGACACATTACATCAATACAAGACCCTCATGGATTCAAAACTCACTCAATTTGCAAGTTTTGAGATTGAGACCACTTCATACTCTACCAATTGATTTCTAGACACCATGGCTTATTTAAGATCTTAAATACCTTTGGAAAAATAATCTAATATTATCCATGTTCCCATTATTATGCTATCACAACCATCCTTTGATCATACCCAAACGCTTGATATTTTCAAATCAAAACCACACCACTTCCTTTTTGGTATCAAGATTTTGTTATATAATTGAATTCAATAACATACCACCTAGACTTAACAAAGGTGGAAATCATATTTTTGACAATGAGCCACTCATTTTGTACTCATTGGACATCTTCTCTATAAACATGGTTATGATGATATATTATTCGAATGTGTGTTACCCAAGAGACTATCATTATGCTCATTGAAGCATGTGATGGTACATGTGGGGGTCATTTTATTGGAATATTTATTTCTTGATGCATTCTTCCATGGGTTATTATTGTCCTTAGTTTTTTTGCACATTAGATGCTATGAGAAGTGCCAAAATTTAACAAATCTTTCTCATCTTCCCACACAAGAACTACAACTTCTTAGATCCATTTAGAATTTATCATAATGGGAAATTGATATTATTAGAAAAAATTTCCATTATATTTTTATGGCCACACATTTATTATTAGTGCCACCAAATACTTTATGAAATTGGTTGAGGCACACCACTTGCACGTATCTTATAGGTTCAGACATTGTCAAATTAATCGTCGTGCAACACATCATTTGTCATTTTGGAATTCCCACCAATATCATTTCAGGTAAAAAGTTCATTTAATTATAAGGATGTCAAAGTGTTGTGTGACAATTATAAAATTCAACACAGTTTTTACACACCATATTATCCTCAAGCTAATGGTCAAGAAGAGGCTTCTAAATGATGATTAAGAAAATTCTCCAAAAATGTGGTATCTCTTCCCATAGAGATTTGAACACATAGTTTCCATATGCCCTTTGGGATTAATGTATCAATATTTACATGCCTATAGATACCACATAGTTTTTATTATATATATGATGGTTATACCCCTTGAGCTTGAGATGTTATCCTTCGAGTCACACTTGAGCTTGATGATTACTACCGTCGTTAATACCTTAAAAAACTTGATATACTTGATGAAAGGTGTGTCAATTCTCTTGATCATATCCATTTTTATCAAGATCAAGTTATCACCATCCATGACTTTGAGTAAGGTGACCTTGTGCTTAAGAAAAATCAACAAAATTCATCCCAAGCACCTGACCAATGAGACAATTTTCCCCCTGACTAGTTTAGACCATATGTGATCATTTAAAAATATGTGTTTGGTGCTTACAAGTTGGATGACATGGATGGAAATGAAGAACTTGATCCATGGAATGCCACACATTTGTGGCGCTTTATGCCTAAAAATTCCAAAATAATATAATAATTCTAAAAAAATTCAAAAAAATATTAAATTTTCAAAATCACAAAAACAATATAATATTACAAAAAGCAAAAAAAATACGAAATTCTCGAAAATACACAAAAAGGAGTTTTGTGGCTATTTATGTGCATTAGTGATTTCATTCACTCTTCGAGTATATATTCACCCATACGTAATAAAATCTTTCCAAATTTCACATATGTATATAAGTGCCTTAATAGGCGTGTTACACTTGGTTTGGATACATACATGTTAATTTTCACATGGTTAAATATGATCTTTTGAGTTTATTCTTCATTAATTGGTGGATTTAATAACAACTTCGTATTCCGAGATATCCACACACATTAAAACCCTATTAAAAACACTAAAGGACCATACTTGGTGTATTCTAGCCAATGGAATCTTCATGTTCATTGTTTTCTCCTCCATCGAGTCATAATGGTTCTAAACCCCTAAGAGAGAGATGAATATCATGTCAAAAAGAAATTAAAAAAATCAATCCACAAAATGATAAAAAAACCAACGAAAAATAAATATAAGTAAGATCATAGAAATATCAAAAAAAAACTCTCAAAGTGGTCATTCCAAAGTATCTCTATTGAGGATATGAATACTTGGATGACGAGTGAGAAATACTATGAATAGAACCAAATGTATCTCTATAGAGGCTATGGATGCCTGGCTAGAAAAATTTAAATGCATAACTCAAAACATATCCTCCACTATTCACAATCCATATTAGATGTTTCCCTACATACCTACATATTGTTTAGCATATCCTCATCTATGGTTTCTTGAAGCTTTTCCTCAAGTGGTAATTTACTCACATACATACCCACACTAGATCTAAATGAAATGAATAGCTAGTATGTTTCTTTATATTTTCTATAATTTTCTCATACTATGTGTCAAATTGTTGTTTTGTGTCCATCCATGAGCCTTGGTGCACTTATAAGCATTGTGTCTATTCACTCCATAACAAAAATGTTTCATCATTCCATAAAATTACACATCTATAGTCACATGACCTGCAAAACAAAACAAAACAAAACAAAACAAATACAAACAATACTTCACCATTGTACATAGCCATTTCATAATAGCACCAAAATCACACACACATCAAATCAAAATGAGATGACTCATATTATTCCATCAAAAAGAGTGAGATCAATATATCATATATATATAACCATTTTTATGTACATACAAAAACATGATCGTATGTCGCTACAATCATGGGGCTAGCCCTATATAGGGTACTAGCCTATTATCACCTATATGCAATCCTGTGAGATGAAAAAATCCACTCATAGGGGGCCCATATTAGTCCTATGTTTCCTATACTTAGATCTCAAAAATTGTTGCACCACAACATGTGGAATATACACTCATAGTAACACCTCATAGTATATGAAATGTGCACCCTCTATAGAAGTATATTGACTAACACAAGCCAATGTCTCCTCTAAAATTTCTCGGTGGCCTCACTCCCACTCATACATAGCCAAAAATTCCTCTAGCTAGGTGAATCACTCTTGGTTACACTCCCTCTTGACCACTATAGTCTCTAGCTCATGGATACATCTCACGACATCTAACTAAACCACCATATGACCCTCTAACTCATCAATCCACACTTGATCCACCTTTTAGAATATCTCGTAGATCTCATCACCTACCTTTGTAGTCTATCACACTCTATTTTCACCTCATCTAAGAAATCCAATATTAACTCCACCACACTCTCCACATCTCACCCTCTATCTCAACATGGTCTCTTTGATGATGCCATTGTCGACTTCTCTCTCCACTATCCATATATGATATCTGGATCCTTCCCCGCATTTGCCCATGTTTACTCTTTTATATTCCATCTATATGTGCTCTTGGCTCACTCACCCTCACTTTTCCCCACTCTCCCCTTCGAAGGCACATCCTACATATCTATCACATCACCTGCATTTCTACCTCTCTATCCACTAGTCGATGTCGGTTGTTATAGTCCGTGTTGCTAAGTCTACACAAATTTTTCATTAGCATATATTTATTTTGTCTCTATTTTCTTTGTCTCCTCCTCATCCTTTATACCACTACCATTCCATGGCTGTCTCATCTCTTGATTTCCCTAATACATCCCCCTCGGCCCATACACTTCCCACCACATATAAAAATATCGTGTGGTACCTACATCATCTCCTACAAAAACTCTTTTAGTGAATCATATTCATCACCTTTCACCTCATATGCTTTGGCATTGGTCACCCATATCCACTCAATCAAGAGTATATGACATGATATGGTGGTACTTATTAGAGTAGCTCAAATTGCCTCATCACATGAACATATTGTAATAACTCCATCTCTTGTTCGACATCCCAATCAACCATTTATTCCTCCTCACTTTCTATAGTTGTGCTACATCCTATTGCCATCCCAAAATTACTACCACCTCTTTAGAAGGGATCCATTTAATATCAGTCAACTCCAAACTTGCTAACATATGCCAATATAGATATATCATGCCCTCATATATCATGTGTCTAAAAATCTCCTTATCCATCCTCCACCATAGAAAAATGATTCCTCCACCGAGAACTACTTATGGATATTGTAGGGTAACTCAATTAGCCTATCCACTTCTATATACTCCTACACCCATACCTACAATAGGAATCCCGTACTCAAACCCACCCTCAATCGACTAGTATACTACTACAACTCTATATATGTCTACACTAGAAAAGCCTACCCCATGCATACATCACCATCATCTCTGCTTATACATCATCTATCCCCCATGGGAATATGTGCCCTAATCAATATGGAAATATAATACTACAAATCACACCGCACAAATATGCCATCAATCGTATCCCAATTCCATAATCATACAACTCCCAATATCCAAATCCTCCACTCTCGATCTCAATCTCATATTCCACAAGCCCATATAATCTCCATTGTATCCCATATCATATAGTAGGATCTACCATTGAGACCACCTACTCACCCTTAATTAAAATGTGGAATATCCTCCACATGTCCTCTAGTGTGATAGTTGTCTTGTGAGTCCCTAGATGAAATGTGTTCATATTGTTATCCCATCTCTCTAACAATAATGTCAGAAAACATCTATCTATCTAAACTTCATCAATCCAAGTAGAATATAAAATATCCCTACACTCTGCAATAACTCCATAACTTGTTGTGTCATCTCCCACCTTTGTACCTTATATGTAAAATTTGAAAATCTTCACCATAATGTAAACAATGGTAGGCCTAGCACCCATAAATAATGTCTATCATTAGTCTTATGCTCGTCATCTCACCCTTAAAATTTCACCTTCCGTAGTTGTAAGTCAATCATAGGTTGGTTGCGGTGTGATCACAACTAGGTTGTGTTGTATTTATAACATGGTTGCAAGCCAATCACAATATCCTAACAAATAAATTAAAATCACTATTCATACAAATAAAAAATATACAAAAATAGGCCTACATCTTAATGGATGGACCTATGTCTCAATACCACTATCTGAGAAAGTATGTCATTTTTATCACACCTCTCACTCCTTTAGTTCCAATGTGCCCAAATGATATCTCCTCTCAACTATGCCTTTATATATGTGTCATGCCTATAGCTGAATAACATGTGGGTCTATGCTCGATTGCACCTACAACTTATTCTATGACTCTAGTAGACTACATATATGCTTTCCCCACACTCGGGAACTTATCTACTCTACTTCCTCCTCATTAACCTAACACCTCACCTTCTCGGGAGTCAAAGTCGTGGCCCATCTCCTCAATCTCACACACGATCAATCACACTTCCAACTCCCCCAATGATTCACCCCCATAACTCACCTCATACCCATACACTCCCGAATTACCCTCTCATCCTCACAACTACCCTAAAATGGTATATTTTCCTCAACCTCTAGGAGATTTGTACTCATGACTTATACCATAAACACATCCCCTTATCATGATCCTCTCCCAAACTCCCAAACCTGTCACCCTAAACCCCAAGATGCCTCACTCACTTGATGAGTTGGGATAGTGACATTCCCTCTCCACTCAAACCATTTGTTTCCCACCGAGACCTATGACTCCTAAAACTCCCGATGAGTTGTTATAGTGACTCCCCCTTCTTCACCTATAATCCTATCCTTCCTACCCCATTACCCCATGAGTTACTAAGGAGACTACCTCCCTCCCCATGTGAAACATTTAACCCAATATTGAGTTGTTAAAGTGAATCTCTTCTAACCCTTACCCCTCACCCTAACTCCTCTTGAGTATCTTGTGTAACTCCTCCCCTCTTCCCATGTGGCGAGTCATAATTGTAACTATCTCAAGACCCTACTCAACTCTCATCCCGCAAACTTGGCCCCAAATCACTATGGATACCCTATCACCCACACATGGTGAGTCACTATAGTGACATTCCCCTAACTCACTCACCATATTTCCCACTAACCCAACTCTCCCTACTCACCCAACTCACTCTACTTTCCTAGTCATCTAATATCCCATATCACCCCACTCTCTTAGTCATGATTCATTGTCTACCCAAATCCACAACTATCCACACCCACTAAGTCATTATAACTTGTAACACTAACTACCCTATTATTTCATGACATGCATTTATTCACTCTATACATTTACATCCACATCCAACACTACTTTCCCACTCTCTAAACTAGCATGCATGCCTCGTATAAATCTATCATCACATATTCACATGCACATGGCTTGGGAAATACTTTCCTAGTTTCCACTCATCTAGCCTTTGTTAAGGTTCATTCTATATAATCTTGATAGCCAATTTTTGTCCCACATTACACTAGGGTAACCTGTGGCTCCCAAAACTTGTAGCTAAGGGGGATATAACATTAAACCCTCTTTATCAAAATTATGATGTCCAATCATCAATTATCTTAATCATTTGACTTAATAGTATTTTCCTTATGAAATAAACCTTTAATCCACTCACAAAATCTGGATGAAGTGGCCCATCGATCGCATTTTTAGGTTCATGTATATATAGTCAACCATCTAAGCATGTAATTATGGTAACCATTATCATATGGTTATATGACCCCATCTTGTATTTAGTTTTTGTGCTACATCCTGTATTCTACATCATGTAGCCCAAAACGGGAAAAAATATAGACACTAGAAAATGCACCTTGTGTATAAGGTCTTCTATTAAAAATTTTCCATAGATAATATAAAACATAATAATCCCAAAAATCAAATAATCCCACAAAATAAAATAAAAAATATAAAACCCCACAAAATGGTGATAAAAGACACCTCATCACTCATTTACTAACCCTTGCCCATTCACATTAAATTTTGTCCATCCCACAAACCCATTTTCATGCCCAATCCAATTTGGACCTTTATCATATCACCCACCTATGTACAGTACACCCATATATGGCCCATTCCCTATGCACTTCAAAATATACAAAACACCACTCACCCCCATTATTCCACTCCCATTGAATCTTTGTACATTTAAGTCTATACTCGATTTTTTGCTTCTTTTCTTGCATGTTTCAGTTTTACAGGTATTGAAGAAGTGAAAATAGATCACAAAGGATATGTGCAACTTGTTACATAGTAATTTTTTAGAAATATTCAAACAAAGGTGTCAATGGAAACTGCAATTGGATTAAAATCTGTATGCTATTTTCAGTAAATTGTAGCTACGAGTGTCCTCCTATTTGAGTCAGGTATACTTTTCATTTACATGCATTGTTTTGTCAATTTCACTTCAATATAATGTATTATATCTCCTTAAATGGTTAGGGATATGACTAAGGAAAGTCCATTGACCACTAAAAATAAGTAAAAAAATTCCAAGCATTCTTATGTACGGGTTATAGATTCAGATCAGGAAGATTTTACCCACTTTATTAATTGAAAGAATCCATGATTATCCCTCAATTTTCAATTTCAATGTAAGCCCATTATTTTTAGTAGCATTTATTTAGAGATTTTATATCAAATAATAAATCTTATAGGTGATCCAAATGTAGGCATAATATCTTTGTTTGGTGTAATTTTCATTTGATACATTTCTCCATTCCTCAATACTCACTATCTATTACTCTCTATCCTATAAAATTTTGAAACCCATCATAATAATTAAGAAAAAATAACCTTTCTATATTGTCCTATTTTTATTCTATTTTCTTATAATGCAATTAACTAACTATGAAACATCACATTCCTTTTAATTTATTACCTCTTATCAATAGTTTACCATAGTCATATTGAGATTCTTTCAGCTGTTTAAGACTAAATATTTATCATTTTTATTATAAATTTATCCTCCAAAGCTTATGGCTTCATAATAACGCATCTTTCTCCCTTAAGAATGACTCTATACCATAAGGTTTTCCAAAGTTTTCCTTTAGCTAATGAGATCTTGAATTAGAATTTACAACTATTTTTAACCCCTTAACAAGATCATTCCATGTTTATATACCCATCTCTTTATGAAAATTTAAATGATTGTAAAAGAA
The DNA here is from genome assembly GCA_018340775.1 of Taxus wallichiana var. yunnanensis. NCBI lineage: Eukaryota > Viridiplantae > Streptophyta > Pinopsida > Cupressales > Taxaceae > Taxus > Taxus wallichiana. The sequence continues at coordinate 315,461,438 of CM031236.1, forward strand.
ACTAAGATTTTCACCTATCTTGACTAACCAGTTTAATAGCCCTAAAATCATGCAAATTCTATTGCTCCAAAACATTGAAAATAACTATAAAAATACTAAACATTTATTTGAGTACCCATTTGGGAGTTCTTTCTTCCTACAAAGTTTCATATTCCAATACCTAAGAGAACTCCTTATTTTCACATGTTTATCTTTCCAATAATGTTACCATTAGGTCTCTAGGATGAGTTTTGAGAATAAAAAAATTCACACATGCCAAAATCCATCCAAATCACATAAGACCCCAAAAATCCTTTAAAACTTATTTATTAGATTCTACAATATAAGTTTGGACCATCAAGAAGTCATAGATCTATCAAAATAGAAAATTCTCCTAAAACCTTAGGTAGGGTTTCTTCTCAAACACGAGAGGGATGATTTCAAGTTTTAAGGACCAATCTTAATTATCAAGGATTATAAACAGGTTTGGAAGGTCTTTTGTACATTATTACTTCTCTAGGAATAATTATTTGTTCAGAAAACTCCATAAATGCTTATATTATTAGTTTTATCAATCAAGAAAAGAAGACACTATTCTTATAGCCACCTATGGTTAAGTCTCATTATTTAAATTTATAAAACATAAAGTGTGGTATTCTCCCACAGAAAACACATATCATAGTATGTTTATTATATCCTTCATATAAGGAACTAACAATAAAGGTTGATAACTTATCATCCATTGATGAACATGATATTAAAAGCGTGAAAAGATTTATTTTATGAGCCCTCCAAACAAGAAGTCATTCATACAATAAATCTCCTTCAAAGCTTAATTTTTATATCTTTCACACCTTGAAACACCCATTACAATCAAATAATAATTTCTCCTCCCTATTCCACTAAATGAAAATTTCTTTAAAACTCCTCCACAACATATAGAGTCAAATCAAATAATGTAAAACATAAATTTGACATTGTTTGTAAGGAACTTCCACCATAACTATTATAGATTCATTAAAGAGTAATTAACAATATCATAATATATTGACTACCATTGATAATACCATTGTCATAGTCTTATTCAAAGCATGCATAGCCAAAAAAACTCAACAATTCATATTTCCATCACTCATTCCTCACATTTACGAGAATTTCAATGCTTTATTAATAAAGGATATGAATTACACAATTCAAATCATATTTTATAGACCTCCCAGATCCTTCATGGATCTTTAACACGTATTTCCACCTCTACCAACCTTATCTCTATCCTCCTCCTATTTCCATTTGAATATTTTCTTCCTTAAAAATAATTTAGAGATGGTTACACAAACTTATGAAACCCTAACCATTATAAAGGAAACTATACCCAAACCTATACTTCTTGGTTGTGTGAGAATAATCTTATCACATCATATATACCTTTCAAACCTTTTTACATCAACATATATGTTCTCTCTCGAGATTAGGCCTCTTTATTTCAACTTACAAATTCAGATATTTAAAAAGATACATTTTGGAGGGAAAACTCAAACTTTAATCCTTATCACCTTTGGAGGACCATAAGGTGGGGAAGCTTGTAAAAACACCTAAAATGTCTAACAAGACTCTAGTCATCCAAAAATTCTTAAAACATAAAACTTTTCTATTTACATGATGATGCTCCTATATCAAATCGAGTGTATATTAGTTTTTATTATGATGTTCCCATTGGATGATGTATGCCTATTATTAAGATTTTTAGGTAGTATGTGTGACATGAAAAAAATAAATAGTAAACATGATTAGTGTATTTATAATTTAATTGAGATTATATGGTTGGGGAATAAATTGAGTGTTTATTGATGTGTGTGCAGTGATTATAAAATGTGATGGATGGTACATGCATAACATTTGCATATGGTCTCATGATCATAGAAGGAGATGAAATGTATTCTTGAGAAAGAAGGAAGATTGATCCTCATATACAACATAAGGTTCTAAGTAAAAGAAAATTTATCAATTAGAAAAATTTAGACATTGAGTATAACATATGGGTAAGTAATACATTGTGATCTAGAAATCAAGTGTGGCTAGGTGTGAGAAGTCACTCTAGAAACCAAAAGTGCATTTTGGTGAAAATCAAATGTAAATCTTGAGATTAATTGGATGTGTTGCTGATGATGCCAAAATATTTGTATGAGTCACATGTGAAAAATTTGGAACAAAATATTCTCTATGCCTAACCATTTGTATTTGGATTGTGGTATGTCCTATTAAGGAATAACTTCATCATGAGAAGTGCATGATGTATCCTTGGAATAATGCTTAGTGAGAGTAAAAATTGTTGTTGGATAATGTATTAGAGGAGGTGAAGTACATACATTGTTGAATTGTGTCTCAAAAGTGATAATGCCTTTATCCTCAATTAACTTAAGTTTCTGATCCAATGCATACAAATAATTATCACAATACCCATTAATACTTTGGAAATTACAAAAATCCCTACCCTTTTCTCTTTGAATCTAGTGAGGAGGAGGATGGTCATTGGATGGTAATTAAATTAACTCCTGATCAAATAGTGTGAGTAATATATCATGTGAGAAATCAATATATTTTTCAAAATAGACCATTGTATGATTAGACCTAGGGGGATTCTATGGATAACTCTTAATTCAAGGCTCAGTTTATAAAAAGTGTTATCATGGTGAATTTTTTTAATTTGAGTATCATTAGGTATCGATTTTGGTGGTGCATCATATTCACGCATAATAAAAGTAATTGTAATTTTTGAATCAAGATGTTTAGGTTGATGTGGGAGTGAAATATCTCATTCTAGATCAATAAAACATATACAAATATTGATAAATGAATCATATGTGTCATAAATTAATTATTTCTTAAGAGGCCACATGAGACCTCGACAAAATATATATTACATATCTAGATTAATGGGTTGATATAATAATAAATTCATGATTAATTTGAAATGTGATATTCAATCAGAGATAGGTTTAGTCTCACCTTTATGTAAAGAGGGTAAATGCTCATATGTATCCCTAGGGCCTTTATTGTGACTAAAGTGGGCTAGGAAAACATCTTCAAGTTCTAGAAAAGTACTTAGAGATCTGATAGGAAGGTGAGTAAACCAATATATAGCCTCTCCTATGAGGATCTTAACAAAATATTTGAAAATAAATATATCATTTTCATGTGAAGCCATAAGTGATCTGAAATGTTTAATATTTAGATAAGGATCCAAGGTACCATCAAACAATTGGAATAAAGGCATGAAACAATTCCTAGGGAACTATGATTAAAAGATTTAAAGCTGAATAGGGTTTCCATAAATAATATTAGAATCAATGATAGCATGGTAATATTTGATCTATAGGGTCAAATAATGCACTTCACATTATAAATATTCTATTAAATGCATAAGAGAGAGCCTCCTAAGAAGTTATTTCATATACATCCCGAGGCTCATTTAAGGGTTGTATATTACCATTAATAGTGATTGTAGGAACACTATTTATTTTAAAAGGTAATATGAGATGATGTTTCATTAGGTGGAATTGGAGGTTCTATGGGATTGATTTTACATTGAGGTTCTAAAGGATTATTACTATTATCTATAAGAATAATATTCACACTATGATAGGAAACTAGACTACGTGTATTACATATAGCTAGATGATAATATACACATTCACTTTTAATAAGAGAAATAAAAACAATTTTCATAATTATGTACATTATCATCTACAAGGATGGAAGAGAAGTAATAACATAATCATTGCATTTATTTTTGATATGAGAATTAGAAACACAAGTTGTATCAACCATAGTATTCACAATAAGAATTGAATAATTTTTATCATTATTGCATTCCGAGTAATTATATAAACACCGTTGGTGCTGCAAAGCAAGATCATTCCTTTCATATTTAATGGAAGAGTAGAAACATAAGCATAATCGTGTAAATGTTGAAAATATTAAGTTTTCTATCATAGTCAATAGTTTCTTATTCAAGAGGGGTGGAAGAGATACAACTATGCTCATGGATATCATGTGCAAGAGTAGTAGGATTATCATGGATGTCATCACTAGGGAACACAAAATGAATGGAAGATAACTCATCGTAAAAAATAAGGGTCATCATTGATGGATATTAGGATAAACCGAATTTTATCCTCATGTAGGATAGAAACAATCTCATCATCACTAGAATATATAGGATTTGTGATTGTAAGAAGGTCATCTGTGGGTATAGGGTAAGGTGGTTGTTCACCGTCACTTTCCTAAATGACTACGTTACTCTCACAACTAAAATGACTATTAAATTTTGTATTAGAAGGGGCATATAAAAATTCCATGGTCTCAGCTAGAAATTTTGCCTCTGTAGGTGTAAGGGGAGGAATAATTTAATGTGTTGGAAAAAGGGGGTGGTCTATCTTGGAATAAAATAGGATTTGAATTTTGAAAGTAATTTTGCAAGATGTCATCCCTATTAACATATGAAGAGGGAAACATATGTCTTACATTCACAAAATTGGTATGTACATTATTAGAGGGATGAATACCACTATGTTTCTACAAGGAATGGATGCAATCCATAATAACAGAAAGAATAGGAAAGACAAGATAGAAAAAAACACACATTCCCTAAGGAAACCCTAGGGTTTGAAAAACATTAATCCTAATGCAAACTAGCTAGAAGTATCCTAAGGTAAGTGAAGGATTCAATCAAAAGTGGGTTCACCAAAATGTATCACCCTAATTAATTTTAATTAGGTTTTATAAATAAAACTATAGCAATGAAACTTATAATTACATCCATATTTATACTATAAATTAGATGGAAGAAGCATATAACATGGAAATGAACATAGCTAATCAATATATGCAATTTTGAATGTAAACAAAGTGGAAAAAGGAACTTACCTAGTTTAGGAAGTTGTCAAATTATGTCAATGAGTGATATAGGTAGGAAAAACATATAGAAACCATTCAAATTAACTATTTTGGATTTGGAGCTCTATGTTCGAGGCCATACAAAAGGGGTAGGATCGTATGGTATGGTATAGAAACAATTATGTGGTATTGAACCTATATGAAATTCTAATTATGTGTCACTCATTGGTATCTTCAACTTCACACAAAACTATGAATATGACACAAGCACTTGTAAAATAGTCATTATCTATCTTGCAACACACTCAAGAAATCATTATCTCTAAAAATAAAGATGTAAATTCTTAGGTCAAACTAACCTGGAGGTCACCTGTATGTGATTCATTGAGCACTAATGACTTAGTGTAGTTATCCTACTATTTCTTGTTGATGTATATGGAACCACCCCTTAACCTAGTTTGGCACTTGCACCTCAATATCAATAGTTGTATGTGTTACTTCATCCTAATATAAAACCTTATGTGTAGATGAATTTTTTTTTTTATAGTATGTAGATGTATCTCTTGCTTCTTTAGCTTAGTGGATGGTAGATATATAGGTAAATGCTAGATGATAAATTCTTATATTTAACCTTGTATATGTAGGATTTTTCAAATTTAATTTCAAACCTTACTGGTAGGAAGTGACAACCTAGAATATAAGAAAGGTACCATAAAAGAGTAATGGATTGACTCAAAAGATAAAATTTAGAGAAAAACAAAGAGGTCTAAGACTCTACAACTAGGTTAGAATCATATGTTATTGGACAATATGTAATTGTTGTTGTCATTGATGTCAAGTTTTATTGATGGAAAAATGTGTATTAGTCTGCATGTTGATGTCATTGATGTTCATTTATGTCAAAAAGGTGAAATGATTAAAGGTTAATTGGTAGTGATGAGCCATAATGAGTTGCATGGTTAAAGTAACATAGTGCCTAGGTGTCTATGCATGTTCTTGGTACATGGTCAAGTAATAAGATGTTGTGTATGATATCTAAAGGTTTCCATGATGTCTAATATGTTCAAAGTGATGTGTCAAAGGTGTTAATGAGCCTATAAGATGAAGAAAAAATATGTGTACTTGATATATGTGGTGGTAAAATCCATTCTAGGACTATTCTTAGACCTATTGGATGCATGACATGAGGAATGAATCATATCAATCCAAGATAATTCAATGCAAGCATGTAAGGTGTGTTTTTACATTACATATAATGTGTAGAAGGCATATAAGGTAAAATTTTAGAGGAAGAATGCATGTTCAAGGTCCCATTAAAGAAAGAAATTAAAGACAAGGAAAGGATGCATGGGAAAACCATGGTGCATGGTGAGTTTCAGAAGTATATAAGCATGAATGAACATTGGAGAACATAGTGAATTTCATTACAATGGTATGAGAAAATTTTGAGGTCGAAATCTGAAGGTAAAGTAAGAAAAGTGGTTTTGAGCTCTACCAAGATCTCAAAACAATCATTCCTATCTTGATAGGAAATTTTGAATGCTCACCCACACATGTGTACTTTTCATGGGGACCTGGTCCTTTTTGGATGTTAGGGAATGGAATTAAGAAGGTTTTTCAAGAATAATGAGGTCAAATGGATGTCATAATTTTGTGAACCATTGTTAAGAAGGAAAATGGGTTTAAACCCTAGTTTCATAGAGATAGACAAGATATTATGTGTGTGGTATCTAGATTACTTAGGAAAGTTGGTATGAAGGTTTAGCGATGTAGATGAATCTTTAGATATCATGTTGGTGGCATTTTCAGGTTCTATGTGTATTGAGAAGCTACAAAAACCTTATTTTAAGAATATTTACAGTACATATTTGTGTTGTAAGTTTCATGGTGAAAGATCATTTGTGGGAGATAGATTGGTATTTTTTTGAATGCTTATGAAAATATTTGGACAAGTTCTATGTAAGAAATTGAAGAAATCAGTCTTCCAAGTTGACCTATGCTGCTAAAGGAATAAAGAGGAAAAAAACAATCATGGTGGCATGAGAAGGTTTATGATATTTTTCATGTTCTAGAAATGATTTATAGGAATGAATAGTTGGTAGAGGTATGATTTAATGTGTTTGGGCCCTTGGTGTGATCTGATGAGGGGTTTTCTTGTTGAGCCCAATTATCCATATTAGGATTGTCAAGAAGGTCTCTAGGAACAGGTATGAAAGTGTAGATTTCTTCTTATGACATATGGTTATGAGTTCTTGAAGATGTGTATTAGGTTTATCTTTAATTTTTCCAAGTGGTGGAAGTGTCTAAAAGTTTCCTTGGAGGTGTTTGAGTTTGATTTTCTCAAGAATGGTTCTTGAGACTAAATTGTAGGTTTGCAAAGTTAGAGAGATGGAGATGTTTTGGAGTGTTATGCCTTGATTTGGAGGTTGATATTAGTTGTTTTAGATGCATAAGGTAAATAAATTTGTGTTGATATACCATATGTGACTTGGTGAAGTGTTTTGAGGTGTCAAGTTTTTTCCTTTTGAGGACTAATATTTAGGTGCTTAAGACCTAATGGGAGTTGTTTGTCTTATGGAGTGTGTCATGGTGAAGATGAAGGTTACAAAGTTGTTAAAGCTTGTATATAGTGTTGATAATTTTTCGTTTACATGTCCTGGTGTTGATAAATTCATTATGGAGTTTTCCTATGCATTTTAAATTAATAATGTTACCATTGGAGTGAAGACCTTGTTTCTAGGCCTAATTGAGAAGAATATTGTTGTTTTGTGATTATAAGGCTTATGTCGACCTAATGGGATCTTGGAATGTAATTTTTAGTGCCAATTAATGTTTATTTATGTTGTTTATGACTGACCTTAATGGTATTTTCCAACCCAAGGTGGTTTGTGAGAAGATTCATGTATAAAGGTGATGTGTATTTACTCATTTGAGTAAGGGTAGAGGATGGTGTTGAGAGTGAGATAGAGATAAGTGTGTGAAGAGGTGAGAGGTATCTATAATAAAGTAGAGAAGAGGATGAGATGATGAGAAAATAAAAGAAGAAGAGATTTAAGGTCACTTGGCCTAATAAACACTATATGGTTTAACTATGAGCGAAATAGGAGAAGGCATGTTTTAAGAGGGTTTCAAGTAAAGAGAGATGACAAAGTGATCACAATAAATTTTTGGAGCAACAATGAAATTAAGTGATATTCATATTCAAGTTTATGAGTTGGTTGTTGGTCATATTGGGGGTTTGTAGCCTCCTTGTAGAGTTGGTGTTATACTAAATTAGGGGTTGGTGTTCCTTGTGGGGTTGGTTCCTCACTAAAAAAATATATTTTGATGTGTAATATTCATTATAGTCCTTTGTGTTAATTAATATAATTAAAGGCTCAATGGGTTTTCTTCCCATGAGGGTTTCCACTTTCTATCTTGTGCTCATGTGTTTTCTCTTGCTTCATATTCTTGTGAATGGTTGCTTCAGGGTTAATAAGCTCACATCAGCTAATGAATGTTGAATGGATGCTTTGGATGATGTATTCAAGTTAAGATAGCTAAAGTAAAAATTTTAATAAACTGATTCTCCCCCGCCTTAGTCATTGTTCTTTCAACATATGTATTGTCTTTACCTATGTGGATGGTTTTGGACCAAAAAAGATGGGAAAACATTGAAAAATGAATTGACCAAGTATCATTGTAACTTGACACAAAATCATGATAGTATAACCAAATATTTACACAAGAATAGTCACACCAAGTAACAAAGTGGATGGAAGAATAAGGTTTTATAAGATTTTGTGTAGATTATAGTGTTTAAAATGGGAACCTAATCAATTAATATTAGAAATATTTTTATTTATTTATTTATTATTTTTAGGATATTTATTTAAGTTATTTTTATGAGATTTTTTGTTGGATATGTGCAAAAATCTATTTTTAGACATCTTGTATCTTTAGACTTGAAGTTCTAGTTCACTAGATGTGAACTTAATTGATTTCAAATCATTATCAATCCATCCCATAGATACAGGAATAATTTATTATTTAGATTATTATATTTATTTTTATTTTAGGACATATATATTTTTAAGATAATATGGGGCACCTAGTTTGACTAGTTTGCATGATGGGTGTGCATGTGAATCTTAAACTAATAATGGATCCTTTCATGCTGACCATATATTGTTGGTGGATGGTACTTGTTATCTTGAGTCTATTTTTAGTCTAATTTAGTTTAATTTAGTTTATTTATAAGTTTCATAAATTATTATTTGTCTTTTAATTTTCATGCAAATTTAGTCAAGTATTGTTGTAAAGGCTAAATTAGCCTTGTTTCTTAATAATTGAATAAGAAATAGTGGGGATTTTTTTTTCAAAGTGGAAATAGTATTTTAATTTATTTTATCCATAATTTTATTTACATGTATTTATTATTAAAAATATTATGATTTTGATTTATTATTTGAAGTATTCAATGCATATTTTGGCATCAATCTCACTTACAACAAGAATAATTTAATATATATTTTTATAGACAAAATTGGACAATCATTAACTTCATTTAAAGGGTATTTAATATTTGATTTGTAGTCCTTCCTAATTCAAAAATTTTTAGGAAAAATTCAAACAAGGTATTCTAATCCAATACAACCTCGTTACAAGCTATCTACTAACAAATCCAAATTGGTTTATAGAAACTTAGTTGATGATATCGAAAGTTTCACATGCACATTCACCGATATGAGTTTTCAAACTAAGTGACAAGAACCATTTATTCACATCCACTTAATTCTTAGTCACTCACTCATTCCTAAAAATTCCCACATTTTTATCAACGATGTCATGTGATTTGACTTTTTTGAGTTGTTTCACGAGTTTGGGACCATATTTATTGGTCTATAGACTATCTCACATCATATACATCAAATGCATACCATAACAACATTCAATAATCCATGTGTCCTTCACCTAATGATATCCTCATCATGCATAATAATTTCACCATTAATTTTGTTGATACATTCCCTATTTATTGTCATCTTATGAATATGTTCATTCCTCTGGATCTATTCCCTTTGGAAGGATTCATTTTATGCCACTTAGGTTCCATAGACAATGAGCCTTATAAATTTAACATACACAATATTGAACTCATCCATGAAGCTTTTTATGGATAACGAGGATAATCACGTAGACTAAACCTGACAAACTCCCATCCTTTTGTTACTTGATGATGTATCACACATTCTTATTAAGGAAACCATCAAATTCAATATTAGGACACCTGAATAACCTTGTATATTATTACTAGGAAAATTTTTATCCGATGAGGAGCATGATAAATAAATGATTTTTTATGTGACTTCATCAACTTCATTGTTTAGTCCTACGTTAATATGTCAAGCATGGATTTTGATAACATAATCAATGAAAAACTTAGAAAATAAAAACTACAAAAATGCACCCAAAAATAATGTTTTTTATTAAGGGTTAAATATAAAAATCCTTTATGTCATCTTCATTCAAACCATCAACTATCCCTAGTGGGTACCCAACATGGTTTTGGTAGGAAAGAAAACAAGGGATATAAAAATTTCACCAACTTTAGGGACATCAACAAGGATTTCCAAAAGATGACTTCCCCATACCAAACATTGTGTTATTATTTAAAACATAGAAAACCATGAGATGTTTCCATTTATGGATGGGTTTTTTTGGATATAACCAAATCAACGTTTCATTTAAATACCAACACAAGACCATATTTACCATAACATAGGGGATATTTTATTATAATGTCATGCATTTGGTCTAAAAATAAGGAGACATATATACAAATTTCATGACACGTCTCTTCCATGATTACATCCTTGATATCTTGGAAGATTATGTTGACAATATCCTTACCAATTACAAACACCACGCTAGCCATGAAAATGTCTTTCACAAAATCTTTTTGCATCTTCTCAAATATTAAATATACTTAAATCCTAGCAAATGTATTTTTGGGGTCACATTAGGAAAACTTGCTTGGATTCATTAGATCACACCACATTATTAAGGTGGATCAAACAAATTTCAAGTCCATTTTTAACATTACCCATCTAAAAACCATGAAAGAATTACATATAATCTAAGGAAAAATTTAATCCATTCAAATTTTTATAAAGACAAATCTCTTAAATATTTTGACCATTCAATCACCATAGTAGGAATGGTATCACCTATGACTGGGAGGAGTTTCATACTACATTTTAATATATTTAATTCTATATCCTCACACCTTTTTTGTTTTCCTGCCAAAACAAATTTATGTTCTATTTATACATCATTGCTATTTAATTTTCTCTTAGGAACATGCTAGTGTAGCACAACATAGCCAATATTGAATCATCCATCTATTATATTAGTCACAATATTGTCACTTTCAAGCTCAATTATTCCTATATATATAATATTTTCTTATCCATTTTATTTTCTACATAAAAAATGACATCATATACTTAATCACAGGATAATTTTAGTGGCGAATATTCGTAATATGGCGAATATTCCATTTTTGAAAATTTTGAAAAGGCGAATTTTTCGCACCGCGCTGCCAATTAGTACTTAAAAATTACACTTTAATTTTTTTTTTTAGGGGTCGGCCGCCTACCCTTGAAAAATATCCCCTATATAAACCTATATTATTAGTAGAACACTTCTACTTCACATTTTTCAACAATATGATATATCCCATATTATAGACGCGCGACAAGGGTAAGTTATTGATGCGCGACAATGAGGGTTCATGACAAGGAGATATCTTGTGTAGATATGACGCATAGTAGATGCATGACAAAGATTTTGCTGACGAGCGACATGGAGTTTTTTCGATGAGCAAGAAGAGGGCGAGGTTGCAGACGCACGACATGATATTTCTTTGTCGCGCGTCATTAAGGCCTATTGACGCCAGCGACATTAAGGCCTATTGACGCGCCACTAAGGCCTCGCTGACGCCGTTAATAGGTTAGCCTTCGCTTCACAAGGCCTTAATCAATGATAGCCTTAGTGACGACGCGGCGTCACTAAGGTCTATCGACGCGCGACAAAAATATCATGTCGCAGCGTCAATAGGCCTTAATGCGCAGCGTCAATAGGCCTGAGTGACGCGCGTTGCTGATGCTCTCACTTCTATATTTTCACTAAGGCCTATTGACGCCGACAAGGAGGTACAACATATATACCGGAGACGCACGACAAGAGATTTTTTGATGAGAAAGCAGAATCGGAGAGGTAGACGACAAGCGACGGAAGATTTGCTGTCGCGATCAAGTAATGATTCGCGCTGCCAATAGACCTTAGTGTCGCTGGGTCGATAATGGTGGCGTTATAGAAATATGACGCCGCCACCGAGGATGCCGGACACACTCAAGCTCAGCGACGCCGCCAACAGGTCTATCGACGCCACTAAGGTCTATCGATCGACGATAATTAAGGTCTATCGACGCGCGACATTGACATTTACATTGAACGCATGACATGCAAAATCTCCCGTCGTCAGCCTTCTCACACAAGGTGCTTGATAATCGGGGAAATTTTTTCATATAACCCCCAAAAAATTCGCCTTCCCGTGAAACCGGTTCCGGGGATATTCGCTGTATTCTCCACCTCCGATTTCTGTGGAGGTCTCTTAAAATGAACCCCGCTTAATCATATGACCTAGATTAGTATAAAGTTGATCCAATGTGTTACATGATGAGAAAATCATATCATCATAAATTTACAACTAAATGGATCATGTTTCTTTGAATTTGACCTTGATTTTATCTTCCAAAATAGAATAAAAGGCTAATTAATCATGTATTAGATTATTAAGGCACCACTCTAGGATACACAACCCCTTAATATAGACCTCCCGATGACTCTATCTTCATATTTTCAAAACTTAAGACACTATAGATATCAAATAAGAATTCAATATGAAATTTCATTTCAATGGTTCAAAAATAGAGAAATATGGTGGTATGATTATTGTATTTATCACTCTCCAAGACACCCCAATTCCATTTTCATTTAGACTCGGATTTTTATTTCAACAATATGGTAGAGTATGAAACACTCGTTATCACCCTCCAATTAGATACTTTCTAAAAATTACACGATTACACATAGTTGGTGACTCACATATTTTCATTAACTAAATCTAAGGGTCATACAAATATCCTAATGATACTTTACAATAATACAAGACATTTGTTGACTCATAACTCTTGTAGTTCATGCATTTTGAAATTTATTTTACCCCACAATCCTCCATTATATTTTCTCACACCATATCCTCCTTAGGATCATTCATACCTTTGGAAACCAATAAATATATGGATATTACCAATGTTCCTATTCAAATCCTTTCACAACCATACTTTTTCACACCAAGACACTTAACTTTAATATTAATAGGACACCTCCTTTTTTATTACATAGATATTGTCACCAATGAAAAATTTAACATGTTACAACCAGGACCCACCAAAGCAAGATGATGCAATTTTCCATAAAGGCCTCTCATTTTTACCTTATGAGGGATATTATCTATAAATTTGGATATAATGGTATACTTGTACATGTCTACAACCCCAAGAAACATTAATTTTTCTCATAGAATCACACGATGATATATGTAATGGCTATTTCAATGATATGGCTATTATGTTACACATTATATATATGGTATATTTCTTTACCTCATTAGAATAATAATTCTTTAATTATGTTAAGCATTGTGAGAAATTCCAAAAATTTTCAAACCTCTCATGTTCCCATGAGAGATTTATAACTCCTTCAATGTATTTGACCTTTATCTCATTGGGTACTTAACCTTATTGGTAAATTTTCTCCTTTGTCTTCTAATGGACACACAATTATCATTACTATTACCAAATTAATTTACAAAATGGGTTTAATTTTCACCCCAAAGCATGCACAATGGGACCTCAAATTGTTAATTTTATCACAAAATTATATTATTTCATTTTTATATACTAACCAAGATCATCTATGATAATGGAAAATCCTCTAAAAATAAAGACACAAAATCATTATGTGATAAATATAATATATAAGAAGATTTTATATGACATAATATTCATAAGATAATAGATAAGTAGAAGTATCAAAAAAATAATTAAAAAGATCCTCCAAAAGCTAGTTAATTCCTCCCAAAAATATTCGGATGTAATTTCCATATTCCTTTTAGGCATATTGTACTACCATTCAAACACTTACTAGGGCCACACCATTCTTACTTGTATATGGGTCAAAATATATTATACCCCTTGAGATAGAAATATCCTCACTTAGAATCACACTTAAAGAGTTCGTCATTGATGATGATTATCAATGTGAGTTCCTTGCAAAACTCTACATCCTTAACAAGTGGCTTTTCAATGCCTTGGACCATATACAAGTCTATCATGAACATATCACATGCACCTATCATAAGAAGATCCATATCTATGAATTTTAATTAGGAGATCTTATGCTAAAATAAAAACAACAAAACTCTTCCCAAACACCCTAATAACAAGATATGTTTTCCCTAACTAGTTTGGACCATATTTTATCATGGAAAAATATGAATCAAGTGCTTACAAGCTTACTGATGTTGATATTAATGATGAACTAGATCCACTCAATGTTATTAATTTAAAGTGGTTTTAAGCCTAAAAATTATAAAAATAATGCAAAATATCTAAAGTTTCAAAATAAGCATAAAATTACAAAACCCTAAAAAAGTATAAAATTTCCATTTTTTCAAAAATAATATAAGAATTTCATAAGTATTATAAAATATAAAATATGTTTTTAAACAAAAATAATCCAAAATCAAGTTTTTTCCTATCTTGGTGTTCATGCGTCTTGTATTCCATATACATACTTGGTCACATCATTCCATCCATCATAAATTTTTCATACCACCATTATATGCATGTGTCAATGCATTTAGGTCTATTACAATCATTTTTGACACACGTGTTGATCTAATCATAGATAATTATAACTTATTTTTATATTGGTATATCCCTACTTGGAAAATTAAATAATGAAATTATCTTCTAGAGATCCATGCACCAAAAACATGCTTAAAATTATTTTGCAAAGATTAAATGGCCTTATTTTTTGTACACTAGCCAATTTCAACCTCATGCTCACTTTCACATCCTCCATAAATAAACATTGGTTCTCACCCAAAAACACAAGAGAGATTTATGAACATCTTGTGAAAAATCATAATTTTGAAAAATAACAAAAATGAAGTCAAAAAAGAAAAAACAATATAAAAAATTTCTCTTGGGTATTCTTTCTAACATATCTACTATGGATATGGACACTTGTCTAATCAGAGATAAATTATTTGAATATAACCAAATGTATCTTTGTCATTATTATAAAAACCTAAATAGTGATGGAGTAATGCATGGCTTACACTTACCTTCTACATACCACAATCCATAAATAATGTATAACCCGAACACCTACACATTTGTTAGTGTGTCCTCATTTATTTCTTCTCAATGGATTTTCTTCAAGTTTAATTCATTATATATATATATATATATATATATATATATATATATATCACATAAATTCATACTCAAACACACACATAATGAATCATAAATAAATGAAGAACTATCATATTATTATGTGGCTAGTTATACATCATTCAAATAACTAATTTTCATCCATCTTAGTGGTAATGAAGTGTGTGTCCTTGTTCTAGGTCAGATCACACCTTTTGGGCCCAAAGAAATGACTAAGTCCTAGAGTAGAGGATGAGTGCACACATAAGACATTATAGGAAGAAGGTGCATGATCAATCACATGTAGGAGTAACTAAGTTATGCATGGATAACTTGAAAAGTTGGACTAAATAAAGGGCTAGATCTAAACTTGAAGCAAGTGGAGTTTTGTGCTCAGAAGTAGAAAAGGGTTATGGGACTTAGCCACATTTTTGGTTAAATATGGTGTGGACGTGAAACACGTGAAGATTCCGTTAGGATGGATTGTGGATAATATTGGAACATGAAGGATTTTGACTCAAGGAAATAATATTACAGGGTATAATTATGGTTATCATGATGGGATTAAGAGCTATAAAGTGGGTTTATTTGGCACTTGCATGTTTAGGATACTCGAGTATAGCAGGCATGATTGCATTTGGCATGTGGTTACTTTGGAATGATGGATAAGGGAGCTCCCAATTTATTTAAGAAATTTTTTTATCTAAAATGGGGATGATGATGAAGAATATGTATGAGATGTAAGAGGGATTTCAGATCCATTGGAGAGAACATGGAAAATAACCTTTTGAGTCGATTCATTCTATAGGTTTAGGATGCTATTTCTTGTTGTATTTGGTCTGATATGACCCATTTTGATGTAATTTGGCCATCTGTAAACATTTGTGAATCAATATATAGTGGATTCTTCTAAATATCTATGTTCATGGGTTCAAACCCTCATGTCCTTCATA
Source organism: Taxus wallichiana var. yunnanensis (assembly GCA_018340775.1). Classification (NCBI taxonomy): domain Eukaryota; kingdom Viridiplantae; phylum Streptophyta; class Pinopsida; order Cupressales; family Taxaceae; genus Taxus; species Taxus wallichiana. The sequence continues at coordinate 315,477,816 of CM031236.1, forward strand.
TCTTGCTCATGGTTTAGATTTGATTCCCTAGTGATGTTGTAATGTTCAGCCAGAAAAATGACTAAGTCAGGAAGCAAAGGATTAGTGTGCACAAAAGAAGGTGTAGGAAGAAGGCATAAAAGGAAGAGCGTGCAGGAATAAAAAGTTGCACATGGGAGCATGAGAGGGTTTTGAGACTTATCCATATTTTAGGGTTATGGTGTTGCATGAAAAACACATGAGGATACTGGTAGGCATAATAGTGGATAAGGTTAGGACATGGAGACTTACAACCCAAGGAATATTATAGGAGATAATAATTGTGTTTAAGAGTTATAAAGTGGAGTTAGTTATGGGTTAGATGGCACTTGCATGTCTAGATTACTCAAGTATGGTAGGGTATGATGACATTTAGCATGTGGTTTTATCTTGAGTAATGCTTGAGGCGGTAAAGGAGAGATCCCACTCTATTTAAGAATTTTTTTGGGTTTGAAACAGAGGTTGCAAAGGGATGCAAGGAAATGAGAGATGATGCGAGAGGAAGAAGATGTGTGATTCAAGGTAAGGGATATTCTGGGTGCATAAGAAAGAACATGGTTAGAATAATTTGAGTAGAATCATCTTGTAGAGATAGGATATTACTTCATGATGTATTCAGTCTGTTATGACCCTTTTGATGTAATCTAGCTACTGTAAACAATTGTGAATCAATGAATATGATGGATCATTTTAAATATATTTGTTTATGGGTCCAAACCCTAGTGTTCTTCATATTTCTCATGGTTCAGATCTGATTCCCTTGTGATGTTGTAATGTTTACTTTTACACTATGGTGCATCTAGCTTAGATCTAGTTTCTTTACTTTTGTGCTAGAATGAATGCATGTATTTCTATTTTTGTAAATATCCCTCCATTAATGGTGAAATATTCTTACAAGGCTCACATAAAGGAGGGATTTACGACTTCATGCACCTTGGGTGAGCACCTAGCCAAGGTTGGGTGATGCATTGACATGCCTGGGGTTTAAAAAGGAGTAGGTAAAAGTGACTACATTTTGGTTTCATTTCAGGACCTCTTTTGAAGCTGTTGTAAGAATGGTGTGTGATGGCAGAGCACTTGACTTTGGCCAACATGGAGACTTGGCTTAAGAACATGGAGGATGAGTTTGTACATAGATTCAACATTGGACCTAAGTTTGATGCATGTACATGGGTAGAGGAGCATCTATATCATGAGCTCTATGAAACATTATTTTTTTGTTTTCCAATAGAACTGTATGAATGGTTGTCAATGTATGCATTAAGGAAGAGTTGGTATTATCAACCTCATGTTTAGACCTAAGAATATTATCAATGGCTTCATGATGCTGATCGATCCTGGACTCGTGTTGTTGATAATTGGTGGAGTGGTGTGTTGATTGGTTATATGTTAGAGGATGTAGTTTATACATATTCTTTCCCAAAGGTTATTGAGTTTGAGTTCTTGCGTGCTTTATATCATTGACCATTAACATATTGATCATCACCCGAATTTAGAAGTGTTTCCTATGGCTAGATAAACTCCCACTAGGTGTAGGGCACGAAAGCTAGTGTGGTGAGAAATGGAAGATCATACAATAGAATATGAAAGAGAAGAAAGACAACTCAAGTATAATGAAGCTTGGGGAGAGGGAATTGGTGAAATAACATGAGATTATAGGAGCGATGGATGTTTGGAGGCAAAAATTACGGGAAGGATTTAAGGTTCACGCGGAGGACATGGAACTTGAGTAGTTTGCACCACCTTATCTTATAAAACATGGAAGGAGAACCCCCTCGGCTTCTAATGAGAGCTCGTTAGATGGAGAAAGGATACGAGAACATAGGCGCGCATTTGAACCTACCTGGTCACCAAGCCCTTATACTTAGTTTTCTAGTTTTTGAGACAAGTATTGCTAGTATGGTTGGCATTGGTAAGAAAAAAACATCAGGTAGATATAATTTTACATTACATCTATCTATGGCTGCACAAACATTTCCTATGTTTAGTGTTATTCTATCAAAAGTGCACCATTTGGACAAGGAGTGGACTTGCAGAATGTGGGTATCATGTTTGGAAGTAATTCAACTTCATAGAATATTGGAGATCAATTTAGTACAATGATGGGAATGTAGAGTAGCACTACTTCAGGCCTTGTACATGCTACATGAGGAGGATACGGTGGTGGAGGAAACCTAAGAGGAAATCAAAGTTCTAGATCTGGTGGACAAGGACCTCAACCTTAGCAAAAAGTGTTTTATGAGACGTCTCTTCATTTTTCTAACTATAAAGGTGTTGAGGATGTTACAGAGCATGTGCATAAGTGTTAATTTCTATGGCACGTGAAGGGGGTCATTACTCAAGATTGGAAGTCAAGCCGGCCCGCAACTATGTTACGGGCGTGTGCATAACTTGTACTAGAATTATGACCCACATCAGACTGTGGTGGATTATAATGTGTTGTGTGATTCCTTCTTAGTAGAATTTCATATTCCTGAGTTTGAGAAAAAGAGCATCAATGCACTTAATGAATTCAATAGGGTATGATAGAGAGTGTGCGGGAGTATGATGTGTGCTTTAAGATTCTTTTTTCAAAGCTATCTTATTATATCCATGCCTCTTAGCATGCTCAGTGGTTTGTTTGGGGCCTGATAACACCTTTCAGATAAGTGATCTCACATAAGACTTTCATGGATCTCAACGAGGCATTAGAGGTTTCTCTATGAGGTGAGGCCATCGGAAGCATTTATACTGGGGTAAATCCCTTTTTGGAGGCACAAATTACTTCCATGAAAAATAAAATTGATATGTTATCTGTAAATTCAGCACATGAGACTCATAGTGGGCTTTGGTGTATGGATTGTGAAGTAGAAGGACACACCAAGGATAGTTTCCCTCAAAATTTGGTGTGAGCCATGACAGTAGACTTTGAAATCTATCACGGGGATCATGATCCAAGTAGATGCCATTTTTATAATGCACACTCCGTAAGAATGTGTCCTACTATTGTAAAATGTGTACCTCTATTGCTCATGACACTAAGGACTGTTAGTTGATAGACTGATTCATGGTGCATTAATAATACCGTGTACACCAAGCCAAAATTGTGAATAGTTATAAGAATAAGGGGCATCAACATGAAGGGCATGAATATGGCGAAGGAAGAGGAAGAAGCTTTCGTGGAGGATTCAGAGGTCATGGTGGTCATAGTGGAGAAAGAAGTGAATTCCCTTGTGGAAATTGTTTCAATTGTGGATCTATGGATCAAGCACAAGTGTGAGTGCCGGATTTACTACAAGGCTCATGGTGTGGAAAGAAACACATGTATGAGGAGTTCCTTGAATTGTATAATAACATAATCCAAAACCATAATAAGGAAAAGAGCACATGAATGGTTAGTGTAAAGCACGATGAACCTTTTCTCATGCATATAGTAGTGTCTAACCCCGAGTTAAAGCCTCTGTATTAGTAACTACATGTGATGAAGATGCATGCACTAGAGAAATACCAAATAAAATGCATCTTGTTACAAGAGAAGAGGTATTGCATGGGAAGTACCCTGATCTAACTTATCAAAAGGAGGTTTACCAGGAGACTATGGAGGTGATTAGGAGTTTGCAAGGAGAGATCTAGTGCTTAAAAGAGTAGTCATGGAAGTTAGAACAAGTGAAGAATGTTGAGATCCCTCATAATGATGTTGATGATGTCAAATAGGTATGTAAGATGTTGTACCAAGAAAATATCATTCCCCTGTTAGGAGAATGGTTGAGAGGAAAGGTACCACACACTAGATGTGAGTGTGAGAGGTAGATCTTGCATGCTAATTTTCCCCCTCATAGTCTTGATTATGACAAGGAGATCACATTGAATGTAGTAGTTGATGGATGGATTTTGAGTAACATACTAATTGACACAGGTGTAGAGGTTAATGTTCTTACTCTGGATGTGTGGAATTAGATGGGGAGACCACCATTGCAGCCATCTTCGAATGTGTTATACATGGTGAATAGAACTAAAGCTACGCCCATCGGAGTCTTGAAGGATGCTTCCATAACCATTCAAGGGGCCAAGTTCATTAGGGACTTTGAAGTCTTAGCACTTGCTGAGGAAGATAATTTTCTAGCATTACTTGGATGCCCTTGGTGTTATGTGAATAATTCTGATTTTTGCTTCAACAAGGGATACATCAACTTTGAGAACAATAAGGAGCGCATTATTATTCCACTAATAGATGGTAGGTATGTACCTTATGTCGAGCCTTTGAGGGAAGAATACATCAATAGAATTTATGTGTGCACTATCAGAGACCCAGAGGTTATACATTATACATCATGGAAAGATAAATTTTGGACCTTACGATGAAATGTACACTATCTCGATCTAATTCTTTGTTGACATTATGATGTCATTAAGTGTACCTAACACACTTTGGGATATTGGCGGTATTTTGGAGCTGAAATGAACTTTGCATTATCCAATTTGAAACCCCACCTTTAAAAGGGAACCTAATTCTCATTGGTTGGTCAAGGAAAGTCAAGAAGTAATAGAAAAATTGTTAATTTTGTGCATGTTGTGGATCAAACTCCTCTCTCTATGCACATTTTAAACCTAATTTGCACTTGGTGGAATTTAGAGTTGAAATTGAACCACCAAAGTGTTCCTAAGGCTATTGAAGGTGAATTTTGGAAGTGGATTTTAAAAACTTGTTGGAAAACTCACTTTGTATTTGTAAATTTAGATCTCCACCTCAATGTGAAAAAACCATTCAAATATCTACCTCCAAGTATAAAACCCATTCAAATCTACACCTCCATGTGTAAAACACATTTGAATATTGAATTCAAATAAAAACAATAAAAGAAAATTGGAGTGTAACATGTGACACCGCTAAAAACTTTCTTTTCCACCTCTCATGCCCACCAAAACCACCTTTGTGTCGTAGCTTATCTAAAACTTGTTTTACTTGTATATTTTGATTCCTTAGTTAAATATCACTAAAATTGTAACCACACAATCCTTTAAAAACACCTTGAAATTGATACAAATAACATGGAATAATATGGAGTATATTATTTTCTATTTTGATTTGAAAATACAGCTATCAAACCACTATTTTGTAAAACCACCTAAATTTTTTTTTATTGTTTCTTGTAAACTATGCAAAGGAACCTTGTGAAACTTTTCTAATGATCTCTCCTTGAGAAAACATAATTTTTGAGCTATTATACACGTGATAATATGTAAAAATTAATGAGATATGAATAAAACCATTTTTGGCTTCTAAAACCATTTAAAACCTCTTTGCACTAGAAATTGTTTCGTTGTTTTCTCCCAAACCCCACAAGAGATCTTCACAAAATTTTGATCATTGGTTCATTGTTATCACTGAATCACATCACCCTTTGGTTTGCACAAGTGTGTGTGCTTGAGCTCATAGTGTGATTGGATAACATGGGTACTATTAGTGCAAATTCACAACACCCCCAAATGAGTTATGGATATGCTTTTCTAAGGAAAATTCATTTGGTGTGATTGCACAACATTGAGCTTTCCCAAAGTGTGGGACCTTTGCAAATGGGGAAAGCTCTCAGAGAAGGTTGGTTCCTCTTCCTAAACTACTCCGCCATAAGCTATTCCAAAGGCAGAAAGATAATCTAACCTAATCTAACTTCCAAGGAGATAAGGAGAGGAAGAAAACAAGGAAAAACAGAGCCTACACTAAAATGGTGATACACCAGAGAAGGAAAGTGTTGATTATCTATCAAAACTACCATGGAACAAGAAGAGGTGAGAAATGGAAAGGATGGACAAGTGCATCATAGACCAAAGATGGATTTCACATAGAAAATGTTCCAAAACTCCATGAACACAGCTCCAAAACCTGCAATGAACATCCAAACATGCACAAATACCTATAATGAAGAGAGGCAAGAAGAAAACAACCAAAAATGAGAAAGGATGGACAAATGCATCACAAAACATGTTTTTATTACTCCAGAAGTTTACACAAAGTGCATCATTTCATGGGTAAGAGGAAAAAATGCCATTACAAAGCAGGGGAGGAGGTTCAAACTCCATTTTCAACCTTGGGGAAGAAAAGAAGGGAGAGGTAGAGAAGAAGGATGAACAACCTTGAAAAATGATGCCTCTGTTACATTATATAGAAAAATGTGAGAAGGGAAGGGAAAAAACATGGGATTTTCTCCAACCACTTTTCAAAATGTGTTTTAATTCTTCATCTATTGATGGGATCGATGAAAAAGCTCATATTTCCATGCATCTACTTCGCAGACCAAAGAAAATGACCCATACTTCATTAAATCTGGTGGTTGGAACTGGTTTTTGTCTTTTCCATGCCAAAACACATTTTGCAAAATTTCTCCCATCAAACTCCATCAAAATTCAAAATTGATGGGTCCATCATGTAGAGGATTTCAACAGCTTTCTAATGACACCAAAATCATGAAAAACCAAGCTCTGGTTTGAAAGATATGGCCCTCTGAAGATTTAGGGAAAAACTGGTAAAAATAGAGTCAAAATTGGGGTTGACGGGGTCAAACTTTAAATTTTTCCATTTTGGAAAAATTCTCCAAAATCTTGATGGCCCCTCAGATCTGCATGACACGTGGCACCTTCTAGATGATCCGTAACTTCAAAACAATCATTTTTCCCCTTTTCGTGAAATTGGAAAATTTTCCAAAATCCTCCACAAACCCACTGCTCTAAGACACGTGGCGCTTCCCAATTCGTTGATGGGATTGCAGGCTCATTTCTTGCCTTCAACCTTTTTGACCAAAAAGGTAAAAACTTAACTTCTTCCCGACCCCTGTCATGGTGCTGCTGACGTGGACTGGACACGTGGCACCTTTCTACTGGATGCGGAACCTTGGCCATTTTCCTTTATTGGATCTGCAGGCCAATTCTCAACTTTAACCCTTTTTCCCAAAAAGGCTAAGTGGCAAAATTTTCTCCTTGGCCCCGTGAATGTGCTTTGTTCCTCCTTCGGGCATGCGGGGTAAAATTTGACTTTGAGCATTTTGACCAAAAATGCCTAAGTGCTAAAATTTTCCCATCACTTTTCCAGCCTTCCAAATCTCCTTGGAAAAAATTCTTCCTTACCTTCGTGGGCCCGCCCGGGAAAATTTCCCATCCAAACTCCACTGAGCCATAGCTCAAAAATACAAGGATTTAGGAGGACTTCTTTACCTTTCTAGAAAGGGGAAGAAAAATCCTATCTAATGAAACCATTTCCAGAATCTTTTGAGTTCTTATAATGTGTGAAAAATTAATTTGAATCACAAGGAAGGAAAGAATGAAGGAAATTTAGCCAAAATAAGTAGGGGCTCATTTTGGATAATAAGTACTATCTCTAAGTTGTGAGACTTACTACTTGAGATAGACCTCCAGAGAAAGCTAGTTCTTACTCCTAAACTACCTTCCACAATCTACTCTAATGAAGGAAAAACTATCTTTCCTAATCTAACTTTCCAAGGGACTAGGGAGAGAGATTGCATGAAAACAAATCCTACACTAAAGTGGTGATACACTAGAAAAGGAGAGTGTGAGAATAACATCCAATGTGTGAAAAATAGAAGTAAAGTACATACTAGAAGGGGTGATAATAGTTCTCCACAATCTAGCAACTACATTGACAACAATAGTTCATGCACACATAATGATAATGAATCCCAACAAAAACATAAAATAGACACAATAAATTTGTAATGAGTTTGAAAGGGAAAGAAGAATGTGAACAAACACAATAGGGGAAGATACATCCACAAATTTGCATCTATTGATTCATATATATGCACAATTTAATCTATTACAAGATATGGGCCTATATAACCATGTAAGGAGTCCACTACAAAGGCCTGCAACATATTGGCTTCATAAAACAAATTTGACAGAGTTTTTCTACTCAAAACTATCTCTTTTACAATGATCCCAACACTCTAATTTATAGAAATTTGAGAAGAAAGAGAGGGAAAATGAAAATCCTGAAATTTGTCCTTCAACCACTTGTAAGAGGTAGTAAATGAAGTGAAATGATATTATGTTACTTACAAAATCCCCCACATTGTCCCATAACTTGTAGCAGTGAAATATGTCAGCCCATGCTTCATTAATGCATCCCAACTACCAAATAAAACATTGTTCTAAACCTGGCCACATTTTCTAAAAAATCACCATCAATTCCTCATCAAATTCTAAATTTCTTGATTTCTATGCATTGGGATCAAAACCACAATTCCAACAAGTATTAATTTTGTGTATTTTCATTAAGAAATGCAAAATTTATAGCCCTCTAAGTGTGGGTAGCTATTTGGGTCTACCATGCATTTCTGTCATTTAACCCGAATGAGCATTTGATTGGACTGAGCTGAAGATGTTTCTTTTATTATTATATATTATTATATATCTAACCTCATAAAAATTAAGAAATCCAATTTATGTGGTGTAGAGGACATCATGCTCATTCCAAAAGTCAAATTTCATGAAAGTCAGAGCTTGGGGTCAAAAGTTATGGCCCTTTGAAGTTCAGGGGGGTCTAAAGTTGAATTTTCCTTTGTATGCAGCTATTTCGGCTATTTCAAGTCCTTGTTTCTGGTTGTCTTGGAAAAAATCTCTAGTCCACCCACAAGCCTCCTTCTGCTGCATTTTTCAAAGCAAAATTGGGTTTTCAACAAACTCATGTCCCATGCGTACTTGGACTCGCGGAACAAATTTATCGATTTTGCTAATTCCCCTTTGATTGTGGCTTTTTTTGGATTTTGGGTCCTAGATGTTCCGTGTGAACTTATGTGGCTTGGAGCAGAAAAACCTGACTTAAAGATTCCTTTGTAAATTGGCCATTTAAGCTTTTTGCTGGTCCTACCTATCCTAATGTCTCACGGATGGTCCTGGGACATTTCGACCCGACTTAAACAATTTTTACTATTTTTGGCCATTTCGGGAAAATTGGGTTTTTAGGTCCCAACTATCTTGACTAAACTTGTGTGGCCTGGGACAAAAATATCCAATTTTTTTGTAATATATTAGCACAGAGCCAATTTTTTTGGATTTTTTGCAATTTTTCTATCTTCTTGGATTTTTCTTGGACATGGAAGATAGAGAAGAGCCAAAGGGACCCCAAAAATCCAATTTTTTCCTTCCATCATTTTTGCCTACTCTTTCTTACCTATATTTTCCTTCCATTCTCATCTTATCACTCAACCAAGAATATGTTGACATTTGTAAGAAGTTTAAGGACTTTTTCCTTCTTTGTAGAATGAATATATCTTGACAAGGCTTTGTATTTATCTTTCCATGATGTTGTGTCATGTTTTCATGTTTCCTCCAATTAAAATTGAAATCACCTCTAAATTTTAGTTGATGAAATATTTAGTCTTCTCATTAATATAATTCCCCTTATCATTTTCTCTTTCCCCTATCTATAAATTTCTCCCTCTCTAGTCTATCCTTGTATTCACATGGGTGTTTCTACACATTCCCGGCCTTTGGCCACCCAAGATATTAGTCTAGTGTACATAGTTTCTAGATTTCAATAAATGGGAGCCTCCCCATTCCCAAGAGGAGCGTGATTAACTAAAATGTAAATATATGAACTATTTAATCTAAGATATGAACAATTATAAATGCAATATAGAAATGTAATAAAGAAGTATGTAAATGACCCAAGAAACTAAGCTAATGGAAACGAAACCCTAATGTGTAAGATAGAAGAGGAAAAAACTCAACTAAATATAGGATGCTTCATGGGACTATGTCATAGAGGTTCTTGGAGAAATAGGAATATGTAATGACTGCGTGCGAAGCCCCAAAAAGGATGGATCTCGCCTGTCTATTTGGACTAGAGCACCTAGAGAGGGACCTGGGGGAACTTACAGGCGCTCGGTAGAAAGAATGAGTGCCCGATATGTGTAAAATATCTAGAACTAATCTTTACAAGTTTAGCATATGGTCTCGAAACCTCGTTGCCTATCATATTGGCTTCGTTGCACTCGCCAAATGTTGTTGATAATCTAAGATGAATAGAAGACCTACAAAAGACCAAAAAGTATCAAAACCCTAAAAAGAAGAATGCAAATGAATGGTTTAGAATGACCTCAGCTACCAAAATAGTGGGATTAATAACTAAGCATTGCACTATATTTTAGACCCAAATGTAGTTCGGTGAGTATGTACATCATGTGCTCTACGTTCTCTTTTCCTAGTCACACTTTGTGAAGTAACAAACAATAAATAGATGTAAAAAATGTAATAGAATGTGTTTATGGAATAGAATAGAATCCCTCCCCTATGATTGTGTGATGTAGATGAACCAAACTTGTCCTTGTGATGGAGTTAATGGATGCAAATGATCTTCAAATGGATGCAAATCTAGGTGGATGATAGTAGTGACTAGTTCTTGGTCCTTCAATATGGTTGCATAACTTTATATTTATAGGGTTCTCTTGACCTAATTTTTTAATTAACCCTAAGATGGCCGAACACCAAAAATTTAAAGACCTCAAATGGTTATAAAGAGCCCAAACAGTGGTGGGAAATTTTAAAAAGGACTAGGGTGCCCCTAGTGGGACCAAGGTGCCCTCAGATGTCCCAAGTTAGCTTGGGCTCCCAATCAAAGCTAAAATGATGGGAAATGATGAAACCTTACTTGGCATGTGTGTGGTGGAGGTTGATAATGAATTTTTTTAAAGAAAGATGGCCAAAAGACGAGGGTTAATTAGTAATTTCTTCACTCAAAAACCTCTACTGAGTAGTATGATACCAAGACTAAATAATGTCTAAAGTTCATGATTTTTGTGTACATTTTCCCCACTTTATGTTAGTGAGAATAAATCTCAATAACATAAAGTAGATAGACATGTGTACACGATGTCGATGTAGAGTGAAAAATAATGTGTCTTTGAAGGACTAGACAAAGTGTGGAATTATAAAAAGATGATGGAGTGTGGAAACTAAAGATGAAAATTCCCAAAAAGTGATGAGAGTGAACCTAGTGTGGAAATGCATGTGTTGACACCGATGTGATGTATCTCGTATAGTTAGTATGTGAAGTGTGTTGTCACGAGTCTGTTGTTGTTGAAGAGTTATTTTTGTTGTTGCCACCCATTTGACCGCTTGTTTCTCATATGTTTGGACTGCAAGGAGAAAAAAATCAAGAAGTCAAATATGTATGTATGTGTAAAAATGCTATGTAAAAGATGCATGTATGTAAAAATCATTTGAATGTGAAATTCGTAAATGAAAACTATAAATGGAACATGTGCACTTGATCCATTTCAAGAGAAAGAGTGTCGAAGGATATCCTTTACTATTGGGGTTTTTGGGAGATCTGATGTTATAGGCCAAAGAAGTACAGGAGTAATTTCTCTGTCTCCTTCAACCTTTAACTATTTCCCGAATATGTGTGAAGAGATCTATGTACCATCCTAGTTTTTTGGGTGATCCGACACTGGTGGTAGAAGAAGTATTAGGAGGAATTCCATTACATCTTCCAATCAGTAATTGCTTCCTTGAATGCTAAGGATAAGCACATCCTGTAAAATCTACTATGTATGGAGTTCATAGACTGTCCGAACTCACTTGCTATATGTAATCGTTATCCAAAATAAGCCCCTTGCTTATTTTTTGGCTAACTTCCTTTCATTTCTTCCTCCCTTGTGCCTCAGATGAATTTTTCTACTTTTTAGGAACTCAAATTTTTTTGGAAATGATTTTATTGGATAGAGGATCTCTTAACTTTCCAGAAAGGTAAAGTTTTCCTCCTAACTCCTTGTATTTTGCAAGTTATGGCTCAGCAGAGTTTTGGAGGGAAATTTTCCCAAGGAAGGTCTGCACCCAATCGAAAGCGCCATGTGTTGGTGGAATGGTGGGAGGTGTGGAGGGAAATTTGAAAAATTTCTAAGGATTGGTGAGATGTGTAGAGGAAAATTTTTGGCCCGAAGGCCCACCAGCCAATAGGAAGAGGCCACATGTCCATGGGGTCGTCGGAGGTCGGACCGGCGGGGAGAAGTTGGGAAAATTTCCCAAAGTTGGCGAAAAGGAAATTTTGGCCCGAAGGCCCACCAGCAAATCAAAACCTACCACATGTCTCTCAGAGGTTTGGGAGGTGGAGGCGCAGGGGAAATTTTTCCATTTTCCCAAAGTATGACAAAAGGCACAATAAAACTCCACCCCAATGGCCCATGCCAATAAGAAGCCGCCACATGTCCATGTGGCCGGTGAAAACCTTAAGGCGGGTCCGAAAAGGGAAAAGAACTAGTTCAGGCCTACACCAATGAAAAGAGGCCACATGTTCCCTTTGGGTAAATGGTCGAGTCAGTAGAAAATTTGAAGCGCGCCCCGCGACCCAATAAAAAGATGACACGTGGCAACGGACCGTGAAGTGGCGAAGAATTTTTGGAAAATTTTCCAAAATCCAAAAAGGTGTAAAATGATCTTATGAAGCCCATGGACCAATAGGAAAGTGCCACATGGCATCGGAGTGGCGGGGATGGAAATTTTTGGGGAAATTTTCCCAAATTCGAAAAAGGAGGGAAAATTTTGGGTTTTTGGCCCGCCGACCCGATTTTCACCTGTTTTGCCCTAAATCTTCAGAGGGGCATAACTTTTGATCCAGAGCTTATTTTTCCTTGATTTTGGTGTCATTGGAAAGATATTGAAGTCCTCTACATGATGGAATCTTCAATTTTGTGTTTTGATGAATTTTGGTGAGAGAAAAATGGAAAATGCCTCTGGCATGGGAAAAAGAGCAGAACCGATGTTTCAACCACCATTTTTAATGAAGTATGGCTTCCATTCTTCTCCAGCATGGTCAAAAATCTTGGGGAATGGAATTTTAAGGGTACCCATGCTGTTTTGATGAATTTGGTTGGTGGTTGAATGTTTCCTTTCCATTTTCCTACATTTCTCTCTCCTGGCTTGAGTCTTCATTGTTAAAAACCAAATTTGGCTCATTTGTAAAGGGTTAGACATATTTTTCTTTGCAAGCTCTCTTTTCTTCCTCAATAGGTGGATTTGTATAGTTTCATACCTCTCATACAAACTACAACATATGTTTTGCCTCCTAGCCATTGTAATGCACTGTATTGAACCTGGGAATGATAATGTATGTTATGTGATTGATTTTTCCCAATCCTTTCATGTGTTTATCATTGTCTTTTGATCTCTCATTACATTCTAGAAATATGTGCATGTTTTTTTGTATTTCTTATGATCTATGTAAATTTTTCAAAGCTAGATGTTCACCACTCCCTTGGTGTATCACCACTTTCAATTAGTTTTATTTCTTCTACATCTTTTATCTCTGTCTCCTTGGAATTTAGAGTAGGATCTAGTATTAAACCTCTGCAAAGTTCATGCATACACCTGATTAGAGGAGTGAAGGAACCAACCTTTAATCTAGAGATTCTTTTCCTATTTTTGCAAGTCCCACACTTGGGGAAAATATTCAATGTTGTGCAATCACACCGAGATGTCCATTATCAAACTAGAAATCTAAGAAAACATCCAAGGGATGCTACTGATTTGCACTAATAGTTTTGGCATGCCTAGTGGGACCTTAGAGGTCTTCATCTTCATTGCAACAAAGTTGATGTGCTTTTGTTGTAATTTCTTGCTTGAAAAGAGCCCTGATCTACACATCTGGCGACTCCCAAAAGGAAAAATCAACTGGTTTTAGCAGTCCAAGTCTAAAAATTCATGAGAAGGATCCACACAAGGTCAAGGGCTAGAGAAGAAGGGTTTTCTAAGTATCTGCAGCTATCCCCAAGAAGAAGGTAGAGGGGAAGAAGAATTCAAAGGTCTCCATCTCCACCAAACAGGACTCTATCAACTCCTCCACCTGGTAGACCTTTCACCCAATCAACAAGGGTTCTCAGGCCAATCAGAATGGCACAACACAACCCTTATGTCAACTTCACTGGCAGCATCCCACTTGCTCTCAATGCACAAAATCTAGTTCCAGTTGTAGCATTGAAGAACATTCCATACTTTACTGGAGAAAATCAGACCACTCCTGGTGATCATGTCAAAGACATTGCTAATGTTTGTGCAATCCATGAGATTGTTGAGATGTAAATTGTTGTCAAATTGCTGGCATCTTCATTCAAAGGGAAAGCTTTATAATGGTTTAGAAGCCTTGAAGAGGCTCCATCCAAAATTGGACCTAGTTGTGCATAGCTCTCCATGAGCAGTTTGGAGAAAAGGGAGATAATTTGTCTCTACTAGAACAATTGACAACTATCAAGAGAGCTCCCAATGAGTAGCTAACAGACTTCAACTTTAGATTTCAAAGAACATGGGATAGAATCCCAGTGGTAGTAAGGCCAACAATTTGAAGGTGATTTTCTATACTATCTCAAAGCTTTAAATTATGATATTTCTATGTTAATTCAATCCATGGGAGGTACAACTATACCTGCAGCTTATAGCATTGCCATTAGGGCTGAAAATTGTCTGATTCAAGCTGGTAAGCTGGCTCCTAGGCCTCCCATGCCCTTGTATCCAAACTTGGAAAGTCCAAGCACTAGTCAAGCACCTACTTTAGCTCCTATTCCCACTCCTAGAAATCAGAGTTCAAATGAAACTTCTACTTCATCCTCTAGTGCCTCAAATGAACTTCAAGAAGTCATGAAACAATTACAAAATTTAGGCAATGAGTTTGTTACACTCAAGAGGCAGAAGACCAAGGTTTTAGACCTTCTTATCAGTCTCAAGCTTAGCCTAATAGGCAACCATATCAGCCTAATAGGCCACCCAATCTAACTACAAATCAAAATCAAGTAAGGCCTCCTGCCAATAGACCATTTCAGCCATATAACCCCAATGCTACATCTACCTCTAAAGCCTTAGTGCCAATACAAAACAATATAGCACAAGAGTATGATTGGTGTTTCCCATGTAATGAACCTCACAACCAGTCCATGTGCTTCAATGGTGCTTTGAACCAAGCCTTGATGGTGACAAGAACTGGCGTAGAGGGTGAGGTGAGCCAAGAAACAAACCAACAACAAGGAACATCTCAGCAAAATACAACTCCAAATGAGACTACACTTGTGAATTGGCAAGTTGAGGACTTTTTTGGTATGAATCAAGCAATTTCTCATAATGTAGTAGCTAACACAAGGTCAAAGAAGAGGAATATTGGTGAAGGTCAGTCATTAACTCCGGGTGATCCATGACCTTCCACCATTCCACTAAGTGCTCACAAGTAAAATGCGAGTTCCAAATGTGTAAGGACAGCCCAAGCCACCTTCTAGACCAGCTCAAATGCCAGCTATTGTAGCCCATGTACAAGAAAAGAGTGTGTAGGCTAGGGGGCAACAAAGAGATGTTTCATCCCCATTTAGCATCATTGAACAAATGAAGAAGACAAATGTGAATATATCTATGTGGGAATCACTATCCATCCTAGGCCAAAGGGATCTTCTACAAGCTGCCATGAAGAATTGGTCAATTTCAAATTAGCAAGCTCATGTGTAAGAAAAGGTACTCACAAATGCTACTCAGCCTAAGGGGAAACATGGAGGACAGCAAGGTAAAGTTTTGAAGCCCCCTCCATTCTATGTTTCATTGATCATTGGGGATAAACTAGTACACAATTGTATGATTGATTCTGGGGCAAGTAGTTCTGTAATGCCCAAGCAAATAGCTGATCAGTTGGGTCTCCAATATGAAATCATATCCAAAGGGGTGGTGCAACTAGATGGGAAAATAGTAACAATAGTGGGAGTGATTAAAGATTTGAGCCTTACTTTGCATGCATGCCCCAATGTCACTATTTTGTAAGATGTCTCAGTGATAGATTTACCACCACTCTTTACCCTATGTTTGTCAAGGATTTCACAGCTAGAATTGGAGGCTACTTATCTACTTGATTGGTCACACATGTTATTTAGAACAAGATATGGAACTAAGGCCACAATCAGGTCTGAACCTATTGCAAACTTTCACATTGAGCCTCATACTCCAAGCCAAATCAATGCCAACTGTTTAGCATTTGATCAAGAGGATTATCCAAGCACAAATGAAGCTGACACCAAAGATGGAAGCATCCCAAATTTGACTCTTGATGAATGGGAAAAAAAGGTACATGCTTTTGATCCCTACTAAGAAATAGAGGAATCTAAACTAGGAGTTTATTGCATACATGAAGAAAATCAGTCTATTCCTAGCATCACCAAGCCAGACCATAAGGATGACAATGAGGTATGACAACTATTTTTTGATGGATCAAGAAGTAGACAATGTGCAAGTGGGGGATATATTCTTGTTTCACCTCGAGGCATTAATTATTATTCAGCCTTTAGATTTAAGTTTGCATGTTCTAACAACACTGCTGAATATGAAGCTTTTAATACAAGGATTGCATTGGTAAAGGAAAAGAGGTATCAAGAATTTACAAGTATTTAGCGATAGTGAGCTGATTGTTAATTAAGTTAAAGGGCAGCATGCTACCAAAAATGACCTGTTCAAGTGTTATAAGAATAGGGTGTGGGACCTCATTGAGGATTTTGAAGGCTTTGGCATCAATTCCATCCCTAGGAAAGAAAACCAAGCTGTTGATAGACTTGCAGTAGTTGGGAAGCCTTTGATGTTGTGGAAAGTATCAAGGAAGACAAAGTGTAGCCAAGCATTCATGTGATTGTGAGGCCATCAGTTCCAGACAATAATGTAAGTTGGAAAGTGTTTGAAAGTGACCAACAAATAATCAATTTCTTGTAAGAAGAAGCTGAGTTCTTAGCCAAAAATCAGGAAAAGTTAGAGCAGTAGTATGGTGATCAAGTGGTACAGATGAGAAAAAACAAAATGCCAAAGGGAATTATCACTTTGGAGTCCATTTTAATCCTAATGATCAATTTAGTAAAGAGAAAGCAAATATCCAAGTCAAGGAAGAATATTTAGTGCCCATCTTAGTTGGAGAAGGAAAGTCACTTCAAATTGGTAAAGTGGCAACCGAAGCAAGAAAGGTATGAGTTCATGTAACTTTTCCAAGAGTTCCCAGACATATTTTCTTGGAGCTATGAAAACTTGAGAGGTTTAAATCCCAAGCTATCTCAACATACAATTGAATTGGATCTAAGTGCTAAACCCATCAGGAAAAAACAAAGGCTATTCAACCCACATATGAAGCCTCTCATGAAGAGGGAATTGAATAAGTTAATAGAGGCAAGTATCATATTTCCCATCAAGCATTCTAGTTGGGTAGCAAACTTGGTTCCAGTTAGAAAGAAGAGTGGGGAAATCAGATTGTGCGTAAACTTTAGATATTTGAATAGAGCATCCCTCAATGATCATTACTCACTTCCCTCTATGGAACAAATTTTGCAAGTTGTTGCTGGCTCTGAGAGGTTTTCATTGCTAGATGGTTATTCAGGGTATAATCAGATCATGGTAAAGGAGGATGATCAGTTCAAGACTACCTTCACCACCAAATGGGGGACTTATGCATATAGAAAAATGCCATTTGGGCTATCCAACATTGGAGCTACCTTCCAAAGGGAAATGGACATGGTGTTCAAGGGATTGATCAACAAAATGGTGTTGATATATCTAGATGATATTACTGTATTTTCTAAAAGTGCAGCAGATCATCTCTTTCATTTGAGACAAGTGTTCCAAAGATGTAGAAGATTTGGGGTATCCTTAAACCCCAAAAATGTATTTTTCTAGCTCATGAAGGAAAGCTCCTAGGCCACATTATTTCCAAAGAAGGATTATCAATTGATCTAAAGAGGGTTGAAGAAATAAAATAACTTCCATTACCAAGTCACAAGAAGGCCCTTCAAAGTTTCTTGGGAAGAATCAATTTTGTTCAAAGGTTTGTTCCAGATTTTGCAGCCCTTGTCAAGCCAATAACCATGATGTTGAAGAAAAGTATGGCTTTCAAATGGATAGCTGAAGGTAAGGCAAGTTTTGAGGCAATCAAAGAGGCTATCTCACAAGCTCCAACTCTCATTAACCCTTGATTTCTCCAAGGATTTTATCCTTTATGCATTTGGAGGTGATGATACAATCTCTGCAATTTTAGTACAACAAAACAAAGAAAATGCAGAGTAACCAATTGCCTTCTTTAGCCAAATCTTGGAGGACTATGAGGTGAGATATTCTTTCATTGAGAAGCATGTTCTTGCAAAGTGATTAGGAGCTTGAAGAAATTTAAGCATCTAGTTTCAAATAACAAGGTTCAACTGTTGGTTTCTCATGTGGGAGTTAAGGACTTCCTCCTCAACAAAGACCTAAATGAAAAATGTGCAGGGTGGATTACTCGTGTCATGGAGTATGACATTGAGATCAAAGTCACCAAGCTGGTATGAGGAAAGGGATTATGTGAACAGCTAGTCTTGAGCAAATTAGTGGAAACAAGAGATGAGAAGGATGTTGTTTTGGCGTTACAAGAAAACCAAGAACAAAGAGGTGTTCAAGAAGAGAATGATATTTCCTCACTCCTTGCTAGACCCAAGACATAATGCATTTCCTAAAAATAGGCCTATTCCCTCCAGAGATGAAAAAAAACCAAGAGAAGACACTTCTGATTGCAGGTTGTCCCATATGCACTTGTTGATGGTTTTTTTTTCAAGAGGGATGTAAATGGAGTGCTGCTGAGATGCATTGGGACAAACCAAATTAATAGGATGTTAGAAGAGTTCCATGATGGATCAGTTGGGGTCATTTTTCTCCAAGAGTGATAGCCCTCAAGATTGTGAAGGTTGGCTATTATTGGCCCATGGTTTTTGGTGATTGTTATGCATAGATCAAGAGGTGCAAAAATTGTTCATTCTTCATGGGCAAGGAAATATTAGCTGCCCTTCCATTGCACCCAATTTTAGTTGACCAGCCATTCATGCAATGGGTTTTGGAATTCATTGAGTCATTAATTCAAACTTAATCCAAGGACACAAGTGGATTCTAACAACAACATATTACTTCACCAAATGTACCGAGGCGGTGGTACTTAAAGAGGTAAACGAATCCAACATTCTAGAATTCTATGAAGGGATAGTAACCAGATTTGGTATACCTTCCACTATAATATCAGATAATGATTTGGAATTCATAGGATCAAAGGTAACTAAATGGGCTATTAAAAATGGGATTTATTTGAGCACTTCATCAAATTATTACCCTCAAGGTAATGGCCAAGCTGAGTCTACCAACAAGAACTTGTTAAGGATCATCAAGAGGACTCTTGATGAAAATCAGAGGACTTGGCACACAAATTTGAATCAGCCTTGTGGGGCGATAGGATAACTCGCAAGAGATCCACAGGTAACTCTCCATTCAAACTTGTTTATAGAAGAGAGGTAATCTTACCCATGTCACTTGAGTTGCCAACATTGGAACTCATGAAGCAATTGGAGTTGTTAGAGTTTTAACCCATGGAGGTTAGATATGTAGAATTGATGGAACTCCAATAAATCGAGAGCATGCATACCAAGAAATGGAGAAGGACCAAGCCTTGATCAAGAGAACCTTTGATAGGAAAGCTAAGGCTAGAGACTTCTAAGTTGGAGATCTAGTGTTAAAATGGGATGCAGACTAAGCAAATCCATGAAGGCATTCAAAGTTTGATGCCATTTGGAGTGGTCCCTACATGGTCACAAGATGTAAGAACAACAATGATTTCTAATTGTCTACATTGGAAGGTGAAGAACTACAAATTTCAATTAATGGAATCCATCTAAAGCATTGCTACTAGAAGGAAACTCTCCACCTTGTATATATTAGCTAATATTTTCATTATTCAAAGTTCTTGTGCACATTTTTCTATTGTAGCTTAGTCTTTACATTTCCCTAAGTGCTTTGGCACAAGTTTTCCACAAGATGTAATTTTGCAGGCCATGTTCTAGATCAAGTGATGTTCTACTCTCACAATCTTCCTTTCTTGAATTTTTCTAATGAGTTGAGAGCACCAAGCAGTTATTTTGATGACTCCATGCCCAATGGATTGCTTCAAGCAACTAGTAATTTCATCCAATAGGTAGATGACCCCTCTAAGTTTCCAAAATTGTTATCCAAAATAAGCCCCTTGCTTAGTTTTTGGCTAACTTCCTTTCATTCCTTCCTCCCTCGTGCCTCAGATGAATTTTTCTACTTTTCAGGCACTCAAAAGTTTTTAGAAATGGTTTCATTGGATAGAGGATCTCTTCAGCTTTCAGAAAGGTAAAGTTTTCCTTCTAACTCCTTGTATTTTTCAAGTTATGGCTCGACGGAGTTTTGGAGGGAAATTTTCCCAAGGGAGGTCCACACCCAATCAGAAAGCACCATGTGTCGGCGGAATGGTGGGAGGTGCGGAGGGAAATTTTAAAAATTTCCAAGGATTGGCGGGACACGCAGAGGAAAATTTTTGTCCCGAAGGACTGCCTGACCAATAGAAATAGGCCACGTGTCCATGGGGTCGCCGAGGTTGGACCGGCGGGGAGAAGTTGGCGAGAATTTCCCAAAGTTGGTGAAAAAAGCAAAGTTTGGCCCAAAGGCCCACCAGAATCAAAACTTTCCACATGTCCTTGGAGCATTGGGAGGTAGAGGCATGGGGAATTTTTTCCATTTTTCCAAAGTATGGAAAAATTCACGATAAAACTCGCCACCAATGGCCCGTGCCAATAAGAAGTTGCCACATGTCCATATGGCCGGCGAAAACCTTAAAGCGGGTCCACAGAGGGAAAAGAGCTAGTTCAGGCCCATGCCAATGAAAAGAGGCCATGTGTCCCATCTAGGAAATGGTCGAGTCGGCGGAAAATTTAGAAGCATGCCCTCGCGACCCAATAAGAAGATGACACGTGGTAGTGGACCGCGGAGTGGCGAAGAATTTTGGAAAATTTTCCAAAATCCAAAAAGGTGTAAAATGATCTTATGAAGCCCGCAGACCAATAGGAAAGTGCCACATGGCATCGAGTGGCAGGGGGTGGAACTTTTTGGGGAAATTTTCCCAAATTCAAAAAAGGAGGGAAAATTTTGAGTTTTTGGCCCGCTAACCCAATTTTCACCCTATTTTTCCCTAAATCTTCAGAGGGGCATAAATTTTGATCTAGAGCTCATTTTTCCTTGATTTTGGTGTCATTGGAAAGCTATTGAAGTCCTCTACATGATGGAATCTTAAATTTTTGTTTTGATGAAGTTTAGTGAGAGAAAAATGGAAAACACCTCTGGCATGGGGAAAAGAGCAGAACCGACATTTCAACCACCATTTTTAATGAAGTATGGCTTCCATTCTTCTCCAGCATGGTCAAAAATATTGGGGAATGGAATTTTAAGGGTACCCATGCTGTTTTGATGAATTTGGTTGGTGGTTGAATGATTCCTTTCCATTTTCCCACGTTTCTCTCTCTTGGCTCGAGTCTTCATTGTTAAAAAGCCAAATTTGGCTCATTTGTAAAGGGTTGGACATATTTTTGCTCTGTAAGCTCTCTTTTCTTCCTCATCAGGTGGATTTGTAGAGTTTCATACCTCTCATATAGACTACAACATGTGTTTTTCCTCCTGGCCATTGTAATGCACTGTATTGAACTTGGGAATGATAATGTATGTTCTGTGATTGATTTTTCCCAATCCTTTCATGTGTTTATCATTTTCTTTTGATCTCTCATTACATTCTGGCAATTTGTGCATATTTTGTGTTGTATTTCTTATGATCTGTGTAAATTTTGTAAAGCTAGATGTTCACCACTCCCTTGGTGTATCACCACTTTCAATTAGTTTTATTTCTTTTGCATCTTTTATCTCTGTCTCCTTGTAATTTAGAGTAGGATCTAGTATTAAACCTATAAAAAGTTCATGCATACACCTAATCAAAGGAGTGAAGGAACCAACCTTTAATCTAGAGATTCTTTTCCCATTTTTGCAAGTCCCACACTTGGAGAAAAGATTCAGTGTTGTGCAATCACACTGGATGTCCATTATCAAACTAAAAATTTGAGAAACCATCCAGGGGGTGCTGCTGATTTGCACTAACAGTAACCCACAATGTCAAGGGTAGAAAGTGCACCTTTGAAATGAACTGGTGTAAATGGAGTGTGTAGAATATAAAAACCCCAAATGATGCCCCCCTCTTTGGGGTTGCATGTGACATCACTGATAGGAGAATGTGGCTCTAAAAGAGGACCAACTACATAAACTTTGTAACTCTTCCCTATAGGGGGAAGGGAATGTCCTTGGTAGAAACCAAGGTGCACATAAACAAGAAGGATAGCCAAAGACAAGTGTTAGTTTGAAAATGTATGCATGTATAAAGACAACGTGTAAGCTACACAAAAATGTATAAGCTACGAAGAAAAGTAATGAAAACAAGAAAGAAGAAAAGTAATCTACACAAAGCGGGTCACAAAAATGGGACATCACTCACACTATCACAAGACACACAAGGCCATCATGGCCACAAAAAACAAACAAGTATGCACACAAAATATAGGGAAAATCCCGCATACAAGAAGCAAATAATGACAGACAAGTACATATAAATAAAGAAGTAGTCATGGTAGCATGTAATACTATAAAACAAGTGTTACACATAAAACACCTATTAACATGTGAGAGAAATAATCAATATGTCAAATGCATGTATAACTAAGTAAATGTAAAGTTCTAAGTACAAAATGAAACAATAACACCTGTGAGAGATGAATGTGGATGCCCCTAGTGACCACTATAGGAAGAATAGAAGGTGAGAATCCATGTTACATACAAAAGATCTCAGTATCTCGTGATCACAACTAAATAAATAAGTGAACACACATGTTTATATAGTATAGATAATGACATATATGAAATCATTCTAACATGTGTAGGAAAGTGATCATATAAAACACTAGAAAACAAGAGTAAATTACCCCAAGACAATGCAATATACTATGGTGGATGGAATGGAATGCAAGATGGAATGATAAGAGTCATGTGCCCTCGAATGAATGGAAATGTATGTAATGGGGTTCATTTTGTTTTCCCCTTACAAGTTAAGAATGAAGCTGTAAAAAGAGTGCATCATCGAGAAATGGTTGAAGTGTGTGTTGTGTGTCTAACACATTGTTATGATTAAGTATGTGTATGTAATGATGATGATATGTAACCTAGAAAAGATGATATGTGTTTGAACCCTATAACTGAAGTATATATCACGACAAAATGAATGTAGGAGTGATGATGTAGCCTAAAATCATATGCCACTACAAGAAGAATGAAGAAGTGACCATTTAGCCTATAACGTAGGTCACTAACCTAGTAATGTCAAATGATGAACATATGATGAGTGTAAGGTCCATTTGATTTATAAACCCTCAACAATCGAGTATGGACCGAGGAACTAAAGTGCGTCATATGGTAGTGAGTGTAGCACATAGAATATGATGTAGTATATGTAATGATGATAGACGACCATGTGAAGAGTAGAATGTGTAAATGCATAATGTGTAAAATGAAATGCAAGATGTGTAAAATGTGTAAAGTGTAATGTATAGAATGGCATGTAATGTATGTAGATAGAGTAGTAATGTAGTATGTAGGATGATGTAATGCTAGACTCATATGTGATGAAGACTAGTATAATATGTAGAATATTTGTGATATTGAGATGTGCAGTGTATGATGTAAAGCATATGAGGCGAGATGCGGTGTAGCGATGCTATGTATATAATGTGATGTGATATGCATAAATAGACTAATAATGTATGTAATGGGTAAGATGAATAGGATGTAACACCAAACTTATAGATAATAGAATTATGACATATGTATAATGACAACTAGTATGACGTATGATGCACGACGTGTGAATAGATGCGGTGTGAAAGATGTATGGTAAAATGTGTGGGGTTCATGTGTAGTAAGTCCTCAATAGTCAAGTGTGAACTGAAGCACAAGAGTGTGTCATCGGTAATGATGACGCTAAAGTATGAATGAATATGTGTATGCTAGGAGATTGATGTATGACTATGAAAATATTATGGATGTGTAGATGCTAAGATGAGATGTGAGGGGAGGATGTGTGAGTGCTATGCCCCCAAGTATGTACGTAATAAAATTATAATAAAAAAACACTAAGTGGATCATTGTAAGGAGTAGTGGCCTTAAAAAAAGTGATATGATGTGATAAAGGAGTATGACTATCGATGGTTCATCATCATAGTAAGCTTCATCTAGATTCTAGTCATCAACATATGTAGGGTCAATAACGGATGTTGGAATTACAAGTTTAACTTTAGGAGGTGATTTCTTCGTATGACAATGTGATGTTGTGGATACATTTAGTGGATTAGTGAGATCATCTTTAAGAGGAGGTTTATTATATTAACTTGTTAATACAACAGATGACATAGTAAGAGGACATGATCTGGAGAAAATCTTGAGAAGTGATGGCTTGTTTTGATTTGGTAATGCTATAGATGATGAAGTAGGATGAGGTGGTGAATTAATTTTGAGAGGTTGTTTCTTATGTTGACTTGGTGATGTCATAGATGGTTTCTTAGGCGAATCTTGACTATCTAAAGAAGGCACATGAGAAGCAATATGGTGATGCTCATTAGATGTAGAAGAAGTAGAATTAGGAGCCCATTGAGATGTAACATGACGTTGGAAAGTGAATGAGATAAACCCTTGAAACTCAAGATGTTTGACTCTATGTTATAAAACATAGCAATTGTTGTCATTATGTCTATTGATTCGATGATAATTGCAATATGGATGAACCCGATACTTTGTTAACCGATAAGGAGGATAGTAATGAGTAGGTGGTAAAGTGATTAATTGATGACTAAGGAGCGTAGTAATAATGTCATGGTGTTTAGTGTTACACTCAAATATGAGAGGCTCATGTAATGGAATGACCTAAGGTTTGACTATATGACATGTAGTGGACATAGATTGAAGATGAAATGTAGAGGGAGAACAAACATGAGCTTGAGAAGCATCCTTAAGTTGTTTAATTTCAGATTTGAGAGATGCAATCGTGGATTCTATAGCCATAAATTTGTCTTGAAATAAAGCATGTAAATCTTGAATTGAGTCCAATAGGGGTTGATTAGATGGAGAATCACTAGGTTCATTAAATAGACAAGTGAGCATAAGAATTAGTTCATGTGGTAGTGTATTTTCATCAAAATACTTGGTGTCTAAGGATTTTTTCAAAACAACCTGGCAATTAGGGTATCTCCTAAGTAAATATGATAAATAAAATTTACCCATGATAGAGGAAAAATGAGGATTCTAAGCATGAAATATGTTGGGCTCACCAGAATGATTAACTAAAATGTAAATATATGCACTAGTTAATGTAATCTATGAACAAATGTAGATGTAGTAAAGAATTATGTAAATGACCTGAACAAATAAGCTAATGGAAATGGAAACCTCAATGTGTAAGAGAGAAGAATAAAAAACTCATTTGAATATAATATGCTCTTGGGACTATGCTACAGAGGTTCTGGAGAAATAGAAGTAACGACTATGCGAGAATCCTTGAAAAGGATGGATTTAGACTGTCTATCTAGAATGGAGTGCCCGGAGAGGGATTGGAGTGCCTACAAGTGCTCTGGTCTAAATAATGGGTGCTTTGGTCTGTGTAAAATCTCTGGAACTGATCTTTACAGGTATGAAAGATGGTCTGAAATCCTTGTTGTATGTTTCATTAGATTTTTGTCACTGCGTGCCAAATGGCACCGATAATATAATATGAATAAAAGACTTGTAAAAGACCAAAAAGAAGTATTAAAACCCTAAAAAATAATAATGCAAATGAATGGTTCGAATTGACCTCATCTACCAAAATAGTGGGCTTACTAACTAAGCATTGCATTATATTTCAGACCCAAATGTAGTTCTAGTGAGTGTGTGCATCATGTTCTCTAGGTTATCTTGTCCTAGTCACACTTTGTGAAGTAACAAACAATAAATAGATGTAAAAATGTAAGAGAATGTGTACATAGAATAGAATAAAATACACCCCTATGCTTGTGTGATGCAGATGAACCATTGTTGTCCTTGTGATGGATGTAATGGATGCAAATGATCTCCAAATGGATGCGGCTCTAGGTGTATGCTAATAGTGACTAGTGTTTGGTCCTTCATTATGGTCTCATAACTTTATATTTATAGGGTTCTCTTGATTTTATTTCATAATTAACCCCGAGATGGCTGACCACCAAAAAGATAAAGATGTCAAATGGCTAGAAAGATCCCAAAAAGTGGCGGGAAAGTTCATAAATGACCAGGACACCCCTGGAGGGACTAGGATGCCCACGGGTGCCCTTGTACTAGCCCGAGAACCCCAATCAAATATAAAATGATGGGAAATGATGAAACTTGACTAGGCATGTGTTTGATGGAGGTTGAGAATGATGAAATAAAATAAAGCAATATGACCAAAAGACGGGGTTAATTAGTAATTTCTTCACTCAAAAACCTCTAAATAGTAGTATGAGACTGGGAATAAATAATGTCTAATGTGCATGATTTTGTGTCTACAGAGGGAATTTTTCCTACAATAATTGATGAAAACCCACATTTTGTTCTTAAAACATATTTCACCAAAAGTTTTTGGTGACTCCACTAGGGATCATAAAAACATTTTTTTGGTACCCATTTCTTACAAAATATATAAAATCATATATTCCAATGTTCTAAAAAGTACAAATTCGAAAAAAACAAAAAATGAAGAAAGTATTGATTGTTGTACATGATTATATCCTATCCCTTTGTCAATCTGAAAAGCTTTTTTTTCCCACTTGAGTGATTCATATTTATAAGAAAACTAGTCAAGAGAATATTCACTAAAGAAGACCAAGCAAGTGGAATTGTAGTCTTTCATAAATTTTTGTTTGGGTTAGAAGAATAATATGATTTCATTCTCACTCTCATACAATTTCCAATACAAGCTCCTAAAGGTCCATTTAAGATCCCACTTCCTAGTTTGTTTGCAATTCCATGCTCATCACAACCACTTGACACTCTTCCTCCATAGATGGTTGAGATAGTACCTTGGGGTCGAACACCGGTCCATTGGATTTGTCCCATCCACTTAATGAGTTACCCAAAGGATACAAAAATAAATTTTCCAAGTTTTATGGAGATGGAAATCAACGTCTAAATGAACACCTTATAACATTTATCATAACTTTTGGTGCATTTAGAGTAGGACACAAATATGTTGTTTATCTATTTTTTGAGTCATCACAAGATGTTTCGTAGAATGGTTCTACAATTTTCCATCTCTTTCAATCATATATTGGGAAAATATTAAGGCTAAGCTTGAAGAAAGTTTTAATATAATGGAATACGTTCATTCCCTTATTTCTTAATTGGCTCAAATGAAGAAATAACCATAGGAGCCCATGAGAGAATTTGTGGAAAAATTCAGCAAGTTGATTAACAAGATTCCTATTAGTCTCCGTCCTACTATAAGAAATCAAAAGAGGTTATTCAGATATTCTTAGTTACCTAAATTTGGGTTAATATTATGAATAAATCAACTATATACATTGGATAATGCTCAAGACATTGCTATTTTTGTATAATATGATCTTATCATGTTAGGAAAGATTAATAACCATTAAAAAAATCCAAATCTTCCAAGATGTAGGCACCTTGATTTTTTTCTATAGAATTTGATCAATGATCGACTATAATAAAGAAGAAAATGGCGCAAGCATGCCCCATATAAAAAATAAAACTGGAATCATCTTTCTAGGGTACCCCAAAGGATTACCTTGGAGGCTCCACTGTAAATGCATCATGTGAATATAGAGAAAATTAAATTTTTAAATTAGGATCTGAAGTAGAAGAAAAATTTAGATATGAAAACATTGGGTATTTTGAATACTCATCTTATGAAGATTCTAAAGAGTTTTTGATGATATGAATAACTATTCTTGTGCAATGTTCACTCACTCATAAGCACGAAAGAGGCCTCTTCCTCCGCTACCCAAGTGAAGAACTCAAATCTTGAAAATGCAAATCTACATAAAACAACAACAAAAATAGGATCACCACTTCCCAATTCCATGGAGTGAGCTAATAATAATCCCAATACCACCTCAAAAAATCCACATCTACTTCTTTGGGTAAGTCCCTCTTCTCTTCCTTGGTCAAATAATTTTTTTCTACGTCTAAGAATCTAACTCCTACACCTATTAAGAATGTCATTCTTCCCCAAGTATCCACCTCTTCATCCTTTTACATCATTGGTTGTGTGGAGAAGTCTAATGTATAATTTTTGAGTCTAAATATTTGAGAACTCATCCCAAGAAATTTGATAAACTTTTCCAGTTTATCAAAGAAGTAGTTCAAAGTCTAGTTCCATCAATTCCACTACCAAAGAACCACTTCCCACTCCTAGTACCACTCCTCATAATATTATTGCTTCAACATCCTCCACTTCTAAGAAAGTAGAACCCTTCTACCTCTCTTTGTTGATCAATGGGTATAAATTAAGTAATTGTATTATTAACTTTGGTGCCTTTGACAATGTCATGCCCACAAAAGTTTTAAGGACATTGGTATCACTATCAATACTTTTTCTGGCCATTATTACTCCATGTAAACCAAATAAGTACCCCTCATT
Source organism: Taxus wallichiana var. yunnanensis (assembly GCA_018340775.1). NCBI lineage: Eukaryota > Viridiplantae > Streptophyta > Pinopsida > Cupressales > Taxaceae > Taxus > Taxus wallichiana. The sequence continues at coordinate 315,506,368 of CM031236.1, forward strand.
GTTCAAGTTAAGGATTCTTAAGTAACATTTGCATATTTTCTTGAAAATAAAATCAAGATGAACATACTTGTGGTAGACATCCCAACTTCATAGGGTGTTATTGAGCTAAAGTTTATGTCATGATGTTGGCATAGATATACAAATGAACTAGTCATATGCCACCATACTAGTCAAGGGTAAAATGAATAAGCTATTTCTTATAAGAAATATGAGATACACTATTAAAAAGAAGATGGCCCAAGGGTGGACAATTTGTACTAAGATTCAAGATATGGAAAATATTTCATGACTTCAGAGGAAGATGTTGAGTTTTCCATATTGATGGAGGAATACCAAGATGTGATTGATCCATTAAAAAACAACATGATGATTTGATGGACCAAATATTTTATAGTGTACACTTCCCATTAATTATGGTTGTGGGTTCTCTCCTTGGTGATGATGAGTATTATGGATATCTTAAATTTCCAAAAAACATACTTGATATGATAAGTAATGTAGACCATGAGGAAAAAGCGATATCCAATATTTCTAAAAATGTGAGCCCTTGGTTTCTAGTCATCTTCTCAAGACCCAACACAGAGACTTACTCAATGTGTATGATTGTGAATATGAATATTTATCTTTTCCATTTGGAGAATAGGACCTTCTCAATGATGAACATATAAGTAGAAAGGTGCTTGAATTTATCAAAGATGATTCCACTCAAGAATAAGATATATCAATGGTCGAGGTGGATACTTTATCTCAAGATGGTCATGATGAGAAAAGTGATGATCTCAATATTTCAGCCCCAACCTTGTGTTCATTCTATTTTCAAGAGGATGAAACATCATGTGATTCACACCATAACAAGAAATAGATCAAGAATGAACCGATGTGTGTGAAGGAGGACCGTTTGGAGCAACAGGTAAACATAAAGCATCAAGAAGCCTATGATGGTGTTGGAAATATAAATATTTTTACCAAGAACCAAGTCATAGAAACAATGGTAAAAAAAACATGGCAATACAAGATAAAATTCCCATCAAAGAGCATAAGCCTAGATCTGAACATGCCAAGAATGATATGATCAAGAATCAATCTTGTAGTAGTGAAAAGTGAAAAATTCAAAATAACAAATATGGTTGAATTTGAAAATGGAATAAAAAATAGAAATGGAATTTCAGAACATCAAAGACAATGAGTTGTCCAAGTGGATCTTCTATTGCAAGAGGAGTCATACAAACTTTCTCAAGAAGAAACAAAACTCTCTCTTTCTTAGGTATATGGAGATATCTTGTAGTAGTTGGCTTTCCCAAGTAGTTGATAAAGGGGTACTTCATTGAAATAGTCAATATATTTTGGGAGCAACATCAATTGGTACTACTCGTGTATGGTTAACATATCAAATAAAACAATTAATACATTGAAAGTAGATTCTCCCCCACGTAGATAGGTAAACTAGCTTTGTTTTATTTTTCCCTTTGTGTTTCCCTTCCTACGTTGTTGTTTTTGTGTGTGTGTGGTGTTAAATAAATATTCCACGAGAAGATGTTTCCTTTTGACTCTATTCTTCTCGATGGATAAATCATTGGTCTACTTAATGTCGTGATATTCTAGTGTTCCTACTTGCCTTGTTTGTACTTTTTCCAACCCAAGATAATTCCATAAGTCAAAACTAGTTATTGGCATGTAAAATTTTCATGCATTTTACTTAACAACCCCATTGAATTTTTTTCCCTTATTGGTGAAACTTGTCAAAACTAGTAAAAAATGTCAAAATGGTCAAATTTCATATTTTTAAAGCTCAACTTATGGGAAATATTTTGGGAGCCTTAGATAATTTCAAGAGCCCATATTGTAGTTAATGGATAATTTCTCAAATTTATCTCCATAACAATATCATTTAAAAGAGATTATGTGAATTTTACGGTGGTCTTGGGAAATATTTCTCTCTAGGAAATTTTTGAGGCAAATGAATATGTGATCACTATACAAGATTCAACTTATGGAAAATGTTTTAGGCGGTGTTGAGGAACTCAAATAATAGTCATTGGAAATCTTAAAAGGTCTAATACATGTTGTTAATATGTAAGATAAACTTTTGGGAAAATAAAAAAGAGGAAGTCTTCCTAAATTGAGGCACGATGGTCTTTCTAGACAAGAAATTTACATGGAAGGTTTTGGGAACCTCAAGTAGAGTTGGTATCTTAAAAAAGTCCAATTTGAATTACATTAAACCCCATTTCATGGCCCAAGTGACGGTTCGGTTCATACTTGTTTCAAAATCCTTCAACAATTAAACTCACGGCATGCCTTCCTAGGAAACATGGTAAAATTAAAGAATATATCATTTTAATAGTTTATAAATTATCTCAATGGATTCTTTGCCTATTTTGAATCAAACTCATATATTATATGCCCCCAAAAAATAAATTTTGGACCTTGTGGTAAAAATTACACTCCACGATCTAATTCTTTGTTGACATGATGATGTCATTAGGTGTGTTTGGTGCACTTTGGGAGCTTGGTGGCCTTTTGGAGGTGAAATAAAATTTTCATTATCCACTTTGAAACTCCACCTTCAAAAGTGCACCTCACTCTCATTGGTTGGTCAAGAAAAGTCAAAAAGTAATGGAAAAATAGAAAAAATGTCAAGTTTGTGCATGTGTTGGGTCTCACTCCTCTCCCCAAGAAAAGTTTTGAACCTTATTTGCACATGGTGGAATTTTTAGGTTCAATTGCACCACCAAATTTCACCCAAGGCTGATAGAGGCACATTTTTGGAGTGGAGTTTACAAACTTGGTGGAAAACTCACTTTGCATTTGTAAATTCAAATCTCCACCTCCATGTGTAAAACCCATTCAAATGTTCACCTCCTTGTGTAAAGTACATTTGAATCTAAAATTCCATAAAAACAAAAAAAATTGAATTTTAGAATGTGAAACCACTAAAATAACTTTCTTTTCCACCAATCATGCCCACCAAAACCACCTTTGTGCCCTAGCTTGTCCAAAACTTGTTTTTCTTGTATCTTTTGATTCCTTGGTGAATCACGCCCAAATTTTAACCACATTATCCTCTAAAAATATTATAATTGATACAAATAACAAGGCATGAGATGGAGTATATAATTTTCTATTACCATTTGAAAAATACAACTATTAAACCACTATTTTACAAAACCACCCAAATTTGTTTTGATTATTGCTTGTAAACCACATGAAGGAACCTAATAAAAATGTGATAATGATATATCCTTAAAATAACCTTCATTTTGAGCTATAATTCACGTGATAATATGAAAAAATATGAGATATGAGTAAAACCATTTTTGGCTTCAAAACCATTTAAAACCCTCTTTGCATTAGAAAACTTTTCACTATTTTCTCCCAAAACCGTGAGATATATTTGCCAAATTTGGAGAATTAGTTCCCCTCATCCATACCTCACCAAAAAAATATAAAACCAATTCATTTGGAAAATTATTTATCCCAGAATCAAGGACTATTTTTTTCATATATCCCATTAAAACTGCTTTAGAACAACTAAAAATTGTTTTGCACTTTCCTAGTGACTCAACAAGCCAAATTATCTAAAATTTGGAGAAAATGTTCCTCATAAAATAATATTTAATTTGATATATCTCTAGAATTATTATGAGAATTATTTTTGGAGATATAGAAGACTAGGTTTTCTCTCAAAGTATTCTACCTACTTCATTGAATTTTGCACTTTCCCATTAATCTGGACGAGAGAATTGTTCCAAAATTGGAGTGTCACTTCCTATCGACAATATATTTCAAATGAATCCATTATCAAGAGATGTAGATGAATCCTTCATTCCTAAGGAAGGAATATATTTCACAACTAAAAGCATCATTTAAGACCATTAAAGACACCTAGTTAAGAAGGAAAAATCATTTTTTTAACTTGAGTTAATGTACATAGGAGGATATTTTAGCACAAAACATACAATTGAATCCTTTGAATTTTTTCATGATGAGAATCATGGTTTTGGTGTATTCTTGATCTCCTGATCATTCTCCATTCAAGATATATAGCAGGAAGTGCTCATGTTTTGTAGTAATACATAATCCATTCAATCATTGTTTGGTGTCATCTCATGACGAAGAAGTGTCTCCATTAAGAGGATTCTTATGTTTCTATTGATAATTCTCAAGAAATCCTTGATAATTTCAAATCCAAGAGAGATCATTTTTACCTATCCCAAGGAATGCATAGTTATAGTGTATTATTCATGATGATTTCAATATGAGTATTTTCTCACATGAGAGATGTCAGATCATGTTAATGACAAGGAGTTGATTTACGTAAACTATCTTTTCTCATAGAGATGAAGAGTTGAAAGAGAGTTTTTGAGTATGACCAAAGATGATAAATAAACATAAGGTTTGGAACATAATTTACAAGTCCAAGAAAATATATTCTCTTATTGTAGAAGGATCTAATGAAGATAATATCTAGTTGCATCATTCATATCCATAATGAAAAAGAGTAGAAATTCATCTTGCTGACATCTTCTTCTCGATCACATTTTATTTCTCTGTTGAGGAGACACTTTTTCAAATTGACTTAATCCACTTAAATTTTCTATTTCTTCATTGATATTTAAATTTAATTTGAAAGGTCATATGGTAAAGTGAAGATTCATTGGCTTTGGATATAAATTGTAAGGCTCTCTCCATTCCAAGGGGAGAAGTTTTTTCCCTCTCTAGTAATTTGTATTCTTCTATTTCCTACCTAATAATTTTCCTCCATTCTCATCTTGTCACTTAGTTGAGAACATGCTATAATTTTTAAGAAGTTGAAGGATTTTTGCTTTATTTATGGAATGAATATATCTTGATGATGCTTTATATTTATCTTGTATTTATGTTTCACTATATTTCCATGATGTTGTGTTGTGCTTGCTTGTTTCCTCCAGTTAAAAATGGAATTGATTGTACATTGTAGTTGATGAAATTTGTGTTTTATTCATTAATACGATTCCCCTTGTCATTTTTTCTTTCCCCTATCTATTAAAATTTCCCTCTATAATCTAGCGTTATAGTAACAACAAGGGTGGTTTTGTACATTCCCTAACCTTTGGCCACCCAGGATGTTATCCTAGTGTACATAACATCTATATTTCAATAAATTGGAGACTCTCCATTCCCAAGAGGAGGGAATTTGTCCCACGATCATTGATGAAAACCCACATTTTTTCCTTGACAAAAAATAGCACCAACTATAATCTTTGTGGTCTATCAACTACTATGTAATCCTACACCCATACTTGTAATTAAAATTCCATAATCAATCCATATCGTATTTGGATAACCCACCAATGAAGCTCTATTTATGTATGTTCCAAAAATGTCTTACCCCATGCATATAAATTTTCATGCTTCACTAACTCTTCTAAAACCTCAACCAAACCCAATGGAAACATAAAACCCGATGAATCTAGAATGATGGTACTACATATCACACTACAAAGGTATTCCATCATTTAGGTACCTCTCCCCATAATCATACAACTCTTTGTATTCAAATCCCCTATCAATCTCAATACTATTTGTTCTTAGCTCATATAACCACCATAATATCAGGTCTTTCATGGTTGGATCCCCTTCAACCTCATCTACTCATCGAATTCACTTTTTAAGTGATTAATCTCAACCTTTTTAATATTTAGAATGTTCCTAAATAACATACATAAAAAAGGATGAATTACTATTACAGGAGGATATTATGATTTAATTAAATTTCAACATTAATTTCATAAATCAAAATAACACTTTACAAAGTGACTATTGATCTAGTAACTATCAAAACAAAAAGGAGGAATTACGATTAGCTAATTCTATATAGATATAGAGGATTTCAATGATTTTAATGCTATAATATATTTATTTGAGGATGAAAATTCTTTGTTGTTGGAATTGAAACCTGACACTAGATCTAGGTAAAACCATAGAAATAGGTCAAGACCGTCCATATGGTTTTGACCCCATTGTATGGTCTTGGAACTATTTGGAGTCTTGACCTATAACTTCTTGAGTTTCTTTCCTACCTAGAAGTGATTTTTTATGTCATCTTCTTTGATCACCTTCAAAATGGATTTATAAACTCTTCTCAAACCCTCAAACCCTTATAATGAAAGATGGAGTTATATAAAAAAAAATTAGGTGGTTTGTGGGAACCCTTATTCACTACCTACATCACCACTAATATGAAAACATATAAAGATGCATGTCATTATCATATCATGTGATATCTACCATAATGCAATTGAAATTTTATAACCATGATTTGACAATGCATTGCTTGGGTTTCACACTTTTTCAAATACTTTCAAAGGTTCACTTTGCTTACTTATGGAAAAAATATGGAGACTCCTAGACCTAGGAAGAGACTTCAAACCTGTAGAGAGTGTTTTCCTAAAGTATTTACATTAGTTGCTTCACTATCTAGGAAGTAGTAAGTGCCTTTTGAGATTAGTTTAACATGAGGAGAATATAAATTGATATGACCCTAAATGAGGTATGATATTTTTCATGAAATTACAAAAAATAGGGAATATTAGTTTATAATAATATGATGAAATTGAGAGTTTGGGCCAAAAACATGTCGGTTAAAAATGTACAGTAAGGTTAGGATTTACGTGTGTCAATTTCGATCAAGATTGGTAGTTTTCACATAAAGGTAAATTTTTTTAGCTTTCTAGGTTGGAGGATGGATGTCTTTAGATGAATTTTATGCTATAAAACCTTAGAAAATGATGATAACTTTAGGTATAAAAATAAGAATGCAATAAAAGAGCTATCAGGGTGTGTTAAGCAAGAGTGAAGAGAGTGTATTTGTGCATGCAAGTATGTAATGTCAAGATCAACAATGTCAAAGGATAGATTACCAAATTTGAGTGTCTACACTTGTAGTCATTTTTACACCCATCACAAAGGAAATAAATCCCATGCACGTTGGCCTTTCACCCATCATACATTAGGCACTCGCCGAGGCACACGCGGGCATTGAGTCTCTCTTTTATGTGAGTTAAGTGGGAAACCATCATCTATGTCATGAACTTAATGAATAAAGGTGGAAATGAGACATACAATCATCATAGGGCTCAGAACAACCTCTAGACAAATGTATTCATTCCAAATAGAGGGTACTTATAGATAATAGATAGAACTACAATAGAAAGGAAAATACATAAGGATTTACATCTATTCCATAACATCCATGAACAGAAATGAAAATATATAGATATGAACCGAATCAATTACATTCATACTCATTCATGTTTGTAACCTCATTACATTCAATGGATCCATTAGACTACCACAACTTGATTAGACCGAAGTCATACATCATAGTAGGGATCATGTCCTTCATCCATACAAAGAAAAATTTATAACCTAGCCCCTTAATACATTACTCCCTTATATAGCCTCTACCCAATCCCACAGAGTTCTCACAATATTTCTGCAGAGCTCCACTCTCTATATTCTCCTCCTCTTTCTAATATGCAAGCACTTGTATATCTAGGTTTCTCTAACCACCAACTTGCTTTCAGGGGCTATAAATTTGTCCCCAAGTGTCCAAGTGGTACTCCATAGAAGCATGATCCTTCAGATCTGATCTCTCCACTCTTTATAATGATGGTCTTCTAGAATCCTCCATCGCTAAGCATATTCCTTTCGTGGGCATCATGTTGTCGGGATAACACCTTATCCAAAATTACCAATATGGATAAGTCCTGAAACCTTAGTTTTGTATGTGCACGTGCCATGGGTTTTCTTAAACCCTTCCTTAAACCCTATCCTATGCACCTTCTCCTTGTGTACCCTTCTTCAACTAGGCCTTGTGTGCCTATGCACCTTTTTGTACTTAGCCAATATTTTGGGGTCCCAACATCACCCCACACTTCACCTATTCTCTCTGTCATGGGAACACTTCTCCAATGAATAAGGAATCACAGTAGACTTACATCTTGGAAAAATAATAAGGGGATGAATAATTTGGGAAAGAAGAAAGAATGGGGAAGTGATGGCATTATTGCAACAAGCTAGGAAAATATTTTTACAAGTTGACCTCCAACTTGTTCCAGGAATCAACTTCATTTGCACTCTCTAGAAGAGGTCACCGACTAGGGCACTTACCTCCCCAAAACTTAGTCCATCTCCTTGAGCATTCATAGTGTTAATAATTTTCTCCAACTCCTTTCTCATGTCTTCAAGTGCATCCATCCTTCTAGTAATTTGTGGGTACAGTTCCTTCAACCGGTTTTTGATTGAACCCCTTAAGGTTTCAATGGCCTCAGATTTCTTTTTGACCTCAACAAGGATTATGTCCCTTTCTTCCCTATTTCCCTTATTCTTCTCCTGAAAATCCTTCAGCTCTTCTTCATGAGTGGCAACCAAGATGCTCACCACTTTATCCTTGTCTGTGTAATTATCGTAGGCGGCCTCAGCAGATTGGGTAGCAATCTTGACATCTGTAAGTACCTTGCTATACTTAGTAATGATTGCTACCAATTTCAATTTTCCTCCCTCACCAAGTGTGCTGCCACTTCTTCCATAGACTCTAGGGCCAATGGTTGTCTCTCCATGGTGAGGATGCACACCAGATCTTCTAAGCATTCAAGAGTGGATCCATATTTCTACATGGGTGGTGTTAGGTCTGGATGCTTCAACATAATGGCACTTTTGATAGACTCTACATTTTTTTATACTTCGCGCACCTTCACCTTCTCATCCCTTAGTTTTCACTTCAATTGCATGTTGATCAACTCTTCTTATTTCAAGCCCTTAGTCTTCTCAACCAACTCCTCTTCCTTCTTTTCTAGCTTTCCCTCTAGAAATTTTACTCTGTCATTTATTTCAAAGAGCCTAGCCTCAGCCTCAACCATGACCTTGTTGAGCACATTACATAACTACTCATCTGAGAGTTTTTGGGCATTTACCAAGGGGTTTTATCCCTTATACTCGAAATCTTGGCATGATTTCCCCTTGGTATACTTTGAACTCTAGCTCATCGATATGGGACTCAAACACCTAAGAGAGCATCTTCCTTGTTCTGGTATGCACCCTCCTCGTCAAATGACACCATAACTAGAAGTTATTTTGTGGGTATAGTAATCTAGGAGCACATGCGTAGCACCTTCCTTTGGTCATCAACATAGCCCATGACTTGTCCTCGTTCTATATCAAGGATCTTCCTTCCGAGCACGTGGCTTTGGGGAAACTCACCGTTAGACTGGGACCTCCTCCCACACTGACTTGTTCTTTCTCAATGCTTTCCTCCTTATCCTCTTCCATCACTATGTTAGCGCTATGCTCCAATTCTTATTCTACCAAGGCCTCGATTATTTTCATTGCTTCTCTTTCTACCACCTCGTTTACTTGCTCCTGCGTAAGGCTTGGATTTTTCTACTCCTACGCACCAACCTCCTCACTTCTTCCCATGTCTTGGGTGCCTTCCTTCTCCTGGCTACCCTTGTGCCACATGAAAAGGAACTCATGTTCTTCTTCTCCACCCTCTTCTTCTAAATCGTGCATGCTGAAGACAAGTGGCTCTTGATCTCCTTTAGGATCATCTTCTTCATCGTCATCATCCTTTTTCCTATGTAGGCCTCCAGGCTCTCAATTTCTTCTGAGTCACCTCCTCTTCTATCCTCTACTTCTTTTTGAGAGGTGACTCTTCTATAGGGGATCCAACCTTCTTTGCTTCCTCTGGTGACTTCTCCTTGGTGAGGGGTTTCTTTGGCGCCTCTTCTTCTGGGGTCTTCTCCTTTACTGGGGACTTCTTCCTGCGTATATAGGTGCTAGGTTTGGTGCTTGCCACTGGTGTGCTTAGTGGCTAGGAAATTTGAACACTTGGTTCTTTTTCTTCTTCTCTCTCCCTTTTCTTGAGCACATGATTTCTTCTACCCATGGTATCTTTAGGTATGGAGACATCATTCTCCAAGTATGTGCCTTTCTCGAACTTTGGCCTAATGTGGAGATATACATGTGCCGTGGAATTTCCTACAATTGGTAGAGTCAAGGGTTTCATCATTCTGACTTCATGCGCTATGTACTTTTCCATGTACGCATGCTTCTTGGGGTAGACCAACGTCCTGCGCATCTCCTGTGGTCTTGATCAACTTCACTAAGGTCAAACCTTAGTCTCTTTGCTTCTTTGAACCTATTAACTCCCACTTGGAAGTACTGGGTGGTGAAGGAGAATGGGAGTTTACACCATGGGCTCATGGTTTCATCCACCAACTTAAATCTACCTATGCAGAAGTGCTGGTACACAACAAACTTAGCTTCTCCTTTGTAAGCATCGGTAGTTTCTCTGGGATTCTCCACTCTACCCCAAATGCATCCCTTAAGTGCTTATACCACTTGTCTAGGCGTGCCTTGTGGGAGGCTATCATTGTTTCACATGTATACTTTGAAAATATTTTCGCGGTGAGGGATCTTCAGCCAGATACTCCCAAACAAACTTTTTTGCCACATCAAGCACTCCTATCTCTCGAAAATAAAATTGTTAGGAGGATATTTCCAAAGAGTATCTTGTCTCCTTCATGTGCACTTGCTGATTATCTCATCGAAATGAAGGCCGATAAATTGTAGATTATGCCCTCTGATATTTTTTTGCATACATTCAACTAGGCCTTATTCACCTACGTCCACCTTTCTTGATCATTTAACTTTGTGACCAGGTGCAAGAACCATTCTCATGATGGGATCTGGGATTTCCATAATATCAAAATACCTTGACCCCTTCTTGTAATCATATGCAGTGATGGTTGCTTTGATGGTGTCCTTATCACTCAGGTCATCATCTATGCTTTCTCCCTCATAGATGAGGCCTATAAACTTCAAAATCAACTGAGGGGTTATGTGCATCTTACGCCCTGCGAAGTAAAAGTGGTCCTCATGCACACATGACATCAACCACTGATAGGTGTGCTCAGGCTTTCCAAAGTAGGGCAGCTCATAGAGTTTCAATAACCCTACCTTCTCCAAATTCACTTTTACCTCATTGTTATAGATGGGTAAAACCTCTGGCGTCCTTTTGTTCGTTAGGAGTACTAATTCCAGCATCATTTACTTCTCCATTTTTTTGTATGATGGTTATAATCACTCACTGCCATCTTTTTAAAATGGGATTCACACTCCTTCCCAAGAAAAACTTCATCTGGGTACTGCATTTCTACATACCACTCCTCATTCATGCTTGTGGTGGTTGTTGTTGGCTCTCTACCCTTTCCCTTTGGATTCTTGGGTGACATGGTTGGTTTCTTGGGTGCCATTTTCTAGGTCCTCTTATCACTTCAATCTCTTCTTGTTACTCTGCTCTTCCACTTCTTCCAACCTTAGATCTCAAACTTGTGAAGAGAACCTCTTAAACACTCGTGCCCTAGTTTTTCAAACCCTAACTGGGATAATTCTTTCACAAGATGAAACCTTCTCACAACTTCTCTTATGCCCATGAAATCCCTTCCTTCTGGTTTGCAAATACAAACTAGTTACTCACGCTCAAACTCTTCAAATGTTTCGTTAGTGAAAATTCACATGACCCCCAAAATGGCCTATGGATCTACTTTTCTAAGGCAATGTCATTTGGTGTGAATGCACAACATTGAGCTTTCCCAAAATGTGGGACCTTTGCAAATGGGGAAATCTCTCGAGAGAAGGTTGGTCCATCTTCGTAAACTACCTGTCACAAGTTATTCCAAAGTGCAGCAAGCTAATCTAATCCTAATATAACTATGCCAAGGATACGAGAGAGAGAGAGAGAAAAGAGGGAAAAATAGATCCTACACTAAAACGGTGATACACTAGAGAAGAAAAATGATGAACATCTATCAAAACTACCATGGAAATAAAAAGAGGTGAGCAATGGAAAGGATGGAAAAATGCATCACAGACTAAAGATGGATTTCACACAAAAATGTTCCAAAATCCATGAACACAACTCCAAAACCTACAATGAACATCCAAACATGCAAAAATGTAACATCCTCATTTTTATACATTAGAACAAGTAAATTTTTTTTTTTTGATAAATGCTTCCTGGTTCTAAATACATAATTTAGAACTCACAAATCAAAACAACCATTCTCATAACAGATAACCATATGCAGCTGTAATGACTCGGAGTACCTCCGATCTATTCATTCCATGACTCGGTAATCTACCGATCTATTCATGAGTATTAAGAGTTGGCGTTTTATTTAACACATCACTCTTGCGGTTCTCCTCCCTAATCTGGGATTCAAAATGCTCTGTCCAAGGAACCTATCTGAATAATTGTTACCATTATTCATCGGCATCTCATCCCTTAGACTAGGTGACTTAGGACAACGCAATCAGCAGCTTGCGATACTTTGGCCAAAGATTTGAAACATAATGCTTATGTCTCGTATTCCTTGACGGCATACTCGTCAATCTGGAATACGTCCTTCACCCCATTCCTATGTTATGTAGAATGTCTTATACTGACTTCTGTCAGACTCTCCTATCCCAAGTTATTCACTCAGGAATGGATTAGTAAGATGACAACGTTATAGGGATGCTCCCGAGGACTAGGGATACGCTGACATACTGGGTCAACCCTAGTTAATGGGTGTGTCAAGATACCCAGGAGTCTCCTAGGGCAGCCTTATAACATGACCACATTCCTAATCAATCCCGAGTAACTTGTTCGAGTTTAATGTGTAAATCTTAACGAACAATGCAAAGGGTTTCACCATAAGTCACTGCATTGTTGTATCATCGAGAAGATCCTAATCTTCTCGAAGGTAGAACCGCGGTGGACTTGTGCCATCAACCTTTAAATCCGCCTCGATAAGATCTACTAAATTTTAAGGTGTTTCTTACGTTGAGTTAAAATTATACTATAAGACGCTCCCTTAAGGTTAGTCATTCCCAATCCTGGGTTCCTCACCTTAGAATTACCTTCCTTAATAAAACCCATTACAAAAGAGAGGTTATTAAGACTAGAGGTCCCATCAAGGAGTTCATAGAATATACATAATTCTAAATCAACGAAAGCTGGACACTAACCCTCAATCTTCACATGAGATAGCTAACCTAACCTTTTTTTTTTAGGTTTATATCAGTTCTCATAACTTGAATTTATATCTTACTTATTAGTATCGAGATATAGTGATTAAGAATCCAATTAAATGTTGTCTTTCCTTAGATCAAGACTAGGAAGTAATAATTTATTCAGCTCGTTTAGCTCCTGCTCCGGTTTAATTTAACCTTAGCTTTCCAAAAGACAGTGATCTAGAATTCCAATTTAGCTAGAGATAGAACATAATAGAACTACTAAGCAATCATAAGTATTCAGTCACATAACCTTGCAAGCTTACTTAGATAATCACAAAATTCTCCAAGTTATACAATAATAACAATGCTCTTAAGATCATTCGAACCGAAGAAGATCAAACCATCAAGATACGAATGCAAACACATAAGTAACAAATACCTCTTTTCATTCCTTTCAAAGCTAATCAAATACATTTTATGCATTCAGCATATTTGATACAATACTCAACAGAAAAAGAACATCTTTCTTCAAGTAGTACATTTAGAGAATCACGTTGGATTTCATCATAAAACCGAATTAAACAATTTGAACATCATATCAGATCTGCGTGCCTTTACCACTTAAGGAAATCATCTACAAAAATTGTCAACATGGGTCAGTTCGGTGAACTGAGCATGATAAGCACTAATTCTTAAAACAATTGCAATCCACCAATTTTTTTCATTAAACAACCTGTTTAAATGAAATCATTTCACCAAACATGTAAACATATTTCAGACTATGCTCTTGTAATACAAACATGACTATAAACGCGTAACTCATATTATAGTTACTAAATAGTCCTAGATACTTTTCAGATATTTCATCATAAATATTAGTGACCAAGAAGAACAAATGTATCCAAGACAACTATCCATCTCGAATCCCGGGGACAAGCAAACATCGGACAAGACCATTACATTCAACAAAAATGAATATCTTAACAATTCATAAATCCATCGGTATGTATTAACAATTCCAACAATTAAATATAAATATATCAACATATACTTTACAAAGAAAAGAGAAAGAAACTAAGACATTCAGATGTCCCTTCCAATCATGCTCATGACTGTACCGTCCACTTCAAGAGTAATGCATTCACATTATACGCCTGTGACTAGGTCGATCGAGACCACGAAAAGAAATACGATCTGTCAAAATACAAATATAAAAATTGCCTGTAACTTATTGAACAACACAGTAGCTCTCGTGACAAGGCAGTGATGAATAATCCATCAAATAGACTCCACATAACCTTCCATATTATTCAACAAATGAGAAAATATCCAACGCCATCGCTTGTCAAGGTACAGTTAATAGCTCTTTACTTCAGTCAAGCACACGACTAGATATTCACGATAACAGAAGACGTAATCATGCTCAAACACAAGAACAATCCCACTGAGTCGAAACACTCATCAACATACAGCTCAATCTAATCCCTACTAAAACACAGCAAGGACTTAAATCAAAAGCCGAAATCAAATGAATAACCTCTTTATCACAGTCAAACAAGAGGCTAGATAGCATTAAAACAAATGACGTTTCCATATGCATACCTAGTGACATTCACTGCTGAGTCTAACACAAAACCCGCATGAGCTTCGTTATTTGAATCAAATCCCTACGTTATACAACATGGGTGTAAATTAGAAGTCACTTTCAGGAAATAATAACCTCAACAAGATCTTCATAAAGGTCATCATCAAATCATTATTTTCAACAAAGTTTCATCCAAGCCGAGATAGTGCGAATATAGCAAGGACTCATACAGAGTCGAGTTTAAAAAGAAAACGAGAATGTGGACAAGATCGGTGAGCGAATTCCTACAAAAACATTCAAGGTTTTCAACTAATTCAACACCAAGCGAGTCTTCGCACTAAATTTCTCAGAAGTCAAAATACAATATACATATTAAGGACTCCAACAGAGCCAATATCAATAGGTATTCTCAACCAAGCTTATACTGAGAAGTCAAAACACCGGTTACATATCCGGATCTCCAAGTCGAGTCAATAAGCAACGAGTATTTACAATCGAGCTTAATACCGAAGGGAAAATCCTAATATACGAT
Source organism: Taxus wallichiana var. yunnanensis (assembly GCA_018340775.1). Taxonomy (NCBI): domain Eukaryota; kingdom Viridiplantae; phylum Streptophyta; class Pinopsida; order Cupressales; family Taxaceae; genus Taxus; species Taxus wallichiana. Next base: position 315,521,526 of record CM031236.1, read on the forward strand.
TCAAGGATTCAAAAGGAGTTGAACACATACGGTATTCACAAATAAACTTCTCTGAAGTAGAAAGATACAAGATAAATATTAAATTCAAGAATTCCAAACTATGCCAATAACATACGGTATTCATGTTGTTCTCCTACAGAAGTAGAAATGTATGTTACCTTTTGAGACTCAAAAGGAATCGAACCCATATAGTATTCTCAATTAAACTTCTACAACAGTTAAAAATACTATCTATTCAAGGATTCCCACAATATCCAAAATCATACAGTATTTATGACAAAGCTTCTACAGAAGCCAAACATACTATAATTTCAAGAAGTATAAACAGAAGGCTTCTATAGAAGTCGATATCTACCAAGAAAACTTTTCATGGAGTCCAACAGTGCCTGTTTCACACATTACCCTTGCAAGCATTTCTACAAAATCTAACCGAAATGCAAAACACAGCAAGATAGAACAACCGTTCGAAACACAATGCACACCCATCAAGGGTTCACTTGCAAAATTGAGCCAGTAAGAAGATACAACAAACTAATTCATACAAAGCTACCATAAAAACTAACTGAACCCAAATATCATTTTAACAGAGTTTTTCTAATGAAATCATTTGAAAGAAAGTAAGATTTTTAAAAGTTAGGGCCTAACATGCCTGGTAATGTTGCTTAAAAATCTGAAGAAGACCACTGAAAGAGCTCGATCCTTCTCCTCTTTTTCCACGTTAGATTCAACAACAATAATTTTTTATCTCCATGCCTTATAAAATTTCCTTGACAGAGAAAAGAGCTAGTTATTCTCATAGTTGCCATGCAACACCAAGTAGACTGGTTCGAAGAACCAGTGATCAAACAGAGAGAAAACCAGAGCGCATGAAAAACCAAACAAACTACCAGTTTTCCATTTTGCATGTCTTCGAGAAATCTGAGCTCGAAGACCGAGTTCATTAATTGCATTAACTCCAAAATTCCCACTCAATCTCCATTGCCACCGACCGCCATAGTTGGCGATGGACAAATGCAAATCAAAGACCATTTCTAACTTTGGCGACTCTGCCACGTCGGCTTTCACTAGCCGTTTGAAACTTCCACCAAATCCCTCATCCTTCATACTTATCCATCCCATTTAATGCCATAGAAACTACCGCCCATGGCTCACACCCCTTCATAGGTCCCCTTTCTTCCTTGTTCATTAGTTAGGTTAGAAACATAGGTTAGGATTTAAGATGATACTTAGTCTAACCTCCTTAGCGCTAGGTCACTAACTTAGAACATTTAGTTTATAGTTTAGGCCTTGGTTAGATTAGTACTAATCTAACCCATAGGTTATAGTTTAGGTTTAGGTTATTAACCTTAATAAATCCATCTTAGGTCTTAACAATTCAGAATGTTTAGAATAAGAACCAATAGATATACATTCCCGTAATGGATTCAATCCAGCACTGATAATAAGCTAGTAGTATAAATGTATTTGAATTTATTACGGCCCACGATCAAGACCTTCCCGATTTTACGATATCGAGAACCAATTCATTTAACAAGATCAGCTGAGTTAACTCTGGAATTGCTCATTCCACACATTCGGACCTTACTGACCTTCGTAAGGTCTATAATTTTTGTTAATCCGAATAAACTTAAAACATCTCTTGGGTCAATGCCACCGATCCAAGGTGAGTCTTATAGATGGGTAAATCCATAATTTATTCGAAATCGATTAAACTCGGGTGCAAAAATGAAAGATATAAAAGAGTCCAAGCATATCCTAGCTCAGTCAAAAATCTTCAAGAGCAAAGAAGATACAATCCCTATCAAGCATGACTTCACAATCAAAGGAACACGTCCTTTTTACAGAAGAAATCATATATCAACACTTGAATGCTCAGGAGGAAGTAACAAGAGTTCAGAGTGTTACATGCTTCCCTCCTAAAAGATTCATCGTCCCGATGATTACATATTCGATTAACCTTCAGGTCAACCAATTTATTAGTTCACAAAATAATGTGACTATTTCCAACTTGAATAGTTCCAGAAATCAATGTCACAATACATTTTATTCAGCCTGAATAATGTTTGCCTCAATCTGGCTTTCATATAAACTTGAAAAAGATAAGTTCATGTAAAAAAATGTTTTGTCAACAGATTTCATCCTGTTGAAAAAGAAAAGGAAAAGCAATTTTCATCTCTTCCAGATTTTCCCAAGTTGCACTTTCTTCGTTAAACTGGTCCCACTGGACCTTACATTGTTGTATTTCATGATTTCTCAAATGTAATTGGCGAGTTTCCAGCACTCGTGTGGGTTTAACCATGATTATTCCTGGGTCTTGGACCTGCAAGGAATTCCAATTTAAGACATGTGACAAATCTGAAACGTATTTCTTAAGCAAAGAAATATGGAAAACATCATGCATGCGAGATAAAGTAGGTGGTAATGCTAATCGATAAGCTACAAGATTGATTATTTCGACAATTTTGAAAGGTCCCACGTAACGAGGTGACAACTTGGCAGCCTTGCCAAAAGTTATAGAACTCTTTCTGGGTTTAACACGAAGAAAAACCTTCTCACCAAGCTCAAACCTTCGATCAACCCACTTAAGGTTAGCATAGCTCTTCTGCCTATCCGCTACTTCCTTTAATCATTCACGAATCAGCTTAACTTGCTGTTCCATTTCAGTGAGGATCTCTGGTCCAATTACCACTCTATCCTCAACACTATCCCAACTAACAGGGGTTCTGCACTTTCTTCCATAAAGTGCTTCAAATGGTGCCATTTTAAGAGATGAGTGATAAGTGTTGTTGTATGCGAATTCAACTAATGGAAGATACTCTTCCCATTTATACTGTTGATCCATGCAATACATTCGCAACATGTCTTCCAACACTTGATTTACCCTCTCAGTTTGTCCATCTGTTTCGGATGATATGTAGAACTGAAGTTTAGTTTCGTTCCAAGAGCTATATTAATCGTTTGCCAAAACTTTGACGTCATTCTAGGATCCCTGTCAGATATAATCAATTCTGGTACACCATGCAATCTAAAAATTTCGTGTACGAATCTTTTGGCCAACACTGGTGAATCATCCTTTAGATTTCAGCGATGAAATGAGCTACCTTAGTTAGTTTATCCACAACTACCAGGATAACATCATGTTTATTCCTGGACATGGGTAACCCTTGTACAAATTCCATGGTTATTACTTGCCATTTGTACTGCGGTATGCTATGAGGATATAACAGTCCAGCAGGGTGCATATGTTCTGCCTTAACCCGCTGACATTCTAGACAATGAGTTACAAATTCAATGACATCCTTTTTCATACCTTTCTAAAAGTATTGCTGTTTCAAATCAGCAAGCATTTTTGTGATACCCGGGTGTCCAGAGAAAGGTGAATTATGAAATTCAACTAACAACTTCTTTCTCAAATCATTCAGCATAGGTACGTATACCCTGTTTTCATAACGCAAGATTCCTTCATTATCAAAATGAAAGCCCTTATACCTTTCATCATTAGGTTCTAAAAAGTTACGCTTTTACTTGCTTTGAAAGTATGTATCCGATCTCGAGGCACTTTTTACCTCATCCTTAAACTGAGTTCTTAATGTTATAAGAGCATAAATGTGCCTCCTACGACTTAGAGCATCTGCTACTCTATTCTCCTTCCCTTTGATGTAGCTAATATCAAAATCATATTGTGATAAAAATTCTAACCACCTTCTCTGTCTGGCATTTAGATTAGGCTGAGTGAAAATATATTTCAGTCCTAAGTGATCAGTTTTCAACTCAAAAGGTTTCCCAAGTAAATAGTGTCTCCAGACTTGAAGCGCATGAATAATGGTAGCAAGCTCCAAATCATGAGGAGCATAATTCAGCTCATGTAACTTAAGTTTTCTACTTTCATATGCTATGACTTGATCATTTTGTAACAAAACACCTCCAAGGCCTTCCCCAGAAGCATCCGTTACAACAATAAAGCTCCCATTAGGGTCTGGTACAGCTAATATAGGTGCGGAAGTCAACTGGATTTTTAGACTTTTGAAAGCCACTTCACACTTATCATTCCAAATAAATTTCTTATCCTTCTTCTGCAATGAAGTTATCGGTGCAGCTACTTTAGAAAAATCCTTAACAAATTTTCTATAATAACCAGCAAGACCCATGAAGCTTCTTACTTCGTGCACATTCTTTGGTGCAGGCCACTCAGTTATTGCCACTATTTTTGAAGGATCTACAGCAATTCCTTCCTTGCTAATGACATGACCCAAATAGTGAACTTTTGAATCAAAGAAAGAACATTTGGATAACTTACCATACAACTTTCTTTTTCTCAAAATTCCCAAAACTATCTTCAAATGCTCATTGTGCTCCTCAACACTTTTAGAATAAATGAGAATATCATCCAAGAATACAAGTACAAACTTGTCCAAATATTCTTGAAAGATATTATTCATTAAGTTCATAAAAGTTGCGGGTGCATTAGTTAATCCAAAGGGTAGAACCGTGAATTCATAATGTCCGTACCTTGTTCGGAAAGCTGTTTTATGAATATCTTCTTCTCTAATCCTTAACTGATGATAACCAGATTGAAGATCTATCTTAGAATAAACTGCTGCCCCACGCATCTGATCAAATAAATCGTCGATCCTTGGAAGTGGATATCTGTTCTTGATTGTTGCTTTGTTCAACATCCGATAATCAATACACAGCCTAAGTGTTCCATCCTTCTTTTTCACAAATATTACAGGTGCTCCCCAAGGTGAAACACTTGGTCTAATCAAACCTTTAGACAAAAGTTCTTGCAATTGTGCCTTAAGCTTGACTAACTCTGTAGTAGTCATCCGATAAGGTGCTTTGGAAATAGGTTCCGTTCCTGGTTTGATTTCGATGGTGAAGTCAAATTCCCTCTTGGGTGGTAACCCTGGTAATTCCTCAGGAAAAACATCCCTGAAACTTTGTAGCAGAGGAAATCATTTCATGGAATCACCATCTTCTTTTGAAAATTCAGATATCTTTATTGCATAAAGGGTACATCCTTTGTTTTTAGCCTTTTTAAGCTGCATAGCTGACAATTTTCTAACTGAAATTTCCCATTTAACCCCTTGAATCTCTGCTTATTTCCAGCTGATCATCTAAACATCTTATATTCTTTTCATAGCAGTCTACTTTTGCTTTATGTTCAGCTAACCAATTGACACCAATGACAATGTCGTAAGACCCCAAAGGTGTAACATAGAGGTCAACTTCCGTGGAAAAGTTAGGTAAGTCAAGGACTGCCCCAAAAAGACACATACTCACTGTATGAACAGAGTTATTACCATACTGTACAGTCCAAGATTTATCCATTTTTCCAGCTTTTCTCTTAAGTTTAGAAGCAAGTTTATTAGAAATAAAACATTCAGTAGCTCCTGTATCAAAAAGAATAGTGACAGGTATGCCAAATAACTTACCCAAGAACTTCTATAGGTGTCACTTGCTTTTCAGACTTGCATGCTTGCTCTTTGCAACATGTATCTTATCTTTTGATTACGATCATCCTTCTCTAAAGGGGCGATTTGCGTAGTGGTCTTTGCCACAATTGTAGCAGCCTCCTACATGTCCCTTTTTAGGCTCAAAATTTCCTCTAGTCTTGTAATTATCACGTTGTCCTCCATAGGGCTTCTGGCCATTGTTATAATTTTTGGCAAAATTATCCCTTACATTTCAAAGCAGCTTATTTGCTCTTTGCTTTCTTACTATTATCCCCTAGAAACTTACTTTTGTTTCCAAACTTTTTCCATGGTCCCTTTTTGGGTGCAAGAGAGGTTGAAGAAGGGTTTGCAATCTTCTTCCGCACTTCCTCTTTATGAGCAGAAATAGCCTTTAATTTCTGTTCTTGTCTTATGGCCTTTTCAACAACTCCTTCCATAGTGGTTGGACTATGAACATCGACCTCTCCCCCTATCACAGGATTCAATCCCATGATGAATTTCCATATTCTGAACTTCTCGTCAGTTTGATACTGTGGTACATACTTGAGGATTTTTGTAAACCACTCCTAGTATTCAGTTACCGTTAGCTTCCCTTGAGCTAATTTCTAGAATTCTGTCATTTTCTGATCATAGAAAAGTTGTGGTAGCCATCGTTGCCTAAAATAGCCCTTAAATTGATCCCAAGTAATATTGGTCTCATCAATATTTAGCTCTACTTTATGGCTATCCCACCATGAAGATGCTTCGTGGGAAAGTTGATAGGCTCCCCAAATAGCTTTGGTTTCCCTCCGAGAAGTTTCTTATTGCAAAGTACTTCTCCATTTCATTTGAGCCAATTCTCGCTCCATCTCCTAATGTGGTGCCATCATATTTAGGTGGGCTTATCCTTTTATATCATTAGTGAGTTCTGCTACCAACTTTGGCCTTTTTGTTTTCTTATTGGATGGTGCATTTCTAACATTAATATCAACACCCAAATCGGGGTTGTCCTCACGAGGTTTCGATTGATATTACCGACTTCTTCATCCTCCTCATTTCCCATCACCTGCTTTGTTCAAGTACGGCTAAACGATCTCTTGTGTCCAACAGAGCAAGTAAGGATCTCATCAAGTTTTGGGTTGTTGCCACCCCTCCTTCAAGTGGAGAATTATTCCACGTTCCCCCTTGTTCTAACCATTTTTGTTACAATAAAATTTAGGCTTTTATCAGATTATGGACACAATAGGCCCAAGAGCGCAACCTTCACTACGATACCAAGATGTAAAATCCTCATTTTTATACATTAGAACAAGTAAATTTTTTTTTTTGATAAATGCTTCCTGGTTCTAAATACATAATTTAGAACTCACAAATCAAAACAACCATTCTCATAACAAATAACCATATGTTGTAATGACTTGGAGTACCTCTGATCTATTCATTCCATGACTCGGTAATCTACCGATCTATTCATGAGTATTAAGAGTTGGAGTTTTATTTAACACATCACTCTTGCGGTTCTCCTCCCTAATCTGGGATTCAGAATGCTCTGTCCAAGGAACCTATCTGAATAATTGTTACCATTATTCATCGGCATCTCATCCCTTAGACTAGGTGACTTAGGACAACGCAATCAGTAGCTTGTGATACTTTGGCCAAAGATTTGAAACATAATGCTTATGTCTCGTATTCCTTGACGGCATACTCATCAATCTGGAATACATCCTTCACCCCATTCCTATGTTATGTAGAATGTCTTATACTGACTTCTGTCAGACTCTCCTATCCCAAGTTATTCACTCAGGAACGGATTAGTAAGATGACAACGTTATAGGGATTCTCCCGACGAGTAGGGATACGTTGACATACTGGGTCAACCCTAGTTAATCCGGTGTGTCAAGATACCCCGAGTCTCCTAGGACAGCCTTATAACGTGACCACATTCCTAATCATTCCTAGAGTAACTTGTTTGAGTTTAATGTGTAAATCTTAACGATCAATGCAAAGGGTGTCACCATAAGTCTCCTGCATTGTTGTATCTTCGAGAAGATCCTAATCTTCTTGAAGGTACAACCCTGCAGTGGACTTGTGCCATCAACCTTTAAATCCGCCTTGATAAGATCTACTAAATTTTAAGGTGTTTCTTACGTTGAGTTAAAATTATACTATAAGACACTCCCTTAAGGTTAGTCTTTCCCAATCCCTGGGTTCCTCACCTTAGAATTACCTTCCTTAATAAAACCCATTACACAAGAGAGGTTATTAAGACTAGAGGTCCCATCAAGGAGTTCATAGAATATACATAATTCTAAATCAACGAAACTGGACACTAACCCTCAATCTTCACATGAGATTGCTAACCTAACCTTTTTTTTTTAGGTTTATATCAGTTCTCATAACTGAATTTATATCTTACTTATTAGTATCGAGATATAGTGATTGAGAATCAATTAAACGTTGTCTTTCCTTAGATCAAGACTAGGAAGTAATAATTTATTCAGCTCGTTTAGCTCCCGATCCGGTTTAATTTAACCTTAGCTTTCCAAAAGAGAGTGATTTAGAATTCCAATTTAGCTAGAGATAGAACATAATAGAACTACTAAGAAATCATAAGTATTCGAGTCACATAACCTTGCAAGCTTACTTAGATAATCACAAAAGTCTCCAAGTTATACAATAATAACAATGCTCTTAAGATCATTCGAACCGAAGAAGATCAAACCATCAAGATACGAATGCAAACACATAAGTAACAAATACCTCTTTTCATTCCTTTCAAAGCTAATCAAATACATTTTATGCATTCAACATATTTGATACAATACTCAACAGAAAAAGAACATCTTTCTTCAAGTAGTACATTTAGAGAATCACGTTGGATTTCATCATAAAACCGAATTAAACAATTTGAACATCATATCGATCTCGCGTGCCTTTACCACTTAAGGAAATCATCTGCAAAAATTGTCAACATGGGTCAGTTCGGTGAACTGAGCATGATAAGCACTAATTCTTAAAACAATTGCAATCCACCAATTTTTTTCATTAAACAACTGTTTAAATGAAATCATTTCACCAAACATGTAAACATATTTAGAGACTATGCTCTTGTAATACAAACATGACTATAAACGCGTAACTCATATTATAGTTACTAAATAGTCCTAGATAATTTTTAGATATTTCATCATAAATATTAGTGACCAAGAAGAACAAATGTATCCAAAACAACTATCCATCGAATCCCGGGGACAACAAACATCCGATGCAGACCATTACATTCAACAAAAATGAATATCCTAACAATTCATGAATCCATCAGTATGTATTAACAATTCCAACAATTAAATATAAATATATCAACATATACTTTACAGCAGAAGAGAAAGAAACCGAGACATTCAGATGTCCCTTCCAATCATGCTCATGACTGTACCGTCCACTTCAAGAGTAATGCATTCACATTATACGCCTGCGACTAGGCCAGTCGAGACCACAGAAAGAAATACAGTCCGTCAAAATACAAATATAAAAATTGCTTGTAACTTACTGAACAACACAGTAGCTCTCGTGACAAGGCAGTGATGAATAATCCATCAAATAGACTCCACATAACCTTCCATATATTCAACAAACGAGAAAATATCCAACGCCATCGCTTGTCAAGGTACAGTTAATAGCTCTTTACTTCAGTCAAGCACACGACTAGATATTCACGATAACAGAAGACGTAATCATGCTCAAACACAAGAACAATCCCACTGAGTCGAAACACTCATCAACATACAGCTCAATCTAATCCCTACTAAAACACAGCAAGGACTTAAATCAAAAGCCGAAATCAAATGAATAACCTCTTTATCACAGTCAAACAAGAGGCTAGATAGCATTAAAACAAATGACGTTTCCATATGCATACCTAGTGACATTCACACTGAATCTAACACAAACCTGCACAGCTTCATTCAACTGAAACAAATCCCTACGTTATACAACATGGGTGTAAATTAGAAGTCGCTTTCAGGAACTAATAACCTCAACAAGATCTTCATAAAGGTCATCATCAAATCATTGTTTTCAACAAAGTTTCATCCAAGCCGAGATAGTGTGAATATAGCAAGGACTCATACAGAGTCGAGTTTAAAAAGAAAACACAGTGTGGACAAGATCAGTAGCTGAATTCCTATGAAAACATTCAAGGTTTTCAACTAATTCAACACCAACAGTCTTCACAACTAAATTTCTACAGAAGTCTAAATACAATATACATATTAAGGACTCCAACAGAGCCAATATCAATAGGTATTCACAACCAAGCTTATACAGAAGTCAAAACACCGGTTACATATCCAGATCTCCAACTGAGTCAATAAGCACAGTATTCACAACTGAGCTTAATACCGAAGGGAAAATCCTAATATACGATTCAAGGATTCAAAAGGAGTCGAACACATGCAGTATTCACAAATAAACTTCTACAGAAGTAGAAAGATACAAGATAAATATTAAATTCAAGAATTCCAACTATACCAATAACATACAGTATTCACGACTGTACTCCTACAAAAGTAGAAACGTATGTTACCTTTTCAGGACTCAAAAAGGAATCAAACCCATATAGTATTGTCGATTAAACTTCTACAACAATTAAAAATATTATCGATTCTAGGATTCCCACAATATCCAATAACATACAGTATTCACGGTAAAGCTTCTACAGAAGCCAAAACATACTATCATTTCAAGAAGTATAAACAGCAAGGCTTCTATGGAAGTCAAAATCTACTAAGAAAACTTTTCATGGACTCCAATAGTGCCTGATTCAAACATTATCCTTGCAAGCATTTCTACAAAATCTAACCGAAATGCAACACACAGCAAGATAGTACAACCGTTCGAAACACAATGCACACCCGTCAAGGGTTCACTTGCAAAATCGAGCCGTAGGAAGATACAACAAACTAATTCATACAAAGCTACCATAAAAACTAACTGAACCCAAAAATCATCTGAACAGAGTTTTTCTAATGAAATCATTTGAAAGAAAGCAAGATTTTTAAAAGTTAGGGCCTAACATGCTTGGTAATGTTGCTTAAAAATCCGAAGAAGACCACTGAAAGAGCTCGAGCCTTCTCCTCTTTTTCCACATTATATTCAACAACAATAATTTGTTATCTCCATGCCTTATAAACTTTCCTTGACAAAGAAAAGAGCTAGTTATTCTCATAGTTGCCATGCAACACCAAGTAGACTGGTTCAAAGAACCAAAGTGATCAAACAGAGAAAACCGAGCGCATGAAAACCAAACAAACTACCAGTTTTCCATTTTGCATATTTTCCGAGAAATCCGAGCTCAAGACCGAGTTCATTAATTACATTAACTCCAAAATTCCCGCTCAATCTCCATTGCCACCGATCGTCATAGTTGGCGATGGACAAATGCAAATCAAAGACCATTTCTAACTTTGGCGACTCGCAGCGCGTCGGCTTTCACTAGCCGTTTGAAACTTCCACCAAATCCCTCATCCTTCATACTTATCCATCCCATTTAATGCCATAAAACTACCTCCCATGGCTCGCACCCCTTCATAGGTCCCTTTTCCTCCATGTTCATTAATTAGGTTAGAAACATAGGTTAGTATTTAAGATGATACTTGGGTAAGTGCACGAAGTTGGTGGACAATTCCGTGGACATAAAAACCCGAAATAAAGGTACCGTGATCGCGGTCATAAAACCGCGATCGCGGTTCTTGAATTCTAGGTTCGGTAATTACCAAACCTAAACCGCGATCGCAGAACTCTGAGACAAAATTTAACAGTCCCGCGGCTCGTTATTTTCCTCATTTTTCATTTCAAACCGCGACTTTTCCTAAACGTTTTTCACTCGCGCTTTCAATACTATCTCAAAATTGCTCATCGGACTTCTGGATAGCGATAGATTCAACCATGCCGCCAAGACAAGGAGGTAAGTCCCCGATTGTAATCATTTTTTTGCATTTTAGGTTTTTTTTTTTGCATTTTAGGTTTTTTTTTGCATTTTCATGGGTTTTGTGAAATGTTTGTTTATGTATACAATTTTCTTGTTTTATCAGTTGGTCGGCAAGCTCGAAATCATGTAAACCGTCAAAACATTCCTCAAAACGCACCGAACATTCCTCAAAACCCTCCAAACATTCCTCAAAACCCTCCTCCAAACATAGATCCGCCCCCTGTGGCTCCTTCCCGTCCCCAGAGCCAACAGGAACGCAAGATAATATCATTGGAAGAATCCAAGAAAATTAAATTGTCATTGAGAACCTAATTCAAACTATAAGACAAAATCATGCTACAAATCCATCCCGCATGACTTTAGCCAATACATTGCAAACATTGATTGGTGAAGTCGAGTCCTGCAGCCAACCAAATACATAGATGGAACACCTTTAGAAGTGATCGTAGGCGGGGTATGCGGATAAACTATCCCATGCGGCCGTCAAAGACAAAAAAATGGAAAAGACCTCATTTGTGCATTATTTACCGACCTAGAACCAATGCCCCCTAGATTACTTACAAACGGTTCCCAATCCATTGGTGCCATGATGATAGAATCAAAAACAATTTTTGGGACCGATGGTGGATGGTTTTTGATTATCCACCATGCAACAACAATGAGGTTCCTCTTTATTTTTTGAATAAATTATATTGTGAGTTCGTGCTCAATGAGGTCCCAAATTATTTTGACTTTTCAGACTTTTTTTGGTCAAGGAGGTGGCTCTCACAGTAAATGCACTGGTGCATGCATAGGTCAACCTAGGATCCCCCATGCCCCAAAACCCCACGCCTTCGGTTATCCCTCTTACAGTGAAGGAGGTTGTGGAGATTGATACATTGCATGCATTGAGGAGCTCACCGACACTCTCACCCAAAGCATAACACCCAGTTACATCCGGCGATGTTGGTGGAGGAACCGCTTCTAGTGCACCACACCACTGTGGATCATGTGGTGCCGTATGCACTACAGGTGAGACATCATTTGCTGGTTCACAGGATTTCTTTTCTATAGATGAGATGCTGGGGAATGTTTTTGGAACTGGAGCCACTGATATTGGTCTTTCACAGGTAAATTTTAAATAAATTTAAATATATATATATATATATTTGATTGTACGTCATGTACATACATGTAAAAAACTAATTTTTTATTTTATTTTAAATAGCAAGAGCCGGTGAAGGAAACATCCGGTGTCGACATGCTAGCTACTGCGGTTGGGCATGTTTCAAACGTAAGTTTCAAGTTGTACAAACTTACATTTTTAATAAATCATTTAATTGCTTTAGATTATTATTATAATTTGTTTCACGTGTATGTTGTACATGTAATAATATTGTTCTCTTTTACACACGGGAGCACAGCGGGTCATCATCTCCGCTCAGTGGAACCGAGGCTACCGGCAGGATAATTTTAGTGGCGAATATTCGTAATATGGCGAATATTCCATTTTTGAAAATTTTGAAAAGGCGAATTTTTTGGCACTGGCCAGTGACCTGTTCGCCTAAAAATTACACTTTAATTTTTTTTAGGGGTCGGCTTCGCCTACCCCTTGAAAAATATCCCCTATATAAACCTATATTATTCGCCAGGTAGAACACTTCTACTTCACATTTTTCAACAATATGATATATCCCATATTATAGACGCGCGACAAGGGGGTAAGTTATTGATGCGCGACAAGGAGGGTTTGCAGACAAGGAGATACTGTAGATATTGACGCATAGTAGATGCATGACAAAGATTTTGTTGACGAGCGACATGGAGTTTTTTCGATGAGCAAGAAGAGGGCAGAGGTTGCAGACGCACGACATGATATTTGCTGTCGCGCGTCATTAAGGCCTATTGACGCGCGACATTAAGGCCTATTGACGCGCGTCACTAAGGCCTGTTGACGCGCGTCAATAGGCCTTAGTGACGCGCGTCACTAAGGCCTTAATGTCGCGCGTCAATAGGCCTTAGTGACGCGCGTCACTAAGGTCTATTGACGCGCGACAGCAAATATCATGTCGCGCGTCAATAGGCCTTAATGTCGCGCGTCAATAGGCCTTAGTGACGCGCGTCACTAAGGTCTGTTGACGCGTCACTAAGGCCTATTGACGCGCGTCACTAAGGCCTATTGACGCGCGACAAGGAGGTACAACAGATATTGACGCATACCAGACGCACGACAAAGAGTTTGTTGATGCGCGACAGAGATTTTTTGATGAGAAAGCAGAGGTTTGCCAGACGCCGCGACGGAAGATTTTGTCGCACGCGTCAGTAAATGTAATGTCGCTAGCGCCAATAGATTTTATAATGTGTCGCCAGCGTCAATAGACCTTAGTGACGCGCGTCAACAGACCTATTGACGCGGCGTCCGCCACCGGGATCTTTGTCGGACAACCCTTCAGCGATGACGCGTCAATAGGTCTATTGGACGCCGCGTCACAAGGTCTATCGACGCGCGACACTAAGGTCTATGACGCTACGTGACATTTACTTGACGTGGCATAAAGAAATCTCCCGTCGCAGCCTCGCTCGCAGCTCTTCACGATACAGCTTGATAATCGGCGTTAAATTTTTCATATAACCCCCAAAAAATTCGCCTCCCGTGAAACCGGTTCCGGGATATTCGCTGTATTCTCCACCTCCGATTTCTAGGAGGTCTCTTAAAATGAACCCTGCTCATCGCACGCCTCACATGAGTTTTACGCAGGTTAGTTATAAATCTCTTTACACTTTGTTTCTAATTCTTGGACCTCTGTACATGAGTTTCACTTTCTTATACTCAACCTATATAAAATACATACAACAACTATTTGATTGATATTTGTTCTTCCCTGTAATATGTAAACATTTCCTACTTTTAGATCCTTCATTATAACTAAGGAATATTTAGACACCTTTACAACTCTACCTTGACTTGTGAACTTATAACCACTAGTGTCTAATTCACTTAAGGAAATTAAATTTCTTTGTAGTTATGGTACATGTTTTACTTCTTTTATGTCCTTACTATACCATCAAAGATATTTATCTTGATGCTACCAATCCCTTCTGTTTTATATGAAACATTGAACTTGCCAATAGAATGTAACTACCATCAAGGGGTTAGTAAGAAGAAAACTAACCTCTATGCGGAAAAATGTAATTTTTGTAACACTCAGAATTTAACAACCATTCATGTTGATAATAGGAAATGTTACAAACCGATAAAACTTCATCACCATACCTTCACTTGTTTATACTTGATTTCCTTCCTTTGTGACATCTTAATTCTTTTCTAATTCTTTCATCATCCAATAATGCTTTTTAAGATGCTCGATTTTTTCGTAGTTCGAAACCTTGCATTAATCTTCCTCTTTTGTGACTTAGATCTGGATGTACCGCTTTAAATTTGACCTCTTTCTTTAGATCTGGCTCTAGCACACATGGCTTCAAGTGTAGAGATATTTCCAACAAAATTTCTTTCATTTCCAAGCCAAAAATGCTCCAACAACATAAGCATAGTCAAGGTCATCAACAATATGAAAACTAAAAGAAGTTATTATATTATCCCATTAATCTTGTAAAGTACATAAAAAGGTGACTACCTTGTTTTCATTCTCCACTTTCATATAAATACTAGTCAACTGACATAATAAAATATTAAAAATATTTAAATGAAAAACAATTTTCATACCTTCTTTCATCTGCAATTCATGCAAATTCCTTTTCAGGAAAATATAATTTCTTATAGATTTCGTCATGTAAAGACTTTACGATCCGGTCCATGAACATGTTGATGTCTTTTCTCCAACTATATTGAAGAGAACCTCATATGATAAACATGTAATCATATTACACGAATGATTTCATATCCAGATCTTCCCATTCATTTTCATCCATCCCTACTGTGTTTCTTTACCTTTCAATCCATGTATTTGTGAAGCCCCTATTGCACCAAAGTGCAACACGTGCTTTGAGTTTCCACATATCAAATTTTTCTTATCATTAAACTTCTCCACCTCAAACTTTACACTTGACCTATCCATGGATCAACTCCTTGATGAAATTCTGTGAATCTAGATATGTGTTTGGTCTGGTGATGTTAGATTTAAAAGTCCTTCAAATTTGAATGATGCTCTAATTGTCATAGAAGATGACTATGGGTTACCTTGATTAAATACAAAACTTTGTCAAAATCTTATGAAGATAGATGGCCTTCATGCTAACATTTATAGATCCTATGTATTTAGCCTAAATAGAAGATAAAATAATAACATTTTTATTCTTTCTTGAGTAACTAAATATTGATTTGTACATGTTTTTTGTATAGCTCTTAAGTAGATTTTAATATTTCAATTTGTACATGTTTTTTGTATAGCTTATGACTGCTAGAGAGACTCCTTCATATATGCAGACTGTGGAGACTGCTGTAGATACTGCCATAGCATCTGCAGATCCACTAACTGAGGTACACAATTTTTTAAATTTGTTAAATTTTGGAGGTTCATTATTTCTTATTAAACTTAAATCTACAATATCAAATTTTGTAGGTATATACATGTCAAATATTTAATTTGAAAATTAATTATTTGTATGTATCTTACCCCTCGTGAGTCTATTGTTGTCCTTGCGATGCGTCAACAACAAATTGATAGGGATCATGACATTGCGGTAAGATTTCACATACATTTTAACTAAATTGTACAAGTTTCTAAATTTTGAGTGTATTTTAAAATTTTGTGTGTTAAAAACTTGTTGTTTATGAATGTGTAGGTTAGGTTGCAGGCATGCTTAGAGACACCTAGGACCACACGGATGAAATCCATAGTGGCATCTCCCTCCACTACATCCCCAGGTCGTGGACGTGCTACTTCTAGCAGGGCGAAGAGAGGGAAGATGTTTCATGAGTAGATTTATAGTCCACTTGGATGACACATATATGTGGTCATGAGTAGATTCACAGTCCATGTATATATATATATATAGCCTTTTGCGACCGCATGTGGTCCCATATATGTACATTATGACACGTGCTTAGTTCGAGATGTATACATTATGAACTTATGTACATATATATTTTCAGAGACGTGCGCGTCTGGAGCACACTTTGTTTGATTCTTATATATATATATATATCCATGTGTGTTGGTTAAATCATATTTATTTTGGTTATTTTGGTATTATTGCTAACTCTGAGAAAGTGGGTTTTGATCTCTGTTCGGTGGATTTGATCTCTATTCGGTGGTTTTGATCTCTGTTCAGTGGATTATTTTTTTTGTCTAAAATGAGTTTATTTCAAAAAAGGTGACAATTGGATATTTATTTTAATGTTTATATAGGGGTGTGGTCCAAATTTAAATTCCTATTATTGAATATTTTATGAGTAGTTGTAGTTTTACTCATACAGTGTTTGTAGAAATGAAAAACCAAGGTCGAATTTGTCTTTCTGATGCTCATTGGCACGTGAAATATTTGCATGGTATTTCAACATCTCCAAGGTAGTGGGGAAGGTTCCTACATTGTTTATTTTGGAATTATTTAAACATTGAGGCCCATTAATTTATGAATAATCATTAAGAAGCCAAATTGGTTTTAAACCCTCTTAAAACCCTAGTTCTAAAGAAATGGGGAAGTTATTTTCCCAATGGCCTAGAATGGATTGTTTTTGTAGAATGACGATTGAAGGTTACAGAGGACTCTCTCAAAGTTTCTCTGGATGTGCAAGTTAGGTATTTTAGCTATGTGTGGACCCCACTCAAAAAGGCAAGTTTCTAAAGATTTTCCGTTTTCTCAAAAGTTGTCCATTGGACATGTTAACTAATTGTTTTTTTGAGGAATCATGGGATTATTTACTCATGTTAAATTATGTGGTTTCATATCATTTTTTCCCTAAGGAGGTACATGTACAAGCTCATTTTTGCAGTAAGACAAGTTTTCGGAATTTTTGGAAGTATCTACTGGTTTGGTTGCAAATGTGTTTTGGTGGCTCTAAAGTCTAATTTATGGAATACTATGCACTTTTTGATTACACTAAGTTCATGATAATTCCATTTATAAATTACAGTTTCATGAATGAGGTCATTTCATGGGGGTTTTAGCTTCATTTCTGAAGACTAGTTTTGGGGCATGTTGATTGTCGTTATTTTCAATTAGCTTAATGAAGTGAGTTTATGGTTTTATGTTTTTCTAGATTTATAAAGTTTTTTTCAAGTCTTAGATAATTTTTATAAGTGGTGTATGTGGTTTGGTGAAGCTGTTGATGGTGCTAGTAATTTGGTATTGGCGAGTAGGCTCTTGTTGTGCATTAAGGGTTCTTAATTCCTAATGGAGTTCTAGATGGTTCTTGATGGTATTACTAACCTATCTGGTTACTTGAGTGATGTTTTTATTATTTAATTATGATATTTCTAAGTTGAATATCTGACATTTTCCTTATGATGGCTGACCTATGGTATTATTATCAAGAGTCATATAAAAGTAAGTTATAAAGATAATTTGAGTTAGTTTAGAGAAATGATGTAAAGTGCGAGTAAGAGAGAAGAATAAAGAAGGTGAAATATGTATTTGTGACCATCAAGAGGGGAAAAGAGTGTGTGCATATGTTCTTGACTCTTTTCATGTGTTGCGAGAGATTGGTCATTAGACCTAATCAACTTGGTGAAGAATATTTAGACGAGTTGACCTAAAGAGAAAATTTGAAGAAGGAAAGAGAGGTTCATTGTGTCATCATCATTTTTGTAGAAATATTTCAGAGGTGGAAAACATATCAGGTGGATTTGGTTGGTGGAAAACATCAAGTGCGTTCTTATGTTTATGTTCTCTCTTTTTCTCATTTATGCTTATTTTCTTGTGGATGCATGCTTAATAGATAATTGGATGGTTAATGGATGAAATTATATAATTGGATGAAAATTTTTATTGCACACCTATTCACCCAACCCTCAGCGTTTTTTCTTCCAACATACACCTTATATGTAATCTATCCCACAATTATATGAGTTTAAAGTATAATTGGATGAATTTTTAAAACAAGTAAGGATAAGATTTCTTATTTCTTCATGGAGTGCTTAAGTTTTATTTTTCAAGAAGAAAGAAATAACCATGAGACTATGGAGTGTAATGTTGTCAAATGCTATATTTTGCAAACGGTGGGTCGTGGCACCGAACCGCCTGCGCCGACACATCCGGGTGGCTAGGTGAATGCTAGAGGAAGCAGTGTTTCGGTGCACGAAAGGGTCGTTGCTTCCGGGCTACTTCGTTTGGGCATAGTCCTTTAAGAGCCCTGAGACCAAAATATCATTCAAATTTTAAGGGTGACTACTGGACTCGTGGCACCTAGAGAGGCCACGTCGATCTGGAACCTCAGTGTACGGACCCTCTACAATAGCCTCTCTCATTTTTTTCCTTCTCATTTTGGAGCTCTCGCTGTCCTACTATCGCTTGTAAACGCGCGAAATAGTGCGGTTGGAGCCACCGTAAGGTTGTCAAATGCTATATTTTGCAAACGGTGGGTCTGGCACCAAACCTCCTGCGTCAACATGTCTAAGTGGCCAGGTGAATGCTAGAGGAGGTGGTGTTTTGGTGCGCGAAAGGGTCGTTGCTTCCGGGCTACTTCGTTCGGGCGTAGTCCCTTAAGAGCCCTGAGACCAAAATATCGTTCAACTTTGACAGTGACTACTCGGACTCCGTGGCACCTAGAGAGGCCTCGTCTAATCCAACACCTTGGCATATGGACCCTCTATAATAGCCTCTCTCATTTTTTTCCTTCTCATTTCGGTGCTCTCGTTGTCCTACTGTTTGTAAACGCGCGAAATAGTGCAGTTGGAGCCAGTGTAAGGTTGTCAAATGCTATATTTTGCAAACGGTGGGTCATGGCACCGAACCGCCTATACCGACACATCTAGGTGGCTAGGTGAACACTAGAGGAGGTGGTGTTTCGGTGCGCGAAAGGGTCGTTGCTTCCGGGCTACTTTGTTCGGGCGTAGTCCCTTAAGAGCCCTGAGACAAAAATATCGTTCAACTTTGACGGGTGACTACTCAGACTCCGTGGCACCTAGAGAGGCCTCATATAATCCAACACCTTGGCGTACATGACCCTCTATAATAGCCTCTCTCATTTTTTTCCTTCTCATTTCGGTGCTCTCGCTGTCCTATTGTTTGCAAACACGTAAAATAGTGCAGTTGGAGCCAGTGTAAGGTTGTCAAATGCTATATTTTGCAAACGGTGGGTCGTGGCACCGAACCACCTACACCGACATGTCCTGGGTGGCTAGGTGAACACTAGAGGAGGTGGTGTTTTGGTGCGTGAAAGGGTCGTTGCTTTCGGGCTACTTCGTTTGGGCGTAGTCCCTTAAGAGCCTTGAGACCAAAATATCGTTCAACTTTGACGGGTGACTACTCGGACTCCGTGGCACCTAGAGAGGCCTTGTCTAATCCAACACCTCGGCGTATGGACCCTCTACAATAGCCTCTCTCATTTTTTTCCTTCTCATTTTGGTGCTCTCGCTGTCCTACTGTTTGCAAATGCGTGAAATAGTGCAGTTGGAGCCAGTGTAAGGTTGTCAAATGCTATATTTTACAAACGGTGGGTCGTGGCACCGAACCGCCTATGCCGACACGTCTGGGTGGCCAGGTGAATGCTAGAGGAGGTGGTGTTTTGGTGCACAAAAGGGTCGTTGCTTCCGGGCTACTTCGTTCGGGCGTAGTCCCTTAAGAGCCCTGAGACCAAAATATCGTTCAACTTTGACGGGTGACTACTTGGACTCCGTGGCACCTAGAGAGGCCTCATCTAATCCGACACCTTGGCGTATAGACCCTCTACAATATCCTCTCTCATTTTTTTCCTTCTCATTTTGGTACTCTCGTTGTCCTACTGTTTGCAAACGTGCGAAATAGTGCAGTTGGAGCAGTGTAAGGTTGTCAAATGCTATATTTTACAAACGGTGGGTCATGGCACCGAACCAAATACACCGACACGTCCGGGTGGCTAGGTGAACGCTAGAGGAGGTGGTGTTTTGGTGTGCGAAAGGGTCGTTGCTTCCGGGCTACTTCGTTCGGGCGTAGTCCCTTAAGAGCCCTGAGACCAAAATATCGTTCAACTTTGACGGGTGACTACTCGGACTCCGTGGCACCTAGAGAGGCCTCGTCTGATCCAATACCTTGGCGCAGAGACCCTCTACAATAGCCTCTTTCATTTTTTTTCCTTATCATTTCGGTGCTCTCGCTGTCCTACTGTTTGTAAACGCGTAAAATAGTGCAGTTGGAGCCAGTATAAGGTTGTCAAATGCTATATTTTGCAAACGGTGGGTCGTGGCACCAAACCACCTACGCCAAAACATTTGGGTGGCCAGGTGAACGCTAGAGGAGGTGGTGTTTCGGTGCGCGAAAGGGTCGTTGCTTCCGGGCTACTTCATTCGGGCGTAGTCCCTTAAGAGCCCTGAGACCAAAATATTGTTCAACTTTAACGGGTGACTACTCGGACTCTCGTGGCACCTAGAGAGGCCCCATCTGATCTGGAACCTCGGTGTACGGACCCTCTACAATAGCCTCTCTCATTTTTTTCCTTCTCATTTCGGTGCTCTCGCTGTCCTACTGTTTGCAAACGCATGAAATAGTGCAGTTGGAGCCAGTGTAAGGTTGTCAAATGCTATATTTTGCAAACGGTGGGTCATGGCACCAAACTACCTATGCCCGACACATCGGGTGGCCAAGTGAATGCTAGAGGAGGTGGTGTTTTGGTGCGCGAAAGGGTCATTGCTTCCGGGCTACTTTGTTCGGGCGTAGTCCCTTAAGAGCCCTGAGACCAAAATATCATTCAACTTTGACGGGTGACTACTCGGACTCCGTGGCACCTAGAGAGGCCCCATCTGATCCGGCACCTTGGCATATGGACCCTCTACAATAGCCTCTCTCATTTTTTTCCTTCTCATTTCGGTGCTCTCGCTGTCCTATTGTTTGCAAACGTGCGAAATAGTGCAGTTGGAGCTAGTGTAAGGTTGTCAAATGCTATATTTTGCAAACGGTGGGTCGTGGCACCGAACCGCCTACGCCGACACATCTGGGTGGCTAGGTGAACACTAGAGGAGGTGGTGTTTTGGTGCGCGAAAGGGTCGTTGCTTCCGGGCAACTTCATTAGACTTTTTCAAAATTTACAACTTTTTCAAAATTTACAACATTTTCAAAATTTACAATATTTTCAAAATTTACAAACTTGACTTTTTCAAAATTTACAACTTTTTCAAACAATGTTCAAGCTTCTCTTAGCTTTGAGAATTTAAAATTCTCTACTAACGATGCCAACCACATGAAGGTGGAAGCTTTTCTGGCACCACTAACCTAAACATAAAATTGTTAGTCAAAGAAATTTAAGTTTCAAATCATAACCATATATACTAGATCTATATACATGACACACAAAATACACAAATTTAAAATAAAATATATTCAAACTTAAATATAGATCTTTAAACTAAAAAAATTATATATATATATGCTATATAAATTGAAACTTGAAATTAAATATATACCAGACATGAGCATGTTGTAAATTCATTCCAATGAACCATCAGGATCGGATCTACTCTGAATAGCAGACAAGATTGCTTCATGATCTGACTCTCGAACCTTCCAAAGAATCTTGTTATTAGGTCTTCCTCGATATCTATACAACTGAATATTTGTCGCTAGAACTAGATGTGAATATAAGAGTATTTTCCTGTGTGTCTCAAAGTCTTCAAACACCCAAACAGAGTAGTTTTTTAATGGATACCGTCGAAGCCAAGTTCCAAAGAACTACCACCGACCTTGTAATCAATCTCTTCGCCATCTATAATAGGAGAAGTCAACTTCTTTCTTTCCTCGATGCAACGACATAAGAAATAGTCTGTTCCTTCTTCATTGTCTTCTGTCACAATTACTGCAAACACATGTCCTACAAAAAAACAAAGGTTGAACAACTCAAATTTAAATTACATATTAAAATTTTAATGGACATAACTCAATACAAAAATTAAATAAATAACCATAAATACCTTGTCGCACCAAAATCAAAATTTCGTCAAAGTCCTTGGATGTTGTAACTTCATCTGCAGAAACAAGTTGTAATGCTTGTGGAGGTTGATAACTAGGAAGCAGAGTTAGAGGCCTACAAATCCATCCTTCCACCCATTCTTGTGAATCACACTCAAAGAATGACAAATTCGATACAAGATACACAAAAACATGTCAACTTTCTTGTCCATACGGCCCACGAAGTAGCGTCTGAGCTACAAAATGAGTGCATATCACTGGACCCAGTGAGTGTCATACAATCCTCATAGTTAGCAATATATTTTTCCTCTATCAACCAAAAATATCTACAAACTGTGGAATTTTCTTGAGAACCTCGGGCCATGTTGTCAGTATACCATTCCACTATGCTCTTTGCATCTTTTAATTTAGCACCATCTTTGTACTTCAACTCTTCTCTTGCAAGAGCTCTTTTCACACATGCCCCCGCACCGTCATGCTCTACTTTTCCATGTCAGCCTCAGTGAAACTCCAAATATGTTGCACACCCATCTTGACATGCATTCTGCTCATCCAATAAAACATTCGTGCATTCTTAAACTGAGACGTGTAATTATCTGACCATATATAATGTTGTTTGAAGTGGATGTCCCTATCAGACAAGTTTCCATAAAATAACTGGAAACACCCTTGCACAAATTCAGTAGAATGAGTACGATCATCACTGATATAAAAGTGGTACTCTCTTAAAATTTTTTGATCATTCTCTGTACTGTCAGGAGAATGTAGAAATGCTATATGCACAAAAATGGCAACTTGTACTGAGTTGTAATATTGCGATTGAACCTCCATTTGTGGTTGCAATGTGTAATTCTCTGCAAAATCAACCACTGAAACAATAGTACCAATAGGAAATGTGTCTTTTCATAGCTTGAATTGTTCATCCAACCATCGAGCTCTATGTGTATGCCTCGCATACTCATAAACAATTTCATCCAATTTTTTTTTCATAAATTGAAAAATGGGCATTTGTTCTGTAACTAGCTCACACCGTTTTGACTCTTTTCCATCTTTCAACTGGTATGCAACTGATTTATATTTATCAAATTCAACTAAATTATGTCCTATTGTACCTTCAATTTTCTCATGGATGTAACTTTCCAATTTAGGTAATCCGCCGCATGTACTACAACTTCCATCTAAACAATCCTGACTATAAAAAAATTGTCCAACTTCTTTTTCACAAAATATAGTAGGAATGAAATCCCTAGAAGATATTGGTGGAACTTGAACACCACATTCAGATAACATAGTTTCAGAATGAAAAATAGAACGAATACGTAAAAATTTAGCATAATGCATCGCAAATTCAACATGTTGCCTACAACAACAAGTGGTGCGAGCATGGTTGATTTTCACATAGAATGGTTTCAACATTTCAAAAAAACGTTGACTAATTTTAATTTCCAGATTCTCTTGTTCAAACTTACGAAAAAATTGAGTTTGAGTCATATCTAAGAAATTCTTTGGATGTGGTTCATGATTAGTAGAACCAACTCTCCGTTTTATAACATCTCTTGTATTAGGTGAAACTCTAGTGTTATCATGCCAAAATTTAATAACAACTTCTCTTATAGCATCAGAATTATTTTTGTCCTTACGCGGTGCTCTAGCAGAAAATACCCAAAAATCGACATTATTGAGTGATTGAAGGATATTACGTCTTTCAATTGCTTTCATTAGAGTTTTTCGATTAACTTGCAACATTCGACTTGTTTGCGTAATCAAACATTGTTTTTTTATTGATTCACTTACAACACTAGTAGCAAGTACACGACGCATAATATTACTATCCCTAGTGCGTCTCTTGACACCAACAATGTAATATGCATCATGAAGGTTTTCAACAATTATAGAGGTTTGACCACGTATGTTAGATGTTGTCAATCCTAAAGTGTTTAATGTAGGTCTCATTTTAATCAATTTCATCAAACTAACCAACAACTGACATCTTTGGGAATCATTTAAAATTTCAAAATGATCATCCCAAATTTCAGTGGCTTTTCTTCTGATTTTTCATTCAGAAAGTTTGCCAGACATTGGTTTTAAAATATTTTCATCAATTTCAATAAAAAAATTAGGTTTCTTATGTAAAATCCTAGGAGGTGTTTTTGTCAAATTTTGCTTGTCTACAGTTTCAACATGAATTTCCTTATTCACATTTTCATTGTCTCCTTCAATTTCAACATTTGCTACATCATGAGTATTTAATTCTTCTTCAACATTGACAATAAAAACTTCTTCATCACGAGTATTTAATTCAACTTCAACATTGACAGTAGAAACATTACCTAGTTCTTCATTGCTTACAGTAGTTGGGATTGAAGATGAACCTCTTCTAGATTCACGAAGTTTCCGCATTCGCTCAGCATTTTCAATTTTGTTGGCCTCTAATTCGTTTGGTGTTTTTTTACTTAATGACTTCCTTTTTTGACTTCATTTTTTGTCTCCCATGATGTTTTGCTTTCGGTGATAAGAAAAATGTGCATGGAAAAAGACAGAATTTTGCAAAGAATTGCATGCACGATAAAGTCGAGAGTAAAAATCACATGGTAATTCAGACATTGGGATGTGTGTAAATATGATTTATAAACCGTGAGCGCACTTTATAAACCGCGAGTGCGCTTTATAAACTGCGAGCGCGGTATTGTTAAAAAAACCGTGATCGCGGATCTATCTGCCGAACCTAAGCCTTGGAAAATCTTTGTTTTTCCCCAACCAAAGCTATGGAAGGTCATTATGAAGTGCAAAGGGTCAAAAACCTCAAATCTGCTCTTCCAAAGACTTGAACCATGCTAAAAACTGAAAACATTTCACAAAAATGGTACCATCACGTAGGGTAGACTCTTAGCTTTGTAGAAATATTGTTTTTAAAGTGAATAGAATAAGATAAATATCATTTTATAATTTCTTACTAACAATAGGTCTTTAAGACATTTTTTCCGTGAATGTTAATGTCTACATTTAAGATCAGTGTAACTTTTGTTTCGCTTATCAAAATATGATAAAACTTATACCATCCCAAGCGTGGACAAATTCTATACACCTTAAAAAAATAAAAATTGATTTCGATATTTTTTGATATAGTTATGGCGGGAAAACAGAAAACGCTCCATTTTCTAAATATTTTCAGACCACTTTCACGGAAAAAATCATTAAAAAAAAATTACTAAAAAAAATACAAAATAAAATCCATCCCAAGACAGACAACTACATCTAACGTTTCACCAAAGGAAAAAAACAAATAACAAGATTTGGTCATCCAAAATGCGGGCAAACGGACTACAATCTTATAAGTTTTTCAAAAAAAAAAAAAAAAATTTCATATAATTTTAAGTGTTTAATATAGCTAAACTTGTCTGTTTTTTACAAAAATTAGTATTTTAGAAACTAGATTCGAATGCTATGATTCATATTTATATAAATTTTTCTAATTTAGAGTGCATGTATAGCTAATAATCCCTACAAGTTGAGATTTCACTATTTTTTGCAATATGACGTCCATGGATGACCCTATATTTGTCCATCAACTTCCTGCACTTACCCACTTAGTCTAACCTCCTTAGCGCTAGGTCACTAACCTTAGAACATTTAGTTTATAGTTTAGGCCTAGGTTAGATTAGTACTAATCTAACCCATAGGTTATAGTTTAGGTTTAGGTTATTAACCTTAATAAATCCAAACTTAGGTCTTAACAATTCGGAATGTTCGAATAAGAACCAACAGATATACATTCCCGTAATGGATTCAATCCAGCACTGATAATAAGATGGTAGTATAAATGTATCTAAATTTATTACCTGGCCCACGATCAAGACCTTCCTGATTTTACGATATCGGGAACCAATTCATTTAACAAGATCAGCCTGAGTTAACTCCGGAATTGCTCATTCCACACATTCGGACCTTGCAACCTTCGTAAGGTCTATAATTTTTGTTAATCCAGAATAAACTTAAAACATCTCTTGGGTCAATGCCACTGATCCAAGGCTGAGTCATATAGACGGGTAAATCCACAATTTATTCCGAAATCAGATTAAACTCAGGTGCAAAAATGAAAGATATAAAAGAGTCCAAGCATATCCTGGCTCAGTCAAAAATCTTCAAGAGCAAAGAAGATACAATCCCTATCAAGCATGACTTCACAATCAAAGGAACACGTCCCTTTTTACAGAAGAAATCATATATCAACACTTGAATGCTCAGGAGGAAGTAACAAGAGTTCAGAGTGTTACAACAAATACCGGAATGAAGAGAGGAAAGAAGAAAACAAGTAAAAATGAGCAAGGATGGACAAATGCATCACAAATCACGTTTTTTATTGCTCCAGAAGTTTGCACAAAACATCATTTCACTAATAAGAGACAAAAACACCATTACAGAGCATGGGAGGAGGTTCAAACTCCATTTTTGACCCTAGGGAAGAAAAGAAGGGAGGGAAAAGTAGAAAGAATGAACAACTTGTTATAAATGAGCCAAAACTGGCTTTTAACAATGAAAACCCGAATCCAGGATGGAGAAACATGGGAAAATTGAAATGAATGATTCAACCACTGACTAGATCCATCAAAATAGCATGGATACCATTAAAATTTCATTCCCCAAGATTTTTAACCATGCTGGAGAAGAATGGAAGCCATACTGCATTAAAAATGGTGGTTGAATGTCGGTTCTACTCTTTTTCCCATGCCAAAGGCATTTTTCATTTTTCTCTCACCAAAATCCACCAAAAATAATAATTGAAGATTACATCATGTAGAGAACTTCAATATATTTCCAATGACACAAAAATCAAAAAATTGAGCTCTGGTTCAAAAGATATGGCCCTTTGAAGATTTAGGGAAAAATTGGCAAAATTAGGGCAAAATGGGTTCGCGGGTTGAAATTTGAAAATTTTCCCAAAAATTCCCCACCACTCGACTTCGCCTCTAACTAGACATGTGTCGGCTCCTCCATCCGCGGGCCCACGGGTAAAATTTTGCCCTTTGCGCCTCCACCAACTCCTTGGAAATTTTCTCAACTTCACTCCACCGCTCCAACTCCCACCGAAAATAGGACACGTGTCATCCTCCTATTGGTCTGTGGGCCTTCGAGCCTCCTTTTTCCTTTTGCCCTTCACCAACCCTTTGGAAAAATTTATAACTTGCCTCCGCTGCCCCAACCTTTGTTGCCACGTGGCACATTCACATTGGCCGTAGGCTTGTCAAGGGAAAATTTCTCCAAAAACTCCACCGAGCCATAACTTTCAAAATATTTGGAATTAGGAGGAAAATGTCTTGTGCCTTTTTCTCACAATTTGGACCTATTTTGTTCACCTCCATAATGGCTTCATCAATCAAATCATCCCCTTCAAATGAAAGAAAAAATGTATCAATCATGCTTCCTTCTTCTCGTTGTTTCAAAACTCGACTTGATCTCATCCATTTTCTCCTCCAAAATGGGATTTTGGGCTAGTTTTTATTCCTCCATGATAACTTATTTGGTAGTGCAAATTGGATCATCATTTTGTTTGGGCAGAGTGCCAACATGGACACCCAACTCATCACCAACAAACTACAATTCCTTTTCTCTTGTTCTTGTTCTTGTTCGGCTGCAAACTCAGTCTCACTCACCACTGTTTCTTCAACTCCAACCTTCTCTTCTGGCTTTACCATCAAGGGGATTTTTGAAAAATCAAATTTAGCAGCCCAACTCTTTAGATTTTCTATCATTTCTTCTATGTTGGGTTCCTCTTCTTATTGTTCTCCTTGACTGGTCTTCTAATTTTCATCTTCCCAACATGGATCTGGGAATGTAAGAGGATGGATGGGTTGTGACTCAATTGATTTTGCAATTTTTTGTGGTTTTGGAGGAGGTAAAACTTCATTTTTCTTTGGAGGGAATGGCTATTTGGAAGGGAAAAGAGTAGAGAAATCGAGGTGGGATGGGAGACTAGGAGATGGAGAGATGGGATCAACATTTGGGGCAGCATATGGGAAACTTGAAGCTTGACACTTCTGAAATGATGCAGATTGAGAAAGAGGAAAAGAAAGAGTATGAGATGGTGTGCTTACCCATTGACAAGGTTGCTGAATACTCCTCTCATACACCTCTATTCCTTTAGTCCACTTTATAAGCAATGGAAGTGTTGCAACAATGAATTCAAGTTTCTCTTTAGGGCTGTAATGCCTTAGAAAAGGTCCCACCCATGGAGAAGGTGCTCCACAACCGATTCCAAATTCTTTCATTTGTGCTTGAGCCCTAGATTGCACCATGCTTCCCTCCATCTTTTTGATCTTCTCCAGCATATCTACATTTTCTTCATGACTGGCCTCACAATATGCATACCCTTGTGCTTGATGTGATTCATATCCAAACTGATTTTGGCATTGCTCATATGGGTATGCATACTAGTTTTGAATATGATCAAAATACGATACGGAGGATTTGAGAAACATGTTGGAGGTGGAATATATTCTCATTGTTGTGAATGTAAATTCCATGGGGGAAATGAAGTCATGATTTCACAACTTTATGGAATGAAAGAAGATGGAAGAGATGGAAAGAAGAATGAATGGAAAATAGGTCTGCAACTCAGAGAATGAGTTATAGACCAGATGGAGTTGCCATATGTGTTTGTAATTGCCTCCAAAGGTGAAATCTTCACAGGAACAAATCAACTCGTAAAAGATGAAGTGGAAGATCTCTAAGGTCCCTCCGGGCATGCCAAAACTATTAGTGCAAATTCACAGCACCCCTAAAATGACCAATGGATCTACTTTTCTAAGGTAATGTCATTTGGTGTGAATACACAACATTGAGATTTCCCAAAGTGTGGGACCTTTGTAAATGGGGAAAGCTCTCCAGAGAAGGTTGGTTCCTCTTCCTAAACTACCTGCCAGAAGCTATTCCATTGCAGGAAAGCTAATCTAATCCTAATCTAACTATGCCAAGGAGATAGAGAGAGATAGAAAAGAGGGAAAAATAGAGCCTACACTAAAACGGTGATACACCAGAGAAGGAAAATGCTGAACATCTATCAAAACTGCCATGGAAACAAAGAGAGGTGAGCAATGGAAAGGATGGACAAATGCATCACAGACCAAAGATGGATTTCACACAGAAAATGTTCCAAAACTCCATGAACATAGCTCCAAAACCTGCAATGAACATCCAAACATGCAAAAATACCTACAATGAAGAGAGGAAAGAAGAAAACAAGCAAAAACGAGAAAGGATGGACAAATGCATCACAAATCATGTTTTTATTGCTCAGAAGTTTACACAAAAATCATTTCACTAGTAAGAGACAAAAATGCCATTACAGATCATGGGAGGAGGTTCAAACTCCATTTTCAACCCTAGGGAAGAAAATAAGGGAGGGCAGAGCAAAAACAATGAACAACTTGTTAAAAATGAGCCAAAACTGGCTTTTAACAATGAAAACCCGAGTCCAGGAAGGAGAAACATGGGAAAATTGAAATGAATGATTTAACCACCAACCAGATCCATCAAAATAGCATGGGTACCATTAAAATTTCATTCCCT
Source organism: Taxus wallichiana var. yunnanensis (assembly GCA_018340775.1). Classification (NCBI taxonomy): domain Eukaryota; kingdom Viridiplantae; phylum Streptophyta; class Pinopsida; order Cupressales; family Taxaceae; genus Taxus; species Taxus wallichiana. The sequence goes on from CM031236.1 coordinate 315,551,553, forward strand.
AATATTTTTGACCATGCTGGAGAAGAATGGAAGCCATACTACATTAAAAATGGTGGTTGAATGTCGGTTATGCTCTTTTTCCCATGCTAGAGGTGTTTTTCATTTTTCTCTCACTAAACTCCACCAAAAAACAAAATTGAAGATTCCATTGTGTAGAGGACTTCAATAGATTTCCAATGACACCAAAATTGAGAAAACCGAGCTCTGGTTCAAAAGATATGGCCCTCTGAAGATTTAGGGAAAAATTGGCAAAATTAGGGAAAATGGGTTTGTGGGCTGAAATTTGAAAATTTTCCCCCTTTTTTGAATTTGGGAAAATTTTCCCAAAATCTCCACCAGCCCAACCTCTGCTACCATGTGGAATCATCCCATTTGTCCACGGGTTCAAATAGTCATTCTTCCCTTTTTCCTTCTTTAAAAATTTTGCTTTGGGAAAAAATCCCCAAACACCCCCGCGCCCTGCTCCGCCACTGCCACGTGTCACTTCCTCATTAGCCACGGGCATGCACTTCAATATTTCCCCCTTGTACCTTTTACAAATTTTGGTGAAAAACCAAAAATTCCCCACCCCTCTAACTTCTGCCTCTAACTAGACACATGTCAGCTCCTCCTTCATCCGTGGGCCCGCGGGAAAAAGTTTGCCCTTTGCACCCTCCGCCAACTCCTTGGCAATTTTCTCAACTTTTCTCTCGCCACTCCAACTCCCGCCGAAAATAGGACACGTGTCATCCTCCTATTGGTTTGTGGGCCTTCAAGCCTCTTTTTTCCTTTTGCCCTCCACCAACCCTTTGGCAAAATTTCTAACTTGCCTCCGCTGCCCCAACCTCCACCGCAATGCGGCACATTCTCATGGCCGCGGGCATGTCAAGGGAAAATTTCCCCAAAAACTCCGCCAAGCCATAACTTTCAAAATATTTGGAGTTAGGAGGAAAATTTTACCTTTCTGGAAAGGGGAAGAAAAATCCTATTTGATGAAGCCATTTCTAGAATCCTTTGAGTGCTTGAAATGTGTAAAAATTGAAGTTGAAGCACAAGGAAGGAAATAATGAAGGCAAGTTAGCCAAAATAAGTAGGGGGCTCATTTTGGATAACAGTTTATTCACATGGATCAGTTTTGGAAGCCCTAGTTTGTAATGATGCAAAAGCACTTCTTTCTTTGTATACGCAAAGTAAATAATGAAATGCCTCAACCCTCTATTTATAGTTTTTCCTACTTTGTAACATTAAATGCTACCTTACCTACCACCATACTTTAACACTTAATGTGGATTTTTCAAACAAACCCGACTTTAGCACTTTAACTCATGCACCCAACCTTGCACGGAAAATTCTCCAACCTTCTAGCATGCAACCAATCCATCTTGATAGGAGACTCTGCGCATGCGCGTAACCAATGTGAAGGAACTTCTTCTATCATGATTTTTTCTCTCACCTACCTCATGTTATTTTTGTGCTTCTTCCTCTCTTGTACATGGATCCCCAATGTAGCCTTATCCTGACACCAACCATCCTTTTTCACCTTTCCTTGCATGTACTTTTTCACAAGGCCATTCAATCGGGCTTTCCAATGCAATCCTTCCTAGTGCTTCATACTTCAATTTCTTCCACCTTACTCCACTCACATGAAAACGATGTGTGGTCATCTCGCATAGGTACAACCTTCAAAAAGTAATGATATTACCGACACCCAAGGCATAACAAAAACAACAACGAGAAAGGGAAACAAAAGAAAATAAAATCCATTATGGGAAATCCTAAACTAACTCGCAATACTTCCTTATTTACAAACACCAAGAAGACTTATTTATAGTAGGGCTTCAACCTACTCCCATTGAAGTGTATTGGAAATCTTGTCCCATCCAACGCTCAGAATCGGCACATGCCCAAATCAAGGATGTACAAGATGATGTAGGGACCTAACCAATGCACTTTTAACTTACCAGGATGGCACAAAAACTTGGAATCATATAATAACACCATCTGCCCAACCTCAAACTTCTTGTTCCTAATGTGGCGATCATGCCATGATTTTTTCTTTACTTTTTCTATTATTTTGCTCCATTTGGCCAATGATCACCTTTCATCCAGCTTCATTAATTTATCAATCCTTTCTTCTAGCACTTGCTCATTAGCCAACCCTCCTTTTTGTGCTATTCACAGAGAAGTTAGCATGAACTCAACTAGTAGGATAGGCTCTGCGCCAAACACCAATTAAAACTGTGGCTTTGTTCAACCTTTTATAAGTTTTCCTATTAGCCCATAATATGGTGATATCTTGTCATCCTAATCTTGTCTTTCGACATCAAAAATCTTTGTTAGGGTATGACTTAGTATTTTGTTAATTGCTTCCATGGTTCCATTTTCCGAGGGTGATAGGGAGTAGTTTTGTGATGGACCACCATGAACTCGCTAATAGGATCCTCATGGTCTCATTTAAGAAATGTGTACCCCTATCACTGGCTAAAATTAAAGGGCATCCATACCTCATGATAATGTTCTCCTATACAAATATTTCTACCGTAGCTACTATAAAGTCTTTAGTTGGGGATGCCTCTCGCCCACCTTGTCAAATAGTCCGTGCAAGTGATTACACAATGTGATCTAGTCCTAATTGTTGCTAGTGAAATAGGTCCTAAAATTATATTTCCCATTTCTCAAAAGGTTCAGTGCTAGGGATAGGGCGAAAAGGAATAAATCATCTCTCTGTCCTAGCTTTCCAACACACCGACAATGGTCACACACTTTACAATACTCCTTACATCCTTATATAGAGTTTCCCACCACAATCCTGCCATTAATATTTTACATGTGGTGGCATCACCTGCATAATGTCCACCTGCACTTCCTCCATGTGCTTCATCTATGATGGAAAATCAATCATGCTCGAGTACTCACCTACGAAAAACTTCATCACACCCTAGTTTGTATAATTCCCCACTGATCAACATATAAGGCACGACGCATATGACTAGTTGCTTTTTCTCTAATGTCTTCATCCCTTCGATGCCATACCCATTTTAAGGAACAAAAAAATATCCTCCAAGTCTGAGGGCACGCACCACAACCTAAATAGCTGCACATCTAGCATGGTATCTTTAATTCTTTGCGTGTCCTCCCCTCGAATCAATCCTAGACAAATGGTCAGGTCCGAATTACTCTTTCCTAGTTTGACAACTACGGTGAACTCAAACTCTTGGAATAATAACATCCACCGACATATGTACCCTTGTAGGACGGTATTGTTCACCAAATATTTTAATGACATGTGGTCAGTTTAGAAGATAAAGGAGTTACCAATGATACTACCTAAACTTATGAAGTGCGTAGATCATAGATAATGCCTCATGCTTGGTCGTAGTGTAATTCTACTCTGTTGGTGTCAACTTCCTACTTGCAAAGCATAAGGGGTGATCAACAATTCCCTCACTAAGCTGTGCAAGCACTTCCCCAATGGTTGTTCCAGAGGCATCTACATGAACATGGAAGGGCTTATCCCAAGAGGGGAAACGTAATATAGGCATGGTGACAAGCCTATCCTTCAATCTGTTGAATTCCTTGACCGCACCTCTCCCCAATGGAAGGCACTTTTATGTCTGAGAAACTCTTCTAAAGGTGTGGTGATCTTGGCATACCCCTTGATGAACTTCTCGATAGTAGCCCACATGTCCAAGAAACCCGTACACTGCACTTTGACTAGTTGGCTCCCCCAATCCCACAATCACTGCAATTTTGGTAGGATCCATCACCAGGCCTTCTTTATATATGATGTGTCCCAACAGGGTCCCAAATGGGGTATCAAATACACACTTCTTGATGTTCATGGATATCCTCAACTATCGAAACCTTTCAAACATCAATCTCAAATTGTCACAATGGTCCTTGACCAGTCCATACATTGTCCAATCATCAAGGTACACCTAGAGAAACTTGTGGATGAATTCTGGAAGGCCTACACTACAATGTGTGAGAACATAGCAGGTGCGTTCTTTAACCTAAAAGGTATGAATATATAGGCAAAACTTCCCCACTCGGTGGTGAAGGTTGTCTTTCTCTAGTCTTCTTTTATAATCCTCACTTGGTGATAACCTGAGAACCCATCCATGAAAAAGTAGACTTCGCGCCTTGCTACTCCTTCTAAGATCTCTTTAGTAAATGGGGTTGGGAAAGGATCAATGATACATACTACATTTAGGTCCCTGTAATCAACATAGATCCTTATCCTTCGTCCTTCTTGATGCTAATTACCATTGGACTTATCCATTCTGACTCTTCAACAACTTCAATAATGTTTGACGCTATCATCTTATATATTTCTTCCTTGACCTTCACGCACATGTTAGGATTCATTTGGTATGGTCTCTCTCGGATCGGGTGCACACATTTATTCAACTTAATTCTCATTTCCCATAAGGAATGGTGAACACCTTTGAGTTCTTGATACCCACGCAGAATAAATCCTCAAACTCACATAAAATATCAATGATCTTAGAGACTTCCTTCTCTGACCAATATTCTTCGATGATAGCCTCTTTAGGATCTTCTTCTAAGCTGATGTTAACCTTATTTATGTTTAAAGGCTCATGATAGGTGCACACCCATTCATCAACACTATCTACCACCTTGGGCGTCCCTACAAAATGGTTAACATCCAAGTTTTCCACTTCTTCACCATCAATAACATACACCATCTTCCCCTTTTTCTTTTTCTAAACATGCGTGCTCAAGTTGTATCTCTTCTATTTCTTCTTCCTCAAAGCATGCCTCTAGGCCAAGTTCACCTAGCAACTCCAGTAGCCTATCTTTTTCCATGGCACTATCCCCAATGGTAAGGCACTTGATAACCTACAATGCCTTATCCACTAAGGGTTTTTACTTCGATACTCGAATGTTTGAATGAGATCAGCCACTAACTCTTTCCATTCCCGCCCGGTCTCAAAATGAATGTACCATGCACGCGCAACCTTGTAGGGTGGAATAAAATTTGTGAACCCATAATGAGGGTGGAAATTTTCTATGCTTCACATCCAGAGTTGTCTCACATGCTTGGATATGGAAGGAATCAATCTCTCTAGCATGGTAATATTTTTAGTCATTGGCATGTTGCTCCTGCAAAACCTTACAGAGAAGGAAATTCTCACCTCGCACTATTCCAAGATATTATTTCGATGCATTTCCCACCAACGTGCGCAGTTCCCGAGTAGGACATAACTTAACATCTCCTTCGTATATTTTCCTCTTTCCACCGAGCTTCCATCTTCTCGTAAAAAGACTCGAGGGACGGCTCCTCCTGAGTACTTAGGTAGCTCCTTTCCTCTTAGGTGCTAGACTATATTCACCTTTGTCACCTTTATCACCGATCCTCTCAAATATCATCCGATTAACTCATAGGTTACATGTGCCTAATTATTACACGTTGTATTGGTGGTATCACTTAAGGACTGAGCATCCTCAAACCTGGATAACTCCTTTTGTGGGATGAATTATCTCTAGATTCCTGATTGAGTGCACATATATTCTATCTAGGACCTCTTCTCTCAAAGGTTCGAGTATAGGGTGTTGACTTCCCATCGCCTAAGGGTACGATGACCCATTCCTCCTCATTTTTAAAGCTTATGTATCCCTTGTTGAACCAAAGATCCACATTATTTTTATAGCACCATTTTCACCCAAGTAATGCTGGGAAATTATCTGCCTCATCGAGTGCCAAGACCTCAAAATCCCCAGTAAACTTGGCCCATTGAATGGTAATAGCTACATCCTTTAAGACATAGATGGGCATTGCCTTCATTTTGTTTTACATTTACAACACATTCAAAGATGGCTGTAATGCAGGCCTTCCCATTTGATGCCAAGAATCCAAGGTGAGAACATTGACCTCCATGCCTATGTCAATGAGGATATTACTAAGGAGCCATCCATCCACAACCACATTTAACATGATCTCCCTATCATAGTCAAGGTTGTGAGGGGGAAGGTTTACATGTAAGACCTACCTCTCATGCTCTTCTCTAAAGCATGTGGTACCTTCTCTCTCAACCATGCTCCTAGTAAGGGAATAATATTCTCTTGCCTTATCATTTTACATACTTCCTAACCTTATCCAGCCATCTTTTGGTGCCTCGATCTTCCTTCTTTTCTCCTCCCTCTGGACTACTCCTTTAGAATCGGATTTCTCCTTGTGAACTCTGAATGACATCCATGGTTTCTTGATATACCTCTTTTTGATGTGTAGGGTCTGGGTACTTCCCATGTACCACTTCTTCCCTTGAAACCAGGTTCTTCTACCTTGGCATTTCCTTTGTGCATGTGGCCTCTACTCTTGTTGTTACCATAACAGGTTCTAAGCATGCATCACATGTAACCCGTGACATCCACTATGTGTTTGTCTTTTTAATTCTTACCATTGTAGTGCCCTTGTCTTTCTGGTGTTGTTGATTCATGTGCTCAAACAACTCAGGGCACTCCTCATACTTGTGTTTCTTCCGCACCATGAGTAATGCAATAGGTCTGGGCACTCTTGTTTGTAATGCTTTGTAGACCCATAATTAAAATAGGTTCCACGTGGGAACTCAGTTATTCCTCCTCTGTGGTTACCATGACTAGGGAATCCTCCGCAGAATCCCCTTCCTCATGTGCCTCCATTTGCACACTCCTCATAACGGTGATCATCACCTTTGGCACTAGTAGCAATGTTGGTCTGGAACACCCCATGATCAATGGCCTCATGGATATGGTCAATTAGCTTACAATCCTTAGTATCATGGGTCATAGAGGTGTATATTTTATGGTAGAAAGACACATTCTTCTGAATTACACACTATAACAAGGGACATCTACTTGCATAATGGTCCCCATGAAAATTTCATAGTCTACTGACATGGTGCATACTATCCTTCGGGGGAAACTATCCTTGACATGCCCCTCTACTTCATAATTTGTACACCATATACCATTACAAGTCTCATGGGTTGAGTTTGTAGACAACTTCTTCAGCTGCTTAGCCATAGCAGTAATTTGAGCTTTGAAATGGGCTAACCCTAGTATCAACACTTCTAACAAACTTTCACATGTAGGAGGCTTCCAACACCTCGTGCGGGTCTGTGAAAGTCTTATGAGATAAAGCTTTTCTAAAAGCCCCCAAAAAACCATTGAGCATGTTGTGAAGGGTGAATGTCATATGAAAATTTTTACAGGAGGGTTTTATACCATTCATCATACTCCCGCACACTCTCCTCCATTCCCTATTGAATCTCCTTTAGGGCGCTGATGCTCTTCTATTCAAACTCAGGGATGTGGAATTTTTCCAAGAAGGCATTCTTTAAAGTAGCATAATCCACCACCATTTGATGAGGGTTATATTTCCTATACTAGCTATGTGCGCAATCTTGCAATGTTATTGAAAACTAACTAGCCTCTCGTTTCGAGGTTTTGATCCCCTTTGCATGTTATAGCAGCTCACACTTGTGAACATGTTCTGCAACATCTTCAATACCTTTGTAATCTGGTAAATGTAAAGACATCTCAAAGAAGACTTGAGGAGGTTGCTGGGGTCCTTGTCCTCCTGAGCGAGTCGAGCCTTGGTTTCCTCGATGTTTCCCCCACCGCCGCGATCCAAGCAGATCCACTAGGTCTTGTGCCTCCTAACCCAATAGACCCACCACATCCACTGTGTCCTATTCCTCTTAACCCACCGATCCACAAGGCCTTGTTCCTCTTGACCCACCAGGTCTTGTAGTGGTCATGTCAAGGGTCCCTAAAGTTCCACTAAATTGTGCACCAATGGTCTATGATAATGCCCCACTACCACTAATGTACCCAATCCACTCCCAAACATGAGACCAAAGGCTTGTGTACTTGCACCTTGTCAAAAATTTCTCCAAATACTAGAATAGTATGTGTAGCCATAGAAGTGGGAAATGAAAAATTGTATCTCCTAGGAACAGATCTGTCACTTCCACTGATACCAACTAGGTCATGATACTCCTTCCTTGATCTAGAAAACCAAGTGCCAAGGTTTGGTCACTAGGTGGGTTCAGATATGTGCCAACAAATCTTCTCTCTCCATGTAATGAAATCTCATCAGAAGCTGAAGGGGTCTCTCTTACACACTTTCCAAGATGGGGTAGCAAAGACTATGTAGGTTCTATGTCATCTACATGAACCTCAACTCCTTCCTGCAACATCTGCCTCCATAGATCCATCACACTTGTAACCTCACGTTGTCTAGCAATCTCCCTTTCATGCACTTCACTATACTTGAGTCGTCTCTCCTCCCTTTCTTTCTCTGTCGTAATATCTTTCATCTTCCTCCACCCTAGCTTCCTCGCCTAATGCCTATAATGGTTTAGTTAGCCATCAGAAATGCCTCTAAACTCAAGGTAACAACCAAGATATTCATTTTTAGAGGAATAACACGTAGAAATGATCCTCTAGGCTCCCACAGAAACTCAAACTCAACAACTTTCAAACAATAATATGTAGAAATAGTGTACTCCAGAGTGTAGCTAGCCAACACACCTTTCCACTAATGATCCACAACATAAGTCCACATCAGATTTACATCTTACAACCTCTGGTACTCTTCTTGGGTCCACGTGTGTGATCTATAATACCAACTTGATCTAGACACATATGCTGAGAGCCATTCATACATTTCTATTAGGAAGCAATAAAAAAAGTTTCATACAAATCATGGTAGAGGTTCTCTTCTACCCATCTATGTGCATCAAACTTAGGTCCAATGCTAAATCTCTGAGAAAATTCATCCTCCATGCTCTTGAACCATGATTCAAAACTTTCCAAATTTAAACACTTTATCATCACTCATCACATGATAATGTTGTATGCCATTTCCCACTACAACTTCAAAAAGAGGTCCCAACAATGGAACAAAGATGTAGTCATTTTTACACCCATCACAAAGAAAATAAATCCCATACATACTCGGCCTTTCACCTAGCGGATGTTAGGCACTCACCTAAGGCACGCGTGGGAGCCGAGTCTATCTTTTTTTTTTGAGTTAAATGGGAAACCATCATCTATGTCAGGGAACTTAATGAATAAAGGTAGAAATCATCATAGGGCTCAAAACGGCCTCTAGACAAATGTATTCATTCCAAATAGAGGGTACTTATAGATAATAGATAGAACTATAGTAGAACAGAAAATACATAAGGGTTTACATCTATTCCATAACATCCATGAATAGAAATGAAAATATATAGATATGAACTGAATCAATTACATTCATACTCATTCATGTTTATAACCTCATTACATTCAATGGATCCATTAGACTACCACAACTTGATCAGATGAAGTCATACATCACAATAGGGATCATGTCCTTCATCCATACAAAGAAAAATTTATAACCCAACCCCTTAATACATTACTCCCTTATATAGCCTCTACCCAATCCCACAAAGTTCTCGTAGTATTTCTATAGATCTCCGCTCTCTATATTCTCCTCCTCTTTCTACTATGCGGGTGCTTGTATATATAGGTTTCTTCAACCACCGACTTGCTTTCAAGGGCTACAAATCTATCGCTAAGTGTCCAAGTGGTCCTCCATAGAAGCATGCTCCTTTAGATCTGAGCTCTCCACTCTTTGTAATGATGGTCTTCTGGAATCCTCCATCGCTAAGCATATTCCTTTCGTGGGCATCACATTGCCAGGATGACACCTTATCCACTTCTCATTCACCTGTCAGTCACATTTTTCTCATGTCTTGACCAATATGTCTAACTCCTAAAACCTTAGCTTTTTCCATGTGCATGCCACGGGTTTTCTTAAACCCTTCCTTATACCCTATCCTATGCACTTTCTCCTTGCATACCCTTCTTCAACTAGGCCTTGCATGCCTATGCACTTTTTGTACTTAGCCAATATTTTTGGGTCCCAACAAAACTCAACCTCAATGGGAATCCTACATATACTACCACATGTTCTCTAGGGTAATGGTATTCTTTATAGTCAGTAGGTGAAACATGTTTGTATGTATGTCCCATCTCTCTAATAGAGCTATTAACATGCACATGTCCATCTCGTACTTGATCCATGTAATCATAAAAGATCCTATACATTAAATCAACTCCATTCTTGAGTTGATTCATCTCCTACATTAAGTGATACATATATATATATATATATATATATATATATATATATATATATCAGTGTCCCTACACCCATCAAAACATGTCCCAATTAGTATTATGGTACATAAACCATCACACATCACTACACTTTTAGTGATTATGATGTTGTTGTAACCTAAATACAAAACATCTAAAACATGTTTGCGGTGTGGTTGTAATGTAATTATAAGGTGGTTATAACTACCTCAATACACCACAATATAAATAAAAATCACAAAAATTGAACACATCATAAACATGCTCAACTTTGATAAGGTGGCATGTTCCTCGATTCAGTTTCTATCATGGGCATATCATATCTCTCCACTCCATGGTCTCTCTATATTCCACATTTCCATATGGTCCCCTATTCATTCATGGTCATATATATTTTTACCAATCAAAAGAAATTCACACTCTTAATTCAGTTTGGTAACAAATGCAACATATCCACCTTGCATCACATCCTTTATAGCCTTTACATTTCCCCCAACCTTTTATATTAGGTAATTTTTGTTTCTTTACTATTATGTGTTGAAAGTACCTACAACTCAAATAAAGCAGGTTTAGAGATACAGGTGCCAATACTCATAATGTCAAGATGATCAAATGTAGTAATGGATAAGCACTCCTCCTTTTACCAAATGAAGAGACCTGTAATTAGATATAACTAAACAAGAAATATTAGATAAAATGGGTAGATGAGATGAGTGAAAAGGCTGATTCTAGGAATCCAAAGGGACTTCCTTGGAGGATGTCACTCATTTTTAAATAATTAAGTGAATTGATGATAAAGATAAAATGATAGACAATGATAATAATAAATAAATAATAGATATGGAGCTATAACTCAAGATCAAAAGGAAATTCCTAATCATATTTTTAAGTGGCCTTAGATAATGTGGAAGCTATCTAGATGGATTCAAAGTAATCATACCAATAGTCTGTGGTTTCTTATTGGATCTCATGGAGGAACTCAAACTGATCCTCGATGTCCTCAATGTTGGTTGTGAATCGGATGGCACACAGTGTGAGCTCGTGAAGGATGTCGAATTGTTCCCAAAAGAAAGGTTGTTGAATGATTGGGAGGTCGTAAATGCTTGTGATGGGGTGTGATTGGCCTAGAATAGTCATCTAAAGAAAATACATACTTGTAAAAGACAAGTTAAATCTAGAGATATTGATAGAAATTGATAAAATGCTATGATTAATTAAAAAGATGTTGAAAAAAAAAGGATTGTAGGTAATTCAAAGGAATCATATGTGATTTATCCAAATCATATGTGATTCAAAGGAATCACTAACGATTGCTGTAAAAATGCTTGATTTTTCTAAAAATGATAAGTTTATACAAAGAGAGATCAAAATGATTGATTTTATGAAAGTTGATGTTATAAAAACAATGAAAAACAAATAATGAAGTGGAAAAGAGTACATTGAAGTATTAGGAAGGCTTAGAATACTTGTGAATGGTGATTTTAGGTTGATATTGCTGATTGTTGATCTCCTGGGAGGTATGTTGAAGACCAAGCTACAAAGATTGATATGTGTAGGCTCTGGGGAGATTTTTGATGTTGTGGATGTTGTTTCTTGACTTGAGGATATTTAGAGTGGAAAGCTTCACTACTTGATTGAAAACAAGGACATAAGGACATCCGAGAGAATTATAAAGATCCTTGAAACAAGAGTGAAAAATCCTATTTATAATCGTTGGTGATTTGTTAGAAATGCCAACGATCCGAGAATTATGGGGAATTTTTTTGAAGTGGTTGAAACCACTTCCTAAATGGGATTTTTGGGTAAATGGATGAGGGAAAATGGTTGAAAAGAGGTTATACGAGTTGGAGAGGTTAGGAGGTTGGGGTAAAATGGGTTAGGGATAGTTTGAAAATGGTTAGGTGGTTTTAGAGGGGGTTAAGGTAATTATTATCCAAATAGCTCTCCTAGCAATTTGGATAACTTGCATACACATTCTAGACCTAAGTTATTTATTGAAGAATTGCACTTGCTCAAAATCACTTGGCACATTCCCTTGGTCACATTTTACCTGTGCACCCCTTTCCTTTTCTCCTTCCACTTATCCCTTGTGCCCACATTCTGCATGTTCACCTTCTTTCTAGTCAGCTTCTTCCCATCCCGTGTGCCTCGCACTTACTAGTAAGTCCTTAGCCCTTCATGCGCCATTCCCATTACTTTGTAATAGTTGTGAGTTAACCATATGTTCTCTACTCACCAGTTTTCCTCATCTCCCCACATGCATTGTGCACGCCCCCTCCATGACTTCCTCTATTTTATCCGTGAACCCTTCCCTCATGCCCTTCTGTGCCAAATCATCTTGTGACATGCTTAAATGTGTCACATGTAACTAGTCAAAGCACACCAATAGGGCATCAAGTCCTTACAATAAATAAATTATTGACACATGGTAGAAATGACAAATAATTATACATTTGGCCACTATCTCAGCCATTTAGTGCATGCCATGTGTTTTGAATACGCTAAAAAATCTGACATCTTCTAAAAACCATATCTTATACTACAAATCTTAGATTGGTGCATGCCTGGACTTGTCAGAGAGATGTTGACATCAGCTATAGTGTTAGAAATTCAAAATTCAAATTCTAGCGAATCGGTAGGTGAGAAATAGGAAAACATCTTTTTGAAAATTGATGAGTAGATCTGATTGTTCCAACCACCCAATTTGGTATGATCCACCCTCCTTTGTCTTCAACACATCAAATAGGCATGGGGAAGTGTATTTCACTGATTTCCAAGAAGATTTGTAGTTATTGAATGCTTCTTGTTGGTGGTTGTGTTTCAAATTCAGGTTTTCCCCCTTTTCCCTTCTTCCTCCATGGATTCATCTATAAATGTAAGAGCAAGGCTCATTTTTTATGTTGGACACTCTAGATCCTTACGCATGTTGCTAAGGACTCCATATTTTCTATATTTTGAGTTGCATACCTCTATGTTTGGCTCTTGCATGTGGATATCGACCTCCTTCATCATTGTAACAGTTCTGTGAATTTCTAGAAGTAATATAAGCATCATTTTGTGACTATTCTCTATCCTAACATGTTTGCATTCCTTCTTCTTTCCTCTTCTCTTGCATTTTGTGTTGTTGTGCTATTTCAAATCCCATGTAGTTCCATATTTAGTTGTGTTCCATGAGAACAATCTTGTGAATGCATATTTCTCTTTTCTACTCGTGCCTAACATCCTTTCACTCATTCCTTGTCATTCTCACTCAGAAAAAAATAGTGTTCATCTCTCTTTTCTCGGTGTTATTGCCTTTTAGTGTATTTTACTTCATGTTATCCTTCTTTTCCTTGTCCCTTGGAATTCTTAGCTTAGTTTCCCCTTTTAGCATTAGGAGTAGCAGTAGTAGTAGAAATAGATAGAGGAACCAGCCTTCTCCAGAGATCCATCCCAAGCTCGCAAGGTCCCACAACTTGGGGACAGTTCCATTGTGGTCTCAAACACCTTGGACCTTTCCGAGATTCGAGACGTGGGTGCACATTTAAGAAACCAACAGTTTCTGGCATGCCCAGTGGGACTAGCATTGAAAGCTCAAATTTCATATCTCTAAGTTCTAGTGTGTGAACTTAGTGTCTTAACCTTTGGATGCTCATTTCAAAGACATCTGGAAAATCTTAATATTTTAATATCTCTGTTTCAGCAGTCATGAGCACCTTTCATGAGAAGAGTGCACATAAGAAGAAGTGCAGTAGCTGAAGATTCTTTTGAATACCTTCAGCTATCCCCAAGAAGAGTTCATTATAGAAGTCCCATGTGTGCATCTCTATCTCCAGAACACCATGCCCATTCGAATCCTCCTCTAAAAATATAATTTGTGTGCCCTACAATGGTGCATCAATAACCCCCTCCATTAAGAAACTTTACAAACTTTGCTGGAGGGAGTCCCTTACTCCTGGTTGTGTAGCATGATATGTCAAATGGCGCACTCAAGAGTATTCCTTACTTTACTGGTGAGAATCAAGTTACCCCTCAGGAGCATATCTAGGATGTGGAAAATGTGTGTTCACTCTATCTGATCACACATGATGATATAGCAGTCAGATTGCTTGCAGCCTCTTTCAAAGGTAAAGCACTTCAATGGTACCGAGGCTTGAGACTTGGATCTATCACCACTTGGGATGAGATGGGAATAAATCTTTGCAATTACTTTGATGATAAGTTAGATCACCTATCATTGGTGGAGAAACTGACAACAACAAGGAGGGCACCCAATGAGTAGATGACTGATTTCAACATCAGATTTCAGAAGACTTGGGATAGAATTCCTATTTTGGTAAGATCTACAACCCAACATGTTTTCCTTTATTTTCTGAAGGTGCTCAATAGTGATATTTCAGTTATGATCCAATCTATGGGAGGTAGGACTTTACCAACTTCTTATAGTATTGCAGTAAGGGCAGAAAATAGTCTCATTTAGGCTAGAAAGTTGGCTCTTAGACCACCCCGGTTCCCAGAGATGTCTTAGGCACCCCAAAATTATGTGCCCCCTATTCTTATCCTTAGGAAAAGAACGTAACCAGTTTCCTCAACATCCTATTCTCCATCACAGAAAAGGAAGATGAAGAATTGAAGGCCTTGATTAGAAATTTATCAAACAAGGTCATATCATTAGAAAAGTAGCAAGCGCAAGCCTATAGAGGCAATTCTAATCAGGCGCATGGCCAAGGCAATCAGCCTTGGTAGAATCAATATGGAAATCAAAGATACGTGCCCAATCAGCAGAATGATAGATGGCAGCCTAATGCACATCTTCCTTTGCAAGTTTTTCCTCTCACGCCTTCTCTCCCAAAGACCAAGCAGTGTGATTCACGTGCTTATTCCTGTTGTTGCAAATCAGCACCACCCCTAGATGCAAATTAGGTTTCTAAGTTGATGTTTTAGGCATCCAATGTGATTTCACAACATTGAAACCTATCTCTAAGTGTGGGACTTGTAAAATGAGAGAGGAATCTCTAGATTAGAGGTTGGTTCCTCAAACTCCTCTGATCAGATCTGTTATTTACACAATTGCAGAGGTTTGAATCCTAATCCTACTCTAAATTCCAAGGAGACAGAGATAGAAAGTGCAAAAATTGAAACTAAACTAATAGGTGATACACCAAAGGAGTGGTGAACACTTCTTGTTCATGAAAATTGACACAATTTCATAAAATGCAACATGAAACATCATACACAGGCTGATAAGATGTAATTAGAGGTCTAAAATGAAGCAAGACAATACAAACAAAGGACTGAAAATTGATCACAGAGTCTGCACTGTCATTTTTCACTGTCAAAATCCTTGCATTTGCAACATCAAAGAGGTAGAAACCTATTACAATCATGAAGAAGGTCTGATACTTGCAAAAATCACTTGTTGAAGGTGAAAGAAGAAGCTTGCTATCCAAAAAAATGTTCCACCTCAAAAAAATGAGCCAAATCTAGCTTTTACAATGCATGGGTCGAGCCTAGGAGAGAGAAAACGTGTAAAAAATGTGGAAGCCATTCCCCATTGAATGAAGATGGATTAAAATAGCATGGGTGTCCTTACAAACCCATGCCCTAACATTTTTGGCTATGCTGAAGAAGAATGCGACCCATTTGCATTAAAAGCGGTTGTTGAAAGCGTCATTTACGGCCATTACCACGTGCGAGGCGTTTCTTGATTTTCTCTCCAAATTCAACCAAAATTTAAAATTGACCCCAGAATCATGTAGATAATTTCACCAGATTTCCATTGATATAAAGAACGTGAAAATTTGAGCTCTGGATCGAAAGATATGGCGATTTGAAAATTTAGGGCAAAAATAGGCCAAAATCGGATCGGCGGGCAAAAGTTTGAATTTTTACCCATTTGGTCTTTAGAAAATTTTTAAAATTTTCCCCATGCTCCACCACTCTAGGTGTTGGAAAATTTCCCACAAAACTCGCCGAGCCATAACTTGAAAAATATGAGGATTTAGGAGGAAAACTTTACCTTCTCGGAAAGTTGAGAGAGAGCTCTATCTAATGGTGCCATTTTTAGAAAGATTTGAGTGCCTAAAAATCAAAAATGGAGACGAGGCACAAGAGAGGTAAGAACACAAGGAGTTAACCACAAAAATGAGTAGGGGAAAATTTTGGTTAACAATTTCGGTGACTCGAGTGGTCATCTACCCGCTAGATGAAGATACCATTGCTTGAAGCACCCATTGGGCATGGAGTCATAAAATTTTCTGTTCGGAACCCCATCGACTTAGAATGTTGTGTTATCCAAATTTCACCCCCCAGAGTTAATTTGATAACATGCATCAGAGTTTTTAGTTCCAAGCAAGTAGATTGATTCAGGAGAAAATCGTAAAATTGGCTAAGTCTTGCTCAAGGCCACCTTTGGGACAGTTGGAACAATTATACGCGGAAGGCGCGGATCGGCCGAAAAGCCTCCAGGCAGCCCAAACAGAAAAGGGACATCTGGGACAAATGGACATGAAATGCCCGAATGGGCCAAAAGAAAGAAAATTTGTCCAAGTCCTTTACCGGGAGCAAGCGGGACAAGAGTGCATGGAGGACCCGAACCGACCGAATCGGCCGAACCGGAAGAATTTGTCCCAGACAGCACTGGGACATTTGGGACAAATGGACGTGAAGGATGCGAACTGGCCGGATTGGCCGAAATAGGAAACTTCAGCACAAGGACATTTGGGACAAAGGGATGCGCGGGACGCGGATAGCCGAAGGAGCCGAAAGCCAATCAGATCACGCCACGTGTCACCAACAGAAAAGGGACGAGGAAGCCCATTTCGGGCGGATCGGAGGATTCTGCGAAGCACTGGGACATCCGGGGCAAAAAGATGCGGTGGATGCGAAAGAGCCGGCAGACCCGCGGACCAACCAGATCATGACACGTGTCACAAGGAGAAAGGTCCAAAGGTCAAAGGGGTGATTTTTGAAGGAAAATCCCGAACCAATGAAACAGTGCCACGTGTCCAAGTTTAAGGGCCCACAAGGAAATTTCAAAGGAAAGCCCGCAGAAAGGTGGAGAGAGAGAATTACTCAGTGAATCAGGGCCTGCCACATGTTGTCTAGATGGCAGAACGGGAAAAGATTTTAAAACCTGTTCTTGCCTGTTTTGTGCCCTAAATCTTCAGACCTTCGTATCTTTCGATCCAGAGCTCGGATTTGCACGTTCTTTATATCAACGGAAAGCTGTTGAAATTCTCTACATGATTCTGGGATCAATCTCACATTTTGGTGCAGTTTGGAGGGAGAAAATTAAGAAAACATCTCTGACACGTGGTGATAGACAGAAGTAATGCTTCAACAACCAACTTTAATGCAGCAGACAGCTCGCCGCTCCTGTTAGACAGCCCGCCATTTTGCTAGGATCCGCCACTTCTGTCATAATGAGATGATTTTAAATGCTACCAAGAAGTGGTTGGGGTAGATTCTAGATTTCCTCTCTCTTCCCTCTCTCATTTCTTGATATATATTGTAAAGAAGAGCTCCTTTAAGGGGTCGGACATTTTTGTTTTGCATCCTCCCTTATTCCCTCACTTGCCAGAGAATTTGTGGAGCTTTCAAACCTCCCATATGGGTTGTAATGCCAGTCTTTTTGCCTCTTGGCCACTGCAATGTACTGTATCGACTCTTGAGCAATAATATATGTGTTGTGATTGACTCTCAACCCTCTCATGTATTCATTGTTGTCATTTTGATCTCTTATTGCAGTTTGGTTACCTGTGCATGGTGTTTGTATTGCGTCTATGTGGTCTATGTTAAATTTGCAAAACAAATGTCTAACATTCCTCGGTGCATCACCTTTGTAGTTTAGGTTTTATTCTATGCATTTTCTTACCCTGTCTCCTTGGCAAGTTAGATTAGGTTTTAGCAAACCCTCTGCATTTTTTTGTGTGCATCTGAATAGAGGAATAGGAACCAGCCTTCTCTGGAGAATATTTTCTCATCTTTACAAGTCCCACGCTTGGAGAAAGGATTCCATGTTGTGCAATCACACTGGATGCCTGAACATCAACCTAGAAGCCTGATCTGCATCCAGGGGTGCTGTGAGTCTGCAACAACAGTTTTGGCACGCCGGTGGGACACTAGAGGTCTCATTTTTATTGCAGCAAAGTTGATATGCATTTGCTGTAGTTTTCTTGCTTATAAGAGCTATTATCTAGATATCTGGCGACTCCAAGGGGAAGAATCAATTGGTTTCAGCAGTGCAGGCCTAAAAACTCATGAGAAGAATCACCACAAGGTCAAGAGTTGGAGAAGAAGAAGTGTTGTTTGAATACCTACAGTTATTTCCAAGAAGAAGGCAAAGAGAAAGAAGGATTCAAAGGTCTCCATCTCCACCAAACAAAACTCTCTCAACTCCTCCACCTGACAGGCCTTTCATTCAGTATACAAGGGTTTTAAGACCAATTAGAATGGCTCAGAACAATCCCTACATCAACTTCACAGGCAACAACCCACTTGCTCTCAATGCACAAAGCATCCAGTTCCTATTGCAGCCTTGAAGAACATTCCCTACTTCACCGGAGAAAATTAGACTACTCCAGGTGATCATGTTAAAGATATTGCTAACCTTTGTGCAATCCATGAAATCAATGAAATGCAAGTGGCTGTCAAGTTACTGGCATCTTCCTTCAAGGGTAAAGCATTACAATGGTTTAGGAGCCTTGGAGCTGGTTCTATCACAAACTGGAATCAGCTGTGTATTGCACTTCATGAGAAATTTGGAGAGAAGGGAGACAACTTGTCTCTTTTGGAGCAGCTGACAACTATCAAGAGAGCCTCTAACGAGTAGCTGACTGACTTCAACTTTAGATTTCAAAGGTCTTGGGATAGGATTCCAGTGGCAGTCAGGCCAACAGTAGAAGGTGCTTTTCTATATTACCTTAAAGCTTTGAATTCTGATATTTCTATGTTAATTCAGTCCATGGGAGGCACAACAATCCCTATGGCTTATAGCATTGCCATTAGAGCTGAAAACTGTCTTATTCAAGCTGGTAAACTGGCTCCTAGGCCTCCCATGCCCTTGTATCCAAACTTAGAAAATCCAAGCACTAGTCAAGCACCCACTTTGGCTCATGTTCCCACTCCTAGAAATCAGAGTTCAAATGAAGCTTCCACTTCATCTCCAAGTGCTTCAAATGAACTCCAAGAGGTCATGAAACAGTTGCAAAATTTGGGAAATGAGCTGGTTACTATTAAGAGGCAACAAGCCCAAGGTTTTAGACCTTCCTATCAACCTCAAGCTCAGCCTAATAGGCAGCCATACCAACCACAAAGACCACCTAATCCAGTTGCAAATGTGAATCAAACAAGGCCTCCCTCTAATAGACCATTCCAGCCCTATAATCCAAATGCTATATCTACCTCTAAGGCATTAGTGCCAACATAGAACAACATTTCTCAGGAATATGACTGGTGCTTTCCATGCAATGAGCCTCATAACCAATCCATGTGTTTCAATGGTGCTCTCAATCAAGCACTGATGGTGACAACTACTGGTGTGGAGGGCGAGGGCAGTCAAGGAAACAATCAACAACAAGAAACATTCCAACAGCAATCAGCCCCAAATGACACCACGTTGGTGAACTGGCAAGTAGAAGATTTCTATGGCATGAATCAAGCAGTTTCTCAAGGTGTCGCAGCCAACACAAGGTCAAAGAGGAGAAATTTGGGTGAAGAACAGCCATTAGCCCCAGCCAATCCACAACCTTCCACGGCTCCACAAATGATTGGCAAGCAGAGTCCAGTTTCAAATACACAAGGGCAGCCAAGAACAGCCCCTAGGCCAACTCAAATGCCAGCTGTTGCTGCCCACGTACAAGGAATAAGTGTACAAACCAAGGGACAACAAAAGGATACTTCATCCCCATTCAGTATCATTGAACAGATGAAGAAGACTAACGTCAATATATCAATGTGGGAATCCCTATCCATCCCAGGACAAAGAGATCTACTGCAAGCTGCCATGAAGGATTGGACAACTTCGAATCAGCAGGTTCAGATGCAAGACAAAGTGCTTACAAATGCTGCCCAGCCTGAAGGAAGCCATGGAGGGAAACAAGGTAAAATGTTGAAGCCCCCTCCTTTCTATGTTTCATTAATCATTGGGGATAAACTAGTACACAATTGCATGATTGATTCCGGGGCAAGTAGCTCAGTGATGCCCAAGCAAATAGCTGATCAGCTGGGTCTCCAATATGAAGTAATATCTAAAGGGGTAGTGCAATTGGATGGGACAGCAATAGCAATAGTTGGAGTGATTAAAAACTTGAGTCTTACCTTGCATGCATGTCCAAATGTTGTTGTCTTACAAGATATATCAATCATAGACCTTCCACCACTCTTTGCCCTTTGCTTGTCAAGGGACTTCACAGCCAAGATTGGGGGGTATTTGTCTGCTGATTGGTCTCACATATCTGTTTAGAACAAGGTATGGAACTAAGGCTACAATTAGGTCTGAACCTATTGCAAACTTCCATATTGAGCCTTACACTCCAAGTCAGATTAATGCCAATTGCTTAGCATTTGATCAAGAAGATCACCCTAGTACTGATGAGGCTGACACCAAGGTTGGAAGTATCCTGACCTAACTCTTGATGAATGGGCAAACAAGATACATGCTTTTGATCCCTATCAAGAAGTAGAAGAATCTGAGCTGGGAGTCTATTGTATACACGAAGAAAATCAACCTGTTCCTAGCATCACCAAGCCAAGCCATAATGATGACAATGAGGTATGGCAGCTGTTTTTTTGATGGATCAAGGAGTAGGCAAGGTGCAGGAGGTGGAGCCATGCTTGTTTCACCTCAAGGCATCAAATATTATTCAACTTTTCATTTCTAGTTTTCTTGTTCAAACAACACAGCTGAATATGAGGCCTTGATTCATGGACTTCATTGGGCTAGGAAAAAGGGATAAATAACTTGCAGGTGTTCGGGGATAGCGAGCTAATCGTCAACCAAGTTAGAGGACAACATGCTACAAAGAACGACTTGCTGAGGAGCTACAAGAATAGGGTATGGGACCTCATTGAGGATTTCAAAGCTTTCAACATTGTGTCCATACCCAGGAAGAAAAATGAAGCCGCGGATAGGCTCGCAGCAGTTGGAGCAACGTTTGATGTGGTTGACAACATCAAAGGGAAAAAACACAGACCACATATCCATGTGATTGTGAGGCCAGCAGTTCCAGATAATAACACCAGCTGGCAGGTGTTTGAAAATGATCAACAGATCGTCAATTTTTTACAAGAAGAGGCTGAATTCTTAGCTAGGAATCAGGACAGACTAGAGCAGCAGTATGGGGATCAAGTAGTGCAGCTGCGGACAAACAAGCTTCCCAAGGGTTTAGTAACGTTGGAGTCTATCTTCAAACCCTAACTGACCGATTCGCCAGTAAAGAAAAGGCTAACATACAGGTCAAGAGGGAAGATTCAGAGCCAATTCCGGTTGGGGAAGGCAAAACACTTCAAATTGGTAAAGTGGCCACTGAGCAGGAGAAATCAGATTTCATACAGCTTTGTCAAGAATTTCCAGATGTCTTCACTTGGAGCTATGAAGACTTGAGAGGATTCAATCTGAATTTGGCACAACATACCATAGAATTGGATCTAAATGCTAAGCCCATCATCAGTGCAGGAGACTGTTAGTTAACCCTCACATTGAGCCTCTAATGAAGAAAGAGCTAAATAAGCTAATAGAGGCAAGCATTATATTCCCGATCAAGCACTCAAGCTGGGTTGCTAACTTGGTTCCGGTCAGGAAGAAAAGCGGAGAAATCAGGTTGTGTGTGGACTTCCGAGACCTCAATAGAGCATCTCTCAAAGATCATTACCCACTTCCTTCAATGGAACAAATATTGCAAGTAGTATCCGGTTCAGAGAGATTCTCTCTCCTAGATGGCTACTCAGGGTATAATCAGGTGATGGTGAAAGAAGAAGACCAATTCAAGACAACCTTCACAACTAAATGGGGCACATATGCTTACAAGAAGATGCCATTTGGGCTGTCCAACGCTGGTGCTACCTTTCAAAGGGCAATGGACATGACATTCAAAAGCTTGATCAACAAGATAGTGTTGATATATCTAGATGATATCACTGTCTTCTCAAAGAATGCAGCAGACCATCTCTTTCACCTCAGGCAAGTGTTTCAGAGGTGTAGAAAGTTCGGAGTATCTTTGAACCCCAAGAAGTGCATCTTTCTTGCACATGAAGGAAAGCTCCTTGGCCATGTTGTCTCGAAAGAGGGACTGGCAATTGATCCAGAGAGGGTTGAAGCCATAAGAGCACTGCCATTGCCAAGTCACAAGAAGGCTCTTCAAAGTTTCTTGGGAAGGATCAATTTTGTCCGCAGGTTTATCCCAAATTTTGCAGCCCTTGTCAAGCCCATCACCAAAATGTTAAAGAAGAGCATGGCTTTTAAGTGGATAGCAGAAGGCAAGGAGAGTTTTGAAGCAATCAAAGAAGCTATCTCTCAAGCACCAACTCTCATCAACCCAGACTTCTCCAAGGATTTCATCCTCTATGCATTTGGAGGTGATGACACTATTTCTGCCATTCTGGTATAGTAGAACAAAGATAATGATGAGCAGCCGATTGCCTTTTTTAGCCAGAGCCTAGATGACTGCGAGGTGAGGTACTCTTTTATTGAAAAGCATGTACTTGCAGTAATCAGAAGCTTGAAGAAATTCAAGCATTTAGTCTCAAACAACAAGGTCCAATTGCTGGTCTCACATGCTGGAGTTAAGGACTTCCTCCTCAACAAGGATTTGAATGAGAAAAGGGTAGGTTGGATCACCCGTGTCATGGAGTATGACATTGAGATCAAGATCACCAAGCTGGTAAGAGGGAAAGGACTGTGTGAGCAGCTGGTTTTAGGGAAGCAAAAGGAAGTATGCAACGAAGAAGAGGCTATTTTGACAGTCCAGACAGCCATGAGCCAAGCGGAAATCATGAAGAAGACAATGCTTCCCCCATTCCTTGCTGGACCCAAGGTATTATGCACTTCCTAGGTACAGGCCAGTGCCCCCCAGAGATGAACAAGACCCAAAGGAGACACTTCAGATTACAGGCTGTCCCGTATGCCATTGTTGATGGAGTTTTGTTCAAGAAAGATGTAAATGGAGTGCTGCTGAGATGCATTAGCACAGGTCAGATTCAAAGGGTATTGGAAGAGTTTCATGGTGGACCAGCTGGTGGCCATTTTGCGCCAAGAGTGACAGCTCTAAAAATTATGAAGGCTGGTTATTATTGGCCTAAAATCTTCAGCGATTGCTACGCATGGATCAAGAGGTGTAAGAATTGTGCATTCTTCACAGGAAAAGAGAAGTTTGCTGCCCTTCCATTGCATCCAATCTCAGTTGACCAGCCATTCATGCAATGGGGTTTGGACTTCATTGGAGTCATTAATCCCAATTCAAGCCAAGGGCATAAATGGATTTTGACAGCCACAGACTACTTCACCAAATGGACAGAAGCAGTAGCACTCAAAGAGGCAAATGAGTCTAGCATCTTAGACTTTTATGAGGGAATAACAACCAGATTTGGTGTACCTGCCACAATAATCTCTGATAATGCATTGGCATTCATTGGATCTAAGGTGACTGAGTGGGCTGTCAAGAATGGTATTTACCTAAGCACTTCATCGAACTATTACCCTCAGGGTAATGGCCAGGCCGAGTCTACAAACAAGAACTTGTTGAGGATCATTAGGAGAACTCTTGATGAGAATCAGAGGTCTTGGCATACCAAGCTGAAATCAGCCTTATGGGCTGATAGGATCACTCCCAAAAGATCCACAGGTAACTCTCCATTCAGGCTTGTCTATGGAAGAGAGGAAATCTTGCCCATGTCACTTGAGTTGCCAACATTGGAACTCATGAAGTAGCTGGA
Organism: Taxus wallichiana var. yunnanensis; assembly: GCA_018340775.1. NCBI lineage: Eukaryota > Viridiplantae > Streptophyta > Pinopsida > Cupressales > Taxaceae > Taxus > Taxus wallichiana. Next base: position 315,575,601 of record CM031236.1, read on the forward strand.
GTTACTTGAATTTGAGCCCATGGAGGTGAGGTATGCAGAGTTGATGGAGCTACAAGAGATCAGAAATCAGGCATCCCAAGCAATGGAAAAGGATCAAGCTTTGATCAAGAAGACCTTTGATAGGAAGGCCAAAGATAGATCTTTTCAAGTTGGAGATCTAGTGTTGAAATGGGATGTGGACAGAGAAAAACTAGGAAGGCATTCAAAATTTGATGCCATTTGGAGTGGCCCATACATGGTCACAAAGTGCAAGAGCAGCAATGCTTTCCAATTGGCCTCATTAGACGGTGAAGAACTATAGATTCCAGTAAATGGAATCTATCTCAAACATTGCTACTGAAAATAAAAGGTTCACCCTTGTAAATATTAGCCTAGATTTCAATTCCTCTAAGTGTGTATGCACATTGTCTTGTTGTAGTTAGGTTTTAGTTTCCCTAAGTGCTTTGGCACAGGTTTTGTCACTCCTAGATTGAGTTTTTTACAGTTCAGCATGCTCTCGTAGAAGGAGTTGCAGCATCAGGCTCATTTCAAGTTATTGCTTATGACTCCATGCCCAATGGATCGCTAAAAGGCCACTGATCTTCTACCTAGCAGGCAGGTGACCCCGAAAAGTTGCCAAATTGTTATCCAAATTTCACCCCCCAGAGTTAATTTGATAATATGCATCAGAGTTTAAAGTTCCAAGCAAGTAGATTGATTTAGGAGAAAATCGTAAAAGTTGGCTAAGTCTCGCTCAAGGCCACCTTTGGGGACACTGGAACAATTATACGCGGAAGGCGCGGATCAGCCGAAAAGCCTCTAGGTGGCCCAAACAGAAAAGGGACATCTGGGACAAATGGACGTGAAATGCCCGAATCGGCTGAAAGAAAGAAAATTTGTCCAAGTCCTTTACTGGGAGCAAGCGGGACAAGAGTGCGTGGAGGACACGAACCGGCCGAATCGGGCGAACCGGAAGAATTTGTCCCAGACAGCACTGGGACATTTAAGACAAATGGACGCAAAGGACGCGAACTAGCTGGATCTGCCGAAAGAGGAAAATTTAGCACAAGGACATTGGGACAAAGGGACGTGCGGGACGCGGATAGCCGAAGGAGCCGAAAGCCAATCAGATCACGCCACGTGTCACCAACAGAAAAGGGAAGAGGAAGCCAATTTCGGGTGGATCGGAGGATTCTGTCCCACGAAGCACTAGGACATCTGGGGAAAAAGGACGCGGTGGACGCGAAAGAGCTGGCAGACCCGCGGACCAACCAGATCATGACACGTGTCACAAGGAGAAAGGTCCAAAGGTCAAAGGGGTGATTTTTGAAGGAAAAGCCCGAACCAATGAAACAGTGCCACGTGTCCAAGTTTAAGGGCCCACAAGGAAATTTCAAAGGAAAGCCCATGGAAAGGTGGAGAGAGAGAATTACTCAGTGAATCAGGGCCTGCCACGTGTCGTCCAGATGGCAGAGCGCGGGAAAAGATTTTAAAACCTGTTCTTGCCTGTTTTGTGCCCTAAATCTTCAGACCTTCGTATCTTTCGATCCAGAGCTCGGATTTGCACGTTCTTTATATCAACGGAAAGCTGTTGAAATTCTCTACATGATTCTGGGATCAATCTCACATTTTGGTGCAGTTTGGAGGGAGAAAATTAAGAAAATGTCTCTGACGCGTGGTGATAGATAGAAGTAATGCTTCAACAACCAACTTTAATGCAGCAGACAGCTCGCCGCTCCTGTTAGACAGGCCCGTTTTTGCTAGGATCCACCGCTTCTGTCATAATGAGATGATTTTAAATGCTACCAAGAAGTGGTTGGGGTAGATTCTAGATTTCCTCTCTCTTCCTCTCTCATTTCTTGATATATATTGTAAAGAAGAGCTCCTTTAAGGGGTCGGACATTTTTGTTTTGCATCCTCCCTTATTCCCTCGCTTGCCAGAGAATTTGTGGAGCTTTCAAACCTCCCATATGGGTTGTAATGCCAGTCTTTTTGCCTCTTGGCCACTGCAATGTACTGTATCGACTCTTGAGCAATAATATATGTGTTGTGATTGACTCTCAACCCTCTCATGTATTCATTGCTGTCATTTTGATCTCTTATTGCAGTTTGGTTACCTGTGCATGGTGTTTGTATTGCGTCTATGTGGTCTGTGTTAAATTTGCAAAATGAATGTCTAACATTCCTCGGTGCATCACCTTTGTAGTTTAGGTTTTATTCTATGCATTTTCTTACCCTGTCTCCTTGGCAAGTTAGATTAGGTTTTAGCAAACCCTCTCGTATTTTTTTGTGCATGCGAAGCAGAGGAATAGGAACCAGCCTTCTCTGGAGAATATTTTCTCATCTTTACAAGTCCCACGCTTGGAGAAAGGATTCCATGTTGTGCAATCACACTGGATGCCTGAACATCAACCTAGAAGACCGATCTGCATCCAGGGGTGCTGTGAGTCTGCAACAACATGTTGCAAGGAGGAAGATGGAATATCACTTGATGGAAGCAAGGACTACAAAACATCTCCAGGGACAGCAAGCCTGTGCCAAAGCACTTAGGGAAAGCAAAACAACCTACAACAAAACAATGTGCACAAGCACTTGGAGGAATGAAAACCTAAGCTAATATTTACAAGGTGGAGAATTTCCCTTTAGTAGCAATGCTTTAGATAGATTCCATTGACTGGAATCTGCAGTTCTTCACCATCCAATGAAGACAATTGGAAGGCATTGCTGTCCTTACACTTTGTGACCATGTATGGGCCACTCCAAATGGCATCAAATTTTGAATGCCTTCCCGGTTTTGCTCTATCTGCATCCCATTTTAACACTAGATCTCCAACTTGGAAAGATCTACTCTTGGCCTTCCTATCAAAGGTCTTCTTGATCAAAGCTTGATCCTTCTCCATTACTTGGGATGCCTGATCTCTGATCTCTTGAAGCTCCATCAACTCGCATATCTCACCTCCATGGGCCCAAACTCCAACAACTCTAATTGCTTCATGAGTTCCAATGTTGGCAACTCAAGTGACATGGGCAAGATTGCCTCTCTTCCATAAACAAGCCTGAATGGAGAGTTACCTGTGGATCTCTTGGGAGTTATCCTATCAGCCCATAAGGCTGATTTCAGTTTGGTATGCCAAGACCTCTGATTCTCATCAAGAGTCCTCCTAATGATCCTCAACAAGTTCTTGTTTGTAGATTCAGCCTAGCCATTACCCTGAGGGTAGTAGTTTGATGAAGTACTTAGGTAGATCCCATTCTTGATAGCCCACTCAGTCACCTTGGATCCAATGAATGCTAATGCATTATCTGAGATTATTGTAGCAGGTATGGAAAATCTGGTTACTATCCCCTCATAGAAGTCTAAGATGCTAGACTCATTTTCTTCCTTGAGTGCTACTGCTTCAGTCCATTTGGTGAAGTAGTTTGTGGCTGTCAAAATCCACTTATGCCCTTGGCTTGAATTGGGATTAATGACTCCAATGAAGTCCAAACCCCATTGCATGAATGGCTGGTCAACTGAAATTGGATGCAATGGGAGGGCAGCAAGCCTCTCTTTACCTGTGAAGAATGCACAATTCTTGCACCTTTTGATCCACGCAAAGCAATCACTGAAAATCTTGGGCCAATAATAACCAGCCTTCATGATTTTTAGGGTTGTCACTCTTGGTGTAAAATGACCACCAGCTGGTCCACCATGGAACTCTTCCAACACCCTATGAATCTGATTTGTGTTAATGCATCTCAGCAGCACTCCATTCACATCTTTCTTGAACAAAACACCGTCTACTATGGCATATGGGACAGCCTGCAATCTGAAGTGTCTTCTTTGGGTTTTGTTCATCTCTGGAGGGCATAGGCCTGTGCTTAGGAAATGCATTATACCTTGGGTCCAGCAAGGAGTGGGGACAGCATTATCCTCTTCTTGAGTGCTACCTTGCACATGGCTGTCTTGAACTGTCAAAACAGCCTCTTCTTTATTGCATACTCCTTTTTGCTTGCCCAGAATCAGCTGCTCACACAATCCTTTTCCTCTTACCAGCTTGGTGACCTTGATCTCAATTTCATACTTTATGACACGAGTGATCTAACCTACCCTTTTCTCATTCAAATCCTTGTTGAGGAGGAAGTCCTTTACTCCCGCATGAGAGACCAACAACTGAACCTTGTTGTTTGAGACTAGATGCTTGAATTTCTTCAAGCTTCTGATTACTACAAGTACATGCTTCTCAATAAAAGAATATCTCACCTCATAGTCATCTAGGCTTTGGCTGAAGAAAGCAATTGGCTACTCATCATTGTCCTTGTTCTGCTGTACCAAAATGGCAGAAATGGTATCATTACCCCCAAATGCATAGAGGATGAAATCCTTGGAGAAGTCCGGGTTGATGAGAGTTGGTGCTTGAGAGATGGCTTCTTTGATTACTTCAAAACTCTCCTTGCCTTCTGCTGTCCATTTGAAAGCCATGCTTTTCTTTAACATCTTGGTGATAGGTTTGACAAGGGCTACAAAATTTGGGACAAACCTCCGAACAAAATTTATTCTCCCCAAGAAACTCTGAAGTGCCTTCTTGTGGCTTGGCAATGGTAGTGCTCTTATGGCTTCAACTCTCTCTGGATCAATTGCTAATCCTTCTTTGGAGATAATATGGCCAAGGAGCTTTCCTTCATGTGCTAGGAAGATACACTTCTTAGGATTCAAAGACACTCCAAATCTCCTGCACCTTTGGAAGACTTGTCTCAAATGAGAGAGGTGGTCTGCTGCATTCTTTGAAAAAATAGTGATATCATCAAGATATATCAACACCATGTTGTTAATCAAACCTTTGAACGCCATGTCCATTGCTCTTTGGAAGGTAGCTCCAGCATTGGACAGACCAAATGGCATTTTCCTGTATGCATAAGTTCCCCATTTGGTTGTGAAGGTTGTCTTGAACTGATCTTCTTCCTTCACCATAATCTGATTGTACCCTGAGTAGCCATCAAGCAATGAAAACCTTTCGGAGCTAGCAACAACTTGTAAAATATGCTCCATAGAAGGAAGTGGGTAATGGTCCTTGAGAGATGCTCTATTCAAATCTCTGAAATCAATGCACAATATGATCTCTCCACTCTTCTTTCTGACTAGAACTAAGTTGGCAACCCAACTAGAATGCTTGATTGGGAATATGATTCTTGACTCAATCAACTTGTTCAATTCCTTCCTCATGAGAGGTTCCATGTGTGGATTGACTGGCCTTTGTTTCTACCTGATGGGCTTAGTATTTGGATCCAACTCAATGGTGTGCTGAGCTAACTTGGGATTGAAACCTTTCAAATCTTTGTAGCTCCAAGAAAACACATCAGGGAACTCTTGACACAGCTATATGAACTCATACCTTTCTTGTTCAGTTGTCATCTTTCCAATTTGCAATGGTTTGTTCTCTTCCACCAAGATGGATACTGAATCTTCTCTCTTGACCTGAATGTTTGCTTTCTCTTTCCTAAACTGATCATTGGGATTGAAAATGGACTCCAAAGTGATAAGTCCCTTGGGCAGCTTGTTAGTTCTCAGCTGTACCACTTGGTCACCATACTGCTGTTCCAATTTTTCCTGATTTTTAGCTGAGAACTCAGCTTCTTCTTGTAAGAAATGGATGATTTGCTGGTCATTCTCAAACACTTGCCAACTTACATTGTTATCGGCACTGAAGGCCTCACAATCACATGGATGTTTGGCTATACCTTGTCCTTTTGAATGCTTTCCACAATATCAAAGGCTGCCCCAACTGCTGCAAGCCTGTCAGCAGCTTGGTTTTCTTTTCTAGGAATGGATTTTATGCTAAAGCCCTCAAAATCTTCAATGAGGTCCCACACCCTATTCTTGTAGCACTTGAGCAGATTATTCTTGATAGCATGCTGCCCCTTAACTTGGTTTACAATCAATTCACTGTCACCAAAGACTTGCAAGTTCTTTATTCCTCTCTTTATTGCCCAATGCATCCCTTGCACCAAGGCTTCATATTCAAGCAGTGTTATTGGAGCATGCAAACTGAAATCTAAAAGCTGAATAGTACTTTACTCCTTGAGGTGAAATAAGCATAGCTCCACCTCCCGCACCTTGTTTACTCCTTGATCCATCAAAAAACAGTTGCCATACCTCATTGTCATCCTTGTGGTTTGGCTTGGTGATGCTAGGAATGGGCTGATCTTCTTGATGTATGCAATAGACCCCTAGCTCAGATTCTTCTACTTCTTGATAAGGATCAAAAGCATGCACCTTGTTTGCCCATTCATCAAGAGTTAGATCCGGGATGCTTCCAACCTTGGTGTCAGCTTCATCAGTGCTTGGGTGATCTTCTTGATCAAATGCCAAATAGTTGGCATTGATCTGACTTGGAGTGTAGGGCTCAATGTGGAAGTTTGCAATAGGTTCAGACCTGATTGTAGCTTTGGTTCCATACCTCATTCTGAACAGCATGTGTGACCAATCAGCAGACAAATATCCTCCAATCTTGGCTATGAAATCTCTTGACAAACATAGGGCAAAGAGTGGTGGAAGGTCTATAACTGATACATCTTGTAAAACAACAACATTTGGACATGCATGCAAGGTAAGACTCAAGTTTCTAATCACCCCAACTATTGTTACTGCTGTCCCATCCAACTGCACTACCCCTTTGGATATGGTTTCATATTGAAGTCCTAGCTGATCAGCTATTTTCTTGGGCATCACTGAGCTACTTGCCCCGAAATCAATCATGTAATTGTGCACCAATTGGTTTCCAATGATTAATGAGACATAAAAAGGAGGGGGCTTCAACATTTTACCTTGCTGTCCTCCATGATTCCCTTCAAGTTGGGCAGCATTTGTGAGCACCTTCTCTTGCATTTGGACTTGCTGATTCGAAGTTGGCTAGTCCTTCATGGCAGCTTGTAGCAAATCTCTCTGGCCTGGGATAGATAGGGATTCCCACATTGATATATTTACATTTGTCTTCTTCATCTGATCAATGATACTAAATGGTGATGAAGGATCTCTTTGTTGTCCCTTGGTTTGCATATTCATCCCTTGCATGTGGGCAGCAACAACTGGTATTTGAGTTGGTCTAGGAGCTGTTCTTGGCTGCCCTTGTGCATTTACAACTGGATTTTGTTTGCCAACCATTTGTGGAGCCATAAAAGGTTGTGGATTGGTTGGAGCTAATGGCTATTCTTCACCCAAATTCCTTCTTTTTGACCTTGTGTTGGCTGCAACACCTTGAGAGACTGTTTGATTTATGCCACAAAAATCCTCTGCCTGCCAGTTCACAAGTGTGGTGTCATTTGGAGCTGATTGCTGCTGGAATGTTTCTTGTTGTTGGTTGTTTCCTTGACTGCCCTCACCCTCCACACTAGTAGTTTTCACCATTAATGCTTGATTCAAGGCACCGTTGAAGCACATAGATTGTTTGTGACATTCATTGCATGGAAAACACCAATCATACTCCTGAGCAACGTTGTTTTGTGTTGGCACCAATGCCTTAGAGGCAGATATAGCATTTGGATTATAGGGCTGAAATGGTCTGTTGGCAGGAGGCCTTGCTTGATTTAGATTTGCAGCTGGATTGGGTGGTCTATGAGGTTGATATGGCTGCCTGTTAGGCTGAGCTTGAGGCTGGAAGGAAGGTCTAAAACTTTGGGCTTGTTGCCTCTTGAGAGTAACCAGCTCATTACCTAAATTTTGCAATTGCTTCATGACTTCTTGAAGCTCATTTGGGGCACTTGGAGATGAAGTAGAAGCTTCATTTGAACTTTGATTTCTAGGAGTGGGAGAAGGAGCCAAATTAGGTGCTTGATTAGTGTTTGGGCTCTCTAAACTTGGAAACAATGGCATGGGAGGTCTAGGGGCTAGTTTGCTAGCTTGGATCAAACAATTTTCAGCCCTAATGGAAATGCTATAAGCCATAGGGATAGTTATGCCTCCCATGGACTGAATCAACATAGAAATATCAGAATTTAGAGCTTTGAGATAGTAAAGAAAAGCACCTTCTCACTGCTCACACTATCGCCATGCCTTGGAATTCTCTCCCAAGTCCTTTGAAATCTAAAATTAAAATCAGTCAGCTGCTCATTGGGAGCTCTTTTGATAGTTGTCAGCTGCTCCAAAAGGGACAAGTTGTCTCCCTTTTCCCCAAACTACTCATGGAGGGCTATACATAGCTGATTCCAATTTTGAATAGAACCTGAGGCAAGACTCCTGAACCATTGCAAAGCTTTCCCTTTGAATGAAGATGCTAGCAGTTTGACAGCAACTTGCATCTCATTGATCTCATGGATTGCACAAATGTTAGCAATATCCTTAACATGATCACCAGGTGAGGTCTGATTTTCTCCAGTGAAGTATGGAATGTTCTTCAATGCTACAACTGGGATTGGATTTTGTGCATTGAGAGCAAGTGGGCTGCTGCCAGTGAAATTGACATAGGGGTTGTTTTGTGCCATTCTAATTGGTCTTAGAACCCTTGTTGACTGAATGAAAGGCCTACCAGGTGGAGGAGTTGAGAGAGTTTTGTTTGGTGGAGATGGAGACCTTTGGATTCTCCTCCCACTTTGCCTTATTCTTGGAGATAACTACATATATTCAAACAACACCTCTTCCTCTCCAGCTCTTGACCTTGTGTTGATTCTTCTCATGAGTTTTCAGGTTTGCACTGCCAAAACCAGCTGATTCTTCCCCTTGGAGTCACCAGATGTGCAATTTATAGCTCTTTTAAGCAAGAAAATTGCAGCAGATGCACATCAACTTTGTTGCAATGAAAATGAGACCTCTAAGGTCCCACCGGGCGTGCCAAAATTGTTGTTACAAATCAGTAGCACCCCTGGATGTAAATCTTGTTTCTAAGTTGATGTTTCTGGCATCCAGTGTGATTGCACAACATTGAAACCTCTCTTCAAGTGTGGGACTTGTAAAATGAGAGAGGAATCTCAGATTAGAGGTTGGTTCCTCAAACTCCTCTCGATCAGATCTCATTATTTGCACAATTTCAAAGGTTTGAATCCTAATCCTACTCTAAATTCCAAGGAGACAGAGATAGAAAGTGCAAAAATTGAAACTAAACTAATAGGTGATACACCAAAGGAGTGGTGAACACTTCTTGTTCATGCAAATTGACACCATTTCATAAAATGCAACATGAAACATCATACATAGGCTGATAAGATGTAATTAGAGGTCTGAAATGAAGCAAAACAATACAAACAAAGGACTGAAAATTGATCACGAGTGCACTTTGTCATTTTTCATGTAAAAATCTTTGCATTTTGCAACATCAAAGAGGCGAAACCTGCTACAATCATGAATAAGATATGATACTTGCAAAAATCACTTGTTGAAGGTGAAAGAAGAAGCTTACTATCCAAAAAATGTTCCACCTCAAAAAAATGAGCCAAATCAAGCTTTTACAATGCATGGGTCAAGCCGGAGAGAGAAAACGTGTAAAAACGTGGAAGCCATTCCCCATTAAATGAAGATGCATGAAAACAACATGGGCATCCTTACAGACCCATGCCCTGACATTTTTGGCCATCAAGAAGAATGCAACCCATTTTGTAGTAAAACTTGTTGTTGAAACGTCATTTCTGGCCATTACCACGTGCCAGAGGAATTTCTTGATTTTATCTCTCCAAACTCAACCAAAATGCAAAATTGACCCCGGAATCATGTAGATAATTTCACCAACTTTCCATTTATATAAAGAACATGAAAATCCAAGCTTTGGATCGAAAGATATGGCAATTTGAGAATTTAGGGCAAAAACAGGCCAAAATCGGATCGGCGGGCAAAAGTTTGAATTTTTAACCGTTTGTTCTTTGGAAAATTTTTCAAATTTTCCCCACGCTCTGCCACTCCAGGTGCCACATGGTGGCTTCCTATTGGCCGCGGGTCTCCTAAGGGAAAATTTCCCACAAAAACTCCGCCGAGCCATAACTTGAAAAATATGAGGAGTTAGGAGGAAAACTTTACCTTTCTGGAAAGCTGAGAGAGAGCTCTATCCAATGGTTCCATTTTTAGAAATATTTGGGTTCCTAAAAATCAAAAATGGAGGCGAGGCATAAGAGAGGTAAGAACACAAGGAGTTAGCCACAAAAATGAGTAGGGGCACATTTTGGATACTTGTTCGATTCGAGAACAACATGGCATAAGAGTCAGAGTGGTGCTTCCCTTGTAACATGCCTCATAGTCAATATAATTGTGCTAATGTTACGCACGCCCAAACCTTCATGATCCGTAATGCCTCATCCTATCATCCCTTAACAAGTACCCATGAAGTAGATAATCTAGATAGAACAAAAGTTCCTTGGAGCCTAATTTGATGTTCTTTAGCTCGAAGGACTTACTCGTGCAATCAACCAAGATCACGTAAGATACAAAAATACCACACACCCAAGTTCTGAGGACAACATAAGATATAAGAAAATATAATATTAGAGTTAGGCACATAGGTTATACCCCTAGTAATGCAAGAAGATCCTTAGAAGAAGAAAGAATCAGACAAGGCATCGTGTAGTAAAGGTGCTCAAATACCTATGCAGGAGGCCCCTCGTAAAGCTTCGTCCAAAAAAGCATGTCCCCCTTATTTGGTAGGCTAAGCCTCTTCCTAACTAAAATTAGGGCTTCCTCACCTAAAAACAGTCAAGAAGGGATATTGTTCACAAAATGCACAAGATGGGGGCTTCCGTTCAACATTTTTACTTAGATGAAGAGAACAAACATAAACATCACAATGTGGGATGCCCTAACCATTCCATCTCAGTGGGATCTATTGCATGAAGCTCTGGCACAACTCCCATGCACTGACCTAGTTATGCAGAAGCCATGTGATTTTGTCAAAATCTGCCAAGAAGAGGAGAAACAAGTAAGTAAAGTTGCTAAAAACCCACCCTTCTATATGTCCTTGATTATAAGGAAACACCTAGTGCATAACTGAATGATTGACTCAAGCACTAGTACTTTTGTTATGCCTAAGAAGATAGCTGATGTCTTAGGTCTAAAATATATCCCTTTGTCTAAAGGAGTCCTACAACTTGATGGATTAATTATAACCACCTTAGGAGTCATCAAGGATCTTGAGTTAACCCTGCATGCATTTCTAAGCCTGAAAATTACTCAAGATGTGTTAATTATTGACCTACCTCCTTTGTTTGCCCTATGTCTATCAAGAGAATTTATTGCCAAGGTGGGTAGTTACTTGTATTTTGATAGGTATCATATGTTACTCAAGACAAGGTATGGTACCTAGTTTACCATACAAGTTGAGCCTATATTTTCTTATCATGTAGAGCCATATGTCCAATCCCTCTCTAAGCCAATTGTCTTATCCAAGAAGAACAACTTTTAGTTCTGAAGAGCAGTCTCTTCCACCCTCTATTCTAGACCTAGTGCTTGATGAATGGACGTAAAGGCATAAAAAATTTGATCCCTATGATGAAGAACATGAAGCCTATGAAACTAAGCTTGGTACTTATTGCATTCTAAAAGAAGATGCTATGCTTCCACGCGTGCTCATTGCAGAAAAATTTCAAACTAGTCTATGGAATTTGTACTTTGATGGTTCCAAAAGTAGAAATGGCATGGGAGCAGGAGTTGTTCTCATTTCCCCTAAGGATGAGAAATTCTTCTTCACGCATAGGCTGTAGTTTGCATGCTCTAACAATGTGGAAAAGTATGAAGTGCTGGTGCATGGCTTTCTCATTTCTAAAAAGAACAAAATTAAAGCGCCACAGATCTTATGGGACACATAATTGATCATCCACTAGGTCACAAACAAATGACAGACAAAGAATAAGCTTCTTAAAGCTTATAAATATAGATTTTGGGACCTACTTGAAAGCTTTGATGCCATTAATCTACAGGTAGTCCCGCACGGAATGAACAAAGAAGCTGACCAAATGCTCATGCTCGGTTCACAATTTTCTCCTACTAAGGGCTTTGTCAAAGGAAACACTCAGCACATTAAGATGGTAATTAGAAAATCCATTCTAGATAATAACATCAACTGGAAAGTGCTTGACAGTGATGCGTAGATCATCCAGTTTATCCAGAATGAAGCTGAATTTTCATCAAGTATGCAAGATAACTTACATGATAGCTATGGTGACCAAGTAATATAGCTAAAGACAAATAAGTTTCCTAAAGGGTTGGTCACCTTAGATAAAATGTTTAGCCTTGATGATGAGTTCAAGGGTGAGGAAAGATACATGTGTGCCATGCAAAAAGATTTCTCTCCCATTACTATTGCATGCGAAAATATTTTCGTTGCTCAAGTAGGACTTATGTGCATGAAGAAAAACAAACCTTCATCTCTCTCTATCAAAAATACAGTGATATTTTCTCATGGGAGTATGAAGACCTCAAATGTTTTGATCCAAGTATTTCTCAACACTCCATTGACCTTGATCCTGGTATAAAGCTTGTTAGACAAAAGCAGCGGTCAGTTAATCCAAAAATAGAGCCCCTCATGAGAAAGGAATTATCCAAACTCATTGAGGAAAAAATTATCTTTCCCATCAAATATTCCACCTAGGTCGTGAATCTTGTTCCAGTGTGTAAGAAAAATGGTGAAATTAGACTTTGTGTTGATTTCAGAGATTTGAATAAGGCATCTCTAAAGGATCATTATCCTTTTCCTTTAATGGAGTAGATTTCAAGAGCGTGGCTAGCGCGTGTGACATTCTCCATGCTAGTTGGGTATTCTGGTTTCAACCAGATCCTGGTCAAGGAAGAGGATCAATTCAAAACAACATTTAGAACCAAGTGGGGAACATATGCATATCAGAAGATTCCCTTTTGTCTGTCAAATGTGGGCACAACATTTTAACGCACCATGGATATTGCCTTCAAAGGTTACATCAATGAGTTCATCTTGGTTTACCTTGATGATATAACTATCTTCTCAAAGAAAAGTGTAGATCACATGGCACACCTAGAAAAGGTCTTTGAGAGATGCAAAGAATTTGGGGTATCTCTTAACCCCAAGAAGTGCAATTTTTTTTCGGTGGCACAGAGCAAGCTCTTAGGCCATGTGGTTTCAAAGGATGGCATCGCGATTGATCTGAGTGTGTTTCAGCCATCCTAGCCCTTTCCTCTTGGCGCACAAAAAGGCCTTACAATCCTTCCTTGGCAAGATTAAATTTGTTAGGAATTTTATCCCTAACTTTTTGGGACTGGTTTGGCCCATCACCCTTATGCTTAAGAAGGACATAGCCTTCAGATGGAAAATAGAAGGAAGAGAAAGATTCAACAAGATCAAGAAGGATATTGTTTGTGTGCCAACACTCATCAATCCATATTACTCAAAGGATTTCATCCTTTATGCTTATGGCATGGATGTAAGTGTTGTTGCTATCTTGACACAAGGAAATGAACAAGGACTAGAACAGCCAGTGGCCTTCTTTAGCTAGATGCTGAAGGATTATGAATTGAAATACAATCACATGGAGAAGAAAGTCTTTGCCATCATGCACGCACTCAAGAAATTTAAAAGTATTCTTGCCACAAATCATATCAAGGTGTTAGTATCCCACTCATCTGTTAGAGACTTCATCATGGGAGTAGAAATCAGTGAGAAGAGAGCATGATGGGTGACTAAAATCATGGAATATGATGTGACTATTAAGGCCACAAAACTAGTAAGAGGTAGTGCACTCTGTAAGTAGATTGCTAAGGATACACAGAGTGAACCTAGGGCTTCATTATTTCTGAAATAAGATCTTCCGCATGTAGAACTTAAACAAAATATAGTCCTTGGCATGTGTGACTGGATGAAGGACATGATCACATTCCTTTTCGAGGGTACATACCCTCCTAGTTTAAATAAAGTAAAGAGAAGACATCTGAGGTTACAATCTATCCCTTATGTGTTGATTGATGGACTTCTCTTCAAAATAAATCTTGATGGCATGTTGTTAAGATGTATTAATGGTGCATAGATTGAAAAAGTGTTAGAAAAATTTCATGATGGATTATCTGGTGGACACTTCTCTGCCAAAAATACAACAATAAATATCATAATGGTAGGTATCTTTTGGCTTACCTTGTTTATAGATGTACATAGGTGGGTCACAAAATGAAAAGAATGTGCTTTCTTTGTAGGAAAGAAAATATTGGTAGTGCTTCCCCTCCCAATCCAAGTGGATCAGCCCTTTGTGCAATGGGGTCTTGACCTCATAGGCATGATCAATCCACCTTCAAATGCTGGACATAAATGGTTGCTGATGGCTATAGATTACTTCACCAGATGGATAGAAGTTGTCACACTTAAGGAATCAACTAAGGAAGCCATCCTTGAATTTCTTGAGGGTTTAGTCAAAAGGTTTGACATTCCTCAAACCATTGTCTCTGATAATGCAAAGGCCTTCCTTGGTGCTAAAATCACTGATTGGGCTCTAAGTCTGGGCATTTACCTAAAAACATCTTCCAACTATTACGCTCAGGGAAAGGTCTCACAGTATCAACAAAAAAGAACACGATCGAGAATCATGAAGTGCACAATGAACATCAACCAAAGAGAATGACATACAAAGGTCTTACACTCGCTCTAGAAAGATAGAATCATGGTCAAAAAGGCAATATGAACTTTTCTTTACAAAATTGTCTATGGCAAGGAGGCTTCCCTTCCTTTGACACTAGATATAAATTCACAAGTGCTTGCCCAAAAGGTAGAATTTAAAGGCGTGGACTAGAGAGAAATCAAGAGGGAAGAGCTGGTTCATCTTGAAGAACTCGAAACTCTGTCATGATCAAGCTAGAACAATATCAACAAACAAGAAAGAAATGGTTTGACAAAAAGGCTAGCCCTCAAGATTTCAAAGTTAGGGACTTGGTTCTAAAGCGGGATGTTCACGAGCTAAGCGTGGTGCCATTCAAATTTTTATGCACTTTAGAGAGCCCCATACATCATCGGTTATTGCAAAGAAGCTAACTCTTTTGAGTTAACTCATCTTGATGGAAGTGCGCTGTAAATCCTAGTGAATGGGATATATATCAAACCCTTCCATTAGGTTTACTACATGATGTTGTATATATTAGAGTAGTTTCAATTCCTCCAAGTGTGCTCCATGCACATTATTTATTTGTACATAGTTATTTCCTCTTGCATGCTTCTACATGTGCTCTTTTATTACTTCTAGAGTGTAGAGCTTCTCTCAATAATTGTGAGATTCATAACAAAGTGTAGAAATGATTCTCAAGTGATCAGGGGCATTTTCATAATTGAACAAGTAGACTCCATGCCCAATGGATGCTTTAGGCTACTGATCTCTTTCATCTAGCAAGAAGATGGCCTTAAAAGTCACCAAAAATGTTATCCAAATAGCTCTCCTAGAAATTTGGATAACTTGCATACACATTTTGGCCCTAAGTTATTTATTGAAGAATTACACGCACTCAAAATCACTTGGCACATTCCCTTGGTCACATTTTACCTGCGTGCCCCTTTCCTTTTCTCCTTCCACTTCTCCCTTGTGCCCACATTCCATGCATTCACCTTCTTCCTAGTCATCTTCTTCCCATCCCATACACCTTACACTTACTACTAAGTCCTTGGCCCTTCACGTGCCACACCCATTACTTTGTAATAGTTATGCCTTAACCATATGTTCTCTTCTCACCATTTTTCCTCATCTCCCCACGTGCATCACACATGCCCCCTCCATGCCTTCCTCTATTTTATTTGTGCGCCCTTCCCTCATGCCCTTCTATGCTAGATCATATTTTGACACGCTTAAATGTGTTGCGTGCAACCATTCAAATCATGCCAATAGGGCACCAAGTCCTTACAAAAATCAATGATTGACACGTGGCAGAAATGAAAAATAGTTGTACATTTGGCCACCATCTTCACTAATTAGTGCATGCCACATGTTTTGCATATGCCAACGACTCGACATCTTTCGGCAGTCTTATCTTCTACTATAATGCTTAGATTGACGCACGCCTAGACTTGTGAGAGAGCTGCGACATCGATTCTGATGCAAAAATTCAAAATTCAAATTCTGGAAGATCTGGTAGGTGAGAAACAAGAAAACATCTTTTTGAATATTGATGAGTAAATCTGATTGCTCCAACCACCCAATTTGGTATGATCCTCCCTCCTTTGTCTTCAACATGTCAAACAGGCATGGGGAAGCGTATTTCATAGATTTCCAAGTGGATTTGCAAAAATTGAATGCTTCTTGTTGGTGGTTGTGTTTTAAATTTGGGTTTTCCCCCTTTTCCCTTCTTCCTCCATGGATTCATCTATAAATGTAAGAGCAAGGCTCATTTGTTATGTTGGACACTCTGGATCCTTACGCATGTTGCTAAGGACTCCATATTTTCTATATTTTGAGTTACAAACCTCTATGTTTGGCTCTTGCATGTGGATATCAACCTCCTTCATCATTGTAATAGTTCTATGCATTTGGAAGTAATAGAAGCATCATTTTGTGACTATTCTCTGTCCTAACATGTTTTCATTCCTTCTTCTTGCCTCTTCTCTTGCATTGTGTGTTGTTGTGCTATTTCAAGTCCCCTGTAGTTCCATATTTAGTTTTGTTCCATGAGAACGATCTGGTGAATGCATATTTTACTATGCTACTCATGCCTAGCCTCCTTTCACACATTCCCTATCATTCTCGCTCAGAATAGATAGTGTTCATCCCTCTTTTCTGGTGTTATTGCCTTTTAGTGTATTTTACTTCATGTTATCCTTCTTTCCCTAGTCCCTTGGCATTCTTAGCTTAGTTTCCCCTTTTCAACACTAGGAGTAGTAGTAGTAGTAGAAATAGATAGAGGAACCAGCCTTCTCCAGAGATCTGTCCCAAGCTTGCAAGGTCCCATAACTTGGGGATGGTTCCATTGTGGTCTCAAACACCTCATCCCTTTCCGAGATCCGAGACACGGGTGCACGTTTGAGAAACCAACAGTAATTATATGGGTAGATAGTAATTTGTAAAGAGGTAAAACTTTAATTTTATGTGGTGAGAGAATATGACTTAGAAGTGTGTCTCATTTTGCTATGTTTTGATAAATAATGTATGTGTATGGGGAAGTATTTGGTTGATGAAAATATGGTGTCTACACCTTTTTCCTCTTTCTCATTAGTGTGACTAATTTTTCTTCCTTTCCTCCCCCGACTCTTGTGCCTTTGACTCATATTTTTCCTCCTCTTTACACCCTAGTCACAAATGTAAGTGAGATGTGACCTTCACCCATACCCTTCATCCTCTTAACTTTCCTTCCCCTAGTTTCATCTACACTCCACCACTTACTCTACTATCTCCATCTGTTACAACTTTATTTCCTCCCTCACAAATCTTTGTCCACCCCTTTAGGTCATGGCCATGGATCTTCACTCCTCCTACCTTAGCTCTCTTTTTCCAAGTGCCTCAATTTACTCGGTCCCCATTATCTCTACCTTCCACTTACCCATCCACTTACCTAGGGTCATACATGTAGCAATTTCCTTACACCACCTCCATCTTTACCCCTTAATCCTATAGTTACTCATTAGTCACACCCACAACTACCTATTTTACCTTCCCATGGCCTACGCACCCATTAAATACTCCTCATGGGTCACTCTCATGACCCCTATATATTTTCTTTGACATATTTATGTATTTTATTACTTAGATTCATGTAAAACACCTACTCACCCTCCTCACCATTCATCAATTTCCTCCTCCGATTACACCTCCACTTTTCACCCCCTCCTCTTTCTTGTCAAAATGTTCCCTCTACCTATTTCTTTCCTTCTTTCCTTGTCTTTATGAACTTCTAATTTCCTTATGGGCCCGATCACATGGGCAAAAATGACCCATCACTACTTTAAAAAAATAAAAAAACAAAAAAAAGTAGATAAAAAATCTTGGGCCAAGTGAGCCATCCCCACTTTGTCAAAGCACTAATGTTTACATTGTGGGGATGATAAAACCTACAACCACCCCACCTTTATGTTTCATTT
The DNA here is from genome assembly GCA_018340775.1 of Taxus wallichiana var. yunnanensis. Classification (NCBI taxonomy): domain Eukaryota; kingdom Viridiplantae; phylum Streptophyta; class Pinopsida; order Cupressales; family Taxaceae; genus Taxus; species Taxus wallichiana. The sequence continues at coordinate 315,593,540 of CM031236.1, forward strand.
TTCAAAACCAAAAAACAAAAAATATTTAGGAATTTATCTAGTAACACTGTTATTAATTGAGCCCATTTTATAAAAATATGGGGCCTCCCACTAACTTAAAATTAAGTAATGTAATACATTTCAGATTCGAGTGATCAGTTAAACCCAAAATCATGACAAGCCATATACATATTTTATCATATACTATATCTATAGAGTTCTATGGGGTCTTGACAAAATTATTCCCACAACCAGAATATGATTTCCCAACTTTACATGTCTCATCTTACATATCAATAGCCACATCACAAGGGTATTTTCCATTCTCGTTCTGTGACTAGGCCATACCACCTTTTTATTAAGTTAACCAAAAAATACATGAATTTCATTATTTTTACCACATGGTTTACCATAACAATATAAAAATATGGGGTTAACCTAATTCCCTCCATGACCAAATTTTTCCCAATACCTTTACCCCACACAAAATAAATCCCTCAACATACCAACATAATAACCAAATAATATGACCTTGAACCCAATAGCACTTGTAACTAGGATGTTCCGCCACATCACTAAAAAAATTACATAACATACACACATACTATAGAACACAAATGGGGATCTAATTAAAATTGTTCCCATGAATAAATAGTCCTTATATGAACAACATAACTTGGATCTTTAGGCTTGGTATTTTCACATCCACAATAATTTTTTCATATTAAATTTTACACACTCATTAATGCATTACACTTGTATTTCATACTTAATTTCCACTCATTTTTCCCTCTCTCAATGGCCCCTCCACCCTTGTGTATTATTTTTCATTTATGTTCCCTATTCTCCCCCCCCCCCAACACACAATCTTCCCTACATATTCCCTATTCTTCTCCATGTGTTCTCCAATCCATGCATTTCCTAGTCCACCCCCATGCATACTCTTCCCCATAATTTTCTTAGTATACTCCCATGCATGGTCTATCTTGCACACTCCTAATTCCACCTCATGTAATCCTTAATCTTCCCAATGTGTGTTGTACCCTGTGCACTCCATTATTCCTTCCACACTTCCCATCATACATCTTCTTCACTTAATTTTATTCCTTATTCTCTCTCGTTTATCAGCAAAATACCTAATTTTTTCATGCCTATCAACTGCTACCTTTTTTTTCCTATTAGAGCATCCAAAAATATTTCTCTTGAGGTTGGATAATACACCAAACCCTTATCATAAATTTTATGAAACCCAATATATAAATCAATTAGTTTTACTAAATAAATAGTAACTTCCTCTCAAAATCAATATATTAATCCCTTTATAGACTCTAGCTAAAGTGGCCCTTGATCATATTTCTATGTCCTTTTCTATCTATTCTACTATCTAATCTTGTGTGTGTATAAATCATCATCATATGGTTAGATGAACCTCATCTCATCTTTAATTTTTGCAATGCATCATGCAACCTAAAGGGGGTAAATTTATACATCAAAAATATCTCCTTGTATATAAGGTATCATAATGTAAAAATACAAAAACAATCCTTAAAAATTAAAAAAAAAAACCCAAAAAAGTAAACATAAAATATTAAATCCTAAAAATGGTGACAAGATACACCTCATTATCCATTTAGTCATCCTCATCCACTCGGATTCAATTTTGTCACATATCTTTATACACTTAATCACTCCACCTACCCATTTACAACTCTCTATGAAAAACCGACCTTTATTATCTCAACCCTTTATGCACATTGCACCCATATCCATCACAATATTATATATACCAAAAAAATTGTAACACTCTCCCCATTCCACATCCTAACAAATTGTGCACATGAGCCCATATTATAGTATTATTTATAGTTTATTCAAGAGGAAAAATCAGATCTCAAATGATTATTACAGCCCATGACATAGCTATTTTGGTATATTTTCAACACAAGTATTAATCACACCTATGATTTTATTGCAACTTGTATGCAATTTTTATCAATCGCAAGTACGATAGACATGCGACTTAATCGGAGTATATTGCTTTGTTTTATTTATTAGTTTGTCATTTTATTTCATAAATTGTCTTTTATCACCTTAAAAGGGTTAGGGATATAACTAAGGTAGGTCCCTAACAAAAAAAAAAAACTAATATTTTCCTTTATTGTTATAATATTTAGATTTAGATTCAAATTTTGGAAATTTCACCTACTTTATTCATTAGAAGAACCTTGTGAAGTCCCTTACTTATTCATTGGCAACATCATATATCTATTTTATTTAGAAATCTTATTTAATTTTATTTTATTTGATATATATAACACTTTTTCATGGTGGATTAATATCTAGGCATAGACTAGAGATGAAACTAAGGAGATAAAGTCATGCATATGACTAATAATAAGTAATTAATCTCAGAATGTGCACACAAGTCATGATTTAGGATTTAAGATAATTATCATATTATCAGTGATAATTACCAAATTTATGTGTCTAAATTTCCCCTTAAAGATAAGAAATGATATTTACTTAAGGGATTCACTTAAGTGTTGACAAAATATCTATATTGAAATATGTAACATAAATTATATAGTCAATGTCCATAAAAATAATTAAAATTTAACTTAGATTTGAAACTACAATTGAAACTTGAAACATGAAATTGTTACTTACAAATTTGATAAGTAAACAAAGCATAGAATAAGTAAACCTATTTTTCTTTTGAAGGATAAAATCCTTTATGATGTTCTTGGAGAGAAGTATTGAAACTAAACTATTGTAGGATGGGGGTGATTAGTCCTAAACTTTTTATCGATATGTTGAATCCACAAGGGAATTAGGTGTCACTTGACCCAACACCAAAGAATGGTGTCATAGGGATTTCTAGTCACCCCTAAAAGCCTTCATAAAAAGGATGTATGTCAATTTATGTCTAACCATTCAAAAATCCTAAATAAAAGAGACTTAAAGTGCCACATGGATTTCTAGTCACTCTAAAACATATTCTAGTTTTGGAATACATCAAAGTATAAGGATCTAGCTAAAATGCAAAAAGTAATGAAAATTTGAAAGGGAATGAAGTATATTCATGGCCACTCATATGATGTTGCATGTGTATAAAGTATGAAATTCTTAATATAGTATAAGGTGGAGGCCCATGCCCCATACCGTGTAGTGTTAAGGTTCTCAAGATGTTCATATATGAAAGGGAATGAAGGACTCACCCCCCCACATTTTGTATTGAAATACAGTAAAATATTACCTAGATTGTGTCAAACATCCTTGAATTTCTATACAAAATTTGTAAAATTCTATATGTTTCAGAAAATTCAGATTTTTTTGTTTAGAACCTTCCTAGGACAAAACCATCCATCCTTAATAATAACATATGCTAGTTTCATCCCTTATTGGATACTTTTTATATATGAAAATATGATTCTAATTTGTATCTATTCATGTCCCTGTGTATCTATATTTTGACATTTTTATTAACTTATAAATTATTTCTGTGTGTCCAAATTACATGGATATCTATTTAATAATCTTGTTAAGTGCCCCCTCTTTTAATCTGATTGAGATATGAAATAGTTCACTTGGAACAAACTAAATGATGTTTGTCCATATTGGATATAGAATATAGTCATTATTAGATCATATTTAAGGTTGGTTTAAGTGGCCACCATAGATATCTTGTTCTTGTAAATATTACATGGTTTATCTTAAAACGTAATTTCAAACAAGAATAAAAGCATATAATAAAATGAGTATACTGAAACGTAAACTTATAAGTACAATAATCAATATCACATATGTTATTTATAGAAATGTAAAAGAGTTACATAAAATGGACACAAGAGTGTTTACACACACAAACAAGCATGATAAAATGTAATGTAGGCTGAAAACAAGGGACACCAAAGTTCCCCACACAAACACATAGTATAGTTCATGGGTCGTATATAAGAAAGAAATTGTGAGTAATAGTATACACTATCCTAGAGGCACATAGATCAAGATATAATAACTCTAAAATGGTGACATGTGTTAGGATAATTATTATAAATGAATAATATATACCAAATTATATAAAATGAGAATAATGAGAATGTGAAATAACATTATGAAATGAAATATTAGCACCTAATATCATAAGATATGCCCAAAGATGTTGAATGAAAACTAGGTAATAGGAGGTATCCAACATTATTTATCCTTGTGTATATTTGGAATCATGATCAAATGTATCATGAAATACACATGTGAAATATTTAAGTATTGTTGTCACGAAAATATGTTGCGTAAAAATTTCAAACTTTCAAGCATGATAACTAACCCAAATGTGATTTTTTTTCTCTTGAGTCTTGATAAACCCCTCTCTGGATGAATTTGAATTTTGTATCATGCTCATCTTGGCCTTGTAGGACCTTCCAATGTTTCTAAAAATATTTCCCTAGTGTTTGAAATGAGATAACAAGGTCATTCACCTCATATAATAAAGTTCTTCCAATAGCTAGTTCTCTAATAGGATTGAGAAGGAAAATTTTAGTTGCTTCATGATAGGTTTGCATCCCCAAGAAAGTGTTAAAGGATCAAAATAACCCATAAATGGTATTGAATATCTATGAAAATTTTGGAACTGATTTAGGAAATTTTAGGGAAGTTTTGGAGGTTTAGGGACAATTTGTGTAACAACGGGTTTCTAAGGTAGACAGAGTGTAGAGTGTAAAATAGAGCTTGATCTTCACTAGATGATTCTAGGATCTCAATAAGGAGTTAGGATTCAATAAAAGAGGGATTGGAAATATTTTTGAACCATATACATGTTGGAAGCTTCACATATTTCACAAGACTCGAGTATCTCTCAGGGCATCTTAATTTGTGCAGACACACCCTATTATCTCGAAGAAAAAGGAGAAATTTAGAGAGTTTCAGGAGGAATTGAAGGATGATACTACTCCCATTGTTTTTGGAATGATTTTTAGAGTAAAAATAATATACTAATTCATCAAAAATACCTTTTGAAGCTCTAGAAATCTCATCAACAAGTTGTCTCTTTCGCGGGTATGCTTCTTGCGGTCAGCCAAATTTTTCAAGTGGACACTTGTCACCTCTAGGTTGAGGTGAAATTTTTTGTCCCTCTCTTTTCAATTCCTAAGGGGATATAGGGGACACAAAAATTCACCTCACCTTGACCCTTCCTCTAAGTTCTTCACATGACCAACTTACTGACACTCCAGAGGGCTTATCTAACAATTTCTAGCTCCCCATCATGCAATGAGAAAGAGCCACTTGTCAAGCCCAGGTGAGGGAAAATTTTCTATTCCTAATATCCATATTCCTAAGTGGACATATGAGAAATTAAAAATCACCCCTCTCTAGCATTCCCTTAGGTTTTTCATGCGACCATTTTTAAGCTCCTTTATGCCTAATTAGCCTTTCCTCACCTCTTCATCATTGAATCTCATGTCGCCAATTGTCAAGACTATGTGAGGGAGAATTTATCTAATCCTCCTATACCCATCCCCAAGGGTATAGAGGGGAAAATAAAATTCACCCCACTCAAGCCCCTATAAAATATTTTCATATGACAGGACCAAAACCCCTAGGTGTTAAATGCTCACTTTCTCCATCTCCTCATCATGCGATAAAAAAATGACACTTGTCAAGAAGAGGTGAGGGTGAATTTTCTCGGACCCATTTTCACCATTCCTAATGGAATAATGGGGATAAAAATTCACTCTAAGAAAAGAATTGCAAATCATATCTTTCAAACTACTTGTTGTTACTTCATCAGATTGTGAAAATACACTATCGGGTTTCTTTAAAACTTGAAATAATTCTTTGCTAACCTCATTTCTTCACCAATATTGACCAAGAATAAATTTTTGAAGCTTAAAACTGAAATTACCTATAAAAATAGTAACAATGCTTCTAAATTTCTTAAATGGTGTCCATGATTGTAAGAACAAAGCTTTTCCTCATTGCAAGTAAACCAAAAAAATTGATTGTACGAGAGTTTTGAAATGAGTTTTCTTCTTCCAAATGTCTCTGTGATCACTTTGTATATTAGATACTTTATTTATGGATTCCATAAAATATTGATACTTGAAACCATTACCCTGTAAATTTTCTTTTTATTCCAAGAGTTTTAAGGCGAGACACAATGAAAATTGGAGTACGAGATTGTAACGAGGATCCAAATTCAAAAATGGCGTTTTGATGTAAATTGAGGCCAAGATGACCAATTAATAAAAATATCATATTAAATTACCCTTTAAATTCTAAAAATATTAAGTCCCTCAAATTACAATCTCTACGATCCTCACTCATTTGGAAATAATACAAAACAATGAGCAAGATAAAATTGGCAATTTTCCCATAATAACAGTTTGAGAAAAAGTAACCTAATAAAAATAGAAACTTGTTAAAAAGGGTAAAGAATAATCAATGGATTTAAATTAAATGTGTCAAGATACTCAAATGAAAAAATTGAGCAAAAAGGAAAAATATCCCAAATTAAGCGGGACTGGTTTGACTTACCAAAAATAGGAAGTCTCAATTTTGGATGCAGAAAGTTGTAGTTGGCTCTGATTTCATTCATATTGTTGATTTTTTCCATCTTCACATGATTTTAAGGTGGTTTCATATATAAAATAAGTAAATTATCTCTTCACAAGAATCTTGAAGTATCATCCTATTCACAATTATGTCAAGGAGTGAGAGAAGACATAACGAGGTACCACTGTGAAAGATAGATACATTATGTGGTTGGAAAGGATTTGAAAAGAGTGAAAAGATCCATTTTTATTTAAGCTAACAGGGTCATTATAAGTTATATGTCATTTTATATCTATTATCATCTCTCTAAGGTAAGTTGGTTGAGGTGAGCCAAGGTGGTTTGGTTAGCTAAGGCAAGTTGGTCAAAGTGAGATGGTTGAGGTGAATAAATGAGTTGAGAAAGAAAGATGAGATGGTTGGATCGATATAAGTGTGCTAGGTGAGGTGGTTGAAATGAGATCAATGAGATCAATGAGAAAAGTTAGAGAAAGCTTAATGAGCTAAGTGAGTTTTTCGAAGTGAAATAAATGATCTAAGTGAGTTGGGTGAGCTCAAAGAACTAACCAAATTTAAGTGAACTTCTTGAGTCAAGTAGTAGTGATCTATTCTAGACTCCATATTTTAAAAGGCATCTAGGCATGTCTTCCTCAATAGTGAATCTTTTTATAATGATCAAGAAATGATCTTGCATCACGTTCTAAAAGTGCTCGACAAGAAGCATCATGTCAACTCCTAAAGATCCATTCACATGGATTTAAGTAATACTTGAAATTGATCCAAGATCAAAGTAACAATCTATCATCCTTGATCATGAAGCAATCTATATTTTTTTAAATCCAAGTGAAGGAATAAGGCCCAAAAAATTTCCTAATTCTTGAGTGGTATCTTAGGTAACCAATATGTTGAAGTTGTTTGACCTAAGAGTGAAAATCCTATCGAGGAGATGACTACATCGGTATACAAGTTAATCTCGCATATCATTGGGTCACTCATATGTTCAAGGAATCCTCTTCATGCCTCCTTACTCACACTCATCCCTTCTTGGATCCCAATTCAAAATCTTCTCTTCATGTAGAAGGAATTCCTTTGATCAATAGTGTTGATCATGAGGTGATCAAGAAAGCACAAGGTTACATGATATAGGGGAAGGATAATAAGAAGTGGATTGAGAAGATCATCAAGAAAGTAAAGACATTTTTTCCAAAGGTAATCTCTCTATTAAACCACCTTTGTTCCATCTTGTCGAAGTGAAGAAAGTGAGGGAGGAGATTGTAAAAGAGAAGATCCACTAGGATGAATTTTTTCCACTTATTTCGAAATGAGATCCTTCAAATCTCACACCCTTTTGTGTAAAAATGTTTTTGCATAAGATGTTGATAACTTGTCTACGGCTTGGGTACATATCATAGATGAAAAATATGGTATGATATCGGATGTTATCTTTGAGCTTGAATCTAGTGAGAAACAAACTTTTTTAAGTTTTGAATGAAGTTTGAAATTTTTTTCAGAAACTTGGGTTCCCTCCACTCACTGAGAATTCATCATCAGAAGAACTCATGGTTTCTTTCAAGGAATTAGTTAAGAGATAGGTAGGTGAATCTATTTCCTTGATGAAGATAATTGTTGGTTGTCAAACTTTGCTGCATCTCGGATATGGAAGAACCGAGTTGTTTATGACAATAATGGAATTGTCCCCAAGTTGTGGGACCTTGTGCACTTGGGACGGATCTCTAGAGAAGGATGGTTCCTCTATCTAATTCTTATACTACTGCTACACCTAGTGTTGAAAGGGAAACTAATTTGATTAAACCAAGGGACGAGGGATAGAAGGATAACATGAAAGGAAACTACACTAAAAGATGATAGCACTAGAAAAGAGGGATGAACACTATCTTTTCTAAGAGAAAATGAAGGAAATGTGTGAAAGAAGGCTATACATGTGTAGAATGACTTAAAACATATTTACAAGATTAGTTTATTGGAACACAACTAAATAAGGAGCTGAGGATGTGAAGTGGCACAATAGGCTCGCAATGTAAAGAAAATTCAAGAATAAGGAATTCAAACAAGTTAGGATAGAGAATATTCACAAAACTATGCTTCTATTAATTCTAGAAATGCACGAGATCTATTCAATGGCGAAAGAGTCTAATTTCCACATGTAAGAGCCAGATCTAGAGGTCTACAACTCAAAATACAGAAAAGATGAAGTCCTTAGCAAAGTGTGTAAGGATCCAAAGTGTCCAACATTAATAATGAGCCCAACTCTTACATTTATAGATGAATCCATAGAAGAAGAAAAGAAGGAGGAAAACCTGAATTTGAAATACAACCACTAAAAAGAAGCATTTAATTCCTATAAATCTGCCTACAAATCATGTTTAATACATTTCCCCAAGGAGAAGGAAGGAGGGAAGATCATATCAAATCAGGTGGTTGGAGAAATTAGATCTACTCATACATGATTAGAAAGATGCTTTCCAATTTCTCACCTACTGAGATCCACTAAGAATTTGAATTTGAGTGTCTACCACTATAGCCTATATCGAAGCTACGAAAAGTCCATGTGCATGCGATAAGAGATCTATAAAAAATGATACAAATTTTAGAAGTTTGTCGAGTTATCGATGCACAAAAAAACACGTGGCATGCATAGATCAACTAAAAGGATGGCCAACTATGTAAATGTTTTTCATTTTACGCCATGTGTCACACATTGATTTTATTACTGAGGATCTAATGCCATGTTGGTTTACTTTGAATGGTTACATGTGGCACACTCAAGCATGTCAGAATGACGTGGCATAGAATGGCAGAGAGTAGGATGCAAAGGTATGCGCATGGAATAAAAAATCACGAGAAGAAGATAAAAGGAAAGAAAATGCAATATGTATGAGGAAATGAGGTAAACAGGTGAGAAGAGAATGCATGGTCAAGGTGAAACTATTGCAAGATAATGTGTGGGCACACACGAGAGGACTAGGAATTAGCTGATTGAAGGAAGTGCAAAGCACACATAGGGTGAATAACTACTAGGAAGAAGGAGAACACGCAGAAGATGCACACAAGGGAGGAGTGGAAAAAAGAGGAAAAGGAAAATGAAGGGGAGAAGGGGAGGCATGTAAGGGCGTGTGAGGAAAAGAAGGAGGTGCGTAAGGAAAATTTCCCAATGGAATATGCCAAGTGAACTTTGAGCGCACATGACCATATAATGAAGAAATCGAGTCGAAACCATATACAAGTTATCTAAATAACTCGAGAGTTATTTGGATAACAATTTTGGCAACGTTTGGGGCCACCTACCTACTAGATGAAGGAGATCAAGTATCTAGGGCATCCATTAGGCATGGATTCTATTATGTAATCGTGAAATTTTGATTTGTAACTTTGAAGAACTACCCCTTAATTCACTTGAAGTTTCATTTCTTGAATATATTTTAAATCCTACAAGCTATTGAAAATTCGACATCTTGGAAGCAAAAGGAGAGAGCGTGCAGGAATCACGCGAGAAGAAAATACTATGTGGAAATAAATAATGTGCATGTAACATACTTAGAGGAATTAAAACTACTCTAATATTTAAAAAGATACAACAAACTTAATGGAAGGGATTGAGATAAATCCCATTTATTGGGATTTGTAGTGTGCCTCCATTAAGATGAGCTAACACAAAAGAGTTAGCCTCTTTGCATGAACTGATAATGTATGGTACACTCTTAATTGCATAAAACTTTAAATGGCACCTAGTTTAGCTCCATCAACATCCCATTTTAAAACTAAGTCCCCAACTTTGAAATCTTGGGGCCTAGCCTTTCTATCAAACCATTTCTTTATTGCTTATTGGTGTTGCTCTAGCTTGATCATAGAAGAGTTTCTTGATTCTTCAAGATTGACTAGTTCTTCCATTTTTATCTCTCTAGTCTGCACCTTCAAATTCCTACTACTAGGAAAATTCTAATGAGTTCAACTCCAGCGTCAAAGGAAGGGTATCCTCCTTTCCATAGACAAAATTATAAGGTGAGGTTCTTATTACCTTTTTTAATATGGTTATATCTTCCTAGAGCGTATGCAAGACCTTCTTATGCCATTGTATTTGGTCGATTTTCATTGTGCGCTTCATGATCCTGATCAGGTTCTTGTTTGTTGACTCTACTAGACCATTTCCTTGAGGGTAATAGTTAGAAGAAGTATTCAAGTAGATGCCCAGATTTAGCACCCAATCAATGATTCTAGTCACAAGGAAGGATTTTGCATTATCAGAGATAATGGTTTAAAGAATGCTAAACCTTGTGGCTATGCCCTCGAGACATTCAAGGATAAATGACTTGGTTAAATCCTTAAGCACAATAAATTCTATCCATCTGGTGAAATAGTTCATAGTTGTCAACACCCACTTGTGTCCAATTCTTGAAGGCATATTGATCATGCCTATGAAGTCAAGACCCCATTGCGTAAAAGGCTGATCCACTTAGATTGGTTGGAGGAAGCACGATGCCAATATTTTCTTTCGTGTAAAGAAAGAACATGCCATGTATTTTTGACCCACTTGTGTGCATCTATAAATAGAGTAGGCAAAAATATTTTTTCCATTATGATCTTCATTGCTATAGTTTTGGTAGAAAAGTGTTCACCGAGAAAGATGTATCGATCTGCATTCCATTGATACATCTTAACAACACACCATCAAGATTTTTCTTGAAGAGAAGTCCATTAATCAAAACATAAGGGATAGATTGTAACCTCAGATGTCTTCTCTTTTCCTTGTTCAAACCAGGAGGGTATATGCCCTTGGAAAGGAATGTGATCATGTCCTTCATCCAGTCATGTGCACCGAGTGTCAAGATTACTGCAAGAGGAGACCTTCATCTAGAAATAATGAAGAATCAGATTCATTTTTTGCATCCTCAACAATTTTTTTGCAAAGAACACTACCTCTTACCATTTTTGTGGATTTGATAGTCACATCATATTCCATGATTTTGGTCACCCATCATGCTCTCTTTTCACTATTTTTTGTTCCCATGATGAACTCTCACGATAGAGGAGTGGGAGACTATCACCTTAATATGATTTATGGTGAGCATACTTTTGAATTTTTTGAGTGTGTGTGATGGAGAAGACCTTCTTCTCCATGTGACTATACTTTAATTCATAATCCTTCATTGTTTGTCTAAAGAAAGCCACATGGTGTTCCATCCCTTGTTTGTTTTCTTGGGTTAGGAAAAAAACAACACTCACATCAGTTCCATAAGCCTAAAGGTTTCATCCTTGGAATAATATGGTTTGATGAGTGTTGGCACATAAGAAATTTCTTGCTTGATTTTGTTGAAACTTTCTCTTCCTTATGCTATCCATCTGAAGGTTATTCCCTTCTTGAGAATCAAGGTGATGGGTTAAATTAGTCCTACAAAGTTAGGGATAAAACACCTAACAAAATTGATCTTACCGAGGAAGGACTGTAGGGATTTCTTGTGCACCGGTAGGGAAAGAGCCGAGAATGGATGAAATGTACTCAAGATCAATTGCGATGTCATATTTTGAAACCACATTGCCCAAGATATTTCCTTATGTCACAAAAAAATTACACTTTTTGGGGTTAAGAGACAACCCATACTTTCTTATTCTCTCAAAGACTTTCTCTAGGTGCACCTTATGATCTGTGCTCTGCTTTGAGAAGATTGTTATGTCATCAAGGTAAACCAAGATGAACTCATTGATGTATCATTTGAAGTAAATATCCATGGTGTGATGAAATTTAGCACCTATGTTTGACAGACCAAAGGGAATATTTCGAGACACATATTTTCCCCACTTGGTTATAATTTTTTTTTTGAATTGATCCTCTTCTTTGACCATGATCTGATTGAAACTTGAATCCACATCTAACATTGAGAATATTTTCATGCTAGCCATAGTCTGTAGAATTTTCTCCATTGAAGGAAAAGGATAATGATCCTTTTTAGAGATGACTTGTTCAAATCTCTAAAATCAACATAGAGTATGATTTCACCGTTCTTATTTTGCAATGGAACCAGATTCACGATCCAAGTAGAGTACTTGATGGGAATTTTTTTCTCCTCAATTAGTTTGGATAACTCCTTTCTCATTAGGGGATCTATCTTTGGATTAAGCTGGTCACTAATTTTTTCGATGATGGGGCTTGATACCAAGATCAAGATCAATGGAGTGTTGAGCAACACTTGGATCAAAATATTTGAGGTCTTCATATTTCCATGAAAATATATCACTTTATTTATGATAGAGAGAGATGAAGGCCTTCTTTTCTTTTTGAATGCAAGCTCTACTAATCAGTAACTCTTTCCCATGTGCAATAGTGATTGGGGAGTAGTCTTGTTGTATGGAACTCATATAATTTTCCTCACCCTTGAGCTCATCATTAGGGCTAAACATTTTCTCTAAGGTGACCAACCCTTTAGGAAACTTATTTGACTTCATTTATCACTTGGTCACCATAGCTATCATGCAAGTAATCTTGCATGCTTGATGAGAACTCAACTTCATTTTAGATGAATTAGATGATCTTCACATCATTATCAAACACTTTCCATCTGGTATTTTTATCTGGAATAGATGGTTTGATCACCATCTTAATGTCTTTGAGTGTTTCCTCTAACAAAGTTCTCACTAGGAGAGAACTACGAACCGAGTGTGGCCATTTGGTTAGCTTCCTTGTTCATTTTGTGTGGCACCATCTACAGATTTAGAGCATCGAAGCTCTCAAAGAGATCCCAAAATCTATGTTTATAAGATTTGAGAAGCTTATTCTTTACCTGGCATTTATTGGTAACCTGATGGATAATCAATTCTATATCCCCAAATATCTGTAACACCTTTATCTTCTTATTTTCAAAGTGAAAGAAAACCATGCACTAGTGCTTTATATTCTACCACATTGTTAGAGCATGTGAACTACAACCTATGTGTGAAGAAAAATTTCTCATCCTTGGGAGAAATGAGAAAAAATTCTGCTCCCGCACCATTTTCGCTTACGGATCCATCTAAGTATAACTTCCATAGACCAGGTTCAACTTGTTCTTTCTTGAGCGTGCATGGTAGCATGAATTCTTCTTCAAGAATGCAAGTAAGTACCAAGCCTAGTTTCATAGGCTTCCAGTTCTTCTTGACACATGGGTCAAATTTATGGTGCCTCTCTGCCCACTCATCAAGTACTAGATCAAGAATAGAAGGTGGAAGAGGATGCTCTTGAAGCTGAAGCTTGTTCTTGGATTAAACAGTTGTCTTGGAGAGGGGATGGGACATATGACTCTACATGATAGGAAAATATTGGCTTAGCTTGTATGGTAAATCAGGTACCATACCTTGTCTTGAGTAACATATGAGACCAATCAGAAGACAAGTAACCACCCACTTTTGTAGTAAATTCTCTTGATAGACATAGGGAAAACAAAGTAATTCAATGATTGACACATCTTGAGAAATTGCTAAACTTGGACATGCATGAAGGTTCAACTCAAGATACTTTATCATTCCTAAGGTAGTAACAATTGAAACATCAAGTTTTAGGACTCCTTTTATAAGGGGGATATACTTGATACATAAGACATAAACTATCTTCTTAGGCATGAAAAAGTACTAGCACCTAAGTCTATCATGTAATTATGTACTAGGTGTTTTCCTATGATCAAATACATATAGAAAGGTAGGGTTTTAACAACTTTACTTACTTGCTTCTCCTCTTGTTGTCGGATGTTGATAGAAATGTGTGGCTTACGAATAGTTGTATCAATTTGTAGAAGTTGTGTGAGCTTCATGAAATTAGTCACACTAAGATGGAATGGTCAAGGAATCCTACATTATGACATTTCTATTTGTCTTCTTCATTAGGTCCACAATGTTGAATGGAAGGCCACCTGACTTGTGCATTTGGGGCACACTGAAATCCTTTCTTGATTGTCCAGGCACGGAGGAAGGGGCCTTAGCTGAAGATGAGGCTTGACCTACCATAAGAGGGGTGCAGTGCCACTTACGGAGAAGCTTTACATGGAATATCTTGTGGAGGGACTTGAGCACTTTTACTACTGGATGCCTTGGCTACATATTTCTCCTTTTGATGGTCTTCTTGTGTTGTTAGGATAGTGACCTACATGCAAGACTCAAGCATTCTCTTCTTGTATCTTGTGTTGTCCGCAACTTAGGCATGTGGTTTTCTTGTGTCCTCTACTGACTTGGTTGATTACACAAAAGTCCTCAGTGCCAAAGAACATTAGATTGGAGTCAGGAAGAACTTATGGACTTTCTTTTTTTTTGCTTAAAGGGCACTTATTGATGGCTTACGAGGTTGAAGCATTATGGATCGTGTAGGCTTGGGTGCACGTGACATTGGCATAGTGATATTGAATATGAGGCATGTTGCAAGGGAAGCACCACTCGACTCCTACACCAAATTGTTCTAAACTGGAACAAGCATCGACTTGCACTAGGTGTCGTAAGAGAGGGCGTTGGAGGAACAACTTGTCGGGGTAGATGTGCACTAGCATCTCATATATCATTCTATTAGTTGGGTGCATATCTTTGGTTTCCATATTGATTCCACCAAGGCTGATTACTTTGGCTATGCACTGATTAGAATTGCCTCTGTAGGATTGTGTCTTTTGTTTTTCTAATGATATGAATTTATTTGAAAAATTTCTAACTAGGGTCTTCAATTCTTCATCTTCTTTCTGCTGCAATGGAGAGTAGAATGTTGATGTAAAAGTTTGCGTGCTTTTCTTAGGAATAGGAATAGGGGCCAAAGAAGGCTAGGGCACTTGCAAAATTTATGGGAATAAGGGCATAGGTGGCCTAGGATCTATATTTCCTACTTGAATAAGACTATTTTCTTCCCTTACTACAATATTATAAGCAAGCTGGTAAAGTTCTACCTCCCATGGATTGAATCATGACTAAGATATCATTGTTTAATGCCTTTAGAATATCTGAGAAAAATGTACTAGGCTATAGGTCTTACCACAAGAGGGATTTTATCCCAAGTCTTGTTTAATTTGATGTTGAAATTAGTCATCTACTCGTTGGGCACCCTTCTTGTTGTTTTTAGTTGCTCCACCAAAGATAGGTGATCTAACTTATCTTCAAAGTAATTGCAAATAGTTGTTCCCAGCTCATCTCGGGTGCAAATGGATCCAAGTATCAAGCCTCGAGTACCATTGAAGTTCCTTTCCTTTGAAAGAGGTCACAAGTATCTTGACTACTACATCATCATGTGTGATCAAATAGAGTGAACATACATTTGCTACATCATGGATATGCTCTAAGGGGTGACTTGATTCTCACTAGTAAAGTATGGAATAATTTTGAGTGTACCATTTGGCATATCATGTTATATGACCAAAACCAGAGTAATTCCTCTAGTGAAGTTAGTAAAGTTCCTTAGTAGAGGAGGTGGTTGATGCACCATTACGGGGCACTCGGTTGTCTACTATGAGGAGGAGTTGAATGGGTGTGGCATGCTAGAGATGGAGATGCATGCGTGAGATTTGGAATGAACTCTTCTCGTAGATAAATGGAGGTACTTGAAATAATCTTTAGCTCACTTGACCTTCTCCTTGTATGCACTCTTCTCATGAAAGGAAATCAAGGATGCTAAAAGCAGAGATCTCGCAAATGTTGGGGATCACCGGATGTGTTGAAATGAGCCTCAAAGAATAAAAATACTAAGTCCACACACTTGAACTTAGTAAGATGAAATTTAAGATTTCATTATTGGTCCCATCAGTGTGCCAAAAACTTATGGTCATCAAACTTGCACCCGCATCTTGGATTTGGAAGAATTGAGTTGTTTGTGACAACAATATAATGTTCCCCAAGTTGTGAGACCTTGTGCACTTGGGATGGATCTCTAGAGACGGCTAGTTCCTCTATCTAATTCTAGTGCTAAAAGGAAACCGAGTTGATTATGCCAAAGGACTAGGGATAGAAGAATAACATGAAAGGAAACTGCACTAAAAGGTGATAACACCAAAAAGAGGGATGAACACTATCTGTTCTAAGCAAAAATGAAGGAAATGTGTGAAATAAGGCTAGGAACATGTAGCATGACTTAAAACATATTTACCATATCAGTTTCATGGAACACAAATAAAGAAGGATTTGCAAGGGATGTGAAGTGGCACAACAAGCACACAATGCAAATAAAAGGCAAGAAGAAGGAATGAAAACATGTTAGGACAAATAATAGTCACAAAACGATGCTTCTATTACTTCTAGAAATGCATAGAGCTGTCACAATGGTGAAAGAGGCTGATATCCACATGCAAGAGCTAGATCTAGAGGTATACAACTCAGAATACATAAAAGGTAAAGTCCTTAGCAAAGTGTATAAGGATCTAAAGTGTCTAACATTAATAATGAGCCCAACTCTTACATTTATAGATGGATCCATGGAAGAAGAAGAGAAGAATGAGGGAAAAACTAAATTTGAAATACAACCTCCAACAAGAAGCATTTAATTCATATAAATTTGCCTACAAATCTGTCAAATAAGTTTCCCCAAGGAGAAGGAAGGAGGTCGGATCATATCAAATCAGGTGGTTGAAGAAATTAGATCTGGTCATCAATGCTCAGAAAGATGTTTTCCCATTTATCACCTATCGTATCTGCCAAGAATTTGAATTTGAATGTCTAGCTTTGTATCCTATGTCGTGGTTATCCGACAAGTCCATACGCATGCCAATTGGAGCTTTGTAATAAAGGATATGGCTATTAGAATTTTTATCGAGTCATCGGTGCATGGAAAACACGTGACGTGCATAGATTGGCTAAAAGGATGGCCAACTATGCAAATGTTTTGCCATTTCTGCCACATGTCACTCATTGAATTTATTGCAAGGATTCGGTGCCTTGTTGACATGCTTTGAAATGTTGTGCATGGAAAACTCAAGCATGTTAGAATGATGTGGCATGGAATGGTGCAGAGGAGGGCACAAAGGTATGCATGTGGAAGAAAAAAGCATGGGAAGAATACAAAAGGAAAGCATGTGCAATGCATGCAAGGAAACAAGGAAAACTAGTGAGCAAAGAATGCATGGTAAAGGTACAACTATTACAATATAATGTGTGGGTGCATGCGAGAGGGCCAAGGAATTAACTAATTAAATCAAGTGTAAATTACACACATAGGGTGAACAAATACTAGGAAGAAGGTGAGTGTGCAAGAGATGTGGCAAGGGAGGAGTGGAATAAAGAGGAAAAGGAAAATGAAGGGGAGAAGGGGAGGCACATAAGGGTGCATGAGGAAAATAAGGGGGCATGTGAGGAAACTTCACCTAAGGGAATGTGCCAAGTGAACTTTAAGCACGCGTGACCATACAATGAAGAAATAAGAGTCAAAAAGCATATACAAGTTATCTAAATAAATGGGAGAGTTATTTGGATAACATTAACTTAAATTCCATGACCAACATTAGAATTTCTACTTCGGTGATTTCAAAGGATCAAAAATATGTCTCAATTAGTGCAATAAGATCAATAATGTTCTGGGGCATGGATTAAGGTGTTGAGTTGCATTCGCATTCTAGAGGTAGAAAAGGTGACACTGACGTAGCACAATTCAAGAAGATATTCAAAGAACAAGAGCCCATTCTAGGAACACTCCCTCAAGAATCATGAATCATCGAGAAGATATCATTTACTAGATTAGTCAACTTCTTCCTTTTTCTCTTTTTCTCCCTCTTTCTTCTCCCCCTCTTCTAATTCTTCATTGTATGTAATCATGGTAATTTGTCTCATTCATTTAAGTGACTTTCTAAAGTTGAATTGTAAAATTCCCTTTGATTTATAAAAAGGTAACTTATTTTCATTTCCTATGAAGATGTAAAGTCACAAGTGGAATGAGATCATGAAGAGTCATATGGGGGTAGCTGAAGAGACAATTCATAAGGATAAAAATTGGAATGGATTCTCCATTTCAAAGGATCTGAAATTTTAGTTTTTGTAAAAATTATGTATTGTGGTTTAGATGATAGGATTTATATCACCAACATTTATTACATTTCCCTTTCACATGTGTTTCTCCATTCTATCTATTTTCTACACTTTGCGAGAATAATTATAAGGAAATAAATTTTCATCCTTGATTGTGAATCTAAAGAGTTATGTCTCTAGTATTTTAGTCTCGCTAACTAATTCATTCTTTCTTTCCTATCATTGAATGTTAAACTACTCTAGTTATTGGGTGTGAAATCTTCTATTTCTTAACCACACCAATAACCTTCCCTTTCCTAATTTCTCTCCTTCACCCCTCATCACTGAAAATTCCTCCCTTGTACCCCATTCAAGAACTTTACAACAGGTTCAGTGAAGTGTTACTATGCGATCCTCTTCCTATTTGGAAAACCCACAACATTTAGATATAATTAGGATAGTTTACATTTAATAACAAGAGCCTCCCCATACACAAAAAGGAGGGGCATAGCCCCATGAGTGCTAGTCGGAACCCATAATTTAAAACATGAAAAATTATTTCACCAAGTATATAAAATATGTTATTTATTAAACCACATGAAAAAAACATGTGAAAAGTAAAGTACTAGAAAATTAAGTCATATGCAGGTATTGAGTTTGTATTTAAACATTTTTACAGTTATGATCTTATATTTAAAAATATATTTTAGAACATTTTAAAGATATACCCTATGAAACTATCAAGGGGTGAGAAGATAAAATTTTAGGGGTGGGAATCCTAGGAATTAAGTTTGTATCTTACATACTAGTTACATGATTTATTATGTCAAGTTGGCGGAGTACATGATTAAGATATTTATTTATTTCCATAGAATGCTTATGATAATTCCTTTGAGGGAATCTTGTAGATGTAGAATGATTAGGATCACTAGGAATTTATGCAGAAGCTAGTTCTTTGAAAGATAATTGATTATGAAAAGGACTCTCACATGAGATACTCTTAATTGTAATAACTTGATTTCTATAGATATACCTAAAATATTAATGTATCATAGAATGGATATATTTAATTTTGTAAATCCAAGAGTATCCTAGAATCATGTAACATGAAATAATAGAAGAAGTAACTAATAATGGTATAACTATACTAGAATATTCTATAGTAAGAAGGTGAATAATATGCCCAAAATAAGTTTTAGTATTGAAGTGATTATGTTTCTTATTAAATACTAAATATGCAAGTGATTCGATTTTAAACATATTTTTATATCAAATATTGATAAATACACTATGGATAGGACTTAGAACAAAAATAAATAAATATATAAAGCAAATGAGAAGTATCATCATTAATAATATTAACATCATCAATGGTGGTAGTAATCCTAGGAGGAAAGGAAAAGGTAATCATTATAATCATAGAATAAAGTGGATGCTCATATGTTGAAGGATGAGGCTTAGCCCCATAAGTATGATGTACCTTTGAAGTTTTATGATATTTTGCATTTCTTTAATTGGGAAAGGATCATTAAGTATCTTGAGCATAAATTTTTCATTGAAAGGATTAGGTTTCTTAGGAGGAGAGTAAAATTCAATTTTATTAACATCAATGAGGTCTTATATGACATGAAAAATATCAAATAAATATTTTTACTATGATGCTTTCTTATATTAACCTCAACATAGGGTGAGAGATATACAAGGTTACACTCTATAACCTTTTGTTAGATTACTTGTGGTGAGGAGGGGAACTATGTGAATTACCTTCAAGGAGCAACTTGTGACTAAATATGTGTAGGTTGAGATATGTCATTAACAATAACTTAAACATCATTTTTATCATTAACTATTCCTTTATAATTATACTTACCATAAAACTTAGATGTATATGTATTAGGAATAGTAGATGTATACTTAAGATTTATCAAAATAAGGAGCTTGGCCTCATGTTATTTTAAATGTGACATAACTCATCAAAATATGAAAAAATAAACATATCTAATTATTTTAAAGGAGATAAAATACCTTAGTAAATAAATATTGGAACTCATAAAAAAATAGTCACCGGTTGGTTCATTGAATCCTTTTTACATATTATCATTTTGAGAATAAGAAATCTTGTCACCAATGTTGATAGAAAAGTTTGCAAGGAATTGATTAGCCAAAGGAGTCAAATCCATTATGGAATGAATGGGTAAATCATATAACCAATGTATGTAATAGTATTTGGGTCTTCAAGGAAATATCTTAGTAAGTAATTGATCATTGCAAGAATAGTCACAAAAATAAGCATGCAAGGAGTGAAAATGTTATTCAAGATCACTTTTGGAATTTTAGGAGACACAAACCCAAGGGGTGAAGAATAAGACTCTATTATAGATGCAAGTGGATTATAAAGTGATTAAGTATAGTCCATAAGATAAAAATTCACGGAGGCACTTTGTTGTAGTTATAACACCTTAGCTAGTAAATCATGAACAATGTGATCAAATACATGCATCTTGGAATAAGAGTGGGAAGACCCATGTATATGCATAAAATATGCAAGAATACTAGTAGTTATAAGAATATAAATTGTAAATTTATGATGGGGAAATTTTAAAATTATAAGAATAAAGGAACGATATATGTGGAAATAGGATAAGAAACAATAATAAATCCGGGAATGTCATATATATAAACTTTATATGTATCCAAGTGATTTTTTCATCCCTAAATATAAATAAAATTACATCAATATGTTGAGGTATTTTCTTAAGAATTTTGTAAACTCATATGCATTCTCTTGAGTGAGGGGGTCAATGTCAAGATTAGAGTAATCATGAGAACATTCTTCTTGAAACACATTGATAGATGTGGTTATAATAGTGTTAAAAATATATAAGTATTAGATTATGTAAGGGAAGTTTTTAAGATCAAAATGGACAAGAGATTCATGGAAAACATTGCACCCATTATCATTAGATTTTTGGTAACATTTAGACAAACTCTAAGACTGTACCTCATTTTAGAGTACTCCTAATGTGTATCATAACATTCATATGGATAAAATTCATCAGAGTATCAATAATGTCCTCACATATACTTTTATATCTTATAAAGTTGTGGAGGCTAGATTTTTATCTTAGCTATAAGAGAAAGGCATGGTATGATTAGAATAATTAATTAAATCATATAGGATAATAAAACCTAGAGTAAGGATAAGGATCATGTACAAGGAATGAATGGAAACCATAATGAATCTAGGGCTTGAACAAGGCTAAGGATTCAATCAAAATGTGGGTTCACCAAAATTTTTAACCCAAATTAAATAAGTATTATAGTGTTTATTTATCTATTATTTTTGGATTATTTTTGTAAATAAGAGATACAATTAGATTATTAATTAAATATCAAAGTGTACATTATAATATACCTATTTGGAAATATGTAAGATAAATCAATTGAAACAATTTCTAAATATGAAAAGGCACAAGAAGAGAGGTATACCAAGTTTATTAGAATCTTAAGAAGATGATTTAAAAAGGTAAAATGGTGAACATATTGGAATTGATATGTAAGTGATTTATTTTTAGATATATGATTGTAATATAAGGAGGTACAGAACTATCATATGCATATGGAATTTATTGGAGGTTCTATATATATTTTGGAATTTTTATAATGAGATTTATTAGAGTTATATAACTTCATGTGCCTATCGAAGTTACTGAAATATGCATCGATGTGAAATATTAGGTGTCATATATGTACAAAAACTTGTGTATGATCTAAAATAAATTTAAATTCTAACAATGGGTAGGATACCTAAAAAATTTAATGGTTATGTTAAAGTGTAATTTTTACACCACATATGTTGAGATTACTATGAAGAGACCTCAAACCACACATAGCTCTCCACCTAATACAATATCTATATAGATGTAACTAGCTTTGAAAATTTAATCACCTAATAATATAGGCGATGGATTTCATATTTTGCTTGACTTAACTTGGATGGGCTCTAGCTTGGGAAGCATAAATCTAAAAACTAGTTGATTTTATTTCATACTTGTGTAGGGGCTTCTCATAGATTGTATTGTTTTTGTGGAATTTAGGAGATTTGTAGTGCTTTTGGAATGATAATTTCAAAAATTCTCTTGGAAGTGAAAAGTGAGTAACTACGTATATTTAAATATCTTAAATAGGTGTTTATAGGAATAATTTCAAATTTATTCCACTCCATGATGAAATTACCAACCAATAGAAAGATATCAAATAATTATTGTTGGGTGGCTAGAAAAACCACCAATTTTTGACCAAACAGTTGGATAAATTGGTCCCTATTTGGTGCTCTTGTATAGATAGATAGTGAAGTGTTGGAAACTTATGGGAATGAAACATGGAGGTGATAGAGTACTATGGAATAGTGTAAATAATTATGTGAGTGAATGATAAGTATACCTGAGAATATAAATCCATGTATATGAATAAGGAAAGGTGATTGATCTTAGAATATGTGCACAAGTCATGATTTAGGGTTAAGCCAATATTAACATTATCACTCTGATAAATTACCATTTAGTTATCCACACTTACACATTGCTCCAATAACATTGTTTATTTTACGATCATGATTATATAATTTCTTTGTTTCTTTATATGAATTCCTCTTGTATATTTTTTTTTGGTAGACAAGCTAGAAACTAAACCTAGTCAAGTCAATCATGTAATATCTATTATGTATCTTTAAAATGGAGTGCGGCATGTTATATTGCATCTCGTCATGTCTTGATCACTATGGATCCATTAGGGATTGATTTGTATTTTTTTATCATGTTACTCATCCTATCATGGTTATATTATCTTAACACATATTGCTAGAACACTCTCATGAAATATTTCACTATTTATGATACACGGAAACTTGTGTTTAAATTTCTTATAACTTATGAATCTTAAACATTACTTATGTTTAAATTATTTTATAATATAAATTTTACGCATTAAGTGTCCTTAAACTAATTAAATATTACAAATGATACACCTTTCTATCATGTTATTTTATATAATAGATATGGTTTATATCATGGATGGTGTTTCTTATTCACTTTTACATGACTAACACTTTTCTCTTCATAAATATTACACTAACAAATGAATTTTTGTATATGGTTTATATAATGTATAAATTATGTTATGGAATGTGTGTTATCTTTATTGATACTTCACCAACAATTAATTTTTTCCTACTATGCATATTTTGAAGAATAATTATGCATCTCATGCTCTAATTAGAAAACTATGTAGCACAAAGTCACGAGATGGAACTTTCTCAAGTAAAATTTTCTTTATATGGTCCTTAATCTCAAAACCAATTCAAAATAGTGTTTTTGTGTCTTCTACACTCTATGCACATTTTATGTAATTTTGTCTCCATGTTCGATATTAGAAACTTCAAAAAAGGGTTATCCTTATTTCAAAGTGCTCCATTACATCCATTGTAATTATAGCCTATAATGTCTCACACATGTTCATAAAGGTCTTCATTTTAATTTGGATTTGTAATGAAGGTCCCAATCCTCCCTTTAACCATTTTTCATTTTTAAAATGTGGATATAAAAGGATATCATTGAAAATGATATTTTAAAACATGCATCATTATTATCAATCGTCTCATGAACCATAGTGTATGTTCAAAGGGTGGATATCAAAGTTTTTTTATAATGAGAATTCAGAGAATGAATCATAGGCATGTGTGCTATATAACACATATTATTTAATCTCCATGTATATGAAGATGTTTTGTTTCTTAAACTTGAGGATATTTAACTATTTCATAAAAAATTTCCTTCGATGTATCAAATTATACCATGCTTGGTTAATATCAACTTTCATATACCATGTATGCATACAACCCAATAATTCCATCACAAATTATCTCACTTCTCTCATATGAAATAACTTATTTATCCCTCTATGCTAAATCACTATTATGTACATGCTCTAGGGAATGTTATAAGCATATATACTTTGGAAACTTATCAACATATCACAAAATATGATTTATTATGAAACATATTATAACTTTCACCACACACAACTTCTATATTTTCTCCCTATGTATAATAAAATTTCCATTCTTCCTCTCTAGTTATCATAAAACATGTTCCTCCTCGAGTTTCACTTTCTTGCACAAACATTTTGCATTTCAATCCCAAATCAAAACTTACTAGGAGCGAGCCTTCACTTTCTACTACTATGTTTGCAATCCCTCCACATGGTCCCAGGACCTATTTTATTAATATTTTTCAAACTATTTTCTCTAACTTATTTAACATGTGTATAAAGTGATACTGCTTTCGATAAAAATACATCCTTTTACTTCAAAATTAAATTCATTAACTCCACTTATGTCCTCACTTTATTATACATTTTCTATCTACAAATTCACTCACTCCTTGGCATTAATTTATAGGATATGGGAATACATGTGTAAAAATTAATAGAGCATGATCTTTATGTTGTACACTCCCTTACTTGATAATTATGTTGGTTCTCACTTAACACACAAGATATATGGGAATACATGTGTAAAAGGAAATATTTACACATGTATTGCTCTATTTGATAAAGGTTGTAGGATATATGGTTATATTCATTCCATATTCTTACATGTAATGCACTTAGCATTTTATATATGGTATGCCACAAATATTCTATGATGTGACCTGGTATGAGATGTGTTGTCTAGTGTGTCACTCAAAAATAAGGTGTTATTTGAGACAACTTTGAAATAATAAGGTCCGATGTAGATCTGTAGTGAAAAATGGAATGATAATAAGTGGAGAACAATTGTGATGATTCACATAATCCGTAAGCTACCACATAACATAATATTAGGCTAATAAATCCACGGAGTCTTGTGTGATATACTAGAAGTTATACATGTAATGTACATTTTTTTGCGTAAGATTAAAACATCCATGAATGTTAATAGATGTTAGCACAAGACTATAATATTTTTGGGGTTTTGAAGTAAGTGTGAAAGGAGACAAGGTACTTTATAGGAAGAGAACTGATATTTTTTAGGATTCATTAAATGATGATCAATTTTGGCCAAGATACAAAAGAGTAGGAATTTTTATAGAATGATTCAAAATATTTTGATCAATTTTGAGAGGTTTTGTACTTACAACTAGATTGATGGTTCTCGAGAAATACCCAACATTCCTAAAGAGTTATGTAATAGGGTGCACCCAGTTGTAGACTCAAATTTGAATGAATGGCCTTACATTATCTACAAATATTGGCTCTAAATGGATATTTGAACACCCTCTCTTTTAATTTTTATAGAATTTTCATGCTCTCTTAAGGACCTACCTACTAAGATTGGCTGCCCTCGTGACTCTTCTCTATATCCTATAAAATAATCTAACTAGGTTAGTGGGATTTAGTGTTTCATATACACCTTTAACCACCCTCCCAACCAATCTCAAATGACGAGATCAACCTCCTTTCATAGATACACACTTTTCTTATTTTCTTATTTATCTCTCCTTGTTAGCCCTTATATATTTTCCTACTTAGATCCAAAATTTTAACTCATGCTCATAAATTCCCTTATTTACCTTATCTCCATCAAGTCATCCTTATTGTGCCACATTGACTTGGACATTAGGATTCTCTAGTCATGTAGTCATTATCAACTATATTGATCAAATGATTTTTCCACCTTTTTCATTTTATCCCTTCTTGATTCATCCGTTTAACATTTATGTCAAAATGTTTCCTCACTTCCCTACCTCATAATCCTTTAGCTTCACAAGTGCATTATTTCTATGCAATCCCTTTGGGTTTCTGATTCTCCTTCAAAATTTTTGTGCTTAATTAATACTAACATCTTAACTAAGTATCATCACTCCTTTTCCTCACATTCCACTTTCATTTATCCCTTATTTGAAACTCCTACACATGCTTTTAGAACTCTTTCATGTCACTTATTTCCTTCACTTATTTATGATCTTCTCATGTGCCAAATTGTTTTGATACATATCCATACTTATATGAATTGAACATTACTTATAAACCATTGTAATAAACCATTTAACACTTATATACTAGATTCCCTCTATTTACTATGTCCTTCCTCTCTACTCTTTGAGCCTCGATTCTTACCGCTTCCCTACTTAGGAAAATTTGAGTAGGATTTCCTTGGACCTTGGATGATCCTACATAAAACACCTATGGTACTTGAAACTTGAGTTCCACATCAATTAGACTAAGTGAGTGGTTGAACCACCCTTCAGAATATATTGATAGATACTATCATCTTCTTCACCCAATAAGTCTGGATCTAGCCTCAACATTTCGTTCGACATCTCTTCCATTCTTTAGTCACTTTTTAGTGACTCTTTTTTGTATCCGTGTACCTTCACAAGTCTCTATTTTATTCTATCCTTTCTCCCTACAAGTATTTACTCTCCTCTAGATGTCCCCTTCTCCTAAGGATTCTCTAATAATATTTCTACTTTACATGTTTTTTCTCATCTCCAACTAGTTCATATACAAGTTTACACTTTCCTTTATCTTTCCACATCTAACTACATCCTTCAAGATAGTCTTCTTTCATTTGTGTGTTCCTTTTTGTGCACTTATCTTATTTTCCTTTCTCTGTTTTTGTATTCTTGTCATCTTCTCATCATAACTCCTCTTTGTGCATTCCATATTTGTGTCATGCTTCTTGTTTGTACTCTTTCCCCTTTTTCTTACATGGACTCCTATGTACTCCATCTTAGTGCATTATTTCTTCTTTACTTATTTTCTTTCCTTTCAACCACGAAATATATTCTTCATGTTTTCTCCACCTTTTCCCTTCTCCTCCTTGGAATCCTCTTATTTTCATGCTCATTTTCTCATGTATTATTCTTTGTGTAAACTTATTCGTGCCTTTCCTTCATGATGTACTTCTGTATTTTCACTATGCAATCTCCCATACATGTGGACTTAATCTTCTCTCCCTCTTGCTATGGAAATTTTTCCATACCACTTTTATCCTTCACTTCTTCTCTCATGTCTTTACTACATAAATCTTGTAGAGATGAAAAATGTTGAGATCCAGGAGAGACAATGATAAATGGGTGGAGAAAATCATTGAAAAGGGGAAGGAACTATTTCTTGAGATCTTCTCTCTATATAATTTTTCCCTCACCGTAATTTATAAGCTGAAGATGACAAAGGGTGAGATAAAAATAAAGAGCCCATTAGGATAGTGTTTTCCCATTGATATTTGAGATTAGTTTTCTCGATTCTCACTCCTTGGTGAGAAAAAATGTGTTCACATATGTCTCTAATAATTTATCTCCTTTGTGGTCACACATAATGAATTATAAGTATGAAATGATGAATGATACATTTTCGAGCTCAAATCTTGTGAGGAGCATACATTTGACATATTGGAAGAAATCAGTAAAAGTGTGTAGAAGTTTGGATCCCCTTCACTTAGTGAACATTCATCCTTAGAGGGATTCCTAAATTCCTTCCAAGAATTGGTCCAAAAGAGATAAGAAATACTTTCTCCTTCAATGAGGATACATTGGAATCCCTCATGGATATTATAGGCTTCATATCTAACATTGTGGGAGATCATAAAGCATGGTTCACACATTGAAATTACCTTATTGTTATTCCCAAAACTTATATTAGTGTCTTGGGGTATGTTTGTATCCCAAAATAAAAGGAAGCTTCACTCACAATGGATCAGTTCAATAAACAGGTCAAGTGCAAGGATTTTATCCCTAGAGCATTTAAAAAATGTCCATCGAGAGTAAGTTGTTTTTCATCAGAAGATTCTTCACCTTTAAATTTATCACTTATCTCTTATCTCTTATTCTCTCTTCTTCCTTCTCTCTCTAAATTCTAATTCTTCATTAGGAATGTACTTTTTGATTTTTTCTGTTGTCGTGCAAATTTGGAGCAGGAAACCGACAATTTATGAGCATGACAACTATACCCCTATGCCAAAATTTTCAAGTCTATCACTCCAAGACACCCCATCTCTTTCCAGTAAGTCCAAATGACCTCTTGAATAATGTTATACCATTCCCCCAGGTGATTTAGTAAATTCCATTCATTCCCCCTAGGTGATTTTAGGAGTTCATTTGCAAAGCTACAGGTAGTTGTGGGAAGGGCTATCACTAGCCTTCCTAGAGCTGGAGAAACCTCATGAAGAAGAAAAAAATCCTAAGTGGATGTGGAGGTGATCCAAAGGTCTTAGGAAATTATGGAGATGGTTCAGGAATATTTTGGAAGGTCTCGGAGAAGTTTGGGTAGTTTCACTAGAATTAGGGTTCATAGGCCTAGTCAGTGCACAGGCTAAAATAAATGATGAGCTTCAGAAGGTGATTTCAAGAGCTCTGAATGGAGTTATAACTAAAACAAAAAATCACCGTAAATAGGATTCCAAGACCTACATGGTGGTGAAATCATATTTTTCACAACACCTTGGAGCATAGGATTTGCAGGTAGGTTTTCTCAAGTACAAGTAAAGTCTCATATCACAGTTCTGATTTTTTAGGGATCAAATGGATGAATCAAGAAATGATATATGCACAATTGGATTCAAAATTCCATTTAAATTCAGTATCATATAAAATTTCACCAAGAAATTCCATCAAGAGTTCAAGTTATCATCGTTCCAAGTTGCCCTCTCAAAGGCAGTTCAAGAGTTAGTCAATTTTTGGGAGGACACATGTTATTACCAGGATCTGGTGGGATTTCATGTCCCCAAAGTCCTTTAGGTTAGGTAAACCAACCTTGGAAAAATTCACCCAACCCTCATGTGACCTCTCGGACCCTCATGTGACCTCCCGAGACTTGTGAGTTCGGCCCCGAGGGTGTATTTTTGGAGCATCCATTCCTTGCCGACGGATAGCCGCCACATGTCACGATCTTGATCAATGTGGAAATTGATGTCCCTCATGTCCCTAAGGTCAGGGAAATCAAGTTCTGAAAAGTGTGCCCAAATCCAACTCAAAAATTTGATTTTTTTTTCTAATTATTGGCTGCTTCTTATTGCTTCTTGTTGCTTCTCACTGCTAGAAGAAAAGTTGCAGAGAACACCTCACTCCACCATTGCCAAAGCTTGAACCAGCTCCATCACAACACATTATCCTTCACTCCATGATGGAACATAGGTATCAAAATAATAATTCATCGAGATAAGAAAAATAAATGGAGAACCAAGAAGAAGAACAATGGAAATCCCCATTGCCATAAAATGAAGATTTGAAGATATCTTGCAAATTGTGCTGTTGCTTAGTGATTCTCTCTTGAAGACCATTAAAAAATCATATTCAAATCCTTAATTTTGTAGCAAGGAATTCTCAGATTGAATAAATTTCACTTCCGGCTCCACGAAGAACAAAGTTTAATTTCTTATTAAATCGGTCGTCAGATGGAAGTAAAATTTTGCGTGAACCACCAGACGCAAAAACCTATCACAATGGAATTTATTTCGTCATGAATAGAGAAAAAAAATAACCTGAAAATTTCAAGCTCCATTAATGGCCACCATGACATAATAGTGAAAAAATCAGTGAGCTACCTCTCCACTTCTCAGGGTTCCAGTGGGTGAAATCACATGAAAATTGGAGGGAATGATCGTTGAAAAATCTAGTTTCACATGAACTAGTTTTTGTGCCACGAAGCCCCTATTTTTATGGATATGCAGGACTGAGTTTTCATTATAGTTCTTCCTTGCCACATTAATAAAAACTATGAAAAATATAGCGAGCTACCTCTTCAACTCTCAAGGTTTCAATGGGTGAAATCACACAAAAATTAGAGGGGATGATCATTGAAAAATCTAGTTTTGCATGAACTAGTTTTTGCGCCATGAAGCCCCTATTTTTTAGGGATATGGAGGGATGTGTTTTTTGTGTATTCTGATCATGCTAGGAAAATATCATTTTCCCACTTGTTCAGATGAAGGAGTTACTGAAAGGCGAGCGTGGAATCACGGAATAAAACCCAAAAGTTTCAAGACATATTTTGTTGCATCCTAACATCCGCATCACTCTTACTAAAAATAGCATGCCTTCTTGCATAGGGGTATGTCACTTCAATTAATCCACCATTTTAAGAGGATACAAAGAATATGGTAAACACAGAGGGAGCATCGCAGAAAGGTAATCAAAAAGGTCATCTCGGATCACAATTCACACTTACTAAAAATAGTAAGTTACACTCAAAGAAAAGTTTTGGCACAATTGTATGTACATGGATAATAATTTAGGGGCACATCATTTTTTAGGATCATTCTAGTCATTTTCACAGGGAATTTGAGATCCATCTTAGTTCATTCAACTTGGAGAGCATTCATGAGCTAATTGGTAGGAGTTTCACAGTGTACAAGGAATTTAAAGATTTAGAGTTTCACTTTGCATTTGGAGCTTTCCATCGATGAGGATCAATGGAATTCATCGAGAATGACATCTCCTTCTTCTTATCTCTCTCTTCCTCTCTCCTCTTCCCCCCAAGTTTCTCTCACTTTAAAATGTTCTAATTATTTGTTGCGGTTTGGAATTTTTATATGCCTTTAAGTCACTTAGAAGTGACTTTAGAAACATAATGTAAATTAAGTCACCTTGATTTTATAAAAGGGACTTAAATATTTTTTAGGAATATGAATAGTCTAAAGTTAGAAATAAGGCATATGGAATGTCATGAGGAATATGAGGAGTCATGTCTATTCTATAAATTGTAAAGCTATTTCCATTTTAAAGGGTTGGTCATTAATTTTGTAAGCTCAAGAGTGCATTCTACTGGAGAGAACAAAGGAGATAGGAAAATTCTTCCTTTCTCCCACTCTCTCTTTTCCTCCTATCTCATAATATGTATAACTTGGTTTAATAAATCAATACAAGAAGAAGGAGTTTCGATCCTTTTTTGACTAAGGGTTTATTGAGACTTTGTTATCATAAATTCCATTTGGTCTTGTTGTTATGCGTAGAGTTGTTTCCTCTTAATTATAATGCATGTGATAAAAATTATAATTGATGTATGCAAGAATCAGATTTTCTATTTATAACATTAATTCTCCTATCTAATTTCTCATTCCCTTTCCCACTCTTTGAGACAAAGTTCTCTCTTGCAAGTATTTATAATATTTTCTACAAGGTCATTGGAGTGTTCCTATTGGATCCATGGTTGAGAGGCCACCACAAAGATCCACATTTTCATGCACATGCATATACGGAAGTTTGTACCGGTTAAGTAGAGGGACTTAGATTCCTAGAGCATTAGCAAGAAATCCACCAATTTTTCCACCCAATTTTTTTTTCTCGCCAACAGTTTTTGGCACCCACCATGGGGAATATTTAGCAGCATTTGCACCCAATATACAAGCTGCAAGGTTTGAAAATTTAAAAAAATCAAATATTGAAAAAAATTTAATGAAAGTTTATTGTGGAAAGATACATTGCTGATTTCTACAAGTAACTTTTCACATTCCACGATGTCCTTTCGTGTTCCCACTACAAAACTTTCCAAAATATGGTTGAAGAAAGATACACTAGGTTGAGCAGGTCGAGAGGCGTTGTTGATTCCAATTTTGAGGCTTTACAAAATTATCAAGAACAAATTAGAGATAATCCATACTTCTTCTCTCAAGCCTCCTCTCCATATAGCTCTTCAAAGCAGTTCACTGGCAATCTGTCAAGACTCTTGTTGATACCCAACCTTCAAATTATCCCATTTTTCTACAACCATTAGTCATTGAGTTCCTAGAAGAAGAAGAATTCATAGAAGTAAGAGAAGAAAAATTTAAAAAATGGAAGATGAAGTAGAAAGACCTCAACCCATTATTCCATGGGGAAGGAATACTGGCCCATTTTCTCTTAAACCCCCTCTTCATGATCTACCAATAGGTTTCTGTAAGAACTTTAAAATTTTTAATGGTGACAACATACAACATCTGAAGAAAACATCTCTTATTTCATAACATCATGTGGAATTCTTCATGTACAACATGAAGACATTGTTATGAGACTATTCATGGAGTCCCACTAAGAAAAATCAACATAATAGTTCTACCTCCTTCTTGCCCAATCCTTCTTTGGTTAGGATGACATCAATACTACCTTCGAAGAGATATTTAAATCAATCGAAGATTGTTAGGACATCCTGGTGTAGTTGGTTCAAATAGATAAATGAGAAAATAAAACCATGAGAGAATCTATGGCTCATTTCAAATGGTTACTTCGTAGGATACCTAAAGAGGATTCACCATTTCAAAACAATGTCAAGAGATTCTTCATCAATGCTCAATCATCAGAAGTAGGATTTTTTCTGCAAAGAGCCCAACCAAGGAACATTGTAGAAGAGAAAAGGATGGCCATTGAACTTGATGACAATCTCATCCCCTTTGGAAAGATCAAGAATCCATCAAATGGAAAGACCCAACATCCTGGAGATGAGAGAACCAATCCATTGCTGAAAAAGTTTGTGAATGAGATAAAATATTTGAAGAGAGAATTATTTGAATGATTTTCTTCCCAAAGAAGCAACGAAAATAATATTACAGGAGTACCTCAAAGGCTTGCCTTGGAGGCCCCACCTAGTAATGCAAGTTGTAGGAGTAAGGAAAATGAAGAGGAGTTTGAACAAGAAAGTGAAGGTGGTGGTTACCTAGAAAGTGATGAGTTTGAGAACGATACACAAATCAGATTTTGTGAGTATTTTGAGGTTATGAAGAAGACGAAGAAGATGCACCTAGTTTCTCATGTGCAGTATTCACTCATTCTTAGTATGAGAAAAGAGCATCTCCCTCCACTACTACAAAAGAAAAGAAGGTTGATGATCCTCTTGTGGTGACTCTGCAAAATAAAATAATCAGTCAAGGATCCCCACTTCCATCTTCCATAAAGTTTGCATTATTAGATCCACGACCTGTGGAAAGTAAGAAGACTCCTACAATCCCAAGTAAGTATTATGATGTCTCTTCCAATTCTAAATCTAAATCTGCTCCTATAAAATCTAGTACTTTGAAAGCTACTAGTGTACCTTTAAAAATGCCCTCTATTCCCCAAAAATCTATTCATGCTTCCAAACCTGTCCTAAATCCAAAAGTAGCCCCTTCACCCCCTTGTCCACATCTGATCCCTTTGACTTCATAGAATATGCAAACAAAGCCAAAGTGTAGATTACTGAAATTGAATATTTGTAGACTCATCCTAAATAATTTGAGAGGTATGTCTGATATATCATGAGTGGTAGTCTAACACCCAATGTTGTAACTTATAGTTCCAAAGGCATCTTACTGAAACTCACCTACACCTCCCTTATAGAAATTCTTTCTCTAAGTGTATTAAAGAATGATAAAGTTGAACCTTTCTACGTCTCCCTTCTTGTTGGAGAATATGTACTGAACAATTACATAATAGATTCTGGTGCCTCATACAACGTGATTCCTTTGAAGGTTACCAAGGATATCAAACTTACCATGACTCCATTTAATGGCTCTTTTTACTCTTTGGAATTGAAATAGGTATCACTTATAGGGAAGGTCAAAGATGCACCTGTGGCTCTCACCATATTTCTAGAAAAGAAAGTTTCAACAATGATTTTAGTAGTCAACGTCCCAGACCTTGTTTAGAATGTTACTTAGTAGAAATTTCTACCAAGACTTTGGAGGGAAAATTCAGATGAATTGGTATTTTGAAACCATACTAGTGAAGGGATACATGGATAAATTTCTTCTTTAGAAAAAGATGAGGTACATGGTATAAAATTTTGGAAGCCTATCACCTAACATTTTGTATCAGGGTAGCAAGCGGATGAATCACTTTGTGAAAACTGAGGAGGAAGAGGATATTCCCATCTTGATAGGTCTAGACATGCCTTCTTGAATATATTTGGAATTTTAAGAAGCATTGAGGAGATTCAAGTTACAAGAGGGAAGCTCCAAATTTCTAGATGATGTAAACCATGAAGAAGAGGAAATGGTTCTTGACAATTTTCAAATAGAAAAATCAGCTTATGTGTTTATCCGTGATGAAGAAATTTTCTCATTCCCATTCAAAGATGAGGAATCCATTGATCATGTTACCCAGGAAGAGACCAATCCAGTCCATAATGAACCCTCAAGTAATGGGAAATAACTATATGTACAAGGACTGCTAAAAGCCGTGAAAGAAACAGAAGACCCTGAAATCAGTCTTGAACTTTTAATGCAAGCCATGAATCTTGAAGACAAGTGTGAAGCTGACTTGGAAACCTCAACCAGTGTGAAGATGGGCTATGTTGAAATAAATATTGATGAGAAATATGATGTCCCTTTTGATCAATGCTTGGTGGATATGGTGATGAAATGGAGATATTTTCTTTCCTATTTTTGAAGAAGATTCTCTCCATGATGAAGAAATAGATGCAAGAAGTTTTGAGGTATTTGAAGCTAAATACCCTATGGAAAAGGAGTGATAAGTTTAGAGATTCCTAATATGATGAGGTAATCCCTCTATATAGTTTCCTTGAGATGAAAAATAAAGATTCTTCAAACGTATAGAAAGAGGAGATAAAGGAAATGATGAAGCATAACTCCATGCAAGAAATATTCGATACAATGTGAGAACTTGTAGAAGACATGGATCTGATTCTTGATCTCTTCACTCGTGCCATGGACATACAAGATAAGTATGAGGTTACATCCAATCCTTCCATCAGTACTCAAGCACTTCACAATAGAGTAAAGGAAAATGATAAGTTTGAGGTTTCTCATGGAAAATTTGTCAATTAGCATGTACCTAGGAAAGAAAAGAATCCCAAATTTTCAATAAATTTGAAAGAAAAGACTCACTGGGGGTAGCGATAGTGTGCTTAGAAAAGAATCATATTTGTGGATAAACATGGAATGCAATTGACTCTCTAAGACCAATTTTAAAGAGGATGAAGGCAATGGAATTTCCAAGAAAGGACACGAGAATCAAGAAGCTCACATGGAATCAATCCTACCAAGTACACAAATAATTGTGAAATCACCTGGCTTTCATAAGTAGCTAAGGAGGGAGGGTAATTTTGGAACTTGTCAATGGCTTCGTAGAACATAATCATTTGGTGTTGCCTATTTAGGGGTAGCTTTTGAGAAATGAAAATTGCTTCAGTGAAAGTGGCTTTTCCCCACACTTGTACCATAGGTGTTTTCTAGGTGTGTTTCCTTTGCATCTTTGTGTGTGTGTGTGTGTTTTATTCTTCGCTCTCTCTCTCTCTCTCTCTCTCTCTCTCTCTTGTTGTAGGTTGTACATGACTCCGCACGGCATAATGTATAAGACACTAGTAAATATGTTGTAAGTTGAGATTCTAGGAGTTCTCATACCATGTATTCACTACACTCATTCCATGTCATGTCCCCAAGCTAGAGCCAGTTGTTGTCGTGTAAATGTGCAACAAGGAAATTGATAATTTTCAAGCACGAAAACTATACCCATGTGTCAAAATTTTCAATTCTATCACTCCAAGACACCCCAAATCTTTCTATTAATTCCAAATGACCTCCTGAATAATGTTATACCATTCCCCAGGTGATTTAGGAAAGTCCATTCATTCCCCCTAGGTGATTTTAGGAGTTCATTTGCAAAGCTACAGGCAGTTGTGGGAAGGGCTATCACTGGCCTTCCTAGAGCTGGAGAAACCTCACAGAGCAGAGAAAAAGATCCTAAGTGGATGTGGAGGTGATATAAAGGTCTTGGGACATCATGGAGATGGTTCGAGAAAGATTTTGGAAGGTCTTAGAGAAGCTTGGGGCAATTTGTGAGAATTAGGGTTCATAGGCCTAGTTACTACATAGGACAAAACAACCACTGACCTTTGGAAGGTGATTCTAGGAGCTCCAGGATAGATTTATAAGTAAAACAAAAAATCTTCGTAAATAGGATTAAAAATCATATTTTTCACACAAACTTTGGTGCATAGGATTTGTAGGTAGTTTTTCTCAAGCACAAGTGGAGTCTTAGATCACAATTCCAAATTTTTAGTAATTAAATGAATGAATCAAGACATGAGATCCCCATTATTGGATTCAAAATTCCATTTCTAGTCAGGATCATATAAAATTTCACCAAGTAATTCCACTGGGAGCTCAGGTTATCATTGTTCCAAGTTGCCCTCTCAAAGGAAGTTCATGAGTTAGTCAATTTTTGGGAGGACACATGTCAACAATAGGATCCTAGATGGATTTAATGTCCTCAAAGTACCTAAGGTTAGGTACACCAAAATTTTAAATTTTTTCCCAACCCCATGTGACCTCTGGGACCCTCATGTGACCTCCAGACTTTGATGTCCCTAAGGTGGGGGACCCCACATGTATTTTGGAGCATCCATTCCCTACCGTTGGATCACCACCACGTGTTACCATCTTTCTCATCATGGAAATCGATGTCCCTCACATCCCTAGAGGTTAGTTACATTAGGGAAAAAAATTTCCAACTCCAACTCAAAAATTTGAAAATATTCTCTAGCTGTTGGTTGTTTCTTGTTGTCAGAAGAAAAGTTGTAAAGAACACCTCACTCCACCATTGCCAAAGCTTGAACTAGATCCATCATCGCAACACATTATCCTTAACTCCATGATGGCACACATGTCTCATAATAATAATTCATTGAGATAAGAAAAATAAATGGAGAACAAGAAGTAGAACAATGGAAATCCCCATTGCCATAAAACAAAGATTTGAAGATATATTGCAAACCGGTGGATGGATTGAAAAACCTTCTATTGCTTAGTTATTCTCTCTTGAAGGCCATTAAAAATCAAATTAAAAGAATTAATTTTTATCAAGGAATTCTCACTAGAATAAATTTCACTTCCATCTCCATGAAGAAAAAAATCAATTTCCTATCAAATCATTTATCGGATGGAAGTAAAATTTTGCGTGAAGCACCGAAGCAAAAAACTATCGCAATGAAATGTATTTTATCATGAATGTAGACAAAAAAAAATACCTAAAAATTTCAAGCTCCATTAATGGACACCATGACATAATAGTGGAAATAATCAGCTATTTACCTCTCCACTTCTCAGGGTTCCAGTGGGTGAAATCACATGAAAATTGGAGGGAATGATCATTGAAAAATCTAGTTTCATGTGAACTAGTTTTTGCACCATGAAGTCCCTATTTTTAGGGATATGGAGGACTAATTTTTCATCATATTTCTTCCCCTGTCACATGAAGAACATATGTGAAAAATGCAGTGAGCTACCTCTTCAACTCTCAAGGTTCCAATGGGTGAAATCACACGAAAATTGGAGGGGATGATCGTTGAAAATATAGTTTCACGTGAACTAGTTTTTGTGCCATGAAGCCCCTATTTTTTAGGGATATGGAGGGCTATTTTTTTGTCAATATATGTTCA
Source organism: Taxus wallichiana var. yunnanensis (assembly GCA_018340775.1). Taxonomy (NCBI): domain Eukaryota; kingdom Viridiplantae; phylum Streptophyta; class Pinopsida; order Cupressales; family Taxaceae; genus Taxus; species Taxus wallichiana. The sequence continues at coordinate 315,631,397 of CM031236.1, forward strand.
TGCCATGAAAATATCATTTTCCCACTTGTTTAGATGAATAAGTTACTCAAACGCGGAGTGTAGAATCCCGAGAATAAAACCCAAAAGTTTCAAGACTTGGTTTGTCGCATTTTCCATCTGCGGTGCACTTACTAAAAATAACATGCCTTCCTACATAGGGGTATGTTACTTCAGGTAGTCCACCATTCTAAGAGGATATGAAAAGGTGGTAAACAAAAAGGGAACATCACGGAAAGGTCATCAAAAAGGTCATCTCGGCTCGCAATTCACACTTACTAAAAATAGTAAGTTACACTCAAAGAGTAGTTTTGGCACAATGGGATGTATAAGGATAATCATTCAGGGGGAAATCATTGTTTAGGATCATTCTAGTCATTTTTCATAGGGCATTCAAGATCCATCTTAGTTCATTCAACTTGGAGAGCATTCATGAGCTAATTGGAAGGAGTTTCACAGTGTGCAAGGATTTCAAAGATTCATATTTTCACTGCATTTGGAGATTTCTATTGACTAGGATCAATGGACTTCATCAGGAATGACATCTCCACTTCTTCTCTATCTCTTTCTCTCTCCTCTTCCCCCTAACTTTCTATCACTTTCAAATTTTCTAATTCTTCATTAGGGTTTACACTTTTTGAAATTCCTTTAAGTCACTTAAGCTAATCTAGAAACATAATGTAAATTAAGTCACCTTGATTTTATAAAAGGGACTTAAATATTTTATAGGAATATTAATAGTCTAAATATAGAAATAAGGCATGTGGAAGGTCATGAGGAAGATGAGGAGTTGTGTCTATTCTATAAATTGTAAATCCATTTCCATTTTAAAGGGTTGGTCATTAATTTTGTAAGCTCAAGAGTGCATTCTACCTCAAGAGAAAAAAGGAGATAGCCAAATTATTTATTCCCCCCACTCTCTATTTCTCCTCCTATCTCATACTATGTATAGCTTGGTTTAAGAAATCAATACAAGAAGAAGGATTTTCGATCCTTTTTTGAATAAGGGGTTTATTTAGACTTTTTTTATCATAAATTCCATTTGGTATTTGATGCTTATGCATAGAGTTGTTTTTCTCATAATTATAATGCATGTGATAAAAATTATAATTGATGTATGTAGGAATCTGATTTTCTACCTTTAACATTAGTTATCCTATCTAATTTCTCATTCCCATTTCCCACTCTTTAGACAAAGTTCTCTCTTGCAATATATTTCTAAGCCTTGTCTACAGGTCAATGGAATGTCCCTGTTGGATCCCTGGTCGAAATGCCACCACATAAATCCACCTTTTCATGTGCATGCATATACGAAAGCTGCACCGGTTAAGTAGAGGGACTTAGATTCCCAAAGCATTGGAAAGAAATCCATAAGTTTTTCCACCCAAAAATTTTCTCGCCAACATTGTCTTATTCACTTAATTGACCTTTTAACTTTTTATTGTAAAATTTATTTTTCATAAATAGTAAAAGAAATTATTTTTATTCCTACAAGAATATGAAAGGTCACAAGTGGTAGGAATATAAAAATTCACTTGGGAGGGAGATGAAGAGACATTTTGTAAGGCTATATATTAGGATGGTTTTTCCATTCTAAAGGGTTAGCTTTTTTATCCTACTACTAAAATAAAGCTACTTTATTGTATCTCCTTGTCTATGTTATTCTACTTCCCACTTTGCAACTACACAAGCTTTGTAATCTGAACAACCAAGAAATAATTTTATATCTTTGAGGAATAAATTAATAGAACTTTGTGTCTTTAATTTGTTAATCTAGCTATTACCTCATAACATATTTTTCCCTTCCTATTATATGTGGACCTACTCTAGTTAATGTTTGTGAAATTTTCAAGTGCCTACTCACAAACTTAACCCTCTCCTTATTTTTCTATCTCCCCTTTACCTCTCTCTAATCAAATTCCTCCTTAGTATTCCATACAAGTAATTTTCCACATATTTAGTGGAGTATTCTTATGTGATCCTTGGCCTAATGTCCACCCACAAATTTTATTATTTCCTGCATTCAATAAATGGGAGTCTCCTCATTCCCAAGAGGAGATACCTATTCCTAGAGAGTTTACAAAAATAAATAATTTATCCTATAAAAATTATTTCAGGTAATAGTTTTTGTGAAATCGTAAATGATTTGATTTTTTCACCCATATAAAACCCATAAAAATTAGAAAATACAAAAATACAAAAATACTTTTAGAATTTTTAAAAGCATTGTTATACTCCCATTGAAAAATTTGTACCATTTCTTATTTAAAATTCTAAGTAAAAAAAGGTATAAAGAAGATATACGAGATGATAAATCAAGTGACATTACCTTGATTCGCATTCGAAGAGTAAGAAAAATATATTTCAAAATTCCTATTGTCAGATGACAACAAGATGAGTTGGGTGAGAATTATTCAGATCTAAATTTAACCTAGCTTTCCTCTTGAAGATCCCATTGAATTGATGAGTGCATTGTTTGGCTCATTTATATCATTTCTTCGGATCAGAAATACTCTTTGTGATATGACTTATTAGTATATGGGGATGTTTTGTGTAGTCATATCTTAGTAGGTTGATGCATTTTCCTTCTATTATTTATGAAAACTATTTATCCCATGAACCTCCTACTAACTGCCTTTATGAGATCAAATGTGATGATGTGTGTAGGGAATAATGGAAGTTACTCTTGGTGGATGAGAAGCTCGAGTTCGAAGCATGTGGCTGAAGACTGTTTCCATCGAATTGACCTATTAGCTTGGGCTTGACTCTAACGGCCCATAGGAATCTATGAGTTTTAATTGATGTTTGATGAAAAATGTTTTATGCCGCCTGATATGGCGGATCTTGTAACCAACATTATCTATATGAAGTCTTTGTCTTCAGTACTTGAGTACCACTTTTTGATTATCGAAGAAGATTTATCTGCATACTATTCGGATTTGTTGTTAATATGTTATGAAATCATTTCGAAGTTAATGAAAGCCACAACATTTTGAGAATCAGAAGTTGTTGATCACTCTATCCTGAGGAAGAGCAAGGGCCCACTCGACCGAGGAGATACGAGGTTACTTTGAGTTTTACATGCATACAGTCCTTCAATTAGTTTTACTGCAATTGTCATTTGATGAGTTTTTCATGCATGCTTTGATTAACTATATCTACTTTCTCCATTACCACTTTTTCTTAGAGTAGATGCTTTTGTTATGCAAATCTAGTTCATGAATAGTCTTGCTTTCTGCTGAAAATTCCAGTTATTCAGTTGTGATTTAATTTGTTAAGAATAAGTGTGTGTGTATTTTACTTTACAGTAGAAGATTAGTTGTTGAAATTCCTTTCATTGCAAATAGTTGAATTCCGTAGACTTGTATTTAATTTCCATAGATTTTAACTGCACTTCCATAGAATAGTCACTAAAACTAAGCAACCCCCAACAAAATCAATGTATAACTGGTTCTCCTAGACTCCATTGCATATTGCCTAGGACACAGCCCTAGTTTAGAATGACACTGACAAAGATTATGTCAGTTAAATGATTGGAAGAATACAACGACCCATCATTTTTGGCACCGCTTAGGATACATAACCATAAGCTCCATTATTTTATTCCATATGCTATGGGTGTTAATGGAGTTCATATAGGAAACCAGTAGTTCTCTCGGACCTCAATTTAAACCAACCAACCTGGATGCATAGGTCACGAGATAACCAAGGGATATTTATAGCATGTAATATTCAACAAATCTCTTTAGACACTTCACAAGAGAGAAACACTGAGAGTGATACAGATTCCAATTCAACACCTAGAACCTTTTCTGAGCATTTTGTATCCTCTTCACATCATTCTGCAATGGGGGATCTTGGGAATGTTGAAGAACAACCTTTAGGACAAAAATTTACATACCCCATTGTCCTCGATGCAGATGAGGATGCACCCATGAAAAACATCTCACCATCCATCCTCCCCCTCTTTCGAGGAATGACCAAAGAAGACCCTGATCAGTTTTTGTTTGAATTTAAAATCTTGTGCCAGACATATGACTACCAAACTGACAATCAAAAACTCAAACTATTTCCCTCCACTCTCAAAGATTCTGCTATGAGATGGTTTATGGGGTTACCATATAACTCCATTAATTCTGGGAAGCCATGGAAACAACCTTCCTGGATAAATACCAAGACTATTGTAGAGGAAGGGATAGGAAGGAAGAGTTCTTCCAAATACAACAAAAGGAAGATGAGAATCTAGAGGATTATCTGGATAGATTCCTCTTTCTCCATAAACACAGTGGGTATGAGTTACATGCATACATCACTAAAATAGTCTTTCTAAAAGGATTGGATGAGGAAACCAAGGATTCTCTCCATCTCATGGGAGGTGGAGACGTGCATAAGCTTACCATGGAACAAATTATTGAGCTATGTAGAAGATATTCTAGAACACATGGAGGAATACGAAGGAAACAAACATCCAAGTCTTTGGGTACCTCTGAACTTCTAGAAGAAATGGCCAACATGAAAATAGACATTCTGCTATAATTAACATCCACCATAGATGGACTCAAGGAAAAATCCACCCCTGCTAAAGAACCATTGGACATGTATTTCCCTAAATGTGAAAGAGACACCCCTTGAGAGAATGTCCTTTGGATGTCATAGATATGTGCTTAATCTACAAAGTTACTGACCATGACACTAAACATTGCACACTTCTACCACAATTGAAGGGAGGTTTGAATTCCATCTCTCAAACAAGTGCTAAATTAAATTTTTTCCAAAGACCAAACAATCAGGGTGGGTTCCCATCTAGACCAACTCAGAATCCCTGGAGAATGCCATGGCCAAATCAGGCCTCTCAGTCTTCTTAGGGACAACCTGAGTGGGAAAACTCAAACTAGATGACTTATCCATATCCACCACCTTGGAAAAATCCCTACACTCAACCGGGTTGGGCTCCACCACCCACAGCCAATCCTTGGCACAATCAGCAGTGGGGTCCTCAACAAAATTTTAGCCAAAATCAGTCCTAGGCACCACCACAAAATGGTAATCAACAACGCAGGTTCTAGCAGCCACAACAAGCTTTAATGCCTCCACCTCAAGCCTACCAAAATCAAGGACAAGCAACACAAACAAAACTTTTGGCTCAGCTAGTATCCAATCCTAAAAATCAACAGACAACTTCGATTGATGACACAGATGTAGGTAACACCATGTAGGTTAACACTATTGGTAATTTACGATTATGATCTAGAAAAATATTGAACCCTCCTGTTGTTATCACAAAACTACCTGATGATGCCGATAAGGAAGAAAAAATTGAGGGTAACACTGGTTCTTCACCAATGCCAGATAAACAGGATGATCAAATACCCAAACAGACTATAGCCCCTTTTCCTGAGTGATTACAGGACACTCGGATTGCAGATGAAACAAAACTAGTTTAGGAATTGAAAAAAGTACATATTGAGGTTCCACTGCTGCATGTAATAAGGGACATCCCTGAACTAAACCAAACCATTAGAAATGAATGTATAAAGACACCAGGAAGAAAAAATAAATACCCAAAGACTGTCAGAGTCGAAGGGAATTTAGCTGATTTAGTTGTTGGCACCCTCATCTCACCAAAATATGGGGATCCTGGGAGCCCTGTCATTACTATTTGTATAAACAACAGTCAATATCTAATGTTTTGGTGGATCTTGGTGCTGTTATTAATGTCATCACAACATAAATGTTTAACCTACTATCCTTGACAGGACTTCAACCAACCAACACTATTCTAGTAGTTAGCAGATCAATCCATTATTGTACCTGATGGTGTGGTTGAAGATATAATGGTCATTGTTGAATCATGGGAGTACCCAGTTGATTTCATGGTTTTGCAGCCTAAAGCTCGGAAGTTGGGATATCCAGTCATCTTAGGAAGACCTTGGCTAGCTACGGTTTCTGCTTACATTGACTGTAGGTCAGGCAACATGACAATTCTAAATGGGTAGAAATCCAAACACATTTCATTATATCCTCCTACCCAGCCTTATACGAACAATTATGACCAGGTATGGGTGGATTCTTTGGATGCTAACTCTTTGAATTCTTCTTTTCTAGCCACTATTGCAGTACAAAATCATATGATAGAAGCTGCAGAGTCATATGTGCTGATTGATTCTAAGGACTCTACAACTACGGAAATCAGCACTACTTGCTATGGAATTCGGAATATCGGCATTAGACATTACCTCTGTTGAGTCTGGTAGGAAACTCTATGCTTATAATTCTAAACATTTAGTTCCTGATTTCTATTTTCCTTTAACTAAGGTTCTGTCTTTTGATAACATATCCATCCTACACATGCTTCAGCCCCATGTTTTCCCATTGAATTCTTTTATCACTAGTATAGAGCTTGCTCTTGCGAATGATACTAAGTAGGTGCTTGTCAGTATGGGTAGAGAGATGACTATAGGAAGTGACTTGGAGGTCAATCAAGAAGCTAGGGTGCTTGAGGTTCTGAAGAAACATTCTCATGATTTTGCTTGGGATTACATTGATATGAAAGGAATTCATCCTAACATCTGTACACATCATATTTACACCGATGATGTCAAACCTATAAGACAACCGTAATAAAGAATCAATCCAGCATTGAGAGACATAGTCAAAACTGAGATTGAAAAGATCCTAAAGGTAGGTTTCATCTATCCTATATCTAATAGTCAGTGGGTTTCCCCATTAGTTATTGTTCCCAAGAAGAATGGTAAGTGGTGAATATGTGTTGATTATAGGGAACTTAACAAAGCCACCAAGAAAGATTATTTTCCCTTGCCTTTCATTGACCAAGTCCTAGACAATTTGGCTGGTAAGAAATATTTCTCTTTCTTGGATGGGTTTAGTGGGTATAATCAAATTAGTATTGCCTGTTGATCAGGATAAGACTACTTTTATGTGCCCTTGGGGTACATTCACTTACAGAGTCTTACCTTTTGGGCTTTGTAATGCCCCTGCCACATTTCAGTGGGCAGTCTTGGCCATTTTTGTAGATCTTGCTAACGACTGTGTTGAGGTTTACATGGATGATTTCATTGTCCATGGATCCACTTTTGAAGAATCTTTGAATAATCTTGAGAAAGTACTCAGTCGATGTGAACAACACCAACTATCTCTGAGTCATGAAAAATGTCTAATGATGGTTGATCAAGGAATTGTCTTAGGTCACCATGTTTTAGCCCAAGGTATAAAGGTGGATCCCAAAAAGATATCAATCATCACCCAATTACCTACACCAGCTAATTAGACTGACATCAAAAGTTTCCTTGGCCATGCAGGTTATTACCATCGATTCATAAAAGATTTTAGCAAAATTTCCGCCCAATGTTTTCATTGCTAACCAAAGATTGTGTTTTTGAATGGTCTTCTCAGTGTCAATAGGCATTTGATTATATCAAAGAAAAGCTGACAATAGCCCCTATCTTACGTGGCCCTGAATAGGGACAACCTTTCCATATCCACACTGATGCTTCTAATACAGTCATGGGCGTTGTCCTTGGACAAAACAACTTAGAAGATCATATGTATGCAATTTATTTTATCAACAAAAATATGACTCCTACGGAAAAGAATTACACTACTATGGAAAAAGAGTTTTTGGCTATTGTATATGCTTTGAATAAATTTTGTCATTACATCACTGGATATAAAAATTTTGTTTACACTGACCACTCTGCCATTCGATATTTGATGAACAAACCAGTGGTTAGCGGAAGGCTCATTCGCTAGTTACTCTTGTTGCAAGAATTCAATCTCACTATTATATATAAGTCGGGAAATCTAACGTTTTTGTTGACTTTCTTTCCAGAATAAATGTTTTAGGTGATGACGAAGCAATACAAGACCAATTTCCTGATGAAAACTTGTTTGCTATCTCCACTAAGACTCCCTAGTTCATTGATCTTGATCTCGTGAATTATTTAACAACAGGAAGTTTTACGCCTATTTTTTTTGCATAAGGAAAGAAGGTGATTGGTTAGAAATAATGCAACATATAAATGGTGTAACGGATTCTTATTTAAATGTTGTCCTGACATGGTTATTTGCAGGTGTGTTTGAGAGGATGAGGTACATGACATACTGTGAGCATGTCATGATGAGCTAGGAGGTGGACATTATTTAGTGAAACGAACAATTCACAAGATCCTTGGAGTAGGGTACTATTGGCCTTCCCTCCATAAGACTGTCAAAAAGTATGTGTGGCAGTGTGATGCATGCCAACGAATGGGAAAACCTACACTTTCTATGGAAATTCCTTTGAACCCTCAGTTGGTTCTAGGACCATTTGAGAAATGGGGTATTGACTTTGTTGGACCATTTGATCCTCCATCTTTCGGGAAGGAGTATCTCTTGGTATGCACGGACTATGTCACCAAATGGGCTAAAGTTCAAGCATTGGCATCTACCAATGAAGATGTTGTTGCTGATTTTCTCTACAACTGGATATTACTACGATTTGGAGCACCAAGGGCCATTGTATCTAATCAAGGTCCTTAATTTGTTTCAAATATGATTAAAGCTTTCTTAGGAATCTATAGAATCAGGCACCAAAAATCATCACCATATCACCCCCAATCCAATGGGCAAGTGGAGGTAACCAATTGAGAACTTGAGAATATTCTAACTAAGGTGGTCAATGCCGATAGAAAGAATTGGGTACCAAAGCTTCCTGAGGCTATCTGGGCCTACAACATGACCTAGAAAACAACTATTGGTTTCTCTCCCTATGAGCTGGTCTTTGGGAAGAAGCCACTGTTACCTGTTGAGTTTGAGTTGCGCACCTGGCGAACAGTGTTGGAAGTTGGGATTGATTTGGATGAAGCACAGTGTGAACGAGTGTTGTAGTTGAATGAATTAGATGAAATGTGGATGGAGGCACAAAGAAGAGACCAAAATTCTATAGCATCAGTGGAAAACTTGGCATGATGCTCACATCAAAAAAAGGATATTTCATGAAGGACAGTGGGTTTTACTCTTTGATTCCCGCTATCAGCAGTTTAAAGGAAAGTTGCATACGTGTTGGTTATGTCCCTATCAGGTAAATCAAGTGTTTGGTAATGGTTCTATTCGATTGATACTGATTGATGGAGACAAACAGACTATTCTGGTGAATGGGCACAAGCTTTGAGTTTATCACCAACCGCTAGATAAGAAGACTTTCACCGATGACATTCTGTTATGAATAGACATGCATGCTGAGGAGGATCTTTGCCTCTCACACATGGAGTAATCAATCTTTTACAAAATTCAATAAAGGAAGATGGTCCTTCATTCGATCTTCTTCCCTTAGTTAGCAATTTTATTGTAATTTCCAATAAATGTAGGAATTTTCGTTATTTCTACTGCTGCTAAACATGTTTTATCCCAAATTGTAGGGTGTAGGAATCTACGGATATCGGCTGACTAAATTTAGCATGGGTAAGTGCATTTTAACTTGTTAATGATATTTCTATGTGAAAAATTTCACCATGTAGTCATTTCTCATTATGACGCCATCATGAAATGATTGCTATGATCATTCTGGATCTCTTCCAAATCGGCTCTATGAATGATGGCATAAAAGGAGTAATGGCTCATAAATCACCACATGCTTTGATGTGTCACACTCTCCAATGTCAGGATAGATGGTGCTTTCTCCTCAACCAAGTTACAACCAACTCGGGAACCACTTGTTACGGGGATGACCACAAGGTCACTGCACGGAAACGTTCACACCCAAAAGGATAATACACTTTTATTTTTTTGACAGAACAACATAGAAGTCCAACCACATGACACTCTCATAGGGCAAGCCACAGTAAGAAATGATTGAAGGTTATTTATTTTGATAAAACACCCTTTAACTCATGACTTATGTTTTCAAAAAGATTCAATATATGATTCGCACAAATTCATCTTACCAACTCGAGTTATTTTCTTATACACTTTGTAGAGTAGTTCACTTAAAGTCTTCTCCTACTTGCTAAATCTTATTATCTTCCAGAAACTAACCATTGTTTTCCCTTAAGCTTGTTTAAGAGTTCACCCAAAAGGGGTAGTGTTCACTAGTTAGCTAGGGATATCAATTTATAAAATTTTACTTTACAAGGATAGTTTCACCTTTGAGTACTTCAGAATCTCTTGTTCTCAAGTAAGTCATCTCTACATTAATTTATCTGAATATATATATTTTAGTTAACTTCTATAAGGGTTAACCACTCCATTTAATTTTACTTATATCACATCATTACAAGGTGTCAGAGAGTTTTGACTTAACACTTTATTCTCAAAATCAAGGTTTTACAATACTTATGCCAATGTAATGATTGAATATCATTTCTCACCAAGGTAAGTTACTAGTCTAACAACAAAAGGGAAAGAACACTTCACCACGTAGTTTTTCCGAACATACCAAGACAAGAGATCTTCTAAACTCCTTGCAAGCAAAGTTACAAAATTTACAACGCATTGAACTTTCTACAAAGAACTTCATAATTTGAACTGATGAAACTTTTACACTCTTTTCCTTTAATCTACTCGCATAATCCATCTGCACAAATATTTACTAGAGTCAGTTCGCTAGAACTGAGCATGATAAGATATAAACCTCACCTAATAATTTATGCCATCTAGCATATAAATAAATGAAAGTTTGCAATACTCCTTATCAAATAAATTTCTAACATACATTTAAAAACTTAACTGCACATCTCATGATAATACATTTCATACTCATTAATGTTCACTTCCTTAAGATCTGCTTACATAAGAACACAATTCCAAGTGACTAGATATACAACCTTAACCATGCAATCAATCATACTTAAATTACAGTAATAATAATAACGCTCACCTAATACCCTCGACCTACTTCACATATATAAGTATCCAACAATATTATCTTTCAATTAAATAAAAGCACCAACGACATTAAGTTTATATAATAAATACAAGTATCAATCTTATATTATTCATCGATATTACCCAAGTATCAAACCTTCATAGATAATCAGTGATATGTAAGTATAATTTGGATATTTATCTCACAATTTTAAGAATATACTTATGTTAACAAAGATTCCACCAATCCACAAGTTCATATATTATTTAGGTATCCTTTTGGTTGCTTATTCCATGTCTTTATATGTTTCTATTAGTATAAGGGTCCAACTCATTGGAATGAGTTACGATCAACAATATTGTCATATTTTGCTAATATGTCAAAGATACATTTGACTAACTAAGATATGTAAGCGCGGTCCAAGCCACTATAAATACAAGTATCAACATTATCTCAACTCCCAATTGAGATGCAAGTATCAATTTTTAGCTAACATAATAATCATCGTAAATGCCAGAAAATATTCCACTCGTTAACCAAGTATTGAAATAACATATTTATCCTTACTGGTTACCTGATAACATAATATACCCTGTTATATAATTCAACCTCCACTTGCATACCCCAATTTATGGGTATTAATTATTGTTCTATAAAATGAAGTTAAATAATTTCAGGTGGACTTATATCCTTACTGTCATACATGGTATGCACAGTCCCATTATGGTAGCTGTCACCTTTACTTAAGGCTATGCATGACTCCATTTTAGGGTAGTTATCTTAACTTCCCTATTCATCTGTTTTCCTACCAAAAAGTCTTTCGACAAGCTTCAAGGTCAAAGTATAAGATAAATTTATAATTTCATATTTCAAGCATTTCCTGAATTCATATGCATGAGGACATCACATATCAATCAAACTTGAAGAATGTCGACATTCATGAGAGTTCGATGTATCCAATATTACTTTAACCGATTCAAAGATCCAAGTAGTGCCTCAAAATTAAGCCAAAGAATTATCCACACAGGATAATGACTTGCGTGCATAACATATTCGTAAAGGTCATAGAAAACCCATTAACGCATGCTTCAGGAGGGTTCCAATCTAATAATAAGCTCATAGTAATAATAATAGCAGAGGGCCTGGTGAGGGGTTTTCAATAATCCCCAAGGTAAATGATAATCGAATGACTCAGATGGAGCTATCTAGAAAGACCAATAAAACTAGTATGACTCTTCCCAAATAGAAGCCCCCAATCCTAATGGGAGTTTATATTATTATAAATCCACAGTAAAATCCAAATACAGTCATATCGGAAATTCCCTTTTTCAAGCCATGTTCTACATAATATAAACAATACAAGAAAAATTATAAACCTCATTCACGCTCCATAATATTTTCTACAGAAACCATCATTCAAAGGAATAATCAAGGCAAAAAGATAAACCAACATTATAAGATCAGTAGGCAAGAATCGATGTAGAGATTTCTTCTACTCAAATAGTAAATAAGATAAACTGTAAAGGAGGAGAGAGATCAGTTCATGCAATTATGATTAAAAGTCATTTGAAACCCATCTCTTTCTGGGCATCTCTTTCAAGAAAGAGTCAATATATGTAAATACATGTTATATAATATCCAGAGTCCAAACGCTATTTACTTAGTAAAATAAAAACACATCAACATTCCAAAAGAAACCCACATCTACAACATTAGAACAAAATTGCAAAGATTGATTTACCCAAATACTAAAAGGGATAAATCATTAAGAGAGAGGGTTAGTCTTATCATGCCTATTTTAAACGCATCCACCAGCAACACATCCAGCAGGGGCTGCATAAGCCAAACGTCCCACTGATCCACTTCTTTTAGCTTTGAAAAACACCACTCCAGGCTCCCCTTAAGACGGCACATCCAGGAGGAAAGCAAAGGAGAAAATGCCGCTGTCTAACCCCTGCTAACTGCACTGGGTGCTGAGCTCCAACGGTTTCAAAAATCCCCAACAACATCCTCCCAAACTCACGTGGCCAGAGGCAAGGAAGGGACAGAGCAGGGTAAAAATAAAAATGAGGATATTTACATTGCATGCGGCCAACAAGAAAACAATGCTCCTTTCCCCCAAAACGTATCAGGAAACAACATGAACCCATGTCCATATTTTGTGTTATCAGACCCTCATCTACGGGGCAGAGTAGAAGCAAATGGCACGCGTGGAAGGAAAGATTGGATTCACGTTTGGTATAGGAAAGAGGGGGGGAAAAGGGTAGGAATACGCAGCAAGGAAATTTGCTTCATGAATATTCTGATATGAAACAGATCCGCCTCTATGAGATTCTCTTCCATGAGTTACATCGTAAAACAAGTAAGGTCTCAATAGAGAATCTTAGCAATAAATTTCATCAGGTCTCCTGGTAACACTCTCACTGTCACATAGTCGATTTAGATAAAAATATCTTGAAGGAGAATCCCGAATTTGAGGATGCATTCGATACTGAACAGATAACAACATAGTTGGACAACCTGCTTGTTGGAAGCGCTCAAAAAGGCTTCTACCATACTGCAACATGCCTGCCACTGGCTAACTCCTGTTGCAGGCCGTTGCTGTGGATCCCGACAAGAACACACCTCGCAGCACCCAATGAAAGTGGAGGTAACACGCCTACTTCACTAGCTTTTAGCTTCATGGCAGCGCCTGGTACAGTCAGGGAGAGGGCGGCCAGGGTAGGAGATCAAACCCACGAACCACAAAAGCCAGGAACACACCCAGACTCCACAACCTAGCCAACATCCTCCCAGCCCGTGTCCAAAGGGGCATTAGTGCAGAACAAGGAAGCAGCCAAAACAAAAATAAAGAAAACGTGGTCCACTTTTCTCCAGCCGCACAGACCCAAGAATGAGCCAAGTGCCTCCCAACCATACGCATTCCCAACAGAATCAATGCCCCCTTCAAAACACAACACAAAACTACATAAAACAAGAGCACTACAGTCCTTGCGGCAACATACTGTCAAGATTTCATTTTGAAGAAGAGAATCCAATGCGTGTGCTTTAACAAAAACATTTAAGGAAAAGACAGGAGTCCATAACTTCCCACCAACCGCTAGCTAACAACCCAGTTTAATTGCAAAGTTAGGCAAGGGAGCAGGAATGGCGCATAGGCTAGGAGAAGAGTAAGATAAATGTTTTCTTCATTCAGTTGGGAGGAACGCATTAACTGCACACGACTAGCCACGACCTCCTCCTTCCATCTGTCCAAAGAAGCAACACGCCCTTAAAACATTATTACGTGTGGAAGCGGATTACTTAAGGAAACTATGGTTTTGCGAAGAGTTATACATGTTGTAGAAGGTGCAAAATTCTACCATAAGTTTAATGTCAAAGCTACTTGATTTCTTTTACCCCCTTTTTTTTTTATAAGATGTTATCTAGTTTGAAAAGAAATGGAACAAGACAACCCGATAAGATAGGATCGCACACACAAACGGCCAAGCAAGAATGAGCAATAATTAATTTCTCCATTACTCTAAATGATAAAACAACATGATCGCAAGCTATAATGGCTGACGGAAGAACTAGAGATTATCATTACGATGGCAACACAAGGCAACGACTGACTATGGCGCCGCAATGGAAAAAAATCTTCCTTTACACGAAACGAGGTTCACACTACATGAAAATATCAATAATAACATAGAACATCTTAAAGGTAATTAATAATAGTATTGATAAAAATTGACACTAAAATCAAATAATCGCCAATCAAAAATTACTTTTGTAATACCATTATTATTATTATTATTATATATATATATATATATATATTTATTTTTTATTTTTAGGATTAAAATAAGAATAATGATAATAATTAATCATATTAATAACAATCAACAGGAAAGATCGAGAAAGCAAGAACAATATTTTCTTTTAATAGGATAATCGCAAGGAATGTTGCGTGGGCCAACAACAGAAAACATCGACACCAACACAAGCAGGAATGATGAAGAGGGAGAATTGCAATTGTTCTCTGCGACAAGGGTGAAGCCAATAAAAGATCAACAAGATCCCAACAACGTTAAATGCTTCGCAACACGGTCGTCCAAGAAGAAAAGAGCAATGATGAACGGGGCATTACATTCTCCTCCCCTTAAGAAAGCATCGTCCTCGATGCGACATTACACAGAGGAAAGGAAATGGTACGCAACAAGGAATAGATAAAGAAGGAAACACACCCTATGGTTTAAAATTTTAGTCGATTAAAGCACGGCCACAGGGTAGCCTTAGGAACATTTGGTAGAAATTTTAACTTTCAAGGTTCTGTGAAGATTGGCAGTTCCCTCTTATTTATTATTTCATTAGTTCCTTTCCATTAGCATTATTCTTAGTTTAATTTCTTTAAAATTTCATCATTGAAGAGTTTTGGTTTATTCCTTATTGTGGATGCCCAATCATGAACTACTAACACAACACCCTATCGGGTTCAAAAGACACACTACAAATTCACAAGCACACAAGTATATACTTACTTCAAGATGGTACACCACAAAAAGGTTAATCAATTTACGGAAAGGGACATGCACGGTCCACATGACATAGTACATGTCACACATTTATGACTGACGTACAAAATACTTGAACAAAAGAGTACTACGACAACCAGACATCTCCTCAATTCCACCTATGAGGATTTTACATGACTCAAAAAAAAAACTATATGTACATAGGGTCCACAAGGGCATCAATGCCATATCCACAACATCACAACACATATCCATTTGACATGAGTAACACATACATCAAAAGACCACTACCAAAACATCACAATAACTCAACATATATCCCGAAACATCAACCATACACACAAATATCATATGCCTCCCTCAAACTCTTATGCCTCCCTCAAGTCTCTTATGCCTCCCTCAAACTCTTATGCCTCCCTCAAGGAGGCCGGTTGACCCTATGGCCCAAGACACATAGAGTTCGAACACTCCTAACCCAAGTGACATAATAACGCGTGGTTCAACAACCCGCTAGTTATCTGTAACTCCTTGGGGCGTACCCCATACAATGAAGTGGGTCCATAGGTCCAACCATTCCATGGTGCATCCCATGACCCTATTCCACACATCACGACAATAGAACCAGCACAACAATCCAATCTAAGTGCCAAGTGGTAAAGTACAAGCCTTGGGCAAGGCGGTAAAAATCCCAAATTAAAAAAAAAAAGACCCAAAATCAAGAGAAAATAAATGGCCAAATAGCCATAGTTAGTGTCAAAATCCACATGTTAGTGCCATAAACCAAGGAAATGCCCAAAATTGTAAAGCATGGCAATCAAGAAAAGCTGTTGGTCCTTACAAAATAAAGTAAAAAGCTCAATTTACGAATAAAATCAACTTATAATAATGTCACATTACGATAAGCTGTGTGGCCTTATCGGCCACCAAAGGGGTACTCAACGAGTTCTAGCACTTTTTCGAACATCGAGCCTCGGCTCGTAAAATACATATCAATAATACAATTGTCATCACCTCTATCTGAATCATCCCGCCACCACTTCGACAAGGCTAAACATAGTCATAGTTGCACTTAGGTTGCATACATACAACCACATAGGGAGAGAGGAAAGAATCACAGGTTGTTATCTACTAAACCGAATTTTGGCTCGAGTTATTGACCCATGGTACACCATTCCTCACTCTCAACATACACTTCTACCGATTTCCCTCAGGGTCGGTTAGCGTAAGGTTCACAACATAACATGTAACTACATTACTAACACAATGGTGGTACATATACAAGGTAGATCACAATCATACATTCACTGAGTGTAACACATCACTTTACCACATTCTGCACCCAAAGTGCAATCACCATATGATAGGGTTCATACACTCACCGTATGACCCTAAATCACAACATGAAGCATTACATATTTGCACAAATCATACATACGATGAATATAATAACATCACAACATAACATCCATTGCTACATAACAAGGTGGTACACACATTTCTTCAAAACATGGTAAAAACATCATGATACAACTCATTTCTTTTAACATCAATCTAGTCATACAACACATTGATACACCTACATATCACAATATGTCACAATGTTCCAACACTCTGTCATCCACATTAGAATTCTTTTCACCTACCACAAACAGTAATTCACACGTGAACTCTTCATAGAATCCACAAGAAGGAGAGAGAATACTCCCATCCCCAACACATCAATATGATAACAAATACGCACTGAGTGACATACACATCACGTGCGTTCACAATATCACAATTACGACAATAATCACATCACGCTTATACCACATTACTCTTCCAATATAAATCATCATCATGCAATACCATCATCTCCATGAAACAATATCATGTAACACCATCACCATCATGTAACATCACCATACAACACCAATCCAGCCCATAGGTTCGAGAGCATGAACCTACGCTCTGATACCAAGTGTAACGACCCAAAAATTCACACACGAACAACATAGTAAAAGACATGATTTTTTTTTTGACTTGCTTCGACACATAACACGACACAACATGTCGTCACAAAGTTACAACCAACTCTGGGAACCACTTGTTACGGGGATGACCACAAGGTCAGCACGGAAACGTTCACACCCAAAAGGATAATACACTTTTTTTTTTGACAGAACAACATAGAAGTCCAACCACATGACACTCTCACAGCTAGGGCAAGCCACAGTAAGAAATGATTGAAGGTTATTTATTTTGATAAAACACCCTTTAACTCATGACTTATGTTTTCAGAAAGATTCAATATATGATTCGCACAAATTCATCTTACCAACTGAGTTATTTTCTTATACACTGTAGAGTAGTTCACTTAAAGTCTTCTCCTACTTGCTAAATCTTATTATCTTCCAGAAACTAACCATTGTTTTCCCTTAAGCTTGTTTAAGAGTTCACCCAAAAGGGGTAGTGTTCACTAGTTTAGCTAGGGATATCAATTTATAAAATTTTACTTTACAAGGATAGTTTCACCTTTGAGTACTTCAGAATCTCTTGTTCTCAAGTAAGTCATCTCTACATTAATTTATCTGAATATATATATTTTAGTTAACTTCTATAAGGGTTAACCACTCCATTTAATTTTACTTATATCACATCATTACAAGGTGTCAGAGAGTTTTGACTTAACACTTTATTCTCAAAATCAAGGTTTTACAATACTTATGCCAATGTAATGATTGAATATCATTTCTCACCAAGGTAAGTTACTAGTCTAACAAAAAAAGGGAAAGAACACTTCACCACGTAGTTTTTCCGAACATACCAAGACAAGAGATCTTCTAAACTCCTTGCAAGCAAAGTTACAAAATTTACAACGCATTGAACTTTCTACAAAGAACTTCATAATTTGAACTGATGAAACTTTTACACTCTTTTCCTTTAATCTACTCGCATAATCCATCTGCACAAATATTTACTAGAGTCAGTTCGCTAGAACTGAGCATGATAAGATATAAACCTCACCTAATAATTTATGCCATCTAGCATATAAATAAATGAAAGTTTGCAATACTCCTTATCAAATAAATTTCTAACATACATTTAAAACTTAACTGCACATCTCATGATAATACATTTCATACTCATTAATGTTCACTTCCTTAAGATCTACTTACATAAGAACACAATTCCAAGTGACTAGATATACAACCTTAACCATGCAATCAATCATACTTAAATTACAATAATAATAATAACGCTCACCTAATACCCTCGACCTACTTCACATATATAAGTATCCAACAATATTATCTTTTAATTAAATAAAAGCACCAACGACATTAAGTTTATATAATAAATACAAGTATCAATCTTATATTATTCATCGATATTACCCAAGTATCAAACCTTCATAGATAATCAGTGATATGTAAGTATAATTTGGATATTTATCTCACAATTTTAAGAATATACTTATGTTAACAAAGATTCCACCAATCCACAAGTTCATATATTATTTAGGTATCCTTTTGGTTGCTTATTCCATGTCTTTATATGTTTCTATTAGTATAAGGGTCCAACTCATTGGAATGAGTTACGATCAACAATATTGTCATATTTTGCTAATATGTCAAAGATACATTTGACTAACTAAGATAAGTAAGCGCGGTCCAAGCCACTATAAATACAAGTATCAACATTATCTCAACTCCCAATTGAGATGCAAGTATCAATTTTTTTAGCTAACATAATAATCATCGTAAATGCCAGAAAAATATTCCACTCGTTAACCAAGTATTGAAATAACATATTTATCCTTACTGGTTACCTGATAACATAATATACCCTGTTATATAATTCAACCTCCACTTGCATACCCCAATTTATGGGTATTAATTATTGTTCTATAAAATGAAGTTAAATAATTTCTGGTGGACTTATATCCCTACTGTCATACATGGTATGCACAGTCCCATTATGGTAGCTGTCACCTTTACTTAAGGCTATGCATGACTCCATTTTAGGGTAGTTATCTTAACTTCCCTATTCATCTGTTTTCCTACCAAAAGTCTTTCGACAAGCTTCAAGGTCAAAGTATAAGATAAATTTATAATTTCATATTTCAAGCATTGCCTGAATTCATATGCATGAGGACATCACATATCAATCAAACTTGAAGAATGTCGACATTCATGAGAGTTCGATGTATCCAATATTACTTTAACCGATTCAAAGATCCAAGTAGTGCCTCAAAATTAAGCCAAAGAATTATCCACACAGGATAATGACTTGCGTGCATAACATATTCGTAAAGGTCATAGAAAACCCATTAACGCATGCTTCAGGAGGGTTCCAATCTAATAATAAGCTCATAGTAATAATAATAGCAGAGGGCCTGGTGAGGGGTTTTCAATAATCCCCAAGGTAAATGATAATCGAATGACTCAGATGGAGCTATCTAGAAAGACCAATTAAACTAGTATGACTCTTCCCAAATAGAAGCCCCCAATCCTAATGGGAGTTTATATTATTATAAATCCACAATAAAATCCAAATACAATCATATCGGAAATTCCCTTTTTCAAGCCATGTTCTACATAATATAAACAATACAAGAAAAATTATAAACCTCATTCACGCTCCATAATATTTTCTACAGAAACCATCATTCAAAGGAATAATCAAGGCAAAAAGATAAACCAACATTATAAGATCAGTAGGCAAGAATCGATGTAGAGATTTCTTCTACTCAAATAGTAAATAAGATAAACTGTAAAGGAGAGAGATCAGTTCATGCAATTATGATTAAAAGTCATTTGAAACCCATCTCTTTTTGGGCATCTCTTTCAAGAAAGAGTCAATATATGTAAATGCATGTTATATAATATCCAGAGTCCAAACGCTATTTATTTAGTAAAACAAAAACACATCAACATTCCAAAAGAAACCCACATCTACAGCATTCGAACAAAATTGCAAAGATTGATTTACCCAAATACTAAAGGGAATAAATTATTAAGAGAGAGGGTTAGTCTTATCATGCCTGTTTTAAATGCATCCACCAGCAACACATCCAGCAGGGGCTGCATAAGCCAAACGTCCCACTGATCCACTTCTTTTAGCTTTGAAAAACACCACTCCAGGCTCCCCTTAAGATGGCACAGCCAGGAGGAAAGCAAAGGAGAAAATGCCATTGTCAACCCCTTAGCTAATCGGGTGGGTTTGAGCTCCAACGGTTTCAAAAATCCCCAACAACATCCTCCCAAACTCGTGGCGGAGGCAAGGAAGGGACAAAGCAGGTAAAAAAAAAAATGAGGATATTTACATTGCATGCGGCCAACAAGAAAACAATGCTCCTTTCCCCCAAAACGTATCAGGAAACAACATAAACCCATGTCCATATTTTGTGTTATCAGACCCTCATCTACGGGGCATAGTAGAAGCAAATGGCACGCGTGGAAGGAAAGATTGGATTCACGTTTGGTATAGGAAAGAGGGGGAAAAGGGTAGGAATACGTAGCAAGGAAATTTGCTTCATGAATATTCTGATATGAAACAGATCCGCCTCTATGAGATTCTCTTCCATGAGTTACATCGTAAAACAAGTAAGGTCTCAATAGAGAATCTTAGCAATAAATTTCATCAGGTCTCCTGGTAACACTCTCACTGTCACATAGTCGATTTTGATAAAAATATCTTGAAGGAGAATCCCGAATTTGAGGATGCATTCGATCGAAATCGAAGCAGGATAACAACATAGTTGGATAACCTGCTTGTTGGAAGCGCTCAAAAAGGCTTCTACCATACTGCAACATGCCTGCCGCCTGGCTAACTCCTGTTGCAGGCCGTTGCTGTGGATCCCCGACAAGAACACACCTCGCAGCACCCAATGAAAGTGGAGGTAACATGCCTACTTCACTAGCTTTTAGCTTCATGGCAGCGCCTGGTACAGTCAGGGAGAGGGTGGCCAGGGCAGGAGATCAAACCCACAAACCACAAAAGCCAGGAACACACCCAGACTCCACAACCTAGCCAACATCCTCCCAACCCCGTGTCAAAGGGGCATTAGTGTAGAACAAGGAAGTGGCCAAAACAAAAAAAGAAAACACGTGGTCCACTTTTCTCTAGCCGCACAGACCCAAGAACGAGCCAAGCGCCTCCCAACCATACGCATTCCCAACAGAATCAATGCCCCCTTCAAAACACAACACAAAACTGCATAAAACAAGAGCACTATAGTCCTTGTGGCAACATACTGTCAAGATTTTGTTTTGAAGACGAGAATCCAATGCGTGTGCTTTAACAAAAACATTTAAGGAAAAGACAGGAGTCCATAACTTCCCACCAACCGCTAGCTAACAACCCAGTTTAATTGCAAAGTTAGGCAAGGGAGCAAGAATGGCGCATAGGCTAGGAGAAGAGTAAGATAAATGTTTTCTTCATTCAGTTGGGAGGAACGCATTAACTGCACACGACTAGCCACAATGACCTCCTCCTTCCATCTGTCCAAAGAAGCAACACGCCCTTAAAACATTATTACGTGTGGAAGCGGATTACTTAAGGAAACTATGGTTTTGTGAAGAGTTATACATGTTGTAGAAGGTGCAAAATTCTACCATAAGTTTAATGTCAAAGCTACTTGATTTCTTTTATCCCCCTTTTTTTTATAAGATGTTATCTAGTTTGAAAAGAAATGGAACAAGACAACCCGATAAGATAGGATCGCACACAAACGGCCAAGCAAGAATGAGCAATAATTAATTTCTCCATTACTCTAAATGATAAAACAACATGATCGCCAGCTATAATGGCTGACGGAAGAACTAGAGATTATCATTACGATGGCAACACAAGGCAACGAATTGACTATGGTGCCATGATGAAAAAAATCTTCCTTTACGAAACGAGGTTCACGCTACATGAAAATATCAATAATAAAATAGAACATCTTAAAGGTAATTAATAATAGTATTGATAAAAATTGACACTAAAATCAAATAATCGCCAATCAAAAATTACTTTTGTAATACTATTATTACCATTATTTATTATATATATATATATATATATTTATTTTATTATTTTTAGGATTAAAATAAGAATAATGATAATAATTAATCATATTAATAACAATCAACAGGAAAGATCGAGAAAGCAAGAACAATATTTTCTTTTAATAGGATAATCGCAAGGAATGTTGCGTGGGCCAACAACAGAAAACATCGACACCAACACAAGCAGGAATGATGAAGAGGGAGAATTGCAATTGTTCTCTGCGACAAGGGTGAAGCCAATAAAAGATCAACAAGATCCCAACAATGTTAAATGCTTCGCAACACGGTCGTCCAAGAAGAAAAGAGCAATGATGATGCCACCCTTTCACACGTGTATTTCATGATTTCGGATGGTTGGATTTCATTCAGAAATTTGAAGGTTTTGATGAGAGCATTGTGGAAGAGTTCTTGAACAATTTTGAGTCCACATGCTCGCAAGTTGGTGGACAAAGAGTTGAAATTACCAGTCAAGTCATTTCTGACCTGTCTGACCTGCCAAACTTCGATTTAAAGGTTATGATGAATGCCCCTTTACAAAGTCTGATTGCTTAGTTCCACGATGAAGGAGAGGCACTCTCGGAGGTCATCCTGACTCCATTGGGTGTCCAGAAGGGTGTTAAGCGGAAAATTTTACCTAGAATCTAGGGTGAGATTGCTAAATGGGTCAACCGGTATTTTATATGCGACGGCCAGGCCTCTATTCTAGGTGGTGATGCACTCAAAATGCTCATTCACCTTAAAAAGGGACATGTCAACTAGGCCCTTTGGGTAAATCTGCCAGAGTACCTCACAGACTCCATCATTAAGGTATGCCAGAAACACCGGTCCGGTGGAGGCAAGTCTATGATTAAACACCCGGGGTTGATTCATCTGTTGTGTTCACACCAAGTTTTCTTTCGACCAAAACGGAGGCTCGAGGGACGTGTTGGTGGCAAAGGGTCTAGGCCAAAGAAATTAAAATCTGGTCTCTCTTCTGCACCTCGGTCTACCCTTGCATCGGGTCCTTGCCCTTCACATAGTCAAGCAGAGGCAGTTGATGTTCCTAAGCATGCCGACATAGTTGGTACTCCTGAGGGACCATCCCCATCCATTTTTGATTCAAAAGGCAAGTGTCCCATGGCCCCATCTTCCTCCATGCAACTACGGTCCCAACAGCTTAGCTCATTTTTACAGATAGGTGGTTTCCAATTGGAGTCCTTGCCTGATGATACCGCCCACATTCGGGAGGAGCTGCATATGGAGGATGACCCAACCGCTCCATCATCGATGTTCTGTCATCTATGGAAATTCACACTGTAACTCTGGAAATGCTTGACACCCAAGTGGTACCTTCTCACAACTATCTGGAGGAGATCACACTGCTAAAATCTCAGTTACAAGGTATGGAAGAATCCACCCTTTTATTACAAGCTGAATTTACACAAAAGACAGTAGAAAAAGTTCGGGAGATTGCTGCCCTACAACTTGAAGTAAGTTGTCTAAAGTGACAATGTGATAAGAGTCTTACCCTCTTGAATAATTTCCAATAGTTGTCCCTTCAGGAAAGGGAATTGCGGAAAGAAAATCAAAAATTAAAAAAAGAAAAAGAATCTCTAGAAGAGGAAAAATGAAAAGTAACATCTATCTTAGACTTTGTCTGTCCTTTAGCCATCAAACTACTGTCCTATAGGAAACCCTCCTCAGTCTACAGCATGTATGTCCAAGAACAATTTTATTCTTGGTAGTTATTTCAATTGTGTTCTCAAGCCCCTCACAAAATTCTCGATGGCCCTAGTTTTTTATCAGTTTACAAGTACAACACTCTGGAAATTCAAAATTTTCTCTATGAATTTTATCTACATAACATGATAGTGACCAATGTCCCTGATTTCTTGATCAACCTATTTGTGGGTGATTTTCAAATTAAATCCTTTCAGTCTGTATTGCGGAATCAGATAATTTGGAGGTAGCAAATAGATAGTTTCAATAACACTGCTCAGTCCATCAGATTTTACATTCACCCAACTCATCATACAGATGTCACCCTATGGAAAAACTTTAGATCATTGTACTATCAGGCAGGGGTTGGGGTGAATACTTCTCAGATTTTGCTTCAGTGTATTATTGATTTTGAAAATTATAGTCAAGAGAATTTTGGGGCTGCTTGGCAAGCTTGTGATAGGAGATGGGATACTTTAAGCCTGCCTTTGAAACATAGGGAGGTCCTCTCTCCCTAGAATTTGAGCTGGAGCATGTGCAGGGGTGATGCCCTCATCACCATTATCAAACAAACTACAGAGAAAACCAGCCAGCAATACACTGATGAATGGGTAGGCCTCCAAGTACAGCCACCACTCCTCTTGAGCCCTCTCATGACCTGGTAGAACAATGCAACACAGTCCCATGATAGTTTCATTGCTAGGTGGAAATTACCTCCAATACTCAGGGCTACAAGAATACCACAAAGCAATACGCTGATCAATTTGAGGAGTATGACATGGCTGACCAACTTGGAAGGAGAGCAGGGGTGCCAGATGAGTTGCATTAGGACATGCAACAGGTAAAGTCAGGGGGAAAATGATGAGTGCATTGTTTGGCTCATTTATATCATTTCTTCAGACCAGAAATACTCTTTGTGATATGACTTATTAGTATATGGGGATGTTTTGTGTAGTCATATCTTAGTAGGTTGATGCATTTTCCTTGCTATTATTTATGAAAACTATTTATCCCATGAACCTCCTACTAATTGCCTTTATGAGATCAAATGTGATGATGTGTGCAGGGAATAATGGAAGTTACTGGTGGATAAGAAGCCCGAGTTCGAAGCATGTGGCTGAAGACTGTTTCCATCGAATTGACCTATTAGCTTGGGCTTGACTCTAACGGCCCATAGGAATCTATGAGTTTTAATTGATATTTGATGGACAATGTTTTATGCCGCCTGATATGGTGGATCTTGTAACCAACATTATCTATATGAAGACTTTGTCTTCAGAACTTGAGTACCACTTTTTGATTATTGAAGAAGATTATCTGCATATTGTTCTGGATTTGTTTTTGATATGTTATGAACTCATTTCGAAGTTAATGAAAGCCACAACATTTTGAGAATCATAAGTTTTTGATCACTCTATCCGAGGAAGAGCAAGGGCCCACTCGACCGAGGAGATACAAGGTTACTTTGAGTTTTACATGCATATAGTCCTTCGATTAGTTTTACTTGAAATTGTCATTTGATGAGTTTTTCATGCATGCTTTGATTAACTATATCTGCTTTCTCCATTACCGCTTTTGCTTAGAGTAGATGCTTTTGTTATGCAAATCTAGTTCATGAATAGTCTTGCTTTCTGCTAAAAATTCCAGTTATTCAGTTGTGATTTAATTTGTTAAGAATAAGTGTGTGCGTATTTTACTTTACAGTAGAAGATTAGTTGTTGAAATCCCTTTCATTGCAAATAGTTGAATTCGTAGACTTGTATTTAATTTCGTATATTTTAACCGCACTTCCATAGAATAGTCACTAAAACTAAGAAACCCCCAACAAACTCAACGTATAATTGGTTCTCCTAGACTCCATTGCATATTGCCTAGGACATAGCCCTAGTTTAGAATGACACTGACAAATATTATGTCAGTTAAATGATTGGAAGAATACAATGACCCATCATGAATAACCAATTTCAATACCATTATATATCATTCCTCAAGAAGAGGAAGAATAATAACAAGATTAATTGTAATCCTCATAATCTAATCTTAAATAATGTCGGGACCAGGTGGTGTCCAATGTTATCTAAAAAAGGGGTAAAAGGAAACAATGATTTCACAATTCTTTTCTCTAGAATTTAAAATTCTTGAAAGGAAATTCAATAACTGAAATTTAATCTCATCTAACAACTAAAATAGATCACTAAAATAAAATATAATCTAAGAAAAAAAAAAAAAAAAAAATCAAATCTAATCTAAGAAACTAGAATAAATAACTAAAAATAAAGAAATCAAAATAAACAAATAAAAGTGAAGCTTCACAAACAAAACAAAAGTAAACACACAATGCTGATTTCAATAATGTAAGTAAAATAATCATGATCTATTCTAAAAAAACAATAAAGTATCCTCTTCCTTGGGTAAGAGTGGGCCTTTGATCTTCCCTCGAGTTGGGTTAGAAATACTAAAAAATTTTGTTGTCAAGATACTTGAACTATGGATTTTATTCATCAAAATTGATGTTACAAATCATTCATATTCTACCACTATTGCATTGAGTCTTTGGAGAGATACTTATAACTCGTCCCTTGGCTAGTACTCCAAGATTATCGAATTACCTACCTATAATCTTGGGCAGAAGCCTTGATTGCATCTTCCACTTTACAATGAGATAAATGTGGAAGGAATTTATTCAAACACTACAACTCCATATTTAACTACTTCTTTCACTTTCATTCAACTACTTCTTCCACTTGATGAGGAGAAAAATATGGAAGATATTTAATCAAAAAATACAACTCATTGAACTACTTTGCTTCAACTTGATAAAGATACAAATGGAAGAGAATTAATCATAAATTAAAACTCTAGATTGAACTACCTCTTCCACATGCACTTAAATACTTATTTCCATTTTCTAAGCTTACTCTTTCATGATTGAATCTTTCAACATGGTAGCTATCCCACCATATTATCATCCCTCATTTTATGATCATTAAAGAGAATTTAATTTTAATAATATTTTCAAACCTTTTCTATATTTTGTTCTCCTTGTTGTAAGCATTCCAAAAAAATTGAAATTATTATTTTCATAAAGAAATGACGGAGATATCGTAGTTTCTTGAACTCGTGTTTTTTCCTTAATTACTTACCTTCAACCTTATTCTTTTAAAATGTCAAATGAAGATATATCTTTAATTTTTTCTATTGTGTAAAAATGGAGATTGTTTTTCCTCCTATAAATAAGAGTGAATCCAATGTTGTTTGTGCAAGTCTTGTGATTAAAAACCTTCTTCTTCAAATTTTGATATCTTGGTAAAACATTATTGTTGTGTAAAAATGCAGAGAGTTTTTTCCTCCTAGAAATAAGAGGAACAAAAAAATATTTTAGTTTCTTATTTGGAGGTCTACAATTTTAGTTAGACAAAGTCCTGTGTTGATTTTGTGAGTCATGCACTTGGAAAATTTATTATTCAAATGATAATATGTTCATAACCATTATTGTTGTATAAAAATGGAGATAGGTTTTTTCTCATAACAATAAGAGGAACAAAAACCACTCTCACATTATGATTTCTAGGTCTGAAATTTTAGTTAGAGTGATTTTAATGTTGATTATGAGAGTATTGTTCTCTTGAATTTGTGAGTCTTGCAATCCTAAGTATATGAATATTGTGTTATGTTATCCAAATAAATCCCTATTTATTTGGACAACTTACATTCACAGTCTAGATCTTTGATTCTACAAAGTGCAAGTTACACACACTTTGATTATCTCATCAGCATATCTCCTTGGTTGTCTCTCCTTGTGTGCCTTGTGTACTCGATTACGTACTTATTTTCCTTCCATTTTCCTTTTACCTGTGTTCCATTTTCCCCTTGTGTGCACCTTTTGTGTACTCACCTTCTTCTAGCAGTTCATGCATCCTACACACACACCCCGAACTTGATTTAAAATCAGCTAAGTCATTGGCCCTTTCACACGCCCCCACACATTAGTTTTTAATAGTTATGCCTTGACCATACATTTCTTCCTTGGGTATTTCTCCCATTTCTCCCATGCAAAAAATCTTTATGCACGCCCTTCCTCTATTTTCCTCTCGTGCTTAGTTTTTCTATGCGCTTGTCTTTTCTTCTCCTCTACACACTCTTTCGTGCCATGTGGAGATCTTCCGGACCTTGAGTGTATCACACGTAACCAATAAAATCACACCAAAAGGGTGCGAATCTTGACAAAAAACTAGTGGGTGACATGTGCCAAAAAAAACAATAAAAATAGATAAATTTTCCATTTCTTCAACCAATCATCACATGCCAAGTATCTTACGTGCCCATTTTACACTATGGATATTATGACAGGTCATAAATTTTGTGCTAGTGCTGTAGTGCCCACTTTCCTTTGACACTTTTATTCTGATCATGATACTGTAGACTCTATGATGGACATCCTTATAGTTTGGATTTAGTATGGTGTTAGATGTCAAATCCTAGATTATTGTTGAATCTGATTATATATGATGCATGGTGATTATTAGAGACACTCATATGTGGATGATGATATACTATTGACATGGATGTTTAATGGAAGTTATTCAGACATGTGATTTTAGATATTATGAGTAGATCTAGAAAATAAATATTTTATGATGCTGATATAGTTGTGGATTAAAAATGTAAATGACGTAGTTGTTACTTCGATGTTGTGGTGACTCATTTATATAGTTTGTTTTTTTATTTATTTTATATCACGTTGGATGTTTTGATATGGCCACAAGGCCGAAGGAGGTATCTATGTTTTGTAGGTTTAAAATATCATAACAAACATCGGAGGATTGGAGACCAACCACAATAGAATTCTAGGTGAATTTGACAAGGTCACCATGGCAACTTGTTTTGTGTGTGTGTTGTATTTTGTTAGAGATTCCCATGGGGGGGATCATCTTTACATGTGACCATGGGTTTGTGTATTTTATTAATGTGGTAAAATGTTTATTGTTGTATGTATTTTATTAGTAATGTATTCCTTCCTTTAATTAATTAAAGTTGTGGTGGATTAATGTGAGAATCATATGATTAAAATTTAAATAAATCAAATGGGGATATGGGAAAATAATAATGGAAGTTGTTTATTTGTGTAAGAAGTATGTTTAAGTCTATTTTGGAGTATGAAACACTCCACCTCC
Source organism: Taxus wallichiana var. yunnanensis (assembly GCA_018340775.1). Taxonomy (NCBI): domain Eukaryota; kingdom Viridiplantae; phylum Streptophyta; class Pinopsida; order Cupressales; family Taxaceae; genus Taxus; species Taxus wallichiana. The sequence continues at coordinate 315,660,681 of CM031236.1, forward strand.
ATGAAAAATTCGAATTTGTCCTTGGGGGCTGTTTTGGAGGCTTGTGGGAAAAAAAAACTTGTCCCATACCTCTAAATTTAATATACCAACCATACTTATGGATGGAGATGTGATTTGTGACTTTTAAAATGCATTTTATTCATCATGTTGCTTGTTTTGGATTGCACTCTCTTACATTTTATTAAATTTTTGTCCCTTGAGGTGTGGGCTCTTTTTGGAGTGTGCAAGTAACCTGTCATATTTTCACCCACCTCTTTATTGTGCTTGGGAGAATGGATTTTTGTCTTTTGTGTTTGAATTGGTGGATGTTTGATGTGGCATCCTACATGGATCCACATCATCCTCTTCTCTCCCTCTTCTATTTAATTCAAACTCTCTTCTTGTTTTGGGTTGTTGAAACATTTTGCATGCATCCTTGGGCACAATTTTCTTGTGATTGGAGCTCTTACTTTGGAGAAGCTTTGGTGAAGACTGTTGCTTGGTTATTGAACCTCTTTGCATTCATCCTTGGGGGCACATTTTTCTATGATTAGAGCTCTTGTTGATTTGGAGGAAATTGGAGAGCATTTGATACTTTGGCATTACTGTTTTGGACTATGTTTTCTTGGCATTTGAAGCTTGTTGTTGGAAGAAAAGTTACCATGGAGAGGTAGGAGTTTATTCCTTCTTTTATTGCTATTATTTTCTTGTTGTGTTGTGTGTATGGAGAATGTTTTATTGCTTTTGTTGGCTGGTTGGGTAGACTTCCTTAGGGAAGGTGTAGGAGAAGGCTATGGGGAATCCATGTGGGGGCATAAGGGAATGCTAATGGCATCAGTTTCATTGTAGATGGAGTTTTGGGTTTGGGATCCACCATGGAAAAAGAAATGAGCATGTTGTTGTCCTGGAGCAAAAGAAAATATAGTTTGACAGTCCCTTCTTGTGAGAAAGTTTATTGAAATCCTTCCCACTCTGAAGTGGATGAATTGTATAATTATTTGTAATAAGAAGATACTTGTATTGATGAAGAAAGATTGAAATTGAAATGTGAAATGTAAAGAGTTATATTCCATCCTCTGTTTTGAAAAGGAATGTGAAGAATTGTTATATGTATTGTATATTGTATTTTGAAGTTAAAAGAAAGAGATAGGTGTAAAGTGTTATGGAAATCAATAAAGGAATGCACTACTTTTCTCAAACTTGCATTGTTGCTTGGAATTGAATTGCTATTGTGAATTAAAATCTCTGTTTGAAAGAAGAATGAGTATGAAGGAAAAAGGCAGTGCTTTGTTCTCTTTGAAATGAGTTGAAATTTGGAAATCAGACTTTGCTTATTGATTGTTAAATGTTGTGTGAATTTGATGGAATGTAATAGACTTGCATGGAATGAACTCCCACACTTGGAGAATGGAAAAATGTTTAAGAACCTTTAATGTTTGATCTCTGTTTTATTTTCTAAATCTGGCAATCAAATTTATCAAAGAAATGAGCAGCTCAAACTTGCACCAAGAAATAAGATATGAGACATTGAATTTGAGACTTAACAAGTCCTAAGGAACTCAATTTGACAATAAAACTTAAGAAATACCTTTCAGTACTTTGTAAAACCAAAATCAAAGCTTGTGCAGTCATCCTACTGTCAAGTGATGAAAAATTATCAATTCGCAACTCAATAAACTAAATTAAACCTTGAAAACTCTCTTAAATCCATCCAAGAATAATTCTCCATGTTTGATTGACATGTTGAGGAAGTAAGAATTCAAAATTGAATGAAATTTTATAAGTTAGAAATTTCCAGTTTGATTTGCAAAACCTTGCAGATTTTTTCTCAAAATTTACCTCTTAAACTTCTTCAAATTCAAAAATTGATGACTCCTATTTAAAGAGGGATTTGAGAGATTTCTAGAAAGTCCTTGTTTGTTCTAATCTATGCTTCCTATCAAAATTTATCACAATTTGATGTTTTACTTCAAATTGGCCTTCAAAAAATATATAATAAATAAATCTAACTGTTAAAAATTTAATTTTTAACTTTGGAAAAAATTCCACAAAAAGTCTACAGCCCCTTCCATCCCACAACCAATCGGGACCTACCATGTGGCACCTCGGAGGGGTGGACTAAATTTAACCTTGTCTTTTTGAAAATTTTACCTTGGGTAAAATTTCCCAATTTTCCCTACATCCTTGCTCACATGCTAACACATGGCTAGGTGGAAGTGTGGGAGATTTTTTAGACTTAGCACCTCTGTTCCATTTTTGGAAAAATTTCCCTTTGTCCCTGTGGCCCCACTCTAGCGCTGTGCCTTGGAATTTATCCTTTCATGGACGCGTGGGCCCACGCGTGGCTTTTGATCCTTTTTTCCCTTTTGGCTAAAAGCCTTAAGTTCCTCCACCGCCCCACCTCCCATGTTCAACCAGGGCATGACACATGTCTCCCCACTAGGCTCATGGGCACATGAATGCAAATTTTGCTTTGTGCTCAAATAGGGAAAATGCCTCTAAATTCCCCGCCACTCCACCAACCCCTCACCCCTTTCCCACTTGTGCGGGACTCGACAAGTGTTCACCGAGGACCCGTGGATACGTGGAAGAACTTTTCCTTTGTGCCTGTGTAATGAAAAAAATTCCCCAAGCCACCCCGCGACCCGCCAACCCATTGAAGGTGCTTTCCCCACCTCTTGACACGTGTCCCCCTAGGGGAAAATTTGACCTAAGAACTCCGCCCGGTCATATCTTGAGTTCTACAAGGAGTTAGGAGGACTTATTTATATCACTGGAAAGGTGAGAAAATTTCCTATCCATTGGGAATGGTTTAGGGAAATTTTTGAAGTGCTAAGTATGAGAGAAATATAGTTAAAACTTTGAGCATGTTAGAGAGTGGGTATGGGGGTAAATTACTCCCTGAACCTAACTGAAACTTCTAGCCCTAAGTTTTGGACCTTGTGACCTCTGTGAATTGTTAATAAAAGAGAAGTTTGTTCTTGTGGATTTGAGTTGTTCCAAAATATGTTAGTGGTATCTGTTGCCTAGCAACCTGGTTGTAGACACTCCTAATCAAGTTCTGGGAGTGGGTAAGTGAGACCTTACTCTGTTGATTTTAAATATGTATTCCTTTCTCACTGCAATTAAACCCTGCTCTTGTCTTGATCTTGTGGAATTAAATACCTTGGGTATTTAATTGTTTTGGGTCCCTTAACCCTAATATTTCTAATCAGGAAATATTTAGCTAAAATGTCAATGTAATCAGTAATTAAATTAATCCCTAGGGAGATTTGAGCTAGGTGTGGACTTATTACTCTTGTTGCTTTTTAATGTGGAATTAGTAATTATTATAATGGGAAAAGTTATCAGTTGAATTTAATTGTCTTTGAGACTTTGGTCGTTAACTCCTAATAAAAAAATTATTCCATAATTTTCTAACTAAACCTAGGTTGTTCATGGTTCTCAAGTGGGTTGTTTTAAAAGGGCATCACAAGTGCTTAGATCCGTGTGTGCCTAGAATTTTCAGAAATCTACTAACATGGCTTTATCTTTGAGACATTCAAATTCAAATTTTAGTGGGATTTGGTAGGTGAGGAGTGGAGAATTTCTTTCATGTCGTAATATGTGATTCGATTACTTAAACCACTAGATTTAATTCAATGTGCCTTCCTTCCTTCTCCAACACACCAAACAGACATGGAGAACCACACTTGATAGATTACAGGTGGATTTATAGGAATTGATGGTTGGTGGTTGATTTTTCAAATCAGATTTCCCTCCTTCTCCTCTTCTTCTTCCATTGCTTCATCTATAAATGTAAGAGCTTGGCTCATTGTTAACGTTGGACATTTTGGATCCTTAAAATATTTTCTAAGGACTTCATATATTTGTATTTTGAGTTGTAAACCTCTAAATTTGGCTTGTGCATGTGGATATCATCCTCTTGCACCATTATAACAGACTATGCATCCTTGGAAGTAATAGAAGCATCATTTTATGGCTATTATCTACCTTAGCATGTTTATATTCTTATTTCTTTCCTTCTTTTTACTCTATGTGTTTGTTGTGTCATTTTACATCCCTTACCGCTCCATTTTTTGGTTGTGTTTCATGGAACTAATCATGTAAATGGATTCTAGTTTTTGCTACATGCCTAGCCTTCCTTGGCCTCTTTCCCTTCATTTTCACTCTGTAACGAGATAGTGTTCATCCCTCTTTTCTACCGCTATCACCTCCCTTAGTGTAGCTTTTAATTTTCATGTTACCCTTCTATCCTTGGTCCCTTGGCATTTTAGCTCGGCTTTTCTCTTCCAACATTAGGAGTAGTAGTAACAGTATAAATAGGTAGAGTAACCGGCCTTCTCTAGAGATCCGTCTCAAGTGTGCAAGGTCCCACAACTTGGAGATGGTTCCATTTTTGTCTCAAACAACTCGGTTATCATAGATCTCGATACATGGGTATAGAGATGTGGGTATAAGTTTGACAACCAACATTTTTCGGCATGCCCATTGGGACAAAGAATGAAATATTAGATTTCAACATTGCTAAGTTTGGTGTGTGACTTAGCAATTCTCAGCCTTTGAGAGGCTTGTTTCAACACATTTGGTGACTCCCAACACTCAGATCTATTGTTTCAATAGCTAGAGCACATTTTATGAGAAGAGTGCATACCAAAAAAATAGTGTTGCAACTAAAGGATCCTTTGAATATCTCCAGATTTCACCAAGAAGCACACACAATGGATCTTTTGCGCACACATCCTTATCTACATCCTTCCGTGCACATTGTACTCCCCCCTCATAATAGACAAGTGCACCCTACCATGGTGCTTCAACCTCCTCCTCCGAATAAATTTTCCAGATTCATCGGTGGAAGCTTGCTCAATCTCAATGCTAATCATGATATATCATCACTGCACTCAAGAGTATTCCATACTTCACGGGAGAGAATCAAGTCACCCCTATCAAGCATATTCAAGATATATCAAATGTGTACTCTATCTATCTGATCACACATGATGATGTTGTTGTCAGGTTGCTTATAACCTCTTTCAAGGGTAAAGTGATCTAGTGGTACCGAGGCTTGAGACTTGCATCTATTTCCACTTGGGATGAGATTAGAACAACTCTATGTAACTACTTTGAGGACAAGTCATATCACATGTCTTTGGTGGAGCAACTGACTATAACCAAAAGGGCGCCCAACAAGAAGATGACTGATTTCAACATTTGATTATATAAAAGTTGGGACATAATTCCTCAAGTGGTAAGGCCTATAACCCAACATGCTTTCTTGTATTATCTAAGTGATTTGAATAGTGACATATTAGTCATGATTCAATCCATGGGAGGTTGAAATTTACCTATTGCATACAACATTGCAATAAGGGCAGAAAACAATCTTATTCAAGATGGTAAATAAGCTCCTAGGCCCCTCGTACCCTTATTCCTAGAGATGTCTCCAAAGTGCCCCAGCCTTCTATTTCCCTTGTTCTAGTGTAGAGAACGTAACCAGTTGCATCGACATCCTACTCTTCCATGAAGCATAAATAAGATGAAGAATTGAAGAACCTTGATTAGAAACTTGTCCATTAAGGTCATATCACTAGAGAAGTAAAAAAATGCAAGCCTACAAAAGCAATTGTAATCAGTGTGCATAGCTAAAGAAAGCAACCTTGGTGGAATCATTATGGGAATCAAAGATATGGGTAGAACTAGTAAAATGATAGATGACATGCTAATATGTACTTTCCCTTGCTATTTATCCCTCTAGTACAACCTCTTCCAGTTCCCAACACAATCTAGGAACTTGTCCCAGTCCAAAACAACATGTTGCAAGAGTCATAATGGTGATTTCCTTGCAACATGCCTCATAGTCAATATCACTGTCCTAATTTTGTGTGTGCGCAAGCCTATATGATTCATAATTTTTCTAACTGTGAGCCTTCCATTGGCGTAAGTGAGCTTGAAAACTAGGAAAATCCAGAGGATCCTCCTAAATCTAACTTGATATTATTTGGCACCAAGGAATTTTACGTAATCAATCAAGTTACAAATGATGCAAGAAGACTGGGTTCTAAGGTTCTAACAACACAATATATAAAAATAAGATTCTTGAGTCTAGTGCATAGGTTTCTACGCCAAAAACACAAACAGAACTACTTAACTAGAAAGATGTAGCCAAAGCATCCAATAGTGAAAATTTGCAAGTTCTAGCACATGAGGCTCCACATAAATCTCCTCTTGAAGTGATGCATGCCCCTCCTTTGGTAGGTAAAGCCTTTGTGTCATCTAAGGATCCTGCCTCTTCACTGAAGAACCAAGAAAGGATGTTGTTATGCCTCAAATGCACAAGTCAGTAGGTTTTCTATTTAACATTGTGGATCAGATGAGAAAGATAAATATAAATTTCACAATGTGGGATTCCTTGACCATTCTTTCTCAATGCGATTTTTTTGAAGCTCGCTCAACTTCCATGCACCGACCTAGTTATCAAAAAGCCATGTGCTTCTATCAAGAAGAGGAGAAGCAAATAAGTAAGGTTGTTAAAACCCCACCCTTCTATATCTCCTTAATCATAGATAAACATCTTATCCATAAGTGCATGATTGACTCAGGTGCTAGTACTTATGTCATGCCTAAGAAAATTGTTGATGTCTTAGATCTTAAATATAACCCCTTGACAAAAGGAGTCCTGCGACTTGATGGTTCAACTATCACTACTCTGGGAATCGTCAAGGATCTTGACGTAACCCTCCATGCATGTAAAAGCCTCACATTAACTCAATATGTGTCAATCATTGACCTACCTCCTTTATTTGGCTTATGTTTATCAAGATATTTTACTGCTAAAGTGGGTGGTTACTTTTCTTCTTATTGGTCCCATATATTACTCAAGACAAGTTATGGTACTTGATTTACAATACAAGTTGAGCCAATATTTTCCTATAATGTAGAATCATATGTTCCATCCCCTCTCCAAGTCAATTGTCTAATCCAAGAAGAACAAGTTTCAGTTTCTAAAGAGAAGCCTCTTGTACCTCCTATTCGGACTTAGTCTTCGAATGAATGAATGGGTGGAGAGACACCATAGATTTTATCCATATGTTGAAGAGTTGGAAGCTTATGAAACTAGGCTTAGTACTTATTGTATCCTTGAAGAAGAATCTATGTTTCTACTTGTTCTCAAACAAAATGAAGAAAACACAGGTTTATGGAAGTTATACTTTGATGGATCCAGAAGCGTAAATGGCACGGGTGAAGGTTTTTTTCATTTCCCTAGGGAAGATAAATTATTCTTCATGCATAAATTGTAGTTCATATGCCCCGATAATGTGGTAGAGTATGAAATTTTTGTGCATGGTTTTCTTATTTCTAAAAAGAAGAAGATTAAGGTGGCAGATATGTGGGGACACAAAATTAGTTATCCACCAAGTCACCAACAAGTGCACAAAAAATAATAAGCTTCTCAAAGATTATAAACACATAGTTTGGGATCTCCTTGAGATATTTGACACTCAATTTATAGGTGGTGCCACACAAAATGAATAAGGAAGTTGATCGGATGGCCGCACTTGGTTCATAATTATCTCGGTGAGGAATTTTTCAAAGGGAACACTCAACACATCAATATGGTCATTAGACCATCCATTCCAAACAACAACACCAGCTGAAAAGTGTTTGAAAGTGATGTGTAGATCATCCAGTTCATTCAAAATGAAGTTGAGTTATCATCAAGCATGCAAGCTAACTTGCATGATAGTTATGTGACTAATTAATTCAATTAAAGAAAAACAAGTTACATAAAGGGTTGGTCACCTTAGAGAAAATGTTTAGCCCTGAAGATGAGTTTAAAGGTGAAGAAAAGTATATGCATGTTACGTAAGAAGACTACTCCCCAGTCACTATTGCACACGGGAAGGAGTTACTACTCAGTAAAGCTTGCGCACATGATGAAAAATAGACCATCTCTCTCTCTCTCTCTCTCTCTCTCTTAAAAAAATGATATCTTTTCATGGGAGTATGAAGACCTCAAAGGTTTTGATCCAAGTTTTTCTCACCACTCTATTGACCTTGATCCTAGTATCAAGCCCATTAGAAAAAAAAAGAGACTAGTCAATCCAAAGATAGAGGCACTCATGAGGATGGAGTTATCCAAAATCATTGAGGAAAAATAATATTTCTGATCAAGTATTCTACTTGGGTCATGAATCTAGTTCTAGTGCACAAGAAGAATGGTGAAATAAGACTCTATGTTGATTTTAGAGATTTGAACAAGGCATCTCTAAAGGATCATTATCCTTTTCCTTCTATGGAGCAGATTTTGTATACTATGACCAACACACAAATATTCTCAATGCTGGATGGATACTCGGGCTTCAATCAGATCCTAGTCAAGGAAGAGGACCAATTCAAAACAATGTTTACAACCAAGTGGGTAACATATGCATATAAGAAGATTCCCTTTGCTCTATCAAATGCAAGTGTAATGTTTCAATCCATCATAGATATTGAATTTAAAGGTTACATTAATGATTTCATCTTGGTTTACCTTAATGACATCATAATTTTCTCAAAACAAGGTGCAAATCATATGGTGCACCTGGAGACAGTCTTTGAGAGATTCAAAAATTTTGGGGTATCTCTCAACCCCAAGAAGTGAAACTTCACGGTGACGGAAGGAAACCTTTTGGGCCATGTAGTTTCAAAGGATGACATAGCAATTGACCCTAAGCACATGTCATCCATCTTTTCCCTCTCCCTATCGGTGCACAAGAAATCCTTACATTCCTTCCTTAGCAAAATAAACTTTGTTAAGAACTTTATTCCTAACTTTTCATGACTAGTAAGGCTAATCAGCCTCATGCTCAAGAAATACATAGCTTTCAGATGGACAACAAAAGGAAATGAAATCTTCAACAAGATCAAGCAAGAGATTTCTTACACACCAACACTCATCAACTCAGATTATGCTAAGGATTTTATCCTTTATGCTTATGGCATTGATGAGAGTGTTGTTGTAATCCTAACAGAGGAAAATTAACAAGGACTTGAACAACCAGTGGCTTTCTTTAGTCATACACTGAAGGATTATGAATTGAAACATAGTCACATAGATAATAAGGTCTACTCCATCATGCATGTGCTCAATAATTTCAAAAGTATGTTATCCACAAATCATATCAAGGTGTTAGTATCACACTCTTCTATGAGAGAATTCATCATGGGAGTAGAAATAAGTGAGAGGAGAGCATGATGGGTGATAGAAATCATTCAAGATAATGACCCTCAAAGCCACAAAGTTGGTAAGAGGTAGATTGCTCTCAAAGCAAACTTGCGAGGATGCATAGAATGAACCTAAGACTTCATTTTTTTGGATGAGGATCTCCTGTGCATAAAACTTGAAAATAGTACATGATCGTGGTGTGCATGATTAGATGAAGGACATGGTCACATTCCTTTTTGAGGGTGTATACCATCTTGGTTTAAAAAAATCAAAGAGACGACATTTTAGGTTTAATCTATTCCATATGTGATAATTAATGGTCTTCTCTTAAGGAATAATATTGATGGTGTATTGTTAAGGTGTATCGATTACCGGCAATGATGGTGAAAAATTGTTAGCGAGAATTTCATGATGGATTCTTTAGTGGACATTTATCTACCAAATCTACAAAGAATAAAGATCATAATGGTAGGACTATTTTTCCTACCCTGTTCACATATGCACACATGTGGGTCGTGAAGTACAAATAATGCTCTTTCTTTGTAGGTAAGAAGATATTGACAAAGCTTCCCCTATGACTAATCCAAGTGGATCAACCTTTTGTGCAATGGGGTCTCGAATTCATAGGCATGATCAATCCTCCTTCGAGCACTAGCCATAAGTGGGTAATGACAGCTACTGACTACTTTACCGGATGGATAGAACTGTTGTGTTTAAAGGATCAACCAAGTTAGTCATCCTTGACTTTATCGAGGAAATAGTCATAAGGTTTGGCGTTCCTCAAACCATTATCTCTAATAATGCAAAATCATTCCTTGGTACTAGAATCATTGATTGGGAACCGTGCCTTGACATATATTTGAATAATTCTTCCAAATATTACCCTCAAGAAAATGGTTCAACACATTAAAAAAATAAAAACCTAATCGAGAATCATGAAGTGCACAATGAACATCATCCAAAGATAGTGGCATATAAAGGTATCACGTGTACTCTAGGTATACAGAATCATAGTGAAGAAGGAAATAGGTACATCACCTTACAATATGGTTTATGGTAAGGGAGCTAGACTCCCATTATCTCTTGAGTTTCCATCATTATAAATTTCCCAATAGTTAGAGTTTGAGGATGTAAACCGAGAGAGAAATTATAATCACAAAGCTGGTTGAACTTGAATAATTAAGGAGATATAATATGATCAAGCTAGAAAAACATCAGCAAGTAACAAATAATTGGTTTGAAAAAAGGCTAGGCCTTAAGCTTTTAAAGTTGGGGACTTAGTCTAAAAATGGGATTTTGTCGAGCTAAACCAGGTGCCATTCAAAGTTTTATGTACTTTGGAGTGACCCATAGATCATCAATTCATGTAAAGAGGCTAAATCCTTTGAGTTGACTCATATTAATGGAGGTTCACTAAAAATCCCGGTCAATGGGGTTTATCTTAAACCCTTCCATTGATTTATCTACATCATCTTGTATATATTAGAATAGTTTTCAATTCCTCTAAGTGTGTTGCACACACATTGTTTGTTTGTACATAGTTATTTCTTCTCATATGCGTGTAGTGCGTGTGCTCTTCATTTACTTCCAAGATTCCATTCATCTTCCAGTAGCTTCATTAGTTTTGCAAGATTTAGAATAGAATTTAGAAATGTTTCATCAAGTGACTTCAAGGGGTGGTTCATCAAGGTCACCGGATCATAATTTCATGATTACATAATAGACTCCATGCCTAATGGATGCCTAGGATATTGATCTCCTTCATATAGCAGGAAGATGGCCCTGAAAGTCGCCAAAACTATTATTCAAATATCTCCCTAGTTATTTAGGCAACTTACATTCACATTCGGCTTTGAGATTCTATAGTATAGGTTATGCACACTTCGATTATCTCATTCACACATCTTCTTGGATGCCTCTCCTTGCATTCCTTATGCACTCTGCTCTTACACTTATCTTCCTTTCATTTTCCCCTCATGAAAACCTTCCATACACCCTCCTTCTTTCAAAAATTCATGTATCGTACGTGCGTGTGCACCTAAACTTACTTCAAAATCAGCTAAGTTCCATATGATTTCTCTTTCTCAATAGATTTTGAGTGTGTGAAAATAACACAAGACTATATGTTCATGTAAGCTATAGTCTCTTCATAATCATCCTCGAATGAAGATGCATATTTACAGAAACAAAATTTTGTAGAGACTATATATTCAATGAGAAATCTACCTTCTTCCTCTTCTTCCTCTAAAACAACCTCTTCCTCATTTTCCTCATCTAAATGTGTCTCACAAGAGACATTCACAGGTGGATATTCAAGTACAAGCCTTCTTTCTCCTCTAAAAATCATATTTCAATTATGATTTTGATTTTGATTTTGATAATTTTTCCTTGGGATATCTTTGTATGGGGTTCTCTAAGTGAGTTATTTTTTTAGAGCAAGTAATTCATTGATAAGTTTTTGCACTAAAGGATCCGTAGTTATAGAACTAAAAATATGAGCCTTATCTTTATTTGACCATTTTCTAATTTTTCAAGACATGATGATATCATCTTCTACATCTACCTCAATTTCTTGGCCCTCTTCTAGGATATTATGTTGAGATATTCTTAGAATGAATCCAAATTCTATAAATTGATCATTCGTGAAGAATCTAAATCATTTTTCTTCAGTAGGTCTTATAGCTTCAAGAATTTTATAAAGAATTTTGTTGAACTTTCAACAAAATATCTCATAACCTCATTTGGTTCCTTCTTCAATTAGGACCATTGTGTGAGAAATTCATGAGCATCTTCAACTAGTTTAAACCTATCCTCAAACTTTTTCTTCATCTAATTCTAGTTGGTGATTGACCTTTTTGGTAGGTGATATAACCAATCTACAGTGGCATCTTGCAGTGATTCCATGAAATATCCTCATGTTCTAGTCCCAACACACCACAAGTTGTGATGAAGGTGGTAATGTTATCACTTGGGTGTTTCTTCCAATCTCCTATAAACTTGGGGAATTTCTTCCTCGATCCTATAAGAAACTCATGAAGTGGAGGGGGTAGAGACAACATGACTATGTTATGTCCCCATGGTACAAGTGGAACCATTTCTTATTTGATGAGATAAAACTAAGTCTCATCAATTGCACAAAATAACATTATTCATTCTCTTATAAAGTGGATTTAGATGTAGTCTTAAGAACTAGATATATTATTTAAGATAAAATATATAATATATTTGATCTATCTTTGAAAAGTTCATTGTAATAATTTTTTTCATTTCCTAATATTTCTTGTAAGTTGGAGTGCATTATTGTGTATGATCAAGTCATTTAATCTCTAGAATGTATTGTATCAAGTGCAAGACTCACATAACCAAGTGCAAGACACACATTACAACACGTTGTACCTACATAGCTAAGAGCATAGGACACACAAAGAATGCATGAATCATATAGGTAAGATAAAAAGATTCACATAGATAAGAGAACATAACTCACATAGATAAGAGCGTAAGACTCATAAAGAGTGAATGAATCACATAGTTAAGAGTGTAGGACTCACATAACTAAGAGCATGTTGGTTTTATAGCTTACACCTGCATCTTGGATCTGGTAGAACTGAGTTGTTTGAGACAAAAATGGAAATATATCCAAGTTATGGGACCTTGTGCACTTGAGATGGATCTTTGAAGAAGGCTGGTTCCTCTACCTATTTCCACTTCTACTTCTACTCCTAATTGTGGAAGGGAAAATTGAGCTAAAATGCCAAGGGACTGGGGATAGAAGGATAACATGAAAATCAAAATATACACTAAGGAACCGATAGCACGAGAAAAGAGGGATGAACACTTTCTGCTTTTGAGTGAAAATGAAAATAAATACATCAAGGAAGGCTAGGCATGCGTATCACAAACCAGAACACATTTACACGATCAGTTCCATGAAACACAACTAGAAAATAGAGCTGCAAGGGATGTAAAATGAAATAGTAAATACATAGAGTAAAAGGAAGGAAAGAAAGAATAATATAAACATGCCAAGGTAGAGAATAGCCACAAAATGATGCTTTTATTACTTCCAAGGATGCACATCTGTTACAATGGAGAAAGAGGTTGATATCCACATGCACGAGCCAAATCTAGAGATTTGCAACTCAAAATACAAAGATATGAAGTCCTTAACAAAGAGCTTAAGGATCCAAAATGTCCAACATTTACAATGAGCTAAGCTCTTACATTTATAGATGAATTGATGGAAGAAGAAGAGGAGAAGGAGGGAAATATGTCAAGTGTTGTTCTCCATGTTTGTTTGGCATGATGGAGAAATAAGGAAGGTATATTGAATTAAATCTGGGTGTTTGAAGCAATGAGATCACATATTAATGACATGAAAGATATTTTCCAACTCCTCTCCTACGAAATCCTCAACTGAAATTCAAATTTGAATGGCCTAATATGTATCCCATACCAAAAAAATTTAAAACTTCTAGGCACATAAATATTTAAGCACTAGAACAAAATTTATGATTGTAAGAAGATCCATAATGTAAATTGGGTGCACAAGACATGTGACATACGTTGATTGGCTGAAGCAATGGCCAAATTTTGATTTTATTATTGTTTCGCCATGTGTCACCCATTGGTTTGTTGTTAGGATTTGGTGCCCTATTGGAACACTTTGATTAGTTATGTGTGATACACTCAAGATTTGAAAGATCTCCACATGGCAAAGAAGAGAACAGAAGGAGAAACAAAGATAGGCTCACGAGAAGAATTAGGCACGAGAGGAAAATAGAGGAAGGGAATATGTAAAGGTAGTGCACGTGGGGAAAATGGGAGAAATAACCAAGGAAGAAATGTATGGTTAAAGCACAACTACTACAAATTAATGTGCGGGGCATGCGAGAAGGGCATGTATAGAAGAATAAACAAAACCTCTAAAAGGTGACTCTAACACCATAAAAATAATAATCAAGAGAGGTTCTCCACTTCGACATCTATGGAGTCGGATAAGAAGAAACTGAATCAACATCCCCTCTCAAGACATCTCATATTTTGGGTAAGTCAAGTAGTCTTACTCATTCTAAAAATAATGTTTCTATTCATGTATCTAAAAATTGTAATAAAAAACCTACCTTCATTGTTCCTAGAGTAATTCAATCTCTTGTTTCTTCCTATGCTAGAAATATCCAACCTACGTTAATGTCCTTAATTCTCTTGAAAGTTCCTCTTCTACCTTTTATGTCATCAATTATGTAAAGAAAGATATTGTTCATAATTATGACTCGGATTATTTACAAACCCATCCTAAACAATTTGATAAGATGGTAAAATTTATCAAAGGTATTAGCTTAAGATAAAATGTTTCACCTAGTTCTAAAGGTTTACTTCATACTCCTATGTAAAAAAATTCAAAACCTCTTAACTTTTTCCCCTTCATCCACTTGACAATATTGAGCCTTTTTATATTTCCCTATTGATAAATGGATACTAATTGAATAATTTCATTTTTAACTCTAACATATATGACAATTTCATGCCTGTGAAATTTTCTCAAGATCTTGGATTGAGTCTCACCCATGAATTTTTTTCCTGAATACTCAATGGAAGCAAAATAAGTCCCTCTTTTTGGCATAATCAAAGATGCAAAAATTTTCTTTCGTAGGTTTTTCGGAGAAGTGAGTAAGGAAACAATTTTGTGGAAAAATTATAGATACATATGGTATTCTTCTTAGTATAAGTTTTTTTTTTGGAATGTTAGAGGATAAATACAAATGGATTGGTCCTCTACTTCAATACTAGTCAAGAACAAAATGAAAAATCTTCTCCTTGAACCAAAAATGAAATATGCAGTTTAGAAATTAGATGATCCAAGAGAACAAATCCTATTCCAAAGTAGGGAGAGTGGATAGGTTATTTTTAAGGATAGAGGTAATGGGAATTATTTTATGAGTTATGAGTGAGATGAAGAGTTTCCCATCCTTGAAGAAATCCCAATTGAAATCATTGATGAGATTTGGAATATGGAATTTGATGGAAGTTTCTCATTGACTAGGTTAGATGTTGGAGTTGTTTTGTCTTCTCCATAAGGATATTTATTTCCATTGTCATATAATTTGTAGTTCTCTAATACTAACAACACAATGGAATATGAGGCCTTGTTGCTTGGATTACAAGCCATTGAAGAAATGGGAATAAAAAAATCTTGTAGTGCAAGGAGATCTTTGAGCTTTTTGTAAACTATGTAATAGGATTATTCTAAGTCGAAACTATCATCTATGTCATTATAGAAATATAGTGTGAGATTGGGTAGAGTTTTTGATGTGTTTTATATCAAGGTAGCCCCTTTTAATCAGAATAGTAGATTTGATTCATTGTCATTTTCCACCTCTCTAATGATTCCCCATCTGAATTTCAATGAACATAAGTATTTAATGGTGATGGTTTTCTATCCAAGAATGTACGATAACTCGAGAGAACTAACAAGTGTTCGATGATGATGGTCATATTTTTTCATTTTGGTAGTAGATAGGTGATTTAAGGACTGTGTATTTTAAAGAAATTTATACCCTCCCATGGGAGTTTACAACCGATGATAGTAATGGTAAAAGATGTGATCAAGTTGTTGATGATGGAGTCATTCAAATTAAGGGAAATAGAATTACAAATTATTGTATTCACTAGATGAATATTATGATAAACATTAAACGTTCATTCATGGAAAAGATAAGGATCAACCCAAATATTCTTCCAAATATGAAAAATTAAACATTGGAACAAGTGAGCAACCAAGGATGGTGAACATCAGTAAGTGTTGTTCTCTCAAGGAATGTAGAAACTTTTCAACTTTTTTGAAGAATTATTATGATGTGCTAGCTTATTCATATGAATATATCAAGTATTTCCAGCCATGGACTGTGCAACATTCCATCCCTCTAAAATCCAATGTGATGACATTCTAGTAATAACAAAGGTAGTAAACTCCATTATTGCCATAACGATTAGAGAAGAAATTAAAAATTGTTCAATGCTCACATCATCTTCCCTATCCATCACTCAACATGGATATCTAACATTGTGCCAATGAGAAATAAGAATGGTGAGATCCACATTTGTGTGGATTTTAAAAATTTAATCAAGCTTCACTAAAAGATAATTATCCCCCGCTAGTTGTGGAACACTTTTTCAAGTCGTAAATGTGTCAAAAAGATGTCTATGATCAACAAATCCTCTAGGTATAACCAAATTGAGGTGGCCAAATAATATCACCACCCCTTGGGGTACTTTTACATACCATCATATGCCCTTTAAATTAATTAATGTAGGTTCCTTTTTCTAGAGAGAAATGGATTTATCCTTCAAATATTTGAAAGGAAAATGTATAGTGGTGTACTTGGATGACCTTGTTGTGTACTCAAAGAAGAGATAAGAACATTTGGATCATCTAGAGTAGGTACTGATCCATTGTAGGAAACACCATATCTCTCTCAATCTGAAGAATTAATTTTTAGGATGAAAAAAGAAATCTCCTTGGAAATATTGTAAGTAAAAAAATGATTTTGAAATATTTGAATTCATTCAAAGATTATATCTACCCACAAGAAATCCCAATGTTCATTTGTTCTTTGGAAAGGTCAATTTATTGAGGCGTGTTCCAAATTTTTTGAGCTCACTAAAAATTATTAACATGATAAATCCTAAACATTTCTTGAAGTGGAGTAAAGAGGGGAAAAAATATTTCAAATCAATCAAAGGTTCCAAAAAAATGCACATATCTTGGTTTTTATAGATTTCAATAAATGGTTAATTATTTACTACCTGTAATTCTAAGCATACCATCTCAGTTGACCTAGTTTAGGAGAATGATGAAAAGGTTCAATCACCTATTACATTCATGAGTGCACCATAAAAAGAAAATAAACTCAATTATTTATAGCATGATAAACATGCATATGTGGTGGTTTGATATTTGAAATTTTTTAGATTTTGTCTCTTGAACTCAAACACCATTGTTATGGTTCTTAACATAGTTATCAAGTCTATTATGATGCAATAGGATATTGGTACAAGAAGAGATAATTGGGTGTCAAAGATTCAAGAATATGACCTTGATATTAAACCCTCCAAATTGGTGTGAGGTAATGGTTTATGTGAACTTGTTTCTAAGGAGTATCAGAATACTTTTATAAGTGTTATGAATGTTTGACCAAAGACCTCCCTCTTGTCCTCTTTATGAGTACTACTAATCCATGGTATTCAGATATTGCATAATTCTTGACTTACAATGATTGTCCCTCAGGTATTGATTATAAAAAGAGACATACTCTCTAATCGAAGGAATGAAATTATATCATTTGTGAGAATGTTTTATACATGATAGGATTGGATGGTAATTTATTAAGCTACATTGAAGAGGAACAACATGAATAACTTTTGAAAGCATACAAATGGAACTTCTCAACACTAGTAACCCTACATAAAATATTAATAGGTGGATATTATTAGAATAATATTTTCAGGAATTCCTACAAATGGGTAGGAAATGTGAACCATGCCAGTAATTTGTAGGAAAGCAAAGACTAGCTTCCATGCCACTTCAGCATGTGCTCGTAAATGAACCATTCTAGTAGCGGAGTTTAGACTTTGTGGGTGTATTGAATCCTCATTCTAGTGCAGGTCATATGTATGTCCTTACTACCATGAACTATCTTATAAAAATGGGTAGAGGCCATTTCATTCAAGCATGCCACTTCAAATATGGTATGAAACTTTCTAAAAGAGAATATCATTGTCTGGTTTGGAGTTCCAAACAAGATAGTAACTAGTAATACTATTTTTTCTCATATATCGAGCTAATTGAATTTTTCTATACTCATAGAATTTCACTTTGTCACATTATGATGATTTCTACCCATAAGGAAATGGTCAAGAGGAATCTATATTGTTACTATTATTTGGAAATTGGTGGATGTTAATCAAAGGAATTGGCATAAAAAGTTGTATGATGCTCTATGGAATGATCATAACACCTAAGAAGGCCATTGGCACTTCTCCCTTTCAATTGTTATATGGAATTGAGGCCCAGATTCCTATTTCACCTTACATTTGGTGAAGGTAGTAGAGGATGGAGAGTATACTGATGCTCTTGAAAAAATAATATGCTACTTGGAAAAATTGAATGAAGATAAAGAAGGATAAATGGATGTTCTCATATTGCACCAATCAAAAGTGAATAATTCATTTGATCGGAAGTCATGTAACAAAAAATATTAGATTAGAGATATGACCCCAATCTCGGATAATATACATGAACCTAAAGGAAGACATGAGAAATTTAACTCTCTCTAGCTTGTTCCCTTAAATATTAAGAAATTTTGTGGAGAAAAAATATACTACCTTGCGTATCTTGATGGAACCCCATTGGAGTTGAATCACTGTAGGAAACATTTGAAACTATATAATAAATAAGGTTTGTTTTCCCTAACCATGTATCATAGTTTCCCATTCTGTTTTAGTTTTATTTTCCCTTTCCACTTGGTTTACTTACCTTTTATTTCATGTGTTTGTGTTGTTTTTCCTTGGTTGTGTTTGTCACTTGTACTTGTGATTGAATATGGTGACTTTATTACCCAATGGTTAAAAAAATAGTCTACTCCTCCATAATATGTCTAAGGTTATTCATTATCCTTCAGTCTATGTCCACAAGTTAGAGCAAGTTGTTATCATGTTCAATGTTTGACATGAAAACTTAAACAAATTCGTGACAACCAAACCCACCACTTGAAACCCCCTTTCTCAATCATTGTGAACCATTCCTTAGTAGCCTATCAACTCATACAACCCCTTTGAGTCTATATAATCCTCATTATGGATGAGGAGAGTGTTCTAACATGGATTTCAAGTGTGTTTTATGTGCAGGAAGTAGATCCAAGTAGATTACATGAAGCTATTAATATCCGAGATGGAAAATTACTCTTAGAAGCACTAAAATGGTTATTTCTAGCAATAGTAGAGCAAGAAAACATCATTTAGAAGACATTTGCAAAGTTTCAACCCATATGTAGGTTGTGTAGGGGAGAAATTAAGAGATACATTGTATTTTCAAGGAAATATATGGAGGCATGTAGTTTTAGGATCCATTTGAGCAAGACCGGGTCACTACAAGTGTAGGGAATGAAAGCTTCAACGAAGAGTGATCTTGTTCTAAAGGTTGCAAGAGTTCGGGAGGATTTAGGAGATTAAAAATAAAAATGTTGTCATGCTAAATGTCTAGCATGCAAAATTAAAAATTTTAACCATGACAACTAAGCCCACCATTTGAAAACCTATCTCTTGGTCATTGTGAATCCTTCCCCTGGTCATGCTTATTAGCTCAAGAAACCCCTCCAAGTTTGTGTCACCATCATTATGACCTAGAGGAAATTTATAACATGAATTTGAAGTGCATTTCATGTGTAGGGTAATGAATCCATGTTTATTTCATGATGATACTAAACTTGGAGATGGAATAATGTTCTCTAAAGCACTAAATTTGCTATTTTTAGCCATATTACAACATATGGACATCCTCTAGAATCTGGAAGGGAATAATTAAATGATATGGAATTTTTTTAAGAGATAAATGAAGTTATCTAAAGTATTATAGGGAAAATTTGTTGAGATAATTGATGTGAGGACTGAGTTAAGAAAAACTGAGTCATTTTGGGCACAAGAAATGAAGGCTTTAACGAAGAAAGTCAACTTGTTTGGGAGCTTATGGGATTTATAAGAGGATTTTTAAGCTCATAAAGTACTCAATGGAAAGGTATTTAAATAATCTATATCATGGAAACATAAATTTTTACCTATTTCTTCAATATTTTTTTGTGATATCTCAACTTACTATTGCTTCTCTTTTATGTTGAAAGGATGAATGGTAAAAAAAATTAAAATTTCATGTAGAATTGACTCATGATAATTGGTTTTATGGTCATACAAAGTTATTTTGAGCCAAAATCATATAAGGTTTGACCCCAAAATACCATTTTATGCTCTCGGTCTTTGGAAAAGCACTCATGGTGTCCTAAAATGCACTTGGCATGTGACATCAACATTCCAAAAAGATTGGGTGGAAATTTTCATCCTTAATGTCCCCTTGTATTGTCCCTAAGGTGAAAAATGGACAGGGTACAAAAAAGTGTGCTCCCCTATGGGTGTTATGTTTTCATCACTTAAAACTTGTGACTTGAGTAATTTGGTGAGCACAACGCAAAAATATACAACTTTCTCATGATAAAGACCCCCTTGGCACATTTTTGAGAAATGTTTTCCCCTTGGCTTGTCCTTAATGTGTAAAGGGGACAAGAGGGACACAAAAATATTCTCCCTATCTTAACTAGCCCCTAAACACATTTAAAACCACATTCAGTAGTTTGTTGAGTGCCAATTTTGAGCCCCTATATCTCACTCACATAAAACCACAAGATGAAACTTATCCAAATCTGGTGCAAAGCACACTTGGGTGTCCCTTGTGTACCATTTTCCCCCTTTTTCTCTTGTACCCTATTTTAAGGGTTTGACTCCACTTTAACTCTCATCCAACCTCTCTTGAGTCAACTTGAATCAAACTTGAGTTAAGGTGTGTAAGTGAGAACAAAAAGCTTCATATTCAAACACTTTTCTATTTTTATGTTTCATAGATTCATTTTCCTCTTAAACATCACTCTCCTTACTATTATACTATTGAAAATATGTCACATGCCTCATATACTAAAAAGGGAAAGTTATTCATATATTTCAAACCCCTTGTCTAGTATGTATGAGATGTTAACAACAATTCCTTCTCAAAATTTCCTTTCAAATGATCCAACACTGCATAACATGGTGGTATATATTATTTTTTAATGGCCAAATTTTTTTTCTCAAAATAAAAACTATTTTTTTAGATCTACAAAGTTCTGGTGATTAAAATCCTCTACAAATTAGAACAAAGCCTCCTTGTGAAATAATGAAAATTTCTAGATCACTTCGTTCCATTTTGACACCAAGAAACCCCACTTATAAAAATAGTAAGCCTTAATATCTATAAATAGTAAGTGATGTAAATTATTCATTCTCTGAGTTTTCATTTCCCCTTACACATCATGGAAACTCAAAATCTCTAAATTAAGCAATTGGTAACTAAAATTTACTTCTTAAAATAAGGCTTACTAATAATAGTAAGTGTCAGGATATTATTCAATAAACAAGGTTAATAAGCCTTTCACGCTGAAGAAAGAGCACCTAGATATGTCTGAAATAGTGCAAAACATCATAGTGACTTGACAGATTCATGATTTCACACTATAAAATTTTAGTTAAATGAAGGAGGAATTCTTCTATTTGGAGGAGAAGGCCTTTTATAATGAGTAACATATGCTAAATAAGGCATTTGAGCATCTTAGGGTTGATTCCATTAAAAAAAGAAACATTTTTTTCATGAAGATCAATTTTGAATCCAAGAAGAGCAAGGTGATGATCTCCATGTTATAACTCTGACATTGTGTTAAAAAGGATCTCCCTATTTTCATTTCCTTGTAAGTCTCGCAGTAGTGTTTCTAAATAGTCATTCAATTCCTTGGAATGTGTTTACATATCACGGGAGGATGAATTTTTAGGCACATTTTTCCAATTTTCAAAGGAAAGAAACTCCATCATGGAGCATTCACTCAAGATCCATCAGAATCAGGTTCTTCATCAACAAGGAGCTTTCCCATCTCTAGATTTCAATTCTCTCTCTTCTTATCTCTCCCCTCCCTCTCTCTCTAACATCATATTTCTTCATTATGAGTGTACATTTTTACTCTTTCATCTTATTCACTTAAGTGACATAAATTTTCATTGTAGAAGCCCCTTTTAAAAATAAGAAATGGACTTAGTTTCATTTCTATCGAATTAGAAAGTCACATAGTGGTCAGATGAAAAGTTACATGGGGAAGGAAGAGACAAATTTTAAGCTATAAATTGGAATGGATTCTCCATTACAAGGGGTTAACATATGTTGATTGTTACTAGTTGTTAGATTTCACTTCTACTATAAGCAATAAGCTACATTCTTCTATCTCTTTTCCTTCCTTATATTCTTCCATACTTTCCAAATTTGCAAGCAACTATGATATTTTATACCCAAGAAATAAATTTGTGTCTATTATTAATGAATTCATAATTTTTTTATCTCTAATTTATTAGTCTTATTGTTATTCACATGCTTGAATTCTTCTAATTAAATGTGGACCTACTCTAGTTACTATTGGTGAGAATCTACTAGTTCCTACTCATGACATTAACCCTCTCTCCATATTTATCCTACTCATTTTTACCTCTCCTCAAAGAAAATTCCTCCCTTTATGTTGTATAAGAACTTTTCCATAGGTTTATTGAGTTACCACTACTCTTTGTGTTATTTTGGGTCACTTTGTTTTTTCGCTTTGTGCCAAAAGGGTGACTGGGTATAAAAATAAAAATCAAGTAGAATCAGGTCTTAAAAATGGTTGGGATGGATTCAGTGGGTGTTTTGGAGTCAAAATCATATAAGGTTTGACCATGGAACTCCAAGTTTTTTCTCCTGTGGTGGAAAAGGCATTCCCATGTTCTAATTTTACGTTGGCATGATGACATCAGCACACCATTTAAGTAAGTAATGGGATTTTTGACCTCACATGTACCTTTTCCATTGTATCTTGGTGCAAGGGGATAGTAGGGACATAAATTTTTTCCACCCTTGTTGATGATTTTGTTAGCATCACTTAAAATGCATCACTTGTGTCTTAGGAGTGTTAACAACTTGCAAACATGACCACCTCCACCCATGGAACATATTTCAACCTCATTTTTCCCTTGTCCCTTAGTGTAAGCAGATATTAGGGACTAAAAAGTGTTCCCCCTTGTGAAATAATATATTTTGTCACTTAAGTGACATCCCATGCTGCTTGAATAGCTTGTAAAATGAGTGTTAGACCAATTTTCCCCTTCTCATGACAAAGTCTTAGTGCATTTTTCCATGTTTCTTGTCCCTTGTCCCTTGGTGCAAGGGAATATATGGGACAAAAATTATTACCAAGATCATCTGGTTAACCTTGGTCACATGGAGCACCCCATTTCAACTCTCAAGAGCTTGTTTCCAACCCTTGCATCTATCTCTCTTTCTCTCAGATAGTGACACTTGTCACAATCTCATGAAAAATATTTTTTCGCCATCATTATCCCCTCACCTCAACTTTCCCATATTTTCTTGGGTGAAACACACCCTCTAACCCCTGATTGACTTAGATTAAGCAATTTTAGGTTAAATGTAAGTTAAAGTGATAATTAGGAGTAAATCTTAAAATCCAAAAATTAGCCAATTTTGTGCATTTGAATGTGATTTTTTCCTTTCTAAACAAAAAATGCATGTTTTTATGTCAACAAAATTTTCCATAAACCACCATGCCTAAAAATTGAATATTTTCTCATAACTCAAAAACCCCGCATCAGAATCTCATGAAATTTGGACAGCCCCTTCCTATCAAAAATAT
This sequence comes from Taxus wallichiana var. yunnanensis, assembly GCA_018340775.1. Classification (NCBI taxonomy): domain Eukaryota; kingdom Viridiplantae; phylum Streptophyta; class Pinopsida; order Cupressales; family Taxaceae; genus Taxus; species Taxus wallichiana. The sequence goes on from CM031236.1 coordinate 315,684,387, forward strand.
ATTTCTTGTGGTAATAATATTACCTTCATTAATGATCTGGATATTTTTAATAACAAAACAAGAAGGAAGTTGTTAAACCTTCCTTTCCAAATCTATAAAAATATGGTGATTAAAAACCCTTGAAATTTGGAGCAAAACATCCTAGAGTGAAAATGAAAGTTTTGAGACTACTCCCACCTCATTTTGATATCCAGAAGACTTCTTACTAAAAAATAGTAATTTTAACTACGTTCTCACATACTAGCGATAGTAAGTTTTGAAAATGAGCCATTTTCTCGAGTCACCATCACCCCTATCATTTCAAGGCCACTCAAAATTAGCAATTTGAGAAAAATTCTAGAAATAGAAATCTTGGGCAAGACCTAAAAGTAGTAGCTGGTGGGATTTTGGTAAAATTTTTCATATCCATCCATTTCACTAACTTTCATCACCATGAAGTTCAAATACTAAGGTTTAGATCCAATTTGCACATTAAACACTAAGTATCCTAGTAAAGGTGATAATGATGTGACAAACACAAGTCTAAAGATCCTAAAAACAAAGATGGTGAGAGAACCACGTGAAGTTGTGGAGGAAAAGATGTTCTCAAGTCATCTATTCCGAGCTCTTGATTACTTGTGAGCAATGAAGAGAATAAGCATATTGTGGAACTAATAAAGGAGCATGCGAGAACCATGATTGTTTATATGTAGTCATTATTAGAGCCTAATACAACACTACTTCTTCTAGTAGAAGCTATCTCTCCTATCATTAGATTTGATCCCCAAGTGATCAAGAGAGATCAAGGGCACAATATGTAGGGAGAGCCAATGATAGATGGGTGAAGAATATCATCGAAAGGGGGAAGGGACTATTTCCTATGATCCTTTCTCTATACAAATTTTCGCTTACCATCATTTTGAAGATGAAGATGATAAAGGTTGAGATCGGGAAATAAAATTCCTTTTGGGATAGTGTTTTCCTAATGAAATCTGAGATAATTTGTCTTGATTATCACTCTTTGGTGAGTAAGAATGTGTTCACATCTACCACTAATAATTTATCTTTTTATGGAACATATAATGAATGCCAAGTGTGAAATAATGAGTGATGTAATTTCAAAGCTTGGGTCTTGTGAGGAGCATGTATCTGGCATCTTGGAAGAAATCAGTAAAATTCCATGGAAGAATGGATATCCCCACTCAAAGTGAACATTAATCCTTGGAGGGAATTTTAAATTCCTTCCAAGAATTGGTCCAAAAAGAGATAAGAGATCCTTTCTCCTTTAATGAGGATACATTAGAATCCCTCATAGAGATTAGAGGCTCCATCTCTAATACTGTAGGAGATCATAAAGTATGGTTCACATAGTGTAAATCCCTTATTGGTATTCTTGATACTTGGATCAATTATTTGGGGTATGTGTGCATCCCACAAGTAAAGGAAGTTACACTCATAATGGCTTAGTTCAACAAAGAGGTCAAGGGAAAATATTTCATCCCTGGAGCATTTCCACATATTCCATCAAGATCAAGCTCTTCATTATTAGAAGCTTATTCACCTTCGATTGATCACTTCTCTCTTCTTCTCTCTTCTTCCTTCTCTCTCTGCATTCTAATTCTTCACAGGGAATATACTTTTTTATTTTTATATCATTCACTTAAGTGACCTTTTAAATTTGCATTGTAAAGGTTATTTTTCATAAATAATAATAGAACTTGTTATTTATTCCTAGGGGAATATGAAAGGTCACAAGTGTTAGGAATATGAAAATTCACTTGGGGAGAGATGAAGAGACATTTTGTAAGGCTATATATTTGGATGGATTCTCCATTCCAAAGGGTTAGCTTTTTTCCTACTACTACAAGTAAGAATATATTTTCTTCTATCTCCTCATCTATGTTCTTCTACTTCCTACTTTCCAACTATGCAAGCTTTGTAATCTTGAACAACTAAGAAATAAATTTGTGTCTTTAAGGAATAAATCAATAGAACTTTGTGTCTTTAATTTGTTAATATTTCTATTACTTACAGTTATTTCCCTTCTTATTGAATGTGGACCTACTTTGGTTAATGTTTGTGAAATTTTCAAGTTCCTACTCACAAAATTAACCCTCTCCCTATATTCCATATCTCCCTTTACGTCTCTCTATGAAAATTCCTCCCTTGCATTCCACACAAGTAATTTTCCACATGTTTAGTGGGGTATTTGTGTTTGATCTCTAGCCTAAAGGCCACCTGGATATATTTTATTATTTCTTGAATTTAATAAATGGGAGCCCCCATTCCCAATATGAGGGACCTATTCCCAAAACGTTGATGAAAACCATTAATTTGTCCTACAAAAAAATTATTTTACCAACACTTGTAGAGTAGAAATTTGTATTTAGTTTCTTAGCTACAACGTAGATTTGAGAATTTTCAATTACACATGGGAAATTGTTGCTCTAATTTATGGATATTAATGTGTCATTTAAATCAATAGGAATCATTTGATTTACATCATAGATTTATTTTTTTATGTGCATTCATCATTATAAAATTCATTGAAAATAAAAAAGATATATTTCATTTACGTACCATTGATATAGTAATGAAAAGTGGTTGTATTATGATCTGGTGTGTGGATTTCACTAACATCTTGAGGTTTTAGTGTAAGGATTCATTACATTTAGTATCAAAGCAACCACTCGATTTTGAGTTTTGGAGTAGGTGAAAAGGAGGTCTATCGACCCAAATTCCAAACTCTAGTTTCCAAAGTAGGTTTACATAGTGGAGTATATCAGAATTGATTGGGTAACAAGGAGATCTACCAAACTAGCGTGTAGGCTATAGAGCACAAAGGATGTTATGAACCCTTTGGTGTGCATATTTTACTAATGCCTTAAGGTTTTTGTGTAACAGTTTATTACAATTTTAGTATTAATCTATGTTACGTAAAATAAAGAAAATTTACATTTAAAATTTTTATTTATAGAAAGAAGTTCAATTTCAATCATTATTCTAATTCATATCAAATAAAAAATTGTAAAAGAAAACAAAAAAAAAAACATGCATATCCATCTTGAACCATAATTTTGGTGTAATAAACACTTCACATTTTTCTTCAAAGAAGTTAAAAACTTCCCAAAATTAACCCAAAACATTCTCAAACCATAACCATATCATTCCAACACTCAAAACACGTTTAAACCAAATTAAACCACTTGTTAATTTACATGACAACAATATTAGATTTTGTAAAATATTTCCACAAGAAATCTTATATGACTCACTTTCAAGCCGAATCTACTCATACAAATATTTTCTAGTAATTATCCATCTATTTATCTCTCATTATAGCTACCGCACCCATACATCTCCATTATTTATTATACCTACGCTACATTCCTAATCATAGGTAGCAACACATAATAGACAATCATTTTGCATTGTTTATGATTTTTGATAGCGAAGTTCTTCAAGGTATAGTTATACATATACCTTGTATTCATATTGTTTTGGATCTAGATAATATCAAAAATGGTATCTTATTTGAGACAGGATGGGATATATTTCACTCCACACCCTCATCCACACTCATTGTTACACAATTTATTATCCTTTATGGTGAATTCCCATGACCCCCATAAGATAAGTATCTCATTTACCTTCTCGCATGATAGTTGTTTCTCAAAGGGATTTGAGTAATCTCCATTATTTGCGGGGCTATCATTATCTCCCTTTTCTTCATTCCTTAAATGAAATTCCATGATTTGGGTCAACCCTCATCCAATAGTCATTTAATCTTGTATGATGGGAAATTATAAGTTCGAGATAGGTTCTCAAATATAGGGATCAAATATAAGTGTGTAAATGTGATATAGATATAAACATGCTCAAGAGTGCTAATGTCATAAATCTATAGGATTGTGACCTAACCCTCGAGATAGTTATAGGTTTCATAAGCCTATATATAAGATAAATATAGGTATTCTACTAGGATTTAGAACAAAAAAATTAATGGATAGATAAATTTAACAAGTGTAATATAATAAGGAAATATGATATATCAAAGAAAGAAGTATACCTCTACTATAGTTTATAACAATGAGTGAACGATCAACAACATATAAGTTAAAGATAAGATAATAAGAAGATTTATGAAATACTTGTAGAAACCCCAAAATAACACTTTTGTTTCCACTTGTTCCCAGTATTATTCTAGTACACCATGTTATTCACCCATTTGCAATTAATTGATTAAATTAATTAATTAATACATATTGTACCCCTTTGGATTAATTAAATTAATCCCATGTACCCTTTGTACCCCTTTGGATAAATTAATTGTTATTTATTAATTAAATAATTAATTAATTAAGTGTGTGCACATCCTAGTTATCTACCACTTGATCTAACTCTAATTAGACTCCATTTGGACTCCCTATCCTTACCCTAATTAAATGCACTTCCAAAATCCTATAAAGGTGGGGGAAATTAAAATGCACGTACAACAACCTTTATGGATGCATATTTTGTAATTAATTCATTTATTTCCCCAACACTATTGCAACTCCCACAATGTTATTTTTAGCATACTCATTTATCTCGTGTGTAATCGATTCCAACTACCTTCTGCTTCTATAAATTATAGGCTTACCTTCCTTTCAAATCCTCTTGAATTTGACATACAAAAACTCTGTTGAACTGTGTCTATAGCATTTTCCTTCAAAGCTTGGAGAGTACTCAAGAGCACCCACAAATCATCTCTGACATTCACTTGCAAGGTTTCACAGACAAGGTATTCACAACCCTTATTGAGGTTTGCATTGGAGAAAGTACAGGGAAGGTTTACATTTTTAATTTTTTTATCTTTCATTACTCTATAGTTTTTCATTACATACATTTTGGCACACCCGGTGGGACTCGAACCCCTTTTCCTTTCATTTTTGGTTTTCATTATTCTTCCTATGTTTTGTTTGTTTCGTAAATCTTTCACGAGGTAACTTGGGAATATTCCATTGTTTATTATTTTCCATTTGCGAGAGCACGATTGGTGTTTTTTCTCACGGTGGCTTCTCTTTTAGTCCCTCTTTCTACATTGTTGCTCTTCTTTGTATTTTCTATAACTTTGCACAATCGGAAACATACACAATATAGTTATATTTTATTTGTACAAAAATAACATATATTCTAACTCTTTATACATATATTTGTTGTTTTTCTTTATTTACTTAAAAATAAATCTCAAAACAAAAAAACAAAGAAAATGGAAAACTAATAACAAAAAATATATTCAACCCTAGACCTACCCACCCCACCCCCTTTCTACCCGGCTCAATCGGCAGCCGAGCCACACTGTTCCCTCCCTTCCCCACTCACACTTCTTAACTATTGTTTTCCCCACCTTGGTCAAGCCTTGTAACCTACCTCGCCCCTACCTAGATCGACCCTCCCCATTTCCCCTATATCTCATCCTATCTACCTAATGAACTTGATCACCGTTCCCATCCTCACTACCTCATCGTCCCCACAAACCCCTACCCACCTCCCTACCCCATCCCAACCTCTATTCTTAACTACCCTACTTTCCCACAACCCGATATCCTAGCCCCGTCCCGAGCTCACGCACCCCGTAGACCCCAATACTTTTTCCCACCTTGGCCCCCATCCCCATCCCGAGATCCCTCCCCTCCCCATTTTTCACAACCCAGTCTTGCTCTCACACAAATCCTCCCTCCCTCGCGGCACACACTGCGGACCTAGCCCTGATTTCCTTGCCTACACCCCAGCCAACTCGACTCCCATCCTTGTGCCCTCCATAGATTCTAACAAAAACCTACCCCCCTTCCTAAGCGTGCCAACAACTCACCTTCCACATCCGAGCCATCCCATTTTCACCTACACACACACATCTCATTTGTTAGGTTTTTACTCTTTTATTTATATACTTATAGTTTTTCATTTTAGGGTTTGTTTTTATTTCATTTCTTTAATTTATTAAATTTTATTTATAATTTCTTATTTGGCACATAGGGTAGAAACTTAGTGTTATTATTATTTCAGGCCTATAATAATTTCTTATTTGTCATTTCGGTTACACTTTTCTTAGTTTATTTCTTTATGTTTATTAGACTAACTATATGGTTGACAATTTAGTGTTATTGGGATTTTCGGTTCAATTTTTGTCACATTTTTAAATCCCTTGTGCACACATTTCATCATTTTTGTTTATCAACTAACGATTTCTAACGTCTTTTGCATGTTTCTCGCTTGTCGTTTTTACATTGTTTTTCCACAACTAACACAAATTGCCCACATGTATACTCTTCCCTCATGCTTTTCAAGCGATCTTAGGAATAAAAACATGCTCAATTATTTCTATTTTGTTTTTTTTGGGGAATTAACATTTCACTTAACCAAAGCCAACCCACACGTATGCTCTTTCCTCACACTTTTTAAGCGATCTTGGAAATTAGAAATGTGGGTTCTTACTGTCATCTTGTTTATTTGTTTTGTTATTTTCCCTCATTTTGGAGAACGTTCTAATCATTGTTTGCATGACCCGTTCTCACAAAATTTGGATTAAAAATTGAAAATACTAACTACAGGTTGTCAAAGGAGTTCAACCAAACCACACCTAAATCAAAAGATAAAAAAACACCACATTCAAAACACTTGATTTGTAGGTTTGGTTAAGAGCTATGACTCGAATTCTTAACTAGAACATAACCCCCTTGACATAAGCCTTAAGCTACAACAAAGGGGGTGGTTCTAGGAACCCAAAAGTAGTCCACACCTTGAGGGACCTGGTGTATGAAATGGGAACCTTTTTATCCTACTTGACTAGTAAAGCCTTTGTGAGTTAGAGTCACGGATATCCTTAGTGGCGACCCTAGTGTGATTCATTCTGAGCAAGGTATTTTCTCATGGTTTCAAAGGGGTTAAGTAAAGATGTCAACTAGCAATAGTGTCATGCTCACTCAAATATTTTGCTAACACCTAGTTAAGAGAGCCACCCAGGAAGCCAAACATTTTCCAATCCAATCTAAGGTAGAGGCCACAAACAAACATTCAAACAAAACTTCTTTTTCAATTTTCTTCTTTTGTTTTTCTTTCTTTTTGTAGTAGTGTTCCACACTCACTTTTCCCAAATACTCCTTGTTTGGGATCCATCTTTCACTTTTCTTATCTTTTCATCTTTTTTCCAAACTATCCTTGTTTGGATTCTACTTTCATCCTCGTTTCATCTGTTCTCATCTTCTTTTCTTCTCATCATTAGTCATTCACTAACCTTCATTTTACTCTCAATTTTCCCCTTTTTAGAACTTTCATCTCTTTTTCATTATTTCAATTTTCTCTTCTTTTCATCCTCATTGTCTTCTCCATTTGAGCTTCTTTCACTCATTTAGATTTTTTATTCACTTATTTGATTCTTCCCCTTTCACAATTATCAAATCCTTCTATCTTTTGTATTCACCTCCTTGAGTTCATCTCCCATTTAATTCAACACTTAAACATTTGGATTACATTTCCTAAAGTTTAATTTCTCATCCTCTTTTCGACATCAAGTCTTGAGTTGCGGATATCCATGTCCTCACTCAAGCACTTTCATCTTACAACTCGCATCTTAGCAGTGTTGTGTTTCACTTTTCCATAACTTATTTCATCACATTTTATCTTCATTCTCCTCTTATGACCTTTAGTTTGACAACATCATTGTTAAACTATATATATTTTCTTTCTTCACATCTCTAACTTGACAACATATTTGTTGCATTCTAGACACTTCATCATATCTTCTTTCCAATGCTTACACTATCAGTATTTGAGTCTTATCTCTTCATTAGCCTCTTCCTTCTTAACTAATTATTGTTAAGGGTTGAGCACATTACATATGATTCGACTCCTTTTTCATACCCTCTTCCCATTTAGCATTCATTTTTGCTAGGTGGTAGAGTGCATTTTGCAATCAATCTATCCTCGCTTCTTCACTCTAGCATTTACATTATTAGAGAACACATTCAGACTTTTCTCATTATAACTCTCCATTCTAGCATTCACTTTTTAGAGGATAAAAAATTTCATCACATCAGACCACTCTTTCATCTTGGCATTTAATTTTTCAAGGTTTGAGTTTATCAAACACTTTTTGCATGCTTCCATCTTAACATTCACTTTGTTAAGGGTTGCATCATTCATATCTTCCAAACCTCTTTCCCATCTTAGCATTCACTTTGTTAAGGGACAAGTTATTATCAAACTTAATCACACACCTCTCTTCCATCATCACATTCACTTTGCTATGGGTTGAGTTATCTTTCACATATCTCTTTTTTCCCTCCCTCTTTTAAAAATGGTGGGAACTCATCATAGAGATTATAGTCCTTTTAGAAGGGGCGAATGAAATCCTTTTGGAAATTTTGATAGTGATAATGACCAAAACTCTGAGGATGATCAGAATGACATCTCACTTGAAGAACAATCCCATGTTGAAAATATTTTACGTATGAATAAAGACCAATTTTTTCTTCGTCTCCTTGAGATGGGAGAAAAATTACCCTCTAACTTTGATGAAGCTAGTTTACAAACATTACTTGGAAAACCACCACCTAACAAGGGTGAACCTTTCATTTCAACAAACAATGATGATGAGGCAGGACCTAGTCACACAAATAATGATGATCAAAACAAGTCCACCTCAAACAATGCCAAAGGCAATGAATCAAACAAAGAAAAATATGACAAAAAGGAACAAATGTAAATCAACTGATTCAGCCACTAATCCTACTCAATCCCTCATGAATAAAATTAATGACATGGCTAAAAAAATTCTATTTTAAATTCCAAAGTCACCAATGAATCCCATGACAAGGAGGCACCAAATAAATCTAGTGATGCTTCATTTAAGATTCATACCATGCACACCAAAGATAACAACAACTCTACAAGTGATGGCTCCTTATATTTCTTACAGAACAACTCACCATTTTCCCAAGAATGGAAAATGATGAAGGACACCATCTCTAGTATGAAACATCAAGGCAAACAATTCATCTTTGAATAATTGTGTCCTTACCCCTTCGATAAGGACATTTTGTGTGTTCCTTTTCCAAAATCTTTTGAGATGCCCAAATTTGAAAAATACAAGGGAAAGAGTGATCCTAGAGAGCATATCAAGGAGTTTTATATGGCTTTCCAAGAGGTGGCCTATAGTGATGTCTTCTTAATGCATCTCTTTCCACGAAGTCTAGGAAGACAAGCCTTGGATTGGTTCCTACTCCTCCCAAGGGCTCTATAAAAACTTTCATGGACCTCTCAAAGAAGTTCATTAAAAATTTATCATTCAACCTAGAGTCTGAATTTATAATGATGGACTTCTATAATTCCAAAAAAAAAAAAAATGAAACCTTCATACATTTCGTACAAAGATGGCATGGGATTTCTAGTTGTTTCCCATGCTACATGCCTGAGAAGCATCTCGTGAGAATCTTTGTACCCAATCTCAATAGTGAGCTATCCTTTCACATGAAAATGCATTGCCTTAATACTTTTGAAGAAGTTATTGAGAAAGGATCAAAGATTGAAAAGGCCCTTATCATAAAAGGTTTGATTACACCTCATTCAAAAGACAATGGGAAACATAATAGTCATCCTAATAGCTCTCGCCAAGTAAAAAAACTAAACATGTTAACCACAAGCATAATATGGTCAATGTTGTATTATAGACAACTGAAATGTCCAAAACATCCAAAACACTTAGACTAGACTAAAAAGGTAAACAACCTCTTGTTATTTCTATAAAAGAGGTTTCTATACATACCCAAAATTGTAGGGTACTGCACCACCAGAACAATGTTACACGTGCCCCAATGATGATACAGGTCTCCTCGTAAGGTGTTCGGGATCTGGAAAAGTTCTCCAAGTGTACATTAGCATCATGCATGCCTCGCTTAGCCCCTGCGTGCTTTGTTTTGCTCTTTTCTCCTCTTTGCCTTTGTGTTTTGGTCTTGATTTAAAAATGCTACCCTTCCCGGGTGGCGGTCTCATGACCGCCACCCAGGTAGGGCGATGGTCCTTGAACCGCCGCTTTGCTCAAGGCAGCGGTCCTTTACGTGTTTTTCTAGAATGTTCCTTTTATTGCGAATTGCTTAAAATTTCAACGTTTACCTTTTTTTTGCCTTTGCTTGTAATTATGATTTTGGTTCCCTAGAATAGTGTTTTTCCATTGTTTATTGTAAAAGGAGTTCAATTTGGATTTCACCTTTGGGTAAATGGGAATTCTATAAATAGCTGGTTGGTTTTCAAGCAAATGGCCCCTCAAAATTTGCCTCTCATTCTCTCATTTCAATTTTAGTCTTTCAGTTCTTGCTTAGGAATTGTATTAGTTTTATTTGTTGCATGCATAGTTAGTGTTGTTTTGCTGTTTAGAAGCTACATGATCTTCTTGTGCTAGTGTTATTATTGTTTCATACAATCAATTGAGATAGGATAGTTTCATTTTCAGTCTGAAGCCATTAGAGTTGTAAGTTTTTTTCATCAAGAAGGATAGTTTTGAGGTTCGGATATTTTGTGTTATATGACTCGCAATAAATCCCACTATAAATTACATAAGCTAAGATCTGTTCTCTTGCACTATCCCTCTCCTCACATCATTGTATTGACGGTCTACACCCAAAGTGCCATTGCTCCAATACCTACTTCTATTGATGCTAGCATTACACACTTTTCTAGATTCATGTGAGCATGAAGGAATGAGGAGACCACACTGAGGGGACAAAGCCACACACAATTGGATTTTCCACTATTCTACAAAATCTAGGTTCAAGCTTTCAAAGTTCTAGTTAAAATATACCAAATAGAATAGTGAATCATTTCATTTCAGTTAATCTCACTTTCAATATTACCAGGAAGTTGTGGGGATTGATAGTTTCTGAGAAACTATGATTCATTCCTCACTTTTGAGGTAGGATCGAGAGTCTTTCAAATAGATTAGATCAGTTATTTTGTTATTTAGAATAGATTTACAACTACACAGGCAAGTAGCTATACTACTCGGTTGCCTTGTTTGTTTTAATTTTGTTATTAGTTTAGTTGTCAATTTCTAGATATTTTAAATAATTGCTCTTTCAATTTCATCCAATAGTTTATCAAAAATACAAAAATAGGGAATTTATATATATGTTGTGGATATACTTCGTATAATTAGTTTACTTTAACTTAGTTAGATTTATATTGTTTCTTTCATATGACAATCGCGGGACCTAGGGAGCCCAGAGAATACGTATTCGAGCCAATCATGCCTCAACCCAATCTTGTTATAGCAATAACTGATATAGATCAGAATATTAGAATCCAAGTCTTCTGAACAACAACAAACCTACAAGAAATCAACCCATAGTTAAGAGGATTAAACATAGAAGTTGACTAAGCACACACGTTTTGGATAAACCAGCCAAACTACATTACCCTAGATAAATATCCGCATGACTGTAGAAGGGCTTGAAAGAGAGAAAACATTCGGTTGTGATCCTTTGGTCCCACAACCAGATGCAAGAGACATTCTCACTGACATAGACACTAGCTTAAGAATTCAGGTTGCCAGAATGCCTGTAAGGTACTCTGAGAAGGTTGCACAACTTTTAGTTCTAAATATAGAGGCCGAAAAGGCATATGACTACTGGATAGTAGGGATTAGGAATTGATTCCACACATGACCATAGGAGGTCCACAACGACCATGAACTTATGCTTGTGATTCACAGATCCCACAACCCAACAAGTCCACAAGTCAATCAGACGTAGATGCTGGTTTACGCACATTAGTATTTAGATCTTCTCCACTTCCACCAACCATTATCACACAATTATCTTCACTAGACATAATAGCTAATCAAGCTAAGGATTTTTGGACTAGACCAGAGAATCGCCCATAGAATCCACTATATATCCATCATCCATCTTATGACCCTATCTGGAGATATACATGAAACAATTCCAGGTCATTTTCCCGTATCCCACAACCTATAGATCGGATCATGCCAGAGCTCGATATTGATTGGAGCCTTTGAGCAGTCATCCTCACCGACTGATCTATCACACCGATTCAAGTTAGGAGGGCCTTCTTTGCCTTAGATTCATAGATTCCATTAGTGCGTGTCGAAGATATAAGATTACCTAACTAGTTTTCCTATACCCCACGTATATTCCATCCCCACCATGGTTGTCTCGGCATGACCTCGGGAGGTCGGGTGCAAGGAAGAGTTACTTGTAGATTCCCATGCTCACTTGTCACTTTTCCATCGTATAGTTTCCTCCTCTCCTAATTCTAAACGATGTCATTTCACTCCTTTGGGAGAACCTCTATCAAATTTCCTTCAACAACTCGTTAATGAAAACATGGTTACTTATCCCATCACTAGACCTTGGGTTGAGGGAGAACCCAAGCCTACTTGGTACAAGGATGATACTTATTGTGATTTTCATTGCATTAATGGTCACCCGACTGATCGATGCTTTTGCTTATGTCACTTTTTCTAAGACCTCATTGATAGTGGAGATATCATTGTTGAAGAACCATCACCAAATAAAACACCCAACGAAAATCTTAAGGTGTTCTCAAACCCATTTCCCAAACATGGCGGTGACAATAAAAATGTTGACAAAGGTCCCTCTACCAATAATGCTGATTTTAGTTCAATTATCTCATTTATTGAGGAAGTACCATCTACAATGGTGACCATTAAATTCACACCTTCGAGTAATGTTGTGACCACATGCCAATGGAAGATATGGGTTCTGTGGCAAACCAACCTTCTATGTCTTCTGCAGAACCTCAAATGTCCAAACAAATAGCTCCTTCAAATCAAAAGTCAAATTCTAATGCCAAATATTCCACTCCAGGTCAGTATGACTTCATCAAACAATTAGCAACCACGCCAACACATATCTCTCTCATGGAACTATTGAAAGAGTCACCTAGCTTTCAGGATATTCTCACTCATGCTCTAAATGAATTGTGTGTTCCTCATACTCTTAATGTTCAATAGTTTTAGGATATGATCATGAACCTTACGCCTGAAACTCCTATCCTATCTTTTGGCCCTCAAGATATGTTGAACCCAAATTTGATTAACAACAACTCCTTGTACATCGAAGCCTATGTTACCGATCATAAATTCAAGAGAGTTCTTATCAACAATGGAGCAGCTCTTAACATTTGTTCTATAAAAATGCTCCACTTCCTTGGTCATACAATAGATGACTTAGATGCTAATATCATTACCATTCATGGTTATGATAATACTAAGCATCGATCTGTGGCACCATCACTCTTCCCATACAAGTAGGCCCACAGCTCCTTGACACTATGTCATGTAGTTGACACAGACACATCATATAACCTTCTTTTGGGTAGACCTTGGATACATGTGATGCATGCAGTACCTTCCACTTTCCATCAGTGCATAATGTTTCCACATAACACAGAGAGTTCACCTTACATGGTGATACTAACCCCTTCAAATATTGTAAGTTTTTTGAAGCAAGGTACAAAAAGAAAAACTATTGTCTATATGCTAATATCACAAATGGATCTAGCACAACTTATATTGTTACCAACCGTATTAATCCGATGTAATATTGTGCCCTCATGCTTCCACATCTTCTTCTAAAGAATCTATGTCTAAAGCATCACCTGAGGATATTCCTCACACCTTTGCATCTTCCTCTGGAGCATCTACATCTAAGGTGTCACCTAAAGTTACATTATCTCATAAAGGCTTAGGTGAGTACACACTTGACAATGCATTTCTTGTTAGCAAACTCCCATTATCACCTCATAGCTATGGGCATCCTAACACTCCTCATTTACAAGAACCTCTAGCTTACTATCTGGAAACACTCTTTGGAGATGATATGGATATCTAGAAGATGAACATATTCTAATCTCTGACAAATCCTAGCTATATGATGATAGGATGGCAGAATTCTACAAATCCACTGATTACACCAAGGGCCATAAGATGATGAAAAACATGAACTGGAAAGGAAGGGGTCTTGACCAACAAGGGCATGGTGTTCTTGAACCTATGAATATCAATTCTAACCTTTACACATATGGTCTAGGCTATGAGACATATGAGAATAGGCCTATAGTCTTTGAGGTGTTATCTAGCGATGCGGACTTAGATTCTGAAATTGAGACCGGTTCCACACATAGCCTCTTTGAAGACCTAGCCAAAACTACACTTTTCCTAGACTACTTATCCGTTCAAACCCTTGACATTTTTTATCCTTCCCTCATTGATCAAGACCAACAATGTCATATTTCCATGGATCTCTTTCAAAATGATGAGGCCATCCAGAGTTCCTCGGGGCTCGAGACCCTTTTCCCTTGTCAGATCACAAGAAGGGTTTCAATATAAACCTTGATGCTACCACTTACTTCAGCAAAGAACTTACAATCTCCAATCCTAAAGAAAAATAAATTAAACACAGAAAAATAAAAATTATATCTCACATAGTGAAAACCTTTCTGAGGCATTATACGAGAAGCAAAAATGAAAAAGAAAAAGAAAGAAAAGGATGCATCTCCTAGTGAAAACATTTCTGAGGCACTAGAGAGAGGAGATTTGGATCTAGAAATATCGACAATATACACAAGCCTCCAACATCATTTCAAGATAATGACACTTCTAAGTTGTTGGTAGAAGAGATGAAAACCATTAACATTAGAACTAAAGACCAACCAAAATTGTTACAACTAGGTGCCAATTTATCAGAAACCGAAATCAAAGCCTTCATAGCACTTCTAATCGAGTTTTAGGATGTATTCACTTGGTATTATAAAGATATGCCTAGTCTTGATCCTTCTCTTGTGGTTCATCACCTTGTGGTGCACCCAGATGTTAAACCTATTGATAAAAACTACGTAAAATGCATCCCAAGGTTACATTTCTTGTTAAGGCCAAACTACAAAAATTATTGGATGCAAGATTCATATAGTGCATTGATTACTTAGAGTGGATATCTAATATGGTACCAGTTGTGAAGAAGACCCCTAGAATCCGTATTTGTACATATTTTTGTGACATTAACAAGGAATGTCCTAAGGATGATTTCCCTTTTCCTAATATTGACATG
This sequence comes from Taxus wallichiana var. yunnanensis, assembly GCA_018340775.1. Classification (NCBI taxonomy): domain Eukaryota; kingdom Viridiplantae; phylum Streptophyta; class Pinopsida; order Cupressales; family Taxaceae; genus Taxus; species Taxus wallichiana. The sequence continues at coordinate 315,699,491 of CM031236.1, forward strand.
ATTGTTGATTCTACTGTGGGCCATGAGATGTTATCCCTTATGGATGGATTTTTTGGGTATAACCAAATTCAAATTGCTGAAGAAGACCAACATAAAACAAATTTTACAACCCCATGGGGAAATTTTGTTACAAGGTCATGCCTTTTGGCCTTAAAAACGTTGGTGTAACTTATCAACGTGCCATGACTATTATTTTCCACAACCTTCTTCATGACATAATGGAATATTATGTTGATGATATTCTTACTAAATCAAAGACTAGGGTGGATCATCTAGTAGTTCTTAGGTGTATATTTGAGTGGTTAAGGGAGTACAAGGTTTACCTTAATCTAAAAAAATGTGTCTTTGGTGTCACTTCAGGAAACTTCTAGGATTCATTGTCTCATGAAGAGGAATTGAAGTGGACCCTACCAAGGTCAAAGCTATAATAGATATGCCACCTCCTTAGAATATTTTGCTAAGGGGCCTACAAGGAAAAATATAGTCTATTCATCGCTTCATCTCTCAATTGGTAGATAAGTGCCATCATTTCAACCAGTTGCTTAAAAGGATGTCTAATTCAAATGGACACAAGACTATCAAGATGCCTTTGCAAAATTGAAATAATACCTGACATCTCTATCAGTACTCATGCTGCCTATACAGATAAGCCTATGTTGTTGTATACATCTGTAACACAACATGTCATTGGGGCATTATTGGTGTAACATAATGATAAGGGTTAGGAACAAGCTATGTATTACTTGAGTAGAACTCTTCTTGAGCATGAGACCAAGTACTCACAGGTTGAAAAGGCTTGTTTAGCAGTTGCTTATACTTTTGGCAAGCTATGACACTATCTCCTAAATCATACCACCAAGATAATTTCAAGGGTTTATCCTCTTAAGTACCTACTTTCGAGACTAGTCATAACAGGATGAATGTCTAGCTGGATTGCACTACTCGGTGAATTTGAAAATTAAAAGACTATTAAAGGTCAAAAACCTTTGGAAAACCAACTAGCCATAGCACCACTACCGGAGTTCACAACCACTAAATTTTGAATTTTCATAAAAATACTTGTTATACATAGAAGAAACACCCTTATGTACATTATTCTTTGATGGATCTTGCAATATCCATGGTTCTGGAGTAAGAATTGTCTTACATACACCGGATGGAGACCTCATACCTAAATATTATCGTATCAAATTCCCTTACACAAATAACATAACAAAGTATGAAGCATTGATAACGAGGCTTAGGGTATTCTATCTCATCACACCTGCAAGGATTGACAGTTCTTGGTGATTCTCTTCTAGTCATTAATCAAGTTAACGAAGAATATCAAGTAAAAGATGAAAATATCTTACCTTATAAAAGAATGGTTGATAGCCTTAGAGGGTATTTCCAGATTATCAATTTTGAACAAGTTCCTCACGTACAAAAAAAGCAATGGATACCATGGCAACTATCACTTCCCTTATTTCATTCGACACTAATCAAACTCATAATGAGTTCCTTGTTGAACATATTTTGGTGCTGTATACGAATTTCTAGAGTCCACCATGGTTTGTGAGATTGTTGGTCTTGATCATCCTGGTACCATGATATATACACCTTCATTCAAACTAAATCCTATCCTCCTAATTTTAATTCAGCTAATAAAATATCCTTAGCACAATATGCTTCACACTACACCCTTCTTGCTTGACACCTTATATCAAAGAGGCTATGATGGGAATCTCTTAATATGTCTTAATCAAGATGAAGCTAATTAGAGACACTAGCTAAAGTGTATTCGGGTATTTTGGTGCCCATACCAATGGAATAGTCCTTGCAAAGAATATTTTATGCATTAGATACTACTAGCCCACAATGGAGGAAGATGCATGTAACTTTGTGAAGAAATTTTAGGCTTTCCAAAAACATGGTAATCTCATTCATGCACCATCCCAAGCCTTATAGCCTATTACTTCACCTTGGAATTTTTCAAAATGGGGACTCGATTTAATTGGAAAAATAAAGCCCACATCTTTCGATGGCCACACTTTTATTATAACCCCACTGATTATTTCACCAAGTGGGTCAAGGCTATGCCTCTTACTAATGTTATTGGGTGCAATATTTCTAAATTCATATTCAACCATATTATTTGTCATTTTGGCATCCCCACTATTATTGTCACTGATAATGGTGGTTCTTTCAAAAATAAGGATCTCAAATCCCTAGCTAAGAAATATAATATCTACCTAAAATGGGCTACACCCTATTATCCACAATGTAATGGCCAATCCGAAGCATCAAACAAGAATATCAAGTCCATTATGGAAAAGACTCAATAAACACAGACATAATTGACATACGAGTTATATCCTACCCTCTGGGCCTACCACACTTCCTTTCATACACCTACAAGAGCTACTCCTTTTTCCCTAGTATATGGCTCTGAAGCCATATTACCTATCAAAGTTGAGCTTCCTTCACTTCGTGTCTCCCTCCAACATCTCATTCATGAAGAGGATTACTATGTTGCACACCTTGCAGAGCTAGAATTACTAGACGAGAGATAGCTTCGTGCCTTAGACCATATGCATGTATATCAGAATAGACTACACCGTAATTATAATTACAAGATCAAACCTCGACAATTTGAAATCGGTGATTTGGTCCTAAAGGAAAATCAAAAGAACACAACTAAACCATGAGAAAAATAGGGCAAATTTGAGCCTAATTGGTTGGGTCCTTATGTTATAACTGCTAAATTTGGATCTAGCGCATACAAACTATCTACCAAGGATGGAAAAGAGTTGAAGGAGCCTATGAATTCCATTCATCTGAATAAGTTCTACTCCGAGTCTCTCGAAGAGTAACCCTTATATTGGGGGCATATCAGTGCATCCACCTATTTCATCATTTCACTTTGTTTCCCACTTGTAACTTTTCACCTCGCCGTGTGTCACATGTTCTCCTTAGTAGGTTGTCATGCCCATTGTCTACCACCATTTTTCACCTTCCATTTAGCATGTTGGTTTTGACTTGGGAATTTCCTTTCCATCTTCTTTTGCGTGTGATTCAAAATTCCAAAAAAACATTCAAAAAAATGTCTCGAAAAAACTACAAAAACAATATAATTTTTTTCAAAATTCCAAAAACAATATAAAATTGTTCATAAAATACAAAAAAACATACAAAATGTTTGAAAAAAATTCAAAAAAAAAAATCAAGCTGTGTAATTTCGTTCACCATTTTCTTCATCTGATTGTTCCCAATCATCTTTTCCAATCAATCAAGCCACTCTTTGCAATGTAACTTTGCATAGGGACATCACTTGGCTTTGGATTTCTCTTAGGGAAACTTGACATCTATATATATTCATTTCTTTATTAGATTTTTTTACATTAGTGTGTTTTTGTTCACTAGCTTGTTTGCTTGTTTAACATTTGTACATATGGAATTTTGTATTGTATATTCTTAGCTTAGTTTCTTATGTGTGATAGTTCAAATAACCAGTACTTTGTGTATCTAGAATGCACTCATGGACCAATTGCAGGAAATTTATTCACATCCTAGTTCACATATAACTTTGGTGTGGTTCTTTCTTGTTCATATTGGGTTTATTTTTGTTACTTCTTTTATATCTTTTTGTCATTTGCACGTGTTGTGTTTTCCTCCTGGTTTATTTAAGCCATGGAATGTCTTCATTTTTGTTTGCATTTGTATTTTCAAAAATTTCAAAAATCCAAAAATCAAATATTTCAAAAATCCAAAAAGAAAATTATCAAACAAACATTCACTTGTCATAGAAATCCTACAATTAGAAAACACTTAAAGTGAATCATTCAACATTTCAATATAATCTTGATAAACATCATGCTTTTATCTATTACCCTAGTGATCATGCCAATTTTACAACTATCACTTTCTTCCCTTTGCATGATATGCTATCACTTTCTTCCTTCGTGATATAACTTCACCTGGGAAATTTCAAATTTTATCATTTACATAATGGATTCAGCAAGAGTGTCATAAGGAGTCACTTTACTCTGCTCTTCCAATCTGATCCTATTCTCATTCGGGAGCATTTGTATCTACTTAGTCATCATTGTGGCACGTATTAGGGGCATAGCTAATTGTCTTCTTTTTTGAATTTGTGTTGCTTTTTTGATGTTTACTTTTTTTGGACCACTTACAAGTAGTGTGATTACATCTTGGTTCCTTTATAACCCTGGTGTCGAAACCTACTTTGTATATTGGGTTTGTTTTCCTTTTATCTTTTCTTTGGTGTGCGTTTTTGTTTACATGCATCTGGGTTAACCATCTTGATTCTTTCATAATCATGGTGATAACTCTATTGTGCAACAACAAAAATCAGGTTTCTCTAAAAAATTACTCTCCAAATAATGCTCATGCTATGAACACAGTCCTTTCCCATCCTTGTTTTAATCCCTTGCTTTCTTCCTATCAAGCGGTTGTCTGCCAGCCTTGTTACATCATCCATCCCCTTGAGGGGGAATTCCTCTACTATTTTGTTTGTTGGGGCATCCCAATGCTTCACAATTTTCCACTCACCGATCTGCATGTGTCTACTATCTTTAAAGCACTATTACTTTGCAATAGCACTTTAAAGAGGGGAAAAATGTAGACACCCCAAAATTACACTTCTATTTCCACTTGTTCAGTATTATTCTAGTATACCCTATTATTCACCCATTTGCAATTAATTGATTAAATTAATTAATTAATTAATACATATTATACCCCTTTGGATTAATTAAATTAATCCCATGTACCCTTTGTACCCCTTTGGCTAAATTAATTATTATTTATTAATTAAATAATTAATTAATTAAGTGTGTGCACATCCTAGTCATCTACCACTTGATCTAACTCCACTTAGACTCCACTTGGACTCCCTATCCTTACCCTAGTTAACTACACTTCTAGAATCCTAGAAAGGTGGGGGCAATTAAAATGCATGTACAACCACATTTTCGGATGTAGTTTTTGTAATTATTCCATTTATTGCCCCCGACACTATTGTAACTTCCCACAATGCTATTTTTAGCATACTCATTTATCCGTGTGTAACTGATTCCAACTACCTTCTACTTCTATAAATTACAGGCTTACCTTCCTTTCAAATCCTCTTGAATTTGACATACAAAAAATCTATTGAACTGTGTTTGTAGCATTTTACTTCAAATATTGGAGAGTACTCAAGAGAACCCACAAAATCATCTCTGACATTCACTTGCAAGGTATTCACAATCCTTATTGAGGTTTGCATTGGAGAAAGTACAGGGAAGTTTTGCATTTTTAATTTGTTCATCTTTCATTACTTTGTAGTTTCTCATTGCATACAATACTTACCTATAGAATTTATATGACCATTGATGCATAATATTCACCATAGATAACAACAACAAGATATAATGACTATGAGCGGAGAAGGGGAGCGATCAACATGAAGATATCCAATTGTAACTCACTATGGTGACCCAAATGTAAAATAGGTAAGCTCCAAATATTCAAATTCAATAAGTGTGAAATAGTGTGAAATGTTTGAGCTTTAAGTTCTTTTATGTATGATAAATTGATTGTTAATTGTTTAAAGTGACAAAACTATGGTGGGATACACACACACACACACACACACACACACACACACACACACACACACATATTATGCCATCACCCATGGGTGATGGTATTGGCTATGGAAAATCCAAATCTGAAACCATCTTGCTCATGTGTGATTGTTGAGCCCCAAAATTTTAAGGAAAAATAGTATTTTGTTAAATATTTATTTTCTTAGTGCATAAGGAACTTTTTTTTGGAACATGTGAACCTTTTTCTATTTTCCAAGTTTTGATGTTATCTCGCCTTCATATTCATAATGGAACCCATGCCCATGCACACATAAGTTTTATATGAAGACAATTAATTGATGCATAACATTTTAATAAGGTCTATAATGTTTGTGCACATGAAAGAATCGAGATACTTTCAAAATGATTTGTGCACAAGAATTAGTTGAATAACTCTAATTAAGAGGACTTGTGGGGAAAGTAATTTTTAATTGGGCCACATGATATTTTAAAGTGTAGATCAATAGTGTGCTACTGGTGAGGAAGAGGTTGTTCATTAATGGTATGGGGTTGGTATGCTACAATAAGGTAGATGTAGTGCATTAATCGGGTGGATAACCCTAAGAGCTAGAAGCCCCCATTTACCCATAATGAAGGGAGTGTAACCATTTATCATTTATCATCTTGACTTAGTGTTAAGATTGTGTAAATATGTCTCAAGATCCAACTTGATAGATGTTGAAATAGAAAAGGGAAAAATTCCATAATTATAAATATCCCTTTAAGGTTTTATTTAAAGGGTCGAATATTTGATTCTTGAGTTGATGAGTTGAGTATTTTGGAGTGTTTGATTGATATCCTTCGAGTGTAAATAGTATTTAACTTATGAATAAAATTATATTACCTTGATTTTATTCAATGTAATGGAGAATATTGAAATAATACATTGATTGAATGTAAGGTTTTTATGACTATTTTGTGTTTACCTTGAGTAAAACAAGGTTAAATATTTTATTTTGTGTTTCTACATGTGAATATTACTATTAACACTAATCTAATTTCTACCATGAGTTAGTGGAAACTTGATAGCACTTCACCATTCATTCCAAAATTGATGGGGACTAGTTCTTTCCTTGTATCTCAGCTGAGAATACTAAAAAATATACTTAGTGTGATAAGTCAACACAAGATTTTGTAAAAATCACAATACATGTTGATGTATTAGTCTCATGCATGTAATTATAAGCTGAAGGAGAAAAATTTAGACGTGTAACATTTTTTTCCTGTTTTCACGATCCATTAAAATTGTGTTGATATGATGAGGTGGGAGAATAATGTTCATCTCACTCAATAAAATATTGAGAATTAGTTATGTAGAGTGGAATGAATCCTTACAAAAAAGTACCTTGGTTATAGGTATTTCTAATAGAGGACTTAGGTAGAGAGACACCTCTATGACTCTCTCTATGAAACTTTATTTAGAGAGATACCTAGAAACTTACATGCTTGGTTAGTTGTTTATTATCCGAACAAAAATATGAATGTAGGGAAGAAGTATAAATGGAATCCAAAGAGAAGTAGAAGATGTGTGCAACATAAAATGACATGAACATGTGTTAGTTTTTGTGGAGAGGAACACTTCATAGTTATATGATAGAATATGTATATTCTAACTAATCATGTACTAATGAGGTATAGTTCCACTTATTCTATGAGTTGTGTGGAACTTACATAAGAAATATTATATTTTCTATTAATAAAATAATGGTCTACCTTAACATTGAGACTTTCCATATGATAGGAAACACTCCTACATGCATGGGAAGCACAAGATGTTGAAGTAGGGAATTTTTTTACTATTACATGAAAATTTTAAATCAGTGCATAATAAGGTAGAAATGGTTTGAAGAAGCTTGATGTAAAGCAATAACTGATAATTTCCTATAATAGGTTGATGAATCATCTTTAGGAAATACCACAAATACTTAAGGTGAATGGGAATGGCAATAGAAAGATAATAATAAACAAGGATAGCTACGAAGAGATGATATGTGTGTTATAATAATACAAGATTCGAGAGGATGATAACATACAATATAATGTTGATGGCATCATTTCTAAACATGACATGCATGATCACGTGCTTGGTTTTTTTGAAATTCAAAATCTACTAACTTTATATATTGACAATCAATAAGATTTAGAAAAATGAGAAAGATATATATATATATATATATATATATATATATATATATATATAAAATTATATAATATGGTACATTCCCTTATGTAATACAAGTCTCATAGTTTAGAAAAAAATGTAGTATCCCATTTACATCACCTCATTTAATATACCAATTACACGTTGATTTAGGATGATGAATAGTGGAAAAGTTATTCAACCTTGTGGAGACATGAAATGATGAAGCACTAGGAAGGTGACACTAAACCAAAAATTAGTAGAAACATAGCCAAGTGGGATTGTCATGTACACCAGCAATAAAAATATTGCACTAGTTACTTCTAGAAGTGAAGGCAATGTAAATACATTTGGGGCTAAAATAAAAAGCACAACATCATAACACAAGTTTGCATCTTCTAGAAACCTACTCTTTCACCCCAAATCTTATATGATATGTTTTTATATCTCCCATACTATCAAAAAGTTGAGAATACTACAGAACATGTGCATAAGTGTGAACTCATATGGAATGTTAAGGGGATCAATTCTCTAGAGTTCAAGGTAGATCAATTTTTAACAACCTTGCTATATCACATGCACACATTGGTAAAAATAAAAACCCTCAGTAATTAGTAGCATATTATGACCAAAAAGATGAAGAATTCCTTAAGGAATTTTACATTATAGATTTTTAATAAAAAATTGTATTTGAATTGAAGTACATACAACATGAGACAATAAAGAGTGTGTATGCATACGACGTGTAATTTAACTCGATTCCTAATTTTTCATATGAAATCCATGAAATGAATCATAGGTAATTGTTTTTAGTTGGTTAACCATGTCATTCGGATGTATCATGTCACATAAAACATTTAGAAATCCAAGCAAGGCACTGGAATTAACATTACACATTAAATTATCATGTAATGTTAATACTAAGGTCAACATGTTGTTTATAGAGGTGTAAATAGTGGCAATGGATACTCAATTAGAGAAATTAACAGAAAACAATGCCATAGAGATGTGTGGAAAATTTGGGTGTACATACTTATGAAGTTAAAGTTCAAATCAAGATAAATTTCCCTTTTCAAAGTGTGTGTGTCATTCTCAATGCATGTAAAAGTTTTGGAGAATGTCATGATATAATGAATTTCCCCTTAGTTCAACATGTGATATAGACTAAATTTTCATTATTGATTTAATGACATTTAAATCTTAATTAAATAACTAAGATCAAATGAATATAGTAGTATCAAGCAATATCTATTATGAAAGAAACAAGAAATTATAAGCAATAGTGATATAAGAGTGACTTAGCTAGTATTTGAAGATCTCGCACTAGTGCTCGGGGTGGAAACTAAGTGGAATATGTTGAATCGAGACTGGATATTCTTTCTCTAGAAAACTAGATTATGATACTCCTTTAGACAAGACCTCCCAAATAAGGATAATCTGCTTGAGCACTAATGTACGAGGCTGGGTGTTAGTGTCTCAGTAAATGCTTTGTTTTTAATCTTCTTAGGGTCTGAAATTGTCTTCTTCCTTTCACTCTTTGTCACTCTAGCTTCACTATAGGGTTCTTGTGTCACCCTCGACCTACAAAAACCCTAGCTACCTACACAAGGTTGAAGTAAGATAAAAATAATGCATATGCTTGAGTTGGACTTACTCAAGCGGTCACCTAATTTGATTATCACCGAGTGTTGCACTACACTTCAGAATCTATGTAGTTATAGTGTGTGTGTGTGTGTGTTATTGAATCACATCCCTTGAAGCTAGGTTTCCCTTGTGACAATTAAACCAAGATAGTGAACTATAAATACTTTTCCCTCAAGATGAACGTGTGAGATAGAATTAAAAAATATCCCCTCCTATGCGGTGAATAATGCAACCCAAATGTATTCCTTGAATGTGGATCTTTTCTTAAGTAGTATATAATAAGTAATAGCCCAAGTTGTCTAGCCCATAATAATAGTGAGTAACTCATGTTTATATATGGTTCCTATTATCACCAAAAACAACACCCTTTGATTTGTCATGCCTGTGTGAATGAGAAACCAATGTTTTTGGGTAACATTTGACCATCTATCAAGTTATGAGACTTTATAATTGAGATGAACCTCTAGAGAAGGTTGGTTTCTCTATCTAATCCTATCACTAAACTACTCCTAATGAAGGAAATGTAGCTATCTAATCCTAATATACCAATTCCAAGGGACTAGGGAGAAAGAGAGTGCATGAAAAGGGGAAATCCTACACTAAAAGAGGTGATAGCACCAAGAAAAGGGGGTGTGGCCACTTCAGCATCCATGAAAATGGGAGAAATTTGGGATAGAGAGCGTGGAAAAGACACCATAGACCAAACAACACTCAATACACAATTTCCATAAGCACAACATCCTCCAAGTTTGTAATGATAACAAGAAAATTCACAAAATAATCGTAAACATGAAGAAAGGTAAGATAGAACAATAAAAAAACCCAAGAAAGTGTAGTGAAACAACCACAAAACTTGATTTGTTTTCTCTAGAAGTTTACACAATACATCAAAATGGATGTACAACGCACAATTCATGATTATAATGCTAAAAATGAGGTTTAGAGCTCCAATATCTTCCCAGTAGTTGAGAAGAAGAGAGAGAAACATTCAAAAGTGTCTAACCTCTTAAAAAATGAGCTTTCTTTTACAATATATGGAAGAAAGAAGAGAAAGAGAGAGGGAACTCGAATTTAGAGCTCTAACCACCAAAAAAGGTCATTAAAAGACCTACAAACATCATATAGACCCCTGTAAAACCCATCCCTTCATGTACTCTAGCTTGTGGAAGAAGAAAAATGCCTCCATGTCTTCATTAATGCCTCTTCTACCCATCTGGGAAGTATTCATTTGATTTGGGAGAGTTTTTTTTCATTTTTGGGCCTCCGAATCCACCTACTTCCCATTTTTTTATTATTTTAAAGTGTAGAGCTATGAATTCCAAATCCAATAAGTATAATTTTGTGAGATTTGAAGAACTGGGAAAAATATATGGGGATTCTAATTTGGAGAGGTCATTTTTCTCATTTCCAAAATTCTCGCCTTTGTTCCTCTTTTTAACTCGTAGTCTATAGTGTATTATGTTTCCTTTTTCACCTTTTCCTTTGGATTTTGGGTCCGAGGGGGTTTTTAGGCTCAATGTATTCATGTGGAACTAGGTCTCATGTTCTCAAAACCTCCAAACTCCCCGTATATAACTATCTCCTGGCGCATGTTTTGTATTGTAGTTTTACTTGTTTCATGGAAACTAGTTATCGCGGGGAACTAATTCCCTGTTCCTCCAAAATCCTCAATCCCCGAACTACTTTACACTACCACACTACTTGGAACTACCTCACCATTTATAAATTGGCCCTCTAGCCTTTGCGCAGAGAACTCGACCCCGACAACCGTCATTCTTCGAACTCCTCAATCCCCGCACTACTCCGCACCACCACACTACTTGGCACCTCGTTTTACACTGTGGACCTATGGATGATGTGAGGAACTTAGTGTTCCCACGAACATTGTACCATCGATCCCTTTGTCCCGAACCATGTCATCTTTCTACAATACAAAGGAGGTGCTTAAACACTTAGAAAATTGGCCATTTTAGGCTTCGAGAGAACCTAGGGAACCAAAAACTCGTACTCTATGGGCCTCCTGGACTGATTTAGCCGCACAACACTATTTTTGGCCCGTAACTTATTTTCTTCAAAATTTTGAACTTTTTGGAATTTTCTTGATTTGGGAAGTTAGAAAAAATGAAATAGAACACCCCAAAAGCCAAAATTTCCATTTTTTCCATTTTTCACTCAAAATTGGCTAAGTATTGAATCTTGAAGCCTCTAGAAGAAGGGAAATGCATCCAAATTTTCCAAGTGCCCAAAAACATGAAAATTTACCTAAAATCTCTAGATTCAACATTGAAGCTCCACTAACTACTCAAGTCTAATTTTCCTCAAGTTGTCCATTTTTACTTAGAGGTAAAAATGGATAACAATTTGGCAACTCATGGGGACATCTTCTGCTAGATGAGTTGATCAGTGGCATTGAAGCATCCATTGGGCATGGAGTCATCTTGTAACCATGATAATTGATCTAAAGCTTTGAAATTCTTCCCTTAAACCTACTTGAAGCATTGTTTGAACCTAAAGCTGATCTGTTGCTCAAATTTCCATCTTTTTATAATAAATTATTGAAATTTTGATCGAGTGGAAAATTATTTTTAATCTGAAATATTTACTTTTTCCCCTCTAAAAACTTACCTGTTGAGACAAGGATGAATGAATGCATCTGAAGTTGTCCCAAAATCTGATTTCTTTACCAAGTTTTGAATAAAACTGAATTTAATGATGACAAATGATGAAGTACTATGGAGCTATGAAATATATGTTGATTGTGGAGATAATTGGAACTAATCGAAAAGAAATGATTTCACCATGAACACTACCTACAAATGAACTATGCAAAAAAAAAAATAGAGAAAAACTATGTACAAAGAGAAATATCATACATGTTTGAAATGGAAACATGTAGAGTGTACACAAGAACTTGTTCTACTGAAAACAAACCTATCCTAACCTAATCTAACCTAAGGAAAAGGAAGCTTGAAAAATCCTGCATTCGTCAGGGGATAAGTAGCTTCCCTTCCTAAAAAATTAGGACCATGCAAATAATTTTGCAACGAACATGGTTATAAGAAAGAATGAATAAATGATATGAAGTTTCTTTCACCTATTTGCCAAAGTATCAACAAAAAAAATTGCCTCCTCAAGATGCTCTGTGTTTGTATCTTGGAGGCTTTAGTTGACCTTTAACACTGCGTATCTCATCCTCATGTTCTTAAGTAAGCATGACCAATGTCAGCTCATATTTTGGCTCAGACTATCCAAGTAACTGATTGGGAAAGGTATGATCCTCAAATTTTTCTCATGTATTTTAATCCAAAATCCATGAATGGAGTCATCCTACAAATTTTTTTGGGAAAGGTGATTGTTTGAATGTTGATTTGGACCCTTTTCTTTATCTAAAAATAGCTCATCCTCACCCTTGATTACTGATCCGGAAATAGTTTCATCATTATTCAATTTCTCCTATTCAACATGAAACCCTCAAGAGTGATTGCAACATTTGATGGAGCTCTTGGTGAATCACCGTAACTAGTTAGAACTTCTAGATCACTTGGTAGTTTCTCTTCCTCCACTTAAAAACCAAATTATTCTTGATGTCTAATTTCCTCGTCCAACATCAAAATTTTAAGAGTCAAACTCTTCCATTTGTTGTTTATGAGGACTATTTTGGGTGGCAAGGTATTCTTAGAAATTATCCTCCATGATTGATTCATCAACCTTATCAGTTTCAACAAAAGATGAAGGAAAAGATGAATCTGAATTTTCATTACCAAAATAAAGCAAGAATCTCTCTATGATCTCTTCTTCGTGTAGTTTCTCTGAATCTGATTTTTTCTCCTCCATGTGCACCTCTTCACTTGGTTTGGATCTGATTTCTCTTCCTCTACTAATTTTGTAACCTATGATGAACCAACAAATTTTGAGAATATAGTTCTAATGTGAACACTACACTCGAAACACAAGGACTACTAATAATCTTCTTCTTATTCTTTCTCTTTTTCAACATTAGTTTCTATCACTTATTCTTCAACTCCAACCTCTTTTGAAGGCCTAGTCATTAGTGAAATTTGAGTGATTTGAAACTTGGAAGCCCAATTCCTCAAATTTTGTACTAATTCTTCTTTGCTGAGATCTTTAATTTTCTTCCCTCCTTGACTGATATTTTGGTTCTGTTCTTCCCAAAAAGGATTTGGGAATGCAAGAAGAGAGGTGGGTTAGGCTTCAATTGATTTTTACATTGTTTTTAATTAAGAGGAAGGTGTTGTTATTTCTTTCTGTGAAGGGGATTTGGATTTGGAAGAGAAAAGGGTAGAATCTAGAAGGTGGGGTGGAAGATAACAAGATGGATAAATGGAATCCATAATGGGGGCAGCAGGTGAAAGCTAGGGGCTTTAACCTTAGGATTGGGTGGTTGATAAGGAATTTGAATTATATACTAACATGGAAAACATTTAGGAACATCCCATTGAACTGTTCTTTGACCTTAGATTCATTAGTCTCTAATGCTAGCAATGATGTAATAAAATCAACCATTTGAGGGTAGGATTCCTTCATTACCTCAAGCTTCTGCTCTGGGCTAAACCAACTAGGTATAAGACCTCCCCGTGAATAGGGATTCCTAAGGCCAAAGGTTATTTAGCATGTAGTCTTTGTAGTTTCTCCATCAGTTCTTGCAATATTTTCTCAAATCTTTGAAATATGATTTCAAATTCTTCTTCAGTGTAGGATGGCCTCCAAAATATGCATACTCCTGCTCTAGAGAAACTCCATAGTTTGATGAATAGCCAAGCTGATTTACACTTTTGTCATATGGATATGCATGATGATTATGAATCTTCTCATAGAACTAATCTGGAGGTGTGTTATAACAGCTTGAAGATGGATTTGAATGACACTGTTGCAAATGAGAATTCCATGATGGAAATGAAGTCATGATTGCACAACTTCATGAATGGAAGGAAAAAAAGATATGCAAAGAAAAAAAATAGAAATAGATGGAAATGGAAGGTCTACAACTTAGAAAATGGGGTATTTAGATTAGTGGATTCTCCAGATGTGCTTACAAATGTGTGTCCAAAGGCTATATCTCAATAAGAACACATCAAACCTACTAAGATGAAGATGTATATAACCTCAAACTTATCCCACCAAGCGTGCCAACAATGTTATAACCAAAAAGAAGACTCGATTTGTCATTCTTGTGTGAATGAGAAACCAATTTTTTTGGGTAACATTAGACAATATCTCAAGTTGTGGGACTTGCTACTTGAGATGGACCTCCAAAGAAGGCTAGTTCCTCTACCTAATCCTAGCACTAAATTATTCCTAATGAAGGAAATGCAACTATCTAATCCTAATCTACCAATTCCAAAGGACCAAGGATAAAGAGAGTGCATGAAAATTAAAAATCCTACACTAAAAAGGTGATGACACCAAGAAAATGGGGTGTGGCCACTTCAAAATGAATGAAAATGGGAGAAAATGGAGATGGAGAGGGTGACAAGACATCATAGACCACACAACACTCAATACACCATTTCCATAAGCACAAAATCATCCAAGTTTGTAATGAGAATAATAAAATGCACAAAATATCTATAACCATGAATAAAGGCAAGATAGAATAGTAGAAACCCAAACAAGTGCAGTGAAAAAATCACAAAACTTGATTTTATTGCTTCAGAAGTTTGCACAATACATCAAAATGGAGGTAGAAGGCATGATTCATCATTACAATGCTAAAAAATGAGGCTTGGAGCTCCAATATCTGCCCAACAGCTAAGAAGAAGAGAGATCAACATTCCAAAGTGTCAAACCTCTTTAAAAATGAGCTCTCTTTTACAATATATGGTAGAAAGAAAAGAAAGAGAGAGGGAACTCGAATTTGGATCTTCAACCACCATCAAAGGTCACTAAATGACCTAAAAACATCATGTAGATCCCTAAAAACTCCGTCCCTTCATGTACTTACCCACTTGGAAGTGTTTATTTGATCTGGGAGAGTTTTCTTCATTTTTAGGCCACCAAATCCACCTACTTCCAATTTTTTTATTGTTTAGGAGTGTAGAGCTATAAATTCTAAACCCAATAAGTATAATTTTTCTATATTTAGAGTACGTGGGAAAAATATATGGGGATTCAAGTTTGGATAGGTCATTTTTCCCATTTCCAAAATTCTTGTCCTTTATTCCTCTATTTAACTCATGATTCGCATTGTATTATGTTTCCTTTTCAATTTTTCCTATATATTTTGGGTTTGAGGGCGTTTTCGGGCTCAATGAATCCATGTGGAACTAGCACTCATGTTACCCAAACCTCCAAAATCCCTACATATAATTGTCTCCTTGGTGCATGATTTGTATTACGGGTTTACTTGTTTCATGGGGAACTAGTTCCCTACACTCCTCGTTCCTCTAAACTCCTCAATTCTTGCACTACTTGGCACTTCCGCACTACTCTCGGCACCACCTAGGCCTTTTAAATTGGCCTTATGGCCTCTGCGGAGAACTCGAACCCGTAGCCCTCATTCCTCGAGACTCCTCAATCCCCACACTACTCGAACTCGCCTTTCCAACTTTGAAAAATGATGGCCAATGTATGGAATTTAGTGTTCACGGGAACATTGTACCATCTAATCCCCTATTCCCAAACCATGCCACCTTTCTCGCAATACAAAGGAGATGCTTCAACCCTTAGTAAATTGGTCATTTCAGGGCTTGTGGAGAATGTAGGGAACCAATGAAATCATACCCTATGGGCCTCCTGACCCGATTTATCCGTACAACATTGTTTTTTAGCCTTTAACTCATTTTATTATTCAAATTTTCTAACTTTTTGGAATTTTCTTGATTTAGGAAGTTAGAAAAAATGAAATAGAACACCCCAAAAGCCAAATTTTCCAATTTTTTTCCATTTTTTAATCAAAATTGGCTAAGTATTGAATCCTAAAGCTTCTAGAAGAAGGTAAGTACATCCAAATTATTCAAAGTTCCCCAAAACTTGAAAATTTTCCTAAAATCCCAGATTCAACATGAAGCACCATCAGTCGATCAAGTCTAACTTTCCCCAAGTTGTCCATTTTTTCTAAGGGTAAAAATCGATAATATTTCCCTTGTTTTAATTTCATCGTTAACAAATAAAAAGGATGACCCAAGTGATGGGTATTAATTTAGAAAAAAATGATGTGGCAATTCAAATTTGAGAAAAGGAGGGAAAAGGATAAAAGTTCCCAAATGGGATAGAAGTGCCTAGGTGCTCCTATCCCTAATGGGTGGTAGTGTCAAAGATGCTTCGAGGATATGATAGAAAATATAGAATTGGGTCACATGTTTTATAACATCTAAAATTATTTTGGTTATTCTAGAAAAGTAGGTAATACAAGTATGAAAATGATAAAGTAATATAAAAGTAAAACAAGTGTTGTTAATTCCTAGTTTTCTTACTTAGGAATCATGCATATAATAACATACTTAGAGGTGTGATGTAAGTAGTAAGTGTGTGTGTTTCTTTGCTTTCTTTATGGATTTGATGAAACAGATAAGGTGATGGGCCAAGGATGAATACATGTTATGATGGTTGGCTTAAAGGTCGTGTGCTCACTGACTTCTTGATATAATGTTGACTGTGAGAGCTTCCTTTTGGCTAGGAGGAACTACCTAAAATACACAACAATACCACAAAAGAGAGTTAAACAATATATGTCAGTGGGCTTGCCTGGTGTGTGCTAGATCCAAGAAGTGTGGTACTTCCTGAGTGTGATCAACCCATTGTTTAATACAACTTAATGTAAGAAATGTCATAAATAAATAATGTCCTATTATATTTGATATGATTTAGGTATCTCATCCAAATACAATAAGAAAATATAATATAATAGGCTAGGTTATGATTAGATCTAGAAGTAGGGTAGGTAGTCAAGGTGCTGGAACAGGTCAGGGTCAGATTCTGGGTAGCTTAGGTTTCTTGGATGTAGGTTTTTAAGTTTAATGTTATTGGTAGGATTACTAAATACGAGATCAACATCAGTGAGGTATGATTGATGATGATTAAGAGGGAACCGACAATGATTAAGGCGGGATGGTAGAAATTCAATAAACTGGGTTTTGAGAACTTTTTGAGGTAAGGAAGTGAGTGTGAGGAAAATGGATAGGTTTGTAGAATAAGATCTTGGGGTACTCGAAGTATTTAGGAATCAAGTATAGGTGATTAAATGATTGTGGGTGATGGAATGGTTGGATTCACAGGAAGGTAACAAGGGTGGGATGAAAATGCAAATAGATGCTGATAAACAAAGATGAAGAAACTTTGTAATCGAATAAGTATGAAATGATGCAAGTTAGAGATATACTTATTGGTGTTTGTAGATTTTATGGATAGATGATGGTGATGGTTGATCTATGGGATGGTGCTCAGTGCCATGGAAGTGCTTCCTAGAATGCTACCATGGATGCAAATACCTTCGAATCCATCTTGGTGTTGGTTATGGCTATCTAGATGTGCAAAAGGGATCTAGTTCTTGCTTGCATGTAGATCTCCTTCGTTCCAAAACTTGAGAATGTGGCCAACCTCTCCAACAAGGTTACCAAAGTGAATATATGGTAACCGACGACAATTTAGGGTGACTCGGCGTCGGTGTAGGTTTGATGGGCGTCGGTTAAGGTAGGAAATCCTAGGTTTACTAAAAATGACAGATCTTGGCAATAATTTAGCTAGCTCTGTCTATTCTCACAGATCAAAATGGAATTTTTTTCTTAGATAACTGGGAATGTGGTTAGAGGAAGAATAGGCATGTGATTTTAGGGTTGAACTAAGTCTTAGTTAATTAAGGTAGGTAGGACTAAGTCTTAGTTAGTTATGGTGAGTGGATATTGAGTCCTAGTAAAAGGGAAACATGCTAAGAATAGGTTTATGATGAGGTTTCTAGGTGAGGTGGTGGGGTGAGGTGTCTAGGTGAGGTGGAAATTATTTTTAATTAAGGTAATTAAATAATGAATATTGTGAGCATGGGTATTAATTTAATTATGGGTAATTAAATTAATATACATGTGGGTAAAGGGGGAATGTGACCTAAATTTGGTGTCTACAATGTGATTTTATGTATATAATTTCCACCACTTTGTGTTGGTAAATTAATATTTAGTGGCTTAAAGTAGATAGGAAAATTTTACCTTGTGGAGAGCCGAAGGGATTTATAACGAGATAGAATGCCAAATGAGGAGTGTACTTGATACTCTTCTAAATGAAGATTTTGAAATGTGTATTATGGAATCTAGAAGAGGATGAGGATCATATATATGACCTCGTGTGTGTAGTAGAAATGATACTTGCATTTGTTCCTTGAATATTACCTCTTCCAGAGTGTCTTGTGCTTGAGATTACTTCTTTTTCCATTTGTGTGTTGCCTTTTGTTGGAGTGAGGTTAGACCTACAAAAGAAGATAAGTGTAGTTAATGTTCATGATACATGTAATTGAAATTTAACCAAGTAAATGTGGAAATAGAAATGTGTATTGAAAAATAAGTGAATCAATGATAAAATACACATGAATGTCATGAGAGAAGAGATAAAATTGTTCATGTATGTTTGTTTCCTTGAAGATGGTTGGAATAGTACTAAGGATTTAGGTCTCCTCTCACCAAACTCGAGGAATTCAAAGTGTCCTATCACTAAACTAAGGATTTAGGTGTCCTGTCACCAAGGAAGAGTATTGGGAGAGATTTAGGCTTTTCCTCCAACCCTTAATGCTTCCCCATGGATAAGTTCCACTAAAAATGATCACAAACCCAATATAAACTAGTAATAGATGACACACCATTCTAGGCACATAGTTTTCTTGCATATGCCTTAGGTGTCATTCCTTATTTGATCCACGATAAAATAGAGTAATTAGTTCCCTTGTTTAAAGCATGTAACTTGCCACTAATTTTATTGGTATTGTGACACGATAATAACCTATAAATAAGTACATATTGCTATATTTTAGAGAAACATACCACTAGAAACTTGTTTATAATGTATTGTACCTTTTTCTTCCCAAGATAGGACATCTCGAGTAGGACACTAGCACCCATCGCTCCTTTATTTTGGCTCTTATGTCCCTATACTAATTTTATCCCAAGTCTGATTTAGAATCATGTTATTATCTCTTTTTGTTCTAATTTTTTTGTACCATTATTTATTTGGTATCCAAAATCCTCCCCTGTAATTTTTACAACTCATCAAGTCCCCATGTTAAAATGCTTACTCTGTGGATAGTCGGAGCTAGTATAATTGGTCCAAATATGTCCATAGAATTTATCGGAGCTAGAAAGATGGGAAGGATGAGGGGCATGATTATCTTTATTGGGACATATTTTGGTGTTTCATGAGCCTTAACATTTTTTGACATTGGAATCAGAATTTTGCATTTACAAGTCCAAAATTGGCTAAGGCAGAAAGCCACAGAAGACTAATTGAAAAATTAGTGTTCCACAAATTTTACATGTAAAATCTGCAAAAAAAAAAGAGAGTTTATTATTATGAATAAATAGAAAAAATAGATGGTGCTTCATGATGGCAAATGAAACACGGGATTTACTTGGGATAAGCTGCAATAGGAGGAATATACCATGAAGGAAATGAAGAGGATGTATGAGGTGGATAAGGTTAAAATTCATGAGACACTAACTCAGTGTCTTGCAGGTTCCCCAAATAATAGTATTGTGTGGGATTTGAAGTCCTCATAACAAAGGAATAAATACATGGAATTTACATGTAAAACGTTGCATAACAAGAAAGAAAAGCTTCATGGTATAGCGGGAGATGAAATGGTTATATGTGGGATTAAAATTCCACAAAATGAGGAATAGCTGCGAAGGATAAATATTGGTTTTGGGAGTCAACTATAGTATCGGTGGGTTCTTAAAGGTTAATATGCCATGAAACATTCAAATATGTACAATAAAGAAACTCGTAAAACATTGAATTTTGCGAGTCAAGGTGGAACTAGTATTTTTATCATATATTTTGATTGAGAGCTTCATTTTGCATGAGATTTATTTTGTTCACTTCGTATCTATAAAGGATACATTTTTCAATGAATAAATTCATAGAGAGATGTTTCATTAGGGGAGAACCATGGAAATATAGGATTGTAGGGAAAATGTAATTTGTTCATTTGAAGCACCCAACCAACTCAAATACCCAACTTAAATACCTAAATGGAACCCACGATCTCACCTATGAAGTATGATGGTGCGTGTTAGAAAAATAGAGGCCTATATGTAGGAGTAATGACATCGATTCGGTGGTGGTAGATTTCATTTCACTCGGCTTCCAATTTGACTTCAAATTTCTCCCTCTCTCACATTCTATAAATGTAAATGCAAAGGCATATTATTAGGGTTCATTTCGCTAAATTTGCATGCTCTACTTGCTCTACCTTAGAACCATGCATTTTCTTTCCTTCATACCTCTGCAATTAACATCTAACAATATTTTCCTAACCTTTACTCTATAAATGTGATGAATACTTCTTAAATGTAATATATGTGGTTATTTTACCTTTGAATGCTCTGTATTATTTGTGGATTTTTACCCTCTTGTTATCATTTAGTTTTATTCATTCAATTTTGTGTTTCCATTACATACATGCATATGTAATTGTTTTGTTTATTCTGGTAATATTTTAACCATGACTTAGTGATGGTGCATCATCATTCTTTCATTTTGCATCTTTTTCTCTTTTATCTCAACCATAGATCCTATATGTTTTAGATTTAGTTACATTTTTAGTATTTTATGTTAGTTTGTGTTGAGCTTGGAGAGAAGGAACTATCCTTCTCTCGAAGGTTTTTCTCAAGGATAAAACTCTTACACTTTCAAGACAATCCTATGTTAGTTGAAGTATTTAATCTTCCATGAATAATCTGAGGGGGATATTTCTGGTCACTAATAATTTTGGCATACTTGGTGGGACTAACTTAGGATTTTATTTTCATTTCACTAATAGTTTGTGTGTGTCTTAATGTTATTCAACCTTTTAGAGGCTCTATAAAACACATCTGGTGACTCCAATAATTTCATCTACTAATTCAAGCGATTGTATGCATCTCACAAGACAAATTCAAACAAGAGAAATGAAATAATGTGAAGATCCTTTTGACTACTTGCAGTTGTCACCAAGGAGAAGAAGAAGAGGCATATCTACATAAAGATCACTATCACCTCCAAATAGAGTTATCTCTATTCCCCTTCAGTATGTATTTCTTAATATCTTCTAGGGTTATAAGAACCATCACATTCATCACTCATTATATAAATAAATAATTTTCCACATTCAATGGAGGAATCAATTTACTTCTATACCAATATGATAACATTCTAGTTCCAGATTTGAAGAGTGTTCTATTATTCATTGAAGAAAACACTATAATGCCCATTGAGCACATTAAGGATGTTGTAAACATCTACTTATTACATAAAGTCACACAAGAGAATGTATCCATTAGATTATTGAAATATTATTCAAAGTAAAAACTATGTAAAGGTAAAAATATCAATAGTGAATTCTATCCCTACTTACGATAAGTTGGGAGAAGATTTCGTAATCAGTTTGAAGATAATTTAGACCATCTATTCTTGGTGGAACAAATGAATAAAACAAAGAGAGAACCTCACAAGCTAATGAATTATTTTCAACATCATAATCTAGAGGACATGGGATTAAATATCACAAATGTTAATACCTACACCCTATTATGCTTTTATCTATTACTTAAGATTTTTAAATAGTGATGTTTCTACCATGATCTAATCCATGGGGGGTAGAACCTTACTTGATGCCTATAATATTGATACTAGAGTAGAAACTAGTTTTATTCATGTTGGGAAAATTTCTCCTAGACCTCCAATTCCTATATTCCTATAGGTAGAGACATTCATGCCATATCGGACACCTAAATTGGCTCCCATCCATTCCCAAAATCCAAAATTCAAGAAAATAATATACCTCTATAATCCTTTTAAGTGAGTTGTAAGAAATCATGAAGAAACTACAAAACTTTGGAAATAATATGGTATTCTTGAAGAGGAAACAAAATCAAAGTTTCAAAAAAATTCAGCCTCAATACCATCCCTCCTTATACACTAAACAAACCTCTATTCCAAGAAGCTCCTCAAAATCACATTACCCCTAAAAATCCATTTCAGTCATAGAATCCTAATGTGGCTAGTTCATCTAAGGCCTTGGTTCTAATTTAGAATAATTTAGTGAAAGATTGTGATAGGTGTTTCCTTGTAATCTTCCACATAACCAAGAAACTTGTCCTAATGGAATTTCAGAACCAATATTTGATGGTGTAAAATGTATCTTTCTCTCAAGGTGCATCTCGAAAAGAAAATCCACAACATGATGTTGTTAAATAACTTCCAAGTGATACTTCACTTGTTAATTAGATAATGGATGAGTTCTATGGGGTTGATTATATTCAATAAGGAAATCAAGCATCTTAATCAAATGTAGCCACAAACACCAGCCCAAGTGAAGCAATTAGAGCCAAGTATTTAATCTCTTACTACACTAAGTCACGCCTCCCTAAGATAGACAATCCACATGCTTGGGCGGATTCGGAGATTCAATAAGTATTCCATGGAATGTAGTAAACCCAAAATTTATTACAGAACCATGAAACATTGTTTAACCATCCTCAAAAGAAACTATATAGGATAAGGATATTCTACAAGATGAACAAAATCCAAAGCTCATAGTAAACCCATAGAATGTGGAAACTTTTCCATCTAAATAAAGTATCCATATTGAACAAAAAATAAAGGAGAGTGTCGCTCCTCTATTATAGAAAGCCACATGTACTCTTTTCAATATTGTAGAATAGATGAAGAAGACCAATGTGGGAATCTTTAGCTATTCTGGGAAGAGAGATATTTTACAAACCGACATAACTGATTTTCCCACACCATATCAATCATCCAAGGAGAAAAAAATTTTTTATTCTCACTAATGCACCTCGGTTGAAAGATGGCCATCTAGGTAAGAATATGAATCCAACACCTTTCTATGTATCTATGATCATAGGTGATCATCTGGTACATAGTTACATGATTGACGGGGGCAAGTTGTTCGGTGATGCCAAAACAAATTATATACTAGTTGGGTCTTTAATATGATTCACTCTCTAAATGAGTATTACAATTGGATGGAACCGAGGTGGGAACTATTGGATTTTCTAGAGGTCTCGAGTCTCACATAACATGCATGTCCCAACTTCTCAATCTCGCAAGATATTTTCATCCTTGATCTTCCCCTTTATTTTTTTGTCCCTCTCATGGGATTTCCATACTAAGATCGGTGGATATTTATCTACGGATTGGTCCCACATGATTTTTAGGACAAAATATGGCACCAAGACCACCATAAGGTCATAACCTATTGCTACATATCACATAAAACCTTATTTTCCATCCCTATCAATGTAAATTACATAATTTTATATCAAGAAGATCACCGAAGAATCCAATAATTGGATACTCAAATCAAATTTATCCCATATTTGCTACTTGATGAGTGGGGAACTGATTGTCATGGTTTTGATCCATATAAATAGATTAAAGAAACCAATTTAGGCATATATTGCTTACATGAGGAGAATTCACTTGTTCTTTATGTTATACAAGTAAAATCATAGGATAATGGCATCTAACAGATGTTATTTGATGGATCAAAGAGTATACAAGGTATATGAGGAGATGTAATGCTTGTATGTCCCTCTTTGGTATGATGTATTAATCTACTTTAATATTTCAGTTTATTTGTTCTAAGAACTCAACATAATATGAATCCCTTATTCATGTCCTACAATGGGTATGTAGACACCAAATTTGGGTCACACTCCCTTGATCCCCTTTTAATCAATTAATGTAACATGTTCACTTAACAATGACCCCTTTACCCCACATTTGTATTACTTTAGTTACTTATAATTGAATTAATGTTCATCCTCACATTATGAATTAATTTAATTACTTTAATTAAGTTAATTTTCACATCACTTAGACACTTCACCCTGGACCTATTCCAGGGGCATTTAACTCACAATGACCAAGTCATCACTCTCAAAGAATGAGTCATCACTCCCGGTCTTTGAGTCACCACTTGACCTAAAAAAATAATATTTATTCCTAAAACCTAATTGGACTTCTTGTACGACCTTCCTAGCTTCTCTCACATGAAATCCACTTCCCTAAGAAGACTTAATGAGAATCATGTCAAAAATAGTAAAGATCTATCTATTTTTGGTAAACCTAGACTTTCTTACCCTAACCAATGCCAATTATCCCTCAACCGATGCCGGTCACCTTAACCATCATCGAGTTACCTTATATAAAATTTCACAACTCTTTACCTGGGTTGGTCATTCAGTTATTAGAGCCTTATTACTTTCAAGCATGAATCCTCAAGCCCTCCTGCATCCAAATGATGAAAACACACAACCAAAGTGCAAGAAAAGCATCGATTCATCATTCCAAATAGTTGGAAAACTCACTAAGCATAGAGGTTGTATTTCCGTGGCAGCCTTTGGACTCAAGAATTTCTTCTTAATCAACCATCAACCATCTCGAATACCAATATCGTAAGATATGAACTTAGTATTTTGATCCTAATCATTTTTCTTATTCCCTTTGTAGATCTCTAGTTTATTTCAATAATTTATTTCTCTCGTTGCCCTTACATCACCTTCATCCCACCAACCCACTAGTAAATCATCCCAATCCTTTTCACTATTCTAAACCTTCTTATTAATATCCCCGAGTCTTCTCAGTCATATTACGACCCAAACCATACTACCCTCACTCTCTGTGAAATCACAAAGAGCCTATAATCTTCGTGTAATAATTTTCTATAAAATTTTCCCTACCGATTCCGGTTACCTTAACCATCATCGGTCTCCCTCTCTACCAAAGATCGGTCACCGAATGATGTCGATCACCTGTGTTTTTGCTAACTTTCACCAAAATACCTCTAACCTCACCTAAATTCCACCCCGGACCTTACCATATACCTTTGTGACCTTACCTAACACCCCTGTGACCTGTTCCAACCAGAAATATACCTTTCTTGATGCTAGATTAGTTTGTATTTCAATGCTTTACTTAATATAGTTTGTTAGTAACATTTTGAGATACCTAAATCAAAGTGTTAGAAATGAGACTTTTTTTTCTTGCATTTAATTTCATTAAGTTGATAAAAAAAGATGATTGATAGCCATTCGAGGAAGCATCACACTTCTTGAATCTAACCTTGCTAGGAAATCCTCTGACCCTTGCTATTTAATATCATTTGGTGGTCTTGTTTTGTATCTACAGGTAGTCCTTCCCAAATAAAAAGGAGTTCTCTACAAACATCTTGGATAAAATCAGTAATGCACACAATTAGCCTACAATCTACATAATAACATGTATTCCTCCTTGACCTTTTACCTTATCTATTTTATTGCACAAAAATTTGATGAAACATTTTGGCATAACTTGCTAGCCTTGCTAGGAAATCCTCTTACCCTTGCTATTTAATACCATTTGGTGGTCTTGTTTTATATCTACAGGTAGTCCTTACCAAAAAAAAAGGAGTTCTCTACAAGCATCTTGGATAAAATCAGTAATGTGCACACTCAACCTACAAACTACATAATAATAGGTATTCCTCCTTGACCTTTTACCTTATCTATTTTATTGCACAATAATTTGGTGAAACATTTTGGCATGCCCAGTGGGACCCATCAGGGTTCTTTTGCATTGTTCATTTCTAGGTGAAATATTGTGTGTCTATTTCCTTTTGAAAGTATTTCACATTAAATTTCTTCCTCTGGAACATTCTCTATCTTCTATTTGTCTCATTGACACTCGTATTTTGGAATAAAAAGAACCATTCTTTTCATTTTTGTATTGCATTAGTGAAAGACATACTCTTGCCTATTCATTATTTTTTTCATCAAATGTCATTTTGGATTTGGGTTTAAAATATTTTCATATCATTTCGAGTGTTGCATCTTTAGCTCATTTAAATATTGTGGGCAACCTATATGCTGGAAGTCATGCCCAGCTGATGGTTGACTAATTGAATCATAGTGCACACTCTCTTCTCTACACCAAACCACACAAAATAAATTACTCATTTTCTTAAACAACATCCTACCCGGAAGAAGTTTTCAATGATCACACGATCAAAGGATTGACAATGGGCACCAAACTGGTTTCTCTATCTAGTCATTATCTCAGAGAAAGGAACCCCCTTGCCAAAACTTTACCTGAAACTATCCTTAGTTCTTGGATTTTCATAGGGAACCTTTTATCAAACAAAAACTCTACTCTATTCACAAGTCAGTCCTAAATGGCATAAGCGGAACATAAAATCCACCACATAGGATTTTTTGTTTACTAGTTTTGCTTGATTCATGTTTTGAGGTGCGAGATCCTATTCCCAATTCTTCTTTCATTTCACACTCCATAATCATAATTGGTGTATTCCAACTCTTTCTGAGTGTGTTAGGATCCATCATTTCCATACTCAGGTTTCTAGGTTGGTCTTTTATTTGATCTAAGTTACTAAATTAAATTTTTCCATCTTTTCACAAATTTCATAGTGAGTGGCATTGACCCGAGTTGACCGTCATTGGTTTACTCATCTGACCATCATCAATTTACCTGACCGTTGTTGGTTTCTTGTTGTTTTGGTCATTTTAACCAAAGTAGCACTCATCACATTTCTATTATTTTTGGGGTTCCTTAGATACTTCACCATATCTCTGGGTCTTTGAAGTCACTATCAAAATCTAGATTTTACTTCATTTTCATCATTTATTGCCACATTTACAAATATTTTTATTTTCCATAAGAATCGTATTAGCCACCTTAACCGTCATCGGTTACCCTCTGTCACCAACATTGGTTACCCAATCGCCACCAAATTGTCTATGTTTTAATCTTTCTATTAAATCATCGACTAGTTTTCACCTTCTAGAACTATTTTCTCTATTCCTTTGTGCCTCCATGTCATCTACAGATATTAGATTACCAGGTCTACTATATGTCACATGGTTTTGACTCATAGCCAAGCCAACACCCTCATATTCCATGCTAGCCTTCACCCACTCCCATATAGTCCATCATTGCCTTCCATTTTATCACCTATGGATCCCACTTGAATGTATTATCATTAGTACCGATGACAAGGAGTTTGCAAGACTCCTTGACCAAAACCTCATTTCTTTACAATATTATTTAGCCCATTCATCCACTCGGGATTCATCAGGGAAGCTTGTATATGGCATGCTTATGTCCATTCCTCCTACCTCACACCCACTTTTACATCAGCTACTACTAGCTTGGCATTTCCCTCTTCCACCTTACCATTTGTGGTGTCCCAACTTGACCCTACATCATTGATACATGCTACAACCGCAACATCTATCATACCTTTGATGTTATTTCCTCTTATGGTATCAACCATTTCTTTATCAATCGCCTTGAGTGTAGGTTTATCTGCACTGCCACCTCTCATATACCTATTTTATCTCAGCCACCCATGGTGTTGGAATCCCATACTCCCTTCCAAACCATTGTCCTCTCCATCCCTAATCACTTCCTCCAATTACTATGAGGTTTATTACATCCACTTCTCCTACTTACACTTATCACCAACAACCCCTATCTCATCTATCGCTTATTTAGGATACTTACCACATGCATCTATTCCTCCCTCATAATTTTCATACTCGGCACCACCATATACTAGGATGCCGCCCACATCATACCTTCATCATCTACCCTATTATATTGTAGGGGGTGCCCAATCATCACAACCTACTAACGATCTTATCAAGATGATGACAAACAATATGTAGACATTGGAAGCATCGGTCTATGGTTCACATAATTTCTCGACATACGATGAAATTTGTAATGAGCCCATTCACCCATCAAATTTGATTAGTCCATACCCTATGCATTGGGAAATTCCTAAATTCAACCGATTCAATAGCAAAGAATACCTACAACAACACTTGCGGTATTTTAAATGTGGGTGTTATTTGATCACTAATGATGACGCTTTACTCTTATGAACATTCCCAATTTCCTTAACATGACATGTATTGGATTGGTATAGTAGAATACCTAGGTACTCCATTTACTCATTCAACCAAGCGGTTCAAGATTTCTTAGACCCTTTTTCTATCAATATCGTCAAGAAGGTCACCATGACCGACTTGTACTTGACACGACAATACAAAGATAAATCTATCATAGATTTTGTCACTCATTGGTGAAGCCTAATCAACAAGATCACATTTAATTGCACTGAAATCGAGTTAATAGAATTTTTCACTAGGTCTTGTGCTAGGCACATATCACCAAATCTCCAAGTTCAAACCTTCCATAAATTCGACGAGGTGTTCACTATGGTCGAAAACTTGAAATTCGTGCCATTGAAGAGAAGAAGATACAATTGTGTAACAAGAATGTTGCATTTAAGTATAACAATACATCTTCTTATTCCAAACCAAAAATAATTACTCTAAAGAAAAAGGATCTTCCCACATGGTAGTTTTGAAAGCTGGTTCATCTCACCCATCCAACCAATCAAATCCTTCTTCCAACCTTTCTCCTATTCAGGATTTTCAGTTCAAGCGGGAACAAAAAATACACTCCCATAGGAGAACCCTATTCTTTAGTTTTAGAAAAACTTCTAAAATCCAGATCCATCACTCTTCCACCCATCAAACCACATATTGGTTTTTACCCCTCTCGTCCTATGCTTACATGGTATAAAGAAAATGATTACTATAACTATCATCACGTTAAAGGTCATAACGACAATAATTGTATAACTTTCAAAAATATCGTCCAAGAAATGATAGATAGTGGAGATCTCATCTTGGATAACCCTAATACACTAGCTAATTAGAACCTTCACATCTTCAAGAAGTTGTTCTCAAATCACACCCCTTCATCTAACCAAACCAGAAAACCTTCTACCAATGACAGTAATATTTATGAGGTTCATGATATTTTCGATATCATACCAGATCTTCCTCAATTTCCTCATACTCCATCTATCGAGGATATTCTTGCATGAGCTCCTTCATCCATAGAGGAACCTATTTCATCTACTCCTTTACCCACATAGGAGTCTCCCTTATCTCCCCCTTTACCCATGGAGAAGTCCACTATACCTGCCAATGCAGTTTCCCCACGCACCCTCAAACTGATGAACAACCCACAATATTAACTCTCCTACCCATGGGAGAGTCATGTTTACCTTCCTCTTCACCAAAATATGAACCTACCTCATCCTACTTGTCATCTCCCCTACCCATAGGGGATCTATTAGTAGTGCCCCTTCATATTGGGGACAATTCTCCATTGGCTTTCAAGGATCCTGTTGATTTTCTCTCGGCTCTTTTACCCATAGATTCAAAATCCAACCATTTCCCTATCTTGTAGACATTATTTACAGGTATTACTACCAAATCAACATCATCCCCTCATCAAATGGTGTCATTTTCACATTTGGATTCTCACAACAATTCCATGCTTTGGGGATAGCTTCGGATGCCTTTCTCCACTCGGGATGCAAATTTTGTCTACCGATACTTCCACAATCTATCCAAAGGTGTTTCAAACAACCAAACCCACCATTCCCATGATAGTTGTAGAAACCTATTCTTCATCACCCTCACCCACACCTAAACCTTTACCATCGATTGAACTTTTTCCAATGCCTAAAGCCTTACCTTTATTTATATCTTCCTCCGTGACCAAACCCATTACCACATTGGGAGTCATGTCGATATAAAGCCTAGTCCAACCCCTATCACACTAGATTTAACAACATCATCACAATATAATTCAAAGACTATTCCCCATAAGAGGAAGACCCAACCTCTTAGGCTTTATACACTAGCTTCGTCTACTACCCCTCTGTCACCTTCACCACTTCCATCTATCTTAGGACCTCACCCATAAACCTTGGCCACACAACCTCCTATCCAAGGTAAACCAAAAGCACATTAGCCCATTTCCTCATCACGATCCTCTATTACACCCAAATTACCTATGCATCTTATGCCTTCACCATCACCTACATCCTTTCTACCACCTATACCTACACCACTTCTAGTATCCTCATCATTACCTATGATATTCCCTTCTCTTTAACTAGTACCTTCCACCTTACCTCTTCCCACAGCCTTCATTGCACCTCCATTATCACCTTGGCTAACCCATCCCCTTCCACCATCTTCCTTCCCTTCTACATCACGCACTTCTCCTTCACCTTTACCCAAGAAGGTGCAACCAAAGTCCAAAAATCCACTTCCTCCAAAGAGGTAGTTAAACCTATAACACCTTCAACCACTAGTTCATCTTCCACATCTTTACCCAAGAAGGTGCAATCCAAACCTAAAATTGTAATACCTACTAGGCAGGTGGTTAGGACCGACTCAACCTACGATTGCACCTCTGTGGTACCTATCCCACCAAATCACCCACATTTCCATCTAGACACACACTTGCTTTACATTATGATCCATTGGCAGGGTCTTATGCTAACATCTTAGCTAACCTTTTGGAAACCTCTATCATCACATTGCCACCACTTAGACCTTACAACCCACTTAGACCTAAACCGAATGGTTTGACGATACAAAACATGGCACTTTCCATCATGTGCTAGGGCATGATGTGGAAAAATGTAAGGCTATTAAGAATGTTCTTCCCCAACTATGTACTCCCGAGGAAAACTTTGATGACAATGATCTTTTAGATGAGGAACCTATTCCACCTCCATCTATCACCATACCTCCTCATCTCGTACCTATTTAGAAACTATCATTTCCACCTCCGCAACCCTTTTATCCCATCCAACATTTAATATCAATATGGTCCACATAAGAAATCTAGCCAAACCTTCACTAAAATGCAAATGCGCTACATTCTTTTCAAAAAAACCAATATATGCCCTCACCATATTTTTCCCGTCCTGTCACTACACCTATCACGACTCAATTAATCCTTTACCACATAGTAATATGGTTAACATTGCCACTTGCACCCAGAAATACAAAGGAAAGGAAAAAACAACCGTGCCATCTACCACTCTTTTACCCAATATCTCATCTACACTCGCACCTAAAATCACCATCCATTAACCCACTTACCCTATTTATATTGGGGTTTCCAATCATGCAATGTTTAAACAATTGCACCAAAGTATCCTCTTAAAATGTCTTTTTATGACCTATTCCAAACCTATGAGTCTCGATCACAGGCCCTCATTAAGGTTCTACAATTTATTGAGGTGTTACCTAATGACCCTACTCCACTTTGGCAGCCATTATCAATCCTCATAATGTAGCCTCTCAAACGACTTCATCCCCTTCCTCTGCACCCGCTACCACTCATCAAGTAGTCACTCTCAGTTTCTATGACAATGAGATTGTACCTCTCAATCGGATGATCATGATCCCACCCTATTATTTTCCATTTACATTAATAATATACACATTCGACGTGTTATGATCAATGGTGGTGCCAATATTAACATCATTTCCTCCCATGCGTACAAAAATGTGCATCCCTGCCAATTATATGCATAATAACCTAGTTATGCTGCGTTCATTCAATGATGTCATGACTTCCACCCTTGGCACCATCATTCTCCACATTTATGTGGGCCCCGTACCATTCCTAAATTATTTTGTCTTAGAGGGGGAATTCTAGTACAACATGCTTCTTGGTCAACCTTAAACCCGTGTCATGGGTTTTGTTCCTTCATCCTTACACCATTGTTTAAAATTTGAACATGAAGGACATAACTATACCATTCTAGCCAACCCTTCACCATTTAATACCTATAACATGTTGTATCGACCCAATGATGTCCTTATACCAGTTAAGGCATCTACCACCACTACCACTTCTTCTTCAGCCACTTCCTCATCCACTAATGTTGTTGCTACCTCTTCCAAAACTAACTCCTCTATTCCCACTGATGCTACAATTTTTGCAGTTGACCCATCATCCAACCCATCTACTTCTCAACCAACTAATTCATCCATTCTCACTACCCACATATCAACTACGGATCCCTTAGAAGGTGTTTTTCAATGCCTCACTCTGGGGGAGTACCACCTTTATAACAATGGCACATTCCTTACTCCTTGAGAGTATGGTAAACTTTATCAACACCCCCGCTATGATCACTGCATAGGAGATATTTTCCCTTATGAGCCTCCCCACCTTCGCACCAACTTAATGTATGAGGTACTTGATGTTTCTACCTACTCGCTTGAGCCACCTTCCCAAACTCTACCTTTTTCCTTTGACCTCCAATCTCTCACCAACCGATGGTTTTCCCAAACTTTCCTCCATCACTGTGCTTAGAAGGGCCTTCTTTATGGTTTCTATGAACAAGGCCGACATGCTATCATCCCATGCACCACTTGTAAACATAAAGACTGCAGTGGTATTGGATTTTTTGAACCATCACCCAAAAAGGCCTAAGTCAAACTCATTGAGGATGATAAACCTTCTCCACCCCATTCACCAACTTCACCACCTTCACCTACAAATTCTATGGATCCAGAATCCATTCCTCCTAAAAAAAATTCATGAACACCATTTCCTTGGGACCTCTAACTTATCAATGAGATGGTGAGGCTCCCTCTTCCCTTCCCTTCTTGCATCCTGACATGATCGATGATGATACACCTTCTATTAATGTAGTTCAATGTCAGGATGATGATTCTATTCTCACATACCTTGGTGAGGAAGATTCTTGTATTCACCAATTTTTACCTTCGAGACACAAACCATGTTAAAATAATTGACCATAAAAATCAATATTCACACTCAGGATGACCTGTACACTCTAAAAATAGGCCAATATTTAGATGTTGTTGAACAAGAAGCTTTTATTTATTTCCTCTGGGATCATAGTAACACTATTTCTTGGTCCTACAATGATATGCCCATTATTGACCCAAACATTGTGGTCCACAATATCGTAATTATTCTTGAAGATAAACCCGTTAAAAAAATCTATAGAAAATGCATTCTCGCATTTCCCTTCTTGTAAAAGAAGAAATCCAATGCCTTCTTTTGGTTTCCTTCATTATACCCATTGATTATCCTCAATGGATCTCTAACATTATTCGTGTCACCAAAGCAATATGGGTACTCTGCATTTGCATGGATTTCCATGACCTTAACTTATCTTTCCCAAAAGATGGCTTTTCTTTACCTAGTATTGACAAACTAGTTGATCTCACCATCGACCATGAGATGCTATCACTCATAGATTATTTTTAGGGTTATAACCAAATATTACTTGTGTTGGAAGATCAACAAAAACCACCTTCATCAATCCTTGGGGGATTTTCTACTATCATTTCATGCCCTTTGGCCTTAAAAACATTTTTTCTACATATAAGCATGTCATGGATTATATCTTTCATGACATTATGCATCGCATATTGGAATATTAGGTTAATGATCTTCTTGCAAAATCCAAACATCAGGTGAACACCTTTACAATCCTTAAACTCATCTCGACCGTCTCATCAAGTACTTTGTTCACATTTAACCTAAAAACCGTCTTGATGTTCTCTTTGGAAAGATCCTTCATTTTATTATTTCTTTATGCGGCATGAATTTGATCCAACTAAAATCAAGGATATTCTTGAAATTCCTCCACCTAATAACCTTCCAACTTCATAGTTTTCAAGGAAAGTTGCAATCTATTCATCACTTTATTTCATGATTTTGATCTGCTACCATACATTTCATCATATCCTCAAAAAGGATATCTCCTTCAAATGGGATGATGAATACCAAAAATCCTTTAATGCCTTAAAAAATACCTCCTTTAACCACCTATGCTCTTTCCCCTAAGGATGACCATCCATTTTACCTTTATATTTCTACTATTGATCATCCTGGGTGCCATGCTCTCTCATTGTGACAAGAAAGATAGGGAATAATCAGTTTATTACATAATCCATACTCTTTTAAAGTACAAAAATAGATATACATACACCGAAAAACTCTGCTTAGCCTTATTTTTGTTT
This sequence comes from Taxus wallichiana var. yunnanensis, assembly GCA_018340775.1. NCBI lineage: Eukaryota > Viridiplantae > Streptophyta > Pinopsida > Cupressales > Taxaceae > Taxus > Taxus wallichiana. Next base: position 315,734,014 of record CM031236.1, read on the forward strand.
CCACTAAACTTCTCCATTGCCTACTCAACCACCAAAGCTTTTTTTTCACCAATACTAACCCCTTACATTACATGTAAGCTAAGCCCTACCAACATCAATGTGTTGCATATTTATTCATGCTTCTTTTAGACCTAAATATTGAATTCATCCATCAAAAATATGTCAAAGGACAAACCATCACTGACCAACTCACAAACGCATATCTCTTCGAGAAATAAATCCTCTAACTTTGATTTCCTTGATAAATCCATCACTACCCTCTCTTTGGATGATACCACTTACTAGATGACCTTATTCTTCAATGGTTCCAAATTTCAGCATGGGGGTGGTACCAGAGTTATCCTCATTCCTCTTGACGGTGAGCCTATGCCATTATCTTTCAAACTAGATTTTTATTGTACTAACAATATCACCGAATATGAAGCACTTGTGTTAGGTCTTCAAACTACCATAGCCTTAGACATTAAATAAATTAATATCTTTGGTGACTCTCAACTGGTTGTGAACCAAGTTAATGGTATATACTAGTGTCATAACAAGATACTTCAAAAGTATAAGCATCATGTTGACATACTTTTGACTACCTTTGACCGTTATGAACTTCAAACCACCCTGCGTTCCACTAATAAATTCATAGATACCATGGCCTATCTAGCTTCTCAAATCCCCACTTCACCCTCCGACTCAAAAATATTTGTCACCATACAAAGGTTGTAATCACCTTCTTATCTATTTCGAGATGTTAACTTTGTGAAACATTGAAACTGACCCACATGACCTTTGGTATAAGTAGTTTTTTGACTACCTTTCCCTTTCCATTCTGCCTCCAGATCTTATGTGCAATAGACAACGCACATTTCTCAAAAGTGTCTCTCACTATGTCATCATGGGTGGTATTATTTATAAATGTGGTTTTAACACTATCCTCTTACGATGTCTTACAAGTTTTGAAATTCCCTACACCATCAAGGAAGTTCATGACGAAATTTGTGGGGGTCACTTCAGTGGTTTAGCTGTCACTAAACACATTATTCACTTGGTCTATTACTAGCCAACCATAAACCATGATTTTTGTGACTATGTCAAGCATTGTGTGAAATTTCAGCAACATGTTAATCTTCATCACACCCCTAGTCACGCCTTACAGGTTGCACGAGACCTTTGGCCTTTCTCTCAATGGGGTTTGGATCTTGTCGAAGAGATTAATCCTCATTCTTCCCAATGTCATCAATGGATTATTACCACTACTGAATACTACACTAAATGGGTGGAAGCCATGCCTCTCATTTCTACAAAAGATGAGAAAATATGTGAATTCATCAACCATCACATCATTTTTCGCTTTGGTGTCCTCACCACCTCATCATTGATAACGGAAAACAATTCAAAAACAAAACCCTACAGAAAATTTGTGATTCCTTTGGCATTCAACTCAATTTTTCTTCAACTTATTATCCCCAAACAAATGGCCAAGCGAAATCAACCAAACAAACCTTAAACAAAATTCTTATGAAAGTGGTTGATGATAGTGGAAAGGATTGGCACACACACATCCCTTTTTCCTTATGGGCTTATCATACTGGTATTTGTACCTCAACTACTACCACACATTTCTCTTTGGTAAATGGTATAGAGGTTGTCGTACCTCTCGAAGCCCAAATACCATATCTTCATATCTCCCTCAAATATATGCTCAACGATGATGATTTTTTCTAGGACCATTCGGCACAACTTGAGTTATTAGATGAACGTCATCTCAATACTCTCGATCACCTCCAAATATACCAAAAATGTATCAAACATGCTTATGATAAGCATGTCCAAGAATGAACATTCCATGTCGGCGACCTTGTCCTAAAGGAAAATCAACATGTAATAAAAGAGGAAAAAAGTAAACGAGGAAAATTTCCATTCTGCAACATTTCTCTACAATTTGGATTTGATATTTCATGTTTTGCATGAACTAGACAAAAATAATTTTGAAATTTTCTTTGAATCTTGAAAATTTACCCTCCAAGATGATTGATTTGAATCATGTAGGCCAAAATGACATGAATCTACAAATTTTTGATAAAAACAATGTAAAAATGTATTTTCACACTTCCTGAGCCAAAAGGGTGGTAAAAAGTCAAAATGTATAGTTTCCATTGATCTTCCTTTCTCCCTTTAATCTGATCCCTCCATGTGTCAAAATGTGATTGGAAATGGGTTTGGGATCATTTCTTGACTTTTAAACACTTTTGGAAAAATGTAAAAATTTGACATTTTTCTCCGCCCCTCTGCCCTTGAGATTTGGCGCTGACACGTGGCACAATGTGGGTCCCATTGGAATCACGGCTCGATTCTATGCATTTTTCCTCTTTTTGGAAATTTACAAAATTTCTCAATTTTTCCCACAGACCCACACCTCTGCCTCTATCCTTGACACGTGTCTATCACTGAGGATATACGGGCTCATTTCTCATTTTAACTCCCTTTTTCACCAAATGAAATTTTGTAATATTTCCTCCACACTCCCGCACCTCTGTCTTTGACTTCTCAAATGAATTTTGACTCTTCACTTTCGGGCTTGCGTGTCCATTCAATGTTTTTACCCCTTGACAAATAGAGGCTAAAAACACAACTTTCCTCCACCAGCCCACACTCACCTCTACCCCATCCATGTGTCTATATGTAATTCATTTTAGACTCATGGCCATTTTCATAACCTTCGCCCCCTTTTTCCAAAAAAAAAAAATCTTCTAAGTCCTCTTCCACTTCCATTTCCACCCATAATGTGTCCGCCTTTGATTTGTGGGCAGGATTGCACCCAATTTGAAAATGTTTCCCTCTACTTCAAAAGGAAAAAGGTTTCAAAACCTCGATGGCCCACTAGTTCTCCTTTTATCGAGACACTACCACGTATTAGTAGAGGGAGAGACAATATTTTGTGGGTAAAAGACACCCGTCATTTAATCAAAAAATGTAAAATTTGCAAGAGATGCCCGAATTTGATTTTTTTCTTTGTGGATGATTTTTTTTTGGAATAAAGGACGGATGAAACATGTTTTCAAAAATTTTATGACCATGGGAAAGGATTATCGAATGCATACAAGTAAAATTTGATCAATTTTGAGCCTCCATGGTCGGGAAAAATGACAGATCCACAAACTTGAACATTTAGGGAAAAAAAAGTGAACTCGGGATTTCTCTTAGAAAGAGGCAAGGAAAATGAGTTTGCAAACAATTCAAGGCATAAAAATGGAGACAAAACATTTTATCATCCATCTCAAAAGGGAAAAAGTATTAGGGCATGCAGAGCGAAGGGAAAAACATTACAAAACGATGGAGGGTTGAAATGGGCACCAATAGTTTCTTCAATTTTTGTGCATCTTGTCTTGAATTGATTCTAGATAAATGGTCTGGGGCAGAATTGCTTTTCCCTAGCTTCACCACAACTGTGAAGTCAAACTATTGAAATAGGAGCACCTATCTACATATACACCTTTGTAATACGGGCTTGTTTACCAAGTACTTCAATGCCATATGATCTGTATAAAACACAAATGGTGTTGCTAACTAGTATTGTCGAAACATGTATAATGCATAGATCAATGAAAAAGCTTCGCGCTCTGTAGTTGTATAATTCCTTTCAGTAGGAGTCAAATTTGTTTGGACCCTAATGTAGCTACCAAATCTTAAAGGCGCATAGGCGCACAAGGCTAGAGGGAGCATACAAGTGAAGGCGCGCAAGGTAAAATTTAAAAAGGGTTCTTGGAGAACCAAGGATGTGCACCCACAAAGCATAATTTGGGACTTAGCCATTTTCGCCTTTTAGATAGAACACATGAAGAACGTGTTCTATTTAGATAAGGTTCAAGCCTAACAATAGGGTTTCCTAGAAGGAATATACCTTGCGATAGGAAGATCCAAAAATCTAATCATGACATGGAGAGGCATGCGCTGGGGCGACCCACACCTTGACACTTGGGGCTAGAACCGAGGTTGCAGAGAAGTTGTTTAGAGTGCGAGATGCCTCTTTATACGTGTGCCCTTGGCAAAGAAAAGGGACACAAGTAAGGTAGCGGAGATCTACAAAATTACTACGAGAAGCTGTGGGATAAAATGTGTAGATGATTATAGGAAGAATGTAATGAGGGAATGGGGAATGAAAATTTTGTTTTTGAGCATACATGTATGGATCTAGATCTGGTGCATGACTATGGTCTCCCTTCCATGATGTTTTATAAGTAATTATATGAATGAATATGATAAGGTTACCATGAAAACTATATTAAGGTCCTTACTTTGTATTACCTGCATGTTTCTACTATGCTTTTGATCTTATATAATCATGAACCTTACTTGAATGTTAAGTCTATTTATGGATTTACAACTTCCTAGTTCTATTAATTCTATTACACACTTTGTTTTTGTTATGACTAAAGGGGTATAGAAGCCATTTTGAGCTCTATAGCTTTTTCATTTCTTTTAAATCACTAAGTCAAGATCATGAAGTATGCCTTCCACTAAACTCACATAAAAGAGAGACTCGGCTCCCTCTCACGCACCTCGGGTGAGCACCTAGCACCCGCTGGGTGATAGGCCAACACGCATGAGGTTCCCTTTTTCTTGGTGGGTGCAAAAATGACTACATCTTGGTTCCGTTTCTAGGACCTCTTTTCGAAGTTGTAGTGGAACATGGCATACATCATGATCTGTGTGAAGAGTGATGACGGAGAGAATAACCCTGGAAGGTGTTGAAGGTTGGTTTAAAAGCACGAAGGATGAATTCACTCAAAGATTCAATACTGGACCTGGGTTTGACATGTGAAGATGGGTGGAAGACACTCTTTATCATGAGTTGTATGAAACCTTCTTCTGTTGTTTCCCAGTAGAGTTATTTGAATGGCTCTCAGCTTATACATCTAGATCGGGGTGGTATTATAAGTCACACCCTTGGACCTAAGAAATGTATCAGAACTTGCAAGATGTTGATCTAATGTGGACCCGTGCTATAGATCATTGGTGGAAAGGAGTATTGACTAGCTACACTCTAGAATACACAATTTCCACATATTCCTGTCCAGAAGTTGTTGAGTTTGAGTTCTTGCGGGAGCCTAGAGGATCATTTTTGTGTGCTATCCCCCTGGCAATCAAAATCTTGATGGTAACCATGGGTTTAGAGGCATTTCCTATGGCTGGCTAAACCACTCTAAGCACTTGGCGAGGAAGCCAGGTTGGTGAAGGATGGCTGATATAACGACTGAAAAGGAAATGGAGGAGAGACGGTTTAAGTATAACGAAGAGCGTGAAAGGGAGATCAATAGATAGCATGGGATCATAAGTGGGTTATGGAGCTAGACATGGTGGAAAGAAGTTGAGGTTCACGTAAAGGATGTGGAACCTAAACAATCTATGGTACCCCATCTTGGTAAGCATGGAAGAGAAAACCTTGTGGCTTCTGATGAGAGCCCTTCACATAGAGAAAGAAGAGTCATTGGCACGCATCTAACCCCACCTAGCGAATGAACCTTGGCACTTGGTTTGTTCAAACGAGGGAAAAGTATAGTTTATCCATTTGATATCAGTGGAAGCAACCGATCGGTGCCTAGAAGATATAACTTCTCGTTTGGGACTTCTATGGCTTCACACACTATTCCAGTATTTGGTGGAATGTTTGGACAAGGCACGTATATAGGCTGTTTTGGAAGTGCATTAGGAAGTGGTAGAGGAAATATGACTAGGATTGGCACTAGTTCACAAACTTTTGGCATGAAATTCAGTGGAACGATGGGAGATTTCAGCATGACAAGCACAAGCCCTGTACCTAACACAGGAGGATCTGGAGGTGGAAGTGGTGGAGCTGGTGGCTCAGGATCTAGTGGGTTCAACAGATGAGGAAACACTAGAGGAAACCAAGGGACTGGATCGGGAGGACAAGGGCCTCAACCACCTCCTCAAGTCTTTTTCAAGATGTCTCTACACTTACTAGATTACTATGGGATAGAAGATATTGCAAAGCATGTGCATAAGTGTGAGCTACTATGGCACGTGAAGGGGATCATGACCCATGATCAAAAGGCCAGTCAATTTGTGATGACCTTGTAAGGATACACACATAGTTGGTATAGAAAGTATGACCCTCATCAAACTGTTGTGGATTATACCGCACTAAGAAATTTGTTCTTGGCGAATTCCACATACCTGAGTTTGAACAAAAGAGCATTAGCTCTCTCAAAGAAATCTAGCAGGGAATGGCAAAGAGCATGCGAGAATATGATGTGCACTTTAAAAATATATTATCTAAATTGTCTTATGATATCCACCCTTCACAACATGCTCAGTGGTTTTTTAGAGGGTTGATCACACCCTTTAGGAGGGCTTTGTCTCATAAAATATTCATGGACTGCAAAGCATTGGAAGTTGCTTTGCACGCCGAGGTAGTGGTAGTGTTGACACTTTGGTGTTAGCACATTTCTAGAGCCAGATTGCTTCCATGGCTAGCGGTTGGAAAAATTATCTGCCAACACAGCTTCTAGAGATTCATGGTGGGATGTGGTGCATGATTGTAACGTAGAAGGGCACAAAAAGGATAATGGTGGTATATGTAATCGAAAGGTGGTATGTGCCGTAGTGTAAATTGCAAAATATGTCATGAGGACCATGATGTAAGTAGGTGCCCCCTTTTACAACACACGATCCATAAAAATATGTCTTGTTATTGTAAGATATGTACCTCAACCACACATGACACCAAGGATTATAGATTGATTGACCAGATTCATGAGGTAATTGATCTTGGTGTGCACGAGACTAGCCTTGCCAATAGTTCCAAAGGAGATGAACATTGGTATGAAGAGCGTGGAGATGGAGGTGTGCATGGAAGAGGGTTTCGTAGAGGATTTCATGGTCATGGTAACCACGGGGAAGAAGTGAGTTCCCACGTGGAACATGCTTTAATTGTGGAGCCATAGACCATTATAAGCGCGAATGTCCATATCTTATACAATGCTCCTAGTGTGGAAAAAAACATAAGTACGAAGAGTGCCTAGAGTTATACGAACATATGAGTCAGCAGCACTGGAAGGATAAGGGCACTGCCATGGTGAGTATTAAGAAGGCTGACATGTAATGGCTCCCGTGAGTAATACGTGAATTAGAACTAGAGCCTATTATGGTAATAACAAGGGGAGTCCGCACGTGTAAGGGAAGTGCCTAGGCAGAGACCTCTGGTTTGAGGGAAGAAGTAGTACATGGGAAGTATCCAAACCTAGCTCACCAAAAAGAAGTCTACCAAGAAACCATGGACGTAATTCAAAGCTTACAAGGGGAGATCCAATGCTTAAAAGAGAAAACTAGAAAAGATGAGCAAAGAAGACCAAGTAGAAGCACCAAAGGATGACTTGGACGAGGTTAAGGAGGTGTGTAAACTACTAAGGCAAGATAATATTATTCCCTTGCTAGGAGCATGGTTGAGAGAAAAGGTGCCACATGCCAAGGAAGAACATGAAAGGTAGATCTTGCATGCAAACCTCCCACCTCACAGCCTTGATTATGACAAAGAGATCACCTTAAATGCAGTAGTGGATGGATGGCTACTTAGCAACATCCTCATTGACACAGTGTGGAGGTTAATGTTCTCACTCTAGATGCCTAGCATCAAATGGGAAGACCTGCATTATAGCCATCTTCAAATGTGTTGTATATGGAAAATAAGACAAAGGCAATGCCCATAGGTGTCTTGAAGGATGTGACCATTACCATTCAGGGGACTAAGTTCACTAGGGATTTTGAATTCTTGGCGCTTGCCAAGGTAGATAATTTCCCAGTGTTACTTGGGTGCCTGTGGTGCTATAAGAATAATGTAGATCTCTCGGTTTAAAAAGGGGTACATAAGATTTGAAAACAAGGAAGAGAGGGTGATTATACCGCTTGCTGATGGAAAGTCCACCCCCTATACTGAACCCCTTGGAGAGGAGGTCCTAGATAGAATATATGTGTGCTCCATAAGAGATCCAGAGACCATCCACCCTATAGAAGGAGTCATCCAATTTGATGATGCTCAATCTATCAGTGATACTACTAGTATAGCATGTGATAATTGGGTGCATGGGACTTATGAATTGATTGGGTGACATCTAAAAGGATCGGTAACTAGGGTAACCATGACACGTATAGTTCGGTGCCTGGGAGGAAAAGAAATAACCAAGTATTCTGGGGATGCATACCCTGAGGTATTTTTGAGAGAAATGGAAACTCAATGGAGGGAGGGTGAATGACGAGGTAGTATCTTTGGGTTATGTTTTGATAGGCACAATAGCAAGGTGGTGGGCCGCGCATAGAGAAAAATTTGTTAGAGTGGTGTGAAGTTAGAATTGCACTCACTGCTCGATTCCCAAAGAGCAACATACCCATCACTATCAATGATTACAATGGCAATGAACCCACCTCTTCCCATATCCAGGCATGTGAGAGGGTCTGGGGAGAAGGAAAGGAAGCTTTACCACCCTCCCTTTGGGTGCACAAGCTGTATTCGATGCTACAAGGTTGCGTGTATGCTTGGTACATCCATTCTGAAACTCACCGCCAAATGGGAAATTGGCAGAATTAGTGGCTGACCTGGCTCACACATTCAAGTACGGAAGTACCATGTAACCAGTTGATGAGGCGTTGTAGACTATCAAATGCCTCACTCTGGGGGATTGCACCATGGCAGAAGATAGATTAGTAAACTTACTTGGTGGACCTAGCTTGGAAGCGTGGTTCGAAGAGGAGGAACCAGAAGACATATAATTCAAGTGTGCGTGTGCTGAAAAGGAGAAAGGAAAGATGGTATATGTTATTGATGGAGAGGAGATGGAGAGCCTGAATGTTGACCATTTGGTTAGGACGTGTGAGGTAGTTGATAGTGTAGATGCATGTGCGCGCGTATCATGAACCACTCAAAACCAAGAAAGTTAACATCGGCTTGGAGAAGGAGCCCAAGGAAGCTATCATTGGGGACTACTAGTCGGACAAGGAAGTATCAAAGATCATCAATCTCTTGCACAAATTTGAGGATTTATTCCCGCATGGATACCATGATTTGAAAGGCATCCACCATGATGGTGCACGCTTGGTCGGGAAGAGGCCTTACAACATGAATCCCAACATATGTGTAAGGGTTAAAGAAGAGCTAGACAAAATGATAGCATCCGGTATCATTGAGGCAATGCAGGAATTATAATGGATAAGTCCCATGGTGATCAGCATAAAGAAGGATGGGCGGATTAGAATATGCATGGATTACGGAGGAATTGAATGCTATTTGTATCATAGATCCTTTTCCTACCCCCTTCACTGAAGAGATTTTGGAAGGAGTAGCTAGATGCGAGGTCTATTCCTTTATGGATGGATTCTTGGGATATCACCAAGTACGGATTGCCAAGGAAGACCAAGAAAAGACAACTTTCACCACCGAGTGGGAAAGCTTTGCATACATGGTCATGCCCTTTGGATTGAGGAATGTGCCCGTTGTATTTTTGTGCATAGTGGTACAAGCATTTAAGGACTTCATCCACAAGTTCCTTCAAGTATATTTGGATGATTGGACAGTGTATGGATTGGTAAGGGACCATTGTGATAACTTGAGATTGATGTTTGAAAGATGTCAGCAATTGAGGATTTCCCTCAACATCAAGAAATGTGTCTTTGCAACTCCTTTTAGAACGTTGTTGGGGCATATCATATGCAAAGAGGGCTTACTGGTGGATCCTGTGAAAGTTGTAATTATTGTGGGATTAGGGGAGCCCACCAGCCAAAGTGTCATGTGTAGATTTCTTGGACACATTGGGTACTATAGAAAGTTCATTAAGGGATATGCCAAGATCACTGCGCTTTGGAAATATTACTCAGACATAAGAGTGCCTTTCAATGGGAGAGGCGCAACAGAGGGCATTTGACACTCTAAAAGAAAGGCTTATCACCACACCTATTCTATGATTCCCATCATGGGATAAACCTTTCCATGTCCACGTGGATGCCTCTAGTACAGCAATGGGATCCATTCTTACTCAACCAGAGAGGGGATTGTTGATCATCCCTTGTGTTTTACAAGTAGAAAGTTGACACTAGTAGAACAGAATTATACAACGACCGAGCGCGAGGCATTGTCAATGATCTACATGCTCCAAAAATTCAGACAATATCTACTGGAAACTCCCTTCATATTCTACACTGACCATATGGCCTTGAAGTATCTAGTAAACAAAGTAGTGTTGTAAGGGCACATATGTCGTTGGGTACTTTTATTTTAGGAATTTGAATTCAAAGTGGTGGTAAAACCAGAAAGAACAATTGTGGGCCAGATCATTTATCAAGGATTGATTTAGGAGAGGACACACAAAGTATCGAGGAAACCATGCTAGACGTGTAACTATTCAGGTTGTGGCATGTGCCCTCGGAGTTAGAAGACATTGCTATTTTTCTCAAGGAAGGTATGGCACTGAAGGAATGAATGCACTGGAAAAGAAAAGGTTAGCCATATGTGCCACGCCCTTCATGTTGATCAATGGGGATTTGTATAAAATGGGTCGCGATGAGGTTTTACACCGGTGTGTATTAGAACATGAATGTGTGGCCATAATAGAAGAAGCCCATGGTGGGATTGTTAGAGGACACTATGCAGGGAATGCAACCACACGTAAGATCCTATTTACTGGACTATGGTGGGAGACGATTCACCAGGATTACATTGAGTTTTTGTAAGGCTTGTGACCACTGCTAGTGCCTTGGCAAACCTGGGAGAAGGGATGAGATGCCCTTGCACCCCATCACTAGTGCGGAACCTTTTGAGAAATGGGCAATAGATTTTCAGTGACCAATCTCACCAGCTGCGTGAAGGACTAACTCGTAGTATATCATTACCTGTATTGATTATTTGACAAGGTGGGTAGAGGCCGCGCCCACTAAGGATTGCACCATAGCCACGGTTGCTAGATTTTTGTGGGAGAACATTATCAATAGGTATGGGTGCCCATTAAGTTTAACAAGTGATAGGGGCACTCACTTCTTAAATGAAACCATCAGGATTCTATTGGTAGAATTCATGGTAGCCCATCACAAGACTACCCCTTATCACCCCAAGCAAATGGGACTATAGAGGCATTCAACAAAATCCTTAGTCACACACTGACTAAGATATGTGATGTGGGTAGGCAGGATTGGGATGACAAGGTATCAATAGTTCTTTGGGCATACAGAACAACGTATAAAAGATTGAACAAGGCCACACCATTTCAATTGGTGTTTGGTGTGGAAGTAGTTTTTCCAGTTGAATTCATGCTACCATCTCTACGTATAGTGCGCACAGGAGGGTTGGATGATGAGCAAGCGTTGGAAGAAAGAATAGATGAATTGATAAAGTTGGATGAAAGGTGCTCACTAGCAAGATGGAGCTAAATAACTGAGAAGGCAAAGAAAAGGCATGGCATGACCACCATATTAAGAACAAAAATTTTGAGGTTGGCCAGATGGTACTACTATATGATTCAAAATTTCTACGCCATCCTGGAAAGTTGAAGGTGCATTGGTTGGGTCCTTATGTAATTTCATACATCCTTGATTTGGGTGCATGCCAGTTACAAGCGCTGGATGGAACAAAATTACCTAGACACTTCAATGGGAGTAGGTTGAAGCCCTACTATAAATAATGCTTCTTGGTGTTTGTAAATAAGGTAGTTTTTCCAGTTAGTTTAGAATTTCCTTTTATGCTTTTCCTTTCTTGTATTTCCCTTTCGCGTTGTTTTTTTGCACCTTGGGCACCGGTAACCTTATTAATTTTTGACTTATGAATGCATAGAGGACCACACATCATTTTAGTGTGGGGTGAGATGATGAAGAGAAACTTGGAGTTATTCTACTAGGAGGATTTGGGTCGGTGGCAAAATAAGGTTACATTGGAAATCCACGTATAAAGGAGAAAAAGTGCAAAAACACGAGGTAGGTGAAAGAAAGAATCATGAGGATGGAAGAGGTGCCTTTGGCACTGGTAGCACACACACAAGAGTCTTCTGTCAAGATGGATTGTTTACATGCGGAAGGTTGGAAAAGTTTTCATGCAAGGATTGTGCAGGGTGGAAAAAATTTCGTGCAAGGATTGGGCACGGGTGGAAAAGTTTTCGTGCAAGGATTGGGCGCATAAGGAGAAGCACTGAAGTCAGGTTTTATTTGAAAACACCACATTAAACATTGTCATACGGTGGTAGGTAGCCTAGCCTTAAATGCATAAAAGTGGGAAAAGCTATAAATACAAGAGTGGGCATTTCATTACTTCACTTTGTGAACACAAGAAGAGCAATTTTCCTTTAAGAGCTAGGGTTTGAGAACTGACTCACGCAAATAAAAATCCCAAGAACTTAAGCGCAATTGGTCCATTGGATCTACAAACTAGAGCAGAAACAATTCATGGGTGTGAGGAATGTTGTGAAGAAGCGCCGTGATCGAAGGAGAAGAATATGAGATTAGGGTTTGTGTTTTAGGGCACGGGGCACATGAGGAAATGTTCAAACAACTCGTAAGATAACCTAGGAATGAAAGCAAAGGGTGAAATGACAGCCATGAAACTAGTTGGTAAACCTGTAGAACAATCCAAGAAGGGAAAGGGAAAAGGAAAAGGGAAGAAGAAACAAGAAGAAATACCCGTAGATACAAATGAGGAATGGTACTCAGAGATGCAATACCCGGATGGGGTTTTGCTAGGGAAAGAGTGGGAGTCCCACATAAGACAGATGACCATGATCGACTACAATCATCGGTCAAGCATGATCACAAAGGAAATGGCATTGGAGCTGGTGTGCCCCACAAACAAATGAACACTGACGGGTTGCCAATCTATAACGACGTGGTCAAGGTGAAAATGGAGAAGGCAGGGCTTCTCTAACTCTTCAAGTTTCCATATTTTGGGAATCCCGAGCACTTGTACCAGTGGTTGATGATGTGCGTACATGAATATTTCTTCTGCTTTGCAGGGCACAAAATGTGCATAACTCCCCAACTAATTTCACACTTCACATGCCTAAACTGTGTAAAGGGGACATGCTCATAGATGACCTCTTGGACGAGGAGGCAATCAGAGAAACCATAGCATCCTAGGAATTGAAGAAGGGATCAAAATACTATGATGTCTCGGATATCAGAGATCTAGTGATGAAGATGGCCACACACCTTGTCTCCGAGCTGAATGGACAAGAGAAGTGGACCCAGGTGAGAAATCCCTAGCAATGTCTCCAGTAAAGGTCACCGAAGGCACCGTATACAACATCTCCCAATACATAGCAGATAAAATCATAGGTAGTGCGGAGAAGGGAGGAAAGATCCTATTTGTAAACATTCTGTTGACAATTGTGTTCTTAGAAATCGGGGTGCCAAATGCATCTGACAAGTTTGTGTGGAAGTACCCGGTGAAGATCCCTACTTTGTGGATAGATTTCATAAATACACATGTGAATCAATGACAAGGGTACACAAGGCACACTTAGACAAATGGTATAAGCACCTTAGGAACACATTCGGGGCTGAATGGCAGATCCTTGAACAACTCCCCATGGCAACCGAAGGAGAAGTAGAGTTCGCAGTCTACCAACACTTCTGCATTGACAAGTTCATTTTGGTGGATGGAAGTTGGAGTCCATGGTGTAAACTCCCATTCTCGTTTACTACCCAATTTTTCCAAGCAGGGGTAAACAGATACAAGGAATCAAAGAAATTAAATCTAGAGTTGTCCACCCTTGACAGAGAGCATAGGGAAATGAGAAAGAAGCTGGTCTACCCAGAGAAGTGCACATATGTTGAAAGGTATGTGTCACAGGATGTGCATATTGTAAGGCCTTTGACCTTACCTATTACTGGGAGCAATGTGCATGAGGATCTACCTATGCATAAGGCCAAAATTTGAAAAGGGCACGTACGTGGAGAATGAGATATCCATCCCAAATGACCCTATTGGCAGAAAGAAGCCCACACCAAAGCACAAGGAGAGGGAAGAGAAAGAGGAACAAAGGGCGGTGGAGAAGCAGGATGTAGGTGCCACGGGGCCAAGTACCTATGTCTGGAAGAAGAAGAGAATGGTGGTCAGGGAGAAGACCCCAGAACCTACGAAGCCACCATCCCCTAAGGAGCCCTTAGATGAAGAGAAGACCACATCCCCGACCCCAGAATTTTCAGCAAAGGAAGAAGAAAAGGGGATGGTAGAATGAGAGTTTTAAGATATAGACGACCTGAATGCCTATATAGGTGAAAAGGATGATGATGGAGAGGAAGAGTTGGAGGTGAATCAGGAGCCAATTGACATCCATGATTTAGGAGAAGAGGGAGCAGAAGATACGAATGATGCTTTTATCTTTATAAGAAGGAATGGTGCCCAAGGGGAGGAAGGCATGTGGAGTGAAGAAAGGAGTAAGGGGGTAAGTACTAAGGAGCTAGATATGCCCAAGCTCACTTAAGGGGAGGTGGAAAAGAAAGTGACAAGGGAGGAAAAAGATAATTAATACCTTGGTCGATGAGGAATTGGAGTGCAGCGTGGAGCTCGTGCTCGGTGAACTCAAGGAAGAGCAAAGGGAGAAGAGTGTGGGTAGCAAAAAGGCCCAAATCTTTCAGTAACTATTCCCAAGGGTGTGCGCATGGGAAGTAAACACACGGAAGGGGGAAGAATAATGATGGGATATGTTGATGACCCCAACAAAGTTTTGCACATGCATTTCCAGAGTACCATGCCCACCAAGGAGCTCACCACCATGGAGTCCTTTGATCTTGAGGGTGGATACCCATGCATAAGGAAGATGCTATCATGGGCATTTGAATCCCACCTTGATGAGCCTAAGTTTGAGGTTAACCAAGGAGCAATACTAGCGTTGTCTCGAGGGAAAGGGGGACAACCCCATTATAAACACGTAACAACTATCGGATGAGCAAGTGTGTAATGCACTCAACAAAGTCTCCATGGAAATTGAGGCTAGGATCTTCTATAGAAATGACAGGGTTAAAGTCTTGGAGGACCTATTGGAGAAGAGGAAGGAAGAAGTAGTTAAGCTAACAAAGGACCTCAGCCTTGAGAAACTAATCAATGCTCAACTACAGAGGGAGCTTCAAGAGGAGAAAGCTAAAGTGTGTGAAGTTTCCAAGAAGGTGGAGCTCATCTCTCGGCCATCATCATGAAGCACCCAGACCTCAACCCTCTCACGTAAAAGTATGGATCCTCCCTGGAATGTCTAGAGGACTTGACTCAGATCCTCACTATGGAAAGGTAGCCTTTGGCCTTGGAGTCAGCAGAGGATGTAGCTGCATGCTTGGAGTAGGAGGACAAGCTGAAAGTTGTCACGCTCATATTTGAATACAACAAGGTGCTTGCCGATGTGAAGATAGCTTCACAAACCATTGGGGTCGATAGTAACGACCATTGCGTGGACCAGGCAAGGTGAAAAGCATGCTGATTGCCAGCGACAAGGCAAAGGTGAAGGACTTCAGGAAAATAATAAGGGCAATAGATCTGAGTGAGAAAAGATCCTAGCTGAAGTGGAAAGGAAGTCTAAAGCTATTGAGACCCTACGAGTCTCAATCAAAACCCGGCTAAAAGAGCTCTATAAGGCCATTATGAGGAAGATGGATGCCCTAGAAGATCACGTAAAGGAACTGGAGACTGTGGTGGAGACCATTAACACAAAAGGGGAAGGGTTAACCTTCAACAAGGTGAGCACATTAGTTGGCGACCTCTGCACAAGAGCGCAGGATGAAGTCAGCGCTTGGAATACACTGGAGGCCGACCTGCGGCAAAATTTTCCCCTTCTTCTTCTTTAGGCAATTTTCCTTCTATTAATTCTCCCTCCATTCTTTTCCAAGGCAAGGCCTTGCATTTTTGTACTACATTCTTTGAAAAGGTTCCCGAGGGCGGAGAACAGGTGAAGTGTGGGGTAATGTTGGGACCCTAATGTAGCTACCAAATCTTAAAGGCACATAGGCGTGCACGGCCGCAGAGGAGCACACAAGTGAAGGTGCACAAGGCAGAATTCAAAAAGGGTTCTTGGAGAACCAAGGATGCATGCCCGTGAAGCAAAATTTGGGACTTAGCCATTTTCAGCCTTTTGGAAAGAACACATGAAGAACATGTTCGATTGGATAAGGTTCTAGCCTGGCAACAGGTGTCCTAGAAGGAATATACCTTGCAATAGGAAGATCCAAAAAGCTAATCATGACATGGAGAGGCATGCACCTGGGGCAACCCACACCTTGACACTTGGGGCCAGATCTAAGGTTGCAGAGGAGTTTGTTAGAGCTCAGATGCCTATTTATACATGCGCCCTTGGCAAAGAAAAGGGACACAAGTAAGGTAGCGGAGCTCTATAGAATTACTGTAAGAACTATGGGATAAAATGGGTAGATGATTATAGGAAGAATGTAATGAGGGAATGGGGAATGAAAATTTTGTTTTGTGAGCATACATGTATGGATCCAGATATGGTGCATGACTATGGTCTCCCTTCTGTGATGTTTTATAAGTAATGCTATGAATGAATATGATAAGGTTACCATGACAATTGTATTAAGGTCCTTTCTCTATATTACCTGCATGTTTCTACTATGCTTTTGATCTTATATAATCATGAACCTTACTTGAATGTTAAGTCTATTTGTGGATTTACAACTTCCTAGTTCTATTAATTCTGTTGCACGCTTTTTTTTTGTTATGAATGAAGGGGTATAGAAGCTGTTCTAAGCTCTATAGCTTTTTCATTTCTTTTAAATCACTAAGTTAAGATCATGAAGTATGCCTTCCACTGAACTCACATAAAATAGAGACTTGGCTCCCTCTTGGGTGCCTCATGTGAGCACCCAAAGTGCTGTTGGGTGATAGGCCTGTGCATATGAGGTTCCCTTGCTCTTGGTGGGTGCAAAAATGACTACAAGCTTCCTACTAGAAAAAAAAATTGGATGATCTATAATACCTTTACCAAGTTGAGCTAACACAAGTGCAATGGCCATACGGAAGCATCCACATGTACATGAAATGGATTATACCATGAGGGAAAGCACAGAATGGGTGTGATAGTAAGTTTCTCATTCAATATCTCAAATGTGCCTTTGTGCGGTTCTCCCCAATAAAATTTACCTTTCCCCTTCAGTAATTCTTCTAAGGGTGCAACAATTCTGGCATACCCTTTGATGAATTTTCTGTAATATCCTATATGACCTAAAAATTTGCACACCTCACTTTGAATGGTAGGTGCTTCCAGGCCTAATATGACTGTAACCTTGGTTGGATTAACTAGCAAACCTTCCTTGCAGATTACATGTCCTAACAGTATCCCAAATGGTGTAGAAAATATGCGCTTCTTGATGTTCAAAGAGATACGTAATTGTCTGCATCATTCAAACATTAATCACAGATTGTCAAAATGATCTTTCACAAGCCCATATACTATCTAATCTTCTAGGTAGACCTGTAAGAATTTGTGAATAAAATCTTTGAATGCCTGAATAACTATGCGTGAGAATACAACAGGTGCATTTTTCAATCCAAAGGGCATCACAAGTATAGGAAAAACTACCCCATTCAATAGTAAATGTTGTCTTTTCTTGATCCTCTTGAGCAATCCTAACTTGATGATACCCAGAAAAATCCATTTGTGAAAGAATATATTTCGTGCCCTGCAACTCCTTCTAGTATTTCCTTAGTGAATGGTGTAGGGAATGGATCTATGACACATGCAACATTTAGCTCCCTGTAGTCCACACATATCCTAATCCATTTGTCCTTCTTGATACTGATCACCATTGGGCTAACCCATTCGACTCATCAAGGGTTTGATAATTCCAGATTTCAACATTTTATCAATTTCTTCTTTCACCTTTTTACACAAATTAGGATTCATTCTGTAAGGTCTCTTTCTAACTAGTTGTGCACCATCCTTAAGTTTGATCTTCATTTCCCCAAGTGATTCATGCATGCATTTAAGTTCATGATATCCACAAGGGAATAAGCCCCGATAATCCCCAAGTAACTCAATGATCATTTCTACCTCCTAGTCTCGACTAGTAATCTTGATTATGGCCTCCTTAGGCTCAGCCTCTGAACCTATATTCACCTTCATTGTCTTCATGGGTTCATGATAGGTACACACATCCTTGTCTTCACTATCCAATACCTCACGCACCCCTTGTGAATGTTCAATATCTAGGTTCTCAACTTCCTCATCATCCACGATGTAAACCATCTTTCCTTTCTCTTTCTTAAGGCAAGCATGTTCAAGTAGTATGGAGTCCATTTCTTTTTCCTTTTCAAAACATGCTTTGAACTCTGTCTCACCGAATAATTCCTGAATATGCTCTTCTACTTTTGCACTATCTCCCATAGTTAAGCACTTGAAATTTTTTAATGCCTTTTCTATAGGAGGTTTAGTCGAGAAGTAGTCAAACATTTGGATCATACCTGTAGTCAAATCTTGCTAGTTCCTAGTTTCTCTATGTAGTTCTGCATATACATACCAAGCACGTGCACATCCTTGGAGCGTGGAATACAATCTATGCACCTAGAGTGAAGGTGGTAATGCTTTCATCCCTTGTTGTCTAGAGTCTCTCACACTGCTGAAGGTGATGCTGAATAGGTTGATCACCATTATAAGTGTAGATTTACGTAGGTGCATTGTTCTTTATAAACCTAGTAGACAAGGCTATCCCAATTTCTTCCTAGTTTATAAGATTATCTCTATGGACTACCCACTAGCACGCTACTATCCCACGCAGTGTATATACTAACATATCTCTCCTTGTAACTTGGTCTACCCATTGTGTTTCCATGGCCTTTAGAAAGGTAGGAAGATCTTCTGTCCCTGTATACCAAGTTACTGTGTTGCCTATCCATCAAATTGAATGAAACCCATTCTTGTGTGCAACCACAGTTTCACCTCACATCCTGCTAATTCATATGTACCATGAGCCCAATTGTCACAAGTAATACTCATAGTATCACTAATAGAATGAGAATCCTCCCACTGTAGGATGCCTTCTTTTGATGGCTCATTGACCTCTGGGTCCTGAATAGCATGTACATAAACTCTGTTTAAATCCTCCTCACTTAGAGGCTCAACATATGGCGTAGAATTCCCATCTTTCAAAGGTATCACAACCCTCTCCTCCTTGTTTTCAAATATGACATACCCCTTATTGAATCTCAAGTCAGTGTTATTCGCATAACACTAAGGGCATCCAAGAAAGGCTAGAAAATTGTCTGCTTCTACAAGTGCTAATACCTCAAAATCCCCAGTGAACTTGGCCCCTTGTATAGTGATAGATGCATCTTTAAAAACTCATATGGGTGTGGCCTTATTTTGGTTTTCCATAAATAACACATTAGATGATGGCTGCAATGGAGGCCTCCCCATTTGCACCCATGCATCTAATGTCAGCACATTTACTTCCACACTGTATCGATCAATATGTTGCTCAATAGCCACCCATCCACAATAGCATTTAGAGTAATTTCTTTGTCATACTCAATGCTATTAGGGGAATATTTCATGTAGAATTTGCTGTCCAGTCTCAAGACTTGCATGCAGAGTGTTCCCTTTCAACCAACTTCTAAATAGTGGAATAATTTTCTCCTGGCACAACATCTTGCACACCTCCGTAGATCATCAATATCAGTTTGGACTACCTCGATGCTTTCTTTTACTCCTTTAGGTACTTGTATCTCACCTTGAATATTCCTTAGCACTTCCATGGTATCCTGGTAAACTTCCTTCTGATGAGCAAGATCTGGGTACCTCACATGTAAAACCTCCTCCTTAGTAATCGTAGGCTTCACAGTGCAATTCCTCTCTTACACGTTCTACTTCAAATCGTGTAGTAATATTCACTATCAATGCCTCAGGCCTTCTGTTATCTTGGGCATCCATTGGTCTTCTACCACATGCTGGATTCTAACCATCCCGACACCTTTATTTTCTTGCTTATGTTACTTACTCAGATGCTCATATAAGTCCTGGGCACTCTTCATAGCTATGGCTCTTTCGTAGAAAGAACATGTAATATTCTAAGGAAATTCACACCTATAGTGATCAAGAGATCCACACGTATAAAATGTTCCATGAAGGAACTCTCCTCTTCCCCCACCTCGGCCTTGTCCTCCATATCCACCATGATATCCACGTCCCCTTCCATGACCTCCTTCAAAATACCCCTCATTCCTGTCATAGTGCATTTGATTATGATCCCAATCTTGGTGCTCATTTCTACCCTTAGAATTATCTATTATACTTTTTTTCATACTCTAATTCTCTATAGCATCCTGGATTTGACCAATCAACTGATGATCCTCAGTATCATGGGTCATGGACCTGTAAATCTTGTAAAAACAAGATACATTCTTCCTTATTGCATGATGTAATAAAGGACAGTGACTCGCATCATGATTCAAATGGAAAATCTCACAGTCCAGTAGTAATGAGCATACAGATCTGTAAGGGCAACTATCCTTGGTGTGACCTTCCACTTCACAATCTGTACACCAAATTCCTGAGTGCATTTCATGGGCTGAATTTTTGAGAGCTTCTCTAACTACTTTGTCATAGCTGCAATATGTGCTTCTAGAAATGGGCTAATGGCAGTGTCAATACTACCAACTACCTCAGCACGCAAAGCTACTTCCAGTGCTTCACATGGATCCATGTATGTCTTATGTGACAGCGCCCTTCTAAAAGGTGTAATCAATCCTCCAACAAACCATTTTGCATGTTGGATAGCATGAATATCATAAGACAACTTTAGAAGTGTTTTAAAATGAGCATCATAATCACATACACTCTCAAAGTAGTGCCTTGCTTGATATATTTGAGCATGCTTATGCTCTTTTGCTTAAACTCGGGATATAGAACTCTTTCAAGAAATCATATCTTAGTGCTGCATAATCCATGCAAGTTTGATCAAGGTCAAACTTGCTATACCAGTATGTGTGCACACCCTTGTAATGTAGTGGTGAATTGAATTTCATTTTTCTCAGTAGGTATAATC
Organism: Taxus wallichiana var. yunnanensis; assembly: GCA_018340775.1. Classification (NCBI taxonomy): domain Eukaryota; kingdom Viridiplantae; phylum Streptophyta; class Pinopsida; order Cupressales; family Taxaceae; genus Taxus; species Taxus wallichiana. Next base: position 315,755,035 of record CM031236.1, read on the forward strand.
CCTTTAGTGCACCATAAGATTTCACACATATGCACATGTTCGACAACATCCTCTATACCTCTATACTCCGTGAGACAAAGAGATATCTCCATATAGATATTCTGTGGTTGCTGCGGACCTTGACCACCTGATCCAGAACCTCCTCCATTCCCTCTACCTCCGGAACCACCAGATCCACCAGAACTAGAACCACCTATACCTCTTGATCTGCCACCTGTAGTTAGAATGGGACCAGTAGATGTACTCCCGGTATGCCCAGATAGTAGTACTATACAAAACCCCTATAGTACGTGAGGTAGTTCCAATTCTAGAGGTGAATCCAACATTCTACGCTCTCACATTCTGTGGTGGATGATGCACCTAAGAATTCTCCTCCAAATAAAATTTAAGCCATCTGTCCTACCATTTATGTACTTTATCCCCGACTTACTCCTACTTTTCTACTTCCCAAGTTAATTTTCTAGTTACTTGTCATACTAGATCAGTAAAACCAAGTGCAAAGGACAGGTCACCAGGTGGATTAATATGTGCACCGTGGCCCAAGTAGTCTCTTGGCACACTTCTATTTGAGGCTAAGTAGGGATCTCTATCATACTTTCCAAGATGGGGGAGTTCCTAATGCTTTGGCTTTACGTCTTCTACGTGAGCTGTAAATCCTTCACGATCCATCTCTCTCCTCCATGCCATACTCTCTACAACAAAACACTGCTTCTCTATCTCCCTCTTACGTGCCTCATTATACTTAAGTTGCCTTTCCTCTCTCTATTTCTCTGCCACTAGGTCTACCATCTTAAACCAAACTTGTACCTACCTTCGCATACGTGGAGAAGTTTAGTTAACCATCGGTTTACTCTCTAGGTTCAAATTTACCATTAAGATCTTGATTACCAGTGGAATACCATGTAAATATGTTCCTCTTGGATACCACAAAAACTTGAATTCAACTACATATGGGCAAGAGTATGTCGAAATTGAATATTACAGAATATAACTATTTAGAACACCATGAAACCATGTATCCACCGTGCGAGTCCAGATCAGATCAGCATCATAGAGGTCCTGAAATTTTTCCTGTGTCCAAACAAGTGCACGATGCCTCCAATTCTATTGGGATGTATAAGTAGTAAGCCACTCGTATAGTTCTACTAGAAAGATAGCAAAAAAAGATCTCATATAAGCTGTCTACAAGTTTTTTTCTACCCAAGTGCACGCGTTAAACTCAGATCCACTATTGAAACATCATGCATATTATTCCTCCATATCATGTATCCATTCCTCAATAATTTCTAGAGTTATCCAGTACATCTTCTTCATTAACTAACATGAAAACAACTGAAAAAGAGGTCCTGGCAATGGAACCAATGATGCAGCCTAGAATTAGAAAGATAACACCCTAGTCACACTGGCACATCCCTCAGCCTAGACTGAGTGCTCACCCAAAGTGTGCAAAGGTACCAAGTCCCTCTTTAGGGTTGCTATAATAGGATGTTAACATGATGAAGGAAGAAACATATAGATTCATAACTAATCCATCATTCTATAATGCATGTTATCCTCAGATCTATGAAAGAACAAGCTTAAATAGTAATCATGATTTTACCATAAACATGCACTGCTCAATTACATAGAATGACACTTAGGTTTAGCCAATATCTTCCATCTATTAGTAAATATAGAAACTCCTTACAGTATTGTTGATCTATATCAATGTGTGTATGGATCTGATACACACATTCATACATCTAGAATCATACATACACCACTCTCTATGATACATATATCTACTATGCACCTAACATCATATATATAGGGTGGGGACTTGCCCTTCACTGCTTAACTATTCTAGAAATAGGTCACATGCTATTGATAGCCACACATGCAAGTGCACTATCTATAGTCCTCTTGTAGTTAACTGAAGTGTTAATTCTATTCTTAGCTTGTCTCCATGCATAGATGCTTTGAACCACTTCTCCAAATATAGATAATGCATGGCATGCATGTCTTTGCATCGTTGATGTGGTCTGCACACCATCTTCCAAAAATAGATCCTCATGCTCAAAATTGGCTAAGTCCTGAAATCTGAACTTTCCTTCCGTGTGTGGGTCCTTCTTGTCCTTCCGTGCCCTTGGTTCCAGGCCTTCTATCCCGCGGACTCCTCGTGTGATTTTAGACAAGTATTCTTTGATCAACACCAATCGAATGTCAATCACTGCTACATGGCTCGCCAACTCAGCTAGCCATATTATACTATCGTTATCCATTCCTTAACTTCTCCTCCGTCATATTCTAAAAATGGTAATGTCAAAATGAATCCGTAAAAGTGGTTTTTTCCTTTTTAACCCCATATCGACATGACTGATGTCATTCATGTCGTGCCCTAGCCAAATAATGTTAGTTAATATATAACCGACATCATTCACATGACATAACCATTTGACCTACCCTATGCCCATTTTTCCTCAAACAATTGTTGCTCCAACCACTTTTGACCTTACTAACACCTATTACACACTTCCCGCAAGCCTACATTACCTATACATTTCCTTCACGCATTTAGGGACATTTTATTTACCTACACCTTGACCTTACATGTTCCTTGACTTAAATACCCTGACTTGAATCACCTTTTATGACATTTGCATTTTTGTACTCTCTATACCTTGCGATGTTATTACCCATGTTGTTTAGCCTAATATTGGGCCTCAAAATATTGAATAAGTCCTAAAGGGCACATGCATACGTGGGACTAGTAAAGAGAATGGGAACATGGGGAAATGCATGCAGATGTGGGTTTAGTAGAAACCATGGCACACACGAAAGGTAGAGAAAAGGATTTTAGGACTTAGTCATATTCATCTTTCTAAGAGACACTTGTGGAAAAACATGACCCAACTAGGTGTCTTTGAGTGGATAAGGTGACAAACTTGGTGACTTAGTGGTTGAGGAAATAATATTCCATGCATGGAAAATTCTTGAAGACATCATTGTAGAAAGTGGGGAGCTCGGATCATAAGAATCAAGCTCCATTGGAGGACCACCTTTGCACTTGGAAACCGATATGATACTTCAAGAAGGCATGGTGGTGGGTGTTAAACCTATTTATAGATATGGTCATGTAGAAGAAAAAGATAGAGGGAGAGAGGACTATTCTTAAAAAACATCATCGAGAGAGCCGATAATAAGAGGGCCATGGTGCGATAAAACATACCCAATTACTTTTACAAATTCATCGGTTTGTAGTTTGAGGGGGATCACCTTCCACCCTATTTGGGGCAACCTAACCTTCACTCATATGTGGAACACTAAATTCCTGTTTTTGTTGGCATCACTTATCAATACAAGCTATGCGACAAAAAGGGTAAAATGTTGACACCAAATTTGGGTCACACTCCCATTGATCCCCTTTGAATCAATTAATGTAACGTGTTCACTTAACCATGACCCCTTTACCATGCATTCGTATTAATTTAATTACTTATAATTGAATTAATGTTCATCCTCACATTATTAATTAATTTAATTACTTTAATTAATTTAATTTACACATCACCTAAACACCTCACCCTAGACCTATTCCAGGGGCATTTAACTCACAATGACCAAGTCATCACTCTCAAACACCGAGTCATCACTCCCAGTGTTGAGTCACCACTTGACCTAACTAATTGAGACTTATTCCTAAAACCTAATTGGACTTCTTCTATGATCTTCCTACCTTATCTCACGTGAACTCCACTTCCCTAAGTGGACTTAATCAGAATCATGCCAAAAATAGTAAATATATGCCTATTTTTGGTAAACCTAGACTTTCCCACCCTAATCGATGCTGGTTATCCCTCAACCGATGCTAATCACCTTAACCATCATCGGTTACCTTATATACACTTTTACAACTCTTTACCCGGGTTGTTCATTCAGTTATTGGAGCCTTATTGCATTCAAGGTGTAAATCCTCAAGCCCTCTTACATCCAGACGATGAACACACACAACCACAATGCAAGAAAAGCATATGGTTCATCTTTCCAAAGCATTGGAAAAATCACGGGAGTACAGAGGCCATATTTCCATGGCACTGGACTCAAGCATTTATTCTTTGATCAACCATCAACCATCCCAAATCCCAATATCTACAAGATATCAAGTAAGTATTTTGATCCTAATCACTTTTCTTACTCTCCCATTGTATATTTATGGTTTCTTTCAATAGTTTATTTCCTTTGTTGCCTATACATCACCTTCCTCCCACCAACCCACTATTCAATCATCCCAAGCCTTTTCACTATTCTAAACCTCCTTCTTAGTATCCTTGAGTCTTCTCAGTCATATTACAACCCAAACCATACTACCCTCACTCTCTATGCAATCATAGAGAGCCTAAAAGCTTCTGTTTAATAATTTTCTATAAAATTACCCCTACCGACGTAGGTTACCTTAACCGTCGTTGGTCTCCCCTCTCTACCGGTATCGGTCACCATATCGACGTCGACCTTTGTGTTTTCGATAACCTTTAAAAACTACCTCTAACATCACCTAAATTCAACCTATACCTTAGTAGATACCTTTATGACCTTACATAACACCCCTATGACATGTTCCAAAAAGAAACATACCTTTCTTTATGCTATATTAGTTTATATTTCAATACTTCTCTTAATCTAGTTCATTAGTAACATTTTGAGATACCTAAATCAAAGTGTTAGAAATAGGAATTTTATTTCTCACATTTAATTTCATTAAGTTAATAAAAATATAGGATTTATATCCATTCAAGGAATCATCATGCTTCCTGGATCTAGCCTTGCTATTTAATACCATTTGGTGGTCTTGTTTTATATCTACGGTGTAGTCACTCCCTGACAAAATGGAGTTCTTAACAAGAAGCTTGGATAAAATCAGTAACTCATGCACTCAACCTACAATCTACATGATAATAGGTAATCCTCCTTGACCTTTTACATTATCTGTTTTATCGCACAACATTTCAGTTGAAATGGGGTTAGAAAGAAAAATATTAGATAATTGTAAGATTTTTGGGATAGTGATATGGTTGTGAATCAAGTGAGATGGTTGAATGCAACAAAGAATGACTTTCTCATAACTTATAAACATAGAGTATGGTACCTTCTTAACAATTTTAAATTTTTTAACATACACTCCATCCTAAGGAAAAGGGAATGAACCCGACGATAGACTAGCCATAATGGGAGGAAATTTTTACATTGTTAAAGTTATAAAAAGGATGAATTGTAACATGTCAGAATAGTAGTAAGGCCTACTATTATAGATAATGATAAGTTTTCAAAAGTGGTAAAAATATTATCAACTTCATCTAAGAAGAGGTTGAGTTTTCATTAAGGAATTAAGAAAAATTGGAACAATAATATGGAGACCAAATTTTTCAGCTCGAGATCAAACAAAGCGCCCAAAGGACTAGTGACTTTGGAATCAAAATTAAATTATGATGATTCAATCAAAAATAAAAGTGAAATTCAAAGGAGAGGATTAGAAACCCATCTTGTTTGGTGAAGACAAAATACTTAATATTGACAAGCTATGTACTCCACAATAAAAACATGTTTTTGTAAAGATTTACCTAGAATTTACTGAAGTATTTATATGGATTTATGAATACCTTATAGGTTTTGATTCTAATTTATCTCAGTAAACTATTGAATTTTATCCAATGGCCAAGTCCATTAGGTAAAAATAGAGGCCCGCCAATTCACATATTAATCCTCTCATGAAAAAGGAATTAAACAAGATGACCTAGGAAAACATCATCTTCTCGCATAAAAATTCATCATGGGTTGCCAAAATAATTCTAGTGTAGAAGATAAATGGGAATTTTTACTTTTTTATTTTATTTTAGGGACTTAAACCAAACATCTTTGAAAGATCATTATCCTTTTCCATCCATAGAGAAAATTATACAAAGGGTGGCATGGTCAAAAAGGTTTTCTCGGTTAGATGGTTACTCTGGATACAATCATATTATGGTAAATGATGAAGAACAATTCAAGACTACCTTTACCACTAAGTGGGGAACCTATACTTACAAGAAAATTCCATTTATTCTATCCAATGTAGGAGTAACCATTTAAAGAGATATGGATATGTCATTCAAGGGACTAATCAACAACATTGTTCTTTTCTACCTAGAAGATATCACAGTGGTCTCCAAGGATGTAAATGATCACCTTTTCCATGTATAGAAATTATTTGAGGGATGTAAACAATTTGGGGTTTATCTTAACCCCCAAAATGTATCTTCTTAGTACATGAAGGTAAACTACTTGGTTATATTGTCTCTAATGAAGGACTAGTAATTGATCTAGAAAGAGTAATCAACATCCTTATATTGTCATTACCTAGTCATAAGAAGGAATTGTAAAGCTTCTTCAGAAGGATTACCTTTATTATGGGTTTTTTCCCAATGTTTTCCAATATTGTCAAGCCACTGACATCTATTCTAAAGAAAAACATGATTTTCAAGTGGATTATGGAAGGGAAGAACAATTTTAAATCTATCAAAAATAAATTACATAGGCCCCAACTCTTATCAATCGTGAGTTCTCAAAATATTTTATCTTGTATGAATTTAGAGCTACAAACACAATATCTTCTATGTTTGTGTAACTAAATGAAGAAAATTTTAGAGAACCTTATTACATTCTCTATCCAAGTCCTATATGAATATGAAGTAAAGTACTCATTTTTCAAGAAGCATGCCTTAAATAACATAAGGATTTTAAAGAAATTCCGGCATCTGCTATCCAACAACAAGATCCATCTTATGGTGTCACACTCAGGTGTGAAATATTTTCTTTTGAATAAGGATCTGAATGAGAAAAGAGCTAGTTGGATAACCAAAGTAATGGAATATGATATTGACATCAAAGTTATTAATCTAGTTAGAGGAAAAATTTTATGTGAGCATTTGATTTCAGATTCATATAATAAAGAGGATTTTTTTCTATTGTTCCAACATGATCAAGAGAAACCCACAAATGGTCCTCTTATTCATTGTTGGATCGGGGCATTATATTTTCTCCAAATGAGTAAATTTATGAAAGGATTGAGTAAGGAAATGAGAAGATATTTTAGACTTCAATCTATCCCCTTCATGTTTATTAATGGCATCATGTTCAAAAAAGGAATAAATAGATTTATTTTACAATTCATCAAGATGGATCAGATTAACGAGGTCTTTCATGAATTTCATGATGTCACAGATGGAGAACATTTTCCCCCAAGGACAATAACACTCAAAATTATGAGAAATAGATATTATTGGATGATATTTTTTAAGGATTGATATACATGGGTGAATAAATGTAAGAAGTGTTCCCTTTTCATATGAAAATAAAGGCTAACATCTCTTCTACTGCACCCCATCTATGTAGATCAACTATTCATGCAATGGCAGTTAAATTTCCTTAGATTAATCAATCTGCATTCAAACTTGGGTCATAAATGGATCTTTATAGCCATAAATCACTTCACCAAATGGATAGAGGAGGTTTCTTTGAAGGATGATAATGAAGATAACATCTTATACTTCTATGAAGGTATTGTGACTAGGTTTGTTGTTCCTTCCACAATAATATTTGATTATGCTCTAGCATTCCTTGACACAAACATCTCGTAGTTGGGTTGTGAATAATGGAATATATTTGATATCATCTTCACACTATTACCCCTAGGGTAATGGATAGGTTGAGTCAAAAACATGAATCTCCTAAGGAATATCAAAATAAATTTGGAGTATAATTAGAAATCTTAGAACAAAAATCTAAAATTAGTATTATGGGCTGATAAAATCACTCACAATAGGTCAATTAATAGCTCAAATTTCAAACTTGTTTATGGTAAGGAAGAAAATTTTCCAATATCTATTAAATTTACATATTTGGAGCTCATCAATAAGATAGAGATGTTTTGAATTTGATTTCATGGAGGTAAATTATGTAGAGAACATAGAGCTAGAGAATTTAAGAGATAGAGAAATGTATGCAATGGAGATTAATCAAAATCAGGTCAAGAAGTATTTTGATAGGAAAGAAGTGGATAAAAGCTTTCAGGAAGTAGAACTTATCCTTAAATGGGATCAAGATAGAGCCAAACTAGGAAGAAACTCAAAGTTTGATTCCATATGGAGTGCACCCTATGATATCTCAAGATGTAATCCACACAATGTTTTCCAATCATAAAAATGGATGGAGAAGAGCTCATGATCATAGCTAATGGGATCTATATTAAGCATTGATTTTAAATTAAAGAGTTCATATTGCACATATTAGATTGTTTCTACTTTCCTCCAAGTGTTGTTTAGCACATTGTTTTTATGCTAGTATAGTTATAGTTCCCTAAATTCTTTACCTTGGGAGTATTAGCATTCTTAGAGTTTCAAATAGGTTTCAGCATTCCATGGATTTAGGGATAAAATTTAAAGTTGAGATCACTTTTTATTCAACTTATATGCTTGAATCCATGCCCAATAGATGTTTCACGAATATTTGTATTCATCATCTAGTAGGCGCATATACCCTTGAGTCACCAAACTATTATCCAAAATTGTACCCCTTGCAATTTTAGAAAACTTATTAAGTCCCTAGGTTAAAAATATTACTTTGTAGATGGTCTAAAGTTGGCCATAGAAATTTTCCTTAGATGGTATAAATAGTATGGAGTTGGCCATATAATTTTTCCGAAGATAGAAAGAGGGGAAGGAGGGGGAATGTTGATCCTTATTAGGTCATATTTTGGTGTTTCATATATTTGAACATTAAAATTAGAGTTTTACATTTGCAAGTCCAAAATTGGCTAGGGAAGAATGTGGTGGACGAGTGATTGAAAAATTAGTATTCCATGGATTTCACATGTGAAATATATAAAATAAAGGAGTTTAGTATCCTGTGGTAATGGGAAAATAGATGGTGCTTTGTCATGGGAAACGAAACACAAGATCTCCTTAAGATAAGCCATGATGCGGGAGGATCAAGTTGCAAAGGAAAGGAAGTGGCATGTATGAGGAGGACAAGGTTAGAAGTTGTGAGACACTAACTCGGTGTACTACAGCTTCCCAAAATAATAGTGTCTGTATAATTTGAAGTCCATAAAATAGAGGAATATGGACAAGGATTTTACATGTAAAATGCCACATAAAAAGAAAGAAGAGCTTCACGACATAACACGAGCTGAAATGGTTAACTAGGGGATTCAAAATATGAAAAATGAGGAATATTCGTGAAGGCTAAAGTGTGTTCATAGGAGTCATCTATAGTATCACATGGGTTGGTGAAGGTTAATATGTCGTGGAACATTCAACTCTGCACAATAACTGTAGAACTTGGAATGTTGAGGGATAAGATGAAACTAGTTTTTGGTCATATATTTTGACTACGAGATCCATTTTTATGAGAATTATTTCATTCACTTTGTCTCTCAAAAGAATACATTTTTAATGAGGAAATGCAGAAAAATATTTTCCCTTGAGGGAGAACCATGAAAACATAGGATTTTAGGGGGAAATGTTGTTTTCTCATTTAAAGCACCCAACCACCTCACCTACCCAATTTAAATACCTAAAATCTCCTATTCTTTCACCTTTGAAGTATAATGGTGTGTGTTAGAAGGAACTATTGCATGTATGTAGGAGTAATGACATCGATACGATGGGTGGTAGATTTTCTTTCACTCTAATACCAATTTGACTTTGAATTTCCCCATTTTCTCTCTCTCTCATATTATATAAATGTAAATATAGAGGCATATTATAAGGGTTCCTTTCTATAACATTTTCATTCTCTACATTGGAGCCATGCATTTTCTTACCTTGGACTCTTTATTTAGCATCTTCCCAGGAGGATTAACCTAACCTCTACTTTGTAAACATGATGAATACTTCTTGAATGTAATATATATGTGGTTGTTTTCCTTCAAATGCTCTATATTTGTTATGTATTTTTATGTTCTTATTTTCATTTAGATTTATTCATTCACATCTTCTAGAATTCTATATTTCCATTAAATCTCTGCATATGTAATTGTTTTTGTCTTTTTGTCATATTTGAACCCTGTGTTAGTGTGTGACACTGTTATTATTTCATTTTGCATCTTTTTCCCTTTTCTCTCGACCCTAGATCATGTATGTTCTAGATTTTGTTGCATTTTAAATATCTAAGATTATTTTTTTGTTATGTTGTAAAGACTATTTTCATGTGTGGAAGTGTTGAAGACTATACACTAAAAGTATTGTACACTATCCACAATTTTATCTCCAAGATTTGGGTGGGTCGGGCCCCTAGTAAAGTGGGTGGTAACACCCACTAGTAGGGGGTCGGGGGGGTGTAGAAAGCTAAGAAAAAATGTTGGCCTTAAAAATGTGCCCGATACCTTGGGAGATGCGCTCTTCTTATATGGGTGGTGTTTTGAGCCATAGGTTTATGGGGTAATTTTGGCCCATGGTTTTGGTACCCATAGTATTGTAAAAATTCTTAAGTAGTTTCCTATTGATGTGCTTGTGTGCATATGGTAGGGTAGATGTAACATTGTAGATGTGAAATTTTAAGTGTGAATTCGTGGAGATTTTGTTGAAAATAGCTTCAAACAGATCTAGGTATTGTATTGAGAGAAAGAGGTTGCTCATAATAAAAATATGAGAAAGTGATCCATGGTGGATGTGGACCAAATTGGGTGAACCACATTAAATAATGTTTCTGTGTTGTTTTATTTTATTTTCTTCATTTTTATTTCAGATCAATGATATTATTATGCATATTAGTTTCTACTATTGTGATTATGTGTGGGATTGTTTCACATATTTTATCTCTTGTTTCCTAATAATTGGTATTAGAGCCTAGTTTGATTTGCTAAAGTGTTGAATCACAAGGAAATTTTTAGCTTGAGTGGGAGCTATGGAAGATAAAAGGTTGATAAATTCAATGGGTAGAATTTTAGTATTTGGAAGATGCAGATGGAAGATTACCTTTATCAGAAGGATATTTATATTCTGTTATTTAAGAAAAGGAACAAACCCTCAAGCATCATGGATGCAGAGTCGATTTTTAGGAGAGGAAGGAACTTGGAATAATCTAGATATGTCTTGTATCTTCGGTACTATTTGATAGTTTAAAGGAAAATACTGCAAAGGAACTTATGGATGCATTAGGAAGTTATATGAAAAACCCTCTACCTCTAACAATATATTTTTAATGAAGAGTTGTTTAACATTTGAATTATTTTAATACGGTTGTGAATATGCTAGCTTTAGTTAAAATAGAATTTGATGAAAAAGTTATGGCTTTATTAAATTTTTTTCTCCTTACATGAGATTTGGAATAGTACGGTAATAGAAATAAGTAACTCGGTTCCATACAATTCAAATTTTAAGTTTTAGGATGTTGTATGGGTAATTCTAAGTGAGGAAATGTAAAGAAAAGGCTCTAGGGAATATTGTAATTAAGGGAATTCTTTGATGGTGGAAACTAGAGGGAGAAAAAGAATAGAGGAAGCCATGGAAAATTGAAAGATCGGGAAAGGTCAAAATCCAAAAGAAATATGTTATCTTTGGAACTATGGAAAGGTTGTGCATGTAAAGAAGGACTATTGGAATCTTCGAGACATGAAGAAACAATCTGTAAGAAAACAAGGAGGTGAATGTTGCAATAGGTAATGTCTATCAAGATGCTTTGATTCTCTCCGTGGATAATATTGTAGAATATTGGGTTTTATAGTCGGGGATTCTTTTCATTCTACTCCAAAAAGGAATTATTTTGTTGATTATGTTCAAGTGGATTTTGGGCATGTTTACCTTGGTGATGATGAGCCTTGCAACATAGTTGAAAAAGGTTGTGTTCAAGTTAAGGTAAAAATGGGAATACATGGCTATTAAAGGATTTTAGACATGTGCCTACATTGATATGAAACTTGGTATCAACGGGGAAGTTGGGAAATAAAGGTTGTCTTGTGATATTTACAATAGAATATTAGAAGGTTACCAAGGGTGATCTTGTGATGGAAAGAGGGAAGAAGGTTGGAACCTTATATTTAACCACTTTGGCAGTATTAATTCTTGTAATATTATGGCACTATAGGCTCGGTTATTTAAGCCATAATGACATGTAGATCATAAAGAAGAATTTTCCTAGATATAGAAAAACATCTTTGGATTTCAAAGTGAGAACTGTGTAAATGGGAAACAGAGCGAGTAAAGTTTCACAAGGTTGGACCTATGATGAAATAAATTAAGTTAGAGCTGGTAAATTTTTATGTGTGGGGTCAGCTCAAGTATCATCCCTTGGGGTGTAGACACCTAAAATTTGTAACCTTCAAATCAGAATTTATATCTATTACAAACATTATCCTAAGTCATAATTCCTTTGGCATATTTACCTCACGTAAATATTATTCTTACAACTATCAAAATCATATCTCGAATCATCTAAAACACCTTTAAATAAATAAAAAAACACATCTTAACCATTTCATAACTCCCTTGACCATTATACCTCATCCCCAACAACTTAGCAAACCATCTACCGAATACAATACAAAAGAAAATCATTTGAAAGTGGTTTTACCCACTTTTCCACCCTAAATCCCGAAAAAACCAGATCACCGGCAATTTAGGTAATTTTCGGTGATTATAAATATAATTTTTGTAGTCTCCCTTTTGGATCATCAATTGTAAACCTCGATCTCTTACTTTCAATACTATTTTCCAACACACCGCACACCACCATTTAACACCTAGACATCAATATTATTATCAAGGATCATTATGAACCATTGTCAAGTATTTTTCATGGCATCTTAGAGCTCTTTGTGGATCATCTTTTGCACCATCTAACTTAAGACTACATCAATTATCATCAAGTCATCCTCAAGTAAGATTTGAGACATATTTAGCTTCATCTCGATAAAAGGTACTTTTACAATTTTCATTTATCTCTTATAAACCATAATTAGTCATTAATCGATCTGGAGCATTAATTTGAAACATCAAACATTTTATTTTAATAATTTATCAAAATCTACATAAATCACCAAGTGTTTGGCCTGATTGCAGTGATTCCTATCAATTTTACCCCTTTGTCACTTATTATACATTTTTATCGATTTATCATATCTGTCATGTCATTCCTTTTTCTTCTAACATTTTTAAAGCATGGATTACTATTAGATGGCAATTGGTGGTCAATCACACAAAATTACCAGCATTCACAGTCTTATAATAGTTTGACACCCTTGCTTTTATGAATAATACAATATTCTCCATGATCTAACACTTTGTGCCATCAAGAACACTTCTATAGAATAACTTGAAGACATATTTGAATTCCTATAGGATATCCACCAAGAATTTGAAGATTTACGGGATGATTATTTTGAGTGCATATAGATTGCATCCACACTTACGGGCCACGTTTTAAGCCACACAAGAGCTATCATTCAAACTTGAGTTCTAGTCACCTTTCATACTATTCTTGTATCTATCTGTCTTGTATCTATTTATCATTTATCACTTATCCATTACAATTCACTTGATTGTTTACAAAGTGAGTTGACATCCTTCGAGGAAGCCCTTTGGATTCCTAGAATTGGACTTATCGAGAAACTTTCCTATCTATCTATCTAATCCATTTTGTTTAGTGTCTTTGAGTGCATGTTTCTTCACAGGACAGGATCTTGTACACACTTTTGGATGGAGCACAACTTATATCAACATCGAGCATTAATAATCATCATCTACGGGTATCGATTAAACCCCACGTCTTTTGAGGTTGGTTTTGTTTTTATTATTTCACTTTGTTAATTCAAGTAGAAAGGTAAAAAAATATCTGAACATTCGAGTATGCCTTGTGGGACCCCTCGGTCCCTTATTTATTGCATTAAAGTTTCATAGTTTTCACATTTAGGATTTATGTTGTAATTTCTAGTGATTTGGTCAATCGCCAGAATCGGGTGAATTGCTAGTGATTGATCAATCATCAATTATTTCTCTAAATTATTTTGATTACTTGGTAGCCAACCGTCTAACGCCTATTATGTTGTTGTTTTGTTTTTTCTCGCTAACCTTTTCTTATAGGTTTTCTATTTCTAGAGGCTTTTTTCTTGCTGGATTGATAAATTTCTTTAAAATATAAAAATAAAAATTGCCAAAATTAGAAAGGAAGCATTATTAAGGTGATTCCTTTTCCCTTTTTTTTTTTTTTTGTACCGAATTTTTGTTATCTGTCCTCATCAAAATCAATCATTTCTTTTGGGATTAAAATAAACATTGCATACTACTTGATCATATAGTTTTAATTAGGAAGGTTAATTGATTGCATTCACTTGATTCTTCCCCCACACACAACCAAATACAATCAAAATAAAATTTTCATCAAACAATCCTACCCTGGTGATAACTATTGAGATTTCATCACCCAATAGGGAATCGACTCGGCATTCTAGTGAAGTATAAATAATTGGTTATCAGTATATTTGATAAGCACCTACCTCTTTTATCACTACGGGACCATGAAGTGAGGGTAGGCCCCAATACCATGCTCAGTATCGACACTAGCACATATTTGGGCCTCATGTATCTTCGGGTATATCAAGGATGCCAACCTTAAATGATCCGAAAACCATATTTAGACAACCATTTCCTAGGACCTTATCAATCATTCTCGCACATTTCATCCTTATAAATTAACCAAGATAATCTAAAAATTCATTTTGATTTATTTTTTTATTATTTTTAAACAACCTATCTAGCTATTTTTCATTTTTAGGTGATTGTGTGTTTGTTATTATGGTACTTACAAGAAAACAATCTTGTATCAAACATCAGAAAACATGTCTACACCATTACATCATCAAAATCCACAGTATCAATCAATCATAAATCTAAATCAAGAAATATCCACACCCCAATTTTTAAAATCAATGAATATGGGATGAAGAAAATGAATGTTATAATGAAAGTATCTGAAAAATCCTCTTAGATTACACACTCCTTATCCATTCTCAAATATCTCATCTATATTAGATAGAAGAGTTAGAGCCACCACATTCCCCTAGCTCTCAATCTACATCATCTAAAATCCTTGATCCTCTTAGTCCTTTCTTCTTCAAAGGTGGGGATCCCATCATTTTGTAGATTTTAGATTCAAACCCCGCAGCCCTTAATTCTTATCTTGTAGCTATGGGTGTTCAACTTCAACCATCAGTACTGAACCACCTTCATATGTTCCTAATCCATCGTGTGGTTTTTCCCATCCTTTTATCCAACTTCAGAACCATTCATTCAAAAAATACATCCATACACATCTCACACTCAACCTAAAACATCTAATTTTGTATCTTCTATTCATGTATTTGATCTTCATATGATCTCATCTCAATACATGTCCATTCAACAACCTACATCTTCACCTAATCCATCTACTAGTTCCATACTCGATTCAAAAAATCCTAATGCTTCTTCATCTACTCCTCTAGCATCCTAAAAAATTCAGACACCTCCAGTAAGTTCTGTTTCCATTTCTATTATCATATCTTAGCCAACACCTTCCAGAAAAAAACCAACCCCATTTAGAATATCACTCTATTCATTCCTGCATCCATTCCTCTAGTCAACACTAGTGCTATTGCTAACACCCACCCTATTTCTTTATCATATTCCACTCCCCTTATCTCACAACACATACCTCAACCCTCACAGCCACTTATTTCTATACCTCAATCTATTCCTATTTAGAATATCCCACAACAAGCACCATCCTTAGTTGCTTCTTCTATAAACTTTCAACAATCACCCATTTATTTGCAGCCCTTTACCTATACATATGTTCCTTTCCAACATATCTCCCAATGATCACATCCTCTCACCAACACATCTATTCTTATTCCCTATTAATATGTACAACCATCACAACCTTTAGCATCTCAATCCACTTACAATATCCCCATAAACATTCCTTATTAGCAAAACATTCCTTATCAGCAAAATATCCCTTATTAGTAGAATATCCCTCAACAGTACCCATCATACCCATAGCCCAACCACTTTTCATTCAGTCAACCTATCTCATCCTCACAACAACCACCACAATTAGACCCCCTTCAATATCTCATGAAAAAATATCCAACCTTGAAGCTTCTTCCTCGGGTCCTAAGAATGTGCTCTCTTATGAATAGATTTGTAATGAGCCCATTCACCCCTTAATACCTTATAAATCATATCTACCTTACTAAGAACTTGAAGTTTATAAAATTCTATAGTAAAGAATATCTCCAACATCACATTCATGTTTTTTTCCAAGTTTGTGATTTTAATAGCCCACGACCAAGATTTGATGGTGAGGACTTTCCCCATGTCTCTTTCCAGTCTTGTCCTGGATAGGTATAATAACATCCCTCAATATTCCCTTTTCTCTTTCAGAAAACTTGCCTCTTAGAACATTCATCTATAAAAATTGATCACAAAATTACCATGACCAACCTTCATAACATAAAACAATTTGAAGTTGAATTGTTATTGATTTTGTTTCCCACCGAAGGGGTATAATCAATCAGTTATCATTCACACTACCAAAAATGAGTTAATTGAATTATTCTATCATTCATGTGCTAAAAACATCTCATCCACCCTTCAAATCTAGTCATTCCAGATGTTTGACGAAGCTTTCACTATGGCCCGTAAATTAGAATTGCAAGCCCTCGAAGAAGGTAGAGTTAAAATATGACCTAAGAAGCCAAAATATGAATTTCCATCCAAATCATACTCCTATCTTGAAAAATCCAAATCATCAACCAACCTTGTAGTACTCAAACCTGCTCCCAAAGAAAAATCCACTACTGAGTGTTCTTGTTCACAATGTAGTTACACACCCATTAGAGAGACCTATAGTGGGGTCTTCAAAAATCTCCTCACTACTAATATGAACTCTCTACCACCCATCCATCCTATCGAAACATATGTATCTAAGCCCTCTTGGTATAGGAATAATGACTATTGTAAATACAATAGGGTTAAGGGACATGACATCGAAAGGTGTCACTCATTCTGTAACGTCCTTCAAGATTTAATCATTTAAGGTGAACTCCATTTAAAAAATCCAAACTTACCTCAAAATTAAAACATTGATGTCTTCAAGTAGACCTTCTGAATCATCCCCCTCGAATGGTCAAACCTCAACCAATAACATACAAACACACCATACTATAAAACCATCAATTAAAAATTACCTAACACCGGATCCCAATCCATAGCCTATGAGTCTACATCCACTAAGAACACCACTAAACCTACACCCTCATCTTTTGAATCTACATCTGTGTTGTACACACCTCTTCACGACACTTGTAAAACCACATCAGATCAACAATTAGAGACACCCCCTCTTCCAATATAACACACTATTAGGACGTCCCCGAATCCGTACTATGCACTCTATCTCCTGACACTACATCGATGTCTTAAATATGAATACAAGGGTAAGGTATATATAGTCCCCATAGATCCTAATCATTTTTCTAAATTTCTTATGACATACCATCCAAACGATGTACTCATGCCTAAATCAAAGTCAAAAACATCCGATGAAGCATCTACTAGCACATCCATTCCATCATCCAAACTACCCGATGAATCTTCCTTTGAGGGAATTATAGAACGTATTTCACTAGGGAGTACCATATTCTTATGTTAAATTCATTCCCTACACCTAAAACATATGGAATACCTGACAAACAACCTATGTATGAACCTGATGTCAGAGATATCATCTCCTATGGTCCCGCGTACCTCAAAACCAATCTCATTTATGGGGGAGTTGACCATCCCTCTTCACAACATAATCATCAACACCATGTTATTCCATTTAAATCCAATTTCAATTGCTTATATAACCCAACTATTTCTCTCACATGTATCTTCATCGTTGCGCTTGAAAGGGTTTGGTTTAGGATGTTATGAACAAGGAACACATCATCTAACCATCCAACATTCCCTCAAACCTTATGAAAAGTTTGGGTTAGGATACAAAGAACCCTCCGTAGAATCATCCTCACACTCCACATCCCTACATATCATAGAATTAGAACCACATTCTCCTGAAGAATTTGATGATCTCATGGACATGGATAGCACCATATCCATCCTACATAAATTTTTTTAATAAATACTATTTCATTAGGACCCTTAACCTATCAATCTAACCACATCACCAAAAAACTTCCTCTCATTTGGCCAGAACTAATTGAAGAGGATTCACCCACCATCGATGTCCTTCATTGTCATGATGATCAAGAAATCCTCTCCCACATGGGAGTAGAGGATCACTTCCTTCAAAAATCCCTACCACCCGACACATCAACACTTCTTAATGAATCCACTATCAACATTAACTTAAGAACCACTCAGGAACCTCGCATAGTTGAAGTTAGTGAATCCTTATATCCACAAGAATTAGAATATTTTACCAAATTTCTATTCAAATATATTCAATCCTTTTCTTGGTCATATAGTGATATGCCCGATATCGATCCTTGAATATCATCGTCTAAAACAACATTATTTATCTCGATGTTAAACCCATAACACAAAATCTCTGTAGGATGCATCCTAGCTTAACTCTCCTTGTTAAAGAAGAATTACAACATCTACTCTCTACTAATTTCATCATACCTATTGATTATCCATAATGGGTCTCTAACATTATTCCCATTAGCAAAACCTCATCCAAGTTACATATCTGTACTAATTTCTTAAATCTTAATCTTGCTTTCCCTAAATACTATTTCCCTCTCCCGAACATCAATCAGCTCGTCAGTCTAACAGTTGGCCATGAAATGCTCTCCCTTATGGATGGATTTTCTAGTTATAATCAAATGCACATCGCTATCGATGACCAACATAAGACATCCTTCATCACCCCTTGGGGAACCTTCTATTACCGTGTCTTGCCATTTAGTCTTAAAAACATAGGATCCACTTATCAACGTGTCATGACCTATATTTTTCATGATCTCGTGTATAAAACTGTCAAAGATTACTTTGATGACCTTTTAGGAAAATCTAAAAGATGCAAAGAGCATTTTGATGTCTTTGAATCCATATTTAATGGCCTTATTTAATATTTCCTCCATCTTAATCTTGCAAAGTTTGTCTTTGGCATTATCACTAGAAAAAAATTAGGATTCATCATATCCATCCGAGGTATTGAAGTAGACCCAGCCAAATTTAAAGAAATTATTGAAATGCCTTCCCCATCTAATCTGAAAATGTTGTGTAGTCTTCAAGTAAATTATAATCCATCTGATTTTTTATATCACAAATTTTAGACTATTGCTAACCATTCCATTAGCTTCTCTACAAGGATATAGATTTTAATTAGGATTCGATTGTAAAAATCCTTCAATGATCTTAAATGTTGCCTTTTATCACCACCAGTGCTTACACCACCTCACGAGGGGAATACCTTCTACTTATACATATCTGCTTTAGAACATACCCTAGGTGATATTATTTCCCACTATGATAACCAAGGTCATGAACAGGTTATGTACTATATCAGTTGCACACTTCATGATTATGAAACTCGTTACACCAAAGCTAAAACATTGTTGTAATTTATACTTTTCCACTTCTAAACTACGTCATTATCTTCTAATCACAAGACCTACATAGTTACTAGTTTCAACCCACTTAAAACCATGCACTACAAACCATATCACAACAACCACATAACATGATGGATCATGCTTATGGTGAGTTTGACCTAGAGTTTATATCACAAAAATCTATTAAGGGCCAAGCATTGTAGATCACCTTACTAGCGCACGCCTTCCTAATAATCAACTTCCTCATGAACACTTTCTAGATGAATCAATTAACCATGTCAATGAGAATGAATTCATTCCTATCAAAATGACCATATTATTTGATGGATATGAATGCCAACAATGGGGAGGGGATGGTGTCATTCTCATACCCCTTTGGGGAATTTCTATTTTTTATCATTTAAACTTAATTTTGAATGCACTAATAACATGGAAAAGTATGAAGCTTTAATCATGGGCCTTACCACCACTATTCTCTTAGGTGTTCACATCTTAGAAATCTACGAAGACTCACAACTCATCATCAATCAAGTCAAAGGAGAATATCAGTGTAAAAATGAAATCTTGCAAAAATATAAAGCTAACGTTGATTTTCTCCTCGGTGCCTTTAATCATTACACTATTCAAACCATCCCGCAATCTTCTAAAAAAATTGTAGATATGTTATCTTGCTTTTAGTGATTTTAGAAAAATTGAGATAACCATAATTTTTTTGACAAAATCCCCTAAAAATTCCCTTTGAAGGAGATTTTTGGGTTTCCATCGCATGGAAACATATCCTTGCATGCTTCTTGTCAATTGTTTCCTGAAACCTAAAACCTAATTACAAGCCAGTGTATCGGGTTTTCGAAACTCAGAAGCATCAAAACATACCTTGCAAAATGCATGCTCCATGTCACTTGGTTCCTAAAACCCAAAACCCGAATGATCCTTTGTGTCAGGTTTTCAAAACTTGATAACATCCAAACATCTCATGCTTCATG
The DNA here is from genome assembly GCA_018340775.1 of Taxus wallichiana var. yunnanensis. Lineage (NCBI taxonomy): Eukaryota > Viridiplantae > Streptophyta > Pinopsida > Cupressales > Taxaceae > Taxus > Taxus wallichiana. The sequence continues at coordinate 315,775,633 of CM031236.1, forward strand.
TCAGTTGTTTCGAAACCTGATTTGATAGTAAAACCTTTGTGTCGGGTTTTAGACACTCGAACATGATGACATGGCATTAATGTCGAGTTTTTAGGTAGTTGGCACACGTGTTAGACAAGGTGTAATTAATGCTAGGGCTTTATAAATAGTTCAAATTTACACGTCATTTTTACCTGGTATATTTTTCGTTGTGTGGATTTTTTGTGCATGTTCCTTCAACCTCCAAACCTGACTGAACCTCTTAATCAATTTTGTGATCCATCTTCGACCATTTTTCAAATTTATTGAAGGTATTTTTCTCTTCTTACCGCTTTGAGGTCTTTGGGGTTGTTTTTGAGGTATTCATTTGGCATTTTCTTCTTTTCTTTTTCTTCCCTCTAGGTTTAGGGTTTTGGGTTGTTTTCTTCATTTCCTATTGTATTCCTATGAAACCTCTTGTTTGGAATTCACCCTTTGGGTGTTTTCTTATTTTTCCCATGGGATATACTCTTTTTATTTTTGAGATGAATCTAAAATCCTAATTTACGAACTTGGTAGGAATTTTATTTGTTCTGACATCTCAGAAACCCGATGCCTTTGTTTCAGGTTTTACAAAGTGCTTAACATCCCTTGAGTTCCACAGTCTATCAGGTTTCGTGAAGTGTTTGAAATCATCATGTTTCTACTTGTTTTTGGTTTTACAAAGTGCTTAACATCCATTGAGTTCTGCAGTCTATCGGGTTTTGTGAAGTGCTTAACATCCCCTGATTTCCACCTTTGGGTTGGGTTTCACAAAGTGTTCAACACGACCAAATTTCTGATATACATTTCAGTGTGTCGGGTTTCAAAAAGTGCTTTGTAGGTCCCAAAGTCTAGTTAGTGTGGTGGGTCTGTAGGGTTGCTCAACAAGCTTTCAAGCCTGATTGTTCAACCAGAGGTCATCTAGGCATTCTTTCTTCAAAACTTCTCATGTCAAATCTTAGACAATCTAAGGATAAGTCAGACAGGTTAGGAAAGATGAAGTACAAGTACCAGAAGATGGAATCCCCTTCCTACATAGATTGCAATTATGACATCCGAGACACGGAGCTTGGTAATATAGACATGGAAGACTTTTAGAACAAAATCAAGGATTCTTCTCAAAGTCCCTAGATGAAGTCAATAGCCGGCAGTGGCCTCCCTCTTGCGGTAGGATTCACAATGTCTGCTCAATGCCTCAAGTTCATTCTAGCATGTGCTTCCAATTATGACTCAGCTTCCCGCTCAGTGAGAAATCAATCAGGAGAAACCATAGTGAAGTTGGACAGAGGTTACTTTGATGACCTCTTAAGATTTCCCAACTTTATAGAATATGTTGATTTGAACCTTCAATCAGCATAGAAGGCCTAGGACAATGATCAAGAAGATTGCATCAGGCATGTAAACAAAAGTTCTTAATCAAGGCCAAGCCAACCATCTCTAGGTTTCCCAAGTTTGTCCCTAGGAGTGATTTCATCCTTGAAATCAGTGATATCATCACCCTGCTAAGTCGAGTATTTGGACTCCCAAGTCAAGAGACTTCCAAGGGTGGATGTATCAATTCATGGTCATCATAAAGAAGAATGACCAAGGAATCGATTGGAGCAGTCTTATAAGTGATGAGATAGACTCCCAGATGAAAACAATCTTGACTACTAGCAAGTTCTATATGTCATCATACATCACCTATGTAGCATCGGCATGAGAAATTATCCAGGGTTGGATGCAAAGGGAAATAGGGCAACAGAACATATATATCGATATTTCCCTCAGTTGAAAATGAAGGGGTCCGAGGATCAATTCAAAAGAGTGAACGATGCCTTCTTTTATGAAAACATTTGCATGCTGAACCCTAATTTAAGAAAGAGAAAAGTCTCTGATGAGGTATGGGCCGAAGTATCGAAATGGTGTTGTATCTTCTTCCAATTTAGGAAGTTCACATACCTTTAGGTGGTCATGTACCTAGGTGATCCTTTCCATTTGCCTAGGTTCCCAGGTGATAAGTTGATCTGATGGAGTTGGTTAGACAATTGTTGGATTTTCACAAATTCCAACAGAGTAAGCACAAGGCATGTTGTATCCTTCCCTATTTCCATCGGAAGGTACACATGCTCAACAGTGGTTAAAGCCAAGAACGTGGTGCATGAGCTGTAGGACAAGTTGAAAAAGCACATGAAGCATAGAGATGGGTTTGATTTCCGAGGAGTCCTTAAGTTGTATGGGACCTTATATCTACATGTGCCTAGTGTAGAAGACATTTGGGTTGATCTTTGGGATGAAGTTTCCATCGAAGAAAGGACAATAGCAGGTTAACACTTGAAGAGATTCAAATGTTAGATCTATCTAACATCCCAGAAGGCACCATGGATAATGAAAGTGTCCTTGACACCTTGTATGATAGGTTGAATGAAGACCAATATGTATTCCCAGCCATTGATTGGTCCATTGCTGAGAAAGCTTCTATTGCAAGAAGAGTTGCTCAAATTCTTACCCGTACTAAGGCATGGATCATTTCTTGGGGAATGAGTTATAAAGAAAAGAGTTTTTCAAAGCTAGCTACTTTGGAAGCGAGACCCTCCAAGGGAAAAAAGGAAAAGGATAAGGACTCTTCCAAGAGGCCAATAAAGGTTAAGTTTGGCAGAAAGGGAGAAGAACAAGTGACCACATCATTATCCACTATCACAAAAATGGTTGAGATACTTGATTCACCTCCACCACCAGAACAAGGAAATCTTCCTTCAGGAGAAGAGGTTGGTCAACCTCTCATTCCCCTTTGGTTGGCAGCTCATCAGAGGTAAGTCTTCCTCTTACCTCTCAAGCTTCAATTTCAAAATCATTTCCTCCTCCCATTCAACCTTCCTTGCCTCATATTTCTTCACCAAATTCCTCAGCCATGGCCGTCATCTTCTCTAGTCTCTCACCTCTCCCCACTGGACCCAAGTTAACCATGGATATGCCTCCTCCTTCTGTACTTTCATTCACTAAGTCCATTTCCATGGACACTACACTCGCAATGATCACCACTCCACAAGAAAACCTTCCTCCACTTGAAGATGTGACCGTAACACCTACGATGGGAGCAATTTCTTCTAGTATGCCTCAATGGTTAATAGATCAGAACTCAAGGAAGAGGAAGGTGGTAGTTCCTGTACTCAGTATTTGATTTTAGTTCCCTCAAGGTCACTCCCGCCAATTCCGCCAAAACCCAAAATAGTTACAAGGGCTTCAAAGTGGATGCCTTAGGGCATAAGTTTGTGGAAATTTCCACTCCCGTAGCTGACAAAACTAAGAATGATATAATGGTCACCGATTATCAAATCACAAGGGTTGATCTAGGAAAAGTAACATCAGAGGGAGCACAACAGGATGCGAGAAGATGCAATGAATTTGTTATGCCAGAAGATGAAGGAAACAAAGGCAAGCAGAGATGAGCTAAAAGAGAAATTAGAGTAGCTGACAAAAGTACTACTCAAGATCTCAAAGCCTCTTGAGTCAACACCGTCATCCTCTACTCCTATCAGGTTTGATTTCTCATCGGTACCCATGATTGAGAAGATTAATGAGAAGGGGAGAATGGTCGATGAATGGATCCAGAGGCTACTCCTATAAGGAAAAGAGGTCATTGATGACACCGTGGAAGTCTACAAATCCTTGGAGGATATAAAGAAGAATAGCGAAAAAAATGGATGATAAATTTTCGACATAATTCAAGAACCTAGAGTTAACTTTTGAAGATCTCGAATACGCTGAAACAAGTTCTATCGTGTCTTGGTCAAAGAAGGAATCATTACACATGGGGACAAGCATTTTCAATTGACCAAAGCCATTTGATTCAAAATAAATATTCTCAATGAAGATTGCAGAAAATTGAGGAAATAAAGAGATCAATTGGTCGATGGCACAAATGACATAGAAGAAGAGCTAATCAAGATCTATGCTAAAGTTTTAAATGAAAGCTCAAGCATTCTCGCCTACTAGCAATCCTTACAAGTAGGTCCAAGAATCAATTCAGCATGAACCAACTTATGGCTGTAGCCTAGAAATCATTGATAGGTTCATGAAGATTGAACATGCTTTGGAATCACCGAGGAAACTCAACAAAGACTCTGCAGAAACTTCTTGCTAATGTGAGCAATAATCAAGAAATGTGTGAAGTCCTGAGTGACCATTCCACTGCGTGCTAGATGAAGATGAGATGCAGGGCATAATCTGAAAGTTCCAAGAATTTTGAGACAAGCGAGAATTTATTGCGGGGGAAGACAAAGATGATGAAACAAAATAGGCATTATGTTTCATGTCATTTCAATCCTTAAAAGTGATATGTCTTTTTCATTTTCGTTTCATCGTGTAGGAAGCAAATTTTGACTTGGTCTCTTGCATGAGAGTCAAGCAAAATAGGACTCTCATTAATAGACTATTTCTAGGATTTATCCTATTTTCTCTCAACTCTTTTTATTATAAATAAGGGATACTTATGCATTCCAAAGGGTTGAGATTTTTGGAATATTGAGAACTATTGTAAAGAAGAAAAACTTTGTGTTTTATTTTAATCATTTGAGGAATAGAAACCGATGCTATTTTGCAAACTTTGTGTTGTGAGATTCATCTCTCTTAAGATATTGTTCTTATGTTAGAATCTTAAGCTATTCTTTGTTTAGCACTCTCAATTATTTTAATTGTTTCAAACATTACATTTGTTATCTAAAACTCATATGATTATTTCGTGATCTGTGTTTTCTCAAAAGAAAATACGTTCCTCTCATTTCCTTTCCATTGTGTTTCTTCCATAATAATAATTTCCTTTCCAATCCATTCCGTTTCTAAAACTGCAACATCTTCACCTAGTGTGGATATGGATTTGGGATTCTTTCCCAACCCCAATGGTTAGAATAGTGTGAATATTGTATATATTATTTCTGTTGTGTTTTAGATTAGTAATAAATAGGCAGCCTCACCTATCTTTGAGGAGGGATTTAATCCCATGTACTGTGGTTGAACCTCATATTTTTCTTGACAAAATATCCAACCAATAGTTTTTGGTGATTCCGCTGGGGAATACGGATTGATAAGACTAAGCTTATCCTATTGGTGTCTGGTGACTCTGTATTTTACTTATTTTCAACAATATCTTTTTCTAGTTCAAGCTGGCCAAAAAGATCCTCACTCGATCAATTTGAGCCGGGGTGAAATTGATCCTTTCTTTGCTTTGCTTTAGCAACATAATTTTAGACTTTCACCCAACAAGTGTTGCATCTAGTCGAGCAAGAAGTTCTTCACCCATCCAAAGAACTCGATTCCTCAAGAACAAGAATTTTCTACAACTTTTCATGCATTATTCTTATCTAATACTCAGATTCCTATACACACTTCATTTAGAAGAATGGTAGCACAACTTGTGCCTTGGGGTACGGCTATTGGTCCTCTTTCCCTAACTCCACCGTTGCATGATCTACCTCATGGATCATGTAAGAATATTCCTAAGTTCAATGGTGATGGGAAGACCCTGATGAACACATCACTTCATTCTTTGTCACATGTGGCATTCTTGGAGTTGCTCATGAAGATGTCTCTATTCAACTCTTCATTGATACATTGCATGGTGTGGCAGTAGAATGGTTCTACCATCTTTCGAATGCATGCATTACCAACTTGGACCACCATGCGATCTGTATTTGAAGCAAGGTTAAAACCAGCTAAAGATTCTCATGCCTTGTTAGAACAACTTACACACATGAAGAAGGAGTCTTATGAACCCATGTGGGACTTCATAGCCAAATTCAACAAGCTGATTCGTAAGATTCTAGAACTAGTTGTTCCCACTCTTGAAAATCAAAAGTGTTTCTTCATCAATGCTTAGCCCCCGATGTGAGCTTTTATTGATAAGATATATTATCCCTGATTTGGCCCTTTGCTCAAGCTATAACCACTGAAATAGAAGATGATCTTATTCTGGTCAGAAAAATCAGAAGAGAATCATCTAAGCCTAAAAATCAGATTTCTTCTCAGAGTACCACTAATCTTATGATTCAGAAGATGGCTAATGACTTGATCACTTTAAAGAAGTAGATACCCCAACAAGTGACCAATGCTCCTTATCAAGATATTCCTAGATGGAATTTCAACAACGCCAATGGCACTCCCGCAAGAGATAGGAATCAGTTGATTTTTGCTCCCACTAGGCTGGCCATTGAAGCTCCTCTTATTAATGCAACAGTTAAAATATTTGTGGAGGGTGAAGAACTAGAAGATCAAGACTCTCATGAAGCTTTTAAATCTTTAGGATATGTTGATGAGTCTTTTGACGATTCAGTTGGTGACTCAACATTAGGTACTTGGAGTATGAGGAAGACGAAGGTGAGCATGATGGCCAATCATTTGCAGTCTTCACTCGATCCCAATCTTAGAATCCCAGAAAGCTAGTTGAAGGCTCTAAGGAGAAAAGTAAAGAAGCTCCCATGGTTATGGCTAAAAGAGGCTCTCCCATCTCAGTGCAAACTAAAAAGGAGACAACTAAAAAGGTAACTTCGTCTTCTAATTATTTTTCTCCTTCCCTCAAGGCCAGTACCTTGGCTCAGACTAGTGTAACCGAAATGAGCCCTCCATTATTCCTTCATATACCGCTTTCGACATCATTGATCATGCAAAGAAAACCAAAATCCAAATGTCAAAATCGAGTACCTGCAGTCCAACCCTGAGAAATTTGAGAAACTTGCCAAATTCATTAGAAGCAAGGTTGTTATTCCTTCATCTTCAAAAGGCATTTTACCTATCCCCACTCAACCTTTACCTCAGAGTAATATGACCTCTACTGCTTCTTCAGGAAATATTGAACCGTTTTATTTGTCCTTACTTATAAATGGTTTTAAACTCAGCAATTACATAATTGACTCAGGAGCCTCTGATAACGTAATGCCCACAAAAGTAGCTCATGCCCTTAGACTCACCTTGACTAAATCTTATGGGCGGTGTTATTCCATGGAAACCAAACAGGTCCCCTTGATTGGCCAAATCAAGGATGCACAATTTACATTTGTTGCCTTCCCTGAAAAGAGAGTGAAAATGACTATCCTGGTTGTTGATATCCCAGCTGCTTATGGTATTCTCTTAGGAAGAGGTTTTGTAAATATTTTGGAGGATAAATCAATATGGATTGGACCAAAGATAAAATTATAGTAAATGGAGTTCCTTGTGTCCTTCACCTGAAGCACAAGCAAAATACCTTTTCACTAAGTCAGATGATCCCAAGGCTCAAATTCTCTTTGAAGATGCAGGCTTGGGTAATTATTTCATGACATTTGAGGTACCCTCTATAGAAGTCAAAGAAGAATATCCTAATGTTGTTTGGACCCTTGAGTTTGATGGGAGTTGTTCAACTACTGGTTTAGGTGCTGGTGTGGTTCTTATATCTCTAGATTTTGAGATTTTTCCCTTTGCTTTCAAGTTACAATTTGATAATACTAATAACACAGCCGAATATGAAGATTTTTATTAGGATTAGAAATGGCAAGACAAAAAGGATTCCAAAATCTTAAATTTCGGGAGATACCGAGTTGATTATGAATTGAGTAAGAGAGACCTATCAGGTAAAAAATGATCTCCTAAGACATTACAGGAACAAGGTTTGGGACAACATATAATGATTTGATGCTTTTTCCATTAAGGTAGTCTTAAGAGATTACAATGATAAAGATGATTATTTAGCTATATCTACATATCTTCTCCTTCCTCACTTTGAAAGTTTAAATAGGACACATATACCATTGAGATTGTATATCGTCCAAGTGTTCTAGATAATTCAAACACATTGGCAAGTATGTAAATCATGAGGAGCATAATTAGATCATGTAACTTAAGTTTTCTACTTTCATATGCTATGAATTGATCATTTTGTAACAAAACACCTCCAAGGCCTTCCCGAAGCATCTGTTATAATAGTAAAGCTCCCATTAGGGTCTGGATTAATATAGGTGCATAAGTCAACTAGATTTTCATACTTTTGAAAGCCGCTTCGCACTTATCATTCCAAATAAATTTCTTATCCTTCTTCTGTGATGAAGTTATCGGTGCATTACTTTAGAAAAATCCTTAACAAATTTTCTATAATAACAGCCAAGACCCATGAAGCTTCTTACTTCGTGCACATTCTTTAGTGCGAGGCCACTCGATTATTGCCACTATTTTTGAAGGATCTACAGCAATTCCTTCCTTCTAATGACATGAACCAAATAGTGAACTTCTAAATCAAAGAAAGAACATTTGGATAACTTTACTTTGTTTTTCTCAAAATTCCCAAAACTATCTTCAAATGTTAGTGTGCTCCTCAACACTTTTAGAATAAATGAGAATATCATCGAGAATACAAGTACAAACTTAACTTGAAAGATATTATTCATTAAGTTCATAAAATCTGCGGGTGCATTAGTTAATCAAAGGTCCAGTGAATTGATAATGTCCAGGTACCTTGTTCTGCATTTTATGAATATCTTCTTCTTAATGATGCCGGATCGAAGATCTATCTTAGAATAAACCAGCTTTGCCCCACTCAAATTCATCGATCCTTGGAAGTGGATATCACTGATTTGTTGACATCGATAATCAATCTGACCTAAGTGTTCAATCCTTCTTTTTCACAAATATTATAGGTGCTCCCAAGGTGAAACACTTGGTCTAATCAAACCTTTAGGCAAAATTTCTTGATTGTACCTTAAACTAACTCTATAGTAGTCATCGATAAGGTGCTTTGGAAATAGTTGGTTCTGGTTTGATTTTGATGGTGAAGTCAAATTCCCTCTTGGGTGGTAACCCGAGTAATTCCTCCAGGAAAAACATCCCTAAAACTTTGTAGCGGAGGAAATCATTTCATGGAATCACCATCTTCTCTGAAAATTCAGATATTTCTTTGCATAAAGGGTACATCCTTTGTTTTTAGCCTTTTTCTGCATGGTTGTGGTTTTCTAACTGAAATTTCCCGTTTAACCCCTTGAATCTCTGTTGTTTCGGTGATCATCTAAACATCTTATATTCTTTTCATGCTTGAGTCTACTTTTGCTTTATGTTAGTTCTAACCAATTGACACATATGAAAATATCGTAAGACCCCAAAGGTGTAATATAGAGAGTCAACTTCCATGGAAAAGTTAGGTAAGTCAAGGACGCTTTAAAAAGACACATACTCAGCTTTGTATGACGAGTTATTACCAAGCATGCAGGTCCAAGATTTATCCATTTTTCAGCTTTTCTCTTAAGTTTAGAAGCAAGTTTATTAGAAATAAAACATTTGGCTCACTCGTATCGAAAAGAATAGTGAGGTATGCCAAATAACTTACCGGCATAGGTGTCATCCCACGGCTGCCATGTATCTTAATGATTGATCATCTTTCTTTAAAGGGCACTAATTTAGCTGATTCTGCTTGCAGCCTCCTACATGTCCTTTTTAGGCTCAAATAGCCTCCGAGTTTGTAATTATCACGTTTGTCCTCCATAGGGCTTACGCCCATTGTTATAATTTTGGCAAAAGCCTTACATTTCAGTGGCTTATTTAGCTTTCTTACTATTATCCACGGAAACTTAATTTTGTTTCCAAACTTTTTCCATGGTCCTTTTCGGGTGCGAAAGGTTAAAGAAGGGTTTGCGATCTTCTTCCGCACTTCCTCTTTATGGCGAAATAGCCTTTAATTTTTGTTCTTGTCTTATGGCCTTTTCAACAACTCCTTCCATAGTGGTTGAATTGTGAACATCGACCTCTACCCCTATCATAGGATTGATCCCATGATGAATTTGTATTCGAACTTCTCGTCGGTTTGATCTTGTGGTACATACTTGAGGAGTTTGTAAAAGCTCCGGTATGTCCTCGTTAAGCTTCCCTTGAGGTAAGTTCTAGATTGTCATATTTAGTTGTGGCAGCCATCGTTGCCTAAAATCCTTAAATTGATTAATATGATCTCATCAATATTTAGCTTCTTATCCCACACATGCTTCACGATAGGCTCCCCAAATAGCTTTGGTTTCCTCGAGAAGTTTCTTATTGCAAAGTACTTCTCCATTTTTTGAGCAGTTCTTAGCTCCATCTCCTAATGTGGTGCCATCATATTTAGGTGGGCTTATCCTTTTTATATCATTAGTGAGTTCTGCTGCCAACCTGGCCTTTTTGTTTTCTGGTTGGACAGGTGCATTTCCAGCATTAATATCAACACCCAAATCGGGGTTGTCCTCAGGAGGTTGTTGATTGTTATTACCAGCTTCTTCATCCTCCTCATTTCCCATCACCTGCTATTAGAGTACAGCTAAAGGATCTCTTGTGTCCAACGGGACAGCAAGGATCTCATCAAGCTTTTGGGTTATTTCGCCCCTCCTTCAGGTGGAGCATTATTCGCAACGTTCCCCCTTGTTCTAACCATTTTCTGTTACAAGAAAATTCAGGTTTTTATCAGATTATGGACACAATAGGCCCAAGAGCTGCAACCTTCAGCTCTGATACCAAGATGTAACATCCTCATTTTTATACATTAGAACAAGTAAATTTTTTTTTTTTTGATAAATGCTTCCTGGTTCTAAATACATAATTTAGAACTCACAAATCAAAACAACCATTCTCATAACAGATAACCATATGCAGTTGTAATGACTCGGAGTACCTCGATCTATTCATTCCATGACTCGGTAATCTACCGATCTATTCATGAGTATTAAGAGTTGGCGTTTTATTTAACACATCACTCTTGCAGTTCTCCTCCCTAATCTGGGATTCAGAATGCTCTGTCCAAGGAACCTATCTAAATAATTGTTACCATTATTCATCGGCATCTCATCCCTTAGACTAGGTGACTTAGGACAACACAATCAGCAACTTGCGATACTTTGGCCAAAGATTTGAAACATACTGCTTATGTCTCGTATTCCTTGACAACATACTCGTCAACGGAATACGTCCTTCACCCCATTCCTATGTTATGTAGAATGTCTTATACTGACTTCTGTCAGACTCTCCTGTCCCAAGTTATTCACTCAGGAATGGATTAGTAAGATGACAACATTATAGGGATGCTCCCAAGGACTTGGGATACGCTGACATACTGGGTCAACCCTAGTTAATCCAGTGTGTCAAGATACCCCGAGTCTCCTAGGAAGCCTTATAACGTGACCACATTCCTAATCAGTCCCAGAGTAACTTGTTCGAGTTTAAGGTGTAAATCTTAATGATCAATGCAAAGGGTGTCATCATAAGTCACCTGCATTGTTGTATCTTTGAGAAGATCCTAATCTTCTCGAAGGTACAACCCTACAGTTGACTTGTGCCGTCAACCTTTAAATCCACCTCGAAAAGATCTACTTATTAATAAGTGTTACATACGTTGAGTTAAAATTATACTATAAGACGCTCCCTTAAGGGTAGTCTTTCCCCATCCCTGGGTTCCTCACCTTAGAATTACCTTTCTTAGTAAAACCCGTTACACAAGAGAAGTTATTAAGACTAGAGGTCCCATCAAGGAGTTCATAGAATATACATAATTCTAAATCAACGAAGCTAGACACTAACCCTCAATCTTCACATGAGATTGCTAACCAAACCCCTTTTTTTGGTTTATATCAGTTCTCATAACTGAATTTATATCTTACTTGTTAGTATCGAGATATAGTGATTAAGAATCCAATTAAACATTGTATTGACTTAGATCAAGACTTAGGAAGTAATGATTTATTCAGCTCGTTTAGCTCCTGCTCAGATTTATTTTAACCTTAGCTTTCTAAAAGAAAGTAATCTAGAATTCCAATTTAGATTTAAATAGAACATAATAGAACTACTAAACAATCATAAGTATTCAGTCACATAACCTTGCAAGCTTACTTAGATATTCACAAAAGTCTCAAAGTTATACAATAATAACAATGCTCTCAAGATCATTCGAACCGAAGAAGATCAAACCATCAAGATATGAATACAAACACATAAGTAACAAATATCTCTTTTCATTCCTTTCAAAGCTAATCAAATACATTTTATGCATTCAGCATATCCGATACAATACTCAACAGCAAAAGAACATCTTTCTTCAAGTAGTACATTCAGAGAATCAAGTTGGATTTCATCATAAAACCAAATTAAACAATCTGAACATCATATCAGATCTGTGTGCCTTTACCACTTATGGCAATCATCTGCAAAAATTGTCAACATGGGTCAGTTCGGTGAACTGAGCATGATAAGCACTAATTCTTAAAACAATTGCAATCCACCAATTGTTTTCATTAAACAACCTGTTTAAATGAAATCATTTCACCAAACATGTAAACATATTTCAGACTATGCTCTTTTGTAATTCAAACATGACTATAAACGCGTAACTCATATTATAGTTACTAAATAGTCCTAGATACTTTTCCTATATTTCTTCATAAATGTTAGTGACCAAGAAGAACAAATGCATCTAAAACAACTATCCATCTGAATCCCAAGGACAACAAACATCTGACAGACCATTACATTCAACAAAAATAAATATCCTAACAATTCATGAATCCATCAGTATGTTTTACAAATCCAACAATTAAATATAAATTTATCAACATATACTTTATGTGAGTAAGAGAAAGAAACCGAGACATTGATTTCCCTTCCAATCATGCTCATGACTGTACCGTCTCCTCAAGAGTAAAGAATTCACATCATACGCATGCGACTAAGTCGACGAGACCACAAGAAGAACCATAGTTTCGTCAAAATTTAAATATAAAATTCCTCGTAGCTTAATAAGCAATACAAAGTAGCTCTCGTGACAAGCAAAAGTAAGTAATCAAAACTTAACAGATTCAACAATTCCTTTTCATAACATTCAACAATATGAATATACCCATCGCCATTGTTTGTGAGCACGACTTCATTCAACTAGGAAAATCCCAATACATTTTCCCTCAAGGTTTCATTTGAAGTCGAGTTACTACAACATATAACAGGGTATCAACAAAATCGAGTTGATAAAGAAACCCCAACCTTTAATTCATCTGAATTGAACTGAACATAACACAACGATGATAAGAAAGAGTCAAAATGATATGCATGCTCAGCGAGGACTGAAATCAAGAATCGAGCCAACTCACAGCATATCATGGACTCCAACAGTGCCAAATCCAACCAATACTTATATTAAAGGTTTAAATTGAAGTTGAATTCATATGACAACAATCAAGAATCCTAAAAGTACGCACAACAAAAACTTCTACAGAAGTTACAACATAAATTACCTTTCAGTGACTCCATCGAAGTCGATATCATTTAGTATTCATAATAAAACAACAAAGCATTCATAACCAAGCTTGACAGAAGTTTAAAATACTAGATACATTTTAAGGACTCTCACTGAGTCAATATCGACCGTAATCACAACTGGGCTTACACAGAAGTAGAAACACCAGTTACATATCAAGGACTCCAACTGAGTCCATAACAAAAGTATTCACAACTGAGATTATTCAGAAGAGAAAACATGATATACGCTTCCAGGATTAAAAAGGAGACTTACCCATGTAGTATTCTTCAAATAAACTTCTACAGAAGTAGAAAGATACAAGATACATATTAAATTCAAGAATTCCAACCAAAACAATAACATACCATATTCACAACTGAACTCCTACAGAAGTAGAAACGTATGGCATTCACGACTAACTTCTACAGAAGCCGAAATACAAGATATTAAGGATTCCAATAGAGCCAATAATAATAAGTATTCACAACCAGGCTTATACAGAAGCAGAAACACTGGTTTCATAACAAGGACTCCAACTGAGTCCATAACAACAATATTTGCTCTAAGCTTATACAGAAGAGGAAAACATAATATACGCTTCAAGAGTTCTAAAGGAGTCGAACCCAAGTAATATTCTCAATCTAAAACTCCTTCAGAAGTCAAAAATACTATCTACTCAAGGATTCCAATGGAATTCAATAACATAATGTATTCACGGCTGTACTTCTTCAGAAGCCAAGACATAATTTCATTTCAAGAAGTCCAACAGCTACAATGACATATATTACTCACGACATAACTTATACAGAAGTTGGAATATACTGTACATTCAAGAATTCCAACAGTATCCTTTTCTACAAGTGAAACAGCAAGGTAATTCAACAGTATGAAACAAAATGCACACCCATCAAGGGTTCATTTGAAAAATCGAGCCAGTAAGAAGATACAGCAACTAATTCTTACAAAGCTACCTTAAAAACCAACTGAACCCAAAAATCATCTGAACAGAGTTGTTCTAATGAAATCATTTGAAAGAAAGCAAGATTTTTAAAAGTTAGGGCCTAACATGCCTGGTAATGTTGCTTAAAAATCCGAAGAAGACCACTGAAAGAGCTTGAGCCTTCTCCTCTTTTTCCACGTTAGATTCAACAACAATAATTTGTTATTTCCATGCCTTATAAACTTTCCTCGATAGAGAAAAGAGCTAGTTATTCTCATATTTGCCATGCAACACCAAGTAGATCTGGTTGAAGAACCAGTGATCAAACAGAGAGAAAACCGGAGCGCATGAAAAACCAAACAAACTACCAGTTTTCCATTTTGCATGTCTTCCCGAGAAATCTGAGCTCGAAGACCGAGTTCATTAATTGCATTAACTCCAAAATTCCCACTCAATCTCCATTGCCACCGACCGCCATAGTTGGCGATGGACAAATGCAAATCAAAGACCATTTCTAACTTTGGCAACTCTGTCACGTCGGCCTCGATGGCCGTTTGAAACCTTCGCTAATTCCTTGTCCTTCATACTTATCCATCCCATTTAATGCCATAGAAATTGCCACCCATGGCTCGCACCCCTTCATAGGTCCCTTTCTCCATGTTCATTAGTTAGGTTAGAAACATAGGTTAGAATTTAAGGTGATACTTAGTCTAACCTCCTTAGCGCTAGGTCACTAACCTTAGAACATTTAGTTTATAGTTTAGGCCTAGGTTAGATTAGCACTAATCTAACCCATAGGTTAAAGTTTAGGTTTAGATTATTAACCTTAATAAATCTAGCTTAGGTCTTAACAATAAAAATCGTTTCACAGTATAAGAACCAACAAATATACATTCACGAAAGGATTCATTCCAAAGCCTTCTTAATAAGCTAATAGTATAAATGTATCTCGAATTTATTACGGCCCCACGATCAATACCTTCCCGATATTACGATATCGGGAACCAATTCATTTAACACGATCAGCCTGAGTTAGACTCGGAATATCTTATTCAACGCATTCAGACCTTGCAACCTACGTAAGGTCTATAATTTTTGTTCATCCCAAATAAACTTAAAGCATCTCTTGGATCAATGCCACTGATCCAAGGCTGAGTCTTATAGATGGATAAATCCACAATTCATTCCGAGATCAGATTAAACTCAGGTGCAAAATGAAAGAAATAAAAGAGTCCAATCATATTCCGACTCAGTCAAAGATCTTCAATTGCAAAGAAGATACAGTCCATATCAAGCATGACTTCACAATCAAAGGAACACATCCTTTTACAGAAGAAATCATATATCAACACTTGAATACTCAGGAGGAAGTAACAACAATTCAGAGTGTTACATGCTTCCCTCCTAAAAGATTCATCATCCCGATGATTACATATTCGATTAACCTTCAGGTCAACCAATTTATTAGTTCACAAAACAATGTGACTATTTCCAACTTGAATAGTTCTAGAAATCAATGTCACAATACATTTTATTCAGCCTGAATAATGTTTGCCTCAATCTGGCTTTCATATAAACTTGAAAAAGATAAGTTCATGTAAAAAAATGTTTTGTCAACAGATTTCATCCTGTTGAAAAAGAAAAGGAAAAGCAATTTTCATCTCTTCCAGATTTTCCCAAGTTGCACTTTCTTCGTTAAACTGGTCCCACTGGACCTTACATTGTTGTATTTCACGATTTCTCAAATGCAATTGGTGAGTTTCTAGCACTCGTGTGGGTTTAACCACGATTATTCCTGGGTCTTGGACCTGCAAGGAATTCCAATTTAAGACATGTGACAAATCTGAAACGTATTTCTTAAGCAAATAAATATGGAAAACATCATGCATGTGAGATAAAGCAGGTGGTAATGCTAATCGATAAGCTACAAGATTGATTATTTCGACAATTTCGAAAGGTCCCATGTAACGAGGTGACAACTTGGCAGCCTTGCCAAAAGTTATAGAACTCTTTCTAGGTTTAACATGAAGAAAAACCTTCTCACCAAGCTCAAACCTTCGATCAACCCACTTAAGGTCGGATAGCTCTTTACCTATCCATTTGCTTCCTTTAATCGTTCATGAATCAGCTTAACTTGCTATTCCATTTCAGTGAGGATCTCTGGTCCAATTACCACTCTATCCTCAACACTATCCCAGCTAACAGGGGTTCTGCACTTCCTTCCATAAAGTGCTTCAAATGGTGCCATTTTAAGAGATGAGTGATAAGTGTTGTTGTATGCGAATTCAACTAATGGAAGATACTCTTCCCATTTATACTGTTGATCCATGCAATACATTCGCAACATGTCTTCCAACACTTGATTTACTCTCTTAGTTTGTCCATCTATTTCTGGATGATATGCAGAACTGAAGTTTAGTTTCGTTCCAAGAGCTGTATTAAGTGTTTGCCAAAACCTTGACGTCATTCTAGGATCCCTGTCAGATATAATCAATTCTCGTACACCATGCAATCTGAAAATTTTGTGTACGAATATTTTGGCTAGCACTGGTGAATCATCCTTTAGATTTCCAGTGATGAAATGAGCTACCTTAGTTAGTTTATCTACAACTACCAGGATAACATCATGTTTATTCCTGGACATAGGTAACCCTTGTACAAAGTCCATGCTTATTACTTGCCATTTGTACTGCGGTATGCTATGAGGATATAATAGTCCAGCAGGGTGCATGTGTTCTGCCTTAACCCGCTAACATTCCAGACAATGAGTTACAAATTCAATGACATCCTTTTTCATACCTTTCCAAAAGTATTGTTGTTTCAGATCAGCAAGCATTTTTGTGATACCCGGGTGTCCAGAGAAAGGTGAATTATGAAATTCAACTAACTTCTTTCTCAAATCATTCAGCATAGGTACGTATACCCTGTTTTCATAACGTAAGATTCCTTCATTATCAAAATGAAAGCCCTTATACCTTTCATCATTAGGTTCTGCAGCAAGCGCTGCTTTTACTTGCTGAAAGTATGTATCAGATTCTGAGGCACTTTTTACCTCATCCTTAAACTGAGTTCTTAATGTTATAAGAGCAGAAATGTGCCTCCTACGACTTAGAGCATCTGCTACTCTATTCTCCTTCCCTTTGATGTAGCTAATATCAAAATCATATTGTGATAAAAATTCTAACCACCTTCTCTGTCTGGCATTTAGATTAGGTTGAGTGAAAATATATTTCAGTCCTAAGTGATCAGTTTTCAACTCAAAAGGTTTCCCAAGTAAATAGTGTCTCCAGACTTGAAGCGCATGAACAATGGCAGCAAGCTCCAAATCATGAGGAGCATAATTCAGCTCATGTAACTTAAGTTTTCTACTTTCATATGCTATGACTTGATCATTTTGTAACAAAACACCTCCAAGGCCTTCCCCAGAAGCATCCGTTACAATAGTAAAGCTCCCATTAGGGTCTGGTACAGCTAATATAGGTGCGGAAGTCAACTGGATTTTCAGACTTTTGAAAGCCACTTCACACTTATCATTCCAAATAAATTTCTTATCCTTCTTCTGTAATGAAGTTATCGGTGCAGCTACTTTAGAAAAATCCTTAACAAATTTTCTATAATAACCAGCAAGACCCATGAAGCTTCTTACTTTGTGCACATTCTTTGGTGCAGGCCACTCAGTTATTGCCACTATTTTTGAAGGATCTACAGAAATTCCTTCCTTGCTAATGACATGACCCAAATAGTGAACTTCTAAATCAAAGAAAGAACATTTGGATAACTTACCATACAAATTTCTTTTTCTCAAAATTCCCAAAACTATCTTCAAATGCTCAGTGTGCTCCTCAACACTTTTAGAATAAATGAGAATATTGTCCAAGAATACAAGTACAAACTTGTCCAAATATTCTTGAAAGATATTATTCATTAAGTTCATAAAATCTGCGGGTGCATTAGTTAATCCAAAGGGTAGAACCGTGAATTCATAATGTCCATACCTTGTTCGGAAAGCTGTTTTATGAATATATTCTTCTCTAATCCTTAACTGATGATAACCAGATCGAAGATCTATCTTAGAATAAACCACTGCCCCACGCATCTGATCAAATAAATCATCGATCCTTGGAAGTGGATATCTGTTCTTGATTGTTGATTTGTTCAACATCCGATAATCAATACACAGCCTAAGTGTTCCATCCTTCTTTTTCACAAATATTACAGGTGCTCCCCAAGGTGAAACACTTGGTCTAATCAAACCTTTAGACAAAAGTTCTTGTAATTGTGCCTTAAGCTCGACTAACTCTGTAGTAGTCATCCGATAAGGTGCTTTGGAAATAGGTTCCGTTCCTGGTTTGATTTCAATGGTGAAGTCAAATTCCCTCTTGGGTGGTAACCCTGGTAATTCCTCCGGAAAAACATCCTTGAAACTTTGTAGCAGAGGAAATCGTTTCATGGAATCACCATCTTCTTCTGAAAATTTAGATATCTTTACTGCATAAAGGGTACATCCTTTGTTTTTAGCCTTTTTAAGCTGCATAGCTGACAGTTTTCTAACTGAAATTTCCTATTTAACCCCTTGAATCTCTGTCTGTTTCCAGCTGATCATCTAAACATCTTATATTCTTTTCATAGCAGTCTACTTTTGCTTTATGTTCAGCTAACCAATTGACACCAATGACAATGTCGTAAGACCCCAAAGGTGTAACATAGAGGTCAACTTCCGTGGAAAAGTTAGGTAAGTCAAAGAATGCCCCAAAAAGACACATACTCACCTGTACGAACAAAGTTATTACCATACTGCAGATACCCAAGATTTATCCATTTTTCTAACTTTTCTCTTAAGTTTAGAAGCAAGTTTATTAGAAATAAAACATTCAGTAGCTCCTGTATCAAAAAGAATAGTGACAGGTATGCCAAATAACTTACCGGAACTTCTATAGGTGTCACTTGCTTTTCAGCTTGCTTGTCTGCTACTGCAGCATGTATCTTATGCTGCTGATTACGATCATCCTTCTTTAAAGGGCACTGATTTGTGTAGTGGTCTCTGCTACAATTGTAGCAGCCTCCTACTGGTCCCTTTTTAGGCTCAAAATAGCCTCCAGCCTTGTAATTATCACGTTGTCCTCCATAGGGCTTCTGGCCATTGTTATAATTTTTGGCAAAATTATCCCTTACATTTCCAGCAAGTTGGCTTATTTGCTACTGCTTTCTTACTATTATCCCCTGGAAACTTAATTTTGTTTCCAAACTTTTTCCATGGTCCCTTTTTGGGTGCAAGAAAGGTTGAAGAAGGGTTTGCAATCTTCTTCCGCACTTCCTCTTTATGAGCAGAAATAGCCTTTAATTTCTGTTCTTGTCTTATGGCCTTTTCAACAACTCCTTCCATAGTGGTTGGACTGTGAACATTGACCTCTACCCCTATCATGGGATTCAATCCCATGATGAATTTCCGTATTCTGAACTTCTCGTCAGTTTGATACTGCGGTACATACTTGAGGAGTTTTGTAAACCACTCCCAGTATTCAGTTACCATTAGCTTCCCTTGAGCTAAGTTCGAATTCCGTCATTTCTCGATCATAGAAAAGTTGTGGCAGCCATCATTGCCTAAAATAGCCCTTAAATTGATCCCAAGTAATATTGGTCTCATCAATATTTAGCTCGCTACGGCTATCCCACCATGAAGATGCTTCGTGGGAAAGCCGATAGGCTCCCCAAATAGCTTTGGTTTCCCGAGAAGTTTCTTATTGCAAAGTACTTCTCCATTTCATTTGAGCAGTTCTCATCTCCATCTCCTAATGTGGTGCCATCATATTTAGGTGGGATTATCCTTTTATATCATTAGTGAGTTCTTCTACTAACTTTGGCCTTTTTGTTTTCATGTTGGACGTGCGCATCTCCAACATTAATATCAACACCCAAATCGGGGTTGTCCTCAGGAGGTTGTTGATTGTTATTACCAGCTTCTTCATCCTCCTCATTTCCCATCACCTGCTGTTCAAGTACAGCTAAATGATCTCTTGTGTCCAATAGGGCAGCAAGGATCTCATCAAGCTTTTGGGTTGTTTCCGCC
Organism: Taxus wallichiana var. yunnanensis; assembly: GCA_018340775.1. Taxonomy (NCBI): domain Eukaryota; kingdom Viridiplantae; phylum Streptophyta; class Pinopsida; order Cupressales; family Taxaceae; genus Taxus; species Taxus wallichiana. Next base: position 315,795,880 of record CM031236.1, read on the forward strand.
CCTCCTTCAGGTGGAGCATTATTCTCAACGTTCCCCCTTGTTCTAACCATTTTCTGTTATAAGAAAATTCAGGTTTTTATCAGATTATGGACACAATAGGCCCAAGAGCTGCAACCTTCAGCTCTGATACCAAGATGTAACATCCTCATTTTTATACATTAGAACAAGTAAGCACAAGGCCACCATCTCCTTCCCTATTTTCACCAGAAGGTACATGTGCTCAACAGTGGTTAAAGCCAAGAATGTGGTGCACGAGCTACAAGATTAGTTGAAAAATAACATGAAGAAAAGAGATGGGTTTGATTTCAAGGAGTCCTTAAGTCATATGGGACCTTATATCTACATGTGCCCAGTGTAGAAGACATTTGGGTTGATCTTCGGGATGAATTTTCCATCCAAAGAAAGGAAAATAGTAGGTTAACACTTGAAGAGATTCATATGTTAGATCTATCTGACATCCCAAAAGGCACCATGGACAATGAAAGTGTCCTTGACGCCTCATATGATGGGTTGAATGAAGACTAGTATGTATTCCCAGACCATTGATTGGTCCATTACTAAGAAAGCTTCTATTATAGGAAGAGTTGCTCAAATTCTTTCCCGTACTAAGGCGTGGCTCATTTCTTGGGGAATGAGTTATAAAGAAAATATTTTTTCAAAGCTAGCTACTTTGGAAGTGGGACCCTCCAAGGGAAAAAAGGAAAAGGATAAGGACTCTTCCAAGAGGCCAATAAAGGTTAAGTTTGTCGAAAAGGAGAAGAGAAAGTGACCACATCATTGGCCACTATCCCACAAATGGTTGAGATACTTGATTCACCTCCACCACTAGAACAAGGAAATATTCCTTTAGGAGAAGAGGTTGGTCAACCTCTCATTCCCCTTTCTATTAGTAGCTCATCGGAGGTAAGCCTTCCCAAACAAATTAGGAATAATTATGGAATAATTTTTTTATAGGAAGAGTCTACAACCAAGTTGCAAGACACTAGTTTGAAACTAAATAGGTTCCAGAACAAATTATGATTAACCAAACACAAGATTTCCAATTTTATCTTATAACAAGTTTACTAGGTTCCAATTTGGAGGTTACAAGTTTTATTAAGGTTCAGGGAGAAATTTATTGCTCAGGCATGCTCTCTATCAAGCCCTGAACTTCAACTAGATTTTTCACACACTTATATTTATCAAAACTCTCCTAAACTAGGCTCATTGGATAGGAAATTTTCTCACCTTTCCAACCATATAAGGAAGTCCTCCTAACTCCTTGTAAAACTCAAGTTATGGCCGGGCGGAGTTTTAGGGGAATTTTCCTTAGAGGTTTCCCTAGGGAGAGGTCACATGGGATAGTGAGAAAATTGGGAAAATTTTCCCAAATGTCTCATTTTCCAAATGAAAATTTTCCTCCATGCCTCCGCACTTGCTTTCAAATAGCCACGTGGCGGGGAGTGGGCGGAGGAAAAAGTGAAATTTTTCCAAAAGGGAAAAAGGGTTAAGTTTTTCCATTTTGATCCACGCACACCCCCTTCCACGTGTCAGCACGTGATTGGTTGGGGGCCACGGGGTTGATGGGAAATTTGTGAAAATTTTCCCAAGGCAAAATTTTCAAAAAGCCAAGTTTTTTTTTAAGGGCCCACCCCTCCAAGGTGCCACGTGGAAACTTTTGATAAGATGAGAGGGTGGCGGGGCCGTGGAAATTTTTGAGAAATTTTTCCAAAGTTCAAAATTTAAATTTTTCTAAGGTCGAATTATTTCATTTTTTGTTTGGGATGGCCATTTTGAAGTAAAACTTCAAATGGCCATAACTTTTGACAGGAAGCTTCATTTTAGGAAAACAAGGACTTTCCAGGAAAGCTCTCGGAGTCCTCTTTGCAAAAAACATCAATTTTGATTTTTGATAGATTTTTGAGGGTAAATTTTAGGAAAATGATCTACAGGTTTTAAATTCAAAACTAGCAATTTTTCCAATTGTCAATTTGGTTAAATTTGAACTCCTCCTTCCCTCAACATGTTAAATGGATATGGAGGACCAGTCTAGGGGAGGTTTAGAGTGCTTTAGTGAAGTCAATTTGTTCATTTATATAAGTTTGCAATTTTCTGACAATTGATGGGAAAAACGACCATGCAAGCTCGAATTGAAATTCTTTGAGTTTTAGAGATTTATTCTTGACTGTTTTAGTGAATTTGGATTCCTCAAGTCTTCCTAAGTATAAATTTCAAGTTTCATAATTCATTGTTGAGTATAAAGTCGAACTGCTCATTTTATTTAAATGCACATTACAGTTTTAAATTTAAAATAGTGAGTTTACTGGTTTGGTGATTTGTCTTTTGGGTGAGCATAAGATTATGACTTGATCCATTTCATTGCTTCACAATTCAAACATTCAACTTTAATTAAAATACATCTCTGATTTTCAATTTAAACATGATCAGTTTGCAAAGAAAATAACGTTGAATTTCGTTTCATAAGCATCTCTTTTTTTTCATTCCAAAACAGAGATTCTTATTCTTTTTCAAACAGATCTTCATTCATCGACATCAATACAAATTTAAAAGGATCAATGCTATCCTTGATTGATAATTCAAGTAAACTTACAACTGAACTTCTTTCCTATTGATTTGGTTTTCACATTTCACATGCAAGATACATAAATTCATTCACCTTTTCTTTTCCAAATAAAATAGATAAGTATGATTCTTCTTAACATTTCTCAAATTGATTTACAACTTCCAATTACAAGGTATGCATTTCACATCTCAATAACAATTACATTCATCCACTTGAAGTGGGAAGGATTTCATTTAAAAATTTACAAAAAGGATGACTGTCAAACTATTTTTCTCGAGCTCCAAACAGCAACATGCTGATTTCTTCATCTTTATTCATCTTTGAATCACAACAAGGAAGGGGGAAAGGCAACGCTCTCCACCCAACCAAGACATCCAATGGGAAAAGAGAAGCCATCTTTCCCCATTGGCCCCCGAGCCCCAACCATAATGGAATGGAACATGAACATCAACACATGGCAACAAGGCTTCTTCACATACAAGCATATATTTTCATAATTACAAAGAAACACAAACAATGAGGTGTAGTTCTCAACTACAACAAGCAATTTCAATCAAACTAAGGCTCCTTCTCCAAGCAAGCAAGCCAACAAGAGCAAGATCTATGGGGGTCTCCTTATGCCTCCCATGTTGGAATTGGGCATCCACCAAAAGCAACCCACCATAAACTCAATCAAATCCCATAAACCTTATATCTCCCAACCCCTCCTTATGCCCCCAAATTTATCCCTTATGCCCCCCCCCAAGAAGTAGGAAATGCAAGCTATTTCCTTTCCTAGGTGGATCCCAAACCAACACTCCCTCCACAAAGAACAAATGCCAATGACAGTTTCCTTATGCCCCCCATTTGAAACCCCATAGTCTTCTCTTTTTACACCATGTCCTAGGCATTCTACCCAGCCCTCAAAGAATGCAAACACAATACCATTCAATATTTTGCATGCAAGAAGGGGAAAACAACAATTTAAAAGAATTAGAGCCTACCTCTCCATAATGGAGATTTGCTTTCAAACAACAGATTCTTGTTGCTCAAATCAGTCCCAAAACAACAAATTCAAAGCATGCAAATTAGTCCAAGCTCCTTCCACAAGAACAAGCTCCCAATGCAAGAGAAAAATTTTGACCCCAAGAAGAAAATGGCAAGGTTTCAACAACCTCCAAATGAGGAAGAAATTCCATTTTAAAGGAGAGGATGGAAGAGGATGATGTGGATTCCAAGTGGGATGCCACATCATTTTTCCTCATCCCAAAATGAAATCACATCAAATGCAAATACATCACAATGAATGTGAATGACAAAATTACTTACATACACAAACTCAACCCATACCCAAAAGGAAAATGCATTTAAAATTTGTAAGGCAAGTGCAATCACTTCTTTCATAAAATCATGCCAAAACATAATAAAATAAGTTGCTTTTGACTCTAAAATTATAATCATGGTTGGTGGAGGTTTTTGAGAGGTGTGGGACAAGTTTAACTTGTCCCACAAGCCTCCAAATTTGTCCTTCAAGGCCAAATTCGAATTTCAAAGAGGAAGGAGTGTTTGACCTTCCAAAATCAGCCTTACAACCTCTTACACAACCCATACTTGGTAACTTACACACTCTTCTAAAATGCATTAACTTCTATGACATTTATTTATGACAACCTTTTGGCATAAGATTTATTTAATTACCATAAGGTTATAAAATATATAAATCAAATTTCATTTTCAACCAAGGCAAAAACATTTAATTTCACATTCCACATCCCATTTAATTTAATTAAATTTTAACTATATGACTCCCACATAATACTATCACTTTAAAAATAATTAAAACAAAAGCACATTACAAATAAAATACACACACATATGCCCCTATGGTCACAATAATGGAAATCCCCCCATGGGAAATCCTAACAACTAAACACACAATCAAACACAGTTGCCATGGTGACCTTGTTGATTTCACACTGAATTCCAATATGGTTAGTCTCCAGTCCCCCGACATTGTTGTGATTTTTTTTAACCTGCAAAATGCAAAATACCTCCTTCGGCCTCGTGGCCATATCAAAACATCCAAATGATATATAAACATTAAATCCGAATCACAACAATATCAAGATTCAATATTTATCATTAAAATTCAATTTGTAACTATATCATCATCCAATAGATTTATATACTAGAGCTATTCATAATAATCAATGTCACATGTCTAAAATTAACATCAATAACCTGTCCATGTCAACTAGTATATCATCATCCACATAATAATAAAAATGTCTCAATGATCCTCAAGCAAAATATCTGAATCTAGATCAATATTAATCCATGATCTAACATCTAACCATCATACTAATCAAAACATAATAATATCCAAAATGTGACTAATAGTGTCAGGATCAGTATCTGAATAGTGTCTAAGGAAAGTGGGCACTACATCCCCCTCCCCTTAGACTTGACTTCCTCCTGGAAGTCACTGGAACAAATGTGGAAACTGTACTCGTAAAGTAGTAGCATCCTCCCAAGTGGCTGCAGTCTCATCATATCTGTCCCACTGCACCCGTACCTGATCAATCTCTCTGCCTCGAAGGCCCAGGGTCCTGCGATCTATGATACGGATGGGCTCCACCATCAACTGTCCCTGATCCTGCACCTGCAATGATGTCCAATCCAGCACATGAGAAGGATCTGTGATATATCTCCTAAGAACATAAACATGAAACACATCATGTATGCGAGACAAGTTGGGTGGCAATGCTAGATGGTAGGCCAATGGGCCGATACGCTCCAAGATCTCAAAAGGTCCAACGAACCGAGGAGCTAACTTAGAACCTTTTCCATAATGGATCGGGCTCTTATGTGGCCTAACACGAAGGAAAACCTTCATGCCCACATCAAAATTATGCTCGGTTCTATGCTGATCAGTGTACTTCTTCTACCTATCTGTGCCTCCTGCAATCTCTGCCTGATCAACACTACCTACTGCTCCATGTCCTGTAAGAGAGTGGGTCCAAGAGATACTCTATCCTCCAACCTATCCCAATTAAGGGGTGTCCTGCACTCCCTACCATACAAGGCCTGAAAAGGAGCCATGCCTATAGAACTCTGGAAACTATTATTGTAGGCAAATTCCACAAGATACAGATACTCCTCCCACTTAGACTGCTGATCCATCACGTACATCCTGAGCATATCCTCCAATATCTGATTCACCCTCTCAGTCTGTCCATCCGTCTCAGGGTGATAAGTTGTGCTGAAGTTAATCTTCGTCCCGAGAACATACTGCATGGTAGTCCAGAAATGTGAAGTGTATAAAGGATCGCGGTCACAAATGATCTTCACGGAATCCCATGCAACCTGAACAATCTCATCCAAGTAAACACGTGCCACTGCACTAGCTTTATAGGTGGTCTTCACCGGGGAAAAGTGAGCTACTTTTGTCAATTTATCAACCGTGACCATGATGGCGTCGTGGTGATATCTCGACATTGGTAACCCAACAATGAAATCCATGGAAATGGTGTCCCATTTCCACTCCAGTATAGCATGAGGATAGAGAAGGCCAGCTGGATGTTGATGCTCGGCCTTCACTTTCTAGCACTCTAAACACATGTGACACAAACTAAGCCACGTCCCTGCGAAGTCCTCTCCAGTGATATAACTGTCTCAAGGTGGCGTGCATCTTCTTCACCCCAGGATGGGCTGAATAGGGTGCACGATGTGCCTCTGTCAAGATGTCCTGCCTCAAGCCTCCATCTCTAGGAACATAAATCCGACCTCTGTGCCTAAGAAGACCATCTGCCTCTAGTGAGAAACCATCAAATTTCCCCTCAAGGGGTCTCTGGGACTCAATCTCTGCTCGGGTTGCAATGTAGAAACTATCAAGAGGAAGCTGTTGAAGGATCCTGCTCGTAAATCTATGCTCACTGAAGTAGCCATGCTCAAATGCCTCCATCTACTGAGAGCATCTGCAACCACATTCTCCTTCCCTTTCACATGCTCTATCTCCATGTCGTACTCACAAAGCAACTCCATCCAACGTCTCTGACGAGCGTTTAGATTGGGCTGCGTGAAAAGGTGGTGAAGACTCAAATGATCTGTCCTGAGTGTGAATCTCGACCAAGAAGAAAGTGTCTCCATCGAACTAAAGCATGCACAACCGCCGCAAGCTCAAGATCATGGGTAGGATAATTAAGCTCGTGATCCTTGAGTTTGCGAGACTCAAAAGCTACAACTCTAGCCCTCCTGCATAAGAACACCTCCAAGGCCTGCCAACGAAGCATCTGTGCAAACAAAGAACTCACCATGTGGATCAGCACTACAAGAATGGGTGCTAAAGTGAGATATTCCTTCAGTGTCCTAAAGGCCTACTCACACCTGTCTGACCAAACAAACTTCTTCCCTTTCCGCTGAAGGGAAGTGATGGGGTGTGCTATCGAGAGAAATCCTGAACAAATCTCCTATAGTAACCTACTAACCCCATGAAGCTGCGCACCTCTATCACTGTAGTGGGTGTTGGCCAATCCATAATGGCTCTAATCTTTGAAGGATCGACTATGATACCTTCCCCTAAGATGATATGACCCAAGTATTGAATCTCTGACTGAAAGAAGGCACACTTCTCCAAGTTCCCATAAAGCTGCTACTCACGAAGACACTGAAGAACCTGATGAAGGTGCCCCTCGTGCTCCTCACGCGTACGTGAGTAAATCAGAATGTCATCAAGAAAAATGAGCACAAAGTGATCTAAAAAGGTCCTGAATACCCCATTCATCAAACTCATAAACACTGTGGGGCATTATCAAACCGAAAGGCACCACTGTGAACTCATAGTGCCCATACCTCATACTGAAAAGTAGTCTTATGGATGTCTGCCTCTCGTAATCCTCAACTGATGGTACCCTGACTTGAGATCAATCTTAGAGAACACCGTGGCTCCCTTCATTTGATCAAACAAGTCATCAATGCGAGGTAGGGGATAACGATTCTTGATCGTTACCTTATTCAGCTGGTGATAGTCTATGCACAACCGTAAGGATCCATCCTTCTTCTTAACAAATATAACCGGTGCACCCCAAGGGGATACACTAGGATGGATAAGGCCTTTCTCTAAAAGGCCCTCCAGCTGCAACTTGAGCTCATAGAGCTCTGGGGTGGTCATCCGATAAGGAGCTCGTGAGATAGGCTCTGCTCCTGGAACCAAGATCAATATGGAAATCAATCTCACGTGGGGGTGGCATCCCGGTAGCTCCCCTGGAAAAACATCTGCATACTCTCTCAAAATGGGATGGTCATCTAGCGATGGCCCACTAGATCCATCCTTTGTCTGGTCACTGACTGTGATTGCATACATCTGACAACCCCGTCACACACACCGCTTGAGCTGCATAGCAGAGATAGTGCGAATAGAAACAGGTCTCCTGACCCCAGAAATCACCGACTCAACTCCAAGATCATCTACACAAGATATAGTCTTATGATAGCAATCCATCCTGGCCCTATGTGCAGACAACCAATCCATGCCTAAAATGACTCCATACGAGCCCAAAGGAAGTATGCAGAGATCTAAAGTGGTGGTGAAAGGTCCCAAGTTAACAACACACTCCTTTACTAAGGAGTCTACAGAGACTTTGCTCCTAAAGCCATCTCGACATCCCAACTATGACCCTGTCTAACAGCCACCAGCCTGCATCGCTCTACCAAGGATGGTGCAATAAATGAATCAGAAGAACCAGAATCAAACAATATAGAAGTAGGAACACCTCCAATGCTACCTGTAGTCTCAATGACCGTGCTCTGGTGCTCACCTGGTGGTTCTCAACCGCTGCATAGATCCTGTGACTCCGTCCCATGTCTCTCGACTGTAGGCTCTGAGATGGGTGCCTTACCCTTATTAGGGTTCTGGGGGCAATCTCTCCAAAAGTGTCCCGCTACTCCACACCCAAGCAACCCCCTGAACCTCTCCAAGGAGTGACACTGCCAGAAGGTGCCCTAGAGGTAGGTGTTATGGATCCTGATGATCCAACTATAGTCTATTGTGGCCTCTGTGGTCGAGCTCCTACCGACTGAGCTCTAGCTCCACCCTGTGTCCTGGTGGGTCCCCTAGGAGGAGGCCCCATACTACGACCTCTCTGTGCATCAGCTCTCTGAGGAGGCCTAAATGGTGGGGTGGGACTACTGCTGCTTGCTGTTGTTGTGGTCTAAAAGATGACTGTGAAGAATGCTTGACCACCATGAGGAGGAGGAGTTGACCCCCTCGATCTACTATCCTGCAACTGCTGAATACGGCTCCTGACCCGGTCTCTAGCCTGCTGGGTTTTACCCCGAGTCTCCTCTGCAATGTAGGCCTTCTCAACGGCCTCTGCTAATGTCTGTGGGCAAGTGGATCCAAATGCACCTCCAATGTCTATATTAAGGCCCGGATGAACCTGTGGATCCATACCTGCTCATCCTGCATGTAATCAACATACTGAAGTAGGTCCAGGAACCTACTCTCATACTCGGCCACTATAAGGGAAGCCTGTCGAAGGTCGTGGAACTCATCGATCCTCTGTTGTATGAATCTCCGTGGCAAGTATCTACTCCTGAATCTCTCCTCAAACAACTCCCAAGTGACTATCTCTGAATCTATATGGAGCTTCTGCTCCTCTGTCCTCCACCATACTCCAGCTCCATCCTTAGTAGATGGATCACAACACGAGCTTTCGTGTTGCTAGAACAAGGACAAGCTTGAAGCAACCGCTCAAGCTAACCAGCCAGGCCTCTAGCCTGAAACCTCCTGTGTCACCAGAATAATGTGCTGGCCTAAGCTTCAGGATCTCCCTAATGTGATCCGTAGCTATGGTCTGACGGCCCCTGGGCCTCTCTGCTGCCTGTCCCCGAGCCTAGGGCTCCGAGACCTCTCTCTCTGATCCTGAAATATGGTCACCATGTCCCCTCAAAGGAGACTCTGCTCTAGCTAACTCTCCATGAAAATTCTCTCCTCCATCTTCCTCACCGTGTGGAGGAGGTGCATGTCCCTCAATGGAAGTATCTCTATCTGTCTGCCTGAGCGCCCTCCTACTGATCCTCCACGTAAGGCGGCATTAACATCCTGGAGGGTGCAGTAAAAATGTGGTAGGATAGCTGCTAAACCCTGGTCTGGTGGTGGTGGTGGCGGTGGTGGAGGTGGTGGTGGTGACTCTGAGCCTCTGTGAATGTTCCTCCTGCTCCGTCTGAGCTCCCTGCATAGACCAGAGTGGGAGTTAGTTCATTACCTTGAGTTTCCTTCAGTTTTCTAAGTTTACTAACATGTTCAATTTTCAATTAGTTTTGTTTTCTAGATTATCAATTTGCTAGTTTTAGGTTTCAAGTCTCAATGTTTTGAGTGTGCCCAATAGTCCAAGCTTTTGAACCTTCGCTCTGATACCAAGTGTAATGCCCGCTTCAACTACCACTTGAGACCAAGAAACAAATTAGGAATAATTATGGAATAATTTTTTTTTTTTTATAGGAAGAGTCTACAACCAAGTTGCAAGACACTAGTTTGAAACTAAATAGGTTCGGAACAAATTCTGATTAACCAAACACAAGATTTCCAATTTTATCTTATAACAAGTTTACTAGGTTCCAATTTGGAGGTTACAAGTTTTATTAAGGTTCAGGGAGAAATTTATCGCCAGGCATGCTCTCTATCAAGCCCTAAACTTCAACTAGATTTTTCACACACTTATATTTATCAAAACTCTCCTAAACTAGGCTCATTGGATAGGAAATTTTCTCACCTTTCCAACCATATAAGGAAGTCCTCCTAACTCCTTGTAAAACTCAAGTTATGGCCGGGCGGAGTTTTAGGGGAAACTTTTCCCTTGGAGGTCTGCGGGGATAGGGAGAAAATTGGGAAAATTTTCCCAAATGCCACGTGTCAACATCCTATTGGCTGCGGGGATGAGGGTAGGTGGAGGAAAAAGTGAAATTTTTCCAAAAGGAAAAAAGGGTTAAGTTTTTCCATTTTGATCCGTGCACCCCTGCCACGTGTCATCACGTGATTGGTTGGGGGCCGCGGGGTTGCGGGGAAATTTGGGAAAATTTTCCCAAGGCAAAATTTTCAAAAAAGTTTTTTTTTTTAAGGGCCCACCCTCCAAGGTGCCACGTGGAAACTTTTGATAAGATGAGAGGGTGGCGGGGCCATGGAAATTTTTGAGAAATTTTTCCAAAGTTCAAAATTTAAATTTTTCTAAGGTCGAATTATTTCATTTTTTGTTTGGGATGGCCATTTTGAAGTAAAACTTCAAATGGCCATAACTTTTGACAGGAAGCTTCATTTTAGGAAAACAAGGACTTTCTAGAAATATCTCAGAGTCCTCTTTGCACAGAAAACATCAATTTTGATTTTTGATAGAGTTTTGAGGGTCAATTTTAGGAAAATGATCTGCAGGTTTTAAATTCAAAACTGACGTAGTTTTTCCAACTGTCAATTTGGTTAAATTTGAACTCCTCCTTCCCTCAACATGTTAAATGGATATGGAGGACCAGTCTAGGGGAGGTTTAGAGTGCTTTAGTGAAGTCAATTTGTTCATTTATACAAGTTTGCAATTTTTCGACAATTGACGGGAAAAACGACCCTGCAAGCTCTAAATTGAAATTCTTTGAGTTTTAGAGATTTATTCTTGACTGTTTTAGTGAATTTGGATTCCTCAAGTCTTCCTAAGTATAAATTTCAAGTTTCATAATTCATTTTTGAGTATAAATTCAAACTACTCATTTTATTTAAATGCACATTACCAGTTTTAAATTTAAAATAGTGAGTTTACTGGTTTGGTGATTTGTCTTTTGGGTGAGCATAAGATTATGAATTGATCCATTTCATTTCTTCACAATTCAAACATTCAATTCTAATTAAAATACATCTCTAATTTTCAATTTAAACATGACAGTTTGCAAAGGAAATAACGTTGAATTTCGTTTCATAAGCATCCCCTTTTTTTTCATTCCAAAACATAGATTCTTATTCCTTTTCAAACAAATCTTCATTCATTGACATCAATACAAATTTAAAAGGATCAATGCTATCCTTGATTGATAATTCAAGTAAACTTACAACTGAGCTTCTTTCCTACTGATTTGGTTTTCACATTTCACATGCAAGATACAAAATTCATTCACCTTTTCTTTTCCAAATAAAATAGATAAGTATGATTCTTCTTAACATTTCTCAAATTGATTTACAACTTCCAATTACAAGGTATGCATTTCACATCTCAATAACAATTACATTCATCCACTTGAAGTGGGAAGGATTTATTTTTAAAAATTTACAAAAAGGATGATTGTCAAAACTATTTTCTCGAGCTCCAAACAGGAACATGCTGAATTCTTCATCTTTATTCATCTTTGAATCACAACAAGGAAGGGGGAAAGGCAACGCTCTCCACCCAACCAAGACATCCAATGGGAAAAGAGAAGCCATCTTTCCCCATTGGCCCCCGAGCCCCAACCATAATGGAATGGAACATGAACATCAACACATGGCAACAAGACTTCTTCACATACAAGCATATATTTTCATAATTACAAAGAAACACAAACAATGAGGTGTAGTTCTCAACTACAACAAGCAATTTCAATCAAACTAAGGCTCCTTCTCCAAGCAAGCAAGCCAACAAGAGCAAGATCTATGAGGGTCTCCTTATGCCTCCCATGTTGGAATTGGGCATCCACCAAAAGCAACCCGCCATAAACTCAATCAAATCCCATAAACCTTATATCTCCCAACCCCTCCTTATGCCCCCAAATTTATCCCTTATGCCCCCAAGAAGTAGGAAATGCAAGCTATTTCCTTTCCTAGGTGGATCCCAAACCAACACTCCCTCCACAAAGAACAAATGCCAATGACAGTTTCCTTATGCCCCCATTTGAAACCCCATAGTCTTCTCTTTTTACACCATGTCCTAGGCATTCTACCCAGCCCTCAAAGAATGCAAACACAATACCATTCAATGTTTTGCATGCAAGAAGGGGAAAACAACAATTTAAAAGAATTAGAGCCTACCTCTCCATAATGGAGATTTGCTTTCAAACAATAGATTCTTGTTGCTCAAATCAGTCCCAAAACAACAAATTCAAAGCATGCAAATTAGTCCAAGCTCCTTCCACAAGAACAAGCTCCCAATGCAAGAGAAAAATTTTGACCCCAAGAAGCAAATGGCAAGGTTTCAACAACCTCCAAATGAGGAAGAAATTCCATTTTAAAGGAGAGGATGGAAGAGGATGATGTGGATTCCAAGTGGGATGCCACATCATTTTTCCTCATCCCAAAATGAAATCACATCAAATGCAAATACATCACAATGAATGTGAATGACAAAATTACTTACATACACAAACTCAACCCATACCCAAAAGGAAAATGCATTTAAAATTTGTAAGGCAAGTGCAATCACTTCTTTCATAAAATCATGTCAAAACATAATAAAATAAGTTGCTTTTGACTCTAAAATTATAATCATGGTTGGTGGAGGTTTTTGAGAGGTGTGGGACAAGTTTAACTTGTCCCACAAGCCTCCAAATTTGTCCTTCAAGGCCAAATTCGAATTTCAAAGAGGAAGGAGTGTTTGACCTTCCAAAAATCAGCCTTACAACCTCTTACACAACCCATACTTGGTAACTTACACACTCTTCTAAAATGCATTAACTTCTATGACATTTATTTATGACAACCTTTTGGCATAAGATTTATTTAATTACCATAAGGTTATAAAATATATAAATCAAATTTCATTTTCAACCAAGGCAAAAACATTTAATTTCACATTCCACATCCCATTTAATTTAATTAAATTTTAACTATATGACTCCCACATAATACTATCACTTTAAAAATAATTAAAACAAAAGCACATTACAAATAAAATACACACAAAATACAAATAAAAACACACATATGCCCCTATGGTCACAATAATGGAAATCCCCCCATGGGAACTCCTAACAACTAAACACACAATCAAACACAGTTGCCATGGTGACCTTGTTGATTTCACACTGAATTCCAATATGGTTAGTCTCGGTCCCCCGACATTGTTGTGATTTTTTTAACCCGCAAAATGCAAAATACCTCCTTCGGCCTCGTGGCCATATCAAAACATCCAAATGATATATAAACATTAAATCCGAATCACAACAATATCAAGATTCAATATTTATCATTAAAATTCAATTTGTAACTATATCATCATCTAATAGATTTATATACTAGAGCTATTCATAATAATCAATGTCACATGTCTAAAATTAACATCAATAACTTATGTCCATGTCAACTAGTATATCATCATCCACATAATAATAAAATGTCTCAATGATCCTGATCCGAATCTAGATCAATAAATATAACATCGAATCATAGATCAAAAATATTAATCCAAAATGTGATCTAACATCTAACCATCATACTAATCAAAACATGAACAAATAATATCCAAAATGCATCATGCCCATATCAAAATTATGCTCGGTTCTATCTTTGATCAGCGTACTTCTTCGCCTATCTGTGCCTCCTGCAATCTTTGCCTCGATCAACACTACCTTTGCTCCATGTCCCGTAAGAGAGTGGGTCCAAGAGATACTCTATCCTCCAATCTATCCCAACTAAGGGGTGTCCTGCACTCCCTACCATACAAGGCCTGAAAAGGAGCCATGCCTATAGAACTCTAGAAACTATTATTGTAGGTAAATTCCACAAGATACAGATACTCCTCCCACTTAGACTGCTGATCCATCACATACATCCTGAGCATATCCTCCAATATCTAATTCACCCTCTCAATCTGTCCATCTATCTCAGGGTGATAAGCTATGCTGAAGTTAATCTTTGTCCCGAGAACATACTGCATGGTAGTCCAGAAATGTGAAGTGTATAAAGGATCGTGGTCACAAATGATCTTCCGCGGAATCCCATGCAACCTGACAATCTCATCCAAGTAAACACGTGCCACTGCACTAGCTTTATAGGTGGTCTTCACTGGGGAAAAGTGAGCTACTTTTGTCAATTTATCAACTGTGACCATGATGGCGTCATGGTGATATCTCGACATTAGTAACCCAACAATGAAATCCATGGAAATGGTGTCCCATTTCCACTCGGTATAGCATGAGGATAGAGAAGGCCAGCTGAATGCTGATGCTCGGCCTTCACTTTCTAGAACTCTAAACAATGTGACACAAACTAAGCCACGTCCCTACGAAGACCTCTCCAGGTGATATAAGCTGTCGCAAGGTGGTGTGCATCTTATTCACCCCGGGATGGGTGAATAGCTTCAACGATGTGCCTCTGTCAAGATGTCCCGCCTCAACTCTCCATCCCTAGGAACATAAATCTGACCTTTGTGCCTGAGAAGACCATCTACCTCTAGTGAGAAACCATAAAATTTCCCCTCAAGGGGTCTCTGGGACTCAATCTCTGCTCGGGCTGCAATGTAGAAACTATCAAGAGGAAGTTGTTGAAGGATCTGCTCTGTAAATCTGTGCTCACCTGAAGTAGCCATGCTCAAATGCCTCCATCTGCTAAGAGCATCTATAACCACATTCTCCTTCCCCTTCACATGCTCTATCTCCGTGTTATACTCACAAAGCAACTCCATCCAACGTCTCGACGAGAGAATTTAGATTGGGGCGCATGAAAAGGTGGCGAAGACTTAAATGATCATCTGTCCCGAGTGTGAATATCCGACCAAGAAGAAAGTGTCTCCATCGAACTAAAGCATGCACAATGCGCCACAAGCTAAAGATCATGGGTGGGATAAGTAAGCTCGTGATCCTTGAGTTTGCGAGAGTCAAAAGCTACAACTCGCCCTCCCGCATAAGAACACCTCTAAGTCACCTTGTGCCAACGAAGCATCTGTGCATACAAGAAATCACCATGTAGATCGCACCTGCAAGAATAGGTCTTTGTAGTGAGGCATCCCTTTAGGGTCCTAAAGGCCTACTCACACCTTTCGACCAAACAAACTTCTTCCCTTTCCGCTGAAGGGAAGTGATGGGGTGTGCTATCGAGAGAAGTCCTGAACAAATCTCCTGTAGTAGCCTGCTAACCCCATGAAGCTGCGCACCTCTATCACTATAGTGGGTGCTGGCCAATCCATAATGGCTCTAATCTTGGAAGGATTGACTATGATACCTTCCCTAAGATGATATGACCCAAGTATTGTATCTCTGACTGAAAGAAATCACACTTCTCCAAGTTCCCATAAAGCTGCTGCTCATGAAGACACTGAAGAACCTAATGAAGGTGCCCCTCGTGCTCCTCACGCATACGCGAGTAAATCAGAATGTCATCAAGAAAGATGAGCACAAAGTGATCTAAGAAGGTCCTGAATACCCCATTCATCAAACTCATAAACACTGCGGGGGCATTTATCAAACCAAAAGGCACCATTGTGAACTCATAGTGCCCATACCTCGTACGAAAAGCAGTCTTATGGATGTCTGCCTCCATAATCCTCAACTGATGGTACCCAGACTTGAGATCGATCTTAGAGAACACCGTGGCTCCCTTCATTTGATCAAACAAGTCATCAATGCGAGGCAGGGGATAACGATTCTTGATCATTACCTTATTCAGCTGGCGATAGTCTATGCATAACCTTAAGGATCCATCCTTCTTCTTAACAAATATAACCGGTGCACCCCAAGGGGATACACTAGGATGGATAAGGCCTTTCTATAGAAGGCCCTCCAGCTGCAACTTGAGCTCATAGAGCTCTGGGGTGGTCATCCGATAAGGAGTTCGTGAGATAGTATCTTCTCCTGGAACAAGATCAATATGGAAATCAATCTCATGTGGGGGTTGCATCCCCGGTAGCTCCTCTGGAAACACATCTGCATACTCTCTCAAAATGGGATGGTCATCTAGCGATGGCCCACTAGACCCATCCTCTATTTGGTCACTGATTGTGATTGCATACATCTGACAACCCTGTCGCACACACCGCTTGAGCTACATAGCAGAGATAGTGCGAATAGAAATAGGTCTCCTGACCCCAGAAATCACCGACTCAACTCCAAGATCGTCTACACAAGATATAGTCTTATGATAACAATCCATTCTGGCCCTATGTGCAGACAACCAATCCATGCCTAAAATGACTCCATACGAGCCCAAAGGAAGTACGTAGAGATCTGAAGTGGTGGTGAAAGGTCCCAAGTTAACAACACACTCCTTTACTAAGGAGTTTATTGAGACCTTGGCTCCGAAGCCATCTCGACATCCCAACTATGACCTTGTCTAACATCCACCAGCCTGCATCACTCTACTAAGGATGGTGCAATAAATGAATCAGAAGAACCAGAGTCAAACAATATGGAGGTAGGAACACCTCCAATACTACCTGGGGTCTCAATGACCGTGCTCTGGTGCTCAGCCTGGTGGTTCTCAACCACTGCATAGATCCTATGACTCGTCCGATGTCTCCAACTGTAGGCTCTGAGATGGGTGCCTTACCCTTATTAGGGTTCTGGGGGAAATCTCTCCAAAAGTGTCCCACTACTCCACACCCAAAGCAACCCCCTGAACCTCTCCAAGGAGCGACACTGCCAGAAGGTGCCCTAGAGGTAGGTGTTGTGGATCTTGATGATCCAGCTATAGTCTGTTGTGGCCTCTATGGTCGAGCTCCTACCGACTGAGCTCTAGCTCCACCCTATGTCCTGGTGGGTCCCCTAGGAGGAGGCCCCATACTATGACCTCTCTGTGCATCAACTCTCTGAGGAGGCCTAAATGGTGGGTGGACTGCTGCTGCTGTTGTTGTGGTCTAAAAGATGACTACAAAGAATGCTTACCACCACGAGGAGGAGGAGCTAACCCCCTCGATCTACTATCTTACAACTTCTAAATACGGCTCCTGACCCGGTCTTTAGCCTGCTGGGTTTTACCCCGAGTCTCCTCTGCAATGTAGGCCTTCTCAACGGCCTCTGCTAATGTCTGTGGGCAGTGGATCTGAACTGCACCTCTAATTTCTATATTAAGGCCCGAGATGAACTTTGTGGATCTGCACTACTCATCATCCCGCATGTAATCAACATACTATACCAGTCCAGAACCTACTCTCATACTCGGCCACTATAAGGAAGCTGTCGAAGGTCGTGGAACTCATCGATCCTCTGTTGTATGAATTTTTGTGGCAAGTATCTACTCTCGAATCTCTCCTCAAACAACTCCAAGTGACGCCTCTCGAATCTATATGGAGCTTCTACTTCTCCGTCCTCCACCATACTCCAGCTCCATCCTTGGTAGATGGATCGTAACACGAGCTTTTGTGTTCTAGAACAAGGACACGCCAAGCAACCGCTCAAGCTAACCAACTGTGCCTCTGCCTGGAAACCACCTGTGTCACCCTGAATAATGTGAGGGCCTAAGCTTTAGGATCTCCCTAATATGATTCACAATTTTGTGGTCCGACGGCCTCTAGGCCTCTCTATAAGCTCATCCCTAATCCTAGGCTCTCAGAGACCTCTCTCTATGCTCCAGAACTCTGTCACCCTACCTCCTAGGTGGTGAATCTACTCTGACTGAATCTGCATGAAAATTTTCTCCTCCATCCTCCTCACCATGTGGAGGAGGTGCATGTCCCTCAATGGAAGTATCTCTATCATGTATGCCTGAGCGCCCTCCTACTGATCCTCCACGTAAGGTGGCATTAACATCCTGGAGGGTCTGCAAAATATGTGGTAGGATGGCTACTAAACCCTGGTCTGGTGGTTGTGGTGGCGGTGGTGGAGGTGAAAGGTCCCCGAGTTAACAACACACTCCTTTACTAAGGAGTTTACTGAGACCTTGGCTTCCGAAGCCATCTCAACATCCCAACTATGACCCTGTCTAACAACCACTAGCCTGCATTGCTCTATTAAGGATGGTGCAATAAATGAATCAGAAGAACTAGAGTCAAACAATATGGATGTAGGAACACCTCCGATACTACCGGGGTCTCAATGACCGTGCTCGGTGCTTAGCACGGTGGTTCTCAACCGCTACGTAGATCCTATGACTCGCCCAATGTCTCCGACTATAAGCTCGAGATGGGTGCCTTACCCTTATTAGGGTTCTCGGGAGAAATCTCTCTAAAAGTGTCCCATTACTCCACACTCGTAGCAACCCCTAAACCTCTCCAAGGAGTGACACCGCCGAGAAGGTACAGTGTGCCTTGTGGATCCCGATGATCCAGATTAGTCTATTGTGGCCTCTATGGTCGAGCTCCTACCGACTGAGCTCTAGCTCCACCCTATGTCCTGGTGGGTCCCCTAGGAGGATGCCCCATACTACGACCTCTCTATACATCAACTCTCTAAGGAGGCCTAAATGGTGGGTGGGACTGCTGCTGCTGCTGTTGTGGTCTAAAAGATGACTGCAAAGAATGCTGACCACCACGAGGAGGAGGAGATGACCCCCTTGATCTACTATCTTACAAGCTGCTAAATACGGCTCCTGACCGGTCTCTAGCCTGTTGGGTTTTACCCCGAGTCTCCTCTACAATGTAGGCCTTCTCAACGGCCTCTGCTAATGTCTGTGGGCAGTGGATCTGAACTGCACCTCCAATTTCTATATTAAGGCCCTAGATGAACCTGTGGATCTATACCTGCTCATCCTGCATGTAATCAACATCACATTGCACAGTCCGGGAACCTACTCTCATACTCGGCCACTATAAGGGAAGCCTGTCGAAGGTTGTGGAACTCATCGATCCTCTGCTGTATGAATTTTCATGGCAAGTATCTACTCCTGAATCTCTCCTCAAACAACTCCCAAGTGACTGTCTCTGAATCTATATGGAGCTTCTACTCCTCTATCCTCCACCATACTCCAGCTCCATCCTTCAGTAGATGGATCGTAACACGAGCTTTCGTGTTGCTAGAACAAGGACAAAGCTTGAAGCAACCGCTCAAGCTAACCAACCAGGCCTCTGCCTAGAAACCACCTATGTCACCTGAATAATGTGAGGGCCTAAGCTTTAGGATCTCCCTGATATGATCTGCAGATGTGGTCTGACGGCCTCTAGGCCTCTCTATAAGCTCATCCCTAATCCTAGGGCTCGAGACCTCTCTATGCTCCGAACTCGTCACCCCTACCTCCTAGGTGGTGAATCTACTTTGACCGAATCTCGCATGAAAATTCTCTCCTCCATCCTCCTCACCATGTGGAGGAGGTGCATGTCCCTCAATGGAAGTATCTCTATCATGTATGCTCGAGCGCCCTCCTACCGATCCTCCACGTAAGGCGGTATTAACATCCCTGGAGGGTCTCAGAAATATGTGTTAGGATGGCTACTAAACCCCGGGGTCTCGTGGTGGTGGTGGTGGCGGTGGTGGAGGTGAAAGGTCCCGAGTTAACAACACACTCCTTTACTAAGGAGTTTACTTGAGACTTTGGCTTCGAAGCCATCTCAACATCCCAACTACGACCCTGTCTAACATGCCACTAGCCTCGCATTGCTCTATTAAGGATGGTGTAATAAATGAATCAGAAGAACCAGAGTCAAACAATATGGAGGTAGGAACACCTCCGATACTACCTAGGGTCTCAATGACCGTGCTCTAGTGCTCACTGGTGGTTATCAACCGCTACGTAGATCCTATGACTCCGTCCAATGTCTCTGACTATAAGCTATGAGATGGGTGCCTTACCCTTATTAGGGTCGGGGAAATCTCTCCAAAAGTGTCCCGCTACTCCACACCCAAGCAACCCCCCGAACCTCTCCAAGGAGCGACACGCGAGAAGGTACTGTGTCTTTGTGGATCCGATGATCAGCTATAGTCTGTTGTGGCCTCTATGGTTGAGCTCCTAGCCGATTGAGCTCTAGCTCCACCCTATGTCCTGGTGGGTCCCCAGGAGGAGGCCCCATACTACGACCTCTTTGTGCATCAACTCTCTGAGGAGGCCTAAAAGGTGGGTGGGACTGCTGCTGCGCTGCGTGGTACGAAAGATGACTGCGAAGAATGCTTACCACCATGAGGAGGAGGATCGACCCCCTCGATCTACTATCTTACAACTCTGCTGAATACAGCTCTTGACCGGTCTTTAGCTCCTTTGGGTTTTACCCCGAGTCTCCTCTCGCAATGTAGGCCTTCTCAACGGCTCTCTGCTAATGTCTGTGGGCGTGGATCTGAATCTGCCTCTAATTTCTATATTAAGGCCCTAGATGAACTGTGGATCGTGCACCTGCTCATCCGCATGTAATCAACATACTGCATGAGTCCAGAACCTACTCTCATACTTGCCCTTTGTAAGGAAGCTCGTCGAAGGTCGTGGAACTCATCGATCCTCTCCGTATGAATCTCTATGGCAAGTATCTACTCCACGAATCTCTCCTCAAACAACTCCCAAGTGACTTGTCTCGAATCTATATGGAGCTTCTTCTCCTCTATCCTCCACCATACTCCAGCTCTATCCTTCAAGTATATGGATCATAACACGAGTTTTCGTGTTGCTAGAACAAGGACACAGACTTAAAGCAACCGCTCAAGCTAACCCTGTGAGCCTCTACCTAGAAACCACTGTGTCACTTGAATAATGTGAGGTCCTAAGCTTCAGGATCTCCCTGATATGATCCACAACTGTGGTCGACGGCCTCTAGGCCTCTCTATAAGCTCATCCCTAATCCTAGGGCTCTGAGACCTCTCTCTATGCTCCGAACTCTGTCACCCTGCCTCCTAGGTGGTGAATCTACTCGACTAAATCGATGAAAATTCTCTCCTCCATCCTCCTCACATTGTGGAGGAGGTGCATGTCCTCAATGGAAGTATCTCTATCATGTATGCCCGAGCGCCCTCCTAATGATCCTCCACGTAAGGTGGCATTAACATCCTAGAGGGTCTGTAAAATATGTGTTAGGATGGCTACTAAACCCTTGTCTGTTGGTGGTGGTGGCGGTGGTGGAGGTGATGGTGGCAGTGACTCTAAGCCTCTGCGAACGTTCCTCTTGCTCCATCCGAGCTCCCCGCTTGAGACCAAAGTGGGAGTTAGTTCATTACCTTGAGTTTTCTTCAGTTTTCTAAGTTTACTAACATGTTCATTTTTTTCAATTTGTTTTTCTTTCTAGATTATCAATTTGCTAGTTTTAGGTTTCAAGTCTCAATGTTTCTAGTGTGCCCAATGGTCCAAGCTTTTGAACCACTGCTCTGATACCAAGTGTAATGCCCGTTTCAACTACCACTTGAGACCAAGAAACAAATTAGGAATAATTATGGAATAATTTTTTTATAGGAAGAGTCTACAACCAAGTTGCAAGACACTAGTTTGAAACTAAATAGGTTCCGGAACAAATTCTGATTAACCAAACACAATATTTCCAATTTTACCTTATAACAATTTTACTAGGTTCCAATTTGGAGATTACAAGTTTTATTAAGGTTCAGGGAGAAATTTATCACCAAGCATGCTCTCTATCAAGCCCTAAACTTCAACTAGATTTTTCACACACTTATATTTATCAAAACTCTCCTAAAGTAGGCTCATTGGATAGGAAATTTTCTCACCTTTCCAACCATATAAGGAAGTCCTCCTAACTCCTTGTAAAACTCACGTTATGGCCGGGCGGAGTTTTAGGGAGAAATTTTCCTTAGAGGTCCGCGGGGATAGGGAGAAAATCAGAAAATTTTTCCCAAACGCCATGTATCATCACGTGATTCATTCAGGTAGTCGGGTCGTGGGGAAACATTTGAAATTTTTCCTAAAACCAAAGTCGTAATTTTCCAAAGGAAAATTTTCCTCCATGCCTCCGCACTTGCTCAAATGGCCACATGGCGCTTTGTGATTCACCGCGGGCCGGCGGAGGAAACGGAGAAATTTTTCCAAAAGGAAAAAAGGGTTAAGTTTTCCATTTTGATCCATGCACCCCCTACCACATGTCATCACGTGATTGGTTGGGGGCCACGGATTTGTGGGGAAATTTGTGAAAATTTTCCCAAGGAAATTTTTTCAAAAAGTTAAGTTTTTAATAATGGCTTGCCCTCCAAGGTGCCACGTGGCAACTTCGATAGGATGAGAGGGTGGCGGGGCCATGGAAATTTTTAGAAATTTTTCCAAAGTTCAAAATTTAAATTTTTCTAAGGTCGAATTATTTCATTTTTGGTTTGGGATGGCCATTTTGAAGTAAAACTTCAAATGGCCATAACTTTTGATAGGAAGCTCCATTTTAGGAAAACAAGGACTTTCCAGAAATCTCTCGGAGTCCTCTTTGCACAGAAAACATCAATTTTGATTTTTGATAGAGTTTTTAGGGTCAATTTTAGGAAAATGATCTGCAGGTTTTAAATTCAAAACTGAAATTTTTCCAACTATCAATTTGGTTAAATTTGAACTCCTCCTTCCCTCAACATGTTAAATGGATATGGAGGACCAGTCTAGGGGAGGTTTAGAGTGCTTTAGTGAAGTCAATTTGTTCATTTATATAAGTTTGCAATTTTCTGACAATTGACGGGAAAAACAACCCTGCAAGCTCCGAATTGAAATTCTTTGAGTTTTAGAGATTTATTCTTGACTGTTTTAGTGAATTTGGATTCCTCAAGTCTTCCTAAGTATAAATTTCAAGTTTCATAATTCATTGTTGAGTATAAAGTCAAACTGCTCATTTTATTTAAATGCACATTACCAATTTTAAATTTAAAATAGTGAGTTTACTGGTTTGGTGATTTGTCTTTTGGGTGAGCATAAGATTATGAATTGATCCATTTCATTTCTTCACAATTCAAACATTCAATTCTAATTAAAATACATCTCTGATTTTCAATTTAAACATGACAGTTTGCAAAGAAAATAACGTTGAATTTCATTTCATAAAGCCCTTTTTTTTCATTCCAAAACATAGATTCTTATTCCTTTTCAAACAAATCTTCATTCATTGACATCAATACAAATTTAAAAGGATCAATGCTATCCTTGATTGATAATTCAAGTAAACTTACAAGTTGAGCTTCTTTCCTACTTGATTTGGTTTTCACATTTCACATGCAAGATACGAAAATTCATTCACCTTTTCTTTTCAAATAAAATAGATAAGTATGATTCTTCTTAACATTTCTCAAATTGATTTACAACTTCCAATTACAAGGTATGCATTTCACATCTCAATAACAATTACATTCATCCACTTGAAGTGGGAAGGATTTATTTTTAAAAATTTACAAAAAGGATGACTGTCAAAACTATTTTCTCTAAGCTCCAAATAGGAACATGCTGAATTCTTCATCTTTATTCATCTTTGAATCACAACAAGGAAGGGGGAAAGGCAACACTCTCCACCCAACCAAGACATCCAATGGGAAAAGAGAAGCCATCTTTCCCCATTGGCCCCCGAGCCCCAACCATAATGGAATGGAACATGAACATCAACACATGGCAACAAGACTTCTTCACATACAAGCATATATTTTCATAATTACAAAGAAACACAAACAATGAGGTGTAGTTCTCAACTACAACAAGCAATTTCAATCAAACTAAGGCTCCTTCTCTCCAA
The DNA here is from genome assembly GCA_018340775.1 of Taxus wallichiana var. yunnanensis. Lineage (NCBI taxonomy): Eukaryota > Viridiplantae > Streptophyta > Pinopsida > Cupressales > Taxaceae > Taxus > Taxus wallichiana. Next base: position 315,819,916 of record CM031236.1, read on the forward strand.
GCAAGCAAGCCAACAAGAGAAAGATCTATGAGGGTCTCCTTATGCCTCCCATGTTGGAATTGGGCATCCACCAAAAGCAACCCGCCATAAACTCAATCAAATCCCATAAACCTTATATCTCCCAACCCCTCCTTATGCCCCCAAATTTATCCCCCTTTTGCCCCAAAGAAGTAGGAAATGCAAGCTATTTCCTTTCCTAGGTGGATCCCAAACCAACACTCCCTCCACAAAGAACAAATGCCAATGACAATTTCCTTATGCCCCCATTTGAAACCCCATAGTCTTCTCTTTTTACACCATGTCCTAGGCATTCTACCCAGCCCTCAAAGAATGCAAACACAATACCATTCAATGTTTTACATGCGAGAAGGGGAAAACAACAATTTAAAAGAATTAGAGCCTACCTCTCCATAATGGAGATTTTCTTTCAAAAACAGCAGATTCTTGTTGCTCAAATCAGTCCCAAAACAACAAATTCAAAGCATGCAAATTAGTCCAAGCTCCTTCCACAAGAACAAGCTCCCAATGCAAGAGAAAAAATTTGACCCCAAGAAACAAATGGCAAGGTTTCAACAACCTCCAAATGAGGAAGAAATTCCATTTTAAAGGAGAGGATGGAAGAGGATGATGTGGATTCCAAGTGGGATGCCACATTATTTTTCCTCATCCCAAAATGAAATCATATCAAATGTAAATACATCACAATGAATGTGAATGACAAAATTACTTACATACACAAACTCAACCCACACCCAAAAGGAAAATGCATTTAAAATTTGTAAGGCAAGTGCAATCACTTCTTCATAAAATCATGTCAAAACATAATAAAATAAATTGCTTTTGACTCTAAAATTATAATCATGGTTGGTGGAGGTTTTGAGAAGTGTGGGACAAGTTTAACTTGTCCCACAAGCCTCCAAATTTTCCTTCAAGGCCAAATTCGAATTTCAAAGAGGAAGGAGTGTTTGACCTTCCAAAAATCAACCTTACAACCTCTTACACAACCCATACTTGGTAACTTACACACTCTTCTAAAATGCATTAACTTCTATGACATTTATTTATGACAACCTTTTGGCATAAGATTTATTTAATTACCATAAGGTTATAAAATATATAAATCAAATTTCATTTTCAACCAAGGCAAAAACATTTAATTTCACATTCCACATCCCATTTAATTTAGTTAAATTTTAACTATATGACTCCCACATAATACTATCACTTTAAAAATAATTAAAACAAAAGAACATTACAAATAAAATACACACATATGCCCCTATGGTCACAATAATGGAAATCCCCCCATGTGAACTCCTAACAACTAAACACACAATCAAACACAGTTGCCATGGTGACCTTGTTGATTTCACACTGAATTCCAATATGGTTAGTCTCGGTCCCGACATTGTTTTGATTTGTTTTAACCTGCAAAATGAAAAATACCTCCTTCGGCCTTGTGGCCATATCAAAACATCCAAATGATATATAAACATTAATTACGAATCACAACAATATCAAGATTCAATATTTATCATTAAAATTCAATTTGTAACTATATCATCATCCAATAGATTTATATACTAGAGCTATTCATAATAATCAATGTCACATGTCTAAAATTAACATCAATAACCTGTCCATGTCAACTAGTATATCATCATCCACATAATAATAAAAATGTCTCAATGATCCTCAAGCAAAATATCTGAATCTAGATCAATATTAATCCAGGATCTAACATCTAACCATCATACTAATCAAAACATAATAATATCCAAAATGTGACTAATAGTGTCAGGATCAGTATCTGAATAGTGTCTAAGGAAAGTGGGCACTACACCTATCAGGTTTGATTTCTCATCGGTACCCATGATTGAGAAGATTAATGAGAAGGGGAGAACGGTCGATGAATGGATCTAGAGGCTACTCCTACAAGGAAAAGAGGTCATTGATGACACTGTGGAAGTCTACAAATCCTTGGAGGATATAAAGAAGGATGGTGAGAAAATGGATGATGAATTTTCGGTAGAAGTCGGGAACCTAGAGTTAACTTTTGAAGCTCTCAATACGCTGAAACAAGTTCCGTCCCGCGTCTTGGTCAAAGAAGGAATCATTCCACATGGGGACAAACATTTTCAATTGACCAAAGCCATTAGATTTAGAATAAATATTCTCAATGAAGCTTGCAGAAAATTGAGGGAATCAAGAGATCAATTGGTTGATGGCACAAATGACATAGAAGAAGAGCTAATCAAGATCTACGCTAAAGTGTTGAATGAAAGCTCGAGTATTTTTCCCATTGGCGATCTTTACAAGCAGATCCAAGAATCAATTCAGCACAAACCAACTTATGGCTTTATCCTAGAAATCATTGATAGGTTTGTGAAGATTGAACATGCTTTGGAATCATTGAGGAAACTCAACAAGAGACTAAAGAAACTTCCTGGTAACACGAGCAATACTCAGAAACATGTGAAGTCCTAAGTGACCATTCCACTGTGCCTGATGAAGATGAGATGTAGGGCATAATCTGAAAGTTCCAAGAATTTTGGGACAAGCAGGCTTTGCTAGAGGAAGACAAAGATGATGAAATAAAATAGGCATAATGTTTCATGTCATTTCAATCCTGAAATTGACATGTCTTTTTCATTTTTATTTTGTCATGTAGGAAGCAAATTTTGACTTGGTCTCCTACGTGAGAATCAAACAAAATACTACTCTCAGTAATAGACTATTTACTAGGATTTATCCTATTTTCTCTCAACTCTTTTTATTATAAATAAGGGATACTTATGCATTCTAAAGGGTTGAGATTTTTGGAATATTGAGAAGCTGTTGTAAAGAAGAAAAACTTTGTGTTTTCTTTTAATCATTTGAGGAACAAAAACTGATGTTATTTTACAAACTTTGTGTTATCTAAAGCTCATATGATTATTTCGTGATCTGTGTTTGCTTGAAAGAAAATACATTCCTCTCATTTCCTTTCCATTGTGTTGGTGGATAACATCAGTAGATTTATAGTATTTTTCTTTCCTTATTGAGGTAAGGGATGGGTAAATCAATGAATTCCCTTAGCATTTATGAATAGACAGTGCAAATAGGGTAGTTCCTATGTATGGTTCATCTCTGGATATGTATTTTATGGTTGGGAAGTTAAGAAGGATAAAGTTGATTATACAAAATCCCTGAGAACTTTAAACAAATGTTGATGATCCACAAGGCAAAAAGATGAATAGCTTCAAATAGTAAAGATGAACCTTCAACTAGAAAATTGTGCATCTATGAAGGCTCAAAGACACATAACTTCACACATTCTTCAAGGTTTTAACACAAGAACTCATGTTAAAGACTCAATTAAACTTTAGAAACCCCTATTATATCACGCTCATGATACACTCATAAAATGAAAACAATCTGTATCACTGAAATGAAAGTAAAGTGAATTTAAATCACTTATTGCATCATGAAATGAAAGCTCTCTTCATAATGTAATTGCAAATGCCACAATACTTGTCATGAGGATGAGATTTTGTGTGATTTCAAAAGGATTCCTAATGTAAGACTACAACAAGAACATAGATAACTATTTGAAAATATCTCAAGATGACAATAGACATAACATAGTTCATGATTTACATGAATTACTCAAGGTTTCTCAAATTTGATCAACAAGGGAAAGTTTGTTTACAATCTCAAAGTTTTGTCAATGGCTATACATCTGCAACCATCTTGACATGATCAATTTTGAAAGCACACAAGAAATAACTAGTTTCTAAAAAAATTTTTTAAAAATGGCTTCTCTCGGCTCTTCTCTCCTTTTTTCTCTCTGACTAAATTTTAGAAAAATTAACCCCCTTTTTGGCATGGCTTTTACATACTTTTATATCACTGCTTTACTTCAAATATTTTCCCCCAAAAAAAGAATATTCCAAGGAATACTTTGTTTGTTACAAAAATGTTCTAGAAAATGATATTTATGAACTTCATCCCATACTTGCCAGTGTATGAAACATGAGTCTTTTCGATGTATTCCATCTATGTGTTTGGGACATCCGGTCTTCACTTTTGGCAAGGTTATTTGAAATGTTCCCTTCGATTTTGATTAACAATCATTTCAGATTGATCACTGAGTGTCTCCATATGCTTTTTGACATGACACACACCTACGCTCATTTCTTGAAATCCTTCTTGGGCTCAACACACTTCACTTCACATCTTACTAGTTTAAATGCCATACATGATGTTTGTCAAATCATCATAATTTACCAGTTATGCTCATCTATACTTTCCTTCAGTTTTTAATTTTCCCTTGTGTGAACTGAGCAAGATCCTTCTCATCTCAGGGGAAAGATTTTTCTAGACTAGAGATATGTGTCACCTTTGGGTTATAAATCTCAACCCTACCCTCTTGCAATTATGTATCTCTTTCCTAATTTTGGGTATAGTAAAATCTTTACCAGAAAAATGGCAAAGACACTTGTGGCACATAGCTTGAAAGAAATCTCTTCAGAAGATCTGAATCAAATATTTTGATCTGAGTGGCCAGATGAGGCCTTTTTAGGGCCTTGTTTGAAGTAGAATGTGTAGGAGACACAAAAGGACCTCTGACATATCAACGAGTCCGCTTAGCGCTTTTAACCAGGATGATCAAGAATCAATCATGTATTCACATCTTTCCAAGTCATGTATTTCCATATTTTTAGATGGGAGCATATGAAAACACCTGAGGATTTAAAAATATACTTAGGTTGAGAGGAGGCCTAGGTCTCTGGGAAAACCATTTTTCAATGCCCCTTCTTATGCAATGAGGAATTTGCATCAAAATAAATTCCTAAGGAATCATACATATTGTATGAAAAACCTCCATTGATATGGTGCCTACCATTTCCAACAAAGTGAATGAGTTGGAGAAGAGGATTCATTCCTTGGAAAAGAAATAGGAAGAAAATGTGCCTCTGCCACCAAGTCTAGTAGCAACACTGCCTTTGAGAAAGAGGAAGGGAGAAACACAAACTAGTCTCCGGTCATCATCTCGGATGGAGAAGAAGACCAATCTATTTCTGCTCGCCACTCAAGGGCAACACTTTCTTCAGCTCAGGATAGTAGAGGAAGGTTTGTAACTGGCTATCCACACATTTGATGCATTGTGCCCCTCATTTGAGTGGGAATTTCAAGGACCTCATCCAATTCCTTCTCCCAGGGAAAACCCACCTTTCTCTAGGAAATGGGAAGCAGGAACTAGTTCAAAGCCTCACATTTCATCCAGTCACCAACATGTAGTATCTTCCCCTCTTGTCACTCCAAACATCCCTCTTCAAAGTAATCCTAGCAAGTCAACCCTTCACAAGGGGAAGGGGAAAATGACCTTCTTTTCAGGTGGTCTGGACCTCTTGGATTGGGTATCATCCGACCAAAAGAGAATTGAGCTTGAGGAAATTATGGGCCACCCTAGGATGAATTTGGAGTATTTGATGGACATGGGGATGTCAAGGACTGGAAGGGTCGATTGTCTTCATAAAACACACATAGGACTCGGATGAGTTTGTATTGAGGAAGAAAATTTTTTTGAATAAACTTCCCTGTTGAGGGGAAATTATGAAGTAGGACTAAATAATGCTTAGGTGTTATTCTCCTTTCATTGTTTTGATTTTTGATGTATGTACATCTCTTTTTGTCATGGGTAAGGGCCCCTATAGAACCCTATCTTGTTTTTTCTTTGTTCAACATTGCAAGAAATACAAGGATGTCAATAGTTCACATATCTATTTCAAATGTATATGAAATTTTAATCTAATCCACTATGAACTACTACATCTTTTTAACTTACAATTGAAACAAAGAAACAATAAAATTTAGAGAGATAATTACATTTAATGTATTAGAAATATCAATTCACAATATCAGTTCAATGGAGTATGAAAAGAAAATACAAAATGAGGAAGAAAGTGCTTAAACATGTTCATCATCTTTTGTGCCAACATCCTCCTCCTCTTCACCCTTTTCCTCTTGCATCTTGCTCTTCTGGTAATTTGGCCACATAAGCATCATATCTCTGGAATAATTCATTTACTTCATCCTCGTCAGGTCCAAGGTGATGCTGGAAAATCAATGTTTGTCTTGATATTAAGTCCAGACATTGAGCCATTTTCTACTTATATTCCAGTGGCCTGGCTTTCAATTCCTCAATCCTATTCTCAATCTTCATCATAATTTTAATAGTTTCATGGGAGAAGTCATCTGTCTGGATATTAATTTCAAAGGAATTGAGTAAGAAATCAAGTCTTAAGTCCCCATAGCTCTTTTTGGACTTGTCGCCACCATGTCTTCTAATCTTCGATCAATGGCATCAAGTAGATCATCAACCTAGTTCCTTCTGACTTCAAGCCTCTTCTTGATTCCATTTAAGGTATCTAACCTGATTTTTGTCAATTCTTCAAGGGCATATTGACTCCCTTTGCATCTTATTGGTATGATGCCTTCTTGCTCAACTAGCTCCTCACTAAGTCGGGTTATGTGGTCAAGCTTGGGGAGAGTTCCCTCAAGTAAAAATCTCATTGTCACAATCTTCAATTATTCCATCAATTTCATTTAATCGACCTCTCTGAGGTCCTCATATTTTTCCTTGCTTTTGTGATAACTTCCTTTCCCTTCTCAGTTAGTTGTTCAACCCAAGTATCCACCACTTGGACCTTCTTGACAACACTATTTACTTTATCCATTCCCTCAGGGGTATTCACATAAGTACCTGCTTGTTCATGACTAGTTTGTCTGTTAGTTTGTTGCAAACATGAACTTAAGGCCTTAATTTGTTCCTTAAGTTGCTTCTTTTTTGTCATCCCATCTTCATCCACCTTTTGTAAAAGACCATTCACTACTTCAGATACTCCTTGCTTTAGTTGTTCCCTTGAAGGTTTTCCCAAGGGAATAATTTGAATGTTGTAATCATCATTGGTTATGTCTTTTTCTTGTCTTACCCTCAAAAGGAGTTTTATCTCTAGGGTTCTTGCCCCCGATGAATCAAGTAAGAGTCCTTGTGATGGTTCTGGCCCTTTTTGGGGCTCTCACTATTTTTGGAAAGGATAAAAGTCAGTAAGGTCAACTACTTGTATAGGAAGGGCCACTTCTTCATTTGAAATTAATTCACTGATCCATCCCTTCTTCAAACCTGTTCCAAATTTTGTTTCCTGATGATCCTTGCTGGAGTTTCTCAAGAACAACTACTATTTTCTTGGACACCTCTTGTTCTTGTTGCACCAATAATTCTTTTTTTTCTTGACCACTTATCCCAATTGTCCCTAAGTCAATTTCACTCTGTACCATTAATTCCTCTAGATGCTTCCTTTCCTGATCTGGCACTTTAGATTGATCATCCTTAACTTGATCTGCATCAAAACTCAAAGGGAACTCCTTTACTATTTCTCTAGTTGAAACCATGGTGGCATGAGTTTCTTCCCCTTCGCCCTTTTGTATCAAAGTTTGGGAAATGGATTCCTCTACTCCCAAAACTGGTTGAGTTGCCAAACTACTACTTTCATGCCCTAATGATACCTCAGGAAATGTTATGGCAGGTTTTTATTGGAAGTGAACCCACATTTCCCATTGAAAGTATGATTCTCCACCAATAACAATTTCCTCATCAGTAATTATATCTTGTGCCATTTTTAGTTTTTCTTCAAAAGAAATTTTTCTTCTTGAAGAAGGTCATCACTCTTAGTAACCTCAATAGGAATGGGCACAACATTTTCTACCACCAACTTAGTATTAACACCCTTTTCCACCAATAGCTCTAGTTTATCCATTTCCAAAACCATTCATTTTGGGGAAGACAAATTCACTTCCTGATTTCTTACTTTAGTTTTTAGTACATGAGGATCTCTTTTTGATTCCTTACTTGCTTCAATATTAACCACTGGTGTTAATAAGGGTTCATCAATAAAAAAAATGAGTGCATCTAGCATGGATAATCCCTCATCAACATCTATATCAATCACCTCAGTTTGTACATTTACAACCTTATGCATTGTTTCAACTGGTGGTGGATTGATATCTTTAACAAGTAGAGCTTTAGGAATTTTCATACCTGGGGTAAGAAACTGACTATCCACTAGATCAACTATAGTATTCCCCTAGGGAACTAAGCTTTGAATGCATTCCACCTCTTTTTCATGAAGAATGAATGAGGGATCATGGGACTTGATTGCCCCATACTTGGAAATGATGTATCCTGCTATTTTTTGGATGTTATCAATTTTTTCCACTTCTGGGGGATCAATTACCCCATCCCTATGTTTGAAATTATTTTGTTGTATGGGAACCTACCCTTACCAAGGATTGGGTGGTGGACAATTTTGGGTTTCTTGTGTGTCCGCTCAAACTGCTTCAATTCTGGTGGTGTTCTCTTTTCATCTTTGTGTGGCCTGGGCTGAATGTGACCACTTGAAATGGCTGCACTCATTAAATTTTCAGTATTATGTGGCTTTGGGACAACATTTGGGCTAACCACATGTGATGCTAGACCCTTTCCCTTTTCCTAGAGTGGCACTGTAGGAGTAATAGGGCATTTTCCATGGACTTTAAAAGCATTTTTTTAGTTTTCTACCTAAGGGCTGACATGGAAGTACTGTCTCGCTAGTAGTTGCTTTCCATTCATCAATAAGCCCATCAGTAGGCCTTTTGGAGGGTAATAGAGGGGATTTTCCTCCTAATGGGTCAATTTTATTAGTGCCCTCCTTCAGAGGTGGGATATCATCATTTAAGTTTCCCAGATTTCTGAAATGATTTAGGACTCTTGTATTTTGTACTGACAAGTCAATATTCATCTGAACCAGCCAATTTACCATTCTCCTCATGACATCGGTTATCCTCATGTAGGGATCATCAAGACTCCTCCTCATTCCAACTGGGGGAGCTATAGGTTGACTTTCTATCTTCTGATCAATGTAGAATTTACTCACTGTGTGTAAGTCATCTACAACCCCCTCTGGAATGACTATAATTTTGAAGTCTACCACTTGTGATAAAGTCATTCTTGAAAAATCCCTCAACCGGACTTCTTCTTCATCCCTAAAATTCATCCAGTAGTCCTCAAAGTGAGGCTCATGCTCAAAAGTGTTAGCAACATTGTTAAATACCCACCGAATGTCATAATTGGCTCTAGCCTCAAATGTCTCCATGGCCAAATTCTTCATTTCTTCTCCAATTAGTCTGGCCTTTATAATGGAAGGGCATGAATACCTTCAATTTTGATAGGGAATTTGACATTTTTTTGTGCCTCCCAAGCAATTAACTTGTGCACAGGCACTAGTTGCCTTACCAATTCACATAAACACAACTTTTCATTAACATACCTAGGCAATTTAAAAGGTTTTCCCTCAAAACCACTAACCCTGATATAAGTGAACTTCTTATACTGAATGAAGTAGCACCCATACTCCATAATCACTTGCCTTGCATGCTCGGACATTTTGTACTGTCCCCATTCTAGTTTGAACAAGAAAATAATGGTGCAAAGAAAGCATCATTTACCAATCTGACATTTCCACTCTAGTTGGTTAACTATAATTGAGGGAAAATTTCATGCATTGGGCACTTTTTAAAATCAGCGTGTGGTGACAATGCTGGAAAACATCTATGCACTACAACATTATAAATTAGATATGTCATCATATAGAACTCAACTCTATAGTATCCCCTATCTCAATCCTTGCTTTGCCAGAGTAATCATATGATCATGGATTGCATCTGAAATAAAGGTGGCCCAAAAATATTTCCTTTTCTCTCAAGAATAATCCATATAAATGTGGACATCCACTCTTTAAACTCATTTGTAGTTTCCAAACCTACCATTCGACTCAAAAGCACAATGATATCCTCAACCTCCTCAACAAATTGTGCCCTAACCAACCTTTTGGGGATTTTAGCTGACTTCTCTCTATAAGGAGCCATTGTGTGTTTATCATTTTGGCATAATCCTTCTTCTTTGTTTCATAGTCCTGCAAGGCTAGTTTGATGCCAATAGTAATTGGTTTAGTAATTATAGGTAATTTTAGTAATACTCTAATGGTTTCGGTGTCAATGTCAGCACCGCATCCCCACTCCCATCTAATACTTCCTCTTCTCAGAGTCATAATTCATGGCACAAAACCATACTAGTTTATGGGCATTGAACAGAGGGTGGGATGGCACCCCCATTGAGGTGATGTGGCTATCGTGAATTTCCTTTAAAGATTCACTCAAATGAGAACTATTTAATCTTTGATGAAAATCATTTAAGTCGGCACTCATCAAATATGTGTCTATTACCTTTTCTAGGTCACTCATGACCCCGATGTAATAGAAGAAGAAAATGGCATAGTCTTCATTTCAAAAACCCTAATTTTACTTCAACTATTTTTTCCAATGGAAAAACACATGATACATAGGATTTTGAAGTTCTTACCAATTTTCTACAAGCACCCGAGCAATTTTGACTCAAAACAACAACTTTCACACTTCTCAGGTTCACAAATTGAGCTCCACAATAATTCCAATTGCACTTCACTGATAAAAATGACAAGAGACCATCAAAATAACAATAAAGGATGAATGCAGTCATATCCCTTAAGGCCCTTGGTTCACGTAGGAGCATTAATGGTGGTAGAATTAAATGCATTGTATCATAACCATTAACTCTACTTTTTTGTAACTTCAAATTTGAGCCATCCATGTGGAACAAATTTTAGCTAAAGGGCTGGGGGTATCTTTCGTATTTTGTGATGCTCAAATAAATTGTGTTTTTTGACATTTTGGCCCACCCATCCACTTTTGATGTAGGCTCAACATGTGGCTTTACCTGGGCGTCAATGGGGTAGTGGCTTACTTTTACAACTTTACTCCTTTTCAAAACAAAGCAAAATTTCCAAAGTGCCCCAATGACCCGCTTCCCCACTTTTATAATAAACAATGGCCATGTGTCCTTTTGCGGGTCCTAGGCATTCATTTTATATTTTCACCTTTCACCATAATGTATCAAAACATAAAAAAGGCCCACCTTCCCGCAACCACTTGATTTATGACAAGTGTACACCTCTCTGGGGCTAAAGTAAAATTTTCTCACGTCGCTTCATAGTTTTGAATATCCAATTAGAATTCATCGGGCCCCAGGACTAATTCAAGCATTTTGCAAATATAACAAAAAGTGACAAGTTCATCAAATAGACCCACCATGCCACATCCAATTAGAGATGACCATGTATCCGTGGATGTTGGGAAAAAATTTACAAAGGAGACATGATCATGGAAAAAATAAATGAAGGGGAAACCCCATCATTCATGCCCAAACTACAAAAATTTTCCCCATAGAAAGAAAATAAATAATACCATGACTCAGCGTGATCCATGACCATAGGAAAGGACTGACAATGACACCTCAATGAAGGAAAATTTTTCACGCATCCATATAGGAAGACAAAAAGTACATCAAACCAGGTGGACTAAAAATTTTAAATGAAAAGGGTGAGATTATAATTGAGCACCAACATCGGCTCTAACTTGGGGATGGGCACTCCCTGCATGAGTGCCACAAGAACAAAACATAATGCAACAACAATAACAGACCATGTGCCAAAAATCCATTGGGCCATGGAGTCAAGAACCGACCTCCAAAGAAAAGTAACAATAGCCAACCCTCCAAGAACAAACCGAGAAACCAACAAAAACCGGTCACCAAGGACCGGGACAAACGAAAAGAAAAAAAAAAAATAGAACAAAACCAAAAATTGTACATTGTACAATGATGTGTACCTTAATTTTGAGAAATCAGTCAAGGAAATGTTTCAAGTGCCTACCATTAATAAGAAACTCAAGCATTTCTCCATCTAAATATTTTAGGAAAAAGGTATGCTCACCAATTCTAATGTCAATAGAATAAGGACCCATCCATAATAATGCAAACTTTCCATGTTTTCCCTTATCCTCATGTCTACTATCCCACAAGTAGCACAAGATCTCCCACACTGAAAACTCTTGGGGTTACCTTTTTATCAAACAGTTTCTTCAACTTCTCCCTAAACTTCACATGTCTTTGATGGGATTCTCTTCTCTCTTCATCTAATTCAACAATTTGATTTATACGTGCATCATAGGGACTAATCTCTTGATCCTCCAATTGTTGGATAAATTGATAAGAAGATAATTGCATATATGCGGGGGAGGAGAGCCTGAGTTCCATATACCAATTCAAATGGGCTCTTTCTAGTAGCTCTTTTAATAGTAATTTTTCAGCCCAAACAACAAACTTCAACTGCTCACCCCACTTTCATTTATTTAATTCCAAGGTCCTCCTGATTATTTTCAATAAATTTTTGTTACTTGATTCTGCTTGTCCATTACCTTGGGGATTGTAGTTGGAAGCATATGCTAAATTTATCCCATACTCCTGACACATGGCTACCAAAGGTTTAGCTCAAAAACTCATAGCATTGTCAACAACTATTTTAGTAGGCACTCCAAACCTACAAATTATATGATTTAAAATGAAGTCCATGACAATTTGGTGGGTTCTTTCTTAGTGGGGATTGCCTCTACCCATTTGGTGAAGTAGTCAGTGGCTACCAATATCCATTTATGGCTGGCACTTGAAGAATCTGAAATCTCCCCAATGAAGTCCATCCCCCACTACTTAAAAGGGGCTTCAATTGATACAGGTTGCAATGGGAGGGATCCTGAAGCTTTCAATCTTCTAAAAATGTTGACAACTCTCACATTTTCTTACCAATAAATTTGTATCCTTAAAAAGTGTTGGCCACCAGTAACCAACCCTTAAGATCTTATGGGTTGTTACTCTTCCAGTAAAATTCCCCCACAAACTCCTCCATGGAAGTCAACAATTAATTTTGGGCTTCATCCTCAGTGATACACCTTAAGAGAACTCCCTCAGGGTTTTTCCAAGCCAACCCATAATCAGTGATGATATATTTTTGGGAAGCCAATCTAAGTGCTCTCTTTTGATTTTTTCTTAAATACTCAGGGCATTGCAGATGTCTGAGATAAAAAATAATATCCTTGTACCATTGGAATTTATTAATTTCTCAAGAATATTCAACCTTTCTTCATCAACCTCATTTATCTCAACTATCTGTAGATTGCTTTCTATCATTAGCTTTTCCAGGCCCAAACCTCTAACCAATTTTGTAGTTTGGATGTCCATGTCATATTCTGCAACTTATTTTCCCATTGACATCTCTTACTAGAAATTTCCATTTTGACAAGGATATCCTTGACCATAGTATGAGGGACATAAGCTATGACTTTAGAACTTAAAATATATGGCCTAAAGATTTTTGTGGCTCTGACCAAAGAAAAGGCATGTTTCTCCATGATAGTATACTTCAACTCTGCCCCTTGTAATGCTTTACTAAAGAAAGAAATTGGCCTTTCATCTCCTTCATCATCCTTTTGTAATAGCACAGATGCAATGGTATTCTCAGAAGAAAAGGAAAACATTTGGAAGGCCTTTTTGTAATCAGGAGCTGCTAAAACAGGGCATTTTTCAATGCTTCCTTGATCCCAGTAAAGGCTTGAATAGCTTCTTCTTCCCATTTGATACTCTGATCCTTCTTCAACATACTAGTGATTGGGATAGTCAATTCAACAAAGTTGGAAATAAATCTCCTAATAAAATTTATCTTCCCAAAAAAGGATTGAATTCCCTTTTTGGTTCTTGGAATAGGAACTTTGCTAATGGCTTCCACTCTCTCAGGATCAATCATGACCCCTTATTTTGATACAATATGTCCAAGAAACTTAGCCTTTTGAACCCCAAAATGACATTTCTTAGGGTTCAAGTGAGATACCATATTCCCTGCATCTTAACAACATCTTTTCTAAATGTTGCAGGTGATCACTTCTCTTCCTTGAAAAACTGTCACATCATCCTGATACACAATGAAGTCATTTATATATCCTGAGAATGCTACATCCATTTCTCTTTGAAACATGGCTCCAACATTCATCAGGCCAAATGACATTCTCACATACACATAGGTACCCCATGGAGTAGTGAAAGTAGTTTTGATTCTCTCTGATTGCTTCACAACCACTTGGTTATACCTAGAAAAACCATCCAAAGTAGATAAAAACTCTGAACCTGTAACCAATTGCAACATGTTATCCATATTTGGCAAGGGATAGTTGTCCTTAATTGATGCTTTATTTAAATTTCTAAAGTCGACACACAATCTTATGTCTTTTCTTCTTTTGAATAGGTACCAAGTTTGCCACCCATGAAGAGTACCTCGTAGGTTGTATGATTCCTCCATCCCTTAAATTTTTCAACTCTTCTTGCATTTTTAGGGAAAGGAGTGGATTAATTGGTCTTTTATTTTTCCTAAATGGCTTGGCATTAGCCTCAGGGGTATCTCATGCTGAAAAAGGTCTTCCCTATATGCTTTCAATTCTGAATACGACCATGCCAAAGCAAGTCCTGGTACTTTTTTAACAACTGGACATATGCTTGCTTTTCCTCTCTATCCAAGTTGCTACCTAACCATATTTTTCAAGGTTTATCCTTTGTGCCTAGGTTATGTTCTTCAACATCTCTTGAGGCTGACATGTGTCTATTAACAATGCGGTCAACATTATCAAAATTTGATTCTAAGTGCAACCAAACCTCTAGGAATAGTATTGGTTTTCAATTGAATAATGTCTTTACCAAATAGGTCTCTTTTCCTTCACTTGCACAAACCATTGGTTCCCATTCCATACTTTGATTGGTAAATTCTCCTTTATTTTGCAAAAACCTTTGGACCTGGGCATCATCTTCAAAAACTTGCCAATGCTTGATATTATCAGGGATAGATGACTGGTCAATATTTCAATATCATATTCACAATAGGGGATACTATACAATTCTCAAACCTAGATCCCAATACTACCAATTTTTCTACTACAGTATTGTATTTCCTATCATGGTGTATTATATTGAAAGAATCAAACATTTCAATTAAGTCCCAAACTGCATGCTTATATTGCTTCATTCTTTGATTTTTTGTTGCATACAACTTTCTAACTTGTTTGACTATCAACTCTGAATCCCCTTTAACAATAATATCTCTAACACCATACTTCCAAGAAATCCTTAAACCCAAGAGCAGTGCTTCATACTGTAATATTATTTGTGCACTCAAAATTAAGTTTAAAAGAAAAGTTAAACTCCTCATGGCTTGGAGATATCAGGACAACACCAACACCATTACCAGATCTAGAACAAGCCCCATCAAACATCAGAGTCTAGGAAAACCAACCTACTCAGGATACTTGCACTCATCAATTTTATGCTCCTTAAAATCAGCATAACCCACAAAGTTATCAACATCAACGTCTATGTATAATACTTCATAAGAAGCATTGTTAGGGTCCTCAATGAGGTGTAACATTTTCTTCTCACCATACAACTTCACAAGGTTTCCCTCAATTGGTATGGTTGCAAATGACATGTCCATTTGTATGCTTCCACCTACACTAGCTGCCCATTTTCTAGACAATAACATTCCCCACTTAGCAGGACAATCCACAATAACTACATTCATGGTTAAGCATTTTCCTGGATAAGCTGCTAGTTGCACTACCAATCCTTTGACATATCCAATTACTAGCACTTCTCTTGAATCCATAGTAGTACACTTCCCAAAAAAAAATTGTTACTTTGATATTTAACTCGTTCATTACCTCAAGAGGCATTACATTACATGAGGCTCCTGAATCAAACATATAGTTATGTACCAGCCTATCCTTAATAATTAAAGTGGTATAAAATGGATCCACATCAAGTTGAGATTCAACTAGAGATGTACCCAAATATACCTCAGGTGATTCACCTAGTTCCTCCAATGCTTGTGGTACTTCTAATTCTGTAATAATAGGAGGAATCTCTACATTGTTTACACTTTTTCCCTGGTAATCTTTTCTTCCTTAAATCCCAAATATTCAAATGCCCTTTTCCTATGCTCAGGGATCCTAAGTAATTCAAAAATGGGAATAGTAACCTTGATCTGACTCAAGATTTGGGCTATGTCACAAGGAATATATTTGGGTAGGATAGTATTAGGAGGAAGATTCACAATTTCATCTGATAGTATAGGAGTTTTTCACAGTCTGGGCATGGGTAGGAGTACATGGTTTTATTTGGGGTAATTAGGCCTTTTCTAGATGTATCTTTCTTAGGGGTTTCCTTTGGGATATTGGTAAGAATTGGAATTTTTGGCTTGGTTTGTGGCCCTCCCCCTTTGACAACCTTACTTCTAGTATTATATTCTTTCTCCTGAGAAACTACTACATTCATCAATAGTTGCATGTCCTCTTCAGAAGGGATTCCTCCATCATAATTTTTAATCATCAAGGCCCTTAAGTATTCAAAATCATGATTAGGAAAATCAAATGCTTGTACCATATCAATTTCAAAAGTATTAATAGGAGGAAGAGGTAATACCCAGTGAACACAATCCCAAAAATTTTCAATAGTTTTGGCACTTATCAATTCAGTTGAGGTTGCCCCTTGTTGTGAGTTCTTAGGGAACTCCATCATACACACATCACCATATGCCTCATCATCATTTGTTTCCTCAACTTCCTTATCTACATCACATGGGGAATGTGGTAAGAAACACCTATCACACCACTCAATAACATTGGCCTCTTCTACGTAGTAGCAATCCTAGTAGTCAAAGGATCAGGAACCAATCTATTTTCCCTAGGTTGAGGCTATTTATTTCCTAATCCCATGGGCCCTTTCCCTCTATCATCTGATATGTGATCACCTCTGGGATGATTTCCAAATCTCTCCTGACCGTGTGGCTTGTGTTGACCCTGGGAACTTGTCCTATCCTTTTTTTGCTCTGGCTAGTTTGTAGGATATCTCTTTAACCACTCCGGAAAAAGTCTTCACAACCTCTTCTAGATCCACAACTTTTTTGATTGAGGCCTCTCAGATTGATTAACTTGACACCCTCTCTCTTAGGAGGCTTTCCAACTACCTTGATGTTATTTTCTATTTGTAAGGCCATGGTGAAATCCTGCCTCAATGTTCCCGGGTTCTTATCTCTCAAGTAATAAGCAACCTTTTTATCAAAAGCGTTAGAATATTTTATCAAACAGACTCATCACTTGGCCTTAGGATTATAGGTAACCTATTCAAGGTTTTTTGAACCTAGTATTGAAATCCTAGATAGATTCATTTGGATTCTTCTTTATATTTTCAAACTCAGATAGAAGGAACCTGGGATCAGTCTTATCCCCATATTGTAGTCTAAAGGCATTTTTCATCTTGGTCCATGAGTCTATTGAATTATTTGGTAAATACTTGTACCAATCACGTGCATCCTCTTCAAGAGTATGAATGAACAACTTTATATACATGTCTTCAAACTCAATTTCAAAATCTTCCATCATATTGACAAAGAGTCTTAAATGTTGGTCACCAGTGATGGCGTTATTCCCTTGAAATTTTGGCAACCTATTTCTGACATCTTGTGGCACCATATTAGGATATCCAACCATACCTCTGAAATTTATTGGTCCAAAAGTATTGACAACAAAAGGAGGTCTAGGTGGAGGTTGAGCCATATTGCCTTGAGGAGGTGATCTTGTAGGAGAATCAAAATGATAAGGGATGAGGGGTCTTTGGAGCATAGAGTATAAATCTCAAAGTAAATATCCTCTAATGACTTAGTTTCTTGGAAAACCCTATCAACCTTGGAAGAAACAAGGAAAAATGAGAGGCATGCTTTTAGACACAAATGATGGCCCCTCTCTAGTCGGGAATTTAAATTTACACGAGGACTACTTGGTTTAAAATCACTTGAAGACGTAGGGTAATCTTCAACCACAGGTTGATCACCTTTCAAAACTGATATCTCCTTTCTTGATTCTTGATTTCCAACCACTTTCTAGACTTGTTTTCCTTTTGAATTTTCTTTTCCTAGTTCTGGAAATAACTTTCTAGTAGGATCCCTAGTGAAGAAAGACCTTCTTCCCTCCAGCTTTGTAAATATTAATGACAAATTTCACTTGACACAGGTTAAGACACTGGTAATCATCAAAATTTTAAACCAATTCGGAGTCACCACTAAGGATTCTCACCTTAGATGTGTGAATGCACTATAAGTAGTTTGTCAAATGTCTATCAATACTTAATTTCTACAAAGCTTAGTAGAGATCGACCTTCCTTTACCCACATTTATCACTATTGATGCAAATTTAGTACAATAACCACTAGAAACTAGAAATACTACACAATGAACTTGTGATCTTGCACAAATCTTACAAATCTCAACAAAGGATGATGTTTAAACAACGTATTTGTACTTAAATCATGTAAGAAACATTACCAGGGTTGTATGTGTATGCATTTGTAAAAATAGTCCCTAAGCAAAATGGCACTAGATCGGTGTTGGTACCCAAATTGATTCTCCTTTTGACTAAAAACACCGTAGTTTGAGCAAGATGCTTGGAGATAGATAAATTAGAGTGTGAGTCATTTTGTAGCAGGGAAGGATTTAGCTGACTCTTCATTCACTCAGGCCTGGAAGAAATGGATAACACCATGTATAGGGTTTGACCTACCCTAACTACTTTAGGTTGTGCCTTCAACCAGGGTGAGAGGACCCATTTTGTAACCCATATTGGTGGATAACATCTACAGATTTATAGTATTTTTCTTTCCTTTCACAAAATTAAGAGGAGATCTTGAGAAGGTATGGTCAATACAACGTAGTCTAACTCTCATGAGTTGTCACTTTAGAGGATGAAGAAACCTTCTAAACAAAATCTAGGTTACTAAAGGAAATGGTAAAAACTGATTGCTCCTACATATTGAGGTAAGGGATGGGTAAATCAATGAATTCCCTCAAGCATTTATGAACAGACAGTGCAAGCAGGGTAGTTCATGTATGGTTCATCTCTGGATATGTATTTTATGGTTGGGAAGTTAAGCAAGATAAAGTTGATTATACCAAATATCTGAGAACTTTAAACAAATGTTAATAGATCCACAAGGAAAAAAGATGAATAGCTTCAAATAGTCAAGATGAACCTTCAACTAGAAAATTGTGCATCTATGAAGGCTCAAAGACACATGACTTCACACATTCTTCAAGGTTTTAACACAAGAACTCATGTTAAAGACTCAATTAAACTTTAGAAAACCCCTATATATCATGCTCATGATACACTCATAAACTGACAAACAATCTGTATCACTGAAATGAAAGTAAAGTGAATTTAAATCACTTATTGCATCATGAAATGAAAGCTCTCTTCATAATGTAATTGTCAAATGCCACAATACTTGTCATGAGGATGAGATTTTGTGTGATTTCAAAGGATTTCTAATGTAAGACTACAACAAGAACATAGATAACTATTTGAAAATATCTCAAGATGACAATAGACATAACATAGTTCATGATTTACATGAATTACTCAAGGTTTCTCAAATTTGATCAACAAGGGAAAGTTTGTTTACAATCTCAAAGTTTTTCAATGGCTATACATCTGCAACCATCTTGACATGATCAATTTTGAAAGGCACACAAGAAATAACTGGTTTCTCAAAAAAATTTCCCTAAAAAAATGGCTTCTCTCGGCTCTTCTCTCCTTTTTTCTCTCTGACTAAATTTTAGAAAAATTAACCCCTTTTGGCATGGCTTTTTCATACTTTTATATCACTCACTTTACTTCAAATATTTTCCCCCAAAAAAACAAGAATATTCCAAGGAATACTTTGTTCATTACAAAAATGTTCTAGAAAATGATATTTATGAACTTTCATCCCATATTTGCCAAGTGTATGAAACATGAGTCTTTTGATGTATTCCATCTTGTGTCTGACTGGGATGTCCGGTCTTCACTTTTGGCAGGTTATTTGAAATGTTCCTTCTGATTTTGATTAACAATCATTTCAGATTGATCACCGAGAGCATCTCCATATGATTTTTGACATGACACACACTTATGCTCATTTCTTGAAATCCTTCTTGGGCTCAAGCACACTTCACTTCACATCTTACTGGTTTAAATGCCATACATGATGTTTTTCAAATCATCATAATTTACCAGTTATGCTCATCTATACTTTCCTTCAGTTTTTAATTTTCCCTTGTGTGAAACTGAGAAAGATCCTTCTCATCTCAGGGGAAAGATTTTTCCAGACTAGAGATATGTGTCACCTTCGGGCTATAAAGCTCAACCCTACCCTCTTGCAATTATGTATCTCTTTCCTAATTTTGGGTATAGTAGAATCTTTACTAGAAAAATGGAAAAGACACTTGTGGCACACAACTTGAAAGAAATCTCTTTGGAAGATCTGAATCAAATCTTTGATCTGAGTGGCCTAGATGAGGCCTTTTTAGGGCCTTGTTTGAAGTAGAATGCACAGAGACACAAAAGGACCTCTGACATATCAACGAGTCCACTTAGCACTTTTAACTAGGATGATCAGAATCAATCTGTATTCACATCTTTCCAAGTCATGTATTTCCATATTTTTAGATGGGAGCATATGAAAACACCTGAGGATTTAAAAATATACTAGGTTGAGAGGAGGCCTCAGGTCTCTGGGAAAACCAGTTTTCAATGCCCCTTCTTATGCAATGAGGAATTTGCATCAAAATAAATTCCTAAGGAATCATACATATTGTATGAAAAACCTCCATTGATATGGTGCCTACCATTTCCAACAAAGTGAATGAGTTGGAGAAGAGGATTCATTCCTTGGAAAAAAATAAGAAGAAAATGTGCCTCTACCACCAAGTCAGCAACAACACTACCTTCGGCAAGAGGAAGGAGAAACACAAACTCAGTCTCCGGTCATCATCTCGGATGGAGAAGAAGACCAATCTATTTTTTTCTCACCACTCAAGGGAACACTTTCTTCAGCTCGGGATAGTAGAGGAAGGTTTGCAACTTGGCTATCCACACACATGTTTGATGCATTGTGCCCCTTTTCTGAGTGGGAATTTCAAGGACCTCAGCCAATTCCTTCTCCCAGGGAAAACCCACCTTTCTCTCAGGAAATGGGAAGTAGGAACTAGTTCCAAGCCTCACATTTCATCCAGTCACCAACATGCAGTATCTTCCCCCTCATTCCAAACATCCCCCTTGTCACTCCAAACATCCCTCTTCAAAGTAATCCTGGAAAGTTGACCCTTCACAAGGGGAAGGGGAAAATGGACCTTCTTTTCAAGGTGGTCTGGACCTCTTGGATTGGGTATCATCCGACCAAAAGAGAATTGAGCTTGAGGAAATTATGGGCCACCCTAGGATGACTTTGGAGTCTTTGATGGACATGGGGATGTCCAGGGACCTGGTAGGGTGATTGTCTTCATCATAAAAACACAGACAGGACTCGGATGAGTTTATTGAGGAAGAAAAACTTTTGAATAAACTTCCCCTGCTGAGGGGAAATTATGAAGTAGGACTAAAGAATGCTTAGGTGTTATTCTCCTTTCATTTTTTTGATTTATGATGTATGTACATCTCTTTTTGTCATGGGTAAGGGCCCCTATAGAACCCTATCTTTTTTTTTTTTTTTGTTCAATATTGCAAGCAATACAAGGATGTCAATAGTTCACATATCTATTTCAAATGTATATGAAATTTTAATCTAATCCACTATGAACTACTACATATTTTTAACTTACAATTGAAACAAAGAAATAATAAAATTTCAGAGAGATAATTACATTTAATGTATCAGAAATATCAATTCACAATATCAGTTCAATGGAGTATGAAAAGAAAATACAAAAATGAGGAAGAAAGTGCTTAAACATGTTCATCATCTTTTGTGCCAACATCCTCCTCCTCTTCACCCTTTTCCTCTACATCTTTCTCTTCTGGTAATCTGGCCACATAAGCATCATATCTCTAGAATAATTCATTTACTTCATCCTCGTCAGGTCCAAGGTGATGCTGGAAAATCAATGTTTGTCTTGATATTAAGTCCAGACATTGAGCCATTTTTTGCTTATATTCTAGTGGCTTGGCTTTCAATTCCTCAATCCTATTCTCAATCTTCATCATAATTTTAATAGTTTCATGGGAGAAGTCATCTGTCTGGATATTACTTTCAAAGGAATTGAGTAAGAAATCAAGTCTTAAGTCCCCATAGCTCTTTTTGGACTTGTCCACCACCATGTCTTCTAATCTTTGATCAATGGCATCAAGTAGATCATCAACCCAGTTCCTTTTGACTTCAAGCTCTTCTTGATTCCATTTAAGGTATCTAACCTGATTTTTGTCAATTCTTCAAGGGCATATTGACTCCCTTTGCATCTTATTGGTACGATGCCTTCTTTCTCAACTAGCTCCTCACTAAGCCGGGTTATGCGGTCAAGCTTGGGGAGAGTTCCCTCCAAGTAAAAAATCTCGTTGTCACAGTCTTCAATTATTCCATCAATTTCATTTAATCGACCTCTGAGGTCCTCATATTTTTCCTTGCTTCTATGATAACTTCCTTTCCTTTCTCAGTTAGTTGTTCAACCCAAGTATCCACCACTTGGACCTTCTTGACAACACTATTTATTTTATCCATTCCCTAGGGGTATTCACATAAGTACCTACTTGTTCATGACTAGTTTTTCCTATTAGTTGTTGCAAACATGAACTTAAGGCCTTAATTTGTTCCTTAAGTTGCTTCTTTGTCATCCCATCTTCATCCACCTTTTGTAAAAGACCATTCACTACTTCAGATACTCCTTGCTTTTAGTTGTTCCCTTGAAGGTTTTCCCAAGGGAATAATCTGAATGTTGTAATCATCATTGGTTATGTCTTTTCTTGTCTTACCCTCAAAAGGAGTTGTTATCTCTAGGGTTCTTTCCCCGATGAATCAGTAAGAGTCCTTGTGATGGTTTTGGCCCTTTTTGGGGCTCTCACTATTTTTGGAAAGGATAAAGCAAGTAAGGTCAACTACTTGTATAGGAAGGGCCACTTCTTCATTTGAAATTAATTTGCTGATCCATCCCTTCTTCAAACTATTCCAAATTTTGTTTCTTGTGATCCTTGCTAGAGTTTCTTAGGAACAACTACTATTTTCTTGGACATCTCTTGTTCCTGTTGCACCAATAATTCTATTTTTTTCTTGACCACTTATCCCAATTTCCCTAAGTCAATTTCACTTGTACCATTAATTCCTCTGGATGCTTCCTTTCCTAATCTGGCACTTTAGTTGATCATCCTTAACTTGATCTGCATCAAAACTCAAAGGGAACTCCTTTACTATTTCTCCAGTTGAAAACATGGTGGCATGAGTTTCTTCCCCTTCACCCTTTTGTATCAAAGTTTGGGAAATGGATTCCTCTACTCCCAAAACCGGTTGAGTTGCCAAACTACTACTTTCATGCCCTAATGATACCTTAGAAATGTTATGGCAGGTTGTTCTATTGGAAGTGAATCCACATTTCCCATTGAAAGTTGTGATTCTCCACCAATAACAATTCCTCATCAGTAATTATATCTTGTGCCATTTTTAGTTTTTCTTCAAAAGACAATTTTTCTTCTTGAAGAAGGTCATCACTCTTAGTAACCTCAACAGGAATGGGCACAACATTTTCTACCACCAACTTAGTATTAACACCCTTTTCCACCAATAGCTCTAGTTTATCCATTTCCAAAACCATTCATTTTGGGGAAGACAAATTCACTTCCTGATTTCTTACTTCAGTTTTTAGTACATGAGGATCTCTTTCTGATTCCTTACTTGCTTCAATATTAACCACATTGGTGTTAATAAGGGTTCATCAAATAGAAAAACTGAGTGCATCTAGCATGGATAATCCCTCATCAACATCTATATCAATCACCTCAGTTTGTACATTTACAACCTTATGCATTGTTTCAACTGGTGGTGGATTGATATCTTTAACAAGTAGAGCTTCAGGAATTTTCATACTGGGGTAAGAAACTGATTGTCCACCGGATCAACTATAGTATTCCCTAGGGAACTGAGATTTGAATGCATTCCACCTCTTTTTTCATGAAGAATGAATGAGGGATCATGGGACTTGATTGCCCCATACTTGGTAATGATGTATCATGCTTACTTTTGGATGTTATTAGTTTTTTCCACTTCTGGGGGATCAATTACCCCATCCTTGTGTTTGAACTTATTTGGTGTATGGGCACCTACCCTTACCAGGATTGGCTGGTGGACAATTTTGGGTTTCTTGTGTGTCCACTCAAACTACTTCAATTCTGGTGGTGTTCTCTTTTCATCTTTGTGGCCTGGGCTGAATGTGACCACTTGAAATGGCTGCACTCATTAACTTTTCAATATTATGTGGCTTTGGGACAACATTTGGGCTAACCACATGTGATGCTAGACCCTTTCCTTTTTCCTGGAGTGGCACTACAGGAGTAATAGGGGCATTTTCCATGGACTTTAAAAGCATTTTTTAGTTTTCTATCCTAAGGGCTGACATGGAAGTACCTATCTCACTAGTAGCTGTTGTCCATTCATCAATAAGCCCATCAGTAGGAATTTTGGAGGGTAATAGAGGGGATTTTCCTCCTAATGGGTCAATTTTATCAGCACCCTCCTTCAGAGGTGGGATATCATCATTTAAGTTTCCCAGATTTCTGAAATGATTTAGGACTCTTGTTTTTTTTCTACTGACAAGTCAATATTCATCTGAACTAGCCAATTTACCATTCTCCTCATGACATGGTTATCCTCATGTAGGGATCATCAGAATCCTCCTCATTCCAATCTGGGGGAGCTATAGGTTGACTTTCTATCTTTGATCAATGTAGAATTTACTCACTGTGTGTAAGTCGTCTACAACCCCCTCTGGAATGACTACAATTTTGAAGTCTACCACTTGTGATAAAGTCATTCTTGAAAAATCCCTCAACCGGACTTCTTCTTCATCCCTAAAATTCATCCAGTAGTCCTCAAAGTGAGGCTCATGCTCAAAAGTGTTAGCAACATTGTTAAATACCCACCGAATGTCATAATTGGCTCTAGCCTCAAATGTCTCCATGGCCAAATTCTTCATTTCTTCTCCAATTAGTCTGGCCTTTATAATGGAAGGGCATGAATACCTTCTAATTATGATAGGAATTTGACATTTTTTTGTGCCTCCCAACAATTAACTTGTGCACAGGCACCAGTTGCCTTACCAATTCACATAAACATAACTTGTCATTAACATACCTAGGAAATTTAAAAGGTTTTCCCTCAAAACCACTAACCCTGATATAAGTGAACTTCTTATACTGAATGAAGTAGCACCCATACTCCATAATCACTTGCCTTGCATGCTCGGACATTCTATACTATCCCCATTCTGGTTTGAACAAGAAAATAATTAGTGTAAAGAAAGCATCATTTACCAATCTGACATTTCCACTCTAGTTGGTTAACTGTAATTGAGGGAAAATTTCATGCATTGGGAACTTTTTAAAATCAATGCATGGTGACAATGCTGGAAAAATATTGTGCATTGCAACATTATAAATCAGATATGTCATCATATAGAACTCCAACTCTGTAGTATCCCCTATCTCAATCCTTGCTGCCAGAGTAATCATATGATCATGGATTGCATCTGAAATAAAGGTGGCCCAACAAATATTTCCTTTTCTCTCAAGAATAATCCATATAAATGTGGACATCCACTCTTTAAACTCATTTGTAGTTTCCAAACCTGCCATTTGACTCAAAAGCACAATGATATCCTCAACCTCCTCAATGAATTGTGCCCTAACCAACCTTTTGGGGATTTTAGTTGATGCCTTCCTCTCTGTAAGGAGCCATTGTGTGTTTATCATTTTGGCATAATCCTTCTTCTTTGTTTCATAGTCTATGCAAGGCTAGTTTGATGCCAATAGTAATTGGTTCAGTAATTATAGGTAATTTTAGTAATACTCTAATGGCTGTCGGTGTCAATGTCAGCACCGCATCCCCACTCCCATCTAATACTTCCCTCTTCTCAGAGTCATAATTCATGGCACAAAACCATACTAGTTCTAGGCATTGAACAGAGGGTGGGATGGCACCCACTGAGGTGATGTGGCTATCATGAATTTCCTTTAAAGATTCACTCAAATGAGAACTATTTAATCTTTGATGAAAATCATTTAAGTCGGCACTCATCAAATATGTGTTTGTTACCTTGTCTAGGTCACTCGTGACCCCGATGTAAAAGAAGAAAAATGGCATAGTCTTCATTTCAAAAACCTAATTTTACTTCAACTATTTTTCCAATGGAACAAACATGATACATAGGATTTTGAAGTTCTTACCAATTTTCTACAAGTGCCTAAGAAATTCTGACTCAAAACAACAACTTTCACACTTCTTAGGTTCACAAATTGAGCTCCACAATAATTCAATTGCACTTCACTGATAAAAATGACAAGAGACCATCAAAATAACAATAAAGGATGAATGTAGTCATATCCCTTAAGGCCCTTGGTTTGCATAGGAGCATTAATGGTGGCATAATTAAATGCATTGTATCACAACCATTAACTCTACTTTTTTACAACTTGAATTTGAGCCATCCACATGTGGAACATATTTTAGCTAAAATGGGCCTGGGGGTATCTTTCATATTTTGTGATGCTCAAAGAAATTGTGTATTTTTGACATTTTGCCCACCCATCCACTTTTGATGTAGGCTCAACACGTGGCTTTACTTAGGTGTCAACGGGGTAGCAACTTACTTTTACAACTTTACTCCTTTTCAAAACAAAGCCAAAATTTCCAAAGTGCCTCGGTGACCCACTTCCCCACTTTTATAATAAACAATGGCCACATGTCCTTTTGTGGGTCCTAGGCATTCATTTTATATTTTCACGCCTTTCGCCATAATGTATCAAAACATAAAAAGGCCCCTTCCCACAACCACTTGATTTACGAAAAGTGTACACCTCTTGGGGCTAAAGTAAAAATTTTCTCACGCCACTTCATAGTTTTGAATATCCAATTAGAATTCATCGGGCCCCAAGACTAATTTCAGGAATTTTGCAAATATAAAAAAAAGTGACAAGTTCATCAAATAGACCCGCCACGCCACATCCAATTAGAGACGAACACGTATCCGCGGATGTCGGGACAAAATTTACAAAGAGTAGAACTCTCTAGCTTTGTTAGCTGTTGTATCTAGTAAGGATAATTGTTCGATGATGATAGGTGGAAGTGGAGTGGATCTGAATACTAGTGTGTGTAGGCGTTGTCTCATGTCTGATTGACTTATGGATTTGTTAGGTTACGGGATTTGTGGATCGCAACCGTAGACTCTTGGTTGTTGCGGTCCTACTATGGTCATGTGTAGAATTAGTTCCTAATCCCTAATACCCAGTAATCGTATGCTTTCTCAGCCTCTATATTCAAAACTAATAGTTGTGCGATCTTCTCAGAGTGCCTCACAGGCGTTCTTGCAACCTGAATTCTTAGGCTAGTATCTATATATGTAAGAGTGTCTCCTGCGTCTGGCTATGGGACCAAAGGATCACAACCAAAAGTTTGTTCTCTTTCAACCCCTTCTACAGTCATATGGATGTTACCTAGGATAATCTATAGTTTGGTTGATTCAACCAAAACATGTGCGCTTGGTCGTCTTCTATGTTTAATCCACTCAACTGGGAATTGATTTGTTGTAAGCTTACCGTTGTTTGGAAGACTTGGATCCTAAGATTTTGATCTATATCAGTTATTACTGTAATGAGAATGGGCTGGGGCACGATTGGCTCGAATACATATTCTCTGGGCTCCCTAGGTCCCGTGATTGTCATGCAAAAGTAACAATGTAAAATGAACTGTAGCAAAATAAAATTCAACTACGTTGAATATATCTATAACATATATGATTTCTCTATTTTTGTATTTTCTGATGAACTATTCGAATGAATTTAGCAACTAATTTAATACATCTAGAAATTGACAGCTAAGATAACAATTTAAAAACAAACAAGATAACCGAGTATAGCTATTTGTCTCTGTAATTTGTAGATCTACTCTAAACAATGAAATAACTGATCTAATCTATTTGCAAGACTCTCGATCCTACCTCAGAAGTGAGGAATGAATCATAGTCTCTCAGAAACTATCAATCCCCACAACTTCCCTGGAAATATCAAAAGTAAAATTAACTGAAATAAAGTAATTAACTACTCTATTTGATATGATTCTAATTTAGAACTTTGAAAGCTAGAACCTGGATTCCGCAGAACAGTGGCGAACCCGATGGTGTGTGTGATCTTGTCCCCTCAGTGTGATCTCCTCATTCCTTCATGTTCACGTGGATCCAGAAAAGTGTGTAATGCTAGCATCAACAGAAGTAGATATTGGGACAAAGGCAGCTCAAGATACAGACTGAATACAATGCGAGTAGGAGAGGGATAGCGCAAGAGTACAGAGCTTGGCTTATGTAATTCCTAGCGGGATTTATTGCGAGTCATGCAACATGAAACGTCTAGAACCTAAAACTATCCTATTTGAAGAACAAAACCTGCGTAACTTTAATGGCTTCCTATTGATAAACAAACTATCCTATTCCAATGGATTGGATGAAATAACAAAGCAGCTTGCACAAGATGGATATGTGGCTTACTAATAGTAAAACAATGCTAACTAAGCATGCAATGAAAGAAACTAAGCACTCTAAGAAAAATGAAAACTAAATCTATTGCAAAGAGAAATTCAGAGGAAAATTTGAGGGGCCATTTGCTTGAGCACAAGCCAACTATTTATAGCATTTGCATTTACCCAAGGTAAAAGCCAAATAGAACTCTTAAACTATAAACAATGGCAAAACACTATTCCAGGGAACCAGAATCATAAATGCAAGCTTATGGCGGTGAAAGAAAGCTGGTAAAATGTTGAAATTATGTGAGTCGTGTTAAAAGAGCTTTCTGGAAAACACGTAAAGGACTGCTGCCCTGAGCAGGGCGGTGGTTACAGGACCGCCGCCTGTCGTGGCGGTGGTCATGAGACCGCCACCCAGGCAGGGTGGCGGGTTCGTCACTGAAGAGAAAAAGGCCAGGAAAAGAGGGGAAAAGGGAAAAACAAAGCACGCGGGGGCTAAGCGGGGCATGTAGGATGTTAACACACACTTGGAGATCTTTTCCGGATCCCGAACACCTTGCGAGGAGACCTGTATCATCATTGGGGCACCTGTTACATTGTTTCGTCAGTACAGTACCTTACAATTTTGGGTACGTACATATTGCCCCCTCAGAGAAGTGTTTTAGCCATGAAGAGGCGTAAAACAGTGGGTCCGAGTATGGCGGTCCCGAAATGGGAAGTTAAAAGTTATACCTGATATGTCCGTGTGTTGAAATGACGCCATCCAAAATTCCTGCTACCTGCAAAACAAAAAGAGAAATCAAGTGCAGATAGACACAATAGTTTGGAAAATAAACGCTAAAATAATGGGAAATGAGGACATACCATTTGTGCGGGGATAAGAACTTACCTCGTCGGCGCTCCAAACCTGTGAAAAGGCATTTAAAACGAATCAGGGTGCTATATATATGAAAGTGGGCCCATTTTCCTATTCATTTGCGTGAGTTGATTTGATTGATTTTGAGCTCTGGAACCCACGGTGATAGTTTCTTACGTGAGTAGAGTCAAAACGTCTATGACAGGATAGTGATCATGCCTCCACGAGCAGAACATCAACCTGCGAGATCACAAGTTAGTTTTCTTCAATTTATCCCTTTTACCCCCTTAATTTTGAAATGCTAAAATCTTTGTCGTGGGGGTAATTTTTGAAAATGTTAGTGTTAAAAGGTTCATCTAGGGGGCGCCTACTGGGTAGGCCTTGTTTTAGTTAAAATGGTCTTGTTTTGTCATTTTTGGGCTTTTAGGTTTAAAAACCCACGTGGGTTTTCGGGTCATGACCGCCGCCCTGCCTATGGCGGCGGTTACATGACCGCCGCCCTTAAGGTGGTGGTTACAAAACTACCTCTCTGCTCAGGGTGGCGGTTTCACACAGAATGCCAAAAGAACATCTGTTTGAGATTGTTTTTGCATTTTTAGCATTTCTACATGCTTTCATGATTTTTCCAGTATTATTCGGATGCTAACTTGCTCTGTTTTGCGTGTTTTTGGGTGTATGCAGGCGAGAGAGGAGTATATCCGGTGGAGCCGAGAGAGGGAGTGTGACTGGCTCCCAGGAGTATTGGATGCCCTTTCACAGGATGAGGAGGACACTCTTCAGAGGGCCGGGATACTACGCATCTCACGCGTGCCCCATGTTGCTCCTTCCAGTCACATTCTTTGTGACTTGTTCTCATATTGGGATGCTGATCGGAACACCTTCCGATTGCCAGGGGTCTGTGGTGAGTGGACTATTACTTTGGAGGATGTCTATCGCATTCTGGGGGTCCCGATTATTGGGAGACGTCTCACCCTTGAGACAGCAGGTTCGCGGGCCCAGATAGCACAGTGGGCCACATACATGGGAGATGCAGTCATCTCCATGGGGTCAAAGAAGGGGGTTAGAGTTCGATCCATTCCTAGTTTTCCCATCCCCTTACTTCGCCAGGCCATCATGGGGATCCTTGCCTCGAGACTGATCGGGGACAAGGGAGGAGATACATTGTTATATTGTTGGTCCCCCATTATTACACAGATAGAGGGACATGGCTAGATATATGCCTGGGGAGCAGACATACTTGGGACCACCTACCATGATTTATACAGGGTAGTCCATTTATAGGGGCAGTCCTTGAGCCACCTAACCCTAGTCATGAGTTGGGTCTATGAGCACTTCATCCCCTATGGTAGAGGTGTAGAGGTGGTAGATCCCAGAGCTGTGAGGGTAGCTAGATGGACAGATATGTTGGTGCTCCGAGCACCTCATCAGCTAGTTGCTTCTCTGACTACTGCTGACATGGAGGCCACACCATATTAGACTATGGCAGGTATATGGGGTGAGGAGGCTCTTACTTTGATCTCCTGCTCCACCACAGGGCAGCTTATTGATAGAGTGGGGCAAGTGGAGATACACCCCTTTGGCCGAGTTCCTCAGCAGTTTGGCCTACCCTACATGGGCATGCTTCCCCTAGTAGCACCAGTATATAGATCAGTTCGAGAGGCCAGAGGGGGCCTAGAGGCCGGGGTTGGATAGTGGTTACTCCTGGCATTCCCATTGCAGCCAGGAGGGTAGTACATGCCAGAGGGAGAGCCGGTGTGCCTCAGGCACCCTTACTTCAGATTGCTGTGGGTCCTGCCCATAGTAGCGATGACCCCATTGACATAGAATCCAAGTCTGAGGAGTTTACAGGGGGAGAGATAGAGGAGGACAGCGATCTTGAGTGGCATGACACTCAGGATATTATGCAGGCAGTGAGGGCCGAGCAGAGTGTAGAGAGAGTGACTTTGGTTTCAGAGGAGCCACTCTCCCAGGGCCATGGTGGGGAGGATGAGTCCATTGTGGGGTGCTACGTTGCTCCAGTCACAAGAGCAGCCCCTCAGTCAGTAGTGGCATCCGTGGCAGGTGCTGATCTTATAGATCCATCCTAAAGGCCTGGTGATCCGAGTAAGTTACCCTTTCTTTTTTAATGTTTTTTTAGTTAGGATCTCCTTAGTTGCTATCTCTCCTTTTGTTTACTCTTGTGTTTTATCTCTTGTTTATTTCTAATTTGTCTTTGTTTCCTTTGTTTTGCAGAGACTAAACGAGTGGTGAGACTTGATTCGCATGGTATGCACCGATACCCTGATGATCCCCATGGAGAGGACTCGTGTAGAGTTATATGTGGATCTTTGGGAGCCCTCGGTAGCTGGTAGACATACTGATGTCTTCATCCCGATCGGCATGTGGCGGGATGGTATCGACTCTTTTGCAGAGCTAGCGGGGTATAGGATGGCCGAGCGCTTGATGAGGAGCCACTCTCGTGGCGAGATCAGTAGCTACCCCTGGGATCCCGAGCCCTCCGTGCATTCATAGTTTTGGATACCACAAGCCCACTCCACTCGAGTGACTTCATAGTTTTGGATGTAACTTACTTTGTGGTTTATCCAAACTTAGATCCTTAGATGGCCA
Organism: Taxus wallichiana var. yunnanensis; assembly: GCA_018340775.1. Taxonomy (NCBI): domain Eukaryota; kingdom Viridiplantae; phylum Streptophyta; class Pinopsida; order Cupressales; family Taxaceae; genus Taxus; species Taxus wallichiana. Next base: position 315,851,946 of record CM031236.1, read on the forward strand.
CATGGTAGACAAAATCTGGGTTTTAGGATTTTGAACTCTTTTGGAATTTTGGACATCTGATTCATTTGTTTTTGACTCAAAGACTTCGAGATTTGAATTGTTTGCTTATGACCTTTTGCATTTGTTTGTCAAGAGGACCCCCTACACTTTGCCCCATGCTACTAGTAAGAAGCGTGGGTTTATCACCACAGAAAAGCATAGGCGAGTAAGGGCATTTCCATCCTTTCCCAACCCTACGTCACTAGTAAGAGACACAAGCTTATCACCAAAGGTTGGTGGGGCAAGGAAATGTGTAAAATTAAAATTTTCTGTTTGATCAATATTTGACTTGTTTTCTTGAGTAAAATGTCAGTATGTGCTTATTTCCAAAGAGATATATATATGGGATAGATGTGACACCATGAAGCTTCTAGAACAGACCATAGGCAAGACACCTATCCTAAGAAGAAACCAAAAGTGAGAATAAACCTGCAGATCTTGGCATGGTTACTATTAAGACTTTGTCATATCTAGCTTTACTTGATAAAATGATTCCGAGATAATTTGATGATATCATGAAAATGGAGAGGTATGATTAGAGTGTTTATGCCAACAACATCATGAGTTTGTAATGAATTGCTTTGAGAACAAAATTCCTTGATCACAATTTGTGTACGAAACAAGTAGACAAAATGATCTTAATCTATATGAAGATGCAATGTAAATGTAATTATAAATAGTGCTAGTTGCTTACGCGTAGAACCGCTTGAGGTGTAGGGAATTGACCATTTCGCCAAATTCCTCACCTTCCAGCGTACATAAGAGGTATGCACCATTTCCATAGTCCTTCATGACTCGGTATGGGCCCAACCATTTAGGCCGGAACTTCCTTCCTTCACCGGTCTTCTTGTCGATCCGGCTGTCTAGCCTTAGAACTAGATCACCTTCATATATGTCACGTTCATAGACTTTCTTGTTGTACTGCCGGCACATCTGGTCAGCATAGGCTCTGTGCCACTGTTCAGCATCTAACCTAGCTTCATCTAGGCTTTCTAGTTGGGAGAGACGTGCTTCCCTATAAGCGTCTTCATCCAGAATCCCTTGTAATGAAATACGGAGACTGGGTATTTCAACCTCAAGTGGGAGAACTGCCTCTGCCCCGAATACTAGTGAGAAAGGAGTTACTCCCATTGGTGTTCTTATTGAGGTTGGTGGGCCCATAAGGCCGGATATAACTTCAAGTGCCAATCTCGTTTGTTTTCTTTCACCGTTTTAAGGAGAATGGCTTTTAGTGTTTTATTTGTCGCTTCAGCCTATCCGTTGGCTTGAGGGTAATACAAGGAAGCCGTATGATGGCTTATTTTAAATTTATTGCACAATTCGTGAACTTCGTCATTCTTAAAAGAAGTTCCATTATCTGAGATAATGATTTGTGGGATACCATACCTGCAAATGATTTGGTTCAAAATGAACTTGGCGATTACAGAACCCGGTACAGTAGTAAGAGGCATAGCCTCTACCCACTTGGTAAAATATTCGGTGGCCGTGATTATAAAATTATGGCCGTCTGTAGACAAGGGAGAGAATTTCCCTATTAAATCTAGGCCCCATGTAGAAAAGGGCCATGGAGTCATGATTGGTTGTAGAGTTTGTGCCGGCATGTGGATCTCATGGGAGAACTCTTGGCACTTATGACACCTGCGTACAAACTCTACTGTGTTGTGTTCTAGAGTGGGCCAGAAATAGCCCATTCGATGTATTTTACGAGCGGTGGCATGGCCACTAAAGTGGCCTCCACACATTCCACTGTGAGATTCATGGAGAATTTTCTTGGATTCTTCTATGTCGACACATCTTAGAAGCATTCCATCGAATGCTTTCCGATAGAGCACTTGCTCTATAATGACGTATTTTTCTATGATAATGCGTAGCCACCTTCTATGTTGCGGTGTAGCCCCTTCTGGATAAGTATGATCTATGATATAATTAATGATATCAATGTACCAGGGACACTCAGAGATAGGAGGCATGGTCTCAATGTAGTATACGCACTCATCTAGAAAATCTAGATCTACTAGATCGCCTCCATCTAATGGGTTATCAGCTAACCAATCCGTGATGATTTGTCCCTTAATGATTTCTGATTTACAAATGTTAATTCAAATTCTCCCATTAAGGTTATAAAATGTCCAACCTTCTTAGACAAGGACCCTTGCATGAGAAAAGTTTGTAAATGGTCTGTTTTTACCATGACCCTTGTTTCTTGATTTAGCATATAATGTCTTAAGCATTTGGTTGCAAAGACTATGGCGAGGCATTCTCATTCTACTTGTGTATAACGTGTTTCATAGTCAAGAAACGTTCAGCTAATGAAATAAATCACACGTTCTCTCTTGTCATCATCTTCTTGAGCTAGCATACAGGCTAGCGAGACATTGGTAGCTCGTGAGTATAAAATTAATGTGCGATCTAGCTTAGGTGGCATTAGCATAGGTGGTGACAACAAGAAACACTTAACTGTGTCAAAAGCTTCATTGTAATCTTCGGTCCAATCAATACTATAATATTTCTTGAGTAGATTGTTGATTGGATGAATGGTGAAACTTAAGTCTAGGATGAATCTCCGGATTGCACCAAGCTTTTCGAGAAATGACCTAATTCCAGATTCATCCGAAGGTGGGACCATTTCGAGGATAGCCCGAATTTTGGTTGGGTCAACATCTATCCCTCGTGACGATAAGATAAAACCTAGGATCTTCCCTCCTGTTACACCAAAGACGCATTTTTCTGGATTTAGCATGACTCCGTATTCTATCATATGTGAAAGAATGATGCGGAGTATTTAGGATGGTCACAATTCTTACGGGCCTTAGCCAACAAGTCATCTACATAGGATTCCACAATTTTATGAATTAGATTGTGAAATATATATGTCATAGCTTACATTGCAGTATGTAGCGCCATCAAAGATTCTTGAGACCAAATTACATAACAACGAAGCAATAGGTTCCCCAAGGAGTTATAAACGTGGTTTTAGTTTGATCTTGTTTAGATATTCTGATTTGATTGTATCCCGAGAATCCATCCATGAGAGACAAAAGTTCAAATCCAGTTGTCGCATCAACAATGACGTCAATGGATGGTAACGGGAAGTCATCTTTAGGACACGCTTTGTTAATGTCTCGTAAGTCTATGCAGATGCGTATCTTTCCATTTTTTTTTAGAATGGGAACGATGTTAGATACCCATTGAGAGTAATCGACTGGTTTGATGAATCCTACTTGGAGGAGTTTCATTACCTCCTCTTTTACCATGAGAGCTACCTTGGGTTTTGTTATCCAAAATTCACCCCCCCAGGGTAATTTTGATAACATGCATCAGAATATTCAAGTCCTAGGCACATTGATTGATTCAGAGCAAACATCATGATTCGGAGGTTCTCTCAGTTTTTTTTTTAACTCCCCTTGCCAAAGAAGAAAGGAGCAAGCTCTGAGAAAACGCGGAAAAAAGTTGCAGAAAGCAAGTAGGTTGATCCAGGAAAATTTGTGGAAATTGGCTAAGTCCTAGTCCTAGGGGGCAGTCGGGACATTTGGGACAAAAAGGCACGGATCGGCCAAAATGAGCACAAGCAGTCCAAAATAGCAACAGGGACATCTAGGACAAAAGTACGCGGAGGGCGCGAAAAGCCGATCCGGCCGAAGGAGGGAGAAAATCGACTAACTACTAAGAGGGACAGTTCGGGACAAGCGGGCCGAAAAGGCGTGAACCTGCCAAACCAGGAAAAAGGGTCAAGACAGTCCAAAGTAAAATGGGTCAAGTGGGCTGAAAAGGCACGAAGGGCGTGAAAGAGCCGGCAGGGCCGAGAACCAATCAGAAGCCGCCACGTGTCTCAAGGAAAAAAGTCAAAAGTCAAAGGGCAAGTTTTAAAGGGTCAGCCCGAACCAATGAAATAGCGCCACGTGTCCAGTTAAGGGCCCCACAAGGAAATTTCAAAGGAAAGCCCACGAAAGACGGAGGAGAGAGAATTGCTCGTCCACTCAGCACCTGCCACGTGTCATCCAGGTGGCAGAGCGCGGGAAAGGTTTCAAAACACGTTGTCGCCTGTTTTGTGCCCTAGATCTTCAAATCGCCATAACTTTCGATCCAGAGCTCAGATTTGCACGTTCTTTATATCAACGGAAAGCTGGTAAAATTCTCTACATGATTCCAAGATTAATCTTGCGTTTTGGAGCATTCTGGAGGAAGAAAATCGAGAAACGGCTCTGACACGTGTTCATGGCTAGAAATGACATTCCAGCGACCAGATTTAATGCAAAATGGGTCGCATTCTCCTGTAATCCAGTCAAAATGATAGGGTATGGGTTTGTAAGGTCCTCCATGCCATTTTAATACATCTGTAGTCAAGAAAGAATGGGCTCCCATGCCTTTGTACGTTTCCTGTTCCCTGGGTTCGACCCTTGCATTTTAAAAGCCAGTTTTGGGCTCATTTCAAAGAGAGGAACATTTTTGGGCATAGCAGACTTATTCTTTCACCTTCTTTAAGGGATTGATGAAGTATCAGACCTCTCCAAGGATTGTAACAGTTTTCTTTACCTCTCTGAGGGTGTAATGCGTATTTTGATATTAAATTGATAATGCAAGCTCTGTGAATGGGTTTCAATCCTCTGTTTGTATTATTTGCTTGATTTCAGATGCTAAATTATACATTATCAGTCTGTGTATGTTTTTATGTTGTGAACCTTGGTCTGTGTCTATTTCGCATGACTAAATGTTTCACCACTCCTTTTGGTGCATCACCATCTTTAGTTAGTTTCATTTTTTGCACTTCTACCCCTGTCTCCTTGCAAGTTAGAATAGGATTAGGATCTAGACCTCTGTAGCTTTGCAAAATATAGATCTAAATCAGAGGAGTTTGAGGAACCAGCCTCTAATCTAGAGATTCCTCTCTCAGTTTCCAAGTCCCACACTTGGAGAGAGGTTTCCATGTTGTGTAATTACATTGGATGCAAGAGTGATCAACCTAGAAATCGATCGTGCGTCGTCGGGGTGCTATAATTTTGCACTAACGAGTTTTGGCACACTGGTGGGACCTTAGAGGTCTTTACTTTCATTGTAGCAAGTTGATGTGCACTTGTTGTAAGTTCCAGCTTTGAAGGAGCTTTAAAAAAATCGCACATCTGGCGACTCCAAGGGGAAGAATCAACTGGTTTCAGCAGCGCAGGCCTGAAAGCTTATGAGAAGAATCACAAGGTCAAGAGTTGGAGAGGAAGAAGTACTATTTGAATACCTACAATTATCTCCAAGAAGAAGGCAAAGAGGAAGAAGGATTCAAAGGTCCCCATCTCCACCAAACAGAACTCTCTCAACTCCTCCACCTGAGCGGCCTTTCTTTCAATATACAAGGGTTTTAAGACCAATCAGAATGGCGCAACCAGTGAACCCCTATGTCAACTTCACAGGCAGCAGCCCACTTGCTCTCAATGCACAAAATCCAATCCCAGTTGCAGCATTGAAGAACATTCCATACTTCACTGGAGAAAATCAGACCACTCCTGGTGATCATGTCAAAGACATTGCTAACATTTGTGCAATCCATGAGATTAATGAAATGCAAGTAGCTGTCAAATTGCTGGCATCCTCATTCAAGGGAAAAGCATTGCAATGGTTTAGGAGCCTTGAAGCTGGCTCTATCACAAACTGGAATCAGCTGTGTATTGCACTTCACAATCAATTTGGAGAGAAGGGAGACAACTTGTCTCTTTTGGAGCAGCTGACAACCATCAAGAGAGCTTCCAATGAGCAGCTAACTGACTTCAACTTCAGATTTCAAAGGTCTTGGGATAGGATTCCAGTAGCAGTCAGGCCAACAGCAGAAGGTGCTTTTCTATATTACCTTAAAGCTTTAAATTCTGATATTTCTATGTTGATTCAATCTATGGGAGGCACAACTATCCCTGCTGCTTATAGTATTGCCATTAGAGCTGAAAATTGTCGATTAAGCCTGGAAAGCTAGCTCCTAGGCCTCCAATGCCATTATATCCAAGTTTAGAGAGCCCAAGTACTAGTCAAGCACCTGTCTTAGCTCCTATTCCCACTCCTAGGAATCAGAGTTCAAATGAAGCTTCCACTTCATCTCCAAGTGCCCCAAATGAGCTTCAAGAAGTCATGAAGCAACTGCAAAATTTAGGTAATGAGCTGGTCACACTCAAGAGACAGCAAGCTCAAGGTTGTAGACCTTCGTATCAGCCTCAAGCTCAACCTAATAGGCAGCCATATCAGCCTCAAAGGCCACCCAATCCAGCTGCAAATATGAATCAAACAAGGCCTCCTGCCAATAGACCATTCCAGCCCTATAATCCAAATGCCATATCTGCCTCTAAGGCATTAGTACCAGCACAAAACAACACTGCCCAGGAGTATGATTGGTGTTTTCCATGTAATGAGCCTCATAATCAATCCATGTGCTTCAATGGTGCTTTGACTCAAGCTTTAATGGTAACAAGTCTTTGGTGTGGAGGGTGAGAGTAGTCAAGAAAACAGCCAACAACAAGAAACATTCCAACAAAGCAATTAGCCCCAAATGACACCACATTGGTAAATTGGCAAGCGTGAGGATTTCGTGGCATGAATCGGCGAGTTTCTCAAGGTGTTGCAGCCAACACAAGGTCAAAAAGGAGAAATTTGGGTGAACAACAGCCATTAGCCCTGACCAATCCACAACCTTCCACACTCCACAAATGATTGCAAGCAAAACCGGTTTCAAATGCACAAGGGCAGCCAAGAACAGCCCCTAGGCTAACTCAAATGCCACTGTTGCTTGCCCACATATAAGGAGCAAATGTGCAAAGCGAAGGGATAGCAGAGAGATCCTTCATCACCATTCAGTATCATTGATCAGATGAAGAAGAAAAACGTCAATATATCTATGTGGGAATCCCTATCCATCCCAGGCCAAAGAAATCTGCTACAAGCTGCCATGAAAGACTGGCCAACTTCAAATCAACAAGTCCAAATGCAAGAGAAGGTACTCACAAATGCTGCCCAGCCTCAAGGAAATCATGGAGCACAACAAGATAGGATGCTGAAGCCTCCCCCTTTCTATGTTTCGTTAATCATTGGAAATCAGCTAGTGCATAATTGCATGATAGACTCCGGGGCAAGTAGCTCAGTAATGCCTAAACAGATAGCTGATCAGTTAGGGCTCCAGTATGAAATAACATCTAAGGGAGTAGTGCAGCTGGATGGGACAGCAATAGCAATAGTTGGAGTGATTAGAAATTTGAGTCTTACCTTGCATGCATGTCCAAATGTTGTTGTCTTACAAGATATATCAGTCATAGACCTTCCACCACTCTTTGCCCTCTGTTTGTCAAGGGACTTCTACGCCAAGATTGGGGGATATTTGTCCGCTGATTGGTCACACATGCTGTTCAGAACGAGGTATGGAACTAAGGCTACAATTAGGTCAGAACCTATTGCAGACTTCCACATTGAGCCCTATACTCCAAGTCATATTAATACCAATTGCTCAGCATTTGATCAAGAAGATCACCCTGGCACTGATGAAGCCGACACTAAGGTTGGAAGTATCCCAGATTTGACTCTTGATGAATGGGCAAACAAGGTACATGCTTTTGATCCTTATCAAGAAGTAGAAGAATCTGAGATAGGGGTCTATTGTATACACGAAGAAAGTCAACCTATTCCTAGCATCACCAAGCCAAACCACAAGGATGACAATGAGGTATGGCAACTGTTCTTTGATGGATCAAGGAGTAGACAAGGCGCAGGAGGTGGAGCCATGCTTATTTCACCTCAAGGAGTAAAGTATTATTCAGCTTTTAGATTTCAATTTGCATGCTCCAATAACACTGCTGAATATGAAGCCTTGGTGCAAGGGATGCATTGGGCAATAAAGAGAAAAATAAAGATCTTGCAAGTTTTTGGGGACAGTGAGCTGATTGTAAATCAGGTCAAGGGACAGCATGCCGCCAAAAATGATCTACTCAGGTGCTACAAGAACAGGGTATGGGACCTCATGGAAGATTTTGAGGGCTTTGGCATCAAATCCATCCCTAGGAAAGAGAATCAAGCTGCTGACAGGCTTGCAGCAGTAGGGGCAGCCTTTGACATTATAGAAAACATTCAACAAGACAAGGTATAGCCAAACATCCACGTGATTGTGAGGCCTTCAGTGCCGGATAACGATGTCAGTTGGCAAGTATTTGAGAATGACCAACAAATCATCCACTTCTTGCAAGAAGAAGCTGAGTTCTCAGCTAAGAATCAAGAAAAGTTGGAACAACAATATGGTGACCAGGTAATACAGCTGAGAACTGACAAGCTGCCCAAGGGACTTATCACTTTGGATTCCATTTTTAACCCCAATGATCAGTTTAGAAAGGAGAAAGCAAACATTCAGGTCAAGAGAGAAGATTCGGTATCCATCTTGGTAGAAGAGAACAAGCCATTGCAAATTGGAAAGATGACAACTGAGCAGGAAAGGTATGAGTTCATACAGCTATGTCAAGAATTCCCTGACGTGTTTGCTTGGAGTTATGAAGACTTGAAAGGGTTCAATTCCAACTTAGCTCAGCATACAATCGAGTTGGATCCAAATACTAAGCCTGTCAGGCAGAAACAGAGACCAGTCAATCCACACATGGAGCCTCTCATGAGGAAAGAATTGGACAAGCTGATTGAGTCAGCAATTATATTCCCAATCAAGCATTCTAGTTGGGTTGCCAACTTAGTTCCAGTCAGAAAGAAAAGTGGAGAGATCAGGCTATGTGTTGACTTCAGAGATTTGAATAGAGCCTCTCTCAAGGACCATTATCCACTCCCCTCCATGGAGCAAATATTGCAGGTCGTGGCTGGTTCAGAAAGGTTTTCACTACTTGATGGTTACTCAGGCTTCAATCAGATTATGGTAAAGGAGGAAGACCAGTTCAAGACAGCCTTCACAACCAAATGGGGCACATATGCTTACAAGAAGATGCCATTTGGATTGTCGAACACGGAGCAACATTCCAAATGAGCTATGGATATGGCATTCAAAGGCTTGATCAAAAAGATAGTGCTGATATACCTAGATGATATTCTTGTCTTCTCAAAGAATGTTGCAGAGACCATCTCTTTCACCTCAGGAAAGTGTTTCAGAGGTGTAGAAAGTTCGGTGTGTCTTTGAATCCTAAGAAGTGCATCTTTCTTGCACATGAAGGGAAGCTCCTTGGCCATATTGTCTCCAAGGAAGGATTAGCAATTGATCCAGAGAGGGTTGAAGCCATAAGAGCTCTACCATTGCCAAGTCACAAGAAAGCCCTTCAGAGTTTCCTGGGAAGGATAAACTTTGTTCGGAGGTTTGTCCCAAATTTTGCAGCCCTTGTCAAGCCCATCAACAAAATGTTAAGAAAAAGCATGGCTTTCAAATGGACGGCAGAAGGCAAGGAGAGTTTTGAAGCAATCAAAGAAGCCATCTCCCAGGCACCCACTCTCATCAACCCAGACTTTTCCAAGGATTTCATCCTCTATGCATTTGGAGGTGATGACACTATTTCTGCCATTCTGGTACAGCAGAACAAAGATAATGATGAGCAGCCGATTGCCTTCTTCAGCCAGAGCCTAGGTGACTGCGAAATGAGGTACTCTTTTATTGAAAAGCATGTGCTTGCAGTAATCAGAAGCTTGAAGAAATTCAAGCATTTAGTCTCAAACAACAAGGTACAGTTGCTGGTCTCACATGCTGGGGTTAAGGACTTCCTCCTCAACAAGGATTTGAATGAGAAAAGGGCAGGTTGGATCACCCGTGTCATGGAGTATGACATTGAGATCAAGATCACCAAGCTGGTAAGAGGCAAAGGTTTGTGTGAGCAGCTCGCTTCCAAACAACCAGACAACCCAGAAGATGAAGAAGACGTTGTCCTGCTATTACAAGATGATCAAAAACAGGAAAATGATGATGTGTCCACTCCCTGTTGGACTCAGAATATGATACATTTCCTACAGACGGGCATGTGCCCTCTAGAAATGAGCAAAGCAAAAAGAAGATACTTCAGGTTGCAGGCAATTCCATATACCATCATTGATGGAGTTTTGTTCAAGAAGGACGTGAATGGAGTGCTGCTGAGATGCATTAACACAGGTCAGATTCAAAGGGTGTTGGAAGAATTTCATAATGGACCAGCTGGTGGCCATTTTGCACCAAGAGTGACAGCTCTGAAAATCATGAAGGCTGGTTATTATTGGCCTAAAATCTTCAGTGATTGCTATGCATGGATCAAGAGGTGTAAGAATTGTGCATTCTTCACAGGAAAAGAGAGACTCGCTGCCCTTCCATTGCATCCAATTACAGTAGATCAGCCATTCATGCAGTGGGGTTTGGACTTCATTGGAGTCATCAATCCCAATTCGAGCCAAGGGCACAAATGGATTTTGACAGCCACAGACTACTTCACCAGATGGACAGAAGCAGTAGCACTCAAAGAGGCGAATGAGTCTAGCATCTTGGACTTTTACGAAGGGATAACTACCAGATTTGGTGTACCTGCTACAATAGTCTCTGATAATGCATTGGCATTCATCGGATCTAAAGTGACTGAGTGGGCTGTCAAGAATGGGATTTACCTGAGCACTTCATCAAACTATTACCCTCAAGGTAATGGCCAGGCCGAGTCTACAAACAAAAACTTGCTGAGGATCATTAGGAGGACTCTTGATGAGAATCAGAGGGCTTGGCATACCAAACTGAAATCAGCCTTATGGGCTGATAGGATAACTCCCAAAAGATCCACAGGTAACTCTCCATTTAGGCTTGTCTATGGAAGAGAAGCAATCTTGCCCATGTCACTTGAGTTGCCAATGTTGGAACTCATGAAACAGCTGGAGTTGCTAGAGTTTGAGCCCATGGAGGTGAGGTATGCAGAATTGATGGAGCTGCAAGAGATCAGAGATCAGGCATCCCAAGCAATGGAAAAGGATCAAGCTTTGATCAAAAAGACCTTTGATAGTAAGGCCAAAGACAGATTTTTTCAAGTAGGAGATCTAGTGTTGAAATGGGATGTGGACAGAGCAAAACCAGGAAGGCATACAAAATTTGATGCCATTTGGAGTGGCCCATACATGGTCACAAAGTGCAAGAGCAACAATGCTTTCCAATTGGCCTCATTGGATGGTGAAGAACTGCAGATTCCAGTAAATGGAATCTATCTCAAGCGTTGCTTCTAGAGGGAGGTTCACTACACCTGTAAATATTAGATTAGATTTTCTTTCCTCCAAGTGCTTGTGCACATTGTTTTGCTGTAGGTTAGTTTTGTTTTCCCTAAGTGCCTTGGCACAGCTTGCTGTCCATGGAGATGTTTAGCATGTCTTTGCTTTCATCAGGTCACATTCCATCTTTCCCCTTGCACATTCTGAGTCAGTTTGGATTCTAACAGAATATTTGATGACTCCATGCCCAATGGATTGCTTCAGGCAACTGGTCTTTCCATCTAGCAGGCAGATAATCCCGCTGAGTCGCCAAATTGTTATCCAAAATTCACCCCCCCAGGGTAATTTTGATAACATGCATCAGAATATTCAAGTCCTAGGCACATTGATTGATTCAGAGCAAACATCATGATTCGGAGGTTCTCTCAGATATTTTTTTAACTCCCCTGGCCAAAGAAGAAAGGAGCAAGCTCTGAGAAAACGCGGAAAAAAGTTGCAGAAAGCAAGTAGGTTGATCCAGAAAAATTTGTGGAAATTGGCTAAGTCCTAGTCCTAGGGGGCAGTCGGGACATTTGGGACAAAAAGGCGCGGATCGGCCGAAATGAGCACAAGCAGTCCAAAATAGCAACAGGGACATCTGGGACAAAAGTACGCGGCGGGCGCGAAAAGCCGATCCGGCCGAAGGAGGGAGAAAATCGACTAACTGCTAAGAGGGACAGTTCGGGACAAGCGGGCCGAAAAGGCGCGAACCGGCCGAACCGGGTGAAAAGGGTCAAGACAGTCCAAAGAAAAATGGGACAAGTGGGCCGAAAAGGCGTGAAGGGCGCGAAAGAGCCAGCAGGGCCGAGAACCAATCAGAAGCCGCCACGTGTCTCAAGGAAAAAAGTCAAAAGTCAAAGGGCAAGTTTTAAAGGGTCAGCCCGAACCAATGAAATAGCGCCACGTGTCCAGTTAAGGGCCCCACAAGGAAATTTCAAAGGAAAGCCCATGAAAGACGGAGGAGAGAGAATTTCTCGTCCACTCAGCGCCTGCCACGTGTCATCCAGGTGGCAGAGCGCGGGAAAGGTTTCAAAACACGCTGTCGCCTGTTTTGTGCCCTAGATCTTCAAATCGCCATAACTTTCGATCCAGAGCTCAGATTTGCACGTTCTTTATATCAACGGAAAGATGGTAAAATTCTCTACACGATTCTAGGATTAATCTTGTGTTTTGGAGTAGTCTAGAGGAAGAAAATTGAGAAACAGATCTGACGCGTGTTCATGGCTAGAAATGACATTCCAGCGACCAGATTTAATGCAGAATGGGTCGCATTCTCCTGTAATCCGGTCAAAATGATAGGGTATGGGTTTGTAAGGTCCTCCATGCCATTTTAATACATCTGCAGTCAAGAAAGAATGGGCTCCCATGCCTTTGTACGTTTCCTGTTCCCTGGGTTCGACCCTTGCATTTTAAAAGCCAGTTTTGGGCTCATTTCAAAGAGAGGAACATTTTTGGGCATAGCAGACTTCTTCTTTCACCTTCTTCAAGGGATTGATGAAGTATCAGACCTCTCCAAGGATTGTAACAGTTTTCTTTACCTCTCTGAGGGTGTAATGCGTATTTTGATATTAAATTGATAATGCAAGCTCTGTGAATGGGTTTCAATCCTCTGTTTGTATTATTTTCTTGATTTCAGATGCTAAATTATACATTATCAGTCTGTGTATGTTTTTATGTTGTGAACCTTGGTCTGTGTCTATTTGCATGACTAATATGTTTCACCACTCCTTTTGGTGCATCACCATCTTTAGTTAGTTTCAATTTTTGCACTTCTACCCCTGTCTCCTTGCAAGTTAGAATAGGATTAGGATCTAGACCTCTGTAGCTTTGCAAAATATAGATCTAAATCAGAGGAGTTTGAGGAACCAACCTCTAATCTAGAGATTCCTCTCTCAGTTTCCAAGTCCCACACTTGGAGAGAGGTTTCCATGTTGTGCAATTACACTGGATGCAAGAGTGATCAACCTAGAAATCTGATCAGCGTCCAGGGGTGCTGTAATTTTGCACTAACAAGTTTCATGGGTCTTGATTTTTGTTTAATTGGTTTTGCACCTGATTTAGTGATGAGGTTGTGCACCACAATGTGGGGTGCAACCCCTGTCATTTCCTTATAATTGAACGTGAAAGCCTTCTAATGTTCTTTGAGGATCGAGTGTGTATTTCTACTTCTAATGGAGTTAACGAGGATCCTAACTTCAATATCCTTGGTTCATCTTCCGTTCGATGTTAACATCAATTGTTTCTTTGATTAAAGAGGCATTACCTTCTTCAAACTCAGGTGGGGCTGGAGGTAAGTCCAAATCATCCCCATTTTCTACTGTGTTTATGCTAGGCTCTATTTGTGAGGGAAGCTCCATCATGGGATTTCCGAAGTAGGAAGACGAATGTGGGATTAAGGAAAAATCTATCATATGATAGGAGAGATGTAATGCCGCATAGGTGTTTAAGTAATTTAGAGTGGCCATATCACTATCAATGTGGTCTAGGATAGTAGATTTGTTTTCATTTTCGTTTAAAAGAGAATTTGTCATTGTTTTTATCAATGGTTCATCACGAAGGGATACTATGAAATGGGTATCCTCTAACTTACTGTTTGGAGTAAAACGTGATGCTGAAGTTGCTATTGAATCAGCGAGAAGATTTTTCTCTTGCGGGATTGCTTCAATTGATATGAAGTCAAACTCCTTGCTTAAATTCAACACAACTATTTTGTAAAGCTGTAAGTGCTCACTTTGGTTTCATATATCTCAGAGACTTGGTTTGCTACTAATTGTGAGTCTCCTAAGACTCTGATGTTATCAACACTGATTCTCTTAGCTAAGATGAGGCCAAGGAGGAGGGCTTCGTACTCAGCGCCATTGTTTGTGCATTCGAAATTTAGTTTAAAGGCAAATGGTAGGACTTTCCCTTCAGGGGAAGTAAAGATTACACCTGCCCCCGCTCCGTAACGGCATCTAGCTCCATCAAAATGGAGCATCCAATATTTAGCTGGGAATGTGGATGGTGGGGTATCTGTTGTGTTTACGCATTCTACTTCCACCATACAGAGATCCTCTGCTGGAAGAGAACCGACACCCAGGGAATATCCCACGCCTATAGAATCAAATGGTAAGAACATTGGTAAATCTTGTTCTATTAATTCAACAATTTTTGTAGTAGTTCCTAATGATACTATTTCTACAGTGTTAGCCTCATCTTTGGGGGTTGGGGTTGCCTTGGCTAGGCTCATAGTTTCAAGATCTGTCATAGGTACCAACTTTTCTTTTGGTTTTGCGTCGGTAGGTTTATTAAGTTGGTTTGTTGGGAGTTCAAACTCCGAGTGCACGCCTGGTCTTTTCTTTAAGTTAGCTAGGTGTACATCGAATGGTTTTGGATCACCTTTGGCTACAAATATCTTCCCTAAGTGTAAAAACCTTACTTCTTGAAATAACATAGAAGGGATTGCCTTCATGCGGTGTATCAGTGGTCTACGAGGATCATATTATAGTTAGTTTCCCGATCTATAATATAAAACTCAGTCAAGATGGTTTTGGGTCCTAAGGTGACCGGTAATATTATAGTTCCAACCGAGGTGGCTTTAATACTATCATAGCCCCTAAGTGTGTTTCGAGTCGTGGAACAATTGGTTTCTCCATACCCTAGATTTTGAAGGAAAGAGAAGGGGACTATGTTAAGCTTTGTTGCCCCATCGTCTATCATTGCATGTTTTACATAGTTGTTATAAACCCATAAAAATGTAAGGATGGATCACCCCGACGTGTGATCTTGGCATCTGTCGGCATTTTGTTTATCTCGAATATGAATTCGACATCCCTATCCGCCTGCCCTGGAGGATGAACATCAAAGTCTATATGATTTACCTATGTTTCAGGAGGTGGAGTGATGTTAATTAAATGGCCCAAACCTAATGCCTCTAAAAGAGCAGCCCTGTGAGTAGGGGAATTTTTTAATAAATCCAAAAAGGAGATGTGTGAGAAGGTTTTTGTTAGGTCGTTAATTAAATCATAGGCACCCACAGGTTTTACTATGATTTGTTGGATGTTATCCGTCTCTGGCAGGTGGCTTGGACTTGGCTGAGAGAAATACTCTCGTGTCCTTATTACAGCTTCGATGGGTAGTTCGGCATCTAACTCCACTAAACTGACTACCTTGGGCTGTGGCTGACTTCCTAGTTGTGGCACAACTAATGGATTTAGCGAGGTTAAAGCTTCATGATCATTGTTTCCTGTTATTACACTCTTATTTGTCCCAGTTAGATTTACCCTGTTGTTATCATGATTTGGGAATGGATCATTAAAGATCTTTAGAGGTGTGTTTTGAGGGGAAACTTCCCTGAAAAGGTATTTGATGCTGGTGACGTAGGATCTACCAAGAACATATCCATGAAAAGTTGTCTTTGTTCATCTGGCAAGCATTACATGAATTTATTGTAGTCACGGCATGTTCTAGTGTCATGGCCCAAAATTTTGTGGAAACCACAATACGAATTAGGATTGTAATTCCTAGTTTGTTGGTTTGGTGCGTATTGTGGCCCAAAATTTTGATCAAACCGTTGTCTATTAGGATTAAAATTTTGCATTTGTTGTCTTTGGTTTGAATTCTGGTTTTGGTATCTAGTTGAATTTTAGCTTGGACCCTATGTGGGATTTTGTCGTTGTTGTTGTTATTGTTGTTGTTGTTGTGGATGGTTAAAATCCACTGTATTGATTGTCGGGGTAAAGTTGTTGTTTCATTGGTTGTTTATTTGTGATGGAGTATTGACAATATTTACCTTCTTAGGCTCGGTTACTCCATCGTTATTACACCCCAATTTTTATTAAGTATTTTATGTCCTTGATTGACATTCATGGTAGTAGGATAAGCTATAGTGTTCGGTTGGAGGTGACTAACCTCCCATTTACTCCATATGTTTTGCAACCACTATCAATTGATGCTTGATCTATTCAAAGAGCACTCTCGGGTACTTCATCGTAAGTTCTTAATGGGAACTCTACGGACTTCTTCCTTCACCTATCTACTAAGAGAATGAAGGAATAAATCGCATAGTTCCATCTGATCCACATTTGGAGCACTTGCCAAAGAATAAAGAATCGTATGCCACCTTTGAATGAAATGGGCAATGATTCATTGTGTTCTTGCTTGATGTGTAAGAATTCCCGATTCTGTCTTTAATAATTTGTTCATGTTAAAGGCTTTGATGAATTCGACACGAGCTACTTGAATGAATGGATGGAAGCCTCGGGTATTCTATAATACCAATCGAGAGCAATGCCTTCCAAGGTTTTTGGGAATATCTTAGCAACAACCCCATCCCGTGGGAGTAGTTCTCGAATAGCGGTAGCGTAAGCTTTGATATGTGCATTTGGATCTCCCTCACCTTTGTATTTGGGAAAATTGGGAAGAGGTCTTAGAAGCATGACGCTTCGTATGGTGAAATCTAAGGGCTCTTTCAAATATTCTGAGTAAGTCCCTATCGCATAGGTTTCGACCATTGATGGTGCTTGCTGAGGGAGCGGAGGTGGAATGGGTTGTTGATATGGCGTAGCGTATGCATTGGTAGGGGCATAAGGAAACACCTGTGTTTGAGAAAACATGCCGGGAGAGGAGAACATATCCCCTTGTGGTGATTTGGAGTACATGTTTAAGTATGATGGGGTATTGTCCAGGAATGGATTGTTTTGCACTAGACCGGGAGGAACGGTGTTAGAGATGGTGGGTCTAGTTGGCATTTGTTGTGAATACTGAGGAGTCATGCCTAACGTGCCTACTCCTGTGAGGAGGTCTACTTGGCTAGGATGGTGTGGAGGATTAGAATTTCCTATTTGTATGAATTGAGAATGGTGATTTGCTTGAGCAAGTTCTAACCCTCTCACCTTTTCTACTAACGTTGAAATGACTTCATTTGGTGAAGTCACGGTGTTTTGTTGTAGTGGCGTTTGTTGTATATCATGGTGTTGTATAGGCATGTGATATCCTGTTATGAACTGATCGCTGCCCTGCCAAGTTTCACCGAGGGCATTTCCTATATGTAGTGGCATGGAGGTATTTTCTTGAAAAGAGACCTCGGGTTGTGTTTGTAAACCTCCTATAGGTGGGTACATACTTTGAGAACGTTGGTCGTTCCTGGCATAACGTACCAAATGTTCATCGTCTAAACCTCGGTATGAGTCTGATTGTCTACTAATTTGTGGGCTAAGTAGCACCTGAGGAGATGGACCAAATTCTCTGGTGAACGTCATGTTATTTGAGCCTGAAGGCTCTGTTTGTTGTGTTTGAGCGAGTTGATCTAACTCCTTAGTTTGAAAAGATGAGATATATCTGATCCTTGGAGTTTGTGTTGACAACTGGTTGGTTGAGTAGTTATCACCCCATACTGAGAGTGAGGGTGATGATTGTATATGTTGTTGGGCGTAGTATGCCTCAAGGCCCAAGAGGGGCCTACCATATGTATCGAATCCCAAAATATCCAGGGGGTATATGAATACCTGCAGAATAATGGGAAGGAGCAAAGGTGATGGTGAAAGCTAATGAGGTAGTAAAGATGAAGAACCAGTAGAAATCTAACTCCAAACTAGAAAGTAGAAAATTTCACATCGGGTTCACCAATTTTGTACAATGGAAAATTGACAAGAGAGCGTGGGAATCTACAAGTAACTCTTCCTTGCACCCGACCTCCCGAGGTCATGCTGAGACAACCGATGGGGATGGAATATGTATGGGATGTAGAAAAACTAGTTAGGTAATCTAATGTCTTCAATACGCACTAGTGGAATTTGCAAATCTAAGGTAAAGAAGGCCCTTCTAACCTGAATTGGTGTGATAGATCGATCGGCAAGGATGACTGCTCGAAGGCTCCAATCAATATCAAGCTCTAGCATGATTCGATCTATGGGTTGTGGAATACGTGGAAAATGACCTGGGATAGTTTTGTGTATGTCTCTAGATAAGGTCATATGGTGGATGGTAAATATAGTTGACTCTATGGACGATTCTCTAGCCTAGTCCAGAACTCTCTAGCTTTGTTAGCTGTTGTATCTAGTAAGGATAACTATTTGATGATGATAGGTGGAAGTGGAGTGGATCTGAATACTAGTGTGCATAGGCCAGTGTCTATGTCTGATTGACTTATGGATTCGTTGGGTTGCGGGATTTGTGGATCGCAACCGTAGACTCTTGGTTGTTGTGGTCCTGCTATGGTCATGCATAGAATTAGTTCCTAATCCCTAACACCCAGTAATCGTATGCTTTCTCAGCCTCTATATTCAAAACTAATAGCTGTGTGATCTTCTCAGAGTGCCTCACAGGCATTCTTGCAACCTGAATTCTTAGGCTGGTATCTATATCCGTAAGAGTGTCTCCTGCGTCTGGCTATGGGACCAAAGGATCGCAACCAAAGGTTTGTTCTCTTTCAACCCCTTCTACAGTCATATGGATGTTACCTAGGGTAATCTGTAGTTTGGTTGATTCGACCAAAATGTGTGCACTTGGTCGTCTTCTATGTTTAATCCACTCAACTGGGAATTGATTTGTTGTAAGCTTACCGTTGTTCGGAAGACTTGGATCCTAAGATTTTGATCTATATCAGTTATTTCTGTGATGAGATTGGGCTAGGGCACGATTGGCTTGAATACGTATTCTCTGGGCTCCCTAGGTCCCGTGATTGTCATACAAAAGTAACAATGTAAAATGAACTGTAGCAAAATAAAATTTAACTACATTGAATATATCTATAGCATATATGATTTCTCTATTTTTGTATTTTCTGATGAACTATTCGAATGAATTTAGCAACTAATTTAATACATCTAGAAATTGTCACTAAGATAACAATTTAAAACAAACAAGATAACCGAGTATAGCTATTTGTCTGTGCAATTTGTAGATCTACTCTAAACAATGAAATAACTGATCTAATCTATTTGCAAGACTCTCAATCCTACCTCAGAAGTGAGGAATGAATCATAGTCTCTCAGAAACTATCAATCCCCACAACTTCCCTGGCAATATCGAAAGTAAAATTAACTGAAATAAAGCAATTAACTACTCTATTTGATATGATTCTAATTTAGAACTTTGAAAGCTAGAACCTGGATTCTACAGAATAGTGGCAAATCCGATGGTGTGTGTGATCTTGTCCCCTCAGTGTGATCTCCTCATTCCTTTGTGTTCACGTGGATCCAGAAAAGTGTGTAATGCTAGCATCAACAAAAGTAGATATTGGGACAAAGGCAGCTCAAGATACAGACCGAATACAATGCGAGTAGGAGAGGGATAGTGCAAGAGTACAGAGCTTGGCTTATGCAATTCCTAGCGGGATTTATTGTGAGTCATGCAACATGAAATGTCCAGAACCTGAAACTATCCTATTTGAAGAACAAAACCTGCAACTTTAATGGCTTCCTATTGATAAACAGACTATCCTATTCCAATGGATTGGATGAAATAATAGTAGTACTTGCACAAGATGGATATGTGGCTTACTAACAGTAAAACAATGCTAACTAAGCATGCAATGAAAGAAACTAAGCACTCTAAGCAAAATGAAAACTAAATCTATTGCAAAGAGAAATTCAGAGGCAAATTTGAGGGGCCATTTGCTTGAGCACAAGCCAACTATTTATAGCATTTGCATTTACCCAAGGTAAAAGCCAAATAAAACTCTTAAATGATAAATAATGGCAAAACACTATTCCAGGGAACCAGAATCATAAATGCAAGCTTATGGCGGTGAAAGAAAGCTGGTAAAATGTTGAAATTATGTGAGTCATGTTAAAAGAGCTTTCTGGAAAACACGTAAAGGACCGCCACCCTGAGCAGGGTGGTGGTTACAGGACCGCCGCCTGTTCAGGGTGGCGGTCACGAGACCGCCGCCCAGGCAGGGCGGTGGTTTCATCACTGAAGAGAAAAAGGCCAAGAAAAGAGGGGAAAAGGGAAAAATAAAGCACATGGGGGCTAAGTGGGGCATGCGGGATGTTAACACACACTTGGAGATCTTTTCCAGATCCCGAACACCTTGCGAGGAGACCTGTATCATCATTGGGGCACCTGTTACATTGTTCTGTCAGTATAGTACCTTACAATTTTGGGTACGTACAGAAACCCCATCATTCACACCCAAACTACAAAAAGTTTCCCCACGGAAAGAAAATTGTAAATAATACCATGACTCGGCATTGTCCACAACTATAGGAAAGGATTTGACATGGACACCTTAATGAAGGAAATTTTTTCACGCATCCATACAAGAAGATAGAAAGTACATCAAAGCAGAGACTAAATTTTTAAATGAAAAGGGTGAGATTATAATTGAGCACTAATAGAATCAAAAGACAACACTAAATTATCCATGGTCATTCAAATATTAGATTACCCTTCACATCAAAATGAACTCCCTCCCATCAACACTATCGATAATAATCCAACTGATTTATGGTATACTCAAATCTATGACTACCTTTCGAATCTAAAATCCCTTCTAACTTATCACGAAATGCTAAACAATCATTTCTCCAACATGCCACCCACTTTGTCATCATAGGTGGCATCCTCTATAAATGTGGTTTCGATGATATTTTGTTAAGATTCCTTAAATATCATGAATCAATCAAAGAAATACATGATGGTATTTATGGAGGTCATTTTAGTGGAAATTTTGTCACCAAACATGTCTTACGGCTAGGGTATTACTGGCCTACTATTAACCAGGAATGTTGTGCATATGTTAAGAAATGCATCAAATTCCAACTACATTCAAATCTCATCCATGTCCCCAATCAAGCTTTACAACCCGCTCAAGACTTATGGCCCTTCTCTCAATGGGGGTTAGATCTCATCGGTACTATTCATCCTAAATCATCTCAACAACATCATTCCATTATCACCAAGATATTGAATATTTCACTAAATGGGTTGAATCTATCCCTTTGACCTCAACTAAATTAGGACCTATTGTTAACTTCATATATCAATACATCATATGTTGTTTTGATTGTTCGCATAAAATTATTACAGACAATGGAAAATCCTTCAAAAATAAAGAACTTAAGAAAATATTTGAAACCTTCAACATCAATCACAACTTATCATCACCATATTATCCTCAATAAAATGGACAAGTTGAATCCTCTAACAAAAATCACGTTAAAATCCTTATGAAAAAAGTAAACGATGCAGGTGGGAGTTAACATCTCCAAATTTCATTTTCTCTTTAGGCTTATCGGACTAGCATCCATACTCCTATAAGTGCTACACCCTTTTCAATTATCTATGGATCCAAGGCTGTCCTACCCCTCAAAGTTCAAATTCCTTCACTCTGTGTATCACTCACAAATTTTATTCCCAAAAAATAATATTGATAAGACCGCCTAACACAAAGTTGAGTTATTATATGAAAAATGATTAAAAACCCTTTGACGTCATCAAGTATATCAAGAACATGTCAAATGAGCTTACAATAAACATGTCAAATAACTTAAAATTAAAATCGGTGATCTTTTCTCAAGGAAAATAAAAATTTCACTACACTAGAATGAAGTAAACATGAAATTTTTCCTTAATTAGATCGGTCTATACATCATCACTCATAAGTATGGGTCGGGAGTGTATCACATTGCTTCCCTTGATGGTGAACATGAAAATAAACCTTTTAATTCCTTGCACTTGCAGCCTTTCTACTATTAAATGATTGATTGTCATGATGGTAATTATATCTAAGATCTCATCCCTTTGTTAACCATCGATCTTATCACAGTAATGATTTGAAAGTGTGTGGTTATTTCTATCACTATCCTTAAATACACCTTAAATATGAGCACCACGGTTTTGTTCATTTCACCTTTCACCATGGATAAGTTCCTCCTTAGCAAGAACCCCACAACCATTGCATCTTTTGAACTTATACCCACTAAAAATATGACATGGGGTGCACATGTGTAGCTCACATATATAAATATTTTCCCTTCTTGAAATAGTATATTAGGGTCTTACCCTCAACTTGAAATAAAATCATAAAATATCTATGGATGCTCTTATCAAAAGTCAAAATATAATAGACTAATCCCTCGAAGGACAACTATTCAAAATATCAAAATCATATTGTCAAAAATAAAAATTAGACTGATCCCTTGAAGGATAGCTACCATCAAAATCATAAACTGATCCCACAAAGGATGGCTATCTATATAAATAAAAAATAAAAGTCAAAATTCAAATTTGTAGACCACTCCCTCAAAGGATGGCTACCCATTTAAAAAGGCTTCTCGCATCAATCAGCCTTCAAAAATTCAAAATATCAAAAAGCATCCTAGGAAATCTTCCCACATCGATCAACTTTCCCATTATAGAAAACTTCCCGCATCGATCATTTTGTGTCAAAAGTAAAATATATAAAATCAGGGCATATCTCTATGAAAATATTAATTAAGATAACCCTCTTCCCATGTTGATCTACACATACATCAATCCCCTTTCATGTCATAGGAAGGTACAACCACATCATTCTACTCTTTGACTAAGATCTTGTATAACTACCCATTGACAATCTCATTTAATATTTATTGTTAAGGCTACAAATGCAAGTGCTTTCACATTATTCCATACCCATCACGTATGTATCAAATCCAATCAAGGCAATCATTTCATTTTTACCCTGTCTCATTAGTCATATTTTGATAAAATCCATCATGAGATCACATTTTAAAGACATGTACATTCCATCACATTTCATAAGATTACTTAAACATTTTAAATTAACATTTTCTATCTCTATATATTTGTATTAAACTTACATAACATAATCCAATGCACATAAAATAACAAAAATCATCCATCATGACATCAACAAATAGAACAAACCATCATCATCATATATATATATATATATAGAACATATATATATATATATATATATATATATATATATAATATCATCAAGAGTCTTAGTATATATTATATATCAAAGGATTCCTAAAAATTTGTATACATCAAAATATCCAAAACAAGTATATACATCATCTCTATCTAGTAAAATGGATGTCATCTATAAAATCACTAACTTAAATAACACTCCCCATACCACCCTGAGCACCTGCATCACCACCACTAGCTCCTCTATCACCACTGGCTCCTTCATCTAGTCTCCTAGGTGGCAGACACATACTACCTAAACTCACACTAGGAGATGCTCCCATGTGAGCTAGATGATCTGCATATAACACTACATTAAAAAATCAAGTATGACCATATTTTTATAATATACCAAATCAACTCTCAAAGGCTGATAATGAGTCGTGGTGATGACCATGTCGGCGCCCCCATCTAGCTACTATCCTATGTATGAGATGTCCCCTCTACACCAAATATAGAAGACCTGTAATACCTACAACCTTCTTCAATGTATCCCTTTACTAGCGGTATCTATCTCGATCTGCACTAGCTTGAGTCAATCTGAATATGGAGCCCATCACGCTCGGTCACTAAATTGTCTTTTCCACAATCAACACATCTTGAACTCCCATTAGATCATCTTCCTCCCTCATAACACTATCTCTTTCTACCTCCTCCACGGCCTTCTCGTTCATTAAATATATCACTATACCTATCAAATCCCCATCTACATCCTCATCCTCCTCACCATCATCATCACTAATTTGGATAGGCTCTTGTGCTCCCTCAACTCAAGCATGTACCCTCCTCACTCGTTGTACCACTCAAGTCCTCTCAAATGCTCTGAATGCTCAATTCCACCAAGGTCCATACTCGGGTGTAACACTTTCATCATTTATCGGTACTATGTTTTTATCATCATTTGATCCCATGGCCTCACACTCCTCAACAATAATTAAAGGTCTACCCACAACTACCTTAGAGTCTTTGTATCTCCCTCCTCCCATCTATACTATATGGGCTCCTCAGGCACATCCTGCACCAATCCAAACAATTTCCTAACATGGCTAAACCGCACCATCTCATACTTACCTCTTCACCTCAGTTGTACCCATGTGTCTTCTGTGTACTAGAAAGCTCATGCTCAAATCCAGGTTAGTCATGATAATATAATTATGGTCTCCATATGATGTCTCTAATATGTAATCTACTAAAAATTTCCTTGTAATAGATTGAATTCCTCTTCCTCTTCGATCTAACCATGTCTTGTCTCCATCTCATGAAACTTGGATGCCCATATCCTATCCCCCATGGAAAACCCTGTGGCTGAGAAATGGATATATGCTCATATACCCAACATTGTAACAAGAAAGCAATATCAACCCATACCTCTTGTGATCCTTCCAGGCCCACAACTCTCTATATGTCTGAGAAAGTAAAGTGGGTTCCCACTCAAATATTGTCTGATGCTCCATCATCTCTACCAAAACTCCTATCATCATCCAAGGAAACCTACCTCCTCCAGAATTAGGTAGGGTGAAACATGATATGGCCATCATCATCATATTCAACCTCGTACATCCATCTCTTGATAGAAAATATAAAGCCTAATATGCAAACCCTCCTGAAACATACTTCACATCATCTGCCTCATCCCCATATAATCTCCTCATGACATCTAATCTCTCAGTCTCATCAATGGTATATATACCCTCTCCTTGGACCGGAAGTCTCATAATCTAATGTACATCCTCCAACATAATAGTAATCTCCCCATGGGTAACAAAAAAGTACAAGTGGAAGGATTCCACCTCTCCATCAATGCTAACATCAAACCCCGACACCTATGCACTCTCTTGTAGTGTCTCATCCCTCAAAACCCACTACCTCCACATGCTCCCAATCCTCATCAAACATATCAGCTTGTACCTCATCCAAAATTATAGGAATCCAGTCACAAATTATCGCTTCGTGTCCACCTACACACACACACACATGTAAACAAAAATTAGCACACATATAAACCTATAAACATTCAAAAAACCCCACAAAAACTACAAAATGCCACTAAAACATTACAACTGTAGTTTTACTAATTGAATCACCGACGATTCTTAACAATCACTGGAAATTGCATGAATCATCGGTGATTCCTACGATTCCCACATTCAAGATCCATACGGCCCCAAATGACCCAAAATATCCAAAATTACTTCAAACAAGAAAAATTCAAACAAAAATGCACATAATTGAACTTACCTCTACCAATGTAGGTTTTATATGCCTATTAGAAGATGCCATTGTAATCAAATAACACTTCTTTCCCTCCTTTTCCTTCACGATCAGCTCGAGTTCATTTGTAAAATGAATTCTTCCTTGTGTGAATCACTTTTTATATCCCCCCAAATCAACTTTACCCTAATTGCCGATGGTTCATGTAATCATCGGTGATTTATTAAAAAATCACTGTCATTAGCCCAATTGCTAGTGATTCACCTTGTTTCACATACCCATCATTATTTTTTCAAAAACAAATCCTTCATCACATTTTTCAAAACATGTTATCTCCTTTAAAAGACCCCAAATCTTGAATTCTTGAACATCAGAAAATCAAAAAATCTCAGGATAAGTCATATGTCTATGGAATGCGAGCCCTTTAGCTTACATCCTACCTTCACAAATTATAAAGATAATAAGCATCAAACCCTTTGGTTCCCTCTATCACTTGATCCCACGGTACCATATCTTGTCTGGTACCCCTTCAAATTGTGTTAACTTTGTTAAACACATGACACACCTATCCAACCAACTTGTCAAACTAGTGTTCCTTACATTGCACTGTAGTCACCCCATTTTGAGGGGATCACCCATAAAAATTAACTCATCATCATTTTTGTCTAGCACCTTGTTGACATCAAATTACTAGACAAAAAGGGGAAAATGTAGACACCTAAAATTTACACCCTTCAAATCATCATTTACATCTATAAAAACCCTTATCCTAAGTCATAATTCCTTTGGCATATTTACCTCACATAAATATTATTCTTACAACTATCAAAATCCTATCCTAACCATCTAAAACCACCTTTAAATAAAAACAAAACACATCTTAACCATTTCATAACTCCCTTGACCATTATACCTGTCCCCAACAACTTAGCAAACCATCTACCTGAATACAAACAAAAACAAAATCATTTGAAAGTGGTTTTAACCACTTTTACACCCTAAATCCCAAAAAAATGTGGACTTTTGGCGATTCAAGTAATCACCAATGATTATAAATATAATTTTTCCAGTCTCCTTCAGGATCCTTAATTATGAACCTTGAGCTCTTACTTTCAATATTGTTTTCCAGCATCTTGCACATCACCATTTAGCACCTGGACATCAAGATTATTATCAAGCATCATTGTGAACCATCATCAAGAATTTTCAAGGCATCTTAGACCTCTCTGTGGATCATCTTTTTACTATTCAACTTCAAACTACATTAATTATCATTAGGTCATCCTCAAGTAAGGTTTGAGGCATCTTTTAGCTTCATCTCGGTCCAAGGTACTTTTACAATCTTTATTTATCTCTTATCAACCATGTTCAGTCATTGATTAACTGGAACATTAATTTGAAAAATCAAACATTCATTTTTAATCATTTATCAAAATCTACTTAAATCTCCATCGATTGGCACGATCCTCATCAATTCCTATCAATTTTAGCCCTTTGTCAATTATTATCAATTTTTATCAAATTTATCATATCTGTCATGTCATGCTTGTTTCTTCTAACATGTTTTTAAGCATGGATTACTATTAGATGGAAATTAGTGGTCAATCACATGAAATTACTAGCATTTACAACCTTCTGATAGTTTGACACCCTTTCTTTTGGGAACAATATGATCTTCTCCACGATCTAACACTTTGTGCCATCAACAACGCTCCTATAGAAGAACTTGAAGACATCTTTGAATTCCTTTGGGACATCCACCAAGAAGTTGAAGACTTTTGGTATGATTATTTTGAGTGCATATAGATTGTAAGAAAACTTATCTAGGCCACATTTGAAGCCACACATGACCTACCATTCAATCTTGAGTTCTAGTCATCTTTCATACTATTCTTGTATCTATCTGCCTTGTATCTATTTATCATTTATCACTTATCCATTACAATTCACTTGATTGTTTACAAGTGAAATGACATCCTTTGAGGAAGCCCTTTGGATTCCCAAAATCAGGATTTGCCAAGTAGCTCACCTATCTATCTATCTAATCCATTATTTTTAATGTCTTTAAGCACAGGTTTCTTCACAAGACAAGATCTTGCACACACCTTTAGATGGAGTGAAACTTATAGCAATGTCGAGCATCAATAATCATCATCTATGGGTATTGATAAACCCCATGTCTTCTGAGGTCGATTTTATTTTTATTATTTCACTTTTTTAATTCAAGTAGAAAGGTAAAAACATCTCTAAACATTACTAAATGTGTTGTGGGACCACAATTCCATTATTTCTTTTAGTCAAGTTTTATATGTTTCACATTTAGGATTTCTACTCTGTAATCACTAGCGATTTGGTCAATCACCAACGATTAGGTGAATCACCGTGATTCAGTCAATCATCGATGATTTCTCGAATTATTTTGATTACTAAATAGTCAACCTTCTAACACCTATTTTGTTGTTTTTGTAACCTTTTCTTGTAGGTTTCCTATTTCTGGAGGCTTTTTGCTTGTTGGATTGCTAAATTTCTTTAAAATATAAAAAATTAAAAAATGCCAAAAATTAGAAAGGAAACATTATTAAGGTAAGTCATTTTCCCTTCTTTTTAATGTTTATACTACATTTTTGTTGTTTGTCCTTATAGAAATCAATCATTTCTTTTAGGATTAAAATAAACATTGCATACTTCTTAATCATCTAGTTATAATTAGGAAGGTTAATTGATTACACTCACTTGATTCTTCCCCCACACAAAGGCAAATCACATCAAAATACAATCTACATAAAACACTCATACCTAGGTGATAACTATTGGTATTTCATCACCCAATAGGGAAACTGAATCTGTGTCCTAGCTGAGTATAAAAAACTAGTTTTCAATATATTGGCTAAGCACCCGACTCCCTTATCATTTTCAAACTATGAAGTGAGAGGGTAAACACCAATACTAGGCACTCTACTAGCATGAAAACAAATTTGGGCCTCATGTACCTTTAGGTATATCGAGGATGTGAGACATTAATGATCTTGAAACCAGTAATTTTACACATTTCATCCTTTTAAATTAACCAAGATAATCTAAAAATTCATTTTTCTTACTTTGTTTGTTGTTTGTAAACAACCTATCTAGTTATTTTTCATTTTTAGGTGATTGTGTGTTTGTTATTATGGTACTTACAAGACAGCAATCCCATATCCAAACATCAAAAACATGTCTACACCATTACCTCATCAAAATCCACAGTATTAATCAATCATAAATCTAAATCAAGAAATATCCACACCTCAATCTGAAAATCAACGAATTTGGGATGAAGAAAATGAATGTTATAATGAAAGTATCTGGAAAATCCTCTTATATTCCACATGCCTTCTTCATCGTCAAAGCTCTCACCTATCTCATATAGAAGATTTAGAGATGCCACATTCCCCTAGATCTTAATCTACATCATCTGAAATCCTTGATCCTTCTATTCCTTGTTTCTTTGAAGGTGGGTATCTCGTATTTTGAAGATTTGATATTTAAACCACGTATCCCTTAATGCTTATCTAGTAGCTAGGGGTGTCCAACTTCAACCATCAATACCTGAACTACCTTTGTATGTTCCTGATCCATCATGTGGTTTTTCCCATTTCATTGATCATACTTATGAACTTATCATTCAACAACTGCATCCATTCCCATATCACACTTAGCCTGAAACGTCTAAATTCATATCTTATATTCCCTTATTTGATATCCATATGATATCCTCTCAAGACATGTCCATTCAACAACCTACATCTTCACTTGATCCTTCTATTAGTTCCACACTACTTCAAATTAATCCTCATGCTTCTTCATCTACTCCTCCAGTAATCCTTAGCCATCCATATACCTCCAGTAAGTTTTTTTCCATTTCTATCATTGTATCTCAACTACCACATTCCCAACAAAACACCAAGTCCATTCAAAATATGACCATGTCCATTCCTACATACATTCCTCTAGTTAACACTAGTGCTATTGTTAGCACCCACCATGTTTCTTTATCATCTTCCTCTCCCTTTATCTCACATCACATACCTCAACCCTCATAACAACTTATTTTCTATACCTTAATCTATGTGTACTCAAAATATCCCACAACAACCTGCTATCCTCAATTTCTTCTTATATACACTTTCAATAGCCACCCATTTATTCACAACCCCTTACCTATACATTTGTTCCTTTCCAACATATCCCCTAACCATCATAGCCTCTCATTAACACATCTATTCCTATTCCCTATCAATATGTACAACCATCACAACAATTGGCATCTCAACCCACTTACAATATCCCCATAAAAATTCCTTATCAAGAAAACATTCCCTGGTAGAAAAATATCCCTCAGCAGTACCCATCATACCCATAGCCCAACCATTTTTCATTCAATCAACCTGGCTCATCCTCACAACAACCACCACAACTAGACCCCCTTCAAGCTCTCATGAATATAATATCCAACCTTGAAGCCACTTCCTTGGGTCCTAAGAATGTGCTCTCTTATGAACAGATCTGTAATGATCCCATTCACCCCTCAGTACCTTATAAATCATATCCACCTCACTAGGAACTTTCAAAGTTTATAAAATTCTATAGTAAAGGATATCCCCAGCAGCACATTCATGTTTTTCATCACGCTTTTATATAATAGCCCATGACCCAAATCTGATGCTAAGGACTTTCCCATGTCCCTCACTAGTCCTACCCTAGACTAGTACAATAACATCCCTCAGTACTCCCTTTTCTCATTCACACAACTCACCCAACTCTTCTTAGAACACTTATCTATAAAAATCACTCACAAAATCACCATGACCAACCTTTATACCATAAAACAATTTGAAGATGAATCTCACTGATTTTGTTTCCCACTAGAGGGGTATAATCAATAAATTATCATTCACACTACCAAAAACTAAGTTAATTGAATTATTTTGTCGTTCATGTGCTAAACACATCTCATCCACCCTTCAAATCCAGTCATTCCAAACATTTGATGAAAATTTCACTATGGCCCATAAATTAGAATTGTGAGCCCTCAAAGAAGGTAGAGTTAAACTACAACCTAAGAATCCTAAATCTGACTTTCCATCCAAATCATCATCCAACACCGTAGTATTAAAATCCACTCCTAAATAAAAATCCACTACTAAGTGTTCCCATCCACAATGTAGTTATACACCCATCAGAGAGACCTATAACACGGTCTTAAAAAAACTCCTCACTACAAAAGATGGTTCTAGGAACTCCACAATAGAATGGAGTGTTAGAAAGGATGAATGGGGAAATAATGGAATGAGCTAGGCATATGAGATTATATGCAAGACTTCCTCTTTATTTTTGGTAGAAGCGGTGAACATAGTTATGTACTTGATAAATAGAGGACCCTCAAGTTCCTTAGATGGAGGCATACCCGAGGAGGCTTGGTATGGTAAGAATGTAGATTATTCATTTCTTAGATTCTTTGGATGTGAGGTGTTTTTCCATATTGAAAAGGATGATAAGACCAATTTGGAGTCTAAATCGATAAATTCACTTTCATTGGCTATGGTGGTGATGAATTTGGATATAAATGTTGGAGTATTAAGGACAAGAAAATCATTCAATATAGGGATGTGGTTTTTAATGAGAAATTTATGTATAAGAAATAGTTGTAGGGAAACATGGAAGAATCCGGGGAAGAATATGCGGTGGTACAGGATCTTCCGGATGGGAAATTAACACATGAATCAGTTTAAGAACCTACCACATAGGAACCCCAAACTCCTATATTGATGAGGTATTCTAGGGAAAGAAGAGCACCTAATTTTTTTCTCCTTCTCTTAATTATTTATTACTCATTGAAAGTGGAGAGCTAGAGAGATTTGATGAAGCAACTTAGGTAGATTCCAAGCATAAGTGGGATCAATCCATGGATAAATAGCATCAAGATCTCATGAAGAGATAGACTTGAGATTTTGTGAAGCTACCTGGAGGAAAAAGAGCATTATAGAACAAGTGGGTGTAAACGGTTAAAGATGAAGAAGGATGTAAGAGAAAATACAAGGCCTAGTTGGTGTTCAAGGGGTTTTCATAGAAAAAGGTATATATTTTAATGAGATTTTTTCTCCTGTTCTAAAATGAATTCTATTGAAACTCTACTTGGAATAGTGGAAACAAAAGACTTGCACTTAGAGAAGTTAGATGTAAAGACTTAATTTCTTCATGGTGATTTGGAGGAGGATCTATATATCTAGAAAACAGAGGGATGTGAGGTCAGAGGTAAAGAGGAGATGGTGTAGAAACTGAAGAAGATCTTGTATGGACTGAAATAAGCTCCACACAAATGGTATAATAAATTTGATAACTTTATGATGGATCAAGTTTATATTAGATTCCATTCTAACCATTGCGTGTATATAAATAAATTTTATGATGGCAGTTATATTATCTTGTTCTTATATGTGGATGTCATGCTGATTGTAGGAAAAAACATGCAGGAAATAAAAGTACTCTAGAAGCAGCTAAGTGATTCCTTTGTTATGAAGGATTTTGGGAAGCCAAACAAATCCTTGGTATGAGGATATCTTGGGATAAGAAATAACAGAAGCTAACTTTATCTCGGGAAGAGTACATTAATAGGGTATTGGAGAGGTTTAATATGTAGGATGTTAAACCTGTTGGGAATCCTTTAGAGCCATTTCAAGTTATCAAAGGAGCTATGTCCCAAGATAGAGAATGAGATAAACTAGATGTCTAAGGAATCTTACTCATTAATGGTTGGTAGTTTGATGTATTCCATTGTGTGCACTAGGAATGATATTTCCCATGCATTGGGAGTAGTGAGTATATTTATGATTGATCCAAGTAAAGATCACCTTTGGAAGGAAGTAAAGTGGATCCTTCAAGATTTGAGAAGGACCATGACAAAAGTATTGTGCTACAGTGGATCAAACACAAATTTGCATGATTATGTAAATTCAAACATGGTTGGATATGTAGATAGTAGGAGGAACATGGAAACTTATATTTTCATTGTAGGTGGGACATCAATGAGCTAGATTTCACAAATATAGAAGCTTGTGGATTTTTCAACCACGAAGGATGAGTATATTGTTGCCACAGAGGAAAGCAAAGAGATGATTTGGTTACAAAATTTTCTTAAGGATTGGAGGTATAAACGGGAGGAATGGAAGCTTCATAATGATATTCAAAGTGTTATAGATGAAGCTAAGAACCTGTTTTCCACTCTAGGATGAAGCATATATAGCTAAGGTACCATTTCACTAGGAAAAATTTAGAGGAAGAGAAGTTGAAGCTAGAGAAGATTCATACCAGTTAGAATCTTGTAGATATGATGACCAAGGTGGTAACAAGGGAGAAAATGAAGCTATGTTCAGCTTTGGTTGGTATTCAAAGATGAAAGTGAAGGGTTAATAAGATTTCTTAGAGGAAAACTAGTCTCCAAGTGGGATATTGTTATGTTGTGGAGCCTATTTTAATGTCTGGAAGTGTTGAAGACTATACACTAAAAATATTGTACACTATTCACATTTTTCTTGCCGTGGTTCAGTGGTCAGCCTCCTCCCCAAGTGGGGAGCAGAGATGATAATCCCCACTAGTAGGGATTCAGGGTTGTAGCCTTGAGAAAACAATTATCCTCGAAAAAGTGTTTGATACCTTAGGAGACGCACTCTTCTCATATGGGCAGTATTTTGACCCATAGGTTTATGGGGAAGTTTTGGCCCATGGTTTTAGTACCCACGGTATTGTAAAACTACTTAAGTAGTTTACTATTGATGTGCTTGTGTGTATATAATAGGGTAAATGTAACATTGTAGATGTGAGATTTCAAGTGTGAATTCAAGAGATTTTGTTGAGCACATCTCCAAATAAATCTGGGTATTGTATTGAGAGAAAGAGGTGGCTTGTAATAAAAATATGAGCAAGTAATTATTAGTGGACATAGCCCAAATTGGGTAAACCACGTTAAATATTATCTATGTGTTGTGTTCTTTTATTTTCTACACTTTTATTTAAAATTTGTGATATTA
Source organism: Taxus wallichiana var. yunnanensis (assembly GCA_018340775.1). Lineage (NCBI taxonomy): Eukaryota > Viridiplantae > Streptophyta > Pinopsida > Cupressales > Taxaceae > Taxus > Taxus wallichiana. The sequence continues at coordinate 315,885,347 of CM031236.1, forward strand.
TTCTCAGTATATTATTTTCTATTATTGTGATTATGTGTGGAATTTTTCCACATATTTTATCCCTTATTTCCTAACATTTGTGTTAAGAGTGGAGAGAAGGAAACAACCTTCTCGAATTTTTGTCTCAAGGAGAAAAGTCCCACACTTTGAACACAATCCCATGTTAACCAAAGTATATGATCTTCCATGATAAATCCAAGGGTGTTACTTTTGGTCACTAATAGTGTCTGGTCTCTAAATTGTTGAAAGGATAAAATAGTCACCCGATGATTTCCCCACTCATTTGGGATGTGTAAGGTGAACCAAGGCGAACACAACCCAAACAAGAAAAGATAAAATTTATGTACACATCTATAATAGAAATCATGCAAGGGTAATAGGTAATGCACATGGTAACACCTATGGCATATGCAAAAATAATGGGAAAGGCTAGTAAAATTGTTAGTCATAAACAAACATGGTATGATGTAATAAAAACTAGTCAAAACAGGTAGTAACATGGAAAAAGACATAATGAGTAGCTGGTTGAATACATGGGTCACTTGGGTGTAGTCATCACCTTTTTCTATAGATATATCACCATAAAAATCACTCTTAGGGTCATACTATCCCCCTTGCAACCTAATTATGCACTCTTTTTCTAGGTTCAAACATGAATGTTAAAGGGCAAACTCACCTACATGCATCTCCCTTTAATAGATCCATTATTCTCTAAACCCAAACCCTAGTTGTATTAGGGTTCATATCTACATCTTATATTTAGATCCAAACCTGATTTTCATCTATCACCTACCATAAATCAAATCTACAAAAACATTATAGGGTTTCATGCTTTATCCTACCCTTTGGGTTACTTTCTAGGGCCCCTATTTTCAAATCACCTTTTATTTACTATCTCAATTATAAATACTATATTTTGAAATTAATTCAAGGTTATTTTTCCTTTATCCATATTTAACAAAAACCTCTTTATGTTTGCCACAATTTTGAGCCCATTTTTGGAAATCAAAAATTATGTTTTTTACTAATTAAGGCATAATTCAAAAAATTTACACTTTTGGATAAATACCTTAGAGGTTTTTCTTTAAATTAATAAAATTCAAAATCACCTCTCTTTTTTTCAAAATAATTTTTTTATTTTTATATATGGTCATTTTATTCATTTGATGACAATCATTTTTTGTCTAACATCACTCTTTGGGTTTTATCCCCATGATCTCTTAATTTTTAGTCCCATATACACTTTTCTATATAAGTTGGGGTTATCTCTCTCATTTTATTTTCTACCATCATGGCCCATGACACTAATTATCAAGTATCCTTGTATCATTTACTTAAATAACACCCATCATGTAGAGATACTCTTACACAACTAGTGAAACAAGTACAACTCCCTAATAATACGACACCTTCCCAAGTGAATACAATTTTGAGTCATATTTCAAATCCTCCTATTAGTAATTATGACACATTCCATAAGGATATCTTAGAATCTATTCAATCTTTGCACCATGACTTTCAAGATAAAATTCAAGCCATGAATGCTACAATTATATCTCTCAAGGATGAGATACAATGCCTCAAAGATACTTCCAATGCACATATTAGTTATCTTACTATGCATCATGATATTTCTAAGGATAAGGATATGAAATATGATATATGTGATAAATTTTCTCATATAACTGAGTTTAATTTCTTATTACATAAAAATCTCTTTAGTTTGACAAGCATGATAAACAACATGATATCCTACTTGAGCTACTCAATCATAGATTAATCACTTTGGTACCTAATCATTAGTATCCTCACTATAGGATTACAAAATCCAAATCCCAACCATTATATAATTTTAATGGAATTAATGGATGTCATGGAAATGATTTATATGCCTTACAATGCAAAACCCAACAACTTGAGTCTAAAGGATTTATTTCATTTTCTACACAACATTCTTCTACACATTCATCTCAAGTTTACAAATCTCAATGGATTCCTAAATTTAATTCATATATGACTAATAAACATAATTCCATATTGATTGTTGTGACTTCTATAATAATACAACATCTACCTATTTAACAAGGCCATAAAAATGACATACCTCCTTTGGAAATAATAACCTTAGTCCCAACATTACATCCTACTATTGGGCAACCTAAAATACTATTAATCACACGTAATCCATTACACACCATAAATATATGAATCAAATTTGATCCACTATAATCCCAATATAAGATAAATATACCCCATAATCTTACTATTACTAAATAATATGACACTATTTCATCCAAAACACTAAACAATTCTTGGCGTCTAACTACTAAGTATAAAAACACAAAAGGAAAAATATTGCTCTCTAGTGAAATCACATGTTTCGGTTTAACATCACTTAGGTCACTTGTGTGTATTATTTTTTCCTATAGATAAATCACCATGGTATTTACACTTGGGGCATACTTTCCCCCTTTCTACCCAATAACACATTCTTATTCTAGGTTTAAACATGGTTGTTAAGGGCACACTTATCTATATAGACCTCACTTTGTACATATACACCGGGGAAACCCCGCTTCCCTATCCTAGTCATTTCATTTCATGTTATAATAATTTAAAAACATTAAATTTTTACAAAAATTCGTAAACATTAGCCTATCTCTTGATTGGATGTCTTCTTTATTGTTTATTCTAGTTGATGCTGCACATTTTATACCATTTTACTTTCATTCATAGTATGCTCTATACTTTTTCCATACACACATGTGAATTCACATGGTACTCTTGTTGAGCATAGAAAAATGAATAAGTCCTATAATAGAGGTTAGTGCACGTGGAAGACATTGTAGAAGAAAGGCACATGAGTAAGTGCGCACGGGGATGACATGGTTTATATGCAAAGACTGGATAAGGTTGCAAACAGATTAACACTTGGCCAATTTTGTATGCGAAGATAAATATAGACTTGGAGTGTCGGAAAAAAATATTTTGAAGATAAGGTTGGAATATGAAGAATTTCAGTTCAAGAAAGGTCTATTTTGGGATACAAGGAAGACCAAGCGACATGCATAGTTCAAGCTAATAATAGGATCTGAACTAGGAGTTAACTATAGTAGATCTATTGTTAGAGAGATTGCATGCTTTTATTACTTATCTTATAGCGGCACATGGCTATTCTTAGCATGCATCCTATTTTAAGGATGCATGGGCGGTGAAGGGAAATTCCTCACCCCTATATATATATATATGATGTGTATAGGTTATGGGGATCAATTTTGTAATAAATTTATGCTCTTTTGAATTATGTGTGAGCATGACTCATGGTGAAACTTATTTGTATGTAACGAATTTTTTTGTTTTATAGTATTTAATGTAATGGATCTTTGTGGCTAGATATTGGTGGTTGATATAATTGAACATGACTTTTGTATGGTAGATTTGACTATAGTCCTTGTTTGATTATTCATGCCTAATAGTTAAAGATCTATTTATAGCTTATATTATACAATATATTTGAATGCTTATTCAAAATATGGAGTATATATGTGTTCATCATGTTAAATCCTTGGTAGAGCTCACATAAAATAGGGACTGGTACCCTTCCACACTTTAGGTGAGTACTCGAGTTCCGCTTTGGTCATGTGTTAGTGCGCCTTGGGCTTTGGTGGGTAAAATAAGACTACATTTTTGTTTTGTTGTTGGGACCTCTTCTCAAGCCATTGCAAAGATGGTGCATGACGGAAACAAACCGAATCAATTTGAAAACTATTGAAAGTTGGGTAGAGAATTTGGAGGATGAGTTTGCACAGAGATACAACACTAGACCTGAGTTTAACACACATGCATGGGTTAAACAAAATATTTATCATGAGCTCTATGAGACGTTATTTTCCTATTTTCCCATAGAGTTGTATGAGTGGCTAGGAGGAATTAGACGTATAGAACTTTAGTTTAGATGCGGGAAGATTGTCATAATTTACATGATGTTGATCTACCTTGGACACGCGGTGTAGATCACTAGTGGAGTAGTGTTTTAAATAAATATATATTGGAGTATACTTTGTCTACTTATTCCTATCTAGAGGTAGCAGAGTTCAATTTATTATGTGAGCCCGAGAGGATATTATGTGCATGTTATCCCATTAACAATTAAAATATTGATGGTAACAATGGATTTTGAAGAGAAACCTATGGCAAGCTAAACCCCACCATGTGCGGGGGAAGGAGCAGGTGTGGTGAAAGATGGTAGACCTGGTGGTAGAAAGGAAGAGAGAATAAAGGAGGATTAAATTTAATGAGGTGCATGAGAGGGACTTGGAGAAGTAGTGTGAAGTTTCAGAACAAATGGCGTTGTGGAGAGAGATGACTGCAAAGGATTTGGATCTCTTATAGAGGACGTGGAGATAGAGCATGTGGAACTCCCCCATTTGGGTAAACATAGTAGAGAACCCTCTTTGACCTCAGATGAGATCATTTTGGTGGAAACTACATGGACCACAAGAACACATTTGATCCCTCTTGGTGACCTATCCCTTGCATTTGGTTTTTAGTTTCTACGATATTTATCAGTAAGCAAGCTATTGTGGCTAGTAGAGTAGTGATAGATAGAGTTAATTTACCATCAAGTTCAGGAGTTAATCAGGTAGCTTATTCATCTATGGTAGGCGCAGACATATCTTATGCTATTTGGTGGTCCGATTAGAGGTATGTTTTTAAGTGCGTCATCGCGCATAGAACATGGGCGTGTAGAACCTTGGTATTATGTCTAGAGGTAGCACAACTTCACGAATGTTGGTGTTTAGTTTAGTACAACTGTCAAAATGCAAGAAAATGCATCCTTTGGTCTAATTCCCACCATGGGAGGAGGATCAAGAGGTTCAGGATCTAGTGGATCTGGTGGTTCTAGAGGTGGAGGGAACACAAGAGGAAATACAGGATCTGGATCTAGTGGGCATGGTCCCCACCAACCCCATAAGGTGTATTATGAGATGTCCCTTTGTCTCCCAGAGTATAAAGGAATTGAAGATGCCCAGAGAACATTCATATGTGTGAAATACTATGGCGCTCTAAGGTCATTACAACCTTAGAGCACAAAATAATTCATTTTCAACCATGTTACAATGGAAGGCACATATTTGGTATAGGAAGTTTGATCCGAATAAGACTTGTGTAGATTAGATGCATTGTGTGTGATACTTTCTTGGAATATTTCCACATACCTAAGTTCGAGAAGAAGAGCATCAACACACTAAAGGATATCAAGTAGGGCATGGCTGAAAGTGTAAGGGAATATGATGCCCATTTTAAGACTCTGTTATCAAAGTTATCTTATGATATTCATCCTAGTCAAAGCATGCACAATGGTTTGTTGGTGGTTTGATAACCCCATTCAAGAGGGTTCTCTCACATAATACTTTTATATATCCATACAAAGATCTTGAGGTAGCTCAAAGCATCTGAGGCCATTAATAGTGTGGACATTGGGGTGAGCCCCTTTCTTGAGGTGAAAATTACTTCTATGGAAAAGTAGTTGGAAAAAGTGTCAACCAATTCTGCACATGAGATTTGTAGTGGACTATGGTGTATAGATTGCAAAGTAGAGGGTCATACTAAGCATAAATTCCTTGTCAATGATTCAAGCAAGTGTCCTTTATTGTAGCATGCCATCAGGAAGAATGTGCCTAGTTACCGTAATATTTTTAAATCACACACTCATGACATGAAAGAATGTAGGATAATTGATCGAATTCTGAAGCAATTGATATGGGTGTGTGCTAAACCAGTGTTGCAAACAATTCCAAGGAGTAGGGTGATACTCATGCTTAAAATCATAAACATAATAAATGGCGTACGGATGGAGGTGGTCAAGGTAGAGGCTACCATGGAGGATTCAGAGGTTGAGGTTACGAGGGTGGAAGAAGTGAGTTCCCTCATGGAACCTATTTTATATGTGGATCTCTTGATCATTACAGGTGTGAATGCCCTTAGAAAATTGTTTACTCCTTTTCGGAAAGAAACACGTTATGAAGAGTTCCCAGGACTTGTATGAGCACATGAGAAATAAGCAAATTAGTACAAAGGGCGCAGGATGGTTAGAGTACTCCACACTTTGTGGTAGATCATTGGATGCCCATGTTAGCACTTGATATTGATATAATACTTGTATTAGTAACTACTCGTGTTGAGGATGCACGTGCCCGTGAGGTTCCTAAGCAGTGGTTGATTATTACAAAGTAGGAGGTTATCAATGCAAATTATCTTGACCCTGCACATCAGAAGGAAGTGTATAAGGAATCAATGGAGGTTATAAGGAACTTAAATGTGAGATACAATGCTTGAAGGAACAGTCACAGAAGATAGAACATACAAATTCAACTGCGCTACCCTAGAAATATTTTGATGACATTAAGGAGGTTGTAATTTGTTTTCGCTTAAGAGAACATCATTCCACTATTAGGCGAATGGTTCGAGAAAATGTACTACATTTTGAGGGTGAGTACGAAGAAATATCTTGCATGCCAACTTGCCTCCTCATAGTATTGATTATGATAAAGAGATCACATTGAATGCAATTGTTGATGGGTGGCTTTTAAGTAACATCTTGATTGATATAGGTACGGAAGTGAATGTGCTTACTCTGGATGCATGGCTATAGATGGGGAGACCACCATTACATCCATCTTTGAATGTGTTGTTCATGACAAACAAGACTAAAGCCATGCTATCGGCATTTTTAAAGATGCCATTATTATAATTCAGGGGGATGAGTTTACTAGTGATTTTGAAGTCTTAGTGCTTGCAGAAGCAGATAGTTTTCCAACATTACTTGGGTGCCCCTAGTGTTATGCAAATAATGTTGATCTCTACGATTCAATAAGGGTTATATCATCTTTGAAAATAAGGAGCACGTGATCATCCCTTTGACAGATGGAAAGGTTGTGCCTTATGTAGAACCTTTGAGTGAAGAGGATATAAAAAAATTTATGTGCACACCATCAAGGATCCTGAGGTGCTTGAGCCATCAAAGGAAGGAGTAATTTAGTGGGATGATTCACAATCTATGAGTGATACAACAAGTTTTTCTTGTGACAACTAGGTGCATGGGACTTATGAGATGGTTAGATGAGAAATGAAGAGTGCGATTACGCACATCAATAAGCTACATTTAGTTAGGAGATTAGGGAATATCCAAGTACCTAGTACTTTGGTGAAGGAAATCCTGAGGTGTTTCTATGGGCTAAGGAATCCCAGTGGAAAAATTAGGTAGAAAGAAGGAATATGGTAGTGTATAATTTGTGTAGGTTATAAACGCATTGTTGGATTACACACAGGATAATCTTGTGGAGTGGCGTGAAGTGAGAATTGTGCTCTTTACTAGATTTTTAAGAAGCAATGTACCCTCTCAAATATGTGAATTTCATGGGAAAGATCCTATTCAGCACCACATTTAGAAGTGTGAGAGACTCTGGACTAGAGGGGCAGGAAGCTTTACCACCTTCACTATGGGTGCATAAGTTCTATTCCACCTTACGAGGTTACACACGCATGGTATGTCTATGTGAAGTTAAATATAATGGGGAATTGGATAGAGTTGACTACAGGTATGGTTCAAACCTTTGATTACTTTTATACTAAACCACCTATGAATGAGGCATTACAGATAATGAAGTGCTTGACTATGGGAGATAGTGCAAAATTTGAAGAAATCATTCAAGATTTTTGGGAGAATCAAACCTCGAGGCACATTTTGAAGAAGAGGAGACCAATGAAGAACAACTTGGGCATGCTTGGTTAACAAAGGAAAAAGGAAAGATGGTTTATATAATAGATGATGAAGAGGTCAAGAACTTGGATGTTGATCACATTGTGGGTACGCACAAGGTCTTGGATCATGCAAATGAATGGTTGTGCATTTACCATGAGCCTATAAAGACAAATAAGGTAAAAAAGGGATGGAAGATGAACCTAATGAGGCTATCATTGGTGATTATTGGTCTGATTCAAAGGTTCCTAAGATTATTGATCTATTGTGTGATTTCCAATATTTATTCCTTAGAGGTTATCATGAATTAAAAGGATTGCATGAGTATTTGGGCGAGATCTAGATCAAGTTATAAGATAGTGTGTACCTGGTTAGGAAGATACCTTACAGGATGAATCTTAACCTAAGAATCAAGGTGAAGGAAGAGATTGAAAAGATGTTGGCATATGGATTCATCGAGCCCATAAATGAATTAGAATGGGTTAGCCCAATGGTGATAAGTATCAAGAAAGATGATAGGATAAGGACCTACATAGATTATAGGGATTTGAATGTTTTTGTGTTATAGATCCTTTCCCCACACCTTTATAGAAGAGATCTTGGAGGGCGTGGTAGGGCATGAGATCTACTCCTTTACTGATGGGTTCTTTAGATATCATCAGGTGAGGATTGCAAAATAGGATCAAGAGAAAAAAATCACCACTGAATGGGGAATTTTTGCATACATAGTTATGCCCTTTGGATTGAAGAATGCACTGTAGTATTTTCGTGCATTGTGGCGTAAGCATTTTAGGATTTCATACATAAGTTCTTGTAGGTTTACTTAGATGATTGGACTATTTATGGGCTAGTTAAAGACCATTGTGACAATCTGAGACTTATGTTTGAGAGGTGTAGGTAGCTGAGCATCTCTCTCAACATCAAGAAGTGCATTTTTGCTACACCCTTTGGAACTCTTTTGGGACATATCATATGCAAAGAAGGTTTGTTGGTGGATCCTGCTAAGATTGTTGTTATTTTGGGCTTAGAGGAGCCTACTAACCAAAGTGAAGTGCATGGGTTCCTTGGACATATAGGGTACTACAAAAGTTCATTAAGGGTTATGCCAAGATTTTCGTGCCCTTGGAGGAATTATTGAAGAGCAAGGGTAAGTTCCATTGGGGTGAGGTGCAACAACATGTGTTTGAGACATTGAAGGAAAGGATTACTTTTGCACCTATTTTACACTTTCCTTCATGGACCAAACCCTTTCATGTGCATGTAGATGCTTTTGGCATGGCCATTAGTATAGTTTTAACACAACTTGGAGAAGGTATTTTAGATCACCCTATTTTTTTACAAGTAGGAAGTTGACATCGACTAAACCGAACTACACAACTACAAAGGAAAAGATTTTTTTGATGATATACGCGCTAAAAAAATTTAGGTAGTATTTGCTAGCAAATCCATTTATATTCTATACATATCACATGACATTATATTATCGATCAATCAACTTGTTTTACAAGGGTGCATATGTAGATGGATTCTCTTGTTCCAAGAGTTTGAATTTACAGTTGTGGTAAAGCTAGGTAAGAGAAACTTAGGACCATATCATTTATCAAGGATTAATCCAGGGGAGGATGCACATAACATTGAGGATACAATGCTAGATGCATAGTTATTCAGATTAAACCGCACGCCCTCTGATTTGGAAGATATTGTAGTTTTTTTACATATTAGTGTGGTGCATGTAGGCATGAAGGCCTTAGAGAAGAACCAACTTGCTATGCGCCACACCCTACATGTTGATTGGTGGAGATATTTACAAGTTAGGTCATGATGAGGTTTTACGCCGGTGTGTACTTGAACATGAATGCTCTACCATTATGGAAGAGGCTCATGGTGGAATTGTAGGTGGTCACTATGTAAGAAATGCCACTATGCACAAGATTCTATTGGCAAGGCCTTTGGTGGGAAATAATTTATAAGGATTGTATAGAATATTGCAAGGCATGTGACCACTATCAATGCCTTGGAAAATCCTGGGTATAGAGATGAGATGCCTTTGCGACCTATTGCTAGTGCAAAACCTTTTGAAAAATGGGTAATTGAATTTGTGGGTCCTATTTCCCCACCCACATGTAGGACTGGATCACGTTATATCATAACTTATACATATTATCTTGCATAATGGAATGAGGCAATGCCTACAAATAATTACATAGAAGCTATAATAGCAAGGGTCTTATGGGAAAACATAATCAATAGATATGGATGTCCATTGAGTTTGATAATCGATAGGGGCACACACTTTTTGAATGAGAATATCAAGATCTTGTTAGTTGAGTTTATGGTGGCGCATCACAAGATAACCCCCTATCATCCACAAGAAAATGGCAACTTGCTAAAGCCTTCAACATGATATTAAAACATAAATTGAAAAATATTTTTGATGTTGGAAGGAAGGACTGGAATGATAAAGTCTCTTTTATATATTAGGCATACAAGACAACTTATAAAATATTAAACAAGGACACACCTTTTTAATTGGTGTTTGGTGCATAAGTTTTTTTTCCCATAGAATTCATGTTACCTTCCCTACACATTGCACGTGGAGGAGGTTTAGCTAATGAACAAGAAGTTGAAGAGAGCATAGAAAACCTAGTGCGAAATTTGGATGAAAGGCACACTATCGCTCGTTAGAGCCAAAAGACTGAAAACATTAGGTAGAAGGCATGACATGATCGACATATTAAGAACAAGAATATTGAGGTTGGGCCAATGGTTCTTCTATATGATTATAAGTTTTTGTGCCATCCTTGGAAGTTCCAAGTGTATTATCCGGATCGTATGTTGTGAGTTATATATTTGATTCAGTGCTTTCCGGTTATATAAAGTGGATGGGACAAGTTTTCCTAGTCACTTCAATGGGAGTAGGTTGAAGCCCTACTATAAATAAGTCTTCTTGGTGTTTGTAATAAGGAATTATTTCTAGTTAAATTAGGTTTCCTTAATGTATTTACTTTATATGTGTTTCCTTTCAACATTGTTATTCATCAATTTAGTTCATCATTTTGTGTAATAAGTGCGCTGCACGCGCGAAGCTGCTTACTTTCTCTTTTAGTTCATGTGTAGAGGACTATGCATACCTTTAGTGTGGGGTGGAGTGTAATCATAGGTATGTGTATAAAGGTTGATGTTGATATAGGCCCAGGAAAAACAAAAGAACACAATGGAATTTTTAAATATCAAAGCGATTGTGCGTAGTGATGGTGATACTAGTTCTTTAGAAGATGGTAAGGTGTCAAGGAAGATGGTGGTAATAAGGATGATGCTAACTCAAAATCCATGTACAAGAAGGAAAAATTAGATTAATGTGATGCGAGTCTACATTAGGGAGAACTACTTATAAAATTACGCAATGGTTGATGTACTTGGGTGCTCGAAACACACATAAGGAGGTATGTATCCGGGGTAATTTTCACGCTGAATGTTGTTGAGGTTACATACATTGGATGAGTGGGAGGAAATGCACTTGGATATGTATTTATTGTGGTAATATGATGGTAGATTGCATGGTAATTAATGTGGTAAAAAGTGAAAAACTATAAATAGGGGTCGGGGTAAGTTATTTTTACCTTGTGATAACTTGTGGAAGAGATCTTGCAAACTAGGGCATCCTTGTGAATTTTTGTGAACGATTGATTGCAAAGGTAGAAAATCATGAACCATATTGTGAAGATGAACACGGTCATGTGTAGAGTGGGTTTTTGAAAGAATTTATGCAAGTTTTAGACAATGTAGTGTGCAAATAAGTGTTCTCTAGTTAAGGTTTGAAGAACTAGGGTAGATATTGCATGAAGGAGTAGAGATCTAAGTTTAAGGCATCGTGAGAAAAAGGTACATGGTATAAATTATCAATTACTCAACCAAGGTTAATGGAAACATGAAGGGAAGTAACTATTTCACCCAAAAACATTATCATCGCCTTCCTCACTACCTCAAAAACATTTGATATTTCTTAATCACTTTCATAGAAATATTATCATCAGCTTCCCTCACTACTTGATAAACTCATTGGAGAAATCAATTAGGGAAGTTCAGAGCCACTCTAGGGCTGTCCCTCTACACCAAGGGCTAATCCTCCTGATCCATCACCACTGTTCTAACTGCCCCGCATGAATCCTACCCCACCCTCTTCCTCCATACCTCCACCTGCTCACACCACTTCCACTCCCCCTGCTGAAAAGGAAGATTGAAGCTGCTGCTTCTAGCAAGAAAAGCAAGAGCATAAAAACTAAAATCCCTTCTTCTCAATGGGTCCTAAGAAGTCACAAAGACCTGGAGCTTGCTGAGAACCTCCTACATATCAGCAAACCGATGGAGGAACCCAAGGAGGAGGACTTGATGGATAGAGTGGACAGGATGGAAAAGGAAATACAAGAGCTCAAAGGGACTATAAAAAATATGGAAAAAGCTAAGGGAAAAGGAATACTTCAAAGTGATGATGAAGAGGGGGTTATTGCTGAAGTTTTCAAGAAGTTACAGTCTTTGGATGGTAGAATGGGGAATGCAAAAATTTGCAATGACTGCATACTATCTGCCCTTAAAAGCATTTATAATTTCATTGAACAACATGTTCATAGTGTTTGCAGTTTAAGTGGGATTAATGAAGACATTTGGGGCCCCAAAGAGAAAAGGGATATTGCAATTTCTCAGGCGGATATGAAAGACTCCTCTCAAGCCACTGCCATTTCCTTCTTTATGTCGCTGCAAGCTATCAAAACCAAGATTGATAGGGCTATCAAGTAACGGAGTTCTTTGTGATCTTTGTTTTTGGCTGTGAAGTTGTTGTTATCTGGCGGTGCTGGAGTTGCTTTTTGGCAGAGTTTTTATATGATGAATATATTTTCTTTTCTTTTTGATCTTTTCTGCTACTTTTTGGATCATTGTTCATCTGGATCCTTTCTTCTCATGTATTGTCATATCTGGCTGATGAGCCCTCTTAGGTTGGCCGTTTTGCCCTTCTCTGGGCTGTTTCTCTCACCTATGCTATCTGGCTTTTGAGCCCTTTTGTATACAGGGTATAGTCCCTTCAAAAATATTTACCCTTAATAAAAAAAAGTATTTCACCCAAAAAGAGGGGAAAGGGAAAACCGGTTGTAGTGGCGAGCTTCAATGAGTAATTATATTGGAGAGATGCAATAACTAGATAGGGTATTTATGGGAATGGATTGGGTGTCCCATGTGCGTAAAATGGTTATAAGTGATTATATCCATTGAATCGATGTGACTGATAAGGAAATGACATTGGAGTTGGTTTTCCCCATATGTAATGCATCTAACATGACTAGTACCTATGATGATTTCTACTTTTTAAGGAACAAACATTGACATGTGATTTTATCTTATGATAGTGTACTCCTATGACTTTGGATATCATGTTTACAATAGAAAATAATTCATCTATTGAGTAGGTACATTCTATTGTGTTTTGTTGTATTTAATAAGAGCAACCCACCTCCTTATGCAGAATTAGTTCGCTGCTTGAATTGAGAAATTTGGTTTTTGTTTTCATAAATTCTTCTTTCAGAACAACATTACCTTGGATCAATTCCATTGATCCAAGGTATGATTTTAATTTATTAATTTTGTGGTCATAATGACTAATTCTGATAGACTAGTTGATCTCTAGACTTTGACTATGCTAGAGAATGGATGAAGTCTTCAAACCTGTTGTATATTGAATTCTGATGTCGGGGCTAGATTCTTCTTTTGTTAGCATGTCATGCTTACTTTGAATGGGAACCTATTATAACTATGTCTAAATGTTAGTAACTATAGCCTAGAGCTAAGTCTAACCTATGTCTCTATGATATTTTGTTAGTTATAATGTTAAGAATTTAACTTAGACCTACCTATGGACCTATGATGTTTTCCTAAATTAATATTAACCTAAATATGCGAATGGCTAACCTAAGGGGGGCCTAATGGATGACATGGAAATTGGGTTGGTTAGTGGCATATTTTTCTAGGCATTTAATTAGGGAGTTAAGGTGGTATTATCTTTAGTGCTGCCAACTTTGGAAAGGGCATGAGAAAATATAAAGGGGGGCTGAGTCGGCACCTCCACCGAGTTTGGTTGCATGCAAAATTTAAATTTAGTCTTCGCCAAATATGAATATGGTGGTGGCATGGAAAAAGGAGGGAATTGACAGTCCTTGCCATTTAATGTTTTTAAACTTGGCAAAAAATGCCTAGGAAGATACATGAGGGGTTTAGTTTTTTTATCTTTTGTTGTTTTGAGCTTGGGATCTACATGATGTTGTTCAGTTCTTCAAACCTCCAGTTCAATTCTTGCATGACTATTATTTTTGCATTGCATAGAGCTATTATTGGACTTTGTGAAAACTATAAGAAGAAGGGAGAAGTGTTGAAAGTTGGTTGACATTTCAAGGATAAGAAGATGTTGAAGTTCTTCTTGGAAATCTTATGTAAATCAGTGAAGAAGAAGCTCTATTAGGCATTATAGTCTCTACCCATTAAGTTTTTTTGATTTTACTTAATTAATTCATTAATAACTCTGCTCTTCTTGGGAACAATATAGTTTTTTCATATATTTTTAGATCATATATGCATGTGTTTATTTTGTGGTGTTGTTTTATATGAATGTTGTTTTGACTCCACTTATTTAAGGAAAGTGTGATCTTGGTTTCGTTCTTCTTGATTTGTTTTGATGGGTTATGCTTTACTCATACTGCATAAGCTGAGATGAATTCAAAACTAGTTATACTCTTGTTTGAATTGTGTTAAGCTTGTAAGTATTTTGGTTTCTTAAATTTCTTGAACTTTTTCTATGAGATCTTGTCTCACCACAGTGAGAACACTTTAGAGGATTAACTATTTGATTTTCTTGACTATTGTTTGATATTTTATGAATATTTTTGGGGATTAAACTACTACGACCTTGGCTTTAGCATATTCTTCTGGGTTATGATGGAATGATCAAAAATAGTGAATGTGTATGATTTCTTACCACTTGGTGATTGTGATTATGGGTGTTGTTTTAACTTTCCTGCTTGTAATAGTACTGCTCCTATGGTTATTGAGGAAAGTCTATTTTTGGGTTTTACTTTGCAAGTGCTAATGTTTCATGGACTTGTTTGTTCTTTTGTCATTTATATTAATCCTACAAATTATACCTCTTCTCTTTTGTGATATTATTTGGGCCTCTATGCCTGACTATTTGATCCCATGAGGGAAATGAACTCAGTTTCTGCTTTGTTGAGTTTTTGGGTAACTAGTGAAAGTTTGGGCATTCTATGCTAAGAACGGAAAAAATCCATTGGTATTGGTTACTATTTTTTAGTTATTTTTGTCTATGTGATCTTTTGGGTAGTTCAATGGACATTACTTATAGTTAGTCTGTTTCTTGGCCTTGGGCCATCAAACTCATTTTCAATTCTTTCATGAACTAAGGCTAATGTATCTCTATTTAGTAGGAATGTGTACTCGGGATTTGATATATCACTATGCTCATGTATTTTCTTCAAGGATCTGAGATTTAGGAATCTGTTTCATACTTATCCTTTTGTCATCTTTTCATTCCTTTTTGTGTACTTGGGGAAAAATTTTCTTGTTGTCTTTGTGGATATTGAAGTTTTCAATACCATGTTCTTGAATGTCATTGGATAAAGGAATGGTTGTTGTTCATCATTATTTCTTCTCCTTAGTTTTTGTACATTCAATTTGATCCCTGATTAGTTCTCTATTTGGGATTTTGGTTTGGGATAGTATAGACTGAGCTGGTCAATAATTGTTCATGGTTATCTTTTGGTCTCTCTTCTAATCATGTTTAGAGTTATGATATATATATATATATATATATATATATATATATATATATATATATATATATATATATATATCTTTTCTTTAATATTCTTCCTACTTCAAACTAGATGAAGGTGTTTTCCTTCTTTGATCTATTCCATTATTTTAACTCCTGGACCTATTTGGTAAGATTGAGTTTAGGTTGTGCTAGGGCAGTATAGCTGAAGTAGTGTATGATTGGATGGATTATTGTGTTGGTTGGAAATATTTTGAGTAAATATTTGTGCTTATTAGAAAATATTTGGATGGATGATTGAGTTGAAGATGATTTTTAAACCCTTCCATTCTACTCTTTTGAATTAATGTTGGTATTGTTTTTTTTTTTGGGGATTGTGTGTGTAGTTCTAGTTGCATGCTAATTTAATCTTACTCCTTTGATGAGATCTATTTAGTTGCTGGACTTTAAATTAAATTGGGTTCTAATTTTGAATTTGAGTATTAGGATACTTAAATTTGTAACACATATAAGTTATGTGATTTGGATCATCCTAAACTTATTCCTATGTTTTTAATTTTATTATTGGCATCTCTGATTTTAGGATGAATTTAGGTGAATAATATGTCGAGATGGAAGTACTGTTGTTTTATCTACTCGTTGAACTATTCCTAAAAGATAGTTAGGATAATTATCTCCTTATGTTAAATAGGTTTAACTAAGAAGGGGAAACATGTAAAGTAATGTATGAAAATAATATTTGGATTGTGATGAAAGGTTACTTATCTGAATTATTGTTTTAATTATTTTTATGAAAGACAATAGTATGGAAGGTTGAATTTGTTTATATCATGACCTATTCTTACTTTTGTTATGGTTTATCACTTTTTATCTCTCTTTTAATTTAAGTATGGTAACTTATTTTGGATATGTTTTTCTAAATTTCTTAGGACAATTTCATAACAACAAAGTTCTCTTTATAAACTTGATTAGTTAAAATAACATCATTTTAATGTTTAGTGCTTATCATGCTCAGTTTAATGAACTAACCCGTGTTAGCAATTTTTAGATGGACTTCATAAGTGATGAAATAAGAAAATATTTATAGGAAGTTACATTTTTTTACCAAAGAGACTGGTTCTTTTATGATGAAATATGGTTCATTATTGAAATGTATTTGATGGAAAAATAAAGTTATACTTGTAATTGATCTTGTTATTGTTGTTTGACATTAGAAATGTCTAAAGTGTTTAGACTTATAATGTATGAATCATCTTGATGAATGAAATATTTGTGAATTTTCTTGTACTTGATGTGTAATCTTTTTGGGTAATGTGAATGGAAATGTTAAGTATTTCTCTATTTTTCTATCAGTAACATACTCTCTTGGGTTGGAATAGATTAAATAGAGATTTAGGGTGCTAGATGTGCTACCCTCTCTAGTGAAAATGTAACTTAGTAAGTTGTCATTCTTGCATGGTTATCCAACTATAACACTATGACTATGTTTAATTCAAATGTTTGAATGAAGATAAAACTTGATGTTAATTTACAATGTACTATGAGGTTTCAAATGAACATTAACCCTCTATAAGGAAAAGGGAAGACAACTACCATGTAATTAATCATAGACTTGTCTTAGGACCTTTTGGGAATGAATCCAAATGTTAACTTTGGATAGTGGAAGGTGTGCTTCCTCTTGAAGAATTCCTTAAACAGAATAGGAATGTAGGAAAGGAAAATAAATGGGATTAGACTTCATTCCATTGAAGTCTAATATAAAAAGAACTTACTCAAAACTTAAGTAAGCTAAGGTTTGGGTAAGTAAGTAAGAAAACATTTCTTTAAATGTGTGTTGGATATATTATGTAAAATATAAATCAAAATGTTAATGGTATAAAAACATAACTTATGAAATGATTAGGGAGAATATGTATTTGCATACCTACTTCTAATTGTAGTTTTAACTTAGAACCCTAATGTTCAATGAACTTAGTTGCTTGGTAGGGTAACTGTAATTAATCTGTAATGAGATAATTAATAAGTCATTAAATTTCTAAAAAGGTATGTTTTCCTAGATGAGGAAACCTCAGATGGATGTTGACACATGCCAACTGTAGGGTAGTACCTTTGGGAAGACTAGGGTCTTCACGAGGATATTGTGTTGTAGTTGACATGTTTCAACACCCTTTCAAGTTTGTTCATCTAGACTAACATAAAATCTTACTTGATCACTAGTTCTTCCCTAGGTAGAGATAGGGGCATGACCTAGTGTCAAGTTCAACTCATGTTGACTTAGGATAAATAGACACACCCAATTGATGCAATTCAATTGAGTATGTATAGATAAAATTAGTCATTATAAGCATTCCTCCATACTAGTCCATGTTGCTAACCTTGGCTAGAGTTAAACCTTGAACAAGTGGACTAGTAGAAGTTAGTGAAGAGAATTCTAGATAATAGATCACGTGTGGTGAAGGATGCATTCTCTTTGACAAGTATGTCATCTACGAATATAAAAATGAACAATATTTTTAAAATCTTTGGCCAAAGTATCGCAAGCTACTAGTTGCATTGTCATATGTCACCTAGTTTAAGAAGCGAGGGTTTCAAATGAATATCGGTAATAAATACTCAGATAGGCCTCTTAAAAAGAATACTTGATACCTTTAAAAGCGTAAAATAATCTTGTATACATGGTATACACATGATAAAATTAACATGAGAGATCGGTATAATACCGATTCATGAAATGAGATATCGAGTGCTTCACCGAGTCATTTACAGTTATATAAAGTATTTTGTTATTAGATTGATTGGCTATGAATGCGTGTTATAAATTATGTACCCATGCATAAGGAACATCATGTCCTAGACATTTGAATCACATATCGATGAGCCAAAATTTGAATTCAATGTGGGACCATTGGTAGATATGTGTGCTTTGTCAAGTTCCAAGGAGGTAAATCCAATTATGGATTCACAATGGTTGGTGATGAGCAAGCATGTAATGCACTAAATAGGATCTTGGTGGAAGTAGAGGCCAAGCTGTTTGGAAGGAATAACAAGATCAAAGCACTAGAAAAGGAGCTAGAAGTAAAAAATTAAGAAATTATTGTGAGAGATAAGGAATTAAAGGGGAAGGAAGAAATGATTGCACAATCAAAATTTTAGTTGAGGAAGGAGAAAGGAAGATTATGTGAAGTATACAAAAAAGTTAGAGATGATAGCAGACTCAATTATATTAGCATGCTCATATCTAGCTCCACACTTAGAAGTATGAATCAACTCTCCATTTTCTAGAGGAATTAATGCGCATGATTAGATGTAGAGAAAACCCAAGCACTAGATTCGGTGGATGACGTTATGACATGGCAAAAAGAAAGAAAAGGCACAACTCGAGGTGACCATAACTCAGTATACCTAGCTTATTGCATCAGTTAAAATAATGGATCACATGGTCGAAGTTATCTATGACAAATGTGAAGATAGAGATAGGGTGTCGAGTATGATGGTTTCCACTCATGAGGTAGATTTAAAGGAGTTCGGACCAAAAATAAATGAAATCGGGTCGAACGTGAAAACATCCTGGCTGAAGTAGAAAAGAAGATGAAGAAATTGAAGTCTTGAGGGCCTCTATAAAGAATAAGATCAAGGAATTGTATCCCGGGTAACACACATAATGGATGTTGTGACAAACCTTAGCAAACATCGGAAAAACCTTGTTGAAAAATTTAAAGCTAAGGGTACAAAGCTTACATTTGAGGAAGTTAATGTAATGATTACGGATTTGTTCAAGTAGGCACTGAGTGAGGAAGAATCATGAAATGAGATTGAGGCCTCAATAAATAAGGATTTCCCAATCCTTATTCAACAGTAGTAGGATTCTTTCATTATTTGGTGCAAGACATGTATAGATTCATGATTCTTTTATTCTTTATTCTTTCTTTAAGGAGAAAAATATTTTTAAGGATGGACAACACATTTAGTGTGGGGTAATGTTAAGCGTAGAAAAATGACTAAGTCCTAGAATAAAGGTTAATGTGTGAGGAAGACATTATAGAAGAAAGGAACATGAATAAGAGTGCACGGGGATGATAGGGTTTGGTGTGGAGATAGGACAAGGTTGCACGTAGCAGATTAACACTTAGCCAGTTTTGTATGCAAAGTTAAATATAGACTTCAAGTGTCGACCAAGCAAGAATTTAAAGATAAGGTTGGAATATGAAGTCTTGCATTTCAAAAAGGTCTATTTTGGGGATAAAAGGAAGACCAAGTGACATTCATAGTTCCGATCTAATAATAGGATTTGAACTTGGAGTTAATTATAGTAGATATATTGATCGAGAGCTTGCATGATTTTTTTACTTAGCTTATAGTGGTGAATGTATATTATTAGGATGCATCCTATTGTATGGGAGGTGAAGGGAAATTCCCCACCCCTATATATATATATATATATATATATATCTGATATCCATAGGTTAGCGGGATCAATTTTGTAATAGAGCTATGTTGCTGAATTATGTGCATGCATGACTCATGGTGACACTTATATGTATGTAAAAATTTTGTGTTTTAAATTATTTAATGTAATTGATCTTTATGGATGGATATTTGTGGTTGATATAACTGAGCATGGATTTTGTATGGTAGATAAGACTATGGTCTTTGTTTGATTATTCATGCCTAATAGTTAAAGATCTAGATCTAGCTTATATTGCAATATATTTGAATGCTTGTTATAAATATGGAATATATATGTGTTCATCATGCTAACTCCTTGGTAGAGCTCACATAAAAGAGGTACACGATACCCTTTCACACTTTGGGTGAGTGCTCGGAGTTCTTCTGGGTGATGTGCCAGCGCGCCTTGGGCTTTTGGTGTGTAAAATAAGACTACAACTCTTGAGGTGAATGAAAGATAATTACATGTTATCACATGATGTATGATGCTTCAAATTTTTCTCTATAAATCCTCTTGAAGCTCCCGGGGTATCTACCTTTCTTATTTCTCTTTTTGTCGATTACTCAGATTTTATTAATGCAATATATACTACTTTCATTCCTATTTTCAGCTATATACATTTTGGCATACTATCATTTTTTCTAACATGCTAATGGGTGCTTCATATGTATCATTTGTCTCACAGATTATCTCTAACCATGGATATCTAATTTGTTTGTATCTTATATATGCTTGTGTCTTGATTTCCATTATTTTTGGGCTATGTCCTATGCTTTATTGTGTTTTTTTATTTTATAGACTTGAATTCTTTTAGTGTCTTGAAACATCCTAAGAGGCGTCCCATGTAATTAAATAGATACTCACTATGTATTTTCCATATTACTACATGTTTTGACTATTTTTATTACATCATACCATTTTTTTGTCACTATAATTTTTGGATAGCCTTTCCCATTATTTTTCATGCACCATGGTTTTTACCATGCACATTCCATATTCCCCTATAGGATTTTCATTTCGGATGTTCACATTAGTTTCATATTTCCAAATTTTTTCCATGCTAACCTTGGTTCATCTCATGCACCCCAGATAAGTGGAGGAAATCATTGGGTGACTATTTCACCCTCTCAATAGTTTAAAGACTAAATAAAAAATGGTACATAGAAAAATTAGAATAAATAGAAGCTTCTAACATGGTTGAGAGTTAGACTTAGGAAAAAATTAGTAAAGGGACATAAGCACCCAAACTAAAAAGGAATAGTGGTTGCTTTAGTGTCCCACCTTGGTGGTTCTGTCTTGGGAAAAATAGGTGTAATACACCATAAAAAAATTCAATGAAATTTTTCTCCAAAATCCAACAACATGTACTTAATTACATGTTATTATCAGTACAATTAGGAGTTAAATTAGTGTAAAGTTAAGTACTTTGCGTAAGGGAACTAATTACTCTATTTTCTTGGGATCAAATAAGGAATGAAAATTAAGGCATATGCAAGACATCGATATGCCTAGAATAATGTTTCATCTGTGACCAACTTTTATTGGGTTTGTGACCATCTACTATGACATTTATCCATGGGGAAGCATAATAGTTGGAGGGAAAATCATGTATCCATCCCAATACTCTTCCCTTGGTGACAGGATGCCTAAATCCTCATTATAGTGACAATATTCTCAAATCCTTAGTTTAGAGACAAGATGCCTAAATCCTCAATACTATTCCAACCATCTCCAAGGAAACAAACATATAGGAATAATTCTATCTCTTCTCTCATGGAATTCAAATGGATTATATCCTTGATTCACTTTTTCGATATGCATTTATATTTCCACATTTATTGAGTTAAAATTCAATTACATATATCTTGAGCATTTATTAAACTTATCTTCTTTTAAAGGTCTGACCTTACTCTAGCAAAAGGAAATACCCAAATTGAATAATAAGTAATATCAGGCCCAAGATACTACAATAAAGGAAATATTCAAGGAAAAAATGTAGGTGTCATTTCCACTACACACATGAGGTCACCCCTATGATACTTATCTTCTTCTATATTCCATGATACACCTTTCACAATATCCATTTGGCACGGTATTAAATACAATTCTAATTTGGCACATTATCGGTTACTATTCTCTTTAGCTCTCTATAAGGTACATTTTCCCTATCTATTATGGTACGTAATATTTATTTCACCATCATAAAGTGGGGGAAAATGTAGACACAAATGATGTGCTTACTACTTACATCACGCATCTAATTATGTTATTAGATGCATGATTCTGATAAGAAAACTAGACATTAATGACACTTTTTTTTTCTTTTATATTGATTTATCATTTTCATACTTTTATCATCTATTTTTCTTGAATGACCACTTTAATTTTGGAAATTGGAAAATATTTGACCCATATTTGTATTTTCCATCATATCCTACAAGAATTCTAGACAATACCTCCCATTAGGGATAGGAGCACCCAAACACTATTGTCCCCTTTGGGTTCTTCTTTATTTTACCTCCTTTTCTCAAATTTGAATAATCACATCATCTATTTTATTTTCTAAATTAGTACTCATCACTTTGGGTTATCCTTTTTGTTGTTAATGATGAAATTCAAATAAGGAAATCATATATATACATGACTTACTATTATTAGGGGCTGGACAACTTGGGCTATTACTTACTATATACTAATTGGGAAAGGAGCCACATTCAAGGACTACATTTGGGTTGCACTATTCACTACATAGATGGGATATTTTTAATTCCATTTCATAAATTTATCTTGGCAGAAAATTAGGTGTTGCTCGCTATCTTGGTGAGACTAGAACAAGGGAAACCTAGCTTCAAGGGACACGATTCAATTACACACACACACACAATACAACTTCATAAATTCTGATATGTAGTGCAACGCTCAATGATAATCACATTGGGGTTACCATCGAGGTCAAAACAACTTAAGAATATACATTATTTGTTTCGTCTAATTTTTGCTTGAGCCTTGTGTAGGTAGCTAGGATTTTATGTTGTAGGTTTATGTGTGATAAAATAACCCTATAGTGAAGCTAGAGTGACAAGGAGAGAAATAAAGAAGACAAGTTCATGCCCTAATAAGATAAAAAGTAGAGCATTTACTAGGACACTAGCACCTAGTTTAGACACCAAAGTGCCTAGGTGGTCCTATCTAAGGAGTTTTAGATTCCAAATTTTGAGACAAATCATAACCAATTCAGATCCATCCCGTTCCACTTATTTTCTAGCTAAGAATCAGTCCATATCTTGAAATTAAAGCTAATTCACTCTTATCTCACTATGTTTTATACTTGTTTGTTTTTTATATGATAGATATTTCTTGTTACTTATATATTCATTTGATCTCGATCCTCTTATTAAGATTTAAATTTCATTTAATAAATTATGCTACAAATTTTTTGATGCACATAGAGAGAATGCATGAGGCCCTATCCATTTGGATAAGACAAACAACAATAGGGAATACTCAAAAGTTCCATAAGGGAGGTGCATGTGAGTGAGGTTGTTGAGGACAAGGTGGTTATGGAGGAGGAATATTTACACCAAAGAACTTGTTGTAAGATCGGTTCCACTGAATCACTACTAAAGAGATTATCAAGCATTCCATGTATGCACATATTTTCAAGGAGAACACAAGGTATAATATTTCCCAAATCTATATGTTACCATAAAAACTCTTATTTCACTAAATCTGGACATATTCCAATAAATATGAACTCTAGTATTATAAATATTGGAAGAAATCCATATTCATTTTGGGTATATTGGATTCCATTTTTGTCTATATTGGATTCCATTATTACTATTATTAGATTCCATTATTAACAATATTGGATTCCAATATTGTCATTATTGGACTTATTCTAGTTCTAATTTCACTATTATTGGATTCCAATTTCACTATTATTGGATTCTAATATCGCTATTATTGGATTCAAATTTGGCTATTATTGGATTTCAATAGCATTATTATTGGATTCTAATTTCACCACTATTGTAATCCAATTTATAAATCCTAATTTTTGGATTTCAGTTTCACTATTTTAGGATTTTTATTTTGTTATTATTTGATTCCCCCACATAAGCCTAATGGTTTTATCGACATAAGCCTAGCAGAGTTTCTAACCTACATAAGCCCAGTGGTCGCTAACTTACATGATGAAAGCGCATGCTAGGTGAAATAATCCTAGCGACATCAAAGTTACATCTACCTTGCAGCCACTAAGTTACATCTGCCTTGCGGCCACTAAGTTACATAAGCCTTGCAGCCGCTAAGTTACATAAATAGATGATAAGCCTAGTGGTTGTTATCTTACATAAGCGTATAGGTTGTTAACTTACATAAGCCTAGTGACCGCTATCTTACATAAGCGTATAGGTTTTTAACTTACATAAGCCTAGTGGATGCTAATTTACACAAGAGTAAATTCATCTAGATGAAATAATCCTAGTGGCTATAAAGTTATGCCCCGACCTACCAGTAACAAGTTTCATAAGCCTACCCACCGCTAAGCTACATAAGCCTAGTGGCCGCTAAGTTACATAAGCCTAACCGCCAAAAAGTTACATCATCCTGGGGGTTAAATTTGACAACCACTCATGCTTGTCAAAAAAATTAGATGATAGTAATTTTACAATATTCTCCTTTAAAAAATAAAAAATAGTATTTATTTAAATACTTCAAATTTATATTTATTTAATATTTTTATGTATATTATATATTGATATAATTTTTATATAAATGTATATAAACAATGACAATGATATTGTAAATATGAAATTTACGTGTGATAAAGACAACTACTTCTATGCTTTTACATTCTCAGAAATTATAAAGAACAACAAAGAGTTAAGAATTATGTTAAACAAGTTGTTTTTAAGAAATGGATTTGAAAATGTATTTCCATAGGCAATGAATTCCTTTAGGAAAATTACATAAGCATTGATCCCTCACAATGGTATTAATTATTATTCTTGAATTTGCAAAAGGTATTGCTACATAGCTTTGTGATCCTGATTTTGTATTTTAATTTGATCTCCTTTCCATATTTTGCTTGGACTCCATGCCCAGATGACATTATCTATATCAATATTTGATGTGTCCCTTGATTTTCACCACCATTTCCTTTTCTTTAAGCATTCTTGGTACCTTTATTTTTCTATATTTTTTTTCCAATGGGTTCCCACCAGATACCCTTAACTTTTAAGCCTTTGTGTGAACATCTTGTATTAGAATTTGTTCTGCCTTGCCCATCCATATAGGTAATTTATCATCACTTATTCTTGCTAGTATAATCTACTCAACATTCACATCCACTATTAGGTTGAATTTCTCTCAAGGTCTATCACAAATAGGCCCAACATATATATCCTTATTTGAAATGACATTTTGACTATAATAGTCATCCATGTTAAGATGTGTTGAACTCACTATCTGATCATACATTGTGTTATCCTGAATTGTTTTTGAAAAAAAAAAATCTCCTCGTCATTATACAATTGACAAAAGGATTATCTAGGGCATGTAGAACATTTTTCCAATATGAAATCTTTGGAACATAGTATGTTTCTCCACCATCTGTTGAACTCTTTTCCCAATGTGTAATGTATTCATGAATTCCTCTCTTAATGTCTGCAATCTCTTTGATTTCTTTTAAGGGTGCCAATGGAGGATCCCCTTCAGGAAAGAAAGGTTTCCCATCCACTATTTTCCATATCTCAATTGATTGTGACCATTTGGACTCCATGATTGATCCTTTGAAATCCATGAATGGCTTGTTGTTGATGCCATGGAATTTAAAATTATTTGGTTTGTTGACACCCATGATCTTATGGTTACCATCTAGTAGGTGTGGTTCCACAAAGGCATTAAAGTCATAGAATTTGTCAATAACGTATGTATTGAATGCGTTGGACTACTCTTGACACATTCTTTAAGTGTCCATTCTTTGTGGTAAAGAGAATGTTTCCAATTTTCAAAAAAAATTTGATAATCGATCGAATGTCCCATCTATGTCTTCATATGTGTGACCCATTGGAAGGAAACTCACCAACACTATGTTCAAAAACCTTCTAGCTACCAGCATGGATGCAAACACAAACAATGTGTGATTTTTTTGTCACTTACAACATCATCTAGTTACAAGTACAGAATTGGTGGTTGTTTTCTAAATGAACTTGAACATTTGCTTATAGTATTAGTTGTATGAGCACGCTCATTTTTCTTCTTGTATTCCTTGCACTTGTCATATGCATCATTTTGTAACAATGCATCATGTAATGGGTGTTTTGACATCCCAATACTATATAAAAAATCACCATACTAATATGTAAGTGGTTCTTCTATCTTCCAAATACATAGTGTCAATGATGTTATTGTGAATTTTGTTCCTCGATCAACAAAAGGGACACCAAAGTTCCTAAAACCCCTTGTTTTGTGCCCATGTGTCAAGTATACCAGTTAAGGTAATGGGGAGATTAATAGAATTTCTTATTGATTTTTCTTTTCTTCTTGTCCTTGGTATTCCAATTTTCATCTTGTCCATTTTTTCATGCATAATGCTCAAATAGCTATTATGATTTTGTTGTGATTGCACTCTATGTGCATAGTAATTTGAATGAAAACTTTGAATGTAATAATTGTGCCATTTTATGGCATTGATCTATTTGTGCCAGTATTTCTAGACATGAGGTCACTACACATTTTCCTTAAGCTTTGTGCACTCATCACATTTGGAAAAGAAGTTGTTCTTGGTGATTGAAACATGGGAGAAATGTTCTTGCCATATTTTTGAGATTTGAATGTGACGTTGAAGGAAGGTCCATTAGTGAAAGGCCCTCGTTACACTTTTATAGGATGTAAGAAAAACTATAACATGCATGCAAAAGTCTCATTGTTACTTTAGTACCATCTTATCCCATTGAATGAGATATGTCGGGGATATATCAAAATTCCTCTCCACCATTTTGGATATCAATGTGATAGTTGCGATAGTGTTTGGCATTGTTTTTTTCCTCTATTTCCATTTACTACCCTCCTCTCACAATTAATCCAACATTTTATATATCCATAATAGGTTATTTTTGAGATTCCATGACATTTGTACCATCCATTTTAACATACATCGCTTCCACATAACTTCAATTTATCTATAGTATGTTCAAAAGTTTGACCTTGATCACAACTACAAGCATTTGCGATGAATGTATTAAGTATAGATTTTTGATGGAAAGTTCATTTATACTATGTTTGAAATGTGCTTGGAGATAGATTGGAGAGACATCCTTCCTTGCAGCAAGGTTTTTTCTCAACTTCAAAAAAAAATTGTTCTCTTGTTTTTTCATCATTTTCCCTTGCCTTTGGTGTACTAGATGGAATAGAATTTACCTTTTGGAATTTACAGGTGTTGTAAGGTATTCTTTTATCAAGTTTTCATTACTACTACATATGGAGGATTCGTATGAATTTGGGTATACTAGTTGAGGCAATGGATATTCAAATACACTCCAAATTTTTATCGAAACTCTTCTGGAATTTATTTTATCCTTACTTCCATAATGGAACCATCTTGATGGGCCAACTGGATGATAGGCCATTAGATGAGAGATCCTTATAATATGTATAAACCCTTGCAACAAGGTCTGATTAATTTATAAACATGCACCCCAAATGTATTTCCATCTAATTTTTAAAGTGTACCATGTATCCTTCATAGACATTTGTAATTGTTGCTTCTACAACAATTTTTTATTCTTTTGAACAAAATTGTATCAACTTGGTAGTAACCCCTTGAACTACATATTGAAGTCGGTGCTTCATGTGGTGGTTATTTCTTGGATTTCATAATTTCCATTCACGTGAAGTTTAGTTCTTGTTTCTAGATAAACTAGGTTTTTGATTGGATAGGAAACTTCGTTGTTGCATTGTAGAATTGGATAGCAATCATTGCATGTAGTTATAATATTCTCCAAAAAAACACAAAATGTGTGAGTCCCAATGCTACTCCTGAAATCACATGTTGTCCTTGTACCAAGGATATAAACCCTTCAGATATGTCACCTTCTTTCTAAGCACACTTATGTTTTAGCACCACATAGGTTGTAGCAAATTCATCCATGTCTTTAGGAGTTGTGAAACAATGGCTATCACTATTAGAATTCAAATCCTCATCCTCATTAAATGTATCCTCTGAGTCACTTGCTCATGATGTTTTTAATTCCATCACCCCCATATGTCAAAATTTTGAAATCATGTACTTAATCATTTGCTTCCTTTCCCATGGGATAAAGTATCCCTTGTTTTCAATTTTCTTTGAGGTTTCACAATCATCAATTGTGTATGGAAGTCTCACTCTTCCATTGAATACAATAATTATTGTGACAAAAAATAATTTACTATACCCCACATCTCTATAATAGAGTGTATCTTTGGATGGATATACTAGTCCCTCCTGACTTTCACACACTGTGGATAGTAAATCCACATGTGCTCCATATTCAATAATAGAGTTAATTTTCAACTTTATCCACAAATAAAAGAGAAAATTAGTGCGAGGATAGTTAAATATTTAACATTAGTATGGATAATTGAAATCATCTTGAGAAAATAAAAATATATATCTTATAGGAACATCTTTAAAACATCATTTAATATAAATATTTCAACACATATCAAATTGTATTACACCCTTATATCCCAATGTTGTGTGTATATTTTTATCCATAAAACACATAGTGTAGGGGAAAGGAGCCAATGATCGTGAATCTAAATGTAGGAGGTTGTTAGAGTTACATAACTATCATATTTTTATAAAAATACCTTTTAAAAGATTAAGATTTTTTTAATGCACATATTTTCTTTTGTGGATTTAAATTTTGTTGAAAAATTATTTTTAAGGGATTTAAAATAGGTACTTTTTAGTACAAAGAAAATTAATATTAGCCCTTGTGAATAAAATCACCTTTTGGGACAGCTAATGTGTCACCTTTTTATTGGTTGATTTGTACATGTGACTTGATTTTACTTGTGTTATTGGTTACCTTTTTTCTAAATTTTAAGTATAAATGTTATAAATTTTGAATTTAATTTTTACAAGTAGTCTTTACTATACTTGATATTACCACTGCAATCATTGTCTTATTTCCCTTATGGCTTTCAAAAAGTTGTATAGCCTAAGAAATTGTGACTTCAATTTTTTTCATACATGTTAAAATTCAAATATTGACTAGAATGGGAGGTCAAATGTTGGTGATCACACTTCACTGTATGAGCAAGCACATTTCCAAGTTCAAAAAATCACACTTGGATGGGCCAGTGATTTCTCATCATAGTGTGAGAGAGTCTTGGCCTCTTACATCTGTGAAGTGTGATCCCACACATGAAAAAGTGTAATCCCTCACACTTGAAGTGTGATCCATTGCACGTCAAAGTGTGATCCCTCGCACGTTGAAGTGTGATTCCTTTCATGTCAAAGTGCAATCCCTCACACGTAGAAGTGTGATCCCTTACACAATGAAGTACGAGCATTTTTAAGACGAAGTAAAAGCATTCACACTTGGAATAGCGATCACTCACATATTGAAGGGCCATCACTAACATTTTCACCTACCATTCTAGTCAAAATTTGTCTATCCTAATGTCCTCTTGGACTTAAATTTAGGGCCATTAATATTGTGTTGAAGTAAATCATTCATGTATTTAATTCTCTAATTGTATAGATATGTTTATTTTATGGTATAGAGTTCGAGTTTAGTCTTTATTTGATTAATGATTGTGGTATATGATTTGATTCAACCATGTCTATTAATTGTTTCTAAGATTTTTATATCTTACGTAATCTTTTAACAATATAAGTTTATTTTTAATAATTTTGTATAATATTGAGTAGAAGTAACCCATGCTACGTAGTTTATTATTAATAATTGTCAACATTAAAGACTTTTTTTTTTATCTATGTATGGTCAAATTTAAGTTTCAAATAATGTCAAATTTTATTTTTCATACATTAAAAATTATGTTATAAAAATCTTACCTTAATTCTTTACAATAACAATTACACTTTTTGTAAGGTCAAATGTTACCTAATTAATATTGTGCTTCCCTAAACATTAAATAAAGATTAAACTATATAATGTAAAATCCACCACTTGAGAGTATTTTTTTATTTTTTTGTACTGTATTTAATGTTAAGTGGTACAATATTAAATTTTAATCCACACAAGCTCTGTTAACGTCTGTATTTTAATGTAATAAAATGGAAATCTGTATACTCATTTCGAAGGAAACAACACCAAAACAAGGAGTGCATATACAAATGGGGGAAGAATAGAGTTATAAAAAATTAAAAGAGGTAAAACATCGTTATTTTATTTTGAAAAAATTCATTTTATATACCAATTTCACAAAGTGATTGTAAATATTGAATTTTTTAGTAAGTATTGTTATCCAATGAACTATTCTAATTATTTGGACAACTTACATACATATTTTGGCTCAAAGATCTTCATTGCAGTCACGTGCACCTTAGTTGTCTCCTTGGCACATTCATTTGGTCATTGTTTCCTCGCGCGCCCATGCACGCTTCTCGTTATCCCCTTTCCTTTTTCCATTTCCTCTTTATTCCACTCTTGCCTTGCATTCATCTTCTACACATTCACCTTCTTCCTAACAGCTATTCATCTTGCATGCATGCCTTGCACTTGTAATAGTCACACTTTGACCATACATTCTCCGCTCACCATTTTTCCCCATTTCCTCCATGCACATTTTGATTGTGCCTACCTTCTTCCTACCTTTTTCTTGTGTGCCATTCTTCTACATGTAAATATTTACGCCCTCCTCTGTGTCATTCCATGCCATGTCATTTTTTGAAACACTTGAGTGTGCCACACGCAACTAGTCAAAGCATGCCAACAGGGCGCCAAATCCTTACAACAAATCAATGAGTGACACATGGTAGAAATGACAAGAAAATTTACATAGTCGGTTGTCTTTTTATTAGTCAATCCAAGCACACCACATGTCTTGCATATGCAAATGACTCGAGAAAAACTTCAGAAAGATGCATCGTTTTGCTCTGAGCTTTGATAAGCATGTGCCTAGTCTTAATTAATAGCTGTTGATGTGGGCTATAGTGCTAAACATTCAAATTCAAATTCTTGGTGAATCTAGTAGGTGAGAAATGGGAAAACATATTTTTGGGCATTAATGAGTAGATCTGATTGCTCCAACCACCCTATTTGATCTAATCCACCCTCTTTCCTTCTCCAACATGCCAAACAGACTTAGGGAAGCATATTTGATAGATTTTTAGGCGGATTTGTAGGAATTGAATGCTTCTTGTTGGTGGTTGCATTTCAAATTCATATTTTCCCTCCTTCTTCTCTTCTTCTTCCATGAATTCATCTATAAATGTAAGAGTTGGGCTCATTGTTAATGTTGGACATTTTGGATCCTTACGCTTTTGCTAAGGACTTCATATTTTTGTATTTTGAGTCACAAACCTCTAGATCTAGCTCGTGCATGTGGATATTAGCCTCTTTCACCATTGTAATAGTTTTGTGCATTTCTGGAAGTAATGGAAGCATCGTTTTGTGACTATTCTCTATCCTAAGCATGTTTTTATTCTTTCTTCTTTCTTTCTTTTACATTGTGTGCTTGTTGTGTCATTAGACATCCCTCACAACTCCTTTTTAGTTGTGTTCCATGAAATTGATCTGGTAAATACATTTTAGTTGTGTTACACGTGCCTAACCTTTTTAATGCCTTTCCCTTCATTTTCTCTTAGAATAGACAACGTTCATCCCTCTTTTTCTGGTGCTATCACCTTTTAGTGTAGTTTCCTTTCATATTATCCTTTTATCCCAGTACCTTAGCATTGTTAGCTTAGCTTTCCCTTTTAGCACTAGGAGTAGTAGTAGTAGTAGTAGAAATAGATAGAGGAACCAACCTTCTCCGAGAGATCCGTCTCAAGCATGCAAGGTCCCACAACTTGGAGATGGTTCCATTGTTGTCTCAAATGACTTGATCCTTCTAGATCTAAGACATAGGTGCAAGTTTGAATGACCAAAAGTTTTTGGCATGCCCAGTGGGACCATCAGTGAAATATTAAATTTCATATTGCTAAGTTTTGGTGTGTGAACTTAGTATTTCCAGCCTTTGGAGGCTTAGTTCAAAGACATCATCAGTGACCCCAACATTTCAAGAGATCTTGTTTTATAGTCCTAAATTCCATTTATGAGAATATTACATACCAGACAAAGTGTTGCAGCTAAAGGATCCTTTGAATACCTCTAAATTTTTCCAAGAAATACATGAAAAAAATCTTCTGTGCATGCATCTCCATCTCCAGTGTGTTGCGCACTCTACTCCTCAAAATAGACAAGTGTGCCCTACTATGGCGCTTTAACATCGTCATCCTCAAGGAACTTTGCAAAGCTTTCACTTGGTGGAATCCCACTCAATATTAATACCGAGCATGATATGTAAATGGTCGTGCTTAAAATTATTCCATACTTCACGGGAGAAAATCAAGTCACCCCTATTGAACACATTCAAGATGTGGCCAATGTATGCTATGTCTATCTGATTACACATTATGATGTCGTTGTCGAGTTACTCACACCTTATTTCAAGAGTAAATTACTCCCATGGTATTGTGGCCTAAGACTTGCATCTATTGCTACCTAGGACAATCTTGGAACAACTCTTTGTAATTAATTTGAAGATAAATCAGATCATTTATCACTGGTGGAGCAGCTGACTACAACAAAGTGCACACCCAATGAGCAGATGACTGATTTCAACATCAGATTCCAGAAGACTTGGGATAGAATTTCTTAAGTGGTAAGGCCTACATCCTAGTATGATTTATTGTACTACCTAAGGGCTTTGAATAGTGACATTTCAGTCATGATTCAATCCATGGGAGGTAGAACCTTACTTGTTACATACAAAATTGCAATAAGGGAATAAAATAGTCTCATTCAGGTTGGTAAGTTAGTGCACTAGGTCTCCTGCACCCTTGGTAACTTCCCGAGATTTATCCGAGTGCCCTATCCTTTTATTGCTCCAATTCCGGTGCGAGTGTGCAACCAATTGCATCTACATCACAATCTCCTACAGACATAAAAAAAGAAGATGATGAGTTGAAGGACCTAATTATAAACTTGTCCAACAAGATCGTATCATCAGAGAAGAGAAGCAAGAGGTGTAAGGCTAGAGTAATCATCCTTGGAAGAATTAGTATGTGAATCAAAAGTATGAGACAAAATCAAAAGAATGGTAGATGACATACTAATGTGCACTTGCCTTTGCAGAGTTATTCCTCCCTGCACAACCTCTTCCAACACCCAACATAAGTTGGGCACTTGTCCTAGTTCAGAACAACATGGCGCAAGAGTCTAAATGGTGCTTTCCTTGCAATATTCCTCATAGCCAGTATTAATGCACTAATTCTACGTGTTTATAAGCCTACATGATTCAAAATTCTTCAATTTGTGACCCTTTAACAAGTGCACGAGAAGCGAGATAACCAAGAAAGGCCGAAGCTCCTACAGAGTTAAATTTAATGTTCTTTGGCGCTGAGGAATTTTTTGTAATCAACCAAGCCATGCAGGATACAAGCAGACTATGTACCCAAGTTGTGGAAAACATAAGATACAAGAATACAATGCTTAATTTTGGTGTGCGAGTAGTAACAATTCCCACAACACAACAGACCCTCAAAAGCAATAGGAAGTAGTTAAGACATCTAGTACTAAGAATTCCCAAGTTCCAGCATGTAAGACTCCATATAAATCTCCTCCACAAGTGGTGCACACCCCTCCTTTGGTAGGTAAATCCTCTACACCAACTAAGGTTCATGTCTATGTGCACGAGAAACCAAGAAAGGATGTTTGTTGTTCCTCAAATGAGTAAGATAATGGGTTTTCCTTTCATCATTGTAGATCAGATGAAAAATATAAACATAAATGTTACAATGTGGGATGTCATGACCATTCCATCCTAGTGTGACTTGTTGGATGAAGCTCTGGTGCAACTCCCACATACTGATCCAGCTATGCAGAAGTCACGTGCTTCTATCAACATCTTCCAAGAAGAAGAGAAGTAAGTAGGTCAATTTCTTAAAATTCCACCCTTCTATGTCTTTGATCATAGGAAAAATCTTGTCCATAATCTGTATGATTGACTCAAGTGCTAGTACTTCTGTCATGCCTAAGAAGATTGTTGATGTCTTAGGACTTACGTATAGCCCCTAACAAAAGGAGTCCTACAACTTGATGGTTCAAATTTTTCTACCCTAGGAATCATCAAGGATCTTGAGCTAACCCTCCATACATTTCCAAGAAAAACAATTAGTGACGATGTGTCAATCATTGATCTACCCCCTTAGTTGGCTTTATGTTTATCGAGAGATTTTATTGCTAAAGTAGGTGGTTACTTGTCTTATGATTGGTCTCATATGTTACTCAAGACAAGATATGGTACTCGGTTTACCATACAAGCTGAGCCAATATTTTCCTATCATGTAGAGTCATATGTCCCATCCTCTCTCCAAGCCAATTTTTTGATCCAAGAAGAACAAGTTTCAGTTCCTGAAGATCAACCTCTTCCACCTTCTATTCTTGATCTAGTACATGATAAGTGGGTAGAGAGGCACCATAAATTTGAAACATGCTAAAGAAATGGAAGCTTGTGAAATTAGGCTTGGTACTTATTGCATTCTTAAAGAAGAAGTTATGTTGCCATGCGCGCTCAAGAAAAGTGAAGAGAACCCTGGTCTATGGAAGTTATAATTTGATGGATCTAGAAGTAGAAATGATGCGGGAGTAGGAGTGGTTCTCATTTCCCCTAGGGATGAGAAATTATTATTTACTCATAGGTTGCAGTTTACATGTTCTAACAATGTGGTAGAGTATGAGGTGTTGGTGCATGGTCTGCTTATTATTGAAAATAAGAAGATTAAGGCACTACATATAATTGGGGATATAGAATTGGTTATCTACCAGGTCACCAACAAGTTTAAGGAAAATAATAAGCTTCTAAAAGCTTATAAGCACAAAATTTGGGACCTCCTTGAGAGATTTGATGATCTAAATCTGCGAGGGGGGTGTGCGCAAGAAAAGGAATAGGCAATCTGACCAAATGGCCACACTTGGTTTGCATTTCTATCATTCTGAGGACTTTATCAAAGGAAATACTTAGCACATTAAGATGGTGATTAGACCATCCATTCTAGAAACCGACACTAGCTAGCAAGTGATTAACGGTGACCGAAAATCATCTAGTTCATCAGAATGAAGTTGAGTTCTCATCAAGCATGCAAGATGACTTGCATGATAGCTATGGTGACCAAGTGATTCAACTAAAGTAAAATAAGCTACCTAAAGGTATGGTCACCTTAGAGAAAATTTTTAGCCCTGATGATGAGTTCAAGGGTGAAGAAAATTATATGCACGTCGTGCAAGAAGATTTCTCCCCATTCACTATTGCACATAGAAAGGAGTTGCTGCTCAGTAAATCTTTGCACGCATGATGAAAATCAGACCTTCATCTCTCCCTATCAAAAATACAGTGATATATTCTCATGGTAGTATGAAGACCTCAAAGGTTTTGATCCAAGTATTTCTCAACACTCCATTAACCTTGATTACGATATCAAACTCATCGGAAAAAAATAGTGACTAGTCAATCCAAAGATAGAGCCCCTCATGGGAAAGGAATTATCTAAACTCATTGAGGAAAAGATTATTTTTCCCATCAAGTACTCTACTTGGGTTGTGAATCTAGTTCTGATGTGCAAGAATAATGATGAAATGAGACTCTTTGTTGGATTTAGAGATTTGAACAAGGCATCTCTAAAGGATCATTATCCTTTTCCTTCAATGAAGAAGATTCTACGATAGTGGTTGGTGGGAAAATATTATCAATGTTATATGGATACTCTTCCTTCACTCGAGATCATGGTTAAGTAATATGATCAATTCAAAATGGCATTTACAACCAAGTGGGGAAAATATGCATATCAGAAGATTCCCTTCATTCTATCATATGCAGCACAACGCTTCAATGCGCCATAGAGATTGCCTTCAAAGGTTACACCAATAAGTTCATCTTGGTTTACCTTGATGACATTACAATATTCTCAAAGTAGAGCATGGATCATAGGGTGCACATGGAGAAACTGTTTGAGAGATTCAGAAAGTATAGGGTATCTCTTAACCCTAAGAAGTGTAATTTTACAAAGAACATAGCGAAAGCTCTGGGAAATGTGGTTTCAAAGTATGTCATCATAATTGATTCTAAGTGCATTTCAGCCATCCTAGTTCTTTCCCTACCCGGTGCACACATTTTTTTTTCAATCCTTCCTCGGTAAGATCAATTTTTTTAGGTGTTTTATTCCTAACTTTGCAAGACTAGTTTGGCCAATCAACTTGATTATCAACAAGGACATAAATTTTAGATGGACAACAAAATGAAAGGAAAGCTTCAAAAAAATTCAAGAGAGATTGCTTACGTGCTAGCACTCATCAACCTAAATTACTCAAGGGATTTTATCCTTTATGCTTATGGTGGTGAAGCAAGTGTTGTTCTTTATCCTAACACAAGAAAATAAACAAGGGATGGAATAACCAATGGATTTCTTCATCCGAGATGCTGAAATATTATGAATCAAAATAAAATCTTACGAAGAAGCAAGTATTTTCCATCATGCATGCAATCAAGAAATTCAAAATTATGCTTGCCACAAATCATATTAAGGTATTAGTCTCCCACTCTTATGTTAGAGACTTCATCATGGGAGTAGAAATCAGTGAAAAGAGAGCATAATGGGTGACCAAAATCATGGAGTATGATGTGACTATCAAAGCCACAAAGATGGTAAGAGGTAGAGCACTCTGTAAGAATTTTTCTAAGGACATGCATGATGAATCTGAGACTTCATTATTTCTTGATGAAGCTCTCCCCACGTAGAACTTGATTAGAATATAGACTTTGGTGTGCGTGATTAGATGAAGGACATGATCACATTCCTTTTAAAGGGTGCATAACCTCCTAGATTAAACAAGGAAAATAGAATACATCATAGGTTACAAAATATCCCTTATGTTTTGATTTATTGACTTCTCTTCAAGAAAAATCTTGATGGCGTGTTGTTAAGATGTATCAAAGAAGACAGATGAGAAATTATTAGAAGAATTTCACAATGGATTCTACGGTGGACACTTATTTTCAAAAATACAATAATGAAGATCATAATGGCATGTATCTTTTAGCCTACTCTATTTTCGAGATACACACAAGTGGGTCCCAAAATATAAGGAATGTGCTTTCTTTGGAGGAAAGAAGAGATTAGTTGCGCTTCCCCTTTGACCAATCCAATTAGATCAACCTTTTGTGCAATGGGGTCTTGACTTCATAGGCATGATCAATCCACCTTTAAGAATTGGACATAGATGGATGCGTAAAGCTATGCACTCCTTCACCGGATGGATGAAGCTTTTGCACTCAAGGGATTAGCTGCGTCAATCATACTTGACTTTCTTTAAGGTATAGTCATAAGGTTTGGTATTCCTCAAAACATTATCTATGATAATGAAAAATCCTTCCTTGGTACTAAAATCATTGATTGGGCTCTAAATTTTGGCATCTATCTGAATACTTCTTCCAACTATTACCCCCAAGGAAATAGTCTGGCAGAGTTAACAAATAAGAACCTAATCAGGATCATGAAGTGGAAAATAAACATCAACCAAAGACAGTAGCATACAAAGGTCTCATACATGCTTTGGACAGATAGAACCATAATTAAAAGGCAAATAGGAATTTCTCCTTACAAGCTTGTCTCATGGTAAAGAGGCTACCCTTCCTTTGACACTATAGTTGAACTCATTGGAAATTTCCCAAGAACTATAGTTTGAATGTGCAGACTAGAGAGAAATTAAAATGGAAAATTTGGTTAGTCTTGAAGAATCAAGAAAGTATGCTATGATCAAGTTAGAACAACATCAACAAGCAACAAAGAAATGGTTTGATAGAAAGGCCAGCCTCAAGATTTTAAAGTTGGGGACTTGGTTTTTAATGGGATGGTGAGAGCTAAACTAGGGTGCCATTCAAAGTTTGATGCACTTTGGAGTGGCACATACATCATCAGTTTGTGAAAGTAGGATAACTCTTTTGATTTAACCCATCTTGATGGAGGCACGTTGTGAATCCTAGTAAATGGGATCTATCTCAAACCCTTCCATTAAGTTTGATGCATCATTTTGTATATATTGGAGTAGTTTAAATTCCTCCAAGTGTGTTGTGTGAAGTTGTTTGTTTGTACATGGTTCTTTCTTCTCATGGGCTTCTTGTGCACACTCTTCTTTTACTTCTAGGTGTCATTCTTCTTCTTTCAACAGTTTGTGGAATCCATAGTAGAGTTAAGAAATGATCCTTCAAGTGACTTTAGGGGTAGTTCTTCAAAAGTAAAAATCAGAATTTCATGATTGCATTGCAAAATCCATGCTCAATGGATACTCTAGGACACTAATCTCCTTCATCTAGTAGGTAAATGTCCCCAAATTTTTCTAAAATTATTATCTAAATAAATCTTCTAATCATGTGGACGAATTACATACATATTCTGGCTCAAAAATCTTCATTGCAGATTACACACACACCAGTTTTCTCCTTGGAACATTAACTTGGTCATTGTTTCCTCACATGCCCTTGTGCGCTTCCCGTGTCCCCTTTCATTTTTTTCTTTTCCTCTTTCTTCCACTCTTACCTTGCACATATCTTTTGCGCATTCACCTTCTTCCTAGCAGCTATTCATCTTATGCATGTGCCTTGCACTTGCTTCAATCAGATAATTCCCTGGACCTGTCACACGCCCCGCACATTAACTTGTAATATTTTTGCCTTGACCAAACATTCTCTGCTCATCAGTTTTCCCCATTTCCTCCGTGCATGTTGCAATTACATGTGCCTTCCTCCTTCCTTCTTCCCACACCTCATTCTTCTATGTGTAGATATTTACACCTTCCTCTGTGTTATTCCATGCCACAAAATTCTCTAACACACTTGAGTGTGCCATAATAACAAGTCCAAGCATGCTAACAGGCGTTAAATCCTTGCAACAAATCAATGAGTGATATGTGGCAAAAATGATAAGAGCATTTACACAGTTAGTTTTCCTTTTAGCCAATTTGTGCATGCCATGTGTCATGTGTACCTAGATGACTGACGACAAGCTTCGACAACCATATCTTTTGCTACAAAGCTCCGATCGGTGTGTGCCTAGTATTAATCGATAGCTACTGATGTGGGCTATAGTGCTAGACATTCAAATTCAAATTCTTGGTAGATTTGGTAGGTGAGAAATGGGAAAACATCTTTTTGAGCATTAATGAGCAGATCTGATTGCTCCAACCACCCTATTTGATCTGATCTTCCCTCTTTCCTTCTCCAACACACCAAACAAACTTGGGGAAGCGCATTTGATATATTTTCAGGTGGATTTGTAGGTATTGAATGCTTCTTGTTGGTGGTTTCATTTCAAATTCATATTTTCCCTCCTTCTCTTCTTCTTCCATGAATTCATCTATAAATGTAAGAATTGGGCTTATTGTTAATGTTGGACATTTTGGATCCTTACGATTTTAATAAAGACTTCATATTTTTTGTATTTTGAGTCGTTGACCTCTATATCTGGCTCATACATGTGGATATCAACCTCTTTCACCATTGTAATATTGTGTGCATTCATGGAAGTAATGGAAGATTGTTTCATGACTATTATTTGTCCTAAGCATGTTTGTATTCTTTCTTCTAGCTTTGTCTTTTTACATTGTGTGCTCATATTGTCATTTTATGTCCCCTGTAGCTCCTTTTTTAGTTGTGTTACATGAAGGTGATTTGGTAAATACGTTTTAGTTGTGCTACACATGCCTAACCTTCTTTCACACACTTCCCTTCATTTTCACTCAGAATAGGTTGTGTTCATCCCTCTTTTCTCGGAGCTATCACCTTTATTGTAGTTTCCTTTCATGTTATTCTTCTATCCCCGGCCCCTTGGAATTGTTATCTTAGCTTTCCCTTTTAGTACTAGGAGTAGCGGTAGTAGTAAAAATAGATAGAGGATTTGGTCTTCTCCAGAGATCTGTCTCAAGCATGCAAGGTCCACAACTTGGAGTCGGTCCCATTATTGTCTCAAACAACTTGATGTTTCCATATCTCGAGACATGGGTGTAAGTTTGAATTACTAAAGTGTATTTAACCAATTTTTAATATTTCTCCACATGTTTTGATTATGTGAATTCTGAGTGCATGAGACCTTGTATATTTATTATTAGAAAATGAAAATTAAAATTAAGTTTAGATAAAAGATGGAGTACATAAATTGTTTCATTTTTTAATGTTTATAGTAACTAATACATTTGTAGGACATGGAAAAATCACCATTTTCCTTATTTTCATGTTTTCAATCCCAAGTTCTCAAATCAAATCTAAGAAAATATGAAGACAATATGGTTTTTTCAACACAAATAAGAAACTTCCGTGTAAACCATTTCGTGTGCAAAACTTAGATGGAAACAGATCTCAAATTTACAAGAAAAAACAAGGGGTGCACAAAAATTGGGTCCTTGCATTCCACATTCACAATTCGATATGAATTCTCCATATATTGTTGATGATTCAAAATTATAAGAAACATTTTCAATAACCCATGCATATGAAAGAGATAGAAATAATGAGGAGCTGATGAAAGAATACAAAGAAGAGTTGTGGTCAAAATATGTTGTGAAAACATTTATTTCAAAATATGAAGAGGTGTATGAATATTTAAACTGTGGAAAAATTGGCAAGAAACATTAGGATAATATAGCAAATGCTTTGAATCAAGTTTATGGAAAAACATTCACTGGGATGCAATGCAAATACAAGATGAACATGTTGAAGAAAACCCTCAAGAAGGAGAAACAATTGGAAAACACAACATTGGAAACACATTCAACATGGAATTTCTATGAAGATATGGATCACATTACACAAAAAAACACAAGGTTATGGGATTTAATGGAAAAAGAGGGTTAATATAACCACTTCTAAATCTGAAAAATACATGAGAGGGAAATTAGAAATCCCTTCTATCAACATTGAAAATTTGGAAGGAGAAAAGAAAAAAAAACCCTTTGATTAAAAATGGAATTCAGAGAAAAGGTGTAAAGAGAAAAATAAACAATTATGGAAATTTGAAATAGGTAATTGAAAATAGCATGCATCTATTTAGTCAAATAATGAAATAAATTGAGCAGGAAAGACTTCAACTTGAGCATGAAAGAATAGAACAAGAGAGAAATCTAACGAAGAAAATATTGGATGTACAACTTCAAGTCACAAGTCTATTTACCCATGTAAATTACAGTTTTGTAACCATAGAAATATAGTATTGCATCATTAATTCCATTATAAAAGATGGTATACATAATGTAATAAAAATATCATGCATTGGAGTTAGCTAATACTTTTTTATTTTACATTCTTATTTTTATTTAAAAACAATTCCAACGATCAATATCATGGGTGCCACCAAGATCATTGACGCACACATCCCAAGATACTATTTTTGTAGTAAAAAAATCTAAAAATGATGTCCGTAAACATGTATATTTTTGTTGAGGGAAATATGATAATTCAATATGTGAGACATCAATTAAACCACACATCATTGGTAGTATAGTCAAAGTATGCAATATGTAATTTATAGATGATAATACTACCAATGAGCATGGCATTATTTTGTTGATAATGTTTATAATATTGATAATATTTGTGTGTGGCATATATGGTTAATATTTACGTGTGCCATTAAACCAAACAATGTAAAGTTTGTGCAATATTTGAAATATGATAATTCAATATGTGAGACATCAATTGAACCATATATCATTGGAAGTATAGTCAAAGTATGGAATACTTATATACTCGATATGTAATTTAAAGATGATAATATTGATAATAAGAATGGTTTTATTTTGATGATAATGTTGTTAATATTGAAATTTTTTGCGTGTGAAATATATGGTTAATATTGTAGTTCCCCCAACATTAAACCAAATAATGTAAATTTTGCGCAATATTCAAAATACGTGTGCCATTTGATAGACATTAATTAACCATTAAATATAAAATAAATCAATGGAAGACACGTGTCTTTTGTAATACATGCACCAAAGAAAGTGGCGGTTGGAAGTTTTGGTTCCATGTAATTATAGATTATCATTTATTAGTATATTTCAAGGACACTTAAATATGTGAAGGTTTTTTAGAATAACATTGGAAAAAGGAAAAAATTTGAAAGCATAATAATTCATTGGAAAATATGATCAAAAATTTATTTCCAAAATTCTGAGCACAATTTGTTTTCGTGAAGGTGTCAAAAATTGGTATGCATTCTCACCTTTGCTTCTTCAATACTTTTTAAAACTCTATGAATATAGAATTTTCCATAGATTTTTCAATGAAACCCCATTTTTTCTATTTCTAGTAGTCAAATTTGTCTATTCTTTAACAATATTTGACAAACACTTCTCAACTGATAGGGTTTGACATAATTTTTCATTCTATCTACCGATCCCTAAATGATTTGATAAATATGTGTGTACCCCGCTTGCAAGTAATGTAAAACATGTTATGGGTTTTTTATTGCAAGAGGACTAAGAAATGATTCATAATAAACCTAACATGGACATTAATTATTAATGGAAGTGAACACAATGGGTGTTGCTGAAAAGGATGAGGAAAATAGATTTTTTTCAGTTAGGGCTCTTATTCATTTAGGGCTTTTGGATTGCTATTGGACGGTTTTCTATAGACATTTCATTATAAATTAAATTATAGTAATGAAATAGTGATAGTAACTTCTAGTAGATGAAATAGTAATAGTAACACAAATAATTGTTTGCTTGTTTACAAGTAATTGTTTGATTACATAAGGAAATTTTTGGAAATAAAATTTTATAAAAACATATCGTGATCGCAAAAGAAAAAAATACAAAGAGTTATGTCATGTGTAGGTTCCTCTTTGAAAACAAAGTGAATCGGGAATTATTAAACCTACTATTTGAGAAGTCAGGCTAAACAAGATTTTGAATAATGTTTGACTTAATTGATAGTTTTGGAAAGACATATACAATAATTAGAGATTAAAATTATAGGCTTTGGTTGTTTTAGTTAAATAAGATAATGATATATCAACACTAAAAATTATAAGATGTAATGGATTTTCTTTCTTAATATGACAATAAGCATATGGAAATAGGGAGATGTGATATCTTGGGAAATTGTGATGTTTAATGACAAGGGAGATTATACATAGGGTTTGGAGTCTGTATGTTCATACTAACACTATAAAGAGTTTTCTCATTATATTTATTAAAATTATACCATGGCCTTTGAGACTTCATTTACTAACTAATTATCGATTACCCTCTGTTTTGAGATTTCATTTATCATTAAAATGTGGAATTTTTATATTCCTTTCAATTACTTATAGTAAATAGTATGATAACTACATAAGGCTTGATCCCTCTCGAGGGTATGTAGTGCAACACTTGGCTCCACCAAGGATAGTCCAACCAATATAGTACAATTATAAATAAGTAAAGAGAGGTATAAAAATTTGTGGAACAAACTAATCAGAGCTAAGTAAAGCATGAACCTTAAAGAAAACATGTAATGTAACTCTTTTCTTAGTTCAATAATAGATGTCCTTGAATGATGCCTAGTGAACACTAAGTTCAAAATATTTTGTCGATGTCGATCATAGTGACCGCTAAGCTTGTAAATTTTTGTTGTGGCTGACCTTACAGACCTCCAAGAACAAAATTTCATAGGTTTTGAACCCTATATAGTGATTTTTTTATGCTCTTTGCTCATTGCATTTATATTTTTCTTGGTAACGATTCCTAACACCCGCTAAGCTCAAAATATTTCCATATTTTGATCATTGCATTAATAGTTTTAATGTTAATGAATCCTACTGACAACTTATATTTAAATATTTTGTTATAGCACATATTAGAAACCGCTAGGAATAAAAGTATGTATGTTGTGACACATGTGATAGTGTTATTATTCATTCATTCACTCATTGATTTCATAGACAATTGAACTTAAGTTAATGTTAGGACCGCTAATTGAACTAAAGTTATAAATTGATTATTGAAATTACTTTGGTGGGTGGAAGCATATGGAAATTATGATATTTAATGACCTAGGAGATTATACAATTATAATTAATTAAAGAGACGTATACATGATCCTGTAATGAACTAATCAGACCTAAGTAAAGGTTGATCCCTTAAGAATACATGTATTACAACAATTTTCTCAAGTCAATAATAGATGTCCATTGAATGGTGTTTAGGTAACACTAAGTTAAAAATATTTTTCGAGGTGGAAGCTATTAACCACTCAAATTTATATATTTTTG
This sequence comes from Taxus wallichiana var. yunnanensis, assembly GCA_018340775.1. NCBI lineage: Eukaryota > Viridiplantae > Streptophyta > Pinopsida > Cupressales > Taxaceae > Taxus > Taxus wallichiana. Next base: position 315,929,907 of record CM031236.1, read on the forward strand.
TTAATGCATTAGTAATTTTCTTGTTAATGATGTATAGTGAACACTAGGATAAAAAATACTTATATGTCCTGTGCCCATCTATAGTGCAAGGATTGGCGTTCTTTTTATCATTGCAATAATATTTTTGCTTTAAAATAAGCCTATATACGAAGAATATCTAAATAGTTTGTTGTGGCTTAGCTTAACAACCGCTAAGATCAACACCATGTATATCTTGACCCCCACTAGTGCAAAGATTAGAGAAATTTTACTCATTCTATTAATAGTTGTCCTCTCGAATAATGTATAGATACAACCAATCTCTAAATATTTCATTGTACCTAAACTTAGCAATCCTGCTAGATCTGAACTACTTAGACTTAAGAGTGCTTGTATTGATACGCTTTACTCTTTGCATTAATATTTTTAACTAGAGTGACACATAAAGCAAACACCATGGTTAAAACTATGTATATCTTGACCCCTCAGTGGTGCATGTACAATCATGATTTTCTCATTCCATTAATAGTAAGTATTTGAATGATTCTTAGCAATGAGACATATACATTATCCTACAACGAACTAATCAGACCAAAATAAATGTTGATCCCTTAAGAATACATGTATTACACCAATTTTATCAAGTCAATAATAGATTTGCATTGAATGGTGTTTAGGTAACACTAATTTCAAAATATTTTATCGAGGCAGATGTTATTGACCACCAAGCTTTATATATTTTCTTGATTATGCATTAGTAGTTTTCTTTTTAATGATGCCTAGCGACCGCTAAGCTATAAATATATTGTTTTGGATTATCGTGTTACCGGCTAGGATAAGAAGTATGGATTTATTTGTTGATGATTCTTATACATCGTTAAGCTTTAAAAAACATGTTAGAGATGACCCTAGCGACCACTAGGATTATAAATAATTATGTATATACCCCTCAGTAGTGAAAGGATTGGCATTCTTTTTCTCATTGCAATAATAGTTGTGCTTTAAAATAAGCCTAGATACAATGGTGAAGCTCTAAATAATTCGTTGTGGCTGAAATTAGTGACCACTAAGATCAACACTACGTATATCTTAACCCCCACTAGTGCAAATATTGGATAAAATTTTCTCATTCTAATAATAGTTGTCCTATGAATAATGCATAGATACGACCAATCTCTAAATATTTCATTGTGGCTGAACTTAGCAACCACTAGGATCTGAACTACATAAGTCTTGAAGCCTCAAGAGTGCTTGTATTGATAGAATTTTCTCATTACATTAATATTTCTAACCAGAGTGATGCCTATCAAATGTCATGGTTAAAAGTAGGTATATCTTAATCCCTCAATGGTTCATGTACAACAATTGTGCTTTACTCATTCCATTAATAGTAAGTCTATGAATGATGCCTAACAACCGCTAAGCTCTCAATATTTAGTTATGGTTGACCCTAGTGACTACTAGGATCAACACTTATTTCATTTATTTGGAAATTATTTTCTAAGCTTACCTAATATTCAGAATTAGGGACATATGAATGTTTTCGTAAATTCAATTAGGTCATTTTTCTTAGTAAATAATTCTATTGATCATTTATGCAGTGTTCGTGGCCCTTTAATTTTTCAACATGGTGGGAGAGTTGGTAATGTCTATGTTAGATGCTTATTTATATTCTAATGAGGATGGTAGAGTAATAAGAGATATTATGTTTTATCCAGCTACATTACATGATGAATTTAAGCATTACTCGGCTTTATTTTTCTGCATTACAGGATGAAATTGTTGATGTTGATGTCATAGACAAAAAGGGTCTACCGGGAGATCAAGCACTAAGGTTCGAGACATAAGGGCTATAAAAAGAGCTGGTATCCATTTAATTTCCACTAAAATAGAGGTGCTTCTATTTCATAAGTGATCACTTCCTATCTACTTCATGCCAAGTCCAAGGATTTGTCATTATTTTCTAAATCAGGGAAAAAATAGTTTTTTTCTACGAATTTATACAAAAGTTATTATAAACTTCCAGATCCAGACTCCATGTATAATTCAAAAACACTCAAGTCTTGGATGGCCCAAAGGAGAGTAAGAGATGTTTTTACAAAGTTGGGAATTTAACCCATTAGATAATATGGATGATTCTAATCTTTCTAATATCCTTATTAAAAGGTTTAGACCAAGAGTCCATATTGGCATGGACCTCATGAATAGGCTATATGGAAATTTGTCAATCTCTAAGGTGGATGTTTCCTAGATCCCGTTACTTTCTTTTATTATTGATGACAAAAATATTCCCTCCTTAGGGAAAGTGCTCTATGTCAATTTAGTGAGATAAAGAAATAATTTCGTCGACAATCGGAAATCATTTTACATGGCTTCTTATATTCTCGATGATATTTGTGGTGTTCTCAACTATTCATATTTTTGTCAAATCTGGTATCCTTCAATCCCTTTGAAGGTAAATGAGAAATATTCAGACTTGTATGCCCATCATTTTAGATCACATATTCAAGATATATGCACTTATTTGTATCCTTCTCTCTACCAACAATTACATGAAATGGTGACACCAAGAATATCTAATGCCATCCTCACTTCCATAAGGAAAATGGGATCCGTATTCTTCTATCTAGAATATACAGTTATCATGATTAAGAGGCTCCTTACACCTCATTTTTCAGTTTCCATATTATGTGCTAAACAAATTGGTAGAACAAGAGGTTGTATATCATATTTTCAATGGTATTACTAGAAAGTGTAAGGAGAAGAAGCTTAAAACACATCCCCCTCCCAGTCTATATGTGGGACACATAAAATTTAATAGGTGGCCCGATTTGAAGGTTGCCTCAACCCATAGAAATTCATTTCATCTCCCCAAACACCCTTTAAGGCAATATGACAAAATGAAAAGGGTTTGCCAATAACTTAATTTTCATAAAGGACATTTAAATATACCATATACTCATGTGCATGATGATAATGACTGGGTATGGATTACCCAAACACAAGATAACCTTGTTAAGAATAATATGAAGGAGATAGGGGTGGTTACACCTCGAGAGTAGATTAAAAAGGAGGCTACGAAGAGAAAGGTATATTTTTATTCAAAACATTCACAAAATCCCTGTGCTCCCTTATCTCCACCAATTGAATCTTGATCTGAGTTTCGAGAAGTCTTTCCCGAACCAAAGGAAGCACCAAATATGGTGGCATATGCCTTAAATTTATCAGATGAAGAACAAAAACTATGCAAACTGAAATTTAAGCCAACGTAGCCCCAATGTAACCATCTAAATATTCTCCTCCACTTCGATGAATTGAAACAAAATTGGGTAGAGAAATACATAATTTCCCACAAAGAACATCCAGATTGGGAGGCATAAGAAGATACTTTAGTAAACATTGAATTCAATCCAAGGATGGGAACCTTGAAAAGGGTAACCAAAAAGAAGATGTCAACACAACAAGCCATTATTTGGCACAAAACTTCAGAAGACCTCTTCACTCTTACAAAGAAAAGAAAATCCAAAGGCTCCCAAGTGGTGCAATATGAGGAATATCTAGAATCCTTGATAAGGGCTACAAATGAAGCATCTATAGAAGTAGTGAGAGGAGTACATGCTAGAAATAAAGAGCTTGAAACTTAATTAAAGGCCACAATTCCTCCCGGCGTGGTTTTGATGTGGAAGAGACATTACATGGCTTGTACAATAATATAAAGAATGCATTGCTAAAAGGAGTAAAGAAGAACCATTATTGAATAAGAATGAAAAAACATTACAAAAATGACATCATTATAGAAAATATTAATACAGATGGGGCATGCGATTGAAAAAGGCATTTGTAAAGACCCTTTAATTATGACCATGGACGATATTGGTATATGCCATACATATGTGAATTATATGAAGGAAACACTAAGGGGATGGAATGAAAAGGTAAGATGATTTTCTTTACAGTTTGATGTTATTATTTCCAGAGGAAATAATATTTTCATAGAAGCTTCAGTCATGGAAGTATTTAATGGAAACCATGAATTGGTTTTTGATGAATATTTCGTGACATCACTTAAACAATTCTTGGTTAATTTTCAAAGGAGAATAACTGAGGTGAATGAAGGAGAAAATTCACATGTCGTTGAGATTGTTTCCAAAATAAGGGAAAAAATATAGAAAATAGAGACTCTAAAGGAAATTTCCAAAAATCAATTGGTAGTCAAAAGGATTTTCTTGACAAGTCTATTGTGCTATATAGAATCCCGATTGTTGACATGATAAAGATAACAAGAGATTCCTAGATTTACAAAAAATCTATTGAGGAGGCATGAAATTGAGATGATAAAATAGGTACCGAATGAGAGAAACAAACCTAGGAAGCAATTACTGCGAACTCATATCAACGAACTCATATCAACAAAACCATAATTAAGGAAGAATCACAATTAATCATAAATTGTAGTATTTGAGATAGGTGGGTAAGGAATGTAATATGTATGACATGCATATTTAAAATTGATTAAATGTTCATGTATATATTCCAAATGCTATACTTATCTCGAACATGCATTTGTTGATTTGATACGCTAAGCTCGAATATGTTGTTGTGGCATATAATAGTGCACACTATGCTCAAATATCTATAAATGAGTACTAATCGATAAGCTTGCAATACCTTATATGTTATTTGTTAAATTATAGCAACACCAAATCTTCAAATGATATGTTGTAACATAAGCTAGTGAAATCAAAGCCAAAAATTCATTCTTAGTGGTGTAAAACTTTGAGATATCTGCTATTGAGAATCGATCACTAAGCTCGAATTTTTTTAAGGTATAACCTAGTGGCCGCTAAGCTTGCAATATCATACTTGTTTATCATTGAATCATAGCAAAAAAATATCTTCAAATAATATGTTACAACATAAGCTAGAGGATGCTAAGCTAAAAACTCATTCTTTGTCTTGTTAAATCCTCAAGACATCTAAGCTCAAAATATTCTATTGTGGAAGCACCTAGATTCCATGCAGCTCAAAATTTGTTAATTTGATTTGTTAAATCATACCACCGAAAACTTGAAAACATTATGAGTATACATTTTCTAGTGGATTTTGGCCTCCTGGAATCTTAATTTATTCTATTAAATCCTTGCCACCGAATTCTCTAAATATTATGGGTTAAATCCTAACAAATGTTAAGCTTAAATTATTACATCGTTGTAAGGGATATTGGCTGCTACGCTCAAATAAATTTCATTTAAAATGTTAAATCCTATTGAAATCTTTGTTTTAAATTTTATGTTGTGCAAAGTACATAGCGGACGCTAATTTCATACTACCTTAATTTAGTTTTGAAATCCTAGTGACCGCTAAGCTCTAAATAACATGTTACGACAATACCTATTGGATGTTAGACTTGACATATATTTATTTATTTTTTAAAATCTTAATGACCTCTATGCTCCAACTATTATGATTTCGCAGTTGTCTTAGAGGTATAAAAATTCAATATATCTATTATTGAGTACCGATCACTAAGCTCGGAAAATGTTTTTGAGGCATAACCTAGTGGCTACTAAGCTTGCAATATATGAATTGTTTTTTGTTGCATCATAGAAACAACATATATTCTAATAATATGTTGCAAAATAAGCTAGCGAAAGCTACACTAAAAATTTCATTCTTTGTCTTGTTATATGCTCGAGACATTTAAGCTCAAATATTCTATTATGGAAGCACCTATGTGCCGACAAGATCAAAATATGTTCATTTTATTTGTTAAAGCATACCGTTGATAACCTTCGAATATTATGATTAAGCATATCCTAGTGGTCACTTGGCTCATAGAATCTTAAATTGATTTGTTTATATTATTGTTGTACATTACATGGCTTAATACAATAATATAAAGAAATGCATTGGTAAAAAGGAGTAAGCGAGAACCATTGTTGAAAAAAATGAAAAACACATTACCAAAATGACATCGTTCATTAGAAACATTAATACAGATGGGGCATGCGATTGAAAAAGGAATTTGTAAAGACCCTTTAATTATGACCATGGACAATATTGGTATATGCCAAACATATGCGAATTATACAAAGGAAACACTAAGGGGATGGAATGAAAATGTAAGAAGATTTTCTTTTTAGTTTGATGACATTATTTCTAGAGGAAATAATATTTTCACGTAGAAGCTTTAGTCATGGAAGTATTTAATGGAAACCATGAATTGGTTTATTATGAATATTTCATGAAATCACTTAAATAATTCTTGGTTATTTTTCAAAGGAGAATAACTAAGGCGAATGAAGGAAAAAATTCACATGTCGTTGAGATTTTTTCCAAAACAAGGAAAAAATATAGAAAATAGAGACTCTAAAGGAAATTTCCAAAAAATCAATTGGTAGTCAAAAGGCTTATCTTGACAAGTCTATTGTGCTATATATAATCCCGATTGTTGACATGAGAAAGATAACAAGAGATTCCTAGATTTACAAAGAATCTATTGAGGAGGCATGAAAATGAGATGATAAAATAGGTACCGAATGAGAGAAACAAACCCAGAAACAACTGTACCCATGAACTCGGATCAACAAACCATAATTAAGGAAGAACCACTATTAATCATAAATTGTAGTATTTGAGATAGGTGGGTAAGGAATGTAATATCTATGACATGCATATTTAAAATTGATTAAATGTTCGTGTATATATTCTAAATGCTATACTTATCTAAATATGCATTTGTTGTTTTGATACGCTAAGCTCCAAATATGTTGTTGTGGAATAAAATAGTGCACACTATGCTCAAATATCTATAAATGAGTACCAATCGCTAAGCTCGCAATATCTTACATGTTATTTGTTAAATCATAGTGACACCAAATCTTCAAATAATATGTTGTAACATAAGCTAGCGAACTCAAAGCCAAAAATTCATTCTTAGTGGTGTAAAAATTCGATATATCTGCTATTGAGAATTCTGATCACTAAGCTCAGAAAATGTTTTTAAGGCATAACCTAGTGGCCGCTAAGCTTGCAATATCTTACTTGTTTTTCGTTGAATCCTAGCAAAAACATATCTTCAAATAATATGTTATAGAATAAGCTAGAGGATGCTAAGCTAAAAAATTCATTCTTTGTCTTGTTAAATCCTTGAGACATCTAAGCTCAAAATATTCTATTGTGGAAGCACCTAGATTCCATGTAGCTCAAAATTTGTTAATTTGATTTGTTAAATAATACCACCGAAAACTTGAAAACATTATGAGTATGCATTTTCTAGTGGATGTTGGCCTCCTCGAACCTTAATTTATTCTGTTAAATACTTGCCACCGCTATTCTCTAAATATTATGGGTTAAATCCTAACAAATGTTAAGCTTAAATTATTACATCATTGTAAGGGATATTGATTTGCTATGCTCAAATAAATTTCATTTAAAATGTTAAATCCTATTGAAATCTTTGTTTTAAATTTTATGTTGTGGCAGTACATAGCGGACACTAATTTCATACTATCTTAATTTAATTTTTGAAATCCTAGCGACCGCTAAGCTCTAAATAACATGTTACGACAATACCTATTGGATACTAGACTTGACATATATTTATTTATTTATTTAAATCTTAATGACCTCTATGCTCCAAATATTATGATGTCGTAGTGTCTTAGAGGTATAAAAATTCAATATATATGTTATTGAGTACCGATCACTAAGCTCGGAAAATGTTTTTGAGGCATAACCTAGTGGCCACTAAGCTTGCAATATCTGAATTGTTTTTTGTTGCATCATAGAAACAACATATATTCTAATAATATGTATGCAACATAAGCTAGTGGAAACTACACTAAAAATTTCATTCTTTGTCTTGTTATATGCTCGACACATTTAAGCTCAAATATTATATTATGGAAGCACCTATATGCCGACAAGATCAAAATGTGTTCATTTTATTTGTTAAAGAATACCGTTGATAACCTTCAAATATTATGATTAAGCGTATCCTAGTAGGGCTAGGCTCATAGAATCTTAAATTGATTTGTTTATATTATTTTACATTACATGGCTTGTTAATAATATAAAGAAATGCATTGGAAAAAAAAGTAAAGCAGAACCATTGTTGAAAAAGAATGAAAAAATCATTACAAAAATGACATTGTTGCAGAAAACATTAATATTATGATGGGGCATGCGATGAAAAAGGAATTTGTAAAGACCCTTTAATTATGACCATGGACGATATTGGTATATGCCAGACATATGATAATTATACGAAGGAAAGACTAAGGGAATGGAATGAACAGGTAAGAAGAATTTCTTTATAGTTTGATGACATTATTTCCAGAGGAAATAATATTTTCATAGAAGCTTTGGTCATGGAAGTATTTAATGGAAACCATGAATTGGTTTTGATTAATATTTCATGACATCACTTAAATAATTCTTGGTTATTTTTAAAGGAGAATAACTGAGGTGAATGAAGGAAAAATTCACATGTCGTTGAGATTTTTTCCAAAATAAGGGATAAAATATAGAAAATAGAGACTAAAGGAAATTTCCAAAAAATCAATTGGTAGTCAAAAGGATTTTCTTGACAAGTCTATTGTGCTATATATAATCTAGGTTGTTGACTTGAGAAAGAAAACAAGAGATTCCTAGATTTACAAAAAATATATTGAGGAGGCATGAAATTGAGATGATAAACTAGGTACCGAATGAGAGAAACAAACCCAGGAAAGCAATGACTACCTAATGAATGGGATCAACAAATCATAATTAAGGAAGAACCACAATTAATCATAAATTGTAGTATTTGAGATAGGTGGGTAAGGAATGTAATATGTATGACATGCATATTTAAAATTGATTAAATGTTCGTGTATAGATAGCGGAGGCTAAGAAAATTCTCATTCTTCATCTTGTTAAATGCTTCGAGACATCTGTTCCAAATGCTATACTTATCTCGAACATACATTTGTTGTTTTGATACGCTAAGCTTCGAATATGTTGTTGTGGCATATAATAGTGCACACTATGCTCAAATATCTAGAAATGAGTACTAATCGATAAGCTCGCAATATATTACATGTTATTTGTTAAATTATTGTGACACCAAATCTTCAAATGATATGTTGTAACATAAGCTAGTGAAATAAAAGCCAAAATTCATTCTTAGTGGTGTAAAACTTTGAGATATCTGCTATTGAGAACTAATCACTAAGCTCATAGAAAATTTTTTTAAGGCATAACCTAGTGGCCACTAAGCTTGCAATATCATACTTGTTTATCGTTGAATCATAAAGCAAAACATATCTTCAAATAATATGTTACAACATAAGCTAGAGGATTCTAAGCTAAAAAATTCATTCTTTGTCTTGTTAAATCCTTGAGACATCTAAGCTCATAATATTCTATTGTGGAAGCACCTAGATTCCATGTAGCTCAAAATTTGTTAATTTGATTTGTTAAATCATACCGCCTAAAACTTGAAAACATAATGAGTATGCATTTTCTAGTGGATGTTGGCCTCCTAGAATCTTAATTTATTCTATTAAATCCTTGCCACCGCTATGCTCCAAATATTATGGGTTAAATCCTAACAAATGATAAGCTTAAATTATTACATCATTGTAAGGGATATTGGCTGCTACACTCAAATAAATTTCATTTAAAATGTTAAATCCTATTGAAATCTTTGTTTTAAATTTTATGTTGTGGCAAAGTACATATAACGTGACACTAATTTCATACTACCTTAATTTATTTTTGAAATCCTAGTGACCGCTAAGCTCTAAATAATATGTTACGACAATACCTATTGGATGTTAGACTCGACATATATTTATTTATTTTTTAAATCTTAATGACCGCTATGTTCAAACTATTATGATGTGGTAGTGTCTTAGAGGTGTAAAAATTCAAGATATCTATTATTGAGTACCGATCACTAAGCTTAGAAAATGTTTTCGAGGCATAACCTAGTGGCCACTAAGCTTGCAATATCTGACATGTTTTTTGTTACATCATAGAAACAACATATATTCTAATAATATGTTGCAACATACGCTAGTGGAAGCTACACTAAAAGGCTCATTAGTTGTCTTGTTACATGATCGAGACATTTAAGCTCAAAATATTCTATTATGGAAGCACCTAGGTGCCGAGAAGCTCAAAATATGTTCATTTGATTTGTTAAAGCATACTGTTGATAACCTCCAAATATTATGATTAAGCGTATCCTAGTGGCCACTAGGCTCATAGAATCTTAATTTGATGTGTTAAATCCTTGCGACCACTATGCTGAAAATATTATGCGTTAAATCATAACAAACACTAAACTTAAATTATTATATCATTGTAAAGAATAGCGGAAAATGTTAAATCCCATCGAAATATTTTTCGAACATTTTTTTTGGTATTATGTGTGTAATAGCCGCTAATTTCATAATACCTTAATATAATTTGTGAAATCCTAGTGACTGCTAAGGTCCATATAATATGTTGTGGCAATACCTAGCGGAAGCTAGACTCAAAATATCTTTCTTTATTTTCAAAATTTTTAACGACCTCTATGTTCCAAAAATTATAATGTGGCAATGTCTTAGTGGCCTAAGAGTTCAAAATACCAGTTATTGAGTACCAATCGCTAAGCTCTCGTAAAATGTTTTAAGGCATAACCTAGTGTTCGCTAAGCTTACAATATCTTACATGTTTTTTAAATGCATCGTAGCGAAAACATGTCTTCAAATAATGTTATAACATAAGCTAGAGACACTATGCTAAAAATTTCATTCTTTGTCTTGTTAAATGATTGAAACATATAAGCTTGAAATATTCTATTGTAGAAGTACCTAGATTATGTGTTGCTCAAAATTTGTTAATTTTATTTTTTAAAGAAAACCATCGACAACTTACAAACATTATAAGTATGCATATTCTAGTACATGCTAGCATCCTAGAATATTAATTTAATGTTTTAAATCCTTGACGACAACTATGCTCCAACTATTATGGGTTAAATCCTAATGAACAATGAGCTTAAATTATTACCTTGTTGTAAAGGCTAGCAGCCACTAAGCTCAAATCAATTTGATTTAAAATGTTAAATCCTGTTGAAAGATTTGTTTTAAATATTATTTTGTGGCAGTATGTAGCGGCCGCTAATTTCATACTACCTTAATTTAATTTGTGAAATCCTAGTGACCACTAAGCTCAAAATAATATGTTGTGGCACTACCTATCAAACACTAGACTTGAAATATATTTCTTTATTTTGTTCAATCTTAGTTATCATTGTGTTCCAACTATTATGATGTGGCAGTGTCTTAGCGGCCTAAGATTTTAAAATATATCTGTAACTACCTAGTGATAGCTAAACTACAAATATGGTATTGTGTTATACCCTAGTGATTGCTAAGCTCGCAATAGCTTTCTTATTTTTATTAAATCCTAGAACAACTAACCAAATAATATGTTGTAGCATAACCTAGTAGACACTAAGCTAAGAATATAATTCATTAATGTGTTAACTGCTAACAAACCTAATGTTCAACATATTAGTTTGTGGCCTTCCACAACAACTAAGAATATTGTGGCCTTCCATAACAACCCTAATGAATTAATATATATGACAACACTCTATATTTTTCCAATAATACATGGCCTACTAATAATATTGTTTTAAAAGAATTATATCATAATGACTACAAATCTATGCGATTTTTTATCATGGCTTAGTAGGATTAAAAGGAAATATAAATTTAAATACAATGATTAAAATATTTAATACATTAAATTTAGGTGTATATATAATATGTTTACCATTCATTACACAAAAAATTATCTCACAATTGATAAATTAATACGATTTTATAGTTTTAAAGCATTTTGTTAACCTCAAATATCTTCTCACAAAGTCAATGTGGAAACCATATAAACAATGTACAATGAAATAATTACCTCGAGTTGTTTCTATCATCATAATAAAAGGAAAAAAAGTTAGATGAAATGAATACCAAAACAATATTTTGAGTCTCACTAAACATTACAATTTTAAAAACTAGTGATTATGCGACTAGCCATCATTATCAAGAAAAACAATCCAGAGGGGGACATAGAATGGTGAAAACTTGAAAGTGTTCAAATGAAATAAAAACCAGAGCTAAAAAGGGATTAAATTTTCTTTGGTTGGGGCACAACAGATTCCTTTTTTCTTGAAGAACAAGGCGGTTTGATAAAATGAACAAAAGGAACCTGCAAAGAAGCGAACTAGGCTACGAGTGAATTTTTGTAGTGAAAATTAGGGCTGGAGTGACGTGAAAATATAGGAACTAGTAAGCACAAGGTGGTTTGAAAAAATGATCAGAAGGAACTGTAAGAGTCAAGAGCTAGGAAAGAGCAGCATTTTTTGTAGGGAAAAGTAGGGTTAGACTCGACGTGAAAATACAGAGGATCTGGTCGAAGATGAATGTGAACAAGCTCACAATAAAAAGGTACACATTTAGTATAATATAAATTTTTGATAAATTCCTAATTTAGATATGATATTATTTCATTCTTGATGATGTCGTTCAAACCAATGTTACGCTGCTGCATCGAACTAATTATTTGTACTATTTTTCCACAACCCCTTTTGCTTCCCTAGTTGTTACTTCTTGTTCCCTTTTTGTTAATCCATGAATGATATTATAATTACTACCTGATTGTTACTTGGGTAAAATGACTGGGATTCTTGCACTCAACCCTGTAATGTATGACTTTCTTGTATTGTTCTATGATTTCACAAGTTTTTGTCTTGCAAGACCAAAAAAACAAAAACCCTAAAAACTAGTCCTCCATGGTATTTAATATTTTGAAAATATAAAAAATGTGTGGGATATAAAAATTTTCAAATTAGAGCAGGAGAAATTGAGAGTATATTGAAATTTCAAATTCTCAAAAATGTGAGGGAATTCACAATTCAAATTTTGAATTTACCACTCATTAAGTAAAGGTGCAGGATATGAAAAAATAACCAATATTGAAAACAACGCCTTTGTTATTGGCTATAAATTAAGATAGTTAAAACATAATAAAAGATATGATATCATCATAAAAAAATGAAATAAATTATATAAATGTATAGGCATAGTTATTTTTATTTTTATCAAAATCGACCTAGACAATGTTAGATGTAGTGCACTAATGAAATATAATTCTCCAATTACTCTATGCCATGTGGAAAGTTTGAACTTGATAGTTAGAAAACATTATAATTGACACATTTATTACAAAATTTAAATATAAAGAAACAATTATAAAATATTTTAAAACTATATGAAACCACAATATTGTAATATAAATAGCAACCAGTAAAACAACGACATGTGGCATGAAAATTCTGAAATCTCAAAAGGTGTTTTTACATCTAAACAATGAAAAACAGTAGCACTTAAAAGCTATAAAGATAGTGTTTACAATGAAAAGAGGTATTGGTATGAGCCTAGCGACCACTAAGCTATATCATGATTTTTATTCTATCACTATTTCCAAATTAAGTAATTGTTGAGCCCAATGGACCCTATGTCATTTCATTCAATAAATAAAGCAAATTAACAACCGCTAAGAATTTTCTTTGATAAGAACAGATGTGAATTATATGTTGCAATGATATATCTTATAAAAAATACAAAAAATATCACTTACTCTCAGGGGTATATATGGATTCCAATTTACAAAGATATATGTTATACGAGATAAATATGAGTGTAGCGAATGGGGCTGCCATGTAAATTACACCTATTACGATACAATTACAATCATGAAAAACACTATCAATCCAAAGTAGAACAAATAGTGATTACAATGAAAAGTGATATTGATAGGATCCTAACAGAGCCACTAAGCAAGATCATTGTTTGTCATTATACAATTATTCCCAAATTAGAAACTATTGAGCCTAGTGTCCCCTACATTATTCCTTTCAACTAGTAATGGAGCTTAGTGGTCACTAAAAATTTTCTTTGATATGAACCAAAAGTCTTGATCCCTTTATTTGATAAGCTATATCATGATTTTTTATTCTATGGCTATTTCAAAATTAAGTAAATTTTGAGCCCAATGGACCATATGTCATTTCATTCAATAAATAAAGCACCTTGGTAGTCGTTAATAAATTTATTTGATAAAACCAATGTGAATTATATGTTGTAATGATATATCTTATAAAAACTACAAAAAATATCACTTACTCTCAGGGGTATATAGTGTGTCACCATGTTACAATAGGGCTAGTCCAGCCAGTATGATACGATTATAATCAATGAAATTTAGTAGTGATCCAAAGTTGTAAAGATAGTGTTTACAATGAAAAGAGGTATTGGTATGATCCTAGCATTTGCTAAGCCATATCATGATTTTTTATTCTATTGTTATTTAAAAAATAAGTAATTGTTGAGCCTAGTGGCCACTATGTCATTCCTTTCAATTAGTAATAGAGCTTAGTGGTCACTAGGATTTTTCTTTGATATGAATGAATATGGATTCCAATTTACAAAGATATATCTTATAAGAGATAAATATGTCTTGATCCCTCTTGATGGAATGTAGTTCAACAATTGGGTCTGTACATAAAGTCTACCCAATACAATACAATTACAATCAATGAAAATCACTATTGATCCAAAGAATAATAGATAGTGATTACATTGACAAGTGATAATGATAGGAGATTTATGACGCTAAGCTAGACCATTGTTTGTTATTATATAACTATTCTCAAATTTATAAATTATTGAGCATATCGGCTACTAAACTAGACCATTGCTTGTTATTATATAGCTATTCTCAAATTTAGAAACTATTGAGCCTAACAGCCGCTATGTTATTCCTTTCAAATAGTAATGGATCTTAGCGGTCACTAAGCATTTTATTTTATACGAATCAAAAGTCTTGATCCCTTTCGATGGAAAGTAGTTTAGGAATTGGCTCCACCAGGTAATGTGCAACCAATTTGATAAAATTATAATCATTGAAATTTATAATCAATCTAAAAATGTAAAGATAGTGATTACTATGATAAGAGGTAATGATAGGATCCTAGTAGCCACTAAGCTAGACCATGATTTGTTATTTAATAGCTATTTTGAAATTGAGAAATTTTTGAGCCTAAAGTTTGTTAGGATTTTTTTATTTTATACGAAAAATATGGATTATAATTTATAAAGATATATCTTAGGAGAAATAAATAAGTCTTGAATCCTCTCGATAAAATGTATTGCAACAATTGGGTGCTATGTAAATTCTACCCAATACGATAGAATTACAACCAATGAAAAACACTATCAATCCAAAGTAGAACAAATAGTGATTATAATGAAAATGATAATGATAGGAGCCTAGCGGCTGCTAAGTTAGACCATTTTTGTTATTATATGGTTATTCTCAAATTTAGAATTGGCTCCACCAGGTAACGCATTACCAATTTGATAACACTATAATCATTGAAAATTACAATCACTCTAAAGATGTAAAATAGTGATTACTACGACAAGAGGTAATGATAGGATCGTAGTGATTCTGCTAATATGTTTATTTTATACAAATGAATATGGATTAAAATTTACAAATATATATCTTAGGAGAAATAAATAAGACTTGATCCCTCTCAATGGAATGTAGTACAACAATTGGGTCCACCATGTGAAGTCTACCCAATATGATACAATTGAAATCAATAACAAACACTAACCATCCAAAGCTAAAAAATTAGTGATTACAATGATAAGTTGTAATGATAGGAGCCTAAAAGTTGTTAAGCTAGACCATTGTTTGTTATTATATATATTCTCAAATTTAGAAACTATTGAGTCTATCAGCCACAACATTATTCCTTTCAACTAGTAATGGATCTTAGCGGTCATTAAGAATTTTCTTTGATACAAAGATAAAGTTTGGATCCCTCTCAATGGAAAGTAGTGTAAATTGGCTCCACCAGGTAACGTGTAGCTAATTTGATACAATTATAATAATTAACAATTACAATCTGATCTAAAGTTGTATAGATAGTGATTGTTATGACAAGAGGTAATGATAGGATCATAGTGGTCGCTAAGCTAGACCATGATTTTTTATTCAATAGCTATTTTGAAATTAAGAAATTGTTGAGCCTACCAGTCGCTAGGATTTTTATTTGATACGAACAAATATGGATTATAATTTACAAACATATATCTTAGGTGAAATATATAAGTCTTCATCCCTCTTGTTGGAATGTAGTGTTGTAATTGGGTCCGCCATGCGAATTCTAGCCAATACAATATAATTACTATCATTGAAAAAAGTATCGGTCCAAAGCTGAACAAATAGTGCTTACAATGACAATCGGTAATCATAGGATCCTAATGGCCACTAAGCTAGACCATTTTTTGTTATTATATAGCTATTTTCAAATTAAGAAAATGTTGATCCTAGTGGCTGCTACGTTATTATTTTTAACTAGTAATGGAGCTTAGAGGTCCCTTTTTAAAATTAATAGACTCTTGAGGCTATCTGTTATTATGTCATTCCTTACAATTAGTAATGCATCTTAATGGTATCTAAGAATTCTATAATATAAGAACCTAATTGAATTATATGACATAAAGAATATATCTTATGAGAACAATATAAGGCTTCATCCCTCCCAAGGGTATGTAGTGCAACACTTGGCTCCGTCAGGAATAGTCAAGCCAATATGATACAATTATAGTCATTGAAAAACAATATCGATTCAAAATTGTAGAGATAATGGTTACAACCATCAGAGGTAATGTTAGGAACCCTACGGATGATAGGATAGACAATGATTTACTATTTTATCACTCTTTTAAAACCAAGAACCTGAAAATCCTAGCGGTCTTTATGTCATTCCTTTAAATTAGTAATGGAGCTTGTGGTGGGAAGATTTTTTTATATGAACAAATGTGAATTATGACATATTCCAATGCTTGATTTTGAATAAAACTCGTTAGTTCTTATCTGTCACTACATTATTCTTTACAATATGTGATATGGAATAACTAAACATTTTTATGTTTAAAAATACTTCCTAACGACCACTAAACCCATTATTGTGATTTGTTTCTCACACACTCTGCTCAAAATATGAAAAATTAAATCTTAATGGCCTTTACACTAGTCCATTCAATTGGTGTAAATTACCAACAAGTAATGTTAAAAATTTTCCATTAAAATGTCGACTTAAATCCTATCTCTCATTGACATATATATTTTCAAACGTTCCTTTCATGTTATCTATGTAATGTGGATGGTTGTCAGACAATAAATAATCCTTCCAAAATATGTTGCATGTTAATTTTCAAGAACAATTTTCATAGTTTATGTTATTAATGATGTGATCCACAAAATATGATTTATAGTAACTAGTTGAAGGTTATATATCATGTTCGCTCAAATCCTTGAGGTCACTAACCATTATGTTGATTACTCTCCAATGATAAAAAGTAATTTACTATAGAGATTGGTGATCGCAAAGGATAATACTTACATTCATTACCATATAATGCGAAAAAAATTACTCCATATGTGAAGTAATTATTAATATATTCTACTCAATTGTAGGTAAAATGTCTTCCATTGTTCACACTCCATTCTCGGCAATTCCATTCATTGAAGGCGTTGAGTGCTGGAAGAAAAGAGATGAGGAATGGTTTTTTGAAATCCATATCCTTGACAAACTACTACACCGACATGTGGTTGTTTTTTATTATAGATGACGAACATGAGGAAGTCGGTATGGTTATATCCTCAGTAGTTGTTGATTCGAGTACACTACATGTTCAATTCAAATACATTGACTATGAAAATAATAAGTGTTTTATTCGGATATGGATTTGGATGTTTATTTATTAGGAAATGGGAAATGAAGGCCTTAGAAGAAAAAACACAATGTTCTTGTTTAATATATGGTTGGGATTTGGGTTTGTTAGTAGATAATGACAAAAATGGTTGTTCAAATGTAGAAGACATTCACAATGGCATGCTTATAGTACTCAAAAATTGTATAGAGCTGATACAACCTCTTCCATTTGTCATTTTTTGAATAAAAAGGTTCTCTTTCACCGCCTAAACATTCCAAGTTGTTTACTATGCTGAGGCGAACATATTTGGCTAAATTAGAGATCAATCCATCCATATCAAAGTTGTAGGGGTTAAAAAGAATACTAAATCAGTTGCATTGTTGCTGAAGAAAGCAACCACTATATTCATGAAAATAGAACCTTCAACTATTCAATAGTTTGATTACTTTTTGTTCAATGGTGAAGTATTTTCAATTGATGTTTTAAGGTGCCATGTAGCACCTCCAGAGTATCAAGTATCATCTTGTAGATGATGAGAATGTTGACCTTCTTGTGCACTCCATGTTGATAAATGTTATTCCTACATAGAGGGATGCAATTCTTCTTCCCTTCTTGTAGCTCTATGATTAAGGTTATGGATCTCCAAGATCCAAAAGACTTGGAAATGGATGACATTAAATTTTATATACTTGAAGGCCAACAAATAATAGATGTGCAAAAAAATATTCAGGATTAGATACTTATAAGTCGTTTACATAAGAGGCTACTATTTTGAAGGGTTCACATTATTTCTAAAAATGCAACTAACGAAGCCATTACTAATATTTACAAACAACAAAATGAAGTGAAATAAATTAGATAGACACCAAGTTTATTGATTTGTTGTACAAAGCTAGATCGGTTTGGAAATTGCTTGGATGTCCTCAACATCTTGAATTGACAAAAAAAAAACATAAGAGTGGAAGGTAATGTATTTTAATTTTATTGCATTTTTATTAACATTTACTTTCCTTATATAAAAAGATAAAACATATGATTTTCCTTTGAATTTAAAACTTTGAGAATCAATGCCTTTTGATTTTAAAATGGACAAAAATGAAAATACTATACGAAAAATGGAATTTTCTATTATTTCTAGATGATATATGGACTAAATGGACTACAACATTTCACTTATTTAGATCTAGGTGGCCTTTCTTGTTCACCTATTAAATATAATCAGGATAAATTTCAATCTAATTTATTGGTAAGATTCACAACCAATTCATTCAAGGCTGCTAGAGGATCGAACAAAGAAGAACTATCATCACTAGTAGAAAATGTACAATCGGGGATTTCTAGTTAATCGGCCATGATCAGGCAGGCATAATAGTAGATACATTTGATTATTACTATCAGAGAATAAATAGAGATAGAAAAATGAGAGAAAATTTTCTACAATATTTTAAAGAAAAACATCCAGATAATGATCTATTGACATCCTATAGTGAATCTAATGTAATTGAAAAATTTAAATTGCATGAATCACACTAATTCCAGTTGACTATATCATTGGGTGAAGAGAGAAAAGGAAAGAGAAAACATGATTCCCACATAGGGGAAAAAAATAAAAATAAAATAAGGACCAGGTGGCGGAAGAAGTTATTCCCATCGAGGCTCAGACAATATTAGACAACTATGTGATGTCAATGGAAGAAAATATACCCACAAGGATGGAGGACACATAAGAATTTACTTTTCAATGTGCATACCTGTTCCAACTTCCATCAACTCTATTAGCTATTCTTACCACCAATCCTTTCAATGCAGAATGTGTTATTGCTGATTTTTGTAATTTGTGTAGCGATATTTCTTCTAAAGTAATAATGCAGCTCTAACTAGTTATTGGAACTAATGTGTTGGATTGTATTATTAATGTTCTCATACCAATAGAATATTCCAAAATGTTGAGAGAAACAGTAAAAAATACATGGAAAATGTTAAAGATAGTGAAGAATAGATTCTAGATGGATGCTATAGACTCTATGATAGTAGTGGACACTTTAAAAGTTTGTGTCTTATGTACACAATAAATAGAGTGCACATGTGATGATAACAATAATAAAAGATAAGAAGTCACTATGGATTGGATGGAAAAATTTCCACAATAATTGATAAGCTGCAAGTGAAATTTACCTAAAAGTAAACAACCATCCTTTTCATTGCGAGCGATCATATGAGTTCTAGGATGAGATGTTCACTCACTATTGTTCCTAGAATTCTTTAGTATTAGTGCTTTAAGATGGTAGTTTCGTACTATGTGCATTAGTTGAATCCAATTTATCTATTTTTTTATTGTTGAGACACATAGTCAGGAAATGTTTTTGAAACATTACTATTATCATATGAAGAAAGGTTTGTATTAGAATAGAACTTGAACATGTGATTATGTTAAATGTCTTTCAACCGAAAAAATATACGTACACATTTCTTATTTATGCAAACAACCAAAGAAAAATAGGATTTGATGTATAAACCTCTTAACTTGATGCTACACAACCAAATCAAAATGGTGATTGACCTTCAATCATTTTATAAATATGTTTAATGAGCTCTATTTTCAATTGTCATTGTTTTCATTTTTTGACAATACTCTATGTTCACCAGCTTTGACGATAGATGAGGAGAAATCAGCTACATCATGCATGAATATGCAATCAAATCCTCATATGTATTCGTGTGCATTTATAAATAATACTTAAGCTACTAAGAAATTTATAATACATTTAATGGTTTATGCAGATAATGAACAACCAAGAAAGTAACAATTGGATTACATGGTGGTAACCAACATGAATATGCAGTTAGAACTAGGTATGTTAGCCATGCGTATTTTTACACAACAATTTCTAAGGCTCACAAAGTTATAGAAAACTATACCAACTTACTCTAGAAATGGAACCATTTTCAAAGAAGGAATTACAAAATCACTTATTTCAAAAGTTTATGGTGGCATCCAATGCTACATAGTTTGTAGTTACCAAGTTGTTGGTTTTCTACATAAACCATTAGTATCGACATAATGATATAGACATTAGAATCAATGCTTAGTCTAGCCAATGATAACATAGCCTAGCGGTCACTAATCCACATCAATATATCATAATTGTTTTCCACCAATGGGTGGTTTAACGAATATAAACGAACCCTAGAGGCCACTAAAATTCATTCAGAAGACATAGAACATTTTGATTTTTACTTACCATATTACCACAGAGTAGTATGCTTTTCAATTATGCTTTCATTTTCCATAGCATGAAATTGATTATGAATTGATTATTGTTGTTTTACAATACATCTTGCATCAAAAAAGCCAACAAATAGTAAGGTCTATGCAAGCCAAGCTGGAAGCTTAGTCGGTAAGTGGTAGCTACCTAAAGTGCTAATATTGAATTTACCATTTTACCACGTAGATCACTATGTTTTTTTCAAATATGATTTCATTTTCCATAACAATAGCTATATTATGAATAGATTGATGTTTTTTTGAAATAGATCTTGCATCAAAGGATCCAATTGTAGGTAAAGAAGATGCAATCCTACATGTAAGCCCCATCGGTAAGTGGTAGCCACAAGCTAAAATGTTGATTATTTCCATTGTTTAGAATTGATATGAGACTGATTTAAAAAATTATTTAGCTCTCTACAGTTACCACAAGAATTACTTACATATTTTATATTTGGAGGGCTTAATGTATGAGAAAAACCAATAGTCCTCTAGGAGATGTCATTCAACTTTAGTAAGGATACTATCGACATGCGAGGTGGCTGAAAGATTTTATAAAGTCATTATAAAAAAATTGAAATGGGATCCTAGTCTAGACAAAATCACTTATGTTGATTTTGAAAAGCTGACAAAGGCCTTCAATAAAAAAATTATTAATCGACTTAAATCTAGTACTCACCTAGGGAAAATAAAATTGTAATATAGTCGATGGAATTGCAATAAAATATCTAGAAAATGTTTGGAGTAGAAATGATGTTCCCTATAATTTTGAAGACATAACGTGTATTACATTAGGTGCAAAGGGAAACCCTCCAACTTTATGGTTGGGATGACAAGCAAAGGAGAAAAAATATTCAAAAGATATGTGGTAGATGACCAATTTGTATAAATAATTATCACTAATAGTGTCAAATGGATTGAATGTGGTAGAGGGAATCAAATATTTGGAGTGAGTAAATGCTAAATAAAAGTTAGCATTTCAAAATTTATTGTGATGATACATTTTAACATTGTAAATAAAATACATTCATATGTTTCTCATTTTCACTGTCCAAAACCTCACGCCTACTGTTAAATGATATAAATCTAGATTTTCCACTTCATAATCATCCACTAAGTAGACCATATTTCCTTTTTCTTTCTCAAAGAAAGCACACTTAAGTAGTGTGGCATCTATCTCTGTTTCTTCAAAAAAACATGCTCCTGAGTCATTTCCATCAAATAAATCCTAAATGATTTCTTCTACCTTTGCACTATATCCCATAGTTAACTACTTTATAACCCTTAATGCCTCTTCTACTAGAGGTTTAGTAGAGAAGTATTCAAAAGTATGGATCATTCCTACAATCAAATCTTGCCAATTTCCATCTCTCTATGGAGTTCGCATATACATACCAAGCACACACACAATCTTGTAAAGTGGAATAAAATTTGTGCACCTAGAGTGAAGGTGGTAAAGCTTCCTACCCTCTTTCTAGAGTCTCTCACACTACTGAACGTGGTGCTGAACAGGTTGATTACCATGATAAGTGCATATTTGAGTAGGTGCATTGCTCCTGAAAAAATGAGTAGAAAGGGAAATCCTGATTTCATTCCATCTTACAAGATTGTTCGATTGAACCACCCACCAATGTGGTGTTGTCATGTGCAGGGTATATTCTAGCATATTCTATCTCTCCAACTGGTATATCCACTATTCCTCCATGGCACACAAAAATACTATAGGATCTCCTTCTCTAATGTATCAAGGTACCAAGTTGTTACCTATTCTCCTGATACAACGAGGTCTACTATTCCATGCAAATGTACTTCTTACTTCATTCCCTACTAACTCATAAGTACCATGAGCCAAATTATCACAAGAAATACTTGTAGTATTGCTAATAGACTATGTATCTTCCCATTGAAGGATTCCTTCTTTAGATGGCTCGAGCACTTTTGGGTCCTAGATGGCGCATACATAAATCCTATTCAGATCTTCCTCACTCAAAGGCTCAACATAGGGCATAGATTTCCCATCAATTAAAGGGATAATAACCCTTTCCTCCTTGTTCTCAAAACTGATATAACCCTTGTTGAACCAAATATTAGCATTATTTGCATAACACCAAGGGCACCCAAGTAGAGCTAGGAAGCTGTCTACTTCTGCAAGTGCCAAAACCTCAAAGTCCCCTATGAACTTGGCCCCTTGTATAGTAATGGATGCATCTGTAAAACTCCAATAGGGGTGGACTTGGTTCAATTAGCCATAAACAACACATTAGACAATGACTGTAATGGGGTCTCCCCATCTGTACCCATGCATCTAAAGTAAGCACATTGACTTCTACACCTATATCAATCAATATATTACTCAAAATCCATCCATCCACAACAACATTCAAAGTGATTTCCTTTTCATAGTCTAAGTTATGGGGAGGAAGATTTACATGCAAGATCTATCATCCAGTCTCAATACTTACACGTGAAGTGTTTCCCTTTAGCCAATTCCCTAACAATGGAATGATATTATCCTGGCGCAACATTTTTCACACCTCCTTCAAGTCATCAATATCAGATTGGACCATCTCTGTTGTTTTCTTATGTTCCATCTTCCGTGATTTCTCCTTTAAATACTATATTTCACCTTGAAGATTTTTAGTACCTCCATGGTTTCCTAATAAGCCTCCTTCTGATGGATAGGATCTGGGTACCATGCATGTAGAACCTCCTCTTTAGTCATTGAAGGATTTTGTTGCAGTTCTTCTTTGGTGTGCGTTGCTTCAACACGAGTAGTGATCTTTATAGGAAATACCTTGGATTATGGTTCTAACTTGGGCATTCACTGATTTTCCATAGCATGTTATATCTTAACCATCCCCGCACCTTTTTTCTTATTTATGTTGCTTACTAAGATTCTCATATAAGTCCTAACATTCCTCATAGCTATGATTTTTTCCATAGGAAGAACATGTAACATTCTAAGGACATTCACACCTATAGTGGTTAGGATATCCGCATGTATAACATGTTTTGAGAGGAAACTCACCTCATCCACCACCACAACTTTGACCTTGAAATCCATCATGGTATCCTTGACCCGCCACGATCTCCATCAAAACACCCTTCATTCTAATCATAGTGCACTTGATTGTGATCCCAATCGTAATGCTCATTATTTCCTTTAGAGTTATTTAAGACTCAAGTCTGTCACACACCAATATATATCATCATGGATCGAATAATCGGTCCGAGTCTTCGTATCGTGAGTCATGGCACTGTAAATTTTACAGTAGCAAGATACGTTCTTCCTTATTACATGTTGCAATAATGGGCAGTGGCTAGTATCATGGTTCAAATGACATATCTCACAATCCAATAATAATGAATGCACTGATTTGTAGGGATAACTATCCTTGGTGTGCCCTTCCACTTCATAATCTGTACACCAAATCCCCATGTGTGTCTCATGTGTTGAGTTTGCCGATAGTTTCTCCAACTAATTTTCCATAGCTGCAATCTATGCTTCCAATAATGGGATGAATCTAGTGTCTATGATCCCAATTGCTTTAGCACAAAAAGTTTCCTAAAGTACTTTACGTGGATCATTATATGTCTTATGTGAAAAATCCCTTCTAAAATGTGTAATCAGACCTCCAATGAACCATTGTGTGTGTTGGATTACGTGAATATCATAAGAAATATTAGATAGAAGCATTTCGAAGTGGGCTTCATAATCCATGACACTCTTAGTAGCACCTTGATTAATATCCTTGAGCATGCTTATACTCTTTTGGTTGAACTCAGGGATGCAAAACTCTTTAAGGAAAGCATCTTTTAATGTTGCATAGTCTATGCAAGTCTGATCAGGGTCAAACTTTTTGTACCAGCTATGTGTGTGCCCTTGTAACGTAGTGGCAAATTGACTTTCCATGTGCTCAAAAGTCATGATTCCTTTTGCATGCCACAGTATTTCACACATGTGCATGTGTTCAACAACATCTTCTATGCCTCTATACTCTGGAAGATGAAGAGACATCTCCATGTAAATATTATGGGGTTGGTGGACCTTGCCCACCTGATCCAAAACCTCATGTGTTTCCTCTACCTCCAGAACCACCAGATCCACCGAACTAGAACCACATATACCTCCTTATCCTCCACCTATAGCTAGAATCAGACCGGTGGGTGTGCTTCCCCATGTCCCAATAGTAGTACCGAAGGCCCGAACCCATACGAGTCACGAAGTGTTACCACTCCCAGAAGTGAGTCCAAAATTCTATGTGCTTGAATTTTGTGTAGATGATGCACCTAAAAGGTACCTCCAAACAACAACAAAGACATTTTCCCTACCATCGATGTACTTGCTATGTGACTTACCCCCTGCTCTCCCACTTGCCTAAATTAACTTGTTGTTGTTTGTCATACTAGATACTAGAAAACCAAGCACAAGGGCTAGGTTGTTAGGTAGATTCATATGCATGTCTACGGCCCGTGTCATCTCTACTAGTGTGCTTCCACGTAAGGTTGAAGGGGTTCCTGTAATACTTGCCCAAATGGGGGAGTTCCTAATGCTCCAAATTTACACCTTTGCATGAGCTCCAAATCCTTCACGAGCCATCTCTCTCCTCAATGCCATTCACTCTACAACATCTTGATGCTTCTCTATCTCCCTCTCGCATGACTCAATATCTGAAGCCACCTTTCTTTTCTCTACCTTTCTACCGCTAGGTTTTCCATCTTTCACCAAACCTGCTCCTGCCCCCATGCATGGTGGGGCTTAGTTAGCCATTGGTTTGATTTCCAAGTTTAGGTTCACCATCAATATTTTGATTGCTAGTGGAATGCCTTGTAAGTAAGTTCACATGGGATATTGTAAAAAATATAATTTCACTACCTTTGGGAAAGAATAAGTGGAAATTGAGTACTCCAGAATATAACTATTTAGAACACCACAAAACCAAGTATCCATAATGTGTGTCCAAATTAGATCAACATCATAAAGGGCCTAAAATTATTCTTGCATCCAGATGAGTGCACGATACCTCAAATCCATTTTAGATGCATAAACAACTAACCACTCGTACAATACTACTGGAAATATAATGAATAATCTCTCATACAAACCGTCATCTGATTCTATTCCACCCATGCACGTGCATTTAACTTAGATCTGATGTTGAAATTCCATGTGTATTCTTATTCTAGATCTTGTATCCACTCCTCAAAACTTTCTAGGGTCAACCAGTATGTCTTCATCATGAACCATCCTCAAAAAAAAATTAAAAAGAGGTCTCGGAAATGGAACCAATGATGCAGCCTAGAATTTACCAGAAATAACCCAGGTGTACTGGCACATCACTCAGCCTAGACTGAGTGCTCACCCAAAGCACACAAAGGTACTAGGCCCCTCTTTAGGGTTTCTTGTGCATGATGTTAGCAAGTTGAAGAGTTGATGCATTCAAATCCATAAATAGTTTAAAAATTCTATAGAGCATATTCCAGATCTAGATCTAAGGAGTAATAGTTTTAAGTAATAGCCATAATGAATTCTACCATGCAAGATCTAGTTATAATCATGTTTAACCCCTTGAATTAGTCAATACACTCCATTATATTAAACACAAGTAAATACATAGAAGCTTCTTATAATAAGTAGTACCATAAGTTCATGTGTGCATCAGATCTAACAACATAACTTCATAATAACTCATATCCATCTTACTATACTACACAAATCACTACATATTTATAAGGGTGGGGACTTTCCCTTCACTGCTTACATAATTCCCAAAAATAAGTTGCATGCTAAAAAAAGCCATGCACCTTTACAATAATAGACACACATGCAAGTGTGCTAATAATAGATCTCTTCTGGTTAACTAGCAGTAATAATTCTATTATTAGCTTGAACCCATGCAAAGTTCTTAGTAGAAACTCCTCCAAAAATATCCTATTTGTGTTGTGTAATTTTTATCTAGTTTTTGTGCTCTGCATGTTATCTCCAAAAATATTCGGTACTCTGAAAATGGCTAAGTCTCGGATCAGTCCTTGTCTTTCGGGTGTGTTTACTTTCCTAGTCTTCCATGCCTTTGAATGTCCCATGTTCCCACATTTGAGCCTTCTATGTGCCTTCTTCTAAGTACCATACTTTTTCTTCTCAACATGCCTCGAGTGAGCTCGTAACGTATGTTGGGTGATAGGCCGACACACTTCAAAGGTTAGAAAGAAGTATTGAGGGTAAAATAATGACTACATATTTCAAACTCTTCCAGTTGGATCCACATCTCCCAACCGAAGATCAATTCATGTCAAAATATTGTAACACATGATGGTCTTTAGAAAAATATCTATCCAACATGTAAAATCTAAAAAAATTAAAATGAAAGTATTAATGAAATTGATAAAATAAAATAAATGAACTCAACTAAATGAAATATATTTACATCATACTTACT
Source organism: Taxus wallichiana var. yunnanensis (assembly GCA_018340775.1). Lineage (NCBI taxonomy): Eukaryota > Viridiplantae > Streptophyta > Pinopsida > Cupressales > Taxaceae > Taxus > Taxus wallichiana. Next base: position 315,957,422 of record CM031236.1, read on the forward strand.
TATTGGTGTCACTCGGCTTCTCCGTAGTATACATAAAATTTGATTGGACCCCAAATAGAAAGATTGAAAAGAAAAGCTGGAAGATAATTGGTAAAATAAGAGATAAATAACCTAGTTAAGAGGCCATGGGAAGGAGGTATCTAGGAATTGAAAAGATAAAAGAAATGGGGAGTTTTAGTGGGATTTGGTAAAGATACATTCAATTTTTCAAAATCATCAACTCAATACCATGATCATGGTGCAATTTACGGAATTTTTAGGGTTTAACAATTGAAATATGTGAAGGTTTGAGGATTGGAAGGAATCACATTGAAACCATTTATAAAAAAATAGAAAAGAGAGAAATTAATTTGTAACTTTTATAAATTATATCAAGAGAATTAAGATTTGAGATTATCTAAGTTGATAAATTTTAGTGATGGTGGTGAGAGTGTGAGGTAGAGGAATAGGTGTTTGAAATATTTCACGTGGCGGTGTGAATCCCATGCTAGGTTTTTTTAATTAGGAAAAGGTGGCTATAATATAAATGTAAAAATGTATACCAGGGAAAATTTATCTATTGAAGTTTTTCCCAAAGATAGTAAAATGTAGGTGAGTCATGTTCTACGTGGGTTTGGGATCATTTTGAATTTTAGAGTTAATAGGAAATAAATTTGAATTTTATGCTAGAAAAGGTGTAGACTATGAAGATGAGCGATAGCAACCATGCAAGAGTAAAATATCGCATCATGGCCGATGGTGTTGATATTTGTTAGCATGTCTAATGGTGTCGTGCTTGGGTGGCTGAAGTAGGGTACAATTTTATGGTTTTCAATAGCATTATTCTAGGATGTGATGTAATATAGGAGGAATGGGTTTTTTTCATTTTCGATGGTCTTAATCTCATATGACCCATATAGTTTATAAGCATTTTATGTGTTTGAATTTTTAGTAATTTAAGATGTATTTTTATGATTATTTTGGAATTAGAGCTAATGGTTACTTATTGTTTGATATTTTTATAGGTTTCATGGAGGATCTAATTATGGAGATTAGTGGATATCTTTTTTTTTTCCCAAAGTTATTACATAAGTTATCTCCATAGGATATTGCACAAGCTGCAGGGACTCAAATTCATAATTATTATGCGAGATGGTGTGGATCCCATTGGATCCAAATTATATATATATATATATATATATATATATAGACCTAAACTCCCAATTTAAAAAAATTATATATATATATATATATATATATATATATAATTTTTAAAATTGGGAGTTTAGGTCTAACACTTTTACGTGGAGGGTTGGAGGATAAACAATAGAGGTTGTAGTATATGATGTTCACGTTGATTCTTGGGTTGTCCATTAAGGGTGTGTGGATGTTTTATGATGTTTCATAGAGCACCTTTGTAATGATGGCAGTTTTAGTATGGTGGGACCAAAGTAGTGATGAGTATCATCCAAGTTTAGTAATGGTTTATTTTAGTGTCATTCTTATTACACAAATTTTGGATATCCATAAGGTGATTGTAGACACCAAATTTGGGTCACACTCCCCTTTACCCCACATGTATATTAATTTAATCACCTATAATTAAATTAATTCCTATTCTCACAATATGTATTATTTAATTACCTTCATTGAACTAATTTCCACCTCACCCCACCACATCACCTAGACACTTCGTCATAAATATATTCATAACATGTTTCCTTTTAACTAAGACTTAGTCCTACCTACCTTAATTAACTAAGACTTGATTTAACCCTAAAATCACATGCCTATTGTTACTTTAACTGCATGCCCACTTATCTAAGTGCAACATTCCATTTTGATCCGTGACAATGGACAAAACTAGCAAAAAATATTGTCAAGATCTGTCATTTTAGAAAACCTAGGATTTATCACCTTAACCAACACTGGTCAACCCTAAAATAATGCCGGTCACCCTAAACCATTGTCAATTACCATATATTCACTTTGGTAGTCTTTTTCCAGATGTTAGAAGAATTATTTTTGATTTTGGAGAAGAGACATATGCATGCGAGCATGCACAGAGAACTCTTGCACATCCAAACATCCATAACTAGCACCAAACACTGATATGAAGGGATAGCATTCACGGTAATGTTCTAGGAAGCACAATTTTGGAACTAACCATTAGTTCCATGGGTCACCCATCACCTCCATACAACCACTAGGTCTATAAATACAAGTAAGTACATTTGGTTCTGCATCTTTCCATACTTATTTAGATCGGTTTCTTTATCTCTATTTGGGATTCCTAGTCTCCTTTTCATCTCATCACCTCTCACCTTCCGCCAATCACTCTACCTAATCACCTACAACCTCCCATATCTACATATCCGAATCCTAACATCTCGAGAATATTCCTAACACTATTATCAACTTCATAATTCTCTATCTATTCTCTGTGCAATCACAAAGAATTTCAAAACCAAACTTTATTGAGTTTCTATTGCCCAATCCTACTAATGTAAGTTAACCTAAAATGTCATCGGTTTCCTCTTAAAATTTAACAGGCATCGATCATACCAGATCGACGTTAGTCTCGTATCGTAAATCTTCCTATAACATCAAACTCATAACATTCACCCAAATAACCCAAACCACCAAAAACTTGACCCTGAACTGTCCCAACTACCTTATTCACCTGTATAACTTCCAGATCTGATCATAACCTAGCTTGTTAGATTAGATTTTCTTATTGTACTTGAATGAGACACCTAAATCATATCAACTACAGTAGGATATTATTGGTTTATGTTATTTCTTGCATTAAGTTGTGTTAAACAGTGGATTGACATTCATCTAGGAAGTATCACACTTTTGGTCTTGTTTTATATTTCGGGTAGTTCCTCCTATCAAAAAGGAAGTTCTCGCAATCAAAACTGAATTGAGAAGTCAGAATGCGTGCACTCTACCTTCCATTTTCATTCATAGGTATTCCTCCTCACCCTTACCGTATCTATTTTTCTCATATGTACACAACTATTTGGCGAAACATTTTGGCATGCCCGGTGGGACCCTCTCTTGGGTTCATTACATTTTCTTCATATGGGGAAACTTTTTATGTGTTTATTTCCTTTTGAAAAATAAAAATTTAATCTTCTCCCTGGTAATATTCTTTTCTTCTAATTGTCTTAACAACATTTGTTATTTGGTGCTTAAAATGAACCAATTCTTTCTTCTTGCATTTTCATAGTAGTGAAAAAGCATGTTATTGAACTATTCATCATTTGGTTCATCAAATATAATTGTCGATTTTGGTTATAATTTTTTTGCATTTCATCTGTGTATGTTGTATTATTAGCTCACATTTAAAAATGAGGGAAACCTATATGCTAGAAGTCATGTGTAGTTGATGGTTGACACAATTGAACCATGGAAAGAAATTCTCTCTCTCTCTCTCTCTCTCTCTCTCTCTCTGTGTGTGTGTGTGTGTGTGTGTGTGTGAAACTACACAAAATTTGAATTTACACATCTTAAACAACATCCCACCCAAAAGAATTTTTCATCGATCACATGATTAGAGGATTGACAGTGGGCACCCATCTAGTTATCTTTGTCTAATCATCACCTCAAAGAAAGAACCGCCCCCACCATAACATAACCTAAAACCAATCTTTTAGAATTTCCTCCTTCGTAGGATGTCTTCCCAACCAAAAACTCTGTTTTAAATTCACAAGTTAGTCTTAAATAGCATAAGCTAAAAAAACATAAAATTCACTTTTAGGATTGTGTGTTTCTCTTAGCTTTGTTCTTAACTTGTGTTTTGAGGTGTGAGGTTACAATTCTTCATTTTTCTTATTCCTTTCACACTCTGCCATCATAGTTGGAGTATTTTGACTATTTTTGAGTGTGTCAAGGACCTCATCTTATCATTCTCATATTTCTAGGTTGATTCTTCATCTAGTTTAATTCATAAAAATCCATTTTTTCATTTCTTCTAATTTCATAGTAACCGGTGTCAGTCTAGTGACCATCGTCGGTTTACATCTAACCATCATCGGTTTACCCAACTAGTGTCAATTCTTGGATCTTTTGGTTATTTTACCTAAAACATCCTTCATCACCTATTCTTTTCTATTTTTGGTCCTCAGGACACCATCATATACCCAACATTCTGATATCTTTGTCAAATACAGTTTCCCAGTTCATATTCACCAATCTGTTTCATTTTCTAAAACTAGTATTTCCCATAGTGACCGGTATCGGTTATCATAACCATCATCAATTCCCTTTAACTATCATTGGTCATATTGATTGTCATTAGTTGTTGTGTTTGATTTTTAATCAAAAAAATGACCAGATTTACCCCCTGGACTTCATCCTTCTCTACTTTTGTTGTTTTTGTGTCATTTACTGAATACAATTTTACTAGGTCAACACTAATTCACATGGTGTTAACTCGTAGCCAAACTAACACCCTTGTATTTCATGCTAGCCATAAGCCACTCCCACCTAGTCCATCATCATCATCCATGCTGTCACCTATGGATCCAACCTAGCTTATGACCATTTCTACCGGTGATGAGGAGTTTGCAAGACTCCTTGATCAGAATACAACGACCTTACAATACTATCTTTCCCACTCATCTACCCGATACACCTCAGGACAACTAATGTATGACATTCCTGTATCTATTCCTCTTGCCCTCACACCCAATTCCACATCATCTACCACTAGCTTGACACTTCCCTCATCTACATTACCCCCTATGGTCTCATAGTTAGGTCCCACCTCTGCCATAACTATTACCCTAATGATGTCTATTGCACTGTGGTGTTAAGTGTTCCTTCACTAACCACTTTGAACATGGCCCCATCTACCCCCTTTTCCTTGTATATATCAGTTGTATTAAAACCACCTCTAGTGTTGGTTTTCCATTCCAAAACCTTGTTCTTTCCATCCCCAGTCTCTACCACCCATTACCACAAGAGTCGTTGCGACCACCCCACCTATTTACACACATCACCAGTAACCCCCAATCTCATATATCACTTATTTGGGGTAAATTCCACCTATATATATATATTCCCCCTTCATAGTTTTCATATTCAGAACACTCATGTACTAGGATGCCATTAACATTCTACACCCATCATCAACCTCCCTTTATTACAGGAGGCACCCATTCCTCACAACCCACTAATGGCCTCATTAGGATGATGATGGAAAAGATGCAGAAATTAGAAGCATCTATTTCGGCTCTCATAACTCCTTGACCTATGATGAAATATGTAAATATCATATTCATCCATCCATTCCTATTCACCCATACCCCTGTGCATTCGAAAATGCCCAAGTTCAACCTTTTCAACAAAGTAAAGAGGACCCGCAACATAAATTGTGGTCATTCAAACATGGGTGCTACCTAATTACCCATGATGATGCTTTTCTCTTACGAACATTTCTCATGTCCCTAACAGGACCCACCTTAGATTGGTATAGTAGTTTACCTAGACATTCCATCTACTCCTTCAACCAAGTGGCTCAAGCATTCTTGGACCACTTCTTGATCAATGTATTAAAAAAGTCACCATGACTGACCTATATTCAACACAACAGTATGACGATGAATATATCACAGATTTCATTGCTTCTTTGGTGAATTCTTATTAACCAATTAACATTCCAATTACCTTAAATTGAACTTATTGAATTGTTCACTAGATCTTGTGCTAGACACATCTCACCAACTCCGCAAGTGCAAACCTTCCGTACCTTCAATGAAGCGTTCACCATGGCATGAAATATGGAAATTTGTGCCATTGAAGAAAATAAAATCCAATTACGAAACGAGAATGCCCCATTTAAACCAAATGATTATTCTTCATCTTCAAAACCCCAAAATAATTATTCAAAAGCCAAAGGATCTACCAACATGGTAGTTCTTAAGGTGGGTCCATCGCATCCCTTTAATCAAGCCCAAAATTCTTCCAATCTTTCCCCCACCCATACCTTTTAGTTTCAACGGGATCAGCGTAAATATACTTCAATTAGAGAGACCCGTTATAGTCTTGGAAAAGATTCTTAAAGATGGAGCCATTACACCTCCTCCCATAAAACCTCATATTGGTTTTGATCCCGCTCATCCTATGCATACATGGTATAAGGAACATGACTACCGTAATTATGATCATGTCAAACACCATAGTGACAAGAACTTCATAACTTTAAGAACATTTTCCAAGAGATGATAGATAATTGAGACCTCTTTGTGGAATACCTGAACACACCGACAAATCAAAATTTACACATCTTTAAGAAGTTGTTCCCTAACCATACACAATCATCTAACCAAAATAGTGAACCTTCATCCAGTGAAAACAATGTCCATGAATTCCACATGGTTTTTGATATCATACCGGTTCCTCAAATTTCACCTATTTCATCTATTGAGTAAATTCTAGCATAAGCTCCTCTACCCACAGAGGAGCATACCTCTTCTACTCCTTCACCCATAGAGGATTCCCCTTCATCTCCCCCTTCTCTCATGGAGAAACCCACATTTTCCATTGATGTCATTCCACCATCTACCTTGCAACATACGGAACAATCAACACTATTAACTCTCTCATCCACGGGAGAATCATCATCGCCTTCTCCTCCACCAAGGGAGAATTCTACCTCACCCCACCTACCATCTCTCCTACCCATGGGAGACTCTTCAGACATGCCACTACCTATTGGGGAAATTCTCCCTCAGCATCCCAGGACCCCATTGACATGATCTCAACTCTTTTACCCACATATTCTAAGGCTAGACAATTCCCTTTCTCACAGACATATTTTACAGGGATTACCACAGAACCAACTACACCTCCTCTTATGAAAGTCCTATTTTCACATCTGTCTGATCACTTGGATTATGTTGATAATTCCATACTTTGAAGACATCTTCGGCTCCCTTTTTGAGTCAAATACAAATGTTTCCTGAAGATACTTCCACGATCTACCCAAAGGTATTTCCAACAACCAGATCAACCTTGATCATGCCTATCAAAATGGATTCTTCTTCATCACCTCTACCTATATCTAAACCTTTACCCATAACAAAAACCATTCCAATGCCCAAGAACCTACCTGCACCTATATCTTCATCTCGTATCGAGATCAATCACTACCTTGGGTGTCACGTGGACGTCAAGCCTTACCCATCCACCTATTTAATCAAACTTAACCATGTATTCCCAAACCCATAACAAAGTTATTCCTCCACCTAAAAGGAAGACCCATCCTTCAAGGACACATACACCGGTTTAACTACCACACCTTTGTCACCTTTTCCCCTTCCATCTATCCTAGGGCCTCACTCATCAACCCCGGCTAAGCAGTCTCCTACTAAAGGCCAGTTAAATTCTAAGCAACCTACTACTTCATCACGAGCCTTTGTTACATCTCATTCACCCACACAAAAACACCCACACCCTCACCCTCACATTTATTACCACCTATACCTCCACCAATTACTATAACTCCAAATTTTCCTATATGAATTCAACCCATACCGTCCACCCAACCTCTACCAATCACTTCCACTATAACTCTATTTTCCCCATGGGTAACCCGTCCTCTTCCACCATCAAATTTCCCTTATGCATCATGTACTCCCATGTCACCTTTATCCAAGAAGGTGAACCCAAAGAAAACAACCCACCGCCCTCCAATAAGGTAGTTAAACCAAAAAAACCTTCCATTTTTATATCTTCTACCACACCTTTACCTAAGCAGATGCCATCAAAACCTAAGACATTACCACTTACCAAAACAATGGTCTAACCTATTCCTCCTCTTATAATGCCTCTTCCCTCACAATCATCTGCATCTTTACCAAAACCCAAACTCACTTCCCATTATGATTTTTTGGCGGGGTCTTATGCCAACATTCTAACCAACCTCTTAGATACTTTTGTCATCACATTACCTTTTCTTCAAGCGATTGACGACCCTCTCAAACCCAAACTAAGAGGGTTTGATAAAACCAAGATTTGTGCCTATCATTGTGTGCCAAGATATGATGTAGAAAATTGTAAGGCTCTACAAACCATTCTTCACCAAATTTTTCCTCCCGAATAAAATTTCAATGACGATGACCTTATCAATGAGGACCATGTTCCACAATCACTGTCACCACACAACATAATCCCTCACTTATTCAATGACCTACATATCCTCCCCATAGCCCTTTTTCCATTTCCAAAATTTGATATCAACATGGTTTATATTAGAGAGTTGGCCAAACCACCACCCAAATGCTAGTGTGTCATACTCACATCACAAGGCTTCCCCCATTAAGTTTTTGCCATCATGTCACTACAGACTCATCCCACACCTTCTCCATTTACCACCACCCCTCAGATTAACATGGTCCAAGTTACCATCCATTCCCAAAAGGAAAAAGGAAAAGAAAAATCAACTAACCCATCAACAAACCCCATGCCAAATATAACATTTTCACCCATTCCCAATATCACCATTCGAGGACCCACATACCCTATATCCGATAGGGTAATCCGTAAATATAATGATTAAACAATTACATCAATCCCCTATAAAGATGTCTTTGTACGATCTCGTCTAAAATTATGGATCTCATAGACAAGCCCTTATGGAGGTTTTGTAATCCATCGAAGTTTTATGCAATGACCCGCACTAATGGCCTCTATTATCACTCATCACCACATGGCCTTGCTTACCAAATCATCTCCTTATTCTACCCCTTTGCACACTCCTCAAGTTGTCTCCCATGATTTCTCGATGAGGATATTATACCTCTCTATTTAGATGACCCGATCCTTCCTTTTTATTTATGTCTATATTGATAACATACACATACGATGAATCATGATTGATAGTGGTGCTAGCATTAACATCATATCCTCCCATGTGTACAATCAAATGCACATCCATTCTAATTGTATGCATAATAACCCAATTATGTTATGCTCCTTCAACAACACCATCACCTTCACCCTTGGCACCATTATTCTCCACATTTGTGTGGGCCCTCAAATTTTCCTAGAATCATTCTACATTTTAGAGGGAGATTTCTAGTATAACCTATTCCTCGATAAACCTTGGATTCACGTCATGGGTTATGTCCCTTCAACTTTACATGGCTATGTAAAATTCAAACATGAGGGGCATAACTATACCATCCCACTGACCGTCACCCTTCAAAACTTGCAACATGTTGTACTAATCTAACGACATCCTTGTACTAGTCAAGGCATCCGCCACTACCCCCACTTTTCCTTCACCCATGGCCACATCTACCAATTCTTCCACCACCTCTCCCACACCTAAATCTTCTACTTCCCAATAGTCTAGTGATTTTTCTATCCTCGCTACCGACATATCGACTATCGATCCCTTAGAAGGTGTTTTTCAATGCCTCACTCTAGGGAATACCACCTCTACAATATTAACACATTCCTCACTCCATAAGAGTATGGAAACCTACACCAACACCCTTATTATGACTATCACATAGGAGAGGTTTTCGCTTATGTTCCTCCCCGCCTTCACACCAACTTTGTATGGGGGACTTTATACTTCCATTTATTTACCCAAACCTCCATCCTAAACATGACCATTTTCATCTGAACTCCAATCCCTCACAAATTACCTCTTTTCCCACAATTCCTTCACCACTACACATGGAAAGGCTTTGGCTTTAGTTTTTACAAACAAGGTCTTCATACCGTTGTTCCATGTACCACTCATAAAAAAAAAGATCACAATGGCATTGGATTTTCCACACCATCTTCCAATAAGGCCCGCATCGACCTTATTGAGGAAGACAAACCTTCTCCATCCCATTCACAAACATCACCACCTTCACCCATGGAGTCCATAGATCCCGAATATATTCCTCCTAACTTTTTTTTCATGAACGTGATTTCCCTGGGACCTCTGACTTATCAACGTGATGGCAGGACTCCTTCTTTTCCCTTCCTATATCCTGACATGATTGATGATAATACACCTTCTATTAACTTAGTTCAATGTTAGGATGATGAGTCTATACTCACCTACCTTGATTTGGAAGAATATTATATTCACCGGTTTTTACCTTCTAAGATGCAAACCATGTTGAACAAATCAACCATTAAAATCAACATTAACACTCAGGATGACCCACACATTCTAAAGATAGGTCAATCTTTAGATGTTGCTAAACAAGAAGCTTTTACTTCTTTCCTTTGGGACCATAGCAATGATTTTGCTTGGTCCTATGTTTATATGCCCGGTATTTACCCAAACATTGTGGTCCACAATATCATAACCATTCCTAATGCCAAACCCATAAAAAAAAGCTATGGAAAATGCATCCTCGCATTGCTCTTCTTGTCAAAGAAGAAATCCACGCCTTCTCTCAATTTCCTTCATCCTACCCATTGACTATCCTCAATGGATTTATAACATCGTTCTGTCATAAAATAAATAGGGGACTTCACATTTGCATGTATTTTTGTGACCTCAACTTATCTTTCCCCAAAGATGACTTTCCTCTACTAGGTATTGACCACCTGGTTGATTTCACCACTGGTCATGAGATGTTATCACTCATGGATGGTTTCTCAAGTTATAACCAAATATTACTTTCCCTAGAAGATCATCACAAAATCTCCTTCATCACTCCTTGGGGACCTTATACTACCGAGTCATGCCTTTTGGCCTTAAAAATGTTGGTACTACATATCAATGGGCTATGACTTATATCTTCCATGACATAATGCATTGCATATTGGAAGACTACATAGATGATATTCTTCCAAAATCCAAACATTGGGCCGAACATCTCACATGTATTGAAGGTCATATTTGACCACCTCATCAAGTATTATGTTTTCTTTCAACCTAAGAAGCGTGTGTCTTTGTGGTGCTTTGGGGAAGCTCCTTAGTTTCATTGTTTCTTTGCATGGGATAGAAGTCGATCTTGCTAAATTAAATCCTATTCTCAAAATTCCTCTACCTACAAATCTCCATCTACTTGAAGTTTGAAAGGTAAGTTAAAATCTATCCATTAGTTTATTTCATAACTTCTCGACCATTATCAACCATTTCATCATCTCCTAAAAAAATATGTCTCATTCAAATGGGATGATGAATGCCACAAAGCCTTTGACACCTTACAACAATACCTTCTTCAGCCACTGGTGCTCATTCCCACTAAATATGACCAACCCTTTTACCTATACATTTCTACCACTGATCATTCCTTATGTTTCATACTCACACATCGTGATGAGTAACACAGAGAACAAGTGGTTTATTGCATAAGTCATACCCTTTTGGACTACGAAACTAGGTACACCCATGCCAAAAAACTTTTGCCACTTAACTTCATCATTACCTACTCAACCACACAAACCTTTTTCGTCACTAACACTAATCCCGGGGCTGAATTAAAGGTTGGGAGCGCCCTAGGAAATAGTTTGAGTGGATGCCCTCCTCACAAATTTAGTTAATATATTTTTTCCATAAAGTAAATAAATAAAACATGTCTATATTCTTTTATTTTTAAATTTACATCATGGTCATACTAAATAATAATAAAAATATATCAATAAATTATCACATAAGGATGAAAAATATTTTGTGGATGGAAAAAATTAATCATAGTGGATGGTTAGAATGCAAAAATTCAATATTTTATACAAGGCTTCTTACAAGTCTGATTTAGCCATATCAAGTAGGTGACAGCAACTCTATCCTGAAATAAAGCACCATTTCTTTGCAAAGAAACAAAAATGTTTATGTAGCTCCTATGGTTTTATGAAGAGTCATATTTGGACCAAGCCTATGAATTCCTCGATAAAAAAATAGTATAATTTTACCCCAAAAATTTAAGAATAGAAAGAATAAATAATTTTTTCCTTCAATTATACTCACCTTTACTAGATACAACAACGACATTATAAACAAAACATTAACCTTTTTCTAGAACAAACTACACACCTACATAATTTGGAGTTATATCAAAGAATGGGTAACAATACCAACAAAATCATATGTGCTTATAAATATGTGATATTTTCTTTTACTTGCAAAAATATTACAAAACTTTTTTATGTGTATGCGTGAAATTGATGTTACTATACAATAATATCTATAAATGGGTTTATCAATACTAAATCTTTAGATAAATTATTTTAAATTTGAGTTCTAAACTTAACTGAAAAGGAAATTTTTAGATTTAGATGCCCCATGACTGCTGGCACCTTAGGCAACTGCCTACTTTTCCTAAGGCTTAATCCCCCTCTGACTGATCCCCTACATTACATGTATGCCAAACCCTACCAATATTAACATGTTGCATGTTGGATCATGCTTCCTGCATACCTTGACCTTGAATTCATCCACCAAAAGTCTATCAAGGGCCAAACCATCACTGACCAACTGGCAGACACACCTCTCTATGGAGATCAGCCTTCTAACTTTGATTTTCTAGATGAATTCATCATTACCCTATCTTTGGATGATACCACTTACCAGATGACCTTACTATTTAAAGGTTCCAAATGTTAGCATGGGGGTGGTGCAGGTGTTATCCTCATTCCTCTTGATGGTGAACCTATGCCTTTATCTTTCAAACTAGATTTTGATTGCACTAACAACATCGCCAAATATGAAGCAATCATATTATACCTTCAAACCACCATCTCCCTAGATGTTAAATCAATTAATATCTTTGGTGATTCCCAACTGGTTGTAAACCAATTCAATGGTATATACCAGTGTCATAATGAAATAATCCAAAAGTACAAATTTCATGTCGACATACTTTGAGAAACTTTGACCGTTACGAACTTCAAACCACCCCACATTCTACTAATAATTTTGCAGATACCATGGCCTACCTGGATTCTCATATTCTTGCTTCATCTTCTGACTCCAAAATATTTCTTATAATACAAAGGTTGTAATCACCCTCTTATTTATCATGAGATGTCAACGTCATCAAAATAGTTGCACTCGACCCACATGACATTTCATATAATCAATTTGCAAACTATCTTTCCCTTTATATTCTACCTCCCGATCTCACTCGTAATGGACAACATGTCTTTCTTAAAGTTGTCTCTCAAGTATGTCATCATGGGTGGTCTTATTTATAAACATGGCTTTGATGGTATCCTCTTATAATACCTTACAAGTTATTAAATTCCTTACACCATCAAGGAAATTAACCATAGAATTTGTGGAGGTCACTTTAGTGGCTTAGTTGTTGCTAAACACATTCTTCTCCTTGTCTATTATTGGCCAACCCTAAACCATGACTGTTGTGACTATGTAAAATGTTGTGTGAAATTCCACCAACATGCTAATCTTCATCACACACCTAGTCATGCCTTACAGTCACACAAGACCTTTGGCCTTTCTCTCAATGGGGTTTAGATCTTGTTGGAGAGATCAATCCTCATTCTTCACAACACCATCAATGGATTATAACCACTACTGAATACTACACTAAATGGGTAGAATGTCATTCCCCTCATTTCTACAAAAGCTGAGAAAATTTTGAATTCATCAACCATCACATTATTTGTCACTTTGGTGTCCCTCACCTCCTCATCAATGATAATGGAAAGAAATTATAAAAAAAAACCCTACGAAAAATTTGCGATGCTTTTAGCATTCAACTCATTTTCTCATCACCTTATTACCCACAAATAAATGGCCAAGAAGAATTAACCAATAAAATGTTGAACAAAATTCTTATGAAAGTAGTTGATGATATTGGGAAGGATTGGCATACACACATTACTTTCACCTTGTGGGCTTACCACACTAGTATTTACACTTCGATTTGCAGCCACACCTTTCTCTATGGTCTATGGTACCAAGGCTATTTTGCCTCTCGAAGTATGGATTCCATATTTTCACATCTCACTACAAGACATGCCGATGACGATGAATTTTTCTAGGACTGTTTGGCACAACTTGAGTTATTAGATAAACATCATCTCAATACTCTTGATCATCTCCAAATCTACAAAAACATATCAAACATGCCTATGAATTTTTTTCCACAAACGAACCTTCCAACTTAAAGCAACCTCATCCTAAAGGAAAATCAACATGTAACAAAAGAAGAGAAAAGTAAATGGGGAATTTTTTCTCCTAATTGGCTTGGACCCTATATTGTTACTCATACCTATGGATCATGTGCTTATCATTTGTCTTCACTTGAAGGTAAACCCAAACTTGAGCCCCTCAATGTCTTACATCTTAGACCATTTTATTGTTGAAATCAAGTCCTATATCACCTTTTGTCTATTGACTACTCATCCTTTGATAACCATTCACCTTCCATGTTACCTATTTTGAAGATCAACGACTAAACAAGAACTATGTGATTACCCATCACCTTTGGCCTTATCTTCAATATGAGTACCACTGCTCTACTCATGGCATGATTCTCATGGATACTTTTCATCTTTTTCAAAGATGGAATCCCATGGTCATTCATAACTTGAAACCATATCTTTCATAGTTAACCTTTGTGTACTATGGTTTTGTCTTCTAAAATAGAACCTACTCTTCCTCTATAGTCTGGTCCATGACTTAAATGTCCAAAAGTAAAATGGGATTCAACTCCTTGACTCAAAATTCCAGAAATGAGATGACTCCCTCAAAAGGGAAATCTCTTCTCTCTATCTCACCACTATAAATAGACTACTCCCTCGAAGGAAAATTGTATAAAGTTGTTGTAACAACAAAATAAAATATTCAAAAGCTTCCCACATTGATCAGCTTCACAAATACCTCAAGGAGATAATATACTCATCCCATATAGACTTCCCACATCGATCAGTCTATCAAAAAAATGATAACTTTTTTATCATGGACTTGCCTATTTTTTATCATGGTTTATTTCAGTAAACATGTTGTCGTACACTAAGTTATGTTAAACCACCCATTTTCACCTCATTACCTTTTCACCCTAATTTTATATCCACTCAAGGGACTTGTCATAATTGTGACATTTCGTGATCATGTGAATTTCTTAACCCTTAGAATAGTCCATTATGCAATGCCTTTAAGATCTCACATTCATAAGCCAATATTTGGTATGATAGACTCATTAGGGTTCTGTTATCCAAAATTCACCCCTCAAGGTAATTTTGATAACATGCATCAAATTATTCAGTCCCGAGCAAGTAAGATTGATTCGAGGCCCAAAATCATGTTTTTGGGGTCCCCTCGGCCTTTTTCTAACTCTCCCATCCAAGAAGAAATCCCAACGAGTTAGAAAAATGGAAAAAATGCAAAAAATAAGGTTGCAGGACTGTTTTAAAGCATTTTGGGTCTGAAGGGTTCGGGTCATACTGAGGTTCGTTGTACCAAGCTTGGGGCTGAAAAAACAAAGAAAATCGGCTAAGTCGGACATTTTTGTCCCAGGTGGTCTGCGGGATAGTTGGGACGTCGGGACGTGAGGGACGTGAAAAGCTGAAATGACCGAGAGTAGGGAAAATCGTCTAAGTCTTTTGTTTCATGCGGTTTGGGACAGCCGGGACAAAAGTACGCATGGGATGTGAATCGGCCGATTTGCCGAAAGACAGTCCATTTCGGGCAGTTCGGAGATATTAAATCGAGATAGCTGGGGAAAAAAGTACGCGAGGGATGCATGGGACGCAAAAAGGTGACATTTCAACAACCGCTTTTAATGCAAAATGGGTCGCATTCTTCTCCAGCATGGCCAAAATGTCGGGCATGGGTCTGTAAGGACACCCATGTTGTTTTAATGCATCTTCATTCAATGAGGAATGGCTCCCATGTTTTTACACATTTTCTCTCTCCTGGGCTCGACCCATGCATTGTAAAAAGCCAGATTTGGCTCATTTTTGGGGGGGACATTTCTTTGGATAGCAAGCTTCTTCTTTCACCTTCAACAAGTGATTTTTGCAAGTATCAGACCTCTTGATGGTGGTAACAGGTTTTCTACCTTTTTGATGTTGTAATGCAAGGATTTTGACAGTGGAAATGACAATACAGGCTCTGTGATCAGTTTTCAGTCCTTTGGTTGTGTTGTTTGCTTCATTTCAGACTTTAAATTACATCTTATTAGTTTGTGCATGATGTTTATGTTACATTCCATGATCTGTGTCTATCTGCAGAACTAGAAGTGTTCACCACTCCTTTTCTGGTGTATCACCACTTTAGTGTAGGCTTTCATTTTATGCATTCTCTCTCCCTGGTCCCTTGGAAATTTAGATTAGAATAGTTAGTTTCCCCTGCATTAGAGTAGATTGTGGCAGGTAGTTTAGGAGCAAGAACCAGCTTTCTCTGGAGGTCTATCTCAAGTAGCAAGTCCCACAACTTGGAGATAGTACCCATGTTATCCAATCACACCGTGAGTTCAAGTATATGCACTTGTATAAACATTAGGGTGCTTTGATTTGGTGATAACAGTTTTGGCACGCCCGGTGGGACTTAGAGGTCTCATTTTCATTACAGCAAAGTTGATGTGCATCTGCTACAATTTTCTTGCTTAAAAGAGCTATAAATTACACATCTGGTGACTCCAAGGGGAAGAATCAGCTGGTTTTAGCAGTGCAGGCCTGAAAACTCATGAGAAGAATCACTACAAGGTCAAGAGCTGGAGAAGAAGAGGTGTTGTTTGAATATCTGCAGTTATCTCCAAGAAGAAGGCAAAGAGGAAGAAGGATTCAAAGGTCTCCATCTCCACCAAATAGAACTCTCTCAACTCCTCCACCTGGTAGGCCTTTCATTCAGTCAACAAGAGTTCTTTGAGTGATCAGGATGGCGCAACCACCGAACCCCTATGTCAATTTCACTGGCAGCAACCCACTTGCTCTCAATGCACAAAATCCAATCCCAGTTGCAGCATTAAAGAACATTCCGTACTTCACTGGAGAAAATCAGACCACTCCTAGTGATCATGTTAAGGATATTGCTAACATTTGTGCAATCCATGAGATCAATGAGATGCAAGTTCAAAATCAATGGCTGGCATCCTCATTCAAAGGGAAACCTTTGCAATGGTTCCGAGTCTTGCCTCAGGTTCTATTCAAAATTGGAACCAGCTATGCATTGCTCTCCATGAGCAGTTTGGGGAGAAAGGAGACAACTTGTCCCTTTTGGAGCAGCTGACAACCATCAAGAGAGCTCCCAATGAGCAGCTGACTAATTTTAACTTCAGATTTCAAATGACTTGGGAGAGAATTCCGGTGGCAGTCAGGCCAACAACAGAAGGTGCTTTTCTTTACTATCTCAAAGCTCTAAATTCTGATATTTCTATGTTGATTCAGTCCATGGGAGGCATAACTATCCCTATGGCTTATAGCATTGCCATTAGGGCTGAAAATTGTTTGATCCAAGCTGGCAAACTAGCCCCTAGACCCCCCATGCCATTGTTTCCAAGTTTAGAGAGCCCAAACACTAATCAAGCACCTAGTTCAGCTCCTTCTCCCACCCCTAGAAATCAGAGTTCAAATGAAGCTTCTACTTCATCTCCAAGTGCCCCAAATGAGCTTCAAGAAGTCATGAAGCAATTGCAAAATCTAGGTAATGAGCTGGTTACACTCAAAAGGCAGCAAGCCCAAAGTTTTAGACCTTCTTATCAGCCTCAAGCTCAGCCTAATAGGTAGCCATATCAGCCTCAAAGACCACCCAATCTAGCTACAAATCATAATCAAGCAAGGCCTCCTACCAACAGACCATTTCAGCCCGATAACCCCAATGTTGCATCCACATCCAGAGCTTTGGTACTGGTGCAAAATAACATGGCCCAAGAATATGATTGGTGTTTCCCATGTAGTCAGCCACATAACCAATCAATGTGCTTTAACGAGTGCATTAAATCAGGCTCTTATGGTGCAAACCATTGGTGGGTCGCAAGAGTCTAGCCACGAAGAGGATCAGCAGCAAGAAGCACCTCAGCAAGGAACATCTCGAACGAAACTACTCTTGTCAATTGGCAGGCTGAAGATTTCTGTGGTATGAATCAAATACCCTCTCAAAGTGTTGTAGCCAACACAAGGTCAAAAAGAAGGAATTTGGGTGAAGGATAGCCATTAGCTCCAACCAATCCACAACCTTTTATGGCTCCACAAATGGTTGGCAAACAAAATCCAGTTGTAAATGCACAAGGGCAGCCAAGAACAGCTCCTAGACCAACTCAAATACTAGTTGTTGCTGCCCACATGCAAGGGATGAATATGCAAACCAAGGGACAGCAAAGAGATCCTTCATCACCATTTAGTATCATTGATCAGATGAAGAAGACAAATGTAAATATATCAATGTGGGAATCCCTATCTATCCCAGGCTAGAGAGATTTGCTACAAGCTGCCATGAAGGACTGGCCAACTTCGAATCAGCAAGTCCAAATGCAAGAGAAGGTGCTCACAAATGCTGCCCAGCCTGAAGGGAATCATGGAGGACAGCAAGGTAAAATGTTGAAGCCCCCTCCTTTTTATGTCTCATTAATCATTGGAAACCAATTGGTGCACAATTGCATGATTGATTCCGGGGCAAGTAGCTCAGTGATGCCCAAGAAAATAGCTGATCAGCTAGGACTTCAATATGAAACCATATCCAAAGGGGTAGTGCAGTTGGATGGGACAGTAGTAACAATAGTTGGGGTGATTAGAAACTTGAGTCTTACCTTGCATGCATGTCCAAATGTTGTTGTTTTACAAGATGTATCAGTTATAGACCTTCCACCACTCTTTGCCCTATGTTTGTCAAGAGATTTCACAGCCAAGATTGGAGGATATTTGTCTGCTGATTGGTCACACATGCTGTTTAACGAGGTATGGAACCAAAGCTACAATCAGGTCTGAACCTATTGTAAACTTCCACATTGAGCCCTACACTCCAAGTCAAATCAATGCCAACTATTCAGCATTTGATCAAGAAGATCACCCAAGCACTGATGAAGCTGACACCAAGGTTGGAAGCATCCCAGATCTAACTCTTGATGAATGGGAAAACAAGGTGCATGCTTTTGATCCTTATCAAGAAGTAGAAGAATCTGAACTAGGAGTCTATTGCATACATGAAGAAGATCATCCCATTCCTAGCATCACCAAGCCAGACCACAAGGATGAAAATGAGGTATGGCAATTGTTTTTGATGGATCAAGGAGTAGACAAGGTGCCGGAGGGGGAGCCATGCTAGTTTCACCTCAAGGAGTAAAGTACTATTCAGCTTTTAGATTTTAGTTTGCATGCTCCAATAACACTGCTGAATATGAAGCCTTGGTGCAAGGGATGCATTGGGCAATAAAGAGAGGAATAAAGAACTTGCAAGTCTTTGGTGACAATGAATTGATTGTAAATCAGGTCAAAGGGCAGCATGCTGCCAAGAATGATCTACTCAAGTGCTACAAGAACAGGGTGTGGGACCTCATTGAAGATTTTGAGGGCTTTGGCATCAAATCAGTTCCTAGGAAAGAGAACCAAGCTGCTGATAGGCTTGCAGCAGTTGGGGCAGCCTTTGATATTGTGGAAAGCATTCAAAAGGACAAGGTATAGCCAAACATCCATGTGATTGTGAGGCCTTCAGTGCTGGATAACAATGTAAGTTGGCAAGTGTTTGAGAATGACTAGCAAATCATCCATTTCTTGCAAGAAGAAGCTGAGTTCTCAGCTAAAAATCAGGAAAAATTGGAACAGCAGTATGGTGACCAAGTGGTACAGCTGAGAACTAACAAGCTGCCCAAGGGACTTATCACTTTGGAGTCCATTTTCAATCCCAATGATTAGTTTAGGAAAGAGAAAGAAAACATTCAAGTCAAGAGAGAAGATTTAGTATCCATCTTGGTGGAAGAGAACAAACCATTATGAATTGGAAAGATGACAACTGAACAAGAAAAGTATGAGTTCATACAACTGTGTCAAGAGTTACCTGATGTGTTTGCTTGGAGCTACCAAGACTTGAAAGGTTTCAATCCCAAGTTGGCTCAGCACACCATTGAGTTGGATCCAAATACTAAGCCCATCAGGCGGAACCAAAGTCCAGTCAATCCACACATGGAACCTCTCATGAGGAAGGAATTGAAAAAGTTGATTGAGTCAAGAATCATATTCCTAATCAAGCATTCTAGTTGGGTTTCCAACTTAGTTCCGATTAGAAAGAAGAGTGGGGAAATCAGATTGTGTGTTGACTTCAGAGACTTGAATAGAGCATCTCTCAAGGGCCATTACCCACTTCCTTCTATGGAGTAGATTTTACAAGTTGTTGTTGGCTCCGAGATATTTTCACTACTTGATGGCTATTCAAGGTATAATCAGATTATGGTGAAGGAAGAAGATCAGTTCAAGACAGCCTTCACAACCAAATGGGGAACTTATGCATACAGGAAAATGCCATTTGGGCTATCCAACGCTGGAGCTACCTTCTAAAGAGCAATGGACATGGCATTCAAAGGTTTGATCAACAACGTGGTGCTTTGATATACCGGATGATATCACTATTTTTCAAAAATGCAATGTGAGACCACCTCTCTCATTTGAGACAAGTCTTCCAAAGGTGCGGGGAGATTTGGAGTGTCTTTGAATCCTAAGAAGTGTATCTTCCTAGCACATGAAGGAAATCTCCTTTGCCATATTTTCTCCAAATAAGATTAGCAATTGATCCAGAAAGAGTCAAAGCCATAAGAGCACTGCCATTTCCAAGCCACAAGAAGGCCCTTCAAAGTTTCTTGGGAAGAATAAATTTTGTTCGGAGGTTTGTCCCAAATTTTGCAGCCCTTGTCAGACCTATCACCAAGATGCTAAAGAAAATCATGGCTTTCAAATGGATAGCAGAAGGAAAGGAAAGTTTTGAAGCAATCAAAGAAGCCATCTCTCAAGCCCCAACTCTCATCAACCCTGGATTTCTCCAAGGATTTCATCCTCTATGCATTTGGAGGTGATGATACTATTTCGCCATTTTGGTGCAGCGAACAAGGATAATGATGAGCAGCTAGTTGCTTTCTTCACCAAATCCTGGAGGACTATGAGGTGAGATATTCTTTTATTGATAAGCATGTACTTGCAGTAATCAGAAGCTTGAAGAAATTCAAGCATCTAGTCTCAAACAACAAGGTTCAGTTGTTGGTCTCTCATGCGGGAGTAAAGGACTTCCTCCTCAACAAGGATTTGAATGAGAAAAGAGCAGGTTGGATCACTCGTGTCATGGAGTATGACATTGAGATCAAGGTCACCAAGCTGGTAAGAGGAAAAGGATTGTGTGAGCAGCTGATGATTCGGGCAAGCAAAAAGGAGTATGTAATAAAGAAGAGGCTGTTTTGACAGTTCAAGACAGCCATGTGCAAGGTAGCACTCAAGAAGAGGATAATGTTGTCCCCACTCCTTGCTGGACCCAAGGTATAATGCACTTCCTAAGCATGGGCCTATGCCCTCTAGAGATGAACAAAACCCAAAGAAGACACTTCAGATTGCAGGTTGTCCCATATGCCATAGTAGATGGTGTTTTGTTCAAGAAAGATGTGAATGGAGTGCTGTTGAGATGCATTAACACAAATCAGATTCATAGGGTGTTGGAAGAGTTCCATGGTGGACCAGCTGGTGGTCATTTTACACCAAGAGTGACAGCCCTAAAAATCATGAAGGCTGGTTATTATTGGCCCAAGATTTTCAGTGATTGCTTCGCGTGGATCAAAAGGTGCAAGAATTGTGCATTCTTCACAGGTAAAGAGAGGCTTGCTGCCCTCCCATTGCATCCAATTTCAGTTGACCAGCCATTCATGCAATGGGGTTTGGACTTCATTGGAGTCATTAATCCCAATTCAAGCCAAGGGCATAAGTGGATTTTGACAGCCACAGACTACTTCACCAAATGGACTGAAGCAGTAGCACTCAAGGAAGCAAATGAGTCTAGCATCTTAGACTTCTATGAGGGGATAGTAACCAGATTTGGCATACCTGCTACAATAATCTCAGATAATGCATTAGCATTCATTGGATCCAAGGTGACTGAGTGGGCTGTCAAGAACGGGATCTACCTAAGTACTTCATCAAACTACTACCCTCAGGGTAATGGCCAGGCTGAATCTACAAACAAGAACTTGTTGAGGATCATTAGGAGGACTCTTGATGAGAATCAGAGGTCTTGGCATACCAAACTGAAATCAGCCTTATGGGCTGATAGGATAACTCCCAAGAGATCCACAGGTAACTCTCCATTTAGGCTTGTTTATGGAAGAGAGGTAATCTTGCCCATGTCACTTGAGTTGCCAACATTGGAACTCATGAAGCAGTTAGAGTTGCTAGAGTTTGGGCCCATGGAGGTGAGATATGCAGAGTTGATGGAGCTCCAAGAGATCAGAGATCAGGCATCCCAAGCAATGGAGAAGGATCAAGCTTTGATCAAGAAGACCTTTGATAGGAAGGCCAAGAGTATATCTTTCCAAGTTGGAGATCTAGTGTTAAAATGGGATGCAGATAGAGCGAAACCGGAAGGCATTCAAAATTTGATGCCATTTGGAGTGGCCCATACATGGTCACAAAGTGTAAGGACAGCAATGCCTTCCAATTGTCTTCATTGGATGGCGAAGAACTACAGATTCCAGTCAATGGAATCTATCTAAAGCATTACTACTAAAGGGAAATTCTCCACCTTGTAAATATTAGCTTAGGTTTTCATTCCTCCAAGTGCTTGTGCACATTGTTTTGCTATAGGTTGTTTTGCTTTCCCTAAGTGCTTTGGCACAGGCTTGCTGTCCCTGGAGATGTTTTGTAGCTCTTACTTCCATCAGGTGATATTCCATCTTCCTCCTTACAACATTCTAAGTCAGTTGGGGTTCCGAATAGACAACTCATGACTCCATGCCCAATGGATGCTTCAGGCAACTGGTAACTTCATCTAGCAGGCAGATGACCCCACTGAGTCACCAAAATTGTTATCCAAAATTCACCCCTCAAGGTAATTTTGATAACATGCATCAAATTATTCAGTCCCGAGCAAGTTAGATTGATTTGAGGCCCAAAATCATGTTTTTCGGGGTCCCCTCAGCCTTTTTCTAACTCTCCCATCCAAGAAGAAATCCCAACGAGTTAGAAAAAATGGAAAAAATGCAAAAAAAAGGTTGCAGGACTGTTTTAAAGCATTTCGGGTCTGAAGGGTTCGGGTCGTACTGAGGTTCGTCGTACCAAGCTTAGGCCGAAAAAAAGAAAGAAAATCAGCTAAGTCAAACATTTTTGTCCCAGGTGGTTTGCGGGACAGTTAGGACGTCGGGACGCGAGGGACACGAAAATCTGAAACGGCCAAGAGCAAGGAAAATCGTCTAAGTCTTTTGTTTCATGCAGTTTCAGACTGCCGGGACAAAAGTATGCGTGGGACGTGAATCGGCCGGTTTTCCAAAAGACAGTCCATTTCAGGTAGTTTGGAGATATTAAATGCTGGGACAGCAGTAGGGACAAAAAGTACGCGAGGGACGCGAAAAGGTGAAAAGGCCGCAAGCAGGGACAAGGAAGCCCGAATCGGCCGATGCGGGAGAATGTGTCCCAGGAAGTGGCGGGGAAAAGAGAAGGACTTAGAAAATTTTCCAAGTTTCGGTCAAAGTTTTCAAAGGTAAAATTTTTTTCTGGGCCCGCCAACGAATCAAATCTTGCCACGTGTCTTCACCATCGACCCAGCGGAGCGGGGAAAAAATTAGAATTTTTGGCAAAATGTTTTGCCGAAAGTCCAAAGGGTGAGTTTTGGCCCACTACCCACCACCGAATGGAATCTTACCACGTGTCATCCAAGTGGTGGAGTGCGGGGAAAATTTGAAAAATTTTCCAAAGACCAAATGGGTAAAAAATTCAAACTTTTTTCCCGCCGATCCGTTTTGGGCCTGTTTTTTCCCTAAATCTTCAAATGGCCATAACTTTTGATCCAGAGCTCAAATTTTCACGTTCTTTATATCAATGGAAAGATGGTGAAATTATCTACATGATTCCAAGGTCAATTTTGTATTTTGGTTCAGTTTGGAGAGATAAAATCAAGAAATGTCTCTGGCACGTGGTAATGGCCAGAAATGACATTTCAACAACCAGTTTTAATGTAAAATGGGTCGCATTCTTCTCTAGCATGGCCAAAAATGTCAGGGAATGGGTCTATAAGGACACCCATGCTATTTTAATGCATCTTCATTCAATGAGGAATGGCTCCCATGTTTTTACACATTTTCTCTCTCCTAGGCTTGACCCATGCATTGTAAAAAGCCAGATTTGGCTCATTTTTGGGGGGACATTTCTTTGGATAGCAAGCTTCTTCTTTCACCTTCAACAAGTGATTTTTTCAAGTATCAGACCTCTTGATGGTGGTAACAAGTTTTCTACCTTTTTGATGTTGTAATGCAAGGATTTTGACATTGGAAATGACAATACAGGCTCTGTGATTAGTTTTCAGTCCTTTGGTTGTGTTGTTTGCTTCATTTTAGACTTTAAATTACATCTTATCAGTTTGTGCATGATGTTTATGTTGCATTCCATGATCTGTGTCTATCTGCAGAACTAGAAGTGTTCACCACTCCTTTTCTGGTGTATCACCGCTTTAGTGTAGGCTTTCATTTTATGCATTCTCTCTCCCTGGTCCCTTGGAAATTTAGATTAGAATAGTTAGTTTCCCCTGCATTAGAGTAGATTGTGGCAGGTAGTTTAGGAGAAAGAACCAGCTTTCTCTGGAGGTCTATCTCAAGTAGCAAGTCCCACAACTTGGAGATAGTACCCATGTTATCCAATCACACTGTGAGTTCAAGTATATGCACTTGTATAAACGTTAGGGTGTTGTGATTTGGTGATAACGAGTTCTTATCAATTAGGTGGCTCTTTTACCACCTCTTACCATTTACCTTCATTGTTACTTATTACTTACCCTATACAATACTAGACCATCGACACCTACATTTTAAAATTATTTGCACTATCACCTTAGACTCAACCATGCCTAAGTGACCTAACTCGACCATGCCTGAGTGACCTCATTCAACGATGCCTATGACCTAGACTCAATCATGTCTAAAATCTACCAACCCATTCCTCTACCTCGTCATATTATTCCCTAGCTTATGGGATAACTACATCGGCATGATGCCCATTTTCATTGAAGCTATGTAGGAGCACTCCTAAGGCATGTGGCACTTTGAGGTTATCTCGACCACTCTTACCACGAACCATTTTCCCCACATATTTTATATTATCATTCTACCATAATTAATTTCAAGTTTTTATATAATACTTGGAAACTTACCACACATACATATCTACCATGCTATCACATCATAAAAACATCCAATCAATCATTTCACATTTCCATAATATCAAATATTTCAAAAAATACACCATAACATACATATAACTCATCATTTATTTCCCATGTTACCAATAACCTGGAAATTAAATCAAAATTAAAAATAAGACTCCATCATACCTGAACATGACCTAACTCAACCATGCCTAAATGACCTAACTCCACCATGCCTAAACCAACCTGACTCCATCATGCTTAAATGACCTGACTTCATCATGCCTAAATGACATGACTCCATCATATATGAACATGACCTAACTCGACCATGCCTAAATGACCTAATTCCACCATGCCTAAACCAACCTTACTCCATCATGCCTAAATGACCTGACTCCATCATGCCTAAATGACCTGACTCCATCATGCCTAAACCAACCTGAATCCATCATGCCTAACCGACTTGACTCCACCATGCCTAATCCACCTAGTTTTCATCCATATACAAATAACAATATAATTTCAAAACACAAGTACATCATCTCTCTAATAAATATCATCATCTATATCACTATGAAAGTTTGTTTATCCATCAACTATACACTAATAAAAAATAATATAAGTCTCTCAAAACTCTCATATACAACCTCACCATCATCGACACGTAGGCCGGTATATATCAAAATGATAATAAAAATGATGATGTACAGAGACATCAATCATAGGTCCATATGATGTCCAGGATGGTCTCATATATCTCCTCCTCCTCTTCTCCATCCCAACACCTTGCCACCACCTCTCCACTCTCTATGGGTCTAGGTCTCACCTCTATATGACTTGCGGTTAGGTCGAGGCCACCATTAACTTATGGCCTCACCCTGACCCTATCTATGGACTCATCGGCCCCTGTACTCTAGGCAATATGCATGTGAAATATCATCCTCTCACTTGAGGCATTATGTACCCTGCACTTTTCATAGGAGCGGACATCTATCCCAAAAATAGTAAAATGATCCCGATAGTATTTGGCCTCATTCGGGAATCTTTGAATCTATTCATCATCACTATCTATGGGGGTGTCATAGGTCTCACGAAACATGCGAGCTTTGTGCTGCTACTACTAGCATCAGCCCCTGTACCTATGAACCCTTCCCTCCTCCTTCTACCATGGGACCCTATCCGGCTATTACCTATAAAATGGGACCCTGACCCTAGGCCTATGAGGGTTCCTGTGCCGTGACTTGGGCCTGTAAGGCCACAATCTGAGCCTGTGTAGTGCCCAACTGACCATGTAGACCTTTTACCTATTCCTATAAGGTGGCTACCTATCCCCTATCACCATCACCACCCTGTGCAACCTGGGCTTGCAAGGCAACCACCTGTGCCTGTAACATGGCAACCTGTTCCTCTTGTAGACACCTATAATTACACCCAAGCAATTTAAATACTTAAATTGCACTAATTATCTCTTTTCCTGTAAATTGGTGACGTATCATCAAAAGCGCTCATCTTCTTTCCTATCGTCATTAATTAATTACACTACGCTAGTTAATTAAGTCACCTATCCAATGAATACCCTAATTAACAACCTTTCGTTAATAAATCCTTCCTTCTATCTAGACTAATTAATTATTATTAATTAATTATCTTCCCCTTTTATTAAACCAATAAAGCAATATTTTATTGATTTAATCCCCTTCTTTGGTCCAAATCATGCTAAGATTTCTCTAAAAACTTTTATAAGGTTGCACATCTCTTAATTAATCATATTGATTAATTAATAAGCCCCCTTTATCTACATGAGTCAAAAGGACAAGCTAAACTCTCCTAAATTTAACTCAACCCTATCTAAACCCCCCTTATCCACAACTAACTCAACATCTCTATTATCCCACATGCAAAGGGATGTAGTGATTTATTTATCCATTGGGCTATATAAAGATCCCTCCTCCTAATTTTACACTTACACCTAATTCCTTGAGAAGACAAAAGTAAATAACATAGAAAATAGACTATAATATTTTTTGTTATTCTTGAGAAATTCACCATTTGAAGAGCTAAGCCTCCTTTCTTGCATTTTATAGCCAAGTGCTTGGGTCATATGGGAATAGTCAAAGGGGTCTTGTAGCCAAGCTTTGATGAGATCCCATTCCTAGGTTCTTGAAGATCAAAACAATCAATTTGATTGCCATGGAGTCTACATAGGTCCATTTGCTTTTGTTGGTAATCTAGAGAAGTAGAGGTTTTTAATACTTTAGCATGTTAATTTGATCTTAGTTCAAAGTTAATGCATTATGCTTAGTATTGATCTTGTTTAGCTCTCATCTTGATGGTGCCTAGATTTTGACTTAGCTTTGTTATAGAACTATTTAGGTGGTAGTTCTCATTCATCTAACTTAGCTTAAGCAAAAATACACGCACACATTTGGCACACCCAGTGGGATGGATCCTTAGTCCCTTAGCATTTTTTTAGCTTGAATTCTATTGTTTTTGGCTAACCTTTGATATGCACATATAGTAAATAATGTTCAATTTCTTGGGATTTTTGCTAGTATTATATGTGTAGGTTCTCATTTATAGCTATCATTTTAATGGGTTGTTGCCAATTTCAAGCTAACTTGTTAAAATTTGAAGTATTGTGAGATTTTTGTGTTTTTTTCATACTTTGGTTGCAAGAGTGGCGTAGGCACACTAACCAGGGCGTAGGCACACTTATCTTGGCGCGGAGCACCTCTACGGTGGCGTAGCGCGCCTTTGTCGAGCTTGAATCTCTATTTTCCAACCCTAGCACACATGCACTAACCTCGGTGCACATACCCTAACTAGGGCGTAGGCGCACTAACCAAGGCACAGATGATATTTCATATTGTACCTTCATGAAAATGGGAAAACTTGTCAAACTGGCACATACACAGTAACCTGTGCCCAGCGTATCTCTGGTGGCACAGGTGCTCTATCAGAATTTGGTACTATTTTTTATTTGTTGTGGTGCACACACCCTAACCTTGGTGTAGGTACCTCTTGGGTGGCACAGGAACTTTGTCGATCTTAATATTGTTGTTTACTTACCCGGGTGCACACACCTTGATCCTAGCACACATGCCTTTCAGGTGGCATAGGTACATTGTAAGTCTAAAAAATGAAAAGGGTGCATCCTCCCTAACCCACGTGCACACACCTAACTTGGGTGTAGGTGTATTTAAATTTTCTTAAAATTAGGGTGTTAAAGTGCTAACTTCTTTACATGTTTTATCTAATTAATGCCTATTTTTGCAGGGTATGTTTACATGCTTTTGCTAGACTAGATAGACTTTTCATGCTTGCTTATAAGAATAAGGTCACATATGATCTTCCCTTGCATCCCTTGGGGTGATCTTGGGAATCAGAAATGATTCTTAGGTCTTTTTGATGCTTTGAAATTGTTAAGAATATCTGAATTGGAATGAGTTAACTTGGTGTGTTTGAATTAAGTTTTTTTCCATTTGGCATCTTCTTGGATTTTGGAAATGTCACGTATGCTCTTCTCTTGCATCCTTGGATGATCTTGAGAATCAGAAATGATGTTTATTATTTTTATGGAAAATTACTAAACCCATTGTGCAAGACCAAAACAAATGCTTGTCAAAGAAAGGTGGAATCGAAACAAAGTCAAACTAATATTATAGTTGTCATATAGGTTTCTAAAAGGTGTTCGTGCAAACCACATCAAAATTAAACAAGATAAAAAGAACAACATATTCAAAACACTATATTGCAGGTTTAAAAGGGTACGTCCCTATCCACTCAACTGGAACATAACCCCTTTGGCATAACACCTTAAGCTACAACAATGGGGGTGGTACTAGGAACCCCAAAGTAGTCCACGCAAGAGGGAACCTTGTGGACGAAATGGGAAGTGCTCCGCACAACCTACTTGACTAGTCATTCCTTGTGAGTTAGCATTACCGATTGTCCATATGGCAACCCAGTGATAGTACACATAGATGCACTAGTTGCCTACTATGCTTGAAGGGGGTAAAGTAAAGCCGAGATACTCCCAATTTATTCATTGCGACTTTTTGGGTAAATTGAGCTCACTTAAGATAGCTTTGTAACACCTAGGAAGAGAGAACCACCTAGGAAGATTTTCTTTAGCCAAGATTCCAATTTGACCATTTCAAAATAGTGTCAAGTTGTGTGCCATCATTCATCACGAAACATGGGAAGCATTACTTTTGTTTAGTTTTTCACTTGCCTTAAGGTGAGGCAAAACTCTAGTGAAGTAAAGCCAAAAAATTTCACCCCATTTTGATCCACTTCCTCCACATTATTTTGACACTTTGTTGATCGAAGAAGGGTGACTACCTTTGTGTTACCAATTAATTGTTTCTGCCACTTTTTTGTCTATTTACACCCATCCTTGTTTGCATTTGGGTAAGTTAAACATATAAAGTGTGTGGAGGTGTATTCATATCATTGGTGTCCTTTGTGATCTTGATACCCATTTCGAGTATCATTATCGTAGTTAGGAGTGGTTCATCATCTTGAAATTCCTTAGAATAGTTACCTTGTTTATATTGTATCACTACAATTTTGGTATTTACATCTTGTTTCTTGTAAACTTGACCTAAATATCTATATTGTAAGGTTACGCTATACACATTTTAACAATTCTTAGTTATACTTTAAGATTTTAGTTTAATTCTATTACTACCTTGATTTTGAAAAGTGTTATGTGTTACCACTTGTGTGTGTTATATCAATATCATCTTGGTGACATTGTTGTGTCACTCACAAATTGTAACTGGCACTTTTTGGGATATAGGTATTAATTGAATTTGGGCTTGCTTCTAGTATACCTTGTTAGGAGGTCACATTAACTTCTTGTATTTACTTACATCTTGTTCATTCCCTTGAACTTGACATAAGTGAGGACATCTTGTTAATTATCTTGTGACACCAACTACTTTTTGAAGCACAAATCTAGGAAGTACTTCATTCATTTGATAGGATTAGGTACCAAACATTGTGTCACTGTTGATTTATCACTCTATCACATTGGTATTCTAACATTTATACTCATTCATATTCTTGACATTCATTTTGCATTTCACTTAGGTGTGATCACAAATTTTTGAACACATTTACAACTTACCTTGGTGAAACTATTGCACATCATGGCTCCTAAAACATGATTAGGGCTCAAGAAGCAAACATACGAAGCACAACAAGCACAAGCTTGGGAAGCCTCAAACAAACAAGGGTCAAACCCTTTTATTGGTCATGATCTAGGGCCTCTATTTTCCATAGAAAAAGAGATAGAAGACATGGTAGATCATAGTGGTGATGAATTGGAATCCCCACATGTGGAGTTTGACTTTGACCCCACCTTATTAGATGAATTACTTTTTAGAAACAAGGATAGGGTGTTGGCACGGGTTGTAGAATTGGGGGCCAAAATGCCCACTGAACATGAAACAATCCCACCTACAAATAACACCAATGATGAGGAGCGACCTCTTATCAACATGGATTATATTTTAATGCATGGACATGGTTCTACCTCCGATATGGGAAAGCGATAATGTAGTGGGACACTAAATACCCTTTATCAAAGTGCCATGCAAAATCAGGTTAGGACACAAGAATGTTGAAGAACCTCCACAATATGAAGAAGAAGAGGAACCTTTGGAAGAATAAGTCACCATTCAGAAAAAAAAAATTAGAACCTTAGTCAAAAATTAGCCTTACTAACCTCTCATGTACAAAAATAAGTAAGCAAGAATGTCCAAAAGATAAGGCCTAAGGTCAAAATCAGTGAACTTCATAGGAAAAATCAAGGAGAAGACAATACAGAGTATCATCATGTATATATCCCTACTTCTCCTACTAAAGAACAATTTCTCGCACAAGAAGTACAATCTATGAAAGCAACACTCACAAGTATTCAAGAGAGAAATGTGGGGAGCATAAAAAAATATCAATATGAAGAACTTTTTCCCATCCTTTTGACAAAACTATGACACTTCAACCTTTCCCTAAAAAATTGATAAGCCGAAATTCAAAAAATATAGAGGAAAGGGAGACCCACAAGATCATGTCAAGGATTTATATATGGCATGTTAAGAGGTATCCTATAGTGATAATTATCTCATACAACATTTTCTCAAGAGTCAGGAGGTCAAGCCTTGGAGTTGTTTACTCATTTACCTTGGGGGTGTACTTTTACCTAGCTAGAATTGGTAGAGAGGTTTTTGCGTCACTTCTCATATAATATCGAAAGTGATATCACCATGGCAGACTTATGTGGCACCAAACAATGTCCTAACGATACTTTCACTAGCTTCCTAAAATGGTGGAGAGGGATAGCCAATTGCTTCCCTTGTGTTTTCCATAAAAATAGTGGTAAGTATCTTTGTGCCCAACCTAAATCCAGACATCACTTTCCACCTTCAAATACATGTTCACACTTTTGAGGAGGTCATTGAAAAAGATGTCAAAATAGAGAAATCTGTAATTGCTAAAGGAACTCTTAAGTCATAATCTAAGGATAATCAAAGTGTTAAACCTACGAGAAAAGCAGAAAATATTTCACAAAAACAAAACGTGGTGGGATATGGGATCACAGATTCCAAATGTGTGCAAATGGTTCAAATTGGTCAATCTTTTAAACCGACCAAAGGACCTATTCAACCACAACCTAAATTAAGAATGTTCACTCCTCTCAATGAGCCTTTGTTAGTTATATTAAAACATTTGGATGTGGCTCACATGGTGACTTATCCCATGACACAACCCTTTGATGTAAATGCTCCAAAACCATGATGGTACAAGGAGCATGACTATTGTGAATTACATCATGTTAAGGGACATAAAATAGATAAATGTCTTTGAATTCATCACTACATCCAAGACCTCATCGACAATGGGGAGATAGAAGTGGACAACCTAGAAAAAAATCATACACCCAACGAAAATATGGGGATATACAAAGAACCATTCCCCAAACATGGTAAGTCAGAAGAGTCAAATCCAGATCGAGGAGAGTCATCCCAAAGTTATAAAGCAGCAAACTACATGTATACCAAGAAAGACAACAATCATTATGATTCAATTATTGGATGTATTTTATCTCCTATTGACCATGTGTACACCATTCGAATCAAGGGAAAGGTTTTCATCGTGGTAACAAGGCATGCCCGCCTCATGATTCCTGAACCCTCTCCATCAACCCCACAAAATGGTAGGTACGACCTCTTAGAGAAACTTGAGAAAACATCTACCAAGATTTTTATCTTGGATCTTCTTAAGATATCAAATGTACATAAATACATTTTGTACCAAACTCTTCAAGGGTCAGGAGTGCCACTAGAGGTAGATCCTACACATCTTTAGGCCACAGTAGCAAACATTGTACCAACTAAACACATTGCCTTCAATCATAGGGAAATCCCTACTAAAAATCCAATGCATAATCTCCCTTTGTATATTGAGGTATTTTTACCCGTAAGAAGATCAAATGGGTGCTTATGGATAATGGATCAGGGTTGAATATATGCACGCTAAAGTTGGTTAAGCAGCTGGGACATACTGAAGTAGACCTCAAGTCAAACATTATTACCATAACCACTTACAACAATGCAAAAAAGGAGTCAACTACCACAATTGCATTGCCCATGGAAGTCGATCCTACTTGTCATCACACAAAGTTTCATGTCTTGGACTTAGAGATTCCGTATAATATACTTCTAGGTCGACCATGGATTCATGTCATGTAGGTTATGTCATCAATGTTCCATCAATGCATTAAAGCTGAAGCACGAGGGACACACTTTGTCATAATATAAGGATATTCAGAGCCCTTCTCTCACTGTAGAGCTCTCAATAGTTTTACACATAAGGGTACCTATGTGTGTCCCTCCACCGATATAGTTGTTCCTCTCCAATTTGAAGCCATTGAGTCCGGGAAGATTTGGATTCTCTTAATTCTTACACCCATGGTGCCTCTACATCAACTTCTCCTTTTGATTCATGGGAGATGAAGGTTCTAGATTATGGTTGTGGAGAATATAATGTGTAACAAGTCATCTTGGTTTCATACCTCTCATTTTCACCTAAGACTAGAGGTCGACCCAACTATCATTTCAAATGACCTAGAAATGAGAAAACTATTGGGTCATTTTAACCTGGAGGCTTACTAGATGAAGAAGAATTATTGGATCCACCTACAACTTGGGTCCCAAAAGATACTCAGCCAACCTGCTATCAAACCCCTAAATATGAGAAATCTAGTCAAATGATGTACTCCATTAGCTATAAGGGTTTAGGATGCATAAGAATTGAGCAAGGACAGCGAGAACCAATGCCCTCCCAAATTTTAAAATAGAAAGACATGACATTGGAAATTTCCCTTATAGGGCACATCCCAATGATCAAGATGCTACTTGCTCTAAATGTGAGGATAACTTTGACTATCTAGACAACGATATAGATTCCCATTGTATCCAATATGAGGATATTTCCTCCACGAACCTATTCATGAATACCAATGTCCTCACCATAGCCCCTATGAAACCTACACTTGACCTCATTTACCCTTCCCTTGTTGAATGGGACCAATAACATCATATGTCACTAGATCTATTTGAGATTGACGAAGCTATCACACGAGTTCATGGGCATTCGGGAGACCACAAAAAGGGATTCTATATTAACTTAGATAGCTGTACCTACTTCAGAGAGGAAGTTGAGCTTCATGGTTAGAAAAACTTAAGAAAAAGTGAGGGTAAAAGTTTCAATGCAAAGCCTCGGAAAAAATCAAATTCTAAGTTATACAGTGAAAACCTCTTTGAGGCACCGCGACAAACAGTGTAAAAATCAAAGGACAATAAAAGTAACCATGCCAAAGATAAAAATCATGTGGAGACATCCATGGATGAAGATATTAACCTTCCTTCCGATCCTATGCATATGGAGGACTTGTCAAAGTTACTAGTAGAGGAGACTATCGATGTAAACATCAGCACAAAAGAGGACCCAAAAATAGTCAAATTAGGAGCTTCACTCTCGACACGGGAATATAAAACATTCACCATGCTGCTACGGGAGTTTATAGATGTATTCACATGGTCCTATAAGGATATGCTAGGCTTAGATCCAAATTTGGTCATGCACAACTTAGTTGTACATGTAGATGCTAAGCCTATTAAGCAGAAGCTCATAAAGATGCACCCATTGATTAAATAGGAATTATAAAGATTTCTTGTAGCAGGATCCATTCAGCCCATTGATTACTCTGAATGGATATCCAACATCGTCCTCATCCAGAAAAATCTGTTGGGATCAGAATCTACATGGATTTTAGAGACATTAATAAGGCCTACCCTAAGGATGATTTTCCATTACAAAATATTGATATGATTATGGATTCAACAATAGGATATGAAATACTATCTCTTATGGATGGATTTTTAGGTTACAATCAAATCAAGATATCCAATGAAGATCAACACAAGATGGCTTTTACATCTCCTTGGGGTACCTTTTGTTATCAAGTAATGTCATTTGGCCTTAAAAAAGAAGGAGCTAACTATCAAAGGGAAATGATAGTAATTTTCTATGATATGATCCATGATATCATGGAAGACTATGTGGATGACATCCTCAGAAAATCCAAGACAAGGGAGGATCACCCTACTATTTTACAGTGTATATTTGAGTGCCTAGGAGAGTATAAGGTCCTGTCTCGAACCCAAAGAAATGTGTTTTTAGCATGCTATCAGGAAAATTTTTGGGTTTCATTGTATCAAGAAGGGGATTTGAAGTAGACCCTGCTAAAGTGTTTTCTATTATGGAGATGCCTCCTCCTAAAAAATATTAAGCAACTACACAAACTTGTAGGGAAAATACGGGTTATTTTCTGCTTCATCTCCCAACTAGTTGATAAGTGTCATTCGTTCACTCACCTACTTAAAAAGGATGTTTCCTTCATTTGGGGACCAGAGCAATAGTAGGCCTTCACCTTGCTTAAGCAATACTTGGCCAATCTACCTGTCCTCATGCCTCCAACTCTGGTGAGCCACTCCTACTTTATATCTCTGCTACTCAATTTTCTATTGGTGTAGTTGCTTGCCCAATATGACCTTGGTCACAAAGAAAAAGTGGTATATTATCTCAGTCGCACTCTCATCGCTTATGAGCTCAACTATCCCCAAATTGAAAAAGATTGTTTGGTTGTAGTTTTTACCTTTCAAAAACTTCATCATTATCTGTTGAACACCAAAACCAAGCTTATATCCAAAGTTGACCCACTCAAATACTTGTTGTCTAAACCCACCCTCACCGGTAGAATGGATAATTGGATCATTCTACTAAGTGAATTTGACATCGAGTTTATGCATCAAAATTCAGTTAAGGGATAGGTACTCACTGATCAATTAGTAGAAGCACCTTTATAAGGCACTGAACCTTTGAATCTAGATCTTCCAGATGCCTCATTACTGTACATTGAAGAATTTTTCATGTGACATATACACTTTGACGGGTCTTTTACTTTTCATGGTTCGGGGAAGGTGTGGTCCTCATTACTCCTTCTAACGACCCCGTACCTCGTGATTTTTGTCTTATTTTTCCTTGCATGAACAATATTGTAGAGTATGAGGCACTCATCATTGGGATGAAGCTCACCATCAAATGGGACATTCATCATGTTAAGATTGTTGGTGACTCTCATTTAATCATCAAGTAAGTTAATGATGAATACAAAGTTAAGGATGAGAAACTCATTCATGCTCCATTACGGATCGTTGCAACCCATCACCACCCCATGGCCATTTTCTAAATGGGGACTTGATTTAATAGGGAAGCTTACCCCTATTTCATATGATGGCCATACCCACATCATTACGTCTCTGAATACTTTACCAAGTGGGTGGAAGTTGTCCCTTTGATATATGTAACATGAGCTCAGATTTCCAAGTTCATCATGAATCATATTATTTGTCGGTATGGAATTCCTGTAGCCATTATTACTGATAATGGAAAATCATTCAAGAATAAAATGGTAAAGGATCTCTGCCATCATTTTCAAATCAGGTTAAAATGGTCTACACCATATTATTGTAACACCTATTAAAACAACCCACTTGAGACCCAAGAACAACCTAGGATTAGTTAGGAAAATTATGGAATAATTTTTTTATTAAAAGAATCTACAACCATGTTACAAGACAACAACTATCACTAACAGTTTCGAAAAATTCTAATCTACTAGAGTATACTTTTCTTTTATTAATAATTATTAGAGGTCATAAGGTCCAAAATTTAGGGTTAGAAGTTTCAATTAGGTTTAGAGGGAAATTCCTCACCATACCCACTCTCTAATAGGCTTAAAGTTTCACTTCTACTGAATACTTTACCAAGTGGGTGGAAGCTTTCCCTTTGATCTATGTAACATGAGCTCAGATTTCCAAGTTCATCATGAATCATATTATTTGTCGGCATGGAATTCCTATAGCCATTATTACCGATAATGGAAAATCATTCAAGAATAAAATGGTAAAGGATCTCTACCATCAGTTTCAAATCAGGTTAAAATGGTCTATGTCATATTATTATAACACCTATTAAAACAACCCACTTGAGACCCAAGAACAACCTAGGATTAGTTAGGAAAATTATGGAATAATTTTTTTATTAAAAGAATCTACAACCATGTTACAAGACAACAACTATCACTAATAGGTTTCAGAACAATTCTAATCTACTAGAGTATACTTTTCTTTTATTAATAATTATTAGAGGTCACAAGGTCCAAAATTTAGGGTTAGAAGTTTCAATTAGGTTCAGAGGGAAATTCCTCACCATACACACTCTCTAACAGGCTTAAAGTTTCAACTTGATTTTTCTCATCCTTAACGCATTCAAATTTTTCCTAAATTACTCCCATTGGATAGGAAATTTCCTCACCTTTCCATTGATATAAAGAAGTCCTCCTAACTCCTCATATTTTTCAAGTTATGGGCTGACAGGCCTTGGGGTGAAAATTTTCCCCAAGGGCGGGCTTCAGCCCAAGGGAGAAAATTTACCCAAAGGGTAGGTTGGTGGGCTGTGGGAGACTTTTGTAAAAAAATTCTCACGCAGACAAAAATAAAATTTGTGCCCGCGCTCCTATGGGTCAAAGAAAGGACATGTGGCACTCCCTAAGGTAGCGCAGGGAAAAATGAGGAAAGGCGGGCGACGGGAGACATTTTTACAAACTCTCCCATGCGGTGAAAATTCATCTCTACGCCCACACTCCCATGAGTCCATAAAGGACACATGGTATCTTCTAATCCAATGTGGGGAAGAAGGCAGGAGGTGGGGAGAAAAATGACTTAAAGCCCCGAAGGGCTAAGAGGGTACATAGACCTATGCCTCCGTCGGCACCTCGTGATGCCACGTGGTAGCCCCTGATTAGCTACAGGCCAACAGAACAATAGGGAAAACTTGGAAAATTTTCCAAAAAAATTCTGAGATGCAAAGAAAAAAAGGAACCCGTTCCTCTGCTAATGCCTCGTGACACCATGTGGCATCACCTGATTGGTTGCGGGCCGACGGGAAAATTTAGAAAATTTTCCCAAATTTTTCCGAAAGCGCTAAGTTAAAAAGGGATCTACCCCTTCACTGACACCTCATGGTGCCACATGGCAGCCTCTAATTGGCTATGGGCCGGTAGGGCGGTGGGGAAAATTTAGAAAATTTTCCCAAAAATTTTCCTAAGTACTAAGGGAAAAATTCGGGCCATGGACCCGCCAAGGAATTTTTTTTCCCAAAGTTTAAACGCCAAGTGAAGAAAACTTCAGAAGGCCATAACTTTTGATAGAGAGATAATTTTGGGGAAAATGAGGACTTTTTGGAAATATCTCGACATCCTTTTGCACAAAACTAATTAATTTTTTGTTTTTATAAATTTTAAGGGGTCAATTTTAAGAAAACGGCTGCAGGATTTTATAGTGTGAACTGATAAATTTTAACTTGTTAGATCTGTTCAATTTGATCTTCTTCCTCTCTCAACATGTCAAATAGACATGGGGATTGTTCTTAGATGAATTTAGGATAGATTGCAAGGGTTAATTTGTTTTATTGAGGCTTAATTCGAAATTTCCAACATTTGACAGAAAAACGACTGTAAAATGACAGTAAAATGGTTCTAGCCGATTTTACTAAGTTTTCTAAGAAATTTTCTTGAGTATTAATGTCCAGATGAATTTGTTTAGAGCCTACCACTTCAATTTAATTATTTAATTTGTTATTTTATTGTTGCAGGTTTGAACTATGCATTTTTGGTTTAGATAATTGCCAGTTTGAAATTACAAATAACAAGGATCAAATTTTAAAGGATCTATTTGCCATTTAGAATTTCCAATTCCAATATAACACATTTTATTTGATTCAAATCAAACTATTCAAGACCAAATGCAATTCTGATTTCAATTTTTTTTTTACATTTCAAAGAGACAAAATACTATATTTTTCTCACACGCAATTCTTCCTTTTCACATAGATTTCAATACATTGAAATGATCAGATTCAACACTACAATGAAATTTGAGAAAATTATTACATTCATTTATTGATTTCAAAAGGAAATTTTACAACTTCTTTCTTTTATTCCTTCCAAAATCATTTATTGAACATAAGGTAGAATAATATATTTTCTTTTCACGTGTTTCACATTTCCACTTTCAAAACAGGGACTTCCTAGTGCATGATAAACACAAATTTCCAATGGAAGAATATCATATGAACAAGGTAAACACTTCCATTAATTCCAATGAAAATCATATAACCTCCTTTCCATTTGATTTCAAAATATAGTATACAAAACAATATCATTCTTTCACATTC
The DNA here is from genome assembly GCA_018340775.1 of Taxus wallichiana var. yunnanensis. NCBI lineage: Eukaryota > Viridiplantae > Streptophyta > Pinopsida > Cupressales > Taxaceae > Taxus > Taxus wallichiana. The sequence goes on from CM031236.1 coordinate 315,996,516, forward strand.
TTCCTAAATAAAATACAGAGTATAACTCATTTACATTTCTAATTTCCACTTGCAATCAGTAAAACATCTTTCCATTACAACATTTACAAGATCATCCACTTCAAGTGGGAAGGTTACAATGAAATTTTATTTCACAAGGGACTGTCAAACTGTCTTTCCTCAGCTCTAGAACAACAACATACATTCTTCTCATTCTTCCAATTTTGATCACAACAAAGGCAAGGGAAAGGCAATACTCTCCACCCAACCAAGACATCCAATGAAAGGAGAATCCATCCTTCTTCATTGGCCCCTGAGCCCCAACCACAATGCAATAAGAAATGTATTTCAACTCATGGCAACAACAGGATTCCACATCACAATGCAATCTTTCAACATGCACATTTCAAATTAAAAACACAGTCCAAAACAAAACCACAATTTTACAACCACATGAAAGACATCACACAAAACTTAGGCTTCACCATGCAAGCCAAAGGAGAAATAACTATGGGGGATGCTTCTTATGCCTCCCAAACGGGGAAATGGGTATCACCACCTGAGTTACAAACCACCAAAAAAGATAGTTTATCAAAGCCCTGACATTCCTTATGCCTCCCCCAAGTACCCCTCATTACTCAAATTTCCTTATGTCTCCACAACCTCTTATGGCACCCCATAACAAGTAAAGAAATGTAAGCTATTTCTTTGTAAGGTGGAACCCAAATCCCAACTCCCTCCATCCTTATACCTCCCTAAAACACACTTGTACCTCCCACAAAATAAACCCCATAGTCTTCTCCTACACCATTCCTAGTCCATCTACTCACATCCCATAACAATAATAAACATACCAACATTTACATATTCATAAAAGGGAAAAGAAGAGTATTTCCAAGAGCCAAGCTCTTACCTCTCCATGATGGAGTTTGTTCCAAGTTCAAAATAGAAAGCTCCTTCCAATGCAAGCAATCCAAAAATCAACCCAATACAAGCATGCAACAATCTTCCAAAACTTCTCCAAGCAAGAGCTCCCAAAACAACAAGAAAATTTTCCCAAAATGAAGTCTCCCAAAAGTGAAGCAACCCAAAACAAGACAAGGAATTCAAATTTTATAGAGGAGGGAAGAGAAGAGGATGAGGTGGATCCATGTAGGATGCCACATCACACATCCTCAACCCCAAACACAAAGTCAACTTCATTCTCTAATGCATAATAAATAGGTGGGTGAATAATATGACAGATTTACTTATACACTCAAGTCCAACCCACACCCCAAAGGACTGAAATTAAATCATGTAAGAAAAGTGTAATTAAAACCTACAATTTATCTTCCCAAAATGAATTATAAAAGTCTAAATTTAACCCTCCAACCATAGGAAAGGTTGGTATGTAAATTTAAGAGGCATGGGACAAATTTAACTTGTCCCACAAGCCTCCAAAATCAGCCTCCAAGGAAAAATTCGAATTTCCAAGAAGGTGGAGTGTTTCACACTCAAAAGTTAACTTACACATCACTTACATATTCTTACAACACTTTAATTCAAGGCCAACAACTCTATTAATTACATTCTTATGACATATTTTAATTAAATAACTAAACAATATGATTACTCAAAATATTAATACCACATTAATTAAATAATGAAAGGGGTAAGTGCACCACAAAATAAACACATGCAAACATTAAAAAAAAAGGGACCAAATAAAAGAAAAACATAAAATCCCTTGGTCACATTTAAAGGTGATCCCCCCCATGGGAATCCCTAACACTAACAAACACACACACAAACAAAACTAGTTGTCATGGTGACCTTGTTGAATTCATCTAGAATTTCAATGTGGTTGGTCTCTATTCCCCGATGTTTGTTGTGATATTTTTAACCTGCAAAAATAAAAATACCTCCTTGACCTCGTGGCCATATCAGAACATCCAAAATAATATAAATATAATTTCAAAATCATCAATATATATATGAATCACAACAACATCCAGAAAATCAACAATATCACTTACAATTTCATCAACAACTATATAATTATCAATTTTAAATTCAATTTTCTCATTCTACTCAATATATCCAAATATCACATGTCCTAACAACATCCATAAATATATATATAGCCATGTCCAACAGCATGTCAACATCTATATAAAATGTCTCTAATAATCATCATGCATCATATATGAATCAGAGTCAACAATAATCCATGATCTGACATCTAACACCATACTAAATCAAAACTATAATAATGTCCATAATATAGTCAGTAGTATCATGATCAATATCAAAAGTGTCGAAGGGAAGTGGGCACTACAATTATCCCCAAGGAAATGGACAGGCCAAGGCCACTAATAAGACTTTGGTGCGAATAATGGAGAAGATGGTAAGTAAGACAGGTCGTAATTGGCATTTGTAAATCCACCTAGCTCTTTGGGATTACAAGAGATCTATTCACACTCCTATGGGTACAAAACCATATTCCTTTGTATTTGGAATGGAATCTATCATCCCATTAGAAATTGAGCTTCCTTCCCTAAGAATCTCTCTTAGGGATTATCTGGATAAAGATGAAGATTATCGAGTGGCTAGACTGGTAGAGTTAGAGCTCCTAGATGAGAAGTGCATCCACACCCTTAATCACCTCAAAGTGTATCAAAATAGAGTCTCAAAAATTACAACAAAATAATCATACCTTGTCATTTTGAGGTTGGTGATTTGGTCATGAAGGAGAATCAATTCAACACAAGGGCAGAACAAGAAAAGAAAGGAAACTTTGAACCGCATTGGTTAGGACTTTATATTATTGTGGCCATGGTGATGGGCTCCATGAGCCCATGAATTCCATGCACATTAAGTGGTTATATACTTAAACATGGTGCAAAAATTAGAAAAGCAAAATAAAAAACATGGTAAAAATAATCAATATACAAAAAAATTTAAATAAGATAAAAAAAAAGAGAAAATAGGTCATTCATAAGTGAAAATCATGTTATTATGGCACTTTGGATAGGTCCTTGGGTGAAAACCGATTTTCAGCGCCTTGGGAGGATTCGTTGTTCACAAGCATCTTACATCTGGAGGGTACCTTTACTTAGCCTAGGCTAGTTCTACATCTAGCTCTGAGATTCCTTGTGAGCCTAATCTTGTCAAGTCTTGATCCAGATTTTTCTCCTTTTATTAGTCTGTGAAGGCATGGTCTTTGTCTATTCCCCATCTCACATTGGGGGCACTTCTGTGACTTCACCTTCCTGTTTATAAATGCATGGCATTTGCCCTTGTATATTCCCCATCTAACACTAGGGGCATCCATGCTTTCTTGGTTACCTATGCATAGCTCTGGAAAACTGTTAGAAAAACACAAAAACATTCAAAAATGTTAGAAATACTAAACAATAGAAAATTGTTTCACAAAAACCCTAAACAATAGAAAATTGTTTCACAAAAACAAAACAATAGAAAATTGTTTCACGAAAACAATCTTACAAAAACATTCACTTTAGTTTACTTGCATTGTCTTGTTTCTTGCTTTACTTGATTGCTTGTATAGTTGTTTCACGTTTGTACATTTTTCTTGTTTATTGCTTATACTTACTTTGTTAGGATGGATATTTTCTTGATTAGATTAGATTTATTCTTGCTTGTGCATATTGAAGTATGTTTTTACATACTAGTGAATGTATTGGTTCATTATGTTCTTTGTGAGCATTTAATTATGTTTTCTTGTGGCATGTGCATCGTTTTGTTATCACATCATCATATTTCCATCAATATCATCACATATAACATCATCTATACATCATATATCAAGAAAAAGCTAAGTATACATCATACATGAATGCTAAGCTAATCATCACATATTGTATCACCAAATGGGGGCAAGAGGGATCACAAATATCAAAATATATCCCCCCCACACCCATATCATCATATCATCTTGTCCACTAAGTCTAGCACATCACATGAGAAAATACATTTGATATACTCTACAGATCTATCATCTAGAAATCAAAGCACATGCGATACATCAAAAATCAGGATACATATACATGTGAAATCAAATCAGCTAACATCATAAACACATCTATATATCCATATACTCAATCAAAAATAACAAAAAATTTCCAACATCTCATAAACACATGTGTCATGTCAAAAATGTCCATATATACATATGTGTGGTATACCTATATCAAAAATGGATATACATCACTATTATACATCAAAAATGCCTTCATCTAAGGCATACAAAAGGGTGATATACATCGATCAAAGAATACAAATGCCTTCATCAAAGGCATATGTCAAAACTATGATACATACAAAAGGTCATCATCATAGGCATGTGTCAAAACTGCTATACAATAAAGAATGTTGTACATCGAGCACAAACTACTCATAGCCTTCATAGAGAGGCATATGTATCAATACAATCATCAAGGATGACTCGAGCCTTCAGATGAGGTGGCTGGTTTGTCCGTGGTGGTGGCATAGCATGAGTATCACTCGGTCTCACCGATTGTCCCCAAGGCTTCTCCACTGAGGCATGAGGCCTCTCTAACCTGGTCCCTCTACTTGAAAACTCAGGCTATAGGAAGGTGCCCTGCAACTCATCTAGAAGCGCCTCATAATATAAGGATCTATAATAGGATGCTCGCCCTCTCTTTGTAGCCAAGTCTCGATGAGTCCAGTTATCACTACTATGCCATCTATGCGTCGGAAGGATGCTATCTCTGCTGATGCTTGAGAAAGCTTAGCCTGACCCACTACTCACTCTGCTCTCACCTGTCTCTCTTCAATACCATAAAGCTATAGCTAGGCCTATGTCTACTGATATAGGCTCATCACCTGAGCCATTTGTGTGGACATTTGTCATATCTTCGAAATTGAATAGCATTGTCATCTCCTAGCCAACTCGAGCCCGAGCTCGATCCCGCTCTACTATCGGTGCTAAAGTCTAGGCTCAGTCTGGTCTCTCTTTGTTGTAACCTCTACCGCAAATCAAGCTATGTAAGGTGGTTGTCTCGAGCCACAAGTGCCGCACAGTGCTGTCCGTCCGTGCCATTTTGGAGGACTATCCCTACTCTCATAATCTAAGCTGGGGAAACTATGCAGGTGCATGTACTGGTCCCTACGGCCTCGGTCCCTATACCTGTGCTGCACCCTTCTCATCGTGTGGTAGCCCATCAAATGGATTAGCTAGGTCATGGGATATTGTATCCTCCCTATCATCACTGCCATAACAAAGCTCTTATGGTGTTTGAGTACCTGCTGCCCAGGACTCATTTGGGATAGTTAAGCACCATGTAAACACGAAGCTCTACTACATCCTCTGGCCACTATATCTACCTGTAAGGTCTCCATATGATATCCCTATCTAACAGCTCATCAAACTCTCATTGATATCGGTACAAGCTGCCTAGGTGACCTCGTATGTCGTCACCTACTAAAACCCAAGCCATATATGACACATCTTCTGGGGCTCGGACATGTAATGCGCCTATAGGGTGCCCGATAGCTATGTGGTCCCATGACCAAATCTATAGTAGAGAGGCAGGCCCCACCATCTTCTGATGGTGGTATGTAATCAAATGTAGATCCCAGTACAAATGTGCCAGTATGCACTGGCCCCAGCAATAACGCTCGCCACTGAAGATCCCATGCACTAGTGTCATCGATCGCCAGGGAAGGATGTCTTGATCTTATCAGTGAGAAAAACCCACTGATAAGTGACATCATGTATAATGGCCCTCGGTGCAGTGTCGATCTGCTATGCACTCATGAAATGCAACTATCATACCATCATGCGGTATATCATCTCTATCAAATAGGTCATTGACAGCCACCCTGATCCACCCTAGGTTTCTCGTATACTCGATCAATGAGCCTAGGATAGGCACATGGAGAATCTACCACACATCCTCTAAGGTCACTATCATCTCTCCAGTAGGAAGCCTAAAGCACTAGCTCTCACTGTGCCACCGCTCAGCCAATGCAGTAAGTAGACCGTGATCCAAAGTAATAGATGGCATCCGAGATACGGGGCCTAGGCCCATCGCCTCTAGGAGTATCACCACCGCATGCCGATCTCATCTCCACATGCTCCCCTCTAGCTCTACTATGCATGAATTTTTCTCATGCGTTTGAAGAACAGGAAAACATCTCTGTAAAATCATTCCATTTGTCAGCTACTAATATTTCTTCTAAAATCTACCTATCATTTTAAGGGTTAACCCAAAAATCCTAATTTTCTTCTAAATGCCATCATTTTTGGATTTTTTTATTTTTCCTATATCTCCCTAGTGTGCCTACGCACCGTATGGCATGTGATCCTTCCTTTCAATGCATGTGCATGCGCGTAACTACTTATGGGTGCTTGTGCCATCATCCAAGTACTGTGCATGCGCACGTGCATGGGCCCTTTATATGTGCACTCTTTGTGTGGTGTGTGCACATGTGCACACATGTACGATGTATACATGTGCATGTATACTTGTTTTTGGGTACCTACATGTGCATGCATACGCACCGGGACACTTGCGTCGCCATTAGGACACTGTGCCACCTTTAGTGCACCTGCGCCCCCGTGCATGCACGCTAATGTGACCTCTAACCCTAGTTTCTTACTTCTATGGGAATTAATTGAAAAATTGACAGAGAGGGTTAGGATACTCACAAATATGCCATCATTTTTGTGTCACTGCACTACCCTCGAGACTATGTCTTCTCACCTCACCGGTCTCGTGCTCTCACCATTGTCCTCGCGTTGTCAAAGCCTCGCATTAAAAACTTGGCGGTGGTCGGGTAACAAATGAATTAGTCACGGTGATTTACCCCCTTTGTGGGGTATATCAAGCTATTTTTCACTGGCCATGGTGCCTAAAGGCTTGTTTTGACCGCCATTTTCTCCTCTACTCACCATAGAATAATTATTTTAATTAAAAAATTATTTTTCTTTCATTTTTCACCGTGCTGGGGCATTTTTTTCTGTCTAGTACCCCTTTCTTCTCACTAGGACAATTTTTTTCTCCTAGGTGATTTTTCTTGCTATCCACACTCTTGTGAATAATTATTTTAAAAATAATTGTTTTATTATTTTTCCACTATATAGGGACATTATTTGTCGCTTGTTTCTTTTTTCTTCCACCTAGGGCATTTTCTTTTACATCTAGGCAATTCATTCTATTTATTTTATTTTCTTCTACTGTCACCACATTTTATAAAACACAAAAAATATATATATATATATATATGTATGTATGTATCTCACTTCAAATGTCCAAAAACAAGGCAAAATTCTCCACAAAATCCTAAAAAGTAAAAAACTTGCAAAAATAGGTAACATGTTTTTTATGGCTGAAACTTGTGTCTTGCGCATGGTATTCTTTCCATATCCTATTGGTTTGTTTCACATCTTCACCAATCAACACGACTTGCGGATCACCGGATTCACAACCATTCACAAAGCTAGTTGCTTTGCTTTTTTGTACTATGGGGCATATCTTGTTGCCTGGTGTTGTTTCATTACGCACAAAGCTTTCTACTTGGACCCAATGTCCATCATCATTTCCCCTTGCATGTATCCTTGCTCGGGGCATCATTTTTAACCCTTTTTATCAATCACAAACATGTGGACCTCTTCATCTTGATAACAAAATATTTTTACAACTATCTTGACCATTGTTGGGTTGGATATGTGTGTTCGTACTTGTTTTCCCTGTTAAATAAGCTTGTTTCCTTCTCATATTGCATTGTGGTTTTGTATGTTGCATGGAGTTGGTGTTTTAAGTAATGGACAATTATTCATAGTATGGATTTTCATCTCATTCTAATTTTTTTGTATGTTATAATTTTCATAAGGACTCTGATGACGTAGATGTTTTGGAAATATGATGACACTAAAGTTTTCCACTACAAAGGCTAGAGGCTAAGTTCTTCTCTCCGATTCTCCATATTTCTTCTACATCACTTTCCTCTCACCCCTAATCTTCCATTTTCACCTGGGTATTCTTCCCAGTGCCATTATTCTATCTATTTCTCACCTTTTTCAATTGTTGACCATCTTCCTTCATCACCCCATTGATACTTGAGGGGGCATCTCTCACTTCTACTAATTTTTATTCCACCCCTTCAAACTTTTATCTATCTACTATCTTTGAAGTGGCGTCACTTACACCACCCCAAAGAGGGGAAAATGTAGACACCTATAATTACACTGGGCAATTTAAATACTTAAATTGCGCTAATTATCTCCTTTCACGAAAATTGGTGATGTATCATCAAAAGTGCTCTTCTTTCCTATCACCGTTAATTAATTACAACACGCTAATTAATTAAGTCTCATATCAAATGAATACCTAATTAACAACCTTTCATTAATAAATCCTTCCTTCTATCTAGACTAATTAATTATTATTAATTAATTATCTCCCCCTTTCATTAAACCAATAAATCAATATTTAATTGATTTAATCCCATTCTATGGTCCAAATCATGCTAATATTCCTCTAAAAAGCTTTTATAAGCTTACACATCTATTAATTAATCATCTTGATTAATTAATAAGCCTCCTTTATCCACATGAGTCAAAGCAAAGGACAAGCTAAACTATCCTAAAATTAACTAAACCCTATCTAAACCCCCCTTATCCACAACTAACTCAACATCTCTATTATCCCACATGCAAAGGGATGTAGTAATTCCTTTATCCATTGGGCTATATAAAGAGCCCTCCTCCTACCTTTACACTTACACCTAATTCCTTGAGAAGACAAAAGCAAAGCACATAGCAAATAGACTATAAGATTTTTTGTTATTCTTGAGAAATTCACCATTTGAAGAGCTAAGCCTCCTTTCTTGCATTTTCTCTTCAAGTGCTTGGGTCGTATGGGAATAGTCAAAGGGGTCTTACAGCCAAGCTTGGATGAGCTCCCATTCCTAGGTTCTTGAACATCAAAACAATCAATGTGATTGCCATGGAGTCTACATAGGTCCATTTTATTTTGTTGGTAATCTAGAGAAGTAGAGGTTTTGAATACTTTAGGATGTTAATTTGATTTTAGTTAAAAGTTAAATGCATTATGCTTAGTATTGATCTTGTTTAGCTCTCATTTTGATGGTGCCTAGATTCTAACTTAGCTTTGGTATAGAACTATTTAGGTGGTAGTTCTCATTCATCTAATTTAGCTTAAGCAAAAATACATGCACACACCTCTCGAACCTATAACTTGTCCATGTACTACTCCCGGATGTGTCAAAATGGCAGCCACTTACCCTCGTAATGTGTCCCTCTTAACCATAATGATGGCTAAGTCAGGCTTCCCTAGCCTCGGTAGTGCTACCCATAGCAGGTGCTGCGCACCACCGCTTTTATCTATCTATAATCCCAAAGTGTCATCAATCCATCAATCCACCGCTTTCTCCTCCTACCCTATTAGCACCATCAGCTATGGTAGAGGCATAGGCCTCTCCACGTCATCATGTCGAGAATGGTGGAGGCACATCCTGGGTAGCCCAAACTACCGTCAAACCCTATTACCGGGTATCATTTCGTGCTCACTGGCATGACGTCCCTCTATCCATCTAAGTATTTATAGCTCATCCAACTCCATGTCCATGTGTCTGTATGAAGGGAAAACAATATATGGCTTCAAAATGATGGCAACTCCTGGTAACCCCTCTAGTACACGCTTGTAATATTCTACATTGTGTGTAGCCTTAGCAGCCCCCTTCGCTCTCCCCTAGCAGGCACCCAATACCTGTGAGCCAAATCGGACCAAGCCTACCTTGAATGTATTAGGCCGAGGCATACCAAATGGGCACACACATACGATGTGCTCATATGACTAACAATGAATAAGAAAGGTACAACACAAACCGAACCTCCATAGCCTCCCATAAGCCCATAATTCTCTATATAACTACAACAATAATATTGGTGCCCAAGTAAAATGGGTCCTATCCACCATCATTTCATGGAGAACCCCATTAGCGTTTATGGGAATCTCCCACCCTCCACATCTAGCAATGTAAAGCAACACACTGCCTCCATGATCAGGACAACCAACCTCATCTCCTGAGGATGGGTTGCATACATTTCCCCATAGCTCGGGCTAGCGCTATGATATCTCATCTCCATAATCCCCTCTCCAAACACACCCAAAATTAGCTCTCTCGATGCCTATGAGGAAATTGAATAAACCTTCTCTCCTATTATCGGCATTTGTAGGATCTTGTATACATCCTTCAGGGTGATAGTAATCTCACTCATCGGTAGGTGGAATGTATTGGTCATTGAATCCCATCTATCAATGAGTGAAACCATCAATATCATCTCTCGAACTATTTTCCTATAGCGTCGGATCCCAATCGGGAAGATTTCCATCACGTGCCTCCACTCCTCTATGGTCACACTCAACCATACCACTAGTAATGAGGTGGAACTTTGTCACACATCCACAATGGTTTCTCATCCCGTATCCAACAAACCATAACATTATCACAACTTGTCAACCTTCACTTACCTATTAACCCCCAAACCATACCCAATCACATCGGTCCCACTCACCTCATTTACCTAATCCACCTACAAACCTATTTTTGTTTATCCTCATTACCCACTAACTTAGTTCATCTCACCTACTTACCTATCCCACATCACCCAAATAACATTTTACCCTTTTTCCTCTACATAACTCTTCACCTACCCATTTCTCACCTATTTCACTCTCCTACCTAGCACTTCTTTCACCTATCTACTCTTAAATATGACCGACACCAGTCACCATGACCATCATCGGTCCCCCCTAACCGGTGTTGGTCACCCAACTCATGACTGAAAATGGCCAAATCCAATCAACATCGTCCACCCCTTGATTGTCATCGGTCTCGTCGTGGCATCCAACCAAAAACCCCATCCCCATTATCAAAAAATTCCAAAAAAACATCCTAAATACCTACCCTCACCCACCAAAACCTATCCTAGCTTAATTACTACCCCTATTTACGCCATGTTTGACCTTCCTCCCGTTTCATTTAATTTTACCCATGATTTCAAAATTACATTTCCACCAAAATTTTAAACAAACAATTTCAACAAAAATATTTTCAATCAAATAAAAGATCGGGATTGTCTCCTACCTCATCTCGATGTCATCTACATGGTGGTACATGTGGTTGTTATGCCAATGGCCCACCCGATCCTTCTCTTGCCTCTTTCATTATCAAATCAACACCTCACACCAAATGAATGAAATCACTTGAACTGATCTCATGGACCTACCAATCAAATGCCAATCACCCGCCATGTAGCTCGCCACCTCATCTTTACACCTCATCCTATTTTTTTCCAACTTTCTCTCTTCTCTCTGTCATTTTAACCAAATAGATACAATTAAATGATTCCATAAAAAGTGGAATTTTCCTTGTTTATCCCTAAATCAACATGAATGATGTCGGTCATATACATTCCCTATCTAAGCGGCGTCGATCACCATATAATCGACATCGATCAACCCTTATAATTTTTTATTAATACTATGTTTCTTTTTCATGTAACCATTATTTCTCAAACACCTTTTATCATCATGGACATGTATATAACCTTACCCACTAGCCTACACTACCCGCATATTTACTTAATTCCATTTAGGGGCTTATCATTTTACCTACACCTCAGCTTTACCCATGCCTTGAACTATATACCCCGATCTAAACCACCTTTTTAGAACTTTGAACTTGTGTGCTCACTATACCTTGCGATGCCCTTACCCATGTTGATCAGCCTAACAACCTTACCTTGCCTATTATCATGTTATTTATCCCGACCAAACCTTTGGTGTACCATAACATACCTAAATGTTCCTACACCTGACCTACGCTATGTTTCTAGACCATATCTTATGCCTTGGATACCTAAATCAATTCAACCTTGTTTGGATAAACCTATCGACCTTGGACGATGTAGATTTTGCAAGATCTTCAACTTGGTACCATGTTGCAATCTATACATGTGTGTGCATTTGATTTCCATTACCCATTACCCAATTTTGACCCTAGCCTATTACCTATTACCTAAGTTGACCATCACCCTTCCCCACCTACCTTCACTTCCACCAACTACATATTTATCAACCCACTCACCAATTCCATATTACACCTCATCAATGCCAGGTTTGAGAGGGACCACCTTCACCCACACATGGGGCTATTATTTCCTATTTTTGTCAAAGCATCACTTACTAATACAAGAAACACAAAAAAGGGGAAAAATGTAGACCAAAAATTTGGGTCATACCCCCTTTAACCCACATGTATGTTAATTTAATTACCTACAATTAAATTAATTCCCATTCTCAAAATATTCATTATTTAATTACCTTAATTGAACTAATTTCCACCTCACCCCACCACATCACCTAGACACTTCATCATAAACCTATTCATAGCATGTTTCCTTTTAACTAAGACTTAGTCCTACTTACCTTAATTAACTAAGACTTAGTTCAACCCTAAAATAACATGCCTATTCTTCCTCTAACCGCATGCCCGCTTATCTAAGTGCAACATTCCATTTTGATCTATGAAAATGGATAGAACTAGCCAAAAATATTTCCAAGATCTATTATTTTAACAAACCTAGGATTTCCTACCTTAACTAATGTCGGTCAACCCTAAACCAATGTTGGTCACCCTAAACCATCGTCGGTTACCATATATTCACTTTGGTGACCTTGTGTCAGAGGTTAGAAGAATTATTTTCAAGTTTGGAGAAGAGATATCTGTATGTAAACATGCACCAGAGCACTCTTGCACATCCAGACATCCTGAACCAACACCAAACACTGATCTAAAGGGCAAGCATTCACGGTAATGTTCCACGAAGAAAAACCACAACATTAACCATTAGTTCCATGGGTTAACCATCACCTCCATCTAACCACCAGGTTTGCAAATATAAGTACATTTAGGTCTGCATCTTTCCATACTTATTTAGATCAATTTATTTATCTTTGTTTGGGATTCCTAGTCTCCTTTGCATCTCATCACCTCTCACATTCCTTCCAATCCCTCTACCTAATCACCTACAACTTCCCAAAGCTCTCCATATATGACTCCTAACATCTCTCGAGTATTTGCAACACCGTTATCAACTTCATTGTTCTCTATCTATTCTCTATACAATCACAAAGAATCACCAAAACCAAACTTTATTGATTTTCTATCATCCCGACCCTACTGACGTGGTTAACCTAAACTATCATTGGTTTCTCTCCGAATCGCATCGGTCATACTAGACCGACATCGTATTTATATACGGTAAATCTTCCTATAACAACAAACTCATAACATTCACCCAAATAACCCAAACCACCCAAAACTTGACCTTGAACTATCCCAAATACCTTATTCATCCTGTCTAACTTCCAGATCTTATCATAACCTAACCTGTTAGATTAGATTTGGTTATTGTACTTGAATGAGACACTTAAATCATATCAACTACAGTAAGATATTATTGGTTTAAATTATTTCTTACATTAAGTTATGTTAAATAGTGGATTAACATCCATATAGGAAGTATCACACTTTCCAGATCTAGCACACGCTAGGTAGTCCACTAACATATATTGTTTAATATTCCTATTATGGTCTTATTTTGCATTTTAGGTAGTTCCTCCTAACAAAAATTAAGTTCTTACAATCATCACTAGATCCAAAAGTTAGAACGTGCACACTCTACCTTCCATCTTCATTCTCGGGTATTCCTCCTCACCCTTGCCCCATCTATTTTTCTCATACGTATGCAACTATTTGGAAAAATAGTGATTATTGGTATGGTTGTAGAGAGGTCTTATACCACAAGGAAAATGGAGTGTTATTTTCTTTATATTAGTGGAATTTAAATATACATTAGAGGTTATTATACATTTTAGTTGGAGAACGACCACATGGGTACAATTGGTGCATGATTTATACAAGATTATTTTGAGGAAATATAGGGAAATGGGTCACATCTTAATTTTACAAGTCTAAATGGATGATTTTTTCCAAATATATACCTTCAAGGGCACTACTATAGGTAGTAAGAGATACCCCAAATATACTATAGTGGGAGAGAATCGCAGTGGCGATATAAAAAATTGGTTAGAGGTATTTTATATAGCTCAGATAGGAGTAGGTCATGTGGGATCCCTATAAAGGGATAGTGGATCAATGACCCAGATTGGATAACTACATTAGATTTCAAGGATACATTGGATATCATAGGGAATTACATGTAGTACATGTATACACACCCATTTAATAGATTTCCTTTGGATTTTGGGTTCCCATCCCATGTGGTATCCATGTCTCTTCTAGAGTATCGTTAATGACATAATAGAGAGACAAAAGGGAGAGCAAGTCTTGTGGTATCAGTTCCACCATTGTTACAATATTGAGTTATGTGTGTCCCAAAGTTTGGTGTGTCATGAGAAACAATGGAAGTGAATATTTGTTGAGGAACCGCAGAGTTATAAATGTGTGGGAAAACCTTGAGAGATAATATTTTGAGGAAAGAGTAGATATACCTTATAGATGACATTGTGAGTTTCATTTAAGGATTCCTAAAATATGTTGGTTGTCATATATGAATTCCTAGATAATAGTGTATATAATGGGAAACCAAAAGAGAGTAGAGGATTTGATAATAACACCTATGATATTGATGCCACGAGATAGGTGGGCATTATTATTGGGAGCCTTCCAATTGATATATGATGATCACGGGGTAGTTTTGGGTGAATGGGAAGATGGAATCATTATAGTGGAGAATCTTCATGAGCCTAAAAATTGTTTTGTATGATAGCATAGATGGTGTTTAATAAATGTGGAATATATTAGTAATGAAGTATGTATATTGTGTGGTTTATAAGGTGTTCCATAGTTGGGTGGTACTTGTTGATTGAGGGTGCACATCATGATATTATGTGTGACATCATAGACATGAAATATATGTTTTTAATTGTATATATATAGTATTATTGATGGTCGAGAGAATCGGTGAGTGCATTTAGGATAATGGGAGAAGAAACTTGTTAGCTTCATAGAAGTATAGATGGTTATGTGATGGATACTTGTGGGATATATAATTTCCTTGATGTATGTCCTTCTCTAGGAATATGAACCAATTACATGAGAGAATATAGATAGACTATCATATGTACATGTAGCGCTTACTCGTTACGTGACTAATGCAACTTGCATTAAAAATTTAGATATTTAGGATTCTAAAGCAGAGGGAGATGTTATAAGGGATTGATCTAAATCCACATCATTAACATGATCCATTTGTGTTATGAGTTAAGAACCATCAACTCAAAACTTCATCTAAGGGAGAAGGTTCTTGAGGGATGGGTGTTGTATTTGATGTATAAAATGATTCATTTTGATATATATATATATATGTATATATATATATATGTATGTATATATATATATATATATATACATATAATAGTATTTATGTGGTGATATCAGGTGTATTTTATGTCAATGTGATGTTGATGTTGATGTTGATGTTGATTTTTGATGTGTGCTTACTTTTATGATTCCATTTTATTATGTGTGCATGACTCAAAGAAATGAAATGATAAAAATTTTTAAAGGGTAAAGTGGGTAAATGTAATGGAAGGGGGATTGATTAGATGACTATCCCAAGTGATAAGAGGTAAACCTAAGTGGGGATTGGTAATAAGGTAATTACAAAAGTATCCAAAATAGGAAGTAATGGTAGTAGACACCCAAGTTGGAGAGATAGATAGATCAGCAAATTATCTAGCATGGGAATCAATGGACATAAAGACACAATCAAGAGAGATGAGATAGATTACCAAAATATATAGAGTAGAAAGCAATGGTTGTTGAAACCCAAAGAAAGAGATAAACCCAAGTGAGAAGATATAAATAGAGATATACAAAGTAGAATAATGTGAATAAATGAAAATGTGAACAATATTGATATGCATCATTGATTATGTTAGACACATCATATATGATTTGATGTCAAGTATGATTCATGAGGTCCTCAAGGTTATCTTGAGTAATGTTGACACCATTATAGACTATTGATAGCGTGGAAAATAGATAATTTTCAATACAATCAAAGATCTATTTGATAACATCATGATATATTTCATAAATAGAGGGATTAGAGTGGGAATAATGAGTTTGGTGAGAAAAATATGATTGCGTAGATGGATGTGATGAAGGATATTATCCTCTAATATTAGGTGCATGAGGATAAGGTTATCGAACTCGAAAATTTTGGGAGATAATCCAACAAGTGTCATTTATATGTGAGAAAGATCCATCGTGATAAAACAATATTTTTACATTAAAAGAGGATTATAAGGATTTATTTTATTGTTCTCATTTGATTTCTACTTTAAGTTTATTCATATTCCATTGATAATCTCTATAATCAAAATAACCATGTCTAGGAGCCTTATGCCATGTATAATGTTGTTCATCCACATGTGGGATAGGAGCCATGATGGAAAGAATAGCCAATGGGTGGTGATTTTGTAGATGGCGAGTCATAGAAACATTTGTAGAAGTAAAATGAGAGGAAGGGAATATGTCACAATAGGTGTTGTATAGGTGTCATCCAAGGGAGAAAGTTGTGGCTTAGGCATTAGATTACTACTTAGAAGATTTAAATTCATTAGCTCAGCTTTAGAGTTGAATTCAAATAATATATTTTCATCATTTATGATGTCATCTACCTCCAAATCAAATTCATTATGTGTCTCATGGGGAGATAGTGATAGTGTTGATGTTACGAATAAAGGTAGAGAATAATGATACCTGCTAATGAATAATTTCCACATTATTATCCTATACATAGCCTACTAAGAAGGGGTCATCTAGTGAATAACCATCATCATATTTAAGTTTAGTGACATCAATATTACATGAATCAATAATGGTCTTGAGTTGAATGATACACTTGACATGAGGATTCTTAGTGCAAGTAATAGTGATAGGGACTTGGTTTCCATACTTATTACACAAGAAAGGTCATACACAGTGTGAGGTAATTGTGATATAAACACATCATGCAGATTAAAAGTGTTGATCCTAAGGTTGATTTAATCAGGTTCGTCATCATTTGAGTTAGAAGGCTGGGCATAATACTTCTCATGGCCTTATTATGACTGTTATATCCATTAAGGGAATCCTTAGGGTAGTTAAAGATTTGGTATACTTGAAATGGGATGGTAAGGAGTTCTTAAAGTGTGTGAATTTGGTGCAGGGGTTATACCTTATTTCATCCTTTATGTACAACTCTTTTGTCATCTTGACTAAAATTTGGAAACTTACCTCCACCATGCATGCTTAACCTTGAGTATTTACCATTATCAATGTTTCTTCTACAAGTATCCCCTACTATGAGGATCTCCAAGGAACTCACATTCCCTATCCCATCTTATATGATCAAGCTAATTTGAAATATATTTCTCATTCTAAGTACATGCTCATATGAAGCAAACATGGAGTAGATATACCTTGTTGTGGTTGTTGATCATATCTCCTTAGCGACTTAAACCTCCATTAACTCTTCATCACCTTCCTGCACCCTATCTAGATAGTTTTATTCCCAATATGAATCATTCATTAGACCCCATACAAGTATTGTTCTTGATACTTAATCAATGCTCCCAAGTAGGCCTCCAAGGTCTAAGTACACCAAAATTACCTATAAGCTCAGGGATCACTATAGATACCCTTAGAACACTTCATCTAGCTTATTACCAAGTGGTTAAGCCTTTCCGATAACCACATTCTTTCTTAACCTATTATTTCTTGAAATAAGGCCTATCATCCTACTATCCTTCATTTATGAAAATCTTGCTATAACTCAAAACTTTATGAAATAACCCTACACTTTCAATAGTGGTTTAGAGTGTAACATCCCTATTTCATGATTACAAAAGAAGAGGATTTTTTTAATATCAATGTTCTCTATTCTAAATTCAACATTTAGAACCACATTAAATCTGCTAATCAATCCTACAACAATAACCATATGTAGCTTTTATGACTCGGCATAAAACTGATCTCTCATATTTCATTTCAATGATGACTTGGTATAGAACCAATCTCTCGTGTTTCATTTCAATGATGACTCAGTATATAACCAATCTCTCATATTTCATTTCATTGTATACTCGGTATACTTGCGGTTCCCTTTTCATTTAAGGGATCATCAAGTGCAACTGACCAAGGGCTTATCTAGGTACTTGTTACAAGTACCCATCCTATATCCTACACCTTAGTCTAGTGAATTTAAGACAACACAACTAATAACTTGTGATACTTTGGCCAAAGTTTCAGACATGTTTTCCATTCCTATATTCCAAGATGGCATACTCATCCTAAAGAAATATATCTTTCACCACACTTGAAATTGTTATCTTGATTAGACTATTTGTACCTATGTACATCCTTCCCATTTCCTTGTTCGACATTAAGAAGAGATATACCCCATGGGCTAGTTCAAATAGCCCACTTGTAGTGAATAAGAGTAATCAAGTGTTTTCTAATCGACCCTCATCATTTCAAATCCACTCCGTCACTCGTAGTCAACACAAGTTGACATAGGCCGCATACCATGGCTCATCATTGCCTAATGGATAACAATAAATTCAGATTGCATTCAACTATGACCTTGATTAGAGGGTCCGAATGGATTATTGCACCATAATTATTGCTCCACAGTAACCACCTAATGAACCTCGTCATTAGATGGGTAATGTGTAACAGTTGTTATGCTACAACAACCCATTAATTCCCAGAAATCTAAACCTCCCTTATTAACAAGTTCATTAATCCCTTTAATTCACACTTATTAATCCCACCCTAGTTAATTTCATCCTTTAGGTGTCATTCCTAAGGACTAACTTGGGTTTTATCAACATTCCAATAAGGAATGTTATGTTTCTACTTAATCAATATGAAGGATCTACAAATTTATTTATTTTCATTACTTAATCTCCTTTGAGTATGAAATCTCCTTTAGTTGACTAAGAATATTAGAAACATATTAATTATATTGTAGGGAAGCAACCACATACATCCAAACATACTTAGGAGCATTTTAAGTTCATTTCCTTTACTCCAATGGGTTCTATGCTTTCAACCCGCAATAGCTCTTCTTGACTTACATTCACTTTCCTATAAGTCATTCAACTATTCAAATGGTTATAACTTACTTAAACACTATCCCCTAAGTATAACTCATCTAGGATGGAAGGATATTCTACATACACCTCATAAAATATTCGGAGGGTTCATTCTGTTGCCAGATAGTGGACAAACCCCTTTATCAAGGCTTCATAACATAATTACCTTATGCATGTAAGTCAAATATGTATCATATTTATGACTTTATTATTGCAAAAAGAATAATTTTTTTCTTAATTCCTTAAAGGTTAGTTCAAATTATACATCCAACCCCATGTTATCATTCCTATCCTTCTTAATTACAATTCCCTTTCATTAGTGTACTTATTCATTTGTATGATAGATAGATTGCATTATAGTATAATCACTTACATCCCTTTTTACAAGATAGGTTCTTATATGTACTTAATAAGATTAAGTAATCTTTTTATTATCCCTAAGGTCTGAATCCCTTTAATATTAGTCATCAACCCTTTTTGTTTTATATCGTTCCTTATAAAAGATTCATACCAAGCATTGTTTGTAATGGTGTAATTAAGCATAGTCATTCATAACTTAAATTCCACAACATATAACTTGTTTAAATATAACTTATTCATTACTATCTTAACCAAATGATTTCAATAATTAAAATTTATAATAGAAATGCATATAACTTCCCTAAGATTATTAATCAATGTCAAGAAGTAGAGAAATGCATATCATCGATTCCCTACAAGCTTACTTTCCAAGTGAAAGAACTCTTTAAATTGAAAACATCATTCACACACAACTAATCTAGTCAAGAGAGAATGATTCAAGAAACCACTTAAATCATTTCCAATTTAAGATGTCAATTCAAGTAGAAAAGAAGTAATTCAAGTTATTTCAATAGTTTACATAAATGGCCTTAGGACTTAAACACTTATTCACAAGAATAGTTCAGTAAATGAAACATAATATTTTCATCAAACTACATTTCTTCAATCAATAGAATAAATGTAGCTTTCCATAAGTCTTCCTCTTTTTATTTTTCACAAAATTTATCTGCAAGAGTGTTAGCATCTGTCATTTCATTTAAATTGAGCATGATAGGAGATAAATCCTTGGAACCATATGTTCTAACTAACAAATTTGAAAAGGAACATTGCTTATTAATAGAAATCATTCAAGGGTTCAAAAATATATTTTCATGTTTGAACACTTCAGAAGTACCATACTCAAGTGTATCACAAAACCCTAAAATGTTAGCATCTAACTATCCAAATGAGTCTAATTTCTATCAACTAGAAGACTATAAACAAATAAATTTAACATTCATCCATTATCCAACCAAACAAGTAACCCCAAAATATACAAGTATACATTCTTGCTTAAGAAATATCACACTAATAAAGCAAAGCCAAGTATACATAATAACATATGGGAAAGCAAGAGTAGAAATGCCTTAACCATGCATCCCATACTACATGGTTAAAAATTTTACTCTAATCCAATCAATTATATTCAAAAATGAATTCCATTCCAATAGTCCAATAATCTAAAGGTTTGATAGGATTTATATAGCTGAGCATAAGGATAACAACAACAAGCTCTCAAGGTCCAAACCCATCTTAACTTATCAGATAAGAAATCCATATAAGAACAACTTGGCTTCAACCAATTTAGAGTGCATGAAAGTCTTTGGAATATGAAATACATATAATTATCAAGGAGATGGTATTAAGTCGATACAAGTATCCCATATATGGTGGTAAAGAATCACATACCTAATAGAATACATCATTCAAACTAAGAAACAAAATGATTCAACCAAGGTAGAGAAATCTCACAATCAAAAACCTTTCAAACTGACTAAATGATATCCTTGATCATCTTCATATGATCAAGGATCGATAATAATTTAGACTAATCAACACTCAAGAAAGTTTATAAAACCATCCAACTGGTCCAGGTTAAGGTTCCAACCATACAACCTAACCATTTAAGATCATTAAAAATAGTGATCAAAACTTGGACATACCAAAAGATATAATAGTTCAACATATTGTTTGCACATTGGAAGTCTTCCCAAAGAGTTGAACAATTCATAGGACAATTCACAATAACCCCTAGGTAGACATTAAAATTCCTTGGTTCAAAACAGTCATTACTATAGGTCCAACTTACCATAATAAAATTTACATTGTCCTATCCAAAACTACACCAAACCATCTACCCTGACAGTATAGAAGCAAATATAACAGTCACCATGATGAAATAGAAGGACCCAAAGTTCATATGACTCGAAAAAAGGATAACCCTCCATGGTTCAGTGAAAGCAAAGACAAATGAATAAATCAAAGAATGGTCCAGTGACCTATTTACACATAATAGAGAATGTAATTAATCACAATGGGTATGAACAATACCCAGAAGTTTCAGTTAAGATATAACCTAACCTGGGTTATCAAAAACTCAAAAAAGTTTCTAAATGGATCAATGAATAATACAATTGAGACCATACCCAACTAGGTTGAGCAACAACTCACCCACATGAGGGTGATCAAGAAGTAAAATCCCCATGAACTCACAGTTACATTGATCACGAGTTCGAGTATTCAAAACAAGATTAAAAAATAGACCCAAGATATATAGTAATGTCTTTAAATGATACCATTCTAACGTTGCTAAGTGCTCGAGTTCCCATTCGACCCACAACACAAGTTCTTTATTTTATCTAAAAGATAAGCACATGAAGTTCTATAGCCATCAAAAATTAACAACACTAAGATCGATAACAACACTACAAAACCCATTTGTAAAATATATGCACATGCAACTCAAAAATACACTTATTATTTCCATCACAATCATGATGAGTTCATTTCAAAACATCCAAATTAGTCATGTGAAGAAAATCAAAATTTCAACCATGATAAAACAAGTATACAATTGCAAGATCAAAAACCAGTTCCAACAGCTACTTACCAAGCAACAAATTCCATTTTATTGAGCAATAATAAAAACCCAGAACCCCAAAATTATTTCTATAATAAGAAGAGTTATTTTTATGAACTAATTAGATAGAGAAAGTTTTTCAAGGGATTAGAGCCTATCATGCCTAGTAGAGCTTCTTGAAGTCTTCCTCCAGCCTCAAGGATCCTTCTTCTAACTCCACGATAGCATCTACAGTCCAAACAAGTAAATCTTCTCAAAAATTCTCCACCTTTCCACTAGAATCTTCCCAAATAGTCTCTCCATGAAACAGAAGTAGAGATTCAAACCAAAATTGAAAACATGTTCTAACACCCAAAACATTCATTTGCAGAGTGAGAAGGAGAGACAAAATGACCATATGGAAATCCAAAAATAGTACTATCTTCACTAAATCGACATGTTTTCCCTTTAGCAGTTTGGAATGATTTTCCAAATCATCAATGCATGTCAGGACGTTCCGTTAATCCCACCAACCCACCAACTTCATCTAACTTCCTCTAGGTTAGCTTCTTGATTGTTTAGCTAATAAAACAACCTTGTTAGGGTCGTTTATAACAACCTACCAAATTCTAATTTGGATTATTGCTAAGGATTGGTGGTGTTTTCTATTAATGAAAATTAAATCAAAGATCTAGTACATGTAAGGGTGGAGACAACCACCAAATTTCCATTCGACAATGTATCTCCCATCCCAATGCTAACCAAGGCTTAACATAGAGTTAGGATCCAAGTCCCTTTCCTTCATAGGTTATGGTTTAAATTAAACTTAGTAACATTATAATTAGTCATAAATTATTTACGTTAGCTTCTTAGGAAATCAACTTAATTCATATGCCTTAGGTATATGTTAGACCATTAGGAATTCAAGTGTTATCAAAACATTAGTCATATCCTAGGCTTTCATTAATTCCATAACCAAACCTTTCCATATAGGCTATGTTTTTCAAATGGAGTAGTGTTACTCGAGCCAGCTCTCAACACCTTCTAGCCCTCAATACAGGACTAAATCATAGGCAAATTAGAACAAGTCACCAAGATCAATTAGTATGAATTGATAATCCACAAACAATGAACAACTGTAATCTCTTGCATTAATCAAAATTACAGATCAAATTAAGGGAATGCCTTGGATCAATGAAACTAATCGAGGTATTTTCTTAATTGATTCTCAATAATAATAATAATAATAATAATAATAATCAATTATTATTGACTTAGGATAATTTTCCAATTTTATCACTTACCAAATAGTTCAAGACAAGATTCAACTTTCCACAAGTTGAAGACATCCAATTAATTTTATGAACCAATTAAGTAAACATCACAATTCAAGAGTACATGGCAATAAATGGATTATTGATCACAAAATCCCAACCAAGATAAACATGAATCTAGCAACCTAATTTAATATGTTCTACAGAGCAACAACTCAAGAAAAATCATGTGTCAATGTTGCAATCCATTTCACAATGAGAAAATACAAATGAAAGGATCATAGAGGCCCTCTATAGTATCATCGTCCCTATGATTGTATTAATTTAAAATAGTATTTCCATAAAACATGTTTAATAAGAATTATTTAACCATATGATTCCTTAACAACAAACATAATTTAATCCAAAAATTTATTTTTCCAATAGTATAACAACACCAAGGCTGTAATAATACTCAAAAAAGGTATTTTCTTAAAACAACAATTTTAGAATCAGTTGCAAGTCAAAATGATTCAAGTTTTTGGAAGAAAAATGAAATATTTCTACTAAAAAAGTTAAGGAAAATAAGCTTTCATGTCCTCCAAATTTTCCTAGGTTGCACTTTCTTCATTAAATTGATCCCATTGGACCTTACATTGTCCAATTTCATGATTACACAAGTGCAACTTGTGGGTTTCTAGCACTCTAACTGGTCCCATGACAATTACTCCTGGGTCTTGGACCTGTAAGGTATTCCAATTTAAAACATGTGATAAATTTGAAACATATTTCTTAAGTAAAGAAATATGAAAAACATTATGCATCTGTGCTAATGAGGGAAGCAATGCAAGTCAGTAGGCCAAAGGATTGACTATTTCCACAATCTCAAAGGGGCCTACATAATGAGGTGACAACTTGGCTGACTTGCCAAAGGTAATTGAGCTCTTTTTAGGCTCGACTCTTAGAAAAAAATTATCACCAAATTCAAATTTCCTTTCGACCCTTTTTAGGTCTGCATAGCTTTTCTTTCTATCACCAGCCTATTTTAATCTTTCCTGGATTGAATTTACATGTTATTCCATTTCAGAAATCATTTTAGGCCCAATTACTTCTCTATCCTCAATGTTATCCCAACTGACAGGGTCTTGTACCTCTGCCCATACAAAGCCTCGAAAGGTGCCATTTTTAGAGAAGAATGGTAAGTGTTATTGTATGAAAATTCAACCAAAGGAAGATATTCTTCCCATTTGTATTGTTGATCCATGCAGTACATCCTAAGCATATCTTCAAGAACCTGATTCACTCTTTTAGTTTGTCCATCCATTTCTAGATGATAAGCAGAGCTAAATTTTAGCTTTGTTCCCAAAGCTGCATTAAGAGTTTGCCAAAATCTTGAAGTCATTCATGGGTCCCTATCAGAGATTATCAACTCGAAACACCATGCAATCTAAAAATTTCTTAAACAAACCTTTTTACAAGAATCTGGTGAGTCATCTTTTAGATTTCCAACAATGAAATGAGCCACTTTAGTTAGTTTATCAACCACAACCAAAATAACATCATGCTTATTTCTTGA
Source organism: Taxus wallichiana var. yunnanensis (assembly GCA_018340775.1). Classification (NCBI taxonomy): domain Eukaryota; kingdom Viridiplantae; phylum Streptophyta; class Pinopsida; order Cupressales; family Taxaceae; genus Taxus; species Taxus wallichiana. The sequence goes on from CM031236.1 coordinate 316,021,452, forward strand.
CATAGGAAGTCCTTGAACAAAGTCCATACTTATAACCTTCCATTTAAATTGTGGTATGCTATGAGGGTACAATAAACCAGCTGGGTGCATATGCTTAGCTTTCACACACTGGCATTCCAAGAAATGAGACACGTAATTCAATATATCTCTCTTCATCCCTTTCCAAAAATATTGTTGTTTAACATCAGCAAGCATTTTTTCACCCGGGATGTCCAAAGTAAGGTGCATTGTGAAATTTAGTCATCACTTTCTTCCTTAACTCATTTCCCAAGTGGCATGTACACTCTATCCTCATACCTCATAATTCCTTCACCATCTAACCAAAATCCTTTGTACCTCACATCCTTTGGATTTGCAGCAAGAGTTTTTTTACTTGCTGAAAGTACGGATCGACATTAAGGTATTTCGACCTCATCCTTAAATTGAGTTCTCAAAGTCACAAGTGCATAAATATATTTTCTACGAATTAGTGCATCTGCCACTCTATTTTCTTTTCCTTTTATATAGCTGATGTCAAAATCATATTGAGATAATAACTCCAACCATCTTTACTGCCTCACATTTAAGTTAGGTTGAGTGAAGATATATTTCAGCCCAAGATGATCAGTTTTCAACTCGAAGGGTTTCCCTAAGAGATAATGTCTCCAAACTTGTAGTGCATGTACTATTGTAGCAAGTTCTAAATCATGAGGAGAATAATTTTCTCATGCACTTTAAGCTTCATGCTTTCATATGTTATCACATGATCATTTTGTAACAATATACCCCACAATCCTTCCCCGGAAGCATCTATCACCACAGTAAAACTCCTATTTGGGTCAGGGACGGTAAATATTGGGGCTGAAGTTATCTTTTATTTTAATATTTTAAATGAAATCTCACATTTCTCACTCCATATAAACTTTTTATCTTTCTTTTGCAATGAAGTTATTGGGGCAGAAACCCTTGAGAAATCCTTTACAAATTTTCTGTAGTAACCAACAAGCCCCATGAAGCTTCTAACTTCATGTACATTCTTAGGTGTTGGATAATTAACTATGGAAGCTATCTTTGAGGGTCAACCGAGATTCCATATTTATTTATTATATGTCCCAATTATTGTACCTTAGTTTCATAAAAAGAACACTTGGATAGTTTTCCATACAATTTTCTCTTTCTTAGCACCCCAAGTACAATATTTAAGTGTTCCTTATGCTCCTCCAAGCTTTGTGAATAGATGAAAATATCTTCCAAGAATACAAGCACAAACTTTTCCAAGTATTATTGAAATATATTAGTCATCAAATTCATGAAGGTTGCGTAGGGCATTAGTTAGCCCAAAAGGCAAAACGATGAACTCATAATGTCTATATATTTTTCTAAAAGTATTCTTATGAATATATTCTTCCTTGATTCTTAATTGATGATATCCAGAATTCAGATCTATTTTAGAGTAAACTGATGCTCCATGCATCTAATCAAAAATATCATCTATCCTTGGAAGAGGATATCTATTCTTAATATTTTCTTTGTTCAACATCATGTAGTCAATGCAAATTCTTAAGGTTCCATATTTCTTTTTAACAAAGATCATCGGTGCTCCCAAGGTGATACAAACGGCCTTATTAACCCTTTAGACAATAATTCATGCAATTGTGCCTTAAGCTCTACCAATTCATTGGTAGTCATTCAATAAGGTGCCTTAGAAATAGGTTTTGTTTTCAGTTTGATTTCAATGGTGAATTCAAACTCTCTTTTGATGGAAGACTGGTAGCTCTTCTAGAAACACATCGTTGTAATTTCAGTAACAATGGATATATTTCTAAAAATTTACCTCCCTCTTATGAAATTTTTATTGCATAAAGCATGCAACCCTTATTTTTGGCCTTTTTCTACATAGCTGATATTTCTCTAACTTTTATGCTTCTTTTTATTCCCTAAATGTTTACTTATTTCTGCAGTCATCCAAACACCTTATATGTTTCCAAAAATAGTCCACAAGTGCCTTATGATCAGCCAACTAGTTCACACCAATTATTATGTCATAAGATCCTAGAGGTGCAACATACAAGTCTACCTCAGTTGTGAAGCTCAACAATTCTAAGGCTACACCAAAAAGACACTTACTAATTATGTGGACAACATTATTCATGTATTGGACATTCCATGGTTTTTCCATAAAACCAACTTTATGTTTTAATTTAGTAACTAACTTGCTAGAAATAAAACATTTAGAAGCACTAGTATCAAAAAGTATAGTTATAGGTAGGCCATACAACTTACTTGGCACTTCTATGGGCATACTTTGCTTTTCAACTTGATTTTCAACTACCGCAACATCCATCTTATGTTGTTGGTTGTTATTATTTTTATTTAAAGGATAATGAATTGCATAGTGGCTTCCTCCATAATTAAAACAACCTCCAACGGGTCCTTTCTTAGGTTCATATTTATTCTCAGCCTTGAAAGTACTATTTTGCCCATGATTACCTTCGTCCAATATTCTTTTTATTTTCTCAAACTTTACCTACTACATTTTTCTTTACATTTGTAGCCAAAGTATTAACTTTGTTTCTGAAATTCTTCCATGTACCCTTGTTGGGTGGAAAAGATGAAGAAAGATTCCCATTTTTCTTACGTTTTTCCCCTTATGTGTAGAAATTACCTTAAATTTCTTCTCCTACCAAATAGATTTTTATACCACTTTTTCCATGGTGGAGGGGCCATGTAAATCAACCTAACCACATATGATAGGATACATCTGCATGATGAACTTCCTCACATGGAATTTTTCATCTGTTTGATACTGTGGTACATATTTGAGAAGCTTGGTGAACTTCTCCCAATATTTTGTTACCGATAGTTTGCCTTGAGTTAAGGTTTGGAACTCTGTCATTTTTTGGTCATAGTAGAGTTGGGACAGCCAATGCTTCGAAAATTACTCTTGAACTATTCCCATGTGATGTTCATCTCATCAACATTAAGCTCAACCTTATAGTTGTCCCACCATGAAGATGCTTCATGGGAGAGCTGATAAGCTCCCCATATAGCCTTGGTTTCCTCAAAGAAATTTCTTATCATGAAATATTTCTCCATCTCGTTGATCCAATTCTCAGCCCCATCTCCTAGGTGGTTCCATAAAATTTTGGTGGACTTATCCTCTTTATATCACAGGAAAATTTAGCTTCCAATCTAGCCCTCTTGTTCTCAAGATGATTAGGTACATTCATGTTATCATTATTTACAACATCATCATTCACAATATTGAGATCCTCAACATCATAATTTATCTCATCATGTGGCTTCCCTTGAGACTTAATATCCGTCTCAATGTTATTTCTAGCCACTTGATGTTCAAGAAGAATAATCATATTCCTTGTGTGTCCGCAAGGTAGTAATGATTTCATCCATCTTTTGAAATGTAGCTACTTTGCCACTGGAGGCAAGCTATTTGTAGTATATCCCCTTATTCTCACCATTTCAATAATCAAAAGTTTATTTTTATCGAAGTGCACTCAAATAGATATAAGAGTTGTAACCTTCAGCTCTGATACCAAGATGTAACATCCCTATTTCATGATTATAAAAGAAGAGGAAATATTTTTTATATATCAATGTTCTCTATTCTAAATTCAACATTTAAAACCACATTAAATCTGCTAATCAATCCTACAACATTAACCATATGCAGATGTTATGACTCAGCGTAAAACTAATCTCTCATATTTCATTTTAATGATGACTCAGTATAGAAATGATCTCTTATGTTTGATTTTAATGATGACTTGCTATATAACCGATCTCTCAGATTTCATTTCATTATATACTCAGTATACTTGTGGTTCCCTTTTCATTTAAGGGATCATCAAGTGCAACTAACTAAGGGCTTATCTAGGTACTTGTTACAAGTACCCATCCTATATTTAATACCTTAGTCTGGTGAATTTAAGACAACGCAAAAATAGTTTGCAATACCTTGGCCAAAGTTTTAGACATGTTTACCATGCCTATATTCCAAGATGACATACTCATCATGAAGGAATATGTCTTTCACCACACTTGAAATTATTATCTTGATTAGAATTTCTTGACCTATGTCAATCCTTCCCATTTCCTTGTTAGACACTAAGAAGAGATAGACCCCATGGGCTAGTGCAGATAGTCCGCTTGTAGTGACTAAGAGTAATCAAGTGTGTTTAAATCGACCCTATCTTTTTGAATCCACTCCATCCTTCGTAGTTAACATAAGTTAATATTAGCTGAGACCATGGCTCATCACTATCTATTTTATAATAATAAATTGAGATCCCATTTTGATACAACATCAATTAGATGGGCTGAATATATTATTGTGCCATAATGACTAATCCATAGTAACAAGCTAATGAACCCCATCATTAGATGGGTACTATGTAACAATTGTTATGTTGCAACAACCCATTAAGTCCCATAAATCTAAACCTCCCTTCTTAAAAAGTTCATTAATCCCTTTAATTCACATCTTGTTAATCCCACCCTAGTTAATTTCAGCCTTTAGGTGTCATTCCTAAGGACTAACTCAGGTTCTATTAACATTCCAATAAGGAACGTTATGTTTCTACTTAATCAATATGAAGGATCTGTATATTTATTTATGCATTATTTAATCTCCTTTGAGTATGAAATCTCCTTTAATTAACTAAGAATCCTAGAAACATATTATTTATATTATAGATCAATAACCACATACATCAAAACATACTTAGGAGAATTTTAAGTTCATTTCCTTTACTCCAATGGGTTCTATGCTTTCAACCCACAATAGTTCTTGTTTACTTATATTCACTTTCCTATAAGTCATTCAACTATTCAAATGGTTATAACTTAGTTAAACACTATCCCCTAAGTATAAATCATATAGTATGGAAGGATATTCCACATCCACCTCATAACCTATTCAGAGGGTTCATTCTATTGCCAAATAGTGGACACCCCCTTTATCAAGGCTTCATAACATAATTACATTATGCATGTAAGTCAAATATGTATCATATTTATGACTTCATTATTGCAGCAAGAATAAATTTGTTCTTAATGCCTTAAAGGTTAGTTCAAGTTATACATCTAACCCCATGTTATCATTTCTATCCTTTTTAAGTAAAATTCCCTTTCATTATTGTACTTATTTTTTTGTTAGGATAGATAGATTGCATTATAGTATAATCACTTAGATCCTTTTTTACAAGATAGGTTCTTATATGTACTTAATAAGATTAAGTACTCTTTGTGATTATCCATAAGGTTTGAATCCATTTACTATTAGTCATACAACCCTTTTTGTTTAGATATAGCTTATTTTTTACCTGTCTTAACCAAATGCTTTCAGTAATTAAAAGTTATAACAACCAATAACTATTTCATAGATAAGACACTATATTTATACCTTTCATAAAGGTTATTTAAAATAAAATGATTCCTATCTATTCCCTTTTTCCTCATATTCAAAGATCAACAATAATATTCCTTGCTTTATAATAGCAATATAAAGTTGGTAACATTTCATATAACTTCCCAAGATTATTAATCAATGCCAAGAAGTAGAGTAATGCATATCATCTAATACCCGACAAGATTAATTTCCAAGTGAACGAAATATTTAAATTGAAAACATCATTTGCACACAACTAATCTAGTCAAGAAACCACTTCAATCATTTCCAATTTAAGATGTCAATTCAAGTAGACAAGAAGTAATTCAAGTTCTTTCAACAGTTTACATAATTGGCCTTAGGCCTTAAACACTTATCCACAAGAATAGTTCAGTAAATGAAACATAATTTTTTCATCAAACTACATTTCTTCAATCAATAGAATAAATGAATATTTCCATAAGTCTCCCTCTTTTCCTTTTTCATGAAATTTATCTGTAAGAGCATTAACATCTATCAGTTCATTTGAACTGAGCATGATAGGAGATAAATCCTTGGAACCATATGTTCTAACTAATAACTTTGAAAAGGAACATTGCTATTAATAGAAATCAGTCAAGGGTTTAAAAAGATATTTTCCTATTTCAACACTTCAGAAGTACCATACTCAAGTGTATCACAAAACCCTGCAATGTTAGCATCTAACTATCTAAATGAGTACGTTTTCTATCAACTAGAAGACTATCAGAAAACAAATTTAACATTCATCCATTATCTAACCAAATAGGTAACCCCAAAATATACAAGTATACATTCTCACTTAAGCAATATCACACCAATAAAGCAAAGCCAAGTATACATAATAATAGATGGGAAAGCAAGAGTAGAAATTCCTTAACCATGTAGCCCATACTACATGGTTAAAACATTTTACTCAAATCCAATCAATTATATTCAAAAATGAATTCCATTCCAACAGTCCAACAATCTAAAGGTTTGATAGGATTTATATAGCTGAGCATAAGGATAAAAAAGTAAGCTCTCAAGGTCCAAACCCATCTTAACTTATCAGACAAGCAATCCATACAATAACAACTTGGCTTCAACTAATTTAGAGTGCATGCAAGTCTTTGGAATATACAATACATATAATCATCAAGGAGATAGTATTAAGTCAATACAAGTATCCCATACATGAATAGTAAAGAATCATACCTAACCAAATACATCATTCAGACTAAGCAATAAAATGATTCAACCAAGGTAGAGAAATCTCACAATCAAACAACATTTCAAACCGACTAAACAATATCCTTGATCATCTTCGTATGATCAAGGATCGATAAGAATTTAGATTGATCAACACTTAAGAAAGTTTTAAAACCTTCCATCTAGTCCACATTAAGGTTCAACCCATATAGCCTAACCATTTAAGATCATTAAAAACATTGATCAAAACTTGGACATACCAAAATATATTAAAATTCAGCATATGTTTTACACAATGGAAGTCTTCCCAATGAGCCGAACAGTTCACAAGATGATTTACAATAACCCCCAAGTAGACATTACACTTCTTGGTTTTAAACATTCAATGATATAGGTCCAATTTACCACAAGACCGTTCACATTTTCCTATCCAACACTACACCAAACCATCTACCCTAACAATATAAAATCAAATATAACAGTCACCATGATGAAATAGAAGGACCCAAAGTTCATACGACCCGAGAAATGGATAACCCTCCATGGTTCAACGAAACAAATCCAAATGGATAAATTGAAGAACATTCCATTGACCTACTTACACATAATAGACAATACAATTAATCATAATGGGTATGAAGAGTACCCATAAGTTTCAGTTAAGATATAGCCTGACTTGGCTTCTCGAAATCTCAAAAAGCTTTCCAAATCGACCCCAAATAATACAACCAAGACCATACCAAGTGGGTTGAGTAATAAATAACCCACATGAGTGTGATCAAGAATTAAAATCCCCATGAACTCATTGTTAAATTAATAATGAGTTTGAGTATTAAAAACAAGATTCAAAAATAGACCCAAGATAGATAGTAATATCTTTAAATGATACCAGTCTAACTCAATTGATTGCTTGAGTTCCCACTTGACACACAACACAGGGTCATTATTTTCTCTAAAAGATAAGAACAAGAAGTTTCATATCCATTGAAAACTAACAACACAAGAGATCAATAACAACACTACAAAACCCATTTGTAAAATATATGCACATGCAACTTGAAAATACACTTATTCTTTCCATCATAGTAATGGCGAGTTTGTTTCAAAACATCCAAAGCAGTCATGTGAAGAAAATTGACATTTCAACCATGATAAAATAAGTATACAGTTATAAGATCAAAACTAGTTCCAACAACTACTTACCAAGCAATAAATTCCATTTTATTGAGCAATAATAAAAACCTAGAACCCCAAAATGCTTTCTATAATAAGCAGATTTATTTTTACAAACTAATTAGATAGAGAAAGTTTTTTCAAGGGATTAGAGCCTATCATGCATGGTAGAGCTTCTTGAAGTCTTCCTCCAACTCCTAGGATCCTTCTTCTAACTCCATGATAGCTTCTACTGGTCAAGTAGTCAATCTTCTCAAAAATTTCTCCACCTTTCCACTGGAATCTTCCCAAATAGTCTCTCCATGAAATAGAGAAGCAGAGATTCAAACCAAAATTGAAAACCAGTTCAAACACCCAAAACCTCCATTTACAGAGCAAGAAGGAGAGACAAAATGACCAAATGGAAATCCAAAAACAATACTACCTTTGCTGAATCCAACATGATTTCCTCTAGGTAGTTTGGAATGATTTTCCAAATCATCAATGTTTTCCAGACGGTCCGTTCATCCCACCAACCCACCGAATTCCTCCAACTTCCTCTAGGTTAGCTTCTTAACTATTTAGCTAACCAAACAACCTTGTTAGAGTCATTTTTAACAACCTACCAAATTCAAATTTGGATTAGTGCTAAGGAGTGGCGGTGTCTACCATTAATACAAATTAAAATAAAGCTCTAGTGTATGTTGGTGGCAGCAACAACCAAATTTCCATTTGACCATGTATCCCCCTTCCCAATGCCAACTGGGGTTAACATCGAGTTAGGATCTGAGTCCCTTTCCTTCATAGGTTAGGGTTTAGATTAAACTTAACAACATTACAATTAGGAATAGATCATTTAGGTTAGGTTCTTAGGAAATCAACTTAATTCATATGCCTTAGGTCTAGGTTAGACCATTAGGAATTCAAGTGTTATCAAAACATTAGTCATAGCCTAGGATTTAATAAATGCCACAACCAAACCTTACCAGTTGGGATATGTTTTTCAAATGGAGTAGTGCTACTCGAGCTAGCTCTCAACACCTTCCAACCCTCAATACAAGACTAAATCATAGGAAAACTAGAACAAGTCACCAAGATCAATTAGTATGAATTGATAATCCACAAACAATGGACAACATCAATATCTTAGATTAATAAAAATTACAAATTGAATTAAGGGAATGCCTTGGATCAATGAAACTGATCTAAGGTATTTTCTTAATCGATTCTCAATAATAATAATAATCACTTATTATTGACTTAGGATAATTTTCCATTTGTACTAACTTATCAAAAATTTCAAAGATGAGATTCAACTTTCCACAAACTAAAGACATCCAGTTAATGTTTTGAACCAATTAAGTAAATGTTGATTAGTTAAAGTATGACACTTAGTGCGGGAGGCTCATGAAAGGATTGCGTACGAAGAAGAGAGATAGATTTGGGACTTAGCCATTTTCACGATGAGGATCTATTTTTGGAGATAACGTGTGGAGCACACAAACCGGTCAAAAGACTTATGTGATACGCATTGTCTATTTTTGGAGGATTGACTATGAAGCACTTTGCATGGATACAAGATGAGAATAGATCTACTACTGGAAGTTAACTAAAAGTAGTCTATTGTTAGTGCACTTGTATGTGTGGATATTTTTGTAATGGCGTGTGGCTAATAATAGCATGTGACCTATTTTGGGATTAGATAAGTGGTGAAGGGAAAGTCCCCACCCTTATAAATATGTAGTGAACTATGTAGCATAGTAGTGTGTAAGAATTGAGTTATTGTGAGGTTATGTTGCCAAATCTGATGTGCACATGAGTGTATACTACTTTTATTATAAGGAAGATTCTGTGTATTATTGTATTTAATATAATGGGCATTATTGGCTGAATCAAGGTGTTAATCATGGTTATATTTTATTACTGTATAAATGGTTTCACTATGATTATTGTTTGATTCATTATACTTAAAGATATAGATATAGGAAATGCTCTGTAGAATGTTAGATTAATTATGGATCTGAATGATTTAAGTCTTCATCATGCTAACATCCTATAACAAGAACCCTAAAGAGGGGCTTGGTACCTTTGTGCACTTCGAGTGAGTGGTCAGTCTAGGTTGAGTGATGTGCTTTAGCGTGCCTAGGATTTTATTAGTGAATTCTATGTTGCATCATTGATTCCATTTTCAGGACCTCTTTTTCATTTGTTTTCAGGATGGTTCACGATGAATACATACCGGATGACCCTAAAAGTGTTGAGGAGTGGATACACAATCTGGAAGAAGAATACGCATAGAGAGGTTCAACACTTTGGATTTAATTTTAATGCACATGCATGGGTGGAACAAAATCTGTATGACAGTTTGTATGAGATCTTCTTTACTATTTTTCTAGTAGAATTATACAATTGGCTGGTTTCTTATAAGTCTAAATAGAATTGGAGGTATCACACAATTGTCTGGATGTAGGAATAATTTTAGGCCCTTTATGATGTTGATCCGATTTGGACTCGCATTGTGGACACATGGTTCTATGGTGTTTCAAAGCGTTATATCTTAGAGTACTCAATTTCCACTTATTCGTGCCCAGAGGTAGCTAAATTCTAGTTTTTATGATATCTAAGGGGAACTTACTTGCAAGGCATTCCATTGGTGCTCAAGATCATAATGGTAACATTGAATTTGGAGACAAAACCATTGGCTAACTAAACCCCACCATGCGCGGGGGTAGGAGTAGGTTTGTTGAAAGATGGTAGACCTAGCGGTAGAAAGGAAAATAGAGGAGAGGTGGATTAAGTATAATGAGGCACACGAGAGGGATATAGAGAAGCAATGGGAGGTTACAGAGCAAATGGCATTGTAGAGAAAGATAGTTCAAGAAGGATTTAAAGTTCATGTAGAAGATGTGGAACCCAAGCCTCAGGAACTCCCTCATTTGGGAAAGCATGACAGAGAACCCTCCTTAGACTCACATAGAATTGTGCCAACAAAGACGACTTGGGCCATGAGTGTGCATCTAAATCCACTTGGAAACCTTGCCCTTGTGCTTGGTTTTCTAGCATCTAGTACAAAAAATAGTCAACAAGCTAATTCAAGCAGTGGGAGAGCAGGAGTGAGTCTTATAAGAGGCACAATGATGATGGCATAAATGGATTCGTTGTTATATGGGATTACCTTTTCAGGTGTATCATCTACACAAAATTCAAGCACGCATATTTTTGGACTCTCTTCTGGGAGTAGTAACATTTCGCATCTTTGTCAGCTACAATTCAACACTACTATTGGAGCATAGGGAAATACATCTTCTGGTCCGACCCCAACTATAGGTTTAAGATGAGGAGGTATAGGTGGCTCTAGCTCCAATGGATCTATTGTTTCTAGAGGTCGAGGAAACACATGAGGTTTTGGATTAGGTGGGAAAGGTCTACACCAACCCTAGAATATTTACATGGAGATATCTCTTCATCTTCCAAAGTATAGAGGCATAGAAGATGTTGCTAAACATGTACATATGTGTGAAATATTGTGGCACACAAAAGGAATCATATCTTCTACATGTAGGGAAATCCAATTTGCTACAATATTAAAAGACCACGACTAGACATGCGTAGACTATACAACTTTAAAAGATGCATTCCTTAAAGAGTTTCACATCCCTGATTTTGAGCAAAAGAGTATAAGTGCACTCAAGGATATTAAGAAAGGCACTACTGAAAGTGTCAGAGAATATGATGCCCATTTCAAAACATTGTTATCTAAGTTGTCTTATGATATTCATGTAAGCTAGCATGCACAATGGTTTGTTGGAGGCCTGATTACACATTTTAGGAGGGCACTATCACATAAAACATACAATGATCTGCGTAAAGCACTTGAAGTAGCCTTATGTGCTAAGGAAGTTGGAAGCATAGACACTGGGGTAAGCCCATTTTTAGAAGCACAGATCGCAACTATAGAAAATTAGTTAGAGTAACTATCGGAAAATTCAACACATGAGACGCGCACAAGAATTTTGTGTATAGATTGCGAAGTGGAAGGTCACACAAAGGATAGTTTTCCCCACAGATCAGTGTGCTCATTGTTGTTATATTGTGAGATATGTCATTTAAACCATGATGCTAATCACTTCCCATTAATACATCACACAATAAGGAAGAACGTTTTAAGCTACTGTAAAATCTATAGGTCCACGACTCATGACATGGAAGATTTCTAGTTGATTGGTCATATCCAAGATGCTATCGACATTTATGTATGAAAGACAGGAGTTTCAAATAAATTAAAGGAAAGAACAAGCATCGGGATCAAGATCACAATCAAGCACGCTATCATTGGAATGACGGGTGTTTTGAAGGTGGTTGTGGCGAGAGGTCAAGGATATTGTGGTGGATTTCGAGGATGAGGCCATAGTGGTGGAAGAAGTGAGTTCCCTCATGGAACATGTTATACATGCGGATCTCCTGACCACTAAAGGTTTGAATGTCCTCAGAATATTACGTGTTCTTTCTATGGAAAGAATCATAGTTATGAGGAATGCCCGAACTTATATGAGCATCTTAGCAAAAAAACATAAACAAGAAAACAAAGGCGCAGGGATGGTTAGGATAGAGTGCGTTGTGGAAAATCAATGGATGCCTAAGTTGGAAGCAGAGTCTGAGGTATTACAAATAAAGATCACGACCCACGCCGAGGTATTGCAGAAAAATCCTACCATCACTAAAGAGGAGGTACTACATGCACAGTACCCAGATCCTACCCATTAGAAGGAGGTTTATCAGGAAACCATGGAGGTACTCAGGAATCTTCAAGGTGAAATACAATATTTAAAGGAGTAATCATGGAAGATGGAGCAAAAGAAAGCATCATAGATGGTCTAAACTAATATGGATGACTTAAGAGAAGTATGTAATTTATCGCGCCATGAGAATATCATTCCACCGTTAGGAATTGGTTAAAGGAAACACTCCATGCATAAGTATTGAGACCAGATTGTAGATCATGCATGTGAATCAACCCCTCATATCCTATATTATGACAAGGAAATCACTCTAAATACTATTGTGGATGGGTGGATATTGAGTAATATATTGATTGATATAGGTTCAGAAGTCAATGTTCTTACTTTAGATGCATGGGTATAAATGGGGAGGCCCCCATTACAGCCATCTTCTAATGTATTGTTCATGGCTAATTGGACTAAGGCCATTCCATCGAGTTTTTAAAGATGCATCTATTGCCATACAAGGAGCCAAGGTCATAGGATATTTTGAGGTTTTAGACTTTGGAAGAGTTAGATAGCTTCCCATCTCTGTTGGGGTGTACTTGGTGCTATGGAAATAATGTTGATCTTTGGTTCAACAAGGGTTATATCAGCTTTGAAAACAAGGAGGAAAGATTTATTATCCCTTTAACAGATGGAAAATATGTGCCCTATGTTAATACCTTGAGTGAAGAAGACCTAGTTATGATTTATGTATGTGTCATTCGGGATCCAAAGATGCTTGAGCCATCTAAAGAAGGAATAATTTAGTGGGAGAATGAAAAATCTATTAGCGATACTACAAGTGTTGCTTTTGAAAATTGGGATCATATCACTTATGATTTGGTAGGTCACGAAGTAAGGAGCATATTTCCTAAGGGAAGAAAACCACGTTATGTCAGGAGAATAGGTAATAACTTGGTACCTTGTTACACCGAGAGATGGGGATCCTTTGGTGATCTGTGTGCCATGGAGGAATAGCGAGATAGACCTATTGGAAAGAAGAAATATGCTAACATATACACTACATGGGACAACAACATGGTGGTGGGTGGTCCACAAGGATAATCTTGTAGGATGGAATGAAATTAGGATTTATCTTGCTACTAATTTCTACGGGAGTAATGCATCTACTCAAAACTATACTTATCATGGTAATCAACATGTTCATTATCATGTTTAGAAGTGTGATGAGACTCTCATAGACAGAGGGATAGGAAGATTTACTACCTTTGCTCTGGGTACACAAGTTTTATTCCACTTTATAAGTTGCATGCATGATTGGTATGTCTATGTCGAACTCCATAGAGAGACGGAAATTGGTAGGGTTTAATTATAGGAATGACTCAAATTTTACTCCTTCTCTACCAAGCCTCCCGGTGAGAGGAAGCATTAAAGGTCATAAATCACTTAACTATGGGAGATAGTGCCAAGGTGGAAGAAATCATTAAAGATTTAATTGATGAAGGAGATTCAGGAGCACATTTTGTTGAAGAAACAGAGGTCGATGCCACATTACTTGGTGTGCTTACCTTGAGAAAGAAAAATTAAAAATGGTCTACTTAGTGGATGACAAAAATTAGAAAATCTAGATGTAGACTATTCAACGAGGTAGGTGTGAGGTGTTGGATAGTGCGCAGATAAGATAATGCGTGCCTATCATGAACCTATGAAGACAAATAAGGTGAATATTGGATCAGATGCTGAGCCTAAGGAAGCCATAATTGGAGACTATTGGTGGGACTACGAAGTAGAAAAAATCATAGAGCTACTACAGTATTATAAGGACTTATTCCCTCGAGGGTACTATGAACTTAAAGGTGTACATGAATCATTAGAAATTATGAGGATAAAGCTTAAAGAGGTTACACGCCAGTTAGAAAGAGACCCTACATGATGAACCTAACTTGCGTGAAAAGGTCAAGGAAAAGATTGAAAAATGTTGAAGTCTGGGAATATCAAGCCCTCGAGGAGTCGAATGGGTTAGTCAAATTGTGATCGTATAATAATCCCATTTTAAGACTTTAGAAACAAGGGGAATTTTTTTATACATAATTTCTCTATTCTAAATGATCATAATTTAGAACACAAATTCCATGCCAATCAATCTCATAACAAATAACCATATGCAACTGTAAATAACTCAGTTGGCTACCGATCTCTCATTTCTTGACTCAGTTATCAACCAATCTCTCATGTTAACTTAAGTATTGTATAATTATGGGTATACTATGTATACTTGGTTCTCTTACCTTGTTCTGGGTATTGAGTGTTCTATTTAAGAAATCTATCTGAATATTTGTTACCATATTCTTTTAAAATCGCATTTCCCAAACTAGGTGACATAGGACAACGTAACCAACAACTTGCAATACTTTGGCCAAATATTTTCAACATACTGTTCATGTTACTATTCCTAGATGACAAACTCATCTAATTAGAATATGTCCTTCACCCGGTCATCTGTTATCTAAATGGTCTTTACTAACTCTTTGTCACTCCACTTGTCCAAGGTTTGACCCTAACCCAGGTTATTGATATAGTTTGGTATAGGGAACCACTCACAATGACCTAAGGTATATGGGCATACACATTCGACCTAATTCAATTGAATGTGCCAAGTTACCCTAAGTCATTGAGTGTCGGTTCCTATGCTAAATAGTATCCTTAGCACGATCTAGAGAGAAACTAAGTTCAAGTATGGGATTGATTAGATCTAGATAGACCAATATGCGAAGGGTGTTACAAAATGTCAACTCCACCACTATATCCTCGTGAAGACCCTAGTCTTCACGAAGGTAAACTTTTGTAGTTGGCATGTGTCGACAACCGACATAGCTACTTCATCACAATTTACACACCTCAAGAGTTCATTTCCACTTAATTATCTTTGGATTAAAATTCAAATCACAACAACCTTGCATAACCCTAATCCCAACAATCCTTAAGTTTTCCATCTTTAATTGAGTTGATTAGATAATATGAAACCTCATTACCTATGATTTCTTTTATGTTCATTAACTTTTGGCTTAACATGTAATTAATTGAAAACAGAAACAACATATATCATAAGGTTTAATCAATGTGTCTCAACCATTCAAGGAATGAATAAAAACCAAAATAGGTTCTGTTATAATAGACTTCATAGGTATGAAGTCTAAATGGTTATCGAACACATATACCATTCATTTATTTTGTATCCTTTTTAGAGGAGGAGAACCTTCCTCATTATGGTTTAGTATTAGGATTAATTATACCCTTATCTAATTCACACATCCTGATATTTTAACTATAAAATCATAACATCATAATAAACCATTCTAGATTAGGTAAAGATCAACAATACATACAACTTAATAAGTTAAATTCAATTAAGGGAAATTGTACTAATTCCCATTTATCCAACCAATTTAATGACATTAGAAATAAGGATCCAATTAGATATGAATGATAAACTCAAAGACAAGATTACAAAATTTCATTCATATTATGAACAAGAGAATAGATAATCAATTTAAGTAACTTCAGTCTTTTCAATTCATCATGAAAATACACATTTTACAAGACTATGCATTACTCGACATATTTCATGTAACCATCATCAATATCATTAAAGAATACAACTTTCCTTCCTTCAATACATCTCAATAATAAATCGAATTCTCTATAAATGGTCCAGACTTTTAAGTAACCAATATACCATAAAAGTTATTGCCTTCCTTTATCACTTACGAAGTCCATCTTCAAAAATTGTTAGCACGGGCTAATTCATTGAACTAAGCATGATAAGTACTAAGCATTAAAATGATGTGATTTCAACTAACTGTTTCATTAAACCAACTCTGCTTTTATAAAACAGTGAGGTCAAGCAGAAAAATAAATCATAAGTAATAAAAACCATAAAAGAAGAAAAATTAATCAATTTGAATAACATTTAAGGAAATATCATGATGTAATCAACAATCTACAACATGATATCAGATAAATAATGTTCCATCCAATACACTTATCCATATCAAATAAAAGTACCTTCTAATTATTTCCTTCACAATTCATCTGAATTTGAAATACAAATGTAAATAAGAGTCTCACACATCAGATGTGACATCCTAATCCCAAATCCAAGACATAGCCTAATTTCTCAAGTTAGGCCATACATCAACATTAGGATAGTATTTACTCAATGCACAACATCTCACATTAGTCTTCTATCACAAATATTAAAAACCTTTAACACAAGTCAAGTGAATAAGCAAGTAGCAATGAAAACTACTCAAGGCATTAAAGAAAGTAGTGCAACTGAACCAAATAAATCTTATGAAAATATTTACCCAAAAGAAGAAGAACGACTATGATAAAACAATTAAGAACTTACTTTAAATTTCGGTTAACCGAATCCCCATATGCAACTTTAGAAAAGAGACCACAACACATATTCTCCTATAATTTCCAAAGGGGTAGTGATCAGACTTTACCCCAAAGACTGAAAGAGAAGGAGTCAAATGACATGATCAAAGGGAATTATTACACTCTAACAAATGTGAAGAAGGTTGCATAAGGATAGATGCAGACCCAATCCCAACATCCTCCACTCTTTTATAAAAGAAAACACATATAAGAAGAAATTAAACAGAATGTGTGACTATTGCATTTGAAACAGATTTCAAGCAAGGTTCCCCATCATGGACAACCTGTTAACAGTAATATTATACCCATATCAAAAAGGAGATGCATTAACCAAAGTTGCTAATCGCCATACAGGGTAATTACAGTCTTCAATAGTCATTCAAAATTGACAAAGTTACAGTCATGCAAACTAAGCTTATTATTTTCTTCTAGGTGAAGATAAAATGGTAGAATGATCAACTCATAATCGTAACCATTCGGAGATGGAAGAAAACATCAATAGAATGTACAGAGAAGAATCCATCAAGATTAAATTTCAAGAAGATGAAAAACAAAAGGTCAACATGACTTAGCAACATGTGCTCAAGTTAGCTAAAGAAATGATGAAATTCCTTTCATTTCAATTCCATGGATAGACTTAACTGTACACATCTAAGAAATCAACAAGACATTATTTTATTTACAACTCCCACAAAGATTTATAAAATCTATCAAACTAATCCAATTTTTTTGTTCTAGATTAAGTAATCATCAAATCTAAAAGTCAAATACCCATTCAACAAATTACCATGAAATTACAATAGTAAGATTTTAGAAAGTTTACTCCAACAAGTTACCCAATGCATAACCAAGATAAGGAACAGGTAATCAAAATCAATAACTTCTAATTCAACTGGGAAGTAGATAGGATGATCAAATTAATGAAAGCTCAAGTGAGACTACAAGAATGACCCCTATATCGACTCAGATGAGCCGACTATCACAATGTCCCCAACCGATAGGACCTCATCACTTATCCTTTAGTTCAGTCCTCTAGAACTTAAAGAAAAACATAGTATAAATAAGATCAGAAGTATAGATTTCACACACAAGTATTCCCAACAAGGTAACATCAAAATCTAAGGGTCCAAGAAAAATTATCCCATAGTTCCATAAAAGAACTTAATTTGAGAGACTCGGTTTTAAACTAAAAATTTTAAAGGAATAATACAAAATTCACTCTTGTTTCCAAACAAGAAGAAACTTGAAGCCACATATCATTTCCATAAACCCATTTTTGAACAGATAAGAAAGATTCATGCATGCACTTCATTACTCAAATCACCACAAGATTTAAGGTGGGATTCAACATCAAATAAATAGGAAAACAACTCAATGACTACCTTTCCAAGCAGAGGTTCCTCAATAAGAGAATATAGAAAATATTCAAGCAAGGAAACCAAATAACCATCACAAAAATAAAAACCCATTTATCTCACAAGAGAAAAGTAGTTTTAATGAAGACACTTAGAGAAAAATAGAGTAGCTTAATGGATAGAGCCTATCATGCCATGATAGTTCTTTTGTTGATTCAAAGAATATTTCCAGCTGAGCCTTCACAACTCCTTCTCCAAACAAAATCAATAACCAAAAACTTCCTTCTCAAATGCCTCATATACTTCCATTGGATCAAAAATAGTCCAAGGGAGTTAAAAATAACAACAAACTGAAAATATAAATGCTGGTTCAAAGAACCGAGATAGCTCCATTCGAGTAAAAATCAGAATTAATGAAAGACCAAACAACTCCTAACAAATCCACTTGCATGGTTTCCAAGGCAGTTTTTTCACCAAAACGATGACGATAAATGTCATTTATTTCTAGTCTCCCACCTATATCTCCATGCCACCGCCATCTAAAGTTGGTGAGTCAAAATTCAAAGAAAACATGCATTTCTAAACTTTAGTGATGGTGCCAAATAGAATCCCCACTAGTTTCCATTCCTCTATCCAACTAACAAGATCTTGTAATGTATTAAATTCAAGATCAAATCAAATAAATGACTTAGAAACTATTGCCACTATCTCATACTTGCCATGTGACTCCCCTTAGGTCCCTTTCTATCCTTGCATTAGCTTAGGATATATATCATTAGCTTAGGATTCGACCTTAGGTTAGTTTAGAAAGTATTTACTTTTAGGTTTATAAATATTGCCTTAGGTAAATTTGCCATCTTAGGATAGACCATGCCCCATACCAATTTAGCATTAGGTAATAGGTTGGAAATAAACTTATAGTTACCTTAGGTTATTTCCAAATCCCCCACTTTGTAAAAAATACAACTTAGGTTAGGATGCAACAATATTAGTGTAACATAGACATATGGTAGATCTATTTTAACTTAGGTTAGAATCTTGTTAGGATATATCTTAAAGATCTAGGACTTAGGTTATTACCCTCAATAGTCCTGAAGTAGACTTCCATCCTCTTTACACCATTCAGCGTCCTAGAGAATTTATCAAGAAGATCTGAGCACACTACTTACAACAGAATGCAAAGTAATAACTTCCAATAAGATCAATGAATTTGTATAAATACAAGAGTTTAGTCCTTTATTTCCTTCAACCTCTGAATGTTAGTTTACCATACAAATCAGGTAAGAAGAATTAAAACATACCTTAGATCAATGAAATTGATCAAGGTTTGGTTATTATAAAGAGATAATTTGCAAACAACATTACCTGTTTACAAGCTTTCTTATCTCAACAAAATGGATTCCTTGCAAGCAACAACATTTTAGCAAAATGAATCCAAGAATAGAAATAAATTGGAAAGAATTATTTCTAACAGTCAAAAGAATACACCTTAGGACAAATCACATGTCAATGCTTGCAATGCAAAAGAGGAAAAGTTAACAGTTTGCCACAGGTGTTACATACTTCCCTCTTAAAAAGAATCATCGTCCCAATGATTAACTTATTTAAACAATTTTCACTAAGAATAATCAATTTTATTATCTTTCTTTCCATATATTCAAAGTAGAACATGATTTTTTTAAATTCCAAAAATCAGCATTTACGTAGTTGTTTATTTAAAAAATAAAATATCTACCCAAAACTGGCAAATTTATTATCATAGAAAGAATAAAATTACAAATTTTATTAGTCAATAGTAATCAATTCTGTTTAAATAAATATGTAAATGCAGTTTGATGTCTTCCATATTTTCCCAGGTTATACTTTCCTCGTTCAATTGGTCCCACTGGACCTTACATTGACTTATTTCACAATTTCTTAAGTGCAACTGGTGATTTTCTAAAACTTTCATAGGCTTAACCATGATTATTCCTAGGTCTTGGACTGCAAGGAATTCAATTTAATACATGTAATAAATTTGAAATTTCTTTCTTAAGCAAAGAAATATGGAAAACATCATGCATTCATGACAAAGTAGGAGGTAATGCTAAACAATAAGCTATAGGGTTGATTATTTCAACAATTTCAAAAGGTCCCACATAACGAGGTGATAACTTGGTAGCCTTGCCAAAAGTTATAGAACTCTTTTTCATTTTAACCGAAGAAAGACATTCTCACCAAGTTCAAATTTCCTATCAACCCGCTTCAAGTTAGCATAACTCTTTTTCCTATCTGTTGCTTCTTTCAAGCATTCATGAATCATTTTAACCCATTGTTCCATTTTTGTAAGGATTTCAGGTCTAATTACCTCTCTATCCTCAATGCTTTCCCAACTAAAATGATTTATACATCTCCTTCCGTATAATGCTTGAAAGGTGGCATCTTTAGAGAGGCGTGATATGTGTTATTGTAGGAAACATCAAGTAATGGAAGATACTCTTCCCATTTATCTGTTGATCCATACAATACATTCGTAACATATCCTATAAAACTTGATTAACTCTTTTAGTTTTCCCATCCATTTTAGATGATACAAAATGAAGTTCAGCTTAGTCCCTAAAGTTACGTTAAGTGTCTGCTAAAATCTTGAATTCATTATTAGATCTCTATCAAATATGATTAATTCGTGTACTCTGTGTAATCTAAAAATCTCATGAACAAACCTTTTTGCTAAAATGGGTGAATCATCCTTAAGATGACCAACAATAAAGTGTGCTACTTTTGTTAGTTTATCAACAACAACAAGAATATCATCATGTTTATTTCTTGACATAGGCAACCCTTGTACAAAATCCATTCTTATTACTTGCCATTTGTACTGTGGTATGTTGTGAGGATACAATAAACCAATTTGGATGCTTGTGTTCAAATTTAACACGTTGACATTGTAAGAAATGTTTCACAAACTAAATCACGTCATTTTTCATCCCTTTCTAGAAATATTGTTGTTTTATATCAACAAGCATCTTTGTAATACTAGGGTGTCAGAAAAGGTGAATAGTGAAATTCAACTAATAATTTCTTTCTTAAATCATTTAGCAAAGCTATGTATGCCCTATTTTCAAATTGTAAGATTCCTTCATTATCAAAGTGAAAACCTTTATATCTCTTATCATTTGGATATACAACAAGTGTTGTTTTTACTTGCTTAAAAATAAGAATTAGATTCCATAAAACTCTTTACTTCATCCTTGAACCGAGTTCTCAACATTATAAGAGCAGAAATGTGCTTCTTATGACTTAGAGCATAAGCTACCCTATTTTCCTTTCCTTAATGTAACTTATGTCAAAATCATATTGAGATAAAAACTCTAACCATCTTTGTTGTCTTGCATTCAGATTTGGTGAGTAAAAATATACTTCACTAAAGATGATCATTTTTAGATCAAAAGTTTACAAGCATGTAATGCCTCCAATCTTGAAGTGCATGAAAAATGGAAGAAAGCTCTAGATCATGTGAAGCATAATTGAGCTCATGTAACTTAAGTTTTCTAATTTTGTATGGTATAACATGATCATTTTGTAACAAAACAATAGTAAAGTCTCCATTAGAATTAGGTACATCTAAAATAGGTGCTGAAGTTAATTGATCCTTTAAAATTTTAAATTTAAATTCACATTTATCATTCCACACAAATTTCTTATCCTTTTTTCGCAATGAAGTTATTGGTGCAACTAATTTAGAGAAATCTTTAACAAATTTCCTACAATAAACAGCAAGACCCATGAATCTTCTAACTTCATGTACATTCTTTAGTGCAGGCCACCACGATTATAGCTACAATTTTAGAAGGATCTACAACTATTCCATCTTTGCTTATAAAATGACCCAAATAGTGCACTTCCGTGTCATAGAAAGAACATTTAGACAACTTATCAAATAACCATATTTTTCTCAAGATTTCCAAGACTATCTTTAAATGCTCATGATATTCTTCCACACTTTTAGAATATATGAGAATGTCATCCAAGAATACAAGCACAAATTTGTCCAGAATTCTAGAAAAATATTATTCATTAAATTCATAAAATTTGTAGGTGCATTTGTTAATCTAAATGGTAAAATTGTGAATTCATAATGTCCATACCTTATTCTGAAAGTTGTTTTATGAATGTTCTCATCCTTAATTTGTAACTGATGATATCCATATCATAGATCTATCTTAGAATATACCGATGCTCCACGAATCTGATCAAACAAATCATCAATTCTAGGAAGTGGATATCTATTCTTAATCATTTCCTTGTTCAACATTCTATAATCAATACACAATCTAAGTGTTCCATCTTTCTTTTTCACAAAAATTACCAGTGCTCCCCAAGGTGAGACACTCGATCTAATCAAACCTTTAGATAGAAGTTCTTATAACTAAGCCTTAAGCTCTACCAATTCAATAGTAGTCATCTAATAAGGTGCCTTAGAAATAGGCTCCGTTCCAGGTTTGATTTCAATTGTGAAGTCAAATTCCCTTTTGGGTGGAAGACCTAGTAACTCTTCCGGAAACACATCACTGTAGTTTCGTAATAGCGGGTAACGTTCTAAGAAATCATTGTTTTATTCAATAGATTCAGAAATTTTTACTGCATACAAGGTAAAACCCTTATTTTTGGCCTTTTTAAGTTACATAGCAGATAATTTTTAACTAAAATTTCATGTTTTACACCCTGAATATTTGTTGTTTTCTGTAGATCATCTAAACAACTAATATGTTTTTCAAAATAATCAACTTTTGTTTTATGCTTAGCTAGCCAATTAACACCTATGATTACATCATAAGACCCCAAAGGAGCAACATAAAGCTCAAATTCCATGGAAAAACTAGGTATATCAAGGACTACTCCAAAAAGACACATACTAACTATATGAACAACATTATTCCCATAATGTACAACCCATGATTTATCCATTTTTCCAGCTTTTGTTTTCAATTTCACTATTAATTTACTAGAAATAAAATATTCAGTAGTTCCTGTATCAAAAATAATAGTTACAGGTATCCCAAATAACTTACCCAAAACTTATATGTGTGTGACTTACTTTTCAGCTTGTTTGTTAGCTACTGCAGTGTGTATCTTGTATTTGCTGATTATGGTCATCCTTTTTCAAAGGACATTGGTTTGTGTAATAATCCTTGCCAAAATTGTAACTGCCTCCTATAGGTCCCTTTTAGGCTCAAATTTATTCCCAGCCTTAAAGTTATCATTTTGACCTCCATAGGACTTCTGTCCATTATTATTGTTCTTGACAAAGTTATTGTGTACATTAGTCAACATGCTTATTTGTTGCTATTTTCTTATTATTATCAAGAGAACTTACTTTTCATACCAAAATTCTTCCATGGTCCTTTCTTAGGTGCCAGAGATGATGAAGAGGAGTTTGGAACTTTCTTTCTTACTTCCTCCTTATGAGCAGAAATTGCCTTTAATTTTTGTTCTTGCCTTATGGATTTTTCAACAACCCCTTCCATAGTGGTTGGGTTGTGAACATCCACCTCTCCCCTATAATGGGATTCAATCCCATGATAAATTTATGTATCCTAAACTTCTCTCACTTGTTTTACTACCGAGGTACATACTTAAGGAGTTTAGTAAACCGTTTCTAGTACTCTATTACAGTTAATTTTCCTTAGGTTAAGTTCTGAAATTTAGTCATTTTCTGATCATAGTAAAGTTGTGGCAGCCATCGTTGCCTAAAATAACTTTTAAATTGATCCCAAGTAATATTAGTTTCATCAATGTTCAACTCAGCCTTACGGCTGTCCCACCATGAAGATGCTTCATGGGAAAGCTGATATGCTCCCCATATTTCCTTTGTTTCCTTTGAGAAGTTCCTTATTGAAAAGTACTTCTCCATTTCATTGAGCCAATTCTCAGCTCCATCTCCTAATGTGGTGCCATCAAACTTAGGTGGACTTATCCTTTTGATATCATTAGTGAGTTCAATTGTCAGCCTTGCCTTTTTATTTTCTGGTTGATTAGGCATGTTTACATTATTATTATCAACACCTAAATTTCTCAAATTGGCGTTGTCTACAGGAGGTGGCTGATTGTTATTACCAACATCTTCTTCCTCCTCATTTCCCATTACTTGTTGTTCAAGTATAGTCAAATGATCTCTTGTGTCCAACAGGGTAGTAAGGATCTCATCAAGTTTTTGGGTAGTTGCTGCTTCTCCACTAGGTGGTGGGTTGTTTGCAACTCTCATTTAACTTAAGTATTGATCTCATGTTAACTTAAGTATTGTATACTATGGGTATACTATGTATACTTGGTTCTCTTACCCTATTTCTGGGTATTGAGTGTTCTGTTTAAGAAATCTATCTGAATATTTGTTACCATATTCATCTGAAATCACATTTCTCAAACTAGGTGACATAGGACAACGCAACCAACAGCTTGTGATACTTTGGCCAAAGATTTCCAACATATTATTCATGTTACTATTCCTAGATGACATACTCATCTAATCGGAATACATCCTTCACCCCACTCATCTATTATCTAAAATGGTCTTTACTGACTTTGTCAGTCCACTTGTCCAAGGTTTGACCCTAACCTAGGTTATTGATATAATTTGGTATAGGGAACCACTCACGATGACCTAGGGTATATGGGCATACTCATTGACCTAAGTCAATTGAATGTGCCAAGTTACCCTAAGTCATTGAGAGTCACTTCCTATGCTAAATCATATCCTTAGCCTGATCTAGAGAGAAACTAAGTTCAAGTCTAGGTTTGAGTAGATCTAGATGAACCAATGTTGAAGGGTGTTGCAACATGTCAACTACAACATTGTATCCTCGTGAAGACCCAAGTCTTCATGAAGGTATAGTTTATGCAAGTTGGCATGTGCCAACATCCAACAGAACTACTTCATCATGATTTACACACCTCAAGAGGTCATATCCACTTAATTATCTTTGGATTAAGATTCAAATCACAACAACCTTGCATAACCCTAATCCCAACAATCCTTAAGTTTTCCATCCTTATTTGAGTTGATTAAATAATATGAAACCTCATAACCTATGATTGCTTTTATGTTCATTAACTTTTTGCTTAATGTGCAATTAATCAAAAATAGAAACAACATCTATCATAAGATTTAATTAATGTGTCTCAACCATTCAAGGAATGTATAAGAACCAAAATAGGTTCTGTTATGATAGACTTCATAGATATGAAGTCTAAATGGTTATCGAACTCATATACCATTCATTTATTTTGTATCCTTTTGAGAGGAGGAGAACCTTCCTCATTATGGTTAAGTATTAGGATTTATTATACCCTTATCCAATTCACACATCCTGATATTTTAACTATACGTTCATAACATCATAATAAACCATACAAGATTAGGTAAAGAACAACAATACATGCAACTTAGTAAGTTACATTCAAGTAAGGGAAATTGTACTAATTCCCATTTATCCAACCTATTCAATGACAAAAATAGAAATAAGGATCCAATCAGATATGAATGACAACATCAAAGATAGGATTACAAATTTCCTTCATATTATGAACAAGAGAATTGACATAATCAATTTAAGTAACTTCAGTCTTTTCAATTCATCATGATAAATACACATTTTACAAGACTATGCATTACTGACATATTTCATGTCAACAACATCAAGATCATTTAAGAATACAACTTTTCTTCCTTCAATACATCTCAATAATAAATCAGAATTCTCTATAAATGGTCTAGACTTTTTAAGCAACCAATACATCATAAAATTTATTGCCTTCCTTTATCACTTACGAAGTCCATCTGCAAAAATTGCTAGCATGGGTCAGTTCATTGAACTGAGCATGATAAGCACTAAGCATTAAAATGATGTGCTTTCAACTAACTATTTCATTAAACCAACTCTACTTTTATGAAATAGTGAGGTCAAGTAGACAAATAAATCATAAGTAATAACAACCATAAAAGAAGAACAATTAATCAATTTGAATAACATTAAGGAAATATCATGATGTAATCAGCAATCTACAACATGATATCGATAAATAATGTTCCATCCAATACACTTATCCATATCAAATAAAAGTACCTTCTAATTATTTCCTTCACAATTCATTTGAATTTGAAATACAAAAATTAACTTCACTATTTAACCAAAATAGAGTTACTTTAGAAGTAGGAACCTAATTTCTAAGTTAGCCTTCATCAACATTAGGATAGTATTTTCATGCACAACATCTCACATTAGTCTTCTATCACCAAGCTCAACCTTTAAAAAGATTTAGGATGAATCATCTAACAATATAATTAAATAAGAGTTAATCAAGGCATTAAATGTGACATCCTAAATCCAAATCCAATAAATCCTAAAGTTCTCAAGATTTACCAAAAGAAGAAGTAATACTCAATGATAAAACATCATAATTAATCTAACTTCCAAATTTAAAATTTAATTAAGCTTCGAATCCCCATTCACAAACCAAATTAAAAAAGAGAACTCAAACACATAACCTCCTATAATTTCCAAAAGAAGGTGATTGTGATAAAACTTTACCCTTTAGACAAAGATAAGAGAATCCCCATTCACAACTGAAAAAGAAAACACAAAAAACCTTATAATTTCCAAAGGGGAAAATGGGACCCAGATTACATTCTTCAGAGATATAAAAGAAGAAGATCAAATGACATGATAAAAAAGGATTCTACATTCATTTATCAATTTGAAGAAGAAGGTCATAAGGAAAATGCAGACCCAATCCCAACATTCTCAACTCCTTTATAAAAGAAAACACATATAAGAAGAGATTAAACAAAATGTGTGACTATTGCATTTGAAACACATTTAAGCAAGGTTCCCCATCATGGACAACCAACAACAGTAATATTATACCCATATCAAAAGGAGATGCATTAACAAAGTTGTTAATCACCATATGGGTAATTATAGTCTTCAATAGTCATTCAAAATGTCAAAGTTTCCATCATGCAAACTAAGCTTATTATTTTCTTCAAGTGAAATAAAAAACAATAGAATGATCGACTCATAATCATAACCGAGGTGAGAGAAATAAAATCATCAATAGAATGTACAGAGAAGAATCCATCAAGATTCAATTTCAAGAAGATGCAAAAAAAAAAAAAGATAGACAAGACTTAGCAACATGTGCTCAAGTCAGCTAAAAAATGATTAAATTCTTTTTTTTTCATTCCATGGATAGGCTTAACTATACACATCTAAGAAATTGACAAGACATTCTATTTATTACAACTCACACAGAGATCAAGAAAACCTATCAAACTAAGCCGATTTGGTTAGTTCCAGATTAAGTAACCATCAACTCCAAAAGTCAAATACCCATTCAACAAATTTCCATGAAATTACAACAGGAAGGATTTTAACAAGTTTACTCAAGCAAGATACTCAAGAGATTAACCTAGATCAGGGATATATACAAACCAACAACATCTACTTCAACAAGGAAGTAGACAACATGACAACATAATAGAAAGCTCAAACAGAGCTACAAGAATAACCCTAGTATCGACTCAAAAAGCCGACTCTCACAATGTCCCCAACCAACAAGACCTCATCTATTTATCCTTTAGTTCAGTACTCAAGAACTTAAAGAAAGACATAATATAAATATAAGATCAGAAGTATAGACTTCACACACAAGTATTCCCAACAAGATAACATCAAAATCCAAGGGTCCAAGAAACAACTATCACATAGTTCCATAAAAGAACTTAATTTGAGTGACTCATTTTAAACTAAAAAGTTTAAAGGAATAATAAAACATTCACTCTTGTTTCCATACAAGAAGAACCCACAAAAATAGAGATTCCAAACACCCAATAACTACTCATCTCCCATCGAATACCGAATTCAAAGAACTGATAGATTATATAGTAAGTTCAAGAAGAAAACACTTATTTACTATTTTCCATACAAACTCAACTTACCCAACATGAAGCAAAGCATCCATATTCATACAAGTTACAATAGAAGCTACATTACTTTGAAAAAAAAAGAAGTAACAGATATAAATAATATTCATGTCTTCTACCAACCAAAACAACCAAAACTACAACTCATGGTTCAAAACTTGAAGCCACATATCATTTCCATAAACCCATTTTCAAACAGATAAGAAAGATTCACACATGCACTTCATTACTCAAATCACCACAAGATTTAAGGTGGGATTCAACATCAAATAAATAGGAAAACAACTCAATGACTACCTTTCCAAGAAGAGATTCCTCAATAAGAGAATACAAAAATATTCAAGCAAGGAAACCAAATAATCATCACAAAATAAAAACCCATTTATCTCATGAGAGAAAAGTTGTTTTAATGAAGACACTTAGAGAAAAGAAGAGCAACTTAATGGATAGAGCCTATCATGCCTGATAGTGCTTTTTCGATTCAAAGAAGATTTCTAGCCGAGCCTTCACAACTCCTTCTCCAAAAAAAAATCAACAACCAAAAATTCCTTCTCAAATGCCTCATATACTTCCATTGGATCAAAAATAGTCCAAGGGAGTTAAAAATAGTAACAAACTGAAAATAGAATTGTTGGTTGAAGAACCAGATAGCTCCATGCAGAGAAAAAATTGGAATGCATGAAAGACCAAACAACTCCCAAAAATCCACTCGCATGGTTTCCAAGGTGGTTTTCTCACCAAAAATGATGACCATAAATGTCATTAATTTCCAATCTCCCACCTATATCTCCACACCACCGCCATCTAAAGTTGGTGAGTCCAAATTCAAAGAGAACATGCATTTTTAACTTTAGTGATGGTGCCAACTAGGATTCCCTCTAGTTTCCATGCCTGTCAAACTAACAGTACATGTAATGTTTTAAATTCAAAAATCAAATCAAATAAATGACTTAGAAACCATCACCACCATCTCATACTTTTCCATGTGACTCCCCTTAGGTCCCTTTCTATCCTTGCATTAGTTTAGGATAGATATCATTAGCTTAGGATCCGAACCTTAGGTTAGTTTAGAAAGTATTTACCTTAGGTTTATAAACATTCCTTAGGTAAATTTTCCATCTTAGGATAGACCATACCCCATACCAATTTAGCATTAGGTAATAGGTTAGAAATAAACTTATAGTTACCTTAGGTTATTTCCAAATCCCCCACTTTGTAAAACATACAACTTAGGTTAGGATGCAACAAGATTAGTGTAAACATAGACATAAGGTAGGTCTAGTTTACCTTAGGTTAGAATCCCATTAGGATAGATCTTAAAGATCTAGGACTTAGGTTATTACCCTCAATAGTCCTGAAGTAGACCTCCATCCTCTTTACGCCATTCAAAGTGTCCTGGAGAAATTAGCAAGAAGATCCAAGCACACTACTTACAAAGAATGCAAAGAAAGAACTTCCAATAAGATCAATGAATTTGTATAAATACAAGAGTTCAGTCCTTTATTTCCTTCAACCTTTGAATGTCAGTTTACCATACAGATAGGTAAGAAGAATTAAAATATACCTTAGATCAATGAAATTGATCAAGGTTTTGTTATTATAAAGAGATAATTTTGCAAACAACATTACCTGTTTACAACCTTTCTTATCTCAACAAAATGGATTCCTTGCAAGAAACAACATTTCAAAAATGAATCCAAGAACAAAATAAATTATCCATGGCAAGCATGATTTCTAACAGTCAAAAGAATACACCTTCTTAGGAAAAATCACATGTCAATGCTTGCAATGCAAAAGAGGAAAAGTTAACAGTTTGCCACATGTGTTACATACTTCCCTCCTAAAAAGAATCATCATCCGATGATTAACTTATTTAAACAATTTGCATCAAGGATAATCAATTTATTATCTTTCTTTCCATATGTTCAAAAGTAGAACTGGATTTTTAAAATTCCCAAAATCAGCATTTACGTAGTTGTTTATTTTAAACAAATAAAATATCTACCCAAAACTGGCAAATTTATTGTCATAAAAAGAATAAAATCACAAATTTTATCAGTCAACAGAATCAATTCTATTCAAATAAATATGGAAAAGTAGTTTTCATATCTTCCAGATTTTCCTAGGTTGCACTTTCCTCATTAAACTGGTCCCATTGGACCTTACATTGACTTATTTCATGATTTCTTAAGTGCAACTGGTGAGTTTCCAACACTCGTATAGGCTTAACCATGATTATTCTGGGTCTTGGACCTGCAAGGAATTCAATTTAATACATGTGATAAATCTGAAAATGTATTTCTTAAGCAAAGAAATATGGAAAACATCATGCATTGTGACAAAGTAGGAGGTAATGCTAAATGATAAGCTATAGGGTTGATTATTTCAACAATTTCAAAAGGTCCCACATAATGAGGTGATAACTTGGCAGCCTTGCCAAAAGTTATAGAACTCTTTTTGGTTTAACCTAAAGAAAGACCTTCTCACCAAGTTCAAATTTCCTATCAACCCACTTCAAGTCAACATAACTCTTTTTCCTATCTATCTTGCTTTCTTAGTGTTCATGAATCATTTTAACTTGTTGTTCCATTTTCGTAAGGATTTCAGGTCCAATTACCTCTCTATCCTCAATGTTGTCCCAACTAACAGGGTTCTACATTTCCTTCCGTATAATGCTTTGAAAGGTGCCATCTTTAGAGAGGTGTGATATGTGTTATTGTATGAAAACTCAACTAATGGAAGATACTCTTCCCATTTATATTGCTGATCCATACAATACATTCTTAACATATCCTCTAAAACTTGATTAACTCTTTCAGTTTTTCCATCCATTTTCGGATGATACGCAAAACTGAAATTCAGCTTAGTTCCTAAAGTTGTGTTAAGTGTTTGCCAAAATCTTGAAGTCATTCTTGGATCTCTATCAGATATGATTAATTCAGGTACTCCATGTAATCTGAAAATCTCATGAACAAACCTTTTTGCTAAAATAGGTGAATCATCCTTAAGATTACCAACAATAAAGTGTGCTACTTTTGTTAGTTTATCAACAACAACTAGAATAACATCATGTTTATTTCTTGACATAGGCAACCCTTGTACAAAATCCATGCTTATCACTTGCCATTTATACTGTGGTATGTTGTGAGGATACAATAAACCAGCTTGGATGCATATGTTCAACTTTAACACGTTGACATTCTAAGTAATGTGTCACAAACTCAATCACGTCCTTTTTCATCCCTTTCCAGAAATATTGTTGTTTTATATCAGCAAACATCTTTGTAATACCAGGTGTCTAGAAAAAGGTGAATTGTGAAATTCAACTAATAATTTCTTTCTTAAATCATTTAGCAAAGGTATGTATACCCTATTTTCAAATCGTAAGATTCCTTCATTATCAAAGTGAAAACCTTTATATCTCTCAT
Source organism: Taxus wallichiana var. yunnanensis (assembly GCA_018340775.1). Lineage (NCBI taxonomy): Eukaryota > Viridiplantae > Streptophyta > Pinopsida > Cupressales > Taxaceae > Taxus > Taxus wallichiana. Next base: position 316,053,110 of record CM031236.1, read on the forward strand.
CATTTGGATCTACAACAAGTGTTGTTTTTACTTGTTGAAAATAAGAATCAGATTCCATAACACTCTTTACTTCATCCTTGAACTGAGTTCTCAATGTTATAAGAGCATAAATGTGCTTCCTATGACTTAGAGCATCAACTACCCTATTTTCCTTTCCTTTAATGTAACTTATGTCAAAATCATATTGAGATAAAAACTCTAACCATCTTCATTGTCTTGCATTCAGATTTGGCTGAGTAAAAATATACTTCAGCCCAAGATGATCAATTTTTAATTCAAAAGGTTTACCAAGTAGGTAATGCCTCCAAACTTGAAGTGCATGAACAATGGAAGCAAGCTCTAGATCATGTGGAGCATAATTCAGCTCATGTAACTTAAGTTTTCTACTTTTGTATGCTATGACATGATCATTTTGTAACAAAATACCTCCAAGACCTTCCCGGATGCATCCGTTACAACAAGTAAAGTCTCCATTAGGGTTAGGTACAACCAAAATAGGTGTTGAAGTTAATTGATCCTTTAAAGTTTTAAATGCAGATTCACATTTATCATTCCACACAAATTTCTTATCCTTTTTCTATAATGAAGTTATTGGTGCAACAACTTTGGAGAAATCTTTAACAAATTTCCTATAGTAACCAACAAGACCCATGAAGCTTCTGACTTCATGTACATTCTTTGGTGTAGGCCACTCAGTTATAGCTACAATTTTAGAAGGATCTACAACTATTCCATCTTTTCTTATAACATGACCCAAATAGTGCACTTCCATGTCATAGAAAGAACATTTAGACAACTTACCAAATAACCATCTTTTTCTCAAGATTTCCAAGACTATCTTCAAATGCTCATGGTGTTCTTCCACACTTTTAGAATATATGAGAATGTCATCCAAGAATACAAGCACAAATTTGTCCAAGTATTCTTGAAAAATATTATTCATTAAATTCATAAAAGTTTATGTAGTGCATTTGTTAATCCAAAAGGTAAAACTATGAATTCATAATGTCCATACCTTGTTCTGAAAGTTGTTTTATGAATGTCCTCATCCTTAATTCATAACTGATGATATCCAGATCATAGATCTATCTTAGAATATACCGATGCTCCATGCATCTGATCAAATAGATCATCAATTCTAGGAAGTGGATATCTATTCTTAATCATTTCCTTGTTCAACATTCTATAATCAATACACAATCTAAGTGTTCCATCCATCTTTTTTTTCACAAAAATTACCGGTGCTCCCAAGGTGAGACACTCGGTCTAATCAAACCTTTAGATAGAAGTTCTTGTAACTTGTGCCTTAAGCTCTACTAATTCAATAGTAGTCATCCGATAAGGTGCCTTAGAAATAGGCTCGGTTCAGGTTTGATTTCAATTGTGAAGTCAAATTCCCTTTTGGGTGGAAGACCTAGTAACTCTTCCTAGAAACACATCACTGTAGTTTGTAATAGTGGGTAACGTTCTAAGAAATCACTATTTTCTTTAGTAGATTCAAAATTTTTTACTGCATACAAGGTACAACCCTTATTTTTGGCCTTCTTAAGTTGCATAGATAGATAATTTCCTAACTGAAATTTCATGTTTTACACCCTGAATCTCTGTTGTTTTCTGCAGGTCATCTAAACAACTAATATGTTTTTCAAAATAGTCCACTTTTGCTTTATGCTCAGCTAGCAATTAACACCTATGATTACATCATAAGACCCCAAAGGAGAAACATAAAGATCAACTTCCATGGAAAAACTAGGTAGATCAAGGACTGCTCCAAAAAGACACATACTAACTATATGAACAACATTATTCCCATAATGTACAACCCATGATTTATCCATTTTTCCATCTTTTCTTTTTAATTTGATGCTAATTTACTAGAAATAAAACATTTAGTAGCTCCCGTATCAAAAATAATAGTTATAGGTATGCCAAATAACTTACCCGAAACTTCTATGGGTGTGACTTGCTTTTCAGCTTGTTTTTCAGCTACTACAGCATGTATCTTGTGCATGTTGATTATGGTCATCCTTTTTCAAAGGACATTGGATTTGCATAATGATCCTTGCCACAATTGTAATAGCCTCCTATAGGTCCCTTTTTAGGCTCAAATTTATTCCCAGCCTTAAAGTTATCATTCTGACCTCCATAGGACTTTTTTCCATTATTATTGTTCTTGACAAAGTTATTACGTACATTAGCAAGCAGGCTTATTTGTTGTTGTTTTCTTATTATTATCAACAGAGAACTTACTTTTCATACCAAACTTCTTCCATGGTCCTTTCTTAGGTGCAGAGATGATGAAGAGGAGTTTGGAACTTTCTTTCTTACTTCCTCCTTATGAGTAGAAATCACCTTCAATTTCTGTTCTGCCTTATGGATTTTTCAACAACCCCTTCCATAGTGGTTGGGATGTGAACATCCACCTCTCCCCTATAATGGGATTCAATCCCATGATAAATTTATATATCCTGAACTTCTCGTCAGTTTGATACTGAGGTACATACTTAAGGAGTTTAGTAAACCACTCCCAAGTACTCTATTATAGTTAATTTTCCTTGGGTTAAGTTCTGAAATTTCAGTCATTTTCTGATCATAGTAAAGTTGTGGCAGCCATCGTTGCCTAAAATAACTTTTAAATTGATCCCAAGTAATATTAGTTTCATCAATGTTCAACTCAGCCTTATGTTATCCCACCATGAAGATGCTTCATGGGAAAGCTGATATGCTCCCCATATTGCCTTTGTTTCCTCTGAGAAATTCCTTATTGCAAAGTACTTCTCCATTTCATTGAGCCAATTCTCAGCTCCATCTCCTAATGTGGTGCCATCAAACTTAGGTGGACTTATCCTTTTGATATCATTAGTGAGTTCAGTTGTCAACCTTGCCTTTTTATTTTGGCTGATCAGGCATGTTTACATTGTTATTATCAACACCCAAATTTCCCAAATTGGTGTTGTCCATGCAGAGGTGGCTGATTGTTATTACTAGCATCTTCTTCCTCCTCATTTCCCATTACTTTTGTTCAAGTACAGTCAAATGATCTCTTGTGTCAACAAGGGCAGCAAGGATCTCATCGAGTTTTTGGGTAGTTGTTTGCTTCTCCACAGGTGGTGGGTTGTTTGCAACATTTCCTCTTATTCTAACCATTTTTTGTTAACAAGAAAATTTGAGTTTTATCAGATTATGGACACAATAGGTCCAAGAGCTTGTAACCTTCAGCTTTGATACCAAGATGTAACATTCCCATTTTAAGACTTTAGAAACAAGGGAATTTTTTTTTATACATAATGTTCTCTATTCTAAATAATCATAATTTAGAACACACATTCCATGCCAATCAATCTCATAATAGATAACCATATGCAATTGTAAATGACTCGGTGAGCTACCGATCTCTCATTTCATGACTCGGTTACCAACCGATCTCTCATGTTAACTTAAGTATTGTATACTATGGGTATACTATGTATACTTGGTTCTCTTACCCTATTCTGGGTATTGAGTGTTCTGTTTAAGAAATCTATCTGAATATTTGTTACCATATTCATCTGAAATCACATTTCTCAAACTAGGTGACATAGGACAACGTAACCAACAGCTTGCGATACTTTGGCCAAAGATTTTCAACATATATTGTTCATGTTACTATTCCTAGATGACATACTCATCTAATCAGAATACATCCTTCACCCCACTCATCTATTATCTAAAATGGTCTTTACTGACTTTTATCAATCCACTTGTCCAAGGTTTGACCCTAACCCTAGGTTATTGATATAATTTGGTATAGGGAACCACTCATGATGACCTATGGTATATGGGCATACTCATTGACCTAAGTCAATTGAATGTGCCAAGTTACCCTAAGTCATTGAGAGTCACTTCCTATGCTAAATCATATCCTTAGCCTGATCTAGAGAGAAACTAAGTTCAAGTCCAGAGTTTGAGTAGATCTAGATGAACCAATGCTGAAGGGTGTTACAACATGTCAACTACAACATTGTATCCTCGTGAAGACCCAAGTCTTCATGAAGGTACAGTTCTGTAGTTGGCATGTGCCAACATCCGACAAAACTACTTCATCATGATTTACACACCTCAAGAGGTCATTTCCACTTAATTATCTTTGGATTAAGATTCAAATCACAACAACCTTGCATAACCCTAATCCCAACAATCCTTAAGTTTTCCATCCTTATTTGAGTTGATTAAATAATATGAAACCTCATAACCTATGATTTCTTTTATGTTCATTAACTTTTTCTTAACGTGCAATTAATCAAAAATAGAAACAACATCTATCATAAGATTTAATTAATGTGTCTCAACCATTCAAGGAATGTATAAGAACCAAAATAGGTTTTGTTATGATAGACTTCATAGATATGAAGTCTAAATGGTTATCGAACTCATATACCATTTGTTTATTTTGTATCCTTTTGAGAGGAGGAGAACCTTCCTCATTATGGTTAAGTATTAGGATTTATTATACCCTTATCCAATTCACACATCCTGATATTTTAACTATACATTCATAACATCATAATAAACCATACAAGATTAGGTAAAGAACATCAATACATGCAACTTAGTAAGTTGCATTCAAGTAAGGGAAATTGTACTAATTCCCATTTATCCAACCTATTCAATGACAACAGAAATAAGGATCCAATCAGATATGAATGACAACATCAAAGATAGGATTACAAATTTCCTTCATATTATGAACAAGAGAATTGACATAATCAATTTAAGTAACTTCAATCTTTTCAATTCATCATGATAAATACACATTTTACAAGACTATGCATTATTGACATATTTCATGTCAACAACATCAAGATCATTTAAGAATACAACTTTTCTTCCTTCAATACATCTCAATAATAAATCAAAATTCTCTATAAATGGTCTAGACTTTTAAGCAACCAATACATCATAAAATTTATTTCCTTCCTTTATCACTTACGAAGTCCATCTGCAAAAATTGCTAGCACATGGGTCAGTTCATTGAATTGAGCATGATAAGCACTAAGCATTAAAATGATGTGCTTTCAACTAACTATTTCATTAAACCAACTCTACTTTTAATGAAATAGTGAGGTCAAGCAAGACAAATAAATCATAAGTTAATCAACCATAAAAGAAGAACAATTAATCAATTTGAATAACATTCAAGGAAATATCATGTAATGTAATCAACAATAAATAATAATGTTCCATGATATCTATATCAAATAAATAATGTTCCATCATCTGAATTTGAAATACACTTATCACATTTCAAATAAGTTAAGTAGGAACCTTCTAATTTATTTCATAAAAAGACTTCACCAAATTCATTCATAAAAATTTAGGAAATATCTAACAAAAATGTAAATAAGAGTCTCACATATCAGATGTGACATCCTAATCCAAATCCAAGACATAGCCTAATTTCTCAAGTTAGGCCATACATTAACATTAGGATAGTATTTACTCAATGCACAACATCTCACATTAGTCTTCTATCACAAATATTAAAAACCTTTAACACAAGTCAAGTGAATAAGCAAGTAGCAATGATGACTACTCAAGGGCATTAAAGAAAGTAATGCAACTGAACCAATTAAATCTTATGACAAGATTTACCCAAAAGAAGAAGAATGACTATGATAAAACTAGTTAAGAACTTCCTTTATAATTCGGTTAACCTGAATCCCCATTCACACTTAGAAAAGAGAACTCAACACATACCTCCTATAATTTCCAAAGGGGTGATTAGACTTTACCATAGAGAATGAAAGAGAAGGAGTCAAATGACATGATCAAAAGGGAATTCCTACATTCTATCACATGTGAAGAAGGTCGCAAAGGACAATAGACCCAATCACAACATCCCCAACTCCTTTATAAAAGAAAACACATATAAGAAGAGATTAAACAAAATGTGTGACTATTTGAATTTGAAACAAATTTAAGCAAGGTTTCCCATCATGGACAACCATTGACAGTAATATTATACCCATATCAAAAAGGAGATGCATTAAAAAAGTTGCTAATCACCATACAAGGTAATTACAGTGTTCAATAGTCATTCAAAATGACAAAGTTTCAATCATGAAAATCCACTAATGACCTTTTTTCTTCAAGTGAAGAAATAAAAAATAGAATGATCAACTCATAATCATAACCATTCAGAGATATGAAAAAAATACATCTTAAAGAAGGGACAGAAAGAAGAATCCATCAATGATTCGATTTCAAAGAAGATGTAATTCAAAATCAACATGACTTAGCAACATAGGTGCTCAAGTCAAGCTATAAAGAAATGATGAAATTTTCTTTTCATTTTTCACACATGGATTGACAACTTAACTATACACATAATAAATCGACAAGACAATCTTTTAAGATCAACTCCCAAATGGAGATCTAGAAAAACCCCTTATTCAAAACTAAGCTGATTTGGTTAGTTCTAGATTAAGTAATCGTCAACTCCAAAAGTCAAATACCCATTAAAAATTTCACATAAAATACAAAAATCAAGGAAGGATTTAACAAGTTTACTCAAAAAGTTACTCAAGAGATTAACCCAAGTTCAGGGAGTATATAAAAATCAACAACATCTACTTCAACAAGGGTAGAAGTAGACAAGATGAAAATATAAAGAAAGCTCAAAAATGGGCTACGAGAATAACCTAGTATCGACTCAGACAAAGCCGACTCTCACAATGTCCCCAACCAACAGGACCTCATCTATTTATCCTTTAGTTCAGTACTCAAGAACTTAAAGAAAGACACATATAAATATAAGATCAAAGGAAAATACTTCACACAAGTATTCCCAACAAGATAACATCAAAATCTAAGGGTCCAAGAAACAATTATCTCATAGTTTCCATAAAAGAACTTAATTGAGTGACTCAGTTTTAAACTAAAATTTTAGAGGAATAATAAAACATTCACTCTTGTTTCCATACAAGATGAATCCACAAAAATAGAGATTCCAAACACCCAATAACTGCTCATCTCCCATCGAATACCGAATCAAAGAACTATAGATTATATAGTAAGTTCAAGAAGAAACACTTATTTACTATTTTCCTATACAAACTCAACTTACAACAACATGAATCAAAGCATGCATATTCTTGGTAGTTATTCCAACAGGAGTAAGCTAAACTTACAAAAAAAACAGAGAAGTAACAGATATAAATAATATTCATGTCTTCTACCAACCAAAACGACAACTCGGTTCAAAACTTGAAGCCACATATCATTTCCATAAACCCATTTTCAAAAGATAAGAAAGATTCACGCATGCACTTCATTACTCAAATCACCACAAGATTTAAGGTGGGATTCAACATCAAATAAATAGGAAAACAACTCAATGACTACCTTTCCAAGTAGAGATTCCTCAATCAAAGAATAAAAAAAAATATTCAAGCAAGGAAACCAAATAATCATCACAGAAATAAAAACCCATTTATCTCATGAGAGAAAATTTGTTTTAATGAAGACACTTAGAGAAAATAAGAGCAACTTAATGGATAGAGCCTATCATGCCTGATAGTGCTTCTATCGATTTGAAGAATATTTCCAAAGTTGAGCCTTCACAACTCCTTCTCCAAACGAAATCAACAACCAAAAACTTCCTTCTCAAATGCCTCATATACTTCCATTGGATCAAAAATAGTCCAAGGGAGTTAAAAATAGTAACAAACTAAAAAGAACTACTGGTTTGAAGAACCAGATAGCTCCATGCAAAGAGAAAAAATTGGAATGCATGAAAGACCAAACAACTCCCAACAAATCCACTGCATGGTTTCCAAGGTGGTTTTCTCACCAAAAATGATGACCATAAATGTCATTAATTTCCAATCTCCCACCTATATCTCCATGCCACCACCATCTAAAGTTGGTGAGTCCAAATTCAAAGAGAACATGCATTCTTAACTTTAGTGATGGTGCCAACTAGGATCCCTCTAGTTTCCATGCCTCTGTCAAACTGATAGTAGTATGTAATGTTTTAAATTCAAAATCAAATCAAATAAATGACTTAGAAACCATCACCACCATCTCATACTTTCCATGTGACTCCCCTTAGGTCCCTTTCTATCCTTGCATTAGTTTAGGATAGATATCATTAGCTTAGGATCCGACCTTAGGTTAGTTTAGAAAGTATTTACCTTAGGTTTATAAACATTCCTTAGGTAAATTTTCCATCTTAGGATAGACCATACCCCATACCAATTTAGCATTAGGTAATAGGTTAGAAATAAACTTATAGTTACCTTAGGTTATTTCCAAATCCCCACTTTGTAAAACATACAACTTAGGTTAGGATGCAACAAGATTAGTGTAACATAGACATAAGGTAGGTCTAGTTTACCTTAGGTTAGAATCCCATTAGGATAGATCTTAAAGATCTAGGACTTAGGTTATTACCCTCAATAGTCCTAAAGTAGACCTCCATCCTCTTTACGCCATTCAACATCCTAGAGAAATTAGCAAGAAGATCCGAGCACACTACTTACAACAAAATGCAAAGCAAGAACTTCCAATAAGATCAATGAAATTTGTATAAATACAAGAGTTCAGTCCTTTATTTCCTTCAACCTCTGAATGTCAGTTTACCATACAGATCAAGTAAGAAGAATTAAAACATACCTTAGATCAATGAAATTGATCAAGGTTTCGTTATTATAAAGAGATAATTTGCAAACAACATTACTGTTTACAACCTTTCTTATCTCAACAGAATGGATTCCTTGCAAGCAACAACATTTCAGAAAAATGAATCCAAGAACATAAATAAATTATCCATGACAAGCATGATTTCTAACAGTCAAAAGAATACACCTTCTTAGGACAAATCACATGTCAACGCTTGTAATGCAAAAGAGGACATTCAAGGAGTTTATTCACACTTCTTATAGGTTTATTTGGATGATTGGAAGGTGTATGGATTATTTAAGGCTCATTGTGACAATATTCATTTAATGTTTGAAAGATGTAGATAGTTGAGTATCTCTTTAAACATCAAGAAGTGCATATTTTCTACACCATTTGGGATACTTTTAGGACACATAATTTGCAAGGAAGGATTGTTGGTTGATCCAGCTAAGGTTGCAATCATTATAGGCCTAAAAGAGCCTACCAGTCAAAGTGAGGTGCATGGATTTTTGGGCCATACAGGATATTACAGGAATTTTATTAAAGGATATGCCAAATTTTCTCGCACCGTTGGAGGAGTTACTAAAAGGGAAAGGTACGTTCTACTAGGGAGAACCATAACAAAGCACACATTCGAGACATTAAAAGAGAAACTTACTACCGCACCTATTATGTGTTTTCCTTCATGGGACCAACCATTTCATGTACATGTGGATGCCTCTAGCATGACCATTGACGTAGTATTGGCTCACCTAGAGAAGGTATTATAGATCATCCTATCTATTTTGTTAGTAGAAAGTTGACTCCTATAGAACATAATTACACCACTACAGAGCACGAAGATTTTTCAATGATCTATGTGCTACATAAATTCAAATAGTACCTACTAGATACACCATTTGTCTTTTATACAAATCACATGGGATTGAATTATTTGCTAAAAACCCCATTTTATAAGGTCGCATAAGTAGATGGGTACTCTTATTTCAACAATGTGACTTCATAGTTGTGGTAAAACCAGGAAAAGTAATTTTGGACTAGACCATTTATCCGAATACGGTCAAAAGGAGAAGCATAGGCAATTGAAGATACTATGTCGGATGCCTAGTTATATAGGCTATAACGCTGACCATCATAATTAGAGGACATTGATGTTTTTCTATGAATAGGCATAACACCGGAAGGAATGCAATCCTTAGAGAAGAAACAACTTGCTATATGCGTGGTACCCTATATGTTGATTAGCGGTGTGACTGTACAAATTAGGAAAGGATGAATTATTGCACCATTATGTACTAGAGCATGAACACATAGACATCATGGAGGAAGTTCATGGTGGTATTGTGCAGTGGAAACTATGCAGGTGATGCCACTTTGTGAGCAAGATACTACTCACTATATTATGATGGGATACCCGCATAAAGATTGTAAGGAATTTTTAAGGCATGTGATCTTTTTCAACATCTTGGGAAACTAGGTTAATGAGATGAAATGCCTCTAAGACCTATTGGTAGTGCATAACCGTTTGAGAAATGGGCTATCAATTTTGTGGGTCCTATTTCACTAGTCGTGCGTAGGACTGGATCGTGCTATATAATCACTTTCACTGAGACTATCTGACAAGGTGGGTAGAATCAACACCTACAAAGGATTGTACAAAGCAGCTACGATAGTCGGGTTTCTATGGGAAAATATTAGTACAAGGTATGTATGTCCTTTAATTTTGACCAGTGATAGGGGCACATGTTTTCTTAATGAGACAATCATAATTTTATCGAGAAAAATTCATGATTACACACCATAAGACTACACCCTATCATCCTCGGAAAATGGAACTACTAAGGCATTCAACATAATTTTTAGCCATGCCTTAACAAAAATCTGTGATGTTGGAAGGAAGGATTGGGATGATAAAATATTTGTAGTAGTTTGGGAATATATAACAACATATAAAAGCGTTGAACAGAGTCACACCATTTTAGTTAGATTTTGGCACGAAGTACTTCTTTCTATGGAACTTATGTTACCATATTTTTGTATTACACACACTGGAGGTATAGATAATGAGAAATCATTATAAGAACGAATTGAAAATTTAATTAAGTTGGATGAGTTTCGAGCAATAACATGTTGGAGTCAAAAATAAGAAAAGGAAAGGAAGAAAGCATGGCATGACAGGCACATCAGGGATAAAAGGCTTGAGATAGGAAAGATGGTGCTCCTTTATGATTCTAATTTTTTGCACCATCTAGGTAAACTCATAATAAATTGGTTGGGGTCGTATGTTATCACTCACATACTTGAAACAGATCTTGCCAATTAGAGGTGCTTGATGGAATACGGTTACTCGGTTACTTCAACGGGAGTAGGCTGAAGCCCTACTATAAATAAGTATTCTTGGTGTTTGTAATAAGGTAGTGTTTCCATTTAGATTAGATTTTCAATTCTACATTTCCTTAATGTGTTTCCTTATTTTTTGCTATGCTTTGTCAATTTAGTTAGTGTGTTTGTGTAATAAAGTGTGTTTACGTGCCAGAAGCTAATTCCTATTTTGAAGAATTTTTATGCATGAGGACTGCACATACCCTTAGTGTGGGGTAGGTTATTGATATCTAGGTATAGGACTGATGAAAATAAGTACACATGAAAGGAACTAACTGCTACGGGTGTTATTCAAGTTGGAGAATTGAAAAAATTACTTTTGGAAATGAGGACCATAGGTGGAGATGAATGAAGAAACAAGTATAATGCGAGGTAAGCAGAGGCCATGGGAACTACCAAGGGAAAGTGCAGTGGAAAGGTACTCACACACATGGAGGTGTTCTGAAGATAAGTCCACAACTAGAGGGTAGGAAGGTGTGTTAGAAGGTTATAGCTTGGGCACGAAGATGTATTGCACGGAAAGAACGCGAAAATGGTCAATTAATGAGAGGATTTTTGGTAGGTGAAGGAGCAATAAATGCACTAAATTTTTAAATTATATATAAGGATGGGATGGAAGTTAATTTTTACCATTGTAATTAAGATAATTTGAAAATAGCTAAGTGTGAAAGAGCCGAGAAATCATGATGAGGTGTGAGGAGTGTGAAACCGGATGTGTAGAGGAGGTTTGTGCGAAGGAAAAGCTTGTGTTCACATAGGTGAATGGTTTGAGTGAAGAAGATGGGTTAAAAACAAGCTAGGGCACATGATTTCCACTAGGACATGAATATTTGAACTAGGATTTCAACGTGCTCAATTACGGAGGGAAGAAAAGAGAGATTTTTAGATGACACCGAAGAAAGCACTGCAGCGGGACTAAAATGGAAGAAAAATGTTAAAGTGAAAGAAGAAATTACTCCCGAGAGTAATTTCTTAGAAATGCGATATCCAGAGGGCATGCTTATGGGACAAGAATGGGATTACCACATCTGTTAATGTAAAATAAATGATTAAAACCATTTTACATTAGATATTAATCAGGATCTCGATGTGTTATTGATCACAAAAATGAACAAGCGCACAACAGAAGATATGTCGATGTATGATGATGTTGGTGAAAAGTTATTAAATAAAATTGGAGTCTACCAGTTGTACGACCTACCATACTTTGGAAATTATGAACCATTGTATCAGTGGCTAATGAGCAGATTCCATGAGGACTTCTTCTACTTCGCCGGATGGAGGGTAAGAATCACAGCTGCCTTGATTTCAATAGTAACAAGACTAAGGGCTTCATGAGTGGATTTGGAGAGAAATTTAACTGATAAGGCCACAATCCTAGAGACAAGGAAGGATTTGGGGTATACCAAAGGTTCGTGCAGCATGGACATTGATAGATTAAAGAAATACCCAATATTTCGTGCAAACCGCACACTTAGTGACAAAGTTGAATGACCAAGAAAGGTGGTCACAGGTAAACACAATATGGTTACACGTTAAAAAGAATATATCTGAAGGAGTGGTCTACAATATCATGGATCCCATAGCAAATACAATAATTTAAGTGTGGATAGGTGAAAGAATGAATTTTGGCACTATTTTATATTCTTTGGTGTTCATGGAGATTGGAGTTTCCGATGGGCCAAAAGAGAAGATTTGGGAGTACCCCACAACACAAGTCTCTGGCAGAAATATTTCAAAAATACTTGTGTGAAGGATCAATGGGTAGACCATTTAAGTAGAGGGTAGAGATGTGGTATGATAGGCTCCGCATGGTGTTTGAAGAAGAATGGTGCATACCCAAGGAATTGCCTTTGGTGGTGGGTGGGTAAGCAATCTACAATTTGCATTTTACCAACATTTTTGTATCGCGTGATTTGCGATGAAGGATGGGGCTTAGATCCCATGGTGTAAACTACCATATGCCTTCACAACAAGATATTTTTAGGCATTAGTTCATAGGTTTTCATATGCATGTCACCTAACCTTCAATGCAAACAAGGTAGATTGTGACTACCACACTCTAAGAAATAAGTATGTATATCTAGGGTAGAATGCCTACATTGAGAGGCTCATCTCAGATATTATAAGCATGAAGCCTATAATCTTGGTAATTGGGGACACCATAGTAGTGCTTGTGTACCTTCAACTCAAACCCAAGATGGATAACACTAAGTATGTGGAGAATGAGTTCATGCTCCCAGGGCCACCAAAAGGTAAGCATACAATGGAAAATGTTCCAGTGCCTAAGCCCATAGAGATAATACAAGTAGATGATGAAGAAGAGGAGCATGAAGATAGTGGTGGTTTGGAGCATAGAGGAAGAAGGTAGCCTCCAAATAGGGAAGAAGTTGAGTGTGTGACTACTCATCCCAGCCACAAGAGGGAGATGATGAGGACTTGGATGTAGTCAAGGAGAGCACCACTTTAAAAGAGTATTCAGGAGAACAAGGACCTAAGGTGCTACTCCACAATCAGTGCATAAATCACCTCAAATCTCTCCACAAAAGGAGACAACTGAGAAGAGAAGAAGGAAGTTAAAGCTAAATGAGGAGGTGGAAGAGTCTAAGGAAAGTGTGCCCAATTCCCCTACACCTCTAGAGAACGTGGAAGAACCAAAGGACGAAGAAATGAAGGATGGAGAAGAGGGAGAAAAGGAAGTAGATGAGACAACAACTAAGACTACTCAAGACACAGCAGAACAAGCTCCGAATCTTGAAGCCTAAGTTCCTAAGGGGCTAAGAACAAAGAGAACAAGTGGGGAATATGTTCCACCGAGTCATGGGCTACGTTGAGGACACAGTAAAATTGTTTGCGCCCATTTTCAAAGCACAATGACACAAAAGGATTTGTATGGATGGGAGTTAATGGATGAAGAGATGGCAACCATGCGCACAAGGAAGAAGCTATCATGGTTGATGCACACACACATGGATGAACCAAAATTTGATGTGTGTGAGGATTCATGCATATCAAGGAGGTTGAAGAAGACACCTCAGGCTAGACACATAATAGTCAAACCTACTGTTATGTCAGATGAACAAGTGAGAAATGCTTTGGTGAAAGTATCGACAGAGGTGGCAAGGAGGAATATGGATAAGGCTACAACAATTAGGGTGCTACGAGAGGAGATCAAGACTAAGGATGTAGAAATAACATGCCTAAAGCAAGAGAAATACTTGGCACAAAAGAAGAACGTTGTTTTCATCAGCATGGCAGAGGAAGTTAGGGATAATATCATGAAAGCAAAGCCACATTTAGAGCCAAAGGTACCCAAAAATTTCCTTCAGAAATACATTATGTAAGTACCTTGGTGGACTTAGTGCTTAAAGATGAACCACTGTGCATGTCAGTGCCAAAGGATCTAGTGCAGGAAGCAGAGTGGGAAAAGGCTTCAGTGATAAGGAAGATTTCACCATAAGAGGGGTTAATTTAGAGCTTACAGGAGGAATTAAAGAAGGAAGATCAAGAGTTGAATATTTGTATTGTGCTAGAAGCCGTTATAAGAACTAGGACCATTTTGGAAGATAGTTAAGTCCTAAAGGCCATGAAAGATGAGACCTTGGGTTGTAGAACAATTAGCACTTGTCAAGAAGAAGTGTGAGGCCCTTACGGAAGCACAAGAACCACACATGGAAAGGCTAGATGAGCTTGGGATACTCATCGCTCAAAAGATGGACTTATTAGAAGAAAGGATGACTACAATGTCTAGCATTGTGTTGGTATTACATAATGAGAAAGGAGAGATTGCAAAAGATGAGTTAGAGTCAATTGTAGTGGATATACTAGAAAAGGAAGAAGTCACACTCAATGATTTACATACTTTAGAGGTAGAAATAAAAGAAGAATATCCAGAGTTGATTCTTTAGGTTGAAGTAGAAGATTCTACGGGGTAACACCATTCTTTTACTCATCAAAATTATTTCTATTATTCTATTCATATTCTTTGATTCATTTTGGAGATAAAGCATTTTCAAGCAAAGCAATGAAATTAGTGTGGGGTAATGTTGATTAGTTAAAGTATGACACTTAGCATGGGATGCTCAGGAAAGGATCACGTATGATGAAAGATACAGATTCAGGACTTAGCAATTTTCACGATGAGGATATATTTTTTAAGATAACGTGCAGAGAACACAAACTAGTCAAAGAATTGCATGACACACATTGGCTATTTTTGGAGGATCGACTACAAAGCGCTTTACATGGATACAAGATGAGAATAGATCTACTACTGGTAGTTAACTAAAAGCAGTTTATTGTTAGTACACTTGCATGTGTGGCTATTTTTGTAATGGTGTGTGGCTAATAATATCGTGTGACCTATTTTGGGACTAGGTAAGTGGTGAAGGGAAAGTCCCCACCCGTATAAATATGTAGTGAACTGTGTAGCATAGTAGTGCATAATAATTGAGTTATTATGAGGTTATGCTACCACATCTGATGTGCGCATGAGCGTATACTACTGTTATTGTAAGGAATATTCTGTGTATTACTGTATTTAATATAATGGGGGTTATTGGCTAAATCAAAGTTTTAATCATGGTTATAGTTTATTACTACATAAAGGGTTTTGCTATGATTATTGTTTGATTCATGATACTCTAAGATCTAGATATAGGAAATGCTCTATAGAATGTTATATTAATTATGGATCTAAATGCTTTAAGTATTCATCATGCTAACACCCTATAACAACAACCCTAAAGAGGGGCCTGGTACCTTTTTGCACTTTGGGTGAGTGCTCAAGACACAGGGTGAGTGATGTGCCAATGCGCCCGTGATTTTCTTGGTGAATTCTAGGCTACATCAAGTACACATCAAAATTGAATATTACATGGCAATAAGTGGATTATTGATCACACAAATCCCAACTTAGATAAACATTAATCTAGAAACATGATTTAATTTGTTCTATAGACCAAAAATTAAATAAAAATCACATGTCAACGTTGCAATCCATTTCATTATTAGAAAGTATAGATGAAAGGATGGAAGAGGTGTTACACAAATACCCTCTATAGGATACCAAAACATACCTAAAATTCATCCCTAGTTTCTTTGTAGGAAATCATACCTCATTTGTAGTGTGACATGCAAAATAGGTCTATTCAGCTCGAGCTTGATAAGTAGGCACTTAGAACTATAATCTCACCTAAATGATGATGGATCCACCTCGGGGATGTCATCAATGATATATATATATATATGAAATTTGATGTCTTGACAACACATTTTGGATCACCATGCATCTCCCTTTCCTCTCAATTTCATGCATGTTTTGCTTACCTGTAATTCCTATCACATCTTTGTCACACATGTTAATTGGAATCTACAACTTGACACACCTCTAGGTATCCCTTGGGAAGAGATGCCCTTACAATTTTAAGTAATTTTTATGGATGTAATTAAAATGGCACTAGGCCCTAATTCTATCCTAAGAGCACATAATAAGAGTTATAGAGAAAATTACAAGGTTACAAAGTCTGCAAAAATTCAAGGGTTCTTACCCCACCTTCCTTCACGTTCTCAAACTCTCACAGTTCTCAAAAATTCATTCTTTGGTGACTATCTCATTTTCTCTTCTCAACCTGAGTGGGGTATCCCATATACGATTTATAAAACCACACATACAACATGTAAATCAACCATTGTATATTTGTAACATCACTCTAATGTCTTTATTGTTCATTAATCATCTCTATTACATCTTGATTCTCATATGTTATCATTGATTCATTCAAATAGCTCTATGTCTCCTCTATACATCTTATTCTTGGCTCCTAGATGAGCTCAATAACATACCTAAACTTAACATCTTATAAAAATCACCTTACCTTCTTTCTAATCTCCGTTCATATTATGGCTCTATAACACAATAATATGCATTATAAGGCTTATAAAAAGTAATGAAATCTTTTTAACTCTTTCCTACACACACTAAATTTTATTTTTACAAACATAATCAATTTTATCTTAATCACCTAATCAATTCACTCACCTATATTATATAAACATATTAAAATATGACCCTAGAACTCTAAGCCCTTGATGTTCCCGCATCAGATTACCCCACTTGGAATTTTTCCATGGGCTCTTTCTCATGGGTCTTCAAGTGATCAACTTTATTTCTCCATGCCTTCTAATCTTTTCTTCTTGTAATCTTTGATGCTCCACTTGGACTTATTTATCTCTTCTATCTCCCAAAAACACTCGAACCTTGTATTTTCCTTCTCCTTCTTCATATTCTTAGTCTTTGTCTCCATGTACCTTTCTTTCTTATTTTTCTCTATGTTTTCTCCACTCTTCTCCTTCAAGTCTCTTACTTGAACTACTTCCCTATTTTTTACTTATTATACCTTTTTGCTTATTGTATCCTTGTCAAGTTTTTTCATGTTAACATAGGGTCTGATTGCTTCCTCCACTATGTATAAGAACATCTTCTTCTCTTCTTCATCTATAGCTTCCTCATAGAGTTCTTTAACCTTTCTTACAAAATAAAGTCTTCCACATTTAATCCCCAATCCTTTGCATTTGCTAAGAGTCCACATGACTCCTTGGTTGTAATATTGCTCCACCGCAACCGATTATGTCTACTTTCATCATGATTTGAAACATTTTTACCTATACAATCTCCTAGTACTTGATTGCTACTAGCCCCTCTAAGTTCTTTGAATCCTTAGGTATTTATTGCATCTATCCTCCTTGACTGTAGATGGGTACTATTTCAGTATTTTGACTTCTTGAATAAACGTTCTTGGTCTAGTCGTATCATCTTCTTCATGCATCTAGATAGTTTCTAGTGTTTTCTTATTCATTACTTTTTTCTTGTCAATTTTTATCTCCTTTTTCTTTACATTTTTCCTTTGTTCATAAAATTAGCCTCTATTTTTTTCTCTCATTGTAACAACATTTTAAATTAATTATTTCACTAAGAAATTAGTTTCAACAAGGACGTTGTTGAGTTGTACTTGCACACCACAAGTCATTCTCACTGAAGCTTTCAATAATGCTCTTTCTATGAAAATTTTTCATCATTTCCTTCATTAGATCTAGGAAGGTTAACTCTTGGTATCCCTTGAAATTTTTAATGTTTTGTTCCATTTTTATACCCTCTTTTCTCCTAATATATCTATTGTAACTTGTATAACTCATGCTCTTTAGGCAATAACAAGCTCCTCCATACTCTTCCTTAATCAATTTTCTCTTCACCTCACATATTTGCTCTTTGTCAACTAACATTTATCCACTAGATCCATAAGAAGGCTCCCTGTATGTTAAAAAAACTTGTGCATGATCATTGTTTATTTGTACATTACCCTTAATGAATTTCCTTATAGGACTTTGCAACCTTTTCAAGGTGTTTCATGTGGTTACATATCTGCAATCTTCTTGAGTCTTGGGAATTTGCATAAAATAATCATAATTTGTACCTATTTTTTTGTGTTATAGGTTTGTTTTGGCTCTTCATTACTTCACTTTATTGTGCTAAGCTTTGTTATCCATCCCATTGGGCTATATAAAACTCTATTTTTCTTGAAAACTTGCCTTGGTCTTCCTTCAACCATGTAGACTTCAAGATCACTCCAACTTCATTCATTACTCCTTGGGTTTGTACTTTTCTCCATGAAATTTCTTGATTTGAATCTTTTCTCTCCATCATTCCTTGATTGAATTTGTATGATTCATCTCCTTGTGAAGACATTTTAAGATTCTTTGGGGTTTCTAAGAACATTTGATTATTCCATCCTTCACTAGATTCACTTGGTTCTAGTTCATTCATGCTTATTCTTAACAAACTATCTCTAGAACCTACATTTGCACATGTCAACACAAGATTAGAGTCAAAAATCAGAGTTCCATTGTTTTCTTTGGCTACTCCATACTTGGATTCAACTTGTTTTCCATTTGCAGTCCCTTCTAGGCTTGTTTTTAATCCCTAGATATCTACATTCCTCTGTTTCTCCTCATCTTGGTTTATTTTTCTTATAAGGACTGATTGTCCTTCAATCTCTTTTCCTTGGTCTTCAAGATACCTAATTATTTATTTATTTTCCATGACACTCTCTTGTGTCTTCTTTATTCCTTCTTCCTCATGACCTTGCATACTATCTTCCAATATCTCATTCCATGTCTCTTCTTCCTCAAGGTTAACTTGCTACTTATTCTTGTCACTCTTCCTTTGGTGACTCAACTGACCTTATTTCTCATCACTCCCTTTATTCATGTTCTTCCTCAGCCTCATTTGGGCTTGCTCACCAACCTTCACTTGTGCTTCTTGGTCCACTACATTGGACTCTAACTGTTGCACTCTTCTATCAACCTTGTCTTCATCTTTCATGAAGGATAAGACCTGATCCTTGGTCTTCTCAACAAAATCCTTGAAGCCAAATACCATGCTTCTTCTTTCATTACCTGCATGTTGGTCCATCAAAGGCACTAAAACATGTTCTATTCCATTCTTTGTTAGAAAACATTTATTCAACCTTCCATTATAAATTACCTTCTTGTCATATTGTCATGGCCTTCCTAGGAGTAAATGACATACATCCATAGGCATTACATCACATAGAACCTCATCATGAAAACTTCCAATCTTGAAAGGTACTCTACATTGTTCATTTACAAGAATTTGATGGTTCTTCTAAACCCATGCAACTCTATATGGTGTAGGGTGAAATAACCTCTTTAACCCCAATTTACTAACCATTTCCTCAAACACAATATTATCAGTGTTTCCATTATCAATAATTACCTAACATACCTTGTCTTTTGTTTTACATCTAGTCCTAAAAATACTTCTCATGCAAACTAGCTCTTGAGATTTGGCTTGTTATTGTTGTAGGAGTATTCTTCTTACCAACAATGACTCTGCATGCCTATGATCACCACCTCCATTAAATGAATTCTCAAAATCTGAACACACTTCCTCTATGTTTTTCATCCTTGTGCTTAGATCACTGATTTCATTCATCATAGCATCCATCTTTCCCATGACTCCTTCTTGGATAAAATTCATGATTCCCTACACTTTGATGGCTTCTTTGAATTTTCCATTCATCAACAATTAACTTTACGCACCCTTATATTAATTAAAAATGTTTTAAAATATCTACAATAGACTAATCCTAAAATATCTATTCTCTAATACCAAAATTGGTGTAGGGGTTATACCTTATTTCATCCTTTATGTACAACTCTTTTGTCATCTTGACTAAAATTTGGAAACTTACCTCCACCATGCATTCTTGAACTTGAGTAATTACCATTATCAATATTTCTTCTACATTATTCCATGATATGAGGATACCTAAGACACTTACATTCCCTGTCATATCTTATATACTCAAGCCAATTTGAAATATATTGATCATTCCAAGTACGTGCTCATATTAGTACTAATGTTCATATGAAGTAAACATGGAGTAGATATACCTTGTTGTGGTTGTTGATCATAAATCCCTTAGCTACTTGAACCTCTATTAAATCTCCACCACTTTTCCTTTACCCTATCTAGATAGTTTCATTCCCCAATCTTAATCATTCGTTAGACCCCATACAAACATTGTTCTTAAGACCTAATAAATTCTCCTAAGTAGGCCTTCAATGTCTAAGTACACCAAAATGACCTATAAGCTTAGGGATCATTATATATACCCTTACAACACTTCATCTAACTTATTACTAAGTGTTTAAGCCTTTCATACATCCAAATTCTTCCTTAAACTGTTAGTTCTTGAAATTAGGCCTATCATCTTACTAGCCTTCATTGATGCAAATCTTGTTATAACTTAAAATTTTATGAAACAACCCTAAACTTTTAATGGTGGTTCAGAGACCCTCTATTGGATACCAAAACCTACCTAAATTTCATACCTAGTTTCTTTGAAGGAAATCATACCTCCTTTGTAGTTGTGACATGTAAAATAGGTCTATTTTAGCCCGAGCTATGATAACGGGAACTTGGAACTATAATATCTCCTATATGGTGATGGATCCACCTCAGGTATGTCATCAACAAGATGTATATGAAATTTTATGGCTCGACAACACGATTTGGATCACCATGCATCTCCCTTTCCTCTCAATTTTGTGCCTATATAACTTTCCCTGTAAGTCCTATCACATATTTGTCACACATGTGAATTGGAATCTATAACTTGACACACCTCTAGGTATCCCATGGGAAAATATTCCCTTAAAATTTTAATTATTTTTTTATGGATGTAATTCAAATAGCACTAGGCCCTAATTCTATCCCAAGAGCACATAATTAGAGTTATAGAGAAAATTACAAGGTTACAAAGTCTACAAAAATTCAAGGGTTCTTACCCCACCTTCTTTCACGTTCTCGAAATCTCATAGTGCTAAAAATTCATTCTTTGTTGATTTTCTAATTTTCTCTTCTCAGCCTAAGCAAGGTATTACATATACAGTTTATAAAACCACTCATAGAACATGCAAATCAACCATTGTATATTTGTAACATCACTCTAATGCCTTTATTGTTCATTACTTGATCTTTATTACATCTTAATTATCATATTTCATCATCCATACATTCAAAGAGATTTATGTCTCTTCTATACATCTTACTCTTGTCTCCTAGATGAGCTCAACAACATGCCTAAACTTAACATATTAGGAAAACCACCTTACCTTCTTTTTAATCTTTGTTCATATCCCTATTATGGCTCCATGACACAAAAATATGCCTTAATATGATTATAACAACTAATGAAATATTTTTGACTCTTTCTTACACACACTAAATTTAAATTTTTACAAACATATTCAATTTTTTCGTACTCACCTATATGATATAAACTTAATCAAATATGACCCTAGAACTTTGATCCCTTGATGCTCCTACATCAGAATATTAAATGTTTGACATTTATAGTGGAGGTATCCCCATGTGCTTTATAGATAGCCCTTAGGTGTGTCAACTTAACACATTGGTAGGTAGATGATGTACTTGCATGCATGCAATGATTCTATGATTGACCTAAGAGGATAATATAAGACAAGAGTAAGTTTAAGATCGTGAATTTGAAATGAATGGTTTGAGGAAGAAAATTAATAAGGGTCCAAATGTAACCCATTAGAGGCATATTTCTACAAACATAACCTTGACATGTTCTCCTAGTGGTTTTTTGGTTTTCAATAAAATAGGAAAGTATATTAATGAAGTCAATAAAAGTGACATAAGTTACAGAACATTCATTTACAATGGATCTCTTAACCATATTATTTCCAATATGGACTTATATAAAGAGTAGAGGGTTGTCTCGCATGAAGGAAAAGCTCATTATGAAGCATGGAATAAATATGGAAACTAATACATGAGGAAAAATGTTTAGAAAGGTTTGTCATAATAGATATATCTTTCCATCGATGAATGGTTATCTCTTTGGAACCATGTAGGGAAGGTTCCTCCCTCAAGGTGGGTGGGAAATGGATGTTCATAGTGTGAAGAGTGGTAACATAATATGTTCACAATGTTTGGGTGAGATATGAATGATTTTTAAAAATTATATAACTTGGAAGGTCAAGGTAGACATTGTCTCAAATATTTCTTAGATAAAGGATGGTGAAACTCAGCATAGGAGGGAGAAAAATAAGTGTCTTGTGACTTATAGGTAGATTGATAAATGTTATGGATAGTCCTATTCGAATAATTTCCTTAAGGAAGAGTGTCTAAAAATATGTCATTAGTGGAATTTGTTAGGAAATAAGGGATAAAATATGTGAAGCAGTCCCTCACGAGAATCACAATAGTAGAAACTAATATGCGGAAAATATTACAGATCTAAAATAAAATTACGAATAAAATAACACAACACATAGAGAGCATTTAACGTGGTTCACCCAATTTGGGCTATGTCCACTAAGAATCACTTGCTCAAATTTTATTACAAACCACCGCTCTCTCAATACAATACCCAGATCTATTTAGATCTATGCTCAACAAACTCTATAGAATTCACACTGAATTCATACACATATTCAATGTTACATCATACCTACAATATGCACAAAACCACATAAGTAGACAATCGCTTAAGTAGTGTTACAAAATTGTGGGTATCAAAACCATGGGCCAAACCCATCCCATACACCTATGGGTCAAAAATATCACCCATATAAGAAAAATCATATTTCTTGGTATATCGAACATGTTTTGTTTCAAGGCCAAAAACAAAATTCGGGGGCTACGCCTTGAACCCTAGTGAGACAAATTTGGAAAGTGTACAAGTACTCTTAGTGTATAGTCTTCAACACTTACACAGATGAAACCAGGCTCCACAACCTAATAGAATTCTTATTTATAGGACGTATGAAGACTTAAATGTTTTGGGTGGTTTTTGATTTGGAGAAATTTTTTTGAATTCCTTCATGAGGTAATCTTGGCATTTTCTTGCTCATTTTTTTCTTCCAAAGAGGTAGGAGAGAAGTATCTCACCTTACATTGAAGTCAAGTTTCAAGTTATCGAGGAATAAATTAAATGAACTTCCATCAAGTATGTTGTTTTTAACCTTGTTGGATAAGGAATTATAATTCTAATTGAAATATTGGTGGGTTTTTTTCCAATTGTTTACAAATCATAAAAGTGTTGATGTTGTTTTTATAAGGTTATGATATTGAAATTCGTTTACTAAGGTGGTGACTAAGATTTTGAGTTTAAAAATAAATTTGGATGGAAGAGTATGGTACTAATCCAAAGCATCTCTTGTAAGTGTCTTACCAAAGAGCTTGGTGGCAATGTAATAATCGGATACGACCCAATATTTGTATAGATTACCATAGGCCTTGATAACAAGGAGGATTAGTAGAAAAATCATATGTGATGGAATAATTGATACCTCTAATGTCCATAGAAGTGATATATGGAGTGAGAGGCTCTCTTTAAATGGATTGGATAGTCTTGTTGTGGATATATGGTTGGGACATGGATGTTGCATTAATTCCAACTAGGAGAGGTTGAACTCGGTTTGTCATTACCTAAGAGACCATTTGGGGTGGATAAATGAGATAAGCTATATTATCTTGCATTTTCAATAATTTATATGTAGTTATATCTTATTGTTGAGTGACGAAAAATAAATGAGCTACATGATGAGTTGAGTGGGATAATTATTTGGAGGAATATGTTTTTTATTATTTGGATCATTTCTCTCTCCATTTAGAGGATTCTCACTATGATTGATATCTAAATCTAACTTTTTAGAAATATAGTATTCAATAATTTTTGTAACATTTCTATTGAATCTCCCAAATATTTAGGAATTTATGCATAAAATTTTACATGATGGGATTATAATCATATTTCAGGACATCTTCATGTTCCCATAATTCTTTAATCTAAAATATAGGGTTTTAGATGTTGTATATAGTTTGTATATTATATGGTGGAGTTTTGGATTCTTAGCATTAGAAGATCCTATGGACAAATAGTCAACATAATGAGGACCCAACTTAGGAAATCCATTATCCTCATGGTTATTTTTTTATATAGAAATGGCTTGGAAAAGGGTGTAGTAGAACCACCAAGTATTTATTGTGAAATAGGTATGCTTGAAATATAATGTATAGAAATGTTTTTCCAATAGGGTTGCCAAAGTGAAGAACATTACACTGCGGTTGATGGCATCATACATACTAAATGTGAAATTAAATAGGTTCTAAAATACCAATTGTGCAAGAATTTTTCCATGGTTTTATGGTGTCTAGGTAGGATGATCAATGTGTAAATAATATATTCTATGTATAATGATTTTACATAAGATTCGATGGCATAGGAAATTTAGGAAAAATTAAAAAGTAGAGAAAATATAACCTAATTTAAGGAAAAGTAAGATTCATGTCAAGTTTACCAAAGTGTATGATGGGAGAAGCAGGTTCCCATTTTGGCTCTCAAATATATGGATCGAATCTAATTCTAGACACATGATGTATATACAAAGGTGTTCAAGGAGCACTAGTGTCGTAATTCTAGATGATAATGACCCTAACCCTAGAATAGTTGTAAGTTTCTAAGGCCTTTATCTAAGATAAAGATAGGTATCCTAATAGGTTTTAGAATAAGAATAATCAAGGGATGCATAAAACCAATGGTCATAATATAATAATATAAATAAATAGATCAAAGTAAGCATACGTCTACTCTAGTCTATAGTAATGAATTACCAATCAGAAACATACAAGTGTGATGTAAGAAAATAATAAGAGTTATAAATTCTTACATGTAACATGTGTATGATCGTTGATGCATAATCCTCCCCAAGGACAATATAACTTAGATATAATCACTATGTGTGGAGAAAGGAAAGGATTAACAAGAATATCTCCATTCCTAACTCACTATGGTAGCCCAAATTCAAAAGAAGAAATCTCCAAATCTTCAATTCCAATAAGTAGGTGCAAAATAGTGCAAAAAGTGTGATTAACAAGTGCATATATGTATCATCAATTTATTGTTAATTAGTGATAAGGAAAATGAAAGTGGTAATACGTGCCTAATTCCATCGCCCATGGGTCATGACATCATCTGTGGAAAATTCCAACCTAAAAATACCACCCATGGGTGATGAAATCATCCTTGGAGGAACCCTAAAGACAAATGATTTAAAAACATGTGATTTGGAATCCAAAATATGATCATCGGAAATGATGAAGGACCAAGGTTACCAAAAGTATGGATAATATCATGCAAAGTAAGTGTAAACACGTAGACATAATAGATGTAATATGTGAACAAGAGGAAGAAATGAGGAGAGGGTAAGGGAACTATGGCATAATATTGACATCCCTACAAAAATATATCCCAACTAACCAAATTCCAATCACACACCAATATTGGTAAGTCCCTTAAGGCACCCCCTCAAGAGTAATATACATCGGTAGTCCCTACATAAGAAAAAAGGTTATAAAACATAAAGAGTGAGGTATATACATAGCTTAAATCAATATTCATCCATTCATAAATCATGAAATTAATCAATAAATTTTCACTTCCATCATCCTTGATCACATTATCCATCATGAGCAGGTACATAGGAGAATTTTTTCCATCGAGGAAAAAGTCTTACTCTCTTGAGCCCATTGGCGAGATAATCCTCTTTCCACCTTTCCCAATTTTATGGACTCCTATACCCTTATCATTTCATACATTCTCCATATCATCCACAACACCCATATATCATCATCCCAACATCTCTATGTCAATTATCTTGTCTTGAATCACAAGGATTTCAGTGTACATAAAATTCCCCTACACTTTTTCATGTCTACAAATTTATTAAACACAATGTGAATTACTAGATTCTTCTTTTTTCTACTTATCCTTTTCCTTTATCCTACCTTCTCACCCTCCCATTCTTTTATGGGTGTTTACACACACCCTTTATATGTTAGATCAAAAATTTAATAGATTTGGAGGATTATTATGCTCACATGCGATCCACAACAATCACCTTTTCTATCTAGCTAGGAAAATAACTATTATAAAAGTGTACAACCATGAGACTCCTCTACCTACATTCCAATTATCTCATCTAATGTATGAAAAGAGGATATTGGTCAAGTGTTGACCTACCAAGGATAATTAAATGAACACTCCAACTCAAATGACATGACCTTCACTGGAGAAGTCAGTATCTACTCAAATATCGTGACCAGACCAAAAATTAGAGTATACAAGCACCCAATGATGAACTTATTGCATGGTTTGATAAAATTAGTGACTTAATTTGTGACATAAATGATTCATTAAATAGGATAAATCCCCATATCACTACTTTTTCTAGAAATAAATGCTTCATCCCCGTAATCGAGACCTAACATACATTTATAAAGGGGAGAAACTTCAAAAAATTATCAAAGGGTATCATTCTTCCCTTAAATAGTATAAAATCAATCAGAATTCCAAACAACACCAAAAAATCAATTAAGTGGCCTCATCTCCGCCCTATTTACGTGCATATGGGAGTTAGAGAATACCCTATCCTCTTAAGAACATATCAAATTTATCAAGACATAAACCACATGGTAATTAACCAAGGTTATATTCCAAAAACATATTCTCTAAACAATCCCACATTCCAATAATATGATGCAACCAAAACCTAGGGTACATCCTCATGGGAATATCCATGCTAGGCATGGGTGGGCCTTCATCTTACACTTTCCTTTCATACATGCATGATAATAATTTCACCTCATAATACATCATGCATAACATGGTATCCCACATATATTCATTCACACGCCTCATTTTTACACTATTTTAATCTTCACATACTCATATTCAAACAAAAAAACTTATGTTCAACTTACCCAAACATATTCCCAACATGCTCAAATATTTGTTAGGTTTTCTTATATATGGTATGTGTTATCCTACATGCATATGTACCCAAAGTTTGTATAACCTAATTGCTCCTTTCCTTCTTACCATACACTACTTGTTCCAAATCATTCTTTCACCTTAGGTGTCCCTATGCATGGTTCCTATAGCTCTTTCACCATAGTTATGTCCCATAGACATTTATTTCACTAGATTTGTTATATTGAAAACATACGCCAAGTACCTAAAGGAAACCTTACATTTCAACATCTATATGGTAGTCCTCCCTCACCCCAACCTAAATTACCAAAGTAAAAGGGAGAAGGAGACTCTAATACCCACATAAAGGAATACACTATCATAATTCATAAACTAATTCCATGAGGTTGGGTTTTCACAAATATCTTCCTAAATATCCTCGAGGGAATAACACATTGTTGGTACTATCACCTACCTTAATCTTATATCAACTCATAGATATTTTTTCAAATCCTTATATATGAAAAAACTCATGAAGAATGAGATAATATAACTCATTGACATCAACCTAATGATTCCACCACTCACTTCATCATGAGGTGTTGGAAAATACTTTATTCCTCTACTAACACTCTAAAAATGGACCAATGAGAGCTATGTGACCCCTTCCTTCATGTGCTTAATAGGTAAATAATTGAAGACATGTAAAATTAGCATCAAATTATTACAAATTAACTTTGAAAAGTGATTTGATAATCTGGAAAGTGTCTATAGATAGAATTTGTAAGACATATCAGAATAAGATACTTATTACTAATGACTAGAATTTTAGGGGATATCAAAATAAAAATAACATGTAAGATCCTCAAAACACCCATGGTCTAAAAATAATTAATTGGAACTAAAATTTGACGAAAAATGTTATTAACCAAAAATGAATAATACCATCCCCAACAACGTGGGATACATATAATGGAAAATATTTCTTTATATCTAACTCCATGTTGTGAATGAAATTTACTTCAATGAGCACAATAAAATATTAAAACCAAATTCTAATAGCAACAAAAAAAAAACCAAAACATAAAATATAATGGAAACTATCATTCTAACTTTAGCCCAATAGTGATTATCCAAAAACTATAATAACTTTAAAAGGGATTCATACCTAGCCCCACACAATTAGGATTCATACCTTTTTTTATTTTGTATAGGCTAATGGGCCAAAATTCCCAAACCTATAGAGAATAACATAATTTTATTCAATTCTTACTTGAAAATTTAAGGAAGGTCTCCAATGAGATATTCTTGTGGATGGTAGGACCGATGAGTAATAAGTGGCTCATTCAAGCCTTATAGTTCCCCAAAATGCCGATTTCAATATTTACCCAATTCCATTACCTAACAACACCAACATACCACCTAATGTGTGTAACCAAACAATCAAAATGATAAAAACAACAACAAGAAACCATTCCATTTATAATGCATGACGTTAAAACTTCAACATCTAATGTGGTTAACCCCGATGTATCCCCACACTTGCGATTACAAAGGAAAACCTAAATGATTAGTTTATTTGAGTATGAGACTGGATGAAGAGGAAAAATTAATCACTCGGGAAAAATAATACTAAGATTCTACTATTCCTGTATAAGGCTCGTATAAGTTCAAAATAATAGGATTCTAAAACAATTAGATAATTATGACATAGTAACTAATCTCATAAGACATTTTCCCATATTTCATTCCTATTCCTTCTAAAGAAATCCCTAGAATACCAAATTGTGTTTCTAGAATTCATGGGACTCATAAATTTCTCTTATTTTATGTATCCACCATAGGAATAGGTCAGCCATATCATCATGAACATGTTCTAACCTAGTACAACCATGAGGGATGTGGGTTATTTATTCAACTTATGGAAGTTTCCTACAAATGTGAAAGTTTTTAGGAAATGATATCCCTCTCTCCACTTAAATTCTTGCGTTTATAACAATTTAGTAAAGTGTGCCATTATATATGTTGGGGAAATGGTTAACATTATCCCATTTTCTTTCCCACGAGAATCTTGTGCATGGTGAGACCAACTTCTCATCAACCCAGAACACATTTTGAGGTTATGATAGTCTTATATCTAAATCTACTGGCATTATCATTCACCCCATTACCCTAGGTCCCAGTATGATTATCATGGAAATTTATGTTTATTATTAGGATACCATTTACAATATTATCTTAGGATAACCTTTGACCCACTTAATGTAAGACATACCTTCCATTCCCTTTCAAGAGATATGTTTTCTACACCTAATAAGGGTCCTTGTTTGTGAGATAGATCTAATCCTTTTGATATCATTCAATATAGTATTAATAAGATATTAGGGACTCATATCCACAATGATTTACTCACCAACGATCTAAGAAGTCCTATAATCTTAGAGAAAATGAAATATTTTAATCACTTACATTGATATTGAATGTGATCCCATATTTTCTTCTCCTCAAGACTCCCCACAAGAACTAATCGTAAAGGAGGATCTCAAAGAAGATAAGGTAGTTGTTTTACTAGTTGTAAGGCCTCGGGCTCAAATTGAGACTGCAGCTTTAAAGACAATACATAAATTATATATATATATATATATATATATATATATATATATATATATATATATATATATATATTATACAATGATTTCTCACTAGTATTATTATTCAAATTTATAAGGTTTGAAATGTATTTTTTCCTCCTCAAAATAAGTTAAAACCGATCTTGTCGATAGAAATGGTGTTCAATGTTAACATGGTTTAAATTTATAACCAATTATCATCTTCTATCCTTTCCTATGATCACCTTCCTGAAGGTGACTTGAAATATTTTTCTACAATGAGGCTAAGTGTTCCACCAAATTTGGGGAAAGGGTGGTTTTCATCTCCCCTAGTAGAATTATTTTACCTTTCAGTTTCCTTCTAAACTTTAAATGTACAAAAATCATGGCCTAGTACGAAGCTCTTCTAATAAGAATCCTCTTATTTTAAAGGTAAGTATACTAAATATTTAAATAATCTTACTAAACATTTTAAAGATATTTCTTCCATGATCTTCACTGAATATAGTAAAACTATTTTTTGGTTATTATCAACAATAATCAAGTTGTTGATTTTTATCATAATAAGTCCGAACACCTGCAAATGTACAAGAACATTTCTCAAAGGATAGTTTAGGATTTTAACTTCATGTCTATTGAATCCATCCTAAGATCCACCTAGTAGATGACATCTAAATGTTATTTACCCTTTCATAAGAATATTAATTTTGACTTCGTAGAATATATGAGAGGAGGGCCCCTTGTTAAGAAAGCATCCCAACTCAAGACAAATGGAATCAAGATAGATGATCTCGAATTGATGAATTATGATATCATTAAAAATGAAAAATTAATTATAGAATACCTTTATTCTTACAAACACATTTCCCATTCACACCATAAGAGATAATTTTCCATGACACTTCATCTCTTTTTTTCTTTGAAAAATTAATACTATGATTGTTACTATAACATTGAAGACCATGAATTCATTGTTTTATGCCTTCACATTTGTGAAGTTGAGGATGATATCTTGGACCTTCTCCTTACATTGTATGAATTCAAATGAGGTAGCAACTCTCTTATTGAACACATCATTTACATAAACATCAGAATGGAGAAAGACTCAAAGATCCTAAATCTCAGGTCCTCACTTTCACCATATAAAGTAGAGGATCACAAGAAACCACTTATTTAATTATCCAAGGGATTCAACTTCTCATGTTATGACATGAATGGAATTTAAACAAATTTCATTATGTATAACCTATTAACAAATATTGACACAAAAATAGTTAAGAAATAATTATGGCCTATGAAACCTAAAATAGCACTTATGGTCAAGGAGGAGGTCATCAAACTCCTCGATCATGGTTTTATTAGACTAATAGACTTCATAAAATGGTTGTCTTGCATCATGATTTTCACGACATCAACAAGGATTACCCCAATAATTATTTTCCCTTTCCCTCCATTAAAATAATTTTCCACAATACTTATGACTATGATATTTTTGTCTTATGGATGGATTCTCGAGGTTCATTCAAATAGATATTTTTGAGAAGATAAAACTAAAAATTCATTACCACCCCCTAGGGAGCCTTCTATTATTCGGTCATGCCCTTTAGTCCGAACAATATCGAGACAACCTACTAGAGGGACATGACCCACATCTTCCACAACCTCATCCATAATATCTTTGAGAACTACATCCATGAATTACTAGCCAAGGCTATGAGAGGGAAAATAACTTAGGAGCATTACACATTATTATTAGATGACTTATTGTGTTTAGTGTCATGTTGAACTCATATAAATATGTTTTTGAGGTGATGTGTGAAACATTATTAGGATATATCATATTCAAGTGAGGAATAAACATTGATCCTAGAAAAAAATTGTGATATTATTGAAATGGTTCCTCTAATAAGTTAATTAAGAATTAGGTAGTTCTTGGGAAAGTTAGGGATTATATACATATCCATCCCCATATTTACATACATTGAAAACATTATCAATAACCTCCTAACAATTAGAATGAAATCAAGTGGACTTGGGACTACCAAGAGGCCTTTGAATCCAATAAGTTTTTCTTCATATCCTCTCCTACCCTTATAGCACCACGGTCTAATAAATTCTTATCCTATATAGTTACATACAATTGATGTATCTCAAGCTTGTATGTTTTCCCAAGATGAAAAAGATGGTAGGTAAAATGTTGTGTAATTCAATAGTCACATAATCCTAGATTACAAAAACTAGTATTCCCAATCCAAGAAGTATTTTCTTTCTATATTGTTTACGACTAAATGATTATGGAATTATATACTAAATCTAGAGACTAAGCTTATTATCAATTCTCAACATCTTCGCACATTATTGACACAACCAAATCTCTCTAATAAGGTTGGTTGTTTGGTCACACATCTCAGAGAGTTTGAGTCATCTTACACCAATTATAATTTTTCAAAGGGAAAAATATTTTTGATCTGTTAGCCCACAACCCATTTGATTCAGAGACCTAGTAGACACGAAATTTTTGATGAAGTAGTTTACTACATTGAAAATCCCAACATTAATTTTTCCTCATAGTACACGACATCATTACCTACCTTATTGAGTGTACTTATTTGAAATATGTCAACTCCAAATATAGGAAAAGTATTCATTTTCTAGCCACAAAATATGTTATTTACGATATGGTTTTGTATAGGAGATCCTTTGATGGAATGTTCCTCTAATGCATAGATCAATAAGAATCCAATTATGATATTTTAAAAAGCCACAATGGATTATTTAGAGGACACTTAATTCCCAAAAGATTCATAAGATGGGGTAATTTTATCCCCATGTCAAGAATGATGTGATTGAATACATCCATAAGTATCCCAAGTGCCAAGAATTAACTCATGGTATACATGTTTTACCACAAGATCATTGACATGTTATTACTTTGTGGCCCTTTCCCATGTGCGGCCTTGATATAATTGGTAAATGTATGCTTTTATTTTATAACGGAAATAATTTCATCATTTTAATGACTAGTTTTTTCATTTATTTGGTGGATGTTATGCCTCTAATTCTATTACCTTCTTAATTATAGGAAATGTTTTGTTAACCCAAATCATCTACATATTTGGATTCCCCAAGTCATCTTTTTCGACAATGAAATATCCTTCAAGAATCTTGAGATGCGTGATTTTCATAAGAAATTATCTATCTCACACCACACTTTGTATCCCCACTACCCCTAATACCATGGAAATTATGAAGAAACAAACAATATGTTAAATTATATAATTTTCGAAATAGTTAAGAGAAACAAGAGGGATTGGCACTTACAAATATATCCCACCTTATGGAATCATAAGAATAGTATACAAACGACCAAAGGATCCACCCCTTTTTCTCTCATATTTTTGCTAAATATTTCCTTCCTTTAGAATGCTAACTCATCCTACAAGTTTCCCTTTAGGGTCTACTAGATGAAGATAAATTCAGGAGTCTCATTTAGTCATGCTTGAGAACCTATAAGAAAATCACCTTAAGGTGTCCCAACATTATGAGGTATACATTTCCCATGTATTCCAAAGATAAAATAATAAAATACACAAGTGTCCCATTTATCTTGGAAATCTTGTCCTTTAGCAGGAATTCACATAGATAAAAAAATTGGTGAAGGACACAACTTCAATCCGAATTAGATATGACCCTACTTGGTCACTAGGAATTTTAAAATGTGTTTTTTTCCTCTACACACTTGAAGGTGGTGATTTTAGCGTATTTTTGAACTCTCTCTACCTTAAACATTATTACATCTAGTTATATGTTTTTCATCCCCCTTCATATTTGTCATTTTTACATTATGTAGATTTTTACTTTTTCCATCTCTACATTCCCTGTTAAGTTGTTTCAATTTGTGATCTAGTTTTCCTACTCAACAAGATGTGTTCTTTACCTATTTAATTACTTATTATTTCTCTATTACCATTTACTCTTAATTTTCATATTGAAAATATAGTCACAATGAAACTTTAGTATTTGATCATTTGGTATCACATTCTACTCGTTTCCTATATCCCTTAACAAGGCATGAAGATTTTGATCCATGTAGAGTGTTAGAGACTTTTTGATGACATGTTTTCCTACATTATCTCTTAGTATAAGAAACTAATGTAGCTCTCCCATAGATACCTTTCTCACCTTCCTATCTTTCTAAGCCCTTATATCTTACTATTTATATGGGGTTGGGGCATGGGAGAAAGGTTTTTTCCTAATCTAAAAAGAATAAAATGCAAGAAAATAAGTGTCGAATGAGTGTGTATGTGTATAAAAAGAAAACTAAAGGTAAAAGAATCATTTTATCTACAACGTTACTTACCCTTGTCGGTCTTCATTGTTCACGCACGCATTTTCCTATTCATGTGAGGCCAACATCCAGGAGTGACACCTTTACATGTTTTTGTATAGTATTTGGTGATGATATATTGCATCTTTGTAGTCATGTTAGGATAGGAAAAAGGGGTCATATATTATTCTAAATGCATATATATAGGAAAGAGAAATTTTGAAATAATGAGAGCTTCCCAATCCCAAAGAAAAACTAGTTGTTCATTATCAAAAAGAGGGTAAAATCTCTATCACCCATTTTAACATGAGTGACCATAAAAAGGTTTGAAATTAAAACTATATGACTATCCAACATCTTTTTTTATCCCTTAAGAGTATCATATTTTTATTTTCATGAAAACTATTTCATCGATTACTTAAGTTCTCACTTGTCGATGTATTTTTCACCTTCATTTTCCATGATTACCTTATTTTCCTTGACTTTGCTTGTCTATCATTTTTTCATTCACTTTACCACATCTCTATCTCACCTGCAAAATATTTCATAAGTGCATATATTTCTATCACCCATTACATTACCATACATTATGTTACAAGATTAGTAATTTTCATTAACATTCTATTTAGTTGTTTTGTTATCCATTAGATCATGTATATGTATAAAAAGAAAAATAACAACAACATGCATACATAGGAGGGTCTCATAACATTGTCTCAAATTTTTAGAATGTGTGTGTGTGTGTGTGTGAGAAAAATCAAGGTTTTAGTACAATAGTGTCATCACATCCATGTTAAAAGGGTAAGTGTGGGCCCAAAAATTAAAAAATATAAAAAATAGGGCATACAAGTTCCTCCACGTATAGTAAATATCCATAAACCAGCTAACAAGATAGGATTTTTACACCTAATCAAATATATAAGTTATAGAAGTGCACAATAATATAGAGGATGTAAGGGTTTCTAGCATGGGGTTATTTTTTCTAATCAAATTAC
The DNA here is from genome assembly GCA_018340775.1 of Taxus wallichiana var. yunnanensis. Lineage (NCBI taxonomy): Eukaryota > Viridiplantae > Streptophyta > Pinopsida > Cupressales > Taxaceae > Taxus > Taxus wallichiana. The sequence continues at coordinate 316,088,451 of CM031236.1, forward strand.
AATTAACCATTCACAAACAAAATAATCAATTAATATGTGAAATGATTAATAAATGATAAAAATGGCTCAAATACACAAAAGGATATGAATAATTAGTTTTATAGGTTATAATAAATAAGATTTAGATTTATAGATAGGTGGAAATCAAAAAAATTAGATGTTCGATATCAATTCTAGAACTAAAAATGAGTAGGGAAAGACTGTGGAATTATTGTATTGTCTATACCTGGAACTATATGGTCTTGAATAGAGTTTTATGGTATTATAACCTTTAATATTTGAGACTAAAACTTCATGGGTATTTTTCTTTCCTAAAAATTCCCTTCGCTATATGTCACTCTTTCTCATATAACTTTGAGACGACCCATAATCACCTATGATAATGTGGAAACCATAGAAACCTTAAATAACTGTTATAAAAGAATTAGTAAACCATAAGGAGAAATTATATATGTTGTTTGGATGAACTACACTTAGTGATTGACTCGGTATTTCCAATTGAAGTGTTGAACTTCATGCCCTTATGTGAGATCAAGTTGCATGTGTTAGGTTGTGGAGCTAAATTACTTCACAAAGGCATGCATTTGAGGTTTACTGGTTTACACACTAACTAGCATCAATTAGCTAACCAATGTCAGTCACCGAGGAGGAACCAAAGTGTCGGTCGGGAGCCAACATTGGTCGGGAATTGACACCGGCTACCTATGCATGAAAGTTTATATTTAACTCACGTGAATTAGATCTAACTTTAGTTATAAAGTGAATCTAAAGGTTGTAAATGCATAGCCAAGGTGCCCTAAATTTGTAGATGTTTATATAAGCATGAAAGCTAGGGTTAGAGGGTTAATTAGACAAGGATTGAGTTAGATCCTTGATTCTCCTAGATTGAGAGAATGAAGAAGAAGAAGAAAAATAAAAAATAGGTTACATGAAGATAGAGCTTCCATAGAGAGAAGCTAGACAGAAGGAAATAATAGGTACAACTAATGGTGAGAAGAGGGTATTTTCTTCTAATATATTTCCTTTGTATTTTTATTGTCTCATTGTAATGGCTTGCATAGTATGCAAAGCACATAGAGTTTCTTCTTGTAGATACGAGATGTTGGTTTATTGTATATTTTTATGGTTATATCCACAGGTTGTTGTGAGATCTTGTATTCATATATCCATGAGATCATGTTGTATTATTGATCCATGTAGATATAGATAGAGTGAAGGAGGTTGTCTTCTTGTATCTATTGGTATCCAAATTTATTCTCCTTTACAAGATGAGCAGCATCACAGATTTAACAAGAAGCCTAGAGATAAATAAATCATCATGTATGTCATTTTGTAGCCGAGGAGGTGATTCAGCTGGCTCTTTGTCACTCAGATGTTGGAGAAATGGATAACACCTTCAAAAGGATTTGATCTATCCTCACTACTTTAGGTTGTGCCTTTCAACTAGGGTGAGAGGACCCATTTTGTAACCTCTGTTGGTGAAGGAGAATGAAGATATCCTTCTTTACACAAATTTGAAAGGAAACCTTGAGAAAATATGATCAATACACCACAATTTAACTCTCACGAGTTGTCACTTCTAAAGAATGGTGATATTTTCTAAACAAGGTTAAGGTTACTAAAGACAATTATGGAATCGATTGCTCCTACATATTTTGGTAGTAGAATTTATTCATTTGTGTACACGGGGAAAATAGGGGTAGTTCGGGTAGGATTCATTATTTTTGAATATTTTTTGATAGGATATTAAGAAGGATAAACTTGATTTTCTAAGATCTTTGAGAACCTTCGCAACAATTAGAAAACTAAATGACATAATGCTTTAAAATAACTAAAATATTCCTTCAACCAGAAGGTGTGCATCAATGGAGGCCCATATTTGCACGGTTTCACACAATCTCCAAGAATTTAACACAAAGGCTTGAGCTAAAGACTCAATTAAACATTAAAGACCCTTGGTTCCTCACACCTAAGATACACTCAAAGGCTTACAGACAATATTTATCAACAAAATGACAAGTAAAGTGATTTTAAATTGTTTATCTCATTACAGGATGAAGGATCTTCTCATAATGAAATTGCAAATGCCACTAAACTATCACAGGGACAAGATCCTATGTGATTCAGAGGGATTTTAACACAAGATTGCAATAGGAACAAGAAATACTATTTGCAGACATTCTGAAATAAAGAAAACACAAATTTTCCCAAGATTAACACAAATTAATTCAAAGTTGATTAGATTCATCAGTAGGGGAAGGTTTCTTGAACAATCTCAAAGCTTGTCAATGGTTGTACACTTGCAACCAACTTGACATGATCAAATCTAAAACATAAGAGATTAACAAGTTTCTCATATGGTCTCTCAGGAAGATGGGATTTCTCAAATTTTCTCATAAGAATTCAACCCCTAACCATTTGCATGACTAAAGCATGCTTTTATAACACTCAATTTACATCCAAGCTTTCCCCCTAAGAAAATAATATTCGAGGAACCTTTGTTTGTTACATGTTTGATCATGATTTCTAGAAAATGACATTTAACAAGTTTGCAACAAAAAGTTGCTAGTTGTTCAAAAAGGTGAATCATTGCAAATATCTCCATCATTGTTTTAACTGGGAGCACATTTTCATCCTTCATGCATGTAACCTCCATCATTTCATCCTTTTCCCATTCTTTCCTCTGTAACTTTGCTCTACATCCAACTTCTTTGGTAATTCAGATTTTACAAGTGCCGAGAAATTCCAACTTCAAAATATCAACCTTTACATTCCTTGGACTCACAAATTAAGCTCTAAATCCATTCAATTGCACTTTGCAGACAAAAACGACAAGGAATTTCATCAAAAATGATGAAAAACAATGCGTATTCGCATCTCCAGGAGTCTTGGAGTAAAAATGGTGGCAAAATCAGATGCAATGCACAACAACCGTTGATTCTACCCTTTCTCAACTTTAGATTAGAGCCGTCCACATGGAAAAATCTGATTTGAAGTGGGCCTGAGGGTTGCCTTTTGCATTTTATGAATTTTGGAGAAAATTCACAATTTTCACATTTTGCCCCACCCTCCACCTTTGAAATATAGGCTCGACATGTGGCTTAATCTAGGCCTTTGATGGATTCGCAGCTCATTTATGCAATTTTACCCTTTTTAACAAAAAGGAAACATTTGTAATTTTCCTCCACCAAACTTCCTTCCCAATTTTATCTTTTAATGTGGGCCCTAGCGGAGTCATGCTTCATTTTTATACTTTGCTCCTTTTCACAAAAAGGAAAAAAATCTTCAAAAACCTCGCAACCCACCTCCCCACTTTGACTTTTCAATGCTGAGGCAAAAATCCTCAAAGTTCTCATGCAAGCTTTGCCTTCCCACTTTTGAATTTTCAATGAACTCAAACATGTGACATCACTCTATCCCCTATGAGGTTGCGGATCAATTTATAACTTTGCTCCTTTGTACAAAAGGGAAAAAAAATGCAAAATTCCCCAACGAACTACCTCTCCACTTATAACTTTTGATGTGGGCCCCAGTGGAGTTGCAGGTTATTTATTAACTTTGCTTCCTTGTACAAAGAGGAGAAAAAATTCAAAGTGTTCCGCTGACCCGCTTCCATGCTTGTAACATGAAAAAATTCCACGTGCCCATCTTCAGGGTCAAAGTAAGTATTTTTCCTGCCGCTTCATATTTCTTTGAATAGCCGATCGAGATTATCGGGGTCATGGGGCCAATTTCGTATGTTTCAAAAATGAGACAAAAGTGGAAAATTTCATGAAAAAGACCCATTGGGCCACATCCAATCAATAATGAACACGTATCTCAGAGCGTTAGAGATAAATTTTGATAGGAAGACATGCCCTTCGAATAGTAAGATGTAGGGGAACTTCACCATTTGCGCCTGGTGAATCTTTCTTCAAGGACAAATAATTTGAAAATATTCATGGCTCAACAAAGACCTCCACGACCATAGAGAAGGATTTAAAATAACACCTTGGTGAATATAAAACTTATGTACGCATCTATTTGGGGAGATAGAAAATATGACGAACCAAGCAAATTGGGAAATTTGTAGAACAAACGGGGTGAGATAAAATCGAGTACCAAAAGTATGCACGAGTTGATGCGGTGAGATGGAGGAGAGACTTCTTGGTGCACATATATGGTTGCACATTGGTAGACCCTTGTGAGAGATCTTGTTTACGAGAATGATAGTGAGAGCTTGGTTGCACAATGGCAAATGTAGAGTAGCTCCTAGTTATGTGAGATCTATTGGTGGTTTAGAGTCACGGTTGTAGTGCACTCATGGAGACCCATTTAGATATATGGAGGAGATTCTCTTGGAGATATGGATTTTAATCTTTTGGGAAGAGTTGGTTTGTACTCTTGATTATTATATAAATGAGATCTCTATCTTTGGTGGACATAGCACACATTGGGTGAACTATGGTACATGTTGTGTTATGTGTGTGTACTTTACTTTGATTTGGATTATTCTAGTTTATACTTCCACTACTATAGATTTGGGGAATTTTTTAGATCTTGTGTGTATGATTGGGTTTGTTATTGAATAATAGCACTATTCCACAGTCCCAAATTCCCAACATCATGTAGTTCTCTAAGTGATTACACAAGTTTGATTGTAATCTAAGCCAACTTGTTGGGCTAATAATGTGGCCAAGTACAATCCATGCATGGAGGTCGAAGACTACATGTAGTAGGGAACACATGATCAATTGAAAAATTATTAAGGAGATAATAAGGTATGCAAAAGATACTTATGAGGATAGGGAAATGATAAAAGTATGGAGAAGTGCATAAAGGTTGTGCACAAGGTTGAATAGGTAACAAAGAATGAATTTTTTCACACAAGGACAAAGTACAAGAGTTAGCCAAAATTATGAATGGCCTAAAAATAGAGAAAAGAAAAGATGGCATGTTTTACATGAAAAGTCTAGAAATAGACTTAGTAAAGATAAAGAAGCCCCAGAGGATAAATCATATGCAAGATGAACATAGATTATACACGAGAAGAATCTAAATCTAGTACACATGTATCAATAAAATTATGTTATTTATAGCATATAGATCGAGATGCCTAAGGATAACCATAGATTGGATTCCAAAGAGACAGTTAAAGTAGCATGCAATCTATGTTTAGGGATTATTTATTGTCGAAATAACATGTATAACATTAAAGGAAAATTTCCCACTCCTTATTTATGTACCACATCTATTGTAGAAATTAGTGTATGTGGTGCATGTAATGTAAAGTAGGTGCATTGTTGTTGAGTGTAAGTTTGTAATGTTCGTTAGAACTATTTTTGTGTTTGTAATAGATAACTTAGTATGGATTTTCAAGGTTAGGATAGATGGACATGGTATTATTGGCATCTGATTGTATAGTTGATTTTATATGTTGAGGAATGAATTATCAAGCTCCATACTATCATTATATTTTTATGATCTATGTTATATTGTATTATATTTATGATGCACAATTTTAACAATTAGTTACATATATTGAATGATCTAAATAAAGAGGTACCTAGTATGTTACACACGCTTTGAGTGAGAAATTGGACATCAATCGAGTGATGTTCAGTGTGCCCAACTAAGTGGTGATTATTTTAAAGAATACATTTTGGTTCTATTGTTAGGAGATCTTTTAAACCTAATTATTTAAATGTGGTGTACGCATGTCATTTTTTTGTCATTTAAGAATAATGAGTGTTGGGTACATGACATCCAGGATGAGTTTTCTCAAATATATAGCATGGGAAATGGTCTTAATCCACACAAATGGGTAGATGAGAACCTCTATGATGAGGTGTATGAGATATTTTTCATTTTATTTCTCAGCAAATTATATGTATGGTTAGCAACATACTCTCAGGACAAAGTGATCAGATTGGGAAGAAGGTCTATGTGGGGTCGGGATAAGTACCAAGAACTCACTATTTTGGATGAACCTTAGAAATGTGTAGTAGATCATTGGTGGTGGTATTTTTAAGGAATTACACATTGGAGTATAGAATATCCATATATATGTGTCTAGAGGACACATAATTTCAGTTCCTTCAAACCCTAGAGGATACTATGTATGCATGCTCCCAGTTGGCTATCAATATTTTAATGATTGATCTTGAATTAGAGAATATCCCTATGGCAGGATAAAATACCATGCAAATGGGCATTAAATGGTTTGGGAAGGATGGAATTGGTCCAAGTGGAAGGGAGATAAAAGAGATAATTTGTAGATGTAATGATGTGTGAGAGAAGGTAGATGAAGAGGCACTAAGACTAAAAGGAATGGGGCCAAGTGGTAGTGATGAGAACCTTTTAGAAGACGAGGGATTATAAGACCATGTCCCTTAGATATTGGGGAAGAAAAATAGATGTATCCCCTTGGTATTTGATGAAAGCATGCGGTGAAGAAATAAGAATAACTGGCTCCCATCTAACCCACCTTGGACCCCTAGCCCTTGTATATGGTCTACAGAATACAAAAGTTGTTACAGAAGATCACCACATTGATGGGGAATAATAAGTTAATCATAGATCACAACATTGGTTGGAGATATAGGTAGATATGTTTTGGTATCATATCAAGAGGCACAATAGATAAAGGAACCACATTCGGTGAGTGCAATAGGCTCCTGTGGGCATTTGGAAGAATATTTTGTTTAGGAATAGTCGGTAGGTGAAACAAAAAGATAGAATTTTGGCACACTAGCCATTAGCAGTAATCCTATCAAAGGGATATCATGATAAAAATAGTTAGTAGTTTAGTTCTACTACTTCCGCATATGACAATTCTTATTTGGGACCACCATTAGTCTCGGTGTGACAAGAGGATCATGAGGCTCTATTCCTCCCAGTGGAGGAAACCCTAGTAGAGGTTTGGGGTCGGGATTTGGTCCTCCTAAAGAGGAAGAAATATAGAATAAGGAAATAATATACTACCATAACATCCCCTTAGATGTTATTTAATATGTCACTCCATTTACAGAGTATCAAGGTGTGGAATATGAAGTAGAGTACGTACAAAAGTGTGAAATTTTATGGAGGTCTAAAGGAATAATAACCTTACACAAAAAGGTGAGTTAGTTCACGACAACATTACAAGGTCATGTGCACAGATTGGTATAGGAATTATGACCCACATCATATGGAAGTGGAATATGATGTGTTGTGTACCACCTATTTGGCCAAGTTCTACATACTTGAGTTTGAGAATAAAAGCATCAATGCACTCAAGGAAATTAAACAAGGCTTTTCTAAAAGTGTTAGGGAATATGACATGCATTTCAAAACCTTATTGTGTAATTTTTTATATGACATCCACCATAGTGAGCACGCACAATGGTTTTGGGTGTATTGTTGACACAATTTAGGAGTTTATTATCACATAAAACATTTATAAACCAACGCGAGGCTTTGGAGACAAAAATCTACATAGAGGTGGTTAGAAGCATAGACACTAGAGTAATCTCATTTCTTAAATCTCAAATTATAAACATGGCTACTTAGATAGAGATGTTATCTCCTAACTCAACACATGACACCTATACTAGACTTATGTATACTGATTGAGATGTGGAGGGCACACAAAGGATAGTTGTCTACACATGAGTGTGTGTGCATTACTCTCAGCTTCTCCGATATTTGTCACAAGAACCATGATGTTTGAGAATTTCCACTTTTGCAACGTGCCACATAGGAGAAATTTTCAATTTACTAAAAGATTTGTAATATGCACACCCATGATATATCTAATTGTTGGTTTATTGACCACATTCATGAAATTTTTGAGACATGGTTGTGTCAGGACAAAGTAGAGAGTAGATCATAAGGATGCAAAAAAGAAAGTTAAAATCATGGAGTTAGACAAAATAATTGTGCAGGAAACAATAGTAATGGGGGATATCATAGAGGTTTTGGAGCTAGTTTTACTTGAGGAAAATTCTATACATGTGGGTCTCCATACCATTATCAGTGTGATTTTCTAAAGAATCAATCTAACATGTGATGTGTATAGGGTCACAAAGTAGAAGACTTCCTAGATTGTATGCACACATGTGTAAAAATAAGAAGGATAGAGGCACATTGATGATACATGTTTATCGCTCTAGGTAGGGATAGTGGAAACCTAAGAATTTTGTTGTGCAATGATAGCAACCTTTATTGGTTATAGCACGTGTAGAAGCATCACATGTGTGTGAACAAGAGATAATGAAGCTGCTCATCAAATGGGATGAGAAAGTACAACCAATAAAATATCTATCTACGGGGAATAAAAAAGAGGTTTTTAGGAAACCATGGGATTGATTAAATAATCACGGGGAGATACAAATCCTAAAGGAACAACCATAGGATAGAGAGCATGCTAAGAAGACTAATGTACTTAATAAGGATGTGGATGACCTTAAGGAAGTGTGTAGAATTATTAGAAAAGAAAATATCATCCCCATGTTAGGAGAATGGTTGTTAGAACACAGAGGGATAAAAACTATTACATGCTAAATTACCACCCCATGATCATAAGTATGAAAAGGATATTACTTTATATGTGATCATATATGGATGGTTGGTAAGTAGCATTTGGATTGATACACTTGATGCTTGGAATTGAATGGGAAGGACACCATTACAACCATCATCAATTGTATTGTATATGGAAAAAACATAAGGGATATGCTCATTGGAGTATTAAATAATTCCACCATTACCATTCAAGGAGTAAAGTTTAAAGGATACTTCAAAGAAATCTTGGAGTTGGAGATGTGGAAAACTTTCCTACACTTCATGGTCGATGCTATGTGAATAATGTAGACATGTGTTTTTACTATAACTATATCAACTTTGAAAATAAAGAAGAATGGGTAGTAATCCTGATTGATGGCACTAATATTTCACCGTCAATGAACGAGAAAGTGAAGTATACCTTAACCAAATTTATGCATAGGCGGTGCGTGGTCTAGAGAATGTTGAGCCAACTAAGGATGGAATGTTTAAGTTAGGAGATGTGCATTCCATTAGCGATACTACTAGTGTTTATTGTGACAATTGGGATCATGGTATGTATGAAATGGTGGGAAAAGAGTGTCATGGAAGAGTAATAATAGTAATCAGACCATGGTTTGTCGGGTGGCTAAGAAAAACCTCGTTACCAAGGTATACTTGGGAGGAAAAGAATGAGTCTTTTTACACAACATTGAGGATAAGTTGAATATTCAAGGAGATGGGATAAACATATTATTTTAATTCTTAAATGGAATGGTGGTGCACCTTTGGTGGGTTGTACACAAGGATAATATTCTTGGATGACATGAAATAAGAGTTACTTTTTTAACAAGGTTTTTTAGGAATAATCTTCCTTCTTAGATACCATCGTACGATGGGAATATTCCTCCACATGCTCACATATAGGTTTGTGAGATAAATTTCATTCAAGGTCCTAATGTTCTACAACCTTCACTATGGGTTCATAAGTTACATTCTACATTGTGTGGATGCACATGTGCATGGTATATACATGCAGAGATGAATAAAGGGACAAACAATTGGTATACTTTAACCACATGTATCATACATGCATTCAATTATTTTTATACTAAAATCCATTTCATTAAAGCCCTATAGATAATAAAGTGCATAACTCTAGGAGATAGTTAGAAGGCATAATATATTGTAGATTTGTTAAAAGGTTAGACTCCTCTGAATGATTACATGAATGCTTGTGATTGGATTAAATATAATGAACAACTCATGCAGCATGCCTAGAAGGAAAAGGGAAAAGGGAATCTTGTCTATCTCATTGATGATAAATATTTCAAGGATTTGAATATAAAACATAAAAAGGGTGAGCATGAGGTTTTAGAAACTATAGATGAACAAGTATGTGTACCATGTGCCATTGAAGACAAAAAGGGTGAACATTAGGACTGATGACATTCTGAAGGGAATAGTGATTGGTGGTTACTAGTATGAGGTAGAGGTATTAAAAATAATTGAACTATTGTGTGACTTATAATATTTGTTTCAGGGGGTACCATGATTTCAAGGGTGTTCATCCATCACCAGTATAAATTAAGATAAATCTCAAATATGGCTCATGACCAATTTTCAAGAGGCCTTATTGGATGAATCATAACTTATGCATCAAGGTGAAGGATGAAATTGATAAGATGTTGAAAGAAAGTATCATGAAACCCATTGAAGAATCATAATGGATTATTCTAATGGTCATAAGAATAAAGAAGTATTGAAGGATAATAAATTGTGTTGAATATAGAGTTTTAAATTATTCATGTGTCGTTGATCTTTTCCTACACCATTCACTAAAGAGATATTAGAGTTTTTGTAGGGTGTAATATCTATTTTTTCAATGATGTTTTTCAAGATATCACCAAGTCGGGATAATGTGAAAATATGATGAAAAGAAAAACTTTGCAACAAAATGTGGTTCTTTTACATATACTGATCATGCCTTTTGGATTAAATAATGCACCAACAATGTTCTCATGCATTATATTAAAAACATATTAGGAATTCATCTATAAAATTATTCAAGTATACCTGGATGAGTGGACCATTTATGAGATGGTTAATGATCATTATGATTGACTAAGATTGATGTTTGAAAGGTACATGCATCTTAGTATATCCCTAAACATTAAGAAATGCATTTTGTGACAACTTTTGGAACTCTATTTCGACACATCAAATGTAATGAAGGACTTTTTGTAGATCGATAGAAGATTGAAGTCATCTTGGGGTTAGAGGAGACAACTAATCAAATAGAAGTGCGTAGATTCCTTAGGAATATGGGATATTACTAAAAATTCATTAATGGATATGCCAAAAATTCCATGCCACCTGGAAGGGATGCTAAAGGAAAAGGAAAATTCTATTAGATAGATGCGTAACAACAAACATTTGAAACCTTAAAGGAAAGGCTAACCACTACGCCCATTTTACACTTCCCTTCTTGGAATTTACCATTTCATGTCCATGTGGATGCTTATAGTACAACAACTTGATTAATATTGTCTTAGCTAGGGAAGGTAATGTGGATCATTTTATCTGTTTTGTGAGCAGGAAGCTAACACCATCGATTATAATTATACAACTACGAGTGCAAGGTGTTTTCTATGGTATACGTGCTCCAAAATTTTAGAAAGTATTTATTAGCAACACCATTTGTCTTCTACATAGATCATATGGAACTTAAGTATCTAGTAAACAAGCTAGTATTCCAAGGGCACATTTTTTGTATTATTTTATTCTAGGAATTTTAGTTTTCAATTATAGTCAAGACCGGAAAAATAAATTTAAGAAAAGACCACTTGTCAAAAAATCAACTCTAGTGAGGAAACAGATAACATAAAGGACATTATGTTAGGTGCTCATCTATTCATATTACAGCACATGCTAGCTAACTTGGAATACATTGTAGTATTATTACACATATGTGTTGTGCCTAAAGGAATGAAAACATTAGAGAAGAATCAAATCACCATTTTTGTTGTACCTTATCAGTTGATAAAAGGAGACCTATATAAGATGGGCTGATATGAAGCATTGTGTAGGTGTATCTTGGAGCATGAGCATGAAGTCATCATAGAAGAAGTGCATGGTGGTATTTCTTAGGTACATTATGTAGGAGAAGCTACAACATGTAAAATATTAATTGTAGAATCATGGTGGGAAACATTGTATAAGGACACCAAGGCCTTTGTCAAAACATGTGATCATTTTCAAAGATTGGGAAAACCAGAAAATGTGATGAGATTACGATATGACCCTATTGGTGAGAAAAAAATTTTCAGGTGGAAAATCTTGTGGATTTATTGCCAATGCTTTAGGAATCTAAGTCCCTCTACTTAACTGGTGTAGTTGTTGTGTATGCATGCACGAGTAAAAATGGATTTTCCTAGCAGCCTTTTGGTCAAGGATCCAACAGGGGCACTCCACGACCCTATGAAAAATATAGCAATCTCTTGGTAGGGAAGACTTTTATCAGAAGAGTGGGAAATAGTAGTCGGAAAAGAGGTAGGAGAACTAATTTTATAGATAGAAAATCAGATTCCTACACACACTAGTTAGAAATTTCATCACATGCACTAAAATTAGGAAGAAACAATATTGCAAATAGCAACAAGACCAATTAGAATTTAATGAACACAAAGTATCAATAAACCCCTTAGTAAAAAAAGGATCGAAAATCCTTCTTCTTGTATTGATGCTCAAGAAGAAATTGTACATAGTATGAGAATGGAAGACATTGAGAATAGGGAAAAAGTGGCTAACTCTTTTCACTCACAAGTGAGAAAAATATATCTCATGGCCTTACAAGAATACAACCATCTATAAGAATTTCAAAATTATAACCGTTTGGAATGAAGAGCTCATTACAATTTATAGCAATCTGAATTATCCTTTCACCTCCCTCACATGACTCTTCATTTCCATATTCCACTCATGACCTTTTGTTTTCCATGAATTAATTATTTCTCTTATAATTTTGAGAAAATAATTTTTACAAATTTAAAATAGGTCACTTAAGTGAATAGGAAAAATATAATGATGACGCATAATAAATAATTAGAATGGAGGAGAAAGAAAGAGAGGAAGGGATGGAGGGGAAAACACTCCTCGTGACGAAATGATTTGAATGCCTTGATGCAGTCATGAAATTTGAGAGAATATTTTTGCCACTGGTGATCTTTTACACGATGAAGTTTCCCCTTGAATAAATTTGAATTATTTTCCCATTCTAGTGATTATCACAAAATCTATGATTCATAGACTTCCTGAACCATAGAAACATTGTTATGAATTTTAACAATATAAGCTCAAGATGAACACATATAATGCCCATGATGACCCTCCTTGAAACTTGTTTGATGAACTCTTTGACTCATTGAAATTGTTCTGATCAACTCACTTTGAATTACCCAATTTCTTAAGTGATGAAGATGAATTCACATGATGTACCTTGCGATGCCCTACCTTACTTATGTAAACCATTGCACTCAAGATGATGATTTTAGAACCTCTGTGAAGTTCCCATTCCTCCTTTTCAACTCATGAAACTATCACATTATCTAAAGGGGAGTCCAAAAATCAGTAAGGTGAGTGAAAACAAAGTTATATGCAACTTTCCACTCCAAAATGAAGACTTTCTATTTTATAATATGAGTCTGTGCTCTTCTATTCTGGGACATTTCACCTGTATTGCTCTAGTTTCACCTTTTGAACCATCTACCATATTCCAAACTCCTTTTTTCCTGATATCTTGCTATTTTTAGGAGGTTGTTATTTGGGGACATGCTATTTTGGGAAGAAGTTGTTTTTTGTTTTGCTTTCCATTTTACCCCTTTTTTGATTGTCCTAAGTGATCAAAATTGTAATTAAGTGGGACTCATCATTTATAGCATGTGAGGAAGTATAACATATTCTATTTTTATTAAGTAGTGAAAACAACCTTTGTTTGCAACAGAACAACTTTTTGGATTCAGCTCTTTGTCACGAACTCGTGCTCCAATTTTCATCATGATTCACTTTCCAAAAAGCGCAAAAATGAAAAATGAAAATTTATGTCTGGTAAGATATTCAGGTATGGAGCTCTTTGGGGAAGAATAATGATAAAATAATCAGTCCATATCTCAAGAAACTGGTCACTTCATCATGCAAAAACTAGTTTGAGAGAAACTAAAAAATTTTTAGAGACCCTTCCCTCGAATTTCAAATGATTTCGCCCACTTTGGATCTTTGGGAATTTGAAAATTTATTTGAAGAGGGAATATTGCTGATAAGAAACACAACCCTCTATATCTCTAAAAAATAGGGGCTTCATGGCACAAAAATTAGTTCATGTGAAATAATATTTTTCAACAATTATTACCTCCATTTTTGTGTGATTTCGCCCATGGAACCCTAAGAAGTGGAGAGGTAGCTCGCTAATTTTTTCCACTACTATCACGGAAGCCATTAATGGAGCTTGAAATTTGTAGGTTTGGTTTTTTCTCCATTTTTGATGAAATTAACTCCATTTTGATAGATTTTTTCTTATTGTCTCACTAGTGAAATTTCTCTTCAATCAGTTGCGGTTTGACAGAAATTGAGCTTTGTTCTTCGTGGAGGAAGTGAATTTTTTTGCTGTAAGAATTCCTTAAAGAAAATGGGAGGTTTGAATATGATATTTTAATGTCCTTCAAGTGTGAAGAACTCAGTAATAGATGGTTTTTTCAATCCGTTTTTGATTTACAAGATATGTTTGAATTTTTGTTTCATGGTAATGGAGGTTTCTCAAGAATTCCTTCACTCTTCTCTTTGATTCTTCATTCCTCTAGCTCTTTCGATCAATATATTATTTTAAACCTATGAATATTAATGGAGTGGAAGGTTATTTTTCCATGACAGAGCTGATTTGGAAGATTAATCGCAGACCGAGGTGTTCTCTACAACTTTCTTCTTGCAATGGAGAAGCGATTAGAAGCGATCATGAGTTGGAAAATTTTCAAGTTTGGAGTTAAATTTGGGTTCATTTTCATTTCCCTAACATCTCTCACCTTAAAGGGATGTGAGGGACATCAATTTCTATGGTGATCAAGATGGTGACACATGGAGGTGAAGCGACGATAGGGAGTGGGAGCTAGAAAATTAGATTTAGAGCACCTTTGAAGGGTTTGGAAGCGGAGTCACAAGGGTGACCAAAAGTCTCTCTTAGAGAGATGAGAACATTTTTCAAGGTTTTATGTCCCTAAAATATAAGGGACATGATGGAAATCAAATTCCATGGTGATCCTGGTGCTGACACGTGGTAGAGATTTGACGACATGGAATTTGAGATCCAAATTACACCCAGGGGTTGAACTAACAATCTTGAAGGTCACATGGGATTTCATAGGTCACATGGAAGATGGGTGAATTTTTCCAACGTTGATGTACCTAACCCTAAGGGATTCCATGGACACAAAATCCCACCAAGCTCCTGAAGCTGAAACATTTCCTCCCAAAATTTGGCTAACTCCGAACTTGCTTCAAGAGGACAACTTGAGATGATGATATCTTGAGCTACCGATGGAATTTTTTGGAAACATTTTATATGATCCTGATTGTAAATTTCCTTTTAAATCCAATGGTGGTGGTCTAATGTATTTATTATTCCATTTTATTTCTAAAAAATTGGATTTTTTGTTTGGTACTCCACGTGTTAATGAGAAAACATTCCTACAAACCTAATGTACCAAAGTGTTGTGAAAAACATGATTTAACCATCTTGTAGGGATTTTAATTCTATTTCTGAATATGTTTTGTTTTCTCCTAACTCCATCTAGAGCTCCCAGAATCACCTTCGAATCGTAGCGATTATTTTTGGCATGTGTACTTACTAGGCATGTGAACCATAATTTTGGCAAAGCGCCCCAACTTATCCGATCCCTTCCACTATCTTCTTGAATCATTTCTATGATGTCCCAAGACCTTTGAATCACCTTTTTTTCTAGTTTGTGTTTTTATTCCTCTCCATAGGGTTTCTCCGATCTAGGAATATCGGTGACAACCCTTCCTACAACTACCTATAGCTTGCAACTTTTAATGAACTCCTAAAATCACCTAGGGGAGAATGAATGGACTTTCCTAAATCACCTAGGGGGATGAGATAACATCAATCGGGAGGTCACTGGACTAACTGGGTGGACTTGGTGTGCCTGGGAATGATAGGACATGAAAATTTTGGCATAGGGGTATAGTTGTTGTGCTTGGAAATTGTCAATTTCCCTATTACACATTTTTACAGAAATAGACCCATAACAAGATAAAAAAATTTAAGAAGTGGGCAATTGAATTTTTATCCCAATTACACCAGTTGTGCATATAACGCTCAAAGATAGGTGTATACTCTTGATCATGATTTGACCTCTCGGACATGAAAGGAATGAGGGAATGTGAAATGATGAAATTTCTCAAAGGTGTGAAGGATGTTTAATTTTGTAAAGGAAAGTTGGTAAAGTGCATAACATAACACAAGGGATGCGTCACAGTGAGGAAAACTACTTGAAAAGCGGCACGAACGAAGAATGTGTATGACACAAGAGGATGTGCACATAATGATTTACAACCTGGGAAGTAGTAGTATGCCAAAAGGTTATTGACTAATGCATGTCGAAGTTATTGAAGACCACACTAAAAGGTGGGAAAATGTAATAAAGTAGGAAAGAAGAAAAGATGTATTAAATATAAAAATGGTGGTAGGTAAGTGCAATTAATGTGGTCAAAACAATAAAATCTATAAAAGGAGGGAAATTATATTCATTCTTTCCTTGGTTATAGATAATTAGTTCTTGAAAGAGCTCTTGTAAATCAAATAACAAGTGAAAATAAATGTAAAAAAAGTGTAAACTAGATTTGTGACAAAAGAGATCAAGCATCTAACCTCTAGAACAAAACCAGATATCCTTGGGTGAAGTTGAAGGTGTGTGAAGTGGAAGGGTTTAGAGGAAGGTTTAAGAAGCTAGGGTTTGACAGTGACAAGGGTGAAACTTACAAGATTGGGGCACAAAGTTGATTTATAGGATTGAGCTAGGGCACTAAGTGGTTTGAATGAGTTATTGATATCTACGGGGATAAAGAACACATTGATAAAGTAAGAATTGGGGTTTCGAAATTAGGAGACAAAATTTGAAATTTCAATAGTTGCATAAGATTTAAATAGTGTGAATGATGGTGCCAAGGGAGATACCAAATAACAAGAATGTAACAGAGGAATTGTCATATGGCTAGTTTTGGAAATGTATTTTCTATAAGAAGTGATTTTGGAAAACCATTGGCGTCGCAGAGATGTGGAATCGCACAATAATTGAATATAACCATTAGTGCAAGGCCATTAGAGAGATATAGAAAATCATGTTTTACAAAAGATGAGGCAAAAAACTCTAGAAGGATAAATAGTATTTGATGAAAAGGTGTGCAAGACCTTGTAAGTTTTGGGTTATTACGGTTGTATGAGTTACCCTTTTTGGTAATCTCACATGAAGATACCAATGGTTGATCTCACAAGTCCATGAGGACTATTTATACTTAACAGGAGGAAGATGTTCCTAATTATAAAATTGATTGGCATAGTGATAGGGTTGAACGATAATGACAAGGAAATAGAAATCTATATGTGTGACGAGACAAGAGGAGACGTCAAAAACTACAATATCAAAGGGAAGCCACGTATTTAACATCTCAAATATTATTGGCCCAGTACTCCGAGTAGATGTGTGCTTAGAGAGCTACAAAATAGGTGCCTATGAAATGTGTTCAAATTTCAATAAAAAATCATATTGTGGACAAGATGGTGCAGGGGACCAAATATAATATTGTCTTATTCATAAAGAAAGAGAATCACAAACAAAGAAAGGAACTAAATTGAAAAAAAGGATAGAAAATAACATGGGGGTCGATAATGTTGTTGATAGTGTTTTGGGAGATAGGGGTTTTAGATGGTCGATAGATAATAAATGGGAGCATTCTATTGAGAAGAAATCTCCAAAGCATAGAAGTTTTCCAATTACACTTGTGATGGCACAATTTCAAATCCATATAAGGTGCGCCTAGAGAAATGGTACAAGATAATACATGACACATTTGAAAATGAATGGTTCATACCAAGGAGCTACCCCTAGACATAGAAGGACAAACACAATTTGTGGTCATGCAAAAATTTATCACGAGAATGGAGAGATGGGGACTTAGTGTAAACTTTTATTTGTATTCACTTTGAGATAATTCAAGGGTACAGTCAATAGAATAAAAATTTCCAACCACTTAATTTCAATGCGAGAGAAGGTTTATTATGAGTATCACTTGTAGTGCAAGACATATGGGTATGTATTTAAGAATCCTTATAAAAATACAATAAGTTAGATAATATGGACTTAAACCCCATTGTGACCTTGGTACTTGGAAATGAGACTTGTAGAGTCTATGTCTATCTATGTCTAAAGCTACATGATGGAAAGGTGGTAAATGTGTGATATACCACCATCATCAAAGAAGACAAGCTGTGAGGATACCCAAGCACATGCATGAACCCACTCCTCCAAAATAAGAATAATAAGATGAGGATTTTATGCTCAATCATAGCAAACAAAAGAGGATGCATAGGCGGAAAAAAAAGAAATGACTTGGCACACTCCACAAATATCTCCAACTAAATAAGTGTGAATTCCTAGCTCAAATAGGAAGAGAAACCTAACATTTTCCATGATCTAGACCGGGAGGATAAATATTTAAAGCCACCTATGCATGAACAAAAATAGAAAAAGAGAATGAATTCCAGGAAGAAGAGAACACGAATGAAGGGAGCATGAGGAAGAGCATGAGGAGGTGCATGATGAAGAGGAGAAACAAGAGCATGGACATGGGGAGGACCAAGGAACATGTGAGGAAATGGGTCATGCACAACATGATATTGAGCAAGAGATACTTTGTGTAGGAAGCACACAAGTAGGAAAGAGGCCAAGAAAACCAACACAAACACCCCTAGAGATGGCATACATAAATGATATGACTAATCTTCTGAGGGCCAAATTTATAGTTTAGTACCCCAAAAAAAAAATTTGGAACATGTTTGATAAGATCGAGGCCCACCCACACACATGTAAAATGATCTCATAGGTAACATAGACACAAATGGAGGAATCAGAGTTTGAAGTAAAGAAAGATTCAATTTTGGAGCTAAAGTTGAAAATAGAACTAGGAACAATTTTTCCAATAATAGACTCTTATCTACTTTCAAATGAGAAAGAAAGCAATGCTCTCATAAATATGTTGCCAAGGTAGGAAGGAGAAATATTGAAAAAGTTTCCGCAATAAGAAGAGTGCAAAAATATGGAGAGAAAGAGTAGGAAGAATCAAAACTAGTTGAGGATAGGAGCAAAAAAAAAAAAAAGGATATGAGATGTATACAATAAAACAACCGACTTAGTCAATAATATTGTGTGTGCATGTCTAGATATTGTCATGTCGGCTAGACTAGATGACAACACTAAGATGGAATATTTAGAAGAACTTATACAACTCATCGTTGGTAAAGGCAAGTAAAGGGTAGGGGCCTACAAATGAATAGTTGGTGTAGTGCCCACTTCCCTTTGACACCTTTTGATACTAATCATGATATTGCTGATTATATTATGAACATGATTATGGACTTTATTATAGTATGATGTTAAATGTTAGATCATGGATTATTGTTGACTTGATTCAGTTATGATGCATGATGATTATTAGAGACATTTTATATGTTGATGATGATATATTGTTGGACATGGTTATATGATGGATGTTGTTCAGACTTGTGATATTTGGATATTGTGAGTAGACCTAGAAATGGAAAATTATTGGATGATGATATAGTTGTTGATAAAACTATAAATGATATTGTTAGATTATTTTGATGTTGTTGTGATTCATATATCTAGATGATTTTGGAATTTTAATTATATTTATATTATTTTGGATGTTCTGATATGGCCATGAGGCCAAAGGAGGTATTTTTGTTTTGCAGGTTAAAATATCACAACAAATATCGAGGATTGGAGACCAACCACATTAGAATTCTAGATGAATTCAACAAGGTCACCATGGCAACTAGTTTTTTTGTGTGTTTGTATTTTTGTTAGGGATTCCCATGGGGGGAATCACCTTTAAATGTGACCAAGGGATTTTATTTTTTTCTGTTATTTGGTACCATTTGTTTAATTTTTGCATGTGTTTTATGTGGTGCACTTACCCTTTTCATTATTTATTTAATATGGTATTAATATTGTGAGTAATCATATTGTTTAGTTAATTAATTAAAAGATGTCATAAGAATGTAATTAATACATTTGTTGGCAATGTTTTAAAGTGTTGTAAGAATTTGTAAGTAATGTGTAAGTGACCTTGTAAGTGATGTGTAAGTTAACTTTTGTGTGTGAAGCACTCCACCTTCTTGGAAATTCGAATTTGTCCTTGCAGGCTGATTTTGGAGGCTTGTGGGACAAGTTAAAATTGTCCCGTGCCTCTTAAATTTACATACCAACCTTACCTATGGTTGGAGGGTTAGATTTAAACCTTTTTATGCATTTTAAAATTCAAGTTGAATGTTGTAATTGCACTTTTCTTACTTAATTTAATTTCAGTCCTTATGGGGTAGGGGCTTGTTTGAGTGTGTAAGTGAGCTGTCATATTATTCACCCACTTAATTATTATGCATTAGAGAATTAAATTGACTTTTGGATAAAGCTTGTTGTTTGGAACTTGGAACAACTCCATCATGGAGAGGTAGGATCTTGGCTCTTGAAATGCTCTTCTTTTATATATGTAAATGTTCTTGTGTGAATGTTTTGGTATATTTGTGGGTTGTTGGGTAGATGTCCTAGGAATGGTGTAGGAGAAGACTATGGGGTTATTTTGTGGGAGGCACAAGTGTGTTTTAGGGAGGTATAAGGGTGGAGGGAGTTTGGATTTGGGTTCCACCTTACAAAGAAATAGCTTGCATTTCTTTACTTGTTATGGGGTGCCATAAGAGGTTGGGGAGACATAAGAAAATGTGAGGAATAAGGGGTACTTGGGGGAGGCATAAGGGCATGATAGGGTTTGAAATGATATTCATATATATATATATATATATATATATATATATGGTGGGTTGTACTTAGGTGGTGATACCCATTTTCCCCCTTGGGAGGCATAAGCAACATCCCCCATAGCTTCTTGCTCCTTTGGCTTTCTTGATGAAGCCTTTGTATTGTTTTTCATGTTTTAATGTAGTTGTAAACTACATTCTGTTTGGGACTATGTTTCTTTGTGAAAATGCTGCTTGTATGTTTGTGGAAGCCTATTGTTGCCATGAGTTGGATCACATATTTTATTGCATTGTGGTTGGGGATCGAGGGCCAATGAAGAAGGATGGCTTCTCCTCTTCATTAGATGTCTTGGTTGGGTGGAGAGCGTTGCCTTTCCCCTACTCCTGTTGTGATCAAATTGGAAGAATGAGTATGCATGTTGCTATTCTAGAGCTGAGAAAAGATAGTTTGATAGTCCCTTGTGAAATGAAATCTCATTATAACCTTTCCCACTTGAAGTGGATGAACTTGTAAATGTTTGTAATGGAAAGATGTTGTATTGATTGCAAGTGGAAATTTGAAATGTAAAAGAGTTATACTTTGTATTCTGTTTTGGAAAGAATGTGAAAGAATGATACGTGTTTTTTTATGTTGCATTTTGAAACCAAATGGAAAGGAAGTTATAAGAGTTAATTTAAATTAATGGAAGTGGTTTTGTCTTGTCCATATGTTGTTATTCCATTGGAAATATATGTTTAGCATTTACTATGAAATCCTGTTTGAAAAATGGTAAAGTGAAACACGTGAGAAGAAAATATATTATTTTGTTATGCATATAATATATGTTTTGGAAGGAATAAAAGAAGAAAGGTTGTAATGTTGCATTTTGGAATCAATAAAGGATTGCATTACCTTTTTCAATATGTATTGTTGTATTGAAATTGATCATCTATTGTGTTTGAAATCTCTATTAAAAAGAAAAAATGCGTGTGAGGAAAAATATAATGCTTTGTTCCCCTTGAAAAATGTTAAGACTAGAAATCAGAATTGTATTTTGGATTTCGAATGGTTTGATTAAATCAAATAATGTGTTAGATTGGAATTGGAACATATTCTAAATACTTGGAAGAAGAAAGTGGAAAATAGAACCATAAAAATTTGATCCCTATTTTTTGTAATTTCAAACTGGCAATTATCAAAACAAAAAAATGCTAATTCGAACCTGCAACAATAAAATAACAAATTAAATGATTAAATTGAAGTAGTAGGCCCTAAATGAATCCAATTAGACAAAGACACTTAAAGGAAATACTTCAAAACCTGGCAAAACCAAGTTCAAAGTTTTCACAGTCGTTTTGCGTTGTCAAAATGGTAAATTTTGAATTGGAATTCAATCAAACAGATCTACCTCACAAAATTATCCTAATTCCTCCTAAGAAAAACTCTCCATGTCTATTTGACATGTTGAGAGAGGAAGAATATCAAATTGAATAAATCTCACAAGTTAAAATTTACCAGTTCGCACTGTAAAATCCTGCAGGCCGTTTTCTTAAAATTAACCCCTTAAACTTTATCAAAATCAAAAATTAATGATCTTTGTGTAAAGAGGACGTCAAGATATTTCTAGAAAGTCCTCATTTTCCCAAAACTAAGCTCTCTATCAAAAGTTATGGCCCTCTAAATTTTTTTCCTTCACTTGGCGTCAAAAAAAAAATTGGGAAAAATTTCCTTGGCGGCCCGGCCTGAATTTTTCCCTTAGAGCTTAGGAAAATTTTGGGAAAATTTTCCAAATTTTCGCTGCCACCCTACCGGACCACTACTAATAAGAGGCTTCCACATGGAACCATGAGGTGTCACGGTGGGACGGATCTCCTTTTAACTTAGTGCTCCCGAGAAAATTTTGGGAAAATTTTCCAAATTTTCCCCATGCCGGCCCAACCAATCAGGTGATGCCACATGGCATCGGTGGTGGAGTGAGTCCCTTTTTCCTTTTTGTGCTTTGGAAAATTTTGGGAAGATTTTCCAATTTTTCCCGCCGTCCCGCTGGCCCGCAGCCAATCCGAAGCTACCACGTGGCATCGCGAGGTGTCAGCAGAGGCACAGTCCTTGTTATCCTCTTAGCCCTTCGGGCGTTAAGTGAATTTTCTCCCCGCCGCCCTGCTTTCCCCACATTTTCTTAGGTGATGCCACATGTCCCTTGCAGCTTGTGGACTTGTGGGTGTAATGTTGGCTTTTCGCCCCATGTGGGAATTTTTCCCAAATGTTTCTGTCGCCCCACTCTCCCTGCATTGGTTTGAGAAGTGCCATGTGTCCCTTGTGGACTTGCAAACCCACGGGTGCATGGGTGTAAATTTTTTTCACCCCACATGGGAAATATTCCAAAAGCCTCTCTCGTAGCACGCCAACCCACCCTTTGGGAAAATTTTCACCCCTGGGCCTGTAGGCCCGCTCTTGGGAAAAGTTTCACCCCAAGGCCCGTCGGCCCATAACTTGAGAAATATGAGGAGTTAGGAGGAATTATTTATATCAATGGAAAGGTGAGGAAATTTCCTATCCAATGGGAATGATTTAGGGAATTTTGAATGTGTTAAGTATGATAAAAATCAAGTTGAAACTTTAATCTTGTTAGAGAGTGGGTATGGTGAAGATTTACCCTCTGAACCTAATTAAACCTTCTAACCCTAGATTTTGGACCTTATGACCTCTAATAATTGTTAATAAAATAAAATTATGTTCTAGTGGATTAGAATTGTTTTAGAACTTGTTAGTGACAGTTGTTTCCTTGTAACCTGGTTGTAGACTCTTTTAAACAAAAAAATTATTCCATAATTTTTCCTAACTAATCCTAGGTTGTTTCTTGGGTCTCAAGTGGGTTGTTTTTAGCGGGCATTACGGTTGGCAGTGTAAAATTATATAATATGGAGAAATATTTAGAAGAATATATAACACTTGGTGCAAAGATAAGGGAAGATGCGCAAAAATATGAAAATATTTTTGT
The DNA here is from genome assembly GCA_018340775.1 of Taxus wallichiana var. yunnanensis. Lineage (NCBI taxonomy): Eukaryota > Viridiplantae > Streptophyta > Pinopsida > Cupressales > Taxaceae > Taxus > Taxus wallichiana. Next base: position 316,112,052 of record CM031236.1, read on the forward strand.
AAACTTTCAGATACTTTGATGATCTTAAGCATGTGCGATACATAGGATGAGGCAAAATTGAAGAAGCGTAGGCCTCGTTATTGACAAATAGGTTTGAGTGTGAGAAATTTTTACAAGAATTCAAAGAAAAGAAGTATGAAATAAAATCTAAGTGTGATAAAATAGAAGAATGACTTAGAAAGTTGAAAAATATTGTGATGTGTAAGATAGATGTTTTAGAGGGCATCTCTACGGAATGGGATGTTGTAATAAAAGAGTTGTAGGAGAGGGTTCATGAACCCGACTCTAGAAATGATTCTAGATATTGTTGAGACAGCTCAAAAAAATTATTGAGTGATCTTGAGGAATGGAGTCATCTTGAAAAAGGCATCGCCATAGAGTTCTTGGAGCTTTAACATCGTCATAGATTAATTTTGGAAGAGCGCAATGGAATAAGTGTTCTTTGTTCTTTAATTAATCTATTCTTTAGGGACAACCAGAGATAGTTATTTAATTCTTCCAAGATAGTCAGCATTATTTGATTTGTTATGTTTCTAAGGATAAATAATATCCTTAGTTTGGGGTAATTTTGGGTGAGAATGTGGCTAAGTACAAGCCATGTGTGGAGGTTAAAGATCATATGTAGGAGGGTGTGCATGAACCATAGAAGAAGTATTGAGGAGACATGAAGGTATGCATGGGGATATGCACAAGGACAGGAACTGATACAAGTATGGAGTAGTGCATGAAGGTTAAGCACAAGGTTAAATAGGTAACAGGGTGTGAAGTTCGCATAGGGAAGGAAAGAGTATAGGAGTTAGGCAAAATTCTAAATGGCCTATAAATAGATAAAAGCATATATGACATGTATGATAAGACAAGTCTAGAAATAGACTCAATAAATATAAATAATCACCATATGATAAAGCACATGTAAGATGAAAAAAATTGTGCATGGATGGATCTAAATATAGGACACATGCATGAATAAAATTAGGTTATTTATAGCACATGGATCAATCTGCCTAAGGTTAGGCACAAATTTGATGCCAAAGTGGTGGTTAAAGAAACATGTGGTGTATGCTTAGGTATTATTTATTGTTAGAGTTAAAGCATGTAGTGAAGAAAGACAATTTTCCACCACTTATATATGTATCACATCCATCGTATAAATTAGTGTATGTGGTGCACGTAATGTAAGTAATCGCATTGTTGTTGAGTGCAAGTTTGTAATGTTTTATTAGAAATATTTTTGTGTATGTAATGGATTACTTAGTATGGATTTCAAGGTTAGGAAAGATGGACATGGTATTATTGGCATAAAAATATTATTGTCGATTATATATGTTGAGGAATGAATGATCAAGATCCATACTATCATTATCTTCGTTATGATCTATCTTATATTGTATTCTATTTATAATGCACAATTTTAACTATTAGTTACATGTCTTAAATGATCTAAATAAAGAGGGACATTTTCTTATGGGTGTGCTTCAAGTGAGAACATGGACATTATTCTCGAGTGATGTGTCATTACATATGACTAAGTGGTTCTAATTTTAAATACTACACAACCACCTAGGGGTGCCCTTGTTTCTCTTGAAACAAATATAGAGGTATGATTATATAGTATAGACCATAAGTGGTAGTAGTTTTGTATTGTGTACCTTAGCTATGTGACCTAACCCTTTTGTTCCTTGAAACCCTATAATAATGTTTGGAGTAACTTTGTATCTTGTTAAGACATGGCTCTATGACCTTTGCATGCTTGTAAATAGAGGAATCTAGACTCTTTGACCTATTTGAGTATTGTAAACATGCAATATAGATTTCTCTAATTGATGTATAACTAACTTCACGTATATTTAGAAAAGGCTCGAGTTCTTTTAAAATGATACTTACAATAGGATCTTGTACTAGTTATAAGTTAATTATAAAATTAAATTGACTTGCTTATATAGCCTTCCATAGCTGAAATATTCTAATAATGCCAAATCTAGAAAAAATAACTACTTAATAAATATATTCAAATTGAAAATGTAGTGAGAGAATGTTAAATATCAAGACCATACTAGTCTATTGTGACCGGATTCTACATCCCAAACAAATTGTAAGGTTTGATAAAAGAGAGATGTCAAGTAAAAATTTGTAGTATGATGTTTATGGCTAGTTTACTACTCGATTGAATAATATTTCCTAAACAGGTGACAAATCGGAGGAAAAAGATGATAAATTCATCAAAGATCTATAAATATATATATATATATATATATATATATATATATATTGAATGGATTTTTAATGCAAGCATTTGTATTAGCAAGGAAACATATCAAAATTTGGCATTGTAAAAATAAAATTACCAAATTTTAGTGTATATAAGTATCACTAATGTCACCATCCCCTAGAGTGTTGATGACTCTTGTTCCTTTTCCTATCTAATTCAGATTACATAGTGGCAGAGGATCCTTAACTTTCTCATATGTCTAGATCTACTTACATCGGTCACAAGTTCTTCCCGAGTCACCATCCTTTTTGTAGTAGTGTCTCCATGTCCAACTAACTAGGTCCACATCACCTTACGTAAAATTTATAACTCCACCTCCAATTTCATACTCTTATCTTTTTATACATCCAATAAATGTTATTTTTGGTTGGTTAGGAAAAACATGTCTATGTGCCACCTAGCATAATGAGGAATTATGGGATCCACCAATAGCTCATCTAGGGTATTCCCAAGGCTAGGAATAACATGTCCATAAGAATTTTCTACATCATCCACCTCCACTCAAAGTTGGTATCTACACATATGCATTTGATAGAATTATAAAACCTCCATGACATGATATAACAATTTAACTAGGAAATATGCTAGTTGTACTTGCAAAATAAAGTAAAAATGTGAAACTAAATATGTAAAAGTTAGACCTACCTAGATCACATTCCCTCCACTCTAGTTTATATCCCACCTTATAAGGATCATAATCCTCATCCTCATCTCCTTATCCCTACCCATATACATCAATCCCCTCACTAATGAGATGTTTCATCTAAACATGTGTTTTTCCGTGTCCCTATATATGTCTCGTATATACTAAAACTACAAGTTATTTGGGCTCATGTATATATAGTGTTGGAGGTGGTTGTGATGGTGGTATTAATCCCCATCCCTCTCAGCCTCTCACACGATATTATGTCATCCCTCCTATTCCTATCACAATAGGAAACCCTATTATCAAAATGATCCATTATAGCCTCCTTATATGAGTATCCAATCACTCACATCCATCCAAATAGACCACTAGTAAGTCTAGAAGAGGTATGATAGGTGTTTTCCAAAAAAATTTGGCACCATAATTACAAAGTACACCTCTATGTATCTTAACATGTCCTTGACCTATATCACTAGGGAACATGTCATCAACAAAACACCTTCTCCTAACCAAATCCCCCTCATAACTGCATATGACTCAATGATCAAGTCAACATCTATCAATGTAGCAGTTTCTTGAGCATCTCTAAAGAAGGAAATGTTCCCCCACTTAAAATATCTCATCTCCCTAAATAATCCTACTTGTATTGACCAAGCATATCTCTTGAACCAATCATAAAACTAACTCATCACAAGAGTATGGAAGCTTAATGATTCCCACCTAATCTCTCCACCTTCTATATATTTATGTAGGTGTGTAAACACATTTCCTACACCCAAATAAATGATGCATGTGTTGCTTAATCTATCTCACTATGGGAAACTATAAGTACAATAGATGATTTATACCCTTGTCACGACTACGTGCAAGAATGTGATTTTGATGATGACCTTATAGAAGTTGGGTATCTAATCATCCCTAAACCTTTCCAATCTAACCCCTCTTTAGCATCCCCATTGGGCACATATGCATATTTGAAGTAGTTTTCCCACTATTTTGTCTATATAACTCCTAGAGAAACTTGAAGTCCTCTATACATAGGAAAAATGACTCGAGATTCCTAGTGTACTCAAATTCTGAGGTTATCCCTAGACATTTGAAATGTGCAAGATGAAATTAGCATGGAATAGGTACAAGTGACGGATATGGAATAGGTGGGAATGATTATAAATCAAAAATTTAAGGCTAAGATAATTGTAGTTGATCATCTCGCGAGTAATAAAATTACTCTTCAAGGGAATAAAAGGCTCATCTAACCTCTATGGATGTGATACTATGATCAAGGATTATTGTTGTAGGAAAATTCTGATATATGTCTATTATATTAAATATACTTTGACCTAGATGATAGACACGTGGAAACTATTAATTTATCTCTAAATATTCCTCTCTAGAGAGGGTCATGTGAGAATGATAATGAAGGATGAAAAGAGAAAACTAAGGATTTGGGCATCTAGAAGGATTTTCTTGGTTTTCTTGGTCATCCGAATTACTCATCTATGGTTAGTTGTTCGTTTAAGGTGTCTAGTTGCCGATAACAATTTGTGGGGGCAAAGGAGTAGATTGGAAAACTAACACTCATAAACCTAGATCTATATCTCCTTGGTATCGATTAATGCCTAGTGGGTGGATGATTGGCTCAAATATCTACCTATGAGGTTTGTCTATATTGATAATGGTCATGTTAAAGCACCAACTTGTGAGAAAGGATAATTAGGGTTGGAAAACTAGTCAAAGGGTGGTCTGAGAATATGATATGGTAGTGTGAGCCTCTAACGATTACATTTTGTTTGTTGTTTTATTTTAATTTCCTAAACTACTTTAAGCTCTGGTTTTAAATTAAAAAAGTAAAAAAATCTAGTTAAAATAATGGACAAATTGATTTCCCCTTTTAATTAACTATATCTCTCTTACCATTAATTAAATAAAACAAGTGCATCTATCTATTCTAATTCTTTTCTAATGTTTTTGGCAATATTTTTGAAAAGAAATAATTAAAATAACTGAATTCCTAATGTTTTTGTATTTTTTGGAATATTTAAAAGAAATAGAAATTACTTCTATAGACACAAAGAATTAAAAACAAAACTTTGATTATTTCTAATTTAAATAAAACAAATCTATGATTGCTTTTGAATTAAAACCTATTTAAAATAGGGAATAACCAGATATGGCTATTCCTTTTTTATAGGGTGATATAGAAATACTACTCTAATGTGGAAGTACTCAAAATTTGTTATATTAACGAAACATAACTTCATTTGATACAACTTCTACCTAAAGTTTTTTTAAGGGAAAGCTTCTCAAAAGTAATTTTATCTTTGTCGTATAGCCTTCCTCGCCAAAATTACTTTTAAACTAATTGGAAGAAATAAAATGTGGATTTTCCACTTCTCATGCGAGATCCACATGGATAATCTAGGAAGAGGATATCAAGGGAAGAAATCTTATACATGAGATATTTTGAAAAGAAGTACTATAATGTACGAGAAGTGATGAGATCTTCCTCTTAAAAAATTAAACAAACTATTTCTTTTACTTCTAACAAACAATGCATGTATTTAAAGCTTTAAATAATTGAATACAACTCCAACTTGGTCACTACAATATTGTGGTATCTTGTTCCAGTGATGTGATACATCCAATGTCTCCTCATCTTCAATATCCTTCTAAAATATGAACTCCAATTGATCTAGGTGAGAAAGGAAATGAATATCAGAAAAATATCAAGAAAATATATTGTTGGATTTATGCACGGAAGGTAACTAGAATGTGAGTAATAGGGAAACAGAGTAGATAACTAGCTATCTATGTAGACCCTCTCCAAAATCTGGCAAAGATAACACTTCTCAAAATTACAAATTGTCTAACCCATGATACAAATAAAAGTGCCATTTTTATAAGATGGTGGAGGAGATGTCAAGAAAACATATCAATCAATAAATAGTAACTAAACCTAAGGAGAATACATCAACATACTATATTTAGTTAAACGGGAAGAGGAACTCAAAAAAATTCAACAAGCCTAGATTTATCTAATTTGACCTAGAAATATGAGTTAAAATCATGTTGAAATCAAAACATTCATTCAAAATGTGTGTTTTAATTACACGTTAGAAAGTGTTAAAACCACTCCTGTTGTAAGAGTGACGGTTACACAATTCTGCAGCAGAAGTTGCACAATTGTTTCTCTAGCAACATGACCATTTACGCAACTACCGCGGTAGTTGCATAACCCCACTAAAATTCAAGATAAAACAATAATTGAGTGGCTACAAGAAAAGGTGAATTACACATCTTGGAGCAAAGGGATAAAATGAACCAAATAGGAATACAAGGAGAGAAGGAGGGATATGGATCTCATTTTTATCTTGGGAGAATTTTTATCATCACCGGAAATGTTTTTCACTTTCCATGTTGCACCGTGTAATTTTTGGGTTTGTATATTTCCCCTAAGAGAAATTTATCCATGAAAGACCGAAAATGTGGTTTTTAAGAATGGTTCTTCCCAAAATGGGAGGTTTCAAAATTTTCCTTATCCGATTGTGCATTGGTATGAAGCAAGTTGATACTTCTCGCCACTTGCAAAAGAGATACGAGGATCAAGTGCAATAATAACTAAAATTAGAAAAACTATTTGAAATAAAAGGAAAACATTAATCACCACTCATGTAGGGGTTAGATATCTACCTGCTCTAATAATCTCAATGTAGTGTATTCTCACCCAAAATGACATTAGAAAGTAAAAATACACTATATATATCATAATTTATTATTTTTAGAATTCATTTTTCACATACATCTTTTTTATTTAGGGAATATGGATCTTCATAAACCATTTCACATGTGAGTATAGTCAAAATGACATGAATTCATACATAATGGAAGTGAATCAAAGAACAACAACTAAGAGCAGGAATAGTCGGTGTTTTTCTATTTTCCTGTAGGTTTTGATTTTCACTTGAAATGAGCTCTAAGGGAGATTTTGATGATTATATATTAAAAATAACCACTTTGGGGACATTTTTAAGATTTTGTATTTTTTATATAATTTTTGGTCTTTTGTGATTTTTTTATGTTTTAGAAAGGAGGAAGGACTCGGCGGTTGGTGACATGATCACCACGGTGGTTGCACAATCATCACTAAGAATAAAGTGGTAGTTGCACTGCTACCTCCCTATGTAAGGGGTTAGTTATGTAACCACCACCCTATTAAGAGGGAAACTTTTATAATTTTTGCATGTGCCCAAGGTAAAATTCCCAAATATTTCAAGTATATTCATTTTCGCTCACTATTTCAAGTTTTTATGAGTTTATTACTTGTTATCGGGCATCTAATATGCTTCTTTTTAATCTTTATTGGTGTATGGGGCTTACGTGTGATGGATAAAATTCTAAGATCAATATTAGATTCCTCAATACTTCCCCTATTTACATCAACTGAGATATGCCTACTAAACAGTAAGGGGATATGGTATTTAGCACAAAATAGACTAGTTTCCCCTACTAGCTAGATGCTTTGTGATTTTTTGAACTACTAGGATATAAATCGAAACAAATTCCCATTATCCAACATTCAAAAAGAGTATAATATCACTCTAGAGGATGCATGGAAGATATTGGGGTGCTTATCACTAGGAGGCGGAAGGCACTAAAAGTACTAGTTCATTAGGTGAGGCTCATAGATGGGCAACATATTTGGGAGATGCAAGGGCACTCGATATGAGTGACAAGAAGGGTGTGATACTAGTATCGGTGGAGACAACCCCTATCCCCACTATTGAAGGCCATTATTGGTATATTGGATTCACATTTGAGTGGGGATAAAGGAGATGACATATTCCTATTTTGTTGGGAACTTGTGGTATAGAGCATATAACAACATGGTAGAGGGTTTGAATGGGGACTAGACATACTGGTGACTTCCTACCATGACTTATATTGGGTAGTCAAATGCATATCTAAATCACTTAGCCATCCCACATTAGTTATTTCATGGATTTATGAGATAGTTATTTCCTATCATAAGGGTATAGAGATCAGAGACCCTACTATTTTAAGGGAAGAAAGGTGGGTGGACGTGCTGCCCCTTAGAGCCACACTACATGTAGTAGGTTATTTGACTATGGAGGACATGGTAGCAGTTCCATACCAAGGGATGTTAGGATTTTTGAGAGAGGAGGGGATCATGTTGGTTGTATTTATAGATAATAGATAGTTTATTGACATTGGTGTTTGTCATTGTGTCTTGGTGTTGTAATTGATGTCAAATTTCATTAATGGAAAAGGATTTTTAAGTTTCATATGAGTCCCCATCAGTTTCTATGCAAGGTCAAACCTAAAGGTTCATTAGTAGTGTCCAATCATGATGTCTTTTCGGTGTCTTGCCATGGTGTCTACACATGGTTTTGAGCATTATACAAGCATGTATGGTCATGTCACAAGTTTCAAAGGTTTTCAAGAGGTTAAGAAAGGTTGGTATGATGTGTTAAAGGTGTCCAAGTGTCTACAAGTTGTCAATAATGTATGTATTGGTGATGTCATAGGTTGAAGTAGTCATTTTAGGCCTAATCCTAGTCCTCACACAAGAAGAATGAGTTGGAAGCTTGTTGTATGGATTAGGGGAGTATTGTAAAATTATGGGAGATGTGTTTTCATGTTGCATAACATGTATATGATGAGTTTCAGGTCATTTCTTAGTTGTCTCTTGTATGTTTGAGGTACTTTTGAAGTAAATTCTTGAAGACAAGCCAAGTAATCATATGTAAGCCATGATGGATGGAGAATTTTAGATGCATTTGAGTAAAGAGGTGAGTTGGGACTGTTAGAGGATGTTTTCATGATGCTTCATGCCACATTTCAGGTCATTTTGATGAAGTTTCTGTAAGATATGATGATTTTCGTACAATTCAATTCTAGAGAAATAAAAACTAGCTCGATATGTGGAACTATTATTCTCACCTACTATCACACACTTTTCATGGGTTCTTGTGGCTTTGGGGGATGATTTTACATTGAGCTAATGTTTTTGGTAAAAATAATGAGTTTATTTGATTGTCAAAATTTAATGAATGAATGTTAATAAGATAAGGAGGTATAAAACCCTAAAGAACAGAGCGAATGGAGAAAAATGAATGGTATGGTATTTAAATAATGTGGGTAAGAAAAAGTGATTATTTGGGCGTATAGAGAATTTTTCTAGGCTCATTTTGGCATATGTTTCAGGAAGGCATAAAAATCCCTTATTTTATCGAAATTTTCATTTTTAAGGATGAGATGAAGGTTCCAAGATTAAAAAAATTGTTCTAGAATCCTTGGGATAATATCTAAGTATCCATAAAAATTTTCAGGTTTCTTTGGTAGAGAAAATGGAATATATATGTCCTCATAGTCAGCCTACTGATTTTGGCCTTAAAGGTTAAAATGCTAGTCTCGAGGCTTGAGTTAAGTTTGATATTTTTACATGTTGGAGTAGTGTTGTATGTAATTAGATAGCTGATAGAAGCTTTCTATGATGTGTTTGAAGCATTAAAATTATCCTGGAATGATGGTTTTTATTTGAATACCTAATTACCTTGATAATCATATTTGTCTTGCTCAAGAAGGTGACTGAAATAGGTGTGTTAGAGTGAATTTCACCATGTGACATGTGTTTCTTATGGTTTGAATTTTTTTCAGGTCTCCTTAATGTCTTCCATACTTTGTTTAAGCTTGGATGTTTTTTTGGAGGAGTTTGGATCTTGATTCCCAAGATTGGTTCTTGTTTCATGTTTGGCAGTTTGGAGTAGTTTTAGAGATTGGATTAGTTGGAGGTCTTGCACTATGAGTGATGATTTTTTCTATGTGAACTCATTTGTTTTCGGGACTAAATTTTGGGTTCTTGAAGACCTACTTGGAGTAGCTTGCAAAATGGTGTTTTCCAAGTTGAAAAAGGTGGTTGTAGAGCATCTTGTGAATGTTTGTGATGCTTACATGATGTTCTTGACTTATTGATATCTGATTAATCCATGAAAATTTTTCTTTGTGCCCTTGAATATAATTATCCATTCATTGGTTCTTAAAAAGTTTGTTTTTAGCTTTTTGAGATGTTTTGGTGATTTTTCTTGATGGTGTGACCCATGCCAACCTACTTGGGTTATTGAGGTTGATTTATATGATATCCTTGATGTATTTTTGTGTTTTTATGACTAGCATAATTTTTCATGGCTGACCCAAGAGTGTTTATGAGTGAAGTCATGTATATAAAGCATTTTATATTTGCTTATTATGACTAGTTGAGCCTATGGGGAGATAAGAGAGATATAGGATAAAGAATAAGAGTTAATAGGGGTAATTTATAGATCCTAGAAGATTAATGAAGACCTAATAAACATTGAAGACCAGGTGTACAAGATCAATTGATCTATTTGGCCCATGAAGAAGAAGAACTAAGTGATTTAGGAGAGTGCTTGTTTTCAGAGGGTTTGAAGAGAGAGGAGATGAATTTGAGATCACTATCAGTTTTGAGAGAAACATAGTTTCATTGGTCATCCATTTTAAAGTGGTTGAATATCTTATTGGGTTGTATCCTTCTTGTAGGGTTAGTGCCCTACTAAACTAGGGGTTGGTGCTCCTTGTGGGGTTGGTGTCTCATTAAATAAATCTTGCATGATGTGTAATATTAATGAAATTCATTTTTTTGTGTAATATAAGAAAAAAATTTCAATAGTTTTTCTTTACCTTGAGGTTTTCCCACACATATTTTGTGTTCATGTGTATTCTTCTTCATTAATGCACTTGTGAATGTTTAACACGCACCTAATAAGATCACATGGTTATGGATGTTAAATGGTTGAATTGAATGATGAATGTAAGCTATGGTAAATGAATTAAAAATTGTTGTATGAATTATTCACCCCTTGGTCACTATGCTTCTAATAATTTGTATTAGATCAAGGTTCTTGTGAAGTAAATTTAATAACTTGGAGGAGATCCTAAAAGAAAAATGGGAAATTCGTCCAATTTTGATACTTCCTTAGTGACCTTTAAGAAGAAGTATGATATTGATGAGTCCCTAATACATGAATTTCAAGATTATATTAGTTTCATGGAGATAGATCATGGTCAAGCAATCAAAGAGTTAGAATCACAAGTTGAGAGTGTAACTAAATTCCTAAAGGAAAAATAAGAAGCTTTCTTGGGTATGAAGATAATTTGAAATATTTGAAATCTTATTTAGAAAGTGCATCTAGCGGGTTAAGGATGTATGAGAGATTAGAGAATACCTTTGAATCTATTAATGGAATCTTGGAGATTCAAAGAGCGAGTTAGTGACAAGACAAGCCTTGGCTTCAAAGGAGAAAATGTGGATAATGATGAAAAGGTTTATCCAAGTACTTAAGAAGACATGAAGGTGACTAAAAGGATAATTAAAATAAGTATAACTCTATTAGAAAACCCAATTCAATGAGGTATGGTTCTTCATTTAATGGTTATTGTTATGTTTGTAGTCATTTTGGTCAAAGATCTAGAGATTGCGAGAAGAATCCCTCAAGGAATAATTTTTCATGGAGTTATGAAAATTCTTTCAATGGTCAATTGTATTCATGTTGTGAGTATGGTCATAAGGTTGATCAATGTGGTTAGAATCTTATCTTTTATTAGTCGAAGAACAAGAATGGTGTTATGTGCTATAATTGTCTCAAACATGGTCATATTATAATATATTGCTACCAAAATGAATATACTTAGCAAGAAGATAAATCCTAAGCATGAGGGAAAAAAAATTTGGAGGCATAATTCCTCAAAGGTTGAAGCTAATGTAGAAAAGATCACTCTAAAGGAATGATCTAAAAAGGAAGGACCAAGTACATTCAAAGAGGTCAAAAAGACTAGTCCTATAGAATAATTAGGTTTAACTAAGTCATTCAAGGATGTTGATCAAGAAATTAAGGTTAGGGAAACTAATTCTAGGTCTTGTAAGTAGGATATGAAATATGAAGAACCAAAGATCGGTAAAAAGATAGAAAATGTAGATGGATTGAAGATGAAAGAATTAGAGATAGTAAAAGGTGAGACCATTTCAAACAAGATGCCAAAAGGTGTTGAAAGGTTCAAGAAGGAAGAAATCAAAATTTTCAAGCCTAATCAATTCATAGAGGACTACTATACCTAATTGAAAATGATGATAACCACATATGTTTGATAGGTCTTCAATCGGATGATGGAGATTGTAGACACCTAAATTTGACTACGTAGTTTTAATACTAAAATTGCACTTATTATCCTATTTTCTATCATTTCATTATAATTAGGGATTTCCGCTAATTAGCTAACATTCCCCTTCATTTGGTCAATTAACAACACTTTGTTAATTAACTAGCCTTCCTCCATCCGGATGCCAATTAATGACACTTCATTAGTTATAATCCTCTTTTAATTAATTAATTAACCATTATTAATTAATTAATACTTTTAATCTTCTATTTAATCAATAAACCCTCTTATTGGTTAAATCCCCTTTCAAACCCTTCAAATTCTACTAATTTCCTTCTAAATCATCTCCAAATGGCTTCTATAAGCTTAATTTGGCCTATTAATTAATCCTAGTTGATTAATTAAATCACCTCCAACTCCCATGAGTTGCTAATCTCTAATTAATATATTCTAATCATACTTATCCCTTTCTAATTCTACTTTACCTTTATCCCACATTCACTAGGTTGCAAGCTTCTCCAAAACTAGAAATCTATATAAAGAACCTAGTACACCTTGTCCAAATTTACACCATGTCCTTGTAAGACATATGCATATGATAAGAGAATTTCAATCTTAAAAAGCTTATTGATCAAGAAACCATTTCTATATTCTACTTGCAAAGAGTAGTAAGAGAAGAACCAAACACAACAATTAAGCCATATATCATAAATGGATATGATTATGGACATTTTATAAAATTATGGTTATAATTTATTTATAAATGGTGTTAGTATTTTCAATATTTGTTAGAAATCTCCTTTTTGTTATAAATTCATCGAAACCGCATATGCTCTTCCTTTGCGCTTTTGAGTGATCTTGAGAATCAGAAATGACAACGATTTTGGATGTTTTTCTAACATTTTGATTTTCATTGGGAAATATGGATAACACTTGATATTTTGGTAGTTCATATGAAAAAAATAAACATTTGAGTTTTTATTTAAAAATCATTTTTAACACTTAAATGCTTTGATAATGTTAATTTTTTCCATTTGCTTAAGTTAGATCAAATGTCGTTTATGCTCTTCTCTTGCGCTTTCGAGTGATCTTGAGAATAAAAATGAATTTGATATTAATTTATAACATTTTGGTTTACTTGGAAAAATTCATCATTTAAATTGTTTAAAAATAAATATTTCAAAAGCACTTATTGATTTAAGTTTTTCCATTTCTACTTAGTTGGATTAAACATTATGTATGCTCTTCTCTTGTGCTTTTGAGCGATCTTGAGAATAAAAATAACCTTGATCCTCTTTCTAAACATTGTGGTTTGCATGGAAAACTACTAATCTTTGAGTACATGACCTTTTCACTTATCAAAGAATAAAATCAAGACAAATATTGACTACACTGTGTGTAGGTTGCCAAAGGTGTGCAAAACCACATTAAGATCAAAGATAAAAACCACACCATTCACTCACACTATATTTGTAGCTTTGGATAAGGGCTTAAATCCACCCACTTTAAACTATAGGAAGTTCCTTGGTATAATCCATAAAACTCATTATGAGTATTATTATAGGAACCCCAAAGCGATCAACACATTGAGGGAACTAGTTAATGAAATGGGAAGTGTTGGTGTGAGTTATCCTATGTGTCCTCCACTCACATATGGAGGGTCATCTCACATGGGTTAGGTTTAGGGTTAGGTTTAGGGTTTGCTATTGAGTCATGCACTAGGGTTACTCAACACCCTATATGTACCCTTTCATTTCTGATTTATGAGTATGCCAAGACACTCGTTGTCTTTCTCTACATGTGCAAGATTTGTTCTGTTATGCAAGTTATTCAGTTGTTGATCGATTCTTCCTTGTGATTACGTTGGAGCCATTATGATTCAACTAGAGTGCAACTTCATCATGGTGCACAATTTCTAATATGATTCATCAACTCTTTCATGGTATCAGAGATGAGATCGGGTAAACGTGCACTCATTTTTTTGAGTTGTGATTACTCTTGTTTTCCATTTTTTTAACTCCTGCAAGTTTTCGATCGTTATATTCTAGTTTTCCTTGCTAATGTATTTAACAAGTTGCTCTTGGAAAGTTTTCATTTCTTGTGTTCTTCGTGCATGTGCAGATCTCCTTGAGTCTTTCAAGGGTTTTGCAGCTAAATTTAGTTAGCTGCAACTACATTTGGAGATCCGTTAAAATAGAGGTTTTTAATTTTTTTGTTAAACTAATTTTTTAGATCTCTATTTCTAGTTTCTCTGTGTTCTTTTTACATCTCCTTGTGCGAGAATACTGGTGTTTCATTTGTGGTTCGAGAGGTTTTTCATTTGGTGTTCTCTAACAAGCTCCTCCACCACAACCAACTCATTCATCTACTCGTGTTTGCTCCTTACCGATCATGTGCAAATCATGGCCATCTCTCAACCAAACACAATTTGTCAACTCTTTTATCTAAACATGGTTAATTCTGTTAGTGCCATTTCGAGCTTGCATTGTATGCCCTAATTTTTCATGTCGATTTTGCTCGAAACATTTTATTTCTGAAATTGGTGATCTGCATTTTCTCCCGCTAGTTAAATGTTTCAAAAATGCCCATAAACTTGTTGTTCGCCCTAGTTTAAAAGAGAAATCCATGTGTGCTCTTATTTGTACCATAGGTTTTTCCAATTCATGGGGCTATGTCATTTTCCCTTTACCAAATCATGTAAAAATCAAAATTGATCAAATCTAAATTGCGGGTTAATTTCCCAATCCTAAGGTCAAAAACAATGTCAAAACATGATTCAGTTGATTTAAAATCAAAAATTTGCAATCCTTGTTGAAAAATTTGATTTCTAGGGCATCCTTTAAATTTTTCACGATTTAATGGTCATACGGGTGTCATGTGCCCATCAAATTTATCATTGTAAGGTAATGTCAATGTGGCAGGTTCCTATTGGCCGGGGTTGTTGAGAAATGTCTCTAACTTATCATTTTTTGAAATTTTGGAAAAAGGAAAAATTTGATCCGTGGCTCCACCTTCTGCAATGAAGTGCCTATGTGGCACATTTTGATTGGCTAGGGGATTGGCGGGTGGCGGGATTTCCTTAGGAAATTTTGTTTTCATTATGTAAAATTTTCAAAATCAAATTTTGGCCCAAAGGCCTGCAGTGAATAGGGGGAGGACATGTGGCATGGAAGGCATGTGGCGGAGGGACTTGGAGAATTTTGATGTTTTTGGCTAAAAATGATGAAGTGAATTTTTGGCCCGAAAGCCCTCGAGAAAATCATCGGTGGACACATGTTCAAGAAAGGATAGGATGGGGCAGCATGTTTTGCAATGATTTGGAAGTTTTTAACTTCAAATGGTAAAAAATCAAATTTTGGGCTGAAGCTCCGCAACAAGTCAAGAAGTGAAACATGTCCAAGGAAGAAAAATGGAGGCAGAGGTTGAGACCTCAAGGGATAGAGTTACATTTTGCCTTTTTGGTGAAAGGAGCTAAAGTGTAAATGGGAAGCATTCCTCTGTAGTGTATCCATGATGGACATGTGGCACATTCTAAGAAGTCCAAGGAAGAGTGTGGGCTCTGCGGTAAGTTTTAAATTTTTCAAATTTTGCAGGAAGGTTTGAAGGTGGAATAGGAGGCTTGGCCTGCGGTGAATCGGAGAGTGCCACATGGCGGGGAAGAGATCGGGCTTTCGGGCCTGCTAAGGTTTTATGGAAAAATTTCCATTTTTGAAAAAAGTGGCAAAATTGATAAAATCGATCTGCGGTTTTCAATGGGGCCCACATATGGACACGTGGCGGGTCCAAGGAGAAGGGAAATTTTGCAAAATTTTCCAAAACTTTAAAAAGGTTGCAAATGCATTTTTAAAGGCATGGGCCCGATCTAATCATTTTTTGACACATGTCCCGCCTTATCCAAAGTTTTAAAAGGTAATACTAAGCTTATTTTAAATTACATATTCCATGTGGAGGGTTGATATTAAAAGGTGGATAAGATCGATGGTTACTGTGCATTCGTTTGTTTTGGCCACCATGGGAGCTCCAAGAAGCTTGGAAATCACATTTTTGCATCAAATTTCATCAAATCTTATATGATTTTGTGTCATCTTGACCTTCTGAGAACATTGGCATCATTTTCATGACCTAATTCTTCGATCTATGGTGTTTTTGATGTAATTTTGGCTCAGGCCCGAGAAAAATGTGAAATGTCAACATCAAAAGTTACAGAGGTAAAATTGAAAAGGGGAAAAGGTAAAAATGATGAATGAAAGATGCTTGCATTCTTGAATGATAAAAACGTGCCCCTGGGGTGGATAATGATCTGAATTTGTGTAATGATTTAACTTTTTGTGCATACCTGGCAACCTACGAGTTGTTTTTCTGTTTGGTGTCACTGCCATTAAATCATGAGGTTTTTTTGTGACAATTTGATCCCATAACATATTATTTTCTTGGGAAGGAAGAATCCAATGTAGCATGAGGTATTTAAGGCATTTTGGAGAAATTGTAAAGGGTCGGGAGTTGAAAATCACGAGTAAATTCTAAGAAAAAGCTCATTTTCTATGAAAATCTGCCAAAGAACTAGGTTAATGTCTCATGTGTTGGAAAATTCATGTATGTGGGTTGGTTACAAGTGTATAGCCACCACACAGCTCTAATATTGTTCATACAACTCTCCCCTGCTGTTGAATCTAACAAGTTTTGAATTAAATCTGTGTTTTTCTTTGGGCAATATGATGTCTGTTATCAATTTTAAATGCCTGCAAATAAATTTTATTGTTTTTGTTGCAATCTTGCATTGAAAGTCTTTAGAAGTCACACAGGATCTCTATTTCTAGTTGATATTTTAGTGGAATTTTCAATCTCATACTCGGAATATCCTTCATCTGATAAGGAGATAAACAAATTTAAAATCACTTTACCTTCCTTGACTGCAGAGATTTCTTGTAAGCCTTTGGGGGTACCTTAGGTGTGGTTTGATCATGGGTTTTTGTGTTTAATTGAGTTCTTTACTTCAAGATTTTGTGGTGAGTTCTCAAAGATTGTGTGAAGAGTGCAACTGGGATTCCATTTGTGCCTCTTCTGGTTGAAAGAACATCCTGATTATTTTAGGCATTTCATCTTATTGTTGTTCAAGTATTGTACAGATTGTCAAAGATCTGGTCTATCCCAATTTGTCTTGTCAATCCCCCACCAAAAATCACCTAAACAACAAATATCCTATCATGTACTATCCCTAATTTGTATTTTTATATCCAGAAGATCAAAATCCATTTTCAAAGTATGCATAATCGATCGGGATTTCTAATGTCTCTAGTAGCCTTTGCCTTGTTTTGAGAACATACCCATGTTTTGAGAAGTGACAACTTCGAGAGTTCAAATCTGGGGTGTTGATCATGTTTTCATCAAGGCCTCCATCATAGAATTTAAATTAAAGAGAAGAAAATCTTCATCTCCTTCACCATTACAAGGTTACAAAATAGGTCCTCTTACCTTGGTCAGTAAGGCACAACCTAAAATAGCTAGGACAAGATCAAGTCCTATTGGAGTGCTATCCATTTCTCCACAAACTTGAGTGTTATCTAGACCATATCCCCAGCTACCAATGACATACAACATGGTATAATCTGTCTTTAATCCCCATGACATATCTATGGTGCTACTCAAACTAAAAAGGAGAACAAATTTGGATACCAACATGAGTGGCACCATTGCCAGGGACTTCTTGGATTTCCTTGGTGTTTTTGAAGTGTTTGAAGAGTTTGAGCATTTATGTATTCAATTATTTGAGCTGCTACATTGTTAAAATATCATTCTATGCTTCAGATCTACAAGCTTTAAGCAAATTTTTCAAGCCTTGTCTGCCATTTTTCATTTCCCAGTAGTTTACACACTTTGGTTGCATTGTGATTGATTGATCTAAGAAGAATAAGGTCTGATTTATAAGGCTTTGCAAATTTTTTTAGTGCTAGCAAACATTTGACAGATTATTTTAGTGCATTCTTACACAACTAAGGTGAAATTCCTTAGTGGTGACTCCATGCTGATTTGAATTTAGAAATACCAATGTCTTAAGCTTTCTGTCATTTATTTTTGTGTTGTTGATCTCTGAAAAACTAGAGGGAAGAAGATCTCTCTTCCTTAAAGACTCTACTAATAAATTGTTCTTAGATTCAAGAAATCCAGAGTTGGAAGGGAGAAAAGTTTGGAAAGTTGTTAAAGGTCAGACATCAAGAAAAGATATAGCCATTGGTGAGAGAGATCGACCTTTGGTAGAGGATTATCACTCTTCGTCAGTGATTTTGATTCAAGAAATCCTCTCATAAACTTTTTGCCTTAGCTAGTGAAGGTGCTTCACTGCACACAGTAAGCTCCTTTTCTAATCTGCACCTCTATGTTTTAATTCGAGTAAAACTTTTCGAGAAAATCATACTTAGAGGATACTAGTATTGTGAATCACATTCTTGAGCCCCAAAGATATAGCACTCCTCATCAACTTGTGTCACCTCCAAGATCACCCCCACCAAAAAATATGGCTCACCTAGACCTCCATTTGTTATTAACACCTTTGGTCCTATAAATTTTAGAGGAATGGATGGTTACCCAAATGTTGTCCCACAAGATGTCGAAATAGGTTGCCAAAATTCCAGTGGTAACAATGCTATTGTCTGGTGATCAAGCATCTCAAACTTTTTGATAATAGGATGGAAGATTTTGAGATAGAGTTTGAATATGTGTATATTAAGTTGTTTATTCATACACTAGAAGAAGATGTTAGGGATTGGTACAAGGCTCTACCTGATAATTCTATTGGTTCATGGAATGAAATGAAAAATGCATTTAGGTTGCAATATGGTGACAGGACTGATCCTAGATTTATTTTATCTAAGTTTGAGAATATCAAGAAAAGCCCTAATGAATCGAGTCTATGACTTCAACACAAGGTTTAAAAAAACTTTGAGAAGGTTGCTAGTTAATATAAGGGCTTGTGATGAATCTTGTTTAATCAAATATGTAGATGCATTTGATAAGAAGGCAACCTATTACTTAGAGAGATAAGAACCCAACCGATATAAGACAAGCTTTATCCATGGCACTTCAAATTGAGAACAATATTAATGAAATTGGGAAACCTCTTAAGAGAGATGGTGTAAAATTGATAAAACCGAAAAACCTCAAGATAGCAAAGGTGTTGATTTAGAAGAGGTTGTGAAGACTTTGGCAGGAAAGGGCTGTCAAGAAAATCTCATACAAGTTGGCAAGAGTTGAGAAGGGAATTGGGCAGACTTCACAAGGTCAGCCTAGGCAATAAGCACAAGATAGATTTGGAAATCACCATAGGAATGAGAAGAGGTTTGATGACAAGGGTAAAGGCCCTGTTGGATCTGTAAATAAACAACCCCAAATACATGAAAATAGATTGGTTCCTAATCCTCTAAGCGTAAGGGTTGCTTCATTGATGAATTTGCTGATATGGATTGGTGTGATAGATGTTTTCTTCCTCATCATCCATGTGAAATGGACCAACAAGTTGATGAAGCTGATAATGAGGATGGAACCGATGATGATATTTGAATGGTGGGCTGTTCTTCAAGCTCACAAGGAGGAGCAACATCTACTAAAGTAATGAGTGATAGGACTGCTGCTACCTTTTGGGATTGTATCAAGTGGGTACAAGTCTTTCTTCCCCCTCATGCTCTTGAAGGTAATGTAGTGCAAGATTTTTAAATTCCTAACAATGACTTTGAATACTTGAGAGCGTTGATGATTAAGAAGTATGATGGTGGTATCCTTTTGGAGGAAGATAGACAATTGTTGATGAATGTTTTTGTAGCTCAAGAGAAGGACTATAACACTAGAAGTAAGGTTGTTAAGGGAGTTGGGCCTCAAGCCAAACCTAAAACACCCTTGCTCACAAGCATTCCAAAAGATGTTCCTAGGAAAGAAACACTTGCTAGAAGCTTTATTGTCCCGAGCAAAAATTACAGTCCTCATCATGCCCAAGCTGCCAAGAATCCTTTGCCATCTGATGAATCTTCTTGTATCCCTTACAATTCTATTTTTCCAAAGAGTGTCCCCTATGACATAGCCCAGGTATTGATCCAAATAAAAGTGAGTGTTCCAATCATTTAGTTGCTTAGAATTCTTGAGCATAAGAAGAGAGCATTTGAGTACTTGGGATTGAAAGAAGAGAAGATCACCCCAAGAAGAAATGTAAATGTTGTTGAGACTCCTCCTCACATCATTGCTAACCTTGAAACACCACCAGTAGTAGATGATCTTGGAGAGGCACCTGAGGTATATTTGGGAACATCTTTGGTTAATTCCCAATTGAATGTTGATCCATTCTTTACAACTTTGCTTATAAAAGATAGGCTACTTCATAATTGTATGTTTGATTCTAGTGCATCATGTAATGTCATGCCTCTAGAAGTCATGAATGAGTTGGATATCAAGGTGAAAAATACCTATGGGAAGTGTACTGCCATGGATTCAAGGGAAGTTCGGTGGTTGGTTGTGTGAAGGGTTTGGTAGTGCAACTTGTAGCCTATTTGGGTAAGAATTTGAAACTGGATGTTGTAATTGTTGACTACCCTGCCAAATGGGGTATGCTTTTGTCAAGAAAATGGGCTACAAGTGTTGGTGGCAGCATTTAGATGGATATGTCTTTTTCCACCATTCCCATTGAAGGTAGCCTGGTCAAACTTTATGGTGAAAAGAAGATGTTGCACCTAATTGAAGATCCCAACAATGCTTCCTATGAAGTGTTGTTTGCTGATGTAGATGTTGAGAATTTCATTGGTTTTTCTGATGGAAAAGAACATGAGATGGATATATCAAAGTGCCTTGATATGATAGGTTCTCCTTGGACCTTGTTATTTTATGGAGCTTGCTCCAAATTTGGAAATGGTGCTGGTATAGTTTTGCTTTCTCCTAGTTTGGAAGAGTTTGATTTTCCCCTCAAAATTAATTTTTAATACACTAATAACGTTGCTGAGTATGAGGAATTGTTGTTGGGGTTAAGGATTGCATGGAAGTATGGAGTGAAAGATATTGTTGCAAAAGGAGACTCAGAGCTGGTTGTCAAACAAATAAGAAAATTGTATGCTATAAAAACTCAACGCATGAAACAATATAAGCATGTAGTTTGGGATCTAATTGAAATGTTTGATTCCTTTAACATTGTTTACCATGACAGAGGTCTTAATGCTACTCTGGCTGATAAGTTGGCGATCTTTGGGTTCTAGGTTTGAAAATTACACCATTTCACCTTATTGTGAATACAATATTGAAGTGTTGACTAGGCCAGCTGTCCTTGATAATGTGAAACATTGGCAAGTCTTTAACAATGATGCTCAAGTGCTAAGGTTCTTACAAAAATAGGGTGAGTTTGCAAATTAGAATATTGATTGGGAGCCAATGGTATGCATGATGAAGGAAGAAAGTTTTTTTGAAAAGATATCATCAAATTGAAAACAAACACCATTCCTAGAGGTCTTATTGCACTTGAGTCAAATTTTAACAATGTTGATTGCATCATAAATAGAAACATGTTTACCTCAAGGGATGTGGAAGAGCATGATTTGGGAACAAAGGAAAAACCAAGGAAGGTTTAGTTGGGTAGTAATTTAAGTAAATAAGAAAAACAATCCTATGCCCAACTCTTGAAAAAATATCAAGACTACCTTGCTTGGTCTTATTCAGAGCTGAAAGCATGCAGAGAAGATTTATTTCAGCATGAGATCCCTCTTGAAACAAATGACAAACCATTTAGACAGAGGAAAATTCCAATTAATCCACTTATCTCCATGAAAATGCAAGAGGAGTTAAGGAAGTTGAGAGATGGAGGTATTATTCAGCCCACTAGATATTCATCTTGGGTTACAAACCTTGTGCTAGTTAGAAAGAAGAACGAAGACATCAAACTTTGTGTGGATTTTAGGAATCTAAACAAAGCATCCATGAAGGACAACTATCCCTTGCCAAATATGGAAAATATGTTGCAGCTTGTGACAGGGTCTAAATTGCTTTCTACATTAGATGGTTTCTCCGGATATAATCAAGTGGTAATTAAAGAATCAGAAAGACTTAAGACAACATTCACTACTCCTTGGGGGACATATGTTTTTGTTAGGATGCCATTTGGTTTGATGAATGCTGGTGCCACTTTTCAAAGAGCAATGGATGTTGGTTTTTCTAGTTACATCAATGAGTTCATTGCAGTTTACCAAGATGATGTGACTGTATTTTCAAGGCAGAGAGGTGATCATATGTAGCACTTGGAGAAGATGCTGATCAGATGTAGGGAGTATGACATTTCTCTTAATTTGAAGAAGTGTCATTTTGGCATGTAAAATACCAAGTTTCTTGGTCACATTGTGTCAAAAGATGGTGTTATGATACACCCCGGGAGAGTGGAAGCAATCAGCAAGGTACCTATCCCAAGAACCAAGAAAGGCATCTAGTCTTTCTTTTGTCGGACTAATTTTATTAGAATGTTTGTTTCCAACTTTGTTGAGTTATCTCTTCCAATCACAAGCATGCTAAAGAAGGACCAAGTAATCGAATGGGAGGAGGTTTCCATTCAATATTTTGAAGGAATTAAGGATGCACTTAAACATGCACCTATTTTAGCAGCCCCAAACTATAAGAGGCCTTTCCAAATCTTTTCCTTTGCTTCCGAGTATACCATTACTTCTATTTTTCTCGTAAAAGGATGAGAATGAGGTGAGAGGCCTATTGCCTTCTTTAGCAAGGCTTTACAAGCTACTTGAGTTAAAGTATACAATCAAGGAGAAACAAGCATTTACCTTGGTGAAAGAAAGCAACAAAAGTTTTCAAGCCCTATATATTGAGTTTAAAATTTATTGCCTATGTTCCCCACACCATGGTGAAAGACATATTATCGAGATGGAGATATCAAGTAAAAGATGTAGATGGGTGAGCAAACTTCGGAGTATGATATGGACATCCAAACCACAAAGTTGGTAAGATGTTTGGTTCTTGCTAAGCTCATGGCTGAGAGCAACTTGCAAAATGTGGAAGTGAATCAGCTAGAGGAAGAAAGGGTAGATGTGCTTGTAAAGTTGGTAAATTCGAGTGGTACAAGGATGTAATATTTTACCTTAGACACCTTTATTGTCTTGATCATTTAAATAAAAATCATAAAAGAGCCCTCAAGCTAGCTTCTCAAAAATATATCATCACAGACCTTGGGCTAGCTTGGAAGAATCTCGAAGGTGTCCTCTTGAAATGCATAATCGAAGATGAAGCTCCCAAAATAGTTTTCGATTTCCATGGGGAGTTTGTGGAGGACACTTTCTTTGGAAGGGTGACAAACACATAAGATTTTGAGGATGGTTATTGGTGGCCTACTCTTTTTAAAGATGCAACCCACTGGTTATAAGATGTGATAGTTTCCAACATTTCTCTAGGAGACCGAAAGCTTTGAGGCTCCCTTCCTTTCAAGCGTATATCAATTGAAGCCCCTTTCAAACAATGGGGAATGGAATTCATTGGTGAGATTTCAGATCCGTCTAGTGCTGGTCATAAGTGAATTCTTGTAGCCACCGATTATTTTTAAAAATGGGTTGAAGCAATCCCATCTAAAAGGAAACACACCAAGTGGTAGTGGACTTGATTGAATCATATCATATGCAGATTTGGAGTTCTAGTTAAGATTGTATCCGATAATTCCATTTTCTTTAGAGCCAAACCTTTAATGGAAATGTGCAATGAATATGGAATCAATCTGACTTATTCTTCAAACTACAACCCCCAAGGAAATGGACAAGTTGAGTCCAGTAATAAGAACTTGCTGAAGATCATTAGAAGAACCTTGGAAATGAACAAGAAAAAGTGGGGAGAACAATTGAAGTTTGCAGTTTGGGCTGATAGAATAACTCCTAAAAGAGCAACTGGTAAAAGCCCGTTTGAATTAGTGTATGGAACTTAGGCTTTGCTGCCCTTACATCTACAATTATCTTCATTTCAGTTTTCCCAATAGTTGGAAGATCAAGAGCATGGCCCATATGAATCAAGGATCAATCAGATTATTGAGCTTGATGAGGAGAGAAGAGCATCCCATCAAAGGCATGTCAAATTAGAGAGAAATTGAAGAGATTGTTTGACAAGAAGGTCACTCCTAGAGCCTTCAATATTGGAGATCTAGTTTTGTTGTGGGATATTAGGCATGAAGACAAGGGAAATCATGGTAAGTTTGATGCATTATGGATGGGCCCTTATGCCATTGATATCAAGATTGGTGAACATACCTTTTTTCTCAAAGATCTGGATGGGGAATTGTTGGAGTTGTCTGTTAATGGCAGAAATTTAAAACATTTCTTGGATTAATCCCCAAAGTGAGGTATCCATAAATTATACAATTGTATAGTCTTTGTTTTTGCTCTATTTTTTTAATGTTTGGTGGTTTGTGGTTTTCCCTTTATTCTTAGCAACCATTTTGGTTGGTTTCTTGGCTCTTTTTGTTGGGTGGTTCTAGTTTTTGGGCTGCCTTGTGTTTTGACTCCTTTTCCCAATGGTATTTTGGCACTTGGTCTATGTTTTGTCCTTGTGGCACTCACTAGGAGTGCCCATCCCCAGGTAGGATCCAATGTTAATGCCATTTCCGAGCTTGTTTTGCTCAGAAACATTTTATTTCTCAAATTGGTGATCTTCATTTCTCCCTCCTGGTTGAATGTTTCAAAAATGCCCATAAACTTGTTGTTATACCCTAGTTTAAAAGAGAAATCCATGTGTGCTCTTATTTGTGCCCTAGGTTTTTCCAATTCATGGGCTATGTCGTTTTCCCTTTACCAGATTGTGCAAAAATTGAAATTGATCAAATCTAAATTGTATGGGTTAATTTCCCAATCCTAAGGTCAAAAATAATGTCAAAACATGATTCAGTTGATTTAAAATCAAAAAATTTGCAATCCTTGTTGAAAAATTTGATTTCTAGGGCATCCTTTAAATTTTTCATGATTTGACGATCATATGGGTGTCGTTTGCCCATCAAATTTATCATCGCAAGGTAATGGCAATGTGGCGGGTTCCTATTGGCCGGGGGTTGTTGGGAAATGTCTCTAACTTATCATTTTTTGAAATTTTGGCAAAAGGAAAATTTTGATCCGTGGCTTCACTTCTACAATGAAGTGCCTACGTGGCACATTTTGATTGGCTAGGGGATTGGTGGGTGGTGGGCTTTCCTTAGGAAATTTTTCTTTCATTATGCAAAATTTTCAAAATCAAATTTTGGCCTGAAGGCCCGTAGCGAATAGGGAGAGGACACGTGGCACGGAGGGTATGCGGATGGCGGAGGGACTTGGAGAATTTTGATGTTTTTTGGCTCAAAATGATGAAGTGAATTTTGGCTCGAAAGCCCTCAAAGGCAAATCATCGGTGGACACATGTCCAGGAAAGGATAGGATGGGGCAAAGAGGTTTTGCAATGACTTGGAAGTTTTTAACTTCAAATGGTAAAAATAAAATTTTGGGCGAAGCTCCACAACAAGTCAGGAAGTGACATGTGTCCAAGGAAGAAAAATGGAGGTGGAGGTTCAGACCTCGGGGGACAGAGTAAAATTTTTCCTTTTTGGTGAAAGGAGCTAAAGTGTAAATGGGAAGCATGCCTCCACAGCCTATCCATGATGGACACGTGGCACATTCTAAGAATTCAAAGGAAGAGTGTGGGCCCGCGGTAAGTTTTAAATTTTCAAATTTTGCAGGAAGGTTTGAAGGTGGAATAGGAGGCTTGGCCCCATGGTGAATCGGAGAGTGCCATGTGGCGGGGAAGAGATCGGGCTTCTAGGCCCATGGAGGTTTTATGGAAAATTTTCCTTTTTTCAAAAAAGTGGCAAAATTGATCAAATCGGTCCGCGGTTGTCAATGAGGCCCACATATGGACACATGGTGGGTCTAGGGGAGAAGCGGGGAAATTTTGCAAAATTTCCCAAAACTTTAAAAAGGTCGTAAATGCATTTTTGAAAGGCTTGGGCCTGATCTAATTTTTTTTTGACACGTGTCCTGCCTTATCCAAAGTTTTAAAAGGTAATATTGAGCTTATTTTTAAATTGCATCTTCCACGTGGAGGGCTGATATTAAAAGGTGGATGAGATCAACGGTTACTGTGCATTTGTTTGTTTTGGCCACCATGGGAGCTCCAGGAAGCTTGGAAATCACATTTTTGCATCAAATTTCATCAAATCTTATATGATTTTGTGTCATCTTGACCTTCTGAGAACATTGACATCATTTTCATGACCTAATTCTTCGATCTATGGTGTTTTTGATGTAATTTTGGCTCAAGCCTGAGAAAAAGTGTGAAATGTCAACATCAAATGTTGCAGAGGTAAAATTGAAAAGGGGAAAAGGTAAAAAAATGTTAGGAAATCAATTATTTAGTGCTCCATGGTTGATAATATAATAGTAATATTATAATGTAATTTGGTGACATTATTGTTATGTAACAATAATGTATATTAGGAGTTTGTTGTGTATGTGAGTTTAGAGATATTTATGGAGGAGTGGTTGTAGCCACCTCCTTGATCATAGGAGAAGTTTTCCTATATAATTGTATTGTTCATATGATATAATTGAGAGTTCATTATTATTGAGTCTATTGAAGTATTATTCTATGTAAATCTGTTGCTGCACTTACATTTGGCATTAGAGCGATTATGGATTCCTGAGCATTATGTGGGGTGGATCCAAGTTATTCATGGCCGCCCTTGTTATGGTAGTGATTTTATTGCATTGTTATTTTACCTGTAGGCATGCTCTTTATTGGATTCATTGCATTTCAAACTGACCTGCATCACGTCTGTTCTATTCTTTCAAAGATTATTGTTTAGACCGTGTAATCAGGAAAAATCTAAGGCGTATTGTTATTGGGCGAACTAATATTTAAGAGGAAGGATCGTCATAGTGTTGGGTGACGACTGAAGGACAGATCAAGTGATTACTCTGATAGAAGGCGTTTGAAAGGTCCCCATATTGGCTTTGAGCCTACTTACTCGGCATCCAGATAGCAACCCAGCTCAACAACAAAATTTCTTCACAAGGCTAAAGTCATTGGCGAACGATCTTTTGAAAGTCGAACCTACAATTTGTATTGATTCTATAGATTATTTCATGCAATTCCATCTGTATATCTGATTGCCTCAAGTGAAGAGGCCTCTTAATTAATGGAATCAAATATCTGATATTACGGATCGCCACTCCTATTTTGGGATCTGAGAGCTCCAAATTATCTCATCATCATTTGATCTATGTGCATAAAAAGGTAAATTCGAGTGCCATGTTAGAATTCCATGCGTGTTTCATTGGTCTCATATTTGCATGCATCTTCCTGGTGCTGGGTAGATTTTCACCTTACGGAGCATATTATTGTTAAAGGTATGGCACAACAATGGACTGTTAAAAGGTATTGATAATAAAAACAATTTGATAATTGTCTATTTAGATCAAAATTCGTCCCCAGCTGAGTATCCATTCAGTCAATTCTTCATTATTGAAACTTTGTTGCATGCATATCACCATGTGATCATCGAATCTCAACTTCCCATCTATAAGCGATTCGTTTAGATCTACAAATAACTCTTGCATCGAATTTCCTATAGGCTCTGCCGTTCTGCAAACAATAACCTCAATGTGTTTGGCAGAAAATACAATGTATTCAAGTGTTAACCGTAATAGGTATTTTTGTCTTAAATTATATTATTTAGGTTGTGTCTAGTTGGTTGGTTATTATTGTAGAATTCGGGTAGTCATTTTCCTATAAGTTTTACATTTCTATTTTGAGTCAATTTTAGAGTCACCGTAAGTTGTCTATGGTCTATAGGAAAGTCCCATATTATTGTGTTATGAATAGTCAATCAAAATTGTCTATCTTTTACTAGTCGAGTATTATTGTCTCATTTGTTTGCTAGAGGGTCTTCAAAGTAGTCATATCATATTATTAATGTTTGTACTCTTATTTTGTATCATGTTATTGTAAAATAGTCAAAAGTCAATGTTAAGGTAATCTTCATAGTGTCATAGTTACTCAAATTTATGTATTTGTTGTGCTCTTAAAGTCATTAAAATTATTATTTGTTGTTAAAAGAGTTAAAAGTCGTCAAGTCATTGTTTCAAGAGTCGAAGTCAAATATTTGTTAAAAATTAAATAATTTTTTTCCTTACAGACGCATTTTTGGTGTTACCCGTTGTATGCGGAAAAATAAAGTGTTTCACATTGCATGAGGGAAGATATAATAAACAATGTGGAAACAGTTGAGCTTCATATCCAAATCCGGCTGAGTTAGCAGCATGTATATTGGAGGATGGAGGCATCGAAGGTGGAGGTCAATCAACGACCTCTCGTCAGTCACCAACAATGGGGCCGCACGAAGCTGTAGTGATAGTGTGTGTGTGAGTTTACTTTTTATTTCAGAGTTGCAATTGATTTCAGTTGTGTGCAACATGATTCTTTTTCAGTGTTCCTGTTATGGCTTGAATAAGTGAAATGTTCACATTGAGGGGGGGAACATGGTCTCAATGTTCCATTTTCTCTTTTTCATATTTTTTATTAGTGAGTAGTATTTCCTACATAATTCAATGAAGGAAAAACATTGTGGATAGATGAAAGCACAAGGAAGAGCAACATCATGATATTGAGGTTGTTTGTTGTCCTGTAAAACCATCCTTGTTGAGGTTGTTTGTTGTCTGTAAAACCATCCATGTTGAGGTTGTTGTATCTGTCCTATATAAAACCATCCAGATCATGAGCACGCATAGGTGACACACTGTAGAAGGAAGTGCAATTGTTTTTCTCCCATGTTCACACTAAGGGGGGGAATGTTAGGAAATCAATTATTTAGTGCTCCACGGTTGATAATATAACAATAATATTATAATGTAATTTGGTGACATTATTGTTATGTAACAATAATGTATATTAGGAGTTTGTTGTGTACGTGAGTTTAGAGATATTTATGGAGGAGTGGTTGTAGCCACCTCCTTGATCATAGGAGAATTTTTCCTATATAATTTTATTGTTCATATGATATAATTGAGAGTTTATTATTATTGAGTCTATTGAAGTATTATTCTCGTATAAATCTGTTGTTGCACTTACAAAAATGATGAATGAAAGATGCTTGCATGCCTGAATGATAAAAACATGCCCCTGGGGTGGATAATGATCTAAATTTGTGTAATGATTTAAATTTTTGTGCATACCTGACAACCTACGAGTTGTTTTTCCATTTGGTGTCATTGTCATTAAATCATGAGGTTTTTTTGTGACAATTTGATCCCATAGCATATTATTTTCTTGGGAAGGAAGACTCCAATGTGGCATGAGGTATTTAAGGAATTTTGGAGAAATTGTAAAGGGTCAGGAGTTGAAAATCATGAGTAAATTCTAAGAAAAATCTCATTTTCTGTGAAAATCTACCAAAGAACCAGGTTAATGTCTCATGTGTTGGAAAATTCATGTATCTGCGTTGGTTATAAGTGTATAGCCACATCACAACTCTAAGATTGTTCATGCAACTCTCCCCTGCTGTTGAATCTAACAAGTTTTGAATTAAATATGTGTTTTTATTTGGGCAATATGATGTCTATTATCAATTTTAAATGCCTGAAAATAAATTTTATTGTTATTGTTGCAATCTTGCATTGAAAGTCTTTAGAAGTCACACAAGATCTCCATT
The DNA here is from genome assembly GCA_018340775.1 of Taxus wallichiana var. yunnanensis. Lineage (NCBI taxonomy): Eukaryota > Viridiplantae > Streptophyta > Pinopsida > Cupressales > Taxaceae > Taxus > Taxus wallichiana. Next base: position 316,141,836 of record CM031236.1, read on the forward strand.
TCTAGTTGATAGTTTAGTGGCATTTGCAATCTCATACTCAAAAGAGCCTTCATCTGATAAGGATATAAACAAATTTAAAATCACTTTACCTTCCTTGACTGCAAAGATTTCTTGTAAGCCTTTGGGGTACCTTAGGCGTGGTTTGATCATGGATTTTTGTGTTTAATTGAGTTTTTACTTCAAGATTTTGTGGTGAGTTCTCAAAGATTGTGTGAAGAGTGTAACACGGGCTTCCATTTGCACCTCTTCTCGGTTGAAATAACATCTTGATTATTTTAGGCATTTTCATCGATAGTTGTTCAAGTATTGTACAAATTGTCAAAGATCTGATCTATCCCAGTTTGTCTTGTCAATCCACCACCAAAATCACCTAAACAACAAAGATCCTATCATGTACTATCCTTGATTTGCATTTGTATACCCACAGAAGATCAAAATCCATTTTCAAAGTATGCATAATCGATCAGGATTTCTAATGTCTCTAGTAGCCTTTGCCTTGTTTTGAGAACATACCTATGTTTTGAGAAGTGACAACTTGTGATAGTTCAGATTTGGGGTGTTGATCATGTTTTGATCAAGGTCTCCATCATAGAATTTCAAGCAAAGAGAAGGACATCTTCATCTCCTTCACCATTAAAAGGTTACAAAATAGGTCCTCTTACCTTGTTTGTAAGGCACTGACCTAAAACAGCTAGGACAAGATCAAGTCCTATTGGAGTGTTATCCATTTCTCCATAAACACGAGTGCTAGCTAGACCATATCCCCAACTACCAATGACATACAACATGGTCTAATCTATCTTTAAGCCCCATGACATATATATGGTGCTACTCAGATTGATAAGGAGAAAAATTTGGATACCAACAGATTCAAACAAACAAACAATGATTCGGGGTGCTCGTGGTATTTGTGTTCGTGTGTTTTTACTTTTTGTTGGGTTGAATCTACTCGTGGGTCCAGCCAACATGTCTCCGCCTGCTTTGTATCCTCTGCTTCTCGTGGTCTCCTCTGGTCTTCCCTGCCGTGCCTCTGCCTACTCACCCCTCCTTCCTCACTCCTCTATCCGTAACTATGCACCAGGTCTTCTCTCGCCACGACCTGCAAAATTGGTAACTCCCAAATTGGAAAGTATTTCTAGTAAGTACTTTTTAGTAGGTTTCCTTTCTTATTTTTTGATAAGTATTTTTAAATACTTTCTAACTTTTTAAAAAAACAAGCTATTAATCGGTTGGTAAGTTTTTACTTTCCTTTATTTTAATTTCTTTCTATTTTAAAATAAAACAAAAGCCTTTTAAATCTTTAAACGTTGTTTTTAATAATAGAATTTTTGTATCTAACGGTGAGTTTTTTAAAGGAAAGTATTTTAAATATTTAATTAAGTTTTTAAATTAGATATTAATTAATTGTAATTAATTAAATCTATTTTTTTATTACGATTCTCATTTACGATTAGATAACGTATATTTTTTAAATTGTCTTTTAAATTAACGTTATTTATCATTTTTAGTCCAAATAGCTCTAAAATTAGCTAAATTGAATGTTTCCAAATGGTAAATTTTAACGCATTATTGTGATTTTTTTACTAATCATGCGCTCAAGTGTGCGAGACACTCGAGCACTTCTTGTCTTTCGTGTTCCTTTCCAACCTTCGAAGATCATGAGAACTCATCCTAAGTTCATCTAAATCATTATATATTACCGTTATTATTACTTGTGACTAGTGAGTGCATTTGCCACGGTTTGCAGCAGCAAGGGGGTATCTATTATCCAAAATGAGCCCCCTGCTTATTTTGGCTAACTTGCCTTCATTCTTCCCTTCCTTGTGCTTCAACTTCAATTTTCACACATTTCAAGCACTCAAGGGTTTCTAGAAATGGCTCCATCAGATAGGATTTTTCTTCCCCTTTCCAGAAAGGTAAAATTTTCCTCCTAACTCCAAATATTTTGAAAGTTATGGCTCGGCAGATTTTTTTGGGGAAATTTTCCCTAGGCAGGCCTGTGGCCAATGAAATGGTGCCATGTCGGTGGCGAAGGTAGGGGTAGCGGAGCAAAGTTGGAGAATTTTCCAAGAAGAGGGAAAAGGGCGCAAAGGGAAAATTTTGGCCCGAGAGCCACGGAGGAGGATGGAGAAAAAGTTACGGAAGGCCCACGGCCAATGAGGAAGTGACATGTGTCCATGACAGTGGCGGGAGTCGGAGGCGTGGAGGAAACTTTGGTTTTTTGCCAAAGTGACAGAGGCACAAATGGAGAAAAGGAGTGCGCCCCGCCAAGCAACCAGAAGCCGACACGTGCCACCAGAGCGGCGGAGCACGGGGAAAATGTGGGAATTTTTCCCAATGTGAAATCAAAGGAAAAAGGTGAGGTTTGGGCCCATGTTTCCATCAGCGAATGGGAAAGTGCCACGTGTCACCGGGAGAGCGGCGCGAACTAATTTTGGGAAATTTTCCCAATGCAAAAATCAAAGGGGAAAAGTGATGTTTGGGCCCGCGATCCCATCGGAGAACTAGGAAGTGACATGTGTCCTAGAGTGGTGGAGGCACAGAGGTTTTGGGAAAAATTTTAAAAGGGAAAATTTTAAAGTTTGACCCCATGCCAACCGAATTTTGACTCTGTTTTCGCCATTTTTCCCTAAATCTTCAAAGGGCCATATCTTTTGATCTAGAGCTCAGATTTTCATGTTCTTTATGTCATTGGAAAGCTGGTGAAATTATCTACATGTTGGACCCCTTAATTTTGGATTTTGGTGAATATTCGTGGGAGAAATTTGGAAAAACGTCCCTGGCACTGGAAAAGACAAAAAATCATATTTTCATCTACCATATTTAATGAGGTATGGGCAATTTCTTGTCCTGCGGGCTTGAATGCATTGGGAAGTGGATTTGCAGAGGTGCCCTTGCTATTTTAATGAATCTTGTTAGTGGTTGAAGTCTAAAATCATATTTTCTGCGTTTTCTCCTTTCTTCCATTCTGCTTCATGGTTAAAAGCCAGTTTTGGCTCATTTGTAACAAGTTGTTCATTCTTTCTGCTCTGCCCTCCCTTCTTTTCTTCCCCAGGGTTGAAAATGGAGTTAGAACCTCCTCCCCTACTCTGTAATGGCATTTTTTTCCTCTTACCAGTAAAATGATGTTCTGTGTAAACTTCTGAGAAAAAAAAAAAAAAACGTGTTTTGTGATGCATTTGTCCATCCTTGCTCATTTTTCTTTGTTTTCTTCTTGCCTCTCTTCATTGCAGGTATTTTTGCATGTTTGGATGTTCATTGCAGGTTTTGGAGCTATGTTCATGGAGTTTTGGGACATTTTTTTTGTGTGAAATCCATCCTTGGTTTTGTGATGCACTTGTCCATCCTTTCCATTGCTCACCTCTTCTTGTTCCATGGTAGTTTTGATAGATGTTCAACATTTTCCTTCTCTGGTGTATCACCATTTTAGTGTAGGATCTATTTTTCCCTCTTTTCTCTCTCTCTATCTCCTTGGCATAGTTAGATTAGGATTAGATTAGCTTTCTGCACTGGAATAGCTTGTGGTAGGTAGTTTAGGAAGAGGAACCAACCTTCTCTGGAGAGCTTTCCCCATTTGCAAAGGTCCCACACTTTGGGAAAGCTCAATGTTGTGCATTCACACCAAATGAAATTGCCTTAGAAAAGTAGATCCATAGGTCATTTTGGGGGTGTTGTGAATTTGCACTAACGGTATCATTTGTGACATGAGACGCTTTTTCTCACAACCAGGATCTGATTTTTCCTCCTTCCTAGTTTTTTGCTATTGTGCTTGTGTACAGTGACACTTTGTTACGCTCTATGAAACATGATTGTGGTCTCATCTCTTACATTTTATTATGTTGATTACAAGGTGAGTTACCAATTGTTTTATGATGCACGCTCGGACCCAATTGTATTTAATGCACTAAACTATAAAGTGCCAAAAATAGGGGTTATTATATTATCTTGGGTGGTTGTGTTTCTTTTTCCGCATTCCTTCTCTCTCTCTTCACTATGGATGTAATTTCAATTCCTTTTCTTACACCCTTTAAATTCTTCGAATGGAGATTGAAAATAATTATGAAACTAAGGGGTAAACGGTTACTACGCATCACCATGGGAACTGAGACTGAACCAGACAATGACCCTAAAAAATCTAAGTGGTTAAACCGTAGTGATGAAGCTTTAGGTCTTCTTTGTATGTTTGTTTCTCCTAACTTTCTCTTCCACATTGAGTTGTCTGAAACACCTAAGTTTGCATGGACAATGTTAAATGAAATGTTTGGACAACATGATGACATGAGAGTTCATGAGTTGGGAAACAAAATATTAGGGTTAAATATGAGTGATTTTGAAAACCTACAAGCATTCTTCTCAAAGTTTGTCCACACTAGATCGTTGTTAAAGGAATGTCAAGTAGAGAAGAAAGATTCACAACTGGTCTTGTTAATTCTCTCTAAGTTAGGTCCCAAATATTATGTCTTCATGTCAAATTTTTATGCTACAAAAGCTACCTTGGGTAATGATTGGAAAATTCCCTCCTTTGATTATTTTTTGTCCCAACTCATTCGAGAACAAAACAAACTCATTCAAATCGGGTCTATAAATTCCAAGTCACATGCCCTTGTAGCAAGTACTAGTATGAAACCAAGACCAATATGAAAAATAACACGAACACTTTGACTTCGAACCTAGAGCATAGAAAGACAAGTATTTGTGTTCCTATTGCAAGAAGCTTGGTTATAAAGAGCATACATGTATGAGAAAAAAAATTGATCACCTTACTCATTTACTTGAGAAAATTCAAATAGGTGTTCTGAGTCCATCATACAAAATTCTCCGAAGCCCGAGTCTTCCACTGCAAAAGGTCCTAAAAATGATAAGAAGAAAGGAAAGGCCCTTATAGCCAAATTTTCTCCTTCGTCGACGTGGATTATATATTCGGTGCCTCGCACCACATGGCTTCTTCGCATGTTGAGTTCTCCAACATCGAGCCTTGTGGTATGTCCCAAATCATGATGGGTAATGACACGATAGTGTCGGTTTCAGTAGTGGATCGGTAGAGATGGATGGGGGAACATTCAACCAAGTGTTGAGTGTTCCTAATCTCTCTACCAATCTCCTATCGGTTTACCAAATTACTCACCTTGGTGAAGGAATGCGAGTGGAATTTGGTCCTAACTCGGTGATTATTTGTGAGCTTAATGATGACACTATAGTGGCTGAGGGAAAGACGGATCACCATTCACAATTGTATACCTTTTCCCACTTTACTTCTAATTCTATGCCCACTTCCTTGCTCACTCATGCAAATGAGGTTAGTAAGCTATGGCATGAGCATTTCAGACATCTAAATTATCACTACCTTAAACAATTGAGCCAAAACGAAATTTTCAACGGGTTACCCCGATCAAGTTTTCTAAGGGTCTTTGTGAGGGTTGTACCCTTGGAAATCATCCTAAACAAAATTTTGACAAAGGAAAAGCCTAGAGAGCTACTCATCCTTTGGATCTTGTTCACAGCAATATTTATGGTCCATTTCTATCTCCTTCACTTACTAGAGCTCTTTATGTGCTGACCTTTATTGATGACTATTCATGATATACTTGGGTATATTTTCTTAAGCTTAAATTTGAAGTCTTTGAACATTTTCAGGTCTTTAAGGCTCTTCTTTGAGAAACAAGTGGAGCAGTCTATCAAGGTTCTTAGAACTGACAATGGAGGAGAATATGTAAACAATAGGTTCATGGATTTTTGTATAAGGGATCTCCTTACAAAGCATACGATTGCATACAACCCTTCACAAAATGGAGTAGTAGAAAGAAAGAACCGTACCCTTAAAGAGATGGCCACTTGTATGATTCAATCAAAGTCTCTTCCTCCACAATATTAGGTCAAGCGAAGAATTGTACTAATTACATTCAGAACCATGTTCCACACAAGGTAGTAAGAGGGATGACACCCTTTAAATCCTATTTTGGATGCAAACCTGATGTTGATCATTTTCGATTCTTCGGATCTAAGGCTATGGCTCAGATTCCCAAGAAGAAACGTAAGGCCTTAGAACCACAATCCAAACCTTGTATGTTTATAGGGATATCAATTGTGAATCCTACTTCTCATGAGCTATATATTGAGAGAAGTGTTAAGTTGGATGGTTCTTTTTGACTTATTTTCCACCTATTGAGGTTCTTCAACTCACTAATTTGGATTATGACTCATCAAATGATGATACTATTGAGCGTGCTCCTCTTCTTGATCCTCCCAACCATCAGACCTTTGAGTCTTCTGATTCTGATAGTAGTGATTATGAGGACTATGTCCCTTCTCACTCAAGTGAAGAATCTTCTGACTCTGAGCCTGATCCTCCTAGTCCTCTTTGGGCTAGGAAAACTTTGCAAAGTGTTGGAGATTTAGTTGGAGATACTTCGGATATGAGACGTACTCACTCAGATTTTGTTGGACCCCACTCTTTCTTCACCTCTGCTTCTGATCCACAATCTTTCCGGGAGTCTTCTAGTATTCCTGAGTTGGATTCTAACATGGATAAGGAGTATTCCTCTCTCATGAAGAATGATACTTGGGATCTCACCCCTCTTCTGAAACGAAGAAAAATCGTTTGGTGTAAGTGGGTGTTCCAAAAAAAGTATGGAGTAGATGGAGACGTCAAAAATTTCAAAGTGTGATTAGTAGTTAAGGGTTTCTCCCGGATACTTGGGGTTGATTATACTAGAACCTTTGCTCCAGTTGTGAAGATGACTTCTATTTGATCGACCCTATATCTTCCTTCATCTACCATAGTTTTTAGCCCGAGTGGGAGCTATGGCGAGATGATGGAAGATCTAGGGTTGATAAATTCAACGGGCATAATTTCAATCTTTGGAAGATGCGGATGGAAGATTACCTTTATCAAAAGTATCTTTATACTCCATTGTTTGAGAAGGTGAACAAACCTCGAGTATGACAAATGTGGAATGGGATTTCTTTGGATAGGAAGGCACTTGGGACAATCTGGCCGTGTCTTGCATCTTCTTCGGTATTATTTAATGTTTCAAAGGGAAAGACTACAAAATATACAATGGATGCATTAGGAAGTTGTATGAAAAACCCTCGCCTCTAACAAAATATTTTTAATGAAAAAGTTATTTAATATGAAGATGTCTAAGAATATTTTAGTAGCAAATCATTTAAATGATTTTCAATACGGTTTGTGAATATGCTAGCTTTGGTTACAAAAGAATTTGATGAAGAAGTTAGCCCGATTTATTAATTTTGTGCTCTTTACCTAAGAGTTGGAATAGCCTAGTAATGGTGGTAAGTAACTCGGTTCCAACTAACTCGAAGTTGAAGTTTGAGGATGTTGTAGGAGTGATTCTAAGCGAGGAAATGTGAAGAAAAAGCCGGGAATCTTCTACTTCAGGGAATGCTTTGACAATGGAAACTAGAGGGAGACGAGAAGAATAGAGGAAAATGTGGAAAATCAAAAGATCGAGCAAGGTCAAAATCCAAGAACAAGATTGTATCTTTGGAATTGTGGAAAGCTTGGGCATGCAAAAAGAAGGACTGTTGGGAGCTTTGGGATAAGAAGAAAAAATAGGGAGAAAATAAGGAGACAAATGTGGCAATAGGTAATGTATGTCAGGATGCTTTGATTCTCTCTTTGCATAATATTATTGAATCTTGGGTTTTAGATTCAGGGGCTTCTTTCCATGCTTCTCCACATAGGCATTATTTTGTTGATTATGTTCAAGGAGATTTTGGGCATGTTTTTCTTGGTGATGATGAGCCTCGTAGCATAGTTGGAAAAGGTTCTCGTTTAGGTTAGGATGCGAGAATGGGAATACTTGGCTATTGAATGATGTCAGACATTTGCCTACATTAAGACAAAATTTTATATCGGCAGGGCAGTTGGGAAGTGATGGTCGATCTTTGTGATATTTACGGTTAACTCTTGGAAGGTTACCAAGGGTGCTCTTGTGGTGGCAAGAGGTAAGAAGGTTGGAACCTTGTATTTAACCACTGATAGTACTAATGATTGTAATCTTGTGGCTTTAGATGTAGATACAACATTATGGCACTATAGGCTTGGTCATATGAGCCATAAGGGCATGAACATCATAAAGAAGAATTTTCCTGGATATACAAAAATAGGTTTGGATTTTTGTGAGAACTGCATATATGGGAAATAGAAGCGAGTAAGGTTTCTCAAGGTTGGACCTACAAAGAAAGAGAGTAAGTTAGAGCTGGTACATTCTGATGTGTGGGGCCACTGTATCATCTCTTGGGGGTTCAAGTTATTATGTTACTTTTATTGATGATGCAACAAGGAAAGTTTGGGTTTATTGTATTAGAAAAAAATCTGATTTATTTCACACTTTTGTTAAATGGAAAGCCTTGGTAGAGAATGAAACAGTCTTAAGCTAAAATGTCTCGAAGTCAAATAATGGAGGGGAGTATTGCAGCAATGAATTTAATGATTCTTGTTTTAAGAATGGAATCCGTAGGCAAAAAAGATGGTTCGGGAACTCCACATGAGAATGGGGTATCGAAAGGATGAATAGAACAATGATGGAATGTGCTAGGAGCATGAGGTTACATGTAGGACTCGCCTCTTTCTTTTTGGGCGAAACGGTGAGCACTGTTTGTGTACTTGATAAACAAAGGACCCTCAAGTGCCTTGGATGGAGGCATACCGAGGAGGCATGGTATGGTAAGAAAGTTGATTATTCATTTCTTAGAGTCTTTGGATGTGAGGTTTTGTTCATATAGACAAGGATGATAGGACCAAGCTAGAGGATAAATTAGAAAAATGTACTTTCATTGGTTATGGTGGTGATGACTTTGGATTTAAATGTTGTAGTATTAAGGATAAGAAAATCATTCGGTCTAGGGATGTGGTCTTGAATGAGAAAGTCATGTATAAGCAGTTTCAGGAAAATAGGAAGAATCCAAGAAAGAATATGTAGTGGTAGAGGATCTTACGGATGGGAAAGTGTCCCATGAATCGGTTCAAGAACCTACTCAACAGAACCCCAAACTCTATAGTGAGGAGGTATTCTAGGGTAAGAAAAGAACCGAACGTTTTTCTCCTTCTCTTTATTATTTATTACTCACTGATAGTGGAGATCTAGAGAGCTTTGATGAAGCAATGCAGGTAAATGCCAATAAGAAGTGGGAGCAAGCCATAGATGAGGAGCATAAGTCTCTCATGGAGAACCAGACTTGGGATTTGGTGAAGCTACCGGAAGGCAAAAGAGCATTGCAGAACAAGTGGGTGTACAGAGTTAAAGATGAAGGAGGAAAGAAAATATATAAGGCCCGGTTGGTGGTCAAGGGGTTTGCACAGAAACAAGGTATAGATTTTGATGAGATTTTTTCTCCTGTAGTAAAAATGACTTCTATCAAAACTGTTCTTGGAATAGTGGCAGCAGAAGACTTGCACTTAGAACAATTAGATGTAAAGACTGCATTTCTCCATGGTGATTTGGAGGAGGAGCTATATTTGTAGCAGCTAGAAGGATATGAAGTCAAAGGTAAAGAGTAGATGGTGTGAAAATTGAAGAAGAGCTTGTATGGTTTGAAACAAGCTCCACGTCAATGGTATAAGAAGTTTTATAGCTTTATGATGGAGCAAGGTTATATTAGATGTCATTCGACCATTTCATGTATACAAAGAAATTTGAGGATGGAATTTATATTATCCTGTGTTTGTATGTAGATGACAAGTTGGTTGCAGGTAAAAACATGTAGGAAATAATAGTACTCAAGAAACAACTAAGTGAATCCTTTGGTATGAAGGATTTGGGGGCAGCCAGACAAATCCTTGGTATGAGGATAACTCGGGATAGGAAGGAACGGAAGCTGACTTTATCTCAGGAAGAGTACATTAAGAAGGTATTGGATAGGTTTAACATGCAGGATGCTAAACCGGTTGGGACTCCTTTGGCAGGCCATTTTAAGTTATCAAAGGAGCAGTGTCCCAAGACATAGCGGTAAGAAACCAAATGTCCAAGGTACCTTACTCATCAGCGGTTGGTAGTTTTATGTATGCTATGGTGTGCACTAGGCCTGATATTTCCCATGCAGTGGGAGCTGTGAGTAGATTTATGAGTGATCCAGGTAAAGAGCATTGGCAAGTAGTAAAGTGGATCCTTCGGTATTTGAGAGGAACCATGGGGACAGTTTTGTGCTATAGTGGATCAGACACCACTTTACGTGGTTATGTAGATTCGACATGGCTGAAGATATAGGCAAAGAGGAGGAGCATGACATGTTATATTTACACAGTAGGTGGGAGAGCGGTGAGCTAGATTTCATGACTACGAAGTGGTGGCTTTGTAAACCATGGAGGTTGAGTATGTTGCTACAATGAGAGGCAAGCAAAGAGATGATTTGGTTACAATAATTGCTTGAGGAGTTGGAGCATAAGCAGGAGGAATGTAAGTTTGCATAGTGATAGTCAGAGTGCTATACACCTAGCTAAGGACTCTTCTTTCCACTCCAAGATGAAGCATATATAGTTAAGGTAACATTTCATTAAGACAACTTTGGAGGAAGAGAAGTTGAAGTTGGAGAAGATTCATACCAGTCAGAATCTTGCAAACATGATGACCAAGGTGGTCACAAGGGAAAAACTAAAGTTGTGTTCAACTTTGGTTGGTCTTCACAGAAACTAGTGAAGGGTTGAGAAGCTTGCTCAGAGGAAAACTAGTCTCCAAGTGGGAGATTGTTAGGTTGTGGAGCCTATTTTCATGTGTGAAAGTGTTGAAAACTATACACTAAGAGTATTTTACACTTTTCATGTATCCTCTTTAGGGTTCGGGGCCGATTCGGGCCTCGAGTGGGGGTCCCAGAGCAGCAGCCCCTGGTAGCAGGGTTCGAGGGCTACACCCCAAAAAAAAAAAAATTTAAGCGATCTTTCTATGTGCCCTTAAGTCTCATCTTTTATTACTACTAGAACTTCATTATCTTCAACCGAGTTTTGGTCCTTATTACTACCTTTGGTGCTATACACAAGTTGAGATCTTGGTCTACTTTCTTTAGCTCATCCCTTAAAGTTTGGATCAATACCTCATATGTTGAAATTTTTACGATCATTAAGGGCCTTGCTCTCTCTGCTTCTTGTTCAACATATTTTGGTGTGGGCATTCTAAGTTATCTTTCTTCTAATGCCAAATCAACCAAAGTGTGCACATAATGCATAAGAAGAGTATTATACACTTTTCATGTATTATACACTAAGAGTATTATACACTTTTCATGTATCCTCTTTAGGGTTCGGAGGCCGGGTCGGGCCTTGAGTGGGTGTCCGAGGGTGGTAGCCCCTGGTAGCGAGGGTTCGGGGCTACACTTCGAAAAAAAAAAAATTTAGGTGTAAATTTTTTTGGCCTCAAAAATGCACCCGCCATATCGGGAAACGTGCTCTTCTCATATGGGTGAGTTTTTGACCCATAGGTTTATGGGACGGGTTTTCCCCATGGTTTTGATATCCACGGTTTTATAAACTACTTAAGCGATTGTCTATTTATATGGTCTTAGCATATGATAGATGGACAAGTAAATGTATTGCGAGATGTGTTTTGAATTCAGGTGTGATTCTATAGAGTTTGTTGAGCATAGCTCCAAACGGATCTAGGTATTGTATTGAGAGAGTGGAGGCTTGTAATAAAATCGAGCAAGTGATTCTTGGTGGACGTAGCCCAAATTGGGTGAACCATGTTAAATCTTGTCTCTCTCGTGTTGTGTTATTTATTCTGCACTTTTATTTGAGATTTGTAATATTTTCTCGCATATTAGTTTCTCATTGCGATTCGTAAGGGATTATTCTACATATTTTATCTCTTATTTCCTAACAACCCTTGCCATTACCGCAGTAAATAGATGGAAAGTCCATCAAATATACATTAAGAGTGCCTTCCTTCATGGGTACCTAGAGAAAGAGATCTACTGAACAACCTCCGGGTTTTGTCCATGATCCCTCCCTCATTTGTAAGTTAAGAAGTCTCTTTATGGCCTTAAACAAGCCCCTCAGGCTTGGTATGCCAAGATGGACTCCTTTTACTTACATCGGGGTTTACTAGGTGTCAAAATGATCCAATTGTTTATATTCTATGGTAAGATGACTCCATACTCATTCTTGTTCTCTATGTTTATGACTTGTTGATCACTGGAAACTCTTCCTCTATCATTTATTCTATGAATACCACCTTGGCCAATAGGTTTTCCATGACTGACTTAGGTCTGCTTCATTACTTTCTTGGGATCCATATTTCACAATCTAACTTAGGAATCTTGATTTCACAACCTAAGTATGCTCTTGATTTGTCTTTCTCATTCTCAAATGTCTAATTGCAAGTCTTCTCCTACTTTTATTTCCAGGGTTAAGTTGGTTTCTGTTGCTCTACTCCCTTGGTTGATGGTACCCTTTATCGACAGTTGGTGGGGAGCTTGATTTACTTGACTCACACTCGACCGGATTTATCATATGCTATTGGGATCATGTCCAAATTTATGTAGGAGCCACATGAGCTGCATTGGAAAGTAGCTAAATGGATCCTTCATTATGTTTGTGGCACCTATACTGATGGAATTCACTATCATGGAAGGGTGGATATTGACTTGATTAGGTTCATAGATTCTGATTAGGCCGGTGACTTAGATCATTAGAAATCTACTTCTGGCTACAGTTTCTCTCTTAGTTTAGGTCCTATTAGTTGGCCTAGCAAGAAGTAGCATGCAATTACAATATCATCTACAGAGGCAGAATATAGAGGATAAGTTAACGCTGCCATAAAAGCTATTTGGCTATAAGGTATTCTAAGAGAGTTTGGCATCCACCTTCGGAGGCCTACCATTATCTACTGTGCTAACACAAACACTATCTCTATTTGTAGAACTCTAGTTTAGCATCAGCAGATGAATCACATTAAGATCCATATGCACTTCATACAAGAGCTTATTCATGATGGTATCATTGATATTCAATACATTTAGACAAAGCTGATCAGATTGTAGATTTATTTACCAAGCCCTTCACTAAGATGAAGTTTCTTCACTTACGGTCTCTTCTTAGGGTGAGGTCTTCTACAACTGCTCATCTTCTTTGGGCTATGTAGTCCTTCTTTTCTTCTTCTTATTCTAGGAAGATGTTGTTTGTATATGGGCACCTTATCAGGCCTTTAGTTGTCGGGCCCCATTGACACATCTTTCTTAGTTGTTTAGGAGTGTCTTCTCTTTCAGTCTGACTCATCATAGCCGCTACCCCAACTTCAATGAAGGGGGGTGTTGGTGTGAGTTATCCTATGTGTCCTCCACTCACATATGGAGGGTCATCTCACATGGGTTAGGTTTAGGGTTTGCTATTGAGTCATGCACTAGGGTTACTCAGCACCCTATATGTACCCTTTCATTTCTAATTTATGAGTATGCCAAGACACTCTGTTGTCTTTATCTACATGTGTAATATTTGTTTTTTATGCAAGTTATTTAGTTGTTGATTTATTCTTCCTTGTGATTACGTTGGAGCCATTATGATTCAACTAGAGTGCAACTTCATTATGGTGCACAGTTTCTGATATGATTCATCAACTCTTTCGGGAAGTTCCCAACTAACTACTTGACTATAAATGACCATGAGTGATAAATTTTGTATGTATGAGGCCTCATTCATTAACTTGATTTTGGGGTAATGGTCCTTTTTCTATGATTTATTATAGAAAAGTGTACCTCTCTTAGATAAGTTATTGGTGAGCATTGAGAACAAAATCCTAGGGATCCATTTGGCATTAGGGCTAAATTTTCCATTATATAAATTGAGTTTCAAAGAGCCATTAAAAATGAAACTTCCTCGGAGTCAAAAAAAAATTCAAACAAGGTGAGATTCCATTGAAGTTGTGCCACATATATTTCATCATGAATCTTACAAAGTAAATATTTTTCCTAGTTTCTACCTTGTTATCAAAAAAGGTGAAACTCTATCAAATTTGTGCCGCATATTGTTCATCACCAATCATAAATTCCCTTGTTATTTTTTGGAATTATTGGTCAAAGGAAAACAAATTGAATTTCTACCAAAATTGTGTCCACCACTTTTGCACCCACTTAAATTTGTTCCTCTTTGCAATCTTGATTTAAGTGTTGAAAGTGTGTTGGTACGTCTTTAAATTTTGGTAGTTTGTCTTAAAACCAACATTGAGATGTCTCAATTGTAGAAGGATATATCACCTTGATCTCACTTTGTGTCATTACATTACTCACATTATATCAATCCATTTTTTATACTTACATCTTGTTTTCTTAAACTTGATTTAAGTGTCCAAATTGTATTTTTACGCTTCTCACTTCGTATCAACTCATTTTTATACTTAAACCTTTTTTTTCTTCAAAATTGATATCAGTATTCAAGGTGTGTTATTAAATTTCTCACATTATGCCAATCCCTTTTTAATACTTACATCTTATTTTCATAAACTTTATATAAGTATTGAAATTGTATTGTTACGTTTCTCACATTTTTATCATCCTTATATTAAACTTGATTTACGTGTATACTTTTTTATTGTTACATGTCAAAATCACTTCAACCCCTTTTAATACTTAAATATTGTTTTTCAAAACTCGATTTAAATATTTAAATTATGTTGATATCTTATCAAAAAAACTTTTGAGACAATTTGAACATAGGAAATAGTTTCCTTTGCGGTCATCCCTTTTTCAATGACTTCGTATATTTTCCTTAGTGACACTCATTATACACTTTACATCTAGGAAAATTTTCCTTTGTATTCATTACGATGTCAAATTTCCATCAACCATTTTGACATTTACAATTACAACTTGTTGTTTAAACCTTGTTGGATTGTCAAAATTATGTCATTATGATGTCTATTTTCCTTAGACCCCCTTTAGAAAATCACATGAGCAGCCCCATATTTACAAAATTTTCTGGATGGCTGCCATTATGTTGTCAGAATCAACACATAAATTTCTTACATTTGAAGGAGTTCAATCATAAAATCTAGGTCTAGGAATTTAGCTCCAACAATGCCAACCGTGACTAAATATCACATAGTTCCTTACACTTATGACAATAGGGAACCTAGATTTCGGCATTCACATCAAAAGATGCCCATCATGATTAAACCTTGATTGGGTTTTCCCATGAGGGAACCCATTATGTTACCCCTTTCCCTGCCTCCATATCATAGTCGGTGGTATGATTATAATTCTTCTAGTACATGGTATGATTCTGATTCTCCTAATCATTTGTATCCTTCTAATACTCCATGCCAACCCTATTCTCCCGATTACTCTAATCCATGTTATTATTTTGATTCCCCTCGATCCGCTTCATTTGATCGATTTTCTTCTAAGGAATAATTAGTCACCTAAATGATTTTTTCCTCCTCTAAGTATTTGTGTCACCAAAAATTCTCCCAGTGTTCCTCTAATTCGACTCCCATGGTCCATGGTCCTCCCTTTCTCCACAGGACCTCCTATATCACTCACCTCTTTCAAAACAATGTGATGAAAATTTTTATTAGCCTTAATTAATAAACATAAATGTATACATATAAATAAAATAATGCACATAAAAATAAATAACACAAGATTTAACGTGGAAAACCCCAATGGGGTATAAAACCATGATAGAATAATTTCCACTATATGAGAATTTTTTACATCCAGTCCAGTAAAACTCCCTCCTCACTTCTACTCCATGTGTTTACCCGAATCCATTTATTGAATTTTGAATATGACCTATATTCATATTTAAATAACTCAAAGGATTATGACCTTCTTAAGTGACGGGGTACACCTCCCGATTAATATTAGTTAATAAATAACTAACAACCTAATATATAGTTTATATTTAAATAATAATAATATAAGTTATTATATATTATTTAACTATAAACTAAATATTATGATCACTTAATATTATAGTTCTAACACTCCCCCTTAATATTAAGTGGGGATCCATATGCCAACATTACTGTTTGTACAACAGGATTTACAAATCCATAAACCCCAAAGGTTTAGCCTAGCATATGTATTTTTGAAAGAATTATAACTCCATCATGCTCAACTTACCTTTTAGTACAAAAGGATTTGGAATCCATAGATCAGAAATATGATTGAGGATAAACATGATTTGTGAGACTAAATCCCATTATTTCTCATGGAAAAAATTATTAAACTGCATCTCTAGGATCATTTTATAGCACAAGGATCTCCTTTAAAAATGGATGTAACACACTATTACGTATTACTATAAACACTATAAGTTTACATAGATCATAAAATATATTTTTATAATGCTTTATATTAGAGTATAAGTAGAGAGGAAAAGGAGTCAACAACTGGCCAACCATTAGGAGGTGGAATTTCCATGCACAGTACCCCCCTCAATGGTAACTCTAAAAGGCCAAACATTATAGGGAACTTATAGAACTTTACAGAATGCAATGGATTTTTAAACATGTTTGCAACTTGATCTTCACTCGGGTAGTACTAGAGATAGATATCACCACGAGAGAACCTTCTCTCGGATAATAATCATATGTATCTCGATATGCTTTGTCCTTTGATGATGAACTATATTTTTAGTGAGAGCAATGAAACTCTAGCTATCACACAAAATAGGAGTACTTCCTTTATCTTCCATGTGCATCTCTTCCAACAACCACTTCAACCACATGGCTTCTTTTGCTGCTTCCATTACACTTTTATATTCTACCTCAGTATAAGAAATAGAAAATGTTAGCTACTTTTTTTACCTGCTCCAAGTAATGGCACGTGGTCCAAGCTTGAATACATATCCATTTGTAGACTTGCGATCTATCACATCACCAACATGGTTAGAATCACAATATCCATATAAATATGCATTGTTAGAAGAAGTATAATGTAAACCAAAATTAATTATGTCCTTAATATAATGCAATATTAGTTTGCCTAACTTCTAGTGATCCTGATAAGGCTCTGTATAAACCTTGAAGTAACCCCTACTGCATAAGTAATGAAAGTTCTATTAATAGTTAGATAAATAAAATTACCTATAAGTTACCCTGTAAAACATATGATTAGGTTTTTCACATGCAGTTTAGGATCAAGTTTACATCCAACTTATATAGGAATAACAACAGGTTTACAATCAAGCATATTAAACCTTTTAAGTAAATTAGTCTTATATTTTGATTGAGATACTACAATAGAATTTTTATCCTGAAATATAGCCATGCCCAAAAAATTATGCAATAATCCTAATTATGTCATCTCAAAATATTGCATTAATTTTTATTTAATTTTCATAATTAAACTGTTATAATTACTAGTGATAAGTAAATCATCAACATACAATACAATGAGAATGATAATATTTTCTTCAATTTTAACAAATAAATCATTGTTAGATGAACAGTTAGAAAAATAAACTTCATTAAAAAAATTAATCTTTACATACCAAGCTCTAGGAGCTTGTTTTAAACCATATAAATATTTTTTAGTTTACAAACATACATTTCTTTACCTAGTTCTTCAAATCCTTTAGGTTGAGTCATATAAATTTATTCTTTTAAATCACCATTCAAAAAGACATTTTTGACATCCATATGATGGATTTCCCAACCATCTCGAGAAGCAACTAAGGAAATCAAAATCCTTATTGTGCTCATTTTTACAACTGTTGCAAAGGTTTCAACATAGTTAATACTAGGTTTTTGAGTAAACCCTCGAGATACTAATCTAGCTTTGAATTTATCTACAATTTCATCTACTTTATATTTAATCTTGTATAGTCATATAGATCCAACTATACTTCAATTTTCAGGAGGAGGGACTAACTCCCAATTTTGATTTTTAATCAAGGTAGTATATTCACCTTTCATAGCATATATCCATCTTTTTCTAAAGGAGATTCTTCAAAATATTGGGGTTCAGAGTTCATACAATGTCATCAAAACATTATATGTATGTTTACTTCTAGTCATTTTCATGAAGGTTTCCATGATTAGAGTCTTGAATAATAGACTCCCATCTAGGTCTTTTAGTTATATAGGAAATATGAACTATCTCATTTTCAATTATAGGTTCATTACTAGTTTCTTAATCATTTACATAATTTTCAAAATTTTCAATTTCATTTTCATTTTCATTAGAATCATCATGAATAATAGAAGATGAAGAAGAAGAACAAAAAGTTTTTTCTAGAATTTTAACATTCCTATTTTTTATAAATTCTCTTTTTGAAGGATCAAATATCCTAATACCTTTATTTTTGACACCATATCCTACAAAGATATAAGGAAAAGAGGTTTGATCAAGCTTTTTCCATTTTTATTTTGGAATGAAGAGGGAAGTTGGGATACCAAATATTATCAAATGAGATACACTTGGTTTTTATTTGACCACTTTTCCAGAGGAGTGGAATTTACTAAGGCTTTAGTGGGAAATCTATTCAAGATATGAACAACAATGTTCATTTCTTCAGCCCAAAGGAATTTAGGAACCTGAGTTGAATGCATCATGGTTCTAGCCATTTCCAGAATGGTGTAGTTTTCCTTTCCACAATCCCATTCTGCTGAGGGGAATAAGAAGTAGTAAGTTCTACCACATTCAACACAAAAATTTTAAAATGCCTTACTGATGTATTCTCCCCATTATCAATCCTAATTATCTTAATTTTATAACTAGAATATTTTTCTACTAAAGATTTAAATTCCTTAAATTTTTACAAGACAATATTTATTTTTGATGAAATACGACCAAATCATATGATTGAAATCATCAATGAACGTGACAAAGCATATATAGAACCATTACGATATGGAACTTC
Source organism: Taxus wallichiana var. yunnanensis (assembly GCA_018340775.1). Classification (NCBI taxonomy): domain Eukaryota; kingdom Viridiplantae; phylum Streptophyta; class Pinopsida; order Cupressales; family Taxaceae; genus Taxus; species Taxus wallichiana. Next base: position 316,160,650 of record CM031236.1, read on the forward strand.
TAGGGTTCCTTGAACATCACTATGGACAACTTCCAAAGGTTCAGAAGCATTTGCATCATGATGACTGTGGAAGGGGTTAATGATTTCTTACGACATAAGCATCCTTCACACATTTCATGACTATTGGAAATAGGTGGTAGATCATCACTAGATTCAATCAAGACATTGTGTACATGCTCCTGAAGTTGACACATGACCTAGTATCTCATGCCACAATTACATTTCACTTCTTTGAGTTGTTAAACAATAAGAATAAGGAAAGCCATTAAATACATACAAACCATCTCTTTGAATTCCTTCAACTTTAGTAACATCATGTTCATTTATAGTAAACCATTTATCTTTTAATAATGTTACACTATAGTTATTTTGAGTAGCTAAGAACAAGAAAGAAAATTCATTTTAAGTTTAGGAACTAATAAAACATTGTTAATAAAACCATTTGAAACTTTTTCTTTACCTTATCTCGAACGTCGAGAATGGAATGATCACCCAAGTAGATATGATCATTAAAATCTCTAAGTTCATATAGGATATTAGATCTAAAGGTCATGTTCCTAGAGGCACCACTATCCAATATCCACTCATTTTCTTTTACAGTGACAAAGACGACATACAAAGAAATTATATTTGATTTTTGACTATTTTTCAATTCTTGTTTTGGTTTTGATTTTGATTTTGGTTAGATTTGTTACCCTTTTGATTTTTGAAATTTGTATTATTATTTTTAAATTTACAATCCTCTTTCTTATGGAAAAATTTACCATAGTAATGACATTTACCATCAAATCTAACTCTTATATTTCTGGTTTCTTATCTTTGCTAGGAGGTCTAAAAGTTGGCTCTTTGTTTTTGTTGAATCTAGAGGTTTTAACTTTTTATTTCGAGCGAGAAGTACACTGTGTGGCATTATCCTTAAAATCAAAATTTCGTTACTTTATATTCTGAATGAGGAGAGCACTAAGGGTTTAACTTGGAATGTCTTGTTCTGTTTGATATTTTAAATTCAAAATTGAAATGAAATTTCTAAATTATCATGAATATTGAGTGAATAATAAAACAAAGTAGTTTACTCTAAATTAAGTTACATCTAAACTCATCTAACTGAGACTTAATATTTTTTATTTTTGCTAAATAATTTATCACTTTTTCATCTCCCTTCATGGGAGTTGTCATAAGCTCTAAAATCAATTTAATGATTTTTTATAAATGTGTACCTTCGTGCATCGATTCCAATTGATCCCAAGCTTCACTCGAGAATTTCTAAATTCCTAATATGAAGGAAAAAATAATCTTGTATGCTTCGGAAAATGATGGACATTGCCACTTGTACTTTTTGTTGATACGCAACAATGTTGTTCACAGTTTCTTGTCTTCCGGTCGGAGCCCTCTCAGTTCCATTAAAAATGACCATAATGTCTAAGCCATGAATTTTTCATTTAATAGAATCTTCCAAATGTTGTAATTATTCCCATTCAACATCTGAGATTTATCAATTTAAAACTGATTAGACCCCATTTTTGATAAATAGAAATAAATAATTAATGAGGATTAAAAAATAGTTTAATAGAAGTCCCCATGTAGTTGTTTAATCCTAACAATTGAAAAATGATTAGTTTACGCCAAAAAGGAGGTCATGTCAATTGGATAATCTATACATGAATGCATTAGTATGATATCAAAAAAAAAATCAAAATGTAAGTTTTTTTTTTTTTTTGTAACAAAATGACGATGACGATCTAGTCGTCATGTCGTAAAAAAATATCATTTTAAACAAAAATGATTATATTATTTGACTATTTTTCTAAAAAAAAGAAATAAATTTTATGATTAATTTATATTTTTGAAAAATAAAACAAAACTTTATATATTTTAAAAAAAATAAAACAATAATGGTTTATAAAAATTTGGGGAGATCTTGCTCCTATATTGGTTTGAATTTCTATCAACTCATTTGAGTTGGGCTAACCAACTTGGAAAGTTTATCATGAGCTATATTAATCAATGTTATTTTATGCCATCAAACCAATGTATATATCATTTGCACTTTAAACTGAATACTATCAATATATGTCAAACCATATTAATAACAAATCCTTATTCAACAAACAAGCCACATATATATCAAATAAAGTGCCCACGCCTAACTCACACGACCCGCCCCTTAACTTGGTGAAGCCTTTTATAGGTGGGGTTGTTGACACCCAAAATTGGGTCACAACCCTTTAATCCCATTTTAATTAACACACCCCCTTACCATGACTCCTTTCACACATTTTTATTAATCTAATTATCAATATTAGATTAATTACCACCTCACCCCTCCACCTCACCTTGGACCCATTCCAAGGGAATTTAACTAACTGAGATCGGGTCATCAGTCCTAACATTGAGTCATCACTTCCCCTAACTAGCTAAGACTCTTTCTAAACCTAATATTTGTTGCTAACTAATTCTTCTATTAATTTCTCGTGTGTTTAAATGTGAACCAAGACTCCTAGCACACAATCAAATCTTGACTCATGCCAAAAAGGAAACAAATAAGCTATTTTGAGAAAAATTGACTATTTCTCCCTAACCAACACCGGTTATTCCTCAATCGATGTCGGTCAAGGAACTACCATTGGTTCCTTTAAATAAGGATTTCCAACTCTTTCTGGGCTTCTTCCTTTGGTTGGCTTTTGATTATTCATTCACATCCTTGCATTCGATTGAACATCACGACAATCAAACACAACACTAGAGCATCCAAGTTATTCAACAACAATTGATCCCTTGTTCCACAGACTCAGATCATTGACACATGGAAGAAAACATGATTCATTTATGTGGAACTAGATCTAGACCCGTTTATTTTATGAGCACCCACCAACCACCATTATCTACCAATCTCTAGATCTTCAAATAAGTATCTTAACCAGGTTGTTAGTTTCTTAGCTTTGGTCTTAGATCTCTTATTATTTTCTATTGTACTACTTCTTTCTTATCCAAATACCATCCATCACCCATCTATCGATACCCTACCAACTTGAACCTATCTGCCTTTCCAATCACCTCTCTCACCCTTATTGAGCCTTCACCTAAATCCCAATACCCTGCCAAAGCCTTCCCAACACTCTCTATAATCACATAGAGCTTGAACAAACCCATTTTCATATTTTGGAACCTAATTAGCCCTACTTTGATTGGTTATCCAACCAATCTCAGCTATAACTAGTTATCGGTGTAGATTCCCGACTCGCATCGAGTCTCTTTGTTTGGCATTCTCCCTAGACCAAAAATCTCATTCACTCACCCAAAGCCTATCAAAACCTTCCATAATGTCACCTAAACTTCCCTAATACCCTTTGCTACACCTACATACCTTAACAACCCACCACCCACTTTAGATTTAATCTTATATTCACTATTTAGATTAGATTTAATTTATTGTTCTTGTGTGAGATACCTAAATTATACAACTACAGTAGGAATCTCTATTTCATGTTCTTATCAGCATTTAATTTGTTTTAAAATGTGGATTGATAGCCTTCTAAGAAGTACCCTCCTTCACAAATCTAGCTCCCCTTAGGCAATCTAGAAACCTATACTTTTTAATTCTATCAAGTAGTTTGGTATTGCTTTGCTTCTCAAGTAGTCCTTACCCAGGACCTTAAACAAAAGGAGTTATCTCGATTGGTTTGGTCTTGAATTGTGTGCAACCTCTTCACAACCTCCAAGATTTTGGAGATGGAGGCTATTTTTAGAGGTTGGCATGCGGAGCACACAAAGCGATCGTTGAGACTTACGCGCCACTCTTCGTGGAGATTTCAAAGAGCATGTTCAAATCACTCTTGCATGGACATAAGCTAAGAATAGATCCACCACTATAGTTAACTATCAGCGATCTATAGATAGCATACTTGCATGTATGGCTATAGTTGTAAAAGGCACATGGCTATTATTAGCATGTGACCTATTTTGGTAGAGTTAAGTGGTGAAGGGCTAGTCCCCCACCCTATATATATGTAATGAATTACTTAGTAAGAGATAGACAGGGACACATACTGCTTTGAAGGGTTAGAGATACATGAGTGCATGAGACTGGATAATTGTAACAGATCCATGCGCGCATGTCTGGTATTGTATGAAGCTTTTGTACTATTGGTATGATGAATATATGAAGAATATTGGCTGAACAAAAATAGTGTCTGATATGTTTTTCATTGTATACTATTGTTATCATGATGATTTATACTTAAGTGCTTATAGATCTGGTATGGTGTAACGATGTATAGATGGATTAGTTTCTAAATATATGTTTGTTATACTACTTCATCATGCTACCATTCTACTACAACAACCCTAAAGAGGGACCTGGTACCTTTGCGTGCTTGGGTGAGTGCTCAGCCTAGGTTGAGTGATGTGCCAAGCGTGACTAGGTGTTATCTGAGAATTCTAGGCTGCATCATTGGTTCCATTGTCGGGACCTCTTTTTCAGTTGTTTCAGAATGGTTCACGATGAAGACATACTGGCTAACTTTGGTGAGTGTTGAAGAGTGGATTCATGATCTGGAGGAAGAATATGCATGGAGGTTTGACACTGGATCCGGATTTAGTGCATGCACTTGGGTAGAGTAGAATTTGTATGACAGTTTGTATGAGAGCTTCTTTGTTATCTTTCTAGTAGAATTATATGAATGGTTGACTGCATATGCATCTAAGTGGAATTGGAGGTATCGCACACTTGTTTGGACACAGGAGGAATTTCAAACACTATATGATGCTTGACTGAGCTGGACTCGTGTGGTAGATACCTAGTTTCACGGTGTTCTAAATAGCTATATTCTAGAGTATTCAATTTTGACTTATTCGTGCCCGGAGGTAGTGGAGTTCTAGTTCCTATGGTATCCTAGAGGGACGTATTTATAAGGTATCCTTTGGTAATCAAAATATTGATGGTAACGTTGAACTTGGAAGATAAACCCATGGAAAGCTAAAAATCTCACACGTGGGGGCAGGAACAGGATTGGTGAAAGATGGCAGACCTAGTGGTAGCATGGTAGAGGGAAGAGAGGTGGCTGAAGTATGATGAGGCGCGTGAGAGGGAATTATGCAAGAAACAAGAAATTGTAGAATGGATGGTGTTGTGGAGAGAGATGGCTCGTGAAGGATTTGAGGCTCATGGGGAGGAAGAAGAGCAAGAGCATCAGGAACTCCCCCATCTAGGAAAGCATGATAGAGAACCCTCTTGGCCTCACATGGAAGTGCACCGCTAGTAGATATGACTGGGCCCATGGGTGTGCATCTAAGCCAACTCTTGACCTAGCCCTTGCGCTTGGTTTTCCAGTATCTAGTACAATAGGTAAAAAGTTTTAATTTAGGAAGTGAAAGAGTAGAAATAAGTCAGACAACAAGTACATCAATGGCAACATAGACAACTTCATTATTCTTTGGGGGTACATTTTCAGGCTCATCATCTACACAGAATATGAGCGCACCGAGTGTGGGATTCACCTCTGGAACTGGGACTACTTCACAGACTGTAGGGGTCAGTATAGTACCACTGTCGGGACACATAGGGGAGTGCATCCATGGGCCCTATTCCAAATTCTGGAGGAGGATCGGGTGGTATGGGTAGTTCTAGTTCGGTGGTTTGGGTGGTTTTGGAGGAAGAGGAAACCAAGGAGGTTCTGGGTCGGGTGGTCAAGGCCCATGCAGCAACCCCAGAACATTTATATGGAGATGTCCCTTCATCTCCCAGAGTATAGAGGTATCGAGGATGTTTGCTTGAACATGTTCATATGTGTGAAATATTGTGGCGTGAAAGGTATCACGGCTTTTGAGCGCAAGGCAAGTCAATTTTCTACTACATTATAGGTGCAGCGTGCGTGCACAATTTGGTATAGGAAGTTTGATCCCAATCAAACTTGTATTGACTATGCAAGCATTGAAAGATGCTTTCTTGAAAGAGTTCCATATCCCAGAGTTTGAGTAAAAGAGTATAAGCGCACTCAAGGATATAAAGCAAGGCACTACTGAAAGTGTATACGTGAGTATGATGCCCATTTTAAAACACTTCTATCCAAACTCTCCTATGACATTCATGCAAGTCAGCATGCACAATGGTTTTTGGGGGATTGATTACCCATTTGAAGAGCACTATCGCATAAACTTATACGACCCATGTGAAGCATTGGAAGCAACTTTACATGTTGAAGCAGTTGGGAGTATTGACACTGGAGTTAGTCCATTCTTGGAAGCTCAGATAGCAGCTATGGAAAAATAGTTAGAGAAATTATCGAGCAAACTCAGCTCATGAAACATGCTCAGGAATCTAGTGTATAGATTGTGAAGTAGAAGGCCACACCAAGGATAGTTTCCCTCGCAGAACTATACATTTCATTCGTTGTTGTTAGACTATGAGATTTTCCATTTGAATCATGATGCTAGTCACTTCCCCCTACTACAATGCGTGATCAGGAAGAATGTATCCTCCTTTTGTAAAATTTGTAGGTCCACGACCCATGATACGAAGATTGTATTGATTGGCTAGATCCATGATGCCATTGATATTGGGGTAAGATCAGGTGAGTGTGGCTGATAATTCTAAAGGAAAGAATGAGCATCAGGATAGGGATTATAATCAAATGCTGCTATGACAGGAATGATGGAAGGTTTGAAGGGGTTCGTGAAAGGGGATGAGGATATCGAGGTGGATATGGAGGATGAGGCCGAGGTGGAGGAAGGAGTGAATTCCCTTGAGGAACTTGCTATACATGTGGCTCACCTGACCATTATAGGCATGAATGCCCATAGAATATTTCCTGTTCATTTTGTGGAAAGGGGCATAGTTATGAAGAGTGTCTGGACTTGTATGAGCATCTCAGTAAGCAGCACAAGAAAGAAAACAAAGGCGAGGGATGGTTAGAATCTAGTGTGTATAGAGAATAGTGGATGCCCAAGTTAACACCAGAACCTGAGGTAGTAACAGTCAAGATAACCACACGAGCTGAGGTGGCATGCATAAGAGAGGTTTTGCAATAGAAGCCGACAATCACTAGGGAGGAGGTTTTGCATGCTAGGTATCAGATCCAGCTCATCAAAAAGAAGTCTATCAGGAAATGATGGAGGTCCTTAGAAGCCTTCAAGGTGAAATATAGGGTTTGAAAGAGTAGTCTCGGAAATTGGAGCATAAGGATACAGAAAAGGCCCCATCTGATATTGATGACATCAGAGAGGTATGTAGAATGTTGCGCCAGGAGAATATTATTCCTTTATTAGGAAATTGGTTGAAGGGAATACTCACTGTGTGTGGGAACTGAGACTAGAAGACAAATACTTCATGTGAATCTTCCCCGATAGCATTGACTATGAAAAGGAGATCACTTTGAATGTTGTTGTGGATGGGTGGTTGTTGAGCAATATTTTGATTGACACAGGTGTGGAAGTGAATGTACTTACATTGGATGCATGGGTACAAATGGGGAGACCCCATTGCAGCCATCATCTAATGTATTGTTCATGGAAAATAGAACAAAAGCTACTCCCATAGGAGTTTTGAAGGATGCATCTATCACTATACAAGGGGCCAAGTTCACAGGAGACTTGAAGTGTTAGCACTTGTGGAAGTAGATAGCTTCCCTAGCTTTGCTTGGGTGCCCTTGGTGTTATGCAAACAATGTTGATTTGAGGTTTAACAAGGGGTATATCAGCTTTGAGAACAAGGAGGAAAGGGTCATAATACCATTGACAGATGGGAAATCCATACCATATGTGGAACCTTTAAGCGAAGAGGACTTGAACAGAATCTATATACGTGTTATTCGGGACCCAGAGGTCAATGAGCCATCTAAGGAAGGAATCCTTCATTGGGAAGATTCTCAGTCAATCAGTGATACTACCAGTATTGCTTGTGATAATTGGGCTCATGGCACTTATGAACTGGTGGGGTGAAGTTAAGTGTGTGGTTGCTTGCAAAAAGGGTTTTCACTCTGTCCGGTGTATAGGTCGCTCAGTACCCGCTATACTGGATCGAAGATTTGGCTGGATTCTTATAGGCCATGGAAGCAAACTGGGCTGACCAACTTAAATGATGAGATATGTTGTCATATACTTTGGGTGGGACAGCAGCGCGCTGGTGGGTGGTCCACAGGGATAATCTCTTAGAATGGGGAAAGATTGGGACCGCCTTATCAACCAGGTTTCAAGAAGTAATGCACCTACAAAAATTTTCCCTTATCATGGTGATCAACCTGCTCAAGCATCATATCCAGTAGTGTGAGAGACTCTGGATAGTAGGACAGGAAGCATTACCGCCCTCACTTTGGGTGCATCGGTTTTATTCTACTCTACAAGGTTGCACGCGTGCTTGGTATGTATATGCTGAATTACATCGTGACACTGGAAATTGGAAAAATTTGACTACAGGGATGATCCAAACTTTTGACTTCTTTTCATCTACACCACCAGTGAACAAAGCTTTAAGCTTTATCAAGTGCTTAACCATGGGAGATAGTGGGAAAGTGGAAGAACTTATTCAGGAATTATTTGGTGAGAGACAGAGACAGGGGCACATTTTGAGGATGAAGAAGATGATATCATATTACTTGAGTGCATGCTTCTCGGAAAAAGACAAGGGGAAGATGGTTTACATAATTGATGATGAGGAAGTTGAGCACTTGGAAGTGGATCATTCACATGGAACACGTGAAGTGTTAGCTAGTGTGGATGTAGATGCGTGTGCATATCATGAACCTATGAAGACAACAAAGGTAAATATAGGCACAAAAGTTGAACCTAAGGAGGTGATAATTGGGGATTATTGGTCAGAATCAGAAGTAGCAAAGATCATAGAGTTACTTAGAGACTATGAGGACTTATTCCAAGAGGATACCATGAACTTAAAGGCGTGCATAAATCACTTGGAGAAATGAAGATAAAGCTCAAGGAAGGTGCGCCCTGTTAGGAAGTGACCTTATCGGATGAATCCCAATTTGCGTGAGAAAGTAAAGGAGGAGATTGACAAGATGTTGAAATCTGGGATCATTCGACCATTGGATGAATCAGAATGGGTCAATCCTATGGTGATAAGCATAAAAAAGGATGGTAGGATTGAATTTGTGTTGATTATAGAGAGTTGAATGCAGCATGTGTTACAGATCCCTTTCCTACGCCATTCATCACAGAGGAAATATTAGGAGTGGCTGGGCGTGAGATATATTCATTTACAGATGGGTTCTCAGGGTATCATCAGGTTAGGATTGCCCTGGAAGATCAAGAGAAGACCACCTTCACTACTGAATGGGGAAGCTTTGCCTATATTGTGATGCCCTTTGGATTGAAGAATGCACCTGCTGTATTTTCAAGGATAGTGGTACAAGCATTCAAGGATTTTATTCACAACTTCTTACAGGTCTATCTTGATGATTGGACCATTTATGGGCTAATTAAGGATCATTGTGACAATCTGTGCTTAATGTTTGAAAGATGTAGATAGTTGAGTATCTCATTGAACATCAAGAAGTGCATCTTTGCTACTCCCTTTGGCATACTTTTAGGACACATTATCTAAGGAAGGGTTGTTGGTTGATCCAGCTAAAGTTGCAGTCATCGTAGGCTTGAAAGTGCCTAGCCAGTCAAAGTGAGGTGCATGGATTTTTGGGTCATACAGGGTATTATAGGAAGTTTATAAAAGGGTATGCAAAATTTTCCACACCCTTGGAAGAATTTCTCAAGGGAAAGGTACATTCTATTGGGGGAGTCACAGCAGCGCGCGTTTGAGATATTGAAGAAGAAACTTACTACCGCACCTATCTTGTGCTTTCCTTCATGGGATAAACCTTTTCATGTTCATGTGGATGCCTCTGGCACAACCATTGGTGTTGTCTTAGCTCAACCGAGGAGAAGGTATAGTTGATCATCCCATTTTTTTTGCTAGTAGGAAGTTGACCCCTGCAGAATAGAATTATACCACTACAGAGCGCGAGGCCTTGTCCATGATCTATGCCTTGCACAAATTTTGTTAGTATTTGTTGGCCACACCATTTGTGTTTTATACAGATCACATGGCATTGAAGTATTTGGTGAACAAGCCCATTTTATCAGGGGTGCATATGCCGATGGATACTCTTATTTCAAGAGTTTGACTTTGATTGTGGTAAAACTAGGAAAAAGCAATTCTGGACCGGATCACTTGTCTAGAATTCAATCAGGAGAAGAGGCACAAACAATAGAAGAGACCATGCCTGATGCACAAGTTGTATAGGTTACAATGTGTGCCATCAGAATTAGAGGACATTGTTGTCTTTCTAAGGACTGGTATGGCACCAGAAGGCATGAAAGCTTTAGAGAAGAAGCAACTTGCTATACGTGCGTGGCACCATTCATGTTAATCAGTGGTGATTTGTACAAATTAGGTAGAGATGAGGTGTTACGCCATTGTGTATTGGAGCATGAATGAAAGGATATAATGGAAGAAGCACATGGTGGTATTGTAGGTGGCCACTATGCAGGTGATGCAACATGTGCAAGATCCTACTTGTTGGTTTGTGGTGGGAAACATTGTACAAGGATTGTAAAGAGTATTGTAAGGCATGTGACCATTGTCAACGTCTCTAGGTCGACTAGGACAAAGGGATGAGATGCCTTTATGACCAATTACAAGTGTAGAACCCTTTGAGAAATGGGTGATTGACTTTTTTGGGCCTATTTCACAGCCGCGCGTAGGACTGGATCACGCTATATCATCACTTGTATAGATTATCTTACCCGATGGGTAGAAGCAGCACCTACAAAGGACTGTACAATAGCTACAACAACAAGGTTCTTATGGGAGAATGTTCTTACAAGGTATGGTTGTCCTTTAAGTTTAACAAGTGATAGGGGCACACATTTTTTGAATGAGACAATAAGAATTTTGTTAGATGAGTTTATGGTTGCCCACCATAAGACTACACCCTATCACCCTCAGGAAAATGGAACTATTGAGGCTTTTAACAAGATTTTGAGCCACACATTGACCAAGATTTGTGATGTTGGAAGGAAAGATTGGGATGATAAAGTATTTGTTGTTCTTTGGGCTTATAGAACAACATACAAGAGATTGAACAAAGCCACACCTTTTCAATTGGTGTTTGGCATGGAAGTTGTTCTTCCTATAGAATTTATGTTACCTTCTTTTGCATGCATTGCATGCGTTGGAGGTCTAGCTGATGAGAAAGCCTTGGAAGAATGGATTGAGAAGATGGTTCAACTAGATGAGTGCCGAGCCATAGCACGTTGGAGTTAGAAATAGGAGAAAGCATGCCAAAAGGCATGGCATGATAGACATATCAGGGATAAGAAACTTGCGGTTGGACAAATGGTACTTCTGTATGACTCAAGTTTTTTGCCATCCAGGAAGCTCAAGGTGCATTGGTTGGGGCCGTATATTATAACTCATATACTTGAGTTAGGTGCTTTCCAGTTAGAAGCAATTGATGGCACGAGGTTGCCGGTTATTTTAATGGGAGTAGGTTGAAGCCCTACTATAAATAAGTCTTCTTGGTGTTTGTAATAAGGTAGTATTGCTAGATAGATTAGGTTTCCCTTTCTGCATTCCCTTAATGTGTTTCTTTCATCATCACTATGCTTTGTCAATTTAGTTCTTGTTTTGTGTAATAATCACTTGCTTGCATGCATGAAGCTAACTACAATATGAAGCATGTTGATGATGCGAGAGGACTGCACATACTTTTAGTGTGGGGTGGATTGTTGGTGACTCTTAGGTATATGCTGTGAAGATTTAATGTTGCGGGTGTTGAGAAAGAAGGTTGCTAAGGGTGATTGACAAAAGATTGCTTCTCAAAGATAACCAAGGATGAAGATGAATGAGGGAAAGTATAACAGTGAGGTAAGTGGTGGCCATGGTAACTACCAGGAGATGGTGCAGTGATGAGGTACTCGGGTGCTAGAGCACACGTTGAAGAGAAGTTTGTAACAAAAGGGTAAAAAGGTGCTAGAAGGTTATAGCTTTTGGGCGATGAAGATGTACCACGTGGAAATGATAAAAATGGGTAATAAATGAGGAGAATTTGGTAGGTGGAGGAGTAATTAATGTAGCAAAAAAGTGGAAATCTATATAAGGATGGGATGTGATTTCATTTTTACCCTTGTGACTATGAGAATTGACAAAGAGCTACGTGTGAAGAGCCAAGTAAAGTGATTCAAGGTGTGAAGCAAGTGAACTAGGCGTGAAAGACAGATCTATGTATTGGAAAGGCTTGTATCCCCGTAGGAGAAGGGTTTGAATGAAGTAGAGTGACAGAATAGAGCTAGGGCATGTGATTTCATGATTACAAATTAGGGCACGGTTGAATCGAGTTAGGGTTTGAAGGAAACTAATAAAAACTTTGTGAGAAGGTCTAGAAAACAAAACCCAAAGAGAAGAATGGCTCAAAGAAGAAAGCAACACCGAGTAAAGAAAAGAAGAAGGTGGTAGTAGAAGAAGAGGAAGAGATGGCCCCGGAAAGCAATTTTTCAGAGATGTAGTACCCTGAGGAAGTAATTGTGGGCCAGGAATGGGATACCCACATACGACAGAGTAAGATAAGTGAGTATAATCACCGGACCAATGATAACCAGAAGAAATTAGATGACTTGCTCACTTCCCGAATGAAACAGACAAACTGAGGATGGCATGCCAATATATGATGACACCGGGAAAGGCTACTGAAAGGGATTGGTGTCTACCAGTTGTATGAGCTCCCATACTTTGGGAAATATGCACCATTGTATAGATGGCTGATGAGCCGAGTCCATGAGGACTTTTTCTATTTTATAGGATGGAGGGTAAGATTGACACCCATTCTTATTGCCCATATAACTGGATTAAAGGCAATAGGTGAGGATATTAAGGTTGACCTAGCTGACAAGAGCACCATTTTGGAGACACAGAAAGTGTTGGGCTACCAGAAAGGACCATGCATGGAATGGACATTGATAAACTAAAAAATTATCCAGTAGTAGTGCAGCAATGAGCACACCTGATTACAAAATTGAATGACCAAGAACGTTGGTCACAAGTTAACTCTATGTGGCTGCATGTGGCAAAGTGCATGTTAGAAGGAGTCACTTACACATTTTGGCTTCATTATGAGAGAAAATAGTAGAGGAAGTGCGCGTAGGAAACAAGATAAGTTTTGGTTGTGTTTTGCTAAGTTTGGTATTCATGGAGATTGGGGTACCAGATGGCCCAAAAGAGAATATATGGGAATACCCCATGAATCACAAGTCTCCAGTTGAATGATTCAAGCAAGTATCTATGCAAGGGGTCAATGACGGATGAGGTGAAGGAGTGAGCAGAGATGTGGTATGATAGGCTCATGCGTGGTGTTTGAAGAGGAATGGCGTATACCCAAGGAGTTGCCTTCGGTTCTAGGGAAGCAGGCATAGTTTGTAGTCTACCAACACTTTTGTATTGCATGCTTTCCAATGGTAGATGGGTCATGGAGCCCCTGGTGCAAACTACCTTACGCATTTTCCACGTGATATTTCCAAGCTTCAGTTCATTGGTTCACCAACACATGAAGGTTAGTGTTTAATGCAGACAAGGTGGACTATGAATACCACACCTTGTGGAAAACATATGGATATCCAGGGAAGAATGCATACAACGAGAGTAATATCTCGAGATTTTGAGCATTAAACTAGAGACACTTGCCATTGCGGATATCGGGGCCGCGTTGATATACCTCAACTTAAGCCAAAAATGGAAAATAACAAGTATGTGGAAAATGAGTTCGCTGCTTCGGGGCCCGAAGGGGAAGCATACCATGGAGAACATTCCAGCACCTAGGCCCTCTGAACCCAAGCAAGATGATGAGGAAGAGGATGAAGAGTAGGAGGATAGCGGTGGCTTGGTGTGAGGAGGAGGAAGTAGCCATCTGGCCAAAAGGAGAAGGAGCGTGATCGGCTTCACAAGGAGAAGGAGTTATTGGGGAAGAGTAGGGTGACCAAATATTTAAGAAGGTATTCAAGTGCACAAGGGCGCAAGGAGAAACCCAGCAAGTAAAGGAGCCAGAGGAGAAGAAAAGAAGAAAACTCAGGCTAGGTGAGGAAGTAGAAGAATCTGAGGAGAAGGCACCCTCATCTCCAATAGAAGAGGAGCCTCAACACGAGGAGGAGGAGAAAATGGAAGGAGGAGAAGGGGAACAATCAGAGGCCACACAAGACAAGGGTGAGGATACATCTAGTATTCCTAACCTTGATGCAGCCATTCCAAGAGGGCCAAGATCCCGTCGAATAGGTGAGGATGCCAAGGCACATACAATGGGATATGTAGAAGACCCAAAGCTGATTGTTCATGCTCGGTTTTAGAGCACCATCGAGTAGAAGGATCTATTTGGATGGGTGCTCATGGATGAGGACAAGGTGACTCTGCGTACATGGAAGAAACTTTCATGGTCAATGCACACGCATATGGATGAGCTAGACTTTGATGTCGGTGAAGAATCATGTGCGTCAAGATGATTGAAGAAGGCACCTGAAATAAGGCACATGACAATCAAGCCAACGGTGATGACAGATGAGTAGGTAAGCAATGCTCTAGTAAAGGTATCTGCTGAAGTAGCAAGAAGAAACATTGATAAATATGCTACCATTAAGGCACTGACAGAGAAGTTGAAAGCCAAGGATGTGGAGATAGTGTGCCTAGTGTAGGAAAAGGACCTGATTAAGAGAAAATATGACACTTTTGTTAGTATGGTGGAGGAAATTGGAGATGATGTCCTAAAGGTACGCCCGCATTTGGAATCCCAAGTACCAAAAGAATTTCCTTCTGCGATGCACTATGTAAAGACAATGATAACATTAGTGTTGGAGGATGAAAAGGTGCGTATATCAAAACAGCCCAAGGACCCCGTGGAAGAGGTAGAGAAAGCACAGGCTGTAGTAGCAAGGAAGATTGCTACTTATGAAGGCCTACTACTGCAAGCCATCCATGATGAGCTGAAGAAATCGATCATGCACTAATGATATGCACAGCTCAGATGCGCTGATCATGGTAAAAACATTGGAGGAAGATAATGAAGTGCAAAAGGCTATGAAGGATGCAACCCTAGGCCGCGTTGAATGATTAATCCTGGTGAAGCAGAAGTGTGAGACACTAGCTGCATGGCATAGGCACCACATAAGGAAAGGTTAGATGAGCTTGGAAAGCTCATTGCTCAAAAGATGGATATATTGGAAGGGGTGCAAACCTCTATGTCAAGCGTAATGCTTGTGATACAGAATGAGTAGGGAAAGCTAACTATGGAAGAGCTGGAGTCTATCATTGTAGACGTGCCAGAGAAGGTAGGAATGGCGTTGATAGAGTGGGAGAACTTGGAAGTAGATATAAAAGAAGAATATCTAGAGTTATTGCTTCAGAATGAAATGGAGGGGCCTGAGGCTGAAAATTTTTTTGTTGTGTATACCTTATTCAAAATTCTTTATTCAACCATTCTTTATTTATCCATTCTTTGTGTAAGTTTTGGACATCACCATTATCGGGGTGACAATGAGATTAGTGTGGGGTAATGTTGATAAGAGAAAACACTTAGTAGAACTCACACATAGAGTCCACGTGGGAGAACAACATAGGAGAAAAGGCGCGAAGGTATAGGAAGGCGTCGCGCGCGTGGAGGTGTAGAGTCAGACTTTTGGGACTTAGCGATTTTGGAGATCAGGGCTATTTTTAGAGGTTGGCGTGTGGAGCACACAAAGCGATGCCGAGACTTGTGTGCCACTCTTCGTGGAGATTTCAAAGAGCATGTCAAATCACTCTTGCATGGACATAAGCTAAGAATAGATCCACCACTATAGTTAACTATCAGTGATCTATAGATAGCATACTTGCATGTATGGCTATAGTTGTAAAAGGTGTGTGGCTATTATTAGCATGTGACCTATTTTGGTAGAGTTAAGCGGTGAAGGGCTAGTCCCCCACCCTATATATATGTAATGAATTACTTAGTAAGAGATAGACAGAGACACATACTGCTTTGAAGGGTTAGAGATACATGAGTGCATGAGACTGGATAATTATAATCAGATCCATGTGTGCATGTGTAGTATTGTATGAAGCTTTTGTACTATTGGTATACGATGAATATATGAAGAATATTGGCCAAAACAAAATAGTGTCTGATATGTTTGTCATTGTATACTATTGTTATCATGATGATTTATACTTAAGTGCTTATAGATCTGG
The DNA here is from genome assembly GCA_018340775.1 of Taxus wallichiana var. yunnanensis. NCBI lineage: Eukaryota > Viridiplantae > Streptophyta > Pinopsida > Cupressales > Taxaceae > Taxus > Taxus wallichiana. The sequence goes on from CM031236.1 coordinate 316,176,860, forward strand.
TATGGTGTAACGATGTATAGATGGATTAGTTTCTAAATATATGTTTTAATGTGTTTGATAGATTTTTTGTGAATTTATTTAGTGCCTTGTTATTTGAGGTGTGAGTTCATACTTCATAAATTTTCTTTCTTTTTCACACTCGTCATCACAACCGAGGTAATTATGGTTCTTTGAGTGTGTTAGATTAGATTTTCTATACATAACCTATTTCTTAGTATCTTTTGACCAAATCTAACTCAGAAATTTCAAATTTCTTCATTTTCATAGTAATCGACATCAGTTACCTTACTACTAAAATTGGTTCAACAAACTATATCATTCCTTTCATCTAGTGACATTGGTTCACTAACCAAGATGTATCAGTCTCTATTTTTTTGAACTTTTGTCAAAAACAACAACATATTTTCACCTACCAAACTCTTTTAAAAATTTATTTCTAAGTTTTTGTCACTTCTGCAGAACCTAGAGTACCTATTTTCCACCTTTCATATGGTTTGGACTCACCAACAAGCGTGAGATCTTACTTTTCATGTGAGTTATATACCGTTATCTACTACCCCCTCACCACCTTCCATTTCATCTCCAATGAATCTTAATGCACCTGCATTGTACCCGAGGGTGATGAGGAATTCACTAGATTCCTTGATCATAACACCAAGGCCTTGTAACATTACCTTACTAATTATTCTATACATTAAACATCAAGTCAACCTCTTTATGGAATGCCCACTTCCATATTAGGGAACGTTAATGTAGTTACCCAAACTACTCTAGTGTTCACAAACCATGTCTCACAACCACCTACTTCACAAGTGACCTCTACACCTTCAACATCTGTCATCCCCGACATCTTCCATACCCTTAACCATGGCCCCTCTTATAGGGGTCCCTTCATCATTAGTACCTTATGTACCTATGTCTACACAACCGCTAGTTGTGTTAACATCTTCCACTCCATTTCAAATTTTGGTGGTTTCTATTCCCAAACCCTTCCACCTATTACTATGAGGATATTTCCACAAGATCCTCCCACCTATACCTTACCTTAGACACATCCTATTGCCTCCACTTCATATTCAGGGTATTTTCCCTCCTCTTCTACCACTGCCTACATACCTACATCTCAATTCACTTACTTGGAACCACCACATACTGGTATGCATTTTATGACCTATTCATCTTATCAAGCCCCTTATACCTCAAGGGGCATCCTCAATCAAACCCCACCATAGATCTCATTAAAATGATGATGGAAAAAATGCAGACGCTTGAGGCCTCCATTTTTAGATCTTGTAACATCTTAACCTATGATGAGATTTGTAATGAACCCATCCATCCCTCCATACCTATTCATCCCTATCCCATGCAATGGGAGCTTCCCAAATTCAACTATTTTAATAGTAAGGAGGACCCCCAACAACACTTGCATTCATTCAGACATGCTTGTTATTTGATAGGCCATGACGATTCCTTACTCCTTTGAACGTTTCCCATGTCCTTGTCGGGACCCGCCTTAGACTGGTACAGTGCTTTACCCAAGAAATTGGTCTTTTCCTTTAACCAATTATCCCATACCTTCCTTGATCACTTTTCGATCAATATCTCTACGAAGTTCTCTATGACAGATTTATATTCTATTTTCCAATATGATGATGAGTCTATCATCGATTTTATTGTACTCACTCTCCCACATCCTAACCTTATAGAGTTGTTTACCAGGGCATGTGCTAGACACATTTCCCCAACTCTTTAGATTCAAACATTTTTACATTTGATGAGGCTTTCACTATGGCTTGAAAGCTTGAGATCTATGCCCTTGAAGAAGAAAAGCTAAAAGCTGCGTAACAAAAATGTCACCTTTAAATCAAACAATTATTCTTCTAAACCACTTATCAACCATTCCAAGACCAAAATATTTTCCAATGCGGTGGTTCTAAAGGCTGGCCCTTCTCATCCATCCAATCAACCCAAACCTCCTGCCAATCTCTTGCTTATTCAAAATTTTCAATACAAATATGAATAGAGGAGTTACACTCCCATCAGAGAGCCATATTCTTTTGTATTGGAAAAGTTGTTGAAGGTAGGATCCATCACTCTTCCTCCCATCAAACCACATACTAGTTTTGATCCTTCTCACCCCACACCAGCTTGGTATAAATAAAATGATTTCTACAATTACCACCACATAAGAGGACATAGTGACGGAAATTACAAAACCTTAAAAACATTGTCCAAGGAATGTTGGATAGTGGTGATCTCATCCTCAACAATCCTAATGCACCTGCTAATGAAAACTTTGACATTTTCATAAAGACTTTTTCTTACCATGTCCCTTCATCAACTCATATTGGTGAGACATCTAAATAAGAAACCAATGTACATATGGCTCATGCAGTCTTCATTACAAGTATCGATCCTTCTATCTAGTCTCTTCCTATAGAAACTATTGAGGAAATATTCACACAAACTCCCCTACCCATAGAGGAACCCACCATACCTCCTGTTTACCCAAAGAAGAGGCCTCCTCACCTATTCCTTCACTCATAGAGGATCCAACCTTACCTATTCCTTTACCCACGGAGGAACCCACCTTACCTGTTATTCTACCTATAAAGGAACCCACCTTATTATCCTCTCTATCTATAGAGGATCCTACATCACCCACTTTTCCTCCTCCTCAACCCATAAAGGATTTGATTATATCTAATCTTTCTATTAGTGATACCTCACCGAAGGACCTCACAAATCCCATTACTCTTCTTACCTCACTCTTACCTACTGAATCTAAGGCCAAGACCTTCCCTGTCTCACAAACCTCAAAGCTCATCATGGGGATTAGCACTAGTGTGTCATCCTCTTCATCTAAACTAAAACCATTCTCTTATTTGGTTGATCACATGGAGTATGTCAATTACTCTACCCTCTGGGGGTGCCTTAGACTCCTAATTTCCACCCAAATGTAAATGTTATCCTCGGATACCTTGACCATTTACCCTAAGGTATTCAAAGCAACTAAGACTATTACACCTGAGCTCGTGGTTCTATCCCCTTCTTCATCAACACCCCTTTCACTCAGGCCTTTTTCTATACCAAAACCTAACACCACCTTAGGGGTCTTACCGGTACCAAGTCTAGCACATCCTACTATGAAGCTAGACTTGTCAACTTCATCCCCACCCATCACAAAATCTATTCCAGCACCTAAAAGGAAGACCCAACCTTTTAGGGCTCGCACCCTAGTATCTCCCATGCCTTCTCACTCACCTTCACCTCTACCATCGATTTTAGGCCCACATCCTTCAACCTTGGTTAACCTACCTCTTTACCAAGGCAAACCTAAAGTGTGACAACCTATACCCTCGCCTTCACCTCTTGTTCTACCCACACCTTCTTCACTACCCTTACCCTCACTCTTGCCAACCCCCTACTTTCACATTTTCTTATGTAGATACCTACGCCATCTAAGTCTTCTTCATCCTACTATTTTGTTCCTCATCTTTACCTAAGAATGTGCAACCTAAACCCAAACTATCACTACTTACCAAAAAGGTAGTTACACTAACACAATCTCTCATCTCTCCTCCTCGCAAAAGTCACCTACCCCTTTGCCCAAGACAACCTTGACCTCTCATTGTGATCCTTTGGCAGGATCCTACTCAAATATCATTGCTCGCTTGTTAGAAACATCTTCTATATCACTTTTTCCTATCAAGCCTTACAATATTCTCAAAGATAAACCAAAGTAGGGTTTGATGACACAAAAATTTACACTTATCATAGCTCGTCAGGGGAATGATGTCGAGATTTATAACGCCCTTAAAAAATTATCCTTCAACTTTACAATTCAAATGGTATCTTTGAAGAAGATTATCTATTAGAGGACGATTCCATTCTTTCTTCACCTTCCACCATGCAACCCTCTCTTCCTCCTATCTTTGAAATTAACATGGTGTGTGTAACCACTTGGTCAAAACACATGAAATAAAAAGGAAAGGAAAATTTTGGTAACCCTTCTAGTTGTCTTCACCTTCCATTACACTTATACCTCCCCCTAAGATAACCATCTTTGGGTCAGCATGACCTACTTCCTCTAGGGTTACACATCATTCAATGTTTAAACAACTTCATCAGTCCCCTTTGAAGATGTCTTTATTTGATTTTATTCAAACCTCTCGATTATCTTCATCGAGCCCTAATTGAGGTCTATCTATCCTTCGAGGTTCCACCCAATGATACTTCACCTATCACCACCCTCATTTCCCCTCATTAGATTACTTCCATTAATTTCTCCAAATCAGATATTTCCCCTTCACAACCTGATGATCATGAGCCCGTTGTTTTCATATCCACCTACATTACTAATATTCACATTAAAAACATTATGATTGATGAGGGGGCTAGCATCAACATCATCTATTCTCATGCCTATGAACAAATAAGCATACTGGCTAATTGTATGTCTAGAAACCATGTCATGCTTCAATATTTCAATGATGCCATGACCGATACCCTTGATACTATTGTCCTCCACATTTGTGTGGGTCCCCAAACTATTCCCAAACTCTTCTACATTCTTGAAGGAGAGTTCCAATATAACATGTTGTTAGGTCATCCCTAGATTTACATCATGGCTTTTGTACCTTCCACCCTTCATCATTGCCTCAAATTTGAATATGAAGGAGAAAATTACACCATTCAAGCATATCCCTCCCCTTCAAAACCTATAATATGCTTTATCATCCAAATGATGTCCTAATCCCAATTAAGGTAGCTACCACTTCTTCCACTTCACCTTCCTCATCTAGCCCACCTACTGACCCTCTTATTTTTCCCTCTACTGATGCCCCATATTCTTAGGCTTCAGATAGCTCATCTATACATGTTACCCAAGTACCAACCATAGACCCCTTGGTAGGCATTTTTCAACACCTTTCACTCAAATAATACCGCCTCCTCAACATTAACACATTCCTTACTCCTCAAGAGTATGGAAAAATACACCAACACCCACATTATGACCATTGTATAGGAGAGGTCATACCATATGGTCCTCCCCACCTTCATACCAACCTAACCTATGGGGGCTCAACATTTCCTCTTATTCCATTGAACCTCCCTTCCAAACCAAACCTTTTTCATCTAACTTCTCCTACCTCACCAAGAAAAGCTTTGCATTCACTTTTCTTCCTTATTACACCTAGAAATCCTTCATCTTTGGTCGTTACGAACAAGTTCATCACACCATCATACCATGCACCACTAAGAAACACAAAGACCATTGTGTTCTTGGATTTCCTAACTATCCTCTTCTTAAGAAGGCCCAAATCACTCTCGTAGAAGATGAAAATCCTTCCCCACCTTCTTCACCTATCATGCCACCTTCTCCCATGGAGTCCCTAGATACCGAATCCATTCCACCTAACTTTTTTCATGAAAACCATCTCCTTAGGACCTCTAGCTTATCAACGTGATGGCAAGGTTCTCTCTTCCCTTCATCTTCTTTATCCTAACATGTTGGATGATGATACACCTTCTATAAACATCATTCAATGTCAAGATGATGACTCTATTTTTACCTATTTACTTGCGGAGGATTCTTATATTCAAAGATCATTACCCTCTGAGATGAACTATATGTTGAATGAATATAGGAAAATATCTAGACTAGGAACAAGAATCTTTCACCTCTTTTCTTTGCGATCATAGAAAAGAATCTTCTTGGTCATATAGTGATATGTCAGGTATTAACCCTAATACCATGCTTCACAATATTGTAATTATCCTTGATGGAAAACCAATGAAACAAAAGCTGATTAAATTGCATCCTTGCTTTTCTCTTCTTATGAAAGAAGAACTTCAACACCTTATCTTTGTTTCCTTCATCCTACTCATTGACTATCCACAATGGATCTCTAACATTGTTCCTGTCACACAAGCAACTAGGGTACTTCATATTTTTACTGAATTTCATGACCTTAACCTTACATGTCCAAAAGATGACTTTCCTCTACCAAACATTTACCAACTAGTTGATCTTATAGCCAGCCATGAGATGTTATCTTTTATGGACAATTTTTTGGGTTATAATCATATATTAGTCACTCTGAAAGATCAAGAAAAACCACCTTCATAACCCCTTGGGGGACCTTCTACTATCACGTCATGCCCTTCACTTGAAAAATTTTGGTGCTACCTATCAATGCACTATGACTTACATCTTCCATGACATCATGCATGAAATTTTGGAAGACTATGTTGACAACCTTCTTGGTAAGTCCAAGCGTTACAATCGAACACCTAGCCATTCTTAAAATTATCTTTGACCACCTTATCCAATATTTTTTTCTCCTTCAACCAAAGAAGTGTGTTTTTATAGTTCTCTCGGTAAGCTCCTTGGTTTCATCATCTTTTTTTGGGTATTAAATTTTATCCCACTAAGATCAAGGAAATTCTTGACATGCCTCCACCTACTAACCTTTGGCAACTTCGTAGCTTATAAGGAAAATTACAATCCATCGACACTTCATTTCTCAACTTTTAGACCGATGCTAACTATTTCATCATCTCCTTAAAAAGGAAGTTTCTTTCCATTGGAATGATGAGTGTCACAAAGCCTTTGAAGCATTGAAGAACTACCTTCTTCAACCACATGTGCTCATTAATCCTAAAGATGATCAAAATTTTTACCTCTACATTTGTGCTACTGACCATTTCTTGGGTGTCATGCTTGCTCATTGTGATGAGAAACACTCGAGAATAAGTATTTTATTATATAATCCATACTCTTCTAGACTACGAAACTCAGTACACTCATGCTAAAAATATTTACTTAGCCATAGTCTTCATGGCCACCAAACTACACCATGACCTTCTTAATCACAAAACGGTTTTTGTTACCAACACCAACCCTCTTCATTACATGTATGCCAAACCTTACCAACACCAATGCACCGCTCATTGGCTCATGCTTCTTACAGAATTGGAGTTGGATTTCATTCATCAAAATTATGTTACGTAAAAACCATCGTATATCAAATTATGGGCAGACGTTCCTCTTCTTGGGAACCAATTCTCAAACTTTGATTTTCTCGAAAAATCTATCACCCCTCTCCATTAAGGATATTGTTTTTCAAATGACATTATTCTTTGAAAAATCCAAATTTCACCATGGGGGAGGTGGGGATCATCCTCATTCCTCTTGATGGTGAGCCCATGCCACTATCCTTTAAACTATATTTCAACTGCACCAATAATATAGCCAAGTACAAAGCACTTGTGTTAGGTCTTCAAACTACCATTTCGTAGATGTTAAATCCATTAACATATTTGATTACTCTCGATTGGTTGTGAAAAAATAAAATGGTTCAGACTAGTTTTGTAACAATGAGATTTGAAAGTATAGGCATCATGTCCACATACTTTTGACCACATTTGATCACTACCTCATTCAAGCCACTCCGCAATCCACTAACAAATTCACAGATACTATGGCTTATCTTGCTTCTTAAATACTTTCCTCACCTTCAAACTCAAAAATATTTTTCACCATCCAATGGTTGCATTTTCCTTCTTATATTATCCTTGGCATTAATTTTTTGGGTAACATCGATACTGACCCATGTAACATTTGGTATAAATAGTTCATTGACTACCTCTTGCTTTCAATCATGCCTCCAGATATCACTCACAATGGACAATGAGCCTTCCTAAAAATTTCTCTCATTACGTCATCATGGAAGGTATTATCTCCAAATTTGGATTTGACATTATCCTCATGCGTTGCCTCACCGATTTCGGAAATCCTGTAAACCATCAAAGAAATTTATGACGGGATTTATGGGGGACATTTTAGTGGCCTCGATATTACAAAGCATATTCTTTGACTCAGCTACTACTGGCCAACCCTTAACTAAAACTATTGTGACTATGTCAAATGTTGTGTGAAGTGCCAATAACATGCTAACTGTAAGGATGAAAATTGACGCATGAACTTCAACCGCACTTGACCCCAAGGTCGTGGTTGGGGTAGCTGATGTGGAAATGCAGATGGCTAACTATAGGAGATTCGGTGACTAAGACTTGGTAGTGTGAATTCCTATTAGTTGGGTTGAAAATGGGAGATTTAGCGGCTAGAAACGGGTAGCGTAAATTCCCTATGGCTTGATCTACTTGATTGAATCTAAGTGCTAAACTAGTTTGAAGCATCCATTTAAACAAAGATGAAATTAATGATCTAATCTAATACTGAAAAGGAAACTAATCTAAACAAATCACAAAACTGAAATATTATAATCACAAGACAACAAATTACTTCTATTCTAAATAATTAAAATATTTCTACACTAAAACTAAACAAGAAAGATAACCTAGTGTGGTTATTCACCTGTGTTGAGTGTATTCTAATTAATGCTAACATAAAACAAGAAATTTTCCAATTAATCTATGATATGTAGACAACTTCCTACAGATATTATCTCCTTCAGATCCATAGGGATGGGAAGAAGAGGATCCATCACTAGGAGTTGTTATTAATGATTTAAAACCTCTTGGAAATTAACTAATTACTTGTAAATGAAAGGATAATGGTTTTCTACTCTATTTGATATGATATAATAATAATAACTTACAACAATCAAGGAAATCAGATAACTCCAACTTGGAATTCACATAATGAGGTAAGTTAAGTTGTGTTGTAATTTTTCCCCTCAGTTTATCCTTTCATTCTTTATGTGTCCACGTGAGTCCAATTTGGGAATGCAGAGGAAGCAACAGGAGAAAGTGATTGAGCAATGGCAGCTTGAAGGAGTTTTAGTTACAATGTAATTATAAGAGAGATAACATAAGAGATCTAAGCTTGGCTATGGAATTTCTAGAAAGATTGTTGCAGCAATACTATGTAAGATACAAAAAATTCTCAGCCCATTTTCTTGAGTACAAAAATTGGTTATATAAGAAATTGGCTAGGTTGTGTACTCACACACAAAGCAGCCATGGGGTGCCACATCATTGGGTGAATAGGTAGTTCAAACTAATAATCACCATTTAAAAATAGAAGAGGGAGTGAATACCATTCAATCAAGCCTAAATTTAGCCAATTTGGTTCACAAACGCACCTTGGAAGTGAAGTTAACTAAATTCACATGTGTCTAATTTACACATCAAGGATTCTAGAAAAATTTTACAGAAATTCCACCTATGCGGGGTGACAAACAAAGAACCTCCACCCAAACTAGGGTGGGCAGTTACAAAACCAATGCTCGGGTAGGATAGTGGTTTTGACACTAAAGCTCAAAACATGCATAAAAAGAAGCGGGAAGCTAGAAGAAAGTGTGCAAAGGCTAAGTAGGGATATCTAAGCTACAAATATATATTACGAACAAGTTTAGGAACTCGAAACTTTTTGAAAGGATATGAATCATCATTGGGGACCTTTTCGACCATTATCGATAATGTAGAACGTGTAATTTTGGGTGCCTACACTAACCTTCATCATACTCCTAGTCATGCCTTACAAGTCGCCAAAGACTTTTGGCCCTTTTCTCAATGGGTTTTGTATCTCGTTGGAGAGATTAACCCTCATTCCTCACAATTTCATTACTAGATCATCATGACTGAATATTACACTAAATGGGTGGAATCCATCCCTCTCATTTCTACCAAATCTAAGAAAATAGTCAAATTTATCAACCACCATATCATTTTTCACTTTGGTGTTCCTCATCGCCTCATCATTGATAATGGAAAACAATTCAAAAATAAAAACCTACACAAACTGTGTGACAAATTTGGTATTCAACTCAATTTCTCTTCACCATATTACCCACAAGCAAATGGTCAAGCCAAATCTTCTAACAAAACTCTCAACAAAATTCTTATGAAATTGGTTGATGAATGGTAAGGATTGGCACACACACATTCCTTTCACCTTATGGGCTTATCATACCAGCATTCACACCTCTACCACTGCCACACCTTTCTCTTTGGTCTATGGTACAAAGGTCATCCTACCTCTCGAAATACAAATTCCATCTCTTTGTATATCTCTTAAAGATATCCTCTCTAATGATGAGTTTTTCCAAGAACATTTGGCACAACTTGAGCTACTAGATGAATGCCATTTAAATGCTCTAGACCACCTCCAAATCTACCAAAATCACATTAAGCATGCCTATGAAAAATGCATTTGAGAATGAACATTCAAGATCAACGATCTTGTCCTAAAGGAAAATCAACATGTAACCAAAATGGAGAAAAGTAAATGAGGCAAGTTTGCTCCTAATTGGCTTGGACCTTATATTATCACCCATACCTATGGATCAAGAACTTATTGTTTATCTTCTCTTGAGGGTAAACCTGAACCTAAGCCCCTTAATGCCTTGCATCTTCAACCGTTCTATTTTTGAATAAAGTACTACATCACTTAATCTCTTATATATGATTTTACCTTGAGTGAACCTTTCCTTCAACCTACCTCTTTTAAGGACCAATGAATCAAATATAATTGTGTGATTATCCATCACCATTCAACCTTATCTTGAATATGAGTATCATGGATCTACTCATGGTATAATTCTCATGGATAATTTTATTCCTTTTCAGGATGGAATCTCATGGTTGTTTGTGACTTGAAACCCCTTTTTGTAGTTAACCTTTACGTGTTATAGTTTTGCCTTCATAAAAGAGGCATATACTCCTTTATAGTCTTGTCTAATACTTCAAGTCCAAAATAATGCAAAAAAATGGGATAACAAAAATTCTAATACTTGAGTCAAACTTCTTACAAATAGATGATTTTCTCAAATGAACATCTATGTATCTCTATTTTTGCTATAAGTAGACTACTCTCTTGAAGGAAATTTATACAAAGCCAGCTAGATATTATACTTATTCTATCCAAAAAGAAGAATAATCTATATTTTAAGAAAAAAATTATCTTGGAGCTTTCCACATCAAGCATCTTCATGAAGACCTCAAGGAGACACTACTATTCATCCCAATATAGACTTCCCACATCGATCAGTCTATGAATGCAAAAAGAAAAATTAAAAATAAAAATCAAGAAAAATACAAACTTTTGGTCATGGACTTGCCTATTCTAGTTTAGGGTATCTTACAGAAGGGACATGTTGTCCCACAACAAGGTTACACTAAGAAAACCAATCCACCCTACCCTCTTTTAATTTCTCCTATTTACTCAAGGGGCGTTGTGAACATGTGACATTTTGTGATCATCCAACTTCTTTCGACTATAGACCTATCAATCATGAAATGTATCTAGGGGATTATGTTCATAAGCCTATTTGTATGGCCATTATGGTCCTTGCCAATTATGGATCATTTCACTTCTTTTTGGTTCACCTTTTCCTACTTGTTGCTTCTTCAGTAGGACGAGACCAATGAAATTGAATATATTGGTCTGATTCTCATTTCACCCACACCCATACTAATCATCATTTCCAAAACATTATACATACTCATCAAAATCAAATCAAAACCAAAACCAAAACCATACCTATACCAATCACACAGTTAACCAGTTTCCCCTTTTACTTTCTGCTCAACATTTGACCTTGCCTACTTTCTACCTTTCCTTACCAGGACCATTTTCCTTACCCAACCTACCTATCAGAAATCTTATTCTTCCCTATCCTATGGGAGAACTACATCAGCCTGAGGCCCCTTTTGCAAGGGCTATGTAGGCAGCACTTCAAAGACATGGGGTCTTCAAAGGTTAGCTCGACCACCATTTTCTACCATCTTTCATTGTTTTGCCACTATTTGTCCCTACTACCTAATCTTTCTCACATTTCCATAATATCAATAACATGGAAATTAAACAAAACAAACCATACATCATAACCATTCATATACATCTAGTTTCCATAATATCAATACATTGGAAATTAAACTAAACCATAACGCTAAACCATGCCTATCATCTAGTTTCCATAATATCAATAACTTGGAAATTAAACCAAACAAACCATACATCATAACCATGCCTATACATCTAGTTTCCATAATATCAATAACTTGGAAATTAAACTGAACCATGCCTATCATCTAGTTTCCATAATATCAATAACTTGGAAATTAAACCAAACAAACCATACATCATAACCATGCCTATACATCTAATTTACATCACATCAATACATTGGAAATTAAACCAAACCATAACATCAACAATGCCTATAACTAGTTTCCATAATAACAATGCAATGGAAATAAAACAACACACAATAGATATAAATTTCATCATCTATATACTTTGGAAAGTCCGTGTCTTAATACAATGTCTACATAGATATAAATATGTCTCTCAAAAACTCTCACGTACAACTTACCTCTTGGACGTAAAGACCGATACATCCTTGGGAGGTTTTAACACCTCTTCCACTCTCTCTTATCCCCTAGCCTAGCCTCTATCTCTATGCATTGGTCACCTCCTTCTAGCCCTCGCTTATGACTACAGAGCTCCTTGAGCTACGGCACTATGGGTCCATGAGCTAAACCTTCGATCTGCTACTCTGCTAAGCTTTGTAGGTAGTATCACTATCAATAGGAAGACCAAGCTCTACAATATGATCCTCATAATACCTAGCCTCAACCATAACCCTCTCGTATTGATCCATTGATATCACCTATGGTGGGTGCATTACTCTAGTACTATCTGTGGACCCTATCCCTACCCCCGTACTCGAGATAATGGACCCCGTCCTAGTATCTCGCACATATACTAATGGACCATCTCCCTATATCTTTGGTCCATCATGTTCCCTTGGAGGTGAAGGAGGGGAAACCAAGTGTCCCTTGGCCCTGGCCTAAACTACTTCCATTTGTTTCTATAGTGTGGCCACCTACACCTATAAAGCAAGAACTTAGGCTTGTAGTGTTGTAACATGTCCCCTATCACCATCTTGTGCTGTGTCACCATTATTTATTCTTATAGGGTAGCTACTTATTCCTGTAATGTCATGACCTAGGCCTGTAATGTCGTCACCTACTTCTATAACATGTCCCTCTCACTGATGGCTATGGCCAAATCATTCGGTCCTCACCTGGTTAGCACCACCTGTAGCTATACTACCACCACTAACTATACCTAGTCATACATCTAGCATCATCTATATTCTCATCAGGTACCTAGTCCTCCACTCCTTTTGATGGAGTTGGATGTGGAAGAGATAATGGCATCTCCACATCCACTTGACAATACTATGGGAATAACGGGGCCACACCTGTTATAGGCCAAATTGTTATCTCGACACGATCTACTAGTATGTAGTCATGCTCCTCCGCCCTACATCCTTGAATCCATATAAGATGTTGTAAACCATCCACCTCCTCCTCCATGTCTCTCGAACTCGGATACATGAGGTATGGCCTCCATAAAATATCTACTGGGGATAGGATAATAAAACCTCTCGATAATATGTTGTATCCCATGTCACCCCATCCACCCTCACCTGCTCACCAACCCATAACCACTGCCTATGTCCTATCCTATACACACCCACCTCCCACCCCTTTCATGGTAGACCAAGTAGACGAATGTACACAATATGCTCATATTCCTAATAGTGTAGCAAGTATGTACAATAGATACAAGTGTCGTTGTATCCTCCTATAAGCCCATAACTCTTTGTACAACTAAACCAAGTACATTAGTGCCCATGTAAAAACACCCTATCAAACACCATATCCTCTAATAATCCCATCAGGGCTCATGGAAATCTCCCACCCTCTTGAGTCTGGAAGAGAAAAACATCCAATGCTAACCATCATCAATACTACCAAAGGAGTCAAATGTGGATGTGCCACATACATAGCACCATAGTTGATGCTTGCATTGTGATAGGTTAGATCTTCCATGGTCAGCCCAAACACCATAGCTATATGATCCACTACATCTAAAGATGACACCTAATAAAGTGGATCTCCAATGATCGGAAACCATAGAATCCTATAGACATCCTCTAAGGTGATGGTCATCTCACCCATCAGCAGATAGAATGTGTTAGTAGTCAAATCCCATCTATCGATGAGGGCTACCATCATCCTGTGGTCTCTAGAAATCTACCTATACCTCCTAATGGCACCTACTCCCACTACCCACATATGATCCCACTACTCCTCTAGAATGGTAGGCCTCATTTGTACTAATAAGGGTGGAATTCGGTCCCTCATCTTCAGCTTCTTCCTAGCCTACATCATCAACATCCACACATGTTAATCATTTTCCCTTTCGACTTTCTATTACACCTCGACCTTACTATTACTTCACTTATTGACCTATCTACCTAACCAACCCCAACCCTCCTGAATTCATCCTATGACACCCTATTTTACCTACACTCCTTCCTAATACTTCCCTTTGCTCCCCTAGCCCACCTCACACTCAATTAGACAACCTAAACCCAACCTTTTCTTAAACTTTTTATTTACCGAGCAACAGAATTGTTTCTCCTACCGATGTTAGTTCCATTACATGACTAGTACCAATAATCCCCTACCGATCTTCGACCAATAATCGATTGATGTTGCATCTTGGTTCTTCCCCAAGATGAACCCCAACACTACCCATTGCCAAAATTTATTAAGAAACACCTACATTACCCACCCCAATCCTTTATAATTTCCCTTAAATTCATTTTCCTCCTAATTAAACTAATTTGACCCTCCCATACCTGATTTCACCCCCATTTCATTCAAATTTCAAAACCAATTCAATTTGCATTTCTCATCCAGTTCATTCTATAAAACCAAGCATAGAGACCAAATTATACCTCTTCTTTTAGGCGCCTCCATGTTGGGATATCTAGGGCTTGAATTGGAAAATCCTTTACTCCTTCCCTAAATCTTGCTTGATAACAAGCTCCACACTCTTCAACCAATCACCTAGCTACAAGTGGGGCCATAGGATTACCTCCTCCCACCACTAATCTCTTGCCAACTAAGCCTCCTATCACTCTTGGTCCTTTTCTTGCCAATATTCTCTCCACTAGCTATTTTCTCAATTAAAAAAACTCAAAATGAGAACTTTTTAGGGTGGATTTCCATTTTAACTTGGCATTTTTGAATTGACATTGATCAAGTCATTCCTTAGATGACTGAAATCGATCACCCCTACCAGCATTGGTTTTCTTTGAATCGACATCACCACCCTACCTATAACCCGATCAGCCTCATTTTCCCTAATTTAATGTCACTTTCCTTTTTCACTCTAAATCATCCCTTAACCCTCCCTATAGGCTTCCCTCATAGCCTCATCACCTCACCACCTCCCTCATTATGCTTAGGGTCAAATTTTCCTTCCCTTAGGCCTTCTCATGACCTTTCCTATATACCTACGCCAACCTGATCTCACCTACATTAGAATTAAACTCGCTTACTCGCTCTACCATGTGATACTAATACCTATGTTATTTTTCCTACCAACCCTACCTTGCCTTATTTCGTGACATTTATCTTGACTGGACCACACCTTTTTTTTGTTTGAATATGCCTATACTCGTTACCACACCTAGCCTTGTTGTGTTTCTAGGATCACATCCTATACCTTGGATACTTGGACCACATCACCCTTGTTTGGATAAAATATTGACCTTTGATGAGTTAGAGTTTGTGTGCTCTTCAACCTTATTCATTTTTACATTTTATGTATGTGTGTGCGTTTGATTGCCTCAACCTTTCGATCATCCCATTGTCACAAATACCTACACCTACACCTACACCTTACCCCATTTTCATCACCTACCACCTTATCAAACCCATCACTAATTCTACCTTCCACTTTACATTAGTTCCTAGTTTGAGGGGGATCACCTCCACCCTTATCTGGGGTAACCTACTTTCTTTTTTGTTTCATCGTCACTTATTAGTACAAGATACATAACAAAAAGGGGCAAATGTAGACACCCAAAATTGGGTCACAACCCTCTAAGCCCCTTTCAATTAACACACCCCCTTACCATGACCCCTTTCACACATTATTATTAATATAATTATCAATATTAGATTAATTACCACCTCACCCCTCCACCTCACCTTGGACCCATTCCAAGGAATTTAACTAACTAAGACTAGGTCATCACTCCTAACATTGAGTCATCACTTCCCCTAACTAACTAAGACTCTTTCTAAACCTAATATTTATTGCTAACCACTTCTTCTATCAATTTCCTACGTGTTTAAATGTGAACCAAGACTCCTAGCCCACAATCAAATCTTGACCCATGCCAAAAAGGGAAGAAACATGCTATTTTGAGAAAATTTGACTATTTCTCCCTAATCGATGCCGGTTATTCCTCAATCAGCACTAATCAAGGAACCACCATCAGTTCCTTTAAATAAGTATTTCTAACTCTTTCCGTGGTTCTTCCATTGGTTAGCTTTATATTATTCATTTGCATCCTTACATTTGATTGAGCATCCTAATGATCAAACACAACACCAAAGCATCCAAGTTCTTCACCAACAACCGACTCATTTCTCCACATCCTCAAATCATTCATATAGGGAATCACACAGCTTCATTTTTCATGACACTAGATCTAGACCCATTTCTTCTATGAGCACCAACTAACCACCTTCATCTACCAATCTTCATATCTTCATATAAGTATCTTAACTAGGTTGTTAGTTTTTAGCTTTGGTCTTAGATCTCTTATCTTTTGTTATTGCACTACTTATTTCTTATCCGAATACCATCCGTCACCCATCTATTTGATACCCTACCAACCTGAACCTCTCTGCCTTTCCAATCACCTCTCTCACCCTTGTTGAGCCTTCACCTAAATCCCAACACCCTGCCTAATCCTTCCCAACACTCTATGCAATCATAGAGATCCCAAACTAACCCCTTTTCACCTTTGGCACCTAATTTCCCCTACCGTGATCAGTTAGCCAACCGATCTTGGCTATAACTAGTTATCGGCATTGTTTCCATGACCAACATCTTTCTCTCTATCGGCATTATCCCCGACCAACAATATCATTCATTCATACAAAACCTCTTAAAACATTCCAAAACTTCATCCAGACTTCCCTAATACCCTCTACTACACCTACAGACCTTAAAAACCCACCACCCACTTTAGATTTATTCTTATATTCACTATTTAGATTAGATTTAATTTATCATGCTTGTGTGAGATACCTAAATTATATAACTATAGTAAGACTCTCTATTTCATGTTCTTATCAACATTTAATTTGTTTTAAAATGTGGATTGACATCCTTCTAGGAAGCACCCCACTTCCCGAGATCTAGCTCCCGTTAGGCAATCCACCAACCTATGCTTTTAATTCTATCTTGTGGTATTTCTTTTCTTCTCAGGTAGTCCTTCCCAAAAAAAAAGGAGTTTTCTTGATCATTCTGGTCTTCAATGGTGCGTAACCTCTTCACGACCTCCAGGTATTCCTCATGTACCCAACCTTCTACCTTAAACATTTTTCTCATACGTACGCTTCTTATTGGTGAAATAGGGGTAAAAAAACAAATACATATGTGGCTTTAGTCATATTTACCTTGGCCGCGGCATGGCATATATGGCCATCTACCCCATCACATCGTCCCCATGTGGGACTAAACTATCCCAAGGTAAGAAGACAGGGGGCCCATGCAAGGGGATTATCGGTAGTCTAGGGAATATTCTATTCATGTGGTAGCCACGGAAACATTCGGTTGAGAGATATGCAGAGTGTGCCACATGGTGCCTAGTTATATGGGGGTTGGAAGGGGGTCGCCCCCTTATATATATAAAAATGTAATAAAAGGTTTTGGTTTATATAAATCAGGCCACATAGATAGGTTTAGGCAATAATATTATATAGTTTAGTTTTATATAAACTATAATGAATTTTAATTTGTATAGTTTATAGTATAAAATATAGATTATATAAATTAGGTTTATATAAACTATATAGAATTATATTTTATTTTCATTTTTTAAATTATTTTTATAAAACATAGTTTATAACAAAGGAAGTTTTTAAACTATAGTATATAAAAAAATAGTTTATATTAACTATAAACTATAGGTGTAACCTTTAAAGGGGGTCCAAAAAGGACATGAGATAAGTTTTCAAAATTCAAAGTGAAAATAATGATTTTACATCACTAGGGGACAAGATGATTGATCGACCAATAAGAAAATTTGAAACCCCTATTTTCATAGACTCTTGTCTCCTATGTGAACTAGGTTTCACTTTGAATTTTACCCTCTCTTTTAACATCTCATATTAACCTGCACACTTTCAAAAACTATAGAAATATATAAAATATTTCACATAACTATTTAAACCTTACCTCTATTTTCCATGCCCTGGTAATTCTCCCGAGTTCTAGTTTTCACGCAAGGGTTAAAATCTTCAAATAGCTTTCCACATATGTAAATACACATTCATTCATCCGGACAGGTGTGGGGTTAAATAGGATACTAACCACCTAACTTCCCAACCGTTGCAACTTTAGAATTAAATTAAATTATTTAATCCCACTCTGATACCATGTCAAGACGAGGGGATGAAACATTTATTAACCTTAATTAATAAACATAAATGTATACATTTAAATAAAATAATGCACAGAAAAATAAATAACACAATAACACAAGATTTAACGCGGAAAACCTTAATGGGGTACAAAATCACGGAAGAATAATTTCCACTATATGAGAAAATTTTTACATCCAATCCAATAAAACTCCCTCCTCACTTCTACTCCATGTATTACCCAAATCCATTGATTGAATTTGAATATGACCTATAGTCATATTTAAATATCCCAAAGGGTTATGACCTTCTTAAGTGACGGGTACACCTCCCTGATTAATATTAGTTAATAAATAACTAAAAACCTAATATATAGTTTATATTTAAATAATAAGAATATAAGTTATTATATATTATTTAACTATAAACTAAATATTATGATCACATAATATTATATTTGTAACAGCCTCAACAATTTATTCCTCCTTTGAATATCGATATGATTCAAAATTCTTCTAATCATTTATCTAATTCAAATCTTGAGTTGTGTTCCTCCCTTTATCCACAAGACCCCTTTATCAGTCACCTCAATGATGTATTCCTCCTTTTAAAGATCCATGTGACTCAAAATTCCTCTAATAAAACAGCCAAGTCAACCTCTACATCACAATCTACTAAATTTTTATACAATCCTCTTTTTCTACCTACATTATGTTGTCTTCTAGGAAAACCAATACCAACCTATTCCAAATCCACATCTTCTTTGACTCGCATGAGATATCCAAGTCCAAATCTACTTTTTCGCATGATTCATCTTCTTATATTAATCAAAATCCAATCCCTCTTTAACTCATGAGACCTTTCAACTATATCTTACCATATCCTTATCAATATTCTAAAGACCTATATTTGCGTCCACATCGAAAAATTAATAAGAAATAATGTGCTAAGATATCTTTTCGAAACATTATCAAATTTATTTGTGGAACTAGAATAAATAAGGTGAAACCTTCCCATAATATCCATCATCAAACATCTTCTCAATATTTAACACTTCTTGGACCCCTTTCTTCAAATAAACCTATTATGGTCGACCAACAACCACCCATACCAATTGATTTCTTTCGAATGAAGAAGCGACCAGAAAATTCATGTGGCTACATGATGAAATTACTCTAAAGGATCATGAGTAAGGATTCACTTTTGACCTTGATACATCCACATATTGTGAGGAAGAGAATGAGTTCCATGGTCGAGAAAATAAAGGAAGAGCCTAAATTTGTCCAAATTTATTCTCCTCTTGTTCTTCCAACTTCTCATTTCACATTACTCGTGAAATGACAAGGTTTATCATTAATTCCCCTCTTATTTTCTCATCAGCCAACCATTTTTTATCTATCACACCTCTTTAATCACAATCTCTCATTGGGTCACCTATGGGTATCCCTTCATTATTTTCTATACCGAGGCCAACTCCTAGTATCCCCTCATCTTCTATCTATGGGAATCCTATGAGTAAATCATCATCCTTTATTTATCGAACACCTCTCGGCATCCCACTATATTTTATATTAGGGCCGCATCCTAATATCTCTTTATCTTGTATACTTCAGCTACATCCTAGTATCCCTTCATCTTCTATCTATGGCTCACCTCTTTCAGTATCTCATTCTCTTAAATCCTTGGACTATATCCTATTCATCCATTTTATCATCCCTCTATAACAATTGTGGAAATTCCACCATCATTCCTAGCATTCTTATCATCAATCCCAAACATACATTTTCTTCACCCATTTCTTGGGACCAACCAAATCATACATTATCTTGTAATACCATTACATAGTTTCTTCCTCAAGATAAGGTATGAAACTTGAAGAGCTCCAAAGCTTCCCAAAATCCAACACCCGTAAGTCTAATACGTAAATGTGATTCGAAAATTCACACCAATATCAATGCAAAGTATGACAAAAAGTGTAAAAATCTATGGATATGGAACTCAAGCTCCCACATACAAAATCCATGTTGAAAGATAAGTCACAATCACTTATTTAATATGATCTCACCATGATCATTGACATTAGAGATAATATCACTCTTGATAATCAAAAACTCCTAGTATCCATCATCAAAGAAATTGCAAACATTGTTGTTGGATCCTATCACATGGAGTGAAATTTTTGGTCCCAAATTATGAATCATTCATCCACATTGGCATCTTATCTAAGTGTATTTTTCCCCTTCACAATACTTTCAAAACCTAAAAAAATATTTTAAAATCAATAATACAAAAAAATGAGAAAACATTAAAATATTACAAAAACTAAAAGGTATAAATATCAAACATTGTAATCGGTATTGCATACACATGGATTTTCTTTCCTTTCCTTCCATTCCTTTGAAAATTTCCCATCATTTCCATCCATTTGATGATATTTTGGTTAGTTTATTTTTTCTAATTATGTGGAATTTATCTCTACTATATATGTTTGACCTTGGTCCTTCATTACATTGGTAAATTAAAGAATGACTAACATTTTAGAGATCTTATCACTATCATACATATAATAAACTAGTTACAAATACCTTTGGGTGTATTTGTTGACACTCGGCCAATTTCATCATCCCCATCACTTCAACCTCCTTCCATCAAGCCATCATTGGTTCTTAACCCCTTATCAAAACAATCGAGAGAGCTAAAATATTTTTCGAAAAGAAAAAAATCAATATATAACTCTCTCTCTCTCTCTCTTGGGGTATTTCTAGTATCTCTATCGGGGATATGGACACCTAGTTGTTAGTAGATAAATGTTAAGACTATAATTAGGTACATATCCATTGGGGATATGTACACCTAGCTGGAAGTAGAGAATTTTATAGCTCTCCTTCCACCCTCCATTCACAAATCACCTTTAAAAATAAATCATTCCTACACCTTGGATAGTTTGTCTTCACTTATTACCTATAATATCTTCACTTCAAGAGGTAATTCATTTTATCATGCACACACTTGATCTCAAAGAGAAAATATGGAAAGTATGTTACCAAGTGTTGTTGTTCAAACTCTTGCTTTAGTTTGTATCTTATCTCAAGATTTGATCCTTTGGCTAATCAATTTTCCATCGCTAATCTTCTAGCTAAAATTTCCATATCCTTTTAGAGAATTCACATTTTTCTTCTTCTTCATTTAGAACATCCATGTGTATAAGATTTTCTTTTACCATCTTTACGTGTCTTATTTCTATCATGTGTTTCTTGGTCAACTTGAACTAGGTGCATGCTCACTCCTTCCAAAGTATCTTCATTGGTTTTAGTTCATCATCATGTTAAACCTATCCATCTTGGCCTTGATATGGTTGATCCTATTCTTGTTTATATGTGTAATATATTCCCTTGTAAATTCTCACTTATCATTGGGGCATTTTTGCATATTCATTTTCATGTACATAGCTTCAGTAAAACTTTCAAAAACCTCTACAAATTCATAAAACCTTCAAAATCCAAAAACATTAGTAAACCATTCAAAATCCAAAAATATTGGTAAAACCCTCAAGATTCCAAAACATTAGTAAAACCTCCAAAACATTGGTAAAACTTCAAAAATACAAAAATGGTAAAGCATCAAAACATCCTAAACATTCACAGGACACAACATCCTCAAACATTGAAAACTATCCTACAAAATATATTACTTTAGTGTTTGCTTGTTCTAGTGCTCGACATGTGGATCATTTTGATCTTCCTTCATTAACAAAGTTGGTTTTCTTGCTATGTTTATCTTCCCTTGCATATATCATTTCTCGGGGCAATTTCATAGTGCATGTTTATTTTTCATAGGACTTTTATGTCCTCCATTTACTCCCCTTGTCTCGTATCCTTTCATGGGGAAACATTTTAACCCTTGTTTTAAAACTAGAACATTTAGGAAATGAAGTTGGATAACAAAAACATTAGTGTAACTTTCTTGTATAATCGTTTATTTGATTATGTTTTTTTCTTGTTTTCTTTTTGTCTACTTATTTACTTTTTACTACATTGATTTATTTATTTTTCTTTGAGTCAGTCCTTTAGCAATGAACAAAAATTAGTATTATGGATCTTCATGTCATTTTACACTTTTTTTGTATGCTTATATCAAATAAATAGTTACTTTTGAGCCAGATGGTATGTCATCTACGCCGCGGTCTTCCTATTCTCCATCTATCTTCCCATTTCTATTCTAAATAACTTTATACCTATCCTTTTCTAGTTCTTCTCCCCTCCCTTCCTTCTTCCACTTGAGGCACGTGATCCTACTCTTTTTTATAACTTTGAACAATGTCCTACCAGATCACTTGAATCTCAGTCACTACAGTGTCTTATTCTTCTATTGTGACCTTTCCTTTCTTCTTTTCGAGATTCAATCGATTTATTCTATCACCCCATCGACACTCGAGAGGGAATCCTCTAGCCTACTAATTTTTATTCCACCCTTACCAAATTTAATTGTCTGTAATTGTCTACTATCTTTGAAATGGCATCATTTTCACTACACCACATCAAAGAGGGACAAATGTAGACACCTAAATCTGAATATGCAGTTTGAATATTAAAATTGCACTTATTATCCTATTTTCTATCATTTCATTTTAATTAGGATTTCTGCTAATTATCTAACATTCCCCTCCATTTTAGTAAATTAACGACACTATGTTAATTAACTATCCTTTCCCCATCCTAGATGTTAATTAACGACACTTCATTAGTTATAATCCTCTTTTAATTAATTAATTAACCATTATTAATTAATTAATCCTTTTAATCTTCTATTTAATCAATAAACTCTCTTATTGGTTAAATCCCCCTTTCAAACCCTTTAAATTATACTAATTTCCTTCTAAATCATCTCTAAATGGATTCTATAAGCTTAATTTGGCCTATTAATTAATCCTAGTTGATTAATTAAATCATCTCCAACTCCCATGAGTTTCTAATATCTAATTAATCTCTTCTAATCATACTTATCCATTTCTAATTCTAATTTACCTTTATCCCACATTCACTAGGTTGCAAGCTTCTCTAAAAATGGAAATCTCTATACGTAACCTAACACACCTTGTCCAAATTCTCTTATTGGTTAAATCCCCTTTCAAACCCTTTAAATTATACTAACTTCCTTATTAATCATCTCTAAATGGATTCTATAAGATTAATTTGGCCTATTAATTAATCGTAGTTGATTAATTAAATCATCTTCAACTCCCATGAGTTTCTAATATCTAATTAATCTCTTCTAATCATACTTATCCATTTCTAATTCTAATTTACCTTTATCCCACATTCACTAGGTTGCAAGCTTCTCCAAAATGGAAAGCTCTATACATAACCTAACACACCTTGTCCAAATTTACACCATGTCATTGTAAGACATATGCATGTGATAATATCATTTCAATCTCGAAAAGCTTATTGATCAAACAACCATGTCTATCTTCTACTTGCAAATATTAGTAAGAGAAGAAACAAACATGGCAATTAAGCCATATTAGTGAGATCTCTTCCTCTTCCATGGATAATTTTCTTTGATCACACGTAGCTATGTTTGGCTCACTAAAGGAGTGCCTACCATATAAATCCCATCAAAAACATCATGATCAAAGGATGTTTTGCATTTCATGTTTCTAATATTAAATACATTAGTTAAGTTTTTCCTTTTAATGGATTTATCATGATGTTTTTTTAGAATATATTTTTTTATCGAGACTACTTGGTGTTATTTTCTATTGATTAGATTAGATTATGGCATACCCAAGTGGGACACTCCTTTGTCTCATGTGTATTTTTAGTTTTTTTAATAAGTTTCTATTTTGCATACTAACCTTATTTTAAGACGTATTGAAATTGTAGACACCATAAAAATACATACATACTCTATCCCGCTTCTATCTAATTAGAATTAATTAAATTAATTCTATCTCACCGCAATACACCTCTTTGGAATTAATTAAATTAATCCCATCATTCAAATATTCCCCTTTAGAATTAATTAAAATTACTTCTATTACCTAAGCTATATTCCTACCCATTAGAATTAAGTAATTTAATTCTAACATGCCTTTATAATTAATTAAATTAATTCCTACACCCTCTTAGCTATAATATAATTAAACATTTAATTATTTTTATACCCCTAATAGAATAGGAAAATCCCATGTGCGCCGACCTAACACCCAGCGAGCATCGAGTCTCTCCTTTATGTGAGTTTTGTGAGAATGCATCATCTTATAACAAATAATCAAATGTAGGACATAAAATAACTAACCAAATTCTTATGAACTTAGGAGGAGTTATCATCTCATTGTATGCAGTGAGAGAAAAACATATGGAGATGATTCATACAGAAAGAAAATGCATAAGTATTGAACAAAGATGATTTATAACATAGAATTAGATTTATACTATCAAAGTTAATAACCCGCATTACATCCCTTGAGTTCATAAAATATCATCATTTAATTATGCAAAGCCAAATCATGCATCAGAGCTATATTATGCTCATCATATTACAAAGTAAAATTAGAACCCATCCCCTTATGTGATAAATGCTCACAGAGCTCTCCTAAACCCTAACCCATAACATCCTCCATTATGTTTTTAGTAGGGCTTCACCTCTCTTCAACTATATTCTTTTCTTCTATTGGGCACTTGTATATATAGCCTTAGCACCCACTGTCATGCCTTCTAGAAGTTACAGATCATTTTCCAAGTGTCAAAGTGGTCCTCCATGGAAACATGCCTTTCCATATCCGAGCTATCCATTCTTTGTAATGATGTCTTCTGGAAATTTTCATTGCATGCATGGAATATTCCCTTTTTCATCCACAGTCACTAGGATGGCACCTTATCCATAAGCGTCATGCTTTTCTCATGTGCTTCCTGGGATGCTGAATGTGGCTAAGTACAAAACTTGTTTTTCCTTGCACACGCGTGCCGTGTTTTTTGTGAAACCCTTCCAAAACCCATTCCCTACGTGCCTTCAATCCATGTGCCCTTCTTCAATTAGGTCCCACACACCCACGCGCCTTCTTGTACTTAGCTAATATTTTTGGGCCCAACATCACCCCACACTACACCTATTCTCTGTTCTCAAAAACACTCTTCAATAAAGAAATAAATAATGGTGGATCCTTACAGATGGTTGGAATGGAAGAATGAAGGAATGAGAATTGGGGAAAAGAATGAAAGAATGGGGAACTTTATTTACTTTTGGAGGAGGAGAGGGAAATCCTTCCTTAAATCAACTTCTAATTTCCCCTAAGTGTTGACCTCGTTCTGCACTTGCTAACAAAGGTCACCCACTAGGCACTCACTTCTTCAAAACTAAGCTCCTCTCCCTTAGTGCTCATTATCTCCACAATATCCTCCAGCTGTTTTCCCAAATCCTCGAGTGCATCCATCCTTCAAGTGATTTGAGGGTATAATTCCTTTATTCATTTCTTGATTGAGCCCCCAAGGTCTCAATGGCCTCTAATTTATTTTCTACCTTGGCTAAGATCTTGTCTCAATCCACCCTATTCCCCTAGTTCTTTTCCTATAAATCCTTGAGTTTCACTTCATGGGTGGAAACTAGGATATTTTCCACTCTATCTCTATCTGCGTAGTTATCATAGGTAGCCTCAACAGTTTGCACAGTGACATTTACATCGGCGAGGATCTTGTACTGAGAAAAAATCTCCACCACCTTCATCTTATTTTATTTTTCTTGGCTCACCAACGCCTCTTCTACTAATTCTAGGGAAAGTGGTTGCCTCTCCATAGTGAGTATGCGCGTCAAGTCCTCTAGGCATTGCAAGGATGACCCATACTTTTACGTAGGCGGCATTAAGTCTATATGTTTTAGGATAATTGCATCTATGATCATCTCTATCTTCCTGTATGCCTCGCGCACTCTTGAATTTTCATCTTTCAACTCACACCTTAACTGAGCACTGATTATATCTTCCTGATTCAAGTCCTTGGTCTTTTCAATGAGCTCTTCTTCATTTTTCTCCATCTCTACCTCCAAGAACTTTACCCTATCATTTCTCTCAAATATCCTAGCTTCAACCTCAACTGAGACTTTGTTGAGCACATTACGAGATCTTCTCATCTAACAACCACTCGAGCATTCACCAAGGGGTTTATCCCTTTTCTTTTTCTTCACTTTCATTAGTGCTCCTTAGCTTACTTAAAATTTTGTCTCATCAATGTGGGACTCAAATTCCCATGATAATATTTTCCTTTTCCGACGGTAAGCACCTTCCTCATCAAATGAATTCATGGCTAGAAGTTGTTCCATTGGCACGAGTGCTCTAGAAGTGTGCACACAACACCTTGTTTGGATCATCAATGTAGCCCATTCCTTGAACTTGTGATGCTTCTATGCTCTTCCTCCCTATGTGTGTGGCCTTTAGAAATCTTTACACTAAAATGGGATCTCCTATTATTTTCCTATGCTCTCCTCCTTAGCTTCCTTCATCACCACGTCCGCACTGCGTTCCACTTCTTGCTCCACTAGGTCCTTGATGATTTTTTCCACTTATCTCTCTCGTAGCCTCGTCTACTTGTTCCTTTGTGAGGCTTGGGGTCCTTTGTTCTTTTGTAACTTCTTCCCCGCCTACCCTTGGGTCTCAGCTTCTTCTTCATCCTCCTTCTCCTCATCTCCTTTTTTATACTCCTCATCCCCTTCTTCTTCAAAATCATGTATCTCATAGATGGGATGGTCTTCGCCTCCTAGTTCATATTCATCATCATATCTTTCACCGATGTAGTGATCTAGATCTTCTATTTCCTCTGAATCAGCCCCATCTGTTACCTTTTTCTTCTTCCTTATTGGGGATTCCAGTACAGAGGATTCTTCTCTTTCTTTTTCTTTGATAGGTGATGTCTTCCTTGGAAATTCCTCCTGAGTGAGGGATCTTCATGCTCTGGTTCCTTCTTCTAGAGTCTTTTCTTTCACTAGGGACTTCTTCCTCCACGCGTAAGTACTAGGCTTAGCACTTGTCACCGGTGCACTTACCGCCTGAGTAGTTTGAACACTTGGTGCCTTCTGCATCTCTTATCTCTCCCTCTTTCTAGGCATCGATGGAGACATCATTCTCCAAGTATGTGAATTTTTCAAATTTTTTCCTTAAGCGTAGATACACCCTTTCCACGGTCATTCCCGCAATTGGCAATGTTAAAGGCTTCATCATTTTTATCTCGTGGGAGACATATATCTCCATGTACATGCGCTTCTTTGGGTATACTAGCTTTTGGTGTAGCTCACGATGGTCTATATATACTTTTCTCAAGTCGAACCTTAGTATCTTGGCCTCCTTAAACCAATTTACTCGCTTATAAGTATAATGTGGTAAAGGAGAAGGGTAGTTTGCACCATGGACTCATGTTCCCATCTATCATCATAAATCTACCAATGCAAAAGTGTTGATATCTTTGGAAACTCTTCCTCTCCTCTCACGAGTGTGGAAAACTACTTTGGGATCCTCCACTTAGCCTCGAATGTGTCACACATTTGTTTATACCATTTCTCTAGGTGCACCTTGTGATCAGTCATCATGGTTTCACAAGTATAATTTGTAAACCTATTTTCGAGTGAGGGATCCTCTTTTGGATATTCCCAAATAAATTTTTCTATACCTTTGGTCACTCTAATCTCTAATAACACAATAGTGAGGAGTACATTATGAAGATTATTGTACTCATTTTTACCCCTATCACAAAAGAAAGGAACCCCATGTGCGTCGGCCTATCACCCAACGAAAGCTAGGCGCTCACCCGAGACACGTGCGGGTGCCGAGTCTCTCTTTTATGAAAGTTTAGTGGGAAAAATCATCTATGATTTTTGTTTAAAATACTTTCAAATGGATTTAGGACATACAAGAACCATAGAGCTCATAATGGCCTCTAGATCCTTGTAGTCATTTCAGATAAAGTACTTAACAGAATCTATAACATGTACCATGATAGAAAGAAATATACAAACATCCATACTTAGCATAAAATGAAAGAGAACTTATGAAAGAGATGTATGCATCAGAATCATTGATATTCATATATATAATAGGAAACCTCATTACATCCATGGAGCCATTATAGAGGGTCACAAAGAAGTAGACCGTAGTCATGCATTGCAACTAGACTAATGTAACTATGCTACCAAAAAGAAAAATTACAATCCCCTTGCCAAATACATCCTTCCCCAAGTCTAATTACTCACTAATAGAGTTCTTGCAGTATTTCTGCAGAGCTCCACCCACACTCTAAGTCTCTATTTACTTTGCAGTGCACTTGTATTTATAGCTTTTTTGGACTACCAACTCATCCTCCAGCACCCTCAGATTTGATGCCAAGTGTCTGAATGTGGTCCTCCATGCAAGCATGCTCCTCCAAGCCTAAGCTTCCCACTTTATCCCATGATGTGCTTCTAGAAGATTCTACTACATGCATGCTCCTTCCTAGGCCAACTGTCACCAAGCTGGCACCTTATCCATGCACATTCGGGTCATGATTTTCATGTGTTCTACCCAGATGTCTGATTTTTCTAAGTCCCAAACCCTTGGTTATGTCCACGCGCACCACATGCGCCGCGAGCTTCCTTAAACCCAATTCTTAAACCCTACCTTGCACGCTTTGTCCTTGTGCACCTTTCTTTAATTGGGGCCCTTGCACACCTACACACCTTCTATACTTAGTCAATATTCTAGGGGCCCAACATCACCCCACACTACGCCTATTCTCTGTCCGTGGGAACACTCCTCTTAGTGAGAGAAAGAATACAAATAGGCTTACACCTAGGAAAAAGAATAAGGGGATGAAAGAATGGGGAAAGAAGAAAGAATGGGAGAGTGAAATAATTACTACAACAAGACTGGGAAAATCCTTTTCAAGTCAGCTTCCAATTTATTCCAGGCATCGACTTCATCCTACACTCTTTGACAGAGGTCACCGACTAGGGCGCTTACCTCCCCAAAATTTAGTCCATCCCCTTACGTGCTCATAGTATCCGTGATCTTCTCCAATTCCTTGCATATATCCTCCAACATGTCCATTCTTCATGTAATGTGTGGATATAGCTCCTTTAACTAATTTTTGATTGAAACCCTTAAGGTTTCAATGGCCTTTGATTTCTTCTCAACTTCGGCAAGGATTTTGTCTCTTTCCGCCCTATTCCCCTTGTTTTTCTCCTAGAACTCCTTGAGTTCCACTTCATGAGTGGTGACCAAGGTGCTTGCCACTTTATCTCTATCCATGTAATTTATGTACATGGCTTTAGCAATCTAGGAAGTGGCCCTTATATCAGCAAGCACTTTGTTGTATTCCGTGATGAGCACTATGATCTTCAACTTGTCTTCCTTCTCTAGGCACGTGGCCACTTCCTCTGCAGACTCCAAGGCTGGCGGTTATCTTTCCATGGTGAGGACCCTTGTTAAATCCTCCAGGCATCCCAAAGTAGATCCATACTTCTGCATGGGTGATGCCAGGTCTAGATGCTTTAATAGTATGGCCCGTTAATGGATTCTACTTTCTTGTACACAACACTCACCTTGGCCTTTTCATCCTTCAATTCCTGCTGCCACTGGGTGTTGATTAAATTTTCCTAGCTCATCTCCTTGGTTAATGTAGCTAGCTCTTCCTCTTTCTCCTTCATCTCCCCTTCTAGATCCTTGATCCTATCATTTCTCCCAAAGAGCCTAGCTTCTATCTCAATGGAGACCTTGTTAAGCATGTTGCATAGTTGTTCATCGAGAGCTGTTGGGTATCCACCACTGGGTTATCTTCTCCTAGTCCTGAAAATGTTACTATTTCCCGTGGCTTACCTCAAACTTTGGCTCATCAAGGTGGGACTCAATTTCCCAAGAGATCATCTTCCTTGTCCATGGGTAGGCAGCCTCCTTATCAAAAGATGACATGCATACAAGCTCCTCTCGCTAGAAGTGTACTCTGGAACTACACGCGAAACACCTTCTTGGGGTCATCAATATAACCCATCTCTGGCCTCCCCTCTCGTGTTCCTTCCTCTCGTGCATGTACCTTTGGGTATACTTACAGTTAAAACCGGGCCTCTAGTGCTACTGCATTCCTCTTCTGTGCTCTCCTTCTCTTTGCTTAATATTGGCTCAGTTCGCGTTCCACTTTGTCCTCCGCCAGGGTCTCAATGTCCCTTGTCTCCTCTTCTTTTACCACCTTGGCCATTTTCTCTTGTGCCGAGCTTGGAACCTCTTGCTTCTACGTGCTAGCCTCTTCATCTTTTCCCATGTCCTGGGCACTTCCTCCTACCTGGCTATCCTTGCGCTACACAAAAAGGAACCCTTATTCTTCTTCTCCACCTTCCTCCTTTGAATCATGTATATTAAAAATAGGTAGCCCTTGATCTTTCTTGGGGTCCTCTTCCCCACTTACTTCTTCTTCACTACCATCCTTCTCTCTTATGTACTTTCCCATACTTCCAGCTTCTTCGAGGTGGTCTCCTCTTCTACCCTCATCTTTTCCTAACCAGAGATTCCGGTGTAGGTGACTTTGTTTCTTCTTCTTTTGATGACTCCTTATCTAACAGCTTTTCTAGCTCTAGAGTCTTTTCTCTGATTATGGCCTTCTTCTTGTGCACGTATGTACTAGGTCCGACACCTACCCGGGGAACCTATTGCCTATGTGTCCACCACACTTGGATTTTTCCTTTCTGGTTTCTTTTCCTCCTACTTAGGCATTGGTATCTTCCTCCCAATTGGATCCGAGGTATAGATACCTTGTTTTCTAGGTATGTCCCCTTCTCTGACTTAGGCCTTATGTGAATGTAAACGTGAGCTGTAGATCCTCCTGTAATGGGTAGAGTCGTGGGCCGTATCATTTGTACTTCATGTGACATGTACCACTCTATGTACGTGCACTTGCTAGGGTAGACCAACCTTTTGTGTAATTCCCTATGGTATTGGTCCAAACTACCAAGGTCCAACTTAAAATTTTTGGACTCCTTGAACCTATTTACTCCGCATGGAATTACTGAGTTGTGAAGGCAAAAAGGAACTTACACCATGGGCTCCATGAGTCATCTATCAACTTGAATCTGCCTAGGCAGTAATGCTGGTACACAGAAAATTCTGCCTCTTCCCTAATGGCCGCTAGCAGTCGTTCAAGAATTTATCATTCTACCCCGAATGTGTTCCTTAGGCGTGTGTACCACTTTTCCAAGTGTGCCTTGTGCACTATTTTCATAGTGTCACAAGCGTATTTCTCAAATCTTTTGGCGGGCAAGGGGTCTTCAGCATGGTACTCCCATATGAACTTATCTGATGCATCTGGTACCCTATCTCTGAGAACACAATGGTCAGCAACACATTTCCAAAAAGGATCCTATCACCTTCCTTCACGTAGTTGATAATTTCATCCATGATGAATGCAGACAAATTATATATTGTGCCCTCTGAAATCTTCCTGTAAACATTTAACCATGGCTTATTGACTTGGGTCCATCTCTCTGGCCATTCATATTTGACACCGGTGTGTGCGGCCATCTTCATTACTAGATCCTTGATATCTATGACATCATAATACCTTGACCCCTTTTTGCAAGCAAAAGTGGTGATAGTTTCCTTAATCGCTTCCTTGTCTATCAAGTCATCTTCCAACCCATCTCCTTCATAGATGAGGCCTGTGAAATGTGAAATGAGTTGAGGAGTTATGCACATCTTGCACCCACAAAGTGGAAATAGTCCTCATGCACACACAACATCAGCCACTGATATAGTCGCTCAAGTTTCCCAAAGTAGGGCAACTCAAAGAGTTGTAGTAACCCTACCTTCTCCAACTTGACCTTTACGTCATCATTATATATGGGAAAACCCCTGGCGTCCTCTTGTTTGTTGGGTGCACTAACTCCAACACCAAATCCTTTTCAATTGTGCTTGTTTGATGATTATAATCATTTACAGACATGTCCCTAAGATGGGACTCCCACTCCTTCCCCAACAACACTCCATCTGGGTACTACATTTTTGAGTACCATTCCTCATTTGTGCTTGCTTCAATTTCTTGTTGATTTCCCTTTCCCTTTCCTTTGCCCTTCTTGGGTGTACTAGCTGGTTTCTTGGGTGCCATTTTCTAGGTCTTATTCCCACTTTAATCACTTATGTTACTCTGTCCTTCCACTCTCTCCAACCTTAGATCTCAAACTTGTGAAGAAAATTACTCACACCTGTGCCCTAGTTCTTCAAACCCTAACTGGGATACTCCCTTCACAAGATGACGTCTTCTCACACTTCCTCCCACACCCGTGAAATCCCTTCCTTCTAGTTTACAAATCTGAACTAGCTACTCACGCTTCAATCCTTTCAAATTTTTCTTCACAGAGATTAGTTTTTGGAAGCACAAAGGTGTAAAAACGCTTCATTCTCCTTATACGCAAAGTGAAAAATGAAGTGTCCCGACCCCCTTATTTATATTTTTTCCCTTTTTGAGCATTAAGTGCTACTTCACCTACCACTATACTTTCTTCATTTAATGTGGATTTTTCAAACAAATCCTGACTTAAGCACTTTCCCTCACATGCCCAACCTGCATGGAAAATCCTCCAACCTTCTGGCACACAACCAATCCAACATGATAGGAGACTCTTACGTGCGCAAAACCAACACCAAAGGCACTTCTTCTGTCCTTATTTTTCTCTCACCTACCTCGTGTTGCTTAATTCACTTTCTCCTCCTTTATAGGTGAAATCTATAAGTAGCTTTATCTCTGCACAAACCATCCTTTTTCCATATTTTCTCTCCATACACCTCTTTCAATTGGGCCATTCAACTGGGATTTTTAACACAAACTTCCTTGGCACTTTAACCATGCACTCCTTCACATTACTCCACCCCACACTAAAATGATGTGTGGTCCTCTGCGCACTCACAAATTCTCAAAAATTAGCAATAAGGTTACCAGTACCTAAGGCGCAAAACAAAACAACAATGCAAAAGGGAAACACAAGAAAAGAAATGCATAAAGGAAAATTCTAAACTAACTGGCAAAATTGCCTTATTTACAAACACCAAGAAGACTTATTTATAGTAGGGCTTCAGCCTACTCCCATTGAAGTGTCCAAGAAACTTTGTCCCATCTAGCGCTTGTAACTGGCACGTGCCCAAATCAAGGATGTACGAGATTGTGTAAGGACCCAACCAATGGACTTTCAACTTCCAGGATGGTGTAGAAACTTAGAATCATAAAGTAAGACCATCTGCCCAACCTCAAACTTCTTGTTTCTTATGTGGCAATCATGCCAATCCTTTTGTTGTTTGGCTCTACCTAGTGAGTGATCATTTCTCATCCAACTTCATTAACTCATCAATTCTTTCTTCCAGTGCTTGCTCATTGGCTAACCCTCCTATGCACACTATTCATAGAGAAGGTAACATAAATTCAACTGGTAGAACAACTTCCACACCAAACACCAACTGAAACGATGTAGATTTCTTCATCATTTTATACATTGTCATGTAAGTCCACAATCTCGGTGATACTTTGTCATCCCAATCTTGTATTTTGACATAACAAATTTTGGTCAGGGTATGACTTGGTATTTTTTTGAATGTTTCCACAGTTCCATTTTCTTTTGGATGATAAGGCGTAGTCTTGTGATGAGCCACCATGAATTATGCTAACAGGATCCTCACGGTCTCATTCAAGAAATGTGTACCCCTATCGCTAGTCAAACTCAATGGACATCCATACCTTGTGATAATGTTCTCCCACAAGAACCTTGTCGTTGTGGTTGTTGTGCAATCTTTAGTTGGGTCTGCCTCTGCCCACTTGGTCAAATAATCTGTGCAAGTGATGACATAGCGTGACCCATTCCTACCCATCGCTGGTGCAATAGGGCCTACAAATTCTATTGCCCACTTCTCAAAAGGTTCTGCGCTAGGTATAGGGTGCAAAGGCATTTCATCTCTCTTCCCTGGCTTGCCAATTTGCTTTGAAAAAGGTCACACACTTTACAATAGTCTTTATAATCCTTGTACAAGGTTTCCCACCACAAACCTACCATTAATATCTTACATGCGGTGGCATCACCTGCATAATGCCCACCCGCACTTCCTCCATGTGCTTCCTCCATGATGGCGAGGTGCTCATGCTCTAATACACACTGCGCAAAAATTCATCATGTCCCAACTTGTATAAGTCTCCATCGATTAACATGTAGGGAGCGACACGTATGGCTAACTAATTTTTTTCTAATGCCTTCATTCCTTCCAACGTTACACCTTCCTTTAAAAATACTACAATCTCTTCCAAATTTGAGGGCACATGCCATAACCTAAACATTTGTGCATCTATCATTGTCTCCTTAATACTCTGCATGTCCTCCCCTGAATCAATTCTTGACAGATGATCAAGTCCACAATTACTTTTCCCAGGATTCACTACAATAGTGAACTGAAATTCTTGAAATAACAATACCCACTTTGTTTCAATCGGAAATGTTTCATTCCTTTTAGAAACAGATAAGGTTAGGGTTAGGAGGAATACCTATAGAATGTCGAGATGGTGTGCACGTACCATAGAGAAAGATCAGACTGACTGCGAAGAACTCCTTTTTGTCTTGGAAGGACTACCTGCAAATAAGAACACAAGACCACAAGATTTTGATTAAACAATAAATGAGGAAACTACCTTGGGCCCAGGAAATATAAAACTTCCTTTCGAAGGTGGTCAGTTTCCCTGCTAATATGAATTAACACAAAAGACTGTAAAATATCAATTAAGTTGTTTCGTTGAACTGGGTAGGGAAAAGGCTGTTTTTCTGGTTTTGATCAGAGGAACCGATGCCGGTTACTGATAACCGATGCCGGTTACTGATAACCGATACCGGTGGGTTATAGGATCTTCTTGGTAGCTATGGTGTTTGTAAGGCTGGTTTATGGATGATATTAGGAAATGAGATGATGAGAGGTAAAAGAATAACAGTTAGATGCAATGGCACGTTGGGTAGTGGACTCAGAAACGGATTTAGGAGGACTGAGATTCAAGAAACATAAGAAATGTTATAACAGAGGACATGCAAGATGTGACTTACTGGTTTTGACCAAGATGCAAGCTGATCTCCTTTGCTGTAAACACTTCTGGTATTTCCACTCGTCTCTACTTGGTCAAGTGAAGATCTGGACTCTGTTCCTCGCTCCCAATAATCTCTGTTGATCCAGAAATCCTTCGACTGATCTCCAAAATGAAATTCCGATCCGTTGTTTTGGTTTGGGGAGCCCATTTACAGGGAACCGATGGCGGTTGCGTAACCGACGGCGGTCGAGTAGGAACCGGCACCGGCATCGGTAAGGAAAAAGTAGGCTATTTTTAGTAAAATCGCCCACCTTCCCTGCTTTTCTCCCGAGAGATCAGCTGCGGGCTTGGTCAAGTGACTAGAAGGTCGGTTTTGGGTGCGAGAAAGGGGTCATTAGTTATGGGTGTAGGTGTAGACCAAGTTTTAGGTTTTAATTAGGTTAGTTTAGGATTAGGGCTAGGTCATGATGAGGTGGCAAAATGAGGTGGCAGGTGAGGTGATGGGGATTTATCAATTACAAGGTAATTAATAAATAATTGTGTAAAGTTTAGGTAATGAGGTTAGGTTGCGAAATGGGATGCGGGTCACAAGGGGTCGTAAGACACGAATTTGGTGTCTACACCCACTAACATATGCACCCTTGTAGAATAGGCTTGTTCACCAAATAATTTAACACTATGTGGTTGGTGTAAAATACAAAGGGTGTTGCTAGCAGATACTATCTAAACTTAAAAAGTGCGTAGATCATCGAAAATGCCTTGTGCTCAATTGTGGTGTAGTTCATCTTTACTGGTGTCAACTTCCTACTTGTAAAACATACGGGATGATCCACAATTCCTTCACTGGTCATGTGCAAGCACCGCTCCAATAGCAGCTTCTTGAGGCATCTACATGGACATGAAAGGGCTTGTCCCAAGAGGGAAAACATAATATAGGCACGGTGACAAGCCTATCCTTTAATGTATCAAATGCCCTCTGTTGCACCTCTCCCCAATGGAAGGCACTTTTATGTCTGAGTATCTCCTCTAAAGGTGCGGTGATCCTGACATACCCTTTGATGAATTTCTGTAATAACCCATATGCCCAAGGAATCCATGCACTGTGCTCTGGCTAGTAGGCTCCCCTAACCCCACAATAACTGCAACTTTAGCGGGATCTACCAACAAGCCCTCCTTACATATGATATGCCCCAATAAAGTCCCAAAGGGTGTAGCAAATACACATTTCTTAATATTGAGGGATATCCTCAACTACCTACACCTCTCAAACATTAACCTCAAATTGTCACAATGGTCTTTTACTAGACCATACACTATCCAATCATCCAAATAGACCTAAAGAAACTTATGGATGAAGTCTGGAATGCTTGCACCACTATGCGTGAAAAAACAACAGGCGCATTCTTCAACCCAAAGGGCATGACTGTGTATGCAAAACTTCCCCACTCAGTGGCGAAAGTTGTCTTCTCCTGGTCCTCCTTTGCAATCTAGACTTGGTGGTACCCCGAAAATCCATCCGTAAAGGAATAGATTTCATGCCCAACGACTCCTTCCAAAATTTATTCCGTGAAGGGGGTTGGAAAAGGATCAATGACACAAACAACATTCAGCTCCCTATAATCCACGTAGATCCTAATCCATCCATCCTTCTTGATGTTGATCACCATCAGACTTATCCATTCCGATTCTTCCACTGCTTCAATGATCCCAAAAGCTATCATTTTATCTATCTCCTCCTTAACCTTCATGCATAAATTGGGATTCATATGGTAGGGCCTCTTCCTAATCGAGTACACATTATTCTTTAACTTTATCTTCATCTCCCCCAAGGAATGGTGAACACCTTTGATCTCATGGTACCCGTGTGGGAATAAATCCTCAAATTTGTGCAACAGATCAATGATCTTAGAGACTTCCTTCTCTAACCAATAATCTCCAATAATATATTCCTTAGGTTCTTCTCCTAAACCGATGTTAACATTTTTGTCTTTAAGGGCTCTGTTGATGTAAAAATCAAGTTTCTAGGTTGATCTCTTAGGCATCCAGTGTGATTGCATAACATCGAATCCTTCTCCAAGTGTGGGACTTGAAAATGAGAAGGATTCTCCAGAGAAAGGCTGGTTCCTATTCCTCTGTTCAGATGCACCAATGAAACGCAGAGGTTTACCCCAAAAACTAATCTAACTACCAAGGAGACAGGGAGAGAGAAATGCATAAAAATAAACCTAAGCTAGGGAGGTGATGCACCGAGGAATGAAGAACATAAGTTTTGCAAAAATAAACACAGACCATATAGACGCAATACCACACCACGCACAGGTAACCGAAATGTAATGAGAGATCAAAATGACAACAATGAATACATGAGAGGATTTAAATTTAATCACAGACATATATATTGCTCAGAGAATCGATTCAATACATTGCAGTGGCTAAGAGGCAACAGTGGCATTACAGTCCATGTGGGAGGCTTGAAAACTCCACGAATTCTCTTGCAAGCAGGAGAGAAGGGAGGAATTGCAAAACAAGAATGTCCAACCGTTAGAAAGAAGCCCCTCCTTACAATTTATAGGAAGAATGAGAGAGAAAAGAGAGAGGAAATTGAAATCTACCCCAACCACCTCCTGAATGCATTTAACTCATCTCATCATGGCAGAAGCGGCGGATCCTAGCGAAACGGCGGGCTGCCTAACAAGAGCGGCGAACTGTCTGCTGCATTAAAATTGTTTGTTGACGCATCACTTCTGTTTGGTTATTCGCGCTGGAGGTGTTTCTTGATTTTCATCCTCCAAACTGAACCAAAATGCAAGATTGACCTTGGAAACGTGTAGAGAATTTTACCAGCTTTCCGTTGATATAAAGAGCGCGCAAATCCGAGCTCTGGATCAAAAGTTATGGCGATCTGAAGATTTAGGGCACGTAACGGACGAAAATAGATTTTTGAAATTCTTCCCGCGCTCTGCCACTTGGATGACACGTGGCAAGCTCTGATTCAGCTGAATAATTCTCTCTCCTCTACCTTTTGGCGGGCTTTCCTTTGAAATTTCCTTGTGGGCCCTAGCTTGGACACGTGGCGCCATTTCATTGGTTCGGTTCAGCGCTCGATAACTCGTCCCTTTGACCTTTTGACTTTTTCTGTGAGGACACGTGGCAGTTTCTGATTGGTCTTCGGCTCCTTCGGCTCCTTCGCGTACTTCGCTTCCATTTGTCCTGGATGTCCCATTTGATTTTGGGCCCTTTGTGCTCATTTCGGCCGGTTCGGGCATTTCGCATCCATTTGTCCCAGATGTCCCATCTGACTTTGGACCCTCTGGACTCATTTCGGCCGGTTCGGGCATTTTTGGCCCACTTGTCCCACTCGCTTGGATCGACTTGACTCTTTTCGGCTGGTTCGGCCGATTCGCGCCTTTGCGGCCTAGATGTCCCAATTGGTTTTCGACTGCCTGTGCTCATTTCGGCCGATCCGGCCGGTTCGGGTCTTTTTGTCCCAAATGTCCTGAGCAACACAGCCAATTTTTCTTCTTTCAGCCGGATCGGCTTTTCGCGCCCGCCGCGTACTTCTGGCCCGATTGTCCCAAATGTAATTTGGGCCGCCTGGAGGCTTTTCGGCCGATCCGCGCCTTGACGTCCCAAATGTCCCAGTTGCTCCCTTGAGCAGGACTTAGCCAATTTTTACACTTTTTCCTGGATCAACCTATTTGCCTTTCTGCAACTTTTGATGCATGTTATCGAAATTTACCCGGGGGGAATTTTGACAACAGTTTTGACGATTCAGCGGGGTTACCTGCCTGCTAGGTAGAAGATCAGTGGCCTTTTAGCAATCCATTGGGCATGGAGTTATAAGCAATAACCTGAAACAAGCCTGATACTGCAACTTCTTCTCCAAAGAACACTCCGAATCAGAAAATGACCCGAGAGCAGCGAAACCTGTGCCAAAGCACTTAGGGAAATAGAAACCTAACTACAACAGGACAATGTGCATACGCACTTAGAGGAATTAAGGGAATCTAAACTAATATTTACAAGGGCAAACCTTTTCTAGTAGCAATGTTTAAGATAGACTCCGTTAACCGGAATCTGAAGTTCCTCTCCATCCAATGCAGACAATTGGAAGGCATTACTTTTTTTGCATCCCGTGACCATGTAGGGACCACTCCAGATGGCATCAAACTTGGAATGCCTTCCTGGTTTTGCCCGATCTGCATCCCATTTCAGAACTAGGTCCCCTTCCTGGAAGGTCCTTGCTCCAGCTCTCTTATCAAACCATCTTTTTACTACGGCTTGATCCTTCTCAATCATCTGAACTGCATGTTCTCTGATTTCTTCTATTTCTATCAATTCTGCATACCTGACCTCCATTGGTTCGAACTCAGATAACTCGAACTGCTTCATGAGCTCCAAGGCTGGCAATTCTAATGATATAGGCAACACCGCCTCTTTCCCATAGACTAACTTGTAGGGAGAATTACCTGTAGACCTCTTTGGTGTTATTCACACCCATAACGCTGATTTTAGCCTTGTATGCCATGTTCTTTGATTTTCATCTAGAGTCCTTCTGATGATTTTTAGCAAATTCTTGTTTGTGGACTCTGCCTGTCCATTACCCTGCGGGTAATAATTTGAAGAGGTGCTCAAATATATTCCATTCTTGACAGCCCATGCTGTAATTTTTGAACCTATGAATGCTAATGCATTATCTGATATGATGGTGGCCGGCACACCGAACCTGGTTACTATTCCTTCATAAAAGTCTAGTATGCTAGACTCACTTGCTTCTTTGAGCGCTACTGCTTCGGTCCACTTGGTGAAATAGTCTGTCGCTGTAAGAATCCACTTGTGGCCTTGACTCGAATTGGGATTGATGACTCCAATGAAGTCCAATCCCCACTGCATGAATGGATGATCTACTGAAATTGGACGAAGGGGCAGTGCTGCTAACCTTCCCTTCCCTGTGAAGAATGCACATTTCTTGCATTTTTTGACCCATGAATAGCAATCATTGAATATAGTAGGCCAATAGTAACCAGCTTTCATGGTTTTGAGAGCTGTTACTCGTGGGGTGAAATGGCCTCCTGCCTCCCCGTCATGGAACTCTTGTAAGATCCTCTCAATCTGACCTGTCCCAACGCATCTCAATAGAACACCGTTGATGTCTTTTTTAAACAAGATACCATCAACAAGCACATAAGGAACTGCTTGTAGTCTGAAGTACCTTCTTTTTGCCTTGCTCATTTCTGGAGGGCACATGCCTGTCTGTAGGAAATGTATCATATTCTGAGTCCAACAGGGAGTAGACACATCATCATTTTCCTGTTTTTGATCATCTTGTAACAGCAGGACAGCTTCTTTTTCATTACCTATTTCAACTTGTTGACTTAAGGCTAGCTGCTCACATAGTCCCTTCCCACGTACTAGTTTGGTAACCTTGATCTCGATGTCATATTCCATGACGCGGGTTATCCATCCTGCACGTTTCTCATTCAGATCCTTGTTCAGAAGGAAGTCCTTAACCCCAGCATGTGAGACTAATAATTGGATCTTGTTGTTTGAGACTAGGTGCTTGAATTTCTTTAAGCTTCTGATTACCGCAAGGACATGCTTTTCAATGAAAGAGTACCTAGTTTCGTATTCCTCCAAGCCTTGACTGAAGAAAGCAACTGGTTGTTCTAATCCTCCTTTGTTTTGTTGTACCAGGATTGCAGAAATCGTTTCCCCACCACCAAAGGCATATAGCATGAAGTCTTTGGAGAAGTCTGGATTGACGAGAGTCGGAGCTTGAGATATAGCCTCTTTTATTGCCTCAAAACTTGCTTTGCCTTCAGATGTCCACTTAAATGCCATGCTCTTCTTTAACATCAGCGTTATTGGCTTCACA
The DNA here is from genome assembly GCA_018340775.1 of Taxus wallichiana var. yunnanensis. Taxonomy (NCBI): domain Eukaryota; kingdom Viridiplantae; phylum Streptophyta; class Pinopsida; order Cupressales; family Taxaceae; genus Taxus; species Taxus wallichiana. The sequence goes on from CM031236.1 coordinate 316,218,287, forward strand.
AGAGCAGCAAAATTTGGGACAAATCTACGGACAAAATTGATCCTTCCCAAGAAGCTTTGAAGAGCCTTCTTGTGACTCGGCAATGGCAATGCTTGAATTGCTTCAACTCTTTCTGGGTCAATCGTCAACCCCTCCTTTGAAACAATATGGCCTAAAAGCTTTCCCTCGTGAGCCAAGAATATGCATTTTTTGGGATTCAATGATACCCCAAACCTTCTACATCTCTGAAATACTTGCCTCAAATGACAGAGGTGATCCGCTGCACTTTTTGAGAATACAGTGATGTCATCAAGATATATCAAAACTATTTTATTGATCAACCCCTTGAATGCCATATCCATTGCCCTTTGGAAGGTGGCTCCAGCATTTGATAGCCCAAATGGCATTTTCTTGTAGGCATAGGTTCCCCATTTGGTGGTGAAAGCCGTCTTGAATTGGTCATCTTCTTTCACCATCACCTGATTGTACCCTGAGTAGCCGTCTAGGAGAGAGAATCTCTCTGAACCGGATACTACTTGCAATATTTGTTCCATTGAAGGAAGCGGGTAATGGTCTTTGAGAGATGCCCTATTGAGGTCTCGGAAGTCCACACACAACCTGATTTCTCCGCTCTTCTTCCTGACCGGAACCAAGTTCGCAACCCAGCTTGAGTGCTTGATAGGGAATATAATGCTTGCCTCGATTAGCTTGTTAAGCTCTTTCTTCATTAGAGGCTCAATGTGAGGGTTGACTGGTCTCTGCTTCTGCCTGACGGGCTTAGCATCTGGATCCAATTCTATGGTATGTTGTGCCAAATTTGGATCGAATCCTCTTAAGTCTTCATAGCTCCAAGCGAAGACATCTGGAAACTCTTGGCAAAGTTGTATGAAATCTGATTTCTCCTGTTCGGTGGCCACTTTGCCAATTTGAAGTGTTTTACCTTCCCCAACCGGAATTGGCTCCGAATCTTCTCTCTTGACCTGTATGTTTGCCTTTTCCTTACGAAACTGGTCGTTAGGGTTGAAGATAGACTCCAATGTTACCAAACCCTTAGGAAGCTTGTTTGTCCGCAGCTGTACTACTTGATCCCCATACTGCTGCTCTAATCTGTCCTGATTCCTAGCCGAAAATTCGGCTTCTTCTTGCAAGAAATTGACGATCTGTTGATCGTTCTCAAACACCTGCCAGCTTGTGTTATTATCTGGAACTGCTGGCCTTACAACCACATGGATGTGTGGCTGCGTTTTTCCTCTTCTGATGTTGTCAACCACATCAAACATTGCTCCAACTGCTGCGAGCCTATCTGCGGCTTCATTTCCTTTCCTGGGTATGGACACAATGTTGAAAGCTTCGAAATCCTCAATGAGGTCCCATACCCTATTCTTGTAGCTCCTCAGCAAGTCGTTCTTTGTAGCATGTTGCCCCCTAACTTGGTTGACGATTAGCTCGCTATCGCCAAACACCTGTAAGTTCTTTATGTCCTTTTTCCTGGCCCAATGAAGTCCATGAATCAATGCTTCATATTCAGCCGTGTTGTTCGAACAGGAAAACTGGAAACGGAAAGCCGAAAAATATTTGATGTCCTGTGGTGAAATCAACACTGCACCGCCTCCAGCACCTTGTCTGCTTCTCGAACCATCGAAGAATAATCTCCAGATTCTGTTTTCATCTCTTTGTTCAGGCTGGATGATGTCAGGAATGGGTGAATTTTCCTCGTGTATACAATACACGCCTAATTCAGATTCTTCAATTTCTTTGTATGGGTCAAATTCATGACTTTTGTTTGCCCATTCATCCAAAGTTAAATCAGGAATTCCCTCGACCTTAGTACCTGTTTCTAGATCACTTGAACATTCCTCCTGATCAAAAGCTGAGCAATTTGCATTGATAGGGCCTGGTACATAAGGCTCAATATGGAAATTGGCAATTGGTTCTGACCTGATTGTTGCTTTGGCTCCATACCTTGTCCTAAAAATCATGTGCGACCAATCTGCAGATAAGTATCCACCGATTTTCGCAGTGAAGTCTCTTGATAGACACAACGCAAAGAGTGGTGGAAGGTCAATCACAGATACATCTTGCAAAACTGTAACATTAGGACAGGAATGTAGTGTTAGACTTAACTCCTTGATGACTCCAACAGTCCCCACTGCCGTTCCATCTAACTGTACAACTCCTTTCAGTACTGGCTCATATTTCAAACCCAGTTGGTCTGCTATTTGCTTTGGCATCACCGAACTACTGGCCCCTGAATCTAACATGCAGTTGTGCACCAAGTGATTTCCAACAATCAATGAAACATAGAAAGGCGGAGGCTTCAAAATTTTCCTTGTCTGGTCCCCCTCATGTTGCACTGCATTAGTGAGAATTTTCTCATGTCCCTGGTTTGATACATTTGTGGCAGACCAGTTAGCCACTGCAGCTTGCAGTAGGTCTCGTTGTCCTGGGATCGCCAGTGATTCCCACATGGAAATGTTCACATGTGTCTTCTTCATTTGATCGATGATGTTGAAAGGGGATGAACTATCCCTTTGCTGCCCCTTACTTGGTACAACCTTTTCTGGAACTTGAACGGGTGCATGTGTTGCTACAACAGGGATCTTGGGCTGATTTTGCAGGTTTGGATCTGTGTTTGGTCTACTGACCCCTTGTTGTGTAAGAGTGGGTTGAGAAACAACTGGATTAGACGATTGTCCCTCTTCTATGCTTCTCTTCTTTGACCGTGTATTGGCAGCCATGCCTTGAAAAGGCTGTTGGTTAACTCCACAGAAGTCTTCCGTTTGCCAATTTGCCAATGTGGTTTCTGTTAGGGGTCCTTCTTGTTGCTGTTGATTCTCCTCCTGGCTTGGATCTTGAGCAACACCAATGGTTTGCACCATCAAGGCCTGATTCAATGCACCATTGAAACATGCTGACTGATTGTGAGGTAGATTGCAAGGGTAACACCAGTCGTACTCCTGTGCCATATTATTTTGTGCTGGTACTAATGCCCTAGAGGCAGATATGGCATTTGAATTATAGGGCTGGAAAGGTCTATTGACAGGAGGCCTTGTTTGATTTAAATTTGCAGCTGGATTAGGTGGTCTTTGAGGCTGATACGGCTGCCTATTAGGTTGAGCTTGAGGCTGATACGAAGGTCTAAAACCTTGAGCTTGCTGTCTTTTGAGTGTGACTAGCTCATTACCTAAATTTTGCAGTTGCTTCATGACTTCTTGAAGCTCATTTGGGGCACTTGGAGATGAAGTGGAAGCTTCGTTTGAACTCTGATTCCTAGGAGTGGGAATAGGAGCTAAGACAGGTGCTTGACTAGTAATTGGGCTCTCTAAACTTGGATATAACGGCATTGAGGCTCAGAGCTAGCTTGCCACTTGAATCGACAATTTTCAGCTCTAATGGCAATACTATAAGCAGCAGGGATAGTTGTGCCTCCCATAGATTGAACCAACATAGAAATATCAGAATTTAAAGCTTTAAGGTAGTATAGAAAAGCACCTTCTGCTGTTGGCCTGACTGCTATTGGAATTCTATCCCAAGATCTTTGAAATCTGAAGTTGAAGTCAGTTAGCTGCTCATTGGAAGCTCTTCGATGGTTGTCACTGCTCCAAAAGAGACAAGTTGTCTCCCTTCTCCCCAAATTGATCATGAAGTGCAATACATAGCTGATTCCAGTTTGTGATAGAGCCAGCTCCAAGGCTCCTAAACCATTGCAACGCTTTCCCCTTGAATGAAGACGCCAGCAATTTGACAGCTACTTGCATCTCATTAATCTCATGGATTGCACAAATATTAGCGATGTCCTTGACATGATCACCAGGAGTGGTCTGATTTTCTCCAGTGAAGTATGGAATGTTCTTCAAGGCGCAATGGGATTGGATTTTGTGCATTGAGAGCAAGTGGGTCGCCGCCCGTGAAGTTGACATAGGGGTTCACTGGTTGCGCCATTCTGATTGGTCTTAAAACCCTTGTATATTGAAAGAAAGGCCTGTCAGGTGGAGGAGTTGAGAGAGTTCTGTTTGGTGGAGATGGAGACCTTTGAATCCTTCTTCCTCTTTGCCTTCTTCTTGGAGATAATTGCAGGTATTCAAACAAAGACCTCCTCTTCTCCAACTCTTGACCTGTGATTCTTCTCATAAGCTTTTAGGCCCTGTATCACAAACCAGTTGATTCTTCCCCTGGAGTCGCCGGATATGCAAATAATAGCTCTTTTTAAGCAAGAAAATTGTAGCAGATGCATATCAACTTTGCTATAATAAAAATGAGACCTCTAGGTCCCACCAAGCGTGCAAAATCGTTGATGCAAAATCGTTGATAATGAGACACCTCGAAGATGCTCTAATCAAGTTTCTAGGTTGATCTCTTAGGCATCCTAGGTTGAGCAGTGATTGTGATTGATAACATCGAATCCTTCTCCAAGTGTGGGACTTGAAAATGAGAAGGATTCTCCAGAGAAAGGTCGGGTTCCTATTCCTCTGCTCGATGCACCAATGAAACGCAGAGGTTTACCCCAAAACTAATCTAACTACCAAGGAGATAGGGAGAGAGAAATGCATAAAAATAAACCTAAGCTAGGGAGGTGATGCACCGAGGAATGAAGAACATAAGTTTTGCAAAAATAAACACAGACCATATAGACGCAATACCACACCACGCATGTGTAATCGAAATGTAATGAGAGATCAAAATGACAACAATGAATACATGAGAGGATTTAAATTTAATCACGTGACATATATATATTGCTCGAGAATCGATTCAATACATGCAGTGGCTAAGAGGCAACAGTGGCATTACGGTCCATGGGAGGCTTGAAAACTCCACGAATTCTCTGCAAGGGAGAGAAGGGAGGAATTGCAAAACAAGAATGTCCAACCGTTAAAGAAGCCCCTCCTTACAATTTATAGGAAGAATGAGAGAGAAAAGAGAGAGGAAATCGAAATCTACCCCAACCACCTCCTGAATGCATTTAACTCATCTCATCATGGCAGAAGCGGCGGATCCTGGCGAAACGGCGGGCTGCCTAACAAGAGCGGCGAACTGTCTGCTGCATTAAAATTGTTTGTTGACGCATCACTTCTATTTGGTTATTCGCGCTGGAGGTGTTTCTTGATTTTCATCCTCCAAACTGAACCAAAATGCAAGATTGACCTTGGAAACGTGTAGATAATTTTACCAGCTTTCCGTTGATATAAAGAGCGCGCAAATCCGAGCTCTGGATCAAAAGTTATGGCGATCTGAAGATTTAGGGCACGGAACAGACGAAAACGGATTTTTGAAATTCTTCCCACGCTCTGCCACTTGGATGACACGTGGCAAGCTCTGATTCGCTGAATAATTCTCTCTCCTCTGCCTTTTGGTGGGCTTTCCTTTGAAATTTCCTTGTGGGCCCCAGCTTGGACACGTGGCGCCATTTCATTGGTTCGGTTCAGCGCTCGATAACTCGTCCCTTTGACCTTTTGACTTTTTCTCCTGTGAGGACACGTGGCAGTTTCTGATTGGTCTTCGGCTCCTTCGCGTACTTCGCTTCCATTTGTCCCGGATGTCCCATTTGATTTTGGGCCCTTTGTGCTCATTTCGCCGGTTCGGGCATTTCGCGTCCATTTGTCCCGGATGTCCCATCGACTTTGGACCCTCTGGACTCATTTCGCCGATTCGGCCGGTTCGGGCATTTTTGCCCGCTTGTCCCACTCGCTTGGATCGACTTGACTCTTTTCGGCCGGTTCAGCCGATTCGTGCCTTTCGCGCCCGGATGTCCCAATTGCTTTTCGATCGCTCGTGCTCATTTCGCCGATCCGCCGGTTCGGTCTTTTTGTCCCAAACGCCCCGAGCAACACACCCAATTTTTTTCTTTTCGGACGGATCGGCTTTTCGCGCCCGCCGCGTATTTCTAGCCCGATTGTCCCAAATGTAATTTGGGCGCTCGAGGCTTTTCGGCCGATCCGCGCCTGACGTCCCAAATGTCCCTGGGCTTGCTCCCTTGAGCAGACTTAGCCAATTTTTACACTTTTTCCCGGATCAACCTATTTGCCTTTCTACAACTTTTGATGCATGTTATCGAAATTACTTCCTCCCCATCAATCACATACACCAACTTTCCTTTCTCCTTTTCCAAACATGCGCGCTCAAGCTATAACTATTTTGTTTCCTCCATCTCCTCTTCAAAGCGTGCTTCCAAACCTGGTCCACCTAGCAACTCCAATAGCCTATCTTCCACCATGGAACTATCCCCCATGGTAAGGCACTTGATACCCTATAAGGCCTTATCAACTGATGGCTTGGTACTTTGATACTCAAAGATTTGAATAAGGTCATCCGCAAGCTCTTGCCAATTCCATGTCTTGGAGGCATGTCTTCGAATGAATGTACCATGCACGCACACAACCCCGCAATGTAGAATATAATTTTTGTGCCGAGAGGTACAATGACAAAGCTTTTGTGCCTTCTCTCTAGACCCATTCACACTCCTGGATATAGAAAGAGGTGGGATCCTTCCCATGGTAGTCCTTGATGGCGGTGGGCACATTGCTCCTAGAGAATCTGACAGAGAGAGCAATTATTACTTCGCACCATTCCAAAAGGCTCTCCTGATGTGTAGCCCACCACCATGCCACTATGTTGAGTAGGACATAACTTAGCATCCCTCTCCATTCCTTCTCATCCTTCCACTAAGCTTCCATCTCCTGCAGAAAGATCTCAGGGAAGGATCCTCCTGAATACTTGGGTAGTTCTTTTCCTCCTAGGCACCAAATTGTGTGCACCTTTGTTACCTTGGTCACTGACCCTCTCAACTACCATCCCATCAATTCATAAGTTCCATGCACCTAATTATCACATGCTAGACTGGTGGTATCACTTACTGACTGAGCATCCTCAAACTGGATAACTCCGTTAGTAGGATGTATTATCTCTGGGTCCCTGATTGAGCACACATATATCCTATCTAGAAATTCTTCCCCCAAAGGTTCAATATAGGGTGTCGACTTCCCATCACCTGGGGTATAATGACCCACTCCTCCTTGTTTTCAAATCTGATGTACCCTTTGTTGAACCAAAGGTCCACATTGTTCTTGTAACACCATGGGCGCCCAAGTAGTGCTGGGAAATTGTCTTCCTCGATGAGAGCCAAGTCTTCGTATTCCCAAGAAACTTATCTCCCTCAATTGTAATAGCCGTGTCCTTTAAGACACCGATGGGCATCACCTTAGTCTTTTTTGCTATATACAACACATTCAAAGATGGTTGTAATGCAAGTCTTCCCATTTGATGCCATACATCCAAAGTTAGAACATTAACCTCCGCACTTGAGTGTGTCAATGAGAATATTACTAATGAGTCATCCATCTACAACTGCATTCAACATGATCTCCTTGTCATAGTCGAGGATATGAGGTGGAAATTTTGTGTGCAAGACCTACCTCTCACGCTCTCCTTCAGCGTGTGGTACCTTCTCTCTCAACCATGATCTTAGCAAGGGAATGATATTCTCTTGCCTTAGCATTTTACACACCTCATTGACCTGATCTAGGACATCCTTTGGTGCCTTAACTCTCCTTCCTTGTTCCTCCCTCCTAGATTGCTCCTTTAGACACTAGATTTCCCCTTGTAAACTCTAAATGACATCTATAGTGTCTTGATACACCTCCTTTTGATGTGCAGGGTCTGGGTACTTTCCATGAATTATTTCCTCCCTTGAAACCAATTTCTTCTATCTTCGTATCTCTTTTGTGTGCCTGGCTTCTACCCTTGTTGGTACCAAGACAGGCTCCAAACTTGCATCCCATGTTACCCGAGGCATCCACTGTGTGTCTTCCTTCTTGATGCTGACCATTGCAAAGTGCCCTTGTCTTTCTAGTGCTGTTGATTCATGTGCTCAAACAATTCCGGGCACTCCTCATACTTATGCTTCTTTCCGTACCACAAGCACTACAATAGGTCTAGGCATTCTCGTTTGTAATGATCTGTAGATCCACAATTGAAATAGGTTCCATGTAGGAACTCACTCCTTCCTCCTCTATGGTTACCATGACCACGGAATCCTCCTTGAAAACCTCTTCCATGTGCACCTCCATCTGCGTGCTCCTCATAATGGCAATCATCACCCTTGGAACTACTGGAAATGTTGGTCTGGTGCACCCCATGATCAATGGCCTCATGGATCTGATCAATGAGCCTATAGTCCTTAGTATCATGGGTTGTAGAGGTGCAAATCTTGCAATAAAAAGATACATTCTTCTAGATTACATGTTGTAGCAAGGGGCACCTACTCACATCATGGTCCCCATGACAAATTTCATAATCTACTGCCACGATGCGTACTATCCTCTGGGGAAATTATCCTTAACGTGCCCCTCTACTTCACAATCTGTGCACCACAAACCACTATGAGTCTCATGGGATGAGTTTGTAGACAAATTTTCCAACTACTTGGCCATAGCAACAATCTAAGCCTCCAGGAATGGGCTAACACCAGTATCAACACTACCAATAGCCTCGGTGCACAAGGTAACTTCCAATGCCTCACACGGGTCTATAAATTTTTTATGACATAAGGCCCTTCTAAAAGGGGTGATCAATCCTCCAATAAACCACTGAGCATGCTGTGAACAATGAATATCATATGATAATTTAGACAAAAGAGTTTTACAAAGATGCATCATACTCCCGTACACTCTCTATCATTCTTTGCGAATCTCCTTCAACATGTTGATGCTCTTCTACTCAAACTAAGGAATGTGGAATTCTACCAAGAATGCATTCTTTAAATCAGTATAGTACACTACTATCTGATGAGGGTCATACTTCCTATACCAGCTATGCGTTTACCCTTGCAACACGGTTGCAAAACCGACTAGCCTTCGCTCTAGGGTGGTGATACCCTTTGTGCACTATAACAGTTCACACTTGTGAACATGTTCCACAGTAATCCTCAATACCTTTGTAATTGGGAAAATATAGAGACATTTCAAAGAAAACCTAGGGGTGTTGGGGCCCGAATCCTCTTGAGAAAAATCATTGGTTTCACTTGTGTTTCCTCCACTGCTTGATCCACCAAGTCCACCAAGTCCTAAACCACCAAGCACACCTGGTCTTAAACCACCAGATCCACCAGAACCACCAGATCTTATTCCTCCTAAATCACCGGACCCACTAGGTCCTAAAGTGGTCATGCAAGCAAGGGTCCTCATAGTTCCACTGAGTTACGTGCCTATGGTCTGTGACAATGCCCCACTACCAATAGTATACCTCGCGCCACTCCCTGACACAAGACCAAAAGCTTGTATGTCTATAATTTTCTGAAAATTCCTCCTAATAATGGGTTAGTATTTGTAGCCATAGAAGGCCCAAATGAGAAATTATATCTCCTGAGTGTAGACTGATCACTTCCAATGTAACCAACTAGACCAGAAATATTTTCCCTTGATATGGAAAACCAAGCACCAGGGTCTGGTTACTAGGTGGGCTCAGATGCATGCTAACGGTTCTTCTCTCTCCACGCGACAAAATCTCATAAGAAGCCAAAGGGGTCTCTCTTACATGTTTACCAAGATGGGGTCACACTGCATCGCTCAGTTCCATGTCCTCTGCATGAACCTCAAATCCTTCCCATAATGTCTATCACCATACATCCATCACACCTACAACCTCATGTTGTCTAGAAATCTCCCTTTCATGCACTTCACCATACTTGAGTCATCTTTCCTCCCTATCTTTCTCCGCCACAACATCTTCCATCTTCCTCCACCCTAGCTTCCTCACCCAACGACTCGAATGGTTTATCCAGCCATTGGAAATGCCTCTAAACTCATGGTAACCATCAATATTTTCATAGCCAAAGGGACAACACATAGAAATGATCCTCTAGGCTCCCACAGAAACTCAAACTCAGCAACCTCCGGACAAGAATATGTGGAAATGGCATACTCCAGAGTGTAGCTAGCGAATACCCCTTTCTACCAATGACCCACAACATAGGTCCATGTCGGATCTACATCCCTGCAGCCTCGGTATTTTTATTGGGTCCACACACACAATCCATAATGCCAACTTGATCTAGATGCATAGGCTGGGAGCCATTCATACAGTTCCACTGGGAAGTAAGAAAAAAGTCTCATACATATCATGGTAGAGATTATCTTCTACCCATCTACGTGCATCAAACTCAAGTCCAGTGTTGAATCTCTAAGTAAATTCATCCTCCGTGCTCTTAAACCATGATTCAACACTTTCCAATGTTAACCGCTCTGTCATTACTCATTACACAGATCATGATGAATGCTAATTCCCACTACAACTTTGAAAAGAGGTCCTGGAAATGGAACCAAGATGTAGTCATTTTTACCCTTATCACAAAAGACAGGAACCCCATGCGTGTTGGACTATCACCCAGCGAAAGTAGGGAGCTCACCCGAGGCATGCGCGGGTGTTGAGTCTCTCTTTTATGTGAGTTTATTGGAAAACATCATCTATGATTTTTTTAAAAGACTTTCAAATGGATTTAGGACATACAAGAACCATAGAGCTCAGAATGACCTCTAGATCCTTGTAGTCATTTCAGACAGAGTACTTAATAGAATCTATAATGTGTACCATGACAGAAAGAAATATACAAACATCCATACTTAGCATAAAATGAAAGAGAGCTTATGAAAGAGATGTATACATCAAAATAATTGATATTCATATATATAACAGGAAACCTCATTACATCCATGGAGCCATTACAGAGGGTCACAGAGAAGTAGACCATAGTCATGCATTGCAACTGGACTAATGTAACTATGCTACCAAAAATAAAAATTACAATCCCTTGCCAAATACATCCTTCCCCAATTCCAATTACTCACTAACAGAGTTCTTGTAGTATTTCAGAGAGCTCCGCCCACACTCTAAGTCTCTCTGTTTACTCTATAGGCACTTGTATTTATAGCTTTTCTGGACTGCCAAATCATCCTCCAATGCCCTCAAATCTGATGCCAAGTATCTGAATGTGGTCCTCCATGCAAGCATGCTCCTCCAGGCCTGAGCTTCCCAATTTATCCCATGATGTGCTTATAGAAGTTTCTACTACTGCATGTTTCCTTCCTGGGCCAACCTATCGCTAGGCTGGCACCTTATCCACGTATAGTCAAGTCATGATTTTCACGTGTTCTACCCCAAGCATCTGATTTTTCTAAGTCTCAAACCCTTGGTTATGTCTGCGCGCCACACGTGCCACGGGATTCCTTAAACCCAATACTTAAATCTTACCTTGCATGTTTTTTCCTTGCGTGCCTTTCTTAACTAGGGCCCTTCCACACCTACATGCCTTCTATACTTAGTCAATATTCTAAGGACCCAATCTCCCTCCTGCACGCTTCTTATAATTTCATCCACAATGAAAGCAAACAAGTTGTAGATGGTCCCTTCTGATATCTTCCAACATACATTCATTCATGTCTTATTTACTTGTGTCCACCATTCTTGGTAATTGAGTTTGGTGACCAAGCGCATGGCCATTCTCATCACTAGGTCTGGTATCTTTGAGATTTCAAAGTATCTCAAACCCTTCTTGTAGTCATACGTGGCTACAATATTCTTGATGGCTTCCTTGTCACTCAAATCATCATCAATGTTATCTCCTTCACAATTGAGGCTTGTGAACTTTGATATCAGTTGTGGTGTGATGTGCATCTTGCACCCCATGAAGTAAAAGTTATCTTCATGTAAGCGCAACATCAGCCATTGATAAAGGCACTCAATTTTTCCAAAGTAAGGTAACTCATAAAGCTGCAATAACCCTACCTTCTCCAATTTGACCTTTACTTTGTCATTCTATATTGGCATACCTTCTAGCGTCCTCTTGTTTGTTGGTTGAACCAACTCCAAAGCCATCTCCTTCTCTTTTTGCTTGTGCAATGATTATAATCACTTACGGCCATCTTCCATAGGTGTGAATCCCATTATTTTCCTAGCAATACCCCATCTAAGTACTACATTTCTGCGTACCATTCTTTGTTAGTGCTTGTGATAATAGCGATACAATTTCCTTTCCCTTTCCCTTTGGTTTATTTGGTGAAATGGTTGGTTTCCTTGGTGCCATTCTTCTGGTTAGTGCTAACACTTAAATCCTCTTCCCCTTGCTTTGCTCTACCACTGTCCAATCCCATAGCTCAACCTTGTGAAGAAATCCTTCTAACTCGTGCCCAAGTCACCAAACCCTAAGCGTAAGAATCCTTCCACAATATGGTGCTTCGTCAACAAATTTTCTCATGCTCGTGTACTCCTTCCACACTGGTTTGTGGATCTACCCTAGTCACACACTTTAGATCTCTTAGATTCTCCTTTCTTTGCACAAATCTCTCTAGATTTTCCTAGTTCGCAAGAGCTTTTTCTTCTTTGTAAACACAAGGTAACAAATGATTTACCCGACCTTCTATTTATAGTTTTTGCTTCTTTCCAACATTAAATGCAAATTTTTCCACTAATCTATCTTAAGCAATTTTATCCATGTGCCACATCCTTTGTGAAAAACCCTTTTCAACCTTCTAGCATGTAAAAATCAAACCGACCAAGACTCTTACGCGCACATCCACCATGCCGAAGGCACTTATTTTGTCCTTTACCCAATTCTTTCCCTTGCCTACCTCATGTTGTTCTTGTGCTCTTCATCCCTTTTTTACATGGTTTCTGCAAAGGATTTTTGACACCAACCATTTTCATCCACCTCTTCTATGTGCTTTTTAACCTTATGCACTTTTTATCCTTCCACTAGGACATTCACCACAACTTCTAATTCCAGCTCAAACTTGTATTATAGGCCTATACTTTGTATCACTCCACCACACACTAAAAAAAATGTGTTGTCCTTTGCGTATACACAACTTTAGAGAGATAATGTGGTTATCGACGCACAAGGAGAAAAATGAAACAAAATAAAATGAACAAGTAATGAGAAAGGGAAACAAAAGGAATTAAAAGGCATAAAGAGAAATTCTAAGCTAACTAGTAATATTGCCTTATTACAAACACCAAGAAGACTTATTTATAGTAAGGCTTCAGCCTACTCCCATTAAAGTGACCTAGTAACCTCATCCCATCTAGCACTTGTAACTAGAATCACCTAAATCAAGAATGTACAAGATGATGTAAGGTCCCAACCAATGGAATTTCAACTTCCTAGGATGGCACAAATACTTGGAATCATACAACAACACAAACTGCCCAACCTCAAACTTCTTGTTCTTGATATGATGATCATGTCATGCCTTTTGTCTTTATTTTTCTGTCTTCTGACTCCATCTAGCAAGTGATCACCTTTCTTCTAAGTGCATCAACTTATCAATTCTTTCTTCCAAAGTGCTTTCTCATCAACTAACCCTCCTGCGCACGCTATACTCAATGAAGGTAACATGAATTCCACTAGTAAACCATCATCCACACTAAACAATAATTGAAATGGTTTGGCCTTGTTAAAATTTTTGTAGGTTGTCATGTATGCCCATAGAACGTATGATTCCTTATCATCCCAATCATGTCCACCAACGCCATAAATCTTAGTTAACGTGTGACTTAGTATTTTGTTAAATGCTTCATCTGTCCTATTTTCTTAAGGGTGATATGGGATAGTCTTATGATGGGCCTCCATAAATTTTGTTAGCAGAATCCCGACTATTTTATTGATAAAGTGTGTACCCCTATCACTTGTTAAACTTAAAGGGAAACCATACATGTTGATTATGTTCTCCCGTAAAAATCTAGCAGTTGTCACTATGGTGCAATCCTTTATAAGCACTACCTCTTCCCACCATGTCAAGTAATCAGTGTAAGTGATGATATACCACGAACCAGTCCTTCATGCGGATGGCGTAATTGGTACTAAAATTTGATTTCCCATTTTTCAAATGGTTCAACGCTAGCTATTGGTCACAAAGGCATTTCATCCTCTTTTAGGTTTTCCAAGGCAATCGGAAATGGTCATAGGCCTTGCAAAACTCAATATAATCCTTGTAGATGGTTTTACACAAAATCCTAGCTAATAAAATCTTCTACATGGTAGAATTTCCTACATAGTATCTCTCTGCAATCCCACCATGTGGTTCTTCCAAAATGGATACGCACTCATGTTCCAATACACATCGGTGCGCAGAACCTCAACATGACCTAACTTATACAAATATCTACCAATCAACATGTAGAGGGCGGTGCGTATTTCTAACTACTTTCTCTCTAGGGTCTTCATTCCTTCTAGCGCCACACCTATTTTTAAGAACACTATGATATCTTCCAAGTTTGAGGGCATGTGCCACAACCTAAATAGTTGTGTGTATGGCATGGTATCCTCAATTCTTTATGCGTCCTCTCCTAAATTAATCCTTAACAAGTGGTCAAGTCCTGAATTACTTTTTCCTGGTTTCACAACCATGGTGAACTCAAATTCTTGAAATAGTAGGACCCAATGACATATGCACCCTTGCAGAATGGGTTTTTTGACCAAGTATTTCAATGTCATATGGTCCGTGTAGAATATAAATGGTGTCGCCAATAGATACTACCTAAACTTATGCAGCATGTAGATCATAGAAAATGCTTCACGCTTAGTAGTTGTGTAATTTTTCTCTGTTGGTGTCAACTTTCTACTTACAAAGCACAAGGGATGATCAAAATTCCCTCTCCAAGGTTGTGCTAGTACTACTCCCATAGCTATTCTTAAGGCATCAAAATGCACATGGAAAGGCTTATCCCAAGAAGGAAAATGTAATATGGGCATCGTGACAAGCCTATCCTTCAAAGTGTCAAATGCCTTTTGTTGTGCCTCTCCCCAATGAAAGGCACTCTTTTGTTTCAACAATTCCTCTAAGGGCATGGCGATCTTGGCATATCCCTTGATGAACTTCTTGTAATACCCCATATGCCCAAGAAATTTGTGTGCACTTTGACTAGTAGGCTCCCCTAATCCTACAATAACTACAACTTTAGCAAGATCTACTAGTAAACCTTCTTTACATATAATGTGTCCTAACAGGGTTCCAAATGGAGTAGCAAAGACATATTTAGTAATGTTGAGGGATATCCTCAATTACCGAGATCTCTCAAACATCAGCCTTAAGTTGTCGCAATGGTCTTTCACCAATCCATGAATAGTCTAGTCATCCAAGTAAACTTGAAGAAACTTATGGATGAAGTCCTGAAATGTTGGTACCATAATGCATGAGAACACAAGCAGTACATTCTTTAATCCAAAAGGCATAACCATGTAGGAAAAACTTCCCCATTCAATGGAAAAAAATTTCTTTCTCTAGTCTTCCTTTACAACCTGACTTGGTGGTACCTTGAGAACCCATATGTGAAATATTAGACTGCACACGGCTACTCCTTCCAAACTTTCTTTAGTAAAGGGGTTGGGAAGGGATCGATGACACATACTACATTCAAATCCTTGTAGTCAATGCAACCTCTTATCCTCCCATCCTTCTTGATGTTGATGACCATTGGGATTATGCACTTTGATTCTTTTACTACCTTAATGATACCAGATGTTATCATTTTATCTATTTCCTCCTTAACCCATACACACAAGTTTGGATTCATCCGATAAGGCCTCTTCCGAATCGGGTGCAAACCTTCCTTTAACTTGATCTTCATCTCCCCCAAGGAATGATGAAAACCTTTGAGTTCATGGTACCCATGAGGGAATAAATCTTGGAACTCGTCACAACAGATCAATGATCTTTGAAACCTCCTTTTCTAACCAATACTCACCAATGATATATTCCTTAGGTTCTACCTCCATCCCAATGTTAACATTCTTTGTTTCTAAGGGATCATGGTAAGCACGTGCTCGCTTATCAACACTATCTATGACCTTGTGCATACCCTCCCAATGGTTAACATCTAAAGTCTCCATCTCTTCTTTGTCTATTACATAGACCATTTTTCATTTTTCTTTTTCCATGCACGCGCGCTCAAGTACTACCTCCTCTCGATTCTTCCTCACTAATGCGTGTCTCCACGAATACTTACCTAGCAATTCTAGTAGCCTATCCTCTACCATAGCACTATCCCCCATCATAAGGTGCTTGATCACTTGCAATGCCTTATCCACTGATGGTTTGGTACTCCTATACTCGAAATCTTGAATGAGATCAGCCACCAACTCTTTCCAATTTCCCATCTGATGACACATCTCCGAATGAATGTACCAAGTGTGGGCACAACCTTGTAAGGTGGAATACAACTTATGCACCCATAACGAAGGTGGAAATGCTTCTATGCTTCCCATCTAGGCCTTCTCACATGCTTGGATATGAAATGAAGCAGTCTCTTTACCATGGTAGTCTTGTATAGCCATGGGTGTGTTTCTCTGGAGAACCTTACGAAAATGTGATTCTTACCTCATGCCACTCTAGGAGGTTCTCTCGATGTGTAGCCCACCAATGCACTACAGTTTTGAGTAGGTTGTAACTGAGCATTCCTCTTCTTTCGTCCTCATTTTTCCACTAAGCTTCCATGTCCCATAAGAAAATTTCAGGATATTCCCCCAGAGTAACTTGGAAACTTCTTTCCTCCTAGGCACTTGACTGAGCATGCCTTTGTCACCCTTATTACAGATCCTCTTAACTATCACCCAATTAACTCATAAGTCCCATGCGCCCAATTATCGCATGCCACACTAGTGGTATCACTCATAGATTGAGCATCTTCAAATTGGATAACTCCCTCCATGGGGTGAATTATCTCAGGATCTCTGATGGAGCACACATAGATTCTATCAAGGAATTCTTCTCCTAAGGGCTCAATATAGGGCATTGAATTCCCATCTGTCAAAGGAATGACCACCCTTTCCTCCTTGTTCTCAAAACTAATATACCCTTTGTTAAACCACATTCAAAATTATTCTTATAAGACCATGGGCACCAAGCAACGCTGGAAAGTTACCTTCCTCAGTGAGCGCCAAGACTTCAAAGTCTCTAGTTAACTTGCTTCCTTGAATGGTGATAGTTGCATCCTTCAAAACTCCAATGGGCATTGCCTTAGTCTTATTTTCCATATACAACACATTAAAAGATGGTCAGCAATGCAGCCTCTCCATTTGATGTCAAGAATCTAAGGTAAGAAAATTGACCTCCACTCCCGTGTCGATGAGAATATTGTTTAGAAGCCAACCATCAACAACTACATTCAAAATAATCTCCTTGTCATATTTAAGGTGTGAGGAGAAAGGTTTGTGTGCAAGACCTACCTTTCGTTCTTTACTTTGATGCATGGTACCTTCTCTCTCAGCCATTCTCCTAATAAGGGAATAATATTCTCTTGCCTTAACATTTTGCATACTTCTTTGACTTCATCCAAGTCCTTCTGCAGAGCCTCAACATTCCTTCTTTGCTCCTGCTACCTAGACTGCTCCTTTAGACACTAGATCTCTCCTTGTAAACTTTAAATGACATCCATAGTCTCTTGATATACTTCTTTCTAATGAGAAGGGTCCAAATACTTTCCATGTACTACTTCCTCTCTTGAAACTAGTGTCCTTTGTCTCGGCTCCTCCCTAGCATGTGTGGCCTCTACCCGCATCATCACCAGTACAAGTTCTAGCCTTAACTCATGCACCACTCGTGGCATCCACTATGAATCGGCCTTCTTGATTCTTATCATCCTAGAGCATTTGTCTTTCCGGTGCTATCTGGTTCATATGCTCATAAATTTTTGGACACTCTTCATACTTATGTTTATTTCCACACAATGAGATTATAACAGTTTAGGACACTCACATTTATAATGTTATGTAGATCCACATTTATAACAAGTTCCTCATGGGAACTCACTTCTTCCTCCACCATAGTTCATTGTGACCATGAAACCCTCTACGAAAACCTCTTCAATGTGTTCCTCCATCTCGCATACCCTTCATAATGTCGGTCATCATCCTTTGAACTACTTGTAAGGTTAGTCTAGCACACACCTAGATCAATAACATCATAGATTTGATCAATCAGTCTACAATCCTTGGTATAATGGGTCATATAGGTATAAATCCTTCAATAGTAAGAAACATTCTTGCGAATTTCATGCTGGAGTAGAGGGAATCTACTTGCATCATGATCCCGATGGAAAATCTCATAGTCTACCACCGTAGCACACACTGACTTCCAGGGGAAACTATCCTTTGCATTCCCCTCCACTTAATTATTTTTACACTAAATCCCACTACGAACCTCATGCACTAAGTTTGCAAATAGATTTTCTAACTGCTTGGCCATTATAGAATTTTGAGCCTCCAGAAAAGGGCTAACACGAGTGTCAACACTCCCAACAGCTTTGGCACATAGGGCAGCTTCCAATGCCTCACATGGGTCTATGAAATTCTTGTGCAAAAAATCCCTTCTAAATGGTGTTATCAATTCTCTAAAAACCATTGAGCATGTTGAGATGGATTAATGTCATAGGATAGATTTTAAAATAGATTATTGAAACGTGTGTCATACTCCCGTACACTCTTTGCCATTCCATGCTAGATCTCCTTGAGCACTAATGCTCTTATGCTCAAACTCTAGGATATCAAACTCGCTAAGAATGTGTTCTTCAATGCATTGTAGTATACCACTATTTGATGGGTGTCATACTTCCTATACCAACTATGTGCATGCCCTTGTAATATTGTTGCAAACTGACTTGCCTTTCTCTGGGGTAGTGATCCCCTTTGCGTGACATAGTAACTCACACTTGTGCACATGCTCTGCAACATCTTCAATACCCTTATAGTATGGTAAGTGCAAAGACATCTCAAAAAACACTTGGGGAGGTGGCTAGGTTCCTTGTCCTCTTGATCTATAGCCTTGGTTCCCTCCATTGTTTCCTCCTGACCCACCAGATCCACTGAATTCACCAGGTCATGTTCCTCTTGACCCACTAGATCCACCTCCTGTAGTTGGCAAAGGACTAGAAGTGGTCATGCCTAGTGTTCCCTGAGTCCCACCGAATCGCATGCGATGGTTTGTGATATTGTCCCACTACCAGTTGTATGTTATGTGCCACTCCCAGACGTGATACCCAAAGCTTGCATACTTGCACCTTGCCCAAATATTCCTCCAAATACAGGAATGGATTGCACAACCATGGATGTTCCAAACAAAAATTATATCTCCTACACGTCGATCGATCACTCCCTCCGATTCCAACTAGGTTGACAATAATTCTCCCTTGATTTGGAAAACCAAGTGCCAAGGTTTGGTTACCATGTGGGTTTATATGCGCACCAACGAATCTTATTTCTCTATGTAACGAACTCTCATGAGGAAGTCAAGGGTCCTCTCTCCTATTCTTTCCAAGATTTGGTAGAAAAAACTACTTATGTTCCACATTCTTTGTGTGAACCTTAACTCCTTCCCGCAACGTATGCCTCCATAGATCCATCACACTTTCAACATCGTGTTGTCTATCCATCTCCCTTTCATGAGATTTACTATACTTGAGTCATCTCTCCTCCCTTTCCTTTTCATCCACAATGTTCGACATCTTCCTCTACCCTAGCTTTCTCTCCCAACACTCAGAGAAGATTTAGCTACCATGGGGAATTCTTCTAAACTCAAAGTAATGACCAAGATATTCATATCCAAAGGAATAGCACACAAAAATGATCCTCTAGGCTCCCTCGAAACTTGAACTAATTTAATTCTATTACCTAAGCTATATTCCTACCCATTGGAATTAAATAATTTAATTCTAACATGCATTTGGAATTAATTAAATTAATTCCTACACCCTCTTAGCTAATATAATTAAACATTTAATTATTTAAATGGTTAATTATCTCCTCATAATTAAATTAATTTAATCATACCATTCTCTTGGAATTAATTAAATTAATTCCTAACACCTTCTAGCTAATATAATTAAACATTTATTTATTTAAATGGTTAAGTATCTCCGCACAATTAAATACTAATTAAATTTAGTTATTTAATTCTACTTATTTCAGTTAACAACCACTTAGACTCCACATCCTCATCCTAGTTAACTACACTTCTAGAATCCTAGAAAGGTGATGGCAATTAAAATGCACGTACAACCACATTTCCAGATGCAACTTTTTGCAATTAATCCATTTATCGCCCCCGACGCTATTGTAATTGCCCACAATGCTATTTTTAGCATACTCATTTATCCGTGTGTAACTCGATTTCAAATACCTTTTACTTATATAAATTATAGGTTGACTTTCCTTTCAAATCCTCTTAAATCGACATAAAAACTCGATGAACTGTTTCTATGGCATTTTCATTCAAAGCTAGGAGATCACTCAATAAAGATCCACAAGAATTTCGACATCCATTTTGCAAGGTCTTACAAGAGACCCTTATGTGAGGTTTTTACATAAGGTTGCTATAATATTTGCATTATTGGTTTGTTTATCTTTCTATTATAGTGATTTTTATCTACATACATTTTGGCACACAGTGGGACTCACACCCCTCCTCTTTCATTTTTATTTCATTTTGTTTTTCTAACTTTGTTTTGGAGTGCTTCTGTTGTTGTGTAGATTTGGAAGCAAGTACTTGTGCAGTTTGACAACACCAATATAATCGTATTTCAGCTCACATACATTAAAAATATATATGTTTCTTATTGTTGGTTTCATGTGTTCTGTTTGCAATTTTTGTAGGTCCAATTTTGTTTGCAGATTTGCAGGTTTTGTTCTCTGGTTTGTAGGTTTTGTTTTCTTTCCATTTTATCTTCCTATTGGACTACCTACATAGACAACAAACCCAATACAGTTAGATTTTATTTGTTAAAAACATATCTTACAAATATCTATATATATTTGTTTTTTTTTCTTTACAAACAACTCTAAAAAATTGAAAACAAAACAAAACAAAATTTAAAACATAACAAAAAAAATTTAAACACTAAATACCCCCTCCTCCCTACCGATCTCGGCCAGCTTCGGTCAAGCCACCTCACCACTCTACCCCCTCACTCCCCACCCTCCCTACCTAGCTTAGCCATTTCAGACGATCCACCTCACAACCCACATGCCTTCCCCTTCCCATTCCTACCTACCCAACCCTGTTCCCATTCTTTGTCCTCGAGTTCTAAATTCCCCATGACTTTTCACCTGCCTCGAGCTCACCCTCACCTCTTGTCTCATCCCGACCCCCATTCCATGTCCCTCCTTTCTCTCCTTGGTGATCCACCTCACCACTCACCCCAATCTTGATTGATCCCTCCCCCTTCACCGATATTCTCCCTCCATCCCCGAGCAAACCAAGTTGAGCCCTCCCCTATCATGACCTCTCCATTCACTTCAACCTCGCCTCACTCCCCTGAGACCCTTGCTCGAGCCCCCTCCAAGCTCGCTCAAACTACCTAACCAAGCCTTCCATAGTCTCGCTCAATCCCTCCACCTCCCTTCCCACCTTGCTCGATCCCTCCCTAACTCATCCTTCGTTGACTAAGCCAATTTACCTTTGTACACATCTTCTCGTCCACCTATACACACAAATAATACACACAATACATTAGGTTTTTACATTTAATCTTAC
Organism: Taxus wallichiana var. yunnanensis; assembly: GCA_018340775.1. Taxonomy (NCBI): domain Eukaryota; kingdom Viridiplantae; phylum Streptophyta; class Pinopsida; order Cupressales; family Taxaceae; genus Taxus; species Taxus wallichiana. Next base: position 316,239,781 of record CM031236.1, read on the forward strand.
CACTGCTTATAGTTTTCATTTTAGGGTTAGGTTTTTAGTTTATTTTATTTATTTTATTTTAATTTATAATTCCTTATTTATCATTTAAGTTACACCTCCATTAGTTTCTTTATTTCTTCTTCTTGGCCTAACTATGCACTTTACTTTTTCAGGGTTCATGGAATCTTTTAATCACTATAGGGCGCTACTTGTCAACATTGAAAATTTAGTGTTATTGGGAATTTCAATTTCATTTTTGTCACATTTTTAGTCACTTTTGCACACGTTTCATCATTTTTGTTTATATACTAACTGATTTCTAACGTGTTTTGTGTGCTTCTCGCTTGTCAATTTTTGTTGTTTTTCTGCAACTAACATGAATTGCCCATGTGTATGCTCTTCCCTCGCACTTTTTCAAGTGATCTTGGGAATCAGAAATGTGGTCGTTTCTTTCTTTTTTGTTTTTTGGGAATTAATGTTTCACTTAACCAAAGCCAACCCACACGTATGCTCTTTCCTCACGCTTTTTAAGTGATCTTGGAAATCGAAACATGGGTTCACTTCTGTCGTCTTGTTTATTTGTTTTGTTATTTTTCCCTCATTCTAAAAACTTTCTAACCATTTTTTGTAGGACCCACTCTCACACAAGGTGGATAAAACATTTAAAAAAACTAATAATTGCATGTTTCCAAAGGAGTTCAACCAAACCACACCTAAATCAAAAGATTAAAAAAACACCACATTCAAAACACTTGATTTGCAAGTTCGGTTAAGAGCTATGGCTTGACCGCTTAACTAGAACATAACCCCCTTGGCATAAGCCTTAAGCTACAATAAAGGGGGTGGTTCTAGGAACCCCAAAGTAGTCCACACCTTGAGGGAACTAGTGGATGAAACGGGAACCTTTTCTCCTACCTGACTAGTAAATCCTTTGTGAGTTAGAGTTGTGGATATCCTAAATGGCGACCCCAATACAATTCATCTCGAGCAAGGTCTTTCTCGTGGTTTCAAAGGGGTAAATTAAATCTATCAGCTAGCAATAGCATCATGCTCGCTTGGATATATTGTTGACACCTAGTTGAGAGAGCCACCCAAGAAGCCATGCCTTGTCCAATCCAATCTAAGGTAGAGGCCACAACTTTCATTTCACCACTTTTCATTTTTCTCACATGTTACACACTTGTGTTTCACTTTCGTCATTCACATTTTCTCTCTCATCCATCTTGTCACTTTATACACGTGTCTAAGTCTTGGGTTGTGGACATCCATATTCACACTTAAGCACTTTCATTTTCATCTAAGTCTTGATGTTGTGATACTCACTTTATCACAGTCAAGCACTCTCTTGGTCACCTTGATCTTTCATCATCATAAGTCTTAAGTTTAATGTTATTTTGTTGAACTCTAAGCATTCCCCATTCTTACATTATCACATTTCACATTTACTTTCTCAACTTATTGACATTCTTCACTATCATTCTCTACTCACTCTTACATCATCACATTTTCACATCCACTTTGTTGAGTTGTGACATCTTCCATTTTTTATCCTATCATCTTACGTTGTCGTACTTTGTAATCATTTTGTTGCATTGTCGACATCCTCAATATTTCTTCACTTCTCTCATTAAAGCATTCACTTTGTTTTAATTTGAGGTCACTAATCCCTTACTTCCCCTTATCTCTTATCTCCATTTTTGTGAGATTCAGACCTTTTTATCATTGTTTATTCACTTCTTGTGATGACCTTTACCTTTTCGTTATTTTAGTGATTTCACTTCCTTGTTGTGTCTTATCTTTTAACACACTTTTTGTTAAGAGTTGACATTGATCATCTTCTTAAGTCTCCCCTTTTACCATTCATCTTGTTAAAAGTTGAGAAAATCCATCATTTTATTTCCTAAGTATCTTCACTTAACATTTTTGTTAATAGTTGAGCATATTTCATTATGTTAAAGGTCTCCTCTTGTCATACTTACAATTATTGCAAGTTGATCTCGTTAATCTTTCATTTCTCCCTTTTTTATGTTCACTTTTGTAAAGGATCCTAAAATCATTTCAAACTTCTTCATTTTTCTCAACACTCACTTTGTTAAGAATCATATTAATTAACATTTCAAATCATCTTCCACCTTAACATCATTAATTTTTTTAGGTGTTGTGAATTCCCCACTTGTCGCCACTCTTATCATACTTTTTGTTAATATTTGATCGCCTTCATCTTGTTCAGTATTGTCTCCCTTGAAATTCATTTTATTAAGTGTCGAGAATGTTTCAATTTTCCCCCTTTTCGTTTCTCTTAACACTTACCATGTTAGGAGATAACCTTTTTTACATCTTTTCATCACTCTTATCATTCTTTTTTATTACGAGTTGATCGTGTCCACCTTGTTAAGTCTCTCTTCCTTTAACACTCATTTTTGTTATGGAATAGAGCACATCTAACTTCTTTTCATCCATTTTTCTCTTTACTATCATTTTGTTAAGAGACAGGCACTCGATTAACCTTTTTTTTTCTTCCCTCTTAGCACTCATTTTTCTACGGGTTGAAATTTTTCCATCTTCTTCCCTCTTCCATCTTAGCATTCACTTTGCTAGGAGTTGAGGTTTTCAAACATTTTCATCACTTCCATCTTAGCATTCACTTTGCTAAGGGTTGCATTATTCATCGTACCTTTCTTCACTCTACCTCATTTCTCATTACAATGGTGGATTTATACAATTCATCCTTTGCCCAAGAATGGAAAATGATGAAAGACACCATTGTGGGTATGCAAAAACAACACAAACAATTCAATTTTGATGAATTGTGTCCATACCATTTTAATATGGAAATCTTATGCATACCCTTCCCATGGTCTTTTGAGATGCCCAAATTTGAAAAATACAAGGGAAAAATTGATTTGAGACAGCATATCAAATAATTTTCCATAGCATGTCACAAAGTGGCATATAACAATAGATTTCTCTTGTGCATTTTTCCTATAAGTCTAGGAGGACAAGCTTTGGATTGGTTCTTACACCTTCTAAAGGGATCTATTACCACCTTCATGGACCTCTTAGAGAATTTCGTCAAACATTTTTCTTTCAACCTCACTGCAATAATAATCACCGTACTAGAGCTTCTCACGATGAATCTTGGTACATCAACCACAACCATAATGTCATCACTGTTGGTGTCATGGATAATCATAATATTCCCAACATACATGACCAATCAATCAAAAATCCAATCATACAACCTAGCCAAGACACTACGCTACGTAAAGTTAAACGTAAGTTTACACCCCTCGTGAAAGTCTCTAGTGTCTTTCATCAACTCAAAGTGGCTAGGATGATAAAATATCCCCTTACAAGACCTTGGATTGAAGGAGAACCTAAGCCATACTGGTAAAAACCTCATGCATATTATGATTTTCATCGCATTGATGGCCACTCAACCGATAAATGTACATGTTTTAAGAACTATGTCCAAGACTTAATTAACGATGGAGAGATATTTGTAGATATTTATGACGAAGCTCTTATCATTGATGACATGTCAACTTCCACACCTTAAAATGAATATTTGATTATTATTCCCACTATAGACACTAAAATTAGGTCACACTCCCTTTGGTGCCTCGACAAATAAGCACCCTTCATCACATTCTTCTTATAGCCACGACCCCCTTCACCCCACTAATATTAATTTAATTAAATTAATGCATTATCATCACTATATTTATTATTTAAATATCTTATTTAAATAATATCCACACATGTAGTTCACTTAGACACCTCACCAAGCTAACTCAACCTAAGACCTATTCTTAGTAAGTTGCCATAACTAACTGAGTCTTACCCAAACCCTAAAAATCAATGCCTACATTCCCTCTAACCACATTCCCACATGCTCACAAGAAGCTCCCAGTCTAATCCATGGGTTAATGACATGAGATTTGAGGAAATCAAGAGGATCTCCCTAGTTTAGTAAACCCAGTAAAATCTAGCCTTGACCACGCCTAGTTACCCTAAGCACACCAGGTTAAGTCGAAACTATCGTCGATTACCCTTTTAACCCCAAAACAACCTTATTCTCAAGGTTGGAAGTTAGAAGAAAAATATTGGTGAGAATTATCACATCTTCAGAGAGTGAATTCCAACGAGACCACGCATGCAAGGAAGGAGATCAAACATCTTTTCCTGCATAGCCATGATCTGATCTAACCAAGCAAAGAGGAATGCACATGCAGCCCATGCAAAAGCTTTCCTTCAGTTGGTGATCACTTATAGCCTTCAAGCCTCTCATCAGCACCTCCATCCTTCACACACAAGCATCTAGGACCAGAATCCAAGTAAGTATAACATCATACTTCTCTAGTTTATTTCATTTCATCATTATTTTATCATCTATTGCTTACCTAACCACCTATTGACCTTATCCAACACTTCCACCTCCATATTCCCATTAAAACCTTACCAAATCCTACCCCAGTCACCCAATACCTCATCCTAACCAACCAAATTCCTTTGTGCAATCACAAAGGAGACCTAAAGCTTGTTCTATGACATTTCTAGATTTCACAGTAACCGACACTGGTCACACACCGACCGCCTTGCTGTCGGTTACCCGACCGACATCGGTCTCTCGTATTTACCCACACATCCTTAACAAAGACCCACCCACTTAATTTCATCTCACCCTCATCCACTTGTGATCTACTCGAGACCTCACAAACATGTAGAACCCAGTAACCAATCATTTTACCTTTGGATTCTATTTCAACTTATCTTGTTAGATTAGATCTATTTCTTATTGTGTTTTAAGTGGTATACCTAAATAATTTCAAATTACAATAGGATTTACTTTGTTTACAAGTATTAAATTGATTAAAAATTGGACAAACAACAATCTAGGAAGTATCACACTTCACGGATCTAGCATACGCTAGGTAGTTCACTGCCCATATTGTTTAATTCCTTCTTGTGGTCTTGCTTTGCATTATAGGTAGTTCCTCCTAGCCAAAAGGAAGCTCTCACAATCATCTGTGGATTTGGAAGTCATACGCACGCAACAACCCATCAACCAAAGATTTGAACAGTATTCCTCCTATACCCATTACCCTATCTCTTTTGTCAACACTTCAAAGAAACAATCTAAGAAAAGGGGGAAACACCCACTTCTATTCAGATCGACACTCCATGAGATCATGATGAAGGTCAAGTATCTCCCACTTAAAAATAATCCATTTCCTCTCTGATTTTCTTCATATAGTCCAAATAGACATTGAACATGTTTTGGAAAATAATCTTCTAACACATAATGAGAGCTTGAATTCTCTCCAAGAATCTCCAATAACCCTTAACATAATAGAAGAGGGTCCTTCATGAAGCACAATTGAGTTTCATTCTATTCTTTATGTTCTAACTCCTATGCCTAACACCTCTAGTCTTGTTGTCAAACCACAATAACAATAAGCTTGGACACTTGCTTCAACGTAACCTTCCGTGTCCATTATACCTCACATGATCCATCCTATAGGAATATCATCAATGATGATTCCTACTTATCAATACATCTTCATACGTACACTCTATTAGGTACGTATACCTTGGAATATCTTTATTCAATTGTTTTAAGCTTTAATTGTAAATCTTTCGTCAAATCAACTAGCTTATAACCTAAAAGGAGAAACATTGAACATTTCTTCTCTACGACCTATAAAGAGTCTTGGGTATACATCTAGATATCAATCCTTCTTTCCTCGCACTCTTTTTCTCACAGGTGAATATGTATCTAAACATCTTCCCCGCATCGACAATTTTCTTCTAACATCACATATGTTTTTGATTTCATCAAGACTTATTCGATTATTTATTCAATCGCTTGATTGAATCCTTTGACTTGGATCATGTCTGCCCAAGTTTAGTACTTTAGGACCCATCGAATCATTTGATTCAATATTTTGACTTGGATCCTATCTACCCAAGTCTCATATTATAGGACTTATCAAAACTTCAGTTTCACTCCTTTGACTTGGCTCATGTCCATCCAAGTCTCGTATTTCAGGACTTATCAAATCTTTTGATTCTCCCTCTTGAATTTCATTTTGTCTACACAAGTCTTGTATCTCAGGACCATTCAACTTCAATAAACATGGACCTTTTTCTTGATAAGTCCATTTCAAACTCTCATCCACCAACATTCAAAAAACTCAAAAATCACAAAAAGAGAATAAAACTTTGTATTAGAGCATTGTTTTCCAATCAGAAATGGAAAAGTGTGTACAAATAATGTTAGGCATTCCATCTATTGGTAGATACCTTAATCATACCATTATCATATACTCACCTTCTTCACCTATTATGACACATGTTAACCTTGTTCCTCTTGGGAATTATGTGTCTCATATTTGTTATGGTTCTTACCATTTCAAATCTTTTTAACCTATGGTTTTATCTCAAAGCTTACTGATGGAAACATCCTCCTTTCAAATAATCTCTCTCTTTAACTGACAACACTAAACTTCTTTACCCGGTCCTTTTGACCGCCCATCTCAACTTACGATGTTAAACCCTTGCATCTTACTAGTCACAAGAGGCTAAGACTTGGGGGTAGAATGTTCCTTCCCAAAAAGCATGCTATCAACATACAAGGAAAAATTTAATCAATCTTAAAAATACAAAAATATATAAAATCAATACACCTTTTATCCTTCACATTCTTTGGTGATAAGCCCATACTTTTCTGGTAGTATGAGATTGGGAACGGAGAAATACCTTACTCACCTACCTTTTGTCTTAGTGTTGAGCCCTTTCCTTTTACTGATGGCATGGGGCAACATGTAGGGGGTCCTTCATAAAAATCAAAATTAATTAGTCAATAAAGCCTTTATGAAATATTAATCAAAGTTCTTAATCAAAAATATCCCAAGGAGTGGTTTAGCTTCTCATGTTAAGAAAGAAATCAATTCCTTCAACCAGATTTTTCCAATCAATAGGCCATCAATGGATCTAAGTCAATTCAAAACCTTTAAAGTGGAATCATCTTGTAATCGGTCAGATAATCTTGATTGGAGATGAGTTACATTTTTCTCATATGGATCATTATTACACCTTGTTTCTTTACATCCTTTCTCTTCACCTTTCATATCATTATTCATCTTGTTTTCATGTCCTTCTTGTCTCTCGGTGATGAGGCCTCACATCTTCATAGTTACGTGGAGCCATGAGCGAAGTGAAACTCCCTATCACTTTATCATCTATATTTCTGCCAATGGAATGGAATGCTTTTAATTATTTGTGTCTACTTTTAAGTAGTGTACCTTTTTACCGAGTTGTACTATACAAAAACATTTTCAAAAATATTCACAAAACTTCAAAAATACAAAAACAATATAAAATGTTCAAAAACACAAAAATAATATAAAATTGTCCAAAACTCCAAAAATAGTTTCAAACTATCATAATCAAAACATTCAGATAATGTTTGACAAAATTTTAGCAACTAGATAACACAGTTCAACACCTTCGCCATTTGATGGCACTCCTCATGATTGTTCTAGATCATACTCATCTTTATTACCATGTGGTGTATATCTATGCTTGAGGCAATCATTTACCCTTTCTCAATAAAAATTTTTTTGGAGCATACTTGGATTTTAAATTTTAATCCAATACAGATAAAACTTCAATGGGATCCGATAAGAGTATCTTTTGGAGTATCTAAGTATCACTCCACTCTTCATCTCGATCCAATCCTCTCATGTGCTAAGCTATCGCTTGGGGGAATTAAAATTTGTCTAGTTATTCAATTGGGACACATTCAAATGTTACTAGATGTCATTTCTACATGTTTTGTCGTATCGTTTGCGGTTCTTCAACATTGTGATGATGATTTTGCTTCTTTTAGTTTCTTATTTTGTTATACGATTTTTGTTTGTTGTAGACCAATTGTAGGAAATTTATTCACAACCTAGTTCACATATAACTTTGGTGTGGTTCCTTCCTGTTCATATTGGGTTTTTTCTATTAATTATTTTATATCTTTTTCCATTTACATGTGTTGCATTTTCCTCTTGGTTTATTTATAAAATGGAATATCTTCCTTTTTTGAATTTGTATTTCAAAACTTGCAAAATCCAAAAAAATCAAATATTTCAAAATCCAAAAAAAAAATCAAAAATTTACAAAACTTTCAAACAAACATTCACTTATCACAGAAATCCTACAATTGGAAAACACTTAAAGTGAATCATTCAACATCTCAATCCAATCATGATAAACATCATACATTTTATCTATCACCCTAGTGATTGTACCAATCTTATAACGATCACTTTCTTCCCTTCACATGATATGCTAACTCTGCTTGGGGCAAGTCACTTAATTGTTTTTCCTTCATGATATAACTTCACCTAGGGAAATTTCAACTTTTATCATTTACACAATGGATTCAACAAGAGTTTCATAAGGAGTCGCTTTAACTCCACTCTTCCAGTTTGATCCTATTCCCATTTGGGAGCATTTGTATCTACTTAATCATCATTGTGGCATACATTAGGGGCATAGTTGATTGTCTTATTTTTTGAATTTTTGTTGCATTGTTGATGTTTACTCTTTTGGACCACTTACAAGTAGTGTGATTACATCTTGGTTCCTTTATAACCCTGATGCCGACACCTACTTTGTATATTGGGTTTGTTTTCATTTTTTATCTTTTCTTTGTTGTGTGTATTTTTTTATGTGCATATGGGTTAACCATCTTGATTATTTTATAATCATGGTGATAAATCTATTGTGCAATAACAAAAATAAGGTTTCTCTAAAATTACTCTCCAAATGATGTTCATGCTACGAGCATAGTCCTTTCTCATCCTTGTTCCAATCCCTTGTTTTCTTCCTATCAAGCGGTTGTCCACCACCTTGTTGTGTCATCCACCCACTTGAGGGGGCATTCCTTTACCATTTTTCATTTTGGGGCATCTTGATGCTTCACAATTTTCCACTTACCGATCTACATGCATCTACTATCTTTAAAATTACTATTACTTCGCAATAGCACTTTAAAGAGGGGGAAAATGTAGACACCCTAAAAATGTAATACACCCCTATCCCACTTCTATCTAATTAGAATTAATTAAATTAATTCTATCTCGCTACAATACACCCCTTTGGAATTAATTAAATTAATTCCATCATTCAAATATTCTCCTTTAGAATTAATTAAAATTAATTCTATTACCTAAGCTATATTCCTACCCATTGGAATTAAATAATTTAATTCTAACATGCCTTTGGAATTAATTAAATTAATTCCTACACCCTCTTAGCTAATATAATTAAACATTTAATTATTTAAATGGTTAATTATCTCCTCACAATTAAATTAATTTAATCATACCATTCTCTTGGAATTAATTAAATTAATTCCTAACACCTTCTAGCTAATATAATTAAACATTTATGTATTTAAATGGTTAATTAACTCTTCACAATTAAATACTAATTAAATTTAGTTATTTAATTCCACTTATTTCAGTCAACAACCACTTAGACTCTACTTAGACTCCACATCCACATCCTAGTTAACTACACTTCTAGAATCCTAGAAAGGTGGGGGCAATTAAAATGCACGTACAACCACCTTTCGGATGCATATTTTTGTAATTAATCCATTTACTGCCCCCAACACTATTGCAACTACCCACAATGCTATTTTTAGCATACTCATTTATCTGTGTGTAACCGATTTCAACTACCTTCTGCTTTTATAAATTACAGGCTTACTTTCCTTTCAAATCCTCTTGAATCTGACATACAAAAACTTTGATGAACTATTTTTGTTGCATTCAAATCTTGGAGAGCACTCAAGAGCATCCACAATCATTTCTGAAATCCATTTTTCAAGGTCTTACAGGAGACCCTTATGTGAGGTTTGCAGAAGGTTGTTAGAAGCTTTGCATTATTGGTTTGTTTATCTTTCTATTATAGTGAGTTTTCTGCATATAGAAATAACTTGTCTTTCTTAACATGGTTTGTTGATTTTTCATGTGTTGGGTCTTCCTTGTAGGTATAAAGGAGTTGAAGTACTCCTAGATGTTGATTTGGTCTTATCAAGGTATGTGTAGTGTGACTTTGTTTTAACCTACTTGGAGTCTAAATCAAAACGGTTTTTGATATCATGATTCTATCATTTTCCTATGAAGTGAAATCTATAGGTTGTGTATGTAGCCATGTATAGAGGTCTAAAACTAGTGATAGTGAGTTTAACAGCCAGTCTAAATATGTGTTTCATGATGTGGGAGTATTGGTAGTTGATAATTCATAAAGAAGAAATGGTCTTTAGAATTCTTGGTCTGAAGAAGTAAAAAATCTAAGTCTTCAAATCAATAAAAGTGATATCATGACCTATTTTATCTCCATTCTAGAATCATGTGAGATATTGAAAACTCATTACCATGATGACCCATGTATGTGTTTGATATCTTTTGAAAGGTGCTAAGAATTTTGTACAAGTAAGCTATAAAAATACTATGTTGGGAGGATGTAGGATTTGCAAGAAAGATCTATGAAGGATAAAAATGAAGTCTAAAACAGAGTATTCAGGGTTTATATGTGATCTCAAGTTCTACGTAGCAGTGTTTGAGCATCAAACATGATCGCAGAGATGAAGGAATGTATCTCAATGATTGGGAAATACTAGTTTTCTTCTTAGATAGGTTGTACAAGGTAGATATCCACCCAATGATTCATAGTTTAAGTTGTCTCAAGCATAATCATGCATCTTAGAAGTTGTGTGTGTGTGTGTGTGTACATTAAGAAGAGGTTTATTTGTTGATTCCATGTTGAGCCCTTGGTCTAAGGTTGGTCATCATAGTGCCCTAAGTTCTATGACATCATGGTTTGGCATGATTGATATGTGTCCCAAGCTTTGAATCTCTTAAAATAGCATTACATTTGAATGGATTGAAATATGTCAATATAGCAATTAAGATGTGTTCTTTAAGTTCTAAAAGTATCCTAAGAAGTGGTTAAGGTACTATCATGTTGTAAGACCGTTAAATCCATAGTCATTCTATTTTGATGATCGATTAAGTATCGTAGATGTGTATCAAGTTTTTTCTTATGCATAAGGTCAAAAGTGGGCACTTTGTTCAAGAGTAATTGTGGGATAACTTGCAGATATGGTGTTACTCCATCAAGAGTAACTTTGGGTACTTTTTTCAACAAATAAATTGTTGTCTTTTTGCTTCTACCCAAAATTTCATCACTAGTCTAGAATCATCGATCATCCATTGCACCATTTCCATGAAAATATAATTTCTTCTCTCAACAACATCATTCTACTACGGTGTGTGTGGAGGAGGAATTTGTCAACAAATATCATGAAATTGTAGGTATGCTTTGAACTCTTCACCGGTGAATACCCCCTTGATATGAGTGGAGAGTTCTGATGTGATGACCAGTTTCATTCTCAACAGCCACTTTGAACTTCTTGAAGTTTTCAAAAGCTTCACTTTTCTTACAAAGACAATATATCCACATTTTTCTCGAATAGTCATCAACACAAAGCATGAAGTACTGAAATCTAAAATGACTCGGTTGCATGACTACAAAGATCAGTATGAACTAGATCAAGCTTACCATGAGATCGATAAGTACTCTTCTAGGATGAAGCTCTATGTTTTTTTCTTGCTAGGAAATGAGGACACTTATTTGTATCCTTCTAGAGAGATGGTAATCCTTTTACCATATTATGTCAGTGAAGTGTTTTGAGATACTTGAAACTAATGTGACCAAGTCTCTAATGCCACAATTGTGCAGAGGTAGAATTCTTAGCCACAAGTTCCTGATCATCTCTGTGGAAAAAATCAAGTTGGAACATGTGTCCCACATTAGAGGCTTTTGCAAATATTTTTCGAGCCTCATGATTTGTCTCGAATTAAACACATATTCTTGTTGGAATGAATATAAAAGTAAATTTTCAAGTTGTGATCTAGGAGTTGACTAACTCACAATAGATTCTTTGTCAACCCAGGGACATATAGTGCATCTAAAAATCTACAGTTACGTTAACCAAGGGGTATAGAAATGTTCCCAATCCCCTGTACTATGTGTGAAGAATCATCACCCAACAAAACACGATTTTCAAAGGTGTGTCCCTAATTGAGGTAAACCACTCTCTGTGGCTGGTCATGTGTCACGTGGCTCCCGAATCAACATACCAGACATCACTAGATGATGTGGAGGGTTCACTTGATTGAGTATTGTATAAGTAGTCTTCAATATCTGAATGTTCTTCTTGCTCAAAGCAATATTTCCTTATTGATGGGGTTTTCTTTTCCAGTTCCCCTTTTTCTTCCCTTGATTGTAGTTAGAATTTCCCTTGTGATATTGCTAGTGTTGAGGTCCATAGTTTCTTGATAAACCTTTCTTATAAGTATTATAACAACAATTTTTCAACCCATGTCCTCTATTCCATATAGGACATTTCTTCTTTTATTGCTTGTCCCCTTGCTGATGCTGATTTTGATGTTGGGAATTTTGAAAGGAATTAGATTTTCCTTTTCCTTTCCATTGTTGATGAGAAGATATTGCCTTCTCCTCTTCATCATATTTATTGTACATTTCTTCCTCTTGTTCTAGTAGGTTTACCAACTTGTCAAAACTCACTGTTTGATCTAAAAATTTGATTGTTGTCACAAAAATGTGATATGAAGGAGGGAGTTCTCTCAGAAAAATGGGAATGAGAGATTCGTTAGTGATCTCCTCTCCTAGGCCTAGAAGTGAAGCCCTCATCTCTGCAACTCTTCTTAAGAAAGCTTCTATTTTCTCATTTTGTTTAAACTTCAATGTGTGTAATCGACTCATGACATTCAAAGATGACATTCTTGTTCTTAGCCTCATACACTATGCTCAACTTATCCCACACTTATTTGGCTGATTTGGCATCACAAATGTGGGGTTGCACATCGTTAGACACTGCAAACAAGATTATCATCTTGGCCTTCGATCGAGATATATCAAACTCTCTATTTTTGTATCAGCTTGCTAATCTAGTTACAGTACCATTCACAATAGTCCAAATCTCTTCAAAATCAAGTTGTGTCTTGATTTTTGTCTTCCATGTTGCATAGTTATTTCCTATGATAATTTGAGAATCTGGAAGAAAGAACTTGGTGGCGTTGGTGCCCATTTTTTTAGAATCAATCGACAAATGGTAAGGCTAGTATCACCTGTATACAACCTCATAATCTATATATCATCGCCTAATATACCAAACCTTTCTATATATGCACCCTTCCGATATACCCGCGGTAATTGGAAGAAGCTCGCCTTTCTAGATACTTGAAAGTACGTGAAAGAGGCATTAACATACATGAAATAATCTGATATGGGTACCAAGACAACACTCGAAATGGGTCTCTACGATTATTGACACTAGCTCAAAGAAATATCCTCATATGCACATGTAACTTTGCTATATACTTGGATAATTTCTCAATCCGGATTTAAGTCAAGCAATCATTCACATATGGATGGGAGGGCTCAAAGTGTGTGCATTGTGTCCTTATTACTCCTCATTAATTTAAAGGGTCGATGCCTAGATGATGTTGTTGCAACTATATTAGGCATTAAGTGTAGTAGTAGTCATCACGAATTTACCCATAAGTGCTTCCCAGAGGAATTGCTTATACCAAATGTTGCGAAAGAGATACAAATATCTCATGAGTGATACAAAAGCAAATTTTATTATTTTTGATTACATATCTATTCCATTTTATAGTAGTTACAATGGTTTGTAGTTGAATATGACAACCTGTAAATTAGTATAATACACTAAAATATACAATTACATTCAAAATTCTGAAAAAAATGAATGACGGACAATTTTTTGTTTTGCGGGGCCCTAGTGGCCTCCAGAGCTCAATACGGATTTCTAAGAAAAAAATGCAAAAAAAGGCTTAAAATTAAGTTTTTAATCACCCCTCCTTTGGAAAAAGATGCTCAAAATAAAAAAATAAGCTCAGTAGGAGAAATTTGTTTTTCCCTAAAATAGGGTTTTTCTCACTAAAAATAGCTATGGCTTTACTTATCTCTAAGTTGTTTAGTAGTTTTTTCTACTATTTATGCTACCATAGTTGGGGGTAAATGATAAATTTCAATATTACAAATTGAATGAAATAGGGGTGGGGGTTAAACCCAACACCTCCTATCCCTAAATCTATTCAACTATTTGCAAGAGCATCCAAAGTACATGCAATGGAAAGTGGATCAATTTATATTTAAAGAAGACTAAAAATGCCCATACCTTTGAAAACAGACCTTTCATGATTGTGACCCACATGGAAATGCCAGCAATGGAGGGTGGTTTAGGTTATTTTGATGTGAAAAAGGATCAAAAATATTTAATATCTCCTCTGTTGGAGTTAAACCATATAACAGTGTTGTACAGATCTAATATCAGATAGAGTATACAAGAAATGAACATAGACATAACTAGAAGATAAAATAAAACAAGAGAAAAATAACACCAGATTTAACGTGGTTCACCAATGTCCACCAAGAAATGGCCAATATTATTATTTAGTGCTTTACATAGGAAATACAATGAAGATTTTTTGTCTTCCAACACCTCACATGATGTTCAATGCTTTTCCCTCACTCATCTACTCTTTCTTTCTCACCAAGAAAAATTACATGCAAAACAATTGTTATTTTATTCTCTCGTACCTCATACAATGCATACATGTATGTATGTATGTGTGTGTGTGTGTGTGTATATATATATATATATATATATATATATATATATTGAGCAACTAACTATTCTTTTACAATCAATAAATCATCTTTAAAGCAAGAGATTTATTATAATTCTCATATAAAGAACAAAGCACCATCGCATAGGTGACCGATGTCAGTTCTTTCCTGACCGATGTCGGTCACTTCCTAACTAATGTTGGTCACTTCCTAAATGATGTCGGTTATGTTCGATCGATGTCGGTCACTATCAAAACTAGCAACATGTAAAAGCAAGTTTCTTGTGAAGCAATTAAGCTCCACACTTAACAATCTCCCACTTGGAGATCAATTGTTGCACTATATTGTGCATCACCATCCTTGGTTCCTTTTCCTTGGCTTGTTTCTTCTTCTTCAAGTATCAAACTTGAAGACCAATAGAAGTTGAGTGAAACTCCAAATTCACCCTTACCAATGGATTCATTAGCATGTCCACAGGGTTCTCATCCATATGGATTTTCTCTAACTTCAGTTTCCCATCCTTAAACACCTACCATATGAAGTGATACCTCAATTGAATATGTTTCATTCTTGAATGAAATGTTGAGTTCTTTGCCAGATGGATCACGCTATGAATACCATTGTATAATCTACAATCTTCTTTCTCCTTACCCAACTCTTTCATGAAACCGCTAATCCATATCATCCCCTTGCTAGCTTTCGTATTTGCAACATATTTTGCCTCTGTAGTAGATAAATCCACAACCTTCTAAAATATTGAAATCTAGCTAAATACCGTTCCACCTACTATGAAAACATATCCATTGGAACTCCTCCTACCATCCAAATATCTAGCCATATCGAATCAATATAGCCACATAAAGAAGTATCTCACCCTCCATAATATAACTACATACCAAATGTCCTCTAAAATACGAGAATCCATTAGACTAATTTCCTATGTTCTTTACCTAGATTAGCCATAAACCTTCTCACAACTCCCACTTCCTATGCAATGTTTGGTCTAGTATAAACCATGGTATACATAAGACTTCATATTACTCTTTACTCAATTTTAAGTGTCCAACCATATGTGTACTAACAAGTTTTAAATTTTTTATGTTAAACCTTTCTAACACCTTATTGATATAAGCTTCCTGAGACAAATACAACCTCTTGTTTTTCTTGTCTTGGTGAATTTACATTCCAAGGATTTTCTTTACATCTCCCCATTCCTTCATTGCAAATGTGTGAGCTAAACTTTCTTTAAATTTACCAATGTTCTCGCATACTAGATCCGTAATCAGCATATCATCCACATACAATAACAAAATAACATAGATCCCATTTTCAATCTTCTTAAAATAAACACAATGGTCAGATTCACATCTCATATAACCATGCTCATGCATAAAACTATCAAATCTCAAATACCATTGTCTTGGATCTTTCTTGAGCCCATATAGGATTTTTTTCAATTTGTACACAAGTTTCTCCTTACCCTTGACTTCATAACCAAGTGGTTGTTGCATATAAATATCTTCCTCCAAATCACCATGAAGAAAATATGTCTTAACATCAAGCTATTCTAAATGCAAATCTTCTATTGCAACCAAACTTAGAACAGTACAAATAGAAGTCATCTTAACTACAGGAGAAAAAATATCATCAAATTCAATACCTACTTTCTATGCAAATCCCTTTACCACAAGCCTTGCCTTGTACCTTTTCAATCCACCCTCTTCTTCCTTGATTCTATAAACCCATTTTTTTGTAGTGCTTTCTTACCTACTAGCAGTTTGACCAAATCCCATGTCTGATTTTGTTCCAAGGATTCCATCTCCTCATCCATGTCATGCTCCCACTTCTCGTGGGTATCTACCTGCATTACTTCTTCAAATCTTTCTGGTTCACCACTATCAGTCAATAATAAATAAGAAAAGGAAGGTGAAAATATCTTTAGAGGTCTAATTACTCTTTGTGACCTTCTTACTAAGATTTGGGGTGTCCAGGGCTCATTCTGTGCATGTTGCACATTCATGTCAATCTCTATCAGTGACCAACACCATTCAAATATAATTGATTGTGGTTATGTAACTCGACCATGGTTCCTCTATCTATTGACCGGCTTTGGTTGTCTTACCAACATCAGTTTTAGGAGTATTGACATCAATTCCTATAGCTATCTTCTCTAAACATGATCATGTCTTCCAATTTCAGTTAGCCTGACTAACATCGGTTTCTATAGAACCAATATTTCATGTTTGTGGATGTTTTCTTTAGGTCTAAAAGTTGATTTTCCTTCAAAATCTCCTCAACTTGTTCATGTTTAGGCACCAAAACCTGATCCATGTACATTCTTTTTTCATTCCAATCAACGTCATGACTCCTAACAATCTTAGAATCTTCTAAATCCCAAAATCGATATCTAAAATCACCAAAGCCATAACCAATGAAAGTACATCTCTTAGATTTAGCATCCAACTTTCTCTTATTTTCTCTATCAACATGCATAAAATCTTATGACCTAAAAAATCTAAGAAAATAAAAATCTACCTCTTTTCGCACAAGCTTCTTCAGGTATTCCACCATCCAATGATGTTAAAGGCCCATGGTTGATCAAGTACATTATGTATCTATTGCTTCTACCCATAACTTCAAAGGAAAGCTAGCATGTATCCTCATGCTTATAGCACATTTCATGATTATTCTGTTCATTCTTTCTACAACTCCATTCTCTTGTGGAGTTCTAGGAATTGTTCTTTCTCTTCGTATTCCATTCTCTAAACAATAATCATTGAAATTCTTGCTACAAAGACTCACCACCATTGTCGTTTAACTAAGGAACTTCAATTTTAAGTTTGCTTCATTTTACATAAGGGATTTCCACCTTTTAAAAGTCTCAAAAACATCGTATTTATGCTTAAAACAATAAATCCCTACCTTCTTTCATCAATGAAAGTCACATAATATTGGGATCTTCCAATAGAAGCTACCCGAACCGGTCCCCACACATCCGAGTATACAAGCTCCAATTTTTATCCTTCTTTGTTTACCCAACCTTGAGAAATCTCACTCTTTTATGCTTTCCAAATATGTAATGCTCACAAAATTCAAGATCTAACTATTTCAAATCTGATAACTTACCCTTAGCCTTTAAGATCTGCATTCCTTTTTCACTCATATGGCCTAGCCGATTATGCCACATGGTTGCATTTGAATCTATAGTAGATAGCACAAAAAAAGAATCAGTAACATAGGTAGATAGGTATAAATTTCCTACCTTCTTACCTCTTTCCACAATAAGAGATCCCTTGGTAACCTTCCAAGAGTCGGCTATGAATGTAACCACGCATCCAGATTCACCTAGTTGCCCTACAGATATTATATTTCTCTTGAGGATTGACACATGCCTCACATATTTCAATACCCATGGATTTCCATTCTGTAACTTTAGATAAACATCACCTTTACTAGTAATATTGCATGGCTCATCATCTCCTAAATAAAATTTTCCAAAATCACCCTGAACATAATTTCTGAAATAACCCTTATTAGGGGTAGCATGGAAAGAATCTCCAAAATCTAAAACCAAATATTCTAATTTATTATCTAGGAGAGAATAAGGGTATCTTGCTTTACCTCACTTGCAACGTTTTCCTCTTTACCTTTTTATTTACCTTTGTCTGATGTATTCTCTTTTTTTTCCTTGGACCAACACTCCTTTATGTGTCCTCTCTTTCCACAATTCTAGCAAAGTAAATCTATGTACCTATATCTAGATTTATCATGCCTTAACTTTGATCTCCCATTCTTCTTGCTCTTTGATGATATCTCCTTAGATCTTCCCCTGCTTTCTATAGTTAAAGTGTTTCCAGATGATTCTTCTCTTGAGATTTTCTTACATATTTCCTCATTAAGGATTACACTAACCACATCATCAAATTTCAAACCTTTAGAAGCATTAATTGTATTACTAACAACCATTACCAAGTTATCCCAACTATCTGGCAAATAACATAAGAATAAAATTTCTTTCACTTCATCATCAAATGGAATTTCTACCAATTTTAATTTATTTACAATAGACCGGAAATCATTCAAATGATTAGATACAGATCCACCTTCTTGCATCTTATAATTAAACAATTTTTCATCAAATAAACCTTATTTGAAGCACTAGGAGTTTCATACAAATTTGATAAAGATTTCATCAACTCTACTTTGGTTTTTACATCTATAAAATTTGAAGCCACCGATGCTACTAGGCTCAATCTTATAGATCCCAGAGCCTTTCTATCAAGAACCTTCCATTCTTCATCAATCATCGTGTTTGGTTGTCCATGCTCATCCAATGGTAAGTATAGATCTTTCTGATACAAATAATCCTCCACCTGCATCTTCCATAGTTGATAATTACGACCGTCAAATTTCTCTACTCGATATTTACTATGCTCTACTCCCACTCAATCAAAACCCTCTCGTGACTAAATCTTCTCAACACACAAAACCTCAAAACAACTCTAATACCATTTGTTGGGGTTAAACCATATAACAGTGTTGCACATATCTAATACCAGATAGAGTATACAAGTAATGAATGTAGAAATAACTAGAAGATAAAATAAAACAAGAGAAAGATAACACCAGATTTAACGTGGTTCACCCAGTGTGGGCTACGTCCACCAAGAAATGACCAATATTATTATTCAAGTGCTTTACAGAGGAAATAAAATGAAGATCTATTATCTTCCAACACCTCATAGGATGTTCAATGCTTTTCCCTCACTCAGCTACTCTTTCTTTCTCACCAAGAAAACTTACATGGAAAACAATTGCTATTTTCTTCTCTAATACCCTCACACAAAGTGCATGCATGCATGCATGCATACATACATACATACATACATACATACATACATACATACATACATACATACATACATACATACATACATACATACATACATACATACATACATACATACATATATATATATATATATATATATATTCTAGGCAACTAACTATGCTTTTACAATCAATAAATCATCTTTAAAGAAAGATATTTATTCTAATTCTCGTTTAAAGAACAAAGCACCGTCACACATGTGATCAATGTTGGTTCCTTCCTGACTGATGCTAGTTACCTTTCGATGATGTCGGTTGCTTTCAAAACCAGCAATTTAAGCTTCGCATTTAACATCCTCCACCTCTATTGGGTTTGATTGTTTTTCCTCCGAAACATTTTTATTTGTTGCTCTGTAGGTCGATATGAAGAGGAGGGTGGACACACCATGTAGGTTGAGATTTGAGCTCGTATGCACAGGGTCACTAATTTTTTATTTCTCATTGTTTTGTGATTGTGGTTACGGGTTCTTGGCTCGGTGTTTGTTTTTAGGGGAATTGGTTTCCTATCCACTCACCGCTTCAATGTTTCTATATTTTTCATTATTTTTGTTGATTGTAGGATCATTTGGTGTTTGTTTACAGGTGGCTTGGTAGGAGCTCGACTCTCTATATAAAAACGCATTAATGTCTACATGTCAAAATTTCTTGATTTGCTATGTCACAACTTAATGCACAGTTTATCCCAATGATAGCAAGGTCATTGTTTAACATGCCAATTTAAGAGAAATGTATGGCTCAAATGATCCAATGTACTACCAACACGGTAAAAATCATGAATATCTTGTTTAGGATCTCAAAAGAGTGCACAACTTGGTAGGATCACTTCAAACATTAATACAACTTGGTGGAATGCTAATGTAAATTGGTGGTGGAGGATCTCATTCTACCAAAGTAGCTAGCTAGCTTGGTTTGGAAACTCTGCAATGAGGAGCTCGGTCCTTTAAACACAAGGTCTTCCAAATTTGACAATTTTTTAGTATTAGCTATAGCTAATACATCTGTCACCAAAATTAGTGACAAAACCCTTAATGGGAAAATTTGATTTTTTAAAATATTGTGAATCTGATTTACTTCAGAAGTAAATTTCCTTGGTGCAAGGGGCAATAAGGCAAAACTAAATTATTTTATTTTTCCTAGAGTATGATCGGAGGTGGTGGGAATGTAGGGAATTTCGAGAAGCTCTTTGGAGGCAGAACTAGCTCTCTTGTGATACAGATTTCTTCTCCAAGAATTTTCTCCTCTATAACCTCTCTAACCTTCTCTACTCACATGTCCAGATCAACCAGCTCTAGTACTAAATGAAAGTATCAAACAGGGACAAAAGCCTAATACTTTTATTAATAATTAAAACAAATAAAAATTACAATGAATGTGATGCAATTCTTATAGGAATTGAACAACCATGTGTAGACAAATGAGATGTTGAAATAGTGAAACAATATACAATCCAGGCACATATAATTGCAAATATATGGTTTTAAACAATATAACCATATAACAAATACAATAGAGACAAAATACTTGTACGGGAATACTATTCCCAATTACAAACAATAAATGGTTAATAAAAACTTACCACTAATTAATAATTAACTAAGGTAAATGCATAATTAACCTAGGTAAACTAAGTTTTACCTACCAAAAAGTGAGCTATTTAGTTGATGAACAATGTTACAAAGCTATAAAGAGATACTTTGGTAAAGGTTTATGATCCTTTTGTGCCTCTTTGAGTCCATATTAATCCATAATGTTTGAATAGGCCTTGAAGGTCCTATAACTACATGTACATATGAAGAGGTTCAAAATATTGTCATCTCTGAGTGTGGTAGACAAATCTGGGAAATATTATTTAAATGGTGACACAACCAAGTTGGTGGTCTTGAAAATTTTTATACAGTGTTATTCTAGGGGCATCTTTCATAAAAATGAAGAAAGAGGACTTTCATCATCAATTCTTGTAAGTATGGTCCTATTGTTTATATCATGAGTTTCCTAGACTTATACATATTTAAAAATTATTATGCCTAAGAAGACTGTGATATAATCCTTCTAATGATTGAAGTTATTTCATCACAATTATATTAGTACATCAAGATAAGAAATGAGCATTTAGGTGTGTCGGGGTCTCTAGAAATCTTTTAATGACTCAAAGGTCTCAAGATTAGTGTTTAATGCATGACAATGTATGTATGATTTCCTCTATTAATTTATGGTTAAATACAAATTGATATATTTCTCTCTCAGAGGGAGTCAATACCTATAGTGATTAGGTTAAAGGTATATATTGCATACTAAAGTTGAGAAGATAGCTTTACAAATGAATGAAAGTATGATTCAGGAAGAGATAAGTGTGATAGTAGTTGTAAGGTAGAGATCCAATTCTTATCCATGACTGTGTAGTATATGAAATCATATGAATATTTTGAGCTCTTAGGATGAATACATTATGGCTATAGGGTACAATATACTTTGTCATGTATTGATATGATGACCTACATGTACAACAAGATCGATGGAACAAAAATATAGGATATTATTCCTTCATAAATTATATGAGGTGTCTAGAAATTTTATTTGACAGGGTTGAGTGATTTATTGTAGTGACATTGAAAGGTAAAATTTTCAAATCTCTATCAATAGTACTTTTATGAAAAAAAGGCAAAAGACACTAAGAAATAACTTCAAAACAGGGGTACTAGTTTTGACCTATCTATAAAGCACTTGATCAAGGTATGAGCTCTTAATTTCATGTTATTACTTATATTTTGGTGGAATGATGATATGGGGAGCCATTATATGGTGTTTCATGAGTTAATTATGCTCATACAAATTGTGAATTTTTTTCAAAATAGATCGAAAGTATGTTTTAGGTATCATGGTCCTAAAATTTGTAAAGATAGTATTGGAGGAAGAGTTTGTTAACTTAGTATGAAACATGCCTAGAAGAAGGTATATGAAAAGTATGGAGACAAATTATGGTGGATATCTTCTTATGGGGAAATATTTTCATGTTTATTACAGTCCACGGATCTCTATTACCGCTAATGAAGAATAAAAACAAGTATAGTCCAAGGAGGAGTCATGTGATCACGTAAGTTGAGTTTTTGTGTTTTTTCATTGTTTCTTGTCATTTTCATGTTGATTAATCATTTTATCCTTTTTCGTATATTTCAAAGGGGGAGAGAAGAATCAGAAACATGAAAAAGAGGTCTTGTAGGATTTTGGTCTTGTTGGTTATCATCAATGTTTGAAGGTGGTTATCATTAATGACAAAGGGGAGATTTTTTCCATTATGTCTTGGTGTTGTCATTAATGGAAAATTATTTTGAAGTGTCATATGAGTCCCCATGATTTTTTATCCATGTTTAAACATGAAGTTTAATTGGTAGTGTCTAATCATGATGTCTTGTTAGTGTCTTTTGATGGTGTCTACGAATGTTTTTGAGTATGATACAAGCATGTATGGTCATACAATGAGTTATAAAAGTTTTCATGAGGTCAAAAAAGGTTGGTATTATGTTTTAAAGTTTTCCAAGTGTATAAAAGTGGTCAATAAGGTTTGTATAGGTGATGTCATGGGTTGAAGTGTTCATTTTAGGACTAATCCTAGTCTTAGCACAAGAAGAAAGAATTGGAGGCATGATGTATGGAGCAAGGAAGCCTTGTAAAAACTTATTAGATGTTTTTTCATGTCGTATGGTTACATCATGTATATGATGATTTTTAGGTCATTTTTTAGTTTTCTCATGCATGGTTGAGGTCTTTTTGAAGTAAGTTCTTGAAGACAAGCCAAGTAAGGACATGTAAGTCATGGTGGCTTGAGAGTTGTAGATGTATTTAATAAAAGAGGTGAGTTGGGACTATTATAGGATGTTTTCATGATGCTTCATGTCATGTTTTAGGTTAGTTTGATGAATTTTTGTAAGATATGATTTTTTTGGTAAAATTGAGTTATATAGAAGCAAAAACTAGCTCAATATGTGAACTTATGACGCTCACTTTATCTCACACACTTTACATGGGATATTTTGGATTTTGGGGATGATTTTACATTGGGATAATAATGTTTTGAAAAATAATGAGTTTATTTAATCATCAAAATTTTATGAACGAATGTTAACAAGCTAAGGAGGTCTAAAATCCTAGCAACAGAGAGACTGGAGAAAATGCATGGTATGGTATTAAAATAATGTTGGAAAGAAGAATTGATAATTTTGTATTGTAGAGAATTTTTTTGTGCTCATTTTGGAATAGGTTTCGTGATCTAGCTATTTCAGAAAGGTATAGAAAGTCCCTCATTTTGTGTAAATTTGCAATTTCAAGGCTAAGATGAAGGTTTTAGGATGAAAATTAAAATTTTCTAGAATACTTGGGAGATTCACTAATGATCCATGAAAAAATTACTTTTCTTTAGTGGAGAAAATGCAAGATATAGGTCTCAAAGTTAGCCTACCGATTTTGGCCTTAAAGGCTAAAATGTTAGTCTTGAGGTTTGAGCTGAGTTTGATTTTTTACATGTTGGAGCAGTACTCTTTAGACTTGGATATCTGATTAATGCCTTGTATGATTTTTTTTAATCATTATAATGATATAGAATTGTGGTTTTTAGTTGAATACCTAATGTCATAGATAGCCCCATTTGGCTTGCTTAAGACGGTGGATCAAAACATGTGTACTAGATTGAATTTATCCACATGAAATATTCTTATTAGTGTTTTAAGATGTTTATCAAGTCTCATTTTATGTTTTCCATGCTTTGTTGAGATTGGAAGTTTATTTTTAGGTTTTTGGAGCTTGATTCTCGAAGCCTAGATCTTGTGTCCTGTTTGACATTTTGGAGCGGTATCAAAGATTGGCTTGGTTGGAGGTCTTGCACTATGATTTTAAGATTGAAGTAAGTTTTTCTAGAAATTATATTTAGATAGATTTTCATTGATATAATACTTGAGCCTTAATGATGATTCTTTCTATGTTAACTCATTCATTTTTTGGGACTGAATTTTGGGTGCTTGAAGACCTATTTGGAGTAACTTGAAAAATTGTGTGTTCCAAGTTGAAAAATGTGCTTGAAGAGATTCTTGTGAATGCTTGAGATGCTAGAATTATGTCCCTAACTTGTGTGGAGCTGATTGAGTCATGAAAAAAATTATTTGTTCCCTTGAATATCATCACCCATTTGTTGGTGCTTGTTTTGAACTTGTTGATATGTTTTGGTGTTTGTTCTTGATGGTGTAACCCTTTCGACCTAATTTGATCCTTTAAATTTATTTATATAATTTCCTTGATTTATTTTTGTGTTGGTATGACTGACCTACTTGGTCATGTCTGACCCATGAGTGTTTATGAGTTAATTCATGTATATAAAGCATGTTATATTTGTTTATTATCACTATTTGATCCTATGGGGAGATGAGAAAGCTATGGGAGAAATAAGAAGAGTGGAGAGGGGTAAAGGAAATATCCTAGAATATTTATGAAGACCTAATAAATATTAAACACTAGGTATATGTTGTCACATGGATCATACACCCATTGAATCATTAAATGATCTCATGCAACATGGGAACATCCCCAAGGTTTGGGACCTTTTTGCCTTGGGATGAATCTTTGGAGAAAGTTGAATTCCTTTTAAACTTGGTGCATTTGATTTAGGATCAAAATGAAAGGATACAACACTTAAAATAAAACTAATCTACTTTATTCTTGGGAATAGGGATAGATGGATTATCATATAACATATAAAATGGTGATGCACCAAGAATCAATGGAACAAAAATATCTACTTCATTTGCATAATTAATATTGTGGAACAATACATGGCATGCACATCTCCTAAAAATATTCTGAATCACTGAATCAATGTAACATAAAACTTTAAACAATAGAAGGGATTTAAGATTCTCCACAACTGAAATACAAAGATTTATATCACAACCTCACCAATAATTGAAAGAAGATAACTGATATAAAGGTAATATAATTCACCACATACAAGGAATCAAACATTCACAAGTATTGAATAAATTATAAAGTTGCACAATATTCTAGATATTTGATGGTAAAATAGTGTCCTGAATATAAAAAAGCATAAAGTTTGTTCTTGGACTCTTCAAATTTAGAGCCTCTTTACAATAAGATCTAAAATTACTTTTTGGACATAATGCATTATCATATTTATAGACTAAGGATATTGAGTGATTATAGCTCCATATTCTAACTACTTCCTACTAAAAATAGAATGCATTAATACTTAGGGAACAACCTCCCATGAAAATAGCAAAAATAGTTACACATGTTTGACCAAGTCAACCTGAAACTTTCACTTTTTCATATATTTATTACATATAAATTATGAAATCAATTTTATATGGCGTAGAAGATGTCAAGACCATTTCGAAAAGTCCAATTTCATGAACATCAGAGCTTCAGAGAGAAATTTCTAGCCATTTAAAGTTCAGGGTGTCATACTACAATAAATTTCAGATTTCGTAGTTTTGAAATTTTGGATTTGAATTTCAAAATTTCAAACTTTTTGGAATTTTGGACTTTTTGAATTTCAGATTTCAGACATTTGGAATTTTGGACTTTGGACTTCTAGAATTTCATATTTTAGACTTTTGGAATTTTCAATTTAGACTTTTTAGAATTTTCAATTTTGGACTTTTGGAATTTTGATTTCATACTTTTGGAATTTCGGACTTTTTAGAAGTTTGGACTTCATACTTTTGGTAAATGTTTTGGGTAAAAATACTTATAGCTCAAGTTCTGAAATCTGATTGGATCAGACTTCAAAATTTGAATTCAACACCCATTTTGAATATAAAACATGAGTTGACTTCAAATCTAAAATTTGAAGTCCGAAATTTGATCCAAAAATGACCCTAAGCAAATTGTGAGAAAAAATTCTCGAAAATTTGAGGAATGGGAAGGGTAAAAATTTTCAAGAAAAATTGTAAGTCCTTTTTAGCAAGGGTAACTTGTACAATTAAAAAGTGTGCAAGAGTAATTGATCTAGTTAGCCTATGAAGAAGAAGAATTGAGCGAGTTACGAGAGGGTTTGAAGATATAGGGGCTGAATTTGAGATCACTATAAGTTGTGGGAGAAATATGTTTTTAGTGGTCATCCATTTTCAGGTGGTTGAGTTGGTTCTTGATCACCTTATGGGGTTTAGCCTCCTTATAGGGTTGGTTCCCTACTAAACTAGGGGTTTCTGCTCCTTATAAGATTGGTGCCTCTCTAAATAAATATTGCATGATATGTAATATTTATGTAATTCCTTTGTTTTTGTAATATAAGTAGAGGTTTTTAGTGGGTTTTCTTCCCTTGATGGTTTCTCACTTGCATCTTGTGTCCATGTGTCTTATTATTTATTTCATGCACTAGTGAATGTTTAATACACACCTAATAAGCTCACATGGTTATAGATGTTAAATGCTTGAATTGAATGATGAATGTAAGAAATGGTAATCAAGTAAAAATTATTGTATGACTTATTCACGCCCTATCACCATTTTTATTCTAAAATTTTGTAGGTATAGGAGACTCATCCAATGACATGGGTGCCTAGACAATTTTATAGGTAGTATATTGATGCCCTTCCTACAGCTTGTGATTGTATTTATGGGTACTAGAGAAGCGCAAACTAGTCACATAAAAATATTGTAGTGGATAGTAGTAGTACCTAGAGTACTGATTAGGACACATGGACTCATACCCAAAGAGAACCACTAGAGGAGAAGTAAGGCCATCCATGATGGAGTTAGAAGGAGGAGGTAAATAATGGCTCCATATCGAGGAGGGGTTAGACCATGATTGGCAAGGTAGTAGAGAGGAGGAAGTAGCAGGGATGAGGTTCTTCAAACTTAAAATTTTTAGAAATACTTATTTTGATAACTCCATTTAAGTTACAAGTTTTTAATTTGGAACTTTTGAGTTCCCGATGTGCAAGGATAAATGGAAACTTTGAGAATGAATTGTTTACAAGAATTGCTATTTATAGACAAAGTGAGTCTTAGGAAGGCTTACTATTTTTATAATTGGTTCTTCCCAATGTCATAATGGAATGAAAGTGGGCCCAAAAATTTTTTTATTTCATGAGGATGTTATGCTCTAATTTTTTAGAGGATATCGCTTTTCGAAGTCGTAGATCTAAAAATTCAGAAACTTTGTATGTCCATTAAAAATAATTTAGACCACCAATGGATACAAGTTTGGATTCATTTAAAAGGAAATTTTGAGTTTTTAAAATCTCATGGGGATCATATAAGGGGTTTAAGAGATATGAGTAACTTTTCATTTTTATCATATGATGCCTTTGGCATATTTTTAAGAGCATAAAAGCAAGGAGAATGAGTATTTGGAGGAACAACGAAGATTTAAAACATAAAAATTGGCTAAGTATTTTAATATGAATCTTTTTTATTCTCAATTGCACACCTTAACTTAATTTTTGTAACACCCTTGTTATAATTACTCCAAATTAGGAGATTTTTTTCTTTTAAAACAACCCCCTTAATCCGATTCAATTCCTTCAATGATTTATATCTAGCAATAATTATATTCCAACATAAAATAAAGTTTACAATCCATATGATAAAAATATAACCATGTGCAGATGTAAAGGTCAATAAGATCTACCCGATCCCCTTTAACATTACCCTAACCGAGTGTGTATAATCTATATACAATTGGTTAACCTTTTTAAAAAGGTCGAGAACTAAGTGTAGTTCCTAAGTATCTACCTAGAAATTAGTCAAATCGAATCCCATCCGCATCAAACACAATAAGTTAGGAACTTAGTGAACTGATGGTGTAATTATCTAGACACATTACTTAGGCCAAAGTATTCTATCAATGCATTGCATGCTTAGTTTTGTGACTACACATAAGCCAAACAAAACTTATCCCATCACCGCATAGTCATCTCTACACAATTATATAGATCACATTTTGTTATTTTAAAGATTAAATTCTCTTATTTCTAAGACAAAATGTCTATGACTCACCTCTTTTTCAAGAGTACGTTATCAGTCCCATCTTAGGACCCCTATGGGAAATATAATGACTACTTAATGAAATTTATCATTAAATATTCATTACCCTTCCCATAGCCATCCTAAGCTAGTATGGATAGGGTTAATTTGAATGTATAAGAAAGACATATATTCCACACTTTCTTTACACATTATTATCTTAATATATGGTAGATTTCATCGTTTTGATGTTAATTCAAACTATCTCGTTTATGAAAAATATCTATGGTAACTTAACTCATTACTAACTTACGAAGTATCTCAACCCGTAGTGTCACAACATAACTTTTATTTCTAGGAATAGGTTTAGTTTAACCATGTCCTCTTTTGTAATGATCTAATCTTGTTCGATTATATAGTTTAGTCCCACTAGTTTGTTATCTAACATGTGTGTATCCCTTTTAAGTAAATGAATATAAACTATTAAATGAGAGGACAAATTAAGTTTGTTGATTAACATAAATGTACTAATCACGTTACACATATATCTATCCTAATTCATATTTAGGGAAATAGTACATATGTTAACAAGACATCAATATGTTGTCAATAATGTGTTTGATTTTGACAAGGTATGAATATGATTATAACAATATGATAATCTATAATTGTACTAATGCATAATGATTAATTAGTTAATTAATCACATTATTACTAAAGTTAGAGACGAAATATCATTATTTCATAACTTCATATTGTTTTCCATAACAACTTTGTTTAATTGTTCTTATTTATTTAAACATGATATTGATGTTGTCATGCATATTTTTGTAATAAATTTCATTCAATAATTAATGATAATGATTGTCGTAACGTACAATCATATTATTACAAGTATAGTTTTGTACTTTTCACATCAATTTTAATCAATTTCAAGAGTATATACCATTGTTAAAAATAGTGTAAAAGTATTATTATAATCCACACAAAAATTACAAATAATAAATGTATTTATTAAACTCAATAAGGAAGAATCCTTATTTATCTCATATATTATAATAGTTTCCATATTGTTACAGATAGGAAGAATGCCTTATGAAAATATGTGAAATAAGTATTTTGCTTTACAATAAATACAATGATCTGAATTCAGATTTTCAAAAAATAATACATGATCAAATCACGTGTATAATATCCAACAATCATGTCACTTATCTACTCCATCTTGCATATGAAGGAAAGAGAGAAGGTATACATGGTCAGTTCATTGAACTGGCATGAATTAACAACTCTCAATCATGTTGTTATATTACAAACTAAATGAATATAATAAGGTTAACTTATGATGAAAAATATAGATTCTCAATACATATAATAATATAAATATCCACTAATAAATAAAGTGAAGCTATGGATGACTATTATGTCACTAAAATATTTTAAAATAAATATTGTTATCTTTATGACTTGTTAATAACAACTACAATAGAGTTTATTTTCACATCAATATCGAAAAAATGAATCTATTCCCTAAGACAAGCAACACATATTGTCTTATAACCAAATTCATTAAACATGTATGGTTCCACATACTTGTCCCATTATTCAATAATAGTCAAAGGAAGAAACCATAATCTATTTTTCAAATAAATCATTACATATTCCGTTAATCCACTAGTTAGCATTTGGTAAACCAAGAAACAATCAACATTCATCATATCCTAACATTATCATAAATAGTGAAAAGATAACTTTAATGTCATAGTTAGCTTCAACAAGCACTAATTTCCCATTTATAAGCCAAACAGAATGCATAATTAATAAGAGTTTCATCAAAATCAATCTACTTGAAAAAGATACTGAAACTTGTTGATTTGTTAAGCCAACTTAATGAAACACTTAAACTGAAGGATCAATAACCTTATAACTTAAGCATTCAATAACCCAAGCTTAAAAGTGTACACAAAGTCCAAAAGGGTCAACTCACAACTCGGGATTTCTTAATCATTACCAAAGAAGTTTTTAAGTATAATAGTCAAGAAAGAAAAAAGTTGTTTATACTTTCTTCTTAATGAATCGATAAGAAGCTCATATCTAGTTGAAGTATTTTAACATAATGCAGGATCAACGAAATTAGTTGTAATAATATCCACATTTAACAATCATCTAATTCCTCTTAAATCACAAGATTCCAATCAAAACCCATTAATCAAATGTTTCATGAAAGTTCAAAATCTATTTATCCAATGACTCATAGAGAGTTTATTTTAAAAATATGAGAACAATAATTACTGGGTTACTTTATTTTAATCTTATAAGAAAACTCAAATATTACAATGGCCCCTATTTAACTGTAGCAACCCAAAACAACCTTACACTAGTATTCTAAAACACCCATTTCTAGAAATTTAATCCAAATGCCATCACGGCTCGCAATTGAATCTAAAAAATTCTTAATGCAAGAACCCTAAGTGTGCTATCAAGAATGATGTATTAAAATTAAAACTAGAAAGAGATACCTAGAACAAACCCAATTATAGATATCCCATTTCAAATGCCATCATAATTTGCAAAAAAACACCAAATCTTTGGGAAAAAATGGAATAACACTCATTATACAACCTAGCTTTAGTGATGAATACCCATTTAAGGAAAGATGTTATCTACTCCACATTCAAAAATACCTATAAATCATCGATTCTTACAAATAGAGAAACCCCAATATTTCTATTTAGCTCAAAATCTAACAACAGATAAAGAGTTAATAAAATCCATGCCTAAAGACTCCCAACGTTGTTACAAATCTTCCAATTTCTTCACCTAGAAATCAAAAAAATTGAACAACCAAATCAACCCATTAATCTCCATATTTTCGAATAGTAAGAGCCTAAATTTTCTCATCTTTATAAATTAATTAATTTGCATTGAAGCTCAGAATAACCACATCTATTTTTAGCAGAAAAAATCCTAAATAATCTCATCTACAAATAGCTTCTCAAACCTCCATGCACAACCCAAAAGAAGAGCTAAAACAACCAAAGAAGAGAATAAAAATGGTTTGTTTATTTCATGTGGTATATTTTCAAGGAAGCTTCATATTTTCCAAAAAAAGTAGTCATAATTTAATTCCATTCAATATCTTGCATGTTCCACATAGTGGCTTAGTAAAAATCGCCACCGCCCTTTTCCCTCCAATGAAGTAGTCAAAGATTATTTAAAAATAAATAATAATAATAATTGTTCACATGGTGTTTAAACGAATGGTCCAAGATAATAACCAAACAATAAAATTCATATGGATATGGTTGAAGACCTTCCCACAAAACAACAAAAAAATTACCTTAGCCTTTTTGTTCTATGGTCGAATACCATCAACAAGTCAATATAATTGTTTGGGGTTTCAAACCATACCAAACAAAACATTCTCTTTTCCTTGCTTACCACAAAACATTATTATTTCATTTTGGTCTTAGACCCACATTTAACAAACACATCTATAAAAATTGCTTAATTGTAACCACTTATACTCAAACATTAGACTCAACTAAAAATCTTCCATTGTATATGACCAATAAGTATAAAATAATGCAACTTCACCATTACTATGCCAAGCATCAAGGAAACAATTAGAGTCAACTTTACAATTGTAATTAAGGTCAATGATTAACCAAACCAATAATCATAGTAAACATACATTCAACTTACCCTTCTTTCCATTGACAATCAACCCAAAGACATTACTAGGTTTAATACCATTATTTCGCATCAAGATTAAGCTAGCTTAGCAATAGTAATACTTTCACATTTATAAAACATTACCAAGTATGTTATTCAAGTAACATTTAATGTGATTATCAATAACATTACCAGTACAACAATGAAGACCATTTAATGCTTTTGCGGTCTATGACTGGCATAACAAATGTAAGAAGGTTATTCATATTATCTAACATTTATTACTTCCAAACATAAATTAACGCACACCCCACTCTAATATTAATTTTTAATTCATGATCTCATAATATCTATTATTTAAATATCCTAATTGAGATAATGCCCACACACCCACCTCACCTATACACCTCATCTAGCCACCTCACCCTAAGACCTATTCTTAGTATGTTGCCATAACTAACTAAGACCTACCTAAACCCTAAAAATAAAAGCCTACATTCCCTCTAACCACATTCCCACCCATTAGAAAGGAAGCTTCCATTCTAATCCATGGAAGAAAATGAACGAGATCCAAGAAATCAAGGGGATCTGCCCATTTTAGTAAACCTAGGAAATCCCACCCTAACCGACCGATCACCCTAAACCATCGCCGATCAACCCAGAACCGTTTTCAATTACCATTTATTCCCCAAAACAACCTTATTTCGAGGTTGGCACATTTTTTGAGAGCAAGAGATGAAACCAGAGCTACATGCAAGTAGAACTAGCATTCGTACATGCATCAGAGCATTCACAACCAACATCAAAAGTGATCACAGAGCCATTTGCATTCATGAAAGCATCTGGGGAAGCACCATCACCACATCAAACTCCATCCATCTGATCAACTGCCATTTCCATCCAACCATCAAGCTCATACAACAAGTAAGTGTTTTATTAACCAACATTCATCCATTTTCATTTTAGTAGGTTCTGTTATATCTATTATAGTTTCTACTCCCATTCCCATTCTCCCATCATTTACCTTCATGCAAACTTGATCATTCCTTCACCCACACCATTAAATTTCCCATACCCAAATTTTAAAGATCTCTGAGTATATCCAAGATCTCCATAGACCTTGTCATTGCCCTCTCCATTTCCATTTAGCCTCAGATCTATCCTCACACCAAGATTTTAATAAGTTTCCTCTACCCCGACCATACCGACGCTGGTTACCCACAACCATCGCCGGTTCACTTAAACCGACATCATCGGTCATACTAGACCGATGTCGGTCTCTATGTTTTACCCTCAGACCAAGAACAGAGCCTAAAATCCCCACCAAATACCCAAAAACAGCCCAAAACTAGACCCTGACCAGTACCAATACTCTGACAAGAGACCTTGACCTTCAGATTCAATCATAGCTTAGCTTGTTGTGAACAAATTTACTTATTGTAGTCGAATGAGATACCTAAATCATTTTAACTACAGTAGGATTTCATTTATTATTAACATTGAATTGTTTTAAATAGTGGATTGATAACCTTCTAGGGAGTATCACACTTCCTCGGATCTAGCATACGCTAGGTAGTCCACTACATATATTATTTAACTTCTATTTGGTGGTCTTGTTTTCTATTTCAGGTAGTTCCTCCTAGCCAAAAGGAAGCTCTCATGATTAGTTGTGGATCAAGAAGTCATACGCACGTGCAACAACCTTCAACCAACTTTAATAGGTATTCCTCCTAGCCCATTTACCCTTATTTTTCATCAATATTCAAAGAAATGCTCTAAGAATCAAGTGAAACATTTTGGCATGCCCGGTGGGACCCATTGGGGTTCCTTGCATTTCTTCATTTCTAGGTGAAAATTTGTATGTTTGTTTCCTTTTTAAAAGGTTCTCACATTAAAATTCTTCCCTGGAATCTTCTATTCTTCTATTGTCTAAAAGCAATCATGTTTTGGTGCTTTAAAACAAACATTTCTTTCCTTTCATTAGTATCACATTAGTGAAAGAGCATCCCTTCTCCTGTTCATTTCTTTGTGTCATCAAATTCAATATTTTGATTTGGGCTTAAAATTAACTACATTTCATTCTGCTTTACTGCATTAGCTCACATTAAATGAGGGCAACCTATACGCTGGAAGTCATGCCCAATGATGGTTGACAAATGAATCATAGAAAAGCACTTCCTTTCTCTTCTTCTCTCTCTGAGTCTTATCCAAACATCACAAAATTGAAAAATATACACATTCTTAAACAACATCTTACCCTAGAAGAAGTTTAGGTGATCACATGATCACGACATAGTGGGCACCCAACTCGTTACTTCTGTCGAGTCATTATCTCAGAGGATGGCCCACCCCCACCATAACATACCTGAAACCTCTCCTTGTAGATCTCCTTCTTCGTAGGAAGCCTTCCTCACCAAAAACTCTATTCTAAAGTTCATGAGTCAGTCTTCTAAATAGCATAAGATGAACAAACATAATAGAAAAAGCACTCTTAGGATCATATTTTTCTTAGTGTTTTTGCTTGGCTTGCATTTTGAGGTGAGAGGACATGTTCTTCATCTTTTTATTTCTCCTTGCATGCTCCTCATCATAGTTGGTGTATTCCAACTTCATCTGAGTGTGCCTGGACCCTATTTTCATCATTCTTAGAATTTTGGGTTTGATTCCACATTTGATTTTAACTCACAACCACCTTTTCTTCATCTCTATTTCAATTTCACAATAATCGGTGTCGGTCAGCTGACATCATCGCGTTCAATTACCCTCTGATCATCATCGTTTTACCCAACCGGCATTGGTTTACTATTCTTTTGGTTAACCTACCCAAAAGGACACTTGCTTCACCTTCTTTCTCATTTTCGAGTCTCGTAACTCTCATCATCTTCTCTGTCCTGATAAAATCCATCAACATCTTATCTACTTGGTAGATTATTAGCCTTTTGCCTTGTTTTGACAAACTGTCCATTTTTCATGTGATCGACCATGGTTACTACTCATGACGACGTCGCCATTTTACCTAACCAAAGCATCGGTTAGCCTATTCAAATTTCCAGCTGACATTTTGTACCTAATCCACCTACCACCACCTATTTTTCCTATTTTGTATTTTTGTGTCATTTACAGAAAGTAGTCCTACCACATCAGTACTTGTTCACATGGTGCTGAATGCGTAGCCAAGAAAACACCCTCATATTCCATGCTAGTTTTCAACCACTCCCACCTAGTCCTTCACCACCTTCTATTTTATCACCCATGGATCCTACCCAACCTATCACTATCACCACAAGGGATGAGGAGTTCACACGACTCCTTGACTAGAACCCTGCCACCTTATAGTTCTATCTTTCCCACTCATCCACTCGAGATGCCTTGGGTCATTTGATATATGACATGCCCATATCTATCCCCCCAACACTCGTTCCTACTTTGCGTCATCATCCCTCTTCTAGCTCTAGCTCCACGCTACCCGCTCACCCCTTGCCCTAGTCATTTTTCAGACTAGGCCCTATACCTACTATGACTATGACCGCCACATCTGCCACATCCTATTGCACCCACAACATCCACTATACCTTCATCCACCACCTAGAACATAACCTCATCCATGCCTATTGTCTCACATATACCCATATAGAACACAACCACCCCTAGTGTCGATGACCACTACCCCTTTTCAAAACATTGTCCTTTCTATTCCATAGTCCTTAGCCCCCATCACTACTAGAGTCACCTCGACCCTTCCACCTCCATATATGTACTATCAGTAGCCTCCCATTTCATCTATCATTCATTCTAGGTACATACCCTATCTCACTCCCTCATTCTCAATCTACCTATATGGCATCATCGCCATATACTGGAATGCCACCTCCATCATATGTCCAACACCAACCCTCTTACGCTACAAGAGGTACCCATCCATCACCACCTACCAATGACCTAATCAAGTTAATGATGGACAAGATGTAAACACTGGAGGCATCGGTTTTTCGGCTCACACAACTCTCTCACCTACGATGAAATTTGTAATGAGCCCATACACCCATCTATTCCTATTCATCCATATCCCATACATTGGGAAATGCCTAAATTTAACCACTTCAATAGCAAAGAGGACCACAACAACACTTGTGGTCTTTCAAACATGGGTTGTTATCTGATCACCCATGATGATGCTTTGCTTTTGAGGACCTTTCCCATGTCTCTGACCGGGCCCACATTAGATTGGTATAGTGGGTTACCTAGACATTCTATCTTCTCATTTAATTAGGTAGCCCAAGCCTTCTTGGATCACTTCTCCATCAACATTGTTAAGAAGGTTACCATGATTGACCTCTACTCTACGTGTCAATATGATGATCTATCATAGATTTTTTCACTCATTGGCATAGCTTGATCAATCAACTCACATTCCAATTACCACAAACCAAGCTCATAGAGCTCTTCACTTGGGCTTGTGCTAGACATATCTCACCAACCCTGCAGGTCTAGACTTTCCAAACCTTGATGAGGCATTCACCATGGCATGAAAGCTAGAGATTCGGGCCATCAAAGAAAAGAAAATTCAACTACGCAATAAGAATTGCATTTAAGTCAAATGATACCTCTTCTTCTTCAAAACCATAGAATAATTATTCAAAAGCCAAGGGAACCACTAACGTAGTGGTACTCAAGGCCAGCCCAGCTCATCCATCAAATCAAGCTAACCCCTCATCTAATCTTTCTCCTGTCCAGACCTTTCAATTCAGATGAGAACAAATGGAAATACACCCCAATTGGGGAGCCTTATTCTTCTATCTTAGAAAATCTCATTAAAGTTGGGGCCATCACCCTTCCTCCCGTAAAACCACACACTGGTTTTGATCCTGCTCACCCCACACCCGTGGTACAAAGAGCATGACTTCTACAACTATCATCGGGTAAAAGGTCATAGTGATGGAAATTGCATCACTTTCAAGAACATTGTCTAGAAATGCTTGAGAAATGGTGAGTTAGTCTTGGATAATCCTAATGCACCTACCAATCAAAACCTACACATCTTCAAGAAACCATTTCCTAATCACGCCCCTTCTTCTGATCAAACTGGAGAGACCTCAACTAATGATAGCCATACCCACGAGGTCCATGCTATTTTTAGTGATGCACACCAATTGCTTCCCAATTACCTCATATTCCTTCCATAGAGGAAATCCTAGCCCAAAGTCCTCCACCTACACATGAACCCACTTCACCTATTCCTCCACCCACAGAGGAACACCCTTCATCTCCTCCCTCACTGTGAAGGAGCCTTCTGTTAACATCGAGACCATTTCACCTTTGGCTTCTCCACCTAGAGAGCCATCACACCCAGTAGTACTCTTTCGACCCATGGGAGAGATGCTTGTTTATCTCCTCCACCCACAGAGGAGCACCCATCATCTCCTCCACCTATCAAAGATCTAGTAGAAATGTTGCCTCTAGGTGACCATTCTCCATCAGCCACCCAAGATCCTGTGGACTTACTTTGGCTCTCTTACCCACAGAGGCTGAAGCTAGAAAATTCCCCATTTCTAAGACACATTTTATGGGAATCACCATTGGATCCACATCAACCTCACCCCCACAAAGTTGTCATTCTCATGCTTAGCCGACCACCTAGATTATGTGGATAGAGCCTTACTTTGGGGGCATCTTCTACTTCCTGTCTCAACACAAATGTAGATGTCACTCGCTGACACTTCCACTATCTATCCAAAAATATTTCAGCCGATCAAACCAAACACAACCACAACTATCACAAATTCTCCCATGATACCACTCATGGCTCAACTCACACCTCTACCCATAACTCAACATGCTTCTACATCCAAACCTACACCTACATCATCTTCCTTGCCTAAACCTATTACTACCTTAGGGGTCATCCCAATGGCCAGCCTTACTCATCCACCCATCAAATTAGATTTAGCTACATCCTCCAAAACTAACACCAAACTTAATCCGCCCCCAAACAGAAGAACCAATCCCCTAGATCTCATACCCCAACCTCACCGATCACACCTTCATCACCTTCACCCCTTCCATCCATCTTAGGACCTCACCCTTCTATCCTGGTTAAGAAACCTCCACCCACCGGTAAACTAAAAATGCAGCAGCCCATTCCTCCCTCAAGACCTCTAACATACCCAAACACCCGACACAACTTCCATCCCACACCTGCAACATTTTTACCACCCATACCTCCCATACCATCGATAACTTCTTCACTACCCATGACACTTCATTCTCTTTCCCTCACACCTCCTGCATGACCCATGCCATCATCTACCCTCATAGACACCTTGGTTATCCCCATGGGTAACTCACCCTCTTCCACCATCCACTTTTTCCCTCTAGATCTCATGCACCCATATCACCTTTACCCAAGAAGGTGCAACCTAAAGGAAAAAAATCCTGCTACCCTCCAATAAGGTAGTCAAACCAACCACACACTCTATTTTGCCAGTTCATCTACCATGCCCCTACCCAAGTAAACATGACCAACACCTAAGACCACCAACACCTAAAACCATAGCTCAACCCACTCCCCTCTTGCAAAGACCCTTCCTATACAATCAGCCGCACCTACACCCAAACCCACATTCACTTCCCATTGTGATCCACTAGTGGGGATCCTATGCCAAAATTTAACCAACCTCCTTGAAACTTTTGTCATCACATTACCCCTCTTAGACCTTATGACCCACTCAAACCCAAACCAAAGGGTTTGATGAAACCAAAATTTGTGCCTACCATCATGTGCCAGGACACGATGTAGAGAACTGTAAGGCTTTGAAAACCATTCTTATCTAGTTGTGTCCTCCTGAAGAAAACTTTGATGATGATGACCTTCTCGATGAGGACCCCATTTTTCACACACAATTTCCACATAGTTCTTCCCTCATTGCCTACTCAATGACCAAGACCTCCACCCCCACAACTCTTAGAGCCACCTCCGAGATTTGAAATTAACATGGTGTGCATCAGAGAACTTTCCAAACCTCCACCCAAATGTTGGTGTGCCCAACTCATCTCACAAGGTTCCTTCCCACCACTTGGATTTTTCCTTCCTGTCACTATACCTTTCATGGCTCACCTACTTCACCTACCTCCCCACCTCAAATCAACATGATCCACGTTGCTACCATGCACAAAAGGATAAAGGAAAGGAAAAGGAAACCGACCCACCAGACCAACCCTATACCCAACATACCATCTACACCCACACCTAAAGTCACTATCCATGGCCCCACATATCCTATTTCTAATGGGGTTACACATCACACGATGCTCAAACAATTACACCAATCCTCCCTCAAAATGTCCCTATATGACCTCATCCAAACCTCTGAATCCCATCGCCAAGCTCTCATGGAGGTTCTTCAATCTATTGAGGTCTTACCCAATGACCCTACACCCGTAGCCTCCATTATTACACCTCATCATGTAGCCTCTCTTACCAAATTACCATCTTCTTCTACACCTCCACCCACTCACCAAGTAGCCACCCTTAGCTTTTCGATGAAGAGATCACACCGCACCAAACCGATGACCTAGATCCAGCCCTTTTCATCTCCATCCACATCGATGATATACGTGTATGACATGTTATGATCGATGGGGGTGCTAGCATTAACATCATCTCCTCCCATGCATTTTGACCAAATGTGCATACCCAAAAATTACATGCATAAACATCCCATCATGTTGCGTTCATTTAATGATGCTATCACCTCTACACTTGGCACCATCATCCTCCATGTTCACGTGGGCCCCACATTATTCTAGAGTTATTTTACATCTTGGAGGGGGAATTTCAATATAACATGTTGCTTGGTAGACCCTGGATTCGTGTCATGGGTTGTGTTCCTTCCACTTTGCATCATTGTGTAAAGTTTGAGCATGAAGGACACACTATACCATTCAGATGACCCATCACCTTTCAAAACCTACAACATGCTTTACCACTGACCCAATGACATGCTTATACCCATTAAAGCATCTTCATCCATGACCACTTCCTCTTCACCTACACCTCCACCACCCAATGTCACCGCTACATCAACCACACCTAACTCCTCCATCCCTACCCCACCACAACTTCCACTGCTGACCCATCAACCTCCCAATCAGCTAGCTCCACCTCCGATCCAATCTCTAACACATCATCTATCCCAGCCACCCACATATTGACCACCGATCCCTTGGAAGGCATTTTTCAATGCCTCACTCTGGGGGAGTATCACCTATATAATGTCAACACATTCCTTACTCCACAAGAGTATGGAAGCCTTCACCAACACCCTCATTATGATCACCACATAGGAGAGTGTCTCCTTTATGGTCCTCCCCACCTTCGCACCAATCTCACCTATGGGGGACTTGATACTACCACTTATACACCTGAAC
This sequence comes from Taxus wallichiana var. yunnanensis, assembly GCA_018340775.1. Lineage (NCBI taxonomy): Eukaryota > Viridiplantae > Streptophyta > Pinopsida > Cupressales > Taxaceae > Taxus > Taxus wallichiana. Next base: position 316,280,473 of record CM031236.1, read on the forward strand.
CACCATCACAAACCCACCCATTTTTCGTTGACCTCCAGTCACTCACCAATCATCATTTCACCCACACCTTCCTGCACCGATGTGCATGGAAGGGTTTTGGTTTTGGATTTTATGAGCAAGGCCATCATATTGTTATTCCATGTACTACCACAAACATAATGACCATAGTGGTATCGGCTTTGTTGAACCACCTACCAAGAAGGCCCACATTGAACTCATTGAGGACATCAACCCTTCTCCACCTTCTTCACCCACTCCACCTTCTTCACCACCTTCACCGACAAAGAGTCGATGGATCCATAATCCATTCCTCCTAAACTTTTTTTTTCATAAACACCATTTCCTTGGGGCCTCTGACTTATCAACGAGGGTGAGGCTCCCTCTTCTCTTCCCTTCTTGTATCCCCAAAATGATCGATGATGATACACCTTCTATTAATGTCGTTCAATGTCAAGGATGATGAATCTATACTCACCTACCTTGGTGTAGAAGACTCATATATTCATCGGTCATTACCATCTGAGACACAAACCATGTTGAATGAATCGACTATCAAAATCAACATCCATACTCAAGATGACCCACACATTCTAAAGATTGGCCAATCTTTAGATACTGCTGAACAGAAGCCATCACTTCTTTTCTCAAAGATCATAACCATGCTTTTTCACTTGGTCTTATGTAGACATGCCCTAGTATTGACCCCACCATAGTGGTCCACAATATCATAACCATTCCCGATGCCAAACCCATAAAACAAAATCTGAGGAAAATGCACCCTCACATTGCTCTTCTAGTCAAAGAAGAACTTCAACACCTTCTTTCATTTCCTTCATCTTACCCATTGATTATCCTCGATGGATTTCTAACATTGTCCCTATCACTAAGGTGATAGGGGACTCACATTTGCACAAATTTTTGTGACCTCAACCTAGCTTTCCCAAAAGATGACTTTCCTCTACCTGGTATTGACCAACTAGTTGACCTTACCGCTGGTCACGAGATGCTATCACTCATGGATGGTTTCTCGAGTTATAACCAAATCTTGCTTGCCCAGAGGATCAACACAAAACCACATTCATCACCCCTTGGGGGACCTTCTGCTATCGAGTCATGCCTTTTGGCCTTAAAAACACTGGTGCCACATATCAGTGGGCTATGACTTACATCTTCCATGACATCATGCACCATATATTGGAAGATTACGTAGATGATCTCCTGGCCAAATCTAAATGCCACTCCGAGCACCTCACCATCCTAAAAACCATCTTTGACCACCTCATTAAGTATTGTGTTCACCTTCAGCCCAAGAAATGTGTCTTCACGGTTCTCTCGAGAAAGCTCCTGGGATTTATTGTCTCCTTATGTGGTATAGAGGTTGACCCTACTAAAGTCAAGGCCATTCTGAAATGCCTCCACCCACTAATCTGTGGAAGCTCCGTAGCTCTAAGGTAAGTTGTAGTCTATTCATTCATTTCATTTCACAACTGTCTGATCGGTGTCAACCATTTCATCACCTTCTCAAAAAGGATGTTTCCTTTAAATGGGATGAGGACTGCCATAAAGCTTTTGAAGCCTTAAAACAATACCTTCTCCAACCACCCGTACTCATTCCACCTAAAGATGATCAACCCTTCTACCTATACATCTTAGCTACCGATCACTCCTTGGGGGCCATGCTCGCTCATCGCGATGAACAAATACAAGGAGCAGGTGGTTTATTACATAAGCCATACTCTTTTGGACTATGAAACTTGATACACCCATGTAGAAAAACTTTTCTTAGCCTTAGTTTTTTTTTGCCACCAAACTCCACCATTATCTACTTAACCACAAAACCTATGTTGTGACCAACACCGACCCCTTACACTTCATGTATGCCAAACCTTACCAAAATCAATGAGTTGCACATTGGCTTATGCTTTTGGCTGACCTCGACCTCAAATTCACCCATCAAAATTCCATCAAGGGCCAAGCTATCGCTGACCAATTGGCCGATGCACCTATTTTCGGGACCAACCCTCTAACTTTGACTTTCTAGATGAGTCTATTGCTACCCTTTCCTTGGATGAACCCACGTACCAAATGACACTCTTCTTCGATGGTTCCAAGTGTTAGCGTGTGGGGGTGGGGCTGGTGTTATCCTCATTCCACTTGATGGTGAACCCATGCCTTTGTCTTTCAAACTCAATTTTGATTGTACAAACAATATTGTTGAATACGAAGCACTCGTATTGGGTCTCCAAGCTGCCTATGCCTTAGATGTTAAGTCAATCAACATCTTTGGTGATTCTCAATTGGTCATAAACCAAGTCAATGGTATATACCAATGTTGTAATGAGATACTTCAAAAGTATAAGCATCATGTGGACATACTTTTGACCACCTTCGACCATTACGCCCTTCAAACCATCCCACGTTCTACCAACAAATTTGTAGATACCATGGCCTGCTTGGCTTCTCAAATACCCGCTTCACCCACCGATTCTAAAATATTTGTCACCATACAAAGACTCCAATCACCCTCTTATTTACCTCATGAAGTTTACTCTATCGAACACCACTCCCAACCCGAGTGACCTTTGGTATAAACAATACTCAAGACTATCTTTCCCTCTCCATCTTGCCTCCTCGACCTCACTCGTAATGGACAACATGCCTTTCTTAAAAGGGTCTCTCATTACGTCATCATGGGTGGCCTCCTCTATAAGTGTGGATTTGATGGTATTCTCTTACGGTGCCTTACAAGTTCTGAAATTCCTTATACCATTAAGGAAGTTCATGATGGCATATGTGGAGGTCACTTCAGTGGCCTTGTTGTTGCTAAGCGTATTCTTCACCTAGGCTATTACTGGCCGACCCTTAACCATGATTGTTGTGACTACATTAAGCATTGTGTAAAATTCCAACAACATGCCAACCTTCATCATACACCCAATCATGCCTTACAGGTCACCCGTGACCTTTGGCCCTTCTCTCAATGGGGTTTGGATCTTGTCGAGAGATCAATCCCCATTCTTTCCAAATGACATCAATGGATAATCACCGCTACCGAATATTACACCAAATGGGTTGAAGCCATACCTCTCATCTCCATAAAATCTTGAGAAAATATGTGAGTTCATCAATCATCACATCATTTTGTCACTTTGGTGTCCCACATCGCCTCATCACTGATAATGAAAAACAATTCAAAAATAAAACCTTGCGAAAACTTTGTGACGCCTTGGTATTCAACTAAGTTTCTCATCACCATATTACCCACAAACCAATGGCCAAGCTGAATCCACTAATAAAACCCTAAAAAAAATTCTCATGAAAGTGGTTAATGATACTGGGAAGGACTGGCATATGCACATTCCTTTCACCTTGTGGGCGTACCACACTAGTATTCACACTTCCACTACTGCCACACCTTTTTCTTTGGTCTATGGTACAGAGGTTGTTTTACCTCTCGAAGTCTAGATTCCCTCACTCTCACATTTCTCTCCATGACATGCTCAATGATGATGACTTTCACCAGACCATTTAGCACAACTTGAGTTATTAGATGAATGTCATCTTAATGCTCTTGACCATCTTCAAGTTTACCAAAAATGTATCAAATGTGCCTATGACAAATGTGTCCATGAATGAACCTTCCAAGTCGGTGACCTTGTCCTAAAAGAAAATCAACATGTAACCAAAGCAGAAAAAAGTAAATGGGAAAATTTTCTCCTAATTGGCTTGGACCATACATCGTGACTCATACTTATGGATCAGGTGCTTATCATTTATCTTCACTAGATGGTAAACCCAAACTGAGCCCCTTAATGCCTTGCATCTTTGACCATTCTACTATTGAATTTTAGTCCTACCTCACCTTTTGCCTTTTCATGCTCGTCCCTTGAGCACTTTTCATTTCCCTCCTTTCACTATGCCATCCCTAATGATTAAACAAGAATCATGTGTGCATACCCATCACTCTTTTATCTTCTCTTAAATATGTGTACCACGGTGCTGCACATGGCATGATTCTCATGGATACTTTTTTATCTACTTTTAGATGAGATCCCATGGTCATTTCACCTTGCTTTCTGAACAAGAATATGATTCTTCACCTTAGTCTTGTCCATGACTTAAAATCCCTCACATGGGATCCAACTCCTTGAGTCAAACTTCAAATAAAAAGATGACTCCCTCAAAAAGGACATCTTTCTCTCTACATCGCTGTTGTAAATAGACTGCTCCCTCGAAGGAAAGCTATGTAAAGCTTGCTTCAAAAAAAAAAAAAAAAGAGAATCTAAAGCTTCCCGCATCGATCAGCTTCACGAAGACCTCAAGGAGTTAATTTTCTCATCCCATATAGACTTCCCACATTGATCAGTCTATCTCAAATATAAGTCAAAAAAAAAAAATGTCATGGACTTGCTCATTGTGATCTTGGATCTCTTGCCAAAAGGCATGCTACCAAATACCATATAAACTAACCACTTTTCACCTTCTCACCATTCACACTTTCATTTCCTACCACCTCAAGGGACCTACTAGAACCATGACATTTGGTGATCATGTGACTATTCTTCACCTTTAGAATAATCAATCATGTAATGTCTTTAGGGTCTTACGTTCATCAGCCTATCTAAGGTATGACCCACCCATTATGATCCTTACCAATCAAGGTGGCTTTCTTGCCTCCTCTTATCTTTTAACCTTCTTCATTACGTATTGATCATCTTATAGGACTAGATCCTCGACGCTTATCTTTGGGTAATTTTCCTCTTTCACCACAATCAACTCAAAATCACCCATACCAATGTGCCCACAATTCACCCATACCTAAAAGACCTAGACTCAATCATGCCTATAACCTACCAACCATACTCATACCTCTCGCATTCTTCCCTAGCTTATGGGAGAACTACATCGCCTGAGGTCCCTTTTCACCGGGACTATGTAGGTAGCACTCGAGGGCATGGGGCCCTTGGAGGTTAGCTCGGCCACTCTCTACCCTAACCAATTCCCCTTTCCCTTTCCTAATCACATTCTACCCTAGTTAGTTTCCTTTTTATATCAATAATTGGAAATTAAACCAAACAAACAACAGATTGCTTCACATCTTTATCATCATCATTCATACATTCATTATGTCTACCATTTCTTTACCATTATCATGCATGTTACTATAAAACATCTCAACGTGACCCATATCATCATTAATTGCACAAATTAATGAATTACAAACTCAACCCATTTCAACTCTAAACCAGACCTCAACCATCCCTAAACCACCATCCGACTCAATCGATGCCTAAACCTATGACCTGACTCAATCCATGCCTATGACTGACTCGACTCCATCCATGCCATGACCTGATGACATCATAAACCATAACACATGCCTAACACATCATCATCCATCCATCTATGCATAACAATCAAATTCTATCAACACAGATACATCATCACCAAATCATCCATCTCATCATATAAAATCTATACAATATCCATTATCATACCAAATAATATACATTGATACTCAAATAATATGCATCTCTTAAAAATCTTCAGTTGGTATATGATAAAAAAACAAAACTCTCATATACCTCACCATCTTTGGCACACAAGCCGGTATATATCAAAAATGAATAACTACATCAAAATGGAGGGACATACATCACACATCATCCTGCCAGATATCCTCCATATCGGTCTCTCATGTCTCCTCCTCCTCCTCGGCTCCTGTACGGTGGCCTACTAACATCTCACCACCCATCATGGGTCGTGGGCCGGGTCCTGCCAAGTACATCACCTGGGGCTAGCCTCCGTGAACTAGTGGCCTCACTCACTCCTCATGTCTCGGGCTCGATGGCCCCCCTCGTGCTCTCCACGCTATGGGTGCAAGATCTAGTCCTCTCACTCGAGGCCTGTTGTGCCCTATACTCTCCGTAGGATAGAAAATATATCCCTGCCACCATCAAATGGTCCTAATAATACCTAGCCTCACCTAGGGCATCCCACAATCTGGATATGGGTACTATCTATGGTGGCCCCATCGCCTCTAACCCTGTCACTGTCTGCGTGGGACCCTATCCCCCTCGCTATAAACTAGGACCCCGTCCCTAGTGTGTGGTGGTGCCATATCTCGCCTCGCACCCTGTTCTTATATCTGGGCCTTTAGTGCCTCAATTTGTGCCTGTGTAGTGGCTAACTGGACCTACAAACCTGTAACCTATGCCTATAGGGTGACCACCTTATCATCATCACCATCTCCACCCTAGGCCATCTAGGCCTGTAAACTAGCCACCTGTGCATGCAAAGTGACCACCTCCACCTTGAACCTTGCCAATTGTACCCCCGTACTATCCCCAATGTGTAATCAAGGTCTTCACTTGCTACCCTGTAGGGTCTCTCTTAATGGTGATGATGGCTAAATCTAGCTACTCCCGGCCTGAGGTGGTACTACTCGTAAATGAGCTACTCACCAATGTCTATATCTATCAGTCACCCCGACATCATCGATCCATCGGTCTCTCACCTAGCTCCTCCTACCCTGTAGGTATTGTCGGCTGTGGTAGTGGCAGTGGTCTCTCCACATCATCTCTCCGGTACTATGGGAAGGGTGGGGGTATGTCCTATGGCAGCCCAAACTGCCATCTGACCCTATCTATAGGAATCATCTCATGCTCTCCTACATGGTGCCCCTCTATCCATCTGAGTAGCTATAAGTCATCTAACTCATCAGCCATCTATCTATATGAGGGATAACCCACATACGGTCTCCAAATAATGTCCACACCGGAAAATCCCTCCAATAACCACCTGTAATATGCTATATCATGAGTAGCCATGTCTACTCAATCGATGCTCTCCAATCACAGGCACCCATCACCTATAACCTACCCGAACTAAAACCAAACCTCAGCTCAAAACACATCCACTCTGGGCATACTAATTAGACAAACACACACAATGTGCTCATAGGCCCAACAAGTGAAGAACAAATGTACAACATAAGCTGAACCTGTGAAGCCGCCCATATGCCCATAGCTCTCTATATAACTGCACCAAGAATGTTGGCACCCATGCAAAGCAGGTCTTGTCCATCACCATATCATGTAGCACCCCCATCAATGATCATGGGAATCTCCCACCCTCTGCATCTGGTAGTGCAAAATAATAGACTGCCTCCATCAATAACACTACTAGCCTCATCTCCTCTGGATGGGCTAGGTACATCTCTCCGTAGCTCATGTTGACACTATGGAATTTCATCTCTACCAGTCCCTCACCAAATATTGTCAGCATCAACTCCTTATATGCCTGAGGAGATCAAGTATACCTGCATCCTCAATATAGGTAACCATAGGATCATGTAAACATCCTCCAGGGTGACTGTCATCTCCCTCGTCGGTAGGTGGAACGTGTTGGTCACCGAATCCCATCTATCGATGAGGGCGACCATCAAACTCAGCTTCCAGACTACATGTCAGTAGCATCTGACCCCACTCAGGCCCACATCTACCACATGTTGCCACTGCTCAACCATCGCAGCCCCACAAACTATCAAGAGCAGGGGTGGCACCCTGTCTCACATCCACAACTGATCTCTCACCTACATCTAGCAAAACATCACATTAATACACCTTAATCATAACCACCATCCCACTCAACACCTCACCTATACCTACTACCCTACCCTTTTTCCTCCCAACCTACCTTTGTATCACATATTCTATCTACACACCTCAACCCTAACCCATTATCACTCACCCATACCACTTTCACCCCCTTTACTCATGTAGCATCTTTCACCACAACATCTTCTCTTACACCTACCTACCTCACCCACCCGACCTCGACACTTTTGGCCCTTTTCCCAAATCGTGACTAGTACCAATTATCTCTAACCAACCCGGTCTCCCCTAAACCGGCATCGGTCACTTGTTTTTCGTGGATCGATATCAGTTCTACATCACCGACGTCGGCTAACCTCGACCGACGCTGATCACTATCGTCATGCCAAAAACCGCGACACCCAAAACCCCCTTTTTCCTAAACACTCCCTTTCTCTCCCTGCTACCCACCCATTTCTACCTAAATCCAACCTCAACCCCTTCCCCCCCCCCGATTCACCGAACCACCTCCCTCCCCATTCCTATTTTACCTTATTTTCCCTCCCATAATTCAAATTCTATTTTTCCCCCAAACTCATTTTCTAAAAACTTGACCTCTAAACTGATCTACGCGTCACCAACAAAGAAAGGGATTGAATCTTACCTCATCACGTTGTTGTCTCCATCGTGGCATATCAGCCACCGCACTGCAGTGGTCCACCTAATCCCTCTCCTACCTCTGCCATCACCCAATAGACCTCCTCCCCTCCAACCAATCAAATCACTCAATCTCCGATCTCGTGGACTCGCTATCGACCGCCAATCACCCGCTACAACACCCGCCAACTTAGCTCTCTATTGTGTTTGGATGCTTTCCCTCTTCGTCTTTCTTTCATGTCATTTTTTGCTATTTGGCATGAAAAAAATGATTCCATAAAACATGGAATTTTCCTTTTTTATACAAACCCCTGACTGATCGACATCAATTTAACACTAACAAAATCGGTCATATGCCCTATCTTATCGTTATCGATTATTCTTGACCATTGTTGGTTATCTCTCCCATCACATCGACACCCATTTCACCTATCTACCCTAATTTTCTGTCACCTTTTTACCTCACCCAAATCTTACCCGATGTGGACACTTCACTTGATCCTCTTGACCTAATCATTTACTACCTCACCTCATCCTCATTTGGACACTCGTTATTTTACCCATACCTCAGCCCTACCCATGTCGTGACCTAGTTACTTGGACCTGGAACATTGCTAGTGACATGTGACCTCATGTGCTCGTTATACCTTGTGGCATTGTTACCCATGTTGATTGACATACTAACCTTACCTTGCCTCTTGCCATGACCATTTATCCTGACCCAACCTTTGGTGTACTGGAACATACCTAAACGTTCCTACACCTAACCTACATCATGTTTCCTGACCATATCTTATACCTTGGATACTGGAATCACCTCAACCTTGTTTGGATAAACCTATCGACTTTAGACAATGTATAGTTTACATTCTCTTCAACTTGGTACCATGTTGTAGTTATACATGTGCATGCATTGAATGTTACTACCTTTGACCCTGACCCATTACCTGGATTACCCGATTAGACCTTTACCCCTCTTTACCCATGTTGCCCACCTTCCTCTTCATCACATTCACCTTTTATCAAACCACTCACCGATTCTTCCTTCTACCTCATCAGTTCCTAGTTTGAGGGGGATCACCTTCACCCACACATGGGGAAACCACATCTTATTTTTTCAGTGTTTCTTACCAATACAAGCTACGTAACAAAAAGGGGAAAAATGTAGACACCAAAATTGGGTCACACTCCCCTTGGTCCCTTGAAAAATAACCAACTCAAACACACTCACCTAACCATGCCCCTTTTACCCCACTCTAATATTAATTTAATTAATTAAATTAAATTAATTCATGATCTCATAATATCTATTATTTAAATATCCTAATTGAGATAATGCCCACACACCCACCTCACTTATACACCTCATCTAGCCACCTCACCCTAAGACCTATTCTTAGTATGTTTCCATAACTAACTAAGACCTACCTAAACCCTAAAAATAAAAGCCTACATTCCCTCTAACCACATTCCTACCTATTAGAAAGGAAGCTTCCATTCTAATCCACGGAAGAAAATGAACGAGATCTAAGATATCAAGGGTATCTCGCCCATTTTAGTAAACCATAGAAATCTCTCCCTAATCGATGTCTGGTCACCCTAAGCCGCCACGGTCAACCCTTAACCATTTTCGGTTACCATTTATTCCCCAAAACAACTTTATTTCAAGGTTGGATTATTTTTCGAGAGTAAGAGACAAAAATCGAGCTGCATGCAAGCATAACTAGATTCCTACACTCATCGATCATTCACATCCAACATCAAAAGTGATCACAGAGCCATTTGCATTCACGGAAGCATCCAAGGAAGTGCCATCACCACATAAAACTCCATCTATTTGATCAACTGCCATTGCCATCCAGCCATCAAGCTCATACAATAGTAAGTGTTTTATTAACCAACATTCATCCATTTTCGTTTTAGTAGGTTTTGTTACATCTATTATCAGTTTCTACTCCCACTCCCATTCTCCCACCATTTACCTTCATGCAAACTTGATCATTCCTTCACCCACACCATTAAATTTCCCATACCCAAATTTTAAAGATCTCTGAGTATATCCAAGATCTCCATAGACCTTGTCATTGCCCTCTGTAACATCCTCATTTTAGACAATAGAACAAGTCAATTTTTTTTTTTTTGATAAATGCTTCCTGGTTCTAAATACATAATTTAGAACTCACAAATCAAATAACCATTCATATAATAGATAACCATATGCAGCTGTAATGACTCGGAGTACCTCCGATCTATTCATTCCATGACTCGGCAATCTACCGATCTATTCATGCGTGATAAGAGTTGGCGTTTTTATTTAACACCCCACTCTTGCAGTTCTCTTCCCTATTCTGGGATTCAGAATGCTCTGTCCAAGGAACCTAACTGAATAACTGTTACCATTATTCATCAGCATCTCATTCCTTAGACCAGGTGACTCAGGACAATGCAATCAGCACTTGCGATACTTCCTCTTTATGAGCAGAAATAGCCTTTAATTTCTTTTCTTGCCTTATGGCCTTTTCAACAACTCCTTCCATAGTGGTTGGACCGTGAACATCGACCTCTCCCCTATCACGGGATTCAATCCCATGATAAATTTCGTATTCTGAACTTCTCGTCAGTTTGATATGCGGTACATACTTGAGGAGTTTTGTAAACCGCTCCCTGAGAATTCTGGGTTGCGTTAGCTTCCCTTGAGCTAAGTTCTGAAATTCTGTCATTTTCTGATCATAGAAAAGTTGTGGCAGCCAACGTTGCCTAAAATAGCCTTTAAATTGATCCCAAGTAATATTGGTCTCATCAATGTTTAGTTCAGCTTTATGGCCATCCCCCACGAAGATGCTTCGTGGGAAAGCTGATAGGCTCCCCAAATAGCTTTGGTTTCCTCTGAGATGTTCCTTATTGCAAATTACTTCTCCATTTCACTGAGCCAGTTCTCAGCTCCATCTCCTAATGTGGTGCCATCGTACTTAGGTGGGCTTATCCTTTTTATATCATTAGTGAGTTCTGCTGCCAACCTGGCCTTTTTGTTTTCTGGTTGGACAGGTGCATTTACAGCATTAACATCAACACCCATATTGGGGTTGTCCTCTGGAGGTGGCTGATTGTTATTACCAGCTTCTTCATCCTCCTCATTTCCCATCACCTGCTGCTCAAGTACAGCTAAACGATCTCTTGTGTCCAACAGGGCAGCAAGGATCTCATCAAGTTTCTGGGTTGTTGCCGCCCCTCCCTCAGGTGGAGCATTATTCGCAACGTTCCCCCTTGTTCTAACCATTTTCTGTTACAAGAAAATTTAGGTTTTTATCAGATTATGGACACAATAGGTCCAAGAGCTGCAACCTTCAGCTCTGATACCAAGATGTAACATCCTCATTTTAGACAATAGAACAAGTCAATTTTTTTTTTTTTGATAAATGCTTCCTGGTTCTAAATACATAATTTAGAACTCACAAATCAAATAACCATTCATATAACAGATAACCATATGCAGCTGTAATGACTCGGAGTACCTCCGATCTATTCATTCCATGACTCGGCAATCTACCGATCTATTCATGCGTGATAAGAGTTGGTGTTTTTATTTAACACCCCACTCTTGCGGTTCTCTTCCCTATTCTGGGATTCAGAATGCTCTGTCCAAGGAACCTAACTGAATAACTGTTACCATTATTCATCGGCATCTCATTCCTTAGACCAGGTGACTCAGGACAACGCAATCAGCAGCTTGCGATACTTTGGCCAAAGATTTGAAACATACTGCTTATGTCTCGTATTCCTTAACGGCATACTCGTCAATCTGGAATACGTCCTTCACCCCATTCTTATGTTATGTAGAATGTCTTATACCGACTTCAGTCAGTCCCTCCTATCCCAACTTATTCACTCGGAAACGGATTAGTAAGGTAATAACGTTATATGGATGCCCACGAGGACTAGGGATACGATGACATACTGGTTCAACCCTAGTTAAACCAGTGTGTCAAGATACCCCGAATCTCCTAGGTAGCCTTATAACGTGACCACATTCCTAATCGGTCCCTGAGTAACTCGTTCGAGATCAAGATGTAAATCTTAGCGATCAATGCAAAGGGTGTCGTCATAAGTCACCTGCATTGTTGTAACTTCGAGAAGATCCTAATCTTCTCGGAGGTACAACCCCGCAGTTGACTTGTGCCGTCAACCTTTAAATCCGCCTCGAAAAGATCTACTTATTGATAAGTGTTACGCACACTAAGTTTAAATTACATTAAAGACGTTCCCCTAAGGTTAGCCTTTCCGAATCCCTGGATTCCTCATCTTAGGATGACCTTTCTCAATAAAACCCATTACACAGAGGAGTTTTTAAGGTCAAGGTCTCATCAAGGAGTTCATAGAATATACATAATTCTAAAACAACGGAATTGGACAATATCTCATAAACTTCACATGAGATTGCCATCTGAACCCCATTAGGTTTATATCAGTTCTCATAACTGAATTTATATCATACTTATTAGTATCAAGATATAAATGATTAAGAATCCAATTAAATGTTGTCCTGTCATAACCAGGTCTAGGGATTAATAATTTAATTCAGCTTGTTTAGCGTTCTGCTTAGGTATATTTTAACCCTATCTTCCAAAAAGACAGTGATCTAAATTTCAATTTAGCCTTCGATAGAACATACAAGAACTGCTAAACACTCATAAGAATTCAGTCTCATTTTCTTGCAAAGCTTACATTGATAATCACCAAAGTTTCCAAATATATACAATAATAACAATGCTCTCAAGATATTTGAACCGAAGAAGGTCAAACTATCAAGATAAGAATACAAACACATAATTAACAAATATCACTTTCCATCCCTTTCAGAATTAATCAAATACATTTTATGCATTCAGCATACTTGATACAATACTCAACGGAAGAAGAACATCTTTCCTCAAATAGTACATTTAGAGAATCAAACTGTAATTCATCATAAACCAAGTTAAACAATCTGAACATCCTATCAGATCTGCATGCTTTTACCACTTACGGCGACCATCTGCAAAAATTTTCAACATGGGTCAGTTCGATGAACTGAGCATGATAAGCACTAACTCTTAAAACAATTGCAATCCACCAACTGTTTTCATTAAACAACCTGTTTAAATGAGATCATTTCACCAAACTAGTATACATATTTCAGACTATGCTGATGTAATACAAAAATGACCACAAACGTGTAACTCTATTATCATTACAGAATAGTCCTAAATACTTCCCAAATATTTCATCACAATATTAGAAATCAAGAAGAACGAAAGTATCCATATCATCTATCCATCTGAATTCCAAAAACAAAGCAAACTTCAGACAGATCATTTCATTCAACAGTAAAAGGAATATCATAATAAATCATGATTCCGTAAATAGGTTCAAAACAGTTCCAACGGTTAGATAAAAATATCATCATATATTTTCATAACAGAAGAGAAAGAAAACAAGTCATTCAAATTTCCCTTCAACAAGCTCATGACTGTACCATCTCCTTAAATGGAAAACATTCACCTTACATGCATACGAAAAAGTCAGACGAGTCACAAGAAGAATCACTGTTTTGTTAACATCAAATATAACAAAACTTCTGTACAGTAGCTATCACGCCAACAGTGATGACTATCTACCAAACAGACTCCACATGACCTTCCACATGAAACAGCCAACAAGAAGATATTCCCCACATCGCCTGTCGAGGTGCAGTCGACGGCTCATAGTTCAGTCAAGCTCAAGGCAGGATAGTCATGCAACAGAATACGTAAACACGACTACAATCCCATACATCAACCTACAGTCCCCTTCTAGTTCATAATAAACACTACAAGGCTTTCGGACCCAAGGTCGAAATCAAAGAGCTTCAATTATTCGCAGTCAACAATAGACTCCTCAACACTAAGCAACCGATGTTTCCCTAAGACTATGCCGAGATAATCACACAGAATTTCCGCAACATGCACAGCCTTATCTAACTGAAATAATCAGAAAGGAAACATGACATACCGTAATCTCATCAAGATGCATTCAGGGTTTGAAGTGTGGTATTCACGACCCATTTTTACAGAGACAAGTTACATGATAACTAACTATACTCATGGAATCCAACAGTGCCAAAAACAACAAGTGAACCAATCAGGTTGACTAGAGGCAAATACTATAGTTACCTGTCAAGGGTTAAACTGAACCCGAACAACAGTAACAAGATAAAAATAATAAACGATTCCAACTGTGCCAATCAATATTTTCACACAAGCTTGCACAGAAAGGAAACGTAACATACACTCAAGAGTCTGTACCAAAAATTCATACAAAATAACATAGGTCGTATACCTGTTACTCCTTCAGGACTCCAACAAAATCAAATTACCAATACTCAAATATATAAACCTATAGCTTCAACAGAGGTCCATAATACACGACTCAATCAATGGATTCTACAGAGTTGTTTCGAGTACAATAAATAAATATATTGCATACTATCAACGGGTTGCATCCCATAACCACAATGCAAGGGAAAAACAACTTCAGAACGGTCTCAAAGAAGTACTGTAACACAGCAAGTTATCCATTCAACAAATCCTAAATATCATAGCTGAACCCGAACAAGATTCAATAACCACTACCTTAATAACCTCAACAGAGTTACAAAAAGTTCAATTAAACTGAACAATCAAACAAATGTCCAGCAGTATCCCTTCCGACGAGTATCAACAACAAGCATCGACGACAAGTATAAATCAACAAGCATCACAGTAGCCTGTACCCATCACGAGAACAATTCATGGGTTCTCACAGAGCAGGCCTAGCATACATTCATTTCATATATTTCGCAAACTAAAAGCCGGAATGCAAAACACAAGGAAATATAGCAACAGTTCGAAATACAATAAACACCCATCAAGGGTTAAATTGAAAAACCGAACCAGCATGAAGATACAGTGCCAAAAATCACACAAGACTACCATAGAAACCAACCAATTCCAAAAATCATCTGAACAGAGTTGTTCTAATGAAATCACTTGAAAGACAGCAAGATTTTTAAAGGTTAGGGCCTAACATGCCTGGATATTTGCTCAAAATTCCGAAGCAGACCACTGAAAGAGCTCGATCCTTCTCTTCCTTTTCCAAGTTAGAGCCACCAACAAAAATTTTCTATTTCCATGACTTATATATTTTCCTTGCCAGAGGAAAGAGCTAGTTACGCTCATACTTGCCATGCAACACCAAGAAGACTGGTGCGAAGAACCAGTGAATAGACAGAAGGAAAACCGGAGTGCATGCAAAACCAAACAAACAATTAACTTTCCATTTTGCATGCTTCCCCAAGAAATCCGAGCTCGAAGCCCGAGTTCATTGATTGCATTAATTCCCAGTTTCCCGCTCAAACTCCACTGCCACCGACCGCCATAATTGGCGATGGACAAATGCACATCATAGATCATTTCTAACTTTGGCGACCTGCCACATCGGCTCAAGTTAGCCGTTTTAAAACTTCCACCAATTACCTGTCCCTCATGCTTATCCACGCATTTAATAACATAGAAACTGCCGCCCATGGTTCGCACCCCCTCCATAGGTCCCCTTATTCTTTGCTCAATAGTTAGGTTAGTAACTTAGGTTAGGATTTAGGATAACACCTAGTCTAACCACTTAGCACATAGATACTAACTTAGAACATTAGCTCTTAGCCTAGGTCTAGGTTAGATTAACACTAATCTAACCCCTAGGTTAAGTTTAGTTTTAGGTTACTAACATTAATAATTCCAGTTAGGTCTAACATTTCATATACTCAGAAAAAGACCTACAACATGCATTCTCGAACAGGGTTCACTCCTGTACTGCCATTAGGCTACAGAATTATATGTAACAGAATTATTACCTGGTCCACGATCAAGACCTTCCAGATATACTTCGATATCGGGAACCATTCCATTTCACACGATCAACCTGAGTTAGACTCGGGATTGGCTTTATTCAACGAATTCAGACCTTGCAACCTGTGAAAGGTTTATAATTTTTAATTCATCACGAATAACTTAAAGCACCACTTGGATCAATACCACTGATCCAAGGCTAGGTCTTATAGATGAATAACTTCATAATTCGTTCCGAGATCAGATTAAACTCAGATGCAAAATGAAATAAATAAAAGAGTCCAATCATAATCCGACTCAGTCAAAGATCTGCAATCTGCAAAGAAGATACAGTACATATCAAGCATGACTTCTCAATCAAGGAACACATCCTTTTACAAAGAAATCACATATCAACACTTGTATGCTTAGGAGGAAGTAACAACAGTTCAGGGTGTTACACCCTCTCCATTTCCATTTAGCCTCGATCCATCCTCACACCGAGATTTTAATAAGTTTCCTCCACCCTGACCATACTGACACTGGATACCCATAACCATCATTGGTTCACTTAAACCAACACCGTTCATACCATACCAATTTCGGTCTCTATGTTTTGACCCTTAGACCAAGAACAAAGCCTAAAATCCCCACCAAATACCCAAAATAGCCCAAAACCAGACCTAACCAATGCCAAGTACTCTGACGAGAGACCTTGACCTTCATATTCAATCAGATCTTAACCTATTGTAAATGAATCTACTTATTGTAGTTGAATGAGATACCTAAATCATTTTAACTACGGTAGGATTTCATTTATTATTACCATTGAATTGTTTTAAATAGTGGATTAATGGACCTTCTATGGAGTATCACACTTCTCGGATCTAGCATACGCTAGGCGGTCCCCTTGTATATATTGTTTAACTTCTATTTGGTGGTCTTTTTTTCTATTTTAGGTAGTTCCTCCTAGCTAAAAGGAATATCTCATGATTAGTTATGGATCAAGAAGTCATACGCGCGTAATAACGCAATCAACTCTAACAGTATTCCTCCTAGTCCATTTACCCTTATCTATTTCGTCAATATTCAAAGAAATGCTCTAGGAATCAGGTGAAATAAGGGGGTCACACTTTTTATCCCCCTTACCTCCCTTTCACCTTAGGGAAAATTTGATGGGACATCAAGAGTGAAAAAGTGCGACCAAGGGGTCCTTATCATGAGAAAGTGGTCTATTTTTACATTCTTATCAACTAACCACTCAAGTCACAATTTTTAAGTGAATAAAACATATCATCCATAAGGGGTCATACTTTTTTTTCCCCTTGTCCACTTTTCACATTAGGGACAATATAAGGGGACACCAAGGGTGAAAAAGTGTGACCAAGCCATTTTGAACGTTTGATGTAGGACATTGGGAGAGCTTATTTTACCCTAAGACCATGGAAGGGAGTTTTGGGCTCAAAAATTATATTATTTTGACTCAAAATAACCTTTTTATATCATCCCATTCATTATCAACAACCAATTATACCTTAACTTTTATTTTTTTCACCATCCACCCTATCATCATGAAGGAGCGATAACAGTGACTTGAGATATCATATAAAATAATGAAGACTTGGGAAAATATTTATGTTTCTATCATGTGGATAATTCCAATACCTTTCCACTTAATATTTTATGACCTTCCAACTCATCCCATAACTCTCATAATCTTCTGAACAAATTGAATTTCTTCATTAGAGCCTTAATTCCCATGCCCAAAATGACCCATTTTTTCTTAACTTATTACTGAAACCAATTTATGCCACATATTTTCCCAAAACTACCTCATATAGATTTATTTATTTCCTACACAAATCATAGATGGTTTGAATATTTTCTATAATCTTTTAGAGGGAGTTCACTAGTTGGAAAATGGCCGAAATTTCCCTTTCTAGGCCTCTAAAGATAGTTATTTCTCTTTGAAACTTAGTGACTTATTCAATCACATTATGCATACATATTTTTCACATTAAACACACTTTAAAATCTTATTATCATGTTCCTCTTACCTAAAATGAGGGAGAAATTGAGGAGAGGCTAGGGGAAATTTTTAAGTTTTCATGTTATAGATTTAACATGATAAAAAAATGACTCTAGCTCGGGAATATCATTAGACCATGAGGGTAATGAATAACCTCAGGAATATCATGGAATAATAGAGCATTTACTTATCCATTGGGACATCTATTCACTATATTGAACAACTAGCAAAGCTACAAACACAACCAAGAAACAAACGGAACAAACACACACCAAGGAATGGAAACACACAATGGGAAGGGGAACACATGACAAAAAGGTAAAATAAACCAAAAAGGGAAACCATGTTAAAATATACATAAATCATATATGGTACATATGGAGGAGTACCTTCTTTCATTGTAACACTAATTATCTACTAAATTTTTACCCATGCATGGGTATCACTCAAATCCTTTACTCCATAAATACATTAATGGGCTCACTAAAATATTACTCCTTTTTCAATTTTTTGAGAAAATTTCCATGATTATTCTGGTAAGTGATGGTCCACTTAGATGGTTCATTTCCTTTATTTCTTTGACATCTTGTTTCCATCTTCTCATTTATTTCCAAATTTATTCCAATTGTTGATTTTTTATTACTGCTACAGGAATGAGTCTTGATCATACAAAGCTTACTTTTTCTATTGCTTCCAAGTAGAACTATATGAATGGATCTTGGCATATGTGTCTAGATCAAGCTAGTATTATAGATCATGTGTGTGGACCCAAGAAGAGTACCAGAGGCTACAAGATGTAGATCTGACATGGACTCATGTTGTGGATCATTGGTGGAAAGGTGTGTTGGCTAGCTACACTCTGGAGTACGCTATTTCTACATATTATTTTCCGGAAGTTGTTGAGTTTGAATTTATATGAGATCCCAAAGGATCATTTCTATGTAATATCCCTCTAGCAATGAAGATCTTGATTATTACCTTGAGTTTAGAGACATTTCCAATGGTCGTCTAAACCATTCTGAGCACTAGACGAGGAAGTTAGGGTGGAGGAAGATGGAAGATATTACGACAGAGAAAGAAAGGGAGGAGATATGGATCAAATATAGTGAAGCACGTGAAAGGGATATTTCTATAAAATGCAAGGTTACAAGTGTTATGGATCTATGGAGGCATACGTTGCAGGAAGGAGTAGAGGTTCACGCGGAGGATGTGGAACCTAAGTAGTCTGTGTTACCCCATCTTGGCAAGCACGTAAGAGAGACCCCTTTGGCTTCTGATGAGATTTCATCACATGGAGAGAGAAGATTCATTGGCACATATCTGAACCCACCTAGTGACCAAACCATGGTGCTTGGTTTTCCAGATCAAGGAAGGAGTATCGTTGACCCAGTTGGTATCAGTGGAAGTGACAGATCTATGCCCAGGAGATACAAATTTTCATTTCCCACTTCTATGGCTACACATATTCTAGTATTTGGAGGAATTTTTAGACAAGGATCAAGTACACAAGCCTTCGTATCACGTCTAGGAGTGGCGTGGGGTACACTAGTGGTAGTGGGGCATTATCACAGACCGTTAGCACGCAGTTTAGTGGAACCTTGGGGACCCTTGGCATGACCACTACATGACCTGGTGGACCTAGTGGATCTAGTGGATCAGGAGGAATAGGACCTGGTGGATCTGGTGGGTCATGAGGAACATGACCTAGTGGATTTGGAGGATCGGTGGCTCGGAAGGTATAGGACCTTATGGATCTAGTGGATCTAACGGTGGAGGAAACACTGGAGGAAACTAAGGCTCTAGCTCAAGAGGACAAGGGCCCCAATCACCCCTCAAGTCTTCTTTTAGATGTCTTTACATTTTCTAAATTACAGAGGTATTAAAGATGTTGTAGAACATGTTCACAAGTGTGAGCTAGCTATGGTGCGTGAAGGGGATCACAACCCGGAGCGAAAGGCTAGTCAGTTTGCAACGATGTTGCAAAGGTGCGCACATAGCTGGTATAGGAAATATGACCCTCATCAAACAGTGGTGGATTATAATACTTTAAAGAATGCCTTCTTGGTATAATTCCACATTCCTGAGTTTGAATAGAAGAGCATCAACTCCCTAAAGGAGATTCAACATGGAATGGCAGAGAGTGTGAGGGAGTATGATACATGGTTTAAGACCTTCTGTCAAAATTTTCATATGAAATTCACCCTTCACAACATGGTCAATGGTTTTTTGGGGGGTTGATAACTCCTTTTAGAAGAGCTTTATCTCATAAAAATTTCACAGACCCGTGTGAGGTGTTACAAGTTGCTCTGCGTGCCGAGGCATTGGAAGTGTTGATACTGGTGTTAGCCTATTTTTGGAGGCTCAAATTACTACTATGGCTAAGCAAGCTGGAGAAGTTTTCTATGAACTCATCCCATGAGACTTGTAGTGGTATATGGTGTACATATTGTGAAGTGGAGGGGCATGTCAAGGATAGTTTCCCCGGAGGACAATACGCACCATAATAGTAGACTATGAAATTTTTCATGGGGACCATGATGCAAGTAGATGTCCCTTGTTACAACACGTAATTCAGAAGAATGTGTCTTACTACTATAATATATGCACCTCTATGACCCATGATATTAAGGATTGTAGGATTATTGACTAGATCCACGAGGCCATTGATCATGGGGTATGCCAGACCAACATTGCAGTAGTTCTAAAGGTGATGATCTCCGTTATGAGGAGTGCGCAGATGGAGGTGCATGTGGAAGGGGATATCTTTGAGGATTTTGTGGTCATGGTAACCATAGAGGAGGAGAAGTGAGTTCCCACATGGAACTTGTTTTTACTATGGGTCTACAGAGCATTACAAACGAGAGTTCCCAGGACTTGTTACGGTGCTCATGGTGCGAGAAGAAACCCAAGTATGAGGAGTGCCCGAGTTGTTTGAGCACATGAATCGAAACACCAAAAAGACAACGATGCTGCAATGGTAGGCATTAAAAGAAAAACATAATGGATGCCACGAGTAAAACATTATGCAGGCCTAGAACTTTGTTATGGTAACAACAAGAGTAGAGGCCACAAGCACAAAGGAAATACCAAGGTAGAAGAACCTAGTTTCAAGGGAAGAAGTGGTATATGGGAAGTACCTAGACCCTGCGCATCAAAAGGGGGTATATCAAGATATCATGGGTGTCATTTAGAGTTTACTGGGGAGAAATCCAATGTCTAAAGGAGTAGTCTAGAAGGGAGGAGCAAAGAAGGAAGGTTGAGGTGCCAAGAGATGACCTAGATGAGGTCAAGGAAGTATGTAAAATGCTAAGGCAAGAGAATATTATTCCCTTTCTAGGAGCATGGTTGAGAGAGAAGGTACCATCCAGGAGAAGAGTGTGAGAGGCAGGTCTTGCATACAAACCTTCCCCCTCACATCCTTGACTATGATAGGGAGATCACGTTAAATGTGGTCATGGATGGATGGCTCCTTAGTAATATCCTCATTGACATAGGCGCGGAGGTCAATGTTCTCACATTGGATGCATGGCATCAGATGGGAAGGCCTACATTACGACATCTTCAAATGTGTTGTATATGGAAAACAAAACAAAGGCAATGCCCATCGGTGTCTTAAAGGATGCAGCTATCACCATTTAGGGAGCTAAGTTTACTGGGGACTTTGAAGTCTTGGCACTCGTCGAGGCAAATAATTTCCTAGCACTACTTGGGCACCCATGGTGTTATAAGAACAATGCAGATCTTTAGTTTAACAAGGGGTACATTAGCTTTGAAAATGAGGAGGAACAAGTCATCATACCCCAGGCTGATGGGAAGTCAACACCCTATAATTAACCTTTGGTATAAGAGTTCTAGATAGAATATATGTGTGCTTAATCAAGGATCCAGAGATAATCCATCCTACAAATGGAATTATCCAGTTTGAATATTCTCATTCGGTAAGTGACACCACTAGTCTAGCATGTGATAATTGAACGCATGGAACCTACGAGTTGAACAGACAAAATTTAAGAGGATTGATGAAAAAGGTGACAAAGGCACACACATTCCGGCACCTAGGAGGAAAGGAGCTACCTAAGTACTCAGGAGGAGCCTCCCTGAGGTATTTTTGTAGAAGATGGAAGCTTAGTGGAAGGAGGAAAATGAAAGAAGGGGGATGTTAAGTTATTTCCTACTAGGAACTGTTGCACGTTGGTGGGAAACACATCGGGATAATCTCTTAGAATGGTGCAAAGTGAGAATTTCCTTCTTTGTTTGTTTCTCTAGAAGCAACGCACCCACCACCATGAAGGACTACCATGGTAAGGAGCCCACCTCTTTCCACATCCAAGCCCATGAGAGATCCTAGAGGGAAGGTGCAAAATCTTTTCCACCATCCCTCTGGGTACACAAGCCGTATTATACACTACATGGTTGCACGTCCACATGGTACACCCACTCGAGACACACCACCAAAAAGGGAATTAGTAGGAACTAGAAATTGATCTCGTCTAAGCATTTGAGTATCGGAGTATAACCTTGGTGGATAAGGGATTGCAAGTTTTCAAGTGCCTTACCATTGGGGATAGTGCCATGGAAGAAGATAGGCTACTAGAGTTGCTAAGTGAACCTGGCTTGGAGGCACGCTTTGAGGAAGAAGACACATAAGAGATAAAATTTGAGCATTCATGCACAGAGAAAGAAAAGGGAAAGATGGTCTATGTCATAGATGGTGAAGAGATGGAAAATTTGGAGGTTAACCATTCTCTAGCTTGCATGTGAAGTGATGGATAGTGCTGATGAAAGAACACGCACCTATCATGAGCCTTTAAAGAGAAAGAAGTTTAATATTGAATTGGAGGTAGAACCCAAGGAAGTTATCATTGGAGATTATTGGTCGAGAGAAGGAAGTCTCTAAGATCATTGATCTTTTACATGAGTTTGAGGATTTATTCCCGTGTGGGTATCATGAACTCAAAGGTGTTCACCATTCCTTGGGGGAAATGAAAATTAAGTTGAAGGAAGGTGCACACCCGGTCTGGAAGAGACCATACTGAATGAATCCTAATCTGTGTGTGAAGGTCAAGGAGGAAATAGAAAAGATGATAGCGTCAGGAATCATAGAGGCTGTGGAGGAGTCAGAGTGGATAAGTCCAATGGTGATTAGTATCAAAAAGGATGGAAGGATAAGGATATGTGTTGATTATAGGGATCTAAATGTAGTGTGTGTCATTGATCCCTTCCCAACCCTGTTCACTGAAGAAATCTTGGAAGGAGTGGCAGGGCGCGAAGTCTACTCTTTCATGGATGGGTTCTCAGGCTATCACCAGGTGAGGATTGCAAAGGAAGACTAGAGAAAGACAACCTTCACCCACCGAGTGGGGAATTTTTCCTATACAGTCATGCCTTTTGGGTTAAATAACGCACCTATTGTATTCTCATGCATTGTAGTGCAGGCCTTCCAGGACTTCATCCACAAGTTTCTCTAAGTCTACCTTGATGATTAGACCATGTATGGACTAGTCAAGGACCATTGTGACAATCTAAGATTGATGTTTGAAAGGTGTCGATAGTTGAGGATATCCCTCAACATCAAGAAGTGTGTATTTTCTACCCCGTTTGGGACCTTGTTGGGACACATCATATGCAAAGAAGGCTTGCTGGTGGATCTTGCCAAGATTGTAGTGATTGTGGGATTAGGGAGCGGCTAGTCAAAGTGCGGTGCGTGGGTTTCTTAGGCACATGGGCTACTATTGTAAGTTCATCAAGGGGTATGCCAAGATCGCCACACCTTTAGAAGAATTTCTCAGACATAAAAGTGCCTTCCATTGGGGAAAGGCACAATAGAAGGCATTTGACACATTGAAGGATAGGCTTGTCACTGCACCTATATTACATTTTCCCTCTTGGGATAAACCCTTCCATGTTCATGTGGATGCCTCTAGAACAGCCATTGGGGTAGTGCTTGCACAACTTGGTGAGGGAATTGTTGATCACCCCCTATGATTTGTAAGCAGGAAGTTGACACCAGTAGAGTAGAATTATACTATGACCAAGCGCGAGGCATTTTATATGATCTACGTGCTTCATAAGTTTAGGAATTATCTGCTGGAAAATCCCTTTATCTTCTACACTAACCACATGGCATTAAAATATTTGGTGAATAAGCTCATCCTACAAGGGCGCATATGTCGGTGGGTGCTATTATTCCAAGAGTTCGAGTTCACCATAGTTGTCAAACTAGGAAAGAGTAATTCAGACCTGACCATTTATCTAGGATTGATTCGGGGGAGGACACATAGAGCATTGAAGATACCATGCCAGATGCATAGTTGTTTAGGTTATGGTACATGCCCTCGGACTTGGAGGATATTGATATGTTCCTTAAAAGAGGTATGGCCTTTGGATGGAATGAAGACATTAGAGTAAACGCAACTAGCTATATGCATCACGCCCTACATGTTGATCAGTGAGGACTTATATAAACTAGGGCATGATGAATTTTTACGTAGGTATGTCCAGAGCATGAGCGCCTCACCATCATAGAGGAAGCACATGGAGGAAGTGCGGGTGGACATTATGCAGGTGATGCCACCGTATGTAAAATATTAATGGTAGGATTGTGGTGGGAAACTTTGTATAAGGATTGCAAGGAGTATTATAAAGCATGTGACCATTATCGATGTGTTGGCATGATAGGACAGAGAGGTGAAATACCTTTTTTCCCTATCCCTAGCACTGAACCTTTTGAGAAATGGGCAATATATTTTTTAGGCCCTATTACACCATCAATGCCTAGGACTAGATCACACTATGTAATCACTTGCACAGACTACTTGACAAGGTGGGCAGAGGCGGCCCCAACTAAATACTGTACAACAGCTACAACAACAAGATTTTTGTGGGAGAATATTATCACGGGGTATGGATTCCCTTTAATTTTAAGCAATGATAGGGGTACACATTTCTTGAATGAGACCGTGAGGATCCTATTAGCAACGTTAAAGGTGGCTCATCAAAAAACTACACCTTATCATCCACAAGCAAATGGAGCATTTAACAAGATACTTAGTCATACCCTGACAAAGATTTGTGATGTCGAGAAGACAAGATTGGGATGACAAGGTATCAATTGTATTATGGGCTTATAGGATAACTTATAAAAGGTTAAAAAAGCCACATTGTTTCAATTGGTGTGTGGCATGGAATCTATTCTACCGGTTGAGTTCATGTTACCTTTTATGTGAATAGTGTTTTATGCGGGAGGGCTAGTGATGAGCAAGCACTAAAAGAAAGGATTTATAAATTAATGAAGCTAAATGAAAGATAATCACTCACTAGGTGGAGCAAAATAGTAGAAAAAGAAAAGTAAAAAGCATGACATGATTGCCACATGAGGAACAAGAAATTTGAGGTTGGGCGAGATGGTCTTACTATATGATTATAAGTTTCGCGCCAACTTTGGGAAGTTGAAAGTGCATTGGTTGGGTCCCTACATCATCTCGTACATCCTTGATTTAGGTTCTTTCCGAGTTACGAGTTGGATGGGATGATATTTATAGGATACTTCAATGGGAGTAGGCTGAAGCCCTACTATAAATAAGTCTTCTTGGTGTTTGTAAATAAGGCAGTATTGCTAGTTAGTTCAGAATTTTCTTTAATGCATTTTCCTTTCTTGTGTTTCCATTTCTTGTTGTTGTTTTGTGTTGTGTCTTGGGAACCGGTAATCTCATTACTTTTTGAAGTTGTAACTATGCAGAGGATCGTGCATTATTTTAGTGTGGGGTGGAGTGGAAGAAATTGAAGTGTGAAGCACTAGGAAGGATTGCATTGGAAAGCCTAGTTGAATGGCTGTGAAGAAATTACATGCAAGGAAAGGTGAAAAAGGATGATTGGTTTCAAGATAAGACTACATTGGGGATCCACGTATAAGAGAAGAAGAAGTGCATATGCAACATGAGGCAGACGAGAGAAAAAATCATGACAGAAGAAGTTCCATCAAAGATCGGCCTTTAGTTACGCGCATGCAAGAGTATCCTTTCAAGATGGATTGGTTGCACGCCAGAAGGTTGAAGAATTTTCCACACAAGGTTGGGCATGTGAGTTAAAGCACTAAAGACCTGTTTGTTTGAAAAAGTCACATAAAGTGTTAAAGTTAGGTGGTAGGTAAGGTAGCATTCAATGTTACAAAGTGGGAAAAAGCTATAAATAGAGGGTTGAGGCCTTTCATTATTTACTTTACGTATATGAAGAAAGAAGCGCTTTTACATCTTTGCAAACTAGGGCTTCCAGAATTGATCCGTGTGAAGAAAAATTTGAAGAGTCTAAGCATGAACAACTAGTTTGGATTTGTGAACCAGAAGGAAGGGATTTCACGGGTGTAGGAGAAGTTGTGAGAAGGTGTCGTCTTGTGAAAGTATTATCCCAGCTAGGGTTTGAAAAACTAGGGCATAGGTTTAAGGGGTTTTCTTCACAAGTTTGAGATCTAAGGTTGGAAGAAGTGGAAGAGCAGAGTAATAAGAAGTGATTAAAGTGATAAAAGGACCTAGACAATGGCACCTAAGAAACCAGCCATGTCACCCAAGAAGCCAAAGGGCAAGGGCAAGGGCGAAGAGAGCCAACAATAACCACCACAAGCATGAATGAGGAGTGGTATGTAGAAATGCAGTACCCGGATGGAGTTTCTTTGGGAAGGAGTGGGAATCCCATTTGAGAAAGATGGTAGTGAGTGATTATAACCATTACACAAGCACAAAAGAGAAGGAAATGGCATTGGAGTTAGTGCGCTTGACGAAAAAAATGACACCAAAGGGTTTTCCCATCTATAACGATGAGGTAAAAGTGAAGTTGGAGAAGTTAGGGTTATTGCAACTCTATGAGTTGCCTTAATTTAGAAATCCTGAGCACCTCTATCAGTGGCTGATGTCACGCATGCATGAGGATCACTTTTACTTTGTGGGGTGCAAGATGCACATAACCCCTTAGCTGATTTTGAAGTTTACAAGCCTCATCTACGAGGGAGACAAGATAGATGATGACCTAAGCGACAAGGAAGCCATCAAAGCAATCATCACTACATATGATTACAAGAAGGGGTCAAGGTATTTTAACATTAAGGAAATCCCATATCCCATAATCAGAATGGTTGTGCATGTGGGCACAAAGTTAAATGATCAAGAAAGGTGGACACAGGTGAATAAGGCTTGGTTGAATGTATGCAGGAAAATATCAGAGGGCACAATCTATAACTTATTGGCCTTCATTGCAGATGAGATAATCAGCAAAGCACCAAGAAGGAGACAAGATACTCTTTGGAAATGTCCTCCTGACAATTGTATTTTTAGAGATAGGAGTGCTCGTAGTGAGAAAAGTTTTTGGGAGTATCGGCTAAAGATCCTTCACCCGCAAAAATATTTTCAAATTATACATGTGAAACAATGACAGCCCCCACAAGGCATACCTCGACAAATGGTATAAGCACATAAGGGATGCATTTAAGGCAAAGTTGAGAATCCCATCACAACTACTAGAACTTATAATGGGGAAGCTAAGTTTGTTGTGTACCATCACTTCTGCATAGGTAGGTTCATAATGGTGGATGAAACCATGAGGCCATGGTGTAAACTCCCGTTCTCCTTTATCGCCTTGAGACTTCCAAGTGAGATTTAACAGTTCAAAGATGTAAAGAGACTAAGTTTTGACCTTAGTGAAGTTGATCAGGACCAAAGGGAGTTGTGTAGGATGCTTGTCTACCCTAATAAGCACACGTACATTGAAAAGTATGTAGCACATGAAGTGAGAATGATGAAACCCCTGACCCTAACAATTACAAGAAAGTTCGCAACATGTATATATATCTCCACATAAGGCCAAAACTCGAAAAAGGTGTATACTTGGAGAATGATGTCTCCATACCTAAAGATCCCATGGGTAGAAGAAATCATGCACCCAAGAAAAGGGAGAGAGAATAAGAAAAACCATCAAGTGTGTAGACTACCCCGCCCGGTAAGTGCACCTCGGTAGCAAGCACCAAAACTAGCACTTATACACACGGGAAGAAATCCCCATTAAAGGAGAAGAGCCTAGAAGAAGAGGTTCCAAAGCAACCCCTTGCCAAGGAGAAGTCACCAGAGGAAGCAGAAAAGGTTAGATCCCCTATGGAAGAGTCACCTCTCAGAAAGAAGTAGAGGATAGAAGAGGAAGCTAACTCGGAGGAGACAGAGAGATTGGAGAGATACATAGGTGAAAAGGATGATGACGATGAAGAAGATGATTCTGAAAGAGATCAAGAGCCACATGTATTTAGTGTACATGATTTAGAATAAGATGGTGGAGAAGAAGAACATGGGTTCCTTTTCATGCGGTGTAAGGGTAGCTAGGAGGAAGGCACCCAAGACATGGGAAGAAGTGAGGAGGTTGGCACATAGAAGTAGAAAGCTCCGGGCCTTTACGAAGCAAGTAAACAAGGTGGCAAAAAGAGAAGCAACAAAAAATAATCGAGGCCTTGGTAGAGAAAGAATTAGAGCACAACGTAGTCATAGTGATGGAAGAGGGTAAGGAGGAAAGCAGTGAGAAAGAACAAGTCAGTATGGGAGGAGGTCTGAGTCTAACAGTGAGTTTCCCCAAAGGCACATACTCAGGAAGGAAGAACCTTGATACAGAACGAGGATAGGTCATGGGATATGTTAAATACCAAAGGAAGGTGTTATGCATGCACTTCCAAAGAACTTTACCCACGGAAGAAATTCTAGCTATAGAGTCATTTGATGAAGAGGGCATATACCCCATGATAAGGAAGATGCTCTCTTGGGTGTTTGAGTTCCCTATTGACGAGCTAGAGTTTGAAATATATGAAGGGGCAATCATACCAGTACCAGAGTCTAAGAGAAATAACCCCTTGGTAAATTCCTAGCAACTCTCAGATGAGTAGTTATGTAATGTGTTGAACAAGGTCACGGTCGAGACTAAGGCTAGGCTCTTCGGAAGAAATGACAGAGTAAGATTTCTAGAGGAAAAGCTAGAAAAGAAGGAAGAGGAGCTGGCTAAGAAAACTAAGGGCTTGAAACAAGAAGAGTTGATCGATGTGCAGTGAAGCGCAAACTAAGGGATGAGAAGGTGAAGGTGCATGAAATATACAAAAAGATGGAGACTATCACAAGCGCCATTATGTTGAAGCATCCAAACCTAACGCCACCCACATAGAAGTATGGATCCACTCTTGAATGCTTAGAAGATCTAACGTGCATCCTCACCATGGAGAGATAACCATTGGCCTTGGAGTCTACGGAAGAAGTGGAAGCATGCTTGGAGAAGGAGGAAAAATTAAAATTGGTAGCAATCATTGTTGAGTATAGCAAGGTACTTGCAGATGTCAAGATTTCTACCCAATCTGCTGAGGCCACATACGATAATTGTGTAGATAGGGATAGAGTGGCGAGCATCTTGGTCACCACTCATGAAGCAGAGATGAAGGAGTTTCAAGAGAAGAATAAGGGAAATAGGGTGGAAAGGGATAGAATCCTTTCGAGGTTGAAAATAAATCCGAGGCCATTGAAACCTTAAGGGGTTCAATCAAAAACCGGTTGAAGGAAGCTCAGCACTTGCCATGATTACTACAAGGTGGACGCACTTGAAGACATGAGCAAGGAGTTAGAGAAAATTTTTGACACTATGAATGCTCAAGGAGATGGACTAAGTTTTGGGGAGGTAAGCACCCTACTCTAGGAAACCACTTTGTCATAGAGCATAAAATAAATTAGATGCTTGGAACAAGTTGGAGGCTGACTTACAAAAAGATTTTCCTAGCTTTTTGAAATAATGCCATCACTTCCTCATTCTTTCTTCTTTCCCAAATTCTTCATCCCCTTATTATTTTTCCAAGACGTAAGTCTATTGTAATTCTTTATTCATTGGAGGAGTGTTCTGTGGATGGAGAATAGGCATAGTGTGGGGTGATGTTGGGACCCCAAAATATTGGCTAAGTACAAAAATGCATGTAGGTGTACAAGGCCTTGTTGAATAAGGGAACGCAAGGAGAAAGCACGCAGGACATGGTTTAGGAAAACTCATGGCGCGCACGTGAAAAAAGCTAAGGTTTTAGGACTTATCCATATTGGGCATTTTGGGTAGGACACGAGAAAAGCGTGACCCGATTACACATGTGGAGTGGATAAGGTGTCATCTTGGCAACGTGATGCCCACGAAAGGAATATTCCCTACGATAGAAGGTTCTAGAAGACATCATGGAAAAAAGTGGAGAGCTCAGGCCTGGAGAAGCATGCTCCCATGGAGGACCACATTCAGACACTTGGCATTGGATTTGAGGCCATAGAAGGATGAGTTGGCACTTTGGGATGCCTATATATGTGAGCACCTACATGAGAAAAAGAAATATAGTAGATATATATCAAATAGATGGGAGGAGAGTATAGAGAGTAGAGCTCTGTAGAAATACTGTGAGAACTCTGTGGGATTGGGTAGAGGCTATATAAAGGAGTAATGTATTAAGGGGCTGGGATATAAATTTTTCTTTGTATGGATGAAGGACATGATCCTTGTTGTGATGCATGACTTCGTTCTGATCAAGTTGTGGTAGTCTAATGGATCCATTGAATGTAATGAGGTTACAAACATGAATGAGAAGGAGTGTAATTGATTTAGTTCATATCTATATTTTTTCATTTATGTTCATGGATGTTATGGAATAGATGTAAATCCTTATGTATTTTCCTTTCGTTGTAGTTCTATATGTTATCTATAAGTACCCTCTGTTTGGAATGAATACATTTGTCTAGAGGTTGTTCTGAGCCCTATGATGATTATATGTCTCATTTCCACCTTTATTCATTAATTTCATGACATAGATGATGGTTTCCCACTTAACTCACATAAAAGAGAGACTCAACACCCGTGCATGCCTCGGGTGAGTGCCCAACGCCCGTTGGGTGATAGGCTAGTGTGCATGGGATTTCTTTCCTTTGTGATGGGTGTAAAAATGATTTTGGATTCATATAATCATCATTATGTTTTTCAAAATGACTCCATCACATTTGGATACTCCTCCATCAACATAGGCAGCTTGGCATATTCATTTGAAGCTATGAAAAAAAATTCGTACCTTGAATATTTAAACGGGATGTCCACCCTTGGGTCATCTAGTTTTTTACTATGTATTTAATTTTCTTGATATAAAATATAGCTAAACAACATACCATATGAGCATCCTTCACTTGGCCAATGATAGGTACTTATTTGGTTTCCGTGGAGTAGCAATGGCTAGTAGTGGGATTGAGAGAGACCAAGAGATTTAGAAAATTTTGCAGGCATGAAATTATTAGAGGCATCAAAGTCAATAATGAAATTATTCAGCTTATATCCATTGATTATAAAAGTAATATAAAAATTCTCTACTTTCCAAAGAGAGGAGGGTGTCGAGGAAATAAGGTTTTGAGAAGGAAAAGTACTTAAGGAAGGGATTGGTTCTTTGGTAATGGAATTTTTGTAACATGACCTTGAACTAATTCCTTTGATAAATTGGACACGCCTATCAAATTGCTTAGGGCAAGTTTTCAAGTACTCATATTCCAAAATCTGAATTTTGGATTTCTTAACATGGTTAATGATGTAAAAATTTTAATAAGTTGTAGGCACGTCGAGAAATATGAGATCCTTTACATGAGTAGGGTTTATATTCTTAGAATCAATAGAAGTAGAAACTAGTTTGTTAAGAGGAGTTGAAAGAGAATTATTCCATGGACCTCACATTTGTTGAGAACATCTTCCTTTAATATTGGCAGAATCACAATGCATATCCCCTCGATCAACACTTGATCTTCACCCATTTCCCACTTCTTAACCCATTGCGTGTCCTTGTTGAATTCTTGACCCTCACTGGACCTCGAAGCATCTATCCTATTTCATTTACTCTATGGACTTAATTCCACTAGAGTTATTTATCCATGGGAAGCACCAGAATGCTTTCACATGTCCTCCTCTATTAGAAGGAAATTTTAAACTACAATTGATAGTGTTTGGTGGGTTTAAACTTGATGAGAAAATGAATGTCCCATAATTTTTTTAAATGGATACGTTTAGTTTAAAGGAGAAATTATCCAAATTATCTAGGGGTTAATTTGGACTAATAGTTTGTGACCACCAAGGATAATCGGCATGCTATATTAGGATCAACATGCTTTTTACAATCCATTGGGCATGGAATCATGCCCAAAACTTTGAAAAATTGATCAAAAACATGTAATTTCTTACCCTTGATCCGTATGAAGCATTGCATGAATGTAGAAACGATCTATAGCTACTTGAATTGATATGTGGATCTTAGAATAAGACTAAAAACTACTCTAGCTCTCTAATTCTACCGAGTAAATATTCGCGGGCTTGGAGTCAAGTATCACTTCTACAACTTATGAGGTCAAGTTTTCTTCTACCCTAAAACATGTAAAAGGAACCAACACTTGTGCATCCAATTCACTTACTCAAATGATCACCACAAGGATTGATGCAAGGCACTCAATTAGTGAACATTACATAATGAAAGGAGGGAACCTCTAATGATAACAATAAAGGAATGAAACATCACCAAAAAATTGTGAAATCATACATGATCCAACTGGAAACATTCAAAGTGTGCGTGAGCACTTATTATGCAAGAAATAAACTTAACATACTCCTAATATAAATAAATAGAAAGGAAATCTAAACAAAACCATGTATTATTTGGGAGAAAGAACTTCATTTTCTCAAAAAGTGCATCCATGAGATTAGTTTTATGACTAGATCACTTGGTAAAAGTGAAAACATCATTTGCACCTTTGATTTTCTCAAAATACTAGTCTATAAAATAATAGACACCTCTGTAGGATTTGCATGTGGTTCTTGGAGATCTTGGTGTTGAGTTTTGACAACTGAATCTCTTTCTTATGCTTTGAAGTAAGCACAACTGATGACAATTCCTTTTGTGGCTCTAAATTGGCCAAATACATTATTGGACATGGCTTTATCATAGCTAATAAAGTGACATTTCTGATTTTTCCCTCTTCTTTTTTGTAAATTCATCATTTAGAATACTTGAGGTAATTCCATGATCATATTGGATGCTTATAGATTGATCTAAAAAAATTCTACTTCATCTTTTGAAAATAACCTCATATTTGGATCTTTATCAAGATCAAAAGAATATTTAATAATAAGGAGACTTTATTGAGGAAGATAGATGATGGGAATGGGATACTTATAATTTCAATTAGCTCTTCCTCATCATCGAGAATCTTCTAACTCGATAAAACATCATCCTCTTTATTGTTCATGCTTGAATAAAAATCCCTTCAAATTATTATTTCTTTGTTGATTTCCTCCTCTGTATGAATTTACAAGATGATCTAAACTATTTTTGCTTCTTCTTCTTCATTCTTATCATTATTTTCATGTAGAAAAAAATAAAAACTTAAAATCCTCCTCCTCCTCACCATGATGTAGCTCTAACTTATCTATTTCCTTATCTAAAGATAAACTTTTTGATTATTGGGCCCTAAACTATTGGCTAAGTACTAAGAGGTGCACACACATAGGACTAGTGAGAAGAAGGGCACTCAAGGGAAAGCACATAGGACAAAGGGGTTTAATAAGGGTTTTAGTAAAACAAGGGTGTGTGAGAGATCGATCATGGGTTTAAAGGACTTAGCCATATTTGGCATTCTAGAGGCACTTGAGGAAAAGTGTGAGGACCAAACTAGGTGTGATAAGTGGATAAGGTGCCAGCTTGGAGCCTTGGAGGCCAAGAAAATGATATTCCATGTAGGAAATATTCCTAGAGACATCATTACAGAGAGTGGAAGATTTGCAAAGGGATAAAAATTCACCTATGAAGGACCACATCAACACTTGGCACATGATCTGTGCTTGGAGAAGGCATGGCGATGGGTGTTGATCTTATATAAAGGAATGCTCATGCTAGAAAAAGAAAGAGGTAGATTGATGTGTACATGGAGAGGCATATAAGAGAGGTGGGTATACATATGCATATATAGGTACCACGAAGTAGAAAGAATGGCAACGAATTTCTAGAGAAATGTTAGGTTGCACTAGGGTTTAGGATTCAGGGTACTAGAGAGCTATATAGAATGTCATTAAGCATTGGCATTGATGTTAGGGTCTATAAATGGGTTATAGTAAGAAGGAATAACCATGAGCTCCGTTCGAGCCTGTCATTGTATAGGCTAGACCTCTATCACTACTTTATGTATATGGTCCGAGATGACCCTTCGACTATAATGTGGCTACGAACTCGTTTAAATCAATATATATATATATATATATATATATATATATATATGGGTTCGTTCTATATATCTATTTTATGGGTACAAACCCTTTTGATATTTAGCATGTTATAGCTCGGATCTTTTTTCTTGTGGTTCATTCAAAGTGTTTATCTACCTTATCCGATGCATGGGCGTGTGTGTGGATCTGTTAGTTTTATGGTCTTCTTTTAGGATGCATGTATTTCTATCTCTATAGATAAATTCCCATTAATGGCAGAACCTTCTCACAAAGCTCACATAAAAGAGATCCTCACCACTTGCACATGCCTCGGGTGAGCACCTAGTGCCCACTAGGTGATAGGTTAGTGTGCTTAGGGTTAGAAAGAATTATTAAAGGTAAAATAATGAATACATCTTGGTTCTATTGCCTAGATCACTTTTCAAAGTTGTTATGAGAATGGTGCGTGATGATGAAGTGTTTGACCTTGGAAAGTGTTGAAGCATGTCTTAAAAGCACGAAGGATGAGGTTTCTCGAGATTTAGTCTTGGACCTGAGTTTGATGCATGTAAATTGGTAGAAGAACATTTTTATAATGAGTTGTATGAGACCTTCTTCTTTTTGTTCCAAAGTGGAGTTGTATGAATGGCTCTTGGCGTATGCATCTAGATAAAGTTGGTACTATATACCTTGTGTATGGACCCAAGATAAGTATCGAGGTGTATGATGTTGATCTAGCTCGGACACGTGTTTTTGATCATTGGTAGACTAGATTGTTGAAGCGAAGTACACATTTTCTATGTATTCTGTCTAGATATTGTTGAGTGTGAATTCTTGAGGCAAGAAAGAGGATCGTTCTTACATGTTATCCCTTTAGCTATAAATATCATGATCATTACACTGATTTTGGAAGAATTTTCTATGGCCGACTAAGCTTCTTCTTAGCATTAGGTGAGGAAGCTAGAGTGGAGGAAGATGACAGACCTTACGGCTGAAAAGGAGAGGGAAGAAATATGGCTTAAGTATAATGAGGCTCGGGAGAGGGATTTGACAAGACAACGTGAAGTTGTGGGAGTGATGGATTTATGGAGGTAGATGTTATGGGAAGGATTTGAGGTTCACGTGGAGGACATGGAACTTGAGTAGTCTGTGCTACCCCATCTTGGCAAGCACGAAAGAGAAACCCCTCAACTTCTGGAGAGAGCTTGTCATATGAAGAAAGGAGAAGATTCATTGGATTGCTTCTAAATCCACCTGGTGACCAACCTCTCGTGCTTAGTTTTCCAAATCCAAAGATAAATATTACTAACCCAGTTGGTATTAGTGGAAGTAACTAATCAAAACCTAGGAGGTATAGCTTTTCATTTAGCACATCTATGGTTGCATAATCATTTCATGTGTTTGGAAGTATATTGTCTTGAACAAAATTTGGGAAAAGTATGGGTACAAAAATCTTGGGTAACACATATAGAAGCGGGTGGGAAAAACATCTAGTAGTGGTGCAATATCATAGACTATTGGCACACAATTCAGCACAATAGTGGGGGCACAAGGCATGACCACTTCGGGACCTTTACTAATATAGGAGGTGGATCTCATGGGTTATGTGGAATAAGAACTAGTGGACCAGGTGGACCTGGTAGATTTGGAGGATCTAGTGGGTCAGGAAGTACAGGTGTTGGTGGATCTAGTAGATCTAGTGGTGGAGGAAACATTGGTGGGAATCTAGGTTTTGGATTAGGTGCACAAGGGCGTCAACCACCTCAGCAAGTATTTTTTGAGATGTCTTTACATCTTCCAGATTACAAAGGTGTTGAGGATGCTGTAGAATATGTACAAAAATTTGATTTGCTATGGTGCGCAAAGGGGGTCACTTCCCCATAATGGAAGGAAAGTCAGTTTGCAAATATGTTGCAAGGGCACACACATAGTTGGTACCGAAATTATGACCCCCACCAGAAAATAGTAGATTATACCATGTTGTGTAATGCCTTCTTAGCTGAATTCCATATTCCTAAGTTTGAACAAAAGAGCATTAGCGCACTAAAGGAGATTCAACAAGGTATGGTAGAGAGTGTGTGGGAGTATGATGTGTGTTTTAAAACTCTCTTATCAAAACTATCTTATGATATTCATCCTTCTCAACATGCTCAATGGTTCGTTGGAGGACTAATAACACCCTTCAGGAGAGCATTTTTGCATAAGACTTTGATAGACCCGCATGAGGCCTTAGAGGTTACTCTACACATTGAGGATGTGGGAAGCATGGATACCGGTGTTAGTCCTTTTCTTGAAGTTCAAATTACTGCAATGGAAAAGCAATTGGAGAAGCTATCTATGAACTCGACCCATGAGACTCATAGTGGCCTATGGTGCATAGATTGTGAGGTAGAGGGTGTACAAAGGATAGTTGTCCTTAGATATCGGTACACACCATGACGGTAGATTGTGAAATTTTCCACAAAGATCATGATGAAAGTAGGTGTTTGCTACTACAGCACACAATCCATAAGAATGTGTCTTGTTATTACAATATTTTCACCTCTACTACTCATGACACCAAGGATTGTAGATTAATTGACTAGATACATGATGTCATTGATATTGGTGTATGCGGACCAACATTGTAAACAATTCCAAGGATGATGGTCATCACTATGAAGGACACGTGGATGGAGGAGCTCATGGAAGAGGATTTTGTGGAGGATTTAGAGGTCATGGTAATCATGGAGGTGAAAGAGGTGAATTCCCTCAAGGAACTTGTTATAACGGTGAATCCAAAGAGCATTACAAATGTGAATATCTTGGCCTGCTACAATGCTCATGGTGTGGGAAGAAGCACAAGTATGAGGAGTACCCAAAGCTATTTGAAAACATGAGCCAACAACAATAGAAAGACAAGGGAATTGGGATGGTAAGTGTTAAGAAATAATAATCACAATGGATGCAAAGGATGGTGCATGAGTCGATTTAGATCATGTACTTGGTGATGATGCGAGCTGAATTTATACGTACTAGGGAAATACCAAAGTAGAGAGCACTGATTACAAGATAAGAGGTGGTGTATGGGAAGTATTAGGACCCTACCCATCAGAAGGAAGTCTATCAAGAGACCATGGATGCATCAAGAGTATTCAAGGGGAAATTCAATATCTAAGTCCCTCGGTGAGATATAGATGATGCTAGAGAGATTTGTAAGATGTTACACTAAGAGAATATCATTACTATGTTGGGATAATTGTTGAGGGATAAGATATTAAGCATTGGAGCAGAGCAAGAGAGGAAGGTTTCACTTGATAACCTTCCTCCCCACAACCTAGACTATGATAAGGAGATTACCTTGAATGCAGTTGTTGAAGGATGGATCCTAAGTAATATTCTGATAGAAATGAGTGTAGAAGTTAATGTTCTCTCCCTAGATGCCTAGAATCAAATGGGAAGGCCCCCATTACAGCCATCTTCAATTTTCGTATATGGATAATAAGACAAAGGTAATGCCCATTGGTGTTTTAAAATATGTTTTTATCACTATCCAAGGGGAAAAATTCACTGGGGACTTTGAAGTCTTAGCGCTTGCTAAGGCAGAAAAATTTCCAGTGTTACTTGGGTGCCCTGGTGCTATAAGAACAATGTTGACTTACGTTTCAATAAGGGGTATATAAGTTTTGAGAACAAAGAGGAACGTGTTATCATTCCTTTGATGGATGGGAATTCAATGCCCTATATTGATCCCTTAGGAGAAGAAGACCTAGACAAAATTTACCCATGCACTATCTCGAGACCCTAAAGTTATGCAACCAACAAAAGAGGGCATCATACGGTGGTAATATGCTCAATCTATAAGTGATAAAACTAGTGTGGCATTTGAAAATTGGGTGCACACTACATATGAGTTGGTCAAAAGGAAGTTAAGAGTCTTTGTGATGAGAGTAATAAAGGCGTGCTCAATCAAGTTCCTAGGAGGAAATAATTTTCCAAGTTATTTGTGGGGAGCTGACCCAAATTTTTTCCTGTGAGAAATGGAGACCCATTGGAAATGTGAGATCAAAAGGAGAAGGATACTTAGTTATACCTTACTTAGGACCACATGATGTTGGTGGGTGACCCATTTTGATAACCTTCTAGAGTGGCGTAAAGTAAGAATCACATTCTTTGTTAGATTTTTCTAGAGCAATGCACCCACTAGCATGTGAGATTATCATGGAAAGAAACCCACCTCGTTTCACATGTAAACATCCGAGAATTCCTAGATAGAAGGTGTGGAATCCTTGATTCCTTCTTTATGGGTTCATAAGTTGTACTCCACCTTATAAGGCTATGTGTGTGCATGGTACATTCACTTAGAGATGCATTGTCAAATAAGAAACTAGCAGGAATTGAAATTTTACCTCCTTCAAGATTTTGAAAATCGTCAGTACTAAGTCATCGAAGGATGAGGTGTTACAAGTTGTTAAGCACCTAACAATGGGAGATATTGCCATGGCAGAGGATAGAATACTAGAATTATTGGGTGAACCTAGCTTAGAAGCACGCTTTGATGAGGAAGAATTAGAGGAGATACAGCTTGAGCGCGCATGCATGGAAAAAGAGAAAGGAAAATTGGTTTATGTGATCGATGGTGAAGAGGTGGAAAATTTGGATGTTAACCATATTGTGGGTGCGTGTGAAGTTATGGATAGTGTTGATGACCAAGCACATGCCTACCATGAACCCCTGAAAACCTAGAAGGTTAACATTGGTTTAGAGGAAGAACCTAAGGAGGCTACTATTAGAGATTACTTGGTCAAAAAGGAGGTTTCAAAGATCATCGATCTGTTGCATGAATTTCAGGATTTGTTCCTACATGGGTACCACAAGCTTAAAGGATTTCACCACTCCTTGGGAGAAATGAAGATCAAGCTAAAGGAGGAGAGTGCCCAATTTAGAAGAGACCTTATTGAATGAATATGAATCTACATGTCAAATTCAAGGAGGAGATTAACAAGATGATTGCATCAGGAATCATTGAGGCTATTGAAGAATCAGAATGGATAAGTTTGATTTTCATCAACATTAAGAAGGATGGGAGGATAAATATTTATGTTGATTATAGGGATCTAAATGCAGTATGTGTTATTGACCCTTTTCTAACCCCCTTCACTGAGGATATCCTGGAAGGAGTAGCTGGGCATGAGATATATTCTTTCACGGATGGATTCTCAAGATATCATGAAGTTAGAATTACAAAGTATTACCAAGAAAATACAACTTTTGCCACTTAATGGGGAATGTTTGCCTATATATTTGTGTCTTTTAGAATCAAGAATGCACTTTTTGTGTTTTTTTGCATTATGGTGTAGGCATTTCAAGACCTCATCCATAAGTTTCTTCAAGTCCACCTTAATTATTGGATGGTATATGGATTAATGAGGTATCATTGTGACAATCTAAGGATGATGTTTTAAAGATGTCGGCACAGTTGAGGATATCCCTCAACATTAAGAAATGTTTTTCACTACTCCATTTAGAACCCTTTTGGGGCATATCATATGTAAGGAAGGCTTGTTGGTGGATCCTGCCAAAGTTGTCATTATTGTGGGATTAGGGGAACCTACTAGCCAGAGCACACTGTGTGGATTCCTTATGCATACGGGGTATTATCGTAAATTTATTAGGGGGTATGCCAAGATCACTGCACCATTGGAAAATTTTCTAAAATATAAAATTACATTTCACTGGGGAGAGGCGCAACAAATGGCATTTGATACATTGAAGAATAAGCTTATCATTGCACCCATATTATGCTTTCCTTCTTGGGATAAGCCATTCCATGTACATGTTGATTTTTAAGGGTGGTGATTGGAGCAATCTTAGCATAACTGGGGAGAGAATTTTTGACTGCCCCTTACACTTTTCTAGTAGGAAGCTAACCCCATCATAACCGAACTATACTACTACTGAGCGTGAAGCATTTTCAATGATCTACGCGCTGCACAAATTTAGGTAATATCTGTTGGCAACACCCTTTATATTCTACATAGACCACATGGCATTGAAGTACTTGGTAAACCAGTTCATTTTGCAAGGGCACATATACAGTGGGTCTGTTGTTTCAAGAGTTTTAATTTAGAGTTGTTGTGAAACTAGGTAAGATTAAATTAGTACTTGAAAATTTATCGAGGATTGACTCAAGGGAGGATGCGCAGAGCATTGAGGACATAATGCCAAACGTGTAACTATTTAGATTATGACATGCACCCTCTGACTTGGAAGATATTTTTGTGTTTCTCAAGATGGGTATGACACCGGAGGGAATGAAGAATTTAGAAAGGAATAAGTTATCCATACGTGTACCACCCCTGCATGTTAATTAGTGGAGACTTATACAAGCTAGGCCATAATGAGGTTTTACACCGGTGTTTGTTATAACATGAACGCATTACAATCATGGAGGAATCACATGATGGAATTGCAGGAGGAAACTATACAGGGAATGCAACCGAACACAAAATCCTTTTAGTGGGATTTTGGTGGGAAATGGTTTACAAGGATTGTATCAAGTATTGCAAGGCTGTGACCACTTTTAGCACCTTGGTAGACTCGGCGAAAAGAGATAAAATGTCATTAAGACCGATTACAGTGTAGAACCATTCGAGAAGTGGTAATGGTAGCTAGGTTCTTGTGGGAAAACATAATCAGTAGATATGGATGCCTACTAATTTTAACAAGTGATAGGGGTACTCATTTCTTGAATGAGACAATTAGGATCTTGTTGGCAGAATTCATGGTAGCCCACCACAAGACTACCCCTTATCACCAAAAAGCTAATGGGACTACTAAGGCATTTTACAAAATTTTGAATCACACATTAACCAAGATTTTTGATGTGGGAAGAAAGGATTAGGATGATAAAATTTTTGTTGTGTTATGTTCATATCAGACTACTTATAAAATACTAAACAAGGCCACACCTTTTTTAATTGGTGTTTGACACAGAAGTGGTGTTACCTATTGAATTCATGTTACCATCACTGTGTATAGCACATGTAGGAGGATTAGATGATAAACAAGTGCTTGAGGAGAGGATTGATAAGTTAATGTAGTTAGATGAGAGGTGGGATATTTCTCCCTAGAGTCAAAAAATAAAAAAATCTAAGAACAAAGCATGGCATGATAGACACATTAGGAACAAATAGTTTGAGGTTGGGCAGATGGTTTTTTTGTATGATTCCAAGTTTTTGCACCATCCTGGGAAATTCAAATTCCATTGGATGGGCCCATACATTATATCATATATACTTGATTCAGGTGCTTGCTAGTTACAAGCACTAGATGGAACATGGTTACTAGTCCATTTCAATGGGAGTAGGCTGAATCCCTACTATAAATAAGTCTTCCTTGTGTTCTAAATAAGGTAGCATTTTCATTTAGCCTAGGATTTCCCTTAATGCATTTCCCTTCTCTATGTTTACCTTTCTTGTTACTTTCTCCCTTTATTTTTGTTTGTTGTGTGTACATTGTGCACTAGTAATCACTTACTATTTCAAAAGTTTTTATGCGCAGAGGACCATGCATCTATTTTTGTGTGGGGTGAAGTGATGTGACAA
This sequence comes from Taxus wallichiana var. yunnanensis, assembly GCA_018340775.1. Lineage (NCBI taxonomy): Eukaryota > Viridiplantae > Streptophyta > Pinopsida > Cupressales > Taxaceae > Taxus > Taxus wallichiana. The sequence goes on from CM031236.1 coordinate 316,322,471, forward strand.
GTACTAGAAGCTGGTATTGGAAGTTGTGTTTTGATGGCCCAGGTTAAAGGATAAAAATTGCATAGATTGGAAGAGCACACATAGAAAAGGTGAACATGAGGAGTTTGGTGTTAGAAAGGCTTTACAAAAACCATGTATAAGGGTGAGAAGTGTAGGAACAACATGAGGTAGGTGATGTCAAAAATTAGGATAAGGACAGAAGAAGTTCCTTTGGCGTTGAAAGCGCACATGTAAGGATCTTCAATTAGTAAGGTTTTTTTCACAATATAAGGTTGTATAATTTTTCACATAGGATTGGGCGCGGGGGTAAAAGAAATGAAGTTTTCCTTTAGAAAAATCTACCTTTAATGCAAAATTACCTTGGTAGGTGGCGTGACATTTATTATGGAAAAAGAAAATTCTATAAGGTCGGGGTGCATTATTGTTTACCTTGTATTTGTGTTATCAAAGATCTCTTGTGAACTAGGAAATCCTTGAAGAAAATTTGTGTGAAAAAGGGTTATGAAGATTTGCATGTATATCTAGTTTTGATTAGTGAACCGAGTGGAAAATAATACATGGGAATGAGCAGAGAAGGTCATGTGAGAGGATTTTATGGTTGTTATGTCATCTTGTGGAAAAGGGGTTTTTCCAGGTTAGGGTTCTGTAGCTAGGGCACATGATTGAAGGGATTTTCATAAAGGAGTGAGGTTGCAACGTCAAGAAAATCTAGAACAAGAGGAAAGGAAGAAATTTTAATGACCCGAGAGAGGAATGTCACCAAAGAATGTACTAAACATTTCACTAAATAAAGGAAAGGGAAAATCTAAACAAGCCATTTCTACCAATTTCAATGAAGAATGGTACACAAAGATGCAATATCCAGATGGCGTATTATGTAGTAAGGAATGGGTATCACATGTTAGAAAGATGGTCATGAGTGACTACAACCATCAAACAAGCACCACAGAGAATGAGATGATATTGGAACTTGTTCACCATATGGACAAGAGGACACTAGATGGAATGCCTATCTACGATGATGAGGTAAAGGTGAAAATAGAGAAGGCTGAGTTATTGCAACTCTATGAGTTGCTCTATTTTGGAAAACTTGAGCAACTATACCAATGGTTAATGTCACGCATGCATGAATACCACATCTACTTTACGGGATGAAGGATGAAAATAACTCCCCAACTGATTTCTCGGTTTATCGGTCTTATATGTTAAGGAGAATCATTAGATGATGACTGGATGATAAGTATGCCATTAAGAAGACCGTTGAAGCTTATGAATATAATAAGGGTTCACACTACTTTGACATTCCTACAATTTCCAACCCCTGTAATGAGAATGGCAGTGTGCTTGGTCACAAAGTTGAATGGGCGAGGAGAAATGGACACAAATCAACAAGGCTTGGTTGAAAATTTTCCATAAGATTTTGGAGGGGGCGTCTATAACCTATCAAATTTCATAGCAGAATAAATCATCAACACCACGCGCGACGAGAGAAGATCATGTTTGGTAATGTCCTCCTTACCATTATCTAAATGATAAGATCATGTTTGGTAATGTCCTCCTTACCATTATCTAGATGATAAGTATGCCATTAAGAAGACGTTGAAGCTTATGACTATAATAAGGGTTTGCACTACTTGACATTTCTGTAATTTCCAACCCCTGTAATAAGGATGGTCATATGCTTGATCACAAAGTTGAATGGGCAAGAGAGATGGACATAGATCAACAAAGCTTGGTTGAAATTTTCCGTAATATTTTGGAGGGAATGTCATAACCTATCGGCTTTCATAGAAAAATAAATCATCAACACACATGTGGACCGAGAGAAGATCATGTTTGGTAATTTCCTCCTTACCATTATCTTTTTGGAGATGGGGTTCCTAATGGGCCAGATAAATTTTTTGGGAATACCAAGATGAGAACCCTTCCCCGCCAAAATATTTGATCAATACACTTCGTGATGGCCACCACAAGGTATGCTTTGAAAAGCGGTATAAGTGGAATGATGATTCAATGTTGAATGGATAATACCATAGAATTTACCTAGTTCTTTGCAAAGCAAGGCTAATTCACCATATACCAACTTTTTTGTATTAGAGTTTACTCGACAAATGGCACAAAGGATCCCTAGTGAAAATTGTTGTTCTCCTTCACAACACAATACCAAGTCGAGGTATCAATTTAAAGAGGTAAAGAAGATAAGGTTTGACCTCAATACAGTAGACCAATTTTACCATGATCTACCTATAAAATTGATATATCTCAAGAATCACAACTATGTGGAGAAGTATGTCTCCATGACATACATATGTTGAAACCACTAACATTTCCTATTGCTGAGAGGACCATGCAACAAGGGTATAGCTGCGTATAAGTCCTAAGTATGAGAAAGGCACTTAAATTGAAAATGATGACTCTATCTTGGAGGATAAGGAAGAAGGTTCAAGGAAAAGGGTGAGAGAGGAGGCTCTGAGAAAAAGGCACCAACACACATACAATGCGGTCTATAGGTGTGGAAGAGACAGTGCAAGACCAAGTACCTATGCAAAGAGGAAGAAGTCCCCATAGAAGAAAAAGAGAAGACACCTAAGGAAGAGGTCTAGAGCAAGAGAAGTACCCTACAAAATAAGAATTGTCGGTGAAAGGACTCACCTAGGAATAATAAAAAGAAAAGTCTCCTATATTTGAATCACCGGTTGGGAAGAAGAAAACAAAGAATGAAAAGGTAGACTCGGGGAAGAAACAAAGAGCATGGAGGTGACAAGGGCGATGAGGACAATGAAGATCACGGTGAGGCTTAGAATCACCTTTTTTACGATGTAAAATAGTCAAATGAGGAGGTAAATGAAAAAAGGGATGAGGATGAGGAAGGCACCCATAACCAAGGAGGAAGTGAAAAGTAAACTTGAAGGATCAAAAGACTTAAATCCTAACTAAGGGGTAGATAGAGTATATTACGGAGAGGAAGTAGTAACCATTATAAAGGACTTAGTGGATCAATAGGTGGATCGCAACACCAAGGAATTTTTAAAGGAGACAGAGGAGAGTTTGACCATTGGGAATCGGTATGGAAGCATGGGAGGGTATCCCAGTCTAGTAGTTAGTGTTCCCAGAGTAGCATGTATAGGAGGAAAGGGGATAGAAGCACGGGAAAAGGTAATGACATATGTATAAAATCCCCAGTAAGATGTTATGTGAATGCTTCCAGAGATCGATGCCCAAGGAACAACTCCTCTATTGGTCCTCCTTTGACGAAGAAAGTGCCTATGCGTACACAAGAAAGATGTTATCTTGGGAATTTGAAACCACATTGATGAGCCGAGTTCAAGTTAAATAAGGATACATTGGTAGATACACCGATGGCTAAGGGGATAAACCCTCTTGTGGATGCCCAACAATTATCAAATGAGTAGGTTTGTAACATACTCAATAAGGTGTCGGTAGAAGTTGAGGTGAGGCTCTTCGGGAGAAATGATAGGATAAGAGCACTAGAGGAAGAAATTAAGAAGAAAAATGAAGAGATCATTGAAAGATATAAGGAGATAAAGAAGTGTTGATCAATGTGTAATTAAGGCACAAGTTAAGGGATGAAAAGGCTAAAGTATGGGATGTTTACAAGAAGGTAGAAAAGATTGCATGTGCCATCATTCTAGTGCATTCAAATTTGACTCCTCCAAATTAGAAGTACAAGTCAACCTTACACGGATTGGAAGACTTAACCCGCATCCTCACCATGGAAAGGTGGCTACTCACATTGGATTCGATGGAAGAGGAAATGCTGCACCAGAAGGAGGAAGAAAAATGAAGATTGGGGAGACGGTCACTTGGTATTTCAAACTCCTTACCACTGTAAATACCACCACACAAATGGATGAGGTCGTATATGAAAATTGTGCTAACAAAGACAGGGTAGCAAGTATATTGGTTACTACACATGAGGCGGATCTAAAGGAATTTCAAGAAAACAAAAAGGCAACAAGATGGAGCATGATAAGATCCTAGTCAAGGTTGAGAAAAAGTTGGAAGAAATCGAAACCTTATGGGGTTCGATTAAGAATTGGCTTAAGGAGCTATATCCCCAGGTCACTCACAGAATGGACACATTGGGAAATCTTAGTATGCAACTAGAAGGAATTGTAGATAAGTTGAATGCTAAGAGCAATGAATTGAGTTTTGATGAAGTAAGCACTCTAATAGGTGACCTACTTCAATAGGTGCATGGTGAGGTAGATTCCTAAGAGAAGATTGAGGTAACCGTGAAGAAGGAATTCCCACTCCTACAACAAAAGAGTGATTCTTCTATTATTTCATTCTTTATTTAGATTGTCCTAGTTCCACTATTCTTTATTCTTTAAAGAATCAAAGTTGTTTTCGAGGATGGAGAACATGCATACTATGGGGTGATTTTGGGCACTAAAATATTGTCTAAGTACCAAGAGGCACGCATGCACAAGACCAAAGTGACAAGAAGGGCACTCAAGGGAAAGTTTGTAGTACAAAGGGGTTTAAGTCTTAAGAAGGGTTTTAGTAAAACCAGGGCACGCGGGAGGAAGAACATGGGTTTAAAGGACTTAGCCATATTTGGCATTCTAGAGGCACTTGAGGAAAAGCATGAGGACTCGACTAGGCATGATAAGTGGATAAGGTGCTGCCCCTGGATCCTTAGAGGCTAAGAAAAGGATATTCCATGTAGGGAATATTCCTAAATACATCATTATAGAGAGTGGAAGGTTTTCCAATGGATAAGCATTCACCTTTTAAGGACCACGTCGACACTTGGCATGTGATTTGTGCTTAGATAAGGCATGGTTGTGGGTGCTAATATTATATAAAGGAATTCTTGAGCTAGAAATAGAAAGAGATAGATTGATGTGTGTATGGAGAGGCATAAAGAGAGATAGACATACATATGCATATATGGGTACCAGGAAGTAGAAGGTAGGGCAACAAACTACTGCAAAAATGTTATCCTGCACTAGGGTGTAGGATTCAGGGTACTAGAGAGCTATATAGAATGTCATTAAGTAGTTTCATTGATGTTAGGGTCTATAAATGGGTTATAGTAATAGCCGGAGCTCCGTTTAAATCATGTTGTATAGGTTGGACCTCTATCACTACAGTATATGGTCTGAGATGACCTTTTTGACTATACTGTGGCTACCATAACTCTTTTAAATCAATATATATATGGGTTCATTTTGTATATCTTGTTTATGGGTGCAAACCCTTCTGATATTTAGCATGTTATAGCTCAGATCTATTTTCCTATGGTTCATTCGGTGTTTATCTACCTTCTCTGATGCATGGGTGTGTGTGTGGATCTGCTAGTTTTATGTTCTTCTTTTAGGATGCATGTATTTCTATCTCTACAAATAAATCCCCATTAATGGTGGAACCTTCTCACAAATCTCACATAAAAGAGGGGCTCAGCACCCGTGCGTGCCTCGAGTGAGTGCCTAGTACCTAATGGGTGATAGGTCAGTGTGTTTGGGGTTAGAAATAAGTATTAAGGGTAAAATAATGACTACAATAATATTTTGAAATTTTTTATGAATGAAGCGATATCTAAACATTCCAAACAATGAGGATTATTACATCTAATCAAAACATGTTGTTCACCCTATAATTATTCTTCATCTTTACTTTGAAACTAATCTTCATCCATATCTAATTTGTTTTCTTTACTTTTTTACAACTCTTCTTATATGGTTAGCACATTCTCATGTTCTATATTAGAATCATACCAATCAATAACTATTTCATTCTCTAGAAAATGATATAAAATAAAGATTATTAATCAAATCCTTATAAATACTCATATGTTCCTCTAAAACATTATCTTTACTTTATAAATCAAGATATTGAGAAAATGTTTTCTAACCTTTTCTTGTTGGCCATCTTCCCCATGCTACTCTATAACTTTAACCTCTTCTTTATGCTTCTCGGACTCAGTTTCTATTGTATATTTAACTAGCTATGGAATTTTCTTGGTAACAAATCGTAAGATCCATTTTCTTATATTTTTCCTTATAATTTCTTGATCTAGTTCATTAGTTGACTTGTCTTCCAAAATGATTTGAGTTTATTATTTTCATTCCAAAATGGATTTGGGAATATGAGGGGAAGGGTTGGTTGGGTTGCTAACTGATTTTACAATTTTTGAAATGATTGGGGAGGTGTAATATCTTGCAAAGGAAAATGAATGGAAGGAGATTATTTAAGAGAGCTAAGAAATTGAAATTTTGGCTGAGATTGTGTAGGACGAGAAGTAGGAATGGGATGGCTATAGAATAATAGTGAGGAATTACCCCATTGACAATATTTTTCTAAAAATAGATTGGTAAGATTCCATTTCTTCATACCATTCTAATATTTTTGGTAACAATTCAGATATAAATTCTAACTTCTCTTGAGGGCTATACCAAAGTGTGGCATAGGTTACCCTAAATCTAAGCTTGGTTTCCTTAATGGTACTTATTGCTCTTATCTGTGTAATTTTTATCTCCAAGTGTTGTACCTTCATAATCAAATCATCATTAAACATGGAATTTTTTTCCATAATATGCGTATTCCTACTCCCGAAAATCACCATGATTAATAGGATAACCATATGGATTATTAAGGTTTGGATCATAGGAATATTTGTTATGATAGAGCTTATAATACTTGATCTAGAGGAGGATTTTGGGAAAAAGGAGTTGGAGGGGAGTGATAATGCTCTTTGATCAGGTAATTCTAGTAAGTAATTGAAGTCATGATTACACAACCTCATAAAAGGGACGAAAATATTGATTAAATGGTCTAAAACTTGAGAAAATGGGTTTTGGGCCAATGGAGTCGACAGACAGATGCTTTGAATATTTGTGTCTAAAACACTAATATTTTCCAAAAATTGAATTATTTAGAAAAAAATGATATATCATAACTATTAAAAGATATGAAAATCTAAACTATGTCCCACTGGGTGTGTCAAAAATTATTGTCACTTTAAAATGCACCCTTGGAGAATTGTGTGATAACTCTCCTTTCAATTGATAAAATGGAAACAATCCTAGGTTGTGGGTGACCTATATGTTAGAGTGAGTCTCTAGAAAAGTTTGGTTCCCCTAGTTTAATCACCTAAACCATTTATATCTCCTAAGGCTAACTCTACTCTACCGAAACCAACAAAGAAAAGGGAGAAGGAAGGGAAAACTAAAAAGATGGTGATACACCAAAATGTTTTGAGGATATCAAACTTATTTGGATCACACAAATGAAGCATGAGAGCCACACACACCATACACTAACCATAATTGACTATATCAAAGTAAAATTGACTCATATGAGGGTTTAGGATTAGTGGTAATAAGATAAAGAAGGGCAGTAAGATCACTCCACAACATAATCTTGTAAAAACCGGTAAAATACAATATATGACTTATAAATTGACAAAAAAAATACATGAAGGCATGAAGGTTAAACTGATAAAACAAGGATAAACATGTATCACAATATAAAATTAGTCTAAAACAAAATATGCACTCGAAACCATATTATAGAAAGGTAAAAAAATAGCTTCTTTATTGTTCCAAGAGGTGGAATAAACAGATAATCACTCATGACACTTGCTTTATAACCCAAAAATACTAAATTTCTCCATAAAAGTGATTAAAGAGGAAAAGGTAATTTTTACAATGTGTTATGAAGATTTTATAGAAGATTTGGGAGAGATAAATAAGGAAATAATGCATACAAAGAAGTCTAAGTTTTAAAAAGGAAAAACATGCATGTTTTTCTTTGTTTTCTTTACTCTTGTTCTTATTTTATTAAAAATGCATTCTCTTTTTTATTTAATTAAATTTTACATCAAAAATAAGAATGTACTTTCCCAAAATAAAATTAAAAAAACTCTTCTTTTGCTCTTTCCTGTGTTGTTTCTCTTATTAGAACTTATGGATGATGAAATGAGTCACTGTATGCATTTTTCTAATGCCCTGGACTGATTTTTGCATTTTTATTTTATAAAACTTTATCAATTTCTATTTCTGATAATTCTAACATGAATATATCTTTGACACATTTCCAACAAGAAAATTTTTGTGCAATTTGGATCTATTTTGAGGAAGATATGGTCCTTTCAATATTTACATATCAGGATGCATAAGAATGTGATATGTTGCATCATTTGATTGGGTGTCTTGATTGCCTATATTTATTCCTTTATGTTTAGCTTTCCATGTGTTTCCTTGTGATAAGTTGGGGGTGATATATATTTACATATTGCACGTTGACCTACACACTTTCTTTTTTCTTTTAATTACCGCAAACCATAAAATTTAATGTTTCCCACTCATTTTGCATACTTCATGTCCATCAGCGCCCATCACTTTAAATTTCACGTAATAGTGACATGTTCCCTCCCCTTGGTCACTCTAATCCTACCATGTATCTACCCCTCAACCTATTTGATCCTTCCATGTGTCCACCCCTTTCTCTTTCATGCATCCTTGGACCTACCTTGGCCTTTATTGGACCCAAAGAATCTAACCACCGTGGCTTATTCCACATACCTCAAGTTTGTCGTGTACATATTTCTTGAAGAGTGGAAGAATCGTGATGCATGTCCCCTTGATAGATGTTTGATATTTTCCATGTTTCTAATTCTTAATCTGTCATTTTTTCTTGTTAACTACTTGACCCTCTCCTAGACCTAAAGCATCTATCCTCCGCCATTTATTCCACAGACTTAATTTGGTTACAATGATTTGGATATGGAAAGCGTGGGAATGCTCTAGGTGTCCTCCTATGTTGGTAGGTATTTTTAAACTACAATGGCTAGTGTTTGATAGGTTTAAACTTGATGGGAAAATGATTGTCCGTGGGTTTTTAAAATGGCTAAATCCATTTTAAAGGGGGATTTATCCAAATTATACAAGGATTAATTTGGAATAACATTTCCTTATTCAATGTAGTCAAGTGATTGACTAATTTTTGTAATAATGGATCATCCATTTCATCTTTGAAACTCTAGACCTTATTCTTCATGGAATAGTTCTCGATCTTCCCTGACATGATAAGGTCATCTTCATATTCAATGGAAATATATTGAGAATTTTCTAGAGTGTTTGGTTGATCTCTCTGCAAAGATGAAACCAAATTCATATAATTGAGCATTCCCAAAGAACCTCTTTTGATTATCAGCAGTAGGACAAGCACTAGTAGGAATCTTTTTGATCAACTTGTTGAATTTTTCCACAAAATGTTTCATGGGATCATGTGGTTCTTTCGAATCTAAGATAATTGAGCAATGAGGGCATGAGTATCCTATACAATCTTACATATTTCTTCAGACATGGTTTTCATACCATCCCAATCAGTAATGGAGTGAGGAGGCAATAGTAAAACCATTCTAGAGTGACATTTTGTAACGAGTCCATGAATAGTCGAATGGAAACATCTTCTTGAACCACTCCAAGAATTCCATATGTTGTGATAAAAATTGTAATATGATCATCTAGACATTTATTTCCATCTCCATAGAACTTGGGAAATTTCTTTCTTGAGCTTTTCGGTAAATCATTAAGTGGAGGAGCCAATTCTAGTGGACCTATATTTTGTCCCCATGGAACAGGTGTAGCCATTTTTTCTTCTTCTTCTTTTGGTGAGATGATATCTAAAGGTCATGCATTCTCTAATGGGGTCTTCAAGCAGATTTTTAGGATCTTGTATTGGGATTTGTATGGGAGAAAGTATGAAATCTTCCTATTCTTGTGGCTCAAACATAAGATTATGAAATATTGTAATTCCACCTACTTGATTTTCTTTGCTAAATCTTTTTATATCAATTTTTTTCAAAGCATTAGAAAGGAATGAAACTAGAAAAATGTAGATTTTTCAATAGGATTTCAACAAGGCTCTTGAGCATTCATATGGTATTTTTGGTATTTCTATTTTTTTATGCATTTTTTAGAATATGTATATTTTGTTTTTAGATTTTTTAGGGATCTATTAAGGATGCACAAAGGGAAAATATTACCTGAGGAGTCACCAAAAGCTGTTGGTGAAATAATTTTCCGTAATGCAGATTATTGGTTTCCAAAAATGGTCACGAGATTAAGACCCTCCTTTTTGGGTATGGGGAGGCTCACATTATTGAATGTAAACTCACTAAAACTATGGGATGGCCATAAAACTAGGGATCGCATAGAAATACTCCACAAAACATATGGAAAATTTCTTGTACAATGTAAAAGGGAGGAATTTTCTTGGGAAAGAGGTAAAGGGGAGTAGGAGAAATAGAGAGGAGGGGTTAATGTTGTGAGTATACTTACAAATTTCACACACATCAACCGAGTAGGTCCACATTTAATTAGAAGAACACAACAATATAAGAAACAAGTAAGACTAATATATTAGAGACACAAATTTCTATAAATTCATTAATCAAAGACAAAAAGTTATTTCTTGGTTATAAAAGACCATATTTTCTTGAAAATTTGGAAATTGGGGAGTATAAAAGAACATAAGGAAAGAAATGTAGCTTATTTCTAGTATCGAAGTGAAATCTAAAAACTAGTAACAATCAATAAATGTTAACCCCTTGAAATGGATAATCCATCCCAATTTATAGCTTACAAGATATCTCTTTGTAACATCCACTTTTTAAGACTTAGAAACAAGGGAATTTTTTTCATAATGTTCTCTATTCTAAATTAATATAATTTAGAACACACATTCCATTGCCAATCCATCTCATAACAAGAAAACCATATGCACTGTAATGACTCGATGAAATAATGATCTCTCATTCTATGACTCAATATTAAACAGATCTCTCATGTTAACTTGTTCAAATGTATACTGTGTATACTTGGTTCCTTTACCATTTTAGGGGCACTCAAGTGTTCTATCTAAGAATCCTATCTGAATATATGTTACTGATATTCATCTGATATCCCACATTTTAGACTAGGTGACTTAAGACAATGCAACTAGCAGCTTATAATATTTTGGACAAAGTTTTAAACATGTCTACCACATTTACATTCCAGCATGGGATACTCTTAGAAATTAATATGTCTTTCACCACACTCAAATTGTTATCTATATTGGTCATTTTTTACTACTATCAACCCAAACCCAACTCAAAGTTTCACACTAAACTGGGGGCAGCTTACGGGAACTAGTGTGGAAGAATACTCGTGATGATGAAGGATACATAGACATACTCAATTTACTTTCATCGATTGGGTGTTTCTAGTTACCCTACGTCAACATGAGTTGACCACTACATTGGTCCATGTATCTATCTATGTTTAGAGTAGAACCAAGAACCAAACTTCCAATTATGTAAATCGAGTTAATTGAACTAAGCAAAGTTGTTAAAGCATAGTTGGTTACATCATAGTATCATCGTAATGACTCCTGTCATTATGAGTTTAATCGGTGTAGTCCCTATGTTACAACAACCAACTGAGTTCCTTTAACTAAATGTACATACTTAAGAGTATTAGATCATTATCCCAATAATTATTATCTTATAAAATTTATCGTTAAACAACGCACCTAAGGGTCCACTAAGCACGATTGACCCATAAAACAGTACAAAGTGTACATTAACATAAGTAAAAGGAATGCATATTAAATCTTCATTCTTGGTTAATATCATCTTATTCTTAATCTGTTATTTTCATTTATCGATATGTCCGAATTTTTTTATTTTTTTATAAGAGGTAAAAAGGGGTTGTTGATGGCAAATCACAGCACCCCTAGATGTCTACAACTTGATGGGTTGAGACTCTCAGTGTGATTGCATAACATGGAGCTTTTCCCAAGTGTGGGACCTTGTGAAATTGGAAAAGCTCTCCAGATGAAGGCCGGTTCCTATTCCTCTATTCAGATGCACACGTAAAAATGTAGAGGGTTTACTCAAAACCTAAACTAACTTTCCAAGGAGACAGGGTAAGAAGATGCATAAAATAAAACCTAAACTACAAAGGTGATGCACCGAGGAATGAAGAACACCTGTCTTGCCAATAAACACAAACCATTAAAATGTAATGCAAGATCATGCATAGATAACCAGATTTGCAGTGAAAGATTAGGAGGATGCAAATGAACACAGAGAGGGTTGAGAATCATCCACAGACATGCATTATTTTCTCCAAAGATTGATGCAATACACTACAAAATGCCAAGAGGCAAAGTTGCATTACAGTTTTAGATGGGAGGTTCGAACTCCACAAGTTCACCGCCAAAGAGAAGAAGGGAGGGGAAAAACAAGAATTTCCAACCTTTAGAAAGAAGCCCTTCCTTAAAATTTATAGGAAGAATGAGAGAGAAAAGAGAGAGGAATTCCAAATCTACCCCAACCACCTCTAGGTTGCATTTAATTCATCTCATTATGGTGGTAGGTGAGAACCCTAGCAAACCCAAAAAGTGGCTAACTGTATTTTTATTTTTAAGAATTTTTTCTCACCCAATTAAAGATATCCAGTTGTAGTTAGATAGAGGACCTCGTAATCTTTCCGAAAAGACCAACCTTGTGTGAATTTGAGCTCCCTGTGAAAAGTTATGGCCGTCTGAATATCTCTGGGTTAGGGTCCGCTTCTATCTATCGGCGCTCAAAATGTTGCGCCTCCCGAAGGTGCGCCTAAGGTGCATCCATATTTTTGTCGACACTCTTTGACATGCACCACTTACCTATGCCTTGGGCATGAATTTTCCCTTGTCAACACTCTGTGTTGTGCACCCTTTACCTACGCCTTGGGCACGAATTTTCCCTTGTCAACACTCGTGTTATGAGCTTACCCTTTACCCTGCGCCTTAGGCGCGAATTTCCCTTGTCGACACTCCATGTTGTGCACCCTTTACCTGCGCCTTGGGTGCGAATTTTCCCTTGTCAACACTCCGTGTTGTGCACCCTTTACCTGCGCCTTGGGCGTAAATTTTCCCTTGTCAACACTCCGTGTTGTGCGCCCTTTACCTACGCCTTGGGCACAAATTTTCCCTTGTCGACACTCCGTGTTGTGCGCCCTTTACCTACGCCTTGGGCATGAATTTTCCCTTGTCGACACTTTGTGTTGTGCGCCCTTTACTGCACCTTGTCTACCCAAGGGGGAAAATATATACAACAAGAGTTGAGGGGACCCTACCCCATAAAAAGTATGCAAGATCAATAGAAAATGGACAAGGGAGTATCCATTAAAGCCCTAACAAAACCAAATACCAAAACTATAAAGCCATAAACAAGAAGACCAACCTAAAATCCCAAAGTAAAATAACTAATAAAGCAAGGGCCATGGAACTAACAACAGGAAAAAATAAAAGAAACAAAACATCTAGAACTAAAAATAAGCCATCATTCATTAATCAGAGCACCCACTGTGTGCATGCACCCATTCCATTCCTTAACCAAGTCGAAATAGTAGATTTCCAGAATTGATAATCTAGTTCAGCTATCTCCACTTTAGGTCCAAACCCATCCTTTTCTCTATTCTTCACAATTTCCATGGAATGGATCATCTCAACAAGGAGTTTAAGATGGTGAATTGTGATTTTGACATTAAGGATGTGAACATCCCTGATCTGCAGAATAATCTCCTTCATTTTTAGCATCTCATTCTCCATGGCCAGGCATCTCTCATTGGCATTCTTTAATTGTTCACTAAGAACAATAGACGTGAGTTTCTCAAATTTTCCTGCATCTCCCTCAGATCTATGGTCACCATGCTTATCTTATGTTTGTTTATATCAGTATCCAACCTATAATTTTCAAACTCTCTCATGAATACATTCGATTTGACCACCATATCTTGGGATTTGAACAAGTTCTTCTAAGCTAGTTTTGAGAGTGTGCAGACTCTCAATAGCCTCCTCCAAATTTTTGGATCTTTTTTTCCCTCTGAGTTCTTCTGATATTTCCTAGCCTGCAGCTCGTCAATACTATCAGGTTTGTAATCTTCCTCTTCCTCGCCAATCCTCTGAATCTGAATGGAAAGCTTCCTCTTCCAGATGTTCCCCTGAGTCTGAAATAATTTCCAAGTTCTCCTGAGGCTCTGAAGCCCCACTCTCCTGCCTCTATTTCTTAACATTTCCATTTTTTAGATGAGACCTGGTTATTTTAGCCACCGATTTCCCCATTTCCTCCATACTAGGAGTAGCCACATTAGCTTCCAATTTCTCTTTTTTCCCCCTAAACTAGTTTGATTCGGGTTTCCAAAAGCCCCAAATTTTTCATTTTTTCCAATGAGGGGGTACCCATCTTAAGCATGGATTTGATGATACCTTGATGCAAAGGAAGGGTGAAGGTTCCTTTCCCAACCTGAGCAACCGATTTAGCCAAAGAAAGATACGAAAATTGGGGAAATTGTAGGGTCTGTTATTTCTAACATGATTTAGCATAGGAAAGTGATACCCATAAATCACTTTATATCTCCCTTCCAAAGAAATATATGCCATGATTAACTGAGATATTTCATTAAAAGGCTGAGGAAATTCCTCTCTAGCGTAACCATTATGAAGAGTAATAGGCACTCCCTTACCTTGCATGAAGCATTCGATCTCCAAACTGTAGTCCGACTTGGGCTTAAAGATACATCTTCCTTCCTGAGATAGACTTGACACTTTTTCTATGAACTTCAGAGAGATTGTGAATGAGAAGTTCCCAACCCACACATGACCTTCCTTCCAAGTTTTGGCAACAACTTCACTCATTTTTTCATCATACCCATCAAATATTTTGAAAAATTTAATAGACCAGCCTTATCAAGAAACTCCTCTACCTCTTTTGACATTGTCAGACCTTGCTAGGTTTAGTTCTCACTAAATCACCTCCCATTTTTCTTCTGTAACTCTTCTTCCTATAATGGATATGCAAACCCTTATAGTAGCTACATTTACCACGCTTGTTGAAATGATTCAAAATTATATGGGGATCAGCCCAAACCATGGATTGATAGGAAATAATGGTTGACACGAGTCTAGGATTCATAATATCATGGTGCATCACCCGAAAGCATCATAACATGTATCCATCCTCATTAGAAAGATATGCTATTTGGGACACATTCCTTTTCAAGAATGTGTATGAAATTAGCTTCCATATTGGTTAGTTTGTCAACCACATTTAAGTCCATAGCTTCCACCCCCTTGTTAGCCAATACATCAACAAGTTTGTTTCCTTCACGGTAAATGTGTTGGAAAGAGATTTCAATAAAGGAAGACATTTTATTCTTGGTATTATTAATGAAGTCTTCAATAGATATAGAAGCTGAAATTTTTCTCCTCATACACGATATTATATTCAGAGAATCCCCTTCCACAATTAGGTTCTTAAAGCCTCTCTCTTCGCTAAATTCACTCCCCAGAACATCGCGCAACCTCTGTAACATGGTTAGATTGTATGCCCAAATTAAAGAAATATGCAAGGAGAAAAATCCTCCTCCTCCTACCTTACCTAGGTTCCCTTTAGCGGCACCATCGAAATTGAGTTTAATAACACCTTCTCTAGGAGAGGTCCATTTAACCCCTTCTCTAGGATTTCTCTTCTTGGGTTGAGGGTCACAGATTAAGTTCCATTTCTTTATGATATGTTGTTCATTTTCCATGACTTCCACTTCTTTGTTCTTTAGGATAGAAAAATTATTTCTAACAACCTATAAACATTTGTTAATAATCAACCTGTTGGGAAGTTTCTTACTATTGAAAATCCTCTTGTCCTCTCTTTCCATATTTCCCACCACAAATGTCCAAGGATCATTATCCATAGATTTTTCAGCCCTTGACTGATGAAAGGACATTTCCATTGATTCCACGCAGATTGGATCTCCTTAGGATTAACCCAGTTAATCAAGAACATACCCAATATAGAAGAAAATATTTGATAAGAAAAGGAGCATTCCAAGAACAAATGGTTTACCGTTTCCAAGTTCTCTTCACATAGAACACATCTATTTACCATATGGAAACCTCTTTTGGTGAGGTTATCAATTGTAAGTATCTTATTTATCATCGTAATCCAACTGAAAACATTGACCTTGGGAATGATATTATTGTTCCATATCTCTTCCTCTCTAGTTTCCTCCTCAAATAATAATGCATAGGCTGATTTAACTGAGAAAATACCATTTTTTTCTCTATGCCACACAATTCTATCTTGTTCCTTGTTGTTAAAAGACACATAGTTTTTTAAGAAAACATTGAGGTTAACCATGTGTTCTTTAAGTTCCTTCCTGTCTAATTCTATGTGCTTCCAAGTTTGGAAGCTCTCATGATTATCCATGTAATTGTTTATTTTTCCCCATATTTAACTTCTAACAATTTTGAAATTTGGGGGAATTTGTCTTCAAGAGTAAAGTTACCAGCCCATTTGTCAGTCCAAAAGTGGATTTCATTTCCGTTACCTATTTTCCACTTGCTTCCCTTAGCAACTATTTCCTTTTCCTAATTAATAGCTTTCCATATACTTGACCCATTGAAAGACACTTGTTTGAATATCCATCATTTATCATTTGCATTCATCTAATATTTTTTCCTTAAAATTATAGTCCACACCCCATCTTCTTTAGTTAGCCTCCAACCAATTTTAGCTAGAAGGGCTTTGTTCATTTTAGTCCAATCTCTAAGACCAAGTCCCCTATCTTCTTAGGTTATAGACCTATTCCAAGCCACCAGGGGAATTCTTTCTTTTCTTTCAGTTCCACTCCATAAGAAACATTTTTGGATCTTTTCCAGTTTTTCCACTATTATCCCTGGGAAGTTGATAGAGAGACATTACATACACTGGGAGGCTTTGAAGAGAGCTCTTGAGTAAAGTAATTTTCCCATCCTGAGATAACATATTAGCTTTCCAACCCATGAGCTTCTTTTCGAATCTTTCAATAAGAAAGTTCCATTCACCACTAAAAGTTATTTTATCCCCAAAGAGAATGTGATATTAAGAAAGTAAGATCATTAAGTTTTCTTACTACAATTTAACATTGTAATCAAACTTGATTGAAAGCTTATATTTTAGACTTCGAGATATCATAAAGTCTAAATATTTCTAATAACTCTTTTAATATTTCTTGTTTCCATTTATTGATAACATATAAGGAGCATATAGCCAATCATCCTTATGATTTAATCAAAATCACATAACAAGATATCATACATAGCTCTTTATTTAATAACAAAGGAAAGTATCATTTTCTTTCTTTATTAAGGACTATTGTCCTATTAGTGAAATCAGAAAGCATATGATTTAATTTCATAATAAAAATCCATATTATTTTATATAAAACTATACATATTCCCTTTTCTGAGTAAGGATCTACCAATAATAACCATCTTAGTTATACTCTTTCATAAAATGAAAAGAATCTAAACTATAAGTTTAGATTCCTTATTCCTAGTAGCATTTATACCTTAGAATCTACTAAGTTATGTACAACAATATTTAAGTATATCCAAAATCCCCATCATGCATGATATTATCAAGGAATATTACACAAACTTAAGTCATGTAAGACCTTAGAATTAAGTCAGAAATCAACAACTTTCCTCAACAATTCATTTATCAAAAGGAGAGTTCACTACTCTCCAAACTTAGTAAGTATTCCATAGGTTTATACAAAACATCCTTCCACCATTACAAAACTATTTTTAATACATCCTCATAATTTCTTTTCCAACAAGAAGTACATTTCGAGAAAATTTCAATTCATAAGCATCTGAATGAAGAGAAATGATTTCATTAGTAAAATAAATGTAACTTTCTATAAGTCTTTCTCCTTTCATATTTCACAAATTCCATCTGTAAAATTGTTAGCATGAGTCAGTTCATAAGAACTAAGCATGATAAATGCTATAACATTAAAACAATATGATTTTATCTAACTATTTCATTAAAGGAACCTTGTTATTAATGAAAAGGTTCCAAGTACAAAGATAAGGACAATAAGAAATAATTTTCCAAATAATTACAAATCAGATATAAAGAAGAGTCACATAATCTACTAAGTAATAATGTTCAGGAAATAACTAATTAAACCATTACCAATTAATTCTATCTCAACACAATTATGATAATCATTTTAACATGATAATCATCCAAACTATAACCAATTAAGAAAAGAAGTAATTAAAATTCATATTCTATTCTCATTCTGTCCAATTTAATTCCCAAAATAAATTTCTAAAAACACACAACTAGTTCCTTATCATTTAAACTAAAAGGTAACTGGGACAATTACAATTTGACGTGAACAAACCGCCCCATCATAACACCCCTAACCAAAACCCTGATTCCATCCATAAAAGGAAGCCATCAAAACAGAGATCACTTTATAGGGACCATACGTACTCATTGAACATTCCTACAAGAGGATACTCTAATCCTGAAAAAAGAAAGAACCAACATGAGTTAAGAACTTAGAAAGGGCCTATCTTAACAAGATAAATAGGTTTCGAACCCATTTTTTTGTATCATAATGATTGAACAGAAGGGAAAAAGAGTCAAATCTTAACCATGCATCTAACAACAA
Source organism: Taxus wallichiana var. yunnanensis (assembly GCA_018340775.1). Taxonomy (NCBI): domain Eukaryota; kingdom Viridiplantae; phylum Streptophyta; class Pinopsida; order Cupressales; family Taxaceae; genus Taxus; species Taxus wallichiana. The sequence continues at coordinate 316,340,977 of CM031236.1, forward strand.
TCAACATTTGAATGATATTTGTTTCCCACACACAATTAATGGAGAAAGAATCAAAATGTTTTTACTATCAAAAACACGAGTTTTGTTCTTTCCAATGCAGACTCAAAAACATGATTAAGAAATGAAACTTCCATACAATGATCCATGTAGACATCACATCAACCATCCTACAGAAAAGAACTTAAAACAAGAAAGAACAACATTCATCTCTCAATACCACTTAATATGTCAGTACAGACTCAAAGAGATAGTCAAAAACTCAAATCAAACTTCAGAACCCGATCCAACACAAGGCTCCCCAAGGATAACAAGATCTGCAACATAACATAATACCCAACTGCACTCACGAAGCCTAAAGTTCCACATGAAAGCATATAAAGAAGGAAAATGAACCCAGATTAAAAATATAACCCAGATTTCCTCAAAAGTTCAATCAAGTTCCAAAATAGGAACCAACTCGAGAAGAGTATTCAAGCAATGAAGAACACACCGTAAAAGAGAGAAGTAGAGTTTTACTAGACCAAGATTTCATACAAAGGAGGAACGGTCCATACTACAACGTTGACCAATTCTCAAGGTAACCTAGAAAGGGTATTCAAGCAAAACAACCATAGCCAACAAAAGAAAAAAATACTAGTCTATAGTTCTAAAACAGGTCCACCCGTGAAGGGTGTTAAACAAAAAAATGAAACCAAAAATGATGGAGGTGGAAGACTCCATCAAATTACATCAATGCATGCACTTATGGTGCTTGAAATAACACTTTTGAGAGAACCCAGTTTGGGTTAAGATTTATCTAAATAAACCAACAAAAAAATATATCAAAAGATCTATTATTTTTAAGAGATAGCAAGTTACCAACAAACCTATGTGAGAGACCACACATATGCATAAAATTCAATCAAAATAATGTTGGTCATTACTTATTTTAACAACAAAGTAACCTGGGTTGATACCACAATCCACAAATATTTTCACCAAAAACCTTGGGCATATATTCCATGCCAACAAGTTACCAATTCAAGGTGGTTAATCAATCAGAGAAAATAACACAGTCTTCCCCTATCAATCGTTGAAGTTTGATATATATATATATAAAGCAAACAAAATTGATTTTCTAACCAAGACGACCTAGAATCATGATTAACAACCTAATACATAGAATCACTTATAACCACAAGAAACCATATCCAAGAAACATCACCAAAGCAGAAGAAGCACAGAACACAAGCAAAAATAATCCCAGAAACATCTTCATAAAAGAGTAGTGTTCTTTTAATGAAAACACTTAAATAAAAGCAAGATATTTTAATGAGATAGGGCCTATCATGCCTATAGAGCTCATGTCTTCCTTTCCTTGCCTCAATCCTTCATGAAAAACTTCTACTAAAATATTTCCATGAAAATGCCAAAACCAAGCCTCTGCAACTTTCCTCATTTTCTTCTTATAGCTTCCATGCTCAGATTCAGCTATTATTACCACCATACAAGGCGAGATTATGCATGCAACAGATTCAAACTAAAGGTTCAAAAGAATGGTAAACCACATACAGAGCTCCAAATCTCCAAAAACCAAATGAAACAATAAAACCAAAAACCGTCTATTTCCTCCAACCTTCTTCTATTCCCCAGTAGAAGCTTTCTCGGTCGAGAACATTAATTATCAACGGGACTACCAATGGCATGTCCTAAAGTCCCACCATTTCCAAATATTTCTAGTTGGATTTATAAATTAAAACTTCATTCAAATGAATTTAGCAGAGTTTGACAACTCAACATTCCCCTTTATTTTCATGCATTGGCCAAAATTGGCGGAAACAATGTATTAAATGACACATTAAGCCTTTTAAATGTTTTTGAAATTGGTGCCACTAACACCTATCAACTTGCCATCCACGCCATCCAATTTCCATTAGGCTAGCCCAATGCCCTTAGATTAGGTTTAATTAGAATTAGCTTTTAAACCAAGCTTAGGTCCTTAGGAGTAATTCTATTAGCTTAGAATAAATTAGTGTCAAGACTTAGGATTACCCCCTTCTAATTAATCATCACAATTAATAAAATCACCTTAACTTAGACTTAAGATAAGATAAAAATCATAGGAACTTAGATTAAATTAGGTCCCAAAAACTAATCAACAAATATTACCTTAAGTGATGAATAAAAATGATGTTTTTAGATCACTTAAAAAGGGTACATGCTAAAGATGCCACCTAATGCCCTTATGATCCCACAACAGCCTAGGTTTAGAAATCAAACATTCTACCTAGCTTGGTCAAATGACCTAAACATCGTAAAATCGAAAGCATGCCTTAGATCACTGAAATTGATCCAAGGTATGGTTATTCCACCATCGGAAATTAAATATACTGAAGCACAATTTCCATATTGCAAAATAGGTAATGAACGAATTTAGACGGAATTTATTTCTGCCATCCACATGCCATGCACGTTTAACATTAAGAATGAATGAAATACTTCATTTTAAATTCAGAATTACCATGGGATGATGGTATCCATTTTTAGAAGATAAGCATATCATCTATAACAAACATAATTACTTAGTTCAGAAGAGTACACTGTCTTTAAACAAGAATCACCTATCAACATTTGCAACTTCTATTATAGAAGTGGTCAAGGATATCAACCATGGTAGAGGCATTACACTCTTCCTCTCTTCCCATGTAACTTTTCATCTCACCACTATGTGAATTTTCAAATTCTATGGGAATGAAACTAATTCCTTTCTTATTTTAAAAATGGACTTTTACAATGCAAATTTAAGTCACTTAAGTGAATAAGACAAACGAGTAAAAAAATACATTCCCAATGAAGAAATAGAATGTTAGAGAGAGGGAGGGGAAGAGAAGTTAAATTTAGAGATGGGAAAGCTCTTGTTGTTTAAGAACATGTTTGTGATTGATCTTGAGTGAATTCTCCATTAATGAAGTTTATTTTTGTTTTCCTCCTATTGACTTGAAGTACTAAGATTGCAACGTCCTCCTTTTGGTTAGGTTCAGACACACTCTAAGGAATTGAATGAATTTTTACAAACATTGTTGTTAGACTTCCACTAATATAGAAACATGATGATCTTCTTTGAACACAAGGTTGGAGTTAGAACATGTAGATCATCACATTTCTCTTCATGGATTCAAAATTCACCTCCATTACACAAATGTTTCCTTTTTTAATGAAATTAATCCCAAGATCCTCAAACACCTTCTTGCTCATTTTATCCTCATCGAGATACGGTCATCTCCTCCAAACCAAATAATTTCTCCTTCATTCAATTGAAAGTGCATAGTGTGAAATCATTAATCTTTCAATTCACTATGAATCTTTGCATTATTTCAAATACATATAGGACCTCTTTCTTCAGCATGAGAGGCTCGACATCCTTGTTTCTTAAATTGACATTTAATATTTTTAGTAATATTTATTTTTATAAGTCCATTTTAGTTACCAGCTATTTAATCTAACACTATTGAGTCTCCCTTATGTGTAAGGGGCAATGGAATATTTGAGAATGAACAGTTTGTAGAACTTATTATTTATAGATAGTGAGGCTTATAAATTCCTATTATTTGTATAAATGGATCTTCCCAGTGATCATAATGGAATGAAAGTAGTCTCACATTTTTTTCATTTCATGAGAATGCTTTGCTCTAATTTTTGGAGGATTTTGATCACCTTATCTCTGTAGATCGAGAAATGATTTTTTATTTCAAGAAACTTTGTCTATCCATTAAAAATAATTTAGAACACCATTATATGAAAGGTTGGATTCATTTAAAAGACATTTTTAGGAATGATATGATGTTAAAATCTCATGGGGATCAAACAAGGGATTTGGGAGATATTAGCAGCTTTCCATTTTAGCATATGAGGCCTCGGTATATTTTTAGCAACATAACAGCAAGGAAATGTGTTTTTGGAGGAACAATGAATATTTAAAACATAAAAATATATAATTGTTTGAATATGAAGCTTTTTTGTTCTTGTTTGCACACCTTAACTCAAGTTTAATATATGCATGCTTAACTGGGGATGGATGAGAGATGAAGTAGATTTTCACCCTTATGGGAAAAGAGGGGTAAATTGGAAAAATGGGGCATAAGGGAAAAATATATATTTGCTCCAAATCTGGACATGTGTCACCTAGTGGTTTCAAGTGAGTGAGATGCAAGGGCTATAAATTAGCACACAAGAGCTAAAATTGGGTTTTACATGTGTCTGGGGCTAGGAATGAGAGAGGGAGTCACACTATGTGTCCCCTTTTTCCCCCTTTCACCTTAGCTAAAATGTTAGGTGGAATCAATGGTGAAAAATTCAACCAAGGGGTCCTCATCACTAGAAAGTGGTCTATTTTTGCATTATGCTCACCTAACCACTCAAGTCGCAAGTTTTTAAGTGAGTAAAACATATCATCCATAGAAAGATCACACTTTTTCCCCCTTTTCCACTTTTCACCTAAATTATAATATAATGGGACAAAAAAATTGAAAATTTGCGACCAAGCCATTTTTAAATGTTGATGTCACCCCGTCAAGTGCAAATTAGGACCCCGAGAGAGAGTATTTTCCTTATGAGAATGAAAGAGTGTTTTGGGGCCAAAATTATATTATTTTGACTCCAAATAACCTTTTTATATCATCCCAGCCATTATCACAATCCAATTCTTCCTAAAATTTTAATTTTTACACCATTCACCCTTTCAAAGATAAAGGAGTAAAGTAAGAGTGACTTGAGATATCACAAAAATATTGAAGACTTAGGTAAATATTTATGTTTCTATTATGTGGAAAATTAAAATACATTTTCATTTAGTATTTTATTGGCTTCCAACTCCTCTCGTAACTCCCATAATATTCCAAACAAGCTGACTTTCTTCATTAGAGCCTTCATTCCCCGTGCCCAAAACGACCAGCTTTTTCTTAACTTGTTCTCAACACTTATTTATTCCAAATATTTTCCATAAACCTCTTCATATAGTTTCATTTCTTTCCTTCATAAATCCCAGGTGGTTTGAACCTTCCCTATAAGCTTCCACATGGTGTTCACCAGTTGCAAAATGGGCCTTTCTAGGCCTCAGAAGATAGTTATTTTTCCTTTAAGCTCAATGACTTCTTCAATCACCCCAGGCATACATAAATGAACATTAAACACACTTTAAAATATTTTTATCACATTCCTTTGAGACATAATGAGGTTGGAATTGAGGATAGGATGGCCGGGAAGAAGGATTCACAATGACTTGGAGGAGAAATTTTCAAGTAGGGGCTTAGTTGTCATGGCCAAAATTTTCAATTTTACATGCTAAACATTTAGCATGAAAAAAATATTTTAGTAAGTTTCATTTTTGTTTTTCTATTAATTTTCTAATGTGGGCATGTGTTTTGCATCTACGACTACAGGATGGCAAGAGCTAATCAAATGGATCAGCTAGACCTATTTTCCATCACCTTTGGTTTGCCTCAAGATGCCTTATTAGTGGACCCAGGGACTCTGAAGCCTCGGTTGTCCGCCACACTAATGTTTTTACACCAGCATGGCATGCAACATTAGTGCTCTCCTAGATACATTCTAATATTGTAGTGCTAACACAATACATTGAGTATTACCGAGATATGCTTAGAGGGGGACGATCCCATTCATTGTGGGGCTACTGAACTGCAACCTTGACAAACACTCTCATGAGAAATACCACCACAGATACTCTCACAATTTGACACATAGAGGTTCTCGTGATGTACCTAGTATGTCTAATCACAAGACCATAGAATTATCCCTCAACCCACAACCTCACATGGGTCTCCGAGAGATATATAGGTCGAATTCCTTTATTTGTTGATCTCATTTTTGTGTATATATTATTTTTTGGATTTTTGGCTCGTGAATTGAGAATTTAAACCACACTTACCCTTCGGTGTGATGTAATTATAATAAAACATTGGTATATATGTATGTATGTATGTATGTATGTATGTATGTATGTATGTATGTATGTATGTATGTACGTATGTACGTATGTATGTATGTATGTATATATATATATATATATATATATATATATATATGACTACCTTTAGCTCGATATTCCTTTGTACATTTGTTTCTTTACACTCTAGTCTATTTGTACACTCTAGATAGTTTAGGAATGTTTGATGTTTTTGTAATTTTTAACGAATGATATGGATAATATTGTAATTTTTTAAATGGAATTAAATATATAAATACACATGGTTGTAGGTCATACTGGGAAACTTATTTTTCAAAATTCTTAAACATTTTATTCCATTGGAAAAATATGTTGTAAATGATATAATAATGAGATGTCTCGCTCCTTTCTTGACCTCATGCATCCGATAAGATGCAAGGGCTCAACACCAAGAGCCAAGAAATACGTGAGATATATGAGTGAATAATGAATATATGAATATGATGATCAAAGAGACATGAACTTAAATAATGACCTATTTGAGAACTTACGACTTATTTCCAATCAAGATATTCTCACCAAATTCAAGATGATTTACACTTCATAAGCTTTTACTAGAATTAGACCCATGGGTGGCCTACTGATTGGAAAGATCTAGTTAAGGAATTATTTTCTCTCCTAACATAGGTATCTAAATCATCTACTTGGGATTTTTATGCATTCAAGAACTTTTCTTTTCTCATTGTTTTAAGGATTCTTTTTTTGAAATGGACCCCATGCGTATTTCCCCATGATACCAATAAGAAGCATGGGCTCATCACTGAATGAAATATGTAGGTGAGTAAGGTAATATTTCTCCTTTGCAATCCCCACACTACTAGTAAGAATCATGTGCTCTCCACCAAAGATTGGTAAGGACAAAATATGTGGTTATTCATGATAAAAATACACACACACACATAATATATATATATTTGATTTATTTTTCCTTATTCTTGTATTTTACTTATTGTGAGGGAATGTTTTCCCCATATATTAGCCCCGCACAACTAGTAATATTTGAGGGCTCATCACGGAAAACTAATATGGGTGAACATAAGATCTGAGTAAAAAGTTTAGAAATTTCTTGTTATGGAGATAATTTTTTTAGGGAGGATTTTCAATCAGGAAGCTTCTAGAGAAGACTATAGGTGAAAAACATCTGAATTAGGAGAAATCGTAAGAGGGATGAAGCATGCAAGACCTTATAGGATCAATATTAAATCTTGTCTCATGATTGAAATTAATGATGTGAATTATATAATTGAAGAGTGTGAAGAATTTTTATATATATCATGATTGAATCATATGCCAATGTATGAAATTTTATATTCATTTAAAAATAAGTAGGTTGATATTTCAATGTAAACATAACATAATGATAATGTAAATGAATTTGATGAAATTTCCGAACTCCTCACCCTCTAAAGTGCACAAATTGTAGGTTCCATTCTTGAAATATTTAGTTACTTAGTAGGGGTCTAACCACTTTGGTCTAAATTTATGACCTTCACCAATATTTTTATCTATACAAATATCGAGTCTTAACACAAGGTCACCCATATGAATTAAGTGTTCTACATTCTATCTACATAGACCTCGATTATGTTATTCAGCCCTAAGCCTCCTCTCATCCAAGTTTTCTACGTCATTTAACCATGGATTTTTATACTTGTCTTTTTCTAATGCCGTATAATCACACATAAACATGAGGGAGTTATACCTCTAAAAGTAGGATTTCTTTGAACCAAAACCAAGGATAACGGTGTTTCCCCTATTGGTATATGGATAGAATTATTCTATTCCCATGAGGCTAGGAATAGTTTTAAGTTTCAATCCCTTTTGTTTTCTTTAATTATTTTAAGGAGGATATAATTCAATGTTTTATTCATAGCTCATCCTGGCTATTAGCTTAAGGATAGTATAAAGAGGTAGTGTGATGAGATATTTTGAACCTTTCACATGTTCACATACCTCTTCATTCTTAAATAAACAACCATTATCAAATATGATAACTTGTGGGTATTCGTATCTACAAATGATATTATTCAAAATAAATTTATCTATGATGGAACAAGGTACCATGGTTATAGGAATGGCATTAACCCATTTTGTAAAATAGTTAATCATCGTAATGATGAATTTGTGACCAGCATTAGAAATATGAGATAATTTTCCTATCAAATCCAAACCCCACATAGAGAATGGAAAAGGTGTGACTATAGGTTCAGACATGATTGATCTAGGATATGTATGGCATATGATAATTCCAAAAAAATTATACCTTCACACATTTGCCATGGTGTAATGCTCAAGAGTAGGCCAAATATATCCCATCGATGAATCTTCTTAGCAGTCAAATGCGGGAAAAAATTCCCTCCACATACTCCAATGTGGGCTTTAAAAGGGATTTTTTTCTTCTTCTCGCATCAATACATCTAAGTAATAGGTCATCAAGATACGGGACTTATTTTATGATGACATACTTAATGGTTATAACATAGAGTCTTCACCTTTTTATGAGTTATCCCCTTCTAGGTAAGTTTGGTCCACAATATGGTTCACACTCTATCATAATATCATGCACATGGTGAGATTTTGATTTCTCATTGTGACAAATACACTCATCAAGGAAATGGAGGTTAAATAGTTTTCTAGAGTCCAATGGATTTCCAAATAGCCAGCTTGGAAATGATTTTCCCCTGTACTGACTTCTAATTGACATAAGTAAGATTAAATTCATTCATGAGTGTTATAAACCTACCATCTTTCTTAGATAATATTACTTGAGTCGGAAATTTTGTAATTGGTCAGACTTAAAATTACCCTTATCTCTTGGTTGAGCATGTAATGCCTCAATTATTTGATCATATAAATAATGGCCAAGCATTCTCTATCAACCTAAGTGTAGTGGGTTTCATAGTCAAGAATAAAACAACTATAATTATACGAATTTTTTCTGGGTCCACATCAATTCCTCATGAGGAAATAATGTAACCTAAGAGCTTTCCTCCTATGACTTTGAAAACACATTTCTCGGGATTTAGGGTAACATCGTATTCAATTAAGAATTAAAGGATGATACATAGGACCTCAAGTTTGTCTCTTCTCTTTCTATCCTTTTCCATAAGGTCATCAACATAAGTTTCAATAATATTATGGATGAGGTCATGGAATATGTAAGTCATGGCCCTCTCGATAAGTAGCTCTAGAAATACTTAGACCAAAGGGAATAATCGAGTAATAAAAGGTTACCCAAGGTGTGGTAAAGGTTGTCTTGGTCTTATCTTCTTTAGATATTCTTACCTAATTGTACCCCAAAGTTTTTCCATGAGAGACAACTCATACACAATGGTTGCATCAACAATGACATCTATGGATGGTATCAAGAAATCATCTTTTAGTAAGGATTTATTAATACCCCTAAATTCAATACTGATTTTGATCTTGTCATTTTCTTAATGACCGAATGATGATGGTTAACCATATGAATTACTCCACTGATTTATAAACCCTACTTATAGGATTTTAATTACCTCATCTTTGACCATCGAGTAACTTTGGGCTTCATGGGTCTTAATTTGTTCTTGATGGGTTTAGCTTGAGTTTATTCACCGAATTGTGAACTAACATAATAAGGGAAACTCTTATCATGTCTTTATAACTAAACATGAAAGATTGAGAATTTTCTTTGAGTACCTTAGTATGATCCTCTATTTCTTCCATCGATAATGAAGAACTAAGCTTCAGAATCTAAGGATCTACCTCCATCCCCATAATTATATCAAATAAAAGAAGCATTTCCTTCTTAAAATTCCATAGGAATGTGAGGGAGTTCAAACGGTTCATCCTCTACTTCATATACTTCAAGGTCTTGTGAGAGGGAACCAAAACGGGGTTTTTGCCAAAATAGGATGATGGATGTGGGATAAGATTTGTAACACCCAGATTAGTAACATGACCAAAACATGAATTGTTTTTTTCCAACTTAAACTTAAAATCTTATCAATAACACTTACTTTATCACTTGGGCCCTCATAACATCAACACACGCTTCTTAAACCAAAATTTTGATCTAATTTTCTCACTCATGTTTCACATTAGTGAAATGGTAACAAAGAAAGTAACTCCAATAATGAAAGGGTTTAAGGATACCTCTATATGAGATGATGATATATACTATCATAAAAGATACTCCTCATAGCGATCTTGATTACTGCAAGACAAAGATAAACTCAACATGAAAAATGGATTAGTAGATAATATGGCGGGTTGCCCAACAAAATTTGGTCCCGAGAAGTGAAAAATTTCTAGGATGATGTCAAACCAATTTTTGATAAAAGATAAAAGGATGATCGATAAGTAATATGATGTAGAAAAATTTGAACTTGAAACACAAAAGATGAGATGAACTAGATAAGAAAAAATATAGATCGATAGCAACAAATGATGAAAAATGAACCAACCTAATCAATTTTATAGCAACTGATATTGCTAGGCATAGTTGACACTTACTAGAAGATCTTACAAGATGATATAAAGTTGATCTCAGTAATTGATGGCGATGCTAATATACTACAAAGGGGATGGATCTGATCAGAGCAAGAAAAGATGCAAGAAAATTATTGGATATGATGATGAGGAAGATGACTACTGATCCATTTGATGGAAACCAAGTTGAATCAATGGAGACTAGGAATGGAAGGTCGAACTAAACTTCGAACAAGTGGATCAGAGAATCAAAAATGTTTAATCACTCGGTGAGCAACAAGACAAGCTAAAAATGTAATAGATCACTAAAAATAAGATAGATTGGGACGGGGTTAACGGAGACTTGGTTAGATCGATGAAGACTAGATGTGATGGAGATGAAATATGAGGCAAGAGGTTACATAATAGCAAGATTAAAAGATCCGGGATTTGGAGTGATCGGAAGAGAGATAGCTAGAAGATGGGTAATGAGATAACAAGAAATGTGTGGATTGGGTCAATGAAAATGGGCTAAGTTGAAGGATATTGGGAAGGGATCTAGGGTTTGAGGAATGAAAATGGATGGAAAAGATTAATTACAGAGATGGTTTGATGGTGATTTATGCAAGGACAGAGCTATGAGATGGCTAATAAACCTGCAAGGCTGATACACAATGGTGATGGGATGGCAATGGGGACTCCAAGAAAGAAAATGTGTGATACCAAGAAATAAGAGAAATTAAAATCTTCAAAGGTGATGCACAATATCTCTAAATTAGCTCCAAGGTGGTGATAGCAGCTACAAAGAAGAGTTAGAAATGAAGCCAAAATCGTAATAAATCCTAAAGTCTCAAAAATTACATCCTCAAGAGAGGAGGGGTATGGGCATATTTATAGGTTTGACGGACCCAAATGGGTCACTTTGGTGACTATGGAGGTTAGTTGATTTGGGAAGTGGGGGATTTCTTAGCTCGAGGAAATGGTCCCTTATAAGGTGAAATTAGGGTTTCGGGTGGTAAATACGGGTTAGGGTTGTCTTGGGAGGATAAAAGGTGGTTGGGGATAAGAATACATTAAATGGGGGTAGATGGGAACCTAGGGATGGTAAATAAGGTGTTTAGGGAGGATTAAAAGGGTTAATGAATAGGTTTAGGAATAATTAAGGGTGATTATGGATGTCTAAGGAAGACAAATTAATGATATGATTAGGATGGGATTAAGGTATAAAAATAACAATTAGAGGGATAAATGAAATTTAGGAGGGAAAGGGGATTTAAATGAGAAGAGAGGTGTGTGTATGAGGAGTGATGATGAAGGGTAGAAAATGTAGTGGTGAACAATAAGGAATACCAAAAGTTGGTGTATGTATTTTCCCTTTTATCGAGTGGTTTGTGTTGGGAAAGACATGGGACAAAAATGAGAAGTGTCGATTGAGGTGCTCCCCTAAAATTAGGGATTGATGATATGAAGAATAATTGATCACTAGGTTAAAAGAGATAGATGAAGGGATAAAGAGTAGGAAGGATGAAAAAATAAGAAGATGAAATAATATGCCCCAAGTGAAGAGGGATAAAGATCAAAAATGGCGGTGAATTTGGAATCACTTCAAGATGGAATAAATTATGGCCTCAATGGAGATGGTGGAAATGTCCCATGGAATCCATAATAAAGTGTTTCGTGCTTCATTGGAATCTCATCCATATTCTTTTCCCTTCCAATTTTTTCATCCTTCTTGGTCATTAATACTTCATCTCCTCCTTTATTATATATGCCCTAAGGATATGATCAGATCCTAGGATTTTTTAGTGCCCAACCTACCTTCTTTAATTCATCCTTGAATGTGGTGACCATAACTTCATACTCAACAATTTTATGTGCAATGCCACCCTGTTCTTCTTTTAGATCATTGGCATGTCTTCCATTGAAGGTCCTCATGTAGAATTTTGTTCCTCAAGCAGAATTTTGACCATTTCTTCTAGGTAGTGCAACATGAATAGATACTCGTCCTTAGTATTCTCCACCAAGTCCCGACACACCTCAAGTAATGGAATTAGCAATCTCTTCGGCCTTTACAAGTGCAAGCTTCATGTGTTGTTTTGCCTTGTCTTGCACCTCAATTAATTATTGCATTTCCTCCTCTTTATTCTTCTTATCTTCAATCATTACTCTAAGGGTGGCCTCCTTATCAAAATTTCTATGAGCTACTTCTGTCACAATTTTTTTCAAGGCATTACTATCATGTTCATCGGTGAGTTTGGTGGTCCTTACAATCCACATGGGTTATATGAGGTGCATTATTCATTCTACACCTTACACAAGATTCATCGCTTATGTATAACTTAGGATCATCCATGTGTGTCTACATGCTCTAAGAAAGTGTCTTCCTTATGCATATATTTCAAAATCTAGTAACAATGCACGCACCGACTTGCACTGCACAACTATCCTTAGTATGTCCCTCAACTTCACAATCAATGCACCATATACTAAGTATGATATCCTAAGAACCCATCTATAATGTAGTATTTTATTTCACCTTAAGTGCTATGTGTGTTGGCACCTCATTAGAAGAGATCTCAATGCTCACCCAAAGCACACACAACTACCGAGTCTCTCCTTTATATTTACTTTTCAAGATGTTAGCATATATAACCATTGTGATATTTACCCAAGTACTCATTTAACCATACTAAACCGTTGCATATAATCACTTAGAAACACATGTAATAAGGAAACTTAACATTTCATATCTCAATATTCAAACATGTCAATGACCATAATCCATCCACAGTAATCCATTAAATCAAAGTTATTACATATCGATGTTGAATACAAAATCGGTCATTACAAAACCATGCACGCAACATCAAACCCTAGATCATAATTGTACTACATAACAAAGACTCTAAGAACTCATTTGTGGTACCAAAATTATGGTACTCAATATATATATAGGGGTGGGACTTTCCCTTCACCACCCATGCACTTTCTAATAATAGGCGTGCCTAAAAATAGACTACATGCATGTCTTTACATGATAGCTAATAATAGAATATCCTATAAATAAGACTTGATTTAATCCTATTTATATCCTCCATGTGTGTGCTTGATGTGAATTTTCATTATCCAAAAATATACTTTTCTTCGCCACAAATTTATCATGTTTTATCTCTTTTATTAGTTGGCACTCCATCCTGCTTTTCTATTTTTAGCTTGTAATCTGCAAAATTGGCTAAGTCGTGGATTTTGTATGCCTAGGCACGAACCTCCCACGCATTGTTTCTAACTTTCTTCGCACAACTCCACACCTCGCGGAAATTCCATAATCTTCCACACAATATTAATACTTATTCATGTCACCTACTCAACATTACCCCACACTAAATACATTTCCCATCCTCGATGATGGGGTTTATGTAACTTATCCCTCCAAGGAATGAATTAATATAGAATTTACAAGTGACCAAAGAATAAATAATAAAGAGTAAACATGCATGCTTTACTTTGGGGATGGTTATATCAACTCAAATAATTCTTTGTTAATAATTCCTTTGATCTCTTTCCATTCTTTTAATTCCTTGACTATTGTATCTAGCATCACTCTAGGAATCTCTACGGTACTTGTGAGGGATCCATGTTCTCTCTTTTCTCATTAATCTCTAAGAATACCCGAGAGGCATAATATAATTCCCTCAAATGCATCCATTCTTCATGCCACCAGTGACCCAAGCTCCTTGATTCTTATTTCTAAAGGCTCCCTTGTTGTTTTAAGCACGTCATGCTTCCTTACAATCTTGGTCATCTTCTCTTCCCTTCCAATTTTTTCATCCTTCTTGACCACTAATACTTCATTCTCCTCCTTGATTGTATATGCCCTAAGGATATGATTGGGATCCTGGAAGTTTTTCAGTTCCCAACCTTCCTTCTTCAACTCATCCCCGAAAGTAGTGACCATATCTTCATACTCAACAATTTTACGCACAATTTTCGCCATGTTCTTCTTCTGGATCACTGCCATGTCTTCCTCTGAAGTTCCTTGCATAAAATTTTGTTCCTAAAGTGGCATCCCTACAAGTTATTTTAAGTATTGAAACTCGGATAGATATTGGTCCTTATTCTTCTCCACCAAGTCCTAACATACATCAATAATGGAAATAAGCAATCTCTTCGGCCTTTGTGAGTGCAATATTTTTACATTTTTCTACCTTTTCCTGCACCTCAATTAACTATTGCACTTCCTCATCTTTATTCTTTTTGTCTTCAATCATTACCCTAAGGGTGGCCCCTTTATCCAAATTTCTCCAAGCTACTTCTATCACCATTTTTGTTAAGGAATTACTAGCTTACTCATTGGTGATATCAGTGGGCTTTATAGTTACATGGGTTGTATGAGGCACCTTCTTCATTATGCACCTTACACAATCTTCATCGTTTATGTTAAACTCAATTTCATCCATGTGTGTCTACAAGATCTAGGAAAGCATCTTCCTTGTGCACGTATTTATACCTTTTGGATCAATCATCTCCCATCCATAAATCTTTTTGTTGCGACTATACTCGAAATCTTATGTGTATTATCTTACTACGATCATCAATTTCTTCTCCTTCGCCTCTAATGTGTCTTCCTATAGGTATTTGGGATTCAACACCTAAATGCATTCCTCCTTTCTCACTATAATCTCCCCCATGCTCTCCTAATGGCTCATCCTCATTCCATTATTTTTCTCCATCCTCTCTAATGGGGCCTTCTTTGTGATCACTTGGCACCTCTACATCACGATGTGTATCCTCGTCCCTAGGCTAGTCCTCATCTTATACATTATGAATGACTAGGATTTATGTGTTGTGCTCATCTTCTTTTGATAATCTTTCCTTGTCATTGTCATCTTTTTTAAACCACCTTGTGCCTCCTCTTCTTTTTCTCTAGACTTTGTTTGGTTTCCGTTATCATAGGTGATCTTCTTATAGTTTTAGAAGTTCTTGTGCCACTATATTTTCACATTTTCTTCATCCTTCTTCAGTGGCCTTGGTCAAGCATTCCAATTTCATCCTTCTCTATCTCCTCCTCCTCAATATCATTCTTTATCTCTTTCTCTTCTTGCCTTGGAGGAGTATCCTCCCGCGTCCTCTTGGTGCCTATAGTCTGCTTCATTTTTGGGGCCTCTGGAAGCTTCATATCTTTGCCACCCACATATTTTCCATCTTGAAAAATGGGCCTTAGGTACACATAAACTCGCACATCTTCTTTCTTTCCCACCATCAAGGTCATACGAGTGATGTTAATATCATCGACTCCATTATTTCTTCATAAGCGGTCTTGTTGGGGAAAACATATGTTTTACACAATATATGACAATTTTTCATCCATTTTATCAACATCAAACCTTAATTTATTTACATCATGAAACCTATACATATATTCTTTGAATTATTTTATCTGTAATCATAAATGGTAACTATTATCCATTTTATAGGGGATAGTTATCCTATGTACTAGAAAATCTTATCACAGTGAATTATAGGTTTTATAAAGCATTTCCATGTTCAAAGAGAATTGGTAGCATCATTCAGGTCATCATGAATCATTATGGGCTATTCAGGGTCCAAGATATCAACTTGGGTGATACGGGCTTCCTAGGCCCACTTTCGACCCAAAACAAGCAAAAATTAGAAAAATTACAAAAATGGTTTCAAAATGTTTTCCTCCTTTCATGGCCTTATGGCCCCAAAAATTCAAAAGGCCCCTAAAGAAATTACAAAAAAAGAGTTAAGGTTTTCTAGGAGTGCCTTTGGGGAGATTCACCAAAATCTAGTTCACCGAGCAAGCTCGCCGAGCTACATGCCGAGATAGCACCTTGAAATGGAAAGATAGGTTTGTATATAGATTAATCAAGATATCTTAAATTCGGTGGGCTCAAGAAATTTGTGTGGCTCGGTGAGCCAAGATTGCAAGAAAATTATCGAGGTAAGAGTGAGGTCTTCAAAGCGAGCTAAGCAATCGCAGGAGATGCATACACGGATGAGTTAGGAGCCAAAAAATCCATCGAGGTCAACAGTAGTGAGCCCAAGGCACATGGCGATTCTTTGGTGATAGGTGAATTGCACGAGGCATCTTAGTGAGTTTGATAGGATTCGAGTAGTAGGATTACACTTGCATGTAACATGGGGTCAGCAAGGATGTTAATGCTTGGTGGGTTTCGAACCTACCGAGAAAGGAATTATGTGTCGGGAATTGTGAGTCGGCGTGAACCATTGGAGATGCATGGGGAAATCACATGGTCAAGTGAGGTGTAGAGTGCCAATAAGTTTCCATACAAGTGGAACACGGATCGAGTGGCATGTGTTGGGAGTTCGAGTGAGTGGCACATCGTTGAGGCAAATCGAGAGGACAAGGTCGGTTTCCATGTTGAGAAACCATGATGCATTTACAATTCGCCAACCCAATGTCGATGTCAAACCGATCCATACAGATCTAAAATGACTCTACTTCATCAACTCGATTAGCATGACGAAGGAAAATAAATATACGAAGGTTCTATCTTTTTAGTAGCATGACTATCACTCTATGTAAAGTGGTAGTTATGGAACCACCACCCAACTAGGGTGGTGGTCCTAAGACCACTAGTTTGCATTTGGCGGTGGTCCTGGCTCTTTCAGACATAAAATAAAATATGAAATGAAAAACCTTGTAATTTGAAAGGTTTTCTATGTTAATTCTCCTCCATGACCTTTCCCATTCTCTAGTGTATGATAGGACATGAGAAAGGTTATAAATAAATGTTTGTAAAGAGAACAAGAGCATTGAAGCATGAAATCGAGTGAGCAAGAAGTTATTAGTGCTATAATTGTTTTTGTAGAAGAAAGGAGTGTTGAGATAGAGCAAGCAAGTAATTGGGAGGAAGTGTGAGATATTATCTACTTCTCTTTCATACTTATTGTAAATTTTGTACTTATTGTTTTGAATTGGCTAATAAAATTGGGAAGAAAGAGAAATTTCCCTTCCGACTAGTTTTTCCTCCTCGGAGGTTTCCAGGATAAAACTTGTTGGTGTTTATGAGTTTATATTCTTTCATTTCCTATAATTATGGATTCTAAGCATAAGAAAAATTCATTCACTAGCTATCTTTGTCATTTTCTAATAGAAAGTAGAACAAATGACATTTAATTTGTGATTCTGTGGATAATTCCAAAGTTGAAGAGTTTATAGATCATTTTGGTATCAGAGCTAACAATTATTTAGGACTATGGTATTCATTCTTGGATTTGTATGATAGTGACAAGATCTAAAGGCGAAGAGGATTTACCTTGTGATCCAGAAATTTCTACAAATAAGTGGAAACAGAGAATTCGGGGACAAATGGAGGAAGAGAACTTGGTCCGTAGAATCAAGATGCTAGAGACCATGATGGATATGATGTTTAGAAGGCAAGAATAACTTGCATATTTATAGAAGACAACTTCTATCAAGCAAGACTCCATGGAATCACTAGTTCGAGGCTTGGCTGAAAAGTTTGGCATAGGGAAGAGCCACCATGAGGAAGAGTATGGGGAAGAGCATGAAGAAGAGACTTCAAATGCAAGAGAAAAGGTAAAACATGATCATACTCCTTTTAAATTTGACACAAAAGTTGAGATTAAAATATTGTAAGGAAAAGTAGATGCAGAGTTGCTTGATAAATGGTTAAAATAGTTAGAAGTCTACTTTAGTAGCCATAATGTCACTAAGGCACTGAGAGGATCTCCTTTGCACATCTCAAAATGGAGGGGCATGCTCTGGTTTGGTGGGAAACCTATCTAACCACTTGTGAAAAGAATAAGTGTCCTATTGTGAAATCTTGGCAAGAATTTAAAGAATTACTTAGAGCTAACTTATATCCCATTGTCCACAAGAGTGACCAAATGATTAAGTGGCAATATTTTAGACAAGGTAGTGGTCAAAGTGTGTAGGACTATACTATGGATTTTTAGAGGCATGTCATGTTGTTAAACATGGACTTAGAGGATAGGGATATTATGACTAAGTACTTGGGAGGACTTCACACTCACCTTCAAAGAAAAGTCATCTCCACAAAGCCCAAATATATCAACAAGGCGTGTGTGCAAGAATACTACATAGATGATGAAAAGAAGCAAGGAGAAGAAGAGCCAAGGGAAAAGAAGTCGATAAATCAAAAGAAAAAGATTATGGGAAAACAAGTAATAAAAGTAAGTGGAAAGGGAAAGGTAAACAAGCTGCCATTACTTTAAATACTTCTAAAGATCCCAAGAATTTTTGCAATAATCGTGATATCAATGGTCGTACTAACGCTACATGTTAGAAGTTTCATCCGAGTTACACCAAGAAAAAAACCAAGGACTCAAAGAATTCCATGACATCTATAAAAACAAAAGGGGAGGTGGAAATCAAAGATGAATCGACATGCACAAAAGTCTTGGATGCACGGCCGCCACCAACATAGACAACAAGGAAGAGGATATGAGTAGACAATTCCAGATTAAAATCCAAATCAAGAGAACTAAGGTAAATAATTTGGTTGATCTTTGGTTCTCAATCTAACTTGATTTCTAAATTAGTTGCAAAGAAGAGGAATAAAATAATGAAGAACCTTCATCCCTAGGCGGGGATGATCAAGATGTCGGTGAACCGACTGGTGACTCTACAATTGGGTATATGGAATTTGAAGATGAAGAATCTGATGATGAAGAGGGTACCCAAGGGTATGTAAGTGGACAGTCATATGTTGTTTTCACCCACTCTCAAGGAAAAGAATCAGAAGTTGCTACTAGGATACAAAAAGAGAAGGTTGTGTCTAACACGCCTCCAACCATTGCTAAAAGAGGTAATCCTCTTCCTACTCAACCTCCTATTAAGTCTTTTACAAAAAAATATTTTCCCCCCATCTCTCCTCCAAATCAGCCTTCTTCTATTCCCATAAAGACCAAGTAATCCTACCCTACCGCCGTGAAGTGAGGGACTCATTCCCTCATCAACGCAACCCTTGGTCGCATTCGATATAATCGATCATGCTAAAAAGACCAAGATTCAAATGTCTGAGGCTGAATATCTTAGTCAAACCCTGAGCAACTTATAAGATTGACTGAATATATCCAAAGCCAAGCTGTCGTAACTTCCCATGTCTCCCCGAAAGGAATCCTTTCCACTCCTCCTACATCTCACATAAATGTGGCCTTGACTTCTGTGTCAAGCAAAATTGAACCTTTTTATCTCTCCCTCCTAATCAATGGTCATAAGCTAAGCAATTGCATAATTGATTTTGGAGCTTTCAATAATGTCATGTTGGAAAAGGTCACCCATGCTTTGGGCCTCACTCTTACCAAGCCTTTCGGTAGATGTTACTCCATGGAAACCAAACAAGTTCCATTGATTGGTCAGATCAAAGATGCACAGTTCACCTTTGCAGCATTCCTAGAGAAAAGAGTAAAGATGACCATCCTCGTTGTTGATATCCCAGTGGCATATGGAATTCTACTGGGAAGAATATTTTGTAGAGAGGTTGGTGGAGAGATCCATATGGACTGGTCCAAGGCCAAAATCCCGTCAAAGGTGTAATGCAGACATTAGAGCCTGAATCGCAAAAGAAGTACTTAGTCACCAATTCCGATGACCCCAAAGCCCAAATTCTCTTTGAATCATCAGGAATGGGAACTACTTCTTATCTACTAAGTCTAATAAAATGGATGTTCTCATCCAAGAGGAGGACCTTAACAAGATATGGACGACTACAGTTTGATGGCAGTTGTGTAACTAGCGGATGCGGTGTTGGAGCTGTGCTAATATCTCCTAAGGAGGAGATTTTTCCTCTCTCTTTCAAGTTGCAGTTTTTCAACACGAATAATATTGTTGAATATGAATCTTTTCTACTTGGCATGCAAGCTGCAAAAGAAATGGGAATCAAGAACCTAAAAGTACAGGGCGATGTTGAGCTAGTCATGAATCAAGTAAAAAGAATATACCAAGTAAAGAATGAAAGGCTCAAGCATTACCGCAATGCGGTATGGGACAGCATTGAGGAATTTGATGCCTTCTCAATAAAATCCATTCCGAGAGCTTAGAATGACATGGCTGATTCACTGGCCGTCTCAGCTTCTCTCATGCTCCCTCACCCAAGGTTGAAAAGAGACACATATAGTATTGAGGTAGTCTTCTGCCCAAGCCTGCCAAATAATTCTCAAGACATTTGGGGTATTCAATGATGACAATCAACTTATTTCCTTTCTAGAGAAGGCGAGAAAATTTCAATGAGCTTCATTTTGAAGGATCTACTTCTGCATGTCGTGAATTTGTCACTGATCAAGCAAATGAATCAAAAGGAGGTGATGGCATATGTCAGCTCAAAGGAAATAAAATCCCAAAAGGTTTAGTCTCTCTGGAACGATTGTTTGACAAACATGATCATTTTGTTAGGAAGAAGCGGTAAGATGATCCTAACTCCTCTCCAGAGACCGAATCAGTTAATCTGGGTACTATGGAACACCCGTAGCTTGTGAACATTGGGAAGTGTTGCACACCTGAAGAAAAGCAGAAGTTTATCAAATTACTGAAGAAATATATGGACATATTGGCATGGTCTTATGCCGATCTCAAGTCTTTCAGTCAAGGAAGTTAAGCAAGACATCCCATTAAAATAGGATGTCAAACCTTTTCACCAAAAACAGAGGCACTACAATCCCAAGATCTCGGGTACCATCCAGGTAGAAATACAAAAATTCTGGATGCAAGGATCATTTTTCCTATCCATCACAGTACCTGGGTAGCAAACATTGTGCCAGTGTGAAAGAAGAATGGTGAGATACGCATATGCATAGACTTCGCAACCTGAATCAAGCATCCTTGAAGGACAACTACCCACTACCCATAATGGATCAAGTTCTGCAGGTAGTAACTGGTTCAGAAATGTTGTCCATGCTTGACAATTTTTGAGCTATATTCTGATTGAAGTCTCACCTGAAAACCGATACAAAATAGAATTCACTACTCCCTAGGGCATATTCGCCTATAGCAGGATGCCTTTTGGCCTTGACCAACACTGGTGCCACCTTTCAGTGAGCAATGGACTTTGCATTCAAAGGTATGATGGGAAAGATCATCATAGTTTACTTGGATGACTTAACTGTGTTCTCAAAAAGCAAAGCAATCATTGTGATCATTTGGAGCAAGTATTGATTAGATGCCGAGAACACGAAATTTCCCTAAATCCAAAAAGTTTGTTTTCAAAGTCACTGAAGGAAAGTTGTTGGGACACGTTGTAAGCAAGGAAGGGACAAAGATAGATGTTGAAAGGGTTAAGGCCATTCAGAGCCTTACCTTACCTACAAGCAAGACCGATGTTCACTCTTTCTTCAGAAAAGTGAATTTTCTTAGACACTTTGTTCCCGAATTTACTGAAAAGACTCACCACATATCAAATATGATGAAAGGGTCACAAACTTTCCAAAGTGGAGTGAAGAAGGAAAGATGTCATTCAAGGATATAAAATCCTTTGTTGCTCATGCACCAGTCCTGGTATGTCCCAACTTCTCCAAGGATTTTATCATGTACAGTTATGCATCTGAGCATACTGTATCGGCCATCTTAATGCAAAAGAACTCTGAGGATGTTGAATCTCCAATAGCGTTCATGAGTTCTCCTCTCAAGCCTCATGAATTGAAGATGTCTCATTGGAAAAACACACCTTCACCATTGTCAAAGCAGTCAAGAATTTCTGTACTACATCCTGAACTCTCATACGGTGGTGCTAGTTCCTGACATGGCAGTTAAGTCTATCCTAACTCAACAGGAGTTAGGAAGCTTATGAGGGAATTGGATCACAAAGGTCCAAGAGTATGATCTAGACATAAAACCAACCAAGCTAGTAAGAGGCAAGGGCCTATGTCAGCTTATGGCTGAAAACAAAGATTCAGAGGTCCCTAAAGAAAAAGATGATTGCATCGATGGAATGCAAGGCCAGCTGGAGAAAGCTGATTCTCTACCTATGGTTCTATTTGTTATAACTAGCGATGAATGGTATTCCGATATCACTTTCTTTCTCACTTACGGAAAGTGTCCAGCTCATCTAACTTCAAAGGATAAGTGTACCATAAAGCTCAGAGTAGCTAGATATGTCATCTGGGATCACCGTTTATACAAGCGGGGATTAATGGCATCTTCTTGCAATGTGTTAACAAGCCGCAGAGGTAAAATTGCTAGAAATTTTTCATGACTCATCCTGCGACGGTCACTTTTCCTTGTCTATGACAACACATAAGATCATCCAGGCTAGGTACTATTGGCCAATGCTATTTCAGGATACAACCACCTAGGTAGCAAAATGCGAGCTCTACCAACAGTTTGTTGATAAACCAAAGTTGGCTTCTTTTCCCCTCAGGCTCGTCATTATTGACAAACCATTCAGGAAATGGGGAATCGACTTTATCGGAGCACTACATCCCCAATCAAGTGTCAGACATAGTTATGTCCTAACAGCAATAGATTACTTCACCAAATGGGTGGAAGCCATACCCATTAAGAATGCCACCTCTGAAATTGTTTGCAACTTTATCAAAGAAAGTATCATTGTAAGGTTTGGTGTTCCACACAAGATCGTTGTTGATAATGCTTCCAACTTCTCCTCACGGGAAGTTATTGGTTTTTTCTATGAATATGGGATAACCTTGGCCCATACCTCAGATTATTACCCCCAGGGAAATGGTCAGGTAGAATCCAACAATAAGAACTTAGTGACCATCATATGGAAGCTAGTTGATGAGAATCAGTGGTCATGGCACAAGTCATTATATGATGCTTTGTGGGTAGACCGTATTACTCCAAAGAGGTCCCTTGGTATGTCACCTTTTCAAGTATTATATGGAATCAACGCTGAGCTTCCCATTTCTGCTGAACTTCCTACTCTTGCACTTGGCACGAGCGATCGAAGATGAGACTTTCCAGAATTCTCTTGAAAAGAGGGTCATGTATCTAACAGAGCTTGAAGAAAAGAGAATAAAAGTGGTCGATAAGATCACCAAACATCAGAATCAAGTCAAGAGAATGTTCGATCAAAAATCCAAGTAGAGATATTTTCAGGTGGGAGATCTCATCCTTTTGTGGGACAAGCAAAGAGAGCCAAAGGGCATGCACAAAAATTTGATTCTCTATGGAGAGGGCCTTTCAAGATCAAGCAGCTCAACAGAGAGAATAGCTTCTATCTCTTGTATCTAGATAGAACTGAGCTCCCACTTCCCCATAGCGGGCAGCATCTCAAAATATTCAGGAAGTAGAGCTTACTCTCTTCTTTGTACAATTTGCTTTAGTTGTGTGTTTGCTTTTGTCGTGTGTTTTCTCTCGTTGGTTGTGTATTTTCCTTTTTTTCGCCCTTATTTTTGACTCTGTAATCCAATAGATAGGAACATGTTGATCTAGGATTCTCTACCCTTAAGCTTCGCTCAAAGATAGTCCCTAGAAAGAGCCAACTATTATCCTATAAAATTGACAAGGGCAATTTTGCAGGTAACCATACCAAACTTTTGTTTTGGTTCCCCGTTAAGGTCCCCTAGCATTTGGATTGGCATAAAATCCCTTTCCGAAAAATCTAGTTTTTCGAACTTGGTCATTTGGTCCTTTTTTGGCTAGGCGCAGATTTTATTCATGTAACATCAAATGCATTTGCACCCTCTTCTATTCCTTTGGTGCATCCTTTGGACTATCGACATTCCAAATGTTGTGCCTTCCCATGATGTGCCTTTCAAACCTGCGCCGAGGTGCATGCGCCACCCTATCGACACTAAAATTGTTACGCCCTTGAATGGTGCGCCAAGGCACTGAAAAGGCAATGTCGACAATCCCAAATCCGTGCCAATGGCACAAATAATTTCATGTTGGCATCTATTTTGGTGCACCCTTTGAAAAATTTGGTGGTGCATTTATTACGCCTTTTGCTATAAATAGGCGCATCTGACCTGTCATTTTCACAATTGAAAACACGTGAAAATTTTATTCCTCTACACCTATCAGTGCTCTTGTCATCCCCATGTCACTTTACGTCACATTCATGGACCCCGCATCATTTCTTCCATTCTATATATTCCTGGTAAGTGGTCTTTGCTTTTCTTGTGGTGATTGTTTGTGGGTTTTCTGTATTGTTTTCAGAGGTTGTTGTTAAAAAAAAACAAAGAAATGAATCTAAAGAAATAAAACACAACCTCCAACCTATTTTGCAATCTTCTCTCCCCCAAACCAGTTTTACCCTCCTTCCAAATCTATTGGCCTAGAGGGCTTTGTCTCAGAAATGAATCTAGGATCCTCTTCACTTTGTTCCCCTCGATTTTAAAATCTATGTTGAAAGAGGCCAAAAACCACAAACCTGTGAGAGAGAGAGAAAATCTAAAGTTAATATATCCAAAGCCATGGCTTTCTCTTTGGTGCAAACAAACACGTTGTTACACAAAACACAGTCACGCCATTGGGTACACTATCCCCGCCTACAACATACACCCTCCCTATGCCTTATAAAACTCAAACCCCTAGTGCAGTGCAGTGCAAATCCAGCTACATGAGCATTTATGCCATACAAACTCTCCATGTGCCACACCAAAGCCCCTTGGCACACCCTAACTCAATGATGCATCCTCTAAATCTGCACCCTTTGGCATATAAAAATATTCTACAACATGTTACATACATGCACCATTGGCACACCCTATCACCTTGCAACACCAAGATAATATGCGTCTGTTTAAAACACTTAATAAGGTACATGGCACACATCCTTTGACATCAACATCTGAGTGTTTTGTGTAAACTTTCTACACCGTACACCCCTTTGTGTTGTTTTTATCCATGCAACACTCTCCAACATTACGCCTTGCTTTTCTGACACTGCAACCTACAGTATAGCTGCGCCCTGCACCAGAAGATTCTAAATTGCTAACTCTTCATTCTGTAAAGATTTGATGGATGATCTGATAGCTAACATGGCCCTTTTGTGGTGGACTTCCTTGCTTTTCTTGCAGATCAGCAACTGAGCTCATATTTGCACATGTCTTCATCAAGTAAGAGGCCAACCAAGTCTAAGGGTAAGGCCAAACTCACAGAAGAGGAAATGAAGTACAAATACCAAAGGGTCAGGATGCTCAAGTCCCTTGCAGAATGTGACTTGGACATTAGGGATTCTGAACTTGGCCACATTGATATGGAATATTTCGGGCCGTAACTGAGGAAGGGTCACAGGCATGCCGTGGATGGAAAAATTAGTTGGTAGTGGCTTACACTTCACTGGGGGAATTTCCGTGAGTGCAGTGAACAATGAATTCAAGATGGTGGTGGCCCGCTACTACAATAAGGACACAAAGTGTGTCAAGAATGCAAAGGGTGAGGTTATAATACACCTCACTGCCTGACACTTTGAAATCATGTTGGGTATCCCCCACAACTGGCACTTCGTGGCAATAAGCCAAAAAGACTGCATAAAGGCATGGGATGAAAATGAGGACAAATGCATGCAGTTAATGAATGAAGTGTATTTGAAGAACAAGAAGGTAATAACATGGTGGCCACAGGTTATTCATCGTAGTGACTTCTTGAAGGAGTTGAGTGACACCATAACCTTCCTAAGTAGGGTGTTTGGGCTTCCTGATGCCCATTACTTCCACAAATGGATGCTCAGGTATCTGGAATCTATGAGCAAAAATGTCCCAAATCAACATTTTGAATGGGCAGAAATCATCATGAAGACATCATCTCGAGCAACTTCAACAACGGGAGGTTCTACATGAACTCCTATGTGGTATACGTTGTTGCTTCTAAAAGAGATTACCTAGCACTACTCCAATGTGGGGTGTGGCCCCAAGTTAAAATATATGAATATTATCAAGAGTTGATCTTTGGAAAATAGTATCACCCGGTTCAAGCAATATTAACGATGCCTTCTTCTATGGCATCATCTACCTCTTGAGGCCCAATATGACTCATGGTCGGACGACCAAGAGCATAGTAATTTCCACAGAGAAGTGGGGGAATTATTTACACAATTCCCCACTTTCACCTATCTCAGGGCCGCCAACTTCTTTGGGGAGTCCCCCAAGTTACCAAGGTATGTGGGGCCTAAGTTGATCCTATTGGAGCTATCCAGCAGCTTATCACATATCATGAGAAGTGCCTAAAAAGAAAGAAGGGTGGAACTCCTTTCCCCCTCACAGTGGGTAGGTACACCTGCACTTCTCACACCAAAGCCCGGGAAATGTTTGTAGAACTGGAGTTGCTTAACTTAAAACACAATTTCCCAGCAAGGCCAACCTTCGATCCTTACAATTACCTCTCAAAGGAAAAGCTCGATCCAATCCACATCCCACAGATCGAGGATATTTACATCGACTTGTATCACGAGGTCAAGCTCAGAAGGAAGGATCACTCCCACCTAGCCCTGGCAGAAATTATCCAATATGGCATGGCCATTATCCCGAAAGGTTTCCAAATGACTGATCAAGAAGTTGATTAGGTCTATCTTGATATGAACGGGGACAATTGAACATTCACCGAGATAGATAGAACAAGGGCACCTTAGACTATTGAGGAGAGGGTTAAGGGCACTTTGCAGCACATAGAACATTGGTGCAGGTATAACGGTCTCATCTACCTTGGGGTAGACTTCACCATGTCTCCTTTGGGCAATGCACCTGCTAGACCAAAGCACTTGCCAAAGGGAAAAGGGAAAGACAAAGAAGGGGAATCAAGCGCTACTCAAGAGCAAGCTCCCGAGAGTCCTCCTTCCGCCACCCAGGGAGTAGGTAGTAACCTGGTATCGCCAAATAAAGAAGAGGTGGTAAGTGTTCCAACGGGCACATCCACTCAGGATGTTGTCACTGCTGTAACTGCTGAAGTTCCCACCATCCCATCTCCCACTCCTCCTTCCCCTCCTCACATCACTCAAGCAACCGCTCCTCTGGTTACATCTTCTCCCCCATCTTCTACTATTCCCCCTTCCTCTTCCTCCATCTTCTCTTCCCTCACAGAGTTGTCCCCCAGTATTTCTTCCCTCATCTCTCATATCCCTTCTGCCCCCATGTTTTCCTCTCCTACAATGACTCCTACCCCTGTGAGCGTTGGAGGTTCGGCTTCTTTATCAATCGCCACCAAGCGTCTTAACCCATTTCCCGAGTTCACCTGTAGTGGCTCCTTCTTCTTCCTCCATTCCCTCTTCCCCCTCTGGTCCCACTCCCTTAAGTCTAGAATGGATCTCCAAGCACTGAGCTAGTATGAGAGGAAATTCCCATTGCACCTATGGACTTCTCCATCATCCTAACAAAAGGAGCAAGAAAGCAAAAGTGATAACCCGCTTCTCTCAGAGTGCTTCAGGTGAAAGGGTAATGGAGATCACGTATCCCAATCCCACAAAGGACAAAAAGGATCTGTCTCCTACAGATTATACAGTGACACAGGTCACAATGGGAATGTCCTCAGAAATCCTACAGGGAGAGG
This sequence comes from Taxus wallichiana var. yunnanensis, assembly GCA_018340775.1. Classification (NCBI taxonomy): domain Eukaryota; kingdom Viridiplantae; phylum Streptophyta; class Pinopsida; order Cupressales; family Taxaceae; genus Taxus; species Taxus wallichiana. The sequence goes on from CM031236.1 coordinate 316,368,900, forward strand.
CCCTATCTACAGTGGATGCCCTTTGCAAAAAGCTTCAGGAAGAAAAGGAAGAGAAGAGGATACTAAAAGAGTAGAATAGACATCTTCTCCAAGCCCTACAGAAAATGGGTAGTGCACCTCCTACAACTGCCACTGAAACTCCTGAGGCCCTTAGCCAAGAAAAGATAAATGAATATGCCAAGATTGGTGAACAAGGCATGGCAGTATCCACCTGGAGAGACCAGATCCTCAAAGATAGTGAGGAAGTATTTGTAAAGTTCACAGAGCTATATCAAAATATTGGTCAGGCTAATAAGGACCTCCAACCGATTGCGGGACCTATCTCCCAAGAGTTAGACCATGCTAGGTTACAACATGAGACATTCTAGAAGATGCTCGACTGCCCATTCGATGACTTAGTGAAATTTGGCATCTTCGATCACCCCAGAGCACCCAACAAAGTCCTTGCTGCTTTGGACTATTGGTGTTGATTAGATGGAATTCGTCTTGGAGAAAATTGATAAAATCAAGGAGGAAGCCTTGGATGCAATGCATCAAATGGAGCAGATCATCCTAAGGATTTCTCCAAGCTTGCTCACCCCATCATACGCCTTGAGGAAGGTAGATGAAACTATTCGGATCTTTAAGGAGATCACGTCGTAAGGGTTAGGGTCGAAGCAGATTTTGATGCAGAATCTAACAACCTTCTACCCTATCGCAACTTTGTTGGATACCCGATAGAGGCAGGTAATGAATACTTTAAGCTCCCAGATAGACTTAGAGATGAACGGGAGACTTGTAACGCATTGGAGATCACACCAAGGGTCCTTCTCGGGATCAACTTCAACCGATGGTTAACAAATTCATGGAGTATCAAGCTCAATTCCACATTTCCTCTCCCGAGCGTAAGCGGGATACTCCCTTCTAGCCGCAGGATGACAACGAATAGGCTCCTTCCTCCTAGGATGTTCTCTTTTTGTAATATTTAAAAGTTTGTTGGCACAAATGATGACATCATCCATGTTGCACCATGAGATGTTGTTATCCACCAAATTGCCCAAAGTCAATAGTTGACTTTTAGATATTTTTATTTTGTAATTAGTTGTTGGTTTCTTTTTGCCTTCTCTCTCCTTCTCCTTCTATATATACTTGGATATTTGTTATATTCAGGTGGTGGACATTTTTTAGATGAAAAATAGAAGTGAGAAGAAAAGGATTTGTACTTTTTGTAACAGAAGAAAACATTAATACAAATATTGAGACTTTGTGTTGAATACATGTGTTATGTGCATCAGACCTTTCTTATGTCAGATCTGTGTGTTTATTCTGTTAGATCTATCTCTACTTTTTTGTCATTTTCTCATCAGTATTGCTTTGTTTGTTTATGCAAGTAGGTTTGGCTCCGTTTATTACCAATCCCAAAACATAAACCTTCTGACCTTTCTACTTTGGAATTCATTTCTTTTCTCCCTTCAGAACTATCCTATCTCCTCTCTTCCCTTCGTCCCTTTCTGCTCACAGGTTGAAAATACCCCAACTAGGATGAGATCCCAAACCCCTGAAGGTAGAATATTGTAGGACTTACGCAGATTCCTGCTGGTAGAATAGCAATAAACCAGTTTCGCTTTGTTGTCTCAAAGAGGGGCTATGCCATGCACACTGTTGGCTTGTCTATCCATAGATCTACCCAACTGACATATTTTTGGACCAACAATTTTTGGTGACTCTACTGGGGATACGAAACAGATCTATGTGAGTGTTGTGTCGGTTAAAGGACACTAACAGGTTGCTAAAGTAACTAAGAAAATTGATAAAACTGCAAAAATCACTACTGTTTGCAAATCTTAGCTTTCTACTTAAAATCCAAAAATTTTGCAAAAGTGATCCAAACTAAAAATTTCTTCAAAGATCCATAGATCTGGGCTAGTCAGAGATCTTTAGTTCGTTGAGTTTTTACAAAAACCCATATATTTCCGTAGATCTGAGTTTCTGATTGTTTTATAAAAATTTTCAAACCCTTGCAAAAATTCAACTCTAAGATCCAAACATCACTTGTTAAGTTTAACCATCATTTTATCCTCATTGATTTGTTATTAAACCGCAATCGGTTTTCAAAAGAGAGATAAAATTAAATATTCATAAAAGTACATGCTTGCTGATTTTGGTCAAAAAATCAGAAAATCAACAAGTACAACCAAAAAGAGCTTTTAAATATGCTCTAAAAACATTACGAGATCTAAAAATACACTGGCAGCCAAACCATTTACTCGTAGCAGAGAGCTCGTGGAGAATTTGATCCTATTTTCGATCTACTTCAAAGGAAAAACTTCAATATTACACTCGGCACACTTCTCATCATTGAGTTCAACCGATCGGTCGGCCAGAAGTGTCTCGCCTCCATGAAAGAACTATTTTTCACAGGAGCCTCCACATCCCTTTACAAACACATTGTTGTTCAAGAGAGCTGCGCTCCCGGTTTGCATCCTCTTTTCATCTTTTCGGATGGCAAGTACCATGGGGGAACACTATGGTCCCTCTTGCTTTACCACATCCTATTCATGCACTCCCTCATGGAAACTAAAATAATTTCCCAAGATTTGATGGGAGTGGAAACCAAAGCACGGATTCACATATATCTGCATTCATCATGTCATGTAGCATCTTGGATGTGACCCATGAAGATGTATCGATATGCCTTTTTCTAGAGACTTTGCAAGGACCCACGCAGAGAATGGTTCCAACATTTGCCACCAGATCTATCACTAGTTGGGCCATATTACAAACTGCATTTGAAGAAAGATATAAGCCTTCAGAAGATGTGTTTGCGTTACTATCCAAGATCACTCACCTAAAGAAGGAATTCAATGAAACCATGTGCAATTTTATCACTCATTTCAATTCACTAATTAACCGTGTGCTACCTGCCATGCTACCGACACCAAAAAATCAAAAGTGTTTCTTTATGAATGCCATGAGCTCAAGAGTAAGTTTCTTACTCTTACAAGAACAAATTACCACCCTGGTTCTTGCTCCAGTTCTTGTCATTCAGATAGAAGACAACCTACTTATATCTAGCAAATTAAAACATGAGCCATCCAAGCCTAAAGCTTCAACCCCTTCTCAAGCCACTTCATCAAATCTGACATTCCAGAAGATGGCAAACAACTTGCTCGCGTTGAAGAAGCAATTGGCTCAAGCTTCTCCTAGCACTTCATACCGGGATATCCCACGGAGAAATTTCACTCCCAACAATGCCCCACAAAGGCCGCATTTGCCTGTAACTACTCTATGGTTGGAAATTGAGGCCCCTCTGGTCAATGCCCTAGTCGAGGTTGAAGAAGAGGAACAAAATTACGAAGAACCTTCATCCCAGGCGGAGATGATCAAGATGTCGGTGAACCGACTGGTGACTCTACAATCGGGTATATGGAATTTGAAGATGAAGAATCTGATGATGAAGAGGGTACCCAAGGGTACACAAGCAGATAGTCATATGCTATTTTCACCCACTCTCAAGGAAAAGAATCAGAAGTTGCTGCCAGGATACAAAAAGAGAAGGTTGTGTCTAACACGCCTCCAACCATTGCTAAAAGAGGTAATCCTCTTCCTGCTCAACCTCCTATTAAGTCTTTTACAAAAATCTTTTCCCCCATCTCTCCTCCAAATCAGCCTTCTTCTATTCCCATAAAGACCAGTAATCCTACCCTACCACCGTGAAGTGAGGGACTCATTCCCTCATCAACGCAACCCTTGGTCACATTCAATATAATTGATCATGCTAAAAAGACCAAGATTCAAATGTCTAAGGCTGAATATCTTCAGTCAAACCCTGAGAAACTTGTAAGATTGACTGAATATATCAAAATCCAAGCTGTCGTAACTTCCCATGTCTCCCTGAAAGGAATCCTTTCCACTCCTCCTGCATCTCACATAAATGTGGCCTCGACTTCCGTGTCAAGAAAAATTGAACCTTTTTATCTCTCCCTCCTAATCAATGGTCATAAGCTAAGCAACTGCATAATTGATTCTGGAGCTTCTGATAATGTCATGCCGAAAAAGTTGCCCATGCTTTGGGCCTCACTCTTACCAAGCCTTTCGGTAGATGTTACTCCATGGAAACCAAACAAGTTCCATTGATTGGTTAGATCAAAGACGCACAATTCACCTTTGCAGCATTCCCAGAGAAAAGAGTAAAGATGACCATCCTCATTGTTGATATCCCAATGGCATATGGAATTCTACTAGGAAGAAGCTTTTACGAGAGAGGTTGGTGGAGAGATCCATATGGACTGGTCCAAGGCCAGAATCCTCGTCAAAGGTGTAATGCAGACATTAGAGCCTGAATCGCAAAAGAAGTACTTAGTCACCAATTTCATGACCCCAAAGCCCAAATTCTCTTTGAATCATCAGGAATGGGGAACTACTTCTTATCTACTAAGTCTGATAAGATGGACGTTCTCATCCAAGAGTAGGACCTTAACAAGATATGGATGCTACAGTTTGATGGCAATTGTGAACCTAGCGAATGTGGTGCTAGAGTTGTGCTAATATCTCCTAAATCTTTGCTACTCGCATGCAAGCTGTAAAAGAAAGGGGAATCAAGAACCTAAAAGTACAGGGTGATGCCGAGCTAGTCGTGAATCAAGTAAAAATAATATACTAAGTAAAGAATGAAAATCTCAGGCATTACCGCAACGCAAAGATGGGATAGCATTGAGGAATTTGACGCCTTCTCAATAAAATCCATTCCGAGAGCTCAGAATGACATGGCCGATTCACTGGCCATCTCAACTTCTCTCATGCTCCCTCACCCAAGGTTGAAAACAGACACATATACTATTGAGGTAGTCTTCCGCCCAAGCGTGCCAAATAATTCTCAACACTAGCAGGTATTCAATGATGACAATCAACTTATTACCTTTCTGGAGAAGGCAAAAAATTTAGTGAGCTTCATTTTGAAGGATCTACTTCTGCATGTCGTGAATCTATCACTGATCAAGCAAACGAATCAAAAGGAGGTGATGGCATATGTCAGCTCAAAGGAAATAAAATCCCAAAAGGTTTAGTCTCTCTAGAATGATTGTTTGACAAACATGATCATTTTGTCAAGAAGAAGTGGCAAGATGATCCTAACTCCTCTCCAGAGACCGAATCGGTTAATCTAGGTACTATGGAACACCCACAGCTTGTGAACATTGGGAAGTGTTGCACACCGAAGAAAAGCAGGAAGTTTGTCAAATTGCTGAAGAAATATATGGACGTATTGGCATGGTCTTATGCTGATCTAAAGTCTTTCAAGCCGAAGGACGTTCAAAGCATGACATCTCATTAAAAGAGGATGTCAAACCTTTTCACCAAAAACAGAGGCACTACAATCCCAAGATCTCGGGTACCATCAGGTAGAAATACGAAAATTTTGGATGCAAGGATCATTTTTCCTATCCATCACAGTACCTAGGTAGCAAACATCATGCCAGTGCGAAAGAAGAATGGCGAGATACGCATATGCGTAGACTTCCAACCTGAATCAAGTGTCCTTGAAGGATAACTACCCACTACCCATAATGGATCAGGTTCTACATACGAAGAATCGGGTTCGAAATGTTGTACATGCTTCACGGTTTTCGAGCTATAATCATATTGAAGTCTCACCTGAATATCGATACAAAACAACATTCACTACTCCCTTGGGCACATTCACCTACAACAGGATACCTTTTGGTCGACCAACGCTTTGGTGCCACCTTTCAATGAGCAATGGACTTCGCATTCAAAGGTATGATGGGAAATATCATCGTAGTTTTCTTGGATGACTTAAGCGTGTTCTCAAAAAGTGAAGTGATCATTGTGATCATTTGGAGTAAGTATTGATTAGATGCCAAGAACACGAATTTCCTAAATCGATAAATTTTGTTTTCTGAGTCACTAAAGGAAAGTTCTTTGGGACACTTTGTAAGAAAGGAAGGGACAAAGATAGATGCTAAAAGGGTTAAGGCCATTGAGCCTTACCTTACCTATAAGCAAGACCGGTGTTCACTCTTTCTTGGAAAAAGTGAATTTTCTCAGATACTTTGTTCCTGACTTTGCACAAAAGACTCTCCACATATCAAATATGATGAAAGGTTCATAAACTTTCTGATGGAGCGAAGAAGGAAAGACGTCATTCAAGGATATAAAAGCCTCTCGTTGCTCATGCACCGATCTGTTATGTCCCGAATTCTCCAAGGATTTTATCATGTACGATTATGCATCTTTACACATTGTATCGGCCATCTTAATGAAAAAGAACTCTGAGGATGTTGAATCTCTAATAGCATTTATGAGTTCTCCTCTCAAGCCTCATGAATTGAAGATGTCTCAGTTGGAAAAACACGCCTTCGCCGTTGTCAAAGAAGTCAAGAATTTCTAGTACTACATCTTGAACTCTCATACGGTGGTGCTGGTTCCCGACACGGTAGTTAAGTCTATCCTAACTCAACAGGAGTTAGGAAGCTTACAAGGGAATTGGATCGCAAAGGTCTAAGAGTATGATCTAGACATAAAACCAACCAAGCTGGTAAGAGGCAAGGGCCTATGTCAGCTTATGGCTGAAAACAAAGATTCAGAGGTCCCTAAAGAAAAGATGATTGCATTGATGGAATGCAAGGCCAGCTGGAGAAATCTGATTCTCTACCTATGGTTCTATTTATGCATTGACTAGCAACAAATGGTATTTCGATATCTCTTTCTTTCTCACTTACGGTGAGTGTCCAACTCATCTAACTTCAAAGGAGAAGCGTACCATAAAGCTCAGAGCAGCCAGATATGTCATCTGGGATGACAGTTTATATAAGCGGGGGATTGATGGCATCTACTTGTGACGCATTGACAAACCGCAGCAGGTAAAATTGCTAGAAATTTTTCATGACTCAGCCTGCGGTGGTCACTTTTCCTCATCTGTGACAGCACACAAGATCATCTGGGCTAGGTACTATTGGCCAACGCTATTTCAGGATACAGCCACCTGGGTAGAAAAATGTGAACTCACAACGGTTTGTTGGCAAACCAAAATTGGCTGCTTTTCCCTTAGGCCCATCATTATTGATGAACCATTCAAGAAATGGGGAATCGACTTTATTGGAGCACTACATCCCCAATCAAGTGTCAGACATAGTTATGTCCTAACAACAACATGATTACTTCACCAAATGGGTGGAAGCCATACCCGTTAAGAATGCCACCTCTGAAATTGTTTGTAACTTTATCAAAGAAAGTATCATTGTAAGGTTTGGCGTTCCACACAAGATCGTTGTTGATAATTCTTCTAACTTCTCCTCACAGGAAGTTATCAGTTTTTGCTATGAATATGGGATAACCTTGGCCCACGCCTCAGATTATTACCCAGGGAAATGGACAGGCGAGAATCCAGTAATAAGAACTTAGTGACCATCATACGGAAGCTAGTTGATGAGAATCAGCGGTCATGGCACAAGTCATTGTATGATGCTTTTTGGGCGGAGACCGTATTACTCTAAAGAGTTCCCTTGGTATCACCTTTTTAAGTATTATATGGAAGCGACGTTGAGCTTCCCATTTTTGCTAAACTTCCGCTCTGCGCTGGCACGAGCGATCGAAGATGAGACTTTCTAGAATTCTCTTGAAAAGAGAGTCATGTATCTAATAGAGCTTGAAGAAAAGAGAATAAAAGTGGTTGATAAGATTATCGAACATCGAATCAAGTCAAGAGACTGCTCAATCAAAAATCCAAGCGAGAGAGATTTTTAGGTGGGAGATCTCGTCCTTTTGTGGGACAAGCAAAGAGAGCCAAAGGGAATGCATGGAAAATTCGATTCTCTATGGAGAGGGCCTTTCAAGATCAAGCAGCTCAACGGAGAGAATAGCTTCGATCTCTTGTATCTAGATGGAACTAAGCTCCTGCTTCCCCATAGCGGGCAGCATCTCAAAATATTTAGGAAGTAGAGCTTTCTCTCTTCTTTGTACAGTTTGCTTTAGTTGTGTGTTTGCTTTTGTCATGTGTTTTCTCTTGTTGGTTGTGTGTTTTCCTTTTTTCACCCTTGTTTTTGACTCTGTAACCCAATGGATAGGCACATGTTGATATGGGATTCTCTACCCTTAAACTTCACTCAAAGATAGTCCCCAGAAAGAGCAGCTGTTATCCTGTAAAATTGACAAGGGAAATTTTGCAGGTAACCATACCAAAATTTTTGTTCCCCATTAAGGTCCCCTAGCATTTGGATTGGCATAAAATCCCTTTCCGAAAAATCTAGTTTTTTGAACTTAGTCATTTGGTCCTTTTTTGGTGGCCATGATTTTATTCATGTAACATCGGATGCATTTGTGCCCTCTTCTGTTCCTTTCACGCATCCTTTGGGATCTATCAACATTCCAAATGTTGTGCCTTCCCATGATGCGCCTTTTAAACTGCGCTAAGGCCCCGCGCCACCACATCGACACTAAAATTGTTGTGCCTTTGAAAGCGTGCCAAGGCGCTAAAAAGGCAATGTCGACATTCCCAAATCCATGCCAATGGCGCAAATTATTTCATGTTGGCATCTGTTTTAGTGTGCCCTTTCAAAAAGTTGGTGGTGCATTTATTATGCCTTTTGCTATAAATAGGCGCGTCTGACTTTTCATTTTCACGATTGAAAACACGTGAAAAAGTTTATTCCTCTGCACCTGTCATCCCCATGTCACTGTATGTCATGTTCGTGGACCCCGCATCATTTCTTCCTTTCTATATATTCCTAGTAAGATGTCTTTGCTTTTCTTGTGGTGATTGTTTGTGGGTTTTCTGTATTATTTTCAGAGGTTTTTGTTAAAAAAACAAAGAAATGAATCTAAAGAAATAAAACACAACCTCCAACCCTTTTACAATCTTCTCTCTCCCCTAAACCAGTTTTACCCTCCTTCCAGATCTGCTGGCCTAGAGGGCTTTGTCTTGAAATGAATCTAGGATCCTCTTTGCTCTGTTCCCCTCAGTTGTCTAAATCTATGTTGAAAGAGGACAAAAACACAAACCCGAGAAAGAGAGAGAAAATCTAAAGTTAATATATCCAAAGCCATGGCTTTCTTTGGCACAAAAAATGCGTTGTTGCACAAAACACAGTCACGCCATTAGGCGCACTGTCCCTGTTGCGGCAGCATACACCCTCCTGCTCCTTATAAAACTCAAACCCTAGTGCAAGCGCAGCACAAATCTAGCTACACCAGCATTTATGCCATAGCAGACTCTCCCTGCACCGCACCAAAAGCCCCTTGGCACACCTTAACTCAATGATGCATCCTTTAAATCTATGCCCTTTGGCACATAAAAATGTTCTACAACATGTTCTATACCCGTGCCATTGGCGCACCCTGCCGCCTTACAACACCAAGATAATTTACACCTAGTTTAAACCCTTCATAAGGCACAGGTGCACATCCTTTGACATCAACATCTAAGTGTTTTGTGTAATATTTATGTGCCTTGCGCCCCTTTGCATTGTTTTTATCCATGCAACACTCTCTAGCATTACACCTTGCTTTTCTGACCTTACAGCCTACAGTATAGCTACGCCCTGCACCCAGAAGCTTCTAAATTGCTAACTCTTCATTTTTAAAGCTTTGATGGATGATCTGATAGCTAACATGGCCCTTCTGCGGTGGACTTCCTTGCTTCTTCTTGCAGATCAGCAACTGAACTTAGATTCACACATGTCTTCATCAAGTAAGAGGCCAACCAAGTCTAAGGGTAAGGCCAAACTCACAGAAGAGGAAATGAAGTACAAATACCAAAGGGTCAGGATGCCCGAGTCCCTTACAAAATGTGACTTGGACATCAGGGATTCAGAACTTGGCCACATTGATATGGAAGATTTTTGGGCCAGAACCAGAAGGGTCACAGGTAGTCCGTGGATGGAAAAATTAGTCAGCAGTGGCTTACACTTCACTGGGGAATTCCCGTGAGCGCAGTGAACAATGAATTCATGATGGTGGTGGCCCGCTGCTATAATAAGGACACAAGGTGTGTCGAGAATGAAAAGGGTGAGGTTATAATCAACCTCACTGCCCGACACTTTGAAATCATGTTGGGTATCCCCATAACTCACACTTCATGGCAATAAGCCAAGAATACTGCATAAAGGCATGAGATGAAAATGAGGAAAAATTCATGTAGTTAATGAATGAAGTGTATTTGAAGAACAAGAAGGTAATAACATAGTGGCCGCAGGTTATTCATCGAAGTGACTTCTTGGAGGAGCTGAGTGACACCATTACCTTCTTGAGTAGGGTGTTTGGGCTTCCTGATGCCCATTACTTCCACAAATGGATGCTCAGGTATCTAGAAACTATGAGCAAAAATATCCCAGATCAACGTTTTGAATGGGCAGAAATCATCAGCAGCACCATCTCTGAGCAACTCCAACAACTCTCAACAATGGGGAGGTTCTACATGAACTCCTACGTGGTATACGTTGCTGCTTCCGAAAGAGATTACCCAGCACTGAGCCGATGCAGGGTGTGGCCCCAAGTGAAAATATATGAATATTATCCAGAGTTGAGACTGGAAAACAGTATCACGTAATTCAGCAAGATTAACGATGCCTTCTTCTATGGCATCATCTACCCCTTGAGGCCCAATATGACTCACGGTTGAACAACCAAGAGCATAGTAACTGCCACAGAGAAGTGGGAGGCGTAATTTACACAATTCCCCACTTTCACCTATCTCAAGGCCGCCAACTTCTTAGGGGAGCCCACTAAGCTGCCAAGGTATGTGGGGCCTAAGCTAATCCTATTGGAGCTATCTAGGAAGCTTATCACATATCATGAGAATTGCCTGAAAAGAAAGAAGGGTGGAACTCCTTTCCCCCTCACAAGGCGAGATGACACACCGCACTTCTCGCACCAAATCCTGGGAAATGTTTGCAGAATTGGAGTTTCTTAACTTAAAACACAATTTCTTGGCAAGGCCAACCTTCGATCCTCGCAATTACCTCTCAAAGGAAAAGCTCGATCCAATCCACGTCCCATAGATCGACGATATTTACATTGACCTGTATCATGAGGTCGAGCTCAGAAGGAAGGATCACTCCTACCTAGCCCTGGCAAAAATTATCCAATATGGCATGGCCATTGTCTCGAAAGGTTTCCAAACAACTGATCAAGAAGTTGATCAGGTCTATCTAGATACGGATGGGGAAAATTGGCCATTTACCGAGATAGATAGAACAAGGGCACCTCAGACTATTGAGGAGAGGGTTAAGGGCATTTTGCAAAGCACACAGAACATTGGTGCAGGTATAACGGTCTCATCTACCTTGGGGTAGACTTCACCACGTCTCCTTTGGGTAATGCACCTGCTAGACCAAAGCACTTTCCAAAGGGAAAAGGGAAAGACAAAGAAGGGGAATCAAGCGCTACTCAAGAGCAAGCTCCCGAGAGTCCTCCTTCCGCTTCCAGGAGTAGGTAGTAACCCTGGTATCTCCAGAGAAAGAAGTGGTTGTAAGTGTTCCAATGGGCACATCCACTTAGGATATTACCAGTTGTAACTATTGAAGTTTCCACCATCCCATCTCCGCTCCTCCTTCCCCTCCTCACGTCACTCAAGCAACCACTCCTCTGGTTGTGTCTTCTCCCCATCTTCTACTGTTCCCCCTTCCTCTTCCTCCATCTTCTCTTCCCTCGCGGAGTTGTCCCCTAGTATTTCTTCCCTCATCTCTCAGATCCCTTCCACCCCCATGGTTTCCTCTCCTACAGTGACTCCTACCCCTATGAGCGTTGGAGATTCGGCTTCTTTATCAATGCTACCGCCAAGCGTCTCAACCCATTTCCCCAAGTTCACTGTAGTTACTCCTTCTTCTTCTTCCATTCCCTCTTCCCCCTCTGGTCCCACTCCCTTAAGTCCATAATGGATCTCTAAGCACAAGAGCTAGCATGAGAATAAATTCCCATTACACCTATGGACTTCTCCATCATCCCAACAAAAGGAGCTAATAAGAAAAAGCCGATAACCCGCTTCTCTCAAAGTTCTTCAGGTGAAAGAGTAATGGAGATCACGTATCCCGATCCCACAAAGGACAAAAAGGATCTGTCTCCTACAGATTATATAGTGACACAGGTCACGATGGGAACGTCCTCAGAAAGCCTACAGGGAGAGTTCCTATCTGTAGTGGATGCCCTTTGTAAAAATCTTTAGGAAGCAAAGGAAGAGAAGAGGATATTGAAAGAGCGTAATGGACATGTTCTCCAAGCCCCCGCAGAAAATGGGTAGTGCACCTCCTACGATTCGCCATCAAACACCTAAGGCCCTTAGCCAAGAAAAGATAAACAAATACGCCAAGATTGGTGAACAAGGCATGGCGTATTTACCTAAGGAGGCCAGATCCTCAAAGATAGTGAGGAAGTAATCATAAAGTTCACAGATCTATATTAGAATATTGGTCAGGCTAATAAGGACCTCCAGGCAATTGTGGGACCTATCTCCCAAGAGTTAGACCATGCTAGGTTACAACATGAGATGTTCCAGAAGATGCTCGACTGCCTAGTCGATGACTTAGTGAAATTCGGCATCTTCGATCACCCCAGAGCACCCAACAAAGTCCTTGCTACTTTGGACTATCAGGTTGATCAGATGGAATTTGTCTTGGAGAAAATTGATAAAATCAAGGAGGAAGCCTTGGATGCAATGCATCAAATGGAGCAGATCGTCCTAAGGATGTCTCTAGGCTTGCTCACCCCATCATACGCCTTGAGGAAGGCAGATGACACTATTTGGATCTTTAAGGAGATCGTGTCGCAAGGGTTAGGGTCAGAAGCGACTTTTGATGCAGAATCTATCAACAACCTTCTAGGCTGTCGTAACTTTGTTGGATACCTGATGGAGGCAGGTAATGGATATTTCAATCTCCCAGAGAGACTCAGAGATGAACGGGAGACTTGTAAAGTCATCGGTGATCACACCAAGGGTCCTTCTCAGGATCAACTTCAACCGATGGTTAGCAAATTCATGGAGTATCGTGCTCAATTCCACATTTCCTCTCCTGAGCAGAAGTAGGATACTCCCTTCCAACCACGGGATGACAACGAATAGGCTCCTTCCTCCTAGGATGTTCTCTTTTTGTAATATTTAAAAGTTTGTTGGCATAAATGATGACATCATCCATGTTGCACCATGAGATGTTGTTATCCACCAAATTGCCCAAAGTCAACAGTTGACTTTTAGATATTTTGTAATTAGTTGTTGGTTTCTTTTTGCCTTCTCTCTCCTTCTCCTTCTATTTATACTTGGATATTTGTTATATTCAAGAGGTGGACATTTTTTAGATGAAAAATAGAAGTGAGAAGAAAAGGCTTTGTACTTTTTGTAACAAAAGAAAACATTAATACAAATATTGAGACTTTGTGCTGAATACATGTGTTATGTGCATCAGACCTTTCTTATGTCAGATCTGTGTGTTTATTCTTTTAGATCTATCTCTAATTTTTGTCATTTGCTCATCAGTATTGCTTTGTTTGTTTATGCAAGTAGGTTTGGCTCCGTTTATTACCAATCCCAAAACATAAACCTTCTGACCTTTCTGCTTTGGAATTCATTTCTTTTCTCCCTTCAAAACTATCATATCTCCTCTCTTCCCTTCATCCCTTTCTGCTCACAGTCAGAAATACCCCAACTGGGATGAGATCCCAAACCCCTGAAGGAAAAATCTTTGTAGGACTTGCTCAAATTCTGCTATTAGAAAAGCAATAAACTAGTTTTGCTTTTTTGTCTCAAAGAGGGGCTATGCCTGCACACTGCCTTGTTAGCTCGTCATCCATAGATACGCCCAACCGAATGATTTTCGGACCAACATGATCAAATACAATAAGGGTAGTAAAAATTTTGGAAGACATGTTCTATAGGCTACCCACATAGGAGAAGTTCTCCTTTTTTTCCACTATCTCTCAAATTGAGCCCTTCACGAAGGAAGCTTATGGAGAGGCATATACCCAACACAGAGACTTTGGGGTGACATTTCAGTAGAATTCTGATCCCAAAGGACCGAAAGGATAGGGATTGAAGATTTTTATCTCAAGGACGGGTTGCTCTACCGATGGGAGAAGTTATGTTCTGAAGAAGAAAGAATTTTATTGATGAGGGAAGAATATACCTCTAAAGTAGCGGGGCATTTCGGTGTTGGGAAGACCCTAACCCACTTGCAAAGGTACGTGTATTGGCCCAATATGTAAGAAGAAGTATCAAAATTTATACGTGGATGTAAACTTTGTTGTATCAAGTGAAGCCTAAGACTAGGAAGGAGGGTTTGTATATGCCTTTTCTAAGTAACTACTCATTCGTGGGAGGAAATTTCTATGGATTTTGTAGGAGGGTTACCTATGTCTAAACATGGACATGACTATCTCTATGTTTTTGTTGATATATTCGGTAAGATGTGTATTCTTATGGCATGTAAAAAGATAGTAAAAGCACATGAGGCATAAGCGAGATATTTTCTTTGCTAATGTAGGGGTGCATTTTGGTTTGCCAAACTCTATTGTTTCGATAGGGATTCTAAGTTCTTAGGGAAGTTTTGGACTACTTTATGGGACAATATGGATACCAAGTTATAGAGGAGCACAAATTTCCATCGATAGACAGATGGACAGATAGAGGTAGTGAATAGGACTTTGGTACAATTAATCGAGAGGGCATAACATAAATTACCTAAGGACTTGGGATGAGTCCTTAGCCTACATTCAGCATTCCAATAATCGGGTAGTACACACATCTACAATGAATTCATCATTTGAAGCATGCTTGGGATATCTACCTAAAATCTCTTGGACATAGCGGTTGGGCGGCATGATGAGGAGGAGACACGAGACATAGAGGTGACTAGAGAAAAAAATTCATTGAGAGGATCTTATACATCCATCTCAAATTCAAAGAATAGCTAGAGAAATCTCAAACCAATTACAAAGCTAGGAATGATCAGCATAGGAGGGAACATAAGCTTCATGTTGGAGATAGAGTTTGGCTTTACTTGAGCAAGGAGAGACTACAAGGTCAAGCACGAAGCTCAAGCCACTACGATATGAGTCCTTCACCATATTGGAGAAGGTTGGATAAAATGCCTTTTGAATTGATTTACCATCGTTTATGAGGATGTACTTTGTAGTAAACGATGAGAACTTGCACCTATATGAGCCATCCATGCTAGATGAAGATGAAGGACTAAAGTTGTTACCTTCCATTGAGGATTGTGTCTTAGACTCACGAGGCAAATTAGAGGAGGATGTAGTCTGCAAAGAGAAGGTCCAAGACTAGGAGAGGTCTGCAAGCATCTTGGTAGATTGGACTGAAAGGAAATACACCAAGGCAGGCCCAGTGGTACTCCAAGGAGAAAGTGAGGGAATTATTTCCTCATCTACTCCCCCACTAAGCTTTTGTGGGACCAAAATCCTCCTAAGCAGGTGAGGTGTGATCCATAGGGATCTAAAATGACTCTACTTCATCATATTAGTCAAAGCATGAAGAAGGAAAATAAATATATGGAGGTTCTATATTTTTAGTAACATGACCGCCACTCTATGCAGAGCAGCAGTTATATAACCGCCACCCAACCATGGAAAAGTCCTGGGACCATCAATCTATATTGGGTGGTGGTCTTGGCTCTTTCAGACAGAAAATAAAATATGAAATGAACAACCTCAGAATTTGAAAGGTTTTCTATGTCTCTTCTCCTCCATGACCTTTCTCATTCTCTAGTGCATGGGAGGACATGAGAAAGGCTATAAATACATGTTTGTAGAAGAGAACAAGAGCATCGAAGCATGAAAGTAAGTGAGTAAGAATTTGTTAGTGCTAGAATTGTGTTTTCGAGAAGAAAAGAGTGTTGAGACAGAGAAAACAAGTAATTGGGAGGAAGTGTGGGATATTATCTACTTCTCTTTCATACTTACTGTAAATTATGTACTTATTGTTTTGAATTGGCCAATAAAATTGGGAAGAAAGATAAATTTCCTTTGGTTTTTCCTCCTTCAAAGGTTTCTAGGATAAAAATTTTTGGTTTTTATGGGTTTATATTCTTTCATTTCCTATAATTGTGGATTCTAAGCATAAGCAAAATTAATTCACTAGTTATCTCTGTCATAATTTTCTAATATAAAGTAGAACAACAAGCGTTTAATATGTGATTTCGTGGATAATTCCAAAGTTGAAGAGTTTTTGAGATCACAAACAAAAACCACTCTGAAATAAGTATAGAAAATTTTGAGTCATGAGGTGATCCACCCAAGGGAGTTAGGTGGGAAATGAAATCGCTAGGTGGCAAGTTGAGAGAGATGTCTTGGTAGAGTTGTTGAATGGAGTTCGAAACACTAAAATGCCCTTTTAGCAAAACATTCATAACTTCCTCAATGTTCATCTATTTTTAAAAAATTATACTTGTTGGAAAGCTAATTCAAAGGCCCGCATCATGAAATGATTAAAAATGGGAAATTATTTAGTTAGGTGAGAAAAATATAATGGTGAATTCCCAAGTCCATAAAGGCCATACTAGGGTATGCAAATGGATTAAATAAAGGTATGAGCCATTTCTTCCTCCACAAGGAAAAGTATAGGCAGGATAGATCAAGCAAGCAAGATCATCACTCTTACAGTGCAATGATGGAATTTGGTGGGATTTTTAAGAAAAATTTTGAATTTCTCTCCCTCTCCCTCATATTTTCTTCTATAGATTATAATGGGGTTACACAAACAAAAAGTTTTATCATTCTTGGTATTATAGTATATGTTTATATAGTTTGTTTGCTTGCATTAGGAATAGTTTTTGGCAGGTAGGATTAGGAGCAAAAACTAGCCTTCTTTGGGAGTTATCCCATTTGGCAAGGTCCCACACTTAGGATAGCTCCATGTTATGCATATTACACTGAATGCCCCATTCACATTCAGTCCATTCAAAGGGTGTTGTAATTTTATACTAATATTTTTTTAAAATTATCCATTTTACCCCAGGTAAAATGGAAAATAGGATAGCTAGCCTAGGAACTAGAAAAGTTGATCACATGTGAATTCTAGGTTTCATGAGATAAATTCCATGTTTAGAGAGAATTAGAAGCATCATTCACATCATCAAGACTCATTTTGGGCTATTTCAGGTCCAAGAGCTCCACCAGTGATGTGGGCTTCCCAGCCCACTTTAGACCCAAAACGAGCAAAATACAAAAAAATGGTCTCAAAATGTTTTACTCCCTTTCATGGGCTTCTAGCCCCCAAAATTCAAAATTCCCTTGAAGAAATTTCAAAAATGAGTTAAGGTTGTCGGGAGGTCCCACAGGGGAGATCAAGGTAAAATCTAGCTCGTCAAGTAGCTCAGTAAGCTACTTGGAAAGCCAAAACACCTTAAAATGGTGAGTCATGTTTGTATATATCTTAGTTGAGCTATTATAAATGTGGTGGGATTGAGAAATGTGGGTGGATTAGTGATCCAAGCTCATAAGAAACTCGATGGGATTGGAGTGGGGTCTTGGTGAGCTAAGTGGTTGTGGGAGATTCTTACACGTGTGAGTTAGGAGTCAAACGATCCGTCGGGGTCAACATTGGCAAGCTCAAGGCACACGGTGGAGTCTATGGTGATAGGAAATTTGTGGGAGGGAGCTTGGCAAGTTTGATCATGTTCAGAGTGGGATTACACCCACATGTAACATGGGGTTGGCAAGGATGTTAATGCTCGGTGGGTTCCAAACCCACCGAGTAAGGAATGATGTGTCGGGGATAATGAGTCGTGTGCATCATTGGAGATGCATGGGGAAATTTCATGGTTGGTGAGGTGTAGAGTGTCAAGTAGGTTTCATGCCTATACAATATGGCTTGAGTGGCATGTGTTAGGAATTGGAGCAGGAGGCACATAGGTAAGGTAAATTGGAGGACGAGGTCGGGTGATCCATGTCGGGAAACCATGAGTCATTTACTGCTCACCGGCACGATGTCGATGTCAAAAAAACCCACCCCCAAACAAAGCATGGAAAACACCAAGTTATGAGGTGAGTCGTTTGAGGGAGTAAGGTGGGAAAAGAAGTCCCAAGGCCATGGAGGCCATACTAGGGTATAGAGATGGAGTAAATAAAGGTATGGGAGCCATTTCTTCCTCCACAAGAAAAATTACAGGAAGGGATGGATAAAGAAAGAAAGCACATCACTCTTGTAGTTACAATGATGGAATTTGGTGGGATTTTGAAGCAATATTTCAGATTTCTCTCCCTCTCCCTCATATTTTCTTCTATAAATTGTAATGGGGTTGCATAAAACAAAATTTTGATGATTCTTCTCCATCTATACATCCTTGTTCTTCTTATATCTTTAATCCTTCCTCTACAAATTTGTAATGGCTTCATACCTCTCTGCACATGTAATGTAATGTGTATAACTTTAAGAAGCACATAAATTATTTTATGTGTTGTTGTTCAAACCTCTACATGGTTTTAGTGATTTTTATTATCTCTCTTTGTAAATCAAGTGTTTTATGCATATTTTATGGTTATTAAAGTATCTTGGTGTGTTTTGTTTATATAGGAATGGATAATGTGTGTCTTATGGTATGTAGTGCGGTTATCCAACCTCTCCTTAATACATTGGTGTAATTTTGGTTTGTATTGCACCTTATCCAACCATTCTTAACTCATCCTTTCTTTATTTTACAGCAAGTAAAATTGATTGACATCTTCATTTCTTAGTGTATCACCATTCGTAGTGCAGTTTTTCTTTCCATGAATCTCTCTCGCTTGTCTCCTTAGTATGATAGTATAGGTTTAGATAGTTTGGTTTCTTACATTATGAGTATTTTGTATCGGGTAGGATTAGGATTGGGAACCGGCCTTCTTGGGAGAGTTATCCTATTTTACAAGATCCCACACTTAGGATAGCTCCATGTTATACAAATTACACTAAATGCCCCATTCATAGTCATGTCATTCAGGGGGTGTTGTTATTTTGTGCTAACATTTTTGGCACACCACGTGGGACCCCATTGAATTCAATATTATATTTTTCAGGTGTTCTATCACAAGATCTCAGCTTTGGAGGCACCTACAAGAATTTTGGGAGTTCAAGGTTGAAAAACATCAAAAGTACCCTCTTTGTATTTCAAGTTTCAGAAGCTACATTGCATGCCTCTAGTTACGATAAGTGCACTTCAGGTTTTCATGCATGCACAACAAGTCCCAAGTTCCGACTCTTAGTGTTTAAGGTTGAGGTTGTAAAATAGGTCCCAAATCTTGAAAGTATTCATTTCAAGTTTTAAGGGTTGTATTACATGGTCCTATTCCTAACATTGGTGTATTTTGGGTTTTCATGGGTGCAAAACATGCCCCAAGTTGAGACACTGCAAGTCAATTCATGTTTTTAGGTTGCTTTGAATGACCTAAGTTCCACCTTTACAATTTGGGGATTAGAAATTACACGACAAGTTCCAAATCCCAAATTTAACTCTAGTACCCTACGGGGTGTGCATCCAAGTATCAACTTCATCTCATCAATTTTTTTGTGCACTTGGTGAAGTCTCGGTATTTGAAAACACAAGAAAAGCACAATCTGACAACTCTATTTGTCCAAACAACCCCTCTTTGAGTTCTGAGACCTCCCTTTCTTCCATCCATTTCCATTCATTTTTTCTTCCATTTTCTTTCATTCCTTTCATTTCCATTTCTTCCATAAGGTTGTGTAACCATGGCTTCATTCCCAAAATGGAATTCACACATGTAACAATAGTAATGATATTCATACATACCTCCACACTTGCAACATATATCCTCATAATACTATCAACCACCTCTAGATCCACACTATAATGGAAATCAGTAGTGTGCATACCCATATGAGTAGGATGAAGATAAGTTTTGCTATTCACCAAACTATGAGCAAGGGTATGCTGACTTTGGAGGATACCCTACACCTAAGGATCTAGAGTTGTAGAAGAAAGTTCAAAACTTGAAGGAAGGTATGGTGCAATCCCAAACCAAATCTCAAATGAAGGAATTTAGGATTGGCTTCATGACACCATGTTCATGGGTTGGTCTCGATGTCAATGCACTTCAGCCCACACTAGAATCTTGGTTTCATTATTGAGATGATACCAAAAATAGAGAAGTGGATCAGTGAGATATAGGCTTATGAATAAAGTGTCACCAAAATTTTCAATAGGTAAGTCCTACGAAACCACCTCATAGTCCTTCTATTTCTCCTTCCTAATCTTATCACCATAACCTCAACCCCAATTTCCAAGCTTCTCATGTGTTGCCCCTAGTGTGCTTTCCCCTTCTCCATCTTCTACTCTTCCACCTCATCTCATCTTTTCTGCCCTTTTCCCTTCCAAACCCAAGTCCCCTCCACAAGAACAAGAAATTTAACCTCCTCTCCCACCACCAACAAAGAAAAAATTAGTGGAGACCCCACCCACCACTCCTCTCATAATCTCAAGCCCATGTCAAGAAGAAAATAAAGGAACCAGTCAATGAAAGAAACATGAAGAAGAATCAAATAAGGAAGATATGATGAATAAATTTGTAAGTTTGGCTCTAATATTTGGGATTGATAAATTCCCCTTGATGATTAAGCCTACAGAAGAGGTTGAGATCTAGCCTTATGTGGTGTAGAATGACCTTGCAGTAGGAGCAGAGAAAAAAGAAGAAGAAGATGACAATCAGTCTACTTGTTCCAAATGTGGTGTCCATAACAATGTTATTTTTAAGGCTTGTTTATCCATCACATCCAACAAGGTTAGAAGAATTAGAAGAGGATCATTTACAAGAAAACAAGGAAAGGCTTCGAAATACGCAAGGCATTACAATAGAGTTCCATGATTCTAATTGTGTTACATGTTTAGAGCTAGTTGATTTATTGGGAGGTTGTATTTATCACTGAAGCCATCAAGATTAGCTACAACTAACCAAGAAAATACTCAAGTTATGGAGGAAGACTTTTGAGTTTCAGAGGGCACGAGCAATGAGCGGGTTATGAAGGAAATTGTAATCCCTTCTTCCCCTCCATCCTTTCAAAAAAAAAATGAGTATGAGTTTAAACTCTTAAAAATTATGTCTCGAGGATGAGGAAACACATGGTGAATAGGTTTTGGATCTAAAGGATGCCATGAAGGAAGAATAATCCTTGGAATTACCAGATGACAAGGATGTAGACTATCTGTCGACTCGTATGACTATTTTTATGGAGAGGAGCCCGTAGAACTCAAAAATATTCTCCTCCATCATCTCTCTTTTGAGCACAAGAGCCTATTGTCGAGGGGGAGCATATACAAAAGTAGCCTATTTCTCATAAGAGTCCTTTTGAACCTAGATTAAAGGAATTGATTCTTCCAAACTCTGCGGTGGACAAGGATTGGAAATCCTAAGTGAGCAACAACATACAACTACTTGTAGCAAGTCAAGTAATGTCTACATTAAGTTCTGCAAGAAATAATAGTGAGTCACATGTTGTGGAGGATTTATATACTACCAAGGAGGGAAAAGATCATGATAAGGTCACCACCATTCTCATACCATTCACGAAAGTGACACATCGATTGTATGTGGGTGTGAAAAATGAAGAAAATCAATGCATAGAAAGTCACCTTTTTCCGGGAAATTTGAAAGAATACTTTCTTATTGAAGTCGAACTCAAATCAGCTGGAAATTTTGGTAGACCATACCATTCCCAATCAAATATTTAGCTTCGTTAGAGCTAAAATTAGAGTTGTCACAATCGGCCATTTTCAATCCAGAGCATGGAGAGGAAAATCAAAGTGTTGAGGGTTAGCTTCAAAACCTCTAGGACTCCAACAAAAACCATCTGAAGGAGGTAGTTTTCTTCTTTTTTGTTGATACCTCGGGGTTACGAAAAGGAAGGCCAACTTCGGGATAGCCTTTCAGTGGTTATCAATAGCAATGTTGAAGGAAAAATCATCTCGTATGGCTGCAATTTTTGAGGAAGGGAAGATACTTTCCACAACCAGTTGTAAGGTTTTTTTGAAGTATCCCTCCATCTCCAGTTAGCATAGAGTAGGTAGGTTTTGTTTCCAAAGTGCTTTACACACTTTGCATGTCTCATTTGAGCATGTATGATTTTTCCTTTTGTACATGTTTTTGGTTCATGTTGCTTTGGGTATTCCATTGTTTTAGGATAGATACAAATGGACAAGATTTCCCACATCATGTTATTCTTGAAAGAAGCCCAAAGTTGCGGGAGTAGTTGCAAGTCTCAAAGGAAAACAAATGCAGAGAAACTAAAGTCAAATAGGGACATATTTAAAAATATTTTATCTTCTCATCCCTACAAGTCACCGTTAAGCTTCGGGTGTTCTGTCTCACATTAGTGTTTCAAGAGCAGCCCCAATCCTCGTATCAATGCTTCTAGCGAGATTCAAGAAAAGGAAAAAAATTAGAATATAATAGAGTTCCATGATTTCCAGACTAGCAAGTGTTTCACTCAAAATTATCCAATGTGCTAGGAATGTTGAGCAATCGTTGGTTTTCGTGTGCATAAGATTTGGTCGAATCAAATGTCGAGGTAGTTTTGGGAATTTTTCATATAGCCCCAGTGGATCAAAATGGAAAAATAAAAGAGAAAGAGTCCCAGAATCAAAAAAATCCACTAATCTTAATTTCAATATTTTATTATGAAGAGATGGAAAATGTGGGGCAAAAAGACATGGTTCAATAGGTGTCAAGTGAACTCAAAATAAAAATTCAAAGGGTCGGATCAGGTTTTGGCCATAACAATGACTCCATGCCCAATGGATGCTTGAAGGATCTTGGCCATTTCACCTAGTAGGAAGGTAACCCCTCTTTGAGTCACCAAAATTGTTATCCATTTTATCTCATGGGTAAAATGGACAATAGGGGATAGTTAGCCTAGGTACTATAAAAGTTGATCACATGTGAATTATGGGTTTTAGAGAGAAATTCCATGCTTATAAAGAATTGACAAAGCATCATTCAAAGTTATCAAGACTCATTTCGAGCCATTAAGGGTCCAATAGCTCCACCCATGTGATGCAGGCTTCTCGGGCCCACTTTCGACCTAAAACGAGATAAAAATAGAAAAATTACTTAAAATTGGTCTCAAAATGTTCTACTCCCCTTTCATTGTCTTTTGGCCCGAATAAAATTCAAAAAGCCCTGAAGAAATTGTAAAACATGAGTGAAGTTTGTCAAGGAGATTCCCAGGAGATTGAGAAAAAATCTAGCTCGACAAGCTAGACCTTGAAATGGTGAGTCAAGTTTGTATATAGCTCGGTCGAACTATCCTAAATGCGGTGAGGTCACGAAATTCAGAAGCTTGGAAAACCGATCACCACCACTTTCATACGATCACCAAAGTGACACATCAGTTTTATGTTGATGTGTAAAAATAAGAAAATCGATACATGGATAATCACCTTTTCCATGAAAGTCTAAAAGAAAACTTTCTTATCAAGTCGAACTCGAGAGAAGTAGGAAAATCTAGAAGACCATACCATGCTCTATCGGATATCTAGCTTCATTATATCTAGAATCAAATTTGTCACAACTAGCCATGTTTAATCCAGAGCATGGAGAGGAAAATCAAAGAGTCGAGGGTCAGCTTCATCACCTCCATGAGTCCAACACAAACCATCAAGGAGGTAATTTTCTTGTTTGTTGTTGATACCTCAGTTCTCAAAAGTAAGGCCAACTTTGGGACTACCTTTTAGGGTCATCAACAGCCATGTCCAAGGAAAAATCATCTCTATGGCTGAAAGTTTTGAGGAAGGGAATCTACTTCCCATAACCAGCTACAAGGTTTGTTTGAAGTATCCCTCCCTCTCCAGTTAGCGTAGAGTAGGTAGGGTTTGTTTCTAGTAGAAAAATGCTTTGCACACTCTGCATGTATGCTTTTTCCTTTTGTACATATTTTTTGGTTCATGTTGCTCTAGGTGTTCCATTATTTTAACATAGTATCGCAAACTAGTATTTCCCCATAGCTATGTTACGAAATAAGCTCAAATTTGTAGGGACCACTGTAAGTCTCAAAGGAAAACAAATGCGAGCAACTAAAATCAAATAGGGATAGATTTCAAAATATTCTATCTTCTCATCCCTATAGGTCAAGTAGTTAAGCTTCAGTGTTCTAGCCCAAAAATGTTTCAAGAGAAACACCAATCCTTGTATCCACACTTATAGTAGTATTCAGAAAAGGAAAAAATTAGAATTTAATAGAGTTCCATGATGTCTAGGACCAAGAAGTTTTTCACTCAAAATTCTTAAATATGCTAAGAATGTCGAGCAATCATTGGTTCTCATGTACATCATATTTTTCGAAATCGGATGTTGAGGTAGTTTAAGGAATCCTTTATATATCCCTAAGAAATAAAAATGGCAAAAGAAAAGAAAGAGAATCCTATAACCAAAACAATTTTTCACTCATCTTAATTTCAATATTTTCTTACGAAGAGATGGAAAATGTGGGGTAGCCCATGGTTCAAAGCAGTGTTAAGCAAACTCAAAATCAAAAATCAAAGGGTTAGATCAGTTTCAAGCCATAATGGTGACTCCATGTCCGATGGATACTTCAAGGATACTCGTAATTTCACCTAGCAGGTAGGTGACCTCGTTGAGTCACCAAAATTGTTATCCATTTTACACCTCAAGTAAAATGGACAACAAGGGATAGTTATCCTAGGCACTAGAAAATATGATCACATGTGAATTCTAGGTTTAATGATCAATTCCATGTTCAGGGAGCATTGGAAGCATCATTCAGGTCATTAGGACTCATTTTGTGTCATTCAGTGGTCCAAAAGCTCCACCCGAGTGACGCAGCTTCCCGGCCCACTTTCGACCCAAAACAAGCAAAAAATAGAAAAATTACAAAATTTGGTCTCAAAATTTTCTGCTCCCCTTTCATGGCCTTCTAGACCCAAAAAAATTCAAAAGGTCCCTAAATAAATCACAAAAATGATTTAAGGTTTTCCATTGGGTGGGAAGATCGAGTCCAAATATACCTTGTCGAGCTACTTAATGAGCTAGCACCTTAAAATGGCGAGTCAAGTTTGTATATATCATGGTCGAGCTATTCTAAATGTGTCGTGGTCAAGAAATTTGGGAGGCTCAACGAACTAAGCTCACAAGCAACCCGGCGGGGTTGGAGCGTGGTCGATGGCGAGCTAAGGTTGTGGGAGATGCTTGCATGGGTGAGTTAGAAGTTGAGCAATCCATCAAGGTCAACATTAGTGATCTCAAGGCACATTGTGGAGTCTTTGGTGATAGGTGAGTCATGAGAGGTAGCTCAAGAAGTTTGATTGGGTTTGGGAACAATATTACACCCACATGTAACACTGGTCGGCAAGGCTATTAATGCTTGGTGAGTTATGAACCCACCAAGAAACAAATGATGTGTCGAGGATTATGAGTCAATCTACATCATTAGGGATGCATAGGGAAATCACATGTTCAAGTGAGGTGTAGAGTGCTAAGTAGGATCCACACATGTGGAACACGACTCAAGTGGTATGTGTTAGGAGTTGGTGCGGGCGGCACATCGGCAAGCCATATCGAAGGACACTGCGGTTGGGTTTCCACATCTAGAACCCATGATGCATTTACACCTCACCAACTCCGATGTTGGTGTCAAATAAAACCCGCCCCAAAAAAATCATGGAAAGCTAATTCAGAGGCCCACATCATCGATGATTAAAAATGGGAAATTATTGGGTTAGGTGATAAAAATTCAATGGTGGAGTCCCTAAGCCATGGAGGCCATACCAGTGGTACAAAGATGGAGTAAATAAAGGTATAAGAGCCATTTCTTCCTCCAATAAAAATTACAAAGGTGGATAGATCAAGAAATCCCATCACTCTCGCAGTACAATGATGGAATCCATATTTTCTTCTATAAATTGTTATGGGATTACACAAAACAAAAGTTTTATCATTCTTCTCCATCCATGCATCCCTATCCTTCTTGGGGATTTAAGCCTTCCTTTCAAAATCTATAATGGCTTCATGCCTCTCCCCACATGCAATGTACTATTTATACCTTTATGGAGCAATAAAATTATGTTCTATGTTTTTGTTCAAACCTTTACATGGTTGTAGTGATTTTTATTACATCTCTTTTCAAATCATGTGTTCTATGCATATTGTATGGTTATTATAGGATTTGCATGTGTTTTGTTTGGAATAGAGAATGTTTATCTTATGGTCTGTGGTGTAGTTGTCCACCCTCTCCTTAATGCATTGGTGTAGTTTCTGGCCTGTGTTACACCTTATCCAACCTCTCGTTAACTCACCCTTTCTCTATTTTGCAAGCGGGAAAATTGATTAACATCTCTTTTTCTTTGTGTATCACCATTCTCATTGTAGCTTTACTTGCTAAGTATCTCTCTCCCTATTTCCTTGGTATGATAGTATAGGTTTAGATAGTTTTTTTGCTTACGTTAGGAGTAGTTTGTGGCGTGTAGGATCAAGAGCAGGAAAAGACCTTCTCAGGAGAGCTATCCTATTTTTCAAGTTCCCACATTTAGGATAGCTACATGTTATGGATATTACATGGAATTCCCCATTCACAGATTAAGACATTTGAGGGGTGTTGTAATTTTACACTAGCAATTTTAAAATTATTATCTCTTTTACCCCAAGTAAAATAATAACAACGAGGCATAGTTAACCTAGGCACTAGAAAAGTTGATCATAGGTCAATTTTGGGTTTCACATATAAATTCCATGTTTGGAGATCATTGACAACATCATTCAAGTCATCAGGATTCATTTTGGGCCATTTAGGGTCGAAGAGCTCCTCCCAGTGTGATGCAGGCTTCCCGAGCCCACTTTCAACCCAAAACGAGAAAAAAATAGTAAAATTACAAAAAAGGTCTCAAAATGTTATGGTCCCCTTTCATGGCCTTCTAGCCCCAAAAATTCAAAAGGCCCTTTGAAGAAATTGCAAAAAATGATTTAAGGTTGTCCAAGAGGGCGCCTGGGAGATTGAGCCAAGATCTAGCTTGTTGAGTAGCTCGCTGAGCTACTCGATGATCTAACACCTTGAAATGGCGAGTTGGGTCTGTATATATCTTAGTAAAGCTATCCTAAATGTGGTGGGCTCAAGAAATGTGTGAGGATCTATGAGTTGAGATCGTAAGCAACTCGGTGGGATTGGAGCGGGGTCTTGAGCAAGCTAAACGATTATGGGAGATGTTTGCATTGGTGAGTTAGGAGCCTTACAATTTGTCAAGGTCAACAATTGTGAGCACGAGGCACACAAGGGAGTCTTTAGTGATAGGCAAGTCACAAGAGGTATCTCAATGATTTTTATCAGGTAAGGGAGTGGGATTACACCTATATGCAACATGAGGTTGGTAAGGATGTTAATGCTCAGCCGGGTTTCAAACCCTCCGAGTAAGGAATGATGTGTAAGGGATTTCGAGTTAGCATGAATCGTCGAGGATGCACAAGGAAAGCACATGGTTGGTGAGGTGTAGAGTTCCAAGTGGGTTTTTTTCCCACAGAACACCACTTGAGTGGCATGTATTGGGAGTTGGAGGGTGGCAGATCGGTGAGGTAGATTGGAGGACAAGTTCAAGAGTCCATGTCGGGAAACCATGATGCATTTATATCTCATCGATCCGATGTTTCTATCAAAAAAACCCACCCCCAAAAAAATCATTAAAAAAACAAGTTATGATATCAACCACTGATGGGGTTAGGTGGGAAATTAAAGCGTTAGGTGGTGAGTTGAGAGAGATAGCTCGGTAGAGTTGTTGAATGGAAAAACTCTAAAATGCTATTTTACCAAAATATTCGTAACTCCCTCAATTTTCATCAATTTTTACAAAATTATACTTGTTGGAAAGCTAATTCAAATACCCACAACATGAGATGATTAAAAATGGGAAATTAATTGTTTAGGTGAGAAAAATTTAATGCTGAGATCCCTAGGCCATGGAGACCATACCGGGGTATAGAGATGGAGTAAATAAAGGTATGGGAGCCATTTCTTCCTCCACAAGGAAAAGTACAGGTAGGTATGGATCAAGCAAGCAAGCCCATCACTCTTATAGGTGCAATGATGGAATTTTGTGGGAGTTTGAATAAATATTTTGAATTTCTCTCCCTCCCCCTCATATTTTCTTCTATAAATTATAATGGGGTTACACAAACTAAAAGGTTGATCATTCTTCCCCATCCATGCACTCCTATTCTTCTTAGGGCTTTGAAACTTCCTTTCAAGATATGTAATGGCTTCATGCCTCTCCCCACATTAAATTTACTTTATATACCTTTCGGGAGAAATAAAATTGTGTTTTGTGTTTTTTTTCACACCTCTATATGGTTTTAGTTCTTTTTATTACCTCTCTTTTAAATTTGGGTGTTCTATGCATATTTTATGGTTATTACGGGATCTAGTTGTGTTGTGTTTATACAGAATCGAGAATACTTTTCTTATGGTCTCGTGGTATAGTTATTCACCCTCTCCTTAATACATTGGTGTAGTTTCGATTTGTGTTTCACCTTTTTGAACCTCCCTTAACTCACCCTTTCTCTATTTTACAAGCGGAGAAAATTGATTGAAATCTCCTTTTCTTAGTGTATCATCATTCTTAGTGTAGGTTTACTTTTCATGCATCTCTCTCCCTCTCTCTTTGGTATGATAGTATAGGTTTAGATAGTTTGTTTTCTCTCATTAGGAGTACTTTTGGCGGATCAGATTAGGAGTAGGAACCAACCTTCTATGAAGAGCTATCTCATTTCGCAAGGTCCCACACTTAGGATAGCTTCATGTTATATATATTAGACCAAATTCCCTTATCACATTCGGGCCATTCGTGGGGTGTTTTAATTTTCACTAACATTTTTAGCACACCCTATGGGACACCATTGAATGCAAAGTGTTGTATTTTTAGGTGTTCCATGATAAGATCTTAGCTTTGGAGGAATCGACAAGCATTTTAGGAGTTCAATGTGGAAAAACATCAAAATTACCCTCTTTGTATTTTGGGTTATAGAAGATGTATTGCATGCCTCTAGTTTCGACATGTGCACTTCAAGTTTTCATGCATGTGCAATTGGTCCCAAGTTCTAAATTTTAGTGTTTCAAGTTTTGAGGTTGCAGAACAGGTCCCAAATCATGAAAGTTTTCATTTGAGGTTTAGAAGGTTACATTGCATGGGCCTATTCCCCACAAGTGGTGTATTTTGGATTTTCACATGTGCGTAACATGCCCCAAGTCCCGACACAAGGAAATTCATGTTTTTTAGGTTTCTTTACATGACCTAAGTTCTTCCTTTATAATTCAGGGATTAGTAGCTGCATGATAGGGTCCAGATCACGAATTGAACTCTTTTACCCTCAGGTGTGCATCCAAGTATCTACTTCATCTCATCAAGTTTTTGTGCACTTGGTGAAGTCTCAGTCTTGGGAGACATAGGTAAAGCACAATGGACAACTCCATTGGTTTAAACAACCCCTCTCCGAGTTGTAGAAATCCCTTTCTTCCATCCATTGTTTATTTCATTTTCTTTCATTCCTTTCATTTCCATTTATTCCATGAGGTCATGCAATCATGGCTTCATTCCCACAATGGAATTCACACATACAAACGAAGCAATTCTATTTATACATACCTCCACACTTGCAACATATATTCTCATATTACTATCAACCACCTCCGATCCCTACTATAATGGAAAAAAGCAAAGTGGGCATACTCATATGAGCATGATGCAGATCAGTTTGGCTATTCACAAAATTATAAGAAATGGTATGCAAACTTTGGAGGATACCCTACACCTAAGAATATAGAGTTACGAAGAAAGTTCAAAACTTGGAGGCACTTATGGTATAAGCCGTGCCACATCTCAAATGAAGGCATTTAGGATTGGCTTCATGACACCATGTCTCGTGGGTTGGTCTAATTCCAATGTAATGCAACCCACACCAGAAGCTTGGTTTCATTGTTGAGATGATGCCACAACTAAAGTAGTTGATCAGTGAGATAGAGGCTTATGAAAAAAGTGTCAAGCAACCTTGTCAATAGGTAAGTCTTACAAAACCACCTCATAGTCCTTCTATTTCTCCTTCCCAATATTCATCACCCCAATCTCAACCCCAATTTCCAAGCTTCTCACGTGTTTCCCTAGTGTTCTTTACCCTTCTCCATCTTCTACTCTTCCACCTCATATAAGTTTTTTTGCCATTTTCCCTTCTAATCCCAAGTCCCCTCC
Organism: Taxus wallichiana var. yunnanensis; assembly: GCA_018340775.1. NCBI lineage: Eukaryota > Viridiplantae > Streptophyta > Pinopsida > Cupressales > Taxaceae > Taxus > Taxus wallichiana. The sequence goes on from CM031236.1 coordinate 316,399,067, forward strand.
ATAAAAATAAGAAACTTAACCTCCTCTCCCATCACCAACAAAGAAAAAATTAGTGGATACCCCATCTACCACTCCTCTCATAATCCGAGACCTATGTCGGGAAGAAAATCAAGGAACCATTCAAGAAAAGTAACATGAAGAAGAGTTGAATAAGGAAGAAATGATGAATAAATTGGTAATTTTGTCTCTAATATTTGGAATTGATAAAATCCCCTTAATGGTTAAGCCTACGGAGGAGGTTGAGGTCCATCCACATGTGGTGCGAATGACCCTATAGCAAGAGAAAAGAAAAAACAAGAAGATGATGACCAGTAGTCCACTTGTTCCTAATGTGGTTTCCATAATAGAACTATATTTTCAATTCTTGTTGATCTGTCATAGCTAGCAAGGTCATAAGAAGCGAGGCAACTCCCAATTCATCATAAGATGAGCATTTACAAGCAAATGAGGAAAGGCTCCCAAATATGCAAGGCATTAAAATAGAGTGCAATGATCCTAATTTCCCTACATGTGTGGAGCTAGTTGCTTTATTGGGTGGTTTCATTGATCATTGAAGCCATCACCATCAGCCTACAACTAACCAGAAAATCCTCGGGATATGGAGGAAGACTTTTCAATTTCATAGGGCCCGAGAATAAATCAAGTTATGGAGGAAATTGCAATCCCTTCTTCCCCTCCATCCTTTCAAAAAAATTATTTTGACGATGAGTTTGAACTCTCAAACTTTATGTTTGAGTATGAGGCAACACATGGTGAACTCTGGTTGTGGATATAAAGGATGCCATGAAGGAAGAAGAACCCTTGGCATTACTAGATAACAAGGAGGAATACTATATGTTTGACTTGGAGGATTTTTTTGATTGAGAGGTTCCCGTATAAATCATCATATTTTCTCCTCGATCATCTATATTTCAAGCATGAGATCCTATTCTTTGAGGGGGAGCACATACAAGAGTATCATGTTTCTCACAAAGTAGTCCTCTTAAACCTAGATTAGAGGAATTGAATCTTCCAAACTATGTAGTGGAAGAGGCGGGAATTGCCAAGTGAGCAACAACATACAACTACTTGCAGAAAGTCAACATAGAAGAAAATTTTGAGCCTGAACCATTGTTAAAATAGTATAGAGATATTGATCCCATAGTAACTCAAGATCTAGAATACCATGAACAACCAATGGAAGGACAAGAATAACTAAATCAGAATGAGGGAATAGTTCATGAAGTAGAGATTCATGAAGTGAGACAAGTAGAAGAGGCAATGGAAGGAGGAAATGAACAAGAGAAAATGATTGTAGATGATGTCAATGAACAAGTCATTGAGAAATTTTTTGAACAATCACAAAATGATAGTCTATAAGAAGAAAATGTAGAACCAATGCAACCCCCAAATATTATTCATGAAATCATAAAGGAACCTGAAAAACCATCTTGCAGTGAGATGGGAACACAAACTATGGGGCCCAATATTGAAAATATGTTGTTGCAAAGGGACACTTACATTAACAGGATCAAGAAGAAATGGGAAAAGGAGAAGGAAGACCTTATCTCTAAACATAAGGAGGAAATGGAAGACAAAGACAATGAGATTAGAAGGATGAAACAAAAACAAGATGAAATAGTGCATGTAGTATTTGACATGTTGAGTTGCAAAACCCCATCAAATGTTTATGCCATATACCTAAAAGAAAATATGTTGTACCAAAAGTTTACTTGCATAAATTCTGATATGATATATGACATTAGATCAGCCAAGAATTTCTTTACTCTGTATCAGCATAGTACACATGAACTATAAAATTTATTATGTGAGCTATATTTGCATAATTATGCCCTTCCATATGACAAAGATTGGATCCCAATTATGTATATTGGGGATGTACAGGTTAAGGAATTATGTTCTTATCTTTCAAATGAAATGGAAAGAGCTAAGAAAATGGAGGCATATAGACATTTGGAGAAGGTTACACCACTATATATCAAAGTTGAGGCAACAAAAATAGATGAAATTGTAAGAATATGACAGGTATATGGAAGTGGATGCAATCAGAAACAAAGTGTTGAGAATGAGAATGGAAGCCCACACATAAGTCAGAACATGATCAAAGAACATGTAGTTTAGGTTATGATGGCATGTAGATCTAGATTGACAGAGTCATCACATGTACTATAAAGGGAAGAAATGCACTCATATCCAAATATGCTTCCAACGTTATGTAGATTGAACAAGTATATTGAAAACATGTGAACAAGCGATGGGAGAGGAAGAGGAGAATGGAGTGAGAGAATTCAAATTTGGGAATGAGTAGTAAAAGGTAAGTGATCTGGATGTAGGGGTTCATGGGAGAATCTACAGAATGGTAGGAAGGATGCACAATTTACAATAGAAAGGGACAAAGTAGAGTTAGATAAGGGTCCCCTAGTCACGTGGGTGAGGCGAGTGGTTGAAAATGCACCCAAACATGTATCCTTTATTTGTCTCACTCCTATCTATAACGAAAAAATGGTGTTTTCTTGGAAATACTGGATCAAGTGGCCAACCAAGTTAAGTCTTCGATGAGTAATATCATTTTGGCCAAGATCCCGGAAGTAAACCAAATATTGAAGAATTTAGGAAATGGGCTAATAGGAAGTGGTTTCCCAAGGGTTCAATGGAAATTGCAGCATATATACTAATGCTTTCTTTGTGATTACTCTGTCCTTAGAAGACACTTTTTTATGGATCTTTACTAGAGGCCCATGGTTTATGGGTTGTGTTGTAGTTTTGGTGCAAAAATGGCAACCTAGGTTCAATCCCTTGGAAATAATCATTAAAGAATATCCCATATGGGTCAGACTACCAGGTTTACCCCTTGAATATTGGGATTTGGACATCCTGCAAGGGATTTCCAAATCCATTGGGGCCCTTGTTATCATCGATCATGTCGTGTGTGTCAAGACCAGGATTATGTTTTCTCGATTCTATGTTAATGTGCCCCCGGAAATTTCCTTGCCAAGAAGCATTGAGCTTAAGGGCCATTGGGGAGTTCATAACTAGAAGAGCGACTATGAGTTTACACCATTAATATGTTTCTCGTGCTTCAAGGTAGGACACAACATTAAATCATGCCCAAAGGCCAAAGAGGAAGCAACCCAAAAGGCTCGGTTTAAGAATAACAAAGGCTTCAATAAGGAATATTTGAAGGGGAAACGTGTAATACAACCAAATGGTAGTAGGACTTCAATGGTAAATCCTTCATGGAAACCGATAAACATATTGTTGCAGATTAATGATAAATTTCCATAAACAAAACAAGTTTTAGAAGAAGTTGTAGATGCAGTCGAGGAGGTCAGAAAAATGGTGGATGATCAAGACCAAAAATTTGAGGATGTGGTGGTTGTTGAATATTTCCAGAAGACAATATTGTGGGATCTATATTTCAATACAAGTTTTTTTGCCCAAAGACCTATGGAATCTCTACTCGTAAGCAACATGCTCAATATTCTAGACATTAATTTGGAGTACATCCCAATAGTGGAAGAGGATCTCCAACATTCTCATGATACTAGTAAGAACGTTTCAAATGGGTTATCAGTAGAGGTTTCACCATATATACCTACCAATGAAGAGGTTAAAGAAATCCCCATAGTAGAGTGATTTAATGTCCAATCCCCTAAGGAGGTCAAACAAATCCCCAAACCATCTCCAAAAGGAAAGCGACACCAAGAACTAGATCCAAGGTTGATGTTGGTGCTAACAAATCCTCTCCAGGGAGACCATCGAAAAGGAAAAAAGGGAGAGAGCTACAAGGAAGGATATTATGGAAGGGTGACAAAAACCTTTGATGGTAGGTCATAAATCTACCCATTCTAAATGATTTTTTTCTCTTGGAATATAAGGGGCCTAAACCACCCCAAGTAAGCATAGGATCTTGTTTGATTTTAAAAGTAAGGAAAAACCGGATGTCATAATGCTACAAGAGACAAAGATGAATCAGGATAAGATGAAAGATTTTCATTTTTTTGGAAGGAAACTAGTTTCCATTGTCAACCGTCTGCAGGTGCCTCAGGGGTTTGTTGTGTCTATGGAACAAGAAAAATTTGGAGGGATTTCCCCTTCATAATAGTCAGCACCATCTAGCAATTTTCTTCACCGATGTTAGCTCCATAAAACAATTTATTCTCTCTAATATCTATGCTCCAAATACCATTATCGACAAAAGGATGCTCTAGGAGGAGTTGACTATCTTCAAAAGGATGTTTAATGATTTAAGCTGGATCATCAGGGGTGACTTTAATACTCCTCTCATTCCCTTAGAAAATAAAGGAGGGATTAATGTGTTTACCGAGAGCATGGAGGATCTTTCTAATTTCTTGGGTTGGAATGGTTTGATGGATCTGGACCTCAGTGGCTCTAAATTCACCTGGACCAATAGAAGGGAAGGGGATAATTTGATTCAAATCAGATGGATCAATTTCTTGTGAACCTCCATTGGATTCAGGAGCAACAATACAATATATCCTCCTTAGCTCGTATTGGTTCTGATCATAACCCTCTAGTCCTAAAATTCAATGAAAGGAGCATCCCCATCAAGACCTTTTAGGTTCAAAAATATGTGGACCACTCACCCAGAGTTAGAAAGAATGATAGAAGAATGGTGGAGGCCAGAAATCAAAGGTAATAGTATGTTCAAGGTAGCTACTAAACTCAAAAAATTTAAAATGAATATTAAAATTTGGAACAAGGATTTGTTTGGTAATATTTTCCTTCAAAAAAATAGAATTTCTGAAGAGCTCGAGTTTTGGAAGAAACTATGGAACAGTGGAGGATGGAGCAATGAGGACAAAATCAAGGAAAAAGAGCTTATGAGTAGGGAAGAGATTTATTGAAAGAAGTTAATGATTAATTAGCTCAAATAGGAGACCACAACACCAAATTCTTCCATATCTCAGCCACCATTAAAGCTAATAAAGGAAGAATCCAAGAAATAAAGAAAGATAATGGTGAACTGGCTACGGAAGATAAGGATATCTCTAACACTATTATCTCTTTTTTAGGAATTTGTTTGCCAAAGGTCAACTTTCAAAGAAAGATTTCTAGAGCAGAAATTCTAAATCTTTTTTAGCCAGCCATTAGCCATGTTGAGAATAGAGAACTCATAGCTATCCCTCTTAGGAGGAGATAAAAGCAATTGTAGATGCTATGCTATGGAAGGTGACCGAACTCCAGGACCGGATAATTTCCCTACATTTTTCTTCCAAATATATTGGGATATTATTAAGAAGGATGTGGTTTTAGTTTTCCAATATTTTTTTAATGGATTCTTTCTCAAACAAATCAATCATACATTTATTTCTCTCATACCCAAAAACCCAGGAGAAAAATATCTAGGGGACTTTAGACCCATAATTTTATGCAACACTATGTATAAGTTAATCTCAAAAATTGGCTTTCAGACTAAGGGAGACTCTTAGTAACTTCATTTCTCCTAACCAAGGAGCCTTGTGTCGGGAAGACAAATTCTAGACAACATAATCACCATTCATGAGATGATCCACTTTATTGAACTTTTAGGAAGGGAGGCTATGATTGTTAAGTTGGACATGCAAAAATCCTATGACAATATCTCCTAGGATTTCTTGTTCTCCCTTTTAAATCATTTGGGATATCATCCTCACTTCATCAAAATGATCCAAGCTTGCACTAAAGACCCAAGTTTTTTTGTTATTATTAATGGGAAGCCTAATGGTTTCTTCATCTTAGAAAGGGGTTTGAGGCAAGGAGATCCCCTGTCACCCTTCTTGTATATTATTTTTTGAAACATTAAGTAGGTTATGCTCTAGGGCCCAAGTTGAAGGTAACATGGAGGGTATTAAAGTGGCCCATGGAGTTGAGAATCAATACTTGCAACAATTTTTGGAAGACACGATGCTCCTAAAGACAAGCTATTGTTCAAGAGGCTCGGGTTTAAAAAACATCACCAAACAATATGAATAAGTTACTGGTCAGAGGATAAACTTCAAAAATAGCTCCTATTTTTTCATAAATGTTGGGGAGGAGCAACAAACAAAGCTATCCAATATTTTGATTGTAGCATTAAAGGCCTCCCGGATACCTATCTTGGAATGCCTCTTTATGGGAAAATTTAGAGGAAGAAGTTTGGAATAAACTAATAGAATTTTTCATAAAAAATTTGCCTCTTAGAAAGGATCATTGTTGTCACATGCCAGAAAATCTAAACTCCTTAAAAGGTGCTTATAGGGTATTGTCGTTTTCATCATGTCCATATTTTCCTTATCTATAAGAGTTAGGAAAGTTATTGAGGGTATAAAAAATATATTTTTATATACTAGATCAGAGGAAAAGAATATAATCCCCTTAATTTCTTGGGACAAGGTTACACAACCCAAAGTTAGGGGGTGTATTAGATTGAAGAATATTCAATACATGAATCAATCTCTAATAGAAAAGGTTGGTTAGATATTGCACAGGGAGGAGGGAACCTGGATCAACATTTTGAAAGAAAAATATTTGTGGCCCTTTGGAGGTACTTTAGTACTTTTCTCTAATTTGGAGCTCCCTAGAGGATCTATCTTCTAGAATAATATTTTTCAGTCTAGAAATTTGCTAATTAAAGGAAGTAAATGGAATCTTGGGGATGGTACAAAGATAAATTTTGGTAAGACCCATGGATTAAGTACAAATCCTCATATCTAAGGAACCATGAAATGAGCTCTAGAATTTATTCAACTAGGAAAAGGTGGAGTTGGTTTGTAGTTATTGGAATGAAGAGAGGAAGTGGATCCAACTCCTACCTCCCCCTCACTATCAAGGTAATTTACAGCCCTTTCAATAACTTAATCATCTCCTTAAATAATATCACATACTCCAAAACAGAGCTCGGGATGAGTTAATTTGGAGAACCATGAACACTAGGGAGTATGGGGTCAAGTAAAGCTACTTGCTGAACTTTGAGCATATTGAACCCAATATCTACTGGAGGAAGATCTGGAATAAAAATATTATTCCCAAGATCAATATTTTTTTTGGGAAGTTGTAAAATAAATATCCTAACTATGGATAGGTTAAGAAAAAGGGGGATGATCATCACCGATGATGCGATCTTTGAAAATGTAATAAAGAGTCAATCCAACATCTCTTCCTGGAATGTTCTTTCTCCTTTCAAGTCTTCTCTACGATCCTTAGTTTTTTAAGATACATTTGTTCCTCCCTAGGGATGTGGCCCTCCTCCCTGCCAACAATGGAGCTTCAACTTCCAAAATTATTTGATCTAGAGACATTTTGGGGACTATGGATCGAATGAAATAATAGGATATTTAGGAACAAAACCTCAAGCCTAGATATGGTTATTAAAAGGGTGAGTCTATCTCTCAAAGAAAATGCTCAAATTTTAAAGACCAAACTATTTAAGGCCCGCCTAGACTGGAAAGAAATATTCTCAAAATCATGAGAATTAACCCAATCAGTCCTTTGAAGGAGAAGGCCACCCATAGAGTTAAATGGTCGAGACTCGATGGTTGTAAATTAAACTTTGATGGTTCCGCTAAAAGAAGGACAATATTGTTGGGGAGATTTGGTTGTGATCATCTTGATAGATGTCTTGGTGCCTATGTAGGTCCCATTAGAAATCATACCAATAATTATGCGGAAGCCAAAGCTATGCTTTGGGGAATCATGATGTGCAGAGATTTGAGACTAAGATCCATCATTATAGAAGGTGACTCCTTATGTGTCATCAATGCACTAAAATATCCTAGAGTAAGTGTGGATGGAAACTTAGTAATATCATCAAGGAATCTTGTGCAATGTTGGAATCATTTGACAAGGTGGAGATCTAGTACACCTTCAGGGTAGGTAATAAACGTACGGACGTGCTAGCTAATCAAGGCAACGACATGTTGGATCTGATGATGTGGTAGGGACACGTATTCCTTGGAAATGCATTATAAAATTGATAAATGATGACACATCTTCGGAGGTAGTTTAATGATGGTGACCAAGGCTCACACACTTGGGAGCTCAAAAATATCTTCTTCTTTTTGGGAAATATTACGATTCATTTGATTAGGTTGTTATTCAATTTCCTTGAAACCGGTGACTCCATTCTCTATTATTTCATTTAGAAGTGAGAAGGTGTGTTGGACAAAAATGGAAGGCCACAGAGTCATAACTAATCCCACTTCCTTCATCTGAAAAACGACACCATTCTGTGGAAGCTACTACAAAGGGGGGGCTTCTCCAAGTACATAATGCGCCTAAAAGGTAATGACCCCGCACTCTCTGTTGATTTTATAAATGCCTGGGTTGAAGGGGGATTCAATTTCAGGGGGTGGAAATTAGGGTTATTGAAGAATCCATAGCTGAGATAACTAGGCTTGCTATGGATGGTCTCAAAATTTTAAAGACAAAACCCGCAAAAAACATGAGATAGCCATTTTTTTAACCCGGTGAACATATTATTTCCTATGATGATGGCATTTCCCATACTTTCCTCCCTGAGTGTTGGGTCGACGTATTCCTTGTTGTCATGAAATACCTGACTCTGGAAGGAAAATTTAGAAATATCTTCTCTTATCATCTCTCCATTCTAAATCTCTTTTGTAGGAACCAAGCTATGAGTCTGGATTTCTTCCTCTACAGGTCACTATTATCCACCATTACTGACTTTAAAAACAAGAAAGTTGAGGTTCCTCTTGCATCAAGGTTTGATCCTCTGTTAGTGCAAAAGGGAAAACCCATCATCCCAGATAGCCTTTGAATGTTGGTGACCCTGAGTCTGACCAAGAAACCCTTGCATCTTCCTTTAAATGCATGAATAAAATGAAGGGGAAAGACACCCCGAAGGGATTTCTAATGCTCTTTGCAACCTAAAACATGGGGTTCAAAATGTGGGTGAAAGCTAGTAAGCAGGAGGAGAGATATTTTGTGGACTAAGAAGCTAGGTTTATGCATGATGAGTTTACTACCGATGTCATTCTCACGGTTAATAAGAATCTGATCTAGGAGCTAAAGGAGTGCCACCATAAAATTGAGGTCCGAAAAAAATAATTGGGGGAATACAAGATGACTTCATCATGCAGGAGCATAGGGTTTCTATCCTTCAGGACCAAGTGGCCAAAGTGGAAAACAACAAGCCTAATATGAGATTGGCCCTTAGTAGTTCTGACAATGAAGAAACGTCAGATTCTGAGACTAATTGTAACTTTGATTTTGAGACGCCGAACACCCAAACTAAGGACAAGGAGGATAAATTTCCTAAAGAACCTAAGAATGTGGACACCCAGACTGTGGAAAAGAAGGAGAAAAGACCTAAATGCATGATCATCAAAGTTATAGGTAGGAAGGATAGCTGATCATGTGTTGGAACCCGCAGGAAAGCTAAGGAGGACTAATGGCTGGATTTTTGTTGTCCTTTTTGTGTTTCCTTTGGATTGTTGCTTTGTTTTCTTTAGTGGTTAGTCTCTCTCAAAAAATGTAATTGTTAATATTCAAACATGGTTTTGTCTGGATTGGTTTTTTTCGTGGCTTGTTATCAAGCCTTTTTTTTAGCTTCCATGGCTTTTCGTTGGTTTTGTTTAAACTGACTCCTTTCTATGTATGAGGATTTTTGGTTCCTCAAAACCAAACTCTTTTTATCTTATAAAAAAACAAATATATTGAAATAGCAAATGAATGTGGGGGTGATTAGATTCATATATTTTATCCTCCTCTAATATTTCATTTCCCAATTACACCTTGGATAGGAAATTTACCAATCAATCAAAGGGTGCAAGAAAGAGTCTAGGACAGATTGAGAAGGATTTGTGCATATTTCTTACTAGAAGAGGAAGCAACAAGAAAAACATATCAGGTGAGAATGTAATTTCCAATGAAAAATATGAATCTCTTGAATGAGGAAATTCAAGCGTTTAAGCCTGGAGGTGTGATGAGTTGTATTAATTGCTTTCATAATAGCTCGTATTTTTATTTTGATATGACCGTCAGTAGTCATGTCTATGTATTTCCTAAGTAAATTGTTGAGCATCACTATTACAACTATGAACTTTTGGCATAATGACTAATTGATATAGTTACATTTAAATGTCTTTATTTTGTGATATTATGTGTGCATTTATTCTTGTTATTCCAATAAATTGTTTGGATGATTATATGTGTTGATGTAACTCTTGGTTGTAAGCAATTTGTCATATGCAACAAAAGAATTTACCTGTTGCAACTCGTCCGTAGCCAAAGAACTCATCCGTAGAAACTCGTTTGCAGCATAAGGAAAGCATTCATAGCAAAGACCCCACATTTATGAAGATATTTTGAAACATGAAGTGATGGCACTTAAGTCCTTACGCCATTGGAGAAGTAGTTACAACATAAACGTGGAAAATTGAGAAATAAATCAATCTTTGATTTGGTCATTGATTAAGAACTAGTGAATAAATGATTGTTAGTTGAACACTTGTGTGTTTCAAACATGTGTTGAATATCTCACTCATTCTATTGAAGACTCATTGTTATATTCTTCTTCTTATCACGTGTTGTAAATGATAATATATAAAGGAAAGGTTTTTGCCTTGTAAAACGTTAGTTAGAAATTCATATTTGAAATTAGAGAAAAGAGTGAACAGAGTTAGAAGAGAATCAAAGTAATCTCTTTTGTTCCTAGATGTAATGTTTTATGCAAATCAATAAAGAAATATGAGTTCTGTCATTTAGTTTTTAGTTACAGAGTTAGGAAGGGATTAACACCCAAGTTAGGGCCCACTTGAGGTCTGTTAAATCCCCTCCATTGTTTCATTTCATGCATATTTCCTTAGGAACAATCTTCTCTCTGAATCAGAACTTTGTTTCAATAATAACATTTAGAAATAGTCCATTTTCAAGTCTGATTTTTATTTTACTTTTAGCATTGTTATGTGACAATTATTTCCTTTCCAACCTCTTAGATCAACTATAACTATGCATACAAACATGATAATATTTCAAGTCTATGCTCCCTAGTCTGACAACTAAATGAATGTAACCCAATGTACAACATATTAATTGTTGCAAGTTGATTTACACCACCACCCTCACAAATTTGAACAACTTATCAAGTTTATGGACTTGGGCAATATCATTGAGCTTCAGAGAAAGAACTAGAAAAATAAGGTAAAATTCATGTTTTGGGACAAGTTCAATGATCTAGGGCATTCCTCTCCCTCCTGTTGGGCACCACAATCAAACATTTAGCCAAATTTTGATAGAGATGGTGCAAAAAAATAAAATCACCCAAATCAGCCTTTGGAGGAACAAGAGGAAATGTTCCTTTGTTCCTCTTGTTCTTTGCATTATTGCATCATCTACAACAAGGGTTGAGATCATTTTAGTCAACCGAGTCGAGCTCTTTAGAACAAGTGGAATAGTGCCTATGGGCATCCTATTCCCTACATAAGAAATCGAGCCAAGAAATAAAGAGGGATAGGTGTTGCGGTTGAGGTGGAGAATGAGGGCACTAGCAGAATGGTTCTCAGTAGTTCAAAAAGTTTACCAAGGACACGATTCGATCGATACAAGTCACGGGGAGAGGAGACAGTTGGGAAAAACATTTAAGTCGTGCATAGCCAACACAAAGCGAATAATTTCGCCCTTCCTCATCTTCTTCGACCAGTCGATTTATCTATTTACCTTTGCAAAACACTTAAAATGACCGATCACATCCTTCAAGGAACCTCATCTCATCCCACACATGCACAGAAATCTATATGGTCGTCTCTCCCAAAAATCCAAATCTTGCAAAATTGGTCTTGTTAGAAAGGTCTCATCATGTACTTCACTTTAGCATCATGAAACTCGAGATTTTGTGGAGTTGGATGGGAGGAAAAAGGAAAAAAACATTCCCAATAATTAAGATCCAGTTTGAGTTAGTTCAACTACCAGATTTGATGAAGTATGGTGCCCATTCCTTCTCCTACAAGAAAACTCGATGTGAGGTAATGGTCTCTGCAGGGGTGCCCATCATATTTTTCGTGAGATTTAATGCATGTTTTTGGTGGTTAAGGCATAAATCTGAATTTCCCTCTCTTTTCCCTCCTCTTTCTCTCTCATTTTCTATATATTTGGCATTGATGCTCATTTGTAAAGGTTGGACCCCCTCATAATACAAAGGCATCATATCAAGTGCTTCACAAGTGTTTTTAAGTCAGTAAGCCTCATATTTCAGTTTTACAATGTGTTTATGCCTTCTTCTTTCAATGTAATTGACTGCATGCTTATAAAGCAATAAAGTTCATTTTTTGTGGTTATTCTTTGTCCTAACTTGTGTTCTATTGCATTGTTTCTCCTCTTCATTCATTACAGTTATGTTGTGTATGTTTCTCCACCTTGCAGGTTTATTTCTATTGTGTTTTTCTTGAAAGTGGAAGGTAAGGTGTCATTTTGATCTGTGGCACTCATGTATGTCCTCTTTATTGTCATTTCCTCCCATTTATCCCTCATTAAGAGTGTTTTCCCCCTTTTTCTTGTGTTATCACGTTTGTTTAGCTTAGGATTTCCTTTTCATGCATCTCCTTCTCTCCTTGGTCCCTTAGATTATTAAATTAGGATTATATAATTGTATTTCCAAATAGTAGCAGTAGTTTAGCATTAGAATAGGTAGAAGAACCAGCCTTCACTTGGAAACAATCTCATTTACCCAAAAACGTTGATTTCTCATTCATGACAAATCAAAGGGTGTTGTTTTTTTGTGATAACAGGGGTTGTCGATGCCTTCCATGTGTCGATTCGGAGAGGATTTGTAACTTTTAAAAGGTAGTTTTACGTTGTGGAGTTTTTAGTTTCATTCGCTTAACTTCACAAAGTGTGGAGACCTTGAGCCATAACACATGGTGATCGTGTTTGGGTTATTTTAACAAAGTAAATGTCTAAGTTGGTTTCAAGCATTGCCCATAGACATGGTATTTTCGTGGTCGATTTAATTCAAGACAATATCCATTTTAATAAGGTTTGCAATAAGATTTAACAATATTATATTGATTTAAAGTTTTAGTTCTGCTCAATTCAAAATAGGAATGCAAGTATAAAAGCAAGTTAGAGGAAGAGGAGAGATTCATCCAAGAAAGATGAAGAGGCAATGCAGTAAGAGGTTTTCCATGGCTGGTCCACAACAAGAGGCATTTATCAACCAGCTTTTATGTATTGTGTTAGATTCAACATCATGCATACATGATTTTCCACTTAAAGTGATCTATCGCATCCTTCGGGGATCCTCGTCTCCTTCCACGCGCACTCCGTAAATCTACATGGCCATCTCTCCCCAAAACTCTAAATCTTACAAAATTGGTCTTGTTGGAAAGGTCTCATCATTTACTTCACTTTGGCATCATGAAACTCAAGATTTGGTGGAGTTAGATGGGAGGAAAAAGGGAAAACATTCCCAATAATTAAGATGCAGTTTCAGGTAGTTCTCCTACAAGCAAAGTGACGTAGGAGAATGGTTTTCAGTAGGGGTGCCCATCATGTTTTTCAGAAATTTAATGCATGTTGTTGGTGGTTGAAGGAAGAAATTTGAGTTTCCTCTTTATCTCTCATTTTCCGTATATTTGGCATTGATGCCCATTTGCAAAGGTTAGACCCCTCATAATACAAAGGCATCATAGCAAGTGTTTCACAATTGTTTTTGAGTCAGTAAGCCTCATATTTCGATTTTACAATGTGTTTATGCTTTCTTTCTTCAATGTAATGGACGGTGCATACTTATAAAGCAATAAAGTTCGTGTTTTGTGGCTATTCTCTGCCCTAACTTGTGATAGATTGCAATTTTTGCCTCTTCATTCATTAAAGGTATGTTGTGTATGTTTCTCTACCTGCAAGGTTTATTTCTACTGTGTTTTTCTTGAAAGTGGAAGGTAAGGTGTTATTTTGATCTGTGGCACTCATGTTTGTCCTCTTCATCATCATTTCCTCCCATTTTTCCCTCATTGAGAGTGTCTTTCCCCCTTTTTCTTGTGTTATCAACATTTGTTTAACTTAGGATTTCCTTTTCATGCATCTCCTTCTCTCTCCCCGGTCCCTTAGATTGTTAGATTAGGATTAGATAGTTGCATTTCCAATTGTAGGAGTAGTTTAGCATTAGAATAGGTAGAGGAACCAACCTTCTCTAGAGGTTTGTCTCAAGCAGCAAGGTCCCACACTTGGAGACAATCCCATGTTACCCAAAAACATTGATTGCTCATTCATGATAAATCAAAGGGTGTTATTTTTGGTGATAACAGGGGGTTGTAGATGCCTTCCATGTGTCGATTCCAGAGAGGATTTGTAACTTTTAAAAGTTAGTTTTACGTTGTAGAGTTTCTAGGTTCATTCGCTTAACTTCACGGTGTGGAAACCCGAGCCATAACACATGGTGATCGTGTTTGGGTTATTTTAACAAAGTAAATGTCTAAGTTGGTTTCAACACTGCCCATAGACATGGTGTTTTCGTGGTCAATTTAATTCAGCACAATATCCATTTTAATAAGGTTTGCAATAAGATTTAACAATATTATATTGATTTAAAGTTTTAGTTCTGCTCAATTCAAAATAGGAATGCAAGTATAAAAGCAAGCTAGAGGAAGAGGAGAGATTCATCCAAGAAAGATGAAGAGGCAATGCAGAAGAGGTGTTCCACGGCTGGTCCACAACAAGAGGCATTTGTCAACCAGTTTTTATGTATTGTGTTAGATTCAACATCATGCATACACGTATTTGCCACTATACCCAGTCAAAAATCCGCTTCCGTCATGCTTCGATGACTGTCCATACCTGCTGCAAAGCTCTTATTTGCCGCGGACTGTGAGTATGCTGGCAAAGGTTTGGGAGTTGACTTTAAATCCGGCAATGGCAATTTTTAAATGCCACGAGGTCTTTCAAATTTGTGCACACCCCACAATTATTGTATTCCATGAGGCAACATTTCTTTGAGCCATTTCCCAAACAATCTACGGCCTTGTGTATGCTTTCAGGTATGCCAATCACATTTGTTTATATGCCTCCAGTCTTCTCATGGGCCAACCTCACAACACAGTGTAGAGATGGTGGTTTGTAGGAGAATTTTCGCCCTCTGTTCACAACACACTACCCATTGTTACAAACCAGCAGTGGGAAAGAGGGATGCACGAGTGGTTGCGGAGTCTCTTGATACCTAATTGCCTTTTCAACAAACTCATTTTGTGCCCATCCTGCAATCATCACGTTCGAGGTGACCAAATTTTTTAGAGGCATTTTGTCAAACAGATCACGTGCTATTACCATGTTTCTGCATCACATAGGGGAGATGACCTCATAATCGTGCATCTTAATTTTAGGGGTGCGTAGATTTATGTAGAGGTTTTGTTAGTGTAAAAATATATATCATTGTGTAGCATATGATCGTGTCACATCATTATTTTCGTTTCATGCATTTATTTGGAGGGAAAAGTGGATTTTAAATTGATTTAGTACACATAATTTTTATAAAGTATTTGAAAAGTGTACCAATAACCGAGCGCCCTATGTGTCACATTGTGGTTGGCTCTTAAAAAGTACCATTAATGAAAAAGTGAAAAACTATTGGTCATTTTTCCATCAAGTTATGGTGAAATCCAATGTACATGTTTTGGTACATGCACAACTATTGTGGTTGGCTCTTAAAGGCACTTCGCAACTTCAACATCCGACAAAAGTCGGCGTTTTATTACGATTTGATGGGCGTCCATTGCCCATGCCCTCTACTCCACTTACAACTCCATTCCCCCACTCCCCCCTCCCCGCCACGCGTCACTTCCCACTCTACACTCCAATTTTTATTTAATTTCATTTATTTTTACTTGTTTTACTCTACCCCCGATGTTTTCTCTTTTCGTCTTTTTCTATTAATCTAAAGTAGTTACAACTAAACATCTTCAATAGCAATGTATTTCATATATATAATGTATACTTATTTATTTATTATTTTTATTGATTCATTTTAATTTTATAGCTATGTTAATTCACTATAGGTCGCTTTGGTAGTCTCGTGGACATTAAAATATCTTCTTCTTCTTCTTCTATGTAGTCATGCCCCTAAGTATCGGGAGGTAATAATCTCAAGCACTCAAACTTGGATTTGTCACGAAGCCTCATCGCCCAAACGTTGTAACCTTAATTTCGTATTTGCCATTAAATGGTGACGACATGTGTCAATCTAATTGCATTGCTATATAGTCACAACATAACAATTTATTGAAATGTTGTCTAAGTAGATATCAAGCTTGTTCGACATAGACATGCCACCAAAGTTAAACTACCAAGGCGAGAAGGGAGGATACCCAAGGAATTAATCGCCCACAATTCTTGCACAATGGGATAGGCACTACAAGGGTCAAAGTAGATTAGCCAAAGTGCATGAATGTTGTGGATGCATTTAGGGATTAAATGTGGTAGTCATTTAGACGTTTTTCATTATTTTAACTATAAAATATTTGTAAATATTTGAAATAATCATCTCATGCAACTTGCATATATATATATATATATATATATATATATATATATATATATATATATAAGTCTTTTTATATATTTTTAATAATATATAAAAGAGCATTATTTTGCATATTTGAAGGGCAATATTGAAAATTACCATAACCAAAAAAATTGTTTAACAAGCATCGGTGGTCTACTATGTGTGAGTGATGCCGATGACAATACTTGTCACCCATCTTCTTTTACCTTTGTTTGAGTTGGAAGGTGTGCAAACCTTCTAAATCTATGTGTGGCCTTCTCAAAACATTACGAAGTTGGCCTTCTCTTCATTAGTGGAATTATTGACAAAGAAGTAGGCCTCAAATTAATGTAACCACTTATTTAAAGTTGCAACATCAATCGTGCCTTCGAACACCGGGATATCGAGGTTCGCTTAGACCTTAAGAGGATTCTTACCATTGTAATTGTGTGTGAGACATCTAGAGAAAGAGGGTGCTCTCGTTGGGTTGACTTGAACCATTAACTCGCGAAACTAGGAAAAGAGTTCACTCGATGTGCTTCCAAAGCATCCTTGATGAGATTTGAACATCTAGGGCTACCTTAGGTTGTCCCTAGGCATTATCTTACTCTCGCTAAAATGTTCTTCCAAGTAGTTAGAAACCAAACCAACTTCTCATCCTTCTTTCTCTCATTGTACTCATGTGCTTACAATCATAGAATAGGTTAAGTGTTATGCTTGAATAGTAATGATGTACACCATAAAGCCGAGGACCATATGTGGGAGACAATCTTATGTTAGTTGGAGAATGATTATAAGAGTATGTGTGGGTTATTGAATGCAATTACCAAAACACACAACAATGTAGCAAAAGACTTATTTATCTAGATATGCAACTTCTATTCATTAATGGTGAATAGGGAAATAAGTCGTATACAAAACAATTAGCAAGATTAAAAGAGCAAGCTCTTGATCAAAGGGGAAACATGTCCTTGTTGAATTTCTAGGCTACTCAGTAGGATTACAAATAAATAAGTTCATGTTATAACAAAAACGCAAAGATATATTTGGTGTGTTGAGTGAGTGCCAACCTAAATCTTGAGTAAGTGTATCGAGTTGTGTTTCTTGTAATGGTTGCGATAAACATACACATAAAACTCGACAATGGTTGTTACATATGACAATTATTGTTGGAGAAACGGTTGCAATCATTCCATCTTCCCACAAACGAGACAATTAGGATCTGACACATGGCATGTTGTGGAGATACTCTAACATGGCCTACCGTGAGATGTGTTTTCTAGCATGTCGCTTGATAATAAGATGTCGACAAGAAAATGCTGAAGTAAAATGGTCCACCGCAGATTTACAAAAACAAATGACATGCAAAGAAGCAAGGCAAAATTTTGATGGCATGCGAAGTTGCAAGATACTATGCAATGCTACAATAGGATACACTGAAAATTGTAGGACCCCAAAAAAATCATAGAAATTCGTTGGCGAATCTAGGAAAATTGAATTTCACAGTAATGGCGAATTCAGAAAATTGACTTTCATGCTAATATGATGTCGGTCGATAGCATTTTTTATGCTACCGCCAACATCATATATTATGTTGTCGATTGATAGTATATGATGTCGGCCAAAAATATATGTATTTTTTTAAAATCATTTTTTGACAATAGTAGTTAAAATGACCGACTCGACAAGAAATATGTCCTCCCAAAATATGGCATAAACAAAAAAAAAAAAAAGGAATTTTTGTGAAAAAAATACAAATTTCACTAGTTTTGTATGAATTTTTTTTGTTTTTGTTGTTAGCAATTAAAATGATCGTCTCAATGAGAAATTTGTCCTCCCAAAATATGGCGCAAGTAAAAATCCCATACTTTCTTTTGTCTATGCTACCGGATAGTAGCTTTTTTATATGCTACCGGTTGGTAGCATATTTTATGCTACATGCATGTAGCATATTTTATGCTACCGGGCGACAAGATATTTTATGCTACTAAAGCGACAAAGATAAATATATGTTGTTAGTCGGTAGCATCCAAGAGCATAAATATATGTTGTCATCCAAAGAGCATATTTTATTATTCATGCCATCGGTAAGAGCATAAAATATGCTACCGGCCAACAATATTAAGGTGAATATTGTGAATTTATCTTTTGCGGGGATGGTGAATAACCCCTAAAATTAACTTGTACCCAGAAAATTTTGGCAACCCAAGCCTACTCCCTTCCCGAAAAATTCGCCAATTTCAAATTTTAAAAACTGGAATATTCATGAATTAATGAATATTCACCACTAAAATTTTCCCTAATCTACAAACCTCACAAAGGCTTATGCAACATTTTAGAAGTTGTGAATGCAACGCATAATGGTTTTCACAAGATTTTGAAATCCATGAAACTTGTGAGGTGTTAGCATAAGAATACAAGAGTTGTACAAGTTGTGAAGCGAGCTAGACTCAAAGGGATTGTGCAAAGGTAAAGTAGCAAGGAGTCGTCGGACTCAATGAAAGATGTTGAGTGTTGGACATGTTACATAAGTGTAGGGAACTACATGGAATGAGGAAAAGGGTTGTGTTCAATGTTACAAGGTTGTATAATTTTCATGAGACGTGAGGATAAGGCAATATATGCAAAGGAAGTACGCGCATGGGATGTCACAAAGAGTTGGGTCGTCATTGCACATTATCATAGGGTTGTATCCTTTCGCAAAGGAAAGAAGCCCAAGTTCAAAGTGCGAAGGCTCGAATGACTCATGAGCTACTACAAGGTTACATGTAGATCATCACAATTACTCATGAGACCTATCTAATTTTTGTTCCTTCCTCCTAAGGTCATTGGCAACAATCTCTCTTTACATTTATTATACTTATGTAACTTTGTTTCCTTCCACCTGAGTCATCAATTATCTCGCCTCAAACTCTTTTGAAATACAACTACCAATAACCTATGCAATGATTTTTCCCAATCAATCAACAATATATTTTTTCAACAGGGAATTTGATCGATGAAATTTCTTATTGGCTCACATAAAAACGTGAACTACGCCTCTTTTGGGTAGGTATAGGTCAACATAGATAAGACTAGCAAATAAACATTTAGTACAACTTTCGACCAAGCATTTAACACATGTCCAAACCATGTGGAGCTTCTCCAACTTCTCAACATAATCATTCTTATAATTCTACCTCCTATAAATATTTCCTCACCTATCCACAACATACACAAGCAACCATGTATAGACATGTTGAGGCAACTACACACAAAAAGCTTCATACCAATCATATCACTTATCTTGTAACCAATCATTTGGCTGTGTAACACCTCATTCCTTCACTTCATAAGAAAAATATAGGATTTTATATTCAAACAATGTACATGCCTTTAAGCATGCTATGTTTGGTCATACACTTCACTAACCCTCATCACCAATTCAATCAAGGACCCGATAATGGAGCCAAAATGTTGAATTTATTTTTCATCTAATCTTGGTCCAATGCGGACTTGAAACAATTAACAAATAGAATACTCATGTGTCACCATATCAATTCAATAAGAAACTCAAAACTCACTCGAGGTGCAACAAGAGATCATTGAGTCCCTTGCTATGAGAATAAACCATGAAGACAAGTATGTACATGACATACACCCAACATGCTAGTAATGACTAAGATAAATACACGAATGAACCAATCAAACAAAGGAACATCCATTTATACATGAAACCCAATATGCATTCAATAGTCACATATATTCATTACTTATAAAATGAGTGGTTACATTACAATCATGCATCAATAACACCATGGAAAGCTTTGTGCATTACAATCTACAATTATCTCTCTCATGTTCCCCTCCACACGTGTGCCTCATGAATCATCCTCATATCTTTGTTCGTGTGTGTATGGTCAAAGGGGGTATTATACGCACCTAAAATTGTAGACGTGCTACATCGACGAAATGGTAAAATTCTCCAATGATGAAATATTTCTTTAGGAACAATGATGAGATCAATATCCTTTCCCCTCTCCTTCTAAGCGTGTTTATCCTTACTTATAAGTCCCTTATCTTTTCTCACCTTCACAAACTATTTCCCACCCCTTTTCCTTAAATTTTTCTCCTTTAATTGCCTAACCACCGGTCTACGTAGACCAGTGGTTCCATGTGCATTTAATCGAGAATCCAGATGCGTGTCCTAAATGCATGTCTTAATTTTTATGAGTATTTTCTCTCCCATTTCTTAACCATTTCACCTGATTTTTAGCTTGTTGGATACGTATTGGAATCCTCTTCTCAGTTTACTATTATTATAAGTTTGACTCCCCTTTCTTGGATGATTTGACACTTCTTGATTGCCATCTATGTTAGACTTCTTCTCTTCTATTTTTCTATAAAAACTAGAATTTTACCCATATCATGGGTTGGAGATTTTTTATTTGAATTACATTATTACTCTTCCAAAATCCTTCTCAAAATTACATAGAAAACATAGTACATTTCTATGTTTCTTCTCACTTGCATTTGTGAACAGTTTTCCTACAACTAGTCTACTCTAGCGTCTTCTTGATTTCTTCCTACAACCATTCATCACTACACTGGATCATTTGGACTTGCATCTCTAGAAAGGACACTAAGGAGACAAAAGAATCATCACCATATTTGGAAAGTTGTCACAGTTCTATAGTAACCAAGTTGGGGGTTTTCAAAATAAATTCAAAAGGATTATTAAGGCTTGCATTTCTGCCTAGATTCTCAGTAGTGGTCAATGGTGAACCAGTAGGCTTCTTTTCCAGTAGTAGGGGATTAAGATAGGGAGATCCTATATCCCCTCTCCTTTTTATTCTAATGGTTGATATCCTTAGTAGATCCATTACCAAATATGTCAATGACGGTATTTTAAAAGGAATCGGACCTATCGTAAATCAAACCGCTTAACATCAGCAATTTGTTGATGATATAATTTTAATTTTGATGGCCTCCATCCTTAAAGATAAGTCTATTCTGAAATTCTATGAGGTTTCCTCAGGACAAGAGGTTAATTTTGATAAGATTTCCATCTTCTTTTTAATACTCCACTGGAAAGGAAAAAAATAATCACTCATATTTTGGGTTGTAAAATTAGTTCTCTGCCCACAACATATCTGGGTCTTCCTCTTGGAACTAATAAAGTTTCCACAACAAGTATGGAATGGTTTACTTGACAGGTTTCAGAAGAAAATGGTTGGATGGAAAGGGGATATTCTCTCCAGTGTTGGAAAATGTCTCCTAATTAAAAGCACATTGCAGAATTTACCTATTTACATTATGTCTCTCTATAGCATTCATGTTTTTTATGGACAAAATTGAAAGGATTCAAAAAAAAATTGTGGCAGGGCACGGAAGAAAGATTTAGGTATCACTTGGTGGCATGGGATCAAGTTTGTACACCTAAAAGAATAGGTGGGCTAGGCATTAAGGATATCAAAAAAATGAATATGGCTTTAATTGCAAAAATGGGATGGAGAATGCTAACAAAGGAGAAACCTTGGATTGAATTAATTAAATCAAAGTACCTAGCTCAACAAAAAATGAATTATTTTTTTTATGATGATCACTACCCTAGGGTTCTATTTTCTGGAATAATTTGATCCAAACAAGGAATTTTATCAAACAAGGGTGTAAATGGAAAGTGGGAAATGGCAAAGTGATATTCAGTTTTAGAGTGATAATTGGACTAGTTTCAGTTTAAATGATAAATTTGGCTCTATCAAAGATATTTTAGTTCAAAAGTATGGAACTAAAGTCAAAGACTACATTGAAATGGAGGGAAATAGAAAAAGATGGAAGCAACTTAAGGTGGAGATGAATGAGCCAAATTCCATAATTTCCTCACTCCAAGAAAATGACTAGATATCATCCCACTAAATCAAAGTAATGTAAAGGATGAGCTTGTTTGGAATAACTCATTTGATGGAGAATACACTGTCAAATCAGGATACAATTCCTTTTTTGAAAATATCCATTGTGATTTTAAATGGAGCAGAATTTGGTTTCTGAACTAACTCCCAAAGTCAATTTCTTCTTTTGGCTTGTCCTTAGAGGAAGAATTCTCACGAATGAAAATTTAATCAAGAGAGGTTTTATCATGCCAAACATGTGTTGCATATGTAAAAAGGAGGTTGAGGACATCAAACACCTTCATTACATTGTGAGTTTGCTTCAAAGATCTGGAGTTATGCTTTTTCAAAGTTCAATATCTTGTTGGACATTGCCAAAGGAATTTTCTCAAACTTGGGAACAATGGGACCCCCCATACAATCATTGCATAGTTAGGAGATTATGGAAACTAACTTTTCCTCATATAATATGGAGAATTTGGAAAGTCAGGAATGATATAATATTCAGAAACAACAAGAAGATCTATAAAACAAGCTTCAATAAGATTGGTAATGCAGTTAAAGATAATATTGAAAGATTTAAACCTCCCAAGAACAAGAAATATCCTAAAAATGAAGAGGTTATACTTTCAAATTGGAAGATTGATATTGAAAATGTTCAGAAACAAAGAACTCCAACCATTGACAGGTCTTCAATACATTGGATCCCCCTCCTAATTCTTGGTATAAACTCAATTTTGATGGAGCCTCTAAGGGCAACCAGTGCAAATTTGTTGGTGGAGGAATTCTACGGGATCAAAAAGGTTGTTTAATTACTGCTTATGCTAGTAGAATGGGGCATCAGACCAATCACTATGCTAAAGCTTTATTAGCTTTATGGGGTTTAAGACTTGCTAAAGAATGCAACATTTAGAACATTATTGTTGAAGGAGATTCCTTGAATGTAATAAATCATCTAAACCAGATCCATCCTCCAAGTTGGACAATTAAGGATTTCATCCAGGAGTCTATAAATATTTTTCATACCTTCAATAACCTTAAAATTGGCCACACCTATAGAGAGGGTAATAGGGTGGCAGACACTCTAGCTAATTATGGAATTAGTAATAACTTCATCACTTGGAATTATGAAAAAAATACCCCTATTGAAGTACAAAACTCTATTACCAAAGATAAATATGATAGATTACATCTTACGTAGAATCACTAATGGGATTTCATGTGCTTTATTGGAAATGAAAGTTAGCACATGTGAGAGGAGTACATGTATTTATAATCATCAAAATTTGCATGCTCGACGGATTTGCAGATGGATGGTTAAAAAGTGGTTTAGAAAAGACACAAACAAATTCTTCATGGGTTTCAAGCAAGTTACATGCAGAGGTAGAAAAATGGGGGAGCTCCACGTCAAACAGAACCCAATTGTGATCCCACATGGAAAGAAAACATTGAGATGTGGAACTATCTACATATTAGAGGGGTCACTAACTTCATTGAGAGAATCCAAGGCCATGAACCAGAACATATTTGTGCATTTTGTTGCATACTAGAAAGAGTGGAAGGTAAATTATGGTGGGAAAAACATGTTGATAATAGAGGAGCTTATTATAGAGGTCACGGGCCTCACATTGGATGGAATCAGATTTTTCAACAAGAGGGTGGATAAAAATGCGAAGCCAAAAATTTTGTTGAAATAGGGGAGGAGCTCCTCTTTGTAATGAGAGGGTATAAAGGTTAGTTCCATCCTAGAACCCTTTGATGAAATCACCAAGATGATGGTTCGCTTTATTTCTCTTGAAGGTAGGTACATCACTATCCCCACAAAACACCTGATTTTTCTTAACCATTTTAGGAGAAATATTTTTGTTTGCTTCCCACACTATCTTCTAAATTCAATGGAGCATTCCATTCTTGATTTCCAAAACCACACCCGGGCCATTCCCTCCATCAGGGTCTTATTTTCCTCCTTCACAAGACATTGTCTTGCCCAATACCCTGTCATACCTATTACCCCTATCACCCCACCCATTCCCATTCACCCTATTCCTACTATCACCCTAATCACCAGCTCCAGTCAAAGGAAATTCAAGACAAAAAACCCTTCCTTCTCCAAATTGAACCCCTCTTCCTCCGGCGAGTCCTCAGGAGTAGCAAGGATATTGAAATTGCCCATAATTTGTTGCATATCAACACTGTAGGACAAGACAACATTACTCAGCATGAGAAGGAGAATCTTCTTCACAGGATGGAAATCTTGGAAAAAGAGGTGGAAAATCTCAAAAAAATGCATCAGCTAATTAAGAAAAAGGGTAAAAGAAAATTGAATGAGGATGTTGGTATTGGGGTAGATCAGATAAATGAAATTTACAAGAAATTGAATTCCCTGGACAATAGACTTGGGAAATCTAAGGATCGACATGATCACAACATTGCAATTTTCAAGGCTATATGTGATTTTCTTGAACAACAGGTCAGAAGCATCACTATGCTCAGTGGAATCTCAGATGACATTTGGGGCACTGGAGATGAAAGGAACCAGATCATCTCACAGCTAGATGCAAATGACCACATACATGTTGTTGGGATTTTGGGGACAGCGAAATAGTGTTATGATTTAATAACAAACAAAATCATGCACACAGGATCCAAACAATTTACCCACAAAATCTACAATAGTGGAAGTATAAACTAGAATAATCCAAATCACAAAAATACACACACACATAACAAGCATGTACCGTGGTTCACCCAATGTGGGCTATGTCCACCAAAGATAGAGATCTCGTATATATAATATAACAAGAGATTACAAACTAACTCTTCTACAAAAGAGTACATGTATCTCCACAAGAGTATCTCATCCTCCCAGATCTCTAGCTGAATTTTCCTGAGTACACTAAACCATGCCTCCATACCACCACTTGTGTCTCCTCCAGATATCTAACCGGATCTACCTGAGTGCACTACAACCGTGCCTCTCAAACATAACTAGATCTCACATACCTGAAGCTACCCTGCATCTGCCACTGTGTAGGCAAGCTCTCATTGTATTGTGAATCTGCAAACAAGACCTCTAGAAAGATCTACCATATCTCGATCTATATGGATCAACAATACAATATGATCTCATGGATCTACAATACAAGACTAGATCTACATAGATCTATAATACAAGATCTCACCAACATGTGGATCTACAAGAAGAAACTCTATGTGCTTTGCATACTATGCAAGCCATTACAATGAGACAATAAATATACAAAGGAAATACAGTAGCCTGTTATTTCCTTCTATCCAGCTCCTCTCCATGGAGTCTTTGTCTTCATGTAACCTGTTCCTTTTTCCTCTTCTTCTTCTTCGTCTTCATCCTCTCATTCTCGAAGAATCAAGGATCTAATCTCGATCCTTCTCTTCATTCATACCACTTCTAAACCCTAGCTTTCATGCTTATAAATGCATATATAAACTTAGGGAACCTTAGCCATGCAATTACATCCAATAAATCTACTTTAATGCTAAAGATAGATTTAATTCTTGAGAGTTAATTAAAACATCATCGCACAAGTAATGGCGTCGGTTAGCCTTAACCACGGCCGGTTCCTACTTTCTCTAACCGATGCAGGTCATGTCTGACCGATGACGATTACAGGTGGTGATGCGCAGTTCCCCCTTTTACCGATGACGGTTGTTGTATTACCAGTCACTTTCATTGCATGCTAACTGTGAAGCAATCTAGCTCCACAACCTAACACATGTCACCACTCGGCATTATTTACCTCACTTTAGACTGTTAAATCATGAATCGACAAGGCTTCAAAGAAATAACTTCTTCAGCGCAATCTGGTTGCGAGCAAGATGTTGTTTTGTTGTTGATAGTTTGTTGTTTAACTGTTTTTTTTAGCAGTTTTATTCCTAGTTTGCTCCTCCTTAGTAGTTCCTTTTTTGGCTATTGTTTGGCTTATTGTAATATCTGGATTGATCCTTTTTTGCTACTTACTCTTGTATATCTGGCTATTGAGCCTTTTTGTATCAGGGTATAGTCCCTTCAAAACTATTTTCCATTAATAAAAACACCAAGTTGTGGGTGCATTTACAATTCCTTCAAAGCTTTCATTTTATAATATTTTTGTTAAAACTAAAAGAAGCAAAACACTTGTTTTAAGAGGTAGAATTTTTAGTTTGTAACATTAAGATAATAAGATTCTAAAGGAATGCTTAACTAGTATGAAAACAATGCAAGATCTAATTAAACATGCCTACTAATATGCTTGAATTACCTAACATGGGCCTAAATAGACCTAAGAGGGAAATCAAATGGTTATGGTTGCTACTCCAAACAATGGTGAAATGACCTCTCCAAATGACTTGTTAAGTCACTTTAGATTATTCATCTACTAACCTTGTTGAAGGTTTTAGGCAAGGATTTGAACTTGACTATGAATCATATGTATTATATGAGATGCAAATCAAAGCATGGTGTAAAGTATAAAGGAATGAGGTGCACTCTTTTTATAGTTTTCCTTTTGGGAGAAACTTGTATTTTGGTGCATGTGGGACTAAAAGCCCCAAATTAGATTAGAATTGCTAATCATGATTAGGCCTTGCTAATCAATTAGTGAATTACCAAGTGATTAAGAGGTGGAGCCTTAATCAACCGCTTAGGGTCAACTAGAGGCTAGGATAAGATTTTGAAGCTTTTTGAGATGTTGTGGAGGTGAATGGGGTGATTTTGAGTGGTTGGAAGAGGGTTTGAGTCAATATTAGGGCATATTGACCAAATCAAGGGAAAATAGGCTTAATTAGCTATAAATGCTAATTATCTATTTTAAAGAGGATTTTGACTTACGATTCATCGTAAAGTGGCATCCTGAATGTGAAAGAGGTTTGGTGATCAACAAAGTGCTTGTTAATTGACCAAAGTGGCAAGAAATGTTAGTTAATTAGTAAAGATCACTAATTATAATGGAATTGGGAAGAATAAGAGTGATTTGTGTGTGTTTTGGCAATAAGATTGCAAAAGTGGAATTTAGGTGTCTACATTTGCCCTTGTTTGAGGTGAAGTTAGTGACTTCACTTCAAATATAGTAGACAAGCATAACTAGGTAATTTTTGAAGAAAAATTAGTGGAATGAAGGATGCCCCCTCGAGTGTCGATGGGGTGATAGAAGAAGTCAATCGACGATTGAAAATATGATTGAAATGGATAGAAGAAAATAGGTTAGAATGGGCATGAAACCCTTAGGTATTGAGAAGGAATAAGGATAGGGATAAATGTGGTTGTTTATTGCCTCGGTGAGTTTTGGAAGAAAAATTAGTAATGGTAATAAATGATAATGGAGAAGAAATGATTAATGGAGAATATAGGACAAGCCCAATCTTTGCATCCAACCTTTCAATAAGCAACTTGTTTATATCATTTTTCCCCTAGGTCTACATCATTGGCCTTTATTGAAATGAACAAAAATGTAAGATAACATGAAAAGCTAAATTACTAACATTTTTTATTGCTACGTAACTCCATGCAACATACATAATGCAATGCAATATGAGAAAGTAAAATGATATCTAACTCAAATGCAACATACACAATGCAATGCAATATGAGAAAGTAAAACTAACTAACCTAACAAGAGAAACTAATATAATCACACGCACTCAAACAAACAACATTTAAAGACAAGTTGCACCAATGTTTTTGTTATCAAGTTGTAGTTCCCGAATGTTCGTGTTGTAATGAAAAGGGTTAAAAATGATGCCCCAAGCAATAACACATGCGAGGGAATAATGGAGGACACAAGTAGTCCCATGGAAAAAATTTCATGCACTATGACATAGTCTTTGGCAACTCAACTCACTGTTGCATGGGAGTACCGACATAGCATGTAGTCTAAGCTTTTGTTAATGGAGGTAGATCATAATGATCCACGCAAGTCGTTTGAGACAAGAACAAGCAAGAACCATAGAAAGATGCTTTTGTAGGACATATTTTGATGTTTGAGGATGATGCAAGTGATACAAGGCTTTAAAATTTGTATATGTTGTTTACCATTTTTTTGAAAAATTTTAAATTTTACAATTTTTTTGGATTTTTAATGATTTTTTAATTTTTTTGAAAAAATTTGATTTTTTTTTAATTTTTTTTTTTATTTTTTTAAGAAAAATATTATGGAGGAAATAATAAAGTTGGGAGACAATGTTAAAAGTGACCACAAGGAAAAAAATGCCCCAGGTAGTAGAAAAGGTCGTTGGGAAGCAAAAATATGCCCCAGCGTAGTGAAAACGTGTCAAAAATAATTATTTATTAAAAATAATCATCACGGCAAGTGTTAGAGGATTTTTAGAAGAAATACGGTGGTCTCGAGGCACTTTGGGAGTGAGAAACACACCGTGGAAGGTAAAATGAGCATATAAGCCACCGCGGCAAGTTATTTTACCACATTTGCTTACCATTTGACTATTGATTTGAGCTCTGACCTACGAGAGGAAATGGCGAGGATAGTGAATCAAAGGCATCATGTGGACCATGTGAGGGACTACCTGAGGCTTCCAATGGATGGACCACAGGTACACAACCCTTCTCTTTACCCTAGTAATTTGAATTTTTGATTTTTAGCTAAAAATATGTATTTTAGGCTAAATTAGGGAAAACTAGGGGGGGTGCCTATGTTGGTGCATGGCATGGGGCACCTGGGCACCTACGTTAGTAGTCTTTTTGCATTTTGTGATTTTTTTGCAACATGGGGCACCTAGGTGCCTATGTTGGCCTAAGTTTTTGCTTTTTTTTGACATTTTTTGCAATTTGCATGGGCATGGCACACCATGGAAGGTGCCTATTTTGGCTTGCCCTCACATTTTTTTTTTTTTGATTTTTTTTGGCATTTTGCATGGATGCATTTGGCGCTGGTGCCTATTTGCACCTATGTTTTTTTTTTTTTTTTAAGGCATTTGGTTAGGTAGCATGGGCTTCCTGGTGCCTATGTTGGCTTCTTTTATTTTCATTTTTTGAATTTTGTTAAAGCATGGGCACCTAGTGCCTATGTTAGCCTGTTTTTGATTTTTTGAATTTTTTTTGCATGCAACATGGGTTTTGGGTGCCTATGTTGGCCTTTTTTTGAATTTTTAATTTTTTTTGTTTGGTAACATGGGGCATCTGGGCACCTATGCTTGTTTTAATTTTTTATTTTTTGTGGTTTTGTTTAGGTAACATGGTGTTTTACGCTGGGCACCTATTTAGCAATTTTTTTTTTTTTTGACATTTTTTTTAAGCATGCAGGATGGCATGGCTATTTGTTTAGTGTTTTTAATTTTTTTTTTTTTTTTCCCGCGCGTGAGCACTCATGCACCATATTTGAGAACATGGAGTTGGTGCACACAGGGGGGGCATCTACACATAAAAGAAATTTAAAATTGCTTTTAGGAAAAAAATTAGTTTTTAAAAACCCTACGTAGAAGAAAAGGTGAATTATAGAGAAATTTAATGATGGAATAGAAGAATAACATGATAAACTAGACTTTTTAGAAGAAATTACATGGTAGAATAGAAGACAAATTATAATAATTGACTTGACTAGCTCCACAGATGTACTTGGATGCACTAGGGACGTGGGAGCGTGCATGCACGACTTTAGACCTTGAGGACATCTTGGACGCCTGATAGACGGATTTTCTTAGAGATCACCCTGGAGGTGACAGGTTTATCATATATAGCTCATATGCCACATATCACTTTTTTGATCAGTATGCTCACACAACCTTAGCCGAGAGATGATGGAGTGAGAGTCATAGATTTTCGACTCCTACCGGTGAGATGAGTGTTACACTGGAGGATGTTTGGCGGATCTATGAGTTCGATTTAGGTCATTTTGTTACTACATGATGGTCACCTGACCTGATGCCGAGTTGAGTGTTATACAACCATGATATTTGGAGTGATTGATATCCCCCCTGCCGAGGTATGTCAGTTGTGGTTAGGAGATGCATGGATCCATGGCTAGGATGGGTCCCCGTATACTTATTAGCTCTTGTCGGTGATGTGCATGTTGTTACTGAAAGATAGGTGCATGATTCTCCCTGGGTCTTATTAGAGTGATCCATGACCTGCTTCAGGGTAGAGTTTACTGCTGGGGTCAGTGTATACTGGCTCACTTATATTTGATTTGCATTTGATAGCCTATCATGGGGAAAGAGGACATTGGGCCCTACCACTTTATTATAGATCTGGGCTTGGGATCATATTGTTATTGGACATCCTTTAGGAGCATTGAGAGCTCGGGTTCTTGGAGAGCCTTCTCTCATGGGTTGGGTTCCGATGGAGATGATATTCGCAGCCACATGGGGGACACAATACTACTACCGGTGAGAGTTTGATGAGCTACAACCCCATATGATCACATGGCAGCCATACATGTATATATCGTGGTCGCATAGGATGCAGAGTTGAGTTGAGGACAACCACAGTAGACCATTTTATCATTGGGAGTAGGAGCCACATCTTAGAGTGGTACAGGGTGGACCAGGTCCAGTGTTAGTTTGGTCTCATCTAGGGATTTCTGGCAATGAGATGTGGTATGCACATTAATTAGTATAAAGAGATTTTGATATGGGACCCCGGATTAGGGCGGACCGAGCCCTATGAGCTTTTCACAGGTAGCCCCACATAGCCTTGGGTACAATGGGCGTAAATAGTAGATCCAGGACTACACCAGACTATGCAGCATGGTATGCACTAGTGTTGCCATGTAGATTGACTATTCCCCAGAGGTATTGGATGCGGTA
Organism: Taxus wallichiana var. yunnanensis; assembly: GCA_018340775.1. Classification (NCBI taxonomy): domain Eukaryota; kingdom Viridiplantae; phylum Streptophyta; class Pinopsida; order Cupressales; family Taxaceae; genus Taxus; species Taxus wallichiana. The sequence goes on from CM031236.1 coordinate 316,430,180, forward strand.
CACACAGGAGGAACATGATCCAGATCCACAGGTAGAGGCACAGCATATAGTACATGAGTAGTAGGACCATACATGGGGGTACCAATGTAACAGGTACTAGTACAACAACATATCTTAGTACAACAAGTGGGTAGTGGTGCAACCACAAGGTGTTGGCACCATGGATGCCAGTGCAGGATCCAGTGCAGCACCTTTATCACCCCTTCACGTGAGTCCATGACATAGTCCACCAAGAGGTGGAGGAGATGACTAGGATGATGAGGATATGGAGGAGGATTTTCCAGATATACAGGATATATATGATATATGTGGATATACAGATATATGATATACAGGATGTGGATGATATAAGATGTGTGGACAGGTGGTTTCCTTATACACATACATGTTATATATGTGACAACCTTGATCTCAAGATGGATGATTGAGAGGATCAAGCCATTATACATAGAGAGAGAGGCCCTTGCAAGATAGAGATCATCTTGTGATAGAGAGAAAGGCCATGGAGAAGAGAGATTAGAGATAGGATGAGACTAGAGAGATAGATGAGAGACCCAGTGATGGAAAGAGAGTTTCACCTACAGGTACTTAGAGAGAGAGATTTCAGTGGTAGACAGCGAGCAAGAGAGATAGAAGCAAGATACTACAAGATAGAGTAGAATCATGCATAGTATATAAGAGATAGCTTACAGCTACAGACAAAGCATGGGATGGGCTATAGTAGACAGAGTTATCAGATAGAGCTAGAGCTAGCTAGCATTAGGTGGAGCGTGATATAATGCATCAAGTAGAGACACGTCTTTAGGGATGTAGTTGATGATTGGGCACAGTGCTACTATAGCAGGTGAGGCCACCTATTATAGGATGTAGTACTACGTGGTCATTCCAACCGAGAGAGAGAGTTCCTGAGTATAGTCATATAACAGGTAGTAGGTCATGATCTAGATCTCATAGACCATCACGATCACGATCCATAGTGTGATCCTTCCGTAGAGGGTCCTTCAAGATAGCCTAACCTCAAATTAGCAGAGTCAGTTCATCCGGGTTAGTTCAAGCTCGATGTAGTTCAAGCGAGTCGATTCAACATGATGTGACACAACACCTTCTACTACACGTTCAACACCTCAGCTGCCCCCACCTAGCAACATATTGGGACTAGGAAGCCCCGGCATGGGTGAGAGTCATGGTTGACTCTCTTATTGATGTACTAGATGTACTACTTTCTTTTTGGTGTACCACCTCGTGATGAAGGCATACTTTTATATGGATGTATATGTATTTTTTTTATCATGCCTCGTGATGAAGGCATTTTTTTTTTACATAGATGCCCATGATGACTTGTTATATCAGATGTATATGGACATTTATATTTTTGATGATATATGATGATAGATGGATTACCGATGTATCACATGTTGTTTATGAGATATCATGCTTAATTTGTTTCTTTATGTTTATATCACATGTTAGATTATGAGATAGCCTTAGCTGATATCATACTTGTATGTTTGATGAGATACTTTGAGTAAAACATGTTTATATTTTTTATATTGGTGTGGGGGATAGATTTGTGATCATCATGGCAACCCCTCTTGCCCCATTGGTGATACGGTACTTGATGATTAGATTTTAGCATACATGCATGATGTAGACTTAGCATTTATTGATATATGATGTATAGATGTGATTGGATATATGTGATATGATGATGAAGTGATAACACAATGTACAAGTAAAAATTGACAAGCACAAGTTAAACAAATCTAATCAAAGCAACACATTTATCTACAAGCATGCAATATAAAATGAACTTAGAGCAATGAACTACATATTAAAACAACATTCAATCTAAGTAAACAAGTGAATTCAATTTAAAGCACACAACATGAAAAAATCAATGCAACTAAAAACCATACAAACCAACAACTAAAAGTAAGCAAACTACTACTTTGTTTTTGTGGGACAGTTTTGGGATGTTTTTCATTGTTTTTGGTTTTATCTCTAAGACAATTTTCTATTGTTTTGGAGTTTTCTATGAAATGTATCTAAATGTTTTGATTTTTCCAAAGGACATATCTGTATGTTTTGGGATTTTCAAAATTTATACGAATGTTTTTATGTTTTCTCAACAATTTTCCAAAGTGAAATGTGTAAGGAAATGAAGAAATGTGGATGCCCCCAGTGTTAGATGGGATGTACAAGGGAAGAATGCCATGTGGTATATGCTAGAAGAAGTGACACTGCATGAAGTTTCCCCTAGCATGAGATGGGTTCATTTAAAGTTAAATTCTCGCATTCACAAGGTAAGATTTTCGGATCGGGAAAAGAAGGATAGGCTCACAAAGGATTCAGACGAAGGAAAAAACCAACTTAGGACAAAGTTTTCGTACTCCTAAACCTAAAATGCTTGTGAACAATGGACCCTCCTTGGTGCCACTAGAAACTGGTTTTCACCAAAGGACTTGTCCAAAGTGCCACCATTGTGTGGTTTTCACTATTGGATGCACTGTTTATTTATCTTTTTCTTTTTCTATTTTTATAATTTTTTTTGCTTTTCTTGATATTTTAGAGACCCCATACTTAAGCATAGAAGCACTTAAGATGCATTGCATTCATGGGTTCTCGAAGCTCTTGACCATCTGCATGGGCTAGCTTATAGGCACCTGAACCAAACTTGGTAACCACAACATATGGTCCTAGCCAATTGGGTTCAAATTTCCCTTTCTTTTCATGGTCCTTATTGGTGTTCTTCTGATTCTCTTTTAACACCAAATCTCCTACCTCAAATTGATGAGGTATGACTCTTTTATTGTAGCTTTCGCCGCACTCGATCCGATACACTTTAAGGTGATTGAGAGCATGAAGTATTTTCTCATCTAATAGCTCCAACTCTACCAGTCGAGCTACTTTGTAGTCTTCCTCTTCATTCAGGTAGTCCCTTAGCTCGATATGCAAAGAAGGGATCTCGATCTCTAAAGGTAGTATGACTTCAGTGTCGAATACTAAGGAGTATGGAGTTGCACCTGGGGGTGTGGATAGAAGTTCTAAATGCCCAGAGGGTAGGGTGAATTTGTAAATGCCAATCACGACCTATTTTGTTCACCATCTTCTCCATAATGTGAATTAAGGTTTTATTGGAAGCCTCACTTTCCCATTACCTTGAGGGTAATAGGGGTCGAGAACTTGAGGGAGATTTGAAAGCATTTTGCAGAGTGCTTTCATGGTTTTATTCTTGAATGGTTTACCATTATCAGTGATAATAGCAGAAGGGATACCATATCGACAGATGATATGGTTCATGATAAATTTAGAGATTTGGGCACCTTCAACATAGGTGAGAGGAACAACCTCTACCCACTTTGTAAAGTACTCAGTTGTAGTAATGATGAATTTATGACTATCTGAAGAGACAAGGTTAAGTTTCCCTATTAGATCAAGACCCCACTTTGAGAATGGCCAAGGGGTTGTGACAGGATGCAAGGATTGTGTCGGTGCATGTATCAAGTTGTCATACTTTTGACAATCCACACATTTCTTCACATGGTTACAACAATCATGCTCCATGGTAGGCCAATAATAGCCTACTCTAAGAATTTTCTTCACAAGGATGATCCCATTAGTGTGAGCCCCACAGATGCCTTCATGCACCTCTTTGATTGCTTGGATAGATTCATCAAATTTAAACATCGCAACAGATTCCCATCATAGCCTCGGTGGAAGAGGGTGCCCCCAAGTAGGGTATAGTGGGCTATACGCTGGATGAGGGTGCACTTTTTCAACATGGGAAATGTTAGTGGGAAATGTTCCATCATGAAGGTAATTAAATATTTCAGTGTACCATGGTGAAAAGGGACCAACAACCTCGCACACCAAACAGAGTCTGGTATGTCATATGTTGTTGTTCTTAGATTTTCAATGAAGAATGGCATGTCATTGTTCCCTGGTGGAATGCTTAACATAGATCCTATCGTAGCCATGACATCTGTTACTCTATTTTGGGCTCTTGGTATCTACTCAAATGTTATCTTCTCAAAGAATTATTTCAAGGAATCGACCATTCTTTTGTATGGAAGAAACTTTTCATCCTTGACCTTGTATTCATTTGTGACTGTTTGATAATAAGCATTGAATCACCAATGCATTTAACATCTTGATATCCCACTTGATGGCTAGTTTCATCCTTGTGATGAGAGCTTCATACTTCGCTATATTATTTGTGTAGGGGAACCCGAGTTGAAATGCTTGGGGAATCAAGTCTCCCGTAGGAGTAATTAACACAACTCCGACACCTGAACCATGAAAGGTAAAAGAGCCATCAAAGTATAATTTCCAAACGCTAGATTCCTCAAGGTACATGATGGATGCATCTAGTAGCTCAGACTCAAGGGTTTGGTACCTAGTAGTGGAGCTTCTGCTAGCTGATTTGCTAAGACTTGTCCTTTTACTGACTTTTGATGAACGTACTCAATGTCAAACTCACTTAATAAGATGATCCAGTTAGCCATCTTTCCAGTTAGTGTTGGTTTGGACAATAAGTACTTTAGAGGGTCGACCTTTGAAATAAGCTTGACTTTATGGTTGAGAAAATAATGGCGTAGCTTCTAAAAAGAAAATACTACGGCTAGGCAAGCCTTTTCGATATGCGTGGATAGTTGATCTCATATGCTATCAATGTTCTACTCAAGTAGTATACAATTTTTCTCTCTACTCTTGATCATATTGGGCCAACAATGCCCCAATCACAAAATGTGTGTAGCAAAGATGTAAAGCAACAAGGGTTCTCTACTATGGGTGGCATGAGAATGGGGGTTTAGCCAAGTATTCTTTTAGTAAAGAAAATGCTTGTTGTTGTTCTGGCCCCCAAATGAAATTAACATCCTTCTTAAGAAGATGTGTGAACATATGACACTTGTCTACTAGCTATGAAATAAACCTTCTGATGGCCTGAATTTTCCCTTGTAAGCTATGCAGTTGTCTAATATTTTGAGGAGGAGGCATTTATGTGATAGTCGTGACTTTTCACAAGGTCCACTTCTATTCCTCTCCTTGATACAATGAATCCTAGTAATTTCCTATATAGCACACCGAAGACACACTTCTTCGGTTAAGGCGGACTTTATAGTCCCTTAGCACTTGAAAGATATGCCATAAAATCTCTGGGTGCTCCTCCCGAGTTCTAGATTTAGCTAGTATATCATCTACGTAATCTTCCATGATGTCACTTATCATGTCGTGAAATATTACAGTCATTTCCCTTGATATGTAGCACCTACATTTTTAAGGCCGAAGGGCATAACTTGGTAATAATGTTCCCCATGGGGTTGTGAAAGTTGTCTTGTGTTGATCTTCCTCTACAATCTTTATCTGATTATAACCTAAGAAGCCATCCATGAATGATAACATCTCATAACCAAAGTAGAATCGATGATCATGTTGATGTTAGGGAGAGGAAAGTCATCCTTGGGAAAAGCTTTGTTAATATCTCTAAAATTCAGTGCACACTCTGATACCGAATGGATTTTTCGAACTAGTACCACATTAGAAATCCACTCTGAGTAGTGATAGGCCTGATGAAGCCTACTTCTAATAAATTTTCTAGCTCTACCTTTACTAGTAAGGTGACACGAGGATGCATCTTCCGAGAGATTTTGTTTGATGGGCTTGGCATTGGTGCACAACAAGGTTGTGTACCACTAATGTAGGATCAAGTCCTAGCATGTCGGCATAAGACCAAGTGAATATGTCTGCATACTCTCTCAAGAGTCCTATGTGAATGTTTTTTTGTTCTTTGGCTGAGAGTGAAGCTCCCAACTTAACTATCCGGAAGCTCCTCTGTGTCGATGTTAACATCTATTGTATCTTCCACTAGTAGCTTTGACTCATCCCCCATGCGCATGTAGGATCGGGAGGGAGATTGAGATCCTCCTCTACAAAAATTGGTTCAGGGAGGTGATCATCATCTTTATATGGGTACACTATTTTTCCATAGGTTGTTCTACTTGTTTGTCCACAAGCGCCTCAAAGAGTTTTCACTATAGGACTTCCCTTTTTATTTCAAGGATTTTGTTTGGAACTCTTTCCCTTGCTCACTTTTTTACTTAAGTGTTCACATAACTCTACTTCCTCTCGAAGTATACGCACACATGCATTAAGTTGAATGGAGAACCCCTTCTTGTGATCATTTCTTGGAATGTTGTCTCTGATGCCTAAGAACTCACCAATAGCCTCATCATTCTAAAACACGTCAATAGGTACATGTTGTTGTTGATCCCAATTCACCAGTGATGGGTAGATGAGAGTTAATGTCTAATTTATAGGGGATATGGTGGGTGTAACAGGGTTATGGTAAGGATAGCCATGTTAGAAAATAGGTTTGTAGAGGTGAGGTCTTCGTAAAGACTACATCGGGAATCTGTTTCACTTTCATTTTCAGACAAACTATCCTCACTCTCAGAAGAGACATACTCATTATCTGAAGGGTGAGATTCATACAAATGGACACCAATACCTGATTTACCCAATATACGATGAGGTATTGAAAGAAGATTCTAATGGGCCTTCTCGTAGGCGGCCGCAACCATGTCCTTGGTATCTCATAGTAAGCATGATTTATGTTAGGAATAACATACCTAGATGACTTGTAACACAAATCCATTTCATCATCTTGAGGATGAAATATAATGTCGTTGAGGATTCTTTCATCTTCTAGCAAGCCACCGAGAAGTGAAATTGTCAAAAGGAAATTCTCCCTTGATCTTTGGAATTTATAACATGGTCTACCATGTGCTTGGGCTGATAGAGGAATGTTTTGAACCATAAGGGCTTGCTGAAGATTATACTCTCCACAACCATTGTTTATGACCTTCATCTCCCATGTAGCAAAAGGATATTCGATGTAGATGCACCACTATCACTGGGAGTTAGGGTGTTTGGGTCCACTCATGAAGCGAGGGCCTCGATTGAACAAGAACAACAATCTCCATAGAGGGACACTCGTAGATGGTAGGAAAGTAGCCCAAAAATGCTCTATAGTGAGAAAATGGTTGGGGATCCCCTTGTATAGTAAGTGTATGTCCTTCATACTACAATTTTAGACATTGATGATATGTTGATGGCACACCTGCATGGCGTGAATCCATGGGTGACCGAGCAAGATGTTGTAAGGGAGTTCCAAGTCCAAGACATGGAACTTGTATCATGGGTTATAGGACCAACTTCTAAGGAAAAAGTGATCATCCCCAATTGATTTATATTTCTTCATTGTCATATGCCTTTATGGTGATGACCTTTGTCTCCAAATCAGCTTTTGTGCCACCTAGTTGATGAACTAGTTTAAGAGTACAAATGTTAAGACCTAACCACCATCCACAAGCACTCTCTTGACCTTCTTACGCTTGATTATTACCTCAATATGTAAGGGTAGGTTATGGGAGGGATTTTTAGTTAAGGCTTATGTCGGACTAAAGGTTATGTGTCTTGCGGGAGTGATTTGTGCTACCATGGCTTGTAAATGTGTAGGGTCAACATCAATAGATACTCTTGATCCCTATAGGGTTTTACAAAGTATGTCTTTATGGATGTTAGAAATCTTTAGAAGGTCTAAGATTGAAATCTTAGTTGTAGTCTTCTCTAGTTGATCTAACACATCATAATGACTCTCTTGAGGAGGAGGGGAGTAGGTTTGGAATTTATAACAAGGTGAGCTCGTCACATTGCCATGACACACTCTCTTGTTTTAATTCTAATTGTATTGATTTTCTCAATGAGTGGGTCAACACAACCTATCAAGGCATCAAAATGGTCTTTGTTGGACACATAGTTAGCATTCTTATTCTGAGATGATTGTCCCGATCTAGATTTTTCCTTTCTTCGTGATTGGGAAAAGGCTCTTTGAAGATCCCTAAGCTTTCATTTGGAGATTTTGTAGTGGCAAATGGAGTCTACTTCAATGTCACCACTATCGACTAGGTCTTGAATATAGTGTTTTAATCTTAAACACTTGTCCATTTTATGACCCTTTACGCGGTGAAACCCACAAAATTCATTCTCCCTAAACCATGATGGTTTAGGTGTGTCATCTCCGTAGGGTTGTGTTTTAGGGTATTTAACCATGTTAATGGCCCTCTAATTATTTTAATATGGATGATATTGATTCAGATAGAGGTGTGAAAGTATGACATTTATACTCGTAGGTGGATTTCCTTTTGCAAGCTTTAAAGGTGCATGGTTCTGAACGCTTGTACCTGCTTAGAATCTACTATCCCATCACTAATGACATTTGTTTCTATTAGGAACAAAATTTGTTTTATCGTTAGATTTAGAATCATTATGATCACGGGAGACAGGTTTCAAAATCCCCTAGCTAACAATGCTTTTCAATTTGACTCCCTTTTTCGATTACCTCTTTGAATGTGTTTCCACAATGCATTTACAAGTGGAACATAATGTCTGGATGGAGGTTGGGAAAAATATGCCTATTAACTATTTTTTTGGGTATGGAGCAAGGAAAGTGGCTAGCTAATCCTCTCCATCGTTGTAAAAATGCAGTGAAGTTTTTGTTATTTCTTTGTTTGGCATTGCAGAGATCCAACATGGTGACATCATTCTCTATATTAAAAGAGAAGTGTCATATGAAAATTTCTTTGCTAGTTCTAGCCATGTTGATATGGATCCCTTAGGGATGTGTACAAACCATTCTAGTCGTTGTTTCTCCCAAACTTCGTGGAAAGAGGCGCATAAGATAATTTTCGTTGAATGCAACCTCTTGGCATGCCATATAAAAATATTTAATATGGTCATGAGGATCACCTTTTCCCTTATATTTTTCAAATTTTGGAAAATCAAAGTGTCTTGGGAAAGGTACTGTAACATGGCTTTGTCGAATGGGTAGGGACATAGCTCATCAAACCGATACTTCTTATTATTACTACCGGTTTGGCCCTCTTGTAATGCTTGAAGGGGAATTCTTCATAGTAGACCATTCTTGGTGGAAGAGTTGGTCTTGCGTGGGTGGTGGTGTAGGTCTATACAAAGGGTTAAGCCTAGGTGTATGCCCACCCCTATTTTTGGCAAAAAAATTCCTCATAAGGATCCTTTTGTGTCTCTCGTCGAGGAGTGTTTATTGGGAACTTGTGAAATGAAGCTTTAGGTTTTGCCTTTGGTATGGCTTGTTTCACAACTTTTGGTTGTTCCTTTTGTATATGTGAAGCCAAACTTGTTAATTGGTGAGTGAGGGCTTGGACCTATTGTTCTAACGTAACCTCTTGAATGGGTATTTGTTATGATCTTCGTTAGGGGAGGTTTGTGCATGATGAACATGTTCTTCATGGTCTTCACAATGAATTTTAATAGGAGGTAAATGATAGTCTCCATCATTTTGAAAGGTACTTCCTCATTATTTTTTGTGTAGAAGTAGAGGCATGACCTAGGTTTAATATGTCATTATATATGGTGAAGGACATTCCACTTCCTCTTCCCCTTGAACCATTACGGAAATGAGAGAAGGGTCCACCATGGGAGGTAACCTAGCTCCTAGTTCCATAACATGCATAAGAACCTCATGTTTTTTTTGAAAAATGTAATCATCAAAATTGGTAGGAGGACGCTCTATATTCATACGAGGAGAATCTTCCTCTCCACCACTATGGTCAACCATGAGATTATCCTCTAAAGAGGGTTGTCACCTCCAAATATATCTGTTCCTAATCTTTCAGGATCCCATCCTCGTAGTAGGCATACTCGAGATAGGAAATACAATGTGAAGAATTTCCACTAAGGTTTACTAAAAAGGGACCTTAGTCAAATTTTCAAGCGTAATGACACTAAATTGTTAAAGCAAGGTGACTATAGAATAGCCACAAAATTGATAGATCAAAGAAAACGTATGAACTAAAGAATAACAAACAAGCTACCCTAGCAAGGTAATATATGACACAAGTTTTCCTTAGAATAATACAATGACGTACAACGCTCAAAATTTAGTTACACCAAATAGTTTACTCTCTAAGATTTGTCTAGATAGGTTTGTAACCAAATAGTGACAACACAATATCACCAGTTAGGTCAAGTTTGCAACAAACAAGGCCTAAATGATAAGAGAATGTTGATGCGATCTTCTAACAAGATATACTAAAATCCTAGTTTCTAAACACTAACAAAGTCTAAGCTTTGTAAAATGGATGATACAAATGTGAGCAACGTAACAATGCTATTTGGACATGTAATCAAACTTTATGAGAAAGCAATATTTTAGTATCAAAATGGCACTATAACGATGCTAACAAAGTAACCTCAACACTCACAAAACTCAAGACAAAGCTAGGGTGTAAAAACTATGTCTAAGTATATCAAGAAATTGTTATGCATGTGAGCAGTGTAACCCTACAATATAGAGATTTAGGCCTAATTTCACAATGGAAACAAGATGTAAATATCTCAATTATATGGCTACAATGTGGGTAGTGTAACAACTCAAAAGAAGAAAAAGATGAAATCACCTAACTATGATGATAATAAGTCTCAAATATGGGTCTTTGAGACAAGGGGGCCTACTAGATCATGAGTACGTACCATGCACACTTTCAACACTTGCGCTCTGGCATTGCAACCTAGTCATGTAAGTAGAATACAAAAGTGGTGGACACGTGATATCTAGTATCCGTATATGTTGTTTCCTTTTGTCCAAAAATGGGAAACAAGAAAACAAGGGTGTAGACCAAGTGGTGTTGAAATAAACTTGGTGTTATTTTGGTAGAGTTTCACCTTGTCTTAGGACAAGTGAAAAACTAGGACAAAATGACACTAAGTAGATTTCATGATGAAAATCATGTGGTTTCAACTTTAAGAGATTCTTTCCCTTGTTTGAAAAACAAGAGTTTGAATCTAACAAAGTTTTCACTTTGTGAGAGCTCTCAAGTATAACAACTAAGACAAAAACAATGGCTCAAGTCGACAAGCTTCCTAGGTGGTTCTCTCTCTAGGTGTCACAAGATATCTAAGGCAAGCTCGATTTACCAAGGTTTCCCAAGGAGTATCTCAGATTTACTTTACCCCTTCAGTATAATGAGCACCAAAGTGTGTTTAGTTATACTTTCATTGGGGTCATATATATGGATATCTTTGACTCTAATCTCACCAAGGTGTACTAGACAAGTCGGTAGTGTGGAGCACTTTCTTGTTTCATTCACAAGGTTCCCTCTTGCGTGAACTACTTTAGGGTTCCTAGGACCACCCCCATTATTGTAGCTTAAGGCTTATGCCAAAGGGGTTATGTCCTAGTTGAGCTGGATGAGTCGTAGCTCTTAACCGAAACCTGCAATATGGTGTTTTGAATGGTGTGTTGGTGTATTTTTTATCTTTTGGATTAAGCAATTTGGTTTAGACCACCAATGACAACCTACAACACACATGAATGTTAGATTTTGGTTTGAAGAGAGCCCTTATTTCTTTGACAATCATTTTAGGTCCTTCAAGAAAATGATTAGTAGTTCAAAAAGGTTCACAATATCATAGAAAGAGGATTAAGTGTTGTTTTTGTTTCTCAAGATCACACTAGGTGTAAGAGAAGAGCATACACAACAAATAATCCAACTAAATAGAAATGCAAAGCTTGTAAATCAACTAACTACCATAAAAATTTGTAAAGTAACAAGGTTTATTCCCAATTAATCCAAGTGCTTCTTAATGAAAGACTAAAATTATTTTGGTTCCCAAGATCACACTAGGTGCAAGGGAAGAGCATACACAAATTTTAGCCTTGATTCTTTATCAAGTGAAAAAGCTCTTAAACTAAAAGATCAAGCACATGCCAAAAATGAAGGTTTATTCCCTTAAGAAAAAAATGAAGGATGATTGTTCCTACTTACTCCCAAGAAGCAAAAAGTGGTTTAGGGGTGTTTTTGATTCTCAAGATCACACTAGGTGCAAGAGAAGAGCATATACAACCCTATTCCAAACTCAAAACAAAGTATGAAAACATATCATCTATCAAACCCTAAGCCAATTTTGTTAGGAATATTGCTCTAAAATCAATAAATTGACAAAAACAACATCTAAAAACCCTTAAAAACTATCAGAATCATAAATTTGAAATTATGGAATTTGAAAAATTTACCTTGATGCATAAGCACCCCTCTTAGTGTGCACAGTGCTCATCACTCACACATGTGCACAAGGCCCCTTTGTCATTTTTCACATAGTCAATGATGCATGGGCACTTCTAGTGAGGCACATGTGCTCTCAGTCATGCACAAGATTTTTTTCACTAAAACCTAAAAAGTGTATAAGGGCACTCACATGTCATGCAGAGGCACTCCAGGTCATGCACATGCACCCCTCTAGATGCACAAGCACTCATGTCATGCAGACGCCTTTTTCCTATAGGTGGTCAAAAATCTAGGTTTTTGAGTAGATTTCTTGAAAAAAGGTCCAATATTTGGGATTTTGGGTCAATTTTGACAGGGCTTCGCCTCCTTATATCCTGCAAAAAGCATGAAAACACAACTTCTACCACTAATCTAGTTGAAACAACTTTCAAAAATGGAAATTGATCTATAAAACTTTGAAAATTACTCTAAAACTTTGAAATTAATCTAAAATCTTGAGAAAATCTAAAAAAGCTTGAAAGTACTCTAGAAAGCTTGAAAGTAAACTAGAAAACTTGAAACTAATCTAAAAACTTGAAATGAAAAACTTTGAAACTAAGTTAAAAAGCTTTAAAAATTGAATGCAATGGGGTATGCTCCCACCGGGTGTGCCAAATGAAAGCACCCTAAAATTTACAAAGCAAATAACAAAGCTAATCAAGGAAGGCTAACACCATTTCCACCTAATAGCTAAGGATTCTAAGTCTAGGAATGTAACATTAAGATAGAAGTTAAAGGAATGTTTAACTAGTATGAAAACAATGCAAGATCTAATTAAACATGCCTACTAATATGCTTGAATTACCTAACATGGGCCTAAATAGACCTAAGAGGGAAATCAAATGGTTATGGTTGCTACTCCAAACAATGGTGAAATGACCTCTCCAAATGACTTGTTAAGTCACTTTAGATTATTCATCTACTAACCTTGTTGAAGGTTTTAGGCAAGGGTTTGAACTTGACTATGAATCATATGTATTATATGAGATGCAAATCAAAGCATGGTGTAAAGTATAAAGGAATGAGGTGATTCTTTTTATAGTTTTCCTTTTGGGAGAAACTTGTATTTTGGTGCATGTGGGACTAAAAGCCCCAAATTAGATTAGAATTGCTAATCATGATTAGGCCTTGTTAATCACAATTAGTGAATTATCAAGTGATTAAGAGGTATGGAGCCTTAATCAACCACTTAGGGTCAACTAGGAGGATAGATTTTTGAAGCTTCTTTGAGATGTTGGGAGTGAATGGGGTGATTTTGAGTGGTTGGAAGAGGGTTTGAGTCAATATTAGGGCATATTGACCAAATCAAGGGTAAAATAAGCTTAATTAGCCTATAATTGCTAATTATCTATTTTGAAGAGGATTTTGACTTACGATTCATCGTAAAGTGGCATCCTGAATGCAAAATAGGTTTGGTGATCAATGAGTGCGTTTTGGCAATAAGATTACAAAAGTAGAATTTAGGTGTCTACACCAAGTATGAATCATCCATTGATATATTCTTCCCCATTTATCCATGTCAATCAAGCACGAGAAAGAATTTTGAGGAAGTTGTTGAAATTTCTTCATTTCTTTGTTTCAACACATTCGTACATTTCATTTTCATTTTTCCAGGGAAGTTCTAGGTAAATGAAGAAATCCTTCTTAGAATCTTTCTTCCTTTCGCATGGATATGGGGAAATTAGAAGAAGTATTTTTGCATGATAACTATAGAGTACATTCTTCATTTAAAGCATATTTAATTATACAATCATGCAACAATGGAATAGCTACATTTGGCTATTCCTTATTTAATTTGTTTTCTTAGTAATGGCATTTTGATTTCCTGTGTCTATAGAAGTAGATTTATTTTTTTAATTAATTTAGAAAAGGTAAATGTTAGTGTTTTTTAGTTAGCTTCTTTCAATTTGTTTTCTTCCTCAGAAAAATAGATTAGATGGTTCATTTCATTTTATTTAATTAATCAAGAATGAATTTGGTTAATTAAAATAGTAAACGCACTTGTCTTTTATTTATGCTAGATTTACTTTCCTTAATCATTTGAAATGAATTTTCAATGTAGTTTAGCATTCAAATAAAAAATAGTCAAACAATAGGGACTATACGCTACCCATACATATCCCTTAGTTCCCTCTTTCCAACTCGGCCTATAAGGAATTCACACTACCTGTCCTTAGTTCATGATTATCATTTAGCTACCCATCAACATCATTTCAATCCTACACATTTTGGTTGTCTCGATGTAACCTCAAGAGGTCGCATGCGCCTAAAATCATGTGTTTATTTTTAGGCGTACACATTTGGTGAACCTGACATAAAGGACTAGTTCCTTCTTGTTTCCTTTTAGTTTCATTTTCTTGTTTCCTTTTAGTTTCATTTCCATTAGTTCTCTTTTCCTTCTCTTCCCCTATTCGGTAGGTATTTTATACCTCTCCAAATATGTCTGGTAGAGAGTTTGGTGGGCCATTTGGCTTTGATAGATATTATACCAATGTTCAATCACAACAATCCCCTTCCCTTACAAGATGGGTGACAACTACATAAAAATATGCAAAAATCCCCTAGTTATGTCTCTAATACCACTAATACCATAAGAATATAGGATTTCAATCAACCCTTGAACATTTGATACGGTTAATCCAATTCAAACAACATGATCTTTACGAGTGAAACGGGTCCCCGCCCTGCAGTCTTGTCAAGACATCACATAGCATGAAATCTACAGAGGATGGCATTTCTATGCAAATCACTAATCCACTTCGTACAATTCACGAGTCCATGGAAAGGATGAAAACTCACACCGTGAGATATTCAATAACAATATACGAGACCACAAATCTTGAGACTCCTATTTTCAAGGTAAACAATAATGACAACGTTAAACATTTTATAGCGGGGTATCGCGTGTCCTTCCAACAAAACCCTACACAAAAGTCACCTAAAAAAGGGACTCAATCCTCACCCAATGATGTTATTTCTACTTTAGTATGGAGGATTAGAGAACTAGAGAGTTCCCAACCTTCACAACTAACTTATGCAATAGGGAAAACATGGGGTATCCCATTAACAACAAAGGATACACCCTACCAATGCACAACCAATGCAACATCATGTGCAACAAGGTTATCCACCCAATAGAATCTAGGTGATCTACCTGAAAATATCTAACACACCGGGAATGGGTCCTCATCCATCTCATGCTTATCCTACATAAGGGCTAGCTTGAAGTGTGATCTAAAAGGTCATCCCTTCAAGCAATGTGATGCTCCCCGGTTTTATGCCCACTAGGTCATATCCTAGTGTTTTTCCTCCTTACCTGCATATGTATTAAAATTCCCCGGATGTACATGCATACTTTCCCTACTCCTTATATGTAGTATCAAGGAGCTCGAGACGTTCCGACCAATGGTTACACTATAGCTTATCTAACTCCTCATCATCTAAGAGCATCAATAGTGGAGTCATATGTGATGGATACATACGTTGAGTATTTGAAGGAATACCTTGACTTTACCATACGGGGTGTCATGCTTCCACGCCCATTTCCTAACCTTTCCAAGTTTAAGGGAGAAGGAAATCCAAATGCTCATATCAAGGCCTATGCTACTGCCATTAGGGAATTGCTTCCTTGGAATGTTATAGTAGCTAAGATATTTCCAAAGATTCTCAAAGGAATCGCTTTAGATTGGTACTATCGGATTCTAAAGCTTCCATAAATTCCTTTAAATAAATTTTATTTTGTATTCATTAGAGCATCTGACATGAGCAAATTACTACGAATGGGAATTAGAGATTTTTACATATCGGTAGGAACAAAACAAATCGCCACACATTTCATCCAAAGATGGTGTCAATTTCCTTACTCCTCTGCAAGTGTACCTAACAAGGAACAAATGGAAATTTATGACCTCTTTCTTCACTCACTTAATCGGAGAGACTAAGGAAGATGTCCAGAAGTTTCCTTTCCGCAACTATGAGGAAGTGTTGGAAGGTTTTTCCGAATTGGCCAAACCTTAAGCGATAGCGTACATAAGACTTATGATCTCAATGGGAAATTGGTATCCCCTAACCAAAACAACACAAACCATCAAAAAAATGGATCCAACAACCAAGGACCCAAAGTATTGAATCGCAATCGTGGTGTTACCACGGATGGTGTTACTGATCAAGCAAATAATATTGGTTTTACAAACAATGGTAATACTAACAATAATAATAACAACATGGGAAATCAAAGAGGTCCTAATTCTATTTCCTTTGTCAACACGGTTGATTTCAATCATCCCCTCCTTGACAGGCTCAAACCCAAGGCCCAAACCAATACCAAAATCATGGCCAAGTTCAAACGAATTACAATTATTAAAACAAGTTTCAAAACTACAATTGGGGTTACAATCAACAACAAAACTCGAATAAAAGGCTAAAAGAATATGACCCTAATCTATAATACATTTTTCACCATGTTGTTGGTCATGACACTCAGTATTGTAGGTATTACAACAAGTTCATAGAAATACTCCCAGAAAATCAAAGGCATCTCTTTGTGGAAATGTTTCTAGTGAATCCTGAAGGAACCTCACAACCGGGTTATACATGACTGTTGCACCTCGAGAATGAAAAACTAGGAATCTATAGGAACTTGTTCCCTAAACATATCTAGGATGGAAAGGTAGATCCTAAAAACATAAACAAGGGTATTCCTGTTGGGAATAATGACCATGAGGCCTTAACTTTTGACAACTCTCGAGTTTCCCTAACCTCGGCTTAAACAACAATACAAAGATTTTGGGATTAGTTGAGTTAGAGGTTGAACCATAAATTAACACAACTGACAAGGAGTACACTTCACAACCTCTTCCCACTCATTCTCTCTTGTAGGATGATGCTCCTATAGTCTCAAAACCTGTAGGAGCTTATGATTTGATTTCAGATTTGAACAAGACCTTTTCTCACATTTTGTTTCTAGATTTATTGAAGAATTCCCTTGTGCATCGTTTCGCATTACTAGATGCATTGGGTCTTGGTCACTTAATTCATGTTACACCTCCACCTAGGGCTCAAATCAATCATATTGACTTCAACATACATCCTCCAAGACAGAGTGATAGGGATATCGGGTTTGTCTTTGATATAAGAAAGATGTCATCTGACAGCTGAAATAGCCCAAAGAGGAGATCCTGCTTTATATTTACAAGTCTGGGTCTATAACAATTGCATCAAGAGAGCTATGATTGATGACGAGGTTGTTGTAAATGTAGTTCCCTTCTCTTTCTTGCAGAATTTGGGATATGGGGAGACTAATTTTTCCTCTACTAGAAACATGTTGTGAGGGTATGACAGTCTTAAAGCTACCTCAATTGGAACTATAGTTCTTCTTGTCTCCCTCGGGCTGAAAACTATTCTAATTGAGTTTTACATCATCGAAAGGAAACGAATTATAACATGATCCTTGGTAGACCATGGATTCACCAGATGAAGGCCATTCCTTCCACTTTGTTCCAAGAGGTTAGGTTCCTCCATTTGGGAAAAGTCTTCATCGCTCAAGGGGATCCCAAACCCTTCAATATACATTTGGAGAATCTCAAGAAGAAACAAGGGATTCATTGAAGTTTGAGCTTCTGCGAACTAGTTAAACAAACCGTTTCCATCAAAATAATTGTTCGCAACCACCCAAAGTGTTCCGAAGGTTGAGATGGATGACCCAAAGACATTTGAGGTGGAAAACACAAATAAGAGTAAGGTGGTATCTCTAGAATTCATGTCCACTAGAACCACAAAGAGAATGTCAAGCTCTTAGAAAGTAATAAGTCGATCATTCTCCCTTTGAACCACAAGGATTTGGTATTTTCCTTGGGTCAACCTCTCTTCCTACTAATGGTCTTGGTTTGGATATACAAATGATAGAAGTATCAAGAGAGGAAGATGATTTTGAGAGAATTCTAATGTTCACCAAGTCCATCCCTAGGGCTTCTCCCATTCCTAACCTTGGTCTAGATACAAACGTGTCAGAAACCAAGCTTATTTTCCATGAGACATGATCCCATATTGCAACAAATTCCAAATGTGATCAAGTCCCCAAATGTAGAAAACAAATTTGAACAAAACCATCGTGTTCATATGAACATGATCTATCAAGAGCACAACAAAGAGGTTTGTAAATGCCTCATACAAATGGATGGTCTTACACCAAGGTTAGATGTTTGGATGAATACGATAGTAGGAAAGGGTTGTAAGTTTAAACCCAAGGTATTAGGCCCTTGTCAAGCAAATGGAAATTTCAAGAATCCTTCTTATCATTTGTGTACCTTGGAAGGTGAGGAGTTTAACAAAACCATCGACTCACATCACCTGAGAAATTTTTGTATATAGTCATTGCATTTTCACATTGTCCTTCATTGCATTCATATTGTATTGTCACTTGCATTATCACTTTGTTAAAATTGTAAAACAGAAACTTATTGTTCAAGTAATTATTTGGCTTTCAAACATTGGCATATCTCTTAATCATAATTATTATACATTATGCTCATACATTCAAATTATTTAATCTTTATCATTGAACTTTCATTTGAGAGACAAATTTTGACATTGTTTTATGAGGACTTACATGCTCAATCTTCTTCATAGTTGCTTCCAATTTGGATGTTTCTTGCCCATAGTTTTTCTATAAGCTTCTTGATGATGAATCTTCCCCTAAAATATCTCTCCATGAAAAAATCATTATAAAAATTTTACCTGGACCTTTTGTTCGCCCATCTCAGCCTTTCGGTGATGAGCCCTCGCATCCTACTAGTTGCGTGGGGTTGAGATTAGGGGACAATATTTCTTCCCAAAAAGCACAATTCAAATTCAAATAAAACAAAAATATAAAAACAATAAACACAAATGATTTTATTTATAAATAACTACACTTTTCATCCCTACCAATCTTTCAGATGATGAGCCCCATGCTTTTACTCTTGGTAGCATGAGGTTTGGAAAGGAGGAAGTGCCCTTACTCACCTATGTCTTGTCATCGGTGATGAGCCCATGCTTCTTACTAGTAGCATGGGGCAAGACATAGGGGGTCACATCAATAAATCAAAAGTTTCAAATAAATAAGGAAATAAAAGTGCTTGAAAATCTAAAAATTCCCAAGAAAATGACTTAGATGTGTATGTTAGGAGAGACAACCATTCTTTGAACCAAATATTATCAATCAATAGGTCATCCATGGATCTAAGTCTAGTCAAAACTTGTAAGTAAAATTCATTTCAAATTGATTAAGTTAATCTTGGTTTGGGTTGGGTTGTAGGTTTCTTAGTAAATCCTTGTCAAAATTCTTGTCTCTTGGTCATCATTCTCATTCACATTCTTCAAAACATATATCTCATGTTCTTCTTGACTTTTAGTGGTGAGCCCTCGCATCTTACTGGTTGTGTGGAGTTGAGAATGAAGTGAGGTTATCTTATCATCATACTACATTCAACACATTTTTCCAATGGAATAAAAGTGCTAAACATTACTTGAAAAAAAGTTTCCTAAAAGTTTCCTGAATATATATATATATATATATATATATATATATATATATATATATATATATATATATATATCATGTTTTCATTACATCACATCATCATCCATAGCATGCAATCAAAAACATGAAAAACATCAAAAAAATTAAACCCTTTAAGAGTACAGGATGAGATAAACCAAGATACAAAGGAATGTCGGACCAAAAAGACGTCAATATGTATATATAATCTGTCAAGTGTCTTATGTATAATGTTGTCACACCATAGGGTAAGTGTGGTCAAAATTCTCACTATGAGCTCAAAATACAAAAAAATTGATATACACATCAAAAATGTCTCAAAGTAATAAAGGCCCTAGGCCTATCTATCCCTCCTAGATCCCTGCGAAAGGGAAGGGTGAGGACTTCTACTACGGATCCTTCAACGAGATCATTGGGTGCACCATGGGAGCCTCCATGTGTTGATTGGTGGGACTATCCATGTGAACGATTGGTAGTAGTAACAGCCGCTATGTGAGTGTCCCGTCGCCTCTCTCAATCCTTGTGCACCGTGATCTCGGTCCTCGGTGAGTCATCACCACCGCAATGTGTCATGTTGGTGCAAATACATCCATATGATGACCGGATCATGTTGGGAGTCTAGGGTCAACAAGAAGTGGCTCTCAAGTCTTCCTAGAGGGAATCATGAATAAGATCTTACCATCTATCGATGTGGCTACAAAGAGCAATCAAACAATGGCGAGGTATAAAGCATAGTATAAAAAGAAAAAGAGAAAATATCCTACTAACATCTAATCTAGGAGGTAAAGATAGGAGAAGCGTGGTTATACTCACTCGTGTCTTCAAGAATCCAGCTCGGATCAATAATTGGTGTTGTTATAGGAGTTGTACGCGCTTCCTCCTCCATACCCTATGGATGCACAGATGTCTCCTTTGTCTCCTCAAGGTATACTAACTCCTCCGCCTCCGCCTCAACTCGGTAGTCATTGAGGCCTCTCTAATACCCTACCACTCGTGGTCCGACTCCTCACCTAGGCCTCGAGTCTATGTTGGCCTCCTCCTCCTCCTCCTTGCCATATGTTGGGCTTGCACAAATCTATAAAAATTTCCTCAGTATAACCGCATCATCACCGTTTGATCAGTGCAACTCGTGGTGTGCCAATGGGAACCCCATGCACTATAAATGTCTATTGTATTTGTCCCGTCCGGCCATCTTGCCTCCTATATCCCAGAAAGTGTGGCCACTGTTCGAAGAGCATCTAAATATGGTAGCCCAAAATGTTGGGGCACCTAAAGCACCGGATGAGTCTCGACTCGCTACTCTAGTTAACTAGCTAAATAGTAGTGTTGCAGCATGTAGCTAATGTAACCCCCTCCACTCCCCATCTTCCAGCCATGTCCCGATATAGATGTGCAATCATATCTGTTGTGGTCAAAGTGGACACTAACCGTGATGGACCCCCGAGTGGAGCCATGTCTACCCACCTAGCTATTTTAATCTTTGTGGGATCTATTATCCGTACTCCCCTCTAGTAGGGGATCATTCTCTTGTCCACCCATGAAATGACTAGTGTAGAATGGTGAAAGATCCATCGATATCTAACAACCCGATACAGTCATGGTAGGTAGTGTCAAGGATGTCAACCCCCACACATACACCCTACCATAGAAATCAATGCTCTTGACGATTAGAGCCCTACATAACAGAACCTCACCCTTATCCTCAATTGTTAGGAAATCATTATATTATAGTGCTCCATTGTAATAGTTAGTATATTTGTGAGGGTTGTTGAATAATTAGTTATATGATTTATGTGTATAATGGTTGTTATAACCACACATGTAAATAGGTTTGGAGGAATATTGGGTGGTTGTGAGAACACCCATAGAATAGTGTGTTAGAGAGATTTGTGGAGTTTGTTCTGTTTGAATGTAGGATAAACGACTCCTATATATTTGTATATTTCTACGTTGAATAAAAAAGTGTTTGGAGATTATTGTGTGTTAATTTATTGAGCTTTGTCAAATCTCTTTCATCTGGTATCAAAGCAAGCTATTAAGTTCTAATGATTTGTGAGGGGCAGTTATACTTCTCCATTTCCACGTGAATGGTGTCTTTCTATTGTAAAGATATTTTACTTAGTAGCATTTTAGCTGTAGTTAAGACCGTGTTACAAAATTCCATCATTTCTATCACCATTCCCTCTTCTCGATTCATTCTTATCATTCATATATGAATTGACGGTTTGTATTTTTCTCCACATATATTTATTACTAGCAATCACATGTGTACAATGCAATGTGAACATCGAATGGTATATTTTATTTGATTTAGAGGGATAGTTATTAATTTTGTAGTTGATGTTGATAAGATGTGTCATTGACAATTATGATTTTCTATTAAAGCCAAAACAAATGTTATAAAGTACATTGGAATGGATGTTTAAGAATAGTTGTGTAATAATCAAATATAAATTCAAGTGAGACATGTAAGTTTTCTAACACTCACACTCGAGAATGTAGTGAATGTGAAGTGTTGACGTCAAAGTAGATTGAAAGAATGACTAAGTGCTTTAACATATTAGTTCTCCAAGAAACATAAATGAGACAAAATATGAAAGCATATATAAATGAAGCTTAAATGGTTATGGTACATTCCAAAGTGCTTTATTACCTCAAAGAGTTTGAGAGCATCATTGTCAGAGCTATTTTGTGCATATCCTACAATCATGGCATTCCATGAGACCACATCTCTTTGAGGCATTTTGCAAACAAAAATCCACTTTCCATTATACTTTGATGGATGTTCATACCTTGTGCTAAGGCTCCCATATTGGTATAGAAAGGGAGTATGCTAACAAAGGTTGTGGAGGTTGGGTTTGCACTTGCCAAATGCATTCACCTAAAAGTTTTGAAGGCATTTTCAACAAACCCATTTTATGCATATCTTGCAATCATTTAAGTCCATGAGATCACATCTCATTGAGGCATTTTATCATACAGTTCACATGCCTTGTGTATGCTTCCACATTTTGCATACATGTCTACCATGACACTTGCAACTACATCTAACAAAAATCAGCTTTCCATTATACTTTGATGGATGTCCATGTCCTACTTTAAAGCTCCCATTTTGGCACAGGCTGGGATGATGATGGAAAAGGTTGTGGAGTCTGGCAAAAGTCTTGTATCTATTATTCTTTGGTGAATGTCCATCCCATGTTTTGACATAGGCTGGCAATATGCTAGCAAAGGGGAATTGATATTCAAGTTGGCTACCTGTTGGTTGCATTTGGTGAAACAGATTCAATGCTTCATGAGGATGTTCATGTCTTTCTGTAAGTTGCAATTATAATACTCCATGAGAAGGGGTTACAAATAATGAACCAAAAATATATATTTAGAAAATCCACTCCCTTCTGATTCAAGTTTACGTTACCCTGTCATTATGCGCTTCTTTGTTTGTTCTTATAAGGGAAATGCTTCTTTCAATTATTACATTTAAGGAAATAAATCAACTTTTCAGCAACATTTATTTGATTCAACTCCAACTGGAGGTATTTTAAATCGGGTCAGTTCAAGCTTCTTTTGTTTAAATTTCTTAGATTTGGGAATTGACTATGAATGTGCAGGGGGTGACATGTGTTATTCAACATACCATAGTGTAGTTTTTTAAGGTGAATATCCAAGCTACAAATTCCTTCAGAATTTTTTTATAATACCACCTCTTATGTATCAAGAACTTTGATCTTCTATAAGTATATTTGGATAAAATGTCTAGAGTGCTTAGTAGTTGTGGTTAATCAATTGAACCACGATTCTCCATTATATATGGACTTTTCCATTTGCTCAAAGTGGTTTCCAGATTTAGTAAACACCTCATGATTCTAAGTTCTTATATTTATCCCATGATAAAATCTTGTTATTATCTTCACGTCATATTAGAGTCTAATATTTTGTGGGCCTGACCATGGTTGTAGGAATCTTGGAAATCATTGTTGTTTGAATGACAATTACAAGAATGTGGTGCCTAAACAACTGGATGTAATGGAAGCATTATAAGTTGTGTTGCAAGTCCATATCACATGTAATCAGTTCCCTGGCAGAGTCAAAAATAGTTGCATATCATTAGAATTTGTGCAAGCATTGAGGAATAGATCATGCATGGTAGAAGGAGAAAAGTATGTTTCTGATTTTGAGTGTATCAGTTTTGTGGGTGTTTGATTACCATGCCCCAATTATTAAACATTTGATGGCTAAGTAAAAATTGTAGGGAAAAACAAGAAACCACTAAATAAATCAAATGGTAGGCAAAGTGGCACTTCATAAAACACTACAATTGAAACATGAGATAGTTTCATTTAGTGTTTCCCATAGAATGGGAAAACACAATCAAATTAGTAGT
Source organism: Taxus wallichiana var. yunnanensis (assembly GCA_018340775.1). Taxonomy (NCBI): domain Eukaryota; kingdom Viridiplantae; phylum Streptophyta; class Pinopsida; order Cupressales; family Taxaceae; genus Taxus; species Taxus wallichiana. The sequence continues at coordinate 316,454,244 of CM031236.1, forward strand.
CATTAGTGTTTTGCATGGAGTCTAAGAACATAGTTACCGCACTACATCAGTGTTGGGTCATCTCTCCATTCAAACTGTGGTAGTTGAGGCTTTTGCCACTTGAAAACTTGACTTGAACATAGTTTTTTTTTCAATGATGTTCAAAAAATTTGATCAAGATATAATCTGCAGAGTGCATTGTTCAAAGTGTGGCCACATAAACAAGATGAACTAACTTGTATTTGATCTCAAGATATAAGAAAGCAAGGTATATTCTAAAACACTTAAATAATAATGCAAAAGCATAGTCGAAAAGTAATTTTCTAGACATTAGTCATGAAAGAGATACACATGCCAACCCTATTATTTTGCATTATGCAATGCTTGAATGCCAATGCAAAATCTTAGTCGTAAAAGGGAAAAATTGCAAGCATTTTTTGTAAATAAGTTTATATGCAACTCCTATTATTTTGCGCTACACACTAGAATCGTCCAATCTCCATTGAAATAAATAGGTATTTCTAGACCAATTTGAAACTAATTTATTGTAAGGATCACTTCAAATTTTATATTGTACAAGTGTTACACTAAGAGTCATTTCCTTTATATCATCAAAGTAAAAAAATTAAAAACAAGATTTGAAGGCATGTTTTACTGTATCCTGCTTAAGAAATGTGTTAATGTCTATGTCCGTTAAGATGGACTATACTTCATACCTTTGGGCTTTATCCTAAAGTAACTTGAGATTAAATTTAAGAGGGTTTATCTTATTTTAGTCTTAACATATTTGTAAAATTAATCTTAACTTCATTTACTGTAATGTATCGATCCATGGGGAAGGCCCCTAAATTTAATTGACACTACAATTTGTTAAGCAATATATCACTTCAAATTTGATTTGAGTGAACAGAATTTTTCCTAGTCCTAGAGTGGTATATCACCTGCTTAGGAAAAACTAGCAAAATTTACTCATATAAATTGAAAGAAAGTTATCTTTTATTAAGAATGGATCAACCACTGCAGAAACAACCCTAATCTATATAAAAATTAGAGTTTCCTACCATTGACCAACATAGCATCTTAAATGAAAAGGCAAGCAACAAAGATGAATTCAACTTTAATCCACCAGAAGTATGGTGCTCTTCTGCTTTCTGTTGTTTATCTTACATTCATGAGACAGATGTTAAAAGTGATAGTGCAATGACATATGAAAGAAAGAAAATATATTAATGTCCATAAATGACCAAACTAGGTTAATTGGAAACGAATGTATAACTAGTTACAATTGAAAATAACTAGAGTAAGAGAACACTCAGGTCTGGAAGTAACTAAACAAAATAATACACAAAAGTAAAAGCAAAGAAACTGATCCATATTTACTATAGTTTATAATATTTTATTTATATCAAGCAGCCCAATATCAAAAAATGTAAACATGAAACGTTTCATTTTATAATCCTTTAGACTTCAAGTTTAATAGATCAAATCACAAGTAAACAGATATCACCAAGCAGACAGGGAAATTAAAGTGATAAATTCTTGTTTTCATTTGCATTGTTGTTGTATTATTAAAATTTCATGAATATTTTTCAAAGGAAAAGTAAACACTTCAATCTAATCATACAATAATACAGCGAGATAACAAGACCTCCCAATATTAAAGGGGAAAACCTAAGACAATTCACAAATTTTCCTGATAATATAAGTAGGTTTTACACGTCCACGAGGAGGACCATCTAAACCATGAACATTAACCCACACGGTTGCCAAATAACATGCATTTATACCACCCTGCAACAAAGAAACTTTAGAATAAGTAGTGTCTCAAAGGAAACTTGATGAGGAAAAATAGTATAGGTAGTCATCTTTGTTCATCTGGAAATGGATATTAGATATAAATTCAGAAAGGATACAAGGAAAAGTTCTGAAGCACAATTTCTAGTATCTGAATTAACTCCAACAAAAAAATTGCATCTTAACTCTATAAAGAATGGAGTTTTAATATTTAAGAAATTTATGGTTCTGTGTCTCCAAAAACACAAATGCTCCATAGTCTTTAAGGGCCTGTAACAAAATCTAGCTCAAAAGCATGCATCAAGCAGGCAACAGCAACAGAGGGCAGCCAAACTACATAGAAAATAGGTTTCGGAATTTGAAATTCATTGGGTGTTTTCTTTCTGGTAACATAGGTAAATAGAAATCATACTATTAACTTCTTAAGGCCAGTGATAAAACTTCAACAATGATAGAAGAAGAAAGCTGAGTGATCATGGTTTTAAAAGATCCAAATCCAGAAAGAGAGTTTAATACAACCCACCTTGAAAAAAAAATTGACATCTATAATATGGGAAAAGGGAAGACCAAGATCTCTATGTGATTTAAGTCTTCTATTAACATACAAAAAGCATGCCATAGGCAATTTAGCATACAGCAAGTTTTAGATTCCAAATCCAAAATTTATGTGACAATTACCTGGAGATACTTCCCTTGAATTGGTGGACATGGGCATCGACCTTCTTGAAGTCAGTTGGATGTTGATCTCTACATAAGAAAGAGTAATAATCATAATACAATCATTTTCCCCTGAAGTGATTAACATCTCGAAGACCCAAAATAATTGGAGATTATGATTATTACAAACTTCAGAATTGGAGGAATCCAAAAATAAATTTATGAAAATACAAAAACCAAAGGAAAAAAAAATTAGATAGAAAAAATTGATTAGCATCTATATAGACCCAGAAAACTTAATTAATTTTACCAACAAAAACAAACAAGACCCAACAGGCTTGGACATAAATTCGACTGACACAAATCCTTGAAAATGGAAACAACAAACCAAACAAAAAATGTTGGATAGAAAATATACAGTGTTTTGGACAAATGATTGATGATTTTTTCTACATCCTCAAAGAAGAGAGAAACCACCACAACAAAAACTCGGGATTGCTCTCATCTTGCAGTTGTTGCAACTGTGTGAATTGCTTGTCCAGATATCCCTGCCAGCCATAAATAAATAAAAATCCAATCTTTGCATCTCAGTGCTGCATAAAAATATCAAATCTCTGAATTGAGACCAAGTTAGACTAAAATTAAACCACAAAATATCCCATGAAAATACCCATACTTTTTCTGACCAACCCTGAAAATATCCCCTGAAAATAAATGCCCGCTTTCATCAGATTTATTCCCTAACCCCATCCTGGTGGGTGGCAACTGTTGTGAATCTGACCCTGGCCCAGACCGGCACCTAAACTAAACCAACACCTGAACCGCACCCGAATTCATATTTATAGCCCTAGCCATGAAGTGAAGTCCTCCACTTGACATGGGCGTTTTGTACATTGCCCCGCGGGATTAACCAGGAAATTCCAAACAGGATCGGAGGGAGCATTCAGAAGGTGCCCTACATGTTTTGTGTTATTTGATAAATACATTGCAGGGGTTAAATTCATAACTAACAATATACCATTCAATGCATGCAAAGTGCAACTGGAAAACAGAAAATGTGGATGAAATCAAAACTGCCATGGATTTCCAAATTTTATGGATAGAAACGAGAAAAATGTCTAAATGGTTGTCAAAATTAATATAGTCACCGAAACAATCCCATAGGGGAATGCCTTTAGTGTAATTAATATTGGAAGTAATAGTATTCCTATGGGAATCTATCAATTAGGTCTAGCAATCCCGTGTGTGTTGTCGTTGATCAAACTCAAGGACAGTTTTGAATCTTGCACTCATTCGTCATAAAACATGTGTTCTCATCATATGATCACAACTTTGATTAAGGCATAGCTCAAAGATGTTGAGTCCCCAATTAGAGCGCCCATTTTTTGAAGTCAATAGTCGAGTGTGAAGGACGTGGAAGATCTTGTACTTTTGTGATCTCGTAAGTGTCATAACCAAGTCTACCCACAATTGGTTGAATACTCAATAGGTGAGCCCCATCAACAATTAACCATTATGGACCCGCCAAATTTGAGCACAATTAAGAACATATTTCTATTGTCAAATATAAACAAATATCTATGAGTGTATATGATTAGATGCATGGTGGAGTCCTGGGTGATTCGAATAAGCTTCACGTGCTCTCAAAGCATCCAAACTAAATTCCATTTTCTTGGCATTGGTGTTTTGGGTGTTTGCACAAGTCGTGTTTCAAAACCAATCTCAACTTATCGGTTAGTCAAATTGGATGTTTAGTATCGCTCACTTCACGTATATAGAAGAGTTTGGAAGGCATCCGTATAAAATTCTCTCGAAAGGGTTTGACATTAATTGGGAATTGAGAAGAAGTTGCAAGCATTGTGAATCAAAAGAGGAGTTATGTATTTATGACCCTACTAATGTGACAGATTCTCTCTACAAATCTAGGAGATCTTGTGTGCCTAAAGTTGTTAGCACACGATTGGCAACGCATTGTTGATGATTTCTTATAATAATAATAATAATAACAATAACAATAATAATAAATAAAAAATTATAGTCCACGATGTTAGGCAAGATGTTTTTGGGTCTACATGTGGCTTATAACATATGGGACTACCTCGTACTCCAATATGTGAAGGCACCTAATCGTACTACAAATGACGCGTACATACCCTACTCCCTGCAAGATTTGAACTTGTGACCTCTATTTCAAGAGCAGATGTTCTAGATGGAGCATCACAACTCGCGGTTAGTTTAAAATAACTTTTAGCTATATAAGAAATTATTAGTTTTCCTAGGTGTGGTTTTTCATATCTTAAGGTCTTGATTAGAGTCAAACATATTATTTTAAAGTCATTGTTTTTATTTTATTTTTGTCCATGATGATTAAAATATCATTGTAGAGTTTGTCATTAAAATTGATCGTCATCCTAGGTTATGTATCATTCTCAAAGAATTTAAGTGTCATCAAAATATTTAAGTCAAAAGTATTAGTAATAGTGCTTATTAAATTTGTTTTGTCATTAATAGTGTTTAGCATTGTCATTGTTAATGTCAAAATCGTCAATTGGTGGTCAATAGAGTTATTGTCAAATTTCATTATAAGTCATTGTGAAGTTAGTGTCAATTGTCAAATAAGATTCAAAGTCAAAATCATTGTTAATAGTTAAGTTGTCATAATTGTTTCATTGTAGAAAATCCACAAATAAAAACAATATTGCCTTATGGATGCATTTTCGGTGTTACCCGACGTCCAAAAAATAAATGATTTCACATTGTGGGGGTGAATAATAAACAATGTGGGAATCATTAAGCTTCATATCCAAATCTGGTTGACCTAGTAGCATGTGACCTGGAGGACGAAGGCACCGAGGATGGAGGTCGATCAAAGAACCTCTCATTAGTCACCAATGACAAGGTGCACTTGCGAAGCCGTGGTGGCATTTTTGGTGTTTATTTTGTTTTCTACTACAATTCCAAAGTTTTGGTTTTTGGTGAGCTTCATTTTGAAGTACATGTTTTTGCAGTGTGTTTATGTTTCTAGTTTTCAATTCATTTTTGTTTGAATATCATTCCTATTCATATTTGTATTTAGTGAGCAGTGTTTCCTACATAATTCCCTAAAGGAAAAACATAGTGGATGATGAAAGCACAATAAAAAAGCAACATCATGATATTTGGGTTGTTGGTTGTCCTGTAAAACCATCCTTTGTTGTGGTTGTTGGTAAGCCACTTGAAAAACCATCCTTGTTGAGGTTGTTGGTTGTCCTGAAAAACCATCCTTGTTGGTTAGTGGTTGTCTAGTAAAACCATCCTTGAAGGTTGTTGGTTGTCCTGAAAAACCATCCAGATCATGAGCACGCACGGGCAGCAAGTTGTAGAAGGAAGTGCGATTGTTTTTCTCCCATGTTCACACTAAGGGGGAATGTTAAGAAATCATTATATTATAGTGCTCCATTGTAATAATTAGTATATTTGTGAGGTTTGTTGAATAATTAGCTATATGATTTACGTGTATAGTAGTTGTTATAACCAAACACATAAACAAGTTTGGAGGAATATTGGGTGGTTGTGAGAACACCCATAGAATAGTGTGTTGGAGAGATTTGTGGAGTTGTTCTCCTTAAATGTAGGAGAAACTCCTATATATTTGTATATTTCTACATTGAATAAAAAAGTGTGTGGAGATTATTGTGTCTTAATTTATTGAGTTCTATCAAATCTCTTTCACGAATCAAATGTTAGGCCAATATACCAATGATGGCCTTGCATAGAGTAGGGATATGAACAGTCTCAACTGTAACTAGACTAACCCCCTTCTTGGCACTCCTGTCAAATGCCTATGCTTCTCTAAGATAAGTGGCCTACTTGCGGGCCTCAACTTCTAAACTAGCGATCTTCGGTGCCAACTTATTACCGGTGAAGTGGAACTCTGAGGATCCTATAAACATCCTTCAGGGTGATAGTCCACTGGCCTCTAACTCCAGGAAACCAAAAAGTGTTTGGGTCCGCATCCCATAAACTAAATAAATCACAAAGAAGGTGACTCGCAGGGGCAATAAGTCATGTTTTTATGATCCTCAATATATTGTCCCTCTCTAGTACCCCCCTCTCTAGTTGTGTCAATAATTATAGGATCTGAGGCAACCACTCTGCTCTCAAATCTACTCTATTTGATGTAGCTCCCCGCATCCCAAAGCAATAGAAAAAGAGAAAGTTAGACCATGATAAGTGCATAACAAGCTCACAGAAAAAATACAAATGTAAGTAAAAACAAAAATAAACTTCATGCTTAGCTTTTTAAACACAAAAATTAGTGACAGAGTTAGATAACCTGTTCTCTAAGCAGAGTTGAGATCAGACAACCACCATGATGGTTACACAACCACCACTCACGTAGAGCGGTGGTTACGTAACCACTGCAACGTTTGTGCAATCTGGCCATGGGCAAGATGCAAATGTCACTCACGTAGAGTGACGATTGTGTAAGTTGCAACGGTCGTGTTTGTCAAATTCAGGTCGTGCCCTTATGTTCAAAAATTTGCAAAAACATCAAAAAATGACTTAAAACACTCAAATAAACTACATAACCAAAAAGGTGCCCCCCTACGGTCCTTTTGACTACAAAGTTACCAAAAACCAACCCTCTTATAGCTAGTTCCAAGCGGTTGCTACATTTTAGGAAAAAACAAACAAATGCATATAACTTACCTGTTTGTGATCCTCTGTCGTCACCGCTAGTTGCGTTGTCATCGCCACCGAGTGCTCTTTGATTTGATTATATTCTTGCGCGAAACAATCACTAGTAATCTAGAGCTCCAAAATTAGCTAGGAGTGTGTGTGAAAATGATTTCTAAAAAAATGATATATATATATATATATATATATATATATATATATATATATATATATATAATAACTTTGAGTGAGTGTATGGTGGTCAACGCACTTGAGAAGGTATATTTCTCACCCTCTCGATATGGTAAGTAATCTTGTCATTTTATTTCTTTTGTTAATCATTTTTTATATCTACACTTGCTTCATGTCTCTCTTTTTCAAGTGGTGGGAAGGTTGGATGGCGTGGCTTCAACACACTAGTAATGAAAGTATAATTTCTAGCTCTCCCATTTGGGAGTGCCATGCCCAGTAATTCACATTTTATGCTCATTCACAACTGAAATGATTCTCCGAGGGGGCAATATGTACGCACCCAAAATTTCACAGGTGTTACATCATTGGTATGATAAAAGTCTCTAATGATAAAATATTTTTTTCCGTAACAATGATGAGATCCATATCATTACCCCTCTCCTTCTAAGCATGTTTATCCGACTTTTCTTAGTAAAAAAAGCTCGATATTGAGAAGCTCATGGATATGGGGATTGGTTTCGATACGTTGTCATACACATGGCAGCATATCGGCACTTGTCTCCATGTTCCGCAAGTTTCTGGGTACCACAACCCATTTAGTATAACTTTGAAACTATGAGTAACTTACCTTGTTGGGAATAAAGGAATGAATTGACGACATACTTGTGCATTTTTCCTATATCATAACCTCTGTTGTGATTCATGATCATAATTGATTTCATTATTAAAGAGTATTGGAAGCAATGAACTTATTACATTGATTTCGAACATGCTTATGTAGCATTGTTGTGTTGATACTATTTTCTTTTATTATGTGACTATGTTGATGAACTTGGCATAAAAGTTCCTTGATCCTAACTTACACCTGGATAGTGGCAGCATTATTTTTGCTATATCGGTTTGATCGGCTAACACCAAATAAATACTGAATTAATGTATAAGATGGGAGTTATACAAGCAAGGACATTAAGACCATATTTATGTTAATGATGATCATCGTGGACCTTGACCATGAGAATAAGGTTTATGTTATTTATTATTTCATACTTGTAGGGGCTAATGAGCTTCATCGATCACTGCCACAAGCTTAATAAGATATGGAAATTTATATTAAAGCCTATGGTGGGTTAGCCTAATGATGATGATCCTTATTATCGATCACCAACCACAACAAGGCTAATATTAAATTACATTTTAAATGGTCGACAACCGACCATGCAAAAGAGAGAGAGAGAGAGAGAGTTAAGTTTAGAAGTATGGTTATAACATTACTAGTTGTCAGAAGGTAGAGATCTATTTCAAGAATAATGGGGAATTGCTAAAGTGAATTGGCGCAAGAGAAAACAGTGGTTTTGGAGGGAAATGGTACTGGGTACCTACATGCATTAATTACATTAAAATTCATCTGCACGGACCTCGGGAGAAGCGTGAAGCTTCTCGAGGAAGCCATTGAGTTGGTTTGGAGAGTATTCTTGATTTTCATTGTTATTTTGTTAACCTTTGGTCCCGTGCAAGATATGCATGGAATGGAGTTATTGCCTATTTTTGTGTTCATCTCGATTGTTTTTACAAAGTGTCGTATGCATATCTCTAACTGATAGTTGAGAGATTTTGGGGGAAACATTGATGACTATTATTAATAAATGGGAATGGAATTATTTATGGGGATTTTTCTTACTCTCGGGATTTGAAGGCAAATTTGGGTTTGAGCTTGCTAGAAGAAGTCGGAGAGGAAAAGAGAGGATTTCAGCTTCACTCTTCGGTATGAATCATTCTTTTTCCTTCTTTTTAGCTTATTCCATATAATATTTAGGTGAAATGAATCTCTCTGCAGATTGTTCTTTTCAAACCGGGTTAAATGTATGGAATGTTCTTGGGAATTTTGTTTTTACAAATGATGATTCTATGAATGGATGTGTATTCAAAGGGTTTCGTGGTGACTAGGAATGCTTGTGTTTTTGTTCTTTTTGTTGGTTGGGTGTAAACCCTTCTTTTGGGTACTGTATAATATTTGTCGAAAGATCATCCCATGCAACTTGGGATTATACCCGAATGCCTAAGAAAAGAAGGGACCATAATATTATTGTTCATTTGGTATGCATTAAGATTATGTCTAGAAATAATATGGTAATCGTACAATAGAAAAGTGATATGCGAGCATGAGAATCTGCAAGAAGCCCTAATCCATACCGACCTCCCAAGGTCGTGCGAGACAAATGCCGGTGGAAATGAAATATATGTGGATATAGACAAACTAGTTGGAAAATATTATATCCTCAACACGCAATAATGGGATCTACGAGTCTAAGGCAAAGAAATCTCTCCTAACCTGAATTGGTGTAATGGAATGTTTAGATATAATAATTTGCTGGAGGCTCCAATCAATGTCGAGCTCTGCCGAGAACCTATCTATTGGATGTTGGATTCGTGGAAAGTGACCTGTAGGTTCTTCGTGTATATTTCTAGACAAGGTCATGGAAAAATGGTAGTGAGAGATGTAGTGGATTTGTAGGAAACTATGGGTGATTTTCTGGTCTAGCCCACAAACTATTAGCTTGATTGGCTTATATATTTAATGCGGAAAATAGTATTATGATATCTGGTGGGAGTGGTGAGGATCTAAATATTTGTGTGTGTAAACTAGTGTCAATACTTAACTGACTAGTAGGCCCGTTGGGTTTTGGGACCTATGGATCACAACCATGAGTTCGTGGTTGTTGTGGACCTGTTATTGTCATGTGAAGAATCAATCTCTTCTTCTGACTATCCAATAGTCATAAGCATTTTCAGCTTCTATGTTTAATATCAAGAGTTGTGTGATCTTCTCAGAATACTTTACGGGTGTTCTAGCAACTTGTATACATAAGCATGTGTCTATGTCGATGAGAAGGTCTCCTGTGTTGGGCTGCAAAACTAATGGATCACAACCAAATATTTGTTCTCTTTCGGGTTCCTGTATGGTCATGCGGATATCCTATCAAGGTAATCTATAGTTGGGTTGACTTGACTAGAATGTGTATGCTTTGTCATCTTCAATATTCAACTCTCTCAATTGTTCACTAACTGCTTGTGGGTTTATTGTCATTTGAAAGACCTAAATCCTAAGCCCTTGATCTATATATGTTAATGCATGAAGAGATTTGGTTGAGGTACTACCGGTTTGAATACGTAATCCCTGGGCTCTCTGGGTCCCGTAATTGTCATGCAAAAGATGATTCAACTTTAACTAAAATGAGTAAACTAACTATGAAAGGTATATCTACACTATACTTATATTCCTTTTATTTTTTTGTATTTTCGATGATGTATATTTGAACAAAATTTAAAGAGCAGCTATTCTAATATATTTAGATAATGAACAATTAACTTAATAACAAAATTAAAACAAGCAAGTTAGCCTCGATATACCAATTTTCCTGTGCACTTGTGAATTTATCCTAAATATTTAAATAACTAACTAATTTAATTGAAAGACCTTCAATCTTACCTCATAAGTGAGGAATAAATCACAGCTTCTTAGAAGCTATCATTCCCCACAACTTCCCTGGTAATAATGAAAGCAAGCTTAACTGAAATAAAATGATTTGCTACTCTATTTGATATATTGTAACTACAACTTTGATATTTCAAACCTAGAGTTTTACAGAACAGTGGTAAATCCAGTTGTGTTGTGACTTGTCCCCTCAGTGTGATCTTTTTGTTCCTTCATGCTCTCGTGAATCTAGAAAAGTGCAAATGTGATAACGTCAGCAGAAGAAGATACTCGAACAGTGGCAGCTTGGATATAAACCAAATAAAATTCAAGTAAGAGAGGGATAGTGCAAGTGAACAGAGATTGATTATGGGATTCCTAGTAGGATTTATTGCGGGGATACAATGCAAATATACCGAGAATTCTAGGATCTATTTCTTGTGACAAAACAACAACCTACAACTATAAGATTATCAAATGAATTATAATCTAGAACTGAAACTATCTTATGCTAAGATGACTATGTAGGATATAAATGGAGCAAAATGAAAGTGTGAAGATCGATGATTTCTAAATCAAAAAAGAAGAAAGGAGCCTTGAATTGAGAGGCTGAGAATTCATGCAAAATCTAAACTTATTGAAACTTATGGGAGAACTTCAAAACACACTAAATAATAATTCATAGAGGGAGAGGGGCCATTTGCTTGTAAACAAGCTTGGTATTTATAGCATTTGGATTTACTAGAGGGTAAGTTTGAATTGAACTCTTTTATCATAAACAAAGAGAAATTACTATTTACCAGGTGGCTAAAACATAAATGCAAGCAAGAGTGGTTGAAGAATGTGAGTGCCACTTGAATTTTTCACGTTGACGAAAGCGTCGGAAAGTTTTGGAAAATGTGCACAAGACCACCACCCTACGCAGGTGGTAGTTATAGGACCGCCGCCTATCCTAGACGACAGTCACGGATCACCACCCAAGCAGGGTGGCGGTCCTGAAACTAAAGACCAAAATGCAAGAAAAGAGTGGGAACGGGTCGAACAAAGTATGCAGAGGTTTGGTATGGAGCTTTGGGATTTAGATGTATACTCAAAGATGATTTCTGGATTCGGAACACCTTGCGAAGAGATCTGAATCATCATTGGGATTTCTGTAACCTCTTTCCAGAAGTACAAGACCTACAATTTTGGATATGTACATATTGCCCCCTCAGAGAAGCGTTTTAGCCATGAAGGGGCATAAAACGGTGGGTCCAAGTATGGTGGTCCCAAACGGGAGTTATAAGCTATACCGACATACCCGTGTGTTACAATGTCACCATCCAGATTCCCGCTATCTGTAAAATCAAAAAGAGGACTCAAGTGCAAGTAGATAAAGAAATCGAAAAATAAACACTAAATTAAAATGAAATGAGGACTTACCATTTGCGTGGGGATGAGAACTTACCTCTGTCGGTGCTCCAACTCTGTGAAAGAACATTCAAAACAAGTTAGAATATTATATATATATATATATATATATATATATATATATATAATGAGCTCATTTTCCTATTCATTTGCGCATGTTGATTTGGCAATTTTTGAGCTCTAGGACCCACAGTAACCGTTTTTGATGAGAGTACAGTCAAAACGTTCATTGTGAGATCGTGATCATGCCTCCAAGAGCAGGACATCAACCTACAAAGTCTCAAGTTAGTTTTTCTCAATTCATTGTTTTTAAACCTAAAATATAGAAATGTTGAAATCTTTGTCTTGGGGGTTATTTTCAAAAATCTTAGTGTTAAATGAGTCTCTAGGGGGGCGCCCATAGGGTAGGTTTTTATTTTAGTTAAAATGGTGTATTTTTCTTGTTTTTAGGAATTTTTAGGGTTAATGGGCGCACGCCAAATCAACACAGACCGCCGCCCGCACAGAGTAGCGATCACGGGATCACATTCAAGTAGGGCAGCGATCAGAAGACTGCTGCCCTTAGATGGCGGCTGTCATGGATCTGTCGCTTTGAATAGGTGGCAATTTAGAACAGAAGGTGAAAATAGATGCCTTAGTTAAATGTTTTTGCATTTTTGATATTTTCCTATGTTTTTGATGAGTTTATCTATTGGATTATGTTGCTAACTTGCTCTTTTTTTGTGTTTTGGGTGGATGCGAAGAAGGAGGAGTATATTAGATGGAGTAGAGAGAGGGAGTGTGATTGGCTCTCAAAGCAGTGTTGGATACATTGACCCAGAGAGAGAGACACTTTGTAGAGGGCCGGTATTTTGAGGATCTCTTCGGTCCCTCATGTTGCTCCTGCTAGTCACATATTGTGTGACTTGTTCTTGTATTGGGATGTGGATTGGAACACTTTCGATTTCCAAGTGTTAGGGGTGAGTGGACTATCACCCTGGAGGATGTCTATCACATATTGGGGGTTTCGATTCTTGGGAGGCGGCTATCTCTTAAGATAGCAGGATCCATATCTCATATGGTTCAGTGGGCCACCTATATGGGAGATGTTGTTGTCTCCCTTGGCTCAAAGAAGGGGGTGAAGGTCCGATCCATTATTGCTTCTCCTATCCCTGTGATCCGCAAGGCTATTATGGGTATCTTGGCCTCGCGGTTGATTGGGGATAAGGGAGGGGATACTCTCTTATATTGTTGGGCTCCCATTATTGCACAGATTGAGGCCCATGGCCGTACTTACGCTTGGGGAGCAGATATTATTAGGACCACATACCATGACTTATACAAGGTGGTCAGGTTACAGGGGAAGTCCTTGAGTCACCCCACTCTAGTTATGAGTTGGGTGTATGAGCACATCGTCCCCTATGGAAGGGGTGTACTAGTAGAGGATCCGGGGGCTATTAGAGTAGTGAGGTGGACGGGGATGATAGTGCTCAGGATGCCACAACGGCCCTGGCTTAATTGACTACCGTAAATATGGAGGCCACTCGTTATCGTGCCATGGCAGGAGTATAGGGAGAGGAGACACCGACATTGATTGCCCGCTCTCTACTACAGTCGGTTTAGTAGACGGGATAGAGAGGGTGGAGGTCCACCCATTTGACCAAGTCCCTCGGCCAGGTTTGGTCTCCCTACGTTGATATGCTTCCTCCGGCAAGGGCAATATACAGACTATTCATGAGGCACTGGGAAGGCCCTAGAGGAGATGGGTGGTTAGACCACAATTACTCCGGAGTTCCTATAGCGATTAGGCGGGTGGTTTCAGCCCAAGGGGTAGCCAAAGTGCTCGTCGAGCACCTTTACTTCGATCGAGCTGCTCCTACTTTCAAAGTAGGGGAGTATGGCTTGTTGATGAGGACTCGGAGACTCTAAAGAGATCAGAGGAGGAGATGGAGGAGGGAATGATGGGAGGCAAGACCGGTGTGTGACGGCCGATGAGGATGAGAGTGATTGAGTGGCATGACACTTGGGATATATTAAGGGTGAGAGGAGGAAGGTGAGTGCAAAGAAGGTGAATCTAATCTCAGAGGAGTTGCCTTCTTAGGACTTAGGGGGAGATGATGAGTCCGAGTCAGGACATCATTTCTTTCCAAATTTGGGGGAGGTTCCGTAGTCCGTAACGGCGTCGGTAGTAAGCCAGATTATAGGACCCTACCTAGATGCTTAGAGATCCGAGTGAGTTACTACTCTTTTCTCGACCTTGTTTGTTAAAAATATTAGATGATGTTTCCTTTTTGTTGTTTCGTTTGTTTTTTACCTTGTTCTTAGCAATTTTCTAACTTGTTATTTCTCTTTTTAATTTGCAGCGACTATTGAGGGATGGTGAGACTTGATTCGCCGAGTGTGTGCAGACACCCTGTTACTCCCCTCAGAGAGTACTCAGTGAGATTACTCGGGACGTTATGAGATCCCCCTCAAAGCAGCCTAGAAGACATACTAATGTGTTTGCCCCTGTCTAGAAGGCGGAAAAGTTAGTGACCTCCCTTCATGTTAAGGCAACAAGCTGGATATAGGACTGGTGAGCATTTGATGAGGTGGAGTCATTCTCGTAGTGAGACCACGGCCCGGTGGCCATGATCATGAGGACTCAGTTCATTCAGAGCGTCATCGTAGCAGGAGTCCTAAGCGCGATCGTGCACCCTCTGAGGGATCCCACAGGGATTGAGAGCCCATTTGGTCTTTTTTTAGTGATTCTGCTAGATGTTTATATGGGTTGTTTTTGTATTTTTCATGCTCATTGAGCATTTTGATCATACCTAGTGCATGATGTCATTGTATGTAGAACATGATTCCTCTATATATATATATATATATCTCTCTCTCTTTTGGATCATGATTCCTATATGATTCCTATGATGTCATTGTATGTAGAACTTGAGAAATCACGAAGTGAACAATGTAAGGTCCAAAGTGGGACCAGATTCAATGAGGAAAGTGCAACTTGGGAAAATCTCGAAGAAATGAGATCTACTTTTCCACATCTGTTTAATTGAATTTGAAATTCGAGGAACCGATAATTCTACCAAATTTAGACAATTATTAGTCTATTGTACGGTTGTCTTAAAACGTTGTTTTTAAGAGTGAATCTTTTTGGTATGAACTTATGAATGAAAGGGCAATAACCGAACTTTGTCCTAGAACTCCTTGATTTGTTTAATCGATCATCGGGATGATGATTCTTTAAGGAGGGAAGAATGTAACACTGATTTTGTAAGTTATCTTGGTGAATATTTTTCATACTATTATAATCGCTGAAATGAAGGCAAACATGTTAAGATATATTCGATCTTAAGAGAATGTGTGCTAACTGGATTCTTGCATGTTGTAATTTATTGCACAGACACAGCGATTATTGTGCTTGTGTGTTTGCTGATGTGACGACAAATTGTCGTATACTTGCTAAACTCTCTTTGCTGATTGACAGCACACCTTGAATCAATTTCATTGATCCAAAGTATGCTGTGGTCTTCTTGTGATTTCTGTGTCGATTTACTCTTTAACCGAACCTGAGGATGATATAAATGTGCAGCGCCTGATTGCAGGTATGAGTAGCTGGCACGTAAATGCCAATGACAAAGGTTCGATTCTTGAACCTTGTACTGTCGAACTTAAGACCTCGTGAGACAGGAAGCGTCTGGACACGGGTGGCTTTGGCATGTGAAACAAAGGACGAAACGTCCTGCACAGCATTGACGTGAGTGTCAGTTGGAAGACTGGGTGAAGGTTGGTTAGTGTTAGTGGTTAGAAGGAATTAAATCCTAAGCTAATCCTAAGTTCTAACATACATCCTAAACTACTATCCTAAGTGGATTTTTAAATTACAAAAAAAAAAAAGGGGAAATAAACCTAAGTCCTATTAATCTAAAACTAAACTATGACCTAGGTTAATAACTAACATACATCCTAAACTAATCCTAACCTAAAGGGGACGCAAACCCTTGGGGAGAGGATAAGGATGAAGGGGTATTTAATGGCATTAAATGGGAGTCCATACGTGGGGCGCCGATTTGGTGGGCAAGGTAAGTGGCGGAGGTATTTAGTTGGACATGGAGCTAAATTTGGTTTTGCATGTGAAATTCAAAATTTGGAATTCGCCAACTCAAGTTGGCAGTGGCGTGGAAATTTGGAAAAAGGCAGAGCCTTTAATGCATTAAATGTTCTTGGTCCTCGCGACCAGCTCGCCTTGGAAGGCGTAGGAGGGAAATGTTGATTGTCATTGTGTCGATTTGGATTTGGTGAAGTTGCTCTGCATTTGGTTTTTTTGTTTGGTTCAGTCGAACCAGTTTCTTTGGATTTATCACTGTTCTTGGGAGATTTGGAGGCTGTTGCTGAGCCTGAAGAGGAAAGGAATTGTTGGAAAGCTCGTGCTGTCACCGAGGAAGGAAATATCTTCGGCAAACGCAGTTTTCTTCGAGTTTTGGAAAAGAAATTGCAGGCATGTTAAGCCCTTCTCTTTAAAAATACTTGCTTTGTTTAAACGTCTCATTAAAACAACCCTGCTCTTGGGTTTTGGGTTTATGTGATTGTTGTCATGTTGATACGATTTGGATTTAGTCGAATTTTGCTGTCATTTTTGGAAATGATAGGTAAATTCGTTTCTGGTTGTTATGCTTTGATTTGTCTTTGCATGAATCGAGTTGGAATATGAACTTGTTGTATTGGTTGTTGATGGTATTTGGGAATTCGAGATGGGTTTTTCTCTGCTTAAGTGTTATATAAAGAACTGGCAGACTGTGTGGGTTGTTTTCACTGCTGTGCAATTGTTCTTTTGCTATATGAATTTCAGTGATGAAAACTGTACAGGATGTACGAGTTGTTGATGTTGTTTCTATACTGAAATCTTTAAAAGGAAATAAGATCCTTTTTCCTTCTGCTGTTTTGGATTTTGTTAGAAATAGCATATGGGTTTTATTGAGCTTATGAACTCGATTTAAAGGAAGAAATGGTAATATTTTATTGCTGTCCCTTCTTCTTGCATAAGAAATGAACGAATAACGTTTTGGGTATTCGTGGAAGTAGGAAAGGTTAACTGTTTTTCTTCTGAACTTGCATATGATTACATTCCCTCGTTGCTGTGAGGACAGGATGATTTTCGTTGTGTTTTATGGATGTTGTTCGGCCTTCCTGTTCGGACTGTTGTCACGATTACTATCTCGGCTTGTTTTCTGTACAAGTAAATGGAAAAATATAGAAATTTGGGTTATTGCTTGAGTTTGTCTTGACTGCACCAAGCTTATATATTTAATACCCTATGCGGGTTTGCCTTGACAGAGGTATTGATATATGAATATATATATATTTTGAGTTCTGTATCTCATTAAGAAAAAGGAGAATGCTATTTTGGAACTAATTGTTGATCGAGATAGAACTCGAATTGGTTATTTCATTGTTTGCGGTATTTTGGATATTCATTGTTTGCGGTATATTGGATTGGAACTGCACAGGTTAGGTGAGTTGCTTTTCAATATGAGCGATTGTTCTGTTATCTTTATAAGTTGAGCTGTCATGCTTGAATAAACACGACTTGGGTGTTTTTAGTTCATTCTGAGCAAAATGATCGTTTCTTAATGAAATTTTAGGGACATGAATTCTTCTTTATGTTGTTTTCGATTCGAAAGAAACAGTAAATTGGTTTTGATGAACGTTATAAGTTCAGTTTGACAAAGATTACAGTGACATTTAGATGGTTTCGAAAGTGCTTTGTTATTTTTCCTGTATAAACGGAATTTTGAATGTTTCGTGTGGTCTTCTGATCTTTGCACGGTCATTTAGAAGAAATGAAATCAGCATGAATAGTTCTTGTTGAGTTGAAGAAAATGGTTGTTTTCTTATATGAATAGTTATAGAACGAATTCTTCTCTTTTGCTGTTTGAATTTTGGAAATAGCATTGAAGTCTTACTGTGCATTATGATTGGACTTGTTGTAGGTTACAGCAATGAATAAATTTTATTTTGAATGGAATGCGTTCATAGAATTAGAAAATCATGTGAATAATTGATTTCATGATTGTATAACTGTTTATCTGGTTTACAATACAGTGGAAGAATTATGGTTTCTTCTAGTACGGTAAATACATAGTATACAACCTTATACTATTTGATCTATGATAAATATGATGATGTACTAACTGCTCGGATATGCACATGAGCTTGATTTAAATGAAGTATTGATAAGGACGATAAATTCTTCCTTGTTTTCATTTAAAGCTGATTATGAATGAAATTACTCTTGCTGCCGGAAAGTGAATTCCGAATGGATTTTGTAAGTTTCACTCTGAACTGTTATCTTGATTTGTGTCTCGTTTGGATTCCATTTTTAGGACAGTCATGAGGAAGGAGATAGTAATGTGGATGAATGACTTGGAAAATGATCTTTTCTTCTTTCATACAGTTGAAAATTTGTAATCGTTATTAACGAATTTTGTAGTGCTTAGATATGAGCAACTATATGCATTGTTGTTCACTTTCTCGTCTGTGCGTGATTGCTAGGAACCTAATATGATGCATGAACTGAAAGGAAAGTAATGGGTTTACATTTCAGTTAGTTTTATCCTTTGCATTTATTATTAATGAAAGGTGTGGAAAGGATAACAGTATGTTATATCAGCAGTATGCTACTTGTATTCCTAACTTTACAAATATTGTAATTTGAAACTTGTAACGGTTATGTGGAAAATGGGACAGCAGTTCTTTGGCTGATTGTGATGGTATTTTGATGGTTCAGTTGTTATGCTGATCATTCTTTGGTGCCTATTTCTTGATTGATGTCTTCTCATGTCGTTTCATAAAAGCAGGGTTCTTTTATTGAGACAGTTAATTGAAGCACCTCATTTTAATGACAAGTGCTTAATATGCTCAGTTCATTGAACTGACCCGTGCAAATAATTTTGCAGATGGAATTTGATTAGAATGAAGACATGGCTGTTTTCTGATGCTTCTTGATTGGTTGAAGATGAATTGTATTTGTTTACTTTTATTCCTCTTCGAGGAATTGTAAAAAGAAGAAAGTGTATTCTTCTATCTATGAGTTGTAATGATGTTTTATGTAAACAATGCCCATTCAGTTGGATTGGCAAATGTATGGATTATGACATGAATTAATGAATACAAATACAAGTGTGATATTTTAATGACTATATCAGTTGATATTGTTGATTAAATTGGAAACATAATGTTATTCCTGATTTGGATTTATTTAATTGTCCGTGGATGGATGCTAAATGGGAAATGATATCTATTCTTACCTTATTACAACTTTAAGTTGAAATGCGCAATTAGATCATACTTGGGTAAAGATGAATTCTTAATTGACATTAAAAAGGATTAGGAAGAATATGATTCCATAACTGATAGGTATTCAGGATTAGCTTGGAAGGTAAGGAATATCAATTAACTTCTGAGTAATCGAACTTCACTTTCGAACCCATTAATGACCTCGTATGCTAAATTCGAATAAAGGATATGGGATAAGTATATCCATAACTTATGGACCTTAACTATGTAAGGTTAAGGAAAATAAATGAATACATTTATTGGGAATTAAACCTCATTTAAATGACGCCTAATAACTAGAATTTGAATTTAGTTACGCTTGGGAAAATCTTGGTTAAGTTTAACAGTTAAACTTATCACGTCCATCAGAACGGGCTGCTTAATCCAATGATTAAGAAGAGAACCAAGTAGAGAAATGCGGCCCTTCGGCATTTAAGAAGAATAATATGCAGCAAGCTAAAGGATGGATTTAGTCTCTCTTAGCTATATACAATCGTAATGGGAACGAGGATAAAGGGATTAGCATAATTTGAAAGTTGATTTTAAAATATTAAGATCATATCCAAATCACTTGAGCAGGATGTGTACTCTCGATGGGAGGATTCCGTAGGACATTGACATACGCCAGCTAAAGAAGGTGTCTTCATGAAGACAGGGTCTTCATGACGACACAATGTTATAGCTGACATATTACAATGCCCTCCCGAATTAAAACATTAAGAATACATAGGCTGAATGTGAAGTTCTTGACAAGGGATAGGAGTATGATCACGTATACGGAGTGACTCGGGATACTAAAGATAACTAGACACATGGAGTCATGGGGAATGGCACCGCATGTCTGCGTATCTTTAGTTACCAGGAGTGCCTTCCTATATTTGTTCATATTGCTAGTTAGAAATTGGAAGTTTAAAACTGATCTTAAACTGAGAGGACTGGTAGGAACCAGGAAAGACCATTCTAGATAACAGGTGAAGTGAAGTGAAGGACGTATTCCATTGATGTGTATCACATCCAGGAATATGATCATGCAAAGCATGTGAAAATCTTTGGCCAAAGTATCACAAGTGCTGGTTGCATTGTCCTTATCACTTAATTTAAGATGCAGGATGTCAGATGAATATCAGTAACAAATATTCAGATAGGCTTCTTAAATGGATCACTTCGATAACCGGAAACGGTTAAGAGAACTGGTATATATAATATACTATGCATAAACAAACATGAAGGATCGGTTGTTGCCGAGTCATGAAATGAAGGATCGATGAAACTCCAAGCCATGAAAATGGAAGATCGGCAGTTCCTCGAGTCATTTACAGCAGCATATAGAATCTGTTATAAGATTGAATGGCATTGAATGTGTGTTCCATATTGTAAATATGCGAAACAGGGAACATTAGTTTTAAAAGGAAATTGTGTGTTCCAAATCGTGTTGTTTCAAGAGAACAATTATTAAAACTTGAACGTGTGTTTGAATTTTATAATTCATAACAGAGAACGTTATCAAAAAAAAAAAAAAATTCCCCTTGTTCTAGTATCTTAAATGGGGATGTTACAAGTTCCTTGACCACAAAATTCAAAAAATGAGTGAACAAAATGAAACAACCGAGTGAATAATGCAATGTAGGTAGATATAATATAGAAATGGTAATGCTTTGATGACTTATGCGTAAAACCGTTTAAGATGCAAGGAATTGACAGTTTCATTGAATTCCTCACCTTCTAGTGTACACAAGAGATACACATTGTTTCCATAGTCTTTCATGACTTGGTATGGGCCCAACCACTTGGGCCAAAATTTCCTTCCTTTGTCGGTTTTCTTATCAATCCAGTTGTCTAGTCTTAGAACTAGATCTCCCTTGTATATTTCTCATTCGTAGACCTTTTTGTTATATTGCCGGCACATCCGGTCAGCATAGGCTCTATGTCATTGTTCGGCATTTAGCCTAGCCTCATCAAGGCTTTCTAGTTGAGAGAGGTGTGCCTCTCTATAGGCTTCTTCTCCCAAAATCCCTTGTAATGAGATGCAGAGACTAGGTATTTCGACCTCAAGCGGGAGAACTACTTCTGCCCCAAATACTAATGAGAAAGGGGTTGCCCCTGTTGGTGTTCCTATTGAGGTTTGATGGCCCACAAGGCCGGGTATAATTTTAATTGCCAATCCCATTTGTTCTCCTTAACTGTTTTGAGGAGAATAGATTTTAATGTTTTGTTTGTGGCTTCAGCTTGTTCGTTGGTTTGAGGGTAATAAAGAGAGGTCGTATGATGGTTTATCTTGAATTTGCTACATAACTCATGGACCTCATTGTTCTTAAAGGATGTGCCATTATCTGAGATAATGACTTGTGGGATGTCATACCTATAAATGATTTAATTCAAAATGAACTTAGCAATTACAGAACCTGGTATGGTGGTGAGAGGCATGGCCTCTACCCATTTGGTAAAATATTCTATGGCCGTGATTATAAAGTTATGGCCATCTATTGACGAGGGAGATAATTTCCTTATCAAATCTAGGCCCCACGTGGAAAAGGGCCATGGGGTTGCGATTGGTTGTAGAGCTTGTGCTGGCATGTGAATCTCGTGAGAGAATTCTTGGAATTTATGACACTTGCGCACAAATTCTACTACGTCATGTTCCAAAGTGGGCTAAAAATATCCCATCCGATGTATTTTTTGAGCAGTGGCGTGGCCACCAAAGTGGCCTCCACATATCCCACTATGGGATTCATAAAGAATCGTTTTGGATTCTTCCGTGTCAACACATATTAGAATCATTCCATCAAAGGATTTACGATAGAGCACTTTTTCTAAAATAACATATTTAGCAATGATAATGCATAACCACCTTCTTTTTTGTGACGTGGCACTTTCTTGGTATGTATGGTCCATGAAAAAATTGATGATGTCGGTGTACCAAGGACATATAGAGATGGGGGGTCTAGTTTTGACAAAATATATGCATTCATCAGGAAATTCTAGGTCTACCAGATCACCTCCATCTAATGGATTGTCAGCTAACCAATCTGTAATGATTTTTCCCTTAATGGATTTCTGGTTTACAAATGTTAATTCAAACTCACCCATTAAGGTTATGAAACGTCCATCCTTTTTAGATAAATACCCTTGCGTGAGGAATGTTTGTAAATGATATGTCTTTACAATGACCCTTGTTTCTTGATTTAACATGTAATGTCTCAAACGTTTCATTGCGAAGACTATGGCAAGGCATTCTCTTTCTACCTGTGTATAATGTGTTTCATAATCAAGCAATGTCCGGCTAATGAAATAGACTACACGTTCTCATTTATCATTATCTTTCGAGCCAAATGCAAAGCTAGCGAGACATCAATATCCCGTGAATACAGGATCAAAGGATGATCTGGTCTAGGAGGCATTAGCGTGGGAGGATACAACAAGAAGTGTTTAACTACTTTAAAGGCCTTGTTGCATTCTTCTGTCCAATCAATGCTATAATCTTTCTTTAATAAATTGTTGATTAGATGAATAGCAAAACTTAAGTCCGAATGAACCTTCGAATTGCACCGAGTTTCCCAAGAAATGATCTGATACCAGACTCATCTGATGGTGGAATCATTTCAAGAACAACTCAAATTTTGGTTGGATCAACATCAATCCCTCGTGAGGATATAATGTAACCTGAAGCTTGCCTCCTGTCACGCCAAATACGCATTTCTATGGGTTCAATGTGATGCCATATTCGATCAATCGTGAGAGAATGATACGGAGTACTTCTGGGTGATCATAGCACTTCTTGGCCTTGGCCAACAAGTCATCTATGTAGGACTCCACAATCTTATGAATAAGGTCATGAAATATGTATGTCATTTCCCATTGGTATGTAGCGCCAAAGCATTCTTAAGACCGAATGGCATGACAACGTAACAATAAGTTCCCCAAGGAGTTATAAATGTGGTCTTGGCTTGATCTTCCTCAGATATTTTAATCTAATTATACCCTGAGAACCCATCCATGAGGGACAACAGCTCAAATCCAGTTGTTGCATCAACAATAACATCGATGGATGGTAATGGGAAGTCATCTTTGGGACAAGCTTTGTTAATGTCCCGAAAGTCTATGCAAATGCATATCTTCCCATTCTTTTTGAGAATGGGGACGATATTAGATACCCATTGTGAATAGTCAACTAGTTTGATGAATCCCACCTAGAGAAGTTTCATTACTTCTTCTTTCACCATGAGAGCCACTTTTGGCTTCATTGGTCTTGAATTTTGCTTAATTGGCTTTGCATCTAGTTTGGTGACAAGATTGTGTACCGTGATATGTGGTGCAATTCCCGTCATTTCTTTGTAATTAAATGCGAAAGCTTTTTGATGTTCCTTGAGGATCTGGGTATGTATTTCTATCTCCTCCGGAGTTAAAGAGGATCCTAACTTCAAAATCTTAGGTTCTTCCTTCGTTCCAATATTTATGTCAATGGTTTGTTCGATTAAGGAAGCATTGCCTTCTTCAAATTCGGGCGGAGCCGGAGGTAGTTCCAAACCCTCTCCTTTCCCGCCTCATATATATCGAGATTCTTTTGCGGGGAGATTCTATCATGGGATTTCCAAAATAGGAAGAGGAATGTTGGATTAGGGAAAAATCTACTATGTGATGAGCGAGATGTAGTTTGCATAGGCATTTAGATATCCAAGAGTGACTCTATCACTTTGTCAAAGTGATCCAGGATAGAAAACTCATTCTCAACTTCTATACGTGTCATGATCAGGTTTGTTTGTATTTTACGCACCAATGGTTCAGTACAAAGTGATACCATGAAACTTGTATTTTCTAACTCACTGCTTGAAGTTAAACGGGAAGCTGAGGTTGTTATTGAATCAGTGAGAAGGTTATGTTCTCATGGGATTACTTTGATTGATATGAAGTTGAATCCTTTGGTTAGATCTAATACCGTCGCTTTATAGAGTTGTAAGTGTTCAACTCTAGTCTCATATACCTCAGATACTTGGTTTGCAACTAATTACGAGTCTCCTAGCACTCTAATGTTATCAATGCCCATCCTTTTGGCTATGATGAGGCCAAGGAGGAGGGCTTCATACTCAACCCTGTTGTTTGTACATTCAAAGTTTAACTTAAAGGAAAAAGGTAGGATCTTTCCCTCGGGAGAAGTAAAGATCACACCTACCCCAGCTCCAAAATGACATCTAGCTCCATCGAAGTGGAGAGTCCAATATTTTCTTGGAAAAATGGATGTTGGGACATTCTTCGCATCTATTTCTTCTACCTCAATTACTTCTACCATACAAACTTTGTCTGCTGGAAGGGAGCCAATTCCTAGGGTACATCCTATACCCATAGAATCAAATGGTAGGAGAATAGGTAAATCCTTTTCTAACAACTCAACAATTTTTGTGGTAGTCCCTAATGATACTATCTCTATGATGTTAGTCTCATTCTTGAGTGTTGGAATGCCTTCGACTAGATTTGTAATTTCTAATTTTGTTGTAGGTATCAATTTTTCTTCTAGTTTTGAATTAATTGGTTTGTTAAGTTGATTCGTTGGGAGTTCAAACTTAGAGTGAACACCTAGTCTCTTCTTCAAATCTGCAGGTGTATATCAAATGGTTTTGGGTTACCTTGTGCCACAAATATTTTCCCTAGGTGCAAAAATCTTATTTCCTAGAATAACGTGGAAGGGATTGCCTTCATGCGGTGTATCCATGGTCGACCGAGGATCATATTATAGTTGGTTTCCTGATATATAATATAAAATATGGTGAGGACTGTCTTGGGTCCTAAGGTGACTGGTAATATTATAGTCTCAATTGAAGTGGCCTTAAGGCTATCATAACCTCTAAGCGTATTTCGTGTTGTGGAACAATTTGTTTCTCCGTATCCTAGCTTTTGAAGAAAAGTGAAGGGGACTATGTTAACTGCTGCCCCATCATCAATCATTACACGCTTAACATAATTATTATAAATCCATACCTGTAAATGTAAGGTTGGGTCGCCTCTATGTGCAATTTCAGCATCTGTTGGCATTTTTCTTATATCAAATATAAACTCAGTATCCCTATCTAGCTGCCCCGGAGGGTAGACATCAAATTCTACATGGTTTACTTGTGTTTCAAGGGGAGGAGTGATGTTAATTAGATGACCAAGACCTAATGCTTCTAAGAGAGTAACCCTATGAACAGGAGAGTTCTTTAATAAATCCAAGAAGGAAATGTGAGAGAAGGTCTTTGTTAGGTCATTAATTAGATCGTAAGTGCCTATGGGTTTTACCAAAAAAATTTGAATGTTGTCTGGTTCTAATGGATAGTTTGGAACTGGTTGAGAAGAATAATCTCATGTTCTTGTTATGGTTTCTACATGTAGCCTCGGTATCTAACTCTACCAGACCAACTATCTTGGTTTGTGGTCGAGTTCCTAATTGGTGTGTGACCGGTGGATTTAATGAATTTGAGGCTTCATGATCGTTATTTCCTATCATAACACCCTTGTTCCTCCTGTTTGGATCTAACTTGTTATTGTTAGAGTGGTTTGGGAGTGGATTGTTAAAAATCTTGAGGGTGAATTTTGAGGGAAACTTCCCCTATGTAAGTGTTTGGTGTGCAGAATTTGCTAAGAACATATCTATAAAGAGTTGTCTTTGGTCTTCTGGAAAACATTGCATGAATTTATTGTAGTCACGGAAAGTCCTAGTATCATGGCCTTGAATCTTGTGGAAACCACAATACAAGTTGGGATTATAGTTTCGAGGTTGTTGATTTGAAACCTGTTGTGGTCCAAAACTCTGATTAAGTTGTTGGTTATTAGATTTAAAATTTTGAGGTTGTTTCCTTTGGTTTTGATTTTGATATCCAGTTGGGTTTTGATTTGGACCTTGTGTCTGGATTTTCCGTTGTTGTTATTTTCATGATGAACGATTAAAATCTACCGCGATGATTGTTGGAATAAAGTTGTTATTTCGCTGATTGTTAATAGGTGGTGAAATGTTTACGATGTTTGCCCTTTTGACCTGGTCTATTACTCTATCTGTTGTAACCCCACATTTTTTGTTAAGGATCTTGTGTCCTTGATTGGCATTCCCGGCATCGTATAGGTCCTAGTGTTTTGATTGGGAGTGATTAACTTCCCGTTTGTTCCATATGTCTTACGACCACTATCTATTGTCACTTGATCGATTCGGAGGGCACTCTCAATTACTTCATCATAAGTCCTTAGTGGGAACTTCTGGACTTCTTCCTTTATCTCTCTATTGAGAGAACGAAGGAATAAGTCGTGTAGTTCCATTTGATCCATGTTTGGAGCACTTTCTGATGAGTAGAGGAGTATACGCCATCTTTGAATAAAATGAGCAGTGGATTCATTATGCTCTTATTTAATATGTAAGAATTCCTAATCCCCTGTTCTTAATAATTTGTTCATATCAAAAGCTTTGATAAATTCGACACAAGTTGTTTAAACGAGTGTATCGAAGCTCAAGAATTCTATAATACCAATCAAGGTAATACCCTCTAAAGTTTTATGGAATATCTTAAAGAACAACCACATCCCAAGGGAGTAATTCTTGAATGACCATGGCATAGGCCTTGATATGTGCATTTGGATCTCCCTCCCCTTTGTATTTAGACAAATCGAGAAGAGGTCTTGGAAGCATGACACTTTGTATGGTGAAATATAGAGGCTATTTTAAATATTCTGAGTAAGTCCCTACCGCATAGGTTCTAACCATCGATGGTGCCTGTTGAGGGGGTGGAGGTGGAATGGGTTGTTGATATGGCATAGAATATGTATTTGCAGGGACATAAGGAAATCCCTGTGGTTGAGTGAACATCCCGGAGAGGAGAACATGTCTCCCTGTGGTCATTTTGAATAAATGTTTAAGTAGGGAGGAGCATAGCTCTGATATGGGTTATTTGGTGCTAAGTCGGGAGGTATCATACCTTCAACTGGAGAAGCATTTGAAAACGCGTTTCTAGTTGGTGTTTGTTGTAGATAGTTATACAAATGTTGAGGAGGCATGCCTAACGTGCCCGTTCCTATAAGGAGGTCAACTTGGCTAGGATGATGTGGAGGGTTGGAAGTTCCTACTTGCCCAAAATGTGAATTTTGATTTGCTTGAGCAAGTTCTAGTCCTCTAACCTTCTCAACTAAGGTTGAGATGACCTCGATTGGTGAAGACACAGTGTTTTTCCTTAATGGTGGTTGTTGTATACCTTGAGGTTGTAGAGGTGTATGGTACCCTGCTATGAATTGATCATTACTCTGCCAAGCTTCACCGAGAGTATTTTCCATAGGTGGAGGAATGGGGGTGTTTTCTTGGAGCACGGTATCGGGTTGTGTTTACAAAATTCCTATAGGTGGGTACATGTTTTGGAAGCATTGTTCGCTTCTAGCACAATGCGATAAGTACTCCTCATCCAAAAATGGGAGTGGATCTGACTGCTTACTAATTTGTGGTCTGAAGAAAACATGAGGAGATGAAATGGATTCTCTAGTAAACGTCATATTGTTAGAGCACTGGGGCTCTAGTTGTTGTGTTTATGTGAGTTGATCCATCTCCTCAATTGTAACGAAGAACTAGAGCGAGTTCTTTGAGGAGGATCTTGTGATGACAAGTAGGTGCTTGAATATTTGTAAGCCCATGCACAAAGCGAGGGTGATGGTTGTCTATTTGTTTGACCGTAATGTGCTTCGAGACCTGAGAGAGGTCTGCCATATGTGTCATATCCCGACATATTCATGGGGGTATATAAATACCACCAGAATAATGGGAAAGAGAAAAGATGAATGAAAGAAATGAAAATAAAAGGGGAACAATTGTTTGTTTCATGTCGGGTTCACCAATTTTGTACGATAGAAAAGTGACATGCAAGCATGAGAATCTACAAGTAGCCCTTCTTCGTACCCGACCTCCCGAGGTCATGTCGAGACAGCCAGTGGAAATGAAATATATGTGGATATAGACAAACTAGTTGGGAAATCTTATATCCTCAACACATAATAATGGGATCTCATGAGTCTAAGGCAAAGAAAGCTCTCCTAACCTGAATTGGTGTAATGGATCGTTTAGATATAATAGCTTCTCGGAGGCTCCAATCAATGTAATGTCGAGCTCTACGAGATCCTATCTATTGGCTATTGGATACGTGGAAAGTGACCTGTAGGTGCTTCGTGTATATTTCCAAACAAGGTCATGGATAAATGGTAGTGAGAGATGTAGTGGATTTGTAGGAAACTATGGGTGATTTTTTCTGGTCTAGCCCAGAAAATATTAGCTTGATTGGCTTCTATATTTAATGCGGAAAATTGTATTATGATATCTAGTGGGAGTGGTGAGGATCTAAATACTAGCGTGCATAAACTGGTGTCAATATTTAACTAACTAGCAAGCCCGTTGGGTTGTGGGACGTGTGGATCATAACCATTATTTCATGGTTGCTATGGACTGTTATGGTCATGTGAAGAATCAATCTCTTCTTCCGACTATCTAATAGTCATAATCCTTTTCAGCTTCTATGTTTAATATCAAGAGTTGTGTGATCTTCTCGAGAATACCTTACGGGTGTTCTTACAACTTGTATACATAAGCTCGTGTCTATATTGATGAGAAGATCTCCTGCATTTGGCTACGGAACTAATGGATCACAACCAAATATTTGTTCTCTTCGGGTTCCTATATGGTTATGCGGATATCCTATCAAGGTAATCTATAGTTGGGTTGACTTGACTAGAATGTGTATGCTTTGTCATCTTCAATATTCAACTCTCTCAATTGTTCACTAACCGCTTGTGGGTTTATTGTCATTTGAAACACCGAATCTTAAGCCCTTGATCTATATCTGCATTAATGTTGCGAAGAGATTTGGTTGAGGTACTACCGGTTCGAATACGTAATCCCCGGGCTCTCTCGGGTCTCGTAATTGTCATGCAAAAGATGATTCAACTTTAATCGAAATGAGTAAACTAAGCTGTGAAAGGTATATCTACACTATACTTATATTCCTTTTATTTTTTGTATTTTCGATGATGTATATTTGAACAAAATTTAAAGAGCAAAGCTATTCTAATATATTCGAGATAATGAACAATTAACTTAATAATGTAATTAAAACAAGCAAGTTACCCCGATATAGATATTTGT
This sequence comes from Taxus wallichiana var. yunnanensis, assembly GCA_018340775.1. Lineage (NCBI taxonomy): Eukaryota > Viridiplantae > Streptophyta > Pinopsida > Cupressales > Taxaceae > Taxus > Taxus wallichiana. Next base: position 316,483,847 of record CM031236.1, read on the forward strand.
CTCGTGCACTTGTGAATTTATTCTAAATATTTAAATAACTAACTAATTTAATTGAAAAACCTTCAATATTACCTCGAGAAGTGAGAAATAAATCACAACTTCTCGAAGCTATCATTTCCCATAGCTTCCTGGTAATATGAAAGTAAGCTTAACTCGAAATAAAATGATTTGCTACTCTATTTGATATATTGTAACTACGACTTTGATAGTTCAAAACTAGATTTTTGTAATGTGTGGTAAATCCGGTTGTGTCGTGACTCATCCCCTCAATGTGATCTCTTTGTTCCTTTGTGCTCTTGTGAATCCAAAAAAGTGTGAATGTGATAACGTCGCAGAAGAAGATACTTCGAACGAAAGTGGAAACTTGGATATAAACCGAATAATATGCAAGTAAGAGAGGGATAGTGAAAGTGAACAGAGCTTGACTATGTGATTCCTAGCAGGATTTATTACAGGATATAATGCAAATATACCAAGAATTCTAGGATCTATTTCTTGTGACAAAACAACAACCTACAACTCTAAGATTATCAAATGAATTCTAATCTAGAACTGAAACTATCTTATGCTAAGCTGACTATGTAGGATAGCAATGGAGCAAAATGAAAGTGTGAAGATTGATGATTTCTAAATCAGAAAAGAAGAAAGGAGCCTTGAACTGAGAGGCTGAGAATTCATGCAAAATCTAAACTTATTGAAACTTATGGAAGAACTTCAAAACACACTGAATAATAATTCATAGAGGGAGAGGGGCAATTTTCTTATAAACAAGCTTAGTATTTATAGTATTTGGATTTACCGGAGGGTAAGTTTCAATTGAATTCTTTTATCATAAACAAAGAGAAATTACTATTTACCAGGCTACTAAAACATAAATGCAAGCAAGAATGGTTGAAGAATGCGAGTGCCACTTAAATTTTTCACGTTGACGAAAGCGTCGGAAAGTTCTGGAAAACACGCATAGGACCACTGCCCTGCGCAGGCTGCGATTACAAGACCACCGCCTGTCCCGGGCGGTAGCCCTGACCGCCACCCAAACAGTAAGGCAGCAGTCTTGAAACTAAAGACCAAAATGTAATAAAAGAGCTAACAGCAGGGTCGAGTAACAAAGTATGCAGAGGTTAGGTATGGAACTTTGGGATGCAGATGTATACTATCGAGTGATTTTTGATTCTGAACACCTTGCGAAGAGATTTGAATCATCATTAGGGTTTTAACCTCTTTCTAGCGAGACAAGATCTACAATTTTGGGTATGTACAGTAACTCCTTCAAGTTTTTGACTTGTATAATTTGTCAGGGTTGACTAGTTGAACCTAGTCATACGAAGTTGTTTAGCTCAAAACCCATTTATGTTTTATGTTTTCTAGATGATGTATTCAATTGACTCCAATCGGTAAGACCTCATGGCTATATCAATGTATCTATGCACCGAGTGTTTCAACGAGTAATTTCAAGTTGAAAATCACGATGTATCATGTGGGAAACGTTGCTTTGTTTTTATTTAACAAATCTTTGTATAGGCAGAGTCCGTTAATGAATTGTTGTATGTCCTTGCTATACACGTAATTTTTGGTGGAATGTAGAGAACCCAAACTAAGCATGTTGCGAGTTTAAGGTAGACGTTATTAGTTTAGCAATATCAATGAAAAGGGTTTGATTTCAAGGCATTCGTATAGGCATCTTTTATATTCATCCTCTTTGGGTTATAAAATTGGTAAACTACATTGGTAAATTTTTATGGTCTTTGAAATGATTAAGGAACGGTGTTTACCTTAATTTGGTCGAACATCAATGATACTCATTGCTTGAGGATGTCTTTACTACTTTTTGTTATTATTTAACTTACCGATAAAACCCTTGTCTTTAAGTCAATATTTATAATTTTCAGATAACACTTAGAAATAGGGAATCATAGTTCGGTGTTAACCTTTGACCCTATCATAGAAATTATTTCAAAGGGTACTTTGTAGTATGGTAGATCGAGTTCTTTGAATATTTCGGGAAATTGAGGAATTCCCATAACAGTGGTTCTATCTTGGCCTTTAGAAAGGTAACAATATCCCTCAATAGTAATATCCATCTTTGAGGAAAGGAAGTTCATGTATAAGTTCGCTTTATATATATTCTTTCGATATATCTTAATTAAGAGGTGATACGTTGGAAGATAAGCATATTGTTATTAGATGTTGTTATGAGTTATGTTCCTTGTAATTTTGTCATTAAGGCACTTAGAGTAACATGCAATGCATCGTTCTTATGTGGAAGCAAATTCAAATATTATTAGGGATGTACTAATTTTATTTTTAGTATTCTTATGCTTGATAATGTGGTTTTAATATTGCAATATTTTATTTATTCAAATATTATAATGGTATAAGTTGTCAAGTGAGAAAAAGAACCCTTCATGTCAGTTCTTTCGAACCGGCCTTTCCTAACATTTTTACGAGATGGTGGAAATTAAGTCTTCCTACCAGATGTTATAGAAAGACAATGTATGTTTCGAATAATTTGATTATGATGTTAAGTTGTATTTATTTGCATAATATGACCTGTAGCGATTATATTCTTCGTTGTTCGTTTAAAATAAAAAGGCTATTTAGCCTATTCTATTCTTGAGCTATCTTGAAAAAGGGAATATAGCACTTGTAATTATTATTTGTTGTTGTCATTAATATGGATCAGTTTTGTTGTGAAATATGTTGCTCTACTTACTGGATAACATTATGCAACCTATGCTTGATTAATGTTGTATAATTCTAAGGTGATAGGATATAACATATTAAATAGTTAGTGAATAAATATGATATAGTTATACATGTGGGGCAAATACAACATGGAATGTTGGTTATCTATTTTGATTGTTAGTTCAATTAAATGCCTAACCTTTGGAATGGTACTATATTGATGTAAATAAACAAATTATGGACTGCGGCTATAACGCAGTAAGCTATTTAAAATTACATTTAAGATGCAAAATGGATGTAAATAAATATCTTAAATATGTATTTGAACTACCACGAACTCCAAGTTTTAGGACCTTAGGAACATATTCGTGAGGTGATAAGAGTCGCTCTGACTTAAGGAAAACTTGTCGTAATCTAATTAATTAATTTTTAACTAACTAAAGATATGACATACCCAATAAATGGAACTCGGCAGGCCAACTCCAGATGTCTGTTGTAACATAGTAACCATTTAATGATGTGGGTCATTAATTGGATATTGTTGTATAGCAGATACCCTGAGTCATCCCTTCGAGGTCTTCTTATTGTGTCAGTCGTAATACTTTTAAGAATCGAGTTACATTAGTGATGTAAATTTGATTTCTCTCGCACGTCTAACTCACCTCGATGCCAATTTGTGTTGGCTATGGGGAAGGAAATGGTTGCGTAATGACGTGAGTCATTACGGAAGCATTTTCTCTCCCATAGACAACCTAAGTTGGAATAGAAGTGCTTCTTCATATAGGTTGATATGGTTTTGTACCTTGTACGTAGCTTGTAACTAATTTTAACTCCACTATCTAATCTTAATCTAGATAACTGAAAGTAAGTGATATGGTGAAAGATGAGTTCCCAATGACGAATGTGTCATTACAGTAACCAAGCATGACAAACATGTATTGAAACTTTGGCCGAAGTAGTGTAAGTTGTTGATTACACTATCATGATTTCACCAAGATCTAAAGGTGTAGGATTCCAAATGGAATTCAAATGATGGATACCCAATTATACACTTAGAAAACATCACTTAATTATCAATTCCTGAAAAAGGAAACCACTAGTATACTTTGTATACTCACTCGTAACGAGTAATCTATGGGGGTCGAGAACAACCAACCCATGCCGCTACACATGGTTTGACTGTTATAGGATGGATTGAATTAGATTGATGTTGGTTCTAAATTCAATGTATTTAGAGAACAGGAAGCATTAAATTTTTCATTAAAAACCCCCTTAAATTGAAGTATTGAAAAGTGGTTGTTACATGTTTATCCTTGCTTATAAATCCCTTAGCTTTTCTTGACTTCGCAAACTATTTTCCGCCCCTTTTCCTTAAGGTTTTCTCCTTTAGTTATGTAATCATCGTAGTGGTTACGCAACCATCGGTCTTCTTAGACCAGCGGTTATGCAACCGTCACGAAAAATTGCGTAACTTTCGGTCTCCCGTGAGACCAACGGTCCCGTGCACATTTAAATGAGAATCTAGACTGTGTGTTCTAAATGCGTCTCAAGTTTGAGAGTGTTTTTCTCACCCATTTATTGACTATTTCACCTGATTTATGGATTTTGGATACGTATTGGAATCCTCTTCTCAGTTTACTATTATTAGAAGTTTGACTCCCCCTTTCTTGGATGATTTGGCACTTCTTGATTGTCATATGTGTTAGACTTCTTCTCTTCCATTTTTCTATAAAAACCATAATTTTACCCATATCATGGGTTGGAGATTTTTATTTGAATTACATTGTTGTTATGACAATATCCTCGTTGAAAATTACATAGACAACACAAGTACATTGCTCTGTTTCTTCCCACTTGCATTTGTGATCAGTTTTCCTACAACCAATCTACTCCAACGTCTTCTTGATTTCTTCTTACAACCAGCCAACACTACACTGGATCATTTGGACTCTCATCTCTAGAAAGGAAGTTGAGGAGATAAAAGAATCATCACCATATTTGGAAAGTTTTCACATTCTACAAGAACTAGTTTGTAGGTGTACTTATAATTCCTTCAAAGCTTTCATTTTATAATATTGTCATTAAAACTAAAAAGAAGCAAAACACTTGTTTTAAGAGGTAGAATTTATAGTTTCTTTATTACCAGTACAAATCTTCCATTGATATCATCTTCCGGCTTATCCATGTGGATCTGCACGAGATAGAATTTGGAGGAAGGTTTTGTACACGAAATTCTTCATTTCTTTGTTTCAAAATATCCGTACAATTCATTTTCATTTTTTCCAAGGAAGTTTAAGGTAAATGAAGAAATCCTTCTACGAAGCTTTCTTCCTTTCCGATGAATATGAAGAAATTAGAAGAAGTATTTGTTGCATGATAAATGTAGAGTACATTATTCATTTAAAGTAGATTTAATTATACAATCTTCTTGCAATAGTGGAATAGCTACATCTAGTTATTTCTTGTTTTTGTTTTCTTAGAAGTAGTGGCATTTTGATTTCTGTGTGTTTGTAGAAGTAGATTAATTTTATTTTAATTAATTTAGAAAAGGTAAATGTTAGTGTTTGTTTAGTTGCCTTATTTCAATTTGATTTCCTCCTCGGACAAATAGATTAGATGGTTCATTTTGTTTTATTTAACTAATCAGAATGAATTTGGTTAATTAAAAGTTTTAACACACTTGTCTTTTATTTAAGCTAGATTTAATTTTCTTGTTCATTTGAAACAAATTTTCAACATAGTTTAGCATTCAAATAAAAAAATAGTCAAACAATAGGGAATTTACGCTACCCGTACATAGCCTTTAATTCCCCTCTTGTCAAGTTAGCTATTAGGAATTCACACTACCCGTCCTTTGCCGATTATCCTTTACCTCGAATTAACATCATTTCAATACTACACATTCTTATTGTCCCGGCATGACCTCGGGAGGTCGCATGCGTTTGCAATCATGTGTTGATTTCTAGGCGCACAGGTACTTCTAATGTACCCGAGCTTCTTTGCTCAATAGTTATCTAGCTAGATTCAATTGTCATATTTCTAGAACATTCTATAAAATCCTCTATGTAAGCTAGGAAAAATACACTACTAACAAGGAAGTAAAATACCAACAATATTACCTCCTCTTTCGCATTCCGTAGCAAACCTCGGAATGGGCTAGGAAACTTGGATTGAGCCCTGATTGTGTGATATGTAGGTGTTTTTCTTCAAGACGAAGCAAGGCCTTCTACAACAATAATCCTCTTACTTTGCACTAGATGGGAAAAAGGATTATGAGGCTATTTGGGCATTAGGATGAGGTAGAAGGATGTTCTTTGCTCAAAGGATGCAAGAACTTAGATAGGGCATTCAAGCTTATTCTCTGTGTCCTTAGAGGAGAGGGGTAAGGTTATATTTATAGCCTGGGGGAGTGATTAACTTAGAGTAATTTAAGTAATCATAGTTTTAAAATGTGGGCAAGATTAGGTGAGTGGGGACCACAAAGAATGGGTGAAGATTTGATTTTAGATTTTTAATTCATAAGTGGAGGATTTTAGGTGAGTGGGGACCATGAAGAGTGGGTGAGGATTTGAATTTGAATTTTTAATTCAAGTAGTAAAAAAACATGGAGAATAATGACATGCGGTGAGGATTGGGTTATTTTTTAGATTTTGAAATGGATAATTAATCAAATTATATTTGATTAATTCGAAGTGTATTTTTGTGGGAAATGAGGAAGGGGAATTAATTGATTTAGGATAGATGTGAAATTAGGGTGTCTACATTTTCCCCTCTTTGGAAGGGTACTATGAAAGTAGTGTCCTTTCAAAGAAAGTAGACGAGGATGGGGAAGAATTTAATCTACTTTTCTTAAGCAAAAGGTAGAGTGAATGTTTGTTGAGGACTAGAAAGTGGTGAGTAACGGATGTCATAGTATCCTCCAAGACAAAAATGTCATGAGAAGATGTGATTATGGATAGATGTGGTGATGCCCCCTCAAGAGGACTGACGAGAATGGAATATACGACAGAACTCTCGAAAAGAAGAGAAATGAATTCAGTGGAGAAGAGGACAATAATGGAGTGGAAGAGATTGGAATGACCGCACGATGCAAATGGAGGAAGGATTCAATCAGCCTTGAATGTTAGGTGTGAGGGTGTGTGGGAAAGAGAAAAGGGAATGGATACGATTGGGGGTTGATTATGAGAAGAGTAAGGGAGATAGGGGAGGGGGAAAAGGAATGAAAGAGGTAGAAATAAGAGAGGGGGATGATAGGGGAAAAAGGGAATGATGAAGGACAAACAAGGAAAAAATAGGAAAATGACAAAGTAGAGGGTGAAGGTATGAAATAGAGAGATGTGCCAAATGAAGGGAGCAACAGAGATAATAAAAAGGGATGCGTGAAAGTCAAAGAAATGATAGAGCCGAGAAAAGCGAGGAAATGGGAAAGGATAAATAAGAAGGAGAAAATGAGGTGGGAGTACGGGGTGAAATGGATGAAAATGGAAAGAGAACGAAAGAAGATGTAGAACGGAGGAAAAAGAAACTATGAGGGGCGAGGAAAGTGTGAAAAAGAGTAGAGAAAAGAAGAGAAATAGATACAGAATGAACGAAAAGGTAGGGGTGGTAGAGAAAAGGAGAAGTGGTAAGAAGAAACGTGAAAATTAGGGGAGAGGAAAGGAAGATAGAGTGAATACAGGGAGAAGATTGAAGGAATCATGTCATTGCGAGGAAGACCAAGGAAAATAATATGGAGCAGACCATATGGAGATGCATGTGGAGGGTGGTATGATAAAAAAGACAGGACAATGTTGAAGAGCCAGGTTATCGATGGGGAAGTAAGGAGGAAACGTGATGGAAAAAGGGGAAGAAGACAATACAGGGGAAGGGAAATAAGACGAGGGGTGGGAGAGAGAAGAGGATAACAAATAAAATGATGTAGAAGGAAGGGAATACAGAAAGGGGATAATAAGTGGAAAGGGAACAAAGTATAAGGAATGTAAAGAGAAGAAAGAGGGGAGGAATGACATCGATTGGAAAAGATGCAGAGATGCATGAAATGAGGATATTAGGACTACGAGAAAAGCAGACAAATGATGTATGATGAAGACAAGTAAAGATATTGAAGAGGGCAAAGGGAAGATGGAGAGATAGGTAAGAAGCGACAAGAAAGGGTGGGTTTGAGGGAAAAGAATTGGAGAGAAAAGAGAATGGGGGATAGAAGATGCAATGTCAATGAGGGGATGTTAGGGAAAGCCCCCTTACAATGAGTGGTGAGGAAGGGTGAGATAAAAATGAAGAAAAGGAGAAAGGTAACAAGGATTGGAAAGGGTAACGCCAACAAAGGGACGTTAGGGAAAGCCCCCTTACAATGAGTGGTGGGCTTAGAGGAGGGAAGGAATGAAGGGAAACTCTAGAAGGTCCAAGGGAGTGAATGAGGTCGTGCGGAATGAGGATTGATGATTTTTAGGGAAAGCCCACTTACAATTATTAGCACGGAAATAGAAGATGATGATGAAAGAATGATAGAGGAATGTTAACAATAATGGCGAACACGTGTGTAAGTAAAAATGTGGGGGGATTTGAGAAGATGAAGTGGAAAAAATAAAGAAAATGGGAGGGATGAGTCGGGACTAGGTGAAAGTGAGGAGGGGATGCGGGTGATGAAAATGAACGAGGTGAGGATGAAGAAACAAGACATCAAAAGAATGGGAAAAGCAGTATGAAGGATGATGGATTAAGAAGGGGAAAATGGGGAAAAAAACATGATTGAAGGCGGGAGAGATTAGATGTATGTTGTAAGAGGATATGTGCGAGAAAGGATAATAGTAAGAGGAAAAAGTGGGTAGTAGGAGATACCAGGTGGAAGAAGTGATCAACAAAGTGAACAAAGAATGAGGCAAGGGAGAAGTTCATGATGACAATTTAAGCATTGGGAGGACCCTGACATAAGATTGTCATGTGACGGAAGTGGTTAAATAAGATTGCCAAGCGAGCGAAACTGGAGATGACAAGTGGTCAAGTGAGAAGTGGTGTTTGTGAGAATGAAAAAGGAGGTGAAAGGATGTGATAATGGGGAATGTTGAGAAAAAGTGAAGGGTGAAGGGTGTGTAGTGATGGGGAAAGGAAAGGAGACAGATCATCCTTAAGAGGGACTCTTAAGTGAGATCGCCATGCCGGGTGAGTGGTTAAGTAAGATTGCCAAGTAAAGGAGGGTGATAGTGGTGGTAAAAATATGTGATGATGGGGAATGAAGAGGAAAGATGGATGGTGAGATTGTAGAGTGATGGGCGAGTGTAAGATGACATGTCATGCTTAAGAGAATCTCTTAAGTAAGATTGTCATCCGCAGAGAGGTTTCGTAAGATCACCTAACTGACAAGGATGATATGCAAGGAGAAAGATAAAATGATATTGGGGACAGGGGTGGAATGGTAGGTTGAAGAAGATGATCATGACGAGAGGTAGGAGAAATAAGATGGGGGAAATATGATGGGATGGGGGAAGGCCATAGGGCATATCAATCTTAAGAGGAAGTCTTAAGTAAGATTGCCATGCGGCCGGAATGGTTAAGTAAGATCGCCAAGCTGAAGAAGAAGAAGGGTAATGATAGAGTTGGTGGGAATAGGGTATGACAAAATGGACTAAAGGGGAACCCTCAAGTGAATTTACTATACTATGAGAGCGTGTAAGTAGGATGATCAAGCATAAGACGGATTCGAGGGGAAGGATGAGAAAAGAGTGAGTGATGTATGCCTAATTGGAATAGGATACGAGATGAGATGATAACAAGAAAGAAAGGAAACAAAGAAGTGTAACATGAATGGATGAAGGAATATATGCGGTGAAGGGCGCGAGAGTGTGAGGGGAATCCGTAATTGGGATGCCACGTGCTTTGAGAGTAATGATGCGAGAATGAGAATCGAAGAGATGGAATGGAAAGATGTGTGCGGTGGTGAGTGTTGTTTGATGAGAGGGAGGTGGTGAAGAAGCTTCTACAGTGGGAAGATCTTAGGGAGAGGGTAAACCTCCACCGAGGATCCCATATAGAAGGGGTTGTTAAGTAAGATTTTCAAGCGGGAAGCAGAAGGGTGAAAGGAAAGAATACAAATGGGTGAGAGGGGATAGGAAGGGTGAGAAGGGTAATATGGGGGTAAGTGGTGGAGTAAAAATGAGGAGCGAGGATGAATGGATCAAATACATGGTGAGCATGGTGGGGGAGGAGGAGCTATTCGATAGTGAATGCTACTTGAGAAAGATCGTCAAGTAGAATTTGCAAATTACAACGATGATCAAGTAGGATTCCCAAACTGGAAAATGTATAGTATGGGTGAACGGATGGGGTGCAAAGTAATATGTTGGGATCATGCAGAAGATACTCACGTGACAAAAAGTATCTTAATTTTAATAGAGCACATAACAGGATGCATCGTGATATAAAAGATCAAGATGACTAGACTGTAATATGTGTGATAGTATAGACAAGGGCCATCAAAAAGGTTTGATGCCTCAGTATGATATGCAGATGGAAGAGAGCATAGACAAAGGCCATCAAGAAAATATGATGCCCCAGTATGACATGCAATCAAATAACATAAGAATATTAGAGAGAACACCAGGATACATAAAATCAAGATGCCCCTTGTAATATATCAAGATACAAGAAAGTAATTAATAATTTGTAACTAATAATGCAACACAAGAACCAATAAACATGTCCCTAATGTGTTCCACAATGAGGATTGATCGGATGTGCCCCCAAGCAGGGGTACAAGGACATAGTAAAGTATTGGGTCATTGTCCTCAAACAAGGAAACAATGAGAGCCATATTTTCCCCAAGCAAGGATTCATGCGAGGAGAAGTGTTTTGAATTCGGTAGTCATAAAGTGATTGGATCATCCGTTGGGGATAATAGTTCAAAGGTTGAATTGTGTTGGTATTTTTAGAGTTTTTGTGATTTTACAACATTTTTGTTTTTGTTTATTATATATAGATTTTCTAATGTTTTTTAGATTTTTGATAATCATTTCTAATTTTTTTTTTTTTTTTTTTGACAATTTTCAAATGTGTTCGGATTTTTGATGATTCTTTCTAATGTTTTTAGATTTTTTGACGAGTTCTAATATTTTTATTTTTATTTTTTGGATTTCAAACTATTGTTTCTAATTGTTTTGGGTTTTTGACAATTTTTAAATGTTTTTAGATTTTTAGATTTTTACACTGCTTTTTTAGATTTTGGATGATTTTCAAACTGTTTGTGGATTTTTACACTATTACGGCAATTTATGAACCAAAGTGCGAGACTTATTTTGAGAGGCGATAAACCAGATATTATATGTATGTATCGTGTTCCGTGTGGTAACTTATGCTCGGAATAACACAAATTCTCTTTCCATTGGCATGATATGTAGTGATGATATGATGAAAAGAAGTTCAGCTCCATTCTTGACTCCACACAACTAATAAGATGCGTGAGCTCATCACCGAGAATCAAGGACATAGGAGGTAGATAATGAATATAGAGACAAATGCTAACAACAATCCCTTTGGGAAATTGTGACTCCATTCTTCATAACGGAACTGAACCAGTTTCAAAAATGGCTTTCATGTTATGAGTCACGTGCTAGGCTTAGACAGTTATGTGGCTTGCTGATTGGTAAGATATGAGGGGAAGGGATAGTTCTCTCTTCACTTAGGCATCTAAATTACTTTTTGAGGATTTTATAATTTGCAAGCATTGTAAGATTTTGTATTTTTGAAATGACTCCTATGCCTTGCCCCATGCTATTAGTGAGAAGTAAGGGATCATCACCAAAGTCAAAATATAGGCGAGTGAATTCATTTTTGTCTTTTTTTAAATATTTTACAATATTTTTATGCTTTTATGAAAATGACCCTCTACGCTTTGCCCCATGCCACTTGTAAGAGGCAAGGGTTTATCACTGAAAACAAGACGTAGACGAGTAAGGGCACCTTCCTCCATTCCCAGTCTCACACTACTAGGAAGAAGTGTGGGCTCAACACCAAAGACTATGAAGGACGAAAGATGTGACGATGAATTATTCATAAGTTATTGAATTGATAGATTTTTACAATAGTACTTTGTATTTAGGAAGGAACGTCTGCCCCCAATCTCAACCCCACACAACTAGTAGGACGTGAGGGTTCAACACCGAAGACTGAGATGGATGACCAAACGAACTAGGTAAAGAAGTTTAGAGCTTTGTTATGAAAGAGAGAATGTCTTTGAAGGGAATATATTACCATCAGTAAGCTTCTAGGTATGACCATAGGTGAAAGCGACTGAAAATGGGAGATATTATAAGAAGTATGATACTCACAAACTTAATACGATCTATATTAGCACCTGTCTCATGATGATAAATATGAAGATGTAATTTTGATAATAAAAATGTACGCAATGGAAATGAATAAATTTAAATTATTCGAGATAAGCAAGACGAAGGAATAATGTACACATTGTTTCCCGGAATAGTGAACATCTCAAGGATAAAATTTCTTTAAATGAACTACATTCATTGATTCATCAAGATCTTGACCATCTTGATGGCCAATTTATAGGCTCGAGTCAAATTTAGCTATAATTACATAGGGTCCTAACCAATTAGGCTCAAATTTTCCTTGTTTTTCTCGTTCTTTAGTATTATTCTTTTATTTTTCTTTTAAAACGGGGTCACCAATTTCGATTTCTCGGGTCTTACCTTTTTATAATAACGTATTCTGATCGGTTTTGAAAGACTTGAAGATGATTGAGATCACTAAGTCATTTTTATCGAGAAGCTCAAGCTCTTAAAGCCGTGATCACAAGTATTCATCCTCATTAATTACATCTTTAAGGGAGATCCTCAATGATGGGATTTCTATCTCAATAGGTAAAATGGGTTCATAACCACAAACAAGGGAAAATGGGGTGGCTCCGGTAGGCGTGTGGTAAGATGTACGGTAAGCCCAAAGAGGGGTAAATTTGAGTATGTCAATTATGTCTATGGGTATTGACAATCTTTTCCATGATGGATTTTAAGGTCTTATTGGTTGCTTAAGCTTGATCGTTACCACGAGGGTAGTATGGAGTGGACCATTTAAGTTTGATTCGAAAACGTTTGGCTAGGTATTTTATATCCTAGTTTTTAAATGATTTACCATTGTCTGCAACTAGAACGAATGGAATACCAAATCGACAGATAAGATTTTAAAAATAAATTTTGATATTTGGCTACCGGTAACATAAGTGAGAGGCATAACTTTCACCCATTTAGTGAAGTAATCAAGCGGTAATGATAAACTTATGTCCATCGACGATGTTGGTCGATTTTACCAATGAGGTCAAGTCCCCATTGAGAGAAGGCGGATGTAGTTAATGATGTTGCTTCCACTCGATGTTGTTACCCCGAGGGTAGTATGGAGTGGACCATTTGAGTTTGATACGAAAACGTTTGGCTAGGTATTTTACATCCTAGTTTTTAAATGATTTACCATTATCTGCAACCAGAGCGGATGGAATACCAAATTGATAGATGAGATTATTAAAAATGAATTTCCATATTTGGCTACCAGTAACATAAGTGAGAGGCATAGCTTTCACCCATTTAGTGAAGTAATCAGTAGTGGTAATGATGAACTTATGTCCTTAAGTTGTCCGATTTTACCAATGAGATCAAGTCCCCATTGATAGAAGAAGGGTCATTATGTGGTTATCGATTGTAATGCCAGGAAGGTGCACGAATAAAATTTCCATGCTTTTGACATACTTGACAACGTTTGACAAAATGACATGCGTCACTTTCCATGGTGGGCCAATAATATCCAACTCGTAGGATTTTCTTAGCTAAGGTGATACCATTCGTGTGTGCTCCATGAGATACCAAAATAGATTTCAACTAAGACACTCGAGGCTTCTTCCTAATTAAGACTTGGAGCAAGGTGCCATCATATCCTCGTTTATAAAGAGTTTATGCTAAAATGGTGTAATGAGAAGCATGTTACGCTAAAGCACGTTTATGCATTGGTTTCATGTCGTCAGAAATGTTTTATCACGAATGAAAGTATAAAGATCATGGTACCAAGGGTTATTCGGACCCGCAATCTCACATACCATAGTGTTTTCAGGAAGATCATAGGTAGGCATTAAGAGATTTTCAACGAGAAAATGTGTATGGGGTTGACTAGATGTGATTTCTAATAAGGATCTAATGGTTGCCATAGCGTCGGCAGATTTATTACGAATTTTGGGGATTTGATCAAAGCTAATTAATCAAAAATAGCTTTGAATACTATCCACCATGCATTTATATGGGATAATTTTTTCATCCTTGACCTAGTATTCATCAGTAACTTGCTTGATGATAAGTAAAGAATCACCAAATACAACTAATTTTGTAAGATTCCAAGATATAGCCAGTTTTAATCCTGTAATGAGAGCTTCATATTCTGTGATATTGTTGGTACATGGGAATGCTAAGTGAAATGATTTGGGGATAACATGTCCACTGGGTGTGATAAGAAAAATACCAGCCCCTAAGCCATAGATATTACAAGATCCATCAAAAATAAAGTCCAAGTGGCGCGATGTCTATGTGTAGAATATCTTCATCAGGAAAAGAGAACTGAAGTGGTTCCGTGCTAGGAAGGGGTGCCTCGATAAGTTAGTCTGCAAGGGCTTGTCTTTTAATTACTTTCTGCGGAACAAATTCAACATCGAATTCACTAAGTAATACGACCCAACTAGACATTCTTCCCGTGAGAATGGGTCTGGACAACAAATACTTGAGAGGATCAATTTTGGCAATCAACTTAGTTGTATGATTGAGCAAGTAATGACGTAACTTATGGAATGCAAAGGTGACCACTAAGCATACTTTTTCAATTTGGGAATAACGTACTTCATTCTCAATAAGTGTTCAACTAAGGTAATATACAACCTGTTCTTTTGCTTGATCGTTATGTTGTGCTAGTAGAGCTCCTATGGCATGTTCAATGGAAGATGTATAAAGCAACATGGGTTTATCGAACTGGTGACATAAGAACAGGTGGACTAGAGAGGTATTCTTTTAACTTAGCAAAAGAGTCTTGGCAATCGTGGTTCCATTGAAATTGTGCATCTTTCTTGAATAATTGATTGAAGTGATGACACTTATCAGCCAACTATGATATGAAACGCCGAATAGATTGTATTTTTTCCTGAAGACTGTGTAATTGTTTTAGGTTTTGAGGAGGAGGCATTTCCATAATGGCTTTGACTTTGGCAAGATCCACTTCTATGCCTCTTCGTGAGACAATAAATCCTAATAATTTGCCAGAGGTTACTCCAAACACACATTTCTTTGGGTTAAGACGAACCTTATACTCACGTAATCTATCAAAAATGTGTCTCAACACACTGGGATGCCCTATTCGTGTTTTAGATTTTGTGAATATATCATCAACATAATCTTCCATGATATCATGTAACATGTCATGGAAGATGACAATCATTGCTCATGATAGGTGGCACCGAGAATTTTTGAGCCGAAAGGCATGACCTTATAACAGAAGGTGCCCCATGGTGTAGTAAATGTCATTTTATGTTGATCCCCTTCAAAGAATACGCATTTGATTGTAAACAGAGAATCCATCCATTAAGGAGAGCATTTCATGGCCTGCTTATAGAATCAACAATCATGTCTATATTTCGCAAGGGAAAGTCATCTTTGGGACAAGCCTTGTCAATTTCGCGGAAGTTTGTACATATTCGATCGATGCCGGGAGTTTTCTTGGTGACAGGAACTATGTTAGATATCCATGCCGAATAATCAATAGGTTTGATAAAGTCAACTTCCAAGAGTTTCTCGAGTTCGGATTTGATGAGCAATGCAACATGGAGATGCATTTTGCGTAGTTTCTACTTTACTGAGTTTTGCATCCAAATGTACCATAAGATGGTGTACTACAAGAGATGGGTACGGGCCCTGGCATGTCCTAATATGTCCATGCAAATATATCTTGGAATTCAATAAGGAGTGTTGTGAATTCCATGCATTCTTGGTCGCAGAGACTAATACCAAGTTGTAAATTTTTAATTGTTCGGTGGTGCCAATGTTTGTCTTTTGTTTCTTCTACAAGCATTTTAGATGTATCCTTTTAGAGAACGATGTTAATAGTTGATGTAGGTCATCGATGTCGAGTGCTTTAGGTGAATTGGTACAAGATTTTGGTGTGTTATGTTGGGATTTTTTATTGACATGTTTGTTGGATAGGGTAGCGGTGAGATTTTGACTATGGAAAATCCTCTATTTGCACTTCTAATCCAAATTTTCCGAGGGTGAAGGATCTGAATATTTTATCTCTTTGCCAAAATAGGCCAATTCATTTAGATTGATTTCAAATCATTTTCTATGGTGAAATAAGGATTTGGTCGCGAGTTCAAAGGAATTCTTCGATGGCTTCATCATTTTGGAACATGTCCATGACCACATGATATGGTTGGCCATGGTCTATGAGACTCGGATATGTAGGTTCAAATAATGACATTAACGAGGTAAATGTTCAAAGTAAAGATGTGTTTTAGTAAGGTCCTTAAAAAAGACTACGAGAGACGATGTGATTATCGAATTGGTGTCATCATTGTCACTTGAAATTATTATGGGAGCAACATCAAATATCATGAAACCTAAACCATATTTACCATGATGTTGTATATGATTTATTGGGTCTAAACGACCTTGTTCATTTGGACCGAGTCCTTTACCCTTCCATCGCATATTTTTCATTATTCGGTGAGCTTTGGTAAATTGAGGGGACTCATAACATAGAACAAAGTCGTCATTATATAACCAAGATCTTGAAGAACTTGGAATATGTTCGTTGTCAAGATAACCAAACTTTTTCCAAACTGATTATCCCATTTGGTAAGTGGGATGGATTCTCAGATGTGGAGCGTTAGGTTTGCCGTAGCTATGTGGGGATTTGTTGATATAAAAGGAGTCTGCCATCTTTTGAAATTGATATTCACCGCATCCTGTGTCAATGATTTTAAATGTGTGGGATGGGGGACCAATAGGTACCTCATGTGGTGGGGAAGTCAGTTTGGTAGTTTTAAAAGATGAAGAGAATGGGTTATAAGAAGAAGGGGGTGGATTGAAGGATGAAGTTTGGTTATTCACAAGAGGAGGTATCTTAATAGAAGAGGTGTGGTTGGATGAAGAAGGTTGGCTAGGTGAGGAAGAAGATGGTGTGGTCGAAGAATAACTGTTGCTGGAAGAAGAAGCTTAATAAGTGGAACAAAATGATTGATTAGTGGGAGGAGGACTAGTGTAAGATGGTTGACTAGCGGAAGATAATGGATTGGAAAATGTGTTTTGGTTAGGAGATGATGGTTTCGGATCATTGTTAAGGAGTGTATTAAGATCAATGCGTTTTTAGTTAGGGATTATGTGAGGTGGAGCATATTTATCTGTTGATGGACAATCCGATCATATCGATACCGTCCTTCGAAGAATCTGATACTCAAAAGGTTGAGGAAGCGCACGTAATGTAAATTCCTTGTCCAAATGAGGAAACTTAATACATTTGTGGAATGTTGATGGGACGGCTTTCATGGCATGAATCCATGGTCGGCCGATGAGAATGTTATATGAAAATTCTACATCCACCATATGACAAACCGTGTCTAAGGTGATGGGACCAACTTGGAGAGGCAACGTGATTGTGCCTTCAGACTTTCTTTCGCTATTTTCATACCCACGAATGGTTATGATATTGTTTTGTAAATCATTTTCAGTGTAACCTAGACAACGTAAAAGTTTCATGGAACAAATATTCAATGCGGATCCATTGTCGATTAAGACACGCTTGATCTTACGATGAGTTACATAACCCTCAACATATAAAGAATGATTATTAGAGATGTTGGGATTAAGCGGTCGGTGGGACTAAAAGATAAAATAGGATTGGGGGACCTGTAATATGTGCGATTAAATCCTGGAATTGTTGTGAATTGATGTCCTCGAGGACATGAGTATTATTCAATGTTTGCATAAGGATGCGTTGTAGTGTAGGAGAAAAATTAAGTAGTTCTATGATGGAAATTTGTCCTGCAATCTTCTCTAATTGTTTGACAATATTGAATGATGGCATAAGTGTGGAAAAGGAACCGGCGGCGGAATTAGATGGTGGATTCGGAGGTGATGCGACGGCGACAAAATGGCAGATTTTTTTGTTGTAGGGACCCACATTTTTTTTTTGTCTAGTGGTGATCGCGATCAATTCGATCTTTATAGTTGCTGCTAAGTCTTGGTCATAGTCTATGGTCGAGATGAATGAGTCATACTCGACATTGCTTGATGATTGACCCTTATCTTTTGAATTGCTTTATCGTGGTTAGAGAAGGGATTTTTGAACATGTGAAGTTTTTCATTAGATATTTTTGTCCCCGAAGTGTTTTCAACCTCTATGTCTCCACGTTTAATCAGGTCTTGAACGTAATGGCGGAGTTGCATGCATCGATTTGTTGAGTGCCCTTTTATGTGATGGTAATCACAATATTCATTGTCCTTATACCAATTTGGTTTGGGTTGTCCTTCTTCGAAAGGTTTGATGATGGGATATGTAATCATATTGGCATTTGCCAAATAACGAAAGACACTAGATAGACTTTCTCCAAGAGGAGTGAATTTGTCTTCGTTGATCCCGAGAAGGAACTTCCTTTTAGGGATAATGATTGGTTGTTTGAATTTTAATGTGTAGATGGGATGGTTTTGGACATTTCGAACATGGTGGGAATCGTAATGTGTAAATCGTTGACGATATTTTGATTCCGGTTAAAGAATTTAGATTTGTGCTGGTTCTAAGTGTCTCGATAAGGTTGGTCCCTAAAGGGTGCTTTAAGTAAGCCCTTAGAAATGAGGGCTTTTTTTATTTGTGTGCCCTTTTCGCCGACTTCTTGAAACTATTCAAATAATGCATTTGCATGTGGAACGATAATTCGGCATTGAGATTAGGAACACAAATGCTAACTAGTTGCCTCTCGGGTACTGAGCAGGGAAATCGGCTGGCAATTCCTCTCCATCGTTGTAAAAAGGAGGCAAAGTTTTTGTTTGGCCTTTGCCCAGTGTTCAGAGAGATCAAGCATGGTTGTTTAACAAATTTCTCCGATAAGTCTGCAAATGTTGTGACAAACCCTTTGGGCAGATGGAAAAACCAGTCTAAAGCTTGTCCTCCTAAACTTTGGGGGAATAATCGTAAAAGGTACGTGTCTCGATAGGTAACTTCCTGACATTACATGTAAAATTTTTTGACATGTTCACAGGGAAGTCGCCTTTGCTTTTATATTTATCAAACTTTAGGATTTCGAAGGATGACGGAAATGGTAAGCGTGATATCTCTGTATCAAATGGATAAGGACACAATTCTTCAAAGTTAGATTGTTTTGATTGTTTTTGTAGTCCCTGAATGGTGTCTTTCATAAGTTTTCATTCTTATGCGAATGGAGAAGCGAGGGACGGTTTATCAAACATGTCGTGAGTATTGGAATCTAGATTGGGGTCTTTTAATCTTTCAGCTCTAGTCGTTCCTTCCTCAAGTTTCTTTGTTAAGTCTTAGATTTTAGTGAATAACTCTTGGCCAAGAACCATTTGGATTGTTTGGTATTTTGTTGTGATAACTTGATTCACCGTTGTTAATAAGTTTGTTTAAATTTTTCGTCCAGAAGTCAAGGGGTAGTTTTTCCCCATGGCTAGGATGTGTAATGTATACTCATTTTTATTTTGTTCTATCACCCTATTGACTTGCTCTTGTTCTTCATTGGTGAGTTCGGTTATGTGAATTCTTCATCATCATTTTTATGATTGTGAGTGTGAGTGAATACCATGATAAAATGTGTCCGATTAAGTTAAAAAGTGGGTAGGAATTTTGAACATGTGTGAGGAAATGAGAACTTGATTACTTTGGATTTAATTGAATAAGCTCATGATGACCGATAAGGAGAGTAACTCAAACAAGGTATCTCAATATAATGATAATGTAACTCGAGCGAGTTATAAGAGAATTTGTTAAGTTGTGTAGATTTGGCTTAAACAAGCTCTGGACTATCGACGGGGAGAGTAACCCAAACAGTTAATCGCGATATGATTGTGATATAACTCAAAATGAGTTATAAAAGGATTTGTGTTATTGTGATTTGGAAAAATGTGATGGTGGACGAGAATAATAAGTGAACTCAAACAAGTCACCCAATATTAGTTTGATATAGCTAGAAACAAGCTATGAAGGATGTTTTGACAATTGACGATATGGGGAATGAATGTTAGTCACTCAATATCGGGCTGGATATAGCCAAAGACAAGCTATGGCGCAGATGTATTCAAAGTCAAGCGAGCTAATGAAATTGGTGTGATGTTTTGGTCTACGTTGTTGGATTGTTTAGATGTTTTCGCTTGATATTCAATTGGTCAAGCGATTTTTTGTGGACTACAACTAGGGTTTGAACTTTTACAATGAACACGTTGATATCAACCAAGTTTTATGATAAAACAATGCTAAACTATTTTGTTTTGAAACAGCAAGCAATCATGTGGATCCAATTATTTTGGCTTATAAGGTAAATTCTTCAATAATGATCATTGTTTCATGTAATCATACAAGTATGTTGTGGACTGATAGATGCGGGCTCTTATTACTCCAAAAAAAGATGCGTCCTCCGATATACCCTAGTCCCGATATACCTAATTGCATGCGGGGACAGAATTGAGTAGAGAGCTCTTAGAGCACTAGAGGAGACTCACCAATTCTTACTTTCTTATTTCGGAGTGAATCACCACGTCTAGAATAGGTTTTGTGAAAAGGTGGAAGGTGATGGAGGGATGAATGTGTATGGTGTCCTTATAACTCCCCAGAAGATTTACTGAGGACGATGCCAGGGTTCGTTATTCTGCCTATTTAGGCATGACTCACATATGCCCTCAACAAAGCATTATCTGTAAGTGAAGAGTAGGGGCGAGGTATATACCGACGCCGTGATGAGACTAGGTCTCAAAGTGCAATGAAATGCAAATGTTGTTGGTGTGTGGTAGTTAAGTCCACGTCACCAGGTGTAGCTTTGGTGGTGATGAAATTCACCTCACTACGTGCAAAAATAAAATGATAAAGTGATTAAACGCAAGGTTCTTTCCAACTTGAAATAAATCACTAGCAGAAAATAATTGTGTACATGAGCATACTATTTTTTTCTAAGCAATTTTCTTTGAATGGTGGTATTTTTGCAAGATTTTTGTTGTTTTTGTGTTTTTTTTACAATATTCCAAATGACGTGGTCCTACAGAAAATAAATTAGTAGTTATCCTACAAACAAAATGTTAAAAAAGTCATCATGACTATATATTTTATTTTCCAGATCACTCGAAGGTGCAGGAAAAGAGCATACACAACCAACGACCAAAAAAATATTAATAATATGACAAAGGAAAATAATGATTGAAATGACAATTAGAAAACAAACAAAAGGATCATGTAATATTAGAACAAGAAACTAAAAAATTGCGACCGTTTCTGATTTTCCAGATCGCTCGAAGGTGCAAAAAAAGAGCATACGCATATACAATTGGAATTGATTTTATTTTTTTGAATTTTCTTTTTCTTTGTTTTATTTTTAAATGTTAATAATTATTGCAATTAATCATGATTGCGAAATAGCAATAATAATTATTTTCACAAAAAAGAAAAACAACGAAAGAAGCGTGTGAAAATGTTACCTAGAAGTGTTGTCATGGAAAATTGAAATGTAAGGCAAAAAAATATATTTTCATGGGTTCATTTGGCTCACGTTTCGATTTCGAAGATCATTTTACGGTGCGAGGAAAGAGCATACGCGTGAGGTTGTTACGTTAACAAACAATTAAATTTACAATTAAATTTTTTTAAAAAACTACATTTTTTTGTTTTTTTGTTTTATTTTTGTTAAAAGATAGGTGTTAGAAGAAATAAAACAAAAAAATCTATAAGTCTAAATCAAAAATTATTTTCCCATTGTATAGATATTTTCAATAACTTTCCGTTAAAAAAATGAAGTCATTCTGAGTTCGGGAGCAAAATTTATGGCTTCAGGAAGATGGGCTATGGTAGCACTCTGAATGAAAATTTTGAATGTGAGAAAAAACACCCTAGAGCTAGTTTTTTTACTTTCTGACTTTTGTACTTCACTTAGGAAGCTAAAATTTTGACAAAAAGTTTTAAAAGAACAATAAACAAAAATAAAGAGTTAGATCACAAAATGATTAACTACAATGAAAGAAAGAAAAATGATTAACTTCCTACAAAGCAGTTATTTTAGCAAAAGTAAATAAATAAATGCATTTTCCGAATTGGTTGTCCCAAACAAGATAAGAAGATAAATTAATGACTAGTTCATGTGTTTTTACAGATTACGAGTGAATAGAAAAATCAGAATTGGGAACTAAACACCAAGCACCGAGGAGATCAAAGACAGGATGAGCGTCATAGTTTCATTGTTGTTATAACTGCAGATACACCACAAAACACCACACAACAAAACAAATACCCACAACATACAAGGTTAATCAAAGAAGGCCATAAGACACGGAAAAAGAGATAATAACAAACGATAATAAGCACATAATGGATAACACCGCTAATTGAGAAATTAATGGTAACAGATCAAAAGTAATCGGGCGTGTTAGAATGTAAGCTAGAAAAAATACACTACTAACAAGGAAGTAAAATACCAACAATATTACCTCCTCTTTCGCGTTCCATAGCAAACCTTGGAATGGGCTAGGAAACTTGGATTGAGCCCTGATTGTGTGATATGTAGGTGTTTTTCTTGAAGCAAGCAAGGCCCTCGCAACAACGATCATCTTACTTTTGTACTTAGATGGGAAAAAGGATTATGAGGCTATTTAGGCATTAGGACGAGGCGAAGGATGTTCTTTGCTTAAAGGATGCAAAAACTTAGATAGGACATTCAAGTTTATTCTCTCGTGTCCTTAGAGGGGAGGGGTAAGGTTGTATTTATAGCCTGGGGGAGTGATTAACTTAGAGTAATTTAAGTAATCATGGTTTGAAAATGTGGGCAAGATTAGGTGAGTGGGGACCACGAAGAATGGGTGAGGATTTGATTTTAGATTTTTAATTCATAAGTGGAGGATTTTAGGTGAGTGGGGACCACGAAGAGTGGGTGAGGATTTGAATTTGAATTTTTAATTCAATAGTAGAAAAACATAGAGGATATGACATGTGGTGAGGATTAGATTATTTTTTAGATTTTAAAATGGATAATTAATCAAATTATATTTGATTAATTCGAAGTGTATTTTTGTGGGAAATGAGGAAGGGGAATTAATTGATTTAGGACAGATGTGAAATTAGGGTGTCTACACTCTATATTCTCTCATGTGTATCATCTACAAATGTTCTTGTCTAAGGCCCTTCCACCTATCATCTTGTGTAGTTCATCTCCTCCTTTGTCTTACATGTGGATGCATTGTTTGAATGTTTCCTTTCTCTTGTGTGTGGCTTACATTCCACCTTTCTTATGTGTGTTCACCACACGCACAATTCCACACTCAATCAATCTTACCAAGCTTATCATTGGCTTAGGAAACCCTTGGGTTGACATGGGATGACAAATCAATTTTTATCATGAAAGGGAGAGATCGCGAGATCAATTTTCACGTGGTGTTAAAACCTTCTGACTGCATGACATGAGGAACTTAATAACACCAATGCATACATCTTGAAATTTTATATAATTTCAAAAAATAACAGAACACTTTCATTTTTGTAAGAAAAAATTATGACTTTTGTAAGTTTGAGGTCTCTAACGAGGTTGCATTGTCATGAGACCATCA
Source organism: Taxus wallichiana var. yunnanensis (assembly GCA_018340775.1). NCBI lineage: Eukaryota > Viridiplantae > Streptophyta > Pinopsida > Cupressales > Taxaceae > Taxus > Taxus wallichiana. The sequence goes on from CM031236.1 coordinate 316,507,369, forward strand.
ATTGATATCCAAGATGTTCATCACAAGATGATTTCTAATATTGTCATTTTCTCAATATCTACAAAATGGTCTTCAACATGGTATCACATGTGGGACCACATAATGGTCTCCAACATGGATGATAAATTTAACTTGTCGCATAATTGATTTGCAACAAGTCAATCTTCCTTCAATCTTGTTTTAGATGTACCAATGAAGTCCTTGTTTGTGCCAACGGACTTTAACAAGCTCAATATCCCAAATTCCTATATAATAAGCCTTGCAAGATTAATTGTTATACTCTAAGACATGTATCTTGATTTCCAAACAAAATAGGATTTATGTTTGAAAAAAACAATCTTGTTTTGGATGTACCACTAAGGTTCTTGCTTGTTCGTAAGGACTTTTAGTAAGCTCGAGATCTCAAATTCCAATATGATAACCTTTGTATGGTTTATTGGTATATTTTGTGACTATGTATATTGATTTCCAAACAAGATGGGTCCACTCCATGAGCTAGTCTTCAAAATATCAAGAAAATTAGTCGACATACCAAAGTCAAATTACAAAAAGTCCATCTTGTTGTTGATGTACCAATGAAATTCTTGTTTGTGTCGAAGAACTTTAACAAGCTGAAAATCTCAAATTCCAATATAATATGCCTAATAGGATTCATTGTTATACTACGAGAAAATGTATCTTGATTTCCAGGACAATAGGATGTGTTTGAAAAAAACAATCTTATTTTGGATGCACCTATAAAGTCCATGATTGTTCCTAAGGACTTTTAACAAGCTCAAGATCTCAAGTTCCAATATAAGTCTACTAGGATTCAGCTATATACTTTGCACAACGTATCTTGATTTCCAAATAAAATGGGTCCACTCCATGAACCAATCTTGAAAACATTATGAACAAAACAAGGCATGCCATTAGGAAGCCTTCCACAAAATATCATGTTTGTTGGTTATCTTCATTGGCAATATAAAACTTCCACCCTGTTGGTGAAATATTTTGTCAACGACAAAATCTGTGCTTCGTCAACACTCGCAGGATTGAATTCATCCACTTCAAGATAGGGCAGCTCTCATTTATTGAACTTTGGATTATGTACACTATTTCTAACTCTTTGGGCGGTCATAGACTAGTGAAAATGCATAAACACCCTTGTTCTAATTGCAATTGCAAGCGAGAGAGGGAGAAACGTATAAGGTGTAGAGGAGAAAATTGTGAGAGAAATAGTGGGGAAAGAGGGAGGGTGTTATGTTAATGGTAATATCGCATATTTCTTCAACCGATAATCGAGAATATGTCGATTCAACTTGAAGACACATGCAAATATACACAAAACTGCACAAGCTCCATGAAACAACAATCACAATCAATTTAAATTTTAATTGATAATTTCATTCCATGAAAGGAAATAAAAAGTTTTTCATTCCTAAACATTCGATTGAGTATGAAGTTGAGAGAATGGAGGAAATACTAGAGAGGAACAACAAAAATAGTTTGCTAAAGGAAAGCAAAAACTGATCCTTATAATGGAGAGAGCTTTACAATTTATAGTTGAAACAATGGCTCTTCACATTCCCAAGTGACATTTCAACTTAAAGTGCATTCTCAACGAAGAAATAGAAACTTCAAGTGACTTAGTCACTTTTACAAAAAGTTGCTCCTTTATAAAGAAATAGAATATTAGAGAGAGAAGAGAAGAGAGAAGAAGAGAGAAGATAGATGTTGCAAGATGAAGTCTTGCTCTTCCTCCATTGTGGAGATGAATGTTGCAGCTAGATATGATCTTCCTCAACTGCTTCTCTTATTAGAACATGTCTCTTCTTGGACCTGGAAATGATATTTCACACATTATCTTTAGTGATCATCATTGGTCACGATTGAGAAACTCTATTTCAACTCTTCACCTTTATGAGCAATGGTAGGATGAACAAATCAACTCATTGTCACAAACATGATCTCCTTTATTGCATATGAGAAAACACTCATCTTACAATCACCATGAAGAATGAACTCATACCACACATGACCCGGACTCAATAACCATGAGCCCTCTTGGATTTGACAATATCATAGATTCTTGAGAATCCTCGGTAGAAACATAACAACCCTCTGAAATGGAGACACTTCCTCCTTGTGTGATGACACCAAGCCATGACTGAATGGACAACGCCTCCTAAAGAATATGAACACTTCTTGTCACACCTCTTGAATGGAGATCGAGAATATACCGCAACCATGGTTCCCATCATGAAAATATTTGAATGATTCAACTAGATGTTTCATGATCAACAATCCTCTTGTGCACTCTAACTCGGGTTAGTAATGAGTTTTCCTTCTTCCATCCTGCTCGAGACCATTGAAACACACGTGCTCCACGTTTGTGTCTCCAACGTCTAGGTGATCAAACATTAAAACTGAAACAGGTTCGTATTCGGAGTAGTGGAGCTTCATTTTGTGTTTTAATGATCTCACTGGTCTTAGAAAGTGGCGAGAATGTTATGGTGCAAGTGAAAATGGATTCGCAAGAGTTTCTACAAATCTACAAATTTAATAGATTTTAATGTTACGAGAAGTTGAATCTATATTTTGGGCAAAACGAAAGCAAATCAAATCCAAATTGGACACGCCTCGTTTCATTGAAAAGTTATGCCCAAGATTGGTAGACGCTCGAATTTGGTAAGATTCCCTTGCCGAAATCAATGGGAAATTCAAAACCAAATTGTTCTTTGAAGGGGAAGCTTGCAAAATGGCATTAATGGAGGAAGCGTAAAATTTTGATTCTTCATTACGGGGAGCAATTTTTACTAATTTGAGTGGTTTTTGATTCATTAGAATGGTATAAGTGAGGGGAAACAATGCTCCAATTTTGAAGGAATTCTCTCGTTGGGTTTGAGAGAATACCAAAACAATTTTCTTAGCATGTGGGGTTTGCAAGTGACTTCAAAAAAGAATCATGAATTTTTCTCACAGATCATGACCAATTGCTTAAAATGAATGTATTCATGAGAGGAAAATATGCTCCAAGTTTGATAGTCTTTCTCCATAGGGATTTTTCACAATCTCATTTGCAAAATCAACGATTTTAGGCAAAACAAGGGCAAGATGGCCAAAAACAGTCATTAATAACTTTCGAAGGGAGCACTCTAGTGCAACAAATCATTGATCATCATTAAGACATTTTCAATAGGAGTTGATGGTTAAAATTTGAGGTGATTTGGTCCACGGGATCATGAGATATGTGCAAAACAATTATTGGTCTTCCTAGGGCACATGAGGGGTTTTGCAAGCATGGAGGGATGAATAACTAGCTTCAAAAGGTACAGTAATAGTTGCCTTGTTGTTTTGCATGAACTCTTTGAAATGTTTGGGGAAAAATAAGTTGTAAGCAAATTTTATGATGTCAATGGAAGATGCACTTTGCAAGTGCAAAGTGCATCTCCACTTTTTTGCTTGTGCATTTCTCATGGGCACTTCCACAACCCTTGCCGCACTTTTGGGGTGCAATTGCATGCTCCAAGTGCACCATAGATGGGTAAGTAGGCCAAGAGAAATTTAAATTTTGCCTTTTATCATGTGTCTTTGCACTTTCCTTGTGTATTTGCTTTAAAATCTCTCCACCAATAAGATGAGACGCACTTATTAGGTGAAGTACACCAAGGGTACAAGCAAAGTGTGTCAATGTGTTAAGGCACACTTTGAAACCTCATTTGCATATATTGTTTTGCACATGGGGGTCCGTAGTTAGTCAATTTTAGATGTATAATGTATGATTTTGCATGGAAACGAGCCAATGAATCCAATGAGCCTATTTAGGAAGTCTGAAAATGAGTGTTTCAACAATTTTTGTACACGGAGCCTTTCCTTCACAAAGGGGTCGATTACTTGGTCAATTTTAGACATATAATTTATGATTTCACATGAAAACGAGCTAATGAATCCAATGAGCCTATTTAGGAAGTCTAAAAATGAGTGTTTCAACAATTTTTGTTTGTACCTCTATTTTTGCCTAGGGCGGTGTGCCAATGAGCTAAGTTACAAGAGGAGTTTCAACAAACATGAACCGAACCAACTTATGGATCATGAAGAGGATTGAATGTGTTCTCACTTAAACTTTTGTTAGGCTCCCAACTCCACTTGAGGTGTCCGAAACCCTCAATGCAAAATTCATGTGTAGAAAGGCAAACTTACGCTAGTGTCAGAAAGGTTTCCGCTTTCTATACCCCCAAAACTTTGCCTTACTTATTTCACCATGTAGTATACTCCAAAAGCTTTCTAATGTTAGGGATATGAGCTCTCAACGCCACATGTAGTTCTTGAAACCCTTCGCCGAAGTTGAATTTTCAATTAAGCATGGGCACTTTTTTTTCCCAAAAAACGCCTAGGAAGATATCTTTCCCAAGACCATTCGAAAACTCCTAGAATGCTTGCTAAACCATACAATCGCAAAGAAAGCTTTGAGAACTTTTCGTTGACTATAACCAAGACTTCTAAAACACTCTGAGGCTCCTGAAACCTTTCTTAGAAGTTGAACTTGAAGAGCATGCAATTTTGGCAAAAATGGCAATTTTGACTGGTTTCATTGAAAATGGGCAAAAGTTTCAATGGAGTTGTCAAATACAATGCAATGACATTTCATATGCCAACACGCCCATGACAAAGTGTTCTAAGATAGGTAAAGCCTTGGACCAAACCGTTGATGGAACATACATCAATTTTTCCTTCAACATGGTGGGTTAGCCATACTAAGTTGGCCTTCTAAGGAATGACATCTTCCAAAGGAAGAACTAGGAGAGCCAAATTTGTGTGCACACATGGAATCCTGCTTCAAATCAGAAAATTGTCATGGTTTTTATTCTAGTTATCCAATGCTTCATGAATAGTTTGGAGGATGATAAGTACTTAGTTTTAACACAGGTTTGAACATAAAGCCATTTGTTGGCTTCATCTTTGATAATAGATGAAGGATATGCAAGGCTGACAAAGTAATACTAGATTGATTGAAAAATAAGCAGAATTCAAGGAACAATGATTCCATTAGGATATTTGCACTTACTCATACAATGCAGTTTCTTTTAAATTGGTATAAAATTTTATAACATATAGAATAGGAAAACAAAAAGTAACTTTTACTATACTGAGTTGGAATATAAAGTATTTTCAACCTCGATAGTCTGAATATAGAAGCCAATCCAAGAAAGTTCTCTTTAATAAGAGTGCAAAATAAATTACTATATGAGTGTGAAGGCAATAACAACAGTAAGCTCTACTGTACAACATTTCACATATGTGGGATATAGTTGAGTTGCTTCTGCACTAATTGATTCTGGAATGTGGTTTGCAATTTTGCATAATGCTTGCTAATTATATTTTTGAATTTGCTATACACTTTAAAATATCCGAGTACTGCCAAATCCTGAATCTGACTCCCATTTCACCCACACTGTAACTCCCCATTTCACCCACACTGTATCCTAGATTTACAGTGTCATTAAGGACTTTGATATATAAATGTTCTTGTGCAACATATTCTATGGTGAACGGGAGTGCTGCAAGAACCATTGTTGCCCAAGATGCTGAATAGCAATGATTCTAGGATCTAATGGAGCTACAGTCTAAGGGTTTGCACAAGAGGTTTGAGGTTGCCATATGGCACTTGTTTTGGTACAAAGGAGGTAAGACTTGTTGCTTGAACAAACTTGCGAGTTTGAAGTTTTGATTACCAGATCCATGGTAATAATTGTAAGCCTTAATTGTAAGCCCTGAGCTACATTCCCTTTCTTAACAGCATTTAATTGATGCAATTACCGTCTCTTGGTTTGGTACAAAAGTTCCATTCCCTTCACATTATAATTTATAACCCATCAATATTAGAAGACTTGAGATAATTAACACTGCTGAATGTAGTGGCATAAAACACAAGGACTTATTAAGTAGCATGGAATTCAAAGGAAAAATATGAGACCAAACAACATGAGGAATATCCTAATGAACACGGCAGGTAATGGAATAACAGGTTTATAGCATAAGAAATAAATCGAACATAAATATCAAATAACAATATTATGTGGAGATAGAAAAAAACAGTCTAATGCATAGTCATAGGGGAGCTATAAAGGTTCAATGAAAGGTTGCCGTAGGATAACTACTGAAAAAATACAAGAACAATCCCCACTTGTGACACCAAACTTCAGATGGATATTCCCAAATTAACCAGTTCATGATTCTAGGCATCCCTCGTACACCAATGCAGGAGGACACATAAAGATAGATGTGTTTCAAAGATAATTTGCATATGCTCATATTATGATTCATGCTAGATTCCAAACCAAGGAACTTTTCAGCCTATAAAAATACATGAGAATGACGATATTATTAGCATTCATTATATGCATAATATTCTTGTGTCAATCTCAATGAGGAATATGAAATATCCCAATGAGCAACACAGTAGGTAATGGAATAACTGGTACAAAAGTGCGAACACTTAATTTGAATGAGAGAAAAATAAAGCTTACCGTGAACAGTAGAATATGAAATCAAACTAAATATTCAAATTTATTTACTTGACACTATACAAAACGTTTTATGAAAGCAAGAATAATACACCACAGCACACTTTGACAGTTGAGTAATGAAAATAATGCCATATACAATTTCTAAAGATTACATGGGGAAGGCTTTGACAACTAAAAAAGAAAAAGATGTACAAATAAATAATTATAAACCATAAAACATCAAAATTTTACATGGCAAGTATAGTCGTCTTTTCTCCAGGTACACTTTCTGCTCCCTTGCACAGAAACCAATAACATGATTTCCTACTGATAAAACAGTGACTTGAGGTATAACCACAAACAAACAAAAAAGCTTGTAACATTGAATAAGAACAGAGAATAAACTGCAAAAGGAAAATAGTGGAATGCTGAAAACATTGATTGCTGGTAATTACCAAATCACAACTACTAAGAAACTAAAGCAAGAGTGGCTAAATTCCCCAGATTTATAAGCTCCTTAGAGAAGTCCTTTTACAGGAACTATGAATGCACAAGAGAACCAACCACCTCAATCGCGAATTTTGATATCATTTTCCTTTTGCTGAACCTGGCGATGTATCTGAAGAAGCCACTCCACATATCCACTTGTTCCTGCAATCTGATCTTCTAGTAGATTGAACAACAGAAGTGAACTTTCTCTTGGCTGCTCGCCTTGTCTCAATAGATAGCAATGCTGGTAAAATTCAGGGTCTTTCTCTCTCAATGTTTTCAAGGTAGCCAGGAATTTTCTTGAGAGTTCACTGTTCTGCTCAATTACTGGAACCTGTTAATGCCACAAGCCACCATCCAATCAGATATAGCATAATACTGTCATTACTTGCTCTGAAAATGCAAAGGCCTCAGGTTTTGAAAGCAGTCAAAATCCAAGAGTATACAAATCTCAAAAAATAGATCCCTTTCAGTCTAAAAATTTAAAAAAATTGGGTCGCCAATTAAAAAAGGACTTAAAACATTGTTTCAGAACATGAAAAATAGCAGGAAAACCAAGTAAATAGCCCCAGCTATTACAGAAATCAAAATATTTTATCTCCCACGATGTTTTATCATATGACCTAATATTTTGGAAAATGATGCATTTCCTTGAAAGCCAAAGACTGTGTAAACCGATCGCTGTGGTTTTTTCTTTGCTGAGAATTTTTGTCTTTCTTTAATTTACTCGATGACATAAATAACGTTACTGATATGATACTATTTGGTACACAACTTTATGGGCTGTGCCTATTTATGAAATCTCCTTGGGTCAAGAACAAGACTTTTGTAGTGGCACTATTTTAAATTGTAAATGGGGTTTACACAATATGTGACAATATTGGCATGATTTCTAGCATCAAAAAAATAAAATAAAAGAGTACAAACTGTAAAAATTTCATATATGAAATTTTAAGATTATTGATGTGTGGCTTGAAATTAAAAAAAAAAAGTGATTTGCAATCCTGAATAAATGTGATCATTGCATGAAGGCATATATATTAATATATCAACATTGCCAAAACACTAAAATATAGAGCAGGCTGTCAGCTGATTGAAACAAGTGATAATGTGCCTTCGTGGTAAAGCCGCCAGGAGATGTGGGGTACAGGAAATTGGATTCCATTTTCAATTAAAGGTAAGCGTTAATTTTGTTATATTGAGCTGGTGAGGCTCAAGACTCAAAATATGATACATGAATAAGAGTAAACGATGAGCTTTTGCATTTTGAATTACAAGTCCTCATCTTCCCACATGAATGTAGAGGGAATAAGAGTAAACGATGAGCTTTTGCATTTTGAATTACAAGTCCTCATCTTCCCACATGAATGTAGAGGCACTTTTTCCAATATTTAGAAAGGCCATGAGAAGGGCATTGGGTGTTAGGGTCTTCGTTTCTTTTCTGGCATCATAATTTTTGCAACCCTGTGCTTTGGAATACACACACTCAACTCGCTCAATGGGCAGGCATGGGGAGACCATGAACCAGGGTGGAGGACATTCTTCTTGTAGTGTACACACAAGCTTGACAGTAAATCTGTCTCCAGCACACCAATGCTTGCTAACAGCCGATCTGCTCAAACAGAAGTTTCTGCCACATGAAGCAAGGGACGTGTCATATTAATAAATTAATAACAATTTTCCGTGGCACTCCACTGATCTCAATCACATGGTCTTGACAACAAGTTTAAACTTTGACAATTTAAAACATTATGTGGCCATTTGCTCAAAAATGTTCAAATCAATATCAGCTGCAACCCGTGCCCAGCTTCTCTATCACACCCCAACTGCAATAAAATGACCAACTGGAGTATCAATCTTCTATTAGCTTGCATGGTCTGCACAAACAACACTCTCCTCTAGCAACAATGGTGGCAATGCTTTCCAATCATTCAAATTCTTGACGCCTCTAAGTTCATGCATTCACTCACGCGCTAAATGGCCTCAAATAACCTGCTGTTTGTTGAAAAGATAACTTCTAAAATATCCATTGCAACCCATCTACCAGGATTAAGGAACAATGCAAATTAGGAGACAAGATAGTAGCCAGTAGCCACTATAAAAAGGAAAGAAGAGCAGGACTGAAAATAAGAAAATAAAGAAGATGTTCGCGAAATGCTTAGAACAGGACCTACAGAATGACTAAGGCACAACCCTAAATCAGGCCAAACAACCTTGTTCAATGATAAAATTGTTACTGGAACCAAACATATAATAACAGCATAGAATAGAATAAGAAGTAGAATCATAAATTATAAGATTTATGAAATGGGGACACCTGAAAAAAAAAAAGGCTGGAGATATCATAATGAAGAATTAACCTACATACTAAAATGATCGTAAGGATAACCTCAACACTCTGTATTAAATTGAAATAAGGCTAAGTTGCCACTTTGTTTTGGATACAAAGAATTGGATTCGCCAGTACAAGGAATTTTTTTGTTTTTTACCCCGGGTACAGCCATACCAAAAATCTATATAAATACTAGCCTAATTAACAGGTATTAACCACATAGTATGCATAGAAAAACAAAACCACAAAGCACAACTGATAATTTATATAATGCCAAATGTTATGATAAATATAAATTATTCCATCAAAATTAGTGTTCAGCATCAATAGAAAGATGATAACAACATTGCTTGATGAAGTATCAACCCCAAATGAGCAAACAGAGGTAAGTATGTAATCAGAGATGAGAGGTAAGTGTTTTGCATTGGTTTATGTTATCTTTTTGACTTTTAAGGGTTTACAAAAAAATTAATATTTCTTTGTCACTTTATGTTTTAATGTTATAATTACCTATTTAAAAATAAAATTAAAAACTGACGTTTTTAACCAAGATACACTGCAGATTTGTCCAGGACATGTCCTGTATGGCCCAGATAAGCCCATAACTTTGAAACTGCTTATAACAGTGCCTCCCTCTTTGATTCTAGGTATTTTTGTTTAAGTATGAAAGAAGTGTCTTCTTGTTTAGCTTTTGATTGGAATGTGCTATATCAGACAAATTATCATGATAAATTAAATACAGTAACTTCTTCAATTACAGTTTTGTTTCTAATGTTGATCCAAATCCCTGGAGAACTATATTCTTCTGGCATATTAATGTGTTTCCTCATAAGTTCAAAGGTTATTGGATCCTTACGCCAGTGCCTGTCCACAAATTTCATGTAGAAAGTACGGGATATAAAGTTTCCCTCCCCTTGCATCCGGGGAACAGCATTAAGAGAAAATGGAATTATAGACAGCAATACAGTCTATCTTTTCTGGTATAAGCACTCAAACCATTTACACTATTCTTTCCTGGGCCTTTCTAAGCTAAACAAGTTCTATATAATTTTGAAAAGTTCTCTTTTACATTTCCGGCCAGTTATGTTAAATTCGCTGGAAAGTTAGGTAGGTTTTCCTCCAATTAGGTTCGTCGGTACTCTATCCCAGTGCTTATCCTAAAGTTTCAGCTGTACGATATAATGTCCAAATGTATAGCAGCATACATTATCATACAAGACATACTCCTGCTTCTTCAACCAATGCTTAAAATGTTTTCATCATAACATTCTGTTTGTTTCTGCTCAAGCAATCAACAACAGAAGAGAGATGTAAATGAGCTCACTATGTAACAGCTCTTACATGTAGAATGAACAGAGAAAGCTTGATGGACAATACAAGATTACTACATGGGCATAAAAATAAAGACAATCAATCCCATAAAGCATTGATAACAATAAATATGTCAATCCTTCTGAAAGTACAAGAAATTAGCTTTGAAAGATCCAAGAGATCAATCAATACTAGCCTAGAATTTAAATCCTATGTAGATAGTCATACTGACAAGTCTCACAAGTAGAATGAAGAAAGAAATCCCCATGCACAATACTACGCGGCAATAAAAAAGAAAGTCAATTCCATAAAACACTGACATGTAGGAACAATTAAATCCTTCAATAAAATCCATGAAAATACCTTCGACAAATCTGGGCTACTAGCTGCTTCAACTCCAAGCAAACTAGTAACAAAGTCAGAAGACAATACTTTCCCCAACCAAAGAACAAAACGAAAGCCATCATCATGCAGAAAAGCCCTCTAGGATCAAGTTTATCAGCAGATAATGCCAGAGGCTGAAGCAAATCTTGGATATCAGCTCCATCCTTAATGACACCCTGTCAACATGAAATGCATCCATGATATCTCATTTCAATTGATAATGTTTTACTGACAGTATAAAAATTCAAAAGAAGAAACTTAATAAAGGGTTTGAATAAACATATGTGTAACAATACCTTTTGCAAACATTCATCTAGGCGGAACAAAGATGGATAAAGCAGCTTTAATAACCTTTTAATAGGTATGATCATCATATTGAACCCAGCTGCACACCGCTCATCTATCTGGGAATCCACATATCCTCCTCGTAGAGCTAAGGATTTACACAGAGCAAGTCCATACAAGGGCAATAACTTCAATGATTCAGGATATATGAGCCGTCCAGCCAATCTGTGCTGGACAGCATATAGGTTACGGTATTCTTGTAAACTTCTTACAATCCTCAATTGTATAACATGGCGTGCATCTTCCAACTTATGAGATAGAGTCTTTTCAATTGCTACAAAGAAGACATGAGAAGTCCATCAAAAAAATATTCCAGTGTTTCAACTTTTCTGGAAATAGTGATCAGGTTAGTTGCAGAATACTGTAATATATTCACAGTCACAGTTATCCAAAATTTCACTGTATCATATATCTGTATGAGTTTTTTTATTACACATTTTCTGCCCGAAAAGCAGTAAAATTTCACCTTATAGATAGATAGTCGTTCCTTACCAAGTCTACTCAATAAACCCATTATGGCCCCTGTATCTGCATTACGATACATTTCACCAAGGTCCGCAACTACAGGGACAGCCATCGTATGAACTCTGATACGTCTTTCACCCAAGGATGATGTATATCTGTGATCTGTTAAGGATGCTTTGTTTTTAAGTAACCTGTTCGAGTTTTTCTGTTCTAAAAAAGAAATTACATTAATATTTAGGCTAAGCCTTGCAATATATAGCAAGCAACAATATTCAATTTTACCCAGAAGACTTGGCTGTAAATTAACAAAAACCATAGCACATAGATAAAGAAAAGCATATTAAGCTATTCCCCAAAAGTCGTAGACAACCAAAATGGTATATCCAAACCCATATGTACAAGATTGTTTTATTCGACATAACTTAATAGGCAATCCAAACAGCATATGTAGACAATGATTCAAACTAAAAAGACCTTATTAGCAATGCTTGATGTGAACACCTGAATCAGTGATTGGTAGAATTTTTCATTTAAGAAACTGCAAACGGATCCTCTGCTTTTAGTACTATGGATCTAAAACAAGATTTTTCGGGGAGGTCATGGACTCCCAAGTTAGTATGTTTATCACTGAACCCTCAAATCTGTCTGAGAACATGATCAATGAAAATCTGTCAATCACTCAGAACCATCAGCCAGGAGTCAATTCACTCCCAGAAAGTGTTCTGATCCCCACAATCAGTCTCCTATTGTCCTATACAATACTCAATCCTTCTCATTTGGCATGTAATACTCTCAGAGTGTCAAGCCAAGAGTCAAAGTGTTCTCCCAACAAACTCCTTATTCTGTAGTTGCAATCAAAGCAAGTTTCAGCGACAATGTATACATTAAACATAGTGCAGTGATTTTGAGGATGATTAACTGTAATCTGTGCCAGAGGTGGTGGGAAATACTGCAGCAAGGGAGTAGGAGGACTGACCTGTCTAAGTTAATCTCCAAACTAACAATAAGAATAACCCACACTCCAAAGTTCCACCTTTCCATAGTAAAGATGGCCACAATCTACAGAGAATGAAATAGAAGTTCTGCCACTTGTCTTCATCACGAATGCATCAAGGAACAGGGGTTCACAAGCTGGGCTTTATATAAACAAAAATAAAAGTTCTGAGTTTTCTTGTCTACAGGATATGTTAAAATATGTTAGGGCAGGGAGCTCTGTAAGACCAATGAGTTCCACAGACTTTCTATGTGATTAAGCTGATAGCAGATTTCTGGCACATGGAAAAAATTGATCTCCAAAAATGACTAAAATGGTCAACAGGACTGTATGACTAAAATGAAAATAGATATTATAAATTCAACGTCCTAACAATTTTTCAGTGTGCTAACAATAAGAATAACCTGTTTTCCACATTTTTATAGTAAATCTAGTAGCCATCTATAGAGGATGAACGAGTCGTCCAGTGAGCTATCTCCGGCATGAATGCATCAGTTAATACATCTAAAGTGCAGGGGAGTTCAAAACCTTGGCTGCATGCATACATCAACAAAAAAATAGTATTCTTATCTAAGGGCACATTAAAATCTGTTACATAAAGTAGCTGTGTAAGTCCCATGAGTTACACGGGCTCTGATATCTGATTAAAATGATAGCAGACTTGTTGCTCATTGAGAAAATTGGTCTCCATAAACAACTAAAATTCTTATAATTGTGTTGGTTGGATATTTTGTCAGGCCAAAATATGAGGTTCAACCACAGTGCACGGGATCAAATCCCTCCTCAAAGACAGGTGAGGCTGCCTGTTTATTACTAATCTAAAACACAGCAAAAATAATATATACAGTATCCACACTATTCTAACCATTGGGGTTGGGATACAATCCCGAAATCCATATCAACACGAGATGGAGATGTTACAGCTTTAGAAATGGAATGGATTAGAAAGGAAACTATTATAGACAAAACAGAGCGGAAAGGGAATGAGAGGAATGTATTTTCTTTCAAGCAAACACAGATCAAGAAATACTTATACGAGTTTTAGATAATGAGTGTAATATTCAAAATGATTAAAATAATCAAGAACACTAAACAAAGAATAGCTTAAGATCTTGGACATAAGAACAATCTCTCAAGATAGATGAATCCCACAACACAAAGTTTGCAAAATAACACCTGTTTCTATTCCTCAATGATTAAAAAGAAAATACAAAGTTTTTCTTCTTCTTCACAATAGCTCTTAATATTCTAAAAATCTCTTTTGAATGCACAAGCATCCCTTATTTATAATAGAGAGAGCAGAGAGAAAATAGGATAAATCCTAGAAAATAGTCATTTAACGAGAGTCCTATTTTGCTTGACTCTCACGCAGGAGAACAAGTCAAAATTTGCTTCCTATGTGACGAAACGAAAATGAAAAAGACATGACAATTTCTTGATAGAAATGACATGGAACATTATGTTTATTCTGCTTCGTCATCCTTGTCTTCTTCAATGAAGCCTGCTTGTCTTGAAATTCTTGGAACTTCCGGATTATGCCCTACATCTCAGCTTCATCTGGCGCACTAGAATAATCACTTAGAACCTCGCAAGTTTCCTGAGTGTCACTTGCATTACCAGGAAGTTTCTTCAACCTCTTATTGAGTTTCCTTAGTGATTCCAAAACATTCTCGATCCTTATGAATTTATCAATGGTTTGTCGATCGAAGACGGAAGTTGGTTCATGCTGAATTGATTCTGAATTTGTTTATAGAGATCGTCAGCAGGTAGAATCTCCGAGCTTTCACCCAACACCTTGGTGAAGATCCTGGACAGCTCCTCTTCTATGTCATTGGTGGCATCAACCAACTGATCTCTAGATTCCCTCAACTTGCTGCAAGCTTCACTGAGAATCTTTATCCTGAATCTGATGGCTTTGGCTAGCTGGAAATGCTTATCCCCGTGCGGAATGATTCCTTCTTCCATTAAGATCCAGGATGGAACCTGTTTCAGTGCATTGAGAGCTTCTAAAGTTAATTCAAGGTTCCGACTTCCTGTGAAAATTCATCATCCATTTTGTCGCCATCCTTCTTTATTTCCTCCAAGGATTTATAAACCTCCATTGTGTCATCAATGACCTCTCTTCCTTGTAGGAGTAGCCTCTTTATCCATTCTTCAACCGTTCTCCCCTTCTCGTTGATCTTTTCAATCATAGGTACCGATGAGAAATCAAACTTGATAGGAGTAGGGGTAGAAGATGACGGTGTTGACTGAGAGGGCTTTGAGAGCTTGAGCAATACTTCCATTAACTATTCAACTTTCTCCTTTAGCTCATCTCTGCTCACCTTCATTTCCCTCACTTTCCACGGCATACAACGTTCATGGCATCTTGCGCATCTTGTTGTGCTCCTTTGTTGTTACCTTTCTCGATCAACCCCGGTAACGATAATCGTGAATCCGCTATATCCTCCTTGGTTTTGTCAGCCGCGGGAGTGGCAATCTCTGCAAACTTATGCCCTAAGGCATCCACTGAAACCCTTGAAACCGTTTTAGGTTTCTTGGCAAATTTGGCAGGAGAGGCCTTGAGTGAACTGAAGTTAAGGTCGGGTAGGGGAACGACCACCTTCCTCTTCCTGAGTCTGATCAACCAACCATTGAGGTACAGTGGAAGAAGTTGCCCAATCGGAGGTGTTATGGTTGTATCTACAGGTGGGGGAAGGTTTACTTGTGGAGTAGTGATGACTGCAAGTGTGGTGACTGTGGGGATAGACTCAAGAAATGAAGGTGCGGAAGGAGGAGGCATATCTATGGCCATCGTAGGTCCAGAGAGAGAGGTGAGAGGTCGGAGAAAATGCTGGCCATGGCTGATGAGAGTGGCATCGAAATATGAGATGAGGAAGGTTGGGAGAGAAGAGGTAAAGACTCTAAAGCCAAAGCTTGAGAAGCAAGAGAAAGACTTACTTCCGACAAGCAATCAACAAAAGGAGAAACAAGAGGTTGACCAACCTCGATTTCTGAAAGAATTTCTCCTTGTTCTGGTGGAGGAGGTGAATCCAATATCTCAATTGTTTGTGTAGGAGTAGCAGATGATTCGGCCCCTTGCTTTTCTCCTTTTCTAACAAAATTAAACTTTATTTGCCTCTTGACAGGGCTTTTATCCTTTTTCTTCTCTCCCTTGGAGGGTCCCGCTTCTAAAGTAGCTATTTTTGAAAAGCTCTTTTCCTTATAACTCATTCCCAAGAAATGAGCCATGCCTTGGTACGGACAAGAGTCTGAGCAGCTCTTTCAGCGATAGAAGCCTTTTTAGCAATAGACCAATCAATGGCTAGGAATCCGAGTTGGTCTCCATCTGACTATTCGTACCTAGTGTCCGAACACTTTCATTGTCCACGGTGCCTTCGGGGATGTCAGCTAGATCTAACATCTAAATTTCTTCAAGTGTCATCATGTTGTTGTCTTTTCTTCGGATGGCAACTTCATCCCAAAGATCAACCCAGATATCTTCCACAGTGGGCACATGCAGTACAAGGTTCCATATGACTTGAGGACTCCTCGGATGTCAAATCCCTCCCTGAGCTTCATATGTTTCTTCAATTTGTCCTGAAGCTCGTGCACCACGTTCTTGGCCTTAACCACGGTAGAACATGTATACCTTCTAATGGAAATGGGGAAGGAGACGGTGGCTTTGTGCCTGCTTTGTTGGAATTTGTGAAAATCCAACAATTGTCTGACTAACTCCATAAGGATCAATTTGTCACCTGGGAACCTAGGCAGACGGAAAGGATTACCATGGAACCTTACCACCCGAAGATAAGTAAACTTCTTGAATTGCAAGAAAATACAACCCCATTTTGACACTTCGGCCCATGCTTCATCAGAAACCCTTCTCTTCCTCAGATCAGGATCCAATCTGCAAATATTTTCGTAGAAGAAGGCGTCATTCACTCTTCTATATTGGTCTTCAAACCCTTTTATTGTCGGTTTGGGAAGTACCGATATATGTGTTTTGTTGCTCGGTTTCCCTTTGCATCTAGCCCTAGGTAGTTCCTCATGCCTGTTGTTGCATAGGTGACGTATGACATCATATAGAACTTGCCGGTAGACAAGACTGTTTTCATTTGGGAGTCTATCTCGTCACTTATTAGGCTACCCCAATCAATCCCTTGGTCATTCTTCTTTATGACGACCATGAACTGGTACATCCACCCTTGGAATTCCTTCGAATTTGGGAGCCTAAATAACCGGCTCAGCAAGGTGATGATATCGCTGACTTCAAAGATAAAATCAAATCTAGGGACCGACTTGGGAAACCTAGAAACAGTTGGCTTAGCCTTGATCAAGAACTTGTTTACATGCTTGATGCAATCTTCCTGATCTTTGTCCCAGGCCTTTTGTGCTGATTTAAGGTCTAAATCAACATATTCCGTAAATTTGGGCAACTTTAGAAGTTGATCAAAGTAATCTCCGTCCAATTTCACTATAGATTCCCCTGCTTGATTTCTTACTAAATGGGATGCTGAGTCATAGTGGGAAGCGCAAGCTAGGATGAATTCAGGGCATTGAGCGGATATTGGAAATCTTGCTGCAAGAGGGAGACCGTTGCCGGCTATTGACTTTATCCATGAATTATGAGAAGAATCCTCAATTCTTTTCATAAGTCTTCCATATCTATATTGCCGAGCTCTTTGTCCCGAATGTCATAATTGCTTACACACTTATAAGAAGAAGACTCTATCTTCTAATACTTATACTTCATCTTTCTTCACTTATCCGACTTATCCTTAGATTGGCCAAGGTCCGACATGAGGAGTCTCGAAGAAGAAATGCCTTGATGATTTCTGAAGAGCAATCGGGTGTGAAAGCTTGTTGGATAAGTGCACAAACCCGCCACACTATTCAGATTTTGAAACTTGCAAACCACCTTCGAAACCCAACAAACTGGATTGTATGTCGGAAATTAGGCCGTGTCAAACACCAACGGAAACCCGAAACACGGCGGAGTTTGGAGGATGTCGAACACCTTGAGAAACCCGAAACATTGGTGGGGTGTATGTCGGAAGTTAGGGCATGTTGTGCATCGATGAAAACCTGACACACTGCGGAAGTAAGAGGATGTTGAGCGGTGAAAGATCCCGAAATGTGGCGGAACTTGATAGGTGTCGAGCACTCTGCAAAACCCGACACAAGGCGAAGAAACAAGATGTACAACACCCGCCAAAACCCGAAATCAATATATCGGGTTTCTAATATATCAGAATATGAGAATTTCCGCCTTTTTCACTTATTGATTTTTAGATTCTTTTGAAATCTACAACTTATGCAAAAATAAGTAAATAACCAAGGAGTGAATTTCAAACAAGAACCCTATTGGGAAAAAGACAAGAACCAAGGAAAAAGACCCAAAACCCTAAACCAGTAATGGAAGAGGAAATGAAATGGAAACCCAAACAAAACACCTCATAAATAACCCAAAAAGCTCCAAAACATAAAGAAGAGAAGAATACCTTCAACAAGTTTGAAAAATGATCAAAGACGAACGGCAAAATCGACCGGGAAGCTCAATCGGGTTTGGAGGTAGAAGAAGCACACACAGAAATCCGACACAGCAAAAACGTACCAGGTAACAAATGACGTGGAAAACCAACTATTTATAATACCCTAACATTAATTACACCTCACTTGACGCGTGTGCCAACTACCAGACAATTGGACATTAATGACATGTCATCATGCTCGGAGCTTCCAAAACCCGATACAAAGGATAAAAACTCAATTCGGGTTTCGGGTTTCGGGAAACATCAGACATGATGCATGCCTTGTTTAGATGCTTCTAAGTCCCAAATCCCGACACAAAGGCTTCATTCGGGTTTTGGGTTTCGGGAAACAAACGACACGAAACATGCATTGGATAAAGCATGTTTCGATGCTTGGGAGTTCAAAACCCGACACACTGCTAAGACAATCGGGTTTCGGGTTTCAGGGAACATCAGACATGTAACATGCAAGAAACGTGCTTTCGGGTTTCAGGGGAATTTTAAAGGGATTTGCCTAAAATTTTCATATGGTTATCTCATTTTTAGCTGGAATCACTAAAATGAGATAACAAATTGTGAGCCCAAAGTGTTTTTATTGTAAGCAGTTTCTTAATGAGTTTTCTTAAGATTGTAGTAAGATACTCTGTCAATGATCTTCATACACTCTTTTAGCCTGATCATGACAGGTGGAAGCTCTTCGAATAAGGGATGTGAAGCAAAATCAGAAATCTCTAACCATAAATGAGACAAAACACATGAGCATATATAAGTTTGCATACATAATCTTGAATGTGTAATTCAATCCCAATTGACAGACCTGATGTAAGCAATACAATTAATGTAGATAGAAAGAGTTGAAGCAGTTTTGGCTGTATTTTTAGCAAAGCCTTACCTTTGGTCCGGCATTCCCTTTTGAGTTTTCAGCCTTTAATAAACCTTGATTGCAAGGAAGAAACCATTTGTTGAAGCGCTGGTTGTAATCTATGTACGATCTTGGACCAGGAAGCTATCTAAAATTTCATCTTGCCTTTGATGGCCTTTCAATTGTAGATGAATCTGATGGTCCAGCAAACTTTTGGAGATGGCATTTAAATTGAGGATTTGAACACATATCTCCAATTTAATGCTACATTTCCACTACTCCTATGTCACTGAAGAGTCAAGAAAATTTCTGAACAAATATGATGTGACTGTGTCATAATTAAATACACAAAAAAAGGGTAGGACAAATGCTTGAAGACAAAAATTATCCTAGGTGGCTTTACACAAGTTTTCAGGTCCAGCTGTAGAGTGCAAATGGTGCTGACTTGGCCTAAAATGACCTTTGTCGAGCCGATCCGTTGCTGTGTTGTGACCTCACCGTGCTGCCGATCATGAGGCAGACCAAGTGCCCAAAGATGCCCTTGCCGCCCAGGCTGCTTTCCTCACCGGAAATTACACGTTCGACTTTTATAACAACATTCTCCACCTGCAAAACCAGGAGTTGAAGCTCTTCAACACGGCATGGCTGTGCCCTAATGCTTTTACATCGGCAATTTTGTTAAAGACTAACAGTAGCAACAAGTCGGAAAGTAGATCCAGATGATCTCTGAACAAAATTTGCGAATTTAAGGATGAGGAATCTGAAGTTGAAGCCGCAGATCAGCTCACGGTTCTCGGCTGATGGCAGTCGCAATATGGAGCTCTTGATGCATTTTCGCAAAATTCATTGGATCCTTAAATCATTACCTCTCTATTTGGTATCCTCTAAGTGCGTTATGATATTCTTAGACCCTAAAATGACTACAAATATTTGAGAGTACGTAGCACCAAAGAGCGACCAACAGGTTCAATAGCAGCGTAGGTACGATTGAAGTTGCTTGCGAATACACAGCCCCACCCCACCAATCTGAAACCATCGCGATACCCAGCAGTTTCAGATGATCTGCCACCCCATTTCCACTTAACACCAGCAGCTGTTCACTAATATTATGCTGTCACTCCTTGCATTTCTCTAATATGTTTAATGCCTTTGTCATTTCAAATCTAGGTACATCGTGCTAATAAATACATAGGTTGAGATTTTAACTCCAAGATGGCAACCGCTGTATTAAGACAGACAACTGGAAGTATTCATTGCAATGACACTGTCTGTGGCAAGTAAGCAATGAGAGGGACATAATCTACATGATTTTTTATGCATGAGGAAATAGAATATCAGATATGGTAGTAAAATCGAAAGGTGTCAGACCTGCCAGTGGTATAGAAGGAATGACGGTACTCAGGAAAGGTGCCGGAAGAATATTTATGCTGGAAAGGCTTGACACTTTCTGGCAGAGGCTCTCACCATAAGGGATGCCTCCGGCGTAACAAGTCTACCGAAACAGAGGAAACAGGAGGATGGGTTTTCAGGACAGTTAAGCAGCCCAGGGAAAGCAGTAGCAAAATAAAAGGCCACTCAATAAAATACAATAAAAATTACAATAATCTATCATGTAATGTCGCCATACAAACTTTGTAGACATACCAACTGTAATTAGATGAATCATAAACTATAAACCTTGCACTTATGAAACAACTTAACTTAGATGGTTTATAAACACGCCACAGCACCCAACTCATTAGCAATTCTAAACCGCATCCTCATCAACCTGTGTGACATCACTAGATCAACATCTCATTGTGCTACTCATCCATCAAGATACTCTAGAGATGTTCAGGTTTAAAGACTATGTACTTATATGAATTGTAAATTATAAATCTTGCATACATGAAACTACTAAACTTCTTAGATAGTCTAAGAATGTTGCAACTTCATCAGGCCCATTGTCATCATCATCCCTCACCTGGGGCACACCACACACATGCAATGGCACCCAGCCTAACTCCAATGCACTTTTCTATCTGCATCCTCGTCACCTTGTGTGACATCACTGGATAGGCATCTCAATATACTATTCGACCCTCTAGATAATCAAGAAACCTTTGGGCTTAAAGACCGAACAACAAGACTCTCCTCTTCTATAAATAAGCTTGTCCCTGGCAAGAAAATAATTGGACTGGCTGCTCTCCACACTAAAGTAAAACTGGTACAAAACATAAATCAAGGTATGAAATTTTCCAACAGGCATCATGCCCAATGTTTTTGTATCCTCCTTATTCTCAAGCAAAACAAATGGATGTGAAACATTGGGAGTGATGCCTATCGTCGAATTTCAGACCTGGATTTTTGTGGAATAGAGTTAGTTTATTGATTGCAAATAATTAATATTTGCAACAACTAATTTATTTAATTATGTTACTATGGTGGGCCCATTTGGCATCATGTAGTACACTAAAATTAAAAATATAAAGAACTCTAGTCCACAATCCTATCATGATGGATCATGTGCTGTCGTCTGAAACATTGATTCAAAAATCAATAATTTTTCCTAGTTAATATCTTTTGTATGGAAGTTTCTGCACTGTTTCAGGTTTCTGCATGCTTCTGGTCTAAGTTTCTGTTCTCGTTTCCAATTTTTTTTAATTTTCAATCCCAGTTCCTAATAACTTAGTCATTCATTATTAGTGACTCCAACCTTCCCTCAACATGGACCAACAACTATAACTTGAGCAGGATCTTTGAAGACGACAGATTCAGGAGCAATGCGCTAAGAAATCTCCTAACAAGAAAACAGCTCCAAAAGCAAGAATGTGCTTGCCTATGAAGAGGATCAGAGTTTTGACATTATCTTATCCTTCTCCACCATCTTCCAGTTCGCTTTGACAAGTATAATCTCCTCTCTTGTTGCTCTAATGAGCTTCATCTATGCTTCTGGTTGAGTGAATTTTTAAAGGACCGGTCTAATCTGCATCACGCATATGAATCAATGTCACTTATGCATTACACCTACTTGATAAGAAGGTGTGAATTATGGTCTCTTAGTTGTTTTTATCTACTCTGGTTTATCCACCAATTTGCTTTCTCATATCACCATTACAACTTTACAATGAGTTGGGATCTGAATGAAAGAATTGATGTCACCTAGAAGTTACACCCTGATAGAGAATGGTGTGTACTCTCTCCTGTTGACAAAATTGGAACACCTCAAGGCTGTGGGTAACCTATGTCTGAGGTGAACCTCAGAGAGGGTTGGTTCCCTTGTGAATCACCTAAAAATGAAAACTTTGACAAGGAAAAGGGAAGAGGAATGCGGAAAATGGGAAATAGGGGTGATACACCAATAGTTTGATACTTGCATGTAACTCTGCACACAGAATTTAAAGATTCACACACCTACACAACTCTAAACTATTTTGCATAATAAATTCAAGGGTTTAGGAGAAAAGGACAGCGGTAGAGGGAGTAAATTCCACACTAAAGCAACACAATATCCTATCAAACACAATGAATAATCTGAAAACAGCGATATGAGAGGGCAAAAACGAAGCTTTATTTTATTCAAAGGTGCAAGTACAAAGGCTGAAGATGCATATGCAAATCAGCTTCCAAGTATGTCCATGAATTTTACAATAAAATCAGCCCATATAGACTGCTCCAAACAAGAATAGACTGCTGTTTTATTTTATTTTATTCTTCTTTTGTTGGCGCATGCTTTAGAACAGCAGTTCTATTTTTATTTAATTAAAATCTCTCTATCTATCTTTGGCGCCAACCTCCAAAAATAGACTGTTGTCTTCTTTATTTATTTTATTTATTTCTGGATGCATGGGACAACAGTTCTATTTTTATATTTATCTCTCCTTCATGCTTGGCACACGGGACAAAAGTTCCTTTGTTTTATTCATTTATTATGCACCTTGGACTGGAGCTGCCTTTTATTTATTTAGTTCTTTGTCTTATCCTATCATTGGCACATGCTCTTAACTTGGAACAGCAGTCCCTTTTTGTATTTATTACCTTATATCCCCTTGGCGCCAATCTCTAATAGCAGTTGCTATTTTTATATTAATTTATCCTTGTCTTTCCTTGGTGCATGGAACAACAACTCTCCTTATTTTATTATTTATTTCCATCATGCACCTTTACCCCTTTTCTAATTCTGGTTTAAATTTAATATATTATTACAGCTGAAATTACAGTTTTCACAGCACCATTATTCTACAGAAGGTATAGTTTAAATTTAATATATCGTTACAGCAGAAATTATAGTTTTCACAGTACCATTACTCTACAGAAGGTGTTTTTAAATTTAATATATCATTACAGCAGAAATCACCGTTTTCACAGCACCATTATTCTACAGAAGGTATATTTTAAATTTAATATATCATTAGAGTTTTCGCAGCACCATTATTCTACATAAGGTAACAAGTACAAGCCATCATAAACATGGATAAAAATAGCATGTATGAGATAAATTATAAATGTAATAAACACCTCAACTAGATATGATAGGGACAATTGAAATTATGAATGTATGAGTAGTTTGTTGTGGCTATTTAGCTTGTTTTGTTTTTCATATGCATAACATGTGGTTAATTCTTATTTAGAAGGCTGAAATTTATATATTTTTAATTTTTATATAGTTTTTGTACTGCCGTATCCGGGGTCAAAAAAAAATTTGCCGTTTCCGCATATCGGATACTCCGCTCCCACTCCCGTATCCAAAACGTTTCGGCAACTTAGCTTAAACTTCAATGGGCAACATTTGGAATAACCGGTCATAATCAAAAGATTTTAGAGGAGATCATCAAGCTGGGAAGCAAGGATAGAAAAGAGAATCCAAAACCCTCAATATTGCCTTCAATGAAATTTGTATCACAATATCTTTTCTTGCCTTGCGAAACAGTGTGTCCAAAGGAAAGGAATGAAATTATAGTTGTGATGTTATGCACCTAGCATAATATGTTCATATGGCACGTCACTAGTCATTTATGTAACATCATATTATTATGTAGTTCTATCGGTTAAAAGAGACTCAACTACATATCATTATAAAGAAAGGCACTAGGAATATCTAGAGATTATCAAGTTGTGCTGCCAGCCATTGCTTATTGGAACATTGTTCATCTTGAAGAGTCTGTTATCTACTGTTCTGCCTTGAAAAGTCTGTTAACCATTTTATCCATTATGCTATACTGTTTGTAAGGTATTAGACTATTAGTACCTTCATGTATTGAAAACCCAACTGGGCTTCCTACCAAAAAGCAGTGGTTACATTTCTATCTTTTATGCTGCACACATTCACATTTCTGGATATTAAAATATTAGACCTATAATTTGGTATTAGGTTAATATTAGTTACAGTGTTAACTAATAAACGGCTGTAACCTGCTCAACCATTTTGTAACCATCTCTCACATCATAAAATGGACACACAATGAACATGTGTGCATTGTGATTTCTCTTTAGTTCTTTATGCACATTTTCTACCATTGGTATCAGAGACCTTGGCGCTCAAAGCGATCTGCAAACTGAATGGAAAACACTCAGAATAATTTTGAGGGATATCTGGGGCAAGAACGTGAATCATACAATCTCAAAGGGCACAAAAATATTGACACTGGAAATCGTAAGACGAAGATGAAGAAAATCGTGAACAAGTAGAAGACTGAAGAAAGTCATGAATTTAGCAATTTTCAAAGGGTGTCAGATTCTTAAAAAAGAGTAATATACATTCATAGGCAAAAATACAGTCACTAGAAAAGTTGGAAATCTGTCATTATTAAACACAGTTTCATATTGAATAAAGTCGCACAAAGGGCGTAAACACAGGACGAAAATCCCAGTCACACAGTCACGAATACATAGACATAAATTCTTGTTCCACGGGCATAAACACAAGGATGAAAAATCCCAATTGCAAATCTCAGCTAGGGCACGGATTTGCGGTACATAATTTCAGCTAGGGCATGGATTTCAAGTAAATAAACTCTCTTATTTCTCTGAAATATTTCTGCCAGCAAAAGAAAACCCTAGTTTTTTTTTAAGAATGGAGTTTTCTTTACCAAAAGACAAATTCTGGTTTCAATTCCACACTTGGAAGGTTAAATAGTTAATGGAAAAGAAAAACAACCCACCAATGCTGCCAAATTGTTAAAGTGGAAAAGCCGCAATGATAAAGTTAAAGCTATAATCAGGCTTGCTCTTTCTGATTTTCAACTCCCTGTAGAATTAGACAAATCGTCTAAAGAAATATGGGATAACCTGAATAGGTTGTTTGGGGCAAAAGTTGTGAACGCTAAATTTTCTTTAAAGCTTCAACTCTTTCGATTTAAGATGGTTGATGATGCTACTATGTCCAGTCATATAAATAATTTGAGATCTCTTCTTAGACAATTAGTAGAGGTTAAAGCTCTAGTCGATGACGAAGATTCTAAAGCCATTTTGTTAAATAGTTTTCCCTCTTCGTATAGCAATGTCATTTTTACTCTCAGTCAGATGCCTTCGCAAAGCTTAGAAGATATGATTTCAGCTCTCTTGGCTGAAGAAAAGAGAACTGCAGACAATATAGAAGGTAACATTCGAGCTAATGTTGTTGTCAAAGGAAAACTCAAAAATAATCCAAAAGAAGCAAAGAAGGCCTTTGTTGACAATCCACCAGATGCTGAAGAGTTTATTAATGAAGAAGAAGATGAATACGTACTCTAAGAAGTTAGTGTTTTGAAGATAGTAAGGGATCTAGTGTAGGTAAAACTTGGCATGGATGGTTGTCCAAATAGTTTGGGAGTCTGTGGATCTCAGGAATTTACTCTTACAAGGGTCACAAGACAATTTGATGGAGCATTGTGGGAGTAGCTCAGCATGGAGGGTTGTCCAAAAATTTGGGAGATTCTATAATTTGGAAGTTCAAAGAGACGGAATCCAGGAACTCGGGAATTTAGCTTTGGAACTATACCTTTACAAGGGTTAGGGAGGAAACTTTGTGGAGTTCTATCTGGTCTAAGAATTGTTGTTCAAAAAAAAAGCTTCTAAAGATTGTACTTCTATCTTCTTTCTATAGTGTAAGTCTTCTTAAGGGGGTATTAAAATATAAGGCTTATTATTTAGTATTAGGTTAATATTAATTAAAGTGTTAACTAATAAACGGTTGTAACTTGCTCGACCATTTTGTAACCATCTTTGTATAATAAAATGATAGACACGCAATGAACATTTGTGCATTCCAGTTTCTCTTCATTTCTTCTTTGTGCACATTTTTTAACACCTGGGAAGGTAGAAGGCCGAAGATTTCACCCATTTGTCTAAATAAGATTTGCAGCATAGAAGCTAGTATGGGATAGTGAAGCATTGGTGCCCCTTGTGGGCTTGCATTCTTTTATCAATTAAATGTTCCATTTCTTCCATAATCTACTAGGGTATGCACAAATTGTCGGACTCAGTGAAGCCTCAGTTTTTCAACAGCATCATCTTGGTGGTGCACTTGTATGTATAGTGAAGCATTGGTGCCCCTTGTGGGCTTGCATTCTTCTTATCAATCAAATGTTTCGTTTCTTCCATAATCTGCTCGAGTATACATAAATTGTTGGTCTCAGTGAAGCCTCGGTTTTTTAACAGCGTCATTTTGGCAGTCCACTTGTATTTCATTGTTTGAGGTAGCAAACATTCCTTAAATCAACTTAAGGAAATGGGATTTATAGATGAACAATAAGCTGAAATGTTTACAAGAGATGGAAAAGGGCAAGACTACATAAAGAGGAGACGAATGGAGACAATTTCTGGGCAAACTATCATTGGCTTCACCTGATCACAAAAATCGTCATTAGTTTTGAAAACATATAATATTGTACAACACTTCCAACAATTGTATCATAGAAAAACATTGTAATTTCCAATAACCTTGTAGCCACGTGAATATAAAGCAGTCTGGTAGCAACTTTTGACATCTGGCATTGATTCATACAGAAAAATATCAACTCAAAATTCTGTCTTGTTCTTTCCCATTAGTTCCTAAACAAGGATACAAAAGAGCAACTTGGAAATACACAGTCTGGGTTGTCAATAAAGTGTCCTCCAATGCTAGTTGCATTGCAAAAGCTTTGTCACAATCAACTGCTGGAAGCGCCAGCAAATCAGAGGATCTCAGCATGAAATGTCCATGGTATGTTGTAAATCGTACACCTGCAAAATCATAATATAATATATTTTATGGGATGATACTGCCACCTTAATATTCAATACATGCTAATGGAAAGGTCGCCATAGCTTCAAAAGAAACTTTTTATGAAGTAATACTCGACTCTGCAAAGAGAAAAATAAGAACAACATTACCTTTTCCACATCGTATGCGCATAACAGCTTCCCAAGCAGTTTCTCTAGTCAAGTCTCTAGCAAGTTCATGCATGAACTTTTCTTTATAAAGAGTGGCATTAAACGATGGGTAAAAATAGACCTGCCCACCTGCATATTTTGATAAAGTACCTGCAAAAAAGGTAGGAAGATATTTAATGAATTGCAGTTCATTAATCTCACAACAGCTACACAAAATAATGTGCCTATAAGATATCCTCATAAGGTGAGTACCTAATGAAGCAATATCTGTATATGTATCACTAAATGCATACAGGTTCACCCCAATCTGATATTTTGTGAGATCTGCGGCCATCTGTTTATAGAATGGGTCCTCTGCAATCCGAATTGTGTGCTCTTTATCAGTGCCATATACTCGTGGATCATCACCCCGTAGCTTTAGACGTCCAACCCCAAGTGAAGGTAAAGTACTCTGAAAGATAAGTAGCTTCCCTCCAAGTTGGCTCTGCTCACATTCCAAAATTGTAAGTATTTTCAAATAAGTTCCAATAAAAAATTTATCATAAATAAAGCACACAAAATCATCCGTCATAGAAAACACTATAACTAGTCAAGGATTTTAAGCATACCATAATCATGAAAGCTGCTTTAAGAGCAGGCCCAAAAGCAGATTCGACATTGATATTTTCCTCAAACATTGATGGAAGGCTATCCAGCAGAGCTTCTACTACATGCCGAGACTCAGACAAGTTGACAAGCAGATCATCCGGCAAGGGGACAAAAGGGTCATCAAGGTCTGCTACAACCATCATTTGAGGTTGTGTCAATGAAGACTGTCACACAAAAATATTACATGTTAGCACCTAGATAAAAACTAGTTCTTTCATACAATCTGCATCGGATACATATTATTCTTGTAGCTTTGCATTAAGGCATATCATGAATGTTTAACTATTGTAGCAGCTAAAAAGTATATAAAGGTCTGCATAAATAAAGCCGAGAGAATATAAACATGTAACATTTTGCAGTCCTTTTGTACAGAATACAATAATGATAACAAGCAAGAAGTAAACAGCCAAACAAATTACGTAAACCATCCAATCAAAAGAAGGATTTATGGAAGACAAACTTTACAAATGCTTGCCTTTAGATTGTAAAAATGCAAGGCACTGTCAAACGTCAGAAATCCAATCTGTGTTCTAGGAAACCAGGAAGCTTATCCAAGCAGGATTTTATAGTCTCTGCGGCCACCTGAAAAATACATAAAAGAACACAATGTAAAGTTAAATGTAAAAAGAAGTTATAAAAGCTGTCAATAGGGTTCAAATAATTAAAAAAGCACTTGCTTTCCTGATAGAAAGGTAAAACTTAACAAATGTAATCATTATCACTTTGTATTTATCATTTAATAGATATCCTTTTTTAATTGTCTTACTAATTGGAATACCAAAACCCAAATATTTTAACAGATAGGTAGTCATTTCAATTTTCAACTCTACACATTCCTTCATTCATGTTGCAGATGTGTTATTATATGCAGTGAGATTCCAAACTAAAGCATGTCATGGTTCAATTTTGTGCATCCCCTATCAGCAAACTAATTAATACAGATTCACAATATATGCTAGCAAAAATAGATGAAAACTAAAAAAGAGAAGGGTATCTACAATATATGCTAAGAAAAGAGTGTCATCCATGACACTTCATTTGACTTGAGTAAAAATTGATATCCAAAGATGGGAAATGCTAATAAAAAGAGAGAATCAAATAATATTTTGATAATGTATTAATGACAAATTAACTAAGGTTATGTTATCCAAAATAAGCTCATGCTTATTTTTGGTTAACTGCACCTATTTTCCTCTTTTAGTGCTTCAATCCAATTTTCAGATATTCCAAGCACTTAAGGTTTCCTGAAAACATCTTCATCAATGTTGGGAAATTTCTTCCCCTTTCCAAAGATATAAAGAAGTCCTTCTAACTCCTCATATTTTGCAAGTTACGAGCCGGCGGGCCTTGGAAGGTATTTTTGCCCAAAAGCGGACCGGCGGGAGTTTTTAAGGATTTTTGCCAATGCGGAGAGGCGGGGCGGCGGGAGATTTTGAGACTTTTCGCCAAATGGAAAATGCAGGCCAGCGGCCCGAAGAGGGAAATTTGCCCAAGTAAATTTCAGGTCCGGCGGGTCTACGGGGAGTTTTGTAACTTTGTGCTTTTTGCAAATAGGGTGCAAAGTGAATGGCGGGCCCGCAAGCCCGCGGAGATCTTAAAGCCAAACAAAGAAAAATGCCTAAGGCCCGCAAAGGGACACGTGTCCACGTTGAAAAGTCAAAGCGGGAAGGCGGGTCGTCGGAGGCAATTTGATCTTTTGCCTCGAGAAGGCGTAAAGTGAAAAATGAGCCGCACCTCTGCCAACGCCTAGGGGGCCACATGTCAAGCCTCAATTGCATGCGGGCCGGCGGGCCTTGGAGTGATTTTTTGCCCAAATGGAAAATGCGGGCCAGTGGCCCGAAGATGATTTTTTGCCAAAAATGAATTGCGGGGCTGCAAGGCGATTTTTGCATTTTGTATTTTTGGTGCCAAAAGGCACAAAGTGAGTTTCGGGCCCGCGGACCCATTCTACTAACTAGTTTTCACCATTTTTGTACGGACCCGACTCGAAACATTCAAATAGACATATCTTTCGACCCAGTGCCGAAACCCAACAAATTTGGCACCGTTGGAAAGATCTCGACCTCCTCTATGCCATGGAAGCATAAAATATCATTTTTAGTAGGTGTTGGTGGGTGAAAAATGGGAAAACGTCTTTCAAGCCATCAATATGGGATCTGATTGTTTCAACAACCTGATTTGATTTGATTCGCTATTCTTCCTTCTCCAACACGCCAAAGTAGACATAGAGAGGCAGATTTGTGACATTAATGGTGGGTGGTTGAATTCTCAAAACAGGGTCCGTTTTCCTCCTTTCTCTCTATTTTTCATCATTCTAAACTTCTATATATTGTAACACTTCTCATTTGAGAAGAGGGAGACATTCTAGGCGTAGGGAAACTCTGTCAAATTTGTTTCCGACTCCATTTTGAGTTGCAAGCCTTCTCCTATGCCTGGCAAGCGGATTTGTGCCTCTAAGCAAGGATGTAATGGTCTGTGCACCTTTTAGAGCAATAAAATTGTGTTTTGTGGTGTTTCTTCAACCCTTTGCATTGTTTTGTTGTCTCCCGTGCCTCTCCCTTTCAAATCTGTTTTTTGTGCATGTATTTCACATTTGCAGAGTGCAGGGTGTTGTGTTTCATGGAGTTTTGATCATGGATTTGGATCTGGGTTTGTGTCACTTCTGTCTGACCTTCCCATCTTCCTTTTTCCTCTGTTTCATCCTCCCTCAATAGAGTATCTCGCACTTCCTTTTCTGGTGTATCACCACTTAGTGTAGGCTCTTTCACCCTCTCTCTCTCTCTCTTTGTCCCCTTGGAACGGTTAGATTAGGATTAGTTAGATTTTTCTTGCACTGGAGTAGCTTGTGGCAAGTAGATTAGGAAGCAAGAATCGGCTTTCTCCGGAGGTCCATCTCAAGTTTTGCAAGTCCCACAGCTTGAGAGATGGTCCCATGTTGTGCAATCACACCGAATGCCCCACTCACAACAAGGCCATTTGGGGGTCTTTGGGATTTTGCACTAACGAGTTCATCACAAGTAAGACGTTATAGATGAAAAGAACCAGGATTTGTTCACACAAGGGCCAATGCCAAAATTACATTCCTACGACCCGACACCAACTATAAACCCCTCAAAATGATTATTATCCAAAACATACCATAGAATCAAGTCTAAGACAAAACTACAGCAGCAAAGCCCAAAAAAGCAGCAAATCTCAAGGGCATGTGATGTCCAAATTCATCACTTTTCAAATTTCAGCAAAGTCGAGCCAACTCCCAGTACAAAGCATTGACGATTTCCATCAAGGAGTAATATTAGTATGAGACCTTCAAGCCTCCTTCAAAATATTTTCCATGCACCAAACTGGACTTTGGAGGGTTTTTATGTCCTTCTTAATTCTTACTTGCCAAGAAGCGAGTGCCCTATCGGGCAATGCCAAGACTCATTGATTATGCATTCCAATAAAGGGCCTTGTATTTTCATTGGTCTTCTATTTCTCCTAGCATTTCCTAGAGATGTTCCTAGCGATTCCAAGAAGTACTAGCATACACTCAGATTGATACATATCCTTGCCTTCACACAGTTTTATCCTTTTCTCCGCTTTACAAAAGAATTAGTTTGGTGGCACCACAATGAAGCATTAATTCATCCCAAGTGTCGCAAACTGAATAGCTTCGTAATCATTGAATGCCTTAAAAAAACACTCTAAAAGGCCTCAAAAATTCAAAATATAAAAAAGGTACAAAAAATTGTAAAATTGTGTTTTTTTAATTTTTGGGAGCTTCTGGTCATTGTATTTATGTATTTTTTTTGAGATTCAGGTCATGACAAAACCTATTAAATTCTTGGGGTAACAAATGTCACATAACTCTTCACATTCCAAGACGAAACACTTCATATTCTATTTTAGGACTGTTGATTTTGTGCTTAAAATAGATGCAAAGACATGGGAAATCGTAAATAGAGAGTCTAGTAACTTCTCATCTCTTCTCAAAGATTGCCACCATTTCGTAATGTGCAGTCTAAAGAGCAGCAGCTCCACATCTCTTCTTAGACATTGCTGACTTTTATTTGTTATGGAACGGGAGAAATAGCTCACGTCTCTTCTCTGAGATAGCAACTTGCATCTCTTCCTGGAGATAGCATCCCACTTAGAGATAGCAACTCACATCTCATCTCAGAGATAGCTGTACATACCTACCATATCAATGACATGGTTAAAAAAATTATTCGGATTTTGTCTCTTTGTGTATATCTTATTTTCTATGTAACTGGGTACACCACAACAGGGGCCTGTCCCAGTACAGTACCTTCCAAGTACCAGTACGGATCCACCTCCTCTATGGGTGCACACAAGGTACGGCAGAATAGACCCAGTTACACTCATGTTCACCCTACAACAACCTTCGGTCCGTTACGTTGTACTCACAATGTAGCCAGCCAAAAAATGGTTTTTAATGTAATTTTTTTCTTTTATGTTAAAAATGATAAAAAAATGGACTATAAATATTAAAGAAGTACTAAACACTAAAAGTCACTCCCAAACTCTACTTAAACACAAATACATTTACCTCACATTGCATACTTATCTTTCATTGGATGTTTGCTCTATGAACTAATGTCAAATAGATTTCTTAAAGTCTTTCCCCTTGTGCCTAAAACTGTAATTTAGTTATTTTTAAACCAAGTACCTATGCGGATTTCGCAGAATGGCTGCAAGTGTAAGTTTTGTGGGCCAAGGGATAACCTGTAAATACGATCCCTGCTCGCCCATTTGGAAATATGTCACACTGATACACCAGTTGCCAGTCAGAGGGAGCTAAATTTGAGTTTTCTCAGAGAGTAATAAGCAATTTAAGAGCCTGCACAGTTAGGTGAAAGCCTATTTTTGTGTGATTCCTAACCAAGGAATCAAGTTTGTGGAGGGCCAGATGGAAAGGGATTGTCTGTCACATACATCAAAGAGTAATATGTAGCAACTGCACTAAGATCGAAGTATCCTTTGAGAAAGAAAAGGATCTGAATCGTAGTCGAGTGAAAGCACATTTTTGTGCGATTCTAGCCAAGGAATTGAAGTTTGTGGAGGGCCAGATTAAAGGAGGTTGTCACATGCAAAAATCCTCACATACTTCAAAGAGCAAGAAGATGCAACAATTGCCCTAAAGATCAAAGTATCATTTGGCAAAGAAAGGGATCTAAATCTAGCAAGCCACCTACTACTCCATATTGTGTGTCATGACCCCATCACACCTATTTTTGTCTTCATCTCCTATGGCCACAAAGGAAAAGAATTCATCTCTCTGTCACAAGAGACCAAAAATGTATGCCCTATGGAAAGGGCATTCCAAAATGAACCGGGACATGGTCAACCAATAATTCCAGCATTGATTCATGCATGTGGCATCCCTTTTGATGTTGTTAGATTATGGCATTAGTGGGATATAGTGAAAGAAATCAATGATGCCGCTAAAAGGAACATCACAAAACGTGTGCACCACCTTATTGGCAAAAGATAAAAACATGTTGAAGACTCACTACAGACCATTTGGGATTCATGGCATTATTGAGATATAAGTGAAAGCAATCAATGGCGTCGCTGAAAGAAACATCACAAAACGTGTGCACCACCTTATTGGCAAAAAAAAGAAAACATGTTGAAGACTCACTACAAACCATTAGGGATTCAAGAGTCGAAACAAGGGTATCCATCATTTTCAATGGATGGTCAGATACAACAAATAATCCATTGATCGGTGTGGTTGCAGGTGTGTACAAAAGAGAAAATGTTTTTGGGGGTACTGATTTTGAGGAGCAATTACGGATGCCCAATTCATTTCCAGCATCCTCATAGGGTACATTAAGGCGGAGGGGGCTCAAAATGTTGTCCAAGATATACCAGACAACAAAAAAATTGTAGATTTGCAAGGATGTTGGTTGAGGCAAGGTACTGGCACATATTTTGGACACATTGTGTTGTTCATTCCATCAACCTAATGTTACAAATATTGGGCACCAAAATTTCTTGGATCTAACGAGTCTATGGAAAGGTGAGTGAGATCCAAACGTTTATTAGCAACTACCAAATGTCCCAAGCCATCTTCATGAGCTTCTCCAAGTCAAATGTTTCAAAAATCGGAACTGCCGAGGGTCGGACCAGAACTGGACCTGTTTAAAACTTTTGAACCGGTTTACTAAAAATAAATAAAATATTACAATTTTAATGAAAACAATATATTTTAAAGATTATAAACAATTAGAGACAAAATATACAAAGTTTACTCATGTATATACCTTGTAAGACTAAATATAGCAAAATGGCACCAAGTGCACTACATATCCGAAACAAGAAACATTAACGAGGCTCTAAATGGCCTATAGAGTCCAAAAAACAATATGCTACAAGCTACTACATGTTCGATATCAATCATCCAATTCAACACCATTGCTAAGAATGGGATCCTCATCCTCATTAATGTCATCATGTTCCTTTGGCTCGGACTCCTCGGGGACATCTGCGAGTAGTTGTAGTAGCATGGCTAAGGAATGCCATGTCTGGTGCTACTAGTGGTTCATCATCCAAAGCCATCCACCCAAAGTCATCGGGATCAAACTTTGTCGGGTGACTCTCCTCTACCCATTCTAAGGTTGGATCAATATCATCCAAGACAATGGGATCTTTATTAAGTCTTCTATTCAATAATTGGTTGCACCTTGGTTGGAGGTTGTATTGCACGAAGAGGAGATCATTTAACCGTTGTTCCAAACAGTTTCTCTTCTTCATGTGAATCCTCTCAAAAACATACCGGTTGCACTCACACCCAAAACGTTACAAGTTTGACTCAGGATCTGAATTACAAACTTTTGTAGCTAAGGAAGTTGGCTACCAAATGACTCCCACCAATGTGCTGCAATAAATGATTAAACCAAGAAAAATAAATATAGTTAATTCAACAAATTAGATTGTGACTTATGCTAAAAATTCAAGTTTTTAAAGTTTAAACAATTGAACTTAAAAAACTTTGGAATTGCTTACCTAGTTGATCGACTTCTCTTGCAATCTTTGCTAGGTTTTTGCCAAAGGTACTCATGGCTCTACTAAAAGCATTGATCTGTCCGTGTATTTTCAATTGCTAACTCTCGTCGGGAACCATGTGCTCTAGACATTCATACAATCCATCTTTGACCTCCCAAAATTTGATCTTCTCCAAGTTGCACTTTGTAATGATACCTTGGGTTTAAGAAATACTCGACTACATGTATAGGAAAATGGAGTTGAGTATTCCATGACCATCTATTATCAATGATCTACCACATAGGTCCATATTTTGTGACTCTATCCTCAGACGTTGCCCTTATCCTGCTCCTTTCCCTTAACCATAACCTCATAAATGTAACCCATGGCCGATTTTTCCCATCCACCAACCACAACACCTTGACATGAGGGGCTCAACAATTTTTACAACCTTCTTGCTGTTTTTTTCCAAAATGAATTGTCAAAAACTTTCTTCTTGATGTCTTTCTCATCTTGTGCCTCATTTGAGATGCATTTCACTCATCACTTGAAAACATCTTTTCAAGTTTTCTCCTTGAGAAAGGAGAGATTGCAACGTGAGGAAGTTTGTTGTAAATCTCGTTATAGTTGGCATAACAAATCCCCTACCCTCGGTGTTTTTCCTCATCAAGTTTAATACCCATGAGTGGTTATAGATGTATTTTGTAATGCTCTTTGTCATGATCTACAATGTTCCCGATCCAATCCTCTATCTATATCCTCGAGCATGAGGTCCATACAATCTCTGCAGCACATGACGTCCAAAATATGGTTTTGTATTTTTTATTTGACATCTTACCAACAAGAACATAGTTAGCGGCATTATTTGTGATGATTTGTACAACATTTTCCACCCCCACATCTACAACAACCTCATCGAAAGTTGAAATAAGTTTGCATCTTTCACCCTATCGGATACATCAACTAATTTCAAAAACATGGTTCCTTATGGGTAAGAGGTAAGGAAATTTATTATGGTACAATTCTTTCCATCACTCCATCCATCTCGACATAATGGTGCATCTGTTTTGGCCCACTTTATTACAACTCTTTAAGTATAATCATCGTCTATTAACCCAACAACAACAACAATGGAATCCCGCATAGGTTGGTAATAAGGTGAGCGGACAGCATTGAAGGAAATATCTGCATCATACATCCATCTAGCTATGTATTCAAAAGCAAAGTCTTTGTATCGCTTCTTCCAATGGCTATCTAAAGTAGGTTGAATCGACTCGGCCTAGAGGCACTAGCATGGGGTAAGGAGGATGAGAAAAAGCTTTGAATGTTCTTTGACTTCCTCTTTTGAGGTCGGTTTTCATGAATGGGAGGAACAAACCGGAAAGGGTCTCTAACACTGACAGAAAGGTTAGAGCAAGAGCCTTCAACACGAGTGTTTGTTTGGGACATGACAAGTTGCCTCTTCTCCTTTTTTCAACCTCTATCTCTTTTTTCCTAGCCTTCTCTTCATTATATTTCTCAATCATGTGTTGCATTTCCAATCTAATGGGTTCAATGTTTGGTGCATCACATGGGACAACTTGGCCTCTTTGACCAGCCAAGTGTTGCTTCAACCTATATGAATGCACTCCCTTTTAAGGGTTTCTTACAATATTTGCAAAACACTTGATTATCAACAATATCAGCATGGCTCCATGTAGGGTCTTTGACTCGGGGAGGCATGGTAAATGCAAACAAATCTGAAAATAAAAATATGCAAACCTATCTTAATTTTTTTGCAACAAAAGAAATATATTTCAGATTTGCAATATTATGAGAGAGAAAAATAGGGGCAGATTTATGTTTTTAACATACCTTTCAATGAGATGAACTATGAAGATCAATGGGCACAAGAATCCGGTCAAGAAATCCTCCAAGATTGTAGATGGGCTGTAGCCTCCTAATGTAGATGTCAAATCCACCACAAATAGCCCACAAGGAATGCCAACCAAGCTTCAAGCTCACTCCAAATCACAACTCTTCAATGCAGCTCCACAAACTCCAAATGCTCACAAATGCTCAATGAGAGAGATGTGATACAAATGGGAAAGGCGGGTTCTATCTAACAACACTTTAGGGTTGGAGTTGAAAGAAAAACATTTAAAAGTAAAAAGCAAAAAAACATTTTTAAGGCAAATCCGGCTGAACCAGCTTTGATCTGGTTCAATACGGAATCGATTACTAGCTGGATTCATGAACCATTTGCCCAAAAAAATAATGAACAGTCAAACCGGCCAATTCCAGCCCAATTCGACCAAACCTATCTATTCCTTCATACTATCTTCATACCTTCCATGATGTCTCCCTAAAATCCTGAAATATGGCTAAATCGAAAACCCCGATATCTAGTTGTATGAAATCTAATACGACCCTCAAAACCTAGAAACTCTATTATAGCTCCTAGTCATACAAAACCACTCTTAAACATCCCAGGAAGAATATAAATAAAAATAACTTTGAAGTATAAGAAAGTAAATGTCCATATCTAAATGTAAACTTATACTTAAATGTTTGTTTGATGTAGATATTGGTTGTTTTTTTGTTTTTTAATTTTATTAACGTTTTCCGCCAAAAATGGGACATAACCTTTTCCGTTTCATTTAGAGTGCAGATTTAACCCACTCCATGACTTATCATAGTCATTTCAAGGTTGTACCCGCACTGTACCCCTTTTAGGTAACGCATACATACATGGGGTAGGATAAACAAGGAAGTTTGGTTATCTTTTCCCATATATAGTCAAGATGTTGACATCAAGTGAAAACAAATGGCACTAAAAGTCAATAATGAAGGGCTTATCAAATTCATAAAACGTAATAGAGTATGAAGAGTTTTGATGTACATTCTATGAAATAAAGTTGCAAAAATTTAGTGGGATTCATTCCAAAGAAATCTTCGAAAAAAAAATTATCGCAAAATAAGGCGAAAATTGGTCAATAGCATTTGTTCTAGGTTTGAAACAATTTAAACTGCTATAAGATCATAGAGCTTGAAAAGCTTCAACAATGTCTCCTCCAAAAAGGATGTTCATAATGCATATAGACATTGGCATACAAATGACATGGTGCATCTTTGAATTTGTAAACTGCTCCCTCTAGCCCCAAATCAGGATCAAATGTCATCAAACTTGCAAAAAAAAAAAATCCTATCCTCTTAACCTTGAACTCTAGACTGGATTTTTAGCAATAGGATCATAGACCTTGAAAGGCTTCAACAATGTCTCCTCCAACAAGGGGTGTTCATAATAAATATAGACATTGACATACAAATGAAATGGCGCCTCACTGCCTTCCAAAATTGCTTCCTTATATTGTGGTTGTTATAATTTTGCCTGCCATTACTTTTCCACCATTGCTCCCATACACACAAACAGCTATATTTTCTCAAGAAGAATTATTGCCTCCTACATTTTTTGTCAAGAATTGTTTGTTGACAGCCACAAACTTCCCACTTCTTTTGTCAATGGCTTGTCACTAATGGCAATACCCTACTTCATGGCTTTTAACATGTCCCATTCGACACGTATACATTAGAATGTCTTTTTATTAATTTTTATTTTTTAAAGAGAAGCAAGTCTTCTACACTCCTTTGGTTAGATCCTTTGTTCCTCTATATGAGCTTCGTTCTAAAATAAAACACATTGTCCTCGTGATTCTTCGAGAGACTTGGAATGCTTGAGAAAATTGTACTTGAAATGCAATGTAATCAGGTTTTTTGTCAGAGGCTTTTTAGGGCTTAGATTTGGATCATAGTTACCAAGAGATGGGTACGGGTACTGGTACGACATTTTTTAGAAAAGTGGGAGACGGGTACGGGGAGACAGCAATATATATATGAAATAACTAGAAAAATACTATTGTACATTATTAATTTATTTAGATTCAGAATGCACTGAAATTTAAAAATAACTATACTTTTTGAAGTAAGGAAATCAAATGTCGACAAAAGATGAGTAATTCTATTGATATTTGATATCTCACATATTGTGGGAAGAGTACATTATAACAGAAAAATGAAAACAATCCTTGTGTGGGTGTGTGCGTGTGCGTGTGGGTGTGGAGGGAGATAGAAAGAGACGCGTTAACAAAGGTTCCCGTGTATGGGAGAGATCTCCGTACGCGCCTAACATACCCGATACGCGTCCTAAGTGGTGGGGGCGCGTCTCCTCGCAAAGATGGTTTGGATCCATTGACGGCATCCTTCAATACATCTATGTCCAAGGTCTCTAATATTATTGATATGTAATCCCATATTTTGTGTAAGGGTTCAAACGTGAGTATAAACTTTAGGCTAATAACTATAGCAGTGGACATCAACAGTTGGTTGTCATCCATGGCTGCTCTTTAGTTGTATTCATCTTAATACAAAAGCATGATGGACAAGCAACTACGCAATTTTTGAATGCACTTCAGTATTGTTGGCAAAATATTTGGTGCTTTGGCAAATATGAAACTTTTGACAATAGTGAGGGGATGAAGTCCCTCCTCTATTATGAGGGGATGTTCTTTATTGAAAACCACACAAAACAAGAAAGGAATATTTAAAAATATCTACACTAGGCTAATTTATGGGGGTGATTTTGCATCGAACATCGGAAAATGGAAGTGAGTGAAAGACATGAATATGTGATGGAAAGAGGAATAAACATGCAAATAAGCAAACGCATATCTTATTTCAATGTGCAAGGAAAACTTCTTAACAGAAAATTACCATTCAATACTGAACTTTTGCAGCGCATGAAAGGAATAAGAAAGACATACATATAACACGAGAAGAGATATAACAAAAGAAATTCCAAGGCACAAAGTTCTATAAATCTCTTTGTATTTCTTGAAATAAGCTTGAGTACAAGGCTCTAAAACACTCTTCCTTCTTAGTGAAATTTCGAACAGCGTCAAAAGTCCTTTCCTCTTAGTTACATCTTGTATTTATAAAGCACAAAGGTAAATGATTCTTGGATGACCTTTCACATTCCTCTGCATTTATAATTAATTGCAAAAAGTTGGAAACTACAAAAACAATAGAGCAAAATCACTTAGGTGACTATCTATTATCGAAACGTAACTTCAAAATCTAAAACCACTTCATGGTATATTGGCAATAGCCTTGCTTTTCTCCCTAGACTTCTTAGTCTTGTAGGCCTAGAATTTGTCCAGACTCCAGAGTATCAACAATGAGCTTCTAGTTAGGTACAGTAGTGTTGTGGCAACAAACAACCTAGGCATCTCTTGTCTCACTCATGTTGATTGATATCCATTGAAAAGAAGGCAACTTATTGTTTAAATCATGGAATGTTGTGTTGCTGGCACTCAAGTTGTTCATGGCCGCAACATCAAACCCATCCGCCTAAAAGAGATTGTCCTTGATCAACTTCTTGAATTTCTCCTTGGTCTCTGCCACAGTGAAACAATCAGAACTACCAAACTTGAAGAAGTTACACCGTAAAGCTCCCAAGTTGAAGATTTCAATTGGCTTGTCTTTATTATCATTTCCCATACTTCATAGTTCTTTCAAGGCTCCACGCAAGGTGTTGATGTTCCATTTGATGCAA
This sequence comes from Taxus wallichiana var. yunnanensis, assembly GCA_018340775.1. Taxonomy (NCBI): domain Eukaryota; kingdom Viridiplantae; phylum Streptophyta; class Pinopsida; order Cupressales; family Taxaceae; genus Taxus; species Taxus wallichiana. The sequence continues at coordinate 316,548,114 of CM031236.1, forward strand.
GTGAACCATTTGAAAGCCTTGTTGTCTTCCACCTTATCCACAACAACTTCAGCTACCAACAAGTTTGTATCAGTTAGGCTCAGTTCTTCCACATCTGGCCTCAAGGCTTCCCACCTAGTAATATAGGATTTAACACTTGCAACAATTTTTTCAAGAGAAGATTTTTTGGCTTCAATATGATTATAGGTCTTCATCACATCATCAATGTATTTCATCCGATTGAGTGACAAGCTTTTGACCCAAAACCTTAAGGTCTTTCCAAAATGGTTGCATTCACCCAACTACTTCACCATTGACTACTCAAAACATGTAGCTTGACAAGGTACAGGAGTCAATGTAGTCGTTGAATAAAGAGGAGTCTGCAAGTGGATAAACCAGGATGCTCAATCCTCTGCTGCTCGCCTTCGGTGATGCAATCAATCACTCCAGCAAAGGGTTCGTGTATTTCATGTACATCACAACTTGCAATAAACACCACAACAAGAACTCAATGGTATTCATAGTCTTCAATAGAGAGCACACCCTCAAGCTTATCTCCTTTTGGTCTAATTCTTTCTACGAACCTTGCCCTTAAGGGCTTTGTTATAGTTCTAGTCATGGTCTTGGCCTTCTTGAGAGGAGACTAAACAAGACATTAAAATCTAGTTCAGTGAGTTTCACGATCTTTTTCTACTTTGTTACAAGTGGTCTGACCTGTTCAAAAAGTTTGGACACCTCAACGTCTATTGTTTGTACCTCTGATCCAGAAGTTCCAATTGTATAGGGTAGGCTGTGTAGGAGGCAACGTGCTTGAAGGAGATGCCCTACTTGAAGTAGAAACCCTCCACGGAGAGTTAGGAGGGGCAGACTCGAGAGATTGCATTCTACCCCTGGACCTATGTCCGCCCCGCTCAAAGGCCATGAATTGTCGAATAGTGTTGAAAATAACAACATTGCTCTCCAAAGGACTAGGGAGACTTTACACTCCAAAGCAATAGTGTATTCTTGAGAACCAAGGCCCTTTCTCGTAGGCAATTCGATTTTGTTATGAGTTCTACAAGTCTTCTCTGGCAACTTATTCTAATTAGGATCATCGTCAGCTCTTCCCAATTATGTTCGTCAAGAGGACATGTTACGCACACGTAAAAGAGTGCTTGATGGCCTAGGTGTGACAAATATGGGAGTCCAATGGCCTTTAGCATGTTTATGCCCGAATAACCCAAAGCATAGTTCGCATACTCATATTCAATAAATACTTGGCAAACCCAAAAGAAATTGACTCGACAAGACTCAACACACATTCGCAATACTCGACAACTTTTAAAAGTGCAAATTTCTTTAAAACATAAAATTTATGCAAAATTTAGTTATAAAGGTATCAATTGAGACCTGTAAAATGTTAGGGAAGTGTTTTCTATTAGATTTGAATACAAATAGAAGACAAAATCGCATTATCATGCAAATAAAACAATGGGTCGATAAGTCTTATGAATTTATGATGATTGTCATTGAAAATCAACATCATAAATTGCATATCTATGCAAGTTACAAATTACAATAATTTACATTTTCCTCTTCCCGTTCTAGAGAAATACTAGGGAGAGGGTCTAGTGCCTCTACTAGTCCCCACACTCAATTGCGACTACTCACTTCTCTTAGAAGGTTGCCTGCAGCCCACTCGATAGTTGTTGTCACCCTCAAAATTCCCCTCATTTTTTAAGTCAAGTTTGAAAATTTTGAGTTGGTGCCTTTGAGAGATGTTTGAGCAGATTGAGAAGTCTGGAGAGATAGGAAAATTCGTGCTTTGAAGAAGTTGGTGCTCATTTGCAATCTCGCCCGTTAATTTAAAATCTTACAGTCTGCATGGTTTGATAAACTGTCTTCCCATTTGGATCTTGCCTCGAGGCCGTCAGAGTTTTTCTATGGGTCTGGGTCTTGCCTTGTAAGTCAAAGTGGAGAAAGGCAACGTTCAATCGAGGCCCAAATCGGCTAAGTATAGAAAGACCGCGGAAGGTGCCACGTGTCTCTTCGGCGCACTTTTGGTATGGTGCACAAACACGGAAACCCCAAACTTGCGCCAGCCCTCCACGTGTCCAAGGTCCGGAAAAGGGACAGAGCCGGCCATTTAAATCAACTAAGTACAAGACACGGCCTTCAAAATTAAGACCCAAGGGACAGACCCCAAATGAGCGCCAATCCTCCACATGGTCAGAGCCTCAAAAATTAAATTGGCCGTTGAAAAGTCTAAGGCTAGCGGATGGCACCACGTGTCTCATCGGTGCACCTTCAAGGGTCGAAGCCAAAGGCGGCTCCAAGAGAGACCCACGCTCTCCACGTGCCTCATCGACGCAACTTCAAAGGCGCGGCCCAAAGAGAGACCCTGAACTAGCGTTAGCCCTCCACATGTCTAGGGTCCAACAGAAGTCAAATCGACAACAGCCCGAATCGGCTAAGTATAAAACCGGTAAAAGTCTTCATGTGTCACAACGGTGCACCTTCAAGGGTCGGAGCAAAGGCAAAACCCTAAACGAGCATCAACTTTCCACGTGTCCCGTGCCCAAAAAGAAGACAGAGTGGTCGTTGAATCGGCTAAGTATAGAAGGGTTTACGGAAGCCTCCACATGTCAGCTCAGCACAACTTCAAAGGCAAAATCCGGAGGCAGGTCCCAAATGTGCGCTAAGCCTCCACGTGTCCAGGATCAGACATATGGCCCCGCCAAACAAAAGGGACTTAGCCAAAACACAAAGAAACAAAGTGAGGCGGCAGAAGGAGCCACGTATCTCTTTAGCACTCTTTCAAGAGGCAAATCCAAACAGAGTCTCCAAACGAGTGGGAAGCCTCTACGTGTCCCGAGTCAAACATAAAGTCTTTGCCAAACAAAGAGAAAAAGTCAAATGTTAAGCCCGCGTCGAAAGTCAAAGCGGGAAGGCGGACCAATGGAGAACTTTGAGATTTTGAGCCTTGTTTCCATAAAAGGCGTAAAGTGATAAAGTGAACCGCGGCCCCGCTCACTGCAAGGAATAAAGTCAAATGTTGAGCCCTCGTATGAAGTCAAAGCGGTGAAGTGGAGAACTTTGGGATTTTGAGCCTTGTTTCCATAAAGGACGTAAAGTGATAAAGCGAACCGCGACTCCATTACCACTCAAGTAAAGCCACGTATCAGACCAAAATGCAAAATGTGAAGTTGCGGGCTCGGCAGGCTGCGAGGAACTTTTGCACTTTTGCATCTTTTGCGCTAAAGGCGCGATTTCAATGCGGGCCCGGGGATCCATTTTGCGAAAATTGTTTTTTCGCCATTTTTGTATAGATCCGATTCAAATATTCCAATGAGCATAACTTTCGCTCCAGTGCTCAAAATTCGACAAGTTTTATACTGTTGGAAAGGTCTTGGTCTCCTCTACGCCATGGAAGCATAAAATATTATTTCAACAGGCTTTGATGGGAGAAAATCTGGAACAAGTCTTTCAAGCCATTAAAACAGGATCCAATTGCTTCAACTACCCAGATCTGATCTGATCTTCTATCCTTCTTTCTCCAACATGCCAAATAGACATGGAGAACCAACTGGATCTATTGATTTGGGTGAAAATCTGGGAAACGTCTTTTATGCCATTAATATGTAATTGGACTGCTTCAACTAGATCAAATTTGATCCGATCTTCCATCCTTCCTTCTTCAGCACGCCAAAGACATGCAGAACCAGATTTGACAGATTGGAGGCGGATTTGCAGGGGCATTGATGGTTGGTGGTTGAGCTTCCAAATCAGTTTTTCTTCCTTCTCTTCTTCCCCTCTCTTCACTTCATCTATAAATGTAAGAGCTTGGCTCATTGCAAAAGGTTGGACTCTGATACTTTTGAAGTGTAAATAGAATCGAAAGCAATCAATACAAAAGAATTTCCCCTTTCTCTCTATCTTCATCTATTGTCTCTTCTTGCTTACCTGAAATTTGTGGATCATTTATCTTCTGTAATAAGAAACTTTGTGTTCTTATTGATATGATTTCTAGAACTTTGTGTCTATGGAATGGTGTCTTATGTTATGAATGTGAATGATTATGTTTTGTATCACCTTTGCTCAGTATGTATAAGGTTATACTCTACTATCTATATTTCCTGAAAGTACTGTTATATTCTGCTCTTTCCTTTCTTCAGTTTCTTCCATTTGTTTGTATTGATAAGCTATTTTGGTAAAAAAGCATTTCAAGATGTCAGAAGTCCAACCTTAAGATGAAAGTTGTACATTTGTATATAAGCTTTGTTGCTTGCTTTCAATAAGGGAACCTCTCCCATAAAGAGGAGGGACTTGTTGTCCCCTGACTGTGGTTTTGTTAAAGTACCATTTTAAAACCCAATGATAGTAGATGAAATAGTGGCTCCTCAATAGTTACATGTTCGACATCATCTCCAAAGATGTCATCCAATCCAATATCTCCTGCTTGTGCTTCTCCCTCCATAGCTTCCCCTCTCGTAAGCACTATAATCTCGTCCTTTATGAACACAAAGATTTCCTCTTTTTGTAGTTCAATCAATGTATGGATCAATCTCATCCAAATCAACTGATTCGTTCAATGTGGCCTCCACCTTTCTTGTTCAAAGTTGAAGGTGATTACACAAAAACTAGGTCATTGAGGCATTCTTTAGTCAACTTGTGTTTCTTTTGTGAATATTTGAATAGACTCTAGTTGTTCTCACAACTAAAGCAATACAAGGCTGAGATAAAGTTTTGATAGCTTTTAACAAGATGTGAAGTATTTCCTCCCAATCTTCCCACTAAAAACCTATAAAAAGATTATCAAAGTTTATAAGTAATTAATAATTTAAATTAGGAACTTGTAACATATAAATAAAAACTATATTTATTGTTACCTAGAGGTTGCGTAGTAGCCTCCCACTAAAATGCTTGTTATTTTACAAGCCTAAAATAATGAGGTCCCTCACCTCAAGCTTTGATGTCATCCTCTCAAGCATGTTGAGAGGCCCTCCATAACCTCCCCATTAACATTTGTGAAGCCATCAAAGAAGAAAAATTTGGGGTTGAGGTAGTACCCGCTGCATGAATGGGTTGGTGGAGTTGATTGTTCCACCTCCAGATCAATTATCTCCCAAAAGGGACCAAATTTGGCTATATCCCCCCTATAATAGTTTTGGATGGCCTCTTTGGCCCTATCCATGGCCTCATAAATGTATCCCATCGGGTTTTGCTCCCCATCAACCAAGTGCAAAACCCTCACCAATAACTCTGACACCTACAAACAAATTAAACTTTAAAGTTACAAACTTACAAACAAAATAAAAAAATACATTTACAAAATGAAAATAAAGAAATTGACTTGAAATTTAAATTGAAGTTTGAAGTTACCTTGATGATCTCTACAACTCTTTTCACAAAAACATCATTAAAAATTGTCTTTGCAGTCTTCTCTCCATCAACTTTCATTGAATATCATGAGTCTAGCCATGATCGACTCACAAACATTTGCTTGACAATGTTAACAAATTAAAAATACTTTCTAATGTTAAGATGTTAGTTGCAAACCTTGTGACACCCACTCACACAAGTTCTTTCATCTTGATGTGTTCTCTCAAAAAGATGAGAACCCAAGAATGATTATATATGTACGTGATTATATTTCTTACATCTTCTACAACTAACAAGCAATTTCACTTATGTCCTCCAAAAAAGGTCAAGGCAATGGGTGGCACAAAGGGTCCAAAAGAATGATGTATATCTCTATTCTAGCTTGAAACTACTAATCGCCACATATGTTGTTGCATTATCATGGTGAAAACTTGCACAACATTTTGGATAACCACCTCAAAAAAATTATCTCACCATTTTCAAGCCGCTAAAAATTGATGAATGTGTGGTTCTTTCCACATGTCCACCCATCCGAAAGAATGGTGCATCCGTATTTATGCCACTACTTTGATCTTCTAGGACGTTGCATTTGCATCCACACCATGAGCAATTTCTTACTTAAGTCTCTTAAAGAAGGTGCCTTGTCACCAAATGCTCGTCGTACAGGCTCTTGCCACATTTAAGGGAAGGGTCAGAGTACCAAAAATTTGCAAGTACTTTATCTGCTTCCTAGTGCGCATCCTTGTTCCAGCCCGTACCTTAAAGCGAAGGAAAGGCCCCACGTATGTTTCTAAGTACCAAAAAACTATGTATCACTTTGCTTGAACTTGATGAACCGAATGTACCTCTTCTACTTCGTATTTGTAGACCCACGACTAGAGCCCACAAGCATTGCTGCATTGTCCTCTTATTCCTCTACCATTGGGGTCTAATGGTTACATGCTAATGCTACTTGCAGTCTTTCCCTCTCTAGATTCTTCTTGTCCAAGTTTTTGTCTCCATCTCTCGTTTTACCTCTTCCGTAACATTGGAACATATTGATGTACAGAGGGCCACGACATCGCAACAAACAATAGATGCAAGATGATACTTTAAGCGATTGATGCCTCCTCAAAACGCGTTTTCCTAAAAAAGCAAACGATGGTGAAACTGCTCCACATATAGCATACTTCCAAACAACAATACAGGCATTAGTGGGAATGGTTCCTGACTAGTGATTCTAAGCCTAATGTCAAATCTGATGTTGATTTAGATGCCATTAAGTATGCTAACTTCGAATCTGCAATACCACGCACGTTTAAAAAATTAAAAAAACATTAAAAATGTAAATTTAATTAAAAACAACATTATAAACCATTTAAAAAATTTAAAAACAACATTAAAAACCTATGTAACCGTAATTGCAAATTTTAATTGTAAACCCTACAAACAAGAATAAATTTCAAAAACAAAATTGTATTTAAAATAATACATCTTGGCAATTTTGTTCATTAACGATGATAAACAAACATAAATAACAATTAAAATCATTCGGAATCGAATGGAATGCATTCAAACTTAAAAACCATGATGCTGGGAATTGGGGTAGTTGGGGCTTATTTCAATACAATATATAAACAATATAGAAAGAATTTACTTTCTTGAAAAAAAAGGGAAAAAGGAACTTATGTCCATATGAAATTCTTCAAATTCACTCTTCGAATTCGCTATTAAATCTCTTCACACTCATGTTAAGGACGTTCAATAGCTGTGTGATTACAAGTGAGGGAGTGTGAAGCATTTATATGAGAAGAAAAAAAACATTTTTCAGCGTTAAAACCACATTTTAACAATATTTTGTGGTTGGTGAATTCACGAGAAAACTTAACGAATTTTCGTGAATATTGGGCAAATGAGTTTTCTATGAAAACTCGTCAGTCTTTTCTAACAAGTTTTTGGGGTGAATCTTCGACAGAAAAAGTAGAAGTACTCACCGAGTATCTATACTATGACACAAGCACCGGTAAATTATGACACTTTCTACTTAAATCATTTGACGAACCTTATCACCACAACTTAGCTCTCTTCTCGTTGATACTTGGCTTTGTGAAGAGACCAATTCATGAAGAAATAGGTTGTGACAACATGATTTTTTCAACATATAGGGACTCCAATGTCTCTCCCATCATCAACCATTCCCTCGAGAACCCAATTTTTAGGATGCCACAAATCTAATCCAAACTCCTCATGTAGTCTCTCTTGCACGCGTCATACTTGTCCACCGAGATCCTTGCCAATAATCTTCATTCACCCATAGACATGGGCATACATAGGACAAGCCAAGGTGACTCTACATGAAGCCTTTACCATCAAAGGAAGACCTCCTTGAATAGAAACTCATTTTAAAGCTTGCCCTGCCTACACCGACATTAAGCAACATCACTTAAGTTTCGACAAGTGTAACGCCTAAGAGAGATGGGATGGTAAATTCCAACTTTCTTTCGTTGCCTACAAATTTGATGGACCATGACAAGTTTACCTACACTTTGATCAACAATACCTTCCTAGGATAAACTTTAGAAGTTTATAATACGCACCATCAAAACCTCCCACTTGATTATATGAAAACGCGAGGCGAGAAGTAGAGCCCATACTTCTTCACTAGCTCCGTAATCCCTTCTACTATGATTTGCCAAAGCATAATTGTCTTGGAAAGTCCTGAGCAAAAACATAATGAAGCATCATGACACGCACAAAGTTTTTTTCCACTCTTCTATAGAGTGAGTTGTGGATAGTGATATCAGATTCTTGTTGTCACATCATAATTTCCATTGGCTTTTGGAGGCGTAATAGGCTCTCACATCATCATGATAGACAGGAAAACTATAATGTCATATAGAAGGTGCCCATTGTGGTGAGCTAATGAATTGGGCAGAACATCATTGACTATGACCCACAAATCTATAAATTCCACACCCATGTTGATAGTATGTATGAACAAGAACATCCGAGGTTGAAAATATCATCTTGAAATGTTGTCGACCACCTAGTTGAGCAATGTGATGGCGTCTAACATGTCATCATTGAAGTCGAGAGGGCACTGCAACCGCTCTTGGCAAACTTGGATTTTTGTAACTTTCGAAAAGCATAACTCCGTACCTCGCATGGCCCTCTTAGCGACTTCGGGACATTGGTATTTCTAAGATTCTTATTATCGCCATCATGCGCCTCTATGAGTCCATCCTTGGTCGTCTTCGCATCGCACACGATTGGCCGTATTCATCGAAGCACCATTGGGGTTAAACAGGGGTGGCCCTTATCTCCTACCCTCTTTGGCATTTATATTGATGAGCTGGAATCTTTTCTTCGGGATCACATTCAGGAAGGGGATGGTTGCCTTCTTCACCACATCTTGATTTCTATTCTCCTATTTGCCGACGATATTGTTTTACTCTCCTCTTCTCCTGAGGGGCTTCAGAGACAGCTTGATGCACTTGCTTTATTCTCGTGATCTTCGGCATTTGACATTGACCAGGTAAGACCAAGGTCAAGTCAACGAGTTGAGGACATCACACCTCCATTTCTTCTTCGAGGTAGGAGGTTGAAATTACGATACATACACCTACCCGGGAGTCCAGGTTTTGAGGCCTAGATTCGGTATGAGGAATGCTCTTCATTGAGGGCGAATAAAGGGTATGGAACTCTTGCCATTCTCGAGAGACAGGTGTTTCGGCGCCACTTCGTGACATCTCCAAGATGTTTCTTATGAACTCCATCCGCCCCACTGTTCTCTATGGGTCTGTTGTCTGGGGGCCCTCCCTTTTGGACACAGATTGGGCTTCTGCTGAGAGGATTCAGACTCTCCTCCTTCGCCGCTTCATCAAATGCAAATAGACGGTCCCCCAACATATTATTTTGGCAGAGTTCAGAGCCCGACCTTTCTATCTGGAGACTATATTTGACATATCAACCTTTCTTCACCGTATCAAGAGGTTTGGTGATCTCTCGATGAGCAGGACAGGTATCCGTATCTCGCTTATTGTTCCTTTGTGAGTATTGCCCAGGCTGTGGGCCGTTGTTGGTTTTCCGAGACTTCTGCCTTGTTGGATTCAGTTGGTATCCAGATTGATCGTCTCCCCCCTTTCCAGTATTCCCTGAATGCTCCTAGTCATCTCTTGCCCACCAAGCAAGTGTTGAACAGGTCCATCCGGGAGGATATCTACAGGAGCTTCATTCAGACTACTTGGGTGAACCCTCCTGGGGGTTTGCGCCCTAAGATGTCCTTTTATGCAGAGCACTTTCTTGAAATCAAAGATGGACTCATCATCCGCCCTCAGTACACCTCTCGTCACTGGGTGCATGCCCTCGTATACCTCTGGGTCAGTTTCGTGTCGGCTCCCACAGACTTTGGTGCGAGACTGATCACCACATTGATCGGGAGGACAAGACTTTGTAGGCTCTGTAGCCTTCAAGAGGTGGAGACCGAGACTCATTTCATCTTCCGCTGCCCCATATACTATGAGATCAGAGGACGATTTCACTGTCTCTTCAGAGGGATTCAGACTCTCCCGGTCTTCTTCAAATATATTGACCAGCAGTGTCTTGCCCTCTACATCTGTGAGTCTTTGTTGTTCCGGACCAAATTCTTCATCCCCCTCCGAGAGTCATCCCCACGAGACAAATTACAGCCTTCTTTCCGGTTCTACCCGCAGGTGGAGGAACTAAACGACAGAGCCTTTCTGACCCAGATACAGTGCATAGATCAATTCGTCCCCGGTTGGACCTTCACACTTCCCTCGATCACCACCAGCAGAATTGGATGCACACACGTACCAGAGGGCAGCCCAGCTCCATTTGTCCCCCTGGCCGTTGCTTCAGTCTCAGATCTCAGCAAGGGAGGAGGGTTTCACCCCCTCTTCGGGTTGTCAGTCCATCAGGAGCTTCTTTTCATCGGCCTCTAATGTTAGGAGGGGTGTGGCTACCATTCCTAAGTAGACCATTGGTCCTCGTTTGCCCCCTCATTCCCTTCTTTGCTTCTCTCGTCTTTCTCCCCCGCTTGCTCCATTGCCCCCACCTATGGGGGTATTGGCTTCGGGTTTCCTTTCTGCTTTGTCTTTTCTCATTTTTTTATGTTTTTGGGAACTCGTTTTGAGTTGTCCCCGCTCGCACTTTGTATATTGTTTGTCATAGCCCCATTGACCTACTTTTGTGGTCATTCGTTGGACATTAATATATTTATCTTATCTTATCTTATCTCTCGCTTCATTCACCGCTCATTTATGTTTTCTAGGTGATCTACATTATGTGCTTCCTAAGCTTCTCCTTTGGCTATGGAAATTTCTTCATAAGAAACTTGTCAAGGGCATTCTAAAGGTGCTCTCGATGCCATCTCGATTTAGTAGAGCAATAAGTATGCCAATGTTAGTTTTGATTTTGCAACTTTATGGGTTCCAGAGTTAGGGCAAGCCGACACCAATTCAGCACACTATACCGCAATGGGAAAATCAACCGCCTCAAGTAGTCCATTGTTAGTTATGAATTGCATGAAGGTAAACTTATTGGTGATCTCAAGCTTGGCTCGACATTGCAATGTCCGCATGCCCTATTTCGGTGTCGCAGATTTCTCCAAGCACGGTCTCAGAGAATTGTGAGGCTCAAAACCGTGGTCTTGATACTTCATCTTGATGTGTGGAGAGTAGTGAACAGCTGGCCTCGGCCAATACTTGCAAGTCCGAGAAAAATGGGTTTGGAGGTCGAATCGAGGCGAGGACGAAGGAGAAGAAAGCACAATGGACATACACACGAGAAGTTTGCAAAAATTCCACCGAGAAAAAGGCCAAAAATTCCAAGCACGCCGAAGGGGCACGCATCACAGTTGGTAGGGCACTTAGGGTTTAAGTGTTAAATTTATCCTAGGGGTGCTTGGAAACTACAACATCGAGAGGGTGGAAGTACAACGAGAGAATTAGTAGGAAAAACAAGATTTGTGGGTGTGAGAACGAGAGGAAAAACCATGGTAAGTTAACATCTTTGTGTAAGTTATCAAAGTCACGCCCTACCATAGCTCTCATGTCAATCTTTTAATAATGACCTTATAGGTACGATGCCTTTGTCGACTAGTTTGGCCATGCAAAGAAACCTTTCAAAATGCACCAATAGCACTTTAACCTCTTCATTCAAACTCGACACTATAGGCACTTTTCATGTCATCACTTGTGAAAAGCAATACAAATTGCCCCATAGGCACTTTTAGCTCTCTTTTTTATTAAATTCACAAATGCAATACCCTTAACCGCCTTTTCATCCCTATGAAGAAGTCCATGTTGTTTATCGCACTTGTAAGGCACCCTTGGCACCTTCTATGATCATGTCGGGAAGTTTATGAAATTCATCAAGGTGCCTTGACCTTTCCACCTTACCACAACACTTTAGGCACCTTTCCTTTGTCAGTGGGGAGGTATGGTGAAATGCACCAAAGATGCTTTGTTTCTTAATCTTTTTGGGGTAGGCGCACATAACACCTTTCCAGCTTCTTCTTGTAGCAAGTTAATGTGTGCCTAAAGCATCAAGCCTATTGGGCGGTCATGAGATCTTGGATACCGCACTTCCTTCAAGGCTCTAAAAACACACCCGGACTTTTGAGGCCTCAAAACATGTTTTGGTCGATTGCAAAGCAAAGATGAACGTTTTCAAATTTTGCACGTAATGTAGTCGCTCAAGGGAGAACATGGAATAAAAATATTGGGATATAACCAAGTATGTCATTATTCAAAGTATAATGTAGCTTGCATTTTCACATATTGCTCTCATGATGAATCTCTCCCTTATTTCTTGCTCCTTTACATATATTTTATATTTGTGTAAATGCTTGTATTTTCTCCAAGCTAAGCTTTTTTATTATCGTTTGCTTTCTTGTAGGACAATATCAATGGAACTCTTAATACAAATTTAGAGAAAGTATCATGGTGTCCCTAATAGACCTCCCCTATGAGCACCAACAACCCCATCATCCCTAACTCCTCTTCAACTTTGAGCAGCAGAATTACAACATTCAAGCTTCATGTGATTTGCTTCACATCTCATCAATAAAAGTTTCCATTTTCTTACTACTAATTTAATATCGACAAACAATGGATGACTCGTAGAACTAATAAGCAATACAAGCTATAGATTTCACATGTCATCAACACCAAAAATGAAGGTAAATTAAGTAGGAATTGAGATATAACACCTAAAAAGCTACAGATGATTTATCATAGTCGTCATCACAATATATGAGAAAACAAACGATCAAACGTAAAATGTCTTCATTGATTAAGAATGATCTATACGATATCCAATGTTCCACCAACTCACATAACAAGATTACAAATAAAGAAAGAAATTACGTAAATGTCTACGAACGACCAAAAGAGGTCAATGGGACTTGCGAATATACCCAATTACAATAAAACTGCTTGGGTAAAAGGACCCTAGGAATAACGCCTCATGAATAAAAGAACAAAAGCACTAAAGGTAAATGAGGGGTAAACCCAACATAGTAAATCCCCTAACTCATGTGGTTAGGGTAACAATATACAAATCCATGTGGGGAGGGTAAGAACCCCCAAAGAGCATAGGAATGAAAGTCAAAAGTCGAATTGATTGGATGACAATCTCATCTAACATCACTAATCGCACTTGGAATACATGAATCGTCTATCACTATGAAAAGGTCATAATGATCCTCGGGAATGTTTAGGGCTAAGGGGGGCAGGTTAAATAACCTAGGAGGAAGCAAAGCACTCTCTTAGAGTCCCTCCTAACATCCAAGATCAAAGAAGCTCCCTTGGCAGCAAAGAAACCCGTAATGTGTGTTTTCCTCTTGCCGAGAGGCAAACACAAACAAGAATATTTGTGATACCAAGAAGCAGATCCATGATGTTGTGCATGAGCTAATCCCCATCGGTGAGAGCTAGTGTGTTGGGGTACCTTAGGAGTAGTATTTTGCAGCGATAAGTGTCGCCTTACCGACCTACCCTGCTAGTGTGTTGGGATACCTTAGGAATAGTGTTTTGCAGAGATGAGCATCACCTCACTGACCTACCCCCCTCGGTGTTTGAAGTAATAATATCCAAAGGGCACTTAATGCCACCAACCTCTGCGAGGGATTGAGAGAATGAATTGATCAATCTACCGGTTCTAGAGGCTCCTTGCAGATCTTGCATTGAAGGGTTGCCACCTCCCAAAGAAAATGGGTCGTAGATTGTTAATTCGAGTACCAAAATAAAGTGGATAGAGAGTTGAGTCTTTGTAAAAACAATGGTATCTCCTTTGAATTTCATAATAAATAAGGCATTTGAAAATGAAGTGATGTTCGGTCTCCTCTGGAAGAGGAAAAGACGACAAATTGAAAGGTGACAATCTCCTAGAGAAAAAGGGCCATGAATTGCTTGATCTAAGTACCAAAATAAAGTGGATAAAGAGTTGAGTCTCTATAAAGACAATGGTATCTCCCCCAAATCTCATAATAAATAGAGCATTTGAAAATGTTCCTAAATATCCACCTCCCACAAGGGCAAATATGACAAACTAGGTCCCCAAATGGAATATGATGATCCCTTTTCATGGCAAGCGATGTGAGCATACCCTCAACTGGGTGAGGGGAAACCTTAAACCATGACACCAATGACACGGAGGTAGTCAAGGCAACTTATGATACCATCCACCTCCCGAAAAATATTCTCTACATAAAAGGCAAGCTAGTGTCTAGGCGACTAAGGAGAAGTCCAAGTGACCTAAATGTATTGCCTAAAGTTATCCTTTCTGACAGCACTAATGATGTCCTCCTTAAAGAGAAGTCGAGGGGCATCCAAAGAGAACCTGAAAGGAGGTAACCTATCAATAGAGATACCAATAGACTAGAGGAGCAAAGTAGTCTCAATATACTAGCAACGTCGACATATATTGGGGCCCAATGATGCAACCCACTAAAGAACATAGGGCTAAAGTATAGATACTATGCATGGCCTAAAGTTGAATCTACATGGTTTTGAGTATGTGAATGTAGAAAGTAAGCCTAACGATCGTCGAAGGTGTAAAGGCTAGGCGGAAAACTTAGTTTGGATGATGCATTGAGGAACAATTTATTTGCAATGGATCATGTGTTGAATCATGAGTCTAAACCCTCTCAATATGAGCCCAATCAATGAAACCTAGTCATTGTCCCTAAACCTTGGACCCATATAAAATAATAGGCTTGATGATTATATCTAAGAGGCACATCTTTGAAGGGGTATCTTAAAAAAGATCTGACATCATTGGCGCTCCAAAATAGAAAATTTGTGACCAAGAGGCAAGTTTCATACTAAAATATGGTCTAAAAACTGGACCCCAAGTGTAAGTTGACATGATCTTAAAAGGTTCCCCTTCGTAACGAACTACAGCCGAGAAAGAGAATGTTTGGAGGTGTTGAATATCATGACCTTAGTTTTGCTAAGGTTGACCACCAGCTAACGAAGCTTGCAAAAACAAGCAAAGACATCAAGTTGTCTCTATAAACCATAGCTGAGTGAGAGGAGAATGTCATCAACAAAAAGGAATATGGCTATCACCACATCATGTAAAATGCAACCATCATCTACATGGGTATGTTGTTAAAGAAAATCCTCTAGCTCATCAATGTAAATGTTGAAGAGGGTTGGAGAGAGAGGGCATCCTTGCTTGACCCCAATGGTACTCTTCACAAAGCTAGAAAGACCGCGATAAGTACAAAATTGTTCAACAACCATTTCATAGAGCCTCCAAGAAACTATGATGAGAGAATCTAGAATGCAACATCACATAGCTCCAAGAAAAGCAAATGTTAAGAACCGATGACAAGCCTCAATGGCAGCGTGATTATGAGTCTCCTTAATGATAGTCCCGAGTGTACGGATGTGGTTAATTGTTAGGTATTCCATCCTAAATCCGGCCCCCTCCAAGTGCTCTCGAGAGTTGCATGTCTAACATCGAACATACAGTTTGGCAAATGTATTCCCACTCATAATGGTCTTGTAGTTGTTAAGATTGGAGCTATCCCCGGGATTAAGAATGGGTGGATCATGTGTTGGGACCAAGAACAATAAAAGCCTTGGCAAACAACCTAATTAAAAAGGTTTGAAAATGGGAAGGCAGGGAATGCATACCATATTTGAGTAGCTCATGCTGAATGCCCATGCAATCCGCTACTTTTTTGGTACATAACTTCAAGGTAGCCCTCTTGATGTAGAGGATGGAGATGGAATGGAGTCGATGACAATGGGCTACTTTGGGATGTCGTAGAGAGAGTTAGCATAGGAAACCCATGACTAAGGGTTGATGTCAAAAGTGGGGGTCCTCATTGGAAGGAGGGTGCGCAAAAGGTCTTGGGGAAAGATGTTGAGCAGCAAGGAGAGAAAGTTGTCAAGAATCAAGGAAACAAGGAAGCCCATTGGAAATGTGGAGACTTTGTGACTCCCCCATCTAGAGAAGGTGCTCTACCGCTTATCTCTCGTAAACCAAACTCTTCAAGATCCATCTCATGAAGGTATATCTCGTCTATGAAAAACATGAATAGGTGTCTAGCAGTACTGCATGAGCATTGAAGTCCCTTAGAACAATAACATCGCACACGATGGTAAAATGGGAAACCTCCAAATAAAGGTCGAGGTATGGATCCCTCATTAATGTGCACAATGAAGGATTATGAAGTTGGGGGGACATATCGGACTACAATGAAGATGTCGCAAATAGGTGGGCCCCTCCAAACATGCAACCACATTTATCTAGAATCGACATCAAAAACCACCAACGACACATTGGACATGAGGCTATCACAAATGAGGCAAGCCACTCCACATGAACCATAAATACCACCGATCTACAAGTCTCGTATTGACAAGCCAAAACCTAGAAGTAACTTGTAATGGAGGGACCCCGGCTTTGGGATCTCATGGGTCTCAAGTAAGGAAGATGAGATCTGCAAAGGCATTCACACCCCCAAAGGTAACCCGAAGAAGAGCACAAAGCACCATTCTACTTCTAGTAATCAATGGAGATGCCACTATTACCGCTTAAGACCCTAGTGTGTCGATATTAGATGGTAAGAATGCAGGCCATCCTATGGATGGGGAAGCATGAATCAAAGCCCTGCAATCTTGAATGAGCATCCATTTGTGTTTTCCTAGTCAAGCATTAAGCTTTCTAAAGCTCCTCCACTTGGTGTCCAAAGTGAGATCATCTAAGTAACCTTCATTGGGGAGAGAACAAAGCTTCCTTTTAATTTTCACAGATCTTAAATGATCCTTTGCTGATCAGAACTAGATAATAAGAGATTATTCCGGTGTCATCCATACTTGGTCTTGGAAGATGTCATTCAATCCTAGGGATTCTTGTAAAAAGGTTTGTCTAGCTTGCAAGGATCAAAAGTCTTAGAGAGGCCACTAACCTAAAGGTTAAGGGCCTTGGCTTTTCATACTCTCCTCATCAAATTTGTCTTGGATTGTTATTTCCATAGTTACCTAAGACTCAAAGACATTGGGAAGGAATTCCTAGGACGGAAAAAAATTCCAAAATTTTGGGACGTGGAGGGGACAGCTATTAAAATAATATATTACATTATAAATATTAAAAATATAGGAATATCTTTTTTTTAAACTATGAATAGCAGTCTGTGATAATCCACAGTGTGCATTTGTGCTTGAAAATTTCTGTATTCATATATCACTCTTTATTCTTATTATGTCTTTGAAATGCAGTACAATCGGATTATAGTTAACCGGTAACCATTTTGATCGATGCCTTACTACTTTTATCATCTAGACAACCTTTCTCTTTATATAGAAATATACATATAGGCTTTGTAAGTTTATTATTTATTATGGGATTGGAGCTTCCAAAGTGAATTTTAATTTGATTTATGCATAGACTTTTTTTCCCGAATAGACATAAGTGGCTTGCAAAAACAATCTTACACAACAAGAGTAAAATTTAAAAAGTCAGTTGATAAAAAGAAAACAGCAAAGAAATTAATTAAAAACTGAAAATTGAAAAAAAAAAAAAAAAATAAACGTCCCCAAAAAAAGGGGGCATTGCCTATCTTTTTTGTGGGTAGGAAGCGCTGGGGGACGTTTCCCCCTAGTCCCGTGCCTCTTGGGGATGTCCGGTCATCTCAAACTTGTATTTTTTTCTTCTTTTTTTTGTGGAGGGAGGGGGTGATTTCAACAACTAGAGGGCCTTCTTCCCTTTAACAATATGAACCCACGATTTTGTTCCTCAACTTGTTTTTGGATGGACTATTGATGAGTTGTGGGACATTGAATAATGTGTTTAGCTGTTTTTTACTTATAGTCTGAGACACAATTATTTGATCATCTCAAATCGATGCAAATGATAAAGTCCAATGTAATATTGTCCCATTTGTAGTTTGGGACAGCCAAAGGTGCCAACAATTCTAGTGGATTTAGTTGGCAACTTATGAGTTTTAACAAATTTAGTTGTGCTTTTTCAAGTTCCACTAGTATTAATTGTTTCTAGTTGTTCCATCATATTATATCCATTCCAACATGGCTTGCAATAACTATCAAATTGTAGGCACCAATGCCCATCTCCAAATGTATGGATAGATTTCTACGTTCTTTGTGTATGTAAGTAAAGGGGCCAAGTATGGGTTCATAGCATTCTAGGTACATGTATGATTGTGTGTTCACCGCAAACACGTGTATAGTACGGCAAAATGTACCCAAGTACATCCAAGTATGTCCAAAGACGAATCATACACATTTTTTGTACCTTGCACATTTCCACAACAAAACCAATCGAAAATGGGTTTTCTATTTGCTTATGGGTCAAAAAAGTCAAAAATGACTTTAGACAATAATTCAAAACCACCTAAACCCTAAAAAAACTCCTAAACTCTTTTTCAACAACACATTTACCTCGCATTGCATACTTACCTCTCATTGCACATTTGCTCTCTCACCTTCATATTTTCAATTGCTTAGGGTTGATCCTATGCCACTACAAGTGCAAGTAATTTAAGGAGCTTGCAACAAAGAGGCTTGGTGATTTAAGGTAAGTTTTTTGAGGATTTCTTTTTAGTTTGTATTTTGTAACTTGTTTTCAATTTTTTTGTTATTGTTTTAAGTGTTCTTTCAACACTTCTTTTCCTTCTAGGATTTAAATCGTAATATGTTTTTTTAAATTGTTAACTTAGGTAGCTATAAGGATTTGTTAGAATGGTTGCAAGTTCTAGTTTTTGGGCCAAGGAATAACCTTCAAATACGATCCATGCTCATCCCTTTGGAAGTATGTCACACTACTATGTGGGTACCGGATGGAGGGGTTGTGTTTGGGTTTGCTCATAGTGTAAACTGCAATTTAAGAGCTAATACAATCAGGTGAAAACCCTTTTTGTGTTATTGCGAGCCAAGAAATCAAAGTCCTGTGGAGGGTCAGATTGAAAAGCTTGCCACATGTCAAAGATCCTCGCATACATCAAAGAGCAAGAAGATGTGGAATCAGCAATTACCCTAAGATTGAAGCATCCTTTGGCAAAGAAAGGATCTAAATCTGGCAAGCCACCTATTGCTTTTTCTTGTGACGATGTCATAACCCCATTCCATCCGTTTTTGTCATTCCTAGCAGCAACATAGGTGTATGATTCACCTTAGTCACAAGACAACAAAAGATGTATACTTGCTTTAGAAAGGGCATTTTAGAATAAAACCAAGGACATAGTTGGCAGTGTGAATTGGTTGTTTTAATTATGCATTTGGCGTCCCATTTGATGTTGTTAGATCACCATATTGGCGGGGTATAGTGAAAGCAGTTGATGATAGCCCTAAAGGATACACAAACCTAAGGTATGAAAAGGTGTACACCATCTTCTTGGCAAGGGAAAGAAAACATGTTGAAGATTCATTACAACCAATAAAGGATGTATGGGTTTCAACAAGGATGTCCATTGCTTTTGATGAATGGAAAGATATGGCAAGTAGGTCAATAATCAATGTGGTTGCAATGTGCCCTAAAAGGGTAATGTTTTTTAAATATGTTGATTGTGAGGGGCGAGTGATAGATGCTCAAATCGGTGTCGCATTCTCTTATAATCCATTGAGGCAATGATACAAAAATTAGGCACCAAAATTGTTTAGATTAAACAAGTCTATGATGAGGCAAATTGAGATCCAAATATTCATCAACAACCACCACATGTCTAATCCCATCTTCAAGAGTTTCTCGAAGTTCCAACGGTTAATGGTAGTTATCTTTTCATTTTTAATCTTTCTTTTAATCATTAAATTAATTTTTGTAAGTTTGTAATTTGTCAAAAAACGAACATTTTAATTATTTTCAATTTTGTTTATTTTAATTTCTTATTAGGTCATTGAAACTCAAATTGCCTTCACACACAATTGTCATGAGACTTGTGAAGGTGGTGAAGGCATTGAGCAACATAGTTATCACTGCAATTTGGGTCATGGAGGCAAGCAAACACTAAGAGAGACGCAACAATGAAAGGTTTGATCCTCGATGATGGGTGGTGGGATCATATGTGATTTGCTCGGTTTCACCAAGTCCATTATGAGGAGTATACTTGAATTTGTTATCATCCACATTTGGGTTTGATTTATGATGGAATTGACTCAAGAATTGAGCCGATTAAGTCCATCATAAATGACAAAGAGAAAGATCCTACAAAGATCATTTTTAAGGAAATGCAGTCAAGTCTCATGGATAAGTGGAACAAACTAACCACCCCATTGCATATTGCATTTTTCCTTAAACTCCAAAATACTATAGCATGGAGATTCTTTGTTTGCCCATGAGGTTGCATCATATATAGGGATGTGGAGGTTGGGGTGGAATGCAACATTGACTAAAGTCTTCCCCTGGTCAAGAAGTAGAAGACACATTTTGGAAAGTGTTTGTGGATTCCACATCCTCCAAGGATCACCCCATTATAGCTCTACATGACAAGTACAAGATGGATCATTTTGTTGACACTCTTCATGGTGGTACCTTTATGAGCAAGCATAAACCCACCTCCAGGACATTTGCAATAAAAATTCTAAGACGAGTAAGATTTTTATTTTTTTAACTTTGTTCTTTTCAACATATCGGCTACCTAGATCATAGGCACCAATGCCGAATGTTTGAAAGTTCAAACAACTTCTTTTAAGAAATTTGAAACTATCTTGTCATTGCATCCATCCAAACCTTCTTTACACGGAATGCTTTTGTAAGTAATTTGACAAAGTAATTAACATATTATCCATCAAATTAAACATTACCAATAAGCTTCCAACTTGTTGAATGCCATTTACAACTAGAATGCTTTTGTATGCAATTTGACAAAGAAATTAACATATTATCCATCAAATTAAACATTACCAAAAAGCTTCCAACTTGGTGAATGCCAACCAAAGCCCGTCAATCTCAAATATCCTCGAGTTTGACTTAAAACACATATGACTAATAATTGTGAGCCAAGACAAAAATTGTGTGACTATGATTTTGAGAAATAGTATATGCAAGTATTACATTAGTGAGGACTCAATAATCAACACACATCCTAAAAAATTTCTCTTGTTTTTTTTTCCTATAAGTTGGACAATATGACAATTGATAAGTAGAAAAATACCTTCTTTAATTATAGATCTAATTATGTCACAATCTATATTGTAAGGCGAAATTTTTTGGGAAAAAATTATGTGTGGGTTTTTTATCAACTTTTAATATCACACTTTGTGATCCATCATCAAGATGAGGAAGAAAGTGATGATAGATCGAGGAATGTGATGCAAAACATCTATCAAAAAGTTGCGCATAGTTTTTCCACTACTTAAATAGAAGAATTGGGCCTACTGGCCACCTTCAACAACCAATCACATTTTCCTTTCTCATTAAATGCTTCCACCAACTACTTTTCCCACCCAATGCAAATTGCATTTTCTTAGAGGGAATAACTTTTGGCCCATTGCTTTTTTCCTTTTTCTATTTTACTTTTGCCTCCTAGTGCAAGTCGCACTTTTCCATGGATAATATATTTTTAATAAGTGTTTTTATCTTTTTGTTCACTTTTACTATTTTTATTAAGTTCATAATAATTTATTATAAGTGCTTTATAATATTTTGTTTATTTGTGAACTTTATAATAAAATATTTAGAATTTAAATCTCCCCTTTAACAATCCCTTAGCCGTCGAGAAGACAGAATAGGTTAAGGGTCTTTGATTGGGAAGGGGATATTACAATCCTCCCTTCCCAAAATTGCTTGCCCTCAAAAAATTCCAAATTTGTTTTGTCCAAGTGCCATGCACAAGAGACAAAACATGCTGAAGTGATCCAAAATCCTTGCACCTGTGCCTATTAGATGAGCTAAAACTTGCCACCATATTTCGTTAACAAGTTGCTCATATACACATGGTTGTACCCAAGGCATTACATAATGCAATTTGCAGATTTCATCATCTAGATCATCACTTTTTCAACAAAAATCTGAATATGCAGCTTATATGAAATTATCTTGCTTGTATCATACCTCATGAAGTCACCATGGTCCATAAAAGGCTGAATTTCTTCATAAATCAGCTGCTGCAATTTTGTGTTCCTTCCTTCATCAAACACCTCTTGTGAAATCTTCCCTTCTTGGACAACTCCAATCCCACTCTTGGTTGCCATGCAATCATCCGCACTTTGTGCACACATGTATGTATCATCCTCATGGCTTGAGCTTGAGTTACCAACCTCATCCTTATGCAAATCTGAGTTTCCTTCAACACTTTGCCACTTACAATCATTAGAAACCAAGGGAATATCATTAAACACTAATGAACCTTTACCTTGGGACTCATGCTCCATGATTGCTTCCCTTTTTCTTGTCAATGATGAAGAGATCTTTGCCTTAAACTCTTGTAAGTGTTGTTTTGCTTGAGCGGCTATAATTCTAGCAGCATTAGCTCTTCTTTGCCATTCCTCACACTTTCTTTGAGTTTCCATTACATCCTCCTTGCTTGCATATATGAATTTCTTCTCCTGTCTAATATCAATATTTGGTTCCTTTGGAGCTGAAATAATTTCTCTAACTTGGCATCCAACAAGCAATGTTTCTTCCTTACTAATGCAATTATTTTGCTCAATGGAAATCATACCTTTCTCTCTAGAAGCTTCTTCTTCTTCCCTTGGCTGCAGATCTGATTTGTCCTCCTTCGTGGGTGTAGACTCCATGGTTTCACTTTCTTGCTCATCCTTGCCATCTTGCACATCAAATCTTTCTAGAAATCTTTGTGAGAAATCTGCAAGTGAAGCAACGGATTCAACCCCTTGGGTCTTCAACAAATGACGCCACTCCATCCATGTATCTAGAGATGAGCTCGAGGGCATCATCTTGACACATAGGATTATAACACAAGAATGTTTTAAATTTTTCCAACCAAGATCT
The DNA here is from genome assembly GCA_018340775.1 of Taxus wallichiana var. yunnanensis. Lineage (NCBI taxonomy): Eukaryota > Viridiplantae > Streptophyta > Pinopsida > Cupressales > Taxaceae > Taxus > Taxus wallichiana. The sequence goes on from CM031236.1 coordinate 316,570,875, forward strand.
AGCAGATATTTCCTCAGTTCCATCAAAGAAAGGGACTTGGGTCCACTTCATCTTCAAATCTGAATTTTTTCACGAATGGGAGGAAAATTGGCTTTGATACCACTGTAATGTCCTCAAATGGACATATTTGACCCCAAATGGATTTTAAGGCCAATCCCAAACCCCAAAATATAATTTATAGAAGATGCAGCAATTTAATCTAAAAAGTGCGACTAGGGTAAAGTGGGAAACCCAAACAAATCAGCCAATAAAATATAACTTCTCCACTCCAATCTGATCTACCAATTTTATAAAGCCAAAATATGAAAGAACGTACATATTTTGATGTACAAGAAGGCTGGAATTAATTTATTTTGAAACCCCAGTCTACAGAAAATTATGGCAACTTCAAAAATTCATAACTCACTCAAAAATGCTCCAATCCACACAAATAAACTATGCACGGATTCAGAAAAATAGGGAGAATGCAATGATGTTACCCATTCATGCAAATGACCACCACAAGTGCCCTAAACAGCCAAAACACCAATTCGCCCTTAGGGTTTTGGGCTGGAAAAATTCATAAAAACATGATTTATTAACAACAATCCAAATCAAATCAAAACCCCTTTAAATACCTCAAGAAGTATCCTAGAAGTGGGTCGTACAATATGATAGAAGGTTGGAAAACACATTGCAAATTTGCTTCAAACCCTTGATCCAAAAATCTACAAAAACTCCTTTATTCATTGCTAGAATAAACTGAAATATCGTTGCAAGTACAATGGAATCCCCGTGTAGAGATCTCTCACATACTCTTGGGGTTTTCGTCCATAAGAGAGCAATCCCGAGGGTTTTCGTTCTTAGAAATAATTCAAACAAAGCTAAAAGCTGAGGATAAAAATCTGAATATAGAAGATGATCAAATGTGTCTTCTCCAAGCAATTCCCATTGCTTAAATAGAAGAATTGGGCCTAGTGGCCACCTTCAACAACCAATCACATTTTCCTTCCTCATTAAATGCTTCCACCAACTACTTTTCCCTCCCAATGCAAGTCGCATTTTCTTAGGGGGAATAACTTTTGGCCCATTTGTTTTTTGCCTTTTTCTATTTTACTTTTGCCTCTAGTGCAAGTCACATTTCCATGGATATTATATTTTTAATAAGTGCTTTTATCTTTTTGTTCACTTTTTCTATTTTTATTTAAGTTCATAATAATTTATTATAAGTGTTTTATAATATTTTATTTATTTTTGCACTTTATAATAAAATATTTAGAACTTAAATCTCCCCTTTAACATTCCCTTAGCCATCGGGAAGACAGGATAGGCTAAGGGTCTTTGATTGGGAAGGGGATATTACAATGGGGGCATTATTTTTGGTAAGCAAACAAGGTGTTTAATAAGATTACTAAAGCGTGGGGTGGATTTAGTTGGACTTACATCTAGCACATCCACCCATTCTTGGTAAGGAATGCGTTCTTTGATATTTTGGGACTTAGGAGATTCTCGAGTCATGAATAATGAACCTAGGCTTGGCCATTCCACATCCTCATCTCCCAACATTTAATAAGGATCCATCACATCATTATTTACATCAGAATCTTATGTGATTTAAAGAGTGATGTACTGTAGCTAATCTTGCAAGTTTAAACGTGTAGAAAGCCCATCTTAATTAGATTCCAATTTTCTCTTTCATGAGTGATGTCATTACTCTACTTTTTGTCAACTGTCTGCTTTTTTGGTCTTAGGTCATGCATGAGACCTATTATATCAAATTTAAAACGCAAGGGCATTGCTGAATCTGGTAATTAACACCGTGTTTATGAATGTCACCTGAAGGCTGCTGAATTCATGAAATTTGTGTGGCAGCCAGACAGATTAATAGGACTGGATGGATTCAAATTCATTGATCAATACTGAATCTTAGTAGGATGACTTCTGTTAGAAATTGCACATGTTTTATGGCACAAACCAGATGAACAGCTATCATTCTCGATCCCATCCGACAGAAGCATTGGTGCAAGGCTATATGGTGAGAGGATCTTTCAAAGTGGAAGAAGACCATTAAAGGTTGCCATGAATAGAAGAGGAAACTGTGTATTGTGCAGGATGAGTTCATTCCACACATTGTTAGCAATGGACATTGGCGTGGCTTTTCAATTGAATGCCCAGGTCCTCCCCGCTGGTGCTCATGGCGGTGGTTGGTCCTCTTCTCAAAAATATAATGGGCACCCTACTAAGGCTATGGTTGATGTCTGACATGCATGGGCGAATGATCACCCGAAGAAAATGAATCGGCCAAATGCTCTTATCATTTCTGCATCAGGAATGAACAATTCACATTATAAACTGTCATAAGCGACTTCTACTCAAATACCGTGGGAATAGATGTTTCCTATAGAGTTTGGAATACCACTAATATTATCCTCATTTTCCACTTAACATCGTTACTTTTGCACTGATAAGCTTTTCTAAAGAAACACTTCCTTCCATTCATTAAATTGGATTTGTTGAACTTGGGAATCCACCACTCTCAAGTAAGGCCTTATTTCTAAATGTTCTTTTCATTATGAAAATCCTTCTGTGCCCTATGCACAGTTAATTGCAATAAAAATATGTTGACACCATATGCACACATATTTGCAGCTTTAAAAGAAAATAGGTGCTCTGATAAATTCTGCTAATTGATATCAATCCAACTTCCTTTGACAAAATGCCGTACAGTGTACGTAACAAATCCAAATCTCATTTTTAGAAATTGCCCACTTTATTTAATCACACATTTAAATCTCACATATAACCTCTTAGTTTGATTCCAATAACCTATTAGTAAACATCCTGCAAATCTCTTTGTTGGGAGAAAAATATTGTGCATAACATACCTCACTTCTTCACAATGCCTATCATCAAACCTGTCTGAGTCCGATCTCACCAGAAACTACCATTTTCCTTGAGACTAAATTCGACTAGGAGAATCTCAGTTTTGCATCAATACCTTGACCCTATAACTCTTGAATTTGACAAGGTTTGGTTCTCTTGACAATTGGAAGCAACTTTAATTCATAATTATCTTTCTTCCGAATTGGTAATTTGAAACCCAAGTCGTCGGTCATCACCTAAGTATTCACCCTTAGGTGATTTTTATATCTTCTAGCGCTCACTTGTCTTCCATCGCGCCCACCTATAAAAACCATCACTTGAAATGCATCTCTTGCCCCTCTTTTCTTTTCCTTCCAAAGGTGAAAATAGATTCCTAGAGCTTATTTTACATATTTAACTTTTTGTGATGCATTAAGATGTCTGTGTATATTGTACCAGTTGTACTACCATAGTGAAGTACCTACGATTTATTGACTCATACAATGTACTCCACACCATAGTTCAAAAGCTCGCACTCAGTAATTACTCAACAGCCTAAAATTTTGACACGAACTCCAGACTCGGATCTATTCGGCAACTTTATCACTACTTTAAAATTTTATATTTTTAAAATAAGCTTGAATATCATCTAAAACACTCGTAAATGACATGGGAAATGAATGCAAAGAGCACAATTAAATTTTCCATTAATTTTCAACAAAAAATAATACAATGCTCAGGTTTAGACCCAAAAGAGTACAAACTACAATGCTCATAGAGTCATAGACTAGTCATCAATGCACCAAAATATACTAATATCAAAAATGAATATTATCTACAACGCCTAGGAAGGTATTGATTCCTCCTCTGTAACAACATCATCCACAACAACTGTGAAGTGCACAAATCCCCTGGCAGAAAAGAAGGGGACGAACTGAGTTTTTGCTCAAAGAATGGCGCGTTTTGAACTGGACTGTTTTTGTGCAAACATTCCCGAGTTTTAGAATAGGCGAGTTTTGCCGAGTTTTGGAGCTACAAAAATCACCCTTAGCCAGGTCACAAGTTTTAAGCTGAGAAATCTTATAAGAGGTATGCAGCGAGTACCCACCAATTTTTAACACTATGCCCCCACCTGTATCATACGCATGTAAATTTAGCACTTACCTTGGGAAAGCCTTTGGAATTCCCAAATGCTTTGCATGATGTATTATGCTGTCCCACTGATCCCTTTCAGTCATCAATGGCTGCTTAATTTCTTACTCCATTTTATAAAGGCAACTGAATCCAAGATTAGCAAATCGTACAAATCACTTATTTTAAAATGCTTAGTTACACTTATAGGGGTCACCCGGGAGCTTACAGTGACCATTTGACAAAGCATTCACATAAGCATGATTAATTAGAAATAAAAGTAACCTTAAGCAGAGTAAGAGAGGTGGAATGATGCAAGGTGTGGTAGAAGAGAAATACACAGAAGATGGTTGGTTTAATACCTTAAGCATACCGCTTCTGACTGCTGATTGTGAAACGTCAATGAGGAAGAAATACAATGGCGGCATTGGCGGTCGCACCATATATTCAGTTGGTGCAACAAACTCAACACTGCCCTGAGAAAGTTCAGGATGTTTATCAGCATCCTGTCGTCTTCCATTTATATCCAATGGTGCAAAGTATTCTCCAGACACTGTTCATAGTACATCCAAAACTGTACTCGTTTAAAAAGAAAAGAAAAGGTGAAACCGAAAGGAAAATCAAGTTGCCCATTGTATCATAAAACTTAAACGAAAATTTCTGCCTACAACAAAACAATGAGATGGAAGTTGTCACCTTTCTCAATTTTACTCCAGTATAAAATGAAGACATACAAAGAAAGCTCATTGAAAGTCCCGTAATATTCAGACAGAAATGGATTAAACAGTATAAACTATAAAGAAAAGCATGCTAAATCCAGTGTCCAATAAAAGGCATAAAGGCATTCTCAAATTTCAATCAGCAACAAAGAGACTATACACTTTTCATGATAGGTTGAGTTTTTATAAGTGGGCTGTTTGAAACCTACTGAATTTTTTTGAACTCTCTGCAGGGTATGAAGTTATCCAAACATATGGCATTCTTTTGAAATCAAGCCATCCTCCAATGTCAATATCTATGCCACTTACATGTTTCACACTAAAAACTGTTTAAAATATCCTGATTCCTGTTAGTGTTTACATGTTCTAGTGTGAGTAGTGTCATGAGTTGTAGTATTATTGTTACGTGTTGTAATAGTCAGTGTAATAATGAGGTGTGAGAGAGAGTCGAGGGTGAGTTACATTCTATAATTAGAATGTAAGTGCTCATGCTATTATTATGAGTGGTTGAGTTGATAAGTGTTGAATCCTATTTTGTAGGAGACCGTTACACTATTATGTACTTTCTCTCTGTGTATAATGCATTCAACATCTCAAGTTGATTGTGCATACAATTTGAGTATTTGTGTATTTTGCTTGTGGAAGCTCTACCAGGTTCTTTATTTGGTATCAAAGCAGGTTTAGGATGGAGAGTTAATTTGTGAAGGGGCAGCCACTCTTATATTTCCCTTGCATATGAATTTCACTAGTGTGAGATGAGATTTTAGATCAGCTTAGTGATTAGGATTTCAGAGTTCATTAGATTTAGTATGTGGTTATGGGTGTAACATCCAAAATTAGAGTCCTTGTAGAAATTTGTTCAGCCTTTTAAGACGAATCTTAGCAAAAGTTAAGCTTTCAATTGTGAACATTGAGGTTTTGGTGGTATCTTCGCACTGTTGTATTGACTAAGAAGTCACGCCATTCTTCTCTTGCACATGGTTCGAGCTCAGACGACAACATTTTCTTACCATTCTGCTGCAAACGGTGTATGACAGGTCATAACGGCAACCTTCAATGTGAGGGTGTCCAGCTGTTCCCTGATTCTAGCTTTGACACAGAATAATCCTACGGTCAGGCATTGTAATCTGGTTGATCTCACATACAAGCTATGGCTGTGGCAATTCTGTGATTTGCATTGCACTATGTAGAGCAGGATGCAGTTTTAGTTAGACATCAGTTTTGCATTGAACAGCATTTGTGTATGCTAGGATCCTCCCTGCCAAGGTCAATCACACACAGCCTTCCGATAACTGGATATCTTTTTGCATTGTGGACTGGCCGATTTGCATCGAAATATCCCATGTTCTTCACTCCCTCCACACCAACTTCTGTGTACTAGTATTTGGTACCACCCACGGATTCCAATGATCAAGCCCTGTCTACCATATACATGTATTAGTTTGTGACTTGTCCGTAGACCTCTGAAAATCCACCATCTGCTCTGCCAAACACGTCATTAGCATGGACATTTATCTTGTCAAACTTCTTGCATTCCGTCCTTCAAACTCTAATGTTGTTATTAGGTAAGAGTGTTAAAACATTATTGTCTTCATGAGAATAAGTGGTCAGAGGTCAATAAATATGTGTATGTTAATTTCTAATATAATCATGGTATTAGAAATTGGAGTTTAATTCGAAATTCCAAATTATAATTAGATTTATGCGTTATTATTGTCAAGGAAATTAATATTACTATATGCCTTGAGTCTTACTATTTGATTGAAGTTTTTAACTTATCATTGTTTATTCACTTTGTTAATTGGTCTATAGTAGTGTCATGTCTATCCAGTAAATCATTTGTCTATGGTCGTACAATAGTCGTTTTCTATCATCAAAAATTTTAAAACAAAAAAAAATGTTATTATTCTTGTGATCTTGTCTATTGTCGTTTTAGTTGTTATGCCGATAGGCATTCTACAATGATAGTGAGGGGTGGAATGTAATGATGTGACGATGTCGGCGATGTTTTTTCTCTCCATTGAATTTGACGTCCATTTGACCATCGCTTTAAAGTTTTTTTAACTACGAGAAGTCGACCAAGAAAAATAATATCTTGCTACAATGGTGGCAAGGTGTGGGATCTAATGGTGTGATTGTTTCAACTTTTATTCTCTTCATTAAATTTGACCCTCAAGTTTTTTTATTACTTTGAGAAGTGAATCAAAAATAGTAATATCTTGACCATATTGTAGAGTTTAGGGCTCTTTTTTTCCAAGAAGATTTTTTTATTACCAAGTAAGTAGGAAATATGAAGAGAATGTAGTAAAATTATCAATCAAATGTGATATGCATAAAATCTAATAAGAGCCGTGAAATTGATATCTATCAGCATCTTTGAAATAGATGTATTTATTAAGATATTTGTACTAGTTATTGTCAACATCGGTGTATCTACATGTGTCATGTCATCAATAGTCAAAAGTGTTAGTGTCAAAAAAAAATTAAAATCACCTCACAGACGTATTTTCAGTGGTACCCAACGTCCTGAAATTCAAAGTTCAATTTTGAGGGGGGGTTTCATCCACGAGCTTCAAAGGTCATTTATGCTAAGTAGCAAAGAAAATGGAGGATGGAAGCAACAAATGAAGGACAATCAACATGCTCTCATCAGCCGCTAACATCTTGATCGCGTATTCAATAAAATGGCATGCTTATTTTTACATTCTTTTTATGTGTAATGTGGTATGCAAAATAAACCCCTACTGCAAACAAACGAATAGGATAGCCGTTGACTACAATAATCTTTTTTCTATCGTACTTCTACAATGGTTGGTGGAAGTGTGGTTGGCCGATGAAAGAGCATTAACTAAAAGTGAAAAGATGAACTATTGAATTCTCGTATGTAGGTGATCATGTACAACAGATATCCAAAATGGCAAAACTGCAGTCATAGGACACACATTTCTGTTTCCAGTTCCTATGGTGTGATTACTTCCCATGTTCACACTAGGTGAAAATATTAGAAACATCTTGTTAGTGTTCACATGTCGCAAAGTGTGTGGCTAAGTCACAAGGTTCGAGTTCGTGTTCAAGTTCAACGAGGATAAAATTCGGTTCAAGTTCGCCAATAGATAAAGTTCAAAAAAAAAATCGCCATTATATTCGACCAATAAAAATTATTATTAAAATATTATAAAAATACATTAAACATAAAAATAAATCAATAATATAAAATGTAAATTAATAATAAAAAATACATTAAACATAAAAATGAATGTAAAAAATATTATATATAAATTATAAAGTTCATTACAATAAAAATATTAACAACATAACTAAAGTTCATCATTATAAAAATATTAAAGTTCATAGAAATATTCAAATATATATAACTAAAGTTAAAGTTCATTAACTTTAAGTTAATTTTAAAGTTTAAAGTTAAAGTGAATAGAAACATAACAGCTAATGTTCGAATAAATATTAAAACAAATGTAAAAGTAAAACTTAAAAATAAATTAAAATAAACAAATAAACAACAAAACATAAAATAAAAATATAGTTTATAACCTAAACTTTATAGAACGCGCGACAAGGCACAAACAACTTCAGCTGCAGCAAATACGTCCAGTCTTGGAGGTTCATCCATTGCATAGCATCATGATCGCATCTCAGATTGGGGCAAAAGCATTTGTAAAGAATCCTTCACGTTTTCCAAAGTCGACAGCTTAACTTTTCTGCTCTTTGACTTGTTTGTTTAAGCAGCACTTCTTATGTAATTTTTCCCCAGTGTTTTTAGCCGAATCATACCGAACATTATCAAAAAAATCAGAGCTTTGAAAAACAGCGAATTTCGAACTTCATGGATGAAATTCGCCGAACCCTATGACACAAGAGTGTGGGGTGTGATGAGTTGTAATAACTCATATTGTTGTTGTGTTGTAATAATGAGGTGTGCGAGGGAATCTTCAGTAAGTTACATTCAATAGTTAGAATGTGACTGCCCATGCTTATTATTATGAGTGGTTAGAGTTGATAAGTGTTTGACTCCTATTTTGTAGGAGATCATTAAACTATTTATGTACCTTTTCTCTTTGTGTATAATGCATCCAACATCTCAAGTTGATTGTGTGTACAATCTGAGTATGTATATTTTGCTTGTGGAAGCAATACCAACTTCTTCAAAAATGTGTAACTAACTGCACTAGAGACTGTTCTTGACAATGCCATAGAAACTTCAAGTCAAATAAAGAATAAACTAGAAAATATTGTTAAAGAATAATTACTTTTTCCTTGAATGAGCTAGGCAGAACATGACACCCTGATAGACCTGTAAAAACAATTTTGTACCTTACACTAATCTTAAGTCATGACATACCATTTTTTTACATTGGGCCAAACATTCTCTGCTTTTGTAATTACCTAATAATGCCATAGTTAGAAGTCACACAAAGAATAAACTAGTAACTATTTTTGAAAAATAATTACTTGTTGCTTGAATGAGCTAGGCAGAACACGATACCCTGATAGACCTGTAAAAACAATTTTTGACTTCACGCTAATCAATACAGACCTGTATACTATTTAATTTCCTACATACTGAACACGTTTGTCACTTAGTACCTAAAATAGTTTTAAGAATCCAACAATTCAACTCCATGAAGAGTTTTTTTAATCATGCATCTTATACTAAATCATATAGAACAGAAGATACATGAAAGCCAGAATTTCTGCATTAACTTCTCCTTGGAAATGTGAGCCGCTAAATCTTATCTAAAATACTGAAATTCTCTTAACTGGAGTTGAGCCTGAAATATTTGCATTGACATTTCAACAGAAAAGAAACTCCTACATGTGTTAAAGTTTCTCTAATCTGTTTACCAAGAGCCCTAAAAATCCAAGTATTTCCTAAGAGAGAATACTGCTAATCCCTGATGGAGAACCTTTTTACCTTAAAGGGGCAACAAAAGGAGTTATAAAACTCATGATTAAGTTTTGATTAAAGAATTACACAATTTATTTATTATTTCAAATTTTAAAATAAATAACAATAAATGCATGTTAGAGAACAAATGAATATTACCACATCATTACTACATATCCAGGGGTGGTTGTGTAATGGTAACGGGATGAAATTCAAATCCTCACTACAATAAGGCAGACCATAACCATTACAGATTTGGGGCAGAACCCATGTAGCGAGGTTGTAGTGTAATGATTATGGAAGACATTTAAGTAACCCAGGAGGCCCTGAAGTCTAATCATACGAGAGCAACTGAAGAAACCCCCAAATGATCGACATCAGTCGCCTGCATATCTTCTAAATCAGAAACCCCTATGGACATCAGCACAGGGCCTCACTCTCATCCCTAATTAATGTCAGTTGCCAACAATCCCACCAAAGACCAAGACACCTGTCATTTGTTGATGCTAGGAATGATACCTACTCCTGGAAGACCTACTCTAGTAAACCAGTAATTACACTTCCTGTAGCTACCAATTTTTGTTTTTATGTATAGTAGTTATTCTGAGGTTTAGTCTCCTATTTTGTCCAGACATTTACATCAAATATCTTGGATCTATTAAAACCTTACACAGTGATACACAATATATAGTTTGTCATTACTATTCTCATAGGTTGCTATGTGGGTTCCTTAAATAGTGTATTGCTATTCCCTATGTCATGCAACCCTAAAGGATGTTCAAAAGAAGCAACACAAACCCTTCTCACTTATAACATATCGAAACCCTCATTTTGTTGTTTTATTCTCCTATTCACCCCTATGCACCAGATCAGTAATATCAAAGCAAGAAAACTCTATAGTCTTAACATTCTTCGACACATTTGTCTTTGTATGTCTACTCACATGAGATCTGGTTACATTGAGCTCAAAACTGCGGACCTTTGTCTTAACCCCTTGTTAGTTTGCACGTCTCTAGATGATGGAAAATAAACAGACGTGATGCTGGATCCATCTAGGTACTCGAAGATGAATGAAGATGCTTCTCACAGCTAATAGAATATTAGCCAAAACACTCTAAATAGGAAAAGATCAAGATGATTGATCAATGTGCACAGCTTCTAGAGTGCAAGCTTCTTGGCATCACAAACCAATACCATCCGTACCTTTACAGAAATTGCTACGAAACCAAACACCGTACGAGGTACAAGTAACCTTAGATTTACATATTTTTGAGGAAAGGTAGACCTTGATGCTCTTGACAATTGACTTAATCACAAAAATTGCATTTGTGTGATCTTATCCACATCAGAAAATGTTACATTTACCCTCTTGAAATATAATGTCTCATACTTTACATGTGCTGACCTAGTCCAGGGTCGGCAGAACTAACACTTGTCAGTTGATTACCTATGAGTGTTGTAGAAAAAGTAACAACTTGGATTTATGACAACATGTCACTTTGCTTTAAAGTGATTGAGGGGCATTATGAATGTGTTAGGTTTTATTCTTAGATTGCCTTGCTGCCCAAGCAAGTGCTATTTTGAGGTGGTTGTTATTGTTGGAAGGTTGCATGTTGCAGACAAAGTTGAGTGTGCATATAGGCCTTGTATGTAATTGTGTTGCAGTGCCTTGAACGATGTTTATTGTATTTGGAAGTCAGTTCGAGTTTATCCAATAAAACAAGGTTATTGTGTTGGGGTTTTACCCGAAACGATTTTTCAAAGATAAATATTGTCTATTTTCTATGTGTCATTTATTTACTTAGATCTCTACTTGTTTTCTCTCTCTATCTACTTTTTTGCATACTAGTTGTCGAAATCCCCATCATTTGGAATCAAAACCAAGGTTGTGCTTAGTGAGGGTTTTGGTTGTTTGCTTTAAATGATTTTGAGTTTGGGATATGTTGTAAAATCATGTTTTGTTCAAAAATATGGCAGGAAGCATCAAAATATAGATTGACGCATTCAATGAGAAACACTTAGTTATGGAAAACTCAAGATGGAGGATGTCTTGACAGAGAGAGATAAATGGATTATTGTGTCACAATCAACACCTAAAAGGTTGACACAGGAAAAGTGGGACAAGGTTGATACGAAGGCTAAGCCCTCTATCAAGGTGTGTTTGTTTGACTTTTTTTTGTTGAACGTCTCTAGTAAAAAAATTGCAAAGAAGTTGTGGGATAAGTTGGCGGCATTGTACCGGGGAAAAGGCCTTTGGTCAATAAGTTTTTCCAAAGGAAGAAGCATTACTCATTAAAAATAAATGATGGTGACTCGATTGCAAAGCACTGAACAATTTCAATTCTATAATAAGTCAATTATTGTCCATTGATGTAAAGATGGATGATGAAGAGAGGTGCATTATACTTCTCTGCTTTTTGCCAAACTCTTGGGATAACTTGGTGATGGCAATCACTAGCACAACGTCCAAATTGAAGTTTGAGGATATAGGCTGGTCTTTGTTGTCTAAAGAAATGAGGAGAAAGTCGGTAGAGGAGAAAAGCAAGAAAAAGTCAGGTGAGAAACGCTCAAAATCTAGAGGTAGATCTGAGACTCCAAAAAGAAATCTGAAGAAGTGTTGGATCTGTGGTAAAACAGGGCATGTCAAGAAGGCTTGTAAAATGAAAAAGGTAGAAAAAAGCCACCTAATGATGCGCCTTTTGGAGGAGAAGCGTGCATTGATGAAGGAGACGATGCATATCTTGCAACGCTAAGTGTTCATGCATGCAATGATGCATGGTTGTTTGATTCAAGAGCGTCTCCTTATAGAGTGGTTCAATAAGTATGAAATTCATGATGATGGTGATGTGTTTTCAAGGGAAAACTCAACCTACAGGATCGTGGGAAGAGAAAGAGTGAAGTTGACGTTTAAAGATGGGAGGATCAAAACTCTCCAAGAGGTTTTGCACATCCCTAGCCTTGCAAGAAATCTACTTTCAATCAGCAAGATGAATGATGCTGGTGTACAAGTGACATTCAGCAAGGATGGGTGCAAGAGGGTGCGTGGACCATGTTTTGGCAAGAGGTGTGTGCAAGGGAACTTTATTTTGGCTTGATGCAAGCACGTTGGCTAGTGCATACAACAATTCAACTATCTCAGATGTTAAGAATGAATCTAAGAAAAGTAAATTGCTTTCGAAAATAAAGTAATGCCTTAGCATCGAAGGATGGGCCATGTTGGTGAGAAAGGGCTGCATGCACTACAGTCAAAAGGTATGGTGTAGGGGCTTTCAAATTGTCTATTGGAATTTGACTTCTGTGAACACTATGTGTATAGAAAGCAAAGCAGATTTAAGTTTCCCACTTCTACTCGCGCAAATGGGATTTTGCAAATTATATGCAGTGGTGTGTTTGGACCCATAAAGGTTCTCTCACGTGGCAAGTCACTTTTCTATGTGTCTTTCATAGATGACTACTCCAAGAAGACTTGGATATGTTTTCTCAAGAAGACGTCTGATGTATTCAAAACTTTCAAAATATTTGAAGGTCTTGTTGAGAATCACACCAAAAAAAGCATAAAGGATTTGCACATGGACAAGGGGGGTGAATATTGTTCAAAGTAATTTGATAAATTTTGCGAAAATTGCGAGATTGTAAGGCAAAAGACAATTCCTTATACTCCACAGCTAAATGAAGTTGCAGAGCAAATGAACATAATGTTGATTGATAAGGCCCTAATTATGCTAAGTGGTGCCATTTGGAGCAGAGATATTGGGCAGAAGCAGTAGCTATTTCATGTTACTTGGTTCATAGATCACCCACATCAGTGCCTGTAGATAAGAAACCAGCTCTAAGACATTTGAGAGCTTTCAGTTATGAAGCATGGACTAGTTAGAAACCATCTCTAAAACAGTTAAGAGTTTTCAGTTGTGAAGCATACATGCATATCCCAAATGAAAACAGAACTAAACTTGACTATATGTCTGAGAAGTGCATCTTTATTGGGTATGGAAATGGTGTCAAAGGTTATAAGTTGTGGAACCCACGAACACATAAGGCTATCTATAGCCAAAATGTTGTCTTCAAGGAAATGAAGGAAAAGAAGATCTTGTCATAGCAGGACCTTAATGATGTTGCAAATGAGGTAAAGAAACCTAAAGAAGAAGATCAAGAAGAGATCTCACCTCAGCAAGATCTTGGAAAAGTTGGGACTTAGAATATGCATAACATATCGCCCAAGAGGGATCTTGAAGCAACTGGATCACAACAACTGAATGAGATGTCACCTAGGAGACATCTTGAGGAGGATAGGCCTGAGATCTTGCTGGAGTGCCATCGTGGATGTGCTGGAGATCCTGAGATCTTGCCAATGCGACATCTAGATACTGATTCAATGGAAATAGACACTTTTGGTCCTAGAAGGTCTGAACATATACGGAGAGCACCTGAGAGGTATAGCCCTCCTGATTTCCATTTAGTAGATCTATTATTTGTGACTAATAATGAAGATCCAAAGGCAGTAAAGGAAGCTCTCGGCTCAAGTGAGTGCGAGTCTTGAACAAAAACTACAAATGAGGAAATGTAGTCTTTGAAGAAGAATGAAACATGTGACTTGGTAAAGTTGACTCATGAAAAATTTGTGGGTTGCAAGTGGGTTTTCAAGAAGCAATGCAATGCACAAGGAAAATTGGATAAGTACAAGGCTTGCTTAGTTGGAAAAATATTCTCTCAGATCAAGGGAATTGACTTTGGTGAGGTATTTTGTTTGTTTTGAAATTGACTTCTATTAGAATTTGTTTAGCTTTTGTTGTTGCATTTGAGCTGGAGGTAGAGCAAATGGATGTTAAAACAGTGTTCTTGCATGGAGAACTTGAAGAAGAAATCTACATGACACAACCTAATAGTTTCAAAGTCAAAGAAAAGAGGACTTAGTTCGCCGCTTGAAGAAGTTCTTGTATGGCCTGATACAATCACCAAGGTTGTGGAATCAAAAGTTTCATAGGTATGTGCACAAACTTGGCCTTGCATGAAGTAAGGTATATCCTTGTGGGTACTTCAAGGAAGAAGGTAATAAGTTTGTCATCATAGCACTTTATGTTGGATGACATGGTGTTGATTGAGAACAATAAGGAGTTGATCAAACAGGTTAAGGCACAACTATCTGCGTTTGACATGAAGAATCTTGGTGCCACAAAACTAAGTTTGGGCATGGAGATTAAAAGGGATCACTCGAATAAAAAGCTTTGGCTCAACTAGAGTAAGTATGTGAAGATAATGTTGAAAAGGTTTAAGATGCAATACAACAAGCCTATGGGCACAACTTTCCCGATTCGTCAGAGACTCTCAATTGAGCAATGTCCAAAGACACGAGGAGTTGGAGGACATGGCTTAAGTTCCTTATGCAAATGTCGTGGGAAGCCTAATGTGCACAATGGTCCCATACAAGACCTAACATTGCACATGTAGTGGGAAATGTTCGCAAATATGTCCAATCTGGGCAAGGAGCATTGGACCGCAGATTAAGCGAATCTTTAGATATCTTTGCAAAACTTCAAACCATGTTATTTGCTATCAAGGTGAGATCCCGCCATGGTGACATCTTGGTGAAAGCAAAGATGTGTGTCTACACGTGGTTTTGTGGATTATGACGGGTTGGAGATCTTGATCTATGAAGCTCCACCAATGGGTACGTTATCAACTTGTTCGGTGGAGCAATAAGTTGGATGGGCAAGCCTCAAACAAGCGTTGTTATATCCACTACCGAGTCCAAATATATGGCAGCTACTCATGCATGCAAGGAAGTGGTATGGCTTCAAAGGTTATGTGCCTCAGTTGGGTTTATTCAAAAGGTTATAAGGATAGGTTGTGACTCTCATAGTGTAATTTGTCTGGCAAAGAACCCTAAGTATCACTCTTGAACAAAGCACATTGATGTGCACTAACATTTTGTAAGGGAAATGGTGGAGAAAAAGAGGATACTACTAGAGAAGGTGGAAACAAATGATAATGTAGCAGATTTGTTGACTAAGGTTGCTTTAAGAAGTTTACTTGGTGGAAGACAAAAATGAGCTTAACAGACCACAATCGCTGAAGAATGGGTTTGTGGTCTCCTTGATGGAAAGTATTCAACAAGTGGGAGATTGTTGGAATGTGTCTCATACTTTCCATGCGTTGACCTAGTCTAGGGCTGGCAGAACTAACACTTGTCAATTAATTAAACATGAGTGTTGTGAAAAAGGTAACAGCTCAAATTTATGACAAACTGTCACTTTGCTTTAAAGTGATTGAGGGTGTTATGAATGCATGCTTTATTTTTACACTTTATTCTTAGATTGCCTTGTTGTCCAAGCAAGTGTTATTTTAAGGTGGTGCGCGGTCATGTAAGTGCATGTTCTCTATAGGAGAAGGATGTTGTTATTGTCGATGGCAGTGCAAATTAATGCTAGAATGCTGCATGCTACATACATGGTCGAGTGGTGCCTGTAAGTCTTGTATGTAATTGTGTTACAATGCCTTAAAGGTTGTTTATTATATTTGTAAGTTGGTTCGAGTTAATGCAATAAAGTAAGGTTATTGTGTTGGGTTTTAACCTGAAAGGGTTTTCCCAGGATAAACAATGTCTCTTTTATGTGTCTCATAGATTCAGAAATCGCCAACAACCAATAAACTGTAGAAAACACTATACAAGCATTAAACGATATATCTTTGCAACAACTACAAGAAGAGAAATGCTGATTAAACGCCAATTTTTGTTGAGTATTCATTGTCATTACTCGGTAAAATTAGACAATTAATCGGCATAGATTCGCCAGGCATTTATTAAAGCCCATAACGGGAAGAAAACACTTTTTCATGCTTATTTCTGCAGTGTTAACTCTCTGTTATTTTCCCACTACTAGCTCAGTGATTTTTGGCTCTTTTTAAATTTATCGACAATTGCATCGTTTGACAGTTGCATATGTTTGAACATTTGCTACAATGATTATAGTAACAGGCTTGGAATAGCGAAAAATGCTTTAGTAGATGCTATACAGCTTTGCAGTGAATAGTAGAAGGCTGACTGTCCTTTAAGCCTAAAGGTCTTCACTTCATTAATATTGTCAAAAGCTGTGTTAATCAGCAAGCAAGCTGCAGATTGGTGAATTTATGTATGTATATGTTTTTTTAAGTAGTGATAAAGTTGCCAAGTAATGCTGAGAAACCCTCGAGTCCCAAGTCACGAGCCAAAATTTGGGCTGTTGAGTGATGTACCATTGTACAACTTTTTGAACTATGGTGAGTGCAATTTATTTACATAGATCTCTACTTGTTTTCTCTCTCTATCTAGTTTATTGCATATCTGTTGACAAAATCCCCAAAGCTCCAACAACTTAATCACCGGACAAGGAATCCAAGATGAGATAATAAGATAAGATAATGTTATTAATGTCCAACACATGACCACAAAAGTAGGTCAATGGGACTGCAGAGTACAAAGCAAACAAACCCAGCAAGAGGACCCAAACGGGTCACCCGAAATACAATGAGAGAAGGAGAGGAGGAGAAGGAAACAACAGAGGCCGAGAGACCAGAAACGAAGAAGAGAGAGATGACAGTGTGGGGAGGGAGCAGAAGAAGGAGCAACATCCCCAACAACATCACCTAACACTCAAGGCCGGATGGGAGTAACTCGCAGTGCGCCGACGACAAGAAGCAGAGACTGTGGCTTGCACGGGAGCCGGCGTCCGGGAGGAAGGCGGTGCCTCAAAGTAGGCCCAGTGGATCGTTGTCTATGTGGAGGGGCCCTGGGACGTGCCTGAGATAGGGAGCCTCAAGCTTAACGCCCTTAAGATTGAAATGGGTTTCCTTTGATCACCTTATTAGTAGATGCCGAAAGATATGCATATAAAACTGAAGCATTCTCCAAAATAAGTCCAAGAATGATAGCTACAAGTCCCTTGAGAAAACTGCCAACAAAACCCAAAACCTTGATTCTTGAATGAAAACAAATCCAAAACCAAATGAAAAGCACAACATATAGGGAACAAAAGAAGCAATTCAAGAAAGCCTAAAGGAAAATGGTGCAACATACATTGTTTGAGTATCCATTCGACTAAGAATCTCCCACTCCAAAAACCTTGCTTGCTAAAACACAAATATCCAATCTAAAGCTCCAACACTTGACAAAGGTAAACTAAATATTGAGTATGAACCTAGTGAGATGGTAGCAACAACTCAAACAAAATTATCTTTCGATTTTGGCCTAGAAGAAAAAAATACTAGAGGGTGTATGTACACCATGTGCATTTTATTGTCGACACTAGTAGTCAAAGGAACCTAATTTCATCGGCAATAGAAGGTATGTCATGTCCTCCTATGGCAACTCTATATTTGTTCAAATATATCAAAGCACCAATAGTTAGCTACTCGATTACACACTACTACTTGCAGTATGGACTCTTGTATCACTTGGGACACTTTTGTGTACCATGGAAGAATAGCATCGAAACCTGATACAAGAGGCTCATCTCAGCAGAAGTTGCAAGACATTTTGGAGTTATAAATCTTTGGTGGTACTCAAATAGTATTTATTTTAATATATCAGCCACATCTCAAATAGGATGCTGCAAAATACATCATGTCTTGTACCGCATGTGCAATTGCTAAGCAAACCAACAAGAAGAAAATAATTTAACTCCCTTGCCAATACATCAAACTTCTTGTTTCCAGCCCATACTCCATAACTAAGAAAGCGAAAGACGAACCTTTGAAATAAACCTCCTCCCTTATCTTGGCCTAGACACATTTTTCAACGAAGAACTCTTACTTCCATCCTTTCCACCAGATGTAGTGGAAGAACTCAAAAAACAACAATAAATCCTGATTACATCCTGTAAGCAGGAATGGATCAAACCATAGATGGACAAGTCAAACATGCAAGGAAGCAAGCAATCACACTTCATGCAATATGATCCATTGCTTCGAGAAGGCAACTGATCCTGGAGGATCTGAAGGTCAGATCAACTGCGTAAAACAACGACATCGCCAACTGAACTGCACCAACCCAACCCCTCTACTGCAAACCCAATCAAATAGGATGAAATTGTAGCATGAATTTGATAGAACGCACTAAGAAAAATGCCAAAAAAAAATCTAAGTAGCAATGATAGCTTTACAACTCAAATATTTGAATAGTTCATAGCATGTGCTTCCCTCACTAACCCCCTTCAAGACTTTTTCCTGTTACATATGCATTACCTTTGAGCTAATTGATTTTTCACAGTAAAATAGAATTTGCATAGAGAGATTTATAAATTATGTCCTGTTAACCTCTCATTTCCACCTCTTATAAATAGAATTTGCATAGAGAGATTTAGAATTGGACCTCTTATTTCCACTCAAGTATCATTTGCTTCAAATAAAGCATTCTTGGCACCTAGGAGAAGCCCCAGGTTACTGGAAAAGGCTTTAAAAAACACTGCAGTGTTTTCTAATTGAAAATGTCACATAAAAGGTCTCCGGACTTGTAGTGCTATTAGTCCCAAAACAACAAGCAGCTTAACAGTTGATTCAAGCAAAAGAGACCTAGGGTTGGACAGTGCTGGATTAAGGGTATAATCATGCAGCCATGCACACCAAATGAACAAGGTCCAGTTAATACGTACACAAAGATAGACCAAGGCCCTTGTTCATCCGGTTGCATCTACTAAGGTTGCGGGTATTTGAAACCTTCACGTACAGCTAAATGTGAAAAAGCCTTCTGCTTTTGGCACTTTTCAGACTGCTCAAGTCTCTTCAAGTAGAGCTCAACTTCCTCTCATCTCCAAAAATTCATAGCCATGTGCAAACATGGAAGAATTCGATAGCCACCTAACGAAAAATGTGTGGCCCCTCTTCATCTTCCCAAAGCAGAACTAGCATTCCCCAACATGCACTATACCCTACAAGTAGTTCTGCTGCTTCTCAATTTTGTAGTGATCATATCTCACCTTAAGCTGTTCCTACCCATTGGCCTAATGGGCTGCCTGCTTCACAACCCCATCTTGGTGATTCCTCTAGCTTTCAGAGTTGTAGGGGCCACTCTAGCCCTCATTATGACACTGTTATTCTGGAGACCCTGATCATTAACTCTAACCAGGCCAAAGAAAGAAGCATTCAAGACCTCAGCAAACATATTGCAGAGAAAGGATTCAATATTCTTGTTTTGGAAAGATACTTTATGCAGTTACTAGATAATCAAGCGAAATAGCTCAAGAGAATGGATCAGTAGGAACAACGTATGAGGAGTGAGAACCATTACAATGATTTGGAGAGCAAGCATACCGGAAGATGTACTATAGAGATGATGCAGGGCTGGGAATCATTTACCCTCGCATCAAATGCGACGCAAGCCAGCCGGAGTGTTCAATCCACCGGACCATTGAGGGCGACTAGCGTTGTGTACCTGCCCATCACCCTCAACCATGTGAGCCTAGCCATGCATAGGCTCCGGGTACCATGTGATCCAAGTCGCAACTCCTAAACTATCTCAAGAAAGATCACCAATAATGTCTATGGTCTGCAGTAAAACACAACCACCTCCCATGATCCACAGTACCTCCAACATCTCTATTCCACAATCACCATATGCCGCACAACAATTCCAGTGATACAGGACATTTTGGGAAGCTTGAATGTGACACAATTCAAGTATGCAGCAAACCTCATGTGGCATACACTATTGGACACATCGGAGACTCGGATACTACAGGCCACCGCAAAGAGCTTCAATCTCCACACACAGTACTGCCAAACACCAACATATTTGACTTACATTTTGACACATCTCGGCCATAACAAAAAGAAGGTGAAGAGTCCCCAGGTAAGAGCAACAGTTTCATCTTCCACAACAGTTCTCTGCCTTCTGCAGCATTGTATGATTATGTATCCATTACTAGATAGATAGATAGCATGAGCTAGTTAAAGTTAAGACAAAGATAGGCCATACATCTTCTTCAAGAGTATACTGTGTACAGAACATTTAAATTAATCAATCTTTTGGTTAAAGTTATAATAATTTTTCTGCACATCATTCTGTGAATGTTAATTCAACATTTTTTTTTCCTTATTTATCACTGCTTCTGCATATAACACAATTAGGTACTAGCAATTTAGAGTGTTATCCCCTGGATATCTCCTGAAATCCAACTGGAGAACCTCTTGGGAATGTCTCCCCTTAATTAAAGTTTTTGGGGTGACTTCTAGATTTTAGCTGACGCCTAAACTTGAGATATGGATAATAGAGAATGATCAAGAAGGCTGTGTTTTCCCTTGTACATATTAAACTACAAAAATAACTTTATAAGTTATATATTGAATTTAATTGAACATTTAAATTATATTTATAAACAATTTTCAATAAACAGTTAAACAAATGTAAGTTTAATATTATTATATGTTTATGTTGAATATATATAATTTTATACTAATAATCAACAGTTAGACAGTTGGGAACTGTCTCTAACTGTATGAAAACTGAAAACTGTTTGTAACCACCTCTTCATAATAAAATCCTTGTCACGTCCATTCTGGAAGTGTGCAGATTTGTTCAACTCTTTCCTTTCTCAGTTTTCTTCTACTAACATTGGTATCATAGCGATTTGCCCGAGGAAGCCCTTGAAGGGTACAGGAAATCAACACAGTGTTTAAGGAAGCCCTGCTAGGGCACAAACTGGAGAATTTAGTTCGTCACTTATTGAAGACGGCTCCCGGGAAAGGAAAACTTCTGTTGCAAAGACGTCTGGGTCACTGGTTTGGAAAACATGATTCCTAGGTGTAACATGAAGTTGAATAAATAAAATCGAATTCGCCCCAGTCAAATTCATGTCTGATTTGTGAACTCTGCTAGGGCAGTCACAAATAGAAGAAGACAGAGATTTTTGAACTCATTAATCATATCAATATAAAGTCATGAATACTGTTTTTCGAGGGCTTGTCGAACTCATTCGCAAAAGACAACCATGGCAGGTTTTGCAGACTGGGATAAAACTCCAGTAGCTGCAGTCGTGATTTCTACAATTGCGAATTTCGAGTTACTTCTCTCGAGTATTCTAGACAAGGGCACAAGAAATGAAAATAAGTTCAAAGAGTCTCAAAATCCTACCTGCAACCTAGGGCACGAATTCCAAGTCGTTGGTTAATCCCGTCGAGGTGGAAGGGCATCAATTATTCCAATCGAGGCCAGGAGAAGACTCTTGGTATTATTTATTATTTCTGATTTTTCTATTTTTAGAATAATAAATGGCAAATATTTCAAACTTGATTATGTCGGACTCACAAAAGTTAACAGGCACAAATTTGAAATTTCAATGTATGGATGAAATGTCCCCTTTTTGGGACATTAATTAATTAAAAATATGGGAGACCTTTAATCCACTCATCCCATGGATTAAAGGGTAAAAATAGGGAGAAGTGTCATTACTCCTTTTATTTTAAAATTAAATATTTAATTCTCCTCTCATGTTTTATTTTTATAAAAATATTAAAAGAGGGAATTAATATTCTTTTTGGAGTTTGACTTTTCAAGAAAAGAGACCCATATTAAAAGTGACCCTTCTACATGAAAAAATGTGCCAAAGGAGGGAAACTTGGAGATTTCAAATGCTAAAGCTATATAAGGAGAAATGGCGACCCTTGGGGGCATGTTGAAATTTTGTCAAAAATATCTTCATGCTTGAAGAGGGATGTATGCCCATGTGATCACATTATAAAGGTGTTCTTCAACACCACCATTATTGTGGAGAGTGTGAGACCTTCTAAGCTTTCATTGAGTGAATGTTGCATGATATATTCATTCTATGATTGGCACCATTATTTGAGAAGGATATTTGCATGTTGTTGAGTATTGGAGAGTTTTATAGTGTTTTATGATCTGCTGTTAATGCTGCAATTATTCCAGCCATAGCGACTTGCTTGGGTGGTTGTTTTGGGCACATTTGGGTGTCTTTTGAAGTAATTAATAAATCTGATCTGTATTTGCATTTATTCCAGCTATGGCGACTTGATTTGGGTGTTGTTTTGGCATGTTACAAGGGTTAATAAGCAATATTTACAATCTGATCTGTTTTGGCCTATTTTTCCAAGTGTGGGACTGATATTTTGAGGGTTATTGTGTTCTTATTCACTGCTGCAAATTATCTAAGGCAAATCGACTGGGTTTGGGGTGTATTCCATCACATTTTGAGGTGTTTGTGATAGATCTACATGTTGCTGCAATTTATTAATTATTTCAGATGAATGGGCTGATTGTTTGAGGGTTTTTGAAGGGTTTTAAGAGCTGGAAGTAATTTATATATTTTATCCTAACCCTAGCGACTGGTTTTCAGATTTTGGGGTCTGTTTTGAGGTGGTTACAGTGATCCAAAAATTCAGATTTATAGCTCTTTGGAAAGGCCTTGATTTATAGAATAATCTGCATTTTATTTGGTGGAAAAATATTGAGTTTGGAGTGAGATATAAATTTTTGAAGTTTCAGTTGTTCTAGTGCATTTTAATTAATTAACTGCTGCAATAAATTTCAGATCTGGAAAAGATTAATTTCCTAACTAGTTCTCCCATCTAACCCACCACTTTGGCCTACTCCAACCCCATTTGGGTTGTATTAGTGCTGACATTGGGTTATTTGAGGTCGAGCTAAGAGGATTTAATCCTTCTAGAATCGACTTGGTTAATTAATTTGCAGATTTAATAATATCTTAAAAAGGGGGATATTACAATGGAGCCATAAAATTATACCACTTGCAGAATTTCGTGATTATGATAAAATAATCATGGGTAGCCAAGGTCGACCAACGACGAGCTTCGCTCATTATTGCAAATATCATAAAGAGGCTCTATTACTTCTCAAGTTGTCAATGTCGAATGATATGATACTAGAAGTACGGAATGCCATTATGGCTAGTGTGTTGTGGATTAGTCGGAGGGATAAATATCGGATGTCGAAATGAGTCAAGTTTTATACCTGTAGACACAAAATCACACACTTGGGTACATTTCTAGGTCCTAAACGCATGTTAGCATTTACATGATTCCTAAGAAAGAAATCTAGTGGTTACCAACTATCTTTGGCCTCTTTTCTTTAATTCTTGTTTTCTATTTGGCCTTACACACCCCACGCCCGATCGAATTATCCCGATGTATCTTTCTTGGCTTCGGACACCAACGCCTAGCGGGACAACGGTGCCCAAGTGCTCTTGTCCCCTTTGGGCACCCCTGACCCTTTCTCACCTTACTTGCTCCTTTTGAGTCTCTTTTAACTTATAGATACTTTTTCACTTATAGGTCAGCCTTCCAATTGTCAATTACGAAATTCAAACAAGGGAATCATATAAATACATAGTCATGTGTTCAAAATAAAGGACCAAGCACTAAGCATTACTATTATCACCTAAACTTGCATTCAAAAGGCACCTAAAGCACTCAAAGGCATCCATCTAGCATCCATTCAAGGGACAAGGTTGCATACACTGCATAGGAAGGGGAAGTTCATTCTATTCCATCCACACATGTTATACATTTCTACATTCTAGATCTAGCCCGCTATCAAGTACAATTTGCACAAAGGCATCCTAGCACACAATTTCTATACACTCGCATGAGAACTACATGGAGTCTAAGATGTAGTGCGGCAAAGACTCGCTCGTAAGTTCACTCTCGAGGTGATCGTTCTGGTCGGTCCGACTCCCATTCGCATTTTCCTTTTAAGTTTGATGTGGTTTGTGGGCTTGTGCAGTGAACACCTATTTTGCAAGTTACAAGTACCTTCGGCGATCATAGTGCGACTATCAGGCGATCAACATGGAACAACGGCGAAGACATCAGAACACACCGAAAACAAATCCCGAGCTCATGTGCGATTACGGCGCCTGTATAGTCTCCAGCGCCCAAGCGCCCTTGACCTACCCGTGCACTCCGTGTGTCCACCTCATTCCCGCATTTCAATATTATAAAGATTAATAACGACACTACTTGCATCTTGTTCATCACTTCTCCCCTGCCCAAATCAGTTCCAGTTGCGTGGAAATCAACTAAGTTCTTCTATCTCGTTCTCTTGCTTATAGTTTCATACTTAACATCTTAATTTGCTTGAGTCATTCCTATATTTCAACATTTATACATCGATTTACTCTACAATATTTAGATTTTATTCAAATTAAATTAAATCGATACCTAAAAATATGCTCTTTTATGTGAAGTTACAAAAAGGTGGATCGTTGTTTGAGCACCTACATCGGATGAAAGACCTTCGAGACCGATTATCTTCCATCAACAAAAAGGTGGACGATCATGATATAGTGGTGGCTTTGGTTCTAAACACTTATCTTCTTTATATGAGTTATTTGTGGAAGCACTCCATTTAATGGCTAAAAGTCAAACCCTCACGTTTGACAAGGTGAGTTCTACCTATGTGAAAAGGAGCGGAGACAAATTCGCATTAATCCAATTGTGACCAATCAAAAAGTGCTCTTGTCACACAGTCAAAACGAAAGTGGAGACGTCATTCTAGTGAGTCCTCCACTCGGTATCAAGTCACATGCTATTATTGTCACAAGGTTGGGCACCTTAATAAGGACTATCGGAAGCAGAAGTATGATCTTTTGCAACAAAACAAAAATCCATGTGATGAGAAACATGTGGCAACAGTTGCAGAAGAATGGTATTTGGATGATGGGCATGCTCTTTATTGCCTTACAACATCATGCTATCATGACAATAGTACTAGTTGTTGGATCATTGACTTTGGCGCATCCACACACTTTTCATATCGCAAGGATTGGTGTGTTTCATTCACTACAAATATATATTTTGAATCAGTAGTACTAGCTAATGGAAAATCACTTACAATAGAGGGGATAGGAGATATATGCATTGCATTAAATAATGCTCATACATTGTTGGTACAAAATGTTAGATATGTACCTACTTTACAAAAGAATCTTCAATCTAATCGTCAATTAACTAAAAATCCCAATATTTTTATGGATTTTGGCGGAAAAAGTGTGTTGCCTTTGGTATTCAAAGCAAGGTGGCCAATATCGTCTTGTTGAACTGCTGCGATCAACATGAATGCACGTGTGGAGGACTGATCCACCATACGGGATGTGCAAGAGGTTCCAATGCCCTTGGGACGAAACCATTCCTCACATAACTATTGACTTGGATATAGTCAACCTACATGCACTTATTAAGGATGGAATAACCACTATACCATATGTACGGGAGGTGGACTTGCTTTGTGAGGATGGATTTCCTCATTTCGAAGAATAGTTTTTTGTGGATGGAGACTCAATATTACGTGATGCACCTTTGAAGGTGCATGGTGGGATGGCATGCCAAGCCACTTACTCCGAGGCACTTGCTTAAAGGACAATAAAACATGAACAGTTTGTTCATTGTGTTGTGAAAGACCTTTCCCAACAGAGGGGGATAAATGAGCAAATAGATGAGACAGAGGAGTTGGTTCTCACTCCTACTACTACAGAGATGGTTATTTCTCCCATTGTTGAGACAGAGATGCTTGTTTCTCCTACTATTGCGGAGTTGGTTCTAACTTCCACCGCATGATGGTCACATTTCTCTCCTTCGCAACTCAATTTGATTGGAAGGCACTTCACCATGCTTTCCTGAAAAGGTTGGATGAGCACTACATGGTGTTGCAAGGGCATGATCGAGGTGACTTAGATTGCAAGCTAATTGAGTCTTTGTATAGACTCAACAGGCTACACAAGCCTGGAACAAATTTCTCAATCCACCTCTCCAAGTTTCTAATTCCAGCACTTTGGAGATAGGGTGACACTCTCTCACCATTGATGATTCATCGTTGGTCAATGAATCACGTAATGAAGAATCAATGGACCACTTGTCATATCCTTTGTTCACACGACCAGCTTCTTGTTTTACGGTCCTCCATTCAACAACCGCAACACAACACTAGACTACTGATTTCAAAGTACCGCTTTATGGCAGCACGATCTATAGATCAAATGACCTGAACATGTGGGCTTTAGGACATTTGTCAAATTTTGGGACAAACTTATTCTTGTTTTTGGTTTAGTCATTAAGAGGGCGTGTTGAATATTTATACTAATAATCAACAGTTAGATAGTTGGGAATTGTCTCTAACTATATGAAAACTGAAAATTGTTTGTAACCACCTCTTCATAAAAAAATTCCCTGTCACGTCCATTCTGGAAGTGTGCAGATTTGTTCAACTCTTTCCTTGCTCAGTTTTCTTTTGCTAACAGTTTGACGGCAGAGAAATTTCCCCTTTTGATCTTTCTTTCCTTAATGAGTTCAACAAAGTGAGACACTTTAAATTATATTTATAAATACTTTTAATAAACACTTAAACATTTGTACATTTATTATGTGTTTGAAGGCAGAGAAAGTTTTCCCTTTTGCTCTTTCTTTCCTTGATGAGTTCAACAAAGTGTTAGCAGTGGTCCCTCGATCAAGGCATCAAAACTTGCAACAGCTTGTAGTCTAGATTAAACTCATATTCTTTTCATCAAATAGTGCACGAAAGGGAGGCCAAGACTTAATTCAAAAGTGTGCAATAGCTATATAATTGACACGATTAAAGGAAGAAAGAGGCAGTGATCAAGAATACGTTTATAAAATAAAACAGGGATACTTGTTATTGATTCAATACACAAGCATACTTTAGAATGGAACTTAAAGGAATCAAGATACAAATTCAATTAGGACCAAAGATCAACCTTCTACACAATGCGTTTACATCGTTTTATATAAAATGAGGCGACTTTAGAGTTACCAGTCCTTTCTTTCTTCCTTTCCTTTGAAAAAGAGGCTCTTCGCATTCTTAATCTATTTAAAGAGAGCACTATATCTTCTATACTTTATCTTATCTAAGTTAGGCATCTACATTAGGAATGCACAATCATACAAAATATATTCATGTTGGCTTTTTAATCCCAAGACAAAAGATGCTCCAATGATCTAGGAGGTTGTTTGAGCTACTTTCTCTCGGCTATGCCAAACACTAATTGTGTTGCACATTATGATTCTTTGCTCCAAGTCCACATAGAGGACAATGTTTACCGGTTTTCATCCTCTGTGCACTACTTAACTGCATTCATTGCGGGTTTTCAATCTATGCAAAGTAGCTTACGGATATCAAACAAAAATTGCACAATTATACTTCAAAATTTCTTGCCTACCGAGAAAATTGTGTTGCTGCTCTTTCTTATAGTTGTTGCTCGAGTTGATTGACATGGGATGGTTAGATGATTGGCGTAACCTAGAGAGGGGAGGCGGTACCTTTATTGTTTTGATTTTGCGAAGTAGGATATGCGGTAGGCCATACCATGGAATGTTCTTCATTGTCTTGAAGTGGGAAGGAATGCTTCCACATCTGCTTGTACACATTCTATTCTCGTGAGTGCTTCATTCGCTTTACCAAAGTATATCTCGCAACTACAATAATACTTGCATAACTTCATACAAAGCATCCTCTTTGGCATTATCCACAACTTTACCATGGGGAGTGATGGCATTGGGATGTCCTAGCTTAGTACTTTTATTCGGTCTTCTATTCTTTGTGTTTGTACCCTCTACAAATGTATTGAGCGGTGCATTGCATTCGCATTCCCGTAGTCCTGTCACCGACATTATTTCGAGCCAACAAGGATGTTTTCAACACATCAACCTCTTAATTATCTACCCTCGTTACCATTTGGGCTTGCTTTGATTTTTACGCACCTATGGCATTATTATTGTCTACCATTGTATTTTCATTTGTGTTCCAATATAGGAGCTCGAAAGTAAGTGTTTAACTGTGCTTCAACCTATTAAAGCATCTTGCTATATTCCTTTAGAATGAGCTCTACATCTTTGACATCCCTCTTGGATTGGGCTACTTGGGCTTTTAGTTTCTTGACAATCTCATTTTCCTTCCAGTTCTTCAATAGTTTACCTACCAAAGTAGTTTATTGCACTAGGCACTCATTACTTGCTCGCCTATAGTGTCGATGACAAGTTGTGGACAATTATTTTCGATTTGAGATTGTGCATTGTCTATTCCAAAGTTGCTTTTAGTAGTGCCATCTGCAGTGCATCTGCCCCAATGTTTGCTTGCAATGTGTGCACACCTTCAATCTACATCTACAATGGTAACTTCTACAAATCTACCTCGCAAAGGTGTTGACTATGGGAAGTTGTAGCTTGGGCACTTGTGCTGGGCAACTGGGAGCTACAATGCGAACATGAGATGAAGGGAGGACTAGCTTATGCTTTCATCTATGCACAATTGATCGCAACGCCCACCAAAACTTTTGTGTGTCCCATTCCATAGTTTCTTCTATTTTAAAGAGCAATTGTGCGGTGGTCGATTACGCAAGGAGTGTTATTGTTGCTTGCACAATGCCTTTGGTTTGTTCTCCTTCTACTTTCACTTGCTCCTCTACTTTCATCAGTGATTGGGGTGGTGTCTACCGCTCAACAATCTAAGCTTTTACCTCTACTTTCGCAATTGTTTTCGTAGTGCGGTGTGCATCCTTGGCCTTTTCTCTTGCTCCTCTGTCTTTTGTGGCCATTATCTTGCTATTGTTGTTTTTGACAATGCCATTGGTTTGTTCTCCTTCTCCTTTCACTTGCTCCTCTACTTTCATCAATGATTAGGGTGGTGTCTATCTTGCTCAACAATCTAGGCTTTTGCCTCTACTTTCGCAACCGCTTTTGTAGTGCAGTGTGCATCCTTGGTCTTTTCTCTTGCTCCTCTCTGTCTTTTGTGGCCATTATCTTGCTCCTGTCTTTTGCGGCCTTTTCTTCTTATATCTTCTTTTTCTCTTATTCGTTCTTCTTATTCTCTTCCTCCTTATCTTCTTCCTCTATCTTTACTTTTTCTTCTTCATTTGTCTTGGCCTTTCTTCGCCTCTTGTTTTTATCTCCTCTTGTTTTTCTCGCTCTTGTTCTTCGCTCGTCTTTTCCGCAATAACATTTTCATCTTTCGCTTGCATAGTTATTTTTTTTTGTTGTTCAACCTCATGTGTTTTTGCAACTCATTGCACCGCCTTTTGCTTTTTGCATTCTTCTTGTTGTTGTTGGCCGACGCTTTTTGGTTCTTTATAAGTTGTTTTCAAGTTGTTGCTCACAAGGAATGTGGCCTCGGAAGTTGTGCACAAGGTTGTTTCCTCTTTTGAGCCTCTTTATGCAGGAGTGCTTAGATCTTGCGGAGATGGAAGAGAAAAAGGTGTACTCACCATTTGTTGCATCGCAAATTTTGGAACCATCACTTTACTCGGCCATGGGTCTTGGATTTCTCCCTCTTTTGCACATTCTTCTCTTTCTTATTTGTTTTTCTTTTCAGCTTGTTGCGTGGTGGTTTGTTGAGTTATCTCCTCTTGTGTGAGTGAATATCTTTTGTGCATGTTGACTCCCAACCCAAAAGAGTTTTCTCTCCTTGTGAAGGTGATTACCGCACTAACTCGTATGGGCTTATATCTATCCTCCTTTTCATAAGAGGTGTCACAGGGATTTCTTCTTCAAGCTATATCAATTCGATCCCTTACAAATATGGTTCGACTTTAGGATCGATTAGGATCAACACCCACTTCCTTGAGTCCCTTGGTGATGTTTTTAATCAATTGGTCATGTGTGACATTCTCCCTACCTATGTTGACCATAGAGAGAGCACGACATGAGTGGAAGTTTAACTAGATCCGCAAGATTTACCTTTTGAGTAAGAGCTTGTGCTCTTTGCACTACTTTCCACTTGTACCACTCTCTTTCTTTTGGGAGGTACATAGGTGCCCATGTCTTCGAGTGCCATCATGCATACTTTGTTTCTATTGACTTTTAGCTTGCCAAAATCCTAATCGATGAACCAACTTTGTAATCTTGGGTCTTTTTCGACTGTGGTATTGGGTTTTCTCACTTGCACAATGGACTTTTGCTTTCCTTTCGCCTCGTATCCTCATTTGCACTTCCATTTGCATTACGGGATGAGCTTTCGCCTCAAGTTACATAGTTACTCTAGATTATAGGCCTCTGCATGAGTGGTTGTGTTGGCCCTTCGTGCAAAATGGTTGCACGTGTGTTGTTGTCATGCCATATTAGTTGCTTAAAGTAGCTTGTGTTGTCTCCTTCAAATCGCAATATGACCCCATTATGCAACAAAGTCAGCTTGGCATATGGGGTTGTGTATGCATGTACTTTCTTTGGTATGCGGGGATTTAAATTGTGTGTCTCCTTTTATTGGGTTGAGTCAATCTCCCATCTTTTGAATATCTTCATATGTGGTATACGGCTTGGTTGGAATGTATTACGTAAACCGCTCATGTGGGTAATATGCATCTACTTCGATTATGCCCTCGGGGCTCGCCAATGTGTAAAGCACATTCAATTACCTTTGTGCATTGTTAATGAACTCTTGAGCTAGGAATTCGGGCTAGTTGAACTCATGTCCATCCTCTCACATTCTCGTAATGATATCCACTACGCCGAGGGATGTTTGCTTCCTTCCACATGTAGCTTGCCAATAGCTTTCTACTCCAATTTTTGTAAGAACTCGCACCGCTTGATTTACAATAACTCCCAAAAGGATTCCCTTCCTTACATAGATGACCATGGATGGTCGTAGTGGATTGCTTCACCGGTGGTCGAGTATTTCTAAATGTGAACATAGATATGCCTTTATTGGGCAATCCAATGGCTCAAGCAAGTGTTGCGGAATTGATTAGGACTACATCTTGCGCACTAAACCAAATGGCACCATTGTAATATCGACTCGTGATCATTTACATGAGTTTTGGGTGATCTCCCAAGTATGGCAACCTCGCAAGCCTATCAACAATTGTTCCTCGCAATGGATCATTTTCTACTATTCGCCTTTTGTGGCTTCAGTGTAGATTGTGGGCCTCTCTGCACCTCAAGCTTGCTTTGCACTTTCTAATAGCTTGTCGAGTGGTGGGTCACTCCATTTTGTCTATCTAAGCATTGCGGTAATCCCCATGTCTTCCTTCTTCAAGTCACTCAAAGGGAGGAATGTAATGTCTTACTCCTCCATCATGCCTTGAACTTTATGTCCAATGGGTCGGGTCAATTGATCTACCATTATAGTTTACTAATTTCCTTCGCAAGCAAGATCTATGGCCTTCAAACTTCCTAAAACTTTCAAACTTTTTTAACTTCTTGGTTGTTTTTTCTTGGTTTCAAATTGAGCACGATGCATTTAACTAATTCTCCGTTTGTCTCCTGCTTATATCCTTTTTGGATGTGATGTGGCTGTTTTTGAGTCGTTTATCTTTTAATCTACTACCTTAATGACTTTTACCCGTTAGAAATTCAGTTTGAAATCGGGTCGACTTGCCTCTTTAGTTCGCTTGCCGTGAATCTTGTTAAATTGATGTGTCGTCCATACAGATCGATGAGCTCATAACATTCCGCTTTTTAAATTTTTGTATTTACTTTTGTCTCATCTCGCTTTCTTGTTTACCATGCAAGTTTCTAGACTTATTCGTTTTCTTTTATCTCTTCTACTTGGATTCTCGTGTTCTTATATTTGGCCAATTAGAAGGTGGTCTCTTGAAGCTTAACTATTCTACACACACTAGAACACAAATTGATCAAATACAAAACTTCTATCTATCACACTTGCTTGAAATTTGAAAATTCCTACTCTAACTCATGTGTTAAAGGCACTTATTGTTACTTTCTTGCTATTGTGCAAATATCCATCGTAGGCTTTTAGACTAAATTCATTTATTCTACTACGTAACATGTTCCCTTGTAGATCCCGCAATATAATTGTGCCTTGTTTTGTGATGTGATGAATGATATAGGGGCCTTTCCACCTGATTCGTAATTTACCTAGATGCGCTTTAAATCTGCTTTCATAAACGAGCACCATTTGTTCCGTTTGAAACTCTTTACTACGAAGATTCTAATCATGCCAAGCTTTTTGACTTTGTTTATGTGCCCCTCGATTCCATTGCGCATATTGCCATGTTTTCTTCCATTTTTGTCCAATCCAAAAGT
Source organism: Taxus wallichiana var. yunnanensis (assembly GCA_018340775.1). NCBI lineage: Eukaryota > Viridiplantae > Streptophyta > Pinopsida > Cupressales > Taxaceae > Taxus > Taxus wallichiana. The sequence goes on from CM031236.1 coordinate 316,603,461, forward strand.
TTGGTTTCTATGGACTCTTTATCTCCTAACCGAGTGATTATCACAATGTGTAGGCTTGGCACAATGTATTTCGGTGGCATAAATTGCTTCTATTTCATAGACCAACCTGAAATGGGATTTATCTCGTACTCCTTTTGAAATTTGTTTTATATACCCAAAGTATTGAGGGAATTCTATCTTCACAATCATCTCTTTGAACACCGCAGATCTTTGTAAGTACTCTTTCCAAGACTTGGTTAGTAGCTTCGACTTGTCGATTGTTTCATGAGTGTTATGTTGGGCTTTGATGATGCACAATCATAAACACTTCTGTAAGGATTTTGATTGTGATGTTTAAGAAGTGTGTTCTCCTGTCGTTGACTAACTTTTGTGGGCATCCCTACCTAGTTACGATATTTTCATATAGAAAGTTGGCTTTGTTCCCGCTACCCAATTTGGTGTGGTCATGCTTCAACCCATTTTATGAAGTCTTCGATTTTCATGATTATCTATCTAGCTCGGACCTTCTAAATGGTGGATGAATTAACCCAAAGATAATCTATCCCCCATTGTTCAAAGGGTTGTGTGGCTAAAACCGGATTGAGTTGCATTTCATCCTTTTGATTGGGTTTCCCTCTTCTCTGATAAATATTGCAATGTTTCGCAATGTGGTGTGCATCTTGAAACAAATTGGCCACCGAATTCCACTTTGTATATCGTCTTCGCCATCAGTTCACACTGTAAAATGTCCTTCTACTATATCGGCAAGTGTTTTTCGCAATATTGATTCTCTTTCATATTCCAAGTCAACCCTACACAATACTTCATCCTTTCCCAATTTATACAGAATCCATTTATAATTGTATATGGCAAGGCTTTTGTGACAAGACTACTTCTTCTCGTTTCTCAGTATAGTTGTCTAGTAAAATCCCATGTTGAAGGAATTCTGCAATTTCCTCAAGTTGCTCGGGATTGTGATTACTCGAAATAAGTGCACATATGGTGCATCTTCATCTAACTCCTCAAGTTCTTCCCATGTATTGATGCGGCTTAGGTGGTTTGGTCCTACATGTTCTCTTCTTGGCTTGACATTTATCTTAAATTTGTATTCCTGAAATAACATAAGCCATCTTGATATTCTTCCTCCCACTAATGGTTTGTTTACCACATACCACAATGCCCGGTGGTCTATGAAGAATTCAAATGGAGTTGCCAAAAGGTGTTGACGAAACTTTTGATGTGTGAAGACCACAGCTAAAGCTTCACATTTTGTAGTTGTATAATTTTTCTCTATTGATGACAATTTTTGACTTGCAAAATGAATTGGGTGATCAATTCCTCCTCCTAGTTGCGCAAGGATTGTTCCAATTGTGCTTCCTAAAGCATCAACATGTACATGAAAACTTTGGACCAATATGGAAAACCTAATATTGGCACACTAACTAGCTTTTGATTAAGTTGTGTGAATGCATTTTGACACTCGTTGAGCATTCAAATTTACCTCCTTCTAATAATACATGCTTCATAGGTTGCACAATACTAGCATATCCCCCGATGAATATTCTGTAATAACTTGTATGCCCAACAAATACACGGACTTTGAAGGAGTTTGTAGGAGGTTTAAGACCAATTATGTCTGCAATTTTTTGCTTGATCTACCAAAATCCCTTCTTTGCAAACAATGTGTCCAAGTAATAGTCCAAAAGGGATAAAGAAAAACATTTCTTCAATGATAATGCAATGTGCAATGCTCTACGGCACTTAAACATAAGATTTGCCTTAGATTTGCACGATAAGGTGCCTTTCACTTTTTGAGAGTCCATTGATGAGTGATGCTATCATGAGTTGGTACTTCATGTATTTTTTTTTTGTTGGCTAGGCCTTCTCCTTGGGTATCAATAGCAAAAAAAAATATGTACCTTAGAAATGTGTTCTTTGAACAGGAAGAAGATTGCTCAATCATCCAAATAGACTTCCAAGAAATCATGTATGAAATCTTTCAACGCAAAGTGACTACAACTAGGTAAAAGATTGTAGTAATCTTTGTTTGATCCTCTTTTCGCAATTGGAATCTAATGATAGCCACTAAACCCATTTGTAAATGAGTACACCTCATGCCCTACTATTGCTTCCATAATTTCATCTCAGTAAATGGCGTTTGAAATGAATCGTTTATACGTGCATCATTACGAGCTCTTTAATCATCGCAAATTCTAATTTATTTTGTTTTCTTTGGTTAAGTGACCATCAGGATCATCCAATCGAGTTTTCTATGGGATAGATTAGTCATACTACAACCATGCGGTCAATTCAACCTTAACCTCCGCCTTCATATTAGGATCCAATTTATAAGGTCTTTTTTTGACAGATTTGCTCCTTTTAGTTCTATGCGCATTTCCCTAATGATGGATCCACTTCTTTCATTTCACTAAATCTAGTAGGAACACATCTTCATTGTCTCACAAGTAATTGCAAAATCTTGGACATTCATTTTTTTGTCCAAGAATCTCCAATAGTGGCTAATTTTACTATACATGATGGACGAATGTGTTCTACCCTCTTTCGCGCATTGGATCATAGACTTTAGCCTTTCCTTTATCCCAAAGTGTCTTCCATTAACCTTAAGCACTTTTTTTACTCTATTTTTAAATCATGCAAATGTTCTTTTTCCTCGTTGCAAATTCTTTGTTTACCGGCAAAGGTCCAATGTGTTCGGGTTCAAACATTCCGCTCGTTCCATATTTTCACCAAGATTTGGCTCCTCTTTTTCTCCTTTGTTATCTCCTACTTTGTGGCAATACTCACACTATGTGACACATATCTTTTTAATTGTTTTAGTCATGTTCCTATTGTCTACGCAATTTCCTTGCTTCATTTCTTCTAGGTTGTTGAACTCAGTCCTTAATCAATGGTTCCATAGCATAGGAAAGTGTTGATCATCAAGAGTGTCGCAACTACCATGGGGTTATCTTTGAATGTGATGTTTTGAATAAAATCTTCCTGCACCTATCTCCAAGAGTGTGTTTCTATTCTTCTCTCTTGATGAAAATAGCATGCTTTTGGCAATGGAGTAACTGGCTCGGAAAATATGTGAACCCACCATTTAGGCTCAATTTCTTGTATTTTCCAAGCATCAATACATCCCTCGAATATGAATTTTCAAACATTGGTTTGGCAAGTACCTAGCCCATTCTTTAGATAGTTCTTACACGCAACATACATTTTGCTTCAAAGTGCATGTGAGGTTCTTTGTTCTATGCATGTAACACCACGTAGTTGTTATTCCCTTTAAAGCATAATCCAATGCGCTTATCCTCATATCTTCTTGATACATGATAATGAAATTCAACCAAGAATGTATCTAAACTAGATTTGCGAAAGAACTACGGAATCCTCCACTTACACCATTCTCATAAGTCGAATCTCGTGTTCTCTCGCACATCCAATGATTCAAATCCGCATCTAAATCCTCTCAGATATGACTTTCTCCATTGGTCTCGATATAGTCTTGGTTATTCGCACAAACGCATATAACGTGTTATCTCATATTTCATAGGAAACCTAATATTATACTGCAACTCTTCTTCTCGCAACTAGATTGTTGGACCTGCATAGCAAAGAACAGGAATCTCCCAATTTCTATATTCCTTTCCTTCCTAGATTGTGGAGCTTTGGATTTTTCGTGATCTTCCACATTAAACCAACTTTCAGTATCATGCATATAGGGAGACATGAGTTACTTAAGAATAGTATACAATCATGTTCATTGGTATGACAACGATAGAATCGTCCAAGTGTGCACTTCCATCTAATTTGTTAATGTATTGATTGTCATATTACCATCAAAAGCCCATTTTTTCAATCAACACCGGATAGTGTGTCTCGTTGGTCTTTTTATCAATGGCTTCAAAATCTTCTTTTAAACTTAAATCACCTACCTAAATTTCTACATCCTCCAATCATACAATTGGATCCACTCTCCCATAGTTGTAAAGCTAAGGGTAAAAGGGCTACAAGGTAAAGTTGGAGCTCCCATGGCTTCCCACGTGGCTCTTGGCATCATGTTAACAGTACTTCCAAAAACCACATCTCTTATTTCATAGCCTCCTAAAATTATGTTCAATCTGGTATAACCATCCCATGGCTTCTTTGTCTTCACATACCAAATACGCTTCTTTGATTGTGCCAATCCACTGGTTGCACTTTCTAACAAAGTCTTGAGCAAATTAGAGATGTTTTGCGAAATTTCCTCGTTCACGTAGAACATTTACTATTTTTAAGAGATCTGTAATGCGTGCAACCATTCCATCCTACTTCAAAATTCATATCATTTGGTCGTATATGTGTGCTTTCGCTTCCCCTAGTATTCTATCCATTGTCATTTATGTTTTGAATTGAGTGCAACAATCCTTTGGCTTCTTCTAGCAATGTTTGTTCCTTCTTTGGATCGGAATATATATCCTTATATGCTCGTTGAATTTCGGGCTCATTGGGAATCACAGGTTCTAAGCCTTGTTCTTTCCTTTGAGCTCTAATGACACTGAGACTACCAAGTATCCTTGGGCACCGCATTCATTTTTACACCGCACAATTGTTTTTCTTTTTTATCTTTCCCAACGTGGGATAGTTTTTTTATATTATGTTGCACATGCACCCTACAATATGCGCAAAACACTTTCCGCTTTGGATTTGGTGTACAGTTCCATGCAATATGATTTGGTTCTTCGCAAAGATAACAAATCACCCCTTGTCTTTGTGGTAGGGGTCCCATCCTCCTTTGTTGATAACCACCTTGGTATCCTCCTTGTTGCTTACCATACTATCTTTCGCAGGTGTTCCATCATTGGTTTTCGTTTTGCTTTTGCGTTTTGATATCCTCCATAAGGGGTTTGTGGTGGAGATGTTCCACCCAAGGCGATTGCACAAAGGAGGTGCCCAACCCATATTGTTTTGTAAAGATGATGGAGCCCAACTTGGAATGGGTTGTGGAGATTGTGGTATCCACTGCTTGTTTAATTATGGTGAGGAAGGAGCCCACTACACTTCTCGAGAGAGGAGAGGCAACCATTTCTATGTCTAGTATAGCTAGTTGTGCTTTAGTGGCCAATTGTGTTTGACCGCGAATACATTTCTAGTAACTTCCTCCTTCAAATCCATCAAAGCTTTGCAATCTATAGCTTCATGTGTAGTAGCCCTACAAAAAGTGCATACTACATTATGAGGTTTCCTGACATAATGTTGTAGTAGGTGACAATTATTGAGTGAGTGTCCTCATATCTTGCATACTTCACAATATTATCCTCGTCCCCCTATCTTTGTTTTAATGCATTTGTTTTTATGATGCCCTTCATCCCCGCACTTTGCACACTATATGCTTAGTCGAGTTTTCTTTCCTTCTTGCAATTCTTCTAATTTATGCATCACCACATCCAGTTTTGCTTTTGTCTCCTGGTTAGACACACCAATTTCTCCATAATCTTCAATCTTTTCCACGCTTTAGTTTTGAGTTTCGTTTGCATAATACAAAACGAATCTTACTACGCAACCTTCTACAAACCAAGTTGCTTTGCTTGGTTCATCAAAATTGAAACTAGTCTTATTCATTGCATCAAAGAACCTCATATCATAATCCATGACAGACTCTCCTAGTTTCTGCTTTATTTCCTTCAAGTCTTGAATAGTCTCTCCTACACACTTCTTTCTTTTAAATTCTTGTGTGAGTGCATCACACATTTCCTGTAAAATTTCTGTAAATTTTTTGTTTTGTGATTTCTTGAATATACAAATTCCAAAGCCCTTCCATGTAGTGCTCCTATGAGCTCACACTTTTTGTATTATCATCTATTACCCCCTTTGCTCCCCATCGCATGTCATGCATTAATAAGTAATGCTCTAGATCAGCAGACCCATCGTGTGACTGTAAACTTGTATAGGGATTAGGATAATGAGCCATATTTTTTCTTTTGTTCCTAACCGGTTTCTGGATGACCTTGCGTAGTAGTATGAATCGGGCCATGAGTCAGATTTAATTGCATGTTTGGTTGATTAGTACGTGCACCAATACTTACACTAGCCTTATTAAATTCGGGCTTCTCTTCTTTAGACTCTTTAGATTTTGGAAAGCTAACTCTATATTTTGGGCTCACGCAACCACCGTTAGTGAATTATGCACTCTTTTCATTGTTTCTCCTAAATGTAAGTTTGCACAACGGATGTGTACACAATGATAATTCTACTCCTCTTGAAATTTCTTCGACACTTATTTCGTATTGTGGACGGTTGACTCAACCTTCTTCACAATTCTTGTAGAATTTCCATTTGTTCCCAATCATTTAAACAATCCCAAGTAATTAACTCTCTGTCTGGCTCAAGGGACATATATCTTAAAAATGGGGTATTGTCATCTTCTAGGGGCCTTTATAGATCTGGTCTAATTTCTTCACCGCGGAGTGTTTTCTTTATCTTCGCAATACCATGGCTTCCATGATGGCTTCTTGAGGTTCAACACCAATTGCTTCATCAATCTATTTCTAACTACTTCTAACCCTCTACCTTCACTTCTTCTTGTTCCTCAATTTCCTTTTCGGATTCACAAGTTAGGGTCCACACCTCGTTGTGCACCATCTCGGTCACCACTTCGGCTTTCTCCTTCGACATTCTCTTCTAATTCTCTAGAGGCTCTTTTACTCCTTCCTCGGTCACTTTCCCTACTCTACTCCTACTCACAGTTGGTTTCATCTTTCGCTCAAAAATACTTGAGCTTCCCATCATCATTGTGTTGCGTCTCTCGTAGTCATTCAATTCTTCTCTTTTTTTCTCTTTAGAGCTTCTAAGACCCTTCAAGAGTCCTTAATTCTAGCCCTTTCTCCTTCATTCTCCCCTCTTCTAGAAAGACATCCCTTTGGTGCCTACCCGACTACTCCATATTGCATGAATTAGCACCATGGCCTTTTTCACAGCTAGCATCTTAATTAAAAGGGAATTGTCTAACAAATTTCCTCACAATCCAAAAAGAAAACATACTTCGACAGAATCAAAAGAACAAAAAAATTGGCAGCAATCTCAGTTACATACCCATCAATTGTGGTTTGCATCCAATGATCTATAGCACGAGTCCACGAAATATCCAACTTGCACAATACTTCAATTTTGTCCTTCGTCCATTCGTACTCCTTTATGTCTTCATTTGTAAAACAATAAAATTTCAGTTGAGATAGCCAAGCGGCTAACTGCTTAGGAAGCTCACACCAGAAAATCTCATGAATATCTCCATAGATATGATCCAAGCGGATCTTCTCAGCAGGAATTCCCGCCACAATCTCTTCAACTTCCACAAATTATTCCATCTTCTCTTGCATTCATTGTTCCGCACCCCTTTGTCCAGGTAGCCATCTTCACATTTTTGGGTCCCGACAACGGAACCATTATTAGCAGTAAGTCCTGGATCACGACATCGGGACTTGCAACAGGTTGTAGTCTAGACTTAATTCACAAGTGCGCAAGAGCTATATAATTGACATGATTCAAGGAGAAAAGAGGCAGTGATCAGGGATATGTAGAAAAAATAAAAACAGTAATACTTGTTACTGAATCAAAACACAGACATACTTTAGAATGGAACGTAAAGGAATCAAGATGAAATTCAATTAGGATCAAAGATCAACCTTATGCACCGTGAGCTTACATCGTTTTATACAAAATGAGGCAACTGCCAAATTACCAGACCCTTCTTCTTCCTTTCCTTTACAAAAGAGGCTCTTCACATTCTTAATCTATTCTAAGAGACCACTATATCTTCTATACTTTGTCTTATCTAAGTTTGGCATATACATTAGGAATGCACAATCAAAATATGTTCATGTCAGGTTTTAAATCCCTTTTACACTCCCAACACAAAGTGAGACACCACCATAGAGTAGCACAGAATTATGCTGCTCAAGGGTGCAAGATTTAGCTTAAGTTTGGAGATAATGGGACTAAATATTTTTTTTAGAATCCTTAAATCCAAGCATGCTAGATAGAATTGAGTTGAGGCTATTAACTTTGGGGGCTGCATCTCTTCTGATCCAAAGGAAATTAAAAAGGCCTTCTTCTCCTTCTACCAAGATTTGTTTCCTTTAGGTGGAACCTCTCCTTATATTGAGAGAAATTGAAATCTCTGCTCTAGGATCATACCTAAAAAACTCTCCCAAGAACAGGCCTGTAGTTTGAATTCTGATATTATCCTTGATGAGGTCTAAGCTGTCATGGATTCTCCAAAGAATGAGAAAGCCCCAGGTATGATGGCTTTCATAGGGATTGGCTTTCATGCAGAATTCTGCCAAGACCAATAGGGATTGGCTTTCCTGTAGAATTCTACAAGACCAGTAGGGGTCGGGTGGCCCCTGAACTGCTAGAAGTGTACCAGAAAACTATTGGTAATGACTCCTGGGGAAAGGACGTTAATAGGGATTAAGAAAACTTATTCCCAAAGATGGAAACACAATTCAAGTAAAGAACTGGAGGCTCGTTAGTCTACTTAAGCTCTCGTACAAGATATTAGCTAAAATTTAGTAAATCATCTCCGTTATCAAAACTGGTTTTTGGAGGGCAAATATATACTTGATAATTTTGTAACTAACTGAGAAGGTATGCATTGGGCTGCAAGCTGTGGGCAGAATGTATGTATGGAACTTCTTGAATTTGAAACAGCCTATGACAGAGTTGAGTGGCCATTTATTCACATTATGTTGAAGGGCCAAGGCCTTTGGATTTCAAGACAAGTTATATAGAATTATCAGTACTCTCCTCCAGGACGTCTCCGCTCAAGTGGAAGTTAATGGTGATCTTTCAGACCCCTTCCTTTTATTTCCTGCCCCGCAGGAATAAAATTTTAAGCAAATTTCAATGAGACTCAATATTTACTGTAGTGCCTCTACTTCTATGATTCCATTGCGCAAATCTCATCAGTTGGGTTGAAAGGACTCTCCCTGGATTGGATTGCTAAATATGGTTGGATGTGTATGTGGGTGGGGGGGGAAATGGTCAATTATCTAAAGATTCCTTTTGCTCTCTCCCCTTCTCTTAAGGAAATGTGGTCAGGATTTAGGTGTGTCAGAAGGTGTTCTTGCTGGTCATTTGGTGATTCGCAGTGTAATAAGCTTCATAAAATGGTGAGACTGCTTGTAGTCTGATGGTAGGGAGAATAAGAAAATACATGCTGTGGCCTGGATGTCTGCAACAAACCTGAGTTGTTGGGGGATTGGGAATCAAGAATCTAAGAATACAAGGCATTGTCTTGGCTGTTAATTGGATCTTGAAACCCTTCTCTGGGAATGAGGCTTGGAAAACCCTTATTAGACATAACATTACCCTAGGCACCCCTAAACGCAAGCCTCGGTGAAAAAAATTCCACCTTGAGTATTGGTTTGGGCTCCTTCATTGATAAAGCATTTGGCTCTGATATTTTTCAGTCCTTGCAGAAGGCTTGGAAATATGGTGAGCACTTACTAATTAGCCAACCAATCTTCCATTGGTATGACTCATGTTATCAAAACTTTAGATCTTGATGTGGAATTCGAATCTGAATGGAAAACCTTTGGCTATTACTGGGGCTGTTCTGCTTTATTTTGACACAATAGGGAGATCCAACCCTCCAAAAGTTTGATGAAATATTTTATATTGGAAAATGGTTTTCATGGGTTTGTCTAAAGACCGTATACATTCTGCCTGACACTCACTTGAGAACTTATGCCATGCTCCTCAATCCATTGAAGCCTCCTTCTTCAGGACTTAGAATGGAAATTGATTAATTCTTCTGGGACTTAGCCAAGTGGGTAAGAGGCCCACCTTTGTTGGAAATCGCTGCTAGGGAAATATATCATAAGCTCTCCTCCCATGAGATCTCTTTAGGTCTTAGTAAAAATTGGCTGTCTGACCCACCCTCACCTGGTGGAAAGATAAATTTTATGTTACTTGAGCTGCTTGTATTGAACCTTAAAAACATGTTTTGGATAAAATCTTCTACATCAAAAACTTCTCGTTGGGACTGGTATATTTAAAATGTTAGCATATGCAAAGAGAAGAAAGAATTCAGAGAAGGCTGAATGCACACTCAAACAAGTGTGAAAGCATTTATTATATAAGAAGAGGTGGTTACAGTTCGGTTGAACAGTTACCAACCGAATAACAAATACATAACTGCATTATAGGCTATATAATGCTCTATATTTTAACACCCCCTCTTAATGACTAACCTGAAACAAGACCAAGTTTGTCTCAAAATTTTACAAATGTCCTAAAGCCCATATGTTTAGTCATTAGATTTATAGACTGTGCCATAGGTTGTACTTCAAAATCAGCAGTCCATTGTTGTGTTGCGGTTGTCGAATGGAGAAGAACCGCAAAACAAAAATTTGGTCATGTGAACAAAGGATATGGCAAGTGGTCCACTGGTTCTTTGTTACATGATTCATTGACCAGATGATGAATCATCAATGGCTGAGAGTGTCAGCCCCATCTCCAGAGTGTTGGAATCAGAACCTCGGAGAGGTGGATTGAAAAATCTGCTCCAAGATTGCATAGCCTGCTAGAGTTTGTACAGAGACTAAGTTATCCTACAATCTAAGTCACCTCGATCATGTCCTTGCAACACCATGTAGTGCTCATCCAACCTTTTCAAAAATGTGACCATTTGTGCAGTGGGAGTTAGAACCAACTCTACAATAATAGGGAAATAATCATCTCCGTCTCAACAAGGAGAGAAATAACCATCTCCGCAACAATCTCAAAGCAGTGGGAGAAATAACCATCTCCGCAGAACTAGTAGGAGTGAGAACCAACTCCTTTGTCTTATCTATTTGCTCATTTATCCCCCTCTGTTGGGAAAGATCTTTCACAACACAATGAGCAAATTGTTCATGCTCTACTGTCCTTCGAGCAAGTACCTCTGAGTGAGTGGCTTGGCATGCCATCTCACCATGCACCGTCAATGCATCTGAAATAGTGGAGTCTCCATCCACAACATACTGTTCTTCAGAATGAGGAAATCCACCCTCCCAAGGCATGTCCATCTCCCGTACATCTGGCATAGTGGATACTCCCTCCACAATAAGTGAATGTAGATTGGCAGTATCCAAGTCAATAGATCTGTGAGGAATGGCTTCCTCCCAAGGCATTGCAGCCTCTTGCACATCCTGTATGGTGGAGTTGTCCTCCACACGTGCATTCATGTTGATCATAAAAGGATCAATAAGCCGATACTGGCCAACTTGCCCAATACCAAGAGCAATCATCCGTCTCTGTTTCATATCAGAAACAATACATTTCTTCCCATAGAAATCCACAGAAATATTGGGATTTTTAGTTAATTGACGAATAGATAGAAGATTCTTTTGTAAAGAAGGTACATATCTAACATTCCATACCAACAGTTTATGAGCATTATTTAATACAATGCATATATCTCCTATCCTTTCTACAACAAGCAATTCTCCATCAGCTAGTACTACCGATTCATAATAGATATTTTGCAAGAAACGAAACATACCAGTCCCTACGACATGAAAAGTGTGTGGACGCACTGAGTCCATAATCCAAGAACTAGTACCACCGTTTGTCATGCGAGCATGATGTCGTAAGACAATAAAAAGCATGCCCACAACGGAATATCGTTCTTCGCAATTGTTGCCACATGTTTCTCATCACATGGCTTTTTGTTCTATTGCGAAAAATCATACTTTTGCTTCCAACAATCCTTCTAAAGGTGCCCAACCTTGTGACAGTAATAGCATGTGACCTAATACCGAGTGGACTCACCAGAATGACGTCTCCACTTTCCTTTTGATTGAGTGACAAGAGCACTCTCTGATTGGTCACAATTAGATTATGCCTGAATTTGTCTACACTCCTTTTGCAACAAGTAGAAACTCACCTTGTCAAGCATGAGAGTTTGACTTTCACCATTAAATGGAGTGCCTTCACAAATGACTCATACGAAGAAGGTAAGTTGTTCGTAACCATAGACACCATATCATCGTCGTCCACCTTTTAATTGATGGAAGTTAACTAGTCTCGGAGGTCTTTCATCCGAAGTAGGTGCTCAAACAGCGATCCACCTCTCTTGTATTTTTACGAAAAGAGCATATTCTTCGGTATAACACCCGATCGCTGTTTTCTAACGTCTAATATTTATCCCTTAGACCGCCCACAACGTATTTGCCAAAGTGGCATTCCGCACTTCGGTATCATATAATCCGACACCAATAACTTGAGAAGCAATAACACTACCTTATGACATTTGTCAAAATCCGCATGAAGTTCGTCATTGGTCGACTTTCTCTACCCGTGATTACTTTATCACAATCACAAAATTCTGCAAGCATTAAAATCTTATGGCTCCATACATTGAAATTAGTGCCTGTTAATTTTGGTGTGTCCGACAGAGTCAAGTGTGAAATATTTGCCATTTTATTATGCCAAATTAATGGAATTAATAAAATAATATTTTGCCCACACTTAATAAAACAATATTACTTATTCCAGCAAATAGTATTAAAATTAATTACTCCAGCAAATAGTATGAATACCTTTGTTGAAAAAATGAATATTAATCTGCCCTCGAACTTCTGCTATCCTCACGAATGGAGAAAGAAATCTTTCTTTTGTCCTCGTTTTTAGAGAATACCCTCACGATTCTGCCTTTGTCATGCCCTAGCAACTGCTGGCTTTTCATGATTTCTCGAAATGGAGCTTTTCACGACCTCAATGGTGACTGCAGAAATCACGACTGCAGCGACTGTATGAAATATGAAAATCTTTTCCCTCGACTCGTGCCCTTTCCTTCACACGATTTGTGATTGGGCTCTCTGATGATTTGCGACTAGATAGCCAAGGGTAGCCACGTTTTTCCTTCACCGCGTTTTTCCTTCACACGACTGGGTATTTGCTTTGCCTTCCTTCTAGCGCCACATTTTTCTCCTTTCTGCCCACGATTTCAAGCACTCAAACCACGATTTTTCACAAAAATGACTGGTATTTGCCCTTGAATCACGACTTTACACCCTCGAACTAGATGCTCCAGGTCTGTACGACCTCCACAGGCTTCTCCTTTGTCTGTACTCTTCCGCCAAGAGCTTCCTCAGACTGAATGGCTTCTTTCTTCCTCGAACTGCGAACCTTCAACGCTCTGATACCAATGTTAGCATATGCAAAGAGAAGAAAGAATTCAGAGAAGGCTGAATGCACACTCAAACAAGTGTGACAGCGTTTATTATATAAGAAGAGGTGGTTACAAATCGGTTGAACAGTTACCAACTGAATAACAAATACATAACGGCATTATAGGCTATATAATGCTTTATAGTTTCACATTAAATAGGTATTGGGAGCTTGTATTGTACTGCTTGAGGGGAAAGTTGAAACAATTATACATCTTTTCTTTTCTTGTCCCTTTGCTAGAGACGTTTGGAAAGTTTGTCTGCTTGCTTGGTCTGATCTCTTGGCTTGATATTGTGTTTGGTTCTATAAATGTGGAAAAGAAAAGTCATGTCTTAACTATGATTTTTTCTTTCTACTGAATCCTTTAATATATTTGGAAAGCAAGAAATGAAAATGTTTTTCAAGGAAAAGGCAGGGACTGGCTTCAACTATGAAGTGCATGCACAGGTGAATGTCCAACTTAAGATTCCAGAGAGTTAACTGAAGTTGTTCCTGCAACAAGGAGTCATAAAAAATTGTCCTGGATACTGAGTTGATACTGGGAAGTTTCCAAAGATCCCTCCTCTCCAGAATGGCAGGTTCTTGTGCAAGAAGGTGCTGAGATGGACATATTTGTAGGGACTAGAACGTGGTTATGGACTCATTCTTTCAGCAGGTTGACTCCCATGAGGCTGTGCGTGACAGATCTAGAGCCCCAATTCAAAGATCTGTTCATGCACACTCTTTAGCCAGGCAGAATGTTATTATCACAGCTACTTATTCAACTCTGAAAAAAATTGAACACAATGAGAATGCTGTGGATCTGGATTTGCAGCAAACAAGGATCGCACCTCCTCCACTCAACCCGAGAATAGAGGAAGGCAGTGCCTCTTCTTGCACCCCTCTTCCTCTTCATGTTTGGCTCTTGATATTCCATTACCGGTTAGAGGATATCGGGGTGTGCTCCCAGACTGGGCTGATAATGCAATTGTGGATTATTCAATGAGAACTATCACTCAAGTAGAATCTTGGCTGGATAGGATGGATAATGTGAAGTCTGGTGGTGCTTGTGCTGGTGCTGGTGCTAGTCCTGGTGCCGATACTGGTGCTGGCAGAGAGGAGAGACCTAGTAATGTTCAAGAGCTGCCTATAATTTGTAGAGATAACAATCAATCTATGGGAAATGATGCTGCTGTGGGATCTGGTACTGTTTCTGTGGGAGCAGTTGTTACTGACCTGGATATGGATGAAGCTGATGGATTCCACATTTTTAAGGAAACTAATGAAGTTTCTGTTGACAACAATTCTAGCTAATTTGATGATAATAATAGATGGCTGAATTGCCCTTCATATGTGATGTATTTGTTTTGATTGTATGACTTTGGACGTGGCATTGAACTATTGGTAGTAAACTTTTCATGTTGCTGCTCATTCTGGGAGCTTCTACTGGCAGTTAACTTTCTTGATTAGCTGATCTCTTGGGAAGCTATTTTGTTATTTTATGTGTGGTTTATAGCTGTATTTGTCCTGATGCACTTGTACTATGTGTAATAGTTTTTGATATAAAAATTTAATATTATATCTGTTATCTGACAAGTCCATTTGAACAATCAACAATCTTGTTGATGTGTATTTTGATTTAATAGAACAAATCATTGATATGAAGTTCAAGTATATTTCTTTGAAACAAATAAACTTAGCATATGTCTAAAAGTTTAAATGTGTTTTAACATTGTTAACCTAAACTTTATGCATACAAACTCTATCAATAATTTCAAAACTCGAACTTCTAGGGGCTTCAAGTAGCAATCCGTGGGCCCCTGGACATGGTCATATACTTCATTGTAGTTCAGGTCATCATTGCAGTGCTTTCTCTCTCCCTTTAGGAAAGGAGATGAATATTCGGGCTGGAGCAATAGCACTTGCTACCCATTTAGGCATCAACAAATTGTTGAAGGAGATTCTGACGTTATCAAGTTAATGAGTCGAGGCAGTCTTGGGCTCAGATTTGTGTTTGTATACTACACTCCAGAAGAATTTTGCTTTTGTCTCCAGATTTGAAGCAGCATTGTGTAATCATGGTCGGCAAGAAGGAAACATGGCAGAAAACTGCCTAGCCGATCATGGTATCAAAGTAGCATGTATTCTTTTTAGGCTTTTAGTCAATCGCCCTAATATTGGATGGGACATATTAGACAATCCTAGCATGCTTTAATCTTTAGAAGCCACTTAGTCGCGGATTTATTGCATGAAGGGATCGAGCTAGATCTTCCATGCATTCTCATGCTGGTTGATTTGACATTCTTCCCTCGACTCGTGCCTCTTATTCAGCATTTTTGGAGGCCTTTTTCACTTTGTATTTGGTTTAGTGTTTGGAATTCTGGTGTGGTATCTGTTTGCTAGACACATATTCATGTGGGAGGGATGATGGCCAGCATTTCTAGTGTTTCAAATAAGGATTTTCTCAATCTTTAAGCTAGGTAGCCAATACGGGCACGGGTACAAATACTAGTACTGTGGTCTAGTACGCTGGTATGGCAACTTTTTTGAGGGCCTAGGTATGGCTTTGGACAACCATAAAAAATATTTAAAAATATAACCAAATACGCAGAATTAACTATATAATGTGCAGTGTAAACAGAATAAATAAGTTAACCACAATACATATTCATAATTCAATCTCATATGTCATGATATTCATTGGTCAAACTTAGAACAAGTACATTGTGCAAATGTTATGACTGTAGATAAGCAAATAGAATGCTCGTCGTCATATTGATATGGGGAGGGGGCTGGGAGGCCCTATACATCAATGGTCTATATATAGGGGCAACTAGACTCTAACTAGAGAGATAGGGTTGGCTGCGGAGGCAGCTGGCGACTAGATTCTAGAGAGAGGGGGGCCTATCTAGATCGGTCTATGGCCCCTCCACCACCCCTCTATTCTATCTGCTGCCCCCCAGCCACGGCGGATAGAGAACTGAGCCCCCTACCCTGAACTATCCTCTCTATCCGGCTATATGGACGTAGGTCATTTATGCCGATGAAAGGAGGTGAGGTCAAGGTTAGTAGAGGGGGTTGGCCGAGTGGCGGCTAGGGCCCGGATGCATACACAAAAATCAAGATAAATCAGCATATTCATTATCATATTGCTCTCCAATGTCTTCATTGAGAGCATCAACACCATCATGTGGTTCATTAGAACCACAAGGAGGAGTAGTGCCACTCCCACTAGCTCCGTTACGCAGGCCGTGCAAAGGACCGTTTAGCTCCAGGTCTAGCAATGAAAGGTGGCCAATGGAAGCATCCAAGTTAGGAGTCTTTGGGTCTACATCCCAACACCTTGTTGCCCCTTTAATTGTACTCATCCTATTTGTCTATTAGAAGGCGAACATTGGAGTGCACAAAGACCAGGTTGGGAACACTTTTAGGGTTCAGAATGCTTTCTAAATATTTTTGAAGTCCATTTTGACCTTTTTAAACATGAAATAAACCCAAAAAAACATTTTTCTGTTCAGGTGCAACAGGACCGGCTCCTTTGCAGTTGTGTTAGCCTTTAAGCTATGTGGCAGAAAAGTCCCAACTTTTGTCCATAATGTCCTTGTGAAGGATGCTGTAGCTTCTCAACATTTGAAACCTGAGCTACAGGGGTTTTTATTAGGCATTTAAAATGCAAGGTGAAGGAGCCATTAGCATTTGAATATTTGGTTCATCTGTTCATCCCCAAGGCCTGTAACACATATAAATCCGCATCCCTAGAAAACAACGTTTCTTTGCTCATGGCCAAGGTACCAGAATTGAAAGCAAAAGCGAACCCTGAGGGAAAACAAGGAAGCTGACGGTGAAGTACATTGAAAAGATGGAGCCTTCCCATCCTTTTCTCCTGCCGGAACCCCCTACAATACAGATGATCCCAATGGACTCAAACAAACTGAAGGGGCTGCAAGTTTGGATCAGAAGCTCGCTGCAGAAGCATGTTAATGCAAGTACAGGTGTTGTCATGGCTTGGAGTTCAGAATTTAAGTTCTACAGTATGTATGGTTCAGTTTGTATATGTTATTAGCATAGTCGCCAACAAAGCCCAGTACAGGGATGAGGAACATGTCCCCATCCGCATCCTGGTATCAGTATCTTCTATTGACTATATTTTAAAATAATAGAGCAGTAACCTTATTCATTTTACTCGCATCCTGTGATTTGAATGGTGTACCCATCCCTTGACCAATATGAGTATACTGCACCCCACGTCTCCAGGTGATTTTGGTTATCAGATGTAATTGGCATTTTTCCTGTTTTTGGATTTGGACCTATTTCTTTATGTAAGCGAGTGGTCTGGTCCAAATTTGCTTTAGTTTTGTTTTTGTTATATGCTGCTAAAGCTCAACTTCATCATGCTGTTGGAAGCATGTTTTTCTGTTTGGTTGAATGGTTCGGTTGTACATCTCAACCCCTCCAAGGGGACAGGGACCCTAATAGAGCCCCCACTAATTTCAGCTAAAAAGAAATTTGCATCATTTGACATCTAAATGTTAATTTGTAGCATCTAAACACTAATACCCGGCACATTTACACATACATTTTAAAATGTCAAATTAGTCATACCAACTCATTAGAAAACACCAAATATTATATATCTGTATTTAATTGACATTTAAACATATTAAATTTATTAAATTCCCATATCAACAGTTTGATTTAAATTACTATATAGACACCCATTTTATACCCATGAGGGACTCAATAACAATAGACTTAAGTATGATACCTAGATTTCTCTGCGAATAAATTCAGGCATTAAAACACAAGAGCAGGGGCATGAATAAATCATTCATAGCTGTGTAAAGGCAACAGCTGTTTTTGCCTCAATTATAAGACCCAAACTTATTTGCAAAACAGACAATTTTGAAAGGCACCCTTGAGAACTTCCAATTTCCTGCATCTCATCCATTAAATTCTCCAAACCCTGTGACTAAGGATAGCAACACATTAAAACTGAGATCAAGCCTAGAGAAACAATAATGTGCCAATGAGCATTCATAACATATCCACAGATTCCCAAGGACCACGACACGGATGTAACCATAGTTTTCAGGTCCAGCCAATCCTGGACAATGAGATTAGGTCAAGTCTGAAATTTTCAGCTCAACCAAATCAGTACAGTTTCCATCATTACCATTTTTTTGATTAAGAATTAAGGATTTATGATTTTACAAAAATTTAAACCCAAGACAAAGCACACTCTGCCACTGCGACAGTGCCCCGTCATGAATACCGTCTGCCACTCGCTGACCAATTTCAAACCAGCACTTTCCAGCTTCCGTTTTTTCTTGGAGCCATTTGTATCTCATACTCGTCAGACGAGAAAACGACGAGTGAACAGGATATGGAGTTGCCACTCTTGTCAAGAATCCATAATCTTTTCACCAAATGTTTTGGGATCTTCCACTGTGGCCACTTTCTTCATGCCCTCATCTCTAAATTAGGGCCCAAGTGCCAAGAAACTATTAAGAAACTAAATCTCTTCAACCTAGAGAGTTTGTCCCATTCAATTCTCAAAATTCTATCCATTTTCATTACAATAAGGATATGTATTTATAATATAATACACATGCATGCACATGCATATGTATCATCCTTTTTCCATATGCCTTCTGTTCTTATGTACGGTAAAGGGCAGGGATGTGACTTGAGCAACTTGTAAAATGCTTACATTTTATTAATGTTTTAACCAGAGCTGCATGGATATGGATAAGGATGTGGCTTCAAATACGGCTAGTTTTTAAGGCCCCTGATAAGGATTTGGTTGGATACAGCTATACACACACACACACACACAAAATTAATAATAACTATTAACTTTAAATTAAAGACAAAATTACATGTAAATTACACACTCCCAACCCACGGGAAAGGTAGGAAGTTGGGTATTAAATGGATTAAAAGAAAATTGCAGGTTGTGTAGGCCAATGGAAAATAGACGAAATGAAAGAAAAGAAGCAAACTAGGCCAAAGGAAACAGATCAAAAGAATTGCAGGTTGAGCAGAGCCAATGTGAAAGTTTGAAGTAAAAGAGTGAATCAACACTCTCACCTCCATGTCCTCAATTATTGCTGCTAAAATGCATTATAGAAGGTCATTTGCAGTTTTTAGCCTTTTGAAGGGTTTTTTGATATTTTTAGCTTTAAGAGTCAGATGCGGCAATAATTTGCTTGCATACCGTATCCGGTTTATCTGATACAGACCAGTTATGTGTTTGTATATGGATACAGCTGGATACAGTATCTGAACCATATCCAATATACGCCGCATCCATATCCGGCACATGGATACGTGCACCCTAGCACTAGGGGCACCGTATCCTGCAACCCTGGTTTCAACTCCACATCTTCTACAAGATTCAATAAAGATCAACACATAAAGAGATCAACCATTCTCTTATAGACTTATATTGCATATGACTATAATTTTAAGTTTTACGCACAGAACATTCTAGAATCACAAAACAAAATCTTTAGTATTCAACATTTCAGTTCGACTCTGAGCTTAAGATTGAAATTATGTACAATTTTTATCATTGTATGCAATGGAAATTTTGAGACTCATGCATATATACTTTTTGCAGACATTAATAAATACTCATAAATTATTATGTATAATTGATATGTTTTTGCAAATTTTCCTGACGTAATATACTTTTAAATATAATTTCAAATTATTACATTTATTTCAAATCCCTAACTTCCGAACCTTTTCCCCTTTCATTCTTAATGAGCTTTTTGTATCTGGTAAATAAGGTGTACAACACCAATTATTATGTAAAGAATGAGCAAAACAAATCCCTAAACATCTAATATGCCTAATTCTCATAACAGAACTTTTAGTGGATGCAAACCCTTTATCAGTAACATTTGACATATCCTAGTGAGAAGCCTGAGAGGTTTATAGTCTGTTTGACTGGGATAAAAATCATTTTGTTATGTAATACAAACCAAGTTGTGCTCTACTGCAGATAACTAATGGCCACTGCACAACAAAGTGACTGGCAGTGGCTAAGCATTTACATTAACATGCAATCAGAATTTCATTGGATAAACCTTCTAGAATGAAGTCTTGGTGTGAAGTCAATAAAAAAACTATGCAATAACAGCCAACTAGCGAAAACTGTGCAACATGATTTTTCAACTTAATAAAAAGTTTCTACATTAAACTTTTTTCCAGAGTATGAAAACTTCACAGCAAGTTTGACCAGATGGAATTTCTAAGACAGTCTAGATTTCCATCCCTGTGACTAAGTTAGGTTGTGATCCCTGAGACATTGGATACCAAATTTTATAATTATTTAAAATTCTAGATTAGTTTGAAGTTTCTTGAAAGAATAAATCATGTGAAATAATAAGATCCGCATGGATTCCCAATAACACTTACAATGGATCAAAATAAACTTCAGTGCGAATGGCAATATAAATCATAGTCCCAAATCCATGCAAAAGCTATGCACTTAAGCTCCCTGATTCCAGAAATCTGTATTAGATAGTTTTGCTCTCTGATTCCAGAATACAAGATATACAAGACATCAATACCTCACCTAGAATAGACAAATAAAGGATCACAAATGCAGCCAAATAGAGAAAAATGTGCTAGTTCATCTTCCAAACACCAAAGGATATGTTTATTGTCAATGTTGAGCAGCCATTTTAACAATAGGTATATGGTACACGCAAACATTAAGATATCCCTTTCAACAGGAATATGTCAGTTAAAAACAGTTTCACAGAAGTAAAGTCCTAATATTTTGGAAAGGTAGTTTATTAGGTCACAACCAAGCGAGACGCTAATTTCATATCCCATACTCCCATTGTCATAGCACACAAGGGTATTGGCTTTTCCATTTACCTTATACATTGTTCATATTGAGCATATGAACCTTAGCCCCTTCGCAATCAAACATGTTCCTCCTCTATTACGAGTCATGACCTTTTGTTATGACACTTGAGGGGGAAAAATAAAATAAAACTAGTAAAACAAGAATACTGTAAAAAAACTAAAGCAGTGGAAGTTGTCTTAAAAACTATACCCAACAGAAGAAACATGTGTAGCTATTCATCTTCATTCATCAAAGCACATGGCAAAAAAATTGATAAAACTAGTAATGCAAGAGAAGGGCAAAAGAAACAAAAAAACATAAATAGTCAAAAAGTACACCTAGCAGAAGTGAAATGTAAGTGTTGCTATTTACCCTAGTTCAGCAAAGTACAAACATTACATCTCCACCGCCTTGCCACTATCCATGAATGTAAGGTAAAGGAATGATGTAAGAACAACATATTCTGCAACTTACAATTACAGATAGCAATAAGTGTGCTAGATCATCTTCCAAACACCAAAGGATATGTTTATGGACAATTGACCAGGCATTCTGACAAAAGGTACATGGTACACAAACACTAAATACCTCTTTTGACAGGAATATGCTAGTTTTGAAACAGTTTCCCAGAAGTGAAGTCCAAATATTAAGGTAAAGGTAGTTTATTTAGGTCACTGCAAAGTGAGACACCAATTTGGTATTTGAGAATCCCCTTGTGAAAGCCCACAAGGGCATTGGTATTTCCATTTACCTTATACATTGTAGTTTATTAGATCACTGCAAAGCGAGACACCAATTTGGTATCTGAGACCACAAGGGTATTGGTTTTTCCATTTATCTCATACATTATTTCATATTGGGCATACAAACCTTCGACCCCTTCGGATTCAAACCTGCACCTCCTCTATTATGACATTTTATCAAGACACTCAACAGGAAAAAAAAAAGTGAAGCCAGAAAATGGAACAAAAACCAAAGCAGTAAAAGTTATCTTAAAAAGTATACCCAACAGAAGGATCGCATGTTACCATTCACCTTCATTCATCAAAGCACATAAAGCAAAAAGATTGATGACACCAATAGAGCAAGAGAAGGAAAAACAACCAAAAAACATACACCCAGCAGACGTAAAATTAAGTGTTGCTGTTTACCCTCATTCAGCAAAGTACAGACATTACACCTCCATCGCCTGCCACTATCTGTGAACGTAACATAGGGGTTGATGTAAGCACGACATCTTCTGCACCTTACAATTCCAGATGGACCAAAATCGACAACAGGTATTTCTTCCTGCAACAGAAAGACACATAAGAAATCAGTATCTCTAAGAAAAATCAAGAACACTTTTAACATAATCTTTCAAAAAAATATAGGAATGCAAATAACAGCAGCAGGGAAATTTTGGCTCACCCCATCCGGTGGCTCCGCGAGTGGATGAACCACAGCCCCAAGAGGTAAATGCCACCGACCCATCAAGGACTGGGAATTTGGTAAAGCGTGAGTAGTAAAACGAAGGTATCTAGGATGACAGTTTGAAACAAAAATAGAACTTGATGATGTCACATCTATGTCTGCTTCATTCAGAGGTCGTGGCAGTGAATTGGGATCAAGTCCTGCTTCAATTGATCCAGGTACAGAGCTCACTGAGAGTGACTGAAACTCCTCAACCAATCCTTGAATGCTTCCTGTAGGAGGTCCCGCTGTTGGATAAGAAGGCAATGTCCTGGTTTGATGACCATCCAAGTAGGAAGGCTGTATTGGTTGTTGGAACACAGCACCTGGAAATGCCTGGGAACCTCCTGAATGCAGAAAATGCTGTTGCTGGGCAGGAATTCCAGGCTGAGGAATAGGAAATGGCCGTGGACCAAATGAAGGAACTTGGGCACTTTGTCCACTTGGATACGGTCGCGAAAATGATTGCTGCATAGGTGGTCCAGAAATAGGAACTGAGGAAGGTCCACTTTGAGGATATTGTGATGGTGACTGAATTGGTGGCTGAGGGATATTCCCTCCAGTGGGCATATAATTTGTTCCCTGTGGTGGAGGACCAAATGGCACAGATGGAGATGGGAGCGTAGAAGGCATTCGTGGACCAGGAGGAGGTATAAACTGCTGACCTGTTGAAGGGCCCCGTGGAGGTGCCATTGGCTGATTTGTCATGAAGCTGCCTGTTGGAAGACGTGCAAAAGATGGAGACCCTCCTATAGAAGGTGGTAAATTTTGTGATGGTTGAAATGGTATGGCAGGACCATTTGGCCTTACTAACTGTGTTACTGTCTGTTCTGGTCCCTGTAGAGGAATTGAGGAAGGAAAGGAGACAGAAGTGCCTTCGAGAGAAATTCCTGTTGAACTGACAGAGTGACCAGGAAGCAAAGGATTTTGAACCTGTTCTGGCCTCATTACTTGCGTTGAACCTTGTAGGTAAGATCTAGATGCCATCCCTGGTGCTGACCCTGTATGACGTTTGATTTTGCCATCAAATAAACAAAAACATTCTAATAAAAATAACAGATGAGTGTTTTTTACCATCAAACGTATGAAAGGCTTAAATTATAGAAATAAAGGAGTTATAACCTCACACTAATCAGGTTCTTTGCAAAGCTGTAAAACTAAAAAGCAGCTAGTTTCAACTCTATAAGAAGCGTTTGTGCCAATGACAAACAAAACATCATCTTTGACAAAGACAGGCTTCATAAGATCATTAGAGGAAATCGGAACTAGGAATCAAACAAAATATCAAACAAAGCCCTTCCAATTCAAAACTATAAATAGTAATAATGAGAAACTGGCATTTAGAAATGAAAAGAAACACAAAGATTAATTTTATTCCTTGGAAAGTAATGTCCCATATTCACAGCACCTTGTTCTAATGACACATATTTTTATCACACGGAACCATGGTTATCAGGAGACGTGTCTTTTCACAAGAGGAGATTACCACTTGCATGACAGTGGCATGAATAATATCAATTTGCTAAGTTGTAAATATTTACTGCCAACCTCAATGATGCAGCAACACTATTACATGTCCCTACTCAACAAATTCAAATGGAATGAGATATTATAGTAATTGGTTCATCTTAAAACCAAAGATGTGAATTCACCTCCAGCTGCCAGAATTGGAGAAGAAAGTTAGACAAGACATACCCAAAAAATTAATGGCACATTATATTGTTAATGGGAAAAAGCATGATAACAATCTAAAGTTATTTGACATGCAGTCTATGACAATATCCATTACACCACCATCTTTCTCCATTGATAAATTCAACATGCAACAGAATTGTCTGATATCCATTACACCACCATCTTTCTCCATTGATAAATTAAACATGCAACAGAATTGTCTGAGGTACTGTTAAAAGATTATTATTTACACATATTTATCTCTTTGGAAATGATTGTTACATAAACAATATTGGTCTACCATTTGTTTCACTTCATACATCAACATTATCTACATATAACTTGAGATATAATTACCCATGTAACGCTACCTGATATCATATGGCTAATATATATCCACTCCTGTTTACTTGCTTTTCTTCTAAAATGTTGCTTGAATTACTTCAGTGATCAAGTCTAACAAAACATCTTCTGCAGACTATCTCGCTGCTTTTTCAAAATCCCTTCCGTGCCTTACAGTCAGATCGAAAATTACCATTTTCAATAAATATTATCTCCTTTATTTTACACTAATTTGTGCTGTTTTCAATATTTAACTTGTCTATAGTGCCTAGTTGTGCAACAGCCATTTTGTAGACACTTGTCTATAGTGCCTCACTGTGCAACCCCCTTTGTAGATGCGTCAAGTGCTTCATTGAACTATGTTATTATTATTTTGCCTCCTTGGGACTAATGTATTTTGATTAGACTGGGTTATATGATGACTTTCATACTTCAAGCATGTTATTACATGCTATAGTCTATAGCTCGGACATATTCATAGACCTATTTGATTTCAGATATTACGTGGTATTTCATATCTTGTGGCATTGACAGTGGAGCATAATCTATTTAATTTATGATGAATGTAATAGTTCAGGTAATCCTCTACGTTGCCAGGATACGGATACGAGTATCCGTTTGGATACGGATACGATACGCGGATACGTCAATTTTAAAAAACCCTTGGATACGATACGTCTTGGATACGTCCGTACATATATATTAAAATATATATATATATATATGTACATCTACTCATTTTACTCATTTTTTAGTCCATAAAAAACTGAAATAGTAATACAAAACTTGAATCAATGTTCAAAACATTCAATATACTTGAGACTTTGCATTTTTATTGATCATGTGGCTGCCATACATATGATATACGAATATCATGTTAACATGAATATGAACAAAACTTGAAATTTTAAAAATATACTAGTAACTAGATCCATGTTCAAATTTTCAAAACAAACAATATACTTAAGATTTTACATTTATGATTTCATTGTTCATGTGGCTGCCATACATATGATATAGGAATACAAACAAATCTAGAATATATCATCTAGATTTTCCTCAAAATCAAGTTCATGTGTGCCACTTGCGCTAGCTCCACTCTCATTAACTCCACTCTCCGCTCCTTGCGAACTCCCTTGAGCGTCATCTTCGCCATCAAATAATGAAAGTTGGGCAAGCGTGGCTATGGAGGCATCCAAGTCTGTGGTCTCTGGAATAAGATCCCAAAGTTTGTGAGGCCCTTTAGCATACTCCTCAGACTTGTGTGACAAGAGGCGCAAATTGGAGTGCACATATACCAAATCCTCAGCTTTTTTAGATGCCAACTTGTTTCTTTTAGCTGAGTGGATAAAGCTATAAGTACTCCAATTCCGCTCTGCGGAAGAATTACTAGCCACCTATTACAACAAAGTTAGAAAATTGAAATTCAAAGACAAGTTAGTATCCTAAGTTCTAACTTAATAAAATTTAAAATATTCGAAATGATTCTAAATTTTAAAATTTATAAATGTTATACCTGTGAAAGAACTTTTATAGCAATAGGACGTAAGTACTTGGCATCATGGCCATGTACACGCCACCATGTGGTTGGAGTCAAGCTACTCTTGTCGAAAAGAGCCTCAATTGATCCCATGTTGCCTTCTGAACCAGTAAACATGCCCATTTCACTTCTGACCACACTGGCTATAGATGGATCAGGAAAAATTCTTCTGAATGCTGCCCTGGTTCCATTTCCAACTTCGGAGTCAGAAAATGGTGCTTGCCTGTTTGGTAGCCCAAGTACATCAGAGCTATAGTACTTTGGGGTCAGTGCATAAGCAAGGAGATGTAATGGGGTGGTCATTTTATTCCACCTCTTCATGACCACAATCTTGACCTCACCGTAGAAGGTCTCTTCTGGATCTAGACCTTTTTTTGTATTATATCTCTGATACACTCAAGCATGGACTCTATGCCGTCATATATCTCTCCCAAGCATGCTTCATCAGTATCTACATATCGGATCATGGAGAGAATGGGTTCTGTAAAACTCAACAAGTACTCAACCTTGGCCCACCAATCCTCATTAAGGACCCATGATTTTACCCTTGTAGCTTTCTTTCTCGTATTTGATTGCCTCCATGTTGACCAAACACTATTGATCATCCATACTAGCTAAAGCCTCTCTCACCTTCACAAGCCGTCTCAAAACAAGCGTGTGAGAGGCAAATCTAGTTTCTGCAACCTTCAACAACTCTAACCTTGAGAATTTCTTAAAAATGGCTTGTGACATATGATGGTTTGTGATAAACATTTGAATGTCATTTGCCTTAGAATAAATTTGCTCAATCCATGGGATTTTCCCAATCTTTTGGAGTATCAAGTTAAGGGAGTGGACAACACAAGGGGTCCAAAAAATGTGCTCATATCTACCCTCTATGATCATTCCTACTGCTTTACAATTTTTAGCGTTGTCCGTGATGACTTGGACAACATTATGGGGGCCCACCGACTCAATTGCCTCTATTAAAATGTCAGCAATAAATTGTGCATCCTTGACTTGCCCTTCACAGTCAATGGCTTTAAGGAACATTGCCCCTTTAGGGCATCCTGCAACAACATTTATGAGGGGTCTATTTCTAGCATCTTTCCATCCATCTGAAATGATGGAAACCCCATTTCCTTCCATGAGTCTCTGATTGGCTGCAAAGTCTTGTGAATGTGTTCCACTTCCTTTCCCAAGAGTGTGGTTCGAACTTTTTCGTAACTTGGGGATTTGTACCCTTGTGGAGCTTCATTGATACCCTTCACCATTTGATGCCAATATGGAGATCTCAATACATTAAAGGGCAGCCCACATGCATAAATGCATCGAGCAACAACCTCATCAGCAACCTCCCTCTTTTCAATATTAAATGCTTTCTCCAATGTTACTTTTGGCCTTTTTCGTGAGCTCTCTGGACTCTCTTCATCAAATGGTTGACTTTGAGTTTGAATGAAAGGATGAGAAGTAGGTCTAGGTGTGGGTGGTAGTGATGAAGGCCTTCTTTGCAAAGGAATTATTCTAGTTCTATTTCTTTCAGCTTGTTTATCAGCCTCCTCTTGCTCTCTTAGTACTCGCCATTTTTTCATTTGATATTTTTGGGCACCTCTTTATCCCCACACCTCCAACACCAGCCAAATGGATTTTCACTCGACTATATGAGGATCTGACCTGAGCTTGGCAACCATGACATATCCATACCCGACACCCACCACCAGCAATGTTGTCTACCACTGTCACATGTCTCCAAAGAGGGAATTAGGATCATGTCTTTGAAATATCCCTAGTTGGGATCTTACCACAAAAATGACAAAACACAGAAATTTGCAGCAAAATACTAAATCTGATTTTTGCAGATTTTATGCAGAAAAAGTACAGCTAGGGCAGAAAGCAAAAATGTGAATAACTCTCAAAATAACGTCCAAAATACTTGAAATTTTAACTGGAACAAGATAATAATATGAAGAACACAAGGGAAATATTTTTGGAATTTTTCAGTCAATATAACGCTGCCAGAAAATTACAGCGTGCCTAAAATAGCCGAAAAACTTCGAAAATTAATATCTTTCCGAATACAAATGCAATAATGATGAAACTTTGGAAATAATATATATAAAAATAGTAGATGACTTTCCAACCTTCAGATCTGAAAAAGGACTGCTGGAAACCCTAGAAATTAGGGCTGCAAATTCCCAAACAAGTCGCCCCCTTTGGAAAATAGCCAAAACCCTTGTGAAACCCTCTGTAGATGATGCCGAATCCTTCTTCTATGGCTGCCGTAGGTCTGATCCGAAAACCAGCTGAAAAATCTCCACCAAACTCTCAAAAATCCTCAAACCCTAATTCTGAAAATTCTGAAAATACCTCTGTAAAACCAGCCCTGAAATCTGCTCCAAATGACAAGCTAGGGTAGATCTTTCACTACCGAAGAATGCCCTGCTAGCTAGGGATGGATCTCTCACCACCGAAGCTAGGGTTCCCGTGGGATCTTACTCCACAAGCTAAAAGTTGCAAACAACAGTTGCACCATGAAAAGAAATATAAGTGTATGTATGAATGATTATCCTTTCACCCCTCACCTCCTTTTATAACCTTTTCATGTCAAAGAAACCCTAAAACACTCAAGGCGCACTTTCCCAAAAAGAGGGCCTTATTAAAAATAACTTGAAGTTGCTTTTCCCTTCCTAGGCGCCTAGGCCCATAAAGTAACCTCAATGAAGAAATATAACATTTAATGCCATGCATGTCCTCTCAAGTCGCCAAAAAGGTACTTTAAGTGGCCCCAATGATGAAACATAACATCTAGTCCCTTTTTAAAAGTACTTTATGACCCAGTCAATAGAAAATAATAACTGGACTAGATGCCCATACCCAATAGCAAAATAGTGTCCGTAACCCCTTGGGCATGACTAGGGTTAGGGCACGCATTGGCCCTTAGGCCATGGGCGAGGGAAAAGGGACATTACGGCCTTACAGAACGATGTGTTTTACCGGCCTTGCACTCCAATTAAGCGAACTTGATGCCATCCTAATTTGTTTTTGATCACCATAACGGCGCGAGGTGAGAGCATACACAGAGTTAGGATGTTTAAAAATTAAAAACATTTTGCCTTAACATAAATAAATTAGTTGTCATCCTAATCTGTTTTTGATCACCAAGATCACCATAAAGGCGTGGTGAGAGCATACAAAAGTTTAGGATGTTTAAAAATTAAAACACAATTTCCCTTAACATAAATAAATTACTAATTAGTTATGTCATCCTAATCTGCTTTTGATCACCAAGATCGTCATAAAGGCGTGAGGTGAGAGCATACACAAGTTTAGGATGTTTAAAAAATTAAAAACAATTTGCCTTAACATAAATAAATTACTAATTAGTTATGTCATCCTAATCATTTTTGATAACCAAGATCGCCATAAAGCGCGAGGTGAGAGCATACACATTTAGGAAGCTAAAAAAAAAAAAAACAAATACATTAACATTGAACAATGCATTTAAAATAAAAAATGATTTTTTACCAATTAATAAATTAAATAACCCTAAACTATGCCATCCTAATCTGTTTTTGATCACCAAGATCGCCATAAAGGCGCGAGGTGAGAGCATACATAGATTTAGGATGTGTTTAAATTATAAAATTTAAAAAAAATGCAACATAATAAATAAATAAATAACCGTAAAAAAAATAAAACAAAAGGATGAATTAAAAATAAAAATAAAATTAAAATACGGTATACTGTAGTGTAGAGTGTAGTGTAGAATCGTAGATCCTAGTTGCCTAAATTCTAAAATTTTAAAACAATCTCTTCCTCTCAAGTCTCAACAATGGCTTCTTCTCCTTCTAAGTTCTCCTCCTTGCAATGATGGACTCCAAACAATAGAAGCAATCGCTGCCCCTCCTTCAAATCTTTGCCTCCTCTAAGCTCTTTGCAAAACCTCCTTCCAATCTTTGCCTCCACTAAGCTCTTCACAACTCTTCTTTGGCTCTTTGCTCATTCACTTGCAAAAAGACAATGAAATTGTTTGTGTGATTTCAAATGAGAGGGGTGGGTGCTTTTTATAACTTTTTGTGGGGGAGAGGGTGTATTATTTTATTCATTTAGTGTTTAGGGTTCGGTTTTAGGGAGTAGAAAAGTCAAACATTTAAAAAAATGAAATAGAACTTAAAAACGTTTTGAAGCGGATACGCCCGGATCCGTGCGGGATACTCCCGGATACGTGGCGGATCCGCCTCAGTATCCGCCACGTATCCGGGAGTATCCCGTATGGATCCGGGAGTGTCCAAATCGTATCCGTCGCGTATCCGGATCCGAGACGTATCCTGCAGGATTCGGGGGGTTTGAGGTATCCGTGCAACGTAGTACTAATCCTTTGTATAAACGTTGGGGAGGACGAACACTGAGATGAAATAGACCTGCTAATATACCTAATATACCTGCTGCAATATGATGAGCAGCTATTCCTCCTGGAACAAAAGGATCAAAACCTTCAGCTCCCCACGCCGGACTTACAGGTTGTATATTTCCAGTTAGTCCATAAGGATCAGACACCCATATTCCAGGGCCATACAACCCCGTTACATGAAATGCTCCGAATCCGAAAATTACATTCGAGATTAATCCAATTTTCATCTGATCATTGATATTTATCATGGCATGTTATACTAGAGGTATTGTGATCCATTTGGTTTACGCAAGTAACACAAGATCTATACCACATTGAGCCAGGATGAATGGGGGTGCACAGTTCTATTAAATGACAATTAAGTCAACCCAACAGTAAGGGGACTTTAGAGACAGAAGCACTTTGGGACATATATGGCATCACCATTGAGATCCTTTCAAAACCCTTTCCAACAAATGTAAACACAACATATTTTGGGGATAGTGGATTTGGATCAAAATTATTTGAGCAAATTAAAAAGCACTGATGGCATGGCATGGCTTAGGGACATGGAAAGAATCTATGACACAGGTGCCATGGAAAAGTAAAATTAAGTTAAGCTATATATTTAAATACAACCACAGAAAGATATCAGATATGATATAAAGAGAACTCAGATCACCATCAAGAAAACAAAATATCAACTCGCAAGAATAACAGCAGAGCAGCAGAGAAGTCAAGGCAACCGGCAGATCAAACTTTGAGCTCATACACCTGTTTACTCCAAGATCTGCACGTTTTATATGGAAAGAGAAATATTTCAACGTATACAACATAACGGGTTGTCAGAACCCATCCCCATATTAATGAAAGAAATGAAAATTTCTTGGAGGGAAAGACAAAAAAAAAGAGATTAAAGAGAGAGTGCAAATAATAAATAAGGGGTTACACAAAGAAGAGAGAAGATTCATACAGTTGTGCACAACAAAAGAGAATAGTGAAAAAGTTGCAGAACCAGCGATGTAATTGGCCAACAATTTAAAGGAGGAAAAAAGAGCGTTGCTTTGGTGGCGGTTAGAGTGGAGAATGAGGAGCCTATACTTAGTCCATTCACTGACAGCAATTTGGAAGTGGCTATTCCTTTCCTACACCTCTCAAATCCTTCCAAAAACAGCCAGTTTATCAAATGAAAATTCCTAGATTGTTGTGTTTTCAGAACAATGAATTCCTGTGTTTCCAAAATTTAATTCATCTTTGGATTCCTTGTTCCAAAAGCTTTCCAACAGCATATAACACTTGGGGTGTCATACAAGTAAAGAGCTCTGAAATTCGATGTAAATGTCATTCAAAGCTGCAATTTAGTGTTGCAAAGACATGGGCCAAATTTAGTGTTGCAGAGGCTATGTCATGCATCTAGTCTTGCAGTGGTAATAATTTCAACCTAGTTTTGTGGTGGTCATATTTTCAACCTAGTTTTGCGAAACTCGTAATTCGAATCTAGTTTTGTGCACATAATGATGTGAACCTCATTTTGCAAATCCCAAAATTTGACAAGGCACAACTTTTGCATTTGGTGTCTGTTTTGGACAAACAAATGGTCAATTTGTTTTTGGACATTTTAAATTTATTGGTGGGGTTTCTGATAGCCCTAGATAAACCTAAGAACCATTTTACCAGTATGGTACTTCATAGAGACAATTAGAACTCAATAAGTTGGACTTGTGCAACTGCAATTGCATACATGGTAGAGAATGTTCTCTTATAGTACATATATAGTGTGTGTACACCTTGTTTTCAAAGACATAATTTAGGTTTTATTTTATTGAAGTGTACATATGAGAATTTTTAATAAGGGCACCACAGGTGCACTACACTGTTTGTTTTCAGATCAGGCTGATAATGTTGTACCTGTGGCCCAGAGCCGCCTCTTTCTATAGGCCATGAAGAAAGGCCCGTTTGAACTTGCATGAGGAAAAAAACAAATTGAAGATCAAATTATTTATGCAAGTATGAGAACTACAGTCATCAGAAACAGAAGTAAGGAACAAAGTTAAATAGCATCAGAATTGTCTAGAGCAATTATCTTGCATACAAAGTCTTCCAGCATGGTTGGCTTGCATAGGGAAAATACATGTGTGCACATACACTCCAAGGCGATATCAATGAGACGATGCTTTCGAGAGATGGAGACAAGCTCTCTTTCATGTAAGGTCCTTTAGATCTCACAGCTGTTGAGAAATGTGTTAGTCATCAAAAACATAAGGAATAAAGTTAAAAAGTATTGGAATTGTCTAGAGCAATTATCTTGCATAGAAAGTCCTCCAGCATGGTTGGCTTGCATTGGGAAAATACACGTGCGCATACAATCCAAGGCGATATTAATGAGATGATGCTTTCGAGAGATGGAGACAAGCTCTCTTTCATGTAAGGTCCCTTAGATCTCACAGCTGTTGACAAATGTGTTATGTGCGCCCCCAAAAATCTAATTATCGAATACTTAAGGGGCCTACCACACAGAGCACTTTTTCAACTCTCCAGTTTCAAACCAAAGGCTCTGCGACAAAAGAATATGTTATGAGCTTGTTTTTGGATGTTTGGCCTTTTCATTATTGAATCCCCAGAAATGTCTCTAAAGCCCCATAGGAAACTCCAACTTTAAACACACAACATAACATACCGTCACTTTTTACTACCCAGATTTTAGGACATGACAATACACCATGAGGGTTTCTTCATTCATCGAAATATGTTTACACTACTCCAATTCACTATGATGGGACTATAGTTGGGATCTGCCTTTCAGTATGGTGAATAATTCCATTCCCTCCCCTCCACCCATCAAAGATATGTTTTGCCTTATTCAAATTCAATTCTTTGAGTGCATGTATTAATCCAGGTGTGAAATTGACAAAATAGGCTTGAATATATAAGGCTTGTCGACAATGGAGGTTAAGAATTAAAACTAAAACATGAGTCTGTTACAACATGACAAACTTATCAATCAAGCCTAAGTCATTAGCTTCAAAAAAATACCACATAAATGAAACCACGAATGTCACTTTTCAATAGCTACAGTTTGAAAGTATTTAAAAATTATTATAAGCACCAATCAATTTGGTTCATTGTGCAAGAATTCTTAGGAAGCTCATGAAGCTAGTATTAGGGCTCGGAAGCCAAAATGAAAAAAGCCAACATGTGGTGTTTATGACAGTGATGTAGATAAAGAAGGATAATATCATGAGGCTTTGTCACCAAATACAGTTTGTTATCGTCAAGTGCTGAGAAAAAGAAAAATTACAAATTTGCAAATGAATAAAATCCGTTCATGGGACTCAAAAGTATAACTGTGAATGATAGCACTAAGGAATGTCTAAGACATCTCTCACTAAGAACAGTCAGTTGAAAATTTTGACTTTAAAATGAATGTTGAAAACAAACCTGTAGCACCAGCAGTATAAATATGATCTTTGACAAGATACAACAAAAATGAGACAGACTCCTCCACATAAAAGAGGCGAGATAATCGAAACTCTGTCCTCACCAACACCCAAAGGAGAATTATTCATCATTATGTATGATTGCAAATTGTGGTTATAAGCATGTCATATGGAAAGTGGCTTAAGGTGAAAGACCACAGCAACACAAAACTCAAAGATGAAAGAGAAGATGCTCCTCTAACATCAAAAGTCACAGTCTCACAGACATACAAGTAAAGAAACAGATCATACACTTAACAAACAAGCTTTGGACGGGGTGCAAAGAGGAGCAGACATCACCCAAAGCCATCTATTGGAAAAAAACAACACAGGTTAGTCTTGAAGCAGCTTCGATGTTAGATATTTGCACTGATATTCAAGAAAGCCTCAGGGGGTTGGTAACTTGTATTACTGAATGGATAATAAGAAAGATATACAAGAAGTAAAGAAACAGATCATGCATTTAAAAGCACAAGCTTTGGACACAGTGCAAAAAGGAGCAGACATCACCCGAAGCTATCTCCCAGAAATAACAACACAGATAAGTCGTGAAGCAGCTTTGATGTTAGAGATTTGCACTAGTATTCAAGTTATCATTGAGTGTTTGGTAATTTGTATTACAGAGATGGACAAAACAGATATGACCAATCTTGTTGGCCTATGAGAATTTTGCACCGACTGCTCAGTGATTGTCATCTCTCTAGAAAAACCAAGCATTTGTAGTTTGGCAACAAAAGAATATAAATGAACAAGTAGAACCTCTAAAAATTGAGTAATGCTTGGCCCTGAATGCTATACAAGATGGAAAACCTGAAAATGAAATGTTGCTTTGTCTTCAGCTTCTGAAGAGAGCACAATCTGCAAATCTTAGGCCCTCAAGAGATGTGATGATCCATCTTAATTTACTAGTGGACCATGTGAGAATCTAAGCTTATGTAGATAGTGTTATTACAAATAGATTGAACAATAAAAGTAAAACCATTAAAAAAATTAATAAGCTTTATAGTTAAAAGACTAGCTACAGGCTGAAAAGATGAGAGATATGACTCTTAATAAACCACCAATAAATGTCCTACCTAATCAACTTATTAATTCAATATATTTTATTAGTAAATGGCAAGGAGGAGCATACAAGGAATATTAAAAGGAGAGATGCAATCAATGGAAAATGCTCTCACTCAATATAAACATTACAGTTTCAACATCCAGCATGATCTCTGTCCTCTCAAATCCAGAGAGGAATAATGGAAGAAAGCTTCTCAGGGAACAAAGAGCCAATAAAGGATACATATCACGTTTGAAGGCTAAACTGCATGGAGACCAAAGCATGTGAAAACAGGAAGCAACCCTCAAAATGCACAGCTGTAGAGAACTGGGTCCATAACTCAGTCTACACAATATACTAGGGACAATCCACTTGCAAAAAATAAGAAGTTGAAGCATAACAGTTTGCACTCCCTCCACACAAGCCCGCTATAGTTCATTTAGACAGGCCCAAGCCTCTGAGCTGTAACTCGTTATAGATTTAAGTTTTTAGTGATGGTATCACAATAGCTAATCTTG
The DNA here is from genome assembly GCA_018340775.1 of Taxus wallichiana var. yunnanensis. Classification (NCBI taxonomy): domain Eukaryota; kingdom Viridiplantae; phylum Streptophyta; class Pinopsida; order Cupressales; family Taxaceae; genus Taxus; species Taxus wallichiana. Next base: position 316,638,896 of record CM031236.1, read on the forward strand.
GACAGGATTTACTGAAAAATGTGTTCAAACACTGTTACTCAAGCACTGCCAACGAAGCACACACCCTTAACTACCAACCATCGTGCCTTAAGTTACAACATGAGGCCTCCACAACTATAAAGACACTCCCTCAAATTTCAATTTCATGAATATCTAGAGGATCATAATATTATTGATTTGAAGCTTGGGATCGTCATAGGAAACCACAATTGAGCATCAAACCCCATTTCAGTAATCACCCTTTTCCATGTCCTTCCGATGATCTTATCAATGAAGTCTCGTCATATGATTAATTCACGTGATTAAATTTTATTCATTCACCAACTCCAAATTCGCTTATTAGCCTTATGTGAACTAAGCTCATTTTTATATGCATATAATCACTGTGATTGTCTGTGCTCCTCCTCGGCTTAACCACCCAAGACTCGACTAAATTTGGATCTGGGTGATTCCCAACATAACAAGTAAAATCTTTCCAAACCCAATTAAAGATCAATAAAAATATCTCTTCTACAGACATTGTGGGTATTTGTGTGTGTTTGCCTCATATAGAAGAGTCACACATGGGTAGTTATGCTGTAAAAACAGGTATTTTCCATGTTCTCTGTTTTACCAAAAAGACTTTAATGGCAAACAGGTGCCATTCCAACCTCTCTGTCTCCTATCAAATAGTGCCCATCAATTAATCATTCAAAATTGTGTCACATATATTGAACACCACCAAAAGTTAAAACCTTTGATGCTAGGTAGAAAACTCAAAACACAAAGGCCAATACAGAAAACAAAGTAGAATGAAGACCAATTGAATACAAACAAAACATACGTCAATGTAAAAATTACTGAAAGGAGGCAAAGAAATAGTCATCTTTATTTCTCTGATCCCAGTGTAAAGGTGCATGGAGTGCAAAGGCAATGAAAAAGAGAACAACTTCACATTCCTGTGGCAATGAAATTCTATCCAATACTCGAACTCGCATCTACCTACTAGTACAAAGATCTTAAATGCATCTATCTGAAATATGCTGAGAGATATCAATTTAGAGGTTTTTAACTTAGATTTTTCACATACCACATTGATTAATGGCTCGAATACCTTCTCCACCAGTTTCCCAATGACTAGAGCAAAATGACATACATTTAGCTACACCAATGAGACGGGCTCAAAATAAATTTTTTCCATAAAAGGGCTGGTTTTAACACAAAAGAAAACCATATATCGGATTCTTGTTTATCCTGCTCACAAACTGCATACTTCCATGATGATGATTTTAACCCAAATTTCTTAGACCTTTTTGGAGACTCTATTCTAAAGAGCCTTGGGTGTAACATATCAATTTGCTTTGATAATATGGCTCAAATACTTTAAACCTAAGTCACAAGGTTCAAATCCGAGTTCATGTCAGATGAGGATAAAGTTTGGTTCAAGTTTGCCAATTGATTAAGTTTGAAAAAAACATCCTCAAGTTCGAACACACGAATTTTTTATCATTTATATTAGAAGAAAAAAGTAGAGAACTTTCATTTTCTGCCTTACTTGGTATATGTATATATACACATATTTATAAAATAGTAGAAAATTATGTCAAAAAAATCCTGGGTCAAAGTAATGGATAAAATTTGAGTAACTGTTCGACAGGAATAAAGTTTGACTAAGTTCGAACATTTTCCATAGAATTCGGTGTACCTTGTGACATAACTTTAAACAATGAAAAGATTCCAATAAAATTTTCTAATAATGAGCACACATGTCCTTCAAACATAGATCTGCAGGATTCAAGTTCTACATTATTTGTATGAGTCAGAATGCATGTAATGTTGTACCTGACAAGTTTTTATCTAAGTAGCTGGTTCATCCCCCAAGCCTCCCACCCAACCTAGGTACACACCTGGGATGTGGTACAGTACCCCTCGGGTACATCCTGGACGTACAGGTATGCCCGAGTATGTCTGGAACATACACGGGCGTACCCGTATGTCCTGGGCGTACCAAAGGGGTATCCACAGTTAAAAATGGATTTTTGACTTATTTTTTTTCTTTTCCAATCAAAAATAAACATAAAAACACAATAAAATATAATAAAAACTAATTTTAACCCTAAAACCAGACATACCCAAGCGTACCCATATGTCAAGGATGTACCCAAGGGGTACCCACAGTTAAAAACAATTTTTAATATTTTTTTGCTTTTTCAATCAAAAATCAACATAAAATATTAAAAACACTAAAAATATATATAATAAAAACTAATTCTAACCCTAAAAAGTAACTCAAACACAAAAAAAAAAGATAAAAGACCACAAAACACAAGCAAAACACAAATGCAAAAACTATCCTCTCTCTTTTTCTCTTTGCATACTTACTTTCCATTGCTCATCAAGGGTTGAAGCTTCATCAAACTTCACTGCCAAGATAAGTTTTTGAATCTTAACTTTTTTTCCCAAGTTGCAGGATTTTTTTCTTTTTCTTTTATTTTTGTGATAGTTTGCATGTTTATTTAACTTGCAGCTACATTTTTACAATCACAATGTCAGCTAGTTCTAGGTCAGTGGGTCAAGAGCAATTTCACTTTCAACATGATGAACAATCACCACTTTGGAGACATGTGACAGTTCTAAGTTTGGTTCCAAGTGGTGGGGGCTAAATGGAGATGCAATTGGTGCAATGTTATGCACCATAGTTCATATAGTCGGGTGAAGGCCCACCTATGTCACATACCTAATACGGGTCTTAGAGGATGTAAGGGGACACATCTTGTTCCAATGTCAAAAACACAAATTCTTGAATTTATCAAGGAGCAAGAGGAAGCAGACAGCCTACGCCATGAAAATGGGTCACCCTTTGTTAAAGAAAGGGACAGGATCAAGGAAGCCACCAATGGCCCCACCTGCTGCTAGTGGTTCCACTGTGGTGGCCCCAAGACATCCATTTTTGCCATCACCCCCACACAGGATGAAGATACTCCTTCAAGCAAGAGAACAAAAGGACCATTGGAGAGGTCTTTTCAAAATGAGGCGAGAGATCTTGCGGATGAGCATATTGCTCAATGCTTGTACGCCAACAGATTGTCCTTCAATGTGGTTAGGTCACCATATTGGAAGGAAATGATAAGAGCAATGAATGAGGCCCCAAAAGGTTACCAAGGGCTAGGGTATGAAAAAGTTTGCACCACCCTATTGGCCAAGCAGAAACAATATGTTGACAATTCATTGAAGCCAGTTAGGAATTCATGGGTAATAAGGTTGGTCTCCATCGTTTCTGATGGATGGAAAGATGCAAGCAATAAGCCTCTTATTAATGTGATTGCAGTGTGCTCTAAGGGGGCAATGTTTTTGAAGGCCATTGATTGCGAGGGACATGTGAAGGATAGGGAGTTCATTGCCAACATCCTAATTGAATCCATTAAGGCGGCGGGGTCTAAAAACATTATTCAAGTCATTACATATAATGCAAAAAATTGCAAAGTTGAGCTGATGTTGGTGGAGACGAGGTATTCACACATTTTTTGGACACCTTGCATTGTCCACTTACTCAACCTCATGCTTTAAAAGATTGGTAGAAATGTTTCATGGATAGAGCAAGTTTATGCCGAGGGAGAGGAGATTCAAATGTTCATCACAAACCATCACCTCTCCCAAGCCATGTTTAGAAACTTCTCTTCTTTGGAGTTGCTGAAGGTACTTGTAAATTTCTTATTTTTATTTTATTTAGTAAATTGTAATTCTTTTTATGTTTTTAAATTTGTTTAATACCTAGTATCTACTTGTAGATTTTTTATTTTCATAAGTTTTTAATTTTTTTTTGTTTTATTTTTTTAATAGGTTGTTGAGACAAGGTTCACCTCTCACACAATTGTCTTGAGACAACTTGTGAAGGTGAAAGAGGCACTACAACGCATGGTCATAAGCAACATGTGGGTTGTATGGAAAGAGTCAAGCAAAGAACGGGCCCAAAGATTGAAAAATATGGTCTTAGATGATGATTGGTGGGGTCGTGTAGACTATTTGTTGAGTATCACAAAGCCCATCATGAGCATGATTCATTTCACAGACATGTATCATCCATGTTTGGGAGAAGTATATGGTGGCATTGACTCAATGATTGAGAAGATAAAAGCCATCATTAGTGCAAAGGAGCAAGATCTCAAGGAAAAAAATTTAAAGAAGTTTGTTCGATCCTCATCGAATGGCGGAATAAAAGGACCACCCCACTACATCTATTTGCCTTTGCATTAACTCCTCGATTCTATTGCACAAAGACCCTTTCTTTGCCAAGGAGGGTGGCACCATATAGGGACACTGGAAGTGGTCGAACGTTCAAGTTGGCATTAGCCAAGATTTTTCCGATCCGAGGTAGAAGACACGTTTATGACCAAGTTTGGGAGTTTCATCACCTCCCAAGGTCAAAGCCTTAGTGCCATGCAAGACAAATACAAGAAGGATGCACATATGTGGTGGCACCTCCATGGCCAAGCAACACCAACCATTCAAAATCTTGCAATCAAGGTCTTGTCACAGGTAAGTTTATTATTTTTTTGAATTTTTAACTTTCTTTTGTTTGAAATTTTTTGTTTAAAACTTGAATTTTAACTTTTACCTTTTTATAAATTTTAATATAGGTTGCAAGTTCATCTTCTTGTGAGCAGAATTGGAGCACATACAACTTCATCCACTCACAGAAGCGCAACAAGCTCGAAGCAAAAAGGCCGAGGACTTGGTCTACATACACTCAAACTTGCACCTTATCTCCCACAAGAAGCCTAATTACAATGAGGGGTTGTCAAAGCATTTGGATATAAATCCCGAGGATGTTGACCTGAATTCTTCCCTTTCACACTAGTCATTATTTAACATTGACTCTCCTATGAGGTATAGTATAGTTGGCAGGAGTGGTGGAGCTAGCAAGAGTGGTGGGGCTAGTAGGAGTGGTAGTCCTTGTGGTTCTAGTGCACCACAAAATGTTGATATTAATGTTCTCAATGATGAGCAAAATGACTATGAATATTAATGTTGATGTAATTAATTATGATCGGCACATGACATTTGAGATATTTGATTACTATGACATTTGGCATTCAGATAATATTTTCAGTTTTGCAGTTATTTTATTTTTTTACATGCATACTATATGGTTAATGACAAATGTCTCTAATTTCTGATTTATTAGAGTATAATTTTTCTATATTTTTATTTTTTATATATATATTTTGTATGGATGTAACCCAGACGCTACCCAAGGCAAAATAGCTGCACCCATACCCAAACTACACCCGAACCGGTTACTTAGAAAAAAATTGTTTAGCCATTTGTGCTGGCTAACTAATTAAGATCCAATTAACTATTGATTTGTGGCCTTTATATGAGAAAGAATGCATGCGGTGTTGTCAATTCCAATTTATTTGTCTGAGTACTGATGCATATATAAGTGTTGTGCAGCTTACAAGCTGTTTATTTCTTTAATGATAATAGAAATCCATTTATCCTAACCCATCTTGGAGTTGTCTACTCCAAAAAACGTTGGATGCAATACATCCAATCTTCAGCAAAATGGCGAAATACTTTAAACAATCAAAATGGTCCAAAGATTTTCGCTGGTACCCAGAACATGTATCCTTTGTACATACATCTGCAGGATTCAATTTCCAATTGGTTTGTACAGCTCAGAAAGCAGTGTTGTGTCCGACAAAGTGTGTTAGCTTAGTCGTATGCGTCAATTAACTAGTGAAAATGCAAATTAAGATCACATTACTCATTAGCAATGCATTTTGGTGTTGAATAACATACCAGAGTGCAGGTATCTGTTGACATGAGAAGATCAAATTTACCATAGCACTCTTTTCCCATAATTGGGCCCTTTTAAGTTTTTTCTGGCTATGCAAGTCAATGGCTTACAATCTAGATATCCTGTAAATTGCAACCTCATTGACTTTTTTTCTTTAAAAAACTTAAATTGCAAAATAGCTATTTCAAATGATCTTCAGCAACTACAGATATTCAGAATAGAATGTCCAGAATATAAAAGTGAAATCAAAACTGCATTTCAAAGGCATAATCCTAGTTTTTCTTTTGTAATGTTGCTTAACAATTACTTATGTTCTCTGAGCACTGCACGAAAGCCATTAGGCAAATTCTGCTAAGCAGCAAACATTATAATTATTTTGTTGCTGAATGCATTATTCTTGCCAAGTGTCCAAGTACTCCCGAGTTTGAAACTGCCCCCAATGCTAATCATTAAATAGACAACAAAACAAACTATGAATTTCCATACTTAAGTCTAAGTTATAAACCTTTTGTTGAGTCAACTCTCACTCTTTTGCTTGCTTAGTCATTACCAAATCTGAGTTGTGTGACTATGCCCTGCTCCGCTTTTTTTTCACGCATTATGCTGTCTCATCTAGCACACCTATATGTTTAGAATCAAACACAAATGGTATCCTCTAACTGCGCATTTCAGATTCTATCAACACCAGCCATCTTTGGTTTCAATGTATATACTGGAAGGCATTACATGCGGTCCTGCACTGTATAAATTCTTATAGCTGACTAGCTAAAAACTCTGAAGAATAGTGAAACTCCTAGATAATTGATCCTAAATAATAGATGTAGTTTTTAATCCAAAACTATACTCAATAATTGGCCTGTTGAGTGGCTCTCAACAACACTTTGCAGAACAGTAATGAATGCTTTCAGGTTCTATTTTAGAATTCAGTCTCTTATTCGCGCTAATCTATTAAAATGATCTAAAGAGGTGAAGCTCGTTTATTACGTCCCAGACTAGCCAACATGTTAACGTGCCGTATGAGACCCAACTAGTGCTCACAAGGGAACTTTCCACTTTAGCCGCATATACAGTCGAAATTTGCACCCCTTGTATTTCGACCTCATGAACAAGCTTGGGAGCAAAACAGGCCTTGCCAATACACCTATTCCGGGAGTTTTCGAAGTTTGGTCCAGTTGACAGCTTAAGCCGATGGCAAATTACTAGCTACGGTTGCATTATTGAAAATATCAGAATAAATTTTTCGTTGTTCTTCTGAAAACCTAACAAGCCCGATTGTCTTTATTTAAGATTTACTTTCCCGATGCACTCTGATTTGTTTAGAAATTCAGGTTAGCTAATTTTGATCCGGTTCAGAACTTACCGGCTTCAGGAAATTGACAATTTACCGCTAAAATTTTACATTATTGAAAAATAATATTAAAAAATATGTGAACAGAAATTGAGCGCTGTACCTGGAGCTGAAAAGGGCGAATATGGCTGATGTGACGGCCTGCTCGGCGACGCGGACTTATTCGGCTGCATCACGACTGATTTTAATAGAACTCTTTACCACATCTGCACACAAATCCGCTGAATGTAAGACTTTTGGATGTTGTTGATTTTGTAATTACATTTCTCAATGGATCTTCAATTACATTACCTAGGGTTAGTAAACTCTATAATGGAGGAAAAATCTGGCTTAAAATAAGCCTTGGATGGAAATCAGAAATTCAAAATCAAATCGTCTGACAGACGGTTCCAGAATATTGCAAAGGATGTTCTGAAAGCTGCACCTGGACGGACGCTCCGTGGCGTGGTGATCGAGCTTCCGCCAAATAAAATTCCCCAGCTCTCCCGCATATGGAGACCTTGCAGGCCAAAATAAACGGCACAACTCACATAGGTCAAAAGCAAAGAAAGGAAAACATTGTAAACGGAAAATTAATTAAATATTTATACAGTGCGTGGTTGTTCGTACGAAAATTTGGTTGCCGTTATATAACAGAGGCTTCAATGTGCGTCAAAATTTAACATTTAGTTTCTAATGTTGGAAAATGGAATGCTCACTCGGAATACAATTTCTATGAACTAGCAATTGCACATGAGTTGCAAATTACACCAAAGAGGATAACAATGGTAAATTTTTTGAAATTGTAATTTTGAGTGAAATATATTTTATTATCATAAAAGGTGTTCATACCTGTTCCAAAATTCTTATCTTGACACCGCTTAGAGATTAAGTATAGTAAATGTTTTGGGCATGCTTTAGATAAATTCCAAGTGAACCAATGTTTTGTTCATTTATATTTTTTTGGTTTAATGAAATAGGAAGAGGAGATAATCAAGTTTTTCTTTAGCTTCCAAAATCTACACCTAACAAATCCGCATCAAGTACAACAATGAATGAAGAAAACAAAGATTAACATCCGATAGAACTAAACAAAGCTTGCAACAAGAAATAATGTAGAGAATATCATGATATTTTTATAATTAATTTGATCTCAGGTCAATTAACTTGTAAATGTAAGTTGACACCAAAACACCAAATCAGGGTACTTGACAAAGCACTTATAAATTTTCATGACATATGATAACCTCTCTTAAGCATAGGTTTTTAGACTTGCATGACATAGACATGCCAATCACAGAAATTATCTATGAACTTGTTCATCATATTAATATTAATTACACCCTATAGTTGTGGGATCCAATCAACCATACAAGGAAAAGTTGGAGAATTCTTGATAATAATAAGCATGGTAGATACATGCAACGATCACTTTTATTTTTTTGGATGCTAAGTTGTTGATGTGTCCAATTCGAAGGGTAGGTGGGGGTAGATTTCCAAAGTGCGTTCAGTGCGGCACTATGCCAACCCGCAAGTGCAAGATAGTCAGTAGTCACTTGCGTTTTTTATTTTCTTGGATTGAATCTGAACGTTCGTTGCGTTTTCGTACCTGGTGATTTTTTCTATACCAAGGAAAGGAGGATTATGAGACATTCCCTACCTGAGACAGTCACTTACGACAATGAATCCATAGTAGTATGCAAACAACCATCGAAACGAATCAAGAAAATAGAGATTGCGGACAAAGGGGAAGAATACAATGTAGGCAGTAAATAACAATTGCGTCTGTTGAAAATAATGCACCTTAATCAGTTGTCCCGCACCCCCCGTTCACACCTTCCTTATGATGTGTGATGCATTTGATCTGCCCTATATAAATTGTCTGTCTGACACATCTAATCCATTCAATCCGCCCAAGTCTCTGATGTGACATTGGAAGGAAGAAGTTATGTTAAAATGGCGCTAGAAAGGCTAAAGTTTTAGTGGTGGTGAATGTGATAGCGCATCCTCAAATTCTATCACTAGCGAAGAAATACGGGCTTTTCTACTAACTATTGTGGAGATCCGTCGAGAAGCGAGTTGATCCACCTGGTCATTAGCTTTAGTGGTTGTTTGCAGTTGGCTGACTGTGATAAAACAGGTCATGGCTGTAGAGGAGGGGAAAATCACACAACTAATCAAATCCCAATAGTAACGCCAGATCGAGCCCCTTTTCGACCAAGGTTTGAGTGCCTTCCCTTCCAATGGAAACTTGTTTGTCTGGTTGTTACAATTTTATGAGGACACAACATAAGCAATGAAATTACAATTTACTAATACGTTTAATGTTCGAGTCTCCTTTAATGTCTGCATGTCGTTTAACTTTGGTTCTGAAATGGTGAGCCGAGTGTATTTGAAAACATCAGGTCAAAGTAAGCCACGCATAAGAAAACTACCAGTTGCACTCCACACACATTCTGCAAACTCTTGTTGATCTGCAATGCGCCCCTCTAAATATGGGGATTTGGGAAATTACAGATATTTACCAAAAAAACAACCCAATTTAATTTGAAAATGTTTTTGCCTAGTCTTTGGAAATAATTCCGTGAAGAGTCCTTTCGAGTTTGATGCTTTCCAGTGAAGGTCATCTTCAAAAGAGACACCTCTTGTGTAATTAAGTAGGTTAGTATACTTAAAAGTGTCTATTTTAACAAGGGTATGAATGGCATACGCTTCAAGCAATGGTAAATTTGTAGGAGAGAATTGTAAGGACGGAAAGTAGTCGGGAGTGTTTTTTAAATATGTTACTAATAATAGTAATGTTTCTACAAAGCAATAATATGTCATAAAAATGGATTTAAACGTAGTTAATAATAAACAAAGATTTACTTGATTTTATAAAAATAAATGTATTTCCTTTGTGCATCGTGTTTGAGCCGAGGCTTTGACCACGCAGAAATCTAAGTTAACGTTGTAAATTTAGCAGTAATTGGATAGTTCAGAAGAATCGGCATGAAGTATGAGCTCTTAATAGCCATCCTCAAATTCTATTAATTATGCGCACTGGTGGCCACACTTGTCGAGGAAGATAATTGTGTTGTTTGCACGTGCAAGCCATTCAGAGGGAGGAAGAGATTGTGAAGTTGCGCGTCGTGGGCATATTTTCCATATGAATAAAAGAATGTTACGGGAATTGTGCTAAACGGAGCTCTCTATAATAGTCGTCCTAAAATCAACTACACAAATTGAGTCACAGATGGCAAGGGTGGCTTTGAACTTGCAAATTAAGGGACATCCGACTGTGCCCGCAATTTTACATTATTGTACGGGGAAGGCAACTGCTACTCTTGGACCCCTGCATTTTCATTCCTACAATTCACTGGGCATTCTTAGACCCAATGGAAAATCCCAAATGGGTTCTATCAAAAATGAAGTATGTTTTACACATTTAAAATTAATCAAAGCAACAAAACAAATGTCAGACGATGCTACCTTTTCTCGGCGCAAAAAAATGAGAACAACAATGTCAGGTGAGTTAAGGTCTCCGAGCGCCCTAGGTAGTACTCGGAGCGTGTGCCCCCTCCCACCCGGGACTAGCGACTCACTTCTATGTGAATGTTTTTTAAGCAAAGCATGTAATCGCGATCAGTGCCTCAACCTGTGCATTTGAAAAGACCTAGATTCTCATTCAACTTTCAAGGTAACCGTAAGTTATAACCGTAACTCACAGACTACAAGTGTCAAGTCTACAGTGTTGGCCAATGGCATTGTCGGCTGCCTGCTGCGGCTGCATGCGCATGCACACTCCAGACTCCAGTGATAGTCCAGTCTCCAGACTCCCTTCAAGATTCAATGTTCACCGTTTCACACTGAGCCAAATTAGGAAACGATCGAGATGGTGAGAGATCCTCCACCATTCCACGTATCGGGTAAGCTGCGCAGGGAACAACTATTGAGTGGCCTAGTGGGTGAATGATTTCCAACGGCAGTGGAAGAAACATGAATGTGGTGAGTGGGAGATACAGGGGTCGGGGTTTGACTTGAGGGGAGAAGTTCCAATGTAGGTCGATGCAGGAGAACAAAAAACGAATAGGGGACCACGAAGGAGTTTTTATATTAATATATGTGAATAGTGAAAGTTGAAACTGTAATTTGTAAACAGCAAATCATGAATGCACATTGCACTGAATGGTTATGGGTTGTGAGCCTGGGGGCGTTTAATATCAATTTTTTTTTGTAAAATTTTAACCAAGCTGACTACCTAATCGCTGACCCGGGAATTTTTTTGAAAATGTGGCGCCATCCCTTTTGTGCACCCTGACAATTTGCCTAGGTTGTCTAGGGTAAGACATGCCCTTGGCAACAATGTCTTCATTTGGTGAAGGAGAAAACATAAAGGATGAATTTCTTCATCAACATCAACAGGGTTTTGAGAATGATAATAAAGAAAGTGCAAATAATGGGTTATTGCAGGGAATGGCAAAAGCCTTTAATATTTCAGCTAAAATAGCCTATGGTATTACAACAGGGATAGCCTTGGTTGCTCTGGTTTTTCCTATTTTTATGCGAGCTTTTGATGTGAATTGTCCTCACGAAATTCAAAGTCCTTTCATACATGACATTGTTGTGTGGCTTTTACATGGCATGGAACATTGGTGCCAATGATGTGGCCAATGCCATGGGCACATCAGTGGGTTCAGGAGCACTCACACTCAGACAGGTTGTGCTCACAACTATTGTGCTTGAATTCTCTGGAGCCCTTCTAGTGGGTTCTCATGTCACCCACACAATGCAGAATGGCATTCTCATCCCTGGGACTTTCAATGGCAAGGATGCACTGCTCTTCTCTGGTTTGCTTTCATCTTTGGCAGCTGTTGGAACATGGATTCAAGTAAGAAAATTCAAAATCGAGGCCTGCACACGGAGACTAATATCTCCTCATTTTACTATATACAAATTAATTGATCTGTATCTGTATCTGAAGTTGGTTCAATTATGCAACATTTACTATTCATTTAATGTTGTACTTGTAATATTTATTGCAATTTTATAATTATAATGTTTAAACTATAGATATGAAAAATTTGAAAATTCATATTTTTATTAATTAGAAAATTCTTGAGATGCCTATAATTTATTTTCAGCCAATCAGAAAAATCAAATCAATTTTTTGAAAAAATCAAATAAATATATAATTTTGGAAAACTATATACAAATGATGTAAAATGTTATATGCATCATTGTGATTGGTCAAGCAAAAAGTGAAATTAGTTTTGTTGAAGCCTATATACACCTACCTTTGGCATGATAATAACTTCGCAACATATTCACAAGGAGTTTTATTTAAGGTATTTATTCTTCTATAATATAAATATACACAAAAATAATAATTAATACAATGTAATATAAATGTTATAAAATAATAATAATACATACAATATAATATAAATGTTATAAAATATATTTATTGAATATCAATTTCAAGGTTTTTATCTTAAATTTTTTATATAACATAATGATTATCAACTCTATTATATTTTTTTGTCAATTTTTAGTGATTTGTGACAAATGGCATCAATTTAGTTGCACCATTATCTTGGTTTCGAAAATATATATCCAAAAAAAAAAGAGGCCCAACATTACAACGCGTTTAAGATATAAATATTTTTCGATTGACTTTTCCAAGGAAATAGAAAAAATATTTAAGTGCTTGTCAAATGAACATCAAATTTAAGGATGAATGTCAAATGATGGTTAAATATAATTTCAAGAATAAAAATGAACAACTCGTGTCATTACACTCCTTGGCTGTCATTATAGGAACATCTCTTGATATAACTAATTGTTGTACAAATTGTTACAAATCTTTTAACATCAAAAAGCGAGTTTGAGGTAAGTAAATCCTAATTTAATACTAAGTAGAGCTAATACACTCACCTTTGCTATCTATCATCTGACTCTTCATCTCTCACTTTTCATCCGTGGATTACAAAACTATTTATATTATATCATTATTTTCATCTATGTTTATTTTCTAATTAAATGAATAGTACACTTTTTGCACCAAAAAATCCAAATCAACCTTGTACTCATTTAAATTTATTTTAAAAATACTAAGAGTGTGGTACGTTGATAGCAATTTGTGGCAACGATGTTGCATTTGACTTTCTTTGATATATTTTATATGTTGCATTCAAATCTTCCACTTCATTATAACAAATGGGTTCTTTAATCCATTACATGTCGCACCTTTGAAATTTGTTTCTCCTTATTTTGAGGCCTTCTTGGCAAGTGATATATCTTGAGACAAATATGGATGGACACTTAAGTTAAGTTGGGGTGGATTAAAAATTCGAATTTGGATATAAGTTTTGTTTTTATGTTAAATAAAATATCATGGATGGTGTATGATTTCAATTTAAATTTTGTTGTCGTGGACGCTTACAAGACTATCTTAGCAATATAGTTATTTCATTAAAAAAATTGGGGTTTCGATGATATTAATCTTACAAAAAAATATCTTATCAATCCTCTCATGGTATTGAGATATTTCTAACAAATGGGTATATTTATATTTGTATGTTTTGTTTTGGTATTTAGGCTTTTTTCTAATTAATTTTATACACCTATAAGTTCATTAAGCAAATATTAAAATAAATAGATGTTAAATCTAGATATGTACCAACATAGATATAAATATGCAATAAAGTACTGAAATTAACACAAGCAAAGTAAGCTAAAAATATGAAACCCCGTTAAGAGAGGGGATAAAATACTTAGTTGATTCACAATGATCCTGAAGGTGTGTTGAGCTAGAAAACTACTAGAATAGGAAGAAAATTGTCACACTCTGACCGAGAAAAATACGAGTTGTCGGGAATGTTAGGATTAGGGTGCTATGTAGGTTCAAGGGCACTTGGGGTATCGGGAACCTTCTCTGGGCGCATGTATTGCTCAAAAGTGAAAAACCCAATTTCACAGGGTCACAAGATGTTCGTTGGATGTCACCTTTAATCACATGTATGTCATTGTACCTCGTTGTTAATCACCTAAAACCTATAAATAGAAACAAGCACCTATAAAATCCTAAAACACATCAAATCTTAAAAAGAAAAAGATGCAAATGGGGAGTAGAACTAACCCTTGACCTCAACGGTCACCGATTGCGTGAACTTATGATCCAGTCCGCACTACATTTTAGACTCCATGTAGTTTTTGTGTGTGTAGAATCATGCCCTAGGTGGCTCTTGTGCAAGTTACACTTGATAGCGAGCAATAACTAGATGTAGAAAATGTAGATAGATGTGTGTGTGGAAAAATGAAATTCCCCTCCTATGAAGTGTATGCAGAAGAATGTAGTCCCTTGTCCCTTGTATGGATGCTTTGATGGTCTTGTAATGGCCTTTGTATGCAACCTTAGGCGGTGATAGTAGATGCTTAGTGTTTGGTCCATTATTATGATCACATAACTTTGTATTTATATGTTTCCCTTCGGTGAATTTTGTAATTAACCACTAAAAGGACGACTAGTAGGAAATAAGATGTTGAAACAACTAGAAAAGACCCAAAAGATGAGAGCAAGATACAAAGAGGTTAGGGCGTCTAGGCGTTGGCGTCTTGGCTGGGTGTTGGTGTCCAGAGTCAGAAATGTCAAAGTATCAAAACACAAACTGGGCAAAAAGGAGTGTAAAACCAAGAAAGAAAACAAAAAGCAAACAAAGAGACCAAAGACAGTGGTCAACTAGTATTTTTCTCGTTTAGGAATCATATGAATAATGGTATGTGATCAGGAATAGAAATATACCCAAAGTGTGTGATTTAATGTCTACATTTTCCTTATTTTATGTTGTTGAGTGAATGCTTAATAACATAAATTAGATAGAAGATGCATACATGATAACCATGTAGATCGATAGTGAAAAGTGTGCCAAGGAGACAAGAAAAAATGTGGAGTGACAAAAAGTGAAGCGTGAAAGCTCGAGAAGAGGAAGTGAAAATGACAATGATCATAGGGGTGAAAGCATATGTGTAGATGTTGTATTATACATGTTGTTGATGTAACTTGATGTTAGATGATGTGTGATTAATGTGAGTACCACTTCCCATAAGGACAGGACCTACAAAAGAGAAGAGTGAACGAGTAGCCAAATATGTGTATATGAAAAATTCGATCAAAAACTACGGAAGAAGTGTAGAGAGAAAAGTCTAGTGTCACTCTCCAACTTTTGAATGTTTCTCGAAGTGTAGACACCACTGCAGATGGTGTGTGAAAATCCAATCCATTTTGATTAGTCGATCCAACGTGAAAATAGAAAAGAACGTGTAATGCATACATGTCGAGTCTTTGAAGGATTTGTGTTGATCTTGTAAAATATGTTGTGTAAACTATTGTGAAGCGTGTCAAACTAATCAAAACTTTCTAATCGCCCCTGGTCATAAGCGCCAAGAAGGGTCATGGGTGCCTGGCGCCACTTGTCTGTGTTTAGGCATTATTGTTTATGTTTGGGCGCTAGTGTATGTATTGTGTTGAGGACCCAAGTCGATTTTGAGTCATTGTTATGACTTAAGGCGTGTTGTACTCGTATTGAACTATGTTGTCTTTGTATTGTAAATTGTTGTATGGGGTGACTAATTCACCTAATGGATGCCCCCTTGTTTAGGGTGCATATGACACCGCAAGGAGTATGCGGTCCAAAGGAAAATTGGACATTATGCTAAAACTAATGCCCTGCTAGGGAAAGGGAATGTGTTTGGTAGAAACTAAGGCACATGTAAACAAAGTGGCTGGAAATAAGTGTTAGTGCAAACAAGATAAACACACATGTAGAAGATAGGATGTAAGGTAGAAAGCAGGGAAAACAAAGTAGGCCGCAAAAAGTGGGTTGCAAACATGGGACACCATTCACGATGTTACAAGACAATTGAGGCCGACGTGGCCTAAAAACATATTGTGTGCACATAAGATAAAGGGAAAAACTGCAAACAATGGTAGAGAATGAAAAACAATGACAACAAGATGTCATACAACCGTGGTAGCAAAGAGTTCTTGTAAGACAAATGTTGCACATAAAACACCCATTAAAACGTTAGAAATATATAAATTATGTCAAAACGTGTATGATAGGATATAATAGCGTGTTAGTAAGAATAGGAAGTAGTATAAATCGAAACAATAACACCGAAGTGTGTGCGTAAGTGGATGTCCCAGGAGCCATTCAGGACTTGTAATAGGTATTGCGCCAAACATCCATGTTACGTGTATCAATCAGTATAGAGTTTGCGATCAAAACTAGAAGGAAATTGAATGTGCATGTGTATATAGAAAAGATAATGACATACGGTGTATCTGTCTAACATAGTAAACAAAGTGGAATATGTGAGTATAAGTAAGTACGTATAATGTGCAACCAAGATATGCATTATGTTGTGGATGTGTGAGATGGAATTGAATGTAGAGTGAATGTGATAGGAGCAACGTGCCCCCAAAAAAATGCAGATGAGTATGCATGAGATGAGGTTCACTAATAAATCCCCCTCGTAGTCGAGAATAGAGCATAGAACAAAAGTGCATTAATGGGAAATGGTTTTAAGTGTGTGTCGAAATATGTGATTGTCAAAACGTAGAGTGTCAAGAGTGTGAGAGTGTGGTGAGGTTTATTTCGTGAGTGAGACCCTTAGGATTCGATTATGAACCATGGAACTAGAGTGTGTCATGTGGTAGTGTGTTGTGAGAATGAATGTGTAGAAATATGTATCATGAATGCGTCAAGTGTGTAGTGTGTAATGTGATGATATGAGGCTCACGAATATAGTGAGCCCTCAGCAAATCGAATGTGAACCAAAGACAAGAGTGCGTCATCCAATAACGATGATATGAATGTATCAAGATGTGTAAGATGTGTGTGAGAGACTAAACATGAAGCAAGAAGTGAAAATGTGAGACATCGACGAATGCTAGAAGGGGGAATAAAAAGTATGACACCCCAAGTGTATAAAGATGAGATTGATCAAGTGACATCATGTAGAAGATCATCATTGTCATGGTCAAAACCGAATGGTGATGCATCTGAGACTTGGTAAGCAATAGTATGTGGTTAATCCTATAGAGATCCATTACGGCGTAGAGTATACATGACCATTGCATATTCCTCGTCAGTGAAAGGTGGTAATGGACATCCATGTGCATACCAACGAGTAAGATTTTGTGAATAGCGAGAAATGAGTCATTACAAATAAAAATGCAATCGAAAGGTATGGGGAATAAAATGTCGATATGATCAGGATCTAAAGTGCCACCAATATAGTCAAGCCAAGATTGGCCAAGAGTAAGTGGTGAAAGACGCGGAGTGCGTGCAACAAAGACTGATAGATGAAATACTTAGAGGCCATAAGAAGTAGTAATGCAAACATATCCATGATATATATGTGGTGAATGTGGTGGAGGTAAGATATCATCGAGTGTAAACTCAAGCCGAGTCAAGCCATTGAGCGTGCAAATAGTGTCGAGCAAGCGGGATCGAATGGAATGTGCAACCAGAAAGCATTGTTTATGAAAAGAGTGCATTTGAAAGGAGGTATTACCGATGTAGGTTTATCATGAGGAGACACCGAAGGTGGTATGATGTCTGATGTATGGAAAAACCCTTGCTAAAGTACCATAGAATTAGTAGCTAGGAGAATCTAAGAGCGAGATGGAACAATGTCTAATGTACAAACAATTCCCTCAAGTGGAGGTAAGTTGTCTAGATAGTGCATGGGTTGTGGATCGAATGGGATGTATAGTAATAGAAGTTAGTACAACTAATGTAGTGGTTGGATCTAGATTGTAATAATGGAATGGTGTACTATTAGCAAGAACCTCATATTGAAATCCCTCATGTAAGAATTTAACACATCGATGAATTGTAGAAGACACTTGCTTGTATTTGATGAAGTCATGGCCTACCAAGTAAGAAATTATATGGAACTGGGATATCAATGACAAAAAATAGAACTGGAATAGTCTTTGGCCCAACTGTGAGTGGCAAGGTGATAGTGCCTAAGCATGGACACATAGTAGAATTGTATGCTCAAATAGAAATAGATGTTGGGTTAAGAATAGATTCGAGAAGACCTATAGCTTGAATGAATGATAAAGGATAAAGATTGAACTCAAATCCAATATCAACTAAAGCACGCTTGACTCCTAAGTTATTGGTGTAGACTCATATATATAGAGGAGGAGCATTGTCATATACAAAAAGATTATCAACTATAATAGATAGAAAAGTAATTTGTTGAGAAAATGAATTTACGAATGTCTAATAAACAACGTTCGAATGAGTCTTGGAAATAATATGAGTAGTATCAAGAGAGTAACGATTTTAGCGCGACACTCATGGTGATTAGCAAGAAATCACAAATGGAAATATACATGATGAGAGGAGCATAAAAATGCAAGAAGTGGTGAAATGAGGATCCAAGAGTGTTCGAATGAGTCGGGTTCACTAAATGATTAAGTAAATATTGAAATAAATAGATGTTAAATCTAGATATCTACCAACACAAATTTAAATATGCAATAAAGTATAGAATTAACACAAGGAAAGTAAACTAAATTTATGAAACCCTAGTTCATGAAAAGAGGGGATAAAATACTTAACTTATTTTAAATGATCTTGAAGGTGTGCCAAGTTGGAAAATTACTAGAACAGAAAGCAGAGTGTCGCACTGCACCCAAAAAAATGTAGAGTTGTTGGGAATGTTAGGACTAGGCGCTAGTAGGACCTTCTTTGGGCACTTGGATCGCTTGAAGGTTGTGAAACCCAATTTCACGGGGGTCATGAGATGTTTGTTGGATGTTGCCTTTAGTCGTTTATATGTTGTTGTACCTCATTGTTAATCGCTTGAAATATATAAAGAGAAATAAACACGTGCAAAACCCTAAAACACATCAAATCCTAAAAAGAAAAATATACAAATGGTGAGTCAAACCGATCCCAACGGTCACCCGACCGAGTGAACTTACGATTTGGGTGCTACAATACATTTTAGACTCCATGTAGTTCTATGTGTGTGTAGAATCGTGCCCTAGGTGGCTCTTGTACAAGTTGCGACTTGATAAACAAGTAATAGTTAGAGGTAAAAAAATGTAGATAGATGTGTCGATGGAAAAATGAACTTCCTCCCTATGAAGTGTATGCAAAAGAATGTCCCTTGTCCCTTGTATGGATGTTAGATGAATGCTTTTATGCTCTTGTAATGGTCTTTAGATGCAACATTTGGTGGTGATAGTAGATGTTTAGTGTTCGGTCCATTATTATTATCACATAGCTTTGTATTTATATGATTCCCTTGGTTGAATTTTGTAATTAACCACTAAAAGGCCGATTAGTAGGAAATAAGATGCTCAAACAACTAAAAAAGACCCAAAAGATGCGAGCAAGATACAAAGAGGTCAAGGGTACCCGGAGGGGATGGGGGCATCCGAGCGCCGACGTCTTGGCCGGCACTAATGTCCATAGTTAAAAATGTCGAAGTATCAAAAGACAGGCTGGGCAAGGAGTGTAAGACTAAGAAAGAAAACATAAAGCAAACAAAGAGACCAAAGATAGTGGTCAATTATTACTTTTCTCACTTAGGAATCATACAAATAGTGGTATGTGATCAGGACTAGAAATATACCGAAAGTGCGTGATTTAGTGTCTATATAAGTTAGTTATAGTCATATCATCTATGGGATGCATGTATGAAGCTAGACAATGATTAGATGTACTAGTTTTCAAAACGATATTGGATTATATTATGATGGTTGCTTTATGGATGGCAATTGTGTTTTTATCTATTTATGTGATGCAGGAAGAGTGTAGACACATAAATTTGATAACTTATCCTTTAGTAATGACAAGTTTGGATTTTTTTCTATACTATGATGTATGCTTACATTCTAATCCTAATTAACGTATCCTTCTCTCTTGCATAACTTTCTTAACTCTACAAACTACTCTAGAATGCATTCACCTAGTTGCATTTATCTAAAACAATATATCACTTGTGATGCCCACAATTTTGACACACAAATACAACAACAAAAATACTGGAATAATTTTTTTGACATACATTTCTTGATACACGACACCACATGGGATCACTTAGGATAACTCATCATCACATAAGACATTTACACAAATATTTACCCACACACACACACACATATAACATGAAAACACATGGTACACGACCCATTCCAAAGTGCATCAAAACTTGAATGGCGCACTAGTTGATCTCACAAGATCCCATTTTAAGACCAGATCACCCATTTTGAAAGTGTGATCTCTAACCTTTTTGTCAAACCATTGCTTGGTTGACCTTTGATGTTGTTCCAATTTTATCATGGTATAGTTTCTTAATTTTTCAAGTTCAACCAACTCTGTCATTCGGATTCGTCTTTGATTATTGACCTCAAACTCTAGTTGTTGGGCTAGCTCTAATGAAGGAAATTCTAAAGACAAAGGAAGCCGGCCTCCTTGTCATAAACAAGCTTATAAGTTGAAGCACCAATTGCCTTCCTCACCGTGATTCTATCTTCCTAAAGTGCGTGCAAGACCTTTGTGTTCCATTACCTCTAGCTAATATTCATTATTCTTTTTTATTCTAATCGGAGTTCTTGTTAATAGGCTTTACTAAAACTATTACCCCTGCGGGTGGTAGTTGGAAGGATTCTTCATATAGATACCAATACTAAGATTCCAATTAGTAATTATTTTACCGGGGAAGGTTTTGCATTATCGATATAATAGTTTGAGGAATACAAACCTTACAATACCCTCGAGAAAGTAAAGGATGACTAATTGATTGTTTCCTTAAAAGCGCGACAACTTCTGTCCATCTTGTGAAGTAATTTGTTGTTGTCAACACCCACTTATGACCAGCGCTTAAAGGAGGATTGATCATACCAATGAAGTCAAGACCCCATTGCATAAAAGGTTGATTTGCTTGGATTGGATGGAGGGAAATGATGTCAATTTCTTTTTACCTACAAAGAAAACACATTCTTTGCATTTCCTAATCCACTTGTGCACATCTACAAACAAGTTAGTCAAAAATTATTCCACCTTAATGATTTTCAATGTTGTTTCCTTGGTAAAGAAGTGTCCACCAGAGAATCCATCATGAAATTCTACTAACACTTTGTTGACTTGTGTGCCATCAATACATCTCAGAAGAAACCATCTATGTTTGTCTTAAAAATAAGACCATCAATCAATGCATAAGGAATAAACCGTGACTTTAGATGTATCCTCTTAGCTTTGTTCAAACCATGAGGGTATGCACCAGAAGAGAGGAATGTTAACATGTCTCCATATAAGCTTCGTGTGCTAGGATCTACATTTTCTCAAGTTGATGCACAGAGGCTCCTTGTCCATAGACAAAGAAGCTTTCTATTCATTTGGCACATCTTGATAAGTTTCTTGCAGAGCATGTTACCTCTAACCAAATTTGTGGCTTTGATAGTCACATCATACCCCATGATCTTGGTCACCCATATAGCTCTTTTCTCACCGATTTCTACTCCCATGATGAAGTCTCTCACACTAGGGTGTGAAACTAGAACTTTGACATGATTTTTGGTGAGCATGCTCTTGAACTTCTTTAGTGTGTGCATGATGGAAAATTCTTGTTTCTCCATGTGACTATATTATAATTCATAATCCCTTAGTGTTTGAATGAAGAAAGCCATTGGCTGCTCTAATCCTTGTTCATTCTCTTGAGTCAAGACAAGAACAACACTAGTATAAACTCCATATGCATAAAGGATGAAATCCTTTGAGTAGTTTGGATTGATAAGTGTTGGGGACGTTAGAAATTTCTTGCTTGATATTGTCGAAGCTTTCCTTTCCTTCTATTGTCTACTTCAAGACCTGTCTCTTTTTATCATAAGGGTGATGGGCCTAACTAAACCTACAAAGTTAGGAATGAATATCCTAACAAAGTTAATCTTTCCTAGGAATGATTACAAGGCTAAGATTCATTTAGGATCAATGGCAATGCTATCATTTTAGACCACATGACCCAAAAGCTTGCCTTGCGTAACAACAAATTTGCATTTCTTAGGGTTAAGAGACAACCTGAATTATTTGCATCTCTCAAAGACTTTCTCAAGATGATTGATGTGATTTGCGCTCTAGTTTAAGAAGACAATTATGTCATCTAAGTAAACAAGGATGAACTCATTGATATATCCTTTGAAGGCAATGTCCATTTCTCTCGAAAATGTCAGACTCCGTGCATTTGAAAAACCAAAAGGCATTTTCGATAGGCATATGTTCTCCGATTGGTTATAAATGCAGACTTGAATTGATCATATTCCTTGATTACGATCCGATTAAAACCCGAATAACCATCCAACATGGAAAACCTTTTCACACCAGCTATTGTCTACAAAATATACTCCATAGAAGGCAGAGGATAATGATCCTTCAATGATGCCTTGTTCAAATCTTTAAAATCAACACAAAGTCTGATTTCACCATTCTTATTGCACAATGGAACAAGATTTTATATCCAAATAGAGTACTTGATGGGAAATATTAGCTTTGCCTCAATGAGTTTTGATAACTCCTTCCTCATGAGGTGTTTTATCTTAGGATTAACAAGCCTTTTCTTTTGTCTAACGGGCTTGATGCTAGGATCGAGGTCAATGGAGTGTTGAGCCATACTTGGATCAAATCCTTTGAGGTCTTCATAGTCCCATGAGAATATGTCAATATATTTTTGACACAATGAGTTGCATACATGTTTTTCTTCTTGTGCATAAAATTTTCCCAAAGAACAACTCTATGTCACACGTAATAGTGACTAGTTGATAGTTGTTGTCATGTAAATGTGCTACAAGGAAATTAACAATTTCGAGCATGACAAATATACCCCTGTGTTAATTTTTTCAAGTCATATCATTCCAAGAGACCTCGGGTCATCCAATCGATCAAAGTGACCTCAGATTAACATTATCTCATCCCCTATGTGATTTATGAAATTCCATTCATTCCCCCTAGGTGATTTTAAGAGTTCATTAAAAGTTACAAACTTCGGGCAATTGTGAGAAGGGTTATCACCGGCCTTCCTAGGACTGAAGGATACCCATGGAGTAGAGAAGAAAATCCAAATGGGCATGAAGGTGATTAGAAGACCTTGTGACATCATGGACGTGATTTAGGAAGATTCTGGAAGGACTCGGAGAAGTTGAGGGAGTTTCACCAAAATTAGGGTTCACTGGACTAGGCAGTGCACATGCCAAAATAGCTGATGAGCTTCCAAAGGTGATTTTAGGAGTTTCAGATGGAGTTAGGAGAAAAATGAAACATAATCAGAAATATAATTCCAAGCCCTATAAGATGGTGGAATTAATTTTTTCACAACACTTTAGCGCATTGGGTCTGAAAGTAGTTTTTCTCCCCGCTTAAAGCGGAGCACCAAATCAAAAATATGATTTTTAGGGATAAAATGGAAGAATAAATACTTGAGACTCCCACCATTAGATTCAAAAGTCATTTCAAGTCAGGATCATATAAAATTTCATCAAAAATGTCCATTGGGAGCTCAAGTTATCATCATTTCAAGTTGTCCTCTTGGAGCGAGTTCGGGAGTTAGCCAAATTTTTGGAGGACATGTGGCTTCGGGAGCCTGGCGGGATTTTTCCCTCACGTCCCTCAAGGTTAGTGACATCAAACCTTGAAAAATGTGCCTAGCCCCCATATGACCTCTAGATCCTCATGTAACCTCCATGATCGCCAGTCCAGCCCTCGGGTGCTTGTGGGGGCTCAAATTCCCTATCGTTGGATCACTACCACGTGTCACTCCGGGAGCGCCATAGAATTTGATGTCCCTCATAGGTTAGGGACATAAAAACTTGAAAAATGTTCCCATCTCCCTAAGGGAGACTTTTGGTCACCCATATGACCCGACTTCCAGCCCCTCAGTGCTTTAAAGTTGATTTTTTGAGCCTTCATTCCTGTTGTCGGATCCTCGCCACATGTCATCACCTTGCTCACCATGGAATTTTATGTCCTTCACGTCCCTCACATGTCAAGGACATCAAAATTTAAAAAATCACCCATCTCCTTCTCAGCTTTAATTTTAAAATTTTAAATACTCACCTGTTTCTCGCTTCTAACTTCTAACACTCCCGTGCACAGCCATATCTGCACACTTCCTCTGCAACTTCCTACCATCACTCCGCCATTGCCAAAGCTCAAACCATCTCAAATAAGGTATCAAAATACCTTTCCCATGGTGATATGTAGGTCTTAGAAGGAGTTTTCATCGAGCTAAGAAGAAGAAATGAAGAACGAAGAAGAAGAACAATAGAAAATTCTCATTGCCGTGAAATCAAAACTTGGAGAAATCTTGCAAACGGATGCACGAATTGACAAAAAAATTTGCTGTTCATTCCTCTATCCAAAACCATTAGAAACATACCTTTAGACACTCCTCTCATGCCATAAATCATTCACAGTGAAGAAATCTCCTTTTCGGCTCAACAAAGAAAAAAGTTGATTTCCTGTCAAACCGGTTGTTGGATCAAAATGAGATTTCACCTGGAGCACAAGAAGAAAAAATCCATATCAAAAATATTATTTTTTTTGAAAATAGAGGAAAAAATAAGACCTGCAATTTTCGAGGTCCATTAATGGTTGTCGTGTCTAAAAGCACTGTCAAGTCAAAAAATTGAAAGTTTAAAATATCCTAAACTATTAAGTGGGTAGGTCTAAAATTTCAGAGGGGCAATACTAGGCAAAAACCCATATCAGAAAACTTTATTCCACATCAATCTAACCTCCAAAATCCCACTTTCTTAAAATATCATGCCTTCTGCATAGGAATGCTATTTTGGGAAAGCCATCAACAAAAGAACTTGTGAAGGAGATGGAGACATTGAAGATGCACTCTGCAGTTGAGAATTCTTCAGAACGAGCATTTTGGCACTTACTAAAAATAGTAAGTGGTCCCACAAGCACCTACTAAAAATAGAAATTTGATCCAGAAGGAGAGAGGAATGCAGGGAGAAGGGGAAATTAAAGTTGCAACATTCAGTTGAGGTTTCAGGGAGCTACTTTTTCATACTTACTAAAAATAGTAAGTTGTTATTTCTAAGGAAAACATGAAGCAGAAGTGGATGGGACAGAAGCTGGCACAACCCTTCACCTATGAGTATGAGATAGAAGACAATGATGTCTTGTACATGGACCTAAATGACCTTAGAACTCACATGGCAGCCAAGGACCGAAAGAAGATTGAAGATCAGATATTCACAAGTGGTTTGTTTGTTACCGCAGACGCCTAGTGTCTGTGCAAAGTCTTGAGGTTCTCTTAGCCTGCTCTCACCACTATGAGCCCAAAACATGAACCATCCAAGTTGAAAATGGTATAATGATGGTGTTCATTAGCCCTAGAACCATTTCAATTTCTCTGTGAGATACTGACATCACCCAACATGGTTGTCATCTCAAAGGATAGAGCCTTACATGATTGGGAAATGATGGATGCATACGTGCAAGGGGTTATAATTAGTTCATGGTTGAAAATAGGAAGAAAGCCCTCAAGGATTCCCAAGAACCTTCCAAGGTGTGAGTTCCGAGAAGGATATTCAGATGCCATCACTCTCCTCAGTAGAGTTATGGGTGAAGAAAACACAAGAGACTTTTAAGATTGGATGGGCCTTTTCATCTTGATGGTGAAGGAAAACAAAGGATTGGTGAGGGGCAGATCATCAGCGATAATCTCCATCTACAACTACTCCAAGTACCCATGATGAAGAAGTTCCACATGACTTCTTACTTGGTCTATCTCCTCACTAGCTCAAGATCATTCAAAGGATTGGCTCTCACGCAAAACATTACTTCCAAGGTGCCTGTGTTTGAGAAACTTCCATAATTGGTGATGGAGGAAAGCCATAGGCATTTCACTCGCGTGAATGATGTGTTCACAATGTATGTGGTTCAAAGCTTAGAAGGAGATCTGGAAGCTAGGATGTCGTCACAAGTGGTGTCCTTGATAAAAAATATGGCTCTTATTTCATACAATTCTCGACCTTCTCCTACCTGCGAGTTATGGCTTTCGACCAAGCTCGCTAAGGCTGCCTAAGTACCTTAGTGACCAAATTGTATTGTTCAAGCTCTATAGACAAATCATTCAAGTGAATAACAAGCTTAGAAGCAGGAGGAAGAAGTTGATTCCATTTCCTATCTCTCTCGGGGTATTCACGTGCAAGAGCTCAAATGACGCATCTCATATGGAGGCCACTTTTTCTCATCGACTTTGCATTTCTACATTGCAAGCCTAATTTTGAAATTTGAGAAGATCTTGACTCTTTCTATGTCCCAGAATTACAATATGAGCCGCAATTTGAGGACTACTATGCCAATTGCGCTAATGAATTTGAAGTGCATGAAAATGACCATATGAGGATGACAATCGGTGAGATGAGAAAATTCAAGTTCTCCTGGTATGAAGATATTTTGTAGGATGATGGGATAGAGATGTATGATCCTTAGCATGTGGCAGTCAAGATGTCCCCTTTACCTCCAATCAACTGGTATGTTCATGAATCAGGGGATATATTAGAGTGAACTAAGAAGGTGGTGAGGAGAACAAGAAATTGGTTTCAAAAGAAGAGAACCATGATCATCCAGTCATGAGGAATTCCCCCAAGTCAAAAGCAAGCTTCCCTCCGGTCATCTTCAAAAGTCACATAGGTGAATTCCAATTCTAAACACTCTGGAGCAAGTTCGAAAAGGAAGGCTGTAGAATTGGAAGCTTCTCCTCACAAGAAGACACTAAAGAAACTCAGGGTAGAAGAAGGCTCATTTGCATCACTGCAAGAGGAAGATTTGATCGTGGTATCTTCATATCTCTGGTATGAAGATATTTTGTAGGATGATGGGATAGAGATGTATGATCCTTAGTATGTGGCAGTCAAGATGTCCCCTTTACCTCCAATCAACTGGTATGTTCATGAATCAGGGGATATATTAGAGTGGACTAAGAAGGTGGTGAGGAGAACAAGAAATTGGTTTCAAAAGAAGAGAACCATGATCATCCAGTCATGAGGAATTCCCCCAAGTCAGAAGCAAGCTTCCCATCAGTCATCTTCAAAAGTCATAGAGGTGAATTCCAGTTCTAAACACTCGGAGCAAGTTCGAAAAGGAAGGTGTAGAAGGGTGGAAGCTTCTCCTCACAAGAAGACACCAAAGAAACTCAGGGTAGAAGAAGGCTCATTTGCATCACTGCAAGAGGAAGATTTGATCGTAGAAATGCAGGAAGAAAATCTAGTGGCTGAGACACAAGTGGAGGAAGAACACATGGTCCAAGACCCAGTCTTCGAGCCACCACAGGAGGTCCCACCTCTTGTTGACAACCATACTTCTCTCATTCAAGATTTTCCTCTCCCTCTAGAATTGGGGACTGTTGGTGCACCTATCATTGATCTCGAATCCAATGAGATGTTTCCTTGGATGCAGGAAACAATTATCCCTGACACCCACACTGTGCAGCAAGTGGCAGCCCCTAATCTATCAGTGATTGTCTCATTGGCCAAATAAAAAAGATCAAGAAATCTCGCACATACAGCCTCATGGTTTTATAATGGGGAAATAGGTAACCAACACATCGAAGTATCTCAACCCAAGGTAATCAAGCTAGTGGATGAAACGACACCAACTGATTGTGAGATGAGCACATTCCAACTAGGACCGACAACTCATGAAGGGGATTTTCACATGTATCAGAATCTAAAGCTCTCATGGTGGCAATGAATAAGGAGTATAAGAAGAAGATTAAGGACCTAAAAGAGCATGTGGGAACTCATTCATTCTATGTGCAACATCTAGTTGATCCTAATGCCACAAAAAATCCCACTGAGAAGTTACACCCACCAATAGCTTCAATCCGTAATCCATCGAGTACACACGAGTTCAAAATGTAGGGGTGAGCAAATAATGAATGAATTAACTCAATTTCTGAAAAAGGGAAGTCAGTGTTCAAGAAGCGGTCAAAATTTTCACTTACATGTGTGCGACAACAAATAGAATGTAGACACTCAAGGAGGTCTTGGATAAAGAAAGGGACAATTAGGAACCTTTGGGCCCAATAGTAGATGAAACGAGCAACCCTCATCGCCAAAAGTTGATCTATAAGAATATTTTGAAACTCCTCGAAGACTTGTCATGTGTATGGGCGAGGGCCTTGGGAATCAGGTTTGAGGCAATCAATCACATCACAAAGTTGTAGGAAAAGAGGAACAAACATACAAATTGTAGGATAGTTTAAATCGGAAAACTCATAAACTTGGAGTACCTGCAATGGGTGAGGATACAACTGTTGATGAGTTGATTAGTCCATTTGAAGAATACATTTAGAAATAGGTAGGCAACCCATCATCCTTCACTAAGGATACCCTTGAATTCCTCTCAGAGATTCAGGCCTCTATTACACTTATCACAGAGAAACATTCATCATGGTTCGAGAAGTGTAAAGACATCAACAATGTGGCTGATGGATGGACAGATACCTTGGGTTGCGTTCACATTCCTCATGTCGAAAAAGTGGAACCTACAATAGCTCGTTTCAACAAAGAGCTTGGAGGAACAAAGGCCTTCTCAGGAGTGTGAAGTGGAAACCAGTTAGGAAGCGAGATCAAATCCACTGTAGCGGATCATTCTTCTGCATAATTCTTCTTTCTCTTCTCTCTCTCTCTCTTCTCTTCTCACCCAATGCTCTCTCTCATCAATGTTATATTTTTATGTTGAGGTTTGCACTTTTTAATATAACTTTAAGTGACTTTAGAAACATAATGTAAAATTTAAGTCACCTTTATTTTATAAAAGGGACTTAAATATTTAAGTGGAATATGAATAGTCTAAAGTCAAATTAAAGTATTTGAAAAGTCACTAAGAAGATGAAGAGTTGCCTTCTCTTCTATAAATTATAACAAGTTCCTCATTTGAGCTTCTTTAGAGAAAACTTATTATACTTCTTAGATATTGGAGCTATTTTTTGTGAATTCATGAGAGAGATATCCTTGTGAAGAGATAAAAGAGATAGCAAATTTCTTCCATTTTCCCTACTCAAAAATTTCTTCTATTTCTATGTTATGTACAATTTCTACTTGAGCTTCAATAAAGGAAGAAGGAATTTTATCCTTTTTGACTAAGGAGTTTAGTGGTACTTTGTGCTCATTAAATGTTATTTGGTCTTGTTGTTGTTACACATATTTGATTTCTTCTAAATTCAAGTGCATGTAATGAAATTTATGGTTGGTGTATGCAAGTCTCTGATTTTCTACTTGCAGCATTAGTTTCTCTTTTCTAAATTTCTCACTCCCTTTCCCACTTTCCTAGCAAATTCCTCTCTTGTAGATATATGTAAGCTTTTGCCGCAGGGTCAGTGGAGTGCCCTTGTTGGATCCCCAACCGAAAGGCCACCATGATAAAACTCACTTTTACTCGTGCATGCACGTACTGTAGCTGCATCGGTTAAGTAGAGGGACTTGGACTCCCACAGTGTTGGAAAGAAACCCACATATTTGTCCCCGACAAATTTCCTTGCCAACAGCTTTTAGCTCCCACCGTGGGGTAAATTTAGCTTCATCTTTGAATATGACGAGAAGGTAAGAAAATATTCAAAAAATCAAAAATTCAAAAAAAAAGAAGAAAATTTCTTGAATTTGAATATTTATATGATCCTCATGTCTACAAACCATGGCTATTTCAGGCAATCATCCTGTTAAAAGACCTGTATTTTTTTTCCACCATCAAGAGGATATTGCTTCAGATTTGCGAGAGGCTATTTAGCATAACAGGAAAAGTGTCAACCATTATTTCATCGCTATGAGAATACTCGACCTTGAAGAAGAACGTGTTGTTGAATTTGAAAGACAGACAAATTCAAGCACCACAAAGAAGAGCATAAATCTCCAAGCTAGTGGATAGAAGATACACCCAACAACAAAGACAAGGAGGACAAACTGATCCTACTTTTGAAGAACTTCAAAGAAGACAAGAGTTGCTTTGAATTCATAGGTCTCCTTTTCATCACACAGCTGGTCACATTGGGAGTTTAAGCATTGTCAATCCATTGGACGTTGAGTTCCCATACATCAACGAGAATCTTGAAGATTTCACTAATGTAGACCGTAAAAAGAAGCTAGAGAAAGAGAAACAAGAGCTGAAGCCAAAATAAAATCTCAAATTGAAGAAATCGAAAGAGCTTAAGTTTGAAGCAGACACGACAACAAAGAATAAAAGCCATAAGCGTAGACACCAAATTTGGGTCTTACGATGCCCTTTACCCCGTATCTCGTCCATGCAACCTAACCCTACCTCACCACCTAAAACCTTACACACCTAATGATTTATTAATTACCTTATAATTAATAAATCCACATCTCCAAACCCGCCACCTCATCTCGCCACCTCACCATAACCTAGCACTAACCCTAAACCAACCTAATTAAGACCTATGACTTGGTCCAGACCCACATCCATGACTCATCACCCTCACCCGCACCAAAACGAGCCAAAGAATGACTTGACTAAGCCCACAACCGATCCTCGGAGAAAAGGAGGGAAAGATGGTTGTTTTACTAAAAATAGCCACTTTGACCTAACCGACATTAGTTCTACTGATCGCCGTCGATTACGTAACCGCCATCGGTTCCCTGTTAATGACCTCCCCCAACCAAAAAGAAGGGATCCAGAATTCATTTGTGTAGGAGAGAGAGAAGTGAAACAAGCAAAAGAGGTTGCAGAGAAGAGCATCGAGCCGAAGATCGCAACCGAGCAACTAGATCATTACACCCTCATTCAAGCATTGGAAAAGGCGAGGATAGCTTCACCAGCTCGCTTTCCAATACCGGATCATCCCAACTAAGCCTTACTGTCGCCACCACATTCCTTGGACCTGTATCTTCATCAGGAACCAGTAGTCCTTCCTACAGAAAAAGGAGTTCTTCACAATCGATCTGATCTCTCTACGGTACGGACACACCTTCCCAACATTCAACAAGTATTCCTCCTAGCCCTAACCCTTATCTGTTTCTCAAGAGAATGAAAGGATAGAAGCAACTCTATTCCGGAAAGAAATTTTGTGCGAAACATTTTGGCATGCCCAGTGGGACCCATTTCGGGTTTCTTTCTTTCTTGCTTGCTTTCATATAGGGAGCATACTTGTTGTTTCTTTCTTCTAAATATTCACAAAATATTTTTTCATTTTGGTAAAAGAATTTGTCTTTCTTTCGAATCTTTGCATTAGTGAAAGTCATCTTCTTTGCTTCATCGAATATCATTTTCGATTTGGGTTTAAAACATGTACATCACATTCTTGCTTGTTGTTTTTAATTCTAGTGAACGTAGATTAAGTAACAGGTCATACACGTGGGGGTGATATCCATGGTATTGACAAGAATCTAATCTTACTCTCACTACACAACACATACCAAATCACATCATAATCAACACAACAGCTCAAACATCCCCCCTTCCCGCGGTATTCCTCCGCCCGATTGAGGTAGCCTTATGAGCCAAAACAAACTTGACATCTCCCTTAGGTCTCTTGTTTAGGATTGACATCATCTGGTGTCTAAGGCATAAGCCCAAAGTGATTAAAACTAATCCTAGGGTTATTCTATTGATTTGCTTGTGCATCTTGCTTGTTTTTAGTTTTGTTTCTCTGTCATACACTGTTTCAGTGATCACTTCAAGACAGTTTGGTAGGTATATTAAGCATTGTTATCCCCAAACCAAAGCACTTCTTACATCCTCTCTTTGCTTTCACTGATGGACCGACACCATGGGATCCTATACTATCGACATCGGTTAAGCGACCGACGCCGATTACATTTTACGAGACATCGATTATTGACCGATATCGATTCGTGTGTTTATCACGATTCTTGACACACCAAAGAACCTATCAATTCCAACATTTTGCCCTTTGTTTTCATTAGGATTGATTAAATCCTGTTGTGTCCTCTTTTCCATGGTTGTTATCACCCGGAAATAAGTAGCAGA
Organism: Taxus wallichiana var. yunnanensis; assembly: GCA_018340775.1. Taxonomy (NCBI): domain Eukaryota; kingdom Viridiplantae; phylum Streptophyta; class Pinopsida; order Cupressales; family Taxaceae; genus Taxus; species Taxus wallichiana. The sequence continues at coordinate 316,671,027 of CM031236.1, forward strand.
TCATGGTTTCACATGCCTGCATTCCGTGCCTTTTCCCGAGTCACCCCCTTCGCATCCTATGGGGAATAAATACGGATACCAACAATTTTCCCAAGATCCCCGTAGGAGATAAGGAATTTGCCAAATTTTTGGATGCTAATCCTAGTGCCGCATAATATTATTTGTCTCATACCCCGTTGTGCACCCGACGGTTAGCTCCTCGTTGGTATGCCTATTAGTATCGCTCGCTCACTTAGCCCCTTCCCCACCTAATAACTCGCCTCACTATCTTCATCCTTAGCCCCGTCTCCCGGCTCGGTAGCGGTGGTTCATACTACACCGATTGGTTTTCCTCTAGTTAAACTGGGACCCCACATATCACTACCGTCCACCGCCCTACCTCATCTCTCTCATAGGTTGCTTCTTTCATCACTTGCTCTCTCGCCACCTATACACACAAGCTTTCCCTCACAAGTTCGCCCACCTTTTCATTTCCACAAATTCATCCAGGTGGCCTCAACCTCTTATATAGGACACCCTTATTCGGCGCCCTAACACATTCATCACCATTATCTTATCAACATTCAATCCCACCATTGTCAAGTAGCGGCTCTTGGACCAATCCTCCTCTGTCTTACAACGACAACACCACCATCTAACCCAACCAATGATTTAATCAAACAGATGATGGATAAGATGTAAAATCTTGAGGCTTCTGTTTGGGAAGTCGTAACACCCCGACATACGAGCAAGTTTGTCGGGAGCCTATTCATCCTTCTCGTCTCCCTTTATACATATCCTCCTTAATGGGAATTACCGAAATTTACTCGCTTTAATAGTAAGGAGGACCCTTAACAACACTTGCGATATCAGGGCATGCCGCTATCCGATTGCTCATGACGATGCCTTACTACTCGTACCTTTCCCATGTCCTTATCGGGACTTACCTTGGAGTGGTATAGTGCTTTAACCCAAGATTCAATCTTCTCCTTTAGCTAGCTAGCCCAATCTTTCTTGGATCACTTCTCCGTCAATATTGCAAGAAAGTATCCATTACTGAAACCTCTACGCCATCCGACAATTTAAAGACAAGTCTATTGCAGATTTCATTGGACGATGGCGGGGCCTCATCAACCAACTTACTTACACCTTACCTCAGGCCGAGCTCATCGAACTCTTTACGTGGGCCTCTGTGCTAAACACATTTCTCCCACCCTCCAAATTCAAAATTTCCGCACATTTGATGAGGCCTTTACTATGGCTCAGAAACTAGAGATTCGAGCCTTAGAGGAAGAGAAATTGAGGTTACGCAACAAAAGCTCAAATTTCCGGACCCAAGACTCTACCACCAAACCCAACACCACCAATTCTCACACATCGGTTGCTTCGAAATCAAAGGGTGCCATACACGCTGTGACGGTCAAATCTCAAGCATTGTCTAATACCCAGCCGAAAGCCACCTATAAGTATAAAGCCGAGCCCATCAACTATACTCCCTTGGGAGAAACTTATGGTGCGATCTTAGACAAATTGCTTAAAAGCAGAGCTATCACCTTGCCCCATGTTAAACCCGCGCTATTCCTTCTTGGTATAAATAAAATGACTTACGTAACTTCCATCGCGTGAAGGGACACATCCACGAAAAGCGCAAGATGTTGAAAAACATAGTGCAGAAATGGTTGATGCAGGGATATAACTCTCGATAATCCTAATGCCCCGCATTAATCGAAATTTAAAAATCTTCAACAAACCATTTCCAAACCATGCATCTAACAAGAATAACACAAATCAAGACACCTGGTGAGGAGAAGAGTGTGCATGAGATCCATGCGATTTTCAACTCCCAACCTAGGACTTCCATTGAGGAAATTCTGAATCAAGCTTCTTCACCAACACAGGGATTTTTGCCCCCTTTTCCTTCATCGGGACAAGAGGATAGTCCCGCTATTCCTTTACCTATAAAGGAATTAACCGCCGCAGTTCTCTTCTCACAATGAACCTTCTTACACCACATCCTCGCAAGATTGTGAGCGGATGTTATCTAACTTATCTATTTCCCAAACATCTCCTCCCACCACTTGCTGCTGCAATGAAGAAGGCTTGCCACTTTTTTTGTCACCCTTAGAGGAGAAACCCCTTGAGCCTACATCACCAAACTCCTCAATCATAACAGATCCCCTTGAACATCCCCTTATACCTATTAGTTCTTCATCACCTAAATCTTTCCAATGACCGATTGACCTCTTAGTACCCATTGATACGACGCCTCATTTACCCCCTGTATCACACCCACAGTGGATCGGAATCACAACCCATCTCTCTTCCATACCAAAGTTCATGTTTACACGTGAAGAGTGCCATCCCTCAAGAAGATGACAAGCCTTGTGGGAGCACTTGAATACACCCCCGCTCTACTCAAATGCATATGATTAATCCAGACACCTCTACCATATACCCGAGGTGTTTACAAAAGCTCAAAATGCCTATGTCCTCACCTTCACCCCCCTCATCTCTATCAAATCCCTCAACCATCTCTATCAACCTAACCAAGCCTTCCCTTACGCTTGGGACTTCACCAATTCCCAGCCTGACACACCCACCTAAACGTTTAGATTTATCCAAAAATACCGCCATCAATCCACCCAGGAGACACTCCAATCTCCCGAGTCCAATCTATACCTCTTCCACAACTTAAACCTCGCCCCCGATCACACCGATACAACAAGCTCGGCTTCAGCCTTCACCATCACACCTACCTTCTATATTAGGGCCTCACCCCTCCACCTTGCCACAATACACCTCGCCTCCCACATCTTCTTTAACACGACCTATACCTTTTGCACCCCTACAGACACTCACGGGCATATCAACACCGTCACCCCAAGTATCTGGCCTACCTACCAACCCTAAGCAAACTCGATCATCGAAGGACTTGTTTGTTGTCGCTCCTCTTTCCCCGTGGTTGTTTCCTACCACCACGTCAGCTGGGGCCTCATCATTTAACCACTAAACATAACTTCAATGCGTAAGAAACCACCCCTAGTTCAAACCACTCATTAAAATCCCTTGCCTAAATCACCACCGTATGAACCATTCGCACTCCAACCCTTACCAAAATAATGAAAAATCTCACCCACTCAATCAACAAACCTTATCTTCATCCGAATTTGACCCACTCAAAGGATCTTACTCCAAGATCCTTGATATGTTGGTAGGGGATGCGACCATTTCCCTACCCCCACTCAGACTCTATGATCCATCTAAACCTCGACCTATAGGTTATGATGAATCTAAAATCATGGCTTACCATCGCACACCAGACACGATGTAGAAGGATGCAAAACTTTGAAAGCCATCCTTCGCCAGTCACCTATTTCTGATAGATAAATGACCTAAGAAAGACAATTTATTTAGAGAGAGAAGCCGCTAGCTTCGATTCCTTCTCCTATACCACCTATCACCGCCTCACAAAATCTATCATCATTGTAACCCCCGCCTCTTGAGAACAATGACTTATCCCCGTCATCCTCCTCTCATATTCATGAGATCAACATGATTAACATTGCTTACTCGAGGTCGAAAAACAATGGAAAAGCTAAAGAAAGCACACCTGCGGCCTCTCTTTCTCCTTCTGCCATCCCGATCACACCACCACCAAAAGTGGTCATTCATGGACCTGCCTATCCCATCTCTGATGGAGTTGCCCACCGCACCATGATCAAACAACTTCACCAATCTCCTATCAAAATGACACTCTATGATCTCATTCAAACATTTGAATCGCATCGACAAGCTTTAATTGAGATCCTTCAAGGGATAGAGGTCCTACCTAACGAAACCTTGCCCGTCGCTTCCATTTTAACACCCAACCATGTCGCTTCTCTCACCAAACAACCTACCTCCACAACCACTTCTGTCCCTATACAAAGCAAGCCAGCTGCTGTCAGTTTTTCTGAAGAAGAAATTGTCGTCTTTGGTGCAGAAGATCTTGATCCAGCTCTTTTCATCTCGGCTTACGTCCGGGACATCCGGGTACATCGTGTTATGATCGACGGGGGCGCTAGCCTAAACATCGTCTCTTCCAAAGCCTTCCAACAGATGAATATCCCTCTTACCGCATGTGTGCCAACCCCACCATGTTGCGTTCATTCAACGATGCTATTACTTCTACCTTAGGCACCGTGATCCTTAACATTCGTGTAGGGCCATGTACCTTACCCGAACTCTTCTATGTCCTCGAGGGAGAATTCAATATAACATATTGTTAGGCCGCCTGGATCCGGCATGGGATGCGTTCCTCCACCTTACATAGATGCATCAAATTGAGTATGAGGGGAAGTCATACACCGTCAAAGCCGATGCTTCCCCTTCAAAACCTCGCAATATGTTATATCGCCCTAATGATGTGCTTGTACTAGTCCAGGCACCCATTGATCGGCCCAACCATCTACTTCAACCACGCCTCCACCATCCACCTTAACCACACTCACACCTTCAACCAATACCACTTCTTCCCGCGGACAACATCCCAACTTCGACCCTTGGTGGATGTTTTTCAATGCCTTACGCTAGGGAATACCGCCTATACAATGTTAGCACCTTTCATACCCCACGGGAGTACGGACGATTACATGCACATCCTACCTACGACAGTCGTGTGGGGAGGTGATCTCTACGAACCACCTAATCGCCGCACCAACCTAACATATGGGGGTGTTGACACATCCCTCTGTCACCCCGAACCTCCCCTTGGTGTGGTTCCCTTCCAATCTGATTTTTGATATCTAACCAACCGTCATTTTGCGCTTACCTTCCTGACGTGTTGTGCTTGGAAGGGTTTTGGTTTTGGTCTTTATGAACAAGGCCAACACACGATCATTCCCGTAACTACCCCCAAACACAAAGATCATCGTGGTCTTGGATTTTTTGAACCACCTACACCGAAGAAACCTCGTGTCAATTATATCCAGGAAAACAACGAAGTCACCCCTTCGAACCATCATCGCCCATTTTTCCATCTTCACCCACAGAGTCGATAGACCCGGAATCTATCCCTCCTAACTTTTTTTTTTCGTGAATGCTATCTTCCTAGGTCCTCTCACTTATCAACGTGATAGTGAGGACCCATCTTCTTTCCCCTTTTGTATCCAGAGATGATTGAAGAAGATTTGCCTTCATTAATGTCGTGGAGTGCCGGGAGGATGACTCCATCCTCACCTACCTTGGTGCGGACGACTCTTATATTCAACGTGCCTTACCATCTGAAAACCAAACTATGTTGAATGAATCTACTATAGAAATCAACATCCACACGGAGGATGATCCTCACATTGTAAAGATCGGACAATCTCTTGACGCATTAGAACAAGATGCCTTCACTACCTTCCTCCGTGCCCACAATCAAGCTTTTGCTTGGTCCTACGCCGACATGCCAGGAATCGATCCTAACATTGTTGTCCACAACATCACTCGAAACCGGACTCTAAACTAGTTAAACATGAACCGAGAAAAATGCATCCACACATTGCCCTCTTGGTGAAAGAAGAGCTTCAACATGTAACCAAACTAGAAAAATTCATGAGCGTACCTTTAAGATGGCGATCTTGTCCTCAAAGAAAATCAACATGTAACCAAACTAGAAAAGAGCAAACATGGAAAATTTGCTCCTAATTGGATTGGGCCTTACATTATCACTCACACTTACGGATCAGGTACTTATTGTTTAGCTTCGCTTAATGGTAAACCCGAGCCTGAACCCCTTAATGCCTTACATCTCGACCATTATACTATTGAATTTAGTGTTATATCACTTCTTATATACCTTGCGCTCGTCCCTTGAGCTCATTTACCACCTCATACACCTTGTTTCGTGCATCTCAAAATGGAATCAAGCTCACATGGTCTGATCATCACCTCTTCTTAAAGATGCCTTCCCCTTTTTAGTCTCGTCCATGACTTAAAAGTATCAAAATAACAAGTTCTCAATTATACAATTATGGGATATTCTTGAGTCAAACTTCCTGCAAAACTAGATGCTTCATGTCAAACAGACATCTAGACCTCTAAGCTATAAACTAGACTGCTCCCTCGAAGGACAGCTATGTGCAAAGCCACATCTGCTATTATACACTAGACTGCTCCTCGAAGGACAACTATGTGCAAAGCCGCATCATGCTACTATAAGTAGATTGCTCCCTTGAAGGACAACTATACAAAGTTAGCCTCTATCAGAAGCTTCTCGCATTGATCAGCTTCGTGAAGACCTCAAGAAACAACAAAATGCATATCCCATATAGACTTCCCGCATCGATCAGTCTATATCCGAAAAATAAAAGCAAAGATTCAACAAAGCACTTTTGAGTCATGGACTCATCTATCTAGGTTTGGATCTATTTCGTCAGAATAATCACCTTATAACAAGTCCTCTACGCCCCAGTTATACCATCCACCTCACCTCACCATTCTTCACAATAACAAAACTCAAGGGACGTGACGTATATCCGATATATTGTGATTATACAACTCTTTTCACCTATCGACTTCTACCATGCAAAGTACCAGAGATTCAAGCTCCTCCTATGATAATACGTGATTTGTTTAGCTCTTTCCAACTATGGGACATTTTTGCCTCTTTTACCCGAATCTGGGATTATATGTTGACCTTAATCAGGACACGGTTCCCTAATGCTTGGGTAAGCTAACCCTCACTTCACCTATAACCACATCAACACCAACAACATTACTCTACCAACATCAAACTTTTACCAACCAACAAATTGCCTAACCATAACCAAATTACTCGAATTCACCTCTCCCGGTCCTAAGGAGAACTACATCGGTCCCGAGGCCCCTCCTTACTTTTACGCAATGGGCTATGTAGGCAAGACTTTCGAGACATGGGGTCTCCCAAGGTTAGCTCGACCATCCCCTACCATAACCTATCATGTGTTGTGTTTTGCTTAAAAATATAAATGTTTTCACATATTTATATTGATAACACTCACTTTTGTCCTTTATTAATCCAAACATTCAAAACACAACCATTTCTTATTATTATCATCAACTCAAAATCAACATACATATTCAATTTTATTTAGATGTTAAACAAATACATCTTTCTATCATCGACACGCAGTCGGTTTCCTCATTTAATCTTCTACCCCTATAAAATTCACGTCGGCCCCGCGCCTCATCTCGAACTAGGTAGTGATGGTGATCGTCCGACGCCGCTCACCTGGCCTCTCCACCCTCAAAGGGGCCACTGCTTATTGGATCCTCCCACCGATCCGCCAATCTCTCTTGTAACATACGAATACGCCCTCTCGCGTGGAGGAATCTGCGCCTCAGCCTCTCCACTCGTGGATCACAAACCTCTAACAATCCCATTGTCTCATTCTGTGTTTGAAGCCGATGAACTAAACCCCAGAGCCACTATGGGATTTCGAGGCCGGATCGCGGCCCCCAAATCCTCTTTTTCTATTTTTAACCTATCTACCTACCCCATTGATTGCCTAAAAACTTACCCACCCTACCGTGTTGACTTACCTAAAGCATATCTACCCACTCCATTTTCCTATTTACCTTCATTTATTTATTATTTTATCACATTTTAGATTCCTACCCCAAAACCCACATCCTAGCTAAATTCATCAACTTCACACAGATAGGGATTTAGAACCTACCGGTACGACTACACGTCGTCGTGGTGGGATAGGTGGTGGTGGTCTAGCTCCTCCAGCACCTCCTGCTCCTCCAGGTTGTGCCATAGCTCCAAATCTCCTCAGCAGGGTCCTCAACCAATCAAACTCTGCCTCCTGATCTCTGGGGCCTACCAATAACTCACTCCCCCACTCAACTAGTGCCAACTCAAATTCGGCCAAACTCAACAAAATCAATTCAACACTCCGACAAAGCAAACTGTTGCACTCAATTGACAATGTAAAAATGACACGCCGTATTTTTTCTTTTTATAGGTTTTGACCTCTAACCGATATCAGTTATGGCGCCCTAGAAAACCGATATCAGTCGTCTAACTGATAGCGGTCATAACTAACCGATATCGGTTACCTGCCTAGTTTACCCTAACTCCTGTCCTTCTCCACCGAACTCTATTTTTCACCACATCGCCTACCCCCGGCCTTTGCTAAATAGCCTTATTTTGAATTCATGGGCCCAACCCAAGGCCGTAACCACTCAATTGGCCGACCCAAGGCCGCAACCAATCACTTGGCCCAACCCAAGGCCGCAACAAACCAACCGGCCCGACCCAAGGCCACAACCAATCACTTGGCCCAACCCAAGGCCGCAACAAACCAACTGGCCCGACCCAAGGCCGTAAGAATAAACCAATCTGCCCGACTCAATGCGCGCAACCAATCACTTTGACGACCGAGGCCGCAACAAACCAATCGGCCCAACCCAAGGCCGCAGCAAACCAACCGGCCCGACCCAAGGCCGCATCAATCACTTGGCCCGACCCAAGGCCGCAACAAACCAATCGGCCCGACCCAAGGCCGCAACAAACCAACCGGCCCGACCCAAGGCGCACCCCATCACTTGGCCCGACCCAAGGCCACAACCAACCAATCGGCCTGACCACGGCCACACCAATTAAGTACCTCGACCGAAGCCCACAAATTACTATTCTATCCACCCATAATGTAGCTGTTTGTTCAATCGAGCTCGCATGTTCGTGTTTTAGCATGACTAGGATACTTGAATTGATCACCAACCACTTTTGCTTAGACCGAGACCGTGACGTCTATCTCAACCAAACCAACCATTTCGTACGCCAAACATGCCTAAACGTTCCTGGTACCTTACCCGTTATATCCCTGGAGCTACTTCCTATGCCTTGGATACAGGATTATATCAACCTTGTTTGGATAAACTATCGACCTTTGCCTATGAATTACTCTTTTGCTCTTCAATTCATGTACCTGGTCGCACTATTGCATTTCAACGTGCGTCTGCCTCCTTGAACTTACCCCACCATCTTACCATCATCTCATCATAATTCACCCTTTAACAACCCTATCCCTGATTTCACGTCGCCTCAATCTGTGATAGATTTGAGGGGGATTACCTATACCCTTAACTGGGGCAACCACTTTTTATTTTTGTCAGTGCAGCTTTAAAATACAAGCTACACGACAACAAGGGGCAAATGTAGACACCAAATTTGGGTCTTACGACACCCTTTACCCCGTATCTCGTCCCACAACCTAACCCTACCTCACCACCTAAAACCTTACACACCTAATGATTTATTAATTACCTTATAATTAATAAATCCACATCTCCAAACCCGCCACCTCATCTCGCCACCTCACCATGACCTAGCCCTAACCCTAAACCAACCTAATTAAGACCTATGACTTGGTCCAGACCCACATCCATGACTCATCACCCCTCACCCGCACCAAAACGAGCCAAATAATGACTTGACCAAGCCCACAACTGATCCCTCGGGAGAAAAGGAGGGAAAGATGGCTATTTTACTAAAAATAGCCACTTTGACCTAACCGACATCGTTCTACTCGACCGTCTTGTTACGTGAATCGCCATCGGTTCCTGTTAATGACCTCCCAACCAAAAAGAAGGGATCCGAATTCATTTGTGTAGGAGAGAGAGAGAAGTGAAACAAGTAGAAGAGGTTGTAGAGAAGAGCATCGAGCCGAAGACTGCAACTGAGCAACTGGATCTCTGTCACCCTCGTTCAAGCATTGGAAAAGACTGGGGATAGCTTCACCAACTCGCTTTCCAATACCGGATCATCCCAACTAAGCCTTACTGTCACCACCACATTCCTTGGACCTGTATCTTCATCAGGAACCAGTAGTCCTTCCCAGACAAAAAGGAGTTCTTCACAATCGATCTGATCTCTCTACGGTACGTGCACACCTTCCCAACATTCAACAGGTATTCCTCCTAGCCCTAACCCTTATCTGTTTCTCAAGAGAATGAAAGGATAGAAGCAAATCTATTAGGAAAGAAATTCTCATGCGAAATAATAACCTTAGAGAGGTTGGAAGCTAGAATTTGAAACGAAATGGTAGATCATGATTGTGACGACCATAGGCCTAATGTACCATGGGGGAAACACCGGCCCACTCGCCCTTTCTCAACCACTTCACGAGCTAGCAAAAGGCTCGAGAAAAAACTTTCAAAAATTCAAAGGGGATGGTTCTCAACTCCTCGAAGAACATGTAACATCGTTTATCACTGCTTGTGGTGTATTGGGCATTGAGCATGAAGATGTGTCAGTCTGGATATTTGTGGAGTCACTTCAAGAAAAAGCTACCAAATGGTTCTACATGCTACCCCCTCGAGGTCTATCACCTGTTGGGAAGATATAAGAAGTGCATTCAAACATAGGTTCAAGACCATGGAAGATTATCAAGATCTCTTGGTCCAATTGGTACAAATGAAAAAAGAAACCTCGAATCAATGAGAGACTTCATAACAAGATATAACAGAGTGATAAGAAGAATCCCTGAAGATGTGGTGCCTCCTGAAAATAATTTGAAGAGATTCTTCATCAATGCCTTGTCATCATAAGTAGGTTTCTTCCTTAGAAGAACCCAACCAAGAACATTGAAAGAAGATCGGGACAACGCGATAAACCGATGATGATCTAACCATGTTCAGTAAAGTGAAAGGCCCAAATGGAAAGCAAAAGGCTAGAATTCAAGCTCAGTCACCATGGACCCAATGTTCCAAAAAATGCCAAATGAGTTGATTTCCTTGAAGAAACAGTGTCCCTAGATCACAATGCAGAACACTCCAAGGAATCCAAATCCTCCCAATAGACCAAGGATTGCTCCACCTCCTCACCGGATCGGTCTCGAAAGCACCGCCGATTAATGATGCCTATGACACAGAAGAATAATAGGAGGAAGTGGAAATTGAATAACATGAAGAAGAAAATGTGGGTGAGGACGAAAACTATCTCGAGGTCGAGGAACTTGATGGTTATACGCACAATGGCCTAATTGAGTACATTGACGATGAAGATGACGAAGCTCCAAGCTTATCATGTTCATTTTTCACTCATGCACAATCTAAGAAAGATGCTCCATCCTCAATGGTTGTGTTGAAGGAAAATAAGAAATAAGATCCTTCATGGAGGTTCCACAAAATAAAATCATCAACAAAGGATCACCACTACCACCTTTGATAGAATCGGCTAAAGAAAAATCAGACCCACTAGTTAGCAAGGATCATGCTTTGCCATACCAAGTAAGTCATCCAGTCCTCTCACTCAAAAATTGCTAAAAATAATTCTCCTTCAAATGTTGTTTCTACAAAAACATCTAAGGTTCCATCAAAACCTACATCCCCACCTCCTTCCAAGCCTAGTTACTACACCCATGAAGGAAAATTCAACCCCCAAAGTAGCAAAACCTTCACCATGTAAATCTTTTGTCATTCTCGAACCTCTACCTTGCCCACCATAACCCCATTTGACTTTGTGGAACACACAAGCAAAACTAAAGTCCATCTCACAGAAATAGAATACCTACAAACACATCCTACCCAATTTGATAGGTTCATTGATGTAGTTCGTGGTGGTAATCCTATAACCTCAGGTCCAAATTCAAAAGGCTTACTCCCCACACCGTCCACACCACCTTCTCAAAACATGTTAGCCCTCAGTGCCTCCAAAACCAATGAGGTTGAAACTTTCTACTTGTTACTCCTCATTAAAGGCTTCCAACTAAATAATTGCATCATAGATTCTGGAGCCTCAGATAATGTGATGCCCGTCAAAGTTGCAAATAGGTGTCCACTACTACAAAGCACATGATCCATAAGAATGTGTCATGTTATTGAAAGATTTTCTCCTCCATTACTTGATGACACCAAGGATTGTAGATTTATTGACCAGATACATGATGTCATTGATATTGGTGTGCCATACCAACATGGTAAACAATTCCAAGGATGATGGTCATCACTATGAAGGGTGTGCGAATGGAGGAGCCCATGGAAGAAGCTTACATGGAGGATTTCGAGGTCAAGGCAAGCTGCGGAGGTGGAAGAAGTGAGTTCCGTGTGGAACTTGTTACAACTGTGGGTCTATGGAGCACTATAAGTGTGAATGCCCTGATCTGTTATAATGCTCTTAGTGTGGAAAGAAGCATAAGTATGAGGAGTTCCTAGAGTTATTTGAACACATGAGCCAACAACAAGTGAAAGGATAAAGGCACAGGAATGGTGAGCATGAAAAGGTCGACTCGCAATGGATGCGAGGGGTGGTGCGCGAGTCGGAGTTAGAACTTGTAATGGTGACAACTTGAGCTGAGGCTACACGTGCCAGGGAAATACTAAAGCAAAGGATGTTGGTTACTAGAGAAGAGGTGGTGCACAAGAAGTATCTAGACCCTACTCATCAGAAAGAGGTTTATCAAGAGACCATGGATGTAATTCGGAGCCTACAAGGAGAGATCCAGTACCTAAAGGAGAAGTCACGATAGTTAGAGCAAAGTTAGAACATTGAGGCTCCACAAAAGGATCTAAATGAGGTCAGGGAAGTATGCAAAATTCTCAAGTAGAAGAATATCATTCCTTTGCTTTATAGAGAATGGTTACGGGAGAAAGTATTGCAAGGCGCAGAGGAAAATTCAAGCGATAGGTCTTTCACGCTAATCTTCACCCTCACACCATTAATTATGATAAGGAGATTACCTTGAATATAGTAGTCGATGATGCATGGATCCTAAGTAATATTCGATAGATACGGGTGCGAAGGTTAATGTTCTTACATTGGATGCCTAAAATCAAATGGGAAGGACCCCATTTACACCATCTTCAAATGTGTTGTATATGGCTAACAAGATAAAGGTGATGCTCATTGGTGTCGTGAAGGACACTGCTATCACTATCCAAGGGGCGAAATTTACTAGATACTTTGCGGTCTTGGCACTAGCCGAGGCGGATAACTTCCAAAGCATTACTTGGGAGCCCTTGGTGTTATAAGAACAATGTTGACCTATGATTCAATAAAGGGTACATAAGTTTTGAAAACAAGGAAGAATGGGTCATTATCCATCTAACTAATGGGAAGTCAACACCTTATACTGAGCCCTTGGGAGAAGAAGTCCTCGATAGAATCTGTGTGGACTATTAGGGACCCTAAGGTGATTAATCCTACCGAAGGAATTATTCAGCCGAAAGCCCTCAATCTATGAGTGATACCACTAGTGTAGCATGTGACAATTGGGTACACAAGACTTATGAGTTAATTGGGTGACAATTGAGAGGCTCTATTACAAGAGTGACAAGGGTGCACCCACTTAGGCACTTGAGAGGGAAGAAGTTACCAAGCTACACTAGGGATGGCAACCTTGATGTTTTCCTACAAGCCATGGAAGCTCAATGGAGATGTGAGATCAAACGAAGGAGCATGCTTATCTACACTTTTGCGAGAAGTGCAACACGTTGGTGGATGGTGCATCAAGACAATCTTCTAGGGTGGCGTGAGGTGAGGATTGCGCTCTCTATTAGATTCTTCAAGAAGCAACACACCAACTAAACTTTTTGTCTATGATGGGAAATAATCCACCTCAGAACATGTCTAGGAGTGCGAGAGGATCTGGATGGAAGGCACAAAGGCTTTACCTCCTTCCCTATGGGTGCACAAGTTTTATTCCACACTACAAGGTTGTGCGTGCATGGTACATTCATTCAGAGTTACGCCATTAGATAGGGAACTGACAAGAGTTAACAAATGACTTGATTCAAACTTTTAAATATAAAAGTGCTAAGCCCTTAGTGTATGAGGCGTTGCAGGTTGTTAAGAGCCTAACTATAGGAGACAATGCCATGGCAAAGGATAGAATACAGAATTATTGGGTGAACCTGGCCTAGAAGCGCACTCTGATGAGGGATATTTAGACGAGACACAACTTGAATGTGCTTGCATGGAGAAAGAGAAGGGAAAGATGGTCTACGTGATAGATGGCAAGGGAGTGGAGAACTTGGATGTCAACCATACTGTGGGTACACACGAAGTAATAGATAGTGTTGAAGAGCAAGCACATGCCTACCATGAACCCCTCAAAATAAAGAAGGTCAACATTGGCTCAGAAATGGAACCTAAGGAGGCTACTATTGGGGACTATTGGTTAGAAAAGGAGGTTTCAAAGATAATTGATCTATTACGTGAGTTTCAGATTTATTTCCACGTGGGTACCATGAGCTTAAGGGAGTTCACTGCTCTTTAGGAGAGATGCAGATCAAACTAAAGGAGGGACCGCACCGAATTCGGAAGTGACCTTACCGAATGAATTCAAATTTACGCGTCTGGGTCAAGGAAGAGATAAACAAGATGATCACTTGGGTATCATTGAAGCTATTGAGGAATCAAAATTGATAATCCCAATGGTAATTAGCATTAAAAAGGATGGGAGGTTAAGGATCTATGTTGATTACAAACATTTGAATGCAGTATGTGTCATTGATCCCTTCCTAACTCCTTTCACCGGGAAATCTTGGAAGGAGTATCCAAGCGCGAGATCTATTATTTCACAGTGATTCTTAAGGTATCATCAAGTTAGAATTACAAAGGAAGACTAAGAATAGACAACTTTCACATCGAGTGGGAAGCTTTCCCCACACAATCATGCCTTTTGGACTAAAGAATGTGCCTGTTGTTTTTCACGCATAATGGTCCAGGCATTTCAGGATTTTATCCATAAGTTACTTTAGGTTTACCTTGATGACTGGATAGTGTATGGACTAGTGAAAGACCATTGTGACAATTTTTGGTTGATGTTTGAGAGATGTCGGCAGTTGTGCATATCCCTCAACATCAAGAAATGTCTCTTCACTACTCCATTTGGAACCCTATTGGGGAATATCATATGTAAGGAAGGTTTATTGGTGGATCCCGCCAAAGTTGTCGTTATTATGGGATTGGGGAACCTACTAGCCAGAGCGTAGTGCGTGGATTCCTTGGGGATACAAGGTATTACCGAAAATTTATTAAGGGGTATGCCAAAATCTCCGTGCCATTAGAGGAATTATTGAAGCACAGATGTACATTCCATTAGGGAGAGGCGCCACAGATGGCGTTTGACACATTAAAGAATAAACTTATCACTATGCTCATATTATGCTTTACCTCTTGGGATAAGCCATTCCATGTACATGTTTATGCTTCAAGAACGATGATTGGGGCAATCTTAACACAACCAAGAGAAGGAATTGTTGACCACCCCTTGTGTTTTTCCAAAGAGAAAGTTGACACCAACAGAGTAGAACTATACTACTATTGAGTGCAAAGCATTATCAATGATCTATGACCGCACAAATTCAGAAATATCTATTGTCAACACCCTTCATATTCTACTCGAGACCACATGGCATTTAAGTACTTGGTGAACAAGCCCATTTTACAAGGATGCATATGTCGATGGGTCCTGTTGTTTCGAGAGTTCAAGTTTACAGTTGTTATGAAACCAGGAAAGAGTAACTCAAGGCTGACCATTTATCAAGGATTGACTCGGGGAGGATGTGCAAAACATTGAGGATAAAATGCCGATGTGTAACTATTTAGATTGTGGCGCGAACCCTCCGACTTGGAAGATATTGTTGCGTTTCTCAAAATTGGTGTGGCACCAGAGGGAATCAAGACCTTGGAAAAGAAGAAGTTAGCCATAGGTGCCACACCCTACATGTTAATTAGTGGAGACCTATACAAGTTAGGTCATGATTAGGTTTTGCGTCGGTGTGTATTAGAAAATGAGTGCATTGCAATCATGGAGGAAACACATGATGGGATTATAGGAGGACACTATGCAGGGAATGCCACCGCGTGGAAGATTCTACTGACAGTGCTTTAGTGGGAAAGCATCTACCAAGATTGTATTGAGTTTTGCAAGGCATGTGACCATTGGCAACGCCTTGGAAAACTAGGAAGAATGGATGAAATGCCCTTGAGACCAATAGCTAGCGCATAACCATTTGAGAAGTGCGCCATTGTTTTTTTAGGAACAATTTCACTTGCCACACAAAGGACTAGTTCACACTATATCATTACTTACACTCATTACTTAACAAGATGGGTAGAGGCGTCACCTACAAAGAATTTCACAAAGAACCACAACAACAAGGTTCATATGGGAAAACATACTCAGCAAGTATGGGTGCCCTTTAAGTTTGACTAGTTTGAGGGGTGAAATTTTTGAATGAGACAGTCAGGATTTTGTTAGCATATTTCATGGTGGCCCATCACAAGACCACCCCATATCACCCCAAGCTAATGGAACCACTAAAGCATTTAACAAGATACTAAGTCACACGCTGACCAAAATTTGTGATGTGGGAAGACAAGATTGGGATGACAAAGTCTCAGTAGTACTATGGGCGTATAGGACAACCTATAAGAGATTGAACAAGGCCACACCATTCCAATTGGTGTTTGGCGCGGAAGCTATTTTACCAATAGAGTTTATGCTACCATCCCTACGTATTGCACGTGTAGGAGGATTAGCTGATGAGCAAGCACTACAGGAGCGCATGGAGAAGTTAATGCAGTTGGACGAAAGGCGATCACTTGCTAGGTGGAGTCAGAAGACTAAAAAGTGTGACAAAAAGCATGGCATGATCGCCATTTTAAAAACAAATAATTCGAGGTTGGGAGATGGTCTTGCTTTATGACTCCAAATTTTTGTGCCATCCAAGGAAACTGAAATTCCATTGGTTAGGACCATACATCATCTTGTACATCCTCGATTCAAGCCCGTGTCGTTTACTAGTACTAGATGGGACAAGGTTACCAGGTTACTTAAATGGGAGTAGGTTGAAGCCCTACTATAAATAAGGCTTATGTGTAGTAAAAAATAAGGTAGTTTTTCCAATTAGTTTAGATTTCTTTTAGTCTTTTTGTTTTTTTCCTTGTCATCGTTTTTAGCTTTGTGATGTGTGTGTCAAGTAGATAATTGCATTGTAAGAGGTTTTATGCGTAGGGGACCGCGCATACATTTTTGTGTGGGGTGAGGTAGCAAAGATTTTGAACATGGAGGCCAACAACTTCAACAAAGTGGACTGTTGGGGAATTAACGTGAAGACAAAAGAATGAGCAACGTAATGGATAAAATGCATAAATTCATGTAGTTATGAAGGTGGGTTGAAAGAATTTGAAGACCACAAGAAGGGAAGGATCACACGATATGACATAAGATAGGAAACATTATAGAGAACTACTTAGTAGACAACACAGAGGTTATGTACTTCAGCACAAAGATGTGTGTGAAGGAGGTCTTTGGCATTCTAAGTGGTATTGGAGTATTAGAAGGGTTATAGCTACGAAGCAGGAGAGGAAGTCACAGGAGTTGCTTTAACTGAAGTAAAGTGTTTTATTAAAAAGTGACATTAGGACATGTGGTTGGAGGAACTCTAAGGCATCGATAAAGTATAAATAAGAGATAAGGATAGTCATTTTCACTACCTTACCTTAAAAGAATTTCTTTTGTGCTCCCGAGCTCAAAGTGCGACAAGCATTTTTTTGAAGAAGAGTGACATGCGACTATCACAAACCAAAGTGGACTTGTGCAAAGTCAGTAGTAAAATCCGTGACATAACACAGAGGGAAGAAGACAATAGAGCAAGAAGGAGGTGATGTGAAAGAGAAGAGGGGAAGTTGTCGAGTTAGTGCGGTCTAAAAGAGAAGAACATAACACCTAAGAGGGAGATGACACCAAAGAAGTCTCGAACAAAGAAACCGGTGGTGGAAAAGGAGGACCCCGTGGAGATCTACTCAGAGATGTAGTACCCACCTAGAGTTATCAAGGCTGAAAAATGGAGCTCGAAGCTATATAAATGTTAACGAGCTTTGAAACCCTAAGGTTGACGACTTAGTGAAACAAGCGCTATAAAAGACTAGGGTTTTGTAGCTAATGGAGCTTCCCTTCTTTGCCCAAATGCACCCCACTTTTCGGTGGTTAATGTCACAGTGCACGAGGATTTATTTTTTCGTAGGAAGAAGAATGAGGATCACACCAATTGATTCGGATGTTACTGACAGCCTATGAAACACTAGAGAAGATATGGCGTTTGATTTATGTGCCATGACCAAGATTGAAGAGTTGACAAAAAAGTTCAACAACAAGAAGGGAGAGGGCACAAGTAATTTCAGATCTCTCGAGACCCAATGTTAAGAGTCACCTACCAACTCATTAGCTATAAATTGGGCACATCGGAAAGGTGGACACACATTAACTAGAGGTTCCTATACGTGGCCTATAGGGTATCCAAGAGGGCACACTACAACTTTTCCCAATTCATTCGCAAATGACATCATCGAAGAGGCGTGGGGTACGAATGAGGAAGGAGAAAAGATCACTTGGGGCTCCATCCTATTATTGATCATGTTTTGGGAGATTGGTGTCCCAGATGGACCAAATGAGAACATGTGGGTTCACCCACCCGCGCACGCATCCCCTGCAGTACAATTTACAAAGTTCACCTGCGATGGGACCATCTTGAGTGCTTACAAGGCTCAGATGAATAAATGGTTCGAGCGTTTGTGTGAGGCTTTTAAGAATTAGTGGTGCATCCCCCATGAGTTACCACAAGTTGTTGGGGACAAGGTAAAAATTTCGTTACCCAACATTTCTGTCTAGTGAAGTTTATGATGGCAAAAGGAGAGATGGGGCCATGGTGCAAACTCCCCTTTGTGTTCACAGCCAAATATATGAAATGCACCATCAACCAGATCAAGGATGCACAAAAGTTAATTTTTGATGCAGACAAGGTGGATGTTGATGTCCACACGTTGTGCGCCACATACAAGTATGACGCTCGACCTGCCTACATCGAGGTTTTAGAGCCATATTTCCTAGACTTACACCCACAAGTTAGTGTTACCATCAAGGGGTATGTCCATCGGGTGTTCATGCAATTGCGCCCCAAAACACAGGGAGGGATTGAAGTGGAGGTTATAGACTCTCCCTTTCCAAAGCCACGAGAGACACCAATCCCACCCATGAAGGTAGTACAAAAGAACAAGAACAAGAACAAGAAGGGAAGTTAGACACTTCAAGGAAAAGGAAGTACAACACGCACTAGAATAGTAGTAAGGGTGCAAAAACTTGAGAATACGGTGGCGCCAACACCTCATTACCAGGATGTAAGGAAGAGGAAGAAGAGAAGGAAGAGCTTGAGGAAAATAAACAAAAGACACACGACACATCAAGCCCCACAACAAGCTTGGAGGAAGGAGAGGAAGAAGACCCCACCACTTTTAAAGTAGAATTCGAAGTGGAGTTGGAGGGCAAGAGGCTAATGTAAAGGCCACAGCTGTAGGTGAGGCGCAGGAAAAAGGAGAGTAGCATTTGGTAGGGGTTGAGAATAGTTCGATGCACGAAGCCTCTACACCGCAGAAAGCCATCCTAAAGGGAGATAAGGGGGACTCCTTTACTATAAAGGAGGACAAGGGATTCACCCTTAGGGCGAAGAAGTGGAGGACAAAGCATAAGGCTACAAGGAAGAAGTGGATGCCAGTGTCCCCACACATGGACTTCTTGGATAACCCCAAGAAGTTCTTACATGCAAAATTCTAGGACACCCTCCCACCAGAAACATTACATGGTTGGGATTTAATAGATCAAGAAGGGAGTGTGCCATGGACTAGGAAAATTCTCAATTGAAGTATGCACGGCCACGATGAGGAACCCGATTTGAGGTTAACGATCCTAGATCGAGATCATTCACTAAGAAGAAGGGGGGAGATATATACAAAGTGGTGGACCCTAACCACCTAATAGACGAACAGTGTACAATGCATTACAAAAGATGTCGTCAAAGGTAATCTAGATACAAGGGCCACTCTTTGGACCTTGATTGCAGAAAAGAAATATCAAGGAGAAGGAAATGGATAGGTTGTGCCATGGGTTAAGGGGAAAGTAGGGGCAAATGTTGAGTAGATAAAAGTATGATACAAAGGAGAGGGCCCATAAAAGATTCACGTGCGAGAGGAGTAAAGCGCGATCACAGCACATAAGGATAGGAAAGGACACGCGCGTAATAGAAAAGGGAAGATTTGGGACTTAACGTTTTTCACATGTACGAGCTATTTTTGGAGATAGTGTGTAGAGCACACAAATTGGATGACTTGGGCGACATGCATGGGCTATTTTGGAAGAGTGGCTATTAAGCGCTTTGCATGGATTCAAGCTAATAAGAGAATTCACTCTGCTAGTTAACCAAATGAGATCTATTGTTAGCGCACCGGCATGTGGGGCTATTATTGTAAAGGCGCATGGTTATTATCAAAGATACGACCTATTTTGGGAATCATGCAAGTGGTGAAGGGAAAGTCCCCACCCTTATAAATATGTAGTGATCTGTGTAGTATAAGAGGACTATGTGAGAACTGAATTACTGTGAGGTTATGCTACCGAGATCCGAATTATTGTAATAAGCTTATGTGTATTTATTATGTTTAATATAATGGAGTGTATTGGCTGAATCAAGGTATTAATCATGAGTATAACTAGTTCTTGCATGATTGACTTCATTATGGTTATTATTTAAATATATTACTCTTTAGATCTAGATCCCGGACATGCTCGTAGAATGTTACATTAATTATGGATCTCGAATGCATTAAGTCTTTATCATGGTTACATCATGTAACAACAACCCTAAAGAGGGGTCCGCAGTATCTTTGCGTGCTCGCCCAGGATGAGTGATGTGCCAACGCGCATGGGCTATTACCGATAAATTATAGGTTACATCGTTGGTTTCATTCGAGACCTCTTTTTCAATTTTTTTCATGATGGTTCGCGATGAAAACATATTGGTTGACCCTAGCAAGTGTTAAAGAGTGGATACATGATCTAGAATAAGAATACACATGGAGGTTCAACACCGGATTTGAGTTTAACGCATGTGTATGGGGGGAACATAATCAGATGATAGTTTGTATGAGAGTTTCTTCGTTAGTTTTCCAAAGAGAACTGCATACAAGTGGTTGGTTGATTATGCGTCTAAAAGGGATTGGAGGTATCGCGTACTTGTTTGGATGCAAGAAGAATTTCAGGCCCTTTATGATGTTGATTTGATTTGGACACACACTGTGGATACTTAGTTTCATGGTGTTCTTAACAATTATATTTTGGAGTACTCAATTTCCACTTATTCTTGCCCAGAGGTAGCGGAATTCCATTTTTTATGATATCCCAGGGAACTTACCTACAAGGCATTCCATTGGCGATCAAAATATTAATGGTAACCCTGAACTTGGAAAGCAAACCGATGGCAACTAAACCCCACCACGCACGGGGAAAGAATAGGCGTGGTGTAAGATGGTAGACATAGCGGTGGAAAGGCAATGAGAAGAAAGGCAACTTAAGTATAATGAGGTGCATGAAAGGGAGATAGAGAAGCAATGGGATGTTGTAGAGAAAATGACGTTGAGGAGAGAGATGGCTCGCGAAGGATTTGGAGCTCACGCAGAAGGCGTGGAGCCAGAGCATTAAGAACTCCCCCATTTGGGAAAGCATGACAGGGAAACCCCCTTGGCCTCACATAGAAGCATTCTAGGAGAGATGACTGGCTATGGGTGTGCATCTAAATCTACTTGGCAACCTTGCCCTTGCGCTTGGTTTTCTAGTATCTAGTACAACAAACAATCAACAAGATAATTTAGGTAGTGGGAGAGCAGAGTAAGTCATATAACAAGTACATCGATGGCAGGCAAATATCTTTGTTTTTGTTTAAAGGTACCTCTTCGTGTACATCATCCACATAGAATTCTAACACACACAATTTTGGACTCACTTCTGGGAGTGGTAACACTTCACGCACTATTGGGGTGCGATTCAAGACTATTGTTGGGACAGAGGGAAGTACATCTTTTTGTCGTCTCCGGCTACACGTGGAGGATCGGTAGGTATATGTTGTTATAGTTATGGTGGATCAGTGGACAAGGTCCGCACCAACCCCTAAATATTTACATGGAGATGTCTCTTTGTCTTCCAAAGTATAGGGAATAGAATATGATGTTGAACACATGCACATGTGTGAAATCGTAGCGTGTAAAAGGAATCACGACTTCTTAGCGCATGGCAAGTCAATTTGCCACTACGTTACAACGACGCACACACAGCTGGTACCGAAAGTTTGACCGATCGATCGGGTGGCGTAGACTATGCGAGCTTTGAGCATAAGAGTATAAGCGTGCTCAAGGATATTAAGCAAGGCACTACTGAGAGTGCCAAAGAGTATGATGCCCATTTCAAAACACTTTTATCTAAGCTTTCTTATCATATTCACGTAAGCCAGCATGCACAATGGTTCGTTGGAGGTCTGATTACACCTTTTAGAAGGGCGTTATCACATAAAACATACATTGATCCACACAAAGCACTTGAAGCAGCTTTACACACTGAGGTAGTCAAAAGTATAGACATTGGGGTGAGCCCATTTTGGAAGCACAAATCACGGCTATAAGCGAAGCGATTGGAGAAGTTATCAAAGCAAATTCAACACATGAGATGCACATGGGGATTTGGTGCACAAATTATGAAGTGGAAGGTCACACCAAGGATAATTTCCCCGTAAATCAAGACGCCATCATTCTGTTAGACTCGTGAGATATGTCATTTGAACCATAATGTTAGCCACTACCCATTATTATAATGTCCAATAAGGAAGAATGTCTCTTACTACTATAAATTTTGTTGGTCCATGACTCATGATACATAATACTATCTTTGGTTGATTGGGTCGATCCATGATGCTATAGATATTAGTGTACGAAAGACAGAGTATCGATAACTCTAAAAGTAGGAACGAGCATCGTGGATTGGGATCACAATCAAGTGCGCTATGATCGAAATGAAGGGCATTTTGAAGGAGGACGTGGTAGAGGTCAAGGATACTGTGGTGGATTTAGAGAATGAGGCCGAGGTGGTGGACGAGGTGAGTTTCCTCATGGAACATGTTATACATGTGGATTTCCTGACCACTATAGACGCGAATGTCCTCAGACTATTGCATGTTCCTTCTGTGGAAAGAATCATAGTTATGAGGAATGCCCAAACTTATATGAGCATCTTAGTAAGCAACATAAACAAGAAAACAAAGGTGCAAGGATGATTAGCATACATCGCAATATGGAAAATCAGTGGATGCCCAAGTTGGAACCATAATCCGAGGCATTTCCTGTAAAGATCACTACCCATCTTTGAAGTGAAGCGGCACACACTAAAGAAGCATTACAACGAAGCCTACCATCACTAAGGAGGAGGTTCTACATGCACGGTACCAGATCATGTCCATTAGAAAGAGGTTTATCAGGAAACCATGGAGGTACTCATAAATCTTCAAGGTGAAATATAATGTTTAAAGGAGCAATCAGGGAAGATGGGGCAAAAGAAAGCAACAAAGACAATTCACTCTTATATGGATGACTTGAAAGAGGTATGCAAGATGTTACACTAGGAGAATATCATTCCATTGTTAGGGAGTTGGCTAAAGGGAAACACTCCGCACACAAGTATTGAGACTGGACGGAAAATCCTGCATGTAA
Organism: Taxus wallichiana var. yunnanensis; assembly: GCA_018340775.1. NCBI lineage: Eukaryota > Viridiplantae > Streptophyta > Pinopsida > Cupressales > Taxaceae > Taxus > Taxus wallichiana. Next base: position 316,694,548 of record CM031236.1, read on the forward strand.
ATCTTCCCCCTCATAACTTAGACTATGACAAAGAAATCACTCTAAATGTTGTTGTGGATGGATTTCTTTTGAGTAATATATTGATTGATACATGTACGGAAGCCAATGTTCTTACTTTAGTTTCATGGGTACAAATGGGGAGACCTCCATTTCACTCATCTTCGAATGTACTATTTAGGTGAGTAAACAGTCTAGGATGAGTGATGTGCCAAAGAATCTTGCACCTGCTATTATCGTAACCGGTCTAATTCTATGTTGCACTAAGGAGGTGTACAACCGAGTGACACACCCTGCGAGAACATTCTGGGGCAATGTCTCGGCATTGGTAAGCCGCAGACAGACCGACTACAGGATGAGATGGAGTACCTTGAGGACCTTGTGGGGATGTTACTCATTAACATCAAGTATTGCACAAGCCCCCATTGCGTAACTCACAAAGGAGAAAGAAGAAAACAAGGTTACAATTAAAGCCCAGATCACGGAGTTGGAAGATTTGCTCTCCCAACTCAAGGAGGTAAATATACTAGCAGATAGGGGCTTTAATAGCTATAAAAATGTGAGCCAATCATCGACACGCGGGTGATAGAGGAAGAGGCAGCCATTAAAGTGTTACAAGAGACCATCGCTACCATTAAAGTAGAATGCACACAGTTGGTTGTTAACACTGCGACCCAAAAGGAGAAGATCAAGACAAAGCGTGAAAATTTAGATTTCAGAATCAGCAAGCTCCGAGACTCCATCACTGAATGGATGGATGATTTTGAGGGTGTCTACATGGAGATAGGAGTGGCCATTAACACGTTGAGGGGAAAAGTGGAAGAAATCAACCCAGACTAGGTACCAAATGTCTTGGGTGAAGTGCTAGGTAAGGCCTTATCAGAATTGAAGGCCTAGGAAAAATTGAAGGATGAGATAGATGCGGAGTTCCTCGAACTCCTCTAATTGGTTGCATAACATCCCCCATTCCTCAAATTCTTTATTTAGTTTCTCTCCCAACCTCTATTCTTTATTCTTTTCAAAGTAGTATTCCGGTTGTGCAGAATTTTTTTTTTCGGAAAGTGCTAAGGTTTGTCGGGATGACAACCAATTTAGTGTGGGGTGATGTTGGGCCCCTAAATAGTAACTAAGTACCTAAGGCATGAAGCCTTGTGGCGTGTAAAAATAGGGTGCAAAGGCACGCGCAAAAGTAGTCCTGGAGAGGCGCAAAGGATCGCGTCGGCAAAGCGGGATAGAGTTAGAACTTAGTGAGATTTGGACAAACAGAAAAAGACACGCATAGGGAGCAAACGGAAAAATGACCGAGATACGAGATGTGGATAAGCTATGGAGACTTGTGATTCAAAAAAAATATTTTCCAGGGCATCATTATAGTTATCATGAGAGGATAAGGTGTCGAGGTCGTTAAGGATTAGCTGGCACATGTATGCTAAAGACACTCGATTGAGGGAAACACATGGCGACATCTGGTATATTCCTAGGTAGTGGTAGAGCAATCATAAGAAGATTCCTACAAGCTTTCGTAGATGATGATGGATAGTTATGAGAAGATTCCTTCTGATGCTTGATATAGAGGGTCTTTCTAGATAAGATAAAAAGAAGAGAAATAGGAAGAGAGGGTATGGGGAAAAAGAGATATGTAATGGCGAGCTTTGTGATGTAAATAAAGCTCTACTAGTATGAACATTAAAATAAAAACAATGGAACTCTCTTGATGTAATCTTGGCTACCATATTTTGGCTTATGAATATAATGAAGTAATTCTATAACACTCTTGTAATGGATCTTGATCTGTGTATTTTTCCTTTTTGTTCATGTGTGTGTTACGGGTTTTCTTGATGATGCTCATGGGTTTATTCTACTTTCCTTTAGTTGATCATGTTAATCCATGTTTATAATGCATTTAGGCTAGGAGTTAGTGTTTACATCTTAAATTCCATGAATGAATGCACGTGTTTTTGGTTATATTACATCCTCGTGTTAAGAAGGAACATTCTCTTGAGGTTCACTTAAAGGAGGAACTTGGTGCCTGCGCGTGTCTTGGGTGAGCTTCGTGGTAAGACTAGATGATATGATGGTGTGTTTAGCATTGGTTGTTGAAATAGGTAGTGATATTAAAGACTACATTTTGGTTTCATTATCGGGACCTCTTTTCAATTTGTTGTGAGAATGATACATGATGACAAGACGCTTGACCTGGAAAGTGTTGAGGCATGGCTTAAAAGCATGGAGGATGAGTTTGCTCCAAGATTTACTATCGACCGAGTTTAATGCATGTAAATGGGTAGAAGAACATCTATATCATGAGTTGTATGAGACCTTCTTTTGTTGCTTTCCAGTGGAGTTATATGAATGGATTTCGGTGTATGCATTTAGATCAAACTCGGTACTATTGATCTCGCATGTGGACCCAAGATGAGTATCATAGGCTACATGATGTTGATTTGGCTTAGACACATGATGTTGATCATTGGTGGAGTAGAGTGTTGACAAGTTACACCTTGGAGTACGTGATTTCTATATATTCCTTTCAAAAGATTGTTGAGTTTGAGTTTTTGAGAGAGCCAAGAGGATCGTTCTTGCACGTTATATCCTTAGCTATAAAGATCCTGATCATTACACCGAGTTTAAAAGAATTTCCTATGGTTGGCTAAGCTTCTTCCGAGGCGTTGGGCAAGGAAGCTAGGGTAGAGGAAGATGGTAGACCTGTGATTGAAAAGGAGAGGGAAGAGAGACGACTCAAGTATAATGAATCTTGTGAGAGGGAGTTAGATAAACAACACGAAGTTACAAGAATGATGGATTTATGGAGCCATACATTACAGGAAGGAATTGAGGTTCACATAGAGGATATGAAGCCCGAGTAGTTTGTGTTATCCCATCTTAGCAAGCACGGAAGAAAAACCATCGTCTTCTAGAGAAGGCTCATCATGTGAAGAAAGGAGAGGAGTCATTAGTGTGCATTTGAATCCACCGGTGACCAACCCTAACGCTTAGCTTTCCAAATCAAAAGATAAGTATTACTAACCCAGTTGGTATTGGTGGAAGTGACCGATCAACACCTAAGAGGTATAACTTTTCATTTGGCACATCTATGGATGCACAATCATTTCTTGTGTTTGGAGGTATATTGTCTGGAACGAAATTTGGGCAAAGTACAGGTACATAAAGATTGGGAATCACGTCTTGAAGCGATGCAAGACACACATTTGGTAGCGATGTAATATCACAGACTATTGGCACATAGTTCAGTGCAACAATGGGGACACAAGTCACGACCACTTCAGGACCTTTACTAGCTACAGGAGATGGATATGGTGGAATAGGAACTAGCGGACTTGATAGATCCAGAGGATCTAGTGGATCAGGAGGGACAAGCACAAGTGGATCTAGTGGATCTGGTGGTGGAAGCAACACCGGAGGGAATCAAGGTTCGGATGAGGCAGACAAGGGCCTCAACCACCTTAGCAAGTATTTTTGAAATGTCTTTGCATCTACAAGACTACAAAGGTGTTGAGGATTCTATAGAGCATGTACACAAATGTGAGCTGCTATGGTGCGTGGAGGGGATCACTACCTGGAACGAAAGGTAAGTCAGTTTGCAATAACATTGTAAGGACGTGTGCATAGTTGGTACCATAAGTATGACCCCACCAAACAGTGGTAGATTACACCATGTTGTAGAATGCCTTCTTAACTAAATTTCATATCCTTGAGTTTGAAAAGAAGATCATTAGCATGCTAAAGGAGATTTAATAAGGTATGATAGAGAGTTTGCGGGAATATGATGTGCATTTTAAGACTCTCTTATCAAAATTGTCTTATGATATCCATCCCTCTCAAAGATACTCAATGGTTTTTTGAGGGTTGATAACAACTTTTAGAAAGTGCTTTCTGCACAAGACTTTCACGGACTGCGCGAGGCCTTGGATACCGCCGCCTATTGAGGTTGTTGGAAAATGGATATCGGTGTTATCCCTTTTCCTGAAGATCAGATTGTTGTAATGGCAAGCAATTTGGAGAAGCTATTTACAAACTCGGCGCATGAGATTCGTAGTGGCCTATGGTGCATGGATTACGAGGTAGAGGGGCATACAAAAGATAGTTGTCCTCAGAGATTGGTATGTGCCATGATAGTAGACTATGAGATTTGCCACAAAGATCATGATGCAAATAGGTGTCTGCATCGCCATGCTCGATCCGTAAGAATGTGTCCTGTTATTGCAAGATTTACACCTCCACTACTCATGACACCAAGGATTGTAGATTGATTGACTAGATATATGATGCCATTGATATTGGTGCGTGCCAGACCAACATTGCAAATAATATCAAGGATGATGGTCATCACTATGAAGGGCGTGTAGATGGAGGAGCCACGAGAAAAAGCTTCCGTGGAGTATTTCGAGGTCGAGGCAACCGCAGATGTGGAAGAAATGATTTCCCATGTAGAACTTGTTATAACTATGGATCTATGGAGCACTATAAGTGTGAATGCCTTGATCTGTTACAATTCTCTTGGTGTGGAAAGAAGCAAAAGTATGAGGAGTTCCCAAAGTTATTTGAACACATGAGCCAACAAAAATGGAAGGATAAAGGCGCAGGAATGGTGAGCGTGAAAAGGCCGACTCGCAATGGATGTCAAGGGTGGTGTGTGAGTCAAAGTTAGAACCTATATTGGTGACAACACGAGTTAAGGCTACACGAGCTAGGGAAATACCAAAGCAAAGGTCGTTGGTTACTAGAGAAGAGGTGGTGCACGGGAAGTATCTAGACCCTACTCATTAGAAAGAGGTTTATCAAGAGACCATGGATGTAATTTGGAGCCTACAAGGAGAGATCGAGTTCCTAAAGTAGCAATCATGGCAGTTAGAGCAAAGGAAGAACATTGAGGATCCATAAAAGGATCTGGATGAGGTCAGGAAGTATGCAAAATGTTGAGGCAGGAGAATATCATTCCTTTGTTAGGGGAATGGTTATGGGAGAAAGTACCACACGCCGGAGGAGAGTGCGAGTGAAAAGTCTTGCACGTTAACCTTCCCCCTCACACCATTGATTATGATAAGGAGATTACCTTAAATGCAATATTCGACGGATGGCTCCTAAGAAATATTATGATAGATATGGGTGCAGAGGTTAATGTTCTTAACTTGGACGTTTGGAATCAAATAAGAAGGCCCCTATTACAACCATCTTCAAATGTGACGTATATGGATAAAAAGACAAACACGCTACCCATTGGTTCTTCAAGGACGTTATTATCACTATCTAAGGAGTGAAATTCACTAGAGAGTTCGAAGTCTTGGTGCTGTTTGAGGCAGACAACTTTCCAAGTGTCACTTGGGTGCCTCTCGGTGTCATAACATTGTTGACCTATAGTTCAATAAGGGGTACATAAGTTTTGAAAACAAGGAAGAACAGGTTATTATCCCTCTAACTGATGGGAAGTCAGCACCTATATTGAGCCCTTGGGAGAAGAAGTCCTCGATAGAATCTATGTGCGCACTATTAGGGACCCTGAGGTGATTAATCCTATGGAAGGAATTATTCAGTTCGAAGACGCTCAATCTATGAGTGATACCACTAGTGTAGCATGTGATAATTGGTCGCACGAGATTTATGAGTTAATTGGGCAGCAATTGAGAGGCTCTCATTACAAGAGTGAAAAGGGTGTGCCCACTTAGGTACCTGAGAGGGAAGTAATTACCAAGCTACACTTGGGGATGGAAACCCGATGTTTTCCTACGAGCCATGGAAGCTCAATGGAGATGTGAGATCGAATGAAGGAGCATGCTTATCTACACTTTACGTAGAACCACAACACGTTGGTGGATGGTGCATTAGGAAAATCTTCTAGGGTGGTGCAAGGTGAGGATTGCGCTCTCTATTAGATTCTTCAGGAGCAATATGCCAACTAAACTTTGTGTCTATGATGGGAAAGAATCCACCTTAGAACATGTCCAGGAGTGCGAGAGGATCTAGATGGAAGGTGTAGAGGCTTTACCTCCTTCCCTATGGGTGTAAAAGTTTTATTCCACACTACAAGGTTGTTCACACGCATGATACATTTATTCAGAGTTATGTTGTCAAATAGGGAACTGGCGGGAGGGAACTCGAAGGTAGTTAACAAATGACTTGATTCAAAATTTTGAATATAAAAGTGCTAAGCCCTTGGTGAACGAGGCGTTACAGGTTGTTAAGCGCCTAACTATGGGAGATAGTGTCATGGCAGAGGATAGAATACCAAAATTATTTGGTGAACCTGGCCTAGAAGTACACTCTGATGAGGGAGAATAAAAAAAGATATAGCTTGAGCGTGTTTGCATGGAGAAAGAGAAGGGAAAGATGGTCTATGTGATAGATGGCAAGAAAGTGGAGAACTTGGATGTTAACCATAATTTGGGTACATGTGAAGAAACAAATAATGCTAATGAGCAAGTGCACACCTACCGTGAATCCCTCAAATGGAACCTAAGGAGGCTAATATTGGGGACTATTGGTTAGAAAAGGAGGTTTCAAAGATCATTGATCTACTGTGCGAGTTTCAAGATTTATTTCCACGTGGGTGTCATGAGCTTAAGGGAGTTCACCACTCTTTAGGAGAGATGGGGATCAAACTAAAGGAGGGAGAACGCCCGATTTGGAAGCAACCTTACTAAATGAACTTGAATTTGTGCATCCAGGGTCAGGGTCAAGGAAGAGATAGAAAAGATGATCACTTCAGGTATCATTGAAGTTGTTTAGGAATTAGAATGGATAAGCTCAATGGTCATTAGCATTAAAAAGGATGGGAGGATAAGGATCTATCTTGATCATAGAGATTTGAATGCAGTATGTGTCATTGATCCCTTCTTAACTCCTTTCACTGGGAGATCTTGGAAGGAGTATCTGGGTGCGAGATCTATTCTTTCATAAGTAGATTCTCAGGGTATCATCAAGTTAGAATTATAAAGGAAGACCAAGAAAAGATAGCTTTCATCACTGAGTGGGAAGCTTTGCCTACATAGTCATGCCTTTTGGACTAAAGAATGTGCTTGTTGTGTTTTCACGCATAGTGGTCCAGGCATTTCAGGATTTTATCCATAAGTTCCTTCAGTCTATCTGTTAGTGCAAAATCACAAAGACTCCCAAATGAGTTCTAAAAATATGCTTTTCTAAGGCAGAGTCATTTGGTGTGATTGATAACATTGAACTTTCCCGAGGTCAAGTTTTCTTATTTGGGACCTTGTAAAAGTGGGAAAACTCTCCAGAGAAAGTTGGTTCTTGTTCCTCAACTACCGCCATGAGCTACTCCAATGCAGTAAACTAAATCTAACCTAATCTAACCATTCGAAGGGCGAGGAGAGAGAAAGAGGGAAAAAATAGAGCCTATACTAAAGCAATGATACATCAAGTAAAGGAAGTGAGATATTCTATTGAGGGAGAAAGAAACAAAAAAATGGAGATGAGGGAGTTCAGACAAAAGTAACATGGCCTAGATCTTCAAATTCACCATTAAACTCCATAAAACACAACATCTTGCACCTGCAAATGTGAAACACATGCACAAAAAAACAAATCTAGAAGGGAGAGGCATGGAGAAACAACAAAACGATGCAAAGGGTTGAAGAACACCACAAAACACGTTTTTATTGCTCTAGAAGGTGCATAAACCATTACATTTCTGGAATAGAGGCACAAATACATTTGTCAGGCATGGGAGAAGGTTCACTGCTCAAAAATGGCATCAAGAAACAAATTTGACAGAGTTTCTCTATGCCCAGAATGTCTCTCTTTCTCAAATGAGAAGTGTTACAGTATATATAGAAAGAAAGAGAGAGAAGAGGGAAAAGTCAAATCCTATTTCAACCACCCCAGGATATGCATTGAATCCTGCTCTTGAAGATTCAAATGCCATCAATCAATGCCCCCTTTCAAATCCACCCCAAATCTGTCAATTCTGGCTCCCTCTGTCTGTCTGGCGTGTTGAAGAAGAATGACAGATCGAATCAAAGTGGATTTGGTAGTTGAAGAGTAAGAAGATCCTGCATTAAAGGCCTGAAGACATTTTCTCCATTTTCCACCTACCAGGGCTCAAAAAATATTTTTTATCTTTCCATGGCATAGAGGACATCGAGACATTTCAATGGTGTAAGATTTGTAATATTTCAAGCCCTGAGTCGAAAGATATGCCCCTTGAAGTTTGTATCAAGTCCGTACAAATGGGACGGGAAAACAATTTGAAAAACTGGGTCCCCTTTAATATGGGACATGTGACAGCCAGATTAGGGAAAAATTGGGTTTGTGGGTCTGTAATTTATCTTTTCCTTTTTTTCCGCAAGAATCGTGAAATTGAAAACTTCTGCAGCCCCGCCGCTTCGCTTGGACACGTGGCACCCTTTGGTTGGCTAGGGGATGCGCTTCACCTTTTTCTCGATGGCACACTTTCCTTGACTCGGGCCTGAATGCTGAATTTTTCCTTTGCCTTGTTTTGGAATGCGAGCTTGTAGGTTTGAAACGTTTTCCATTCATATTTTCTCTATGTGCGAGGTTTGTTCGACCAATTTTTTCTGGGGTAAATTTGAGATAACACTACCTTGATGACTGGGCAGTGTATGGACTAGTGAAAGACCATTGTGACAATTTCTGGTTGATGTTTGAGAGATGTCAGTAGTTGTGCATATCCCTTAACATCAATAAATGTCTCTTCGCTACTCCATTTGGAACCCTATTGGGGAATATCATATGTAAGGAAGGTTATTGGTGGATCCTACCAAAGTTGTAATTATTATGGGATTCGGGGGAACCTACTACCTAGAGCTACAGCTTGCGAATTCCTTAGGGATACATGGTATTATTGAAAAATTATTAAGGGTATGCCAAAATCTTCATGCCACTAGAGGAATTATTGAAGCATGGATGTACATTCCATTGGGGAGAGGTGCCACTGAGATGGCATTTGACACATTAAAGAATAAGCTTATCACGACGCTCATATTACGCTTTACCTCTTGGGATAAGCCATTCCATGTATATGTTTATGCTTTGAGAACGATGATTGGGTCAATCTTAGCATAACCAAGAGAAGGAATTGTTGTCCACCCCTTGTGTTTTGCTTAGTAGAAACTCGACACCAACAGAAAGGGAACTATACTACTACCGAGTACAAAGCATTATCAATTATCTACGCACTTTGCACAAATTTGGGAAATATCTGTTGTCAACACCCTTCATATTCTACACGGACCACATGGAATTGAAGTACTTGGTGAACAAGCCCATTTTACAAGGGCACATATGTCGATGGGTCTTGTTGTTTCAAGAGTTTGAGTTTATAGTTGTGAAACAAGGAAAGAGTAACTCGGGCCGACCATTTATCAAGGATTGACTGGGGAGGAGGCGTAGAGCTTTGAGGTTATAATGTAAGATGTGTAATTGTTTAGATTTTGGTGCATGTCCTTTGACTTGAAGCTATTGTTGCGTTTCTCAAAATGGGTGTGACATGGAAGGGAATGAAGACCTTGGAAAGGAAGTAGTTAGCCATACACACTACACCCTACATGCTAATTAGTGGAGACTTATACAAGCTAGGCCACGATGAGGTTTTGCACCGTGTGTGTTAGAACATGAGCGCATTACAATCATAGAGGAAGCGCATGGTGGGATTGCAGGAGGACACTATGTAGGGAATGCCACCGCGAGAAGATTTTACTGGTAGGGCTTTGGTGGGAAAACATCTACCAGGATTGTATTGAGTTTTGCAAGGCCTATGACCATTGTCAGACACCTTGACAAACTAGGAAGAAGGGATGAGATGCCCTTGAGACCGATAGCTAGTGCATAACCATTTGAGAAGTGCACCATTAATTTTGTTGGGCCAATTTCACCAATCACGCGAAGGACTAGATCGCGTTATATCATTACTTGCATTGATTACTTAACAAGATGGGCAGAGGAAACACTTATAAAGGATTACATAACAACCATAAGTAATAAGGTTCTTATGGGAAAACATACTCAAGCAGGTATTGGGGCCCTTTAAGTTTGACTAATGACAAGAGGCACACACTTTTGAATGAGATGGTTGGGACTTTTAGCAGATTTCATGGTGGCACATCACAAGACCACCTTGTATCACCCCCAAGCTAATGGAAAAGTGAAGCATTTAACAAGATCGAGTCACATCTTTGACAAAAATTGTGATGTGGGAAGACAAGATTGGGATGAAAAATTCTCAGTCATACTATGGGCGTATAGGACAACCTACAAGAGATTAAACAAGGCCACACCATTCCAATTGGTGTTTGGCACGGAAGTTGTTTTACCAGGAGAGTTTAAGCTAACGTCCATGCGTATTATGTGCACAAGAGAATTAGTTGATGAGTAAGCACTACATGAGCGCATGGAGAATTTAATACTGAGTTGGACGAAAGGTGATCACTTGCTAGGTGGAGTCAGAAGATTGAAAAGGCATGACAAAAAGCATGGCATGATCTCTATATTAAAAACAAACAATTCGAGGTTAGGCAGATGGTCTTGCTTTATGATTCCAAATTTCTGCGCCATCCTGGGAAACTGAAAACCCATTGGTTAGACCATACATCATCTCGTACATCCTCAATTTAGGCGCGTGCTAGTTATAAGCACTGGATGGGGGTTACCAAGTTACTTCAATGGGAGTAGGCTGAAGCCCTACTATAAATAAGGCTTATGTGTAGTCAGAAATAAGGCAGTTTTTCCAATTAGTTTAGATTTCTTTTAGTCTTTTTATTTATTTCCTTTGTCATCATTTTCAGCTTTTTTTTTGCGTTCCCGTAGCTAATTGCATTGTAAGAGGTTCTATGCGCAGGGGACCATGCATACATTTTTGTGTGGGGTGAGGTAGCTAGATATTTTGAACATGGAGGCCAACAACTTCAATAGTGGACTGTTGGGGAATTAACGTGAAGATAGAAGAATGAGCAACGTAATGGATAAAATGTGTTAATTCGTGCGATTATGAAGGACGGTTGAAAGAATCGAACACCACAAGAATAGAAGGATCACATGGTATGACATAAGATAAGCAACATTATAGGGAACTACGTAGTAGACAACACAGAGGTTATGTACTTTGGTGCGGAGATGCGTGTGAAGGAGGTCTATGGTAGTCTAAGTGGTATTGGAGTGCCTAAAGGTTATAGCTATGAAGCATGAGACGAAGTTTGCAGAAGTTGCTTTAAGTGAAATACAACATTTTATTAAAAAGGACATTAGGACACGTGGTCGAGGAGCTTTAAGGCATTGATAAATTATAACTAAGAGATAAGGATAGTCATTTTGACTACTTTTCCTTAGAGAAGTTATTTTGTGCTCTTGAGCTCAAAGTGTGACGAGGGTTTTTGAAGAAGAGTGACGTGAAGTACTATCACAAACCAATGGACTTGTGCAAAGCTGTAGTAAAATTTGTGACATAGCACGAGGGAAGAAGACAACAAAACAAGAAGGAGGTGATGTGAAAGAGAAGTGGGGAAGTTGTTGAGTTAGGGTAGTCAAAAGAAAGGAACATAACACCTAGGGCACAAGCGAAAAAGGAGAGGAGATGGCACTAAAGAAGGTTCACAAAAAGAAATCAGTGGTGGAAAAGGAGGACCCCGTGAGATTTACTCGGAGATGCGGTATCCACATGGAGTTATCAAGGTGAAAAATGGAGCTCGAAGCTATATAAATGTAAGATCACCGAGTATAACCATAGAACAAACAACGACAAAAAGTTGATGCGAGCGAACCTTGTGTCGAGACACCTCAACGGTGGACGATATTGGAAACCCTAAGGTTGACAACTCGGTGAAACAAACATTGCAAAAAAAATTGGGGTTTTACGCTTATTGGAGCTGCCTTTCTTTTCCAAACTCACCACCGCTTTTGGTGGTTAATGTCACAGTGAATGAGGATTTATTCTACTTCACAGGAAGAAGAATGAGGATCACACACCAATTGATTTAGATGGTTATGGGCCTGCGAAACACTGGAGAAGATATGGTGCTTGATTTATGTGCCATGGCCAAGATTGAAGAGCTTGCGAAAAATCTGAACTACGAGAAGGGGAGGGCACATGTAATTTTAAATCTCCTAGACCTAGCATTGAGAGTCACCTCTCGACTCATTAGCTACAAATTAGGTGCATCAGAAAGGTGGACACACATTAATCGGAGGTTCCTAGACATGTCCTATAGGGTATCTAAGAGGGAACACTACAACTTTTCCCAATTCATTGTGAATGGCATCATCGAAGAGGCACGTGTACAAAACAAGGCAGGAGAAAAGATCACTTGGGGCTCTATCCTATTATTGATCATGTTCTAGGAGATTTATGTCCCGAGATGGACTAGATGCAAACATGTGTGTTCACTTAGCTCGCGTGCACGCGTCCCCGCAATACAATTCATAAAGTTCACCCGTGATGTAACTATCTCTAGTGCTTACAAGGCTTAGATGAATAAATGGTTCAAGTGTTTACACGGAGATTTTGAGAATGAGTGGTGCATCCCCACGAGTTACCACAAGTTGTTGGGGACAAGGTAAAATTTTTCGTTACCCAACATTTCTATCTAGTGAAGTTTATGATGGCTAAAGGAGAGATGGGGCCATGGTGCAAACTCCCCTTCACATTCATAGCCAGATATATGAAATGTGCCATCAACCGGATTAAGGATGCAAAAAAATTATTTTTGATGTAGATAAGGTGGATGTTGATGTCCACACGTTGCACGCCACATACAAGTATGGTGCTCGACCTACCTACGTCGAGGTTTGGAGCTAGATTTCTTGGACTTATGCCCACAAGTCAACATTACCATCCAGGGGTATGTCCATCGAGTGTTCGTGTAGTTGTGCCCAAAACACAGGAGGGATTGAAGTGGAGGTTATAGACTGTCTCTTTCCAAAGCCATGAGAGACGCCAATCCCACCCATGAAGGCGGCAATGACAACAAGAATAAGAACAAGAACAAAAAGAAAAGTTAGACATTTCAAGGAAGAGGAAGTACAACACACACCAAAATAGTAGCAAGGGCGCTAGCACTTCAGAACAGGGTGGCGCCAACACCTCATTGCCAAGACATGAGGAAGAGGAAGAAGAGAAGGAAGAGCTCGAGGAAAAGAAAGAAAAGACACATGACGCATCAAACCCCATAAGTAGGCTTGGAATAAGGAGAGGAAGAAGACCCCACCACTTTTGAAGTAGAATTGAAAGCGAAGTTGGAGGGGCAAAGGCGGTTGAGCTAAAGACCACGAGATGCAAGTGAGGAGTTGGAAGAAGGAGGGAGCATTCGATAGGGGTGAGAAGAGTATGATGCACGAAGCCACTACGCCATGAAAAGCCATCTCGAAGAGAGATAAGGGGGACTCCTTTACTATAGAGGAGGATAAGGGATTCACCCCCAGGTAAAAGGAGCAAATGATAAAGTGCAAGGCTACAAGGAAGAAGTTGACGCTAGTGCACCCACGCATGGACTTTTGGATGACCCCATGAAGGTCTTATGTGCAAGATTTCAGACCACCCTCCCACTAGAAAAGTTACATGGTTGGGATTTAATGGATCAAAACGGGGTGTGCCCATGACCAAGAAGATGCTCAGTTGGAGCATGCACTGCGACACCAAGGAACTTGAGTTCAAGGTCAATGATCATGCAATCAAGACCATTCAATTGAAGAAGAAGAGGGGAAATACATATAAAGTGGTGGATCCCAATCACCTTATAGACGAACAAGCATGTAATGCATTCGCAAATGATGTCGTTAGAGGTAATATGGCACAATCTAGATACGGGGCCACTTTGTTTGGACCTTGGTCACAGAAAGAAAGAGCAATAAGAAGGAAATGGATAGGTTGCATCATAGATTAAGAGGAGATTAGGTGTAGACAAAGGAGGAATATGACCGAGGTGGCGCCCTCGTGTAGAACATTTTGGGGCAATGTCCGACGTTCTTAAGCTAGGCCAGGACCGACTATGGGGATGAGATGGAGTACCTTGAGGACCTCGTGGGGATGTTACTCATTAACATCAAGGATGGTGCTAGCCCCACATCTATAGATCTCATAAAGGAGAAAGAAGAAAACAAGGTCACAATTGAAGCCTGGATCATAGAGTTGGAAGATTTGCTCTCCCAACTCAAGGAGGCGAATATACTAGTAGATAGGGGCTTCAATAGCTATAGAAAATGTGAGCCAATCATCGACATGCAGGTGATAGAGGAAGAGGCATCCCTCAAAGTGTTATAGGAGACCATCCCCACCAATAAGGTAGAACACACACAGTTGGTCATTAACACCACAACCCAAAAGGAGAAGATCAAGACAAAGCGCAAAAAGATGGATTTCAGAATCAAAGAGCTTTGAGACTCCATCACTGAATGAATGGATGAGTTTGAGGGTGTCTGTGCGGATCTAGGAGTGCTCATTAACACATTGAGGGGAAAAGTGGAAGAAATCAACCTAGATCAGGTACCAAATGTCTTGGTTGAAGCGTTAGGTAAGGCCTTATCATAATTGAAGGCCTAGGAAAAATTGAAGGATGAGATAGATGCAAAGTTCCTCAAACTCCTCTAATTAGTTACAAACATCCCCCCCATTCCTCAAATTATTTATTTAGTTTCTCTCCCAACCTCTATTCTTTATTCTTTTTAGCAAGTATTTCGGTTAGCAAATTTTTTTTTTCAGAAAGTGTGAAGGTTTGTTGGGATGACAACCAATTTAGTGTGGGGTGATGTTGGGCCCCTAAAAATTAACTAAGTATATAAGGTGTGAAGCCTTATGTTGCGTAGAAATAGGCACGAAGGCAAGTGCAAAAGTAGTCCTTGGAGAGGTGCAAAGGATCGCGCTAGGGTAGGATAGAGTTAGGACTCATTGAGTTTTGGATGAATAGGAAAAAGACGCGCATATGGAGAGAACGGAAAAGCGTACCAGATACAGATGTGGATAAGCTATGGAGACTTGTGATTCAAGAAAAGGATATTCCAAGGCATCATTATGGTTATCATGAGAGGATAAGGAGTCAAGGTTATTAAGGATTAGTTAGCACATGCATGCTAAAGACACTCGATTGAGGGAAACACATGGCAACATCTAGCATATTCCTAGGTAGTGGTAGAGAAATCATAAGAAGATTCCCTGTAGGCTTCGTAGATGATGATGGATGGTTAGGAGAAGATTCCTCCTGATGTTTGATATAGATGGTCTTTCTAGATAAGAAAAAGAAGAATAGAAATAGGAAGAGAGGGTATGGGGAAAAAGAGATATGTAATGACAAGCCCAATGTTGTAAAAGAAGCTCTACTAGTATGAACATTAAAAGAAAAACAATGGAACTCTCTTGATGTAATCTTGGCTACCATATTTTGTCTTATGAATATAATGAAGTAATTATGTAACACTCTTGTAATGGATCTTGATCTGTGTATTTTTCCTTTGTGTTCATGTGTGTGTTACGGGTTTTCTTGATGATGCTCATGGGTTGATTCTACTTTCCTTTAGTTGATCATGTTAATCCATGTTTACAATGCATTTAGGCTAGGAGTTAGTGTTTACATCTTGAATTCCATGAATGAATGCACTTGTTTCTAGTTATATTACATCCTCATGTTAAGAAGGAACATTCTCACGAGGCTCGCTTTTAGGAGGGACTCGGTCTTGCGTGCGCCTCGGGTGAGCTTCGTGCTAAGACTGGATGATATGCCAGTAGCGTTTGGGATTGGTTGTTGAAATAAACAAAGTGATATTAAAAACTACAAGGAGTAGAATGCACTCTGTGTGCAAGAGGTGGAGATGCGCACACACGACCCTCGCTACTTATCCTTCTTGGAGAGAGCTACGAGTATTCAAAAGATTCCCGAAATGTTGCGCTCTGTCTAGTATGTATTCTTCTCATGAAATGGGGCACACGGACTACCGAAATTAGTAAACCGAGTGTTGGGAGTCGCTAGATGTGTTGAAACAAGCCCCCTAAGGCTAGAAATCACTAAATCACACACAAAAACTTAGTAATGATGAAATGTGAGCTTTTAATGTTGGTCCCACTGGGCATGCCAAAATTGTTAGCGCTCAAAATTGCATCCGTCACAAATTAGAATGATATGGGACTTTGAGGCAACATGGGACTGTCTCCGACTTGTGGGACCTTGTACTTGAGGCGCATCTCTTGAGAAGGCTGACTTCCTCTACTTATTTCTATTGCTACAACTACTCCTAGGAAGGGAAATACAACTATCTAACTCTACTCTATGATTCCAAGGGACTAGGGTGAGAAAGAGATGCATACAATGAAATCCTAAGCTAAAGGGAGGTGATAACACGAGTAAAGAAAGGGATGAGTACTCTCGGATGAGCAAAAATGTGCACACGTGGGAGAGTATACATGCCACAGTTTGAAACAACACTCACTCATTTTTATGGAGTGTAACGAGAAAAGGAACTCGCATGAGGACATGAAGAATGCACAACAAATGAATATTATAAAGGAAAAGCAAGTAAATATAATAAAATTTGAGCTAGGAAAAATATAGCCACAAAACAAGACTTTTATTGCTTCCAAATGATGCACAATTGATTACAATGGTGGAAAGAGGCAAGAATCCACGTGCGAGAGAGGCAAATCTTAGGCTCAGTAACTCAAAATGCATTAATGCTCTTGTAATCCAAAAGGGTCCAACCTTTACAAATGAGCATTATTCAACAATATATAGAAGAATGGGGAAGAAGGAGAGGGAAAAGAGAGGAAAACTCATATTTCCAATCACAACCACCAACAACATGCAATAAATGCCTCCAAATCTACCTACACTCTATTAAATCCAACTACTACACTTGGTTAACTTATAGAAGAAGAAAAGGAGCCAAATCGATAAAATTTGGTGGTTTAGTCGATTAGATGTATGTATTAATGATATAAATCACACTTCCCCATTTTCACCTACTAAATCCCTCCAAAATATGATTTTGAAAACCCTTAAGTGTATCCCACTTCAACATTTTCCAACAAGACCAGGTGCACATGATTTTGAGCTTTGTGGAAGAAGTTATGACTAATTGAATTTCTACAGTACAAGATGAACACGCAAGACATGTGGCACAATTTGATTGATCGCGAGTTGGCTAATTGTATGTTGGTTTACATTTGCCACGTGTCATGCACTTATTCACCATTAGGATATGGTCACAACTGGCACCTTTCAACTTATCCATGTGGGCTGCACTTTATCGGATAAGTCCCCAAGGAGGGACATGTGGTGTATGGAGATTAGTGTGGAGGGTTGTAGTCTTGGGCGCATGTGCGAGAGTAAGATGCGTGAAAGGAAAGAATGCGAAGTCTACAAGCATACATAAAAGAGTGTGTGATGATATGAGGAAAGGGATGCATGTTTTTGCTAAGGCATGTAAATGTGCAAGGTGCATGCATCCAACAAGGAGTGCGTGAGCATTGAAAGTGGATGGCGTAGGAAGCTTTCTAAGAGGAAAAGGGAAGACATACAAAGTAGAAGCATGTGGGAGGAAATACTAAAACAAATGCATGAGGGAAGAGCACAAGGAGGAAACGAGTGTGTTTGTGTTGCGAGAACTCGGGAGGAAAAGGAAAGTGCAAGAGAAAGCATCTTTGGGACTTTTAAAATGCAAGACAAGTTTACGGGTGCACGTGAAAAGATGCGCAACGACTTGGAAAGGAAAGCAAATGCACATGAAGTGTATACGAGAGGGAAAATGGAAGGAGATAAAAGAATAAAAGAGAGGAATGTGGGAGCACCGAAAGGTGCACAAAAGGAACTGGAAGTTGTTAAAATAACCAGGGGTTATTTTGGACAGCAGCTCCCAAACCCACCTAGATATCATTTTGATCTACATTATGAATATCTTTGGGGAAAATTTCACTAGCTAAATTTTCCTTGGCATACATTTTTTCCATTTATCCCTAGTTACCCATGCCGAATTTAATAACATCACTTACCATAGAATTCTTACCATCGTGTGCCCCGTCCAAGCCACCTCGCCCACCACCTCATACTCTTACCATCATTACACAAATTTCTCAACTTGGGTTATTCAAGGTTTAGTTCTACCCATCTCAATCAACGAAGTGACAAATGGATTTCTCTCTTTACTATTTATAGTATTTTTCTAGATGGTTTTTATCATGATTTCCTCCAATCTTCAAACCTTCATATCTTTCACATTATAAACCCTAAAATCATTCCATAAATTGTGTCATGTTCACGGTGATAACACATTCATTTTGACCTACTACACCTATATTTACAATATTTCACCGAAAAACCTCATTTTCCCATCATTTCAACATTAGATATCATCCCTCCCATGACCCTCCTAGCTAGGTGATTTATGCCTTATTTTACTAATTATCTTTTAGTGTTCTTTTCATTCTTTCTTCTTTAGGGCTCCAAGAAGCTATTGCGCCCGCCACGAGACAAGTTGAGTGACATTGACAAGTAAGTATGAGGTAGGTACATTTCATTACTTCCTTTCAACTCTTTAATTTCAACATTTCGCTTTGATTGTGTGTTACATAGACCTTTTTTCTGAGACCATCTCATGTTTCACTATTGTGACACACAATGATCTTCGGTTGGGGCATATGTATACACCATTTTTTTATGCTCGTTAATCATTTATTTTGTGTAGGGGTTATTGATGCATCCTCCTCTTGAGTGAGTGCCTTAAAGTCCTGCTAGGCTTGGTCATAGTCATAGTCACCCCATACTTGCCTCATTTTTACCCTTTGCTCACTCATTACACTCATTATGTCTACTCCTCCCTTTGTCTCTACTTATTTCTTTTTATTGCACATTATTATCCATACTTCCGATCACTTTGGACCTTCATTATGCATCCCCATTTATCCCGGCCTAAATTTCTCATGTTTTTAGTCCATGACCTTAGGGTTTTCCATAAGGTTGATGCCATCGCCCATAACCGATGGTGTTTGTTTTGGCTTTTCCGTAGCCTTGGGAGATGGTGCTCGGTATTTATAAACCCATACTTTCTTAGTAGAACTCCACTTTTGCAAACACGGATCTAACCTTATTCATGTTATTTTGCACTTCTTGGCTGATTTTAGAGTCTCGAAGCTTACCTCTTTTGCATTTGGGTCATCATAGTGGGTTAGGACTAGTGATATTCTTGTTGAGCTTTCCCTTTTCCACCCATAGCGATTATCTCTTGTTGTTGTTGTCTTTGGGAGGATTACGCATCACAGAGTCTCACACGTGATGCAAGTAAGTATTTTTAACCCTCTTTAGTCTCTTACTTTGTATATATGTATTTGAGATTGCTAGTCATTCATTGTTATAGGCTAGAGTAAACGTATGTTTGTTTTGGTTTACCACATTGTCTTATTTTTATTACACCCTTTGGCTTTATCCACCTCTTAGTTGTCCCCTCTCTCTATTTTCATAATCCTATTAGGATACCTTTCTCTTATCTTGGTTGTAAGCCTTAGAAACCTATAATAGGCATAGGGTTAGGATTATTATCCTCTAGATTTATAATCTTGGCACTCCCTAAGAACCTTTGTATCTACACAATATGGTCGATCTTAGATAGGATCCCTATATTTGACAACCCAATTGGGAACCTCTCTTTTATCTATCATACACAAATTATGGTAGAACACATTTGTCCATAATACGGGATTGAATTCATGTGCCCTTGTACTCCATAACTCTTCAAATTTTGAAGATATTCCTCGAACTTTGTTACTCGGATATAACTTGGTAATTTACATGCAACATTACTTTGCTCAAATCTAACACACATAGTTTCTTTGACTGATCCCTTATTTTCACTAATGAGCTATGAGTAGCCCACCACCTTGTCATAGTTCCTCTAACTATATAAACCAAGAAATTTACACGTGCTTGCTTAGGTTACATGTAAGTCTCCATTTTTCCCATAAAGGCATGCACATATTGATCGTACTCTTGAACATTGGCACAAGGTGAGTTTTTTCTTTACTCGGCCTTTTAATATTCCTTCCTATAGATTTTGGCACTCAAAAAAATTGTTTGTTTTGTAGTGGATTGAATTACATCACAATCTCTTCCAATCAATTCATATGAATCATGCACCCAATTATCACAAGTTGCAATGGTGGTGTCCTATATTGATTGTGCATCGTTCTATTACAAATCTCCCTCTTGTGTTGGTGCATATCTATCCAACCCTTTGGCTTTGATATTATAAAGGTGTTATAAGTATTCATGCTCCTCTATATTATCAACATAAGGAACACCTTTTTTGGGTCCATAATAAGTATTATGCGTTGAGCTCTATTCTCAAAACTTACATAACACTTTGTGAACCACAAATCAACGTTATTTGCACAACACAATGCTATTCGAGTAGCGCTAGGAAATTGTTTGCTTCGCCAAGATAATGACTTCAAAATCTCCGTGAAACTTGACTCCCATTATCTTAATGGTAGAATTCTTCAATACGCCAATGGACATGACATACATTTTGTTTGTCATAAATAAGACATGAGTAAACATATGGAGCACACGTCACCCCATTTTATTCTAAGCATTCGTGGTAAGAATATTTACTTCTACCCATGTATCCACCAATATACCATCCATTTATACATGCATCGACTAGTATCTCCGATCAAAATATTTTACCTTTGTTGAGTGACAACCTTATTTTGCGCTTGCCCCAACTATTTCCCAAGTGTCATTTTCTTGAGTTTAGGTGATAACCATTGAATTAGTAAAGACAGTTTACCTTCATTGTGTAGAAGTCTACATACCTCTTGGAACTCATATTGGTTAGTTTTGTTCATATTTGTGATTCCAAGGGTTTTATTATGTATTTGTGCATCTTCCCTTACAAACTCGATTTCACCTCAGAGCTTGTATATTAATTCTTTTGCTTCCTAAAGCATATACTTCTATTGTTTACCATCATTTTAGCCCTTCACTGAATTTGTTTCCCTTTGCCTTATGTTTTCCAAGGGAGTAAATGCTTGCACATGGGTGACAACTCATCTGGTTGTGATGTGTACCTTAGGAGAAGGATTTGTAAATGGCATGTTAATTTTGGGTTGGAAATCTTCAACAAAGTTGCATGTGATATTGATCATTCATGTGCCATTTTCACTATTTTCTTTCATGATCGTGTAAAGATCTGGACAATCTTCAATCTTATGTTCTTTCTATTAATGCGCGTATACTAAGAAAGTTAGGTAGTCATGTTGATAATGGTCTAATGATCTACACTTGAAACAAGTTCTTAGTGGAAACCTTCCTCCTCCACGCCTACCTCTATCTCAACCACCTAATCCTCACATCTATCCTCTACATCCTTTTTGGGCATTTTCTATTGTAGTCCGCCTTAGTCCTAGAAACCTTGCTTTGTGAATGTGATAAATTACACGGCAATTGGTTGTATCATGTGTATGTACATCACAAATTTTGTAGTAGAGTGACACTTTCTTTTGCATTGCACATTGTAATAAAGGAAAATGTCTTGCATCATGACTCCCTTCACATATTTCACATGCTAGTAACATTAATTTTATTTTTAGAGTAGGCATGTACTCTTTGTATGTCCTTCTATCTCATAATTTGTGTATCACACCCGCTTTTGTCTCCCTAGCATTGTTCACCGTCAATTTTTCTATTGAGTTGCCATCAACATAATATGTGCCTCCATGAAGGGACTAACCCTAGTGTCTATACTTCCAACTACTTGAGTGTACAACATTACATCAAGATCTTCATGAGGATCCGTGAAAGTTTTATGTGAGATGGCACGTCTAAATGATGTGATTAACCCCAACAAGCCCATTTCATATATTGGGTCATATGTACCTCATATGACAACTTATAGATTAAAGTTTTAAAGTGTGCATCATATGTGTGCACACTCTCAATTATCTCCTATTTAATTTTTAAGTGCATAGATACTCTTTTTCTCAATCTTCGGTATGTCAAACTCCTTTAAAAAGGCTGCCTTCAACTAATCATAATCCACCACGACTTGTAGTGGGCCATGCTTCTTATACCAACTATGGGCATAGTCTAGCAATGTTATAGTAAACTAGATAACTTTACACTTTGGATAAATCACTCCCTTTGCATGCCAAATCAATTTACACTCATGAAAATTTTCAACAACATTTTCCACATTACGATATTACGGTAGGTGTAATGATATCTCGTAGAATATCTTTGGCATTAATAATTGTTGTGTGATAGCCATAACTCTTCCCTATATTGGTGCACTTACTATAGGCATCCAAGGAATTCCACTACCTCTACCACTAGCACTTGGAACAATATTTCCAATGGCCTATTGTAATGAAATGCTTCTCTGCACACCACCTTATGGTTGTACGGTTTGGCTAACTCTCATCACTCTTGATCTTTGTGCCTTATGAATGTTTGGTTTGTATTGTATCCTTTTCAAAGTGTAGGTAACATTAACTAGATAATATACTGGGAAACTATTATCTAATATCCCCTTTTTCTTATCTTTGTCCATTTCCTCGTCATTATCTATTTCAATAAACACTTTATGTTATATATGTGGTGTTCTAATTACATGAGAAGGTACAAGAGGTTAGGTAAGGATATCGTTTGCATTATATTGCTCCTCTTCATCCTTTGCAATGCTTCTTGTTTTAGCGCATGTTACTTATTCTTCTTGATAGTCTTTGTCCTCTCTTTCTCCTTCATGCCATAACTATTGTATTTGGTTTTCCTATCAGTTCGAAGTTGAATCACACATTGACAAAGTAGTTCCATGTCTTTTATTGCCTTACACATTTGTTCTTCATATCACATCCTTATCAACATTGACCAATTTTTCTCCTTCCTTTCCTAGCCTTACAAGTCACTCACAAGTGTGGAATGTTTAACTATCCAAAAGGAATATTTCAATACTCGTGTCTACTATTAACTTCTTGATTTCCAATAAGTAACTACTTCAAATATGATCCATGTAACTCTCATAATACTTTTAATCGGGCTTCATTTGTGCAAAAATTAGATATTGAGTATTCAATAATGTAATTGCAAAGTGTACCTTTCCACCAATAATCCACGACTTGTGTCCAAGTTGCATCATTTTGTGCAAGTCTTTTTGGGTGCTTGAGTCTAATGATGCTTCTTTCCCAGATTCTAAATTTTTCCCAAACAATAAGCTATTAGCCAAATATATAAGTTTATTAGAATTTCAATGAAGAATGTCTCATATAGCTCACTGTATAGATTATTTTCTACCAAGTCCTTGGAGGGTAGTTGGGTAGATAGTTCTTTTAGATAGTGTGTCTTTGTGTAAAGGCTTCTTCAATAGTGTGTTGCCATATCTCAACATTTTCTTGTGTGATTCTAAACTTCTTTTGTCCACCTTATCATCTTTGCACAATTATGATGGGTATGACAATGGAACCAAAATGTTACGTGTTTAATTATCCTATAAAAAACATATTAATGTGTATAAAAAAAATTTCATATTGACGCGTATAATTCTAACCCTCGTGTTGACCTATCACGCCAAAGTAAACAAAAAACTTTTGGCGTGCTCACTCAAAGGCACGAGAAAATATCGGTTCCATCATGTTTTGGCATTATGATAAAGGTTTCAAGAAAATAATGAAATAAAAGCATTAATTAGATAACACATTAGATACTCATACATAGAAAATACGCTTGTTCCATAACATTCTATAATTTATATTGATTGCTCAAAACATTATATAGAAATCCCAAAAAGATCCTTTGTGCATCTAAGACTTACATATGTACGAGATCACCCTCATACCCCACTTATAATGAACCCATAAGTCGTATGCACACACACACGCGCTGAGTGCGCACGCACACACACGCACACACACACACATGCACACACACACAAATTAGTGGGGACTTTCCTTCACCAATTTGAATAAAAGTTATTCTTAGCCCTTAGGTTTTATAACTACCACTTAACCATTACATTGAAGCAATGGCTATACCACATGTCACCATATTCTATTTCTACACCTACAAAGTAATATTAAGAAAGTTACTCTACTATATTTATCCATGTCCTTAATCTATTTGCCACATGCGTTATCTTAAGATCGTTCATCCCTAGTTTTCTCTACTTGTTCTTGTGCCAACTTCATGTAAGTAACTCAAACTATAGTTACTTTTGCTATTTTTTCTCCATATATTTCTAGCACTACTTTAAATTTTGCATGTTCATGTTCCCTTTCAAAGATACATGTGTTCCTTCATATTTTATTTTTAGGCACAAAAATTCCTCCTATCTTATCTTGAATCCTTCATGATTCCTTCTAGAACTTGTCTTTTTACCAAACTATTCACGTTGTTCCTCTGCAAGTCTTGTACTTAGTTATCCCAATATTCTCATGCGTAGTTCTTTTGATATTTTCGTGTGCACAAAGAATGAAGAATGAAGAATTATTTCCCAACATGGAACTTACCTGTCACATCCCACATTTTCATTTCATGATTGTTGCAAGATAGGTTAATAACGTAATGTGGTTTGGGAGCAAGAAGCATTACCCAACTAGTATCGCAACTAGGCATACACACGCTTACCCTAAAAAGGATAAACATGCTTACGCATAGTTGAAGCTCGGCGTGTAACAACTGCTAGCCACTAAGCACTCATAAGTTGGGTTTTGTTATTATCCTATTTTGTGCTTGTGTTCTAAGTTGTATTCTTGTTGAGTTTGATGATTCCATGTTTAGATGTCTTGTTGTTGCTATACATTTTATTGATAATGTAACTTACTTTCTTGTTGGAAGTAACAATTAACATGTATGGTTGAAGTTATTCATGGTTTCAATATATTATTATTTGCATGGAAATAGTGATGATTGTTAAATGTGCTAACTCTTTTGACATTGACGATCATTGATTAAGCAACGAGAAGGGACCTTCTAATGAATCAAGTAAAAGTTGGTCTTAATTAAGTTCGGGTATAAGTATATGATGATTCAATAATTTCTTGAACAAGTTATTAAACTATTGTATATTATGATCATAAAGTGTTTATCAGTTACATGGATTTGATGCTTTAAATCGGATCAACCGATACACTATTTACACAATCATACTAACCATTTTGTGTGATGGAATTATTGGTTTTTATTGTTGTTAAGACACCCTTGGTTGGACGAGACATGAGTATGACTAGGTAAGGAAACTATGCATGGTTTATGGTTTTGATCATAATTGGAATGTATCAGTTCTATGATGTATGGATTTAGTCACACTTATATGTTTAGAATTATTAGAATTAGACCATTAACATGATGTTAAGTCTTGCTTTGTTTGCATTGATCAAACCAAATCAACTGATTATTGGATTTGGTTGAGTTAATAATATTAAATTTGACTAAGTATTGAATGGTATTTTGCATGGTTTAATTTAAAAGGTGTGAATCAGTCGAATCACAACCCATGTAAGTATTGTTTTAATTATTTGTCTTTGACCACTCGTAGCTACCGAGTTGGACATTGGAGGGAAATGGTGAGTGGGAAGTGAAGATTATGGGTAAGGCCACTACGTGGAAACTGCAAACATTAATGGCATTTAATTCTACCCCACATATTTCAGGGAATGGGAGGCTTCCTCCAGAATCTACCATGCAAAAGTTTGTTTTCCATTTTTATTCTTCTTTGCATGTATTTTGAGCTCTTCTGCCTCTCCTTGAGCTATTGCATACATTTTCCATTTTGTTAGTTCGTTGAGATATTTTGGGGAAGAGATAATGGAGGATTTAACATTTTTGTTGTGGGATAGTTTGAGTTGTTTCTTGCTGATCGTTCAAGTTATTATTTTGGGTTTTTGGAGAAAATAAGTGAAGGATTTTGCAGGGAGTTTCAAAGTCTTTTCTCGAATTTAGTAGGCATGGTTATATTCCCCCTTTACGGCTATTTCATGTTGAAATGGTAAAATAAATATTGATTGTGAAATGCTTGATTTTAGGTGTGTGTGTCGTCTCTTATTAAATATATTTTTATTTCATTATAACTAGGTTGATACTTGATCCGAGTGTTTGTATTATGATTAAGAGGAATTATTTTTGAGGATATGGGGGTATGGATTCGGTTTGAGAGTTGAGCTCATCTTGTTTTGTTTATATTTTGAGGCAAGTATTGGGTATCCGTCAGTTTGCCTTACGTCTAAACCAATGTGGCTAGGTGGATCTTAAACCCGTTTGGGTTTAAGCTATCTATAGATTCATATTACTAAACCTAAGAAAGCTTCCAAGCTCAACCCTCCATAAAGTTGGTGAATAAATGAGATGGACTCTTAACAAGTCGATAGGAAACTCGGTTTGGTTCGTAGTGAGTCAATATGATTTTGTCTCTGTTATAAGCATTCATTATTTTGAGTTTGAGCTTGGTTTATGATACCAAGTTTTGATAACTAGTTTTTGACATCTACTCCTTACTAAAATTCTTTGGATACATCATGTATTGTTGATATTTTATTATGGGCTTACACGTATATATGGGTACTTAAAGAAGTCCCTGTATTATCTTAACTAGATGGCTTTGATTCAAACGTAGGCATTGTAATATCATAATTTGATGAACACCACCATGTTCCTTTCCACATTTGACTGTGTCTGCTATGTTAGAATTGTGATGCTAAGTCACTACTTGTGATGAATTGGGTTAAATCGAACCCGGATATTAAGAGGGAGTGGTTGTATTTTAAGCCTTTGTTGTGATAGTCTTGACAATTTGATTTGACTTCATTTACTTGTTGTAAAAGTTTGTTTGGGTGATTCTTTGGGAATATGTTTTCCTTAAGATGTTATGTTTGGATCCTAGTTCATTTTATATTATGAATGTTTGGAAAATATTTGTGTTGTTAACATGGCCTTATACTCAATGGAGTTCAAGAAAATTGTAGTACAATCTATGAATGAATTGAATTGCATAGTTCGATTGAAGTTGTTCTTGATGATTTATTAGACTGATGGTGTTCATTTTGAGCTCACACTATGTTTTGAAATGTGTCCTCAAAAAAATTTATCTGCCATGCTTACCAAGGTGTGTAACACATGATAATCCGCATACCTTTGAAAATAAATCAATGTTGAAGTAAGAAAGGTACCAAATCTATGTTTAAAATTTATTATACTAAATCCTAGTAGCCATGCCCATGTTTTTATGTAGAAAATTCCTTCCAAAATTTTCCAATGAACCGTGTAAAAATCCCTACAAAATTCCCTGTGTGTCGTTTAGTTTAAGTTCTTATGTAAAGCTGAATTTATTCCCCGCCTTTGAAAACATGTGGCGTGTTTTGGTTTGCTTGAGATTAGGGGGCTTGAATGTTTGTAGAAGTGATATGAGTGTGCAATATGTAAAATAATCCCGAGGCCTAATGGAATATTCTAGGGAATATTCACAAGAGCATAATGCAAAATGCAAACACAACCCCGCTCCCAAAAGGAAACACATGTAAAGATATCATTGGAGTGGGGAAATGGGCCTTTTATTCACTTTTGTATTTTCTGGTAGAGTGTAGAGTGTAGTTGCAAGTCCAAAGCTTGAAGGGGGACACATGTCGAAACTGTAATTAAAGTCAATAATGTGTGATCGGGTCAAAGTTAGTTTTGCACCCCTTCGATAAATGAACAAAAATGCGAGAAAACTCCCAACCCTGTCATTATTCAAATATACACACATGGGACGACTCAAATTTAAAAGGGAGAAGCACATCGAACGATCACAATTTGAAGCATTTATGCATGCCGCCATTAATGCACATTGTTCGAATCAAGGCAAGACTTTTTTAAAAAAACTTCTTCGATCATTTTGAATCTTCACTTTTGCACACAAAAATCTAGAAGCCCTAGCTTTGCAAATTCACAGTGTAAAGAGAAAAGATTTGTTATGAAAGGTACATTCAATACAAAGATTTTAAGAAGTGCGGGTGTAAAGAAGAATTTCGAGAATCTATGGAAAATGGGTAAGTACTCATGTACCACTTGTGTTTTTCCTGTTTTACCAAGTCTACAATTTATAAAGGGTTGAGAAAGAAAGCTAAAACACATAAGATGAAGCCTATGGAGTCAATATTTCATGTAACCTCTGGTATTACCAATAATCTGGACGTATTCACAAAAAAAAAACTATTAAACATTAACTTAAATTATTTTCTACGAAGACTATGTGCTCTAAATAGAAGTAAAAGAATGGTGGCCATTGATGCTAGAAAAATTTCCCTAGCTGTGGCATTCCCACCTTCCATACATTCTCTCGAACTCGTATGGCTTTGTGTCGAGAATTATGATCCAGAACATAAAGAAGTTTTGGATGGAAGTGGAGAAAGGGTGTTAACCCTAACACTAGAAGCCTTTCGATTGATGTTAGGATTATCAGAGGTGGAACAACCAATAGGTATCACTATAGAGTCAACACAAAATGATTATGAGGCTAAACATGATGATTATGCTGCATTATTGAATTCTAAGTGGTTGATAACCAATAGAGGATCCATCAAAAGAATCCTAAGAGGTTGAACAGGCATTGTTTGTTAATGAGGTCAAAGATTTAATTGTGATGTTAAATTGCAGGATTCAAAATAAATTACATGTTCCAGGAATGGATGTGCCCTTTCATAAGGGTTATCTTAGAAGAAAGAGGAAATTTTGCTACAAACTTTTATATCTACATCAATCCATGCCCAACTTATGGAGATAGCCACAAAGGTCAGGACAGGCATCACCTACAATATTCATTTTTACATGATGTCTTATTTGATTTACAATATTACATGTTGCAAGACATTCCTTGGTCTCCCATGAACTGTAAGCTTTAAATATCACAAAGTGTATGATGTGTATCCCCAACTAAATCTGGATAAGTGGAAAGGAAATTTTATACGTGGAAAGGAAATTTTATACAAGTGAATGATGCATTTATTGCACCTATGGTATGTCTTTTCAAACCAGAGTGAGAGCAATATAGGATATCTCCGAGGCCATAAATGCAATACTACAATATGGTTGTTGCTTCATTCAATACAAATTTTCACTTACATCAAAGCTAGTGGATTCAATGGACATCCATATGAATTACCTAGGTATGTCGATGACAAATGGGTCTTGTGTGAACTCTTAAGGTAGTTTTCTCCGGTGCATTAATTGATTGTTAGAAAGCACAAAACAAACATAAAATTCCCTATCAAAATTGGGAGATACTTTTGCCCATCAATTGTAAAAGCTAGGGCGATGGAAGAGGAGATGGAAAGGTTCAAGCTGGATAAATTTTTACGTAGACCTAGTTATGATATCGGGTGGTTTGTCAGTTTAGCTGAGCATGAACCTTAATTTGAGGATTAAATTGGATGAATTGTAGAGATGTGGAAGAAGTCAGGCTCATAGATTTCTCTAGGATGACCCTTAGGAAGGTCATAGATTTTAAGACTTTTGTGGTGCCTCAAGGAATTACAAATAGCGAGTGAATATTATATTGACCATAAAATTGAGTCATAACTAATTACTCCTATAGTTCAGTGGTCGGGAAGAGTCGAAAATCCACACGAGAGAGTAGCTAATGTAATGAGAAGGACCCTGACTTGGTTACAAGGGAAAGGTATGGACTTGTCCATCCAAAATATAAAAGTGTTGAATGAATTTAGATATTTGGGAATATTGAAGGGAGATCTCCCTCTTTTGAAGGAGGGAGCTGATAAGATTGATCCATTAGGAGGAAAAGCTCCTCAATTTCCTACCAAGAGACCCACTTTAGGTATTATTGATGAATTTAATGTTCTACTAAGTGAGACTGGAACTTCTATGTCTATTTTGAAACAAAAGATAGAAGAGATGCTTTTGAAATCTATGCAAAATGCCCCTAACACCCAAACAATGCCCATATAGACAAAAAGAATAGTTTTAACTAAACCAAGGACTCCCTCAGTAACATTACTAAGATCATCTAGCACAGGAAAAATATGAGAGGATTCTTGGCAATTAGTGACCCAAAACTCAAAGTGCAAAGTGTAAAAGAGAGAGAGGCACCTAACCTCAAATATTTTGAAAGAATTGCAAATAAATCCAAGGTGATACCACCATTGGTAAGGGATACTAGTAGTCTAATAAATTAAGGTGGGCATGTATCAAAGAAATATAAAAGTAGAGAGCCCAAAGCCATTGATCCAGTCTCACTCACAGAGGCCTAGAAAAAATTGGTTGCCACATTAGTAGAAAAGGTAATACCACCACATGTCGAGGAAAAAATTCATGTTACTCCACCTATACCACCAGAAGTTGCAACTCTAGTCTTATTTCCAATAAGAATAGTGGCAGAGTTGGCCCATGAGTAAATAACTCATACTATCCCCATGTCTAATCATCCTAGTAACATTGTGACAAAATAAGGGCAAGGGAAGTCAAGTGTAATGCAGTCTAAAGATCAGAATGTGCTTCACTTCACCAACCACATGAAGAAGAAACCTGTAGTGCCCACATTTTACACACACAATTACAACAGTAAAATACCAGGATAATTTTTTTGACTTACATTACTCACTACACACAACACAGCATGGGCTTCAAGTACAGAAACTCGACTCACAAACGACAATCACATAAGTCATCGACTCACATAGACACATGAAAACAACATAGGCATGTCAATGCCACACTTTTCCCAATGAATGAATACTAGCAATGCCCCAACCACAGAAAGAAGACTCAAGGATAGGCAAACCCACAACACATCTTTTCTTTAATTGTATTTTAGTTACAATTAACATTCCAAGAACATTATTGTGCAAGGATAAATTTCTCGTTTGTCCACCAACAGATTCTTAAGTTCATACCATGGTTAAATTATCGTTCACCCCTTGTAAGTTGGTTTCTTATTCTTTACAAAATTTTCCATAACTTGCATTCTTATTTGTCATAATTCAAAAGCATATAAAGTACTTAATTATCTTGTCCTTATGTTAAGAATCTTCTTCTCGAACATATATTCAATGTCTACCTTTTTACTCTTACAACTCATGTGAATGTGACTTGGTGTCCATATAGTGATATTAGGATTTAACAGAGATTTAAAATACAAGATAGCTTTTTACCACAAAACATTCCTCGATCACAGTAAAGTTATTTCCCTACCATAGTTATTCTAATTCAATGACTTGTGAAATTCCATTTTGTTTTATATATGTATTTTGTTTTCTCGAAGGTTGAACACACCAAGGCAATTCATATTCTTTGAAACAAAAGAGTTTTTAATTGAGATATAAGGTCTCCAAGAGAGGCATTATTCGAACCTCAAATCCTATTTTTACTCTTATATGCTTTATTTTCTACGTCACGTTATGGTCTTATTATTAGCATTGTCTTGTGAAAGGAGTTACGAAGTGTTTGTCCAACCTCTTGAAGACATATATGATTAAGAGACTTGATGCTTCACACGAACCCTAAGTTA
Source organism: Taxus wallichiana var. yunnanensis (assembly GCA_018340775.1). Classification (NCBI taxonomy): domain Eukaryota; kingdom Viridiplantae; phylum Streptophyta; class Pinopsida; order Cupressales; family Taxaceae; genus Taxus; species Taxus wallichiana. Next base: position 316,725,991 of record CM031236.1, read on the forward strand.
ACATCCAAATCAACTAAGGTTTAGATCAATTCCCAACTTCACCTAAGGGTCTACCCCTCAACTAAATATGAGTTTTAAGCGAGAGGACAATTTTATGCTAAACCACCTTCCAGAAAGGACCAAGGTGTTATGTTGAGAGAAATCAAGGTAACACATTTAGCTGAGCGGGGCTAAGGGGTTCATTAACAAGAGTATAAGACCTAGAACAACTAAGTCACAACCTCCATCTATGTCATCTGGATCCAACAAGGATTTCACTCGATGAAGAAATTTAAATTTAAATCTATCTTCGGAAGACAAGGTAGTCCGCTAGGCTACGAAGGAGGAGTTAGCTCTACATACTCCAAGTGAAATTTGATTGTGTCACTCCTATCCACCAGGTTTATGGCAATGTCACTAAACATACTGACTAAGATGATAAACCCATTCTTGGGCTCTTGTTTACTCAAACTAGGAGGTTCCATCGAGTGCAGAGTTTAAGTCCATCCTACGGTTTTCAATGTCTTCTACAGTAAGGAGTATCACACATGAAAAACAAGTTATGCTCCGATATTGAACAAGGGTAGAGTGTTTCATTTAAATCTCTTTATTACATTTACAAAGTATGAATGCACAAGATGACTCGTTAATCATTTATTGAACACTGAATATGCACTACAAGATATTACTACAATTTCATTTACCTTATATAAATATCAAACATTTGTACCATGTGTACTATGAATCAAAATGAACCTATGATTAAATGCACATTTCCTAGATGTCCTTGAATCTAGCATCTCATACATAACAAAAAATTATCAAAAATAACCTTCTGTAACATGAGACTACATTATACATTTATTCATTTAACCATGAACTATATAAATTACAATGATAATTAATGAATTTCACATCACCTTTTTCGTCATCATTCTTTCATCCTGCAAAACCACGTGAGCATGATATCAACGATAATTCGCTGGCATGGCATCCACCCTAATCTAACATAATTATCATTTTTAGTTTCCCATTTACATATGATAACAATTACAATTTGTAATTGGAATTAAAGGTTTAGAGACATGTTTTCATTACATTTCATTTCACTTCATTTTGTAACCCAAGAGAGAGAAAGAGAAGGGAAGAGAGAGAAAACACCATTTTGTCAAAAGTTATATTTCACACAAAAGATTACACTATAGAGTTTTAAACAGTTATTTACATGTGTCAAAAGTATCCACGGTGGTTTGGCAACCCGACGAGGGTCCCACAGCTTTCTATTTTTACATTTTCTTACTAGCTACAAGAACATTCAAAACGGGCTCGGAGGCTAAGAAACTACTTCCAAAAGTTGTCTTCTGATGAGAACACACACCATGATTAAATTTATACCTATCCACCCATATACCAGGAATTCATAGCAACTGACGAAATTTGGAAATAACAAACGGTTTTCATTTAACAAACTAGTTTTCTATGGCCATTGATCATAGTTGACCCGAGCATACAATGAACAAAAGTTAGCTCGAGGGCTCAGAAAACCACGTCCAAAACTGACGTTCGATGGATGAGCACGCAACGAGACACTTCCTACCAGTTCCCCTATATAAGGAAAATTCATCAGAGTCGACGGGACTAAGAACTAGAAAACCATTTTCAAACGGCAACAAGTTTTCTGAAGTGACAAGTTGAAATTGGTCCAGTTTGACCTCGTCAAACTATGATCGGAGGCCTACAAAATGTCATCGTCAAAATATCCAGAAAAGTATTTTTCCCTAAACTAAAGGTTCCATGTAATTGTCTAGTAAGAACACTAGAGGTTTGCGTGAAACGGATAATAATTTCTCTATCCAAGTTTCAAATAGTGGTTCAAAACGAAAGCCAACTTTATAGTTTTAATAACTTTCTACTACTGTAAAACAGTGTAACAAGGCTCCTATAAGAGTGTCAAAAAGATCACATATGTTTATTCGGGGTCGATCCAGAGGTCAAGGTGACCCCTCACACAACAAGGTACACGAATGAAGCTTAACATCTCATTTTCAGAGTTACGAAGGGTACTTAATGAGTCTTCAAAAATATAAAAATTAACTATTTAAACCGGAGATGATCAACGTTATTACTGGAAAGTCAATTTCGTCTAGTCAATAAAACAATGTTGTAGCGATCTAGTTGGGTAGGAAGTTTTCTACATCACCTCAGAATGAGGGTGGAAGTTCATGTTTTAATGCAAATGGGTTATTTTGACTTCGTGAGTTTCGACATGACATTTCATTATTTTTGTAATGAGTTGAAATAAACATTTAACGGTATTAAAATCCTAATATTTTAAAATTCTATTAAGTTGCAAAAGAGAACTAAAACACGAGAATTATGAGAGGTAAGGGAAGATGAACCATGCCTGGAAGGAACAGAGTCGGTCAAACCCGCAGCTTGATTCAGATCTCGCTTGGGCACTTCGTCAACCAGTTCACGAGCCTCGATCTAACCTCCACAACGTCACACAAACTTCCCAATCACTTGAAGTTTTTCCAACAGAATAAGTTTCCCATTATGTTCTGACAATTTTCTAGGGCCTGCACAAGGCTCCTTTCTTGCACACAGGCTGAGAGAATGTTGGCAACGGACAGGAGGCTCTACACCTGCGAGTGTAGTTGCTTGAAAGTTTCTAAAGCCTTTTGAATAGATCCATTATGTGCATATCCTGAAATCATGGCATTCCATGAGACAACATTTCTTTGAGGCATTTTGTCAAACATTCCACGTGCCTTGAATACACTTCCACATTTTTCACACATATCAACTATGACACTTGCAAGTACAAAATCTTACAAAAACCAAATTCTATTGTTCATACCTTGTTCCAAAGCTTCCATTTTGGCACAGGCTGGACGTACATTGGCAAATGTAAACTGATCAGGTTGGAGACCTATTTGTTGCATGGCTAAAAATAGTGTGACTGACTTATGAGGGAATCCGTCTTCTGTACGCTGCAATAATCACATTCCATGAGAAGTTGTTTCGTTCTTTCATCTGGTCAACCACTGAAACCGCATCCACCAAAGCATTTGCAACTACAACATCTGACAAAACCCCTCTTTCTTTTATCCACGCAGGAATAAAGGCTCATTTTTTAAGACACAGGTTGGGAGGATGTTGGCATAGGCTGCAACAATCCAATGCACAACATCTTCCTAGAGCAGTCCTTCAACAGGGAATCCCACGTGGCCAGGACAACATCTCTAACTACAAAAGGGAACCAGTGCATCAATGAAAGAAACTAGTTAAAAACCAATCAATAGACTCCCAGGTCAGGCATTTCATTCCCCCAAAATGTGGCAAAAACATGGCATGAGGAAGACAAAAAGGCATAGCAGGTCAGAAAAGGATGAACATGTCAGAAGTGGTTGAAAATCAGCTAGGAAGGACTAGGCGGCCAACCCCCACTTGGCATTCAAACCAAAGTAAAAACCAACACGTCTTGCCTACAAAAATAAATAAAGTAAGGAAGTGGTAGGTGCTCTTCCTCCACGCATTACTAATGGCTAGGTATTTTCAACAAAATAAAGGTGAGTGTGAGCGGCCAGCAGGAATGAGTAATTGGTGGAGGGTGGGTGGATGCCTCCACAAGAACAAAGACAAAAACGTTTTGTCAATGAAAGCTAAAATTACAAATAACGCGTGACGCCTAGACGGCCGAGGAGGAATATTAACATTAAACACGAACACCATGCTCTAAACCAAGGCGCCACCAACAACAAGCTCCTCTTGCGCGAATCAAGGCTCGGTCAAGCGACCAATCCAAACAATAAAATCGCTTATCGATAACTAACAATAAAGTTTATAACAAATCGACGATCAGATAATGAAGTTATCGTCGATCGATAATTAAAAATAATATTATTATTATTATCTTTATTACTATTATTATTACAACTTAATAATACTTTATTAATCGTATTAACAAGGACCAACATTTAAGCTTGACCAAAACAATAATAGCAAGAATCGACAATTCAAAAGAATAATTATTATTATGTAGGTGTTCCCTCTAGTTGGTCACGCCCTAACAACATCAAGTCATCATTCAAACCACCTATCGAATTCGAGAAAGATATTTTTCCTTAACAAGGTAATCAAAAAGGCGAAGCCAACAAAGATCAGCAGGAGCACAACAACGTTAAATGCTTAGCAACACGGTCGTCGAAGAAGAAAAAGAAGAACGAGGAACGAGGCATTACAAAACCAATTGAAATAGTTGATGTAGATACATTTGAAGAAGTTCCTATGCTTCAAATGACTGATGTAGAGATTGAAACTTATGCAGAGGAGATGAGAGTGTTCTTCAGAAAGAAATACAAATGAAAGACATTTATTAGGCATCAAGTGTTAAATTGGAAGTGGGATCTCAAAGTACTCAAGTTGAGACTACAACACTTTTACAAGAAAAGGAAATAGTGACTCAAACAATTGTAAATGAACCTCCTATAGTAAATGATGTCTCCACTAAGGATTAATCTCCAAAAGAATTAGAAACAACAAAGGATGGTAAAGTCCCTCAAAGTGTAGACTCTGTAAAGGGGATCATGATGGAAACTACAGAAGAGGTCACAAAACCAATTTGAAGCTACTTTTGAGAAGAATATACCAAAGAATGACAAGGATCGAAGTTGGTCACCTGGATCCCAACCAATAGAGCACCAAGAAGAAGAATCAACAGGATAGAAGGATATTAGTGGAAAACTCCATGAAACTATGTCTATAGGACAACAACCTCTAAAGGAGGTAAAAAATTCAGAGAATAAATATCCACTCAAAGTTTCTAGTCCAGTTAGGGAGGCTACAAAAGAACTTGCAACCATAATTTTTAGTCTAATAGAGAGAAAGGGTCAGGGTGAAACATCACTGATGATAAGATCCTAGAAAATATCATCCAAACCCGATCTCAAGAGCAATAAAAAGAGAAACCAAAGACAAGTGGCATCAAGTAGTGAAAAAAAAGTAACATAAGAAGTTACTAAAATGGTTAAGATCAATGATAAGGAGAATGTGTCAATTGATGATAAGGATCAAAGATCGACACTCGGGTCCCAACCCACGAAACAACAAGGGGAAGAACTGTTAAAAGAAAAGGTCATTAGTGTGCAAACTTAGGAAGATCTCTCCACTGAACATCAATCTCTAAAAGAGGAAGACAATACAAAGGAGGAGGAATCATCCAAGGTGGTAAGTCCAATTAAATAAGCTCTAAGAGAAACTATAGAAATGATCTGTTACCCAGTGGAAAGCAAAGACAAGGGAGAAACACCAACTGATAATAAGATTCAAGAAATAAATAGCCAATCCCAAACTCAAGGACAGGAGAAAGAACAATTGGAGAAAATGACATTGCATGATGAATCTAAGGATCCAACAGTAAAAGTGGAAAATCTACATGAAGAGGTACCATTATTACAATATCCTCAAGATGCATCCAAACAATTGGTAGTTTTCTCTAAAATTCCACAACCCACATCACAAGGAGCAAGTGTGGGAAATAATCTCACAACTAAGTGGTTAGGAGCACTCCTTCCAAGAAAAAAGAAGGAGACAATTCAAGAGGAGACAGTGGATATAAGAAATATTGTATTCCCAAAACCCACAAGAGCTCCTAAGAAGGCCAGAATCTTGACTAAAACTCATATAGATCAGCAAGGATTCAAGACTTAGAAATAGCCACCCCACAGGGTGACAAGCTAAAAGGTGAAATCACATTAAGTGATTATAATGTTACACATCCCACTGGGAAAACCTACTAGAGAAAGCTTAAAGTATGATGCTACGGTGGTTGTTGGGGGTCTGCTATAAAGAATTGATGAGGACAAGGTGACCAAAAAACAGCTAAAGGAAACAATCAAAACATTATCCTCATATGTGCATAAATGGATACAACATGTGGATGAAGGGTAAGAAATAACTACTTCCATAACCCCAGAAGTTTTAGGTGAAGTTGATAAGTCCAAGGAAAAGGTTAATGTTGTGGAAAAATGGAAGGAGGAGCTATCTAAAAGAGGAAATAAAATTATAGAGGACACAATAAGATGTTATGATCAATTAACAGAAAGAATCAATGATGTCAAAGACCAGATATAAAAATGCATTGATGAACTATATTATTGTGTTGGGCCCTAAAATATTGGCTCGAGTACCAAGAGGCACATGTGCATAGGACCAACGAGAATAATGGCGCTTAGGGAAAGCGCGCAGACAAAGGGGTTTAAGAAGGGTTTTAATAAAACCAAGGTGCGTGGGAGGCGAACATGGGTTTAAAGGACTTGACCATATTTGGCATTCTAGAGGCACTTGAGGAAAAGCATGAGGACCCGACTAGGTGTGATAAGTGGATAAAGTGCCAGCTTAGAGCCTTGGAGGCCAAGAAAAGGATATTCCACGTAGGGAATATTCCTAGAGACATCATTACAGAGAGTGGAAGGTTTGTAAAGGGATAAACATTCACCTATGAAGGACCACATCAACACTTGGCACACGATTTGCACTTGGAGAAGGCATGATGGTGGGTGTTGATCTTATATAAAGGAATGCTCGGGCCAAAAACTAGAGAGGTAGATTGATGTGTGTATGGAGAGGCATAAAAGAGAGGCGGGATATACATATGCATATATGGGTACCAAGAAGCGTAGAAAGGGCAACGAACTGCTGCAGAAATGTTAGGCTACACTAGGGTTTAGGATTCAAGGTACTAGAGAGCTATATAGAATGTCATTAAGCATTGGCATTGATGTTAGGGTCTGTAAATGGGTTATAGTAAGAAGGGCATAGCTAGGAGCTCTATTCAGAGCCTGTTGTATAGGTTGGACCTCTATCACTTACTGTATATGGTCTAAGATGACCCTTTTGACTGTAATGTGGCTACCAGAACTCTTTTAAATCAATATATATATATGGGTTTGTTCTGTATATCTTGTTTATGGGTGTAAACCCTTCTAATATTTAGCATGTTATAGCTAAAATTTGTTTTCCAATGGTTCATTGGGTGTTTATTTACCTTCTCGATGCGGGGTGTGTGTGTGGATCTACTACTTTTATGTTCTTCTTTTAGGATGCATGTATTTCTATCTTTGTAAATAAACCCCCATTAATGATGGAACCTTCTCACAAAGATCACATAAAAGAGGGACTCAACACCCACGCATGCCTCGAGGTGAGTGCTTAGTGCCTGCTAGGTGATATGTTGGCGTGCTCGTGGTTAAAAGAAGTATTCTTGTCAGAGGTTTATGAGTTTGAGTTTTTGAGGTAGTTAAGGGGACCATTCTTATGTGTTATCCCTTTAGCTATAAAGATATTGATCATTACACTGAGTTTGGAAGCATTTCCTATGGTCAGCTAAGCTTCTTCTGAGCATTGGGCAAGGAAGTTAGAGTGGAGGAAGATGGCGGACCTTGTGGCTGAAAAGGAGAGGGAAGAAAGATGGCTTAAGTATAATGAGGCTCGGGAGAGGGAGTTGACAAGACAACGTGAAGCTGCAAGAGTGATGGATTTATGGAGGTAGACGTTGCGGGAAGGATTTGAGGTTCATGTGGAGAACATGGAACCGAGCATCTCTCAGGTTACCCCATTTTGGAAAGCATAGAAGATAAACCCCCTCGGCTTCTTGAGAGAGCTCGTCATATGAAGAAAGGATAAGAGTCATTGGTGTGCATTTGAATCCACCTGGTGACCAACCCCTGGCGCTTAGTTTTCCAAATCCAGAGATAAGTATTACTAACCCAGTTGGTATTGGTGGAAGTAACCGATCAACACCTAGGAGGTATAACTTTTAATTTGGCACATCTATGGCTACACAAATCATTTCTTGTGTTTGGAGGTATATTGTCTGGAATGACATTTGGGCAAAGTATGGGTACACAAAGCTTGGGTATCATGTCTAGAAGCAACGCGGGACACACATCTGGTAGCGGTGTAATATCACAAATTGTTGGTGCGTAGTTCAGTGCGATAGTGGGGACACAAGGCGCGACCACTTCAAGACCCTTGCCAGCTATAAGAGGTGGATCGGTGGGTCGAAGGAATATGAACTAGTGGACTGGTAGATTTGGAGGATCTAGCGGGTCAAGAGGGACAGGCATTGGTGGATCTAGTGGATCTGGTGGAGGAGGCAACACCAGAGGGAATCGAGGCTCTGGATCGGGATGGACAAGGGTCTCAACCACCTTAGCAAGTGTTTTTGAGATATCTTAACATCTACCAGATTACAAAGGTGTTGAGGATGCTGCAAAACATGTACATAAATGTGATTTGTTATGGCGCGCGAAGGGGATCACTACCTCGGAACGGAAGGAAAGTTAGTTTGCAACAACGTTGTAAGGGTGTGTGCATAGTTAGTACCAGGAAGTATGACCCCCACCAGACAGTAGTAGATTATACCATGTTGTGTAATGCCTTCTTAGCTAAATTCCATATTCCTAAGTTTGAACAGAAGAGCATTAGCGCATATGAAGGAGATTCAACAAGGTATGACAGAGAGTGTGCAGGAGTATGATGCACATTTTAAGACTCTCTTATCAAATTTGTCTTATGATATTCATCCTTCTCAAAGCATGCTCAATGGTTTGTTGGAGGATTAATAACGCCCTTCAAGAGAGCGTTGTCGCATAAGACTTTCACAAACCCGCGTGAGGCCTTGGAGGTTGCCCTGCGCATTGAGGCTATAGGAAGCGTGGATACCGGTGTTAGTCCTTTTCTTGAAGATTAGATAACTACAATTACAAAGCACTGGAGAATTTATCTGCGAACTCGGCCCGTGAGACTCGCAGTGGCCTATGGTGCATGGATTATGAGGTAGAGGGGCATACAAAGGACAATTGTCCTCGGAGATCGGTATGTGCCATGATGGTAAACTGTGAGATTTTCCACAAAGATCATGATGCAAGTAGGTGTCTGCTACTGTAGCATATGATCCATAAGAATGTGTCTTTCTATTACAATATTTACACCTCTATTACTCATGACACCAAGGATTGTAGATTGATTGACCAGATACATGATGCCATGATATTGTTGTTCGCCAGACTAGTGTTGCAAACAATTCCAAGGATGATGGTTGTCAGTATGAAGGATGCACGGATGGAGGAGGTCATGGAAGAGTCTTTCGTGAAGGATTTAGAGGTCGTGGCAATCGTAGAGGTGGAAGAGATGAATTCCCTCACAAAACTTGTTATAATTGTGGGTCCATAGAGCATTGCAAACACGAATGTCCCGACTGCATATAGTGCTCATCGTGTGGGAAGAAGCACAAGTATGAGGAGTGCCCAGAGCTATTTGAACACAAAAGCCAATAACAAGGAAAATACAAGGGCGCTAGGTTAGTAAGCATTAAGAAAGCAAACTTGCGGTGGATGCCAAGAGTGGCGCGTGAGTCGAACTAGAACCCGTACTCGTGACAAAGCGAGCCGAGGCTACACTCACCAGGAAATACCAAAGTAGAGACCACTGATTACAAGAGAAGAGGTGGTGTATGGGAAGTATCCAGACCTTACCCATCAGAAGGAAGTTTATCAAGAGACCATGGACATAATCAAGAGTCTTTAAGGGGAAATTCAATGTCTAAAGGAGCAATCTAGGAAGTTGGAGTAGAAGAAAAGCACTGAGGTCCCTCAGTCAGATATAGATGATGTCAGAGAGGTGTGTAAGATGTTGTGCCAAGAGAATATCATTCCTATGTTAGGAGAATGGTCAAGGGATAAGATAACAAGTGTAGGAGTAAAGCGAGAGAGGTAGGTTTTGCATGTTAACCTTCCTCCCCACACCCTCAACTATGATAAGGAGATTAGCTTGAATACGAGCTTGTTGATGGATGGCTCTAAGGAATATTCGATTGACATGGGTGCGGAAGTTAAAGTTCTCACCCTCGATGTCCTGGAATCAAATGGGAAGGCCCCCATTACAACCATCTTCAAATGTGTTGTATATGGCTAATAAGACAAAGGCAATGCCCATTGTTTTAAAATATGTTGTTATCACTATCTAAGGGGTGAAATTCACTGGGGACTTCAAAGTCTTAGCGCTTTACGAGGCGGTAAAATTTCCAAAGTGTTACTTGGGCACCCCTAGTGTTATAAGAACAATGTTGACTTACATTTCAATAAGGGGTATATAAGTTTTGAGAACAAAGAGGAATGTGTTATCATTCCTTTGACGGATGGGAAGTCAACGCCCTATATTGAGCCTTTAGGAGAAGAAGACCTAGATAGAATTTACGTGCACACTATTCGGGACCCTGAAGTTATGCAACCAACAAAAGAGGGTGTTATTCAATGGGAAGACACTCAATCTATAAGTGATACAACTAGTGTGGCATGTGACAATTGGGCGCACGGGACATATGAGTTAGTCGGAAGGTAGTTAAGAGGCTCTGTGACGAGAGTAACAAAGGTGTGCTCAATCAAGTGCCTAGGAGGAAAGAAGTTGCCAAGTTATTTTGGGGGAGCCGACCCTAATATTTTCCTACAAGAAATGGAGACCCAAGTGGAGATGTGAGATCAAAAGGAGAAGGATGCTTAACTATACCTTGCTCGGGACTATAACATGTTGGTGGGTGACCCATTGTAATAACCTTCTAGAGTTACGTGAAGTAAGAATCACATTCTCTGTTAGATTTGTCCGAGCAATGCACCTACTATCATACAAGATTATCATGGGAAGGAACCCGCCTTGTTTCACGTCCAAGCATGTGAGAAGGCCTGGATGGAAGGTGCAAAAGCCTTATCACCTTCTTTATGGGTGCATAAGTTATACTCCACCTTACAAGGTTACGCGCGTGTGGTATATTCACTCAGAGATGCGCCATCAAACAGGAAACTAGTAGGAGTTGGCTGACCTCCTTCAAGCTTTCAAATATTGGAGTACTAAGCCATCGGTGGATGAAGCATTGTAGGTTGTTAAGCACATAACTATGGGAGATAGTGCCACGGTAGATGATAGAATATTGGAATTATTGGGTGAACCTAGCTTAGAAGCACACTTTGACGAGGAAGAATCAGAGGTGATACAACTTGAGCGTGCATACATGGAAAAAGAGAAATGAAAATTGGTCTATGTGATCGATGGTGAAGAAGTGGAAAATTTGGATGCTAACCATAATGTGGGTACACGTGAGGTTATGGATGGTGTGACGACGAGCAAGCACGCACCTACCATGAACCCTTAAAACCAAGAAGGTTAAAATTGGTTCGGAGGTAGAACCTAAGGAGGCTATTATTGGAGATTATTGGACAAAAAAGGAGGTTTCAAAGATCATCAATTTGTTGCGCAATTTTCGTGGATTTGTTCCCGCTGGGTATTGTGAGCTTAAAGGAGTTTACCACTCCTTGGGAAAAATGAAGATCAAGTTAGAGGAAGGTGTGTGCCCAATTCAGAAGAGACCTTATCGAATGATTTTGAATCTACGCATCAAAGTCAAGGAGGAGATTAACAAGATGATTGCATCAGGCATCATTGGTTGTTGAAGAATCATAATGGATAAGTTAGATGATCATAAACATTAAGAATGATGTGAGGATAAGGATTTGTGTTGATTATAGGGATCTGAATGTGGTATGTGTTATTGACCCTTTTCGAACCCCCTTCACCGAGGACATCCTGGAAGAAGTAGCCGGGCGCGAGATCTATTCTTTCACAGATGGATTCTTAGGATATCATCAGGTTAGAATTGCAAAGGAGGACTAAGAAAAGATAAATTTTGCCACTGAATGGGGAAGCTTTACCTACATAGTCATGCTTTTTGGACTGAAGAATGTGCTTATTGTGTTTTCGTGCATTGTGGTGTAGGAATTTCAAGACTCTATCCATAAGTTTCCTCGAGTCTACCTTGATGATTGGATGATATATGGATTAGTGAGGGATCATTGTGACAATTTGAGGCTGATGTTTGAAATATGTTGGTAGTTAAGGATATCCCTCAACATTAACAAATGAGTTTTCACTACTCCATTTGGAACCCTTTTGGGCATATCATATATAAGGAAGGCTCAGGTGGATCCCGCTAAAGTTGTCATTATTGTGAGATTGGGGGAACCTACTATGAGTGCAAAGTGCATGGATTCCTTGGGCATACGAGGTATTACTATAAATTTATAAGAGGTAATGCCAAGATTGTCGTGCCATTGGAAAAGTTGTTGAAACACAAAAGTACATTTCATTGGGGAGAGGCGCAACAGTTGCGCTTGATACATTAAAGAATACGCTTATCATTGCACCCATATTACACTTTCTTTATTGGGATAAGCCATTCCATGTACATGTTGATGCTTCAAGATCAGCTATTGGGGCAATCTTAGAACAACCTAGAGAGGGAATTGTTGACCACCCCTTGTGCTTTGCCAGTAGGAAGCTAACCCTAGCAGAATAGAACTACACTACTATTGAGCACAAAGCATTGTCAATGATCTATGCGTTGCACAAATTCAGGTAGTATTTATCAACAACACCCTTTATATTATACACAGACCACATGACATTGAAGTACTTGGTAAACATGCACGTTTTACAATGGTGCATATGCGGTGGGTCTTGTTATTTCAAAATTTTGAGTTTACGATTGTTGTTAAACCTGGGTAAGAGTAATTTGGGACCGACCATTTATCAAGGATTGAATCAGGGGAGGATGCATAGAGCATTGAGGATATAATTCCAAATGTGCAATTGTTTAGATTGCGACACGCTCCCTTTAACTTGGAAGATATTGTTGTGTTTCTCAAAACAAGTGTGGCACCGGAGGGAATGAAGAATTTGGAAAGGAAGTAGTTATCCATACATGCCGCACCCTACATGTTAATTAGTGGAGACTTATACAAGTTAGTTTGCGACGAGGTTTTACGCTGATGTGTGTCGAACATGAATGCATTGTAATCATGGAGGAAGCACATGGTGGGATTGCAGGAGGACACTATGTAGGGAATGCAACCGCGCACAAGATCCTTCTAGCACGTTTTTGGTGGGAAACGGTTTACAAGGATTGTATCGAGTATTGCAAGGCCTGTGACCACTAACAGCACCTTGGTAAACCAGGGAAAAGAGATGAAATGCCATTAATATTGATTTCCAATGTAAAACCATTCGAGGAGTGGGTAATTGAATTCGTAGGCCCTATTTCCCGGTCATGCGAAGGACGGAGTTCACGCAATATCATTACATGCATAGATTATCTTAGAAGGTGGGTAGAAGCAAAGGCCTACAAGGGATTACATAGCGGTAACAACAACTAGGTTCTTGTGGGAAAACATAATCAACAGATATGGGGGTAAGTGCAACAAGTTGGGGGACAAAAAAGGGGTCACAAGTGGACGTCATATTGCAAATAACAACATAATATCAACTTGTAGGGATTATTAGCAATCCATACACTCAAATTAGAAAAACTTATATTAATATGAATCGTAGCATCCAGAATCTAGTTTCTAAACTACTAATGTTTTTTTAAATGGACAAGTTTAGCTATATTAAACACTCAAAATTCAATGACTTGGTATTTTTTAAAAACGCCTATAAGATTGTAGTATGTTTGCTCGCGATTTGGATGACCAAAAATTGATATACATTTTTTTCCTTTGGTGAGAAGTTATATGTTATTGTTTATCTTGGGATAGATTTTATTTTGTATTTTTTTGAGCAATATTTTATTTTTTATGATTTTTTCTATGAAAGTGATCGAAAACATAAAGAAAACATAACACTGTTTGCCGCCATTTATAAATTCATTAAAAAATATTGAATCAAATATTTTTTTGAACATGTATATAATTTCACCACAGTTGGGATGGTATAAGTTTTATCACATTTTGACAAGTGAAACAAAATTTGTAGCCTTAAACGTAGACACAAACATTCACGTGAAAAAGTGTCTTAAAGACCTACTATTAGTAAAAAATTATAAAATGATATTTATCATATTCTATTCACTTTAAAATCAATATTTCTACAAAGCTAACAGTTCCCTACGCGATGCTACCATTTTTATGACATATTTTTACTTTTGGCATGGTTCAAGTCTGCGGAAGACTAAATTTGATGTTTTGCTATTTTTGATGTAAAATTTAGGATTTGATGTCAACTTAATTGTCCCCACTTTGCACTTACCCATGGATGCCCGCTAAGTTTAACAAGTGATAGGGGTACTGATTTCTTGAATGAGATAGTTAGGATATTGTTGGCAGAATTCATGGTAGCGCACCACAAGACTACCCCTTATCACCCACAAAGCAATGGGATTTGCTAAGGCGTTTGATAAAATTTTGAATCACACATTAACCAAGAGTTATGATGTGGGAAGAAAGGATTGGGATGATAAAGTTTTTGTTGTGTTATGATCATACCAAACTACTTATAAAAGATTGAACAAGGCCACACCTTTTCAATTGGTGTTTGGCGTGGAATTGGTGTTACCTATTGAATTCATGTTACCATCGTTGTGTATAACACACACAGGAGGATTAGATGATGAATAAGAGTTTGAGGAGAGGATTGATAAGTTAATGCAGTTAGATGAGAGGCAAAGTTATTGCTCGCTAGAGTTAGAAAATAGAAAAAGCGAGCATGAAGGCATGACATGATAGACATATCAAGAAAAAAATAGTTTGAGGTTCTCAGGTAGATGGTTCTATTGTATGATTCCAAGTTTCTATGCCATCCTGGGAAATTCAAAGTCCATTGGATGGGCCCTTACATTGTATCCTATATACTTGATTCATGTGCATGTCAGTTACAAGTGTTGGATGGAACATGGTTACTGGGCCATTTCAATGGGAGTAGGAAGAAGCACTACTATAAATAAGTCTTCTTTATGTTTGTAAATAAGCAAGATTGTGCAGTTAGCCTAAGATTTCCCTTAATGCATTTCCCTTCTCTGTGTTTCCCTTTCTCGTTGCTTGTTCCCTTTTTATTTTTCTTTTGTTGTGTGCGCATTGTGCGTCGGTAGCCACTTACTATTTCAAAAAAATCTATGAGCAAAGGACCACACATTTATTTTTGTGTGGGGTGAAGTGATGCGACAAGAACTACAAGCTGGTATTGGAAGATGTGTTTCGATGGCCCGGGTTGAAGGATCAAAAGCGCGTAATTTGGAAGAACACGTGTAGAAAAGGTGAACATGAAGAGTTTGGTGTCAGAAAGGCTTTACAAAAACCACGTACAAGGGTGAGAATCACAGGAACAACATTAGGTGGGCGATGTCAAAAATCAAGATAAGGGCATAAGAAGTGCCTTCGACGCTGAAAGTGTGCACGTAAGGATCTTTGGTCGAAGGGTTTTGTACACCGGAAGGTTGTAGAAGTTTTTGCGCAAGATTGGGTGCGGGGGTAAAAGTGTTGAAGGTTGGCATTAGGAAAATTCACCTTTAATGCAAAAGTATGATGGCATGTGGCATGACATTTATTACAGAAAAAAGCAAAAGTTATAAGTAGAAGGTCAAGGTGCATTATTGTTTACCTTGTATTTTTGTTATCTAAGAGCTCTCGTGAACTAGGGCATCCTCAAGAAAAGTTGTGTGAAAAAGGGTTGTGAAGATTTGCGTGCGCATGGCTAGTTTGATCGGTGAATCGGAGTGGAAAAAGAGAACACAACCATGAGCAGAGAAGGTCGTGTGAGAGGATCCTGCGGGTGTTACGCCATCTTGTGGAAAAGGGGTTTTTTCCAGTTAGGGTTCGTAGCTAAGGCACAGATTGAAGGTATTTTCGCAAAGGAGTGAGGCCGCGACATCAAACAAAGCTAGAACAAGAGGAAAGGAAGAAGTTTTAGTGACCCGAAAAAGGAATGGCACCAAAGAAGGGAAAGGGCAAAGCTAAAGAAGCTATTTCTACCGGTTTAATGAAGAATGGCTGGTGGAGATGCAATATCCAAATGATGTATTACTTGGTAAGGAATGGGTATCACATGTTAGAAAGATGGTCATGAGTGACTACAACCATCAAACGAGCACCATAGAGAATGAGATGGCATTGGAATTGGTTCACCCTATAAACAAGAGGACACTAGATGGAATACATATCTACGATGATGAGATAAAGGTGAAAATGGAGGTGGTTGGGTTATCACAACTCTATGAGTTACCCTATTTCAGCAAACCTAAGCAACTATATCAATGGTTAATGTCACGTGTGCATGAAGACCACTTCTACTTCGCAGGATGAATGATGTGAATAACTCCC
Organism: Taxus wallichiana var. yunnanensis; assembly: GCA_018340775.1. Classification (NCBI taxonomy): domain Eukaryota; kingdom Viridiplantae; phylum Streptophyta; class Pinopsida; order Cupressales; family Taxaceae; genus Taxus; species Taxus wallichiana. Next base: position 316,742,172 of record CM031236.1, read on the forward strand.
TAGCTGATTTCTAAGTTTATCGGTCTTATCTGCGAAGGAGAATCATTAAATGATGACTTGGAAGATAAAGAGGCCATTAAGAAGATCGTTTAAGCTTATGACTACAAGAAGGGTTCACACTACTTTGACATTTCGTAATTTCCAACCTTGTAATGGGGATGGATGCGTGTTTGGTCACAAAGTTGAATGGACAAGAGATATGGACACAGATCAACAAGGCTTGGTTGAACATTTGACATAAGATCTCTGAGGGGACCATCTATAATCTATTGGCTTTCATAATGAAGAAGTCATCAACATCGCGCGATGGAGAGAAGATCATGTTTGGTAATGTCCTCCTTACCATTATATTTTCTGAGATGGAGTGCCCGATGGGCTAGATAAATTTGTTTGTAATACTGAGATGAGAACCCTTCCCTTGCCAAAATATTTGAGCAATACACTTGTGACACCATGACGACTGCCCACAAGGAGCGCCTATAAAAATTATATAAGCGGATGCATGACGCATTCGACGTTGAATGGAGAACATCTAAGCAATTACCCACTTTATCGCATGGCGTGAATTGTCGTATACCAACATTTTTGTATTCGCAAGTTTACTCTGAAAAATGATGCTAAGGGTCCTTGGTGAAAATTGTCGTTCTCCTTCACCACACAATACTTCTAGGAAAAGAAGCTAAGGTTTTACCTCAGTAAAATAGACCAAGATTACCATGAGCTGCGCAAAAATTGATATATCCCAAGAAGCGCGCCTATGTGGAGAAGTATGTCTCTCATGATGTACATATGTTGAAACTAGTGACATTGCATGTTGTTGGGAGGACCGCAACAAGGGTATACCTGCATATAAGGCCTAAGTATGAGAAATGTGCTTACATTGAAAATGATGTCTCTATCCGGAAGACCCCACCATAAGGAAGAAGGTCATACCAAGGAAAAGGGAGAGAGAGGAGGCTCCTGAGAAAAAAACACCAAGCACACATACAATGTTGTTTGTAGGCGCGCAGGAGTCAAAGTGCAAGGCCAAACACCTATGCACGGAGGAAGAAGTCCCTCGCAGAAGAAAGAAGACACATGAGGAAGAGGCACCAGAGAAAGAGAAGTCCCCTACAAAAGAAGAATCACCGGCAAGAAAGGAGTCACCTAGGGAAGAAGAAAAAGAAAAGTCTCCTATATTAGAATCACCAGTTAAGAAGAAGCAAAGAGTAATAGAAAAGGCGGACTAAGAAACAGAGAGCATGGAGGCCGACAAGGGTGATGAGGATGATGAAGAGCATGGTGAGGCTTAGAATCACCCTGTGTATGATGTACATGAGTCAGATGAGGAGGGAAATGAAGAAAGGGACGAGGATGAGGAAGGCGCCTATAACCAGGGAGGAAGTGAAGAAGTAAACATGAAGGATAAAAAACTCCAAGTGTGAATAAGGGCGGGTAGAGGATGCCACAAAGAGGGAGGTAGTAGGCATTATAAAGAATTTAGTGGATCAAGAGGTGGAGCGGAATGCCTAGGAAGTATTAAAGGAGACATAGGAGAGTGTGGGCATTATGAAGTAGTATGGAAGCATGGGTGGGGATCCCATCCCGATAGTGAGTGTTACTAAAGCATCGCGCACTAGAGGAAAGGGGATAGTAGCAAAGACAGAAAAGGCAATGACATATGTAGATGATCCTAGTAAGGTGTTACGCGCACGCTTCTAGAGCTCGATGCCCAAGGAAAACTCCTTTGTTGGTCCTCCTTTTGACGAAGAAAGTGCCTATGCACACACAAGAAAGATGTTACCCTGGGCATTTGAAACCCACGTTGATGAGCCTAAGTTTTAGGTAAATATGGATGCATTGGTAGAGACATTGACGACCAAGGGGATAAACCCTCTTGTGAATGCCCAACAATTATCAGATGAGCAGGTTTGTAATGCACTCAATAAGGTGTCGATAGAAGTTGAGGCAAGGCTCTTTGGGAGAAATGATAGGATAAGAGCGTTGGAGGAAGAAATTAAGAATAAAAATGAAGAAATCATTGGAAGAGATAAGGAGATAAAGCAGGAGTTGACAAAGACGCAATTAAGGTGTGAGTTAAGGGATAAAAAGGCTAAAGTGTGTGAGGTTTAAAAGAAGGTAAAGGAGATTACAGTGTCATCATTCGTGTATCCCAATCGACTCCTCCAGATCAGAAGTATGAGTCAACCTTGCACTACTTGGAAGACTTAACCCGCATCCTCACCATGGAAAGGCGGTCACTCGCATTAGAGTCGACGGAAGAGGCGATGGCGTGCTAGAAGGAGGAAGAAAAACTAAAGATTGCAGAGACAGTTACTCGATATTCCAAGCTCCTTGTTGTTGTAAAAACCACTACACAAATGGCCGTGGCTGATATGAAAATTGACCAAGTGACAGAGACATGGTAGCAAACATATTAGTTACTATACACGAGGTGGATCTAAAGGAATTTAAAGAAAATAACAAAGGAAACAGGGTAGCGCGTGATAAGATCCTCGACTAGGTTGAGAAAAAGTTGGAAACAATCAAAACCTTGCGGGGTTCAGTTAAGAATCGGCTTAAGGAGCTATATCCCCAGGTCACTCGCATAATGGACGACCGAGCGATCTTAGTAAGAAACTAGAAGGCATTATAGATACATTGAGTGCTAAGAGCAACGAGTTGAGTTTTGATGAAGTAAGCGCTCTAGTAGGTGACGTACTTCAACAAGTGCAAGGTGAGGTAGATGCCTGGGAGAAGATTGAGGCAACCATGAAGAAGGAATTCCCACTCCTCCTACAATAGTAGCAGATTCTTTTATTCTTTCATTCTTTATTCAGATTTTCCCAATTCCACTATTCTTTATTCTTTGAAGAAGCAAGTTGTTTTCGAGGACGAGAGAACATGCATAGTGTGGGGTGATGTTGGGCCCTCAAATATTGGCTAAGTACCAAGAGACACGCGCGCATGACCAAAGTGAGAAGAAGGGTGCTAAGGGGAAAACATGTAGGAAAAAGGGGTTTAAGAAGGGTTTTAGTAAAACCAGGGCGCGCGAGAGGTAGAACATGGGTTTAAAGGACTTAGCCATATTTGGCATTCTAGAGGCACTTGAGGAAAAGCATGAGGACCCGACTAGGCATGATAAGTGGATAAGGTGCCAGCCTGGAGCCTTAGAGGCCAAGAAAATGATATTCCATGTAGGGAATATTCCTAGAGACATCATTACATAGAGTGGAAGGTTTACAAAGGGATAAGAATTCACCTATGAAGGACCACATCGACACTTGGCACACGATTTGCGCTTGGAGAAGGAATGATGGTGGATGTTGATCTTATACAAAGGAATGCTCGGGCCGAAACATGAGAGGTAGATTGATGTGTGTATGGAGAGGCATAACAAAGAGGTGAGATATACATATGCATATATAGATGCTAGGAAAGCTGAAGGCAAGGCAACGAACTATTGCGAAATGTTAGGTTGCACTAGGGTTTATGATTCAGGGTACTAGAGAGCTATATAGAATGTCATTAAGCATTGGCATTGATGTTAGGGTCTGTAAATGGGTTATAGTAAGAAGGGCATAGCCAAGAGCTCCGTTCAGAGCTTGTTGTATAGGTTGGACCTCTATCACTTACTATATATGGTCTGAGATGACCCTTTTGACTATAATGTTGCTACCATAACTCTTTAAATATATATATATATATATATATGGGTTCATTATGTATATCTTATTTATGGGTGAAAACCCTTTTGATATTTAACATGTTATAGCTCATATCTATTTTCCTATGGTTCATTCGGTGTTTATCTACCTTCTCTGATGCATGGTGTGTGTGTGGATCTGCTAGTTTTATGTTCTTCTTTTAGGATGCATGTATTTCTATCTCTATAAATAAACCCCCATTAATGGTGGAACCTTCTCACAAAGCTCACATAAAAGAGGGGCTTTACACCCACACGTGCCTCAGTGAGCGTTCGGCCCCACCGGGTGATATGCCGACGTGCTTGGGGTTAAAAGAAGTATTAATGGTAAAATAAATGACTACATATTGGGAGGGTATCTTAACCAAATTTGAGGCAGAAACTGAGTTGGATGATCATATGTTAGAAGAAGAGATTATTTCACCTGAAGAAAGTGGAATGCAACATACTTACCTGGATGTAATTTGACTAAGAATTGAGATTTTGAAAGAAGTCAAAGAAAAATTGTGTACATGAAGGGTCTCAATTATAGAGTGCATTGATTATCTAGATTGTAGATTTGAAAAAATGGTACCTGATGAAAACATAATTACTTATGGAAACTTAGGAAAATTTCCCTAACATAGGATTTTGATCAAAGAATCTCAAGTCCCTTTCAACTATAGTATTATTTAGAGGTTTGTTACCATGGAACACCAGATGACCAAATTATCAAAAGGGTTGAGGAAGAGTAAGAGTGCAATGAAAGAATTTGATCAAATGATGATAAGACAAGGTACGATACTCATGTTCCATGTTGGGCCAGATGAAGAAGATATTACTCAAATATTTCATCGATTTGATGCATACACTGAAAGAATGCCAGAAGCATAAGAAGAGGATGTCAAGGAACTTGAGGATGTTTAGGCTTGTTTCCTCAAAACTTTCTTTCTTCATTTTGTTTATCTTTATTCTTGACAATTGTATACTTTTTTAATATACAAATTTCAATTATGTATGTGGTTTAAATGTAATGTAATATGATTTCACTTGTTTTGATATAAACTTAGATCTATTATAACATGAAATGCATTGTAATATTGTGAATCATTTGTATTTGTAAGAAAAGCAAAATGGGGTTCTATAGGGCCCCAACCTAAGAAATATCTATATACATTTTTATATCATACCAAAAAAGAAAAAAGAAAAGATACATTGTCATTCTAATCCCAAGAAATCCTCCTTGAAAGGAGGAATCCTATCCAAAATCCTATTCTTCCTAGAAACAAATTCCCCAAACTCCTCAACACCTTGAACAAATACAATGTCTCCTATAAAGTCCCAAGACATGTTTAAATCCATGAGTTCATTGATACCGACCTTAGGGCCATCCAGAATGTGAATTAATTCCAACTTCTTCTCATACGAAGACACCCATTCCTTAAGATTTAGACCACCCTTGAGATAGGATTTCTTTCATGTAGCTTTTAAAATAGAAGGTGGTGGAGGAATGTTTGCAAGAGTTGGAGGTATAACTCGGGAAAATTCTGGAGATGATTGACGTAGGTGTTTGGAGCTAGATTCTCCTCCTCTCTGCATTTCTTCATAGAAAATGGTGGTGCTCCAGGATTCCATATGGGTAGGGACTCTGATGGCCTCTTCTCCAAGCGAGAAAGGCATTGTTCAAAATCATCCATCCTATGAGAGAGGGAAGGCAAGTCGTCTGCAGAGGCTTCTTCATGAGGAACATATGCCTCTGTTGGGATCTCTTTCCCAAAAAATTCTTCAATGAAAATAAAAGGACAAGTTGTGGTGGAATTAATCTTCACATCAGGAACCGACACTTAAGCCAAAATTTCTTCAATCCTTCAGGAGTTTTCTTATTTTCCTCTTGAACAAGTGGAAATACATGGTCTAGAAAGTAGAAAAAAATGGATTTATTTTGATTAGCCTCCTAATCAAAGCTACCTTGACAACCTGAGCCGTCAATGGCCCATCACATTCTTCTTGATCCACAACATCAAAGAGCATTCTCACGAATGCCTCGTCTGGACTAGACAGTCAAAAATTTGATGCAAAGTTTCTGATGAAAGTTCTTTTAAGCTAGGTGCTAATGTTATTCCCTCCATCCTATTGAAATAAATTACACTAAGTTTCTCACGTTAAAACTTGAAGAAAAGATGCAAAATTATGAAGAAAGTAGTGTGAATTTATAGCAAAAATGAAGCTTGGGAGTTGTTGTGAACAAAATCTTGCATGAGTAAATGATAGATTTGCTCTTGATGTTCACACAAGACTAGTAATTGTGAAATAGATTGACATCAATTAAAAAGGCATCATTTGATGGATGTAGAAAATCACATGGAGGGACATTCATTGAAAAAGGAGAAATAATTATTGTGTGAGTTTTAAAACAAATTCCCAAGAAGAGAGAATGATTAATATCAAATCAGTCACTTTGGCATATCCAAAATCATTAAAAAGTTTTTCAATTTGCCTAAAATGGAAAAAATGATTTAAGATATGAAATGAATGCTAAATAAATGAAAAAGTGATGACGTGAAGCCTCGGTTATCACAACTCACACCTAGTAGTAGTTACTAGCAGTTATTCCACATGACACAATATTATTTAAAATATTCCTAAATCAATAACCATGAATCATATATTGATACTTGAGTTAGGAATATTCAACACCAATATTCGTTCTTTTGAAAAATGGGGGAAAGTGAAATAAAAGATCAAGATTTTACAAATACGAGAGGCATGTTCTCGTATCAAGGGGGTTAATTTTTCTAAGTTTTAGAAGAGATAGAGATAATTGATGTGCTTTCTTGAATCCTAAATTTTAATGAGATGCATGTGAGTTGTTTTACTTCTTCAAATTTTCCTATGTCAAGATGGTTGCAAGTGTACAACCATTGATAAACATTGAGATCATAGGCTTTATGTTCCCTTGTTAAGGAAATTGAAAATCTAAAAATGAACTGTGTGCATACTCATTAAGCTTTGTCATGTATTGTTCTTAGGCAAGATACTTTAATCCAGTCAGCTATTTTTCCTATTGTAATCTTTTTTTTATGGCTCCTCTGAATTACACTAGATCTGGTCTTGATGGGGGTATTTTGGTAATTGAGTTTGTACTATAATTAGAGCCTTCTTTTCACAATACTATGCACAATTTTAAATTCATAATACGTCCATTCTATTGCTAAGATTTTTGTAAGCCTTTGAGTGTATCTTAGGCGTAATAAGTAAGGAGTTGTGAATATTTTGTCAAGACATTTACATGAGCTTTCATGTGTGATTTCTTGAAGATTGTATGAAATCATGTATTCTTGGGCTTCCATGAATGTATACCTTCTCCCCAAGGGATTGTTTCTGATTAATTGAGTATCATTTATACCTAGAATGATTTATGACACTTTTGGAGTTCTAAGAAACCTGTCATAGACAATTTCATCTTATTTTTATCTCCCATTCACACAAAATATAAACTTATCATTGCTTAAATCCTACAATTCATCTTTGTTTGCTTTGCCTATAAACATTTTCTAAGGGACTTTGCAAGTTTTACTTCCCTTTCCATAAATATGCAAAAGCAGATGGAATTTCATGTTGTCTAGAGTAACTTGAGTCCAATTGGAGTGACATATGCACTTTTAGTGTGACAACTTGTGAGAGTTAAATAGTGTATTCATTGGCCATGATCATCCAGGACTGATTTACTTGATTTCAAAAGGAAACTAAGAGACTGAAGATTTCAATCATTCCCTTACATTTTTCAAGTTACACAATGGGTTCTTTCACCTAAGTCAAAGGCAAGGCCTAAAGCAGCAAGGAAGGCCATCGTCTTTGTATGTGTCACTTAGTCCCTCCAAAGCTAGGTTCAAATGAGTTTGTCATACATCTTCCTCGGCTACAAAATGACATAAACAAAGTCTATCATCCTCGAAGCATATCATTTCACTCACTGATGTTGCTTGGCCCTAGAGGAGGTGTAAGATTGGGTACCAACATGACCTTGACTATTTGATTGAGTTCATTCGAAGTGATCTCAATTTATCTTACATATGAATCAACTAGGATATGATGTTGATAAAAGAGGCTTGATCCTTCGTGAATCCAATTTGAAGGAATTGTTATCTATATGCTTGAGTTACCATTCAGAGACTCACTTTTATTTGACGACTCACTAGTAAGTTTTGGGAAAACATAACAACATTTAATTGATTATTGTTGAGGATAGCAAAGTGTTAGAACAAGTTGATTATGATTACCTTGTCGCCTTTAACCATTGGAAAATTATGTAATGGCCTGATTATGAATTTAGATGGATGATTACTCTTGATATATTTTTAAGGTGGAAAATATTGAATGTTTATCCTAATGGACTATGACATCTTATTTATAAATGTTTAAGAAAAGAGTTATGATAAAGTATTATCTTCCTTTGTTTGAAATATATATTGAATTGTAAAAGTTTGATACGTGTTTGATGACATTGAAACAATCATTATATATTCAGTTGTTTCGTAATTAAACATCTAGGAAAGGAGATATATGTCTATGCCGATTCGTTGAAGGCCCGACCATGTACATCTATCATTTTTATCATTCGATTTGAAAGGATTAAATATTCCGAGAAGATAGATTAGATTGTTACATGCATGCTTGATATGCAATACATTTATATCTGATTTGTAATCATTGATTTAATGTATAAGATAAACTTGGATTATGTAATCCTTATTAAGCGAAAGTCATTCACGATATTGTATATGACCGTTGGTCAATTATATTATCTTGAAAATAAATGTTGTACTTTTTTAATATGAAATTATTGTACTTTAGATCATGATAAATCTTGTTATTTTTATGTGATGAAAATAACGATGTTGTTGATTCTCAATTGTTGTACTTATTATGATTGTGAAATAAATTGATCTTTATTAATTAATTGTACTTGTTACCTCATTTAAATTACTTTATTAAATGATAGTAATGATAACCATGATTTCATTAATTAATGATTAATTAAAGAAGTTATCAAACAACGTTGTTTTGGGACAGCGATACAAGAGTTATGAAATACAATATTATTTCTAAGACTTGATTGTAAAAGGATAAATTTATTTATCATTTATTACATAGTACAACTAATTATTAATTTATTGGTGATTGTACTTGATATGACACTAGTTAATTGACATAATGATGGAAAAATACATTTGTACAACTACTGCAAACCAGTAAATAAGATTCAAATAATTGGATAAAGCTTAGCAGATCAATGTTGTATTTATTCACAAGTAAATGATTACTTTATTTGACCTTTTCGTAAATGGAACGACAATATCTAGAAAGACTTGGGATGATTAATTTATCCTAATAAGATGATTAATCTAAAATGATACCTAATGACTAAGGTCGTAAAATGGTACTAAGAGTTTAAAACATGGAATAATATTAATGGTGTTATTAATTATTGTTATCAACCTTATAGTTGATTTAAACTCTTGACTTATAAAATCTTGGATGTTAAGCAGGAATGAACTCTAGGTCCTGCCTTATGATCTGAGCGTACTATGACCGTACCATCTTAGGACAACTATGGGATGGGTAATATTTACCTTTGACGTAAGTCAAAGAGTAAACATTATCTATCCCATAGGGGTCCTAAGATGGATCAGTCAACATACACTCAAATCAAGAGACAAGATCTAGAATCTAGACCTTCTTAACATGTTAGAATAAACACTAATATTGTTTAATTATGATCTAGATAACTATGTGGGATAATGATGTGGTGAAGGGACAAGTTTCAAGTGACTAATGTGCGGTCACGAAACTAAGCATGTAAAGCATAACTTGAAATCTTTGGCCTAAGTAGTGTACTAGCTAGTTACACTGTTGGTTCATTGAGTTCCTACAAAATGGTGTGGAATACTCGAATGGAATTCAAGAAACTATTTTTCAGGTATACACCAGAGGACTACATCAGTTCACAAACCTAATTAGAAAGGTTAACCAAATACATACAAGTTATGTACACTTGGAATAAGTGAAGATTAATGCGGTTAGGTAGATCCAATAATGAACCTTTACAACTGCACATGGTTATGATGTTATCAGATGGATTTAAAAACTAGATTACTTGTTGGATTTCTTGTAACCAAATTATAAAAAAATCCCTTAATTTGGAAGTTGAATAACATTGGGTGTTATATTAACCAATAAAATAATGTAGAATTTTAGGGCTCAACACATGACACCTTCACTTCAATGAAATAGTGAGCATTAATTCAAAGTCACATCAAATCTATTCAAAATTTAAAGCCATTTGTTGAGCGGACATAATATTGTTCTAAGGAGAAGACACATAAAGAATACGCATGTGAGAACAAGGTACATTTGAAGGCGTGGAATGATAGGAAAGGAAACGCGCGCCATAACAATTTGGTTCGAACTTAGCTATTTTTATGGATACAAGCTATTTTTGGAGATAGATGTGGAACACACATCGGGATGGAGACTTGCACGACACGTAAATGGTATTTTGGGAATGAGTGATCGAAAAGCACCATGCATGGTCAGAAGTTAATAATAAGATAACTTCTTCTAGTTAACTGTAGGACATCTATTATTAGCGCACTTCGCATGTGTGCATGTTATCAGTAAAGGTGTGTGGCTATTATCAACATGCTACCTATTTTGAGTAGTGTGCGGGCGATGACGGCAAGTCCCCACCCCTAAAAATATGTATTAAACTATACGAGTTTGGTGTGTGTGAATTATTGTAAAGTTATACTATTCGATCCGATGCGTGCATGACTTATGGTGATACTTTATAATGTAAGAAGCTTCTCGCTTTTACAAAGTGTTTAATGAAATGGATGGTATTGGCTGGATTACGGTGTTAAATATAATCGAGACCTGGTTCATGTATGGTTAATCTTATTATAGTTATTGTTTAAATCATGATTCTCTAAAACCTAGATTTGGATTATGCATTGTGGAATGCTTATGTTTATTTATGGATTTGAATATATCTTGTCTTCATCACACTAACATCCTACACAAGCAACTCTAAAGAGGGGCCTGGTACCTTTTCATGCTTCAAGTGAGCGCTCGGCTCACCGCAGGGTGATGTGTAAGTGCGCATAGGTTTTACAAAGAAATTCTAGGTCGCATCATTAGTGCACTTGCATGTGTGCATGTTATTGTAAAGGTACGTGGCTATTATTAGCATGCTACCTATTTTGAGAAGTGTGTAAGCGGTGAAGGGAAAGTCTCTACTGTAAATATGTATTGAACTATGTAGTTTGGTGTGTGTGAATTATCAGAAAGTTATACTATGGATTTGATGCGTGTACGACTTATGGTGATTTTTATAATGTAAGAAGCTTGTGTTTTAGAATGTTTAATGAAATGGATGATATTGGTTGGATTACGGTGTTAAATATATCGAGACCGGTTCATGTATGGTTAATCTTATTATAGTTATTGTTTAAATCACGATTCTCTAATATCTAGATTTGGATTATGCATTGTGGAATGCTTATGTTTATTTATGGGTCCGAATATATCTTATCTTCATCACACAAACAACTCTAAAAAGGGGCATGGTACCTTTACGCACCTCGTGAGCGCTCACTCAGAAGGGTGATGTGTGAGTGCGCTTGGGTTTTACATAGTAGATTTTAGGTTGCATCATTGGTTTTGTTGTTGGGACCTCTTTTCAGCCTATTTTCGGGATGTTTCTTGATGAAGACATACCAATTGACCTTAGTAAGTATCGAGGAGTGGATACAAGATCTAGAAGAAGAGTACGCTGGAGGTTGAACATGGATCTCGAGTTTGACACACGTGCGTAGGTGGAGCAAAATTTATATGACTGTTTGTATGAGAGTTTCTTTGTTATCTTTCCAAGAGAGTCTGCAGTGGTCAAGTGGCTTCACATGTATTCTAAAAGGAATTGGAGGTATCACACACTTTTTTGGATGAAGGAAGAATTTCAGGCCCTCTATGATGTTGATCTGATTTGGATGTGCACTGTGGATACTTGGTTCCGTGGTGTTTTGAATAGCTATATTTTGGAGTACTCAATTTCCACTTATTCTTGCCTAGAGGTAGTTGAGTTCCAATTTTTACGTTTTCTAGGTGAACTTATTTGCAAGGCATTCCACTAGCGATCAAGATCTTGATGGTCACCCTGAACTTGGAAGAAAGGTCGATGGCTAACCTTACCACACGTGGGGACATGAGTAGGTTTGGTGAAGGATGGCAAACCTAGTGGCAAAGAGGCAGAGAGAAGAAATGTGGTTTAAGTACAATGAGGCATGCGAGAGGGAGATAGAGAAGTAGTGTGATATTACAAAATGGATGGCGTTGAGGAGAGAGATGGCTCGTGAAGGATTTGGAGCTCACGCAGAAGGCATGGAGCCAGAGCATCTAGAACTCCCCCATTTGGGCAAGCATGATAGGGAACCCTCATCGGCCTCATATGGGAGCGCACCAAAGAAAGACGACATGGGCCACAGTGTACATCTAAATCTACCTCGGCAACCTAGCCTCTTGTACTTCATTTCTAAGTATCTGAAAGACAACCAAAGTAGTTAGTAAGCTAGTTTTGGGAGTGGTAGAAAATGATTCAATCAAGTAGAATGTGCATCTATGGTCGGGAAAATGTCTTCTTTTTTATTTGGAGGTACCTTTCTAGGTGCATCGTTGGTGCATAACTCAAGCGCGTAAAATTTTGGACTCACTTTTGGTAGTAACACCACCTCACAGACTATAGGAGTTCAGTTTAGTACCACTGCTGGGACACATGGCAGTATATCCACTGGTCCACTTCCGGCTACAGGAGGAGGATCATGGGGCATAGGTGGATCTGGTGGGTCTAGAGGCAGAGGTAACACAAGAGGTTCTGGATCAGGTGGGCATGATCCTCACCAACTCCATAATATTTGCATGGAGATGTCGCTTCATCTTCTAAAGTATAGGGGAATAGAAGATGTTCTGAGCACGTGCACATGTGTGAGATACTATGGCGCGCAAAAGGAATCACAACTTCTGAGCGCAAGGCAAGTCACAGAACCACGCACAGGGGGGTCAATGCATGGTGTTGTGTCCCACTTATTATCCTTAAAATGTGAGTGGGGAGTGTGGTTGGGTGGTAAATAGCAGTGGTTTGTGCGAACACCCCCTTCGCATGAACCACATTTGCGCAAGTGACACGTAGGTTATTATTTTGCCACGTATGGCATTGAATGTGGTTCGCGTGAAGGGGGTGTTCGCACGAACGCCCTTTTGTGTGTATGCCATTCACGTGAACACCCTTGCTTATATATTAGAGGCACTGCAGAGGAATTCAATTTTTCTCCACTCGCCTCTTTCGCACGAAGATTACATGCACTGATCGACTGCACTGTGCCCAAGGCCACCGAGCATACCGTGCCTAACAAACCCACTGAGCAGACTAGCGTGGCCACTGACGAGCACAAGGTATGAAATAACATAGACTAGATGGAGCCCACCAAGTCCAGCGCAGCGCATATCGTGCCCAATGAGCCCACTAGCGTGGCCACTGACGACCAACGAGGCCATTGATGAGCACTAGGTATGAAATATGTTGTTTTATTGGTGAAAATGGAGGATCCCATGGATTTGGGCGTAAAATAATTGAAACCCTAGCTCATTTTTGTAAAACCCTAGCCAATTTGATATGTTTTTTTGTCTAATCATTTTTAACAAAGCTCTGTTCTTTTTTTTTCTTTGATCTACCTCTACATTGAAACCCTAGCTCATTTTTTGCAAAAACCCATTTAAAATCTCTTGTATCATGATTAGGCTTCACAAATTTCGGTGTTCAATGTCAATGCATGGTAATAATGGTGCTATGAAAACTGTAATGATATATTAAATTTAAAATTTACCTTTGTAGAATAATAGTCTTTTGTGAAAACCGTAATTTCGTTGTAATGATATATTAAATTTAAAATATACCTTCGTAGAATAATGGTGCTGTGAAGACTGTAATTTATGTTGTAATGATATATTAAATTTAAAATATACCTTATGTAGAATAATGGTGTTGTGAAAACTGTAATTTCTGTTGTAATGATATATTAAATTTAAAATATACTTTTTATAGAATAATGGTGTTGTGAAAACTATAATTTCCCTTTGTAATGATATATTAAATTTAAATTATGCCTTATGTAGAATAATGGTGTTTGTGAAGACTATAATGATATATTAAATTTAAAATATACTATCTCGTAGAATAACGGTGTTGTGAAAACTGTAATTTTTGTTGTAATGATATATTAAATTTAAATATACCTTATGTAGAATAATGGTGTTGTGAACCAATGAGTTTTGTGTCACATTGAACCCATAAAAATGTGTATTTAGGGCGACGAGATAAAAACTACTAGGTTATATCATATCTAAGAAAGGAATTGACATTGATCCCACTAAAATTTGTGTTATCCTTGAAATGGTTCCACCAACAAGTGAATTATGGAATCAAATCCATTTTGGGGAAGTTACGGGTTATATGCAGATTCATCCATAATATTACATACATTGTCAACCCATTCAATAAAATCCTAAAAAATAAAGTAATCTAGTGGACTCAATATTTGCATGAGGCCTTTGAGGACATTAATAAATTACTCTTATCTCTTCTTACACTCATGGTACCATGGTATGAGAAACCTTTTATCAAGTATATATGTGCATATGATATCCCTTTGGCATGCATGTTTTCGAAGAGGACCATGACGTTAGGGAATGTGTTATATACTTCATCAACTCCATCCTCCGAGATTAGGAAACTCATTATTCTAAAGCCAAGACTGTTTTCCTCCCTATAGTATTTTAGACTAAATGACTCACCATTATATGGTAAACTAGGAAACAAAAGTAATTTTCAAGTCTCAATTCCTTTGTACATTCTTGACCCAACAAACTCTCTCTAAGAAGGCTCGTCATTTGATCAATCTCCTCGAAAATTTTGAGCTAACTTACACCAACTAGAATGTCAAAGGGATAATATTTTTTTATTTTTTAGATGAAAATCCATGATATTTATGATACCTAGTAGATACTAAACCTCCCTACGAAGTAATTTACTACATTTTAATTCCTGACATTACTTCTTCTCATTCATACACTAACCTCATTACCTACTTTATTGAATGTAGCTATCTAGAAGACACAAACTACAATTAGAAGTGAAGCATCCATACTATAGATGTGAAATAAATTATCTTGGATCTATTTAGGTTTTGGTCCCATATTTACTTAATTTACTCAAATATATTTTTTGTATGCCACAAATTACTTTTTAATCAATAGAGTCTTCTCTTAGCACTTTAAATTATTTCATTATTTTTGGAAAGTTTGACCTAACATTATGCCACAATTTGTAAATGATTCAGTCATATATCTAATTGAGTAAGAAAAAACATTAAAAATATAATGAAATTCCATGATTCTTATTACCTAACATTGGAATCATGCATTCAATTACATGAGAATCAATGTCATAGACTCGATTTTTACCACTATCCCTTTGGTTAGTTTTTTCAATGGAAGTGTATTCAACATAGAGAATTATTCCTCTTTTGACATCACCTTTGCATGCCATGAAACTCCTTTCTGAGTATGAAAAAACTCACATACTAGATCAATAATCCAATTTCTATGGAAGCTAAATATCACATATCATCTCAAGTTCTCACCACTACTCATGTTTACTTTTCTTCTTGCTTGGATCCTTATCAAGCATCTTATAAAATTATTGAAAAGATATTCAAAGATCATTATAGGCTAGATTAATTATATAGGAGGGGTTTTCATAGAGTTTCATGGGACTTTTATTATCTTCCTAAGGAGGTTGAAGGATTATTATTTCTGGACATTGTTCATAAAGGTTTGGCTATTTGTGCCAAATAAATCATATGAGCAAGTGAAGGACAAAAAGATGTAAATTTTCTTCTTCGCAATTGTATTATGGAAGAAAATTTGTCGTCAATAATATTGTATCGGGAATGATTTTCATAATTTATTTAGACTTAAAGCCAAAGTGAAAATAGTTGTCTTGTTTCTTGTTAGAAGTATTTAGAAGGCTTGGAGAAGGATAAAAGTATGGCTTCAATAAAATAGAGATGAATTATATGAAAGTATCTCCATTTACTAACACTCTCTTTGGTGGCATCCAATCATTGACATCCACAATGTTCCTCTCACTAAATTAGTGAGAGTGTATCTTCTCAATTTTTTCATATGAGGTATTCTCATGGTCCTTGATGTTGTTTATAAATATTCTAGGAAGTTGTTATCTTATCAAGAATCAAAATCATTTTTCAAACTAGAAAAAATGATCAATAATATAATGAGGAAATTATAGAAGCGATATATGTCAAGATGCTCCACAAAATTAGTGTTTTTTTTTCTAGCCATGGTGGAAAGACTTGAAATGGTTTCTTGAGACATTTTTAAAAACTATTCACTCAAAAACAAGTATGAATTATCATCGCCATGACTCCTATGGAGGATAAAATAAATTAAGGTTTTTCCTTTCACTCATCTACTCAAAATGGAGTAAAAGGTTTTATAAATATTGTAATGACATTGTTGAGCTCAATATTGTGTATTTTTCTTGGTGTTTGTTGTATAAAGGTCCTTCCCTTGGCCATCATCTTATTGATTTAGGCATCCCTTAGCCTATATGTGTCATTTTTTGGGGAAATTCTGATTTATCTACGTAATGTTGTTGGTTTTAATAGAAATATCAAATTGTTTAGTCTTCGATACATTATTATTCAAAATATTTAGATTAGAACCCCTCCTTTGGAAGAATATACTTATAGGAAATTTATCTATATTTGAAATATCTTTGGAGTGGATTTTTTTATATTTGAAATATCTTTGGAGTGGATTTTTTTATATTTGAAACAAATTTAATTTAGTTCTATTTTTTCATGGTATTGTTGATTACAATCCTTTGTCTTATAATAAAGCTATTATTATCTCAAATACATTTCTACATATTCAATTCCAAACCTGGAAGGTGACATTAGAGGTTTCCTGTATCCATACACTTTTAGATCACTAGTGAAATGCTCCCTCCAATGTGTCTCATATTCCTCTTTCCTTTTCCATTCAATATAGCACTCCATTAGGAAAGGGGCACAACCATAGTGTTTATCACTAACATTTTCATAGCTAATCAGAGTGGGTATCTTTTCCTCACCACCATTATCGTTGAAAATTTCATTGTGGGGGATGAGAATCTCCATGAGATTCTTATAGTGATGGTTGGGAACATCTTCCTTCGCTTAAAAAATTTCCCGTATTGGTGTTGGAATTCTCTCTAGTGTAGGATCAATCTCAATGGTCAAATGAGCTTGCAAAGGTGACTGAAACTACAACCACTTTTAGCTTAGACATCATTAATGATTATAAGGACCTTATAAATGGTGGATGGGCCATACTCAATGATAAAGACCATATTTAATTAGGAATTTTATTATTGTTGTGTGATACTGTGCTTATGTATTTGTGTATTTAATTTTAAGTTTTGTATGAACTTTAGTCCTAAGACACATATACAACTTAGTGTGAGAGTATACGACTTATAAGATATATGTAATTTCTTATTTTCTAAATTATTTGCATTGAAGCTTGAAAATCATATTTCTATTTTCATTAAAATAGGAGAATATCTTAGGAGAATTTTTTCATTAAAAGTACTATTAATTGAATTTTACTTTCATTTTTTTATAGTCATGGCTTCTTTCGCTCTAATTTGTATGAGAGGACTAATTTAGAGATTGTAAAATTGTAATATATTTTCGAGAATCAAACTACAGTTGGGCAATATAAAACCCATTGTGAAAAAATATTGGTTGATCTTCGTAGAATAGAGACAAGTTTGAAAAACTATAACCCATTTGATTCTGAGTCAATAAATTTTTTTATGGATTCATTAAAATCACAGTTGGTACAAGAAGTTTGACCCTGATCAGACTTGCGTAGATTATGCAACATTATGAGAAGCTTTCCTTAAGGAGTTTCATATCCCCAAGTTCAAGCAAAAGAGCATAAAGCGCTCAAGGATATTAAGCAGGGCACTACTGAGAGTGTTCAAGAATATGATGTCCATTTCAAAACACTTTTGTCTAAAATTTCATATGATATTCATGCAAGCCAAAGCATGCACTGTGGTTTGTTGGGGTTTGATCACACCATTTAGGAGGGCGCTGTCACATAAGACATATATGGACCCGCGCAAAGCACTTGAAGTAGCATTGCACACTGAGGCAGTCGAAGTATAGACACTGGAGTGAGCCCATTCCTGGAAGCACATATTGCAGCTATGGCAAAGTAGTTGGAGAAACTATCGGCCAATTCAGTTCATGAGATGCGCACTGGGATCTGGTGTACAGATTGTTAAGTGGAAGGGCATGCTAAGGATAGTTGTCCCCATTGGTCAGTGAGTTCATTGTTGCTAGACTGTGAGATATGTCATTTGGACCATGATGTAAGTCGTTTCCCATTATTACAACATACGATAAGAAATAATTTATCTTGCTATAGTAAGATTTGTCGGTCCATGACTCACAATACAGAAGAGTGTAGGTTGAATGGTCAGATCCATGATGTCATAGATATTGGTGTGCAATAGGCAGGAGTATTAGATAACTCTAAAGGTGAAAGTGAGCACCACGACCGTGATCACACTCAAGTGTGTTATGATCAGAATGAAGGGAGTTTTGAAGGAGATCATGACAGAGGTCATGGATACTGTGGTGGATTTAGGGGCTGAGGCCGCGGTGGTGGATGAGGATTTTCCTCACGCGTGGTGGATCTCCTAAACCATTATAGGCACGAATGTCCTCATAATATTACTTGTTCTTTTTGTGGGAAGAATCACAACTATAAGGAATGCTTAGACTTATATGAGCATCTTAGCAAACAACATAAATTAGAGAACAATGGCAAAGGGATAGTTAGAATATAATGTGTGCTATAAAGAATTGGTGGATTCCAAAGTTGGCACCGAAACCAGAGGTATTACTTGTGAAGATTACTACACGCACCGGAAGTTGATTACGCACACCAGAGAGATGTTTCAATAAAAGCCTACCATTACTAAGGAGGAGGTTTTACATGTAAGGTACCTAGATCCTACACATCAGAAGGAGGTTTATCAGAAACCATGGAGGTACTTAGAAATCTTCAGGGTGAAATACAATGTTTAAAGGAACAATCGCAGAAGTTGGAACAAAAGAAGGTAACAAAGACAATCCAATCAGATATTGATGACTTGAAAGAGGTATGCAAGATGCTACACCAAGAGAATATCATTCCATTACTAGGGAATTGGCTAAAGGGAAACACTTTGTGCGTAAGTAATGAGAATGTATGATAGATCCCGCATGTTAATCTTCCCCTCATAGCTTAGATTATTGACAAGGAGATTACCTTGAATGTTGTTGTGGGTGGATGGCTTTTGAGTAATATATTGATTGATACAAGCGTGGAAGTGAATGTGCTTACTTTAGATGCATGGGTACAGATGGGAAGACCTCCATTACAGTCATCCTCTAATGTATTGTTTATGGTTATTTGAACTAAGGCCACTCTAATGGAGTTTTAAAGGCTGCATCCATTACTATATAAGGGGCAAAGTTCACTGGGATTTTGAGGTTTTAGCACACAGAAGCGGACAACTTCCCAAACTCTACTTGGGTGCCCTTGGTGTTATGCGAATAATGTTGATCTATGGTTCAACAAGGGGTATATAAGTTTTAAGAATAAGGAAGAAATAGTTATTATCCCTTTGATGATGGGAAGTATGCACCTTATGTTGAACCATTGAGTGAGGAAGACCTAAACAGAATTTATGTGTTCGTAATTCGGGATCGGAAGTACTCGAGCCATCTATGTAACATTCCCATTTTAAGACATTAGAACAGGGGATTTTTTTAATAACATTCTCTGTTCTAATTTATATAATTTAGAACACACGACCAAGTTTTAATAATTGTTCTCTGTCCCATTAATGTAATTTAGAACACACAATACTTTTAAAACCAATGTTCTCTGTTCGCATATTTATAATATGGAACACACATTCAATGCCATTCAATCATATAACAGATACCATTTGCTGTTGTAATGACTCGAAGAACTACCGATCTCCCATTTTATGGCTCGGAGTTTCAACGATCTCTCATTTCATGACTCGGCTACTTACCGATCCTTCATGTTAATCCATGCATTGTATACTAAGTATACTTGGTTCTCTTACCAATTTCAGTTATCGAAGTGTTCCATTTAAGAGGCCTATCTAAATATCTGTTACCGATACTCATCTGAAATCCTGCTTCTTAAACTAGGTGATTAGGACAACACAACCAACAACTTGCGATACTTTGGCCAAAGATTTTCACATGCTTTGCATGATCATATTCCTAGACGTTATACACATCAATGGAATACATCCTTCACCTCACTTCATCTGTTATCTAGAATGGTATTTTCTGACCTCTGTCAGTCCTCTCATCCAAGTTTAAACTTTAACCCAAGCTAGCAATATGAAAGAGTATAGGAAGACACTCGCGGTGACTAAAGGTACGCAGACATACTTTGTCGACCCTAGATGACTGCGTGTGTCTAGTTACCTTTAGTCTTCCTGAGTCACCCCGTATACACGGTCACATTCCTATCATCGTCCAAGTAACTTGGTCCCAGCTTATGTAAACTTGATGATTCGATTCGGGAGGGCGTTGTAACATGTCAGCTGCAACATTGTGTCGTCATGAAGGCCCGCCTTCATGAAGACACCAGATTATAGCTGGCGTGTGCCAAGGTCCTACGGAATCCTCTCATCAAGGGATACACATCCAGCTAGAAGTGTGATTAGATTATAATCTTAAGTATTTTAAGAATAAGTTTCAGCAACTGTGTTGATCTTCTAACCTCACTGCTCGTTACAGTTGCATAGCTAAGAGAGACTTAAATTGTCTTAAAGCTTAATATGCCTTTACTCCTCCTTACTGAAGGATTGCTTAATTCCATCTTAGTTCCTTAATTTAAGCTTCGGACTAACAGTCCACTACAACTTAACGTAGTAAGATCAACTTACTAAACTTAACCAAGTTTTATTCGCAACCGCATTTAAATTCAAATTTCCATCTCATTAGATGTCACTTAAATGAGGTCTAACCACAAATGAATGTATTCATTTATTCACTATAACCTTACTTCAGTTAAGGTTTGTTACGAGGAGATATGATTCCTCATACCGAATATCCTTTGGATCAAACATCTCAAGGATATTAACGAAATCAGAATACAGGATTCAATTGTCTCTTTATTTATATTCATTAGCTTATATACTAGTTCCGAATATCGTTCATTTAAGAGTTCATATTCACTTAACTCTTTTCAAATGTCAATTTAAAATCCATATTGACCTAAGTATGAATTAATTGCACATTCCAACTTAAAAGTTGTATTCAAGTAAAGAACAAATATTATGTCCCTATAAATCTGTCAACCATCATTTGAATAAATCCAAATTCAATGAATAAAATTATATTCTCAATCTTATTCAACAGTTCCAAGGTGGTACAACCATTAAAATAACACACCTTTCCTTTTACTCATTCCTCTAGATTAGAATTTATACAATTTACAAATCCATACAACCGGACTTCCTTCATGCTAAACAACATTAACAACTCGTAAAGAAAGAAGAATACAACTTTTTCTTTTTTTTATTTCCTCGTAGAAGAATAATAAAATCTCAGAAAAGATCCATCCCTTAGTTAATCAGAAGAAGCATCATAAACAACATATCTTCATTTTTACTCACGGAATCCATCTGCAAAAATTAACTTGCACGGGTCAGTTCATTGAACTGAGCATATTAAGCACTTATCATTAAAATGAGGTGCTCTTGATTAACTGTCTCAATAAAAGAACTCTGCTTTTATGAAACGTTTAAAAATTGAGATGGACATCATCTACGAATTAAGTGCTGATAAGGATGAACAACTTAACAACCCAATCCCTAATTACCATCACAATCAGACAAAAAGATTTACTAACTTCTCCCAAATAATTACTACAACCCGCAACACTTTATTCATATTTCCTTACTGTTTTTATTCCAATAACGCAAGGGGGTTCATTCCGTATTTAAAACAATTACTACCAGAAGTAATTTCCTCTAAATAGTTCCAGATTAAAAACATTTGTAAGAGCTAATACACATATGTATATAATGTTGTTCTAATGCAATTACTATCAATTACTACAATAATAAAAGGAATCATTTTTCAAACACTAGAGTAAGAAATCAACTTCAGTTCAGTTTTAATGAAACAACGAAGAAGTTTAGACTGCAGTTTGTATATATATAAATATATAAATTCATCATCGAATTCAAGGAGAATAAAATGATAAGCTCTATTCCATCCAACAGATAACCAGATACTCTGTTCCAGATTTAAGTAAATCATTCCTAAAAATCATTCATGGATTTCAAACCAAATAAGGAGACATTGAATCGTTTTTAAATCACGCAAGGGTAAGACGATGAAATAAATTCACTGTCCCAAAGAATTCGTATTCTATGCACTGTAATACGACCAGAAAAATAACTCACGCAAACAGTTCCATCAAGCATTCTCACGGTTTTTCCAAAACCATTTACACGCACAGAACTCATAAAACAATCTACACATCACTGTTACTTCCATCAAATAAACCCATAATGGGAGATAAAACCGAATACCCATTACTGTAAAAATTCAAACAACAAGGATAGATTTCATCTCATTACCCTCCTAGTAAAGAAAACACCCAATTCGTATTTATTCTCAAAAAGGCAACTCAACCCAGAAATCTCATCAGATATCAACATTTTCATTTTACAAAAACATCCAATAAAAGAGCAGAGTTCTTTTAATGAAGACACTTAACAAAGAGCAAAACGGTTTAAAGAGAAGAGCTCAACATGCCTGTAAACTTCTTGTTGCTTGAAGAAAATCGTGTCCACGCCCTCAGGAATTCTTCTTTTCCACGGTGACAAACAACAAGTTTTCCCCAACGACCTCCTTACTCCCACAGGCTCAAAAACAGCCATGGGTAATCAAAACAACAACAACAATGACCAAAATAGTTGCAGGTTCGAAAGAACCATAAAAGAAATGTAGAGCAAAACTCAAAACCTGAATGAACAACAATAACCACCAAAATTCCTCTTTCCCCTTTCCAAGGTGAGTGAGCAGGCACTAATACCGAGATCAATAAATTCATTGAATGCATTACTTTTTCCTCTATCTCCGCGCCACCATCGACTCAGGTTTGGTGAGTTCCACCTTTAAATTTTTGCATGTAATTTCCTTCTTAGCTACATTGCTAGTTGGATATCTCCAACTTCCCATGTTCCCACCAAACTTGGCGTTTAAAACTTCAAGGACATCATTTAATGTCCCTTATTAAATTTCAAACCTTCCCTTCTTATCCTTTTATCAACATGTATCCACAAGTCCCCCTTCTAGGGTTAGCATTAGTTTAGGTTGTATTGTCCATAGCTAGGTTTTCCACCTAGGTCGCAAGTCATTAGGATTTGCAATAATTTACATCCCATTTAATTTAAAATCCACATAGGGTAGTAGTTAGGTTATAGGCTAAAACATAGTTATAGGTTAAAACGTAGCCGTAGTATTTTAATTAATGGGTTCTTTTAGTAAGTTTACCAACTTACGTTCATATCCAGCATAATGCAGGACGTTTGTTCCATGCTTGACATATCTATACTTTGTTCGCTCGTACCAAAACTCTTACTGCCTTACGCTCTCTGGCGTTACTATGTGTATGTAGTTCAGAAATCAAACCTTTCCATTGGCAACATGGTACCGAATAATTATACCTGTAACCAGGTTCTGTAACATTTATAACAACCTTCAGTCTGGTTCCAGACTTCGTTCTAATTAGAAAGTAAATCGACAAAGCGATCACAAAGAAGGCCGCAGCATACCTTGGATCAATGGAATTGATTCAAGGTGTGCTGTCAACAACAATATGAGTTCATCAAATGCAAAAGCAAGTCTGTTGTTTCACACTTTGCAAAACACAAATTCTAATGACCCCCGTGTTTAGATCAGTAACACATTCTTTTTAAGATTAAAAGATATATCTTGACATAATTATCCTCATTTCCACGATTCAACATCATGAAAAGAGGTTATCGAGTAGCTTCCAAAAATCAAGACATTACAATCTAAGGAAATAATCCTCCGGTGGGAAGATACATAATCTATTTGTGATACTACAAGTATTGCTTGTGATGATTGGGCACATGACACCTACGAGATGGTTGGGTGTAAAGTAAGAAGTGCATTTGCATGGAGAAGAAACCCTCATTGAATTGGGAGGATAAGTAACAACTCATGACCTTGGTATCTTTGGCGAAGGAGATCCTATGGTATTCCTACGTGCCATGGAGGAGCAGTGGAAAAATCAAGTTGAAAGAAGAAATATGTTGGTGTATACCCTACGCGGGACAACAATGCGCTGGTGGATGGTTCACAGGGATAATCTCATAGAATGGAATGAAGTCGAATTGCTCTAACAACTCGGTTCTTCAAGAGCAATGCGCTTACTCAAATGTATATATCATGGTAATCAACCCGTTCAACACCATGTTCAAAGAAAGGTGAGAGACTCTACAGACGAGAGGGGGGAAGCTTTACCACCTTCACTATGGGTGCACAAAATTTATTCCACTTTACAAGGTTGTGCACATGCTTGGTATGTTTATGCGAATCGCATGGGAGACCGGAAAGTGACAGGACTTGATCACAGGAATGACCTAGAATTTTGAGTACTTCTCTACTAAACCTCTGGTAAGAGAGGCATTACGTGTTATGGGTGCTTGACTATGGGAGACAGGTGCAGAGGTTGAAGAAATCATTCGGGAATTATTTAGTGAGGAAGGGCAAGGAACACATTTTGATGAAGTGGATGATATGAGATGCCAAACTATTTACACACACTTACTTTGAAAAGGAGAAAGGAAAGATGGTCTACATAGTGGATGGCGAAGAAGTGGAAGATTTGGACATAGCTCATTCAACAGGTACATGCGAGGTTTTAAACAATGTAGATAAAGCGTGTGCGCTTATCAAGAACCTATGAAGACCAAGAAAGTGAACATTGACACAGATGTTGAACCCAAGGAGGCCATAATTGGAGATTATTGATCTGATTTTGAAGTAGCAAAGATAATTGAGTTACTGCGTGATTTCCAAGACTTATTCCCTAGGGGCTACCATGAGTTAAAGGGGATACATGAGTCATAGGCGAGAGATGAAGGAAGGAGCGCGCCCGATCAGAAGAGACCTTACAGGGATGAACCCGAACCTACGCGTAAAAGTTAAAGAAGAAGTTGAAAAAATGTTGAAATCGGCATCATTAAGCCCCTAGAAGAATCGGAGTGTGTTGGCCCCATGGTAATCAATATAAAGAAAAATAGTCGGGGAAAGGGAAAGGATTTGTGTGGATTACAGGGGAGTTGAATGTTACATTTGTGATTGATCCTTTTTCTACGCCTTTCACCGAGGAAACATTAGAAGACGTTACAGGGTGTGAAGTTTACTCTTTCACAGATGGATTCTTAGGGTATCACCAGATTAGAATTACATAGGAAGATCAAGAGAAGACGACTTTCACCACTAAATGGGGAATTTTTACATATAACGTGATGCCTTTTGGTTTGAAAAATGCACTTGTTGTATTTTCATGCATAGTTGTTCAAGCATTCCAGGATTTTATTCACAACTTTTGCAGGTTTACTTAGATGATTGGACGGTGTATGGGCTTGTTAAGGATCATTGTGACAAATTTCTTCTAATGTTTGAAAGATGTAGATAGTTAAGCATCTCATTAAACATCAAGAAGTGTGTGTTTGCTACACCTTTTGGAACTCTATTGGGGCACATCATCTGCAAGGAAGGTTTGTTAGTAGATCCAACTAAGGTTGCAGTTATTGTGGGCTGGAGGAGCCTACCAGTCAAAGTGAGGTGCGTAGATTCTTGGGCCATATAGGGTATTATAGAAAATTTATCAAAGGATATGCGAAGATTTTCGTGCCCTAGAAGAGTTACTAAAAGGAAAAGGGACATTCTATTGGGGAGAACCGCAACAATGCGCATTTGAGGCATTAAAGGAGAGACTTACTACAACGCCTATTCTACGTTTTCCCTCATGGAACCAACCGTTTCACGTACATGTGGACGCCTCTAGCACAATCATTGGCGTGGTGTTAGCTCAACCTGGAGAAGGTATTATAGATCATCCTATATGTTTTGCTAGTATAAAGTTGACTCTGTAAAATAGTATTATACAAAGCCTACAAAATGTGAGGCCTTTTCGATGATCTACACACTTTGCATAAATTCAAATAGTATTTATTAAGTAACACCCTTTGTATTTTATACGATCACGTGACATTAAAATACTTGCTACATAAGCCCGTTTTTACAGGGGCGCATATGTTGATAGGTGCTCTATTTCAGAATTTGACTTTACGCTTATGGTAAAACCAGGTAAAGGTAATTCTAGCCCATACCACTTATCAAGAATTCAATCAGGAGAGGACGACAAACAATTGAAGATACCATGCCGAATGCACAATTATACAGTTAAATCACACGCCTTGAGGTGGAGGATATTATTGTCTTTTTATGCACATGTATGACGCGAAGGAATGAAAGCCTTAGAAAAAAAAAACAACTTGCAATACGCATTACATCTTTCATGTTGATCGGTGGTGACTTATACAAACTACGCCGAGATGAAGTATTGCCTGTAGGTTTGGAACATGAGTGCATAGACATCATGGAAGAGGCTCATTGTGGTATTACAGTGTGGCACTATGCGCAGTGATGCCACCGTGCGTAAGATTCTACTCGCTAGATTATGGTGGTAGACCCTATACAAGGATTGTAAAGAGTATTTTAAGGTGTGTGATCACCGCCGTGCCTTAGTAAACCTGGGCAAATATATGAAATGCCTTTAAGGCATATTTCTAGTGCAAAGCCATTTGAGAAATGGGCTATAGACTTTGTGGGTCCTATTTCCCACCGCACGTAGAAATGGATCGCGCTATTTATCGATTACACAAATTATCTTACAAGGTGGGTAGAAACAACCCCAAAGGATTATACAACATCTATGACAACAAGGTTCTTATGGGAAAATATTCTCACTAGGTATGGATGTCCACTAAGCTTGACAAGTGATATGGGCACACACTTCTTGAATGAGATAATCAAGATTTTATTGGATGAGTTTATGGTCTGCGCACCACAAGACTACACCTTATCACTCTCAAACAAAAGGGACTGCTGAGGCTTTCAATAAGATATTGAGCCAGACCTTGACAAAATTTTGTGATGTCAAAAGGAAAGATTGGGATGATAAAGTTTCTGTTATACTTTGGGCGTATAGAACAACCTATAATAGGTTAAATAAGGCCATACCCTTTCCGTTGGTGTTTGGTGCGATACGGTTCTTCCAATGGAATTCATGTTACCATCTTTACGTATTGCATGCGTTGGAGGTCTAGCTGATGAACATGCATTAGAAGAAATAATTGACAAGTTAATACAATTGGATGAGAGGTGCGCCATAATACGTTGGAGTCAGAAGTAGGAAAAGGCCAGGTAGAAGGCATGGCATGACAAACATGCCATGGACAAGAAGCTTGAGGTTAGATAGATGGCACTTCTTTATGATTCCAAGTTTCTGCACCATCCAGGTAAACTTAAGGTGCATTTGTTATAACCGTATGTTATCACTCACATCCCTACAACATGCGCTTGTCGATTAGAGGCGTTTGATGGAACACGGTTACAATTTGGTTACTTTAATAGGAGTAGGATGAAGCCTTCGCTATAAATAAGTTTTATTGGTGTTTGTAATAAGGTAGTATTGCCATTTAGTATAGATTTTCCTTTATGTATTTCTTTTAGTGTATTTCTTTTCTCGCCGCTATCCTTTGTCAATTTAGTTTGGTGTTTTGTGTAATAATCGCGTTTGTGCAATCGGAAGCTAATTACAACTGAAGTATTTTTATGTGCGAGGACTCGCACATACTATTGGTGTGGGGTGGTTATTATTTGTTATTCACAAATGGCTACACATGAGAACAAATTATTACAGGTGTTATTCAAGTTTGGAAGGGAGTCACATAAAGGAAATGGCTTCTAAAGAAGACCATAGATGAAAATAAATGGATGAACAAAGATAACGCGAGGTAAGCAACGGCCATGGAAACTACTAGAGGAGGGCACGGTGGCGAGGTATTTCGGTGTATGGAAGCGCCGCAGAAGAGAAGTTTGCAACAAAAGGTAGGAAGGCATGCTAGAAGGTTATAACTGGGGCAAGAAGGTGCTGCTGTGCGTAAATTAGGAAAATGGTCAATTAATGAGAGTATTGGTAGTAGGTGAAGGAGCAATAAATGCACTAACTTTTAAAAAATCTATATAATGACGTGATGCGGGTTCATTTTTACCTTTGCGATCATAAGTATTCAAGCGAGCTAAGTGCAACTAAGCCAAGTGAAACGTGTTGAGGTGCAAAGAGCTACAAAACCAAACGTGGAGAGCAGATTTGTGCGCGGAAGTGGCTTGCATCCCCATTGGTGAAGGGTTTGAGCACAACAAAAGCATTGAGAAGGAGCTAGGGCACGTGGTTTCGAGCCAGGGCACACAGTTTCGAACTACGGTTTGAGCTTACTCGACATAGAAGACAAAAGGTAGAATTTTTATAATGGCACCAAAGAAAGCACTTGTAGTAGGTACAAAGGGAAAGAAAAAGGTGGAAGTTGAGGTTGAAGTTTCTCCGAGAGTAACTTTTCAGAGATGCAATATCTAGAAGGAGTTATAGTCGGACGGGATTGGGATTCCCACATTTGCAGATGCAAAGTAAGTGATTACAACCACCGCACCACGACAACAGGGGAGAATTAGATGCGTTATTGAACAAGAAGACCAACAAGCGCATGGTGGATGATATGCCAAGTATATGATGATGTTGGGGAGAAGTTTCTTAAGAAGGTAGGGGTTTATTAGTTATATGAACTCCCATATTTTGGAAAACTAGAAGCTTTATACCAATGGCTTATGAGCAGAGTCCATGAGGACTTTTTCTATTTTGCTAGATGGAGGGTAAGGATCATAACAACCCTGATTGCTACATTGACAGGACTGAAGGGCATAGGGACATATATTATGAGTGATTTGATTGATAAGGCAACTATTATAGCCACCAACAAGGAGTTAGGATACTCTAAGGGTCCATGCGGAATGGACATAGACAAATTAAAGAAGTATCTTGTAGTGCAGGCAGCCGTGCATCTGCTCACTAAGTTAAATGACCAAGAGAGATGGTCACAAGTAAATACCATGTGGCTACACATTGTGAAGAAAATGTCAGAAGGAGAAATCTACAACTTGGTTGGCTACATTAGAAACTATTACTGAGGAAGTGCGCACATGCGAGAAGATTATTTTTGGTGCTATTATATTTTCTCTTGTATTTGTAGAAATTGGAGTGCTCGATGGGCCAAAGAATTTTTTTTGGGAATACCCCATAGAGAAAAAGTCCCTCGCGGAGAGGTTGAAGAAATACTTATGTGAAGGAACAATGAGTGGCATGTTCAAGCAAAGGGCATAACTATGGTATGACCGACTTCAGCGTGACATTTGAGGAGGAATGACACATTCCAAAGGATTTACCTTCAGTAGTGGGTAATGCAAAGACAATTCGCGGTGTATCGACATTTCGCATCGTAAATGCGGTTTTGCAATGAAGGATGGGACATAAATTCCATGGTGTAAACCGCCCTATGGCTTCACATCAAGCGCTACTTCCAGGCCTTAGTTAATAGGTTTATTGATGCGCACCGCTGAAATTCAACGTCAGACAAGGTAGATTATGACTACCATACTCTTAGAAAAACATATGTTTATCCAGGTCGGTTTGCCTACATTGAGAGGCTCATTTCAGATGTTATAAATATAAAGCTAGTAAGTTTGGCTATTTGGGACAGTGGAGCCGTGCTCATCTATCTTTAGCTCAAGCCTAGGCTGGAGAATAACAAGTATGTGGAGAATGAGTTCATGCTACTAGGGCCGCCTAAGGGCAAACACACGGTTGAGAATGTGGCAGCTCCAAAGCCTACCACGACCATAGAGATAGATGAGGAAGAAGAACATGAGGATAGTGGAGGCTTGGACCATAGAGGCCGGAGGCAGCCCACAGACAAAGTGGAGAGTGAGAGCGCTAAAAATCCACCACGGGAGCAAGAAGGAGAAGAGGATTTGGACGTGGATGCAATCCCTGAAGAGCGCCATGTTTAGAGGGTATTTAGAAGAACCAGGACCCAAGGCGCAGGAACATCACATCTTGTACGAAGATCACCTTGACTCTCCCCTTAGAAAGAAGCAACTGAGAAGAAGAGAAGAAGAAAGTTGAAGCTTAATGAGGAGGTAGAGGAGTCAAGAGAGCATGCCTGGAACCCTATTACAACTGGAAGATGTGGAGGAGCCCGAGATGAAGAAATGAGAGATGAAGAAGAAGGGGTGAAAGAAGCGGTAAGAAAGCTGTGCGTGAGCAATCCAACACATTAGTTGCGACTCAGATAGGAGAAGGGCCAACTCCAAACCTTGGCGCTTAGGTTCCTAAGGGGCCAAAAACAAGGAGAAGTGAAGAATATGTTGTGCCAAGTATGGGCTACACTGAGGACACAAGCAAAATCGTCTGCGCCTGGTTTGAGCACAATGGACCTTAAGGAATTATATGGATGGGAGCTAATGGATCCAGATATGGCCACTACGTGCGCAAGGAAACAACTATCCTAGTCCATGTAGACCCATATGGATGAACCAAATTTTGATGTATGCGAGGAGTCCTGTGTCTCAAGAAGAGTAAAGAAGGCACCATAGAGCAGGCACATGACCATAAAGCCCACTCTTATGTCTGATGAGTAGGTAAGCAATGCCTTAGTCAAGGTATCTATTGAGGTGGCACAGAGAAATATTGATAAGGCCACCACCATTAGAGCATTGATGGAGGATAACAAAGATAAAACTACGAAATAGAGTGCTTAAAGGCAGAGAAGGAATAAGAATGAACAAAGAATGAGGCCTTCGTTAGCATGGCGGAGGAGATTGGTGATTACATTCTAAAAGCAAGGCCTCATCTAGAACCAAAGGTACCTGAAAAGTTTCCTTCTGCTATGCATTATGTGCACACTTTGGTTGATTTGGTGCTAGAAGATGGACCACTTAGAATGCCCGCACCAAAAGATGTTGAACAAGAAGCAAAGAGAGCAAGGGCCTCTATGATCAGAAAAATTTCAACTTACGAGGCATTGCTCCAAACTTTGAAGGATGAGTTGAAGAAAGCAGACCAAGATCTAAACTTGTGTGCAACACCAGAGGCAGTGATAAGGACCAGAACTTTGGTTGAAGATAATGAAGTTTTGGCAACAATGAAAGATGAGACATTAGGGCGCACAGAAAGATTGACACTAGTAAAACAAAAGTGCAAAGCCCTTACAACAAATCAAGATCCACATAAGGAGAGGATAGATGAGCTTGGGAAGCTCACAACACAAAAGATGGATCTTATGGAAGGAATGATGTCTGTATGGCCAATGTTGTCTGGGTACTGCAGAATGAGAAAGAAAAGATCACTCAGGACGAACTAGACGCCATAGCCACAGACATTCCAAAAAGACAAGGACAATGCTAGATGATTGACAGACATTGGAGGCTGAGATTAAGAATGAATATCCAAAACTAATCCTCCCAGTTGAAGAAGAGGATGTTGTAGAGTAAATATTCATTCTTTTGTACAATGATTATTTGAATTCTTATTCTTTATTATTTGGAAACATCAGAAAGAATCCCCATTGCCAAAACAACAATGTACTTTAGTGTGGGGTAATGTTGAGCAAGACATAATATTGTTCTAAGGAGAAGACACACAAAGAATATGCGCACGAGAACAAGGCACATTTGAAGGCGCAAAATGATAGGAAAGGAAACACACGCCAAAACAGTTTGGTTCGGACTTAGCCATTTTTATGGATACAGGCTATTTTGGAGATAACATGTGGAGCACACATCGAGATGAAGACTTGTGCGACACACAAATGGTATTTTGGGAACGAGCGACTGATAAGCGCTATGCAGGTTAGTAGTTAATAATATGATTACTTCTTCTAGTTAACTATAGGACATCTATTATTAGCGCATTTGCATGTGTGCATGTTATTGTAAAGGCACATGGATATTATCAACATGCAACCTATTTTGAGAAGTGCATAGGTGGTGAAGGGAAAGTTCCCACCCCTATAAATATGTATTGAACTATGTAGTTTAGTGTGTGTGAATTATTGTAAAGTTATGTTGTTGGATCTAATGCGCACATGACTTATGGTGATACTTTATAATGTAATAAGCTTATGTGTTTTACAATGTTTAATGAAATGGATGATATTGGTTGGATTACGATGTTAAACATAACTAATACTATTCATGTATGGTTAATCTTATTATAATTATTGTTTAAATCATGATTCTCTAAGATCTAGATCTGGATTATACACTGTGGAATGCTTATGTTTATTTATGGATTTGAATATGTCTTATCTTCATCACATTAACGTCATGCACAAGCAACTCTAAAGAGGGACTGGTACCTGCGCGCCGGGTGAGCGCTTAGCTCAGTCGGGCGATGTGCAAGCGCCCACAGGTTTTACACAGTAGATTCTAGGCTGCATCACCATTTGCCACTTGTCACTTACAACCGCATATAAAACAAAACAATAGAAAAATGACGGATCCCCTTATTTTGCACATGACAACAATTTAAATTCATAATTCAACACCTAACAACACAATTATAACAATTTAAACTCAACATCTAACAACATAATTATAACAATTTAAACTCGACATCTAACAACACACATGGAAGGAATTGTATGCTACGCAACTCTTGTTTATCGTGTGATTAATCTCCTTACCTTTTTACAAGTAAAAATTCAAATTTATTTTGAAATTTTCAATTTTATAATATTGAAAATTCCCAACTCAACAATATAAATACAAAAATGATTTATTTAATCATTGATTGGATGAATCAACTTTAGATCTTATTTTTCCCTTCTAGTTTTCGAATGTGGATGAGCTTCCATATCCTATGAAGTTGATTGCATTTAGTTTTTAAATATACTTTGATTTTGATTGCATTTAATTTTTACTCTAAAAGGTATTATTATAAACAATGTATTTTTTTATGGTTTTACATAATTATTGAACATTTTTTGAGAGTATTTTTCAATATTGTCTTTCAAATGTGCAAAATAATATGAGTAAAATAAGCTTATAAAATATACAAAAATAATTTCTATTCATTTCAATAGTTTTATATATAAAATGACGGTTATATTTCGAATATATAAATGAGCCAATTTTAATTTATTTCTTTCCAATTTTTCATTGGTAAAAACATAAAACCATGTAAATGACTCTTTAACTTATACTACACTATACAAACTATTGTTGACAAACCTCATTTTTATTATATACAATTCAATCGTTAGCACAATTTAAGATATAAATAGAGGGACTAGTTGTTATGCAACACTTATTACACTAACATGCATTCGATAATAGTTACGCCAATAAGCATTCTACAATAAGAGTAAGGGGTGGAATCTAATGAGGCGATTGTGTGAATTTTTATTCTCGCATATTAAATTTGACATCCATTTGATGTCGCTTTTTTTTTTTTTAATTTCATTTTGTGTACTTTGAGAATTCAATTAAAAAAATAATATCATATGGAAGAATTTGGGGTCCTTTTTACTAATTTTAAATTTGTCACAAGCAAATAGAAAATATGAAGAGACTTTAATAAAATTATCAATCAATATAATATGCATAAAATCCAAGATAAAAAGCCTTGAAATTGATATCTATCAACCTTTATTAAATAGATGTATTTAAAATATTTGTATAGTTTTAATACTATATTACTAATACTCTTTTGTATATTTTTAAAGGTACTATTGAAAAATGATTAATCAATCAAATGGGTTGTAATCTAATAGTGAGTATCCGAGATGAGATTTGACACCTTCCCGAATGTTTTTAACTTTTAAAACGTATTTTATAGTTGTTAAAATCAATTAATTGACCAAAGTAACGTGAGTTCGTTTGCGAAAACTGTCAATATTACCATGGTATATATGAATACGGTACAAGAATAACATCAACATTTAACATCATTATATTTTCAAATGAATAATTTTAAAAGATATATATTTTATTCAAAATAAACCGGGAGCAATACAAAATTTGCACGTTTGAAACATATTAACTTCAAAAACTCTGATTTAAAATGGTCTAAAGTTACAATCGGACGGTCATTTAAAAATGGCTTACCGTCCACGATTTTTGTGTGACGGGTAGAGCCCGCCATCAACTCTCAGCCCAGGTTAGTATAATGTTGTGAAGGGTGTCGCATACCCCCTACAGCAAAGTACAAATTTTAGGGCATACCTACCAAAGATTCAATCAAATAATTATTACGAAATAAAAAAATATTTGAGAGGGATCCGGGCCGTCAAATTTAAAGGAACCAAAACATCAATGGGGTTTGTAAAAATAAAAATAAAAATAAAAATTAAAAGGCAATGGGGCACTGAAATTTAAGTACAATCATTTATGGAGAAGGGCCAACAATAGTTTTGAAATGCCCGTTAAGTAGGTACCTAGGTACCGTCACTCTTCAAAACAAGCGAGTCGGATTCGAAAGCGGCATTCAAACACACCCTATACCATCATTACGCCCGCGATTTCCCCTCGCCTCACGACCGGATTTTGGGTTTCCTTTTTTCTTATTCCTTTCGCAGGTCAGGGAAAACTTCCGGATGTCCTGCCATCCCCGCTTTTGATTCTGAGAACACGATGCGACACCCAATTTCGCTTTCCACAACCATCATTCTTCTTCGTCTGTCACCTTGCCCGTCGATTCAAAACCCCAACCCTCTCGAGACATAGGGTTTGCCTTTCCCGAGGTTATGGTCTTGTTTAGCTCTGCGGCACAGGAGTTTTAGGCGGAAATATGTTTTTTTAGCGCGCTCGATCAGTTTTGAAGCTTGTGTGCGGGGTTTTGGCTTTTATGTTATATGGCGACAAGCAGGGATCTTAAGTGATGCTTTTTTATCATAAATTTCTGAAGATATTTATTTGGATAGATGGAAGCGAGAAAGATTGCGGCCAGTCCTCGGCCTTGCAGTGGACGGCGCGTTGTGGCTGGAAAACGCCAGCGTATAGGCGACACTACCAATTGTGTGCGTAAGCTTCAGAGACGGGAGATCGGGACCAGCGGTAACAGGGCCTTCAATATATCCAACGCGCAAGAAAAATTTCGAAATTTTCAGTTGCAGGTTTGGGTTTGTTTACTCTCTCCAGGGCTTCAAATGTTTCTAATGTAGGAATTGTTTTTTTTTTGCGCCCTTTTTCTACTTTCTGTTCATCGAGTTTTAACTACTACATGGACCAGAGAAAATAATTTTGTTGTCAGCATCGTGATTAGGTATTTTATTACTATTATTTTGTATCAAATGTGAAATATTCAATCAATATCAACTCTTTAGAATTTTTAGAATTTTCTGAAGAATTTGCACTCACGTGTAAGTTTTACTAGTTTTTCTTTACTACGTATTGAAATTTGGAATCAACTGGAAACTCTTTTGTTAAAATTTGATTTAATTTTGAGATTAGAGTTCCGTGTTTTTCACAATGTATACTTTCGAATATTTTAGTTGAAGCGCTGGGTTTAATTTTTCCCTAGGGCTTCGTTTGTTTTACGTCTTCAAAGAGTTTGAAGCAGGTAAAATAAAACTATCATCAGCGCCAAGAGTACATACTGTTTAACATAAACAAGCAAACCCCTTTTCCTTACCAAAGGTACTCAAAAAGTTTTCCTAGGCTCATAAAAATTGTTGGCGTGATGGCAACTCCCAGTTCTGTCTAAACTAAAAAAATAAAAACATGAAATGAATTTCAAATAACACATTTAAGCATCTACTTTTCCAATCATAGGCAACCTCCGATCCTTTGCCCTAAGAATATGTACTCAGTGAGTCTGATGGCAAGTGGGTCTTATGGTGAATGCATGGATATTACTTAGAGGAGGTCACACATCTGTAATTGGAGGGTAGGTTTACACGCCTTTTTGACCTATACATAAGATAAGTGAGAACTCCTCTTGTGGGCTTCCTCAAAGGGGGTCTTCCACACTAATTTGGCATCTCACTGGGCAGCGACCTAAAAATTACCTTCACATTTTACCTCTTATTCTCACTGTTAGAAATATAGCAAAAATAAAAGCTATTGGCTTTCATCATTTCTTCATCACACTCTTTTTCTTTTATTATTCTCCTTTGTTTGATTATCATAATAAGATACTACTTAGTGCACACGGAGACAATTTCTATGCAAGAAGTTTTTACTCCTTTTGATCCACAAAGGAGATCACACCTCCGAAGTTGGAGAGGGGTAGGGCTGGATACCTTGTTGACCTGTATAAGGGAAATTTCTCGCGGGCTTCCGTGCAAGGATCTTACACGTTAAATTGGTGTCTCACTTGGTAGTGACCCAAAAGTCACCTTCACATCTTACCTTTATATTCTCACTGCTAGAAATATAGCAAAAAGAAAAGCTAGTGGCTTTCATTATTTCTCCATCACACTCTCTCTTCTTTTATTGTTCTTTGTTTTGATTAATCATAGTAAGGCACTACAAGACAAGGTTGCACTCTTTCTTCTTTCATTGTTCTCTATTTTGATTAATCATAATAAGACCCTCCGTGCGCGTGAAGACAGTTTTTATGCAAGAATTTTTCCTCCTTTTGATCATGATTTTTACAAATTTTAATGAAGAGCAAGATCTTCGGCTTTAGTGTGGTTTTCTAGGATTAGGGTTATGTCCATGGAGGTAAAATGGTGATCATAAATTATATTGCCTAACTTTTTGGCGTCTAATCGGCTGCTAGATTTACCATTGTGTTTCCAATCCTCATATGATGGTATCAGGTATGAGATATCAACATTCTTCATTTCCATCCAAAATTTTAAATTGATATTTTTATTTGCCAGTCAGTGCACTGCTTTATTCTAATTGCTTCAATAATTAACATCAAATGCTGTTTTATGCCATCCCTTTTCATTTGCTAGTCTCACACCCTCTAAGAGTGCCATTGCTTTAGCCTTATTATGTGTAACCAGTCCCAAGTGGACTGAAAACATTAACGAAGGTCATCCATCAAACATTTGACTGTTCCCTAATTTGAAATTGTATATTCGGGCATTCTTGAAGATTTTGTACCCTTTATACAGTAGTAAGTTTAAGCACTCTTTAATATCCCTATATGTGCAACTTTAAATTAAGATAAATGACGAAATTGATATAATGTTTCATCTTTAATATGTACAGCATATCTGAGATCTTTCAGACCTGTGAGATAAACAGTGTTAACAATGTATTATAATATTACTAGAAACTGAATAATGAGATGTCTATGGATTTTTATTTTATATTCTTACTCATGTTAATTTCTATGTAGAAACAAGTTTAAGGGATTTTGATTAGTTTTTATGATTCTTAAAGGAGTTCTTTAAGGAATTAAATTTTAAAAATTTCACTTACAAAATAGAGTTTTCTTTTAATGTTATATTACTTGAAATAGGTTTGAGGGCAACACAAAATCTTCAATGTCAACATCTTATTTATGTTGTTTTTGGGGACATATGATTGTGTTTGTACAACACCTTTCCGGAAAATCCATAATTGTACATTTGCACTATAGTTATCTTTTGTCGTCTTTTAAATCTTATGTCTTGGTCATAAGGAAAAGTGCAGAATTGACTAAGTATTTTTAATTTTGAGATTTTAGTTTTGGTGGTGGTTATCTTTTGTGGTCTTTTGACATCTTGAGACTTAGATAAAAGGAAAGTCACAAAATTGAGATTTTTTTTTATCGTCAATGTTGACATGGAAAAATCCACCTCTTGCGGTTATGTACCCGAGACTTGTGAGTGAAATGCGTGTGATCACATGACTAATCCGGGAAGCCTATGGAAAGAGTGAGCTTTGTACAAGATACACAATGTGCAAGAAATGAATGGAAACACAAATGATTTGGGATTGTGTGATCGGTTCAAAGAATAAAGGTAAGGTTGTGGAGACAAAAAGGTGTGTGCTAGCTAGGAATCATGCAGCCTTGAGGAACTCGGGAGGGAATTTAAAGAATATTAGTAGGACAATCGATTAGTGTAGGTTGTCATGTGAATTCTATAAAAATATCTTCTATTTTAACTTGTAATTATACTTATTACTTGTGTTGTTGTTGAATGACTGGGAAAGAGAATCGAATCTTTGGAGAGAATGTTGGGCATTTTGTAACTTTGGAGACTTGTGAAATCTTCCGAGGAGGTTTCATGGAGGTTCAAATGTATGTTGCACGTTCCAAATGCATAGATGGAATGTAGTGTCACATCATGCATTTGTGGTGCAAAACGTACATATCAATTTAATTTGTATCATGCTTTGCTATGATTAATGGAAGATGTGTTTTTTGTGTAGATTGAAAAGATTTTTATGAAAATTATGCATGGCTTTATGTGTCTTTGTGGTTATGTTGATATTTGTGAGTATATTGTATGTAATTGTTGATTTAGGGTTCCATTTGATGTGTTCTTATGTAAATGTACATATATTTGTCCAATTTTCATTTCACTATCCTATTAACAAGGAATCTTAAACTACTTTATTGCACTTTGGGTGAGTTACTCATGTGCGCGTGTGTGAAAATGTTGGCGCAGATAGAGTTCTTTGTTATGTATTTGTGTGCTAGGGTTTGTATCACCCAATTTTCTAGAGACTATGCAAAATTCCATAAAAACTCAACTACAAAATGGTTTCTTTTTCAGCACCTCAATCCATTGTGTCATGGAGAGTGGACGAGTTTATGGCATGTAGACATGTGGATTGGATCACACTAGAGTGGATCAAGGCGTGGTGTGAAAAAAAATGCTAGAGGTTACGGTGAAGGTTAAGGACATGACAAGTGCAAACCTAGAGTGTGGGTGGAGGATGAAGCACTCGGTGATTTGTGTGAAGTGTTGTTTGTAGAGTTCCTTGAACATTTATATGCATGTGTTGTTGCATATATTGTTGGTAAGTCCTGTATGCTTCGCAAGGCTGGCTGCAAGATTGGAGAGTTTGAGACATATGGATGAAGTATGGATTTGAGGGGTTGACATTTGATAGAGGGATGTGTTGAACAACTATGTGTTGGAGTTTGCTATAACTACTTGCTTGTGTCCAAAGCAGAGTTTGAGTTGTTTCAAGAACCAAAGGTAACTTTTCTTGTCGAGATTCTTATGTGCATACAAATGCACCTTGTTGACCTAGGGTTTGAGGCAACGAGCATGAGGATTTAAATCTTGGTTGTGCGGTGGCTAGGTAGTTGAAGGTGAATGTTAGGGTTTGGGTGCATAAAATAGGGGTAGAGAAGTAATTGATAGTATGAGTGGAAGAGAATTGAGGTTGCAGAGGTATGCTTAAAATTGAGACGGAGAGGTTGAGTTGAGGGACTTTAAAAGTGCGGGAAAGTTAGATTGGATGGATGTTGTTGGAACCTCCGTTGGTCAAGGAGGGCACACAAATAAATTTTGTTGGGAGGAACACTCAATGTTAGGAGGATCACACAAGCGAAGTCACTTTGAGTCGAAGATGTGGAAGACAATTGTGGTGATGAAGTTCCCGCAAAAGGTGATGAGTACGTTGATTTGGAGGATGACCTTATACAAAGCCAACAATCGGTTGATGCTTGTGAACAATGTTATTCTACTAAAGGAGGGATGTTTGAAGTGTTGATGTGAGTGGGATTGAGAAGTTTTATAGATAATCAATCAAATTTTGTGTTGAAGTAGATTTAAGGTTTGAATATGAGAAAAGAGGTTTTGTGACGGTAGTAGGCCAAAGGTGAATGCACAAAAGGCAACGATGTCACCTTTAAGTAATGCTGAAGTTTTGGGGTAGGATATGGGGTGTTTGCTCAAGTAGGGTAGGTTCACAAGCTATGAGTATGTTGGTTACTCTGGTAGGATCATGTGTTGGGGTTATCTCTAGAAATATTGTGCGAAAAATGGACAAATTGCATTTCAACAACATTCTATTTGGTGAATTTGATGTTGTCGAGAGAATAAGGGTTTGGAGGATGAGGGAGATCATGTGTGACTTCTCGAGAGATGATATACTAATGTGAGTTGGCACAAGGAGTGAGGTGTGTGACTTCTTCGAGAGATGCAAGCGAGTTTGTTTGCTACAACTTTGGTAGATTGTGTGCACATGTATATAGAGCTTGATCTTAGATGATGTTGTACTTTGATGTGCTACAAGTGGTATTCTTGAAAGAATTTCACATCTTTGGAGTTTGAGTAAGAGCATTTTGACAATGAAAGAGATAAAATTGGAGGTGAGAGAAAGGATAGATGTGTAGGATGCACATTTCAAAACTTTATTATCTAAGATCAATGGCATACATCTTGTTCAACATGCACAATGGTTTGTTGGGGGCTTGCTAACTTTGTTTAGGGGACAATTAGTGATGAAGAGTTTCATAAAGCCGAGGGAAGTGTTGGATGCTACCCTTGAAATGGAGTATGCATGTAATTTTGACTTAGGGATAAGCTCTTCTTGGAGACACAACATTCATTGATGGCAACACTTCAAAAGTTGATATTATCTGGAGTTGTGCAAGAAATGCAGCTTGGGTTGTGGTGTTCCGATTATGAGATGGAGGGCTAATCGTAGCATGATTGCTTTTGGAAGAGAGTTCCTTCAACAAGTTTGGGATGTGAAGTGTGTTTATTTGTGCATGAAATGAGGAATTGTCCATTGTTGAGAAGGGAAAACAGATCGAGGTGGTATGTTGGTGTAATATTTGTGAGGATAATACCCACAACACCACAAATTGTTGGTTGATTGAAGAGATGTGAGACATAGAAGCACAGTGATTGAGACAAGCTACAATGTTACCAAATCAAGGGGAGGATTCAAGAGAGGAGTAAGATTTCGCAGGCGAGGTGGACAAGGTAAAAGTGGTGGCCACATATGGGGCACTTCTGTTAAGTGGGCAGCGACCCACCATTACCAAAAGTAATGTTCGAAATTTCCTATGTGTGCAAGTTGTGGAGAGGAGCATAATATTGAGGATTGCCCATAATGGTAAAAAAATATTGCAGAATTTGTTGGTGTGTTCACACTAGAATAGAGGTAAGCTTAAAATTAGGAAGATTTCTTAGGTGGTTGTTTTGTGAAGGATATCTGCACGTACTATTTTGAGAGTTCAAATATGTCATTTGTAGCTGATAGTTTGTTTTCACAACAATCCATTTTGTTGTGAAACAAACTTTTCATGTTATTTATAAAAATAATCCGGTTTTGTAAATACAATGTGAGAGACTTTGTGATCCAATTTTTCATATTCTCTATGTATGGCTTGCATGGCTTAATTTTCTCGTGGTAATAGTTTGCTGAAAAGATTTTTGGCATGATAGTGTTTATCACTTTGGTATGGTATTAGGTCTTGTTTCTTTTGTTTGATTATTGAAGATTAAAATTAAAACTTAATAACGTATTTCTTATTTGTACACTTAAGTGTGTTTGTGTGGTTTAGTGCCTAGTTTAGTTTTCCTAAAACCCCCAAAGCTAAGAGGTCAAACCCCTTCCTCCCTTGATTGGAAAGGCACATTATTGTTTGTAAAGGGGTTACCCTTCCCCTTTGAAGGGTGAGGGTGGCTTTAAGTGAAAGCTATATTTGAAGGGAGGGCAATCCTTCCATTATAAAGTGGGGCCAAATTTTTACAAGAAACCATACCATTGTAAAGGGGGAAAATTGTTTGTAAAGGAGTGGATATTTAAAAAAGAGGACAAATTTATAAGGGAGGCATTTTATTTTTATAAGAGGGAAAATTTTAAAATGGGGAAATTTTGTAAGAAGGCTTCCTTATTCCTTTGAGGGACAATATTTGTAAAGGGACAACTTTTGTGCCTTTTGAGCAGATTCCCTTCTATTCTCTCCTTCTCTCTTGTTTGTCATAGAACAAAGGGTGAGGCCCTGGTCTAGTAAGCGGCCAAACCCCCTCACAAAAAGAACTTGTTTCTTGCTCCTTTCTCCTACCCTCTCTTTTGCCTTTTGTAATGGCTTCCGCCATGACCACCGGTTTTGCAATCTTAAAATGAGATGCTTTTCTTCAAAGTTTGTTCGCTTCAAGAAGATATAGTCAAATTTGTAGAGGAGAATCAAAAATCAAAAACAAAATTCCCTTCTCTCTCATTTCCCACAATGATGCCCTCATTTGCTCCATGCAGAAGAAACTTATTAGTATGTAGTATCATTTTAATGTCTTATACATACATATCCCTGTTCTTAGTCCACTGGAGTCATTGCTTGTGTCCCTGTTGACCTTGCTTTGTCGATATTTGAACTTGCTCCCGTATTTGATGTTCCTATTTTTGCGCCTTCTACTTCTATGCTTATTTTTGTTGCACATTTTGCTCATCCCACCACAAATCTACTTAATTATCTACCCGGCCGTTAGTTTAAAAGAGGGTGTTGGTGTGTTCATAATATGCAATTTTTTGGTTTTAACCTAATTGGTGTGGTTGTGTTTGTGTTTACACTAGAAAGAGGTAAGCTTAAAATTAGAGATATTTGTTAGGTGGTTGTTTCGTGAAGAATATTTACATGTACTATTTGGAGTTTACAAATTTGTCATCCTTAACTAGTAGTCCTGTTTTCACAACAAACCATTTTCATGTTATTTATACATGGACTCCCTTTGTCAAAATATCCCGGTTTGTAAATACAATGTGAGAGAGATTTTGTGATCCAATTTCTGTGTTCTCTGTTTATGGACTAATTTTTCTTTGGCAATGGTTTGCTTGAAAAGATTATTAGCATGAGAGTTTTAATCACTTAGAATACGGCCATGCAAAAAGGTGGAGTACGGTTACCATGGCGCAAGCACAACATCGACATCCTT
Source organism: Taxus wallichiana var. yunnanensis (assembly GCA_018340775.1). NCBI lineage: Eukaryota > Viridiplantae > Streptophyta > Pinopsida > Cupressales > Taxaceae > Taxus > Taxus wallichiana. The sequence continues at coordinate 316,785,068 of CM031236.1, forward strand.
GTGGGAATGGAAGGTATTGAGGACAAGGACAAAATGTGAAGATACCTACTTGAAATGTTGGATATAAGCTATGTCACAAGGTTCGCCGATTTTCAAGCACAAAGTTTGAAAATCGCCGAACTTTATAGGTAGACATGAGATTTGCAATTTATTCGTGTTATTCGGCAAGAAAAAATGCAGCGATGAGATTTAGAAACTGTAATGAGGGTTTTCGAAATTGCGATGAGGGTTTTGAAATTCCGAGGGGCTTAGTTGAGTGACACAGTAAATTGCGAACCCCTACGTTTGGTCTGTGAAAGCTCCAAAACTCAAACGTTGTGAGTCGTGACCCTCGAACCTGCCTTGCCGTCCATACCTGTCCAGCACGATACGTTGTTTGCGAAGGCATTCCATGGAGTCTCCGCCATTTGTTATTTGGATCAAGTCGACCATAGGTTTAAGTTCTTTAGGTTTACGCTTAGCTTTTTTTTGGAGTCTTTTATTTATTCATTTTGGTTCGGTTTTTTTTTTAATGTTTTCATTGCTTTATTAAATGTTATGTATGTTTAAATACGGTGGCAGGCAAGGAGTGTAATGGCGTGCGTTGATTGAAAAAACTTTTTATTTGCCGACTAATATTTAATGGTTAAAATAATTTATTTTGTAATGCCAACTCAATGTTTAATAAATAAAATAAATATATGATTATGTATTTATACATGGAAATGGAAATGTAAGTTATTTTAAAAGTGTGAAAGATACAAGTGTGAATTGGTAAATAAGCGTGCGGGATATTTCATGCGAGTAAATTCAAGTGTAGGGATATTAATTTTTATTGGAAGATAATTACCGAGGAGTAAATAATAAGTGTGAATGGGTAAGTAACTATAATATTATTATATTGATCTATATTATTTTTAGTTTTTAGTTTTTACTTTTAAATGTATTTTTACTTTTACATGTAACTATATTTATTTTTAGTGGAAGATAATTAGTGTCGAATAAATAATAAGTGTTATGTTATTTTTAATTTTTAAATGTATTTTTACTTTTAGGTTAGTTTTATTTTAGTTTTTACATTTAGATGTGTTTTATAAATAAAACATATAAATAAATGTTTTATATTTGTAATTAAAATTTAATAAATACAATTCTATATTTAAAAACTAGCATAGATATCTTAAATACATCTATCTAAAATACACCGAGAGATATCAATCTCGAGGTGCCTATATTGGAATTCTCACATAAGTTAGATAGGCACCTCGAGATTGATATCTCTCTGTCTTTTAGATAGATGTATTTAAGATATCTATGCTAGTTACTTTGCTTAAGACTTGGCTGAAGCAAAGTACGTAGGACTCTCCTTGAAATATAGAAGATATTAGAAGCACTTTTACCACGGGAGTAGCATGTCACGTAAATACTCCCTATGATCAAGACTTGCTTATTGATGCACCATTTAATGGGTTTGAGATGAAGAAGATATCGTAGTTGAAGTAAATTTGGTGAGAAAGGATACTCGGATCAAGATGGGAAAACTTGCGTTACATTCTATAACTAGTTTGCTATATGTAGTGAACAAGGCCAAGTCTAAACCCATTGAGAGTAGTGATTATGGGTGTACCCTTTCTTTGGGGATTTTGAAATAATAGAGATGGTTGGTAAGGATTGTTATGAAGTGCTATTGGGTGGGCCTTGGCGATATGATAGTAATGTAGACATGAGATTCAAACAAAAGAATGAGCTTTGAAAATGATGAACAAAGGGTAGTGATACTGTTGAATGCAAAGATCAAATTGATGTATGTAGAAAATGTGGAGGAAGGTGAAAAGGAGATCAACCTTTACAAGTTGACCACATAAGAAGGGGTGATCACAATGCCTTTGGAAGAAGGGAAGATGAAATGGGACCAAGAGGAGGTTGAGTTATATAGTTTGGCTTTTGCAAAGTGGTTGTAAGAATCCTATGATATTATGGGCTGGGTTGGCACAAAAGTTTAATGGTGAACACAAGAAAATATGATAAGAAATGGGTTGGTGAAGTCTTATGTGGACCCAATAGAGAAAAGCATGCTTGTCCAACCACATAGCCTCCCCGCCCAAATAGAAATATAGGCTGGCTACATAAGCATTGGGAGCATGCTTGCCTAACCACATAAGCACCCCATACCCACCTCTACTACACAACCCTTCTCTCTTCACTTTTAGACTCCCTGACTAGCCTTATCCACTCCTCTCTCCATTTGGGATTCCAAGGGTTGTGAGTGAGTAGTTCGAGAAGGTGTCCAAGATTATAGTCATGCATTGCACGCAAAAAGAAGGGAACATGTACCACAAGAAAGGAAAAACCATGGCTAAATATGGAGATTGTGGTAAATACAACCGCATCAAGATGTACCTACACGGCTTCATAGATCCCCCTTGATTAAGTGACATTATAGAATGGTCAAGGCAAAAAGAAAGTTGGATTTTGAGAGGTGATGAATATGTCCATATTAAAGAAAGAAATTGAACAAACAAGCATACAAACCATGGGTTGTATGGAAACAAAAGATTGTTTAGTCAAGAGAGGAAGAAAGAAAAGACTATTGTGGGAGATGTGGAAGTAGGTGAGGAACCCGACTATAAGTAGTCAAGAGTAAATAAGTTGTAGTGGAAAAAAATGGCAGAGGGAAGCACAAACAAGTAAAGAATAGTTGACAATAGGAAGCTTGATGTTGCATTGCGAAGGCTTGTGTGTCACAGGGGACCACGTAGAAGTCGTTACGTAAATCTCGTGGTCTCCAAAAGTTTGTTATCCAATATGAATGGAGTTTGAAACTTTTGTCCCTTGAAGCAAAGGGCCATAAATAAGACCGACAACCAAAAATTGCAACCTCACAAGTATTTCTTACTTTCTAGCATAATTTCAATTCAGCAATTTCTTTTCAAGTCCTTTGTTTATACACACATAAGTGAGCCATGGTCTAGTTTGTTTTCATAAATGTCACATAATCTTGTAATCATATAATGTAAAGGGATGTGTGCAAAGCACTTCATGCACGAGGTACAATGTGAGTTCAACTTGGGTTTATAAATTTGGTCGGAGTTTGTCATTCCATACCTTCATGTCGTGAGGCAAGATGTCTAAGTTTCTAGGATAACTCAATTCTGGTTTTTTTACGCAACTAAAGGATTATTTAGTGCATGTGATGTGAAAAGTGATTAAAGCAAAACACACATTCAAATGAAGAGGCTAGGTATGAATTGAGATTTGAGACAAGCTACTTCAAGATAAGATTGCAATTGGCGATTTTAATCTTTACGCATGAGGGTGTAACACAAGATTGGTGTTGGAAAGAGAAAAAAGTTAGGTGTATTTGGTGTAGTAAAATAGGCTACACGAGAAAATGAAATATCATGTGCAAAAAGAATGACGTCACATGATTGTTGACCAACATTGAGGAATGGGAGGGAAAATTGATAAAAATCAAAAGGTTTCAATCGATTTAAGTTTGGCGAAGGGGTAAATGCACAAGTATAAGGATGTGACGAAATATGCCATTTGCAAAAAAGTTCTTAGAGTTTGAAATCACGAGCAAATTGTTGGAAGCTTGAGTAAAGAGTTAAACACCAAGGCACAACAATGAAAAATGGAGAAGGTTGTGATTTGAAAAAAATGAAGAGAAGCTAGAACAAAAAAGTCGGGAATCGTTGGTATGTTATGTTTGTGAGAAGAAAAAATTGCATCGAGGGAGAGCGGAGAATGACAATTGAGCAAGAAAAGGTGAACACATTGAATGTGGAGAGCAATTCAAAAGAAAGGGAAATTGTTAGGACAATTGAAGAACCCCAAATGAAAGGTGACACCTCTATTTTGTAAGAAGACCCTATCAAAAAGATCATAAGACTAGGTGAAGAGATGAGCTAAAAGAGGAAACAAGAAGAAAGAGCCGAAATGAGAACCTAGCTTGAAACAAATGAAGCAAAAGAGGAAGCAAAAGAGCCAAATTAGATTTACTCGGATTCAATTCTAGAGGAAGTCATTGGAAACAAAGGTTGAGTTTCATACAATGAGCGGTTGACCGTTGAGTATAATCATAGGTTTTATAAGTTGTCGAAGAAGCTTACGAGAAGGGTTGGAAAGTACTAGAGTAGAAAGTGTAAATAATCTCCGAGTATTTTGGAAACTTGAGTGATTTAATCATATTGTGCTTGTTGTGTAGACACGAATGCCGGATAGACATATGTGGAAGAAGAATACCTTTATTTGCCAAGTTGTTAGCAAGCGTTGTGGATTTACCAAACAAAGGGGAAGATTTGGCCAAGACATTTGCAAGTGAAAAATGCGCAACCTAGCAACCAAATTAATGAAGTTGAATAAGAAGAGAAAAACCACTAGAGTAGAGTCAATTCAATGGAAAACAATGACATGGTTGTTGCAAGGTTAATATAGTTTAAGATTCTAGCGAAAGGAGTTTTTCATTTGATTTCACAAGAAGTGTTATATCCAACACTCCAAATGGGATATTTAAAGAAGTATAATGTCACAAGATATGTGATAGATGAACTCAATTGTGTAGTAGATGAGGCACATAACAATGGGAGGGAGTCGTAATGGTGCTACTTCTTGGTGCTGGTTTTGTTCGACAAGTTAGGGGTCCCGAGGAAAGGAACTTGTGTGAATCGTTTCAAGGAAGCAATGTTGAAGGAAGTTTAACTACAATGGACCATAAGAAGAAGATGGAAGGGTGGTATGAACGAGTTAAAGCTTTGGTAGAGGTTGAAGAAAGATTACCCCAACACTTGTCGGCTACGTATTTTGGCTATAAAGAATTCAGAACAATGGTTCACATGAATTTAGCTAAGTTCATGGGAGAAGACGGAGAATGGAAACAATGGATGAAGTTATCACATGCAAGATGAAGAAAAACTACCCCATCACTTGTCGATTGTGTATTTTGGCTATGAAGAATTTATAACGATGGCTCACATGGGAGAAGATGGAGAATGGAAGCAATGAATGAAGTTATCATATGTAGTGAGTGTGTAATTCATGGAGTGATCATTACAACTATTGAGGCAAGCCCAAAATGCATAAGCGGATGTTGTGCTAGCCATGACAAGCACATAAATAAATTGTTGACAAAGATTGAGGGAAGAAGATCGCGATTTTGAAGAGGCGAAGTAGTGGAAGATGATCGGTTGATTTTGAAGAAGTCATAGGAAATTGCCTTGGACGGTGAGAAGATTCAAAGTATGTAATGCATTGAAATCGAGTTGAAAGGATTCAAGAAAGGGATTGATGATAGCTTCGATAAGCGCAACACATGGTGAAAGAGGGCCCCATATTGATGAGAATCTAGGATGATGTAGAGAAGAGGAGAGAGCAAGGGGAGCTCACATAGCTTTTGATCTGATTGGGAAAGGAAATAAAGTGGAGGAGAAGACTCCAATAAAGAAGTATCAGTAGGGTTTTATAGGGACATTAGGATGGATTGAACCACCAACAACAATCAATGAATGGATCCCAATGAAGAGATCTACGACTACTATGGGAGGGTAAAAGATAGCAGAGGTGACATAGGAACAAGCGACAATGGGAACTTAGGAGGGACCAAGGAAAGGTTTGGCAATGCTAAGTTAAGGTGGACGACTTGAGGAATCTGAAAATCCTTGCGTGATGAACCTTTGAAGTTAGGGATTTGATGTTGAGAAGACGATGGCAGATGCCATGCAAAATGAGGCAAAGGCACAAGAAATAAGCAAGGATACTAGTGACATAGAAATGGAGGTAGAGCACCTAGTGGATGAGAATGTGGCATATGATGCACATGCTACGGTTTGCAACAACCTCATGGAAGAGAAAGGATGTTGAAGGAGAATTGAATACCAAATTGTCGAATGATGGGGAGGTAAAGAGATGCAAAAAAATGAATGGAATGGCATATGATTGAGGTGTGCAAAAGAGAAGGGTGGCAAAGGTGATTCCGCATAAAATTTAGGTAAGCCATGATCTGTGATCCGAAGTTGGATACTGGACAAGTGCATTTGATGATTGTGAGGGCTTTAATTGGGTTAGTGTCTAGATACATGCTACGAGGGATGAAGAGGTGGATAAAACCCTCATAGATTTGGAGGAGAGGGGAAAGCTGAAAAAACCTAAATGAAAAATCTCAAACAATCGACAAGAAGGTTGCTGAATTTTACACAAGAATCGAGCAGAGGAGACCCGGGATTGTAGATGGAGAAAATGTGGATAAGCTAGGGCCTTTAGATAAATTTAGGCTAGCCATTGGCCAACTTCTTTAGGATCTCCCACCTGCACAAGCATATGAAGATGAAGCACTAACCGAGTTAGAAAGGGTGGAGAAGGAAGTTGCGGATGAATTAGATTGTTTGCACCTGAAGATGAAGGATGCACAATTGATTGTGGCTAGATTTTAGTGCAAAGATGAGTTTGTTGAGGCAAGGATGAAGAGGCGCATAAATGGGAATTGTAGTGGAGAAAGGACTGGAGAGGGTTGGATCAAAGATTTTCGTGTTTAGGGGGTAAAGGGGAGTTGTCATAACGATAAAGGAGATAAAAAGATAATAGAGGAAGCTTATAGGAAGTCCATGAGCGATGAAAAGATTTTGCAAAGGAAATACAGGAGCATGTAAAGAAAGTTTTGATTCTGCGGTTAGGAGAACAACCCATTGGATTGGATTCATAGAGAATATGCTTGCTTGTCGGAGGACAGAGAAAATGTTAAAGTATGGGGAATGTTGACATGGGAAAGTTCACTTCTTGCAGTTAGGTACCCAAGTTGCATGAGTGAGATGCTCATGATTGCATGACTTAACCAGAAGCTAGTATGCTATTGAGGTGACAATGCAGGAACATTTGGAGCATACACCCTGCCCCATAAAATGAGTGAGCAACGCACAAGAGGATGTGCAGTGCTAAGGAAATGAACAAGAACACAGATGAACTGTGATTGTGCAACTAACTTTGGAAATAAAGGGAAGGTTTTGGAGATCAAAAGGTGCATGCCAGCTTAGCAACAATCGGGCAGCCTTGAGGAATCCAGGAGGGAATTTGAAGAATGTTTGCAGGACAATTGGCTAGGCCAGGTTGTTCTGCGAATTCTATAAAACCCCTTATTCTAACCGACAATAGTTCTTGTATAATTTTTGAATGACTGGGAATTAGATTTGAAGATTTGAAGAGAACTTTGAGCCTTTTGTAATTGTTGGGACTTGTGAAATCTTTCTGAGGGAGTTTCATGGAAGTTTAGATATATGTTGCGCATACCCAATGTGTAGATGATGTAATTCAGTGTCATATTATGAATCTGTGGTGCAAAACGGACTTGTGAAATCTTTCTGAGGGAGTTTCATGGAAGTTTAGATTTATGTTGCGCATACCCAATGTGTAGATGATGTAATTCAGTGTCGTATTATGAATCTGTGGTGCAAAATGGACATCTTGATGTAATTTATATCATCCTTTCTGTGATTTGTGGATGATGTGGTTTCTGTGTAGATGGGAAGGATTTTTATGAGAATTATGCATGCTATTTGTGAATATATTGTATGTAATTGTTGAGTTAGGGTTTGAACTGATGTGTTATTGTGTAAATGTCCATACATTTGTCTGATCTTCGTTTCACTCTCCTAAGACGAGGAATCTCGGATTGCTTTACTGCTCTTCGGTTTAGATGCTCATGCATGAGTGAGTGAAAATGCCGGCATAGAGAATTCTTTGCCATGTCTTTTGTGCTAGGGTTTGCATTACACAGTTATCTGGACAGTACTTTCAGTGATATACACTATTTCCATAGATACGTAGTGGATTTGAGATTGTTTTCAATTTTGTCTACTTTTCAACACCTTCACATTGCTATTTGAAATTTTTGGCGTGTTTGGATCTATTTGTGTTTTGGTGTTCTACTCAGCATCTTTCTCAGTATCCATGGAACTGTTTGTTCTCTGTTTCTTTTCTGCAGCTTTATGTAGTTACATGGGCTGAAACACTTGTGGAGATTCTTTGGACAAGTAGAGCTAATCTCTATTCCATTGGAAATGTGCAAGCCACTGAATTAATAATTTTTTTGCTCTGATTTGTAGGAAGAATTTGACACTTATGACCCCAAGGCACATTGGTTTTGAAGCTGCAGTTTCTAAAAAGAGATCTAAAATCATTGAAATTGTTGCAGCACGTGATATTGTATTTGCTTTGGCGCAGTCTGGTGTTTGTGCTGCATTTAGCAGGGGTGAGTAGAGAATTTGTCCCGTGACTAGTTTTAACTTTGGAAGTGTCTGATGATATCTTATTGGTATGTGTCTTTGTTTTGCATTGACAGAGGCAAACAAGAAAATATGCTTCCTGAACATTAGCCCAGATGAAGTTATTCGCAGCCTATTTTATAATAAGAACAATGATTCACTCATCACAGTTTCTGTGTATGCTTCGGATAACTTCAGTTCACTGAAATGCAGAACAACGCCTATTGAGTATGTTTTGCTCTTAAGCTTTGAGCTCTGAAGTTTTGATGAAGCTCATACTTCAAATTTATCTATTCTTAAGTCCATTCGAATGCATTCTAAAAAATGACAATTTAAATAATGAAAGATCCAATAGTAATACAGACTATAAAATGGCAGGTATATTCGCAGGGGTCAACCAGATGCAGGATTTGCTTTGTTCGAGTCCGAGTCATTGAAATGGCCTGGTTTTGTGGAGTTTGATGATGTCAATGGAAAGGTCCTTACCTATTCTGCCCAGGATGGGTAAGCTTGTGATAAAATTGGAATCGTGTAACACATTTTATTTGAATTTATTTAGCCTTAGCTCTGTTGCTATTGTTTCTGTGAATAACAGCATCTACAAGGTGTTTGACTTGAAGAATTATACAATGCTGTATTCAATATCAGATGAACACGTCCAAGAGATAAAGATCAGGTTAGGATTGTATTTCTAATTTGGTCAACAGAGCTCAAGTTCCTTTGAAATCAATTTTTGGGTTTGGAAATCTGTTAATGATTGTTGTGGATGAACTAAGTATTAGCTGTCTATGCTTTGAATTACATGCATTCTTCTGATTTGTTCTTCTTGCTTGAACAGTCCAGGGATAATGTTACTGATATTTGACAGGGCTAGTGGGCATGTTCCTCTCAAAATTTTATCTATAGAGGATGGTACTGTTTTAAAAGCATTCAATCACCTTTTGCATCGCAATAAAAAAGTTGATTTTATTGAGCAGTTCAATGAGAAGCTGCTTGTAAAGCAAGAAAACGAGAACCTCCAAATACTTGATGTGAGTGTGTTTTAAGTAGTTCTGATCTGCTCTGATCCAAGCTTGTTATTTTTAGCTCTTAATTGTAGATATTTTATATTTTCTCCCCACTGATTGCAAATTTATCTACGAATAAGATTTTGATGTCGTTCAGTAACCGTGGCAGGTTAGAAATGCACAATTGACTGAAGTAAGCAGAACAGAATTTATGACACCATCAGCTTTCATTTTTCTTTATGAGAACCAATTATTCTTGACATTCCGCAATCGTACAGTTGCTGTTTGGAATTTTCGAGGAGAGCTGGTTACATCATTTGAAGACCATTTGTTGTGGCATCCAGATTGCAACACAAATAACATATATATTACTAGTGATCAAGATCTGATTATTTCGTACTGCAAGGCACACCCTCATTCTTCAGATGAAGAAGAAAATGGTAAGACAACTTCTAATATGTATTTTGGTAAGAGGTTCTAGGGAACTGTGGTGTAAAATGCTTAATAGTTTTGCTCTCAGGCCATTTTAAAGCTGAGGTTTGGTTTGCATCCTTTTTTTTTTTCTTTTAATGATTGTTGTGCTGCGTCTTGTGCATTTGCAGTTGGTTCAATAAATATAAGCAACATTTTAACTGGGAAATGCCTTGCTAAGATTCGTGCCAATGACCCGAACGTTCAAATTAGTCCAAGGAATCGTCCAAATGCGTCTTCAATCAGAAGTACTGTACAAGAAGCTCTTGAAGACATCACTGCTCTTTTCTACGATGAGGAACGGAATGAAATATACACAGGAAATAGACATGGACTGGTTCATGTCTGGTCAAATTGAAGCACCCCCAAAGTGTGCAAATCCAGCCAATTATTCATGGCAATGTATGTTGATTTCTCAAGAATCCGGTTGTAAGTTGATGGCGGTTATGCTAGTTTGTTCAAGGTGAACAGATTATGCTGCATGCTTACATTTATTATATAATCGAGACCCTGAACTCGGTGCATAGATTAGGGCACATAGATTATAGAAGTTCGATTTTTCAGAACTTGCAATGGTGGTGAATTTATATGTTGTAGAGGAAGTTGCCCCTGTATACCTGTATTTTGTAGTGCAATTCACTGTTTCTACCATGTAATTGTTCTTTAAGTTACCCATGATTTATTTTTGTACCTCATGTTTTCAGGCGTATGTTGTAATGTGACTTGAATTGGTTTTATTGCGGTTCTATGCAGTTTCTTTTAAGTGTTGCGTGACATGTGGGATAGGCTTTGAAACTCTTTTAATATGTATGTCAGATTTCGAGATTCCGTTTGAATTTGAAATTTACACGGTTTATGTGTGTGTGGGGACAACATTAGCCTCCTTGCCACAAACACCTTGATGAATAGTTACAGTTAGCTTTGCAACCAACCTTGATGAGTATCGACCTTTGCAACTAACCATTATAATTACTTTTTCGATGATGCTGTCAAAGAGCTATATGTCCTTCAAGAATTTTGCAAAAGGTCCAGTTAAATTGTAAAAATTGATAAAAGTAAACCATAATTAGCTCTACAATTTCTTTCCAGCCCTAATCTTCTTGAGATTGTTCAAAATTATGAAGACATGAGGTATCGATTTTAATTATAAAAAATAGGATCTTACCATTGAAAAACGTTTTCTTTTCTTGTATGAGATGGAAGACCTATATTAATTTGAAAAACTGTTGTATAGATTGTAAAACCTATGGTGGAATAAACAGAGTTTCTCTAGCTTGACTAGTGGTCGTCTGTGAGTGTAAACAATTCGTTATTTATAATTTCAATATTAATAGCAATACATCTTTGTTATGGAAGTTGATAATTATAATTTTGTTTTGGAAATTGATATGATGTCTATCGAAGGTGAAGTCAACTAGTGTACATTTTAGATAATAGCTATTTGAAAAATGTTTGATTGATATATGTCACATAGTTCGGCCCATTGATGGATTCTACATTAACAACTCCATAACTTTATTTTAAAAGAATCCAATTGATTGCTGATGAAAGATTGTAATGTAGTTTAACCATTTGGTTGGGCTCGGAAAACTCTCATGAAAAAAATTCAATACTGCACAACATGCTCAATATATCATGATTTTGATCACTTCTCTGAATAAGAAGAAAAAAATTCCTTTATGGTGATCAAATGGATGTTAAACTCAAGGTTGACCATTTTAATTGGCATTTCATGTTATTATGCACATTCTTTCCACCCCATGGCTACAACGTAATAAAATGAAATATAGTAAACATACACAAGATACAAAAAAATTGCAGAAAAAATATCTTATTCTTGTTGACCAATAAACAATTTTGTATTTAAAAGAGGCATCAGCATTATAAAATGATATCTGTTATATAAATACAAGTTGGTAAAATGATGGTGGATAAAACACTAATTGATGGAAATAACCCTTTTGGGTGGGGGCAAAGTTCAACATTGAAAAAAAAACATTTAAAAATTATTTGGGAAGGAAAAATGAAAAATAGTAGTACAATATATCTTACATATATAATTTTGAAAAATATGTATTTATCTTGGATTTTTTTTTACATAGATTCATAATTGAAGGGTTTTACTTTGGTTAACAACTCTGTCACTACCTTTGTAAATAGTTCATTGATTGGTGATAGAGGGTCTTAATCTAATTCCACTGTGTCGAGACTTAAAAGAATATTTTCAAGGAAAAATATCTAGTTTTAAACTCAATCGCATGCCTAAGATATTGTGGTTTTGGACTTCCCCTTTTTAAATGAAATGAAAATATTTAACATAAGGTCAAAGGGATGTCAAATTAAAAATTGGCCATTTGTATTGACGTCTTACATTAATACACTTTACCACTAACACCCCTTGGCTGTCATTGTAAGTTATTATATCTTTCGGGACAAAAAGAAAGTTATCTTATTATAAAAAAATCAACTCTCCAAGTTTAAATATCTAGAATGACCCTTACATGGTTTGTTAGTTTCAATAAGAAAATATGTTGCTAAATAAACTCACAAATTATATTGCTCAACTAACTCACATGAATTCAAATCAATCATCTTGTAATTGTAAATCAACCCCGAACACCAACCGAGTGCTTGACAAAGAACTCATAACAATTGATTTTGTATAATATTTAGAAGTCTTTTTACTGCATTTTAGAAGGTTGGTAGACATACAAATGCCAAATGGGACTTGAACTTAAATCAATTAGCTTGTAAATGTAAGTGCACACCAAAACACAAATTCGGGGTGCTTGGCAAGGCACTTACAAGTATTGATTTTGTATGATTTTTAGAAGCTTTTTAAATGGATTTTAAGAATGCTTGTTAGGCATAAAGATGTCAAAGCGGGATTTGAATTCAAATAAATTAGCTTATAAATATAAGTTTACACCAAAACACCAACCAAGATGCTTGGTAAAGTAAATGCATGTATTGATTTCGTATGTTTTTAGAAGGCTTTTTACTATCTTTCCACACCAAAACACCAACGGAGATCCTTGGTAAAGTAATTTTACAAGTAATGATTTTTTAAGATTTTTAGAATCATGTTTGACTACCTATTAGATACTTGTTAGGCATAAAGATGCCAAATGGGATTTGAGTTGAGATCAATTAGCTTGTAAACATAAGTCCACATTGAAACACCAAATTTGCTTATAAAGAGTAAGTCCACATTGAAACACCAAATTTGCTTGTAAACAATAAGTCCACATTGAAGCGACAAGTTGGGGTGCTCGGTGTGACACTTACAAATACTGATTTCATATGATTTTGGGAATGCTTTGTGTGTGTGTGGCACTTTATTGTCCTGTATTTTTGCAAGGGAAAAATTACACTTGAAAACAGGACAACTATGCCCTAGTGTCGAATTTTTCATTGTAGACCTTCCTAGACACCCTTCCAGATCAATTCATTCCCTGTGTCGGGCCTATTCTCATCTGTGTAATGTTCATGTCTATGGTCCCACCCTCTCCCATGCGTTGAAAATAGGAAATCAAATTCACAGGATTTTTTTGAGATTGTGTCTTTCAAGACAAATCTTTCGACATACTTAGGAATGACTATTTTTAGCCTTTCTAGGGCTGGTACATATTCTCGAGATGTCCTAAATTCACCAAGAAACTATATTCATGAGCCAAGATCATTGTGCAAGTGATTTAGGAATATTTAGGGAAGATTTGGAGATTCAGGAGCAAGTTCAAGCAAAAGTGGGTTTTGAGGCCAAAGGAGCTTGCACTGTGAAAAGGCACTTGAGCTTTGGGAGATGATTTGGGAGCTCCAAAATGAGTTGGAGGTCAAACAAAATATCAATGGAAATATGATTCAATGCCCTACATGGTGGTAATCTCAGATTTTTCACAACACCCATGCATCTCTTTCCACAACTCATTCTTTGCAGGCACAATTGCGATCCCGATGGAAAAGGTAATTTTTGAGAATGTTGAAAGATGAACCAAGCCTTTAGACCCATCTCATTCTTCTCCAAATAATGTTTTCAGTCAAAATCATATAAAGAAGAGCCCAAAAAGACCTTCGGAAGCTCCGACAACTTCATTTTCAAGCTCTCTCAAGAAACGCTCTCGCAATTAGAATTTTTTTCCGAGTGCCGCACGTCGGCATGGCGCTCAAAGCACACCTTTGTGTCCCCTTCTTCCCTTTCCAAGGGGACAAGGGGGACAGAAAAATGTGCCCCCCACCTTAGACCTCATGGACACACCACATGACCATAGGAGGCTTCGATTAGCTCTTTTTGCTCATTTTCCGGCCCCGCCTCCACCTGTTTAAGCCCGCCACTTTTCACCTAGGGGATAAGGCACACTTTTGGTGTCCCTTCATCCCTTTCCAAGGGGACAAGGGGAACAAAAATGCGTCCCCCTTTCCCTCTCCGGGTTCATTTTAAGAGACCTCTTGGAAATCGGAGGTGGAGAATACAGCGAATATCCCGGAAGGCGGTTTCACGGGAAGGCGAAGGCGAATTTTGGGGTTGTATGAAAAATTTCGCCTGATTGTCAAGTGGCGCGACAGAAGCTGCGAGGCGTGCGGCAGGATATTTTTTTTGTCGCAGCGCATCATGAAAATGCGATGGACGTGCGTCAATAGACCTTAGTGACGCGCGTCACTGCATTTTCTTGACGCGCGACAGCAAAATATCCTGTCGCGCGTCTGCAGCCTCTGACCTCTGCTTTCTCATCAACTCTGCACTTGTCTCGCGTCAACAACCCATTTCCTGTCGCGCGTCAATACCTCCTCTGTCGCGCGTCACCACTGCCCATGTCGCGCGTCAATACCTCCTCTGTCGCGCGTCACCACTGCCCATGTCGCGCATCAATACCTCCTCTGTCGCGCGTCACCCGCCATGTCGCGCGCGTCACCATCGCCCATGTTGCGGCGTCAATACCTCCTCGCGCGCGTTAATACCTAAATGCATCGCGCGTCACCACCCTTGCCCATGTCGCGCGTCAATACCTCCTCTGTCGCGCGTCACCACTGCCCATGTCACGCGTCAATACCTCCTCTGTCGCGCGTCACCACTGCCCATGTCGCACGTCAATACCTCCTCTGTCGCGCGTCACCACTGCCCATGTCGCGCGTCAATACCTCCTCTGTCGCGCGTCACCACTGCCCATGTCGCGCGTCAATACCTCCTCTGTCGCGCGTCACCACTACCCATGTCGCGCGTCACCACTGCCCATGTCGCGCGTCAATACCACCTCTGTCGCGCGTCACCACTGCCCATGTCGCGCGTCACCACTGCCCATGTCGCGCGTCAGTACAGCTGTTGTCGCACATCAACAATCACAGGCTAACAGTAATCTGAATCTCTGGTGCTTAAGGGTATGCGAGTTAAAATTTCATAGTATTGGTAATTTGTTAAGCTACTTGAGGTATACTACCCGGCGAATCAGCTAGGTTTTTATAGGAGATGTTTTCAAATGAAGGCGAAGCCGACCCCCCAAAAAAAATATACTATATATTTTAGGCGAATAGGACACCGACCCACTCCGAATAATTCGCCTTTTCAAATTTTCATAAAATGAAATTTTCGCCATATTACGAATATTCGCCGCTAAAATTATCCCTGTCTCTCTCTGTCTCTCAAATAAAACCCAACACTTAGCCATTTTTCACTCTCCCCATTTTGCTTTGTTTCTACTTGGAACTCGAGACAATTTTTTCCAAATTCCTCCTCCATTTTTCTCGCTTACATTCATCCTCCATTTTCCCATGATCACAAAGTGGAATAAATTTCATGAAAAATTACAAATTTTAAAGGCTCCAGGCACATTTTTTCCAGTTGACTCAGTAGCTGCGAAGAGAATCTTCATAACTTGCAAACCAGTGCACGGATTGACACAAGATTTTTGCATTCTTCACCATTTCTAGGCACCTTGAGAACACAAGTGATAGAATTTTCATTCACGGCACGGATTTTTATGGTGAAGAAACCCTTGTTTATATGCCCTCATTTCGTAAAATTTTATTTTCAACCATTCCAGTGATCGATTTGAGCTAAAAATTTGTATGTGAGTTCAAGAGAAAAAACCAATCTCAAAAAAGTTAGTTTCATCGAAATCTGAGTTGTGGAAGGCTACTTTCAAAAAATAGTAAGTCTCTATACGAACACTTACTAAAAATAGTAAACTCTCACAGTGGGAAAATTTCTCCAAGGGCATGTGCACAAGGATTAACCAAAGCAACAAGCGAAGGGATCAAAGGTGCAAAAAGTGAAAATAAAAATTTACTAAAAATATTAAATTCACATTCCAAGTGCAGAAAGTGACAGTGAGCTCAATGTTCATCCATCTCTCTACTTTCCGACATCTTTACAGGGTTCCCAGGTGATGGCATTGCTCCAGAAAGGTAATTCATCCTTCGTAAAGGATTGGAGACATCAATTTGGTTACGGTGGTGTATAAAGGTGAAATAGAACATCATAGGGTGCAATAGGTAAAATATCGAGGCATTGGGCAGTCTAATAAAGTATGCAAAAAGGGTCAATCATCCGCTCTCCCCCGGGGAACAAGTTGAGTGAGCTCAGTGGGTTGTTCAAAGTAAGCCAAACTCAATGAACTTAGTGAGCAGGTCAAGCAAGCTCAATGAGATTAGTGAGCTAAGGGGGTTGATCAACCGAGCATCAAGGGGATCATCATAAGTAGTGTTCGCAGGTCATCCCGAGTTCACATAAATGAATCTCAACAGTGTTTCTAAACACCAATTCGGCGTATGCAAGCTTGAAGCACCTGTGCCTCATACAAGGGGTGGATTGTGATTATTATCAACAAGGGAAAAATGTTCAAAGTGAACTTTATTAGAGCTTTCCAATCAGTATAACAATGTTGTAGAGGGTCATCAAAGGTCAATTTCCATCTTGACTTATTTAGTGCGGATCTTCATCGAAGGCGAGACATCTTCATTCATGCTTTGGAAGCATTTATTCCTTCCTCTCCTCCCTTATTATTTCTCCTCTTCTCTCCCCCCTTTCTAATTCTTTGTTAGAAATCATGATGTTTGTCCTATTCATTTAAATATGACTATGGTTGACATTGTAATAAGTCACCCTTAATTAATAAAAGGGGACTTAATTTGATTCCTAAGGATTCGAAAAGTCATATGTTGTAGGAAAAACGAAAGGTCATGTGGGGGGTAGGCGAAGAGTCTTTCCAAACTCTATAAATTGTAATGACTTCCCCATTCTTAAGGGTTGTCAATTTTGTATGCTAAAGGAGAGATTACTACTTGGAGTAAAGCAAAAGAGATAGAAAATTTCCTCTATTTTTCCTCTCATATGTTCTTCCATTCCTCACTATGTACAACTTTGCCAAACTATCAATGAAGAAGAAAGGAGTTTCTTGCTTTTCTTGATGAGAGAATTATTGAAACTTTGTGTTCCTAATTCTACCTTGTCTTGGTGTTAGTAACCAAAATACTAACCACAAAATACAAAAATATTCAAAAAATCCAAAAAATCAAAAATTGGAAAAACAAAAAATAGGATTGATCATAACCCATTGCTAAAAAACTCATTGTTGATTCTCGCATGTAACCATTTGTATTCCACAACGCCCTTTCATATTCTTGTTGCGGAGTTTTTCCTAAACTCGGTCAAAAGTAGATACACCAGGTTGAACAAGCTGAGAGCAATTATTGATCCCGCTTTTGAGGATTTACAAAATCCGTGAGAAAAAATCAGAGATAATCCCTAATGCTTCTCTCAAGCTTCATCTCCATCTAATTCCTCAAGTGGCACCCTTAGAAATCCTATTCAAACCCTAATGAAACTCCTCCTGCAAATCCCCTATTTCTCCTACCTTCCACGCATCATTGAACATTGAGTTCCCTAGCGAAGAAGAATAAGAATTGGGAGAAGAGTTTCCAAAAGTAGAAGCAGAATGCAAATGCAGAATTGGAAGAAGAAGGAGAAATACCTAACCCATTGTTCCACGGGGAAGGAATACGAGACACACTCACTCTTTTACCACCCCTTCATAATATACCAACAAGTTCCCGTAAGAACTTTCCAAAGTTTAAAGGTGGCGGATCACAACTTCCCGAAGAACACGTACTGCCTTCATCACTTCATGCGGGATTCTTGGGATTGAACACGAAGATATTCTTGTGAGACTATTTGTGGAGTCACTTCAAGACAAAGCAGCTGAATGGTTCTACCTTCTACCAACTAGATCAATCACATGTTGGGATGATATTAAGACTACTTTCGAGGACATATTCAAATAAAATGAAGATCTGTTAGGATCTCTTCGTGTGATTGGTATAATTGAAGAAAGAATCCAATGAGACTATGAGGGACTTTTTATCCAAATACAACTGGTTGGTCAAAAGGATACTGTAAAAGCTATGCCCTCAGATGACAATGTAAAAAGATTCTTCATAAATGCTCAACTACTTGAGGTTGGGTTCATTCTCAGAAGGTCTCAACCTAGAACTTTGAAGGAAGCTCAATATTTTTCCATTGAAGTAGAAGATGATCTCATCCTATCCGAAAAGATCAAGAACCCTTCAAAGGGTAAGGCCCAACATCCCAAAGACGAGAGAACAAATCCGTTGTTGCAAAAATTGGTAAATGAAGTGACAATGTTAAAGAGGAAATTTTCCAACGAGAATCCCATCAAAGTCCTAATAGAAATTAGTTTACGGGAGCACCCAGAGACTTGCCTTGGAGGTGGATCCACCTATCAATGCAAGTTGCAAAGCTCAAGAAGGAAAGGAATGAGAAAGGGAAGACAATGATTTTCTAGAGGTTGAAGAAGTAGTGAATGGTGCACAAATCAAATTCTATGAGTATTCTAGAGGCGATGAAGATGATGAAAAAGATGAACTCAATTTCTCATGTGAGGTATTCACTTGTTCTCAATCTAAAAAAGAATCTTCTTCCTCCACTATTGTAAAAAAGAAGAAGATAAAAGATCCTCATGTGGTGAATCTACTACAGAAAATAATCATTCAAGGATCCCCACTTCTATTGAAATGTTCCATGAGGATAAATGCTAGAACCTCATGCACATCAAAGACATGTTACACTTCTAATGGAGATGAGAATGCTTCGTAATTAGCAAGAGCACAAATCACATGAAAAATAAAGTACAAAAAGACAACGAGTGTTTGATATGCTCATAAATCAAAATGAAAGGGTACATATAGGAGTGTTGTGTAACTCTGTGCATGACACATGTACACAACCCTATGACCTATTCAACTATGAACAAATCAACTATGACCTATTCTCACTAAGTGAGATGACTAACCAACTAGGTGGACAAGACATCGAATGATGACAAGTCTAGTCATATACACCAACACCCCCTTCATTGAAGTTGAGGTAGAGGTCATGGAAAGTCATAACTGAAAGAGAACTCTCTGACAACTAAAAAGATGTGTCGATGGGGTGGAATACGAAGCCTGATAAGGTACCCATGTAAAAACAATATTTCTAGAAGAAGAAGAAGAGAAGAATGAGTCTCGACAACTAGGCCTGATGAGGTACCCATGTACAATGGATCTCAAGTAATGAAGGAAAAAAACAAGACCACCAAAGAAGAGTTAAACAATATATGACAAGTGGACTACCTAGCGTATGCTAGATCCAGGAAGTGTGATACTCCTAGAAGGCTGTCAATCCACTATTTTTATAAAACAAATATGAAATAATTAAAATATGTACATAAACGAATCTAGTGCTAGTATTTTGATTTGGGTACCTCAGATCACTATCAGCATCGATCCAATTAAATACTAAAAACTATGGGTCAAGGTCTTCGAGTCAGGTTACAGGTTGTTCAGGTGGTCTGTAGGTCACATAAAAGGTCTTAGCAAGGTTGGTAAGGTGTTTGGGTTGTTTTGGTAGGTGGGTGGTTGTTGGTTTACACAGTGTTGGAAAACAGAGACCGACATCAGTCGAGGTATGACCGATCATGGTTAGGAAGAACCGATGATGGTTATGGGTAATCAGGCATTGGTAGAGGTGAGCTGATAAGATTCAATAAGATTTGTTAGTGGGGTTTGAGCTGAGGTTAGGAAGAGATGACAGAGGGTATAACGAGGTATATGGGGATCTTAGGAACACTCAAAAATATGTAGAGGTCGGGTATAGGTGGTTTTATGGTGTGGGTGGAGGAATGGTTAGGTTTATAGAAAGTAAATGGTAGGGGAAAGGAGAATACAAGTAGGAAATTGATAACAACAATAAGAACCCAATAGACTGAAGTAGAAATAGATGATGATGTAGGTAAAAGTGTACTTACTGGTGTTGTACAGGTCAATGGCTATGTGGTGGTGATGATTGGTTGGTGGGATGGAGCTTGGTGCCGTAGTGATGCTTCCGGAATGTCACCGTGAGTGCAATACCTGGATCTATCCTGGTGTTGGCTATGGATGTCTGTAGGTATGAAAAAGGCTCTGGTTTTGCTTGCATGCAGTTCTCTTCTCATCTCCTTGATCTCAAAATGTGCCAACCCAAAAACAAGGTTCCAAGGTGAATAAATGGTAACCGAATGATGGTTCTGGTTGACCGACGGCATCGGTTTTGGGATGACGCATCGGTTAAGGTGGGATTCCCTAGGTTTACTAAAAATGGCAGATCTCGCATCATTTGGGTTAGGTTCATTCATTTATTCATGGATCAGAATGGACGTTATGTTTTTATGAGTGGGAAGGTGGTTAGAGGAATAATAGGCCTTGATTTTTAGGGTTGAACTAAGTCTTATTCATTTATGGAAACATGCTATGAATAGGTCTATGGTGAGGTGTCTAGGTGAGGTGTCCATCCATTTAATTAAAGTAATTAAATTAATAATGGGGTGAGGATGGGTATTAATTTAATTGTAAATAATTAAATTAATATTAATGTGGGGTATAAGGGTCATGGTTAGGTGAATGTGTTTAAGTTGGTTATTTGAAAGGGGACCAAGGGGAGTGTGACCCAATTTTGGTGTCTACATTTTTCCCCTTTTTGTTGTGTGGCTTGTATTGGTAAGTGACGTTGAAAAAAATAGGAAATGGTTGTGTGAGTGTAAGTGAGGGTGGTGTTGCCCAAGTGTGGGTGAAGGTAACCCCCCTCAAACTAGGAACCGATGAGGTGAGAGATGGAAGCGGTGAGTGGTTTGATAAAATGAGGAGGTGGGAAAATGAAGATCATTGGGTGCATTGGGTAAAGGTAAAAGGTCAAATCGGGTAAACAGGTAAATGGGCTAGGGTCAAAGGTAGTGGTAGTTGAACACACACACACATGTTGGAAACTATGGCATGGTACCAGGTTGAGAAGCTTTCAAACTCTATGTCATCGGCTAAGGTCGATAGGTCTATCCAAATAGGGTTGAAGTGATTTTGGTATCCAAGTATATAGATATGGTGTGGAAACACAACAGAGGTCAGGTGTAGGAACATTTAGGTATGTTCCGGTACACCAAAGGTCAGGTCAGGATAAAAACAACAATAAAGGTAAGGTTGGTAGGCGAACAACAACATGGGTAACCAATGTAAGTACAAAGCATGGAGGGTCAAAGGCCAAAAAAACAAACAAGGTAACCACAACACAAGGTAACCACATTGTAAGGTAAAAAGCATGGAGGGTCAAAGGTCACAAAAAGTGGTTCAGGTCAAGGTATATAGGTAATGACATGGGTAAGGCCAAGGTATAGGTAAAATAACAACTCCTAAGATGCAAGCAAAGGTAATGTAGGGGTAGGTTGGGTTTGTAGGTATGGTTCAATGGGTGTCAGGATGATAAAAAGGACGTGGGCATGAATGGTGGTAGGAAAAAGGAAGTTTAGCAAGACCAAACAATTATAAGGGTTGACCGATGTCGGTTATAGGGTGACCGATGTTGGTTGGCTAGGGCACAAATAGGACCAACGTCGGTTAGGTCGGGTGGGTTTATAAAACAAAAATTCCATATTTTTTGAAATCATTGTTGTATTGTACCATTGGAGAAAATGACAGAGCCGTTTGAATTTTTGGCACTTTTTGAGAGGAAAGGATAGGGCATTGTACCCGGATGAGGTGGAGAGATCGATTGGTGAGAGGAGCTAGGTAGATGGGTCCATGAGATTGGGGGGGAGTTGATTTGATTGGTGGAGAGATTTGAGGTAGATTTTGGCATGGCAGAGGTGGGAGAAGGTTGGGTGGACCACCAGCACAGCAGTGGCAGATGTGCCCCCATGGAGATGACATCGCATGATGAGGTAAGATTTGATCCCATTCCTTGTTTGTTAGGTAGATTTTTTTATAGAAATTGGGTTAGGGTAAAATGGTTTGGGGGGGAAATTAATTTTGAATTTGGGAAGAAAATGGGTGAAATAGGAATGGAGGAAGGTGTAGTTAGGTGAATGAGGGTGGGGGAGGGGTTGAGGGGGATTTGGGTAGGAATGGGTGGGTAGTTAGGGAGAAATGGGGAATTTTGAGAGAAATAGGGTAGGGTTTTTGTGGATTTTCACCATGATAGTGACCGACGTCGGTCAAGGGTTGGCGACATCGGTGGGAGTTAGCGACATCGGTCATGGATGGGGTGACCGATGCTGGTTTTGGGGAGACTAGTGTCGAGCTAAGCTAAGAAAACCGATGTCGGTCGATCATTGAGAGAGAAAAATGGGCTAGGAGATGAGTAAGGGTGGTTGGGTGAGATAGGAAGGTATTGTTGAATGAAAATAGGTAGGGTAATAGTTATAGGTGGGGGTCAAGGGTGAATGTGGGTATGGTCAAGGTTTAATAATGTGATGGTTTTGTTGGATGCAGGTGAGGGACTAGTTATGGATGCGTGATAGGGTACCACCCCTATTAGTAGTAGTATGAGGGAGCGTGTGATAACTGAGGAGTGGCAACATGTTGCAGAGGTAGGTTGATTGGGGTTAGATGCTACCGACATGTAGTAGGAGATGAGTTTGATGGTCACCCTCATCGACAGATGGGATTGGTGACCAACACATTTCATTTTTGACAGGTGAGATGACCATCACCTTGGAGGATGTGTATAGGATCTGTACGGCTGCCGATAGTAGGGATGCAGGTGTATTTGATTTCTTTAGAGGCATCGAGGAGTTGATGTTGATAGTGTTTGGTGAGGGGCTGGTGGAGTTGAGGTTCCATAGTGCCAGCATGAGTTATGGAGATATGTACCGAGCCCATCGGAGGAGATGAGGCTAGTAGTTTTGATGATGGAGGTAGTGTGTTGTTTTGCACTACCTAGATGTAGAGGGTGGGAGATTCCCATGATCATTGATGGGGTTCTACATGATATGATGGAGGACAGGACCCGGTTTGCATGGGCACCAACCTTCTTGGTGTAGTTATATAGAGAGTTATGGGCCTATGGGTGATTGCGGTGGTTCAACCTATGTTGCACCTTCCTACTACATTGTTGGGCATATGAGCACATGTGTGTGTGTGCATGTCTAGTGGGCATGCCCCGACTTGATGCATTTGAGGTTGAGTTTTTTGTTTGGGTGGGCTACATATAGTGATGGGTACTGTGGTGGAGAGAGCACCGAGCTGCTAGGGCTACACATGATGTAGCCTATTATAGGTGTTTACTAGAGGGTTTTCGGTGTGGACATCATTTGGAGGCCATATGTGGGCTTTCCTTCATACAAGAAGATGGCCATGGAGTTGGATGGATTACAGATTGGTGAGATGGATAGAGGGGCATCATGTTGGTGAGCATGAGATGATCCCCATTGATAGGTTAGGTGATAGTTGGGATTTCCCCAGGATATACCACCACCATTTCCACAGTATAGGAGGGATGACGTGGAGAGGCCTATGCCTCTACCTACCTACCGATGACGATGCCTAAGGGTAGGAGGAGTAGGTGGTAGACCAGATGGATGATGATGCTAGAGAGTTATATATAGGTATAGTGGTGGTGGGCATAGCATAGCTATGAGTAGTACCACCGAGGCGAGGCAGGCAGCTTAGACTTGGCTACCATCATAGTTTAGAGAGACACCCTATAGGGGTAGGTGGTGACTCTGGTCACATGTTGGGGATAGTGTAGGGATATGGACATAGGGGTCGAGGCACATGAGGTTGCCACATTACAGCAGCATAGGCATTACAGCCCTACTAGAGGCCCTAGGTAGTAGCATAGGTACTACAGGCACAGGCTACTACATAGCAGCTACACAGATAGGCATAGGCAGGATAGTACCTACTGAGGCACCCACACATAGGAGAGGGTCCCATTTTATAGATAGGGGTGGGACAGGGTCCCCCTTGGTATAGTAGGTATAGGTTAGAGGAGGGGATGCCACAATGGCACCCCATAGACAATACCTATGGCTAGGTTTAGGGATGCCTTGGGTGAGGCATGATATTATCAGGATCACTTGATGGCCATAGGGATAGATGTCCCATCTTATGCTGAGTATAGAGCACAACAGCTTGAGTGAGAGGACCAGTCCCACACTCACAGTAGAGAGAGTATAGGGGCCAGCCGTGAGCCCGAGAGAGATAGGAGGTGGTGAGGCTACTAGTGCACGGAGGCCTAGCTCTAGGTGAGGGGCCATCAAGAGGTTAGACCGAGGCCCATGGTGGGTGGTGAGATGCTAGCGGGATGCCACACAGGAGAGATAGAGGAGGAGGAGGAGTAGAGAGAGACGGCATAGAGGATATCGATGGGGAGATGATTAGTTTGAGTATGGGCATTATTTTTTTTTTTTTATATATATATTGGTCTATGTGCCAAAGAGAGTGAGGATGTACATGAGAGTTTTTGATATTTTTTTTGATGATATATGATCGCATGCCAAAGATGTGAGGATGAGATACATGAGAGTTTTTGAGATGTTTGTATTTATTTTGTATCTATGTACATATGTATGTATACATAGACTTTATGATTTATAGATGATGATATTTATAGTATGGATGGTGTACTTGTTTTTAATTTCTGTTATTATGTGTGTATGTATGTGAAAACTAAGTGGATTAGGCATGATGAGTGAGGTCATGTAGGCATGATGATTAGGAGTTGATTTAGGCATGGAGTCAGGTTGGTTTAGGCATGATGGAGTTGGGTTGGTTTAGGCATGATGGAGTTAGGTGGTTTAGGCATGATGAGTTAGAGGCATGTTGAGTTAGGCATGATTGAGTTAGGTTGGTTTAGGCATGAGTTTGAGGGTTGGTTTAGGCATGGTGGAGGTTGGATTTAGGCATGATGAGTCGAGGTTGGTTTAGGCATGATGGAGTGGAGGTTGGTTTAGGCATGGTGGAGTTAGGTTGGTTTAGGCATGGTGGAGTAGTGTTTTAGGCATGATGTAGGTTGGTTTAGGCATGATTTAATGTCCAAGTTTTAGGTAACATGGGGGAAAAATGTGATGTATATATAGGTTATGGTTTAAATTTCCAAATATGTGCTATAATGGAAATGTGAAAATGATAAATGAATGATTTGATGATGTGGTAAAAATGTGTATTAATTGATGCTTGTTTGGTTTAATTTCAGTTATTGATATAAAATGGAAACTAACTAGGTAGAATGTGAATAGGAAAGTGAAAGGGGAATTGGTTAGGGTAAAGAGTGGCTGAGCTAACCTCAAGGGCCCCATGCCCTCGAAGTTTTGCCTACATAGCCCCGGTGAAAAAGGGGCCTCAGGCCGATGTAGTTCTCCCATAAGCTAGGGAAGATTATGATGAAGTAGAGGAATGGGTTGGTAGGTGTTAGGCATGGTTGAATGTAGGTCATAGGCATGGTTGATTTTAGGTCATAGGCATGGTTGAGTTTAGGTCATAGGCATGGTTGAGTTTAGGTCATAGGCATGGTTGAGTTTAGGTCATAGGCATGGTTGAGTTGTTTTAAATATAGGTGTCGATGATCTGGTCTGTATAGGATAATCAATAAGTAATGAGGAAGGTGAATGGTAAGAGGTGGAAAAAAGAGCCACTTAATTGATAAGACCCTAATGAGTCTACCATACCCAAGATGGGCTTATGAATGTAAGACCCTAAAGGTGTTGCATAATGGACCATTCTAAGGGTGAAGAAAGTCACATAATCATGAAATGTGTGGTTGTGGAAAGTCCCTTGAGTAAAGAGGAAATTAGGATGAAAAGGCAATGAGGTGAGAATGGGTGGTTTAGCGTAACTTAGTGTATGACAACATGTTTTTCTTAGCAAGAAACCTAGGATAAAAAATAGGCAAGTCCATGATGAAAAATTTCATCTTTTTCTTCATTTTTTTTTTTTTGTATTTTTAATAGACTGATCAATGTGGGAAGTCTATATGGGATGAGTATATTATCTCCTTGAGGTCTTCATGAAGTTGATCGATGGGAAGCTTCTGGATATTTTTATTGTATTTTTGAAATGACTTTATATAGTTGTCCTTTAAGGGAGTAGTCTATTTATAGTGGTGGAAATAGAGTGAAGAGATGTCCCTTTTGAGGGAGTCATCTTTTTTTGGAAGTTTGACTCAAGGAGTTGCATCCCTTTTTGTTTTTGGACGTTTAAGTCATGGACAAGACTATAGAGGAAGATTAGGTTCTTGTTTAGAAGACAAAACCATAGTACACAGAGGTTAACTATGAAAGGGGTGGTTTTGAGTGATGAATGACCATGGGATTCCATCTTGAAGAAGATGAAAAGTATCCATGAGAATCATGCTATGAGTAGAGCCGTGGTACTCATATTGAAGATAAGGCTGAAAGGTGATGGGTAATCACATGATTCTTGTTTAGTCGTGGATCCTCAAAAATGGGTAATATGGAAGGTGAAAAATGCTCAAGGGATGAGTGATCAACTGATCAGAAAGTGATATAGGACTTGATGTCAACAATAAAATGGTCAAAGATGCAAGGCATTGAGGGGCTCAAGGTTTGGGTTTACCTTGAGTGAAGACAAATGATAAGCACCTGATCCATAGGCATGGGTAATGATATAGGGTCCAAGCCAATTAGGAGAAAATTTTCCCCGCTTACTTTTCTCTTCTTTGGTTACATGTTGATTTTCCTTCAGGACGAGGTCACCGACTGAAAGTTTCATTCATGAACACATTTTTCATAGGCACGTTTGATACATTTTTGGTAGATTTGGAGATGGTCAAGAGCATTGAGATGACGTTCATCTAATAACTCAAGTTGTGCCAAAATGATCTTGGTGAAAGTCATCATCGTTGAGCATGTCTTGTAGTGAGATGCAGAGAGATGGAATCTGGACTTTGAGAGGTAAGACAACCTGGTACCGTAGACTAGAGAAAAAGGTGTGTGGCAGCAAAGTGAAGTGTGAATACTAGTGTGATAAGCCCACAAGGAAAAGGAATGTGCGTATGCCAATCCTTCCCAATATCGTTGACTACTTTCATAAGAATTTTGTTCAAGGTTTTATTGGTTGATTCAGCTTGGCCATTGGTTTGTGGGTAATAAGGTGATGAGAAACTGAGTTGGATGCCAAAAGCATCACATAGCTTGCGTAGGGTTTTTTTTTGAATTGCTTTCCATTATCAGTGATGAGGTGGTGAGGAACACCAAAGTGAAAATGATGTGATGGTTGATGAATTCACATATTTTCTTGGCTTTTGTAGAAATGAGGGGAATGGCCTCTACCCATTTAGTGTAATATTCAAGTAGTGGTTATGATCCATTGGTGGCATTGTGAAGAATGGGGATTGATCTCACCGACAAGATCCAAACCCCATTGAGAGAAAGGCCAAAGGTCTCGTGTGACCTGTAAGGCATGACTAGGTGTGTGATGAAGATTAGCATGTTGTTGGCATTTCACACAACATTTGACATAATCACAACAATCATGGTTTAAGGTTGGCCAATAATAGCCAAGGTGAAGAATGCATTTTATGATAGCTAAACCACTAAAGTGACCTCCACAAATTCCATCGTGGACTTCCTTAATGGTGTAGGGAATTTTAGAACTTGTAAGGCATCGTAAGAGAATACCATGAAGCCACAGTGCTTATAAAGGAGACCACCCATGATGACATAATGAGAGACACTTTTAAGAAAGGCACGTTGTCCATTATGAGTGAGATCGGTGGGTAGAATGGAAAGGGAAAGATAGTCTACATATTGCTTATACCAAAGGTCACGTGGGTCAGGTGTCAATGGTTCCGATGGAGTAGACCTCACGAGGTAAATAAGAGGGTGATTGTAGCCTTTGTATTGTGACAAATATTTTAGAGTCAGTGGGGTGAAGTAGGTATTTGAGAAGCCAAGCAGGCCATGGTATCCACAAATTTATTGGTAGAACGTGGGGTGGTTTGAAGTTCGTAATGGTCAAAGGTGGTCAAAAGTATATCTACGTGATGTTTATACTTTTGAAGTATCTCATTACGACATTGGTATATACCATTGACTTGGTTTATGACCAGTTGGGAATCACCAAAGATATTGATGGACTTAACATCTAAGGCATAAGCAGCCTGAGAGGCCCAATATGAGTGCTTCGTATTTGGAAATATTGTTTGTACAATCAAAATCAAGTTTGAAAGACAAAGGCATAGGTTCACCATCAAGAGGAATGAGGATAACACCAGCCCCACCCCCATGTTGACACTTGGAGCCATCGAAGAAGAGTGTCATTTGGTAAGCAGGTTCATCTAAGGAGAGGGTAGCTATGGATTCATTTGGGAAATGAAGTTAGAGGTTGATTCTCGGAAAAGGGGTGCGTCTAGGCTAGTTGGTCAGTGATAGCTTGGCCCTTGATGGAATTTTGATGAATGAATTTGAGGTCGAGGTCGGAAAGAAGCATAAGCAACAATGTGTGACACATGTTGATGTTGATAGGGTTTGGCATACATATAGTGTAAGGGGTCAATATTAGTAATAATGAAGGTTTTGTGGTTGAGTAGGTAATGGCAGAGTTTGGTGGTGATGAAAACTAAGGCTAAGAAGTTTTTTGGCATGGGTATATCTAGTTTTGTAGTCCATAAGGGTATGACTTATGTAATAAAACACTTCTCTGGTGTTGTCATCGCGATGAGTGAGCATGGCACCTAAAGAATGGTCAGTGGTAGAAATATATAGGTAAAAGGGTTGGTCATCCTTAGGAGGAATGAGCACTGGTGGTTGAAGGAGGTATTGTTTTAAGGCTTCAAAGGCTTTATGGCATTCATCATCCCATTTGAATGAAATGTCTTTCTTGAGAAGATGATGAAATGGTTGACAATGGTCGAAAAGCTGTGAGATAAAATGATGAATGGATTACAACTTTCCTTGTAGGCTTTGAAGTTGATGGAGATTAGTAGGTGGAGGCATTTCAGAATAGCCTTGACTTTAGTAGGATTGAATTCTATGCCACAAAGAAATGATGAAACCAAGGAGTTTTCTGAAAGTACCACAAAGACACACTTCTTTGGTTGAAGATGAACACAATACTTAATGAGGTGGTCAAAGATGACCTTAAGGATGGTAGGTGTTTGGTTTGATGTTTGGATTTGGCAAGAAGATCATCTACGTAATCTTCCAATATGTGATGCATGATGTCATGGAAGATGTAAGTCATGGCTCATTGGTATGTAGCACTGACATTTTTAAGGCCAAAAGGCATGACTCGATATAGAAAGGTCCCCCAAGGGGTGATGAAGGTAGTCTTGTGTTGATCTTCTAGAGCTAGTAATATTTGATTGTAACCAGAAACCATCCATGAGTGATAGCATTTCATGGCCAATGGTGAGATCAACTAGTTGGTCAATGCCTGGTAGGGAAATTCATCTTTGGGACAAGCTAGGTTGAGGTCATGGAAGTCCATGCAAATGTGGAGTCCCCCTGTCACCTTTGTGATAGGAACGATGTTAGAAATCCATTGGGGATAGTCAATGGGTAGGATGAAGGAAACTAGAGAGAAGGTGTTGAAGCTCTTCTTTGACTAGAAGAGCAATGTGAGGATGCATTTTTCCATAGCTTTTTTTTTGATGGGTTTGGCATCAGGAATGGTTATGATATTGTGGACCATGATTTTTGGGTCAATACCGGGCATATCGGCATAGGACCAGAAAAAGTGTTGCTATGGTCCCGAAGGAAAGAGGTAAAAGCTTCTTATTTAGTAGCATCTAAAGATTGGCCTATCTTTAGAATGTGTGGGTCATCTTGAGTGTTAATGTTGATTTCAATGGTTGATTCATTCAACATGGTTTGTGTCTCAGAAGGTAATGACCGGTGAATATAAGAATCTTCCGCACCAAGGTAGTAAGTGAGGATGGACTCATCATCCTGACATTGAATGACATTAATAGAAGGTGTATCATCATCGATCATGTTAGGATATAGGAATGGGAGAGAAGAGGGAGCCTCGCCATCACGTTGATAGGTTAGAGGTCCAGAGAAATTGTGTTTATGAAAAAAAGTTAGGAGGAATAGATTCGGGATCTATGGACTCCGTGGGTGAAGATGGTGACATGGGTGAATGAGGTGGGGAAGGTTTTTCTTCCTGAATGAGGTCAACATGAGCCTTCTTGGGAGGTGGTGGTGCATCAAAGCCAATGCCACTATGGTCATTGTGTTTATGAGTGGTACATAGAAGAAATGATAGTATGGTGGCCTTGTTTGTAAAAATCAAAGCCAAATCCTTTCCATGCATGCACCGGTGGAGGAAAGTGTGAGTGAAGTGGTAGTTAGTGAGGGAGTGTAGGTAGATGAAAATGGTTGTGTTTGGGATGGAGGTTGGGTTTATAAGTGGAAATATCAAGTCCCCCATACGTTAGATTAGTGAAGGTGGGGAGGACCATAAGGAAAAACCTCACCTATGTGGTAGTCATAACTAGGGTGTTGACGTAGGTTTCCATACTCTTGTGGAGTGAGGAACGTGTCGATATTGTATAGGTGGTACTCCCCAGAGTGAGGCATTGAAAAACACCCTCTAAGGGATCAGTAGTCGATATGTGGGTAGGGGATAGATGACTCACTAGATGATGGGGAAGTAGGTGAGTCAGTGGTAGAGGCTATGGCGATAGTAGGGATAACAGGGTTAGATGTGGGAGAGGTGGTGGCAGTCTTGGTGGATGGGCTTGTGGATGAAGGTGAAGTGGGGGTAATGATAGATGCCTTGACTAGGACAAGTACATCATTGGGCTGGTACAACATGTTATAGGTCTTAAAAGGTGATGGGTCGGCGGGATGGTGTAATTATGTCCTTCGTGTTCAAATTTGAGGCAAGTGGTGTAAAGTGAAGGGACACAACCCATGGCATGGATCCAAGGTGGCCAAGCAATAGATTATACTGGAACTCCCCTTCTAGGACATAGAAAAAGTTTCGGGATAGTGTAGTGGGGACCCACGTGGACATGGAGAATGATGGATACCCCTAGGGTAGAGGTCATGGCGTCATTAAAGGAGCACAACATAACTGGGTTACCATGCATGTAATTGGTAGGTATGCACATTTGGTTATATGCATGGGAGGAGATGATGTTAATACTAGCACCACCATCGATCATAATGTGTCGTATGTGTATATTATCGATAAAGATGAAGATGAAAAGAGTGGGATCGGGGTCATCGGACTAGAAGGGGTGATCTCTTCATCGAAAAGCTGAGGGTGGCTACTTGGTGAGTAGGTGGAGGTGTAGAGGAAGGTGATGACTTAGTGAGAGAGGCTACGTGATGAGGGTAATGATGGAGGCTACGGGTGGGGTCATTTGGTAAAACCTCAATAGATTGAAGGACCTCCATGAGGGCTTGATGATGTGACTCAGAGGTTTGGATGAGGTCATATAAAGACATTTTGAGGGAGGATTGGTGTAATTGTTTTAGCATTGTGTGATGTGTGACCCCATCGGAAATAGGATATGGGACCTCGAATGGTGACTTTGGGTGTGGGTGTAGATGGTATGTTGGGTACAGTAGGTTGGTTGATGGGCTAGTTTCCTTTTCTTTTCCCTTTGTCTTTCTAAGTGCATGGGTGGTAATATGACCATGTTAATTTCAAATTTTGGGGGTGGATAAAAGAAGAGTTGTGGGGGTGGAGATATTGGTCATGTTGAGTAGGTAATGGAAGAAGATTTGGGGAGATTGGTGAAGGTGGAATGGGGTCCTCATCCAGAAGATCATCATCGTCAAAATTTGTGCTCAGGAGGAAAAGTTGGATAAGAATGGTTTTCAAGGCCTTACAATTTTCAACATCATGTCTTGGCACATGATGATAGGCACAAATATTGGTCTCATCAAACCCTTTTGGTTTGGGTTTGAGAGGATCGTAAGGTGAAGTGGTGGTAATGTGATGATGGAAGTCTCTAAGAGATTGGTTAAAATCTTAGCGTAGGACCCCGCTAATGGATCACAATGGGAGGTGAGTGTGGGTTTGGGTACAGGTGTGGCTGATTGTGGAGGAAGAGGCTTTATAGGAGGGGGAATGGGTTGGTCCACTAGTTTGGTATGTGGAGTGGTCTTAGGTCTTGTGGGCATCTGTTTGGGTAAAGGTGGGGTAGAAGAGCTGGTGATGGAAGGTTTGGTTGGTTTGACTACCTTATTGGAGGGTAGTGGATTCTTAGCTTTGGGTTACACCTTCTTGGGAAAAGGTGACATGGGAGTATGGGATGTAGAGGGAAAAATAGATGGTGGAAGAGGATGGGTTACCCATGGGGGAAACCGAGTTGTGGTGGAGGTGGTTGGTAGAGGTTGGGTAGAAGGTGTGAGTGGAAGAGAAGAGAGTGTCATGGGTAGTGAAGAAGTTATGGAAGGTAGTGGTGGTATGGGTGGTAAGAAGGTCACAGTGTGATGGTGGGGGTTGTGTGGATCACTTGGGTATATTAGAGGGCCGTGATGAGGAGGTGAGCTTGCATTCTTGGTTTACTGGTGGAAGAAGGTTTGTTTGGCTTGGGGGTTGAGGGGTGAGGTCCTAGGATGGATGGAAGAGGTGAAGGTGATAATGGTGTGGTAGGTGAGGTTGGTGTATGAGGCCTAGGAGGTTGGGTCTTCTTTTTAGGGGCTGGAATAAGTTTAGTGTTGGTTTGGGAAGATGTGGCTAAATCTAATTTGATGGGTGGGTGAGTAAGGTTTGATGTCGGCATGACCCCTAAGGTAGTGATGGGTTTAGGTAAGGGAGATGATATAGGCATGGGTAGGTGTTTGGGTATAGGTGTGTGTTGGGTTGTGGGAAGGTGTGTGTTGGGTTGTGGGTGATGACATGGAAGGTGTTCCAATAGTCATGGTTGTGTTTGGTTTGGTCACTTGAAACACTTTTGGATAGATTGTGGAGGTGTCGGTGAGTGACAACTACATTTGGGTTGAAGCAAGGAAGTAGAAGACGTCCCCAAAGTAAGGCTCTATCAACATAGTCTAGGTGATCGGCCAAGCGTGAAAATGGTACTGCTTATAAGTGGGGCTGATGTGGATCAAGTAGAAATCCCATAAAATGTGTTTGAGAAATAGGGAAATGGCTAGCTTAGACTCTGTGGGTAAGAGAGCGAAAAAGTAGATCAACAGGATCTTGGAGGTCCGATGGAGAATGGTCATCTAAAGGAAATGGTGTTTCTACAGGATCCTCCATGGGTAGAGGAGATGATGGGCTCAGATGAGGTGGACTCTCCTTGTGATGGTGTAGGGAGTGGACATGTGTCCCTATGAGTAGGAGAGGTGCTACTGATGAATTGCTTGGTAATTTGAGGGGCCAAAGGTGGAGTGCTAATTATGGGGCTCTTCAACGGGTGAAGGAAAAATGAAAGGGGTTCCTCTGTGGGTGGAGGAGTAGATGAAATAGGTTCTATGTAGGTAGGGGAGTTCGGGCTAAGATTTCATCTATGGAAGGAACATGGGGAAATTGGGAAGCAATTGGTATGTCATCAAAAATAGCGTGGACCTCCCGGACATTGCTATCATTGGTTGAAGTGTCACCAATTTGGTTGGAAGATGGGGCATGATTAGGGAATGGTTTTTTGAAGATATGTAGGTTTTGGTTAGTGGGTGCATTTGGGTTATCCAAGACTAGATCTCCATTGTCTAACATTTCTTGGATGATATTCTTGAAGGTGATGTAGTTACCATCGCTATGACCTTTGACACGATGATAGTTACAAAAGTCATGTTCTTTATACCACGGGCATGGGGGTGATCAGGGTCAAAACTAGTGTGTGGTTTTATAGGTGGAAGGGTAATGACACCAACCTTAATAAGATTTTCCAAAACAGAAGAATAAGGTTCCCTATTGGGGTATACTTTCATTGTTCTCATCTGAACTGGAAAGCTTGGATGGAGAGAGAGATTAGAAGAAGGTTTGGCTTGGTTTGATGGGTGAGAGGGTCTAACCTTGAGAACTACATGTTGGAAGATCCTTTGGGTTTTGAATAGTTTTTAGGGTTTTGAAGATGAAGAAGCATCATTTGATTTGAAACGGTGTTCTTGTTACGTAGCTGAATTTTCTTTTCTTGATAGCATGAATCTCCAATTTTGTGCCATGGTGAATGCCTCATCAAAGGTGTGGAAGGTCTACACCTGCAGGGTTGGTGAGATGTGTCTAGCGCAAGCCTGAGTAAACAACTCTATGAGCTCAGTTTGAGGTAATTGAAATGTGAGTTGGTTAATTAGGTTGCATGCCAATGAGTGAAAAAGTCAAGTGATAGACTCATCATCATACTATCGTGTGGAGTAAAGATCAGTCATGGTGACTTTCTTAACAATGTTGATTGAGAAGTGGTCTAAGAAGGCTTGGGCTACTTGATTAAATGAGTAGATGGAATGTCTGGGTAGCCCATTGTACCAGTCTAATGCAAGGTCTGTGAGGGACATCGGGAAGGTTCGTAGGAGTAAAGCATCATCATGGGCGATCAGGTAACACCCATGTTTGAAAGACCGCAAATGTTGTTGCGGGTCTTCTTTACTATTGAAGTGGTTGAATTTTGGCATTTCCCAATGTATAAGGTATGGGTGAATAGGAATGGATGGATGAATGGGCTCATTACAGATTTCATCATAGGTGAGAGAATTGTGTGAGCGAAAACCGATGCTTCTAGTGTCTGCATCCTTTCCATCATTAATTTGATGAGGTCATTGGTAGGTTGTGATGGAAGGGCACCTCTTGTGGCGTAAGAGGGTTGGTACTGAACATGTGATGTGGGTGGCATTCCAGTGTATGGTGATGCCGAATAGGAAGGTTGAGAATAGGGGACCGACATAGAGGGCATATATCTAGAATGAATGATAGATGAGATAGGGGTTGTTGATAATATGTATATGTAGGTGGGGCTAGTCGTAGTGACTCTAGTAGCGATTGGGGGTAGAGACTGCGGGATGGAGAGGACAAGATTTTGGAATGGGGTAGGGGTCACCAACACCATGGGTGGTTGTGTTGTAATTGGTATATATGAGATAATGGCATGGATGGGGTTATGGTCTGGGTGGTCAATGAAGGAACAACAAATACTACGGGTGTGATTGATATTGCAGATGCAGCGGTCATAATGGGTGGGGCCTAGCTATGAAAACCATTGGGGGTAAAGTAGGTGAAGGTAATGCCTAAAACTAGTAGGGGCTGATGTAGAAGTGGGGATAAGGGTAGGAGAGATGGATACGAGCATTCCATATATCAATTGACTTGAGGAATCCCGAGTGGAAGAGTGGGAAAGGTAGAATTGTAAGGTTGCATGGGATTCTGATCGAGGAGTCGTGTGAACTCCTCGTCACCTGTAGAAATGGTGGTAGGTAGGGTTGGATCCATGGGTGATAGGACAAAAGGTGGTGAAGGACTAGGTGGGAGTGGTGATGACTATGTGGAATATAAGAGTGTTAGTTTGGTTGCGAGTCAACACCATGTGAGTAAGTGTTGACTGGAAAGACTGTATATATGTAAATGACATGAAAAAGTAGGAATAGAGGAAGAGAAAAATGAGGTATTTAGAGGGTGAATTTGTCAAGGTTTGAATTTTGAAAATCAAACTAGGTAACCGACGTCGTTAGGATGATGGTTGAAGTTAATGGGGAATGATGGTTTAAGGTAAAATCGATGTCGTCATTGTGAGAAAAAATATTTTACCAAGTGAAAAAAATGATGAATGTGTAATGGGAAAAGTGTATGATGAAAAATATCAAATAGGGGGGGATAGGATGAAACTCTAAATAAAAAAAAGATGAAGAGTGTGTGAAGGCTATTTGGGAAAAATAACTAAAAGAAGAGAACCGACAATGGTTAGGTTAACCGATGACGATGGTGATGGTGTGTGAACCGATGATGGTCACTGGATAAACACCGAGTTCTTGTGAAAATGAGAAAGATGAAGAAATTGGATTTTGTGAATTTAAATCAAGATGAAGAGATCAAACTCAAGAATCTGAGAATGAAAGATGGGTCTGACACACTTAGAAAAAAGTCAGAATACTCCAAACTATGATGGTGGAGTGTGTAAAAGAAAAGAGGAAAATGTAGAATTCGTATCTCACACCTCAAAACACAAGTCAAGAAAAACTAAAAAAACATGATCCTAAGAGTGATTTTCTTATGTTTTTAGCTTATGCTATTTAGAATTGACTCATGAATTTAGAATAGAATTTTTGGTGGGAAGGCATCCTATGAAGAAGGATATCTAAAAGGTGAGGTTTTAGGTTATGTTATGGGGGGGTCTCTCGATAGGTGACTGGATAAAAGATAACCATCTAGGGAGTACCTGTATCAATCCATCGATCGTGTGATCATTGACAAGCTTCTTCCGGGTAAGATGTTGTTTAAGAAAATGTGTATATTCAGATTTTGTGTAGTTTGGTAGAAGAGAGAGAGAGAGTGCTTTTCTATGATTCTTTGTGTCAACCATCAGTTGGGCATGACTTCCAGCATATAGGTTGCCCTCATTTTAATGTGAGCTAAATGCAACATACAAGGATGAAATGCAACTGATTTTAAGCCCAAATCGACAAATTACGTTTGATGAAGCAAATGATGAATAGGTAGGAACGTGCTCTTTCACTAATGCAATGCAAAAAGAAAGAAGAATGTGTTCTTTTTAAAGCACCAAAAAAACATGATTGTTTTTAGACAATTAAAGAAGAATGATTACGAGAAAAAAATTTAGTGTGAATACGTTTAGAAAAGAAACAAACACACAATTTTACCTAAGAATGAAGAAAATGCAAGGAACCTGGATGGGTCCCCGGGCATGCCAAAATGTTTCACCATTTTCTTTACATTTTGGAATGTGATGAAACAGATAAGGGTAAGGGCCAAGGAGGAATACCTATTGTGTTGGTTTGGAGGTTGATGCATGTGTTTTGACTTCTCGATCCGATGCTGATTGTGAGAGCTTCCTTTTGGCTGGGAGGAACTACTTGAAATAGAAAACAAGACCACAAAAGAAGAGTTAAACAATATATGACAGTGGACTACTAGCGTATGCTAGATCAGGAAGTGTGATACTCCCTAGAAGGTTGTCAATCCACTATTTTTATAAAACAAATATGAAATAACTAAAATGCATACATAAATGAATCTAGTGCTAGTATTATTGATTTGGGTACCTCAGATCACTATCAGTGTCGATCAATTAAATACTAAAACTATGTGGGTCAAGGTCTTTAGGTCAGGTTGTAGGTTGTTTAGGTGGTTGGAGTCACAGACAGGGTCTTAGTAGGGTTGGGTAAGGTGTTTGGGTTGTTTTGGTAGGTGGGTGGTTGTTGGTTTACAAAGTATTGAAAACACAGAGAGACGTGCGTCGATCGGTTGAGGTATG
Organism: Taxus wallichiana var. yunnanensis; assembly: GCA_018340775.1. Classification (NCBI taxonomy): domain Eukaryota; kingdom Viridiplantae; phylum Streptophyta; class Pinopsida; order Cupressales; family Taxaceae; genus Taxus; species Taxus wallichiana. The sequence goes on from CM031236.1 coordinate 316,822,420, forward strand.
ACCGATCATGGTTAGGTAGAACCAATGATGGTTATGGGTAATCGGCGTCGGTAGAGGTGGGATGATAAGATTCAATAAGATTTGTTAGTGGGGTTTGAGATGAGGTCAGGAAGAGATGACAGAGGGTATAACGAGGTATATGGGGATCTTAGGAACACTCAGAAAATATGTGTAGAGGTTGGGTATAGGTGGTTTTATGGTGTGGGTGGAGGAATGGTTAGGTTTACAAGAAAGTAAATGGTGGGGAAAAGGAGAATACAAGTAGGAAATGATAATAACAACAATAGAAGAACCCAATAGACTGAAGTAGAAATAGATGATGTAGGTAAAAAGTGTACTTATGTGTGCAGGTCCAATGGCTATGTGGTGGTGATGATTGGTTGGTGGGATGGAGCTTGGTGCCGTAGTGATGCTTCCTGGAATGTCACCATGAGTGCAATACCTCTGGATCTATGTCCTAGTGCTGGCTATGGATGTTTGTAGGTATGAAAAGGCTCTGGTTTTGCTTGCATGTAGTTCTCTTCTCTCTCTTGATCTCAGAATGTGCCAACCCAAAAACAAGGTTTCCAAGGTGAATAAATGGTAACCGATGATGGTTCTGGCTGGTTGAACAACATCGGTTTCGGGATGACCGGCATCGGTTAAGGTGGGATTCCCTAGGTTTACTAAAAATAGATCTCACATCATTTGGGTCAGGTTCGTTCATTTATTCATGGATCAAAATGGACGTTATGTTTTTATGAGTGGGAAGGTGGTTAGAGGAATAATAGGCCTTGATTTTTAGGGTTGAACTAAGTCTTATTCATTTATGGAAACATGCTATGAATAGGTCTATGGTGAGGTGTCTAGGTGAGGTGTCCATCCATTTAATTAAAGTAATTAAATTAATAATGGGGTGAGGATGGGTATTAATTTAATTGTAAATAATTAAATTAATATTAATGTGGGGTATAAAGGTCATGGTTGGCGTGAATCTTTGTGGCACGCGAAGTAGGAGTGTAAAGGCACACGAGATAAGTAATTCTTGGAGAGGCGCGAAGGCTCAAGCTCGAGGTAGGATGGATTCAAGAATTAGTGAGTTTTGGACAACAAGAAAAGACACGCATAGGGATAAAATAGAAAAGTGACCAGATTTTAGTGATTGTGGATAACCCATGGAGACTTATTGCTTAAGGAAAGGATTTTTACGGAATCAATAAAGTTATCATGAACATATAAGGATTTGAGGTTGTTAAGGATTAGCTGACACATGCATGCTAAAGGCACTTGATTGAGGAAAACACATGGCAACATCTAGCATATTCTTGGGTAGTGGTAGAGCAATCATAAACCAATTCCTTCAGACTTTCACAGGTAATAATGATGAGTGGTTAAGAGGAAGGATGATGATTATTCTAAAAGAATGGATGGTTTTCATAGAGGAAAAAGGAGAGATAAGTAAGGATGGATGTAGAAGTAGAGAAAGAATAAGTGAGAGATATATTGTGATATTGGGTAATGTGTAATGGTGATCTCTAGGATATAAAGAAAGCTCTGCTAGTGTGAAAATTTCCATGAATGGGACTCTTTTGATGTAATCTTGGCTACCATATTTTGGTTAGTAAATATAAACACTCATGTGATGGGTCTTGATTTTCCTTATGTTTATATGCGTGTTATGGGTTTTCTTGATGTTATTTCATGGTTGATTCTACTTTCATTGAGTTAATCATGTTGTTCTATGCTCAGTGCATTAGGCTAGGAGTTAATGCTTACATCTTAAATTCCATGAATGGATGCACTTATTTTTGGTTGTATTACATCCTTGTGTTAAGAAAGAACATTCTCACGAAGCTCATATAAAGGAGGGACTCGGTGCCTATGCGTGCCTTGGGTGAGCTTCTAGGCTAAATTGGATGATATGCCGGCGTGTTTGGGAATGGTTGTTGAGGAAAATAGTGATTAGAGACTACATTTTGGTTCCGTTGCTAGGACCTCTTTTTGAATCTATTGTGAGAATGGTACATGATGATAGAGCGCTTGATGTTAGATAGTGTTGAAGCATGTTTTAAAAGAACGGAGGATGAATTTGCTTAGAGATTTAATAATGGACCTGAGTTTGATGCATGTAAATGGGTAGAAGAGCACCTGTATCATGAGTTGTATGAGACCTTCTTTTGTTGCTTTCCAGTGGAGTTGTATGAATGGATTTCAGCATACGTCTAGGTCGAGTTGGTACTATAGACCTCGTGCATGGACCCAAGATGAGTATCAGAAGCTACATGATGCCAATCTGACCTGGACCCGTGTTATTGACCATTGGTGGAAAAGAGTGTTGACTAGTTATACCAGGAATACACCATTTCTACGTATTCTTGTCTAGAGGTTGTTGAGTTTGAGTTCTTGAGGGATCCTAGAGGATCATTTTTGTGTGCTATCCCCTTAGCCATCAAGATCCTAGTCATTAATTTAAGTTTGGAGGCTTTTCCCATGGCTGGCTAAACTTCCTCTGAGTCATTGGGCGAGGAAGCTAGAGTGGAGAAAGATGGTGGACCTTGCGGCTGAAATGGAGAGGGAAGAGAGATGGATCAAGTACAATGAATCTCGTGAAAGGGAGTTAGGAAGACAACATGAAGTTGCAGGAGTAATGGAACTATGGAGGTAGATGTTGCGGGAAGGAATTGAGGTTCACGCAGAGGACGTGGAACCTAAGCAGTTTGTGCTACCCCATCTTGGCAAGTGCGAGAGAGAAACCCCTTCAACTTCTGATGAGAGCACATCACTTGGAGGAAAAAGATCCATCAATGCGCATCTGAATCCACCTAGTGACCAAACCTTGGCGCTTAGTTTTCCAAATCCAAAGATAATTATTACAAACCCAGTTGGTATTGATGGAGGTAACCGATCATCTCCTAGGAGGTATAACTTTTCATTTGGAACATCTATGGTTACACAATCATTTCCTGTGTTTGAATTTATATTGTTTGGAAAGACATTTGGGAAAAGTACGGGTACACAAAGTTTGGGTATCACATCTAAAAGTGGCGCGGGGCACACATCTGGTGGAAGTGCAATATCACAAACTACCAACACATAGTTTAGTGTGATAATGGGGACACAAGGCACGACCACTTCAGGATCCTTGCTAGATACGAGAGGTGGATCTAGCGGGTCGAGTGGAGTAGGAGCTATGAGACACTGGCAGAGAAGGATTTGGTGGGTCGGGATGAACAAGCACTAGTGGATCTAATGGATCTAGTGGTGGAGGTAACACCAGAGGGAATCAAGGTTCTGGATCAAGTGGGAAAGGAACTCAACTACCTAAGCAAGTAGTTTTTGAAATGTATTTATATTTACTAGATTAAAAGGTGTTGAGGATGCTACAGAACATGTACACGAATGTGAGATAGTATGGCGAGCGAAGGGGATCACTACCCTAGAACAAAATGTAATTCAGTTTGTAACAACGTTGCAAGGGCACGTGTATAGTTGGTACTTGAAGTATCACCCTCACTAGATAGTAGTATATTATACCCGTCTTTGCGTAATGATTTCTTACATGAATTCCATAACCCGAGTTTGAATGGAAGAGCATTAACTTGCTGAAAGAGATTCAACAAGGTATGGTAGATAGTGTGCGGGAGTATGATGCACGTTTTAAAAATATTTTATCAAAAGTGTCTTATGATATTCAACTTTCTCAGCATGCTTAATGGTTCATTTGAGGACTAATAACACCCTTCAGGAGAGCGCTTTCACAAAAGACTTTCACAGACCCGCGCGAGGCCTTAGAGGCTGCCCCTGTGCACTAAGGCTATGGGAAGTGTGGATACATGTGTTAGTCCTTTTATTGAAGCTCAGATTGCTGCCATGGAAAAGTAGCTAGAGAATTTGTCTGCGAACTCGGAACATGAGAATCGTAGTGGCCTATGGTGCATGGATTGTGAGGTAGAGGGGCATACAAAGGAAAATTTTCCTTGGAGATCGGTATACACGATAATGGTAGACTGTGATATTTGCCACGGGGATCATGATGCAAGTAGGTGTCCTGCTACTATAACACGTGATTCGTAAGAATGTATCTTACTATTGCAAGATTTGCACCTCTACTACTCATGACACCAAGGATTGTAGATTGATTGACTAGATACATGATGCCATTGATATTGGTGTGCGCCAAACTAGTGTTGCAAATAATTCCAAGGATGATGGTTGTCACTATGAAGAACATGTAGATGGAGGAGCTCATGGGAAAGGATTTCACGAGAGGATTTAGAGGCGTGGCAATCGTAGAGGCGAAAGAAGTGAATTTCCTCACGGGACTTGTTATAACTGTGGGTCCATAGAACATTACAAGCGTGAATGCCCTGACCTACTATAGTGCTCTTGGTGTGGAAAGAAGCACAAGTATGAGGAGTGCCCAGAGTTATTTGAGCACATGAGCCAACAACAATAGAAGGATAAAGGCACCAAAATGGTAAGCATGAAGAATGCCAACTCGTAATGGATGCCAAGGGTGGTGCGTGAGTCGAGTGTTAGAACTGTACTAGTGATGACAACATGAGCCGAGGCTGATGCGCCGGGAAATACCAAAGCAGAGACCACTGGTCACAAGAGAAGAGGTGGTGCATGGGAAGTATCCAGATCCTGCTCATCAAAAAGAGGTTTATCGGAGACCATGGATGTGATTCAAAGCCTACAAGGAGAGATCCAATGCCTAAAGGAGTGGTCACGTAGATTCTGACAAAGGAAATACGTTGAGGCTCCACGAAGGATCTGGATGAAGTCAAGGAAGTATGCAAAATATTGAGGTGAGAGAATATCATCCCTTTTCTAGGGAATGGTTATAGGAGAAAGTACCACACACTAGAGGAGAGTGTAAGTGACAGGTCTTACATTCTAACCTTCCCCCTCACACCCTCGATTATGATAAGGAGATTACCTTGAATGTAGTAGTTGATAGATGGCTCCTAAGCAATATTTTGATAGACACAAGTGTGGAGGTTGATGTTCTCACCCTAGACGTATGGAATTAAATGGGAAGGCCCCCATTACAACCATCCTCAAATGTGCTATATATGGCTAACAAGACAAAGGTGATGCCCATTGGTGTCTTGAAGGATGCTACTATCACTATCCAAGGGGAGAAATTCACTGGAGACTTTGAAGTCTTGGTCTTGCATTAGTGAGGCAAAAAAATTTACAACATTACTTGGGCACCCCTGGTGCTATAAGAATAATTTGGACCTAAGGTTCAATAAGGGATATATAAGTTTTGAGAACAAGGAAGAACATGTTATCATCCCCTTGACCAATGGGAAGTCAACACCTTATACTTGATCCCTTGAGAGAAGAATCCTTTGACAGAATATATGTGTGCACTATTAGGGACCCTAAGGTGATACACCCTACGGAAGGAGTTATTTAGTGGGAAGACACTCAATCTATGAGTGATACCACTAGTGTAGCATGTGAAAATTGGGTGTACATGGGACATATGAGTTAATTAGGTGACAATTGTGAGGCTCTATTACAAGGGTGATGAAGGCACACCCACTTAGGTGTTTGAGAGGAAAGTAATTGTCAAGCTACACTGGGGAAGGCAACCTTGATGTTTTCCTGTGAGCCATGGAATCCCAGTGGAGATGCGAGATCGAAAGGTGAAGCATGCTTATCTACATGTTGTGCGGGACCATAACACGATGATGGGTGATGAACCAGGAAAATATTCTAGAATGGTTTTAGGTGAGAAAAAAATTCTCTATTAGATTCTTCCAGAGCAACGCACCTACTAAAATCTGTGGCTATGATGGAGGGTACCCACCTCAGAACATGTTCAAGAATGTGAGAGAACGTGGATGGGAGGTGCGAAGCTTTACCCCCTTCCCTCTAGGTGCACAATTTTTATTCCACACTACATGGCTATGCGTGTGCATGGTACATTCATTTAGAACTATGCGTTGTTAGATAGGGAACTAACAAGAGTTAATAGATGACTTGATTCAAACCTTTGAATATCAAAGTACTAAGCCATTGGTGAACAAGGCGTTGCAAGTTGTTAAGTGCCTAACTATGGGAGATAGTGCCATGGTTGAGGATAGAATTTTGGAATTATTGGGAGAACCTGATTTGGAGGCATGTTTTGATGTGGAGGAACCAGAGGAACTACAGCTTGAGCATGCCTACATGGAGAAAGAGAAGGGAAATTTGGTCTATGTGATAGATGGTGAGGAAGTGGAGAACTTGGATGTTAACCATACTATGGGTACGTGTGAGGTAATAGATAGTGTTGATGAGAAAGCATGCACCTACCATGAACCTCTCAAAACAAAGAAGGTTAACATTGGCTCAAATACAAAACCTAAGGAGGCTACTATTGGGGATTAATTTTTCAGAAAAGGAGGTTTCAAAGATCATTGATCTATTACGTGAGTTTCAAGATTTATTTCTGCATGGGTACCATGAGCTTAAGGGATTTCACCACTCTTTAGGGAGATGTGGATCAAACTAAAGGAGGGAGCACGCCTGATTTGGAAGAGACCTTACCGAATGAATCCAAATCTGCACATCTAGGTCAAGGAAGAGATAGAAAAGATGATCACTTTAGGTATCATTGAAGTTGTTGAGGAATCAGAATGGATAAGCCCAATGGTCATTAACATTAAAAAGGATGGGAGGATAAGGATCTATGTTGATTACAAGGATTTAAATGTGGTATGTGTCATTGATCCCTTTCAACCCCTTTCACCAAGGAGATCCTAGAAGGAGTATCCAGTGTGAGATCTATTCATTCATGGATGGCTTCTCAGGATATCATTAAGTTAGGATTGTAAAGAAGGACCAAGAAATGATAACTTTCACCACAGAATGGGGAAGTTTTGCCTACACAGTCATGCCTTTTTGACTGAAGAATGTGCTTGTTGTGTTTTCACGCATTGTGGTGCAGGAATTTCAAGACTTCATCCATAAGTTTCTTCAAGTCTACCTTGATGATTGAATAATGTATGAACTAGTGAAGGACCATTGTGAAAATTTATGGTTGATGTTCAAGAGAGATCCGATAGCTATGCATATCCCTCAATATCAAGAAATGTCTCTTTGGTACTCTATTTGGAATCTTGTTGAGACATATGATATGTAAAGAAGGCTTACTAGTAGATCCTACAAAATTTGCCATTATTAAGGATTGGAAGAACCCATTAGCTTGAGAAAAGTGCATGGATTCCTTGGGCATATGGGGTACTACCGAAAGTTTATTAGGGGTATGCCAAAATCACTGTGCCACTAGAGGGATTTTTAAAGCATGGATGTACATTCCATTGGGGAGAGGCATAACAGACGAAGTTTGACACATTGAAGAATAGGCTTATCACTGCGCCCATATTACACTTTCCTTCCTGGGATAAGCCTTTCCATGTGCATGTTAATGCCTTAGGGATGGCCATCAGAGCAATGTTAGCACAACTTGGTGAGGGGAATATTGATCACCCTCTTTTTTTTACAAGTAGGAAGTTGACATCAACATATCGAGAACTATACTACTAAGTGCGATGCATTATCAATGATCTACATGCACTTTGCACAAATTAGGAATAGTATCTTCTGGCAACACCCTTTATATTCTACATAGACCACATGGAGTTGAAGTACTTGGTAAACAATCCCATTTTACAAGGGCACATATACATATGGGTCCTATTATTTCAATAATTTGAGTTTACGGTTGTTGTAAAACAGGTAAGAGTAACTTGGGACTTGACCATTTATAAGGAATTGACTTAGGGGAGGACACAGAGAGCATTAAGGATACAATGCTGGATGCACAACTATTTAGGTTGCTATGCGTGCCCTTTGAATTAGAGGATATTGATGTATTTCTCAAAACAAGTATGACACCAAAGGAAATGAAGACTATGTAAAGAAAACAGTTGGCTATACGCGCCACGCCATACATATTAATTGGTGGAGATTTATACAAATTAGGTCATGTGATGAGATTCTATGCGGTGCATGTTAGAACATGAGTGCGTTACAATCATGGAGGAAGTACATGGTGGGATTGTAGAGAGTACTATGTAGGGAATGCCACCAAGTGGAAGATTCTACTGACAAGGCTTTGGTGGGAAAGCATCTACCAGGATTGTATTGAGTTTTGTAAGGCTGTGACCATTACCAACACCTTGGCAAACCTAGGAAGAAGAGATGAAATTCCCTTGAGACCGATAGCTAGCGTAAAACCATTTGAGAAGTGGGAAATTGATTTTGTAGGACTGATTTCACCTACCACACAAAGGAGTGGTTCACGCTATATCATTACTTGCAATGATTATTTAACAAGGTGGGTGGAGGTAATGCCTACGAAGGATTGTATAATAACCACAACAACAATATTCCTATGGGAAAACATAATCAGCAGGCATGTGTTTCCTTTAAGCTTGACTAGTGATAAAGGAACACCTTTTTTGAATGAGACGGTCAAGATTTTGTTAGCAGAGTTCATGGTGGCCCATTAAAAGACCACCCTTATCACCCTCAAGCTAATGGAACCATTGAGGCATTTAACAAGATACTAAGTCACATGCTAACCAAAATTTGTGATGTGGGGAGACAAGATTGGGATGAAAAATTCTTGGCCGTACTATGAGCGTATAGGAGAACCTACAAGAGATTGAAAAAATCCACACCATTTCAATTGGTGTTTGGCACGAAATTTTTTATGACTCTAGAATTTCTATGCTAGCATCTCTGTGAAAGCTGAAAGTCCAGGAGGGTTAGGACCATACATCATCTCATACATCCATTGATTTAATGCACATGCCGATTAGGTGGAGTGAAGAAGCTTGATGGGACAAGGCATGATCATCATATCAAAAATAATAGTTTAAGGTTGGGTAGATGGTCTTTGCTTTATACTCTAAATTTTCATGCCATCCATGAGGTGTCCATTGGTTAGGCTGAATCGTACATACTATAAGTGCTTGATAAGGTGCTTCCATGGTTACTTCAATGGGAAGGATGAAGCCCTACTATAAATAAGGCTTCTGTGTAGTAAAAAATAAGGCAATATTAAAAATTAGATTAGATTTCCTTCTAGTACTTTTTTCTTTTGGTTGTTTCCCTTGTCTTTCTTTTTGGTTTGGTTTTGTGCGTTGGTGTGCCAGTAGCTAATTACATTATAAGAGGTTATATGTGTAGGGGATCACATATACATTTTGTGTGAGGTGAAGTAGAAGATATATTGAGCACAATTGACAACAAAACTCCTTGACAGTGGATTGTTGGGAAAAATTGACATGAAGATAGAAGAACGGGTGATGTGATGGTTAAGGTGCATAAATTCATGCGGTTATGAAGGTGGGTTGAGAGAAGTTTGAAGACAAAAAGAAGGGAAAGATCGTGTGGTATAACATAAGGTAGGAAAAACCATGGGGAACTACTTAGTAGACAATGTAGAGGTTATGTACTTGGCATGGTGATGCGTGCAAAGGAGGTATGTGTACCAGTTTAGTGGTATTGGAGCGCAAAAGGTTATAGCTATAAAGCATGAGGGGAAGTCATGGAAGTTGATTTAAGTGAAATAAAGTGATGTATCAAAAAGTGATATTAGGACACGTGGTCGAGAGGAATATAAGGCATCGATAAAGTATAAATAAGAGGTAAGAATAGTTATTTTGACTACTTTGCTTTAAGAGAATTACTTTTGTGCTCCCGAACTCGAAGTGGCGAGGATTTTATGAAGAAGAATGAAGTGAAGCACTGTCACAAACCAATGGAATTTTGTAATCCGTAGTGTAATTTTGTGGCATAACAAGGAGGGGAGAAAACAACAAAGAAGGAGGTTGCATGAAAGAGAAGCGGGGAAGCTATTGATTTAGGGTAGAAAAAAAGGGGATCAACACACCTAGGACACAAGAGGAAAGAAGGAGGAAGATGACACCGAAGAAGGATCGAAAAAAGAGACCGGTGGTGGAAAAGGAGGATCCCATGGAAATTTACTTAGAAATGTAGTACCCTCTTGGAGTTATCAAGGTAGAAAAGTGGATCTCAAAGCTATACAAATGTAAGATCAGAAAATACAACCACATAACATACGATAATGAAAAGATGATACGAGAAGACCTAGTATCAGACACTCCAATGATGGATGAGCTAGGAAACCCTAAGGTTAACAACTTGGTGCAACAGGAGCTACAAAAGATTGGAGTTTTGTAGCTATGAGAGCTTCCTTTCTTTGACAAACCCACCCCAATGTTTAGGTGGTTAATATCGTAGGTACATAAATAATTCTTCTAGTTCATAGGAAGAAGAATGAGGATCACATGCCATTTGATTCGGAAGGTTGCAGGCTTGCGGAACACTGGTGAAGACATGACACTTGATTTATGTTCCACTTCCAAGATTGAGGAGCTGGTGAAGAAATTGAACTACGAGAAGGGAGGTAGGGAACAAGTAATTATAGATCTTCCAGACCCAATGTTAAGAGTCACCTCCCGACTCATTAGTTTTAAATTAGGTGAATTAGAAAGGTGGACATACATTAACAGGAGGTTTCTATACGTGGCCTACAAGGTGTCCAAGAGGGCACACTACAATTTTTCCTAATTTATTACAAATGGCATTATCGAAGAGGCACGGGTGCAAAATGAGGTAGGAGTGAAGATCACATGGGGCTCCATCCTGCTATTGATCATGTTAGGAGATTGGTGTTTTAGATAGATAAGATGGGAATGTTTGGGTTCACCCACCCACGCACGAATCCCCTACAGTCCAATTCATGAATTTCACCCGTTATGGGACCATCTCACACGCTTACAATGATCGGATGAACATTTGGTTTGAGTGATTGTGTGGAGATTTTGAGAACGAGTGACACTTTCCCCATGAGTTACCACAGGTTGTTGGGAACAGGTAAAATTTTTTGTTACATAAAATTTTTGTCTAGAAAAGTTTATGATGGCCAAAGGAGAAATGGGGCCATGGTGTAAGCTCCCTTCACTTTCATGGCGAAATATATGAAGTATGCCATCAACTAGATCAAGGATGTGCAAAAGTTTATTTTTGATGTAGAAAAGGTAGATGTTGATGTCCACACATTGCGCGCTACATACATGTATGACAATCGACCTGCCTATATCAAAGTTTTAGCCGGACCTTTTCCGGACTTGCACCCCAGTCAGCATTAACATGAATGGATACATCCATTGGGTGTTTGCACAAGTGTGCCCCAAAACACAAGGGGAATTGAGGTGGAGGTTATGGACTCCCCCTTTCCAAAGCCACGGGGAACACCAATCCCACCCATGAAAGTAGTACATGAAGAAGAAGAAGAAGAGTAGGATGAAGGGAAGTTAGATACTTCAGGAAGAGGAAGTACTACACATGACAAAGAGGTATTAAGGGCACCAAAACTTAGGTACAAGGTGGTGCCAATGCCTCATTGTCAGGGCATGAGGGAGAGAAGGAAGAGGAGAAAGAGGAGGAAGAGAAGGAAGAGCTTGAAGAAAAGAGATAAAAGACACATGACACATCAAGCCCACAATAGGCTCTAGAGGAAGGAGAGGAAGAATACCCCACCACTTTCAAGGTAGAATTGGAAGTGAAGGAGGAGGCAGGAAGCTAAGGTGGAGGCCACAGATGTGGGAAAGGCACGAGAAGAAGGGGAGGAATATTCTGCATAGGGGGGGTAGAGAAGAGTCAGTGCGAGGCCTCTACACCTCAGACCACTAACCCAAGGGGAGATAAATGGGACTCCTTTACCATAAAGGAGGATAAGGGATTCACCCCAGGGTGAAGAAACATAGAGGAAGAGCACAAAGCTACAAGGAAGAGGTGGACACCCGTGTCCCCACATATGGACTTTGTGGATGACCCCATGAAGGTCTGTGTGCGAGATTCCAGGCCACCCTCCCACTAGAGAAAATTTATGGATGGGATTTGATGGATCAAGAAGGGGGTGTACCCAAAACTAGAAAGATGCTTAGCTAGAGCATGCACTGCCACTCCAAAGAGCTGAGTTTGAGGTCAACAATCATGCGATCGAGACCGTTCATTTGAAGAATAAGGGAGGAGAAGTATACAAAGTGGTGGATCCTAACCACCTAATAGATGAGCATGCATGCAATGCATTGCAAAATATTTCTTCAAAGGTGATATGATGTAGTTTGGATGTAGGGGCCACTACTCGGACCCTAATCACAAAGAAGAAAAGTAAGGAGAACGAAATAGATAGATCATGCCAAGGTTTAAGGAAAGAATAGGCACAAACAAAGGAGGCATATGGTGAGCTAACGCCCTCATAAAGAGCATATTGGGATAATGTCTGACATTGGTGAGCCAGGCCATGACCAATTACGGGGATAAAATGGAGTACCTCGAGGACCTCGTAGGGATATTACTCATTAACATATAGGATGGCAGATGCCCCACAACTATAGTAGAGCTCACAAAGTAAAAATAATAGAACAAGGTCACTCTTGAAAGCCTGAATCATTGAGATGGAAGAATTTCTCTCCCAACTCGAGGAGGCAAATATACTAGCAGATAGGGGCTTCAATAGCTATAGAAAATGCAAGCCAATATCGATGCACGGGTAATAGAAGAAGAGGCAGCCCTTAAAGTTTTTTAGGAGACCATCCCCACCAACAAGGTAGAGCAGGAATAGTCGATCGTTAACACCATTTCCCAGAAGGAGAAAATCAAGACAAAGTGCTAGAAGCTAGACTTCAGAATCAGCAAACTTTGAGACTTCATCACTAAATGGATGGATGAGTTGAGGGTGTTTACGTGGATTTGGGGTGGCTATCAACACATTAAAGGGGAGGGTAGAAAAATCACCCCAGACCAAGTGCCAAGTGTCATAGGTGAAGCACCAGAGAAGCCCTTATCAGAATTGAAGGCCTAGGAGAAATTTAAGGATGAGATAGATGCAAAATTCCCCAAAGTCCTCCATTTCGTCACGTAGCATTACCCCCATTCCTCAATTATTTATTTAGATTCTCTCCCAACCACTATTATTTATTCTTTGGAGCATTATTCTAGTTGACAATATTTTTGTTCGGGGAACGTGAGAGGATTCTTTGGGATGACAAACAATTTACCTAAGGGGTAATGTTAGGCCCCTTAAGTAAATAAGTACCTAAGAGACGAAGCTTTGTGTCATACGAAAGCAGGACGCAAAGGCACGCATAGAAGTAATTCTTGGAGAGGTGTGAAGGCTTATGCTTGGGATAGATGGATTCAATACTTAGTGATTTTTAGACAACATGAAAAGATACGCATAGGGAGAAAACATAAAAGTGACCAGATACAAATGTGGATAAGCCATGGAGACTTGTGCCTCAAGGAAAGGATGTTCTAGGGCATCAATAAAATTATCATGAAAGATAAGGAGTCGAGGTTGTTAAGGATTAGATGACACATGCATGCTAAAGGCACTCGATTAAGGGAAATGCATGGTGACATCTGACATATTCTGGGTAGTGGTAGAGAAATCATAAACCAATTCCTTTAGGATTTCGTAGGTAATAATGATGATGTAGTTAAGAGGTAAGGATGACGATTATTATTAGAAGAATGGATGGTTTACATAGAGCAAAAAGGAGAGATAAGTAAGGATGGATGTAGAAGTAAGAAAGAATAGGGAGTGAGAGATATAGTGATATTGTGTAATGTGTAATGACGAGCTCTGTGATGTAAAGAAAGCTCTGCTAGTGTGAACATTTCCATGAATGGGACTCTTTTGATGTAATCTTAGCTACCATATTTTGGCTAATAAATATAATGAAGTGATTCTAAAACACTCATGTGATGGGTCTTGATTTGTGCATTTTCCTTATGTTCATATGTGTGTTACGGGTTTTCTTGATGTTATTTCATGGTTGATTCTACTTTCATTGAGTTGATCATGTTGTTCTATGCTTGGGTGCATTAGGCTAGGAGTTAATTCTTACATCTTAAATTCCATGAATGGATGCACTTATTTTTGGTTGTATCATCCTCATGTTAAGAAAGAACATTATCATGAAGCTCCCATTAAAGGAGGGACTGACAAACTCGGCTCGGGTGAAATTTCGAGCTAAACTAGATGATATGCCAATGCATTTGGGAATGGTTGTTGAGGAAAGAAATGATTAGAGACTAAAAAGTGACAGATATCCCAAAGGGGTCACTCCCATTAAATGAGATGACAAACTCCTCTAAAGTGAAAAAGTGTGAAGAATCGGTAGAGATCTATGCAACAAAAGTAGGATCTGCGAAGAGGCATCTAAGGTCTAGAAGATAATCATCCCAAAAAGGTTTCTTGACAAATAGGAGAGAAATGCGACATATATGAATCGTTAACACAAGAAATAGGAGTAAAGGGTGAAATAAAATTATGAGGTTGAGAACATGACTGCATGGTGTCTATTGGATAAAGAGGGGGTTCAAAATTATCTGAAGGGTGACCGAGAGAAGGAGGGGATGTATCCTCATCAATACTCTCATCATCAGAACTAGAAGAACAAACCTCATCATCAGAAATATGAACAAGTAAATATGTGTTAGCATAACTATCATCACATGAAGTAGGTGTGGAAACATATGTCTCAGAAGGATAAACCATGATAATCTTTGAAAAGTCTACAAATAATGACTGAAGAATGTTCCAAACTGCATGAGGACACTCTGTGTGTGTCACATGATGTTGAAGAGGCATGGAAATGTGCATCAAAAAAATACCAAGAACCATGTCACAAGTGTTAAGCCAATCATTGAGCTGATATGAATCACTGGGAGCAGGTACTTGTCCATACAAGTATGGATAGAGATCTTGTTTAATGAGAAAATGTTCCATGTTCAAACACCACAATGCATAATTCTCCCTACCAATAAGAGGTGGAGGAGGTAGAAGATCTTTGCATGGTTATTTCGGTGTCCTCGAACATATCATCCAAGCCTGAGTCAAAGAAATCACTATCCTGATGCGGAGGATTGTAGGAAGCTTGTGAAGAAGTGACACTTTGAAATCATTAGAAGCAACAAGTGATGGAAGGATCTCTAGGATAGAATCAAAGGAATATGTAGATGCTCATGAAGGAGAAAACCGAAGATCTAAAGCAATATGAAAAGTGAGTGAAAGGTCAACTGAAGAGTCTGTGGAGGAGAGTTGTTGGTAATTATGATAGGAGTAATACTAAATTATGAAGGAGCATCAAGAGAAATATTTATGGGCAACTCCTTTTAAAAATAAGTACCGGTAAACTCACTATCCTCCATGGATGTAAGATCATCGGAAGAGCCATAACTGGATGAAGGAGAGTCAAAATATCCATGTAGGTTCTGAATGAAAGTCCAAGCTCTATGCGCGAACTCTAGTGAACTCTACTTGATGTTAAAGGTTTTCTAGTATAGTAAGACAAATAAGTCCATACGTCATATCATTCTTATTCACCCAATCATTATGTTGAATGTGGTCAATGGGTTCAGGTGTAATCCCAAGAAGATGGGGTAATAAGTCATGCATAGTGCAATGATCGAGTATCCTATTCTTCCATTCCAGGTAGTTTTTGAATCTATTTGCACTACGGAGGGAAAGTCGAAGTCCATGATAAGAGAAGCCTTAAGGACCATTAGTTTAACCACATGTTTGTGACACTTTATAAATAGTGCATAGGTTACAATCAAGTGCATTCACATGGTGTGAAATGTTCATTCACTCACCTTATAATCAATGTAATAACATGAAAGTGGATACCACAATGTGTTCACAACCGAAGCGATATCTTGTAACAAGAAGAATAAAGGATGAAATAGAAAGAGGAGCAAAAACAATTAAGGTCCTATGTGATAAAAACCATCTAGAATGCAAGAAAGGAACAAGAGACACAACCACCCCGAACAATATGATAATCCCCTACTTTAAACACTTTATAGTTTAGTGTGTTGGATATAATTTGGTGCGAGTGTGCATCATGAAATAGTTGGTCACTCACCTTGTAATTAGCATAATAACGTGCAAGATAGGAGACCATAATCAAGTTTCATGGAACACGGTGGATCGCCACTGTAAACTAGCACAACAAGCTAAAACCAATGGAAGGTTGAAATCAAGTCCTATTGTGAGAAAAAGTGTCTCACATCACTGTGAGAAACCCCTTTCTTTGTAAGACTATGGAAGACACATTCACTAGTCCATAAGCAATAACAATGGTTATTACAATTCTCAACATGACTCCGTGATAAGAAAGAGGTCATATGCTATTCCAAGTAAGCCTCACAATGCTCCCACTAATTCCAATCTTGCTCTTGCAAAATTTAGTTCCTCAAGAGTTCCTAATGTATCTTCAAATTCAGCCTCCTTTTCCAAAACATCTACCCCCACTTCCAAGCCTATCCTAACTTAAAAGGTGGTGTCATGATCCCCCTATCCACATCTTCTCCATTCGATTACATCATGATTACATCAAACATGCAAATAAGACCAAAGTTCAGATTTTGAAACTAAATTTTTGTAATCACATTAGGAGCAACTCGAGAGGTTTCTCAATTTCATCGGGGTGGTAGTTCAAAAATTAATACCAAAAATCCTAATCCCAAGGGCCTACTACCATCACCACCCACACCTCCTACAAAGAACATGCTTGCTACGAGTGAAACAAAGGCTGATAAGATTTATCCTTTCTATGTTTCCCTTCTTGTTAGAAGATACCAGTTGAATAATTACATAATATATTTAGATGCTTATGGAAATGTGATGTCTATTAAGGTGACCAATGCTTTTGGAATCACCTTGACATAGACCATTGGCTCATGTTACTCCATGGAATCAAAAAAATTCCCACTTGTGGGAAAGATCAAGTATGCATAGGTGGAACTTGCCGAATTCCCATACAAGAAGGTGTCAAGGACTATCTTGGTAGCAGACATTCGGAAATCATTTGAAATGTTTTTAGGAAGAAGCTTCTTCTGAGACTTGGAAGGAAAAATCCAGATGAATTGGTCTTCCGCAATCATCTTGGTTAAAGGAGATACGGAAAAGTTTCTTCCTTTGAAAAAGATGAGATATATAATGCAAAAGTTAGGAAATCCAGAAGCTAATATTCTATACCAAAATACCAGGAGGATGAATCATTTTACAACAAACAAAGAGGAGGATGAGATTCCCACCTTGATAGGACCAAACATCCCTTTTCAAGGAGGTATTGATCTTAAAGAAGTGTTGAGAAATTTTGAGTTGTAAGAGGATAGCCCCGAGTTACCTAGGATGATGCGAGCCATGAAGAAGAAGAAGTGGTTCTTGATAAATTTTAAGAAGGGAAATGAACTGATGTATTTTTCCATGACGAGGAGGTGTTCTTTTTCCCATTTGAATATGAAAATTCTCTTGATAATGTCATCTATGAAGAAGAAATGCTAACTTATGATTAGCCTTTGAAAATTTTGAAAGAAGACTCTGTGCAAGAACTCCTAAGAGCTGCAGAAGAAACAAAATATCCTTAGCTCAGTCTTGAAATTTTGATTTGAGCCATGGATTTATAGGATAGGTATGAATCCGATTCCAAATCCTCAACAAATTTGAAGATTGGTCATGATAAAATAAAGAAATATGATGTCTCTCCGAGATAATGGTTGATGGATGCAACAATGAAATGGAAGCTTTCTCTTATCCATTCGAAGAAAAGGATTATTTATATGATCGAAATTTGAAACAAGAATTTTGAGGTCATTGAAATTGAGGCTCCCCTTGACAAAGAAATAGTGGAATGCTTTATGAGCTTCGGGATGACGAAACAATTCCTAATAATGGTTTCCTTGAATTGCAAAATGAATGTGCTTCAAATGAATGTAAAGGTGAGATTTTGGTAGTTCTAAAGAAAGATTATGTATAAGATACATTAAAATACACATAAGGTACAAAAGATCCGAGATGAGTCTTGAACTATTCAATCATGCCATGACCATTCAAGACGGTAGGAGGTTATGTACTCTTTTCTCTATTTCCAAACAACTCATAATAAGATAAATGAATTCAAGGCCTCTGAAGATTTTTTTTTCAATAAGCATGAATGTGGGAAAGTAAAAGAGTTAAGATATTTAAGCAATTTAGACAAAAATCAGCCACAGGGCGTGAATGAGTGCTAAATGAGAAATAAACAATGTGGGTGAACCAAGAAGGTAATTTACACTCTGAAATATATTTCAAAGATAATAAAAGAAATGGAATTTCTGAGTGAATCTTTGAGCATCAAAATCTCATGTAGGATCACTCCTCCCAAGTATATAGGTAGTCATGAAAGCGCATGGCTTTCATAAGAAGTTAAGGAAAGGAAGCTACTTCCTCAAACTAGTCAATGGATTCGCAGAACATCATCACTCAGTATTACCCCTTTGGAGGTAAATTATGGAAAGAAAAGTGATACAGTGAAAGCGGGTTGTTTCCCAAATTGTATCATAGGTGGTTTTGGTTTGTGTGTGTTTTTCCCTTTTTTTTGTGTGTGTGTATATAATCCTTTCGGTCTATCTACATGCTTTCTAATGACTTTAAAACCCAATGGATAAGATGCCGGTTTGAATTGTAAAATGAGATTTTAGAGTTTCTTCTCATCTTTTCCTCACTTTTTCTGATCAGAATGATTCTCCAAGTGAGATCCAACTGTTTTCCTATGTTTTGGAAGGGAAAAATTCAACTTGAAAATAGGTGAACTATGCCCTAGTGTCAAATTTTTCATTGTAGACCTTCCTGGACGCCCTTCCAGATCACTTTATCCCTTATGCTAGGACTATCCTCATCCATGTAATGTTCATGTATATGGTCCAACCCTTTCTTATGTGTTTAAAATAGGAAACCGAGTTCACATGATTCTTTTGAGACAATGTCTTTTAAGGTAGATCTTTTGGTATGGTTAGGAATGGCTATTTTTAGCCTTCCTAGGGTTGGTGCATATTCTACGAAACTAAGTTCATGTCCTAAATTCACCAATAAACTGTATTCATGAACCAAGATCATTTTGCAAGTGATTTAGGAATATTTAGGGAAGATTTGGATATTCAGAAGCAAGTTTAACAAACGTAGGTTTTTGAGGCCAAAGGAGCTTGCACTGCGAAAATGCACCCAAGAGATGATTGTGGGAGATCTAGAATGAGTTGGAGGTACAAAAAAATCAATGGAAATATGATTCAATTCCCTACATGGTGGTAATCTTAGATTTTTCACAACACCCATGCATCTCTTTCCACAACTCATTCTTCGCAGTACAACTAGCGATCCTGATGGAAAAGGTATTTTTTGAGAAGGTTTAAAGCTGATCAAGATCTTGAGACTAATATCATTATTCTAAAAATGATGTTTGAAGTCAAAATCATATAAATAAGTTCCGAAAAAGACCTCAAGGGAGCTCCGACAACTTCATTTTCAAGCTCTCTCTCAAGAACGCTCTCACAGTTAGAATTTTTTTCTTGTGCCACATGTCGAATGGTACTCAAAGCACACTTTTGTGTCCCCTTCATCTCTTTAAAAAGGGACAATGGGTACATAAAAGTGTTTCCCTCCACCGTATACCTCATGGACACACCACATGACCCTAGGAGGCTCCAATTAGCTCTTTTTGCTCATTTTTCAGCCGTTGTCTCCACCTATACATGCATGCCACTTGTCACCTAGGGGATAATGCACACTTTTTGAGTTTCTTATTCCATTTCCAATGGGAAAAAAATTCATCCCCCTTCCCTCCTTCTCTCTCTCAAAGCATAAAATGCAACACTTAGCCATTTTTTCTCCCCCATTTTGCTCCGCTTTTACCGGAACTCGGCATTTTTTCACTCCATAGCCCATGCAAAGAGAAAATATTCATAACTTGCAAACCGGTGCATGATTGATGCGGGATTTTTTTACATTCTTCACCATTTATAGGATCCTTGAGAACTAAAGTGATAGAATTTTCATGCATGGTCCATATTTTTACGGTGAAGAAACTCCCATTTCCATGCCCTCATTTCGTAAAATTTTATTTTCCACCATTCCAATGATCAGTTTGAGATGAAAATTTGTTTGTGAGATAAAGAAAAAAATCCATATAAATTTTTTTGTTTTCATCAAAATACAAGGTGTGGAAGTCTACTTTCCAAAAATAGTAAGTCTCTATATGAGCACTTACTAAAAATAATAAACTCTCATAGTGGGAAATTTTCTTGAGGCCATGTGCACAGGGAACAACCAGGGAAACAAATGAGGGTATTAAAGGTGTAAAATGTGAAAATAAAAATATACTAAAAATAGTAAATTCAC
This sequence comes from Taxus wallichiana var. yunnanensis, assembly GCA_018340775.1. Taxonomy (NCBI): domain Eukaryota; kingdom Viridiplantae; phylum Streptophyta; class Pinopsida; order Cupressales; family Taxaceae; genus Taxus; species Taxus wallichiana. Next base: position 316,842,662 of record CM031236.1, read on the forward strand.
ATTCTAAGTGAAGAAAGTGGAATTGAGCTCAATGTTCATCCATATCTCTACTTTCGACATCTTTACAATGTTCTCAGGGGATGGCATTGCTCTTGAAAGGTAATTCATCCTTCACAAAGGATTGGAGACATCACTTTGGTTACGGTGGTGTACAAAGGTAAAACATAATATCACATGTCACATCAAGAAAAATACTGACACATTGGGAAATCTAATAAAGTATGCAAAAGATGGTGAATCATCTACTCTCCCCTAGGGAGAAAGTTAAGCGAGGTTAGTGGGTTGTTCAAAGTAAGCCAAAGTAAATGAATTCAATGAACAGAGTCAAGAAAGTTCAATGAACTTAGTGAGCTAAGGGGTTGATCAACCAAGCATCAAGGGGATCATCATAATCAGTGTCTATTTCTCATCCCAAATTCACATCAAGGAATCTTGACACTATTTCTAAACACTAATTCGGAATTACTGAAGCACTGTGCCTCATCAAGGCTTGGATTGTGATAATCATCAGCAAGGGAAATTTTTTTCAAAGTGAACTTCATCAAAGCTTTCCAATCAGTATAACAATGTTGTAGAGGGTCATCAGAGGCCAATTTCCATCTTCAACTTCTTCAGTGTGGATCTTCATCAAAGGCGAAGACATCTTCATTCATGCTTTGGAAGCATTTCTTTCTTCCTCTCCTCCCTTGTTCTTTCTCCTCTTCTCTCCCCCTTTCTAATTCTTCATTGTGAGAAATCATGACGTTTGTCCTATTCATTTAAATATGACTATGGTTGACATTTTAATAAGTCACCCTTAATTAATAAAAGGGGACTTAATTTCCTTCCTAAGGATTCAAAAGTCATATGTTGTAGGACAAATGAAAGGTCATGTGGGGGTAGGTGAAGAGTCTTTCCAAACTCTATAAATTGTAATGACTTCCCCATTCTTAAGGGTTGTCAATTTGTATTCTCAAGGAGAGATTACTACTTGGAGTAAAGAAAAAGAGATAAAATTTCCTCTATTTATCCCCTCATATGTTCTTCCATTCCTCACTATGTAAAATTTTGCCAAACTATCAATGAAGAAGAAAGGAGTTTCTTGCTTTTCTTGAGAGAATTACTGAAACTTTGTGTTCCTAATTCTACCTTGTCTTGGTGTTAGTAAAAAAATTATTTTATTTCTAATTTTTGTGATGATATAATCTAATTAATATCTTCAGGAATTTGATTTTATACCTGAGATATTAATCGCCCCTTCCTTTTTCCCACTCCCTTTTCCATCTACTAAGCAAAATCCTCTCTTGCGAGAAATTGCAAGCTTTTTCCACTGAGTTTAGTGGAGTGTTCCTTTGAATTCCCATCCTCTAGGCCACCCAAAAATTTTATTTTAATTCATGCATAATAAATGGAGCTACACCATTCAAGTAGAGGGACCTAGAGTCTCAGAGCGTTGGCGAATACCCACCAATTTGTCCACCTGACAAATTTTCTTGCCAACACTTTTGTATCATTTTGAGAAACTTTTAATGGATTTTAGAAGCTCGTTAGGGAAATATATGTTGAATGAGATTTGAACTAAGATAAAATAGCTTGTAAATGTAAGTCCACACCAAAACATTATAACATGAAACTATATTTTTCATCTCATTGAGTGATATGAATTTCTATTTATAATATCCCCATTTAATAATATTATGGTAGGGTAATTCCTTTGCTACAAATTACCCTTGTTCCCTAATACAATAAACCATTAATATGTAGTGAACCATATGTTAGTATCTCCATAACATATACATATATCTCAATGTTACAAGCTTACGTGGATAACATTCTACTCCCCTTATGGTAGAGTAAATTTGTAACCCACTCCTACAAATTGTCCATTACAAATTCCCTTTATTTTGTCGATAAACATTCTACAATGGCAACTAGGGATGATGGAAACAAAGTATAATTTCAATATATAAAAAATTAATTACAACATTAAATTTTATGTTCATTTGATCGTTAAAACCTTATATTTGATTGTCAATTATTTTTCTCTTTTGCTTTGAGAAGTTATTCATAAAATCATAATATCTTAACCTTAAGGTGGAGTTTTGAGCCTTTATTTTCCTTTTTGTTTATGGAAATAATGTTTTGAGCCCAACACATTGGTGTAGCTACATTAATGTCATTTGACACTAATTAGTGGAAAATTTTGAAAGAAGATAAAATTATTATTCTATATAGTATACATAAAATATAAGAACAAAACTTTAAAATTGATATATATATATATATATATATATATATATATATATATATATATATATATATATATTATAATGTACTAATACAATGAACAACTAATTGTGTACCATAGGTTGGGATCTCCATAATCTCCACACATACCACAATGTCATGGGCTTACATGGATAAAAATTCACTCCACTTATTACATAACTATATCAAATTGGTCATATCTTTGTGACCAATATAGAGGTACCATAAACTTTTGTGAACAAGACCAATCATGGTCAACATTATAAAATTCATGTGTGTTCATTTTACCTTCAACTACTTCTCAAAGTTAATTACATTAAGAGGCACAAAGTAAATACGAATGATAATAATTGGATGTTGAATCACACATGGCACGAGATCACTCCTCTAAAAGAGTTCAAAGATTTATTATTGCCAAGGATTTCCCTTTTCCTTTGATTTGATCAAACGATATTTATTCATTCCCATCACACGATCGTGGATTTTGAAGAGAAGGGAGGTTAAACACCTTTATGGATTCCCTCTAAAATCAACACTACAATATATATAGGCACACACACACACACACACACACACACACACACACACACACACACACACACACACACACACACACACACACACACACAAACACACACACATTCTTGTTTCATTGTTCATGTTTGTTCCTTTATGTTTTCATCATGTTCTAACATCTTCCTCTTCTTTTATTGTTTTTAGCATATTTAAGTGATCTACACCCTAATTGAATTTTATGGGAAATATTTTAAATTAGAATTAGAATCTAGAAAGGATGTGTACTCATATTACTAAATTAAGAATTCATATATAGATTCAAACATATAATACAAGATTAAGGCATTTGACTAATTAGGAACATGCTAAATATAGTAAAATAATAAGAATATAGTGCATTCAATTTTTTCTACACTTCGATGACTAATTTGGACGTGAAGTTGGGAGAAACATGCAAGAATACTTATATAGATGATTAATATATGAAGCTGGAGATGTGTCTATCCACAATCAAAACCAAGTAGTAGGGAAACAAGTGTAATCTTATACTCTATTGCACAAACTTTTCCACTCTAAAAAATTGACTGTGATTGCATGACCTCTTGTATTTGTTGAATTTTTAGCTCTATGTATGATCTGTCAGGAAGCTGGGGTAAATATAATTATAAGTTAATTTAATAACTAAATATAATAACTGAATAAATATACAAAAGTAAATAAGTCAACAAAAAATTTACTATGGGAAAACCTCTAAGAGGTAAAAAACCCACCAAGAATTTTAGCCATCCATATTTATGAGAAATATTACATTAATGTCAAGTAATTATTTTTCAACCCTCACTTCTCCTCACTCCGTTATATATTTTATATATAATCAATGAGCCCCAAGTGATATATCTAAAAGGATGGTCTAGTGTGTCCCTTGAAAACACCTTTTCAACCATAATTGGTTGAATAATATTTATATAAACCCACATATTATATTTAATAAATAAAATATTCTCATATTTCTTATTTATTAACTATAGTCTATCGTTTATAATTATATTTAATATAAATATTAAATATAACTTAGGAACTTATGTAAGGGGTTAATAACCCACTTAATATTATGTTCCAACACTCCCCCTTAATGTTAAGTGGGGTTATATGCCAACATTACCTATTTATACAACATGATTTACAATCCTTAAACCACGATGAGGGTTTTAGGCTAACATATCACTTTTGAAGGATTTATACACCTTCATCATGCTAAAATTACCTTTTTATACAAAAGGATTTGGAATCCATAAATAAGAAGTGATGATTTAGGATAAACATGATTTGTGAGACTACATCTCATGTTTCTCATGGATAAGCTATAAGCACCTTAGGATCCTTTTATAAAGTAAGGACATCCTTTACAAAATGATGCTTTATTACTAAAGTACACAATAAACTTAGATATAGAAGTTTACTTAGATCAAAAAATATCTTTACAATGCTTTTATAGAGAAGAATTATAGAGATGAAAAAGAAAACACATGTCCAAACATTAGGAGGTGGCATTATCATTCACACTCCCTCTTAATGGAAACTCTGAAAGGCCAAACATTACACAAAACTTGCAGAAATTTACAACACACAATAGATTTTTGAATATATTTACAACTTGATCTTCAATAGGACAAAACTGAATATCTATATCACCACAAAGAACCTTATTTCAGATGAAATGCATATGAATCTCTATTTGCTTTGTTATCTAATGCTGAAATAGATTATTTATGAGAGCGATAAAATTTTGTATATCACACAAGAGAGGATTACTTCCTTTAACTTCTTTGTGAATTTCTTCCAACCGTTGTTTTAGCCACATCAATTTTTTTCACTGTTTTATTGCACTTCTATATTTTACCTCAGTAGAAGAGATGGAGAATGTTGGTTATTTATTTCTACTCCCAAGTAATGACATATGTACAAAACTTGAAAACATATCCGATTGTAGATTTTCTATCGATTACATCATAACATCGTTAAAAAATGTAACTAGTTTACAATCAATCAAGATAACTTAATAACATAGTAAGGTTTGAGAAAAAACTATACGAGTTTGGATCCTCGTAAACATATCCTTGTCAAGGATAAAAGAATCTTGCATCATCCTAATTTTATATGTGATCAATATATTAAGAAAAATATTATTTGCAACTAGTATTGAACGTATCCAATACAAACATGAAGGGCATCCCCAATTATCATTTGAAGTGCATAAAATATTTTTCTTAGTAATCACACAATAATTTACTATAATATGGATTATCCAATTAAGAAATTATTTACATAAAAGTTGAATGCCTTGAAATAACCAGTTAATTAATGTATGTACCATTATAACATCATCCATTGATATTGCTCACACACACAAATATGTGGCTACGTATCCATTGATATATTATATCATCTTTAATAATATTTTGGAAATGATGTTATATTAAATTTATGGTCAAATCTATATAACTTTGACATATGTGTTGTATTGATACTCATTAAGGAGTTCTTCCAACGGTCATCTTAATCATATTATATCTTTTTAACTTATATAACATTTTGATACTTAAATTTTGTGAATGAGATAGAAACAATAGACTAATTTTTACCACTTCAAGTGATAGCTCCCACACCTACAAGATATCCGAAAAATATAATTTCTATATATAATATCACCAATATGGTTAACATCCAAATAAATAAAGTGTAGACCTATAACAAATAATATTTTATATAAATATAAATTAGAGAGATATTTAAAAGCTGGATGTCATTAAGTCCTATCCTTACTTCAAAATTTTTGGTTCCCTAATGGAAACATGCACTTATACTTAGTATTTCACAAGTTTAAGATAAATAGAAATCAAAATTCAACCAATTTTGAATAAATTTCAACAACAAGAACATCTATATTTTTCAATACACCGACTTGCCATAAATAATTGTGATTTTTGTAGAGTGTTCATAATTAAGATGGTTTAAAGTAAACTGTTTCTTCTCATTTACCATTCAAAAGAAAAACATTCTTTTTTGAATCTTTTTATACATGGGCAATGTATTTTTCATTATATCTCATATTGTGTAACAATATTTCTAAATTTAATAATAGAAGTGCCATGAAAATTATCACCCGTGATGTTAATCCACAACGATTATCATCAAAGTGTATACTTCACATAAGGAGTGTCACATGAGAAAATTAAAAGAAACAAAAAGGAGTAAACCCACCATTAGTTATTCACCTAAGTCAATGTGTTTGGGTGCAATCAAGTGATCATAAATATATGGTAATGAGATAGTATAGGATGATACCATACACAATTCTCTCACCAAATGTTTAGATCCATCCCATCCTCACTCTAGTTATGCCTCTTCAAGAATGTACTATGGGGTATTAATGAACCAATAACATGAAAATAGAAATCATTAGTAAGATTTAAAAATAATGTGTACTCACCTCTCAAACTCATCCCAAGTGAGAGTATATATATCATAGTTCTAAGATTACATAAATGACCCCAATACAAATTGACACAATCCTCTATTTAATATATTCTTATAAGGTCACAATAGTTAATATCATTCTTTGTGAACCTAAATAAATTCTTGATTCTATTTATACTAGAATCAATTACACCAACATATTTCCCAAAATACTTCACTTGGGGTGTAATCAAGTGAAAATAATAAGTCAAAAACAAAATTATATGCCTCTTTTAATATTATATAGGTCATGGTCCCTTTGATTCATATGGTGGTACTTATTACTCATACTTCATTTTTGAATAATAATACTTCATTATAGTTTAAGGTACCCTAAAATAGTAAATATTTCTAAATACTTTATATCCATTCAACTCAATGTGCTCCAAAGTGACATCTTCCACATGGATTAAATAGGGTGGAATTTAGAGTGGTCTGATATAATATATCAATTACAAGTGGTTATAATATTTTTAAGAATTTGTGCAACTTTATTTTCTTCCTAGACTATCATTCACAATCCGAGTTGCATTGTAACATTTACATGTTTCATGGTGAGTGTGAAGATCCATCCTAATGAGAGGAAGAACATAGAGATCTTTGAGAAAGGTGGCATTTGGGGCATACCATAACATGAAATACAATGGAGGATTGCTCATTAGAAGCATCAAACATTACCAAAATTGACATACCCCATTAAGGATGAGGGCTCATTGGAATTCACCCACTAAAAATTTGGGACAACCAACAAAATTGATAAGATACTTATTCTATTATGTTTAGATGGATGTATTTCTTGTTAAGGAATTATGTTTCCTATAAACATGGGCTAAATTCTAATCTAAAATCAAAACCTCTTGTACTTAAGTAATCAAAAAATGTGTACAAGAAATCCCTTAAACAATAAGATGTGAACATATATAACATATTTATACAAATACAATGTAGTAGAATGTGAATATATATAGCATATTCGTGATAATATTATAAAAACATAGTAAAATGAAATGCCAATTTGAAAATTCTTGACTCGATAATAATGAAAATTAATTTCACCATCAACTAACGCCAACACATTCTATTGAAAAAATAATAAATTATTCTCTAAAGCATTATTTTATACACGAGGTTATTATAAATACAATCACTAAGATCCTTTTACCTTCTTAATTAAAAACACAAGTTCAAATGTAATAAGATGAGGGAAAATTAGCAAAAAAAAATTATTCATTCATTTTCCTTGGTATCACAAGCTTGTAACTTCACACTTTTGAAGGCATATCATGATTTATTCAATGACCTACTTCACCGACTCATTCACAATAGTTAATAATGAATCCTATTTTGAAGGGATTTCACCAATGTTAATAGTATCTCATCTTCTTCTAATTAAAAATTTCAGCAAAATTTTAAGCCTTGTAGGATAATTTTTTCAATAATATCAAATTACTAGTTTAATGGTCTTACCTTATAGCTCAACCACTAAACATGTCTTAAGAGTCCTTAATCCAACCATATAAAGTATATACTCTGGGGTAAATGCTTCTTGTATTAGAAACAATAATAAGGAGTGTTTCCTTGTTCATATTAGTTATTTTATGCTTATATTCTATATGCCAAATCATAGCCTTAGATTTAATGTATACGCAATAAGATTCCATCATGAGAACAACAAATCAAATGCCACTTTTGATTTTAAAATTATAAGTCGAGTATTTTTTTAAATTTTGCAAGGAGAAGTTAAATTGCTTATTTGACGATGATAATGATTAATTTAAATTTATTTAAAGGAAATTATAAAGGACATTTAAAAGTATTTCATTCGAATCTAAAATATTATTGGTCTTTAACTTTAGAGTGAAATCAAGTGACAAAATAATAATAATAAATATTTCACTATATAGTATCCAATAGCTACTTGTTAAAAAATTGACCACTCATATTATATTATTCACTCTATTGAAAAAATAAATATTTACTAAGAAAATACGATTCAAATCCTTTTCAATAAAAGAATATTATATAAAAATTTCTTACGAGAAAAATGAGAATTCTGGTGGGCGCTCCAAACACAAACAAAACCCTTGAAAATATATTTTTCTTTCAAGAGATAGATTTGTGTGTGTGCATAAAATGATGGGGACCATTTATATAACCTAGGTGGGGTATAACCACCCCAAAAACAAGTGTTTTAAAAAAGTTTAATAAATTAAATTATTAAGCTTAAAAAAGTAAAAGGAGAGATGAGCTCTTCTAGGGTTTTGCTTGCATGTCATACCACAACCACCTTGGGCTCTGTGGGATAGTACTTTCATTGGTAATATCTAGGGTTTTCCAACCTTTGGGATTACCTATATAATTCCCCCTCCACTTCAAGCTCTACTATTGATGCCATGGCTGGAGATTATGGAGTTGTAAAAATGGTGCCATTGCAGAAACATCCCCATAAGTTTTTCCCCAAGGTATTCCATGAGGTAATATTTCTCCTCTTGATGTTGTGCTTCAAGTTTAAAAATTTAATGTTGAATTCCAATGGATTGAACAATTCTTCCTCATTGGCTATTTTGTGGTCCATATCCTCTTTGAAATCATGCTTAGATCTTGGGTTAGCTTAGCATGAGATGCCCATGACATCAAACTTAAGAGTGTCCCAAAACATGACTAAAGGGTTCTTTCTCTTTCATTTTTTTGACCCCTTACATTCCCAATCCAATCTAAATCAATTTTCTACCTAGTATGTTTGGAATTCCTTGTTGGTCCTCTCCCCCAAGACTAAGGACCTCATAATATTTGAATATACAACCCTTAAATTCCCAATTTGGGTCGAGTTCCTTGGTTTCTTGCTACCTTGTGTGCATTTTCTCCATCAAATTTCCTCCTCCATTGGGCGAGTTGTATGCATGGATCTAGAATGCTTCTATAACACACACTCTCGAAATGGGTCTATGTGGAGGTGGACCTTTCACAAGGGTGAAAGAATTTGTGGAGATTAAAATGGGTGATACTCACTATACCCAACGAGTCTCTACACATCAACTTGCCTAATACATGATTTTGTTGATAGGCCTCTTATCATAAGATCAAATACTGTCGCTCTATGTGCCACACAATCACCTATCCCCAAGTCCACTATCAAGTCTACTAAACATCCACAATAGGAAGTGTGGTAAAGCGTAGGAGGGTGGAACAATAAGAACAAGGTGGCTCACACCAAGACAACAATTAACAATTATTTCAAATAGCCAACTGTTAAGGAACATACTTTGGGGCCGTGTTGCCTCTTGAAGCCACTTTCGAAGACTCTCCATTTTCCTTTCCCAAGTTCACTAACATGAAAAAATAGGATACAATCTCCATGAACCCATCAATCTCCCTCCATTCTTCCTCGAATCTTCTTGATTCCTAGCTACTTTGACATCCAACTCACATGGCACAGTGTGCAACCTAGAATTTACTAGATAACACCCTAGTCACACTGGCACATCACTCCCTAGGACTCGAGCACTCACTCAAAGTGCGCAAAGGTACTAGGTCCCTCTTTAGGGTTGCTGTAGCAGGATGTTAGTGTGATGGAGGAAGAAACATATATATCCATAACTAATCCACCATTCTACCATGCATGCTACATTTAGATCTATGAAAGAACAAGATTAAATAGTAATCATGATTGAATCAATAACATGCACTACTCAATTACACACAATAATGAAACTTAGATTCAGCCAATAAATTCCATCTATTAATAAACATAGAAGCTTCTTACAATAATGTCAGTTTATACCAATGCACGCATGGATCTGATACAATAATCCAATCATATGCGCATACCTCTATACCTTCATACATCCATCTCTCCCTATGTGTATGTCTATTTTACTATGCGCTTCATATCATATATATATAGGGTGGGGACTTGCCCTTCACTACTTATCTATTCTAAAAATAGGCCACATGCTATTAATAGCCTAAGCCATTTGAGGCATAGCCACACATGCAAGTGTGTTATCTATAGACCTCTTATAGTTAACTGAAAGTGACAATCCTATTCCTAGCTCGTCTCCATGCAAAATGCTTGATCGATTCTCTAAAGATAGACAATGTGTGGAGTGCACATATCTGCATCGTTGGTGTGTTCCGCATGCCATCTTCTAAAAATATGTCTTCATGCTCAAAATCGCTAAGTCTTGAATGCTTAACTTGCCTCCACATGCGGGTTATTCCCTGTCCCTCCGTGCCCTTGATCCTGGATTTCTCTCCCGTGCGGACTCCTTGTGTGATCTCTAACAAGTATTCTCTGATCAACATTACCCCACACTAATCTCATTATTGTCTCGACAATGGGTATCTCCAAAAATTGCGGTAAAGAATATCAATGGAAAAATAAGAAAGAATGCGAGATGAATAAAGAAGTTTTATGAGGCTATGAGGCGCCTCCTTTGTATCAGTTTGAAGTATAAACTCTAGATACTCCTCCTTTATTTCAACCTCCAAGGCTTGCCATTCGGTGAGTGTTTGCTCTACTTTTTTTGGAATTTCCACAAGAATGGATTCCAAGTCATCCATCGAGAATCTCTCCTTTTTCATTTTGTAGAACCAAAGACAACACCTTTGGACATTGATGTCATTCTTCCTTATAAAAGATCCATCTTCTATGCAATGAGCTTCCCAAGCTCTTCCGGCCAAGTCTTATGCGTCTCTTGTCTTCTGCTACCGGGGCCTCACACTTTTACTTAACTAATGACAATCTTTCTGCGTGGCCCAATGTCTCTTCCTTCATTTATTTTTGGACCTTGTTGTTTTCTTCCGGTGGTCTTTATATTGATAAGCACCATTGAACTGTGCATTTATTCAAAGCCTAGTCTACTTTATTCAATACTTCTTGTTGCGCTTGAAGCCCTTCATAAGATGCAATCTTTCACATCACCGTGGCTTTCTCTCATTACGCCTCTTGCTCGACTTCCTTGGTGCTATCATGTGTAGGGGTTCATCTTCAAGCACCAGGTCCACCAACTTTCCTACATAATGTATCGCTGATGGAAACATCTGTGGTACCTTGGTCTCCAAGTGTGGCCTTGCTCTGATGACATTATCCCCAATATCCTCTGTGATCTTTGATAAATACTTCGTTCTTCTTTTGCATGAAGTCCCTCTCTTGTGTTATGCATGCTATCTAAACATCCTTTGTCTTTAGTTCCTCACACGATTGCTCGATTTTTGTAGATTTATCCATGTTCCTTCTAAAAACTTCAGCAGAAACCTTTACTAATGCATTGCTGACTGCTCATCGACATGACAATAGGCTTCTTGTCATATGTCTAGCTTTGGGTGTATTCTTCAGCCATCTTGAAACACATGACTCTTCACATACATCAAATTTAGGGTCATCCATGTGGGTCTGTATTGATCATGATAGTTGCTTTCGAGTATGCATAGTTTCCATATCCTCATCCATTAGCTCCCATCCGAATAAATCCTTCTGTGCTATCGTGCTCTGGAAGCGGGCGTGAATAATTTTACCTATGTCCTCTACATACCCCATGGCTGGTGGAATGTTCTCTCCACTCATCCTCTTCGATCTAGGACCCTTGGGAATTATAGCTTCAAGGTTAGGAGCTGTCCGTTACATCTTGAGTAGTCGCATGCACGGATCCGAGAGGTTTCCTTTTCTTTTTCTTCTCCATCCTTCATCTCTTCATATTTTTTCTCTTCCTTGTTATGTGGCTCGTCTTCTTGCTCGAGTGGGGTAGGAGATGCATGCTCACTCTCTTCTGATTCCTAAATACTTTCTAGAGTTAACCGGTATGTCGTCATCACGAACCATCCTGAAAATAATTGAAAAAGAGGTCCCAACAACAGAACCAATGATGCAGCCTAGAATTTACCAGATAACACCCTAATCACACTGGCACATCACTCAGCCTAGACTAAGTGCTCACCTAAAGTATGCAAAGGTACTTGGGTCCCTCTTTAGGGTTCTTTGTAGCGAGGATGTTAGCGTCATGGAGGAAGAAACATATATATCCATAACTAATCCACCATTCTACCATGCATGCGCATTCATATATATGAAAGAATAAGCTTAAACAATAATCATGATTGAATCAATAACATGCACTACTCAATTACAAACAATAATAACACTTAGATTCAACCAATAACTTCCATCTATTAATAAACATAGAATCTTCTTACAATAATGTCGGTTTATACCAATGCGCGTATGGATCTAATATAGTAATATAATCATATGCGCATACCTCTATACCTTCATACATCCATTTCTCCTTGTGTGTATGTCTATTTTACTATGAGCTTCATATCACATATATAGGGTGGGGACTTTCCCTTCACTACTTATCTATTCAAAAAATAGGCCGCATGCTATTAATAGCCACGCGCCCTTTACATGCATAGCCACACATGCAAGTGTGATATCTATAGACCTCTTATAGTTAACTGAAGTGACAATCCTATTCCTAGCTTGTATCCATGTAAAACACTTGATTCGATCCTCTAAAGATAGACAATGCGTGGCGCGCACGTCTCTGCATCGTTGGTGTGTTCCGCATGCCATCTTCTAAAAATAGGTCTTCATGCTCAAAATCGGCTAAGTCTTAAATGTTGAACTTGCCCTCTGCACGTGAGTTCTTCCTGTCCCTTCGTGCCGTTGATCCTGGCTTTCTCTCCCGTGTGGACTCCTTGTGTGATCTCTAACAAGTATTCTATGATCAACATGGCCTAACCAAAAGGGCCCGAATCCCCTCTCGACATTCCCTTTCAAGTCATGAGCATAATCCTACACGTAGTGTGTAGTAAAAAAGGAAGAATATAACATTGAATATGTCGGATGGAGGAAGGTGGAGTTTTAATATATTATGAAGCACAATAATGCTTAGTTACTACAAAACCAATTCGATGCTCTAGATGGCTTGGATGCCAATGGTATGGCCCTTGACCCTCATTTATCATGAATTTCAGATCAGATAATGTGAGGGGTCTTAATCGACTCTCAATCACAAGTATATTGTTCAAGACTCTAGCCAAAAAATTACAAATTTAGATGTTTTGTGTTTATAGGAAGTTAAAATAATAGGTTTTATTCACAACTATTTGTAAAACCATTTGGAATGATAAAATTTACCAATCACTATGATGAGGGGTGTGGGGTTTAATTTATATTTTCATGCTGAAATGGTGGCCCTTATTTATGGATCATAGTGTGGAACCCACTAATAAGGCTATTTGGGCTCTATTTAATATTAAAAGTTTCCATTTTGGAATCATAAAAATTTATGCCTCTAATGATGCGCAGAAAGGGATGATATTTTGTGGTGGATAATTAATGAAATGCCTAATTCTTATTTGGTAGTATGTGGTGACTTCAATACGGTTGAGTTTCCCATGGACAAGTGGAGACACCTTCTTATGTGCTAGACAATTTGGTGAAAGAGAGGCTGGTTTTATATACGTAATAAATTTGGGTTTCATGATGTGAACACCTCCCACCAACCCAACTCTAAATCTGGTTAACTTGGACCAATATCCAAGAAGAATCGGATCAAGTTCTTAAATGACTCGACAAGGATATTTTGTCTACTTAATAATTTTTGATTTTGAAAACATTTAATCATTTCATGTGGAAGTGATGTCAAATTTTGTCCTTTCTAACCACTCCCCAACCATATTTCACATCACATGGAAATCTAAGAGGCCTTTTAGTCATAAGGGCCATTTTCTTCTTAATATGACCCTCATGAAGCATGAGCCTACTCTCAATCATATCGAGGCAAGAGTGGAATTTAGTGCCTCAACCACGTCACCAACACAATCAGCATCCACCCTATTGTCCAACTAGACTTAGTGGTGGGGGATGTTATGACTAGGACTGCCATCGGGTTCCTAAGATTTTATGGGTGACAACTAGCCACTATTAGACATCGTTCATATTATTCCACCTCCTCCGCTCTTATCTAGGTGATGGTGGCACTCAAAGGAAACTCTTTCTCTAAAATTTGTAACTCTAGGTGGCTCAGATTCTCTAAAAATACAAATTACTTAAAACTATAACACTGGGGAGTAGCTCCATGTTCGGCTTCACTTTGGATTAAATTTAGGGATCAGGTCTTGAAGGAATTCTTCCAAATACTCAAGACAAAACACTCCTTTCAGAAAATTAGAGAAATATACAACGACGAAACACGGATCACGGAGCCCCAACTCATGCTGCGGTGTTTGTTAACCACTGAAACAAGTGTTTCAAGACCAAGCCCCTACACCCCAGTGAAATATTGCTTTGAAACACTTGGACGATGTGTCATGCAAAATATCCTAGGCATAAAAATAGCCTGTGATTGATTGCTTTCAATGAGGATTTTCAAGAAGTGGCCATGCAAAGGGACAATGATAAGGTGCATGGCTGGAATGGTTTCCCCTATGAATTCTATAAGGCCCTTTAGGACACTATTGAACCGAGATCTTCATCAAGTTTATATGGAGAGCTTTCATTCTTAGAATCTTGCCCCCATATTAATATTGGCAATATCGAATTCATCCCTAAACTAGGAGACCCAAAGAAGATAAGAAATTGGTGCCCCATCACTCGCTTAATGTTTCACAAAAATCATTTCCAAAGCCCTTTCCATTAGATTGTGACATATCCTTCCTGTTATTATTCATCCTAAACAAATTGAATTTTCAAGGGTGATATATTCTTAACAATGTCATCGTAGTTTGGGAAGGCATGGAATGGGCTCAAAGGTTTAATTAGGAAGCACTTTTCATGAAAATTGACTTTGAAAAGGTTTATGACCAAATTGAATGGCCTTTCATTCTTACCATGCCCAAAGCCCTTGGTGAGGTTCAATTTTCACTCACACAGTCAATATGATTTTTGTGCATGCCTTTGCCAATATCACCATCAATGGGAAAAGCTTCAAGAAATTTGGGATTTCAGATCCATTTGACACGGATGCCTCCTTGCGTTTGCCTTTATGTTTTGGTAGTTGAAGGAATTGGATATTTACTTGCCAAATCTCAATCTCAGGAGCTTTTCGGGGTGTTGCTCTTCCCTTTATAGATGGCTCCTAGTTACTCATTAGAAATTTTGTGAATGAATCCTTCCTTACATTCATTGAGGATGAGCGTAACATTAGTAATGCCATGCAATGCCTTGAAACCTTTCTTTTAACATTTGGCTCCTCCATTTAATGGCGTAAAATGAAATGCTATAGATTATACTTTCTTCATGCACCCCAATGGATGGCTTCCTATGATTGGAAGATGCTCAAACATGGAGAAATGTTTAAGTTTCTTGACATTCCTTTTTCCTTCCAAGATTTCCATACGAAGCTTTAACACCATGTCGTGCAACGTGTGGCCTAGGAACTAGAGTAATGGATCACCAAACCACTTTCCTTAGCATGGAAATTCTATATTTTCTCTAAATTACTTGAAGCCACACATGTTTACTACTCCTCTTGTTGGGTTCCATCTAAGAAGTCCGTGTAAAAGCTTGAAAAAATCCTTAAATTATTTCTATGGAAAGATTATTCTAATGGTAAAGGATTTCACAAAGTGGCATGGGAATTTTGCTTCCTATTCAGAGAGATTCGGGTGGGTTAGGACTCATCGACATTATTGAGAAAGGAAATCATTATGCACTAAATGGATTATCCGCTGCACGTACGAGTAGGAATCTTGGAAGGTGCTCCTTCAAAATGGTATTTCAGAAGGCACCCCAATATTCTCATTGCCCCTATTCCGAGTAAAAGTGGTTGGAAATTTTGTGCTCAAAATCATTTGGAAATATTCGGAGAAAATCAAACCATGGCTTGTGGGATGACAATAGTTTCCATAATGGTCTTTTGTTCAACCTCCATTCTCTATTGTGGTCTCCTATCATTCAATTCCAAGACCCTTTGTTTAGCAGAGGTTCTTGAGATTCCTTCTCTTTGCCTCTTCAAACATGGAATTGACACCATCTAAGACCACTTTTAAAAACACATTCACACTTGGCTTTCTTGGAAAGATCTCAAAGTATAGTTTGAGTTGTCCCTGCCTAACAAAACTATTATCAATGATACCATCTCTTTTGTACCTGATCACATGTTCCACAAGATTTCCATCCTCCGAGGCTCATCCATGGTGGACAACCGCAAGTGGTATGTGGACATGCCGTGTCGAATTATTTGACTAGCGAGGCTACACATGAATTTCACCACATCCTCCCATGGTGGGAAAGCTCAACTCTAGGTGGGGAACTTGGTCCTCACCATCTGTATGGATTAGGAGATTTGCTAATATTTGGTCATCCTACGGAGCCTAAGATTGCACACTTTTCGTGGTACAATCTCTTTAAGGGGATTCGCTTGGTGTTCATCGATGCACTTGAGAATGCTTACCCCTAAATTCCCCTTCCATGGTCATTTAGAAACCCTCCCTCACCTTTTTGGTACTTTATAAATCTTAGAGGATTGGAATTATATTCACTCTTTCTTCCTCCTTTTGCTAGGAATGTTTCTCCTGGAACTATGTTCTCTTAGGTGATAATCCTTGAATGCCACAAAAATTATCCTAGATTTGGCATGATTTTAGGGGAAATTTTATTCTAGATTTGGAAAGAAAGGAATTCTTGTTTATTTGTTAAATTTGAAGCTTTTCAATAGTTCTCTATTTATAAAAATATGTGGTTATCACGAATGTATTGCTTTGAGATCCAGTCCAAGCCAACAAAGTGACAATTGAGGTGGAACACTTGCAAACACTTATACGTCATTAGGGTGATGCCCTTATAATGTTACTCGTGAACGTTCATCCCTGTCTCACCACTCCTGTCACTTGGTGGTGTTAGGGATCACCCAAGAGGTGGTGGCTTCTAGAGCTTCTCTCGGTGCCACTCCTTCACCCACACCCGTTGGTCCCCTCACAACTAGCATCCTTGAAGAAGCTTCACTCCTCCACCTTTGGCTCAATGTAGCAGATGGGATGACCCTTGCCTCTAGATAATCTAGATAAAAATCTTGGCTTCCCCAGAAGCAACACACAAATGATGGTTGGAGCCTCCTTCCTTCACCCAATAAATTTCCAAAGATATCTCTCACCATCTCGCCCTTGTGGGCACACAAGTATATTTTCAAGGAGGCCAACTGCTCTAGATGGGACATTCTAGATAGTGGAAAAGATCTTTTTGGCTCTGTTTGGCACGATCAGGATCCATCCTCTACTGGTCGAAAATTCGCAATGGTGGCCTAATATTTTTGCCTCCTTTCTTTTTTGATGCTATGTAATCATCTTTGTTCTTAGGTTGTTTTGTGGCCTAGTTTGGTTCATGGCTTTGGGGTGTGCTTCTATACCACCCTTTTTTTGTGAATTATCTTATATCGTTTTACTTGTTAATATAATATAAGATCTTATTCCTAAAAATGTTAGAATAATTAATTATAAGTGTTCATATATAAACCATAGTTTATAATTAAAAAATTTAGAATATTATATATTATTTAATATAAACTACGTGTTTATGGGTTAATTGGTTTGTTAAAAATAAATTATTAATTAATTGGGGTACTTTGAGAAGTCACACACGATTGAATTCTTTATTGACCCATTGAGTGGTCGGGTGATCATATAAATCAATTATGTGGTATTCACATTGTAAATTTCGATGGAGAGAAGTGAGGACATTGGAGAAGTTACTAGACTTTTAATTATTACCTTCTTTGTGGTTTTTTACCCCTCGGGGGTTTTTCCACATTGAATATTGTGTTGTGTTGTTTATTTGCAATATTTCTATTTAATTATTTCTTATAATGTAATGTATTTATTTAATAATTAATTAATTCAATTTAATTGCTTAGACTTGACATGGTACGAGCATGGTTATATGTGTGTTTTTAATTTAATTTGATTTAATCTAAGTCCTAAGGGTTGCAATAATTGGTGGTTGGTTACAACCCATAAAATATAAATAACCCCACACCCTCTCAAAATTCTCACATATCCTCGCGTGAAATTTTTTTAATTGGTGTCGCGAAAAACTTCTCCACGGAAACATGACTTTGATTTTCCTATTGACCATGTAAAATTTTTGTATTATAGGGATTAATTTTTAACCTATGTCTAACATGGCCCCACTTATTTTTCAATTACCTAGGTTTAAATAAACCTATGATTATATTATATATCTTATATAATTCGCGGAGGCGTTTACTTTGAAGAAGGCATTGGCTTTGAAAGTGTCAAATTCGGTGGCTTAATTTTGAGTTGCGGATTTTAGATATTTTTGTAAGTCATAGATATTTACTATTCTTTGACTCCATATCGTTTAAATGACACCATGAGTGACCACGGTGTTAACTCATGGTTCTGTTTTTTATTTTACTTCACTGGCAGCCATAGCTGGCCAACAGAAGAACCGACTCTCTACACCTTTCCCTTCTTTATCTTTACACTGGAATTGTTCTTTGAGTAAAATTATACACATAAAATTGAAGCCCTCTCCGACGTAACTTGCAACTCATTTGCAATTGCTCCACATCCTTTAAATGACATCATGAGTGACCGCGGTGTTAACTCATGGTTCTGTTTTTTATTTTACGTCATTGGCCATAATTTGGCCGCCGATAAGAACTGACTGTCTACACCTTTCCCTTCTTTATCTTTACACTAGAATTGTTCTTTGAATAAAATTATACATATAAAATTGAAGCCCTCTCCGGCGTAACTTGCAACTCATTTGCAATTGCTAGTATAACTTAAACTTTCTAATATATACATTTTTACCAAGTGACCCATGTGGGCAATTAAATTTTATATATTTATAAAGCTAAGCACTTTAAACTTTATACTTACCTTTTATGTGGTCTATGCATATTTAAAACCTATAAAATAATAACCCCTAATAAAAATAATCTTGCATGGCCCACTTTATTCTATTATTTTTGTTGTGGTTAATGACCATACATGGGTTGTAATTATGAGGCATTAAAACCATCCTCTCCTCTTGGCCTCGGCCTGCACCACACACCTCTAACTTAGCTCTCAGGTATTTCCCCTTGTGTGTAAAATGAGGACACATGTGCCATCCACACTTGTATCCACTTCGATTCATGACACTAGGGGTTAAATTTGACGGTAGTTTAGACGTTTTTCACAATTTTAGCTGTAAAATACTTGCAAATATTTAAAATAACTGTCACATGTGACTTGCATATTTTAAGTATGACTGTCATTATATATATATATATATATATATATATATATATATATATATATGTAAAATATACAAAAATAATTAAATATATACAAAATAATTTGATTTATAGTTTGTTAATAGTATAAAAATAACATTGTTTTACATTTTTGAAGGGCAATATTTAAAAATGACCGTCATCTAGATTTTTTTTTTTGACAGGCATAGGTGGCCGTCAAATTTATCCCTGCATGACACGACTGTTAAAATTTCGTTCCACCTTTGGGACACGGGAACAATGATTAGGATTTATAAGCATTGTCGGTTGGTGAGTTGGTTGGTTCTACCGAGTTGTTTAGTTTGATTGGCATATGAGACAGTTAGTGTATTCACGGCTTGTCCACTCCTACATGCTAACAAGATGGTTGAAATGATAAGTCAACTCTCCAAGTTAAGTTTTTAGCTCGATCGAGTTGATACAAATATATTCATATAGGAGCTTGACTCCTGCAATTTGTTTATATACATTATAAATATTTTTAAACTTATTATTATTTTTCTAATATTAAAATTTGAATTATTTTTTTATATATAGTGAGGATTTTTTTGTTTTGATAATTTATGTTTTTAGTCTCTTTCCAAAATGAGAAGTAATTGTACTTCATTTGATGACGAATAGGTTAGTATTTTCTCAAAAACAATTTTTTTGGTTTACATTTCAATTGAATATGTCAAATTTATAGTCAAATTAATATATTTTGTGTAAGTATTATTTTGACAAGTCAATTTCAATGTGAATAAAGGTAAAATAATCAAAATACGACCAACATATTCACTTGAAAAATGATAGGGGGACTTCCTAAAACTACTTTATGAAGAACCTAATTTGTTCTCATTTTGAATTATTTACGTAAAAAATGGGGTCTAATCATTTTACTATTGAAAAATTGTAGATGTTGAATGGATCAAATTACAACATCTAGAAGATCATATTGAAGGTAGAATTCATGGCACACAAGCTTTGGAAAATTGTGAATGGTACAGAGAAGGCTCCGACTAGAAGACAAGCGACAATAGACAATGTATTTGCGTATCAACAAAAGTTTGCAAGAGGCAACTCCCATAATATTACGGAGCATGTAGGATGACTTCCTAATTCACATTGGGAATCAAGAAAGTCTGAGTGAAGCTTGGACACAACTAGAATCAATACATGAAGGTATGCATTTATCGAAAATTATAAAATTTATTCTTGAGTTATTGATGACTCCCATGAAGGGAGATGAAAAATTAGTTAATTTTATAACAAAAATCAAAGATATTAAATCTCAATTAGATGGATGTAACAATAACTTGATTCATGACAAATTTGCATTAGTCACTTTATGAAAGAAAATGAATAGATATTAGATAATGATGCATCTAGGCACATGTCATATAAATATAATATCCTAACTGATATCAAATGATCTATCTAAGTGATCATTCCATTCTTGATATTTAGGGTCAATGAAAAGTAAATGTTTTTAATGGTTTTATTAATGATGTTTTATGTGTTCCTAAATTAAAAATGAATTTGCTTTCTTGTTCATAACTAATTCAAAATAATTATAGTATAATTTTGTTAAAAGATAAATGAGTTAGATGTTACTAGTTTTGAAGGCATACAAAAGAATGGATTATATGTGTTTAAAGGTTTTTACTTCTTCTTGCTTTATTCATCTACTAAAAATATAAGTAATGTTTAATTTTGGCATGAAAAACTAGGTCATGTAAATTTTAGGAGCATGTATGACATGTCTCGACTTAATTTAGTTTATGGTCTACGACATATCTCTCATTAAATGTGTGAAGAGTTTTTATATGGTAAGCATCACCAAAACCCTTCCTCAGTCATCTTGAAGAAAACTCTGCATAATCCATGGAATTTTTCCAAAGTCATCAGTAAAATTGGATGAGCAGGAAAAATGATTTTGAATCTTGCCATAGAGCACAAGGAAGGAGATGGATATGGAGAAGGGTAATAAGCACTTGAACCTACACATGACTAGGAACAAAGGGCTCCGGATCTACGTAGGCAGGGGTGGTCTCCATGCAAAGCCCCAACATTGAAAAATGACCCACTAAAGTAGAAGTCATGCACTACATATCGAGAGTGGTCACCATTTCATAGTCCCAGATGCGCTCATAAAAAGAGAAAAGCGAGAGAAACATATTAGTTTTGATTGGAAAATTCCATGGGCCAAGACCAAATTTGGATGTCATTAGAAGATGGGAATGCGTGAAATAGAAGCCAAAGGGAAGTATGGAAATCTCTCTGTTAGAAAAGGATTATTCCTTGTCCATTTTAACACACTGGAAGATTGCACTCAAGCTTTGGTTGAAAGCCCTTGGTTCTTGGGAATTATGGGTCTATTCTTAAAGAGATGGTCTCAGGATTTTATCCAAACAAGGAGAACATTAATGTTATGCCCCTATGGGTTAAACTCCCTATACTACCACTTAAGTTTTGGGAAGAAGAGTTTTTGAAAAGTATAGAAAAGTCTTTAGGCTCGCTAGTGGCTTTTGATGGAGCAACCAAAGCCAGAACAAGACTAGATTTTTCTAGGATTTGCGTGAATTCATATTTGGAAAGAGATCTACCTGATATCATTACTATTCATTCGAAGAAGGATAACTAGAAACAAATAGTTGAATATTGGGCATATATCGCTAGATGCAAAAAATGCAATAAATTGGGGCATAGTGTTAAATCTTGCCCAAAAAAGTCAATGATGGAAACACAAGGGAACTAAAAAAAATAATGGAGTGATAGGAGAAGTTGTATGAGGAAAAAGCTCTGAAGAAGGCACAAGTAAAGGCATCAGCCAAGAAACCAACAAAAACCATTTTGTGGACACGAAAAACCATTTTACATGCCTTGAAATACAAGAGCAAGATTCCATGGAGGAAGGAAAGTATCTTGAGAAAACCTAGATAAATGAGCTTCTTGCACCATATATAGAAATAAAGGAAAAGGAGCAGAGAAGGAGGCATCACAAGCAGAATCAAATGAGCACAAAGAACAAAAAGATGTAGATATCTAAGAGAAAAGAGAAGAATCAAAGAAATAGACCCAAGAAGATTCAAAGACATTGACAGATCGGACTCAAGAAGAATTTTCATAGGAAGGGGAGGACACAAGAGAGATAGGTATAGAAGAAAAAATGGAACAAGAAGTAGAAGTGGATCAAGATCAGGAAAAGGAACAACAATGGAAGCTAAGGAAGGATTGGAAACAATTCCAGATGAAGAAAAATACCCAAGAAAAGGATCAAATCAGAATAAGAGTGAGTAAATCAATATCATAGTGACTCCCATTAAAAGGAAAAGAAATCCCCAAGAAGACTCATCCTCTAAAACCCTCAAAAAGCTTATGTAGGGGAAAAACAACTAGAGGAAAGTTGTCTAGTAAAGAGGAGAAAAAAATAACCACAGAAAAGAAATTGCAGTAGGAAAATACAAAACTTTGGACTTAAAAGGGCCCAAAAATATTAACATAAGAGGCCTCAATGGAAAATGTAGAAAGTAATTTTATTGCACTTTTCATGGTTTTGATGGTTCTAGACCATTCTGGACTATATTTTGACTAGTTTTGGGCTGGTTTTATGTTGTATGCTCCAGTTGTTTTTGATGTGTGTTTTAGTTTTGACTCATGAAATGTATATGGTCATATCTAGATTTTAGATCCTTATTGTAATAGGGTAGAGCCCTGCCAAAGCCCTCCTTTTACCAATTATAAAAAAATGTTAGAGGAACTTTAAAAATTTCATCCCTAAATGGTTCTATGTATCTGCTAATTTCATTATTGATTATTCATGCATGATTTGGTCATTCTTTTAGATGTGTTTTCTATCAATCTTATCATTAATTTAAACTCTTAAAGTAGATAATAAAGATATATATTTCTAAACTCTAAATTAGTATGTGATTACTAAAAAAATAGTATATACATATGAAATGACATTTGAGGATGCTTTCATGTTTGTATTGGAGATGTCCAATCGATAGCATATAATATATTTTTCAAGATTAAAATGTTGAAATTTTTGTTTCAAAAATTCAAACATATTGGTAATATGACATGATCGGTTTTAGAGCATATTGTCATTTAAGTTGTTATACAATTTTTTTGTAACCTATTAAAATAAAATTTATAAATTGTTAAAAGTGAAATAAATAATGACTTATATTATGATTATTATGATAATGCATGTTTATATGGATATTGTGATTCTAACCATGTTCGTATTGTGTTAGATAGAAAATATACAACTAGATATGTGCTTAAGTTTGAGTACGGAGTTCCATTACTTGGAGCAATAAAAAAATAGGCGACCGTCTCCATCTCTTCTACTAAGGTAGAATATAGAAGTGCGATGGAAACAGTGAAAGAATCCATGTGGCTAAAGTGGTTATTGGAAGAGATTCACATGGAAGTTAAAGGAATTACTCCTCTTTTGTGTGATAGTCAGATTTGTAGAGCTCTTACTAAGAATCCATTTTAGCATTAGAGAATGAATCATATAGATATTCATATACATTTCATCCGAGAGAAGGTTCTCTATGATGATATAGATCTCGATCAAAGACCAGAATTAAGATCAAGTTGCAGATATGTTTACAAAGAAATTGTGTGTTGTAAAGTTATGCTAGTTTCGTGTAATTCTTAGCATTTCATAATTTCCATTGAGAAGTGTGCATGGAAATTCCACCTCCTAATGTCCATTTGTGTGTTTTCTCCTTCTGCTCTATACTTCTGCTCCAATGTAAAGCATTGTAAAATATATTTTTATGATTTTTGTTAACTTATAACTCTAGGTTTCTTTGTTTTACGAGTCTAGTGTGTTATCATACATTGTGTAAAGGAGGTCCTTAATTTATAAAATGATCCTAGAGATCTTTGGTATATATTTTCCTCGAGCTGTGAAATGTAGTCTCAAAAATCATGCTTAGACTAAATCATAACTTTTGATTTATGTATTCCAAATCCTTTTGTACCAAAAGGTAAGTTGAGCATGATGAAGGTTTATAAGTCCTTCAAAAGTGATATGCTTAACTTAAGCTTAAATTTTTGGATTACTTTCATAAATTAATATAACTTTACCAACCCATTTGTGATACCATG
The DNA here is from genome assembly GCA_018340775.1 of Taxus wallichiana var. yunnanensis. Classification (NCBI taxonomy): domain Eukaryota; kingdom Viridiplantae; phylum Streptophyta; class Pinopsida; order Cupressales; family Taxaceae; genus Taxus; species Taxus wallichiana. The sequence continues at coordinate 316,867,297 of CM031236.1, forward strand.
TTAGGAGGTGAGGTAAATCTAATTATAAGCTATTTTAATAATTAAATATAACAATATAAATAAATATACAAAAGTGAATAACTCAACAACAATTTTATTGTGAGAAAACCTCAAGAGGTAAAAAACCCACCAAGAATTTCAGCTATCCATATTTATGAGAAATTTACATTAATGTCCACTAATTATTTTTCACCCCTCACTTCTCCTCATTCCATTATACATTTTCATATATAATCAATGGGTCCCACGTGCCCTATTTAAAAGGGTGATCGGGTATCTCCCCGAAAACACATTTTCAACTAGAATTGGTTGAATACTTTTTTATAAACACATATATTATATTTGATAAATAAAACTATTCTCATATTTCTTATTTATTAATTATAGTCTATCATTTTTAATTATATTTTAAAAATTATATATTAGGAATTTATGTAATGGTTTAATAACCCACTTAATAGAATGTTCCAACACAATATGGGATTCGAAAGATGCACGCAAGTTGCTGAAATCAATATTCTCTTGAAACACTAGATTTTTGAAGATCATGTAAAGAGGGGTCAACTGTAGTGCCATTCCATTTTGGGTTTAATCTTTCTCATTAATAAAGTGAACTAATCATGTAATGAAGTTGTTAAAAGTATTTTGCACAAAATCAATGTAGTAACCACGAGATTCATATCTCCTTGTGTAAATGAGGTGGATATATGTAATATGTTTTTCTATGTCTAATACATGTATATGTATATATCAATTAAAAAGGGAGAAAACAACAAATGATTTAAAAATGAATTTAAAAGAAAAGCAATGAAAGAAAAAAGTAAAGTAACAAATAATAATGAAATAAAATAAATATACATAAATGAACTTTAACATAATGTAGCTATAATCATAATAAAATGAAAATGTTGGGAAATATGTATGGAATGAAGTTCATGCTTAGTGGTTGTTGGAGCAATTGTGGTGGTTGGGGAAAGGGTGGAGTGTGACGGTGTGAAGGCATGAGCCTTCCTGAAAAGTGTATGGGATTATTATATGGCTGTAGACATGTCATTCTCCTTACATAATAATGCAAGCACTTTATTCGAGGTCCCAAGGTGATAAACATGGTGAAACCCAACCAACGTTGTAAATTTTAGTAGTAATTGGATAGTTGCGAATGTTGGAGTCAAAGCTCGCTTTTCTAATAATGGTAAAACAAGGTTATGTTCTCTCATATTAAAATAAATAATAACGTTACAAGGAACGGTGGTAAATGGATCTCTTGCTTAATAGCCATCCTAAAATCATTACCATTGTGGGTTAGATTAGCCTACGCATGGAGATAAATTTGTAACCCAAATATCTCCTCATTTTTCTATATATAAATTGATTGATTTGTATCTATATATGTATCTAAGGTGGGTTGATGTATACGAGAGGAAAAGGGAAACTTTTTCTTGCCGCCGTTTTGTTATTGTATGCGAAGAAGAAGATTGTGGATAAGAGGTGCTTCATTAGGGTGTAATGTCCAACCGTATTGATTTTTCTTCTTTTGATTTCTATGCACTTGTGATACATGCACCTTGTAACTTGTGTAATGCCACTTCACTTTCCCACTCCTTATATTTTATTTAGAGTAGTGGTTGTTTTTATTAAGACATTGGAATTTCCTTTCCTGCTATCCCACTCATGTATCAAGTAAGATTTTTCTCTTTCACTCTTCCTGCATGAAACCTTACATTTATCAAAATTTCTTAATCTAATGTGCTTCCCTTTTAGCAACATCTGAGAGGCCTTTGTTATCCAAAATGAGCCCCCTGCTTATTTTGGCTAACTTGCCTTCATTCTTGCCTTCCTTGTGCTTCAATATCAAATTTTACACATTTCAGGCACTCAAAGGTTTCTGGAAATAGCTTCATCAGATAGGATTTTTCTTCCCCTTTCCAGAAAGGTAAAATTTTCCTCCTAACTCCTTGTAATTTTTGAGTTATGGCTCGGCGGAGTTTTTTGGGGAAATTTTCCCTAGACAGGCCCGCGGCTTGACGATGAAACCGACAAGTGGCAAGGTAGAACAACGGGTGTTAGGGGGATGTTGGAGTTTTTGGTGCTTTGGTCAAAAGGCATAGAGGAAGAAGTTTGCTTGCGGGCCCGCGGAAGGAGGAAAATATGTTGGCTAAGGCCCGCCGAGCAATGAGGTGGCGCCACGTGTCCTGTCAGCGGTGGGAGTTGGGGCGGTGGAAGGATTTGGTGAAATTTTCCAAAGTTGCAAAAGGTGCAAAGGTGTGCATTGAACCCATGGCCCCATTGATTAATCAATGGTGCCACGAGCCACATCGATGGCGGAGGTCGGGCCCATGAGTAAATTGGGAAATTTTCCCAATGAAAATTTAAAAGGCGCAAAGGGTAGAAAATGATCCACGAGGCCCACTGAGATCAGCCAGAGGGTGACACATGGCAATGGAGTGGTGGGAATGGAGAATTTTTAGGAAGTTTTCCCAAATTCAAAAAAGGGCACAATTTTCAAGTTTCACTGCTAACTTTGAATTTTGCCCTAAAATTGCCATTTTTGCCCTAAATCTTCAGAGGGGCATAACTTTTGATCCTGAGCTTGAATTTTCACATTCTTTATATCATTGGAAAGCTGGTGAAATTATCCACACGATGGACTATTAAATTTTTGAATTTTGATGGATATTTTTAGGAGAAAAATGGGAAAACGTCCCTGGCATGTAAGAACACAGAAAACGACTCCAACCACCAAAATTAATGAAGTATGGGCCTCTATTTTGCTCTATAAAGCAATGTACTTCGAAGTATGGGATTTTTCATGGAAACCAATCATTTTGTAGGCCAATTAGATGAATCTTGTTGGTGGTTGAAGTTCCAAATCAATTTTCCCACATTTTCTCCTTTCTTCCATTCTGCTCGATGGTTAAAAGCCAGTTTTGGCTCATTTGTAACAAGTTGTTCATCATTCTTCTCTGCCTCTCCCTTCTTTTCTTCCCAGGGTTGAAAATGGAGTTTGAACCTCTTTCCTACTTTGTAATGGCATTTTTTGCCTCTTATCCGTGAAACGATGTTTTGTGCAAACTTCTGGAGCAATAAAAACGTGTTTTGTGATGCATTTGTCCATCCTTGCTAGTTTTGCTTGTTTTCTTCTTGCACCTCTTCATTCCAGGTATTTGTGCATGTTTGAATGTTCATTGCAGGTTTTGGAGCTGTGTTCATGGAATTTTGGAATTTTTTTTGTCTGAAATCCATCCTTGGTTTTGTGATGCACTTGTCCATCCTTCCCATTGCTTACCTCTTCTTATTCCATGGCAGTTTTGATAGATGTTCAACATTTTCCTTCTCTGGTGTATCACCGTTTTAGTGTAGGCTCTATTTTTCCCTCTTTTCTCTCTATCTCTCTATCTCCTTGGCATAGTTAGATTAGGATTATATTAGCTTACCTATCATTGGAATATCTTGTGGTAGGTAGTTTAGGAAGAGGAACCAACCTTCTCTAGAGAGCTTTCCCCATTTGCAAAGGTCCCACACTTTGGGAAAGCTCAATGTTGTGCATTCACACCAAATGACATTGCCTTAGAAAAGCTTGATCCATAGGTCATTTTGGGGGTGCTGTGAATTTGCACTAATAGTTTTGGCATGCCAGTGGGACCTTAGAGGTCTTCCACTTCATCTTTTACAGGTTGGTGTGTTCTTGTGAAGATTTTAGCCTTTGGAGGTAATTGCAAACACATCGGTGACTCCATCTGGTAAACAACCCATCTTTGAAGTTGTAGACCTTCCTTTTCATTCATTTTTCATCCATTCTTCCTTCCATCTCTTCCATATTCTTTCATCCCATGAAGTTGTGCAATCATGACTTCATTTCCATCATGGAATTCACATTTACAACAGCAGTGCCATCCAAATCCACCTCCAACATGCTTTACAACTCCTTCAAATCAGCATTTTGAGTAGATTCAAGATCAACATGCATACCCATATGAGCAGCAGTGCCAAAATCAGTTTGGCTATGGTTCTTTCCAAGAGTAGGGGTATGCATACAATGAAGACAATCAAATGCAAGATGCTGATTTGTTGGAGAAAATCCAAAAAATGGAGATTGGCATGGTGCAATCCAGGGCTCAAGCACAAATGAAAGCATTTGGAATCGGTTGTGGAGCACCTTGTCCATGGGTGGGACCTTTTCCAAGGCATTACAACCCTCAAGAGAAGCTTGACTTCATGATTGCAACGCTACCATTACTTGCAAAGTGGACTGAGGGAATAGAGGTGTATGAGAGGAGTATTCAACAACCTTGTCAATGGGTAAGCACACCATCTCATACTCTTTCTTTTCCTCTTTCTCAATCTGTATCATTTCAGCAGTGTCAAGCTTCAAGTTTCCCATATGCTGCCCCAAATGTTGATCCCATTTCTCCATCTCCTAGTCTTCCACCTCATCTCAATTCTTCTGTCCTTTTCCCTTCCAAATCCAAATCCCCTCCACAAGAGCAAAAATAAATACCTTCCACTCCAAGGAAACAAGAAGTTTCATCTCTTCCACCACCACAAACAAATGAAAAAATGGTTGAGTCACAACCCACCCCTCCTCTTGCATTCCCAAATCCATGTTGGGAAGAAGAAATTGCAAAAATCAGTCATGAAGGATAGCAAGAGGAAGAACCAAGAAAATAAGGAATGATTAAGAGCTTAGTAAGTTTGGCTCTTAGATATGGGATTGAGAAAATTCCTTTGCTGGTGAAGCCTACAGAGGAGGTAAAGGTTGAAGAACAAGTGGTGGTTAGGACTGATTTTGTTGCAACGAAGAAGAGAAAAAAGAAGAGGCAGATCAGCAATCAATTTTCTCAGAATGTAGTGTCCATGTTGGCACTCTACTTGAAGAAGATGTTGATCCAATTCAAGTTGCACAATCAGCCATGGAAGAGGAAAGCTCTAAAAGAGATCTTGCAGCCCCAACTTGTCCTCTAGAGCAGCAGATTGAAGAGTTTGACTTGACAAACTTCATGCTAGAGGAAGAGTTCAATCAAGAGCAAGATTTCCTTCAAGCAGCAGAGGAAGGAGAAGTTGCTCCAAATCCAAAAGAAGAGGAGCACATTCCAGCTGTGGGGGAGAAAAGTGCAGATCCAAAAGCTTTGAGCACAAAGCAGGCTATAGAAGAACCTTCAGTTCTTCTTTCTACTTCATCTCTCTTGAGTTCTAGTGTTGAAGAAGAGTTTGATCTCTCAAACTCAATGTTGGAGGATGAAAGAAACCATGGTGATCAAGTTACAAATCAAGAGAACACCATGGGAGAGGTTGAACATTTGCAGCAGGACAAAAATGAGGTAGTTTATCTGTCAGATTTGGAGGACTGTTTTGATGAAGAGGAACCGGTTGAAATCACACCATTTTCTCCTTCATCATCCACATTCCAAACACTTGAACCTATTGTCATGGAGGAGAAATTTCATTTGCAGCAGCCTGCATCTTATAGCAGCTCTTTGGAATCAAGATTGGAAGATTTAAATCTTCCATGTTCTTCATTGGAGGAAGAGAAAGGGCAGAAAAGTTCTACCATTGCTTCCACACCATCCATTCAAGAAGGTCTGCAAGAAGATTCCATTTTTGGAATGGAAAATCAGAGTTATGGGCATATCAAATGGATCAGACCTTGCCCAATCAGGTATTTGGCTTCATTGGAGCCAAAGGAGAAGCCACAAAGTCATGCTTGCCTCTAAGCATGAGGATGATATGCAAAGTTCCAAGGATCAGCTGCCATACCTCTTCAATCCAAATGCAGAGCAACTAAAAGAGGTATTGGATTTGTTTTCAGTTGACACCTTGCTAATTTGGGTAGAAGACCAGCTTCTTGTTGATTTTCCACTCATCCTAGCAGCCATACTCAGCTCCAAATCATTTGCATGGCTGCCAATTTTGAAGAAAGGAAGCTATTTTACACAACTAGTTGCAGGGTTTGTTTAGCTCACCTTTGCTTCCAATTAGTTAGAGAAGAGTAGGTAGGTTTGCTTTCAGTAGAAGAAGTACTTATGCACACTCTACATGTTCCATTTGGAGCATGTATGATTTTCAGTTTTGTACATAGTTTTTGGTGTTGTTGTATTGCTCTTGCACAGTCCATTTCAGTGGCATTTTGGTGAAGATCAACTCCAAGTTTAGTGGGTTTCCAAGTAGCTCAGAGGTCATATTTTCATAGTTCAGATCAGAATCAGTTCATCAAGCTTGACTCCATGCCCAATGGATGCTTCAAAGGCCACTGATCATTCATCTAGCAGGTAGATGACCCTGATCGCCAAAATTGTTATCCAAAATGAGCCCCCTGCTTATTTTGGCTAACTTGCCTTCATTCTTGCCTTCCTTGTGCTTCAATATCAAATTTTACACATTTAGGCACTCAAAGATTTTTAGAAATAGCTTCATCGATAGGATTTTTCTTCCCCTTTCCAGAAAGGTAAAGTTTTCCTCCTAACTCCTTATAATGTTCGAGTTATGGCTCGACGAAGTTTTTTGGGGAAAGTTTCCCTAGACAGGCCCGCGGCCTATGAGAAACCAACAAGTGGCAAGGTGGAGTGGCGGGCGTCGGGGGATGTTGGAGTTTTAGTGCTTTGGTCAAAAGGCACAGAGGAAGAAGTTTTATCGTGGGCCCGCGGAAGGAGGAAAATATGTTGGCTAAGGCCCGCCGAGCAATGAGGTGGCGCCACGTGTCTGTCAGCGGCGGGAGTAGGGGTGGCGGAAGGATTTGGAAATTTTTTCCAAAGTTGCAAAAGGTGCAAAGGTGAGCATTGAACCCATGGCCCCATCGATTAATCAAATGGCACCACGTGGCCACATCAGCGGCGGAGGTTAGGCCCGCGGAGGTAAATTGGGAAATTTTCCCAATGAAAATTTAAAAGGCGCAAAGGGCAGAAAATGATCCTGAGGCCCGTAGATCAGCCAGAGGGTGACATGTGGTAGCGGAGTGGTAGGGCGGAGAATTTTTGGGAAGTTTTCCCAAATTCAAAAAAGGGGACAATTTTCAAGTTTTGGCTCGCCAACCCAAATTTTGCCCTAAAATTGCCATTTTTCCCTAAATCTTCAAAGTGGGGCATAACTTTTGATCCCGAGCTCAGATTTTTGCGTTATTTATATCATTGGAAATCTGGTGAAATTCTCCACATGATGGACTATTCAATTTTGAATTTTTATGGAGATTTGTGGGAGAAAAATGGGAAAACGTCCCTGGCATGCAAGAACACAGAAAACGACTCCAACCACCAAAATTAATGAAGTATGGGCCTCTGTTTTTGCTCTGTAAAGAAATGTACTTCAAAGTATGGGATTTTTCATGGAAACCCATCATTTTGTAGGCCAATTAGATGAATCTTGTTGGTGGTTGAAGTTCCAAATCAATTTGCCCATGTTTTCTCCTTTCTTCCATTCTGCTCGATGGTTAAAAGCCAATTTTGGCTCATTTGTAACAAGTTGTTCATCATTCTTCTCTGCCTCTCCCTTCTTTTCTTCCCCAGGGTCGAAAATGGAGTTTAAACCTCTTCCCCTACTCTGTAATGGCATTTTTTTCCTCTTATATGTGAAATGATGTTTTGTGCAAACTTCTGGAGCAATAAAAATGTGTTTTGTGATGCATTTGTCCATCCTTGCTCATTTTTGCTTGTTTTCTTCTTGCCTCTCTTCATTGCAGGTATTTGTGCATGTTTGAATGTTCATTGCAGGTTTTGGAGCTATGTTCATGGAGTTTTGGAACATTTTTTGTGTGAAATCCATCCTTGGTTTTGTGATGCACTTGTCCATCCTTCCCATTGCTCACCTCTTCTTGTTTCATGGCAGTTTTGATAGATGTTCAACATTTTCCTTCTTTGGTGTATCACCGTTTTAGTGTAGGCTCTATTTTTCCCTCTTTTCTCTCTCTTTGTCTCCTTGGCATAGTTATATTAGGATTAGATTAGCTTGCTTGCACTAGAATAGCTTGTGGCAGGTAGTTTAGGAAGAGGAACCAACCTTCTCTGGAGAGCTTTCCCCATTTGCAAAGGTCCCACACTTTGGGAAAGCTCAATGTTGTGCATTCACTCCTGTTGGTCTGAAAATCTGCCGGTTAGGCAGGTCATGGGGAAACATGCCAACAAGTGTGCGGGGAAAATCCCCTCTTCAAGATAGTGAAGTGGCTGGTTTATTGCTAATCTATCAAGAAGGAATGCATGCAAATATACACTATTCTAACTTCGAGGGTTTTGGGATCTCATCCCAGTAGAGGTAGTTCCAATTATGAACCGAAAGGAAGGAGGGAAGGAATGGAGGAGGATAGCTCTGAAGGAAGAAAAGAAATGAATTCCAAGATGGAAAGGTCAAAAGGTTTATGCTTTGGGCTGGTAGTAAATAGAGCCAAACTTACTTGCATAAACAATTAAAGAAACACTGATGAACATATGACAATAGTAGGAATGAATCTAACAGAATAAAAACATAGATCTAACTTAAGAAAGATCTGATGTAAATAACATGCACATTAAGCACAAAGTCTTAATATGTGTATTAATATTTCTTTTGTTGCAAGAAAACACAAAGTCTTTCTCTCCTCACTTCTCTTTTCATACAAAAAATGTTCACCTAGAATACAACAAGTATTCTAGTATTTATAGAAGGAGAGGAGGAAAGAAGACAAAAGCAAACCCACTACTTACAAAATATCTAGAAAATATCTAAAAAGTCAACAGTTGACTTGGGCAAGTTTTCGGATGGCAACATCCCATGGTGCAACATGGATGAGGTCATCGTGTATGCCAAATTTTTTTAAAATATTTTACAAAAATGATCAACACATTCTAGAAAGAAGAAACTACTCTTCATCATCTCTTTGCTCAAACTTGGTATCCTGCTTTTTATCGGGAGATTCAATGTGACACTGCGCTCGATATTCAACAAACCTGCTGATCATTGCTTGATGTTGATCATGGTCGGGACCATTAAAATGGTCATGAATGACTTCACAGGTTTCTTTCTCATCCTTGAACTTGTTAGGTAACTTGGAAAAAATTCTCGCAAGCATCGATCAAAAAGCCAATGAAATCGTGGCAGGCCAAGAGGTTATTGATTGATTCTCAGTCAAAAGTGACCTCTGGCACCAAACCTTGAGTGATGATAGTCTTGAAATGTTGGAATGTGTCATCTGCTTCCCTCAAGCTACCCAATTCACTGAGCATCCCTGGAGCCATTTTTGCAACTGTATCCTCCATGTTGTATCATGCTTCTAGGGCTTCATCCTTGGCTTTATCGATTCTCTCCAGGATATATTCTATCTGATCAACCCGGTAATCTAATGCAGTGAGAGCCTTCTTATGTGCATGCGGGTGATTGATAACACCGACATTCAATAGGTCGTCAGCTGAGTAGTTAACCATTGCTCGTAGTGTTTTGCCGCAACTTGGCGTTATCCAACTCTTCGGATAGGGAACCTGCTACTGCTTGTAGCTCCTTATTTGCTTGGATTATATCCTGATAAAGCAATGTGAATTTTCCAAGTACTTCCTTACCATCTCTGAGGATCCGTTCAATCTAGGATGATACTGCCGTGCCTTGTTCACCAATCTTAACATATTCATTCATTTTCTCCTGACTGGGAACTTGAATGGGTTCGGTGGCAGTTACTGGAGGAGTGTTTCCCATTTTCTGCAATGCTTGTAGGAGATGTTTGTTTTGTTCTTTAAGTATCCTTTTCTCCTCTTTTGCCTCTTGGAGCTTCTTGCAAAGAGCATCCACAGCAAGACAAGGCTTCCCCTTACAGGATTTTAGATGAGGTCCCCATTGTGACTTGAGTCACCATGAAGTCTGTGGGAGACAAATCTTCTTTTCTCTTGGTGGGATCCGGGAAAGCTATCTCCATGACTCTCTCTCCCAAAGTGCCTTTAGAAAAGTGAGTTATCGCTTTCTGCTTCTTGGTTCCCTTCTTTGGAATGACGGAGAAATCCATGGCTGTAATGGGAACTTTCCTCTTATTTTGGCTTAGATGGTTAGAAATCCAACCAAGAATTATGGGAGTGGGAGCAGAGGAAGAAGAAGAAACGAGAGTGAGAGGGGGACAACTATAAAGGCCTCGGGAAGTATGTGAAACACTCGGTGGTGGAATTGACAGGAGTTAAATTCACCGATGCTTATGGCGTTTGGAGTTACTAATGGAGACGAGAAGGACGTGGAAATGGAAGGGATCTTCATCAGGATTGAGGAAATATTGGGTGACAGATCACGAGAGAGGAGAAGATGGAAGAGGTGGGAGATGGAAGGGAGGAAGGGAGAGGAGAAGACACATCCATAGGAATAGATGCTTGAATGACAAGAGGAGGAAGAGGAGAAGGAGGAGTAGAAGAATGAATGCTGGGTACCTCAGTAGTTGTAATCATGACATCATCTTGGGTGGACGTATCCATTGGAATATCTGTTGTTTCTTCATCACCTAGAGACACCAGGTCAACTACTTGCTTCTCAGAAGTAGGAGGAAGGTCTTCAGGAGTTTCCTCTTGTCTGCTTGGTTCTCCCACCTTGTCCTTTCCTTTTCCTTTCGAGCACATGGACCGGCCTTGGAGGTGCACTACCTAAAGGAGAAGTTGTGAAGTCAACTCCGAGTCATGTAAGGCCATTTTATTGCACCAATAGTTAGTGCACTATAGTATGGGCTTGACCCTTTCTTGAATGGTATTTGGCACTTTAGCTCTGTCGATCTTCTCGAATGGCTAGTTGTCCCCATCTGTGTTAATGTAAACTTGATCAATTTCTTGATCAGTCTCTTTGAATTTCTTTGGGACAATGACAATGCCATAGTGGATGATTTCCTCCAGAGCTAGCCGGGAGTGATCCTTCCGCCTAATGTCTATCTCATGGGTTAGGTCTATCCAAATGTCCTCGATCTCGGGAACATGGATGGGATCAATTTTTGCCTTTGGGAGGAAACTCTAGCAATCAAAGGTTGGCCTTGCTGGGAAGTTGTGCTTTAAATTCAACAGCTCTAACTCAGCGTACATCTCCCATGCTTTAGCAATTGTAGGGCAGGTGTATCGACCAATTGTAAGGGGGAATGGAGTTCCTCCTTTCTTTCTCTTCATACACCTGTCGTGATAAGTGATTAATTGCCTTGACAATTCCAGGAGGACCAGCTTTGGCCCTGCAAACCTTGGCAAGTTTCGTGGGCTCTCCCTCAAAATTCACAGCTCTGAGGTATGTGAATGTGGGGAATTGTGTGAACAATGCTCCCCATTTCTTTGTAGTAGTAATTACACTCGGGCTGGTTCAATTGTGTCTCATGTTTGACCTCAACAAATAGATTACCTCATAGAAGAAGGCATCATTTATTTTGGAGAACTAGGAGATGCTGGCTTCGAGCCTTAGCTCTAGGTAGAACTCGTATATCTTGACTTGGGGCCATACCCCATTTTGAGTTAACCCTACGAAATCCCTTCTGCAGCAGTGGCGTATACAACGTAGGAGTTCATGTAGAACTGCCCAGTTGTTAGAACTTGTTGAAGCTACTATGAGATGGTGTCACTTATGATTTCACCCCAGCCAAAGCGTTGATCAGGTGCATTCTTGCTCATGTTCTCCAAGTATCTCAACATCCACTTATGGAAATAATGGGCATCAGGGAGCCCAAATACTCTGTTTAAGAACGTGATTGTATCACTCAACTCTTCATTAAAATCACTACGGTGGATGGTTTGTGGCCATCTGGTCAATGACTTCTTGTTCTTTAAATAGAGTTCATTCATCATCTGCATGCACTGATCTTCGTTATCATCCCATGCCTTCCTGCAGTCTTCAATACTTATTTCCACATATTGCCTATGATGAGGAATGCCCAGGATCATCTCAAAGTGACGAGTTGTGAGGTTTATGATTGTCTCGTGTTCTTTATTTTCAACACATCTAGTGTTCTTGTTATAACATCGGGAAATCAACATGATGAACTCATTATTCACGGCACTCACTGGAAGCCCAGCTGCAAAGTGCAATCCACTGCCTATTAATTTATTCATCCATGGGCCATTGTTCGCCTTGGTGGTCCTTACCCAGAAATCATCCATGTCAATATGACCCAACTCAGAGTCTCTGATGTCAAGGTTACACTCTGTATATGAGTCAGGCATTCTGACTTTCTAGTACTTGTACTTCATTTCTTGCTCTGACTGCTTAGCTTTAGCTTTTACTGCGGTCCTAGCTGGTCTCTTGCTTGATGAAGACATATATGAGCTCAAGAACGGATGTTGTTGTTCTGCAAGAAGTATCAAGAAGGTCCAACATAGAAGAGCCATGTCAACTGTCATGTTATTCATGATGAAAATTTGAAGAATAATAGAACACCTTCGAATGTGTGAGAAAATAGTTAAGTTTAGCTTGCGGAAGGAAGAATGAGTAATTTTAAGCCTTAGGGCATAAGGCGCAAGTTTTTAGCAGGCTACAGCAAGAGCTTTTATGGCTTAACACACTTTTATGGATGCCAACATGCAAATTTTGGTGCCAAAGGGTAAAGCACAGGGTGCGGGTTTGCAACTGACAACATTTTATGTTGATGTTGTGGAAGTTGTGCTTGCGCCTCTTGGAATTACTTGCTAAGTGTTCTTTGGCAAGGCGTAAAAAATGTTCACGTTGCATGAATGAAAAGTTTGCACATAACTTTGGAAGATGTTTTAGGAAAAGCAAGTGCACTGTGGTTTTAACATGAGTTAATAGTTTTTGGAAAACTTCTTGATTTTCACTTTTCTCTTCTTGGATTTGTCAGATGGCAAGGAAGAGAGGTTTTTGGCACTTTGGCAAAAACGAGGACGAGATGATTTTGGTTTATTTTGAGGGCGGGGCCTTCCGATTTGTAGATTTGGAAGAAGAGGAAAAGAGGGTTTCAGTTGGGTTGGGAATATATTAGGTTCTTTAGATTTTAACCATTGACATCAGACTCTAACACTTAACACAACGAAACAAAAACCACAACTGGGAGAGGAGCCACTTACCCGGATTTATAAAACACGAAGAAAAATGCAGGGGTCCACAAGCTCAAAAATGACACGTGAGGGCTGACAGGGATGGCTGACACATGCAGAGAAAATACTTTTCACAATTTCCAATTCGTGAAAATGACATTTGTCAGTTCCTATTTATAGAAAAATCAGCATTTATGACCTCACCAACCACTTTTGGCATGATTTTCGGAGTGTCAACACAAGGAAAATCATGCTTAGGAAAATGCTTAGCGCAAGTTTTTTGATGTTAACACAATAATTTCAGCACTAAAGGACTTAAAAGGGGGGCGCAAATTCCTTGATGTCGACATGAGTAAAATTGCGCCAGTGTAAAAGGGTGCAGTTTTAGTCATGTCGACACACAACTTTCTGTGCCGAAGGATTAGCTAAAAATGGCTAAGTCTTGAAACAACTTGATTTTTCGAAAGGGAGTTTTGGGCTATTTTGAACATTATCAAACTTCCCTAGGGGCCAAAATAGAAACTTGGTATAGTTACCTGCAAATTGCCCTTGTCAATTTTGCAGGATAATAGCTAGCTCTTTCTGGGGACTATCTTTGAGTGAAACTTAAGGGTAGAGAATCCCAGATTTTTTATGTGCCTATCCATTGGGTTATAGAGAGTCAAAAACAAGGGTGACTAGGGGGTGAACAAAAATAAAAAGAAAGGGAACACACAACAAACAGAAAGCAAACACACAATGAAAGAAAAAGAAAATGAACAATAAAAGCAGTACAAAGAAGAGAGAGCAAGCTATACTTCCGAAGATCTTGAGTGCTGCCCACTATAGGAAGCGGGAGCTTGGTTCCGTCTAGATATGAGAGATAGAAACTATTCTCTTTGTTGAGCTGCTTGATTTTGTATGGCCCTCTCCAAAGAGAGTCAAAATTCCCATGCATACCTTTCGGTTCTCTTCGTTTGTCCCACAGAAGAACAAGATCTCCCACTTGGAAATCTCTCTGCTTAGCTTTCTTATTGAATAACCTCTTAACTTGATTATGATGTTTAGTGATCTTTTCGACCACTTTCACTTGCTTTTCTTCAAGTTTTGTTAGGTACATAATCCTCTTTTCAAGAGAATTCTGAAAAGTTTCATCTTCAATTGCTCAAGCCAAGCACAGAGTAGGAAGTTCGTAGAGATAGGGATTTCAGCATCAATCCCATATAACACCTGGAAAGGTGACATGCTAAGAGACCTCTTTAGAGTGATATGATCCACCCACAAAGCATCATACAATGATTTGTGCCAGGACCACTAGTTTTCATCAACTAGCTTCCGTATGATAGTTACTAGGTTCTTATTGCTAGATTTTGCCTGACCATTTCCTTGAGGATAATAATCAGAGGCGTGAGCCAAGGTTATTCTGTATTCATAAAAAAACCAATAACTTCTCATGAAGAGAAGTTGGAAGCATTGTCAACAACGATTTTGTGTGGAATTCCAAATATGACAATAATATTCTCCTTGATGAATTTACAAACAACTTCAGAAGTGGCATGCTTGATAGGTATGGCCTCCACCCATTTTGTGAAGTAATCCGTTGCTGTTAGGACGTAACTATGTCCAACACTCAATTGAGGATTGAGTGCTCCAATGAAATCAATTACCCATTGCCTAAATGGTTCGTCAATGATGACAGGCCTGAGGGGAAACGCAACCAACTTTGGTTTGCTAATGAACTGTTGCCAAAGTTCACATTTTGCTACCAGTGGCCGCATCACGAAATAATGTTGGCCAGTAGTACCCGGCCGAATGATTTTATGTGCTATCACGGATGAGGAGAAGTGACCACCATAGGCTGAGTCGTGAAAATTTCCAACAATTTTACCTGCTGCGGCTTGTCAACACATCATAGAAAAATGCCGTCAATTCTATGTTTGTACAATCCATCATCCCATATGACATATCTTGCGGCTCTGAGCTTCATCGTTCAACTTTCCTTTGTGGTTAGGTGAGTTGGGAACTCACCATAGGTGAGAAAGAACGTGATTTCAGAATACCATTCGTCGTTGGTGGTGATGAATAAAACCATGGGCAAAGAATCCACTTTCTATAGTCCATTTTGTTCTCCATCAATGTGATCAGCTTTCTCTTCAGGTACCTCTGAGTCTTTATTTTTAGCCATCAGCCGACACATACCCTTACCTCTTACCAAATTGGTTGGTTTGATGTCTAGATCATATTCTTGGACCTTTGTGATCCAATTTCCTCGTAAGCTCCCTAACTCCTGTTGAGTCAGGATAGACTTAACAACCGTGTCAGGAACTAACACTACTGTATGAGAATTCAGCATCTAGTAGCGGAAGTTCTTGACTTTTTTTACCACAAAAAAGGCATGCTTTTCCCATTGTGACATCTTCAGTTCATGAGGCTTAAGAGGAGAGCTCATGAAAGCAATTGGGGATTCAATATCTTCATAGAGTTTTTGCATCAAGATAGCTGATACAATATGTGCAGAGGCATAACTGTACATGATGAAGTCTTTGCTAAAGTTAGGACATACTAGAACGAGAGCATGAGCGATGGAGGTTTTTATGTCTTTAAATGATGTCTTGCCTTCCTCACTCCATCAGAATGTTTGGGACCCTTTCATCATATTAGATATATGATGAGTCTTCTCAAGCAAAATCAGGAACAAAGCGTCTGAGAAAATTTACCTTTCCGAAGAAAGAGTGAACGCGAGTCTTGCTTGTAGGTAGAGTAATGCTCGAATATCCTTGAATCTTTCGACATCTATCTTAGTTCCTTCTCTACTGATGAAATGTCCCAATAGCTTTCCTTCGGTGACCCCAAAAACTGAATTTTTGGGATTTAGCGAGATTCGTGCTCTCGGCATCTGATCAAGACTTGTTCCAAATGATCGCAGTGATCACTTCATCTTTTGGAGAACATGGTCAAGTCATTTAGGTAAACCACGATGACTTTTCCCATCATACCTTTAAATGCAAAGTCCATTGCTCATTGGAAGGTGGCACTGACATTGATCAAAATGAACGACATTTTGTTGTAGGTGAAGGTACTCCAAGGAGTGGTGAATGCTGTTTTGAACTGATCTTCAGGCATGAATTCAATTTGATTATAACTGAAAAACCATCAAGCATTGACAACATTTCGAACGGTTACTACTACCGTAGGACTTGATCCATTATCAGCAAAGTGGATAGTTATCTTTTAAGGATGACTGGTTCAAGTTGTGAAAGTCCACGCATATGCGTATCTCACCGTTCTTCTTCCGCATAGGCACAATATTTACAACCCAGGTACTGTGATGAATTGGAAAAATAATTCTTGCATCTAATATTTTCTAAATTTCAGCTTAGATGGTACCCGAGATTTTGAGGTTGTAATGCCTTTGCTTTTGACGGAAAGGCTTGACATCGTCCTTGAGCGGAATGTCATGTTGAATGTCCTTTGGCTTGAATGACTTCAGATCAGCATAAGACCATGCCAACACATCCATGTACTTTTTAGAAACTTAACAAATTTTCACTTTTCCTCGGGTGTACAACACTTCCTAATATTCATGGAACGAGGATGTTCCGCAGTACCCAGATTGATGGATTTAGTTTCCGGAGAAGAGCAAGGATCATCTTGTTGCTTTTTCTTAACAAAACGGTCATGATTATCAAATAATCATTCTAAGGAAACCAAACCTTTCGGAATCTTATTTCCTTTGAGTTGTATCACCGTATCTTTTTCAGATTCATGTGCTTGGCGATGAGAGACTCACGACACGTAGAAGTTGATCCATCGAAATGGAGTTCTTTGAAATTTTCAGCTTTCTCCAAAAAAGTGATAAGTTGGTTGTCATCATTGAACACTTGCCAGTGTTGTGAATTATCTGGCACACTTGGGTGAAAAACCACCTCAATGGTATATGTATTCATTTTTAACCTTGGGTGAGGGAGCATGAGAGAGGCTGAGATGGCCAATGAATCAGCCATGTCATTTGATCTCGCGGAACTACTTTGATCGAGAAAGCATCAAATTATTCGATGTTGTCCCATACGGCATTGCGGTAGTGTCTGAGCTAGTCATTTTTTACTTGATATATCCCTTTTACCTGATTGACAATTAGCTCAGCATCACCCTGCACTCTCAGATTCTTGATTCCCTTCTCTTTTGCAACTTGCATGCCAAGTAACAAGGATTCATACTTGGCAGTATTATTCATATTGAAGAACTGCAACTTGAAAGAAAAAGGGAAAATCTCCTCTTCAAGAGATATTAGAACAGCCCCAACACCACATCCACTTGTTGCGTAACTACCATCAAACTGCAATGTCCATACTTTGTTGAGATCCTCCTCTTGGATGAGAATGTCCATTCTATCTAAGTTGGTGGACAAGAAATAGTTTCCCATCCCTGATGATTCGAAAAGAATCTGAGCCTTAGGGTCATCAGAGTTGGTGACTAGATATTTCTTTTGTGACTCTGGTTCCAATGTCTACATCACTCCTTTGACAAGAATCCTGGCTTTGGACCAGTCCATATGAATTTCCCCACCAAATTCTTTACAAAAGCTCCTCCCTAGCAATATCTCGTATGCTGCTGGAATATCAGCTACGAGAATAGTCATTTTTACCCTTTTCTCAGGAAATGCCGCGAATGCAAACTGTGCATCCTTGATCTGACCGATCAATGGTACCTGCTTGGTTTCTATGGAGTAAAGCATATCGCCAAAAGGTTTAGTAAGTGTGAGGCCCAAAGCATGGGTGACCTTTGCTAGCATAACATTGTCAGAAGCTCCATAATCAATTATATAGTTACTTAGTTTATGACCATTGATCAGGAGAGATAGGTAAAAAGGTTCAATTTTCCCTGACATAGAAGTCGAGGCAACATTTATGTGATATGTAGGAGGAATGGGAAGAATTCCTTTTAGGAAAATAGAAGGTGGGATGGCAGCCTAGCTTTGGATATACTTAGTTAATCTTATAAGCTGCTCTGGGTTGGACTGAAGGTACTCAGCTTCAAACATCTGGATCTTGGTCTTTTTGGCATGATCAACTATATCGAATGTGACCAAGGGTTGTGCTAATGAAGGAATGAGTCCTTCATTTCACATTTGTAGAGGAGGATTACTGGTCTTTATGGGGCTAGAGGAAGGCTGAATTAGAGGAGAAATGGGAGGAAAAGATTTCTTTACAAAAGGTTTAACAGGAGGTTGAGTAGGAAGGGGATTACCTCTTTTAATGATCATTGGAGGAGTTACCATAGCCTTTTCCTTTTTTTTTTAATGACAAACTCTACATCTTTTCCTTGTGAGTGAGTGAAAGCTGCGTATGATTGTGCACTTGCATACCCTTGGGTACCCTCTTCTTCATCAGATTCCTCTTCTTTGAATTCCATATACCCAATAGTAGAGTCGGTCGGTTCACCGACATCTCGAACATATTTGCCTTGTGGACGAAGACTCTTCATAATTTGGCTCATCTTCTTCGATTTCAACCAAAGCATTGACTGGAGGGGTTTCAATTGCTAACCTTAGAGAAGAAATAGAAAACGTGACATTTGGGTGGTGTTATTGGGAGTGAAATTCCTCCGTGGGCTCTCCGGTATGGAGTAGTAGATGATGTTTGAGTCAATTGCTTCTTTAATGAGAGCAAGTCATTTACCATCTTCTGGAATGCTGGATCGATGAGGTAGCCTGAGAAGAAGTTGAGGCCTTTGATTTTGATGGCTCCCATCTTAACTCACTAGATATAAGAAGGTTGTCTTCTATCCGAATGGCCGTAGCTTGAGCAAGAGCCAAGGTGGGTATCATTCTGTAAAAGTAAGAAACTTACTTTTGAATTCATTGCGTTCAAGAAGAAACACTTTTGATTCTCTAATGTTGGCATCATGGAAAGCGACACACGGTTGATCAGTGAATTAAATCAGGTGATAAAATCACACATGGTTTCATTGGTCTCCTTCTTCATGTGAGTGATTTGTGACAATAACACAAATGTGTCTTCTGAAGGTTTGTATCTATCTTCAAATGCAGTCTGCAATGTGGCCCAATTGGTGATGGATCTAGTTGGTAAGTGTTGGAACCATTCTTCTGCAAGTCCTTGCAAGGTCTCTAGAAAGAGATGTACCGATACATCTTCATGAGTCATGTCCAGAATGCTACATGACATAATAAACATAGCTATATGTGCGTCTATGCTTTGATTTCCACTCCCATCAAATCTCAAGAAATTTTTGTGATTTTCGGTGGGGAGGGGTTGCTGATGCAAAGCAATGCTAGAGGACCCATGGTGTTTCCCCATGGTACAGGCAGATTTGTTGCCATTTGAAAAGTAGGAAAAAGAACGTGAGTAGGGAGTGTGATTCCACTTAACAATAGAGCACTGCAAGTTGATGTCGAGACACCCTGTGAAATCTGGCTCCTTCATGGAGGCGAGGCACTTCTTCTTTGATTGATCCACCGAACTCGAGTGATGCGAATCGTCTTTGGAGTGATACTAAAATTGTGCCTTCGAAGTAGATCAAAAATTGGATCAACTTCTCCATGAGCTCTTCTACTACGAGTAAATGGTTCACCCACCAGCGTATCCATTCAGATCTGCAACAATCAGAAGCAGATTTACAACAATATTTTTGTTTATACTTGCTGATTTTCTGATTTTTGGCAAAAATCAACAACGTGTACTTTTCTCAATATAATTTTATCCTTTTTAATAATAACCAATTGCGGTTTTTCGACAAAGATTAATAAGGATAAAAAGTGGGTCAATTTAGTAGGCTGATTTTCGGATCTTTGACACGAATTTTGCAAGGTTTTGAAAATACATGAAATGTCGAGAATCTCGGATCTACATAAATATATACGTTTTTTAAAAAAATCGAGTGAACTAAAAACTTCTATCTAGTCCGAGATCTATGGATTTTCATAAGATTTTTTTAGTTTTGATCACTTATGCAAAATTTTTGATTTTTAACAAAGGACTAAAATTTGCAATCCGGTAGTGATTTTTATAGTTTTTTTAGTTATTTCCTTAGTTCGATCCCCAATAGAGTTGCCAAAAAGCGTTAGTCAAAAATTTGTTGGTAAGGTAGGTCATGGGGAAACATGCCAATAGTGGTAGGGAAAAGCCCTCTTTAAGACAGTGAAGCAAAATTGGTTTATTGCTAATCTATCAAGCGAAATCTGTGCAAATCTACACTATTCTAACTTCAGGGGGTTTTGGGATCTCATCCCAGTAGAGGTAGTTCAATAGAAAGGAAGAAGGGAATGATCAGGGGATCATTTTTAAAAGTTCCCTAAACATCTCTAAATGGTGTCAGTGCAGAAGATCATCTCGAGAGCTTTCCAACGACTGTGAGAACGCGACAAACGGACATCGGGAGCTCTAGATATGTTCAGTCAAAGTTCAGTCAACGAGAAAGTCAACTCTGGTCAACTGGTCAATTTTGGACCAATCGCACTGTGACACGTGGCTTGCCAACACTCGTCGAATTCGCTCGATTTGCCTATCGGGAGACGACAAGTGGACTACAGGATTATTTCTATTCCACATTGTATGGGTCGAAATAATATTATTTGGTAAGGCCACTTTCCAAAAGCCACATGTATATATTAATGTGTATACATTAATATTAACTCCTACACAGCCGCCAAACATATGTCCACGTGGTAAAGGCATGCATTGTCATGCGTGGAAGATTCCACGTGAGGAGAGGGAGGTGAAGCGGTGGTAGGGGGGCGGTTATAAGCCCAACGTGGTCTTTGACCACTTCATGCGTGGAAAGGCTTAAATAAAGCCTAAGCTTTTATAACACCGATCCACATGGGATTTTAACCCATTTTAAAAATACAGCCGCTCCATATGGGATTAAATCCCCTAAATATGCACGGGTAAGGCTAAGGTTAAAAATAGCCTTAGGAATATATTTTATCCCTCATTAAAATATTCAATTGGCTAAAATGGGAATATTTAATCCCATTAAAATGTGTAATCCACCCACATAGGGATTTAATCCCATTTTTATATGTACGGGTGAGGCTAATATTAGCCTAAGGATTATATGGAGTGCATTATTTTTGGGCCCTAAAAATGTATAAATAGGGAACCCATTTTATTGTAATGGACACACATTGGTGAGACACACATTACACACTAGAAACACATTACACACCGGTGCAATGGAGAAGCTCATTGCTAGAGCACGGAACAGTGGACACCGGTGCAACGGAGACACCGATCCCGAGCTTATTATTTGTTAAGCTTATTTGTGGGATGTGTCAACAGGTATTGTCTATTGGCCTATTATTTTAGGCAATATTAGATGGAATATTTGTGATTGGGAGTGAAATGTAAACTACCCAATAGGCCCATTGAGCCACACCAATTACTTGCAAATCCTGGATTGTCGACCGGAGTGCTAGCTTCGCATTGTTTGCGTCGGGAAGGCCGATCACAGCCGAAGGAGATTGTGCATCAAGAAGGTGGAAGTTGGGTGCTATTTTTCACCCTTGTCATCCGAAGGTTTGGTGTACTGATAGGCAAGTAAAATTCCATTAGGTTTTCTTGTGAAAGTACTATTGTAACTTACAAGTTTTGACTAGTGGAACGGTTTGATCACGAACCCGGAGACGTAGGCAATTGCCGAACTCCATAATCAATCTGTGTGCAATTGTCGTTATTGTCTTGCATTATTTTAAATTGATTACTTAAAAGGAGTAAACTATCGGAAAATAATTAAAGCCTATAAGGGTCCGAGATCAGGTCGTAATAATCTGATTATTTTCAGATCAAGTTTGCTATCAGAGCTGGTAATCGACACCTGCAAACTTACTAATCTTCAAAGCAAGTTGGTATGGAGCAGGTTAATTAGTCTGAGTTGCTTTGTGAGGATGGCATTGGCTTGTACTTCTGGATTTCCAGATTGGTGGGATAGACTGAGAGACAGGTTTAACATACTCAGTAATTTTCTCATTTCTATTTGGATGAATCCATTATATCTCATATGCGAGATAAAACCTGAAAACTATTGTGTAGGGTAGAATGTATTGGTAAGACCCCTTTGAGGGCAACGTTTGTATACATCTAACCAGACATGGCACATTAGTTAAAGACCCAATTTTGGGCAATGTTTGTACTCTATTATACTTGCATTAGTAAGACCCCCAGAGGGCAATTATTTTGGTGATTTTTCTAACACCATAAAATGCAGTATATTTTCCTTGTTTAGTCATTGTTCTGGCAGGGAGGAGACAAATGAAGTCAATCCACATTGCAATGCAGTGGAGAAAGACCAATCTCGTCATGTAGAGTCGAGAAATGGCAGAAAGAGTTCCTCATCCCAGAAGAAGGAGATTAAGAGGAATTTTTGTGCTCATTGCCAGAGGAATGGGCATCGGGTGGAAAATTGCTGGAAACTGCATCCATCTCGCCATCAGAGTAATGGCAAGCCAAAGATGGAATGGAGGCCTATTGCAAAGGTAGAGGAAGTTTCTACTCCACCACTAGTTGACAATTCAACCCAGGACCAGACAGTAGAGTTCGCAGAGATCAGCTCGGAACTTCATTCTGTGTAGAGGCATTGTGACCGTGCAATGCAGAATGGTAGTTTGAATCACCGTTGACATTGACATCGGGTTGGAACTTCATTACATGTAGAGGCATTGTGACCGTGCAAGCGAGAATGGTAGTTGAATCACCGTTGACATTGACATCGGGTTGGAACTTCATTCTGTGTAGAGGCATTGTGACCGTGCAGTAGAATGGTACCTGATATTAGTATGTCAACAAGTAGAGCTCTCAAAGTATCAGCTTAGAACGTCATTCGGTGTCAAGGCATTGTGACCACACATACGAATGGTAGCTGATCAATAGACTTAGCATCGTGCATTGGAGGCTCGAAGTCTTGAAAGAGGCTTAGCATCATGCATCGGAGGCATTGAGGTCTGTAATAGACTTAGCATCATGCATTGGAGGCTCGAAGTCTTGAAAGAGGCTTAGCATCATGCATCGAGAGGCATTGAGGTCTGTAATAGACTTAGCATCATGCATTGGAGGCTCGAGGTCTTGAAAAAGGCTTAGCATCATGTATCGGAGGCGTTGAGGTCTCACATAGACTTAGCATCATACATCGGAGGCTCGAGGTCTTGAAAAAGGCTTAGCATCATGTATCGGAGGTGTTGAGGTCTACATAGACTTAGCATCATGCATTGGAGGCTCGAGGTCTTGAAAGAGGCTTAGCATCATGCATCGGAGGCGTTGAGGTCTACAGAGACTTAGCATCATGCATTGGAGGCTTGAAGTCTTGAAAGAGGCTTAGCATCATGCATCGGAGGCGTTGAGGTCTATAGAGACTTAGCATCGTGCATCGAGAGGCTCGAGGTCTTGAAAGAGGCTTAACATCATGCATCGGAGGCGTTGAGGTCTGTAACAGACTTAGCATCGTGCATCGGAGGCTCGAGGTCTTGAAAGAGGCTTAACATCATGCATCGGAGGCGTTGAGGTCTGTAAAGGGACAAGGCATTGTCCATCACCGACATCGGATCAATCAAAGCTCTACGTAACATGGAGTTACTGCAAACTAGTTCGGATTCTGCGGAATCAACTTGGAGCCAGGAGCTATGTTATAGAGTAAAAGAAGATCCTTGTTGTCAGATATCAAGAAGCTTAGCACTGCACAGAAGGAGTGTTGAGGTTTCATTCAGAAACTTAGCACCATAAAGTGGAGGCGTGGAGGTCTTCTTCGGATATCAGAGTGGCGCAGCGGAAGTGTCATGGGCCCATAACCCATAAGTCCCAGGATCGGATCAGAGTTGTCGAAGTGAGAAGGTTGGAGGAGAAGACCCAAGGGTCTACTACAGTCAGCACTTCCGAGGTGGCAGCAGAGTTTTTAGATTCAGGACAGTATGGAAGCTTTTTGGGACAAAAAGCTTTTCTCAGTGGGGAGGTGTGATCAGGGGATCATTTCTGAAAGTTCCCTAAACATCTCTAAATGGTGTCAGTGTAGAAGATCATCTCGAGAGCTTTCCAACGACTGTGAGAACGCGACAAACGGACATCGGGAGCTCTAGATATGTTCGGTCAAAGTTCGGTCAACAGAAAGTCAACTCTGGTCAACTGGTCAATATTTGGACCAATCGCACTGTGACACGTGGCTTGCCAACACTCGTCGAATTCGCTCGATTTGCCTATCGGGAGACGACAAGTGGACTACAGGATTATTTCTATTCCACATTGTATGGGTCGAAATAATATTATTTGGTAAGGCCACTTTCCAAAAGCCACATGTATATATTAATGTGTATACATTAATATTAACTCCTACATGACCGCCAAACATATGTCCACGTGGTAAAGGCATGCATTGTCATGCGTGGAATATTCCACGTGAGGAGAGAGGAGGTGAAGCGGTGGTAGGGGCGGTTATAAGCCCAACGTGGTCATTGACCACTTCATTGGTGCGTGGAAAGGCTTAAATAAAGCCTAAGCTTTTATAACACCCGATCCACATGGGATTTTAACCCATTTTAAAAATACAATTGCTCCATATGGGATTAAATCCCCTAAATATGCACAGTAAGGCTAAGGTTAAAAATAGCCTTGGGAATATATTTTATCCCTCATTAAAATATTCAATCGGCTAAAATGGGAATATTTAATCCCATTAAAACGTGTAATCCGCCCACATAGGGATTTAATCCCATTTTATATGTACGGGTGAGGCTAATATTAGCCTAAGGATTATATGGAGTGCATTATTTTTGGGCCCTAAAAATGTATAAATAGGGAACCCATTTTATTGTAATGGACACACACTTTGGTGAGACACACATTACACACTTGGACACACATTACACAAGCAGTGCAATGGAGAAGCTCATTGCTAGAGCACGGAATAGTGGACACCGGTGCAACGGAGACACCGATCCCGAGCTTATTATTTGTTAAGCTTATTTGTGGGATGTGTCAACAGGTATTGTCTATTGGCCTATTATTTTAGGTAATATTAGATGGAATATTTGTGATTGGGAGTGAAATGTAAACTACCCAATAGGCCCATTGAGCCACACCAATTACTTGCAAATCCTGGATTGTCGACCGGAGTGCTAGCTTCACATTGTTTGCGTCGGGAAGGCCGATCACAGCCGAAGGAGATTGTGCATCAAGAAGGTGGAAGTCGGGTGCTATTTTTCACCCTTGTCGTCCGAAGGTTTGGTGTACTGATAGGCAAGTAAAATTCCATTAGGTTTTCTTGTGAAAGTACTATTGTAACTTACAAGTTTTGACTAGTGGAACGGTTCGATCACGAACCCGGAGACGTAGGCAATTGCCGAACTCCGTAATCAATCTGTGTGCAATTGTCGTTATTGTCTTGCATTATTTTAAATTGATTACTTAAAAGGAGTAAATTATCGGCAAATAATTAAAGCCTATAAGGGTCCGAGATCAGGTCGTAATAATCTGATTATTTTCGGATCAGGGAAGGAAGCAGAGGAGGATAGCTCTGAAGGAAGAAAATAAATGAATTCCAAGATGGAAAGGTTAGAAGGTTTATGCTTTGGGCTGGTAGTGAACAGAGCCAAAATTACTTGTATAAACAATTAAAGAAGCACTGATGAACATATGACAATAGTAGGAATGAATCTAATAGAATAAAAACATAGATCTAACTTAAGAAATATCTGATGTAAATAACACGCACATTAAGCACAAAGTCTGAATATGTGTATTAATATTTCTTCTATTGCAAGAAAACACAAAGTCTTTCTCTCCTCACTTCTCTTTTCATACAAAAATGTTCACCTAGAATAT
The DNA here is from genome assembly GCA_018340775.1 of Taxus wallichiana var. yunnanensis. Lineage (NCBI taxonomy): Eukaryota > Viridiplantae > Streptophyta > Pinopsida > Cupressales > Taxaceae > Taxus > Taxus wallichiana. The sequence continues at coordinate 316,893,044 of CM031236.1, forward strand.
AACAAGTATTCTAGTATTTATAGAAGGAGAGGAGGAAAGAAGAAAAAAGCAAACCCACTACTTACAAAATATCTTACAAGATATTTACAAAAGATCTAGAAAATATCTAGAAAATATCTAAAAAGTCAACAGTTGACTTGGGCAAGTTTTCGGATGGCAACATCCCATGGTGCAACATGGATGAGGTCATCATGTATGCCAACAAAACTTTTTAAATATTTTACAAAAATGATCAACACATCCCAGAAAGAAGAAACTACTCTTCGTCATCTCTTTGCTCAAACTTGGTATCCTACTTTTGATCAGGAGATTCGAGGTGACACTGCGCTTGATATTCAGCAAACCTGCGATCATTGCTTGATGTTGATCATGGTCGGGACCATTAAAATGGTCATGAATGACTTCACAGGTTTCTTTCTCATCCTTGAACTTGTCAGGTAACTTGGCGAAATTCTCACAAGCATCGATAAAAAAGCCAATGAAATTGCGGTAGGCCAAGAGGTTATTGATTGATTCTCGGTCGAAAGTGACCTCTGGTGCCAAACCTTGAGTGACGATAGTCTTGAAATGCTGGAATGTGTCATCTGCTTCCCTCAAGCTACTTGATTCACTGAGCATCTCTGGAGCCATTTTTACAACTGTATCCTCCATGTTGTATCGTGCTTCCAGGGCTTCATCCTTGGCTTTATCGATTCTCTCCAGGATATATTCTATCTGATCAACCGATAATCTAATGCAGTGAGAGCCTTCTTATGTGCATGTGGGTGATTGATAACACCGACATTCAATAGGTCATCAACTGAGTAGTTAACCATTGCTCGTAGCATTTCCCGCTTACAACCTGGCATTATCCAACTCTTTAGATAGGGAACCTACTACTGCTTGTAGCTCCTTATTTGCTTGGATTATATCCTGATAAAGCAATGTGAATTTTCCAAGTACTTCCTTACCATCTCTGAGGATCCATTCAATCCAGGATGATACTACCATGCCTTGTTCACCAATCTTAACATATTCATTTATTTTCTCTTAACTGGGAACTTGAATGGGTTCGGCGGCAGTTACTGGAGGAGCGTTTCCCATTTTCTACAATGCTTTTAGGAGATGTTTGTTTTGTTCTTTAAGTATCATTTTCTCCTCTTTTGATTCTTGTAGCTTCTTGTAGAGAGCATCCACAGCAGACAAGGCTTCCCATTGCAAGCTTTCAGACGAGGTCCCTATTGTGACTTGAGTCACCATGAAGTCTATCGGAGACAAATCTTCTTTTCTCTTGGTGGTATCCGGGAAAGCTATCTCCATGACTCTGTCTCGTGAAGTGCCTTTAGAAAAGTGAGTTATCACTTTGATTCTTCGTTCCCTTCTTGAGAATGTGAGATAAATCCATGGTGTAATGGGAAATTTCCTCTTATTCTAGCTCAAATGGTCATAAATCCAACCAAGACTTATGGGAGTGGGAGCAGAGGAAGAATAAGAAATGGGAGTGAGAGGGGAGCAACTGTAGATGCCTCAGGGAAGTATGTCAAAACACTCGGTGGTGGCATTGACAGGGAGTCCAACACACCGATGCTTATGGGGTTTGGAGTTACTAATGGAGAAGAGAAGGATGTGGAAATGGAAGGGATCTTCATCAGGATTGAGGAAATATTGGGTGATAGATCCACGAGAGAGGAGAAGATGGAAGAGGTGGGAGATGGAAGGGAGGAAGGGAGAGGAGAAGACACATCCATAGGAATAGATGCTTGAATGACAGGAGGAGGAGGAGGAGTGGAAGAAGGAACACTGGGTACCTCAGTAGTTGTAGTCATGACATCATCCGGGTGGATGTATCCATTGGAATATCTATTGTTTCTTCATCACCTGGAGACACCAGGTCGACTACTTGCTTCTCAAAAGTAGGAGGAAGGTCTTCAGGAGTTTCCTCCTATCTGCTTGGTTCTCCCACCTTGTCCTTTCCTTTTCCTTTTGGCACATGGACCGGCCTTGGAGGTGCACTACCTGAAGGAGAAGTTGTGAAGTCAACTCGAGGTATGTAAGGCCATTCTGATTGCACCAATGTTCGGTGTGTTGTAATATGGGTTTGACCCTTTCTTGAATGGTCTTTGGCACTTTAGCTCTGTCGATCTTCTCAAATGGCCAGTTGTCCCCATCTATGTCAATGTAAACTTGATCAATTTCTTGATCAGTCTCTTTGAATTTCTTTGGGACAATGACAACGCCATAGTGGATGATTTCCTCTAGAGCCAATCGGGAGTGATCCTTCCACCTAATGTCTATCTCATGGGTTAAGTCTATCCAAATGTCCTCAATCTCGGGAACATGGATGGGATCAATTTTTTCCTTTGGGAGGAAACTCGACAGTCAAATGTTGGCCTTGTTGGGAAGTTGTGCTTTAAATTCAGCAGCTCTAACTCAACGTACATCTCCGTGCTTTAGCAATTGTAGGGTAGGTGTATCAGCCAACTGTAAGGGGGAATGGAGTTCCTCCTTTCTTTCTCTTCATACACCTATCATGATAAGTGATTAATTGCCTTGACAATTCTAGGAGGACCAGCTTCAGCCCGTGAACCTTGGCAGTTTCGTGGGCTCTCCCTCAAAATTCACAGCTCTGAGGTATGTGAATGTGGGGAATTGTGTGAACAATGCTCCCCATTTCTTTATAGCAGTAATTACACTTGGGCTGGTTCAATTGTGTCTCATGTTTGACCTCAAAAAAATAGATTACCTCATAGAAGAAGGCATCATTTATTTTGGAGAACTAGGAGATGCTAGCTTCAAGCCTTAGCTCTAGGTAGAACTCATATATCTTGACTTGGGGCCATACCCCATTTCGAGTTAACCCTGCGAAATCCCTTTCTGCAATGACATATACAACGTAGGAGTTCATGTAGAACTTCCCAGTTATTAGAACTTGTTGAAGCTGTTGTGAGATGGTGTCACTTATGATTTCACCCCAGCCAAAGCGTTGATCAGGTGCATTCTTGCTCATGTTCTCCAAGTATCTTAGCATCCACTTATGGAAATAATGGGCATCAGGGAGCCCAAATACTCTATTCAAGAACGTGATTGTATCACTCAACTCTTCATTAAAATCACTACGGTGGATGGTTTGTGGCCATCAGTCAATGACTTCATTCATCATCTGCATGCACTGATCTTCGTTATCATCCCATGTCTTCCTGCAGTCTTCAATACTTATTTCCACATATTGCCTATGATGAGGAATGCCCAGGATCATCTCAAAGTGACGAGCTGTGAGGTTTATGATTGTCTTGTGTTCTTTATTTTCAACACATCTAGTGTTCTTGTTATAACATCGGGAAATCAACATGATGAACTCATTATTCACGGCACTCACTGGAAGCCCAGCTGCAAAGTGCAATCCACTGCCTATTAATTTATTCATCCACGGGCCATTGTTCGCCTTGGTGGTCCTTACCCAGAAATCATCCATGTCAATATGACCCAGCTTAGAGTCTCTGATGTCAAGGTCACACTCTGCATATGAGTCTGGCATTCTGACTTTCTAGTACTTGTACTTCATTTCTTGCTCTGACTGCTTAGCTTTAGCTTTTACTATGGTCCTAGCTGGTCTTTTGCTTGATGAAGACATATGTGAGCTCAAGAACAGATGTTGTTGTTCTACAAGAAGTATCAAGAAGGTCCAACACAGAAGAGCCATGTCAACTGTCATGTTATTCATGATGAAAATTTGAAGAATAACAGAACACCTTCGAATGCATGAGAAAACAGTTAAGTTTAGCTTGTGGAAGGAAGAACGAGTAATTTTAAGCCTTAGGGCACAAGGTGCAAGTTTTAGCAGGCTGCAGGAGCTTTTTATGGCTTAGCGCACTTTTATGGATGCCAACATGCAAATTTTGGTGCCAAAGGGTAAAGCACAGGGCGCGGGTCTACAACAGACAACATTTTATGTTGATGTTGTGGAAGTTGTGCTTGCACCTCTTGAAATTGCTGCTAAGTGTTCTTTGGCTGGGCACAAAAAAGGTTCACGTTGCATGAATGCAAAGTGTGCCAAAGCGCAACTTTGGAAGATGTTGCAAGGAAAAACAGTGCGCCAGGGTTTTAACAGTTAACATTTTTGGAAAACTTCTTGATTTTCACTTTTCTCTTCTTGGATTTGTCAGATGGCAAGGAAGAGAGGTTTTTGGCATTGCAGCAAGCAGGGACAGATGATTTTTGGTTTATTTCAGCGGCAGGGGCCTTCCAGATTTGTAGATCTGGAAGGAGAGGAAAAGAGGGTTTCAGTTGGGTTGGGAATATATTAGGTTCTTTAGATTTTAACCATTGACACAGACTCTAACACTTAACACAACAAAACAAAAACCACAACTGGGAGAGGAGCCACTTACCGGATTTATAAAACACGAAGAAAAACACAGGGGTCCACAAGCTCGAAAACGACACATGAGGGCTGATAGGGACGGACTGACACATGTAGAGAAAATACTTTTCACAATTTCTAATTCGTGAAAATGACATTTTCAGGTTCCTATTTATACAAAAATCAGCATTTATGACCTCACCAACCACTTTTGGTGTGATTTCCGGAGTGTCAACATAAGGAAAATCTCACTTAGTAAAATGCTTAGCGCAATTTTTATGATGTTAACACAATAATTTCAATGCTAAAGGACTTAAAAAGGGGGCACAAATTCCTTGATGTCGACATGAGTGAAATTGTGCCCAGTGTAAAAGGGTGCAGTTTTAGTCATGTCGACACACAAATTTCTGTGCCAAAGGATTAGCTAAAAATGGCTAAGTCCTGAAACAACTTGATTTTTCAAATGGGAGTTTTTGGCAAGCATGGAAAAGACAATAAAACCATTCAATCAGATGCCTCATAGAGACATGCTCAAAGTGGAGTTTTGAAAAGAAATGTGAATCCTAAAAATCAAAATGCAACTAACACGTGTATCACTAAGGTCTACAACGGTACATGCTAGTATTTCTAGGCATGGTCTCCTACCTCTATTTTTAATAGTCTTTGTACTTTTAGTTCTTCCTTTGCAACAATATATATATATATATATATATATATATATATATATCTATATATGTAAAGCCTTGATTTATTATGAATTGATTATTATTTTTAAAATGAAATTAAAGCGCAAAATAATTAAACTTCACCTCATGAATTACACAAATTTGAACTACCCTTGGATTGCCAACCATAGTCTTAAACCCTTTTGTTTTGAGATGTTTTGGAAACTTCGTAACCGAACTGGATAGATGCAACCCCTCTAGTTGACTAGTTGATTTAAGTTTGACTTTAAACCTAGCTTATGTCCCTTGGTAAAAGTTAGTAAATCATGATTTTCGAAGACTCGCAAAACAACCTTACGAACCCAAAATAGAGATGTCAAGTTTTTTATGTGTTCCTTGTTATGTGGGGAGTCACATCAAGCATTAGATAAAACTTTATTGATCATCTGTACTATTTTCACCTTTGCCCCTCTAGGAGCCTTGTTACCCCGTTTTACAGTTTAGGAAGTTGTTAAAAGTGAAAAGTTGGGTTTCGTTTCGGTTTTCTGTTTGGACCCTAAGTGAAGAAATGCTTATCCGCCTTTGTAAACCTCTAGTATTTTTACTTGGAAATTACTTTCAACCCCAATTCAGGAAAAACACATTACTAGCTAGTTTTGCAAAGGGGTTTTGTAGGCCTCTCGGTCACTATTTGACTAGGTCAAACTAGGTGATTATCACGGTGGCTCCGAAAAACTAGTCTTCGTTTGTAACCCATTTTCCAGTTCTTAGTTCCGCATCGACTCCGGTGAATTCTTGAAATATAGGAGATCATGTAGGAATTTACCCTTTGTCCATTTTCCCATCGAAGGCAATTTTTGAGCGTGGTTTCTTAGCCTCTAAGTTAAAATTGGACATTTTTTGTAGAATGGTAGGAAAATGTAAAAGAAGGTCGTAGACCCTCGTCAAGTCAAAAAACCAACAAGAAAACTTATTGACACTTATAAATAAATTTTCAAAAATCTATTTTGTGGCTTGTTTTAGGAAATGTGATTTTGGAAAATAGTGTTTCTCTCTCCTCCCTCTTCCCCGTCTCTTTCTCTCTCTTCCCTTTGTTAAGAAATGAAGTGTAATGAAATGATTATTTATCCTGACTCTACTGGTTTGTGTGTAAAGTATTTTGATTATGTAAATGAAAAACAAAAAATGTTAATTATGTTAGATTTAGGTAGATGCCATGCCAACATTTGTGTTGACCATGCAACATTTTCCAGATCTTGAGACATGGAGGAAGTGAAGTGTTACTGATAATCTCATATTAGCATGTTATTTGGAACAATGAAATTGTAGAGGCAAAATCAACATACGTGATATATTGAAAGGTTTATTATTGAAATTTTGTAATATGTATGAGTTGCTAGTGTTTATGGGTGTTTGGGGAAATGTGCATTTAACCATGGGTGTCATTTTGATTTAGAATTACGTATTGTAAAAAAGTTGGATATTTATGTTAAATGAAATTGAATTTGACATCTTATAGTGCATTTTTAGTGTGAAATTAATGATTAAATCTCTGGTGTGTTGTGCTATTTACCTTAAAAATGTAGAAAGGGAATCTAAATAAAAAAGTCAACCTTGGTATAAAAATCTTGTATGACTACCCTTCTCACGTGATCCTTCATAACGTAGAAAGCTAAAACTTTAGGGTGAACCTAAATCATTACACTCAATGGTACCCATAGCTTAAGGAAAATAATGAACCCAAATCCAAGTTATCTTTGTACCATGCACACTTAGTGACCTTGTCACAATCCCATCCGATAGGAATGGTAAGGGTTAAACACTATCTTAAGTTTGTGGCCTCCCCATTAGGATTGATTTCCATTTGTGTAACAAGGTGGTTAGATCCCTTAAGTTGGTACCTCATGAGGATTCGATTTAAAATTCAATGCAAACCCTCTTGGTGACATATAAGTAATGAAGGGTCCCAAGTGACAAATTTTGTATGTTTTCTTGTTATGAATTTGAGGATTGTGTCATGGATGGATTTCATTCCCTATTGTAGTTATCAAGTATGGTTTTCTATAACATGATAATAAGATTTAATTATGGGAAATAAAAAAATTGTAACTTAGGCTTAGTCTTTGGAAATATAATCATGAAATGATATTCTAGCTAGAAAAGTGAAAGTAGATCTTCTTGTAACTTGGTTAAGTTTTCTATGTTGTGAGAAAATAAAATCATGTTGTGAAAACGTTAAAATGAACCTACCCAATTATTAAAGTATAAATAAAAGGAGAGGATCATGATCCTTGGACCTTTAAACGATAGACCTTTCACCTCTTTTCATACTAGTTCCTATTGTGAAATGAATGTATGGCACTAAACTAAATAAACATGTCCTCTAGAAATGAATCCTAGAAACAGGAACTAGTACCCTCGTGTGTATACAAATGACCCTTCTAACTAATGAGTCATACAAATAAATTGTAATAAGGCATATGAACCTAATCAAGTGAACCCTTTTTAAGTTGAATGTAAAGTGATACTAAGGAAATTTAGTCTAGAAACAAAAAGGAGAAAGTAGTTGCCATATTAAGTGCCTTCAAATCCTTAAACTAATTATTGGAACATAACTATAATAAAATTGTAATTAATGTTTGGCCTTTGGAAGTGTAATCATGAGATGTTGTTCCATAAGAAAATTGAAACTTGACCTTCCTTGTAACGTGATTAAACCTTCTTATGTCGTGAATAAAGAAACCCATGTTGTATAATAGTTAATGTGGACTAAATCAATTATTAAAGTATAAATGAAGGAAGGATTTGTGACCCTTAATCCTTAAAACTATGAACATATCCTCTTTTGGTCTTACACTTGTCCTATTGTGTAACGAAGGTATGATATAAAACCAAGAAGCATGCCTTTAGAAACAAATCCTAGGGATAAGACCTAGTAGCCTTGTGTGTATATAAATACCCCTATTAACAAGCGAGTTAAAAAAGTAATTGCAACAATGTATATGATCCAGATTAAATGAAAAACACCTTAAGTTTAATGTTAAATGATGTAAAGGAGTTTTAGTCTAGAAAAGAAAAGGAATGTATGATTCACATATTATGATCCTTTCTAGACCTTAAGTTAAAGTTTGAAACATGATTGTAATAAATGTGTAATCATAAAAATTTCATGTCGTGGGAAGATCCTATCTATAAGTTTGTAATGTGGTTGGATTATTGTTGTGCTTCGTCATTTTGGGAAATGTGATCATTATTTGTTCCTTATCATTGGGAAATGTAGTTATGATTTGCATCATGTATTTCATGTGGTTTTGTTGTCTTCTTGGAGGAATAAGGTGTATCTAGTGAAGGGAGGAATAAGGGAAATGTGTGTGTTATTTTGGAGGAAACAAGGGGATTCATGGCTAGTCTTAGTGGAGGTATAAGAGTGTGTTATGCTATAGGGAAAAGGGGGCATGTTGAAGTTGATGTGGTGTGTGTGCTTTGGAGGAACCAAAGGCTAGCCAGGATCCCTTCTTGGAGGGATAAGGGGTAGTTGCAATGATGACCTCTCCCCTATGTAAGCCTCTTAGGTAGGCTTGGTTATGTGTGTTGTATTCCCTTGTGAATCCAATCACTTCTCACCTTGTGATATGTGTGGGTCCATGTTGGTATAAATGTCTTGTGTGATGTTGAATTACCCAAATCGTTCCCATGTGGTGTTGTGTATACAACAATGTAAGTAAAAAAATTATTCTAGTATTTTTGTTATATTTGTGTTTCTTATTTAGTGGGCATTACATCAACATTTTGGGTTTAGTGGTAATGCTCCCCCACCACACCTACATAACACTACTCTAAAGAGGCATCAAACCCATGTAGTTCTCCACATATTGAAAGTGCGATTGTGCACTTTTTATTTATTTCTATGGAACTATAACTTATGTATTTAATACTTTATATTAATTTCTTTAACTTGAATTTGAATGCTTTAGGTTTGATGATGCTTACTCTTACCTTAGTTTAGAGTGTTTACAATTTTGATAGGGCCTAGCCATTGTGTGACGAAGAAACCAAAAACGTGACAACATGAGGATATACAAGATAACATGAACATCAACCGAGTTGCACTCCAACAATGTGATGAGGTTCCATGGGGAGTGAGCATCAACCATGAAATGTACATGCAAAGAATGGAAAGGGAAAAATATCATTCACCATCTCTTATAGATTTAAAAAATGGAAGGGGTACAAATAGGGGTGTTGTGTAACCCCTAGTGTAAGTAATCATACCTCCTCAAGTGGAGAAGGGGAGTTACATTCTCGGAATGGAAAGTAACTCCCATATGATGCATTGACACACACACTGCCGTGCATATGGCATAAGGAATCCATCATAACCCCTACGACACTTAATACCTATGACCTCACCTCGGTGAGATGACTCACCACATGATCTAGACAATTCACACACCAAAGCATACCCCATTCATTGTAACTTAGGATGAGGTGGTAAGTTATAAATGAGAAATGGGACCCGACAACAAATCCTAATGAGGCAACCACGAAAAACAATGATCTCAAGAAGCTAAAGAAAAATGAGTGGGAAAAAATCCATAATAAGAGATAAAAAATTATCTAATAATATAAGAAAGATGCCAAAAATGGGTCCTAAAAACTTAGGATCCTAATAAGGTACCTATACACAAACAAAAATCTCTTTAGAAGAAGAAGAGAGGAGAGAAAGGATAAAAGAGGGACTGTAGAAAAATCCATAAATGGATTTGAAATCTATAACTCTATAAAGTCTCCAAGAAGAGTTTTGATGACGTGGTCCTCGAACAATGGACTAAAGAAGAAATAAACACAAAAACTATGTACCTACCCTTAAGAAGGACATAAATGGAGTACTGGAAGTGTTCCCACTCCATCAAGGAAACCTAAGGCAATAGTACGAAGAACTCTAAATATGGTCCACAAAAATGTGACATAGGTCTAGCAAAAGAGTGCACAATAAACGAAGGTAATGCCACGAGCATAGAAATATTGGAGTATGAAAGAGGAACATCCAATGAAATGATTCCCAAGTAAAGTGAAGGAAATGCAACAACCCCCAATAATAGAAAGAGGATCCACAAGTAAGGGTGGATCAATGATGATATTTGGAAAAGTGGAAGTGATAAGAGTCCCAAAAGGACACTCCCAAAAAAGGAGATGAAGAAATCCTCGAAAAACCTATAGAAGGATGAGGAAATCCCTATACTACATTAGAAGTAGTCATTGTGAAGAGAAAATGAAGGTTTGTGAGATACTCATCCTAATAAGGTGGCTCGAAAAATAGAAGAATGATGTTTTACAGGTATGAATCATCAATGTAGGAAGGAGGAGGATTGGAAAGGGATTCACATACTTTGGAAGTGGAAAGGAGGAAAATATAATGATTGTATGATGTTGAGAATGGGACTCGCTCAATGTCGATGAGAAGGACGCAGTGTCGACACACTCTAGAATAGGGCCGTTAGAAGGAGGAGAGGATTCCTTAGTAGTACTCTTGTCATCAAAACTAAAATAAAATCCTTGTCATCAAGGATGGAAAAAATTAAGTCTATGTCAGTAGAATTGTCATCACATGAAGTAAAAGAGAGACAAATGAAAAGAGAACAACAACAAAAACATTACGTGAAGGGTCTCCAAACAAGGATTGAAAGATGTGCTAGATGGTATGAGGAGGATCTGATTTACGCCACATGAAAGTGGAGAGGTCTGGAGACATACAACATCAAATGACCAATAACATAGCTGCAAGTGTTGAGATAGTCCTTAAGATGAGATGTCTAAGTGGGTGCAGGAACGAGCCCATGTAGAAAGGGAGTAAGGATATCATGAGAAAATTAATGTTCTATAGAAGCAAATCATGATGTATAGTTCTATCTACTAAGAAGAAGTGGAGAATATGTAAACTGATCCTATGAAACTTAATTTTGGAAACAACATCGTCCATGATGTGGAAGTAAGAAGTGCAAGGTGCACAAGAAGAGGGTGTGTGGATACAAACAACGTCGCAAGACGTAAAAATCAACCGAGAATGTGTTTGTGTGCAATACAAAATGCAAGAAAAATGATAACCCACCTGTTTGCGACACCTTATAAGTAGTGCACAATTACAATAGGGTGTTTTCATGCAATGTGGGGATAATTGACCACTCACCTTGCATTAGGAAATGAATCACACAAGAGTGGAGGTCACAATGACTCCTAGTTGGAAGAAGAGGAATGCAAGTAATTAAACATAAAATGTGTAAGCACAAAAAGGTTACAACACTTCTTAGTGTGATAAAATATGTCTCAAATCACAAAAAATGAGCTCTCTTACTACAAGGCTGTGGTGGATGCACTCACTAGCTGCAGGAAAAGAGGAGCACTACAACAGGAGAGACAAAAAAGGATAAAAAAATCCTAATAACCCTATAAATGAGGCTGAGAAAATAACTCCTCCCTTATAATGATGAATTTTATTAATTTTCCCTTAATCAATTTGAAAAAGGACAAAAATTTGAAAAAAATTCATAAAGGAGGGGTAGAGAGAGTCCTAGCTCGAGAGGGTGAGCCAACTCGGCTTGGTAAGTTGAGGGTGAGCTGGCTTAGGAGCCCTGGGGAGCTAGGTGAGTCTAAGAGTGAGCTAAGGATAGCTTGACCAAGCGAGGAGGAGCTCGGTGTGATATGGCTCATGGTGGTGAGGTTGAGTCGATTAGATAGGTGAAATGGGTGAACCGGGAGTGGGGGCAAGAATACCATTAGAGTCGCGAGATGAGGTGGCCGAGTCGATGGGCGGAGGCGGGGTCGGTGGGTCGTTAAGCGATAATGTGTCGAGTGTAAGACTATTGATTAAGGGTTTAGATGATTACGAGGTGTAACTATTGAGTCCACGTGCTAGGGGTGCAACATAACTCGATACAAATAATAAGATGCTTGGGGTGGAAGTGAAAAAATAATGATTGGATCCAAAGCACAAAAATGCGAGGGTCATGGAGAGTCAAAACATGGTGAGTAAGGAATAAACCAAAGAAAGACAAAGTGATGCATAGAGATGGAAGGGGATAGGGCCGAGGTTTGGGGCGAACCAATAGATGTAAAAGCCAATAGCAGATGATGGGGCTGAACAGGTGCTTCAATAGTGGCAAAAACATAGAAGGTCATTAGATGATGCGAGAGGGCTGGTCGAGAACGAGATTACAACAAACCAGAGGGTTAAGTAACAAACAAGCCAAGGTTTCGAATAGGGCTGGACCATAAGCCAATAATGAAGGGATCAATGATGGAGAGTGGATATGTAGGGGAAAATGAATTCCAAAACCCTACGAGAAAACCCAATGCAATACAAAACCCAAAGGTGAGCTAGCAAGGATGAGTCGAGCTAGAATGTAGAGACTTTGAACAAGCCAAAACACAACTATCACGTAGTCAAAGAAACTCAAACTAAGGAGAAACAAAGCAGACGAGCCAACAACAAACACAAGATGATTTGGAGGAAGTGATAAGATGGGGGTAGCTTGGTTCCCAACTCAACGAGTGAGGGTTGAGTTGGCCCTTAAGGACAGCTTTTACTCTTCTAAAAAAATCACAAAACCAACATTTGAACCACGATAACAATAACTGGACTTGATATGACCTATAAAAAGGACCTTTAAGGTACTCCATTACTACATGCAAGGATGGAAAACCTATAAACCCTAAAAAACATGAACAACAACCTCAAACAAGATTTAAAACACATATCAATGTAAGTAGAGCACAAATGGAATAACCATTATGAAAATTCCACACGAAACCTATAGAACGTGAAACCGAGAGTAGTATGGAAATGATAGATGGTGAGTAGTGAGGAGCCCAACAATGATTTGATACCATGATGAAGAAAGTGAAAAAATGACAACATGAGGATTTGTGGGATAATGCAATCATAAACCAAGTTACACTCTGACAACATGACGAGGTTCCATGGGGAGCGAGCATCAACCATGAAATGTGCATGCAAATAATGGAAAGGGAAATATATCATTCACCATCTCTCATAGATCTAAAAAAGGAAGGGGTAAAAATAGGGGTGCTTTGTAACCCCTAATGTAAGTAATTATACATCCTCTAGTAGAGAATGGGAGTTACATTCCTAGAATGGAAAGTAATTCCCATATGACACATGATGCACACCGCCTCATATGGCATAAAGATTTTTCATAACCCCTACGACACCTAAGACCTATGACCTCACCTAAGTGAGATGACTCACCATATGATGTGGAAAATGCACACACCAACATTGTGGTTGTTATTATCATAAAAAAGAATAGGATAAATCGCTTGGTACTTGATAAGTAATTTGGATGAGCTCTTGAGTGGGTTTAATTTGTATTTATACTACTTTAAAGATATTATTTGGCACCATGGATGACCTAAAGGGGAAATAATAACTCGTAAAGATATATTCATTTGTAAATATGACAATTAGAATGCTAAGAATATAATTTCTGGAAGGGTACATGATCTATTCTCGATCCTATCCCCATTGGATGATTTTTTCCTATAGGTTTAGTATCTGAAAAATTATATTGAGAAGTTTATACAAGAAATATAAGGTGTTTTTGATTGATAGGAGTGTTTATGTAGGTGATGAAATGCCAAATTACTAAATTTGGGTTTCTACATGTTGGGAATTCAGATCATAGTGCTATGATTTAATAACAAACTCAATCATGCACACAATATCTAAAAAATCACCAAAATCTACAGCATTGAAAGTATAAACTAGAATAATCCAAATCAAAAAAAAGTACACACACATAACACAACATGTACCATGGTTCACCCAATGTGGGCTACGTCCACCAAAGATAGAGATCTCATATATATAATATAACAAGAGTAAAAACCAACTCTTCAATACAAGAGTATAATGCATCTCTCCAAGAGTATCTCCTCTCCTCCAGATCTCTAAATGGATCTACATAAGTGCACTACAACCGTGCCTCCAAACACCACCAAAAAATATCACATAACTAGGAACTACTGCATCTCTGAACTGCTACCAAATTCTTTGTGGATCTGCAAAAAGACCTCTCACATGGGTCTACCATATGTGCAACTATAACTATGCACCAAGAAGTAAGTTTGTCTCTCCATCACTGCATAACCTGTGAAAAATGAAGATAACCTCCTCTACAATATCTATATCTACATGGATTAACAATACAATATGATGTTATGGATATATAATACAAGATCTCACCAACATGTGGATCTACAAGAAGAAAATCTCTATACTTTGCATGCTATGCAAGCCATTACAATGAGACAATAACTATACAAAGGAAATACAGTAGAAGATGTTACCCTCTTCTCATCATTGAGATGTACATGTTATTTCCTTCTATCCAGCTCCTCTCCATGGAAGCTCTATCTTCATGTAACCTATTATTTCTTTCTCTTCTTCTTCATCCTCTCAATCTAGGATAATCAAGGATCTAATTCAATCCTTCTCTTAATTCACCTTCTAACCCTAGCTTTCATGCTTATATAGGCATATAAAAACTTAGGGAACTTAGCCATGCAATTACAATCAATAGATCTTGCTTTAATACTAAATATAGATCTAATTCTTGTGAGTTAAATAAAACACTCATGCATAGGTAACCGATGCCAGTTATCCCTAACCGATGACGGTTCCTACTTGCCTGACCGATGCCGGTCATAGGTGATCGATGTCGGTCCCTTCATGACTAATGCCAATTACTATCTAACTGATTGCAATCATTGTGTAACCCATTCACTTTGTAATGCATGCTCCAGTGAAGCTATTTAACTCCACAACCTAACACTACATTAGTAGGTATATAAGCAAAAAACAACATTATGAAATGCCAAATTACTAAATTTGGGTGTTTACATTTCCCCCACTAAAATCTAGTAGATAAAATTTACTAGTTAAAGTAAATGCACACACGAGTGTATAGAAACATTTTTCCTTTTCTCAAATTCTTGAGTAATTGAGTGTTTGTGTGCTATTCAAAGTGATACCTATAGATAAGGGCGGAGTCAATGTTTATAATATAAAAATTAAAACTCTGACTCTGAAATTTGAAATTGAAATTAAAAAGAGCAAGGAGTACAACTTTATGTGTATAAACAAAATTTTTCTTGTGAATATTGAGGCTCCTTGGTGAAGCACTTGGAGTAGATTGTTCCTCCTGGCCGAGGCACATGGAGAAGGATATTATTGATGAATAAGTAGATAATTGGGGGTGATAAATCCCCGATTTGTAAAACCATTAAAACAAGCCAATGAGGATGGGCGTGCAAGATACCCGACACTCATAATTTGAAGAGTAATACTCAATCTATCACTCAAAAAAGGGGAATCATAATGGTGCTAGCATAGGTCCGTGGGTCACAAATTCAAGACATGAAACATGTTGTAGTCTAGGCTAATCCATATTTATCTCATAACTAGGCTAGTTTCTTCAATGTGTACAATAGCTTAAATCCACATAAATCAACAAGAAGAGATAAAGAATGGGAAAAATATGACAATTAGAACTACTTAAAGTTCAATTTGAACACATAAAATGGAAGGAACCTGAAATAAATTGCTATTGGGATCCAAGATCAACCTTTTATGCAATGCACTTACATAGTTTTATACAAAAATATTACTATTGAGTTTCTATCCCTTTTAACTTATTCTTATACATTAAGATGCTTATCCTATCTCTATCTATCCTTAGATTGCTATACATTTTATAATTTTTCTTATCTAAAATATACTTATATAAGAGGTTTGTGCAATAAACGAATTATATCCATGTTGGCTTTCTAATTCATTTTACACTCTAAAACTTTCCGGAATTACATAGTTGTCTTTTCCCACGAAAAAGTTGCTTTGATGATCCGGAAAATTACCCTTGTGATCTGTTTTGAAATTCGAATGTTGATTGTCTTTGTGATGTGTGATACTTTTTTGTAGTTGGCACAAAAGGTGTCGTTTTCTAATTTTCATCCTCTACGCACTACTTAACCACCCTTTAGAGTTTTTGATCAAGTAGACTTTCCAAATGACCACCATTTGCAAGTTTTCAATAACTAAAAATTCCCTCATATACTTACCTTGTAGGTTTTTAATATATATGTGGGCAAGTTACAAATATCAACAAAAATTGTGCATTCTATACTTGACCAAAATTTATATTACCTGTAAAAAAATTGTGGTGCTTCTTCTCCTCATGATTATTGCTTAGGTTGCTTGGGATGTTCTGTCTATTTTGGTTGACATGAGGAATGAATGATGGAGGTGGAATTATCTGTGTTTCCTTTATTTTGTAGAGAAGTATGTGTGGGATAATAAAATTTGGTGTGTTCTTCATTGCCTTCATAGTCGGTAGAATTACTTCTAGGTTGTCTGACATATATTCCAATTTGTGAATGCTTTATTTATTCTCCCAAAGTACATTTGTAATTGAAATAATACTTGCATGAATTTTTATAATTCATTCCCCTTAGAAGTATTGGCATATTGATTGTGAAAAGGAATAACACTTTGAATTTACCAAATCAATCTTTCTAACCTATCCCGCATTAATTGTACATGAACCCCTCTAAATGTATTGCATAATGTATTGTGTTCCCATTCTTGCAGTGTCTCGCTAACATTATCTCGAGCTTGCAAGGATTTCTAGAGTGAATTATCTATCTACCGGCCATTTTTCACTTGTTAGCATTTGAGATTACATCATATTGCCCATGTCTATATCATTTGTATTTTCACCATGGTATTTCAAAGTGTGTGTTCTAATCCAAAATTTGAATGTTAATTGTTTAAGTTGGTATTTTTCCATTTGTAGCATGGAAAATTATTCTTGTAGCATTAACACTACATTTTTGAATTCCTTTTTCATGTTGTCTACTTGTTCCTAAAATTTCGGCTAAGTGCAGCAAGTTGGGGGACAAAAAAGGGGTCATAAGTGGACATCATATTGCAAATAACAACATAATATCAACTTGTAGGGATTATTAGCAATGCATACACTCAAAATTAGAAAAATTATATCAATATGAATCATAGCATCCGGAATCTAGTTTCTAAACTACTATTTTTTTTAAAAATGGACAAGTTTAGCTATATTAAACACTCAAAATTCAATGACTTGGTATTTAAAAAAAAAACACCTATAAGATTGTAGTCCGTTTGCTGCAATTTGAATGAAAAAAATTGATATATATTTTTTTCCTTTAGTGAGAAGTTATATGCCTCTATCTATCTTGGGATAGATTTTATTTTGTAAATTTTTAAGTAATATTTTATTTTTATGATTTTTTCCGTGAAAGTGGTTTGAAAACAGAGCACTTTCCGTTTGCTCGCTATAACTTCATCAAAAATATTGAAATCAAATAATTTTTTTGAACATGTTTATAATTTCACCACGGTTGGGATGGTATAATTTTTATCACATTCTGACAAGTGAAACAAAATTTGTAGTCTTAAACGTAGACATAAACATTCACGGGAAAAAGTGTCTTAAAGACCTACTATTAGTAAAAAATTATAAAATGATATTTATTCTATTCTATTCACTTTAAAATCAATATTTATACAAAGCTAACAGCCTCCCTACACGATGGTATTGTTTTTATGACATATTTTTGAATTTTCGGCATGCTTCAAGTCGCGAAGACTAAATATGATGTTTTGCTATTTTGATGTAAAATTCAGGATTTGATGTCCACTTACTTGTCCCCCAACTTTCGCACTTACCCTTTTATTTTACACCTCATTATCATTCCAATTGTCTACAAGATTTCTTACCAAAGCATAGTTAACTACATTTTACGTGTTGACATGCAAAATTTTAGTAGTCATTTTTCTTGCAACCCCCAATGTTTTTGGTCACCTTTCGATAATTTTTTTCAAAATTTATCAAATTTTCCCCTTTCAAGTATCAATTTGTATGGAATGTTTCAAAATATTTGTGTGGATTCAAAAATCAAAATTATAGTCATTAGAAAATGTTTAGAGTCTACTATATTTTGGTATACTTAAAGTGATAATGTGGAAGGACCTGAAAATGGAATTTTTTTAGAACTAAGATGTCTTGGCCTTCATGAAGAAGAAAAATTATACGAAAGGTTTTGGGAGATCTAAATGGTTGGAAGCCCTGAAAGTGTTCAAATTAAATCTCTTAGAGCTATACACATGATCCCTACATTGGTTTTTGTGTTAATATTTTTAATCTTTCTTGATAGTGAAAAACCTCATGTTACTTCGTTATGGCTACTTTGGTCATTTTTGGGTTTTTTCCTAAAAATCAAAATGATATAATGTATAGATCTTGAGAATTTTTTGAATGGTTTTTTGAGTGGATTATAATCAAAATCATATATTATACCACCTCAAAAGTCCAACTTTTGGTTAGGGATTGAAAGTTGCACTATTTAGGTTCCCATGGAGGCCTCACCGTGATTTTGGAACTTTTAGATCCTCCTCTCGTTAAAAATACAATTTTTAACCTTTATAGGTTTTAATTCAATGTTGGATGTGCACTTAAGTTCCTAAGTGATGTCAAATTTACACCTTTTGGAAATTAAGTGACCCCATATTCTATTTTCATGTTGACATTACACTTTTTGCCTTGCTAGTTCATTATGAACCTCAAAAGTGAACTTTAGTTCCTTATGAAACTCAAAAATGAGCATTTTGGAACCTATTATTACTTTCTCCATCCAAAAGTGCACTTTGGCATTTAATGTTTTTTCCTCTCAATAAAAATGTGCTTTTGTGAACCTCTAGTTCCTCATTACCTTCAACTGAGGCACTTTTGGAACCCAAAGTCATAACATGCAAGTTGTTTTCCCTCCAAAAGTGAGTTTGAAATAAATTAAAGCATTAATAACCTTACCAACATAGTTTTAGAACAAAATTTCATGCATTTTTCTCTATTAAATCCACGAAAACTAGCTCCACGCCTAGCTTTCAAAAATGCTTATTTGCTCATTGTCGGAGATTCCATGGATGAAACCCTTGAAAATTTACAAAATTACTATACTAAGAAACAAAATTGAGATGATACATTGTTGGGCTAGAAAAGATGGCCTAATTTTTGTAAAAGAACATAAGGTGTGGGTGCACGAATATAGGGTATGTAGAGTGCACACATAATTATAGTAAGGTATGGAGCACCCAAGATCATAACTTAGCTGATTTGCTATCTGGGCTATTTTTGGAGATAGAGTGCTAAGCACTTGATGACATAGAGACTTGTAGTTCACATAAGGCTATTTTGGGAGTTGCAGTAGTTCGAGTGCCATGCAGAGTCTTAGTCTAATAATAGGATCTATTCTTAGAGTTAACTATAAAAGATCTATTATTAGCAGTTGCATGCTTTTGTACATTGATGTAAGGGCATGCATCCTATTTTTGGAAGGTGCATAGGTGGTGAAGGGAAAGTCCCCATCCATATATATATGTATTGATTTACACAGTTTAGATAGTCCCGATTATTGTAGAGTTATGCTACTAGTTTTGTTCGCACGCATGACTCATGATGACATTACTATGATGTATGAAGCTTCATGTGTTTTACAATATTTAATATAATGGATCATATTGGCTGGATATTGGTGTTAGATGTGACTAAATATGGTTCTTGCATGGTAAATCTCATTATAATAATTGTTTAGTCAATCTTTCATATGGTTTAGATCTAGATTTGGCTTATGCATTATGGATTATTTACTATTTGTTATAAATCTGGATATATACATGCCCAATCATGCTAAAATTCTGGACAAGCAACTCTAAAGAGGGACTTGGTACCCTTGCATGCTTTGGGTGAGTGCTTTGTTTAGGGTGAGTGACGTGCCGGTGTGCCTTGGGCTATTTACTGATGAATTCTAGGCTATATCATTGGTTCCAGTATTGGGACCTCTTTCTTAGCTATTTTTAGGATATTGCATGATGAAAGCATATCGATTGACCTTGGCCAATATTGAAGAGTGGTAAGTAGATCTGAAATAAGAGTATGCTCATAGATTCAAGATCTTGGACTTGATTTTAATGCATGCACTTGGGTTGAGCGAGAACTGCATACGACAAATTGTATGAGACATTTTTTTTTCTATCTTTCCCATAGAGTTGTATGAGTAGCCAATTTCTTATGCATCTAAGAGGAATTGTAGGTTTTTCACACTTGTTTGGATGTAGGAAGAATTCCAAGCCTTGTATGATGTAGATCTAATTTAGACGTGCTCTGTGGATGTTTGGTTATGTGGTGTTTTGAATAGCTATATTCTTGAGTACATAGTTTCAAATTACTCTTTCCCAGAGGTTGTTGAGTTTTAGTTTTTATGCAAACCCAGAGGATTATATTTGCATGATATTCCATTGGCAATCAAGATCCTGATTATAACCCTAGATTTAGAAGAGAAGTTGATGGCTAACTAAACCCCACCATGTGCGGGGTAGGAGCAGGTTTGGTAAGGATGGCGGACCTAGCAAAGTAGAAAGACAGAGGGAAGAAAGGTGGCTTAAGTTCAATGAGGCACACAAGAGGGATCTACTGAAGTAATGAGAGATCATAGAAAGAATGGCGTTGAGAAGAGAGATGACTCATGAAGGATTTGGAGCATAGGTAGAGGACGTGGAGCTAGAGCATCTAGAACTCCCCCATTTAGGAAAGCATGGTAGGAAACCTCTTCAGCCTCAAATGAGAGTGCATTGGTAGAGATGACATGGGCCATGGGTGCACATCTAGATTCTACCTAGCAACCTAGCCCTTGTGCTTGGTTTTCCAGTTTCTACGATAGTCAGTAATCAAAAAGTTAGTGGGAGAAGTAGAGTTGTAGTAGACATGGTTAATTTTCAGTCAAGTTTAGGAGCTAATTAGAAAGCTTATTCATCTATGGAATAATCATCATATAATTTAATTGGAGGACCAGTTGGAGGTATCATTTCTGGTGCATTGTCGACATAGAATGTAGGAGCACATAACCTTGGCATCACATCTGGAAGTAGTGCAACTTCACAGACTATGGGCATTTAATTTAGCACAACCATAGGAACACAAGGTAGTGCATATTCTAGTCCATTACCTACTGGAGGGGGTGGATTAGGAGGATCAAGTGGCTCGGCACTGGAGGATTTGGTGGATCTGAAGGTAGTGGAACTACATGCTCTAGATCTAGTCGGAAAGGGCCATAACAACCTCAAAAAATTTACATAGAGATGTCTCTCCATATTCTAAAGTATAGAGGAATTGAAGATTCAGCTGAACACGTGCATATGTGTGACATAATGTGGTGTGCAAAGGGGATTACAGATCTAGAGCATAAGGAAAGTTAGTTTGTAACTATGTTGTAGGGACACGTGCACAACTAGTATAGAAAGTTTGATCCTGATCAGACTTATATGGACTATACGGTGCTATGAGATGCTTTCTTAAAGGAATTTTATATCTATTAGTTTGAGAAAAAAATCATAAGCATGCTCAAAGACATTAAGTAGGACACTACTGAAAGTGTTCAAGATTATGATGCTCGGTTCAAGACTCTTCTATCTAAGTTATCTTATGACATACATGTGAGCCAACATACTCAGTGGTTTGTTGGGGGATTGATCATGCCATTTAGAAGGGAATTTTTTCATAAGAAATATACAGATCCGCGTGAGGCACTTGAGGAAACTTTGTGCACTGAAGTAGTAGGCAGTGTGGACACAAGAGTAATCCTATTTTTAGAGACACAAATTTCAGCAATGGCAAAACGGTTGGAGAAATTATCTGCTAATTTAGCATATGAGACATGTAGTGGAATTTGGTGTACAAATTGTGAAGTAGAGGGGCATACTAATGATAGTTTCTCTTAGAAATTGGTGTGCTCCTTGTTGCTGGATTACGAGATATGTCACTTGGACCACAGTTCAAGCCGATGCCCATTATTGTAGTGCGTGATAAGAAAGAATGTGTCCAGTTACTGTAAGATTTGTAGGTCCTTGACTCATGCTAATTTATATTGTAGGTTGACCGATCACATCCATGATGCCATTGATATTGGCATACAACAGACTAGTGTTGCAAGTAATTCTAAGGAGAAGGGTGAGCATCATGACTATGATCACAATGAGGGGCACTCTGATGGAGGCCATGGTAGAGGCCAAGGTTACAGAGGTGGATTTAAAGGTCAAGGTTGTGGGGGCAGAAGGAGTGATTTCCCTCATGGGAATTTTTATACATGTGGATTTCCTTATCATTATAGGAGCGAATGTCCATAGAATGTTGTGTGTTCTTTTTGTAGAAAGAATCATAGTTATGAAAAATTCAGACTTGTATGAACACTTAAGAAAGAAACATAAATAGGAAAATAAGGGTGTGGGAATAGTTAGAGTACATGACATTGTGGAAGACTAGTGGATGTTGAAGTTAGCACTAGATCCTAAGTTGATGCCTCGTGAAGAATACTATACACGCCGACATTATGTGCACTAGAGAAACACAACCACATAAGCCTACGATTACTAAAGAGGAGGTCCTACATGCCAAATATCTAGACCTTATCCATTAGAAGGAGGTTTATTAAGAAACCATGGAGGTAATTTGGAATTTACAGGGTGAGATACATTTTTAAAGGAACAGTCATGGAAGTTGGAACAAAAGAAAGAAACTAATCTCCATCAAATAGATGTTGATGATTTGAAAGAGGTTTGTAATATCTTTGTGCCAAGAAAAAAATTATTCCATTATTAGGGAATTGGTTAAAGGGAAACACTCCACACACTAAGATTGAGCATAAGAGATATCTCTTGCATGCTAATCTTCCTTTAGATAGTTTGGATTGTGACAAGGAGATTACTATAAATGCCATTGTTGATGGTTAGGTTTTGAGTAACATCTTGATTGACACAGATGCATAAGTGAATGTACTTACTTTGGATGTGTGGGCTTTGATGGGAAGACCACCACTGAAACTATCTTCTAATGTGATGTTCTTGGAAAACCAAACCAAGGCAACACCCATTAGAGTTTTAAAAGATACATCCATTACTATACAGGGGGCCAAGTTCACTGGGGACTTTGAGTTCTTAATGCTTGTAGAAGCAGACAATTTTCTGCATTACTTGAGTGGCCTTGGTCCTATGCAAATAACGAAAACCTACATTTCAATAAGGGGTATATCAACTTTGAGAACAAGGAAGAGCATGTCATCATACCTCTGACAGATGGGAAATCTACGCCTTATGTAGAGCCCTTAAGTGAAGAAGACTTGAACATAATTTATGTGTGCACCATTCAATATCCATAATTTCTTGAGCCATCAAAAGGAGTTCTCCAGTGGGATGATGCACATTCAATGAGTGATACTAAAAGTGTTGCATGTGACAATTGGGCACATAATACTTATGAAATGGTTGGGTGCAAAGTAAGAAGTGAAAACCGTAGGCATCATGAAGTCATGCAAGTATTAGGTGTTTGGGAAGTAACCATGTGCCAAAGTACACATGAGAAGATAATCCAAAATTATTTCTACTTGTTATGGAAATTCAATGGGAATGTTAGGTGGAAAGAAGGAACATGTTAATATATACTCTGCACGAGACAACAACACACTAGTGGACATTCACAAGGATAATCTTATAGAGTGGAGATAAGTAAGAATTACCTTATCTGCTTAGTTTCTAAGAAGCAATGCGCCTCCTTAGATCTATGAATTTCATGGTAATAATCCTATTTAACACCACATTCAGTAGTGTGAGAGACTTTGGGCAATGGGGCAGGAAGCTTTACCACCTTCTTTATGGGTGCAAAAGTTTTATTTCACATTGCAAGGCTACGCACACACATGGTATGTCTACGTAGAGTTGAATAGGGTGACTGGAAATTGACAAGAACTTACTGAAGGTATGACTTAGAACTTTGATTAATTTTCTTCTAAACCTTTGGTGAATGAGGCATTGCAGGTTATGAAGCACTTAACTATGGGAGATAATGTAAAAGATGAAGAGTTACTTCAGGAATTGTTAGGAGAGTTAGACCTGGTGGTGCACTTTGAAGAGGAAGAAATAGATATAGAGAAACTTGGGAACTCCGCCTAGAAAGAGAAAAGGGTAAGATGATCTACATGGTTGATGAAGAGGTAGAGAACCTAGACATTGAGCACACAGAGGGTACGTGCAAAGTCTTGGATAGTGCATATGAGAAGGTGCGTGCCTACCATGAGCCTATGAAGACCAAGAAAGTGAACATTAGAATGGATGTTGAACCTAAGGAAGCCATTATCGGAGATTATTGGTCTGACTCTGAAGTTGCTAAAATCATTGAGCTATTGTGTGAATTTTAGGACTTTTTCCTAGAGGTTATCATGAACTAAAATGCATACATGAATCATTGGGAGAGATGAAGATAAAGCTAAAATAAGGTGCACACCTAGTTTGGAAGAGGCCTTACAAGATGAATCTGAACTTGCGTGTCAAAGTAAAAGAAGAAATTGACAAAATGTTAATTTATGGAATTATTGTGCCAATTGAGGAGTCAAAATGGGTGAGCCCTATAGTGATCAACATCAAGAAAGATGGAAGAATCAATATTTGTGTGGATTATAGGGAGTTAAATTCTATATGTGTGATTGATCCCTTTCCCACACCATTTACTGAGGAAATATTGGAAGGCGTGTCGGGCGTGAAATATACTCCTTCACTGATGGATTCTCTGGATATCATTAGGTAAGGATAGCTGAAGAAGATCAAGAGAAGAAAACTTTCACCACCGAGTGGGGAAGTTTTTCATATACGGTTATGCCCTTTGGATTAAAGAATGTGCCTATAATATTTTCACACATAGTGGTACAAGCGTTCCAAGATTTTATTCACAAGTTCTTGTAGGTATATCTAGATGATTAGACAATATATGGGCTTGTGAAAGATCACTGTGATAATTTGAGGTTGATGTTTGAGAGGTTCCAAAAGTTGAGCATATCCTTGAACATTAAGAAGTGTATATTTGCCACACCCTTTGGAATTTTTTTGGGGCACATCATTTGTAAAGAAGGCTTGCTAGTGGATCTTGCTAAGGTAATCTATTATTTTGGGCTTAGAAGAGCCTACTAGATAGAGTGAGGTGTATGGATTCTTTAGGCATACATGTTATTACAGAAATTTTATAAAGGGATATGCCAAGATTGCCATACCCTTAGAAGAATTACTCAAGGAAAAGGCAAGTTCTATTGGGGTGAGGCACATCAAGCACACGTTTGACACACTGAAGGAAAGGCTTACTACAACGCCTATTTTGTGCTTTCCTTCATGGTCCAAGCCTTTTCACGTTCATGTAGATGCCTCTGGCATGGCCATTGGTGCCATATTAGCTCAACCTAGAGAAGGGATTGTTGATCATCCTATTTTATTTGTTAGTAGGAAGTTGACTCTAGCAGAACAAAATTATACAACGACGAGCGTGAGGCTTTGTCTATGATCTATGCACTCCATAAGTTTCAAAAATATTTATTGGCTATTCCTTTCATCTTTTATACAGACCACATGTCATTGAAGTACTTGGTGAATAATCCCATTTTGGAGGGATGCATATGCCATTAGGTACTTGTTGTTTCGTGGAGTTCAATTTTATAGTGGTGGTTAAGCCAGGTAAGAGAAATTATAGTCCATACCATTTATCAAGGATTCAATCAAGAGAGGATGCACAAAGCATTGAGGAAATAATCCCAGATGCCCATCTATTCAGGTTTAACTATGTGCCCTTGGACTTAGAGGATATTGTTGTCTTCTTACACACAGGTGTGGTGCCCGAGGGCATGAAGGCCTTAGAAAAGAAACAACTTGCTATTCACACCATGCCTTACATGTTGATCAATGGAGACTTATACAAGTTAGCCTTGATGAAGTTTTGAATCGGTGTGTAATTGAACATGAGCATGACGTAATAATGGAAGAGGCTCATGGCAGAATTGAAGGTGGACACTATGCAGGGGATGCCACTGCGTGTAAGATTCTACTAGTTGGTCTATGGTGGGAAACATTATACAAGGATTACAAAGCATATTGTAAGGTATGTGACCATTTTTAGCACCTTGGAAATCTTGGGTAATGAGACGAAATGAATTTAATGCCTATTACTAGTGCAAAGACTTTTGAGAAGTGGGCAGTCAACTTTGTGAGGCCTATTTCCCACCACATGAAGGATAGAATCGTGCTACATTATAACTTCATGCAGCAGATTATCTTACAAGGTGGGAAGAATCGGTGCCTACAAAGGACTGCAAATAGCTAAAACAACAAGGTTCATGTGGGAAAATACTATTAATGTGTATGGATGCCCATTGAGTTAAACAAGTGATAGGGGTACTCATTTCCTTAATGAGACTATTATAATATTATTAGTTGAATTTATGGTTACCCACCATAGGAAAACCCCTTATCACCCTCAGGAAAATGGAACTATTGAGGCCTTTAACAAGATATTAAGCCATACCTTGACAATTTTTTTGATGTTGGAAGGTGAGATTGGGATGAAAAGGTTTCTGGAGTACTTTGGGCATACATGAAAACCTATAAGAGGTCGAATAAGGAAACACCCTTTCAACTAATTTTTGGTGAAGAGGCAGTTCTCCCAATGGAATTTATGTTACCTTCTTTATGTATTGCGTGCACGGGAGGTCCGATTGATGAGAAAGCACTAGAAGAACATATTGATAAATTAATGTAGCTGAATGAAAGGCGTGCCATAACATGATGGAGTCAAAAGAAAGAAAAATCTAGGTAGAAGGAATGACATGCTAGACACATCAAGGATAAGAAACTTTAGGTTGGGTAAATGGTACTTCTGTATGTTTCAAAGTTTTTGTGCCACCCTAGATAGATTAAGGTGCATTGGTGTTGGGTTTCAAAATGGAACATGGGTAAAAACCAAAGTCAGGGGACAACAAGTCCCTCCTCTTTAATGGGAGAGGTTCCCTTATTGAAAGCAGGAAAAAAATGTATAGATATACAACTCTCAATGTTAGGACCCTGATATTTTGGAATGTTTTCATACTTAAAAGATTATCAATCAGAAGGAATGGAAGAATATAGAGATGGGAGAAGGAAGAAAACAACAATGATTTTGGGAAATATAGATAGCAAAGTATCTCCCTACTCACATTGAACCAAGAAACTGTAGAAAGGATCAATTACTTCACCACCTGCACAAATATGTAGACACAAAGTTCTAAAGATTCACACAAACTAGAACACAAAGTTTCTATTGAATGCAAAATAAAAGATCCATTGAATCAAGAAAGGAGAGAGAAAGGTATAACAAAGGAAAATAAGAAAGAAAGAACTTCTATATTGAATTACTTTAGAATTTACAACATTCCCAGAAAAACCAGAATCCCTTTTCCCATGGCCAAAGCCATATATTTATAACAATTTGTTTACATCCATACTTTTTCCCCAAGAAAAGAATATCCAAAAGGGATAATGTTTGTTACAGATCTACTTTTGGAGGTTCAAAAAGGTGAATATCTTGTTAGTTTGGGCATGATTATTTTATTAGGGGACATCTCATGATTTTCTCCTTCACGTGGTCCTGCCATTTCCACCTTTTAACCACTTTCATAGCACTCAAGTGTTTATTGATAAGTTCTATCCCATTTTATCATGTATGCCCGATAAAATCTGTTTTCTGATGATTAAACTTTACACCTCTTTAAACTTATCAATTCGGCTCCAAAACCAATCCAAAACACATCTCATGAAGGACTGACAAGGAATACGGGAAAATAATGAAGAATGATCCATTTTTTGTGTTTTACAGAGCTTTGGTTTGTTAATGGTGATAAAAACCTAGAAGAGGGCATTTGGCTATCTTTTCCCCTTTTACCTTCAAATTTGGACCCTACATGTGGCAAGATCCAAACAACGACAACCATGGGGAAGAAATCTACATTTCTTGACATTTGGGAGAAAAAGTGCATTTTCTTGATTTTCTTCGCTCCCCCAGCTCCACCAAAGGCCGGACACGTGGCATCATCTGAGTGGCTAAGGAAATGCGGGTCGAAACTGCCATTTGAACTCTTTTATCAAAAAGGCTCAAATTCTCAAAAACCTCCACCGGCCCACTTTGACTTTTCAATGTGGACATGTGGCACCATGTGATTGATTGTGGGGATGCGCTTCTGCTTTAGACTTTATCTATTTTGAGAAAGGGGAAGAATTCCATCTTTTCCCTGAAAGTCCACATCCTCACCATTGAATTTTCAACATAGGCCACGTGTCACCATGTGATTGGTGTGGGCCTCAACTTAGAAATTTTCCTTTTGCTTGGGCGGGGCCGCGAGCCATTTTAGAACTCTTCACCTTTTGTGGAAACAAGGTAAAAATTCCAAAAGTCTCTCGCCGGTTTGTCGAAGTGCTTATGAACTAAGAAACAACCATGTGTCCCTCTCTGATCTATTGACACGTGGAGCCACCTGATTGGTTGTGGGGATGTGCCTTGCTTTTTATCTGTTTAAGGAAAAATTCCAACTTTCCCCCAAAGTCCATGTCCCTGCCATTGACTATTCAACATAGACACGTGTCCTTCTTTGATTGGTTGCATGAGCCTCAACTTAGAAATTTTCCTTTTCCCATAATGCCTTAGAAAATAAAATGGATCCGCCGGCCCAAACCTCTCGCCAAAACTACTCCAGCCAATTAGGGACCGGTGGGGATGTGGGGAAAATCTGGCATTTTTTCCAAAATCACCAAAAGTCATAAGTTCATAAAGAAACCCACTGACCGCATCTAATGGGAAACAAATGCATAGCCTCACCTTCCGAGCAATAATTTGATGGGGAAAAGAATGTAGAAAGTTGCAGAAATAGGAAAACACCATTTTTGCTCCCAATGAAGGATTTCTTTCTCTCGTAAAAAGGTTAGAAACAAAAGATGCAAGGTCCCATGCATTCCAACCCATCAAAGGAGAACCAAAATCATTTCCCACCTACTGAAAATAGGTAAAATGTTTTAATGGCAGTAGACTGAGGAAAATGATTAAAAACCCATGGGAAATGAAAACAAGAGTCATGAGGAGTTTAAAACATGAATTTCTTCCATGGTAGGGCTCCAATTTTCACGAATTTAGATTTGAAAAGGTGGGGAAAATTGGGAGGACAACAGTTGGCTCCTTTTGGGGATGATTTGGTAGAGGAAAGAGGCAAAATCAAGAACCTTAGAGAATTTTGGGTAATCAGATTGGATCAGTGTCTTAGCCATTGGGTAATAGAGTCAAAAAGAAGCAAAACCAACATAGAAAGGGAAACAACCAAAACAAAAATAAGGAAAGAAAAATGCTATACAGAATGTACAGAGGGACCGCCAAAACTGCTAGGTTTTGAACAACTTCAGAAATTGCCCACTATAAGG
Source organism: Taxus wallichiana var. yunnanensis (assembly GCA_018340775.1). Classification (NCBI taxonomy): domain Eukaryota; kingdom Viridiplantae; phylum Streptophyta; class Pinopsida; order Cupressales; family Taxaceae; genus Taxus; species Taxus wallichiana. The sequence goes on from CM031236.1 coordinate 316,922,460, forward strand.
AAGTGGGAGAGGAGATCCATCCATGTAGTCTAGGTAAAAAGAATTCTCACCAGAAAAATGTCTGATTTTGAAAGGACCAAGCCAAAGGGAATCAAATTTACCATGGCTGCCTCGAGGTTCATGTCTTTTGTCCCAAAGAAGAACACTGTCTCCCACTTGAAAAGTTATGGGTCTATCCTTTTTTTTGAACAGAGATTTTACCTTGAGTTGATGAGCTAATATCCTGTCAACCACTTGCAATCTGTCTTCATTCAACTTCTGGAGGTACATAATTCTTTTGTCCAATGAATTGGTAAACTGGCATCCTCAATGGCCTTCATCAAATGTAAGGCTGGAAGTTCCAATGTCACTGGCAGTTGAGCTTCAACTCCATATACCACTTGAAAAGGAGACATTCCAATGGCTCTCTTAGGTGTAATCCTATCTACCCATAAAGCATCATATAGTTTCTTATGCCAATTTCTCTGAGAGTCATTAACAAGCTTCCGAACAATGGTGACCAAGTTCTTGTTAGTTGATTCTGCTTGCCCATTCCCTTGGGGATAGTAATTTGAAGAGTGAGCAAGGGAAATGCCATATCCATAGCAGAAATCCATCATCTCAAGTAGAAGAAAAATTGGAAGCATTGTCAGTGACAATCTTGTTTGGTATCCCAAACCTTATTAAGATGTGCTCCTTGATGAAGTTGCATACTACTTTAGAAGTAGTAATTTTAACTAGAATGGATTCCACCCACTTGGTGAAATAATTAGTGGCAATCAAAACATGAGTATGCCTTGCACTTGAAGGTGGATTGAGTGTCCCAATGAAGTCCAAACCCCATTGTTGAAAAGGTTCCTCAATCACTATTGGTTTGAGAGGTAAAGCAACCAATTTGGGTCTTCCAACAAAGGTTTGACATGCTTCACACTTGCCTACCCACTTTGATGCATCCTTGAACAAGGTAGGCCAATAATATCTAGCACGGAGGATTTTTTGGGCTGTGACAGCAGAAGAGAAATGACCTCCATAGGCCTGGTCATGAAAAGCTGAGAACAACTTCTTTTTCTGCTCTTTGTCAACACATTTTAAAAACCTTCCATCTATGCCTCGTTTGAACAATGCATTTTCCCACAACACATATTGGGCAGACCTTAATTTGATGGCTCTCTTCTCCTTGGCACTCAAATGGGATGGACATTCTCCATAAGTAAGAAAGTGTGCAATGCTAGCATACCATTCATCAGTTGAGCTGAGGAAAAGAACAATAGGGATATCAACTTCCTCCATAGACAATTTGGCATCAGCTCCTTCAACAATAAGTTCACATAAGCCCTTTCCTCGAACTAGCTTGGTGGGTTTGATGTCAAGATCATACTCCTGAACTTTGGCTACCAAATTATCTCTTTTGGTTTCAAATTCTTGTTGTGTAAGAATGGATTTAATAGTTGTATCAGGAACAAGCACAATAGAATGAGAGTTGAGGATGTAAAAATGAAACTGTTTCATAGCTTTGACCACTACAAAATCATGTTTCTCCATCATGGTGTACTTCATCTCATGGGATTTCAAAATATAACTCATGAATGCTATGGGGAGTTCATGACTTTCAGCATTCTCCTGTGTTAACACAACAACTAGAGTACTTTTAGTAGCATAGCAATAGATAATGAAGTCTTTGCTATAATCAGGGCATGCCAAGATTGGAGTCTTTGCTATAGCTCTCTTGATGTCTTCAAATGTAACCTTTCCTTTAGAGGACCAACCAAAAGTCTGCTTCCCTTTCATCATGTGGGCTATGTTCAAAGTAAGTTCAGCAAAATCAGGTATGAATCTTCTTAAGAAGTTGATCTTGCCAAAGAAAGAGTGTACACCCTTCTTTCTTGTGGGGAGAGGGATTTTCTGAATCATCTGGACTCTTTCTAGATCAATCTTGATTCCATCCTTGGAGATAATGTGTCCCAATAATTTTCCTCGGTGAAAAAAAAGAAAAATTTCTTGGGATTCAAGGAGATGCCATGCTCTCTACACTTTTGTAGAACAATTTCAAGGTGTTGGAAATGATCAGATTTGGTTTTTGAAAGCACAGTAAGATCATCAAGATATACAACTATCCATTTTCCCTTGAGATTGCCAAAGGCTAGGTCCATTGCCCTCTAAAAGGTGGCACCAACATTGATGAGGCCAAAAGGCATTCTCCTGTAAGAAAAGGTGCCCCAAGGAGTGGTAAAGGTAGTCTTATGCTGGTTTGCAACACTTACTTCTACTTGATTATATCCTTTGAATCCATCAAACATGGAAATCATTTCTGAACATGTAATAGCCTACAACACTTGATCCATTACAGGGGGAGGATAATTATCCTTCAAAGAGGCTTGATTCAAGTTCCTAAAATCAACACAAATATGGATCTCACCATTCTTCTTCCTGACAAGCATAATATTAGCAATCCACGTTGAATGATGAATGGGAAAAATGATTTTAGCTTTCAATAACTTTTGGATTTCTTGAAAAATTGTATCAACAATTTTAGGGTTATACTACCTCTACTTTTTCCAGAAGGGCTTGATCCCAGGCTTTAGAGGAATGAAATTTTGCATCTCTTTTAGTTGAAAATCCTTGAGATCATCATAAGAATATGCAAGAACATCAACATACCTTTTCAACAGATTTGCTGATCTCTTCCTCTCCTTTTGTGTGCAGCGCTTTATAAATGTTTACTAACATAGGTTTGTTAAGACCCCTATGTTTATATTTTCATAGTCAGCAGACTGTTGAGCTCCTTTGGAAGCTTTGGACTTGATGTACCCATCATGTTTATCAAATAACTCTTCCAAACTTACCAGTCCTTTAGGTATCTTATTACCTTTTAGTTTTATGTAGCCATCATGATCCATTTCTTCTTTGCTATCTCCTTCATTTGGAGGCACACACTCTCTAGGCAGATTCCCACCTCCTTCAAAGTACAACTGATCAAAATTATCTCTAAGTTCAAGGAAGGAAAGAAAGTGCTAATCATCATTAAAGACTTGCCATTTGTTTGCATTGTCAGGCACACTAGGCCTATGAATCATCTCAATGGTGAATTTATCTTAGGATAAATCTAGATGAGGGATCAATAGAGACCCCGAGATGGCTAAGGAATCAGCCCTGGCATTCATTTCCTTGGCATGGCTTCAATTGAAAAGGCATCAAGGAACTCAATGGAATCCCAAACTAGGTTCCTGTAATGCTTCAACCTTCTATTCTTCACCGATAGAGATCTCTAACCTATTTTACAATCATCTCTGCATCTCCATGAGAAAGGAGATTCTTGATCCCCATCTCTTTTCCATGCTTAAACCGAGGATGAGAGCTTCATACTTAGTTGTATTATTTGTGTTTTCAAATTGGAGCTTGAAAGAGAAAGGGTGGATTTTCCCTTTAGGAGAAATAAGCACCACACCAGCTCCAAAACCAGCTGAGGAGTAGCTTCCATCAAATTCCAAGGTCCAAATTCCATTAGGATCAAGAAACACCTCCTTAGGATGGTTAGCCTCATCTTATGACATGATCACGTAGTTACCATGACTAATGTCGCATAAAGTATTTGTGCCTTTGGGTCATCTATTTTTTACACAATATATTCAGTTTTTTTCTCAGGTAGTAGCTTCTTCATTTTTCCATTCACTTTAATAAGAGCATGTGACCAATCCATTATGATTTCCCTTCCTACATTTTTGCAAAAATTCCTACTCAGCAGCATGCCATAGGAAGGGGGAATATCAACTACCAAGATGGTGGCTAAAACTCTCTTCTCTGGAAAAGAAGCAAAGGCTACTTGTGCATCCTTGATCCTTCCAACCAATGGCACTTCTCTACTTTCCATTGAGTAACATGAGCCAAAAGCACGGGTTAGGGTTAAGCCTAGGGCATGAGCTACCTTAAGCAGCATCACATTGTTTGAAGCACCAGAATCAATAACACAATTATTGAGTTTGTGGCTAGCTATGAGGAGGGTGACATAAAATGGTTCGATCTTCCCATCAAATGAAGTGACAGCTGCCACAAGTCTGGGTTGAGATGAAGGAGATGGAGTGGGCAAGAGACCTTTGGAACTAGAGGATGAAGGTTTGGATTTGGAGTTCACAAAGTCTACCATCTTAGCAAAGGCCTTGGGATGGGTTTGGTAGAATTCAACCTCTGAGATCTGGATCTTAGTTTTCTTAAGATGGTCAATAATGTCAAAAGAACCAGGGGTAGATGGAGCATCATTGATAGGGGTAGATGAAACTTTTGACTTATCAACTCTATCATTTGAAGGGAAAGAAGCTTTAGGAGCAGAAACAGAGGAGGAAGGAATAACATAACTCACCTTGGATGTGGAAGAAGTTGGAATAGGAGCTCCTCTCTTTGCAATTATTGGAATGACCATAGGAGGCTCCTTAGATATTTTAGCAGGTTGCACCACTTTCTCCTTCTTGTTGGCTTGCTCACGAGTCATGACAACATATGATTCATTTTTCATCTCTGTGACTCTTTCTTCATAATCATCCTCTTCATCTATACCTTCAGTGGTGAGAAAATGGACATGAGATCCATTCAACTCTTCTAATTATTCATCAGCTTCCTCTTCATGTTCTTCACAGATTACATCCTCTTCCTCATCATCAGGCTCTAGCACTTCACATGCTACATTGAATGGAACTTTAACAGGTGGACCCTCAATTGCAGTCTGGTCTGAGTAGAGGGAAACTAATTTCTGGGTTGAAAATTCTTCCTAGGAACATCCTGATAAGGAGCATGCTAGGAAAACTACTTCTTGAGGGAAATAAGATCATTAGCAAGTTTTTGTACCAACTGATCTGCACTAGCTCCAAGAGAAGATGTGGAAGAAGGAGATGCTTTGGATTTGGATGAATCTCTCCTTAGCTTGCCAGACATGATTAGATCATCTTCAACACTAACAAAAATCTCTGATCAACATCCAAGGTGGCAATATTGGCTCTCCTAAGTGCATAGCTCACTTGTGCAATTGGGCATTAAGGAAGAAACATCTCTAAATCTGATCCATAGGGTGTGTGTTTAGTGGGATCTTGTTAACCAGCCTATTGAATTTGGCCACAAATTCCCTCATGGGCTCATGTGACTCTTTCTTGATTTGAGAAATCTGGGCCAAGAGGGCATGCACATCCTCAACATGTTTGAAATGCTACTCAAACTGGGTTGTCATGGTGTCCCAATTAGTGATGGATCCAATAGGGAGATGATAAAACCAATCAAAGCAACATTATCTTGTAATGTCTCCACAAAAATTCTAATAGAGATATCCTCATGTTCAACCCCGAGAACACCACAAGCAATAATGAAGGCTACAATATGTTCATCTGGATGAACCTTCCCATCACCTCTGAATTTAGGGAAATTCTTTCTGTTGCCTCTAGGAAATTCATGCAATGGTTGGGAAGAGCAAGAGGCCCAACCCTTTGGCCCCAAGGTAGATGAGCTACCATCCTTGGAAATATTATTTGGAGAGGGACTGAAACACCAAAGCAAGAGTCAAAGCATGCAAAATAGGACTGATTTGATCTTGAGGGATGCCACTCTTAGAAGTTTTGTCTCTAGCAGGAGGAGTGCTTGCAGATCTTGTTCCTCTTATTTTTCTTGATGAAGAAGGGAGGGAGAAACCTTGATGATCCAAAATTTGGAAATGAGGGTCTTCTTCCCCAAGGGTTCTTCTACCCCAAGTGTATCTTGGAGTCACCAGATCAAAGATGATCAAGAAGTTGTTATTAAAACTTGGAATCCATTTGCAATGAATTCCCCAGTGGAGTTGCCAAAAACTGTTGGGTTTCAGAATGGAACATGGGTTGAAACCACAGTCAGGGGACAACAAGTCCCTCCTCTTTAATGGGAGAGGTTCCCTTATTGAAAGTAGGAAAAAAATGTACATATATACAACTCTCAACGTCAGACCCGATATTCTAGAATGTTTTCATACTTAAAAGATTATCAATCAGAAGGAATGGAAGAATATAGAGATGGGAGAAGGAAGAAAACAAAAATGCTTTTGGGAAATATAGATAGCAGAGTATCTCCCTAATCACATTGAGCCAAGAAACTCGTAGAAAGTATCAATTACTTCACAACCTACACAAATTTTTAGACACAAAGTTATAAATATTCACACAAACCAGAACACAAAGTTTCTATTGAATGCAAAATAAAATATCCATTGAATCGAGCAAGGAGAGAGAAAGGTATAATAGAGGAAAAATAAGAAAGAAAGAACTTCGTATTGAATAGGGGATGCGCTTCTACTTTAGACTTTATCTATTTTGAGAAAGGGGAAGAATTCCATCTTTTCCCCAAAATTCCGCATCCTCGCCATTGACTTTTCAACGTAGGCCATGTGTCACCATGTGATTGGTGTGGGCCTCAACTTAGAAATTTTCCTTTCGCTTGGGTGGGGCCATAGGCCATTTTAGAACTCTTCACCTTTTGTGGAAACAAGGCTAAAATTCCCAAAGTCTCCCGTCAGTCCACCGAAGTGCTTATGAATTGAGAAACAACCACATGTCCCTCTCTTATCTATTGACACATGGAGCCACCTGATTGGTTGCGGGGATGTGCCTTTCTTTTATCTGTTTTAGAAAAATTACAACTTTCCCCCTAAAGTCCATGTCCCCGCCATTGACTATTCAACATAGACACGTGTCCTTCTCTGATTGGTTGCGGGCCTCAACTTAGAAATTTTCCTTTTGCCACAATGCCTTAGAAAATAAAATGTTTTACCGAAAATAGGCAAAATTTTTTTAATGGTGTAGATTGAGGAAAATGATTAAAACCCGTGGGAAATAAAAACAAGAGTCATGAGGAGTTTAAAAATGAATTTCTTCCATGGCAAGGCTCCAATTTTCATGAATTTAGATTTTAAAAGGTGGGGAAAATTGGGAGGACAAAAATTGGTTAGGACCGTATGTAATCACTCATATACTTAATTTAGGCATTTTCTAGTTAGAGGCGCTGGATGGAACACGGTTTCTCAGTTACTTTAATCGCAGAGGCTAAAGCCCTATTATAAATAAACTTTATTGGTGTTTGTAATAAGGCAGTATTGCTACTTACATTAGGTTTCCCTTAATGCATTTCCTTTATGTGTGTTTCATTCATCTTTGCTATGCTTTTTCAATTTAGTTTAGTGTTTTGTGTAATAAGTGGGCTTGTGCGCGGATGCGATTACTATCTAAAAGTGTTTCATGCATAGAGGACTACACATACCCTTAGTGTGGGGTGGTTGGAGAAGGATTGAATACTGGTACCATATAATGGATCGGGGTGCATGATAAAGATAAACTCATAGGTGATTTAGAAAAGTAAGAATCATGAAAGTTTCTCGAATTTTGGACCACGCGTAGGGAGATGGACACTCAATATAACACAAAGGAGGCTGCAACATTTGAGACTACTTGGGAAGAGTCACATTGGATAAATAATTTGGTGCATGGAAAAGTGGGGAGAGGAGATATGTGATAGAGAAGTAGTGGGCACACCATAAGGGTATGATAGAGGCATGAAAATAAGAGGCATGAAAGAAGTGGTGTGATGCACTGGGAGTGCGGATGCAAAATTAATGATACGTATAGTGGTAGATGGGAACAATTAATGTGAAGGATTTTTGAAATTTTTTATAAAGTTGGAATTTTGTAACGACATTTTTACCTTGCATGTTTGAGAGCGAATGAAGTGTGAAGTGTGAAGAAGAGCTAGAGACAGAGCAATCTAAAGATTGACGGATCAGGTGGGATCAAAGCACCGTGTTTAGAAGCGCTTGACATAGAATTATGATTCAGGAGGTAGTACAAGTGTTTTGAGAAGGGTTCATATGACTAGGGTTTGAAGGAGGTAGAGTGCAGCTAGGGTTTGAAAAATCAACGATGGTTCACACTCGCAGAAAGCAGGGTTTTCAAGGTAACAATTTTTGAGTTGCAGAACACTCCAGGAAGTTGAGGAAAAAAAGGATGGGACCATGGTGAGCTCCAGGTGTGGAGGTAGAGGTATATGAAGTGGGTGAAGATTGGTTGGTGGAAATGTTATATCCAGAGGAAGTAATTAAGGGGTGACCTTGGAAAAGAAAATAACACAATGTAAGATCTCAGATACCAACCAAAAAATAGACAAGTATATAAAGGATATCACTACTAAAGTTGTCAGAAAAAGAAATAGAAGGAAAAAAGATGGAGAAAAGGTTTTGGACAACTATGTGAGGAGATTACTGGAGAATGTGGGGGTCATGCAAATACTCAAGTTACCTTACTTTGGGAAGCCGAGTAGCTATATCAATGGCTTATGTCACATGTACATGAGGATTTATTTTACTTTGTAGGTAGATGGATGTCGATCCTTTGTTAAATGTATTGGAAGGGTAACGAGGTTATCCAACACCAGATGGGAAATTGCACATGAATTATCAAATGATGAAGGGATTGATGCAATGACCACTATACTCAAGTATAAGAAGGGGGACAAGCATTTAAGGTGACAAATATAGGGGATATGGCTACAAGGGTTGTAACATGACTTACAGGATGTAAACTGGGTGCCTCCGAGAGATGGAATGAGGTGAATCAACACTAGTTGCACATAGTGCACAAGATGGCCAACAAAAATTATTACAACATTACTAGATACATTACGGAGAGCTTGGTGGCCGAGGTGCACATTCAGGAAGATAAAGGTGAGAAGATTACTTGGGGCACCATTATTTTATTACTTGTATTCAATGAGATTGGTGTACCTGATGGACCAAGGGAAAATGTTTGGGAATTTCCTTAGACAATAAGTCCCCGATAAAGAAGTTTTCAAAGTATATATTAAGGGGTACAATTTTTAACACCTACAAGGAGTGCCAATAGAAATGGTTTAGGTGGATGCACCGGTCGTTAGAAGGGGAGTGGCGCATTCTACGCGAGCTTCCTACAATATTAAATGGTGAAACATAATTTTCCATCTATCCACATTTCATCTTGGGATGGTTTCATATTTAGATGGGCGAGAAGAGCCCTTGGTGCAAGCTACCATTTGCCTTTACCGCAAGGTATTTTCAGAATTATATTAATAGATTACATAACGTGCACAAGATTAAGTTTGATACTGATAAGATCGATGTGAATATTCATATCCCATGGAAAACATATGTATGGCCAAACCGAGAGGCATATGTTGAAACAATTGAAACAAATAACATTTATATCTCCCCAGAGACTATAGCTGTAGGAAAGATCAAGCCAACACATGTCTATGTATACTTAAGGCCATGCTTTAAAGATGGAAAGGTGATAAAAGGCAAGGACATAACTCTACCAGGTCCCCAAAGATGAAGTAGATAATGGTCACGTCAAGGATGGTTGCACCCATGCTACCTACTTAAAGATGAACCAGTGCCTATGAGCTTAGAAAATGTACTGGAGCAGGAGGAAGATACATGTGATAGCACTGGGCTGGACTATACATGAAGAGTTTTATGTAGGTGGCACACATCTAGGGACATGGGTGCTAGGACTTCATAGCCAAGAAGAAGATCACCACGAGTCGCTCTGGTGAAAAATGTTGATGAGGAATAAAAGAAGTACTTTGGAAGTATGTAGAAGAAGAAGAGATAACGAGGAGAAGTCCTCTTTCCATAAAGCACGTAGCACGAGGTCGATTTCCCAAGTCCGAAGATGTAGGATCATGAAGATATAGGTGACAAGGTTATGTGTGAGGAAGGTGGTCGTAGCATAAATGCCGGGAACCCGAAGGGGACCAAACTAGTGATGGCGGAGATATGAAGATAATTATACCACCTACACAAGGAGAGAAAGAAACTAAAGAAGGAGAGGAAGTTGAGAAGAGTGTATGTGAGAACCATAGCAGAGGATGCCCCATGCCCCCGCACAAGAAGATGTCAAAGAGCGTGCAGTGGGAAAAAGGAAGATAATGTGGTAAGGATTCAGAACTTGGACTACATTAATGACCCAATTAAAATTATCCGCACCCACTTTCAGAGTACTTTTTCTAGGGAGCATTTGTATGGATGGGATTGGATGGACCTAGAAATGGAGATAATGCGCACTTGTAAATAATTATCATGGAGTATGTAGACTCACATGGATGAGCATAAATTTGATGTATGTGAGAAGTGTGTGTGTCTCAGTGGATGAAAAGGGTGCCTCACACTCACCATGTAACCATCAAGCCCACACAATTATTAGATGAATAAATGAGCAATGTACTTGTCAAGCTATCAATATAATTCACGCACTATAACATCGATAAAACGGTGACTATAAAATCCTTTATAGATGATTGAAGAGATAAGGAGACTGAGATCAAGTGGCTGATAGAGGAACAAGATAAGGTTGTGGTAGAAGCACAAAATGTTAAAAAGATGACCGAGCAGATAGCTGATGAAATTATGTAGAAAAGGAAAGACTTTCAAGAGAAGGTGCCAAGGGATTTCCCATCCACCCTTCATTATTTGCACACAATAGTTCATTTTCTTCTGAAGGACCAACGTGCCTAAAAAAATCAAGGATGTTGCAGAAGAAGCATCAAGAGCCAAGGCCACAGTTATAAGGAAAATTTCTAGTTATGAGTCTGTTATGTAGGATTTGAAGGATGAATTAAAGAAAGTGGATCTAGTTTTGAGCATGTGTGCAGCACCAGATATAATCATTAAGACAAGGACACTAGTAGAAGAAGATGAGGTCCTTCAGGAAGCCAAGAATGAAACACTTGGGTGTGTGGAAAGGATTAAGCTAGTGGAGACTAAGTGCAATGCACTTGATGCTGCCAGAATCCCACATAAAGTGAAAATAAAGAAAATTGGAGAGGTCATCACGAAGAAGATGGACGTGATGGAAGGGATGGTCTCAAGTATGGCTAATATACTAAGGATTTTGTAGAATGAAGGTGGTAAGATGAATCTTGATGAGTTGGATGGCATGTTTGCAGACATCCTAGAAAAAACAAATGTAGCACTAAATTCTTGGTATGCATTCAAAGTAGAAGTACATGGTGAGTATCCGAGTTAATTATGTCAAAAGAGAAGAAGTATACCACGTAGGCTGATTATCCTAAGCACCGTAGCCCATTCTTTTAGTTTACACATATTTATTCATTCTTGAGCTTAGTGTTTGGAGGGATAAGATTGGGATTACCCATTACTAGGGGTAGAAATCTAGTTTAGTGTGGGGTAATGTTGGGTTGAAAAAGATGGCCTAAGTTTTGTAAAAGCACATAAGGGGTGGGCGAGCGAATATAGAGCACGCGGAGTGATCACATAATTATAGAAAGGTATGGAACACCCGGGATAAAAATTATCCATTTTTTTATCTCGGGCTATTTTTGGAGATGGAGTGCTGAGCATGTGATGACATGGAGACTTGTAATTCACGCAAGGCTATTTTGGGAGTTGCAACAGTTCAAGCACCATACAGAGTCTTAGTCTAATAATAGGATATATTCTTAGAGTTAACTATTAAAGATCTATTATTAACAATTGCATGCTTTTATACATTGATGTAAGGGTGCATGGCTATTGTTAGCATGTAACCTATTTTTGGAAGGTGCATAGGTGGTGAAGGGAAAGTCCCCATCCCTATATATATGTATTGATTTGCATGGTTTAGACAGTCTTGATTATTGTAGAGTTATGTTGTTGGTTTTGTTCACGCGCATGACTCATGATGACATTACTATGATGTATGAAGCTTATGTGTTTTACAATATTTAATATAATGGATCATATTGGTGGATAATGGTGTTAGATGTGATTGAATATGGTTCTTACATGGTAAATCTCAATATAATCATTGTTTAGTCAATATTTCATATAGTTTAGATCTAGATTTGGCTTATGCATTGTGGATTATTTACTATTTGTTATAAATATGGATATATACATGCCCAATCATGCTAAAATTTTGGACAAACAACTCTAAAGAGGGACCTGGTACCCTTGCACGCTTCGGGTGAGCGCTCAACTTAGGGCCGAGTGATGTGCCAATGCGCCATTTGGCTATTTAAGTGAATTATAGGCTACATCATACATCATTCATGTGATGTAATAAAATGATTTATTTTTAATCTCCATCATAAACTTTCTACTGGAAATGTCCATCTTGCTCTAGCTTTGCTCAAAATTCATTTGCTCTTTTCTCTAGATCCCATGGAGAAAATCCATTGAAAATTTGACCATAGAATATCCTTGAGATCACCATTACTTTAAATCATTTATTGGTCTATGAGGTTTAGGAATCCATATTTGTATGGTTTAATTCATTTTTAAGCCCAAAATCCATTAAAACAAGCAAGTTGTTCCCATAATCCATTTTGCACTTTCATGTTTATTCTAATAGAGGAATTGTCTCAAATTTGGAGCATGTATTCTATTTCCCCATATATTTAATTCAAACCCATTCATGATTGGAATTATGTAGTATTTAATTTAGAATGATCAACTTAATGTTTCAACCAAGATCCTATTGCAAACAAAAATAAACATTCGAATGGGAAAAATAGAACCATTTCTAACCCAAGGCAGTAGAGCATACATGGATTGTTAAATGTAAAAATATAAGTGAATCAATTAAATAATTCCATGACTAGAGACCATTGTTATTTATTCTCTTACCATCCTTTATTCCAAGTTTTTTCCCATCCTTGACTCAAGCTACATAGTTAAAGGCCCTTCCTTTTAACAAAAAGGAAGTTCACTCGATCATTTCTCAAGGAAGAGGTGTATTCGTTCATAGGATTACTATATACATGCCTTTGTGAATTCTTAGAGTTCTTGATACTGTAAAATTCTAGAGATCTTATTGTGAAAGTATTATTCTCAAATTTAGGGCATGTGCGATACGTGTATAAAGTTCTTGATATTTGCAAGATAAGTAGTTGTTCATGCGAGAGACACAAGATCATGTTTATGACAAGGAGATGATTCATATAGTCTTAGATATTTATAATTGTTTGTAAAGATGATGATTTGAAAGATAAATTCTGAGGCATGACCAAATAATTCCATCCTAGATCATATTCACATGATAACAATTTCTCTCTCTTCCTTTCTCTCTCAAGCATTCTATTTATCCAATGCAAAATCACCTTTGTAAAAGTAACTTACGTCACTTAGACTTTATAATTATTCATTGGGATTGTAATTTAAGTTGAAAAGTCAACTATAATATGGAGATTCATTTCTAAATACCTATAAAATGATTGATCTCAATTGTAAAAATGATTCTCTTTTTCTCTCTTAGCTATGAAGATATTTGCTATGAATTTGTGTATAATGTATTTTAATAATTCATGACTAAGGGATATAAGTATTGGAAGAAAAATTCATCTTATGGTGTGGATGTTTTCCAATCATGAAATAATGCTTAGATATTTGTAATTGAATGATGCTCACCTTTTCATTTATTTGTATTATAAGTGATGCTAGGATTTACATGCTTTGTATTGCATATTTGTGCAGGTTTACTTTGTGACATACATTATTAATCCACAAATGGTGAAGAATTTGTGCTTTCAAGTGTTTCTTATTCTCTCTACAGATCCTACCCATGTTATTTTACTCATATGAGAAAGTGTAAACACAAAACCACTCACTTGGATGTATTTCTAGGTCCTAATCACATACTTGCATTCATATGATTCCTAAGCAAGAAAAGTACTAATTGACCACTTGTCTTTGGCCTTTTTGCTTTATTTCTTATTCTCTCTTTGGCCTTGCACAACCTATTTCCCAGTTTGAATTTTGTTACTCCACCTTTTTTGAGTCTGGAAACTATCCCAGCCTAGGACGCCAGCGCCTGCACCCTCGTCCCCTCTTAGCACCCTTGATATATTTGTATCTTGCTCACATATTTTGGGCCTCTTCTAGCCATTGGGCATCTTGTTTTCTTATGGGTCAGAATTTTAGTGGTTAATTACAAAATTCAAACAAGGGAATCATATAAATACAATGCTATGTGATCAAATTAAAAGACCAATCTTTAAAAATCCACTATCATCATCTAAGGTTACATCCAAAGGAATTCTAAGAGCATAAAAACATGCATATAACTTCACTCAAGGGACAAAGGACTTATAAATAAGCATTCATGCATAGAAGGGGAAGTTCATTTTTCCATGTACACATCTATCTACATCTTCTATATCTAGATATTTATCTCTATCAAGTGCATCTTACACAAGAGCGACATAGGGAATGATTCTTCACACACACATGCAAAACTACATGGAGTCTAAAATGTAGTGTGGCACCCAAATCGTAAGTTCACTCGGTCAGTGACCATCGGGTTAAGTTTGAATCCCCATTTGAATCTTTTTCTTTTCAGGATTTGATGTATTTTGGGGTTTTATAGGTGCTCTTTCTTCATTCGTAGGTTATAAGTAAATTGTAGGCATAGTGTGATACACAAATGACTAAGAACGACCTCTTGTGACCGGTGAAAACCATTTTATGAGCATCTCGCATAGACTTTGGTGCCCAATTAAGGTCTTTGGAACCTAGGCACCCTAGTACTAGTCCATGCGCCATGGTCTTGCCTTCTCGCTATACTTAGTTAATTTTGTGGGTTCGGTTGTGACACCTTGTGTTCCAGTTCTAGTAGTTCTTCAACTCCACATACCTCTAGATTTATTACAATTCAGCTAAGTTTTTCTCCTCTTTCTTACACTTAGGGTTTTAAATTACCTTGCTTATTGCTTGAGTCACATTCTATACTTCATTGATATATGATTGCATATAACTCTGAAATATCCTATTAGGGTTTTACAAAAAAGTTTTTTTGTTAAATCATTTGGTGAACCCGACGTGATTCTAGAAATTTTGTATCCTCATTTTTCTTCTCTCATGAGTCATAAGGTTTGTCAAGTCTCCTTTCTGTAATTACTTCAAATGTACCCATCTTATAAATATTCTCTCCACAAAACCCTAGACACTATGTATATCCCTATCAACACGCCACCTTCACAAGTCAGTGCCATCTTTGATTGTCTCTCCAATGACTCTATTAGTTCTAATGCCAATCAATCAATTTTCAAGTATATTCGATCTTTACATTATTTATTTCAAGATAAATTTCAGGCCATGTAATCCACAATTACATCTCTCAATTATGAAATTTAACATCTCAAGGATGCTTCTCAAGCTCAAGCTAGTTCTTCTTCCCATCCTTGTTCTATGGCTTCTACTTGTGCTCATATCAGTGAGCCCCAAGTATTACTGATCCCTGCACCTCTAAAGTTTAATTTAAATGCTACAAAACAAAATATTCTACCACAACTCATAACTCATAAATTAATAAAATTTCCATCTACTCATGCCTGTCCTCTTTATCAAATTTCTAGATATCATGGCCATCTGTATTGTAATTATCAGCGCATCAATGGGCATAATGAAAATGATTTCTATGGTTTACAATGAAAAATTATCCACTTTAAGTACTATGGTCTCATTTTATTTTCTACAAAAAGGATTCTACATGCTCATCTCCGATGCTACATCTAAATGGGTTCCTAAACTAGATTCATCTATGTCTAATGAGCATCATGATATCACTTCTAATGTCCCTTCTTCGGTCACTCAAGAACCTCCTATGAAATCCACTCAAATTAAGCAATCTGCATGTCAAAATTAGTGTCACCGCACCTCCTCTCAAGTCATGTATGACACTACCAAGTCAAACTAAGCAATATCCACTAAAAATTAATTTAACACCTCCTCTTACTAAGTCTTCTCGCAAGTGTTACCAAACAATCCACCACTTCAACAACCAATCATTTTTGTCAGAGAAACTATTGCTTATTTTAATCCTCAAGACCCATTTTAAACTCCACCACCATGAAATGGTCCTTCTACCAATAATTTTTTTAGCCCTCTTTCTTATCATGACACAGATAACACTCTCCCACAATGGCATCGTACCTCTCGTATCACCAGATAGATATCCATCATTGACACACTTGGGGGCATCACGCTTATTATTCCCCCCTTCTAGCATCACTAAGTGGCTATCATTTTCTAATATTACGCTCCGTGCTTCATATTTCACATATTTGAGAAATTATACACCACTTGATACATGTCTTATATCGTCACTACCCTATGACACAATTTTGTGCTATGGTGCACACTTGACTATTGAGGGTTCACTACATTCATGAACCTCACACACTTTCACTTCAAATATTTCTTGCATATTCTCCTTGCCCATCATACTATCTTATTCTATAATCTACGCTTCATGATCAAATATTTATAGAGCACACATCATTCACACTACTACCCTATAATGATTACATATTCTCCTCTCCCATCATACTATCCTATTCTATAATCTACACTTCATGATCAAATATTTATAGAGCACACGTCATTCACACTACTACCCTAGAACACACTCTAGTTTCATGTTTTGTACTGATCGCTTTGAGGGTCTAAATCTGAATTGAACCTCACCAAATTCACATCATTTTACACTTTACATGTTGCACCGCATGTTTCATTCACAACTTTATACATTCTACGCTCCGTGCTTCATGCAATATCTCTCTGAAAGCATCTCATGCACATCATTATACATTTCATGGTCAATTATTCCAGCGTCTCATTTAATATTTCTAGCATATTCTCATGTATTATACTACACCATTATATAATCTATGCTCGCACTCTATCAAAAATATTTATAGCATACACATCTATCAAAACATTTCCCGATGACACACTCTTGTGATATGGTTCACACTTTACTTTTGAGGGTTCACTAAATTCATGAACCTCACACACTTTCACTACACATATTTCTAGCATTTTCTTCTAACACATCATACTATCCTATTCTATAATCTACGCTCTGTAATCCATTGATCAATCTTTCTAGCACACACATCGTTCAAACCATTTACCGATGACACACTTTTGTTCTATGGTTCATTCTTGACTATTGAGGGGGAATTTATAAAAAAAACTCATCTCATGCTTACTCATTCACATTCACTTAGGGGGAATGCTACTCCAATCACATTCCCTTTGCATTCCATTACATTCTCACTCACAACATACTACAAATCTGGGTTGCACATTGTTCTTGATTACTTATGATCACATGTACACTTTGTTTATTATGTTAGTAAGATATTTTTTATGTCATTATCTTTTCTATACACACATGCACGTTCACTTTCCTTCTAGTTGTGAATGTAGACTTTACATAAATCATTACATACAACATGGATGCTCAACACTGTACCTCTTACCCATCGAGGCTCATGGGGGAATCCACATTTTTACACATTCCATGTGTTATTTTTTTCATTATTTACTATTTCCTACTTCTACTATCACACTACTATATCAGACCCTATATGATTTTACATACTTTTTATCTTTCTAACATGCTAACAGTGCTTCATGCACAAAATTTTATTTTCAAGAACTATTTTCTACCATGGTTGTCGATTGCTTGTCATTATTTTCTATTGTCTTCTATTGTATGCCATTGTTTTGCGGGATTTTCCTTATGTATTGTATGCTAAATGATTTTATGATTTTTTTCGTTTTGACTTGATTGTCTTACAACATTGTGAGCAAGGTCCCATGTTTGCAACCCACTTTTTGTGGTCTACATTTTCTTCTTGCTTTCTAGCTTACATATTGTCTTCTACATATGTCTTTGTCTTGTTTTTTCCAACACATGTTTTCCTAACCATTTTTAAGTGTCCCTTGGTTTCTACCGAGCACATTCCCTCCTATGTTGGTATCAATTCAATGTCGATCAGATCGGTTTAGTATAAAGTCATCTTTTGGGCTGCATCCTCCTAGTGACATCACATGTACCCAAAATGAGGGGGGAATCCATTGGGTGAATTAGTCACCCCATACAACAACAAAAATTACATTAAAAAATAGTTCAACACAAAAAAGAGCTCTGACACGGTCACATTACGACCTAGATTATAACTTGGGTCTTTGGTTCAACACAGACACTAGTGCCTAAACACATACATGGGCACCTAGTGCTTCTAGCCCTTCCTGGGCTCCTATGACCAGGAGGAAAATACAAAATTTTTCTCCAATCATCACAATTTTCAAAGTAGTTTTACATTATAGAACAATCCTCCAGCAAGTAGAATGCATTCTATTTCCATTTTTATATTTTACTTGGATCGAATAGATCGAACTTGAGCAAGAAAGGATCACACCATTTGCAATGGTGTATAAATTTTGGGAAAGCGATCAAAGGATGGAGAATAACACTAGACCTTTTCCCCTACAATTCTTTCGCCATGGCATGTGATCACCCCAAAAATTACACTTGGCATGAGATTGCTAAAAAAACTCACTCTTTATAAGTATGTCAACACACTTTTCCATCTTTTCACTATTCGTGGATCAGTGCACATGTTCATTATACTACTTTTTCAAATTTTTTTCATACTTTTACATTTTTTTCATACATTTAGATAAGATTTTTCAATACACATATTTTATTACTCTTTCACTCTTCTTTTACAGGTTTATCCTTAATACACAATAAGAGGTAGCCTTACTTTGACATTGAGCACACCAACGACAACATGTACTGACACGACACATCACATACGCTTCACCCTTAGGGTCATTTTCACTTCCCCTTCCTCTAGCTTCCATGCTTCATGATATTCACTCCACGCTTTTTCTTGTCTCCTCAGCATGCTTTCGCCATCGATCTACATGGTTATTAGGTACACATATCTTATCTACTTTATGTTATCAAGATTTCTCTCAACAACATAAAGTGGGGGAAAATATAGACACAAAATCATGCACTTGGGTACATTTCTAGGTCCTAATCACATACTTGCATTCATATGATTCCTAAGTAAGAAAAATACTAATTGACCATTATCTTTGGCCTTTTTTCTTTCTTTCTTATTTTATCATTGGCATTGCACACCCTATTACCCATTATTAATTTCATTCCTCCACATTTTTGAGCACGGAAATGAATGCTTAGCTAGGATGCCAGTGCCTGTGCACCCCCATCCCCTCCGCCCCTAACCTCTTTATATCTTACTCGCCACTTTTTGGCCTCTTATAGCAATTGGGCATCTTGTAGAAGTTATGGGTCAGAATTTTAGTGGTTAATTATGAAATTAAAACAAGGGAATCATATAAATACAATTCTATGTGATAAAATTAAAATACCAAGCTCTAAGCATATACTATCACCACCTAAGGTTGCATCCAAAGGCATTATGAGAGCATCAAAACATCCATCTAGATTCACTCAAATGAAAAGGGACTAATAAATTTACATACACTCATAGGAGGGGAAGTTCATTTTTCCATCCATACATCTATTTACATATTCTACAAACTAGCTATCGCTCACTATCAAGTACATATTTCATAAGAACCACCTAGGGATGATTCTTCACATACACACGCATGTAGAAATACATGGAGTTTGAAATTTAGTGCAATTATTAGATCAAAAGTTCACTCGAGCTTAGGTGAGCTCCAGGGGGTCGCTTTGACTCCCCATTTACATATTTTTCTTTTTAGGATTTGATTTTTTTTTGAATTTTACATTTGCTCTTTCTTCAGTAGGTTACAGGGGAATTCAATGGTATAGTGCGATACACAGAAACTAACATTGACCTCTTACGAACATCTTGTGACCCGTGAAAACTAGTTTCAAGGTTTTGTGAAGACTTTGGCACCAGTTAAGGTCCCTGACACCTAGGTGCCCAAGATTAGTCTAGGCGCCTAGTCTTGCCTTCTTCTACACTTCGCATTTTTTTGGGTTTATTTGTGACATTGTCTGTTCCAGCCCCAACAGTTCTTCACTCCACAAACCTCCTTATTTATTGCAAATCGATAAGTATTTTCTCCTCTTTCTTGTACTTAGGGTTTTAAATTATCTTGCTTATTGCTTCGTCACATTCTATGCTTCATTGCTATATTATTACATGTGAATTTGAAATATCCTATTAGGGTTTTACAATTTTTTTTTTGATAAATCAGAAAGAGGGTTTCCTTATTTTGTGATTATTCTTGAGTTGTCCCAACATCCTTATATGTTTATCCTATTACTGACTCCTCCTTTCCATCTTCTCACCTCTTTATTTTCTCCCTCATTCTCCTTTTCTTCCCTTTCGTGTGCATTCAGGTAAAAGTAAAAACCCAAAAATACAAAAATCACATGAGGGAGATGGTGCTCTCAAATGTAGAGGAAGATCACCCTAATAATAGGTGATAGATGATATCTCCATTTTTATGGAATTATATGCGACTTTCACGGGTCGGGTTATTGAAATAAAAATAGCCAAAGTGACAAAAATATCTCTAGTATGCTCACTCATTGCTTGTTATCCTATGGTATCCATGAAAAGTTGTGGATAATTGTTGTAAATTTGCACTTTCATATTGCAAAATGCTTATTCCAAATTCACTTTTAATTGATCCATTTATAGTGTGTTAGCCACAATATTTTCTTGTAGTGAGTTTATTCCTTTGATAGGTGTTTGTAAACTAATCATAGTCAACCTCGACTGTGTGAACTACTGTTTACAATGTTGTAGCTTGAAAAATTTTTCGGGTGAGTTTGGGAGCTAGTGTACAACCAAGGGATGAAAGTAGGATTAAATTATGTCTTCATGTTGATGCATTTGACTATGTTTCCTACTAAAATGTTTGCGTATCCCCTTCTTCAATTTCTTCTCCTAGTAGCCACTCCACGTTGGATGTTCCTGTGCATGCAGTCATTTTGTTGTTTCTTGTTATTCCTAAGTAGTGCCTACTTGTACCAAGGATTTGAGGTGGTTTGAGTAGTGTCTTTGCTTTTCTCAATGAATTTATGAAAATTTTATTCTTCTTTTACTTTCACATTGGCCTCCGTAGTGTGTTGTGTATCCTTAGAAATTTTTGGCTTTCTCTCATTTCATTGCTTTGGCTTTTATAATTCTACCTTATTTTGTTCTTCTTTCTTATTGTCTTCCTCTTCTTCCTTTATTTTCTCTTCCTCTCTGTTTTTGATGTATTCTTCCTATTTTTCCTTCTCTGCTTCCTTCTTGGCCTTTGATTCAACTTATTCTTTTGTTTCTCTTATTGTTACCTCCTTTCCTTTTCTTCTTGTATATTTTTACTTTGATGGCCTCCCGTGCCTTGTCCTGCTCCATTAATATATTTGTTTGTTCCTCTTTCTACTCCTTGCGCTTATTCTCTTCCTACTCCTATTGTGCTTTTGAAATTTATGATTTATGCAATTGTGCATCTATTTATTGTTGTGTAATTCTTTCTACTTTAACTACAATGACATCATGTTCCATATTTTTGTGTGCTTCCCCATGCTATTGTAGTTGTTACACTCCTTTTGTTACGTGATTTCTGTAATTTCTTTTGTAATAATATGTATATTGGTGATTATGATATATGCATCTAATTGTATTGATTACATAGTTGTTTCATCTGTTGTGCCTATTTTGAAGGAGTAATCATGTCTTGCAGGGGATGGAGGAAGCTTGGGTGTACTCGGTGTGAGTTTGAGCATTATTTGTGCCTTTATATTTTATCTCTTATGTATTATTTTCTATCTCTCATCCAAAAATTTATCCACTTCTTTGTGTCTTGTAGGATGTGGTTCTTGCATTTCCTCCCTATTATTTAATCCCTTCTACATGTAATAAACTCCCCAACCTAGGAGTACACTTTATTCTCTCACTACTCAAATGGACTTACCTCAATACTTTTCCTATATAACACACCTAGAAATTATTCTTCTAATGTTGACACATCGAGTCCATGTTCTTGAGGACCTTGATTTATGTTTTTTTATGAGTTTCTTGTGTGTAACATTGTCACGTCTGAACCGACCATGCGATATTTAGGCATGGGAGGGAGTTGAATTCTTTCGTCCACTTTAATATTTTGGTTTTCAACTTTCTTTATCATTATTACCTTCCAAGTTTACCATTCCCATTCAATTTGGAGATACATCTTAATACCCACCTTTGTGATTATTTTTGCATTACTTTTTTCCTATCTACCTTCATCTTTTCAAAATTGAGCTTGTCGAACAACTGGGAAATTTGGTATCTATCTCAACCCTTGTTGAGGATTTATGTGATTACATAGTGGCATGTTGCTTGCATTATTATTTTCTACTTGATTATGGTACTTATTTCATTGAGTGTTATATTATATCCTAAACTTGTGCAACTTCTTCAAGATGTGAACCTATCGTAATTGGTTGGTTTGGAATTTGTGTACGTAAATTTTCTATATCCATTTTGATAAAAAAGGTAGTGACTTCAGTTACTTTGTGTTTACAAATTATGATAGAAATATGACCACATCATGAAATAAGGTGATTTTGGTATATGGAGCCATGTATGTCTGTACTTCACTTGATACTTGAGGATTTACGCCTGTTGAATGTTTTACTTATTCCAAGAAACCAGCTTACCCAATGCTTGGTTTTCTTTTTAGCTAGTGTATGGATTTTCCGAATGTATTGCAAAAGTTTCTCATGTAGATAATACACATTTAGAACTTCGATGATTCCCTTAGGGGTGCAAAAATATGTGAAACATAGACGTATTATGAGACATTGGTACATAAATACTTTTCCTCCTACCTATGGTACTATTTGTGCATTGTTATTGGATTTGTTTACTAGAAATTCAGCCCAATTAAACTCAACACCATCCTCCCACATTCATCGATTATATCCAATCCACCCAAAGATAATTTCTTACTCCCTAGTGTGTCTTTCCAAAGTACCACTCAACTATAATTTTTGCTAGGATCCATATTTCTTGATTTATGATGGCCCCCAATGGAATTCCTCTTCCTTTACACAAGGGACCATAAATAACCAAAATTTCTAGTTTGACAAGAGATTTCGTGATTTTGTATGGGAGTATTGAAAAACTTGATTTGTAAGTCCAGCAGAAGACAAGTGAATGTGTATATGTTGATGGGGACTACATCTTGAGATGAAAAGAATATTGCATCATTATAATACCGACTCATGATAGTCTGTATAGATTGGGGTGCTATCACATGTAGGGAAATATTACAAGATGATGTTTCACTATTCGCTCAATTTGGGTATTTTGTGAATATGCACCCTTGTGCATTTCTAGGATGAATTGGTGGCCTTTGCACACCCCAAATTTGTGTAGAAATTTCTTCCATCTCATGGTGTGGTGGATCACTCCACTTTATTTTTCCGACCATCACAAAAATAACCATGTCATTCTCGGAGTCATTGAGTGAGAAGGATGTGATGCCTTATTCCTTCATCATACCTTGAACCATAAGTTTGATGGTTTGGCCGAATGGATCTACCATTACTATCCTATGGTTTTCATCATAATTTTTTTTTTCTCTAGATTTGAATTTTGTCACACTTATGATTTGCTTCTTTTCTCTACTTTGGTATCTTCTTGATTTTTATCTTCTCACCTATGTTAGACTTGTATCCTTGACCTCACTGTTTATACTTATTTTCTAATGAAATGATTCAATTTTTGAGCCATTTGCCTCTTGATCTATTCCCTTAATTACTTTTTTCCATTGAGATTTGGTTTGATGTGGCACCTAATTTCCTTTTACTTTTCTTGGTGCAAGATCAAAGATTTTAATACATCGACCATAACGATAGTTGAAGTGGTAACTATTTCATCATTTCAAAATTTCTTTTTTCTAATTTCCTTTCTTGTTTCCTATATAGGTTTCCTAGATTTATTTGATTTTTGGCCTATGTATTTTATTTAAGTTCCTGCATTTTCCTTTTCTCGAATGTTTGTAGTTGATCTTACAAATTTTCTCTATTCTACACACATTCAAGCACAAATTGATTAACTAAAAAATATTTCAAACTACCACATTGTTTTTTTTTTAAATTTTCCTAATCTAAATGATGTGCCAAATACACTTATTATCACTTTCATGGTGTTATGCAGTCATTCATTGTAGGATTTTAGCCTACACTCATTGATCTTGCTTGGTAAGACATTTCCTTGTAAGTACTACAATATAACGGTTCTCTGTTTAGTGATATGATGAATAATGTGTGTGCCTTTCTACCTTATGCATAATTTACCTAGGTGCACTTTAAATCTGATTTCAAACACCAAATTGTTTTTCTATGTTTGAAATTATTTTCTATAGAAATTGCATGATTGTGTCATGCCTTCTCGGATCTACTTATGGGCCTCCTAGCTCCATCACGTAGTTTCTCTAAATTCCTTATCTCCTAAAAATGTAGCTATTTCAATGCAAAGGTTTAGTACAATATATTCCATCAACATAATTACTTCAATTTCATAGACCAATTAGAATGGTATATGCCATGTACTTATCTTATAATTTTTATGTATGCCTAGAGTAGTACGATTATTTTATCTTCCTAATTATCTCTTCATTCATCATTTTTTTGTTAATATTATTTATAACACCTTGTTCATGGCCTTTGCTTGTCCATTTAATTGGGATGGTATGATGTATTTTTGTGGTGAGTAATCGTAATTTTTAGTGAGGATTTTGATGCTATTATTCAAGAAGTGCATTCCCTATCACCGACTAGATTTTTGCGGGCAATCGTATCTAGTTATAATATTTTAATATAGGAATTTGGATGTGTCCCATATTGAAAAATTTGATGTAGCTATGACTTCCATGAATATCTTTGATGATCCAATGTAACATCCTCATTTTAAGACTTCGATAATAGGGGATTTTTTTTAACATAATGACTGGTGTTCTAAATTCACATAATTTAGAACAAACATTCATTAGCTAACCCATCACATAACAATAAACCATATGTAGCTGTAATAACCTAGCCTTAAAATGATCTCTCATTTCATGACTCGGTATTAAACCAATCTCTCATGTTTGTTTATATAGATGTGTATACTAAGTATAATTGTTGTTCCCTTATTCCATTAAGTCAATCAAGTGTTAATTCCTAAAGAGACTATCTGAGTATCTGTTACTGATACTCATTTGATATCACACATCTTTAGTCTAGGTGAAATCAATACAACACAACCAACAATTTGTGATACTTTGGCCAAATTTTAAAGACATGAATGTCATGCCCTTATTCCTAGACGACATACTCGTTGAAAGGAATATGTATTTCACCACACTTGAAATTTTTATCTAGATTAGAATAACTTGACTTACGTCAATCACATCCATGTCCTTGATATATACTAAGTAGAGCTAGCACACATAGACTAGTGTTGATAGTCTGCTTATGAAGACTAAGGGAAATCAAGCACATCCGAATCAACTTGCGCCACTTTAGATCCACTTCATTACCCATAGTCATCATAAGATGACATCGACACTAGGCCATACTACTATCACTAATTAGTGTATAACAAATGACTTGGATCCACAACTTATGATAACAACACTTAAGGGAGCTAGGTGGATAATCGCACCATAGTGGCTGCTCCACAATAACCAATTAATGACTTGCATCATTAAATGGGTACTGTGGCAACAACGACTATGTTGTGACAGTCCATCGAGTTCCATTAAATGAAACATTGTAACTTAACAAGTTCATTAATTCATTTAATTCACAACTTGTTAATCCACCCATTAATATTTCCATTGTTAGGTTTCATGCCTAAGGATCATCTAGGGTTTGAAATGAATATTCCTTTATGCAAGGATCACAACATTTTATTCATTAAGTGTAGGATTTGTAGATTTGAATCTGCATTGTGCTTGATCATTTAAGCGTACTTTTTTCCCTTAATTCAGTTAAGTGTCATACTCCTAATTCAATTGTATTAAATATAGGACAACATTGAGACCTTGTCATTTTTATTCAACATTAGTAGGAATAGACCAGTTATACATAACTAATATGTTTAGGTGTGTTTCATACATTTGTAAGTAACATAACCTATCAAATGCATTCAAACACATCCTTCACAAGCATACACCTTTATATCACTTAATGGTATAGTTACAAGTATTCCCTTGTTCCTAACTTCAAGTATGATCACCATTTATCAACTGTATTAAGTAATCAAACAGTAAGTGTATATTTTAGAATCGGTACATATAGACCATGCCAATCATATAAGTACATTTCAACACATTCAAGTTGATGGACTTAATCTCACATACACATACTTATTATAGTATATTTCATATTCCATTCAAACTAATGGAATTTATCTAACAGTCCTACACTTATCACATTACCCAAGTTACTTAGATATCTGATCATATTTCACTTATTAGATCATACTTATGCTTAGTATAGTAGTATTATAAATACAATCTACTTCACATTTATAATGGAATCAAAACTAATTTCAAACACTTTACATTCAGTCCATTCCCTTTAAACAATATGAATCAAGTAAACCATATTTATTTCATTCAAAATTTAAGTATCAACAAAACATGTTTGTATCATTGAAATCAACATCTTTCAAGAAATTACAATAAATGGGCCATAGGCCTTTCTTGTTTCCAAATCAAAAGTACTTCAAGAAATTAATACAATAATCATTTAATCTATCTTCAATCAATAGAATAAATGTAACTTTTTATATGTCTTCCTTCTTTCATCTTTCATGAAGTCCATCTGCAAGATTGTTAGCATCTGTCAGTTCATACGAACTAAGCATGATAGGTACTAAATATTTAGAACAACATGCTCTAAATTAATAATTTCATAAAAGGAACACTTATTTTAAATGAAATTATCCTAAGGTTCAAAAGAAAATACATAACTCTTTTGATCATGCCACAAGAACATCATAAATGAAATCATCTAAGGAAGACAAGTTATCTCATGCAATTCATTCAAATAATCCCAATCAAGTAATAGTTTAAGGCACAAAATGGAAACCAAAACAATGCAATTGATCACATTCAATCATATTAATGTAAGTATAAGAATAATAAGATTATAGTCATATAAGCCCATACTTATATGACTGTAATTTTATATCTTGTTTAATAAGTTTATATAACTTAGCTTAATCAACAGTTTTCTATTCGAGCAATGAAATACAAGGTAATAACTTATTAACTACCCTCATATAATTGAGATAATATATATTTCTCAACTTATTATAGTAATCAAGTAAAATCCAATCACATATACAACATACTGAGTTTCATTCCATAGTTATTCATAGTACAAAATCAACATTCTAGTAAGGTCATTTCAAACCGAAACTTATTCAAAAGGAGGTATAAGATCATACTCCATTAGTATCCAAAGAAAAACCATGAACCAAGTAACTAAAGATGAAATGGGATCAAATACACTAAACCATAACATCTACCAGAAGGACTTATCATGATTGAACAATCATCCCCTAGCTCAACTATGAAGCCACTGATTTAAGGAAAGAAATTGGTATAAGTGACTAAAAATTTATACAAAAATCACACTCAATCAGCTCAAATGAACCTTTGATAAAACCAAACACCTGTTACACTCAGTCAAGACTACTCTATGAAGGACAAATATTCCACAGTCATCGAAAGATTGAGAACTATGACAATTGTTGCTAGTCGATCAACAACCCAAGATCAAACTCAACACAAGCTTAAAATTAGTTTATAGCAGGTATCACTCTAGGTAATAAAGTTAAGTTGAACTAAAGCTTCGTAATAACTTAAAACTAGAACACATTACCAATCATTCCGATAACGATCCATACTGGATATGATTAGGTCAAAAGTATAAGGTAGGCGTTGATATTACTTCTACCTAAGTGAACCTAAGGCTCTTATAAGAAATAACTTAAATTGATTCAAAGTTACTTTTCTTAGTATTCCAGGGAAGAAGGTTCAACCACAACGTCTACAAACATTGAATCCTTTCCATGAAGGTGAAGTGAGTAAAGGATATAAAAATAATTACCGAGAGGGGTATCTCAAACCAAAAGATAATGCCTAATGAGATGTCAACCAATGGCTCCGTTAAAGAGTTTCAGAGGTTTCCATACTTGGGAGCCGAAGTGGAAAAACTTTGTTAAAACTTAAAGTACCAGAATCCTTTAACACATATGTTATTACCCAATTAACAAGTCCAGTTTGAATTTAGAGGCATCCCCAAAGAAATGAAAACTTGAACACCCAAGTAAGGGTTCATCTCAATAAAGTAATTTCATTAAAATAAATCCAAAAAAAAAAATATAGTTGCATTTCAACTTGTTATTCAAGGTCGAACAAAGGATAGATTGTTTACAGAGTTAAAAACCAACATTCAAGCTAGTATATAGAATACCCAAACATAAAACCTATCAAATCATATTCCCACAAAGAAAAAACCCACTTCTAGGTATACATTAGATCATGTAAAACTTGCATTAAACCCAACAGAGATGGGTATCTAAACAAAGGTACAATACTTTGAAAAATCATGAGAACATAATTTGTTTAAGTATTTGATCATAAATGCTTCCCAACATTGCTATGCTTCATAGTATTACTTCATAATCAAACATACGAAACCAAAAGCCACAATAATTGAAATACAACCACATTCAAACACAATAAATCATAATACAACTAGATAATTGAATAATGAAACCAATATTCAAAACCCATAACCAGAGAACAAGATTTCATATGAGAGCAGAGTTCTTTTCATGAAACCATTAAATAGAGAAAAATATTTGAAGGAATTAGAGCTTATCATGCCTGATAGAGATCCTACAAATAATTTCCAAGATTTCTAAGTCTTTTTCCAAGCTTCCATGAAGGATTCCATAGAGATTTCAAAATGGATTCCATAGAAAACCCCTTCTTCTCCTTCTTTCCATTTTAATAGCCAATACATTAAATTTTTCTCCGCTAATTCCTCCATGTAATTGAGAGATCATAAATCATCCAAAAATGAACTAACATTTCAAAAACCAGAAGGTCTACATGCAGAGCCCAAGTGCTCGAAAAACCAAATGAACAATGAAAACTAACCCTATCTTTTCTCCCAAAACCATCGTGCTCTTTCCAAGGTGGTTTCATTTTTTTCCAAGATCATTAATGCCATGATAGAACTACTAGTTACTCTCAACAATCCGCCAATTGCCATTATGCTAATTTAAAATTAGTAATCAGATAATAGTTCAACTTACCATGGCCAAACCTTTAACAACTTAATTTAACATGCATGAGAAGGTATGGTTTGGTCCCTGCGAAAGGTAGTGGTGAGTATCAATTAAAATTCATTTAATTTTCCAAGTACAAGTATGGGTTGGCACCAATATTCACAACCATGCACTAACCCTTCAACATAATGCTAACCATAGTTAGGTCTTTAGGTTAGGTCCTAGGATTAGAACATAAGATCCTTAGATAGGTTTAGGTTCCCATTACTATTTATGCCTCAACCTTAGCTTAGGTTGTTATTATTTAATCCAAAGAACATAACATTAGATAGGTCATTAGGAATGTAAATATCACCTTAGTATAGGTTAGTGTATGCACCCAAAGTTGCATGTGCTACATTGTCAGGAAAATGGTTATAAAGGTCCCTAGTGATGATTCAAAATCCTTTTCAAGAAGGTGTTCAAGCTCCAAAACCCATTCGTAGTATATATTTGTAGCCTAGATAGCCTTACTTAACTTTTCCTTGCATTTTTCCAGCTTCCCCCTTCTTTCTGTGCTCGTTTTGGCATTAAGTGTCTAAACTTCCGCCTGTCTGAGTGGCGGTTTAAACCACCACCACCGGGTAGGGTGGTGGTCTCAAACCGCCACCCTGCATAGGGTGGTGGTCCTGATCGATTTTTCCAGAATCTTCATGCGTAAAATTACATGTGACGATTCACTTTAGTTTGCTTTTTGAACGCATCCGTGAGCCAAATTTGCTAAAAATAGCTTCATTTGCTTAGTTCTCCTTACTCCTATTTTTAAATAGATTTAATGAGTGGAACTACCTCTTCATTGCCTTGTGCATGAAGTAACCTTCTATCCTTCATTCCTATATATTCCATGCTTGTATTCAAGCAAAAGCCTAAGAATTTTGTGTATCTTGTATTGTTTTTCTGCCATAATCTCACTAGGAATTGCATAGCCAAGCTCAAATCTCTTGTGCTATCTCTCTTCTACTTGCATTGCATCCATATTGCTTCCAAGCTGCCATTGCTCAAGCGCCATCCTTGTGTTGCTGTTATTTGCATTCCTAATCCCTTGGACTCACATGAACACTTAGAGAAATAAAGGAAAGATCTGAGGGGACAGATACTGATACTACTAGATTTTCTAAGGTTCTTACTCTTCTAGGTTGGAGTTGTGTATTTGTTTTCTTTGTTTATTGAATTTTCAATTAAGAATTGTTAATTTCAATTCCATATCAAATAGAGTAGAAATCAATGTCTTTTCATTTGCAAATAGTTAGTTAATTTTCAAGAGGGTTTGAATCTTTCATGCTTATCCCGGTTACGGATCCTCTTCTTCCCACCCCGCGGATCTGAAGGAGAGAATATCTGTAGGAGGTTATCTACACATCATAAATCATTTGGAAAAGTTCTTGTTTTAAGTTAGTTTAGTTTTCATACACTCAACACAGGTGAATAACCACACCGGGTTATCTCACTTGTTTAGTTTTAGTGTAGAAGTAGATTTGATTATTTAGAATAAAAGTGAATTGTTGTTTGTGATTGTAATATTTCAGTTTTGTGATTTGTTTAGATTAGTTTCCTTTCAACAGTAACATAGATTGTTAATTTCATTCAGTTTATTTGGACACTTCAAACTAGATCAATACTTAGATCCATGTTAGGAAAACAAACCATAGGGAATTTATGCTACCTGTTCATAGCCTCTAAATCTCCCCTTTGTCAACTCGGCTACCAGGAGATCACACTACCAGATCTTAGTCACTGATCCTCATATAGTTAGCCACACACATTAAAACATCGGCGACTCCGGCAGGACCTCGGGGGGTTGAGTGTGGTTGAAGGTCACGTGTTCATTTTTATCCATACAATTAGCTTAGGATTTCAACAAATCAAATGAATATAGCTATTAATTTAATTGTAATCATATCCAATTAAGAAGAAGTATACCTTAAAATTATAAGGTGATCATAAAAACTTAGGTTAGTTTATAGTCAACCTGATCGACATATAATTGCAATCCTTGAAATCATTAAGAAGTCAAATAGACTTACCAGTTATAGTCAAATAACATATCGATCAAGGAGAATGCCTTGGATCACTGTAATTGATCCAAGGTGTTATCCTTCATCTAATATCAATACACTAGTCTCAGGAATAGAAATTATATCAAACACTCAAACAGTTACAAAGTTACCTATTTTCTTAATTGTCCCAAGAATCTGATTTCACTTTCCACAAGCTGAAATCACTAAGTTTATTTCAAAAACCAGTTAAGTAAGTACTTCATGATCAATCAACATAAGTACAAATACTACCATAAGAATGATTAACAATCAGATCTCATAAGCACTTGATACCATTCCAACAAACATGATTAAACAATTCAAAAGAGCACAACAAATCAAAACAAATCACATGTCAACATTTGCCAACTTCATACAAAGAAGCAAGTACAAATATCAACATAGAGAGAGATTACATCCAATGTGACTCTTTGAAATACCTCATCCTTCCCTATTTTATATAAGAATCCATTTATAATGGTGTAAGGCAAGGATTTAATAATTGGGTGCTTTTTCTCCTTTTCTATGTAATGATATAATAAGATTCCATGTTGAAGAAAGTGCACAATATCTTCCAGCTTGCTTTGGTATTACAAGAAACTAGAATAAATGTGTATCTAAAGCATCCTCATCCAATTCCTTTGGTTCTTCCCTGTATTAATGTGGATCAAGTGATCTAGTCCTATATTTTCTTTTCTAGGCTTTACATTTATTTTAAACTTGTACTCTGGAATAACATTAACCATATTGATATCCTTCATCCTAATAATGAATTGTTCACAAGGTATTACAACACTTGGTGATCCGTAAAGAACTCAAATTTAGTTTCTAACAAGTAGTGTTTGAATTTTTAAGTGAAAAACCATGGCTATAGCCTCTGTTCAAAGTGGTCATGTAGTTTTTCTCATCTGAAAATAATTTCCTACTTGAAAAATGAATGAGGTGATCAATTCCTCCTTCTCTTGGTTGTGTTAGGATTTCTCTAATCGCGCTTCCAAATACATCAACATGGACATGAAAAATATTTTTCCAATATGGAAAAATTAATATTGGTGCATTGAACAAATTCTACTTCAATTGCATGAATGCATTTTGGAATTCCATTTTCTATTCAAACTTTATGAATTTCAACAAGAGTTACTCCATAAGTTGCTTAATACTAGGATATATCTCCTGATAAATTTCGTGTAATACTAGTGTGGCCTAGAAATACATAGACTTCCGAGGGGTTATAGGAGGTTTGAGGCCAATTATAGCTACAATTTTTGCTTGATCTACTAAAATTCATTCTTTGCATACAATGTGACCAAGTAATACTCCAAAAGGTGTAAAGAAAAACACTTCTTCAAATTTAAGGTAATGTGTAATGCTCTACATCATTCTAACATTAATCGTACCTTGGATATATGCTCTTTGAGTAGGAGAAAACTGCCCAATCATCCAAATATACTTCTAAGAAATCATGTAGAAGTATTTAAATGCGGTGACAAAGGCTCGAGAAGACTACAGTGCATTTTTAACACAAATAACATTACCTTGTATGAAAAACTACCCCATTCGGCTGCAAAATTGGTTTTGGATTAATCTTCTTATGTAATTAGAATTTGGTAGTAACCACTAAATCCATTTGTGAAATAGTATACCTCATGCCCTATTACCACTTCCAAAATTTCATCTATGAATGTCATAAAAAGTGGACCATTGACACATGATCATTCAAGGATTTGTAATTACCACAAATTCTAATTTCTCTCCTTTTCTTTGGTTCAAGAATCTTGTTGGACTCACCTAATCTAATTTTTGTATTGGGTAAATTAGAACTACTTCTACCATACTGGTCCAATTCGCCTTTAATTTTACTTTCATATTTGGATTTAATCTATATGTTATTTTCTTGATAATCTCGTATTTGTTACTTTTTTTAATCAATGTCCATTTCTCTCGAGTGATGGATCTACTCCCTCTATTTCAATGAATTTAGTGGGAAACAAATCTCAATAATCCCACAACAATTGCAAGATTTTGACATCTCTTTTTCATCAAATAATCTCTAATATTAGCTAGCTTTAATATTCATGTTGGCCCAATGTATTCTAATCTCTTGCACACTAGTTCATTATATATCTTGGCCTCTCTCTTATTGCAAGTTTCTACTACAATCCTGGTCCCTTATTTTAATTCTATATTTAAATTGTGCATATGTTCTTCTTCTTTATCACATAGTTATTTCTCTACATCTATATATTCCAAATGTTATATTTCAAACATTCCAACTAGCTTGATATATTTTTCATCCTCAGGTTCTTTATTTTTCTCCTTTCCATCCCCTACTTTGTGACACATTTTTATCCTATAATTTTTTGTGTTCATTGCTTCGAGTACCCCAATGTTGTCCTTTACATAATTCTTCTTCTTCCTTTCATCAAAGTTATAGAAATTCAACTCCTCCCTTTGAGTTAATAATTCCATGACATAGAATGTTTTAATTTTTTGAAGGGATGTATCTACCATGGGGTTACTATATTTAAAAGTAATGTTTGGATGAATTCTTGTTGAACCTGCCCCTAATGAGATGCTTATCTCATCCTTTCTTGATGAAAATACCAAGCTTATGGAAATGATGACAATTTTTTTGGAAAGAAGTACACCTACCACTTTGGTTCTATTTGATATAATTTCCAAACCTCAATACCTTCTTGAATGTGTAATTCTAAACATTTTTCTATATAATAATGTGACCAATATTTTGTTAACTTATTATCTAGTGCGAATCACGACCACATCATACCTACTACTTCAATCCATTTAATATTATTTAACTCGTGTCCATCCCACCATGAGGTTGTTATTTCTTTTAGGGATAGTATTGTGTATTGATCTATATTTATTCTTGAGGCATATGTTTTACAATTCAACAAAAAAAGCATTTAGATTATGTTATTTCTAAAATTTTAACACCCACCTTTTTCAAAATAATTTTTAAATATTTCTATTACTTCTTGCTTGCTATTGCATTCATAATGAGTCTAATGGGGGCCACTAGGTATTTAATGCATTATTTTATTTGTCTAACACTAAGTGGTTTCGTGGAATTCTTTAATTTATTGGCCATCATCATAAGATCAAAATATATTTATTATTTGTTTATCAACATGGGTGGTGAGTTGTTAACATGGAAATCAAATTTCTCTTCGTGATATTACTATTTGGTTTTTAGGCTCGTATTTTGTTGGTATTCTTTACTTTCTTATTCGGAAATAATTATTGGAGTCGACAGTAGTTGAAATTGGTATTTGAAGCATTTTTGTTTGTTGTAATCGACTAATGAGTTGACTTTCATGCCTAGCCTTTCACTTTGAATACATTATTTGTATATGGAATATGGATTCAAAATCAATAAGGTTGGGATTTTACCATTTCAATGTTATATCTTAGATTTGATTTTCTTATTGCCATGGTAAATATTTTATCATGTGGAAAGTTTTGTTTGGATCAAATGAAATTTGAAGGGTAGTATAAGGTTATTGAAAATTTAATATATCAAATGATTTTTTGGCATTCAAACCATAGTTTAAGCCTCCATTTGTAAGAATCGATTTCCAAGGTATGAGATGATGGGAGTATAGTGGAGGAACTAGTTATGGAAAGTTTATGGGAATTGAATGAGCCCGTATGGGCATTGAACAAGGAGTTGTATTAAATTTTGGGCCATTTATTCATTTTGCATTGGAAATAAATTTGAAGCTGCAAGTTTTCGTTCGGGCAAGTAGAGATTGTTGGTTTGAGCTTGAATCTTCAATATAGTAACTACGTGGCAATACTCGATAGGTACGAACTATTTATTTGACAATTATGTTTTTTTGGCTCAAGTTGGTCTCGTGTGCATGCAAATTTGACATGGAATTTTCCCGGTTTGTTTATGTCTCACCATGTGAAGTTTAAGCTCGTTCGAGTTGATATTTTTATACCTGGTTGGATTTTTTGAAGAATTTTACATACAGAGAAGTGAATATCGTTTACATGTTGAAAAATACTGAATTATTTAAGTTCTTGTTTGGTTCTCTAAATATGCATGTCATTATTTTTGTGCCTCTATTGTTTTAATGGTGAAATGTGTTCATTTTAAGGATCAATTGTTTATT
Source organism: Taxus wallichiana var. yunnanensis (assembly GCA_018340775.1). NCBI lineage: Eukaryota > Viridiplantae > Streptophyta > Pinopsida > Cupressales > Taxaceae > Taxus > Taxus wallichiana. The sequence continues at coordinate 316,957,783 of CM031236.1, forward strand.
TCTAATACCATAGAGTTAGGTATTAGTTATTGTGGAAGCATGTCAAATATAAAATTTGTGTCATCATTTCTCCTTTATGAGTCTAAGGAGAGGTGTATGTTTGATTAAAAATGGATAAGTTTTAGTTGTTTGGTGATTTCCTTTCTCATTGATTGATTTTGTGAGTAAATATTGACTGTATATTGAAGTTTGGGCTCCATAGTTTTAGTTTGGTTATTTGATAAATTTATTCATAACTTCTACGATCGGTAATAAAAGTGTTAGAGATCACCAACGCCGAGAGGGGGGGGGGTGAATCAATATAGATTAAAAATTTAAACAATCCAATAAAAATTTCCTTGATTAATTGCAAAAATGTACCATTAGCATTTGATCAAACATATGCAAAGAGATAATAACTCATAACACAAAATTTATGTGGGAAACCCTTAACGAGAAAAACCCACTGTAAAACTAAGGCTTTATTAGAAACACCGATTCCAAATCTTATAATATCTTGGTTTCAGTTGAGAACCCACTTAACCTGTGAAACACCCACTTGAAGAAAAACTAAGCACCCACTAATTTTTTTTAGCAAGCTACAACTTGCAAAAAACAATTACCTTTATAATATAAGAACCCACTTAGAAATATGATATTACAAATAAATTAATGATATAATATCAAATTTACATACACAATGGATTATGATCACTTTTATTTATCTCTCTATACTCACTCTTTTAGGCTTGAACATTCAACATTATTTGTCTCTCTGTCTTAGTATTTCAAATATGATCGGGTGTCTAATTTTGGAGTTTATCATTCATCAAAAATATTCATTTGATCATTTAATCTAAACTTTAACTCGTATCTACATCTCGATTCAAACTCTCTTGTGCAACTGATCAACTACAATAATTCTCTTCTCATTTGATTTGATATTCTGCTTCTGAATCCTTTGTTTGATCAATATATCTCCACCGTAGGCTTTATTTCATCTCTCTCTCTCTCTCTCTCTCTCTCCATGTGTAACTCTTCTCAATTCGAATGCTCCTTTTCTCACTTCAACAACGACAATGATTTTGAATTTTTACAGCTTAAATAGACAAGGGAAACTAATTTTCTGGCCCATGATTTTCTCTATTCTTATGTTGCCAAAAATACCATTCAATTATCCTTAAAATTCAGATTTTTCTATTTCAATGGCTAGAGGATGTTGTCACGATTCCAAAAATTCCAAGAATTTGAAATTTGGCTAATCTGGATCTCTAGATATGTTGATGTAGATCTACGAGGTTTATGAGGAACAAAACTACCAGTTCACAATTAGTTTATCCTTACATTGTACCTTAGACTATATAAAAATTTCATTAAATCATTTAAATCAATTTTCCCCATGTAAATCAGATATATCAGGTATATTGGGAACTCAAGGAACAAGTGCATTGTGAACTTAGTTCATCTGATCATTCATCTATCCACACTATACTATCTCTCCCCTTTTCCTTCGTAATGCAGGTCATTTGGGTCTTTGGGAACTCGAGGTACATGGGAACTTGTGCCTTCACTATCCTTTGTGCTTGCATACTTATCCTTCTCTGTAAAGCACTTGTCTTTTGGATTGCAGTCATCCCGACCCACGGGGAACTAAGTCCCATGTGATACTTGTGTCTCTCTGGGCCCTTTGAGCATGCAACTTATACCATGTCTACAAAACAGTATCCTCTCCCTTCATCCTTATGTTATGGGTTGACTCATTGATTAGAGAGCTATGAAACTCAGGAATTGTACCATCGGGATTCATTGTTCTTGCAACATCCTTCCCATCCGCAACTCTTTTCCCTTCACCCAAGATTTGAATCATGGGTTTAATACACATGTGGGGAACTTGGATCTTGAGGGTACTTGTTCTTTCCAGGGGACTTAGTGCTTGAAATCATTCTCTCACATGCAACACTTTACCCATTTGACTTGTGGGTTGATTTGGTCGTGTGGGAGGCTGTGGAACTCGAGGTACTAGTTCTGGGGGGCCTTAGTGCCCAAATTGCTAGATCAACCCACATTACATTATATGAGGTATCTAAACTAATGTAGGGAACTCTTGTTCTATGTGAACAAGTTCCATCCACACCCCTTTTACCCGCATTGCACTAAAGTACTCAAAAACTCAAAATTTTCAAAGTTTTTCTAAGGACCAAATGTTTTTCTTTTCTCCATACACATTTTATGAGTACTTAGAATATGTGAAAAATATTTTTAGCCCACTAAAATAATATAATAATATGTACTAACCATTTTAATCTCTCTAGTGTGTTTCAATATCCCCGCCCAAGCTGCAGAGTGACTGAATCAAACTCGGAACCATTTTCAATGCTCAATAAACTTGCATGAGACTCGCCAGTATTCCACCGAACCACCGAACCTCAAGATATCTAAAAAAATTCATCATGAAAACACCTGGAACCTCAGTAAGAGGTGTCACTTCCAATCAATCTTCACATTTCTCTTGCTTCCTGAAGCTTGTTGTAGACTTGTTAACACCTATTGACCTTGAGAAACCTGCACAACACCTAATTCACATATTTTTCCATCAATGCCACTTAACATCAATGAAAACACTAATAAAAATGAAAAAGGTCCAACAAAATATCCTATCATGCATGCATTAATTTTTAATATACTCAGTTAGTTTGTTTGAGAAAACAATGGTCAAGACTTGGGAATATAAAACTTTGATAATTATATTTTGCATTCAAGCTCGATGGTAGTTATAAGTTAAATAAAATGTAATAAATTTGAACGAGTTTATTTTTATCTATGCATGCATAATATGAAGGATATATTGTTTCAAAATTTCATATTTTGAGAGCTCTAAATCATATAGTCATTAAATGGGTTCAAAAAAGGGAAAAAGATGTTCGGAGATGGCATTTTCTTAAAAATTTAAGATGATTTTGTTGAAATGAAATTCAGGGTTTTAAAGTAACTATTTACGAATGTATATGTATGTTTATTTCATTTCAAGAACTAAGTGTTCTCATATGGATGACTGCCACATGTTTTCTTTGATTGATATGGAGATGAATCTATTTTTGGAAAGTTAATGATTCTACGCATGCTAAATTTTGAAATCATCTCTCCTTTTCAATATTGCAATCATGTTTGGATGGGATGGTTGGGGTTCTAGAAGATTTGGGTCTCATCATTCATGGGGGCATAATAGTTTTCAAGGTCAATCACAGTGGAAAAGGGGTTCACCTAGGGGTGGTCAAGGGGAGCTAGTACGCTTTGAGGGAGAAGACCTTTTGTTAAACATGGCCCCACCTGTGTTTCCATTCATTTCAATGTAAATGAACCCTTCCTTCCCGAATTCTGCAACTAATTTAATCTTATACTTACACCCAACCTTCCCATAGCATTAATAACCCTCCTTTGCATAATTTTGAGCACACACATGTTGATCATAACATATCTTCCTCTAATTGGTCCGCCAATCTGCTCCATCCCATATGCTTCCTTAAAATGTATTACCTATTACCAACTCACCAATGTTACTTGGGTAGAACCAAGATGTACCTTCAAATGACTCATCACAAACCTCTAAGTGTGCTAGGTCCTCTTCCATAGTGTCTAAGTGACAAGTTTTGGTCCTCAATTCTACACCCCTAGTAGCTTGACAATGTTCTCTTGGATGGTGGTAGACTGGGTAATATATCATTTTGTAGCTAGGGAGGGGTATAAAAATTTCCTTGGGATCAATATTTAAGGTTATTGAGGGGAACGAAAAAATGGGATGGGCTCATCTTACTACTTTTGGTCTTGCCTTAAACCATGGTGAGAGAAACCGTAGGGTAACATGAATGCGAGAGGGGAGATAGAGTCTTTGTCCCTCGATTATGTTTCAATTATGGATCAATCTTGGATAAGCATAACCATGAATACAACACTCACTCTCACACATTATCAAAAATAATTTTCATATGCTTAATGAACTGCATACAACCGACTATAGACATGTAAAGTTTGGTTGCTCTAGTATTCTCTTAATAGTAGAATTAAGGCCTTAAGGCACCTTCAAATATATTTAGAGCAAAAAAATAGTAAATGGATAAATGGAAGTTAATATGGGGTGGGATAAATTATGGTAATTATAACTTCAAAAAGGGGATTTATATGATGAGAGATTCCTTGTATCAAAAATTTAACACTTAGAGCAACTTGTAATTCGAAAAGTATAGAAAATTGGATTAAGTAGTGACAATTTCTACAAAGAAAGATTTGCATTCATTGATAGCCAACAGATGAAAAGTTTCAACACAATCTCTAAAATACTTGACACAAAATATCATGCAAACATTCTAATAAAGTATTTACTACTTCTACTCTAGTACACCCAAGATACACTCAAAGGATAACAAAATCACTTTGACAAAATGGTTAGAGTAAGGATTTTACAATTAAGTCCAATATTGTAGAGTAAATTCTCACAACACAATATTAAACTAATGACCAAAGCACAACCATTGAGGATTGATCTAGTGTACTAAATAGAGAAGCAAAAAACACAAGACCGAAGAAGAAAATATATCTAATTAATCAATATTTTGACATACAAAACCCATAACACATAACTTCAAATTAGAAGTGGAAAAATTTCATTTAGATATTGAATTTCTTAGCAGGGGAACATAAAGAAAATGCTCTCAATGTTTTTCAATGGCTGTATATTAATACCACCTCAACACAGAAGTTTGGGAAACTAAAATTCATATGAATTTCATAAAGGAAACATGTAGTGTTCACAATTATATCTCTCGAACCTTTTCAGAAATAGAAAAACTAAGCCCTCTTTGATCAGAATACCAAAACTTACTCCATTTAATATGAGGACATGCCCCCATATTTATAATAGTTAGCCTGTTCTTACAATTCAATTTCCCCCAAAATAGCAAGTGAGTCTCCTCCTTGTTCATAAAAAGATATTTAATCAAGCGGGAATGTACATTTTTCTAACTAAAAATATTTGATTTTCGTTAGTATTTTGGGATTGATTCCATGCCTTTGTTGCCACATGTGTAAAATAGCTAGTTAATATGGCTAGGTGCAATTGTGTCCTTTATTCTCTTTTTCTACCAAAAAATGCCATCAATTTTTGAGTCAAATGAGTTCAAATTAAAGGGCTCAAGGACACCTTTCCAATGAGATCGATTTTACATGATTTAGATCTCTGGAGAAAAAGTTATGGCCATTTGAATTTTTGCATGACATGATTAAAGAAGAGAGTGACACATGATAATTTTTGATTGACTTTGGGAACTATATTTATCTATGTATCTAATTTCTATTGATTTTATGTGTTTTATGGATTCGAGCGTAGGTGATTTCCATTACGAAATGCGAGCCAATAAGAAAATTTCATGTTCCTTCACCTTCTTAGATTGTTCTCTTACTTGAATTATTGCCACAAAATGTGAGACAATGGGAAAGCTCCATGCTTCTCACATGGTCGAATGTTTGATAACCTTGACTATACCCAATGAAATTTGAGCCAATGAGAAATCTCCACACTCCTCACAATGTCGGGTCTATTTGATATCCTCAAGTCGATAGCGTGAAACATGAGCTAATAAGGGAGCTCCATATTACTTTATAATTAAATTTTAATTACAAAACCTTATTAGAGTGTGAAGCATAAAACAATGAGAAATCTCCACGCAATAGGAAATTTCATTCTTTTTAGAGTACACAACATAAACCAATGAGAAATATCCACACACCTTTGTGGTTTCGTAGTGTCGCGATCTCTGGATTTCATGTTTTTATTTCATTGGGGACGGGGTTAGGCCTTCGCATCATGGATTTATTTGGACACAATTAGAAATATTGCCATGTGTAGTACCTTTACCGGTTAAGACTACCCATACTTGAAGCTTTATGAAACTCGATTCAATCTATGGATTTGAGGTTCGCTGGAGCCCATCCGATCACCTTGCACTAGAATGGTGACACGTGTCCAACATGGCCATTGATCTTGCACCATATTTATATCCCTTGACTCGCCACATTTCTTTCTCGATCGCATAAGTTTTATGCCCCGCCGTGGACCTTAAATGATATTAAACTAGGTTGACTCCATGAGACTTGAGGTCCACCTAAGTACATCTATCTTGAATTTGTCAAGATTTATAAGGAAGGTATAATAAACTAATTATAAATCCATAATATAAATTTTTGAAGATTATATATTATGATGTGTAGTTAGATTAAACATAGATTTAGATGTTTAGATATAATAGATTACATAATGTAATAACAAGAGATGAAAGTAAATAATAGAAAAGTAAGGAGATGGTAACACCATATTTATAGTGGGGAAACCCGAAGGAAAAAACCCCACCGTAATAAATAACTTCATGTATTAATAATTTCATATACAACTTTTACCCAACACTTCCACTTCACTCCTTGGTCTCACAAAAAAATGCAGAGCTATTTCTCACAATCGTTCAATACAATGAAAAATACTATAACTTTTTTATCATGAATGATCATGTCAATCTAATATCTCTTGATATCATTTTAGTACAAATGTAATCATTTCTCATAGCCAATACTAAGAGGTATCAACCTAATCAATATAGGGGGTGAATTGGTAGCATCACTTCACTCTTAAATGTGGAAGACCATCATAATAAAGTTTGATGAATAAACTTTAAAATAATATGGGGTGTAAAGCAGTGGTAGATATCCCACTTGACATTATCACCCCAACACTCCCCCTTAATGTTAAGTGGAAAAAATAGAACATGCTAAATTAACTTTTTCTACAAAAGGATTTACAGATCCATAAATCATCAATGATGATTCAGGCTAACATGTAAACAAGGGAAATCATACAGATATTGCCACACATAAATTATTAGGACCAATGATTTTATATATGAAGACTTATATCATATTATGGAGGATTTTATAAACCAAGGAATACCCATAACTAATGCTTCACTGGGATTTACAAGTAAAATCACATACTGTGATTATTTATTTATTTAAAAATGGAGAAATTATTAGAAGTTTACAACAGGCCATTAAGAGGAGGTATTGTCATGTACACTCCCCCTCAATGAAAAATATGATAGGCCCAAAAAGGCACAAAATTTTCAAAACTTTATAAAACAAAGTGGCTTTGTGAAGATATCTGCAACTTGATCTTGAGTTGAATAAAACTTGAGATCAATATCACCATTTATGACCTTTTCTCAAATAAAGTGCATATGAAGCTTTTTATGATTTTTCCTATGATGATGAAATGGATTCTTAGTAAGAGTAATGCAACTTTGGATGTCACAAAGAAGATTAGTGATCCTTTTTATGCCCATATGAAATTCATCCAACAATATTTTCAGCCACATAGCTTCCTTGGCAGCTTCCTTAACACTTCTATACTTTGCTTCAGTAGAATAGATAGAAATTGCTAGTTGCTTCTTACTACTCCAAATGATAACACCTGCACCCAACTTGAAAAAATATCCAGAAGTATATTTTCTATCTGCACCATCACCGACATGGTCATAATCACAATAGCCAAATAATTGTGCATCATTAGAAGAAGAATAAAATAGACCATAATTAACTGTTCCTTTAATATATTTCAAAATTATTTTTCCATTTTCCAATGATCCTCATAAGGATCCTACATAAATATTGAAATAAATCCTACTACATATGAAATATCATACCTAGTAATAGTCAAATAAATTAGACTACCAACTAGCTATCTATACAAAGTAGGATCAAATTTAGCAGAAGCAAGTTTATGATCTAATTTGACACCAACTTCAATAGGAATGGCAACAAGTTTACTGTCAATCATGTTAAATATTATAAGAAAATTCACAACATACTGAAATTGAGATGCAACAATAGAATTATGATCTTGAAATATAATCATGCCAAGAAAATGATTTAGAAAGCCTAAATCATTCATAGAAAAACATTATTTTAGCCTTTCTTTGATTTTAGCAATTAATTTTTTTGTCACCGCTAGTAATTAAAATATCATCAACATACAAGAAAATAATGATAATATGATTGTTTTCAAACTTAAAAAATAAATCATTATTAGTATAGCGATTAGTGAAACCAAGATCCTGAAAAAACCTATTGATTTTAGCATACTAAGGTCTAGGAGCTTGCTTAAGACCAGACAAAGAATTTTTTAGCTTACAGACATATAGTTCCTTACTAAGTTCTTCAAAACCTTTAGGTGACGCATGTAAATTTTTATTTCAGATCACCATTAAGAAATATATTTTTGACATCCATTTCGTGAATCTCCCAACCATATTGGGAAGCCAAAGTAAGAAGAATTCTAGCCGTGCTCATTTTAGCTACATGTGTAAAAGTCTCAACATAGTCAAGACCAATTTTCTGAGTGAAACCACAAGCTACCATCCTTGCCTTAAATTTTTCAATTTCTCCTACAGATTTATACTTGATCTTATACAACCACCTGGATCCTACAATGCTTTTCTTAGAAGGAGGAGGGACTAGTTCCCAAGTGTTATTTTTAATCAAAGCATTGTATTCATCTTTCATAGTCTGAATCCATCTATCATCTTGATAGGATTATTCAAAAGATTTTGGTTCAACCTCATAGAGGGTCATCAAGGAATGATAAGAATGCGACTATGAGTTACATTTCTAAGACTAACAGGATTATAATCCTTAACAATATTTTGAGCCCATTTAGGAATCTTGGGATGCAACACATTTTGAGATGACTCCCCCTCAATCTCCATCATATCTAGATTAGGATCATGTTGAAATTACATTTCCATAATGTTAGGAGAACAATTACCAGGATCTATATTAGGAGAAATTGAGGAAGGTTCATAAGAAACATTACAAAATATTTTTTCTTATAAATGAACAATCCTATTTTGAACTATGTCATGTTTGAAAGGGTCATATACTCTTAAACCTTTTGTTTGATAACCATAACCAACAAAAATAAAAGAATAAGAGGATAGATCAAGCTTCTTCCTTTTAAATTTTGGAATGAAGATAGAAGTAGGACTTCTAAATATCATTAAGTGAGAGATATATGGATTTTTATTTATCCATACTTCATGATGAGTAGTTTGATGAAGATATTTAGTAGGAATTCTATTAAGAATATAGACTGCAATGTTCATGGCTTCTACCCATTAAAACTTAGGTGCATTAGATGCATTAATCATAGTTGTAGCCATTTCTAAAACAATCCTAATTTTCCTTTTCTCGCAATGACATTTTGCTATGGGGAATAGGGAGTTAACTCTTTCCAAATCCCACATGACATACATAACTCATAATTTTTTTTTGCTAACATACTCACCTCCATTATTAGTTCTAATTATTTTTATTTTTAGATTAGAAGCATTTTCAACTAAAGCTTTAAATTATTGAAATTTTGACAAGACATCAGACATTTTCTTAATAAAATAAGACCAGGTCATCCTAGAGAAATCATCAATAAAACATACAACATACAAAGCTCCACTGAGAGAAGGAACTTCAAGTGGACCTCTCACATCACTGTGAATCAATTCTAATAACTGAGAAGAATTGGGATCATGATGTTTGTGAAATGGTTCAACATGTTTCTTACCACATAAGCAACTTTCACATGTCTCATGATCAAATTTCATCTTAGGAAGACCAAAAACAAGATTTAGTCTAGAAATTTCATACAAAATTTTAAAATTCACATGACCTAATATTTCATGCCAAAGCTGAATATCATTCCTAGAAGAGGAAGAAAAGAAATATTTAGACAAAAATCCATAAAAAATATATAAACCATTTTTCTGAATACCAGAAGCAATAACATTACTGAGATTATCTTTTACATACCATTTATCTTGCAGAATTATTTTATAGTTTTCTTTAGTTAATTGAGAGCAAGATAAAAGATTATTTTTCAACTAAGGAACATACAAGACATTCCTAATTATTCCATTTTCAATTTAATATTCCCACAACCTTCAGATCTAATGATGGAATTATCTCCTAGATATATGTTTTCCTCACATTTAACAACATCTGAGAGGATACCGAAATACAGGTTATGTGCCTAGAGGCACCACTATTTAGGATCCATTCATTTTTATTTGAAGCTGAAAGAGCAATATACAAGGCAATAGAAAGCTCACCATTATTTGCATGGTTTTAATTTAATTTTAATTTGATCTTTCTTTTGATTGTTAAATTTACTATTTTTAATATTTTTAACAATTTTTTTGGCTTTTACACAACAATTAGACTCTTTATGACCAAACTTGCCACATTTGTTACATGTGCCATTGAATTTCACTTTAAAAATATGACTATTCTTAACATGATTGGATTTAGGATTGGGTTTAAATTTGGATCTGATATTAGGTTTCTGATTAGGATTGATATTATTTATCTTATGAGAGGGTTTATGATTTTGAGAGAAAAATGCTTGAGAAGTGGTCTCTTTTGAGTGAAAATTATCCTTTACACGCTCTTCTTTAATTAACAAAGAAGACAAAGTATCCAAATTAGGTAGATCATTCTCATTCTGATATTTAGAGTTAAGAATAGAGATATAATTTCTAAAATTTTCATGAATATTTATTTGAATAATGAAATAAATAAGCTTATCTTGAAACAATTCACAATTACAACCATCTAATTAAGCTTTAATGTTCTTAATTTTATCTAGGTAATTAACTATTTTCTCATCCCCTTTCATAGGAGTTGTAAACAACTCTAAAATTAGCTTAATTATCTTAGACATATGATTTCCTTCATGCATAGTTTCTAATTATTTCCAAGCATCAATAGGTGAGTCCATATCATCTATATGCATTAAAAAATCATCGTTTATGCTTTTCAATATAATGAACAGAGCTTCATGTGATATTTGAGAGAAGGAGAAAATATTTTTAGGAGTTTCTTATCCCGGTGGGTCTTTTTCCACACCACTTATAGCATCCTATAGCTTCCTAGCCATAAATAAGCTTTTAAACTTACTCTACAAATATTGAAATTAGATATATTTAATAGCCTGAGACTTATCCATTGATAAAATAATAGAACTAGCAATTTTTAAATGCTTAGATAGTAGTGAAGAAAAATATAGCTAAAAATGAATCAAATCTTTACACGAGAGCCACACAGAGACTAAAAGCAAGCTACATATAACTTTAGCGAGAAATACACATGCAAAGCTAGCTAAAAAGAAGCAGATAAGCCGTGGAAGGCCGGAGAGTAAAGATCTAAGATTTACATAATTTAGAATCCACAAGATAAGGGGACTAAGAAAACCCACAGTAACATAGACCTAGAAAACCCACAGAATGAAGATAATTTAAAAATCCGCGATACAAATAAAATTTGAATACCTGCAACATAATAAAGTTAAAAAAATACAATATAAAGATATATTTTTAAAAACATCCACTCGCGGAGGTGAAGTCTCAAAAAATTAAATAAGCTAGATGACTTATTAGGTCCACGACAAAAAAACAAAACATAGAGGGCACGCGTCACCTTTCAGGACACTTTCCACATATTTTAGCCTAATAAACATGAAATCCACATAATTTAATTAAAATGAATAGAATATCGAGTCCACAACATAGGTAAAAAAAATAAAAAAGAAATCAAACACATGGAAAAATAAAAAATTGACAAATAAATGTGGTGTTTTGCTATTAGATCACACATCACGGTCAGGCAACAATCAATCCATAAGACAATTAATAGTCAAAATAGATTGATAAACCGTGCACATGTTTTTTTAGTTTATTGGATCAAATTTTCAAACTCGACACAATTATAACAAAGGAAAATCAAATATGAAAGAACATGGAAATGATTTATTGGTTCAAAACTGAAAAAGTATGACAAATTCTTTTAATAAAAAATTAATCAATTGATGCCACTTGGAAACAATTTGATGATGAAAGAGGAAACTTGGAAACTTTCGGCAAAATTTTAAGAGATTCAAGTAGAATTGAAGTCCTCGAAAGATCCCAACTTAAAATAAATTCAGTTTGAATGAAATTAAAAGACATGCGTCACAATATTAGTGGCTTAAGATAAAGTAGATAATGACACCTCGAAATACAAAGTTAAAAACTTGTGAATTCTAACACAATGAAAAACAAAGATGCGTGGCCAAATATAATTGGTTCATACTTTATAGTGCTACCTAAATGATTAAAGAAAAACTAAACACATGTGGATCCTTCTTAATGGCTTGCTTTTCACAAATCTGAAAAAGACTGACAAATGTGAAAAGGTGGAAAATTCTTATTGGATAACCACTACCATAATTAAAAAGGTTGAAAATTACAAAATGCGAAGAGACTTGGAGCTATCCTATTAGTTAATATTACACAAGACTAAAAATGTGAAATACGGAGCTACTTGGATCAATCCTATTCACTCAACTTTCACATAGACAGAAGAAAGTAAACAAAATAACAAGAAATGCAAAATAGAAAAGACTTGGTGCTTTTCTATTGGATCAAACTTTGCATATGTTAGAAGTAATAAAACACAGGAGTCGATAACGTGAAAAAGTAGAATGACCTTATTGGTTTGTACTTCAAAACCGACAAAAGGATTAGTAAATTTGACAAGGTGAAACTACATGGAGATTTATGATTGGCTAAAGCTTTATAAGGAGAAAAAGGTCAAAAATACTTACAACCTGAAGCTAGATGGAGAAAAATGATTGGATCAAGCTTCACAAAAAAACTTCATAGGAAACAAAAATATTTAAACAAAGAACCGACTAAGTGAAGCCACTTGGCACTTTATGATTGGTTCGAGGCTTCACAAAAATAGATCTAGCAAAAAAATGGTATTTACTTATCGGAACGGACTTAAAATTTTTGAACAATTTGGATCTAAAGAATACTTTTGGATCCACAGTCAAGAAATAACTAAAACAGCTAAAAAGACATGAAAAACTTAAAATAAACTAACAGATGACAAATTCAACCGTAAATGACTGAAGCAAGATGCAGAAACATGGATTTAAGCACACAATTACTCAAATACAATCTAAACAACCATTTAACCAATATTTCACCAATATTGAAAATATTTGGTTAAGAATTTAAATTTTAAATATGATTAGCTTGAAGACAACTGTAGAAAATTTAGGGCCTCACAGATCCATAAATAAACTTCACGCTTCTTTGCTATAGAAAATTAAAAGCTTATAGATCGATTCTACACATGCATGATCACCAGATACGATACTATGTTAGGATTTATAAGGAAGGTATAATTAAATAATTATACATCCATAATATAAAATGCCATTATAGATTACGATGTGTAGTTGGATTAAACATATATTTATATGTTTAGATATAGAAAGATTATAGAATGTAATGAAAAGAGTTGAAAGAAAATAACTGAAAAGTAAGGAGACAGTAACACCAAATTTATAGTGGGAAAACTTGAAGGAAAAAACCCCATTGTAATAAAGCACTACATGTATTAAGAATTTCATATACAACTTTTACCCAACATTTCCACTTCACTCTTTGGTCTCACATAAAAATGTAGAGCTATTTCTCACACTGATGCAAAAATTAATACCTTTTTGATCATGAATGATTTTATCAATCTACTATCTCTTGATATCAATATGGTACAAAAATCTCATATCCAATCCCTGAAGGGATCACCTAATTTTTGGTGGGTGAATCGGTAGCGCTGATTCACTCTTAAATGTGGAAGACCATCATAATAAAGTTTGATGAATAAAATTTAAAATAATATGGGGTGTGATATGGTAGATATTTGAATTTACATTATCAAATGTTAATCACACATCTTTGTTCCTCTCCCATTGGATCCTTTCCATGAGGCCATTTTCGAGGGATCACCAAATAATTTGTTTAAATGGGTGTATTTTAGCATGATCACTGCTGCAAGTCTCAAGATTTTATAATTTGATCAACCAATCCATTAGCTAGTGAATTCACTCGAAGAAATAAGGCTTGAAAAGATCAGACCATCATAATAAAGATATGATTGATAAAGTCTAAAATTTAAAGTCTTAGATTTTAACTCTATCTCATGGATGGGAATCCTTTATTTTTATTTTGTACAAATTGATAAGTCTCCTTTACTCGAGACTAAAATTTGGCACAAAGATATTTATGGAAGGTTGAAAAATACTATTAATCAAGGGACTAGATAGAGCCCAATAATGGCTCTTGCTTGGGGATAGGCACTAGAATGCCATAAGAACAAAGACATCTATTTAGGTAAGGATTCTTACAAAACACATATGGATTTATGAAAAGATCCTACTCACATAGAGGCTTGACATATCTTACGATGTTTGGCAGCACAAAAAGAAAAACAACACAACAAAGGTAAAACCAAATGAATGTACAAGAAAGAACAACAACACAGGTTTGTACAATGATCATATTTAATTTGGATAAGAAATGTATGTATAGCATATTGAAAAGGAAACTCTCAAAAATGTCCTTCTAAGTCTTTTAGAAATAAAGTAAGTTCTTGATTAACTAAAAGGTGGAATTTTTATAATTCTATAGTTAATCTAATATAAAGAATACCGTAAATGACGGATAAATGTATAAAGAAAATGACCCAACCAACTAATAAAGGAATGTAAAAACCTAATGTGTAAGGAGAGTTAGAAAGAGCTTAGCTGATTTGATGAAGGTAGTCTGTGTGTCACGAGAATAAACTCAGCAAACAAATAAGATGCTCGAGAGAAAGAAAAAATATGGAATAGTAAGTTGGAAGAATTGAGAGGTATAGGGGGCACATGGGTCTTTATGGGTGACCTCAATGAAAAATATCTCAAACCTCCTGCGAGGTGTGGATGTTCATCTTCCTTAGCTTTTTGTCACAAGTGAGTTGAACTTGAATGTATCACTAAAAATTAGCGATGAAGATGAGACCTTTAAAACCCCTAAGACAAGTATCAAACCCCTAAAAATAAATATGCATTTTAGAAAGTCTCGCGGCCAAAATGGTGGACTTTTGAGTGTTACCCATCTCGGACCCAATGTAGTTCTATGTGCTTGTGTGTACAATCATGCCCTAAGTGCTTTTGTGCGTTATACTTGCGAAAGTAGTGGCAATAAATATGTAGAAATGTAATAAAATGGTGGATGGAATAGAATAAACTCAACTCCTATTCGAGTGTGATGCGAGATGAACTATTTATGCAACCTTCGGTGATGATAGTAGAGCTTAGTGTTTGGTCCTCATTATGGTCTCATAACTTTATGTTTATATGGTTCTATTTTACTATAATTTCGTAATTAACCCCCGAAAAGGATGACCGCTAAAAATATAG
This sequence comes from Taxus wallichiana var. yunnanensis, assembly GCA_018340775.1. Lineage (NCBI taxonomy): Eukaryota > Viridiplantae > Streptophyta > Pinopsida > Cupressales > Taxaceae > Taxus > Taxus wallichiana. The sequence continues at coordinate 316,973,141 of CM031236.1, forward strand.
AGCTCAAACGGATAGAAAGTTCCCAAAAGATGGAGATAAAGTGGAAAAAGGATAAGGATATCCCAATTGGGACCAAGGTGATTGCGGTGTCCCAGATGTGCTTTCAAGGTGCCCCAATCGAGGCTAAAATGATGTTTGAGAAAAAGACTAGACATGTATGTGCGAGAGGTTGGAAATGATGACAGAAATCAAGAAAAATGACCAAAAGAAGGGGTTAATTAGTACTTTCTTCTCTCAAAAACATATGAATAGTAATATGAGACCGAGAATAAATGATGCCTAAAGTGTGTGATTTTGCGACTATATTTTATATTCGGTAACATAAAGTAGATAGATATTTGTGAGGATAATCCATGTAAAGTGATGTAGAAAGTGTGATGATGGACTAGACAAAACGTGGCATGAGAAAATATGAAGTGTGGAAACTAAAGAAGTGCAAAAAGTGGTGAGAGTGAACCTAGGGTAGAAACACGTGTATAGGTTAGTATGTGTGTGATTCAGTAGAGTTTTGTTGTTCTTGATGCCATTGCTTACTTCTCATTTGATGGAATTTCAAAGGAGAATATGCTCAAGTAGTCAAATATGCATATATATGTAAAAACCGCATGTATATAGTAAAAATACTATAAATGGAAGTATGAAAAATGTAAAAGGAACATGTGCATTTGATCTGTGATGAGAGAAAGGGTGTAAAGGGGATATCATGTAATGTGATTTTTTTGGGTGATCTCACGCCACCCTAGCCAAATAAGTGTAGGGAGAAAGCTGCATTATTCTCCAACATGTAACTACTTCCCTGTGTGAAGAGATCTCTGTATTGTCTAGTTTTTGGGTGATCAATGCCATTGACTAAAGTAGTTTAAAGAGGAGATTCGCTGTATCCTATAACATGTAATTACTCCTTAGAATGCTAAGGACAACCATGTCCTATAAAATCCCTTTGTGTATGGGGTTCATAGATGGTGTGAACCCACTCACTATATAACCCACAAGGGTAAGTGCAGCAAGTTGGGGGACAATTAAGTGGACATCAAATCCTGAATTTTACATCAAAAACAATAAAACATCAAATTTAGTCTTCTGCGGACTTGAACCATGCCGAAAATTAAAAAATATGTCATAAAAATGGTACCATCACATAGGGGAGACTATTAGCTTTGTAGAAATATTGATTTTAAAGTGAATAGAATAGGATAAATATCATTTTATAATTTTTAAACTAATAATAGGTCTCAGTAAGACACTTTTTCTCGTGAATGTTTATGTCTACGTTTAAGACTGCAAATTTTGTTTCACTTGTCAGAATGTGATAAAACTTATACCATCCCAACCGTGGTGAAATTATATACATGTTCAAAAAAAAAAATTGATTTCAATATTTTTGATGAAGTTATGGCGGGCAAATGGAAAGTGCTCTGTTTTCTTTATGTTTTCAGACCACTTTCAAGGAAAAAATCATAAAAAAATATTCCTCAAAAAATACAAAATAAAATCTATCCCAAGATAGATAGCGGCATATAACTTCTCACCAAAGGAAAAAAATATATATCAATTTTTAGTCATCCAAATCGCGGGCAAACGGACTACAATCTTATAGGCGTTTTAAAAAATTACCAAGTCATTGAATTTCGAGTGTTTAATATATCTAAACTTGTCCATTTTTAAAAAAATTAGTAGTTTAGAAACTAGATTCCAGATCCTATGATTCATATTGATATAATTTTTTCTAATTTTGAGTGTATGCATTGCTAATAATCCCTACAAGTTGATCTTATCTTGTTATTTGCAATATGACATCCACTTATGACCCCTTTTTTGTCGCCCAACTTGCTACACTTACCCAAAATGTCAAAGACAAAAAACTAAACTAAACTATACCAGTAGAGAGTGCTGTGTAGTATGTAAAACCCCAAATGATGCCCCCATCTTTAGGGGTGCATGCGATGTCGCAGATAGGAGGATGCGACCCCAAAAGAGTACCGAATGCATAAACTATGACTTGTAGGGGGGAGGTAATGTGCTTGGTAGAAACTAAGTCACACACAAACAAGTGGCTAGAAAACAAGTGTTAGTATTAAAAACATGCATGTAAAATATAAGTGTACACTATGTAAAAAATGTAGAAGCTAGAAAGCAAGTAAACATGCAAGAAGAAAATCATAGACCACTAAAGTGGGTTGCAAACATAGGAAATCACCCATGATGTCGCAAGACACTCAAGGACACAATGATCACATACAAACAAACAAGTTTGCACACCAAATAAAGGGTAATGCCCACATACAAGAGCAAACAATACACAAGAAATAGAAGGAAAACATATAGATAGCCATGGAAGTAAGTAATCCTACAAACAAATGCTGCACATGAAGCACCCATTAACATGTTATAAAGATAACCAATATGTCAAAAGTGTGTATAGCCAAGTAATGAAAAGTTCTAAGTACAAAATGAAAATATAACACCTTGTTGGTTGTCAAAAAGGACTTCAAGAAGAGCAGGTCGATGGGACAAGAAGTCCCTCCTCTTTAATGGGAGAGGTTCCCTTATTCAGAAACAAACCTATTTACACATATACAAAGCATGATTTTCTTGTGGAACTTGGATATTATGAAAGTGTTTTCTATAAGGATCATCAATCACAAAAGGACTGAGGAATGAAAATGCGAGAACGAGCAGAAAGGCACCATTCAGAATTATAGATGACAGAGTAATTCCTTATGCATGTGAGGGTACAATGAATTGGAACAAGATCATTTGTATCATATTAATAAGATGAAATTTGAAAAGACACAAAGTTCTGTAAATAACATCTGCAAGAATACAAAGCTTCTCAGCATAATATAGACAAATGATCTAACAAGATTAAATGAATAGCTTAGGAATAAAGGAAACCAGATAGACAAAGAATGAAAAGTCCTTCTGTATTGATTTCTTTAAGATTTATTTACACTTTTCAGAAATAAGCCAAGTTCTTCCTCTTTTAAAATGGCGAGGAGAGGCCATTATATAGTTTACAAATTAGTTACTCTCAGTAACTACTTCTTTTAACTAAAGATTAGTTAAAGGGTTGCTAATCGCAATACCCCAACTAATTACAACAAATCCGAGAGAAAGAAGGGGAAGAGAAGAGAAGAATTAGGAGAAGAAGATAGGTGCTTATGACTGGGAGGGACCCACCAAATTTAAGATCCACTGTCTAAATCTCTTCAATGCCTCTACTATGTCTCTACCACGTGAACCGATGTCTTGCGTGAGACTCGAGTCCAAAATCGAGGCACTTCTCCATTTCTTTGTCGAATTTGACATGAGTATGATAATCCTTGTTCGCTTCCTCTATAGCCGATTGAAGAGAGCATATCTCCTTCATCTTTTCCTTGGAAATGGAACTCTCCTTGAATAGATCACCCTTGAAAAAAGCTCTGAATTGAGCTTTGATTTCTTGTAAGGAGAGAGGCACACTAGAAGTCTCATCCTGAAGATGGCAATGTATATCTTTGAAAGCAGATACAACTAGTGTTTTGAAAGCCTCACCCTTATGCTGGCTATTCTTTAATTCTCCCAAATCCTCCTCTAGGACCTTGATCTTCCATGCCATGCTGTAGACCCAGGACTTTGACAAATTATCCTTTGTATCTTCAAAGACCTTGCTTGCCAATAAAATGTTTTCATCTATTTGTCCCATGAGGCGGAGGTCTACTATGCAACTGCTCCAAAGTTTAAGTTCTTTATCAATGCTCCCAATAGTGGAGGAGAGCTTCTATTGCAAATTACTCACCTTCTCGTGGAGTTTGAAGGCTTCATCAATGAAGTTTAATCCTGCAACCAGCATATCATCCACCATGGCCTCCATAGCTCTTCCATATACAGAATACTTGTGCATATCTTTGATACTCTGTACTTCATCTTGGCTCAAAATTACAGGTGGTGGAAGAGTAGTCAATGGGGTAGGGTCCAAAACTTTGTCCTTAGATAAAAGAGATTTGATGAAACTTGTAAGAATTTGGGCTTGTTCCTCCAACTGTTCAATGGTTTGCTGCCCTTTCTCTACCCTCCCAATGACTCTGGTGACTGTTTCCTGAAGATTATGGATCTCACCTTTAGGGGTAGACTCTCTCATGGGAATTCTTGAGAGTTCAGTCGGATGCCTGAAAATCCTACTCGAGTTTTTCTACCTTAGGCTTGGCTATCTCCAGGAATTGTTGGCCTTGAGCGTCAGACACTATCCTGGAGGTAATTCTAGATTTTTGCATGAGAAGGAGGAGTAGTGCCTAACAAGGCTGCCACAGCATGAAAATTTGGTCACGAGATCCGGGAGGAAGACTTTCTCTCTTCTGATGTCAACAAGAGGTTGCAGCCATGTGAAAGAGGAGGAGGAAGAAGCGAGGTGGGGCAAGAGGACCAGAGAGAGAGAAATCATGGTGCCCAAGGTTTTACTGCTGTTGCCTTGAGTTGAGATATGAGTGGAACACTTGGGGCTCCTGGTGCAGAGGAGTCAATAGTGCTTGGAAGTTCAGTGCTCTGGACTTCTTTATCCTTATCCATTGGAACTTCAGGGGTGCTTGCAAGAGCTGGCACTTCACTCTCTTCACTTTCTTTGAGAGCAATAACGTTCTCGGTCTGAAGGCAATTTTGCATGCTTCCTCGGGGTCTTTTTCCATAGGCTCCTTCTTAACTTCTTTTAATTTCTTCTGATACACCTGGGTGGATGAGGAAGGAGTAGAGACTGTAGGTCCTTGAGTTGATGAGGCAGGAGGGGTTTGCATAGATGCTTATGATCTGGGTGTCGATTCTTCCCTCCTTGTTGTTGAAGCATCCTTGGAGGAGGATTCCCATGAGTGCCTCCTAAGCTCATGGACTTTTCTATCAAACCAGATCTTGGTCTTGACTAAGACTGGAGCTAGGATTTCAGCCAAATCATCCTTCTCCTTCTTGAACCAATCCAAGTCCTCCAAGGGAGTGTGTTTGACCACATTGTCATACTCATATGAGTACATGTCAGAATTATCATCTTGAAGCCCTTCAGGAACTTGGTACAAATTGAGTTCCTGAATCAATTGTAGAGAAAACCTGCCATAATGCCTCCTTCTTGCTTCAAAATCATCAGCATAGTCATCCCAATAGTCCTCTGTATCTGCCCTATGATGATAGGTGATCTTGATGTTCTGCTCAATAAACTTCTTCAAGTCAACACAAGTTCTTAGCTTGAAGAAGTGGACCGTAATGGGAGCTAGGGCTCTTTCTATATTTTGTGCGTCAAGGCTATTTTACAGGTGTAATTTCCCAAAGAGATGGGGAAGTGCAAACCAATAATTTTCTTGTCTCTGTAGGTTCTATGTAATTTTAATAATTTCCTGCACACTTCTATCAAGGCCATTTTGTCATTGCAGAACATAGGAAGCTTGAGAGGAGTGCTCTCATAGCCAGCAAGCCTGATATAGGAAAATTTTCTGAATTGGATAAAATAAGCACCGTAGTGTGATATCAGACTCATGGCTTCATCAGAAAATCTTCTCGTTGTGTCACTCTCAAGAATCCGGACAATGTACATGGTGAAAGCGTCATTCACCCTTCAGAAATTGCGATTGCTGGTTTCTAGGGTGAACTGTGGGCAGTAGGCATACACGGGGTCATCCTTGTGAGCATCGATGTATGAAAAACCAAACCATTGCCTCGATGCTGCTAGAGTATACATCAGGTATGAAGTCATATAAAATTTCTTAGTTTGTTACACATTTGACTGTTGCTCCACTAGGTTCATACTGATGATCTCTACCCAGTTGATATTCTGAGTTCCCTCGCACACCATATTGATAAGCGGGCACATCCAAAAATGGAACTCATTAGTAGAGGGTAAGCCCATAACCCGAGCCAGTAGGATTATGAAATGTGATAGTTCTTCATTGAAATTGGCATGGAACAGAACATTGGATAGATGAGATGCCCCCTTCTTAGGGTTTTTCAGCCAGGACTTCACCACCCGCACCTTATAATTATCACTGTCTTGATTGAAAAGGGCCTGTGCTTGATTCTGGGAGATAACTATAGCATTGTCCATTTCTGGAATCCTTAGTGCAGTGCCAATGGTGGCAGCGTCAAGTTTGGCGATGAGCTCCCGTGCACATTTGTCAACTCACTCGAATCAGGGTTGAAATGAGCCCCACATGAGAGCATTGTATTTGCACATTGCACCGAGATAGGGAAACCACCAGCGAAAGCCAGACCACTGTCATGAATCATCTGTGCCATCGGTGAAGGGTTCGCGTCTATCATCCTTGTCCAAAAATCCCCAAAGTCAAGGTGGCGAACTTCACTGTCCCCGATATCGGGAATGGCGGACTCGAGTGGTGAAATTTGTTCTGCCCCTATAATTTGATCTTCATGTTGATAGTAACTTAGAGAGAAAAGCTACAAGCTAGACTTGGGATGGAATTACAGGGGGAATGGATACGCGCGTAGGAATTTTGGTTGCCAAGGGTTGAGCAATAGATAACATGAAAGAAGTGTGCAAAAACGCATAGGGGCAGTTTCATTATATAGCCATTTAGGAGAGAGAAAGGTAATAAATGTGCATTAAATACATATGTATCAAATTGAAAAGCAAGATATTCGGGTAGAGTGGGAAAATTAGCATGAATGGCACTTGGTTCATTTGGGACACGAGGGACTCAAAGCACGAAGTACGCGGTTCGGCCGATTCGGGTGGTGCGGGGAAAAGACACACAAATGCTTTTTGGACATGTGGGACGAAAGTACGCGGAATACGCGATTCAAATTCGGAATCGGACGAAAAGGGAACAACGGGTCGGGTGAACTTGGGACATTTGGGACAAAAAGTTCCGATGGGCCCAAAAAGAATAGACTTCAGGTAAACCGGTATATCGGGGAACAGAGAGCCCGAATGAACTTGGGACACACGGGACAAAAATGTCCGACAGGCCCGAAAAACACACAAAATGACCAAAAAATGTAGATTTTTCCAATTTCTTGACTTTTCACATTATCAGGACAACAGAAAAGACACTTAACCTCAAAATTTTAATTTTCAACTTCTTAAAAGCAGGGGAATTTTGAGTGGACAACAGCTGGCTCCTTCTGGGGATGACTTGGCATAAATTCAAAGAATGAGACAAGGCAAGAATTTAGACAAACTTGGGGAAGTAGACCAGTACCTTATCCATTGGGCCACGGAGTCATCGAATCAAACCAATACAGAGGACAACACACCAAAACAAAGGGAAAGAAAAACAAAATGCTATACAGAATATACAAAAGGACTTCCTAATCACCTATGACTTAAACAATTTCAGGTACTACCCACTATAAGGAAGTGGGAGAGAAGAACCATCCATATAATCAAGGTAAAAATAATTCTTACCAATGAAGTGCCTGATCTTGAAAGGTCCGAGCCAAAGGGAATCAAACTTGCCATGGCTGCCACGAGGTTCATGCCTTTTATCCCACAACAAAATAGTGTCTCTAACTTGGAAATCTCTGAACTTGGCTTTCTTATCAAACAAGACCTTTACCTTCTGTTGATGAGCAGATATCCTATCAGCAACTTCCAATCTATCCTCATTCAATTTGTGAAGATACATGATTCTCTTATCCAAAGAATCATTGAAACTGGTATCTTCAATGGCCTTCATTAGATGCAAGGCTGGTAGCTCCACTGTTACTGGCAATTGAGCTTCTACTCCATATACTACCTGAAAAGGAGACATTCCAATGGCTCTCTTAGGTGTGATCCTATCTGCCCAAAGGGCATCATAGAGTTTTTGTGCCAGTTCCTCTGGGATTCATTGACTAATTTCCTTATTATGGCCACCAGATTTTTATTTGTTGATTCTGCTTGTCCATTTCCCTGAGGATAGTAATATGAGGAGTGAGCCAAGAGAGATGCCATATCCATAGCAAAAATCCATCATCTCAGTTGAAGAAAAGTTTGAAGCATTATCTGTCACAATCTTGTTTGGCACACCATACCTTATCAAGATGTTTTCTTTGATAAAACTGCATACTACTTCTGAAGTAGTACTCTTTACTGGAATGGCTTCTACCCATTTGGTGAAATAATCTGTGGCGGTTAATACATGAGTATGACCAGCACTAGAAGAGGGATTAAGTGTTCCAATGAAGTCCAAACCCCATTGTTGAAAAGGTTCTTCAATTACAACGGGTTTAAGAGGCAAAGAGGCCAACTTGGGTCCACCTACGAAAGTCTGACATGCTTCACATTTATCAACCCACTTTGATGCATCTCTGAACAAGGTAGGCTAGTAATATCCTCCACAAAGTATTTTATGAGCAGTGACAGTTGATGAGTAATGCCCTCCACATGCTTGATCATGAAAAGCTGAGAGTAGCTTCTTCTACTGTTCCTTGTCCACACATTTCAAAAACCTTCCATCTAACCCACGTTTAAACAAGGCATTTTTCCCACAACACATATTGGGTTGATCTCAGTTTAATGGCTCTCTTCTGTTTGGTAGTCAAATGAGAGGGGCATTCTCCATAGGTGAGAAAGTGAGCGATATCAGCATACCATTCATCAACTGAGCTAAGAAACAGAACGGTAGGAAGACCAACTTTATCCTCCAGTAACTCATGTCTAGCTCCTTCAGCGATGAGTTCACACAGGCCTTTTCCATGGATGAGCTTGGTTGGTTTGATGTCAATATCATATTCTTGAACCTTGGCCACCCAGTTCCCTCTCTTGGATCCAAATTCCTGCTGTGTGAGAATTGACTTGATAGTTGTATTCGGTACCAACACCGTGGAGTGAGAGTTAAGAATGTAAAAACGAAACTGCTTGACAGCTTTAACCACTGCAAAAGCATGTTTTTCCATTATGGTGTATTTTAACTCATGATTTTTTAGAATATAGCTCATAAATGCAATTGGGAGTTCGTGCTCATTAGAATCTTCCTGAGTCAAAATAGTAGCCAAGGTGTTATCCGTGGCGTAGCAATAGATAATGAAATCTTTGTTGAAATATGGACATGCTAAAACAGGAGTTTTAGCAATGGCCCTTTAATACCTTCAAAGGCTTCTTTCCCTTCAGGAGACCAACCAAACATTTGTTTTCCTTTCATCATTTGGGAGATATTCAAAGTTAGCTCTGTAAAATCAGGGATGAACCTTCTCAAAAAGTTGATCTTACCAAAGAAAGAGTGTACTCCCTTTTTGCTGGTTGGAAGAGGAATTTGCTGAATAGCTTGAACTCGCTCAGGATCGATTTTTATACCATCTTTGGAAACAACGTGCCCCAATAATTTCCTCTCCATGACACAAAAAATAGATTTCTTAGGATTCAAAGAGATCCCATGTTCTCTACATCTTAGCAGAACTATCTCTAGATGCTGGAAATGATCCGCCCTTGTTTTAGAAAATACAGTCAAGTCATCAAGGTATACAACAATACACTTCCCTTTCAAACTCCCAAAGGCCAAATCCATAGCCCTCTGAAAAGTGGCACCGGCATTGATGAGCCCAAAAGGCATCCTTTTGTAAGCAAAGGTACCCCAAGGGGTAGTGAAAGCCGTTTTGTGTTGATCTGTGGTATTAACTTCTACCTGGTTATATCCTGAGAATCCATCAAGCATAGACAACATTTCGGATCCGTTACTACTTGCAAGACTTGATCCATCATAGGTAAGGGATAATTATCTTTCAAGGAAGCTTGATTTAGATTCCTAAAGTCAACACAGATATGAATCTCACCATTTTTCTTTCTAACAGGCACAATATTGGCAATCCATGTTGAATGATGGATAGGAAAAATGATTTTGGATTTCAACAACTTTTGTATTTCCTGAAAGATGGTGTCAGCTATCTTAGGATTGTATTGCCTCTACTTCTGTTTAAAAGGCTTAATCCCAGGTTTGAGAGGAATAAAATGCTGCATCTCCTTTGGTTGGAAAGCTTTTAAATCTTCATAGGAATAAGCAAGAACATCCTTATACTTCTTTAAAAGATCAATTACCTTCTTCCTCTCATCTGGTGTGCAACATTTTCCAATGTTCACGAGTTTAGGGTCAGTAGAACTCCCAATATTGATTTTTTCATATTCGGCTGATTGTTGGGGTCCAGTAGAAGCTCTAAACTTTACATACCTATCGTGTTTGTCAAACAGTTTTTCTAAACTCACCAATCCTTTTGGAATCTTGTTTCCTTTGAGTTTGATACATCCATCTTGATCCACTTCTTCTTCTTGGGTGGCTTCTTTGTCAAAGGGCACACTTTCATGAGGTAAATTATCACTTCCTTCAAAGTACAACTATTCAAAATTATCCTTGAGTTCTAAGAAAGAAAGAAAGTGTTGATCGTTATTGAAAACTTGCTAGTTACTTGTATTATCAGGTACACTGGGTCTATGAATCATTTCAATGGTGAACTTATCTTGAGAAAAGTTAGGATGAGGAATAAGCAATGACCCTGAGACTGCTAGAGAATCAGCCCTAGTATTCTTCTCCCTAGGCACTGCTTCGATGGAGAAGGCATCAAGAAATTCAATGGAGTCCCAAACCTGATTCCGGTAATGTTTCAACCTTCCATTCTTTACCTGGAAGAGGTTTCTAACTTGCTTGACAATCAATTCCACATCCCCATGAGCTAGAAGATTCTTCACACCTTGTTCTTTTGCCACCTAGAGTCCAAGAATGAGAGCTTCATACTCTGCTGTATTATTGGTATTTTCAAATTGCAACTTGAATGAGAAAGGATGAATGCTTCCTTCAGGTGACACCAATATGACACCAGCTCCAGAACCAGCTGAAGAACAACTTCCATCAAACTCTAATATCCAAACACCATTAGGATCTTTAGGTGACACTTTGGGGAGTTGGATTTCTTCTAGAGACATAATCATGTAGTTTCCATGCCCCATATCCTCATAGAGTATTTGTGCTTTGGGATCATCGTTTTTGTACAATATACTCAGATTGCTTCTCAGGCAGTAGCTTCTTCATTTGCCCATTAACAGGTATGAGGGCATGTGACCAATCCATTTGAATTTCTCCACCCACATCCTTACAGAAGTTTCTACTTAGCAACATCCCGTATGAAGGAGGAATATCTGCTACTAAGATAGTAGCCAAAACTTTCTTCTCAGGAAAAGTAGCAAAATCCACTTGTGCGTCCTTAATTCTTCGACCAAGGGCACTTCCTTACTCTCCATGGAATAACAAGATCCATAAGTGCGTGTGAGAGTCAACCTAAGGCATGAGCTACTTTGGCGGGCATTACATTTTACGATTCTCCCGAGTCTATGACGCAATTACTGAGCCTATGGCCAGCTATAAGGAGTGTTACATAAAATGGTTTGATTTTGTCATTGGGTGAGGTGACAGCGGCTACCAGATTAGGTTGTGGTGCAAGAAGGAGTGGGAAAAAGGCCTTTAGAGGTAGTTTTAGAATGGGAATTGACAAAGTGAATCATTTTAGCAAAATCCTTGGGATGGGTTTGATAATATTCACCTCTGAGATTTGAACCTTAGTATTTTTAGGTGATCAATAATATCGAAAGACCCAGAAGTGGATGGTTTATCATCACTTGAGATCCTAGTCTTATCAATTTTAGGGAAAAAGAAGTAACTTTAGTAGCAGAATTGACAGGAATCACTTTTGGTATAGATGAAATGGGGATCGGAGATCCTCTTTTTGCAATTATAGGGATAGTTGTAGGCTGCTCCTTGGATTTCTTGGTGGGTTGCATCACTTTCTCCCTCTAATTTATGCTGCTCTCGAGTCATGACAGTGTATGATTCGCTATTCATGTCTGCTACTACTTTGTCATAATCATCCCCTTTATCAATGCCTTTAGTGGTGAAGAAATTAACTCGAGATCCCTCAAGTTTATCTGTTTCATCATCAACCTCTTCAACAAATTCCTCGCAATCTTCATTAACCTCCTCATCCTCTGGTTCCTCAACTTCACAGGTTGCATTGACAGGAACTTTAATAGGAGGTCCTTCAAGTGCTAGCCTTGTTTGAGAAGTAGGCAAATGATTTCTGGGCTGAAAAATCCTCCTTGGAACGTCTGCATAGGGAGTATACTGAGCCAATTGTTTCTTGATGACAATGAGATCATTTGCAAGTTTTTGTACCAATGGATCAGTATTAGGTCCAAGAGTAGAAGAGGAGGAAGAAGCAGACTTAGATGTAGAAGGGTCTCTCCTCAACTTCCCTGACATGATTAAATCATCTTCAACACTAATAGCAAGAGTTTGATCCTCGGCCAATGTTGCGAGATTAGCCCTTCTCAGTGCATAACTAACTTCTGCAATTGGGCGTTTAGGTAGAAGCATTTTTGAATTTCATCTACGAGGTTGAGTATTTGGTGGAATTTTGTTAATCAACTTTGTTGAATCGAGCCACAAATTCTCTCATGGGCTCTTGTGATTCCTTCTTTATTTGAGAAATTTGGGCTAGCAAAGCATGCATGTCTTCCGCCGGTTTGAAACGGTTTTCAAACCTAGTTCTCATTGTGTCCCACTAGTGATAGCTCGGTGGAAGGTGATAGAACCAATCAGCAACATTATCTTGTAAAGTCTCAACAAACAACCTTACAAAGACGTCTTCATGTTCAACTCCAGAACTCGCATGCAACTATGAAGGCTGCGATGTGTTCATCAGGATGTACCTTACCATCGCCTTTGAATTTAGGAAAGTTCTTCAGGTTACCTCTGGGTAATTCATGCAAAGGCTGAGGAAGGGAAAGAGGCCCAACACGATGACCCCAGGGCAATGGTACCACCATTCTTGGAAAAATGGCTTGAAGAGGAACTGAAACACTAGCAACAATTAAAGCTCGAAGATTAGGACTGATTTGCTCTGAAGGAATACCACCCGTAGGGATTCTATCTTGGATAGGTGGAGTGCTTGTTGAACGAGCCTTTCTATTTCTTCTTGTTGAAGGGAAAGGAAAACCCTGCTATTCCAAGAGCTGGCGAGAATCTTCAATACCAAGGGCCCTTCTCCTCGAGTAAAATGTGGAGTCACTAGATCAAAAGATCAATAAATGATTATATAATTGGAATATGATCCCAGTGAGTCGCCAAAGCTGTTGGTCATCAATAAGGACTTCAAGAAGAAAGCAGATCGGGGGACAAGAAGTCCCTCCTCTTTAATGGGAGAGGTTCCCTTATTCAGAAACGAACCTATTTACACATATACAAAGCATGATTTTCTTGTGGAACTTGGATATTATGAAAGTGTTTTCTATAAGGATCATCAATCATAGAAGGACTGAGGAATGAAAATGTGAGAATGAGCAGAAAGGCACCATTCAGAATTATAGATGACAGAGTAATTCCTTATGCATGCGAGGGTACAACGAATTGGAACAAGATCATTTGTATCATATTAATAAGATGAAATTTGAAAAGACACAAAGTTCTGTAAATAACATCTGCAAGAATACAAAGCTTCTCAGCATAATACAGACAAATGATCTAACAAGATTAAATGAATAGCTTAGGAATAAAGGAAACCAGATAGACAAAGAATGAAAAGTCCTTCTGTATTGATTTCTTTAAGATTTATTTACACTTTCAGAAATAAGCCAAGTTCTTCCTCTTTTAAAATGGCGAGGAGAGGCCATTATATAGTTTACAAATCAGTTACTCTCGGTAACTACTTATTTTAACTAAAGATTAGTTAAAGGGTTGCTAATCACAATACCCCAACTAATTACAACAAATCCGAGAGAAAGAAGGGGAAGAGAAGAGAAGAATTAGGAATAGAAGATAGGTGCTTATGGTGGGAGGGACCCACCAAATTTAAGATCCACTGTCTGAATCTCTTGAATGCCTCTGCTATGTCTCTGCCACATGGAAATGATGTGTTGGTAGTAGACTGAGTCTAAAATCGAGACACTTCTCCATTTCTTTTTCGAATTCGACATGAGTATGATAATCCTTGTTCACTTCCTCTATAGCTGATTGAAGAGAGCAGATCTCCTTCATCTTTTCCTTGGAAATGGAACTCTCCTTGAATAGATCACCCTTGACAAAAGCTCTGAATTGAGCTTTGATTTCTTGTAAGGAGAGAGGCACACCAGAAGTCTCATCCTGAAGATGGCAATGTATATCTTTGAAAGCAGATACAACTAGTGTTTTGAAATCCTCACCCTTCTGCCGGCTATTCTTTAATTCTCCCAAAGCCTCCTCCAGGACCTTGATCTTCCATTCCACACTATAGACCCAGGACTTTGACAAATTATCCTTTGCATCTTCAAAGACCTTGCTTGCCAATAAAATGTTTTCATCTGTTTGTCCCATGAGGCGGAGGTCTACTATGTAACTGCTCCAAAGTTTAAGTTCTTTATCAATGCTCCCAATAGTGGAGGAGAGCTTCTGTTGCAAATTACTCACCTTCCCATGGAGTTTGAAGGCTTCATCAATGAAGTTTAATCCTACAACCAGCATATCATCCACCATGGCCTCCATAGCTCTTCCATATACGGAATACTTGTGCATATCTTTGATACTCTGCACTTCATCTTGGCTCAAAATTATAGGTGGTGGAAGAGTAGTCAATGGGGTAGGGTCCAAAACTTTGTCCTTGGACAAAAGAGATTTGATGAAACTTGTAAGAATTTGGGCTTGTTCCTCCAACTGTTCAATGGTTTGCTGCCCTTTCTCTACCCTCCCAATGACTATGGTGACTGTTTCCTTAAGATTATGGATCTCACCTTCAGGGGTAGACTCTCTCATGGGAATTATTGAGAGTTCCAGGTCAGATGCCTACAAATCCTACTCAGTTTGTCTACCTTAGGCTTGGCTATCTCCAGGAATTGTTGGCCTTGAGCGTCAGACACTATCCTGGAGGTAATTCTAGATTTTTTGGTGCGAGAAGGAGGAGTAGTGCCTAACAAGGCTACCATAACATCAAAATTTGGTCCGAGATCCGGAGGAAGACTTTCTCTTCTTCTTGTTGTCGACAAGAGGTTGCAGCCATGTGAAAGAGGAGGAGGAAGAAGCAGGTGGGGCAAGAGGACCAAGAGACAAAGAAATCATGGTGCCTAAGGTTTGTACTGCTTGCTGTTTCCTCGAGTTGAGATATGAGTGGAATGCTTGGGGCTCATGGTGCGGAGAGGAGTCAACAGTGCTTGGAAGTTCGGTGCTCTGGAATTATTTATCCTTATCCATTGGAACTTCGGGGGAACTTGCAGGAGTGGCACTTCACTCTCTTCACTTTCTTGAGAACAATAATGTTATCACGGTCCGAAGGCATTCTCGCATGCTTCCTCGGGGTCTTTTTCCACTGGCTCCTTCTTAACTTCTTTGAATTTCTTCTGATACACCTGGGTGGATGAGGAAGGAGTAGAGACTGCAGGTCCTTGAGTTGATGAGGCAGGAGGGGTTTGCATAGGTGCTTCTAATCTGGGTGTCAATGCTTCCCTCCTTGGTGTTGAAGCATCCTTGGAGGAGGATTCCCCTGAGTGCCTCCTAAGCTCACAGACTTTTCTATCAAACCAGATCTTGGTCCTGACTAAGACTGGAGCTAGGATTTCAGCCAAATCATCCTTCTCCTTCTTGAACCAATCCAAGTCCTCCAAGGGAGTGTGTTTGACCACATTTTCATACTCATATGAGTACAGGTCAGAATTATCATCTTGAAGCCCTTCAGAACTTGGTACAAATTGAGTTCCTGAATCAATTGTAGAGAAAACCTGCCGTAATGCCTCCTTCTTGCTTCAAAATCATCAGCACAGTTAGCCCAATAGTCCTCTGTGTCTGCCCTATGATGATAGGTGATCTTGATGTTCTGCTCAATAAAATTCTTCAAGTCAAAACAAGTTCTTGGCTTGAAGAAGTGGACCGTAATGGGAGCTAGGGCTCTTTCTATATTTTGTGCATCCAAGGTTGTTTTGCAGGTGTAATTTCCCAAAGAGATGGGGAAGTGCAAACCAGTAATTTTCTTGTCTCTGCAGGTTCTATGCAATTTTTCGATTGCTTGCACACTTCTATCAAGACCATTTTGTCATTGCAGCATAACATAGGAAGCTTGAGTGGAGTGCTCTCACAAATAAGCTTGATATAGGAAAATTTTCTGAATTGGATAAAATAAGCACCGTAGTGCGATATCAGACTCATGGCTTCATCAGAAAATATTCTCGCTATGTCACTCTCAAGAAGCCGGACAATGTACATGGTGAAAGCGTCATTCACCCTTCAGAAATTGTGATTGCTGTAGTTTCTAGGGTGAACTACGGGTAGTAGGCATACACGGGGTCATCCTTGTGAGCATCGATGTATGAAAAACCAAACCATTGCCTCGATGCTGCCAGAGTATACATTAGGTATGAAGTCATATAAAATTTATTAGTTTGTTGCACATTTGACAGTTGCTCCGCTAGGTTCATACTGATGATCTCTGCCCAGTTGATATTCTGAGTTCCCTCGCACACCATATTGATAAGCGGGCACATCCAGAAATGGAACTCATTAGTAGAGGGTAAGCCCATAACTTGAGCAGTAGGATTATGAAATATGATAGTTCTTCATTGAAATCAGCATGGAACAGAACCTTGGATAGACGAGATGCCCCCTTCTTAGGGTTTTTTAGCCAGGACTTCGCCACCCGCGCCTTATAATTATCACTGTCTTGATTAAAAAGGGCCTGTGCTTGATTCTGGGAGATAACTATAGCATTTTCCATGTCTGGAATCCTTAGTGCAGTGCCAATGGTGGTAGCGTCATGTTTGGTGATGAGCTCCCCATGCACGTTTGTCAACTCACTCGAATCAGGGTTGAAATGAGCCCCACATGAGAGCACTGCATCTGTGCATTACACCGAGATAGGGAAACCAACAGCGAAAGCCAGACCAATGTCATGAACCATCTGTGCCATCGGTGAAGGGTTTGCATCTATCATCCTTGTCCAAAAATCCCCAAAGTCAAGGTGGCGAACTTCACTGTCCCCAATATCAGGAACGGTGGACTCGAGTGGTGAAATTTGTTCCTGCCCCTAGAATTTGATCTTCATGTTGATAGTAACTTGGAGAGCAAAGCTGCAAGCTAGACTTGGGATGGAATTATAGGGGGAATGGATACGCGTGCAAGAATTTTGGTTGCAAGGGTTCGAGCAATAGATAGCATGAAAGCAGTGTGCAAAAATACATAGGGGGCAGTTTCATTATATAGCCGTTTAGGAGAGAGAAAGGTAATAAATGTGCATTAAATACATATCTACCAAATTGAAAAGCAAGATATTCAGGTAGAGCGGGAAAAATTAGCACGAATGACACTTGGTTCATTTGGGACACGAGGGATGCGAAAGCGCGAAGTACGCGGTTGGCCGATTCAGGCGATGCGGGGAAAAGACGCACAAATGCTTTTGGGACATGCGGGATGAAAGTACGTAGAATACACAATTCAGCCGAATCGGACAAAAAGGGAACAATGGGTCTAGGTGAACTTGGGACATTTGGGACAAAAAGTTCTGATGGGCCCGAAAAGAACAGACTTCGGGTAAATCGGCCGATCGGGGAACAGAGAGCCTGAATGAACTTGGGACACATGGGACAAAAATGTTCGACAGGCCCGAAAAACACACAAAATGACCCAAAAAATGTAGATTTTCCCAATTTCTTGACTTTTCACATTATCAGGACAACAAAAAAGACACTTAACCTCAAAATTTTAATTTTCAATTTCTTAAAAGCAGGGAATTTAGAGTGGACAAAACACCTAGAAGAGATGAACGTGGATGCCCCCAACGAACTTTGTAGGAGTGGAAGAAGGTGAGCATCCCCTCTTGGATGTAAGAAAAATGTATCGGTGATCACAATTAGAGAAAGGTGTGAACACACATGTGTGTATGGTAAAGATAATAACATACAAGAGAACTATCTAGCATATGTAATAAGTGACCATATACAAGAAAAATTAAGCAAGAATAAAAACAACCAAGATATGCAATATGTTGTGGATGGATGAAATAGAATGTAAGATGGATGATATGAGCCACGTTCCAATAAGTGAATGGAAGTGTATGTAGTGAAGTTCATTTATTTTTCTCCCTTAGCAGTCAAGAATTAACCACAAACGAGAGTGCGTCATCGAGAAATAGTCAAATCATGTGTGCCATGTGTCTAACTCATTGTGATGAGTGTGTATGTGCATGATGATATGTGACCTCTAGGTGAATGCATGATGATGATATGAATAGAGCAAGTGGTGATGTAGCCTAAAGTGTGTACCACTACAAGATGAAGGAATAGGTGACCATTTAGCCTATAGTGTATGTCACTAGCCTAGTACTATTGCATGAGATAAGGTTGAATGATGAACATGTGTGTATGATAAGGTCCATTTGATTTGTAAACCCTCAGCATAGTAGAGTATGGAATGAGGAACTAGAGTGCATCATAGGGAAGTGAGCGCAATGCATAGAATATTATGTAGTATGTGTGATGATAAGAGGTGACCATATGATGTGCAAGATGTGTAAAATGAAATGTATAGTATGTAATAAAAGATATTTAGATAGTTTAATAATGGGAGAGTACAAATGATGTAGTATATATGATGAGTAATATATGATGCTAGACTCGTAGAAAATAGGACTATGACACAAACATGATGAATATGAGCATAGTATATAGATGCGCCAATGTCAATATCCAAATAATGTAGAGTGAATGCCAAATGCAAAATGCAAGATGTATGGATAACCTAAGAGTGTGAAGTGTGCCCTATGTAGGAGGAGTAGTATGTAATGTTTGACTTGTAGACAATAGTAGTGTGACATATATGTGTGATGAATAGTGGTATGGCATGTAGAATATGAATGATGTGTAAATGTGCAAATGTTAAAATGATGTAGACTAAATATAGAATGTAGAATACAAGATGTAAGATTTGTGATGTGAGATGTGTGAAGAGACACAATGTGTAGTACCTATTGTGCAGTGTGTGGGGTTCATGTGTAGTATGCCCTCAACAATCAAGTGTGAACCAAAACACAAGAGTTTTCCATTGAGTAATGAGGTAGCTAGATTCACCTACCAAAGACCAAGTTTGCGTGTAGCGGTGGAAGCATGTCGGGTAAAAGTAATAGTAGGACCATGTGATAGTGGTGGAATGTGAGATGTGCCTTGACCATTAGTAGGAGTAGTTTATTTGAAAAAAATGATTGGCTGCTGAAGTGGTGATTGGGAAGGGACCTTGCATGATGGTGGATTATTTAGTGACATTGTGGAATACTTGAGCGGAGGCTAGATTAAACTGAGCTTTAGAGTAGGTTGCTTAGATTGACTTGGTAATACTATAGATGATTTAGTAGGAGGAGGTGATGGAACATGAATCTTGAGAGGAGATTTCTTAGGTGGTGCTTGAATTTTCAAAGAAGGCACATTATAAATAGTGGCATGATTCTTGTTTGACACATAAGGAACATATTTAAGAGCCCATGTGGATGTAGCATTTGTAGATGAGAATGCTGTGAAGGTTTTCCAGTGAATGAGATAAATCCATGATGCTCAAGATGTTTGATTATTTTTGTAAGGCATGAAAATCGATGTCATTATGTCCATTGATTTGATGATAATTGCAATATGGACGACCTTGATATTTGGCTAGCTGATAAGGGGGATAGAAATGAGTAGGCAGTAAAGTGATCAATTGGTAACTAAGGAGCTCAAGTAAGGAGGTCATGTTGCTTAGTGTTGCGATCAAGGATGAGAGGATCTGGTAATGGTATGATAGGAGGCTCACTGATATGAGAACATGTAGTAGACATAACATGAGAATGAGATGTAGAAGGAGAACAAACATGCGCTTGAGAAGCATCCTTAAGTTGTTGGATTTCAGATTTGAGAGATGTGATCATGGATTCCATAGCCATAAACTTGTCTTGAAATAAAGAATGTAAATCTTGAATTGATTCCAATAGGGTATTAGATGGAGGAACACTAGGACTAGGGTCATCATATAAACAATCAAATATAGGAATTATTTCATGTGGTGGCATGTCTTTAGGATGATATATGGTGTCTAGGGATTTTTGAAGAACAACTTGGAAATTAGGATGTATCTTAAGTAAATCAGAAAAAGAAACTTGAGCCACTTGAGGAGCCATGATAGAGGAAAATGAGGATCCTAAGCATGAAAGAAATCGGGTTCACAAAAATTATTAACTAAAATGTGAAATTTATTCCAATTCTATAATTAATCTAATATAAAGAACACCGATAAATGATAGATAAATGTATAAATAAAATGACCCAAACAACTAAGAAAGTAGAAATGTAAAACCCTAATGTGTAAGGAGAGTTAGAAAGAGCTTAGTTGATTCGATGAAGGCATTGGGTGTGTCATGGAATAAACCAGTGAAAAAAATTCAGAACAAACACACATAAGCTCTAGAAAGAATAGATCTCGGAATAGTAAGTTGGGTGGGCTTCTTGGAGAGGTACTGGGGGGCACCTATGGGCACCCTCGTTTGTGAAAAATATCTGCAAACATCCTCCAAGGTGTTGGTGGATGTTCACCTACCTACGCTTCTTGTCACACTAGTGTCACTAAACTCGGCTGTATGTCGCTAGAAATTAGTGATGAAGATGAGACCTACAAAACCCTAAGACAAGTATCAAACCCCTAAAAATAAATATGCATATGAAGGGGTCGAGACTATCCTCAGTGGCCACAATGGTGGAATTAATAATTGAGGCGTTGCACTACATCTTAGACTTGATGTAGTTCTATGTGCTTGTGTGTATAATCATGCCCTAGGTGCTCTTGTTCAGTCACACTTTGTTAAAGTAGTGAGAAATAACTATGTGTATAAATTTAATAAAATGGTGGATGGAATAGAATAAAATTCCCTCTTATGTAGTGTGATGCAGATGAACCAACCTTATGCCTTGTGATGGAGCTAGATGGATGCAAATGGATCCTTTGATAGATGAAACCTTAGGTGATGATAGTAGTGCTTAATGCTTGGTCCCTAATTATGGTCTCATAACTTTATATTTATATGGTTCTCTTGTTCTAATTTCATAATTAACCTTGAAAAGGCCGACCACTAAAAATATAGAAATCTCAAATGGATAGAAAGTGCCCAAAAGATGGAGATAAAGTGGAAAAAGGATCGGGGGTGTCCCAACTAGGACCAGGGCACATGTGGGCACACCAATATTAGCCTGAGTGCCCTAGTCTAGGATAAAATGATGCAAAATGATAGAAACAAACCTGGGCATGTATGTGTGAGAGCTCGACAATGATGATGATGAAAAACAAAGAAAAATGGCCAAAAGAAGGAGGTTAATTAATGATTTCTTCAATCAAAACCATATGAATAGTAGTATGAGACCAGGACTAAATAATGACTAAAGTGTGTGATTTTTGACTACGGTTCTCCAATCGATGTATTATTTTTAAGATTTTAGCTCTGGATAAGACCATGCTAGGAAATCCTGGTATTTCTTGATAATTTTACATAAGCCTCGTTTTTCTTCTTTGCTCATGCTACATCCTAGCCAAACCTTTTTGGGATTTTGAGAAGTTCCCAAGTTACATTCTTCAACATCCCGGATGCATAAACATGCTTGTTAGCAACTCGAGTCTATACTATAAATTTTTACTCAATGCTAACAAGTCCTCTAGGAATAATATTTGTTTTCAATTGAATTATATCTTTTCCAAAGAGGGTATCCTTTCCTTACATAACACCACTATGGGTTCTAAGTCAATTAACTAATTTGTGAAATCATTTTTACAATATAAGAACCTTTGAATCTGAGCATCATCCTTAAAAACCTGCCAATGCTGAATGTTGTCAGGAATTGATGGATTGACTAACACTTCTAATTCATAATTGTAGTAAGGGGACACTATCTCATTATCATATTGAGATTCTATGATAGCCAATTTTTCATCTGCCACATTCGAGTTATCTCATGGTAAAGGATATTAAAAGAATCAAATAATTCTATGAGATCCCAAATTGCATGCTTATATTTTCTCAGCCTTTGATTTTTAGTTACATATAATTTCCTAAATTTCTTTATAACTAATTCATAATCTCCTTTGAAAATAATGTTCTTAATCCCATGCTTCCATGAAAATCTCAAACCAAGGAACAATGCCTCATATTCAACAATATTGTTGGTACATTCAAACTTTAATTTGAAAGATAAATTAAAAGAACCTTGATTTGGAGAATTTAGAACCACTCCAAATCCATTTCCAACATTAGAACATGCTCCATAAAAATTCATGGTCTAGGGGACATTGACATCTTCAAGGTGTGCATTAATATCCATGCAATGATCTTCAAAATCTGCACAGCCTATGAAGTTACCCAAATATGTATAAAAAACAATACCTCATAAGAAGCATTCATAGGATCCTCATGAAATATGGAGAATTTTCTTTTCTCCATGCAATTTGACTAACTTCCCTTATAATGGTATAGAAGTATATAGACACAAAATTAGGTCACACTCCCTTCACCTAGCCATGGCCCCCTTCACCTCACTATAATATTAATTTAATTATTTAAATTAAATTAATTCATTATCCTCACCATATTTATTATTTAAATCTCCTAATTGGGATAATGCCCACATATCCACCTCACCTAGACACCTCATCAAGCCACCTCACCCTAAGACCTATTCTTAGTAAGTTGCCATAACTAACTAAGACTTACCCAAACCCTAAAAATCAATGCCTACATTCCCTCTAACCACATTCCCACATGCTTAAAAGAAGCTTCCATCTAATCTGCATGAGTTAACAACATGAGATCCCAGAAAATCAAGGGGATCTTCCTAGTTTAGTAAACCTAGAAAATCCCGCCCTAACCGAGCAGCGATTACCCTTAACCGCCACCCCGTTAAGCGAACCACCATCGGTCACCTTTTAATCCCCAAAACAACCTTATTTTGAGGTTGGAAAAAGGTTGGTAGATTCCGAGAGATATCACATCTTTTGAGAACAAGTTTTAGTGAGAACACACATGCAAGGAAGGAGATCAAGCATTTTCTCTTGCACAGACATCCAACATTCATCCAAGCAACCACCCAACACAGATTTGATCCAATCAGAAAGAAGGAGAGCACATGCAGCCCATGCAAGAGCTCCCAACATTTGGTGATCCTCTGCAGCATTCAACCTCTTATCAACACCTTCATTCCTCACTCACATAGACATCCAGAACAGATTCCAAGTAAGTAGAACATTTTACTCCTCTGGTTCATTCATTTAATCATTGTATCTTCATCCTTTGTTCTCCTAGCCACCCATTGACCTCCTTTAATACTCACCCCTCCATATCCCCATTAAAACCTCACCAAATCCCATCCAAATGACTTAATACCTCATTTCAACCAGCCTAGTCCTTTGTGCAATCATAAGGGAGATCCAAAGCTCATTTTGTGACATTCCTAGTATTCCACAATAATCGCACCAGTTCTCCCCAACCGGCATCGGTCACCCTTAACTAGCATCGGTCTCTGTATTTACCAATACAACCAGAACAATGACCTACCCACCTATTCCCACATCACCCTTAATCACCTGTGACTTGCCTAAGACCTATGTCAGACTTGCAGAGACCCATAACTAGTTACTTGACCTTCGGATCTTATTTTAACTAGCCTGTTAGATTAGATCTTTCTTATTGTGTTTTAAATGAGATACCTAAATCATTTTAATTACAATAGGATTTACTTCATTACCAAGCATTAAATTGTTTTAAATAGTGGATTGAAAACCATCTAGGAAGTATCACACTTCTCGGATCTAGCACACGCTAGGCAGTTCACTACACATATTGTTTAACTTTTATTTGGTGGTCTTGTGTTCCATTTCAGGTAGTTCCTCCTAGCCAAAAGGAAGCTCTCATGATCAGCTATGGATTCAAGAAGTCATATACACACAACAACCTATCAACCATCATTTCAATAGGTATTCCTCCTACGCCCATTACCCTATCTGTTTCGTCACTTTCAAAGAAACGTCTAAGAATCAGGTGAAACATTTTGGCACACCTATGGGACCCATCCGAGGTTCCTTGCATTTTATTCATTCTTAGGAAAATTTGTGTGTTTTTTTCCTTCAAAAGCATACACATTAATTTTTTTTCTTCCTCGTAACCTTCTTTTTCTTTCTATTTTCTCTAAAAGAAACCTTTCTTTTGGTGTACTTAAAAAGAACCATTTCTTCTTGTTTTCTGCATTTTAGTGAAAGAGCATCCCTCTTCCTCTTCATCTATTTATGTCATCAAATTCATATTTTGATTTGGGCTTAAAATCATTGCATTTCATTCTGATTTATCACATTAGCTCACATTAATTGAGGGAAACCTATACGCTAGAAGTCATGCCCAGCTGATGGTTGACAAATGAATCATAGAAAAACACTCTCTCTCTCTCTCGAGTCTTACCAAATTACACAAATTCAAAACAAATACATATTCTTAAACAACATCTTTCTTGGGAATGCTTGTCAATGATCACACTGATCTGAGGATTGGTAGGTACTCCCCAGCTCGTTGCTCTGTCGAGTCATACTTTAGAGCGAAGCCCGCCCCACCATAACATACCTAAAACCTCACCTTTTAGATCTCCTTCTTTGTAGGAAGCCATCCTCACCAAAAAATTCTATTATTCTAGTTCATGAGTCAGTCCTTAAATAGCTTAAGCTAAACAAACATAATAGAAAAGGCACTCTTAGGATCACATTTTTCTTAGTGTTTCTGCTTGGCTTGCATTTTGAGGTGAGAGGTCACGTTCTTCATTTTTCTTGTTTCTCCTTACATGCTCCTCATCATAGTTGGTGTATTCCAGCTTCTTCTGAGTGTGCTTGACCATATTCTCATCATTCTTAGAATTTGGGTTTGATTCCACATCATATTTTAATTCACAACCACTTTTCTTTCATCACTATTTCAATTTCACAAAGTGACCGGTGTGTCGGTCAATGACCATCGTCGATTACCCTTTGACCATTGTTGGTTATACCCAACCGGCATGGTTTTAGGTCCTTTTGGTTAACCTATCCAAAAGGACATTTATTCACCTTCTTCAACTATTCAGAGTCCCTGTCACTACTATCATTCCCATTGACCTTGTAAATCTCATCAGTATTTGGCATACCTGTCAAATTTGGCCTTACACCTTGTTTTTGACTCACTTGTCCATTTCCCACAGTGACCGGAGTGGTTACCCCTAACCGGCATCGGTTTACCCTGACCAACATCGGTTATCCTGTGCCACTTTCTAGCTAACATTTGGTACCTAATCCACTTATTACCACATGTTCTTCCTATTCTTGTTGTATTTTGTGTCATTTTTAGTAAAGAAAGCCCAACTCGATAAGTACTATTCACATGGGTCGACGTGTCGACAAGCTAACACCCTCATATTCCATGCCAATTTTCAACCACTCCCACCTAGCCCTTCACCACCTTCCATTTTATCACCCACCATGGATCCTATCCAACCTATCACTATCGCTACCGGAGATGAGGAGTTCACATGACTCCTTGACCAAAACCCTACCACTTGTAGTTTTATCTTTCCCACTCATCCACTCGAGATGCCTGGGTCATTTGATATACGACATGCCCATATCTATCCCCCCGACTCACTCACTCCCACTCCTACTCAGCCCCATCTAACCTCGTGTTTGCCCACATCTACCTTACCCCCATTCATTTTGCAGCTAGGTCCTATACCCACTATGACTACGCATCTGCTACATCCATTGCACCCGCCACATCCACCATACCTTTGAAAACCACCCAAAACACAACCTCATCCACCCCTATTGTCTCGCATATACCCATAGCTACACAACCACCTCCCGTGTTGGTGACCCCTACCCCCTTTCAAAATGTGGTCCTTTCTATTCCACAATCATTAGCCCCCATTGCCACTAGGGTCACCACCATGACCCTTCCACCTCCATATATACGTATTCAAGCAGCCTCCTGTTTCATCTATTATTCACTCTAGGTATGTACCCCTATTTCACTACCTCTTCTCAATCTACCTACATGGAAGCACCATATACTGGAATGCCACCCTTGTTACATGCCCAACACCAACCCTCTTATGCTACAGGAGGCACCCAACCATCGCAACCTACCAACGACCTAATCAAATTAATGATGGACAAGATGCAGACATTGGAGGCATGGTTTTTGGCTCCCGCAACACTCTCACCTATGATGAGATTTGTAATGAGCCTATCCACCCATCCATTCCTATCCGTCCATACCCCATGCATTGGGAGATGCCTAAATTCAACCATTTCAATAGCAAGGAAGACCCGCAACAACATTTGTGGTCATTCAAACATGGGTGCTACCTAATCACCCACGATGATGCTTTGCTCTTGAGGACCTTTCCCATGTCTCTGACTGGACCTACGTTAGATTGGTATAGTGGGTTACCTAGACACTCTATATTTTCATTTAATCAGGTAGCCCAAGCCTTCTTAGATCACTTCTCCATCAATATCATCAAGAAGGTTACCATGATTGACCTATACTCCCACGCGTAGTATGATGATGAATCTATCACAGATTTTGTCGCTCATTGGCATAGCTTGATCAATCAACTCACCTTCCAACTACCACAAATAGAACTCATTGAGCTCTTCACATGGGCTTGTGCTAGACATATCTCACCGACCCTGCAGGTCCAAACTTTCCAAACATTCGATGAAGCATTCACCATGGCACGAAAGCTAGAGATTCGGGCCATCAAGAGAAGAAAATCCAATTACGCAATAAGAATTCGACATTCAAGTCGAATGATACCTCTTCTTCTTCCAAACCATAAAACAATTATTCAAAGGCCAAGGGCACCGCTAACGCAGTGGTACTCAAAGGCTGGCCCACTCATCCATCAAATCAAGCTAGCCCTCATCTAATCTCTCACCCATTTAGACTTTTCAATTTAGATGAGAACAATGGAAATACACCCCAATTGGGGAGCCTTACTCTTCTATCTTAGAAAAGCTCATCAAAGCTGGGGCCATCACCCTTCCACCTATAAAACCACACATTGGTTTTGACCCTTGCTCACCCCACACCCACATGGTATAAAGAACATGACTTCTATAACTATCATCGAGTAAAGGGTCATAGTGATGGAAATTGCATCACTTTCAAAAATATTGTCCAAGAAATGCTCGAGAAAGGTGAGTTAACCATGGATAATCCTAATGCACCTGCCAATCAAAACCTACACATCTTCAAGAAACCCTTTCCCAATCATGCCCCTTCATCTGATCAAACCGGTGAGACCTCAACTCATGATAGCCATACCCGCGAGGTCCACACTATTTTTAGTAACATGCACCGTTGCTTCCCAATTACCTCATATTCCTTCCATAGAGGAAATTCTAGCTCGAAATCCTCCTTCTGCATTGGAACCTACCTCACCTATTCCTCCACCCATAGAGGAACACCTTTCACCTCCTTCCTCACCCGTGGAGGAGCCCCTTTGCTAATATTGAGACCATTTCACCTTTGGCTTCTCCACCTAGGGAACCGTCACCAGATACTTCTTCAGTCCATGGAGGATACTTGTTTATCTCCTCCACCCATAGAGGAGCACCCATCATCTCCTCCACCCATGAGGAGCACCCATCATCTCCTCCACCTATAGAGGAACACCCATTTTCTCCTCCACCTATCATGGATCCAAGTAGAGATACCTTTTCCTCTAGGTGAACATTCTCCATCAGCTACCCAAGATCTGCAGACCTACTTTTGGCTCTCTTACCCACGGAAGCCGAAGCTAGCCAAAAATTCCCATCTCTAAGACACATTTTATGGGAATTTCCATTAGGTCCTCATCAACATCACCTACAGACATGTCATTCTCACATTTGGCCGATCACCTAGATTATGTGGACAGAGCCTTATTGTGGGGGCATCTTCTACTTCTTGTCTCAACACAAATGCAGATGTCACTTGCTGATACTTCCACTATCTACCCAAAAATATTTTGACCAATCAAACCAAACACAATCACCTTTCCCAAAACTTCTTCCATGACACCCATCATAGCTCAACACACACCCTTACCCATAACCCAACATACATCTAAATCCAAACCCACACCTACAACATCTTCCTCGACTAAACCTATTACTACCTTAGGGGTCACCCCAACCACCAAGCCTTACTCATCCACCTATCAAACTAGATTTAGCTACATCCTCCAAAGTCAACACCACACCTACTCGCACCCAAACAAGAACCAAACCCATAGAACTCATACCCGGCCGTATGCGCCAATCATACCTACATCACCTTCACCCTTTCTCCATTTTAGGACCTCAACCTCCCAACATGGTCAAGAAACCTCCACCCATCAATAAACCAAAAACACAACAGCCCACTCCTTCCTCACAAACCTCTAACATACCCAAGCACCCGACATGACTTACACCTACACCTGCAACATCTTTACCACCCATACCTCCAATACCCTCAACAACTTCTTCACTACCCACTACACTTCAGTCTCTATCCCTCACACCCCCTGCATGACCCACATCATCTACCTTCACAACACCTCCATTATCCCCATGGGTAACTCACCCTCTTCCCCATCCACTTTTTCCTTCTAGATCTCATACACCCATATCACCTTTACCCAAGAAGGTGCAACCCAAAGACAAAAATCTCGCTACCCTCCAATAAGGTAGTCAAAACAACCACACACCCTCCTACCCATTCATCTACCATACCCCTACCCAAACAAACATGACCAACACCCAAGACCACTCCAACACCCAAAACCATATGGCTTGACCCACTCCCCCCTGCAAGGACCATTCCTCAACAATCAGCCGCACCTACACCCAAACCCACTTTCACTTCCCATTGTGATCCACTAGCAGGGTCCTATGCCAAAATTTAACCAACCTCCTTGAGACTTTTGTCATCACATTACCACCACTCAGACCTTATGACCCCCTCAAACCCAAGCCAAAAGGGTTTGATGACACTAAAATTTGTGCCTACCATCGTGTGTAGGGCACGATGTGGAGAACTACAAGGCTTTGAAAACCATCCTTATCTAGTTGTGTCCTCCTGAAGCCAACTTTGATGATGATGACCTTCTTGATGAGGACCCTACTTCACCAACACCCATTCCCATAATCCTTCCCTCACTACCTACTCAACAACCATGACCTCCACCCCCACAACTCCTAGAGCCACCTCCAAGATTTGAAATTAACATGGTTCACATCAGAGAACTTGCCACACCATCACCTAAATGTCATTGCACCCACTCACTTCACAAGGATTTTCTCCCCTGGTAGGTTTTTTCCCATCATGTCATTATACCACTCATCCTACACCTTCTCCATTTTCCAACTCCCCTCAAATCAACATGATCCACATCACTACCCATGCTCAGAAGGACAAAGGTAAGGAAAAGGCAACTGACCCACCAACCAATCCTATACCCAACATACCATCTGCACCCACACCTAAAATCACTATCCATGGCCCCACATACCCTATTTCTAATGGGGTCACACATCACACCATGCTCAAACAACTACACCAATCCCCCTCAAAATGTCCTTATATGACCTCATCCAAACCTCAGAATCCCATCATCAAGCTCTCATGGAGGTTCTTCAATCTATTGAGGTTTTACCCAATGACCCTACACCGTAGCCTCCATTATCACACCCCATCATGTAGCCTCTCTCACCAAATTGCCACCTTTATCCACACCTCACCCTACTCACCAAATAGCCTCCCTTAGCTTCTCAGAGGAAGAGATCACACCACACCAAACCGATGACCAGCACCAACCCTCTTCATCTCTATCCACATCGATGATATACGTGTATGATGGTGTAATGATTGATGGGGGTGCTAGCATTAATATCATTTCATCCCATGCATTCGCTCAAAATGCATACCGACAATTACATGCATAAACATCCTGTCATGTTGTGTTCATTCAATGATGCTATCACCTCTACACTAGGCACCATCATCCTCCATGTTTGTGGGCCCCCACACTATTCTAGAGTTATTTTACATCTTGGAGGGGGAATTTCAATATAACATGTTGTTGCTTGAAGACCTGGATTTGTGTCATGGGTTGCGTTCCTTCCACTTTGCATCATTGTGTAAAGTTTGAACATGAAGGACACACCTATACTATTCCTAGCTGATCCATCACCTTTTAAAACATGCAACATGCTTTACCGACCCAATGATGTGCTCATACCCATTAAGGCATCTACCTCCATAACCACTACCACTTCACCTATGCCTCCACTTACCAGTACAATCGCTACCTCAACCGCACATGCCTCCTCCATTCCTACCACTACCACAACCTCCACGGCTGACCCATCGGCCTCCCAATCCATTAGCTCCACCTCCGTGTCAACCACCGACACATCATCTATTCCAGCTACCCACATACCAACCACCGATCCCTTGGAAGGATTTTTCAATGCCTCACTGGGGAGTATCACCTATATAGTGTCAACACCTTCCTTACTCCACAAGAGTATGGAAGTCTTCACCAACATCCTCGCTATGATCACCACATAAGAGAATGCCTCCTTTATGGTCCTCCTCATCTTCGTACTAGTCTCACCTATGGGGGACTTGATACTACCACTTACACACCCAAACCACCATCACAAACCCACCCATTTTCCGCTGACTTCAGTCTCTCACCAATCACCATTTTCACCCACACCTTCCTGCACCGATGTGCGTGGAAGGGTTTTGGTTTTGGATTTTATGAGCAAGGCCACCATATTGTTATTCCATGTACCACCCACAAACATAACGACCATAGTGGTATCAGCTTTCCTAAACCACCTACCAAATAGGCCCGCATTGAACTCATCAAGGACATCAACCCTTCTCCACCTTCTTCACCCACTCCACCTTCATCACCACCTTCACCGATGGAGTCGATGGATCCTGAATCTATCCCTCCTAACTTTTTTTTTCATAAACACCATTTCCTTGGGGCCTTTGACTTATCAATGTGAGGGTGAGGCCCCTTCCTCTCTTCCCTTCCTATATCCTAAAATGATCGATGATGATACACCTTCCATTAATGTCATTCAATGTCAGGATGATGAATCTATACTCACCTACCTTGGTGTAGAAGACTCATATATTCATCGGGTCGTTACCCTTTGAGATGCAAACCATGTTGAATGAATCGACTATCGAGATCAACATTCATACTCAAGATGACCACACATTCTAAAGATCGGTCAATCTTTAGATGTTGCTGAACAAGAAGCCATCACTTCTTTTCTCAAAGATCATAACCATGCTTTCACTTGGTCTTATGCAGACATGCCCAGTATTGACCCCACCATAGTGGTCCACAATATCGTAACCATTCCCGATGCCAAACCCATCAAACAAAAACTGAGGAAAATGCACCCTCACATTTGCCCTTCTCGTCAAAGAAGAACTTCAACACCTTCTTTCCATTTCCTTCATATTACCCATTGATTATCCTTGTTGGATTTCTAACATTGTCCCTATCACTAAGGTGATAGGGGACTCCACATTTACATGGACTTCCATGACCTCAACCTCGCCTACCCAAAAGATGACTTCCCTCTACCGGCATTGACCAGTGGTTGACCTTACCATTGGTCACGAGATGCTATCACTCATGGATGGCTTCTGGGTTATAACCAAATCTTGCTTGCCCTAAGAGGATCAACACAAAACCACATTCATCACCCCTTGGGGGACCTTTTGCTACCGAGTCATGCCTTTTGGCCTTAAAAATGCTGGTGCCACATATCAGTGGGCTATGACTTATATCTTCCATGATATCATGCATCGTATATTGGAAGATTACGTGGATGACCTCCTCACCAAATCTAAATGCCACTCCGAGCACCTTGCCATCCTCAAAACCATTTTTGACTGCCTCATTAAATATTGCATGTTCACCTTCAGCCCAAGAAGTGTGTCTTCACGTGGTTCTCTTAGGAAATCTCTTGGGATTTATCATTTCCTTACATGGTATAGAAGTTGACCTGCTAAAGTCAAGGCCATTCTCGAAATGCCTCCACCCACTAACCTTAGACAACTCCGTAGCCTATAAGGTAAGTTCATAGTCTATTCACCATTTCATTTCACAATTATCTGATCGGTGTCAACCATTTCATCATCTTCTCAAGAAGGATGTCTCCTTTAAATGGGATGATGACTACCACAAAGATTTTGAGGCCTTAAAACAATACCTTCTCCAACCACCCGTACTCATTCCACCTAAAGATGATCAACCTTTCTACCTATACATCTCAGCTACCGATCATTCCTTGGGAGCCATGCTCGCTCATCGCGATGAACAACACAGGGAGCAGGTGGTTTATTACATAAGCCATACTCTTTTGGACTATGAAACCCGATACACCCATCCCAATTTTTTTTTCTTAGCCTTAGTTTTTCATTGCCACAAAACTCTCCGCCATTACCTACTCAACCACAAAACCTATGTTGTAACCAACACCGACCCCCTACACTTCATGTATGCCAAACCTTATCAAAATCAGCATGCCACATGATGGCTTATGCTTTTAGCTGACCTCGACCTCGAATTCATTCATCAAAATTCCATCAAGGGCCAAGCTATCACCGACCAATTGGCCGACGCACCTATTTCTGGGGATCAACCCTCTAATTTTGACTTTCCAGATGAGTCCATTGCTACCCTTTCCTTGGATGAACCCCCTTACCAAATGACACTCTTCTTCGATGGTTCCAAGTGTCAGCATGGAGGTGGGGCTGGTGTTATCCTCATTCCACTTGATGGTGAACCCATGCCTTTGTCTTTCAAACTAGATTTTGATTATACAAACAATATTGCCGAATATGAAGCACTCGTATTAGGTCTCCAAGCCACCTATGCCCTAGATGTCAAATCAATCAACATCTTTGGTGATTCTCAATTGGTCATAAACCAAGTCAATGGTATATACCAATGTTGTAATGAGATACTTCAAAAGTATAAACATCATGTAGACATACTTTTGACCACCTTTGACCATTATGACCCTTCAAACCATCCCATGTTCAACCAATAAATTTGTAGATACCATGGCCTACTTGGCTCTCAAATACCCGCTTCACCCACCGATTCTAAAATATTTGTCACCATACAATGACTCCAATCACCTTCTTATTTACCTCACAAAGTTTACTCCATCAGAACCACTACCCCGATCCGAGTGACCTTTGGTATAAACAATACTCTCGACTACCTTTCTCTCTCCATCTTACCTCTTGATCTCACCCGTAATGGACAATGTGCCTTCCTTAAAAAGGTCTCTCGTTACGTCATCATGGAGGCCTCCTCTATAAGTGTGGCTTTGATGGTATTCTCTTACGATGCCTCATGAGTTCTAAAATTCCTTATACCATTAAGGAAGTTCATGATGGCATATGTGGAGGTCACTTCAGTGGCCTTGTTGTTGCTAAGTGTATTCTTCACCTAGGCTATTACTGGCCGACCCTTAACCATGATTGTTGTGACTATGTCAAACATTGTGTAAAATGCCAACAACATGCCAACCTTCATCATACACCCAGTCATGCCTTATAGGTCACCCGTGACCTTTGGCCCTTCTCTCAATGGGGTTTGGATCTTGTCAGAGAGATCAATCCCCATTCTTCCCAATGACATCAATGGATCATCACCGCTACCAAATACTACACAAAATGGGTTGAAGCCATACCACTCATCTCCACAAAAGCCGAGAAAATATGTGAGTTCATCAATCATCACATCATTTGTCACTTTGGTGTTCCTCATCACCTCATCACTGATAATGGAAAACAATTTAAAAATAAAACATTGTGAAAAATTTGTGATGCCTTTGGCATTCAACTAAGTTTCTCATCACCTTATTACCCACAAACCAATGGCCAAGTTGAATCCACTAACAAAACCTTAAACAAAATTCTCATGAAAGTGGTTAACGATACTGGGAAGGATTGGCATACGCACATTCCTTTTTCCCCTATGGGCATACCGCACTAGTATCTGTACTTCCACCTGCTACACACCATTTTCTCTGGTCTATGGTATAGAGGTTGTTCTACCTCTCAAAGTCTAGATCCCCTCACTCCACATTTCTCTCCATGACATGCTCAATGATGATGACTTTCGTCAAGACCATTTAGCACAACTTGAGTTATTAGATGAACGTCATCTTAACGCTCTTGATCACCTTCAAGTTTACCAAAAATGTATCAAACGTGCCTGAAAAATGTGTCCATGAATGAACCTTCCAAGTCGGTGACCTTGTCCTGAAAGAAAATCAACATGTAACCAAAGCAAAAAAAAGTAAATGGGGAAAATTTTCTCCTAATTGGCTTGGACCATACATCGTGACCCATACTTACGGATCAAGTGCTTATCATTTATCTTCACTGATGGTAAACCCAAACCTGAGCCCCTTAATGCCTTGCATCTTCGACCATTCTACTATTGAATTTTAGTCCTACATCACTTTTTGTCTCCTTCCATGCTCATCCCTTGAGTGCTCTCCACTTCTTACACCTCACCAATGATTAAACAAGCATCATGTGAGTCCCGTCACTTGTTATCTTCGCTTGAATATGTGTACCATGGTGTTGCACATAGCATGATTCTCATGGATACTTTTTTTCATCTACCTTTAGATGAGATCCCATGGTCATTTCACCCTACTTTTTGAACAAGAATCCTATTCTTCACCTTGGTCTTGTCCATGACTTCAAAGCCCTCACATGGGACCCAACTCCTTGAGTCAAACTTCTAATAAAAAGATGACTCCCTCAAAAGGACATCTTCCTCTCTGCAATCGCTGCTATAAATAGATTGCTCCCTCGAAGGACAGCTATGTAAAGCTCTTCCAAAAAAAAAGAGAAAAAAAAAAGTGAGAGAATCTAAAGCTTCCCGCATCGATCAACTTCATGAAGACCTCAAGGAGTTCATTTTCATCATCCCATATAGACTTCCCACATCGATCATTCTATCTCAAATACAAGTCAAAATAGACAACTTTTTAGTCATGGACTTGCCCATTGTGACCTGGATCTCTTGCCCAAAGAGCATGCCACCTCATATCATATAAAATTACCCACCTTTCACCCCTCTCACCATTTGCACCCCCATTTTCCTACTACCTCAAGGGACCTCTTGGAACCAAGACATTTGGTGATCATGTGACTACTTTTCACCCTTAGAACAATCAATCATGCAATGTCTTTAGGGTCTTACGTTCATCACCTTCTCCAAGGTATGACCTACTCGGTATGATCCTAACCAATCAGGTGGCTTTATTGCCCCCTCTTATCTTTTAACCATCTTTATTTATGTTTTGATTACCTTATACAAGACTTGGTCCTCGATGCGTACCTTTAGGGTAATCTTCTTCTTTTACCACAATCGACATCACCTATACCATTTTTCCTATAACCCACTCACACCTAATAGACCTAAACCCATCATGCCTAAAACCTACCAACTCATTTTCATACCTCCTCATATTCTTCCCTAGCTTATGGGAGAACTACATCAGCTTGAGGTCCCTTTTCACCGGGACTATGTAGGCAGCACTCCGAGGGCATGGGGCCCTTGGAGGTTAGCTTGACCACTCTCTACCCTAACCAATTCATCTTTCATTTTCCTCAAATTACATTCTACCCTACTTAGTTTCCTTTTTATATCTAAAACTTGGAAATTAAACCAAACAAATAACAAGTTGCTTAACATTTTTATCCTCATCACAACATACATTTATTACGACTTCCATTTCTCTATCATCATCATGCATATATTATAAAAACATCTTCAATATGACCCATATCATTATTCATTGCACAAATTAATGAATCACAACCCCAACCAATTTAAAATCAATCATGCCTAGACCACAAACCTGACTCAACCATGCCTAAGACCTAACTCGATCCATGCCTAAGACCGACTCAATCTATGCCAATAACCTAACTCAATCCATGCCTAAGATCCGACTTGATCCATGCCTAAAACCTGACTTGATCCATGCCTAAGACCTGATCCATGCCTAAGACTTGAATCAATCCATGCCTAAGACCTGACTCAATCCATGCTTAAGACCTGACTTGATCCATGCCTAAGACCTAACTCAATCCATGCTTAAGACCGACTTGATCCATGCCTAAAATCGAATCGATCCATGCCTAAACCTAACTCTGATCCATGCCTAAGACCTGACTCGATCCATTCCTAATACTTGACTCAATCCATGCCTAAACTAAATCTGATTCAATCCATGCCTAAACCAACTTGACTCCATCATGCCTAACTCACCTAGTTTTCATCCATATCACAACAAAAAAATTAAAATTCTCATAAAACACCACCAAATCAAGCATCTCATGTATCTCATCATATAAATAAATATGTGTGTCTCAATACAATATACATGGATATCCCATCATGTCTATCTCAAACAAATCGTCAACACACAGGCCAATACTTAATACAAAATGTCATCACATGGATGGTCTCATATATAATAAAATAATAAAATAATACAAAATCTCTTTGGCACGTAGGCTGGTATATGCTCAAAATATACAAAAATCTCATACATCCTCACTCTCTTCAGCACGCAGGCTGGTATATCTCAAAAAATGACTACAATACATCAAAAATCAGGAGCCATATATCAGGCATCTCGGCGGACATCCTCCATATTTGTATCACCTATCCCTCTCGGCCTCCTCGGCCCCTGTCTCGTGACTCCTGCTAACATCTCCCCACCCATCATAGGTGGTGGTTGGGTCCCTACTGGGAACGTCACCTGGAGCTGGTCTCCATGAGCTGGGGCCTCTTCTCGATCTAGTTTCGAGCTCGATGGCCCCTTGTGCTCTCTACACTGTGAGTACGGGATCTCATCCTCTCACTCGATGCCTGCTATGCCCTGTACTCTCCATAGGATAGAAAATCTATCCGACCAACATCAACTCGATCCTAGTAGTATCGGCATCACCTAGGGCATCTTGTAACCTAGATATCGGCATGGTATGTGGTGGCCCCAAAGGCCTTGGCCCCTATACCTGCATCTGTAGGACCCTATCCGTCCCACCCTCGCCCGTGAACCGGGACCTCTCCGGTGCTCCTGTGGTGGTGCCATCATGCCCTGCCCCTATGCATGTATCTCGGGGTCAGTAAAGCCCCTAATTTGTGCTCGTGCTATGGGCCAGCTAGCCCTAACCCATTTCACCTGTTGTGCTATAGGGAAGCCACTCGACTATCATCCGTATATTTGTCTCCATCCCCACCTCGGCCATCAGGGCTCAAAGATTGGCCACATGTACATG
This sequence comes from Taxus wallichiana var. yunnanensis, assembly GCA_018340775.1. NCBI lineage: Eukaryota > Viridiplantae > Streptophyta > Pinopsida > Cupressales > Taxaceae > Taxus > Taxus wallichiana. Next base: position 317,010,494 of record CM031236.1, read on the forward strand.
TAACTCCGCTACCTCGCCTATGAGTTGGTAAGTGTGTCTCACACCATACCCAATTAGGTAATCAAAATCACCACCCGCCTCGTAGGTCATCCTTTGCACCGTGATGGTGGCTAGATTTGGCTGCCCCGGCTTGGGTGGTACTACTCGTAAATGAGCCACCCACCACTATCTATATCTGTCTGTGACCTTGACATCATCAATCTGCTGGTCCACTACCTGCTCCTCCTACCCTGTGGGCACTATTGGCTATGGTAGAGGTAAGGGCCTCTCCACATCATCTCTCTCCTGTACTGTGGGAAGGGCGGAGGTATGTCCTGTAGTAGCCCAAAATGCCACCTCACTCTGTCAACCGGGATCATCTCGTGCTCCCTGGCATGGTGACCCTATATCCATCTCAATAGCTGTAGCTCATCTAGCTCTCACGCATATGCCTATATGATGGGAAGCCCACATAGGGCCTCCAAATGATGTCCACCTGGAAAACCCCTCCAATAGTCACTGGAAATAGGCCACATCATGTGTGGGCCTATCTGATCTCCGCTCTCCAATAATAGGCACCCATCACCTATACCCCACTCATATCCTGACGGAAAGGCATCGGCCCGAGGTCATGCCCACTGGATGCACATAGACAATGTGCTCATATGCCCAACAATGAAGTAAAAAGGTACAACATAGGCTGAACTGTGCAACCGCCCATATGCCCACAACTCTCTGTATAGCTACACCAAGAATGTTGGCACCTAGGAAAAGCGGGTTTGGTCTATCATCATGTCATGTAATACCCCATCAATGATCGGGGAAATTTCCCACCCTCTACATTTAGTAGTGCAAAGCAACACATTGCCTCCATCAATAGAACTACTAGCCTCATCTCCTCTCGGATGGGCTAGGTACATCTCTCCATAGCGCACGCTGGCGCTATGGAATGTCAGCTCGGCCATCCCCTCTCCAAACACTGTCAACATCAACTCCTCGAGGCCTTAGAGGAGATTGAATAGACTTATGTACCCAATATGGGTAGCCACATAATCCTAAACATGTCCTCGTGGTGATTTGTCATCTAACTGTAGGTAGGTGGAATGTGTTGGTTATGGAATTCCATGTATCGATGAGAGTGACCATCGACTCGGAAGCTAGAATACATGCCGATAGCAACATAACCCACTCAAGCCCATCGCCTCCACCTCCACATGCCGTAGCTCCTCAGGGGTCACTACGCCATGAACTATCACAAGTAGGGGTGGAACCCTGTCCCTCATGCGTAGCTGATCTCTCCCTTGCATCCAATACAAACAAACACATTAATCTACATTTATCACACCCATACTCACCCACTATCATTTTCCCGCACCCTATTTTACCCCTACCCATCTCACTCACCCAACCTGTGGCACTTTTTGCCCCTTTCTCTCCAAATCCCGATCGTGTCTGCGGTTACTCTAACCGACCGGTCACCCTTAAACCGGAATCGGTCACCTATTTCATGACCGATATTGGTTTAACCCTACCGATGTCTGGCTAAACCTGACCGACGCCGGTCACCATCATAACGAAAACCCACGACCCCCAAACCCTCCCCCTTAATTTTTTTACTACCTTGACACTTCTACCCACCTAAAATCACCTACACCTCCCCCTCCACCTCATCCCTTCCCCTCTTCTCCAACTTATCTCTCTCCCCACTCCTATTTTACCCAATTTACCCTCCCATTTTACAAATTTTATTTTCCCCCACCCAAAACAAAAACAAAAACCCCATTGGCCAAATCACCTAATCTACCTAACAAAACACTACAAGAGTTGGACGCTTACCTCATCATGCTACCATCATCATGGTGGCACATCTAGCCATTGCACCGATGGCCCGCCTAATCCCTCTCAGCCTCTGCCATCACCAAATCACTACCCATGACTCCAACCAATCAAATCACCCACACCGATCCCATGGACCCACCTCTCACCAACCACTCACCCACCGTTCGGCTCGCCAACTCAACTCTCTATTCTGCCGAGACACTTTTCACCTTTTTCTCTCTCTCATGTCATTTTCCCAATTCACAAGAAGACAAATGAATAACAAAAAAACATGGATTTTTGGTTTTATAATAAACCCAACCTAAACAAGAGCAAATTTTGAAAATTTTGAGTCTAAGTGCTTTTCTCTCGAGGTACCTAAGTCATAAAATTGAAGAAATCCAAGTATTGGGCCTTTCTCGCATGTATTTCGGGCCCGCTTGACATTTTTGTCCCGACTGTCCCAAGTTCCAAAGTGCAAGTTGTTCCCGATCGCCGAAATCCCCGAAATTGTCCTATCTTCGGCCCGTCGGAAGTTTTTGTTCCAAGTGTCCAAACTTTTGTGCAAATCATTTCATTTTCGGCCGAACCGCCCGAACCGCTGACTTCGCGCCCTTTTGTCCCAAATATCCCAAAGTCAAAAGTACGAGCTTTTCTTTTTCTACGAAGCTTCCTAGTCGAGTACTTCAAAATTTTTTGTCCCAAATGAAAATGCGCCCCGCTTCATTTTCGGCCGAACTGGTCAAACCGCGACTCCGAACTTTCTCGTCCCAAAAGTCCCAAGTCCAAACGGGCCCATTGCTCCAATTTTTGGTCGAAATGCCCGAACCGCGCACTCGCGCATTTTCGTCCCAATTGTTCCAAAAGGCTTTTTGTGCATTTTCTCTTCATTTCGCCCGAGCACGCGAGCCATGTGATTCGCCTCACTTGTCCCAAGCGTGCCTAGTGTCATCCATACTTAGACGCTTTTCAAATTGGTGGTGCGTAATTAAATGCGCATTGAATTCTCTCCGCTCCCCAAACGGCTATATAATGAGCATTTCCCTTTGCATTTTCCCACATCTTCCTTGTTATCCTTTGCTCAAAACCTCGCGCCGCCAACTTGCGCACGTTCTCTCGCTTCGTAATTCCATTCCAAGCCTAGTTTGCAACCTTGTTCCCCGAAACTATCAACATGAAGATCAAATTTCAAGGACAAGAAATGATTTCTCCACTGAGTCCATTGTAAGCAACATCGAGATAGCGAGGCCCGACATCTCGATTTCAGCGATTTTTGGGCAAGGATGGAAGATGCAAATCCTCACCAATGGCTCGACATAATTCATGACAAGTGGTTTGGCGATTACGCTGAGGATTCCCAATTTCAGAGACAAGCAGGCTGACATAAAGTGCTTGCATGCGGAGCTCACTTCGACCCCGATTCGAGCGAATTGACAAACGACACGGGAGCTCATTGCTGCAAGCCGACGCCGCCGCCATTGCCGCCGCTCAAGATCCTGAATTGGACAATTCCATAGTTGTTTCCCAAGCCCAAGCGCAAGCCATGTTCGATCAAGACAAAGGACAAGTACAGAGCACGAGTGGCGAAGTCCTCGCTAAAAACCCTAGAAGGGAGCTTCCCGCCTCACCAAAACCCTCATCCGAGCAGATTTCAACGAAGAACTCGCGATTTCATAATACCGCTGGCTCGGGTCATGGGTTTGCCTTCCACCAGCGAAGTTCCATTTCTCGGATGTGCCCGCCATCATCGCATGGTGTGCGAGGGTACACAAAATATCAATCTGGCCGAGATCATCGCATGAATCGACGGAGCAGCTATCCAACGTGGCCGCAAACAAAGAAGTTTTTATGACTTCATATCTCGATGTATACTCCGGGCAAAGATCAAGGCAATGGTTTGGATTCTCATATATAGACGCCACAAAGGCAACCCCAAGTTGTATGCCTATTGCCCATAGCTTTACCTTGGAGACCAAGAACCGCAATTTCGTAAGGGTTAATGATGCTTTCACTATGTACGTGGTCCGATTGCTCGAGGGTGACACCGCCAGAGGTTTTCGATGAAGCCATGAACTTGATATCACGGTATGGGGCCTACTTCATCCAATTCAGAAATTCTCATACATCAAGCTTCTGGTTATGAGAGTACTCCTCTCGGCTTCCCATGTTCTCGCAATGACAAGATGGCCTTGATCGAAATATGCAGCAAATCGGACAAGTTGCACGTAACTGCAGAGACAAGAAGATTTCGGCTTGCACTTTCCCATCTCTCTCGGGAAATTACACATGTAAAACAGCCCCTGGATGCCTGTAATATAGAAAGAACTTTGGTCCCTATCACTGCATTTCTTCAAGCCAAGAACCTCGCTTTGACTTGAAGAAGTTTATCAATGTAATATCAAGATAGCCTATCACCATGTGGCAGAGGCGTAAGACTACCGGGCCGATCAGGCAGACGACTTTGAGGCCGTAAGAAGGCATTATGGCAGGTTCTCTTCATAATTGATTCAAGAACTTGGTCTCGTACTCAAGTTCCCGAAGGTCTCAAGATGATAATTTCGAGCTATACTCATATGAGTATGAAAATGTGATCAAGCACACCCCTCGGAGGACTCGGATTGGAACAAAAGAGAAGGATGATTTGACCTGAAATCCTTGCTCCCGCCTTAGTCAGACTAAGGTTTGGTTCAATAAGAAGGTCCGAGAATTCAGTGAGGCACTCTGGAGAATCCTCCTCCAAGGATGAATCGACACCAATAAGAGAAGCACCAGCCCAAGGTCCGAAACACCAAAGAAAACCCCTCCCGCCTCAAAGCACTCAGTGGACTCGTGGAATCTACTCCTTCTCCATCCACTGTATATAAGAAGAAGCTCAAGGAAGTAAAGAAGGAACCGTGGAAGGAGATCTTCAGAGAAACAGCAATTGCCTATCGGACCAGAGAACATCATCATCCTCAGTGAAAGTGAAGAAAGTGAGAGGCCAACTCCTACAAATGTTCCTGAGGACCCAACAGATAAAGACAAGGAGGTCCAGAGCACTGAACTTCCAGGTACTATTGATTCTTCTACTGCCATTGTCTCCAGTGCTCCTTCCACATCCCAGCTTGAGTCAACAGCTGCACAGACCCTGAGTGTCATGAGCTCCCTGTCTCTTGGTCCCCTTGCTTCGCCTGCAGATTCTTCTTCCTCTTTTGCATGGGTGCAACCCTTGGTTGACAAAAGGAAGAGAAAACCATCCTCCCAAAACTTGGGACCAAATTTTGATGCTGTTGCAGCCATGTTGGGCACCACGCCTTCCCGTGCCAAGAAAGCAAGAACCACCTCCAGAATAGTATCTGATACTCGAGGTCAAGCAATTCCTCGGAGATGCCAAGCCTGCAATGGACAAATCAGAACAGGACTTGCAAGTATCTGACTTGGAGCTACTGAGAATCCCAATGGGAGAATCTACCCCTGAAGGCGAGATTCATAACCTCCAGGAAACAGTCACAAGAGTTATTGGGAGAGTGGAAAAGGACCAACAAACTATCGAACACCTGGAAGAGCAAGCCCGAGTTCTTACTGTGTTTCATCAAGTCTCTTCTATCTAAAGACAAAGTTTTGGATCCTACTCCTTGATCGCTCTACCTCCTCCCGTAACTCTAAGCCAAGATGAAGTGCAGTGGTATTAAAGATATGCACAAGTATTCTCGTCTATGGTAGAGCTATTCAAGCCATGGTAGATGACATGCTTGTTGCGGCTAAACTTCATCGATGAAGCCTTTAAGCTACATGGAAAGGTAGATAATTTGCAATGTAAACTGTCCTCTACCATTGGGGTTATGGACAAAGAGCTTAAACTCGGGGCGCTTGTATTGTAGACCTTCGCCTCATGGGGGATGCATGATGAGAATATCTTATCGCAAATAAGATTTTCGATGATGCCAAAGACAATGTATCAAAATCTTGGGTCTACAACAGAGAGTGGAAAATCGTAGTCCCGAAGAAGTCAGAGATGAAATGAAGAATAATCTGCAAAAGGGAGAAGCTTTCAAGACATTGGCACTGCAGTGTGTTCAAAGATATGCATTGTCATCTTCGTGGATGAAAACTCGCATTCCCTTGTCTCGCAAGAAATCAAAGCTCGGCTTCAGAGCTTTTGTCAAAGATAATCTTTTCAAGGAGGACTCCATCTCTAAGGACAAGATAAAGGAAATTTGTTCTCTTCACCTCGCTATCAAGAAGCAAACAAAGACTATCATACTCACGCCGAGTTTGATAAAGAGATGGAGAAATGCTCGGGATTTTGGACTCGGCCCGCAACCAACACATCCGCTCCCGTGGCGAGAGATATAGCCTGAGTCATCAAGAAGTTCAGCAAGCGGATTCTCAAGACAAGTGGGTCCCTCCCAAAGAGCTCGCCACCTGTCTCCTTCTCCTTCCTTTCCTCTTCTTTCCTTTCTTTTCGTATTCTTTGTAATTAGTTAAGGTATTGCATTTGGCGGTACTTAACTATTCTTGGTTAAAAGAAACGGTTACAAAGAGTAACCGACTTGTAAGCTATATAATGGCCTTTCCACGCCATTTTTAAGGAGGAAGAACTTGGAATTTTTACTGAAAGTGTAAATAGATCTTAAAGAAATCAATACAAAAGGGCTTTTCATTCTTTGTCTATCTGATTCTTGTCATATCTGTGTTTTCCTTTAATATTGCGAAGATCATTTTTGTTCTTAACTCGCTTTGTCTCTCGATTGCATACTCGTCTGGGCTTTTAAGTACAACGATCTTGTACAACCAAGAAGGAACTTTGTGTCCTTGATTTATAAATCTGAAGGAGGTTATTTATGGAACTTTGTGTCTTAAATTTAATCTCATGCAAATGATCTTGTCTTAAATCCTTTGAAGCTTCGCATACACGAAGAATTATTCTGCTATCTATAATTCTGAATGTTGCTATTCTGCTCACCTTCTTATTCCTTTTCCTCAGTCCTTGTGTAACTGATAATCCTTGTGGAAAACACTTTCGTAATATCCAAGTTTGACCATACCATGACGTTCTGTATATTTGTAAATAGGTTTGTTTCAGAATAAGGGAACCTCTCCCATTAAAGAGGAGGGACTTTTCGTCCCCTGTCTGTTGCTCTCTAAAAAGTCCTATTTGACGACCAACAGCCATGACTACTGGGAAAATCGCATTCCAAGATTACAATTTTTGATCATCCTTTGATTCGCGACTCCACGTTTCACTCGAGGGAGAAGGGCCCTCGTATCGAAGATTCTCGCCAGCTTTTGAGCAACAGGTTTTCCTTTCCTTCAAATCGAAGAACTCGTTCGACGAGCACTCCGCCTGTTCGAGATAGAAGTCCTACACAGCCAGCTAGCCCTAATCTGCGAGCTCTGATCCTTGCTGGTGTTAAAGTTCCCCTTCAAGTCGTATTCCCGAGAAGAATGGCACAATTACCATGGGGTCAACGTGTCGGACCTCGGCTCTGCAAGCACCCTTTCGCATGAGTTACCTCGAGGTAACCGAAAGAACTTCCCAAAATTTAAAGGAGATGGCAAAATTCACCCCGATGAACATATTGCAGCATTCATAGTTGCATGTGGGGTCTTGGGGTGAACATGAAGACGCCTCCCGCAAGACTGCTTCGCTGAGACGTTACAGATAATGTCGCCGATCGGGTTCTATCACCTTCCGGCCGGTGCCATCACCGATCGGACTACCATGAGAACTCGCCAAAACCGCTTTTAAGCCGGGCAGAAGATGTGCATGCCCCGCTTGCCCATTTCTCGGATAAAGAAAGATCCATCGTAACCCATGAGAGAATTTGTGGCTCTTGTTCAACAGATTGATCAACAAGATTCCCGCAAATACTGACGGTTGATCAAATTCAAAATGTTTCTTTTTGAATGCCCAAACGCCTAAAGTCAGCTTATGCTCTAAGAAGGGCTAATCTTGGAACGCTAGTTCTCGATCAAGAATTGGCCGTTAGTATCGAGGACGACCTGATCATGTCGTGGAAGTTGAAAAGAGATCCTCTTAAATCGAAATTTGCCGCTTCTTCCTCTTCCACCTCTCGACCCATTCCGATCCATTAGTCCGTAAACTTGCAAATGATCTAGTGGCTATAAAGAAACAATTAGCCCAAAGATGCACCATATGCAGATGTTCCGAGAAGAAATTTTCAACCTGTAAACCGTCTCACAAAGCCCCCCACACCAGACGGGCACTCAAGGACCTCCCACAAAGTTCCGTGAATGCAACTTGTGAGGTCAAGAACCAAGATGATAACGAAGTTTGTGAGGAGTTCCTGAGCAATTCGATGATGAGTAAGAACCCGAGGGATCTCGAGTCAATTTCTTTACCACCAAGGCATTGATGATGCGGATGACTACGATGAAGTGGTAGCAGAGATATGAACAATGAGTCCTTCATTGTCATGACTCTGGGAATGCATACATCGAGGGAAAAGGTGACGCAACCCCGAAGAAGTCCAAAGAGCACTCGCGACTATTCCCTCGTAATTGTAAGAGGATCTCCTATTCCTACCTCATCTACACCAAAGGTAAGTACCGCCAATCCCGCCCCCAAAGTTGCTTCTTCTTCTTTTTCTCCTAGGGTTGATAAGCCTAAGATTCCAAATGATGACGGACCATCCACCTCTCGGATCCTTTGATATTGTGGATCATCTAAAAGGACCAAAGTTCAAATTTCGAAGTGAATATTACCAAACCCATCCTAAAGCTTTTGCCAAGATGATCCAATTTGTTAATTCCCATTCCAAGACCACCTCTAAAGGCCTTTTGCCCACACCTCCTTCTATACCACCCTAGTCAGTAGTACCGCCATCTCCCCCGAGACAAAATCAAGCCTTTTTATGTTACCCTCCTTATAGCGGGCCATAGGCTTAGTAATCGTGTCATAGATTCCTGAGCCTCGATAATGTGATGCCCGCCAAAGTAGCTCATGCTTTAGGTCCGACCTTACTCGCATTTTATGGATCCCGCTACTCCATGGAAAGTAAGGAAGTGCCTTTAGTTGGAAGGATTAAAGATGCACAAGTGGCTTTTGCCGCTTTACTCGAAAAGAAAGTCTTGGCTACCATACTAGTAGCCGACATTCCTCCTTCCTATGGAATGTTGCAAGGTAAACTTCAGTAAAGATGTGGGTGGAGAGATTCAAATGGATTGGTCACACGCCTCATACTGCCAATGGACAAATGAAGAAGCTACTACCGAGAAGGTCCGAGTATATTGTGCAAAAGATGATGATCCCAAGGCACAAATACTCTATGAAGACAGAGGCCATGGTAATTACATGATTTTGTCCCCCGATGAAGTCCGACCGCAAAATATCACCTAAAGATCCTAATGGTGTCTGGATTTTAGAATTCGATGGCGCTTGTTCCTCGGCCGGCCTCGAGCTGGTGTTCTCGCTAATATCACCCAAGGCTGCCTCGCACTCCCTTTTCATTTAAATTGCAGTTCGAGAACACTAACAACACAAAGCAGAGTATGAGGCTCTCATCCTTGACCGCAAGTGGCCAAAGAACGAGGTGTTAAGAATCTTTGGCTCGTGGTGATGCAGAGCTGATTGTGAAGCAAGTCAAGCCTCTTCTGTAAAGAACGGAGGTCAAGCATTATCGAACCAAGTTTGGGATTCAATTGAATTCCTTGATGCCTTCTCCATCAAGCGATGCCTAGAGAAAAGAACAACAGAGCCGATTCATTCATCGGCCGCCTCAGTGGTCATCGTTGATTCCTCATCCCGAATTCTCTCAGATAAGTTCACCATTGAAATGGTCCACCGACCTAGTGTCCCCGACAATACTAGTAATCGGCAAGTCTTCAACGACGACCAGCATTTGCTTTCCTTCCCGGAGCTCAAGGGCAATTTTGAACAATCGTATTTCAAGGAAGTGACAACTCCGCCTCGTGAGAGCGTGTCTTCCACCAAGCCGTCACCCAAGGAGAAGAAACTCGATCCAGAAGGGTGCATTAAGCTCAAAGGAAATAAGATTCCCAAAGGTTTGGTGAGTTTGGAGGAGTTGTTTGATAAACATGACAGATACGTGAGGTCTAAAGTTACATCGACCTCAAAGAATCACCGAGTATGATAAGATTGATATTGGGAGTCTCGATGGCCCAAGCCGGTAAATATCGGGAAGTGTTGCACATCGATGAAAGGAGAAGAGCAATTGACCTTCTAAGGAAATATAAGGATGTGCTTGCTTATTCTTATGAAGATCTAAAAGCCTTCAAGCCAAAAGAAATGCAACACTCTATCCCTCTCAAGCCAGAATCAAACCTTTCAAGCGTAAGGAGGCAAGACAACCCAAAGATAGCCGACACCATATTTCAGAGATTCTTAAACCGCCAAGGCTAAGATCATCTTTCCCATTCACCATTCGACTTGGATTGCAAACATTGTACTCAAGTAGGAAGAAGAATGGTGAGATCCGCATCTCGTGTTGATTTCAGAACCCGAATCAGCCTCTCTCAAAGATAACTACCCTCCGCCTATGATGGATCAGATTTTGCAAGCTGTAATGTGCTCGAGATGTTATCTATGCTTGATGGTTTTTCTCGATACAATCGTAGAGGTTGACATCGCTGATCAACATAAGACAGCCTTCACAACTCCTGGGGTACCTTCGCCTACAAGAGAATGCCTTTGGGCTGATTAATGCCGGTGCCACTTTCCAGAGAGCTATGGATCCGGCTTTGGGAGCTTGAAAGGGAAATGTATTGTCATATACCTTGATGACTCGACAAAGTTGTTTTCAAAGACAAGAGCAGATCATTTCGATCACCTGAAACAGCTTCACAGAGATGTAGAGAGCATGGAATCTCCCCGAACCCTAAAAATCTGTCTCTCGTGTTACGGAGGGAAAGCTATTAGGACACATTGTCTCAAAGGACGGCATCAAAATTGATCCCGAACGAGTTCAAGCCATCCAATGATTCCTCTCCCTACTAAAAAAAGGCGTGCATTCCTTTTTCGGTAAGATCAATTTTCTAAGAAGATTCATTCCCGATTTTGCTGAATTAACTTTGGATATTTCTCGATGATGAAAGGAAAGCAAGCATTTGGTTGGTCTTCAAGGAAAGGAATCCTTTGAGGGTATCAAGAAAGCTATTGCTAAAACTCCGCTTTGGCCTCGCCCGATTTCAAAGCAAGGATTTCATTATCTATTGCTACGCTACGTATAGTACTCCTGGCTGCTGCCTTAACCCAAGAAGATTCTCGATAAACATGAGCTACCCATTGCCTTCATGAGCTATATCCTCAAGAACCATGAGCTAAAGTACACCATGATGGAGAAGCATGCCTTTGCAGAGTCAAAGCCGCAAGCAGCCTGCTTTCTATATCCTCAACTCTCACTCTACGGTGCCGGGTCCGTGATACGATCAGAAAGTCAATTCTCACGCAACAAGAATTTGGATCCAAGAGGGGAAACTGGGTGGCTAAGGTCCAGGAGTATGACCTTGATATCAAGCCAACCAAGCTGGTTCGGGGAAAAGGTCTTTGCGAGCTCATTGCTGAAGGAGCCCAACATGAGTTGCTGGAAGAGAAAGTTGACATCCCTACTGTTCTATTCCTTAGTTCAGTCGATGAATGGTATGCTGACATCGCCTATTTTCTTACCTATGGGGAATGCCCCTCTCATTTAACTACCAAAGAAAAGAGGACTGTTAAATTGAGATCAGCGCAATATGTACTATGGGAGAATGCTTTGTTCAAGCGTGGCCTAGATGGGAGATTCCTGAAATGTGTTGATAAGGAACAACAGAGAAAGTTGCTCTCAGCTTTTCATGATCAAGCATGTGGAGGGCACTATTCATCAACAGTCACAGCTCACAAGATACTCCGGGGAGGATATTACTGGCCTTCCTTGTTCAGAGATACGTCCAAGTGGGTGGATAAATGCGAGGCCTGTCAGACCTTTGTGGGAAGACCCAAACCGCCGCTTTGCTTCTCAAGCCGCTTGTGATTGAGGAACCATTCCAGCAATGGGGTCTAGACTTCACTGGTACATCGAATCCTCGCTTCTAGTGCGGGCCACACGCATGTGCTAATCAAGCATCGACTACTTCACCAAATGGGTGGAGGCTATTCCAATAAGAGCACCACTTCAAGTAGTATGCAACTTCATCAAAGAGAACATCTTGGTTAGGTATGGTGTACCCAACAAGATTGTGAATGATAATGCTTCAACTTCTCCTCAAATGAGATAATGGATTTGCCACGGGTATGGCATCTCTCTAGCTCATTCTTCGATTATTATCCCTGTGGAATGGACAAGCAGAATCCACCAACAAAAATCTGGTGACTATCATAAGGAAGTTGGTCAATGAGTCTCAGCGAAACTGGCATAAGAAGCTTTATGATGCTCTTTGGGCAGACAGGATCACACCTAAAAGAGCCATTGGAATGTCCCCATTTCAAGTAGTGTATGGAGTAGAGGCTCAATTGCGCGCTGACAAGTGGAACCGCCGCCCTTGCACCTGATGAAGGCCATTGAAGACACTAGTTTCAGTGATGCTCTGGACAAAAGGATCATGTACCTGCACAAACTGAACGAGGATAGATTGGAGGTTGCTGACAGAATATCTGCCCACCAGCAGAAGGTGAAGGTTCTGTTCGATAAGAAAGCTAGGTCCAGAGAGTTCCAAGTTGGTGATACCGTGCTGTTATGGGACAAAAGACATGAACCTCGTGGCAGCCATGGAAAATTTGATTCTCTGTGGCTTGGACCTTTCAAGATAAGACACTTTGCTGGTAAGGACTCTTTCTATCTTGATTACATGGATGGTTCTCCCCTCCCACTTCCTTATAGTGGGCAGTATTTGAAGTTGTTCAGATCCTAGGTGACTAGGAGTCCCTTTGTATATTATGTACAAGTGTTTTGCTTTTCCCGCTGTGTGTTTCCTCTGTTGTGTGTGTTGCCCTCTCGTATTGGTTTGTTTTTGACTCCTTTGCCCAATGGATAAGGCACTCGGTCCGCTTCACCGAGTTATCTAAGTTCTTGCCTTGTCTCATTCTATGAATTTACACCAAGTCATCCCTGTAAGGAGCCACATTGTTGTCTACTCAAAATTCCTCCCCAACAAGAGCAAATTTCAAAATTTTGAGTCTAAGTGCTTTTCTCCGAGGTACCTAAGTCATAAAATTGAAGAAATCCAAGTATTGGGCCTTTCGCATGTATTTGGGCCTGCTGCGGACATTTTTGTCCCGACTGTCCCAAGTTCCAAAGTGCAAGTTGTTCCCGATCGGCCGAAATCCCGAAATTGTCCTATCTTCGGCCCGCGGAAGTTTTTGTTCCAAGTGTCCCAAACTTTTGTGCAAATCATTTCATTTTCGGCCGAACCGCCCGAATCTGCAGATTTCGCGCCCTTTTGTCCCAAATATCCCAAAGTCAAAAGTACGAGCTTTCTTTTTTTACCGAAGCTTCCTAGTCGAGTACTTCAAAATTCTTTGTCCCAAATCGAAAATGCGCCCGCTTCATTTTCGGCCGAACTGGTCAAACTGCTGCAGACTCGGAACTTTTCGTCCCAAAAGTCCAAGTCCAAACGGGCCCGCTGCCCAATTTCTTGGGTCGAAATGCCCGAACCGCGCACTCGCGCATTTTCGTCCCAATTGTTCCAAAAGGCTTTTTGTGCATTTTCTCTTCATTTCGCCCGAGCCACAGAGTTTCGTGATTCGCCTCACTTGTCCCAAGCGTGCCTAGTGTCATCCATACTTAGACGCTTTTCAAATTGGTGGTTGCGTAATTAAATGCGCATTGAATTCTCTCCGCTCCCCAAACGGCTATATAATGAGCATTTCCCTTTGCATTTTCCCACATCTTCCTTGTTATCCTTTGCTCAAACCTCGCCGCTTGCCAACTTCAGACGTTCTCTCGTCTTCGTAATTCCATTCCAAGCCTAGTTTGCAACCTTGTTCCCCCGAAACTATCAACATGAAGATCAAATTTCAAGGACAAGAATGATTTCTCCACTCGAGTCTCATTGAAGCAACATCGAGATAGCGAGGCCCGACATCTCGATTTCAGCGATTTTTGGGCAAGGATGGAAGATGCAAATCCTCACCAATGGCTCGATAATTCATGACAAAGTGGTTTGGCGACGCTGGAGGATTCCCATTTCAAGATAAAGCAGGCCGACACAAAGTTGCAGATGCGGAGCTCACTTCGACCCCGATTCGAGCGAATTGACAAACGTACACGGGAGCTCATGCTGCCGACGCCGCGCTATGCCGCCGCTCTCAAGATCCCTGAACTGGACAATTCCATAGTTGTTTCCCAAGCCCAAGCGCAAGCCATGTTCGATCAAGAGAGTGACAAGTACAGAGCACGAGTGGCGAAGTCCTGGCTAAAAAACCCTAGGAAGGGAGCTTCCCGCCTCACCAAAACCCTCATCCGAGCAGACTTCAACGAAGAACTGTCAGATTTCATAATACTGCTGGCTCGGGTCATGGGTTTGCCTTCCACCAATGAAGTTCCATTTCTCGGATGTGCCCGCCATCGCATGGTGTGCGAGGGTACACAAAATATCAACTGGGCTGAGATCATCAGCATGAATCTGACGGAGCAGCTATCCAACGTGCTGCAAACAAAGAAGTTTTTCATGACTTCATATCTGATGTATACTCTGGCAGCATCAAGGCAATGGTTTGGATTCTCATATATAGACGCCCACAAAGGCAACCCAGTGTATGCCTATTGCCCGCAGCTTTACCTCGAGACCAAAGAACCGCAATTTGTAAGGGTTAATGATGCTTTCACTATGTACGTGGTCCGATTGCTCGAGGGTGACACCGCCAGAGGTTTTCGGGATGAAGCCATGAACTTGATATCACGGATGGGGCCTACTTCATCCAATTCAGAAATTCTCATACATCAAAGCTTGCTGGTTAGAGTACTCCTCTCGCGGCTTCCCATGTTCTCGCAATGACAAGATGGCCTTGATCGAAATATGCAGTAATCGGACAAGTTGCACGTAACTTGCAGAGACAAGAAGATTTCGGCTTGCACTTTCCCATCTCTCTCCGGGAAATTACACATGTAAAACAGCCCTCGATGCCGTAATATAGAAAGAACTTTGGTCCCTATCACTGCATTTCTTCAAGCCAAGAACCCGCTTTGACTTGAAGAAGTTTATCAATGTAATATCAAGATAGCCTATCACCATGTGGCAGAGGAGGCGTAAGACTACCGGGGATCGATCGCAGCATTGACTTTGAGGCCGTAAGAAGGCATTATGGCAGGTTCTCTCATAATTGATTCAAGAACTTGGTCTCGTACAAGTTCCCGAAGGTCTCAAGATGATAATTTCGAGCTATACTCATATGAGTATGAAAATGTGATCAAGCACACCCCTCGGAGGACCTCGGATTGGAACAGTAAAAGAGAAGGATGATTTGACCAAATCCTTGCTCCTGCCTTAGTCGACTAAGGTTTGGTTCAATAAGAAGGTCCGAGAATTCAGAGGCACTCGGGAGAATCCTCCTCCAAGGATGAATCGACACCAATAAGAGAAGCACCAGCCCAAGGTCCGAAACACCAAAGAAAACCCCTCCCGCCTCAAAGCAGCTCTGTGGACTCAGTGGAATCTACTCCTTCTCCATCCACTCGTATATAAGAAGAAGCTCAAGGAAGTAAAGAAGGAACCGGCGGAAGGAGATCTTCAGAGAAACAGTAATTGCCTATCGGACCGCAGAACATCATCATCCTCAAAGTGAAAGTGAAGAAAGTGAGAGGCCAACTCCTACAAATGTTCCCGAGGACCCAACAGATAAAGACAAGGAGGTCCAGAGCACTGAACTTCCAGGTACTATTGATTCTTCTACCGCCATTGTCTCCAAAGTGCTCCTTCCACATCCCGGCCTTGAGTCAACAAATGCATGCACTCGAGTGTCATGAGCTCCTGCCTCTTGGTCCCCTTGCTTCGCCTGCAGATTCTTCTTCCTCTTTTGCATGGGTGCAACCCTGGTTGACAAAAGGAAGAGAAAACCATCCTCCCAAAACTTGGGACCAAATTTTGATGCTTGTTGCAGCCATGTTGGGCACCACGCCTTCCCGTGCAAGAAAGCAAGAACCACCTCCAGAATAGTATCTCGATACTCGAGGTCAGCAATTCTCGGAGATCGCAAGCCCGCAATGGACAAATCGTAACATGTGACTTGCAAGTATCTCGACTTGAGCTACCGAGAATCCCAATGGGAGAATCTACCCCGAAGGCGAGATTCATAACCTCCAGAAATTGGCCACAAGAGTTATTGGGAGAGTGGAAAAGGACAAAGAAACTATCGAAAACTGGAAGAGCAAGCCCGAGTTCTGCTGTGTTTCATCAAGTCTCTTCTATCTAAAGACAAAGTTTTGATCCTACTCTCGATCGCTTCTACCTCCTCCCGTAACTCTAAGCCAAGATGAAGTGCGGTGGTATTAAAGATATGCACAAGTATTCTCGTCTATGGTAGAGCTATTGAAGCCATGGTAGATGACATGCTTGTTGCCGGCTAAACTTCATCGATGAAGCCTTTAAGCTACATGGAAAGGTAGATAATTTGCAATGTAAACTGTCCTCTACCATGGGGTTATGGACAAAGAGCTTAAACTCGGGGCGCTTGTATTGTAGACCTTCGCCTCATGGGACAGATGATGAGAATATCTTATCGGGCAAATAAGATTTTCGATGATGCCAAAGACAATGTATCAAAATCTTGGGTCTACACAACAGAGTGGAAAATCGAGTCCCGAAGAAGTCAGAGATGAAATGAAGAATAATCGGCAAAAGGGAGAAGCTTTCAAGACATTGGGTAATGCAGCTGCTTCAAAGATATGCATTGTCATCTTCGTGGATGAAAACTCGCATTCCTTGTCCTCGCAAGAAATCAAAGCTCGGTTCGTAGCTTTTGTCAAAGATAATCTTTTCAAGGAGGACTCCATCTCTAAGGACAAGATAAAGGAAATTTGTTCTCTTCACCGCCATATCAAGAAGCAAACAAAGACTATCATACTCACGCCGAGTTTGATAAAGAGATGGAGAAATGCTGGGATTTTGACTCACCGCAACCAACACATCTGCTCCCCGTGGGCGTAGATATAGCCGAGTCATCAAGAAGTTCAGCAGCGGATTCTCAAGACAAGTGGGTCCCTCCAAAGAGCTCGGCCACCCGTCTCCTTCTCCTTCCTTTCCTCTTCTTTCCTTTCTTTTCGTATTCTTTGTAATTAGTTAAGGTATTGCATTTGGCGGTACTTAACTATTCTTGGTTAAAAGAAACGGTTACAAAGAGTAACCGACTTAGTAAGCTATATAATGGCCTTTCCACGCCATTTTGAGGAGGAAGAACTTGGAATTTTTATCGAAAGTGTAAATAGATCTTAAAGAAATCAATACAAAAGGGCTTTTCATTCTTTGTCTATCCGATTCTTGTCATATCTCGTGTTTTCCTTTAATATTGCGAAGATCATTTTTGTTCTTAACTCGCTTTGTCTCTCCGATCGCATACTGCCTGGGCCTTTTGTAAGTACAACGATCTTGTACAACCAAGAAGGAACTTTGTGTCCTTGATTTATAAATCAAGGAGGTTATTTATGGAACTTTGTGTCTTAAATTTAATCTCATGCAAATGATCTTGTCTTAAATCCTTTGAAGCTTCGCATACACGAAGAATTATTCTCGCTATCTATAATTTCGAATGTTGCTATTCTCGCTCACCTTCTTATTCCTTTTCCTCGCCCCTGTGTAATCGATAATCCTTGTGGAAAACACTTTCGTAATATCCAAGTTTGACCATACCATGACGTTTCAGTATATTTGTAAATAGGTTTGTTTTAATAAGGGAACCTCTCCCATTAAAGAGGAGGGACTTTTCGCCCTCGTCTCGTTGCTCTCTAAAAAGTCCTATTGACACTATTAATTGTGTTGATTAACCTAATGACCTTACCTTGCCTCTTGCCATGACCGTTTATCCCGACCCTACCTTTGGTGTACCGGAACACACCTAAACATTCCTACACCTGACCTGTGTTATGTTTCCTAACCATATCCTATACCTTGGATACTAGAATCACTTCAACCTTGTTTGGATAAACCTATCGACCTTAGAAAATGTAGAGTTTTCCTGCTCTTCAACTTGGTAGCATGTTGTAGTTTATACGTGTGCGTGCATTTGACTATTACTACCTTTGACCCTAACCCATTATCTAGATTACCCGAGTAGACCTTACTCCTTTTTCCCTTGTTACCCACCTTCCTTTTCATCACATTTACCTTTTATCAAACCACT
This sequence comes from Taxus wallichiana var. yunnanensis, assembly GCA_018340775.1. NCBI lineage: Eukaryota > Viridiplantae > Streptophyta > Pinopsida > Cupressales > Taxaceae > Taxus > Taxus wallichiana. The sequence goes on from CM031236.1 coordinate 317,028,564, forward strand.
CACTGATTCTGCCTTCTACCTTGTCAGTTCCTAGTTTGAGGGGGATCACCTCCATCCACACATGGGGCAGCCACATCTTATTTTTGTCTCCAAGGCTACTTACCAATACAAGCTACACAACAAAAGGGGCAAAATGTAGACACCAAAATTAGGTCACATTCCCTTTGGTCCCTCGACAAATAAACACCTTGAACACATCCACCTAGCCATGGCCCCCTTCACCTCACTATAATATTAATTTAATTATTTAAATTAAATTAATTCATTATCCTCACCATATTTATTATTTAAATCTCCTAATTGGGATAATGCCCACATATCCACCTCACCTAGACACCTCATCAAGCCACCTCACCCTAAGACCTATTCTTAGTAAGTTTCCATAACTAACTAAGACTTACCCAAACCCTAAAAATCAATGCCTACATTCCCTCTAACCACATTCCCGCATGCTTAAAATAATCTTCTAGTCTAATCCGTGAGTTAATGACATGAGATCCCAGAAAATCAAGGGGATCTACCTAGTTTAGTAAACCTAGAAAATCCCACCCTAACCAACGCCGGTTACCCTTAACCACTACCGGTTAAGCCGGAACCACTGTCGATCACCTTTTAACCCCCAAAACAACCTTATTTTGGAGGTTGGAATATTCTTGAGAGATATCACATATTTTGAGAACAAGCTTCAGTGAGAACATGCATGCAAGGAAGGAGATCAAGCATTTTCTCTTGCACAGACATCCAACATTCATCCAACAACCACCCAACACAAATTTGATCCAATTAGGCAAGAAGGAGAGCACATGCAGCCCATGCAAGAGCTCCCCAATGTTTGGTGATCCTCTGTAATAGTCAAACCTCTTACCAACACCTTCATTCCTCACTCACATACGTCCAGAACTGATTCCAAGTAAGTAGAACATTTTACTCCTCTAGTTCATTCATTTAATCATTGTATCTTCATCCTTTGTTCTCCTAGCCACCCATTGACCTCCTTTAATACTCACCCCTCCACATCCCCATTAAAACCTCACCGAATCCCATCCAAATGACTTAATACCTCACTTTGACTAGCCTAGTCCTTTGTGCAATCGAAGGGAGATCCAAAACTCATTCTCGTAACATTCCCGAGTATTCCACATGTAGAACGCATCAGTTCTCCCCATTTGGCATCGGTCACCCTTAATTGGCATTGGTCTCGTATTTACCAATACAACCCAGAATAGTGACCTACCCACCTATTCTCACATCACCCTTAATCACATGTGACCTACCTAAGACCTCTGTTAGACCTGTAGAGACCCAGAACTAGTTACTTGACCTTCGGATCTTATTTTAACTTAGCCTGTTAGATTAGATATTTCTTATTGTGTTTTGAATGAGATACCTAAATAATTTTAATTACAATAGGATTTACTTCATTACCAACATTAAATTGTTTTAAATAGTGGACTGATAGCCATCTAGGAAGTATCACACTTCCCGGATCTAGCACACGCTAGGCAGTTCACTGCACATATTGTTTAACTTTTATTTAGTGGTCTTGTGTTCCATTTCAGGTAGTTCCTCCTAGCCAAAAGGAAGCTCTCACGATCAGCTATGGATTCGAAGTCATATGCATGCAACAACCTATCAACCATCATTTCAACAGGTATTCCTCCTACGCCCGTTACCCTATCTGTTTCGTCACTTTCAAAGAAACGTATAAGAATCAGGTGAAACAAGAGGCATAAGATATGTTCATCCGAACACGCGCTCCTATTTTGGAAACCCATTTTCTTGACAGCAACATACCCCACTTAGCAGGGAAATAAACTATAACCATATTCATAGTTAAATATTTACTTGGATAGCAACAAGATGTACTACTAGACTATCCAAAAATAGGTACCTCCCTTGAATCCATATCACAAAACTTTCCAAAAGTTGTTATTATTTTAATGTCTAATTCATTCATGGAATCTAAAGGCATGATGTTACATGAAGATCCTCTATCAAACATACAATTGTGAAGAATTATTTCATTGAAAATCAGAGTGGTAAAGAAAGGATCTACATCCAATTGTGATTCAACCAAGGAAGTACCTAAATATAATTCTAGGGGTTCTTCCATATTCTTTGGGTCTTCCTTTATCTCAACTTCAGAAACAATAGGGGGAGCTACTACATTATTTGTACCCCTTTCTTTGACAACTATATCATCCTTTATCCCCAAGTATTCAAATTCCCTCTTTCTATGCTAAGGAATTCTTAATAACTCCACAATCGAGGATGTAATTTTTATTTGACTTAGAATTTGAACCATATTACATAAAACATACTTTGATAGGGATATATTAGAGGCACATGTGATATTATTTTTGATGGGATTTCATCCCTTATTACTTGGGTATATGCATAAGTACTTGGTCTTGAAGTATTTACATTACCTTTATCAGGCATACTTCTTTTGGGGGCATCTTTAGGGATATTTCTCAAGAGAGGAATTTTTGGTTTAGGAGTAGGGATAGGTCCTTTGACTTGTATGTTCCTAAGGTTATACTCCTTTTCTTGAGAAATAACAACATTCATTAATAGCTACCTATCCTCTTCATAAGGGATTCCACCATCATACTTTTTAATCATTAAAGCTCTTAAATACTCAAAGTCATGATTTGGAAGCTCAAATGATTGAGCCATATCTATATCAACATTAAATATATAAGGGAGGGAGGATACCTGATTTGTGCAAGCCTAAAATTCCTCCATAGTTTTAACATATAATAGATCAGTTGAAGTGGCTCTTGCATTGAATATTTTAGATATTCCATCATGCATATGTCACCAAAATCAACTTCATCAGTAAGATCATCTCTTACAAGATGCTCACAAGGGGATGTGAAAACAAAATTTATCACACCATTGAATGATGTTTTCTTCTTCTACTATTGATACCCTTTTTGTCAATGGATCTGGGATTATTTTATTATCTTTGAAAGCTTGTTGTTTATTTCCGAACCCATAGGTCCTTTTCCTCCGTCATCAACTCAATGATCTGATTTGGGATTATTCCCAAATATATTTTGTCCTTGGGCCTGGTGTTGAGTTTGAGGATTTGAAACTAATCCTTTCTCTACTCTAGCAAGCTTATATGAGATCTCTTTAACTGTCTCCACCAAATTTTTAACCACCTCTTCTAAGTCCACCGCCTTAATTTCCCGTGGATTCTCTCTGGATTAATCAGCTTGACACCTTCCCTCTTTGGGGGCTTCTAGCTGCTTTAATATTGTTCTCAATTTGGAAAGCCATAGAGAAGGCCTACCTCAAATTTCTAGGATTTTTTTCCCTCAGATAATAAGCTGATTTCTTATTAAAGTACTTTGAGTACTTAATCAAGCAAGAATCATCACTAGGCCTTAGATTAATAGGAAATCTAGTCAATGTTTTATTAAAACTAGTATTAAAGTATTGCACATATTCATTATTATTTTTCTTGATATTTTCGTACTCTCGATAAGAGAAACATAGGGTTAGTCTTATCACTAGTTTGGAGTCTAAATGCATTCTTCATTTATATCAAAGAATCAATTGAATTTTGGAAAAAAATTGTACTATCCCCGACATCTTCTTCTAATGTATGTATGAATAAATTAACATAAACATCTTCATGCTCTACTTCATAGTCATCCATAACATTCTAAAAAAATATAAGATGTTGATCCCCACTTATGGAATTATTCCCTTGAAATCTAGGTAACTCTGATTCTAATTTCATTTGGTACTTCATTAGGATATCCCACCATTCCAATGAACCTTATTGGTCTATAAGTGGTGACTATAAAAGGATCCCTTGGTGGAGGTTGTTCCATATTATTTTGTGGAGGATTTTCAAAAGGAGGGTTAAAATGGTGGGGAAACTGAAGGTCTCTAAGGTAGAAGAGTATGATCCATAGAATGAGAATTCTTGGGGACTCGGCCACAAAATACTCTATTCTCAAGAGTCAAAAAATAACAAAGATGAGGACTACCTTTGTTATTTGTATATGCTAAACCTTCTTAATATAAAGAATGTATATATGCTTGAGGAATACTTGGATTGTAACCCATTTTCCTCCAACAGTCTACCCAATATACTCCATCCCATATGTCTCGTCACAATGTCTTACTTGTTACCACCTCACCAAAGTTACTTGGGTAGAACTAAGTTGTTCCTTCACAAGACTCCCAAAAACCTATAAGCATGTTAGGTCCTCTTCCACAAGGCCTAAGGTGATAAGTGTTTATCCTCAATTCTATACTCCATAGTGGCCTAAAAATGTTCTCTTGGAAGGGAGAATGATTAGATGGTGGTAGGTCGGGTAATATATCATTTGTAGCTAGGGAGGGGTTTAATAATTTCCTTGGGATCAAGATCTGGGGTGATTGAGGGAAATTGTAGAGGAGATGGCCTCATCTTGCTACTTTTGGTCCTCCCTTAAACCAAGGTGAGAGAAATCGTAGGGTAACATGAATACAGAGGGGGAGATATAGTCTTTGTCCCCATGATTATGTTTCAATGATGGATAAACTTGGGATAAGCATGGCCATGAATACAACACTCAGTCTCACACGTTGTCACAAAAGATGTTACATATTTTTAATGCACTAGACACATGTTACTATAGACAACAAAGTTCAGTTGCTCTTGCATTCTCTTGATAATAGAATTAAGGATAGAAGGCACCTTCAATGATATTTAGAGCAACAAATAAGTAAATGGACAAATGGAAGTTAATATGGGGTGGGATCAATTATGGTAATTGTAACTTCACAAAGGGGGATTTATACAAAGAATTTAACACTTAGAGCAGCCTATAATTTTGGAAAGTACAAAAATTGGATTAAGTAGTGACAATTTCTACAAAGAAAGATTTTCATTCATTGATAGCCAATAGATGTAAAGTTTTAGCACAATCTCTAAAATACTCGACACAAAATATCGTGCAAGCATTATAATAAATTATTTACTACTTATACTCTAGTATGCCAAAGATACACTCAAAGGCTAACAAAAACCACTTTGACAAAATGGTTAGAGTAAGGATTTTACAATTAAGTCCAAAAATACTGAATAAATTCTCATAACACAATATTGAACTAATGACAAAAGCACAACCATTGAGGACCGATCTAGTGTACTACACATAAAAGCAATAAACACAAGAATGGAGTAGAAAATATAACTAATTAATAAAAAATTTGAGACACACAACCCATAACATAGAATTTAATCTCAGAAGCATACATATTTCATTCAGATCTTGAATTTCTTAACAGGGGAACATAAAGAAAATTCCTAAATGTTTGTCAATGGTTGTACATTGCAACCACCTTGACACATAAGTTTGGGAAACTGAAATCCATATGCATTTCACAAAGGAAACATGTAGTATTCATAATTATATCTCTCGACCCTTTTCAAAAATAGAAAAACTAACCCTCTTTGATCATAATACCAAAACTAACTCCATTTAATATGAGGACAGTCCTCCATATTTTTACAATTTGTTCTGTTCTTAAAATTAACCTTGTAAATAACAACTAAATATCCTCTTGGTTCATAAATAAATATCATTAATCAAAGTGGGAATGTATATTTTTTCAAACTAAAAATATTTTATTTTCTGTTAGTATTTTGGGATCGATTCCATTCCTTTGTTACCACATGTGAGAAATAATTAGTCGATACAACTAGTGATTTTGTGTCCATTTTGTATATTTTTATCCCACTAAACACCATAAATTTTTGAATAAAATAATTCCAAATTGAAGGGCTCAAGGATATCTTTCCAATGAGACCAATTTTACGTGATTTGGAGCTCTGGAGAAAAATTTATGGCCATTTGAATTATTGCTTACCTGGATGAACATGAGAGTGACACGTGATAATGTTTGATTGGATTCGGGAACTAGCTTTGTCTATGTGTTTTATTTATTTTTATTTTATGTGTTTTTGGCTTTAAGCACATGTGAGTTCCATTACGAAATATGAGCCAATAAGAAAATGCCACGTTCCTTCACCTTCTCAGACTATTCTCTTTCTTGGTGATTGTTATGAAACATGAACCAATGATAAAGTTCCATGCTTCTCACATGGTTAGAATGTTTGATAACCTTGACTATCCCTAGTGAAATGTGATCCAATGAGAAAGATCCATTCTCCTCGCAATGTCAGTCTGTTTGATAACGTCAATTGATAGCCGCAAAAGGTGAGCCAATAAGGAAGCTCAACGATTACTTTGTAATTCAATTTCATTTATAAAAACCTTATTAGAGTGTAAAGCATAAAACAACGAGAAATATCCATGCTATTGGCAATGTCAGTCTTGTTAGAGTGTGAAGAATAAACCAATGAGAAAGCTCCACACACCTTTGTAGTTTCGGAGTTTGGGATCTCTTTCTTTCATGTTTGTTTTTCATTGGTTCGTAGGTCGAGCCTTTAAATCACAATTTTATATGAACAAACTTCATCGATGGTTTCATAATTTTTTTTCCACATATAGTACCTTGACCGGTCGAGCTACTCGGACGAAGCTTTATGAAAATCAGTTCATTCTATGGTCTTGAGGTGCGTTGGAGCTCATTTGCTTGCTTTACATTGGAATGGTGATGTGTGTCCATTGTCAGTTGTTGATCTTGTGCCATCTTGATATACCCTCACTCCACCACATTTCTTTCTAACATCATTGAATTTTATGCCCCACCACATACCCAAAATTCTATTAACCTTGGTTGATTCTACGGACTTGAGGTCCATAAGGTGTATCTACCTTGAAGTTCTCCAAAATGGTGAAACATATTTAATCCTCATCCATTAGATCCTCGCCATGTGGCCCCTATATGATGCTTGGTGTTGAAATTGAAGGAAAAAGAATGTCCTAAGTTGTTTTAAATGACTAAGTGCATTTTAACATATCCCGATCACCTGCAAGTCTCGAAGATTTTATACTTTGATCAACCAGTCCATTAACTAGTCCCCGAGGAATTCTTATGGTGTCAGTTGAAGAAATAAGGCTTGAAAAGATCATGGGTTTCATGCTCAAGATTCACAATAGAAGATATGATATTGAAAAATGTCGAATTCATCTTAAATTCTTAGATTTTTGTCCCATAGACTCTTTAGTCTTGTGGATGTCATTAAAATATTTTATTTCATTTCCTTTCACTCCTACATTTCTGTTGAATCCTTTATTTTTATTTTGAAAAGGCAAAAATTTATTACAAATTGATAAGTCTCCTTTACTCAAACTGAAATTTGAAGCAAGGGAATAATATGAAGCACATATAAAATTTATATTTATAGAGAGTTAAGGAAAATACTAGCTTAATCTGGGGATTGGATTAAGCACCAATAATAAGTGTAATAAAGAGAGTTAAGTTGGAAGTGGAGGAAGATTAGGGATCATTACTCACACTTTTCTACCAGTTGAACCATACGAATACGTTGATATGACAACTGAAGAAGGAACACCATTTCTAGATTTTATTGGAGAGGATTGATTAAGATGTTTTGGGATTGATGAACTTGATAAACATGTTAAACGTTTGCAAATACTTTATATTTTTGGATGGTGATTGGTATACTTATGATGACACTTGTTATATTATATATGTATATAAGTGGATGAATTTTGATGTTTAAATTACTTGTGTAATGCTGATGATGTGTTTTGTTTTAAAAGGAATGAATGATTTATGGTTGTGTTTTGCATTTATTTAATGTATGGAATATCTAGTGGGCCCCTATTTTAATGACTCATGCCTTACTTAAATATCAAAATGTCTTATGTTTTTAAGTTCTGAGTCCTTTTATTATAATAAATACTTTATTATAAAATGTCACCTAAGACATAAGTAATGACTTATTATAAAGTTATAACTTATTTTACTTAGAAATTATTCAAATAATATCAATCAGTTATAACCAATTCTGTTCAAGAAGATGTTATAAAAGGACTTGGAAGAGACAATTTCAAGGGATGAGAAATCAAGTATTGTAGCTATTTTGAAGGTTATTTCATTCTGAATTATTTATGTGCAATGTTTTTCTGAGGAAAGTGATATTACAAGTGTTTTGATGACATTTTTTTAAGGTTTGAGTATGAAAATTGTGTTGGTACCCAAATCGTTTCTCCCTTTGAAGTCAAGAAGGATCAACAATTTGAGTGGGATGCTTAGAGAAAGATAGATCAAAATTTGAATCATTTTGTAACCAGGAGGGATCTAACTATCTATTTGTTACTCAAAATTTGGGAAAAGCTAGATAACACCATGCTAAGGGTTTGACCTACCCTACTACTTTAGGTTCTGCCTTCAACCAGGGTGAGAGGACCCATTTTGTAACCTGTATTTATAAGGGAAAAGAATGGACCAACAATATTTGACTCTCCTTTTTAGGACATTGAGAAATAACCTTGAGAAGACATGGTCAATGCAACATAATCTAACTCTCACAAGTTGTCACCCTAGAAAATGTAGATGTCTCCTAGACAAGGTTCAGGTTACTAAAGAAAATAATAAAACCGGCTTGCTCTTGCATATTTTGGGTAAAGGATGGGTAAATTCAACAAATATCCTTAGCATTTATGGATAAGAAGTGCAAGCAGGGGTGGTTCTTGTAGGATTTATTAGTTATGGATGTATTTTGTTGGGGAATTAAGCAGGATAAAGTTGATTATACCAAATCTTTGAGAAATTTTAACAAATATTGGAAGATCTGCCAAATGAGAAGATAAGAACACTTCAAATAACTAACACTGAACCTTCAACTAGAAGATGTGCATCCATGGAAGCCCAAGAATACATAGTTTCACACAATCTTTGAGAATTTAAACATAAAAGCTCATGTCAAAAACTCAATAAAACATCAAGGATCCCTGATCTATCATGCCTAAGATACACTCATAGAATTATAAACAACCTTCATCAATAGAATGGAAGCAAAGTGAATTTAAAACTGTTTATTACATAATGAAATGAAAGCTCTCCTCACAATGCAATTGCAATTACCACAGTGCTACCACAAGAATGAGGTCTTGTGTGATTTAAAGGGATTCCTAACATAAGATTGCAACAAGAACATGAATAGCTACTTTGAAATATCTCAAATTAAAAGAGACACAAAAATGCTCATGATCAAACATAATTAACTCAGAACTCATCAAATTCATCAACAAGGGAAAGTTTTATTTGTAGTCTCAATGTTTTTCAATGGCTATACACTTGCAACCATATTGACATGATTTTATTTGAAAGCTAAAGAAATTAATAGGTTTCTCAAACAAGTTCTTGGAAAATGGTTTCTCTCAGTTTACGCCTTTCTTTTCTAATTTTTAAAGAAAATTTTAACCCCCTATGCGAGAGTATTCTCATCACATTTATAAAAATCTCAATCACTCACTTACTCACTCTTTAATTTTCCCCCCAAAATCATGAATCTTTGAAGAATATTCTTTCTTTACAGCACATAATCTAATCCATCTTTATTCTCTTGGAAATATCTTGTTTTATGTTTCTAGGTGGGAAAATTACGAGTCATTCATGTTTTCCACTATCCCAGAATGACTAGGATGCCATGTCACTTCTTTGATGTTTATTTTAATCATTTATATCTTCAAGCAATCAAAGAAACCCCTTTTTGATGATTTTTGAGCATCTCTAAGTGATTTGATTTGACGTGTAATCCCTTTAACTTTTGAGAATCTGCATCTTGGGAAACACACATTCACTTTCATGTCTTTCTGGGTAGATTTTTTCCACATGTATCATGTCATATCAAGCCAACTGTTATCTTCTACATAATATCAACTTACTTCATACTTATTTCTCCCATGTGAATATCACATTCAAATCTTTAGAAACTATGCTACCATGATTATACTCAACTCAACTTGCTTGTCTCAAATTTCTTATAAATTCACACTATTTCCTTCATAAACTCACATTTTATTTTTTGAGTGTAAGGAATTTAGGGAAATTTATCTACAATATGGTGGAAACACTAGTAGCATCCAACTTGAAAGACATATCCACTGAGGATTTGCACTCAATTTTTGATCTGTTAGGCCTTGATGAGGCATTCGTAAGAATGCTATTTGAGATTGCTAATCCCAAATATTGTACCAGGCCTTTGAAAAATCAATTTGTTCATGTTGCATTGAATAGAAGGCTTATCAATATAAGTCCCATTTTTTCTACCTTCCAGATGATGTATTTTCATCTCTTCAGACTGGAACATCAAAATAATCCTAATGCATTGAAGAAATTTTAGATGATGTGTAGACCTAGTGTGCAAGGTTTGACTAATTACGAATGCTCTTTTATTTTTAATGATGCACTTAACATGAAGGAAATCCCCTTAGGGTCTTATGTAATTGATGGGGAGGTTTCACTGGGTACTATGCTTGCCCTTTTCTGAAGGATGAATGAGTTGGAGCAACATGTCTCAATCTTGGAGAAAAAACCATCAGGGATTATACCTTTTAGCCTCCCAAGCCTCACCATTTTTGTGAAGAAATATAAGGGTGAGTCTATCTCCAGGCCTCCTACTCCATCTACTCTAGGATCATTTGTGGTTGCACTTCTAGCTCAGGGTTCCAAGCCATCCTCCACTTTCAAAACAAAGAAAAAGGCCTTCCCTAAAGGAGGTTTGGACATGACTGAATGGGTTTCCTCCTATGAGAGGAGGTCACAATTGCTCAGTTTTTGGATGGACCTATGAAAACTATTGATGAACTTAGGTCTTTGGGTATGTCTCACACACTGGCAGGAGACATTGTGTTTGTTCAAATGGCATTAGGGACAAATGAATTTGTTCATAGGAAGAATAGACTAGTGAATAATTTCCCTTTGTATAGAGGATTTTATGGTAGTGGATGATTAGGTTTCTTTTTCTTGTTTCCTTTTTTGATACAATTCTCGAAAATATATGTAACTTTTTCTTCATGGGCTAGGGCCCCTATAGAACCCCATTTTGATACATTTCCATAATACAAAAGATAACAAATAATTTCATTAGTTTACATGCTTCATGATGGATTTGAAATCTTATCAAAGAAATATAAAAGTCTAATGTATTGTATCAAATTACATACATATATGAAAATAACAACTTCAAAGTGATATTTAGTTTGTTTATGAAACAAGAGTAATAATTGAAATAAGATGAAAATAAATTTCAAGGAAAACAAGCCTATGCTTGTTCATTAGTCTTCATGTCTGTATCTTTATCTTCTTCATCTTCTTCTTCCTTGGGTTTCCTATCCACATATGCATCATACTTCTAGAATAGTTATTTTATATCATCTTCATCTGGGCCTATATGGTGCTGAAATATCAAGGATTTCCTACTCAGTGTATCCACACATTGATCCATTTTTTATATTCCCATGATTTTGATTTTAAATCTACAATTTTATTTTCTACAGTCATTAGTGTCTCAATGAATTCATAAGAAAAGTTTTCTCTTTGGATATTTTTCTCAAAATAACTGATTAAGAAGTCAGTTTTCAGATCACCATAACTCTTTTTGAATTTATCAAATACCATGTTTTCTAACTTTAGATCAATAGTGTCCATATTATTTTCAACCCATTTCTTCTTTGTCTCCACTTTTTCTTTGATTCCATTCAAAACCTCAAATTTGAGCTTAACCATGTATTCAATTTCATATTGAGTTCCCATGTGTTCAATTGGCACAATTTATTCCTTCTCAACAAAGTATTCATCTAATTAAGTAATACGATTCAGCTTAGGGAGAATTCCCTCAAAATAGAAAAGCTCATTATCACACTATTCAATTAACTCATCAATTTCATTGAGCTTATTCTTAAGCTTTTCATATTTCTTCCTAGATTTCTCAATGGATTTCTTCCCCTTTTCCATTAGCTTCTCCACCCAAGTATCAAAAACTTTAACCTTTTCAACAAATTTTTAAATGTGTTCCATAACCTCAAGAGTAGTAGTGGAGATATTTTCTTGGCCTTCATTGGATTGGCCAACTAACTATTGTAAACATGAACTCAATGATTTGAACCATTTTTGTAGCATCTTTTGGTTATCATGTCCTCATCTAATTTGTGCAACAAATCATTGAATGCTTCTGAGACTCCTTGCTTTAATGCATCTCTTGAAGGTTTTCCCAAAGGAATGAGTTGAACATTATAGTCATTTGTTGTTATATCACTTCTTGATTTTCCTTCATGTGGAATTGCCACCTCCAAAGTTCTGGATCCATATGGGTTAGTATGAGTTTTAGTAATGACCCTAGCCTTTTTGGAGCCTTTTTGGGTTTTGGGAAATCCAAAGTTGTAAGATATATGGATTTCACAGGTACAACCTCTTCTTCTTCTTCTAATGAATTAATCACTCTCTATCTAACCTTTTGTAAGAGTAGTTCCCACCTTTGTCTCTTGTAATTCTAGTTGAGGTTTTTCAGGGACAACCACTAATTGCTTAGACATCTCTTGAACATCTTGCACTAATGGATCTTTATGCTGCACTTTTTCCACTTCCAATGTTGATTTCTTGGGTTCATCTTGTGTTGGCACTTCCCCACTTGCTTCTTTCCTTGATCCTAAACTTGGGGTTGACCAACTTCCTTTTGATTCATATCAACATTTGGAACATGTTCTCTATTTGTCTCCTCAACTGATGTAGTCATAACCTCTACATTTTCCTTGGGAACCTCTTGGGCTGGTGTTGTTCCTTTAGATAATTATTTTTCTTCTGTAGTTTCTACTTCCTTTAGAGGTTGTTGTTTGGTGGAGATATCCTCATGAACTGGTATACCAATTTCCTTTTGTTCTTTTGATACCTCCTTTTTGGCACAATGTGTTGGCTCTCAGTAGCTGATCCTTTACCTTTATCAATACCATGTATACTTTGATTGTCATCAATCTCTTCCTTTGTAATGGTTTCTTTTGCAACTTCAATCATCCTTTCTTGACAGACTTTGAATTTTGAGTTGATCCGCTACCTTTGTTAACCTTTGTTTCCTTTTGGGGATCCTTTTCATTTGGTGCCCTAATATCCATAATTTCTCCACCAAAAATTCCTTGAACTTTTGACTTTCTCATTTCTGAAGTATTTTGGCCTTTAGAAGATATTTTTGACAGTGAAATTTTGACTCAACAATTGGCACATGGGTGGATTCCTTCACTCCTTCACCTGACTGGAGAATACTTGTATCTTCTACCACTTTTCTTCAACGATACTTCAAATGCCTCGAGTACATGAATATCCTCATTTGTGTCTATGTCCACTATTTCAATTGGGTTTTTTTGTTAATTCATGCAATTGATCAAAAATAGGTATACTCACACCTTCAATTGGGGTTGCATCAAATTTATTCAACTCTTGTTCTAACACAGAACTATCTAGTAGATTAGGTGGGACATTACCTAGGGATACTTGTTCTTGAGTAATATCAACTATTACTCCTCTTGGAGATAAAGCTGAAGCTAGAAACATTGGTTGTACATTTGGACTTACTTGAACATCTTTTTGTTCTGGTGGTGGAGTTGCTTGATGAACCATGGAAACAATTACTCCTTCTTGTTCCTTAGTGAGCATGGGAGGATCAATCACTTTAGCCTTCTTATGCTTGTGTTTCTTAGATGCATGATCACCTTCTCTTACCAAGGGTTGTTCAAATACAACTTTGTATCTTTTCTTTTCCCTTTCAAACTATTTGATATCTGGTGTTACCCTTTCCTCAACACTTTGTGACTTAGATTGGATATTGGCACTTGTCATGGATCCTCTCATCAAATTTTTAGTACTGGGATTTTGGTAAAACCTCTAGAGGGGCCTTTTGTGTAGCTAAGACCTTTCCTTTTGTTTGGATTGGTACTTGAAAAAGTGATAGGAGCATTTTCCATATATTTTAGAAGTATTTCTTCTATTTTCTACTTCAAAGCAAACATGGAGGTTCTGTCCCACTAGCAGCAGTGGTCCACTCATAAAAAATATTGTAGTAGGTATTTTTGAAGGTAATTGAGGGGATTTTCCTCCTAATGGATCCATCTTATCATCTCCCTCCTTCAAAGGGGGAAGATCTTCCTTCAAAATCTCTAATTCCCTGAACTTGTTAAGTACCCTTGTATTCTGAATGGATAAATCTATGTTATTTTGTTTTAACCAAGTAAAATTTCTCCTCATCACATGAACAATCCTACCATACTAATCATTTGATTCCTCTTCATCCCATTTTATGGGGGTCATTAGATGTCCTTCTATCTTTTGATCAATATAAAATTGACTCACAATTTGTTGGTCATCCACAATTCCTTGAGGCACTATAGCAATTTTAAAATCAATGATCTATGTGAGGGTCATCCTTGAGAAATCCCTGATTTTGAATTCCTCTTCATCTCTACAATTCATCCAATAGTCCTCAAAGTGAGGTTCATGCTCAAAAGAATTTTCCAAAGTATTGACCACCCATCTAATGTCATAGCTAGACCTCGCCTCAAATTTCTCCATATCAAACCTTTCCATTTCCTCCTCCATCAGCCTATATTTTATAATGGAAGGGCATGAATATCTCCCAATCCTAATAGGGAACTTGATATTCGTTTTGTGTTTCCTAGCAATCATCTTATGAATAGGTGTTAATTTTCTTGCCAACTCACATAAAGCCATCTTATCATCTAAATACCTTGGTAATTTGCATGGTTGTCCCTCAAATCCACTGGATCTTATGTAAGTGAATCTCCTATACTGAATAAAGAAGCAACCATATTCCATTATTATATTTCTAGCTTCTTCTAATATTCTATATTGCTCCCATTTAAGTTTGAACAAGCATATGATAGGTGTAAAAATGTATCGTTCACCAATATTACATTTCCCTTCCAATTACTCAATTGTAATTGGGGATAAACCTCATGCATTTTGTGTTTTTGTAAGGGGCATGTGGTATAAGGCTAGGGAAACATCTATGGCCTGCAATATTGTAAATTAGATATGTCATCATGTAAAACTCGAGCTCCCCAACACCACCCATCTTGATATTTATAGCCAATGCTAGAAGATGCTCATGAATTGAATCAACAATAAGGGTTTCCCAAAAATGATGATAAATCTTTAGATTTGAATAAATAAATAAATCAATAATTAATTTAAATCAATCAACACATGAAATGAAACTACAGAATATAGAAACCAAATGTAAATAGAATGGAGCAATTTCTATTGAATATGAGTGGGAATTTTATACAATTGCTTTCTCATAAATTCATGGAGTCAAGTCTCATCATCTTATCCCCATATCTCTCCTTTAATCCCTAGTCTTACTCCCACATATCTCTCCTATAATCACTCACCACTATTCTCTCACATATCCCACCAATATCTCCACACACAATTATCTACGTGAGTTTTTCTCACAACTCACTATTACAATAATCTATATGAGTTGTTTATTACAACTCATTTACATTTATTTATACTCACACACTATATTATTAATATGAGTTATATTAACTCAATATTAATAACTTACAAATTAACTAATATCACTCAAACTTACTAATGTAATATAAGAATATTACATTTAAATATTACAAACAATAATGTGAGCACTAATCCAAGGAATATTCCTAACAAAAATTCTCCCTTTCCTTTCTAAAACAATCCACATATATGGGAACATCCATTATTTGAATTCATTTTTGTTTCCAAACCAACCATCCTACTTAGCAACACAACTACATCTTCCGCTTCTTCCACAAACTATGCCCTAACCAATTTCTTGGGAATTATGGTAGTCACCTTCTTGTCTGCTAACAACCACTTAGTGTTTATAAGTTTAACATAGTCTCTCTTCTTGGCTTCATAGTATTTAAGGGCTAATTCAACACCTAGGGTTATCGAGTTTTGATTACTAGTAAGTTCAACATTATCCTGAAGGCCTTGGGTGTTAAAGTCAATACTGCTTCACCACTCCCATCTAAGACTTCTCTCTTTTTTGGATTATAGTTCATGGCACAAAGCCTCACCAATTTAGGGAAATGCATAGAGGGAGGTATAACACCAGCTGAGGCAATACTCAATTTCTTCCATGACTTAAATTTTGTCTGGGCTATTCAATATTTGTAAGAATTCATTAAAATTAGTATCCATTAAATCCATTGTCTATAATCTTATCTAAATCACTAGTAACTCTAGATGTGACATGAAAAATTGATAGTGACGTCTTCATCTTTTATGCCCTAGCTTCTACTTTCAATCTCTTTGCAAATTGTGGAGTAAAAATAATGAAAGTACGAGAGTAGTACAATCCTTACCAGTTTCCTATATAAACATCAGTGTGATTATCCTTTTCTTCTTATATTTTCAATCCTTCAACCCCTAATTGATGCTCTTTAATTGATTTCACTTTATTCTTCTAAAAATTCTGATAGTAAGGGCATCCAAATCTTGACATACGATAGTAAAAATCTCAAAGCATTTGAATAATTTAAACAATCTTGCCTTGATTTGTGTAAAAATGCATTAATGGTAGTAGCCATAAATGCATTGAATCATGGCCATCCATGTGGAGAAATTCCATGCTATGTGGGCTGGGGAGTCTTTTGTATTTTTGCACTAATTTTTAAATGCAAACAAGTTTACACATTTGACCTGATCACCCACCCTTGAATTTTATTGTGATCCTAACATGTGTTTAAATCTTGAATGTAATGGAGCTACGAGCCCTTTTTGCATATCTATCTATTTTCCTAATCGAGCACAAAACTACCAATTCAACCCGAGGCCCCACTTCTCCAACCTTTGCTTAAGAATACGCCATGTGTCCTTGGTGGGTCTCAAAGATTTTTTTACATTTTGCAATTTTGTTGAATTAATGTTAAGAGAACATTATTAGCCCTGATTCCCCACTCCAATTATCTTTTAACATGTATAACTCTTTGGGAGCAGGGTCAACTTCTTGTTTTGCATCCTTTGACTTCAAATATTCCCAAGAATATTCATCGGGCCTCGGGGATAAGTTTTCATTTTGTAAATATTATGTAATTGTTGTAACTTTACAAATTAATCCCACAACACCACAACTAATGGGAACATGCCACGTATCTTCGGGTGGCAGAGTAGAATATGAAATTTGTAACAACGGCCAGAGGATGATATATAAGGATATTTTTCAAGATTACACCCAATTCGTGATCAAATTTTACAAGGATTTACATAGAAGCAACAATGACTATTACGTTCCTCAACCAAAAAGAGGATTTACACCCTAAACACAAGGTTTTCAATCGCATTCATCATGACTATATCTTCAAATACACATTTTTATATGAGCAAAGTACTCAAAGTGATTTTTTCGAATATAGACACTAGATAATAGGGTTAGATCAAAATGATCTATAACACTAGCTCGACTCAGGGATGGGCACCCCTTGTGGGTGCCACAAGAACCATACAAACCAAAAATACAACAAACCAAGTTCCTAAATCCATTGGGTTATAGAGTCATTCAAAGTACACACTAGGTCAAACAACATCAACGTACTTATAAAAAACAAACCTGAAAAATGAGGGCAATTGGTCACTATAGACCAATAAAATAGAAAGGGAAACAAATGAAAAAAAAAAAAAAAGGAAAAAAAGCCAAGGACTATACACTATACAATGATTCATACCTTGTTTAATCAATCCAAGAAGTGTTTCAAATGCCTACCATTAACAGGAAATTCAAGCAAATCTCCATCTAGGTCCTTCAGGAAAAGGTGTGCTCACCAATTCTTATGTCAATGGAATAAGGACCCATCCATAAAGCATCAAATTTACCATGTTTCCCCTTATCCTCATGCCTACTATCCCACAGTAAGACAAGGTCTCCAACACTAAAAGTTCTAGGAGTCACCTTTTTATCAAACAATTTCTTGAGTTTCTCTCTGAACCTTAGATGTCTTTGGTGATACTCCCTTCTTTCTTCATCAACTCAACTATCTTGATTAATCCTTTCTTCATAGGGATTCACCTCTTCATCCTCAAGCTCATATATGACATGATAATAGGATAACTACAAATACGGGGTATAAGAGCCTAGAATCCATAAAGTTATTCAAATGGACTCTTTCTAGTGGTTTTTTTAGCAGTGATTCTATCTACCTATAAGAAAAATTTCAACTTCTCACCCCATTTCCTTTTATTAACCTCAAATGTTCTTCTAATTATCTTAAGAAAATTCTTATTGCTTGATTCATCTTGACTGTTCCCCTGAGGGTTGTATTTAGATGCATATGTCATATTTATGTTATATTTTTACACATAGTTACCAATGGCTTAGCTTGAAATATCATAGCATTATCAACAACTATTTTTGCAGGTACTCCAAACCTACAAATTATATGATTTAGGATAAAATCCATGAAAATTTGATGAGTTACTTTTTTAGTGGGGATAGCTTCAACCCATTTGGTAAAATAATCAGTGGCCACTAGTATCCATTTGTGCCCTACACTTGAGGGATCTAAGATCTCTCCAATAAAATCCATGCCCCATTGTTTAAAGGAGCTTCTATTGACACTTGGTTGTAGGGGGAACACACGAAGCCTTAACTATTCCTGAGAACCTCTGACATATTTCACATTTTCTAACGAAAAAGGCTATATCTTTGAAAAGTGTGGGCCAATAAGTAACCTTCCATTAAGATCTTATGAGTAGTCACTCTTCCAAAAAAGTGACCTCCACACACTCCCCATGGAATTATGAAATCAGTTTGGGATATTCTTCCTCTATGATGCATCTCAAAAGAACCCCTTCAGGATTCTTCCAAGCCAACCCATAATTAGTTATGATATATTTTTGGGAGGCTAGTTTGAGTGTTCTTATTTGATTTTTGTCCAAATGGCTAGGACACTCCAAATTCCTGAGGTAAAATATTATTTCCTTATACCATGTGGAATTGATTAATTTCTCATGGACATCCATATTTCCTTCTTTAATTTCATTGAATTCCATCACCTGCAGGTTGCTTTCTACCATCAGCTTTGTAAGACCTAGACCTATTACCAACTTGGTGGTTTGTATATCCATGTCATACTCTTACTGACTTTTTTACCCACCAACATCTCTTGTTAGAAAATTACATCTCGATAAAATATCGTTGACCATAGTGTGGGGAACATAGGCTACAATTTTAGAGCTCAAGATATAGGGCCTGAAAATTTTAATTTCTCTTACCAAAGAAAAAGCATGCTTCTCCATGATGGTATACTTCAATTCAGCTCCCTATAATGCTTTACTAAAAAAACAATAGGCCTTTCATTTCCTTCTTCATCATTTTGTAATAGTACAGATGCAATAGTATTTTTAGATGTAAAGGAGAATATCTGAAAAGCCTTCTTGTAATCAGGGGCTACCAATAATGGAGAATTTTTCAATGCTTCTTTAATTCCAGTGAAATCTTGGAGAGATCCTTCCTCCCATTTGATAATCTGGTCCTTCTTTAACATGCTTGTAATGGGGATAGTCATTTCAGAAAAATTAGAAATGAATCTCCTAATGAAATTTATTTGACCAAAGAAGGACTGGATCCCTTTCTTAGTTTTTGGGACAAGAACTTTACCAATTGCTTCCACCCTTTTAGGATCAATCATGACCCCTTCTTTTGACACAATGTGCCCCAACAAATTTTCCTTTCAAACCCCAAAATGAAACTTTTTATGATTAAATAAGATGCCATATTCTCTACACCTCATCAACATCTTCTCCACATGTTCCAAGTGATCACTCCTCTTCCTAGAAAACATTGTCACATCATCCCGAGAATGCAACATCCATGGCTCTTTGGAAAGTAGCCCCAACATTCATCAGACTAAATGGAATTATCACATATACATAGGTACCCCATGGAGTGGTGAAAGCAGTTTTGATTCTTTCTGATTGCTTTACAACCACCTGGTTATACCTTGAGAATCCATCTAATGTGGACATCAACTCAAACCCAATGACCAATTATAACATGTTATCCATATTAGGAAATGGATAGTTATATTTAATTGAGGCTTTATTCAAATTCCTAAAATCCACACACAACCTTATGTCTCCATTTTTCTTTCTTACTGGCACTAAGTTTTCCACCCATGAAGAATATATTGTTGGTTGTATTATCCCTCCATCCCTTAACTTTTTTAGTTCTTCTTAAATTTTGAGGGAGAGAAGTGGATTAATTGTCCTTTTCTTTTTACTAAATGGTTTAGCATTAGGTTCCAAAGGTATTTCATGTTGAAATAGATCTTCCCTATATGATTTCGATTCGAGTAAGACCATGCTAAGTAGTCTTGGTACTTCTTCAACAACTCAAAATAGGAATACTTTTCCTCCTTACTCAAATTACTTCCTAGCCATAATTTTCTAGGTTTTTCTCTAGTTCCCAAATTAAATTCTTCAACATCTCTTGAAGCAAAGATATGTCTATGAACTACCCTATCATCATTATCAAAATTAGACTCTAAAGCCACCAATCCTCTAGGAATTGTATTGGTTTTCAATTGAATGATGCCTTTTCCAAACATGGTTTCCTTACCATCACAAACAGAAACCATTAGTTCCCAGTCCATACATTGGTTAGTGAACTCTCTTTCATTATGCAAAAACCTTTGAACTTGGGCATCACTATCAAATACTTATCGGTGTTTTAAATTATCGGGACAAAAGGTCTTGACAATACTTCAATATCATAATCAAAATAAGGAGAAACAGTGCAGTTTTCAAACCTAGAACCAAGCACTTTGCTAACCTATCTACTACAACATTATGGGTTCTATCATGATACAATATGTTGAAGGAGTCAAACATTTCAATAAAATCCCACACTGCATGCTTATATTGTTTCATCCTTTGATTCTTTGTAGCATACAATTTTCTAACTTGTTTGACCACCAACTCTGAGTCTCCTTTAACAAATATGTCCTTGATACCATACCTCCATGCAATCCTTAAACCCAAAAGTAATGCCTCATACTCTGTAATATTATTTGTGCACTCAAATTTAAGTTTAAAGGAGAAATTAAAAATCTCTTGGTTTGGAGACATAAGGACAACTCCAACACCATTTCCCAAATTGGAGCAAGCTCCATCAAACATCAAAGTCCATGGGATACCAACTTGTTCAAGACACTTACTCTTATTAATACCATGTTCCTCAAAATCCACATAGCCAAAAAGTTGTTAACATCTACATCTGCATATAATACTTCATAAGAAGCATTATTAGGATCTTCAATCAGATGCACAATCTTTTCTCACCATACAACTTGACAAGGTTCCCTTCTACTAGTATGGTGGCATATGACATATCCATCTGCACACTTCCACCCACACTAACAACCCACTTTCTTGACAGTAACATACCCCATTTAGTAGGGAAATCCACAATGAATACATTCATGGTTAAAAACTTACTAGGATAAGTTGCAAATTTCACCACTAAACCTTTCACATACCCAATGACTGGTACTTCTCTTGAGTCCATGGTAGTGCAATTTCCAAAGGCTGTTGTTACTTTTATATCCAACTCATTCATAACTTTAAGGGGCATCACATTACATGAAGCTCCTGAATCAAACATGCAATTATGAACAAGCTTATCATTAATAATCAAAGTAGTATATAAGGGATCAACATCAAGTTGGGACTCAATAAGGGAAGTGCCTAGATATAATTCAGGGATTCCCCAAATTTTTCAATGTCTGCAACATTTCCAATTCTTCAATAACAGGAGGAATATCAAGATTGTTAACATCTTTTCCCGGGGCCACTACCTCCTCCTTAAATCCCAAGTACTCAAATGTTCTTCTTCTATGCTTAGGGATCCTAAGAAACTCAATGATGGGTACAATGACCTTGATTTGACTCAAAATTTGGGCCATATCACAAGGGGTATACTTGGGTAAGGTTGTATTAAGAGGTAGGGTAATTTCCTTTTCTTGTGGTATAAGGTTCTTCATGGCTTGGGCAGGGTTCGTTGGGTTTATTGGCATTAGCTAGATTTTTGGTTGGAATGTATTTCTTGGGGGTGTTTTCAGATATTAGTGAGGAGGGGATTCTTTGGTTTGGGTTTTGGCCCTCCCATTTTAATAGTTATATTTCTTAGATTATATTATTTCTCTTGGGCCACCACTGCATTCATTAACAACTATCTATCCTCCTTAGAAGGGATTCCACCATCATATTTCTTAATCATCAATTCCCTTAAGTACTCAAAATCATGATTGGGCAAGTCAAAATTCTAGACCATATCAATTTCAAGATCAATAGTGGAAGGAATATGAGATACTCGATCTATGTAGTTCCAAACTATTTCCACAGTCTTGACACTAGGTAATTCAGTAGAACTAGCTCCTTGTTTTGGACTATTAGGGCATTCCATCATGCAAACATCACCATAAGTATCATCATCATCAACCTCTTCAATTTCTTCATTAAGATCACATGGGGAATGTGGTAAGAAACACTTATCACACCACCCAATAACATGATTTTATTCTATCATAAAGACTCTAACAATTAAAGGGTCAGGGAAAAGTTTGTTTTCTCTTGGTTGCTACTATTTATTTCTTGATCCCATAGGCCCATTTCCTCTCTCATCTGATATACGATCACCTCTAGGATGATTCCCAAATCTATTTTGGCCCTAAGGTTTGTGCTACCCCTAAGATATCTTTTCTATTCCTTTCTATACTCTAGTAAGTTTATAGGAATTTTCCTTGATTGATCCTACCAGAGTCTTACCTACTTATTCTAGATCAACTCCCTTGCTTGTTTGAGGCTTCTCAGGATTGATTAATTTGACACCCTCCCTTTTAGGAGGTTTTCCTACTTCCTTGATGTTATTCTCAATTTTCACTACCATAGAGAAAGATTTCCTTAAGGTCCTAGGGTTTTTATCCATAAAATAATATGCAAATTTCTTATCAAAATCATCATAATAATTTATTAGGCATGATTCATCACTTGGCCTCAAAATTATGGGTAGTCTAGTTAAAGTTTTGTTGAATCTGGTGTTAAAGTCTTGAACAGGCTCATTGGGATTCTTCTTTATGTTCTCAAATTCAGATAGAAGAAATATTTTTATCCCCATATTGTGATCTAAATGCATTATTCATCTCAATCCATGAGTCAATTGAATTGTCTAGTAAGGATTTATACCAATCCTGAACATCCTCTTCTAAGGTGTGAATAAATAGTTTTACATAGACATCCTCATGTTCAATCTCAAAATCCTCCATAATATTCACAAAAAGTCTTAGGTGCTGATCACTAGTAATAGCATTATTTCCTTAAAACTTGGGCAACCTATTCCTTACTTCTTGTGGAACTACATTAGGATAACCCACCATACCGTGAAAATCTATGGGCCCAAAAACATTTACAACAAATGGAGGTCTAGGTGGAGGTTTGAGCCATGTTATTTTGGGGGTGTCCCAACAGGAGGATTAAAATGGTGTGGGACAGGGGGTCTTTGAGGTAATGGTGTATGATCCTCAAAGTACTGATCCTTTAAAGATTCAGTTTCACAGAAAAATCTATTACTTTTGAGTAACAATGGAGGGAGATGAGGAATACCTATACTAGTTGTAAATGAAGGCCCCTCACCAGTTGGAGTGTACAAATTCATGCAGGGACTGCTTGATCAAGAATTGTTGAAGGAGATAAAATACTCCTATATCAAATATCTTGATGAATTTCAACCACATGCACTACTTTCTCTTCCGACCTTTGATCTCCCAAAGCTCTCTAGACTTGTTTCTTATTTGGATTTGTCCTTCCTAGATCTGGAAACAATTTTCTAGCAAGATCTATCTTGAATAAGGACCTTATTCCTTCCATATTTATAGATCTCAATGACAAATTTCAATTATTAAAGCCTGAGGCACTGGTATTTTCTAGAAATTCTAAACAATGTGGAGTCACCACTAAGGTCTTGCACCTTAGATGTGTAAATCACTGCAAATGACTTGTCAACTAAAACTTAATGATTAATTTCAACAAATCTTGACAAATCTCAGCATCCTTTGTCTATTTACCCCTAGCCAAGAAAATTTAATGGAAATCTTGCTTAAACTAGGAAAATATCAAGCAAATAACTTCTGATCAAGCTCATTTTTTGTAAATCTCAAAAAAGGATGATGTCTAGACCATGTATTTGCATCTAAACATGTTTAATATGTTACCAGAGGTTGATATTTATTTGTATTTACACAAATAGTCCCCAAAAATAGTGTCAGAGCACGGTGTTGGTACCAAAATTGGTTCTCCCTTTGAAGTCAAGAAGCATTAATAGGTTGAGCGGGATGCTTAGAGAAAGATAGATCAGAATTTAAATCATTTTGTAGTCGGGGAGGGATCTAACTATCTCTTTGTTACTTGATCTTGGGAAAAGTTAGATAACATCGTGCTAAGGGTTTGACCTACCCTACTACTTTAGGTTCTACCTTCAACCAGGGTGAGAGGACCCATTTTGTAACCTGTATTTGTAAGGGAAAAGAATGGACCAACAATATTTGACTCTCCTTTTTAGGAAATTGAGAAATAACCTTGAGAAGACATGGTCAATACAACATAATCTAACTCTCACAAGTTGTCACCCTAGAAAATGTAAATGTCTCCTAGACAAGGTTCAAGTTACTAAAGACAACAATAAAAATGGCTTGCTCCTACATATTTTGGGTAAAGGATGGGTAAATTCAACAAATATCCTTAGCATTTATGGATAAGCAATTCAAGAAGGGGTGTTCTTGTAGAAATTATCAGTTATGGATGTATTTTGTTGGGGAATTAAGAAGGATAAAGTTGATTATACAAAATCTTTGAGAAATTTTTAAAAATATTGGAATATTTTCCAAATGAGAATACAAGAACACTTCAAACAACTAACACTAAATCTTCAACCAGAAAATGTGCATCCATGGAAGCCCAAGAATACATGGTTTCACACAATATTTGAGAATTTAAACATAAAATATCATGTAAAAAAATCAATAAAACATCAAGGATCCTGTTATCTCAGTTTTGAGTTTACTCCAAACTATCAGATAACCCCTACGAAATTTTTAAAGCTGGTTTTGCAAAATTACCTTTATTAGAGAAAGTCGGGTTTTGGGTTTCACCAATAGGTCAACATGTGTTTTGAATGCTTTATGTCTTGTGTTTCCCGAACCCGAAACCCGAAACCCACTTCAAGTGAGTCGAGTTGGGTTTTCGGACCTTCGGCTTTGTCGGGACATGCCTTATCCGGAACATGTTTTGTGTCGACTGTCTTCCGATACCGAAGTCCGATTTAGTCCTTTGTGTCGGGTTTTCGGAACGTTGAAGCATCTAAACATCTCATGCTCTGTGTCGATTGTTTCCCGCAACCCGAAACCTGAATTACTCTACACACCTTTGTGTCGGGTTTTCGGACCTCCCGAGCATGCTGACATGGTGTTAATGTCGAGTTGTCGGGTGAGTTGGCACGTGCCAGCCGAGGTGTATTAATTGTAAATTTTCTTATAAATATGCGGATTTACACGTCATTTTCACCGGATGTGTTTTTAACTCGTGGATTTTTGTACATGCTCTTCCAACCTCGAAACCGAAAGCTCACCTGTGCCCGATTGAATCACCTATTTTCGATCTTTCCTTTCTCTGGTTGAAGGTATTTCTCTCTCCATTCTTTGTTCCTAGTTTTTATGGATTGATTGCGCGTGGATTCTTCTCATTTTCTTACCGGGTTTTGTGGGATTTTTATTCTTCTTCTTTCTTGAGTTGTTTTCTAAACGGGGTTTAGGTTTTAGGGTCTATCTCTTCGAAATTACCACTTGGTGTTATTTCCTCAGAATTTTCTTGTAATCAAAATGTGCTTGGTACATGAATGGTAAAAAGAGATTGCATGTTTGAAATTCAACAAAAAACCCTATTTTTCTCTTCTCGGGTTTTGAAGGGTGTTGTGCAGTGTCAAAGACCCGAAGTATTTTGGAAGGTTTGGCGTGTCGGACTTTCCAGAGTTTCGACATCATCACAAGTGCCGGACTTTCCAGAGTTTCCGACATCATCACAAGTGCCGGACTTTCCAGAGTTTCCGACATTCTCAGCGCATCGGGTTTTCTGGATTTCGACATACTCCTCAGTGTGTCGGACTCTTCCGTTCTTCCGGCATATCCAGTAGGTCAGATTTTTCACAGTGTGTGACATCCCCTGATCTTCGAAACTTTCTTCCTTCGACATCCTTCATGTCGGACCCTGGTCCATCTCAAGAAAAGACTGAGAAGTCAGGAAGAATGAAATACAAGTTTAGAAAGGTGGAGTCTCCATCATATATTGATTGCAACTACGACATCCGAGATACAGAGCTCGGGAATATAGATATTGAAGATTTCTGGAGTAGGGTAAGGAGTTCCTCCCAAACTCCGTGGATGAAAGTGATAGCCGATAGTGGCTTACCCCTTGCAGCGGGTTTTCCCATGGCCGCTCAGTGCCCTGAATTCATTTTGGCCTGTGCCTCCAGTTATGACTCGGCTTCTCGTTCTGTGAGGAGTCAGGCAGGAGAAGTAGTGATCAAATTGGATGGAGGTTACTTTGATGACCTCCTCAAACTGCCCAATTTTGAAGAGTATGGAGAGTTGGACATCAAGTCAGCTCAGAAATCCTGGGATAACGATCAGGAAAATTGTATCAAGCATGTAAATAAGAAGTTCCTGATCAAGGCCAAACCAGCTGTCTCAGATTCCCAAGACTGATCCCCAGGAGTGATTTCATCTAGGAGATCAATGACATCATCACTTTGTTGAGTCGGGTTTTCGGTTTACCCGAATCAAATGTGTTCCAAGGGTGGATGTATCAATTCATGATCACCATCAAGAAGAATCAACAAGGGATTGACTGGGGCACTCTCATTAGTAATGAGATAGATTCCCAACTGACAACAGTCTTGTCCACAGGGAAATTTTATATGTCTTCATATGTCACATATGCAGCAGCCGGGATGAGGAACTATCCCGGGTTGGATACCAAGGGAAGCAGGACGGGGAGCCATGTGTATCAATACTTCCCTCAACTGACAAGGAAGGGATCCCAAGACCAATTCAGAAGGGTGAATGATGCCTTCTTCTATGAAAACATCTGCAGGCTAAACCCTGAATTGAGGAAGACAAGAGTCTCAGATGAGGCTTGGGCTGAAGTTTCCAAATGGGGATGTGTCTTCTTACAGTTCAAGAAGTTCACATATCTTCGGGTGGTCATGTACTCGGGAGATCCTTTTCGCTGCCCGATATCCAGGGGATAAACTGATATTGATGGAATTGGTTAGGCAGCTGTTGGATTTCCATAAATTCCAACAAAGTAAACATAAGGCTGCTGTATCCTTCCCAATTTCTATTGGGAGATACACTTGCTCAACAGTGGTGAAGGCTAAAAATGTTATCCATGAGCTTCAGGACAAGTTGAGGAAGCATATGAAACCTCGAGATGGTTTTGACATCCGAGGAGTGCTCAGGGCGTATGGAACCCTGCATCTGCACAGGCCAAACATAGAGGATATTTGGATTGATCTGCGTAATGAGGTTGCTGTTCGTAGAAAGGATAATAGCAGATTGACAATTGCTGAGATTCAAACACTTGAGCTTGCTGATTTACCCAAAGGTACCAGTGACAATGAAAGTGTTTTGGATCTTTCCTATGATGGACTAAATGAAGATCAATATGTTTTCCCACCTATTGATTGGTCAATCAGTGAAAAAGCCTCCATTACAGATAGGTCGGCTCCAATTCTTGCACGCACCAAAGCATGGCTCTCCTCTTGGGGAATGAATTTTAAAGATGATAAGTTTTCAAAGTTGGCTGCTTCAGAGGTGGGGCCCTCCAAAAAGGAAAAGGACAGAAAATCTTCTAGGGGGCCTATAAAGGTCAAGATTGTCAAAAAGAGGAAAGAAAGAGAAATCTCTTCAATTGTTTCTCCAGTTGAAATGGTGAATGTGCCAGAATCACCAATGCCACCAGAAATAGGAGAAATTACTTTGGAAGGAGAAGGAAGCCTGACCTCTAGTTTCACCATTTCTTTGATTGCTCAATCGAAGAGATTTTATCTCTTGCATCCAAGGCTTTGGAGTCTGAATCTGTGCCTCTTTCCTCACAACCACTCCTACCTCCTTATTCTCCATCAACTTCTTGAATGGCCAAGTATTTTCTCCGGAATTTCACCCTCTCTCTCTGGGACCCAAGTGATCACCAACACGCCCCCTCCTGTGCCTCTTTTTATTGGATCTACTACCACATTGGTAACTATTCCCCTCCACTAGTAGAATCTTCTCCCCTTGAGAGTATGATACCAGCTTCTACAACCGTGGCAACTCCCTCTGATACGCCGCAATGGCTACTCGAGCAAACTCGAGGAAGAGGAAGGTGATTGTGCCCCTACCAGCCTTTGATTTCAGCTCACTCAAGGCTCCTACTGCTAAATCAGGCAAGAAACCCAAAACAGTTTCAAGGGTTTTGGTGGACGCTTCAGGAGATAAGTTCGTAGAGATAGCCACTCCCGCGACTGACAAAACTAAAGAGGACATAACAGCCTCTGATTATCAGATAACCAGGGTGGCTCTAGGAAGAGTGACAGCAGAAGGGGCGCAACAAGATGCGCGGGATGCCACAAACGTGCGTTGTGCCAGAAGTTGAAAGAAACAAAAGACAACAGAGATGAGCTTAAAGGAAAAGTGGAGCAGTTGACTGAGGTTTTGCTTAAACTCTCAAAACCCCTTGAATCCATACCATCTTCTTCTGTCCCTGTCGGATTCGATTTCTCATCAGTACCTACAATTGAGAAGATTGCTAAAAAAGGAAGAGTGGTCGATGAATGGATCCAAAGGTTACTCCAACAGGGGAAGGAGGTGATACAAGACGTTGTGAAAGTTCATCAATCTGTGGGGGATATTCAGAAGGATGGAGAGAAGATGGATGATGAGTTTTCTCAAGAAATTGGACATCTTGATTTGACTTATGAAGCTCTCCAAGTATTAAAGCAAATACCAGCACATCTCTTGGTAGAAGAAGGCGTTATCCCACATACGGATAAGCATTTTCAGCTGACTAAAGCCATCAGGTTCAGGGTGAGGATTCTCAACGAAGCCTGCGCTAAGTTGAGAGAATCAAGGGATAAATTGATTGATGGAAAAAGTGATTTGGAAGAAGAGTTGCTGAAGATTTGTCCAAAGGTGTCGGTTGGAAACTCAGGTGTCCTATCAGCAGATGATCTTTTCAAACAAGTCCAAGAGTCATTCAGCATGAACCAACGCACGGATTTGGTATTGAGATCATTGATCGATTTGTAAGAATTGAACATTCTTTTGAGGCCTTGAGAAAGCTCAGCAAAAGATTGAAAAAGCTTCCCGGCGGTGCTAGTGATATCCATGAAACCTGCGAAATTTGGAATGATCATTCTACTGCACCTGACGAAAATGAAATGCAAGGCATAATTCGAAGGTTCCAAGAATTTCGGAACAAACAGGTGCAGCTGGAGGAAGAGAAAGATGAAGGAGTGAAAGATGATGATTCAGACTAATTCTTGATGTTTCATGTCATTTCAATCTTGAAATTGACATGTCTTTTTCATTTCTGTTTCGTCATGTAGGAAGCAAATTTTGACTTGGTCTCCTGCGTGAGGATCAAGCAAAATAGAACACTGTTTAAAGAACACTATTTTCTGGGATTTATCCTATTTTCTCTCGTTCCCTTTTATTATAAATAAGGGATGCTTATGCATTCCAAAGGGTCGAGATTTTTGTAATATTCGGAGCTATTGGAAAGAAGAAAAACTTTGTGTTTTCGTTCAATCATTTCGAAGAATAGAAGTTGATATTATTTTACAAACTTTGTGTTGTGGGATATATCTGTCTTAAGACATTGTTCTTACATTCATGATCTTAAGCTATTCTTTGCATAGCATCTTATTGTTTCTAATCATCTCAGACATTATATTTATGATCTAAAGCTCGTATGATTATTTCGTGCTCTGCGTTTACTCAAAAGAAAATACGTTTCTCTCATTTCCTTTCCATTGTGCTTCTTTCATTGTAATAGTTTCTAACCCTGTTCATTTACGAAAGCAATACCTTTGAATCGTGTGAATGCAGATTTCAGGATTCTATCCCAACCCCCAATGGTTAGATTAGTGTGAATCTTTTGTATATATTGTTTTATTGTGTTTTAGATTAGTAGCAATGAGCGGTGCAGCCTCACTGTCTTTGAGGAGGATTTAATCCCATATATCGTGGTTGAACCTCATATTTTGGGTTGACAAAATATCTAACCAATGAGATCCTCAATTTATCATGCCTAAGATAAACTCATAGACTTATAAAAAACCTTCATAAACAAAATGGAAGCAAAGTGAATTTAAAACTATTTATTGCATAATGAAATGAAATCTCTCCTCACAACACAATTGTAATTACCACAGTGCTACCACAAGAATGAGGTCTTGTGTGATTTAGAGGGATTCCTAACATAAGATTGCAATAGGAACATGAATAGATACTTTGAAATATATCAAATTAAAATAAAACACAACAATGCTCATGATTAAACACAATTAACTTAGAACTCATCAAATTCATTAGCAAGGGAAATTTTTATTTGCAGTCTCAATGCTTGTCAATGGTTGTACACTTGCAACCATCTTGACATGATTCGATTTGAAAGATAAAGAAATTAACATGTTTCTTAAACAAGTTCTTGGAAAATGGTTTCTCTCAGTTTACACCTTTCTTTACTAAAAATTTCAATTTTTTTAACCCCGCTATATGAGAGTATTCTCATCGCATTTATTAAAATATCAATCACTCACTCACTCTTTAATTTTCCCCCAAAATCATGAATCTTTGAATAATATTCCTTCTTTACAGAACATAATCTAATCCATCTTTATTATCTTATAAATATCTTGTTTTATGTTTCCAGGTCGGAAAATTATTAGTCATTCATGTTTTCCACTATCCTAGAATGAATAGGATGCCATGTCACTTCTTTGATGTTTATTTTAATCATTTATCTTTTCAAGTGATCAAAGAAACCTCTTTTTTGATGATTTCTGAGCATCTCTAAGTGATTTGATTTGACATGTAATCCCTTTCACTTTTTGAGAATCCATCTTGGGAAACACACATTCACTTTCATGTCTTTCTGGGTGGATTTTTTCCGCATGTATCATGTCATATCAAGACAACCTTCATCTTACGCATGATATCAAATTAATTCATACTTATTTCTCCCATGTGAATATCACATTCATATATTTAGAAATTATGCTACCATGATTATACTCAGCTCAACTTGCTTGTCTCAAATTTCTTATAAATTCACACTATTTCCTTCATAAACTCACATTTTCTTTTTTGAGTGTAAGGAATTTAGGAAATTCATCTACAATATGGTAGAAAAACCAATAGCAGCCAACTTGAAAGACACATCCACTAAGGATTTGCACTCAATTTTTGATCTGTTAGGCCTTGATGAGGCATTTGTAAGAGTGTTATTCAAGATTTTTTATCTTGAAGATTGTGCTGCCTTTGACAAGTCAAGTTGTTTGGGTTACATTGATTAGAAGGCTTAGCAAGATAAGTCCCATTTTTTCTTTCTTCTAGATGATTTATTTTCATCTCTTTATACTTGGAACATCAAAAGAATCCCGATGCATTAATTTTTTTGGATTATGAGTAGACCTAGTGTGCAAGGTTTGACTAATTACCAATGCCCCTTTATTTGTAATGAAGCACTTACTATGAAGGAAATACCCTTAGGGTCTTATGTACTTGATGGAGAGATTTCACTAGGTAATTGTGCCTACCCTTTTCAAAGGATGAATGAGCTGGAGCAATGTGTCTCAATCTTGGAGAAAAAACCATCAGGGACCATACCTTCTCAGCCTCCTGAAGCATCACCATTTTTGTGAAGAAATATAAGGGTGAGTCTATCTCCAAGCCTCCTACTCCATCGATCCAAGATCATTTGTGGTTACACTTCTAGCTTAGGGTTCCAAGCCATCCTCCACTTTCAAAGCAATAGGGAAAAATGCCTTCCCTAAAGGAGGTCTAGACATGACTGAATGGGTTTCCTCCTATGAGAGGAGGTTATAATTTCTTAGTTTTTGGATGGACCTATGACAAATATTGATGAACTTAGGTATTTAGGTATGTCTCACACACTGGCATGAGACATTGTGTTTTTTCAAATGGCATTGGGGACAGATGAATTTTTTCATAGGAAAAATAAACTAGTGAAGAAACTTCCTCTTTGCAGAGAGGATTTTATGGTAGTGGATGATTAGGTTTTTTCTTGTTTCCATTTTTGATACAATTCTCAAAAATATATGTAACTTTTTCTTCATAGGTTTCCCCCTATAAAATATGAGTTTGATACATTTCCACAATACAAAAGATAACAAATAATTTCATTAGTTTACATGCTTCATGATGGATTTGAAATCTTATCAAAGCAATATAAAAGTCTAATGTATTGTATCAAATTACATACATATATGAAAATAACAACTTCAAAGTGATATTTAGTTTGTTTATGAAACAAGAATAATAATTGAAATAAGATGAAAAGAAATTTCAAGGAAAACAAGCCTATGCTTGTTCATCAGTCTTCATGTCTGTATCTTTATCTTCTTCATCTCCTTCTTCCTTGGGTTGCCTATCCACATATGCATCATAATTCGGAATAACTCTTTTATATCATCTTCATCTAGGCCTATATGGTGCTAAAATATCAAGGCTTTCCTGCTCATTGTATCCATGCATTGATCCATATTTTGTTTATATTCCCATGGTTTTGATTTTAAATCTACAATTTTGTTTTCTACAGTCATTAGTGTCTCAATGAATTCATAAGAAATTTTTTCTCTTTGGATATTCTTCTCAAAAGAATTGATTAAGAAGTCAGTTTTCAGATCACCATAATTCTTTTGAATTTATCAAATACCATGTTTTCTAACTTTAGATCAATAGTGTCCATATTCTTTTCAACCCATTTCTTCTTTGTCTCCATTTTTTCTTTGATTCCATTCAAAACCTCAACTCTGAGTTTGGCCAAGTATTCAATTGCATATTGAGTTCCCATGTGTTCAATTGGAAAAATTCCTTCCTTCTCAACTAAGTATTCATCTAATTGAGTAATACAATTCAGCTTGGGGAGAATTCCCTCAAAATAGAAAAGCTCATTATCACATTGTTCAATTAACTCATCAATTTCATTGAGCTTATTCTTGAGATTTTCATATTTCTTCCTAGATTTCTCAATGGCTTTCTTCCCCTTTTCCATTAGCTTCTCCACCCAAGTATCAACAACTTTAACCTTTTCAACAAATTTTTCAATGTGTTCCATAACCTCAGGAGTAGTAGTGGAGATATCTTCTTGGCCTTCACTAGACTGGCCAACTAACTGTTGTAAACATGAACTCAATGATTTGACCCATTCTTTTAATTATCTTTTGGTTATCCTATCCTCATCTACTTTGTGTAACAAATCATTGAATACTTCTGAGAATCCTTTCATTAATGTATCTATTGAAGGTTTTCCCAAAGGAATGAGCTGAAAATTATAGTCATTTTCTGTTATATCACTTCTTTATTTTCATTCATGTGGAATTTCCACCTCCAAATTTATGGATCCATATGGGTCAGTATGGGGTTTAGTAATGAACCTAGCCTTTTTTGGAGCCTTTTTGGGTTTTGGGAAAGCCAAAGATGTAAGATATATGGATTTAATAGGTATAACCTATTCTTCTTTTCTTGAAATTAACTCTCTTATCCACCCTTTTGTAAGAGTAATTCCCAACTTTGTCTCTTGCAATGCCACTTGAGGTTTTTCAGGGAACACCACCAATTTCTTAGACATATCTTGAACATCTTGAACTAATGGATATCTATAATAGGTTTTGATGATATCTTCATTTCAATCTTGAAATAAATGAAAATTTTGTAGCCATGTTGGCCTTGATTTGAATCATGACCTTGTTAAGATGATTTTTTAGTGATCATTGTACTCTCTTTCATTAATGTAAAATTTGTTTCTCTTCATCATGTCTATCTTTTTTTATCTTATCATTTGTGTAAATATGTTTATATGTTAATATCTTTTATTTATTTATTTAATTTTTTATGTTTTCATATTCAAGATCACAGTATCATTTTTGACAAGAAATTTGGAAATAAGAGATTATAATACATCACTTAAGATTTTCACCTTTTCAAGACATTACCTAACTAATAGCTTTCACTCTGTCAGATAAATGTTGATAATATATTTTTACATAGAAACTTAGTTTGATTTATGAGTGATCATCTTTCATAAATAGTGATAAAGCTTACAAAAATCTCTTCATCAGTATAATTAATATTTATGTGGTCTTGTTGTGTATTTTTTGGTGTGTTTTATTTGTTATTTGTTAGAGTGTGTATATCCTCTTTACTGCCAAGAAATAGAAACTTCCCAGATATTAGGTTGAATCATTATTGAACCTATGTTAAAATACCCATGCTTAAGCCAATTCTTGAGTACAACTATGATTAAACTGACTGATTCCATCTTGAACTTTTGCGTTAGGTGAAATGGTTGATTAGTTTTTAGTCTAAGTTTTATCGACAACATATTAGATGTAGCGAGAAAATTGTGTTATTTTTTCTTCTACTTGTACCATCCTCATTGGTCTTAATTCATGATTTATACACATCCAATGATTCAAGCCTTCATCCAAATTTGCATCAACTAAAGATGTGATTTCCCATGGAATATGAATTTCTCTATTTGGGTTAGTATAATCTTGATCATGCCTCACAAACTCATATAACTGTGATATTTCTGATTTGATCGGACAAAAATATTTTATTAGGATTATTCATCTGCAAATGGATTCTTGGTGTGTGTTTTGACAAATATTTCCCTATTTGTGAACTCTATTTTGACCTCTATTATGTATTTTAGAGCTACAACCTTTTCTTGATGTCCTACCTTAAACCAAATTTCAACATCATGCACATATGACGAAATTGGTTCTTTAGGAATGGTATAGGGTTTTTATTCATACTTATTCATTGGAATGACAATAATAGAGTCATTGAGGTGTGCTTCCATTTGGTTAGTTACTATGTTGATTTTCATGTTTCCATCATACACCCACTTCTTTTCGATCAACATTGGGTAATGTATTTCATTAGTTTTCATATCAATAACTTCAAAATACCCTTTCAAACTTAAGTCTCCTACATGTATCTCAACATCCTCCAATCGTCCAATTGGATCTACTCTACCATAGTCTGTGAGGATGAGAGTAATAGGGCTATATGCTAGAGTAGGGGATCCCATAACTTCCCAAGTGGATCTCAACATTATGTTTATTGTGCTTCCAAATTTGAATAATATAAATTTTATTTCATAACCTCTCGAATTATATTAAATTTGGTTTCCACATCCCATGATGTTTAGTCTTTACATACCATACTAGTTTCTTTTCTTTCACTTCTCCACCGATGCAATTTCCAACAGAGTTATGAGAAAGTTAGATATGTCTTATGAAATATCTTTATTGCATAGGAAATTTATTGTTTAAGAGATCCCGTAAAGCTACAACCACTCATTGTATTAATATTCTCATGATTTATTGTAAATCGAGCTTCCACTCCCCCATATTTTATGCATTGACATCTCTATTTTGGATCGAGTGGAGAAACCCCGTAACTTATTCAAGTAATGCCTTTTTTTTTGTGGGTCCGGGTAGGTATATTTTTAAGCATGCCAAATTTGGGGCTCCATAGGGATATCCATGTTAGATTTAGCACAAAAGCGAGACCTATAGATCACAGATCCACAATTAAAGGTGAAGATTATAGATTATGATGTATAGTCGATTAGACAAAGAAATAAATTGAAATAGATAATGAATAACATAGATAAATGAGCAAGATCTTAAGGCAAATTGTAGACACCTAAATTCCACTTTTGCAATCTTATTGCCAAAACACATGTAAATCACTCTCATTCTTGCCAAATCCATTATAATTAGTGGTTTTCACTAATTAACTAACATTCCTTATCAATTTAGCCAATTAACACCATGTTGTTGATTGTGTAACCCCTTTCACATTTAGGATGCCACTTTACGGGAATTGTAAGTCAAAATCCTCTTCAAAATAGACAATTAGCATTTATTAGCTAATTAAGCCTATTTTGCCCTTGTTTTGGTCAATATACCCTAGTATTGACTCAAACCCCTCTTCCAACCACTCAAAATCACCCCATTCACCTCTACAACATCTCAACAAAATTCAAAATCTTATCCTAGCCTCCTAGTTGACCCTAAGCAGCTAATTAGGGCTTCACACCTCTTAATCACTTGGCAATTCATTAATTATGATTAACAAGGCCTAATCATGATTAGCAATTCTAATCTAATTTGGGGCTTTTAGTCCCATATGCACCAAAATACAAGTTTCTCCCAAAATGAAAACTATAATAAGGGTGCACCTCATTCCTTTATACTTTACACCATGCTTTGATTTTTATCTCATATAATAAATATGATATATAGCCAAGCTCTATCCTTGCTTAAAGCCTTCAATGCGGTTAGTAGATGGATATCAAAAATGACCAAGTAGTCATTGGGAGAAGCCATTTCACCTTTTTAAGTAGCAAACATAACCATTTGATTTCCCTCTTAGGTATATTTAGGCCCATGTTAGGTAATTCAAGCATATTAGTAGACATGTTTAATTAGATTTTATATTGTTTTCATACTAGTTAAGCATTCTTTTAAGCTTCTATCTTAATGTTACATTCCTAGACTTAGAACCTTGGCTAGATGGATGGAAATGGTGTTAGCTTCCCTTGTTTAGTCATGCAATTTTCTTTGTAAATTTTAGAGTTTCATCACAAATAACAAGAACAAGAACACATTACACTAGATATAAGTGGAGAAACCTAAAGGAAATAATCCTTTGGTAAAAATCTTGTCTTTTATTAATAATCGATACAATTTCACCCAACACTTCCACTTCGCTCCTTAGCTATATCTCATGTTTTTCAATAGCTAATACATTTAGTTAATCAGCCCATCTTACATATAACTCACAATCTTTAATACAAGCCTACATAGCCATTGTAGATAGTCAGACAGTCAATCCCAAGAGGGATCACCCAATAAATTGGGTGGGTGAATTGGTCAAGTCGCTTCACTCTTTGAGTGTGAAAGGATTCACACATTAAAGTTTGATCAGAAAAACTATGATCATGTTAGGGCATGCCAAAGTGGCTAATCCCACTTGACATTATCACCCCAAAACTCCCCCTTAATGTTAAGTGGGAGAAAACAATCAGACATGCCAAGTTTCAGACCCATGAATCAACAACAATGATTCAGGCTTAGCATGCTAATAAGGGAAATCCACAGATCTTCCCAAATAGAGATTCTTAAGACTAGTGCTTTACAGTATGAAGAATTACATTAGACCATGGAGCCTTTTATAAGCTAAGGCATACCCATGACTAAATATTTCTTTGAGATTTACAAGTAATTTCAAAAATAGTGACACATTTACTTATTACAATTAGAGGAAGTATTGGAAGTTTGAAAAGCCAGTAAGAGGTGGAATTTTCATGTGCACTCCCCTCAAGGGTAAATTTGACAAGATAAACAAGGAAATAAACTTGCAAAACTTGACAGAACATAATGGTTTTGTAAAGATATCTGCAACCTAATCTTCAGTTGGATAGAACTGGAGATCAATATCACCATTAAGGACTTTTCTCTAATGAAATGCATATGGAATTCAATATGATTTTTCCTTTGATGTTGAACTAGATTCTTTGCAAGAGAAATGCAGCTTTTAATGTCACATAGAAGAGTAGTACTCCCTTTGACATTCATGTGCAACTCAACCAACAACCTTTTCAACCACATAGCTTCTTTAGTAGCTTCCATGACACTCCTATACTCTACCTTAGTGGAAGAGATAGACATTGTTGGTTGCTTTTTGCTACTCCAAGTGATGGCACTTGCACCAAGCTTGAAAAGATATCTAGAAGTAGACTTCCTATCTACAACATCACCAACATGATCAGAATCACAATAACCAAATAATTGTGCATCATAAGAAGAAGAATAAACAAGACCAAAATTGATTGTTCCTTTGATATATTTCAAAAAATTTGTTTCCATTTTCCAATGATCCTCATAAGGTTCTTGCATAAATCTTGACACTACTCCTACTACATAATAAATATCAAGTCTAGTAATAGTTAAATAGATCAAACTACCAACTAGCTTCCTATAAAGAGTAGGATCAAATTTAGCACAAGTTGGTTTAGGATCAAACTTAACACCAACTTCAATAGGAATGAAAATAGGCCTACAATAAAACATGTCAAATATCTTAAGTAGATTAAAAACATACTGATATTGAGATGCAAGAATAAAGTTATGATCTTGAATGATAATCATGCCAAGAAAATGATTTAATAAACCTAAATCAGTCATTTCAAAATGTTGTTTTAACCTTTGTTTGATTTTTACAATTAGACTTTTATCACTGCTAGTAATCAAAAGATCATCTACATACAAGACAATAATGATAATATGATTTTTATCAAACTTGAAAAATAAATCATTATCATAATAGTTAGAAAAACCAAGATCTTGAAAGAAATAGTTAATTTTAGCATACCAAGCTCTAGGAGCTTGTTTAAGACCATATAAAGAATTTTTAAGCTTACATACATAAAGTTCCTTTCAGGAGCCTCAAAGCCTTTAGGATGACTCATATAGATTTATTATTTTAATTCACCATTTAAAAAATCATTTTTGACATCCATTTGATGAATCTCCCAACCATATTGGGTGGCCAATGCAAGAAGAACTCTTACAAGTACTCATCTTAGCAACAG
This sequence comes from Taxus wallichiana var. yunnanensis, assembly GCA_018340775.1. Taxonomy (NCBI): domain Eukaryota; kingdom Viridiplantae; phylum Streptophyta; class Pinopsida; order Cupressales; family Taxaceae; genus Taxus; species Taxus wallichiana. The sequence goes on from CM031236.1 coordinate 317,067,504, forward strand.
GAGAAAAAGTCTCAACATAGTCAATACCTGGTTTCTGAGTGAAACCACAAGCTACTAGCCTTGATTTGAACTTTTCAATCTCTCCTAGAGAGTTATATTTAATTTTGAACAACCACCTAGATCCTACAATGCTTCTTTTAGAAGGAGGAGGGACTAGTTCCCAAGTGTCATTTTTGATTAGAGCATTGTATTCATCCTTCATAGCTTGAAGCCATCTAACATATTGAGATGATTCTTCAAAGTATTGTGGTTCTACCTCCTAGTAGGTCAACAAGGCATGGTAGGTATGCTGAATTTTAGTTAGTTTTCTAAGATTATCAGGATCAGAGTTTTGAACAATTTTTTTAGTCCATTTAGGAATATTAGGTTACAAGAATTTTGGGATGATTCCCCTCAATCTCCATCATATCTAGATCAGGATAATCAACCTCTTGAACTTATGTTTCCATAATTTCAGTAGGAGGATTATCAAGATCTATGTCTAGAGTAGTAGAGGAGGGTTCATTAGGATCAGCAGAGAAAGTTCTTTCTAAGACTTGAACATTTATATTTTCAACAATGTCATGCTTGAATGGATCATAGACTCTCAAAAATTTAGTTTTACATCCATAGCCAACAAAAATACAAGAAAAGGAAGTTGGATCAAGCTTCTTCCTTTTAGCTTTTGGAATGAAGATGGAAGCAGGACTACCAAATATTCTTAGGTGAGAGATATTTGGTTTTTTATTTGTCCATACTTCATGAGGAGTAGCTTGATGAAGAGTTTTTGTAGGTAGTATATTTAAAATATAGACAAAAATCTTATTCTTTCTTTCTGCAATGCCATTTTGTTGAGGGGAATAGGGAGTGGTCAATTCTCTTTGAATTCCACATGACACACAAAACTCATCAAAAGATTTTCTGACATATTCACCTCCATTATCAGTCCTAATTCTCTTAATTTTTAGATTTGAAGCATTCTCAACTAGAGATTTAAATTCCTGAAATTTAGATAGGACATCAGACTTCTTCTTAATGAAATAAGACCAAGTCATTCTAGAATAATCATCAATAAATCAAACAACATACAATGCACCAATGAGAGAAGGAACCTCAAGTGGACCTCTTACATCACTATGGATCAGTTCTAATAACTGAGAGGAATTTGGATCATGATGTTTGTGAAATGGTTGAGCATGTTTCTTACCACGTAGGAAAATTTCACAAGTTTCATGTTCTAATTTTATCTTAGGAAGACCAACAACAAGATTTAGTCTAGACATATCATACAGAATCTTGAAATTTACATGACCAAGTATTTCATGCCATAGCTAAATATCATTCCTAGAAGAGGAAGCAAAACAAGACTCAGAGACAAAACCATCAAATATATACAAGCTATTCTTCTGGATCCCAGAAGTAATGACATTTTTAAACTGATATTTGACATACCATTTTTCTTGTAGATTTTTTTAAAATAATTTTATTTGGTTAGCTGAGAGCAAGAAAAAATATTCTTTTTCAGTTTAGGGACATACAAGACATTCCTAATTAAACCATTAGATAGCTTAACATTGCCACAACCTTCAGCTCTAATGACAAAGTTATCTCCTAGATAGATATTCTCTTCACATTTGACCATATCTAAAAGGATATTAGAGATGCAAGTCATGTGCTGGAGGCACCACTGTCAAGAATCCATTCATTGTCATTTGAAGTTGAGAGGGAAATATACAAAGCAATAGATTTCTCAGCTACATTTGCTTGCTTTTGCTTCTAATTTTTCTTAAAATTATTAGGCTTGTTGTTTTAGCATTCTTGACTGATTTATTAATCTTGACTCTACAATTAAACTCTTTGTGTCCAAATTTTCCACATTTATTACAAGTTCCATTAAATTTGACTTTGAATGGTTGATTGCTTTTAACAGAGTTAGTCTTAGGATTAGTTTTAAATCTGGATTTAATACTAGAATTTTGATTTGGATTAAAATGTCTAGTATGAGAGGGCTTATGAGAAGGCTTATGATTTTGAGAGAATAGAGCTTGAGAAGCAAGTCTCTTTTGAATCAAATTTCTCCATGACTCTCTCTTCTTGAATCAACAAAGAAGACAAAGTGTCTAGATCAGGAAAATCATTCTCATTCGATATTTGGAATTAAGAATTGAGATGTAATGTCTGAATTTTTCATGAATGTTGATTTGAATTATGAAATACAATAGCTTGTCTTGAAACAATTCACAATTGTACAACCATCAAGTTGAGCTTTAATGTTTTTAATTTTAGCTAGATAGTTTATAATTTTCTCATCTCCCTTCATAGGAGTTGTAAAAAGCTCTAGAATAAGCTTAATGATCTTATACAACATACTTACTTCATGCATGATCTCTAATTACTTCCATGTAGCTGAAGGTGAGTCTAAATGGCCTATATGCATCAAGAACTCATCTCTAATGCTTTGCAATAGGATGGATAGAGCTTCTTGAGATCTTTGAGAAAAGGAGCTAAGGTTTTAGGGGTAGCTTATCTCCTATGGGACAATTTTCAATGCTATTCACAAGATCCTAGAGCTTTCTAGCCATAAAACAAGATTTCAAACACACTTTCTAGATGCTATAGTTAGTTGAATTCAAGAGTTGAGACTTATCCATTGAAAAAACAACAGAACTAGCCATTTTAGATGCTCAAATAGTAAATGAAGACAGATATAGCTAGAAAACAACTGAAAGAAGCTAAATAGAGACAAAAAAGCTACAAATCTCTTAATTTGTTATACGACTACAAACAACCCAAATTTGATAAAAAAAAATAGCTTGAATTGGTCAAGTTCTAGATCAATTTTACGGGAAAGGTCATGTTCTAGTTCTGAGACTATTTTAATAGGCTAATGAGCTAATTAATTAATTAATTAATTATGAGCTTAAAAACATAGCACAATTCATCAAATCTTCAAAAATAGCTAGATTTGGTCTAAAATTAGCTTGAATTGGTTGATTTTAGATCAAATTTATAGAACAGATTCGGGGTCGAGTTACAAGATCTCGGTGAGTTATTTAGCAACTCAACTTAGTGAGCTAAAGAATGAGTTACTTTAACAAATAAAATAAGTTAAATAATAACTCATACAAGGGTTAACATGTGGCACAGATCAACAATACCAAGAAAGGCACGTGTTGGCTTTAAAATAGATCCTTGGGCAGATGTGATGCTTTAAAAATTAAATTTAAAGCCTCTTCGGGTCTAAAACTGATAAAAAAAGTGACAAAAGATAAATAAACATGCGTCAATACACATAACTTTAAAATAAAGAAAATACACGTGTTACTTTTTAATTAGCTTGCATTTTTTGCAATGCGCGATTAATAAGAATCACTATAAATTAATTAAAAGATAGAACCATATACACGTGTCTTTAATTAATTGGATCACATTTCGCATTCTGACACAATGCGATAGTAGATTCTTAGTCAAACAAGCCACTTATTGAAATATTAATGGCTTAGAAAATTTATAAACTAGAAAAGGAATAAGACAGTTGTCACAATCTAAATGGTGAAGCCAAAGAAAATATTGACACTCGACACAATTAGAATACGTGTCAAAAAAACAATTGGATCACGTTTCACAAGTCTGACAAGTGTAGAAAATAGAATACGTGTCATCTTTTAATTAGATTAGAGTTCACAATTCACATATTTTAAAAAAATCCATGGAATGAAGACAAATTTTTGAAGCCTTGGTTCAAAGAAAAAGATTGTAAAACCATGAACAAGATAGAATACAACACGTGGAGAGTTAAAAAACGTGTCAATAGATGAGTGGTTCACACTTTGCAAGTCTGCCAAAAAACTGACAAAAATATACGTGTCCAAATGCAATTGAATCACACTTCACAGTGCAAAAAAAAAAGACTAAAGCAAACTAAAGACACGTGGAGCCTTTTAAATGGTTTGCATTTCGTAAATATGAAAAAATGTGATAAGGTGGGAAATTTTAATTGGATGATAATTGCCACAAATAAACGATTGAAAAATGTGAAATGTGGAGCAATTCTAATGGCTCAAATTTCACAAATGTTAGAAATAGATAAGTCAATTATGACAATGCAAAGACATGTGTAAAGCTTTTATTGGCTTGTGGATTGCAATTGAAAATTAGATAAACATTATTCGACACCACGAAGCAAGATGGAGCTTTTTATTGGCTCGGTCTTTGTAAAAACTAAAAAATGTGATGCTAGATGGAGCAATATGATTGGCTTAGGCTTTGTAGTCAAAGGAAGTCAAATAAGTCTGTCAGGGCCAAGATAGATGGCACTAGAGGATTGGCCCAAGCTTCATAAAGATATAAAGATGTCATATTGAATCCATTTGGCACTCTAAGAGAGGGTGTGGCTTCATAAACATGAAAAGAACAACATGGAAGCTACGTGGAGCAATATTATTGGTCCAAGCTTTGAAAAATTTTCAGTGACCAAAAATACGAACCCAGATGGCACAAAATGATTGGCCTAGGCTTTGTAGAGACAAAAATGGAAAAATAAAGATTTTACAACCAGGACGGACTTAAAAATCCCGAATAAACTGGATCTAACTAATATTTTGGATCCACATTCAAAAAACAATCATGTAACGACTATTTATAGTGGGAAAACTATAAAAATAGCTCACAGATGATGGATTCAAGCCATAAATGGCTAAAAAGAGATGCAAAAGCACATATATAAGCAAAAAAAGCTTAAACAACCATTTAGTCCATTTTTAATCAATATTTCAAGTAATATTAGGTGGGACTGGAAGTTTAAACCTAGTTAGCTTGAACATGATTGTGGAACTTTTGGGTCTCATAGATCCGTCAATAAACTTAAAGTTTCTTCACCCTTTCAAGTCAAAAGACTTCTAGATCGATCCTGCACATGCACAATCACCAAGCTCTGATACCATGTTAGATTTAGTAGGAACTGATATCTATAGATTAGATATCCACTATTAAAGGACAAAGATTATAGATTATGATAGACATTTGATTGGACAAAGAAATAACTTGAAATAGATAATAAATAAAAGAGATAAATGAGAAAGAGCTTAAAGTAAATAAAAAGAACAAGAACACATTACACTAGATATAAGTGGAGAAACCCAAAGGAAAAACTCCACTGGTAAAGTACTATCTTTTATTAAGAATTGATACAATTTTACCCAACACTTTCACTTTTCTCCTTAGCTATATTTCACATCTACAAAGCTATATCTCACGTTTATTCAATAGTTAATACATTGATTAATTGGCCCATCCTACATACAACTCAAAATATTTAATTCAAGCCTTTATAGCTATTGTAGATAGTTAGGTGGTCAATCCCAAGAGGGATCACCCAATAAATGGGGTGGGTGAATCGGTCCGGTTGCTTCACTCTTTGAGTGTGAAAGGATTCAAAAATTAAAGTTTGATAAGACAAACTATGATCATATTGGGGTGTGCCCAAGTGGCTTATCCCATTAGACATTATCACACCAACAATCCACATGTTCCAAGCCTTGTTATTTCATCTACATTATGTTAATGAATTTTAGACTTCCATTTCTCTGGGCACCATGTTGATCATCTTGATATTACGTGATTGTTTTTCATTTCTTTTCTTCTCCAACATGGTGCAATCTTCTATATTATGTTGTGCATGCACCTTACAATATGTGTAAAATACTTCCCACTTAGGATGTAATGAAAAATTATTGGAAATGTGGTTTGTATCTCTATAAAGAGAGAAAATTACTACTTGTCTTTGTGGTCCAGTGTACAATTCGTGTTTAATAGTACCCACCCTTGTATAATCCTTTATGCGCACCATAAGGTCAGTGTGGGGTGTTCCAACCTTAGTTTTGGTTGTGATAAATTTCATATGGTACTTATGGTGCTGTTATGTTCCATCCCTATGATTGCTGTGGTGAAGGAGGTACCCATATTATCCTATTTTATGGATATGGAAGAGGCCAAACTAGTTTGAATTATGGAGATTGTGGTATTTATTGTGGGGTAGCCTATGTTGAAGAAGGAGCCCATTAAATAGTTGGTCGAGGGGAGGTAGTCATATTTATCTCCAAAATATATGGATTTACTTTGGTGGATAATTGAGTTTTAACAACAAACACATTCCTAGTAACTTCCTCCTTCAAATCCATCAAAGCCCCTGTAGTCCTTAGCTTCATGGGTAGTAGCCTTTCATAAGTTACACACCACATTGTGAGGCTATCTAACATAGTGTTATAGTAGGTGATAATTGACAAGATAATCCCACCATTACCTACATATGTCACAATAATCTCCTTGTGATCCTTATATTACCTTAGTACAATCATTCTTATGGTTTCCTTCATCTCCACATTTAATGCACCATATGGTGATGTTAAGCTTCTTTCCTTCTTAGAGTTCTTCCAATATTCACATTACTACATCTAGTTTTACTTTAGTTTTATAGTTAGAGGTACCAATTTCACCATAATCCTCAATATTTTCCACCCATATAGCCACTTCAATGGCCTCAACTTTAGTTTGAATTTTTTTATGTAATTGCAAACCAAATCTTATTGTACAATCCTTCCAAAAACTAAGAAACCTTTCTTGAGTCGTCAAAATTAAAATTTTCCTTGTTCATTACATTAGAGAACCTCATGTCATATTCCATGACTATTTCTACCAATTTATTCTTTATCTATTTCAAGTCTGAATAGTTTCCCTACACATTTATTCCATTTTGAATTCTTGGGTTGAAGTATTGTGTACATCTTGCAAATATTGTGCACTTAATTATATTGAATATATAAAATCCAAGTCTCTTCCATGCGGTGTTCCTATAAGTTCACACTTCTTTATGTTATCATCGTGACTCCTTTCACCCCTTAATGCATATCATAAGTTAAGAGGTAATGTTTGGGATAAACAATCCCATCATAAGGCTATAAACTTGCAAAAGGATTAAGGGCTGAGCCATCTTCCCTGGACCCAATTGATTTCTTGGATGACCTTATGTAGTACTATAATTTAGGATATATCTTGGATTTGATTATATTCTTTGTTGATTGGTACTTACACTAGTACTTATACTATCCTCATAGGGTTATGGATTCTCTTCTTACAAATCTCTAGATTATAGAAAGATAACCTTGTATTTTGGACATAAAAATATAATTTCTTGTCTTCCCCACTATTTTCATAATTTCCCCTTAATTCTATCCTTTGCAATGAAGGACCGTACAATGAAAATTCTACTTCCTTGAAAATTTCTTCCACTCATATATCTTGAGATCTTGATTGTAGAGCGTCATGTGTTCTGATTTCCATCCTAATCTCCTTCATAATTCTTGTAAAATTTCAAATTTCTCCAAACCATTTAGATAATCATATGTAACCAATTGTCTATCTATCTTTAGGGATATATCCTAGAAGAGGGGTACTATCATATTCTACCATCCTTTATGGATCATGTTCCATTTCTTCTGTATAGAATATGTTTTCTTGATTTTTGCAATAATATGCTCTCCATGATGGTTTTTTGGGATTCAATACCAACTACTTTATAAATATACCTATAACTACTTCTAGTCATCTCTCTTTGTATTCTATTTTCAGTTTCTTGATTTCATTCTTGAGTTTATAATCAATGCCCATGTCTTGTTACGCACCCTCTTTGTTACTTTGGCTTCCTTGTTTGGAAATACCTTTTCTCTCTTCAGGAGGTTCATTTTTATCATTTTATGACAACCTTCCCTACCTTATCCCTACTCATAGTTAGTTTTATCTTCCCTTTAAAATTACTATAACCTCCCCATCTATTGTGTTGTCTAGCTTCTCTTTATAGATTTTTAATCCTATTGTTTTCCTCTCTTTGCTCATTTCCGGACCCTTTAGGTTTCCTCTTTAATTCTAGTCCCTTCCCATTCATCTTCCTCTTATAATGTTACACCCCTTTGGCACTTGATTCACTACTCCACAATGTGAAAAATTGGCACCATGGCCTTTTCCATATCTAACATGTTGACTAATAATGATAACTGATTAAAAAAATTCCTCTTAATCAAACTAGAAAATGTGCTTTTGTAGAATCCAAAGAACAATTTTTTCTGACAATAATTTTAGTTACATACCTGTCAATAGTGGTATGCATCTAGTGGTCAACAACAGAGGTCTATATGACATCTAATTCATGTAGTTCTTCAATTTTTTCCTTATCCATTCTTATTCCTCTCTTCATTCTAAAGAAATAAAATTCCAACAGATATAATGAGACATCAAGTTGTTTAGGAGCTCATACAGAAAATATTATGAATGATATAATCTAAATGGATCTTTTCAGTAGGGATTCCTTTTAAAATATCTCCACCTTCCACAAATTATTTCATCTTCTCTTGCAACCACCTTTATACACATATTTTCCTTGGTATTCATCTCAACATTTTTAGGTCTAAGAAATAGAACCATTGTTAACAAAGGTTCCTAGATCATGGATTCATGACATGCAACATGTTTTAGTTTAGGATAATTCATATTTGTCTTAGAATTAGGCTAGTTTCTTCAATGTGCGTAACATGTCAAATCCACATAAATAAAAAAGAAGAGATAAATAATGGGAAAACATATGACAAATATAACTACTTAAAGTTCAATATGAACACATAAAACAAAAGGAAATTGAAATAAATTACTATTAGTATCCAAGATCAACCTTTTAAAATATGCACTTATATATTTTTATACAAAAAACATGAGTGTTGATTTACCAATCTCCTTTTAACTTCTTCTAGTACATCAAGAGGCTCATCCTATTCCCTATATATCCTTAGAGAGTGATATACATTCTATAATTTGTATTATCTGAAAAATTCTTATATAAGAGGTTTGAAAAACATACAAATTATATCTATGTTGGATATATAATTCATTTTACACTCTAATAAATAGGTTATCAAGGAATGATGCTTGAGTCGATGGGTGTCACTAATCCCAATGAATATTACTTGTTCCAGCTAAACCACACCACTATAGACAAATTCACCGTATCTGAAAAACTTTATATTCTATATTTTATAGGAAAATTATAAAATTTGCTATCCAAATTATACTGGGAAAAAATATTTGGTAGAGGAAAAAATCAACAATCAATATTCTTGAAGTTGTGTGGTTCTTTTTGTCATTAATTTTTGCATATGAATTTTTCTATAATCGATATCCTATGCGTGTACCTCTAGTCCATATATTTTGAACCCTCTATCTTACATTTTTGAAAAATCCCATTTAAATCCCCCTCTATTGAGGTGAGTGAGATACATTGTAGATAATTCACCTTAAAATAAATATGAATCATACCATGTCATGTAGAGTAATATATTAGTGTGTAAGATCATATATGCACGTGGAGAGTAACCATACATTTACAATTTTATATATAACATGACATGTAAAAAGAGTGCATGGTTTGAATTATGAAACTAAAATATAGTGATGCATGATGCGGATCTTGAAACTAAGTGTAATAAGAGAAACAAACACACAATCTTAACATGAAAATGTCACATAGAAGGCCAATAAGATGTATAAAATGGACACAAGATTTTTACATAAACAAACTAGGTCCAAAGAGACATGAAAGAAAGGCTAATAAGGCTATAAAAAAGGGACAATAATGTGTCAAACATACAAACAAATACTAAGGGTCACATAGAAGATACAAGTTATAATGAATCCATTCCATTGTGCAAGAAAGTAAAGATCAACGAAAGGTGCATAAAAAATTAGTGTCTACGCAATCCATACATGCTAGTATATAATCCTAGAAGAAATATGTAAAAATCTAAGCCATTAACATGAGTAAGATATGTGTTATAAATAAAAATAGGTTTGAAATAGTATAGAAATTTATAATCTTATACAATGTGATCTATATAGATAGATGTCACTAGTAAGGATATGACACTTAGAAAAGGGTAATTCAAACATCGAAAACTTTATATGATCATATATATATATATATATATTGCATCATGTTGTTATTCCACATGAGACACATACATGTATAAAAAAACATAGTATGCTATCTACCAAGTCATGCTCAAGACCCGGTTTTTTTGATTTTTGAATATTTCATTTTTTTGTATTTTTGAAGAGTTTCTACCCAATGATCATATCAAGAGGATGGTGAGACCCAAGAGGTGTGCTCGTGTCATAATATTTAAGGGAAAATCCTCTTGATTAATTGCTAAATATGTGTGTGTGTGTGAATTTGATAACGAAATAAGTGATATAGTGTAAGGGTGATCCTACATAGGAGTGTATCAAACCTAATATAACTTTTGTTTAATTTTAGAGTTTAATAATAAATACAACTAGTTTTAAATATATTTGAACACTATATATTATATATTACAAATATATATAGTCATTTATTGATTTATAATAAAAACTAGGCTATTTTAAAACATGCAAAACTATTATATCAATTACAATTACAAGAGAGGTAAAATGAATGACTTAGATGGTATCAAAGAGGTTTAAGATTGTGTCACCAAAAAAATTGGGAAGTCTGTAGGATTTTGGATGAGCCTAGATTGAATGTTCATCAAAAATAATTTTTAGTGTAAGGACATACAAAAGGGTTAGGACCAGATTACATAAACCGACCCTCCCCTACTTTCTTGGACTATTAGCTCTTTGAAATATGGTTTTATGGGTTTCTCACTATTGATTGTTTCAAAATTTGGTATGTTTGGATACACATGTAACCCTAGTTTTCATAATTAAAACTGAAAAAAAAATCCTACATATCCTATAACACACTCAAATAATCATTAGATCTAAAAATAAAAGATAAAAAATGATTTATTCAAATTGACATTTCTAGTCACCCTTTAGTGAGTCACCAAGTTCTACATTGCATTTAAAACTTGATGTAGTTTTCCTAGTTCTTTGTGTAAAAGCACTTGTAACTATCCTTGACCTAGGTTGGTCCTTGTGCCTCAATATTGATAGCGTACTATGCTCTTCATCCCAATAGAAATCCTTGTGTAGATGAAAAATTCAGATTTATGCCCTCTTATGCCATGTATGTAGAATTTAGAAGTATTTATTACTTCTTTAGCTTAGTAAGTGGTAGATTTATAGGTGTATGTTAGGTAATAAATTCCTATAGTGAAATTGTATACATATGAGTTATTACTTTGAAATTTGGACCTTACTGACAGGAAAGGACGACTGAAAACATATGATTTGAAAGTAAAAAGAGTAACAAATGCGCCCATAAAGAGAAAAAACGAAAAGTAAAAGGGGCCTAGACCATACATAAGGGACAAGATAGTCATACGCTTTAGATCCTATTGTATGGTCTTGGACCAAGTTAATATATAAAATAATTATAAAAGGGAATGACTAGAAAACTTTGTAAGATAGTTCAAAATCAAAATAAAGAGGTAAAATAGTATGACACAAAATAAAATCAAGTAATAAAGAGAAAAACCCAAGACTCATGCCACTAAGCTCCAGTTTCATTTTCAAAATTCACATACATATGATTTAGATAAAAGCATAATGTAATAATGATTTTATATAAATTTAGTGTCTACATCTCCCCCTTTATACTAGTGAATGGAATTTACTAGTTTAAAAGAGAAAAGTACCATACATGTAAGAAAATTCTGAAGCGAGAAAACCTATAGGTGAGTCGAGAATAGTAACCATGTGTGGTGAGAAACCTAAGTCATGGGATGACTCATGTGGAGACAAAGGAGAAGCATATCGTGGGATTCAAGAGATGTTATAGGTGACTATTAGGTGTTTTGGATAATGTTTGGTGTATTTGAAGATGTTAGGGGTTACCAAATCCACAATAAGTAATTTCATAGATAAGTTGAAAATGGGTGTCTTGACATCAAGGAAAGAGTGTCACAAAATTTCTAGTTGCTCCCAATAACACTTCCCAAAATAATACCACACCATTGTAGATGGATCTATGTCTAAAATATTTGGAAAACCCCTATAAGGTGGAAGGGAAACAAAATCATATATCCCCCACCATGTATTTATGTGGGTGTATTATAAGTAGTTGTAGTATTGATGTCTTTGATATATTCAAATATATGATTTTATCACCTTGTATTTATAGTAAATACAATGGTGTTTCATGTGACATGACTATGTGTATTCTATGTCTAGTGCATTTTTGTAATCAAGAGTGAGAATTTGAGTGTTGGGATTATATTGTATCATGTGCGAGATAGTGGCATTGCATAGCCAAATTTTTGGTTCACATGTGGTTTGTGTGGGGGATACCCTTGCATATCTAGTACACTAAATTTTCTTATTGATTTGTGAATAAAAATTGAGGATATGGTGACCTTGCATAGGCAACCCTATCAGTTACCCCTTCAATAAAATAGAGAGTGTGAAAAACTATCACTTGAGGTGAAAGATAGAGGTAATAGTATTTTATAGATTGTATGGTGATAAATGAGAGCATGGTATTCTAGGAATAAGAATTATAATATTATAAATTCAAGTAGTAGTAAGAGGCATTTGTGTGATATAATTGTAATAGAGAATGAGATATGGATGTGAGTGAATTATTGTGTAATATTTAGTGAAGTGTTCCGTGAAGAGTAGGCATCTGTTGATACCATTGATGGATTAGTCATGATCATGATGATACAAATGACATGTAAAATGGACAAGAAAGGCCCAATATATGGTTCATATCAGATGGAGACATTAAGCGAGAACAAGATGTTGGTGGAAACATAATTGTAATAGTGTAAAATGGTGATTTACTATAAATAGTAAGCATGAAAGTTCAAAATTACTCATCATTTTTAATTGAGCTTGATAGTTGTTAAGAAAGGTCCATGTATGAATGAAAATTGACACGCTAACTTAAATCGCACTCAACCTCCCGAGGTCATGCCGGGACGACCTGATGTGGAAGATGTGGATGGCTATGGATAGCGAAATATAATGAATATGTGGTATGCAGATGAAAATACATGGGAATGGGAAAAACAAGCTATCAAGGAAAAATGATGTCCTTGACACGCAATATCAAAATCTACTTGTCAAGGGAAAAGAAGGCTGTCTAACATGAATGTGTTTGATGGATGGATCGAAAAAGATGGCCACATGAGTACTCCAATCAATATCGAGCTCTGAGAAATTCCTTCCAATGGTTGTGGGATATGTGGAAAACCAATGGGTGCCTCATAACAATTTCTAGACAAGGTCATGGAATGAATGAGAGAGAGGCATGGTTCCATTGGCTCTATGGTTGGTTAGCTAACTGGTCTAAAGTGCAAGGGCCCGGTGAGATTCTTCATTAAGAACATTTAGTTGTCTAATGATGTTTGGTGGAAGTGGGAACAACCTAAAGACTAATGATTGTAATCCTATGTCAAGGCCTAATTGGTCTTTGGGTCCTTGCGGTTGAGGAACCCATGGATCAAAACCGTAAACTCTTGGCGGTTGTGGTCCTTGTATGGTCATATGTGTTTATAATCTATTTCGTGGATTTACAATATTCGTAGAATTTGTCACTTGTGATGTTCAAAATGTTTAATTGTTTAATTTTCTTAGCGTATTGTGCTGGTGTTCTGAGGACAAGCATACAAAGTCCCATATCTATGTCCGTAATTAGTTTAGGCCCATTCGGTTGTGGGACCAATGGATCACTAGTGTATGTTTTCTCTTGTTGTGGTTCATTTATGGTCATGTATGCATTCAAAGTATTTTAATCTAATCAAGGTAAATAAAAATCTAATCTAAATAAGAAAATTCTACACTATGTTTTTGTGTTTTGGAATGTAATGGAAATAAACAATACAAAACAACTAATCTAACAAAAGGAAATATTTTTGTGCTTTTATGGAATTTAGAAGAAACAAAGAAATGAAAAGCTTCTAATCTAACAAATAAATCCTATATAGATAAATAATTAGATGTAGTTATTTACCTATGCAATGGTGTAATTAAATCTATACTAATCAATTAAAGCCTCCCTAATTAAATCCTTTGCTTTTCCTCAGAGGCACGGGAAGAAATCAGAGCTTCTCATAGAAGATTTTCTTCCCCTGCAACTTCCCCAAAAAAATAAAAGAAATTTTTATGGAGGATCTTCTAAATTAAATAATGCTTCGATTGATTTCTAAATTAATCAGAGAAGCTTTCTTCTAGAATCACCTCTTTGCAAATCTACAAAGATAGGAAAGAAAGGATATCTATCCTAAGAAAGCTTTTTCTAAAATAAGTGATCTACTATAACTACTCAATGATTGTAACAATGAAAATGAAATGCATTTTCTACTATAATGAATAATATGAATAAGATTATTAATTAAAGAAACCCAATTACAACCCCAACTTGGTATTTGTATTATTGTGGAAATCTAGTTGTGGTGTGATTTTGTGTCCCCTCAGTTTGTCTTTTCAATCTCTTGTGTTCACATGAGTCCAGGATGTTGGGAATGTAGTAGAAGAAACAAGGAGAAAGTGTTGGAGAAATGACAACTTGATGGCATTCTAGTAGTAATGCGGGTAGAAGAAGATAACACAAGAGAATAGAGCTTGGTTATGCAATTTCTAGCAAGATTGTTACATCTCAACTAAGTAAGATACACAAATAATCTCCAAACATTTACCGCAGAAGAAGCGATGGTTTAATAGAAGGTTGGTTTGGGTGTGTAATATCACACTTGGTAGCCATGGGGTACCACATAGCCACATGAAGGGGCAAAGTTAAACAATCAATTACAAATCACAAGTGCAAGAGGAAGTTACCACAATTCATTCAAGATTGAAATAAGCTAAAATGATTGAGAAACGTGATCTAATAGTGAACTAAAGTGAAGTAATCAAGTGTTAATTATTAGGTAAATAATTATGGAAAAAGAGAACATGACTATTGCCTTGTGCATGGCGGAGGTTACAAGGCTGCTACCCTTCTCCCGGGTGGTTGTTACAAGACTACCACCCAAGTAGAGTGAAGGTTTTGCAACTAAAGGCAAAACTAAGGCAGAATGGTGTGGGAATATATCGAAAAGAAGGGAATGGCTAAGTAGGGTAAACTAGGCTACAAATGTAAGTTGCAAAGAGGTTTAGGGAGATTAAACACTTTATAAAAGACGTGAATCATCATTGGGAACCTTTTGTAACCATTTTTCAACAATGTAGCATGTGAAAATTTGGGTGTGTACATATTGCCCCATGATGTTTAGCCATGAAGAGGCATAAAATCTAGAGTATGAGTATGTCATTCTTGAAATGGGGAGTTAGAAGCTATATACTGCAACACCCGTGTGCCAAAATTTCATCGTCCAAACTCCCGCTACCTACAAAATGAAAGAAAAACTTAGGTGTAAATAGATACGATATCAAAAAATAAACACTAAAACAAAATGACGAGAGGACTTACCATCTATACGGGGATAGAAGTATACTGTGTGCCCGATCTAGCTACCTCGTAAGGAACATACACTCAAAATGAAGTTAAACAAATCATATATATAACAAAAATCTCATTTTCAATTTCATTTACACATATCCTCGTTGTGATTTTTGAGCTCTGGACCAACCATCACCATTTTGAGTGAGAGTATAGTCAAAATGATGAGTGCGACAATGTGACCATGGCCCGTGAGCAAGAGATCAAGCAACAAAGAAAAATGTTAGTATTTTGCATTTGTTTATTTAAAACCTAAAATGTGAAATTTTGAGAAATCTATGCCTAGGGGGTTTATTTTTGAAATTTCTTGTGTTAAAATGTTCCCTAGGGGGTAGTCTAGATGGGTTTGTCCTTTGTTTCATGTAAAAAGGTCAATTTTTGTGTATTTTTGAATTTTTAGGGAAAAGGGAATGACTTTGTCCGTTCTATAGACAACCGCCACCTCGCGCAGGTGGGGTTACAAAACCACCTCCCTACCTAGGGTGGTGGTCCTAGGATGCCATGGAAATTACAAAACCGCTACCTTGAACATGGTAGAAATTTTGTAATTTTCGAGGAAGAGAGCAATTTTGACTTGTTTAGACTTTTTTTTTTGGATTTTAAGTTATTTTTGGTGTTTTTAATGAGCTTTATTATTGAAATACATTGCTAACTTGCTCTTTTTCTTGTTTTGATGAATGCAAAAAGAGTTATACATTCATGGAGTTGAGAAAGAGAATGTGATTAGATTCTAGGCATTGTTTCTTAGTTGAGTCAAGTCGAGACAAATTTATTGCACCAAGTTTGTGTTGTGGAGGATCTCCTCGATGCCACACATAGCACCAACCAATTAGATTCTGTGTGACCCACTGTCTTATTGTGATGCCGAATGAAACACTTTCTAGTTCACGGTGTTAGGGGAGAGTGGTCCATTATTTTGGAGGATGTTTACAGGAACATTGGAGTACTGTGGTGATAGACAACTAACTTTAGAAAGTACGGGAGTAAAACCAGATCTATTCATTAGGCTTCCTATATGGGATATGATGGGGCATCAATGGGCACCAAGTAGGGTATGAGGATTTTATTTGTTTCCTTTACACCTATCCCCACCATTTGCAAGTCCATTATTGGTATTATGGCTTCACGGTTGGTAGGAGATAAGGGCGGGGACAAGCTATTGTACTGTTGGGCTCTAATTATCATGTAGATTGAACAATATGGGAGGATTTATGCAGGGTGTTGATATTTTGGGGACTACATACCACGAATTGTACCAAGTTTTGTGGATAGAGGGGAAATACCTAAGCCACCCTTCGTTAGTGATGAGTTGGGTGTATGAGATGATCATCCCCTTTCAAGGGGAGTTGGTGTACAAGATCCAGGGGCCATAAAGGTTGTGAGATGGATTGGTTTTTAGTTCTCGGGGGTCACATTAGCTTGTTTCTACACTTACTACATATGATTTTGTGGTCAGGCCTTATCAGGACATGATTAGGTTATGGGGTCAGGAGGGGACTATCTTGCTTGCTTGTGCTACTACTTTTAGTTAGTTAATAGGACCGAGAGGGTGGAGGCCCACCTTGCTACTAGAGTACCCTAGAAGTTTGGGATACCCTATGATGATACTCTTCCTACCATGACCACCATCTATCATAGTGTTAGGGAGGAAAGAAAATGCCCTAAGTACCTACATGGATGGATAATGGTGATACCCAGAGTACCTATCTCTATGGAGAGCGTTACTCGATCTTGATGATGACCCAAGGCTCTCCTCTAGATTGAGGTTACACCCACTCACAATGGGGAGGAGGAGGAAAAGTCAAATACAAAAACAAACACCGAGGTAAAGATGGATGAGGGAGGTGGGGAAATTCATGATGAGGAGGGGGATAGTGAAAAGTAGTGGAGGGCCATAGTGGAGATCTCCATGGAAGAGAGAGAGGAGGAATAGGTGGAGATGGAGACTCTGGTTTTAGAGGATCCAATTCCTCATGAGGGAGGTGGTGATGAGAAGTCCATGATGGGCCAATAATTCTCCTTGAGAGGGGGAGGCCTAGCAGGTTCGGAATTAGCTCCACCACCACCACCATTACACACCGGTGATCCCACTTGGATACCCGAAGATCGAGTATGTAGATACTCTTCTCTCAGCCTTGTTAGCTATAAATGTTAATACAATAAACATTTTACTTCTTTTTTATTTTTGGATGTTTTCTAAATCACCATTTTTCTATTTGTTTTGCAGCCATTCTTTGAGGGATGGTGAGATCTTATTCATAGGATCTCTGTTGATGATTTATTTATCCCATCAAGGAAGACCCAAGCAAAATTGACAAATTATGTGGGATAGCCATTGTAGGCTGGATGAAATGTTATCACAAAATTACAACACCCTCGAATGGCCTGATTTGTGGATGGGGCATTCGGTGTAACTTGTGTGGCATAGGGCCATATCTCAAGTCGTGGGACTTGCAGGATTGAGATAACCCTCTAGAGAAAGCTATTTCTTGCTCCTAAAATACCTACCACTAACTACTCCTAATATAGGAAATACTGTCTAATCCTAATCTGAATTTCCAAGAGACCATGGAGAGAGAATGCATGAAAATAAAGCCTACACTAACAATGGTGATACACCAGAAAAGGAGGGTGTGAGAATAACTTCCCAATGTGTAAAAATAGGAGTGAAATACATGTTAGAAGGGGTGATAACATTTCTCCACAATCTAACAACAAAAATCACAACACCATTTCTATAAATACACAATAGTAATGAATCTTGCAAGATCATAGAATAGACACAATACACCTGCAATAAGATTGAAGAGGAAAGAAGAATGTAAATAAACACAAGAAGGGAAGGTACATCCACAAACTTTCATCTATTGCTTCATTGATATGCACAATTTAAAATTTCAAAATGAAAGGCCTGGATCACCATGCAAGGAGTCCACTACAAGGGCCTACAACACATTGGCTTCACAAAACAAAAATGGTAGAGTTTTTCTACTCAAAATTATCCTCCTTTTATAATGAGCCCAACACTTCAATTTATAGAATTCTGGGAGGAGAGGGAGAGAGGATGCAATTCCCGAAATCCACTTTTCCACCAATTATAATTCATGATAAATGAGTTTGGTTGGTGATTTTGGACCTGCAAAAGCAATCTCAAGGTATCCCATAACTTGCAAATGTGAAAGAATGATTGCCCGTGCTCATTAAATATTTTTTCAACCAATTTTAAACAATCAAACATAAGTGGGATAATTTTCATTAAAAACCATCAAAACTTCATCAATTTATAGATTTCTTGATTTTTGTGTGTTGGGATCAGAGCCATGATTCCAACAAGACCAATTTTGTGAAAATATGTTGAAAATTTCTCAAGTTATGACCTTTTGAGTGATCGCAACAATTTTGAGTTTCACATGTTTAATTGTTACTTCCATGGGATTATGCATTTAATCTCTGGAGTTGTGGATGTTCAATCTCACTATTCACTAACCTAACCTCACTAAAAATAAGAAATCTAATTATTTTGGCATAGATAATGTTGAGACCTTTCTGAAAAGTCAAATTTTGTCAAAAGCAGAGCTCCGAGGTCAAACATTATGCCCATTTTAAGATCATCGTCGGGGGTGTTCCACGCGGACTCTCAAAATATGCATTAAACCATTTTCCCTTTGTATTGTGGGTATTATGGGTTTGTGGGGAACATAAGGAAATTGGGTACAATGGCTGGTTGGGCCTCCAAATTTTTTTATCCATGCTAGACTATGCCTCCTTTGTTGTGCGGAAATTTCATGTCTGTGGGGAACTCTTGTCTTAACCACACTTGTGCCATGCCATTCGGGCCCCAAACTTCTACCTTATCCATAATAGACTCTTCCCACTTCAATTCCTTTGCAAATTAGGTAAATCAAGATTTTGGGGAACTTGTGGCCCAATGGAATGTAGACCTCTTGAGCTACTAGGACCGACTTACCCACAAATAATTGTTTCTTTAGCATTTTAGGCTAAGTTGAGGGCAAGGACCCTAGTTATGTCGCAACCATTCCACCTGTAGCCCCTAGACCCATAATACATTAAAATATGAATTTTCCCCATTTCTCTAAATTTTTAGCAAATTTTTGCTAACTCCTTAGATTTTTCTTGAATAGGGAAGTTAGAGAAAAGTAAAGGGGTGCCTCCAAAATCCAATTTTTGTTTT
The DNA here is from genome assembly GCA_018340775.1 of Taxus wallichiana var. yunnanensis. Classification (NCBI taxonomy): domain Eukaryota; kingdom Viridiplantae; phylum Streptophyta; class Pinopsida; order Cupressales; family Taxaceae; genus Taxus; species Taxus wallichiana. The sequence continues at coordinate 317,087,144 of CM031236.1, forward strand.
CACCATTTCTATTGTTCAAGTTTAAAGAAATTGTGTAAGTTATAGAATTTACCTTGAGGGTAAATTTGGATAACAATTTGGCAACTCATGGGGCCATTTTCCTACTAAATGGAGCTCGACCAACTGCCTAAAGCTATTTATTGGGCATGGAGTTTGCATAGTTATCACAAACCGATCTGAACTATGAAACTTGCCCCCGAATTATTTTAAATGACACTACTCACTTTCAGAGCTGTATTCTTCTTTCCGCATTCTCAACTTTCATAAGACAATCTTGAAATCAAGATTTGTGAGAGTAGAAAAATGTTTTAAAACCTGAGTTTCACTCTCTCCCAAAGAATTGCAATCTGCAAGGTGAATGATGAACATATATTAGTTTAGACATCATGGAACTCTATTAAGTTTCTCTTTCTTTCTTCTCTTGAATGTTCCATTCTTGCTTTTACTGGAGTTGATTTTCTGTCTTGGGTTTTACGGATGCAAAGGCTATTGTCAAGCCTAAGAGATATGCATGGTGGCTTATATCTATTGTTTATACACTGACTAAAGGTTGAGTGAACACTAAGGACTACCATCTACTATAATTATCAAATCTCCCCCACTATGATCCCTTGATTTGAGGAACTCAATTGCTGATTTGAGGAAGCAAAATAATTGAAGATTTGAAATCTGTTTCTTGACTTGATTTTAGTTTCTTTGCATTTGTTTGAATTTGAAATTTGCAATTGTTGCAAACAACTATGAGCTTCCCACTACAACAATTTCTCTTTCCTGAAGTGTGATGAACTGTATATGAAGCATATACTAGAAGCAATAGAACATGTGCACCAACACTTAGGAAATTAAAAACTATTCTAAAAACAAAAAAATATGCAAAAGAACTTGGAGGAATTGGAAATCCTAGACTAATATGTACAAGGGTGAGAAATTCTTCCTTCTAGTAGCAATGTTTGAGGTAGATTCCATTGATTGGAATATGCAATTCTTCACCATCCAACTTAGCCATCGGAAGGAATTTCTACCTTTGCATTCAATGATCATATATGGACCACTCCATATGGCATCGAACTTGGAATACTTTCTGGCTTTGCACAATCAACATCCCACTTCAGTACCAAGTCTCCTGCTTGGAATGTCCTGGCTTTAGCTTTCTTGTCAAAGCTTCTCTTGATCAATGCTTGATCCTTTTCCATGGTTTACACTACATGTTCTCTTGCTTCTTCTAATTCCATTAACTCTGCATACCTGATTTCCATGGGCTCAAACTTAGCTAGTTCCAACTATTTCATGAGTTATAATCTTGAAAAATCAAGTGATATAGGTAGTGCTACTTCCTTTCTATATACAAGCTTATATAGAGAGCTTCCTATAGACCTCTTGGGTGTGACTTTATCAACCTATAGAGATGATTTGAGCTTCGTATTCCAAGTTATTTGATTGTCATCAAGAGTTATTCTGATGATTTTTAGTAGGTTTTTGTTTGTGGACTCTACTTGGCCATTACTCGAGGGTAATAATTCGAAGAAGTGCTAAGATAAATTCCATTTCTAACAACCCATTCTGTGATTTTTGTGCCAAGAAATGCCAATGCATTATCTAAAATGATAGTAGTAGGGACACCAAACCTTGTGACTATCCCCTCATAAAAATCTAAGATGCTGGATTCATTTGCCTCCTTAAGTGCCACTGCTTCAATCCACTTGGTGAAATAGTCTGTTGCTGTAAGTATCCAATTATGGCCTTGAATTGAATTTGGATTGATAACTCTAATGAAGTCCAATCCCCATTACATGAATGAATGATCTATTGAGATTGGACAAAGGGGCAACAGCTGCTAGTCTTTCTTTTCCTGTGAAGAATGCACACTTCTTACACTTTTTAATCCATGAGTAGCAATCACTAAACACCGTAGGCCAATAGTAACCAACTTTCATGATCCCTGAGAGTTGTTAATAGTGGAGAAAAGTTACCTCCCGCTTCCCCATCATGGAAATCATGCAATACCTTATCAATCTGATTTGTTGGGACACACCTCAATAACACCCCATTCACATCCTTCTTGAATAGGATGCCATCAATGAACACATACGAGAATGGATTGTAATATGAAATATATCCTCTTAGATTTGTTCCATTCTAGAGGGCACAAACCTATTTGGAGATAATGCACCATGTCTTGAGTCTAACATGGAATGGGTGCATCATTAGCTAGCTGTTCTTGATCATTTTGTAGTACTAGGATAGGCTCTTCTTCACTTTTTGACTCAGCTTGTTATTTAGAAGCGAGCAGCTCACACAAATATTTGCCACAAACCAACTTGGTCACTTTGATTTCAATATCATACTCCATTACGTGAGTGATCCAACCTTGATCTCTTCTTGTTCAAATCCTTTTTAGGAGAAAATATTTGACCCCGACATGAGATACCATAAATTGGATCTTGTTGTTTGAGAGCAAATGTATAAAAATTTCAAACTCCTAATAACATCAAGAACATGCTTTTCAATGAAAGAATACTTTACTTCATAATCTTCCAGGCTTTGACTGAAGAATACTATGGGCTATTTTGAACCTTTCTTATTCAACTATACCAAGATAGCTGAGATTGTTTCTGATCCTCCAAAATCATAGAACATGAAGTTCTTGGAGAAATAGAGGTTGATAAGAGTTGGAGCTTGTGATATTACATTCTTGATAGCCTCAAAAATATCTTTTCCTTCTCATTGTCTATTTGAATGCAAGAATCTTCTTCAACATTGTTGTTAATGGCTTCATAGGAGTGAAAAAAATAGGCACAATTCTATGGAAAAAATTTATCCTTCCTAAGAAGCTTTGGAGAGATTTCTTATGACTTGGAAATGAAAAATTTTGATAGATTTGACTCTTTCGGGATCAATTGTCAACCCTTCTCTTGAAACAATATGGCCCAACAATTTTCCCTCATGTGCCAAGAATACACACTTTTTGATTCAATGACACTCTGAATCTTCTACACCTTTGAAATACTTTCCTGAGGTGAAAGAGGTGGTCTACTACATTCTTTGAGAAGATGGTGATATCATCTAGATATACGAGCACTATCTTGTTGATTAGTCCTTTGAACACCATATCCATAGCTCGTTGAAATGTTGCTCTGGAATTTGACAATCCAAATGGCATCTTCTTATAAGCATATGTTCCCCATTTTGTAGTGAAGGTTGTCTTGAACTGATCTTCTTCCTTCACCATTATTTGGTTATAGCTTGAGTAGCCGTCTAGCAATGAAAACATTCATGAAATAACCACTATTTGCAGGATTTGTTCCATTGAAGGAAGTGGATAATGATATTTGAGTGAAGCTCTATTTAGATCATGAAAGTCTACAAACAGTCTGATCTCTCTGTTTCTCTTCCTTATTGGCACTAAATTTACAACCCAAATTGAATTCTTGGTAGGAAAGATGATGCTATCTTCAATTAGCTTGTTTAACTCTTTTCTCATGAGAGGTTTAATGTGAGGATTCACCGACCTTTGCTTTTATCTGATAGGCTTGGATTCCGGATCTATCTCAATAGTATGTTGTGCTAACTTTGGATTGAAACCTCTTAAATCCTTATAATTCTAGGAAAAGACATCTAGGAATTCTTGACAAAGTTGAACAAATTCAGATTTCTCTTGTTGAGTACTTACTTTGCCAATTTGCAATGTCTTGCCTTCACCTACTAAAATAGGCTCTGAATCTTCACCCTTTACCTGAATATTTTCCTTCTCTTTCTGGAATTGATCATTTGGGTTGAATATTGATTCCAAAGTCACAAGGCCTTTTAGTAATTTGTTAGTTCTCAATTACACCACTTGGTCACCATCTTTGCTCTCCAACTTGTCTTGGTTTCTAGCAGAGAAATCAACTTCTTCTTGTAGAAAATTGATAATTTGTTGATCATTCTCAAAGACTTGCCAACTTACATTATTGTCTAGGATAACTAGTCTTACCACAACCTTGATATGGGGCTAAGTTTTCTCACTTTTGATACTTTCCACAATGTCAAATGCTGCCCCAATTGCTGCAAGTCTGTCTGTTGCTTCATTCTTCTTTCTTGGGATGGAATTGATGTTAAAAGCTTCAAAATATTCAATGAGGCCCCATACCTGATTTTTGTAATTATTCAAAAGATCATTCTTAGTAGCATTTTGTCCTTTTATTTGGTTCACAATTATCTCACTATCCCCAAACACTTGTAATTTCTTAATACCCCTCTTTCTTGCCCAATGTAACCCATGAGTTAAAGCTTCATACTTAGTTGTGTTGTTTGAGAAAACAAACCTGAAAGAGGAAAGATGAGTAATATTTCGTACCTTGTGGTGAAATAAACATGGCTCCTCCTTCGGCACCTTGTATACTCCTTAAGCCATCAAAGAATAAATACCAAACCTCATTATCATCTTTGTGATCTGGCTTGGTGATGTTAGGGAGAGGAAGATTCTCTTCATGCAAGTAATAAATGCCTAATTTATCTTCCTTCATTTCCTTGTAAGGGTTGAATGCATGCCTCTTGTTTTCCCATTCATCAAGAGTCAAGTCTAGAATGCTTTTGACCTTAGTATCTACTTCATAAGTTCTTGGGAAATATTCTTGATCAAAGGTTGAATAATTTTCATTGATTGGATTTGGTGTATGAGGCTCAATGTGGAAATTTACAATTGGCTCGGACCTGATTGTATCCTTGGCTCCATATCTTGTTTTGAATAACATGTGTGACCAATCAACTAACAAATAACCTCCAATTTTAGTGGTGAAGTCTCTTGACAAACATAATGCAAAGAGTGGTGGCAAGTCAATAATTGAGACATCTTGTAATACCATTACATTGGGACAGGCATGTAATGTGAGGCTCAAATATTTGATTACTCCAACTATTTTTACTACTTTCCCATCCAATTGTACCACACCTCTATAAATGAATTCATATTGAAGACCCATTTGATCAGCTATTTACTTCGGCATGGCAGAGATGCTTGCTCCCAAATCAATCATGCAATTATGGAAAAGATTGTTTCCAATAATTCAACGATATATAGAATGGGGGAGGTTTCATATTTTTATCTTGTTGATCTCCTTGATTACCTCCCTGTTGAGCTGCATTGGTAAGCACCTTTTCTTGTTCTTTGGATGAATGATTTTTTTTACGGACCAATTTTCCATGGCAGCTTGCAATAGATCTCTTTGGCCTGAGATAGCTAATGAATCCCACATTGAAATGTTCACATTCTTTTTCTTCATTTTCTCAAGAATATTGAATGGGGATGAGCTATATCTCTCTTCTGCCCTTTTCTTTGCACAATATTCTCTTGCACATGGGTTGTTACAACTGGTATATAGGCTGGTATAGAAGGTGGTTTGGGCTGATTTTGAGCATTTGGAGCTGCACTTTGATTACCAATACCTTGTTGAGTGATAGAGGGATGTGAATCATTTGAATTAGATGAATGTCCCTCTCCAATATTTCTCTTCTTGGACCATGTATTGGCTACTACACTTTGAGAAGGGGCTTGATTTATTTTGTAGAAATATTCAACTTGCCAATTGACAAGTGTGGTCTCATTTAGAGGTGCTTCCTGAGTTACTTCCTACTTGCTGATTTCCTTCTTGGCATGTCTCTTGTTCCACACCCATTGTTGTCACCATAAGATATTGATTCAAAGCACCATTGAAACACATTGATTGGTTATGAGGTTGATTGCATGGGAAGCACCAATCATATTCTTGAGCCATGTTATTTTGCATTGGTACCAAGGCTCTAGATGTGGATGCAACATTAGGATTGTAAGGCTGAAATGACCTATTCATAGGAGGTTTCACTTGGTTCGATTTACAACTTGAGTAGGTGGTCTATTAGGCTGATACAGAGGCCTATTGGGTTGGGTTTGAGGCTGATATGACCTGAAATTTTGAGTTTTTTGCCTCTTAATTGTCACCAACTCATTTCCTAAGTTTTGCAACTACTTCATGACTTCTTGGAGCTCATTTGAGGTACTAGAAGATGAGGTAGAAGCTTCAGTAGAGCTCTAATTTTTTTGGGTAGGAATGAGAGCTAATGTAGGTGCTTGACTAGTGCTTGGACTTCCTAATTCTGGATAAAGAGGCATGGGTGGCCTAGGTGCAAGTTTTCTAGCTTGAATCAAACAATTTTTACTCTAATGGAAATACTATAAGCTACGGGTAAAGTTGTACCTCCCATGGATTGTACCATCATTGTAATATCTGAATTTAGAGATTTTAGGAAGTATAGAAAGGCACCTTCAGCTGTTGGTCTCATAGTAAGTGGAATTCTATCCCATGTCCTTTAAAACCTGAAGTTGAAATCAGCCATCTACTCATTTGGTGCTCTCTTGATTGTGGTTAGTTGTTCCAATAGAGATAAGTTGTCTGCCTTCTCCCCAAATTGATTGTGAAGAGCTATGCACAAATGGTCCCAATTCTAGATAGATCCTGTTGTTAGACTCCTGAACCATTGCAAATATTTACCCTTAAAGGAGGATGCCAACAACTTAACAATAATGTCCATTTCAACAATTTCATGAATTGCACAAACATTTGCAATGTCTTGGATGTGGTCAATCAGAGTTGTATGGTTCTCTCTAGTGAAATATGGAATGTTATTTTTTTATTAGAGGTAAAAGTTAGGGTTAAGGGGACCCTACCCCATTACAAAGAATTATCGTTTACTTACATATTGGCCAAAGTATTTATCTTGAGGGCGATCAATATTCAAAACATCAAAACCAAAAACTAGTATATGATATCCATTATATATGATATACATTATATGATCCTAAGGGTAATACTAACGATTAACAAGCGAGTAGATTCTAAACCATAACATTTCATTTCTCTTTAACCAGCTCATCCACCATCTCCATGCTTCCATTCCATTCTTTGACTAGGGTTGCAATGGTCTCCTTCTAGTATTTGTAGTTGGGTTCTTTGATCACCACCTTTGGGCTGTGCCATCCAAATCTTTTTCTTTAGCCAATTCCATTGACTGTATCATCTCTGCCAAGAGTTTGAGATGGAAGATAGTACTCTTTACATTAAGAACATGGGAATCTCTGATTTGCATAATGATTCCTTTCATTTTCAGCATCTCTTTCTCCATTTCCATTCTATTGGCTTTTACATTATTGAAATTTTCACTGAGGATGATGGTAGACATTTTATCAACTTTTTCTTGTAGCTCCTTAGTATCCATGGTGAGAAAACTAATTTTGTGCCTGTTGATGTCATTGTTCAGTTTGTAGTTCTCAAAATCTCTCATGAATGCATGAGTTTTGACAAGTAGTTTTTGGGCCGAGAAAATCTCCATCTGGGCCATTTTCAGATTGTGAAGACAGTGGATAGCTTCCTCTGTATTCTTGGAAGACTCTGTTATTTTAAGCTATCAACATCCTCACTACTCACTGCTTCCCCTTCCACTTTCTCTTGAGAGGATTCCTTCTGTGAAGGGGTTTCACCAAGGCCTTCATCAGAAACATAGGTGATATTATCCTCCTCAGCCCGACCCGAAAACTAAACTTTCCTGAACTGAGACATGTCTCCCCCTTTACCCATGCTAGATCTAGTACATTTGGCCACTGGGTTCCCCTGACCGGTTTCATCACTGCTATCCTCCTTAGGTTCCATACTCCTAGACCTTTTACCCAATGCAATGTTTGAAGGTGAGGCCCCAAATTTGTCATTTTTTCCCAATAGGGGAGTGCTCAGCTAGATGATAGTTTTTATTAGACCCTGGTGTAAGGGGATAATGAAAGTGCCTTTCTTCACCAAAGTTATAGATTTTTCCAGAGAAGAGAATAAGTAGAAGGGGAAGTTATATAGTTTTGCATTGCGAATATGATTTAACATTAGAAAATGGTAACCATATATGACTTTATATCTACCTTCCAAAGTGATATAAGACATGAGCAGTTTGGAAATTTCATCATATGGAGAGGGCAACTTACACCTAGCATAGCCATTATGAAGAGAAATAGGTTCCCCTTTTCCTTGGAAAAAATAGTCAATCTCAAGACTGTAATCAGATTTGGGTTTAAAAATGCTTCTACCTTCAAGCGCAAGACCAGTCACCTTAGCAATAAGCTTGGGAGAAATAGTAAGGGAACAATTTCCCACCTGGATTTTTCCCTCGTTCCATGTTTTAGCAACCGCTTCACTCAAGATTTCATCATAGCCCTCAAAAGTTTTGAAAAAGGACAACAATCCCGCCTTCTCGAGGAGAACTTCACCTCCTTGGAAATCTCTAGACACCTAGAAGGTTCCATGCGTACCAAGTCTCCTCCCATCCTTCTGTGCGCAAAAAATCTCTTGCAAATCAAAACGGCCTAAAAATCAGTAGTTTCAATTTTTAACTTCTCCAAAACCAAAAAGTCCCGACTACCCGTGTGAACAAAAGAAACCAACTCACACAAGATAGATAAAATCATGAGAGGTTACTAGCATGAGCGGGAGAGTTAGCAACATTATTAAAGGCTCCCTCCCTTTTCATGATTTTAATGAATTTAGCATTCATTCCAACAAGTTTCTCGACTATATGGAGTCCCTTAGAGATAACCCCAAGATTAGCAACAAAATCAGCACCATTATTACCTTCCCTATACACATGGTTAAAAGAAATATTCACAAAAGAATTTTAAAAAGATTTAGTTTTATAGATAAAATCTTCAATAGATATGGAAGGATTGGAAGAACCCCTCATACAAGAAATAATGTACAGCGAGTCTCCTTCCACTTCCAAGAGATTGAAACCTTTTTCCTTTGCAATCTTCACCCCCAGAATAGAGCAGTTGCCTCGCCACATTGTTAGATTGTTTTCCAAGGTCAAAGAAGTAAGCAAGAATAAATTGACCTAAAGAGTCTCTTATGACTCCTTCTCCCCTACTTTCCCTGGGTTCCCTTTTTTTGCACCATCAAAGTTAAGTTTTAGAGATCCTTCACAAGGAGGATTCCACTTAATCCCCACTCTGGGATTAGGACTATTAGATTGAGAAATCCCTGAGACATGCCAATTCTTTAAGAAAAGCTGTTCATAATAAAAAATTTCCAATTCTTTTTTTTGGAGGATTGAGAAATTGTTTCTAACTACCTAAAAATGATTTTTATTGACAGTTTGATAGGGATACTCTTGTCCTTGAAAATCCTTCTATTTCTCTCCTTCCAGATTTCCCACCAGAGATGGCTTAAGTTTATGATCCACATATTTTTAAGACCTTGACTATGAAAAGGGCATACCCATTGGTTCCAAGCTTCCTTTATATCTTTGGGGATAACCCAATTAACCGAGAAACCAATCAAAATTGAGGAGAACAGTTGATGTGCATACGTGCATTCCAGAAACATATGATTTACAGATTCCATTTTTCTTTTACATAACACACATCTATTAACTTGTAGACACCAAATTTGGGTCTTTACAATACCTTGTACCCTGTATCTCGTCCTACAACCTAACCCTACCACACCACCTAAACCTTACGCCTTTGAATTATTTATTAATTACCTTATAATTAATAAATCCACATCTCCAACCCTGCCATCTCACCTCGCCACCTCACTATGACCTAGCCCTGACCCTAAACTAACCTAATTAAGACCTATGACTTGGTCTAGACCCACACCCATGACTCATCACCCCTCACCCGCATCAAAATGAGCCTAATAATGACTTGACCAAGCCCACAACTGACCCCTTGGGAGAAAAGGAGGGAAAGTTGGCTATTTTACTACAAATAGCCAACTTTGACCTGACCGACATCGGTCCCTACTCGACCGGCGTCGGTTACGTAACCACCATCAGTTCCCTGTAAATGACCTTCCCCAACCAAAACCAAAGGATCCAAATTCATTTGCAAGAGAGAGACAAGTGAGAAGGAGAGAAGAGTTTGCAAAGAGGAGCATCGAGCCCAAAATTAGAACTGAGCAACTAGAGCATTATCACACTCATCCAAACCTTGGGAGAGTCGGAGGATAGCTTCATCAGATCACTTCCGATTGCTGGATCATCCCAACTGGGCCTTACCTTCGCCACTACATTCTTAGGGCACTGTATTCACATCGAAAATAGTAGTCCTTCCTAGACAAAAATAAGCTCTTCACAATCGGTCCGATCTCTCTACAGATGCGTGCACACCTTCCCAACACTCAACGGGTATTCCTCCTAACCCTAACCCTTATCTGTTTCTCAAGAGAATGAGAGGATAGAAGTAACTCTATTCGGAGCGAAATTTTGTGTGAAACATTTTGGCACGCCTTGAGTGGGACCCTTCTCGGGTTTCTTTCTTTCTTGCTTGTTTTCTGTAGGGAGCACACTTGCTATTTCTCTCTTCTAAATATTTGCAAAATATTTTTTCATTTTAGTAAAAGAACTTGTCTTAATTTTACATCTTTGCATTAGTGAAAGTCATCTTCTTGACCTCTTCTCTTTCTTTGCTTCATCGAATATCATTTTCGATTTGGGTTTAAAACACGTGCATCACATTCTTGCCTACTATTTTTAAATTCTAGTGAACGTAGATTAAGTAACAGGTCATACACGTGGGGGTAATATCCACGGTATTGACGAGAAATTAATCTTACTCTCACTGCACAACACATACCAAATAACATCATAATCTACACAACATCTCAAACATCCCCCCTTTCCGCGGTATTCTCTCGCTCGATTGAGGTAGCCTTATAAGCCAAAACAAACTTAACATCTCCCTTAGGTATTTTGTTTAGGATTGACATCATCTTGCGTCTAAGGCATAAGCCCAAAGTGATTAAAACTAATCCTAGGGTTAGTCTCTTGATTTGCTTGTGCATCTTTCCTGTTTTCTATTCTTTCTTTCAGTTATGTTTCTCTGTTATACCCTGTCTCAATGATCACTTTAGACAATTTGGTGGGTATGCTAAGCCTTGTTATCCCCAAGCTAATGACCTCTTACATTCTTTTTTTTTTCCTTCACGGTGGACGGAACCGGTCCTTTCTCATCGACATCGGTTACCCGACCGACGCCGGCTACTGTCTGACCGACATCGGTTACTAGACCGATATCGGTTACTATGTTTCATAGTTCCTGACAAACCAGCAACCTACCAATTCCAATGTTTTGTTGTTGTTTTTGTTCCTAATTGACTAATTCCCTACTTGTATCCTCTTTTCCATGGTTGTTATCACCTAGAAACAAGCTGCTGACCATGGTTTCACATGCTTGTTCCGTGTCTTTTCCTGAGTCACCCCCTTCGCATCCTATGGGGAATCCTACGGACACCAATGCTTTTCCCAAGATCTCTGTCAGAGATCTGGATTTTGCTAAATTTTTGGATGCTAATCTTGGCACCGTACAGTATTATTTTTCTCATACCCCTGACCGTACACCCACAGTCAGCTCCTCTTGGGTATGCCTATCAGTATAGCCACTCACTTAGCTCCTTCCCCACCTAATAACTCCACCTCACTGTCTTCATCCTTAGCCCCATCTCCCAGCTCAGTGGATTCGATGGTCCATACTACACCAATTGGCTTTCCTTTGGTTAATCTAGGGCCCCACATATCACTACCGTCCACTGCCCCTACCTCATCCCTCTCACAAATTGCCTCTTTCATAACTTGTTCTCTACCACCTATCCACATGAGCTTTCCCTCTCAGGCTCTGCCCACCTTTTCATTTCTGCAAACGCATCCGGTGGCCTCAACATCTTATATAGGACACCCTTATTCGGCCACCCCAACACATTCATCATCGATACCTTATCAACATTTAGCCCCACCATTGTCTAGTAGTGGCTCTTGGCCCAATCCTCCTCCGTTTACGATGACAACACCATCATCTAACCCAACCAATGATTTAATCAAACAAATGATGGACAAGATGCAAAATCTTGAGGCTTCGATTTGTGAAGCCGTAACACCCTGACATACGAGCAAGTTTGTCGGGAGCCTATTCATTCTTCTGTCCCCCTTCATACATATCCTCCTCAATGGGAATTACCGAAATTTACTCACTTTAATAGTAAGGAGGACCCTCAACAACACTTGTAATCATTTAGACATGCTTGCTATCTGATTGCTCATGACGATGCCTTACTACTCCGTACCTTCCCCATGTCCTTATTAGGACCTACCTTGGAGTGGTATAGTGCTTTAGCCCAGCACTCAATCTTCTCCTTTAACTAGTTAGCCCAATCTTTCTTGGATCATTTCTCCATCAATATTGCCAAGAAAGTATCCATTACCGATCTCTATGCCATCCGACAATTTGAAGATGAATCTATCGCAGATTTCGTTAGACGATGGCGGGGCCTCATCAACCAACTTACTTACTGCCTTACATCAAGCCAAGCTTATCGAAATATTTACGTGGGCTGTCTTGCTAAACACATTTCTCCCACCCTCCAAATTCAAACTTTCTACACCTTTGATGAGGCCTTTACTATGGCTCAGAAACTAGAGATTCAGGCCTTAGAGGAGGAGAAATTGAAGTTGTCACGCAACAAAAATTAAATTTCGAACCCGGGACTCCAATAACAAACCCAACACCACCAACTCTCACGCATCAGCTGCTTCAAAATCAAAAGGAGCTGTACACATGGTAACGGTCAAATCTCAAGCACCATCTTATACCCAGCCAAAATCCACCTATAAGTATAAAGCCGAGCCCATCAAGTACACTCCCTTGGGAGAAACTTATGATGTGATCTTGGACAAATTACTTAAAGTAAGAGCTATCACCTTGCCTCCTGTTAAACCTCATTCTGGGTTTGATTCCGCCCGCACTATACCTTCTTGGTATAAAGAAAATGAATTCTCAGAACTTCCATCGCGTGAAGGGAAGCGACCCACGAAAACTGCAAGATGTTGAAAAACATAGTGCAGGAAATGGTTGATGTAGGGGATATAACCCTCAATAATCCTAATGCCCCTGCTAATTGAAATTTAAAAATCTTCAACAAACCATTTCCAAACCATTCCTCTAACAGTAACACAAACCAAGAAACCTTAGCCGAGGAGAAGAGTGTGCATGAGATCCATGTGGTTTTCAACTCCCAACCAAGGGCTTCCATCAAGGAAATTTTGAATCGAGCCTCTTCACCGACGCAGGAGTCCTTGCCCCCTTCTCCTTCATCAGGACAAGAGGACAGCCCTGCTATTCCTTTACCCATAAAGGAATCAACCGCCCAGAGTTCTCTTCTCACAGAAGAGCCTTCTTACACCACATCCCTGCAAGACTGTGAGCGGCTGTTATCCAACTTATCTATTTCCCAAACATCTCCTTCTACCACTCTTGCTACAAAAGAAGAAGGATCATCACTTTTTCTGTCATCCTTAGAAGAGAAACCCCTTGAGCCTACATCACCAAATTCCTTAACCATGATGAATCCTCTAGAACATGCCCTCCTCCCTATCAGTTCTTCATCGCCTAAATCTTTCCAGTGACCGGTTGACCTCTTAACACCCATTAATAAAGTGCCTCATTCACCCCTGTATCACACCCCCAGTGGACCGAATCACAACCCACTTCTCTTCCATACCAAAATTCCTGTCCATACGTGAAGATTGTCATCCCCCAGAAGATAGACGACTCTTATGGGAACGTTTGAATACACCATGCTCTACTCAAATGTAGATGACTAATCTAGACACCTCTACTATATACCCGAAGTTTTTACAAAATCTCAAAATGCCTATGTCCTCACCTCCACCCCCTCATCTCTACCAAATACCTCATCCACCTCTATCAACCTAACCAAACCTTCCCCTACGCTTGGGACTTCACCAATACCTAGCCTGACACACCCACCTAAATGGTTAGACTTATCCAAAAATAAAGCCGTCAATCCACCTAGGAGACAGACCCAATCTCCTCGAGTCCAATCTATGCCTCCGCCATAACTAAAACCTCGCCCCGATCACACCAGTACAATAGGCATGGCTTCAACCCTCGCCGTCACACCTACCTTCTATATTGGGGCCTCACCCCTCCACCTTGCCTCAATACACCATGCCTCCCACATCTTCTTTAACACAACCAGCACCTTCTGCACCCATACAAAAATCCACAGGCATCTCAACACCGTCACCCCAAGTATCTTGCCTACCTACCAACCCTAAGCAAACTCGATCATCGAAGGACTTGTTTGCTGCCGCTCCTCTTTCCCCATGGTTGTTTCTTGCCACCATGTCATCTATGGCCTCATCATCTAACCAGCTAAACATGACTTCTGCGCAGAAGAAGCCACACCTAGTTCAACCCAATTATCAAAATCCCTTGCCTAAACCACCACTGTACGAACTACTCATACCCAACCATTACCAAAACAATCAATAATCTCACCCACTCAATCAATAGCCTCATCTTCATTTGACCCGTTCAAAGGATCTTATGCTAAGATCCTTGATATGCTGGTAGGGGATGCGACCATTTCCCTACCCCCACTCAAACCCTATGATCCATCTAAACCTTGACCTATAGGTTATGATGAATCTAAAATCTATGCCTACCACCACACACCAGGACACAATGTAGAAGGATGCAAATCTTTGAAATCCATCCTTCGCCAGTTGCCTATCTCGGATAGAAAATCTCAGAAGGACAACTTACCAAAATCTCCTATACCACCTATCCCCACCTCACCAAAATCTATCATCATTGTAACCCCACCTCTCGAGAACAATGACTTATCCCTGTCATCTTCCTCGTCTCGCATTCATGAGATCAACATGATTAGCATTGCTACTCGAGGTCAGAAAAACAATGGAAAATCTAAAGAGAGCACACCTGTGGCCTCTCTTTCTCCTTCCGCCATCCCAATTACACCACCACCTAAAGTGATTATTCATGGACCTACCTATCCAGTCTCTGATGGAGTTTCCCATCGCACTATGATCAAACAACTTCACCAATCTCCTATAAAAATGACACTCTATGATCTCATTCAAACATTTGAATCGCATCGACAAGCTCTAATTGAGATCCTTCAAGGGATAGAGGTCCTACCTAACGAAACCTTGCCCATCGCCTCCATCTTAACACCCAACCACGTCGCTTCTCTCACCAAACAACCTACCTCCACAACCACTTCTGTCCCTGTATGGCAAGCCACTGCTATCAATTTTTCCGAAGAAGAAATTGTTGTCTTTGGTGTAGAAGATCCTGATCCCACTCTTTTCATCTCAGCTTATGTCCGAGACATCCGGGTATGTCGTGTTATGATCGATGGGGGTGCTAGCCTAAACATTGTCTCTTCCAAAGCCTTCTAACAAATGAATATCCCTCCTAGCTGCATGTGTGCCAACCCCACCATGTTGCGTTCATTCAACAATGCTATTACTTCTACCCTAGGCACCGTGATCCTTAACATTCATGTAGGGCCATGTACCTTACCCAAACTCTTCTATGTCCTTGAGGGAGAATTCCAATACAACATGTTATTAGGCCGCCCTTGGATCCGGGCTATGGGATGCGTTCCCTCCACCTTACATAGATGCATCAAATTTGAGTATGAAGGGAAGTCATACACCGTCATAGCTAACGCTTCCCCCTTCAAAACCTGTAATATGTTATACCACCCTAATGATGTGCTTGTACCCGTCAAGAAACCCATTGATCCAACCCAACCATCTACTTCAACCACGCCTCAACCATCCACCTTAGCCGCACCCACACCTTTGACCAATGAAACCACCGACGCAAATACTTCTTCCTTTCCCGCGGACAACATCCCAACCTTAGATCCCTTGGTAGGTGTTTTTCAACACCTTACGTTGGGGGAGTACTGCCTATACAACGTTAGCACCTTCCATACCCCACAAGAGTATGGACAGTTACAGGTGCATCCTACCTATGACCGTCGTGTGGGGGAGGTGATCTCCTTTGGACCACCTTATTACTGCACCAACCTAACGTATGGGGGTGTCGACGCATCCTATGTCACCCCCAAACCTCCCCTTGGTGTGGTTCCCTTCCAATCAGATTTTTAATATCTAACCAACCATCGTTTCACCCTCACCTTCCTGACACGTGTGCTTTGAAGGGTTTTGGTTTCGGTCTTTATGAGCAAGGATGACATACAATTATTCCCATGACTACACGCAAACACAAAGATCATAGTGGTCTTGGATTTTCTAAACCACCTACACTGAAGAAACCTTGTGTCAATTGTATCTTGGAAGACGACGAAGTCACCCATTCCGAACAATCATCACCCATTTTACCACCTTCACCCATAGAGTCGATAGACCCAGAATCTATCCCTCCTAACTTTTTTTTTTTTTTCATGAATGCTATCTTCCTAGGTCCTCTCACTTATCAATGCAATGGTGAAGACTCATCTTCTCTCCCCTTTTATATCTAGACATGATCGAAGAAGACCTGCCTTCGATTAATGTTGTGGAGTGCTAGGATGATGACTCCATCCTCACCTACCTTGGTACGGATGACTCTTATATTCAACGCGCCTTACCATCTGAAACCCAAACCATGTTGAATGAGTTGACTATAGAAATAAACATCCACATGGAGGATGATCCTCACATTGTAAAGATTGGACAATCTCTCGACGCATCAGAACAAGCCACCTTCACTACCTTTCTCCGTGCCCGCAATCAAGCTTTCGCTTGGTCCTAAGCCAACATGCTAGGAATCAATCCTGACATTGCTGTCCATAACATCACTCTGAAACTAGACTCCAAACTACTTAAACGAAAGTTTAGAAAAATGCATCCACGCATTGCTCTCTTGGTTAAAGATGAGCTTCAACGAATCCTTTATGTTTCTTTCATCTTACCTATTGACTATCCGCAATGGATTTCCAATGTTGTACCTGTCACTAAAGTGATGGGGGACTTTGGATATGTACGGATTTCTGAGATCTTAACCTCGCTTTCCCAAAGGACGACTTCCCCCTACCTAGCATTGATCAACTTGTCGATCTCACTGCGGGCCATGAGATGCTTTCTCTCATGGATGGTTTCTCAGGATATAATCAAATTTTATTAGCCCCGGCCGATCAACATAAAACCGCCTTCATTACCCCATGGGGGACCTTCTGCTATCATGTCATGCCATTTGGCCTTAAGAATGCTGGTGCGTCCTATCAGCAGGCTATGAATTACATTTTTCATGACATTATGTACACTATCCTTGAGGATTATGTCGATGATCTTCTTGGAAAATCCAAACATCGCAGTGAACATCTCGATGTTTTAACCATTATTTTCGATCACTGTTACAATACTGTGTTCATCTTTAGCCAAAGAAATGTGTCTTTGGCGTCCTTTCGAGAAAAATCCTTGGCTTTATCATCTCTTTGCGTGGCATTGAGGTCGACCCCGCTAAAGTCAAAGCTATTTTAGAAATGCCCCCACCCACTAACCTAAAACAATTGCGTAGTTTGTAGGGAAAACTCCAATCTATCCATCATTTCATCTCACAAATCTCGGATCGATGTCAACCTTTCCATCATCTCCTTAAAAAGGACATTGTATTTCAATGGAGCGAGGAGTGCCACAAAGCCTTTGAGGCTCTTAAAACTTATCTCTTGCACGCCACTGTGCTTATCCCACCTCGGGACGATTGCCCTTTCTACCTTTACCTTTCTACCGACCATGCCATAGGAGCCATGCTAGCACATAGTGACTCGAGCATCGAGAACTAGCAGTTTATTACATAAGCCGTACTCTTGTGGATTACAAAACTAGGTATACACATGTCAAAAGTTGTGCCTAGCCCTATCATTTCAGGGCCACCAAACTCTAGTATTAACTCTGAATCACAAAACTTTTGTCATCACCAACGCTGACCCCATACATTATATGTATGCCAAACCTCATCTAAACCAACGCATCACCCGATGGCTTATGCTCCTCGCCGACCTTGACCTTGAGTTTGTACACCAGAAATCAGTCAAAGGAAAAACTATCGTAGACCAACTCACGGAAGCCCCTCTACCTGGGGAACAATTTACCAATTTTACTTTCCCTGATGAACTCATCGCAACTCTTTCGCTCAGTGATGCATCTTATCTCGATGACTCTCTTCTTCGATGGATCTAAATGCTAGTATGGCAGAGGGGTGGGCATTGTTCTCATTCCTCTTGAAGGTGAACCTATGCCTCTTTCATTTAGGCTTGATTTCCCCTGCACTAACAATACAACGGAATACGAGGCCCTTGTTCTAGGTCTCCACGTTGCGTTACACTTAGGTGTGAAGTCTATTAACATTTTCGGTGACTCTCAATTGGTAGTAAATCAAGTTACTAGCATCTACCAATGTAAAAATGAGGAACTTCAAAAGTACAAATGTTACGTAGATTCACTTTTGACCTTATTTACCCATTATACTATCCAAACCATTCCATGCTCAACTAATAAATTTGCGGATACTATGGCTTGCTTGGCCTCACAAATTCCTACATCACCAACTGACTCTGACATATTTTTCTTGGTCCAACAACTCTTTGCCCCATCTTACTTAGTCCCGGATGTTTGTATGGTAAATAATGCATCTGCTGACTCGCAGGATACCTGGTATCACCAATTTCACGACTACCTTACAAACTTTGTTCTCCCACCTGACCTTAGTAGTAATGGAAAACATGCTTTTCTTAAAGGTGTTTCTCATTATGTTGTCATGGGGGGACTCCTCTATAAATGTGGCTTCGATGGTATCCTCCTTCGATGTCTAACCGAGCTGCTAAAGTCACTCATACCATCCAACAAGTCCATGACGAAATTTGTGGTGGGCACTTTAGTGGCTTTGCCATGGCCAAGCGGATCCTTCGCCTAGGATATTATTGGCCTACTCTTAATAAAGACTATTGTGAATATGTTAAGCGTTGTGTTATGTGTCAACAACATGCCAACCTTCAACATACTCCCAGCCATCCGCTACAGGTCGCACGAGATCTTTGGCCTTTCTCACAATGGGGTTTGGACCTTATTGGTGAGATTCATCCACCTTCTTCACAATGTCACCATTGGATCATCACGGCAACCGAATATTACACTAAATGGGTGGAGGCCATTCCACTCATTTCAACCAAAAAGGAGAAAATTGTTGAATTCATCAATCATCACATTATTTGCCGTTTCGGTGTTCCTCATCGCTTGATAACCGATAATGGAAAATCTTTCAAAAATAAGTTGTTACGAGCCCTTTGTGACAACTTTGGTATCAAACTTAGCTTCTCGTCACCCTACTATCCACAAGAAAATGGTCAAGCCAAATCTTCTAACAAAACCTTAACCAAAATTCTCATGAAAGTTGTTAACGATTCTGGTCAAAATTGGCATGATCACATCCCCTTTGCCCTTTGGGCTTATCGTACCAGCATTCGTACTTCCACTAATGCCACACCATTCTCTCTGGTGTATGGTACTGAATCTTTCTTGCCTCTCAAAATACAAATCCCTTCCCTCAGAATATCTCTCCAGGATATTCTCACCAATGATGACTTCCACCAAGAGCGGTTAGCCCAATTGGAGCTTCTTGACGAGCGTCGTCTTACCGCTCTTGACCACCTTCAAATTTATCAAAAGCACATCAAGTGTGCTTATGATAAGTGAATTCATGAACGTGCCTTTACAATTGGTGATCTTGTCCTCAAAGAGAATCAACATGTAACCAAACTAGAAAAGAGCAAACGTGAAAAATTTGCTCCTAATTGGATTGGGCCTTACATTATCACTCACACTTACGGATCAGGTACTTATCGTTTAGCTTCACTTAATGGTAAACCTGAGCCTAAACTCCTTAATGCCTTGCATCTTTGACCATTCTACTGTTGAATTTAGTGTTACATCACTCCTTATCCACCTTGCGCTCGTCCCTCGAGCTCATTTACCACCCCACACATCTTTTTGTCGTGCATCTCAAAGTAAAATCAAACCCACGTGGTTTGATCATCACCTCTAAATCTTAAAGATGCCTTCTCCTTTTAGTCTGGTCCATGACTTAAAAGTATCAAAAGAACAAGTTCTCAATTATACAATTCAGGATATTCTTGAGTCAAACTTCTGCAAAACTAGATGTTTCATGCCAAATGACATCTAGACCTCCAAGCTATAAACTAGACTGCTCCCTCGAAGGACAGCTATGTGCAAAGCCACATCTACTACTATAACTAGACTGCTCCCTCGAAGGACAACTATGTGCAACGCCATGTCTGCTACTATAAGTAGACTACTCCCTCAAAGGACAACTATACAAATTCAGCCTCTATCAGAAGCTTCTCGCATTGATCAGCTTCATGAAGACCTCAAGAACAACAAAATGCATATCCCATATAGACTTCCCACATTGATAAGTCTATATCTAGAAAAATCAAAGCAGTATTCAAAAGTACTTTTGAGTCATGGACTTGTCTATTTTGGTTTGGTTCTCTTCTGTCAGAATAATCACCTTATAACAAGTTCTCTGCACCCCAGCTATACCATCCACCTCTCCTCACCATTCTTCACAATAACAAAACTCAAGGGACGTGCGTATATCTGATATATTGTGATTATACAACTCTTTTCACCTATCGAATTATCACCTATGCAATGTACCTAGGGATTCAAGCTCATCCTACGATAATATGTGGTTTGTTTAGTTCTTTCCAACTATGGGACACTTTTTACCTCTTTACCCGAATCTAGGATTGTGTGTTGACCTTAATTAGGACTTGGTTTCCTATGCTTGGGTAGGTTAACCCTCACTTCACCTATACCCACACCAACACCAACAAAATTACTCTACCAACATCAAACTTTTACCACCCAAAAATTGCCTAACCACAACCAAATTACCGAATTCACATCTCCTTGGTTCTAAGGAGAACTACATCGGTCTAAGGCCCATCCTTTCTTTGTGCAATGGGCTATGTAGGTAGCACTTAGGAGACATGGGGTCTCCCAAGGTTAGCTCGACCATCCCCTACCATAACCTATCATGTGTTGTGTTTTCTTTAAAAATATAAATATTTTCACATATTTTTATTGATAACACTCACCTTGATCCTTTATCAATCCAAACATTCAAAACACAAATATTCTTATAATTATCACAAACTCAAATCAACATACATATTCCATTTTATTTAGATGTTAAACAAATACATCTTCTCTATCATCGACGTGCAAGTCAGAATCCTTATTTATTCTTCTACCCCTATGTATGAAACTCACTTAGACCCCGCGCCTCATCCCGAACTAGGTAGTGATGGTGATCGTCGATGCCGCTCACCTGGCCTCTCCATACTCAAAGGTACCACTACTATTGGTTCCTCCCACTGATCCACCAATCTCTCCTGTAACATATGAATATGCCCTCTCACATGGAGGACTCTTACCTCTAGTCTCTCCACTCGAGACTGCGAAGCCTCTAACAATCCCGTGGTCTCGTTCACCTGTGTTTGAAGCTGGTGAACTAAACCCTGTAGGCGGTCTCTCTCCGCGGTAATCACAAGCTATGTCGGGATGATCAGCCCTCTCATGTGTACTTTGCAGCTCTGCTGCCCACCATAATCTATAAGACTTTATCGCTCCTGCATCCATTACCCTGTGATTGGCTACTATCTCTTCTGGTCCTTTTAGGAGAGTTGGCCGTGGAGGTGAGAACGGTGCCTCGGCATCAATCCTTCTGTATGGTCTATGATCCGTGGGTATATCCTGAAAAAATCCAAATTGTCATCGCACGCGATCTAGAGGAATCCTCTCGTACTCTCCTGGCCTGTGTCCTGTGATCCACCTCACTCACTCTACACCCCTCAAATCCTCGACTATGTTTACCATCACCATGTAGTTCCCATAAGGCCTCCAACGGATATCCGCAATCGTCATTGTCTCCAACTTCGCCTATAATACTCGACATTATCTGTCACAATCTCGGCTCTTACCTCTTGCTCTATCTAGACCCATCGCCTGAATCCCAACCTCTGCACTCCTATCTCTCCTTCCAGGATTGGTCGGCCTATTAGTCACACACACACAATGTGCTCATAAGCCCAACAATGTAATAAGTAGGCACAATCTAGTGTAGTCCTGTGATTTCACCTGCATGCCCATAAACCCCTGTATAGCTCCGCCAGATATGCGGGTGCCCACGTGAAAGTAACGCTACCTTCTATCATCTCACGAATAATACACATCAATGATTTTGGAAATCTTCCCCATCTACTCTAGGTAATGCATAATACCCCACCGCTATCATTAATACCATGGCCAACCTTGTTGCCTTAGGGTGTGCTGCAAACATTATACCATAAGTAAATGTCACGCCTCACTATGTCAAATCTTGTATGGCTGGACCAAATATCCGTTGTTATCACCCCGCGCCACGTTGGGCCCTACCTGATACACTGGTCTTCCTGTAATTGGAAGTCTCAAAATTTGAAACACATCTTCTAACGTCACTGTCATTTCCCTATTGGCAGATGGAAGGTATTCTTTTCTGGATTCCATCTCTCAATCAGCGCCTGCAACATAGCATGATTGCGTGTGATTCATGAATAATAGCAGATTCCGCTTAACCCCACATGGTTTATTAATGCCCACTCCACTGGTGTTACATCCACTCGGACCCGTGACAACAACGCTGGTACCCTATCATTCATCATCAACCTTGCCTCTGCCTGCACACATCAAACCAATGAACAACAAGCAACAAATGAATCCCCAAGTGTTTTTTATCAGAATCTGTAACTTTACACAGTAACCGATATCGGTTACCTAACCGATACTGGTTAGGCCTAAACCGATATCGGTCACTATTCATAATACCCATCCTACTCAAAAACACCACCTATGATACCTTATTCGCTAGTTTACCCCTCTCTGTACCTACAAACATATCTAAAACACCTGATTTCCTACCCTATAACACTCATCCCATCCCAAACCCTTTCCTATCACCTTTTTACCCACTTATCTTACCACATCCTATTTATAAGCATGCAAAATCTCATTCCAACCAAAACTTATACCTCTTGGGATGTAGCAGCTTGAGGTGGAACCTATCTTCTCTCTCCTCTCTGCCCACTGGATGCTTCTCCTTGTTCAGCCATGTTCACCAGACTCTTCACTATAACTTGCCTTTACACCTTCTTAATCCAAGCCTACGATCACTTTACCTGTCTCTTTCCTCCTTATCACTCAATTCTCCCATGCAACTACCCTGTATGGACGACAACAACCTCACATCCTCGTATTTAACATGTTGCATGACTCTAAAAATAAGAATCTAAAATTACCTCCCAAGCTTTTCTATTTTTAGAAAAGCTCGTTTTAACATAACCGATGTCGGTTACCTAACCGGTATCGGTCACATAGTGACCGACATCGGTTATCTAACCGATATCGGTCAAACTGTCTCCTTTTGATTATACCCAGGCCTTTTCTTTATTTTTTGCAAAATTTTGGCGGTGCCCGCCTCTTTTCCCTGCATAACGACATCATTATCAATATCCATCATCATAATACCATCAACATTTCAACACATATGCATATAATCCAAACATCATCAACGTCATCTATATACCTCAACTTCCAAAATCATCACCAAAACAAATGAAACATTATAATATATGTATCAAATAAAACATTATACACACCATGTGGATCAAACTCATCATCTATATATATCCTCAAATCAATGTCAAAATATACAAATTTCCCTGCATGGGGCCTCTATAATCCAAAAATACAAAGTCGGCAAGCGAAGGCCACTGTCTCTATCAAAATCTTGACTCGGCTCGCAGTGGTCTCTCATGTCAAAATATACTGCCGCATGAGCCGATATCAACTATACAAAATGTACTCAGCTTGCAGGCTAGTATATACAACAAAAATGAATACATAAATCCTATGTGGGCACGCAAGCCTCTATATGCACACTCGGTTCGCAAACCGGTGTCTCTATCAAATAATCACCTATCCAAAAACATCTCTGCTCCTGGGACGACTCAACTCTCTCCCCCTCCCTCGGCTCGTCCCTTAGTTGGCCCCAGTCTCGGATCTCACCTCCTACCTGTCACTGACCCACCAGCTGTGGCTGCGGCCCCTATGACCTATGACTGGGAAGTCTTGGCTCTGTGAGCCACATATGGCTGATAATCGGCACCGGTACCATCTAGTACGTCCTGATAATAATGGGCCTCCACTCTCACCTCCATGTACTGGGCCCGTGCCACCATGGCTAGTGGGGCTGGTCCCCGGCTCCTAATAGAAGTGGGCCCTGTCCTACCTGTACACCCTGACCCTGAGCCTGTACCTGTGGTGGTGGTGGAGCTGCCATCGGAGCCTGAATAGGGACTTATGCTCGTGCTCGAACAGGGATCGTGTACTGTGCCTATGCACTCGTGCCTAAGCCAATCGCCCTATAACACTCGATTCGTGCTCAGCGTGCGGCAATAAGTTGCCCCTCGTAATAACCGCAATCGACCCAAGAGATGGTCCCTCTCCGTTGTAACAGCCGCCAAATCTGGTTGTGCTGGCTATGCTCTCATGGCTGCCCTCTGCCCTGCCCACCAAACCAAAAATGAACCTGTAACCCCAGCATCGTCCACTGTGTCATCTGCCAGGTCTCTCTTACCCAAACTAGGTCAAATGGCTGTGGTATAGGTAGTGGTGCCTCTACATCCTCCCTCCGATACTATGGGAAGGGAGGTGGCTCATCCTATTGTAATCCCAGCTGTCATCGTACCCTCTCTAGAGGGATCCTCTCGTACTCCCTGGGTCTCCGTCCGATATCCAGAAGATATACTAGATCCAACGCAGCTATGCTCGGGCTCCTCCACGGGGCTGATGGCCTCTGTATGGCCTCCATATAATATCTATGGCAGTCAGGCCCTCTAGCATATGTCTATAATAAATGGTATCCCACCTTGTGATAACCGCCGTGGGTGACCCACAACCCCAACCAACCTCGAAACCCATATTTATAAACTTCCTGTGGCCTTGGCTGCTGGGGCAACCCTACTGGTCGTAAACACATGATATGCTCATAGGCCCAGCAGTGTAACAAGAATGTCAAACATATCCCGAATCACCTCATACGGTGATAGCCCCAGAGCTCTTTGTATAGTTACACCAGATACATTGGTGCCCATGCGTAGCAGGTGTGCTCCTCCACCATCTCATGTAACGCTCCCATCAGAACCCGTGGGAAGCGGCCTCCCTCTGAGTTAGGGAGGGTGGCAGCGGGTGATACCAATCATCATCAGCACAACAAGCTGTGTCTCCTGCCGATGCGTGTTACATATCGCCGTATCGATGTTCACACTGTGATACGTAATCAATGGGGTTACATCCCCGAATACCTACTGAGGATGCTATCCATCATTGTCTCAGCATCCACCTGGAACACCTCCTCACCAATGATCGGCAGTCTTAGGATGCGATACACATCCTCTAAGGTGACTGTCATCTCTCTAGTAGGGAGATGAAAGGCATTGGATGTCGGATCCCATCTCTCAATGAGGGCAACCATCAGGTTGTGGTCCCTATCCATAGCCCTATACCTCTGGACTCGCCAAGTCCAACCTCCCGCATAACGCCCCTTCTGCGTTGCAGTCACATGTGGCCACATCTACCCCAGTAGAGGTGGCATCGATCTCGCATCATCAGCTATTGGTGTGCTTGCAAAAACAACCCACTCCATCAGCCTACCCTTCACAAAACAACTACCTTAACCCTCTATACTCACTCACCCACCCAATCACAACCTGACTCTATAAGCACATCTACACCCACCTATCTTACCCTATACATCTATAAATTCCTCTCACTCTTATGGTCCTTCTTTAAATATCCTACCCACTCCAATCAAACCTAAAACACCTCATCTCCCTCAACATCAATAACCCCACCCAACAAAAATCTACAATATCCCCTTTACCTATCCCACACCCTACCAACCACCCCACTCATACTCCACCCGCTCTACTCTCGCCCTCTAACCATACCTCAACCAATTTAACCCCTCCTAATTCATACACAACCCATAACCTATCCTACCCGAACCGGCCCCAACCACCCGATTACCCCCCACCCCAATAACCTTTCCTAGCAACTCTACCTTCTCCCCCTTCACCCCAAAAATCTATCCTACCCACCTACAACAACACCCAACACAACAAATTTCACAACCTTACCTCCTACCCATGGTGACCGGTACCAGTCACCCTCGACCGCCATCGGTCCCCACCAACAGTCTATGTCTGACTTTTATGCACCGACGTCGGTCGACACATGACCGACGCCGGTCTCTATACCCGCTAATCTACACAACTTACACTATGACCGATGCCGGTCGCCTAGTGACCGACATCGGTCACTGTGGGATTTCGGGGCCAGACCAAAAATGGCCCCCAAATCCCCTTTTTTCCTATTTCTACCCATCTACCCAAAGACAATTGCCTAAAAACTTACCCACCCTGCCGTTTTGGCCTACCTAACATATCTACCCAATCCATTTTATGATTTACCTTCATTTATTCATTATTTTCTCAAATTTTGGATTCCTACCCCAAAACCCACATCCTAGCTAAATTCATCACTTCATAAAAATAGGGGTTTAGAGCTTATCGGTATGACTACACGTCGTCGTGGTGGGATAGGTGGTCCCAGCTCCTCCAGCACCTCCAGTACCTCCTACTCCTCCAGGTTGTGCCATAGCTCCAAATCTCCTCAGCAGGGTCCTCAACCAATCAAACTCTACCTCCCGATCTCTGGGGCCTACCAATAACTCACTCCCCCACTCAACTAGTGCCAACTCAGCCCAAACACACAACCCAATCACTTCAAAAACTCAAACAAGAAAAATTTGGCACTCAATTTCACAAAGTGAAAATGACATGCCGTATTTTTTCTTTTTATAGGTTTTCACCCTCTAACCGATATCGGTTAGAGCGCACCCTAGGAGACCAATATCGGTCACCCATAACTGATATCGGTTACAAGCTTAGTTTAACCTAACTCCTACCCTTATCCACCAATCTCCATTTTTCACCACATCGCCTACCCCCGGCTTTGCTAAATAGCCTTATTTTGAATTCATCGGCCCGACCTAAGGCCGTAACCAATCAATCGGCCCGACCCAAGGCCGCAACCAACCAACCGGCCCGACCCATGGCTACAACCAACCAATCACCGACCTAAGGCCACAACAAACCAATTGGCCCGACCCAAGGCCGTAACCAACCAACCAAGCTGACCCATGGTGAACCAACCAATCGGCCCGACCCAAGGCCGTAACCAATCCATCGGCCTGACCCACGGCGCGCAAAGAAACCAATCGCCCAACCCAAGGCTATAACAAACCAACCGCCCGACCCAAGGCCACAACCAACCAATCGGCTGACCCACGGCCGCACCCAACCAATCAGCCCGACCCAAGGCCATACCAATCAAGTACCTCGACCGAGGCCCGCAAATTAAAAATTCTCTCCAAGGCAATCGATTGGCCCGACCCAAGGCCATAACCAATCAAATTGGCCTGACCCATGGCCGTAACAAATCAATCGGTCCGACCTACGGCTGCAACAAACCAATCGGCTCGACCCAAGGCCGTAACTTACCAATTGGCCCGATCCAAGGCCATAATCAATTAATCAATCGGGCCAACCCAAGACCGCAACCAACCAATCGGCCTGACCCAAGGCCGCACCAATTAAGTACCTCGACCGAGGCCCACACATTAAATATTCTCTCCACCCATCATGTACTTGTTTGTTCAATTGAGCTCACCTGTTCGTGTTTTAACATGACTAGGATACTTGAATTGATCAACCGACCAACTTTACCTAAACCAAGATCATGACATTTATCTCAACCAAACCAACCATTTGGTACTACCGAACATGCCTAAACGTTCCGGTTTCTATATCCTTGGAGCTACTTCCTATGCCTTGGATACCAGGATTATATCAACCTTGTTTGGATAAACTATCAAAATTTACCTATGAATTGCTTGTTTGCTCTTCAAAACTTGTACCCTTGTTGCACTATTGCATTTCAACGAGCGTTGACTTCCTTGAACTTACCTCACCATCTTACTAGCATCTCATCATCATTCACCCTTTATCAACCCTATCCCACGATTTCATGTCACCTCAATCTCGTGATAGATTTGAGGGGGATTACCTATACCCTTAATCTGGGCAACCACTTTTTATTATTGTCAAGTATAGCTTTACAAGACAAGCTACACGACAACAAGGGGCAAATGTAGACAACAAATTTGGGTCTTACGACACCCCTGTGCCCGTATCTCGTCCGCAACCTAACCCTACCTCACCACCTAAACCTTACGCATGAATTATTTATTAATTACCTTATAATTAATAAATCCACATCTCCAACCCCCGTCATCTCACCTCACCACCTCACTATGACCTAGCCCTAACCCTAAACTAACCTAATTAAGACCTATGACTTGGTCTAGACCCACACCCATAACTCATCACCCTCACCTACATAAAAATGAGCCTAATAATGACTTGACCAAGCCCATAACTCGACCCCTCAGAGAAAGGAGGAAAGTTGGCTATATTACTACAAATAGCCAACTTTGACTGACCGACATTAGTCCCTACTCGACCGGCATCGGTTACATAACCACCATCAGTTCCCTCGTAAATGACCTTCCCCAACCAAAACCAAAGGATCCAGATTCATTTATAAGAGAGAGACAAGTGAGAAGGGGAGAAGAGTTTGCAAAGAGGAGCATCGAGCCCAAAACTGGAACTGAGCAACTAGAGCATTGTCACACTCATCCAAACCTTGGGAGAGTCAGAGGATAGCTTCATCAGATCACTTCCAATTGTTGGATCATCCCAACTGGGCCTTGCCTTCACCACTGCATTCTTCGGACCTGCATCCACATCAGAAACTAGTAGTCCTTCCCAGACAAAAAGGAGCTCTTCACAATCGGTCTGATCTCTCTACGGTACGCGCACACCTTCCCAACACTCAACAGGTATTCCTCCTAACCCTAACCCTTATCTGTTTCTCAAGAGAATGAGAGGATAGAAGTAACTCTATTCTGGAATGAAGTTCTGTGTGAAACACTCATTTTCGAGGAGAGAACTGAGTCTTAGGGTATGTCATATGCCTATAGAATCAAAAGAAAGGATAATTGGTAAAAAAATCAAAAAGTTAAAAATCTTTGTTGTAGTCCCTAATGATACTATCTCTACAATGAAAATTTCATCTTTGACTGTCAGAGTGCCTTTGATCAAACCCGTGACTTCTAATTCCATTGTAGGAACCAACTTTTACTTTAGTACTGAGCTTGTCAGTTTATTTAAATGATTTGTGGGAAGCTCAAACTTAGAATGGACTCTGGCCTCTTTTTCAAATTAGTTAAGTGTATGTTAAAGGGTTTTGGATCACCCTACACCACAAAAACCTTCCATAAATACAGGAACCTAACTTCCTGAAACATAGTGGAGGGAATCACCTTCATGCGATGAATCCAAGGATGGAAAAGGATCATATTATAGTTGGTTTCCTGATCTATAATATAAAATTTGATCAAGTATGGTCTTAGGTCTAAGGGTGACTAGAAACACTATAGTTTTGATTGATGTTGATTTAAGGTTGTCATATCCCCTCAACATATTTCATGTTGAAGATAAATTAGACTCTTCGTACCCTAGTTTTTGAAGGAAAGAGAAGTGGAATATGTTGATCATTGACCCATCATCAATCATCGCATGCTTTACATAGGTTTTGTAAATCTAGACTTGTAAAAACAACGTCAGATTGCCTCTACGAACTATTTCAGCATCTATGGGCATCTTGCTGATATCAAAAAAAAATCCAACATCTCTTTTTGGTTATCCCGGAGGATAAACATCGAGTCAATGTGGTTTATTTTGCTTCTGGAGGAGGGGTGACATTAGCCAAATGACCAAGACCCAACACTTCCAGTAGAGTGGCCCTATGAGTAAGGGAATTCTTTAACAAATCTAAGAAGGAAATGTGCAAGAATGTCTTAGTTAAGTCATTGATAAAATCGTAAGCTCCTACTGGCCTTTTAAGTGTATCATGGATGTCATCTGATGTGGTCGGGTAGATCGACATAGGTTGCAAAGAATAATCCCTAGCTATAGTGGCAGCCTTAATTTGTGGTTCAGTGTCCAACTCTACCAACCCCGTAATTTTTGTTTTTGGTGACCATCCAAAGGAGGTGCCGCCTGTGGGTTTGATGAAGTTGAGGCTTCACTATCATGGGTCCCTATTACAATACCTTCATTTGAACCGTTGATATCTACTCTACCGTCCTTTAGACGTGTGGGGAGAGGATCATTAAAGATCCTCGGTGGTGTGTTCTATAGACACCTTTGGTCCCATGTAGATGTTTTGAGTGGGTGTTGTTAGGTCCAAAAAAAGATGTCAACCAATAAGCTGTTTGGAAAATGTTGAAAAAACTTGTTCTAATCACAACACGTCTTACATCATACACGCAAACCCTTTGGAAACCACATTATAAATTGGGATCATAATCTCAAGGCCTTTGGTTTGCACCTTGTTGTGGTCCGAAATTATGGTTATTGTTCATTGTTGGTTGTTATTATTAAAATTTAGGAACCCTTGCCCTTGATTTTGAAACTAGTTTGGATACCCACTTGGGTATTGGTTAGGGCCTTGGGTCTAGTGTTTGTCTTTCTTGTTGAGGTTTTTATTGTTGTTTTGTTCATGGTTAAATTCTAAAACATTGAATGAGGGTGAGAAGTTGTTTCTTTAATTGTTGTCATTGTTATTGTGGTTATTTAAAGTAGAATTATTGGGGGTGTTAACAACATTAGGCTTCTTGGGTTGGTCCGTCACTCCATCCGTCATGACTCCATGATTCTTATTAAGGATTTTTGGTCCTTGATTTCTATTTGTGTTGTTGGTGTAACTAGGATTATTTTGATTAGGGGTGACTAACCTTCCATTAGCTCCATAAGTCTTATGACCACTGTCAATGGCCACTTGGTCAATCCGAAGAGCACCCTCTAGCACCTCTTCATAGCTCCTTAGAGGGAACTTTTGAACCTCTTCCTTTGTATCCTGTTGAGAGAGTGGAGGAACAAATCACAAAGTTCCATTTGATCCATCTTTGGAGCACTTGTAGAGGAGTAATGAACTTGTTGCCATCTTTGAATAAAGTGAGCTACAATATCATTGTGTTCTTTCTTGATATGAAGGAATTCCCAATTCCTGTTCTCAAAGCTTATTCATATCAAAATATTTAATAAATTATGATATGAGTTTCTTGAGTGAGTGTATTGAAGTCTTAGGTATCTTATAGTACCGGTTGAGAGAAATACCTTCTAGCATCTTAGAGAAAATGTTCGCAACAACCGTGTCCCATGGGAGCAACTCTCAAATGGCATTGCATAAGCCTTGATGTGGGAGTTAGGATCACCCTCCACCTTGAATTTTGGAAGATCGAGGCAAGAGTCTCGGGAGTATGACTTCTTGAATGGAGAAGTCTAGGGGTTCCTTAAGATATTTAGAATAGGTCCCCATTGCGTATGTTTCCTCCATTGAAGATCCTTGTTGGGGAGGTGGGGATTCCATTGGTTTCTAAAATGGGACATCAAAGACATTTTTTTTGGGGTGTATGGCATCCCCTGCAGTTGTCCATATGAACCTGTATACATGTGTACGTAGGGGGGTTGATTACCTTGATATGGAATCGAAGGCACAAAGCTAGGGAATGGTACATTTCCAGCTAGTGCCTATGTGCAGATATCCATACAATGCTTAGGGGGGCATACCCAAGGTGCCCATCCCCACAAAAGATCTCTCCATGGTTTTGAGTATTCATATAAACTGGAGGATTATGTGCAGTAGGTATTTGTCTGTAATTCTATGGGTATGGAGAAATTTTTCTTTCCTTGCATATGAATTTTGAGTATTTTGGGCAAGCTCTATCTTGTTGAATTTTTCTACCAAAGCTAAAGCGTATGGAGGTTTTTGAGGAATATGGTATCCTACTATGAATTTTTCACTATGTTGTCACCCCTCATGGGTAGTATTTTCAGTTAGTGGAGGGGTAGCGTTATTTTTTTGAAGTAGGACATCACCTTGTCCTGCAACATATTGAAAGATTGGTTCATGTTATGGAACTGTTATTCACTCCTAGAATATTGTGCTAAATATTCCTCATCTAGATGTGGGAGTTGATCTGATTGCATGTTAATGGGCTATCAAAACAATACCTGAGGAGATGAACTTTCTTCACCAATGAAAGTCATGTTGTTTGAACTTGATTATTCATGAGAATAGTTCTACATGATCTGTTTAAGCTCCTTAATATGTATAAAGGAACCAACATTGGTTCCCGGCGAGAGGGTTTATAGCTGATGAGTGATTTTCAACCCACATTGAAAGTGAAGGTGATTATTGTGGTATACTTGATTGGTAGTGGTACATGTCAAAACCGGGATGGGCCAACCATACTTGTCATATCCCAACATATTCGGGGGTATAAGAATACCCACAGAATAAAGGATGGACGAAGAAAGTGGAAACATTTAGAGACTAGATATTCACATCATGTTCACCAATTTATATGATAGAAAATCAACATGTGACCTTCTTTGCACCGACCTCTTAAGGTCATGTTGAGACAACTAGTGTAGAATGAGTGTGAATGTGAGTGTGGTGATAGGGATCAAGCTAATTGGGAAATCTTATATCTTCAACACGCAATGTTAGGATATGTGGTTATAAGGAAAAGAATGCCCTCCTAACTTGAAGTGGTGTGATGGCTTGATCTCGAAATAATAACCACTCGTATATTCTATTTGTTGGTTGTTGAACATGTAGAAAATGTTCTGTGGGCACCTCATATAGATTTCCAAAAAGGTCATGGAAGTAAGAATGAGAGGTGTGATGGAGCCACGGTATTTATGGGTGATTTTCCATTCGGTCTACAAATTATTAGTCGATCAATTGATATGTTCAGTAAGGAAAGTTGTGCAATAATATCTGGTGGAAGTGGTGAAGATTTGAATACTAATATACACAAACTAGTGTCAATGTCTAACTGACTAGCAGGCCATTGGGTTGTGGAACTTGAGGATCACAACCAAAGACTCATGGAGGTTGTGGCCCTTGAATGGTCATGCGCATAATCAAACCCTATTTCTAGGAGTAGTCCAATAGTCATAGGATTGATTAGCAGTGATGTTTAGTGTATTGAGTTATTCTATTTTCTCAGTGAAAGTTGTAGGTGTGCACAAGACTATCAAACGTAAACTGGTATCAATGTCAGTTATCAATTTTGGCCCATTGGGTTATGGGACCAAGGGATCACAATTGTATGTATTTTCCTGTTGTGGACCATTGATGGTCATACATAATGAAATAAAATGATTTTTGATAAGAAAACTAATTACTGAAGGAAATATAATCTATGTTTTTGGGGTTTTCACAATATTTGAATCAAAGCAATAAAAGAAAACTAATCTATCAAAGGAAAAGAAAAATTCTTATATAATTTTTAAGTAATGTGTTATAATCTAATAAATAAACTAAAGATAAGTAATCAATCAGATGTATCTAGTTACTTGTACAAATGTATGAATCTAATCTAAGGCAAATAACCTAATCTAATCAAAACCCTTCAAACCCTACCTCAGAGGTGAAGAACAAATCATGACCCTGAAAGGGGCTATTGTTCCCACAACTTCCCTAGTAATGTTAAAGAGGCAAGCTTACTAATGACTTGATCTACTTGTGATTGACTAATTTTATTGAAATGAATGATTTTATACTCTATTTGATATGAGATTGAAACTAGTGATTTGAAATTAACAATTCAACAAACAAGGCAAAAAAACACACAATTCCAACTTGGATAAGAAAGAGATTTGGAAAATCTAGTTGTGTTTGTATTCTGTCCCCTTAGTATGTTCCTTTCTTTCTTTGAGTGTTCATGTGAGTATAAGGAATTAGGAATGAAAAAAACAACAACATGAGGATGGTGCTTGAATAATGGTAGCTTGATGGTAGTTCGGATGTAATGCAGGTAGAAGAGAGATAGAACAAGAGATCAGAGCTTGGCTATGTAATTCCTAGCAAGATCATAAAGCAGCAATACAATACAAGATACACAAAAAAATTTAGGCCTTTTTCTTAAATAAAAGCATGGAATATATAGGAATGGAGGATGGGAGGTGCCTTCAAGCTCAAGCTAAGAAGGAGTAGTATCAACTAATTAAATCTATTTAAAAATAGAAGGAAGCAAAACCAAGCAATCAAAGCTAATTTTAGACAATTTGGTTCATATATGCATGCAAAAAGTGAAATAAAGTGAATCATCACATGTTAAAACACATGTGATAGAATCTAGAAAAAGTGGGAAGGAACGCCGCCTTTGCGGGGTGGCGGTTTCAGATGCCGCCCTATTTTGGGTAGAGGTTTCAAAACCACCGCCCAAGCAGAGGCGAAATCCTAGCATTAAAGGTGAAAACATGCGCAGAAAGAGGCAGGAAGCTAGAAAAAGTGTGGGAAGGCTAAGTAAAGATGTCTAGGTGACAAATATATACTACAAATGGAAATTAGAGCTTGAACATGTTCTTGAAAGGACATGAATCATCATTGGGGAATTTTGTAACCATTTTTCGATAATGTAGCACATGGGATTTTGGGTGCGAACAAGAACCTATTCCATTTTGGTATAATCCCAATACATATTACATTTTTAATTGCATTGATGGCCACTCTACCGATATATGTGTGTGATTTAAGAATTATGTCCAAAACTTAATTGATGACGAAGTAATTTTTATAAAGACCGACAACAAACATATAAAAACCAAAGAAACATCTTCTTCCATAACTTCTCATGAATATTTGAACATTTTCTAACCTCCTATACATACTCAAACTCGGTGAGATCATGACAACACAAGTCAAGTATCTCTAACTTAAAACCAATCACTCTCTTCTCTGGATTTTCCTCCATTAGTTCAAACAGACATTGATCCTATTTTGGACAACAACCTTCTAACATCAAACAAGAACTTGAAGTTACTTCAATAGTCCTTTTCAAACCTTGATATAATTATATTCTACATACATGGGTCCATTATCAAGCACCATTGAGCTTGATTTTATTTTTTCATTATTAGCTCTTATGCCTAACATCTCTAGTCTTGTTGAAGAGACACAACTACAAAAATTTTGGACACTTGCAACAATATACCCTTTTGTGTCCGCAATACCTCAAAGGATAAATCTTGCAGGCATCTCATCAACAATGACCCTTACATGTCAATAAATTTACATGCATACACTCTACGAGGTATGTATACCTAGGAATATCCTTATACAACCAATTCAATATCTATTTTCAAATTAATTAAACACACAACTTTAAAGGAGAAACACTTGAATATTTTCTCTCTATGGCCTATAAGAAGCCTTGGGTACACATTTAGAGATCAATCCTTGTTTTATCACATTCTTCCACTCACAGATGAATATGAATATCAACATATTCCCCTCATCAAAAATATTCCTCTAACATCACATAGGTCTTCTCGATCCCATCGAAGACTTGTCTAATCATACATCCATTGACTTGGATCTTATCCACTCAAGACTCATACTTCAAGAACTATTGAATCTTCAAATTCCCTCATTTAGATTGGACCTTGTCTCGCACAAGTCTCATAAATGTGGACTCATTGAATCTTTGGCTTCCCTCATTTTACTTGGACCTCGATCAACCAAGTCTCATCAATCAGGACTAATTCAATCATGGATACATTTAAAATCTTTCTAGATACTCCTTTGACTTGGAACCCATCCACATAAGTCTTGTAACTCAAGATTCATTAAATATTTTGATTCACTTAGTTGGCTTGGACATCGTCTACCCAATTCTTGTATCTTAGGACTCATAAAATAATTTGATTCACCTCATTAACTTGGATCTTGTTTGATCAAGTATCATAAATTAGGACCATTTAAATTCCATAAACATGGACCTATCTCTCAATGAGTCGATTCTGAAACCGTCATCTACCAAAATTTAGAAAAATCATAAATCATAAAAAAGAATAAAACTTCGTATCAACCCACCATTAAAGCATTATTTGAACATAAAAAATGTAGAAGAAGAAATATCTTCTTCCACGGGTTTCTCTCGCACTAGGAAGGC
Source organism: Taxus wallichiana var. yunnanensis (assembly GCA_018340775.1). Taxonomy (NCBI): domain Eukaryota; kingdom Viridiplantae; phylum Streptophyta; class Pinopsida; order Cupressales; family Taxaceae; genus Taxus; species Taxus wallichiana. The sequence goes on from CM031236.1 coordinate 317,123,307, forward strand.
CACTTACATGGTTAACTCATATAAGAAACTATTATAATTGTTTCATCCATTGGAAGGTATATTAAGCATATCTTCACATTTTTCACCTTTCACAACACAAGTTAGCTTTGTTCATATTGGGAATTTTTTATCTCATCCATGTTATGGTTTCTACCATTTTAGATCTTTTTACCTATGGTTTTGCTTAAAATATTATGGATGGAAAATCCTCCTTTCAAATAAGCTCTCTCTTTAAAGAAAGAAAAAAATTATTTAACCGGATCTTTTTGATCATCCATCTTTGTCTACGGTGTTGAAACTTTATGTCCAACTAGTCGCATGTGGCTAAGACTTGGTGGTAGAATGTTCCTTCCCAACAAGAACAATATCAACATATAAGGAAAAATCAATCTAAAAATACAAAAAAAAATCATTACACCTTTTTTCCTTCACAATATTTGGTGATGAGCCCATACTTATTACTAGTAGTATGACACTGGGAATAGAGGAAGGTGTCCTTAATTTCCTACATTTTTGCTTTGGTGTTGAGCCCTTATCTCTTACTAGTGGCATGGGACAAGATGTAGGGGGTTCACAAAAACAATTAACTAATAAATTCTTCAAAAAATATGGATAAAAAAGTGATTAATCAAAACCATCCCAAGAAGATCTCTATGTTAAAGAGAAATAACAATTCCTTCAATCAGATCTTTCCAATCAGTAGGCCATCTATGGATCTAATTCTATTCAAAACCTATAATTTGAAATCATCTTGGAATCAATCAGATAATCTTGACTAGAGATGTGTTACATTTTTCTCACATGGATCATTGTTACAACTTGTGTCTTAGTATCCATCATCTTCATTTTCATATCACTATTCACCTAGTTTTCATATCCTTTTGGCTCTCTTTGTTGATCCCTTGCATCTTCCTAATCATGTGGAGTCATGAGTGGAGTGAGATATCCTATCATTAAATCATCTACATTTATGCCAAAATAATAAAATGCTTATAATTATTTGAACATGAGTTCAAACTATGTAACCATTTTACCGAGTCAAAATACAAAAACATTCGAATATGTTTAAAATAAAAAAGCATTCAAATATGTTTCAAAATACAAAACCATTTTAGAATGTTCAAAAATACAAAACATTCAAATATGTTTCATAAAAACACAAAAACAATATAAAATTGTTCAAAAACACAAAAACAATATAAAATTGTTTTAAAATACAAAATCAATATAAAATGGAAAAAATAAAAACATTTAGAATATGTTTTACTAACTCTCAACAATTAAATAACATAGTTCAACAATATTTCCATTTAACAGTGCTCCTCATGATCATTCTTGATCATCTTTCATTAATCATTTTTGTTTCCCATGATGTATATATATGCTTAAGGAAAACAATCATTTACCCTTTTGTAATATAACTTTGCTTTGGGCACACTTTTATTTCTCATTTTAATCCAATACATATCAAACTTCCATGAGATCCAATAATAGCATTTTTGGAGTATCTAATCATCACTCTATTCTTCGGACTGATCCAATCCTCTCACGTTCTAAGATATCACTCCGGGACATTCACATATGTTAATTATTCAATATGGAAGATTCAAAAATGTCAAGGTCCTTCTAAAACCTTGTGATGGTGGGCTCATAAATGGAATTGTCTTATCTACTATCCAAGAGGAAATACCATCTCCAAAGGTCCCTTTCCAAATTGAGTCTTAGTCTCAGATTGGCAGCCCTTCTACATCTCTTGAATAGTTCCTACCTGAAGTTATGTCATTGACTCCAAAGGGAATCCCTAGTAAAAACGTTGAGAAATCTGGTTAGATCCTTGTCAAATATATACTTAACATGTAATGCAGCCAAATCTTATATCTGTGCAAAGACGATGGGGATAAAATAAGTGCACACCAATCAAAGAAGGTTCCAACAGCTTGGTTGATTCTCACCCCTCTATGCAGGTCTTTGATGGATTATCGATTACCCCCATCCCTATCAAGGAGGATGGGAACTTACCCAGAATTGAGTAAAGTTCTAAAGGATAACACAAACTCTCTTGATTTTACCCTAGTATGTAGAAAAAAAAAGAGAAAATATAAGGGGTTTGAAAACATACCCGACACATTGTTCTTTGATAAGAAGAAGTCTCCTAGTAACTAGGCCACTTCCACATCAAGGGTAACCAGGTCTACTATCATACATGCAAACACATGTGCTAACACTACAAAGGGTAGACCTCTAAAAATGATCAGAGAAAAAAGGAGATCAACAAAGCTCTGGTTGATGGCACTCATTCTTCTCTAGACCATCTGGTCCACTCCTCTCCTCACATTTTTTAATGAAGATTGTTTCTTGGAACATTAGAGGCCTTAATGGAAGTGGAAAACAACATACACTCAAGGATTTGAGAATAATTTACAACCCTTCTATTATGGTTGTTCAAGAAACTAAAATGAGTTCTGAGAACTTAAAAGTTTGTTGTAAGAAAATTTGGAAAAAGTCGAATGGGTTGTTGTTGATTCAAAAGGTGCTTCAGGAGGTATATTAGTTCTCTGGGACCCTTCCAAGGTTATTGGTAATCTTATCCTCTCCTCTCATTCCCATCTAGCACTCTCCTTCCATATTGTTAGTAAAAAAGTCATTGGATTCTCTTGGTGATCTATGTGCCTAACACTCTCCATGGTAGAAGACAACTTTGGAAGGATTTGTTAACTTTCCAAAATTCCTTCTCTAGTTGGAACTAGTTGCTCATGGGAGACTTCAACTCCCCTCTCTCCATTGCTGAAAAACAAGGGGGAACATAGGAACATACTGCTAGAATGGATGATCTTGCTGATTTCATTAATCAGGCCAAACTGTTAGATCTGGAACTCAATGGAAATCCCTTCACCTGGTCCAACAAGAGAATTGGTAATAACCTCATCTAGGTATGGCTTGATAGAGAACTCATATCCACTGATTGGATCCTTAGTCAAGACTTTCATCTCTCATCTCTTCCCGAATCACCTCTAACCACAATCCCATTGTCCTGAAATTGGTAAATAATGAGAGACCTACTCAGTCCTCATTCAAATTCCAAAAATGTGGTTTGACCATCTGAATCTTCTATACAAAATCAAAGAGTGCTAGGGGATTCAAGTGGAAGGAATAGCTCAATAAAGAATTTTCCAGAAACTCAAAAATGTCAAAAGTAAGGCAAGGGTATGGAACAAAGAAGTTCTCGGCAATATCTTCAATTAGAAAAAAAGATCAAAGAAGGAATTGAAGAATTGGAAAAGAAAGTGGATTCCTATGGAATGATCCAAAAGGATTACATCATGAAAGAACTCTCTTAGTAGAGTTCCACACCATTTTGAAAGGGAAGAATCCTATGAAGGCTTTAATCCGAGCTATCACGGCTAAAATATGGAGATAAGAACATGAAGTTCTTTCATATGACAGCCTTAAAACATAGGAAACAAAATAAAATCTCTAAAGTTACAAATCAATATCGAGTTACGACATCAAATCCCAAATACATCAAAGAACAAGGTCTTAATTTTTAAAACAACTTGTTGAAGTCCTCCATTGTCTCAAGAAGCTACTAGACTCTATTCCTATTAAACTTGGTTTAGACATGAAGAGTTTGGCGCTCTTGCTAAACCTACTACTTTAGAGGAACTTCAGAAAGTAGTCTTCTCCATGGAAGGAGATAAGGCCTGTGCCCCAGATGGGTTCTCTACTTTCTTCTATCAAAAATGCTAGGAGATTTGTGTGGATGACCTACTCAAAGTTGTAAATGAATTCTTCAGGACATGAAGAATTCTCAAGGAAATAAATAACACTTTTATTGTCCTAATCCCTAAAAAAGTTGGGGTGAAGGAATTCAAGCACTTTAGACCCATAAGCCTCTCTAATGTGCTCTATAAAATATTCACCAAAATCCTCACCTCAAGGATACAACCGCTTCTTCTTAATATAATCTCAAGCCAACAGGGAGGATTTGTAAAAGGAAGACTTATCCAAGATGGAGTTATTATGGTTCATGAAACCATACACTCGATGGAGAAAATAAAAATGCAGGTATGGTGCTAAAAATGGACATGAACAAAACCTTTGACAAAGTTTCCTAGTCTTTTTGATAAATTTGTTGACTTTGACAGGTGGTTTAGAAAAACCATATGGACATGTATTTCATCACCAATATTCTCAGTGATTGTTAATGGCATCCCGGTGGGATTCTTCCCGAGTATTTTTGGTATCCAACAAGGCTACCCTATCTCTCCCATACTTTTCATCATCATGGTGGATAGCCTCAGTCGTACAATCAATAGAGTTATTTCTTTGGGCTACCTCAAAGGATTCAAACCCTCTTCCTTTGACATCACGGTCTCACATCAATAGTTCACTGATGACACTATCCTACTCCTTCTTTCCTCTATCCTCAAAGCCAGAACTATGAAACATATTTTGCATCTATATGAAGAAGATTCGGGACAAAAAATCAATTTTGATAAAATCTCTTTATACTTCTTCAATACTCCTCCTGTAAGATAGGAAAATTGCACAAATCATGGGCTATGAAATTAACTCTTTACCTACTACCTACCTAGGTCTTCCTCTTAGCACAAACAAGATCCAAATGAGTGTGTGGAATACCTTGTTGGACAAGTTTCAGAGAAAGCTTGCTGGTTGGAAGGGCTCTATCCTTTCAAGTGTTGGGAAATGCCTTCTTATTAAGAGCACGCTTCAAAATTTGTTGATTTACATCATGTCCTTATTCTTTATTCTAGTGGCTATTGTTGGGAAAATTAAAAGAATCAAAAAAAATATTTGGGCAGGTACTAAAGATAAGAATAGGATGCACTTGGTGGCTTAGGATAAAGCATGTAACAACAAAAAGTGGGAGGCGTAGGCATCAAAAAATTTGCACGATGAATACTTCTCTCGTCTCTAAAATGGGATGGTGACTGGTGAAGGAGGAACAACCTTGGACCAACCTCATAAAATCTAAATATCTTAATCAAGGAAGTATTATGAACTACTTTAATAATTTCAACCACCCATTGGGATCTATTTTTTGGAACAACATCGTCAAGATCAGAAAATAGCTAGCCATTGGATGCAAATGGGTAATGGGAATGGATGAGAGCATAAATTTTTGGAATTAAATTTGGGCTAACTTTAATGCTCTTTCAAATAATGAACATTGGGAGTAGCTAAAAGACATCCTTTCTACATTATTGGGACAGCAGGTTTGTAACTACATTCAAAACACTGATGGAAAATTACATTGGAAAAACCTTGAGGCCTTTACATCAGTTCACAAGGAGCTTCTTGGTGAAATTCAAACCACATTGAACCTCATCCCCATTAGTCAAACCCAAAATCAGGATGAGTTTAATTGGGTTTCTTCATTCGATGGAAACTATTCGGTGAGATTAGGATATCAACTGTTTGCCAATGAACCTATCAGCAACTTCCCTTGGAACAAGATTTGGTTCAAAGAGCTTACCCCGAAAATCAATCAATTCCTCTGGTTCGTTCTCAACAAAGGAATACTTACCATAGACAACCTCATCAAAAGAGGGTCTACCATGTCAAATAGATGTTATCACTGTAAGATGGATAATGAAACAATCCAACATCTTTTTCTACATTGCCCAATTACTAGATCTCTTTGGAAGCTCATTTTTAACAGGTTTAAAGTCAATTAATATTTTCCTAAGGATATCACACAAGCCTAGATGTAACACCTTGAACAAACTGTTATATTTCTCTTTGCATTACAAGCGTTGGCGTGTGATTTTCTTGAATAAGGTGTGTTTCCTTTATTGAGTGAAAATCATGCTTGTTATGGATAAATCATCTCTACTCTTGGATTCAGTGGACTGAAATGATATGGCTTTTAGGAATACATTTTCACTTCTTGTTGATAAGCTACAATCGGATTTTTAGAGTTGTAAACTTATATCTTTTGACTGACTCATCCTTGGATCAATTTTAGTGATCCAAGGAATGTTTTAAATCTTCTTAACAGATCTGAATGGTAAACTAACATTCATTGGTTAAGAGACATAAAGATTGAACTTGTGTTTTTTGCAAATTCTTTATTATCTTGAAAGACCGTGCCTGCATTTTGTTGTGTGTTGTGCTCTTGGATCTTCTTAATTGACCCTTGCAGGGTGCTTAATGGCATTAAGGGAAATACAAATATGCTTCGGGATTCTTGGGAAAGAGAGAATATAAATGTGTCCTATATCTATTAAGGTCTATCCTAATATGATTCAAGACTCAAGTAAATTTTCCTAACTCTTTCTACACCACTCTACGTGGGATGACATCCTAACCTAAGTTGTTAATACTAAATTAGTATGAAGGGAAATAACCTAAGGGATGCTAAGTTATTTCTAACCTATTGCCTACACTATTTGGTTAAGCTATATTATAACCTAAGGTGGTAATATATTTGAAGGTTATATCCTAAGGTTATACTTTTAAATTAACCTAAGATCTAACCTAAGCAAATTGTATCTATCCTAAACTAATGGGGTATGAAAGGGAACCTATGGGTCAATTGGTAAGTGGAGCTAAGCTAAGTGGGTTCCTAAGCTATTAATGAGATGTGATTTTGATTTAATAGGGTAGAGTACTGCTAGACTTGGTAATTACATGGAAATTTAGTGGAACCTATGTGGAGGCATCACTAAGTTTGGAAATGCATGTGGAAGTTCAATTTGGTCTCGCCAACTTTGGATGGCGGTGGTAAGGAGAGATAAGTGGGAATATGCAATTTAATGTCATTAATTCACCTCGGTTTTGGCAAGCAAACCATCTTGGAAGGCATGCTAGTAGATTTTTGGGGTTGTTTTGTTTTGCATGCTTCATGATTTTTGCTCTGCATGGAGCTATCTGGTTCTTCAAACCAACAGTTTGATCTGCACTTTGTGGCTATTTTTGATTTCTCTGATCTATTTTTCGATTCAAGGAAAGTATATGAGGCATTGTGGAAAAATATTATGTTTGTTGATCTTGCTTGGAGAAGAAGAGGTGTTGGAAACTTGGCTAGAAGTCTTCTTCGAATCGGCAGAGGCACTATCAGGCATGATAGGCTCTACCCATTAAGATTTCTTGCTTTCTTCTAAATGATTCATTAAAACAATTTTGCTCACTTGGGATATATTTTTACATGATGTGTCTGGTTATTTACTTGCATGTTTTCATGAAATCTATGTGGGTTTTGGAATGTGAATCCTTTGCTATTAATGGTAGTTTTTGGGAACTTTTCGTACTAGTTATTAGTGGTATTCATGCAAATTTGTATGAAGCTGTAAATTGTATTGAAGCTTTGAAATTTGTATTTGAAGCTCTGTAACTTGTACTTGAAGCTCTAAAATTTGTATTTGAAGCTCTATAGCTTGTATTCGAAGCTTTGTTTCTTGCATTCGAGACTAATGTTGAATGAACGGCTTGTTGCTTGTTTGGTTCTAAATCTCTGTTTAGTCTTGTGTTTCATTGAGCTTATAGTGGAGCTTCGTGGTTGTTCTAAGCTTGCATTGAAGCTTCAGTGATTTTATTTGAGCTTTTAATGGGACTTCATGTAGTTCTGAACTAAGCTGGAACTTGGTATAGATCTAAACCTTTGGTTGAATCTTTGTATTCAACACTGTACTTGTATTAGTTCTTTGGACTAACTTATTGTTGTTGAGTTTTGATCGGTACTTATGCTCTGAACTGGAGTTTTATTCTTCTTTATGGAATTGGAAATTCTTGAACCTATAATAGAGCATTGTTGTTATTCTGAGCTTGTATTTAGGGCCTTAGGTTTCATTGTAGGCTCGTATTTGATCTTGTGTTTGTCTGAGCTGGTGTTAGAGCCTTGTGGGGTTCTGAACTTATGTTCGAAGCTTGTATTTGACACTGTACAGGTATTCCATTATTGTGAAGTTTTTAACTCATGTTGGAATCGATGTGTTGATTCTTTACTTGTAATGCGAGCTGGGTTTTGTTGGTTTTAAGGAGTTGTAAATTTTAAATCCATCTTTGGATTGTTTGTTCGATAAGGTCTTGAGAGTTTTGTTATGGTTAGAAGTAGACCTGTATTTAACTTTTAATCTCCTCTATTTTGAATTCTTGTAAGAACGGTTGTGGTACTTTATTTTGGAGACTTTGCCTCTTTTTGAGCATGATGACAGGCATGTGAAAATGAAGTGTTTTCCTTTTCTTCTCTACCCTGAGTGAACCCGTGACCTGTGGAAGGCTTGATTGTTGTTGTAGAAGGATTAAGGGACTGGAATTATATCTTGTTATGGGTATTGATGATTTTAGTTCATTTGGAATAGTCGAGTAGTTTTTAAAAGGGTTTATGGAATGTATTATTTACTTTCCTTTTGTTTTTGATGTTAAAAAAATACTTACCTATCATAATCTTTTAACTGAACTTGAGAGGCTTGTGGTGAATCTGTTTAGTCGAGTTGGAAGAATTTTGGGACAGTGCTTTTCTTAAATGAATTGTTTAGTTTTCTTACTCTCTTCTGATCTTTCATCTAATTCATGGGTTTTAATAGAATGTTGAATATAAACCTATTATATTATGTGTTGTATGAAAGGATACAATATCACTGATATGAATGCTTGGTAATGTTGCTCTTATTTGGGATCATGAACTACTTTCTCATTTACATTTTTTGTTGATGATTTGTAATGGGAATTCAGTCTTTGGGTCATGAGATGTAATGACCCTTGTAATATTTTACGATAGGAGGATTTCTACTCCCTTATGGTTTCATTGATTGAACCTCCAAGTTTTAAAAAGAGAATTGAATTTGATCTCTTGGGGACAGTTACTATTAGGGACTATACTGTGAAGTTCGTTCTGAGTTTTGAATTGAACTTAAGTTTGGTGAATGGAAATAGGTAACCAGTTGTAAGATTTGTGATGGAGAGTTGTAGTGTGCATTCTTTGACTGTGCATTCATTTTTGGTTCTCTTTTGGGAACTAGCTAAAGAATTTCTAAGTTTGTATTAGATAAGGGATTTCATTTCATATTATAAATGAAATGAAATATGGATTGGGTCTTTTCTATTTGAGATCATTTTTTCTATTGACTGTATAAGTTCATTAACTGAACTTCTCTTTAATTGACTCTCTTCTGAGATGGAAACTTCTTGGATGGTTTAGATAAGAGATTTAAACTATTGAGTCTAGTTAGGATTTGTGGACAGTCTAGTTTTAGACCTTTGAATTATATCTACTAACATATAGAAGTTAGTAGGACTCTCAGTTAGACTGTTTTGTTTCCTAATCTTCTTGGATTGAATTGGGATTCTTGTTTAGTTGTTGTCTCTTTATTTATGGACTCCTCTATGGTTATATTTGGACTGAGGAAGTGTTGTGTGTTCTAAACCTGATTCTATCCTTAAGATGATGTGTGTAGAGGGAATAAGTATGTATTGATTCTCTTCTTTTGTTTATATGGAAAGATGAAGCATACTAATATGAGCTATGTTGTAACTAACCTCTTTTGTTGCTTGGAAAAGTTAAATGTGTATTCTATTCTTATGGAATTATGAAACAATTAGATGACAAGACTTGTTGTCTATTTTGAAGTAATTGATAGGATCAATTAAGCCATATGATATAAATGCAAGTGTTGCAGATTATATTATGCTCTTTTCTTAAAAAGTGAATTCAGATTCTCTTTATTGTACTTCTTTTCTGGATGTTATTACTTATGATTGTTTGTATGATGTATATTAATTGTTTCATTAAAGTAGAGTTGTTTAATGGAACAATTAGTGGAATGCACTTTACTTTAATGATTAGTGCTTATCATGCTCATTCATTGAACTCGACCTGTCTAGAAGTTTTTGAGATGGACATCATAAGTGATAAAAGAAGACAAGAACTTTTATGATGCATTAGATTATTTAATTTGGGATCTTATGTAAAGAGTTTGAATCATTCTTGAAGATGTATTTGAAAATAAAAGTGTTGTTCTTTTAAAATCTTAATTATGATCGATATGTAGAATGTCTGAATTGCATTGTCTTGTAAATGTATATTTTAAATCATGAATTGAAAGGTTTTATGTTTGAGTTAAATTTGTGATGTGAATTCTTTGATACTTGAATGTCGGAATTAATAGTGATATCTTGGTATATTCCTTATATTTTTATATACTATTGTTGTTAACAAATATTGAGTAGGATTAAGGAGATAATATAATCTCCCCTATTATAATGAACTTGTTAATTTGTAAAATATGTCATTCTTTAACTACACAACTATAGTTTAATAATGAAATATGCATGGGACATACAATTAAACTATATGTGTAATGAATGATAAAAATGTTATGAGGAACCTAACATTTAACCATGTAGAGGAAGACTCTTCCTCTCCAAAAGAACGAAAGATAAAAAGAATAGTGGTTGTGATTCTTAATCTTTATAACTTCGTTTATAAAGTAAACACTAGTTGAATCTAGGTGGATGTCACACTTGATTTGGACAACTAAGTTGCATTAGGAATTAAACATTGATGTTTTTGTCTCTGTGTTTTGGGATAACTACTTATTATGCCACGTTAATGAACAATAATGCAAACATGGATTAATGAAGTTCTCCATACCTAATCAGGATAAGTATGGGTAAATAACTTAAGGAATGGTGGAATTAGGGTTAGGCATGGTTGTTGTAATCTGAATCTTAAATCCAATTTAATTATGATTAATGACCACTAAGGGGTATGTACATCTTGATGAATTAGTTCTATCGAATGTTGGCACACGCCAACTACAAGATTGTACCCATGAGAAGTCCTGGGACTTCTCGAGGATACAATGTTGCAGTTGACATGTGGCAACACCCTTCCATATTTGTTCATCTAGATTTACACACATATGGACTTGAACTTAGTTTCTCTCTAGGTCAAGTTAGTAGCATGTTTAGGATAGGTAGTATCTTTCAATGACTCAAGGTACCTCAGCACATCCGGTTGACTTAGGTCAACCGAGTATGCCCATATACCCTAAGTCATTGAGAGCTCTTCCTATAATAAATTATGTTTCTAACCCGGGCTAGGGTTAAACCTTGGGCAAGTGGACTAACGGTAGTCAAGTAAAGACCATTCTAGATAACATAAGAGTGAGGTGAAGGATGTATTTCGGAATGATGAGTATGTCATCTAGGAATAGTAACATGAACAATATGTTGAAAATCTTTGGCCAAAGTATCACAAGATGCTAGTTACGCATTGTCCTATGTCACCTAGTTTAAAGCAACATGATGTCAGATGAATATTGGTAACAAATATTTAGATAGGTTCTTTAAACAGATCACTCAAGTACTGGAATAGGGTAAGAGAACCAAGTATACGTAGTATACATAAAGTATTATATACTTTAAGTTAACATGAGAGATCGGTTGGTAACCGAGTCATGGAATGAGAGATCGGTAACATATACCGAGTCATTACAACTGCATATGGTTATCTATTATGAGATTGATTGGCATGGAATGTGTGTTCTAAATGATGTTTTATTTAGAATAAAGAACATTATGTTTCAAAAAAATTCCCTTGTTTCTAAAGTCTTAAAATGGGAATGTTACATCTTGGTATCAGAGTTGAAGGTTGCAGCTCTTGGACCTATTGTGTCCATAATCTAATGAAACTTAAATTTTCTTGTAATAAAAATGGTTAGAACAAGAGGAAATGTTGCAAATAATCCTCCACCTGAGGAAGGAGCAGCAATTACCCAAAAACTCGATGAGATCCTTACTGCCCTATTAGACACAAGAGATCATTTGGCTGTACTTGAACAACAAGTAATGGGTAATGAGGAGGAAGAAGATGTGCTAATAAAAATAATCAGCCACCTCTCTGGGGACAATGCCAATGTAGGTGTTGATAATAACAATGTGAACATACCTGATCAACCTGAGAACAAAAAGGCTAGGTTGGTAGCTGAACTCACTAATGATATAAAAAGGATAAGTCCACCCAAGTTTGATGGCACCACATTAGGAGATGGGGCTGAGAATTGGCTCAAGTGAAATGGAGAAATACTTTGCAATAAGGAATTTCTCAGAAGAAACAAAGGCGATATGGGGAGCATATCAGCTTTCCCATGAGGCATCTTCATGGTGGGATAGTTGTAAGGCTGAGTTAAACATTGATGAAACTAATATCACATGGGATCAATTTAAAGGTTACTTTAGGCAACGTTGGCTGCCACAACTTTACTATGATCGAAAATGACTGAATTCCATAACTTAGCTCAAGGAAAGCTAACTATAACTGAGTATTGGGAGTGGTTTACTAAACTCCTTAAGTATGTACCTCAGTACCAAACTGATGAGAAGTTTAGGATATGGAAATTCATCATGGGATTGAATCCCATTATAGGAGGAGAGGTGGATGTTCACAGCCCAACCATGATGGAAGGGATTGTTGAAAATTTCATAAGGTAGGAACAAAATTGAAGGCAATTTCTTCTCATAAGGAGGAAGTAAGGAAGAAAATCCCCAACTCCTCTTCATCATCTCTTGCACCTAAGAAAGGACCATGGAAGAAATTTGGAATGAAAAGTAAGTTTTCATCTGATACTAATAAGAAAGCAACAACAAACAAGTTTGTTGGAAATGCATGAAACAACTTTGTCAAGAACAATAATAATGGACATAAGTCCTATGGGGGTCAGAATGATAACTCTAAGGCTGGAAATAAACCCAAGCCTAGGAAGGGACCTGTAGGAGGCTGTTATAACTGTGGAAAAGATCATTACACAAATCAATTCCCTTTGAAAAAGGATGATCATAATCAATAACACAAGATACACGCTGTAGTAGCTAACAAGCAGGCTGAGAAATAGGCCACGCCTATAGAAGTTTCGGGTAAGTTATTTGGTTTACCTATAACTATTCTTTTTGACAGAGCTACTGAATGTTTTATTTCTAGTAAATTAGCATCAAAACTAAAAAGAAAAGCTAGAAACATGGATAAAACATGGATTATATAGTATGGAAACAATGTTGTTCATACAGTTAGTATGTGTCTTTTTGGAGCAGTCCTTGATTTACCTAACTTTTCCATTGAGGTTTATATTTATGTTACACCTTTGGGTCTTATGATGTAATCATAGGTGTTAATTGGTTAGCAGAACATAAGGCTAAAGTGGAACTATTTTGAAAAACACATTAGTTGTTTAGATGACCTACGTAGAAAACAACAGAGATTCAGGGTGTGAAACGTGAGATTTGTTAGAAAACTATCATCTATGCAACTTAAAAAGGCCAAAAATAAAGGTTGTACCTTATATGAAGTAAAAATTAGAAATCAATAGAAGAGAGCAATGATATTATGGAACGATATCCGTTGTTACAAGACTTTAGTGACATATTTCTAGAAGAATTGTCTAGGTCTTCCACCCAAAAGGGAGTTTGATTTCACAATTGAGATCAAGCCTGGAACTAAACCTATTTCTAAAGCACCATATCGAATGACTACTAAAATTAGTAGAGCTTAAGGCTCAATTGTAAGAAATTTTGTCTAAAGGTTTGATTAGACCAAGTGTTTCACCTTGGGGAGCACCTATAATTTTTGTGAAAAAGAAGGATGAAACACTTAGATTGTGCATTGATTACAGAATGTTAAACAAAGCAACAATCAAGAATAGATACCCACTCCCTAGGATTGATGATTTATTTGATCAGATGCGTGGAGAATTAGTATATTCTAAGATAGATCTTCGATCTAGATATCATCAATTATGGATTAAGGATGAGGACATTCATGAAACAACTGCTTTCAAAACAAGGTATGGACATTATGAGTTCACGGTTTTACCTTTTGGATTAAAAATGCACTTGCAAAGCATTTATGAACTTAATGAATAATATCTTTCAAGAATACTTGGACAAATTTGTGCTCGTATTCTTGGACAATATTCTCATATATTCTAAAAGTATTTAGGAACACCGTAAAGCATCTAAAGATAGTTTTGGAAATTTTGAGAAAGAGATGGTTATATGGTAAGCTATCTAAATGTTCTTTCTATGACACAAAAGTGCACTATTTGGGACATGTAATAAGTAAGAATGGAATTGTTGTAGATCCTTCTAAAATTATAGCTATAACTGAGTGGCCTACACCAAAGAATGTACATGAAGTTAGAAGCTTCATGGGGCTTGTTGGTTACTATAGAAAATTTGTAAAAGATTTTTCTAAGGTGGCTGCACCAATAAATTCTTTATAGAAGAAGGATAAAAAGTTTGTTTGGAGTGAGAAATGTGAAATTGCATTCAAAAATTTGAAGGAACAGTTAACTCAAGACCTATTCTAGCAGTACCAGATCCTAATGGAGATTTTATGGTTGTAATTGATGCATTGAGTGAAGGTCTAGGAGGTATTTTGTTACAAAATGATCATGTCATAGCTTACGAAAGTAGAAAACTAAAGTTACATGAGTTGAATTATGCTCCACATGATTTAGAGCTTGCTGCCATTGTTCATGCACTACAAGTTTAGAGGCATTACCTACTTGGTAAACCTTTTGAATTGAAAACTGATCATCTTGGGCTAAAGTATATCTTCACTCAGCCAAATCTTAATGCAAGACAATGAAGGTGGTTAGATTTTTTGTCTCAATATGATTTTGACATCAATTATATCAAGGGTAAAGAAAATAGAGTGGCTGACACTCTAAGTCGTAGGAAGCACATTTCTACTCTTATAACATTAAGAACTCAATTTAAGGATGAAGTAAAAAGTGTTATGGAATCTGATTCTTACTTTTAGCAAGTAAAGACAACGCTTGTTGCAGATCCTAGTGATCTGAGGTATAAAGGTTTTCACTTTGATAACGAAGGAATCTTAAGATTTGAAAACAGGGTATACATACCATCGTTAAATGATTTAAGAAAGAAATTGTTAGCTGAATTTCACAATTCACCTTTTCTTGACACCCTCGGTATTACAAAAATGCTTGTTGATATAAAACAACAATATTTCTGGAAAGGAATGAAAAAGGATGTTATTGATTTTGTGACACATTACCTTGAATGTCAACATGTTAAAGCAGAACATATGCACCCATCGGTTTATTGTATCCTCATAGCATACCACAATACAAATGGCAAGTGATAAGCATGGACTTTGTACAAGGGTTTCCTATGTCAAGAAATAAACATGATGTTATTTTAGTAGTTGTGGATAAACTAACAAAGGTAGCACATTTTATTGTTGGTAATCTGAAGGATGATTCTCTGTGTTAGCTAAAATATTTGTACACGAAATTTTTAGATTACATGGAGTACCTGAATTAATCATATCGGATAGAGATCCTAGAATGACATCAAGGTTTTGGCAAACACTTAATGCAGCTCTAGGAACTAAGCTGAATTTCAGTTCTATGTATCATCGAAAATAGATGGACAAACTAAAAGAGTTAATCAAGTTTTAGAGGATATGTTACGAATGTATTGTATGGACCAACAGTATAAGTGGGAAGAGTACCTTCCACTAGTTGAGTTTGCATATAATAACACATATCATGCCTCTCTTAAGATGGCACCTTTTGAAGCATTATATGGAAGAAAATGCAAAACCCCTGTTAGTTGGGACAACATTGAGGATAGAGAGGTAATTGGACCTGAAATTCTTACTGAAATGGAACAACAAGTTAAAATGATTCGTGAGCGCTTGAAAGAAGTAGTAGATAGGAAAAAGAGTTATGCTAATTTAAAGCGGGTTGACAGGAAATTTGAACTTGGTGAGAAATTCTTTCTTTGGGTTAAACCGAAAAAGAGCTCTATAACTTTTGGCAAGGATACCAAGTTATCACCTCATTATGTGGGACCTTTTGAGATAGTTGAAAGTAATCAACCCTATAGCTTATTGTTTAGCATTACCTCTGCTTTGTCATAAATGCATGATGTTTTCCATATTTCTTTTCTTAAGAAATACATTTCAGATTTATCACATGTGTTAAATTAGAATTCCTTATAGGTCCAACACCCAAGAATAATCATGGTTAAACCCATGCGAGTTCTAAAAACTCACCAGTTACATTTAAGAAATCATGAGATAATTCAATGTAAGGTCCAGTGGGACCAGTTTAATGAAGAGAGTGCAACCTAGGAAAACCTGGAAGATATGAAAACTACTTTTTCCATATCTATTTGATCAGAATTGATTATGATGACTGATAAAATTTGTGATTTTATCTTTATATGATAATAAGTCTTAGTTATGGACAAAAACTATTTGTTTTTGAATAAACAACTATGTGAATGTTGATTTCTGGAACTTTAAATTTGGATATTGTTACAAATATATGTTATGAAAGTGAATAAATTGATTATCCTGAATGTAATGATTAAAATGAGATAATCATCGGGATGATGATTCTTTTTAGGAGGGAAGTATGTAACACCTTGAACAAATTGTTATATTTCTCTTTGCATTACAAGCATTGGCATGTGATTTTCTTGAATAAGGTGTGTTTCCTTTATTGATTGAAAATCATGCTTGTTATGGATAAATCATCTCTACTCTTGGATTCATTGGACTGAAATGATATGGCTTTCAGGAATCCATTTTCACTTCTTGTTGATAAGCTGCAATCGGATTTTTAGAGTTACAAACTTATCTCTTTTGACTAACTCATCCTTGGATCAATTTCAAGTGATCCAAGGAATGTTTTAAATCTTCTTAATAGACTGAATGGTAAACTAACATTCATTGGTTAAGAGACATAATGGACTGAACTTGTGTTTGTTGCAAATTATTTATTATCTTGAAAGACCGTGCTTGCATTTTGTTGTGTGTTGTGCTTAGCTCTTCTTGATTGACCCTTGCAGGGCGCTTAATGGCGTTAAGGGAAATAGAAACATGCTTTAGGATTCTTGAGAAAGAGAGAATATAAACATGTCCTATATCTAATAAGGTCTATCCTAATAGGATTCAAGACTCAGGTAAATTTTCCTAACTCTTTCTACGCCACTCTACGTGGGATGACATCCTAACCTAAGTTGTTAATACTAAATTAGTATGAAGGGAAATAACCTAAGGGATGCTAAGTTATTTCTAACCTATTGCCTACACTATTTGGTTAAGCTATGTTATAACCTAAGGTGGCAATCTATTTGAAGGTTATATCCTAAGGTTATACTTTTAAATTAACCTAAGATCTAACCTAAGAAAATTGTATCTATCCTAAACTAATGGGGTATGAAAGGGAACCTATGGTTGATTGGTAAGTGGGAGCTAAGCGGTGGTTCCTAAGCTTTTAATGAGATGTGATTTTTATTTAATAAGGCAGAGTATTGCTAGACTTGGTAATTACATGGAAATTTAGTGGAACCTACATGGAGGCATCACTAAGTTTGGAAATGCATGTGGAAGTTCAATTTGGTCTCGCCAACTTTGGATGGCGGTGGCAAGGAGAGATAAGTGGGAATATGTAATTTAATGTCATTAATTTGCCTCGGTTTTGGTGAGAAAACTGTCTTGGAAGGCATGCTAGTGGATTTGTTGGGGTTGTTTTGTTTTGCATGCTTCATGATTTTTTCTCTACATGGAGCTATCTGGTTCTTTGAACTAATAGTTTGATCTGCACTTTGTGGTTATTTTTTATTTCTTGGATCTATTTTCAATTCGAGGAAAGTATATGAGGCATTGTGGAAAAATATTATTGTTGGTTGATCTTGCTTGGAGAAGAAGAGGTGTTGGAAACTCAGCTGGAAGTCTCTTGAATTGGCAGAGGCACTATCAGGCATGATAGGCTCTACCCATTAAGATTTCTTTCTTTCTTCTAAATGATTCATTAAAAAACAATTTTGCTCACTTGAGATATATTTTTGCATGATGTGTCTAGTTATTTACTTGCATGTTTTCATGAAATCTATGTGGGTTTTGGAATGTGAATCCTTTGTTGTTAATGGTAGTTTTTGGGAACTTTCTATGTACTAGTTGTTAGTGGTATTCATGTAAATTTGTATTGAATCTCTATAACTTGTACTTGAAGCTC
The DNA here is from genome assembly GCA_018340775.1 of Taxus wallichiana var. yunnanensis. Classification (NCBI taxonomy): domain Eukaryota; kingdom Viridiplantae; phylum Streptophyta; class Pinopsida; order Cupressales; family Taxaceae; genus Taxus; species Taxus wallichiana. The sequence goes on from CM031236.1 coordinate 317,141,321, forward strand.
TGAAATTTGTATTTGAAGCTTTATAACTTGTACTTGAAGCTCTAAAATTTGTATTTGAAGCTCTGTAGCTTATATTCAAAGCTTTGTTTCTTGCATTTGAGACTAATGTTGAATGAATTGGCTTGTTGTTTGTTTGGCTTCTGAATATCTTTTTAGTCTTGAGTTTCATTGAGCTTATAGTGGAGCTTCGTGGTTGTTCTAAGCTTGTGTTGAAGCTTCGTGATTTTCTTTGAGATTTTAATGGGACTTCGTGTAGTTTTGGACTGAGCTAGAACTTGGTATAGATCTGGATCTTTGGTTGAATCTTCATATTCAACACTGTACTCTTATTCAGTTCTTATGAATACTGAACTTACTGTTGAGTTGTTGAGTTTTGATTGGTCCTTATGCTCTGAACTGGAGTTTTATTCTTCTTTATGGAATTGGAAATTCTTGAACCTGTAATAGATCATTGTTGTTATTTTGAGCTTGTATTTAGGGCCTTGGGTTTCATTGTAGGCACGTATTTGATCTTGTGTTTGTCTAAGCTGGTGTTAGGGCCTTATGGGGTTTACGAGCTTATGTTGAAGCTTGTATTTTGACATTTTATGTGTCTTCCATTATTGTGAAGTTTTTAATTTGTGTTGGAATCGACATGTTAATTATTTACTTATAATGTGAGTTGGGTTTTTTTTTGTTTTAAGGAGTTGTAAAGTTTAAATCCATCTTTGGATTGTCTGTTCAATAAGGTCTTGAGAGTTTTGTTATGGTCAGAAGTAGACTATTTAACTTCTAGTTTGAATACTTTACCGCCCTCTTCGATCATCATGAGCATGTGAAAATGAAGTGTTTTCCTTTTCTTCTCTTCCCTGAGTGAACCCATGACCTATGGAAGGCTTGACTATTTTTGTAGAAGGATTAAGGGACTGGAATTATATCTTGTTATGGGTATTGATGATTTTAGTTTATTTGGAATAGTCGAATAATTTTTAAAAGGGTTTATGGAATGTATTATTTACTTTCCTTCTTGTTTTTATGTTGAAAAAATACTTCCCTGTCATAATCTTTTAACTGGAACTCGAAGAGGCTTGTGGTGAATCTATTCAATCGTGTTGGAAGAAGTTTGGGATAGTGCTTGTCTTAAACGAATTGTTTATTTCTCTTACTCTCTTCTGATATTTCATCTGATTTGTGGGTTTTAATAGAATTTGAATATAAACCTATTATAATGTGTGTTGTATGAAAGGATACAATATCACTAATCTGAATGCTTGCTAATGTTGCTCTTATTTGGGATTATGAACTGATTTCTCATTTGCATTTTGTTGTTGATGATTTGTAATGGGAATTCAATCTTTGGGTCGTGAGTTATAATGATCCTTCTAATCTTTTGTGATATGAGGATTTCTACTCTCTTATGGTTTCATTGATTGAACCTCCAAGTTTTAAAAAGAGAATTTAATTTGATCTCTTGGGAACAATTCATGTTAGGGATTCGTTTTGAGTTTATTTTGTGAAGTTCATTCTAAGTTTTGAATTGAACTTAAGTTTGGTGAATGGAAATAGGAAACTTGGTTATAAGATTTGTGATGGAGAGTTGTAGTGTGCATTATTTGACTGTGCATTCAGTTTTTGGTTCTCTTTTAGGAACTAGCTAAAGAATTTCTAAGTTTGTATTGATAAGGGATTTCATTTCATAGTATAAATGAAATGAAATATGGATTGGTCTTTTCTATTTTAGATCCTTTTTCTATATTGATGTATAAGTTCATTAACCGAACTTATCTTTAATTGACTCTCATCCGAGATGGAAACTTCTTGGATGGTTTAAATAAGAGATTAAAACTATTGAGTATAGTTAGGATTTGTGGACAATCTAATTTTAGGCCTTTGAATTATATCTACTAACATATAGACTTTACTTTAATGATTAGTTTTTATCATGCCTCGAGTTCATTGAATTGACCCGTCTTATGAATTTTCTGAGATAGACATCGTAAGTGATAAAAGAAGACAAGAATTTTTATGATGCATTGGATTATTTAATTTGGGATCTTATGTAAAGAGTTCGAATAATTCTTGAGATGTATTGGAAAAGAAAAGTGTCGTTATTTTAAGATCTTAATTATGATCGACATGCAGAATGTCTGAATTGCATTGTCTTGTAAGTGTATATTTTAAATCATGAATTGAAAGGTTTTGTGTTTGACTTAAATTTGTGATGTGAATTCTTTGATACTTGAATGTCAGAATTAATAGTGATATCTTGGCAGTATTCCTTATATATGTTTATATACTATTGTTGTTAACAAATATTGAGTAGGATTAAGGATATATTATAATCTCCCCTATTATAATGAAATTGTTAATTTGCAAAATATGTCATTCTTTAACTACACAACTATAGTTTAATAATGAAATATGCATGGGACATACAATTAAACTATATGTGTAATGAATGATAAAAAGGTTATGAGGAACCTAACATTTAACCATGTAGAGGAAGACTCTTCCTCTCCAAAAGAACGAAAGATAAAAAAGAATAGTGGTTATGATCCTTAATATTTATAACTTCATTTATAAAGTAAACACTAGCTGAATCTAGGTGGATGTCACACTTGATTTGGACAGCTAAGTTGCATTAGGAATTAAACGTTGATGTTTGCTACCTTGTTTTGGGATAACTGCTTGTTATGCCACGTTAATGAACAATAATGCAAACATGGATTAATGAAGTTCTCCATACCTAATCAGGATAAGTATGGGTAAAGAACTTAATGAATGATGGAATTAGGGTTAGGCATGGTTGTTGTAATCTGAATCTTAATCTAATTTAATTATGATTAATGACCACTAAGGGGGTATGTACATCTTGATGAATTAGGTCTATCGATTTTGACACACACCAACTATAGGATCTGTACCCACAAGAAGTCTTGGTACTTCTCGAGCATATAAAGTGTTACAGTTAACATATGGCAACACCCTTTCATATTTGTTCATCTAGATTTACGCACATCTCGACTTGAACTTAGTTTCTCTCTAGTTAAAATTAGTATCATGTTTAGGATAGGTAGTAGCTTTCAATGACTCGGGGTACCTCAAAGCACATCTGGTTGACTTAAGACAACCGAGTATGCCCATATACCCTAATTCATCGAGAGCTCCTTTTAATAATAAATTATGTTTCTAACCGGGCTATGGTTAAACCTTGGGCAAGTGGTGACGGTAGTTAGTAAAGACCATTCTAGATAACAAGAGTGAGGTGAAGGACATGTTCCGAGAATGATGAGTATGTCGTCTAGGAATTGTAACATGAACAGTATGTTGAAAATCTTTAGCCAAAGTATCGCAAGTTGTTGGTTGCATTGTCTATGTCACCTAGTTTAAAGCAACATGATATCGAGATGAATATTGGTAAAAATATTGAGATAGGTTCTTTAAACAAATCACTCAAGTACCAAAATGGGGTAGGAGAACCAACTATACATAGTATACATAAAGTATTCTATACTTTAAGTTAACATGAGATATGGTTAGTAACAGAGTCATGGAATGAGAGATCGGTGAGCATACCGAGTCATTATTATTGCATATGTTTATCTATTATGAGATTGATTGGCATGGAATGTGTGTTCTAAATGATGTTTTATTTAGAACAAAGAACATCATGTTTCAAAAAAATTTTCCCTTGTTTCTAAATTCTTAAAATGGTAATGTTATACTGGATGCAATGGAAACCTCCTTTTAAACATGCTTTTCTTCATAGGCTGTGGAAAATCATATTCCCTCACACCATATGGAGAATTTGGAAAGCCCAAAATTTGATCATTTTTAGAGATAACAATAGGAGCATTAAAATTATTCTCAATGAAATCACTTTGGATGCCAAAGAAAACATCTTGAAATTCAAACCTTCTAAAAAGTCACATATCCATAGGAGGAGGTTATATATCTTAAGGCATGGAATATTGATTTATAGTAGTGTACCACCCCCATTCAAAGCATTGACAGGTCTACTGTATAATGGATTCCCCCTTCTGAAGGCTGGTATAATCGAACTTTGATGGTGCCTCCAAAGGAAACCCTGGTCCAGTTGGAGGAGGTATTCTAATTAAAAATCACAAGGGTCATCTTATTGTAGCTTATGTTGGTCCCATGGGTAAGCAAACTAACCACTACTCTGAGGCCCTAACAGCTCTCTTGGGGGATCAGAATTTCTAAGAAACTCAACATGGGAAACATCATTATCGAAGGTGACTCAATGAATATTGTCAATACTCTTACTAAATCCCTAAATCCTAGTTGGACCATTAGGGATTTCATTAATGAAGCTCACAATTTATGCAATGGTCTTAACATCATTTTCAAGCATGTGTATAGAGAAGGGAACAAATCTGTGGATTTACTTGCTAACATTGGAGTTTGTATTAATGATTACAAAGAATGGCATGAATTCAATGACACTCCTACCAAAGTTAGAAATATCATTTCAAATGAAACAAATGCATTTATTATTACTTCTCAGTTGGTCATGTTAGCACGTGTGTGATCCCAAAGCTAGGTCTCCATGGCAATTCTCAAACGTGAGGTGAAGGTGAGTCTCTCCTACTACATTCTGCAGTCCATGGAAAAGTCTATTCTTGAATTTTAGGGTCATAAGAGGACTATCCCCTACACCAGGGTGTCATTTATCTCATTAATTAGTACTTGACTAGTGTTGTTTCCAATGACCCCTGCCCTGTTGTGGCTTCTCCCCTTCCCAAACAAACTCGCATTCGATCCAAAAACCCCATGTACTGGGACTCTGTCTCAGAGCCACCCCCAAAAAGGGTTCTCCGCAGCAGTAGGAAGGGCAAGGAAGTTGTGGGCTCTAGCCAATAGGGTGAAGAAATTATGGTGGAAGATATCCCTCCCTCTGTCCTTCCTGTCATGGAATATGGTTCCAATTTAATCAATAAATTCAACATGCAAGCTAATGTGGTTAAAACCCTTGAGGAAAATGTAGACTTCCTGCTTAATTCTATTGTTAAAGTTCAAGCCTTGGACCCTAACACCGGCCTCAAAGAAGAAATTGTTGCTTTGGATACTAAGATTAAATCTCTATAGAAATAACACAGCAATTACTTGGCTGTGTTGGCTAGAAAATTTGTCTTGTGGAAAAATTTTTGGATTTCAAGCCAACTCTATGGGAATCTAAGTCCTTCTACATTTGAATGGTACAATTTACCATTATTTATCATGTAAAATCTGAAGTGGATTTGTGGTGGTTTTTCACCAAAGATCCATAGGAACACTGTTTTGTCCCTATGGAAATAATAGAAACTCCTTGCTATAGCAGAAATCAATCTAAGAAAGGGGAGGGATTGAGAATGAAGGAGGAGAATGATCCAGAGTATCCTCACAGAGAAACATCGATCTAAGATCTTCTCGAAATTTTTTAGTCATTTTTAAAGCATGGGGAAAAATTATACGACTCGACGACATCTTGTTTGCAGGAAACAAAGCTCGTTTGCAAAAGTTATAGCCCGCTGAAATTTTTGGGCAACTGGTGAAATTTGGAGTTTTGTGTAGGTTGGACGTGTGCACGCTCACCAAGTGTTTTGATCATATTGCGACACGTGGATGAATTGTGTGACGTACTAAAAAAATGGGTTTTGGAATGCCGGTCTTGGACACTCATTCTCGGACAAATGGACCCCGCTATTTACTGGCTGGGGGCCCTCAGCCAGGTTCGACACACTTGATTATGGAGGGGTGCCTTGGCCTCCTTCTCATTTAATCATTAAACCAACTTGTGTATATAAACCTCTATATTTCCCTTTGCGCCATGCATGTGGGACATTGGGCATGCATTATTTAAATTACCCATGCCTAATTACCTATTTGCAATTTTCCACGCATATTTCTAAACTATTCAATGCATTACCTATATTCCATTTTCCACGCATATATGTAAACTGTCCACCGCATTAAACTGTACCATGCATATTTGATGGGATTGTTGGCACCTAAAATTAAACAATGCGCCATCCCCAAGAAATGCGCCCAATTATAGCGCCCTCCACATAGGCTTAGGCGGCTCTTAAGCCACTCAAAAACGCGCCCACCTACCATTTAAACCTGACCAAGATCAGCATGCGCCAAATGTGGGATAATGATCCCAAAAGGATATGACCAAAAGCAAGGGAGGAGAATGGAACCGGGTGGGCCGTGTAAAATGATAAGTGCCCAGCCGGCATGCTAGGAGGTGTAGAAACAATATAAAAGGAGTGATATTCTATTTGTATGGCATTGGGGACTGTGTAGTATTATTGTAATGCTCATAACTTGAGCTAGGAGTGGAATTTGAAGGAGATGTAAAAAGCAACCCCTGTTATTTTTGTGAGTAAGACCTGTGAGAAGGTCAGAATTTTGTATAATTCTTTGTAAATAATTATTTTCAAGATTTTAATAGATCGGTCCCATTCAATCGGACCCGGAGACGTAGGCCTCAAGCGCCGAACTCCGTTATCAATTCTTGCGTCACATTGCTGGTGAATCCTCTTCATTTCTTTCAATATTTGCACAGTACTTGTAGTTTTTATTCTTTTATTAAAAATACAAAAAGAAATAATGCTCAAATTTTACATCGAAAATCAATACAAAGCAAGAAAAATGTGTGTGCACAATTGCTAGTTAAATTTGGTTTTCAGATCATTGGTATCAGAGCTGGTTTTGACTGATTTTTGGTTCAGTTTAACGTGTTTTGGATTGCAAGTTGTGTGTTGGATGTTAACAAGGTCTCGATCTAAGAATGGTGAAGGAGAATTAGCTAAAGGAGATCCCAAAATTGGTACCAGATGATCTCGAAGTCCTACAATGGCGGATCAAGAGGAAGTGGAACAAAAATTTCGTCAATCCTTCCAACAGATGAAGGAAATGGTGGAAGAAATGTACCAAGATAGGAAAAGGGAAAAGGGGACTAGAGAAGGTAAGAAAGAAGAAAGCTCTAGTTCTGACATTCCAAAAAGAGACTCTTTAAAATCTGATTTTCTTTCATTAAAGTTAGATATCAAGTTTGAATTGCCTATGTATACTGGAGAGCTAAATGTAGAGAAGTTGGATAACTGGGTCAAGCAAATAGAAGTATATTGCAGGGTTCAGAGAATTGTTGATGATGAAGCAAAGATTCATCTGGAAACTCTTCGGATGGGTGGAACAACACTCATTTGGTGGGAGAGTAAGCTTCAGGAAGTGGAAGAAAACAAAGGTATAGAAATCACTTCTTGGTCTGAATTTGTTTCAAATCTTAGGCAACAATTTTATCCTCTTGGTTATAAGCAACAAGCTATGATGGATTGGAAAACATTAAGACAAACTAAGGGACAAAGTGTTCAAGAATACACACAAGAATTTAGGAAAAGGGCTCTAATTCTGGGAATTTCCTAAACACAGAAGAAACACTGCTCAAATATATTGGTGGATTGCATAGTTATCTAAGGCATATGATACTTGTTTTAGGTCCTACTAATCTTGATGCAGTATGTGTTCAAGCAACCCATCTGGAAGCATGAGGGAAAATGACAAAGGAGTCCTCTTTCTCTTCTTTTAATCAGAAGAACAAGCAATCTGAAGGAAAAGGTTCGAAAGAACAAGGAAAAGGAAAGGGTAAGCATAAAACAAACTCTACTGTTAAGAAGGAAGATGAAAAACCATTTTGTAATCATTGTAAAAAAAACCATGATGAGTCTAAATGTTGGAAATTACATCCTGAAAAGAAGCCTAAATGGATGGTTAAGAAAGGAAAAGAAAAGAAAACAAACACCGTAGTGCATGATCTTGGTTCTGATTTAGGTGATGAAACCAAAATCACAGCTATGGGTTTACAAGGTAAATCAACTCTTTCAATTTCCAACAATAGCACTACAGATGTTGTATCTTCTTCTAGTAAAAACTACACCTGACGATAAGAAAAGAAATGAGCTTTTCCACATTAGAGTACTTTCAAAGCATACGAAAATTGATACTCTTTTTGATAGTGGATCTCAAGCTAATCTAATTTCTGAGGAGGTTGTTAAGAAACTAGGACTCAAAACTAAACCACATCCCAAGCCTTATCCTTTGGGCTGGGTTTGTGATGATGTAAAATTACAGGTAACTAAAACTTGTACTTTCAGATTTGCCATTACAGACAAGTTTATTGATGAGGTTGAATTGGATGTAGTTCCTTTGGATATTTGTGGGGTGGTTTTGGGAAGTCCTTATTTATATGATCGTAAAGCAATTTTCTATAGGGAAGAAAATAAATATTTGCTTGTAAAGGATGGAATTGAGTTTATTATTTGAGCTCACTGTGAAAAGAATAATCTATCCTTGGTAACTGCAGGTCAAATGAAAAGGCTTGTAAACTCAAGCAAAAGTTTTGTGCTCATGGTGGTCAAAGCCAAGGAAAAATAAAATGAGATGGCTTTTGAGACTTGCGATCTAAAACATAAGGATGAATTGGTAAAAATTGTTTCTCATTTTGATGATGTTTTTCAGGATCCACAAGGTCTACCTCCCAAAAGAGGGGTTCAACATGAGATACAGTTGCTTCAGGATGCACCTCTTCCCAATATCGGAATGTATAGGTTGTCAGTAGTAGAGAACGAGGAAATCAAGAGACAGGTAATGGAACTTTTGGCTCAAGGTATAATTCGTCCAAGTACATCCCCATGTGGTTCACCAATTATATTGGTTCCTAAGAAGGATGGCACTTGGTGAATGTGTGTTGATTTCCGTGCTTTAAACAAGATTACTATAAAGAATCATTACCCTCTTCCTAGAATAGATGATTTACTGGATCAATTAAGGAATGCAATTTATTTCACTAAGTTAGACTTAAGAAGTGGTTATCACCAAGTAAGAATTGCAGAAGGTGATGTTTGGAAAACTGATTTTAAAACAAAACAAGGATTGTTTGAATGGTTAGTGATGCCTTTTGGTTTGTGCAATGCACCGGCAACATTCATGAGAGTTATGAATGAAATTTTTAGACCATTCATTGATAATTTCGTTATTGTCTACTTAGATGATATTCTTATTTTCAGTAAATCATGGGATGAACATATTAAACACATCCAGAAAGTCTTAGATGCACTAAGGAAAGAGAAATTGTATTTGAAGATGTCAAAATGTGAATTTGGAAAAACATCTTTAATTTACTTGGGGTATATTGTAGGAAATGGAGAATTGAAAATTGATCCTGCAAAAATAGAGGTTATTGTGAAATGGCCTAGACCCACAAATGTGATGGAAGTTAGAAGTTTTCTAGGTGCAGTTCAGTACTGGAGGAAATTTATTGCTAACTTCTCATATATTGCATCTCCTTTGCATGCTTTGACAAGTATTAAATAGGTCTTTCAGTGGGGAGGAAAACAACAAAAAGCATTTGATACACTGAAAGAGAAGATAAGTACCACTCCGATCTTGGCACTTCGGATTTACAACATTCATTTGAGATTGAGACGGATGCTAGTGACTACGCAATGGGGGCAATTTTGATGCAGAACAAATGACCAGTGTGTTACCATTCAGAAACCTTTACAAGTGCGGTAAGAAACTATCCAACTTATGATAAAGAGTTGTATGCTTTGGTTCAAAGTGTTAAAAATAGAAGCATTATTTAATGGGAAAATAAACAATTATCCATACTGACCATCAACCGCTTCAATATTTACAAACACAAACCAAATTGCAGCAAAGTGTAGACATTCCAGGTGGATGGGATTTTTGCAACAATTTCATCTTGTAATCAGGTATAAAAAAGGTATTCAAAACAAGGTTTCCGACATGTTATCCAGACCACCAGTGGTAGTAGCATCTATCCTTTTGCAGCATAGTTCTTTGGCTCATGTTAGTTACAAGGAACAATATGCAAATGATGTTGATTTTAGAGAAGTGTATGAGGATTTAGTAAGTGGGAAACAAGTAGGAGAAAAAGATTATCATTTGCATGAAGGATTGTTATATCATTCTGGAAAACTTTGTATTCCAGAAAATGAGCGTGTGCATATGATTAGGGAAGCACATACTTCTCTTATTTCAGGGCATTTTGGTGTTAGTAAGACAGTTGCACATTTACAAAAATATTGCTATTGGCCTAGAATGCATGAACATGTAAACCGATATATTAAGGGATGTGTTCTTTGTGCCACAAACAAGCCAAGTAACAGGAAATTAGGACTTTACACTCCTCTTCCCGTTTCAACATGGCCTTGGGAAAGTGTTTCATGGACTTTGTAGGAGGCTTGCCCATGACACGGAGAAAACATGATTACTTATATGTGTTAGTGGACAGATTTAGCAAAATGTGTGTGTTGGTTCCATGTACTAAACAAATAAGCGGTGAGGGAACTACACATTTATTCTTTCGGTTTGTTTGGGTTCATTTTGGTTTACCTACTTCAATCATATCTCGATCAGGATTCTAGATTTGGGGAATTTTGGTCAACATTGTGGGGGTTAATGAACACAAAACTGAAAAAGAGCACTACTTTTCATCCACATGCATCGATGGTCAAACAGAGGTTGTAAACCGCACAAAGGGTACAATTACTTAGGGGCTATAGTAACAAACATCCTAAATTGTGGGATGAACATCTTTATTATGTGAAACATGCTTATAATCGTGCCTTACATTCTTCTACTTTGAAGTCTCCATTTGAGACTTGTTATCGATATCTGCCTAATTCTCCATTAGATATATATTATGGACATGAAACTATTGTTAATGGTGCAAGTGATTATGACAAGGCTAAAAGATTTGTGCAGAGAATACAACAGGTTCATCAGTATGTCCATGAACAATTGGAGAAAAGCTAGGCTAAGTACAAAGCTAGGCATGATAAACATAGAACTGATCACAAGTTCAAAGTTGGTGATTCAGTTTGGCTTCACATCAGCAAGGAAAGACTGACAGGTGAAGGTAAAAAATTGAAACCTATATGGTATGGTCCGTTCCAAATATTGGAAAAAATTGGTAACAATGCTTTCCGGTTAGATTTACCTCCATATATGCAAATCTACTCAGTTGTAAATGTTGAGAATTTAAGATTGTATGAACCGCCTATGATTGTTGATCATGATGATTCTAACATTATGCCTTCCATTGATGATTTTTCTCCTGAGTATCTTGATGAGTTATAGGAAGACATCATTTTGGACAGGAAAGTAAGAACTTCGCGAAGGGGTGATATTGAGTATCTTTGTGTTGGGTTCAAAGGCATGCATCGAACAAGGCAAAATGGATGGAAACCGGAAAGGTGAGGGAGAAATACCCTCACCTATTCACCAATTAGGTTGACTTTTGGGGTCCAAAAGTTTCTCAGTGGGGAGGAATGATCCAGAGGATCCTCACAGAGAAACACCGATCTAAGATCTTCTCAGAAATTGTTGCAGTCATTTTTAAAGCGTGGGGAAAAATTATACGACTCCGACGACATCTTGTTTGTAGGAAACGGAGCTCGTTTGCAAAAGTTATAGCCCGCTGAAATTTTTGGGCAACTGGCGAAATTTGGAGTTTTGTGCAGGTTGGACGTGTGCACACTCGCCAAGTGTTTCGATCATATTGCGACACGTGGATGAATTGTGTGATGTACTAAAAAAATGGGTTTTGGAACGCCAATCTTGGACACTCATTCTCAGACAAATGGACCCCGCTTATTTCGGGTGGGGCCCTCAGCCAGGTTCGACACACTCGATTATGGAGGGGTGCCTTGGCCTCCTTCTCATTTAATCATTAAACCAACTTGTGTATATAAACCTCTATATTTCCCTTTGCGCCATGCATGTGGGACATTGGGCATGCATTATTTAAATTACCCACGCCTAATTACCTATTTGCAATTTTCCACGCATATTTCTAAACTATTCAACGCATTACCTATATTCCATTTTCCACGCATATTGTAAACTGTCCACCGCATTAGACTGTACCATGCATATATGATGGGATTGTTGGCACCTAAAATTAAACAATGTGCCATCCCCAAGAAATGCGCCCCAAGTATAGCGCCCTCCACATAGGCTTAGGCGGCTCTTAAGCCACTCAAAAAACGCGCCCACCTACCATTTAAACCCTTGACCAAGATTGCATGCGCCAAATGTGGGATAATGATCCCAAAAGGATATGACCAAAAGCAAGGGAGGAGAATGGAACCCGGGTGGGCCGTGTAAAATGATAAGCGCCCAGCCGGCATGCTAGGAGGTGTAGAAACAATATAAAAGGAGTGATATTCTATTTGTATGGCATTCGGGACTGTGTAGTATTATTGTAATGCTCATAACTTGAGCTAGGAGTGGAATTTGAAGGAGATGTAAAAAGCAACCCCTGTTATTTTTGACAGAGGAAGACTGTGAGAAGGTCAGAATTTTGTATAATTCTTTGTAAATAATTATTTTCAAGATTTTAATAGATCGGTCCCATTCAATCGGACCCGGAGACGTAGGCCTCAAGCGCCGAACTCCGTTATCAATTCTTGCATCACATTGCTGGTGAATCCTCTTCATTTATTTCAATATTTGCACAGTACTTGTAGTTTTTATTCTTTTATTAAAAATACAAAAAGAAATAATGCTCAAATTTTACATCGAAAATCAATACAAAGCAAGAAAATGTGTGTGCACAATTTCTAGTTAAATTTGGTTTTTAGATCAGATTTCAATGTTGTGGGTGGAGTGTCAGATGCCCACACACATCAACTAGAAGTTTCATTACATGCATTCATTAACAGAAGAAAGAAAAATTTGTAATTTCTGAGCACAAGACAGAATAAAACACGCTGGTTACAAAGCACCAATCGATCTTTCCATCCAGGGGACATAAAATTCCTTCCTTTTTTATTGATCTCAAAGTTCAAACTTGTACAATGAGTGGGAATAGAAGAAATAATATAGAGAAGGAGAATAGAAGAATATTGACTGTTGTTTTTGTCCTCTGTTCACAAAAACATGCTTCTTGTATCCAAAATTGATTGTCACCTAGATATTGACTCTTAGAGGACAAGAAATAGCATGTAAGGGGCGGTTACAAACAAATTTGATCATTTATCCTTCATCCAGATTCTTCTGCAGCAAAGAAAATGCTTTTGACGAGCCCAAGAAGAGCTTCTGTGTGTAAAAATGTGTTTTATATTTCATTTTCCAGTTTGTATATGAACCGTTTGCTACTTTGCCCTAATTGCTTTGAAATCGGGCCATCCATGTGGCAAGAGAACATTGGAGCAAAGTCAAGAGGAACTTTTTGTTTTTTTGCATGCGAGACGTTTTCTTAAAATTTTCCCACAAAATTCCATCAAAATTTTAAATTGAAGTATCCATCATGTAGAGAATTTCAACAGCTTTCCATTGATACTAAAAATGCAAAAAAATAAGCTTTGGTTTGAAAGATATGGCCTCTTGAAGATTTAGGGCAAAACTGGTCAAAATTAGGGTTGGCGGGGTCAAATTTTAAATTTTTCCCTTTTGGAAAAATTTCCCAAAAAACTTCATGGTCTACCACTCCGAGACACGTGGCACCTTCTGGTTTACTCACGGGCCGAAGACCTATCCTTTTCCTTCACATTTTCATATTGGGAAAATTTCCCAAAAACTCCCGCGCCCCACCACTCCGAGACATGTGGCACCTTCTGGTTGCTTGGGGGGATGCGCCTCCATTTTTGCCTTTGAAATTCACATTGGGAAAAAATCCCAATTTACCTCCACACCCGCCGCTCGCCATGCGCTTCTCCCTTCTCCTCCGTGGGCCCGCGGGTCGGTTTGTGACTTTGAGTTTTTTTCCCAAAAGGGCTAAGTGCCAAGATTTATCTCCCTACCTCTGCTCTACCTTGACATGTGGCACTTCTCTATTGGATGTGGGCTGCCTAGGGAAAATTTCCCCATTTACCTCCATCGAGCCATAACTCAAAAACTACAAGGAGTTAGGAGGACTTCCATACCTTTCTGGAAAGGGGAAAGAATTCTCTATCTGATGAAGGTGTTTTTAAGAGTCCTTGATCCCTTGGGAAGTGCCAAATTTCAAAAAACTCGGACTAGAACATTTTCAAAGGGTGACAACTCAAAAATCTCTAAGTCTAGACTTGGGAAAAGAAAGAAATTCTAAGGGGACAATAGTGGCTCTAGCTTGGGGACATGGCATGGATTGAACAGGGAGAAAACATGGCATGAGGATCTAGAATCTCAAGTTTTAAAACATATAACATTGACCAATGCCTTATCCATTGGGCCTTGCAGAGTCATGTATAATTTTGAGGAAAGGAAGAAGGAAGGAATGAAGCACACCAACCAAAACCACACCAAGATAGAAAACAAACAAAAACACACACAACAAAAAATGGGAAACAACAAAAACTATGGTACAAGGTGAGGGACAACTCACTTTCACTGATGGTACAGCTTCAAATATTGCCCACTTCTAGGCAATCCTAGTGGAGTTCCATCCAAGTATGATAAGAGAAAGGAATTCTCACCACAAGCTTCCTAAATTTGAAATGGACCCAACCACAAAGAATCAAACTTACCATGACTGCCCTTTGGCTCTCTCCTCTTGTCCCAAAGTAGGACCAAATCTCTAGCTCTAAACTCCCTTGCTTTGGCTCTTCTATCAAAGAGCTTCTTCACTTTCAGTTGATGTTCTTTGATTCTATCCACTACCTGGGATCTGCTCTCTTCTATCTTCTCAAGGAAAAGGATCCTCTTGTCAATTAAATCTTTGTATTGGTTGTCTTCCATTGTTTGAAGCAACTTGAGAGCTGGAATTTCAATTGTAATAGGAATCTCTGCTTCAACTCCATATAGCAATCTGAAAAGGTGACATGCCTATTGCCATCTTAGGATTTATCCTATCAGCCCACAATGCATCATATACTTTTTTATGCCAATTCTTATGATTCTCATCAACAAGATTACGGATAATGGTCACAATATTTTTGTTTCTTGACTCAGCTTGACCATTACCCTGAGGATAGTAGTTAGAAGAATGTGCTAGAGAGATGCAAAAACCATAACAAAATTCTATCAATTCCTTCGAAGAGAAATAAGTAGCATTGTCCACCACAATCTTCTGAGGAACTCCAAAACGAACAATGATATTCTCTTTTATGAAATTCCAGACAACTTCGAGCTAGCTTTGTTTGGTTGGAATGGCTTCTACCATTTGGTGAATTAGTTTGTGGCGGTGAGCACATAAGTATGCCCAGCAATAAGTAGCATTTTCCACCACAATATTATGAGGAACTCCAAAACAAACAATGATATTCTATTTGATGAAATTCCAGACAACTTCAGAGCTAGCTTGTTTGGTTGGAATGGCTTCCACCCATTTGGTGAAGTAGTCTGTGGTAGTGAGCACATAAGTATGCCCAGCACTTGAATAGGGATTTAACATGCCAATGAAGTCCAACCCCATTGTTGAGATGGTTCTTCAATAATCACATATTTGAGAGGAAAGGAAGCTAGTTGAGGCTTTCCAACAAATTGTTGGCATGCTTTACATTTAGTAACCCAGCTCTGAGTATTAGCAAAAAGAGAAGGCCAATAATATCTACCTCTAAGAATTTTGTGGGTAGTCACCATGGCTGAAAAGTGTTCACCACAAGCTTGACCATGATAGGATTTGAGGAGTTTTTCTTGCTGTTTCTTGTCAACACACTTGAGAAAATAACCATCTATCCCTTTCTTGTAGATTGCTTGATTCCAAATCACATATCTAGCTACTTTCATCTCCGAGAGTTCTTTGCTGCTTGTAATCTAAATGAGGAGGACAATCCCCATAGGTAAGAAAGAAAGTGATGTCGCATACCATTCTTCTGTAGTGTTCACAAAGAGAACTTGTGGGCAATATTTTGAGTAGGTATGGCAAGTGTCATCTCTTTCTCCAAGATGAACTTTGAGAGATTCATCTTCAGCAATCAACTTGCACAAACCATTTCCTCTAACCAGATTAGAGGGCTTAATCTCCAGGTCATACTCTTGGATCCTTACAATCCAATTTCCTCTTTTGGCTCTAGGATCTTGTTGTGTCAAAATGGACTTGATTGCACTGGGACCATCACCACGGTGTGACAGCTTAAGCATGTAAAATCTGAAATTCTTCACGGCCTTGACCACCGTGCATATGCATGCTTCTCAATTGACTGGAATTTAGTTCATGCTTTTTCAAAGGGCAACTCATGAAAGCAATAGGTACTTCCAATCCTTCATCATTCTTCTAAACTAGGACAGCATAAAGAGTTTGCTCTCGAGGCATAACAATAAATGATGAATTCCTTGCTGAAATCTGGAGATAGTAGTGTTGGAGCTTGGCAATGGCCTCCTTGATTTCTTGAAATGATGATTTTCCTTCACTACTCCATTTGAAACTTTTTTGAGGCTTCATCATAAAGGTGATATGCTTTGTTAGTTTAGCAAATTTGGGGACAAAGCGGCGAAGAAAATTTACCTTCCCAAAGAATGAGTGCTTGAATAGAATTTACCCTCTCAGGGTCAATATGTGCTCTATGTTTATTCACGATGTGTCCTAATAGCTTGCCTTCTATGACTCCAAAGATACACTTATTAAGATTTAGAGAAATGCCATATTTTCTACATCTTGCGAGAATCTGCTCCAAGTGGAAGATATGCTCACTTCTCTTCTTTGAAAACATAGTTAAGTCATCAAGGTATATGAAAATGCAATGCTTGAGATATTTGAAAGCCAGGTCCATGGCTCTTTGGAAGGTGGCTCCCGCATTGATCAGGCCAAAAGGCATCCTGTTGTAAGCAAAAGTGCCCCAAGGAGTTGTGAAGGCCATCTTGCTACAATCTTCTTCAGCCACTTTAATTTGATTATACCCTGAGAAGCCATCAAGAAAAGAGAGCATCTCAGATCTAGTAACTACTTGTAGGATATGATCCATGATCGAAGAGGGTAATTGTCCTTGAGAGATGCCTGATTCAGATTTCTGAAATCTACACATATTTTGATCTCCCCATTTTTCTTTCTAACTGGTACAATGTTGGCCACCCATGTTGAGTGGTGAATGGGGAAAATGATTCTGGCATTCAACATCTTGTTCACTTATTCCTTGATAACATCAGAAATATTTGGATTATAGGGTATTTTATTTTTCCTGAAGGGCTTAGCATCCTACTTTAGAGGAATGGAATGATGCATTTCCTTTGGTTGAAAAGATTTGAGCTCATCATAAGAGTAGGCCAGCACATCAGAGTAATTTTTAAGCAAAGAAACAAACTTCCTTTTCTCTTCAAGTGAGCAGCATTTTCTAATGTTAACCATCCTTGGATCTTCAGAAGTCCCAATGTTTTCCTTGTCAAAATCAGATGGATAGTCGAAGAAAGCTTTTCTCTTTCATGAATAAATTTTTCATGTTTGTCAAACAGTCCTCCAGAGAGACTAGACCTTTAGGGATCTTGTTACCTTTTAATCGATCACGCCTTCATCATCCACTCTTTTAATTTCATCTCGATGCATCTTCAGCCAAAGCTTCTCTATGTGGATTAACACTTCCCTCAAAGAAAATATTATTGAAGTTGTCTCTTTCCTCCAAGAAGGCTAAAATCTAATTGTCATCATTGAAAACTTTCCAAAGTGATCTACATTATCAGTACACTTGGTCCGAAGACCATCTCAATGGTTATTTTTTCCTTGCTAAAAGAAGGATGAGGAGTCAATAGGGATGTTGATCTGCAAGAGAGTTATCTCTTTCATTCCGTTGTCTTGAGATGGCTTCAATAGAGAATGCATCAAAGAATTCAATGTAATCCCACACTCTATTCTGTAATGCCCGAGCCTTGGGTTCTTCACTTGTATTTCTAGTGGATTTGATTCACTATCACTTTAGAATCACCAAGGCATCTTAGCTTTTTGATTCCCATGTATTCCACTTCACTTATGCCTAAGAGGAGAGCTTCATATTCTGTTGTATTGTTGGTGTTGTCAAACTACAGTTTGTATGCAAAAGGATGCATCACATTGGAAGGAGAGTACAACACAACACCATCCCCTAAGCCTACTTTGGAATGGCTTCCATCAAACTCCATAGTCCAGACCTGATATTTCTCTGATTCTAAGGAAAGTGGCAAGTCTTCTTCTCATTGTGAAGGAAATAGTTTCCTAATCCACAATCTTGAAATAGGATATTAGCTCTTGGGTCATTGGAACTTCTTACTGTAAACTTCATTTTTCTTACCGAAAGCAACATCTTCATCTCACCCTTTAATAGAATCGTTTCAGAGGTCCAATCCATATTTATCTCTCCACCAAGGTCTCTACAAAAACTTCTACTCAAGAGCATGCCAAAATATGTTGGAATGTCTGCCACTAAGATGGTTATGAGTTCTTTCTTATCGTGGTATTCAACCAAAGCCACTTGTGCATATTTTATCCTTCCTACTAGTGGTACTTGCTTAGATTCCATTAAGTAACAAGTTTCATTAACTCCAGGTTAGTGTCGGGATGAGAGCATTAACAACTCGAGTGGCATTACATTATCGAAGCTCGGTGTCAATGATGTAATTGTTGAGCTCAAAACCATTCATGAGAAGAGACAAGTAGAAGGGTTCCACCTTATCTGCATTTTGGAAGCACTTAGGCCCAACATGTTTTGGGCAGGTGGTGTAGATGATGTCGGAGAATACCTTTATAATTTGAACTTGAAGGTATAGAATTACTACTCCGAATATCATTGATTAGTCTATCAAACTGAGTAGGGTGTGTTTGCAAGTATTCAATCTCCGAGAGCTATTCTTTGGTCTTACTTGCATGTTCCACAAAATCAAATCAGACAATGATGGATGAGGGGAAGTTCTAGAGTGATGGAAGGTTTACATGGTAAGGGTCTTTAAGGAACTTTGGTCAACTTAGGATAGACTTCATTGGAGGGAGGAGTGTTTTTAATAACTTGTGAGCTAGAAGAAGGAAAAGGTGACTTACTAGATATATAACACGATCTCAAGCAACCATTTGACCTGGTTTCATTTTGATTTGAATCCAATGAGGGTGGTAATGGTGAGCCTCTGCTGATGATCTTCTTTTGTGTGGCTACTGGAATGGGATCTTCTTTAGTTTTCTTTTCCTCTTGAGCCACGGAGGGTAGAGCATCTTTCTTGGATTGAGCTCGAGTGAAGACAACACATGAGAAGCTTGGGGCTTCCTCTTCTTCTTCCCCATCATCCACAAACTTGAACAAGCCATTGTGCATATCAACTTCTTCAATTTCAAGGTAGCCTTCATAATCCTTTGTTATTTCTCCTTCGAGTTTATCAATTTCAGCATCCTCTCTTGATTCTTTGGTGTCACAGATAGCATTAACAAGAGGTGCTTTAAGGGTAAGTTGGCGAGGAGTTGGTGCAATTCTTTTCTATCAGGGAAGTTTGGTCTCCTTGGAGCATTTCTCATTTTCATTTGGGATATTTGTATCTTCAAGGCAACTAGATCATTTTCCATTTTCTGGAACATAGGATCTGTAGTTACTAAAGCCGAACTCTGACCCTTCTACTTCCCATTTGGGCCTTTCACCTTTCCAGAGAGGATTAAGTCATCATCAATTTCAATGGAAAAGTTTTGAGCTTTCCTCAATGTGTTTGGTTGGGCTCTTCTGAGGAAGAAACCAACTTCTGATGGTAAGGCACTAATGAAGAATCTTCTCAGGTGGTTCTCAGGAGGTAACACATCTTCAAGGACTCTTCTTGTTAGTATGTCAAACCTGCTACAAATTCCCTCATGGATTTAGAGATTTATTTCTTTATTTGGACTAATTTCACCAAGTAGCTCTTGACCATCTTCAAGTGCTCCTCTGCTACGCCCTTAACCTATTGCTTGTATTAGGATATGAGTAGCCGACTTGTGGCTTAACATATCATTTTATTATATCATTTATTATTTCTCATGCTTAGTAGGTCGGCCTTGGTGTTGGCCATAACATATAAAGAGTATATATAGGGGATTTTAGGTAGTAGTTCATCATCATTTGGAGCATTTGAGTCTTATTGTATGGTTTGGAGGTTGCCCCCTCGAAGTGGTGAAGCTATTCTAATTGCATATTGATATCATTATTATGGAATATTGTGTTATTTGGTGTTGTATTTCTGCTCATGATCTGAATTATACAAATAATTTCAGTATAAGTGGTATCAGAGCTGTGATCTGGGCAAAAATTAGGGCAAAAACCCTAAGTTTTTGTTTCCACCATATATTTTGAACCAAAGAGAATTGGTGGAAGATATTTTTACCAGAGTTGAAAAAAACTTCAAGTAAGGTTCCTTGAAACTTTCATAATTTTTTTGATTTATTTTGCAAAAGTTATTACAAATTTAGGTTTTTTCATAAAATTTCTCCCTAGGGTGCAAATTGTGGAATTTTTTCAAATTCGTTACATTTTCGAAAGCACAAAAAAATTATTTGGGGTTTGTTCTTTAATTTTTTTATATTTGTCTGAATTCTTATTGAAATATGAAACCCTAAAATTTGACCGTGATCCCTACATCCTACTATTTTGGGGCATCATGGCGGGGCCTTCCACAAGAGGAAAAAAGAATCCCATCACTCTAGGTAAAACACCAGAAAAGGATGAGATAGTAGTTGAGGAGTTGGAGACAGAAGATATAACTATAGATTCCTCAGGGTTAGGGTTTACTTTGATAAACCATAAAGTAAGCCAACTTGAGTTTAACCTGAGAGACCTCAAATCTCGGGTGGCTAACAAAGAAGATGTGGATAGGATTGGAAAAATATTGGAGGATTTCATGCAAAAATTCAGTACGTATATGATGGGTAATCATACTTATGTCAATCAAGGTGGATCCTCAAGTCAACATAATAGACACATGAGCCAGAGTGGATCTTCGAGTGTGCACAATCCAAATATGAGCACTCTGCAGGCCCATGCTATGTTGCCAAAAGTGGAGATGTTTAAGTTTTATGGAAAGGATCCACTCAATTGGATCAACCAAATGGAGAATTTTTTTGAACTACATTAGATTCCACCAGGACAAAAGGTGACCATGGCAACTTTGTATCTTGAACCTGACCAATTCGTCTAGTATCGATGGTTATGTGCTCAAAGGTAGAAGAGTGGTCTCAATGTTACATGGACAGTGTTCACTGAAGAGTTGAAATTACACTATAGTTCTATTGTGTCAGATAATTACTTCAGCCAATTAGCAAAATTGAGACAGATAGGATCTGTTAAGGATTACATTCATCACTTCCAAAACCTTTCTCTACGGGTGGAAAATATTACTGAAGAGAATTTGAATGACCTATTTCTCGGGGATCTTAAGGATCACACTAAGCATGAGGTGCATATGTTTAATCCTCATAAGGTTTCTGATTCGATGATTATGGAAAGAAGGGCAGAGGAGAAATTTGTTTCAAGTAGGAGACAACATTTCACTTATACTGAAATCACAACACCTTTTCCCCAAGACTCCTCGACCAGTTAGATTGACACCTCAAAAAATTGAAGAAAAAAGAGAAAAAGGTTTATGTTTTAACTGTGATAGTAAATTTGGACCAGGACATAAATGTGCTGAAAAGAAGTTGTTCTACATTGATGGGTCTAGTGAAGATGAAGAGAAGGATGAAGATTTAGAGTCAGAGGTCTTGGTTGAGCTAGAGGAGGAGTTAGGAGATCCTCAGCCAACAATCTCATGCCATGCAATTTCAGGTATTAGCACCCCCAAACCCTAAAGGTGGTTGGATTCCTAAAAAAATAGAGGGTCACAGTGTTGATTGATTCAACAAGTACTCACAACCTTATCAATCATAAGTTAGTAGTACGCCTAAATCGCTTCATTTATCGACTCCCGAATGTCAAGTAATGATTCTTTGATGGAGAGGCATTACTTGTTCTAGAAAATTCCATCGCATTAAGCTTGTCATGGGAGATTACATACTAAATAGTCCCATGTATGCCATTTCTATGGGAGGATTAGACATTGTGTTAGGGGTTTAATGGCTTACCCCTTTGGGAACCATTGAGATGAACTTCCAAGACTTGTTCATTTGATTTCACTCGAAGGAAGGACTTTTGAGCTAAGAGGTTTTATGGCACAAATCTTTTCATTGGAGGCTCATCATTCTAAGGGAATTATTATACCATCAGATATGCAAGCAGTGTTGGATGCACACTCTATTGCATTTGAAAATATACCAAAGGGCTTACCTCCAAAGAGAGATCATGATCATGCTATTCAATTATTACTAGGAATTCAACCACCTAACATTAGACCTTATAGGTACCCATATGTGCAAAAGAGTGAAATTGAGAAGATTGTACAAGAGATGTTGGAAGCAGGAATCATCTGCCATAGTCAGAGTGCTTATTCTTCTCTAGTAGTGATGGTACGGAAGAAAGATGACATGTGGCGCATGTGTCCTGATTATAGGGAACTTAATAAGTACACAATCAAAGATAAGTTTCCTATTCCTATTATTGATGATTTTCTTGATGAGTTGCATGGTGCTTTTTATTTTACAAAGCTTGATCTTCATTTAGGATACCACCAAATTAGAATCAAGGATGAGGATGTTCATAAAACCACCTTTCGAACACATGAAGGCCATTATGAATTCTTGGTAATGCCTTTTGGACTCATAAATGCACCTTCTACATTTCAAAGTTTGATGAATTCTATTTTTAAGTCATTCATGCAAAAGTTTTTCTTAGTGTTTTTTGATGATATATTAATTTATAGCAAAACATGGGAGGAACATTTGCATCATGTAAATAAGGTTTTGGAAACCCTTGAGCAACATCAAATTTATGCAAAGCCCTCTAAGTTTTCTTTTTGACTCAAGGAGGTTGAATATTTGGGTCACATTGTCTCTCATGAAGGGATTAAAGTGGATCCTTATAAGATCGAAGCCATGATGGAGTCGAAGGTTCCAAAACCCTAAAGAATCTACGAGGATTTTGGGGCTTACGAGTTATTACCAAAGATTCATAAGGCATTATGGAAGCATATCTACACCTCTCACAACTTTATTAAAGAAGCACTCCTTCCATTGGAGTGAGGATGTAACCAAAGTATTTGAGAAACTAAAGGAGGCCATGTGCACCACTCCAGTTTTGGCTACTCCATATTTTTCCAAAACATTCATTGTTGAATGTGATGCATCAAGGGTGGGTATGGGGGTAGTTCTCATGCAAGAAGGCCATCCTATTACCTTTTTGAGATATCAATTCAAAGGTAAGAATATTCCCAAGCCAACTTATGATAATGAAATGCTAGCCATACTTCATGCAATAAAGCAATGGAGACCATATCTCATTGGAAGACACTTTAAAGTGAAGATAGATCATGATAGTCTGAAATACTTCTTAGAGCAGCGTTTATCATCTGAAGAACAACAAAAATGGGTCTCCAAGATGTTGGGATATGATTTTGAGATTATCTATAAGAAAGGGAAGGAGAATGTAGTTACAGATGCTCTGTCGTGAAAGATGAATCAAGCTGCAGCCTTGTTATGTGCCATATCCATATTATAGGAAGATTGGATAGATGAGGTAAGGTCTGAATGGAGAAATGACCCAACCACACAAAACCTCATTCATCATCTCTAGAATGATCCAAGCATGTCTGAAAAATTTGTATTGAAAGGGGATGCTTTATGGTATAAAGATAGATTATACCTATGTAAGAACTCCACTCTTAAAAATAGGATTCTATCTAAGCTTCACTCTTCTCCAATAGGGGGCACTCTGGATTCTTGAAGAATTATCATTGATCCAAACAAGATTTCTGTTGGGAAGGTCTAAAAGGGGATGTCCAAAAATTTGTGGCAGAATTCATGGTTTGTCAGCAAAATAAGGGTGAAACAATTCAATCCCTAGGTCTTTTACAACCTCTATCTATTCCTAGCCAGTGGTGGGAAGAGGTTTCTATGGACTTTATCACAGGATTTCCTAAATCTGAAGGAAAAAATGTCATCATGGTTGTGGTGGATAGACTCACCAAATATGCTCATTTTTGTGCCTTGGCACACCCATTTGCTGCAAGCACGGTAGCAACAACCTTCATGGACACAGTTCAGAAGCTTCATGGGACACCGAAGATTATAGTAAGTGATCGAGACCCTATATTTACTAGTAATTTTTGAACTAATTTATTCTCATGTTTGGGTACTCAGTTAGCTCGTAGCTCTTCTTATCATCCCCAGTATGATGGGAAAATAGAAGTTGTAAATAAGTGTTTAGAGGTATATCTCCATTACTTTATGTCAGATAAACAAGCAAGATGGGTCCAATGGTTTCCACTTACAAAATGGTGGTATAACACTTCCTTCCATACTTCATCTAAAATGTCTCCTTTTTTGGCACTCTATGGGTACCATCCACCATCCATCACATCATCATTGAGAGGAAAACCACAGGTTAGAGCAGTAGAAGAACACATTCAATATCAACAAGAGGTCCTCTCTAGTCTCAAGGAGAAATTGGTCATGGCACAAAACCACATGAAGCAACAGGTTGATCAACATCGCGTAGAAAGGCATTTTAAAGTCGGTGATTGGGTTTTTGTGTGGTACAACCATATAAGCAAATGTCTTTGAAACAACAACAAAAGGATAACAAACTTTCATCGAAGTATTATGGCCCCTATCAAGTATTGCAGAAGATTGGTACTGTAGCATACAAATTAGAACTTCCACAATCAACCAAAATACATCCATTCTTTCATGTTTCTTTCTGAAGAAAGTAATTGGACAAAGAGTATCAACCCAAATAGTGTTACCTGAGATCGATGAGGAGGGGAGAGTCATCTTGGAACCTGAATGCATCCTTCAAACATGCACTAAAAGATTGAGGACATGGGTTATTACTGAGTACCTAATCAAGTGGAAGAATATGGACAATGAAGATGCAACATGGGAAGATATGACATTCTTATAGTAACACCTAGAGCTTCTCAACATTGGGGACAATGTTGCTTTGAAGGGGAAGGGCATGCTATGCCCTTAACCTATTGCTTGTATTAGGATATGAGTAGCCAACTTGTGGCTTACCATATCATTTTATTATATCATTTATACTTTCTCATGCTTAGTAGGTCGGCCTTGGTGTTGGCCATAACATATGAATAGTATATATAGGGGATTTTAGGTAGTAGTTCATCATCATTTGGAGCATTTGAGTCTTATTGTATGGTTTGGAGGTTGCCCCCTTGAAGTGGTGAAGCTATTCTAATTGCATATTGAGATCATTATTCTGGAATATTGTGTTATTTGGTGTTATATTTCTACTCATGATCTGAATTATACAAGTAATTTCATTACATCCTCAATCTATTTTCAAATGCTTTTCTAATATTTTCTTCTTGAGTAATAGATCTTACAGAAGTATGTAAAACCACTCGGTAGCTTTCTGTTGGAGTGACTCCATAAAAATTCTAACCGACACATCTTCATCTTCAACACCTAACACACCAAAAGCAGTGATGAAGGCTACTATATATTCTTCAGGGAATTCGGATCCATCTCCTGTGAATTTGGAAAAATTGTTCTTCAAACCTCTTGGCAGATCATGGATTATTCATGGGAGAGTAAGTGGACCAGTATTTCTTCCCCATGTTACATTGGGTACACATGCTTCACATTCATTATCAGCCATTCTATTTCTATTTTTGGCTTCTTGCAGCTAGGGTTGTTTCTTTCTTCTTGTTGTAGCTTGAGTCTTGCAATTTCTTCAAGTTGAGCTCTAATCTCTTCCTCTCTATCAAACCAAGCTATAACCTCTACTTCTTCTCTGTCCAACTCCTCAAAAGTGGGTTTAATCACTCCTCCTTGCCTCAGTGGCAAGTATACCTTTATCAGCCCGGCATGAAGGCTTATTGTCTTCTCTGAGGTGTTGGAATCTATTTTTTGCTCTTCCAACTCAAAATCAGATTCTTCTTTTTAGTCCAAAATATTTATAGTAATAAAGTAATGTTTTACACTCTGCCTACGATGCCAAATATCCTCCTTCAGGTATGAAATGATATATTCTTTGATATGAAAGAATGAAGAAGGTCTCTAGGGGGATTTGCAAGAATAGTCATACTCGTATTCATGTGGATCACAAGGAACTTCAGAATTCAAAAACTTAAATAATTTTAAAAACTTGTGGTCATTTTAGGGTGCGGATGATGCAAACTCTGCCCCATGGTGGGCACCAAAAATGTTGGCAAGAAAATTTGTCTTGTGGACAAATTTGTGGATTTCAAGCCAATGCTATGGGAATCTAAGTCCCTCTACATTTGAATGGTGCAGCTCCCATTTTTTAGCATGTAAAAGTGAAGTGTATTTGTGGTGTTTTTTCAACCAGAGATCCATAGGAACACTCCACTGTCCCTATGGCAATAATAGCAACTCCTTGCTATAGCACAAATCAATCGAGAAAGTCGAGGAGTGAGAATGAAGAAGGGGGAGTTCAATGTTGTGGGTAGAGTGTCGATCCCCACACACATCAACTAGAAGTTTCATTACATGCATTCATTAATATAAGAAATACAAATTTGCAATTTCTGAGCACAAGACAAAATAAAACACGTTGGTTACAAAGCACCAATCGATCTTTCCATCCAGGGGACATAAAATTCCTTCCTTTTTTATTGATCTCAGAGTTCAAACTTATATAATGAGTGGGAATAGAAGAAATAATATAGAGAAGGAGAATAGAAGAAGACTGACTATCATTTTTGTCCTCTATTCACAAAAATGTGCTTCCCATTTCCAAAATCGATTGCTAGCCCAAAAATGACTCTCAGAGGATAAGAAATAGCATGTAAGGGGCGGTTACAAACAAATTTGATCATTTTTCCTTCTTCTAGATTCCTCTGTAGCAAAGAAAACACTTCTGACAAGCCCAAGAAGAGATTCTGTGTGTAAAAATGTGTTTTATATTTCAATTTGCTAGTTTGCATATGAACCGTTCACTCCTTTGCCATAATTGCTTTGAAATCAGCCCATCCACGTGACATGAGAACAGTGGAGTGAAGTCGGGAGGACATTTTTTGTTTTTTTGCATGCTAGAGACCTTTTCTTGATTTTCTCCCACAAAACGCCATCAAAATTTAAAATTGAAGTATCCATCATGTAGATAATTTCAACATCTTTCCATTGATACCAAAAATCAAAAACTAAGCTCTGGTTGGAAATATATGGCCTCTTGAAGATTTAGGGAAAAATTGGTCAAAATTAGGGTTGACGGGGTCAAATTTTAAATTTTTCCCTTTTGGAAAAATTTCCCAAAAACTCCGCAGGTCCGCCACTTCGAGACATGTGGCACCTTCTAGTTCACTCATGGGTGAAGACCTATCCTTTTCCTTCACAATTTCATATTGGGAAAATTTCTCAAAACTTCCCATGCCCCGCCACTCTGAGACACATGGCACCTTATGGTTGCTTGGGGGGCTGTGCCTCCATTTTTGCCTTTGAAATTCACATTGGGAAAAAATCCCAATTTACCTCCATGCCCCGCCGCTCCACCATTCGCTTCCCCTTCTCCTCCACAGGCCCGCGGGTTGGTTTGTGACTTTGAGTTTTTTTTCCCAAAAGGGCTAAGTGCCAAGATTTATCTCCCTACCTCCGCTCAGCCTTGACACATGGCACTTCTCTATTGGATGCGGGCCTGCCTAGGGAAAGTTTCCCCATTTACCTCTATCGAGCCATAACTCAAAAACTACAAGGAGTTAGGAGGACTTCCATACCTTTCTGGAAAGGGGAAAGAATTCTCTATCTGATGAAGGTGTTTCTAAGAATCCTTAATCCATTGGGAAGTGCCAGATTTCAAAAACTCAGACTGGACCATTTTCAAAGGGTGACAACTCAAAAATCTCTAAGTCCAGACTTGGGAAAAAGAAGGAAAATTCTTAGGGGACAACACTATGCAAGGTTCCATTATGGATCTTATGCATGTTCATATCCACCAAATTTGTGACTCTAGCAACATTCCGAACATGGCTTGGAAGAATGGAAAGATTACAAGAAAGTTCAAAGCCTCGAACTGGGACCCCACTATCGCCATTTCCTAAAACTCTATCAGGATTTCAGGGTGGTTGTTAAAGTTTTTAGTAAATCTGTTGGGTAGGGTTGTTGGCTCCTTGTTCTTGGTGCAATTGTTTTTGTGTTGTTTTCTAGCTGCAATTTTGTTGTCGATGTTTTATGTTGGGCTCGTTGTAGGAAGATGGCCCCTACCTTTGTTTTTTCCTGTTCTTTCCTCTTTTGGTTGGGGTGTGGACCCCACAGATAAAAAAACCACACTATTTTACATTTCTTTTCTTGGCTATTGATCCTTTTGTTGTAACCCTGGGTAAGGTCCCACCAAAACCTTTTACCAATAATAAAAAAGTGTCATTAGACATCATTATTGTAAATTATGTTGTATTGTTGTAGTTTTCAACCTTATGACTATGTTTTTTCTTATGTTAGGTTTTTATTTTGTTGTACTTTGTTTACCTTTGTTTTAGACCAATTACAAGAAAAATTTACCATCCTACTTCACATATAACTTTGGTGTCATACATTCATGTTCATATTGGGTTTGTTTTCATGTTTTTTTGTGTCTTTTGACTTTTTGCATGTGTTGTGTCTTCTCTTGGTTTGATAAATAAGTCAAGGTGTGTTTTCCTTTTTGTTGTGTATTCAAGCTTGTTTTCATTTCTTTGTACTTGTGTTAATTATAGGTGCACCACTCCTCTTCTTTGCATCAAATTTTCTACGAATTTGTAAAACCATCAATAAAATCATATATTCAAAAATTCCAAAAATCACAAAATGAATTACAAACATTTAAACAAAAATTCACTCATCATTGAAATCCTATAATTGGAAAACTCGTGAAATTAATCTTTCAATATTTCAACACAATCTTAATAAGTTTATACCTTTATCTACTACCCTAGTAATCATTCCAATCTAACAAATATCACTCCATGTTCTTCCCTTTTCATGATTACCAACTTTGATTGGGGCAAGTCACAAAATTATTTTTCCTTTGTGATATAACTTCACCTAGGGAAATTTATCTCAAATAATTCAAAAAAAGGATCCAATAATAGTATCTTATAGAGTATCTAAGTATCACTCTTCTCTTCGGTCCGATCATATTCTCATGCCTTTCATAAGTTTAGTGCTTGGGAGAATTTACGTCTACTTAATCATCATTGTGGAACACATTAGGGGTATAGCTCATTGTCTTCTTTTTCAACATTTTGTTGCATTGTTGATGTTTTATTTTTTGACCACTTGTAATTAATGTGGTAACATCTTGGTTCCTTTATAACCATGATGTCTACACCTACTGTGTTTATTGGGTTTATTTTCCTTTTTTATCTTTTCTTTTCTCTATGTGTGTTTGTTTTACATGCATTTGGGTTAACCATATCAATTCTATTATAATAATCATGACAAATCTATTGTGTAATAGAAAAATAAATGTTTCTCTTATATTCATACTCCAAATAGCACTCCTGCTTCGACAACTTTCAATCTTCCTTGTTCAAATTCCTTGTTTTCTTCTATCAAGCAGTTGTCCACCACTTTGTTGCATCACCCACCCGCTTGAGGGGGATTCCCTTACCATCCTATATTTTGGGGGAATCTAAATTCTTCGCCACTTTCCAATCGCTAATCTACATGTGTCTACTATCTTTAAAGTGCTATTACACTTTGTAATAGCACTTTAAAGAGGGGAAAATGTACACCCTAAAAACACATTCAAATTCCTAGCCCTATTTCATCTAAATATAATTTATTAAATTAGTTTTATTTCTTAAGTCATATTCCTACCCTTTAGAATTAATTAAATTAATTCTATCATGCTCTTGGAATTAATTAAATTAATTCCTAACACTCCTTAGCTAATATATTTAAACATTTATTTAAATAAATGATTAATTATCTTCTCACAATTAATAACTGATTAAATTATTTATTTAATCAATTGTATTCCCTAGTCAACTCCACTTGAACACCACTTCTAAAACCCTAGAAATGAGGGGCAATAGATTTGTACGTGCAATCACCTTTCTAGATGTAACTTTTGTTATTCCACTACTACCCCTATAAATTTGTAATTCACATACCAAGTCTACTTACTATTCTAGGTAATTAAAATTATTAATCTAGAGCTAGTCAATATCAAATCCACCATTCATGTCCTTACCCTCGACTATAAAATCATATAATTTCCTTCAGTAAACTCATCCTTATAAGCTTATGCAAATTATAGCCAACTTCTGCCAAATTTTCCTCCCACATCCTTATGTATCCAAGCTCGTAGCATTTGCAAATCCACTTTGGAGATTCATATCAAGAGCACCCACAAATAATAAAATCTTAAGATTTCACAAGCCCAAGTGCTTCACAAATCTTCTTGAGGTTTGTAAAGAGAGTTACAGAGAAGGTATATATATATTTTTTCTTTATCTTTCATTATTCTATTAATTTCCACCGCTCAAAATTTCAGGAAAATGAATTCATGATCTTGGAACTCATTCAAAATTTGATCTACTTTTCATGGCCTCTCCCTCAACTATAAAAATATCCAATATCCTTTCTAATAATCTTCTTGAAGATCCTTAGAATCTTTATGTAATTGTAACTAAACTCTGCCAAAATTTCTTTGCATTCCCTATCTCCAAATTTACTCGTGGCATACCCATTTCTTCATTTAGAGAACAATTTAGAGCACCCATAAGTTTAATACTTTAGAAATCTTATCATTGAGGTTTGCAAGAAAGATCTTGGAGAAAGGTTTTTATGTTTATTTTCTTTTCTTTCACTTCTGCTAATTTTTTCACTACTTACATTCTAGCATGCCCGGTGGGACCTACCCACATTCCATTAATCTCTATTTCATATTTTGTTATTATTTCTTAGTGTGGTTTTTATTTGATTTTTATTTGGCTAACATTTGTGTTTGGAGGTGTGTTTTGTTGTTTGTTTTTACTATTTTGGTGGTATTTAGGATGTTACATTTTTTTTGCATTTTGGAAGAATCGAAGAGAGAAATCATAGTTGAAAAATCAACAATTTTTTTCTCTCCCAAGTTTTAAGCACTTCATCTCCAAATCTAGCTAGCTACGAGATAAAGTAAGAGGTGTTATTATTTGGAGGATTTTTATCTGGTTAAAATTTATGTTTGTTGGTATGTTTTTCTACAATTGAAAAAATTGGAAGAGAAATGAGTGTTTAAAAAGCAAAAAAAAATCCCCAAGTTGTAGGTGTTTTACAACTAACTTTAGTGGTTATTATAGTTACAAGTAAAGTTAGAGGAACCTCTAAATTTAGAGGTTTAAACACTACGAGTTTTGCTATCGAGCTCTTAGCCATTACCAAGATACTATAATAAATCGATTTGTATTGGTTATTAAATTCATTACAAAGGTTAAGATACTCCCCCAACCCTCCCAACTCAACATCTCTCAAACCATCTCTTTGTTACCCCTCTCCCAACTCGAATCAATGAGCTATATCCTATCTTGAAATTTTCCTCCACCTTGGCCATTCCACCGTCACTTCCGAGCTCCCCTAACCAAGTTGTATCATCCTCCCCATATCACCAATCTACTCACCGTATTGAGTTTGATACCTTCTCAACCTCCTAAACTACAACTGTTTGCACTAACCCATGGAGTCTCCTAAACACCTCTGCTAACCTCACCACAATCCAAGTTGAGCCATGTCAAGCCTCTTGATCCCTATCCCAATTTGACCATGAAAATTGACTCATCCCTAGCCCATATCACATAGCTGATATCTCCTCACCAACTCCCAAACCCCTTGACCACTCCGCGACCCAAGCTTACCCGCCTCAACCAAGATGACCCTAGCTTGGCTCCATTCACCCTACCTCGATCAAGCTCGATTCTAAGCATCCCTTCCTCACCCTACTTAATTTTT
The DNA here is from genome assembly GCA_018340775.1 of Taxus wallichiana var. yunnanensis. Taxonomy (NCBI): domain Eukaryota; kingdom Viridiplantae; phylum Streptophyta; class Pinopsida; order Cupressales; family Taxaceae; genus Taxus; species Taxus wallichiana. Next base: position 317,173,203 of record CM031236.1, read on the forward strand.
TAACCCTCTCCTCACCCTACATTATTAAAATATGACCCTCTCCATTTACAAATTTTTCCCTCGAGCTTAAGTCAAATCCATTCCCCTTACACCCCTCCCTTTGTTGAAATCCTTAGATAATTAGGGTTTTCCCCTTTAAAGGTATTAATTAGGTTAACTTTAGTTGATTATTTTATTCTAAATTTTTTATTTTCTTTTTATTAAATTAATTAAATTTTATTTAGTAATTAGATATTAATTTAGCCTTTTGTCGATCAAATTACATTAATTATGCTAACTAGGAAGTCTAAATTAGGGTTTATTTAATGTTTTCTTTACCATTAGCTCATTTTTGGAGGATATTGTGAACGAGTAAGATTTTTAGGGGGTTGATTTTTCATTTTGAGATGTAATTTTTATGAATATAATCTTTATAAGCTCGTTTGTATGCTCTTTTCTTGCACTTTTATAAGTGATCTTAAAAATTAAAAATGGTTTATTTTGTGTTTTCTCTCGTGTGTTTCTTGTAGGAAAACTTTTAACCCATTACTTATAGGACCATCTCTATGAAGGTTGAATTTAAACCACTAACTACAGGTTATCTTGTTTTTGGATTCAAGCAACCCTTTTTTATCACCTTCTTTTATTAAAAATTATAAAAATATCTTTAATTAATTTTTGGAGACATGTTTACTCACGCTCGATCAGTAACTATGGGAAGTACGTGTCCATGGGCCAAAAATATTTATTAAGGAGTACCATAGGAACCCCAAAGTAATTGGCACCTTGAGTGAATTGGAAAACAAAATGGGATCCCCACCTACTTGACTAGTATACCTTTATGAGGATTAGAGTCAAATTTATCCATAGTGCGGCCCCAATTTGATCCTTTGAGCGGAGTAAAATATGGCTTATTGTATCAAGATGTGTAAAGTAAAGATGAAAACTAAAATAGTATATTGTGCTCACTCTGGTAATATCTTGGAATTTAGGAGAAAACCAATTTTATAAGAATCCCCTCCTTGACCAAGCTAACTTAAGTTTAGAGTTCCCCCTTACATAACATTATCATCACCTACTTTGTGTTATAAATTTTATGTTCCACAATCTTACCATACATATTTTATCTACCCATCTTCTCACTTTGTAATCAACATTCAAGTCTTGAGTTTTGGGACATTCATATCCCAAATTTGATCATATTCATTCTCAATCTAGACCTTGACATCTTTATATTTAGCTTATCATATTCAAAACCATCATGATCTTAATGCTTTATCACTTTCCTAATTCTTTTAGTTTAACATTCACATTGTTAAACTCTAAGCACTAGACCATTCTACGTCTACAAATTTAACATTCACTTTATTAAATTTTAGGCATCTTCATTTCCATACTCTTCTATCTTAAGAATTTACTTTGTTAAGAGTTTATTATTTAATCAATCAACCCCTTCTTCTCTTATCTTAACATTCATTTTTTTGATATTCATACAATCAATCATAATTCATACTCCTTTTATCTTAACATTCACTTTGTTGATATTTGAGAACTCTCTTTTCACTACTACACTCTTCCATTTTAGTATTCACTTTGTTAAGGGTCAAGTAATCAAACCTTTTTATCTCACTTCCATATTAGCATTCACTTTGCTAAGGGTTGCATTATTCAATAATTCAATCACCTCTTCCATCTTAGCATTCACTTTGCTAAGAGTTAAGTTATCTCAATCTTCATTTCCACTCTCTTCTATCTTATAATTCACTTCGTTAAGGTTTGAGTATTCAAAATTTTCAACCTCTTTCATATTAGTGTCCACTTTTCTAAGGGTTGAGTAATCAAACATTTCAACCTCTTTCATATTAACATTCACTTTACTAAGGGTTGAATAATAAAACTTTCAATATATTTCATCTTAGCAATAAAATTTGCTAAGGGTCAAGAAATAAAAACTTCATTTTTAAACTCTTCTATATTAGAATTCATTTTACTAAGATTCAAGTTATCTATATCTCATCTCTACGCTCTACCATTTTAACATTCACTTTTCTAAGAGTAGAGTACATCAATCATTTTTCTACATTCTTCCATCTTAATATTGACTTTGTTAAGGGATGAATGATAAATTTTCATTATTAAAACTCTTCCATCTTAACATTCACTTTGTTAAGGGTTGAGTAATCAATCATAATTTCCCTAAAATATTTTATCTTGACATTCACTTTGTTAAGTGTTGAGTAGTCGATAAATTCAAATTTCTAGTCTTAAATTTTGGCATTCACTTTACCAAACATTAAGCACATCAAAAAAAATTCAGCGTTACCCCATTTTTCATTACAATGGTTGGTTCACACAAGACATTAAATATGATTTACTCAAAAACTTGAGGAGATGTCGAAGAAACTCTCTCACATAGCTTCCCAACTTAGTGAGCAATCACCTAAAAATACAAACATACAACCTATAAAAATAACTACTCCACAAAAATTCAAATGTTAGTTTACACCTCTCAAAGAAATTCTCTCTAGTTTCTTCCATTAATTAGTGAAGGCTAAAATGATAAAATATCCAATCACAAGACCCTTCTATGAATGGAACCCAAGCCTAAGTGGTATAAAGAATCGTAATATTGTGAATTTTACTACATTAAAGGCCACTCTATGAATCATTGTTCAAATCTCTGCCATAATGTCCAACACTTAATTAACAATGGGTCATCAAAATATAAATCAACAATAAAGCTATCGAAATCAAAAACATGTCAACTACTACAACTTCTAGTGAAGAGTAGAACTTTGTCTTAAATTATGTACATGATAAAACTCAATCAAGATGATAAGGTTCGAGGATATATAAATTAAAACTAATCAATATCCCCTCTATATTCTCTTCCATTAGGCAATTGGAAATTGAAATTATTTCAAAAACTATATTCAAACGTAAAATGAGAACTTTAATATGATGTAAGACTCATTTCTAATCCATGACAGAAATGAAGAATCTAAAGAAGATGGTAAATCATCAAGCACTATTGAGATATATTATATCCTTTC